>OY728131.1:1215345671-1225345671 GCA_963277665.1 Viscum album | reverse complement strand
CCAAAGTATTTATATGAATTTAATGAATAGAATAACTTTATTAAATGAATCTACATTATAAAAGGAAGTGTTCCTTGAAATTTTTTTGGTGTGTGATCATTATATATCAAGATAAAACTTTCTCTTGTAAACTTTTATTCATTTACATTAAAGGAGATGATTCTATAACACTTATAAAATAGAAGATATCTAACTAGAGATTTTAGTGATTCCAGTGGCTATTACAAACCATTATAGGTAAGAACCTATAAGTTATATCTAAGTGATACCCAACACCCTTATTGACCATCCAATGTTATTGATATATAATTAGGTATGTATAGTTTTATGTTTATGAACATAATTTTATTGATTAATCTCCCAAAATATATTTGTATTGGGTTTTTTTCTTATGATTTATTTACTAATATTTGATTTCTACAACGTGCTTTGGGGTATTGGATCTATACTAGTGAAGAATATGTAAGATGAGATTCAAAAATTATTATCAAGAAACATATATTTCATAGAGAATGGGGTCATTCCAAATATATAGGTATGGTGTATACCAATATAATGAGATATATTAGGGTGTAAAAAAATAATATTGGTTATGTTAATTAGATATGGTGGTTATGAAAAATGTCTATTGTTTCCTTAAAATTTTCCATATTTTTCAAAAATATATATTTTTAGTTTTCATGTTTTTGTGATTATAAAATGTTAGTTTTTGTTTATTGTTTTATTTTTGTACAAAAAACCAATTTTTATACATTTTATAAATTTGAATTTTCAAAATTTAGTTTTTATTTTTAATATACTTTTAGAGTTGTAATCTGAGGCACTAAATTGTGAAATAATGATTTGAAGGAATTTAAAGGAGTCATGGATATGGAGTAAAGGTCACATGAGATTTAATGAAAAATTGGGAAAGGGATATCCAATATAATATAAAGTCTATTGAGTGTACTCTAAATTTCCAATTACCTTTCAATTCCCTTCAACACACTCCTAGGGTACAATTTACCCTCAATTATATTCAATAACACCACAAGTTCTAACATATTGTCAAAGGCCCTCAATTTCATCACAAAGAAAATCTATCCTTGAGGTTGACTAATGTAATATAGATCTCAATAATATTCATATGTCCCTTCAATGTAATATTGAACTCCAATATAATTTCAACCTTCCCCAACATCAATTCAAGCCCATACATATCCTCAAACCCATAAACATATTCTCATGGTCTAAGATATATTCAACCCTATCCAATGTATCCTCAAGGATCTTTCTATCGAGGAAAGAAATATTATGAACCTAAATATTAGGTAACTAAAATAAAAATTAAGTGAAGATCCTAAAACTCAATATAAACTATGGATCAAATCTCAAAAAAAACATTGAGCACTTGTAAGAGTGGAAGAATATTTTTGATCCAGCTATTTTCCTAAATCTGGTAATTTTTTAGGAGATGACCACAAGAAAACTATTGGTTGGAATAGAAGTTAATTTTAAATTAAGTTTATTCTCCTCAAAGTGTGAGATATTAAATTAGATTTTAGTACCATTGTGAATCAAAGTATATCTCTCTATGTGGAAGCATCTGGTGAAGATGATACTTATGAGTGAATTATGGAAATTCACCATATACATTGGGGAGTTGGAGATTTAAGTGGGTATTCCATATTTCATTCTAATATATTTTACATCATTCCCCTACACATATAATAATACTTCCACTCTATTATATGTATTGATATAGATCCCCCACACCAAAGTAGTTACTCTATATTCACTCCATTCATAATCTCTATCTAGTTCATACATTTTATCCACATACTTTCAAAAGAGTTGTAGCTGATACAGCCTAGGGAGTAGAGAAGGACAAGAAACATATCCAAAAGGTATAATCTTTTTATTATTATTTTTAAATTTTTAATCGTTCTAGTAAATTCAAATGGGAAGGGGATAAAGGGGATATTATCATTTCTCTTTCTGTGTGACATTTGGAACTTAGATGATGTATTAGTTAAACCTGGAATTATAATGATTATAACTATTGAAAAAAATGGTTAAATTATGAGAGGGATAGAGTGACACAATGAAAGATGAATCCATGTACATGAAATAGGTCATGATCATTTTACCCCAAGGAGTGAGAAATCATGCTATATAATGAAAACCCAATCATAGAGAATGAAATTAGATCAAGGATAATATGGGATGAGATCAAACATATAGGGTATCTCAACATCATGAGTAAGGATATTGTTTACATGAGAGTGAAGTATTTGGAAATTATAACATTATAAATACAATTATATTATAAATATGATTGAAATGAATTACGAGGGTGATCACTAACCAAAATCTCCCTAACATATTAAATTGAATTAATACTCATATTACCTAGATTTTTAGTTCAATCAATACTTTATACCATTTAATTCGACGAAAACACACATGATTTTATTCTAAAATCAAAAAACATATAAATTATTACAAAATGACAAACACAACACAATTCATTCATAATTGTTTCACTCCCACCACACATAAGTGAATTAATGGATGAAAAGACATATCCCCATGAAGATGACCTGATACTAAATGGTATTTATGCTCATATTGTTTGCAACCAGTGAACAAGGTATCCCAACCTTTTTTAAACAAGATGTGTTAATTAATATTCCTTTCATGTAAATAATATTTATATAAGAGTATATGATGGTTATATTTTGAAATTCTATGGTTTATTGAATTTCCTCAAGTTATACAGTGTCTAATACAAATTTTTCATGTATATATCAATTTGTAGTTTCCACATGAGAAGATAATGTCAACGTGATAGTCACCATGTTGTGTTTTGATTAAAGAATAAAATATAATAATTATTATAAATACTATATAATTTTATTATTTATGAAATGATCATATATATTTTTCAAAATTTTCCTTATTTATTTGAATTATTATTTAATATTCATATATATAAGTAATTTATAAGATATGAATATTTGTATGATTTAATATAAAGTGATAAATTTATTATCATAAATTTTCATACGAGGAATATAAATATTACATTCTATGTTAAAAAAGTATTTATGTTTCCCTCATTAATGGATATTTTTTATATAGATGTGAACTCAATCTTAAATGTTGATTATAACTTTTTATAAAATTTTTTGTTAGTTATTTTAATTAAGGTCTATCTTGAGTATTGATATGTATAAAATGATAGTTGGGATCAAACTTTTTACTGATTTGTTAGATTAGGATCCATCTAGAAATATAGGGGTTAGATACCCATCACACCATACTTCATTTCAAGGAAATTTGGTTTAATATGATTCTAAACCTTTACATGATGGGGATTCATGTACCATATGTTGGGGAATCATTTATATATGTACTTATATAGTTGAATTTTATTTTTTTGTGAATAAAAAATCCATTAGTTGTGAAAGGATTATCCCATTAATATGTTTTGAATATACTTACTGGGTTAAATGAATAATGATCCAAATACAAAAAAAATAGATAAATTCATACATAGAGGAAATATAAAATATATAAAAGTTCTATGATATGAAAAAATTATATATGAAATGAATATAATTCATATTTAAATTTTCTGAATTTACTAAAACCCTTGAAAAATTCTAAGGGTTATATTTCTATTAAATAAAACACTTGGAAAAATTTTAAGTTCATGCTAAAATCGGGTTTATCCAGATTATCCAGTTTAATATATGCACTAAAGAATAAACCATGATGTGGTTAGAGTCACCCTATCATGAAACCCACCCTCTAAAGGTACCCCTGTTAGGATGAAAATAATGTAAGAGAGATAATGACCCCTAATCCCCACCGCAAGTAGGACCCGTGTTGGTGAAAAGCATTGAGGGAATAAAAATCTCACAAACAGGAGGCACGAACCTCTTTAAATATATAGGATTAAGATATTGGACAAAAAACCACCAAGAAACAAAACAATATAATATAAATCTTACTAAAAAACATCTCGTGGTGAATTAACAATGTTAACTGATAAAAATAAAAGTCTCTGAATAAATAAAAAAAGTAATACATCAGTGATTCAACATCAGCTCCAAATCCCTAACTAGAAATGCCCAAATTGATCCCCAAATTACTCTTGGAATCCAAAAAAATAATTTATATACACCGAGTGAGAATAAAAATATACCCAGTATGATTATATCCTAGGTCTCTAGTTCACATATGAAAAGGGTGTACTAATTCGGTAGTGAGTAAAAAATAGAACAAACAAGCAGCCAAATAGGTCAACTAATAAAACCTAGCCTCACTATGGATCATTCACTAAATCACACATAAAATGATGTAATATAATATAAAAAATTTAACTAGTTCCCCATTGTATCTTCCTCAATAATTTACAACTCTAACACCCCAATTTCGAACGACCTATGCTCCCATCCCTTCCCTATATATCACATCACAACCAATCATATCTGATGTTGGTTAGGATGAATCCCTACCTACCTCACCCTCACAAGGTCTAGGATCCAGTGCTAGAATCAGTCATTATCACATCACAACCACATCAAATCACCTCTCATCCAAATACACCCGGTCCATCACACCTCATCTCACCTAAAGACACCTGGTCCATCACATCACGATCACATCACATATCACCTAAAAATACCTTGGACATCACTAATAAAGGAAGAGTGAATTAGACAACAATATCCTAAACATTGATGAAAATAATCGGAACCCAAAACCATTGGATTTTAGTAAGGTTATCCAACTGAGGTGATGTGCATATTGAAATAAAGTAAAATAACTAATATATAGATAGAACATAATACCCAACCTATGGAACAACAAAAACTGAACTATCCACCACTCCAATACTGCAACATATTTTAACCATCAAAACTGCTACCACTAATAAATGCATCAGACCACATAACCACCATATAAAGTTACACAAGCCCACTTTCAATAATGATCTTATAAAAACTACCATATACAAAGCCATTTCATTTCACATTTACACAAATAATTAATTTATTTTTTGGAGTATTTAACCTATTATCACACATCAATTTACAACCCATTCTTATTGGTTTACTATCCCATGAAATTCCATTTCAGCATTACAATTTATTCCATGGATAACCATGAAACTAACACAACCACACCAGACAATATATTTCCTAACACACATCAACCATTACCACAAAACCACTTCAACCAAGGCACCTCATCCCAAAAACTACACATTACCACCACCACACAATACATAACCAATAAAGATCACCGCAATAACCACCCATATCAGCTGCTACATCAAACCATCCCCACATATCACCACCACACAAAAAAACCACCACACATCACCTCCACACAACATAACCACCTCAAAACTTCCTGCAACACATACCTTAACAACCAACCATCACATCCATTCCCCAAAAAACTCATAACCCATCCAGTTACCACCATCAATGCACAAAAACCTATATCACACAATGCAACACAACAAGAACAACCACACAAATCATCACTTCCCAACTTCCAAAAATAAAGTTAATTGGATTTTAGTTACATAATTTATTATTTATCATGTGAATTATCACATAATCCATACTTACATGGACAATCAAATTTATTTTCCTTATATTCATTCTTATCCTTTTTATTCAGGATGATATGAAAGTTCAACATAATAAGGGTCACACATACATATCATCTATAACAAAATCAAGGCTCTCAGCAGTTGTGATTTTCATCATTAGAAACAAACACTTATAATATCAAATAAAATATCATTAAAGTAGTAAAAAAATGTAATTAATCTCCATCCCCATCAATTCCATAGTTTCTAATTAATTATATTTATTAAGATAACACTTACTATCCCTAAAAAGGTAGGAAAAATCATGAGATCACTACATGTTTCACCTAAATAGGGAGAGAAAAATAATCCCATACCACAAGGAATATTTCTAATTAGTTACACACAATCGAGTGAAGGAGAATGAAACAAGAAACTGAAACCACACTAGGAAACATTAGATCAACCTAAATCACACAAATGGGTCCTAAAAAATGCAGCGCAACACACCCTAAACCAAAACAACATCACCATTAAAATATTTATATGGGTAAAAGAGAAAATAAATCAATACATATAGCCAAAAACACCTAAAAACCCCATGGATTTATGTTGGGGGGAAGTGGCCGGAAAACCCTCCAAAGGTGACTTAGGGTTTTTCCAAACCAAGAGGAAGAAAAGACGAATGATAGAAAGTCCAACTAATCTGAAACTTTTAAAAAGGTTGTAAGATACTACATTTAGGTCATAAATTTAAGATCCACATCATTAATTTGTGTGTGGACTAGAAATTTAGGTTGTGAAACTACTTTAAGGGTTGAATTTACCATATCTCAAGCTTCTTCCAAAATTCATGGCACCTCATCTAGAATTAATACACGCCATGAATCCCCCTTTCACATAATGTGTTTTTTCATAGAACCCCTATCGCGAACAAAAAATATGAATCATCAATTCACATTCTATGAAACACCATCTCACATCATGAACCCCATTCACATCATGAACCCCCTACTGTAGTTCTAATGCATCTCTATTATCAACTGAACCCACCTAAGGGTTTTTTTGAACACCTCCACCCCCCAAATTTTAAAATCAGTGGTCCGAGAAGATAAAAATAGTCACATTAGATACCTATCAAACAATTATAGTCCTTGAAAATTAAAAAAACCAAATTAAAGGAAAGGATATAAAAAACCACCCTGTAATATACCTCTTAGGGTTCTTTTTACACCTTATTACTACCACCATACAAACACAATGAAACGAAATTCCCAAAAATCACCCAAAAAACCATCTCAACCTTCACCCTAACCAAAAAAACAACATCCCAAACCAATAAAAAACCCTACCTGAGCACACAAATCAATGAAATTCCACCTTATACATCAATATATTATCTTTTTTAGGTGGCATTAACTAACCTGCATTGTTTTGAAATGTGTTTTAATATAAAAAATCTTCATTAGGAAGTGGTTTTCACCTCTTAAAGCACTTGAAGATATAAAACACAACATCAACAAGATAAAAAGGTACACATCATAAGACCACAAGGATGAAACATTACAATATCAAATCAAAAAAGTGGAAGGAAAATCATAAAGAAAATTAGAGTACGGGGAAAATATTCATCCCATGCTCCCAAGTACTCTCCACTAATCCACCATTAATACGCATTACACTAACCAATGAGACTATTTTTCTATACAACACTTTATCTCGACTATCCTGGTTCTCTACTCATCACTCCATGAATGTCACACCATTATTAATATCCAAATCTCCCCAATCAATAAGATGTGAGTCATCATGAAGATATAGATCAAGTTAGTAATTTCAAAGTATGTCATGGATTGTTTCCAACCATGGTGTTAGAACCAAGTTATTTTCAACCTCTTCCGCATACTCCAACAACTCAAAATTTCTAAAGAACTGAGGATAATTCTTACTCCCTCTTCCAAACCTCCACTCCCCCCATCGACGGGAAAACTCATGAAAACAAGGTCTTTATAACCAAACTACATGGGCGTCCACTTATTATCATCCTAAGATCTCTAACAGTCCTATGACACCCTCATCCTCTCTTAGACAAACTAGATCACCTCAGTTTTGCTTTTCACTACATCCAAAATATGAACTTCCAACTCCCAAACCTTTGTATAGAACAACAGAGAATGAAATAACTCCCTATAAAATGCCTCAAATGAAAGAATTATAGTGGTTTAGTGATAGATATTGTTTTATGTGAAATCAACTAAAGGAATGTTCCTTATTCACTATTCAACAAAGACCAAGACACAAGTTTACAACATATCCTCCAACGTTTATATGGTCCACTCTGTCTTGACATTTTTTTGATGGTGGGAAACAGTGCTAAAATGCAACAGAGAGCCAATGCCATGAAACAATCCCTATATACCCATGACGTGAAATAAGGATCTCGATAAGTGATGATGGTCCTTGTTACTCCATGAATCCTAACCATATCATCAACATACCCCCTTTTATAGACATCCATGACACTCGACTTATGGATCACCATAAAATGAGTCGACTTAATCAGTTGTTCCACTATCACCTAAACTATATCATATCCTCCCTAATATTGGGGTAACTAGATGATGAAATACATTGAAATGTCCTCTCATTTATATTCATGAACATCTAGGGGATGAAAAAACCTCTTGGAACAAAGTATTCCACTTTCACATACTGATGAACAAGTCACTAAGCCACAAACATTAACAGTAACTATTTCATCCCTGAATAACAAACCTACCTCCTCAATCCATGATACATATTGGTAATATCTAGATACACTGTCAAATGTGTTATTTTAAAATTTTGGAGAAATCTTTCACACACAACCAATAAATAAAATAACTCCCCCTAAAATAACATCTGGTTATGACCATCCTCTGACCATCCCTCTCGATAATCACCATAAATAACATGGTCACACATTAACTATACCTAGAGTCTCCTCAAAGATACTCTTCCATCTATTTAATAAAGAATGAATCCATTATCATCTAATAAAGAAAAACTCAAACATTTATCTTCCCTACACCAAGATGCATCACTACCTGCTCCTCTATACCTTTCCAAACATTTGTAAATTCTTATACTGCATCTTCTCAAGACTTTCATCTCAATAAATCTACAAAAAAATTCCCATTTCCCAGGGGTGTAAGACATCTAAAAATAATAATCCTAAAGAAACTACATCCACCCCTGTTGGTGTAGATTAAAATCCGATTGAGAAAAGATATATTTTATGATATTGTGGTCCATGAAAACCATTAAGTACTTGCTGATGAGTTAATTCCACCACAACGTATGAAGAAACACAACAAATACTAGACCAAGATCATAGATGTTATATTTATTGTCATGGTTATGTAACTTCCAAGACCCATAAGAGATCATAAACCTCTACTTATTCAATTAAAATCCCAATACAAGACATGATACATCATAGAAAACCTCTTAAATCACACTATCCTTGAAAAAAAAATAACTATTACCATGAAAATTATCTCCTTCTAGTAAGAAAATGATTCTTGGAATTGATACTTACATATGAAGGCCCGACCCTTCCTAGTAACGGCTGTCTGTGGTGCTGCAACCTAAAAGAAATTGGTAACAAGCCTCCAATAATAGGAGGCCAAAACAAGAAAACAATGAACCTATACCATGTTCTTAGGTGGTTCCCATGAAAACAATTCCTTTATCTTCAATGGGTCTACCACTAAACCCTTATAATAAACCATATATCCAAGTAAATTTACATCTCATATCCCACAATTACACTTGGATATGTCAGTTTTGATATGTTTCACATGATACACAGCCTAGTTTGAGTAGATTAAGATATAATTAATGAAAATAGAAATTAACTAGTCTATAAACTCACATAAAAGGGATTTTATAATCCCCAAGGACATGGATGTCTTGTTCATGACACCAAACAACATGACTACAAACTCAAAGTTCCAATATTTTCATTTAAAGGATGCCTTTGGGATATCCTCAACTTTTATCCTCATATTTTTTTTCATCCTCATATTTTGATATTTATATTTCAAGTAGAATTTCCAAGAGTAACTAGATCCACTTAGATATTCAAATAGATCATTGATCCTTGAAAGTTAATGATAATTATTTACCAATATTTGATTCAACCTTTGGTATTCTACGCAAAACGTCTAACTACTGTCTACATTCTCAGAAAAAACACTAAAGCACCCCATGTGGACATAATTAGATATATGAAATCTCTATGATTTAGATCATCCACATATAAACACAACACTCATAGCTCAATAAGCACCATTTGATACAGTGGAATTAAAATTGGAGATTTTTCTAGTTTCAACTCTATCCCAAACTGAACATCACGTCGAGGGGGCAGTTCCATAACCTCATTTAGGAAAACATCCTATAACTCTTTCATAACCCCAGGAGTATCCTACACTTAATCTTCAACTGAAAAATCCACAAACTAATAAAAAATAGTATTTTCTCAACTTCCACCCATTCGATAATCTCTCTCATCAATGAATTCCACTCACTGACCTTACATATCAGACAACACATATCAAACAACAATGTATGACATCAAACTGACATAGATAACACTCAGGAAACTAGAACTGGCTCCTCATACAGTCCCAATAAATAGACCAAAGTAGGATAAAAAAAGAGTGTGAGCCTCCTGAATTACACAAGGTAAAAAAATACTAATGATAAATTGAACACACTTCTCATAAACTCTATTCATGATACGACTTCTACCTCTAATGCATTCATTTGATCATTTTTAGATTCTATTCCTCTCTACTGTCAACCTATAAGACCATGATATATCCTAGATCCCTAAATAAATGGAGCATAATCAGGGAACCCTCTTCTAACACCATATTCCCTTGGCTACTGAAAAAGCTTTTGTGGTTCCCACCGCTGAAATTGTATTGGAGGAAACTACTAATTGTGTTTCTTAAAAGAAGCACAAATTCCCATCTAAAACTAGCCTCCCTGAGTGATCATAAACTGAACCCTATGGTGTCCATGTCCCCTAAAAAAATAGAATTAAAATTGAATTCCCCTGGACGGTTCTCAAAAGACACCTACCCCAAAATTATAGGAAATGATATTCTATGAGAGACCACCCATTAGAAAAAACCCGATTATCTAAATATCCTCAAACCACTACATAAAGCTCCACTCCTCAAGATTCTATATTGGACATTCTCTATATTCTCATATCCAAATTAAAGAATCTACTCAATAACATCCAAATTTATTTACACTTCTAGGTATGTAGAATGTGTAGATGAGGTGAATATATACCTGATTTTTGGGTGAAATACCTCATCTAGAAAATGTGCTCTGGAGCCCTAATTTGGAATGAAATATGGTACATAGTGGACGAGGTCATTAAACTTGATCTTAAGCTCATATATTCCTAGGATCACCTACTTAAGTTAGATAAGCTATAATATCTTCACTTACTTTTTCATTAGTAGATGGAATATTGAACAAAATTCCTTGTGATGTTTTGTCCACAACACATCTTCCTCCTTATGGTAACATTTATACAATATCCACCATTTACATTCAAATTCCCAAAAATAAATCACTAAGAATGAAGCCTAGATATGAGCCCAATCTCAAATTAGAATAAAATTGATTTGAAGCTCCTCCAACCAATTTTCTATCTCAAAATCCGTGATGATCCCCACATACATTCCAAAAATATTCCACTGAAAGGTATGCACTGCCATTTTCCATGACTCATCATCCTTTGTTAGGTCTATCCTCTAATGATCAACTGAATCATCTTGTTGAACCTCAACCACCTGATATAATTTTGGATGATGAGCATGAGGCATTCCTAAAATGAAAGGAGGAATCCTAAGCACGATAGTATGGGATTTTAAGCTAAATTTATTTAATTAATTTATTCAACTAAATTCCCACAATTAATCAATTAAAAAATGAATACAATCAATCATGTTACATGTAATTATTCTAGGTCTCTACCTTAAAAGTGGATCCAACTAACTTGGCCATTCTATGAGATCATAGACCATTCACCATATCACTAAGGTCCCTAAAATATCATTTATAATTAGTCTATATATCCCATGTCAGGTTCCAAGAAAAACTAGCTCCAATTCCCTACCAATCCATACAATATTCATGGTTATTAACTCAAAAAACCATCCTATATAACCACAAAAACCTGTGATATCAATTTATCATTAATCCTCTCTCTAAATGTTACCCTCCTAGGCTGATAATAAATGAATAAAGATAATGACCTCGAAGTCCCTCCTCAGGTAGGTCATTGGATTGAGAAAAGCTCTGAGGGAATAAAAATATCACAAATGGGAGGCATTACCCTCTATAAAAATATATAATTAGAATATAGAAAAAAATCCCAAGAAACTATAGGATATAATATAAAATTAATCCAAAAAAATGCATAATGCAAGAAAAATGTCAATCTAAACAAATAAATGCCTTTTAGTAAATACGAGAAAGGGGATAAATGAAGCCCTTCTCCCCTAACTCCCACCCTCCCTCACCATCGGATTCTCCGAGGGTTTCTTTTGGAAAAAATTCTCTTCGGAGCTAGTGAAACGTCTGACTTAAGTTACACCTCCTTCCCTTTCACTCTTCCTTCCCTCTCTTCGTGGCATCAATCTCTTCTTTTAGGTGGTGCAGTTTTTTTGGTGTTTTTATCATAAAGACGATGTTGATAGTTGTAGCCCCTATCCACTTCTTCACCTCTATGACCTCATGTTCCATCATTCCTCTCTAGGATGGATATAGAGTGATGGATAATTTGTGGTTTTGGGATATGGAGTTTTGTGGTTGAGGGTTCTTCAAGCACTCATGTGCTAGCCTGTTCTTGTTTTTGGCTTCGGTTTAAGTCTTGGATTGATGCCATCACATGGAGGCATCAACTACTATTTTCCCAAACCATACCCTAATAACCTATACTCCTCTATGATTCGATTCTGGATTAGTGTTTCCTCAAATATTTTTGGTGGTGTGATTTGGTGGCCGAAGATTCTTATTGTATGACATTATTTGGTTTGTTCTTCTTTGTGTGTTTCTTCTTCTGCAGTTTCTATGTATGAGGTTTGTATGGTAAAGATTTGGATCTATATCTCTGGAAATGTTTTTTTTATGGTTTTGATATGGTGGAAGACATTGGATATTCATGATGGTGCTTTTTTAATATTATTTCATTTCGATGAGGATGGTCTCAGATGATTTTCGACAACCAAAGTGGTGTTTGGTCGACGGAATTATCGATGATGTTAAGAAGATGATGTTGATGTTGGTATATCATTATGCTAATGACTAGTATTTTGAATTGGATAAAGTAGATGATTATAGAAGAGATGATGAAGCTTTTAGGATGGAGATGATAGATTCCAGTGGAAGGGCTCGCTGGTGATTTGGTCTAAAGAGAAGATGGGGATTCAATGTGATAAAGTACACTCCATGAGGTGGGTGCATGAGTCATGGTGATCGTGTAATGTAAGGTGGAACATGTACCAAGACAAAATGATGGAGTATGTTCATGTTTGATTTCAAATTATGAATAGTGAAGTTTTATTCTGGTTACTGATCAACCATAAAGTAGGTTCAAAATAAAATAAAAAATATATAAGAGGTATTCGAGTAAATACAAGATGATAAGTACTGTAGTAATAAATAAACAGAAGATTTAAACCCATGCTAGAAACACCCATATCGACCTCTAATTTCCACTTAGAAACCAAAAAAATAGTTTTTATAGATAGGGAGAGAATACAAATATACTCAGTAGGATCCTAACGAAGGTATATAGTTCACATCTGAAAAGACCATATTGATGTGCTAGTGAATAAAAAAAAACCAAAAGGAACATAAATAGGTAAACTAACCAAACCCAACCACACCATGACTCTCTCAGAAAATCACACATCCAATATAAAAATATAATATAAAAACTTAACATGCCCCCAACTGTTTCTTCCCCACAGACTTTCTACCTCACACCCCAACATTTAATGTATTATGCTCTCATCCTTTCCATACATATCACAACACAACCATCCATATTAAATGTGTTTTAGGATGGATCCATACCTACCCCACCCTAACAAGATCTAGAATCTGGTTATATCATTAGTCATTTTCACATCACAGCTACATCACATCACCTCTCTCTCGAAGACACTCAGGCCATCACATAACATTTACCCAAAGAAACCTAATCCATCATATCACTCAACATCATATCACATATTTCCGGAAAAAAACATGGGCCATAACCACTAAAGGAAGCATAATACAAAGTTTCTATCAATCCATCTATATCACCCCCATCATAGATGTTGGGGAAAGTACCTAGAACCCAAAAACATTGGGAGTTGGTAAGGTTATCCAACATGGATGGGGTGTATATATAAATAAAATAAAATTAATGATATATAGATATCACACAATACCTAACCTATGGTTCCACAACCACTTCACTAGAAGACCCCGCATGACACCATTGAAACACCCATCAACCATCAAAACCGTTGACAACACTATATGCATCAAACCATACAACCACCACATGATTCCATTGAATCCCACTTTAAACTACATGTATCACCATTTTATAGAATTAATGAGTTTCCACAAACTCCCATTTAGAATTCCATTTCATTAAAAAATTAGACAACCCATTAATTTATTTTTCAGAGTATTTGATTTGATTACCACATATCAATTTACATCCCATTTTACTTCATTTACAAATCTAGGAAATTTGATTTCATCATTTCAATATATTCGATGGATAACCAAGAAATTAACACAATGACACCACACAACATCTCTCCCATCACACATCAAACACCACCACAAAATGACTTAAACTAATCCAACTCATTACAATAACCACCCATCACAACCACCACACCATATTCAACCATGTTAGTGCACCCCAACTACCACCCATCTCAACTTCTGCATTTGAAGACCACCATATATCACAGCTACATAACACAATCAACAGAAATCACCACAACATAAAAAAACCACCACACAACCACCCACAAAACATACCATTCCAATCCATAATCATATTACTTCCCCACATATATCACAACCCAATTGGTCACCACCACCATCGAAGAAGAACCCACCTCTCACAAGGCAATGCTATAAGCACAACCACACAAAGCATCACATTTAATCTTCCAGAAATTATGTTAAAGGGATTGCATTTAATTGATCTATCATTTAGTATGGGCTTTATCACACAAACTATATTTCCATGGGAAACCAACTTCATTAGAAATATATACATTCTAGGATTTTTATTCCGAGTGATATCCACAATCCACACCGCAAGTGTCACACATACATATCAACTACAACACAAGAAAGGCACCCAACAACCATGATATTCAACATTGGAAAAAAATATAATCTCAATAATGATATCATCAAAGTAGTAAAAACAAGTGATTACTTAACATCCCCATCAATAAAAAAATTTCTTATTAATTATATTTATTTAGCTGACCCATATTATCCACCCAAAGGAAAGAAAAAGCATGAAGTCCTCACACGTTGTACATAAATAGGGATATAACAAGGATACCACACCCCAAGGAAGCTTTTTTGATTCTATATGCACAACAGAGCATAGGAGAAAAAACCAGAAACCAAAACCTTGCTATGAAACCTTAGATAAACCTGAATCACACTGAGAGATCATAAAAATGCCTCCTAACACACTCTGAACTAAAACAACGTCACTGTTGAAAATATTCGAAAGATGAATAGATGGAAATAGGGGGAAAATAGATAATAACTCCCAATAGGTCACCATTAGACAATATCTAGAACCCATGGATTGACATAGGAAGGGAGTGGATGGAAAACCCTCCAAAGGTGTCTAGGGGTTTTCCCCAAACCGAGAGAAAGAAAAACCAAATGAGAGAAAGTTAGGCTGGCCTGAAACATATAAAATGGCTGAAAATAACCTAATTTATGTCATGAAATATGGATTCATGTTGTGAATTTTTGTGTGGGTTACAAATTCAGGATGTAAAAACAGTTTAATTCATGAATTTACAATATCTCACACTTCCACTAAAATTCATAGCACTTAATCACAAATTAATACACATTGTGAATCCCCCTTTCACAACATGAGTTTTTTCATAGATCCCCTTGCTCAATCAAAAGCCTTCAATCACTAGATTCATATTCTGAGAAACACCATCTCACATTATGTACTCTATTCACATCGTGAACCACCTACTGTAATTTTTTTTGCAGCTCCAACCTTCACCAAACCCTCCTCAACCATTCTTAAAACACCTCCAACTCCTTAAACTAACAATGTAATGAGATGAGAAGGCACAAACTTTTACACCCCACTTTGTGGGTTGTGTTGGGTCCAAATTCTTAATACCACATCATGATCTATATTATGAATGATATAGGATATAATTGGGCTAATTATCCCAATCTAATTATTTTATTACATTTGACTTGTTGACACATCATGTAATGATGTATATATTTTCTATTAATTATTAAATCATTTTAATAATCAAAGACATTAATGGGGGGTGGTTGTAAACGCAGTAAGAAAAGTCATTTTTATGATGGGTTATTTGGGATGGACTGAAATTAACTCATTAATAGTCCAATGAAATTACATCTTTGCAATGGAAGATAAATTTCATCGAAATTTTTTAAACGACTTATTACAACTGACTATCTAGTCCGTGACAAAAGGTTTTTTGGCTCGACTACTCATGCTAACGTTGGAATACACTATTTGCAAATGATTTTCAAATTCATCAAAAATAATTTTCACAGAAATTCATTTTGATACATATCTGTCGTAAATGACCCGACAACAAAATTTCATTATGATAGAAAATCCATGGTAAACAATTTTTGGATAAGTGGGAATATTTTTTTTATGGTGACTTTTTTCAAAATAAATTTACTTTGTTGGAAAATCTTTTTTTCAAATACATTGTTCGTTACAAATATCCATTGAAATAAATCTAACTATAAATATACCCCCACCTCATCTCATTCACACATTCTCTCCCACATACTTATTATCTGATTCACTCATGACGTCTTTGAGTGATCCAATTTTCAACCTAATAATTTTAATATATTTCTTAAATTTACTTAATTTTTACTAGTCACATGTGTTTAATTGTTCAATCGCTATTCATTTATTTATTTATTTATTTAAAATTTTAATTAGTTTAATATGTTATAAAATAATATAAATTAATAAATATAAGCATAAATAACTAAAATATAATTATAAACTATTATCACTATTTCACTCATTTAATATAATTAATAAATAATTAGTATAAATTAATATAAATTGATAAAAAAATGAATAACTAAAAAAATTTGTATAAATTAATTAAAATTATTAAAATTATTTTAAATTAATAAAATATATTATAAATCAATAAATTTTCTTGAATTATTATATATTATTACTAATATTCATATATTTTTAGAAATTATTTAATATTTCATTAGATTAATAATAATTTATATATATAAATAAAAAATAGTTTAAATTATCAAAAAAATTATAAATAAATAAAAGATAGTTGAAATTATTTTATATTGTAATAAATTAATAATATTAATTTAATTTAATAAAAAATAGTTTAAATTTTTATAAAATATGATAAAATAACAAATTCTAGTGTAAATTTGTATGAATTAAAAAATAGTATAAATTAATAAAATAACTATAAATTAATAAAATTTAGTAAAATTGTAATAAAATTAATTTAAATTAATTTTAATATATAAAAAATAGTATAAATTAATTAAAATTTCGATGAATTAGTATAAAAGTATAAAAAATATTACAAATCACTCAAAAATTATTTAAATTTATATAATTTATAATAAATAGATATAAATTACTAAAAAATAACATAGATCTTTGAAAATTAGTATAAATATATCACTAATTAGTATAAGAAAAAATTGTTATAAATGCATAACAATTATTTTACATTATTATATATTATATAAAATTAGTATAAAATAATAAAATTTCATATGAATTTAATAATGTTATTTTATCGTAAAAAAATGTCTAAATTAGTATAAATTAATGAAAATTAGTTTAATTTTATATAATTAAAGTAAATTCATAAAATTTTGTATAAATAAATTAAAAATAGTTTAAATTATTATAAGATATTATAAATTAATAAATTTTTGGAAAAAAAATAATTTTTTATAAATTAATAAATTAAATATAAATTAAAAAAATAGTAAAAATTTAATGTAAATAATTTAAATTATTATAAATATATAAAAATTAATGAAAAATAATTTAAATTATTTTTAAACACGATAAATTATTTAAAATAAGTATTATTTAATAAATATGATTATAAATGATTATTAATGATTATAAATTTTATAAAACTAATTTAAATTTAATACATTTATATAAATAAATATTTTTTTAAATTAATATAAATTTTTATAAATTAATTATAATTAGAATAAATATAATAATGTTGGTTTAAATTAAAAAAAATTACTATAAACTCATAATTTTTTTTAAAATTAAATAAAATATGTTAACTTAATAAATATTAGTATATATTTATATATATTTATTAAAATTATTATAAATTAAGATAATTACTATAAAGAGATGTTGAAATTGAAGATCAAGTGGATGTTGTTACTAATGAGGAGGAATGTGAATATATTCGCACTAATAAAACTGAAACTGAAACTAATGATAAAGATGAAGAATATAATAATGTAATATTTATTTTAAATAAATATTTACTGGTTTTTTATATTTGATATATGTGTTAACACATCTTTTCATGTAACACATTTGAAACCATTTGATTTAAAAAAAAGGTATTATAATTTTTATGTGGATAATATTTTTTAGAATTAAACATTTTTTATAGTTTTATATATATTTTTCATATGGCTTAAAATTATGAGGACTTTTTTTGTTCACTGAATGATCTATTACCAAATAATGAGCATCCTGATTTGACCTTTGAGGGTGCTGATGCGAAAAACCCTCTAAAGAAGATGGGGGCCTTGAATGATTGATAATTTTAGATCCCGTTATAGGGAACATCAATCTCAGGACTTTAATCATCATTAGAGGAAGTTTGTTCAAACATAATTTTATTTATTTTACTTTTAATTTAGTTAATTGATTATTTCTGTTACTAATTATTTTTATTTTCATAGGTTTTTGTATAGAGATATTTTTTTTGGATAGTTAAATCTGAGAAACTATTTATCAACCTTCTGGGTGTCATGGGATTATGTTCTTATAGAGTTGCACCACCGTATATCAAGTCATTGGTTGGTATATAAATAAATAATGAATTTAAATTTAAATTTATATCTTCTATAGTTAAAATATTCTAAAATATTTTAAGGGTCTATGTTCTCTTGTTGATGAGAGCATGAGAGTAATTCTTTGGAAGGATTGGGAAGCATGTGTGCAAATTCATTTTCGTCCATTTTTATACATTCATTGAAGGAGAGCTATGTAGATAGCATTTGAGACAGGATATGGAACGTCTTGTTGGCATTATCAACCTAATTATGTCCCCTCATAGTCTTGGTAGAGATTATGAACATATAAGATTAGAGAGGCCTTCCAAAGGAGATACAGTAGTGGTCTCCAGAACTGGGTGAGGTAGGATATAACACCCAATGTTGGGATTCAAACATTTTTTCTTAAAATATGTTGGTTTTACATCCATCTTGGCACCTAAACTGGCATGTGGCATGGCCCAAAGGGTCTTCCCAATCCCCACAGGGTGGAAATTAGTGCCTAAGAATCGAGTCACCCCTTTTTAATGATTTTCCCCATTAGTATCAACTATGAACAATTAAAAAAAGTTACATCACTTCACAACTGATATCCATAGTACTAAAGATCAATGAAAACACCCAAAAATGGGTTAAACATTTATAATTTACAAAAAAAAACAAAATTTAAACAGAAAGGGGAAGGGGAGAGGCAAACAAGCGTTTCTGCAAGCAACATTTGGGTCGATGCCTAATGCCACCATCACCAAAACCTAACCAAAAAGGGAACCACTAGCACATAGATCCGCCATCGCCATCACCAAAAGACTTTCCTTTACTCAGTTTATAAAAATAAAGACCTACATTCACCCTATGGTGTATGTAGGGTGTGAGATCACTTTCCAGTAAGATACCACCATGTGATTCTACACAGATATTAAGTGAAAATTAAACATACTAATTTTTAAAATAAATAAAAACAATTTTAATTGAAAAAAATGCATTTTTTATATAAGGAAACAAGAAATGGAACCATGAAAAAAAATACTATGGTAAATTTTAATGTAATTGGGGTTAGTGGGTACTCCGGATCCTCCTACACTTAGTGATCAAACCTGTATGTGATGGTCTTTATCATACTCGATCCAACCAATATCCATCATGAATTCCTAGTTAGTGTTGTATCATGAACTAGATTGGTAGGTCTGGTTCTGTAGAGTGTAGTGACTCAGTTTTTGGCCCTTTAAATTTTTGGAATATTTCTATGAATGATTCCAGAGCTAGGTGCGAAGAGGGCGTGTGATTCCGAGGCTCGGTGTACCCGGAATAAATTTTATAAAAATATTAATTACTTTTATACTATTCATGTGACAGGGGTGTGTTATCTCCTAAATTGTATCATAGAACAGGAATTAGAGGGCATAGTTGCATCCGGAGCATGCCGTTTACCCTTAGTGGGGTGTAAACTTTGCGGGCACGGGCCTGCTGTGAGAAAAGCCACCAGGGGCATTTTTGTAAATAAATGGAAAAGTTAATTTACGAGCGTCGACTCAAATAAATTATAAATGGAGTCTCATATAAAAAATATGAGTCCGCTGTTGCGTTCAGAACGTCGTGTTTACCCTAGGTGCGACAAAGTTTTAGTCGGCACCGAGTGCCGGGTCAGAGGCGTGTTGGCGGGGAGATGAAATGAAGTTTTTATTAAAAAAAGAAATAAAAACCCTCATCTCCCCACCCCCCAACCCCTTGTATGCGCATGAGGCAACGAACCCCCTACCTCTTCCGTTTCTTCGCCAAATCGAGTCGCAAGCATCCATTTTCAGCACCGATCGTCAGCGGATCGAGCTTCAGGGCATCACATGGGTCATTCTGCAGCTGAATCTTCGGAGATCCGCCAACAGGTAGGTGTTTTGAGTTTTAAAATCATATATCCGGATTTTCTTGGTTTCTCTCTATTTTGAGCTTGAAGATGCAAAGATCCGGTCCTGGGGGGCGCGCAGGTGACTTCAGATGCGCGTTTGGACCCTCAGGGTGCCCCTGGAGGCCCTCGGAAGGTCCGCCGGTGGCGGCGGCAGGTCGCGGAAACCATCCGGGACCGCCGCACCATGGCAGTCCAGTGCCAACTACTGGCACCCCCCGTGGAGGGGGTTGGCTAGCCGCACATGCGTGCTGCGCTGTGCCGCGGAAGCACGGTCTGCCAGCCGGAGCGGCCGGTTCAGGCCGGTCCGTCCCTCTTTTTGTACATGTGGTTTTTAAAACCCCGGTATCTTGCACCCTGGAGATCCAAATCATGTGCCTTCTACAGAAATTTGACCCTGTAAATGAGGTGAACCCTATAGTGTGGATTTGGGGGTTTCGAAGTTTGGGATTGTGGCCCAGGTTCTCGAAACGTAGAATAAAATAATCACTATAGGAAAATCTCCTCTTACTGGCAGTTTTTTCCCATATAGCGGTGGTTTAAACCGCCGCTATATGGTTTGGCGTCGGTTTACAGAAACCGCCACTAAACATGGCGTTGGAAATCTATTAGCGGCGGTTTTATGCATTTCACGGCGGTCAAACAAAAGCGTCGTAGTATCTCATTTCGCGGTGGTTTTTGGTAAATTTAGCGGTGGTTTTAAGGGATATTTAATTAGCAGCAGCTATAATCACCGCAAAACTCAGGCATGTCAGTCGCCTTCTTAGTAGCGGTTAAAACCGCCACAATTTCTGACGTGATTTTGCGGAGGTTCTAACTGCCGCTAAACAGTCTTCCGAATACATTTAGCGGTAGTTTAAACTACCGCTAAATGTATAAGTGGTAAAACATTAGCGGCGGTTAAAACCTCCACGAAATGCTGACCCGAAAAAAATGCATTTCTGTTTATACTCCACCAATACCCTGGAAAACAAACCAAACAACAAAAACAACATATATATAATAAGGACATAATTTATGCACCACCTACGCAATATTCATAAACACCCTTTCATTTAATGTTGATGAAAAAGTTGATCCAATTCAATAAGAATACCTAAAGCATACAAAATACCTAAAATTATGGATTTAGAATGAAGCACAAGATAACATCAAATGAAACAAGAGATTGGGGGTCACATGGATTTATACTTATAGTTTACAGATGATCAAAATTGAAAATATTTGATTCCATAAAATTATCCCAATGTTCCAAATGATAATTGAAATCTAGTTAAGTAACATGAATACTATTTGAATTGGTAATGTCCAGTTTAGTCTCCAAAGTTATTCTTGTATCTTGAAAACTATAATATATATGTAGTGAGAGAAAAAAAAGATATAATCATCTAGGTCTTAATGAAGTATTCAATTTTAGGTGAAAATGGTGTGTTAATGTGATGGCCATCAAATAGAATAAACCATATAACCCCATACATTTCATCTAAATAATCCTTTGTACACCATGGATTACTCAGCAAATAATTGATCCAATATTATCATATGGAACTGTGTTCAACAAAAAATTAATGTAACCCCACTATAGATTAAATGTTACTTTTCCACTCTCGCAACCTTATATCTAATTAGGAATGCTCTCATCCCATCCAAACAAACCACGTCACATCATATCAAATCCTTCCCGTATAAAAATGGGTTATCACATCACACCACATCCCAACAGCAGTCACCTAGGCCATCACATCACATCACATACCACCAGTAGACACATAGTCCATCACTTCACAATAAATCATACTTGTAGACAAATACACTACCACCTAACATCTATTCCCACCCACAGACACATATTCTTCAAATGGCATCCAAACTAGAACAAGAGTCTTAAGGTATCATGAATGTGATGGACATAATCATTGTCCCCTCCTCCTACCATCAATTACCCCACAATATATCACATAGAAACACATAACTTATCACTCATAGAAATTGGGTCTAATAGATCAATTCCCACCAGAAGGCACCATGGACATGACATCGTTTCTATGAATTCTCCAACACCAACATGTGTCACTAATTCTGAATGAAGTGAGAGGATGTGTGTGAACCCATGCCTAAATTTCACCACCATCATATTTATTGGTGAAAATACCTAAAACTTTAAACCTTTGAGTAGTGGTAATTTTATATAAATTATGCTTGGTGTATAAAATAATACAAACATTCATGGTATATAGATATCCCATGATACCAAACCTATGTGTCCACATAAACTACACTTGAGCTTATTAGATCACCACACCATAACACAAATCAATAATCACAACCAATTAAATCACTATTTGAATCACCCAAGACAATCACAACACTGTCAACACAACATTCCACTTTCCACATACATGTTTCACCACCTTTATTTTTTATCCATTACAATTCACATAACACTTTACATTTTCATTTGATTAATTTATAACATATCTATTTCCAATAAATAATTTTTATTTACTAACCTAGATCATTTACATTATCAACATAGTTCATCTCATGGATAACCGAGAAACTGACATATCCACTCCATGCTACAACTAATTCAACTCACAAAACTATCACCACAACACCACACATCCACCATTGTTTCCACACCACATTGCCCAACCCATATCACAAAATCAAATACCCCTTAAAACCATCATGAAACTCTATCACCACATACCAAATCAACGAATCTGCTACAAAAACATTATTCTACAACCACTACACCACATCCATGACCCCATAACCATGTACCACAACCTCTTCATAGCACATTTCACTACTACCAAAATCACATACAGGAAAATCGACTAAAGAATCACATCCCCTTGTATTACACAACCAATCTGGTCAATAACATCACCATACAACTTCCTAAAACATATAGTGAAACACAATAAGATGAATTATCCACAACATCACAGATAACGACTTCAATGAATATTCATGGGAATTATCAAATATCATTTTTACTAATCGTGGTTATCCCCACACAAAAAATACATCAATGGGAAACCAATTATTATCCAAAAATATATTCCTTTTATTTTTATTCAGGGAGAAATTACATTACAACATTGAAATGATACATTTGATAAGGTCATGCAAAGTTGTCTTGCAAAACAAACGCACGAGAGATAGGGTTTTGAGAGCTATGGAGCTTCATGTCACCGGTCAAATGACCAGCCTCTCACCCCCTGTTTGGACATGCAACACTCTAATGAGTCAAATTCCCAATGCTGAATTTACAACAGAAACATCAAAGAGCCTATTACCATAGATCATCTAACCAATGAAACAAACACATCATTCTCTTTACCACCTGAGGTTATTGTGATCATTCAAGTTTAGCCACTAAAGCTCCTCCAAGACCAATGGTTTTTTAAAGGTTCCATACACCACACATGTTATATATACAAACCAAACATTCTCATATTTGTTCAACACATCAACAATACTACTCATGGTCTGATGATGCATCGTCACCCTCTCCACCTCCATCTCCTACTGCCACCTGTAAGAACATTATATTGAAAAATAAATATTGTTGCATATTTATAATTAAACTTAAAACCAATAAAATTTTGCAAACTAAATGATTGTGATTTTTTGTGATTTACATGCTCACCACCACTCGGTGCACTACCACTAGGGGCATATCTTCTCATCTGCTGATATAAACCAGTCAACGCTTTCTGCATAGTGGATATCTGAGCACCTTGGTCTTGAACTGTGGCTCGTAGAGAAGAAATATCCCTCTGAGCATCTTCAGGTATGGGCTGACCATAACCAGGAGTAGATGTAGCTGGAATCCCTGATGGCCTGCTAAAGACCTCAGATGGTACGGGTCCCAAACCCATCCCGCACACTCTACCAGGATGCTCCTTCCCAAGGACTTGAGCAACCGGGTCATCATGGGAGACTGAGTAGGACTGCCCAGGACTGGCATCCCATAGTTCAATAATTTTTACCTATTAATCAAATATCAATACATATAAACACAGTAAAAACTGATAATAAGTTAAAAATTCGACTTCATACCCCAACTTCTTTGGTATGCTCATTAACAAAAGAGCCATCTGATTTTCTGTGAACATCCAACCACAGTTCAGTCCGGGAGGCTTCGTGCCCTAAATTCTGTGACTGCATTAAGAAAAGATAAATAAAAATTCAATATATTAAATAGATAATATTGTATTATAAATATTTAAAATATTTAAAATATTACCAATGACATTCGGCTTCTAGAAAAGCTTTTTGAGCCTGCCGTGTGAGGGATGACTTGCTTCACCCTATTTGATGCATTATGTCATGAAAGATCATGAAATAAATAAAATTAAATTTAACAGTAATGTATCCAATGTCATCTTCTCTTCATATACATGTATTAATGTAAAATGATGATAATATAATAATATATATTTCAATACCATCCGCTTCTGATCACGATGTCTGTCAACAGAAACTTTCCACTTCTCTTTCGGTACCCCACTGGGTAGCTTGTCATACATTTGTTCCAAGGTCAAATAAGTATCGTTGACATCACACCACAATCTCCATTTGAAATCTTTCCATTTTTTACCGAGATTTTTCAAAGTCCACTTCCGTGCTATCATATCAGTAATTGTGAAGTGGAAGAACATCTGTATACAGAAATTCATTTTGAACATATTAGTAAAATGACATTCAATTAAAACATAATGTAATAAAATTACCTTTATTTGAGAATCGAAAAATTCATTTTTCCAGTTTGGAGGCATATGTCTCCAATCATCATATGAAATGGGAAGTGAAATGGGCTCCACTGCCAACTGACCTATAATTTGGCCAAGTAACCCCGCAACATCATCCGTAGGGACCCCATAAGAATCAAATGGCACGACTATCTTTTTCGCCATTCAAGTTCCAAACATCTGATCTT
The DNA here is from genome assembly GCA_963277665.1 of Viscum album. NCBI lineage: Eukaryota > Viridiplantae > Streptophyta > Magnoliopsida > Santalales > Viscaceae > Viscum > Viscum album. The sequence continues at coordinate 1,225,319,826 of OY728131.1, read as the reverse complement.
TTTAAGAGTTTCTCCACGGTTTTATTTTTTTGATCTTCAATGAGAAAATAATTAGTATAAAAAAAATGCAATAAATTTATTTAATTAAAATTTATACCTATGACTGTGACCCTCCAGTGTGTCCGGGATCAACTGGAAGGGGTCTGTCGCCGCCCAACTAATGAGGCACCTCTAGGGGGAGTCGACGACTCAACCTATAATGGGAGGCTCTCTAATGGTGTGAGAGATGGTGCAGGGGGAGATGGTGCAGGGGTGTAGGCAGCTGGTGCCTCATATGTCATGGGGAGTGACCCAGATGGATCTGCATCCGTCGCAGAACTAGAAGAAATAATATACCACTTCCTCCTTGGCATTCCTGTCATTTAATAAAATAAAATTAAGTTCAGAATATATATTTCAAAAAAAATATGCAGAAAAAAAAATTAAAAATGATAATAGATGCCCAGTACTAACAAACCAAATATATATAACAATGATAATGAATGACTGCAGAAATGAAACAAGTTGTTGCTGCATGAATAAATAATTGTACATACAATCATTTTCCCCTTCAATAATGTCAGTTTCCTGCTCCATTGCTTCATCCACTTCATTCATCCTTGCAAGACTAATATTTTCAATATCATGATGGAAAAATAATTCTTCTTCCTGTTGTTGATGACATTCAACTTCAGAGGTCAAATCTTACACTTCATCACCTATATCATACAAATCTCTTTGTATTACGTGAGTAACTACACTCCAACCTTCATCCACAACATCATTCACATAATATACCATTTTTGCTTGCGATGATAAGATATATGGATCATGCATTTCACGATCACCAACATCCATCAAGTGAGAGAAGTTCACAGAAGTAAATTGCAATGAATCTCTTTTAACACCTCTGATAATATCGACTCATTTGTATTTGAATAAAATAACAGAAAAATGTCCACGGTAGTTTAATTCAATAATATCATGCAGCTTTCCATAGTATCCCACTTCAGAAAATGTAAATATACCACTATTTTGTGTTTTCAAACCCACTTCTTGATCAACTGTACGAAATCTAAAGCCATTCACATTATAAGCGTCGAACTTTCTAACTTGCTTTATAGGACCTCTACCAAGAAACATCAAATTTTCTGACAAGTCTGCTCGAGTATCAGTTTTCATGATCTAAAAAATGAAATATAATTTAATAGATTTACAAATTGTATGTGCCAAACTAATATTCTTATTTATTACAATATTTATGAACTTACATGTCGTGCAAACCATTCTACAAGCTCTTTATTCACAGCTTTCATTATATCTTTCTCATTTCATGTTCGGCCTCTCATTCATCTCTTTGTTTGTATCTTCAAATCTTCAATAAATGGATCTGAAATTTCACTATTCAGCAGCACATATCTATGTGCCTGTAATAATTCCAATTCTATCAGTGTCATATTTGAGGTCCTCCCAACTGATCGGCCAATAGCAGGAAATATTTTTGATTTCTGATGCATTTGAGATTGATTTGATGTGTCGTCAACACGTCCAAATCGATTAAATCTTGTCTCAATATCATCTAAATACCTGGAACAAAAGGTAAGACATTCCTCGGCCAAATAGCCTTCAGCAATAGATCCTTCAGCTTGAGCTTTATTTCTCACGTATGATTTCAAATGCCCAAGAAATCTGTGAAATAAAATAATAATATTATGCATTTATTTAAATGTCAAAACTGTTTACTTAACTAGAAAACATATAAATAAAATACCCTTCAATTGGATACATCCATCGATAATGAACGGGGCCTCCTAATTTATCTTCTTCAACCAAATGCACAGTTAAAATGCATCATGATAGTAAAAAACGATGGAGGAAAGATCATCTCCATTGCACAAAGAGTCAATACAAACCTCTCCTAGAGGTTGTCAAGCTGAAATGGATGTAAAACTTTCTCACATAATTGCCTAAAAAATGTGCAGAATTGGAGTACAACGGCAGTAACTTTTTCAGGTAATAATGTACGCAATGCCAATGGTAGTAACTACTGTAACAAAATATGTGAATCATGACTTTTCAATCCATGTAACTTACGATTATTCAAGTCAACACACCTTGAGATGTTACTCGAATACCCATCAGATACCTTCACATTTTTTAAAATTCGAAGGAATGTATCTTTATCCCTATTTTTCATTGCAAAAATGGTCGGAGCATACTTTTCATTCTCATCTGGCCAGAGATCGCGTTTTATGTTCATTACTCGTAAGTCTTTGCGAGCATTAAGATGATCCTTCGACTTTCCATGCTCCCTAAGTAATGTGAAAATCAAATTATCACAGACATTCTTCTCAATATGCATCACATCAAGATTGTGGTGCAACAAATTAAATTCCCAATACGAAAGATTAAAGAATATACTTTTTTTCTTCCATTGTTGCATTCTGATTTCACTTGACGATTTACTTCGGACCTGTTTTATACTATCATTCAAATGATGAACCTTCCCAAATTCTGTTTCAACATTTTCAAGCTGTGTCAATATTTCAGAACCGGTTAACAACTTTGGAGGTAGTCTACGATCAATGAAACCATTAAATTTTGATTTGTTCAGCCGAAATCTATGAGATGCATCGAGAAATATTCGATGGCATAAGAAGCACCATTTTCTACTGTGAGGTAGCCGTTTGGGCTCAAAATCAAAGTTACAAACAGGACAAGCCAAACCTCTATAAGTGTTCCAACCAGATAAATTCCCAAGACCAGGGAAGTCACTAATGGTCCACAGTAAAGCAGCATGCATTTTGAACATTTTTTTAGAACAAACATCAAATGTCTCAACACCGTTACTCCATAACTCCTGCAATTCTTCAATAAAAGGATGCAAGTATACATCAATATCATTTCCAGGCATTTGTTTTCTAGGAATAATCATTGAAATGATAAAAGATGACTGTTTCATACACATCCACGGAGGCAGATTATAAGGGATCAAAACAACTGGACAAATGCTATAACTTGTACTCAAAGTTCCAAATGGGTTGAATCCATCGGCAGCCAATCCCAATCGAACATTCCTAGGATCAGCTGAGAAATCTGGATGTAATGAATCAACTATCTTCCATGATTGGGAATCTCGTGGATGTCTCATTAACCCATCATTGTTATTATCTACAGAATGCCACTTAATGTGTTCGGCGGTTTTTGATGACATGAATAATCTTTGCAATCGCAGCTTCAAAGGAAAGTAACGCAAAACCTTTGCAGGTGTGTTCATTTTCTTCTTCTTCATGAAATTATTTTCAGTCAGACTTCCAACATCACCCTTTGACTTCCATCTAGAAGAAGAACATTTCTTGAAATTCTGTCTACTTGAATCCTCTCCCCAATAAAGCATACAATCATTGGGACACGCATGTATTTTTATATAATTCAGGCCAAGCTTGTTAACAACTTTTTTCATATCATAAAAAGATTCTGGGATTTTTGCATCAGGAAATGCATCACGAATCAATTCCAATATCATGGACATTGCCTTATTTGTAATTCCACCTAGACATTTGATATGGTACAACTTCAGTAGAAATGAAAGCTTTGAATATTTCAAACACCCACTATACAACTCTTGATTTCCATCATCAACAAAATCATGAAACACGTTTTTATCAGTGAAGTTTTCCGTTACATTTGGCTCTACATAATCAAGAGGAGGATGCAATGATATGTTCCAATCTTGATCTACTTGTGTTACAGTCACAAAAACATCACTTGTCACGTTGCAATTTTTAGCACCCTCTTTAGGTTGTTCTGATATGTTTTGATGCTGATAGTGGTGTCTTGCAGTTCCAAATGCATCATTTATGAGGTTTTGCATTTCATTTTCCATTGTCGACGAACTTGGGACCTCATTCTGTGGATTAACATCAGTGCTCAATCTTTCTATATTGTTCGATTCTCCATGCCAATTCCAACACAAATATTGACCAGGGAATTTCTTCAGTATTAAATGTTCATAAACTTCATCTCTCTTTAACCATGTTCTAAATTTACATTTAAGACATGGACATCTTATTCTCCCTTCAACGGATCGATTAGAAAATGAAAAATCTGAAAACTCATTCAAACCCTTAACATACTGAGGTTTGTTTCTCGTAATGTGATCCAGATTTTATCCATGTATATCACAATGTGCCTACACAAAATATACGATAGTGTAAGATTGCAGAATCATAATATAATAAAGATGACCAATTGATCATAAAGTATGCATAATATAATAAAGATGATTCATTGATCACATTTACCACTTACTTAGAATGCCCAGACAAACCAAACAAGTCTGGTCCTTAGGAGAAAACATGAACACCTCATTGAGGAGCATTAAGAATATCGGGATACACAATTATCATAACACTGTCAATCACACATTTATGTTGCCTTAAACAATTTCTATCCCCACTACATTAATGAGATACATTGGTCGACTCAGATTACTTCCACACCCTCACAAAAAATACTACAACTTTCCTGAACATCTCATGTACTCACATGCTTGGTCATCTCAATTAAATGTTTTATTTTATTTTCCATATCTAGAAATGGGATACCAGTCGGTATTTATAACACTATCGATCACACATTTATGTTGCCTCAAACAACACCCCATTGATGAGTGATAGAAACTGATCATAATGAATTTTAAACTTGAGTCATTATGTGATTGTTTAGGCTTGACCTTAGATGTCCTCCAAGAGTAATGATGTTTCTCAATGGTTTCATACACAACCAACCATATCAGAGTCGTATTTCCTATGAAAAAGAAGACTATCTGGGTACCAATCCATGTACTGAATATGGTGCGAGGTAAATTAAGTAGGCCACCACTAATGGTTTCTAATGCATAATCTAGTACACGAATATAAAACAAACAATAGTGTGCATGTATATCAAAATTAAGTGTCACTATAAATATAAATCCATGTCACACTCAGGTTTCTTAGGAGACACTTGGCACAATCTCAAACCTTAGATATTTCATGTAAACATTGGTAATAATATCCACTTTGAAATGCACCAACCTAGAAAAGTTAGTGGAATACACTATAACAATACATTCCCATTTTTATAATGTTAGAAAGTATCAGTTCTTTTCCACATGTAACAATTTAGGATAAAACTATAGTTTATATATTTTCTTGAAGGATTCCCATGTAAGATCCTCATGAAATATTGCATGCACAACTGAGTCTCACCATTTCCTTCCCAATCAATCAAGAATATATGTTGACCCACACCCCTTAGATTCTTTGGGAATCTTTAGAATTTTAAATCTCGTACCAATCTACTCAATCCTCTCCTCATATTTCTGGATTCCATTATCACCATGAAAGATAGGTGGATTCTTGTTAGTAAATTATGAGTCATGATCCAATACTCCTCTTGGGTTTTTAATACATTCATAACCAAAGTATGAGTAGTTCATATTATAACTTCCACTAAAGAAGATACCACTAAGGGATTCTCCTATTAAACCCGTCTCACAAATCCATCACTTAGATTCGTAAGACCTCTTCTAGTATGAATCATCTAACAAATACATGATGAAAACCCCTTTAGTCATGAGAAAATTCCTAAATCATAGAACAACTTCCATAATCCATATTAATGATTTAAAATAATAATAATTTTATGAATTTATGAATTCTATTAATGAAATATAAAACATAAGAAAGGAATAGTTTTTTTTAAATAGACACCAAATCTAGTTTATTCAATCAACCACAAAGACCAAGTGACAATATTTTCAAAAATAACTAACCACCCATAGTAACTTGAATTCATACATGGAGGTGAGATGTCTAGGCACCATCCCACACATATTAACTAAATTTTAGTGCTACTAAATCTAGTCGACCAATGACACTAAACCAAAACTATGAAGTGTCGTAACATTCCAGGCTCAATATTCCTTTTGATATCAATTTATAATGAACCGACTAGGGAAAACTAGGCAAGTCTCCCAAGAGGGTCTTATACATGGAGATGTGTAATAAAGAGACATGAAAGTAGTATCTTGTTTTAGAAAATAATGTTATGAAACCAAATTAAAATAAAAAATAAAGATAAACATCCATTAGTATAAAAAATTCAATCTAAATAGGACAAACCATAAAGATAAAATAGGCAATAATATCATCTCCCTATGTGACCATCTATCACCACCAAACCATCTTTATACAAAGATAGTAAACAAAAAGAGAAAATTACAAGTTCTAATATCAAAAATTCAATATCTCTATCTTAAAAATAAATCCAGTTTACATATATTTTTCATAAAATAAAACAAATTTTTACAATAATCCTTTGATTTTCATAAAAAAACCATATACAAAAAATCTAGGAATATGTTAGGAATAAAAGAAATCGGGTAGTCATAGAAAAACCCAACCATAGATACACTATAATATAACTGTGTGAGAAAGTAACCATGAAAATACCATCATGTGATAAACAAATAATCAATGAAAAAACCCACCATTTGGGATCCAAACTATGGGTTTACGTTCTAGACATGAAAGAGAATCCCCAATCCAAGATTAATGTGGATTAAACTAATATAACCTCTAGTGGAATTACACAAAAAAAATTGTCATAAAACCTCTTGTGGAATTACATAAAAAAAGAGTGAGAAGTATATTTCCAATGCATCCAAGGACACCTAATGTTCCAAGTTTTTCAAAATCTTTTTAGAAACCATGATCACATATAATAAAACAATTTTAATAATAAATCCTTTCAACTTCAAGATTGAAAACCCATTTTAAAAACAAATCCACCCTTTAAAGAATTTAGTCAACCACTTTTCTTGAGAAAAACCATTTTTGAAGCAAGACCTCTTAAAAAACATGTATATTTTCCATAAAATCCATTTAAATCCATAAATTTAATGAAACAAGACAAAGAAATTAATAATAATATAAGGAAATTTTAAATTAGAACCACTTGTATCGATACACCTACCTTATAAATATAAGGAACCTAAGATCCTTCGACAACATAAATTGGAAACAAGCAGATATTCCTCAAATAGAAAAAGAATGAGGGAAAACCACAATGGATTGATTGATAACACATATTATTTATGAAACCATCGAAACCATATCACACAACACTACCAAACCAAGAACATAAATGATAAAGAGAGTGAATGATATTACACGTACCCAAAGGAAGACAACCCACCACACTAGTGATCAAATTCCCTAAGCAAAGAAATCTGGTAGAGGAAGATACCCAATATTATCTAAAATCATTCTAGGATTTATGAGGGAGGTCTTCACATTTAATGGAAGAATATTAATATGTAAATCATGATAAAAACCATTGGTTCTAAATAATTCATGTCATGAACCCCTTTCATGGTGTGAATTCCACGATTTATAAAAATACCCAAAAAATTATCCTTAGTTTGAATTAATCCTAATCAACCCATTAAAAACTTGAAAATGTTTTATGACTTATAATTCTTCAAGATCTAAACCAAACCCATAGTATCTACCTTTTAGTAGATTCACATTGTGTAACAAAGTCATGAATCGAATCAAATAACCAAGAAATAACTAAAATTTACCAAAATCGAAGGGGGTCGCGGGGGGCGTCGGGGGGGGGGGGGGTGCAGGGGTCGCCGGAGGCCACGGGGGGTGCGGGGGTCGCCAGAGGGCGCGGGGGGTGCGAGGGTAACTGGGGGTCGAGGGGGGTGCGGGGTTTGCCGGAGGGTGCGGGGGGCGCGGGGGGCGCGAGGTGTGCGGGGGTCGCCGGAGGGCGCGGGTGTCGCTGGGGCCGGGGGGATCGGGGAAGAGGGGCGAGGGTTTGTGGGGTAAACGCGATAGGGGTGGGGGAAAGGGTCGCAGTTTTTTAATAAAAATGAGTTTCACGGCGGTTTATTAAAAACCACCGTGAAACCTTTCACGGAAAACGTTTAGCGGCGGTTTTGTGAACCACCGCCACAAAACCGCCGCTAAACCCGGGTTTTTTTTGTAGTGAATGATATTTTATTATTATTCGACTTCGGGCCGTTGTACCTTCTACCTGGAGCATCTCATTGATGTTTCGTCAGTGGAATTGAGGCTCTAATGGTACAGAATACTTGTTGTTGGTTTTTGGGTGGTGGGACCGAGTTTGGGGTGCTGGCCCCATGAGGATGGGTTTGGGCGATAACGGAGAAACTCAACTTGCTCACCAGGAGTCCGGTTTTGGCGGATGAATAGTCGATCCTGTGTGTTTTTCTGAGGGGATCACAATGGTACGATCTGTTTGATGTGTTCTGGGATCGAGGCATGGGCCCCACCTAAGCTTTCTTCAGTGAATAATACCCTTTTCATCGGGTGTCCATTTGGGATGATCAAGTAGTCAATCCCGTGTGTTTTTCCGAGAGGATCGATGTGGTATGACCCACTTGATGGGTTTCGGGATCGTAGTGTGGGCCCTAAATGATCTAGCTACAGTGAATAGTACCTTTTCACCAGTTTTCCATTTCGGGTGAGTAAACAGCATATCCCCCATGTTTTTCTTCGTGGATCACGATGGTGGCCTCTGTATTGACCTTGGACGTGCGCGGTCTGTCATTATGGCGGGTCACTCAAGTTAGCAACGTTTGGACCAGCAGTGGTTGAGGGTACTCCCATGGTTCATTCCTATGAGGGTTCGCGTGACATCACAACCTTAGTATAGGGTTTTGATCCTCTTGATGCGATTGTTTATCTGTTAGAGTTGTGGCATACCTCTGGTGGGCCCAGAGCGGGATCCTCTAGAATCGTTTCACTAAATCATGTTTGTGGTATCACTGTGACCTCTTTTCCACTGGTGGCGGTCCCCTATCTAGCACGTTAACCCCATAGGGTTGTGGTATCGTCGGGTATATGATCCCCTACTCAGAATGAAGATTATAGTAGGGTTGTGGTATCGTTGGATATACGATCCCCTACTCAGTGCGTGGTTTCTATAGGGTTGCAGTATCGTTAGTTCGATCCCCTACAGTGTGAGATGTACCGGATAGGGTTCTGGTATCGTTGTGGCCATCGTGACATGGGTGACAATCCTCTATCTGAGTGATGTTTTTCTGTTGAATGACAGATCGGGTTGTTGTGTCTCCCAGCGGATCCTGGGAGTGATCCTTTATCTGTAAGATCTACGAATGCCAGATCGGGTTGTCATATCCCCCAGTGGACCCTGGGAGTGATCCCCTATCTGTGAGATCTTCGTATACCGGTGTGGATTCTGGTATCCCCTATCAGACCCCAGGAGAGACCCCCTATCAGAAAAGTTTTGTGTTTATGTTGTTTCAACAAGGTTTCCTCAGTGACAATATCCGACGGGCGTGATCTTTTAGGTGAGCATCTGAGGAGTTTGTGTGGGACCTGATGGAGTGTAACTCTCGGATGAGTGTCATCTGGGTTGACATTTGTTAGGTCCACTAGGATGAATACCCGGAGAACTGGTGGGGGGGGGGGTGAATCATGGTATGACTAATTTAAAATTAAATCCCCTTCTGATCTTGTTTCACTATTAAGGAAAACACTCTTATCTCTCTTTCCCGTTGCACAATATAAACAAAAAGTAAAACATGCACAGGACACAACAATTTTACTTGGTTTACCCTCACTGGGATACATCCAAGGAGCATACACCGGCAAGGTGCTGATGTACCCAATCCACTATAAGAACACTGCTATTTACAAGGTTCGATCTAGATCACTTCTATACCCAGGCTCACTACCTTTACAAGGTTTAGGGTCAGCTCACTGCTTTCCCAAGGGTCACTCCCTTAGTCTCTCTCTCTGGCTCACTACCGGTGGATTGGATCACCTTCTTCCTCTTCTTTTTCTCACTACTCTGGATAGGATCCACTCACAGTTTATAGATGTGTAGGTATCTTAATAATCACTAATTAATGCATCCTCCGTTGTATGTAGATGCTCTGTTGAAGTCCAACTTTCACCCGTAGATGAAGCTCACTTTGCACCGAAGGTGTCGGGCAATCTTCCAACTTTCACACAGCCCTGAATCACTGACATGCTTCAACAATACCTAGCTTCCTTATCCAATCCAACATGCAAGTCTCGGTGCACAAGTTATAACTAGCACACAAGTCCACCTCAACCACTTGCGCGACACAAGCTTTTGCAACTCCAAACTTGCACAATTCACACACTTTTACGCCCAAACCAATATTGGCGTGCAACCATCAACTATCACACTTCTTAGAAACCTGGTGCGCAAGTGTCACCAAACCACTTGCACTACACCATTTCTTCAACTCAAAACTTGGGCGACTCCCTTCCTTTCTCACCCAAACCACTCTAGATGCGCATCAATAAACTGGCTCACAACTTCTACTTGCGCGACCACACACCACTTGCGTGACCACCACACCTACGCGACGAGAGCTTTGATTTTCTCTAAGTTTTGAACTCTTATCGAATGAGGAGGGTTCAACCTCTATTTATAGGCATTTGGACACCCTGCGCGACTGTGCGCAAGTCTCCTCTCAGCGCGCAAATCTCAGCATGCAAGTCTCTGCCGCACAAGTCACCTGCGCGACCGACCCTAAAACTTGGGTTCCCCTTTTCCCTTTTCCATATTTTGATGTTCCTGATCTTGAAAAACATATGTAGCGCATGTTTCCTCTCCTACAAGACAATGGCGTGCAATTCCCTTTGCAAAAACCACTTTTCTCCATTTGTCGATTTTCAGGCCCAAAAATTTGGCAAACACTGGAAAACGGCGCCACCTTGTAGCTGCTCTTTTTGTACCGCCTCCAGATCAACCATTTCTTTGTCGATGTTATTGATTAAAACATGGATTGTTAACCACAACCCTTGAACTTGAAATGCCACAAATAAATCCCCTTTGTCAACAAATTTTTATGTCATGGTTTTCTTTGTCAACAAACACAACACCTGAGGCCCACTTTGTCAACAAACACAATCACCTAAAAAATGATTCAATGTTTCCTTGATGGATTTTTTCCCAACAATCTCCCCCTTTGGGTTTGTTCACAACTCTTCCTTAAAAAGATACATATTTAATTCTTCAGTCACCATTCACCTATTGTGATTCTGATAACGATCAAGGATTTACTCATCACATACTCTAAGCCCACATGAGTAATGCTCGGCATGAGAAACAACAGTAAATGAAAAGTTCATCAATGAATCACTTCATCTCTGAAACCAACTGTTGACACCAAACTGATACCAATTTTTGGAAAAATTATTAGCACATTACAACACCACTCTTCTGCTTTTATCATGATCCTCAGCTGTCGTGATATCTATTTTTTGATCGATCACTTCTAGCATCGTCAGATTTAAAACTCTCCCCCTTTCTGCTCACAACACTCCCCCTATCTGGCTGCTTCACCTGTCTGCTTCTCCCCCTATCTGTCATGATTTCTCAAATAGCCACACTGTCTCCCCCTTGAACAATCACTATTTTCTCCCCCTTTGTCAAAGAACCCAAAGGTAACTCCTTTGCAGTCTGTAAAAAAGTAGAGAACACATATCATCACATTAGGGAAAAACACATCATATCTCGGGGAGAGGGGGTTCCCATATCCACAATCTTTTAAGTGAAGGGAGTCGACTGAACTCCCAAATCCAGTAGATGTCTCTCAAAAGCTTCCTTGGGTAAGGCCTTTGACAAAATGTCTGCAACCTGTAGCTCTATAGGCACATACTCCAACTTCACGATTCCTGCTCAACCTTCTCCTTGATAAAATGATACTTTATCTCAATGTGATTTGTCCTTGAATGATGGATGGGATTTCTTTTGAGATTTATAGCACTTGATTTATCACACTAGATTTCGATTGGAGACTTCACTTCAACTCCCATATCTTCAAGCTGCTGCTTCATCCACAATAAACTGTGTGCATGCTTGAGTGGTGCAATATACTAAGCTTCTGCGGTGCTCAAAGAAATGCAATCTTGTTTCTTTCTTAGCCAAGAAATACACACTCTACCAAGATATAATGCACCTCCTGACGTTGATTTTCTTTCATCTGCTGATCCGGCCCAATCTGCATCCATATAACCCAATAACCCTGATTGATATTTTTCATTATACATCAGACCAAAATCCACGGTGCCTTTGATATACCAAAGTATTATTTTCACTACGAGCATGTGGATTTATTTTGGATTGCTTTGGTAACGTGCTACTTTTCAGGTGGTGAAAACAAGATCAGGTTTTGTTGATGTTAGGTATAGTAAACTGCTGATAATTTTCTTGTATTCAGTGATATTAACTACCCTTCCACTGTCATATTTTGATAATTTCATCCAGGTAGCAACCAGAGTCTTCATTTCCTTGGAATTATCCATTCCAATCCTTCTCAAAACCTTCTTGGCATATTTGGATTGAGAAATGAATGTGCCATTACTGCCTTGTGTCACCTGAAAACATGGAAAAAAGTTAGCTCACCAATCATTGACATCTCAAACTCATTTTTCTTGAATTCAGAAAACTGTTTGCACTGAGATTCATTCGATCCACCAAATATTATGTCATCAACATAAAACAACACCATCATCCTTTGATAATTGTTTTCGTTGATGTAGATATTGTAATCAACTCCACCACATTGAAAACCAAGCTTTTTCAAATACTGATCCAGCCTTGAGTACCATGATCTTGGTGCTTGCTTCAACCCATATAGTTCCTTATTCAACCAAAAAACTTTATTCTCATCTTCATGAATGATAAAACCGTCTGGCTGCTCAATGTACACCTCTTCTTCCAAAACCCCATTAAAAAAGGCAGATTTGACGTCCATCAAGAAAACTTTGAACTTTCTTTACACTGTTATGGATAAAAATAGTCGGATTGTCTCCGGCCTTGCAACTGGTGAAAATGTCTCATCAACATCAATGACCTCTATTTGGGAGTATCCTTTACACACCAGTCATTCTTTGTTTCAAATAATTGCGCCATCTTCGTTCATCTTTTTGCGAAAAACCCATTTAGTCTCGATGACGTTCTTATCTGCTGGCCTTGAAACAATCTCCCACATATGATTCTTCTCAATATAGTCTAATTATTCATTCATATCCTGAACCCAATACTCATCATCAGCTTCATTGGAAAAACATTTCAGCTCTTCCTGAGATAAAAATGATATTTGCTGCAATGATTTCATTCTTCAATTATGAACTGGAGCTGTCTGATCACCAATGATATTTTTCCTATCAATTTCAACTTGAATCTTTAGATTCCTTGAAGATTTAAATCTTGTTCCCTCTTTCTCATCATCAGTATCTTCTTCTGAGTCAGCCTCTGGTACTTCTACTCCCCCTGTGTTGCTTACCTCTTCATAACTGTCATCCAAAAATTGTTCACTAGGTCGTTGAGTATCCTGTTCATTTTCAACAATAGTGACATATTTGCTCTCAAAAAAATTTCCTAGCCTTTTGTTTTAGCATTTATATGATTTTCTTTTACCTGAGTATCCAAGGAATATCCCCTCATCTCCTCGTGACTCAAAATTTCTGTGGTTTTCTTTGTTGAGAATGAAACACTTACTGCCAATGATCCGGAAGTTTTTCATAATTGTTTTGTTTCCATATCACATTTCATAAAGAGTCTTCCCTTCTTTTCGACACAACAGAGCCCTGTTCGAAATGTAGACTGATTTCAAAACTACTTCCTTCCAAAATTTCTCTGGTAGGTCCTTTTCAATAAGCATTGTTATGGCCATGTTGATGACGATCTGATTTTTGTTTTCAACTAATCCATTCTAATGGGGAGTTCTCACTGATGAAACTTTATGCCTTATCCTGTGTTTCTAGATATAGTATTCTACTTGACTGTTTGTGAATTCTGTACCATTATTAGTACGAAACTTTAGAATTATATGCCGAAACATCCTTTCTGATTCCCTCCTATAATTTTTGATACAACTGAACACATCTGACTTATGGGTAACGAAAAATAACCAATACATTTTGCTATAATAATCAATGAAATGGACATAGTAACTTTTCCCATTTGTGGATCGTGGCGAGATAGATCCACAGACATCAGCATGCACCAATTCAAGCACTCTGGTGGATTTATGTTCCTTTGGATTGTATGTCTTTTTGATTATCTTCCCTTGTTGGAAAGAATCGCATGCGTGAGTATGATCACGTGACAGTTTAATAAGGTCTCTAGAAGCATCACACTTTACCAGATCTTCCATAGATAGTTGGAATAGGAGAACAAGTCACTTATTCCATAGCTTGTTTTCTTCCTCTCTGGATAAAAGTCACGTATCTTCTTCCCCGATTTCAAGGTAAAGATTTCCCTTTGTCCTTTTCCCTTGTAGAATAACTGCTTCATCTTTTCCTTTCACGACACAAATCTTCTTGGTAAATTGGATAGAGTGCCGAGAGTCACATAGTTGACTGACACTTAGAAAGTTATGACTGAGACCCTCTAATACTAAGACATCAGCACGTCTCATTCCCCCCTACCAAATTTAGCCTTTCCGGAACCAATAACCTTCAGCCCTTCATCGTTCCCAAACATGATGAAACCTTCTGTTTCATATTTAATGCCTGTAATGAGATCCTTGTTACCTGTCATATGGGATGTGCAACCATTGTCAAAGATCCATACTCCTGAATCATCTGAATCATTTAGGGAAATTTCCATAACTACTTCCTTCTCATCCTTTTTCTTTTTGATCCATGTCTTTGAATTCACACTCGGTGTGGTTTAGAGAAGTTGATCTTCCTTAGAGTGTGATGGAAAAACTTCATCCTATAGAGATGCAAATCGATTTTTTGTTTTCATCTCACTTGTCGATTCCCTAACTTTCGGCTTACGACTGCTCGAGTTTTGTTTTGGCACATTCCTTTGTATGATTGATGTGAAATATCTAGCCATGTGCCCAAATCCTCCACACCAAAAACAATGACCTTCAAAGGATATTCTAAAATATTGAGCTCTATTTGGATGCCACTGTTATTCTTGTGCCCTTCAATATCTCTTGGCCTAATTTAAGGAGCATTTCTGTGTGTCACTTCTGCACTGCTGGTTTTCCCTTGGGATCTGCTAATATCCTGAATCTGTTTCGTACCCAAATATATCTTCACTCTCAGAGTAGGTTCTTGTGGTTTGAATTAATTCATGACCACTTTCTATTTTCGTTCATGTCTCATTCTAGTCTTATCGTTGGAACACGACTGTTGCTTATTTTCCACTGGAGGTTTATGCTCCACTTCTAACTTTTCAGTATTCTGAAAAAAAATGTTTTCCAGGCACTGGACTAGGTGTCAAGAGTTTTTCTTTATCCTTAATTCATTGTCACAGACCAAAAAATTATTTTTCTAGTTCTTTGATACGTTTGACTTGCTCCCTTCCTGTGTTAGTCAAACAATCGATTTCTTTATTTTGTTCCTCAATTTTAATCTTATACTCAATAATATTTTCTGAGCTCTCTGGTGTTGAAGATTTTAGTTTTTCAATTTATTCTAACAGCTCAGACTTTTCTTCATCCTATTGATTCATATAGAGTTTGGAATCACGAACCACTTTATTGGATTTCTTTGTTTTGGCTCTCCAAATGTCTAGGTCCTCAAGAGAAACATCCAATTCGACTTCCATATCAACTCTTTCTTCAACTTCTTCTTCTTCTCCAGTGTCAGTTTCTTCCTTTTCCTGAGAACTACCAACGACCGCCACCAGGGAATTTTCCCCATGATCCTTGAATTTTTCTATCTCTTCAACCTTTTCAACCTCAGACTCATTTGAACTTTCACAGTCTTGTGAAAGAATATTTCTTTTATTGAAGAAATTTCTTTTGAACGATTTCTTTCCTTTCACAAAGGCTGAATACTTCTTTTGGGGATTTAAACTTCATCCTCTTCATCATCTTCATAATTCTTTATGGCCTTAAATGCCACCTCCTTGGATTTACCCTTTTCTATAGCATCATTGTCATCATTCCTCATTTCATATGAAACAAGGGTACTATGCAGGTTATCCAAAGTCAGCTCTTTTGGGTCTTTATCTTCCAAGCCTGATACTTTTGGATTAAACCGAGGTGGAAGTTTTCTCAGGATACGCTTCACGATCTTTATATCTTTAATGAATTCTACAAGACCCC
The DNA here is from genome assembly GCA_963277665.1 of Viscum album. NCBI lineage: Eukaryota > Viridiplantae > Streptophyta > Magnoliopsida > Santalales > Viscaceae > Viscum > Viscum album. The sequence goes on along the minus strand of OY728131.1, from coordinate 1,225,303,697 downwards.
ACATGTCTTCCACAACAAAATTTAACCTGTCAAAAAATACATCAACAGATTCATTCGGGCTCATTCTCAGTTCTTCATACTTGTTCCACAGAACTTGCAGCTTTGCCTCTCTAAATTTTTTATCCTCTTCATATATATTCAAAAGCTTTTCCCACATAGCATGTGACGTTTTTCATGACATCACCTTTGTATAGATAACATTTGAAATGGCTCCACATAAAGAATTAATACCCTTTACGTCTGCATCTAGCTTTCTTATTTCAGCTTATTATAATTCTCCACTATTGATGTCAGCTGAGATACCATGCATAGCTGATATAAAAACATCCATTCCCAATGATTGGAAATAGTGTTGCATTCGATTCTTCCACATATCAAAATTACTTCGGTCGAAGATCTGAATCCATTTATTATTGGTCACCTCCATTTAGATAGAAGTACTGATATCAACCCTTTCCTATGATACCAATTGTTAGGTCCACTAGGATGAATACCCTGAGAGGTGGGGGGGGGGGTTGAATCTAGGTATAACCAATTTAAAATTATATCCCCTTCTGATCTTGTTTCACTATTAAGAAAAACACACTTCTCTCTCTTTCCCATTGCACAATATAAACAAAAAGTAATACATGCACATGACACAACAATTTTACTTGGTTCACCCTCACTGAACTACGTCCAAGGATCATACACCGACACTGTGCCGATGTACCCCATCCACTATAAGAACACTTCTATTTACAAGGTTTGGGATAGATCACTTCTATGCCCAGGCTCACTACCTTTTCAAGGTTTAGGGTCAGCTCACTACTTTCTCAAGGGTCACTCCCTTAGTCTCTATCTCTGGATCACTACCGGTGGAGAGGATCAACTTGTTCATCTCCCTTTGGTCACTGTTCTATAAAGGATCTTCTCATAGTTTATAGACCTATAGCTCTCTTCATTATAACTAATGAATGCATCCTCCGTTTTATTTAGATGCTCTATTGAAGTCCAACTTTCACCCGTAGATGAATCTCATTTTGCCCCGAAGGTATCGAGAAATATTCCAGCTTTCACGTAGCCCTAAATCACTATCGTCCTTCAACCATAGCTGGAGCCCTTCTCCAACACAACGCGCAAGTCTTGGCGCACAATTAATAACTGGTGCACAAGTACACCTTAGCCACTTGTGTGACACAATCTTCTGCAACTCTAAACTTTCACAACTCACACCCTTCTATGCCAAAACCAATATTGGCGTGAAACCATCAACTATCACACTTCTACAAAACCTGGAACGAATGTGTCACCAAAACACTTGCGCGAAACCTCCTTCTTCAATTAAAAACTTGGGCGACTCCCTTCCTTTATTTCCCAAACCACTCTGGACGCGCATCAATCAACTGGCACACAACTTCTACTTGTGGGACCACACACCACTTGCGTGACCACCACACCTATGAAACAGGAGCTCTAATTTTCTCTAAGTGTTGAACTCATACCGAATGAGGAGGGTTCGACCTCTATTTATAGTAATTTCAACACCCTGCGCGATGGAACACAAGTATTTTCTCAGCACGCAAGTCTCAGCCCGCAAGTCTCTGCCGCACAAGTCACTCGGGCGACCAACCCTAAAACTTTGGCACCCCTTTTCCCTTTTCCATATTTTGATGTTCTATTATTGAAAAAAATATGGAATGAAAGTTTCCTCTCCTTCAAGACAACAAAACTCAAGTCCCTTTTCCAAAACCACTTTTCTCCATTTGTCGATTTTCAGGCCCAAAAATTTGACAAGCACTGGAAAACGGTGCCACCTTGTATTTGTTCTTTTTGTACCGCATCCAGATCATCCATTTCGTTGTCAACATTCTTGAATAAAACATGGATTTTTAACCACATCCCTTGAACTTTACATGCCCCAAAGAAATCCCCTTTGTCAAAAAATCCATATGTCATGGTTTTATTTGCCAACAAACACAACACCTGAGGCCCACTTTGTCAACAAACACACCTAAAAAATGCTTCAATGATGCCTTGATAGAATTTTTCCCTACAACAGTAATCATGGAGTGTGCTATACTGGTTGTAAACCATTGCTAGTGATAAGGTTGGTACCTCACGTGGCTTGGTGTATCAGTTGAGTATATCTAAATTTTCATGGATTATGTTAGGGTATATAACTGAACGAATGTTCAAGGTGTATATATGAGAATACACCTGGATTGAGCTGACTAGTTGTATATAGTCGAGGTTGGTCATGAGATGGAGTTTCTCTCTCATCTGGGATCTTTCTGGCTGGGATGAGCGGACTGTTTCCTTTCAGTTTCTCTCTTTTGATTTGGATTTTTTGGGTGCCTACTGAGTATTGTTATACTCACACCTATACGGGCTTCGACCACACATGTTTGTGTCTTGTGTAGACCATATTCCTTTCGATGGTGTCCCTAGAGGACCCAAAGCAGTCAGAGTTGAGTGATCGGGAATTACCATGGAGTCTTATCAGATCTGTTTTGAGGAGCTTTCCGATGGTGCTTTTGGCTGCGTACCCCTTCTTCCGAGCAAGTTGGACACCTCTGTAGTTTTCTTTTAGTGGGACCTATTTTTCCCTTTTTGTACTACTGTTGCACTCTGGTTTGGGATAGATGTATGCATGCATTTTATTTTCAGTTTTATATATCTATGCACTGTTTCATAGAGGTGTATGTGGGTGTGTGTGTACAGATACCTTGGGCTAATGCCTCCCTTATGTGTGATAGCCTACTCGGTGCTAGGCACTAGCCCTTGGCCTTTTGGAAGAGGGATTGGGGAGTCACGACACGAGCCCCGTTGGGTTGGGTCATGACATATAGTGTACTTATCCTATTATTCCCACCAGGATACCCCATATTCACGTATGTTTTCCAACATTTTAAAAAATGAAATCATTTTATTTCACATGCCAAGACATCACAAAATTACACCTGCCACTAGAAATGGGTTTTATTCTCTTTCAAACCATACCCACACAAAAAATCCCAAATGAAACATTTTCACACACACCAAATAAATTTTTGAAATTAATTTGGAAGTATATAAGAAAATATAAATAAAAAAACAAAAAAAAAACATTGAACCACCTACATTTTCCCTTGAAATATTCACGAATCTGGGTAGAATACACCAACCACACCAAGAGAAGATCGTTTAAGGGAAGAACCACACAAAAACCAACAATATATAGACCAAATAAAAGATATTGAACCCAGAATGGGTAAAAACCATTTCTAGAGAATAGGGAACCCAAAGAAGAAGACAAAATAGTCCATGAAGAGGGATTAAGAGAAGAGAGGATAAGATTAATTGATATTTTCATGAATATCCTAAGACAAAAAACTGAGCTATTATAGCCTAAGGAAGTGGAGGATAATAGAGAGGTGTGACTTTGGTAGAGGGGGTTGAATGGGGTGAGAAAGAGGGGTTAAAGTGTTAAGATCATGGAGGTGCAGTTTAGAGATTTCAAAATTTTTAAAGATCTGGCATGTCGAATGGTTTGGCCGCACCGTCTGCCAGACCGTGCCCCAACCATGAAATACCTATGTTCAAGAGGAAGGGGGTCTACATGGTTTCCTACTAGGGGGAACGCAAACATTTTCTAGGTATTTTGGCATGTATAGTGACACTATCCTGGGTGCATGAGTTTCACTAGGCTTGTGAACAGTTTCCCCCAATCATGCTCTAATCATGTACCTCCTTCAGTTGAACAAAAAAAAACCACTATTTCTCCCAAAAAATCATGAGGAATCCATGAAATTAAGGTAAGTATGAAAATAAAAGATAAAATTACTCAAAATAATAACACCGTTGTGAAAATTATACCCATCATGATAACGTTCCACCCTCGAAAAGTTAAATCGAGGTTTGATCAGGGAATAAATGAGGATACTTCTACTTTACCCAAGTCTTCTATTCATATATATCTTATTATCATTTTCATCCTTCCAAATAACCCAAATCTAAGGTATGAGTTTTCTATATTGCACATTTATTTTGGAGTCCTCAATAAACACTATTCCCTCAAACATAGAAAAATTATATTCCAGTTAAAATTATTCCTAATTTAGTATGTGATATGGGTTCAGGTTATTGTTCTTCAATTTTGAGACATGGAACATGTGGTGTATCGATGTAAATTAGGCCAGTAAATCCAATTGTTATGCCATATTGATAATTATTTTAGTGATTTGAAAAGGTCCAAAATTCCTCGACCTAAACATCCCTTTCTTACCAAGACGATCGTGACTCAGGAGAAGTGCCTCCTTTAGAAACACCTTGTCAACCACTAAGAATTATAAGGCTCTATGCTACTAATTGGCATATTATTTATAGAAAATATTCACTATAAAAAAATCCAACTTAATTAATTGAAATTTATCCAATGTCTCTTTTATAAGTCTTAGTCCCACCAAGGATGTCTCTCGCACTTCTATCCAACATAGAGGAAAACAACATTGCCGATTGTAAAAATCCATAAAGGGAAGCATTCAAATTGATGATTGGTAACTATTATTATATTAAAATTCCACCAATCCCAAATTTTTATCCCATGAACATTTTAAATCCAACATTTATGCATGAATCATGTATTCCAAGACTTAATTTTACTGCTCAGTCAGACTATATGTTTGATTATAATATGTCATACTGAATTTGACCTATGAACCCATTACATTATGAAGTCCTTTATATAACTGAGGGGTAAATCAATTGTCCCTATATGAAAAGATATATTATGTAAAACCATGAATCCTAATAATATCTTTAAAATAGAATGGTCCTAACTCATCCAACATGGTCGAATCCTTGATCGAGATAAAATGGGTGCACTTGGTTATACATTCAATAACAACCCAAATAGAATTACTTCCCTGGGGTGTATGAGGAAACCCAGTAATTAATTACATGTAATCCTTGTACCACTTATTGGTAGGAATGGGGAGTGGCTTAAGAAAATATGAGGGCCTCTGGTGATCGATTTTTATCTGATTACAAGTATAACACATGGATACGAAGTTAGTTATTTGAAACCTCATACCCGACAAACAGAACCAACATAGTATGTTGTAAAACATACTGATAGTCTTTGGATGAATTTCCCATTAATAATTGTGTCTATAATACATCACCTCCTCCCACAAATATAGTGGCACTATGAAGAAACCCTTGAAATAAAATATTCCCTGAGAAGATAATGACCACTCGTTGGGAACATCCTGACGATTAGGAATCTACCTAGAGTGGTAGAAAATATCATCATTGGAATAATATTATATAATAAACTCTATTAGAGAGGTCATCAAATAGATAACATCTAAGAATATACCTTCACAATGCTCCTTGGATTTCAGGTGAATCTGGGAAGAAAGTCCCATCAAAGTCCACTCATCACTAGACTCTACAGCTTGTACTGGTATTTACCTACAAATAGTTTCCATTACTACATTACCTTTCCCTAGGGTATATACAATATAAATGTTGAAACCTTTAAGGTACTCAACCAATTAGAATTTCCTCAGGTTTAGGTCTTTGTAGTAGAAAAAATAGGCCAAACTATTATGATCTGAGTAAGCTAAGAATTTCTCCCTGAAATGATAATGGAACATTCTCTTGGAATCATGTACAAATATCTATAGTTCCAGGTCATGGGTTGGGTAATTTCATTCGTGTGTTTGGAGATGATGAGATCTATATACCACCAAAATTTCATAGTGCATTAACACACCCATGGACCATACCTGAAGCATCATAGTAGAACATGTATCCCTTATTGGATTTAGATAGGATGAAAATAGGGGTGGTGATCAATCACCGCTTGAGTTCCTAAAAAATTCCTAACATTTTGGGATCCATTCAAACATTACCCATTTTTAGGTGAGAGTGGTAATGGGAGAATAAAGTAGAGATAAATATAAAAAAATCATCAATTGTACCCCTCCAAGCCTACAAAACTTTTAATATTGATACATTATTTAATTTATCCCATGACATTACTACTCCTACTTTCACAGGGTCTACCGAAACACCATGTTCTAAGATCACATGGCTCAAAAACATGACTTCACGGATCCAAAAAAGTGATATTGGATGGATTAACATAAAGGTGGTGATATTGAAGAGTGCCTAGAATGATCCTCAAGTGCTACCCATGCCCAACCTCTATCCTAGATTAGACCAAGATTTTTTCCACAAACACCACAATAGAGGAGGCGAGGTATTGATGGAAAACATGGTTCATAAAATCTATGCAATCCAATGGAGAAATTGATAACTCAAATGACATGATCAAATAATTAATGTGTCCATACATACATTAAAAGTATGTCTTGGGAAAGTGTGCCTCTTTGACCCTAACATGATGGTATCCAAAGTGCAGTTCGATCATGTAAAATTACCATCCCCTTGAGATGATAAAATGGTCATCAATTCTAGGTAAGATATATTTATTCTTGATGGTGATCCTATTCAACTTATAGAAATTAATGACAAATTGGAGGGTTCCATCATCCTTTTTACAAATAGAATTGGGGCATCCCAAAGAGAGACACATAGGAAAATGAATCCATTAGATTCCAAGTCATCCAATAGTATCTTTATATCCCTCAAATTAGTGGCACCATATGATATGAGGGAAGAGATATTAGCTATATTCATGATGCTATATTAACAGTAAAATATACACCCCACTCTGGGGAAAACTCAAAGAAATCATCTATAAATACCTCTAGAAACTCATCTACTATAGGAGGCAACCCATTCTCAACAGCTCTACCATCATCCTCCAGAATAATATAATATACCTATATTTTTTCCTAACTCTATAAGTGAAGGTCTAGATCTCCATGATCTGGGATCCCATTCACCTTGAAAGAGTTGAGTACTCTCATCGGGTGCCCCAAAAGTTAGTCAATGGTGATAAAAATAAATTTTCACCGAGAAAGTCACTATCTAGTCCATGACAAGGATCATCTTAAAAGTATCCATTCCAAGAATATAGAATTACCATTATAATTCAACTCATGAAAATATTTTAACAGAGGATAAGCATCAAAAATCATGTTCCCTCTTCTTACCAAGTGGCATATGAAAATACATAACATACGACATAATATCAAATATCAATTTTAAAATTTAAATAATATGGGTAGAAATAAAAAAATTAGAAGTAGTTGTGCCAAAAAAAATATAGCTATGGATGATGGAATAATAAAGTACCTAAAATAGTTTTAGGCCCTATGTCCGATTCTACTGGCTATTGATCCATAACATGAAGGCCCTTCATTTCTGTTGATTACTTTGGTGGATTACTGACTTGTGGATCTGAATTAAGATGAATCTTTCAATATAAAGATCTAGACTTACCACCTTAACTATGTGTCCTAGATCCCATTACCATGGATCCACCAGATTGAGATGGTAATTCTCTATGTGTTGAAGAGCTTATGCCACTCTGAGTTGGTGGTCCACTCTTACAAAACCTTTGTAAGTGACCCAAAAAACCATACTGATGATAGGATTTAGGTGAGGCTAAAAACCATGGTAAGATAATCCCATATCTCTCATTCTAGTTGAACATAATAGATCCACCACTAGAAGCTGTTGACAAGAGCCTCTATAATGGGTATTAGAGTTTCCCCAATTATCCATTCCATGCACCTCAAACTTTTTATTCCTCTAAAACATGCCACTCCCACATTGGACTATAGGTACAATCATTCTAGAAAATCTTGATTTACCTATCTATTTAATTTCATCCATTAGGGATCGATCCACCACCTCAATATATGTCTTCATATTAAATAAGAAGACTTGGGATTGAATATCCCTCCATAACCCCATTTCAAACCGTTGAACATTCAGCTGCTCATTGGAAACTACCTTGGGTGAGATACAACCAATTTCTTCAAAACAATTGGCATACTCTAACATAGTTATATACCCCTAATGGAGATCTAGAAACTCCTAGGTATTTATGAATGTCAATGTCTTAGGAAAATATAGTTAATTGAAGGCAACCGTGAAATATTTCCATCCTATTTGGTCAAGCTTCTCGGGCTGAACTACTGTTTACCAAATCCCACAACTCATCCCTTCTTATAGGAATGTAGTGAACTGTACTTTATCATCCATAGAAGATTATAGTAACTAAAAAATCCCCTCAATATTTTCAATCCACTCCTTCACTTCTCAGGGTCCGAGCTACCCTAGAAGGATGGACGTTTGTTCTTAAGGAACTCTTGAGATTTGTTCATTTCCGGACCTGGTTCATCTTCCTTAGTATGATCAGTACCAGATATCCCTCTCTAGTGTAGTGCTCGAAAAACCCAAACCACAACCTTTGTTAATATCATATCAACTGGTGAGGGATTAATCTCCGTGGTTCTTCCCATGGTTGCACAAGAGGTCTCCGGGGTGGAATGATGATACATCAAGTAATAAGAAAAGAAAGCATCAATACACCACCCTTAAATTTTTGACAATAATATTATTTAATTATATTCATAAATATAGATGAAACTGAAACAAAATAAAATGAAAATTTGAACGACTCCACCTAAAATCGTTTTCCATGAGAAGTTTGATACGTATGCATCACACCTAATGGATAAGTAAAACTATATCCCAAGAATCCCATAGTGACCTAATAAATTTTATGATGTGTGTTGGCTAGAAAACACACTCATAACTATAGCCTCAATTCCTGAAAATCATAGATTTTTTCAATCTATACTTTATCAAATATCACGACCCAAAGAAAGTAAAAAAACTACTTTAATACCATTTCTTCACAAACTAGTCTAGGATTCTATCAAAATAGACACCCTACCTCGAAAGTGGTATAACCTAAAGGGTGGTCCCAATCACCATGGGATAGTAACTAGTTCATGGGAATTGATCAAGACCTTTGGTAATGATTTCAAACATGGTAATTAACTATAAAAAATTCACAAAAGTTTCATAATTTTACAACCAATATCCATATTACTAAAGATTAAAATAAAAACCATAAAGATGATTTAACAAATTTTCATTTAGAAAAACCAAAATAACTAGAAAGGGGAAGGGGAATAACTAAAAAAGAAATCCTCCATGCAACATGTGGTCCGACACCCCATTCCTAGGTCATGATCACCTGGCCAAAAGGGAAACAACTATCATATAAAACCATCATCTCCATAATGGAAATACTTTCATTTACATGGTTTTTAAAAAACAAGATCTATATACACCCAAGGGTGTATGTAGGGCGTGAGATAACTTTCCTAGTAGTATCCCACCAGATGATTCCATGCACAACTATTATGAGATAATTAAACATGTTAGTTTTAAAATAAGGACAACCAACTTTAACTAAAAAATATTTTTTATATAAGGAAACAACATATAGATCCAAGAAAAATAGAAGAAGAACCATGGAAAATATCTAGGTAACTAGGGATGGTGCGGACCAATGATCCTCATAGTCTTAGTGACCAAACCAAGACACAAAGGTCCATTTATTTCTCAATACAACCAATCCCCATCATGAATGTTTAGTTAGTGTTGTATCATGAATCAGCTACATAGGGAGGGCCATTCCAAGAATTCTTTTCCTATTATTCCCACCTATGGACCATAGAATCCCATGTTCTTTCCCCCTTTTAAAATATGAAATCATTTTCTTTCATAAGACAAGACAGAACATAATTTTATTTTCTATTTCCAAGGGGGTTTATCCTCTTTCAAACCATTCACACACACAAAATCCAAAATTAAATTTTTCTGTACAAAACAAATATAAAATTTAAATTAATTTATAATAATACATGAGCATATAAATATTAAACAATAGAAAAAACATGGAACCACCAAACTTTTTCCTTGAAATATTTTAAAATATGGGTGGAAACCACTAACAACAGAAAGAGGAGATCCTATAAGGGAAAGAGAATACCAAAACCATCAAATGTTATCCCAAGGAAAAGATATTAGACCCAAATGAGGCCAAAGAACTTTTTGATGGAAAGGAAATTCAAATAAAAAGTGATAAGAGACAAAGAACATGGAATAATAAAAAATAGGATAAGATTAGTTGATTCTTTCTTCAATATCCTAAGGCAAAACACCCAATGATCAGAGCACATGGAAGGAGAGGGGGAGAGGGTGGTGTGCCTCAAGTAGAGGGAGTAAAATGAGGTGAAAAAGAGGGTTTTGAGCATTAAAATCAAGGAGGAGTAGTTTGGGGATATTTTATTTAAAGATTTTGCAGACCACACATTTTGGCTGCATGGTCTACCAAACTGTGTGCTAATCATGTGAAACCTTTTTCCTAGAGGGAAAAGGGGTTTGAACAGTTTTCTATAAGGGGTTGAAAATATGTGTGCAAGGATGTGTGTATGGGAATAGAACCTAGTTTCTCCTAACCATGTGCCAACTATTCACCTCCTTTTGTCTTTCCCAAAACCACCATTTTTTTCAAAAACACATGTTGAAGCCATGGAATCAAGGTGGGGCCAAAAATAAAATTTAAAATTTCTCAAAATAAAACCATGATTGGGAAACTTTATTATATATCATCATCATATAATGATTAATATTTTGTAGTAATTATATATATATATATATATTATAATAGCCAATTTATTTGTTACATTTATGTAGTCTGTAGTAGATCAAAAAATTATTGAGTTTTATTTATAAAAGTTGTAAAATTATAGTACTAGATATATTATTAGTGAGAGACATCGATATATTATGGTTAATATTTTTTTCTAATTTTTTAATTTACATTATATATACACATATTAATTTTTATTCCTATGGTTTTTTTGGAGACATATGAGATATAAGTTTCTCGTACACGTGAGAGTTAGACAGATATTGATGGTTGAGATAGGGGCTCATGCAAGTTAGTTTTTTATGAGATGGATTAGATGTGAGAAGAAGTGTCTGGACATCAAAAAGGGTGGATGATCAGTATTATATCACGATCAACACAGCCTGATTTTTAGGGCACTGAAGTGATTTCATCATATAACTCAAAGAATACATCATCATCATCATCATTTTCTGTTAAAGAGTACGAGTATATATTGAAAGATCAGGATGTGGTCATACAGAGGTTGAACAAAGAGTAGTAAGAGTGGTGAAAACAATAGGATTATAAACATGAGGATATAGAGGAGTATCTGTGGAAGCTCCCACGTTGTTTAGGGATGAAGTTACCTTCACCAACGGAACCTGATTTCCCGTCCCTACTGAACCTAATATCTCACTCCCTCAGTGAAATTTTATGAATTATTTTATATGAAATTATTTCTTTGTTATATTTTTTGTTTTGATTTTATACTAAATCAATTTTATTTGAATTTTTATTATTTATCTATTTTTTTGTCTATCAGTGATGAATTGTTTTTCCATCTCACATAGTTTAGGTCAAGAAATTATTTGTGATGAAATAAAAATTTAGTCACAAATAATATCTGACCTATACTATTTGTGAAGGTCTATCAAGAATAGTAATATTTGTGACATAATTATATACAATCGAATTTTTATAATGGAGTTATGTTGAAAAAGTCATTTTCATCTCAAAATCCATCATAAATATTCCATTTCAAAAGGGTAATTTTTATAGAGAAATAGTTACAAAGGAAACCCAAAGGTTAATCATTTCATATTGTATGAAAAATTAGACTCCAAAATTATTATTTATTAAATGAAATACTCTTATATAATGGAGTTTATAGATCTCACTCCTATTAAATATTCTCAAATTTGATGATCTATTTAATCTATTCTATTTATTTACCTTTAAGAAATAGGTTCAAGAATATCACTAAAGGATAAAGGGTATTTATGATGTTTTTAGTGATTATAGTGTATGATTTATACCTTTCAGGGGAAGAGCGCATTTGTTTATAGTAAGTTAAATCGATAAAAATCACAATTGTTGGTGATTTGGCATAAAAAGTAAGACATTGCTTGTTTTATTATATTTCAACTCACTGATTCCTCTCTTAGAAGATATTTTATATGGTTTTTGTGTTTTCTTACTGAAAATATGGGTATAAAGATATCCAAAAAACACTTTAGTGGTATTAAATCCTATGATTATGGAGAATATATTAGATGAATTTTGAAAAAATGAAACTTGTTTGGAACTTTCTAGAACCTTAACTATGGTTATAAAACCCCATAATGGTTTATATTATTTTTTAAGAAAATGGGATGGTTTATAAAATATTTCTTCATTTTTAATTTTTTTCATGAAAAAAGGAATTTTCATAGAAACAGATATGGGTTTGTTGTCATAAATTACATTATTTTTTATAAAATTACCATTTCATGATTTCCTAACCAAATGTTCATGGTTCATATAAATGTAATTTTTAGCAGAAAAAACCATGATAGAGAAAATGCCTAATGGTCAGGTGGTATGTCCATCGATTAAAAATGACACGTGATTATATAATAAATCATGTTTTAAGGTGGTATCATTAAACAATTCATTGTCTCAAATAAATTGGGAAGATAAACTATGTCATTGTACATGGACATGGTTTTTAGAAAATTAGTAAATTTTGATTCTTAAAAATATTTCTTAGCATAGGATCGAAGGGACCATTTTGAATCCACATGAATTTAGACCTTATATAAAGTCATATTTATAAAATTAATACTTTCTTAAAGTTATTATATCTCATATTAAATGAAATAGATTATCAATGCATAGATCATTACTTCGAATCTTTTGAGTGTTGGAGATGTTAGGACACTATTAAAGGAAGGAAGGTGGAGTTAGGGATGATATTAAACATCAAAGGAGGTTTTGTGATATAGATATGGATTTCATGCTATGAATGGATTTATAGATAATATTTTATTTCTATATTTTTGTGTGTAGCCCCATGAAGGGTTGAGTCACCATGTGGTTTTTTGTGTCACAATGTGGGGCGTATGCTGTTAGAGTTAGGTGTTGAAATTTTTTGAGGGTGATGTCTAGTTATGAATTGACTATATTATTACTTGATGTTAAGGTACTTGAAGAGGGTTTTTTAAACATAATGTGCCTACATATTAGTGGAGACCATTATGTATGAATTTATTACCCTAATGTATTTCCTTTACCACTTTTCTAGCCCTATCATGGGGGGATTCGTTCAATAATTGAGGGGAATTAGGTGAATTTTTTTACTTTTAAATTATTGTTCATCACATACTGGTCATAGATATCATGGAATTATGCTCATGGTGGATGATATCATTTTGGGGAATTCTAGTGACGTGGTAATCCATTACACCATGACATGGTTTGATGTCCTCGCTATGATTTTTGGGAAGTTGAATGCCATGGTATTATGAAGGTCATCATTCGATGACCTTCCTTAGACATATATAACTAAGTGAGTTAGTTAGGAATTATATTTGTGAGTGAATGTAAATCAAAATGTGGTTTCAGATATTTTTTTGATTTAACCCCATCATGACAATACCATGACTTATAATGCCAAGATTCCTTAGGTTTTGAGTTTTAGTGTAAATTCAGAAGCCCATTCAAATTCATCTACATTATAATATTTTAATCAATCTGTAAACGACCAAAAGATTGAATTTTGAGACTTACGGGAACCCTTTAAGTGGGTTTAGTCATTATTTCTAAGAGACCAACAACTTTGTGATTCAAGGCGAGCTTCACTTCCATTATTCTAGATTTTTTTCTATATATTTCTTCTTTGAGAGACTATGACTTCAGTTTAGCTTCAGTTTTGTTGAATTTGGGTTTTGTTTTTATAGATATTTCTATGATCTTGGTTTTTTTTGGTTTTATTCATGCGTTCTTAGCTTTGTGATCATATCCATATCCTTATTCTTTTGTAGTGATTATTGAAGCTTCAATTGATGTAGTGTTTTGGAAACTTCTCATTTTTTTGTGTTAATATTTGAAGTATCATGACTCTACATCATTTTTATGGGAGATAAGGATTAAACTAATTATGATAATGAAATAGGCTTAAGATAATTGAAGGGGAATGGTGATTCACATATGTTTTATATAGTCCTATGATATTGCATGTTATTATTGCATGTTTGAATTTTTAATTGAGAGATTTTATGCTACTGTGATATATTTACAATTGTTATAATTAAATTATTGGAATTCTGAAAAGAAAAATAATTTAAATATGATAATAAAATAGTGTATTGAAAATATGGAATCATGGTAATAATATTTATGTTGTCTATGATTAATTAATATAAAAATATATGCATAAAAATAAATTTATTGTAATGATTTTTTATTAGTTTGATGTAGTTTTCTGTTGTATTTGTTGGTGTTAATGTTGTAAATATAATTGGTTGATGTACGATTCTATAATTTTCATTAATGGCTGGTTATGTGAGAAATAATGAATTTATATGAAGTGATAATTAAATACCCTAATGTGTTACTTTCTGTTTTGGACTTAGGTGTTGTTGGGTACTAAAATCAAGTGGTTGTTATTAATATGAATTGTTTAGGGTAATGGTATGAAATTTTTTATTTAGTAGTTTTGGAATTTTGGATTATGTGTAAAAGAATTATATTTTGCGTCTATTATGGAGGCTATTTTCTTGGCACATGTACATTTTATTGGGGTGATGAGTTTGGTTGATGTGGGGCTGTACTATAGGTTTATTCTAGCCTGGAATATGTCTTGAATAGATGAATTCAGTAATCAGTATTGGTCTATAACCATTGAATGATGAGATATAACATGAATAATGGTAATGGTTAAGATGATCATATTTTATAAATAATAATAGATGGTATAAAAGAAAAAGAGAAAATATTTGAAATGAAATATGTGTGCATAGATGGAATAATGAATGTAATGTGGTTGGTAAAATTAAAATTCTAGAAATGGGTAAATTATATGATTAAATGGGGAATAATTAATGTTTTCTCATCCATTTTAAATGAAATATAGACTAGTTTGGGGTATACTATAACCAATATTTGTTAGTATGTAGAAGTGTTAGTGAAATAATATTTTTCATTTTTAATAAATCTATTCAGTATAAAACCCAGGGATGGGAATGTGTGTGGATATGTTATAAGTTATATTTTCTTTGTGATTTTATATGCAACCAACCTGAGTCATACTACCTTAGAGATTCCAAAATGGTTTGGGTTCTCAGTGTTTTTACCAACAATTGGGTAAGTGAGAGAATGCATAGATCACTACTCCATCTTCCCCACTCTATCTTCCATACATATAATGTCTAAGATGGCATATGGTTATGATTAATGGGTTATAATGGCCAAAGGATAGTGTGAAAATGATGTGATGTGATACACATTGACATAAATGGTGTGGGTAATTCATGGTTAGAGGAGGAAAAAAATTTGATGTCCTCCATGTCCATGATATCCAATTATAATGAGGATGTGGTTAGGATATGGTAACATGGCGGTGGTTTTTCATGGTAAGAGGTGGAAATAAGTTTGATTTCCACCCTATTCACGATACCCTAATGTGATGGGAATATGATACGTAGTTAGGATATATGATATGATATGGTATGAGATACGTGATGATGATGATATGGTATGATGTGGTATGTGGTATATGATGGTGATGATGATGTGGTTATTTATGTGATGTGAGTTAGGGTTATTGGGTTATATGAATGGAATGGAGAACCATGACATTTTCCTTTGGGAAGTGAGAGTTAAAAACATATAGAGAAGTGGTTGTATGTTACCTTCATGGTATATTATTTTGATACTATGTTATTACACTTGGATGAAATATTGAGTGAGTGAGACTTGGTGATGTTTATTTTTACATAACCTGGAATAGTTATATGTTGGTTCTACTATTTGTTCACCGAGGCATTGGTATAATTATTCAAAAATTTCATGAGTGATCTTGAGTAGGATCCTTCTAATTATAAATTTATGATCACTCCTATATATAAATATATTTTTTTTATATTTTTATGATGGATTCAGTGTTTAATGACCTAAACCCCTGGATGATAAATCAATGACTAGTCAGGGAGTTAATATTTACCTAAATCATTCCTCACCATATGATAGAGGCTGTTAACACCCCAAACTTCCATAGTACTCTTCTCTTTGAATAATACAATAGCGTGTATTGTACGCAAATTCAAGTTCTAACACATCAAAACCAATAAAACCAGCCGGTATGAATAGTAATACCCATTTTTTGAAATTTTATAAATTTTATCTTTCAAAATGGAATTCATTTTTGGATTCGTAATATCTAATTTAGCTTAGGGTGAATTTTTGGTATTTTTCTGAAAACTTTCAATTTTTGATCAATTGTGAAAAACACTGAGTTATAGTTTAAAACCAATTTTTTATTTAAATAATTTTTTATTTTAATTAAATTTATTTGCATAAAAAATAGATACATAATACCTATATAAGTTCAATGCAATTAATTGGGGTCAGTTTATAATAATTTTAGATATATATAAATTTTATTGAACATTTTACCGTCTTTTACCCACCTCCTAGGGGCATTTAAAAATTTACATAAAACATAATTTTACTACTTCTGTGAGTTGAATTTCAAAAATCCGAGAGACATAGTTGATATCAGTAAGAAAAATTTGGTTCAATAAGATGAAAATAATTTTTGGTAAAGAGTAACTTTTTACTTTTATTTACCATGATTAAAAGTAAATAGGGTAATTAAGGGTAAAAATGATATTATTATTACCCTAACACATGTACTAATTCGATTGGATAAGTTAAATTTGACCAAAAACAACCTTATGAATAAAATATGATCCTTAAGGTCCACTTGGAATAGATTAGGACATTTATTATTATTTAATTCAAAGAAGAGTTAAATGTGTTAAATTCAATGTTTAATAACTAAACCATTTTTAATATAGGGTTACACATAAGATAAATTAGTCTATAAATATTCATTATAAATCCGAAATTATTTACTACATAATGGTATTTTATTTATATTTTTTATATATTAAATAATTTTATTTCTTTATGACACAATGATGATGTAATAATTACCTAATTAATGAAATGTTAAAATAATTTATATTATAAATATCCAAATAAATGTAATTTCAGACTTTTTATGAATTAAACTAATTTTCTAGGTTAATATAAAATTTTAGGGTTTTTTAGATAAATTTTTTTCTAATTAATAATGCTGTTATGAATTTAGAAAAAACAAAATATCAAATAGTGTCAAAATTGACATAAAAGAGTTTTTAAAACAAATATTATATTATTAATTGACATTCTATTCCAAAAAAATCCATGGTTTGGCCAAAGGAATTAAATAATATTATATATGTCATCAATGAACCACTTTAGGTTTTCTTGGAATATTATAGTCAGTTTATTAACCATATAATATAAACATACAAAGAGACATGATAAATGTCAAACTATTTAATTAAGAGTAAAATCTAGAAGATAAGGTTAATATAGTGACCCAAACCTATATAAAACCAATTTGTTGAGTTTTTTTCAACCCATCACCACCTTAGAATTTAAATACTTCATTTTGGATCCATTAGAAACCGAAAATTATTTTATTATAAAAAAATATTTCTAGCTTTTCCTAAGGTGCCCCTCACCCGTTTTATCAAAGGGAACTCCCCATTATCTCTAATTCACACCTTCAAAGCCATTTGTATCTTCAAAAACCTACCAAAATACCCAATCAACTATCTTACCTTCATCCTAGAGGCCTTCTTTTAGTCAGAAATCCAACCTAAGGAGCCCTTTTGATCAAATCAAAAAGAAGAATTTGAAGAAGAGGTAAATATTTCATCACCTCTTTCAAGTTTCTTTATTCTTCCACTTCCTCTTACTTTGTTGTTTCCATTATAAAATAATAACTTCATTATCTTCTATATACCTTGATTTTATTATAAATATGGTACAACTATATTCATTATTATATCCGTCCTTTGAATGACATGTCACCATACGTGCGTACGTACGGCTTACCGTCTCCACGTCGTGGTGTAGTTGTTATTCAATACATTATTATTTGGATGGGTATAATAATGATGTATAATTGATTTAAATAATAAATATACCATGAAAATTATTCTTTATATATGATATACCATTCAATTATCTACTATTTTAATATCAAAATAATGATATTGTCTCTCGTGCGTATGTACGAATTACCGTCTCCACGAACGCGATGAGATTCATTCCCCATCATATCCATTCAAGACTAATTGTCATTTTATGATTAAAAATAATGTTTAAATACTTAATACCATTCTAAATATGAATAAGATACATCATATCCATAAAAAAATTACTTATGTTACAATGCATATAAAGGATAATGAATCAATTAACACCCGAAACGACGATAATACTAAAATATTATTAACAAATCAATATTAAAATATCATATATGATATAATATTAATTTATATTATTATTTAATAATTTAATAACTATTTTTTCACCATTATATATGAGGTTATCCTACCCTCGACCAAGGAAAAGTACAAGGTAAGGGTTAATTTCACATTCTCTTCATTATCCAAGGTTGTTTATACGTAATCATCTTCTGAGACCTCTTTATCATCCACTTCCATGCTTCTTAACAATATATTTCAAATTTTTTTACTATTTACTAGAAAATGGGTTAAAGTAATTTATACCCTTATTTGACCTTATATGTTTTGAAAGGAATCTTTCCGTTGTTTTCCAAATAAGGTACCTTTGACCTTTTCGAAAGATTTAATGTAATAATGTTTGTTTAACTTATACGGCAGGTGCAGCTATTTTCCGCCATTATTACATCATCAAAGCTTCCCTTACAAGCTTATTAGAATATTTTCAAAATAAATTTTTTCTTAAATGATTTCAAAATATAAAGATATATTTCTCCAAAAAAAGGTTATGATTTCATCTATGTCAACATCCTTTGATTAATTTTAAGCTTATTTGAAGTTGATTTATTATGATACAAAACGTCCATATTTTATTGAAGGTTTTATGATATGTTTGACTTTGGATGTGCTATTTTTACACCATTCATGGTTTATGGATAAAGTATTTACATTTCGTAAGCTAGTTTTAATACGAATGATTATGTTATGTTTAAACATTTTTATATGAGAAATGAATTAGACTTAGTATGTGATGGGTAGAGCCTGCTATAGCTCCCCGATGCATCGGTATGTCTCATGAGACAAACTAGTGTCATGGCACAAGGCCTTGATAAAACCTTTTTTGTAGTCTTAGCACATGGCCATGACTATGTGGTTATGAATGTCTGGAATTATGCATTCCATCATTATGAAAGTGGATATTGATATTGCATGTGATTATTGGACTAGTAGAATATCCATGTGAATAAGTAAATGGAATTATTTTATTTTTCTTTTCCATATTTTGTAGATTTTCAAGTTTAAAAAGTATTTTGTTTTTTACTTAAATATTTACTTAAATTTTTAAGCTTAATTATGAAAGTTTCCGCTATATTTTTATCCATAATGAACATCTAACCTCATCCCTTTATATGATTTATTTATCCTAGGATGTGAAGAAGTATTTTATGATTGAACTGGCGGGATAGTCTGAGGGGATATGAGTGTGGTCCATGGAAACAATGTTGTTGTAGTTTTTCCATTTTATGATGTAATGTAAACCTTATGAATGTATCTAGTAATTCTAAGGCTAATAAACTAAATGGTCTTTCGAGACATGATATTTTGTGAGCATGCCAATGATACATAATAATGCACTGACTTTGGGCTTCTGGGGTCGGGGTGTTACAGTTGGAATTAGAGGAAGTTTAGTACAATCCTTGGAATCTAGATTTCGGTAAACTCTGATTAGAGCAAATTACCCTAAGATAGACATTTAAGATTAGTATAGAAGAACTTCCTAGAATTTTGGTATTGTAGAGATTTTTTGAGTTTTCAAAGAAATACATCCATGTTTGGATGCGAGTAGGTTGAGTCGGCTCTGGCACAAATGTACCTAGGGGTAAAATCTAAAAAAACCGCTTTGATCTAGACTCGAACGGGAACTGGTGTACGACAACAGGACTTGCAGCACTTTTGGTTACGACACTCCCGAGGGATATGCTTAGGATAATTATAATTTTCATTACATACCTTTATGAATGGTTTATGAGTATATACTTACTCAAAGAAAACATTTTTTATGATTATGGATTATATCCATAAACTGTTCAATTTATGTTAAGGGTTTTACATGTTTGGAATTATGTATTTCGATCCATAAACTAATCTAGTGCATGCCATTGTTTATAAATGGAGCCTAGTGGAAGGAATGGAAACCGTATCAATGCACGCACTCTATGTAGGTATTTACCTCATACTCAAGATATTTATAGTGGAGATGGTTATACAATTGGTGCTAATCAGCTTATCACCATACTAGGACAACTCACTTAGATTATGAATAATAACCTTACCCGTACAGAGCACCCTGATCCACAACGTGTAGGATCAATGTTAGATCACTTCATGAGGCAATAAACACCAAAATTCAATAAGGGTAAAAATCCAAAAGTATCTGAGCAATAGATAAATTCCTTAGAGAAAATATTCCACGCCTTGGGGAGTAGTGAAAGGGAAAAACTTGTCACGGAAGTTTACCACCTCACTAGAGATGTTGATCAATGGTGGTAATTTATTCAAAGCATAAAGGAAGATGATGAAGTATCAAATATGGAATGGAGAGAGTTTAAAGAAATTTTCTTAGAAGAATAATTTCCTCATGACCATCGAGCGGATATGGAAAGACAATTTCTGAGTCTGAGGCAAAAGGAGGATGAGAATGTCGCAAAGTATGAATCTAACTATACAAGGTTAGAATGGAATGATATAGATTATATACGTAACCCAATAAGTAAGATTGATCGTTTATTTGATGGGTTAAAACCATTTCTCCGTTGATCATTATTCTTAAAATCTGTCTCTTCATATGAAGATATTGTCTCATGTGCTATCAAAACAGAAAAATAATTCCTAATTCTTATGACATTAAAGAAAAGAAAGAGAAGAATAGATCTGCAGAACACTATGGAAATGGAAATAAGGGGAAGAAGGGAAAAGTTGAATATCCATCCTGCAACAAATGTGGGAAGAAACACCCTGGTACTTGCTTGAATGGAACCAGAGTCTGTTACAAGTGTGGTGAAAAAGGACATCATGCTCGTGATTGCAAGGGAAAGAAATAGGTTGTCGATGTTGAATGCTACAATTGTAGAGAAAGGGGTAATTATGAAAATGAATGTCCTAAGAACCAAGGGAACTTACCTCAGAAAAGGCCAAGGGATCAAGGAAAAGCTTATGATATCACTACTGCTAAGGTTGAAGCTCTAAAAGATGTAGTGGTAGGTAATTTAATGGTTTCCTCAAGTTTAGCAAATGCTTTATTTGATTTTGGATTATCAAATTGTTTCATATATTCCCAATTTCCTAATAAAATTAGATATTTCCAATTTGATTTAATAAGGTAGTTGTCAGTCCAAACTCTTAAGGGAAGTATCATTGCAACAAATTTTTGTGAATCAGTCCCAATTAGGGCATGTAAATGTTCTTTATCTTCTAAGTTCATTGTCATACCCATGATTGAATTTGATATAATCCTCGGTATGGATTTGATTTCGGACCATGATGTGAAATTTTTTTTAAGAAGAAGGAGGTTACAATTTTTGATGATGATAAGGAGTACCTTATATTTAGAGTAGAATCGTCACCAATTAATTCTTATCTAGATTCACCCTCATTAGCTCAACTAAATTCAATTATTAGGGAGGAAGAGAATCAAATAATAGTGGGTGAGGAAATGAATGTTCAAATAGAGGATGTACCTGTTGTGAAAGAATATGTTGATGTGTTTCTAGAAGATTTACCTAGAAATCCTCCAGAATGATAAATTGAGTTTTCCATTGATTTAATTCTTGAATCAAGGCCCATATCAAAGACCCCTTATAGAATGGCCACTGTGGAATTAGTGGAACTAAAGAAACAACTATAGGAATTGAGTAACAAGGGATTTATTTTCCCTAGTGTTTCTCCATTGGGAGCCCCTATTCTTTTTGTTAAGAAGAAATATGGATCTATATGGTTGTGCATTGACTACAGGGAGATCAATGATATAATAACAATGAACAAGTATCTTCGACCTCGCATTGATGATTTATTTGAACAACTTCATGGAGCTAAATAATTTTCAAAGATTTACCTTCGATGTAGATATAATTAGTTGTGTGTGAAGAAGAATGAGATTCCTAAAACAATATTTCGAACCAGGTACGAGCATTACGAGTTTGCAGTAATGCCTTTTGGATTGACTAATGTTTTCTCTGTCTACAAGGATATAATGAATAGAGTTTACAAGGAATATCCTCATGAATTTATAGTGTTATTTATTGATAATATCTTGGTATACTCCAAATTCTATGAAGATCATGAAAATCACTTGCGCATTATCCTGAAGACTCTTAGAAGACATGAATTATACGAGAAGTTTAACAAGTTTGCATTCTGGATTTAGGAGATTTCTTTTCTTGGCCATATCATCTCTAAGGATGGAATCTCCATTGATCCTTATAATACAAGAGCAATCCATGAATGGCCAGCATCGACAAGTATAACTGAGGTACGTAGTTTTATTGTTTTAGTAGGTTATTATCAGCGTTTCGTCCATAATTTTTCCCAATTAGATAACCCATTAACAAATATCACTTGTAAAGGGGTGAAATTTGATTGGAAGAAAGAATGTGAAGAATGTTTTGAATAATTTAATAGAAGATTAGTCAAGGCTCCTATATTAACTCTACCATCGGGGAATGATGGGTATGTTATTTATAGTGATGCTTCAAAGAAAGGACTTGGTTGTGTCCTTTGAAGAATGATAGAGTTATTTCCTATGCATCATGACATCTAAAACTTCATGATCAAGAATATCCTACCCATGATCTTGAGTTATCAACTGAAATATTTTCTTTGAATATTTGGAGACACTATCTCTATGGTGAAAAATGTGAGATTCATAATGATCATAAGAGTTTGAAGTATATTTTATCATAGAAAGAACTCAACATGAGGAAAAGGAGATGGATTGAACTACTCAAGGATTATGATTGTACGATACACTACCACCAGTGGAAGGAAAATAAGGTTTCAGATTCTTTGAGTAGATAATATCCTGGTGTTTTGAACAAGATGAGAGTTGAAAGGGATCCTATTTTAATGGATATAGTAAATATAGATATGGGAATAACCATGGAAGGTGAAACATTATTGCTTTTTCAAATTTTTTCTGAACCATATTTACTAGAAAGGGTAAAAAGTTCTCAGGTTGATGATGAGGAGTTTCGAAAGAATATTAAAGCTGTAAGTGATGGGGGATTAAGTGACTTCGTATATGAAGACAGAATTTTGAAATTTGGGAAGAGACTTTGTGTTCCCGATATATATTATCTAAAAATAGAATTGTTGGATGATGCTCATAGTTCCAATATCTCTATACACCCTGGGAGCACCAAAATTTATAGATATTTGAGGGAACATTTTTGATTGGACAACATGAAGAGGGAGATTTCTGATTTTGTGTCAAGATGTATGGTTTGTCAAAAAGTGAAAGCTAGAAGGAAATAGCCTGGAGGAGTCTTGCAACCTCTTACCGTACTTGAGTGAAAATGGGATAATATTACGATGGTCTTTGTCATGGGAATACCAAAGAATTATAGAAGGAACGCGGCAATATGGGTCATTGTTGATCATCTTACCAAGTCAGTACATTTTCTTTCTATAAGATAATATTTACCATTGGAACTTCTAGAAATATTATATATTAATGAATTGTGAGAGTTCATGGAGTACCCCTATCGATTATTTCTGATCATGATCCATGTTTTACATCATGATTATGGAAAAGTATTCAGAAAGCCCTAGATACTGAACTTTGTTTGAGTATTGCCTACCACCCCAAAATTGATGGACAATCAGAACAGACAATTCAACCCTTAGAAGACATGTTGAGATCATGCTCACTTGACTTTCAAGGTATGCGAGATCAATATTTACCTCTTGTTGAATTTTCATAAAACAATAGCTTCCATTCAAGTATTCAGATGGCACCATATGAAGCGTTATATGGAAAGAGATGTTGCACACCAACCTGTTGGGATGATGTTGGTGAAAGAAAACTCGTAGGACCAGAACTTGTGGAGGGAACAATGGAAAAGGTTAAGGTAATCCAAAACCACATCAAAGAAGATCAAAGTTGACAGAAGAGCTATACTGATAACTGAAGGAAGGATTTAGAATTTTAGGTCTGAGATCATGTTTTCTTGAATGTATATTCATGGAAGGGTGTCATACCATTCGGTAAGAAGGGAAAATTAAGTCCCAGGTACATCGGACCTTTCGAAATTCTAGAACGAATTGGGGTTGTTTCTTACCATTTGGTAATTCTTCCAAGTCTCTCCAAAGTTCACGATGTATTCCATGTATCACTATTGAGAAAATACATGCCTGACCCAAGACATATACTCACCTATGAGGAAATAGAACTGGAACCCGATTTGTCTTATTGCGAAGAGCCTATCAGGGTTCTTGATACAAGATAAAAAGTGCTGAGAAACTAGACGACTCATCTGGTAAAAGTTCTATGGAGACACCATAAGATGGGAGAGGCAACATGGGAACCCGAGGAACTTATGATGAAGAACCACCCGAGCCTTTTTATGAAGTAATATTCTAGAAATTTCGAGGATGAAATAATTTGAAGGAGGGGAGAATGTAACACCCCAAGCTTCCACAATACGCTTCGCTTTGAATAATACAATAATGTGTGTTGTACGTAACTTTGAGTTCTAACACACCAAAACCAATAAAATGAGCCGTTATGAATTGTAATACCCACTTTTTGAAATTTTATAAATTTTATCGTTAAAAATGGGCTTCATTTTTGGATTCGGAGTATCGAATTTAGCTTAGGGTGAATTTTTGATATTTTTTTGAAAATTTTCAATTTTTCGATGAATAGTGAAAAACACTGAGTTATAGTTTAAAACCAAATTTTTATTTAAATAATTAATTATTTTATTTAAATTTATTTTAGTTAAAAATAGATAAATAATTCCTATATAAGTTCAATGTAATTCATTGGAGTCAATTTATAATAATTTTATATATATAAATATTTTATTAAACCTTCTACCGTATTTTACCCACCTCCTAGGAGCATTTGAAAATTTACATAAAACATAATTTTACCTATTTTGTGAGTTGAATTTCAAAAATTAGAGAGACACAGTTGATATCAGTAAGAAAAATGTGATTCAGTAAGATGAAAATAATTTTTGGTGAATAGTAACTTTTTACTTTCATTACCACAGTTAAATGTAAATAGGGTATTTAAGGGTAAAAATGATATTATTATTACCCTAAGACATGTACTAATTCTATTGGATAAGTGTAATTCGACTAAAAAAACCATAGTAATAAAATATGATTCTTTATGTCCACTTGGATTAGATTAGAACATTTATTATTATTTAATTCAAAGAAGTGTTAAAAGTGTTAAATTCAAAGTTTAATAACTAAAACATTTTTAATATAGGGTTACACATAAGATAAATTCGACTATAAATATTCATTATAAATATAATATTCTTTCCTACATATTGGTATTTTATTTATATTTTTTAGAATTTAAATAGTTTAATTTATTTATGACACAATGATGATGCAGTAATTACCTATTTAATGAAATATTAAAACAATTGATATTATAAATATCCTGATAAATTTAATTTGAGCCTTTTTATGAATTAAACTAATTTTTTAGGTTAATATAAAATTTTAGGGTTGGTTATATGAATATTTTCTTAGTAATAATTCTGTTATAAATTTAGCAAAAACAAAATACCAAATAGTGTCAAAATTGACATAAAAGAGTTTTTAAAACAAATATTATATTATTAATTGATATTATATTACTAAAAATTTAAGGTTCAGCCAAAGGTCTTAAATAATATTATATATGTCATTAATTAACCACTTTATGTGCTCTTGGAAGTTCATAGTAAGTTTATTAACCATATAATATAAAAATACAAAGATACATGGTAAATGTCAAACTATTGAATTAAGAGTTAAATCTAAAAGATAAGGTTAATATTGTTACCCAAACCTGTCTAAAACCTATTGGTTGAGTGTTTTTAGACCCATCCCCACCTTAAACTTTAAATAATTCATTTTAGAGCCATTATAAATTGAAAATGATTTTATTATAAAATAATATTTCTAGCTTTTTCTATGGTGCCCCTCACCCCTCTTATAAAAGGGAACTCCCCCTTCTATCTAATTCACACATTCAAAGCCATTTTCCTTAGTCGAAACCTTCCCAAATACCCTCTCAACTATACTCTATTAATCCTGAGGCCTTTAGTCATAAATCCAAACTTAGACGCTCTTTTGATCAAATCAAATAGTAGAACCCGAAGAAGAGGTAAATATTTCATCACTTCTTTAAAGTTCTATTCTTCTTCCAATTATGCTTTCTTTTTTGTTTCCATTATAAAATAATAATTCTAGTGTATTCTATAAAATGTGATATTATTATAAAAATTATACAACCATATTCATTATTCTATCCATCCTTTGAATGAAATGTCACCATACGTGCATACATACGGCTTACCATCTTCATGTCGTGGTGTAGTTGTTATTCAAAACATTATTATTTGGATGGGTATAATAATGATGTATAATTGATTTAAATAATAAATATAACATGATAATGATTTATTATATATGATATACCATCCAATTATCTTTTATTTTAATATCAAAATAATGATATTGTCGTTCTTGCATACGTACGAATTACCATCTCCACGTACGTGATGAGATTGAATCTCTATCATATCCATTCAAGAATAATTTTCATTTGATGATTAAAAATAATGTCTAAAGACATAATATCATTCTTAATATGAATAATATACATCATATACATAACAAACATTACTTACGTAACAAATCATATAAAGGAAAACGAATCAGTTAACACCTGAAACACCGATAATACTAAAATATTATTGACAAAGAAATATTAAAAGATCATATATGATATCATATTAATGTATATGATTCTTGAATAATTTAATAACAATTATTTCACCATTATACAGGAGGTTAACCTACCCTTGACCAAGGAAATGTATAAGGTAAGGGTTAATTTCACAATCTCTTCATTATCCGAGGTCGTTTATACGTTGTCCTCTACTGGGACCTCTTTATCATCCACATCCATGCTTCTTAAAAATGTATTTAAAAACATTTTTACTATTTACTAGACAAAGGGTTAAAGTCATTTATACCCTTATTTGAACTTATATATTTGTAAAGGAATCTTTCCATCATTTTCCAAACAAGGTACTTCTGACCTTTTCGACAAATTTAAGGTAAGAATGTTTTTTTAACTTATACGGAGGGTGTGGCTATTTTACGCCATTATAACATCGTCGAAGATTACCTTACAGGCTTATAACAATATTTTCAAAAAAAAAAATTTCTTATATTATTTCAAAATAGAAAGAGATATTTCTCTAAAAAAGGTTTTTATTTAGTCTATGTCAACATCCTTTGATGGATTTTAAGCTTATTTGAAGTTGATTTATTATGATACAAAACTTCCATATTGTATTGAAGGTTTTGTAATATGTTTGAATGTGGATGTGTTATTTTTACACCATTAATGGTTTATGGATAAAGTATTGATATATCGTATGCTAGTTTTAATACGAATGTTTAAGTTATGTTTAAACATTTTCATATGAGGAATGTATTAGACTAAGTGACTGGTGGAGCCCGCTATAGCTTCTCATTGCATCTGTTGGTCTCATGAGACAAACTAGTGTCTTGGAAAAAGGCCTTGACAAAATCTTATTTGTAGTCTTGGCACAAGGCCTTGATTATGTGGTTATGAAAGTATGGAATTATGCTTTCCATCATTATGAAAGTGGATATTGATATTACATATGATTATTCGACTAGTAGAATATCCGTGTGAATAAGTAAATGACATTATTTGATTTTATCTTTTCCATATTATACTAAAGTTCAAGTTTAAAAAGGATTTTGTTTTAGTCTTATAAATTTCCTTAAATGTTTATGATTATTTATGAAATTTTCCGCTATATTGTTATCCTTAATGAGCATCTAAGATCACCCCTTTCTATGTTTTATTTTTCCTAGGATGTGATGAAGTATTTTATGACTAACCTGCATGGATAGTCTGAAGGGATAT
Source organism: Viscum album (assembly GCA_963277665.1). Taxonomy (NCBI): domain Eukaryota; kingdom Viridiplantae; phylum Streptophyta; class Magnoliopsida; order Santalales; family Viscaceae; genus Viscum; species Viscum album. Next base: position 1,225,275,370 of record OY728131.1, on the reverse strand, counting down.
GAGTGTGGTCCATGGAAATAATGTTGTTGTAGTTTTCAATTTTATGATGTAATGTAAACCTTATGAATGTATCTAGTACTTCCATGGCTACTAAACTAATCTATCTTTCAAGACTTGATCTTTTGTGATCATTCCAATGATACGTAATAATGCACCGACTTTGGGCTCCTTGGGTCAGGGCGTTACAATGATAGTTACTAGAAATAGGGGTTTAAGAAGGTACCGTGGGGAGGCAATAAAACTGGTATCAGAGTACACAATCACTAGGAAGTAACCAAGTATCATAAACAATATAAAATAAATAGTAATATAGATGTAATAAAAATAAGATATGCTAAAACAAAATGGAACAAAACATAAAACTCAAATATCCATTAAACATATGAGAAAAATCATCCACTAGGATGATCACATTTAAATAATAAATAATTAAAGAATAATTAATGATATAAATATAATTATAATAAGATATACTAGAATATCCTAGCCACACCTCAACCCAAACATTGAATAATGTCTGAGCCGGTCCAGCATGATCATGCAATCATGGGACTTATCCTAAAATAAACTTTCAACAAGTATGGGATTCTCGAGATCCCAAGTGCAGTGATGTACTATGTAAGGTGTGATTACATAAATTATTAGGGAACCACAAATTTTGTTTCGTACAATGATATAAATGTTGAGTTATATGCATGTGAAATTCTTAGAATAAATAAATTAACCTCTCAAAATTAATAAACAAAACTACCTACAATACATGATTTGGTATGTGGCTGTAATTTCTATGAGAACATCCCATGTACCATTCCAACCCATGTACCATGTACCATACTACTATTAATCCTTAGGTCAATTACCCTGATCGACCATACAAACTTTGTCCAGTTCCATGGTTTCTTTGAGCACGTGATGCTCATGATTTCTAATATAACTGAACTATATCTCACTAGTATACATATCATGTATCATATAAATCCCCTATGAAAGTATTATATGATATGGAATAATCACATAGGTAACAAAAGAATCCCGTATGAGAGTTATATTAGCTTGTATTCACACACACACACATGGAGTGATCCTCAGAATCTTCATCTTAATATACCAGATCAACCCTGACACCATATCTAGAGCATCCCGAGTGATAGTTACACAAACCTCACCTATGGAACATTTCTCAGCTATGTATCATAGACCTACTCTATGGGAGTATTATTAACCAAATAGAAAATCCAACAAGTAAAACAAACATCCCATACATGAGTTTTCTTAGCTAAGTATCCATGATTATCCCAAGCATGTTTTCTATTCATAATAAAAGACAACTACTCTGGGAATTTTCTTATATAAAAATAAAATACATCGCCAATGGAAATTTTCTATTTAAACCTGACTTCCTCGATGATGTATACCATTTCACATTAAATAATTTAAAAAATAAACAAGGGTTGGATGAATCTTAAATCCATCACCACTATTCATTCCCAAGTCCACCCTGTCATTATGGTTGATGCATCACCCGGGAACCCATAAGGGTCCCTTACATATCATCACTACCTAAACTTTAAATATTTTAAAATCACTACCTAAACTTCTTCCCTCAATCCATTCATCAATCCGAAACAATCTAGGTTGGACAGAATACCCAAATTTTCCATTTTCTCACAAAGGTCTACCCCTCCTAGGTTTCCATGTCTTATTTGTGAAAGAAAAACCCATAGTCATATCACATTCTCTATGGATTAGTAAAATATATAGGTTCTAACATGGTTAACCCCTAATTCATTAGTCTTAGCTCATTAGAAACCTCTAACCAGAGGTTCTTAAGGGCTCTTAATCCTAGGGAAGTAATGTAAAAATCACTAAATTAGATTAAATGTATGCCCATAAGATCCCATACATCAATAAAAACATCATAATAGTCAATTCATGGGACATTTAAAGATAATTATAACTATCCAATACCAAAATTCATTAGTTTCATTAGCACTTTATGCATCCTAATAGAGGTAATTTTAGTTTCATATAGGAACACATTTAAATTTAAACCTTTCAGTCAATTTCAATAAATAATTCCATAATTATTGTTCAATGATTTGATGGTGATCCCACATACAACATGTAAAATAACACTAAATTAATACCATAGGAAAACAATTCAAGAATACTTACCTCATTAAAAGATTTATCCTTTTTATTTTTCTATAGGTTGAGGATCTATCGAAGCGTGATCATGGTTTCTAAAATCCTTGACAAGAATGAACAAACACCTTCGTAAATATGTAACATCCAAGATTATTAATTAGTATCAAATTCCAAATTAATTAAATAATTAAAAATATTAAAACTCAGTTTTAATCATTTTGGAATATTTTTTTGAAATTCTCTAGAAATCCATATCACATCAAAAACCCATGGGAGGTTTGCAATGAACCCTGACCTCACCCCTGGTAAAAGTACTATCATACTTCACCAAATAAATTTGAAAACTAATTTTATTGAAGGAAAAAAACTTAATAAATTCACCATGGTGATGTACCACATTGAAAACATGGACAACAATGTGCATATGTTATCTCAGGAAGACCCCTACACTTGCTAAGAGAAAGATCCATGATACTTGACCAATTCCATAATTCTTTGATAAAATTAGTATTAAATACCTAATTAGTGAAAAAGGAAATCAATATGAGAGAATGAAGAGAAAATCATAGTTCATCAAAGTCCAATAATTACCTTAGAAAACAGGAAAAATCCACCATGAATACCCCTTGATCTAGGGTAAGAGGGAAATGATTGGGGATCGACCCACGATTTTCATGAGAAAGTAAGGGGGGGGGGTAGGGGGATACCCATTTATAGAATTTTAAGGGGTAGAGTTATCATTATACCCTATTTAAAACCAACTGTATAGCCAGTGGAGGCCACTAAATAGCTAGTACAAGTCCATTGGCTACCTGGTGGCCACTTGAATATTGTCGGTGCCATTATCTAGGACACTAGCTAGAAGAAGACTATAGACTACAACCATGGAAACATCAGCCTCCTCCAATTCTTCATCCCTACTTTCCGGAGCCCTTAGTTCACCCTTATAGATCCATTCCTTGTCTAAAAATATTCTTTAGAGATTTTCAAACTTTGAATTTCATTCTGAAGTTTGGTTCCAAATGTATCCCCTCCATTAATTCAAAATTGATGTTCCTTGTATATTTAAAATGACCATAAAGACATGGAGAATTTAAAAATCCCCATCAAAATAATTATTACCCCCGAGATGTCCCATCGATCATTCTATAATTAGTACTGACCTACTCAAGTCGTCAATTCATGACATACTAATCACGTTGTCATCTCTGACACGAAACGAGCCCCTATAGCTCAACTACAAAACCAATGAGATCCCTTGACTATAAAACAATCCATCTCTCATAAAAATCACCAAATATCAAGATTATTCTTACTCAACCTATCCATTTTGAGAAACTAGTGACATCCTTATCCGATTAATCATTTAACTCATGGTGCTCCCCGCCAAGCCATTTCCCCAAATGACTGATTCTTAGTCACAATAATCCCCACTATTAGAATCACCTATAAAAAAAACATTATTAGTGCTCCATTGAACTAATTAGTGTGGTTTCTAACTCACTTCACCCAGAAACCCACCAAAAGATAATAAAAAACAGGTATTGATTCTTGTTTATAAAACCCTAGAAAAAAAAGATACACACTCACCGTATATGAAACATGCTTGATTGTGATTAATTAGCCTTAAAGGTCTAGTTTAATTCCTGAAACACAATCCTTTCATCCAATATGATTCACCTGTTGTGATTTATAGTCTACTATATCCAACATTATTCAAGGACATCGAGGTGACCTCCTATGGACAACTTTTCTAAAAACTGCTTAACTTATTTCATCGGCGCATCATCAGAATACTCGATATCAATGTACCTAACATTAGAGGCACAAAATAACTATTCAAATACATCCACTAAAGTTTTTAACTAACCTATAGTGGTGTTCCATGTTTAAATTAACAACTTTCCATATTCATCATTGTGCTACACCATGAGAACCAGTGCCCAACTCACCAGATCATGTTAAGAGCACTCCCATTCATACTAGGCATGAGGCCTACTCTTGAACTCCTTCTAGTATCACATATGAGTATATCATGTAATCTACTAAGGAATCTAGTTTAATTTGACCTCATTGATCTACTGACATAAAAATCCTGCAACGATAGTACATTGATCGATCTTATACCTCCACGAATACTCTGATTCGTAGCTTACATCTTCTATAAACAATATCAAACCCCACCATAGGGGAGTCTTATTCATCACACTACTCTCCATTTTGTCAATAATCACAAACCACATATCACCCATCACTAAAAATCATTGATGGACACCACCAAACATGCTCATTCCTGAGGAGCAACCCAAAATCTAACTCATCACACTTTCTCAACCCATAAGAACACCATCCATGACTAACATTGAAATAAAACCCATAACATGGGTCACCAACCACCATTATCCATGTTTTCACTACACACCATGTGTCCCCACTTACCTTGCACTTAGTGTGCCACCTCAACTGGCTCCATCACTAAAGCATGTGTGTCACACATTTCAAGAGACAGTCATTAGATTATCTGGATATTGGGCCCATAAAAAACTCACAAAACCCTATTATCCCTTGGATTTCACTTATCTATCACCTATTTATAATTAAATGGATCCCATTCATGAACAACGCATGTCACTTTTTTACTCTTTGAAACATAACAGGAGTAAAATATCATACCGCCCAATCACTAAACCTAACTCATGATCCATTGAGTCGCATGGCATCGAACCATGATGACCATTATCCCTAGAATATTAATTAACTATAACTGGAGAGACATAGGAAAACCTCTTGAAAATTAGATACTTAACCCATTCCATGGTCTATCACATGACTATTTTTCAACAATTTCATTTTATTACCACATGTTCATATCCACATTCTCACCAAGTTACTAAGATGCATCCATAAAAAATAGGGTCATCCACTTTATTGTTCCTTCCCTTCAAAAGAAACCCCAATCCATAACTAACTCACTCAATAAAATATACCTCGAAACAACCCCAATCATCTCCATTCCTATACCAAATACTTGTTAGCACATAGAATTCACTAATTCTATAACCTGAAGAACCTACTACTACTCTCTATCACTAAGGAAAAAACATTCACTAAAAAAATACCTCTACTGGATCACCCTTAATTTTCAAAAACCATCATATCACCTCTATCCTTGTTCAAACCTCATGGTTACTAGGATCTTTCACATAATATTTATCTTGATTATTATAGAAGGTCACATACAATGGGATGTTTTACACACTTCTGTTTTGAACAAACTTCAACATCCAACTTGGCCTGCCACTCACTCATGGGTCTCAAACATAAAATCTAAAAAACACATTCCAGAAAACCTCAACCATCATAGAGCAATTTTTAGTGAGCATACACATATGGGACTACTCCCTTGAGATTCAAAAACTACCAGTAATGACTTCCATAATCACCAACATCATCCATGATGGTCTGTATTAAGGGAAAACAAAACAATTGTCTCGGTTAAGTATAATTCTATTCCATGATATATGGGAAAACATTATAGATGTATTTGATGAAACTTTATGAAGACGAACGTGAATAATAACGATGAATGAGGGATTTATAATAAGGTTATACAATGCCCACATTGATCCACAAGGGATTTTCATAAGTGAATCATCACCCTCATCATCAAGAATCTCATTATATAACCACATAACTTTCCATATGTATGAAATAAATATACATAAGGTGGTATAAAAGAGAATAATGACAGTAATAAAATATATAATAAAATATTTCATGAACTATGTTTGAAACTTTAATTAGATAATCCTCTTTTTATAGAGATACATATCACAATAACAATACCCTATAAATCATGTAAATATTATGTTCCTAATAATGATACATGAGACACATATTTCCATGATGGATAGAATCCACAGTCCAATAACCTACCTTTTTCTGATAATCGAGACTCAAAAACAAATAAATCAGAAATAAAAAATTTCAAACTGCATGCGCATCACACTAGATGAAAGTCACAATTAACCATAAAAGTGAAAGCCAAAAGCATAAATCCCATACCCATGGTAACATATAATTCCATAAAAAAGGTGTTCATGATGCTTCCATTCAGGTTTCATCACAAGTTCTGACACATCCATATGTCTCTAGTCTACCATATCCCAAAATCGTAAAAACAAAATAAGAACCAAATTTGATAACTCTATGTAATTCCCCACTTAAACCAAACCTCTTATTAATTTCCATAATGGATGTCACTACATACCGAAGTCACACCTTCCCATACACTAGAGGTTGCTGACTAGTATCATAGGTCTAAGGAGGTACCATAGTGGGGCTATTCCAAAATATCAGAGTCCACAATCAGAAGGAGGTATTCAAGTATCATACCCAATTTAAAATAAATAGTATAGAATAATAAATAAAAATAAGACATGATATAACAAAATGAAACATAATATATAACTAAAGTGGTCATACAACAAAGCATACAAATTTACCAATAGGTCAATCACATATACAAAATAAACAATAAAAGAATAAATAATTACCAAAATAAAAGTTTATGAGTATTTAAAACAACATTAAATCAATAACTTAGCACAATTTGTAAATCCTATGTTAGGTACTACAACTTGATTATGCCATCCTATGCATCATCCGAAACCAAACATGCTGCAAGTGAAGGTTACTCGAGTACCCAAGTGCAGTAGAAGCCTAAGATGAGATTGAGTACATAAATTTGGAGGGAACAAACAATGTGGTCATATAATATACCCAAAATGTAGTGATATTTTCAGGAGATATGCTTATAATTAATCGATAAACTAATGAAAATAAATAAATAAAACTAACAAAAATTTCTGGTTTGGCTCGGTGTAAGATTTCCCCTAATTACATAGTGTGAATCATGAAAACCCATGTACCATGTGTCATACCATTGTCAATCCTTAGATATTTGAACCCAATTAATCATAACTTCTTTGGATTATTATAGAGTATCTTTGAACATGTCATGATGATAGAACCTCCCAGTATAAAAGACAGGAGTCTCCCTGGTATACATAGAAAGTATCAATAACATCCCCGATGAGAGTTTTCTCTTCAATAGAATAATCCCATAGGTAACACAAACATCCCATAGGAGAGTTTTTTGATCCAATAGTTACAAAAACTTGACAAATTCTCTTAGGAAGCTTCGTCCCAGTATACCAGATCAAGCATGGACCAATACCTAGGGAAACCCCATAGGTACTAGAATAGACCTCCACGATGAGAGTTTTATCATCCATTAATCCTGGACCTCCCCTATGGGAGTTTTCTTAGCTAAGGGAATAATCCCACAAGTAACACATATCTACCTTATAAGAGTTTTCTTATCCATGTAACTAAGACCTCCATATGGTATTTTTACATAGATAATAAAATACTTCCCCTATCAACATTTTTTCATTCATATATAAAATAGTAACCCTATGGTAACATTCCCATATATAAATAAAAGTCATACCCTATGGGCATTTTCCATTCCAACTTGATCACTCTGAGGGCATATACCATGTCATAAAAAAAAATAAAAAAAATAAAGAATGTTCAGATAATGCCTAAATGTGTTATTAATATTCATACACAAACAAACCATTTCAATAGTGTCAAAAGTTCACTAGGGTACCCACTAGGTTCTCTTAGGTCTCATCACTACATGGAAACCTCATAAGGGTCCCTCGATCCCAACATGTCTCTTAGGTAAACACCTATCACAACGGTGATTTACTCAATCTCATCCTCTATCCAAAAAACTCTAGGTTAGCCTGAACACCCAAACTATCCATTCATCTACAAAGGGTATACCTCTCCAGGGTATCCATGTATTAGTGGGGAAATTACAACCCAAAACCATCTTACTTTCCAAAAGTAATAAGGAAATATATTGGGTCTCACAAGGCCAACCCCTAGGCCATTCATCCCATACCTTAGACAACCTCTAGTTGGAGGTCCATAAGGGCTCCAAATCCAAGGGAGCCTACATCACACTCAATAAATAACATTAAGTGTATGCCTTTTATGGTCAATATATCACTAAACAATTCATGAAATTAAAGCCATTGTCTATAGTTGGTCGTGGAAAAACTTTCAGTAACAAATTCTAATAGGGCCTTGGAAATTTAAGCAATCTAATTGAGGGAATATTAGTTTAATATGAAAAATAATTTAAATTCAAAATCACCATTAAATTAAATTAACAATTACATTAACTTAATAGGTCAACACTATGATGGAAAGAGAACAAACCAAAAGTTCTATAATACAGCATGAATACCATTGGGAATGTAAATAAGATAACTTAAATCATTATAAGTTTTCCTATTTTTTTGAAGGTTGAAAAATCTATTGAATATTACCTATGATCCTTCATAGCTTGACCAATATAGAGACAAAAATTATTCACCCATATCAAATAGGAGAAACCAATTTAGTTAATCAATAAAAACTTCATAATTAATTAAACAACTATATATAAAAAACTAGTTTTAATCATTTTGGAATAATTGATGGAAAATTGTTGGAAAAAATCATCATGCCAGAATGATGACCAACTACTTGTGGGAGGTTTTTAGTCGATGATCAACCACACCATTGGTGAAATACCTATCATAATTCACAATATAAATAAAAAAACTAATTTAATTTATGGAAAAAATCTTAATAAATTCAGAATTGTGACATGCCTCATTGAAAAATTGGGAGACTACGTTCATATGTCATCTCAAGATATTCCCTATGTAAGAGAAGAGAAATCAGCATGTTACTGGAACAATTACACCATAATTTTGTGGAATTGGAAGCAAAACCCTAATTGGATGAAACCGAAATCAAGAAGGGAGGAGTGAAAGACCAAAATAGATCACTAATTTCAAGGACATACCATGGAATACCAGAAAAACAACAATGATCACCCCTTGGTCAAGGGTGAAGAGGGAAAGGAGGGGGTTTGACCCCTGGACCAGACAAGCAAGAAAGAGGAAAGGAGGAGGTTACCACCTCATAAAATTTTAGGGTTAATAATTGTAATTATAACCTCTCAATGCATGACGCCACCAATTATCTGATACAAGTCCACTAGCTAGCCAGTGGACACCTAGAGATTATAGGTGCCATATTCCAAGGCATGGGTTGGCCGGTCACTACAGACTACAACCCTTACTATCTCACCCACATTTGATCATTTCCAAATAATTTTTTAATAAATGTAGACACACTTCAAGCTCCATTACACATATAAAAGTCCTCTATTAAGATATTCAAACTCATGGAATTTCATTCTAAATTCTATTTTGAAATCTGTTCCCTCCACTAATACATATTTCCTATCCCTTTTCAAATTTTAAATGCCTATACAGGCTTGGAGGAATACATAGGGACCATGATAGACCTTACTATCTGAGGATTAGAGATTCTCTTGTAGTCACTACTATATGATTTTCATTTTTTGGTATTTAATTCTATATATTTGTTCTTGTATGCCATTTACATGAATTATGGGATAATAGTTTTTTTATTATAGATTTTATAGGTGGTTTTCCTTATATGATAATGAGATTTTGATGGTAAATCTTCTCATTTGATTATTTTATACCCTCACAACTAGTCTCCAACCTATGGTCTATTAGTGCTGGGATTTAGGGATTATCCTCGTCTTTACTATAGTATTAGAAGGTGTTTATAACGTGGTTGGATTATGATAATGTGGTATTAGAGCTATGGATTATAGTTAGAATGAAGTCTGGATTTTGGTTCTGGAGAGGATTACATATATGTGGTAGGTATGTAGTGTTAGTTGAACTTATTGTATAATATATAAAAAGAGACTAACTAGGACACACATGACTATGACCCCTTGTAATTTGACATAAGGACCTTAATATTACATAACACCCTAGGTAAGGTAATTGTAATTTCACGATTGAGATCTTGTAGAATTACATATATCTTATATGTTTTTTCTTGTGGTAGAATTGGGGTAGATTTGGAAAGTAAAATTAAGCTAATTAAATGATCTAAAGTAAAATTATATGTTATAATCTTAGGGGTTAATTTATAATGGGTGATCCATGTTATGGTTTTAGGGATATTAAGGGGGTTCTTGATGTTCACAGTATTTTTTATTGTACTATCATGATATTTTGATGGTGTTTATTTTCGTTATATTATGAGTAAATTAACATCTACCTTAATTATTATACATTTATTTTCATATGAGGATATTTTTTTGGTCATATGTGATTGTATTTTTTAATGGAATAAAATTTCATTATTATTTTAAAACCCTAAGAAGAAATTAATTTCACTTCAATTACATAGTATATTAAAACTTTTATAATGTTAAAAACAACTTAATGGTTTTGATATTTTCCTTAAATTTTTAATTTGAGTGTTTACTTCAATGAATTATTGATAATTATAAATATTTTTTGTAATATAACATACCTTTATGGTGGATAAAATGAATATTATATCATCATGTATAATATAACATGATATGATTTAATCTAAATTTCCATGTTTTAGAGTTAAACATGTTAATGATGAACAAATAAATATATTTTTAGGATTGTATGAGATGAACTAAAATATAATAAAATTATTTAATCTTTTCCACTTGAGATATGTGAAATATTAAGGGAAATAAGTTTAATATGGTGTTTCTTCATGATTTATATACCTTAAATTGTTTAGAGCTACGAGTTGGCTTAATAGAATGCATGTTAATACTTTAATGAAGTAAATAATGAATAGTTCATATCATGTTATAAAAGAAAAATTAATTTGGATAAGTGATTATTTAATCTACTTAATTTATTTTCGTAATAAGATATTTCTTGAAATTTATTTTATATTTAAGTGTGTTGTTTTTTATGACTCTTCCCATCCTGTTTAATAATTCTCATAATGTTGTGTGGAAATGTTTACTTAACATAACTAAATAATAATTTACCTCTTTGGTAATTTATTTTGTTAAGTAAATGGTATATTTTTATTATATTGGCTATATTTATTTTAAAATTGGTCTCTTAAAATTATTTGGGTGTGTTTTACCAGGGGTTTTACTGATACCCTATTTTAAGGAAAGGATAATTTTTTTCATTTGAATGTTTTTTTAAAAAATTAGATATTTTGAGAGAAAAATTATGGTTGGTTAAAATATTTTCAATTTATGGATTTCATGTAAAAGTTTTCATGTTTTAAAATATTTTTTTAAGATCTTTGTGATCAAGATTTTATAGAATAAATTGATGCAATGCGAATTTTTGTTTACTTAGAGTGTGTTGTTGATTTTTTTTCTAAATATAGTTTTGAGATCATTGTGTGGTAGACATTATTTGTGGGGAGAATGAATAAATTTTTTTATTGCCTTATGGTATGATGGATGATTTTTTTGGGACTGTTGAAACATTTTTTTGGTGGAAAGAAGATGGTATTTTATCATAAAGGATAAGCTAGTTTAGTGATTTGGGGGTGTAAGCGTAGTTTTGATTCTTTAAGGTTTTTAAGTTTTTTTATTGTTGATTTTGTTGGAATATCCTTATTGATTATTATGATTGGGTTGAAGATATAGAATTAGGGAATTGTCATGATGTTGTATATAAGAAGCATAAATGGTTGTGGGATAAGGTGATATCTAGATTTCAATAATCATAATTGATAAAGATACTTGGTGTGGTTTTGTGCATTGAGGTTGAGGATTTTTTAGAATAGGTTGAGGTTTTATTTAAATTAATTATTACTCTAGATCAATTAAAAGTTTCCATTATAGTAGGTTTGATAAGAGGGCTTACTCGAGTGTCATGGAAGATGAACCATGTTTGGCTCGAAGAGGTTTCATTAGAGAAGATCCTTCTATTATTAAGGAGAATTTAACTACCCACATGTGGAGGGATGAATATATAAATGATCTATTGTTGTTCCAATAGTGTTAATCTTGTGTGAATGATATCAAAATTCATTTTTTCATATTGATTTCCCAGTTTCTGGAACATTTTAGAGTTTCATTTGGAGTATTCCTTTTAGCAAGAGATTTGAAGGAGGGTGGTGAGTTTATAGTAGAAGTATTTGTTGGAGGTGAGGGATCAAACTAAGGTGATTGATAGGGGGTTTTTTCTGGGATAATAAAAAGGTTGAATTTTGGAACTCAGGTTGTGGGGATTATATTTAGGGAAGGAGGGAGTGAGTTAGTCTCTTGAGGTTTGACCATGGATTCATGCCACAAGTTTGAGTCGATTAAGGCATACTATATCAGTTAGGATGAAATTTTTTATTCTCGTATGGTGGGGTATAAGTGGTTTTAGTTCCCTATGATTCATAGTGTTCCTTGGTCTATATGAAGTGATTGGTTTGTTCGATAGGGTGGTCATATTTTAGTGGTTAGTCAACTAGAATTGAGTGAGTTTAATTTGAGAATTAAAGTGTGAGTTTGTTTTTTATTTTATAACCTTTTTTCCTTTCATTAAAATCTATATTTTTAAATTATATTCAATATTTTTTATAAATTGTTTTCTTTAAAACATTCTTACTGCAATCATTTTAATGTGGATTTCAAAATCAATGATTGTATTATTTTGAAGAAAAAAGGTAATCGATATAGGATTGACTGAATTAAAATGATTTATTATTGGTATCTTGGTTTTATATATAAATTTGATGGGTTTTTAAATGAATGAAGGATTTAGGATGAGAAAAATATACATTTAATTAAATAAATGGGTTTATAAATATAATTTTACAACTTGTTTTGTCATTCTGAAAGGGTTAATACTTGGTATATAGGTGATGTTTTTGGTTGAAGTGATTGAGGTTATATTTCCTAATTATTTATCACATTAATATCCTTTTATGGTAGGTTTTTTGGTAGATAGGTTTCTCACATGATTATTTATTTTTAGTGTTTTCTTCATTAAAGTAGGGCTGGTGTTGCAGTATAATTCCTACATCAAGGTTTATTAGTGCATGGTAGTTGTTTTACCTTTAGTGGTTTGGTTCTTCTGAGGTTTAGGGAGTAGTTTATTTGGATATTATAAACCATATTTGGTGGATATCTCTCTTTGTGGATATAATTTAAAATCTTCCCTAGATTATGCTGAGTTTGAAGTGGTTGGTTCATTGATTTTATGTTTGAGATTTTTATTTCCTTAGGTCATGTTCTTGTTTTTAAAGAAGAAAGATCCTTGTTTGTGATGTATTTCATGAGGATGTTTTCTTTTGTTTTAATATTTTCACTTTTTTAGTTTTGGTTTTTATTTTCATGGATGAGAATTATTTGAATGGTATCTAACGTAATATCCCGGACTATCTCAGATAGTTACTTTTCATTTTTTGAGTGTTGGAGGTGTCAAGAAGAGGTTGGAGGAAGGAATGTTGAGTCAAATTATAGATTCATCTAGAAGGGAGGTGTCACGACATGATTATTGGTGTCTCATTATGATTGGATGGTTGGAGGATATATAGGTTTTTTAGATTAGTGTATCATTCCAGGTAGGGTAGATTCACGACATGGTTCTTATGTTATGGTATGGGGCCTGCACTGTGATTGTTAAGTGCTGTGATGTTTTGATTAGGATGTATGGTTATGACATGATTATATTAGTTCATGATGTGAAGGGTCATAAAGGGGATTTTTGAAAATTTAAGACCCTTATATATCATAGGGGGCCTATATATATAGATTTTTTGTTTCCCACTTTTCTTGTCATGATATGGGGGGATTCTATCATGGAATGAAGGGTATTGGGGACTTTATTTAATTTTATATGTGTATCCATATTGATATTGTCCCAAAGGTAGAGGACTGAAGCCACGAGTGGTTGATTTTGTGGTACTTCCTTTTAAGAAACATTGTTCCATGGAGATTAAATTTTTTTATTCCTTGGATCGAGGTCCTTAATGTAATTTTATTGAAATAAGATGTTGTAGTATAGTCATGTTCATTAAACCATGACCTTCCATGAACGTAAAAAATTAAGAGAGATGACAAAGTTTCAAATGGGTGAGGTTAGGTAAACCACAATTTCATTTTTGGATATTCACTATATAACCCCCTTATGATGTGACCATGACCTATCACACCATGATTCCTTATGTTTATAGTTATAATATAAATTCAAAAGTAAATTATAATTATTCTAGATATTATTGTTTTTTCTCGAACCCTAGATGACCAAATGTATGTCTTTGGAGACATGCAAGACCCCTTCTAGTGGTTTGGTCATCATATTTAAGAGATTAACCACTTTATGATTAATGTTGAGTTAATATTATTTGATTCCATATTTTATCCCTTTCCTTATTCTTAGAGAGGTTGTGTCAACAAATAAGATATAGTTTTATTATATTTGGGTTATGGGTTTGAGGGAGATTGAGGAACCATAGACCCATACTCCTGGATCTGATGCTGAATATAATATTTTAAAACAGTGGATTTTATAAAAACTTATGCAACCCAAGATAAACACATATTTATTTTATATAATTTATATAAGTTAAAAATTACATCTGATAATGATCACACAATATCAATAAGGTAATGTTTATATTATTTTTAAATTAGCTACATAAGAAAATTATTTTACAATACTTGAGAAAATTTCTCCATAGTTGACCCAAACTAGACACCCTTTGAGACTTATTCTAATTTATTATAATCTTTATAAAATAGGTAATGAAAACATAATAAATTAATTAGAACCAATTATCTATAAGGGAAAAATTATCAACATGTAATAAAGGGTTAGATCATAAAAATTTGAAAAAACATGATTATGGGAGAAAAATATTATTAAATAGAATATATTGCTTTTGTCCCCAAGGCATATTTGAATGACCTATAATATCTAATGATAAAAAATATTCAATGGAAATGGAGTATATAAAAATAAAATAGTAAAAATTATCCATGGTCTCACACCATAAACATATAAAATAAAAATTAGGCCTAATTCAAAGCATAAGAAACCAAAATCTAATGGAGAGGGAATTTATAATTAATTACCATCACATAGTGGGCTTGGAATATCAACGTTTATACCATCCTGGTCATGGGATAATAACCCATGTAACCTATTGGTCTTGGGATAATAACTTAGGTACACTCTTGGTCTTGGGATAATAAATATTTTACCCACTTGGGTTTTGGGATAAAAACTTGTGTACCCTTTTATGCTTGGGCTAACAACATGTTTACACACTTTTTCTTAAGATAACAACCCATTTACCCTCTTGGGCATGGGTTACTACCCATGTACCCTCTGGGGAATGGTGTAACAACCCATGTAACCTCATGGGCTTGGGATACAACCCATATACCTTCTTGAGATCATGAAATAGAAAACTATAACCAATGGATTGGAGGGGGATATAAGACCCCACCCATTAATAATAATTCTCTTCAAATTTGTGTTCCAAGATAACTTAAAAATATTTATATTTCAAATATCACGTAATTAACCCATAGAAAGAATATGGATTTCCTGGAAAATTCAACAAACCATTTTATAAGACATAGAGATATACAGAAGAAGGTGGTATAAGAACACCTCCCTAGAGCATTAAGAATGTTGAAATAGATAAAAAAATACTATTTCAAGATTATTGGGTAAAGAAATATGAATTCTATAAGCAAATTCCACCTTTAATTTTAAAACTATTATAAATTAGTTTCATTTATTATATTTTTAAAACTTGTAAATGAATATTCATTGAAAGTAGTTGTTGTAATGACTTAACAATGTGTTCACATGAAAAAAATTGATATTTTTAGAAAATATCTGTAACATTATTATAAAATAATATAGTTAAGAGTCACTTTGAACATTTATTTTAAAAAAGGTGAAGAGAAAATATTTGAAAATTTTTAATTTATAAAATACGTTAATAATAGAGCCTTGATCAAAATCCACAAAGACTATATCAAGGAAATTTATAGTTAATGATAAAACATACTATTATGAAAGGTAATTTTTTTTTAATATTTTAAAATACCTTTTTTAAAAATTAATATCATAAAAAGAGTAATAAAACCTCATTTAGAAAAAAGGAAAAGGGATATTTGAATGACACATGAGGTAACAAATAATTTGGTTCGAAAAAAGGAAAACATTGGTGGGAAGAGTAAATATGGAAATGGGTGAGAAACCATCATCAAAGAGGATGAGAATGGTTCTTAACAAATATATACTTTTTGAGAAGAAAATTCATCAAATTAAATTATTTTATTTAAAAATTTCACATTATAGATAGATAGAATCCAGTATATTATCATCATAGAAGAATTTTTTTTTAAAACCATAGTAAAAAAAGAATCTCTATGACTCACAAAAAATAAGTTGAGTTAAGAAAAATAACTTATGAATATCATAATCATTGAATTAATGATAAATCAGAAAGGATTTCATGAAAATAAATTATAAAACCAATATAAAGAAATTGGAAATAAAAATTTATACCATTATAAGGAAAAATAAATAAAATTAGAGCAATGGGATCCAATAATCATCATTACAATTAAAATAAAGGAAATTCAGTTAAGAAACACCCATACAAAGATAAAATTTTGAAGGAAGAATAATTTTAAATGGTTTTATAATAAAAAATGTAAATACCTAGAAAAAATTGGAATTAACTCATAATAAAATCATAGGTAAGAACATACCCAACATATTGGAATAAAATTAAATTAGAATAATCATAACATAATGAATATAAATTGAGTTTACAAAAACCATTATATTTAAACTCCCTTAGATGAACATTATCTGACCTATGGTATAAACAAACTATCATAATCATCAATTAAATAACATTATTTACACCTATAACCATTTATAAACATCATCAATAATCATTTAGGACAAATATATTAGTTATTTATATTTTATTTACCTCATTAGATGGTATTATCTTTGACAATTTATATAGTACATATTTTGTAATGATAGTTTCAAATATTGATTGTATAATCAAATTTCATTATTCCAAGATCACAATAGGTACTAGAATGTTTTATTTTATAATTACCTATATATTTTTTAATTTTATGTCATATGTATTTTAGTTATGATTCTTGACGATGAAGTCGGTGATGTGTTTGTCTTTGTAGTTTCTAATGAATAAAAGTGTGGAATAATAATAATACGTTAAATATCAATTTAAAATTTCTAGTGTCGAGACCCAGGAAGATTTACCATTAATTGTGGGTGGGGTGGGGTGGGGTGAGTTAGTGGTTTGATTTTAGGACTTATTTACCTTTTGAACTCAACCTCTTGAACTTTTTAGTGTTCTTAATCCACTCAATATAATCTCATAATTTCACCTTGTATACAATAATATTAAGATAAAGCATAACATGTGATATTTATAAGGTTCGATACTAAGTCCTAATCCTATCCATGATGGTTATTATACAAATATGGATTATCCAACATAAAATTAATCATTATTATATATGAACATGAAACAATCAATTATACCCCCCAGTACTCGATCCCCTAGTTGACACTAGTTCTACACTTTAGACACCAACTCTTTTATGATAGTTGATTATAAATTTCAACTATCCTTATTCTCCTCCTCTTCATCAACTAATTATAAACCCTAATGCTTATTACTATTTTGTAATAAGTTATAAACCACAGTTAAAAGATCACATTCTTCTTGATTTTGATCTTGTATCAGTAAGATCTTTTTATTCAAATGATCTTCATCCATAAGACTGTAAGATCAAAATTTATCTTATATATGTTAAATATCTTCAATAAATTTTCACATAGGTCTTTTGGTCTTGAAACTCCATTAATAAATATTTGGTATGATCTCGTTCTTCTTACTCTTCTAATACTCAGGTGTGTCACATTTAGGGAATCTTGGCATTGGTTCACCATCTTTTTTCGATACTTCGTTGTATTGGGGTCCCTTGTAATTCTCAATGTATGGATAACTACATTGAATTATCATCATCTAAAAATTTGGTTTATATTCACAATAATAATATCATAAATTTTATTCCCATAATTATAACAGTATTAATTCCATGATTATAGAAACTCCATGACCTTCATAAAAATTTATTTTTACTCATTTTAATTCAATCAAAGAACCCCAAATTATTTGAAGATTTATACTAAAAATTATTTTCTATTTAATATCCTAGAATAAATAGTTCTATAAATGAAGAATAAATCATGATATATGTTTCATGACATTCTTCATTTATATATAAACTTAATTTAATCAACACATTTAAATTATTTGTCAAACAATTTTTAGATAACTGTAACCACACATGCATTGAATACTCATTTAAATACTGAAAGGACCCTGGTATAAAACTCTCACATGGTTTCCAAGTAACCAAAATATAATCACTCATTAATTATTAAGTGGCTTCATCGTTTTCATGCATGTAATTTTTTATTATTCACATAGATACTTTTGGAAAGAATGAATTAAACCCATACAATGGATTCATGCACTACAATACATGAATCAAATGCATGATATCTATCCATGAATCATTAATGACTAATAAATAGACCAAGATAAAACATTAGATGATTCCTTTATTCATATAAAGTTATATAAATTTAATTACAATTTTATATATATCACAATATTTCGATCTCACCCATGCATTCATCGAGTATCATAAATAGATAATTTGGGATCATCTTCCTATAACATGAATGAAAATATATTGCATGAATCTCAGACACTCATCAGACATGTATCTCATAATCATATTCCTATATTTTTTTCAACTTTTGGTGTCTTTATTATGCCATATAAAGTATAAATATCCTATAGGTAAATCCATATATATAAAGAAGGTCTATGATACATCGACATAACTCAATACTTCATATAATATTTGTAAATTAATTATGCCCCAAATATTTATGAAAGATTCACGAAAACCTCAAGGATGTAGAATTTTTTTTGTAGAATAAAAACACTCATTAATGATTTATGAACTTCCACATGAAAATATCACCTCGAAATCATAGAAGATCCATGATGTTTATCTCATGAAAGGCTATAATGGAAGGACCTCATGGAAGGTTTTTTCTCTTATTCACATAATATTCATGCTCACATATTAATTCATCCACTCAAGAACCATCCATGAAGTTCCCCAAAAATAACCATATTTACTCACTACTGATCCTCATATTCATGATAACTTCAGTGCTAGTGTAGTCGATCTCATTCACAACTCATACAGTCGACCCTTTGACTGTGCCTCTCAATATATATAACCCTCAATAGTTTATGGAAGAATATGTGACTCATAAAGAAATTTTTTTTTACTAGCTAATATATATATCCTTTTAATGATGAGTGAATTGTGTTATATATATAAATTAGGAAAAATTTTAACGATGCTCATTCATGGGATGATTAATATCCCAATCCATGGTACTAGTGCAATGACACAATATTTTTTAAATAAAATACCTCTTATGATTTAAATTAAAGGTCTTAATATATATTATGAATATATAAAACACATGAACATATTTTGTTTTATTATATCCCATCATATTTAAAATACTGGTAAGAATATTTACAATTAATAATATATCAACTGAACATTGATCACTTGATTGGTATAAATGTATGGACTTAACAAATTCAATTCACACATATAAAGGATGTGATAACCTCAACCAGTAGGATCATATGCTATGAAGTCTGGTTATCAGATATTTTTAGGGAGATAACATCACTATGATTTTCCCTTGACGAAGATAAATATGAGATCCAATAACTTAATAATGATTGAAATTGTGTATGATAGATGTTCAAACCATCGAGATCATGACCCAAACCATGTATGTCAAACCACCCCAAGAAAGTGTCATCATCACACACCTTACCCTTATGGATTTTTTGGTGTTTTAAAGGGATATGAATCAAGAACATAATAATAATAATATTTATATTTTGTTTTCAATATAAAAAGGTTCATATATTTTAATTATCATTACCCTATAATTTTTATTATTTTTATATAATAAACTAGAAATTGTATTTTTTGTTTATATTTGAAGTCTAATAAGGAATTTATTTTAAATAATTAATGTATTTTTGAAATAAAAAATATTTTAATAATATAATATTATTAAATAATTTTTATTAAATATAAATGATCATAAAATTTTTATGAGGGTTAAAAACTGTTATAGTAAAAAAACCCATCATTTTTTAATAAATAACAATTATTATTTTAAAAGTGATATTAAAATATTTAGAAAATAATATTGATAAAATAAATATTATTTTTGGAATTATAACTTTGGATTTATCCAATGGTGAACTTTTCAAAACATTATTCTACAGTCGAATTTCTGGGTAAATGTTAAATACCGTACAAATATATGAAGTGTATTATGACATCAGAATGACCCAGAAATGAAGTAATAAATACTTTAAAGGGTATCCATGGCTGATATATGTTTTAAATTTTATATAATGTGATTTTAAATTTATTTTATTTTTTTATAAATCCATTATGAATTCTCCAAAAATTATAATATATTTTAAGGTTTTAAAATCATTTCTTTAAGAGTATGACTCACCACCACATCACCAAGGGTTATATTTTAATAATTTAGGGTTTTTTTCTTATAAAATAATTAAAACCACCACTATTTAGTAAAACCAATGGGAAAAACCATTTGAAGGTTTTTGGATTGGTTATTTTATTATATAGAGTCGAAAACCTATGTTTGAGAAATGATAAAGAACTACCCACTCTTTACCTATATAAACCCACCAAATAACCAATTTTTCTTCACTAAAAATACTTAAAGAATTTCACTAATCTTACCTCACCTTTCTAGAGTCTTATAAAGGTTCCTCAAATCTCTCATGATGTCCCTCCCCTACATTTGGATTCACACTCTAAAGGCAAGGGATCCTCACCATCTATTCATTATTCACGATTTTTATTATCTTCTTCCTTATATTTTAAATTACTAATGTTGGGATATGTATTTAAATGTCCCTATTACTGAAGATTTAATTTAAAAATTATTAGAGACCCCTTTCTCTCCCATAAAACCATTTTATGAATTATTAATAGACGCTATTATGCAGCAAAAAATTCACCGCGATTTTCCATGCCAAAACAATTGTGCAGTGAATATAATAACTATTTCCCATAAAGGGTTTTCAACATTATACACTTATAATTCTTTTACCTGGGACTTATATATATATATATATATATATATATATATCCCACACAACTTGATAGTAGAATAAAATATGATGAATATTGTATACATTTTGTGTGATCTACGTGGCACACTTAAGCATGAGAGTGAAATGAAAGCGAGAGGTGCACCTAGAATTATATAGCACTCAAATGATTTGGGTAATGTTTATTATCATGAAATTTCACATTGGGAATGATATTAAACTTTATTATTTTATGGGACGTTTTCCAAAATTATTTATTGGTAGTTATCCTTGACCATATGTTTATGATGCAATGTTTTATGTTGCTACCCCATTTCCCAGGCCTCTTTTATATTATCATTCTATATCATGTATTATTGTTCAAGTTTATGATTTTCACCACTTTTATGCCCCATTGATATGCCTATTGTCTAACATGTAATACCTTCTTCATTTTATTCCATTTTTATTACCTTTCTAGGCTTTATAGCTCACCCCTTTATTTTGTATGTCACCAGGTTAACCCATGCAGTTTTAAGTGCAAGCATGTTAAGGAAGATTTCAATGAAGATAATGTTTTTCTATTTGAGGTTGTTTTTTAATGTACCTAATTCCTAAAGATAGTAGACTTATCAATCTTCTAGATTTTATTTTGTGTAATCTTATGTAATTATCCATTTATTATTGTGAAATTTAGAGTAGGTCTGTTATAGTTAGTATCAATGGAAAAGTTTACTTATTTTTTGGATTAGGATTAGAAAACACTAGGGAAATAACTAGGGATAAGACTAAGTATAAGAAAACATCCTTAAAATTTGGTATGTATATAATAAATGTTTTATCAAGAAAATGTATCCCTATTTGGATACTACAATAAGATGTGGATCTAGAATAGATGTGCATAGGGGTAAAACATAAAAACACCGCATTATGGTTGACTTGACAGGGAACTGGTGCACGAACATGGGCCTTGGTGAACACTTGGTTTGAAACTCCCTGGTTATATGCTTTATTAAAGTGAGTTTCTCATTATGAACCATTATTATGGGAACAAAAAAAATCCTATAAGAGTATATGTTATGAAATATATTAGGGATAACATATATTGAAGCCTAGAAATTCATAATTTAAGGAAATACATATAATTTATAAGTTAAATCATTATTGTAATTGTATTCTTGTTTATATGTTTAATAGTTTAAAATTTTTCATCCCCAATTTTTTCTTTATTCTAGATAACTAATGGAAATAATATGAATGAGGTAAACAATCAATGTGATTGGCACTACAATGACTGCCCCAAAAAGATGACCAACCTGGTGGGAGAAAGAATCAAAAAATTTATGAAGATACTATCTCAGATGGATCAAGTTATGAATAGAGACCCATATCATGAAGAGTTCCTAAAATCCCCTAAGAGAAAAGCTTTAATGGAGTCCTCTATGTGATATAGGCATCCACCTACTAATAGATCATCTGATCCCTTAATTGTAGAATAATGGATCAACTATATTGAGAATATTTTATATATAATTCGATATTTTGAGAAAGTCAATGTTATATTAAAGGTTTTTCATCTAGAGGGAGAAGCTAACTAGTGGTGGAAATTGATCAAGAATATGAGGTCTGAGGAAGAGATCAAATCGATGGGGTGGAAAGAATTCTAGAAAATGTTTTCCATAAGTATTTTCCTTGAACTCTCCAACATAAAATTGAAAGAGATTTACTTTCCCTCAAGAAAAATTATTATTAATCTATCAGGGCATATGACGTAAACATCAGAAGACTTGTACAATAGACCTTTGGCTTTGTTGTTAACTCTGAATGCAAGGTTCACTACTTCTTTGGTGGGATAAAAAACAATTTAAGAAAATCTCAGGAGATCCAAGACATTGATATCTATGAGGAAATTTTACGATGTTCCCTGAAAGTTGAAATGTATATTTGGTAATCTGAAGGGTATCATAGGGATATGAAGTGGATATTGGAGTTTAATTCTATCTATACAGTAAAAAAAATATAACGATGGAAAGAAATTTCAAGCTTCAATTTGTCAAAGGTGCAGAAAAAATCACCATAAAAATTAGATAATGGGGAAAATTTAATGGTGTAGGTGTGCGATGTAAGTACACCTAGCTAGAGACTACTGACAGAAGAAACCCACTAATTCATTGGAGGAGGGAAATTCTATGATAAACCGTTAGTTAATTTTTCATTACTTAAACTAGAAGGAACTAGGTAACTTTGCAAACCAAGGCGCCAAGAAAATGGTTTTTGGAGATAATAAACAACCTCAAAGTCAACAAGAGAGAGATTTTTCTATCACAACTACTACGGTTGATTCAGACAGTGTAGTGGTGACAAGTGTGATAGTCATTTATTCAAGAATATAAAACATAATTTTTTATTTAGGTTCTTGGAATTCCTTCATATAACATAGGTTTAGAAGAAATGTTCAAACACCACAAAAAATAATTGAAGGAGAGTTATCGGTGAAAATAGAAAATGGAGAAATTATTAAATCCCAAGTATATAACTCCTCACATATCAAACTTTGGGGGGATGAAATTAAAATTGAACCATTTCACACTTCCTTAAGTGTAATTTGATTCAATTATGGTTATGGATTGAATTTATTGGTATGGAACCAATATAAATTACCAAGAGAAGGAAATCAATCTCTATATTATAAATCATCCTGAAATTCTATACAAGATACATGAGAAGGATAGATCTTATTTTAGACCCAAATATCAAGAATGGATTTTATTACTTTATGATAAGGTTTATCTAACTCAAATGACTAAATCTAAGTAATGAATCATCCTTGAAGACATGCCCATTTTGAGGGAATATTCTGATGTGTTTCCCTAAGAATTTCTTGGTCTTCCTCCTTGTCAATAGGATGGATTTCAAAACGAAATTATTCATAGGGAATTACCAACATCCATGATTCTGTATAGAATGGATGTTGTGGATATTGAGTAGCTAAAGAAACCACTATAGGAGAATCCGAATAAAGAGTTCATACGACCAAGTGCTTCACCTTAGAGTGCACAAGGCATCTTCATTAAGAATAAGGATGGGTAAAAGCACCATTGTATTGATTATCATGACCTCAAAAAGATCATGATAATGAAAAAGTATCCTATGAAAAATATTGATTCCCTCTTCAATCAGCTATGTGGAGCATAATACTTCTCTATGGTGGATCTACAATTGAGATATTTCAAAGTTAGGGTGAAGAAGGAGGATATCCCCAATACTAATTTTCATACCAGGTAGGTAACTATGAGTACATATTAATTCCATTCAGACTCACTAATTCACTATAAATATTCATGGTCTTGATTAATAGAGTATTTATAGATTACCTCAACAAATATTTGGCTGTTTTTATAAATTATATTTTTATATTCTCTAAAACCAAGGAGGATAATGATGAGAATCTAAGCACTGTGATAAAAACATTACGAAAGGAGAATATTTTTTATAATTACATGAAATGTGATTTATGGTTATAGGAAGTATCATTCTTGGGGAATATCATCATAGAAAATTGGATATTAGTGGACCCTTAAAAAAAGGATAAACAAGTAAAAAATTTGTGATGGATATCCATAGTTTCCTTCGATTAACGAGGCACTATATTAGATTTTTGTAAAAGTTATCTTGATTTTGAAACCCTTTAACCATGATAACATAGAAGGGAGTAAAGTTTCGTTTGAATGATGAATTTGAAGTGAGATTATTGGAGTTGAAAATGGGGCCTATCACCACCCTTGTTATCACACTACCCACAAGTGGAGAAAATTTAATGGTATTTAGCAATGCATTGAAGAAGGGATTGAGTTCTATGTTAATAAATAATGACAAGTGATAGAATATGCTTCAATTCACTTCCATAATAGTGAAGTGAATAAAGTGAAAGATGCTATAATTAGAAAGGATCTGACAATTTTATCATTGATGAGAATTCATAAGGATCCTCTCTTCTTATATTTGAAAAGGATGGACACGAGAATCATAAAATAAGAAACATCATCGGTACTTTCAAAAATTAGTCATCAACCATACCTTTTAGAGTGGTTAAAGGATGATCAAATATATGATGTGATAATTAAGTAGAAAGTGTAAACTATCAGAAAAGAGGAATCCTTGGATTTCAATGTTAATAAATAGGGTTTTATGAGATTTGCGTCATGACTATGTGTACCATAAAATCTTGAGTTAAAGAAGGATATGTTCGATGATTCACATAGTTTTAATTTCTCCATACATCCTGGAAGAAAAATGATGTATTGAAATCTCTAAGGGCACTATTGCTGGGACAATGTGAAAAAGGGGATCATGGAATATACATGAATATGTCTTATTTTTCATTAATTGAAGGTGTAAAGGAAAAACTCCAAGGGGATGATGAAACCATTACCATACCTACATGGAAATGGGAAAACCTCTCTATGGGATTTTTTATTAGTATTTCGAAGAAATCTAGATGAAATAATGGTATCTGAGTTATGGTGGATCATCTTATAATGATTTCACACTTTATTGAAATTCTAGATGATTTTTCACTTGATCAACTTGAAAGGATATGCATTAGAGAAGATGAAAAACTGTAGCGACCACCAACATCGATTATATTTGATCAGGATCTAAGATTTACCTCTATTTTTTGGGAGAGTATACAATATTCTCTAAATATATAGTTGAAATTCAGCCTAAATTATCACACTTAAACAGATGGAAAATCTAAGTGGGATATCCAGACAGTTGAGGGAATGCTGAGAGAAGACTCAATTGACATCAAAGGAGGATGGGTTTAACATCTTCCTATAGTCGAGTTTTTATACAATAATAGCATCCAATAACGAATCCAAATGGATCCCTATGAATCCATTTATGGGAAGAGGTGAAGAACACTATTATAATGGGATAATGTTAGGGAACATAAATTGCTAGGTCCTTAAATGGTCAAGGAAATTGTGGAAAAGTTTAAGACAATTCAACAGCACATCAAGTCTTCTCAAGGTCAACATAAGAGGTATGAAAACAATCATATATGAGACATAGAGATTGATGTTGGATAAATAGTATTCCTTTGTATATATACATGGAATAAAGTCACTAGATTTAGGAATAAACAAAAGCTTAGTCCAATATACATCATACCCTTTGAGATCCTTAATCACATCATAGAGGTTTCCTACCAACTAGCAGTCTGAACAACACTTTCTCAAGTATATGATTTATTTCAAGTCTCCCTATTGAGGATGTATATACCAAAACCCTCACATATACTCAATCTGAAGGGTTTACCATTGGAGAATGAACTTTCCTATGAGGGTTTTGGAAGAAGCGATGTGGGAACTAGAGGATGCGATGAAATAGAATTGTCCACAACTATTTAATTATGGGAAAAGAAAATTTTAAAGTAGAAATTCCTAAATGGGGTAATATTATAACGGCCCGAAATTTTATAAATAAATCTCCCCTTATGATTTAAATTAAATGTTTTATTATGTATTATGGATATAGAAAACACATGAATTTCTTTGGTTTTATTATATACTATTAAATTTAAAATACATTTATTAACATTTACCATTGATAAAATAGATTTTGAAAAGTGATCAACTAATTTGTATAAATATAGTGTTTTATAAAATCTAGTTGACAAAGACAAAGGAAGTGATTGAATCAACCAGTAGGATCATACCCTATGAAGCCCAGTTATCAGAGCTTATTAGGGAAATTATAATGGTGAGATTTCTCTCGACCAAGATGAAGATGAAATCCAACAACTTAGGAATGAGGGAAATTATTCAGGAGAGATGCTAAAGCTCATCGAGATCACGAACCAAACCATGTATGCCGAACCACCCCATAAACGTCTCACCATCACACACCTTACCCTTAGATAGTTTTATGGTGTATTAAAGGGATATGTATCAATACCATATTAATACAAATATGTATGTTTTATTTTCAATAGAATATTTTTCATATTTTCTTTTTATCTTTTCATTATAAATGATTATTATTTTTATAGAATAAATCAAAAATTTTATTTTTGAGTAATATTAAAAGTCAACTAAGGCATTTATTTTAATGAAATAATGGATTTTTGAAATAAATAATAGTTTAATAAATTATTATTGTTAAATAATTTTAATTAAATATAAATTATTATATAATTTTTATAAAGTGAAATATACGTTGTAGAAGGGTTCAAAAACTGTTATTGTTTAAAAACACTTCATTTCTCAATAAATGAAGATTATTATTTTAATATTGAAAATGAAAATATTTATAAAATTATTTTGATGAATTGAATATTTCTTTTTTCGAATCATAATGTCAAAAGTATCCAATAGTATATTTTTTATAATTTTTTGAGATAGTTAAATATCTGGTTAAAAATTAAATAACGTATGAATATACAATGTTTATTACGACATAATAGTGACCCAAAAGTTATATAATAAATAATATAATGTGTATCAATGAACAAATATATGTTTTAAATATATATTAATGAAGTTTTAATTTAATTTTATTTATTTTAGGTATCCATCATGAATCCTCCATAACTTATAATATATTTTAAGGTTTTAAAATAATTCCTTCAAGAGTATGACTCAACTCCACGTCACAAAGGGTAATAGTTTAATAATTTCAGACCATAGAATTATAAAATAAATAAAAATAACCCTCCTTGATATATAAATTTGGGAAAAAGCATGGGAATGTTTTTGGTATTGGTTGTTTTATAGTATAGAGTCCAAAACCTATGTTAAAGAAGTGATAAATAATTACCCACAATTTTCTATATACACCCTCCCAATCAACCATTTATATTCACTAAAAATAATTGGATCATGTTATAAATCTTCCATCGCCTCTCTAGAGTCCTCTTAAGGTGCCTCTAATCTCTCAAGTAAGTACCTCCCAAGAATTTGGAGTCACACCCTCATGGTTAGGGATCCTCACTATCTATTCTTTATTAAAGTTTATTTATTATCATAGGAATTATATTTCCAATACATAATGTTGGGATGAGTATTTAAATGTACCTATTAATTCCCATTTGATGTTAAAATTATGAGATACCTCTTTCACTCTCATCAACCCATTTTATGAATTTTTATTTGACGCTGTTTTCTTTCCCAAATTTCACTGAGATTTTCCATTCCAAATAATATTGTAATTAATACCATACCCATTTTATATCAATGGTGTCCACCTTTATAAACATATAATTAATTAACTTAGAACTTACATTTATATATCCCACAGTCCTTGATTTTTGAATAAAATATGATGATGAATTAATCTAGGATGTATGATCTATGTGACACAATTAATCATGACAATGAAATGAAAGTGATCTGTGTACGTGAAATTATATATTGTTACAATGTATTGGGTAATGTTTAGTCTCATGAGATGTAATTTTGGGATATAGAGTAAAACCATATTATTTTATGGGACTTTTTCCATCATGATGTCTTTGTAGTTAGCCTTGACCTATGTCTATGATGCTATGTTTTATGTTGTCTCAACATTTCCCATATTAACTTCCTGTAATCATGCTATATCTTGTCTTATTGTTCACGTTATGATTTTCAACCCTTTTATGCCCCATTGAAATGCCTATTTTATGACATGTTTTAAAATATTCAGGTTTTTACATAATTATTTTTTTAGCCGGAATTATAGATCACCCCTTTTTTGTATGTCTCCAGGTTATCCCATGTAGTTTTAAGTGCGAGCATGTTAAGTAAGTATTCAATAAAGATGATGTTTTCTTGTTTGAAGTTGTTATGTAATGTACCTAATTAACCAAGAAACTAGACATATTGACCTTCTGGGTTGTACTATGTCAAATATTTTGTAATAAATCATGCATTTATGGGAAATAAATAGATTTTTTGTTATAATTAGAACCTAGGACAAGAACAATAGTTTGTCCACCCATATAATCAAACAACTATCATGCCTTTGTGTTGCCTCACATAGTGGCTCCTCCAGATCTTTTGTGTGTAGAAAATACACTTTTTCTACCCATGTAGGTTCTCTGGTTCTATTATTCTCCTAGTCTCCTTGAGTTAGTTATGTGGGTTGTTTCCCATGTGGTTGAGTTGAACTCCAACAAGTGAGGTTGATCTTCCCCCTTATCTTACTATGGGTTGGTAAATGATTTACTAAAAAATTAAAAAAAATGTTAATTAATATTTCAATATAATGTAAGGTCATATAAGAAATAATTACACCTTATCAAATTTACTCATGAATAAATTTAATTTTTTTTATGTGGTATTAAATTTATATTCATCAAGATATTCCATGAGCTTCTCCATAATACATCAAAATTATTTTCTTATTTATTAATGTAAACAATGTGTCACCAAACACAATTAACATGCGTCTTTAAGATTTAAGGACTATCACTATGAATCATTAGGTATTCCCATTTACAATGAACATGTCAATACCTCAACCAACCTTATGTAATTACATAGATTATTTATCAAACCTGACACCAATTTACTTCTCATGAATCCATAAAAATCCCCCAAGTATCACCACCACCTTCACTATAAACATATTGAACCATTGACAATAAATTCAATACTTACCTAGGAAATTCATTCTCCCCTTTTGAATTTATGGAATATAACATAATTCCTCAATGTCAGCATGTGTGTTTGGATGAATTATTTCTCCTGTTATTGAAAATAAAATGAAAAGATCAATGTGAGTGGAATTATCATATCTTTTTATGCCCTTCAAAGAACTCACATTATCTCCCCATTTTTTAAAGCATAAATAAAAAACCATTAACTTATTTAGGGAAGTATTATATCAAATGTTATTCTTAGAAAAAAATATAAACTACTCTACTCTATGTCTACATGATCTATCCCAGTTTAGAAAACTAGAGAGATATAACCATATATATTAATGTTTTCTATAAAATCATGTACATGTGATAACAAGTTTACTAATCATTCGTATCTCAAATAGGGGGTGTATAAAACAAAATTTTCATGAAATATGTTGTATAATAAACACATCTAAACAAACACTTTAAAAATCTCACATGTAAAGCATTAAACTCCTATATTTCTCATATTATCATCAACCAAAACCTCATTCATAAATATATGACAAGTATAACCAATGAAATTGTTAGTGTAAAACTAATTACTCAGGTTTTTTAGATATAAATAAATTCCTCATACATTGGAAGTATAAAATATGATAGGAAAATCTCATAATATCTCCCCTTAAAAGGATAAACTTATCTACACTACTTCATAGTAGTTGAGAAGCTCTAAAAATTTACTATCCTTTTCATTGAACTGGTGACAACCTCAAACCTTTGCCCCAATTTCCTTTTCTTCTAGAAAAAATATAACAATAAAAATATTGGAATAAGGAGGGACTAGTTTTTTATTTAAAAGAATAATTCAAGGTGAGATTTTACTAGAATCCTAGTATCCTTATTTGTTCCATGATCATTATGGGATACACTTTATTCTTCATTGATAGACTTCATATATTGTGTACATATTATCTTCCAATGAATTTTCTCTTTATGTATAGTTTTTTCTCTATCTTATTTTTCAATGATTTTTTGGGATAAAACCTTTTAAAATTCAGAATCATTTTTACCATTTATTCTTATCACTGAGTAATGATTCCTCAATTGGATTTGGCATAGCTATTATTTCTAGCTAAGCCAACCATTATTTCTTTTATTTCATAGTTTTTCTAGTCTTATCAAATGTCTTATTAATAATTTTAAATTTGTATTACACTTTTATGAATATATTTTGAATTTTGGGTGCTTTCAAACCATAAGTAATTTCTATCAATAGACTCATCATGAAACACTCATCTTTATGACCTTCTTGACCACATCTACCCCATACTTGAATCAATTTCTCAAATCTACACTGACTGGAAATAATTGATCTAGTTATGATAATAAATTGTTTATTATATGTTTTAGTCATTATTGTTTCACCACAATTCACCCTTGTTTATTTCGTCTTACATAGAAATTACATGTTATTCTAATAAGTAATGATTTTATACCCTTACCTTTAACAAAACCAACACAAACCTTGGAATTTTGGACCTTCCGAGATGATTCTGAATCAATCTAGATCAACTTTACTATAGTCCTACTATAATATAAGCATTATTTAGTAATAGGGGTTTTAATCACTTTTTCATGTTCTCCTCTCCCCATTATGGGAAACAATTACTCTCATATTTATTTCTACAAACCTCTTAAAAATTTTCAACAACAATATTACTTGAAAGAAACATTTACCTTATTCCTTTGGACCTCTCTTATTAGCATCCTGATCATACATAAATATTAATATTGTTGAATTACTTAAGTTATATAGAGCTATGATTATCTCATGTTTAATTAGAAGAAATATTTAATTTATCACAACTTTTTATTGTTCCTTTACAGCCAACTTATCCTATAGGTATTTCACAGTGTTCTCACACTGGACCAAATTAAATATATTCATTTTTTTCTCATTTAAAACTACCTCTACGTTATATGACTCATTCTTATTATTTCAGTTTATCATTATAGGATAGAGATTGATTAAACCATTAAAATAGATAATTGATAAGGATGAATCATTTTTATCCTTGGTACGCACCACTTTAACTTTACCCCCTTTGAACATTCTTGAAATAAATGAAATGATTTCATTGATATTCTTATCAGAATCATTAAATGTTTGTACCTTCCTATGAATCCCATAAATCGATTTTTCTATCTTCAATAATTCTAAGATATGTAGAGGGAATATTCCTTTGATACCACTTATAGATTCCTCATCTAGTTGACCACGGGTTTAACACACCAAGAATTAATTTTTATTTCTTTTTTTAATACACTTGAAATAATTAATAGATTAGTTTACAAGAAACCATATGTCTAAAAAACTATAATATATCACTAATTTATTATTATTTAAATGTGACTATTATGACATCGATATTAAATTGAGGGTATGAATAAGAATAAACAAATTATAAAAATATATATAAATGATTTATATAATAAAAATGTATTTAGTAATGAATAATAAATATGCAAACATGTTTCTATAAAGTCATTTTATACTTTAAAAATTTATTTTCCTTAAAAGTGAGTTTTATTTAATTTTATGCATGGATATTATAACTAATTTCTGCCACTTTTGGTAACTTTTTTATAAAAAATATATCATTTATAATATCATCATATTAATATTTTGTTAAGGTAAAATTTCCGGATTTTTATAAAAAGATTAATTTTTTAGTGAAGGGTGAAAAAATACCAATTTTATTGAAAAATATATTTTCTATCCATGATTTTAGAAATTCACATATTTTGTTAAATTGATTTTAAAATGTCATTAGTATTTTTATTAAAAAATATCTTATTTATACGATTGGAATTGAAATTATTCTTAATTTGGTATAAAAATATTTTATACCTAAAAACATATTTTAGGGGAAAAAAATTTCCTCACGTTTTATAGGTTTGTTTTAAAATAAATTTCATAAAATTATATAAATTTTTTCCCCCATATATTTCAAAATAAATCTATGTTTAATAGTATACAGAACACACAACATTGAGATTAAATGAACCACAAAATAGTGTTTTTAAATATGATCGAGGTAACCTAGCAATTGAAATGGAGAATATGAATTGGAGTAAAACAGTATGTAATATATATATATATAAGGGTTATAATCCATAAATAATTATTAACTCTTAAGAAATAAGCACATATTTTTTGTAAATTCAATTTCGGCTTCAAAAATACATTTCTTCAAAATTGTTTTTTGTGATTGAATATTATAATTAATTTATGGAACTTTTATAAAATTTAATTGATAAAAGTGATATAATTTTTGAAATCATATTATAAAAATTATGTTAGAGATAAAATTTCAGGTCTTGTCTAAAGAGTAGATTTTTCAGTGAATAGTGGAAAATAAAAATGTTTGAAAAAGTGTCAGTTCTTTTCAATAAAAAGTTCCATTATTATTAGAATTAGATCTAAAATTAACATAAGTAATATATAATCATATATAATCAATTTAATTTCATTTCAGTCATCATTATACATGATTTTGGTATAAGTTAATATTTAGGATTCAAAACCCATTTTTCTAGAAACCTTTTTTCATTGCATTTGATGGATTTATATTAATATAATTTCTAATAATTTTTTGAATTTAATTTTATGAAATCTAATTTATTTTTGGCTACATAAATTCAAATTTATCATATGATTAATTAGGATTTTTTTTCTGAAAATGTAAATTTTTTAGTGTAAGGTAAAATACAATGTTTTTATGAAATACAATATCTTTTATATAATCTCCAAGACATAAATATGATTTAATTTTTTTTTAAAAATATGAAAATATTAATTTATGATAATATAGTAAATATTTAATAAAATATAATTTAAAACATATATCTTATAATTTATTATCAGATAAATATGAAAATAATGTTCTATGTCGACGTAGTGCTTACACCACACTAGAAAAGTTTCATTTTGGTGTCCTAAAAGTAATATTTATAAATGAAGAATTATTTTATAATATTTTTTAATAAATATGATTTCTTATTGATTATTATTATTTATATATAATAATTAATTAGTAATATAACTAGTGGATAATCCAAATTCCTTTGCAATTCTTTTACATGACCAAAAATGTCAAAATAACATATTAAATAAGCTATCATTCCATATTTGTGAGAAAATATATGTATTAGAAAAATATGAAATTTGATTATGAAATTAATTAATTTAATTTTATGATTATAATTTATTTTGAATTTTTAGTTATGAAATCACTACTTTAAATTATTACACAATGCTGATTCAATGTTTATACATGCAATAGAAAAAGAAAGTAAATGATTTTAAAACACTAAAATTCATATTTATTGGATTGGTTACAGTTTCACATGAGTTTTATAAAAAAATATAACATAATATGAATTTGTTAAAGTATTATATTTTAATTACATTACCGATTTTTTGTCTTCAAAATCAAAATATTTGAATAGATCTTAAAATTAACATTAATAGTTTTTATGTTATATTTAGTTTTATTTAACTATTTATATACCATAAAAACATTAAAATAAGAAAATTAAAGTGGGAAATGTTATAAAATGTTATCCCTTGTCAATTAAACTTATAGGAAAAATTACGAACATCTTATATTGAAATATTCATTACCACAATTATAGTTCAATTTGGGTAACCAAGGTGTTAAACAAAAATATCTGGATTAAAATGATACTTAACCTATAAAAATTGGATTTTATTATTATATTAAGATCATATATTATTTATATTTGAATGCATGTCATTTTAGAACAATTTTACATGAGTTAGACACATATTATATTATAACATTTCATGTATTTTCAAAAATTACATTAATGATATTATAAAATAAATAATATTCTATTAAATGATTTAAAATTCATAGATATACTAAATAAATCTAAGATAATTTTAAAATGGTATAAAATTTAAACCATGGTTGATTTATTGGTCAATGTTTTTTATAGTAACTTTATTGACCCCTAAAGAGTAAAAAATATTTATTTTATAGTAATTAACAAAGGGGTTAACAGTGGTTAAAACAATGATTTAATGGGGAAAGCATCACTAAATATTGTGAAAAAATTATTTTATGAGTGTAAATTAGACTGATTATCATATTATAAATATCAATTTTATTACATTTTATCATGAAAATTAATTTATATTCATTTATTAATTTAATAAATTCTATTAATACCCCTTCCCTAACATTTAAAAGGGTGCCCCTCTCCTCTCCCTTTCACAGTTCAAGAGACAATCGATTTAGATAATAACTACCTGAATTCTTTTTTAAAATCACTAAATATTTCATACTTTTGGAATAATACCAACATTAGAGGGTTTAGATTGTAATCAAAAGGAGTTAGTATGAAGAATAGTCATAGCCTTTAACTGAATGATTTAATTTTATTTATTCTTCTAACTCCTTCAAATATTCTTCAAAAATTATCAAATAATAAAAAAAGTATATTACATAAGCTAAGATGGTTTTATTTTAATTTAATCACACACACACAGATATATATATATATATATATATATATCACTTTTTATCAAATGGGAAACAAAACTATTGTTCATGTGTACAACGGACTACCACCTCATGAACCAGTATAATTAATTTTTCTATCTCTACCTTTTATTGATGGATATAAACCTTTATATAGTGGATAACTATTATATTTATATTATGATTAAAATTTTAAATATGTTAAAACCATGATGAATTTATGAGGACTAGAACAGTTTAACCAAAACATTCATAAAAAACAAAACATATAACCCCTAGAAATATCAATTTTAATAAGGAATTATTAAAAAATGAGTGTTAAAATTTTCTAAGTGGATCATATATGATATTATAATTATGTAAAATACTCATTTTATTATGAATAAATACCCATTTTTCTTTTATTTTTTAAACCTTTTTAGTGAAAAATTTATAAATTTTTATTATAATCTTTACCCTTATGCAAGATATATGTTTTGTGTATGGGTAGCTCGTGATTTAAAAAGGATGTGTAAATATAAAACTCTATTAAAAAAAATCAAAAGAGAAAATCCCTATCTATATTAATTTACGTCTATTACCATGTAAAGGTCACCCAAATAATTCAATACTCACGTAAGGGTGGTTCCTTGGATAAGTAAGGGTAGCACATGAATCCTTATGTTACATAAGGGTGGTCCCCTCAATTTATAAACGTAAATCTTAGTTTTCCAATGATACATAAGGGTAACCTGCTTCTACTTAAGAATATATATGGATCCTTAAAATATTTAATGGTAAAACCATATTACCCAAACACATAACTATTTTATATGTAAGGGTAGGGTTTTAATTAATATTTTAATTTCCTTCTAGCCTATTACAACCCATAACATGTTTTTGATGTTTTTAAAAGCCGTAAAAATGAGAATAAATTATTTTACACATTTAAAATTTGTAACTCATATTTATGG
Organism: Viscum album; assembly: GCA_963277665.1. Taxonomy (NCBI): domain Eukaryota; kingdom Viridiplantae; phylum Streptophyta; class Magnoliopsida; order Santalales; family Viscaceae; genus Viscum; species Viscum album. The sequence continues at coordinate 1,225,238,849 of OY728131.1, read as the reverse complement.
ATGTTTTTACACACCACACATATAATATTCAATTAAAATAAAAACTAAATTGTTAATTTAATTTGTGGATTTTAATGCTATGAACCGGAATGTGGTATTCCTTCTTGAAAATATCCAAACCTTCATTACCTTCATTTTTGGATCTCTTCTTGACTGACTAAAAATTATCTTTTTTTTATTATGAAAACACTTTTGAGGAAAAAGTGAGAAACCACAATATCCAAACATTACAGAAAACCCAAGTCAATACTATAGGATATTCCCCTTCCCAGCAAATACAACTTGATGACAAGCCTTCACCATCGCATGACCACTCGGCAAGTTGTCCCGTGTAGAGTTGCACGAGCCTGATACCGATGGAAGATCCATACCCTGTCGAACTTCCAAATCAAAATGGTATGAATTTTTGGATCTATTATTGAGTTTTCATATTCCATAATTCCAAAATCCCTAATCCATGAATACTTCTTCAATAAAACCTGGTTATTCTTCTCCTTTACATGTTTGTTAAAATACTCCTTCTCTCCTATATTCTTGAGAGCATCTTTTACTAAGGGTAAAATTAAAGGCCGTCTATTTCATTTTAAAATTGTAAGAAACAAGATTTCCTATGATTTGTGGATAAAAATGATAGAAAGTACATAAATGGAAATAACCAATAATTATAAATGAATAGAAATGATTTATCATTCTTTTCTCATATTTTTAATGAGATATGAATTATCATTGTATACAGAATAATAATAATTATTTAATGAATAAGTGGTAAACAGATGATATACCTTAAATCAATAATTTTGAAATTAACTACTCAAGAGAAATTTTTTATCACATGTGGAGTTTTTCATTCCTTTGGAAATGAAATATTTGGAGAATCTTTTTAGAAACCATTGAGAGTGGTTTAAGTCAATTTTTATGCGAATGTGATTTGGGTAATAGGTCTTGAAAGACCTTGATGAGAACATTGATAATCTTGAGGTAGGAAGTTACTCAACATTTGGGTCTCTCATATACACTTATTTCCTTGGTATTATTATTATTGTATTTGAACAAATTTTGACTATGCCTGATTATGATTGCATGTGGATGTGTACAGCCTGTGAGATCTGTTTTTGATGCTTTATGCAATGATTATTTCTAGAGAATCCTATTACCATGCATGTTTCTGTTCAGAAATTGTTTTTGTTGATACAAATTTGTCATGATGATGAAATATTATTTCTTGTATGATATACCATGTTATGTGTGTTACCATGCCTTTGGAGGTTGTATATGGTACTTAGTATAAGTAGTCTATCATGATGTGATTATCTCTTAGAGGGGGAGTGCCCACGACTTTTAATTATGATGATCATGATGATGAATGTGATTATAGGGTAGGGTAATGATGGTCTAGAGGAGTTACCCAGGGAAATATAATTAGGGTCATGATGAACTTGAGGTCTGAACTAAGGCACATATAGGTTAGAATGGTATGGAGGCCCAACCCATGATGGAGTTGGGGTATTACAGTCTAGATGCCTAAATCAACTTGATGCCTCAAGACTACCAAGTAAAATGTTAAGTAGCCTTGTGGCTAGTTTTGGTTACATTTTATGTATCCTCATTTATCATCCCGTTATGTATCTGAGTAAGGTATAAACGAGGGGTTGTGGGAGATGGGTTAATGAACGACTTTTTGGTATGTCATTGTATGATTTTGATACTTATTCCCGTATTTATTATTATTATTATGGAATAAAACTATTATAATACTAGTTTTTTTTGAAAATGCATTGGTGATGTCCTACTAGGTTTTATTACTCACACCCTACATGAGAATTTGGATGCCCAATGAGACTTCATGTATAGTTATATAGGCAACAAAAAGGACCTATGGATGATAGTTTAGCATTGGAGTATAGAGTTGGTGGTATACTGAGACTAAATTTGGAGGGAATCCATATTATTTTATTTATTCACATGTTTTCACTTATATATTGGCTTGAAATGACACACTTTGAGCCATGTTAACTTATTGATAAGGTTGGTGTTTTATCTATATTTTTTAAGTTACTCTGATTATTATATTTTGGTTATATTTTTTTTTGTGTTTCTTATGTATGGTGATGAAATGATATAAAGGGTGTAGTCTCCCCACTTCTGGAAGTAGTAACCTCACTACTAGTAAAAAACCTCTTTCATATAGGGAGACACACATGAGATCTTGTGGATCTCTAGATCGGACCCAATGGTTCGGGTTAGGGTGTTACAAAAATCGCATCAAAGAAACCTCTTCTTTTATTTTTGACTGACTTGGGACGTGGTAGAAAATAGATATCTATATAGGAATTGGTATGGGTGTTTTTATTTTTCTGACATGGTCATGTGTAATGGTCCCCTGAGTTACTATTGATTGTATTTTTGTTATTGTTTTAAGAAATTATAGGTGCGTTCATGTGTCATGATTAGGTATGTAGGTTCACATGCTATATACAGACATTGATTGCTACAAACTGGTTATTTAATTTAATTATATGATTATACTAACTATTTGGGATGGACTTGTATTTATGACTGAGTGATATATCTATTTTCTATGCTAGTGTGATATATCTTTGTTGTTGTTGATTAGTTAAACTTGAGAATAATTTTATGTTGTTGTTTATATATGTGAATGTGACTAACATGCAACGACAAAGACATCAGTTAGTGTAAGAAAGGATATACCTGGGGTTTTTATAGAACAATAGGAGAACATTGTTGGATCCCATAGATTGATTAAGATCTATCATAAATGTTATTAAATATTCCATTCATTTTACAAAACATTCCACCTCAAATAAGATTTATGGGACCACTGGGTGACGTGAAGGGAGTTACTCCTGCTAGGGAGGACACCCCATTTCCACCACATTCTATAAAGAATATAGATATAAAGAAAGTCCCCATACATTCTTAGATATAATAGTAAGTAGAAAAAACTCAGTCATAAGTCCTTCCTCTTGTTCCAGAATAAGGTGAAGGGGAACTAAGGTCCATGTTCAACTAGACCTAAGACATCTTGCTTTAGTATCCACTATCCATACGGGGAACTAAAAGAACCAAGGATATATAGGACAAGATATAAATCATCTAAGGTTTATTTGACCTCATTGAGATACTAGTGGATAGGAAGGTGATTCTGGAAGCATTTATGCTACAGGGACCCCCAAATAGGTGGTGGAGCATGATGGTAGAGGCTAGCTGATGTAATGGTCTTATCTCGATGTCATTCAAGAACCTTTTATTCGAGGAATTATTTTCCAACACATTAAATCTTTACTAATAACGTTTTTTCCTAGAGATACATTTGTGGTCCATAACAATATACCCTTACTCTACTCATTTCACTGAGATACTTCACTTTACTCCTCTATTGGATAGAAACGAGGCACAAAAAGGCTAGATAGTTCAAGATGAGAATTTGTCCTGACATCATATGGTTGTTTCATAGGTTTTACCAGAAATCATACATGAAGGTTTTATCACAAGGCCTTGACTATCGAGAAGGTCATTAAGGAGGATCGATCAATTGATTTTCTTCTTCCCTTCAATGTTCATATGGGTGGACCTACTACTAATACTAAGATGATTTTCTTTTCTATTAAGAGAAAGATGAAGACCAAGGACATACAAAACAGTAGCGGTGTACAAGTAGAGAAGAGAAAGGTTTGATTATACAACATAGGAGTATATTATATAGTTATTAAACTAAGAAATTTTTGACATTTCTGTAGGCTCTACACAATGCCTCGGAGAAAGTGATAATAATGCAGCAAGATGGTACATCTTATAAAATTGTTCTATAGATATTTTATGCCTACATTACATAAGGATTTCAGGAAGATATGGTTTTGGAACCATGGATCTATTTTGGGGTCCTCATTAGTTGGTTTAGATGAAGAAGACTCAATTGAGTCTTGTGCCTTAGGGACATGGTCACAGAGCTGTGGTGGACTAGGTATATATAGTGGATCTGACTCCAGTAAATGGCGGTGAAGGAAAGTATACAATTCAAGGTTTGTAATTGAATACTTCTATGTTATATACTATAGTTTTTTATAAAAATTATTTCAATTCCTTTTTATATACATAAGTTATCACTGTACTTGACTTTTTAGTGAAGTTATATTTTGATTTTTTCACTGACTACACCACTAGGCGTGATTGTGGACCATGTTTTTCCATTCATAGAGTTTCCTATTTTCATTTTTGTTATGGACATACATGTTTCTTTTTGATTTGAGATATCATGATCTTTGATGTTATTCATGTCATGGACTAACTGAACAATAACTCAGATCACAATGATTGCTATCAAAAATCGGTATCATTCCTATAACCTAAGAGAGATAAGTATGTGATGACTGGTGATTGGGATCTATGATTAGTTAGAGATGGTATATACTTATACCACATTGGGATGATCATGATGAAAATTTTAGTCTTGGGTCATTAAATATGATAAGTGGTGATTCCCTCATCTTCTCCTCAAGTAGTAGATCTATATCATTACATCTTCCTCAATGACATCACATGACTACCCCCTGATTGGGTATTTGAGTTTGAGATAGAACTCTTTCTAGATACACAATGAATATCAATTCCCACTTATCAGATAGAACCATCTGAGTTGAAAGAGCTCATGGTACAACTCATGGGCCTGGAGTAAAAGGGATTTATCAGGCTGATTACTTCACTAGGAGATTCACCTCTTGTTATTTGAGAAAGAAGATGTGAGTATTCAACTCCAAATAAGGTATCAGAATCTGAGATAGGTGATGGAGAAGATCATATTCCCATTTCCCATGATCAATGAAATCTATGATCATTTATGGATAACGTGATTGTTCTCAATGATTGACCTTGGATCGAGCTATCACTGATGCGAGTTAGAGAGGAGGATATCCTGAATATTGTGCTTTAGAGAATGTATAGACAATATGAGTACTTGGGGATGCTGTTTAGACTGTCAAATGCACCAAAAATTTTCAAGGATATCATTATTAATATTTTACAGCCATATATCCAATTTTTCATCATGGGGTTCATTAACGACAACCTTGTATAATCATTTACCCTATAGATTAATGTTATTCATCATGAGATAGTCCCAAGTACACTTCGAACACATATACATTACAATTAGTTGTAAAATTTTAACCTTTGGATTTAAGAGGTGAAATTACTGGGGCACAAACTTTGTGAAGGTTAAGGCAATGATGTCCTAGATACATCCCCAAAATGTGTTCAAGATTAGGAGATTTCTAGGTTCAGTAGGATAATTTAGAAATTTTTTCTAGGACTCATCACATTTAACAGTACTCATGTCTCTACTAATAAATATGGGGGAAAGGTTACAATGGTCGAACTGGTGTGAAAATTAATTTATTAATTTTAAGATGAGGTTGACTATAAATAGTGTGGTGATACTTACTGAGCTGATGTTTTTTATGATATATACTGAAATTCATCAAGTATTGGTTTGGGGGATGTATTGATATTGCGATAGTAGTTAGTAGATTTTGGGCTACATTATATGAGACCCCATAAGTAGAATTATACAATCCATGCCTTTGAGCTAGCATACATGGTTCATTCTTGGAATTGTTGGTTATATTATCTCTTTGGTGAGAGGTTTTTTTTCTATAGATAACATAAGATACTATACTATATCATTACATAATGGGACCTAAATTTGAGGAAAATGAAATGGGTATAGTATTTTTAGACATTTGGTACTGATATGAACTATGGAATAGGTAAAGGTAAAATTATTACATATGATTTTCGTCATAATTCATAGGTAGATATGGGGATTGGTGAACGACCTTTAGAAGAATAGTGGAAACGATGAGCTTGTTGGAAGTTTAGAGGATGTATGCTTCTTAGGACCAATGATCAATGATATGTTCCCTTTTGGTGGTCACATATTTTTTTATTAGACCATGTAAAGGTTGTATTGAGAATTACTTAGGGTTTTTTTGTTATAGAATCAACTTGTTGGATGTTACCTAAAACCTGGATGATCATTGGATAGTGATGATATGATTTTTTTATATAAGAGTGTTGTAGTAATTTATTCTATAATGGAAGAGATGATCTGATAATTCCATACCTTTAAGTGAGTGGTACATCTTGTTTTGAGATATATGTACTATAACTCTAGTTGATAGTTTTGGTGTCCAGAAATGAAGAGGAAATTGCAGGTTTTGTTTCTCGATGCCTTACCAACCAGGGGATAAATGCAGTGAACCCTTGTCCTGGTGGTTTATTCCAACCACTTCTAATTCACATTTGAATGAGGGATGAAGTAATTATTTACTTTTGAAAAAGTTTTCCTAGGTCTCTGAGGAGCCGTGATACTTTCTAGGTGGTTATTTATCTGCTAAAAAAGTATCTAATTATATATTGATTCGTGACACTCACTCAATATAAGAGTATGAAAATTTATTTCTATGATATAGTGAAATTTTATAGAGTTCCCTCTTGCATCATATCTAAAAGATAAACATGTTTTATATCATGGTGTTGGATGGGATTAGAAAATTCTCGAGGGACTCTACAGGGATTGAGCACAACGTTCTATCCCCATGTTGACAGATATTCAGAGTAGACAATTCATATACTAGGGGATATGATTTTATCTTACATATTATACATTATTTTAGCGTGGGATGATAATATATAATTGATTTAGTTTGTATAAAAAAATAGTTATAAGGATTTGAATCAGATGACACCTTATGAGGATCTTTATGTAAGGCTAAGTTGTTCACCATTTTACTGAAACCATGCTAATGAGGGAGTGGTTGTGGGTCCCAGTATGGTTTTGGATACATCAGAAAGAGTGTAGTTGATTCAAACATGGTTTATCATAGATCATATCGGGAATAAATGTTATGTAAAACATATGAGTTGACCTCTATAATTTTATATCTGTAATAGAGTTTTCTTGAGAGTTACTCCTTGGTTATACATTCTTCGTTTGAGGAAGCAAGGTTGTTGGACCCTTCAAGAACATTGACTAGGCTAGGACAATGAAATACTGTCTCAAAATTCATTTATGTTACCAAGGTATACTTGATGCGCTTCATGTATCAAATCTATGAAGGTACATACCTGATTTGACACATGTAATTGACTATGATGATGTTGAGCAGGAACATAATGCATCAAAGCTTGAGTTCCCAGTGTAGATTATAGACTCAGCTGATAATGTAATTTGAAGTAATACAATGACACTTTTCTAGGTTTTATAGTTTCATTAAAGTATCCATGAAGAGACTTGTGATTGAGAGGTTGGTTTTTAGGCTCGAGGGTCTGAATTTTTTTGGAAGGATAGTTGATGGAACTTATTTGACATGATATGACTTTAGAGGGGTAGAATTGTAACATACTCATTTTTATAATAAATAAAGATACTTTTCCATTTTTTGTAATCATTTTTAGTGAAAAATTTGTAATTTTTTCAAATTAAGCTTTACCCATATATAGATCCTCCACTTTACATAAGGGTAACTTGGGATTTATAAAGTCAATGTAAAGGTAACTCCTTATTTATTAAGGATACATAAGAGTAAATCCTTCTATATATAAAGGTATGAACTTACCCATATAATGGTTATCGAAGGAATTTATTAATCCCATAAAAGTAGTTCCTTGGATAAATAATGTTATCACATGAATCCTTCCATTGTGTAAGGGTATTCCCCTCACTGAGTAAAGGAAAATATTTGTTTTAAAAGGTTGGGTAAGGGTAACCTACCACTATGTAAGGTTATGTATGAATTCTTAACATGTGTCACCGTAAAACCATGTTACACTTACACAATGCATTATTATTTATAATGGTAGGGTTTTATCCATATTTTCATCTCCTTATTCTTTGTTTGAACCTATAACATATTTTTGATGTTTCTAAAAGCCTCAAATCTGGGGAATTAATTATTTGACTAATTTAAAATTTAAAATTCATATTTAGGGGATTTTTAAAACACTCTGCATTCATGATTCGAGTAAAATAAAAATTCAACTACTAATTTAATTTTGGGTTTTTAATTATATGGAAAATTATGTGGTTTTCTTTATTGAAAGAATCTAAACATTGTTTCCCTTAATTTTTAGATGCCTTCTTGAGTATGGGTCATCTAGGATTCCTAAACCCATGATCTATTATGTCTACTTGAATCAAACTAGGTTATTTTTCTTGTTTCTATGTGTGTAAAACCCCCCTCTATCTTTTATTCCCTAGAGAATCATTTTAAGGGATAAATTCAAGGTATTCTATTTTTTATTCCAATTAAAAAAATAAGATTTCTTAACATTTTGGGAGGAAAATGATTGAAAATAATTAAATTGTAATAACCTTGAACTATTAAATAATATTAAAAATTTATCATGATTATCTATAATTATTAGGGGAAGATGAATTATCAACACATGATGCATTATAATTATTCTTGAAAGATGAAATTGTGAACTCATTATTTGTATTAAATAGAAAATTTATAAATTATATAGGAGAGATAAAGTTATTATTACATGTGGTTATTTTATTTCCTTTTTAAATATAATATGTAGATCCCGTTATTTGAATCCTTCACGAGTTTTATGAATTGATTTATTTAATTATTTGATTCAAGTGATTATTCATTGATAAAGCATGATGATTAAAATGTTAAAGTTTTGGTATAATGTTCCTTGGAATTTGGGGATCTCATATACACTTGTTTTGTTAGTTTGATTCATGAGTTAGAATACTTGTTGAAAATACATCATTATAATTACATGTGGGAGTGTGTATAGAATATGATACACATTTTTAATTCTTAAATCCATGAGTATTGAAAGGGATGTTTTTACCATGATTTATGGCGATCACATGATGTTTATGTTTCTATTACATTCTATTGATGATGTGTTATGTTTTATTTTATGCTCTACACTATTATATGTGGTACCTTGATTAGTGGTTCTTCTTAGAACATGAGACTGGTGGATAGCCATGACATTATTATCCCTTATAAGGATAGTGCAAATGGCTTTCAACAATTATGATGATGGAAATAATCATATTTTAGGGGCATGATGGCTTGGATGGCTGACCCGAGGCAGTCACATTAGGCACATAATGGAATGAAGGACTAACATGAAATACATATAGGGTACAATATAGTAGTGTCCTAAACCCTGATATAGATGAGATATCACGACCTAGAGACATGACACAACTCGATACCTTAAGACTGTCAAGTGACATGTTCACTAGACTTTTGGATAGTTTTGGTTACATCAAATATCTCCCTGTCTACTCTTCTTGTATGAAACCTATGAAAGTACCACTAGTGGTTTGTGATGGATTGGTTAGTTCATGTATACCTGGTATATGATTGTATGGTGTTTATAAATGTTACCACATTTATTATTATCACAATATACACATGTTATACATTTACAAATTTGTTAATGATGCAGTGATGGTGTCTAAATTGGTTTTACTACACCCACCCTACATGGGAATATTGATGCATGTACATATATCATATATATGGATCCAAGTAAGGGAAAGGGTCCCATGGTTAATATATGAGTAGTGGATGTTTGAGCTGGTGGAGGATGAGACATACTCTAGGGGGACCCCAAAATTTTTTATTTATTTATCTTCTTTTACTTATGTTATGGTTTAGATATCCACAATGGGAACCCTAATTACTTATTTTTATGAATGTTGTTCTATCTACATAGTTTTCACATATTAATCTAATTATTATATTTTATTATATTATTATATTTTTCTTGTGATTGGAGATGACATGATACTGATGGTATGGTCTCCCACTTACAACGTTTGGACCCTCACTACTATTCGACAACCTCTTACATATGGGGAGGCATGCATGAGGTCTTGTGGATCTCTAGTTCATATACTGGGGTTCAGGTATGGGAATTAAAAATTATGTAATGGTTTTTCTTGTATAATTATAGTAAATATAAAATTAGTATATAGAATGTTGTAGTGGTTATGAAATAAGTTGAACTTGAGGTAAGAGTTTTCCATCTCACTTTTGTTTCTATGAGACATGTTGGATATTCTCTACTTATTTATTTCATATAGTTTATATACTTATCCTTTTATATTTTATTTCATGAATCTATTTATATTCATGGTATTTAATGTTCATTTGAATTTATTTATTTCATGGGGGTTATGATTCATAATTTACCAAAGAGGTAATGGATTTATTTTACAATCCCATTTTTGTTGGGGTTTATTATGATTAAATTCATAATGATGAAATTATATTATATTTAGCCCCAAAATATTATTCCATTTCTTCTACCACAGTTATTTTTAGAATAAAATTATTCCTTTAATATTTATCTTTTAATGTAATGAAGAGGAAGAATGAATATTTTTAATGAAAACCAACATTTTTTTAATATATAGTAAAGATTATTTTTTCTGCTCTGTTTGCATTTTCTTTAAAAAAAATTAAATAATGTTTTTTATTCTCATATTAATATTTATATTAATTTTTACCCATGTTTTATTTTCTAAGAAAATGATTAAAAGGAATGTTATTTTCATTTTACAAATGAGGTATTTTTGAATTTTACCAATTTTTTTAGAGGAATCATTATTTTGATATACATGACATAAAATAAATTTCTAACTATCATGACTGTTGAATGATTTAAATATTAATTTTAATGTTTCCAAGGTTCTTTTAAAATAATATTTTTTCCTTAATATTTTTTATTTTTTTTATCTTTTGAACAAGTTATTTAAAAATGAGAAGAGTATTTTGATCATGAAATATTATATTGAAATTTTGAAGGTATTTTTTAGTTTTGATAATATCCCATCATGTTACATATTCTTTACTAGGGATATGATCAAATTATTACATCCTTTTTATTTCATTGGATGATTTATTATTACGATAATGTGATTTTTATGAAACTCATTTACTTTACACAAGTTATTAAATGATGATATGATGAATGTTTATGATCTTATGGTGCAAATATATATGGTTTTCATTATGTGATGGGTGGGATAAAATTACATAGTCTTAAAATTAACTTGGTAATGATAAAGTAAAATGAGATAATATGGTGCATAATGGGGAGTTAACATAGTTCAAGACGGGACTCTGTCCAATATGATAGTTATGAGAGTAAACCACGACTAAAGAAATAATGGAATGAGAAGTAATCATATTCTAATATGATAGCCTTTATTGCGAGTGTTGAATAATGAAATGATTTTCAATACTTATATGTATACTAAAAACATCTTTTTATTATTATGATTTACTTTTCTGGATCATGATTTATTATTTATGATTATTCACTCTTATATATTATGTATTTTGATTTAAATAACCTCATTCCATGATTCATTATTAAATATCATTGAGTAATTAAATATGATTATTATATGTTATTATCATGTTCTCATATCCTTATACTTATATTATTCTTGCATATGACCATCAATTGATATCTCTTATGTTTACCATTACTGATCATAGATCTCACCATTTATTATGCTTCATTTCCCCCTAGATATGAAGAATGGTTTAATGTATGATATTCCTGAGAAACTTAGTGGAAGACAATGCATATATTTTATGTACCAGTTTTTTATATATCCATGTTTCCAAAGACATTAATCCTTTAATGTTTAGGTATGGATCATAATGTTATGTATTGAATATTTATCTAATAAGATCAATATTTATTTATGAAAATTTTGGGTCACCTCAGTTGGAATCATTGAATGTTTTAGTTATTTTTGTAAACTTGGTAGATAAAACATTAGTGAGAACACATATGATAATCTTATATATAAGAGGAAATCCTATGTTATGGTATATAATGGTATGTAATTTTCCTAGAAAAAAATATATTCCTAGATACTAGTAAGTGGTTGTGGATTTTTAAAAATCCACCTTGGGTTAGTAACCTTAAAATGGGAAGATTGGGTATTAACTCAATCATCTCTAGTGCTTGATGAGTTGGGATAATAGTGAATCGATTTCTAGACACACCCAAGGTGTATGATTGGGTTAAATCAAATTTTATTTATGAACCGTTATAAAGGTTTTGGATAGATAATTACCAAATATAACCTAGGTTAAATTTAAGGTGTTATAGATTGAGAAGAAGGTGTCATGATTTAGACATCCCATAAATGTTTTTTTCATAATTATAATGTTTTTCACTTTGATTTTTTTATAACACTATGTTTTTTCTTTAAGTAAATATATAGAACCTAATGTTTTCATTTTATTTTTGAATGTGATGGGTAATAAAATTATTTTACACCGAAGAGACCAAATGTTATAGGATATGGAATTTAAAATTTCATTTCTATTATTAAAAAAATTTCTTAATCTATAAACAATGTAGATAATCCAAATGAGAAGAAGATGGAATAATGTCATATTGATTCCTTCATGAGGAAAAATAAACCTTATTTAGTGGTTCTACTGCTCGACCTATTAATGAGTAATGTATTAATACAATTTAAAATATAATCTCCATTATCTAGTGTTTTAATCATGAAAAAATTATTTTAGTAGTTTATCATTTGTGAAGAGATGAAAATTAATTGTGGTTTGTTATCAAGAACATGAGGAAATAGGAAGCAACTGTCTATATGGCGTGGGATAAGTTAAGTAGATTATTTATATTGATTTAATTTCCTCATATTATTCATATGAAAATAGAGAAGTAATTACTTGAGATAAAGTGTAAGTATGAGGTACCAATTAGTACCTAAGTGGAAAATTTTACAAGACGTATGAGGTATGCTTTGGGTATTATCATCCTGCTTGAAAATAATATTGATTAATTATTAAGTGGATCAAAACCAAGTCTCAAAAATGAATTAGACAAAAAAGACTTCAATAGTTATGAATAAATAATTTAGTGTTCTGTCATGGTATAAAAGGGGTTTGGAGTTACCCATCAATCTTATATATTTGACAAAAAATGAATATTTAAATTCAATAGAAATTATAATAAAAAACTGTGGAGGTAGGAAGATGTGATTTAATTTATGATTAAAGTGTGAAAAAAACATAGAGGAAATTGTATTAATGGAATCAATAAATGATTTAAGTGTGTAATGGAAGGTTATCAGGAAATATAATGTCAAATCAATGGGAATAAGTTAGCTGATGATGCAAATAGAGAGTAAACACCACATATCTTACCACTAATACTCTAGTGATTCAAATTCAAGGTGTATGAGAATTATGTTAACCAATAATCAATTATTGGGGTTAATTATGATTATAAATGTTAGTAACATTTTAGGGCCATAGAAAATGGTAATTATCATGTGATCACAATTTTTGATTTGGGGTAGGACAATTAAGTGGTGAAAGGTACACTTACTGTCCACTCCAGAACAACTAATGTCTTATTTGATTTTGGATCTACCCATTATTTTATGTTTGAAAACATTTCCTAGGATATCACAATAACACATTAATGACTAGATATTAAATTAGTATTGAAAAAATATATATCATATAATGATCACAAATCAAGTCTACGATTATTCTCTAATTGATGTTTTTGGGAAGGCACTTCATAAAAATCTTGTTATTCTATCTACAGTTGGATTGATGTTATTTTTTTCATGGATTGAATTTCATTATTTAAATACCTTATCAATGGATGAAAAATGGTAATTTACATATGATAAAATTAATCAACCCATTATTATATATTAGTTAGATGATAAATATTAACTTCAAATGGAAATTACATCCATTTTATGGGTGAGGTTTCCTATTGAAAATGGGTGTTTGTCTCAGATTGATGGGGAAAAACTAAACATCATATATATGGGTTTTTTATAAGAGTTTAATGATGAATTTCTTGATTAATTTAATTTTATTCCTCCCAATCATATTGTTGAGTTTTCTATTAAACTCATATATGGTGGTACACCTATTTTAATGACTCCATATAGAATGGCCTTAATTGAGTTGTTATGATTGAAGAAGTAAATATAGAATAGTATGGACAAGGGATTAATTTGGGATAATGTGTCACCATTGGGTTACTAATTATTTTTGTTAAAAATAAAGATGAGTCAATGTGAATCTACATAAATTATCAGAAACTGAACAAGATCAAAATCCCGAATAAGTATCCTATACTCTCTATTGATGATTTGTTCAATCAATTTTGAAGGCCTTTATATTTTTTGAAAGGTTGATTTTTGATCAGGATAATTTAAATTTAGGGTTAAATATGAATACACATCCATGAAAAAATTATGTACATGGTATAGAATCTATGAATTTATAATAATTCTATTTTTTGTTTTTAATTTCCCACTATCTTCGTCGATTAGATGTATAGAGTCTTAAGAGACTAACATGATCAGTTTGTGGTAATATTTATAAATGTTGTTATTATATATTACAAGATAAATGAATATCATGAATATTACTTGATAACTGTTCTATAGATTCAAAGGAAGGAGAATATGTATGAAAAATTACCAAGTGTGAATTTTATCTATAGAATTGTAAATTTTTTGGGTCATATAATCTCAAGAGATGGTATAACAATAGATCCATCAATGATGAAATTTATTAACCATTATCCCAAACTGGGAATTGTGAGTGAGATCCATGGTTTTCATTGTTTGACTGGATACTATAAAAAATTTTAGAGAATTTAAAATTATTATATATTCCAATCACCACATAAAATCGGAATGGAGTCAAGTTATTTCAGATAGATGAATATGAGGAATATTTCAAGGAAATGAAAATATAGTTGGAAAATAATCCTATATTCACAGTACCCTATAGTGGAAAAGGGTTTATGATATATACATAAAAAATATACTAGGATGAATTATCAGGTAGGATGATATAGTGGTAGATTATTCCTTACTCCAATCGAAGGTCTACGAGAAAAAAATACCCGAATTATGATTTTGAGTTAGTTATAGTGATTTTTCATTATATATATATGAATTATATTTACAAATAAATGTGTGAAATATATACTGATTATGAAATTTTAAAGTACATATTCACCAACAAAGAGTCGAATATGCAACAAATAATACCGTTGGAGTTGATTAAAGATTATGGCTAGTCAATGCATTTCAACCTTTAGAAGATGAATAAGGTGACTGATGCTATGAGATGAAAAGATCAAGACATATTATCTATGATGAGGATAAAAAAGGATCCAATATTTATAGATTTTAAATACATGAATATCTAAATAATAATGGAATGGGAAAAATATTATATCTCTCAAATGATTATTCAACCATCTATCAATGTGAGTATTAAAGAGGTGTAGAATGAAGATGTATATCGGATAAAGAAGGTGGAAAATATTCTTAAATTAAACCTTTATTTTTATATAATGTTATGGTTAATGATCCAAGTATGTGTCTCATCAACATTGTAATTTGAAAAGGAGCTACTGGAAGAATATCATAGCTCAACATTATCTATTCATCCTAGAAGTATGAAGATGTATAGTGATATGAAAGATTATTTTTGGTGGGAAAACATGAAAAGTTATATTGTAGTGTATGTATATTAGTGCTTGGAATGTTAGTAAGTAAATTATAGGAGACATATTTATAAGGCCCCATCCTTAAACCTTACTTAATCTTGAGTTATTACAAGATTACACATTGAGGATCTTTTCAGGTTTAGAGTTTTAGAGAATTATATCATGAAACTTGCATTACATTCCACATTTAAACAAAGTGGTTACATAAAATACAATATTCATTCTTCCCATCAACAGAAACATATTTAAAATAAAACACAGATTCTTTCTTGACACATCCTTGACACTATCATCACATCATGTACCTTTCCCTTGACCTGTGAAAAACATTCCAAAACTTGGGATGAGCATAAAAAGCTCAGTAAGGGTTATAAAAATATGGAAAGGAAACATGAGTTCATATATACATAAGAATGAAATCATACTTTACCCATAAAACATAGGCACTTTAACATACCTCATCAAACCATGAATAAATCAAAGAAATCATAAGACATAAAGGTAACTTGAGGCATTCATAACATTCTTACGTAGGGAGTAACCCTCTTGGTTACGTTTTGGAATACCCATCACAGTATATTCCCTAAATATCTTCAGAGAAACCTTAACATTTCACTCCTTCGTGTTACCCAATGAATTGGAGAGCTATATCGGGCTCACCCGCCCTTAGTTTATCACGGAACCACCAGTCTTCATAATAATGCCCAAGAACCTCAACATAATCGTATCACATAAAACATGCATAAAGGAAACATAACATTTCCACCTTTCAATCACAATATATCAATACAACACATTGATATAAAAACATTATGAAAACCATTTTCAATACCAAAATAAAAGAAAATTAAAACACGGTATTTATTTTTCTTTTAAAAAGAAGGTATGTCTTGTAGAGGAATCCGAAACTCAAATAACGATTACGGCGGCAGAGAAGTCATTGTCGCCGCATACGTACGACAAAAACATTCCCTTTTTTCATTTAGTAAAACGCTTAGTATAAAAAAGATTCCTTTTAGATAAATGTAAAAGTCAAAGGGGTTTATACACCGTATAAAAGAAGGTTCTGTATAAAAAAATATGCCTCAATGAAAGGAGATTGAGACGAAGTCCCATACCACCTTGAAGCTTTTAAAATTTTAAACCATTAATATCCATATAAATAAATCCTTAAAACCATTTTGAAAACATGGATATTAATAAGAACAAATCATTAAAACATTTAAAGCGATATTTTGGTTAAAGGGTTTTTACCAAAATTAGAGACACTTGAATACAATAATTGAAGAATAAAATTTAATCAGAACTTTATAATATCATGAGAATAAATGGATTCATGATATAATATTCCAAAGGACAGTATATACACCATATAAGAGTGAATTGGTGCATAACAACAATGAAGTCTCAATAGATATGTAAAATGTGATGAAATCCCTTATAAAGAAGGTATCCATAAATTAAGGATAAATCAATCTCAAAATTATGTGTGACAAATATAAATACAACCAATATAATTGGATATTAAGTGTAAAAAAATAAAAGGTCATTCACACATATTCAAATGATGACATATTCAATAACTCCATGTTGAACCCAAAGAAATCGAAATTGGGTTAAAATGTTCCCTTGGTAAAATTCGACAGCCTAACGGCGTCACATCAAAAATTCAGAAAATGAGTTGATGAGAGATAAAAAAGGAAAATCATAACTGGGACATGAAATTTACATCAATAATTATATAGAATAACATATCCCAACATAATAGTATGTGAATTAAAATAACCAACAAAATAAGTCTTTTAAAAAAGAGGAGGGTGAAAGGTTCCCTTACCGACTTGGGTAACTTTCGAAAAGTACACCCCATTGAAGAAGTGTCATACAATGAATATGTAAATACCCATAAATGGAATTATATTACAAAAGGAGTGTAATAATGGGCAGTAAATAAACCACTCAAAGGAAATTGTGGAAAATGATCCATAAATCTCACAGGAATAAAAGTGAGATGAAAAATCTCTTACAAAAACTCGGTAGCCTAACAACGCCACTTAAAACTTCCAAAATGGATTGATGAGAGGAAATATGGTCTCTCATCACAACAACATAAAGTTTAAATAAAGAGGAATATAAAAGAACATCCCCCAACATAACATATAGAAGCTTAATATAAGTGACATAAAGGAGAGTACTTAAAGAGAAAGAGAGAGGTTAGATATCTTACGAAAATTCGGCAGCCTAACGGCACAACTCAAAACTTCCAAAATGGATTGATGAGAGAGAATAGGGTCTCTCATCATATAAACATAAAAATTACAGTAATATTAATATAAAATAACATCCCAATCACAAGAAAGATGAGCTTAAAAGGAATGACATAAAAGAGTGTACTTAAAAAGAAAGAGAGGAGTAGGATCCCTTACCTTGGGTCCGACTTGACTCGATCATTCTTTAACGTCCCGAATAATAAAATTGAGTTAATTTACACTTTATTAAGAACCTTTTTCTAGTTCATTATTCCTTTTATATCACTTATTTTCATGTTATAAACATTATGTAATCATTTAAGTTAATAATGTTTGTTTTGTCGATATTTGGTTCTTAAGTCGAAAGTGGACTTCTTACAATTACATGTTGTTCGTGTGGTCAAAGGTTCTTTATATCCAGAATGAAATTCCTGATTTGGATAGCATATATATCATATATATCCAGCATATACATGTATTTATAAAATTACTTAATCATTTAGAGGTAAGAAATGAAACGCACCGTTCATGGAGACGGTAAGCCGTACGTACGAACGCTACTTTCATTTCTTTGTCATATTAATGGAATTAAAACTAAATGAGAGGTATGTATATTTTAATTCCAGAATTATATTCATCATTTAGATGTATCATTCATAATATATATCCATTATATACATGTACTTATAACAGTACATTACATTTGGGGATAAGAAATGAAATGCACCGTTCATGGAGACGGTAAGCCGTACGTACGCATGAACGCTACTTTCATTTCTATATCATACTTTAATGGAAATAAATAATAATGATATATAGGTATATTATAATTCCAGTATAACATCATATATAATAACATTAAATCCATCCTTTATACGTCCCACATATGGCATTAACGAATCACATCACTTTGAGGGGGCGGTAGTCCGCACTTCCTAAAATGAAGATATCATGTATACCCATAATGGAAACAATAATGGTATGCCATAAATGAAAAATACAGAATATTTAGGAAAGAATAAACATATTATATATCATATATAAAAATAGTGACATCATAATGGCCACCTTTGAAGGTGTTAAATGAGTATTGAACAATCATCGTTTCGGGAGGTAGAATTTTGCCATCCACGGAAACCGTATGTTCTTTAACCATTTGATGTAGTTTTGTGAGAGTGTAGATCGAATAAATATTATAACAAAATCCTAGTATATTGAAGATACTGGTGTTGTTACAAAAGAAGTAAATAAAAAGAGTTTAGGGGGTTGGAGAAGCAAAATAAAACAAATGAACATGAGAGAATGAATTACCTTTAAAAGTGTAACTCCTTTTGATTTGAGCCTAAAGGCTTCCTTTGAAAGGATTCTGCACAAAGAGAATCCTCTAGGATTAGGAGAGGGATGTGTACAGAGTAAATGAGAAGGGGATGGCCGAGCCAAAGGCTTGAGGAGTGTGTGAATTGAGGTAGAGGTGGGGGCCTTTTATAAGAGGAGAGGAGGGACACTTTTGGAAATCATGAAACTATTATTTTATTTTCAAAAGTGTTTCGAATTTATAAGGTCCCACATTGATATATTTATAATATAATATGATAAGGCTTTGAAATATTCCCATACAATAGTTTTTGGACAAGTTTAGGTCTTAGATTTTATATTATCATTTCATTTTATTTAAACTGGTCATTAATGAGGTCATCGTTGCATCATCATGATGTCATAATTAAATTAATTTATTTAATCTCTAAAAATTATAAAAAAACTATCCTGATGTAGTAAATCTTTTTATCTTTCCAAAGAGTATTTATAGACAAAAATATGATTAGTATAACCCCTTCTAAAAATTGTTTTAGTAAAACAATTTATGTTAGTGTCATTTTCACCTTTATTTTAAAATAAGGCATTAACGTCATTATCTCACCCAAGAGGCTTTATAAGGTCTCCTAAATCGACCCATGGGTTGTCTCGGTCGGCCATGACTCATCCAATAGCGGTAGGACAAGTGTCATGGTGTTTTAATATTTTTATAATATCATTTTTACCTTAAATTACACTAATTACCTCTAATCGCGATTAATGAAAAAAGTTATTATTCACCAAAAAATTATTTTCATCCCGTTGAACAACATTTTACATACTAATAACAACCATGTATGTCGGATTTTCAAAATTCAATACACATTAGTGGTAAACTTTCATTAAACTGAAAAATCAGTTTGCTTGATTACCACTTAGTGGTTTCACTATTCATAAAAAATTGGAGTTTTTCAGAAAATTACCAAAATTTCACTCTATGCTATATTCGATATTCCGAATTCAAAAATGATTTTTATATTACCTAATTCAAAGAATATAAGTAGAATTAATTAATTTAATAATTAACTCCCGTTGTCAAAACAAATAGCGTTTTTTTAAGAAACAATATATATCAAAAGATTGATATTTGTTTATGTCGAATTTCAAAGTGAAATTAATTCCAAAGTCCACCATTGAATAAAATGGTAAAAATATATTATGGTTTCACTTTAAAACCAATTAAAAAGATAATATAATCATATAAATAAATTAGATTAAAAGAGGTTTTGAATTAAAATACAACATTTTTCACTTATTCATAAAAAATGAACTTTATCGGAAGAATAACAAATACATACACAAAGTAAATTTTGATGTCCCAATTATAAAGAAGGATTTTATTTGGTCCAAAAGAATGTATAAGAGTGACCAAAACTATATTTAAAGAGGGTTCTCTGTCAAAAGGTGATAAGTGAACCTTTAGTGAAAACTAGGGCATATACGCCTAAAATTGAATTCTTTCCGTATTTTAAGCCTTTATCTTTTATTGGATAAATGTAAAAACATTTAAAAACATATATAATCATATTTTAGTTATTTCTATCCATTCTCGCCAATACAACGACTACATGTTAACTGCCATTTAAAATAATATTATTTTATTATTAGAGTGCAACGTAAGATTCCCAAGAATCTCGTTGTTGCGTGTTGGGTACGCCATCGAGCATAGCGTCCCCTTTAAAGTCATATTAATATTTTATTCACAAATAAGGATAAATATGAAAATTCCATATTCTTTATTTACCCGGGGTGTTACAATATTTCTTAGTGGATTGTATAACTAGTACCCATAGTGTAATGGAATTGGGAAAACATCACCACGGATTTGAACCTCCAACTCCCTAAAAAATCTGACTGAATGGCACGAAGGCCTTCTTTTTTTATTGATTTTCTCATAACCCCCATTCACGTGATTAGTGGGAACCCTTATAAGGCCCGTTGGCTTTAGATATTACATTTCCAATAGGCTTGGAGATATTATAGGACCTATATGTCTTAATGAAATCATACAGACTATGACTACTTGAAACCGCCCCTCCCTAGCATCTGCATCGTGATCAGATCTCTGCCTTTTCATGGTTGTTCGGCTAGAATCTTCATCTGTAGAGGTGCAAAGGCATGTTACCAATGGAAAATTCCAAACCCTCTCAGTCTTCCAAGTTAATTTAGCCCTACTCTGGTAAATGTGCCATGATTTTCCTCCTCTGGAGGGGTTCCTTATAGAATCTATCTGTACAACTACATATCAGGTGGCCCTGAAGGCCCTGGGTGGCCCGAAGTCTTTAAAGACTCCAAGACCAAACCGGTGGCCCAAGGGAAATAGTTCTGGCTGCTATAGTACCGAACAGTAGCTGCTATAGTGCCAGCTATAGTACTGCTACAGTACCCCCCTCAAAAATTATGCCTCTTCCTATTTTTGAACCTAGGTCTCATGGATTCAATTAGAGAGACCTCACCAATTTGGAAGAGGTTTATGTGAAACTCACCAAAACATCTAATATTTATAATTCTATTTTGGATGTAGTCGATCTACTTATCAAGTCAACACACACTATAACTATTAGAGAATATTGTTCTATTGATCTTCTTGGTAGAATATATATTAAGGAACTCATAAGAATTAATGTAGTACCAAATTATATTATATTTGATAATATATTTATCTCCATGTTCTAGAGAAGTCTTTAGCAAGATCTGGATATAAAATTGTGTTTCAATACTTCTTATCATCCTTAGATATATGGTTAGTCTAAGGGGACCATAAAAACATTTGAGGATATGTTTATATAATTTTTTGTGGATTTCAAATATGTTTTGGATCAACAAATTCATCTAGTTGAGTCCTCTTATAATAATAGATTCTACTCGAGAGTTTTGATGGATCCTTATAAATACCTCTATAGTAGGAAGTGCATATATCCAATTTATTGGGATAAATTTATAAAATTAAAGCTATTTGAACTAAATATAGTTAAGGATATAGATGAGAAATTCTAATCCATTCAATAACTAATTAGGGAATCTGATAGTCAACATAAAAGTTATGTTGGAAATCATTAATGAAATATGGAATTCAAACTTGGTGAGAAGTCATTCCTATGATTTTTATAAGGAATAATGTTATGATATTTCTAAGGAATGAAAAGTAAATTCATAGGAACATTTTCCCCTTTGAGATTATTGATTGATTAGTGATGGTTTCTTATCAAATGGTGCTTCAACCGAACATCTCTCAAGTTCATGATGTGTTCCACATATCTCTTAGGAGGAAGTACATACCTTATCCTTCATATACACTGAACTCATTATATATACCACCCAAGAGTGATCCATTATATGAATAAAAAACTATATAAATCATAGAACATATATATTAGGTTTCCTATAATAAGATTAATTTCCACGTCAATGTTTTTTGGAGGAATAAGATATTTCAAGAAGCTATATGGTAGCCCAAGGAAGAGATAAAACAAAGATATATTCATTAATTTGTATGAAAGTGATAAAAATTTTAATGATAATTTCAATTTAAGTGAGTTATAAAATAAAACAAAAAGATTATATATATATATATTTTTGAAATAAACTTAAATTATTCAATAGCATGCTTTACACGTAACACTGAGTTTAAAAAAACTGTTATATAATATAGAATTATGATTATTTAAATGTGAAAATTATAAAAAAAATTAAATTTGATGGTATTAATAAGAATACATAAATTATAAAAATATGTATAGAGGTTTTATATAATTAAAATTCTCTAATTAATGTATAATGAATAAGTACTTAATCTTCAATAATGTCATTTTATGCATCAAAAATATGATTTCTTAAAAAAATCATTCCATTTTATGGATAGATATTATAATTAATTTTTTCCACATTTATACCTTTTTATAAAATTATATCATTTTTGATGTCAGAATATCAAAATCATCATAAAGGTAAATTTCAAGATTTTTTTGAAAAGACAAAAAATTCAAGGAATAGTGAGAAATATAGATTTTATATAAAACAATATTTTTTTATTCAATAATTTATGAAGTAAAACTTTTTTAAATTGATTTTAAAGTCTTAATAGTTTATTATGATTAAAATAATACAATTAATTTCATTATATTATAAATTATTCTTAATTTTAGTATAAAAATACTTTTACACTTAAAAATATAATTTTCTCGAAACTATTTTCTGTCAAAAGTTTCTGGTTAATTTTAAAATGAACATGTATTTATTAAATAAATTAAATATTTTAAAATGGATTCCATATTTTTTGAATCATAATAACTTTTATTATGTAATAATTTAAACATAATTTTTGATCACAATGAATAATAAAAATAGTAAAAAACTTCATGCCTCTGTAAAAGGGTAATTAGGGTTAACTAATGATTAAACTATAGGACTAGGCCATACACTTTCATCTTAATTATTATTTTATGAAGGTATTTATAACCTCATACCTTATGATGATAATTTAATTTTATATGGGATACATTTATCTCAAAATGACTTAATAATATTTTAATCCTTCAAAATATCCATGGTGTGTCCCTCCCTACTTATAAAAGGGAACCTCCTTTCCACTTTTATCTACACCTTCTTGAGCCACATAACTCAACAATACCCTAACCAATTATCCTAAAAAATTACCTATCCATTGATTTTGGATTTATTCTTCTTAAAATTAAATTACAAGGGTCCTTAATAAGATATCTAAATAAGGTCTACTGAAGAAAAGGGAACAATCTTAACCAACATCTCACAATTTATTTCTTCTTCTACCTCCTTTCAATATATTGTATTCATCATAAAATAATAGCAGAAGAATAATAAATATAATAAAATGTTTTTATAATTATTTAACCACCATTATCCAATCTAATTTCTAACAAATGGAAAATTAAATTATCTCTTGTGTGTATGTGTGGACTGCCACCGCCATGTAACAATATAATTAATTTTCCATCAACTTTATTGATGCCTGGTTATTATGAAAGATTTAGTGTTTATACATGATATTTATGATATATTTATGGTTATTTAATGATAATATATTATTTATCTTTATTTTTTAGTTTTCATAATAAAATTAAAGAAACGTGCATGTATACATATAGACCACCATCTACATGAACAACACAATTCAATTTTCTATCTCTACATTTTATGGATGAATCTAAATAAGTATTTAATGGATATGTATGATATTTATATAATTATTAAAGTTATGGACATTATAACACCCTTAGATTTTATAAAATATATATTTTTCAAATGAATTTAATCTTTTCTATATTTTATTACTTGTAACCCTAAGTTTATCTTTCATTACACACAACCATGAGTTTAAATGACACGTGAATTACTATCCAGAAATTATAATTTTACATGATAATTTTTAAAAATTTCATTTGAATAATGGATATTAATTTAAGTAAATAATATATGATTTTTTAAATAATATATATATATATATAATTAATTATTATGTTACAAATTAATTAAAAATAAAACATTTTTAAAATAATGAAAATATTTTTATTGAAATTTTTTTTCCACACAAATATGTTTTATAGAAGTAAATAAAAAAAGTTATTTGGGTTAATTATTTTAATGAAATTAATATAATATCATATTAAATGAAATGTTTAACATTTTTCTTATGTGTTTTATTTAGTGAAGAGATAATAAAAAAAATCCAATTTTATGCTTAAAACTCTATTTTAAAAACGTTATTTTGTATCCCTTTGCACACTCACAGTGAAACTAATATTTGACACATTTAGAAAATTTATTATAAAATATTAAATTAAATATCGAAATCATCTTTTCAAAATTATGTTTGGGTGAATTTTTGAGAATTTTCTTGCAAGATTTTTTTTTGATGAATAGTGAAAGATTCTGAATTTTAATTGAAAACTACCTTTTTGATTAAATTATTTATATATTTAAATTATATTTAAAAGTATTTTTATTTTAAAATTATTTCAATTATATATATAATAGTCTCTTTTATAAAATTGGAATCATTTTTATATTGAAATTTTATATAAAAACCTTGTAAAATTTTGAACATTTTCTCTTTGAAAACCTGCTTTCTCGTCGCCTCTGTGAGATTATTTTAAAATTAAAAAATTTCCACAAATGTGAAATAAAATTTTAAAAAAGTATTTAATATTTTATATTATAATAAATTAAATTATATTATATTTCCAACTTAATTTTTGACCAAAACTAATATATAAAATAGTCAAAATTAATTACCACTGTGATTGTAAAAATCGGTTTACCAGCGGTTAAACTTAAAAGATAAGGATTAAAATTACCTAAAAACATATATAAAATATATCATATTACCATATTTTGACCCCATAATCGATAAAGAAATATAATAATCTATTTGGGACCCTTTTTTCATCTGAAAAACATGGGCACACTTTTTCTTCTCTAAAATTACAAGTGTGCCACTCAAATCACTTATAAATGGCCATCCCCTCTCATCTAATCTTCATACATTATAACCATTTTTTTCCAATACCTACCCAAAAAATAATTTTTTTTCCTATAATAATAGAAGACTTATTTTGGGAATAAATCCAACCTAAGAAGGATTTTGGTGAAAACCTAAGGAGGATACCCGAAGAAGAGGTAACGATCTTCAACGAGTGTTTTTATTTTAATTATTCCTACACCTCCTTTATTTATTATTAAAACATGATTAAATAATAGCCTAAGTGTCTTAAATAATCTGATAATTTTTTTATTTTAATGTAATTACCAACAAAAATTTCCACTTTCATCAAATTGGTTATGAAATCAGCATTCGTGTGTATGACAGATTGTTTCCACACAAACTGATGTCATTTGTTTTTCCATAATCACCTCTAATAGTTGGGTATAAGGATGGATGTAAAGTATATATAGGATATTTATATCATAATTATACATATGTAGTAATTTTATTATATATATATGTATATATTTTAATTTCCATTTCATAGGGGATACGATAATGTTCCTCCGGTATACGGTGGACTACCACCTTACAAAGAGATGTGATTCATTTTCACAAATGCTTTCATTGATGATAATATTGAACGTTTTTATTATTTTATGTAATCTACATGAAATTATAATGATAATCATGAAATATTTATCATTTTTAGAATATAATATATCATTTTGTTCTTAAATTTTCACTCACTAAAAGATGATAACGTTGTTTGTGTATATGTGGCCTACAACCTTCATGAAGAGATGTGACACTCTCTTTTCATCACCACACCGCATGGATGATATGTATAAATATATTTAAAAGAATAAAATTTTATTTATTATATTATTATCATTATTTTGATATAAAATATAACTTATCTCATTTTCATAATGATCGTTGAAAAATGGAAGCATTAATCATACTTACGTACGACCTATAGTCTCTATGATTGTTACATAATCCATTTATCAAAACCATCTATACTGATTGATTTCAAAAGTAAAATTGATATTTAAATATAAATATTTTTTTATTATTATTTTTATGTGTAATATGTAACCATGATCAATTTAAAAGGACCAAAAATAACAAATCAAAACATATATGAAAAACGAAGCGATTATTACCCAAAACATGATTTTAATAAGAAATTTGTAATAAATGAGTAATGAATGGTCATATGTTAATCATATATGGTATAATATATATTATTATCCATCTATAATATATTTATAATAAACATATATTTATTATATATGATTTTTGGATGTGTTTGAAGGAAGTTGAGACCTAAGGTAAGTGATTTCTATTCTCTCTTTTATTTCTTGGATACCTTTGAAAATTATCACCTTGTTTATGCTGTGTGCTGCATATAATTCCTCTTAGACAAGTTATATCATTAATATACTCATTTTAATTTGAAGTTATTATTTATTAGGGCCTACGATTCAAAAGATTACAAAAGCAATAAGGGATTTTCATCTCACTTGTTACTTATATGAGAAACTTTCCATATTCACCACCTATATAATTTATTTATTATATATACTACCAATTAATGTATGTTATTATGATTCAAATAAAAATTATTTATATTTACATATCAATTTGAGTATATTTATTTTATGGGGTTTATTGTTCAAATGTTACAAAAGCGATACGAGATTTTTGTCACAATTTTTCTTCTTTGAGACATAAGTTGTGTTATGAACCAGTCATATTCTATGAGGTGTATATACTATAACATAGAAATTTAATATCATTAATATATCTAATTTAATGATATTATAATATTCATTCAGTGTTATTCATTAATGGGGCTTACAATTAAATGTTACCAAGGTGGTAATTGTTTTATGTTACAATTTTATTGTTTGTCAAAATTGTTTGAAATTATGTTTCTGATGACAAAATATTATGGTCCATTTATCAAGAAACATATTAATTTTTTTATCATACGATTATTTAAAGAGAAAACATGTTTCACTTCATTTTAAATTATTTATTTACTCATGAGTTCCGAATAATGTTTTTAATGAAACTTATCTTTTTGGTCCAAAACCATTTTTCTTCTAAAACCATGTTTTCAAAAAATGATTTCAAAAATTTTATGAACATTATTCAAACAGTATATTTAATAAATTTTTACTAATTTCTGAAATTTTAAAAAATTATATAAATGAATATCTATTTAATTTTCTAAAAAAATCCCACTTGGCTTTTACCAAAAATATGAATGGAATATTTATTTTAATGTGTACAACATGAACATAATTTTAAACTTTCATGAAAATTATTTACTTTGAAAATTAAATTATAAATTTTCAAGATTATATTCAAAGAAAAGTATTTTTAAATTTTTTTCATGTCATAAAAAATTGTTTTCCAAAATAAAAAGGTTATTTTCTTATAGAAATGTTTTAAATTATTTTTATAGATTTCTTTAAAAGTTTTTTAAGGTCATTTTCATGGAAAATGATTTCCATAATATTTTATAATGTTTAGTTTTATTAGTGATATTCATATAAATGTTGTTTTCCTCAAGAAATAATCTAGGTGGTCTTTTTAAATCATTTTCCATCTAAGATGATATCCTTTGAAGTAAATTATATATTTCTGGGGATATGAATTATGGACACCATTCATATTCTATTTTTTAATTTATTATCTTGAAATGATGTTTATCAAAAATTTTTATCTTCCATGGTTTATAACATGATAAAATTATTATAAACACTACTTCTTTTCCCGTGGGTTATGATATGATGAAATGAATATAAAATGTGTCCATTTTCCATAGGTAATGATATGATAAAATGATTATGAAATACATTTAATTTCTTATGTTATGATTTGGTGAATGCTTTATAATCTTGAGGCACACACATATGTATTATTTTCATTATTTTATGCATGTGACCAATATTTTCCTTCAATTAATTGGGTAATGATTAATGTTATACAAGCTTAAAGGGTATATATGAGGTTATTCCAAAAAAAACATAGGGAACATTGGAGGTTAACCCAAGACAAAAAGAGGGTATACATGAGGTTATTCTGAGCCCAAATTAGGTACATGGGTGTTTATCCCAAGCCTAACATGTTATTAATGTCTTAGTGGGTAGCCTTGATAGAATATTTTCTAGGATTTTGTATTTTCCAAAAATATATGTCATATTCCAATGTTATTTTCTCTTTTCTCATGTCCTTCGATTCCCTTATGATTCATGTCTTGTGAACTTCTAAAATTTATTTCATAACTTAATATTATGAACATTGATATGAAAGGTATGGTTTTAAAATTTTATTCTCCTTTTCTCAAACACTTATGTTCATGATATGCTTAAATATCTATCTTATTTACCCTTACTATGCATCTGAGCTCACCCTTTCTTATATTTACATTCCCTAGGATATGAAGGATGGTTTTAAGTAGGGTATGTTTTTGTAGAGTAATAAAGGGTAAGATCTCTATGAGTGATACTGAATATGTTTCACCAAATTATAATATTATGTTCCTAGTCTCCAAATTCGCAAAAAAATATTATAGTCCCTTTGGAATGTTCTTGTTTAATGTATTGAGTTTTCAAATAAAAATATGTAATATCAATGAATGATAATCTTGGGTCACAATAGTCCGTATTAAAGGAAGTGCTTAGTTAACCTTTGGAAACTTGGATGATAAAACATTAGTGAGATCCCTAGAGATATTTATAATTATATTTCTAGGGATATATATAAGGATAAGACTATTGAAGATTAAAATTATAGTAAAATGTCCTAGAATTTTGGTAAATGATAAAGCTGATGATTTATAAGTAATTACATCCTTGTCTTTATTCTACATGTAAGATCTCAGACTTTGTGGAGGTATATACTTGTTTAAATTATGGTTTCAATCTCTAGTTTTAGGCCAATGAAAATTTTACCCAGTGTATGAGGGGCCTTGGGGTGTTATGGGGGTTTGGAACATCAAGGGATGGAAAACTGGGCTAAACGGAGCACGATTGGTGCAAAGTCAGGTAAACTATGTGACCTTCCTAGGAAAACCATTAAATCTTGGGCAGTGTTATATCACACGGTTGAAACATAATTTGTAAATAAGTGAACCTTATTAACTAATATCACCCAAAATATCTTTTATTTACTTTTCATTTATTACCATTTGCATTCACTCTTTATCTAGACTAGATATTTTGTAGACACCTTGGTGGGGGCATACCGAGTTGTACTCACAGCCTACTCGGGGCACCATTAGGTCCCCGAGTAGACTTCATGCTTGGAGGCTAGGACAAGGGTTAGGTCTTAGTTCCATATATTTGATATGGTCTTGGAATTTACATAGATGAGGTTCCAGACTTGGAGTCATGATAATTTTGGGGATTTCTAATGTTTTCTTTATTTTGGGTTTTCATCACTTGTGACACTACTAGCATGACATGAAATATTTATTTTAGTTTTTGATTATACCCAATTTTATGGGATGTAGATTATGCTTGTTTCTTGTTTATTTCACAGTGTTTATACTATTTATATAATTATATATTGTGGATTACTATGGTAAAGAGGGTATAGTCTCCCCATGTGGCTATTTATTCCTTCACCTCTTGTTGAAAACCTTTGGCATAAGGGGAGGCACAATTGAGGTCATGTGGAAACTTGGCAGAAAGCATTGATTTAGTTGATCTATTATCAGGTATGTTACACTAAAAGAGGATTTGGCTCTGGAATAGAGGTAATTAGTGGTAAAAACTCCATAAAGGGTGAATATAACTAGAATAATTTTTCACCTAATGCCTGAAAATGAGCCTTTATTCACACCATGTTTGACACTCCTAGAGGATATTCTTGGGAAATTCACAAACTCCTTACAAACAATTATTATGGATATAGATAGACGATGACTATTAATTACATAGGATAAACCTTAAGGTTTAATATATTAAAAATATGTTTCTATGATGTAAACATAATATAATATATATTTTAATAATTATGTGGTTTTCCTCTATTATTATTTCTTCTCACACTACAATTTTAGGTTTTAATCATTGGAGAGAACTAAAAGGAACTAGGTTAAATTTAAATGCAACAAAATTATTTTTGATGAGAAGCCTAATGGGATGACGAATGTAGTAAATGGTATATTGAATATTCAAAATAAGTTATCAAAGAACATTATTGATGAAATACATCTTAACTAACTCTCAAAATTCACAGAGATGAGAAGGATAGAGTTGGCTGAGAGTTTAGGTAGTTGAGACCATGGAGGAATAAATATTCAATTTCATATATGTAAAGAATGTGGGAAGAGGCACTCAAGGGATTGTCTCAGAGGGATAAGAATATATTTTGGGTGTAGAAAATAAGGACACAAATAAAGTAACTTCAAAGGAAAAATGAAATGTTTGGTTAACATAATGGATGAGAATAATCGTCACCCAATTTTTCATCAACTCTATAATGTTTTAAATGTTGAAAGTATGTGCATTATGAAAATAGATGTCCTAAGGTGAAAGTACATGAAGGTAATTATC
This sequence comes from Viscum album, assembly GCA_963277665.1. NCBI lineage: Eukaryota > Viridiplantae > Streptophyta > Magnoliopsida > Santalales > Viscaceae > Viscum > Viscum album. The sequence continues at coordinate 1,225,207,614 of OY728131.1, read as the reverse complement.
AATGATGTTTGATTAATGGTTATATTGACAATGATGAAGATAATACAAGTGGAATATGAAAGGAAATAATTGTTATGTAATAAGGTGACAAAGCATAGTTAATGGTTTTAGAAGAAAGTTGGATGATTAAAATGATTTTTTATTGGAAATAATGAATTGGTTTTTGGAATCTTGAAATCTATAAGTATTATTCAGTATAATTTTTTTGTTGATGATATTTCAAAATGTGATGAATAATACCAATAACCAAGAAAATTGATTTAATGTAAATGTAATATTTTATAAAAAGCACATGATTGAGGGAATATTACCCTTAATATATTCCCAAGGTTGAGAAAATGGTGTTTATTTAGGATAAAGAGATGATTGATATGGAAAATGTAAATCTGATAGTATTGATGTCCTCAGAACAAATAATGGATTTTTTTAAAAAGTGCTTTATGTTATTATTGATTTAGATTACAAAATTATTGGTTCAGTAGAATATGTTCAATAATCTATGGTTTTATTCTAGGATTTAGGGATCATATATGTTTCCATTTACGTTTTATGGTGACTTTGGTTGTTAACAAGATTCATGAGAATATATGAATAATGTATTAACATATTTAGCAAGTGAACATTAAGAAATACATAATAATATTCAAGGGATTAATGATTATTATGGGAAATTTTGTGACTTATTAATATGTTTTGAATTTTGGAAGGGCCAATGTTTAACAATTTATGGAATAGATATGATGAAATTTTTATTAGGTTTTATAAATTAATGTTTTACTTCACTATATGATGATTTATCTATATTGGATTACTAGTGTTAACCATTTTTTTTAAAATAGAGATAAAAGGAATGTATTATCAATATTTTCTGGATTCTATTTAGTGCTTAAGACATAAAAAATTCATCTCTTAGAGTAATATACGAAGTGGAAATTCATCAGGGCACAACTAAAGGATGAAATTGTTCCTATGATATAAAATGATATCAAGTAATTATATTTTCATGTGTTATTAGTCTATATAGAAAATGAATCTCTCAACATTAGGATAAGAATCATGAAATAAAATTTTATCCTTTTTTCATCATTTTTTATGTTATCAATGACCTTTTTCATTCCTATTTGGTTTATGGTTATGTGGTCATTAACCTTTTATGGATCACCGACTCTCTTGTGATCAATGATATCTATCACTCTCTATAATTATTTATGATTTTATTACATGTATATATTTTCATGTCCCACCTATATTCTCATATGTGCAAACATAGTTACGAGTTACTTTAGGTAATCCTTATGTAACACCCCAAGCTTCTACGATACACTTCTCTTTGAATAATGCAATAGCGTGTGTTGTACGCAACACCGAGTTCTAACACTCCACAACCAATCAAACTAGCCGTTATGAATAGTAATACCCACTTTTTGAAATTTATAAATTTTATTTTTCAAAATGGACTTCATTTTTGGATTCAGAATATCGAAATTAGCCTAGGGTGAATTTTTGTTATTTTTCTGAAAAACTTCATTTTTGGATGAATAGTGAAACCACTAAGTGGTAGTTAAAAAAACTGATTTTTTCATAAAACTTAATTTTACCGCTTCTTTGAGTGTAATTTCAAAAATCCAATAGACACAGTTAATATCAAGGAGTAAAATGTGGTTAATTGAGATGAAAATAATTTTTGGTGAATAGTAACTTTTTACTTTTATTTACCACGGTTAAAAGTAAATAGGGTAATTAAGGGTAAAAATGATATTAATATTACCATAACACATGTCCTAATTCTATTGGACAAGTTTATCACGACCAAAAACAACCTTAGGAATAAAATATTATCATTTAGGTCCACTTGGATTAGATTAGGACATTTATTATTATTTAATTCAAAGAAGAGTTAAAAGAGTTAAAATCAAAGATTATTTATTAAAACATTTTTAATATAGGGTTACACATAATATATATTCGATTATAAATATTCATTATAAATAAAAAAAGATTTCCTACATAATCATATTTTATTTATAATTTTTAGACATTAGATAATTTAATTTATTTATGAAACAATGATGATGCAGTAATTACCATAATAGTGAATAATTAAAATAATTGATAATATAAATACCCAAATAAATCTAATTTGAGACTTTTTATGAATTAAACTAATTTTCTAGGTTAATATGACATGTTAGGAATGATTTAATTAACTTTGTTTGAAGTAATAATTTTTTTATGAGTTTCAGAAAAATCAATTTTCCAAATAGTTTCACAATTGACATAAAAGAGTTTTTAAAACAATTATTATATTATTAATTGATATTCAATTCCTAAAAATCTAAGGTTCGGCCAAGAGACTTATATCATGATATTTGTATCATTAATGGACCACTTGAGGGTCTCTTGGAGGTATATAGTATGTTTATTAACTATATAATATAAAAATACAAAGTGACATGGTAAGTGTCAAACTAATTAACTAAAAGTTAAAACTAAAATATAAATTTAATATAATGACCCAAACCTGTCTAAATTCTATTGGTTGAGTGGTTTTCTACCCATACCTACCTTAACCTTTAAATATTCCACTTTTGATCCATTAGAAACCGAATATGAATTTATTATAAAATAATATTTCTATCTTTTCCAAAGGTGCCCCTGACCCCTCTTATAAAAGGGTGCTCCCCCTTCTCATTAATTGACACCATAAAAGCCATTTGGATCGGCCAAAATCTTCCCAAATACTCTCTAAAGTTCCCTCACTTCATCCTAGAGGAATTAATTTAGTTAGAAAGCCATCCTAAGAGGCCCTTTTGATCAAATCAAAAGGAAGAACCCGAAGAAGAGGTAATGATTTCACCACCCATTTTCAAGTTCCTTTCTTCTTCCACTTGTTCTTTCTTTATTATTCCCATTATAAAATATTTAATCCAGTATCTCCTATATACTGTAATGTTATTATAAAAATGGTACAACCATATTCAGTATTCTATCCATCCTTTGAATAACATGTCACCATACATGCGTAAGTACGGCTTACCGTCTCCACGTCGGGGTGTAATTGTTATTCAATAAATTATTATTTGGACGGGTATAATAATGATGTGTAATTCATGTAAATAATAAATATAACATGACAATGATTCTTTATATATGATATAACTTCCAATTATATATTATTTTAATATCAAAAGAATGATATTGTCGCTCGTGCGTACGTACAGACTACCGTCTCCACGAACGCGATGAGATTCATTCTCCATCTTATCCATTCAAGTATAATTATCATTTTATGATTTCATAATAATTTTTAAGGACTTGATATAATTATGGATATGAATAAGATACAACCTATCCCTGAAAAACATGGCTTATGTAACAAAACAAATAAAACAAAACGAGTATGTTAACACCCAAAACAACGATAATTCTAAAATATTATTAACAAAGGAATGTTAAAAGATCATATATGATATCATATTAATATATATGAATCTTGTATAATTTAATAAGAATTATTTCACCATTATATAGGAGGTTAACCTACCCCAACCAAGGAAAATTACAAGGTAAGGGTTTATTTCACAATTTTTTCATTATCCGAGGTTGTTTATACGTGATTATCTACTAGGACCTCTTTATCATCCACATCCATGTTTCGTAAAATTGTATTTCAAATCATTCTTACTATTTTAAAGACTGTGGTATAAATTCATTTATACCCTTGTTGAATTTTATAAGTGGTTTATAAATGAATATTTCCGTCATTTTCCAAACAAGGTCCTTTTTAACCTTTTCGACAGAATTAAGGTAAGAATGTTTTTTTTAACTTATACGGCGGGTGTGGCTATTTTCCGCCATTATAAAATCATCTAAGTTCCCTTATAAGATTATAAGAATATATTCAAAGAAAATTTTTTATTTTATAAATATATGACTGTTAAATGATTTCAAAATATAAAGAGATTTTTCTCTAAAAAGAGTTTTGATTTCATCTATGTCAACATCCTTTGATGGATTTTACGCTTATTTGAAGTTGATTTTTTATGATAAAAAAATTATATATTTTATTGAAGTTTTTGTGATATGTTTGACTATAGATGTGTTATTTTTATACCATTCATGGTTTATGGATGAAGTATTTACATTTCGTATGCTAGTTTTAATACGAATGTTTATGTTATGTTTAAGCCTTTTCATATGGGAATACATTGGAATTAATATGTGATGGGTGGAGCCAGCTATAGATCCTTTATGCATCGGTAGGTCTCATGAGACAAACTAGTGTCTAGTAATGAGGCCTTGAAAAAAATCATATTTTTAGTCTTAGCACGAGGCCTTGGCTATGTGGTTATGATAGTCTAGCATTATGCATTCCATCATTATGAAAGTGGTTATTGATATTGCATGTGATTATATGATTAGTATAATATCCATGTGAAAAAGTAAATGGAATTATTTCATTTTATTTTTTCCATACTATGTTGAAGTTCAAGTTTAAAAGGATTTTGTTTTAGTTATACATTGCCTTAATTGTTTATTCTTATTTATGAAAGTTTCCGCTATACTGTTATCCTTACTGGGCATTTGAGCTCATCCCTTTTCTATGTTTTATTTTTCCCAGGATGTGAAGAAGTAAATTATGAATGACCTATAGGGATAGTACGAGGGGATAAGAGTGTAGACTATGGAGACCTTGTTTTTGTAGTTTTCATTTTTATGATGTAATGTAAAACATTATGAATATATCTAGTGTTTCCAAGGATACTAAACTAATCGGTCTTTCGAGACTTGATATTTCTTGTGATCATGACAATGTTATGTAATAATGCGCCGACTCTGGGTAACTGGGGTCGGGGCATTACAGTTGGTATCAGAGGAAGTTTAGTACAAACCTTGGAATCTAGATTTAGAAAAACTCTGATTAGAGCACATAGACCTAAGATGGAATTTGAGGATTAGTATAGAAGAACTTCCTAGAATTTTGGTATTATAGAGATTTTGTGAGTTTTCCGAGCAATACATCTCTGTCTGGAAACGAGTAGGTAGAGGTGGCTCTGGCACAAATGTACCTAGTGGTAAAACCCAAAAACACCGCTTTGAGCTAGACTCGAACGGGAACTGGTGCACGACAATGGGCCTTGCTGCACTCTTGGTTACGACACTCCCGGGGGATATGCTTAGGATAACTATCATTTTCATTACAAATAATTATGAAGGGTTTATGAGTATATAATTTCTCAAAGAAAAGATTTTTATGATTATGGATTATATCCATAAATAGTTCAATTTATGTTAAGTGTTTTATAAGTATGGAATAATGTATTTTGATTCATAAACTGATCTAGTTTATGCCATTTTTTAGAAATGGTTCCTAGTGGAAGAAATGGAAACCGTATTAATTCACGTACTCCATGTAGGGATTTATCTCCTACTCAAGATAATTATAGTGGAGCTGGTGATAAAATTGGTGCTGATCAACTAATTACCATACTGGGACAACTCAATCAGGTTATGAATAATAACCTTACCCGTGTGGAGCACCCTGATCCACAACGTGGAGGATCAATTTTAGATCACTTCATGAGGAAACAACCACCAACATTCAATGGGAGTACAAATCCATTGGTAGCTGAGCAATGGATAATTTCCCTAGAGAAAATATTTCAAGCTTTTGGAATTAGTGAAAGGGAAAAAGTTATCATGGCAGTTTACCGCCTCACTGGAGATGCTGATCAATGGTGTTCATTGATTCAAAACATGAAGGAAGATGATGAAGTATCAAATATGGAATGAAGGGAGTTCAAAGATCTGTTTTTAGAAAAATATTTTCCTCGTGACCATCGAGCAGATATGGAAAGACAATTTATGAGTCTGAGACAAAAGTTGGATGAGAATGTCGCAAAGTATGAGGCTAACTTTACAAGGTTAGAAAGGTATGTTGAAGATTATATTCGTAACCCAAGAAGTAAGATTGATCGTTTCTTTGATGGGTTAAAACCATTTCTTCATCGAGCATTAGTCTCACAATCCTTCCCGTCGTACGAAGACATTGTCTCATGTGCTCTCAAGACAGAAAAGGAATTCTATAAGTCTTATGACTTTAAAGAAAAGAAAGAGAATAAGGGATCTACTGATCAATCTAGGAATGGAAATAAGGGAAAGAAGGGAGAAGTTGAATATCCAACCTGCAGTAAATGTGGGAAGAAAGACCGCAGTACTTACTTAAAAGGAATGGGAGTCTGTTACAAGTGTAGTGAAAAAGGCCACCAAGCTCGTGATTGCAAGGGGAAGAAGGAAGCTACCGATATCCAATGATGTAATTTCATGGAGATGGGACATTATGAAAATGAATTTCCTAAGTGTCAGGGGAACTTACCTCAAAAAAGTCCAAGGGATCAAGGCCATGCTTATGCTATCACTACTGTTGAGGTAGAAGCTCCGAAAGATTTTGTGGCAAGTAATTTAATGGTTTCCTCAAGTTTAGAAAATGCATTATTTGATTCTAGATCATCGCATTGTTTCATATCTTCCTAGTTTTCTAAAAAAATTAGATATTTCCAATTTGATTTAACAAGGGAGTTGTCAGTTAAACTTCTTAAGGGATGTGTCATTGCAATAATGTTTTGTGAATCATTCCCCATTAGATAACATACACTACTAGAAAAGGGGGCATTGAAGCCCCCCAGAATTGGGCGACCGCCATTGGCGGTCGCTATAGATATCTAATAGCGACCGCCAATGGCGGTCGCTGGCCTTGATAAAAAAACCCGAGCCTTTTTGCGCCCCCCCCCCCATGCCCCCCTCTCGATCGCACCCTGCTCCCCCCCCCGCCACCGCCCCCCGACACCCCCCCCCGCCCGGCCTCCCCCGCCGCCCGCCCCCCCCCCTTCGCCGCCCCCCCCGACGCCGCCCTCCCCCCGCCTCCCGGCCTCCCCCGCCGCCCGACCTCCCCCGCTCCCCCCCATCACCGCCCCCCCCCCCCCCGATGCTGCCCTCTCCCCGCCTCCCGGCCTCCCACGCCACCCCATCCCCCCCCACCCCGACGCCGCCCTCCCTCCCCCCCGCCTCCCGGCCTCCCCTGCCGCCCGACCTCCCCCGCCACACGCCCTCCGCCCTCCGACCTCCGCCACACGCCCTCCGCCCTCCGCCCTCCGGCCTCCGACCTCCGCCCCCTCAGCCCTCCCCCCCACCCCAAACGGCTCCAGCACCCCGGACAGCCCCCCCACCCCCCCGCACCCCAGACCGCTCCCCGCACCCCGGACGCCCCCCCCCCCCCGCACCTCAAACAGCCCCCCCTGACCCCGGACAGCCCCCCCCCCCCCCTCACTGCCCGTCCCCCATCCCCTCACCTCCTCCTCTCCTCCAACTCCCCTCCGCCGCCGCCGCCCGTCCCCTCCCTTGCTGCACCGCCTTTGGCTCTCCGGCTCCCCTTCGCTGCCTCCTCTCTCTCGCAGCACCACCTTTGTCTCCCCTCCCTTTCAAGTTTGTAGCTCAATCAGGTCACATGGGATTTTAGTTACATTATTATTTTATCAATGGTTCATAAACAAATGATTAATATTTATTTTAAATATAGTTGATTTGAAAAATGTAAATGTAATAAGTATTGTGTAAATGTTTGTTATACAGTTATAATTATGGATAAGAGTTGGATTGATCTTCCAAATCGAACGTCTAGAGAATATTTCAATGGAATTATGCTGTTTATTGACTTCACGAGAGGATTTGAAAGTGACTATATTAGTTGTCCATGTAGAAAATGTGCTAACAGATATCAATTCACATGAGATACTGTGAGGGAGCACCTTTTCTTTAATGTATTTATGAAAAATTATAAGAGTTGGACTCGTATAGAAAAGTTTAAATATAGGAAATCTTCCTGGTATTTTGGTGAGTATTGAGTAAGGGGTTGCCAAGAAAATACATACCTGTCTGGAAACGAGCAGGCAGAGGTGGCTATGGAACAGATGTACATAGGGGTAAAACCCGAAAACACCGCTTTGAGCTAGACTCGAACGGGAACTGGTACGCGACAACGGGCCTTGCTGCACTCTTGGTTACGACACTCCCGGTGGATATGCTTTGGTAAACTCATAAGCTTAGTATGAACCATTATTAAAGGAACAAAGATAAAATAAAATAAAGATTCACATAAGAATATATGATCATGGATAACCTAGTTTGAAACCTAGGGGATCACAAGTTAAGGTACACTTTTCTTCTACAAGTTATCCTTATATTCTGTAAGTTCCTTTTCATGATTATTGACTAAGTATTTAAGCCCCTAATTATTCTTTCTATTCTTAGTTAATGGTGGGAAATGGAAGAACATGTCCCAAAAACCAATGTGATAGGAAATGTGATGATTGTCGTATTAATATGACAAAGATGATTAGTGGATTCAAAGATGATTATTAGTTTGGAAGACATTCACTATTTTGGGGACCCTATTTGATCAAGGTAAATAGATTACTATGGTATTTTCATTGAGGAGTAAGAATTGACTTATATTCTTGAAGAATCGATGAATTTAAGGAGAACTTATGGTAATTTAGGTTACTTATGGAAATGATTAACGTATCTTGGGTAAAATTTGTTTAGGTTAGCTACTTTGGTTATAAGATGTTAGGAGTGGTTGATGTTGTCCGTAGATGAACAATGAAGTTGTTTTGGAAGACTATGTTATCAAATCCTTCTTGTATTTGGGTTTCAATATTAGTTTGGTTTATTTTGAGTAATTTTAAGGACCGTTATTTATGGAATGGTCTATGATGAACTTTGGGTAGTACCATTGAACTTTGAAGATTTAAAAGTAGTTTCCCTACATACGGGATTCTTTCTTTTTGAAGAGTTGTTTTACCTTAAACTTTTTGTTTTTGGGATAATGTTTAAAGATAGAAGAAATAGATAGTTAATCTTTTGTGGATTATGTGATTCTTTAGAAGATGATTCTTGTTCTTTTTATGAGAACAAGTGTTTTTGAATTCTCATCATTTGGAGAAAAGATTAGTTTTGGTAGAGACTTATTAAAGGATTAAACTATACTTGAAGGTAGGTATATTTTATTATGTTTTTGTTTTATGTAGTAAATTAATAACTCAAAATTATGAAAAGGAACGTAAAACAAAAATTTTGTCGGTTTACGTTTCCTACTAGGTAATCAAAGACCATTTACACACATCGTAAGTTTGAGATTTTCTTATAGTTAACTTTCTCCTAATCATGTTTTCTTTCAATCTCCCTCGTAACTTGACCCTTTGTTTTTCATCCATGTCCATGTTTTCCTACATGAAATCCTAGTGTGGGTTATCTCGGGTGGCCTTTGTACTTCCCTTTCTTTCTTTTAAAGTAATAGTTTTATTGACTCCTTTTCCGATGTGGGACTTTCAATGAAATTTCAAAACCCAATTTTAAAAATTGCTAGGATGCAATTTCCTAAGGGGGGAAGATTGTAACGACCCGAAATTTTGAATAAATCTTGTTTCCTAATTTTATGTGTTATTTTATTTTATTTTTGTACTCAAAAAAAATGTTTCATTTGATAACATGAGTATAATTAAAATGAGACTGTTGGGTTTTGACCGTTATTTGACCATTGGTCAATATGACCGCTGTAAACTAAACGTTTCGATTATTGTCTCTAAATACAAGTAATCTTGGTTAATTAATATAGAAAGAAGATTTGATGGCCTCACCCAGTAGTCTTGGACTGATCGAAGCCCATCTAACAGAACTTGGGATGGAGGTAGCATCACTGGGCTTTGCTCAGGACCAAACCCAAGCTGAACTTCATCGTATGAAGCTAGAACGGGATCACCTTCACGAGAAGTTCAAACTAATAGAAATTAATACTCGTGCGATGCTGGCCGAGCCTCCCTCGACAACATCTGTTGCGTGAATTGTGAAATGGTCGGGCAGACGGCACGTCAATCGGAGGATCTGTTTGACCGCGGCGGCCGGAAACGCGTTTCCGGAGTCATAAAAAACCAAAACGGCGTGCGACGGATGAATTCGGAGAAAACGTGATCCGAATGACCTGAAACCGCATGATAACGATATGAATATTATTCCTAAGATGTAGGAGGAGGCGGCACGTCCATCAGATGTGCGGTGCGCGCGACACGACCGAATGTGTCGTTTTCAGCAGCTCGGCGCGCGATGAAATGGCGCGTTGGGGGGTCAAAACCACCCGAACGACCTCTGAATTCCACAAAACCGCACGACAACATCCGTTGCGTGAATTTTGAAATGGTCGGGCAGACGGAATGTCAATCAGAGGTGCTGTTTGACCGCGGCGGCCGGAAACGCGTTTACGGTGCCATAAAACACCAAAACGGCGTGCGGTGGTCGAATTCGGATAAAACGTGCTCCAAACGACCTGAAGCCGCACGATAACGATATGAATATTATTCCTGAGATTCAGGAGGAGGAGGAACATCCATCGGACGTGCGGTGCGCGCGGCACGACCGAATGCGTCGTTTTCAGCAGCTCAGCGCGCGCTGAAATGGCGCGTTGGGGGGTCAAAACCACTCGAACGACCTCCGAATGCCACGAAACCGCACGAAAACATCCGTTGAGTGAATTGTGAAATGGAAGGGTAGACGTAACGTCAATCGGAGGTGCCGTTTGATAGCGGCGGCCGGAAACGCGTTTCCGGAGCCATAAAACACCAAAACGGCGTGCGACTGTCCAATTCGGAGCAAACGTGCTCCAAAAAACCTGAAACCGCACGAGAATGATAGGAATATTATTACTAATATGCAGGAGGAGGCGGAAGATCCATCGGACGTACGGTTCATGCAGCACGACCGAATGCGTTGTTTTCAGCAGCTCGACGCGCGCTGAAATGACGTGTTGGGGGGTCAAAACCACCCGAACAACCTCCGAATGCCACGAAACCGCACGACAACATCCGTTGCGTGAATTGTGAAATGGTTGGATAGATGGCACGTCAATCGGAGGTTTTGTTTGACCGCGGTGGCCGGAAACGCGTTTCCGGAGTCATAAAACATCAAAACGGCGTGTGGCGGTCGAATTCGGAGCAAACGTGCTCCGAAAAACCTGAAACTGCACGAGAATGATATGAATATTATTCCTGAGATGCAGGAGGAGGCGGCACATCTATTTGACGTGCGGTGCGCTCGACATGATCGAATGCGTCGTTTTCAGCAGCTCGACGCGCGCTGAAATGACGCATTGGGGGGTCAAAATCACCCGAACGACCTCCGAATTCCACGAAAACGCACGACAAAATCCATTGGGTGAATTGTGAAATGGTTGGAGAGACGTCATGTCAATTGGAGGTTCCGTTTGACCGCGGTGGCCAGAAACGCGTTTCCGGAGTCATAAAACACCAAAACGGCGTGCGACGGTCGAATTCGGAGCAAACGTGCTCCAAAAAACCTGAAATGATAGCATTTCTTAAATCGGGGGTTTTAAATTATTATAGCACAATGATTCGATATTATACATATATTTAATATTATATATATATTAAAACATTTAAAATATATTATATATATATATATATACATATTTAAAATATTGTATTTAATAGTATATATGTGAATATTTTTTTAATATATATATATATATATATTTATTTATTTCAGTGGACATTGTTTTTTTAAAAAAAAATTCACTATAGTGACCGCCAAAAGCGGTCGCTATAGGTTGCCCGGCAGGAGGCCTGCAACGACGGTTGCTGGGCGGCTGCTAGAGCCCTATAGCGACCGCCATTGGCGGTCACTAATAGTGGTTTTTTAGTAGTGATAAATGTTCTTTATCCACTGATCTCATCGTCATACCTATGATTGAGTTTGATATAATCCTCGGTATGTATTGGCTTTCAGACCATGATGCGAAGATTTATTGTAAGAATAAGGAGGTTACGATTTTTGATGATGATGACAAGGAACACATTATTTTTAGAGCAGAATAGTCACCACCTAATTGTTATCTAGATCCACCCCCAGTAGCTCAACTAAATTAAATTATTGGGGAGGAAGAGGATGAAATTACAGTGGGTGAGGAAAGGAATGTTCAAATAGAGGATGTACCTACTGTGAAAGAATATGTAGATGTGTTTTCGGAATATTTACCTCGACATCCTCCAGAATGAGAAGTTGAGTTTTCCATTGATTTAATTCCTGGATCAAGGCCTATATCGAAGACCCCTTATAGAACGGACACTGTAGAATTAGTTGAACTAAAGAAGCAACTAGAATAATTGAGTAATAAGGGATTTATTCTCCCTAGTGTTTCTCCATGGGGAGCCCCTGTTCTTTTTGTTAAAAAGAAAGATGGATCTATGAGGTTATGTATCGACTACAAGGAGATCAATGCTATAACAATAATGAAAAAGTATCTGCTAACTCACATTGATGATTTATTTGACCAAATGCATGGATCTCAATACTTTTCAAAGATTGCCCTTCTATCTGGATACCATCAGTTGTGTGTGAAGAAGGAAGACATTCCGAAGATAGCATTTCAAACCAGGTACGGGCATTAAGAGTTTACAGTAATGCCTTTTGGATTGACTAATGCACCCTCTGTATTCATGGATCTGATGAATAGAGTTTTCAAGGAATATCTCAATGAATTTGTGGTGGTATTTATTGATGATATCTTGGTATACTACAAAAGATACGAAGATCATGAAATTCACTTGCGCATTATCCTGAAGACTCTGAGAAGACATGAATTATATGGGAATTTTAGCAAGTGTGAATTCTAGATTTAGGAGATTTCTTTTCTTGGCGATATTGTCTCTAAAGATGGAATCTCTGTTGATCCTTCTAAGACCAAGGCAATGCAAGAATGGCCAGCACCTACGAGTATAACTGAGGTATGCAGTTTTATTGGTTTGCAGATTATTATCGACATTTCGTCCATAATTTTTCCCGATTGGAAAACCCATTAACGAAGCTCACACGTAAAGGGGTTAAATTTCTTTTGGACAAAAGAGTGTGAAGAATGTTTCGAATAACTGAAGAGAATATTAGTCAATGATCGTATATTGACTCTACCGTCGGGGAATGATGGGTTCTTTATTTATAGTGATGCATCGAAGAAAGGACTTGGTTGTGTTCTTATGCCGAATGATAGGGTTATTGCCTATGCATCACGACAGTTGTAAATTCATGAACAAAACTACCCTACTCATGATCTCGAGTTAGTAGCTGTGATCTTTGCTTTGAAGATATGGAGGCACTACCTCTATGGTGAAAAATGTGAGATTTATACTGATCACAAGAGTTTGAAGTATATTTTCTCACAAAAAGAACTCAACATGAGGCAAAGGAGATGGCTTGAATTACTCAAGGATTATGATTGTACGATACACTACCACCCGGGGAAAGAAAAAAAGGTGGCAAATTCTTTGAGCAGAAAAGACCATGGAGTTTTGAACAATATGAGAATTGAAAGGGATTCAATTTTCATGGATCTAGTAAAGATGGACATGGGAATAACCAGGGAAGGTGAAACATCAATGCTTTTTCAAATGGCTGCAAAACCATCTTTACTAGAAAGGATTAAGAGTTCTCAGACCGATGATTAAGAATTTCAAAAGAAGATTAAACCTGTGAATGATGGGAGATTGAGAGACATTGTGTATGAAGATGAAATTTTGAAATTTGGCAAGAGACTTTGTGTTCCCAATATACCTGATCTAAAAATGGAATTGCTGGATGATGCTCATAGTTCCAATTTCTCTATAGACCCTGGGAGCACCAAAATGTATAGATACTTGAAGGAACATTTTTGGTGGGACAACATGAAGAGGGAGATTTCTGATTTTTTGTCAAGATGTATGGTTTGTCAACAAGTGAAAGCTGGAAGGCAACAACCTAGAGGAGTCATGCAACCTCTTCCCATACCGGAGTGGAAATGGGAAAATATTACGATGGACTTTTTCATGTGGCTACCAAAGAATCCTAGAAGGAATGATGAAATATGGTTTATTGTTGACCGTCTTACCAAGTCAGCACATTTTCTTGCTATAAGAGATGATCTACCACTGGAACGTCTAGAAAGAATATATATTAATGAAGTGGTGAGACTTCATGGAGTAACCCTATCGATTGTTTCTGATCATGATCCCAGTTTTACTTCAAGACTCTGGAAAAGTTTTCAGAAATCCTTGGATACTGAACTTCATTTGAGCACTGCCTACCACCCTCAAACAGATGGGAAATCAGAACGAACTATTCAAAACGTATAAGACATGTTGAGATCCTGCTCACTTGACTTTCAGGGTATGTGGGATCAATATTTACCTCTGTTAGAATTTTCCTATAACAATAACTTCCATTCGAGTATTCAGATGGCACTATATGAAGCGTTATATGGAAAAAGATGTCGCACACCAACCTGTTGGGATGACGTTGGTGAAAGAAAACTTGTAGGCCTAGAACTGGTGGAGGAAACGATAGAGAAGGTGAAGGTAATCCAAAACCATACCAAAGCAGCACAAAGTAGGCAGAAGAGCTATGCTGATAATCGAAGGAAGGATTTGGAATTTCAAGTTAGTGATCATGTTTTCCTGAAGGTATCTCCATGGAAGGGATTAATACATTTTGGTAAGAATGGTAAACTGAGTCCCAGGTACATCGGACCTTTCGAAATTCTAGAACTAATTGAGGATGTAGCTTACCGATTGGCAATGCTTCCAAGTCTCTTTAAAGTTCATGATGTGTTCCACGTATCTCTGTTGAGGAAATACATGCCTGAACCAACACGTGTACTCACCTATGAGGAATTAGAACTGGAACCCGATCTGTTTTATTGCGAAGAGCCCTTCAAGATTCTTTATACGAGAGAACAAGTACTGAGAAACCGGACGACTCGTCTGGTAAAAGTCGTGTGGAGAAAACCATAAGATGGAAGAGGCAATGTGGGAACCCAAGGAACTTATGATGAAGAACCACCCGAGTCTTTTCATGCGGTAGTATTCTAGAAATTTTGAGGACAAAATTATTTGAAGGAGGGGAGAATGTAACACCCCAAACATCTTCCATACACTTCTCTTTGAATAATGAAATAGTGTGTGTTGTACGCAACATCGAGTTCTAACACACCACAACCAATCAAACTAGCCGTTATGAATAGTAATACCCACTTTTTGAAAATTATAAATTTTATTTGACAAAATGGACTTTATTTTTGGATTCGGAATATCGAAATTAGCATAGGGTGAATTTTTGGTATTTTTCTGAAAAACTTCATATTTGGATGAATAGTGAAATCACTAAGTTGTAGTTAAAAAACCGATTTTTTCATAAAACATAATTTTACCGCTTCTTTGAGTGGAATTTAGAAACTCCGAGAGACAAGGTTAATATCAAGGAGTAAAATTTGGTTCATTGAGATGAAAATAATTTCTGGTGAATAGTAACTTTTTACATTTATTTACCACGGGTAAAAGTAAATAGGGTAATTAAGGGTAAAAATGATATTAATATTACCCTAAAACATGTCCTAATTCTATTGGACAAGCGTATCTCGACCAAAAACAACATTAGGAATAAAATATTATCATTTAGGTCCACATGGATTAGATTAGGACATTTATTATTATTTAATTCAAAGAAGAGTTAAAAGAGTTAAAATCAACATTTATTTATTAAAACATTTTTAATATAGGTTTAAACAAAAGATAAATTCGATTATAAGTATTAATTAGAAAGATAAAAATATTTCCTACATAATTATATTTTATTTATAATTTTTAGACATTAAATAATTTAATTTATTTTTTACACAATGATGATGCAGTAATTACCATAATAGTGAAAAATTAAAATAATTGATATTATAAATACCCAAATAAATATAATTTGAGACTATTTATGAATTAAAATAATTTTATAGGTTAATATGACATTTTAGGAATGCTTCAATTAACATTTTTCGAAGTAATAATTCTTTATTATTTTCACAAAAAATCAATTTTCCAAATAGTGTCAAAATTGACATAAAAGTGTTTTTAAAACAAATATTATATTATTAAATGATATTAAATTCCTAAAATTCTAATGTTCGGCCAAGAGACTTATATAATGATATGTGTGTCATTAATGGACCACTTGAGGGTCTCTTGGAGGTATATAGTAAGTTTATTAACTATATAATATAAAAATACAAAGTGACATGGTAAGTGTCAAACTAATTAACTAATAGTTAAAACTAAAAGATAATGTTAATATAATGACCCAGACCTGTCTAAATTATATTGGTTGAGTGGTTTTCAACCCATAACCACCTTAACATTTAAATAATAAACTTTGGAGCCATTAGAAACCGAATATGAATTTATTATAAAATAATATTTCTAGCTTTTCCAAAGGTGCCCCTCACCCCTTTTATAAAAGGGCACTCCACATTATCATTAATTCACTCTTTAAAAGCCATTTGGCTCTGCCCAACTCTGCCCAAATACTCTCTCAACTTCCCTCAATTCATCCTAGAGGCATTCCTTTAGTCAAAAATCCAACCTACGGAGCCCTTTTGATCAAATCAAAAGGAAGAACCCGAAGAAGAGGTAATGATTTCACCACCCCTTTTCAAGTTACTTTCTTCTTCCACTTCTTCTTTATTTGTTATTACCATTCTAAAATATTGAATCCAGTATCTACTATATACTTTAATGTTATTATAAATATGGTACAACCATATTCAGTATTCTATCCATCCTTTGAATAACAAGTCACCATACGTGCGTATGTACGGCTCACCGTCTCCACGTCGTGGTGTAATTGCTATTCAATAAATTATTATTTGGATGGCTATAATAATTATGCGTAATTAATGTAAATAATAAATATAACATGATTATGATTATGTATATAAGATATAACTTCCAATTATATATTATTTTAATATCAAAAGAATGATATTGTCGCGCGTGCATACCTACGGACTACCATCTCCACGAACGCGATGAGATTCATTCTCCATCGTATCCATTCAAGTATAATGATCATTTTATGATTTCAAAAGAATATTTAAGGACTTTATATCATTCTGGATATGAATAAGATACAACCTATCCATGAAAAACACGGCTTATGTATCAAAACCTATAAAATAAAATGTGTAAGTTAACACCCAAAACAATGATAATTCTAAAATATTATTAACAAAGAAATGTTAAAATATCATATATGATATCATTTTAATATATATGATTCTTGTATAATTTAATAAAAAATATTTCACCATTATACAGTAGGATAAACTACCCCAACCAAGGAAAAGTACAAGGTATTGGTTTATTTCACAATCTCTTCATTATTCGAGGTTTTTTATACGTGATTATCTACTGGTACCTCTTTATTATACACATCCATGTTTCTTAAAAATGTATTTCAAATCATTCTTACTACTTTAAAGACCATGGTATAAATTCATTTATACCCTTTTTGACTTTTATAAGTGGTTTATAAAGGAATCTTTCCGCCATTTTCCAAACAAGGTCCTTTTTAACCTTTTCGACAGAATTAAGGTAAGAATGTTTTTTTATCTTATACGGCCGGTGCAGCTATTTTACACCATTATAAAATCGTCGAAGTTTCACTTACAATCTATTAAGAATATTTTCAAAGAAAATGTTTTATTTTATAAATATATGACTCTCAAATTATTTCAAAATAGAAAGAGATATTTCTCTAAAAAGAGTTTTGATTTCATCTATGTCAACATCCTTTGATGGATTTTACGCTTATTTGAAGTTGATTTTTTATGATACAAAACATATATATTGTATTGAAGGTTTTGTGATATGTTTGACTGTGGATGTGTTATTTTTATACCATTCATGGTTTATGGATGAAGTATTTACATTTCATATGCTAGTTTTAATACGAATGTTTATGTTATGTTTAAACCTTTTCATATGGAAAAGCATTCGACTTAATATGTGACGGGTGGAGCCCGCTATAGCTCCTAGATGCATCGGTAGGTCTCATGAGACAAACTAGTGTCTTGGCACGAGGCCTTGACAAAATCTTATTTGTAGTCTTGGCACGAGGCCTTGGCTATGTGGTTATGATAGTCTGTAATTATGCATTCCATCATTATGAAAGTGGTTATTGATATTGCATGTGATTATTCGATTAGTAGAATATCCATGTGAATAAGTAAATGGGATTATTTAATTTTATTTTTTCCATAATATGTTGAAGTTAAAGTTTAAAAGGATTTTGTTTTAGTTATACATTTCCTTAAATGTTTATTCTTATTTATGAAATTTTTCGCTATATTGTTATCCTTACTGGGAATTTGAGCTCACCACTTTTCTATGTTTTATTTTCCCCAGGATGTGAAGAAGTAGATTATGAATGAACTGCTGGGATAGTATGAGGGGATAAGAGTGTAGACTATGGAGACTATGTTGTTGTATTTTTCATTTTTATGATGTAATGTAAAACTTTATGAATATAACTAGTGTTTCTAAGGGTACTAAACTAATCGGTCTTTCGAGACTTGATCTTTCTTGTGATCATTCCAATCTTATGTAATAATGCACTGACTCTGGGTAACTAGGGTCGGGGCATTACACCTTATGTTTCTAACTTTCACTTTTTAAGGGAAGTATTACTATTAATTTGTTCAATATGGGTTTCTATAAAGAAATTTTCAAATGTTAAACTTTTTATGACCGAGAAAAATTTCAAGGATGAAATTAATTTTAAGTGGGGTAGAATGAAACACAATGCGATTTTTTTAAATATATATTTTTTAAAATGAACTTAATATTTTTGAAATTTTTTATTACACATAACCCTAATTTTACATTGTGTTACATGCAGCACTGGGTTTAGAAAAAACATGACTTATAATTAAGAAATTATTATTTTATATGATAGTTATCACCTATTCTATTAGAATGGAGAGTATTAACAAGATTAAACAAGTTATAAAAATATTCATTTTAAATATATATATATATATATAATTATTTGGTGATCAATTAACTAAAATGAAAACAAAAACTATTTTAAAATAAAGGAAATCGTTTTTCAAAATATTATTTGTATGCACACAAATGTGCATTAAATTAATAAATTAAACAAATAAATTTGGGTAAATAGTTTTAGTAAAATTTTTGTATTATTATTTTAAATAAAATTATTAATTTTAATCTTATGTGTTTTTTGATTAGGGATAACAATAAATCTAATTTTATTCATTAAAACTATATTTTTCTAAAAATAATTTTTGTCACCATTTTCACACTCAATTTAAAACAAATTTTTAAGTATTATAGATAATTTATTTGAAAAACTAAAATTCAACTTTTAAATCATCACGTAAAAATAATATTCGGTTGGATTTTTGATAATTTTGTTAGAAGATTATTTTTTCCATTAATTCTGAAAAATAATGAATTTAAATTGAAAAATGCATTTTCATTTAAATTATTTATAAAGTAAAATTATATTTTAAATTTTTTTTAAATTAAAATTAGATAAATTATATATATATATATATATATTAATCAAATTACTTATTTTTTATCATTTTTATATTGAATTATGATATAAAAACATTGTAGTCTTTCAATCATTTTCTCATTGAAAACCTGATTTCTCATCACGTCTACAAGACTAATTTTATGTTAAATTTTAAAACTTATGTAAATTTAATTTAAAAAAAAAGGATTATATTTTTTTATTTAACATAATAAATAATATTTGATAATTTAATATTAATTTTTGACCAAAATAAATAATGAAAATAATAAAAATTAATTATCACGGTTAAGGTAAAAATGGGTTTAACGGGGATCAAACCAAAAAGAAAAGGGTTACAATGACCTAATATATTTTATAAAATATATTTTGTGAGGATAGTTTGACTCTATCATGTATAAGGATCTATAATATTAAATTTTTTACTCTTTTGGAATGTGAAAAACCTTGGTACACAATTTTATTTTCAAAAATTACATGTTTTCCACTCACCTCACTTATAAAAGGCCACCCACTCTCCTCTCCTATTCACAACTTAAAACACATATGGTTCATAAAATAACTACCCAAATACCTCAATATTTTTTATACTCTCATACTAGAATCATTATTTTTGGCATAAATCCATCATATTATTGTGTTTATGAAAATATATAGAGGATACCCGAAGAAGAGGTAGCGTTCTTCTTTGAGCATTTTTACATTATTTCTTCATCAGACACATTCAATTATTATTACACCATGATGAAATAATAAAATAAAAATATTACATATACATATATTTTTATGATATTTTTATAACTAAAAACAATCTCCACTTTCATCTAATGGGTTACCAAATCATCATTCCTAAGTACGGTGGACTACAGCCTCACGAACCAATGCCATTCATTTTTCTATTACAACATATCACGGTTGGGAATGATGATGGATATAAAGTGTATATATGTGTTTTATTTTTAATTAAATTATTCCAATTTATTCATTAAAAAATATCTTTTTTTTACTTTCCATTCTGTACGGGGTACGATGGTGTTTCTTGTGTGTTTGACAGACTACCACCTCACGAAGTGATGTGATTTGTTTTTCACAAACACTTTACAAGGAAGAAAATAAGGATAGTGTTATTGAATATATGTGATATAAATGACATAATAAGGATATTAATGAAATATTTATTATTCTTAAAATATAATACGACATCTTTTTCTTACCTTTTCACACACAGAAAGATAATAACATTGTTTGTGTTCGTGTGGACTACTACTTTCATGAAGCGATGTGACTCTCTCTTTTCATAACCACACCACATGAATGATATGTATAAGTATATATAAATTAATAATAATATATTTATTATACTATTATCATTATTTTATGATGAAATTTTACTTACCTCTTTCCCAAAATGATCCTTGAAAAATAGAAACGTTTCTTATGCGTATGTACAACCCACCGTCTCCATGATTATAACATACTTCACTTATCAAAACCATATTTCATGTTTGGTATTAAAATTATAATTGATATTTAAATATAATAATTATTTTTAGATTATTATTCTAGATATTATGGAACCCTGATCAAATTAAGTGGGCTAACAATAAAAAATCAAAACCTATACAAAAAAACAAAGCATTTATTTCCTGAATCATTTTTTTACAATGAATTTGAAATAAATGGGTAATGAAGGGTCATAATTAAATAATATATGGAATAATGTATAAAAGTATGTTTATATAATAAATTTATAAAAAACTTATATTTTTTATCAAGGAGTTTTAAATGTGTTTGAAGGAAGTTGAGAGTTTAGGTAATGGATTTGTATTATGTTGTTTATTTCTGAGAGACAAATAAAAATTCACTACTAGTTTATTTTATATGGTGTATACACTAAGACTTTCAAATGTTATTTAATTAATCTCAAAATTTTAAATATATTTATTATCAGATTTTATTTATTTATTTATTGGGTTATATGATTCAAAATATTACTAAATCAGTAAGGGATTTTAATCTCAATTTTTTAATTATGTGAGACACAAACCATATCCACGACATATTTAATTTATTTAGTTTATATACAAACCATGAATGCATTTTATGATTCTTAATATAAAAATTATTTACATTTTCATATCCATTTGATGATATATTTGACATGAGGTTTTTAGTTCAAAATTATCCAAAGAGGTAAGTGATATTTGTCTCAATTTTCTTTATTTGAGACATATGTTTTCTTATGCACCGGTTTTCTTCTAAGAGGTGTATAAAATGCCCCATCTGACCTGTAATATCATAAATAAAATTATTTTAATGATACTATAATATTAAATTAATTTTATTCATTCAAAGGGCTTAAAATTAGAATTTTCAGAGTTGGTAAATATTTTATGTTACAATCTCATCATTTATCGAGATTTTTTATGATTATGTTTCTGATAATGAAATATTATGATAAATTTCACAATAAATTTATAAATTTTTTTATACTGTAGTTATGTAATTAGAATAAGGTTTCCACATCATTTTCCTCTATTTAAGTACTCTAGAGTTTGAAATATTATTTTTAGAAAAATCATATTTTCGGTCGAAAACACATTTTCTTTTAAAAATATGTTTTCTACAAATGTTTTAAAATTGATTTTTAACATTATTAAAATGATTTATTGAATAAAATTTTACCAATGTTTTAATTTTGACAAAAAACTTTTAAAGGAATATTCATGTCATTTTTCAATTAATGGTCATATTTCTTTCACTGAAATTATGAAAGGAATCATTATTTTACCATGTACACCAAGAACAAAATTTACCAATATCACAACCATTATATTATTTGAATATTATTTTATAATTTTTCAAGGTTATTTTAAAATAAAATTACTTTTAAAATGTTTTACATTTTAAAAAATTGGGTTTCAATTTTAAAAGGTTAATTTACTCAATAAATGTTTTAAGTGAATTTAAAGGATCCTTTATAAGTTTTCAAATTTTATTTTCAATGAAAAGTATTTTTAAATCAATTTATAATGTTTTTTGAATGTTATTTTCAAAGAAAGGTTGTTTTCCTCAAGAAATGTTCCAATGGAACTTTTAAAATCATTCTCTTTCTAAGATGATATATTCGACGTAGCTTTTGATTTTATAAGGATATAAACCAAGGACACCATTCTTATTTTTTCTGTAAAAGGATTATCATGAAAAGAAGTTTCTAATACCCATTTATCTTCCACAGGTAATATCATGATAAAGTTCTAAATAAACCCTCTTCTTTTTCTAGGGGTTATGCTATTATGGAATGATGAAATTATTATGAAATCAATCACTTTTCCATAGGACATGATAAGATGAAATGTTCATAAAACCAATTTCACTTCATGGATTATAATATGATGAATTTTTTATGATCTTGTGGTACACATATACATATTATTTACCTTATGTGAAGGGTTGGACCTATATATCACTAAAATAATTGGTTAATGATTAATGTTATAAGAGTTCAAAGGGTACACATGAGGTTATCCCATATTCAAAATAGGGTATACATGAGGTTATCTCAATCCGAAAAAAGGTAAACAAGATGAAATAAAATGTCAAAATTAGGTAAATGGGTAGTTAGATCAATCCTAACATGTTATGAATGTCTTGGTGGGTACATTTGGAATAATATTTTCTGTGATTTTTTATTTGAAATAAAAACTATATCTTATGTCGATGTTATGTTCTTCTAGATCATGTTCTTTATTTTCTTTATGATTCTTATCTTAAAAAAATACAATATTTTTGTCATGAATTTGTATAATGAACTTTAATATGTAGGGTACTATTTTCAAATTTTATGCTCATGTTCTCATAACCTTATGTTAATGTTATTATTATATATCTCCCATGCTTACCATTTTTGAGAATGTAAGACCAGAATTTATTATATTTCCATTATCTTGGTTATGAAGAATGGTTTTAAATAAGGTATGTTTGTTTAATGTACTAAAGGGTAAAATATTTAGGGAAGATGTTGAAGATATTTCAACAAATTAGAAGATTGGATATATAGTCTCCAAATACAATAAACTATTATGGACCTCAAGAATGTGTTTATTAAATGTAATTAATATTCATCTAAAAATGTGTAATATATATGTATTAGAAACCCATGTCACTATAGGTACCATGTATCAATGATCAATGTAAAATGACCAGAACTTCCAAACCTAAACATTCTTTAAAAACTAAATAGTTAACACATGGAAACATCAATTTTAGTAAAGGATTTTTAGTAAATGGGTGTTTTAATTTTTTTAGTGTATTATTTATGTTACTATAAGTATGTGAAATGTTTTGGTATAGAAGTTATTAAGTTTAAATATATTATATAGGAGGTTAGAGCACTTAAAAAGCAATTTTAACTTAAGGTATGGGTTTGTGATATCGCCTTTATTTCCAAGAGACATATTCTATATCCATGACTTGTTTCTTTCATGTGGTGTATATACTCGCCATTTTACATGTTATTCCATGAATCTTTTTATATTTTATATTTTTAATGATTCATTTGTACTTATTTATTTTATATGGGTTTTGAGTAAAAAGGTGCCAAATGGGTAAGGGTTTTAAGTTTAAATATCATTTTTATTTGGATGATAATCATAAACATTTAAATTTCTATTGCAAGAAGGCAATGGACCAAGAAAAATAAAGTCAAGACAGTAAAAAATAGCGAATACCAAGTGAATATGATCTATCAAGGCTACCACATATAGGTGGAGGAGATCCTAAACTAGAAAATAATAAAAATTGATCATCATGAGTTTCCCCAGAAGAAAGGAAGTCCACCACATTGTTCCCCCAATTCCACTTATGACAGAGGTCCTCTAATTAATCTAGGATAATTTTTTATTTTTGAATGTGGTAAGTGATGGACCAAGGAATTTTAATATTCTCTTGAAATGATCCATGAAATATAGTTGAGTTTGTTTACCCTAACTCTAAATTTATGTTTTGATAATGGAACAACTCAATACCTATCAACATTTCACAAGAATCCACCATAAAAAAATCCCCATTGTTTTAACCATTGATAAAAGAATAAACCATTGATAATTTAGGATAATTAATGACACCATCACTGAAAATTAAACTAAAAATGTAATATAAATCCATTTCAATCTTATATACAATATTTGGGGTGTCAATGTCTCCCATATTCCATGTTTGAGGAGATATTGGGAGGGGGAGGTTGCATTTTTACCATCATCAAATCTTATCAATGAGGAAGAAAACTCCTATAGTTTAAAAAGTAGGATAAGATAAGATACAATAATCCTCCATTGGATTAACTTTCCAATCCATGAACCCGGAGTGCCTTCATGTCATCCTAGACTCATCATGCTTTAGATACTCCAACAACCCACTGCCAATAAAAGAGATCTTGCCTTTAGTTCTTTAATATTATTCCTAGTCTCTAGAAACCATGCATTGATGAAAATATTATAGTTGAAGAATTAGTCCTCAAGACAAATGGACTCACCCAGACCATATATAATAACCTCTACCCATTCTCTTTTGAATAATAGATGATTGGATGACTCCTCTTTGGGTTTCCTATAACAAGAACACTTAAAGAGAAGCTTGACCCATTTTTTAACCTCCTCATCCATATGAATGGAATATTTATAAATATTCCTCACCATGATATTGAAATTCATGCGCGTTTCATTACACCAGATAATTATGTCCCACTTATACTTCTCACTGTATGCTTGGGTCACAGAGTACTACCATTTCACCAGGAATGTGCCCAAAGTAGATCCCATGAAAATGAGATTTTTCAAATCAGAATTCATTTTTATACTATTAAATATCATTAGTTAGTAGTGGTTGATAATGGAATGAATTAAAGGCTTGAAAATGATCTATTGTATGAAGGTGATCTACAGGGTTTCAAAACTTAAATAACTGAGCACCGAACCAAGCCAATTAACTCTTTGGAAATTAATCTATCCACAAACAACAATCTATTTTTAGTGGTTATATATAAAAGGGATGTGAAAAGGGACTAAGATCTATAACTAAGAAAATATCCCCTCACACTATTCATATTATTTCCATATCTATTCATGATGAACATGGAACATAGAGATTTACCCTACAAGGTATCCCATGACATTTTTTCTTTCATGATTATTATGTTTTATGAGATATTTCTAAGGTCAAGGACATTGATCCCACCATTATCCATCTTAACCCATGATTTACATTGATATATTTCTTCATAATTAGAGTGAAATATGAAATCAACTATGATTTTTTTAGTGTTTTTCAAAACCACATTTGGAAAATTATGCATAGAAATCACATGCATCAGAATAAAAGACACAAAACAATTTATATGTGCAATAAACCACCCTAATGAGATAAACTAATTCATTGAGTTTATAATACAATCTATAATTTTATCAACTAGCCCATCAAAATGATGGATGTGAATTCTTCATGGAGAAATTGTGGCACCAAGGCATTCCATGGGAAATGATCTCATTCACATACAAATGATCTCATGAATCCGCACCATTATGAGAATAAGTTTTAAATTTATAAACTTATTTTTTTTGTGTTAATAGACTTCCCAGTCAACCTGAAATACTTTTATAGGATATTATTGAATTATCAAATTTTATTACAATTTATATTCAATAAAAATATCATACATCCTCACAAAAAATACAAGAGATGTCGGTAGTATTTGACCAACCATAGTAGGGCCAAATATTTCCCATGAGGATTATTTTATCCAAATATCTGAAGAGTGTATATTTAACCATGCCGAAAAGGATAGGGGTTAGGAATATCCTTACATAAGGATGTGAATAGATTTAAAAAACCCTCAATTTTTCCACATGAAGGATACAACCATACAAGGTGAGATAAAATCTATAAAAAAATAAATTAATCACCCATCTAGAAAATCAATTTTTTTCTAAACTCTATTTATAAAACTCAACTTTCCCTTTTAGTGGGTTTTTTCATATCGATCTTTACCACAATGTTGGAGACAAATTATTTCTTATTTAAATCACAAACCATTTCATAAACCATGAAAATGGATGTATGTGTGGATATTCCCTATATGAAACATTATTAGTTAACCATGACCCATTGAGGCAGATGTAACACAAGAATTTTATTGATAATGTTTTCTAGAAACTTATATAGAAAGTTTCACACACTGATTTTCCTATAATCATTAAGATAAGAAGGGTCCTTAAACTTTGGAATGTGGAACAATGTGGATGCACATGCTACTCGGGGAATGCCCCCAAATATAAATAAATCCTATACAAATACCATTTTATCCCCTTTCAAAAGTTCCTAGAATGAAATTTAATACATGACTGAGAATCCATTAGGATCCAGAGTGCTCTATGAATTAATAAAGGAGACTTACTCCCAGATCTCAAGCCCCTCCTGAATGCATTCAATGAGTCTATTAGTATTGTTGAAAAAAAACATGATATCATCGAATAAACTAGTCTGTTCTCTAGGATATACTTCATGCATGTAGGGATTAAGATTATATAGTAACTATATAATATAATTAGTAGTAATACCTCCAATGAAATCTATATCTCGAGTGAAGGGCCTATTTTTAGAAGAATATTTGGAACACTGTTGTTCTTTTTGTCCTTGATACATTCTTGAAAGATGGTCATATATTTATCCCCCTCCCATAGCCATGTTTCTTTTGAGCTCTCTTAGGTGATAAATTATT
Organism: Viscum album; assembly: GCA_963277665.1. Classification (NCBI taxonomy): domain Eukaryota; kingdom Viridiplantae; phylum Streptophyta; class Magnoliopsida; order Santalales; family Viscaceae; genus Viscum; species Viscum album. Next base: position 1,225,180,361 of record OY728131.1, on the reverse strand, counting down.
TTTAAAGAAGGATATCCCAAAATTTAGTTTTCTTCTCAAACAATGTACAGAAAAACTCATCATCCTATCCAGATTCCAAATTCCTCTCATTGATCAAAATATCTGGATTAATGGCCTCATGGTTCAAAAAATTGGAGGGCATGTTATTAATCCCGGTTTGGTTGTAACTTTTTTTACATTTTAGCATATTATGAAAACCCATCAACATGAAATCCTTCATGGGATTCATCTAGTACACACAAAAAATCATATTAAAGTTGCAATTAGACAACCAACAATTAGAGTATAGAAAATTATTTTTTCCAATGGGCCTTTGTTTCAGATGAATGAGAATGAGAGCATCATCTAAAAAGGATCTCATGTGGTTATCGACATACCAAGAGAGTATTTTCAAGGATAAATGAATTTTTTTTACTATTCAATTGAAAATATTTTTTTTTCATTACTATATTTCATTTAAAAAATGTTTCATAAATGTTTTTTGTAAGATCCTGGTTTTTGGAAAGGTATGTTTTCATTATGTTTTGGTTGAATCCCTTGTTTCGGGCTTCAAGGGATGTCTTCCGAAAGGATGAGAGGACTTTGGGGTGTTTCAGGGGCTTGGGGCATGAAAGAATGTAAATATGGGAAAGACACGCTAGGGCGCACGACCTGTGCATGGCCAGGGAAAACCGTGCGACCTGCCCAGGTAAACCGAGAAACCCACTTCCTCCAGATAGTATCATGAGCATGGTTTGTGCACGGTTTCTAAAACCATGTTACCAAAACAATGTGGCCTCTTAAATTTGAAAAAAAGTACAAGTTTTCCACTCCGTACTTTTAAACCCCAACTCGGGATTTTCCTCAATTCGTCCCCTCTCAACCCTAGTGACGAACTTGGCCAACCCAAACTTCCCAAGGGTGGTTCTCCTTCAATTCTTGGCTGTTTAGAGCATAATTGGTTGCAAATCGAAGCTCCGAGTAAGGCTAATCTCATTCTTGATTCTCTTTTTGGTTTAGGGTTTGTATCTTCTCCCCCTCTTGTTACGAATCTCTAAAACCCTATCTTTTGGGTGAGTTCTAGGTTGAAGCTCCAAAGGTTAGTCGGATCGAGGTCTAAGGACTCGATTGAGAGTGCATTCAACCACGGTTTCGAGGTAGGTGGTATACAAGTTATATCCCATGGATATTTGGGTATTTGTGCATGGTTAGTTGTGTTCTTGTTTCCCATGGTTATGTTTTGAATATCCTTGGCATGTTCGGTAATAATGGTGTTTGAAATGGAAAATGGGAACCCTCACGATCCTCGTGGGATGTGTTGGGATTGACATGACCTAATTTGGGGCTATCCCTAGGATTCGCCGGCTTTTATCGGGTTTAGGGATTGTTATTAAACAAGTTACCTTTTTGTAATAAATGGTTGAGCCCTTGATGAATATGTAAGCATGCTTGGTTGAACGTGGAATAAAAGTTAGGTGATGCTCCTAGACATGGAAATAACCTAAGGGTTATTTGGTATGGGTTGAATGGTGAATTCATGGGAATGATTAATGTGTTAAATGGGTTAATGTGTAAACGGATTAATGACCATAATGGGATTGATTATGGGTCTAGTGTTGAATGCTTAGTGAGATAGTCATAACACATGGGAATTGGGTGAATGGTTAAATGATGTGAAATGGTACGGTGTTAATGGGTTAAGGAATAATGTGAATTCCCGTGTATTTTGTTCTGAATGGTTTGTCTAAGGTGTAATGGTAGGGTTGGTTGATGGTTACTTATATATATAAGAATGTTCACATGGCTTGGTAGAGTGGGGTACGACTTGAGGATCTATGCCATGGGTCGAGTGAAGACTGATGCTCTGAACTCCACCCTAAATGCACGGGTTAGAAATGGTGACTGATTATCTATTCTCTTAACGGTTTATCCAGCCATATTGAGGCTTCGAGGTGAGGATATGGTTGCTCTGAGGGGGTTAGTCCTAGTGAGATAGGATAATGACGTGTTTACCCTCTTGCATGTGGTTGTTGGCCTTAGACCCATGTAACATAATGTATGTGAGTAACCCATGGGAAAGAGATGAGATGGTAAGTGATGGTAATTGGTGTGAAATGAATGGTAATGGAAGTGGTAATGGATTGGGCCCTGCACTAGTTAATGACACCTTTAATAATTACTTGTAAATTATCATTCATCTTTCCTTTTTCATGCACTCCCTATTTATACTGGATATTTTTTAGACACCGTTGGTGGTGGCCTACTGAGTTGTACTCACAACCTGCTCCGGCTGCTGTTGGAATCCCGAGCAGACTTCATGCTTTCAGGTCAGGAGAAGGGCAAGGGTCCTTACTAGATAGTTGAGTGGACATGGGTAGAACTTGGTGGAGGATCTGGACTTGGATTCGGGACCGTTTTGGGGATTTTGGTCGTTGTCCTTATTTTGGTCTTTTGTTCACTTTTTCACTTATAGTAGAACATGACATATTTATTGTTGGAAATGGTTGTTATACATGTTCCTTGTTTATTGGTTTATATTTCTGCTATTGGTTTATTTCTGGTGTGGCTTACTCGGATAAAAAGGGGGTATAGTCTCCCGACCTGACCACATAGACCCCCGCTGCCAGTCGACAGTCTTTGGTGTACAGGGAGGCGCGCTTAAGGACATGTAACCACCTGGCTCGGAGCACCGGTTTAGTGGATTCCGGGTCGGGGACGTTACATTTTTACTATCAAAATGTGAATTTTTTAAATTATTTTTTCCCATTTTTTATTTTATATAAAATTTTTAAAAGGAATATTATTGTGGTTTTTCCAAATGAGGTAATTTTTTATTTTTTAGAGAAAATATGAATGAAATATTCATTTTAACATAAAAAACCTGAACAAAATTTCACACCATCATGACCGCTCACGAATTTGAAGCTTCACTTTCATATTTACATGGTTCTTTTCAAATCATTTTTTTCCAATATTTAGTAGATTTTTAGATTTTAAATATGTGATTCCAAAATGGATTGTGTAATTTCTACAAGAAATAATCCAATGATCTTTTAAAATAATTTATCATCTATGATAACATCTGTTGATGTTACTTATTATTTTTTATAAATATGATCAAATTATAACATCCTTATCCATTATCTCTATGGTTTAATATTATGAGGATGAGATGTTTAGGAAACAAATTTCCCTTGTATGGGTTATAAAATAATGGTTTGATGAATGATTTATGATCTTGTGGCACTCATATATGTGGTTTCCAATATATAATGGGTGTATCCAGAGTTATATATCCATAAAATTCATTGGTTTTTATTAGATATGTCATGAGATGATAAGGAGAATAATAAGGAGTGAACCAAGTTCAATATAGGACTTTATATTGTATTATAATCCTAGGAGCAAAGCTTGACTAAGGAAAAGTTATAATGTTGAGTGAACCCAATACCCTATTAAAACCTTGGATGTGATCATTGACGAAAAAATGGTATTAAATGTTTATGTGTAATCTAAAACCTTTTTTCTTATTCTTATAATATGTTCTCATATCTCATGATTTATTACTAATGATTTCTCACTCTTCTGTATTATTTCATTGGATTGAAAATCATTATACAATCATTCATGATTAAATATATTTTACTGATTGGGTATGATTATTGTAATTTATGACCATGTTATCATACCATTTTTCTTATATTAGGATTTCATATGATCCTTGAGTAATTTCTCTTATGTTTTCCCCTAATGAGAATCTGATCTTTGTTTTTTTAATGTTTCCTTTTCCCAAGGACATGAAGAAAGGTTTCATGTATTATGTGTCTAAGTAGGGTCGTAAATCTGAATAACATTGTGGAAGATTATGTAAATAATTTATGTACTAGGTTTTTATGTATCTAAGTTAGAAAATACTCAAGAAACATTATAGTTCAATGATGGATCATAATGTTATTTATTTAATATTCATCTAATAAGGGTTAATATTTATGTATGTAATGTTTGGGTCATCTCAAGTGGGGGGAGGGAGTGAATTAATAGTTCTCTTCTATGAATTGTTTCCCTTTTTAACACAACCTCTTGACTCTATTAATGTTATATATCATCTCAATAAAATACCTCAATATCACCTCATATGTAGTAAAAACAAAAGAGTTGACAACACATGATATTTACAAGGTTATGTATTTTGAAGAAATCCTATCCATTTTTTATAACCAACAAAATGGATTATCCACTATAATGTTCATGATGATTACAAAAACAAAAGAAAAAACTAGTTATACACCCCAGTACTCGATCCTCTAATTGATCCAGGTTATACACCATACCCATCAAATCATTTACCATAATTGGTTACACACCCTAATTTTCCTACAACCCATCATATTCCTTACCTTTTTATACACACTATTCATCGACCCTCTTTAACCACTGTTTAGAAACCCCAGTTACAAACTACTCATATTCTTGGTGTTTATCCTAAAGAGACCCCAAATTTTTCATACATAAATACTGAATCTTATTAGTGAAATATTCATTACATATAAATATGATCAACACCAAAACCATAAATTATTAATTTCTTTAGAAGAATGGATAAATATAAATTTGGTTCAAAAAATATCTATATCATTTTCTAATCAATTATTTACAACTGACATCCTTCTTAAACATGTCATACTTAAAGAATATCTTCATAAACTATAGAAGTGAAGATAATAAAGGGTAATATCAGATGATCAATAAGGATATACAAAATAAATATCAATAAATGATCATAATATAAACATTAGGGTATGCGAACATGAGATTAAAAAAAAATCGTACCCATCAATTCACAGATAATAATCATAAAACATGATATGATGTTTTTTCCACCAAAATATACAAGGTATAAGAGCGCATAATCATCAATAATTAATTCCAATCTATAATAACATATCAAAAGAATAATATAAAATATTTTTTTTCATAAATATTATAATAGAAAATTTTTTCCTTAGTCAAGGATCACTACTAACACTATCATAGTGGATTAGTTTCACTCCTCATTCCTTCATTTCCCTGAGGTTCATTCCCAAGACTATCTTTTTGGCAAAAGTCCCTTAATGAACTTATTTTACTCCCTATTACAGTATTTATTGTCTCATGATATATATTTCATTAAGAAATTACTTGTAGGATTATATAATTGTTTTCCTACCCATCACATAATGAAAACTATACATGTGTGTGCCATAAGATTATAAAACATTTATCATATCATCCAATCGTAGCCCATGGAAAGGATAAAAGATTCCTAAAAATTTCATCATTATAATCAAAACCCATCGAGAGAAATAATAATGATGGTAAAATTTGATCATATCCCCAGTAAATCAAAATAAACATAAAATGATGTTTTTATTGATAAAATACCATCAAAATATCGATAGTGCACTTCTTGATAAAAATTAACATTTCAATTGGAATCACTTATTTAGAATCTTAAAACATCCAAAAATATTAAGGCACAAAATTTCTTTTATAATTTAAAATGAACCTTATATATACATATTTAATGAAAATATTATTTATGATGGTAGGGAAATCTATCCATATGGTGTACCTTAAACAAAAAAATCCTTTGAGATTTTAAGTGAAAATTCAAAAGTAAAATATTCAGAAAATGATAAGAATTTTTTTAAACCATGGAAAATAAGAATAAATATTGTTAGAATTTTATTTAAATAGTATTTCTAAAATATTTAAAATATTTTTAAAATCATTTTAAAGAAAATTTGACCCGAGAAAAATGATTGTCGATCGCGGATTGAAATATTGTTTGTTTTCTTTAAAACCGATTTTTCATTCTCATAAGTACAAATAGAGGGAATAAAGAAATGAAAAAAATTAATCTCATCAAGGAATTAGAGAATAATAAAATTAACAATACTTGGGAGAGATAGATCATATAATTCCATAATATAAAGATCTTATGCATTATAAAAAAATGAGATTGTAACATAAAATCCTTATGGCTATGATAAATTTGTAATCATTACCCCTACAAAGGAAATAACTTTTAATGAATCTTTAAATAAAATGAAAATTTGGACATTAATTATAGAATAAACCTATTGGGTAGTTGATAGACCTCGTAAAAGAAGATATGGTTATAACATCAAAAATGTCTCTGTAAGATAAAATTGAGATGAATAACCCATATGTATTTAGTAATTTTTGAAACTGCAGTAACTCAAAGTTGAAATAAATATATTTCTATAAAATAATTTCATATCATTATTAATTATTCAAAAATATATTCTCAGGAAGTATATATTCGATTGTAATAAGAAATTGGCCCATAACAATTAAACACGTCTTAATGAAGAGAAATTGAGATGAAAAACTTACAACTATGGTATCTTTTTAATCAAAGGACCTGTAAATAAAGAAAATGATATGGAACTTTAAACCACATTAATGTAATTAATATCTCAGAATAAATTCATTATCTAGTAATGACACCACATGATGGTGCACAATATTGAATATGTGTCAGGAATTTGAAAATGAGAAAAATAAATCCATACCTTATGTATGAATTGATTTGTAAGAGATCTAAACTAATGAATAATTATTTTTAATAAATTAAAATTATATATAAGATTCATATTCAAAAATATAATATCATATATTATCCACTTATTTTATTTTAAATCCTTTTTATTAATAATTCACTATTAAATTCATCATTTCGAGTAATAAATGATTCAATTTTCGTGTAGGTTTTAGTTAGATATTAGTGGTACTTGCATAATGATCATGGTTAATACATATATATAATGTTAATAAAGATATAAATAACATATATATTAATTATTAACATATTTATAACTATTCATATTAAGTGGTGATGAAAAATAAATTTCATTACTTCGTGGAGGCGGTAATCCATACGTACACATGTGTAATGTTTCCATTTTTTGATGGATGGAATTAAACAAAGGTAAATTATAATAAACCTTTCCAAAATAATTATTATATTATAAAAACTACTTGTTTTTAATAAATAAATCCATATTACTATCAATTTAAATGGTAAAGGATAAAAATGTCACTTTATTTAGGTGATAGTCTACACATACACAAGAGCGATGTTATCATTTACCAGTGGATCAGATTGACAAAAGGTAGATAACATATTATAATAAAAAATCAGAATTAGATGATAAATATTATATAAAACCCTGAACCCATCATAATAACCATACACAAAAGATGATTATGGAGAATGAATTGTATCACTACGTGTGGGTGATAGTCCACATATACCCTCGAGTGATACATTCATCTCCAATTTTATTTATATGTGGTCCAAAATTGTTGTTAGATCCTAATAATAAAATATGAATATATTTGTAAAAAATTAATCATAAATTTTTTATGGATACAAGATGTTTATATACGGTGAAGGAAGAAATAAAAATAAAACTATTTGGTTAAGATTTACACCTCTTCTTTGAAAGTCCTATTTTTTCTTACACCTTTTTCCTTACAAAATTTGTTTTAGTAGAATAACCAAAGCACTAGTATGAAGATAAGAATTAATGGAGGTATTTTGAGAAGGGTTTTTCTAATTTAGAAGGAATAAATTATTTTCATAAGGGAGGAGTAAATGTTCCCTTTAGACGTAAGGGGAAGGACACACATGAAATTTCTTAAAAGATCACAATTATATAAGTCCACCATTAGAGGAATATATATCAAAATGTCCATATTTTAGAATCTAAGATAATTTTAGGTTTAAATATCTTAAAAAAAATAAATAGGTAGTAATGGGTGGTAATACAACCCTTATCTCTTGCTTGAACCCTCAATAAACTTATATTAACATGAACTGTGATAACAAAATTTTTATTATTTTTACTATTCCCCAAGAATTATTTTTGTTAAAACTAATAAATTATATAAATTATGATTATTTAAAATGTGAAAACCATTTTACTAGATTTAATTTCTATAAGTGGTATAATTTGATACTAAATAAGCACACAACCAGTAATGAAAACCCGTTTTAGAAAAATGAATCTTTAAGAATAATAAATAAATAAATTAAATTAAGATCCTTAAAAATCATAAAATTATTTTTATAATATATGACTGAATATATAATATATTAATTTAATTTAAAAAAATTAATAAATAGAGATTAATTTAATTTAATAATATAATATTAGTTTTTAGAATGTTTTCTAAATAAAAAAAGAACTTATACAAAAATAAACTATAATCATGATTATTATGTAACAAATAAGATTATTTATAAATAAAGAAGTATTACGTTACTTTAATATAAAATTACAAACATATTCAGAATTTTAATCAAAATTAAAAGATATTTTTTATGATATTATTATCTTCCACTTTTCACTAGAAAATAATTTTTTTTGGAAAATCCAAAAAATCACTCTTAGATAAAATTGACATGATGATTTTAAAAATGATATTAATTTACTCAAATAAAATTTAAAAAATATTTTTTATTAATAATAACATTTGTCCATTTTAAATGTGATAAAAATAATTTTTGAAGAAAACACATTTTTGAAGCATAAAATGTTTTTACTTAAAATAAAGTTTTTATTTATTATGAATTAATAAATACATTTTCATTATTTAAAAAAATAATAATTTTTTTTGTAAGGTGGTTATTTCTATTAATACCTTCCAATTTAAGGGATATAATACAATGGTTAACTATATGATAGGTTATATATACTTGGGGTTGTGTGTAAATCACGTTACTGAGCACTTACATATTATTTAATGAAAAATATATTCTAAAATATCAGTGAGTTATAGATATAGTATCAGGAAGTTATTATTAATTTGGTGATCTTACTCCATGATCCCAAAAGTTCAATATTTCCTGTTTGAATATTTTATATCTTCAAAAAATATCTGAACATGCCTGTTGGTCTTGAAACTATTTCACACCAGATTCGGAAGTATCTAGATCTTTTCAGTATTCAAATACTCAGGTTTTTTTGAACTCCCAGCTTAGAATCACCTTTATTCATTAATAATTTGGATTGAAAAATTCTATTAGAAGTATCAATTCATGCACATATAGATTCAATTCTTATCACTGGTAAATTCCATAAAAATTCATAATAATAATATTATGAACATTTTTCTCAAAATTTTAATTTTAATTCTTCCATGACTATAAAAACACCATGTTTATTCAAAATAGTTATTTTTTCTTTTTAAATTTTTTTCTATGAATCTTGAATTATTTTCTAATTTATTCTAAGTATTATTTTGTTTTTAATATAGAATAATAATTCTTCCATTAAATGAATCATATGTCACAATACTCGTATCGTGATATTCTTAATTGAAGGTTTGACATAGTTGCATCGTCACATTTAATTACTTTATCATGTGGTTTGTAAATAACCACAAACATTAATGAATTATATCATCCTTAAATACTTGGAAGGAATCATGTATAAATATATCACATGGATTCCAAACAACCAAAATATAAGCCCTCATTGATTTTCATGTTACTTTATCAACTTCCTGCATGGAATGCATGATACTTCATGTGGATTCCTTTGCTATTCATGAATTGAATTTTTTATATGTATTCTTGCGTGGAATTACATACATAAAATTCATGATATCCCTATTTTCATCTTTCATGGATGATCAATGGCTCAAGATAAACCTATAAATGATTCATTTATTATTCTCAAATGGGTTTTATACTTGAAAGTGAAACTATATGTATATCATTATATTTCTATATCAACCACGAATTCATAAATTTTCATCAATAGAGAATAAGGGATCAACTTCCAAGAATATATATGATGGTATAGTGCATGGATCATAGACTCTCCTAATACATTTATATCATATTTAACATCCTTTATTTTTCTTAACTAGAAGTATCTTGATTAATTTAAGTGAAATAAACAACTCTCAAAGGTTGATACTTATACATACCAAAGGTACACTCTATAAATACATAGATTAGTACTTAATGGAAGATTTTGAAACTCATTACTCATAGATCCTTCCCTAAATTTCTATGTAAACCTCACAAATGAAGAAAAACGCATGGAAAAGAACAAAATTAATGGAAGATCCATGCACATACTGATGGAAGTAGTAGCTCAACATTATAGAAGATCCATGCAGTTAATATCATAGAAGGATATCATTGATGGAACATACAGATTGTATGTCCCCTTCTTCCTTGAAGTCAAATTCCTACTCAATATCTCTCCCAATCAAAAAACTTCCATGCAGTTATTATTGAATATCTATATTTTTAATATTCGATCCTCATATTCCTGATGACTATAGTGTTTATGTGGTCGATCTCATTCAAAAATCATATAGTAAATCTTTTGGTTGTTCTTCCCAATATATTGAACCCTCAATGTCCAACAGAAGGAGATAAAACACATAATGACCTATCATTTTCTCAAAAAATATGTCTAACAAAAAAATCTAGGTGAATATGGTTCAACATCAAAATTATCACACATTATAATGAAACTTTTCTATGCACTGCGTAATAATTAAATCTTTGGAGTTAGTGCTTCAACCATGATAATCAGGATAGCTCCACATACACTCACACACCACTCATACCACCATTTCACCCTATATGATCCTTCTACTCCTGAGTACATGGTGTGAATTCTATTCCCAATCATGTAGAATATCTAGTTTTACTATGATTTATGGGACCATGAGTTAGTCATTTGTGCTAGCTCAGACATGGTTGAGTACAAGTCCCACATGTATCATTGAGATGTCCTCTCTTTTTATAAATGGATAACAACATTTTTACTAAACAAAAAAAGAATTCATCTAATATTTGTATATAATTAAGTTATATATCAAATAAAATTCAACCTTCTCAAAATTCTTGACACAAAAATAATTTTACATTCATGGACTTCAATTTATCTCTATAAAAAAATTTCATGTAGTTATAATTTTTTTTCAATAATGTATACATATTAATCAATGTAAAAAATGTGTTAAAAAGAACAATTAATACATGTATTTAATAATTAAGGATAGTTCACCATCAATCATATGATATTCAATTTTATATATGTCACACCTGGGGTTTACTTTCACCTTGGTTACAACTCGGGTTGGGGTTTAACGGGGGGAGTCCCGATTTATATTTTTGAATTTTTATAAAAATATTAGTGTTTTGGACTTGACGGCACCTGTTGTAGGTGAAATTCATAGTTTGGAGACTGTGCGGTAAACCCAAGGACCCATATGCAGGCCTCGCATTTGTGGTATTCAAATAAATAGAATGGTTTGAATTAATTGAGAAAACAAAATTAGGACATAGTCAACTAATAATTATAATATTCACCGTATAGTTAATGTGAGTAATTATTACTATAATTATTATGGGTGCTATTACTGTCTATAATCTTTAATTTTAATAATTTAACAATTGTTTTTATATTTTGATTATTATTGTGATCATCAATATTATTATTAAAATCAACATTATTATTGAATTTTTTTCACTGTTATTATTACTAAAATTTTTATCAGCATTATCTTTATTAAAGCTTCTTTTATTATTATTACCATTTTTAAAATTATTTATATTATTAGTAATACAAAATTTTTTATGAATATTATTAATATTAAAGTGAAAAAACTTTATTATTATATCACCTTTATTTTATAAAAATTATCTTTAGTGCTATCACCGTAATTTTTGATTAATATTTTAACCATTTAAAAAGAAATAAAATTTATTGTTAATTTTAACATCATGTTATTATTAATTATATTACAAATTATTATTATCACTATTATTATTAATGTTATTAGGTTTTTATTTTTAAATTTAATTTTATTTTTATTTCCCTTTTGTTAGGGTTCCTCTTTGTTCCATATAGATCCCCCCTGGTCTGGGCAGCACAACACCGTCACCCAATTTGACCTGGTCTGTGTGCGCCCCTCCCCTATGGTTAGATGGACCTATCCCAATGATTCTCCAAACTGGTGTTTCATTCCCATGCCTTCTCTAATGCAAGACACAACCTCCCTTCCTCACTTGTTCTACACATATTGCATCTGACTCATGGCCTCTGGTGATTTTCATCATCATCACCGCACTCCCCCCTAACCAGTGCACAACACACCCCTCATACTATTTGATCAAGATGAATCCTTCAGCAGACTTCTACATCTGGTTGTACACCTCACCGAATCACCCTATCCCTTGGCCTTGCCCCTTATTGGTGTCCTCTCCCTTTGTCAATGTTTCTCCCCCTATTGGTATGTGATTATTGTTTTGGGTGTTGTCTCTCTATAGGGTTTTGGCTTATGAATAAACTCTATATTTCAGGGTTAAATTTTTAGGGTTAAATCCTAAAAATTGTGCATTCAACCTTATTGCATATGTTGGTTTTTGATTCTCGAGTCTGCGGTTGAGGTGCGAATGAGATTTTTCACTGGTTTTGGGACGTCCTCAAATTATTGAGGCAGGATCCCTTTTCATTTTTCTCATTAAATTTTGAAATACATTGGTTTCTTTCATTTTTCATTTCTTGAATATTAGATAATTAGTTTATCATGTGTTTTGATTAATTATATTGGTTGGAATTTGGTTTTTAAAATAATTTAGTTTCTGTTTGATACTTTGTACAATGTTTATGTGAAATAAAGCGTGTTTTTATGGAAACCAAATTTGCGACGTTTAATATCTTATCATGAAATTTTGATGTTAGTTTATTCGATTGTGTAAGTCATGCGTATTCTGTTCTGGTATGTTGAGGATGTGAGGTTGATCGTAAAAATGGTTTTTGAAAGGGTTTTGGGTGTGTAAATCCATGGGATACCCTTTGAAAATTATGTTATTGATTTTAAAGTGGTTTATAAAATAATAATGATGGTGAGAATTTTGTTTTGAAAACATGTTGAGGTGGTATTTTCAATGTTTGTTCATTTGGTTTATTTTAAATCAATGTTTCTGTGAATTTAGTTATTTTGTGGTTGTTGTAGCATGTTAGTGAGGTAAATCTTGTGACACAGTAGCCTTTGGGTTACATGTACCCAAGCATGAGTGATAGGTGTGTCCCATTATTGTGATTGAACAACGAGTTGAGGTAGGTTACCCATTTCACTGGCCTTTAACTTTAGAATTTATTAGTTACTTTTTATTTCATTAATTTTTGATAAATGGGAGATAATATGAAATAATTATTTTTATAATAATTGTTTATAGTAAATGATGCCATTTATTTTTATGCATTGCACTAAAATTATTTTTCTTGAGGAATTGTCACACAATGGTGATAAAACTCATGTTTGGCCTTTTAAAATTTATTCATGAATTTTCAAGTGTGGTTTGGGTTTGGCGAGAAATGTTTTCCTCTGACACATGATAAAATGTATTGGTTTCTTTTGAGAAATAATGTCTTTTTAAAAGTTACATAAGGCTTGTTAAGATCTCGAAGAAAGTGATTTGTTTTGAAAACACTGAAGGGACTAATCATTAGGGTTTCTTGGGGGATATTCATTGTATGAGTTGTAGTGTGTGATTCTTATGATTGATATTAGTTTCTTTTTTGATATCGGTGGTCACCCCAATTAGTACTTACCATGTTAACCTAGTATAGTAAGTGAATTTTCTGCTAATGATTACTGCACTATTTTATACCACACAATGTTTAGCGGCCCATAACAGGGGATATTTTGTTATTATTTCCATTGTATTTATCCCCCCGACTAGTCCTGGTAGGGAGTTGGTCTTGCGTTAGGGCTTTATGACATCATTGGGTAGGGCATACCTTCTGGATGAGTCACATGTATAGTATGTTCGGTATTGTTCATGAGCTCCTAGGTTCGACCCATGTTTCCTTCGGTGATCATTTTCCTGTGAGAGATGATTGAGGTGATTAGTTTGGTTGTTTGTCCATGTGTTCTACTTTTCCATTTACTTTGTTGTGAGTTGTGTGTCATGTGTATTTTTTCTCTTGGCTAACAACTAAATTTTAATTTTGAATTGGCTGTGAAAATATTTTAAAAATGTATTCACCTCTTCCTTCAAAAATTAAACTTCTTTTTAAATTAAAGAGGTCAATGGAATGTTACTAGTTTTAGAAATGAAAAGTTTGTGTGAAACCCATATTTTATATAATGTAGTTCAAACTTGAAATTAGTAAATTCTCTATTTAATGGTAGTGATTTGGGAATAGATTGTTGGGAATGCCTACTGTGTTTTAATACTCATACCTAGAGTATTTTATTTTTTTAGTTTATGTTGTAGGTTCAACTTGAGATCATTTTCCATGTGCGATAGTATTTTTTTGGATTGAAGAGTTACTCTTGGGGTCACATGGAGGAATATTAGGCATCATGTTCATTTTGGTTATTTTTCTTTTGTTAATTGTTCAGTTTGTTGTTTCATTAATTGAAATAATGTAATGTTTGGGAATCTACTTGTGTTTGATTTGCGCCTTTATTTATTCAGTTTTCTTTTTTATTTTTATTGGGAAAAATTGTTTCCTCTATCATTGTTGATTCCCTTGGTTATTGTCACCAGCCCAGGAGGATTGGGAATGCCCCTCGGGCCTTATAATGGATTGACTCAGGTGACCAGTTTGGGGTCGACTCGAGTTTGTTTGTGACACTATAAGACATTGTGAATAACCCAAGTGGTTTATAAAAGTTATAATTCTTTTGATGTTGAATTTGTTGTCAATAAGTTGATATATTTGAAATGTCAATATTTGACCTTGTTTTTATTATTTAACCTTCTTAATTTCCAAGAAATGAAACAATTATATTGAGATAATGTACATTATTTACAATATTTGAATAATAATACTCTGTCTTGACACTTTGTATTTCTTGGTGATGCCCGTGGAAATGATGGATTCCACTCTAGTCCCTCCTCCAACAGGGGTGAGGGGAATCACTACACCTCCCACAAGGGCTGAACCTTTACCTATTAACATGTTATTTAATCCCAAGTCCCCCTCTTCTTTACACAGCATTTTACTTAATATTAAGGTTCATGATTTATTTGATGGTTCTCCTAGGTTGTGATTTTGAACTCATCGTTGAATAAGGAATCTGATCCCCTAAAACTGCCCTTGGTAGATCAATTTCATTGGTATCACCCATCAATTGATTCCTTTGATATATTAATGTTTATATTTATTGGTTTATGGGACAATGTTATTGTGTTATTACCCAAAAAGTAGCACTTTATATTCTAATTTTCCCCAGAGGTTGATCAAATTATTTAATGTTATCGAGCTCCTCGATTTAGAAATGGATCATACTTCTTCCTCTTTATATAGTTATATGACTTTCAAATGAATCGTAATTATGTATATCCAATGGTGTGGGTAAGATTCCATGATGTTCCAATTGTTATCCAAAATCCATCTATCATTCACGTGATGGAGAATATGTTATGTCAGTTTTTGTGTTTGGAAAGTTGAACACACACATTTTTCACCCTATTTACCTACTTATATGTGTTAAGGTTGAATTTTACAAACCACTGGTTGAGTGGGTATGGATTTAAGTTGGAGAAGAGTTTCATTTTAGAAAATAAGAGGTCTTTAAATCTGTGAAGGATCACTATTCCTCATGAATGTGTTTTGGACACTCGATTCCATATCACTATCATGGTTGTAGAGATCTTCGGGAGGATATAGTTCCTATCCAGTTTATCTACATGGCTTTTTCCACAGAACTCTCTAGTGGAATTTTAGTCAATAATGAAACAACCATTCTTGACTCTCTTTAAGTGAAGTTGATACATATAAACATGTAACCAAGAGTTGTTCATATATTTTCCAAGTTTAGACATGATTTTTTTTTCAATGTCGAAAGATAAGGTCCTAGGAGAATTTAAATCCCTCCGTCTCATGGAGAATACATATTTTGTTGATAAAATTAAGGAGTGACGTTTGGGAAAAGTATTGGAGCCTGATCAAGCTATTTCTAGAGGATATAGTCATAAAAACCTAGAATAATCAAGGTATCTTTCAAAAATATTGGATTTTCCTAGTCTAAATGCATCATTTATTCTGATATGGGGGCCACATAAACAACACAACTTGTCAATAATAATTCATCTCTAAAACCCTTTCTCAAACTTGAATGGAAACTAAAATGAAAATATTCATCATAATGGATTGAGAATATACATCCAAATATGAAAATTTACGAAGTTTGGGTTAAGTAATTTTGTGGATATCAAGGTGTATGAGAAAGAAACAGACTGATAACCAATTAAGGGCTATGAAAATGAACCCCGATAATTTATGAAGTTATATTAGTAGGAATCCCAAGGGGTTGTGATAGTTTGGTATGGATCAATGAAGGGAAAGAATATTAACAATTTTTCTTGGAATTTTCCTATTCACAATGGGTGATTCAAGGACGTAAAAAGATTAATCAAACTTTAAGAAAACCATTTTAAATAGATCCTATGGTAAGGAAAAGAATAATGGGATAGAAAAATGTCTAAGTGAACCAATAATTATTGATAGTGTATATCATATATCAGGAGATCCAAGTGAGTAAAATATAATCAAGGAAAAAATGTGACAGAAGGAAAAGACACTATACATGACTAGGAATCAGTTCCTATTAAATAATTTAATGAAATGGTAGTAAAAGTGGAATTAGTAAATGGAAAATGTTGGAATATCATCCTTTAATCTGAGGAATAAAAGATAGAAGAAGCCTTTTATATCAATGGTCAAAAAGGGTTTGTGATTAAAATATATGAGATAATAATTAGAGTTAATATTAATGAGGATCAAAGGTTGTAGACCAAAAAACAATATTATATTTTGCATGAAGTTTCAGTGAAATGAAGATAAATTCATAGAAATATATCTATACGTTGGAAAAGATGGCCAATCATTTTGATGATCTTATCATGGATGAACTAGATATATAGCTAATTACAGTTAAATAGTGGTATAAAATGGTCATCATTCCATTAATCATGTTTTTAATGATTTTTTGAGTTTCTTATTTGTTTAACACACTTTTATTGTGACTTTTTTTATTTCCCACTTTTTCTTCAAGGTGATTTTTGTAACAAAATATTTAATTTTCAGTTAGAAATTATTTGAATATTACCTTTTGATGAGGTTGTTTATAAATCATTGTAGAATTAAGAAATTAATTAAGTATAGATGATTTAAATATATTTTTTTAGAATTTAAATTTCATGGATAATTATTTTTTTGAATTCACAAGATTCATTTCCTAAAATAAGAAATAAAATATTTTAATTTTATATTGTGAATTTGAGTAAATATTTGAAAAGAATAAGTCTTGAGATTGATTATTTATGTTTTAATTTACCATGTTTTTACTAATTATATTTTTTGGGAATCTATTAAAAAACTGGTCAACCATCCAAGCCAAGGGTCATCTTAATCCAAAATTATTGGAGGAGGCCTCAACCACATGGGAGAACCATCTCATTGAGCTCGCATGGTGGAATATTTCCTACATGGGAAGCCGTGTGTGCACATGAAGGTGCATAGTAGTTGAAAATAATTCCACAATGCAAGGGAGGCATGATGATGGAGGGTGATAACATGTGTTAGTTCCTGTGGGTGTTGGGAACATACCCTATACTCACAAATCTCAGCCAAAGGGAATAACAAAACTAATTAAGTAGCATTTCACCAAGTGAAGCTTACATATGTGACACATGATGAAAGAAGAAATATTCCTACATGTTAAAATATTATAGATATAATGTAAATTGTCTGTTTCATTTTATCTGATCCGTTTGATCAAGCTAGTGGATCATTGTTTACCCCCAGCCTCAACCACTCGAGTTTTCTCAATGTGCTGGGGATTTTTTCATACCATCAATTATTTTGATTGATCTTAGTAATGAATTTCCATGATATCTGAACACTGTTTAATGAATTCATGTAACTTAATTTTAATGCATGAGAACCCATTATTACGATGTTACAATGAGATGTTTTAATATAATAGGAATCATTTGTGAATATGGAAATTTCAAAATTCACATATGAAGTGAGGTAATGCACAAGAGGAGTATGGTTTTGTGCTTAGTTTTCCAAGGTAGTGGAGTAATTTTTTCCAAGTTTAATATAATATTTCTACCATATTCCTTTTTTTATTATCTAAATATGAATTTTTATTTCATTGGGATATGTAAACAAAGTAAAGGAAATGATCTATATTCACATAGGTGTTCTTTATCATTATATTATGTTTCTTCCTTCATGAATTCATGATGCTTGGTTGATTTTATCATCCATTTCTTGAGATATTCACTCTCAATAAGTTATGTGAAGTTGTAGTTGTGTTTCTAAAGATTCATAGATTCATTAAGTATAGATTATATACACTCTTAAATTTATAAGAAATATGAAACTATGTGCATTGTTGATACAAAATGAATAGTGAGATATTATCAGGAACTGAGTGAGTTACATGAAGAAGAAACAAAATCGTGTAATCTAGTTTCATGATGAATGATGCAGTTTTGGTTCATGAAGAACACACACAATCTATGCGTACATAAATAGAATATAAGTAGACTGTGTGAGACCAATGCTTTATGAAAAAAATAACATAGTATTTAGGATTTAATGTTTAATTAATTTGAAGTGAAATAACCATGTACATGAAATGATAAATTTTATATAATCAGAAATAGAAAGATTTCAGATGTAGTGATATGAAATTAATAAAGTATAATATTTAATTTTTTGAAAATACCATGAATGAAATGATATTTTCATAAAAATATTACTTCCATCTTACATACATTAAGAACACACACTATTATTCTATGTAATGATTGAAAATAATTTGAGTAGTATATTCATGGGAAATATTTGAAGTAGAATTTAATGAGTTGTATTAGAATTTTTTGGCTTCTATATACTCAAAAAATTGAGAATGAAGAAAACTTGCAGTGCGATGGGGAATCTTTTGCAGTTCGTTAGGATATAATAGTGTACTAAAGTGAAAGTGACATCTTATACACATTTAGAAGTGTAATGGGTCAAATTTTTATATAGTTTTGTTGATTATATTCAATTCCAGTTGAATATTTTATGTGAAAGTGATCTAATGAAGAATCATAATATCTCATTGGCTCAAAGTGGTAGATCATTTTTGTGTTACGATGGAATATTGATGTTTGTGTGAACATTAACATTGTGTTAGAATTTTTTTTCCAACACTAGTGAGATACCAATATAATTTTAGAAGTGGTTAATCCCTACCCACCATGGTTCTAGTATGATACTTTACTGACTGACATATAATTGTTGATTGATTTCATAGTTGATAATATATATCTCATGTCATCCCAAACTCAACAAGGTTGTAGTCACCCATCATGGGGGATAACCTTTTATATTTTTTATGGGATGTGCTTCATTTACTTTCTATCTTGAATGTGTTATAATTTTTTTGTTTACTTGGATAATATACTAATCCCAATTGGTGAAAATTTTCTAATTTAAAATACATTAAATGTGAAAGAAAAAAATTAATAAAACTTGGGTACACTAATTCACACCCCCTCCTAGTGTTCCTTCATGATCCACTTGGAACTTAAATTAGTATCAGAGTAAAGTTTCCATCTATGATTAGATTTACATTAATATTCATGTTTTATATTTTAGACATATAGTATGTTTTTATTTTAATTTTATTAAGTATCATAATTGCCTTAGATGAAAAATTATTTTCCTATTTATATCAGTTTCAACAAAGGGGTTTCTATAAAAACATTGAAGAACATAATAAATAAAAAGTTAAGGAATCTATGAATTTTATTGATGAATTAAGAGGGTATATCAAAAACTGAATACATTCATACTGTTAGTCTATCAACTCTATCTATTAAATCAATTAATACTGATCCTTTTGATGATTCTAGTTAATTTAGTGAGTAAGATCAGTTTTTTGAATCACATAGTGTTTTTTATTTTGGAATAAAAAAATTTCTGAAGAAGGTTTATATTAATTTTATCACTAATATATTTTCATTTATCAAGTGACTATATGATGAAAATTAAATCTTGAATAATAATCTAAGGTAGGTAGAAGAATTTTTGGAAAATATGTTTCATGGATGAAAACTTCTTACACAACTTGTTAAACTTGAAGAATAAATTATATTAGTTTTCAAATAAAATCTCTTCTATGTGGAATACGTGAGGAATATAAATACGTGTGAGAAAGAAGTGGCTGAAAAATTCCTTACTAATACAATTTGTACACAAAAATAATCAAAATAATAGTCTACATCACTTTTCAATGCAAAATTCACTATAGTTGAAGATAAATTACCAAGGGTTGTTAGTAAAAAGTACATGACTATGAAATTTATACATAAGTGATCCATGAATTATAGAAACTACACATAACCACAATGAATGTTAAATAATCCCAACTAGAGGTTATGGGAAGGATTGTTAAAGAGTTTTATAATAATTTACTAGAGGAAATATAAATTCATAAAGATAAAATTAAAAAAATGAAGAGCTAAGAGGAAAAATAATTGAAATCATTTAAAGATGAGAATATTACACTCAAACTTAAGTATCTTGAATTAGATCTCAAACTAAAAAATTTGTAAGAGACAAATGATGAGACTTCCCAAGGTACTGGAAAAACAATTTATTATAAGAATACCTTATATAATGATTTAATTTCTAAAAAGACTTAATCTTGTGGTAATAACATATTGAGATTATCTCAAGATAAATCTAAAAGAATCCCATAAACATAGGTAACCCTTGTCCCCAATGTTTCTATTTGTACTAATGTTTTTTTAAATATATGTATAGGTTCTAAAAGGGGATTTTATAAAAAACAGTTGAAGAAGAATTCTAATTAACCCACTATAACATCAAAGATGGATGAGAATAAGTATACAAATTATTTTTTCACATATAATTATCAAAAGAGGAATTTTTTTGAAAAAAATAGCTAGATACTAAATCCATCCAAAATATTATAAATAATAAAAATTAAATAAAAAATCTATTTTTGGGTTTTTTTGAAAATTTCGGAATCAACCCATTGATTATTGGCTTATGTTTTCAATTCATTACAATAATAGAAAGATAATATTAAGGGGGATAAAATCCATTATTAAGTGAATTCCTATATAACTGAATCACAATTTATAGATGAATAATAATATTTTTATCAAGAATATATTTTGGTGACTTGAAGACATCCATGATTATTAAAAAAAATGTGTAACAGTTATGATGAGTGATGGAATTTACCAACCATGAACTATACATATTCTAATATAAATAAAATAAAACAATAAATTCTGAGGAAAAGAAAAAAAACATAGAAGTATTCATTGGGGTACAATAAGAAAAATATAGTGAAGAAAAGTATGAAATAGTCAATAATAATGATGAATACTGAAAATGATGATACAGCAAAGAAAATGTTCTTCTATTATGGTTGAATAATCCATATCATAGAACATTAAAACAACCCATAAAAACTGGTGTTAGTTGATGTAATCTAAATAAAAAATAGTAATAAATCTTGGAAATAAATAAATTGTTTTATTTGGTTAATGACATCCAAGATGAAAAAAATTAAATTTCATGATAGGATGTCTAAAATGGATAACCCTATGATTGATACATATCTATGAGGAAGGTGTATAATGTTTGGGAATATTACTGAAAAATGCATGACATGGTTTTCTGTAAAAAAGAACTAGTGAATAATAAAGGGAAATAACTAGTGTCTTGTTGTTATAAAAAATATACTATGATTAAGGAGTATATACCCAAGTATATGTCTAAGAATTCCCCATAAGAATACATACTCATATAGCTAGAAAAACTGGAATCAGCTATGAAATTGGATTAGGAATAGAATAATGAATTTTAATTGGTACAAATATGGAAAAGAATATTCTATATAATAAGAAAGATAAAGATATCATGAATTCTATAGTTCTCTTAAATTATAACATTTGGAAAGTCAAATAATGAGAAATCATGAATGGTTCTCATTAATCTAGAGTTAGATTGAATGATTTTTATCTATTGGGAAATAAATATCATCCTTGATTCTCTAACTAAAATGTCTCCAAGAACCACCTTATTACCATGCATATTTTTTCTATAGGGATTTGAAGGTGAGACAAATATTTTAGGAGAGTACTGAAGAATTAAACATTGTGAAAAGTTATACAGTATCTAGAAAGTAATACATCTTGGATTTCATTATTTCAATTGTGGTTAAAATTTTTATTAGAGATTATTCATGAAGGAAGCCGACCATGATGAATAAAATATATGAATTTCATCATCTAGGTGTAGTAAAGCTGAAAACCATCAAGGTTTATGCATGTGATTAAAATGTATTCACACCAAAATGTATGGTGAATGATTCTAGTATTCAATGGGTAAGATATCTAAACATGATTGAATAAATTCATGTGATTTAATTTTTACAGAATAGAACCCATTGTTATGATGATACAATGATGGGTTAATATATAATAGGTATAATTTAGGAATAATTATAATGTTCTATTTGAAGTGAGGTTATTCAGAAGAAGAGTAAGGTGAAAAACTCAGGGTCAAAATATGAAGGAGCGAGTCAGTGTAGTTTTTCAAAAAATACCCTAACCCTCTTACAATTTTTTTATTAGATGAATGTGAATTGAAAGTGTTCTAGAGAACAAAACATAGAAAATGAAACACTATATATCCCTATAAGGGTTCTATGTCATCTTGTTGAGTTTATGCCTTCATAACTGAATGATTCATAGTTGATTGCATGAGCTTGTACTTGATTTATCCACTCTCACTATGTTATATTATGTTATAGTAGTGTTCCTTTAACTTCATATCTCTATGAAGCACAAATTCCACATACTCTTACATGAAGAAGGTATCAAACACCATGTACTATATTGAAATATTATGAACATTGATATAGTATTTCGAACTGAGTGAGTTATGTGGAGAATAAGTATATTTATCTAATAAAGTTGTGTAAATAATGTTGAATTAATGCTACATGATGCACATGCATTATTTATGCATGCATAAATGAAATACATGGAGATAGTGTGTACATGAGGCTTTATGAAAAATATATAAAATTGTTTTACGGATTCAATAATAAATATTGAAATTTGTAGAGATTAATTACATATAATGATAAACATCAAGTAAGTAGAAACAATGACATTGAACTTATAGTGATATAAAAAGAATATGGTCGTATATTGATCATTTCAAAATTCCATGCATGAAATAAAATTAATATGAAATTATTATTTACATTATATATAATTAATGAAAACATAATTTTTATGTGTCTAATGATTAAAAATACTATAAGTGTTATTTTTAGGAGAAATATGGGAAGAATAACTCAATGAGTTGCACTACAAATTCATAACTTCTCTATGAAAAGACAGTTCAGGAAGAAGATAACTTATAGTGTGATGGGGAATCGTTATTTTCTAATTCAAATATAATAGTTAGCTGTAGTATAAGTTATATATTCTAATCATTTAGAAGAGTAATGGGTTGAATTTGAATATATTTTTTCATTATACTAAGTAGAAATCTATGTCTTTTAGTGCAAGTGAGAAAGTATAGAATCTTCACATCTCAGTGGATCAAAGAGGAAGTCATATTTTTGCTACGGTGGTAGCTTGAAGTTTGGGTGATTTTTCGCACTTTGTTGTTTTTGTGTTTGTAAACACTGTTGGGATGGAAATATAAAAATAATAGTTATATTCCATTATATATAATACTCCTGTGATTTTAGTATAATTTTTTATGAGCTTAATACCTACCATCGTGGTTTCATAATGATACCTAAACATTCAAATTGTAATTATTGATTGATTTTATAGTGGATAATATGTTTCTCAAAACTTCCCAAACATAAAAAGAACAAAGTATCCCATATTAGTGGAACACCTTGTAATAATACTATGTGCTGTGATTTATTTACTTGTTTTCTTGTATGTGGTATAATTTTGTTTGATTATGGTGAATATATATTAGTCCAAACAGGTGCATATATTTGAATATAAAATGGGGTTAATGTAAAAGAAAATAAATTAATGAAACTTCTATACACTAATTTAACCCTCTCTCAATGTTCTTGCAAGATAAAAATTGAACTTCACACACAAGTATCTCAATAAACCTATGAACTTAAATGGATGCTTTATCAAGAATGATGTCAACAGACTCCTCAATAATATATAAAAAATCCTCTAAGAATCACCATTACCTTAACTATACACGTATTGAACCATATAAAAAAATAAAATTATTACTTCGATACTTCATCCATAAACACAAAGAAACCGTTATTTTCTCATTAAGTTATAATAACACCCTTAATTATGTGTATATAATCATCCATTATAGATATTTATAATATTTATATTATAAGTGATGAAACCAACCTAAACATAAACAAGATATAATATATGAGTGTGTATGGTTAGAGAAGGGATGAATTTAGAATAATATCATTATTAATGTATAATAATGATATTATTTAATTTTTTTAGGCGGTGAATTATATTTTAATATATTTGTTTAAATATGAAAATATTAAATAATTAATGTAATACACCACCTTCTTGGAGGAGGTAGTCTGCATGTATGTCCGGGAGGCACGCTCATAATTCATTAATTAGGTATAATATCAATAAGAGATTATAATTTAAAAATTTAAAGAACATAAGAAATATCAAACTAATATATTAAAAATAAATCACACCATACATAGAGGTGGTAGTCCTCACATTCTCTTGACAACATCTTAATTTTTCAAATGGTTTTGGAGGACATTAGAAAATATTTATTTCATTAGTATAATAAAATTTAAAAACATTTATAATATTTATGATATCATTTTTTATGGATATTTTATTTTTTAGTGGGTAAAAGAAGAAAATAATTAAAAGTTATTGGTTGATAACATTATATCTCTCTCTAAATGTTCTCCGTTGAGTAAAAAATTATGGCTCTTTATCATGATGTTTTAGTACTAAAATGTCTTCTTGGATAAAATGTATTTTTGAATGAGTATAAAATGGTGTGGATTTGAGCTCAATTTATAAGAGAAAGGGAATTCCATTTTTTAATTATAAACTTTCAATATAAAGAGAGTGAATGTTTCACATGTAAAGTAGATCCAAAGTAGAAAATAATATTTTAGAGTATGATTTACATTAACATATCCCTAAGCCACTTATTTTCACATATTTTTTAAACATATTTTCTGTATTTTACTCTTAGATTTTTCACTTTTTCTATATTTTGTTTTCATAGTAGTATTTAATTTTTACACTAGGAATTTACTTTTAATGCATAAAAATAAAATGGTCCTTATTAAATAATTTTTAACTAATTAGTCAACATATTAAATAAATCTTATCAAATAAAAATTCCATGGGAATGAATAATTACATATAAAATTTTTATATGAAACATGTAAAACTATATTCATAGAAAACTAGTATTTTTAAGCATTTAAATTATGATTATGATAAATTTATCAATTTTATTGATTAATATGATATTAATTTGTTTATTATTAATGATATAATTGATATATAGATTTAAAAACAATCAAATCCTAAATTCCACCTTGTAGATACTTAGTTAAAATAAAAAGACCAATAGTATATTTTTTAGATTAAAATATTATTTATGTTTCCAAAATGATAAACATGGGTATTATAAATTAAAAATTATATTTTTAAATACATCATTTAGATCCATTATTTTTTTATCATGAATATTTAATATGATTTTACATTATTCTTACTTCCTTATAATATCATAAATTTTACACTTTTAGTGTAAACTGTTTTTAGTAACTATTCACCTAAAAATCAGTTACTTCATTAAAATTAAAAAATTTAACCTAGGATAATAATTTTATATTTAATCCTTAAAATAAATTTCTTTTATAAAATTAAAATTAAAAATTTATCTTTTAATTGAAATTCAAAATATAAATAAGTGATGATTTGATTGAAAAATTCAATTTTCTAATATTATGTGTTCCCAATAATATTTCATACTTATTTCTAGTTTAAATAATTGAAATATATTAGTTTATATATTTAAATATTATATATAATTATAATAATAATTTAAAATTTGTCAATTTAATTTATTAATACATTTAACAGTTATATGAGACCGAAAAATTCCTTAAAATATTAAATCTTATTACTTATTTAATCACTAAAAGTAATATTTTTTTATTTTTTAATATATTTTTATTTTTAGAGGATTTATAATTCTTATATTTTTTTAATAATTTTCATCAAATATTCAATGATTTTTTTTCGGTTTGTTGTTTCATGTTAAACAATCTATCAAACTTAATATTAATCTAGAGATAAATGTATTCCAAAAACCCCAAGGTGTAAAATTATACCCCTTAAATAAATTAAATCATTTTTCTTTTAATTATTTTCTACTAATAAGATATCTAAGGTTGTCTAAAAGATATACATGACTAAAGATATATTTAATATGATATATCTAACTTACTATCTTATTTAAGATCAAGAAACACATATTTGTCTTCAATCTATGCATATATTTTTTATCCATAATTTATTCCAAATATGACTTAATTTCTATGTATTAATAGTTTATAGGGTCATACCTTGACCAAAAACATTTTTATGACCCTATTTCCATGAGTATATTAAAACCAAATTTTTTATGAAAAAACTAAATAAAATCATACTAAATGATCAAATGAAAATAAATGATCAATATTTAGATTCCTTATCCTATAAAACATTCATTTTATCCTTTGCTATTTTCGTTTCAACTATATATAATTGGGTCAACTTATAAACCCTTCTTCTTAACCTAGTTTTTATATTGTAATTTTCTTATTAGGATCTCTAACCTAACATGTTATATATTACATCATCAATTATCATTTAAATATTTTATAGTGGTTTATAAATCATATGTGAATGACCAAATCGCATCTATCTGGGGTGTCTAGAAAGGTGGGTTGTCTGATGCCCCCTTATCATGATCCGAGTATAGATTTGGTTGATAGTCAACTAGTATTCTTTAAGTTGATTTACCCTGTGTTCCTCTGTTCCTTAACTATATCCATTTTAAAATATAAAAAATGGATGTAATTTTTAAGGAACACTATAATATATACCTTATAAAAAATTCAAGATATTATTATATAATTAGATTTATCCTTAGTAGTTTCACTAAATGTTTCTCATCCTAATTTCCAATAGATCCAAACAAATACCAAAAATAACTAACTATGGTATGATACCAACTCAGGTACCCTTGAACTGCAATCATGGATCTGGGGATAAAAAAATTTCTTTAAAAAATTCATTTTTTATAGACGTTGGAGAACCAAGATGAATAAATTCTATTTTACATTATTTACATTAGTTTAAACTTACGTCTCACAGTTATCACAAAATCTTATGAATGAAATGTTTAGTGTCTTTGAGGATCAACTACCTTTTCTTCCTATTTTATATCACTTTTTAATATTTCTACATAATTGAGTCAAATTTTACTCCGTTCTAGACTTATCATAAGATATACTTATCTTCAAAACATAGAGAATAAAAACATAATAAATGGGTGAAATAAAAAAGTCAATAATGAGAACCATATCAACCTATCATCCAGGTTAAGATCACAATTAAATGAGAAAACATGAGAATGGGATGAATATATTATTAAAAAGAATAAGGAATAATAAGATTTTTACACAAAGAATATTAGAATGACTGGAAGTCTCAAATGATCAAAAATATTACATAGCATAAGAGTGTAGACTGATGAAAAAATTAACTTCATCTATGGTAGAATAACATAAGAATATAACATAGAAATATGGAATAAATTAAATTATAGTAAATGATAACCTAGTGGAGTAGACATTGATACCAAATTTCCACCAAAATGTGGGAATGATATAATAACTTGTGTACCATATTAGTCTTCGGATAACTACCCATGTACCCTCTTATCCATGGGATGATAACTCATGCACCTTGATGAGATTGTGATAACAACCTACATACCCTGCTATTCTTGGTATAACAACCTATGTACCAACATAATCTTGGGTTAAAAACTCTTGTACCATCTTGATATTGGGATAAAAACCAATTTACCCTCTCCGTAATTTGAAACTACCTATGTACCCTCTTCGGATAAGGATAACAAACCTTGTACCCAATTTGGTTTGTGCATTTACTGGTGAGACCCTTTTGAGATCATGAGATAAAAAACATCAATCAATGAATTGGGGGATGATATATGACCCCACCCATTTATAATAACTGTATAGAAATTTGCATACTAAGATATCATGAAAAAATTTATATTTCAAACATAACTTAATTTACATGCGGTAAAGAGAAGGGTTTCACAGAAATTCAAATATAATACATCATAAGAAGTATAAATAAAAAGGTGAATAATGGTATTCAAATATATCTCTAGTGTAACATATGGATCATTAATATTTTGAAATATATAAAAAGTTCTGTTTCAATATCATTAGGTAAATCACTTTGAAAAATATACGTACATATTTTTAATTTATTACCATAATGAATTGGTTTTATTAAGAAAAACCAATTAAAAAATAGAAAGGTATATTTTTTCAAAAGGAATTGTCATAACAGTAAAATATTATGTTTATATGGAAAAAACCATTAAAATATATTTTATACGAATTTTTATACATTATCATAAAATGATGAAGTTACCAATCACTTTAAAAATTTATTTTCAAAAATGGAAAGTGAAAAATTATATTTTTTTAAAAATAACATTCAATAACGGGGCCTTAACAAAGACATAAAGATGATCACCATGAAATATTGAGTGAAATATAAAACATGTTTTTATGAAAAGAAAACTATTTTGTTAGTTTATAACTCCTTTGGTAAAAAATAAGACTGTAAAAATGAGTAATTAAGAAATCTATTGAAAATATGAATAATGAAATTTGAAGTCCACACGAGATAGTAAATATTTTGGTTTTTGAAAAGTATAACATTTTCTAGAAGATAAAATATGAACATTGAAGAAAAATCATTGTCAAAGAAGATTATAATTAATCATAACAAAGATATATTTTTTGAGAAATAAACTCTTGAAGGTAAAAAAATTGAATTCAAAATGTAACTTTTCTCAGATAAATAAAGAATTATAATATTATTATAGAAGAAAACCATTTTATAAATCCATAGTAGAAATGTAATCATTATGACTTATGAAAAGAAGTTTAGTTATGAAAAACCACTTACAAATATCATAATCAATGAAGTAATATTCATTAGTAAATGAGTTTATGACACATAATTATAAATACATATAACAGAAAGTATGATGAAAATTATATAACATCATAGGATAAAATTTTTAATCTTATAAGGATTTTTTTCAAGAACTATAATTATAAAAAAATAGCAAAAACTGAGCTATAAAAATCCTTAAAAACATCATATTTGGAAGGAATAATCATTTTATAGGAATTTTTAAAGAAATAAATGTATATAACCTGAAAAAATAGGAAATACATCATAGTATAATGATAGGTAAGAACATAAAAAACTCATAATAATAAATTTCAAAAAGAATAATAATAACACAATGACTGAAAATTGAGTTATACAAAACCCTTAACTTTAATTCTGCATAATAGAATATGCTTTAACCTCCGGTATAAAAAAATAAGTATCATAATAAACTATTTCAGAAACACATTCACGCCTATAATATTTTATAAAAATCATTATATATCATTTATTAGAAATATATTAGTTAGTAATATTTTATTTTCAACTTTATATGTTTAATTTATATTTTTTTATTAGCTTTAATTATTTGTTTATTACTAGTTTCACAATGGGGGAATTGATTCTTGTTTATGGATTCAAAGTTAACAATTGTAATGTAATTATAAGTACTTAAATATATTTTTTTATAATTATTTATAATGTTATAATTTCATTTTATAATAATTTTAGTTATGTTTTGTTATTATTAAGTTGGTGACATGGTTGTTTCTGTAAATTTTAATGAACAAAAGTGTGATACAATAATAATAAGTTAAATATTATTTTAAAATTTATAGTACCAAAAAAACTATTTTATATTTATTTTATAATAACTTATATATTAATGATTCCATATCCAACCATGATAGATATTTTTAACATTATTCATGTATGTGGTTAAATCAACCCAAATAAGAACAAACTACGATCTACGAGTGAGTATGGTTAAGGAAGTGATTATTTTGGAATAATATAATTATTATTGAGGTATAATGATACAATTTATATTATTTTATTTTGGTTAATTTGAATTTAATAGAGTTTAATAAATAATAAAATACTATATAGAAAATTAGATGTGTCACTCTTATAGAGGTGGTAATCCGCAAATACGCACTATCGACACATTCATTTTCTATAGAGAAAGAGGAAGATAGAGAATGATTCATAATTTAAGAGTATTTATAATTTTATAAATAACATATGAATCCATTAAATATATATTAAAAACCCTTCTTGTAAGGCGGTGATGAAAAGTCAATAATGTCGTTCATGGATGCTATTGTCTACATATATGCATGAAATCACCTTTATTTTTATAATGGTTTAATAAGAAGGTAGAAAATGTATATTATATTACTATAATATCATTTAATAATTTTAATAATACATCTTTATTATAAATTAATTGATATAGTAGTTTTGAGAGGGTAAAACAAGAAAATAATTAGGAGAGCTCATTTTTAAACATTACCTCTCCATTTGGATGTTCTCCCCTGGGTAACACCTTGAGGATTCATAACTTGGTTTTTTGGAAATTTAAAGTATTCTAGGATGTGAGGATAGTTTTTATTTGATTCTATGGTAGATTTTTGGTCAATATATTTTTCATAATGTGTAGATAAATGGATTGGGGGTGAGATACTTTTAAAGATGAAGGGTATGACATTTATATAAATATAACCTTTTAAAATATTGAGAGTAAATGTTTTAGATGGAAAGTGGATTGAATGTGGTAATTATTGGATTTAGTATGATTAAATTTCTATAATCCCTAAAAATTTTTATTTTTATGCATGATTTATATATGTTTTTAAGTCTATTACACTTTGATTTTTCACTTTTACCATTTTTGTTTTTTATCTTGGTAATTAATTCTAACCAATGTAATTTAATTTTATTAACTAAAATTAAAAGTGTCCATATAAAATAATTTTTAACCACTATTTCTAAATATTAAATGCATCTTAAAAAATAAAATTTATGTATAAGAAAAAATAATTTTTACATTAGAATTTTTAGTGTGTTAAAATCTATTTTAGAAAAGTTTATTTTTTAGAAAACAAATATCATTATAATAAAATTATATAAGTTTTTAATTTTTATGAAATGAATTTGTTTCTTAATAACCATAATATATATATATTGATTTGTTGAAAATCTAAAAAATAATTCCACAATGTGGATACTTTGTTAATGGAATATATTAAAAATAGTTTTTATTATATTAAAATATTACTTAAGCTTCCATAATGTTAAACATAAGTTTTATAAATTCAACATTATATTTTTGAATGCATAATATAACTCAAAAATAAATTTTTTGATCATGCAATCTTTTTATGAGTATTTATATTATACATACTTGTTGATATAGTCATAAATAATGTTGTTTTAGTTAAAAATACATTTTTTACTGTTCACCTAAAAATAAATTATTTCAGAAAAATCCCAAAAAAAATATCTTAAAATAATATGTTTATTCTGAATAAAAAAATAATTTCTCTTTTTAATATTAATATTATAAAATAATAATTTATCTTTTATGTTAAAATTCAAAATGTAAAGAAAAACCTATTTTACAAAAAAATTTCCTTTTTAAATATTATAAGTTCACAATATTATTTCATTTGAAATTAAAAATTAAAAATATATATTTATTATTTCATATATTGAAATATTATTTATGATCATGATAATCATTAAAAAGTGGTCAATTTAAGTTATTAATACTTTAAGTAGTTTTTTAATAATGAATAATAGTATTAAATATCAAATCATATTAGTTAGACATCCCTTAAATGTAATAATTTTTTATTTGTTAACACATTTTTTTAGTGGGTTTTTATTATAATAATTATTTTAATAATGTTCATCAATTATATCCAAAATCGTCTTAGTTTTGTGTTGCATGCCAAACAAGCTATCAAGCATAGTATTAATTTTGAGAGAAATAGATTCTAAAATCTTGAGGTGTTATAAATATTACTATAATATATTTTTTTAAGGTTTTCCTTGCATATTATTGGCTTTGTGATCAGCCCCCTCTTCGTGTTCCTGTAAAATTATTTTTGAGGGTATAGTTGAGGTTAGAGATTTAATATTTCAATTTATTTATTTGGATTAAATTATGTATGTATCATGTTTTTTCTTTCATTGAGTGGATGGTAAGGATTAAACTAATGAATATAGTGAATTTTAATAGTGGAAGTTGAAGCGGAATGGCGATTCACATTTATTCTATGTGGTTCTATGATATTTTATGTGATGGGTGGACGTTTAAAATTACCCCTAAAAGTTTTTTTACTTCTATGGTATACATATTTTTCTGGGTTTATATTATTGAAATTAAATATTATAAAAGAAAATAATTTAATTCTATTAATGAAATGGATTCTAGGAAATCTAATGACATGAAAATAATGATTATAATAACATTAATTAATTCATTTGAAAAAGGATTGTTAAAGAGTAATTTACTATTATGATTTGGTGATGGTTTGATGTAGTTTTCTACTGTGTTTATTAGTGTTGTGGTTTTAAATATTTTTGGTGGATATATGATGATGTAATTCATGTTAATTTATAGTTATGTGAAAAATAATGAATTAATATAAATGAATAATTTAGACAAGGGAATGTGTTATTTATTAATGTGGTATTGGGTGTGGTTGGATAATTTAATTGGGTGGTTATTTTTATTGAGTTTAGTATTAAGGAAACATTATTGAATTATTGATTTTATAGTTATAGAGTATCTGGTTGTATAGAAAAGGAATTTGTTTTATGTATTTTTTTTCTTGTTATTGGCATGAAATGGGTGTAGGGTTCTATATTGAAGAGTTTGGTTGATGTTAGTTTGTACTATAGTTTCCATGTGGTATAAAATGTGTAAATAATAAATTAATTCAATAATGGGTAATGGGTTGAAATTATTGAATAACTAGTTTTCACATAAAATTATGGTAATGGATGAGATATTCATATTTAATAAATGATGATGACTAGAATAAAAGTGAATAATGAATGGTTTCCCATTAAATATAGTTTATCTAGTAACATCATGAATGTAATGTGTTAGTAAAAAGAGTAAGTATGGAAATGGTTTAATGATCTGATTAAATAGGAAATTGTGAATGTTGTTGTGGTTATTTTGGGTGATAGGTGAGACAGTTTGTGGTATAATAACTGTAGTGGTTGTCAGTATGTGTAATTGGTTTTGGGGTAACGGTGGATAGTATTTATAGTTCTATTTCAAAGAAACCATTATGTTGCGTATATGCGAGGATTTTTTATAATTTATATTTTTATTTGTGACTCCATATGAACAGTAATGAATTTAGATACCCATATGCATATATTACCAAATCTTTTGGATTTTCAATGTTTTCCTAGACATCTAGGATGGTGGGGGAAAATGGAGGACTAATCATTCTTCCCTAACATCACTCCCTTACATGTAAATGATGTGATGACCAATGATTATGATTCAAAAGTTGTTTTGACAAGAGTTTATAGTGAATAGGATGTTATGTGATAGAGTATGTGACACATAGTGGTGGTAATTTGTGGTTAAGTGATGACATGCATTTGATTCTATTCATGTTCAATATAACCTACTATAGTGAGAATGTGGTTTTGACATATTTTCATGGTGGGGTTAATTCATGGTAGAAGGAGGGCACAAGGTTGACTTATTTCATATTCAGAACACGCTACTCTGATGGGAATAAGATATGTGGTTGTGGTATATGGTATACTGACATGATGATGATGATGTGATATGAGCTATATGGTGATGACGATAATGTGATTATGGTTGTTATGTGAGGTGTGGTTATATTACAGGTATTGTAGAACGAAGATATCTATCATTGGGGAATGAGAGTGTAAAACTATTGGGGTAGTGGTTTTTTGGAATGTTCTTACCAAATTCATTCATTATCATGTTATTATATTTTTATGTGATATTGGGTGAGTGATCCTCAGTGAGGATGGGTGTTTATTTATTTGGCATTGGTATGGGTTGGTTCTTTCATTGGTACATTTGGTAATTAATATTATTATTCAAAATTTACATGATAGATCTTGAGGAACATCCTGCTGAGTATTCATCCATTTTATCGCCTATATATAAATATGTTTGTCAAGTTTTTATGAGGGATTCAATGACTGAAATATACCTTAATAGAGTATGTCTTAGATATTCTATTGATTTCACTATTGTATGTGTTTTTTTGGAAATTCATTCAAGGTATATTTTATTATGTGAAATTTACTTGTATATTTGTTTTATTTATTATTATGGAGAATATTGGTGGATTTACATATACGAACTAGGAATTTTGAGGGTAATTACTCTCATTTTTTAGATTTATACTATTGGATATAGTCACCAACCCAAGG
Source organism: Viscum album (assembly GCA_963277665.1). Classification (NCBI taxonomy): domain Eukaryota; kingdom Viridiplantae; phylum Streptophyta; class Magnoliopsida; order Santalales; family Viscaceae; genus Viscum; species Viscum album. Next base: position 1,225,145,545 of record OY728131.1, on the reverse strand, counting down.
CCTATTATAGGTGAGATTTTGGGGCCACCACTATCTTTACTATTGTCCCAAGAATGAGATCCCATTGGGAGTGGGTTGTGACATTAAATATACAAATTATTCAATAATTTATCAAATACCTATTCAGATGTATAAATTTTTTGTATCATAATTTTTTGGTCTGTCTAAGTGTAAATTTTCCAAACTACATTGTATAATTATCAAACTATGTATACATGAGTTTAAATCTAGGTAAGACATAAAATAATTAGTTTAAATTTAACAACTATAGTTTATTATTTTAAAAATTAAATCATTAATAAGGGTTTGTTACGATTTATAAATATTGTATTTTAGAATTTTATTAAAAATAAGGCGTCTATTTATTGTTAATCAATGGAAAGTGGGACTTAGGGTCAGACTTCTCACTAGCCTAGGGGCTTATAACATCTAAGAATGGTGTGGTATGGAAACATATCACACCAAGCATTCTATTTTGGGGTTTTTTAGTTTTTTATTATTCTAAGACTTTATAAAAAATGTTTATATATAACTTATAATTGGGATGCATTTAGATTCATATAAATATGATTAAATTTTATTACTGGGTGGGTTACACAAATAACAAGTTGTGTATGTTTTTTTCCAGTAGTATGACTAAGACATATTAATTTGGGTTAAGGAATAAGATTAAAAAACTAAATGTCTAGAATCATGAATTCATATAGGGTAGGGAAGGTAAGGAAGGATTCTTCTAGGACATTCACTCTGAGGATATCCCTTTATTGTTATATAAATATAAAATATATGGCCACTTTTTTTGATTTTATGATCATATATATGGGAGGAATAATGCCACAGGTCAATAGGGATGGTTATCTTGTTAATCATGCTGAGGATCATATGAATGTTTTTCATCAATTGAATTCATAGGTTGTTTCTAGATACTCTTATGTGGAGAATGCCATTAGAGAAAATATAATAGAAATATAGGGTTTTTCTAAAGAATAAGTTTCTTGAACCTGTATTGGGGAGGGGTTTAACCAAGGTGATTCCTAGAGTATCAAATCATTTTTTTTCTAATCCTATGGATGATAGAATTCAAAATAGTTCCCTAAATACTGATGGGGTAGAAATGTTATAGATAGACCTCCCCAGTCCCATTTCATTGATTGATTCCCATACATGTGCTATTCCAATGATGTTTCTGGATCACATGAAGAAATTATTCAAACTTGGTTGATGAATTATTTTTAGGATAATGGAATAATTTTTTTCAATGTGAATACAACGAATAAATAAATATTTAAGGCTACTATGGTTTGTGTTGCTAAAATTGAGGTGTATGAAACTAGTGTTGATACTATTGGTATTTTAATTCTGACCTATTATATGAAGGTCTTGAGTTTTCTATGAAGAAGGGAGTTGGTTGTATATATAAGTCAAAAATATTATATAGAGGTAATAAGAAAGAAAAAAGGACTTATAGAAATGGTTATATGAAAGATTATTGAAAATTTATAGGTCTTAGAGGTAGCTGATATTTTGGATAGAATAGAGTTAGTAATAGTTATGTATTTTTTTGGACTTATCCCAGAGTGTAAGAGAAAGATATGGATTAATATGGTTTGTTTCCTCTATCACATGGTGAAGTTATCAGAGATAGAATCTATGTTTTGAATAATTTCAAGGAGAAAAAAAATTAAAATTTACACTAAGAACTTCACTTTATATCAATTAGAGAAATATAGTCCCCATAAGAATAATTTTTGAATCTAATTATCTATCAATACTAAATCAGTTTTCAAGTAAATTGGAAGCCATAGGATCAAAGTAATGAAATTAAAACCCTCTAAATTTGGATTTCCACCCCATCCATTTTCCATAGTGTTGTTATATTTAGAATGAATCAATAAAGGTTAAATTTATTTTCATGGTAATAAAAAGGAGAAGGATTTATGGGGGATTTATAAAAGGGTTACCTAGTAATTTTGAAAGAACATTTTTACATGGATTTATAAGTAGTGAGGTATTTTCAATAAAGGTACCAATGTTAAATGGATTATCTTGGAATAAGCATTTTGGGGATAGGGAAAAGTTATAGAATATTTTGAAGAACCACTCTATACTAACCTAGATTGAAACACTGATGATATTTATTAGGAACTATTCTTAAACCATGTTACTAATTATCTATCATTTTAGGGAAATATCTAGGGGGATTAAAATATTTTATTCAATTTAATTATCCAGTCTCTTTTACATTTAGTTATTCTTATTCCAAATGTAAGGTTTCAATCCACTTTCCTTTCTAATAAAAAAATGTGATATATAATATTTTAATGGGAGAAAAGAGTTATACATGATATATATATGGTGGATATGAAAATAGTGAAAGAATGAAAAACCATAAAAATATAATGTGTATGATTCCATCATGAACCAGCACATGTGAAGTCCTCGAATATTCAAAAAGTGAGGTTCTATAAAAGTAGTGTTCCCTGGAATCATTTTGTGTAACTTGTAGTGGATACAGATAAACCCAAGGGTTAGGTAATTATGTCCCACTATGTATTTAGAATATACATAGTTTAGAAACCCTAAAATTTATAATAACATTGGAATAGAGTTGGTTTTATCTATATTATAGATTTAAGAAAAGGGTTATACACTCAATTATCCAGGTCTCATATATTATATGATTATAATGATGGCCAACCTAAATTTATAAGTGTTTATAATAATTCTATCCTGCACTCATTACTTGTAAAATATGATGAATAAATATATATGTTGTATAAGTTTATAATTTTATTGAGAGTCAATTTAATAAAATTATTTATTTATGGATTATAAAACATGATATTTTTAAAATAATATGTATTGTTGTAGATAATGGAATGTGTTATGAAAATCATTTTGAGATCACATATATATTAGACATATACATTAGTATATTTTTTATAAGTTTGAAAACTATTCTCATAGAGAATCATATTGTGCATTGAGATGAAAATATTTTAGAAATAAATTTATGAATTTATGAATCTATGGTATTGGATATCATGGGTGCTTAATAAATTTGTGTGAATAAAGATAGACAAAAAAATAAGTGTTAATTGATGAATGAATAATTATATCACTATAATGGAAATGGGGAAAGATTTTACACATTGGAAGACTACAGTTATACATAATTCTACCTTCTTGATTAGTTTTTTTAATTATAAAATTTTTATTATGTTACTTCCATAAGTATAAATTTTATTTCTATATCTTATTTTAAAAAGTAAGGATTTTTATTTATGATTAAGAATAAGAGTTGTTCTATAAACATTAATTAATTTTTTTATTATATTTTAATTAAGTTAAATGGTGTATACAGTTCAGATATGGGTAATCTTGTCAATAATATTCAATAATAAAAGATTAAGGTTGATTTCAAAACCACATATCTATGGAATTGTCACCTTAGGTATATAAATGATAAATACAACCAAAGACTCTATATATATCGATTATTGGAATCGTTCAATTATGAACCTTTTTATTAGGAAAACGAATTCATAATCCTTTAATTTAAAAGTTTATATGGATAAAAAACTATGAATTAGTACATAGTTATGTATATGGACCAATGAATACTCTTATATATGGTTGATATCAGTACTTTGTAGCCTTTGCTAATAACATCAGTTTTTATGGTTATGTATTTAATATATGATATATGTTTGTAACCACTAAACAATTAAATGTGTTGAGAAGTGATGTATAAAATAAACCAGTAAAAATTACAAAGATCCTATAATAATATCATGGTGGTGAATGTTGGGCTTTGAATTATTTAATTAACTTAGATATCATGGAGTTGTTTTATAACTCACTCATCCACAAACACTATTGTTGAATGGTTTTTCTAAGAGAAGTAATTGTACATTTTTATCCATAGTTTGTTCAATTATAAGATACTATAAAATTCCTATATAATTTTGGGGATACACTATATAAACTACTATATTCCTACTAAACCACATTCCAACTAAGGAAATCACAAAGAAACCACATGAGATATGGATATAGTGGCTTCCTAATTGGAATTTAATTATAAATTTTGGATATGAAGCCTATTTATAGTGGTTGGAATAGGATAATTATGAAAATAAATTAAATAATTCTTTTTTATTGGATACTTCAATGAATCTAAGGGATATTGTTTCTATAATCCTACCAAGGAAAAAGTTATCAAGAAATAATTTTTGATTATTTACTAACAAGGAATGTAAAACCCAATTTTCTAGTGGGATTAAGATTAAAATTTGAGAACATAAAAAATAAAAAATTATCAATTGATCATGATATAGAAAAAAGGTTGTTCTATAAGTTGTAATGGAACAAAACTAACTTGGGTTACATTATAAAACTGATTTTATAGTATAACTCATCAAGGGTTGGATAGATATAGAATTATCATGAAAAATTATGAAGATCTGATTTTTATATTGAAAGGTTTCATAGGATCAAATAAAACTTACATAAGTTATAAATGGCATAAGAAAATGTTGGTTAAAGTGGACAAATCACGAGGGGGGGAGAGGGTGAATTGAGTTTCAAATTAAAATTTCAATTAAAATAATTTAAAACCTAAATAACTAATTTATAAAGTCATCAAAATTAATTAAAAAAGTAAAACAAGGTAATTCGATAAGTCAAAAAAAATTAAAAGATTGACCAAAACTCAATTAAAACAAGTTTCAAACTCTTTTCTCTTTTGGAGTAGAGTTACATATATCATAAATTGTATATAAAACAAAAAATAATGATAACTATTAAAGTAGTGTTTTTAAATTGAGTTTTGAAAACAAAAAACTAATATTTCTAAAACAGAGCACAACAGAATACGAAATATACACAGTGGAATAGAAGATGTTGTTAGTTATTTGTTCATGAGAATGTCCTGTCCACCAGGAAATCACCCACTACCAAGAATTTTACTAAATAATAAACTGATCCCCAACACAGATCGAGTATTACATAAAACAACTACACTATAGTAGTCTAAGATACACAAACCAATTCTATAGTTTTATAGAGAATAATAGATGTAAAAAATGTTAGAGGGTTCTTTAAAATCTCCAACAAAATAAGGGTTTATGTGTTATTAAACCAACAGAGTATAAAAAACACAACTCCAAAGGTTTTATAAAATAGGGAGGTAAATGGATTAGAGGTGAGAAGATTTGGTATAACTTAACATAGTGAGATTTGGTTGATCAAGTGTCTATGAATCTGTCTTTGAAAATGATCATTTGAGTTTTCAAAGAGATGGATAAAAACAAAGTATCATGGAAGGTTTAATGCTAAAGTATGGAATATCATACTACATCACATGCATGCATGTATTATCCTCACATAGTTTTCTATGAGAGGCTCTGTCAGAACCCGAACCAAGTTAAGAATCATGTTGAAACTACCCCCAGCCCGCCTCCATTGGCAAGGGGTGGAGACAAGAACCTAAGGCATAACTAACTCAGGGAGGCCTTCTCATAAGAAACTTTATGCAGACACACAACCATCTAGATGAAAAAGTGAAGAGGGAAAGACGAAAATATTAAACATAACTAAAATTTAAACCATGAATGCATAACCCCTAGGGTATACAAGAGTACGAAAAGGAAAAATGGAAGTTAAAGGGATAAAATACACTCCAAATGAAAAATATGCCTCAGTATGAAAAAATGGAAAAGTAAACTACTAAGAGAGCCCAGATCCGAAATCCCAAATAGTGAACACCATACATAGTCCCTGGTACCATGTATCCCTAAGCTCTTATATAGCCGCAGTTGACTTTTCCATCATTTTCATAAGACACGGCATGTATGGAAAAATCCCATACATGGGTGAGTATATACATTCATAGTAGGACCCCCTAAAAGATGAAGGGATAGTAATAGAAGATACAACATTAATAGAAAGATAGTAGATGCAAGATGCAGTAAAAGTGAACACCTCAACCCAAACCAAGAGTGAATTTAATATCATCCAACCACATAGAGATCAATAAAATGAATAAATGATCTACCCATTGAGTGTTCACCACATATAGTAGGAGAGTGGAGTATTCACCACCTATAGTAGGAGAGTAGATTCATCCAATCGTGAGAAGATAAAAACCGATAGAACATGACATACCCCACATGTATTTTCCTCCCATGGAAGGAGAGTATCCAAAAATTCAAAAAGTACATCAACAGTTCCCAACATCTCATGTGTCTGCCTTGACGTAACTATCCAAGTCCATCTATGCCATGCCACTCTGCCTCATAGTCGAGGGTCTAAAGACTCAGATTAGATGACCCGAGTCCTAGTATATCTGGGGGTTACACTTTGATAGCCATCAAGGACTCCACTGCCTAGCTCTACTAAAGGTTCTAGTTGGTACTCATCGAGGATTCCATTAACCGGCTCTGCTGGAGGGTCTACTTGGTAATCATTGAGGAAACCACTACTCGACTCTACTATAGGGTCTACTCAATATTCATTGAGGATGCCACTACCCAAATCTACTGGGGGGTCTACTCGGTACTCATTGAGGATGATACTTCCTAGCTATACAAGAGGGTCTACTATGTACTCATTGATGATGAAATAGACCAGCTCTACTAGAGGGTATACTCGGTACTCTCTGGTGATACTGCATGATTAATACCATCAATGAGTGTTTCCTGACCACGATTCATGACTATAAAATTATACCTTGTATCTCAAAATCCACAATGGAGGGAAAAAACACATTCTACATGAAAAAAACTCAGGATAGGCTACTCACAACCAAAAATACTAGTCCAAATGAAGGAGATACAGAGCCTTGAAGATTCATAAAGGAGTACTTGAAATATAAGTGACCCACGCAGCATGTGGTCCCACTAGGTTACTTGGTCATGTCTTTTTCAGGACATAGATTGTTGGACATGTAGTACTACATAGTGTGTATCGGTGTTACATGATTTTTCTCTGCCAAAACCTTGACAAACACATGAGGACCATTCAATATGGGAAAATTGTTTTTTGCGACGAGATTTATTCCCGTAGCAAATAGTCCGCCAAATATTTTAATTGTGACGGGAAGAGGTGCCCCATTGCAAAAACTTACGGACGGATTGGCGCAGTTTGTGCGCCAAAACATCTGAAAGGTTATTTACGATGGGTAGGCACCACCCATCGCAAATACCAGGGGACGGTAAAGAACTAGTTGTGATAGGGGATCCCCTACCGCAACTAGTTCGATCCCAGGAGGGTATTTGCGATGGGACCCCTCACAAATATCCGGCGGCGGTAAAAGGATTTTTGCGGCGTGATGTTGTCCCGTCACATATAGTGTGTCAACATGTTACTTTTGGTGATATGACATGTTGTGAATGACCTTTTAACCGCAGACCGTAATTAATGCGTCCGAAGGTATTTGGGATGGGTCCCGTCGCAAAAAAAAATATTATATGCGACGGTAATCCTGTCACAAATAGTTTCTTCATGACTAATCTAACCTATATATTCCCCATCTGTTTGTTCTTCTCTCCTCCTGAATTTCTTCTTCCTCTGCGTGTCTAAATTTTAATTTTAGAGTGAAAATTTTTGAGAGTTGTTTTTTTACGAAGAAGTTGTGAAGCAGCCAACAATTATCAGAGATCAAGTTTCAAGGTATTTATATTTTATTTTATTTAGTATTTATTTCATTTCTTTATATTAATTTTAATTATTGTTGATTAGTTGTAATTAAGTTAGATTTAAATAATTTTGTCGTCAGTATTTATTTCTAATTACAAAATTAAATTATTAGTACTAATTGTTAATAATTAGTAATAATTAATAATTTTTATCGATAATTAGAAATGTATATAAATAATTGGGGGTAATTAGTAATTAGTAGCTGTATTTTGCAGCAATTAACAGTAATTAACACTAACTTCTAATAATTAGAAATAAATAGTAATAAATAGAAAATATAGTAATACATATTTAAAATTAGTAACAAATAGTAATAACTAGTAATAATTATTAATAAATACTAATAATTAGTAATACATAATTTTGATTAGTAATAAATAATAATAAATAGTAATAAATACTAATAAATAGAAATAAATAGTTATAAACACTAATAAATAGTACTAAATACTAATAATTCGTAATAAATACTAATAAATAGTAATAAATACAAAAAATAGTAATAATACTAATAAATAGTTATACATACTAATAAATAGTTATAAATACAAATAAATAGTTATAAATACTAATAAATAATAATAAATACTAATAAATAGTAATAAATACTAATAAATAGAATTAAATAGTAATAATTAGTAATAAATAGTAATAAATAGTAATAAATTTAAAAAAAATAGTAATAAATAGTAATAAATAGTAACAATTAGCTATAATTAGTAATAAATATTAATAAATTGTAATAAATAGTAATAAATAGTATTAAATAGAGATAAATATTAGTAAATAGTAATAAATAGTCATAAATAGTAATAAATAGTAATCAATAGTAATAAATAGTTATTAATAGTAATAATTAGTAATAATTAGTAATAATTAGTAATAATTAGTAATAATTAGTAATAAATAGTAATAAATAGTAATAAATAGGAATAATTAGCAATAAATATTAATAAATAGTAATAAAAACTAATAAATAGAAATAAAGAGTAATAATAAGAAATAATTTGTTATAAATAGCAATAATTAGTAACAAATAGTAATAAATAGAATTTATTAATAATAAATATTAATAAATAGTAATAATTAGTAATAAATATTAATAAATAGTAATAAATATTAATAAATATTAACAAATAGTAACAAATAGTAATAAACAGTAATAAACAGAAATAAATAGTAATGAATAGTAATAAAGAGTAATAAATAGTAATAATTAGTAAAAAATAATAATAATTAGTAATAATTATTTATAATTTGTAATGAAGACAAATAATTAGTAATAAATACTAATAAATTGTAATAAATACTAATAAATAGTAATAAATACTAATAAATAGTAACTAATTGTAATAAATACTAATAAATAGTAATAATTTGTAATAATTAATAATAATTAGTTATAATTAGTAATAATTAGTAATAATTAGTAATAATTCGTAATAATTTGTAATAATTTGTAATAATTAGTAATAATTAGTAATAATTAGTAATAATTCGTAATAATTTGTAATAATCAATAATAATTAGTAATAAATATATATAAGTAGTAATAAATAGTAATAAATAGTATTAATTAGTAATAATTAGAAATAAGTATGAATAATTAGTAATAATTAGTAATAATTAGTACTAAATAGGAATAAATAAGAATAAATTGGGGAAATTAGTAATAATTATCAATAGATTTCCATAATTAGTAATAATTACTAATAATTAGTAATAATTAGTCATAATTATTAATAATTAGTAATAATTAGTAACAATTAGTAATAATTAGTAATAATTAGTAATAATTAGGAATAATTATTAATATTTTGGAATAATTAGGAAAAAATGTGGTTAAATAGGAATAAATATGAATAAAAAAGAATAAAAAGGAATAAAAAGGAATAAATAGGAATAAAAATGAATAAATAAGAATAAATAGGAATAAATAGGAATAAATATGAATAAATAGGAATAAATAGGAATAAATAGGAATAAATATGAATAAATAGGAATAAATAGGAATAAATAGGAATAAATAGGAATAATTAGTAATAATTAGTAATAAATAGTAATAAATAGTAATAAACAGTAATAATTCGTAATATTTAGTAATTATTAGTAATAAATAGTAATAAAAGGAATAAGTTGGAATGAATAGGAATAAATAGGAATAAATATGAATAAGTAAGAATAATAAGAATAAATATGATTAAATTGGAATAAATAGAAATAAATAATAATAAATAGGAATAAATTGGAATAAATAGGAATAACTAAGTAGAAATAGAAATAAATAAGAATAAATAGGAATAAGTATGAAAAAATAGCAATAAATTTCCATAATTAGCAATAATTATAAATAATTAGCAACAGTTGGTATTAAATAGAAATAATTAGGAATAATGAGTAATAAATAGAAATAAATAGAAATAATTAGAAATAAATAGGAATCATTAAGAATCATTATGAATCATTAGGAATCATTAGGAATCATTAGGAATCATTAAGAATCATTATGAATCAATATGAATCATTAGAACACAACGTCAATGATGTCATCACAAAAAATAAAGATTTCAACTGATAAAAGCTTGAATCATCCAACTGATGGTGATTCATGGAAATATTTTGATCATTTGTATCCGTCTTTTTCTTTAGAAGCCCGAAATGTGCTATTAGGTCTTTCTATTGATGGTTTCTGTCCGTTCGGTTCTTATGGTAGTCAGTATTCATGTTGGCCTATCTTTATAACTCCGTACAATTTACCTCTATGGATGTTGATGAAGGAGCCCTATATATTTTTGACCATTTTAATCCCAGGACATCCGAAAAATAATATTGATGTTTATTTGAAACCATTGAATGACGAGTTAAATTCATTGTGGAGTAATGGTGTTAGTACATATAACGTTGCTATGAAAAAAAAATTCTTATTAAAAGCCACATTGATGTGGATGATTAGTGACTTCCCGGCATATGTCATGTTATCTAGCTGGAGTACACATAGTCTGAAATCATGTAATTACTATATGAAAAGGAAATAATGCCTTTATGGTTGTCAATGGAAAAAACCATGCTATTTTGACTATCATCACAGATTTCTTCCAAATGATCATCCTTTTTGGAGGAACAAATCTCATTTCAAAAAATCTATTTTTTCACAAAGAGACATGAATATCAATGATGACACCCCAAAATTAAGGGTCGATGGTGACAATGATGTTAATGATGTTACAAATGACTTTGAAATGGCAAGATATGATGAAACTAAAACTCATATCGTCATGACATGCCTTCACAAAGATGAGGGAAGGGAGAATAGATTTCCAGACCCTTCATTCCTTAAGTTGTTGGAGAGATAATGACCCCCAAGACCCACCTCCAGTAGGCCCCAGGGTAGTGACCTGCACCAAGGGTATAAAATCACACAAAATATAGAAGGAATTACCCTTTTTATTTATTAGGATCGAGAGATAAGATAGTGAATCCAAAAAAACACCAAAACTTGAAGTAAAATTAAATCCCAAACAATCCATTCCCATATGCACGTTTCAATAATCATTGCTACAGTACAAGAAAACTCCAATGGGAAGTACCATTGAAAATAAAAACAGCAACAACAATTGTCCCAACGTGTTAACTAGTACGGTCCTGCACAGTCCTCAAAGTCCTCCTGGGAACCTAAAATGTATTTTATATACATAGGGTGAGTATACCGGTTTACTCAGTAGGAAAAACCAAAATATCTCATACCCAAGTGGGGAGAGATTCTAATGCCATGTGAGAAAATAGAGGTAACCAAAACACCTAGAAAGGAAACTATCCACCCAATCCTCACCAAGGAGGACTCCCCAAATAACATAAGTTAAGTAAAGTAATAGTAAAAACACATCACTATTTGGGTATCCCACACCTCTTTCCCACTTGTTATTGAAGACATCCTATATGTCAGACCTCTCCCACCATTCAGTCACCACAGTCCCATTGCCATACCCCGCCTTCACACACCTAGGCTACCACAACAACACATCCCGCTAGCAAACACATGTTCCACAAAAACCACACGTAACCACTCTTTCAGAAACCTAGTCTAAAACAACTACCACTATGCTTGAAGACACCTAGGCCCGAACAACGATTTCCATGCCCAAAGACATCTGGGCCTCATCCCGAAGACACTTGGGAAACAACCTGCCCACACACACAACCACTAAAATAACCCTGCCTAAATAATATTGGGATATAATGGACCTCAAGCCATCAAATCCTACCCAAATAGTCTTGGGATACTCAGGAAAGGGAGCAGAAAAGGATATAATAACCAACCACCCATAGGAGCATTGGAGAAAACACCCTCCCCCATTAAATGGGGGTGTTCGGAACAATGTTCTCAACTTGGGTAGGGTGAAAATAAGAAACATAAGAACGAAATTATACATATAGGTAAACAATAACTCATCCTAACCAAGGGGTTCTGAAATCAGCCCATACACAAACACCCTCATTAATATTAATTCATAAAAAGCACAACACTGACAACCAAGGCACAAATCACTCCCAAAAAAAATTCCCCATTGAACCAATTCTTGTTATCACCTTCTCGAGGTTCAATTTAAATAATTCTTTACTATTGGGAAACTAACAGGCATAGCCACAAGCCAAGTAAGGAAGAACAATCAAGGATCAATTTAAGAATTCACACCCGATTCTCTTGTAAGTCACAACAAAAAAATGTATCTGTGAGATCCCTCAAAGTACTAGAACCAAAACCAATCCCCACCATATGATCCCACATGGACTTAGGTCCTCAAACCAACAACTGCACAATAACTAGGGATACCATCCCCATTCACATCACTCGAAAAGAATCAAGTAGAACAACCACACATATTTCCAAGAAAGAGAAAGTGAGTTTCCAGATTTAAACACATCAATCATTGAGTTCCTTATTTTTTTGGGTTAACTGAGCTGATCAAACATGGAATTTTCTTCACTTTACATTAATTTAATGAACCGTGGTTATGTTATTAACCAATATCTATGTTACATCCATTTAATCATCATAGAATTTGCCATAAAACATAGGTTTGTTAGTGTGAAAGAAAGGACCACCAATGACCACGATTTTCATTGGACATAATCCCATACAATTCAAAACATATATGAATTGATAAAAGAGTAAAAAAATAGCATTAAAAACACCCCTTAATTCTTTAAAAGTTCATTCATTGTCTTCATTAAGGTTTTGTTTCATCCATCCCAATAGAAAGAGTATCATACCCACCCTGCATGATAACAAATATAGAGAGATGAAGGAAAAACCCTACCTGGATGATCAATGATCGAATTTTCTCTCAATACGCCAAGAAATGGGGATGCATGACTTGTGAGGGAGGAACCCCAGGGACTCCAAGAGTGAGAAATAAAAGATCCATCACATGCACAACACTTTCCTCGGGAAGGGGGACTCCAAATTAACCAAGGAGAAGAAGGAAAACATCCAAGAAGAAGAAGGAAAGGATTCTAGTATGATAAAAAGGTGAGATCTTGTAGTTATGGGATATGAAAATCATGAATGTATTTAAAGGCAGATCGTGGTTTCACCACATGGTTGGGTTGTTAAACATGATGGAATTAATTTTCATTAAATAATTCTCATTAGAGAGGTGGCTATAATGACTGTAAGTTAAAGGATTTACATTAACTAGAGGAAAATACAGGCAATACGGGTGGAACTATAAGTTCAGAAAAAAGTGTGTGGCATTGCGGAAAAAACAACACGTTTTGGTAAGTCAAGGGTCACCCGGCTCCTGGGGTATTTTAGATATCATTTATGTGTTTTTAATGGATTTAAAAGGGGTATTAAAACACTCTTACGTCAAAAGATACATTCCAGGAGTGAAACTGGAAAACAAAACAAGGGTGGGACACTGTAGGGTGAGACACCATAAGCGGTGCCCTGGTCATGGTGCCACCATCACAGTGCCACCCTCATGGTGCCACTTTAAGCGGTTCCTCCATTTTGGTGTGTGACCGTTACGATGACACCGTCATGGTTCCACCCTCACAACGCCACCTTCATGGTACCACACTCATGCTGCCATAGTTAGCGGTGCCATTGTTTCAGTGTGTGACCCTGACAATGCGGCCGTTACGGTGCCAACCTCAAGGTTCCACCCTTACTGTGCCACCGTGATGGTGCCACCATCAGCGGTGCCACCGTTTTGGTGTGAGACAATGACCAATTCCACCCTTTCAGTGGAACCATTTGATGGAGCCATGTTTTTGGCAAACTCTTTAATGAGTCATTGTCTGAGAAATTATATCAGATACCTCTCAAACTATTCTCTCCCATGAGAAATAAAACTAGACCCAATGAAAAAAGATGGGACAAAACAACCATCTTGAAAGATACCTCAGGAGAAACCTCCTCGATATCTAAAAACAAATCTCCCTCAATTAAGCACACAACATATAAATTTGTCACTGTCTAGACATATGAATTAGGGAGTCCATTCCCCCATGTCAAGATACTATCCACATTGGGCGGCATTGTCTTTCCCACATGGGTTTAATAGCATCCACTCTAATGTGTCTTGATTAGGTATTGGGTACTCCCTTACCCAAAGTCCAGGATCTTCACACATATTCAGATAACTATGAAAAACGACCTTTCATTGTTTACAAGGTTATGCACTACATCACAAACAATTATGAAACAAAACAGAACAAAACTCAAAACAGATCTGGGTACTGGGCGCACATCTATGCCTCCCATTCCTAGGTACTCTCCCCAATGCCACCATGACTCTATATGACACAAACCAAGGGAATGATTCATCAATGAAGAACCTTCTCCTCACGACTTTTGATCATCACTGGTCACTCTACAAATGCCATGTCATCCTCAATATCCGGGTTTCCCTAGCTGAGGATGTGTGAATCATCCTGTAGATACCGACGAAGCTTAGATACATGGAAGACATTGTGAACTCTCAATGACGGCAGTGGTAGAGCTAGTTGATATGTAACTTCACCGACCCTCCGCAACACCTCGATGGGTTCGATGAACCTGGGAGAAAGCTTACACCCCCTGCCGAACCTCTATTGTCCTCACCAAGGGGATACCTTCAAGAAAATGTACTCCCCGACCTCAAACTACAAGGGTATCCTTCTATTATCAGCAAATTACTTCTTCCAGTCCTAGGCTACCTTCAACCTCTCCTGTATAAGATGAACCTTCTCTGTCGTGATTTGAACCACTTCTAGGCCAGGAACACCTGCTTCCCCGACCTCTATCAAGCACATAGGTGAGCGACAAGGCCTCCCATACAAAGCATCGAACAGAGCCATGCCAATGGTAGAGTGATAGATTTTGTTGTAAGAAAACTCTACCAGAGGAAAGTGTCTTACCCACGATCCCCCAAAGTCCAAAACACTAGCCCGTGGAATATCCTCTATCGTCTGGAGGGTGTGCTCTGTCTGCCCATATTTCTAGGGGTGGAAAGCAGTGCTAAGGCATAGCAAGGAGTCAAATGAATGTTGAAAACCAGTCCAGATCTGTGAGGTAAACTGAGTATCCCAATTGAATATTATGGATCTCAGAACACCATGAATTCACACCGTTTTTTCCACGTACCATTGTGATATGGTATCCCCCTCACTCGACTCCTTGATTTCCAGGATGTGAGCTGATTTCATTAGCCTATCCACTAATACCCAGTGGCATCATAACCCCCTAGAAATTTGGGTATTCCCGTGATGAAATCCATCGAGATGTCATCCCACTTACACTTGAGGACATCTAAAGGGTGTAACAGCCCCCTTGGGACGCAATGTTTAGCCTTTACCTTTTGATACAAGAGGCACTTCACCACAAACTCTAGCACTTCCTGCTTCACCCTGAGCCACCAAGACTGACCCCTAATGCCCCAATACATCTTGGAAACTCCTGGGTACACTTACAAGGGCATGTTGTGGAACTCACCATGAAATCCCTTGCGCATTCCCACTGGGATGAACAACTTCCCATGAAACATCATTCGATTTTTCCCATCTTTCGACCATCCTCCTAAATCATCACCCTAGCTAACATGATCATGCATCAATTCAGCCTCTAAGTCCCCCCACTAAGACTCCTCCACCCACTGCAATAGAGAGTATTGCACTATCATTTGGGATAGACAACCTATTCCATCTTCCATCCTTGCATCCAGGTGTAGGCCATCCAACTCCACAATCGCCTTCCAAGCATCTAATGACTCTCGAACCACATCCTTGTACGACTTCCTGCTCAGGGCATTAACCACCACATTCTCCTTACCACTAGTGTAAAAGATTTCGATGTCGTAGTAATGAAGAAACTCCATCCACCTCCACTACTATAAGTTCAGGTCCTGTTGGGAGAAGATATACCTCAATATCTTGTGATCCCTGAAGACCACAAAGCGCTCCTCGATGAGGTAGTTCTTCCCCAACATTAGTGTGAACACAACCGCTGTGAGATCCATGTTATTGGTGGTGTAGTTACACTCATGGGGACGTAACCACCTAAACCCATAAGAGATCACCCCTCCTGTTGCATCAACACACACCCCAAGCCTTGGTCCAAATCATCACAAAACACCTTAAACGTAACTCCTTCTTCTGGAAACCTCAGTATTGGGGCACTAACGAGCTTACCCTTTAGATAAATAATGGCTACCTGGAATTTCTCACTCCATACAAAATCTTGGTATTTCTTTATCTAGGATGTCAAAGGTGCTGCAACTCAAGAGAAGTTGGGCATAATCCTCTGGTAGTAACCTTATAGTCCTAGGAAACTATAAAATTCTGCCACGTTCTTGGGTGCTTCCTGAGAAACAACTTCTTCAACCATTAACAGGTCCACTGCTATCCCCTGCTCAGACACCACATGTCTAAGGAAGTGCACTTCTCGTGTATAGAACTTACACATGGAAAACTTCAAATAGAGTTGGTGCTGCCGAAGGACCTCTAAAACCATCCTCAGATGCTCAGCGTGATCCTCCTTTGATCATGAGTAGATCAGGATTTTGTTAATAAACATGACTACAAACTGGTCCACATATTCCCAGAAGACGGAGTTCATGATACCCATAAACATGGCTCGTGTGGTCATAATATCGAACGACATGACCATGAACTCAAAGTGCCTATATCTACACATGAATGTAGTCTTTAAGACGTCACCCTCCTTCACCCTCAACTGGTGATATCCTAACCAAAAGTCGATCTTGGAGTACCATCCTTCCCCCTTCAACTGATCAAAAAGGTTTTCTATCGTTGGGAGGAGGTAATGGTTCTTGATTGTTACCTGATTCAATCTTTGGTAGTCTATACATAACAAGAGACAACCATCTTCCTTTATTACCAACAAGACCAGAGCACCCCATGGTGAAACGCTTGTTAAAAAAACCCATCTTCATCAGATCATCAATCTGAACCCATAACTACCACAACTCAAAAGTCTCCATCTGATAGGGAGCCATCGAAAAATAACGGGCATCAGGTTGCAAGTCTATCTCGAACTCAACATCACGTCGATGTGGTAGAGTCACAACCTATTTAGGGAAGACATTTATGAATTCCCTGATGATTCTCAGGACGTCCACCATTTCTATATCTTTTGACTCCACCAAAAGCTCAGCTAAAAATGAAATAAGGGGCTCCACTCATCCGTTGCCTCCTTGAAAAACCCACTGACCAATGAAAGTCACGCATCGGCCAGCCATATCTAAAAACAAAACTCTTGTTCAAATGAATTCGATGAAAAAAAATATATAGAACAGTCAGTTGATGCCTAAAATGACATCATACGACTGCATATATAGAAAAAGAAGATCCCCACTAGACTGATGTGTTCTTAACATCAGTATACTTCTCCGACAAGCAAGAGTCAAGGTGGTTTGACCTCCGACTTCCATACTCAAAACCTGGGGTACAAGAAGTCTCTCTACATCTAGACCCAAATAATGGGCTAGAATGGATGCCTAAAAGGAGTGTGAACCTCTTGAATCAAAAAAGGAATTTGAAAGAGTACTAACCAAGCTGATTGTACATCAAATGACTCTCAACCCTGCTGGAACTTTTTCCTCTATGGTGTGTAACTGCCCACGACTAGTTCCTCCTCGGCTATCGGCCGCCTCCCTGACCACTCCCTGGTCGAGGTCCCCGAGGTGTTCCCTAAGGTCAGCCTCCTCCTACAATGTCTGCTCTCGGAGGAGCGGGAGCTCTCTGTCCCTACTACAGCTATTAAAAAGTCCTGTTCAGAAAATATTGCTTCTGAGGTGGGTGCTAAACCTACCCACCCCCACTATACTACACTCGGTTCATGCACTGATTTTGACGGTGCCCACAACTGCCATAGATGAAGAATCATGGTCTTGGTCCCATAAGGAAAGGGTGAGGACTAGGAGATTGGAACTAGAAATGCTGGTGCCTTATCCCCCCTGGTCAAAACATAGAAGGCCCTAACACAAGGGGCATACTGCTGACGGCCTTTCCCTTTGACGAGCCAAACTGGTTCCCCTCTCATGACACACCTCCAAGAATATGCATCCTCTCCACCAGTTCAGCCTTTTTATGGACTTCTATGTACGTCGGTAGGGTGAAGGGAGTAATATCATATGAAAGAGAAGTTTAGAGTGCCTCCTCTAAACATCTCTTATGAGACTCCACATCTGGAAAGAGGTCCGGAGAAAAACAAAGGAGATCCTTGAACTTGATCCCCAACTCCCTTATTGACATGCTCTCCTACTACAGGGAGAGTGGCTACAACCTCTTCTCATCCATCATCGTGGGAGATAGGAATTATGCCCAGAACTCCCTCTCGAAGTCAGTCCACAAAACCTCAGCCTCCCTCTTCTCCCCATGAAAGAGTATCCACCACTGATGCACTGCTCCCCGCATCTGGCTTATAGCCAGAGGAACCCAATACTCTGTCGGAGCCCAGATCAAGCTGAAAGCTATCACCAAATCCTTAATCCATCTCTCTGTCTCCATATCCGAGATACTTCCCTTGTACTTCCCTAGGGTCTACCGCCAGAAGGCACGAAGCATTCTCTACCACTGATCATCCCCCTCCTCTCATTCACCCCTCTTCTGATTATCCAAATCAACCTCCTGGACCTTGATCACCTACACCACCCATGGTCACCGTTCGGGCACCATAATTGCAAGGTAAAAAAGTAATGCCTATTCCCGAGTGGTGTAGAAGAATTATTTTACCTTTTCATAGAATTTTTATCTATTTTAAGTCCTTAAATAACCAAGAAACACAAGAAAACAAGTCATTATGATTCATGTACCTTACCCAGGGTCTCTACCCTACAATCAATTTAGTATCACATGGTCGTTCGGTAGGTCTAGATTCCTTGCATTGGATCACGGGGCCCCGTAAAATCCTATGTCTAAGATAGTCTTCCCTAGCCTATTTCACACACCAAGATTTCCTAACATATTGACCAACCATCCCATGCAATCCTCACTATGCCTAACTCAAAACTCTATCCTATCTCTCAACCTCAATCGGATACCGTTATGTCAAGACCCGACTTCACCAAGATGAGTGAAGGAACATCAAATTGTTAGACCCTTCCTTCCTCATGATGAAAGAAAGATAATGACCCCCGAGACCCTCCTTCAGTAGGCCCCGAGGTGGTGAGTAGCACCATGGGTATAGAATCACACATAAAATGGAAGGAATTACCCTTTTTATTTAGTAGGATCAGGAGATAAGATAGAGAATCCATAACAACACCAATATTTGAAGTAAAAGTAAAGTCCAAACAATCCATTCCCATATGAAGGTTTCAATAATCAATGCTACAGTATAAGAAAACTCCAAAGGGAAGTAACAAAGAAAAGAAAAACAACAAGAAAAAATGTTCCAACATCCAAACTAGTATGGTCCTGCATGGTCATCGATGTCCTCATAGGAACCTAAAAGTATTTTTATATACACAGAGTGAGTATACATGTATAATCAGTAGATAAAAACCAAAATCTATCATGCACAAGTGGGGAGATATTATAATGCCTCGTGAGAAAATAGAGGTAGTCAAAACACATAGAATGGAAACTATCCACCGAAACCTCACCAAGGCGCACTACCGAAATAAGTCAAGTCAAATAAAGTAATAGTAATAACACTTCGATGTTTGGGTACCCCGCACCACTTTCCCACTAGTTACTGAAGACATCCTATACTTCAGACCTCTCCCGCCATTCTGTCACTCCAGTCCCACTGCCATACCCCTCCCACCCGCACTTGGGCTACTACAAACACACATCCCGCCCACAAACACCTCGGCTATACCAACCACACATAACCATGCCTGTAGACAACTGAGCCAGAAAAACTACCACCATTCCCAAAGACAGTTGGGTCAGAAAAACTACTGCCCTGCCTGAAGACACATGGGACTCATCCCAAGGACACTTGGGAAACAACATGCCTGCACACACCTAGGCCAACCACGACAACTACCCTGCCTGAAGAATCTTGGGCTATAATAGACCTAAGGCCATGAATGATTTCTTTAAGAGTCTTGGTCTACTTAAGAAAGGGAACAAAAAATGAGATAATAACAAGCCACTAATGGGAGTCTTTGGAAAACACCCTCCCCAATTAAATTGGGGTGCTCGACATGAAGTGCTCAACTTGGGTGGGGCATGAATAAGAAGCCTAAGAAATAAATTATAGGTATAGGTAAACAAGCACTCATCCAAACCCAGGGGATCCAAAATCTTCCCATACACAAACACCCTTGTTTCTATTCATTCATAAAAAGCACAACACCCACAACCAAGGCATAACTCACTGCCAGAAAACAATTCCCCATTGAACCCATTCTCGTTATCACATTAAGGTGGTTCCATTTAAATTATGCTTCACTACTAGGCAGCTAATAGGCATAGCTGCAACCTAAATAAGGAAGAACAATCAAGCAACAATTTAAGAATTCACACCCGGTTCTCTTGTAAGTCACAACAACAAAAGGGATCCATGAGATCCCTCAATGTAATGGAACCAAAACCAAGACACACCATATGCCCCCACACGACACTATGTCCTCAAACCAACAACTACACAACAACAGGGGTTCCCATCCCCATTCAGGTCACCCGACAAGAAATAAAAAAAACAACCACACATATTATCAAGATAGATCAAGGGAGTTTCCAGATTTAAATACACCATTAATTGAGTTCCTTATTTTACATAGGGTTAACCAGGGTGATCATACATGGATTCTGGTTCACCGAAAATTTATTTAATCAACTGAGTTTACGTGCTTAACCGATTTCCTTGTTACAGGAAATTAATCACCACAAAATTAACCATAAAATAGAGGTTCATTATTTCAAAATAAAGTACCACCAACAGACATGATTTTTAGTAGACATAATCCCATACAATTCATAACATATAAGTCTTGATAAAATAGTACAACAGTATCATTAAATACACCCCTTCATTTTTGAAATTATGTTTATTATCTTCATTAAGGTTTGGTTCAATCATACCTATAGAAAAAATATCATACCCACCCCACTTGATACAAAGTAAAGAGAGACGAAGAAAAAACCCCTTCATGATGATCAATGATTGAAGTTTCTCTCCACGCTCTATGAATGGAGGATGTGAAATTTGTAGTGGGGGAACTCTGAGGACTCCAAGAGTGAGCAAACAAGCTGCAGCACAAGTGTACCACTTTCCTCAGCAAGGGGGACTCCAAAGGAACTAAGGCGAAGAATGAAACCAGCCAAGAAAAATGAAATAATTCTAGTGTGATAAAAGGCGAGATCCTAGAGTTACGTGATATGAAAATATTGAATGGATTTAAAGGTGGATCATGGTTTCACCACACAGTTGGGTGGTTACTCACGATGGAATTTATTTTCATTTAATAATTCTAATCATAGAGGTGGCCATAACGGCGGTGAGTTAAAGGATTTCTTTTAACTAGAGGAAAACACACAAAACATGGGAGATATTGGAACTACAAGAAAAAGGGTGTGGAACTATGGAAAAATCCACACGTTTTGGTATGTAATGGGTCTCCTAGATCCTGGGGGATTTTAGATATCATTTATGGGTTTTTAATGGAATTGAAAGGGGTATTAAAACACTCTTACATCAAAAGATATGTTGTGGGAGAGGAAATAAAAAAAGAACCATGGGTGGGAAACCATTTGGTGAGACACTGTAAGCGGTGCCCTGGTGATGGTGCCACCATCACAGTGCCACCCTCATAGTGCCACCTTAAGTGGTGCCACCATTTTGGTGTGCAATCGTGATGGTGCGACAGTTTCGGTGCCACCGTCATGGTGCTACCCTCATGGTGACACCGTCACGGTGCCACCGTCAGTGGTGCTATAGTTTCAGTGTATGATCATGATGGTGCGACCATTAGGGTGTTCCCATCATGGTGACACCCTCATGGTTCCACAATTACAGTGCCACTATAAGTGGCGCCATTGTTTTAGTGAGAGACCGTGACTGGTGCCACTGTTTCAGTGGAACCGTTTGATAGAACCGAGTTTTTGGAAAACTCCTTAATGATTCATTGTCTATCCCATTACACATATAGATTTTGATGATGACGATGATGAATGTAAAGTCATTGATAGCTTTAGATATAAAGATGATTATGAAGGTAAAGATTGATCCAATTAAATGCTGGTTATAATAATAACTAACATATATCTATATATAATAGTTATTTCCAACTATATGCTAAGAAATACAGTGTTGTATTTCAGATGTACCCTGATCTATTTCTTGAGTTGAAAGAGGCTGACCTACCTTTCAATGAGGAGGATTTGGGGGCATCTGATTGTTAGCCTATTGGCAGTTCATGGGGTATGCGGAGGGGGCACGGTCTAGCGCGACTGATGATTTCTGACTCTATTACCGAGCGACGTCCATGTATTGGTTTCGATCCACACACACAGAGGTATGGTAACCCGTTTATTTTAGTTAATTTTCATTAATTTATTTATATAATAATTGTCTGATTATTATTTCTTTTTCATAGTTTTGTGCATGTAATTTTTGGATAGGGAAGCTCTACCTTGCACAATTATTTTTCTCAGCCACAGATCACATGGGAACAAATTCCCATTGATGTGCGGCTTGAAATGTTCAATCATTGGCTGGTACGCAAATAAATAATATTTATTTAGAAATTTATTTTATTAATAAACTGATATTATAAATTATTTGTAGGGTTTATGGTATCTCATCGATGATATCATGCATGACGCTGTCCACAAGGCAAGGGAGGGGTCTATGCATGAGCGTTTCTGTCATTTTTTTACAATTTGAGAAGGACAACCATTAACAAAGAATGAGTGTTAGTATTTTATGAGTCATGCAGAGCCCATTGACCAAAGTACATTTCATCTCATGTTTGGGATGGATTATGTTCACATTGGTTGAGTGGTGGATTTTAGAGGAGATCTTTATTAGGCCGACAGAACTGGGGGAGACATGAGCTGACACAACGAGCTGGTAGACGTATATTTAGTCCGCACAGAGAAAATCTGGTATGTATATATTTTTAAAATTTTTATATAAAATTTAAAATAAATAGTTTAATTTATATCCATAGAGGATATCAAGTATCCTGATATTACAAAGTATGATGTTTATCAGAGGACATATAATGATCTAGCCACTGGAGAGATTAGAGGTGATCGCCATCGTCATATGATGGCTAGTATTATTATTTTTTCATTTTGAAAATTTACTACATGTATTATTTTCACTCTTTTAATTTCAAATTGAAACTGAAGAAGTCATATGAGGTCGTGAACTCTAAGAAATAGGATGAGAGTCAGGCCGATATGGTTAATCAGTCTAGTGCCCACCATTTCGATGAGGCGGCATGGATGCATGAGACCAAGTATGCCTTCGAGAAGGGCCAAGTACTCAATATATGCTCTCATTTGACTTTGGGGACTTATTGTGGTGTTGCTACAATGTCAGCGTCCAGCTCGAGATGATCTCATAGAGAGGAAGCATCTTCTGCTTCCTAGTATCATGAGCTATTGCGAGCTCAAATAGAGCTTATAGAAGTAGCAAGAAGAGATGCATCAACGGCACGAGGAGGACATGCGTCGATGGCAGTAGTAACATCATGTGAAGATGGAGTACATATGCCATCTAACTCGTAGTTTAGGGATATTGTTTTTTCCACCATCTCCTCTAGCTACTCTAGCTCCTCGAGCTCCTTCAGAAGACTATCCCCCATATGATTATTTTTGTTCTCTTAAAAACATTTGAATTGAACATTTGTTGTAACATGAACTATTTATAGTTTTTGTCTTATATTGGTGCGAATGTTGCATACTTTTTTTAAATATTTTTTTATTTATTATTAGTATTATATTTTTTAATGGATAATTATTTTACTAATAATAATAATTATATTTTATGAATTTTTTATATTTTTTTTGCAAAATATGTGAATTTTAATACTGTTTAATAATATTATTATTTTAATAATATTAATATTATTTTTTCATTAATAATAATTTTATTATTATTTTTATTTTATTATGTATTTGTAAATATTGAGAATTTTAATATTTTTTATTTATTTTATTATTTTAATTATATTAGTATTATTTTTTCATTAATCATAATTATATATATTTTTATTTTATTAAGTATTTACAATTGGGCCTTTTCCAATGGGGTCCTGTAACAAATAGATTATATATATATTTTTAAAACTTATTTGCGATAAGCCCATCGCAATAGGTTTATAACATAAAGCTATTTGCGACGGACTGTCATCCCCTTGCAAATACATTCTGCAATGGGACCGTCGCAAATACTTTTTTGCGATGGGCCTGTCGCAATAGGTTCTTGTATATAAAATTTATTTAATCAGATATCTATTTGGGACAGGAACACTTCGCATTGTAATTAGTATTTTTTGTGACGGGGCCGCCTCAAAAAATACTAGTTACATCACCCTTTTCTGCAATGGGCTATTTGCAAAGGGACCCCATCACAAAAGAGTTTTTGTGATGAGATCTCGTCGCAAATAGCCCATCACAAATAACCGAATTTTCAGTAGTGATTGTCGGTCTCATGGGAAAATTTTAATTTCACTAATCTGCCTCTAAAAATGGGCCCTGTTTCCCAAAAAATTCACACTATTGCAATCCTCATAGAAAAATTCTCATTATTGGCTACTTACTTTCCCAAATTGGAAACCTAGAGAAAAGGTCACATTTCACCACGTAACACAAAAATAGTTCTTCATTGTCCCAAAGCACGACTACGAATTAAATACCCATTACTGGTCTTTAAAGCTCTACCTCAATATCTGGGTGTCAATGCCACTGATAGTTCCTCATTCCGACACAAAATGAAGAATTTATAAAAAATACAAGATTAAAATAATAATAATAATAATAATAACAACAACAATAATAATAATAATAAATGTCATTTGATGTAGCCAATCCATGAGTTTGAAAAAGGGAACCATTGTTTTTAAATGACTTTCTCAATATCAAAATCACATTGCTACTGATAGTTCGGTAATCAGATCCCACATGGAGAAGATATGTATGAATTAAGGGTTGACAACAAAAATAATTAATAATAAAATTTTATATTATTATGAATTATTTATTATAATTTTTTAAACACTTCATATTCCCAATGGGGGATCCCCTTGCAGTCTGCACCACTAATAAGAACTCCCCTTTTTACTCTTCATAATAAAAATAACAATATTATTATTATCATAACATATTAAAACAAAAAATGGGATGAAAAAAATCCTATTCCTCGTGCAAGGGACTTACAGGGGGTGCACCTAATTTTCTTCATGTGCACCACCCTTAGTAAAAACACCATTTTCCTATATTTTATTAATGAAATAAAAATATAATTCGATAAATTAAAAACCAATATTTATTATTAAATTTTCATTTCATGACATAATTTTCTCATGGATCGTATCCTATTAAATTAAGTTTATTTTATTTAATTACCCACTCACACAATTTTATGCCACCCTTGTTATTATTATTTATTTTAAAAATAACATAATATCCCCATTTAGTTCTTATCAACTCATCATCATTTTTATTATCAAAAATAATAATTTTTAACACCACCACATTGACCATGCTCGACCACCTATTGAGAGATATGAGCCCAACTACTATCACATTCATGCCGAGTGGACCCCAAAATGAGAATACACACACTTCCTCCACTTGGAACCAATCCCGTCACACCACTCTTCATCAGCACATTTCAATCATGAAAATTTGGACCACCGATCTGATCCTGAACCACCTCCGATCACAAAGCCGACACCCACGGTAAAAAAAATTGAACAATTCACCAAACACCTTCTATATCATTTATCAATAAATTCCCATACCATCAATCTGTATGTTTTTCATGCCATAAAATTTAATTATTAGGTTTTTCCACACTTGAAACCACCCAAAAAATTTCGAACCGTAACCCTGTGGTCGAATGATGATATTCATGAAGAATGGTGGGGGGGGGGGGGGGTGGAGAGAAAAAACCAATAACAATGGTGATAATAATTTTTGGCCAATATTTCTTAGAAAACTATTTTATAGTATGGAAAAATAGATGACAACCATGATATAGATGATACATGGGCTTATACAAAGTTTCATTTAGACACAGATCAAGGAAAAAAGTTTTATCATGATAAATATTTTAATCAAAAGGGGAAAAGACCAAAACTGACATGTCATACACAATTATGGGCAAATATTTGGTGAAGAAAACATTCATGAGTGATAACTAATTATCCACTACATCCGTATCCTATAAATTTACCTCAATCCGATCACTGATCATCATTCGATCTCAAACTTCCAATGAAGGACACTCTCCTCATCCTCTAAGATCTAGCAAGGGTTTTGTGGACAACCCTTGGGAAATGTCCAAAATAGGGTCTTTATAGATGATTTAATTATCTAATTTAATGAAAAAAAAACAATTTTATTTATTTATTTTAATTAAGCGTATCCACCAATGGCTGCCTCATCAAAACGTCTGATTCCAACTAACCTTAGGTCCCAACTTGTGTAAAATTCACATTTCAAATTCAACTGTGGCCTCAAATTTGTTATCTGGGACTTTATTTATGAGATATTAAACTTTTTTAAGAAAAATATTCAAGAAAAATAAATTTATATTTACTATTTTTCTTAAAATTAATTTCGGCCACATCAGGCCCCTGAATCGCACACTTTCTTAGCACCTGGCTTTGAAAATATTTATAGGAATATTCCAAAGTCTTACATGTAAAACAATCCTATACCATATTCATATTATAAAGTGAGATTGTCTCTAAACTCTTCATTAAATTATATTCATAATTTAATCCTTTTACTCACTGTATTTTTAAATGCACTAACTTTGTATGTAATGCTCAAAAATATATCTATTTTAGATTTGAAAATACTCAACTACTTAATTTAGACATACTCACTTGGTCTAAAAGCATGATTGAGTTCATTCATGGTTACTAGGAACAATCAGTACATTTTTTCTTATGTCACTTCATTTCTTAATGTATTTTTTTATCTCTTTACATTGTCACTTCATTTCAAAATTTGATAGGTTCATTTTTTTACATAGTAACTTGTTTGTTAATGCGATCACTTGATGTATTCTCATGGTATCATAATTTATTTTTGTGGTATCTTAATTTATTCTTTTGGAAACCATATTATAGACACACAATGAGTTCAACATATATAAAAATTCTACACACTTATCACATGATAATTTTTCTTGTTCATGTGGTTAGTTGAATCCTTCTGGAAGTCACCTAAATTGTCAATATGTGGTAGGCTCCATACACATGGGTTCTTTTGAACTTCAACACACAATTATTTGACAAATTAGACAGAATTAAAACATATAAAACACAATCACTAGAATGTACATGTTTTCCATTTCTATAAAACATGAAATCACTTCCACACAACCAATTAACACTCACGGTTAGTTCAAATTCATCTCATTGTAGGTTCATTACACATGTTGTAGGTCATGATGGAAACATTAATACTTGACCAATTTTATCATTTTTTCCAGAAAGAAATATTGACTATAATAAAATATGGAATTCATTATAAACATAATAAATATAATTTCAGATCATTAAAATAATGTTTTGATGGTCTAAGACAATAAAATCCCCCTTTTAATGATAAAAAAGCATGACATATAAAATAAAAAAAATTAAATACATAAAAAGAATATTTTTTTCATATATAAAATATTTTAAAATAATTAAAACATCAATATTTTAATCTATTAATTATATGTAAATATTTTAATCTCTTTAATTAATTTCCCAATTTCACCACTTTTGATATTATCAAAAACTAAATCATAGGGAAAAGGGAAAAATTGTATATAATTTTTAAAAATAGAAATTTGAAAATACTAGAAATAAATAGAGATAAAATTAGTATTTCATTAATATATGAATTGTGATAAAATGTTAAAAGGAGTGTCCCTTTCAAGAATTCTAATCAGATTCAGAATCTGACCCATCTAATATTTTAGTAAGAGGAATACGATCCTTTCCTCTTATGGTAGTTTTTGAAGTAGGTTTGGAAGGTTGGGTAGGGTATGGTATAATAGTTTATAGTAGGGTTCCTAATTACCACACACCTTGAAACAAGTCTTTGATGATATACTGATTGTCTAGAAGATAAAAAATAGGTTTAATGGAATATGTTTTAGTAATAGGGGGTATGGTAGTAGGTATTCCGGGAGATAATATGATTATTTTGTTGGTAGTGTACAAGTAGGGCTCTAGAAGCAAGGTAATATCCATTACTACTCTATCCGTGTTACATTGATTAAGATTTTTTTTGTTTTTATAAAGGATTCCAGAATAGGATTTAGAACTCTTAGATTTTTAACCTGAGATTGTAATTCTAGTTTCATGTATGGAATCCTCAAATCACTATACAATTATATAAACATATCTTTTAGGTCTAAATTGGCAAAGATTATTTGATATAGAAATAAATGGATATTTTTATAGTCTCTATATCTCTTACATCATATTTAATATCCTTTATCAACAACACAAAAGTATTATCAACATGATTTTTAAATCCTTCATAAACTTCTTCTTTAATTTCTCAAAATCATTAAAAACAACTTTTAACTCACCCCTTACGAGTTCCTTGATTTTTTATTCATCAACATATGGGACATGTGTATGATGAGGTGGTGTGATATATGTAAAATCATAAAACAAATAATTTATAAATATGTTTTATAGTTTAAAAATAATATTTTAAATATCTACCAAAATTGGATACACTTTTTTTCCAAAATAATAAATCTTTTCCTACAGTAGTTCTATATTTATGTGAAATCTAGGATGAATATTTGAAACAACTAAGGATATTAACAATGTTATATATTCTTATATAATTATTTTCATTGATATTCTAAAACTAATAAAGAGTTTATTTAACACCCCCCTTAGATATGATTTGAATCCATCCAAACCATATTTTGATACAAGTGATGTGGAAGGAACATAATGGGTTACAATAGGTATAGAAGAAGATTGATCATGAGATGGTTTCTTATCATCTTCCTCAATATCCATAGGCTTTGGTCCAACAAACTAGTATTAATATTGATCGTAATATTCTTATTCAATTTATGTATAGAGAGATCCAATTGGCGATGTTTCAAAAAAAATACTATTATTCAACTTCCTTGGTTGGAGTAGGACCAAACATGTCTTTTTAAGATTGATCTACATGTGGTGTGCAAGGAGAAACTTTAAGTACATTATAATAATATATCTCATCTATGAAGGATCCTTCTAGAGATCCATGAGTAGAAGAGATGGAAGTTCCACCATCCTAAGGTTAATTTACCCCATTATTATATTCATCATTAAAATCATAACAATCTAAAAATTAAACTACATATCTTTGGGACTTATACCCATTTATAAGTGCATTTGGTATTCTAGGTATAAGAGTGTTTCCAGTCACAAGCGTCTTGTCTAAACGATCTTCAGCCTCTCCAAACTCACCCGAGTTATGCCATTAAGGTTCATCAAAAAAACCATTGATAGAAACATTAGTGTCAATAAAGAGTTAATCTTATAAATATATCTCAAAATAAGGTAAGGGTATAGGAGAGTTACGTTGTCCAAATGAAATCACAATAGAGTTTCCCTTATTATCCTCATTTTCTTCCCTATATTACTCTTCAAGATCAAATATCTCTTTCTTTTACCCTTCCTCATATTTATCTTCTTCCACAACACTAAAAACATCATCATAAGAAGAGTATTCATCTATTTGATCTGACTGGATACCTAGATCCAGTAAATCCCTTTGTTTAACTAGGTATTTCACTTGGTCATAATTTTTATATAATTTCAAATGGTCATTCAACAAATATATTTTCAAGGGATTATAATTTAATTTTCTCCACCTATAAATTTTATGTGTTATTAATAATCCATTTGTGGAGTTTATGTTTTCCTCAACCTAATAAACTAATCCATATAATCCAATATGGATAAAATGAGATCTTGATAATGAGTAGAATTAATCTTAGAATATGGATCGCACAACTCATTCGTATACTTCTTCAGAAATATAAAAAAATTATTTCAAAAAACCATTTTTCATTAAGAAGATATATAAAAGATCTTCATGCCTTATACTGCTATTGTCTTCTTTCATGGGGTAGATTGAAAACTGGATGAACTTTTCTTATAGCCTGCATTTACCACTAATATCTATTGTGGGTTGTCTTCTATGAGTCCCATTCCTAGTATGTTTTTCTAGATAATTTTTGAATTCAAAATTCTTATCATTTATAGGGTATGATATTTGGTAATATTAATATTCATCCTTATGCGGTACACTTATTCTATAGGAAAATCATTTTGAAGAAATTTTAAAAACCTCCCTATTGACCATTTTATGAACTGCATATCTTTTATTTAAAGGGATAAAATATTAATTGGAATATAATTTCTTAACTAGACTCATATATAATGACATACCATTTTCATTAATATATTTATCCTATCCTTTAATCTGAATTTATTTCCATACCAATGAATTTATCAACTATATCCACTGACTATAGACTTCATTATCAACACACACTATCTAATCTACCCAATGTGGGATTTGTGGATTTACTACAACACTCATTCTACCTCGATCCTTTTTCATTTCTTTATAGGAGGTGTTATAGCTGAAGGTAAGGCATAAAGAGATAATTTCATCCTTGGAATTCTCACACTTTTATTTTATCTTTCAAAAGGTTTGGTGTAACAACCTAATATTTTTTGATTTATTTTAATTTTAAATAAATTTAATCCCTTTGATAGCTTGACATTTTTTCAAAATTAGGTTTAGACAAAAAATATACACTATAAAAGTATTATTTAAACATAACCATTTTAACATATCCATTAAGTTGGAGGGTATGAATAAGAATACATAAATTATGAAAATTATGTTAATATATTGATTATAAATAAAATAATAAACATTTCACTGAAAAAGAAATATTTTTTGAAAAATAGTAATATTTAAAGGTAGTTTAGTCATTCTTTGAAAAACATAATTTAGGAATTATTTTTACCACTTTTAGAAACTATATTTGATAAAATGAAGATAGTTTTTTAAATAATCATATCAAAATTATATTTTTGTGTTTTTTTGATTTTTCTAAAATGCTTAATTTTTCGACAAATAGTGATAATACTATTTTTTATTGAAATATTTATTGTCATTTAAATTATTTACATGGTTAAATTAAAATTTAAATCGGTTTCAGTGAAACATTTGTTGAATTATATTATAACCAATACAATTAACTTCATTTGAGTAAATTTCATAATGATTTTATATATTTAATCATTTTAAACTTATGATAATTATCTCTTTGAAAACCCTTGATTTTATCATGTTTATGAGTATAATTTTAAATTAAATTATTAAAATTTTAATTTTAATTTAGAAAAATGGATACTATATATTGAATTAGAATAATTTATATTATCTAATAAGTTTAAAATATTGTTTTACCATAATGAATAATAAAAATTGAAAAATTAATTACAATGATCAAGGTAAAAACTGTTTTACCAGTGTGTTAAGTTAAAAATATAAGTGTTAAAATGAGCCACAAACTTGTCCAACGCTGATTGGTTGGCCATATTTGTAACTTATAAACTATAATTTTCAATAATTACCGATTTTTTATTTTTATTTTGTGCGAAAACATAGTTGTTATTAGTTTTTTTAAAATACCATGTTTTCCCTCTCTTTCACTTATAAATGGACACCTCTTATCCCATAATCAAAATTAAATATCCATTTTTTATCCAATACCTACCAAAATAATCTCATTACTCCCATAAAAACATTCAATAACACCTGTTTTAATCAGAAATCCATTCTATTATTTTTTCATTACAAATCTAAAGAAGTTATTTGAAGAAGAGGTAACATTCTTAAATGAGTGTTTTTAGTTTCTTTGAACTTAAAAATCCTTAATGTATTGTTAAAATATTATTATATAAAACCCACATTATCTTACAAATACTGATATGTTGTTATATTATGGTGATGATCTATGTGAATCATCTCTTCTATAAAATGGGAAGCAAAACTATCAAACATATGTACAATGGACTATTACCTCATGAAATGATATAATTCAATTTACACCACCACTATTCAACGTTGAATATAATTATGCATTTAACACATGTATTATTTATTTATGATATTTTTATCATTATATAATTCCAATATAATATATACCTTCTTTCCTTCCATTCTATTTATTATATGACAAGGTTGGTCTTGTGTGTGATGGACTACCACCTCTCAAAACGATGTGATTCATTTTTCATATACATTTTAAATGGAAGGAAATAGGAATAAAGTAATTAATATATGATTAATATATGAGATGTTATAAAAGCTACAAAATTAATATATCTTAATATTCTTTACCCTTTCACATGTTAATGTAATGATGAAGTCGATCATGTGTACGTACGATCTACCATCTTCAAAAAGAGATGTGATTCATTTTCCCTGATGAAATTTAAAAAATGGTTATAACAGTGAATATGATGTATAAATATGATATTTATAAAATTATTATCATTTTGAATATAATGTATTTTTATCCCATAACTAATAATTATAAATATCATGAGAAAATATTCAATGTAAAATAAGGAAATTAAAATCTGAAACAATGAAAATAATAAAATATTATTAATAAAAGGGTAGTAAAATGTTTTACTCTTATCATATATGATATTATAAATATTATTATGGTTATATGAAAAATTAAAAAACATTATTAAAGCCATTATAAATTTTTTAATTCATTTTCAACTAAAGGAAGGGTGAGGTTAGAGATTACATCTCAATTTTCCTTCATTAAGGTGTATTATAATGTAATGCACCTAATTTATTTTATATGGTCTATATACTATCCCTTTTACTTGTAGTATCACAAATACTTAATAATTCATGGTATTATATGTTTTAATTTCAATTATTTTACCCAAGGGGAATTGAATTGAAAGTTACCAAGTGGAAAGAGATTTCATCTCATTTTCATTTCATTGAGATATAATTCTCAATATGCTCCAATTCAATTTTAAGTGTTGTATATAATGAAAATTTTATATATTTAACAATAACACCTATTTATTCAGAATTATTAATGTTTTATTTCATGTTTAATATTCAAGGGGTTACAATTTAAAAGCTAACAAAGAGGTAAACAAATATTTCACAATGTCAGTATATTTATTGATTACTTACTTTCTATTTAATATATCTATTTTGTTTAATATTTTTACATTGGACACTAAATTTTTCTCAAATATAAATATTCCTATATGGTGGATTGGATTATTTATTAATCTATAAACCATTTTTTGATATGGTGTATACTTTGAATGTTATTTTATTAACTATTGACATATTGATAAATCTATATTCATTACTCAATATGATCATTTGATGATATGAAATATTTATTCACGAATTAAATTTATTATTTAATTTATGAGGAATTACTTAAACATGTTGATAAGGTTGGGGCTTGGTTATAGATCTCCCCTCAATGTATTACAAAGTATCACGCGACAAATCATTTGGAAATTTCTATTGGAGTTTGACCTGTAGTATGAAACCGTCCTATGAATGGTCTTGATAATAGAGGTATCATGATTCATGAGATCATGACATAAAATAATTAAGACATTATTTAATTTTGTATTTAGTTATTATTATTATCCATGATATTTTCACAATAATATTATCTCTGGATGCATTTAATTATCAGATTATTTATTAAATGGAATATGTTTTCAGTTATTTATCTTTCTTTATTTATTATCCATATTGTAATTATGATTGAAAAGTTACTTAAATAAGAAATGATTCTTTGAAAAAAATTGTGTGGTAAATAGTATTCCAAACTTTTTTGTTCAATAAATTAGGGATATAATATAATAACAAACACACATAAAATACCACAAAAAACATAATAGAAAATCTATGTATTAAATTGACACGATGGGTATAACAATAGTGTATTCATAAAAAGTAAGGAATAATAGGTCAATGGACAGTGGATTTAGGGTATGTATGATTAAAATATGATAAAAAACACATGGTAAGTATAGAGACTATATGAGTTATGTTTTATGGTTGTTATAGTTTCTATGTGAGTTGAGGTTTACTGTAGGTATAGTGAATGTATGACTAACTGGTCATGGTTACGTAACCGATTAAATGAAAAAAAATTCATAGCTCGTTAATTGAAAATTTTGAACTATAATTCAATGCTATTTTAATACCAAGTATGTAATATAAACAATTTGAAGTTATTATAAAAAAATACAAGAACTAGAACAAAATTGAATAATTTGCAAATAGTTTACC
The DNA here is from genome assembly GCA_963277665.1 of Viscum album. Lineage (NCBI taxonomy): Eukaryota > Viridiplantae > Streptophyta > Magnoliopsida > Santalales > Viscaceae > Viscum > Viscum album. The sequence goes on along the minus strand of OY728131.1, from coordinate 1,225,110,814 downwards.
ATTCCTAATTTACGTATGATATAATTAATTATCACAATATTAAATAGATTTTTAAATATATGAGAAACTTAAAGTTCGACACCAATGAATTAAATTGTAATATCACCCTTTTGAAAATGTTTTCTCAAAAAGTGATATCTTATATCAAAATGTTTTTTCATTGGAAATGATACATGTTTTTTTGAAATGTTAATGGAACTTATATTATTACAATTTATTAGGACATTATACATTTATATATATAGTATTTCATTGTGTGTTTCATACATATATTTGTTGAAAAAACTACTTGAATCTATATATTCATCTTCAATAGTAGATAATGTAATAGGGTTTTGTCTTTTTCTATACCATGAAACATTATACTTTCTTAATAAGTGACATGTTTAAAAGGTTTTTTTTCATTTTAACTTACAACCAATTTTATTAACATGTAAATAACTACCTAAATAAAATTATTGTACTATAAAGTAAAAGAATAATTAATTGGTTGTACTTTTGAGGTCTTTGAAATTCTTTTCACTGCATTCAATTGTGATTATTTTGGGATTTCTAAAAAATGTGTAAACATGCACTCAATAAACATAATACTCATTAGTTAGTAGTCAGGTAATGTAAAATTATAATCATACATATGAAAATTGTTTGATCAACTGGGTTAAAAGTATCATAAAGATTCAACATACATATTGTGAACATGGGTGTTTTACTATAATTGGTGTTACACAAACATTTCTTTAGAATCTATTTACTTTGATTATATTTACTTAAAATGAATCTATTTTTATTTTTAAAAATCTAAAAATGTAGGATGAAATTTATTTCATCCATTAAACTCATTTCAAATTAATTCAGAATCAATTTTCAAAATTGAGTACAGAAATAGTTTTTTGACGACCCAAAAATAATAAAATCAATACATATTTTTATGATTAAAAAATCCTTTGAAATTATTTATTAAATATTGTAGGGTTAACTATACCATTAGTAAAACATTTATAAATTAAAAATTATTTAATCCTATCATACCAAGATCTAAGAGATTTTTTAAACCATAAAGTGTTTTTATTAATTTAAAAAAATGATTTCAAGAATGAGGTTTTTGAAATATAGGGGGTTGTTCTAAAAACATATCCTAAAATATAAAATAATTTATAATGGCACTCTTGACATCCATTTGATAAAATTTTATATTAAAATATGGAGTATAGAGAAGACAGATTATAATGAAATAATATCTTTGTACTCCGATAACAGTTTATTTATAGTCAATGGATTCTTTTTAACAGTAAAAATATACAAATATTCTAGATTTATTTTTAATTATAGTTATAGAATCATCAATGTTGTTTCTAAACACTCAATTAGTTACAATGGTTTAGAAGTCATTAGGTATTTATACTAGTTCACAAACACTGTTCCATTTCAATGAATTCAATTATTTTCAAATTTCCATTAACAAAAGTTCATCATTTATCACTTCATTGATGTTTTTATGTTCAATATTTAACTATAAGGATTTATGTTCAACATGGTTTCTAAAATAATCTCTAGTCTACGTTAAACTATCTAGATATATAACTAGAAAATATATGGGATGGTCTCTATGAGTTCTAATGGTTCTTGGGATAAAACTATTTGATTCTTCATTTTCTTTACGTTATGGTTCCAATAGTTCCTAAAAACAGGTTGATTTCTCTAAAGTGGTTTTGTAAAAATATAATTATGCTTGGTTTAGGGCTTTATATTAAAATACGAGAGATCTTCTTCAAGGGTTTTAAAAGAGTTTGAGGCTTAGGTGGATCTATTTCATTAAATTTTACATTTATAGATTCTTTCAAAATTTTGTTTCTTTTACTGAATACACTGTATAATTTATTAGATATTGAATAACAAAAGAAAAATCACTTCATCACTTTTTTTATGAAAACTTATATAAATCCTATTTTTATTTAGAATAAAACCTTTAATCTATAACTCTAATGTAATTAACCTATGGTTTTCTCTCATTCCATAACTAATATAGATTTTTCTCTAAAATTTGTTTAAAAATAATCCTATTTATAATATTCTAGGACATATTCATTGACTTTTACAAAAAAAAAATAGGTTGGTCATACTCATTATTCATGGTCCAAAAAATATCTTAAAGATTTTGGTAACTTCCATTATATAACATTGTTCTAATGTGGAGTCCTAGGAGTAGAAAATTCTTGTTTATAGCCATAAAATGGGTATAAAGACACAATTTATTGATTCTAAAATTCACTACCATGATCACTTCTTAAGGTCTCAATTTTAACTCAACTCCTATTTTCTGAAAAAAAAATTATATTTTGAAAAATAGAAACAATCTTCACTTTTTGTGTGCATGGAAGAATACCCAAGTGTATCTAGAAAATTCATCTGTATGAATATAAGTATAGTTGTTCCTATTTAAGTTAAAAATTATAGAGTTTCCTAATATATCCATGTGAACCAACTCCATGGGTCAATATTTTAAAACCAATTTCATTTATTTGAAAGGTATCTTGTGGTGCTTCCCTTTTTGACATGTGTTACAAAAATTGTATTTTAGGAATTAGAGTTTCGGAGGATGCATAAATAATCCTTTCCTAATTTACTTTATAAGTGATTTAATGTTTCATTAGTGAAGTATCTTATTCCATAGAAAATAATCTTTATGAAAGGCCTTTAAAGAATAAGTATTTTTTAGATAATAAGAAATATAAATCACCTGTGTAAACATTTCCATTACGCAAGGAAGTAAAAAAATAAAAAAAAATTAGAGCCATTAAATTTTTACAAATTATTTTCAAATTTGACATGATAGTCATCATCAAAAAAATTATTATATTCTAAGAATATTTTATTTTAAACCATATATATATAATTATAAATTATAATAGTACTATAATTTCTAATTTGATTGAGCCTAACTATTTTTCCTTTAGCAGGGTCACCAAATGACATATCCACCACTCACCATGATAATGTTATCAAATAATTATCAATCCTTAGTAATGTTTATATAACTTCTATAATCTAGACACCACAAGTTTTTACTTGAACACTTCATGAATTTTTACAATAGAAAAATTAAACGATAAATGATTTTTCCACGCACACTTTCTTGTGTATAGAAATGTTAGTAATAAAAGATTTAAGAATATAAAGATATTTAAATGATTAAATATTAATATAATTTAGGATTTTGGAAATTAAATATTTTCTAGGTCCAAAATAATAATAACTGTTTTTTTATTTGGAAGAGTATTAGTTAGGTACAAATTTGTTGAAATAAATTTTCTATTGACTTGGCTTCTAACGAATTCATGTTTTTTACTTGGGTGTCGTTTGTTTACCAGGAATCCAAATCAAGGTTTATCTACCCTTTGTAAAACATCATAGATCATTTTGAGTTTCCAATTGGATATTTAAAATTCATTTTTTTATTTTAATAAGTTAGAAATATTTTATTTTTCTATAGAAAATTAAAATTTTAAACGAATAGAAATGGCCTATTGTTTTTTTAAAGATTTATATTTATCTTTATTTTCATTGAATATTTCTTCAGAAATGTTATACTATTATTATAAGTCCTCAATACTTCTGTTTTTAAATTTTTTTTTATTTTCTGAAAGATTAGATTTATGAATCGGAGGTGAAAAAATAGTTTTTAGTATCACATATGGAATTTTTATTAAAAAAAGTTATCCCTATAATTATTGTCTTCTCTTTTTGAGTTAGAGTCACGTGAACTACCCCATAGGTACTCCATGTGGAATTCATAGTATTATTTGGACTTCTAACTTTGTCCTTATATATATATATTTATATATATTAATTTAGGATAATCAATATTTATGTATTCTTTTAATTGAATTCATAACATGTTACTTCACCGGATTAATTATTTTTTCTACAATTCATTATTTTGTTGTAAATTCATCCACAATTATACTTTTTGAAGAATATATTTTTTGGGTAGATTTTTTTGGATCTTAAATCTAAATGAGGCTTTTCATTATCACTATTAGAAGGTTATTCATTCTCATTGAAACTGTCATATTTTACTTTATATTTTATTTTTGAGTCAGAAGTTTTGATGAAAATTGATTTCCTTTTAGGTTTATATTCTCATTGTTTATTCAAAATTTGTTCCTTCTAATACACCATGCGATTTCAAATAATCTCCTTCATTAGTATTATTATTATTTCAAAATATTCTCTAATACAAATATAGGTTCCCCTTCAAATATCAGGTAAGCATCACATAAGTAGCATCACTTGATATTTATCTTCAATTCTCTTCCCAACTAAATCTATCAGGATTGAAATGTCATTTATCCTGAGATACATATCATATATCTTCTCATTAGGATTCGTCTTGATTTTATCATATTTTATAGTATAATCATTTAAAATCATTTATTTTACATTGGATGTTCCTTCATGGGAAACAATAAGTCTGTCCTAGATTTAAAATGTAGTAGAACAAGAAGAAATTATATTAAACCCATATTCTCTAAATGAATCATACTATAAATTCATGGATTTATAGTTACAGTCATAAGAATAATTAGTCAAATCACAATGACCAGCTCTATATGCTTTAGTTTTGTCCCATTTGTGCTCGATTATTATCCAAAAACAAAATCACATTCTATTAATATATATTTCATTTTTAATCTTCCACTGATCATAATTAGTGGCATTAAAATAAGGAGGATATTTAGTGGTAATTCCGTCCTTCCTATTGTTATCCACAAACATATATATTTATAAATAACAAAAATTTTGATCTTTTGGAAAAATCAAGAACACAATAAAATGCAATTAGAAATCCTCTAATACAAAATGTTGGTTAGAGTGAAAAAATCAAGTGTGGATGAAGTGAGTTTCCAATTAAAAATTATATAGAAAATGATTTAAAACATAAACCCATAATTTATCAAATCATCCTTGTTAACAAAAAATGTATAATTGTATAATTTTTCCTTTTAGAAAGATTTTCAAAGTTTAATCAAAGATAAGGTAACACAAGTTTAAAAAAAATTAACATTTGACTTAGTTTTACTTGAATCAAACATGGTATATAAAACCCAAAGTAAAGTTAACTATCAATGTAGTATTTTCAATTGGGTTTTGAAAAGTAAAAATATTTTTTTTAAACAATTTATATCAAAATAAGGAAATCCCATAGATGAATAAAAAAGTGATTCTATCTCAAGACGATACCTATTCCTCTCTATTTGGAAATCACCCACTACAAATAATTTTATTAAACAATTAATTAATCCACAACCAAGACATTGTTTTACATAAAAATTATATATTTTATCCGTATAGTGTATACATAACCTCTTCCAAAATTCTATATGGTATATAAAATATAAAATATTGAGAAAAAGAGTGTTAAAAATATTTAGAATAATAAACGAGTCATTGTGAAAAATTAAATATAATATAAAAAAACATCTCAAAATGTAACCTAAAATAGATAGATAAGAGACATGAGGTGAGTTGTTTTCATGCAGATATATCTAGAGAGATTCAGTTGATCAAATTTCTTTGAATCAATCTTGTAAAGGCACAATCTAGTTGACATTGAGATGTATGAAAAAAGACTATCGTGGAAGGTTTAGTGCCACAGTATGGAATATCATACTATCTCATATTCATGAACTTATTATCTCCACATAGTGGTTCATAAAAGTATTTGAATCATAAAGAGATGTTTTTCACTAATCAAGTTGTTGGAGGATATTAATAACCTAATCATCAAACTAATTTCATTCTCAAATTCACTGGATATGTATTTAATGCTCTAAAATATAGGCGTTTTATATTTTAAAATAATTCACTAATTATTTTAGACACGGTTAGTTGGTATTTACTTAACAAAAAATTACATTTGTTTATGGTTACCTGGCACAATGAGTCCATTTTTTCATGTGATCACTTTTTTCTTCATGTGATAGATTCATCTATTTTCATAGTCACAAAATTTCTTCATATGGTAGGTTTATTTTTTCCCACTGTCACTTTATATTTCATGCTATCACTTGATGTGTTCTAATTTTAACTTCATTTATTTAGGGGTGGGGGTAGATAAAGTTATTCTAATAGTCAGTTCATTATAGACACATAGTCAGACCAAGACTTTGAGAAATTATACTCACCTGTCACTTGGTTAATTGGTTGTTTAGGGGGCAGGTTGAATACATCACGTGATCACTTTAATGGGTAAAGTATGGTAAATTCAGTAAACATTTAGTCACAAGAACTTTTAAATATGTTCAGTTGATGTCTTATACATATTTAGGTCATCTGAAATACATTCACATGAATTTATATTTGTTCAGTTGGTGTACAACATGTACCTTATTTCAAACAGTTAGTTAAACCTCCCTGTCAATTCAACTTCATCCCACGATAGGTTCATTACACATGCAATAGGTTCTCACTATAACATCAATTCTTAACTAATATTATCATTTTTTAGAAACAAGATAGAATATTATAAAACATTAAATTCATTAGAAACCTAATAAACATGATTTTAGATAACTAAAATAAGGAGTTACCAGTCCAAGACAATAAAAACTATTAAAAAATATCATCTACGTTATTGAAACAAAAACATAAATAATATATATAAAGATTATACTATAAAACATATATGAAAAAGTGACATATCCCCAACCACATAATTGATTAAAAAATATTTGATGTAGGGAATGGACTACTTCCACCCAGGGTATCCATGGGTTGATGAATTAGCTAAGGATTGGGTAGGATCCTCCTTTTGACTATGATATACCAGTACCTCAAATGTAAAGGAACAAGGAGAAGATATCATCAATAAGGGAGAATCCAAATGATTGTATATTATTTTGATGTCTATATCCTACATTATATTATCCTAATGAATTATAACTGAGCCTTTATGCATTAAAAAATGTTACATAAAGGTTGAATAAATTTTTGTAGTTAAAAATTATTTGTAAGACCTCATCCATTCATAAATTTCATAATTAAATTCATTAATTTTATTATCACATATGTTAAATGAAAAAAATTCATAGAAGAGACCAAAACATTAACAGGAAATGCTTGAATATCTATTTTTGATTTTATAATATGATTTACACAGATCATAACATTTATGATGTGTCTTTAGCAAACACTGTGATATAGGTAAGGTAGAGGCATGATATTTCTATATTATGCCTTATAGATGTATATACTAATAAATACAGCAATCCATGGTTTTATAATGTCTTCCAATAAAACATATATTTATCATCTCAAATGATATAATCAAAATACATCATATGCATAAAAGGATTTAAGACACATCACCATCTATTTTCCACTTTCACTGAAGCCTTATATAAATTATGCCATTTCTTATTATATTATTTCACATTAAATAACTTCTTAATCCATATTAAAAATTAATTTTTGATATTTCATAATTTTTTTTGAAATACATCATTAATTTCACCATATACCACATCATATGTAATACATTGTAAATATCCATCTGGAAATCATTTTAGATAATCTATAACATATGTTTAGAGAATATGTATAACTTTGATAAAACATAATCCCCTTTCAGTCAGCACTCAATTATGATCCCATGGGATTTTTTAGAGTTTAAAATAATTATAAATTTTATAATCCATAAATATAAGAAAATAGTGCAGTTTCGTAAAGCATAAAAGCTACCCATGATTCAAAGGGATCTAGTGTGATTTCCATCAAACACATGTATCTATATATTTGTTTCCAACAACTATATCATATATATGTATTTATAATACTTTAATTCATTTATCAAAAACATTGAGTTGTCATGGGACTTTTAGTACATCAATCCTACAGACCCACTCAAACATTATTGATATTCAATGAATAAAATGACCAAATGTATAAACACATCCCTTGTTATTAATCTTGAGGTATTATCATATCAAATTAGAATCACGTAATAAATATGAACACAATATTTCACTTATCTTGGTTTGGTTGGGTTATCTTAATAAAGGGCTCATATTTCATGATTTTAATACAAGAGGATAACTCCCATCAAGGTTAACCCTCAACTAAGGAAATGATCATAAAAAAGAATAGCCACACCCAAATTTTATTATCCTCAAGGTTAGAATAAGAAATGTATCGATGTATGAATCTTCTCATACTACGTGAAGTGTATTGCCATTGTATTTGTATCACCGAGAGGGGGAGGGGGTGAATTAGTGATTCTATTCTCTTTTATGTTTCCTTGAAACATTCGTCTCCTGATGTTAAATATTTAATTCCATGCTGAAGAAACAAGTCAAACATACATCCATATAAACACAAATACTTACAAGTTCACTATTCCATAAAAATAGCTACGACCTTGGTATGGTTTGGAAGTACTCTAATACCACACAATCCACCAGAAAAAAATAGTTGAATTAAAAAAATTATGGAATACCCTTTAAATCATGTAAAACATAGAAGACAATCCAAAAGTGTGTGTGCACCCTCTTAGCCAAAATTAGAGAATAAAATTTTTGTGTAACAACTCTTGTTACCTGTGATTATTTTTCAATTTTCACAAATTTATTATTTGAAATAAAATTGTTAAATTTAATTCCTATAAGATAGTAAAAACTTCAAGGAAATTGATATATGATTCAAATCTGATTTTATGTTTGATCTTCTTACTCTGATTCTCCATATCCGATCCCCTATCTGTTCTGTATACTTTGAACATCAAACCCGATTTCCCAATATGATAGACGTAGATATATTATAATACAATCCTGAAAATTAATATCACTTACTACCTATGTTTGGAAAACATTATACCAATATCCTTGATCCAATTTATTTAAATAGATCCGATGACTAGCGGAATACAATAAAAATATGAATATGATAGACAACTAATTACAATGATTACTGAATATGATGGACATCTAAGTAATGTTTCAATATTTTCTCTTATCTTTAACTTATATTTATTAAAAATTATTCTATAAAGGATCAATATGAAAACTTATTTCTCTCCCTAAAATGTCTGATCTTTTCTCTCTTCTGTGCTGAACATCATGTCTGTCAAAAAATTTCAATGCACGATCACCTTTTACTGGTGATCCATTAGATATTTTGGCCATAATTCCAAAATCTTCACTTCTCACAAAAATTATCACAAATCACAATTTCCCTTGAATTTATAGTGAATATTAACATTTTCACCCCTTCTCAAATATTTTTGAGGATTTTCAAAACTCTGTCTCCCCTTTATAAAATATTTTTCATTTTCAAGGCCCAATCTGATTTCAGAATCTGATTTGATCAGTCCAATTTTGTTTATCCATACAGATTGCTAAGTATGATAAGCATGGTGAATAGGTATCAACTTGGATATGATGGAACTTGACCCACTTGGAGAGGAATAACAACGTATTTGGATTTAATGCTCCCCTTTCACAATTAATTAAACAATCTACTTCATTTCTCTTATACTTATTCACTTATTCTCTTAACCAACTTTATTAATAGAAAATGAATTTCAACCATTTCAAAATGGTTGAATACAATTTCGTTTTCATTATTTATTATTTTTTTCATTCTCAAGTATAAAACAATCTCCCTTCTAAATATGACTGCATCTCGAGTCTAATCATTATGTTCTTTTTCTTCCAAATACGATATCACTTATCACATTCTTTTTATTTTCTCAACAATTTCATTCTTTAAAAAACCTCAGATTGTATCAGGACTTATTTCATGAATTTAAACATACTGAGTATCATATTTAACATTATCATATTTTTTTCGAAAATATTATAACTTTCCTTCTTTCAACAACAACTATCATTCCTTCTTTTCCTGTATACAATTTCCATGAATCTGATTGGTCTGAATACGATCCTAGATGAATATGATCTCCATATACCTTTTTAATTCCATCTAGATCTGATAAATATGAATAAGATCTATTATAATTATACGTTCTTCTATCAAGATTCCATCATAAGTCTCACAACTAACTTTTGATTTATGAGAACTCTATATTCAATCAAGCATCACTGCATTTGATTTCACATAGTCATGTAGAATCTAATCACACATAATATAATTATTCATCAACGAGATTAATAGTGAATCTAATTACCATTTTCTTCTAGAATGGTGCATTCTCAATATGATCAAACCTTTCATTCAAGATTCAATGTGAATCTGATAAGTTCTTGCATCCATCTTCTATCGAATATGACTTACCTTCTTAGGGATTGTGAGTACGATTCTTTAAATTCTATGGTCAGTCCAAATTTCACCAAATACAAAAGAGGTGATTTTTCCTTTCTTCTTAAATTTTTTGGACAACAAAAGAAAATACAAAAATATAATCACCTTTCTCGTCATCTGGGTCATAACAATCCCTCCTTTGTATTTTTTTCAACCAAGTTTCATATGTCACTGAACATTGTATCATCATGAAATGGATTACATATCAACAATTCTAACCCTACATGAGGTAACTCATTGTGGAAAACAAGACTCATTGAGAAAAAAAAACAATGCTTTCCAAAAGTAGCGATTATAAAAACCTTCTTCATAATCATTAAATTTTATTCCTCAATTCTTTAACTTTAATAAAAATTATATTATATAACCCCTCTAAAAAATATAGTTAGAATTGTTCACACCCAATAAAATTCTGAATTCAATTCTTTCCCATAACTCCATCTTTTTCAATTCATACAAAAGGGTAGATTTATTAAATAATAAAATTCCCCCCCCTTGACAATACAATCCAAAGGTAATATGAGAGAGGGGATAAAAACACATACCTCAATCTTGTTGAGAAAGAGTTTGGACTCCCCTGGTTAGTCCCAATTTAGAAAAAGTTTCCTTCAGTAAAGGTTTTATAAAAATCTCAGCAACTTGTTATGATTTTTATACATATTCTAAATTCAATTCATTATTCTCCATGTGATCTTTGATGAAATAATTTTTGATATAAATAGGTTTTGAACATGATTATTGAACTAGATTTCTAGTGATATTGATTGTACTTTGATTATAATAACCCAAGATCAAGGGAAACATCACATTAACAAGGAAATATTCCAATTATATTTCCATCCACATAAGTTGAGTAGTGCCTTGAGTGGTAGTAAAAAATATAGATTCATCCATACCGAGACATACCTAATTCTGTTTCATTAAAGGCCTACAATCAAAATTATTTCCTAGAAATAATACTCCACTAGATGTAGATCTTTTATCATCAATACTTCATACCCAATCAACATCTAAATACCCAAAAAATTAAATACTCCCTAAGATTCCATAATTGATTCCAAATTCTATAGTGCCTTCGATGTATCCAATAATTCTTTTTTCCATCAAGTAAATCTGATTCTTTTGGAGAAATATTAAATCTTCCATAAAAGGTAATATCATAAAAAATGTTGGCTATTGAGGTAGTCAAATACAATAATCTTCCATTTATCTTTTGAAATTCCTTTTGATCCCCATTTTTTCCTTCTCCATCATTTCTCACCTTTTCCCCCACTACAATTAGTGTGGAAACTAGTTTGGAATTTTCCATGTTAATCCTATTGAGATGTTGATTTGAGTTATTTTCATGAGAAAGAAAAATATATTTCCCCTTCGGTAAAATTAGTAACCCAAGAAAGTATTTCATTTCCCCCAACATGGACATTTCAAAAACATTCTTCATCTATTATGAATCCTTTTCAAAAATTATTTCATCATTCCCAATGAAGACAATGTCATAGACATAAACAATTAAAATGAAGGAATACTCACGATTTTCTCTGATAAAAATATTTCAATCAAATATTACTTTCTTGAACCTAATCATCTTCGAGAAATAATCCTATTTGGAATACCATTCCATTTAGATATTATTTCAGCACATACAATTTCTTCTTCAATCTGTACACATTACATTCATCTTCCCCAATAACTGAGAAACTAGGTTGTTCAATATCAAGTTCCTTCTTAAGATCAAAATTTATGAATATAGATTTAACACCCATTTGAATGTTCTTATAACTTCATTATGAAAAAATAGAAAGATTTTTTTATTGTTTCTAATAATTCCACTGAAGAAAAGGTATCATAAAAATCAATAACTTCAATCCATTAATACCCATTGTATACCAATGTTGATTCTTTTCTTATCACTTCAGGTATTTCATTCAGCTTTTTCTGGAAAGCCCACTTTGTGTCAATAATGTTTTTTTTCTAGAGTGGGTATGAGTTCTCATGTATCATTATTCCAATCTGATCCAACTCTTCATTTATGTCCTGAAACCATTTTGGATACTCAAAATCTTATTTCAAATCAACCAGATCCACTTTTTAATACAAAAAAGTATGTGTAATAGAATTTTTTGTTCTTATTATTTGAACCTTATGATGTTGATCCCCAATGATATTTTGAGCTTACACTTTATTCCTCATCCTAGGATGAGATTTTTGAATATCACCCTCATCACAGGATATATCTGAGTCTGTTTCATCTTCTTGATTAGAAATACAGTTGCATGTATCCTTATTATAATTATTTTCCATATCTTTCTCAAATTCCTTTTTCCGCATGATTTTTTTATCTCTCTGACATCTTTCAATTGATTTCACATCAATATTATAAACAATTATTTTTATTTGTGTAAGAATTTATATCCTCTTCCTTCCAAAGCATATAAAATGAAGATTAAATCTTAACTTTTCCTTGAAAACATTTATTAGTTTCCTCCTTTCTTATTTATAATATATAGACTACCAAATACTCTAAAATGTTTCAAACATGGAGGTTTTTCATTAAAAAATTCTTATAGAGTAATATTTTAATTTGGCCAATAAAAACATAATTTTTTTATATAAATATAAGTACCCATGGATTGCCTCCAAAAGTAATGATAAAGGCCATGTTCAAGTAACATGGTTCTTCCCATTTCTAATGAGATTATATTGTTTCTTTAAGAAACCCCATTTTATTGAGTAGTGTATCGAGAAATATACACATTCTCATTTTCATGCTTATATAGATAACATTAAAACTCTTTACTTTTTTATTCACCACAATTTTTGGTTCTCAACTTCTTTAAGGAATACTCAAATTCTTTTTCAGCTTTCCTTCAGAAGGTTTTAATTTTTTTAAAATAATCTGACATATGTTTCATTTACATAACACAATTAATGAAAGTAAAATCATCAAAAAGGGTGATGAAATACTTATCTACATTATTTGATTGCTTTCTCATAAGCCCAAAAATATCAGAATAAACCATTTGTAGGGGTTGTTTTCATCAAATATATTCTTATTGGAAAATCAGAAATACCTTAGAAACTATCTATTTTATATTACTTTCTTATGTTTCTTTAACACATGTGTCCCAACCTTTTATGTCACTGTCAGTTCTATTCCCCCATACTCATGTAATAAGAGTTTTTATTTCACCAACCTGAAACAAGTTTCGGTTTGTATGTTGGCCTCTTGTGACAATCTTCCTATGTTCATGAATTTTTAAAACTAATATATATTTTCTTAAGATAACATTGTTATCCTCATCACAAAAATGTGAAACACATAGAAAATTTTGTTTCATCCCATCCACATACAAGGTTTTCTTGGATTTCATATTTTCATTCCCAATGATGCCTTATCCAAAAAATTTAATTTTCAAGGATTCATCTTTAACAAATGTCACAATTCTTACTTTAAAGTATTTCAAATTATTCAGAAAATTTAATACTCTGATTATATGAGATGAATTACCACTATCACGAATCCATGGCCATTCTCCTTTTATGGATTTCAATGCAGTTTTAACAACAAGGGATTCATCTTCTTCATTATATTTCTTCACCATTAACTTCTGATAATTTTTAAGAATATTTTCAGGTGTCGATAAAAAAAATCATTTTCCAAGGTTTTGAGGTAGTTCATATATTTCTCAAATAGTATCCAAAGGAAGGAACCTATTTTCAATCATAACATTAACCTTTTATGGCTTCTTGAAAACAACCTTTCATGAATTATTTTTTGAGGATATTGAATCCACCTCAACATTTTTTTTCTATAACCTATGGGGTAATATAAATTTTTTTGGTTTAAAAAAAACATATTTTTCATGTTTCTAAATCTACTACAATACAAAAAATACCCCTAAAAAGAGTATTTGACTCTAAAACGTCCATAATGGGTGGAATTGTGAATACATTTCTCAGCAAATTAAATTTTCTTGTTTTCCGAGCCACCAATCATTCTAGTATCAATCATATTATTATTATTCATCCTACACTTATCATATTCAGATGTATTTGAATATTTTACAAATCTTGATAAAACATTTTTAGACTCAGGATACTTTTGAACTAGTAAAATATTCACTTTTTCAATCTTGCCCACACACATAACTTCCCCAGTTTTTTTCTTCTTAAAAACAATTCAATATTTCTTATATCCATTTGTAGGAAACTTTTTTTGAGCCTTATCAAGTTTCTCATTTCACAAAATCTCACCATATTTAGTAATATAGTTCTTGAAACTTTTATTTCTCATCTCTACGTGAGATATATATTTTTGGATAAGTTCCAACTCTTTTTCTTTTTCTTTTAGCGTCACTTCTAGATGATCATTATGATTCTTTTCTTCTTCAACAATTTTCTTTAAATAATAAATTTATTTCACAACATCATATATTCATCAGCTAAAACATCTTCATTTCATTTTTTCAAAAATTAATTTTACAATTTTTTATTTTTCTTTTCAGGAATTATGATATTTCTCAGATATATTTTTCAACTATTCTTTCCAATGAAAATCAAGTTGAGTTTCTTCTTCCTTGGAAATACTGCTTCTAAATTATTTATCACTCACTGTCAGAATAAAACTTTTTTTTAATACCAAGGTCAATTAACTTTTCAGATTCAATATCACTTTCTTCTTCTTCTTCTTATTTATATTTACATAGAAAAAGTCTTCTATTTGATTTCACAATTTTTTTCTTTCCCTACAAAATACAATTTCCCTATCTCATCATGTTTCTTGAATGATCTTATTAGATTTATTTATTCCTCATAAATATCTTTTTATTTCATTGTTCTAGTAAAATTACCCAAAAGGTGTCCAATGGTTCAAAATTCATAGGATTTCAATGAATGTTTTTTTATTTCCCTATACCTTATTTCTAATTTTTAGTATACAAGGATAAAATATCATCAGGAATTTTACATACCTCATTTTCCAAATTAGAATCAACATCTTCGTCTTCAGTAAGAGTTTTCTTTGAATATTCTTTTATTGTAACCTTGAAATATATTTTCCTATCAACATTTTTTTTTCTATTCATACCCTTCTCACTTTTAATTTATTAAGTGATGGGAATTATATGAAAATCATCTAGAGATAATGTTTCCAGATCTATTTCTTCTAATGAATAAAATTTTGTATCTAACTTGTTGGGAAGGATTCTCAAGATCTTATAAAAAATTGTTGAATCATATAATTTTTTCCAAGAAACCAAATAGTGCTAACAATTTCATTTACCTTGGTAATATAATTCACCAAAATATTCATATTTACCCTTCTTCAAATCTTCTTACTTCAATATCCAAATTTGTAACACTGCCTTCTTTATTTTTTTATTGCTTTTATATATGTTTTTCAATTTATCCTATATACCTTTGGCTATAGAAATACCTTTCACCCTTAGGAATTCACTTTCAGAATGTGTTTATAGTATAGAATTATTTCCTCTTCTATTATTATCAAGATTTATCTTATCAACAGAGGTAGGTGTAACTTTATCATCAATAGAAAGAAACCCAACTTTTGCAGCTTCAAGAACATCATAAATGATAGACATGAGATAGGGAAACATTATATATTTCAAGATAATATAATTCATACCATCAATCACCAAAATAACTTTATTGTTCAAACAATTAAAATTCTCTATCAGCAAAGAATAGGAAAAGGGCCCCTTACTCAGATGCAAGTTGAAAGTGACTTGTATATGTATTTGTATAACTGGGAGGGGGAGGGGGTGAATCAATGATAATATTTTATTTTATGTTTCCTTGAAAAAACATTTACTTCATGGTACATATTTAATTCCCTAATAAAGAAACAATTCAAACACACATCCACTGAAACACAATTATTTTCAAGGTTCACTATTAAATAAAAATAGCTACATACTTGGTATGGTTTGGAAGAGATTCAATAAAACACAATATCTAGAAAAAAATCCGTGAATTAAAATTTGTAGGATATACCCTTTTACTCATGTATCACATTGAATAGAATCGAAAAGTACAGGTTCAACCTCTTATCACGAATAGGGGAATACAATGTTTGTAAAACAAATCTTGTTACCTGTGCTTATTTTTCATTTTACACAAAGGTAATATTTGAAATAGAATTATTAAACTTCTAAACCAGAAGATGGTAGGAACTTCAAAGACTGCTATATAGAATTTAAATCCTATTTTTTGTCTGATCTTCTCACTCTGATTCTCTAGATCTAATCTCCCAATCTGATATACCTACTCCGATCTTCAAATATGATTTCCAAATACAATATATGTATATCTATCATAATATGATTGAGATAATTTAGAAAAATTCAATCCTTACTATGGAAAACCCAATATAGGAATCCCCAATCTGATTAATTCATCTAGATCTGATGACCGTATGAATACACTGACAAGCCGAATGTGATAGAAAACTGAATAAGATGATTATTGAATATGATGAAAAACTGAGTAATCTAAAAATATTTTATCTTCACATTAAAATTTATTCTTAAAAAATTATTCAACAAAGGATCAATATGAAAATTTATTTCCCTCCCTAAAATTTCTGAGATTCTCTCTCTCTTCAATGGTGAATAGTATGTTTGTTAGAAAAAGTGAAAATTACACTCACCTTTTTTTGGTGACCCATTAGTGATTTTGGAGGGAATCCCTAAATAATTCCCCCTCACAAAACTTCTCTAAAATCTTGATTTACCTTTAATTTTAGGTGAATCTTTACTTCATTAACTATAATTCAAATCATCTAGAAGCTTCTCCTAATGTCATTTCTTCTTTATAATTTCTTTTCCAGTTTCCAGTTTGGATCTGGTTTTTGAATCCAATTAGATCTATCTGATTTCGTTTCTCCATTACGATTACTTAATAAGATCATCAGGATGAATTAGAATCAGCTAAGATATAATGTATATTGACCCACATAGAGAGTAAAAAAATATTTTTTTACTTTCATACTCCCCCTTGACAACACATTTAGCAATCTTCTTCATCTCTCTTATACTTCAAAACTTATTCTCTTGACCCACTAGGTTGAGAAGAAAATCAATTAAAATTATTTAAAAGGATTTAAAACATTGTTGATTACATTATTTTATCATAATTTCATTCATCAGTCTCAAAGAACTCATCTTCTAAATATGATTTCATCCAGAGTCTGATCAGTTGTTTTTTTCTTCCAAATTCGATATCACTTGTCCGCTTATTTTTCTTTTCACAATAACATCATTCTTTAGCAAGCATCATCTTGCAACACGAATGAAATATGAAATTTAAAAATATGTAGTATTATATTTAGCATCATTATATTTTCATTGGAATGTATTATAACTTTCCTTTCTTTCAACAAAACAAAACATTACTTCTCATCTTGAATATGATTTCCATGAATCTGATTGGTCTGAATACGAACCTGGCCAAACACGATCTCTAGCCACCTTTTTCTTTCTATCCAGAGATGATCAATCTGAATATGATCTCTTTAAATTATTATTAATTACATCAATATTGTGTCAGAAGTTTAAAAACTAACTTATGATTTATGATAACTCCAAGATCATGAATGCATCACCAAATTTGATTTATCGTAGTAATGCATTCTCCGACCATACAAACTCAAATTCTTCATAATTCGGATTTATAGTGAATCTGATGTCCATTTCATTCTAGAAAGATTCATTCTCAATATGATCAATCATTTCATTCCATATTCAGTGTGAATCCAATGAGTTCTACCATCCAGCTTCTCCTGAATATAATGGACCTTCTTAGGCATTATGAGTCAGATTCTTTATATCTAATGGTCATTCTAAATTTCACCAAATACAAAGTGAGGTGATTTTTCCTTTCTAATTATACTTTATTGATGAAAAAATAAAATACTTAAATATAATCAAATTCTTCATCTTCTTGGTACTAATACTAAGTATTAGGATTAACCTCAAATATGTGTATTAAATATGAAACATGAACCCTTATAATACCAAATACATGGTGTTTGCCTATCCATGTGGTATACTTGGTGGGTCACCCAACCTAGAAAACTCATTTTTATATAATTATTATATTCAATATACTTTTATAAAATTCATCCCATTCTAAACTTACCTTTTTAACACAATCTATAATTATCTAGGGTAAAAACTGACTAGGTCTAACTCAACATCATACTACGACAAGTTAATTATCATTTCACATCATATTTCTATACAGCTAGTAAAAAAAATGATAAAGAATTAAATATAATTTATATATAATAATATTTAATATTCCAAAAATCTTTTAATAATATTAACACAACCATATAAAAACTCTAATCTAATCATATCCTATATGATAGATTACTAGGGAGGCCATAGATTTGATACACTATTAGGATTTTGTTAAACTCATGGAATCTCTATGTAATTTTTTCCCCATATATATGTGACTATATAATAAAACCTCCAACAAAAGTACTTTAATGTGTAAATTATATAAATATATTTTTTTGAATTATAGAGAGACTATGAATCATATTCCCAATGTTCAAATATTTGAACATGTATTCAAACATATTTACATCAAAACAATAAAGTTATGACAATAATAACTCATGTTTTCTTCTTCCAACTCTTTATATGCCTATCATCATCATCCTTATTAAGAATATTCTTTTTAAAAAGTTATTTGAAATGATTTTGGTAAAAAACTATAATAATTTATACTATTTTTATTAACCAGAATATCATAAATATTTTTATTGCATAGTTTATTAAATTTGATTTTTAATGGATAATAATTTATTTCTCAAACTTTAAACATATATATACCCAAAATTTACACCAACTTTCCTCTTATAAACACTTTTTTCTGAAGAATATCAAGATAAGATACAAAAAACCACTCTTCATTACAAAATAAAATTTATTTCCTATAGTTGGAACATTTAGTATGTAAATTATGAAGAATTGTATATTTTATGGAATTCAATATGTGGGAATAAATATTCAAGAAATATTATTTTATTCATTTTAATAATACACTATTTTATGGCACAAATATCTTCCCCATATTTTATAAAATAACATGGATAAAACACTTTTATTTAGGATAAAACAACTTTTATCCATATTTTTTTTCACATAATGTAATAGAACTAAATAAAAATTATCCATGTGTATCCAAAAAATCATATCATTTAATCTAAAAAACCATTTATAATAACAGATCCTTTTTCCCATAAGAGGAAATATATAATCTTTATTCCAATCTTATAGATATTTAATGTCCAACTTCCTTAAAGTAATAAACACTTTCTCCATTTATTGCATACAGACCTCAAGCTCTAACATTGAAATATTTTTCATTTTTGAACTTTTATATATATTCAAAATAATGGTTTAATGTATATTTGGTATATATCTTCTTTAAAGTGTGTGGATTTATTTCAATTAAATTAATACCAAATATAGACTCTCCATACAATTTATTACACCCCTACATATATTTTGTGCAATTCCTCGTCTATTTAACATGCTTAAAACAATAAAATAAATACTTCACTATCCTGACTATTCATGTAGGATTAAAAAATGTTGACTAGTTATTGGAAGACATACTATTAGACTTTAAAAATGAGTATTTTATTATTTTATAAGGAAGATTGTCCCTCTTTTTCTATTAACACAATAATTGATCCTAGACCTCCCATGTCATGATTAGTTATCCTAAACACATTTAGGAGATCTTGTAATGTTTTACTGTTGTACATAATATTATAATTTACAATATACTATCTAAAAATTTATATTATTGATTTTATAGTGAATTATACATGTACAGAAATCTTTACAAGAGACCCCATGTTTCAACCATATGCCTAAATAAATGTTAATTGGGGTGTGGAGGTGGTTGAATTAAGCGGTTATGTTTTTATCCACTTCTATAGGATCTTGTAATAATGATGATAAGAATCATTAGAAAATTTTAATATCATGCACACACAATATATGGATATGTAAAATAAATGCAGTGGAATGAATATTTTAGATGGTTCAGCATTAAAGGATACTATAGTGAACATATACTAACATTGTGTCAATTTTAAAAAGGGTATCACTACTCACAATACTTGATTAAATTTTTTAGTAATTATGAACTGTTAATCCAAGGTTTACATCCTATTTATTTAAATTCACTCGATGGTTAAATAGAGTGTTATAAAGGAAAATATAACTTAATTGTTTCTCAAAATAAATACTCACAAGAGATAAAAACATTAATATTAATAGAGTTTTCATCATGTATCTATTTTTCCTATAATCTATAGATATTAAATGAAGTTATTTATAGTATAAAATATATTTATAAAATTTCTAAATATATCCAATGATTCCTAAAATAATCTATAATTTTATTCCCACATGTTTATAAATATCATATAAATGGCCTAATTGACATCCCTCATTTTAATTATTCTAGAATATTTTTACATTTAATTATTTTTATACAACTTACATATTGATGTATTTTAAGTCAATAAAAAATAATTCTCAATGGTCTTCCAAGGAAATTTCATATTCAATCTTTAAAAAATAGTGAAAAATATTTCCATATATTACCTAATATTTCTTGGATCAAAATATGATTAAAAATACATGGTTTTTACTATTTTATTATACTTGAGAATGTTACACATAAATATTCATTAGAATCTTCAAAAAAATCCATTTAATTATCTATGAAAATAATACATGTATATTTTAATTGACTCCCATTATTATTTCATCCAATAGATTCAAAGAAAAAACTCATTCCTAATTTTGTTATTTGATTTATACAATAGTTGAGTTATTCTTATATAAGATATATACCCCTAGTTTTAATATTATGAAATATAAGTTTCAACCACACATAACTTATTCAAACATTATGACAATATTATAGTAGATCTAGTTTATTCTTTTATATGTTTTGATCCTTAGGATTTAATATTATGTGTGCCTATGGAATTTGAAACTCTGAGGTTAGACTTAAATTGATCTGGATAAGTCTTAAAAGAATTAGGAAACATTAGCTTACTCTTACATGTGATTTGGATTACTCTTATTTGACAATTTAGAAATACAGTTTCCCCTAATTGACTACACATTATTATGTTTTTTTATTCATCTTCAAAAAATGAAATGATAATATTGTATATCCTCTTTTAGTTTTAGTTAATGTTACACATCCATTCAAAAAAACATAGCTATGATTTTGTATCCTTCTTTGTCCAATGTTAATATTTTATATTAGCTAAAAAATTATTTTACTCACACATACATTAAATACAGACCCATTAATTTAGATATATCCTTTGAAAATATATTCACTTATATGATTATATATTTCACCAAATATTACAACATCCATATCCACAAGTCATGAATAATTATCACGATCCTTCTATATCCATAGAGAACTATAAGTAACATAATTCACCTCATAAACTATTAATCTAATCCATATTTATCTATTATTATACTATAAGTTCTAATTGACTAAAAATAATATCCTTGATTATCAATAAACACAATCATAACACTACAAGCACACCATTTGATCCAATATCCCCACCCCCATTTTTTTAAATCCAAACTCTCAATACTTGAAAAAACTATTAAAAATACAATTAATCTTCCTTCACTATAAGGCCATGTGAGTAATACTCAGTTTTGAAAAAACATATTAATATAAAAGTATATTCCATCCATGCAAATCTTAACACATCATATCATATCATATATTAAAAAAAACATAACTATAAAAAAACTCACATATCCTAATTCAAAATACCCCAAGACGAGAAGTCAAATTCATAATAATATTTAGATACCATTTACCCCACATAAAAATAAAACAAATGCATAATATATTGAAAAATAATAATTCATGATATACATTAGTTTCATATGGGGAGGAAGTATTTTTATGACATCCTCAAGGTGGGAGAGGTTATTACACATCATGGTTCTACCAATGATTCTCAAATGCTAGTGTGGAAAATGGTTTTATGAGTATGTCCATTACTTGTCAATTTATACCAACATGATCCATCTTAGTTATTCATTTATCTATATTATCTTTAATAAATTGATATAATATCTCAATATGATACATGTGTGATTTTAAAAAAGTATTATTTGTTATATAATTTTCAGTCTTATGGACACAATAAACCACTATGGACAAGTTTACTTCTTCTACAAGGTCATGTAGTTGTTTTTTAATCCACGAATGTTGGGTAAATGTCTTAGTGAATTAAATATAATTCAATTAATTAATTAATAGTTAATTAATTCTATAATTATTCTAATCCATCCAATACACTTACTTTTCATAAAAAACCCTCATCCAGTTATGGAAATTATAATCCACAAATTCCATCCTATCTACATTTTTTGTATACATATATGCTTTGAAAAATTTCTATATAATATTCCAAGTTATAATTGATGGTTCTTTTAATTTACCATAGGATTAAGTTTATAGGTACGAGTTGTTCCTCTTAGAGAGAACCCTAAAAATGAGTATTCTAATCATGTAATATAGACTATATCTGTCCATGTCACCATGATATACAAAAGGTTCCATTTATCTTTTGGTAAAGTGTGTAGTCATCTTTTTTTTAATATTTGTGATTCCAAAGATTGTTTCTAACAAGAAAATGCATAGAAACTAGACCGATATCATGCATTTAAAACTTTCATAGTTGTTCATGTGCATATTTATTTATAAAAAAACATTATCCCTCATTTTTATTCACTTTTATTCTAAGAAAATATATATTTTCTCAGATCATTGACATACAAAATTTAAGATAATTTAATTTCTAAAATCTTATAATTATATCTCATTACTAGCTCCAAATAAGAAGTCATAAAAATAGAAAACCATCTTGATCTACTCTTCCTTGATTGATTTCACATATAGAATATGATCCCAAAACCCTTCTAAATTTCAACTTCATAAAAAATGAATCCAATCACTCATGGAAATATCTAGGGGATTATTGCAATATATAATTTTTTTCACAACCAATGAACCTTTGATTCATCATTACCAGTCAAAAACACATTAGTTTTACTATATATACCTCCTCTTAAAGAACTCCAATTAGACATGCCGTCTAAATATCCATTTAGTCTATCCAAAAATATAAAGAGTCTTATTGATTTGGTTACTTACACTTGTGAGAATGTTTCATCCACATAAGAAACATTAAATTATATATATAATTTCAACATGAACCTCTTTTTTTCTGAATCACTTATCCATGATCATCATGTCTAATTATTATACACCAACTACATTATGAAAATATTGTGAATTGTTGACCTCTTCATGGGATTCCAAGTTTAATGACTCTACATTTAATCCTACTCCTCACTCATATCCTTAACACATGATTCATGTTTTTTCACTTCCTTGAAGGATGATGAATCTAGTTGTAATAGTAGAACAACGTTACTAAAAATCCTTATTCTTGGATTTTTTGGGAGTAGTAGATTTATCACCACTGACATTTGATTTATATTATCATTATTATTTATTCCCATGTTGTGAGTTTGGTAAAATATCTTTAAAATATTCTTCTTCCATTGATTCAATATTAGAATCCAATTAATACACTATATTAAGGGGGATACTAGAATTTTTATCAATATTTATTTATTCTTCCAAAGATTCAATAAAATATGGAATTATAGATTTCTTTAAATCCTTTTATTGAAAAAAATTATTATTTTTTATTTCTAAAATATGGTTCAACCTATTATTAAAATAATTTTATACTTTAATCTTGAAGGAGTAACCTAAAAATTACCCTCCATCTGTAATATCTCTGTATGTTCTTTGATTTACATCATTATTTTGGATGTTGAAATTTCTTTAAAGTAGTTAAAAATATCTTATTGTTGGCATCGTCATATAAAACATTTAATATGATGTTTTCATCACTCTGGGGATCATAATAGTACGTATTTTTTTTGAAAACCATTACTTGTAAATATTTCTTCTAATAAAGTCGAGAGATTCCACTCTTGATGAAAAAGGTTTTCAATGTTGTTTACCATCCTATTTTTCCTTTCAGTAATTCAATTTTTTATAGTGTTTTCATACATTAGAATTTAATTTTTGGTATATAATTTTCTATATAATTATTCACATAATTTTCGGTGTAATTTTTACCATTTTTCAAAAAAATTGATCATTCTTTTAGTTTAATTTTTATCACCCCTTCAAAATAACTTCAGGCTTTCAATAAAATAATTTTTTTTCTTACATGAACATGATATAATACATTCTAATATAATCGTGAATAAAATGGAGAATGTGTCTCTCAAAACATTTTCTAATAATCCTTATGGGACTACACATGATGGTATAAATTAGGTCCAATAGATTTTATGCTTATTTCACCTATGAATGGAAATGATTTATCACCATTTACCAATTATACATGAAAAATAAGTATTATCCCAATCATATTTATATTTTAGAATTTAAACTATAGCCTTCAATTTTATAAAATTTCTCCATGATTTATTGATTTATATGCCATAAATTTTAATGTCAAAGCTTATTTTCTTCTACTACCATTAGTCTAGAAGTGTTCCTCTTAGTATCCACTTGACATAAGTTTTTTTTTCACCAACCATTCCCTAATAATTTTTATGCCCTGCCATTGAACAAACATCACTTATTATTGAATGTAATTTTATCTCCCTAGTTGAAATGTGGAATCAAACTCAAAATACTATTTCATGGACTATCTAAATATAGGACTCTTTTATTCTTCAATTCATTTTCAACCAACAATATCTTTCCACTTCTTTTTATTTTTAATACTCTATGAAACAAAAAAAATCCATGCCCACAACTCTTTCGTTCACATTATTTCTGTTATTATTAAATATATTCATGGGTGTAGAGAACCCTCCACCAATAATCCCAAAAGTTCCGTTCATTATTAATTTTGGAGAAATTTTAACTAAGATATATTTCTGAGTCATTTTATTTTCATTACAATATATTCACAATTAGGATAAAACATGTGATAGTCTCTCCTAATTTATTTCTATATAGGTAGTGTGGTCATGCTATTATTTTTCTAGAAGGTAAATATTATTTTCTAAAGGAATTACATTTTCTTAAACTGTATCTATTTTACTTCGATTTATAGGGGAATAGTTTTGATTCCGTATCTCATCGTAATTCAATTTTTTTGTCAAATATAAATAAATGGTAAAAATATCCATAAATACAGTTTCTTATATGTGAGATGGGATTTTTTTACAATATTCCTTTATTGAATCTTGGGTGATTCTTATCTCAAAGAGCTATCCATGTTCTTTCAATAATTCATTGTTTGAATGAGATAACCTTTGAATTTACACTTCATCAAGGGAAATATCCTCCCACCACCACTATACATATTAACAACCACCAATGTGTTTATTTGGTTTTGATTCATTCTTGATGTTTGAGAGTTATAAAAACTATTTTGTTTCATTGTCTCTCACAACCACTATATTATTTTTAGATATCATACCTTCATAACCACGTCTTCCTTCATCCACATATATGGACCATTATTCACTTATAATTTTTCTAACACTCATTATACCTTATCCAAATCATTTCATCAATTTTTTATTATAAAAATTATAATATATAAAATTTTATTTAAAATTTTTATCCTTTTTAATCCTTGATTTTGTCTTATATTAACGAAAAATATTTTTTAGGTGATTCAACATTATTGATTTTCTATTTTTTCTAATTGTTAAGTTCCTTAATAAAATTTTTCATTTCATAAATATTGTTAGCCCAACTTGGTTAAATAAACTGATGGGGTTGGGGATCAGGGTATGATAGATTAAAAAATATTCCCCTTAATATCTAGTTTTGTTTTTAAAAAACACTATTTTCTCTCTTTCCCATAGAAATATGTGAACAGAAATCAATGCATGCACAAGAACAAAAAGTTTTACCTAGTTCAAAACCACTGGGATACATCCAAGAATCATTAAATGGAAATTTTCAAATGTTCCAAATCCACTAAATGTGCAATGCAATTTACAATGTTCAGAGAAGACTCATTGTCCATCTTAGTTTATAACCAATCTAAATATAAAAGCTCACTACTCTCTCAAATGAAGTGTTCTCACTACTTATTTATAATAAGATACTTTTAATATTTTGTTAGTATGTTTTAAATCTAATTAAGTGTATCATTATATTCCACATTCATACAAATGATTAATACCCATTTACTATAGAATTAATGGGAAACATTTATATTTCATGCATCCTTTAGGTGTCTTGCACGCAACATTAGAGACTTGATAAAAACATTTCTGATTTGAACACAACAACTTTTGAACACAACTCTATTTACACACAAAAACATTTTCATTATACTCTCATTATGCACAAATCCTTTTGTGTGCAACTCTATTTACATGAACTGCCTTTTTCACGCAACTCTTATGCGATTAAAATCCCTGTATTTATCTAAGGGTCATGCTATTGAAATTAGGAGGATCCTTTTATTTATAGTCTCACACGACCATACATGAAAAATAATTATACATATTCCACTACACGTGTAAGGTTTCCTCAGAGTACATAAAACCATTTTTGATGTTGCATTGATTGTCTAATCCTTTGTTTTTGCAAAAAATCATATTTTATGGGAATTAAAATCTTCTTCATTATTATTTCATTTCCCATATTTTGATGTGGTGATAAAAACACTTGTATTTTTTAAAATTTAAAAACAATATTATATATTGAATTAAAATTACATTGTCAAAAACACTTTTCTATATTCTCTATATTTTTGAACCAAAATTTTTTTAAACACTAGGAAACAGTGCATCCTTTTATAATAACTTTTTTGTACCACCTCTAGAGTGTGTATTAATTTGTCTTGGATCTTTATCAACCTAGATTTTCAAACATCTATGTATAACTCCACAACTATCCATAAAAAAATAATTTTTCAAAATACACAGTCAACCAAAAACCACCTCAATTTTACATTGAAGGATTTTTCCCAACTGATATTTACCTTGACATCTACTACTTCTATAGATATAGTTTCGGTATTCCATTTTTCTTCCACTAAATTATCTAACTGGGAGATTTTTATTTTGATTTGACCAATATATTCTAATGGTTCCTTCAATAACCAACAAAATTTTCAGTCCATTTCCTTGAGAAACCAAAACCTTATTTGCTCTAACAAGTTCAACTTTGAAGTCAACAACTCATTTAGCGGTTTTTGTATTCAATTTTAGATTTAATTTTCTCAAATATTTCATTCATTAAACAAATAATATATGAAATAAATTTATTTTTATCATCATAAAATCATTAATATTTTTCGTATTCCTCTTTTCATACCAATTTTTTTTGAATCCTTATATCCGAGGAATTTCTAAATTTAGTGTTTATTTTGAGGGAAAATTTTCTCCACTGTTTCAACAAGACATTATATTTAATTTCCTAAATAAACTTAATTGGACACCATTCTACTATATACATAAAATTTCCATCAATAAATCAATCTAATAGTCGATTAGCTTAATACATCCCACCACCTCACTTAAATTTTCTTCCCACTAGTGATAAACATTTATCAGTATCATCTATATATTCATTTATAAAATCAAATATATAAAGGCTATATAAATATTTATTTGTGTAATACTTGGATAAAAAATTTAATGTACTCTATGGATTTACCCATATTTTATATGTCATAATATTTTTATAAAGATCATCAATACATAATTTTTTATGATTCCCTTCTTTTAGAGCTAACACCTTCATATCACAAAAATAGTGGAAATATCTAGATAATTATATTAATAATTTCAAAAACCATCATTTGGTTAACATGTACTTGTATATCTCCTATAATATTAAAAAATATAGATAAATAAAATATCTATAGTTTAATTTGGTCTCATAATCAAATATATTAATTAATTGTGTATCACTTTTAAATCTGTAGATCTCACTCTACTATCTCATCTATAGTTATTTTAATTTGTATGATAAATTTATTTCATCAATGATAAATTCATCAATTCTATATAAATTCTATTTTATAATGCTATATATTGATCAATTTTTCCCTTTTAACAAGCATTGAATAATTTAATATCGACATTAGTTATTGATAATTTGATAACATTACTCGCACGTATTTCAAGATTTGCTGAAAAGTAGATATCAAGTCAAATATATATTAAGTGTTATCTAATACGGTTATTTCAAATTAGAAAATTAATAATTTAAAAAAGAACTTAATTTTCATTGAAAATATTCTATATGATTGTAAAATCAATATTGAATGATTATATATCTTGAAAATTGTGTCATTGATATAACTCATTGCAACCATATTCTTAAATTTACCTTAATAGGAGGTGAATCAGGGTGTTAAATTTTTCTTATATTCAACCAGATGATGATATCACCATGGAAATAACCTTTCAAACATATAAATCTCATGCATGCCAAATATACAAATAAATTAAATAAAGAAAAATAAATAAAGAATTTATATTGTTTACCACCAGAGGCTATACCATGAAGCATACACCAACATTGAGTTGATGAACTAGTAGACACCACTAATCACTATAGAGGATTGAAAGGTTTAATAAAGACACACCATTGATCCTAGGGTCACCATTTTTCTCTATAATTATTCACTAATACAATGTAGAGTTAAAAAGAGTGTGCAACATAATGGTTACACATAATACATCTTCACAGGAGATAAACCCCAAACCATCAAGGGTATTATCAATGAGCATCTATTCTATTCTTAAAATCTATATCTTTAATAAATCTTATCATAATTGTAACTCTATATATTATACCTGATTTATAAATAAAATTTTAACACTATAGTAGTTGAATTTTTTTTCTCAAATCTCAAGATATGGACATGACTCTTAAAAACTACTATAATTTTATTTAACATTTTTAGAAATTTAAAAGAATTATATACTTTATATCATTCCATTATAATTATTACATATTATTGGAAATGTATTTCTTCCCACAAAACTCTCATATTCAAGTATTCGATCATGTGAAACAGTCTTTTCCATCATTCATCCATGATATACAGAGTTCCAATCATAAAAAATAGAACAAATACAACCATTTATTTCCCTATATTTTTCATATTATAATCTCCTAAAGACTCCATTATTTAACCCTTTAATTATCCATAAAAATATTACACATAAATATATATTTAAATATTCCATATAAATATATATATATATATATATATTTAATTCTCCCTGAAAATAACCCTTGAACCGTTCAATTTATTATTTTTATTATTTCATCAAACTATTTTTACTCATATGTACCCTATTCAATATTTACTAACTTATTAACATAACTATAGTTCATTTTTTTAAAAGTTTTAATCCTTAATATTTAATCACATTTAAACATCATTATACTCATTTTCACCTTTGAAACTCTGAATTTATGCTTACATGGTTTTAAAATACTCTTACATGTGTTTAGAAACTTTATTTTACTTTTATAAGATATTTGAATTACTCTTATACAACCTTAAATAAACCTAATTTACACTTACATAATACCTTTACTAACCTTGAATTCTTAAAAATCTATAATAAATTCATATCTAATCTTACATAACCTCAATTATATTGGTTTACTGTTTCACAACCCTTTAAAAATATAGAGTTACTCTAACACAACCTCATTTTTACTAAGACAATGTTACACATCGTGTAAAAAAAATAATCTAATATATGTAAATAATCTACATGATATTCTTTCATATCCTTTAAAAAAATCAATTTACTCTTATGTAAGATCAAAGTAAACAAATTTACCTCCATCCTTCTATAAGTGTATTTAAATATTATAAAATTTTTATAAAATTAGAAAAAATAATAATTTACCTCATGAATCATTTATAAAATCCAGGTTTATCTAATGTTCTTTAGGAATATTCAAAATAACTCCAAATTGAATCCTTTATTTTTGACAGACACAATAAAAAACCACAGTCACACCAATGGTTTTAACACCATAACCTATCTATGTCATTGATGTACCCAATCATATTAAGTACCTTTATATAGTCTAAATTTTCCATAGACATCTAACACAAAAAAAATCACCTGAAACCATATACCTCTTATGCATGGCCTATCCTTGATAGTCCCTTTTCAGTTTTTATCATATTGAAAATAACGATGATAATATGCTTATTTTATATGTTATTCTCCATGTACAGACGAATGAGAGTGTAAAAATCGTGAAAATTCTTGAAATGATTATATTAAGAATAGAGATATATTTATTTCATATTATCTAGCTTCATGAGAGGGAGTTTCTCTAATTTATAAAAATTTTCCTTCCTTCAAAAGAATGATTCTGATGTTTATATACCTACATAAGATGTTTCTTTCATGATGTCTCATATTTTAAAAGATTATTCTCAAAGAAATATTTGATGATGTTTATTCCATTATATCTATAATTTATGTTTTTGTCGTATGAGTATCATGTTTCATATTAAATATATAAGGAATTTCATTAAATTTACTCCCACTATGATGGAGACCCTTTTAAATATGTCATACAATTAATGGTGTAAGATCCACATTTCACTAATATTTGGGAAGATTTAGTGTTTTTATATCTACTTAGATATTTATATTGACCATTAAATAAATAATATAACATATAACTCTTGAATAATTGAGTTGAAAACTACTTTCCTAATCTATAGATAAAGTTAATTTTATTCCTTTCTTATCTTAATTCTATTAGGATTTACTAGATATGTGTACCCAAAATCTCACAGAGAAGTTACGCAATCAGGATCTGAGTATCCCTGAGAGGAGGAGGTGGTGAATCATTGATATCTTTTTATTTTAGGAATCATTTTTTTTGAAAAAAACTTTTCCTTAGATTAAAGATTTCTTTCCCTACTGAACACACACAACCACAAGAACACAAGATTTACAAGGTTCACTACTCAACAAGAGTAGCTACGTAGTTGGTATGGTATAGAAACAATCCAGTACCACACAATCCACTAGAAAACAATACTTTGTTATGTAATACAACAAGTATGATATACCCTTACAATACTATATCACTTGGAAGACAATATGCAAGTGCATGTGCACCCTCTTAGCCCCAATAGATAAATACAATGTTTAAGTGCTTCTTTACAATTCAACAAGTGTATTCTCGGAAGTACAACTCTTCACATTCCTACCCAGAAGATGGTAAGAACTCCCATAAGCACAACTAAATAGGTGTGAAGACCCCAAATTTCTATATACAGCCTTTATTGTATCTTTAGTGAAATACAAATTCCTTGAGCATAAAAATTCATTTGTCACATGGAAAACCTATTTCGTGTAGCTTCCTTTTTCCACACAACTTTTTAATTTTTTTTCACAACATCCTTATTTTTGCGAAAATTTTCACTTCTTCTTGAAACTCACTTAGTGTATATTTTTATGCACTTTAGATCTTGTGATTTATATAAGTGTCGATCCTTGACAAAGGAGAGGGGGTCACCACGTATTTATATGCATTTTTGGTGCTACGTGAAAAAGACTTTTCGAATCGTAAAATCCTCTTCATGCGCGAAAAAACTCTTTCTTGCAACATCATATTTCATGTAATTTCTTGATTTTTTCATGAACATCATTCCTTTTCCATTTTACTCCATTCTGAGCTCAAAACATCCTATGCACAAAAAATTGTAACATGATTCCATATTACGTGTAAAACCAATATTTCACGTAGCCTCATTTTTTGCGCCCTTTTCCAATTTTTTCGCACACTCCATGACTTTTCCAAAGTTTGATGTTCAGATACTAAAACATCAATTGTGTGCAACTATTCATATCCAATTTGATTTATCACGCAAATTTCTCTACCTACAACACATATCTCCATATTCTGAACTTTAGGCTTGAAAATTTAACAAACACTGGAGAACTGTGCCACCTTCAATATATGATTTGACCATTACCTTTATGCTCTTTTCTATGATTTGGATTCTTCAACAACCCTTATTCTTTCATCAAAAACTCTACTATTGTGATATACATCCTTTGAAAAATCAGCTTTACCATCCTCAAAGTTTCCATGGAAAGTACTATAACTTTCCTATCTTCCACCATCATCTTTCCTTCTAATCAAGATTGTATATGACTGGTAATAACATTACTCCCCATTTCATTCATAAGGCTTGCATCATAAGTTATACTAACTTATAATATTTTTGAAATATAAAACAGCAAAGCATTGTCTGATTTAAGCAAGGCTTTTACAAAGTGAATTGATTTATCCTCTTTGATAACAAAAGACAACACTGTGAAAAAAAAGTTCTTCAAACATCTTTCTCCGTCCAAATTGGTCCCAATAATATCCCCCTTTGTATTTTGATGCCAAACAAGATTCATAAATAACTAAAATTTTTAACCTCAAGAAGTTCATTATTTATCAATAATTATAATTCTATATTAGCTATCTAATTTTAGGAAACAAGAATTATGGATAGCCAAAACCATGCTGTCTAAAAGAATTGACTATGAAATTTTATTATCATATCTCCTAAACCTTCTTCACAACATCTTCTAAGAATATACCTCGTCATTATTCACTTCTTTAAATTTCCTGGAATACAAAAAATGAATTCTTATAACCACTCCAACAAATAGTTAGAATAGTTCACACACATACATGTTGGATTCACAGGTTACCCACAACTCCCATTTATGTATGCTTCCAAATGATTAGATTTATGAAAAAATTATCCCCCTTGAAAACACTATCCAATGGTAAGATGAGAGTTTGTACAGATACACATACCTCAACCATGATGAGAAAGATGTTGGACACCCATGTTCAACCTTAATTTACGAAATGGTTCATTCGGTAATGGTTTTGTGAATATATCAACAACTTGCTCTAATGTAGGAAGTTACTAAAGCCTCAATTAATTCTTATCCAACTATTCTTTGATTAAGTGTAACTTTATTTCAATGTTTTTTGAATTAGAATGTTGTATCATATTTCTTGTAAGATTGATTGCACTCTGATTATCACATCCCAAGATCAAGGGTAACTTTACTTCAACAAGGAGGTCTTCCAACTTAGTCTTCATACACATGATTTGGGTAACAGTTTGAGTAGCATGAATGTACTCAGCTTAGTTGTGATAAGAGTAATGTAATTTTATTTTTTGTTTTCCAACTAATGTAACTTTTCCCCAGATAGAAAACACCACCTGATGTAGATAATCTATCATTAATGTTTCCTACCCTATTAGCATCGGAATACCCAGATAGATAAATATTTTTTTGAGACATTATACCTAATTCTAAAATTTTTTGTGCCTTTGATATATTTTAGAATTTTTTTTCTTGAAATAAAATGTGATTCTTTAGGAGAGATCTGAATTCTTGCACATTTGGTAACAACATAGACGATGTTGTGTCTTGAGGTAGTCAAAAATAAAAGACTTCCCATCAGTTTTCAAAAAATATTAATGATCAAATTACTTGAATTCTACATATTTAGACAACTTGGTTCCCACATAAATTATTGTGGAGACTGGTTTGGAATTTTTCAAGTCAAACTTCTTCAGAAGTACCATAGTATACTTTTCTTTTGACAGAAAAATGTGATTCTTATTATGTGAAATTTATAGCCCAAGAATATATTTCATTTCTCCCAGTATGGAAATCTCAAATAACTTCTTCATCTCATCATCACATATTTCACATGATCTTTCATTAATCCCAGAAAAGATAATGTCATCGACATAAACCATTACGATCAAAGAAAAATCCTGGCACTCCTTGATGTAAATATTTTTGTCTACTCTACCTTTCTTAAAATTTATCTTCCTCAAGAAAGTATCCTATTTATAATACCATGCCCTCAGAGCATGTTTTAGCCTATACAAAGATTTCTTCAACCTACACACATAACATTCATCCTTCCCAATTACAAATCTACAAGTTTGATCAATATAAAATTCCTCGTCAATATCACCATTCAAGAATGCAGATTTTACATCCATTTGACAGATTTTGTAATCTCATTGTGAAACAATAACATGAAAGATTCTGATTATTTATAACCTTTCCACCAGATCAAAGGTTTCATCAAAATAAATTCCTTCAATTTGTGAATACCCATTTGAAAACCAATCATTATTTGTTTATTATCACTTCACCTTATTCATTAAGCTTGTTCTGGAATACCCACTTTGTACCAATAATGTTTTTGTTGTCCGACTTGGGTACAAGTTCCCATGTATCATTCTTATCAATATGATCAAGCTCTTTATGCATATCTTGAACCCATTCTGGATGTTCAAATGATTCATTTTCATCATTTGGTTCTTCATTGGAATAGAGAGAAGTGTGTGTAATAACATTCATTGTTCTTCTTGTTTGAACCCCCTGATGTTGATCTCCAATAATGTTCTGAGCCTCCACTTGTTTCCTCAGCCTAGGATGAGCTGGTCGAATTTCAACCTCGTAATTTGAGATTGTAGAGTCTAATTCATTGTTTTGAGTAGGATTAACACAGTCTAAAACTTTATCATAATTGTTAACAAAATCTTCTCTATCCTACTCAATGTCCACATCATCATATGATTACTTTTATTTATCAATATTTTCAACAACTTTCACATCTACAGAATCAATAATTCTTCTTGTTTCATGGTTGAGACATCTATATCCTCTTCTTTATGGTGAATATACAATAAAAATTCCATCATATCCTCTTTGCTCAATCTTTCCTTGGTTTTAACCTTTCTTCATTAAAATTCATGGACTCCTAAAAACTCATAAGTGTTTCTGACTTGGAGTTTTTCCATAGAACATTTTGTATGGAGTCATATGTGATTTTTTCTTATAGAAACATCGATTCTGAATGTACACAGCAGTTCTCATGGATTTCCTCCAATAATAATGATAAAGACTATATTCATGTAACTTTATTCTCCCCATTTCTACCAGAATTTTATTCTTTCTTTCAGCAACCCCATTTTGTTGAGGTGTGTATGGTGAACTAAACTCATGAAGAATTATATGCTTCTCAAGATAACTTTAAAACTCTTCATTTTTATTCTCATCACCATTACCAGTTCTCAAATTCTTTATAGAATACTCTCATTCCTTCTATACTTTCCTCCTGAAACTCTTAAACATTTTCAGAGTATATGACTTATGTCTCATGTACATAACACAAGTAATACGAGTAAAGTAATAAATAAATGTAATGATGTAATTATCTCTATTTGTATATTTTTTTCTCATTGGTCCATAGATATCAGAATGTATAAGTTCCATGGGTTGGTTTTAGCAAATTTCTACCCTCTTATGCATAGTGTTTGTAATCTTCCCTTTCTCACAAATAGAGCAAAACCAATCTATTTTTCTTGATAAATCAGGAATATCTCATACACTATCTTACATTGATAACTTTCACATGTTTCTATGGCACATATTTCCCAGCCTTTTATGACATAACTATTTTTATCCACCACACCCATGTAATAAGAGTTTTGTACTTCATCAACTTGGAACTAATTCCCTTTTGTATGTTGGCCTCTTGTAACTACATTTCCATTATTTTCAATTCTCACAAAAAATACATATTTTATGAAGATAACTCTATCAGCCTCATGAAAGTGTTGTGAAACACATAGAAAGTTGTGTTTTAACCCATCAACATATAGTTTTTTTGGATTTCATCTTCTATTTTCCAATGACGGCTGATCCAACACATTTGATCCTTAGAGATTCATCATTCCCAAATGTCACTATTTTTTATTTGAAATATTTTACATTATTTAATAGCATTAAGTATCCTATTATATGAGACAAAAAACCACCATCAAGGATCCAGTGTCCTTATTCTTTTATATCATTCAAATAAGTTTCAACAACAAGAGCTTTCAATTCATCATTTTCTACCACTTTTTTGTGCTTCTTCCTATCTCCTAGCCATGTCAATGTGTTCTGGCCAGACAACCAAGAACACTTTATTTTTAGACCTAGTAGATCTGTCTTTGTTAGAAATTAAAATATCCAACTTATGAGAAATTCAAAAAAACTTTTCTTGTTTTGGTAACATAATCTGGCTACCCTTAACAAGATGTCCAGGTTGATCACATCTTTCGCAGATAATTTCCAATGGTTAGAACTTATTCTCAACATTCACACCAACCTTCTCAGATATATTCATGACTTTATTTTCAGGTTTTTACTTTTGAAAATATTAACTCCCACTCAATCATTGTATTTCAAATTCTATGTAATAGTAGTAATGTTGTTAGTTTAACCAACCCATATTCTCCATGTTTCTGAATCCACCACAATACCAGAAGTAGCCATAGAATGAATATTTCCCTCTGAAACTTCTATACTAGCCGGAGTTGTGAACATGCTTCTCAATAATCTTATTTCTAGAATTCTAATGACCATTGACCATCATATTTTCAATTTTAACTTTCTTCTTCAGCTCAGATTTCTATTTAGACTTACCATAACTAGAAGTTGTAAAAATATTTATGGACTATAGATTTTTAGATGCTTCTGATTTTTTATTATTGTTACCTTTTCCCACATACATAACCTTTCTAGCATTGTTCTTATCAAAACTAGTTACATCTTTCTTTTCAAACTTTGAAGGTATGTTTTGTTTATTTTTCATAGGTTCATTCTTAGAATAATTTTCACCAAATTCGGTAAGAGTGTTTTCAAACCATTTGATCCTTTCCTCAGCTTTAGAATGTTTATGTTGGAAAAGTTCTAACTCATCTTCTTTTTATTTAAGCTTTACTTCTAGATTATCACTATGATTCTTTTCACTCTGAAGAGAATTGTTTTAGATCATCAATGCCCCTTTAAATTTTTTTTCTTATTAGAAAAACATTCTTGGTCATTTGATAAAGAGTTTGCATTAGTCAATTTAATGTTTTTCTTCTTAGGACTTCTGATATTTCTCAAACATTTCTTAATATATTCTTTAACATACTGTTCATGATCAGTTTCTTCTTCTTCAGTACTACTTCTCATATAATCTTCCTTATACACTGTGGAAAAAAGGCAGTCTCTCTATCATTTTCTTATTCATTTTTTGACAAAAGGTTTCTTTATTTTGATTTGAAGAACTTTTTATACTTATCTCTCCCGTAATATTTATCTTAATCACCCTATTTATTCCATGACCTTGTAGGTCTTATATCATCATCATCACTATCTTCATCTTTCCCTTTTTGAGTGCAATTAACTGTAAAGTGGCTAACATCTCCACATTCAAAACATTTAAAAGGGAGATTACCTTTGTATTTCCCCATTCATATTTTCACTTTTTTTTATCAAAAAAGGATAAAAATTCATCAAAATTTTGACATACCTCTTATTTAGAGTCTGATTCATCAGCTTAATCTTCAATAAGAATTTTCTTTTACTTATCTTTCGTTACACC
The DNA here is from genome assembly GCA_963277665.1 of Viscum album. Lineage (NCBI taxonomy): Eukaryota > Viridiplantae > Streptophyta > Magnoliopsida > Santalales > Viscaceae > Viscum > Viscum album. Next base: position 1,225,072,867 of record OY728131.1, on the reverse strand, counting down.
TTTGAAAGACATTTCTCTATAATTATTTTCTTTTTCATTCACAATATTCTCCCTTCTTGTTTCATAAGTGATGAGAGTGCTATTGAAATCATCCGGAGATAAAGTTTCAGGGTCTTTTTCTTCTAGTGATGAAACTTTAGTATCAAATTTTTTAGGAAAAACTCTCAAGATCCCTTCAAAAACTGTAGAATCCATTACCTTTTCACCAAGACATTTGATTTAACTGACATTGTCATTTATCCTCATAAAAAATTACCCAAATAATTCATTATCACCCATCATTAAATCTTCATACTTTTGCCTCCAGATTTATAGTTTTTCCTTCTTCACATTTGTATTTCCTTTATATATGTTTTTCAGTTTGTCTAGGATTCCATTGGTTATAGCGACACCTTTCAATATTAAAAAGTTACTCTTAGAAAAAGATGAGAGTAATGCAATTTTAGGTCTTACATAATTCTCAATATTATTTTTACTGGTTGGAGTAAGAGGAAATGTGTCATCAGTATTAGGAAATCCATCTGTTGTAGTATCTGGAACTTCATACCGTAGAGTCATAAGATAAGGAATTATTATATCTTTCTAGATATGATATTTCTTGCCATCAAATATTGAAATCCGCTTAAGATTCACAAAATTCAGATTCTCCTTCAAAAAATCTCTTCAAAACTTTAACAAAGTACAAATGATGGGAACTTGTCACTCTGATACCAATTGAGGTTACCCAATCCAGATTCAAGTATCACTGCGAGGGGGAGGGGATGAATTAGTGATATATATATTTTTTATTTCCATTCTTTTTGAAACAACCTTAACCTCCTGTTAAAAGTTATTTTCCTGCTGAATTCACATGACCAAATTAACACAAGATTTACAAGGTTCACTACTCAACAAGTGTAGCTACATCCTTGGTATGGTATAGAAATAATCTAGTACCACACAATCCACTAGAAAATAGTTCTTTGATGTGGAATAAAATGAATATGATATACCCTTACACTCGTGTATCACTTGGAAGAGAATCCACAGGTTCATGGACACCCTCTTAGCACAAATAGGGGAATATAATGTTTCGGTGCTTCTTTACAATTCAACAAGTTTATTCTCTAAAGTACAACTCTTCACATTCCTACTCAGAAGCTGGTATGTACTCCCATACGCAAAACTAAATACATGAGAAGACCCCAAATTTTTTCATATATCCTTTAGGGTAATTTTCACACAATTCAAATGACTTGCACATAAAAATTCATTTTTGTCTTGGAAAACCTATTTCACACAACATCCTTTTTCTGCGCAACTTCCCTTTTTCCTGCAACTTCACTCAAATTTTCGCACAACTCACATATCTTATATTTTTACACACTTCAGAGCTTGGAATTTCTCTAAGTGTCGATTCTTGAAAAATGATAGGGGTACACCTCGTATTTATAGGCATTTTTGGACCTGCACAAAAAAGAGTATTCTGCACGTAAAACCCTCTTCATGCGCATAAAAACTCATCATGGAACATCATATTTCACACACATTCTAGTGTTTTTTTCACAATTCATGCCATTTACATTTTTATAGTTTCTGATATCAAAACACCCCTTATGCATAAAATTGTAAACAAATTTCCATATTTCACGCAAGACCACTCTTTCGTGTAACTTCATTTTTCATTAACTTTGCCGAATTTTTCTCGCACTCCAAGACTTTTCAAAATTTTGATGTTATGATTCTGAAACATAAATCATGCCAGCTACTCAAATCCCTGGGAATTTATCGTGAAACTTTCTCTACCAAAGTCAGATGTATTCATCGTCCAATTATCTGGTCAAAAAATTTGGAAAACTGTAGAGAACAATGCCACCTTCAATATATGTTTCATCGATAACCTTCATTCTTCTTTTTTGTGATTTTTCATTTTCAAAAAATCATCTTATTTCATTACAATCTCCAATATTGTGATATATATCCTTCGATATATCATATTTATCATCATCAGAGTTTCCATGGATAGTACTATAACTTCCCTTTTTTCCACCAGCATCTTTCCATCCAATAAAAATTGTATATGAATGGCAGCACCTTTACCCACCCTTTAATTCACAAGGCTTGCATCATAAGTTCTCCTAACTTATGATATTTCGGAAATACAAATCTGCAAAGCATCATATGATTTAACCAAGGATTTTACAATGTGAATTTATTTATCCTCTTTGAAAATAAAAGACAACACTCTGTAAAATAAAACTCTTGAAACTTCATTATCCATCCAACACAGTCCCAACACACACAATATATATCCACCTAATCCAATTATTGTCACATATAACATAATTTTCTAAAACAAGATAATATTTGGGCACCAAACCCTTGAATTGTATACCTAGTTGGATGATAGAGGTCTTTCATTTTTTTCATTAGAAGGAATTTAACACATATTATTTATAAGGGGTTTTATTATGAAATCACCTTATCACATGTATTCCCTTTACATGTTTTACTTCTTATAATGATTTTGTTTTGAATCTCAATTTTTTTACCAAATTAAAATGGCTGTATCATTATAATGTGAAACTTTTTACAAAATCTATATCTTATATAATCCAAATGGAAATCCAATTAAACTTATATATATCAAAATGCATCACATGAATAAGGTATATTAAATGGTTAATTTTAAGGAATTATAATCATATGAAATCAAATATCCACATGATATTAACCATGGTGTGATAGATAGCCAATTACTACTTCTTTAGAGGGATCCTAAGCTTCTAGGCCAGTGAGTTTCCTGAATAAAATTATCCTTAACAATGGTTCAATACTTAAGAGATACATCGATTATATCAAAATTCAATCACCTAATATGTTTAAAGTATAAATAACATTTAAATTAAGTCTCATAACTCATATAAAATCCAAGGAAAACGTAAAAAAAGAAAATAAATTTTCATACATGGAATATAAATCCTTATATACATTAATGATAATCCAAATATGATGTTTAAACTCATTTGAAATAAATTCTACCATAATTCATAATATAAAAAATTTATACCTATGAATAAATTAGGGAATAACACTAAATAAATGAACATTTCCTAAAATTACACTTGAGAGAATCATGTATGAAAAAATCATAAATAAGAAACTGTAAACACATTGTAATTTATCTATGCATTACGGAAACTCCATAATTAAATATATATATATATATAGGAAATATATATTTATTTCTACTATGTACCTCTACATATTATCATTATGTATAGAATTTATCCAAATATATAATAGTTACTTAAAATATAAGAACTTTATATTTCATATGAACAATTAAAATATTTTTAAACATTTTACAAAATATAAATATCAGATTTCTAATTTTACTTGAACCTTGGTCATATATACTATAAAACTGTAATTAATATGGTTCAAATAATTTTTTAAATAAATCCATTCATTTTAACATTTTAGATTACTAATTATGAAATAAATTTATTTAATAAAAACTATTTTATATTTTTCGTTAGTTTTTAATTAATATACACTTTACAAAATACCGTATAATTTCTATATAAATACTTTATATCAAAATTATAAGTCATTCCATAAAGAATAAACATATTTATTTATAATAATTAATATTAATAAATCTTATTTAAGTAGTTATTCAAAATTATTTAATAATTAAATATAAAAATTTAATAATTAATTTATTTATAATTTAAACTTAATTAAAAAAAATATCCCAAAATTTATTTTTTACAATTTATTAACAATTCATAAATTATCAATTTCAAATTATAATTAATGGAATTAAAAAATATAAAATTTAAATAGTATTTTATGATATACATCATAACATAAGTCAGGGTAGAGAAAACATATATTCCATTATATAATTGATATTGGACAACCCAAGATAAATTGTCTGGGAATTATCAAAAATATTCAACAATATAAAATATCTATAACAATTCATGATATAGCATAAAAATATATAATTTGATTAATGATAGTCATACGATGGCCCATGATAAACCCCTTTAGTGTTGTGAATTGAAACATATGACAAACATCAAATTATATTTATGATATGGTACCTTTTTATGGTTTTTTCATAGTTTTTGTTGACATTATCATACACTATCAATTTAGAATCATATGCAATGATAAAAAACCATATCAATAGTTCAACTAGTGATATCGCACATGTCACACATTATGATATGCTAACTTAAATATATTACTCTAGGTTGTACATTATGATATCAAATATCATATAACATAATCCAATCATATATTTCAGTATCAATAATCATAAAACATGGAACCGTTCAAAATATATATCAAATTTTATGATACAGAATATGATGTTTTGGTCATAAAAAAATAGCTTATTCTATGATATATGATATCTGTTATTTCGTAATTTTAAATATGATTTCACAAATCAAATTATATGGAATTTATATCACTCAGTATTTCTTTTATTTGATCAAATACCACTTATTAAAATAATAAAAGACAAAAAAACTGTAAACAATGAATTTTCATTCTATTAAAAAAAACATGAATAAAAAATGAAGAACATACCATACATTGTAGATGAAGAATCATTTTGTATTTAACCAAAAGCATGAAGATGTTATCATCAAAGTATAAATCGACTCCTTCATCAAACGGTTATAATGGGTTTACATCTCACTAAATTATTATATGTTATTATACTTTTGAACACAATTTTACAGAAAATTTAATATCAAGGAAGAAACAAAAGTGAGATCTGAATAAATAGAATTGACTGGGATGGAAAACATGATCTAAAGAAATTTCAATTGCCTTAGAATTATTTATATAGGCTTAAAAATGATCTATGAACATTTATACATTTACTAAAAATGTTACATAATGTTTGAGTAATTTCATGTAGCTACAAAACATATGTAACCTCTAAACTGTTCATGAATTTAACAATTAAATCCATTCATTTTAATCTCTCATATGCTTAATGATAGCTTTTTGTTGAAGATATATAAACATTAATAGTAAAATTTTGAATAATCATTATTAAATTTATAATATTATTAATCAAAATAATAACATTAATGATATTCCCATATGATAATCGACAATAGAGGTTAGTTAGTGGTGTGATATATCCATATGATGCCTTACATCTTACCATACCAAGGTGTATGATAAACCTCAGTTTTAGGTATTAAAAACAATAAGACTTCATTATATCTTATTAGAAGATATATGTAAAGCATAACATATATACAAGAGGCTTTAAGCCACACCTCCCCCGTTTAGGTGAGGCAATAACAACCATCATAAGGGCATTGAGTGTATTAATTTTGAGAATTGGTTTGAGGCGATGATATCTTAGATGAACTATATATATACTAACATATTTTAGAACTTGCTCAATTCCCATTATGGGGTGAGTCTCATGAGTTCTATTTTATTCCTAAATTTAAAAAAATAATGGATGGTAATGTTTATATATATATAATGTACAATTAGTAGGAAAACGTAATAAAAAATTCATGATAATTACAATGAAGTTACCTTTTTAACTAGTTGTGATGATAAACTAAATTCAGGAACTCCCTACCAAAATACACCATTACGATTATGAGATATATCAAATAGTTGTTAAAAAAACATTCCTTAACTATAATTTAGTCCAGGATGTGCATATGACATTACCGATATGATTTTGAGTTCAAAATGTTATCAGTAAAGTATAATAGTTTTGCATAATTTCTAGTGTCCTAATCAATTTATTTTGGTTGATCATCTGGGTCTATGTGTTGAAATAGGGTGCTTTTGTTTTGAATTTTTGATGACTGTAGTTAGATATATAATATTAATTTTGGGTATTGTGTTGGGTATTGTTTTGGAATTATAGGTTTGAAGATGAAATTATAGGTTTTTTGGATAGAGTTTGAGTTTTGGAGTGTGTTTTTAGAATTCAAGAAGGATTAAAGCGGTATTAACTTTTATAAAATAACTATAAATGACACTGGGTACCCACTGGTCTGTTATCAAGTATCCAGTGATCTTGATATAGGGTAGGGTAACCAACTGCTACGACTGGGCACCTGATGGTCATCTAGTAGGTACTCGATAGTCCTAGAAATATTTTTTCATTAAGATAAGGTATTTTGAATATTATTCCATCTCCCTTTTATCTCCATTTAGACCCTTTTTTGGCCCATTTTTTCCCTAGTGATATTTATGACATCCAAGGCTCTCATTATCCTTCTTTTTTCCATATTCTTCTTTTCTCATCGACGTTTCGAGGAGTTATCTTTCATATAATCCGAGGTAAACCTATTATCTCTTCCCATTATTACATTATCCTCTTTTTTCATTGGTTTCTTCACACTTGAGTTGGAAATTTTGGTTGGTGATTTCTAGAATATCTAACAAAATAACATATAAAAAAAGGTATTATCCTCTTATTATCTATGGAGATCCACATTGAGTTGATTTCATCTTGTTTATTTGTATTTTTTAAAAGAAATGAAGCTATATTTTATTATATTGATTTAATGGAATTGAGGTTAAATTGATATATGATTTGGTATTTTTAATAGGGGATTTGGGATTATGAGTCTCTCAGTAGGATTTAGGGTCTCTTCTCTTGGGTTTCTATTTGGTTTAGTTATTATTTATTTATGGTAATATGTTTATTGGAGTTAATTGTTTATTAATGTTTAGTTTATTAATTTTATGGGACTATCAAGGGTAATTTGTTTTAGATAAATATTTCTAGGGAATAATGTAGGTGGGCTCTACTCTTTTAGTGAATTTTGTAGCTATTCCAAAATATGCCTCCATAGTTTTGCTAAATTAATAACGAAGTGTTATATTTTTTATAAAAATATAGGAATAATTTTTTTCAAAATTAATTTCATATGATATGTTAAATCGCTTTAAAATTGGATTTATAATGAGTTATGTGGAACCCCAGACCTACATTCTTAGATCCAGTGATCATAGAAAAATAATTTATATTTATGCATTAATACTAGCTATAAAATACTTGATATAAACATCCAGAATTAAAAAATTAATAATAGTTATTTCATATCTCCATCCAAAGGATCTTTTTTTGTTTATAGATCTAGAGAATTAAATCACAAGATAAACTAATAAATCCCATGTTATATGTATCAAATGTATAATTTTAACATTATATATGAAACTACTAAATTCATGATAGGTCTTAAACATCTCCAAAAAATTCTTTCATATGTGTTACCCTTCAAAAAATTCCTTGTATACTGTCATTCTTTATAACCTAGGGAAATGGAAAATTAAGAATGGGAATCTCAAACACTAAATAAGTGAGAACATTATAACTAATGAAATCATGGCACAAACATGGAATATATATAATGAAATTAATAGGTAATTAACATTAATCCATATTAAACCTGTATCTAGGAGAATTGTATATCCAAACCAATAAATAGAAAAATAAATATCAATAATACATCTCTCATATAAACATTATACATAATTTGGGACATACAATACCTATTGTCAAGGCCTTTTTACCAAAACATTACTTGTGTCTAAAACATAGTTATTATTTATTTCTAAATTAGGAAGACATATATCAAATACCCAAACCTTCTTTGTCTCATGGGACATGTGAGTTCATTAAGAAGATATATAATTATGGTCCCCCACCCATCACCTGATTATGTCCAGTGCATTCAATGTAATAGTCATGAATACCTTCCAAAATACTCCCTAAGTATCCTATTACTCAATAAAACATGTATTTCTATATAATGATAAATATGAAAAATTAACTACATTATCATCTGACGTTTGCAGTCAACAATTAATAAGAATTCCAATTTTTTCCCCATGTCAATAAAAGGGATAAAATGATCACAAAACATATAGAGGAAAAATTTGGATGGTTAAACAATACATATTCAACATTACAATAATAGTCTATATATAAATAATGACATATGAATAACTAATTCTTTACCCATTGTTAATAGTATAAAATTATTTCTCGATGAATTCCATTTTATCTAAATGTTTAAAGATTATATTTTCACATCAATTAGAGAAATGGGAATAGGTTTAAGTAAATAATTGAAAAATATGATCATAAACCATCAATGGGAAGGAGGATGATGGTTTTAAATAAAAAATCCCTAGTGTAACATATAAATCCTAGAAAGATGTTGATATAAATGAAAAAATTTATTATAAATCGACCATTAAATGATACCACCCCAAAAGCGATCCTGAAATGGATTGTTTGGTATTATGAGTTCATTCACCCAATGTATATATATATAAATATATATATTATTATTAATAATGAAACACTGACCCAATTAGTGTAAATCAAATTCAAAATTAAATGGAAAATAAAATTAAAAACTTAAGAGAGATTCTAGAAAACATTTTTACTATTTACATAAAAGTGAAATTTATGAGTCACTTCTAAAGTATTTTTCAATTAGTAGGGTAAAAAATATTGAAATTTTTAATTTTAAAATAATCTATAATAAAGGATCCTTTAAAATTAAATACATTTTTCTATGGGAAATTTGGATCTAAAACATTTGATTATGAAAAGGATATTTTTAATACATGAAATCACCTTTTTTGAAAACCCACATTGTAACATTTGTGAAAAAAGATTATTTGTATGAAAAAATCATTTTAAAAAATAGGATCATAAAATACCATATAATAAAATATTAGAATGGTAGAACCAATTCATGTAAGAACTATGGTCATGATTTAATATTATAACTTGAAGAAGGGTATTTGAGTTACTAGAAATCCTAACTATAAGGGAAATAACTACATAAATAGACACTAAAATAAGGTAACATGGTCTTTCTAGTATATCCCATTGAATTATAATATTATGATAAAAACAAATCCACACAAAAGTGAATAACTATAAAAATAAAACATGATTCTTAACATGTAATATTTCATAAAAAATAAGAATTGAGTCTAAGAAATATATCGTGGCTCTGTAAAAACATTAATAAAAACAATATGAATGTGGGGGATTATAATATATCTTAAAATTGTATAATTAATAGATAATTAATATATTATATCTGAAATAAATAGTAGATAAACCAAATAAATCAAATTTGGTTCATAATATCAAACATGTCTTAAAAAGAGAAATTTTAGCTGAACATCCTTAACTCTAATCATTAATTACACAAAAAACTTTAACCACATGTATCCCAAAAAAAATTATCTTAATAAATTAACTAAGAAACTTATTGATATCTTTTTATTTTATAATCTTTTTAAATAGTGATTCTCTATATAAATTATTTTGATTATTTATATCAGGTATTTAATGTTTTGATCCTTTGTACTAGTTTAATAATAGTGGCATCCATGTTAATTCATATTTAAAATTTAGAACATAATAGATCATTAAAGTTACTATTAGTTATATTTTATAATTATTCATGATGTTTCAAACCCCATTAATGATCCTTTTAGTCTCCTTCCATGAATATGGAATCAATAACTAACATGTTTTAGAGATTATGGATAATCAAATGGTGTTTTCATAATTAATGAATTAATAATTGATATGAAATCTCTATAAATGAAAAGTAATAATTATTAACACATTTATAACATATTATACAAGAAATTATTTTCCCATATCCATTCATGACATAAATTTAGAGTATCGTTAGATTTTGTGGTTAAGCTGACCCAAACATGAACACACACAGATTTGAGAAATGCTTGTGAGGTGGTTTTTTTAAAATGATTATAAAAGATGTATAATGATCTTATTTGGGGATTATTAGAATGATATATAATATTTTAAAGTATTTATAAGAATAATTAATGGATGATAAAACATTACACTATTTGAATGAAATATTATCCTCTTAGCATGTTTATTTTAAATGATTAAATAAACAAAGATTGCTTATTTTTCATATCATTAATAAGTTTTTATATCTATCATAATCAAAAAATAATTATTTAATTATAATTATATATATCCTTTAATCCCATACATATATTAGATCTTCTATGATGGTGAAGTTAGGCGTAACATGTTACATTTTGGATGCGATAGTCCTCACAACCTACAGATGATTGCTTTTTCTAAATGGATGAGGAATATGAATAATAAATTATAATACCATTACTATATTAACATTAATGTATAAAAATGACAATAATATTATAACATCGAGGTTTTTAAAAGGAAACCGTTTGTTCGATAGCATAGATGATATGCCATATTAAGCTTAAAGGAACATCTTAGTATTATTATTTAATATAACAGTTATCACGTAGCCGTTATAATGAATGGAATGAAAAAGATTAACTGAATAATAAATATATGGTTTACATATGTTTATATAATGATTCATTGGTCTCCAAATTAAAATTAAAATTAAATATAATCCGATTGAATATAAAAGATGCGTTTTTATGAAAAACTATTTAAATGAGAATAATACTGTTTATAAAATAATAAAATCACACTTTTTGGATTAAATTATTAAAATAAAAAATCATTATAATTTTTAAAATTCATATTATATATTTTAGAGTATTAATATAAAAACAAATCTATTTTTAGTAATAAAATATATATTTTTTTTCAAAAAAGGTAATTTTAAACCATTTTAAATCTAGTTTTTGAAAATTTTGTAAGTTATAATTGAAAAAATAAAATTATTTTTTTCAATAATGACATAAAAAATTACTTTGGTTGATTTTTTGGTATTTTTTATAATAAAATTCATATTTTAATGGGAGTGACAAATACTACATTTTAATTCAAAACTGCTTTTTGGTTTAATTAAATCGAATTGTTAGATCATAGATTTAAATGGTTTAAAAGTATATATATATTATTTCTTGATAATTTAATCAAATTTATTACATTTTAATAAATTTTATATTAAAATCTATTATAAAAATTTTGTGAAATTTTGAACGTTTTACTTTAGAAAGTTGTTTTCTCTTTCTGTCATCGAGATTAATTTCTAATTAATTTCTACCAATTATTTATTTTTAATTTGGAAAATTTTATTCCATATTTTAAATCAGAAGGTCCAAATTATGTAAATAGGTCCCTTCTTTTGTACATAATGAATAATAAATTCAGTAATTTTATATTTTACCACGGTTAGGGGTAAATCGGGTAATTAATGGTTCAAATAATGTTATAAATATTATAAAAAAACTATAACACATGTATTAATATTATTTTATGAATTATTTTTTACCATGAAAATCATTGGGCTGAAATTGTGTCCTTTTTAACACACTTCGGTGTGATTAAGACCTTTATAACATTTTATATAAAGTTAAGATCAAGATGTCATAATCTTGTCTCTTATTAATAAAAAAATTTAATATGTTGTTATATAAGTGATATCATATACTATAAATAGTAATTATAGAGATAAATTTATTACATACATCATGGTAATTTATTTATTAATTTTTCGAAATAAATATTAAAATTAAATGGTGACACAATAATGATGCATTAATTTCTTAATTAATGAATAAATCAATCAAATGATATTATTAATATTAAAATAAATTTAATTTGAAATATTTAATCCATCAATATTTTTTTTGGATTAATTTTAAATGTTTGTGATTTTTTAAAGTAATTTTTAAAAGTTATCTTGATCTTATGATATTTTTACAAAATCAACTAAAGTATAGTTTCAAAATTGACACTATTGGTATTTTAAAATATTAAATATTCAATTAAATATATTTGTATTTATAAAAATTAACCCTTTGGAAAAATTGTTTATATAATTATAAAAATTACATTAATGAATCATTCATTAGAGAATTTTCATGTTATAGTAGTTTTGTTAACTCTTAAATTTTAAATTACTTAGTAATACAATAATAGTTAAAAGGGATTAAACAAAGGGATAAGGTTTAAAATAAAAAAAATTAAATGTATGAAAATTATTCTATGAGATAATTTATAACCATCATCATATTATATAAAAAATATAACAATTTTGAATATTTTGCAATATAAAATGTATTTATATTAATTTAATACTTTTTATAATTTTTAGAGTGCCTCTCCCCTCTCTTATAAAAGGGTACCCATTCATCTCAATTCCATACAATTAAAAAACCTTTTTTTAATCCAATATCTACCCAAAAACTTCATATTGTACATCCCTAGATTCTTATGGCCTTAGTTGAGGCAAGTCATCCTCCTTGTAGGTGTTAAGAAATGGTGACCATCTCAAGGAAAAGTAACATTTTTATTTACGTGTTGTTATTTAATTTCTGCTTCCACATCCTTCAAATATTATCCAACCATTATGAGATAATAACTTAAATATCCTCAATATACTGAGATTTTATTATATTAATATCATCCCCTGAATCTATGTTCAATTTCAACAAATGAGATAATTCTTTTCATTCATGTGTACGGCGGACTACCGCCTTGTGTACCAATATAGTTTGTTTTACATTACCATATCTCAAGACTAGTTGTAAGTGTCTAAATGTAATATATGGGTCAAATTGTTATGAGTTTGTCCCATTTCAATTAAACTATAAACTGATAGGATCCTCAAATGTGAAATTTAGTTCAAAAACACGGCAATAATTTATCTTCATTCTAGGTCCTTAAAAATATCATTATACTAGGGTGACTATAATATGTTTTAAAGGTGATAATTATTTATAAAACTAAGTTGTTTATAATAAATATGTCAGGTACTTGAATTTTCATTAAAATTTTCCTTAGAAAGGAAACAAATATTCCAAATAATGGTAACTACAGGATTTTTAATATATAATAGGGATATTGTTTGAGAAAAATTAAATATTAGTTTGGGTAAATTTAAAGGATATGTGAGTATGGAATTGGTGAAGTTATTACTCTTTTATAAGTGAAGAGAAGGATAGTTTTTGAAGAACCCATTAAATTTTCTTAATTTAATCTTATTATTTAAGTTTAAATGGATTTAATAAGAGAAAAATGAGGAAACTGGTTGTGTTTTGATTAATAAGTGATCCAAAAAACCATTTGGGTACATGTTTTTAGAATTTGTTGGACATTGCCCCTCATTATAATAACTTTTACCATTTTTATACTTCTTACGAGGGTAACTTTTTTTAACCATAGTAATTAATTTTAATGAAAAAATTTAAAAAATATTTAATTACCTATTGTAATCCTAATGATTTAATTTTTTTTAAAAAAATTTATCAAATAAAGTTTCAATTGTTATGAAAAATTAATTTTAAAATATTAAAACATAAACACGTAAAACTGTTTCTAGAGAAACAAAATTCCTATGATATAAATTTTTATATAAAGTAAAAATATCATTAATTCCAATTATATTGGGATAAATAGAATAATTACAAATAAAAAAAGTATACAAGGCATAGAAGGAAATCCATAACCGAATATACCTTTAGAAATACACAATTCAATAAAAAGGAAGAAAATAGTTTTACTATTAATGTATCATTTTAATTCGATTTAAAAATATTTACTATAGGATTTATAAGTTCAAATAATATTTTAAAATGAATAATTTTATTTCCAAAAATTATATTTTTTACGAAAAAGGTTTAATACATTTCAAGCATACTATTATATAATGATAAAGTCATATAAATTATTAGTTTCATGAAATTCATATTGTTTGACTAAAAAACCAACCATTTTATAAAGATCTCAAAATTTCATGCTAAGATAATTCTGATATTAGGAATTCAAAAATCAATTTAATTTTTATTAATATCCAATTAAAAAATTTATAATTTTTCTAATAATATCATACAATATAATTAAAAAAATATTTTAAAAAAAATGAAATTTTAAACTATTAAATTTTACTATTCTTATTTTATATCATATATCAAAAAATTTGTTGCTCATTGGTAATTAATATCAAATATAATTTCTTAATAATCATATGTTTATGGAAATATAAATTCGTATAACATAAAATATTTTTTATGGAAATAATTTTCCAAATAATAAATTATCTTACTTTTCACTTTAGAAATATTAATTGAATTTCATTAATATTAAAAGTATCGTTTCTTTCTATATATATTAATAATTTATAAATAAGATACCCTTATTAATTCACACCAATTAAATGGATTGGTTTCCAATTTTTATACTTAAATATTTATATTTCATCTAATTATATCACGGTTTCATTTATGTTCAATGTGTCATATGGAGAAATTTATCTAACACATTGAATGACTAAAAATTAATTTTCTTATTATAAAACACTTTTGTGGAAAAAGTGAGAAACGTGTAAGTTTAACCAAGACATCAAGAACTAAATCAAATAACAATGTTATTGAAGTTCAACTTGACCCTATTAGATGTGACCTCCCTATAAATTTTCTAAGATAGATCGATTAACATTTTATCCGATTTGACATTGATAATAACTTTGAAATGATAGGCCAATTTTTACCATCATTACATGAACTCCTCTATTGTTATATTCATATCATTAAAGCCTCTATTTAGAACTAAATATTTCTAGTCGATACAATCTCTCTGGTCCATGGTTGTTTCCACATGAATTAGCCTCCCATTCAACCTTTCCACATCATCGTTAAAAGAATGGATGATCAAGATCTTCTCTACCATTTATTAATTAGAGTGCATAAGAAAGTCCAATGAATTTTCCATGGCTTATGTACCTCCTACCCACTATGAGCCAACTGTGATTGATGATGAGGCGTCATCAAATTCATCTTCCTTTTCTAGCATCCCCAACATTACCTCCTTATAATAAAGAACCAGTTAAAAGCATTCTTTCCTCCCCTCTCCCAATTTCCCTCCTTCCCAATATAATGTTCAATACAACTTTTCAATATTATGCACCTCAGATCCACCCACATGAACATTTCTACCTTCAAAATGATTATGCTTGTGCATATTTCTAGAAACTGAGTCCACACCTTTAGTTAGTGAATATTCCCCTATTTTAAGTTATTCACCGTTAAACAATACCTTTACAGATGATTGGGTTACTATTGTTTTTGGGGTGTTTGAGTAATATTTATGGGGTCTTGGTTTCTCCCCTAAGAGAACGAGAAAGTTCATAGTCAAGAGGCTCCCTTTCTTCCCTTACCTTCATCCAGATCAAACCAAATCATCCTTCTCATAGTCCAAGTTTGGTTGTGAGTCCCTACCTCTTCCACTTAGATCCTTATCTAATGTGTATCTAAATCCTACATGTTTACATTTTCATCTTGAAATGACTGTTTACCATCATTCAAGATCCTCATTTTCAATACCATCATAATTAAACATCGAGAAGTGATTTTGATTCGAGATTCACTTTGCTGTCTTGCATAGGTTAGGCGTCCACCTGCTCGGAGATACTACCACATTCATGTTAGGGATTTGAAATTCTTTGAGAACCCTTATAACAAATTAAGAACTATCAGCACCATGATCATAAATTTTATTGGTCACCTATACTTAAATAATCCCTCAATCCTTAACAGTCTTAGAAAAGGTGGTGGAGGTCCTGGAGAAAGGACCTCCATAGACAGGCTCTGTCAACATGGGAGAACCGAAATCATGAAAAAAATCAAAAAAAGATATTCATAACACTTGGATAATTAGATCTCGGTTTTGAACTCATATTAAAAAAAGGGTATTGAAGTGAATTGATAGAGCCACTACCCCTTGACAACCCCTGCACCCCTAACATCACGAAGCAACCCAATATCCGACAAGATTTCATAATTGACAAGTATTGGTATAGAAATTGGCCCCAAAATTCTACTTATTCTAGTATTCCTTTCCAACATAGATTCAAACCCAGTAAATTGGAGGTTTGGAGACATCAATCTCGACACATAAATGCCATCAAAATGGTTGACTCACAAAATTGGTTCTAATATCCACGCACATAAATTGAAAAATCTAATTCCTTAACACACAAAGAATGGATGGATTTTAAAAAGTGATAGTTCAAGAAGATTTACCCATAGAGAAATTATCATAGAATCACACTTCATGTAAAGGTTAGAAGACCTGTGAAAGAGGAAGAAGTAAAATACCTAGAAAGAACAAGGAGATTTAGACCATGTAGAAATGAAATCTATTGTGATGTTTATCAAGGAGGTCAAAAAACCCTGAATAACACAAACCCCTAGTACTAGAGAAGATTCTATCAAAACCATAAAATTAAGGTCGATGGTGAGAGAATATATAAGGACCAATATTTAAACATTACCTAATTTTTATTTAAATCAACAATTTACATTGAGGGTCTTTTCATGATTATTATTTTAGATAATTATTCCATTACTATTTAATAACAACTCAGAAATTAAAAATAAGGAACTTCTACTCACATTCCATTTTTTCACAAAGTGAAACACTATAAATAAAACATGGTTTTTATTGATAAAATTATTTTTAACATTTATTAAGACTTATTTATTTATTTTTCCAATCCTTATACCATGTAAAAAACATTTCAAAAACTAGGAATGATCACACAAATCTCAGTATTGTAATATAAAATAAGGAAAAATGAGTTCTTCCATGAATACTTGTAAACCCATAAAATCATACTTTTAACCCATGAAACATAAGCACTTTAACATACCTCATGAAATCATAAGAAACCTAAAAAAATAATCAAAATCTTAAATCATAAAGGTAACTTGTTTCATCCATATCATACTTTCATTAAGGCTTTCACAACATTATAGGGGGTATCCTTCATGGATACATTTGGAATAACCATCATAATATCTTCCAAAACAATCTTAGAAGAAACATTATCATTTTACTCCATCTAATTTCTAAATGCATTAGAGAGATATCAAAATCATAATCTCCCTTATTTTATCATGAAACCACCCATTTAGATAATAAATTCTCAATAACTACAACATAATATTAAAACATAACACATTCATAAGGGAAAATAACATTTCATATTTGAAATCATAAGATATCAATTCAAGATATTGATATAATTAAACCATTATTAAAACCATTTTCAATACCAAAATACATGATAAGAAAATATTGTATTTATTATCTTTTAAAAACATTTTGGATTTTAGAGGAAGCCAAATATAAAATAATGGTCATAGTGCCAGAAAATTCATTATCATCATGTACATTCAAAAAATATTCATTTTTGTCATTTTTTAAAACGATTCATATAAAAATATTCCTTTTGAAAACTATTTAATGAAATTAAAAGTCAAAGAGGCTTATTATACACCATATAAAAGAAGTCGGTGTATATGATCAAAATATTTCTCAATGAAAAGAAATTGAGGCCATGTCCCTTACCTTGATTATGATTCTTCACGTACAATATTTATATTCATGAATAATAAGCATAAGATAATTTTTACTATATTAAGATACTTTTTCATGTTTATTATTCATTTTATATAAATTATTACCATGTTTTAAAAATTACATAATTATTTAAGTTAATATCAGGCGTTAAGTTATTATTCAATACTCGAGTCAAAATAATCTTAGATTGATGTCAATTTTCCATGTGTTCATAAGTAAATAATCTATAGAATAGTATTCATGACACAATAATCACTTTTGTACATCAATTACACTATTAAATCAGACCATTTATTTATCGTATGAAAAATGAACAATGACATATTCATGGACAAAGTAGGTTATGCGTACGAATGAGTAACATTTTCCATTTTTTACTGGTCATTTTAGAAATAAGGTAATTATTATTTAATCTTTTAAGACTGATTATAAAATTATTAATATCTTAATTATAATATAAATATAATTATATATATCATACAAGAGATGCAGTGAATAAAAATGATTCACATCTCATCGTAGATGTGATACTTCAAATGTACGCACAAACGATGTTATCAATTTTCTGTGTATGGTAAATAAGAAAATAATTGAAATATTATACTTTTTAAATAATAAATATGTAATTAATATCATATATAAACGTTTATTTAATCATTATATCTATTCTTGATATGAATTAATGAAAAATAAACTATATCGGTTCACGAGACTGTAATCCTCCGTACACACGAACAAAATGTTTATTTCCAATTTGATAAAATTGGAGATGGATTTAGGTGATGATATTAAGTAATAAAATCTCAATATATTTAGGATACCGAATATATTATTTCAACATGGTTGAAGGTGATTTTATGGAAGTGTAATAAGAAATAAAATAGAAATAGTTAAGGAAAACGATGCATCTTCTTTGGCTGATCACCATTGAAGAACACCATAAGAACTATAATAATGCTGTTCTACAAAAAATAAGGCCTTAATAGTGTGGGTGGGGATTATAGGAAGTGTTTTGGGTATATAAGAGTTGAAAAAAATGGTTATCAAAGTGTGAGTACTAAATAAGAGTGGGTATTTTTTATAGGAGAGGGGAGGAGTACCCTTGGAAACTCTTAAAATATTAAATTAATATAAATTAATTTTTTTAATAAAAATAACTCCTACATGAATTATGTGGAACATAATATAAAGTTATTTCTAAATATTCTTATCCAATAATTTTTAGACATGTATTTATTTTATTTTAAACCTTATATTTTCGGTTTAACTTTTATTTGTCCCTTTTAATTTTAATTATTGTAACAACATTTTAAATATTATGTAGACAAAATTTTTACTTATATGGAGTCAATTCCCAATAAATGGAAGCTTTTTGAACATTTAGAACTTACTATTGACATTTTGAAATTTTAAAAGTTTTTAATATTTTTAAATAATTTAATGAATTATTATTTGTATAAAATATCAATTATGTAAATTTTGACATTATTCATTTTATTTAAATTAAATGAAATCCAAATAGAATGATAATTTAGAAAAAAAACCCATTTAATAGACTTATAAAATGTTATAGTCATCTAGGAAATTCATGGATGGCATAAAATAATTCAAAATATAGTTATTTTAATGTTATTAGTATCATTTATTTGATTTTTTCTAAAAAATATATTATTGCATTATCATTATGTCATAATTAAATTTTATATTTATTTCCAAACAATTATAATTAAAATACTATGAAGTATGTAATTTGTTTTTATCTTTTTAATGACTATTTATAGTCTAATAGATCTATGATATAACACCATATTAAAATTTTTTTATTAATAAGAGACATGTTTATGATATTTTTATTTTTACTTTAAATAAAATGTTATTAATGTCATAATCATACCCAAGTTTCTTAAAAAGGCCAATATTTTGAGATAAGTATTGTATTGGTCGTCCAAAATACATTCAATATTATTAGGACAAGTTTCATGGTAGTTTTATATTATTATAATGTTATTTTTAAAATTATTCACCTGATTTAACCTTTAATCGTGGTAAATAAAATACTAATGTTACTATTCACCAAAACATATTTTGATCCTATTGGAAAATTTTTGTCTTACTAAGTACAACTATATATTTTTGTATTTTGAAATTGAATTCAAAGAAGTGGTTAAATTAGGTTTATCACTAATCCCATTGATGGATCGTGATAACATGGTTTTTGAGTAAAACATTCAAATGTACACATTTTTTTTCCATTTAATATTAACTTGAAAATTCATCAAATGAATTAATTTGGATAAAATTATGAAATCATTATCTAATTATACCTTAAACCATCTCAAATTATAATCAAAAAATATAAATAAATTAGATGAAAATGCTATTTTGAATTAAAATGGAGTATTTTACACTATTCATTAATAAATGAATATTATAATAAAAATACAAAAAATTCAACCAAAGTAAAATTTAATTTCCTACTTCAAAAGGAGAAGATTTTACTTTCAAATAGAATATAAAATAGTGAAAAAACTATATTTAAAAAGTGTTCTCCATCAAAAGGTGGAAAAACTGCCTTTTAAAAACATTAGAGTATTTATGCATAAAATTGGATATATTCTCACTTTATGCCACTAAATTTTATTAGAAGAAAGTGAAAAAATTTAATAAAAATGTGTAAATATAATATAGTTAGTTATGTTGTCCTGACCCGTCCCCCAGGGCCCATCCTGTGACTACCCCAAGCCTGCCTTCCATAGGTGAGGGGCTGGCGACTAGCACCGGAAAGGCGTATCCCCAAATGGGAAGGAATTGTCTTTAAAACTGTACAAACACACAACCCAAGAACAAAAAAGGGAATCCATGAAGTAAACAAATATAGAAAAAATTGTGCTGAAAGTAAAGGGGCTAGAAATACAATCCCAACTATAAAGTACAAGTACAACTGGAAAGTACAGATACAACTAAATGTTGAAAAGAAGCTCCTGGATCATCCACCACATATCCTACCTGAAGGGTTGGTACAACTGAGGATCAGTAGTCCATGTGTCACGTCACACCAAAGGGTCCAACCTGTATCATACCATAAGGGTAGGTATATATCACCTCCTCAGCACTCCACGTCTGTAAAGACCCGCAAATTTCAAGGAAATTTTTTTCTTAATTTTCTTTGGAATTTTGCAAGAGCGCAGCTTCAGACGGCACCTGATTCCGAGGCCCGGTGTGCCCGGAATCAATTTCCGAAGTTTGGCTCGGGTACGTTCAGGGAACGGACGAGCGGGTTTTTCTATCTTTTGAACCGATGCCCGGAATCGAATTCTGAGGGCACCGATGAAATCGCAGCGCCGGTATTTGCTTAGAAACGCCTCTTCCGGAGTTGCGTTTTCTCAACCGTGGTTTTTAAAATTTTGGGCTTTAAGTCAGAAATAAAATAAAGGTTGTGCGACAACTTTATTTTATTTCACTTAAGCCACTTGGAAGTCACTTGGAAGCCACTTGAACTGAGTTAAAGCGGATAGGGTGCTATCCGGAAATACCCTACCCCTTGGTAGGATATTTGTGAGGTGGGGCCCGCACGAGCCCCACCGTTTCTTTCGCTAAGTAACGCACCCGCGAAAACCCGTCAAAGTAACTGAAAAGTCAACCGGCGCGTTTTCTATAATTTCTTAACAGACCATTTAATTGGGCGGTTTATTTCATGAATTAAATGGGTTGTTTCATTCGTTGAATTAATTCAACGAATTCAATGGGTCGTTACTTACGCGTTTGCGTTCGTTGGCGATTTAATAAAATAGACCAACGTGTCTATTTTGGAGGATTACTCTTTGTTCTCTGGGCCTCCACCCTCACCGCGAAGAACGCGAAGAATGCGAAGAACGCGAAGAACGCGAAGAACGCCGGAACCAAAATTCGACGACGCACACCGTGATCCGCGACGTCGACAAACTTTTTCCGTGACCTTCTTCTTCTTCTTCGGCGCTTCTTCTTCCGCGGCAAACCTACGATCGGCGGTTAAAGGTGAGAATCGAATCTTCTAAATTCTCCCTTTTTATAATTCGATATCAACGGATTTAAATTAATTAAATCCGTTTGATCTTGATCCGGAGATCGTCGGCGCGACTCCTTACCACGGTGCGACGAGCGTCTCTTCCGCGACGATCACCAAATCCGCGACGACCTCTCGTCCGACGACGACGACAAGGTAGGGATTAAATTCTTGATGATTCATTCCCGTGTTTTTATTTCTTTTTGAATAAAGAACCGGCATGAATAATTTCAATTAATTAAAATTGAATTGCCGTTTAAAAGAAAAAGAAGTGAACAATTTTTATCTTGATTAAAAATTGTTGTAGCCCCTTTCTCCCGTTGTTTATGACTAACGCTGAGGGTGCGGGTCTAACGAACAAGACCCGACAACCCTCCGCGGATGCTTTTCGTGTGCGGTTTTGGCAAGCGACGACGAACCGTGCGGCAAGGGCGATCCGTTGATCCCGCAGTGAAGATCGGCCCCCGGGAGGAGCAACGGCGCAGACGGGAGAGGAATCGGGCCACCGGAGCAACTCCGGCGGCCAGCGGAAGGCGGCGGCGGCGCGGGTCACCGGCGCGGCGGTGCCGGCGACCGGGGGCGGCGGCGCCCGACACGCCGCCGGAGGATCCGTCGCGGCTCAGCCGCGGCGGCGGCGAACCGCCGGACCGCGTCCGCGGTCCTGCCACCCCACACGCGGCCCGCGCGGGCCGCGTTCCACCTAAGCCGCGGGTCAAACCCACGGCGCCCCTTGGCCGCTCGGCCGAGGTCGAGCCGGCCGGTCTAGTCGGCCGGGCCGGGTCGACCCGGTTCGGCCGACCCCCAGGGGGGGTTCGGGCCGGGTCGCCCTGGTCCCAGAACCCCCGTTTTCGGGCCCTCTCCGGTCTTTTGCCCATATCTTGGGCCTATGACCTCTGATTGACGAACTGTTAGTGGCTACGCGATCCTTGGATCGATACGGTCGTTTCAGTATATTACACTCAAGGTTTCGGAAGACTTTGGGTTCGGCCAGGTTGGTTCGTACACGAAACCAACCGGGCCCTCGGAGCGGAAACACTCATAACTTGAGCTACAGACGTCCGATCGACGTACCGTCAGCTGTGGTAGTTTCCTCTAAGTGAGACGGAACATTTGGCATACTCCGCCCGAGGATCGGACACAGGCGGAGTACGGTCGGGTTGGTTTTGCCCTAAAAACCAACCGGGCCCCTGGGACGAAAATGCCAATAACTCTCAGACCGGGCGTCCGATTGACGCGCCGTCTGTTGCGTTGAGATCCTGTTGTCGATACGGAACTTTTGGATACATCAACTTCGGACTACATGTCAGTTGATGTATCAGCCTCTCGGCTCATGGAGCGGACCCTCCTAAACGAGCTCGCTGTGTGCGGGAACCCTAGCGCTGGCTGTGACTTCGACGACAGAGCAGAGATCCTCCGTGGACTGCGACGACGACAGAGCAGAGATCCTTCGTGGACTGCGGCGACGACTATGCAGAGATCCTCAGTGGACTGCGTCGACTACTACACTCAGCGATCCTACGTGGATCAGTGCTACAGGTCCTGTGTGGGCCCGATCCTGTGTGGGTCATCTCTTACGGTTCTGGGTGAGCCATTGCTACAAGTCCTGTGTGGGCCCGATCCTGTGTGGGTCATTGCCGAGGATAGTACCTATCGATCCTTCGTGGGTCCGACGACTTAGATGGATCAGTGATCATCTTGACGTCATCTGAAAAAGTATACCTGGTTGAGCTGAATCTTATGTTACTCTCCTTTGTGGATTGTGTTGAACTATCCTATGTGGATTTAATATTTACTATTTACTCTCCCTGGTGGATTTGAGTCTTGCTTTCCTGTGTGGATCGAGTTGACCTTGAGCTCGAGATCAGAGCTAGAAATGGGGACTTAGGTATATGTATGGGCATATACCTAAGTCGAGTCAGTTGTTTCTTCGTGGTTGCCCCTTTCTTTTGTGCTATATCCTTTGTGGATTTTGGGAGACCTTCGGGGGTCTCGGGGTCCTTACTGAGTAGTTTATACTCACCCCTGCACGGGCTATGCCCGCACCTTGTTGTGTTGGATGCAGACGATGGACAGTGCTGATCTCGGTTGGGGCGTGGAGCAGGACGGTACCTGGAGGCGGACCACTGGGCGGGACGTGCTCGGAGCGGACGTGGGACCCGAGGAGCCTGGAGGCTATCTGTACCCACCCTTCAGGTGGGATTGCCAGTGGACGACACGAGGCCGCCGTCTTTTCTTCAGTTGCTGTTCTTTTCCTTTTCAGTTGTACTTTCAGTTGGGCTTGTATTCCGGCCCCCTTTACTTTTCTGCACTTTGTAGTTACTTTCCGCTTGTTGACTCTGTGGTGGTTGTTACTTATAAAGGAAATGCCTTCCCTGTTTACCGGGATTTTACGCCTTGGTGTTAGTCGCCAGCCCCTGGCCTATGGAAGGCGGGCTTGGGGTAGTCACGGAACGGGCCCCGAGGTCGGGTCATGACAAATTGGTATCAGAGGCGGTCGGTTCTACCGCAGACTCTGATCGTCTTTTCTTCCTATATGAAGCAATAATGTTTAGTGTATTGAGTGTGGTTATCAGTTCAGGGAGCCCAGTGTTGGTGCGGCGGCCGACGTATCCGTACACCAGGACCCTGACTCCTGATTTCCGACTTAATGCATTAAAACATTGATTGCGTGTGTGTTTCAAGTTTTCCTTGTGATTACTTGTGTCAGCTCACCGGGTATACTGATCTGCTTAATGAAAGTCTCAAGTTTTCCTTGTGATTACTTGTGCCAGCTCACCAGGTATACTGTTCTGACTGTGGTGCTCTTGTTCTCCTTTTCAGGATGGCCCCGCGACGACAGCCAGCTAGGGTTCCGAGTGTAGGGTGCGACGGCAGCCCACCGAGCGACGAGGCCTCGGTGCAGGGCCCTTTGCCAGCAGTGGCACCGGCGGTAGCTTTACCCGCCGAGCCACCGATGCTACCAGTACCAGACGCTGACGATGCACGTCGCCTCAGGGCACTGCATGAGTTTCAGAGCTATCGACCGCCCAGGTTTCGCGGTGAGGAGGACCCCCAGGCCGCCGAGGACTGGCTAGAGGCGGTGGTACGGATCTTTAGGCTAGTGAGGACACCCGCGGATCTCATGGTGATTCTCGCGGCGAGCCTCCTGCAGGCGGTGGCAGGACGATGGTGGAGCTTGATGCTCCAGGTTCACGATGAGGCATCCTTGCTCTGGACGGACTTCGAGAGCCTCTTCTGCTCTGAGTTCCTCCCGGCCACCCTCCGAGCGGTGCGCATCCAGGAGCTTCTCCAGCTGCGCCAGGGCAGCATGACGGTCGCTCAGTACGCGGCGAGGTTCACTGACCTATCTCGCTACTCGACCGACATGGTACGGGACCCCTTCTTCCGGGCCCGGACCTTCGATCAGGGCTTGCGGCAGGAGATTCGGGCGTCGCTGATCTCCCTCAGCATTCCGACCCAAGCGGGAGTGCTGGAGCGAGCCCTCTTGATCGGGAGCTTCCTGGCAGAGCCTTCTTCAGCGGCGAGACCTAGCGCAGGGCGGCAGGTAGCTGAGTCTTCGGCAGAAGGTAGCCGACAGATGACTCTCGGGTCCAGGCAGACCAGACCCCCATGCAGACGGCCTCAGGACACCGGCTCAGCAGTGCGGGGAACACAGCGGAGTGCCAGCCTTCCGAGAGGCAGGCTATGCTACTCCTGCGGCGGGCAGGGTCACATGGCTCGTGACTGCCCGACTCGCCGACCAGAGGAGCAGCAGACGGTGGAGGGGCCCCCCAGGCAGAGGCAGCGGGTCGACCGTGGCGGTCCGCATGGAGGAGGCGGACGAGGCAGAGGAGCTGGCCGAGCAGCGGGTGGTGGGCGACGCTTCCAGGCTCTACCCCCACCACCACCAGGAGGGCCACCTCGACCACAGGGAACTGGCAGGCAGGGACAGGCCCAGCTCCAGGCAGTGGAGGCCTACGACCCCGACATGCCAGAGATGATTCGAGGTACGATCTGTGTCTATTCCACCCTTGCTACAGTACTTATAGACACAGGAGCGAGTCACTCTTTCATAGCCTCTGCCCTTGTTCGGAGCTCGGAGATTCCGACTGAGCCGTTGGCTCCATCCTTACGGCTAGAGACTCCTACGGGAGCAGACTCGACGATTACGCACTGGTGCCGGCAGTGTGAGCTTACTCTAGGAGGCGAGAGCTTCGGATGGGATCTCCTTGTAGCGGCGTCGAGGCCTTACGACGTCATCTTGGGCATGGATTGGCTATCCACCGTTCATGCCCAGATCGAATGTTTTAGGCGCAAGGTGCGATGTGTTCGCACTGACGGGAGCAGGTTTACCTTCACCGGCGAGAAGGGAACCTTTGCAGCACAGGATGGACTTCCGCGGAGGAGAGTGCAGCCCATCTCTCATCAGTTGGCTAGCCTCATCCTAGGAGCAGTGGACGTACGGAGTCCAGTTTTTCCTGCAGTGGTGGACCAGTACGTGGACGTATTTCCCGACGACGTTCCAAGGCTACCTCCTCGTAGAGAGGTAGACTTTTACATCGACTTGTACCCCGGGACAACCCTGATATCTACTCCAGCATATCGGATGGCCCCCGCCGAGCTTCGAGAGCTGCCAGTACAGTTGGAGGAGTTGCAGAGCAAGGGGTTTATTCGACCCAGTGTTTCACCCTGGGCTTCCCCGATATTGTTCGCCAAGAAGGCGGACGAGAGCTTGCGACTGTGTGTCGACTATTGTCGTCTGAACCAGGTGACAGTGAGGAACAAGTATCCACTGCCACGGATTGATGACCTCTTCGATCAGCTCATGGGAGCGCGGTGGTTCTCGAAGATAGACCTACGGTCAGGCTATCATCAGCTCAGAGTTCGAGACGAGGACGTGCAGAAGACGGCCTTCAGGTGTCGGTATGGCCATTATGAGTTCTTGGTTATGCCGTTCGGCGTAACCAATGCTCCAGCAGTGTTCATGAGCCTCATGAACAGGATCTTCCAGCCATACCTCGACCGATTTGTCGTGGTCTTCATTGACGACATTTTGGTATACTCGACGACTGAGGAGGAGCATGCCTACCACCTGCGAGTTGTGCTAGACACACTCCGAGAGCACCAGATTTATGGAAAGCTCTCAAAGTGCCAGTTCTGGTTACGTGAGGTCCATTTCTTGGGGCACGTCATCTCTGAGGCGGGAGTTGCAGTGGATCCCGCGAAGATCGAGGCAGTGCTAGCTTGGGAGCCACCCAGGAGAGTGACGGAGGTGCGGAGCTTCTTGGGCCTAGCCGGATACTATCGGAGATTTGTGCCAGACTTCTCCAGAGTTGCGGCACCACTATCAGCCATGACAAAGAAGGGGAAACCCTTTGTGTGGTTAGACAGATGTCAGCAGAGCTTCCAGGAGCTGAGACTGAGATTGACCATCGCACCTATCTTGAGGTTGCCTGAGGAGGGAGTTGGATACGTAGTTTACTGCGATGCATCAGGGACTGGACTCGGGTGCATCCTGATGCAGGAGCGGGCCGTGATCGCCTATGGATCACGTCAGTTGAGGCCGCATGAGCAGAACTACGCCACTCATGACCTGGAGTTAGCAGCAGTGGTCTTCGCTCTGAAGACTTGGCGGCACTATCTGATGGGCGAGCGCTTCACAGTCTTTTCTGACCACCAGAGTCTCAGGTATATCTTCTCTCAGAAGGACCTGAACCTGAGACAGCGGAGATGGCTTGAGTTCCTCCAGGACTATGACTTTGAGATAGTCTATACTCCTGGGAAGGGGAACGTGGTAGCCGATGCCCTCAGCAGGAGGACGGGCATTTAGCTACTTGAGGAGGCGACGGAGCAGCTAGCCTCCTTACAGATATCCTTCGTGGATAGAGACGGAGCAGCCTTTCTTCAGTCTCTCACAGTCTCTCCTCCACTTCTACAGCAGGTCAGAGAGGCTCAGCATGGGGACGCTGACTGTGAGACCCGGCATGCACTGATATCCTCAGGTCAGGCGCCTGATGGATTCTCCCTTGGAGCAGAGCACGACATCCTTTTCAGAGGATGTACCTTCGTACCAGTCGCTTTACGAGAGGAGGTGCTGAGAGAGTTTCACACTTCTCCCTTGGCGGTGCATCCCGGAGTGGTGAAGATGTACCAGGATCTCAGACGACAGCACTGGTGGCCGGGCATGAAGAAAGCTGTGGCAGAGTTCGTTTCACGATGCCTCACCTGCCAGCAGGTGAAGGCAGAGCATCAGGTACCAGCAGGCTTGGTACAGCCCTTGGAGGTCCCAGAGTGGAAGTGGGACGGCATATCTATGGACTTCGTGACTGGAATTCCACGCACTTCCAGAGGTCACGACTCCATTTGGGTGATTGTCGACCGACTCACCAAGTCGGCACACTTCTTACCCATCAGAGAGCAGGGATCAGTGGAGAGCTTGGGACGTCTTTACGTCCAGGAGATCATACGGCTTCACGGTGTGCCATCGTCTATCGTCTCCGATTGAGATGCTCATTTCACTTCCCGGCTTTGGAAGGGGTTGCAGGAGGCGTTCGAGACGCGGCTCCATCTGAGCACAGCCTTCCACCCTCAGACGGATGGTCAGACTGAGAGGACCATACAGACACTCGAGGACATGCTCCGTGCATGTGTTCTTGACTTTGGTCGCAGCTGGGAGGACCACCTACCCTTGGTGGAGTTCGCGTACAACAACAGCTACCACTCCACCATCGGGATGGCACCATACGAGGCGTTGTACGGCAGACCCTGCAGCTCACCGTTGTGCTGGACAGACCCTGGGGAGTCAGCCCTCGTGGGACCAGAGATGGTCCGAGCCACGACAGAGAAGGCCCAGATCATCCAGGAGAGGATGAGGACAGCTCAGAGCCGACAGAAGTCATATGCTGACAGGAGGCGGAGGCCACTAGAGTTCGAGGATGGCGACCACGTCTTTTTGCGTGTCTCACCTCGACGTGGTTTACGGAGATTCGGCCGAGGCGGAAAGTTGTCTCCACGCTTCATCGGGCCTTTCCAGGTCCTCAGCAGGATAGGAGAGGTGGCTTATCGCCTGGCTCTACCACCTCAGTTGCACCGGGTGCACGACGTCTTCCACGTGTCTCAGCTGAGGAGATACGTGCACGACCCGACGCACATCATCGACTTTGGGGAGCTGTACGTGGACGATGGGGCGACTTTTGCGGAGGTCCCAGTGGAGATCGAGGATCGACAGGAGCGGGTCCTACGTGGCCGGTCGATTCCTCTTGTGCGCGTCAGATGGCAGCATGGGAACCTCCAGGAGAGCACTTGGGAGCGGGAGGCTCAGATGCGTGCTCAGTACCCCCATTTGTTCCCCTAGTTTTTGATGTATCTTTACGGGGACGTAAAGCCCTGAGGTGGGAGTAATGTAAAGACCCGCAAATTTCAAGGAAATTTTTTTCTTAATTTTCTTTGGAATTTTGCAAGAGCGCAGCTTCAGACGGCACCTGATTCCGAGGCCCGGTGTGCCTGGAATCAATTTCCGAAGTTTGGCTCGGGTACGTTCAGTGAACGGACGAGCGGGTTTTTCTATCTTTTGAACCGGTGCCCGGAATAGAATTCTGAGGGCACCGATGAAATCGTAGCGCCAGTATTTGCTTAGAAACGCCTCTTCCGGAGTTGCGTTTGCTCAACCGTGGTTTTTAAAATTTTGGGCTTTAAGTCGGAAATAAAATAAAGGTTGTGCGACAACTTTATTTTATTTCACTTAAGCCGCTTGGAAGTCACTTGGAAGCCACTTGAACTGAGTTAAAGCGGATAGGGTGCTATCCGGAAATACCCTACCCCTTGGTAGGAAATTTGTGATGTGGGGCCCGCACGAGCCCCGCCGTTTCTTTCGCTAAGTAACGCACCCGCGAAAACCCGTCAAAGTAACTGAAAAGTCAACCTGCGCGTTTTCTTTAATTTCTTAACAGACCATTTAATTGGGCGGTTTATTTCGTGAATTAAATGGGCTGTTTCATTCGTTGAATTAATTCAACGAATTTAATGGGTCGTTACTTACGCGTTTGCGTTCGTTGGCGATTTAATAAAATAGACCAACGTGTCTATTTTGGAGGATTACTCTTTGTTCTCTGGGCCTCCACCCTCCCCGCGAAGAACGCGAAGAACGCGAAGAACGCGAAGAACGCGAAGAACGCCGGAACCAAAATTCGACGACGCACACCGTGATCCGCGACGTCGACAAACTTTTTCCGCGACCTTCTTCTTCTTCTTCGGCGCTTCTTCTTCCGCGGCAAACCTACGATCGGCGGTTAAAGGTGAGAATCGAATCTTCTAAATTCTCCCTTTTTATAATTCGATATCAATGGATTTAAATTAATTAAATCTGTTTGATCTTGATCCGGAGATCGTCGGCGCGACTCCTTCCCACGGTGCGACGAGCGTCTCTTCCGCGACGATCACCAAATCCGCGACGACCTCTCGTCCGACGACGACGACAAGGTAGGGATTAAATTCTTGATTATTCATTCCCGTGTTTTTATTTCTTTTTGAATAAAGAACCGGCATGAATAATTTCAATTAATTAAAATTGAATTGCCGTTTAAAAGAAAAAGAAGTGAAAATTTTTTATCTTGATTAAAAATTGGTTTAGCCCATTTCTCCCGTTGTTTATGACTAACACGGATGGTGCGGGTCTAACGAACAAGACCCGACAACCCTCCGCCGATCCTTTTCGTGTGCGGTTTTGGCAAGCGACGACGAACCGTGCGGCAAGGGCGATCCGTTGATCCCGCAGTGAATATCGGCCCCCGGGAGGAGCAACGGCGCAGACGGGAGAGGAATCGGGCCACCGGAGCAACTCCGGCGGCCCGCGGAAGGCGGCGGCAGCGCCCGGCGCGCCGCCGGAGGATCCGTCGCGGCTCGGCCGCGGCGGCGGCGAACCGCCGGACCGCGTCCGCGGTCCGGCCACCCAACACGCGGCCCGCGCGGGCCGCGTTCCACCTAAGCCGCGGGTCAAACCCGCGGCGCCCCTTGGCCGCTCGGCCGAGGTCGAGCCGGCCGGTCCGGTCGGCCGGGCCGGGCCGGGTCGCCCCGGGCCAAGAACCCCCGTTTTCGGGCCCTCTCCGGTCTTTTGCCCATATCTTGGGCCCAGGACATCCGATTGACGAACCGTCAGCGGCTACGCGATCCTTGGATCGATACGGTCGTTTCGGTATATTACACTCAAGGTTTCAGAAGACTTTGTGTTCGGCCGGGTTGGTTCGTACACGAAACCAACCAGGCCCTCGGAGTGGAAACGCTCATAACTTGAGCTACGGACGTCCGATCGACGTACCGTCAGCTGTGGTAGTTTCCTCTAAGTGAGACGGAACTTTTGGAATACTCCTCCCGAGGATCGGACACAGGCGGAGTACGGTCGGGTTGGTTTTTCCCTAAAAACCAACCGGGCCCCTGGGACGAAAATGCCAATAACTCTCAGACCGGGCGTCCGATTGACGCGCCGTCTGTTGCGTTGAGATCCTGTTGTCGATACGGAACATTTGGATACATCAACTTTGGACTACGTGTCAGTTGATGTATCAGCCTCTCGGCTCGTGGATCGGACCCTCCTAAACGAGTTCGCTGTGTGCGGGAACCCTAACGCTGGCTGTGACTTCGACGACAGAGCAGAGATCCTCTGTGGACTGCGACGACGACAGAGCAGAGATCCTTCGTGGACTGCGACGACGACTGTGCAGAGATCCTCAGTGGACTGCGTCGACTACTGCACTCCGCGATCCTACGTGGATCAGTGCTACAGGTCCTGTGTGGGCCCGATCCTGTGTGGGTCATCTCTTACGGTTCTGGGTGAGCCATTGCTACAGGTCCTGTGTGGGCCCGATCCTGTGTGGGTCATTGCCGAGGTTAGTACCTATCGATCCTTCATGGGTCCGACGACTTAGATGGATCAGTGATCATCTTGACGTCATCTGAAAAAGTATACCTGGTTGAGCTGAATCTTATGTTACTCTCCTTTGTGGATTGTGTTGAACTATCCTATGTGGATTTACTATTTACTATTTACTCTCCCTGGTGGATTTGAGTCTTGCTTTCCTGTGTGGATCGAGTTGACCTTGAGCTCGAGAGCAGAGCTAGAAATGGGGACTTAGGTATATGTATGGGAATATACCTAAGTCGAGTCAGTTGTTTCTTCGTGGTTGCCCCTTTCTTTTGTGCTATATCCTTTGTGGATTTCGGGAGACCTTCGGGGGTCTCGGGGTCCTTACTGAGTAGTTTATACTCACCCCTGCACGGGCTATGCCCGCACCTTGTTGTGTTGGATGCAGACGACAGACAGTGCTGATCTCGGTTGGGGCGTGGAGCAGGACGGTACCTGGAGGCGGACCACTGGGCGGGACGTGCTCGGAGCGGACGTGGGACCCGAGGAGCCTGGAGGCTATCTGTACCCACCCTTCAGGTGGGATTGCCAGTGGACGACACGAGGCCGCCGTCTTTTCTTCAGTTGCTGTTCTTTTCCTTTTCAGTTGTACTTTCAGTTGGGCTTGTATTCCGGCCCCCTTTACTTTTCTGCACTCTGTAGTTACTTTCCGCTTGTTGACTCTGTCGTGGTTGTTACTTATAAAGGCAATGCCTTCCCTGTTTACCAGGATTTTACGCCTTGGTGCTAGTCGCCCGCCCCTGGCCTATGGAAGGCAGGCTTGGGGTAGTCACGGCACGGGCCCCGAGGTCGGGTCGTGACAACGTCTGTTTGTCTCTTCCACGTACCATTTGGTCCTGGATCCCTCAAATCTCAACCCAGTTACTCGTCATCTTCACAAGAAACAACAAGGTGCGAGAGAAGCCCATGTGGGGGGTGAGTATAACGATACTCAGCAGGGACCCTGAGACCCCAAAGGTATCCTATAATTCCACAAGGAAAAAACCACAGGGTAACACCATGAAGGTAAAGTACCACACAGATAAAGTACTACATAACATAACCTCAATCACAAGAACAAAGTAAAGATAGATTGCATGAGGATTAATTCTAGGGGTAAAAGGATTATCACATCATCTAACTCCTCATCTGCTCAAAAAATCCTCATCTATCAAGTTCAATGGGCTTGTCGGGTCACAGAGAGTCATTTCCCACTAACCTTGAATAGTTGTTGTACCCATCCCGGATGGGTACCATGGGCATGCCAGGTCACACAGAGCTGCTTCCCACTGTGGGAATGCTAGGTCACATAGAGCCTCTACCCACCTTGGTCAAACTGAGGTTCTCCTCCCGTCGAGCACCGTGGGTCTGCCTGGTCACACAGAGCTGCTTCCCACCATGGGTCTACTGGGTAACACAGAGCCACTTCCCACTGGGTTAGTCGTTAAGCAGTCTTCAGGTCTCAACCAACTGCAGGGTTCCATACGTAGTTTGCTTAGGAGAAATACTCCTCAAGACATTCTCCACATCTTGATATCCATGGAAGTCACCATAAAAAATATTATAGGGTAGTAAATGTATCATCGTCAGTCACAAAACTAGAACTTCTCAACTGCTAGAGAACTCCTCCTCTACTGGGTACAGTGAGCCTGTTGGGTCACACAGAGCCGCTTCCCACTAACATTGAACTTCTGTGGTACTAATACCTGATGGGTACCATGGGAATTCTGGGTCACATAGAGCCACTTACCACCATGGTCTTGTTGGGGTTACACATAGTCTCTTTAACTAGGGCCATCCTCAAGTTGTTTTCAAGTCTTAGCTAGCTGTAGGGTTCTGTATGTAGCGCACTTGGGAGAACCGCTCCTCAAGACATCAGCCATATTAAAACTGGTAGAAATTCTCACAAGGAAGTAACTTGATGTTTTTCCATATCATAAGGGTTCTAAAGAAATAGACATATCATCAATCGGACGCCCGGTCTGTGTGTTATTGGCATGTCAGTGTCGAGGGGCCGGTTGGATTTAGGTGTGATCCAACTCGGCCGTACTCTAACTTTCTCAAAACAAAATTCATGGAGTAAAAATCAAAAGGTTTGTGTCACTCCAAGGATCCCAGTGTTGTAGATGGTTTTTCAAACGAACACCTGACTCTCAAGAAAAGGCCATTTTTATGTTGTTGGGCAGTACTGGGTTCGGGTCCAGTCCGCCTAGAAAGGTTCGGCCCGATCTAGGACGACCCATCCTGACTCGAGTCCAACCCAACTCAAGTCAACCCAGCCCGACCCAACTAGTCTGCGGGTTAGGCTGCTGGGCCAAGGGTCGGCCCGCTGAGCAGAGGGTCGGTCCGCTGGATAGACTCGGTGGTGCCACCCACCTCGCGGGGCGGGCTTCTAGGGATACCCGGACACGGCGTGTCTGAGTACGGTAGGTGTGGCACAAAGCCATGCCAGTGGGTCAACCTGTAGGGGGTGACCCCAACGTGGCGCCATGGGGAATCATGGGTCCTCTGTGCCACGACCGAGAGGTCGTGACTTTGACGCTGGATGCGCCGCTGGTGTGCTCCCTGTCCACCGGCCGTTGGTCGATCCGGAAGCCCCTGCTCCCATCGCGGCCAATACAAGCCACAACCCTGCTGAAACATGGGCGTGCTTCCAAGGGTGTGCCCCACATCTGCTCTGCCGACTCCTTCATGGTCATCCAGTGTCCCGGCCGACCTCTCCTCCGGTCACCACAGCGGACGAGCCACGACCTTCCTTGTTCATCGGTGGTGCGTGACGACATGCCACACCTCCGCTACGGCCGGCCAGTGTCGGCCGCTCCGACGACTGCTGCGGCTTTGTGTCACGGCCTTCTCTTGCGGCCTATGTTGAAATGATATCCACCACGTAGCCGATCGGTGTAGTCGCACTTTCGGTATTCCATGGAGGCACAAGGATGTAACAAATATAGTGTAGGTTTCAGGCCGGGTTCGTTAGGCCCGCACCCTCCGCATTAGCTCGTAACATGAGGGGCGTTAAGTGTTTAATAATAATTGAATTAAACAACTAGATAAACCCCACAAGATTCCCTACATCGACCTCCCACAAACACCAGTGAATCGTGGGTCTACCCATTAGTTGATTGACCCACGTTCTTCATGTTATTCATGAACGAGGAAGAGGAAATCAATTAAATGCATAAATGAATAAACCCCCTACTTCAAGTTCATTAGAGAGCATCCACATTTGAGGAAGTGTCAGCATTCTTCGTCCCCACAACAAGTCTCTAACAAAGCCGCTCGATCATCGTTCTTCTTTTAGTGGTTTGATGTCGCTCATCCCCACCCAATGGAACTGGCTTCGTCCTCCAAGTGTTGGGAGTCACATAACATTACCAGAGCTTCGTCATTTGGTGAAGCCAAGCCAATTCCTCCCCACAAGCTCCATATAAATAGGATAGGGGGAGGGTACGTTACGATCATGAAATTTATGAAGGTTCATTTAATAAGAACCTTCCAAAATTCCAATGACGTTGTTACTTATTATTTGAAGGGTCAATCCATTTAATGGCTTGACTCACCACTATCCCCACACTACCATTTGTCTGTTGGTGGAAAATAAATAAAATAGTGAGATTATTTTATTTCATTTCCTTTTAAAAGTCACAAAAAATAACTTCTTATCTAAACGTACTATGAACAAATTAAAGCCTCACTTACAAGAATCCAGGCACTGTGGATTCAATGTTGCCCTCAGATTTTGAATCCGAGCACCGATTCAAACATTATAAAATACCACTCATGCGTTTAATGAACATACCTGAAACAAAGTTCAGAAAATTAATAATAGTAACCCTCGACTCGCGCCCATCGTGGTTAGTCTCCCACTAAGTGAAACACACCCCAACTAACCGAACAGTACTCTCGAATTTCTAATCCGAGTTATCGTTTAAAATTTATAGATTTTACAATATAATAATTTTCACTTAATTATTTTATTTACGACCAAAAACTAATATTCACTGGTGGCCCGCGTCGACCAATGTTAGTATCTGTCTAAAGAAAGAATACCCTCACAAGTTTATCGGTGGTCTCATATTTTTAATCTAAGTTACCGTTTGTGAGTAATAAGTATTTGAAAAATAAAATATTTTATTTAAATATTTTATTTACGGTTTTTCAATTTTTGGGTTTTATCATAGGAGGCCCACGCCGACTAAACATACATCGCGCCTAGGGTAAAACTACCATTATGAGTGCTATAGTGCCCTCAGATTTCTCATTCGGGCAACCATTTAACATTTATTCCAGTTTTTTAGGAAAAATTCTTATGCGTGCTATTTAAAGTTTAGAAAAACTTTGATGGATCATTCCAAGAACTCTGAGGCTCCAAATCACGCACCGAATGATTTTGCGGCCTCAAAATAATTCCATACAATTAAAAAAATTATACAGAAATTCTGGGACAATACATTCTCCACACCGTAGGGCTTTTTGTACCCGAAAACCAAAACACAGACTAAGGAAACAAATGGGGTACTGAGCACGAATCTGAGCCTCCCGCTCCCATGTACTCTCCTAGAGGTTCTTTCAATACCAGTGAACGTGCACCATAGGTATCGACTGCCCACAAAGGACCCGCTCTTGTCAATCCTTAATCTCTATTGAAACCACTGTAAATGTCACCTCATCATCAAAGTCCATCTCACCGTGGTCAATGATGTGAGATGGGTCATTCACATATCTCTTCAGTTGGGGAATGTGGAAGACGTCGTGCACCCAATTCAACTACGGTAGAAGCTCCAAGTGGTATGATACCTCACCTATCCCCCCAAGTATCAGAAAAAGACTGATAAACCTCAGTGATAACTTGCTACCTAGAACAAATATCCATAGTCCTCTTCGAGGAGATACTCACAAGAATAAATGGTCCCCCTCCTAGAACTCCAAGGGTCTCTGTATCCTGTTGGCATAAGACTTCTGCCAACACTGAGTAATCATCACTTGCTAATAAGTGAAACATCGTGATACAAACTCTACCACTGCTTCCTTCATCTCGGGCCATCATCAAAGATGTTAGAGGTCCCAGTACATATTTTCCCCTCTTAGATGTACTGCCAGAGGGGACATATGGAAATCTCTCAATAGATACTCCTATAGTGCTACAGGTACCATGGTACGTCCTATGAATTGGATGACATGCTCCCCACCTTCATAAAATCCATCAGGCGCCTGCCCTGAGGATATCCGAGCACGTCGAGCCTCGTAGTCAGTGTCCCCAAGCTACGCCTTCCTGACTCAATGAAGGAGTGTGGGTGTGACTGTCATAGACTGGAGGTTTGGTACTCTATCTCTATCCACAAAGGATATCTGCAATGCGGCTAGCTGCTCTATCGCTTTACTCAACAACTGTAGACTATAACTCATGTTGAGTTCATCTGCTACCACGTTTCCCTTCCTAGGAGTATAGACTATCACAAAGTCATAGTCTTGGAGGAACTCAAGCAATCTCTGCTATCTCAGGTACATGTCTATCTGAGAGAAGATATACTTGAGACTCTTGTGATTAGAGTAGAATGTAAAATGTTTGACCATCAAATAGTGCTTCCACATCTTTTTCACAAAGACCACTAATGATATCTCCAGGTTATGAGTAGCATAGTTCTACTTGTCAGTCTCTGTCTTAGATCCAGAAACCTTGCTGACACTTCTCTGTCCACAAGAAAGGCTCCCACTTTTTCGTCAAATGTGACAGTGGTGTCGTTTCCTTGGAGAAGTCAGGTATAAATCTCTGGTAGTACTTATCCAAAGCAGACGTCCCTCTCCCTTCAGAGAGGTAATACTAGAAATATCTTTTGAAATGATGTCCACATGCTTTTCCACTCTTGTTTGGAACTAAAAACTAAAAACTCATGCTGCCATGATGGTAAGTCTGGACGACTCAAGAGTGATTGGATGCACCCTCCTATGCATGAGTTTATCCTGTGCTGCCTGAGATTCCTTTTTTTCTAACCAAGGAAAATCCTGTTCCAACATTATAGGTAATGAACAACCCTTTGCCTAATACATTCAGTTTGATTATGAACTGTAGATGTCCAGTCCATATCCAAACTAATGTCTTAAGGCCTCGACGCTGCCACCAAGAGGTTACAATCGAAACTCTAGCCCAATGTTCAGATCAAACCATCGGTGTAAGTGTGATTAACTTGTCTCCATCACAAGGTATCTCTTGACGTGATGGTCAAGTCAACGACTTAACTGGAAACACAATGTCTTGGACAAGATTTGTGGAAGGAAGGAATGATGGTACCTATGTCTATTAATACGGACGCTAGTAGTAGACACATACAGTTCATTAAATAATTCCTAGATACCTTGGGTCACATTCCTTGACCATATGCAGATACTCCCTTCCCTTAACCTCTAGTTCCCCAAGACTGGTGGGGACCACATAGGGTGGTGGTTCTAACATGTTGAAATGTACACCATCTCATGATACTCTCCTAGATCTGCTTCCACATCTGTAGCCCTACAAATTGATCTATCCATAACACTTCTTCTTCCCGAAACATATTTACAAGCCCAAGTCTCTGAGACTAACTTCAGTTCCCTATTTTCCCACTTCTAACATTCCCTGGTTATATCTGCTCAGCCAAAGGAAATTCAACGACAAAGGTTCTCTCTAGAACCCTATCATATGTAAGAATGCATAGAGGAATAGTGATGGATCAGATGTCCCTAAAGACACGTCTCTTGAAAGACCGATCCCTAAAGCACTGATCATATCATATTCATTGAGTACCATGAATGGTCTGTACACCTCGATGAATAATCAGATGACAACATGTCATCCTTTAAAATCTGTAGAAGCTCTAGAGAACTCTCAGCCACCTCCTCAAGCCATTCCTCAACTGCCTATGAGATGGGCTCTCTTCCAAGCCTGAGAGGTATCTGATGTAGAAACTTGTACAACACACTCTATTAGCCTGAATCTTCTACTGGTGGGACTGGTGGCAATGCTCATCCAACGGTTAGTGGTGCTTCTGGTACAACACCCAAAGGTGATAATTCCATAAGAGGGCCCTGCACTAAGGATTCGTCGCTCGATGTGCCATCATCGTGTACTCTCGAGAATCTTAGATGGTTTTCTATGTAATTATATCCTGATATTGGAAAGGTGTTCGGTGATAATTAAGTTATACCTCGGAAGTTGGCTCCAAAGAAATCAAAAGAAAAACTTTTTAAACACACATGCAATCGGTGTTTTCATGCGGTGTGTTTAAAATCAGAATTCAGGGTCCTGATGTATGGATACACCGGCCACCGCACCAATACTGGACTCCCTAAATTGAAAACCACACTCATAACACTTAACCCTATTTCTTCACAGAAAACATCAGATTCCAAGTTCATTGGTAGTTGCAAACTCCTCTAATAATAATTTTGTCTTGACCTATCCCCTGGGGCCCGTTCCATGACTCCCTGAAGCCCGCCTTTAATAGGAATGGTGCTAGAGGCTTGCACCGAAACAGCACATCCGTAAAATGGGAAGCTATTGCCTTTAAACCTGTGCAAACAGATAACCCAAGAACACAACAAGGAGGAACCACAAAGTAAAATTCTATAGAAAAAAGAGTGATGAAAGTAAAGAGGCTAGAAATACAAGACCAACATTAAATTAAAAGTAAAATTTTAAAGTAAAGATACAACTAAAAGTTGAAAATCATCTCCTGGATAATCCACCACGTATCCTACCTAAAGGGTAGGTACAACTCATGATCTGTAGTCCCTACGTAGAATCACACCAAACGATCCACCCTGGATCCTACCTGAAAGGTATGTATAGATTACATCCTCAGCACTCCACGTCCATTCGTATCCTCCGCGTACCACTAGGTCCTGGCTCATTAAAATCTCATCCAAGCTACTCGTCGTTTTCACAAGACACAACATGGTGTGGGTATAGCCCGTGCATGGGTGAGTATAATGATATTTAGTAGGGACCCCGAGACACCAAAGGTATCCTATAATTCCACAAAGAAAAACCACATGGTAATACCATGAAGGTAAAGTACCACATAGGTAATGTACCACATAACATAACCTCAATCATAATCACAAAGTAAAGACAACTCACACAAAGATTTATTCTAGGGGTAAAAGGGTTATCACATCATCGAACTCCTCGACTGGTGGAGAAATCGTCCTCTATCGAGTACAGTGGGCCTACTAGGTCACACAGAGCCACTTCCCACTAACCATGAACTATTATGGTACCCATCCTGGATGGGTACTGTGGGCATGCCGGGTCACATAGAGCTGCTTCCCACCGTGGGCATGCTGGGTCACACAGAGCCACTTCCCACCTTGGCCGAACTGAGGTGCTCCTCCTGTCAAGCACCATGGGTCTTCCAGGTCAAACAGAGCCACCCCCCACTATGGACCTAATATGTCACACAGAGCCACTTCCCACTGGGCCAATCGTCAAGCAGTCTTTAGGTCTTATCCAATCGCAGGGTTCCATACGTAGTCTTCTTGGGAGAACTACTCCTTAATCCACTCACCGCATCTTGATATCCATGGAAGTAACAATAATTTGTATTCTTGGGTAGTAACCATAACTTCTTCATTCACAAAACTCGAACTCCTTAGCTGCTGGAGAACTCATCCTCTATCGAGTATAGTGGGATTTCCGGGTCACACAGAGCTGCTTCCCACTAAACATGAACTATTGTGGTACTTATCCCTGATGGGTACCATGGGTATGCCAAGTCACACATAGACTCTTCCCACCGTGGGCCTGCTAGGTCACACACAACCACTTTCCACCGGGCCATCGTCAAGCAGTCTTCAGGTGTCAGCTAGTTGCAAGTTTCTATAAGTAGCGTGCTTGGGAGAACCGCTCCTCAAGCCATTGGTCATATTACTATAGGTATAATGTCTCACAAGTAAGTAACCATATATTTTTCTACCTCATAAGGGTTCCAACGAAATAGAAGGAGTGCCAATCGAACGCCTGATCTGTGCGTTATTAGCATTTCAATGTCGAGGGCCTGGTTGGATTTAGGTGCGATCCAAATTGGCCTACTCCAACTTTCACAAAAATAACTTATGGAGTAAAAATCGAAAGATTAGTCTCGCTCCAAGGATCCTAACTCCACATATGGTTCATCAAATGGACATCTTATTATCAAGATAAGGCGCTTTTTGTGTTGATGGGATGTACTGGGTCCGGCTCTGGTCCACCTCGGCCTATCCGGGCTGACTCGACCCAACTCATGTATAACCCGACTCAGGTCACCTTGGCTCGCTGGGCCCGGCCCGACTCGGCTGGGCCGCGGGTCGGTCCAATGGACCGACCCAGGGTGCCACCCACTGTGTGGCGCAGGCCGCTAGGGATACATGGACATGGTGTGTCTGGGTAGGGCTGGCGTGCAGTGAAGCCACATCAGTAGGTCAACTCGTGGGGTTTGACCCCAATGCGGCGCCACAGGTCCTCCATGCCGCGGTCGACAGGTCGTAGATTTCCCTCCGGGTTTTCCACTGTCGCGCACTTTGTCAAGAGGTCGTCAGTCGATCTGGCGACCCCTACTCCTGCTGCGGCCAACATTGGCCGCAAACCTACTCCCAAGTGGTTGGGCCACTGGGGACGCGCCCCACCTCTACTTCGCTGGCACTGTCGTGGCCAGCCAGCGTGTCAGACGACCTCTTCTCCAGTCGCCACTACTGATGAGCCACGAACCTTCTTGTTCATCGATTGTGCGTGATGGCACGTCACACCTCCTCTGTGTCCAGCCTGTGCCGACCACTTTGATGACCACCGTAGCTTTGTGTCGTGGCCTCCTCTTGTAGTGTGTGTTGACGCGCTATCCACCATGTAGCCGATCGGTGTCATCACGCTGTCGGTATTCCATGGAGTCATAAGGATGTAAAAAATATAGCAGAGGGTTCGTGACGGGTTCATTAGGCCCACGCCCTCCACATTTTCTCATAACACAAGGGGGTGGGGTGTTAAGGGTATAATAACAATTTAATTAAGCATCCAGATAAACCCGTCAATATTCCCTACAACGACCTCCCGCAATGATGAAGGAATCGCAGGTCAACCCATTAGTCAGTTGACCTGCGTTCTTATAGTTATTCCATAATAAAGAATAGGAAATAAATTAAAATAATAAACCAATAAACCACCTACCTCCAGTTCATTAGAGAGCGTTTGCGTTTGAGGAATTGTTGGAATTCTCCATCCCTACAACAAGCCTCCAACGACGTCGCTTGATTATCTTTCTTTGGTGTGTGGTTCAGGGTTGCTCATCACCGCCCGCTAGAACCAGCTTCATCCTCCAAGTGTTGGGCATCACAACACTTTACCATATCTTCTTCTCTTGGTTAAGTCATTCCAATTCCTCCCCCCAGGCTCTATATAAATAGGGGAGGGGGAGGGTAAGTAACAATCGTGAAATTTCTGAAGGTTCATTTAATAGGAACCTTCCTAAATTCCAACAACATTGTTACTTAATATTTGA
This sequence comes from Viscum album, assembly GCA_963277665.1. Classification (NCBI taxonomy): domain Eukaryota; kingdom Viridiplantae; phylum Streptophyta; class Magnoliopsida; order Santalales; family Viscaceae; genus Viscum; species Viscum album. The sequence continues at coordinate 1,225,031,072 of OY728131.1, read as the reverse complement.
AAGTTCAAGCCATATAATGGATTTGTTTCTGAAGTTTTCACCAGGGCGCGCTAATCCTTCTGTGGAGGACGCACAACTATTTCCCTACATTCCCACTTTCCAAAGGCAGGCGACATCTATTCCTTGTTCGGGGACGTTTTCTCCTTAATTGAAACAGGATGAGGGATGTCAGTTCTTCCTTCCGTGGAATCCTCCTCAAAACTTGTCCCCTAGTCTGGGACTCCCTTATATATTAAGTCATGGTTCGTGAATCTCGTTCTCGATTCCATATCTTCATGGGCTTCGGTTAATTACACTACTTCTGTCAGGACATTCCATGGGGTCTTGACATGGTAGCAACCGTAGGTCGGAGTAGATGACAACATCAAGCATGTCGGGGCATCTCTAGATGTGTGGACATTGAGAAACTTGTATTATTCCTCATAAGAGGGCATGTCAAGGGTGCAGAACCCCGAGGCGTCCCACATCGAATGTTGGGAATCCTATTCCATAGGCATGTCTCGGAGGTTTTCCTCAGCTTCCCATATTTAACATGTGTTATGACACAATTTTATTGTCTTGTAGATTTGGTTATGCCAAAGGCGTGTCTTACGAGGTTTTCCTCAGGCATATCATGTTTATCACAAGGTAGGCCATGAGTTTAACGTCTTGCGAAGAAATAATGAGGGCGATCAGAATGTCCCATAGAGACAGATCGGACCGGTACATCCCAAGGTGGAAACACCTGGAAGATGGATGTATCACAATGCACAATGAGGATAGATCCTAGGTGGTGTTCCTCAAGGAGGGGAAATGTCACACCGTAATGGCTGATTTGAACACCATTGAGGGCATATCAGGGGGAGTGAACCCCAGAATGCGGGACACCAAGGTTTACCTTTGACTGGGATTGAACCTCACCGAGGTTTCCTATAATCCATGTGCAGACAACAGGGATAAAAACCCACGTAGTTCGAATGTGTGATGAATCAGGGTGTACACAAAGGACAATGACCCAGATACATGATGGGTCTTATGCGTGAATTGCGGCCCATGTACTGCTAGGAGTAGTGATGGGGTGGATGACATGATCCCACTGGGATGTGGCGGCCCGGGTAAAAATTAGAATGAATGATGGAGAATTGAATAGAGTGGAGGGGGAATGAATTGGGATCATCATGAAGGTGACGGTAGTGTTCTTCTGGAGTCTAAAAGAGACTTCTTACATATCCCCATGGTATGAAATCAAATTCCGCGTAGTTCGATGAGATAATGGGACACCAGAAGAGGCGGCCCGTGAGAATGGACGCATGGATGGGACCTGGAGTAAATTGAACCTCCAGGTCGGGTCACGACCTTCCCAAAACACATAGTCTCAAGGGAGAGATCAGTAAGAGACACGAGTGATGGGCTTGAGCCTTAGGGAGGCTTCGTACGTATCCCCATTGCAGGGAATCAAAGTCTACATAGTTCGGATATTGGCATTTGGGGATTATACTCTAGGATGCACAGGGTGTCGGTGAACCAACATGGAGGAGGACCAGGGGTCCAATGGTTTGTGGGATTGAACCTTGTAGAGGATTCCTTCATACCCTGCCTTGGAAAATATCAAAGACCTCATATTTCATGTGTGGGAAGGTTCTTACACAGTAGGCTTCTCGGAGTGTTGGTGAACTGACGTGAAGAGGATCAGAACCAATGGATGTTGGGATAGAACCTCAGGGAGGCTTCCTATGTACCTTTCCTTGGCAAGGATCAAAGTCCTCGTAGTTCATGTGGTTCGGTGAACCGAGGTGAAGGTGGACCTGGGGTCCCATGGGTGGTGGGCTTGTACCTTGTGGAGGCTTCCTACGTACCATGCCTAAGCAGGGGTCAAAGAACACATAGTTCAGGTTGTTGTGGGGCTCACACTTTAGGCTTCCCAGAAAAATATGGTCAGATTGACCAAATTTTGGGTTTGAACCTCAGGGAGGCTTTCTACGTACCTTGCCTTGGAAAGGATCAATGACCTCATAGTTTAGATGGTGGAATTTGGGGATTACGCTCTGTGGTGGACCCAGGTGATGGTGAACCAACATGAAGGTGGTCAGGACAACCAGTGGATGGTATTCTTGAACCTCGTAGAGGCTTCCAATATTCCTTGCCTTAGCAAGGATCAAAGACCATTTAGTTCTGGTAGTGTTTAGGGATTACACTCTAGGCTGCTCGAGTTGTTGGTGAACTAATGTGAAGGAGGTCGGAACGATCAGGTGGTGGGATTGAACCTCTTGGAGGCTTCCTACATACCGTGCCTTGGCAAGGATCAATGTCCTCATAGTTAAGGATGTGTCGGCGAACCGATGTGAAGAAGGACCTTGGGTCCCATGGGTGGTGGGCTTGAACCTCGGGGAGGCTACATACGTACCCTGCCATAGCAAGGATCAAAGGCCACGTAGTTCTGGTGGCGTTGGCGAAACGACGTGAAGGGGGACTTGGGGTCCCATGGGTGATGGGCATGAACCTCATGGAGGCTTCCTATGTACCCTGCCTTAGCTAGGAACAAATACCACTTAGTTCAGGTGGAATCAGTGAAATGACATGAAGGAGGACATAGGGTCCTAAGGGTGGTGGGCTTGAACCACGAGGAGGCTTCCTATATACCTGACATTAGCAAGGATCAAATACCACGTAGTTCAGGTGGCATCGGTGAACCAATGTGAAGGAGGACCTGGGGTCCCATGGGTGTGGGGCTTGAACCTCGGGGAGTCTTCATACGTACCCTACCATAGTAAGGATCAAAGACCACAATAGTTCGGGTGGTTGGGAACCAACATGAAGGTGTACCTGGGGTCCGATGGGTGGTGGGCTTGAACCTTATGGAGGCTTCCTATGTACCCCACCTTGGCAAGGATCAAAGTCCTCGTAGTTCAGATGGGTGGGAAGGGGCTTACACTCTAGGGTACCCAATGAGTTGGTGAACCGATGTGAAGATGGTCAGAATGACCGTTTTTGGGATTGAACCTCAGTGAGGCTTCCTTCATACCTTGCCTTAGCATAAATCAAATTCTTCGTAGTTCATGGGTGGGAAGGGTCTTACACACTATTTTTTCAAATGAGTTGTTGAACCGACGTGAAGATGGTTGGAATGACCAGTGTTGGGATTGAACCTCAAGGAGGATTCCTACGTACCCTGCCTTGGCAAGGTTCAAATACCTCTTAGTTCATGGGGTGGCATGGGGATTACACTCTAGGCTACCCAGGGTGTTGGTGAACTGACATGAAGATGGTCCGAATAACCGGGTGTGGGGCTCGAACCTCAGGGAGGATTCCTACATATCTTTCCTTAGTAAATATCAAAGACCTCGTAGTTCATGGATGGGAAAGGGCTTACACTCTAGGCTGCCTATAGTGTTGTCGAACCGATGTGAAGATGGTTGGAAGGACTGGGTGTTGATATTAAACCTCAGGGAGGCTTCTTATATACCTTTCCATAACAATGATTAAAGACCTCATAGTTCATGGGGTGGTAAGGGGCTTACACTTTAGGCTGCTCAGTGTGTTGGTGAACAGACGTGAAGATGGTCGGAACGACCGGGTGTTGGGATTAATCCTCAGAAAGGCTTCCTATATACCTTGCCTTAGAAAAGATCAAACACCTCGTAGTTCATGGGGTGGCATGGAGCTTACACTCTAGGCTACCAAGGGTGTTGGTGAACCGACATGAAGATGGTCGTAACAACTGGGTGTTGGGCTTGAAACTCAGGATGGCTTCCTACGTACCTTGCCTAAGAAAAGATCAACAACATCATAGTTCATGGGGTGGGAAGGGGCTTACACTCTAGGCTGCCCAGGGTGTTGCTATGGATAGGTAATGGTTGATGGGGCTTACGTGAGGAAGCTTCCCGTGTGCCGCTATGAACTGGAAATAGTGGATGGGGCTTACGCAAGGAAGCTGTCGGGGTGCCGCTATGGAGAGGCAATGGTGTATGGGGCTTACACAAGGAAGCTTCTAGGGTGCCTCTATGGAGGGGCAATGGTGGATGAGTCTTACACAAGAAAGATGCCAGGGTTCCGCAATAAAGCGGAAATTGTGAATGAGGATTATGTAAGGAAGATGACAGAGTACCGCTATGGAGGGGCAATGGTGGATGGGGATTACACAAAGATGCTACCTGAGTGCCGGTATGGAGTAGCAATGGTGAATGGGTATTATGCATGAAAGCTACACGGGTGCCGCTATGGAGTAACAACAGTGAATGGGGCTAACACAAGGAAGCTGCCCAGGTGCCGCTATGGAGCGGCAATGGTGGATGGGGCTTATGCAAGGAAGCTACCCGAGTGCCATTATGGAGCGACAACGGTGGATGGGGTTTACGAAAGGAAACTGCTCGGGTGCCACTATGGAGTGACAATGGTGGATGGGGCTTACGCAAGGAAGCTGCCCAAATGCCGTTATGGAGAAGCATTAGTGGGTGAGGCTTATGCAAGGAAGCTGCCCGGTTGCCGATATGGAGCGACAATAGTGAATGGGAATTACGCAAGGAATCTCCTCGGGTGCCCCTATAGAGCAACAATGGTGGATGAGGATTATGCAAGGAAGCTACCTGAGTGCCGTTATGGAGAAATAATGGTCGATGAGGCTTATGCAATGAAGCTACCTGAGTGACGCAATAGAGAGGAAATGGTGGATGGGGCTTATGCAAGGATGCTGCCTGAGTGCCGTTATGGAGCGACAATGGTGGATGGTGCTTATGTAAGGAAGCTGCCCGGGCACCGCTATGGAGCGACAATGGTGGCTGGTTCTTACGTAAGGAAGCTTCCCCGGGTGCCGCTATAGAGCGGAAATGGTGAATGGGGCTTATGCAAAGAAGCTACCTGTAATGTCTTCCTTATGTCTGGCTATGCGGGAATCCCAATCCACTGGTGGGTTTAGGCCCTCACCTTTTAACTAGTGCACAAGTGGGATAACGCCAAGGGGAATTGGAACCAGTCTGAACAAAGGGAGATGAAAAGTGTGAATTACATGCCTGAAATTCGGAACACAATGAGGGTGGCATGGAGATAGAGGATAACTGTTGACCATGTTCAAAAAATAGCATCCATATCGCCTTATCCTGAAATGGGGACAAAAAAATGAAGGTAGACAGCTGACTATGTTCAAAACACAAGACCTGACTCGCTGTGTTGTCCAATGTGTTACGGGGAGTTGGCCCAGGATGGTTGGTGAGCTGATGAAACATGGGACCAGGCCGTTAGGGGGTCCCTTCAGACATGGAAGTGGATGATGATCTGAATGAAGGACACGCAATGTGTGAGGTGGAGTGATGGAATGTTTGAACAAATTCCAACGCTCTTTAAATTATGCCACGGTAAGCATTGCATTATGAATCTTATTCTTGGCTCACAAGGCATCTCTTGTTTGGAGAAAGAGGTATCCTATGTCTGGAACATAGGGTGCACTATAGTTTAGAGTCATGTAGGGAGGACTGTTGGCATTTCATGCTTAGAGCATGATGCATCTCTTATATTGAGTAAGAGGCATCCTATGTATGGAACATAGGGTGTACTATAGTTTATAGTCATGTAGAGAGGATTGTTGGCATGTCATGCTTGGAGCATAAGACATCTTTTATATCGAGTAAGAGGCATCCTATGTTTTGAACAAAGGGTGTAATAAAATTTAGAGTCATGTAGATAGGACTGTTGGCATCTCATGCTTGGAGCATAAGTCATATATTATATCGATTAAGAGTCGTCCTATGTTTGTAACATATGGTTTACCACAGTTTAGAGTCATGTAGATAAGAATGTTGTCATTTCATGCTTGGAGCATGAGGCATCTCTAATATTGAGTAAGAGGCATCCTATGTATTGAACATAGGGTGTACTAGAGTTTATAGTCATGTAGAGAGGATTGATGGCATCTCATTCTTGGATCATAAGGAATCTCTAATATCAAGTAAGATGAATCCTATGTTTGGAACATAGGGTTTACTACAATTTAAAGTCATTTAGATATAACTGTTGGCATCTCATGCCTGGAGCATAAGGAATCTCTTATATCGAGTAAGAGGCATCCTATGTTTGGAACATAGGGTGTAAAATAGTTTAGAGTCATGTAGATAGGATTATTGGCATCTCATGCTTGGAACATAAGGCATCTCTTATATCGAGTAAGAGGCATCTTATGTTTGGAACATAGGGTGTACGATAGTTTAGAGTCATGTAGATAGGACTGTTGGAATTTAATGCTTGGAGAATGAGGCATCTCTTATATTGAGTAAGAGGCATCCTATATATGGAACATAGTGTGTACTAAAGTTTATAGTCATGTAGAGAGGATTGGTGGAATCTCATACTTGGAGCATAAAGTATCTCTTATATCGATTAAGAGGCATCATATGTTTGGAACATAGGGTGTACTACAGTTTAGAGTCATGTAGATAGGACTATTGGCATCTCATGCTTGGAGCATAAGACATATCTTATATTGAGTAAGAGGCATCCTATGTTTAGAACATAGGGTGTACTATAGTTTAGATTCATGTAGATAGGACTGTTGGAATCTTATACATGGAACATAAGGCATCTCTTATATCGAGTAATAGGCATCCTATGTTTGGAACATAGTGTGTACTACAGTATATAGTCATTTAGATAGGACTGTTGGCATCTCATGCTTGGAGCATAAGGTATATCTTATATCCAGTAAGAGGCGTCCTATGTTTAGAACATAGGATGTACTACAGTTTATATTCATGTAGATAGGACTATTAGGCATAAGGCACCTAGTAATGGATGGTGTTGGGACTTACACAAGGGCATCCCTTTCTGGTTCAACCAGGCATATGAGCCAAGTGATAGGGTTTGGAGGAGTTTCCGAATGAGTGGTTCGACTCAAGGTACTTGGGGAATTGATGATGAAGATGTCAACTCACGACTTGGTAATGGAACCAAGTGGAATATATCCACTCAATGTGTTTCATGGTGTGAAGAAAGAGTATCTCAAATCATGGTATTCCATCGGTGGATGGTGGGTGCACATAAGGGCGTAATGGAAAATGTTGACGTCTCAGTCCGAAATGTTCGCGGTGAGCCTAAGGAAACAAAGGATAGATCTTCACGAAGTATCTTCATGGAGCAAAGGGGTTCGTGGAAAATGGGGTCTCGTAGAGCATGGACTCGCGGAGCATGGACTTGGGGAGAAACAATGCGAAGGAAGCTACTCGCGGACCATGGACTCACGGAGCAGCAACATGAAGGAAGCTGTTAGTGGAGCATGGGCCCGTAGAGCAACAATGTAAACTAAGATGCTCGTAGAGCATGGGCTTGCGGAGCCACTGCGTGAAGGAAGCAGAGCTCCGTGAACCTAGAGATCAGCCGCCCAAGGGGTGAAGTGTTCGTCTGGAAAATGTTGGGTGAGCTGGGTATTTATAAGAAAGGGGTGCCTCGATGTAGGGCTCTCTTAGTTTGAAAATGGAGCTTGCTCCATGGTGGGTTCACGAACATCAAAGGGCTTCGTAGAGTCGTCCCGCCTCCTTGCTTCATGACGGTTCATGAACGTCAAAGGGCTTCACGGAGCCGTCCTGCCTCCTTGCTTCGCGGCGGGTCTTCGCCGCAGGTCACAAATGTCAAAGGGTATCGAAGATCTGTCTCACCTACTTTCTTCATAGTGGATCTTCGCCATTGCAGAGGGGGCATCACGAATGGGCTTCGTGAACCATTTTTTCATCATAACTTCAAATGTCCATAAATCATAATCTGTAACTCTGTTCGGGCCCTACGACCTACCAAATCGAAGCTTGAAAAATGAGATACTATCTTGGATCATGTATGAATTTTTTTTTAAAATTTTGGGGACGCGTTTTCCAATGCCAATAGGCTTGACTCGACGCTGGTCCCACACTACCGCTTGTTCGTTAGTGGAAAATAAATAAAATAGTGTGATTATTTTATTTCACTTCCTTTTAAAAGTCATAAAAAATAACTTCTTATCCAGACCTATTACGGTCAAAGTAAAGCCTCTCTTATACGAATCCTGGAGTTATCGATTCAACAATGCCCTAATATTTTTAATCTGAGCAACGGTTCAAAAGTTAAAAAATGTCGCTCGCGCGTTCACTGAATGTACTCGAAAAAAACATCAGAAAATTAATAACAGTTATCCTCGACCCACGCCGGTCAAGGTTAGGATCTATCTATGTGAAACGCATACCAAATAAACCAATGGTACTCTCAAATTTTGAATCCGAGTGACCGTTTAAATGTTATGGATTTTACAATAAAATAATTGTCACTTAATTATTTTATTTGCGGCCAAAAACTAACATTAACTGGTGGCCCGCAGTAGCTAATATTAGTATCTTCTTAAAGAAAGTATACCATCACAAGTTCAACGGTGGTCTCAGATTTTTAATCTGAGTTACCATTTGTGAGTTATAAGCATTTGAAAAATAAAATAATTTATTTAATTATTTAATTTACAATTTTGTCATTTTTGGGTTTTCTCATAGGAGGCCCGCACCGACTAAAATTAAGTGATTCCTATGGTAAACCCGCCATCCTTAGTGCAATGGTGCCCTCCGATTTAAGATCAGGGCATCCTTTTATGAGTTATTCCACTTTTTTAGGAAAACTACTTAGGCGCGCTATTTAAAGTTTAACAAAACTTTGACAGATCATTCCGGTAACTTCGAGCCTCAGAATCATGCGCCATCAAATTTGGCGGTCTCGAAATAATTCCATATAATTAAAAAAAATTATACGGAAATTCTGGGACATTACATATATTCATTCTCACAAATAAAATGACGAGAGGTTAACTACCATTTAAATTAATAATATTAATAATATATTATTTTTTGTATAATTCAGTCTTGTGTGCAACATAAGATTTCAGAGAAACCAATTATTGAATTTTGGGTAGGATATTAGACATAGAACCCCCTTTAGAGAAAAATTAATATCTAATTCATAAATATTAATAGATATGAAAAATCTAATTCTGTATTTACCTAGGTTTCTACATCTTCCCCCTTTTGGAAATTGGGTCCTCGCAATTTTATTTACTTATCAAATAAGTGAGGGGATTTATCCTCTACAACAGTTTCAGATTCCCATGTTACGTCTTCAACCATATGTGTTTTCCAAAAAACATTAACCTGAGGAATCACCGCACTGGCTCTCTACGGTGAAGAATCTTGACCGGTTGTTCCTCATAAAAAAGACTCTCTTCCAACTAAACTATTTCTAGACTCAAAACACGAGATTGAATGAACATATACTTTATTAAAATTGAAACATGAAAAAGATTGTTTACCTTGAATTTATGTGGTGGTAAATCAACTCAGTAAAATACAAATCCCAAATTCTTTAGGATTTCATAGGTTCTAATGAACTTTGGAATAACCTTCTCCTTCTTACCAAAATGCATCACACTTTTCCAAGGTGAAACATTGAGAATGACATGATCACATAACTTGAATGAAATATCCTTCTTCCAGTTATCTTCAAAAAATTTATACTTTCTCTGAGATGTCCTCTTGTGATTTTGAATCAACTGAATGTTTTCTTCCATTACTTCCACAAATTCAGGTCCCATCAACTTCCTTTCACCTAATTCATCCCCAAAAGATATATTTCAACACCAATTTCCATATAATGAATTAAATGGTGAAATATATATACTGGAATGAAAACATTCATTATAGAAAAACTCAACCAAATAATATGTTGGTCCCAACTTCCTTGGTAATCCATTAATAATGCACATATCATATCCTCCAATGTCTGACTTGTTCATTATATCTGCCCATTTGATTGAGGATGTAAAGCTATACTAAAATCTAATTCAGTACCCAAGGACTTATAAAGGCCATTGCATTAGTTATAATTGATCTTGAGATCACAATATGATATAACGTATATACAAACTTCATGTAACCTGACTATCTCTCAATTATACAACCAAGAAATTTGATCTAGAGAAAGTGTATCTCGAATGGGAAGAAAGTGAGAATATTTATTCCGTCGATCAACAATAACCCAAATCACATTGTTAAATTGAGATGTCTTTCGTAATCCCACTATGAAATCCGTGGATATATTTTCCCATTTCCATGCTAGTACTGGAAAGTATGAAGCATCCATTATGGTAACTTTCGGTCTATATTAAACTATTGACAAATCTAACACTTCATAGTAAAGACAGCAATATCTCTTATAATTGCATTCTAGATGTAATACACCCAAAAATCTATATACATCATAGTACTACCAGGATGAAATAAAAACGGAGAAGTATGAGCTTTATATAACAACTGTTTTGTCAGTTGTGAATCGCAAGGAACATATAAAATCTTCCCAAATCTCAAAACAAAATCTTTATCGAAGTTTAATTCATGAAAATTACGTTTCTGAACAAATTATACATGTTTCTGGAATTGTCTGTATTACTTCTGTGCATTCCTAATTCTGTCATATAGAGACGATTTCACAGAAACTTGACACAAAATAGAGTAATTTTCGTCATCAACAACATCTATGTGAAAGTTCATCAAATCCGCAATCAAATGGTCATATTCTAAACGTAACATGGTTAATGTAGAATTAATTTTCCTACTAAATGGATTGAACAATTTGTTTTATTTTCTAGGATGGTAATGAATTGTGCAGTCAAAGTCCTTGATTAGTCACAACCATATTTTTTGTCTCATGTTAAATTCATTCCATGTGAATATATACTTCAAACATTTTGTGGTAACTATATATTTCACATTTTACTCCATACAAATGATGCTTAAATATTTTTAAAGCAAAAACTGAAATAGCTAATTCAAAATCATGTATATGGTAATTTAACTCTTATGTTTCTACTGACGTGAAGCATAAGCGATTACCTGATCAATCTACATTATGACACAACCAAGTACATTAAATGAATCATCACTGTAGATAACAAATTCACAATTTTAAAAGGTAATTCCAATACTATATCATTCATTAATATTCTTTTGAATTCCTAAAAACAATTGTCACATTCTTTTTCCAGATGAACTTAACAACTTTTCGAGTTAGCTTAGTTAGTGGGCTAGATAATGTTGAAAATATTTCAACAAACCTCCTATAATAGCCTCATAAAACCAGAAAACTACAAATCATAGTAATATTTTTGGTTCTTTTCAATTCATAAATAAATTTTTTTAGTAGGATCAACAGTTATTCCATACTAAGAAACAATGTAACCAAGAAATGAATATTGATGTAACCAAAACTCACACTTTCTGAATTTTCCATACAGTTTATTTTCCTTTATGGTTTTCAAAAAAAACTATTATATGACATTCATGATCCTTTTTTCTATAATAAGATACCAAAATTTCATCAATAAACTCAACCATAAAAATATCTAATAAATCAATTAATATTATAATCAAAAGACCCATGAATAGAGAAGGTGAATTAGTTAACCCAAAAGGCATAACTACAATTTCATAATGGCCATATCTTTTAAGAAATTAGGTCTTTCGAATTCTTTCTTCCCTTACTTTTAATTGATTGTACCCTGACCTCATGTCAACCTTTGAAAAATATTGTACTCCATAGTGTTGATCAAATAAATCATCGATATGAGTCAAATGATACTTTATCTTAACAGTGATGTTATTAAAGGCTCTTTAATCAATACAATGTCTCATTGAACAATCATTCTTTTTCAGAAACAATATAGGTGGTCCCCATGGTGATGTACTTGGTCGAATTAGTCCTTTATCTAATAACTCATGCAATTTCTTCTTTAGCTCTAAATTTTCAATTTGAAACAATCCATAAGGAGGTTTGGAAATTTGTTTAGCATCAAGAACATTGTCAACAATAAATTCAACATTTTTTTGGTATAATATTAGGAAACTCATCAGAAAAACATCCAAATAGTCATCAAACACTAGCACATAATTAATCTAAACGTTCCATTGTATTCAACAATATCTGTAAGATAACATTCATTTCATTTTTTTAATAGTTTTTTAGATTACTGATATGTTTTATATGGTATGGGTTCATTCTTGTACACAAACTTTAAGTCTTTATAAAAAGAAATCTTTTTATCTCTTGAATAAATCATAGCAGGGTTAACATAAATCCAATCCATAACCAAAATAACATAAAAATATACAAGAGGCATAACAACAAGGTTTTCAAGTAAATTATTTCAACAAATAAGGAAAATAAGATTCTTATAATTTCTTTTTCCCTGAACATTTCCCCAAGGTTTTTTACGATACGTTTTGGATTCATTTGATGAGGTGGAATTTCCAATTTTCCATTAAATTTATCAGAAATGAAAGAATGTGTAGAACTTGAATCAAACAACACATTGAGAAAATATGAATAAAAAAACAATGTACCTAATTCCAATTCATTTGAAGACCCAACGTCTTCTGAAATAGTTTCAAATAAAATAACCACAACATTCTTCTTATAGTAAGGATACTTCCCATCATTCGAATTCATCATCAGACACTAATTTTAATAATGACCATACTCCTTACATTTTAAAATTTTCAATGATTATAAATAATTTTTTTCATACCACTAACTTGATCTTTTTTAGTGTAGTTATGAGCCTTATGCCCCATTATACCACATCAGAAGTAGTTACTAGATTTCAAGTGACATTCTCCAGTGTGCTTTTTACCAAAATTTTCACAAAATATGAACTTAATTTTCTTACCATCAAATTTTGTTGATGAATTAATCCATTTTTAATTCCTCCTCAATCTTTTTTTGATGGTTTTAGAAGAACATTTGTTCATTTAAATACTCTATTTTTACCTTATCCTCACACTGAACATGTTTTTTATAACATTCGAACTAAAAATAAGCCACTTCCCTTTGATACATTGGTTTTAATACTGAGTAAAAATGATTGATTTTACTATCAAGATCATAGATGAAATTTGGAGTGTACCTTACCAGTTGAGTGAATTTTTCTTCATATACATCCATTGAATCACTATCTTTCCTCAAGTATAGGAATTTGTTTGCATCCTAAGTCGAACCGCCTTAGGAAAATATTTCTCGAGAAACTTATTTTTGCATTCATCCCAATAAAGAGCATCAATATCTTCACGATCCCAAATATTATTAACCATAGACCACCACTGATCAAATTCCCCTTAAAAATTTTAAACTTGATGATTATCCTTTTGATTGTTTGAACACCCCATGAAATTAAAACTCTTTCAAGTTCTTTAATCCATGCCTCAGCTAGCACCGGGTCAAATGATCCTATGAATGATTGTGGATATTTCCTCATGAAATGGTCTAATATAGACATGATCCTCCATGGTTTATCTAGAAGATATCATGTATAGATACGACAACCATTTATAGCCTGAGTAAACTACTCCATCACTACAAAAAACTATTCAGTTCTGATTCTGACCATCTCAGGCTAATGATTTGAAAGGTTGTTCTCCTATGGATGTCAACCCAGTACTCCTTCCCTGTTTCCTATATAGAAATACATTGTGAACAAACATATATTTGACAAAGAAACATTGTAATCCCAAACTTATATGTCATATCCATTTGACCATAATTTAAAAATCGTTTATGGATATTCTATTAACAATATCACAACCCCTAAAGTTATCCAAACCGACCACTATTGGAAACTATAAGGCCCCATTCATAAAAATTATATAATATTGAGTTAAATAAAGATTTCATATAGATTATATTTTTAGGTTTAGAGGTTTAGATAATTAGTCCCAAACTATTACATTACAACTCAAGAATTACAAAGTAAAAACTTCTACTCACTATCCATTTTTCCACCAAATGAAACTCTTTTAAATAAAACATGGTTTTTTATGATAAAAATCCTCATAACATTTATATTGAAGTATTCCTTTCTTTAACACATCCTTATACCCTATGAAAAACATTTGAAAAACAATGTATGATCACAAAAATCCTTGTAAGGGAATATAAAATAAGAGAAGAAATAATTATTCTAGGAAAACTTATAAACCCATCAAATCATACTTCTCACCCATAAAATATAATCTCTTTAACATACCTCATGAAATTATAAGATACCTGAAAAACTCATAGGAATCATAAATCATAAAGTTTACTTGTGGAATCCTTATCATACTAACATTATAGCATTTACATCTACATAGGGGGTAAACATCATGGCTACATTTGGAATACCCATCATATTATATTCCATAAATGACTTATGATAAACCCTATTGTTTAACACCCTCTCATTAAAAAATGGATTGGAGAGCTATCATGGGTTCACCTGCCCTCTATTTATCCAAAAACCCCCAATATACTTAATCAATTCTCAAGAACCATTACATAATCATAACACATAAAACATGAAAAAAGGTAACATGAAATTTCCACTTTTCAATCATAAGATATCATTTAAAGGTATTGAAATAATAAAACCATTCTTAAAATAATTTTAAAATCAAAAAATTACTAAAAATGGAATATGGTATTTATTTTACTTTTGAAAACATGTGGTCTTTTATAGGAATCAAAATTTAAAATATTGGTCACATTGGCGAAAAAGTTGTTGACACCGTGTACATTAATGAAATTAAATTTTGACGTATAATAAAAGAATTCGAATAAAAATATTCCTTTTGAAAACTGTTGAGTGAAACTTATAATCAAACATGTATGTTATACATAGTATAAAATAAGATGGTTTCTATTTTCAAACTATTTCTCAATGAAAATAAATCGAGATGATGTCGCTTACCTTTAGTAGACTCATCACGTTCAATATTTATAATCACAAATAATATACTTAGGTTAATTTATAATTACCTGAGAATCTATTTAAATTTCATTATTTCTTTTATATCACTTAATATAATTTTATAATAATTACATAATTAGTTATGTTTATATCATATGTTTAATCAATATTTGGTACTCGAGTCGAAAATGAACATGGATTGATTTAAATTATCCATGTATTCATAAGTACATAGAGTCCAAAATAATATTAAATATATAATAATCAATTTTATATATCAATTATACTATTAAATAAAACTATTTAATTAAGGTATGAAAAATGAAAAATGTTATATTCATGGATATAGTACGCCATACGTACACATGAGTAACATTTTCCATTTTTATTGATATTTATGGAAATAAGGTAATTATTATTTTATTATTCCAGAAAGATTATAATATTATCATAATATTAATATATATATATATATATCATACAAGTGATGTGGTGAATTAAAATGATTCACATCGCTTCTTGGAGGTGATAGTTCACACGTAAGCACAACTGGCGTTATCATTTTTCTGTTTATGGAAAGTAAGACCCTAATTGAAATATTATTCTTTTAAAATGAATAAAATGTCATAAATATAATATATAAATATTTATTTAATCATTATAACTAGTCTTTATTGATAGTAATGAAAAAAAGTGTATTGGTTCGCGAGGCGATACTCTACCTTACATACGAATGAAATTTTCATATCCCGTTTGATTAAATTTGAGTTGGATTTAAGTGATGGTATTAACATAATAAAATCTAATTATATTTATGACACATTATTAATTTTTTTATAATGGTTTAAGAACATTTAAAGGATGTAAAATGAGAAATAAAATAGAAATTTTTAGAGTTAAAGACACCTCTTCTTCGATTGATCTCCTTTGAAGAACATCTTAACACCAATAAAAAAGGTTTTATGCCTAAAATAAGCCCCAAGAATATGTGTTGGGATTATAGGAAGGGTTTAGGGAATATATTGGCCAATAAAAATGGTTCTTGAAGTGTCAGTATTAGAGTAGAATGGGTTCCTTTTTATCGGAGAGGGGAAGGGAACCCATGGAAACTCCAAAAATATTAAAATAATATAAATTAATTTTATTATTAAAATGAATCCAACATGAATTATGTCGAAGATAATGTGATTATAGTTATAAATAATCTCATATAATATTTTTTCTATATTTATTTATTGTATTTGAAACATTATCATTTCGGTTTACCCCTAATTTTTTATCTTTTACTTTTAAATGTGGTAACACGATTTTAAATATTAAGAGACCATAAATTTTACTTATTTGGGGTAAATTACACATAATTGGAAAATTTATTAAATTCTAGACCTTATTATAGACACGTATTAATTTTAAAATTTTTAATGGATTTTTAAATAATTTAATAATTTTTTATTTTTATAAAATATCAATTTTGTCAATTCGGACACTATTTATTTTATTTAATTTAAATTAAATCCAAAATGAGAGATAAATTCAAAGAGAACCATTAAACAGATGTATAACATGACATAGTCAATTAAAAAAAATCATATATGGAATAAAATACTTCAAATTATAGTAATTTTAATAATATTAGTATCATTTATTTGATCCTTCCTTTAAAAAATATATTATTTCATCATCATTGTGTCATAATTAAATTTAATTATTGATTTTATAAAAATTATAAATCAATTTACATGAATTATGTAATTTTTTATATTTATAATGAATATTTATTGTTAAAGAGATCACTTATATTACACCATATTAAAATTGTTTTAGTAATAATAAACATGTTTATGATATATTTATTTTTACTGTAAATAAAATGTTATTAATATCATAATCACCCCCAAGTGGCTTACAAAAGACAAAATTTTTCCCCAAGTATTTTTTGGGTTGGCTTTAACTCATCCAATAATATTAGGACAAGTTTATGGTAGTTTTATTTTATTATAATAGTATTTTTACCCATATTTACCTAATTTACCTTTTAATTGTGGTAAATAAAATACAAAAGTTA
The DNA here is from genome assembly GCA_963277665.1 of Viscum album. NCBI lineage: Eukaryota > Viridiplantae > Streptophyta > Magnoliopsida > Santalales > Viscaceae > Viscum > Viscum album. Next base: position 1,225,014,264 of record OY728131.1, on the reverse strand, counting down.
CTGCTCCCCAAAAATAATTTTGATCCTATTAGACCAAAAATTTTATACCGAGTACAACCTTGTATGTATGCTTTTAACAATTCAATTCACAGAAGTTGTTAAATTAAGTTCAACTCTTATCCAATTGATGTATCAATAAAATGGTGTTTTTATGTAAAACATTCATAAGTTCACATTGTTTTTCTATTTAATCATAATTTAAAAATGAAACTAATAAATTACATTGGATTAACTAGAAAAACAAAATCTAATTATACCTTAAAACCATATAAAAGGATAATATAAAAATATTAATAAATTATATGAAAATGAATATTTGAATTAAAATGAAGTATTATTCATTATTCATTAAAAAATGAATATTTTTAAAAAAATACCAAAAAACCAACCAAAGTAAAATTTTATGTCCCTCTTCCAAAGAAGAAGTTTTTTTGTCAAATATAACATATAAAAGTGATAAAAACTATATTTAAAAAGGGTTCACCATTAAAAGGTGGTAAAACTACCTTTTTAAAATATTAGACTATTTATGCTTAAAATTTGATTTTTTATCATTTAAGCCATTAAAATTTATTTGAAGAAAGTGAAAACATTTAATAAACATGTGTAAACATAATATTTTTAGTTCTATTATTTTCTTCTAATACAATGTCTTGGAGATAACTACAATTTAAAATAATACTATCAATAATATATTATTTTTTGTTATAACTTAGTCTTGTGTGAAACAAAATATTTTGGAGAAACCCGTTTTTGTCTGTCTGGTATGCTATCATACATAACACCACCTTTAACAAAAAATTAATATTTAATTTAAAAATATTAACATATATGAAAAATTATTATTCTATAATTACCTGGGATGTTACAGAACTAAGATATCAAAGTCATATTTACCAAGGATAAGGCCTCTGTGAACTCTACCATTGAAATAAAAATATGTGGAGCTCCATTGATAAAGTCCTCAATTTTAGGGAGAATATAAATTATAGGTAATAGCAAGATATGTTTAGTATTGTAGAAGGTGTTGAAAATATACGGGTTAGCACTTGTGGGAGAAGAAGAGGGTCCCCCTAAGATGGGGGAGAAACCACGATGACCGACATCACCTGCTCGGGCATCGGGGCACTAAAGGGGAAGAAGTGTGGGAAACCCTCAAGAATATCTAGGTATTACTTATTGGAATTATCTAATGCACTAAAACATTTATTGGAATTCATATTTTATAATTTAAGTGTGTAACATTCCCCCCATTATATTAATTTTGTCCTCATAGTTTGAATCATAAGGTAAGAGTGAATTTAATAGGGAACACATAATTAACCACACATCACTAAATGATATTGGGTTTATTGACGATGTTTAATGAGATTTATCTAAATGATAAATAATTAAAATTGACTTATAAAGATACCAAACCCATTATTTATTTCACATATAATTATACTATGATTTTTTACCATGACGAATCACTTCCCAAAAACCCTAAAAATGATTTATATGGTAATGATAACACTTTTGGTTCAAATTTACAAATCAATATTAAGTAGTTGATGTAATATTAAATGAAATAGGACTCTAGAAAATCATATGTGAAAACTGACTATCTAATTCATTATTAGTAGTTTAAAAAGTCTCTTCCTTGTTCAAATGGTTTTTGGAGACTATATCCCTTTAGACCTTTTATTGGGACGTTATGTTGAATAATTCCCAATTCTCTGATAATTGAAGAATTTTTTATATCTCATATCTTTTCTTGACACTTGGGAGTATTATGACCATCAAATGTACACTATAACATTTATTCCCATTCATCTTGAAATTTTTTCTACATGTATGATATTGAACCCTTTTTGTTTTATCATAATTTGAATCAAAATTTATATGAGATTATGTCCTTCTATTATTTGGTGTGTCTGGGAATTCAACTATATTCATTTTTTATTCGAAATTCATGATAACAAGTTTGGAATAATTAAAATATGTTTTACTTAGTAACATTATTGTGTTAATAAAAAGTTCATAAAATTAAATTTTTATCAAAATTAGTTAAACCTATATCACTTTTAGTTCAACATATGCCATTATTTGGTTCAAACTAGGTTAAATTTATATTGTTTCTATCACAATTATTTTACTGGAACTCAAAATATAGGCCCCATATTAACATTAACATTTTTAAATATCTATAAACACAATAATTGTTTAAATCTATCATCTCAAAATAAAACATACCCTTCCTAAAAAAATAACAATCATTCATGTAGTCACAAAACAAAGAATGTATATACCCTAATATTATACCCCCAATTACCTAATTTTCCCAAAACCATTTTAATATCCAATAAAGTAAACAATAATGAGATTATATATTTATGTAAAATTAACTATATCTTTAACTCTAAAATTTTATTAACCACTATTTCATAAGGTCACACATGAGTCACTATATATCATAAAAAAAATGTGGTTAACTTCTCAAAAAATTATCATGAATCAATTATCAATCCTAAGGTTTCCAATTAGTATATGACTTATTTAAAATCAAACTACCCATTATTATCTCAACATTATGTATATATTAATCATAGGAGTTTTCCTACCCAAGTCATGTGTTTAGATATAGATACACCCCCAAAAAAACATTTCATATAATCACTTTTCAAAGTTTTAATCCACTAAATATATGTTTCCATAACTTTAATTTAAATCTACTAAATAAAAATCTTTACATGATTTACATAATCCTCATTACTTTTTTAATATTCAAGAATATCTTGATAAATATCACTCAATAATGAGAATAGCTATGTTTTTAGTTATTATTAATATATAAATCACAATATATTATGTAAAAATAGGAAACTCATATTTTCTATTATAATAGGAAAATAATAATATTCTAAACCTTTTATGTATACTCCCATATTCAGTTAGAGTAAATAGAGGCTTCCAGATTAATACTATTCCTAGATTCAACATTTTGATCTTATTTCTACCAAATAATAAAACTAAAATGATTATTATAATATCTAAAATAATAATATAAAAAAATATCAATAAGAAAATCTATTCCCTTATGAAACTGTTGTTTTTAAAAAATGGTACTTTTGATGAACCCATGACTCTCTTTATTAAATACTAGGTTATCCATGGTCTTTTTTCTATTAGGTTCTCTATAAATGTTAGTTATCGTTATTATAAATCCTTTATAATGACCCATAAAGATAATGGAATTAAGAAAATCATATCCCCCACGAGTTTTTCTCTAGGTGTGAATTATTAGTCCCACTCATCTTGCATCATATTGACGACTAAGACAATGCTCCACCATGCCATTTTTGGGTTGATTAACCCTAAGAGAATCTACTACACAACCACATGCACTTTTTAGTCTCAATAATGGGATTTATATCTTTTATAAACAACATAATCTATACTTTCCAAAAACATTAGGCTGTTATCCAACACTTAGACTTATTTATAGTGTTTTCATTGCTGTTTTCTTATTATATTTTCTTAACAAGAGGTTAATTATTACCTTATAATTAAATAATATACTTATCCCAATGGGTTATCTATACCATTGAACTTATGATAAAACCTAATTAATCACAAATTAAACTATTCTCAACAAATATTATAATCTGTAGGGTAATTTATATCTTTCCTTTAATAATGGTGGTGACTCTTTATAACCACAATCCCATATTCAGTCACATACAAACATGATTTAATTACTTATTTTGATACCAAATGTGAAAACCTAGATATAACCATCCATAATTACCAAATATATAATGATTTTTTCACCACTAACATCCAAAGGGTCATTTCACATTTTTATATTTATAGAATTATAAAAAAATATAAAAAGATAAATCCCATGTTCTATGTATCAAATAGATAATTCTTCCACTATATATGAAAATAAATAATTCATGAAATGTATTCAATTTCTCCCATAAATTATTTTACATGTGTTTCCTTTTTAGACATGTTATGAGTACTAATATTCTCCATCACCTGGGGAAATGACAAAATAAGATGGGATAAGATCAGATGCCAGTAAATGAAAACATTACAACTGAAGTAATCATGGAAGAAACATGGAATAAATATAAAGGAAGAAATAGTTAAACCATAGGAAGCCATAATCAACATGAAACTGAGATCATACTATATAAATGAAAATAAATGATATCATGGATATCAGAAATACCAATCTCATTATAATAGAATGCGTATTTACATACATTGAAAACCTATTATTAAGGCCTCATTTTAAAGCACTTGAGTTTTCATAGAGATCATAGTCAATAATTATTTCTAAATTTGGAAATAAAACACCAAACACCTAATCCTATTTTGCCACATATTCCATATTGATGAATTATGGGAAAATATTATTATGATCCTCACCCATCAATAGATTATATCCAATTCATTCACCGTAAGAGTCATTAAGACATTTCATACAAATCCCTAAAGAACTCTAACTCTATAATATATATATATCAATAAAATGAAAAATACATGAAGTAAATACAAAATCATCAATTTTTAGTAGTTAATAATTGTCAATAATTCTAATAATGTTTCCCATGATGATGAAAGGAATGACATGATCATAAAACATCTAGAGGAAGATGGTAGATAGTATATGGTAAAACGATAGATAATATACTTTTTAATAATCATCCATAATGAAATAACCACACATATAATTCCAATACTTTTACACCTTCCCTAAAATAACATCATCTCTAGGTGAACATCATCCAATCTGAATTATGTAATATTTGATGTTCAAACTACATAGAGAAATGAGTTTACATATAATTCAGTACTTGAAATACTTGAAAATAATCCATTATTAGGAATAAAATAGATGTTTACAAAGAACATATCCTTAATGTAATGATGAAAATATATAATGATGTTAAAATAGACGAAAAACAACTTGTAATTTAATGCTTGAAAGAAACCACCCAAGAAGGGATTAAGAATTATATTGTTATGTATAATGATTTTATTCTCTCAAAAGACACACACACAGACACACACACATATATATTAGAGTATAAATAGTGAACATTAACCCTATTAGGGTAATTTATTTTGAATATTAAAAGGAATATGTTAGTGAAAACTGAAAATATCTTTTGCATAATTTTTTTAATAATAAGCAAAAATAAGATGTTAATGGATACATCTACAATTATTTTTTCGAAATATTTAGTCAAAAATCATTGAAAAATTTTAATTTTCAAATAATCTCAAATAATGGGCCCTTAAAAATGGGAAAATTTTATCTATAGAAAATATGGATTCAAAATATTTGATTTTAAAATGGTAATTTTTAATACATGAAATTACCTTTGTGGAAGAGGTACATTAGAATAGAGTGATAAAAAAATACTTTTATTAAAAATTCATTTAAAAAATAGGATCATAAAATACCAAATAATAAAATATTTGGGTAGGAAAACCCATGGATGGAAGTGGAATTTTCATGATAATAATTTATAACTCCAACAGGAGGACTTGAGTTTCCCAAAATGCTTACTAATGGGGAAATAACTAAATTAATAGACACTTAAATAAGGAACATTATTTGGATATTAAATACCATGAAATATAAATTTTAAGATAAAAACCTATCAATGGTATTTTATCAAACCATACAATGGATACATGATTCTTAACACGTAACACGTCTCAAGGAATCCAAATTGAGACCAATAAAAACATTATTTATTGAGTAAAAAATTAATTCAAACCCATTTAATGTGAGGGATTATAATTTAACTTAAAATTTCATTATTAAAAAATAATTTATGATATGATATCTCAAAAATGAATTATATAAAAAATGTAAATGAAATTAGGTTTATAATATCATATATTTTTTAAAGATATGTACTTCAGATAGTAATCGTTACATATAGCCTTGTAATCAACGAACAAACTTTTACATGAAATATTACAAATATATACATCATAATAACTTAATTCATAACCCTAATCTTATAAATTTTTATTTAGAGTCCTTATAATTATTTTTTTATCTATATGAATTATTCTAATTTTCCACACCGAGTGTTTATAGCATTGATTGTCTGAGATAGTTTCATAATATAGGCATCCATGATTATTCTTATTAAAAAGATCATCATTAATAGATCATTAATGTTATTATTTGGTATTGTTTATAATTATTTTTAATGTTTCAAATTCCATTCATGATCATTTTAGTCTTTATCCTTATTGATGAAATCGATAATAAGCATTTTACGGTGATTATTGACAATTGAAGATTGTTTTTTTAATTAATGAATTAAATATTGATATAAAATATCCATAATAATAGTTAATATTTTTTTTACACATTTATATCATATTATACTAGTAATTATTTTCCCATATTCATTCGTGATATATAAATGATAATGTCATTCAATAAGGTTGTTAAATCGACTCAAACATGAACAAGGACAGATTTAATGAATGATTATATGGTAGTTTTTCTGTAATATCATTATAACACAAGAATAATGATCATAATTTTTTTAAGTGTGATAAAATAGATCTAGATGGAATTAAAATAAATGTTAATATATGTTAAAATATTACACAATTTGAATAAAATATTGTACTCTTAACACTCTTATTTTAAATGATTATATTAATGATGATAACTAGTTCTTTATGTCATTAATAGGTTCTTAGTTTTTTCATATAACAACAACAACGATATAATAAAGGTAATATTTATCATTTAATCCCATACTTATATCCAACATTGTAATTCAGTGAAGGAAAATGAAACAAGTTATGTTGGGGCGACGATAGTCGTCACAACACATGAAGGATAATTTTTTTTTTCCAAATAGATGTGGTATAAGGCTAAAAAATGATAACACCCATAATATTATAACACATTAGTGTATAAATGACTCTAATACCATGATATTAGTGTGTATATAGTAAATTTTAAATATTATAATTATGAATAAAACTAAGTACTTGATAATTATTTTGTAACGCCCCAACCCCAGTTACCTAGAGTCGGTGCTTTATTACATAACATTGGCATGATACAAGGAAATCATGTCCCGAAATACTGATATGTTTAGTAGCCTTGGAAATACTAGATACATTTATAAGGTCAAAATTACAACTTGAAAAGAGAAACAACACTAAATTATCCCATTGGAAACATCCAAGCTTCCTAGATTATGCGTGAAAGTCACTCATAACTAACTTCTTCACATCCTTGAAAAAAACATAGAAAGGGGTGAGATCAAATACTCAGTAAGGATAATAGCATAGTGGAAAATTTCATAAATAAGCATAAACATTTAAGATAATGCATTACTAAAAAAAGAGCCTTTTAAACTTGAACGTCAGCATAATATGGAAAAAAAAGAAATAATGAAATTTAATTATTCACATGGATATTCTACTAGTTGAATAATCACACGAAATATCAATAACCACTTTCATAACGATGGAATGCATAATGGTAGACTATCATAACCACATAGTCAAGGCCTTGTGCCAAGACTACAAATAATATTTTGTCAAGGCCTTGTTCGAAGACACTAGTTTGTCTAATAAGACCTACCGATGCATCGAGGAGCTATAGTGGGATCCACGCATCACTTATTAAGTCCAATTAATTCCTTATATGAAAAGTTTGAATCATAACATAAACATTCGTATTAAAACTAGCATACGAAATGTCAATACGTTCTCCAAAAATCATGAATGGTATAAAAATAGAACATCCACAGTAAAACATAACCCATTCAACACAATGTGGAAGACTTTATTGTAATTTATTAACCTCAATTGATAATAATGAAGTATATTTACAAAGATTAAAATAATCATCAAACTATTGATAGAAATATCCCATTTTTCTTGAAAACATTTAAAAGTCGCACTATTTGTCATGAAGTTGTTTAAAAATGGATTTTTGAATCAAAGTGTCCCATACCACTTTGAAAATTTTAAATGGAATTTTAATTTTAAAACATTAATGTCCATATAAATAAAAACATAAAACCATTTTTAAAATAAGGAAATTAATGAGAATGATTTTGAATAATAAATCTTTAAAACATTTAAAATGATATTTTAGTTAGTATTCCTAACCAAAAGAGATACACTTGAATACAAATAATTGAGTTAATCAAACCATTATAATATCATGAGAATAAAGGGATTCATGATATAATATTTCAAAGTACATTATATACACCATAAAAAATTGATTTGGTGTATAACAACAAAGAAGTCTCAATGGAATGTTAATTGAGATAAAATATTTTATAAAGACCGTATCCTTAGGTTAAGGATAAATGAACGACATAATTATTTGTTAAAAATATAAATACACTCAATATGATTGGATATTCAGTGTAATTCAATTAGAGTAAATTCAAACATATTATTGTAAAAACAAAACCAATGAATTGGATGCTTAACTCAACAAATGGAGATTGAGTTAAAATTACTGTTATCTAGTTCATATCGATGACATGCGAATTTATCAATGGAGTTATTATGTGTATCAAAAGTATATCCATAGAAAGGGGAGTGGAAATTATGAGATAAGAAAATGAATAGTGATTTCACACATAATCTTGGAGTAAAATAATCAATGAATTATGTGTAAAGCTGAATGAGTGGAAATTGAAATTTGTAATTCCTTTCACAATTTGGTAACTTACAAAACAAACATCCCATCAAATGTGGATCATAAAACGATGATGTAAATATCCATAAATTAAAGTATATTACACAATTAATACAATCATGGGAAGTACACACACCACATTAATTAAATAAGTGGCGAACAATGTAAATCTCACAGAATTAAAAGTGAGATAAGAAACCCCTTACCTCAAGTCTGAATTGTCTTGTGTGTTCCTTATTCTTCCTGAATAATAAACATAAGTTAATTTCTAATTGATTAATAACAATTTTCAATTTTATTATTTCTTTTATATCACTTATTATATTTATATAATAATTATTTAATTATTCGAGTTCATATTGGATATTTTATTGATGTTCGGAACTTGAGTAAAAAATGAACTTGTAATAATTACAATTTGTCCATGTGGTCAATAGTCCATTATATCCAGAATGATTTAAATGATTTATATATGATATATATATATATATATTATATCCAATATATATATGTATTTATTACATTACATAACATTTTGAGATAAGAAATGAAATGCACCTTGCATGGATACGGTAAGCCGTACGTACGCATGAGCACTACTTTCATTTCTATTTTTTATATTAATGGAATTAAAACATAATGATACATAGTTATATTATAATTCAATTATAATATCATATGATATATGTTTTACAAAATTTATTTAACTCTATCCTTTATATTTTCCATGAATGTCATGAAGAATCATATCACATTGAGGGGACGGTAGTCCGCACTTCCTCAAATGAAATTATCGTGGTCACACATATTGGAAAGAATATTGGTGTATTTTTAAATGAAAATTACAAAACCATAGATAAAACCCAAACATAATATACATAATATATAAATAAAGTTCCATCATAATGTCCACCATAAGAGGCAGAATGAGATAATCGAACAATCATCGTTTCGTGAGGTGTTAGGTTGCCATCCATAGAAACATTATGTTATTCACCCATTAGATGGATGTGTGTGTAAGTTTAGCTTAAATACTTCTTATAAAAACATAATAGTTTATTTAATATACTAGTTTTGTTACAAAATAATGGAATAAAAAGAGTTCATGGGGTTGGAGAAGTAAAAAAAGAAGTGAATTTAAGAGAAACTGTTACCTTTAATTTGGGTAAGTTCCTTTGGTTTGAACCAAAAGGACATCTTGATGTGCCTTATGCCTAAGGTAATGATTATAGGTAGAGAAGAGAAATGTAGGGAGATTAACTGGGCAGAGGTCGGATGATCCAAAAGGCTTGAGAGGTGTGAATAATTGGTTAGAAGTGATCTCCTTTTATAAGGGAGAGGAGGAGCTTTTTAGGAAAGTGTGAAACTGTTATTTTATTATAAACTTTTCTTCAGTTTAAAAAGGTCCAAAACACATTAAAGTCAAAAATAAGGTGACTAATATTGGAAATAAAATCATCCAATCATAATTGGACATGTTTTGGATTATATTTTAATCATTATAATCTTATTTATTTAAATCATTTATTAATGAGGTAAACACTACATCATTATTGTGTCATAAATAATTTAATTTATTTGATGTCTAAAAATGATAAAAAAAATACCATGATTTAGTAAATCTTTTTAGTTTTACAATGAATATTTATAGTCGAAAATATAACATATATAACCCTATGTAAAAATTAATTTACTAAAAGATATTTGTTTGTGTCATTTTTGTCTTTACTTTAAATTAATTAATCTAAAGAGTCATTATCACTCTCAAGTGGCTCCATGGGGTCCCTAAATGGACCCATTGATTCCCATGGTCGGTCATTACTCATACAATATGGTTAAGACAAGTGTTAAGTTAATTTTGTATTATTATAATATACTTTTCACCTTGAATTACCCTATTTACCATTAGCCGTGATAAATAAAAGTCAAAAGTTACTATTCACCAAAAATTATTTTCATCTTATTGAACCACATTTTACTTCGTGATATTAACAATGTCTCTCGGATTTTTGAAATTCAACTCACAGAAGTGGTAAAATTCCATTTAAATGTAAAATTCACTTTTTTAATTACTACTATGTGGTTTAACTATTCCTAAAAAATTGATGTTTTTCAAGAAAACACAAACAATTCAACCTAAGATTTATTTGATATTCCGAATTCAAAAATTATGTCTATTTTTAAAAATTTAAAACATAAAAGTGGAATTAATTAATTTAAAATTAATTCCTGTTGTGAAAACAAGTAGCGTGTTTTTAAGAAATAATAACTTTCAAAATGTTGACACCTGTTTTTGTCCAATTTCAAAGTGAAATTAATTCCAATGACCTACATTGGATTAAATGGTAAAAATACATTCTAATTTCACTTTAAAACAAATTAAAAAGATAATCTATCCATTTAAATAAATTAGATTAAAACACAGTTTTGAATTAAAATACAGTATTTTTCACTATTCATCAAAAAAATGAATTTTATCAGAAAAAACCAAAATTTTACCCAAAGTAAATTTTGCTGTCCTGATTCTAAATAATAATTTTATTTTGACAAATATAACATATTAAAATGACCAAACTATATTTAAAGAGGGTTCTCCATCAAAAGGCAGTAAATCGGCCCTTTAATAAATATTAGAGTATTTATGCTTAAAATCGAATTACTTTCTTATTTTAAGCCTCTAAATTTTATTTGATAAATGTATGTAGACACTAAAAAAGTCTATAACTCCTAGAGGATGTTTTGAATAGATGGAGCGATGTCATATTCAGACTCAGAGGCCCGGCCCGGAGGACCCGGGAGTGCTGCGCAAAATCAAGGAGGACTTGCGCGAAAGAATGTTGTCTGCGCGAAGGAAGTCCGAGATTTGCATAAAAACACCGGGATGGCGTGAAAGTTTGCGCGCCCGATTCCACGCGGTGAGGCTTTGTGTGCAGACTGGTCCCGACATGGAAGATTTCTTATGCCGCCTGGATTCCACGCCGGTGGCTGCCTATAAATAGAAGGCGACCTCAACCGTTTCGGGGTGGAGGAATTTGAACCGGCTCCCGTGCATGCAATTGAGCGCGCAATATGGCCTTGAGTTATGGTTCTTTTCTGCTCCAAGTTTCCCTGTGATTCGCCTTTGCACGAGATCCCTATAGCATAGACTAAACTCCAACCCCTTCGGGGTCCGCCCCTTATGCGCAATTCCTTTATTTGCACACAGGCTGGCCAAGTTGCGCCCAATCCTTGCTTTGCGCGCACACCACTTACATTGCGCACAATTCCTTCTTTTGTGCGCAATCCCTTCCTTTGCGCACCGACCCGACCCTTTTCACGTGCATCCCTGAATTGCGTGCTGACCCGATGTTTTCTGCGCATCAGCCTCAATTACGCGCATGAATTCACTATTGCACGCAGACCTTCCTTATTGCGCACAGCCTATCCTGTGTGTCGATCCTATTACGCAAAACAGTACACAGGCTCTCACCTGCTGATATATATTGCGGGGGCTGCGCCCCCGCACCCCTGCTCAAGGTCAGTGTCGGGATGTGGTCCCTGCCCTCTGGGCCGGTCCCTTCACCACCATCACAGACCCCGATGAAAAATGGAGAGTCGCACCTTGAACTTTTCGGGCCGGGGTGCCGGGATTTTCCATTGCGCCCTTATGCACACCCACCTTCAACCTACGGAATACCATGATTTTAGATACTCCTCTACACACTGTGAAACACCTTGAGATGACATATTCCTCTTGGTTTGTTTCCTATGTCGTGAGTTGAGATTCTCATCATCAATTCCCTGAGTAGAATGCCCTATCATTCAATAATAGGATGCCTCTTGTTCCAAATAAGAGATGCCTTATCCTCCAAGAATGATATGCCATGTTCCTATCAACATGACAATAAACTGTAGTAAACCCTGTGATCCAAACATATGATGCCTCTTGTTCCAAATAAGAGATGCCTTGTGCCCCAAGCATAAGATGCCTAATGCCATGATAAATGTGGCATAGTTTCAAGAGCGTTGGAATACGTTCAAACATTCCATCACTCCACCTCACACTTTTCATGTCCTTCATTCAGATCTGCATCCACTTCCACGTCTGGAGGGACCCCCTAACAGTATGGATGATTGACCTACGGTCTGCCTGCTGTCCTGGGCCAACGCCCAGAAAGACTTTGGGCGACACTTTGAGTCAGGTCCTGTGTTTCGAACACGGTCAGCAGTCGACCCCTCAATTGTTTGTCCCCATTTTTGGCTAACGCGACATGATGCTATGTTGCGAACATGGTCAACAGTTATCCTCTTCCACCACGCCACTCTCATTTCATTCTGAATGCTGGCACATGATTCACACTTTTTCATATCACTTTGTTCAGGCCGATTCCAATGCCCTTGCCATTATCCCGCTTGTGCTCTAGCGCATAGGTGTAGGCCTCAACCACATGCCTCAAACCACCAGTGAGTTGGGATGCCCTCATGGCCAGACATGAGGAAGACATTACAGGCCGCTTCCATGCATAAGCCCCATCCATCATTGCCAATCCTTAGTGGCACTTGGGAAGCTTCCATGCGTAAGCCCCATCCAGTATAGCCACGCTAACGTGGACCCCTCGATGGTTTGCCCTACGGCCCCCTTCACTACGGCCTTGCCGATGCCTTCCCTCCCACAAGGGGTAGAGGGTGTTGGGCATGTAAGCCATAGGGATGTCGAGCAAGCCCACCTCGTCCATGTTACAGGACGTTAAACTTCTAAGCACATCGTCCTTAACACATGACGTTAAACTGTGGTCCGACCCCGTGCCTCACATGCAGGGTCCCCCCAGATCAGACATTCTTTAAGCCCACTCGTCTCCACGAGAATGAATTATTCCTCACATGGAATGAGATCCTCCTTGTCAGAGTGGAGTTTGTCCATGGGGAAAGGGCTGCCTCAGAGCGTAAGCCCCTAGCCTCTCTTGCGGAAGGTTGCACCCATGCACCTCCGTACTTCCCCACTGCCAAGGCTAGTGGAGTCCCTTTCCCACTACGCTTTGTCGCACCATGGGCCTCCATCCTAGAGTAAGCCCCGACACTAAGGGCTTCTAACCACGCGTAATCCCCATTTTCCTCTTTGGGACGCTCAACGCGTAAGCCCCTTTCCACTTCTCATGGACGCACCCTTTACAACATGATCGTCTGGTCCCTACTGCCACTTGTTTCTCACACCGTGCATTACTCACGTGGGATTAGAGTGTGCATCGACCATGAAATCCTCAAATGGGCCGCCTCAGTGCATAAGCCCCATCCCAGCGAACTACGTGGACTTTGATCCATGCTAACGCATGATATGTAGGAAGTCTCCACGAGGTTCAAGTCCACCACCCGGTTGTTCCGACTTCTTCACGTCGGTTCGCCAATACTTTGGGATGCCTCAGAGCTTAAGCCACAAATTCTCTATCCCGCATGACGTTTTACTGTATTCCCTCATCCCGCATGACGTTAAACTGTATGCACTCCTCCCGCATGGTGTTAAAATTTATTCCTCCGTCCCTCATGAAGTTAAACTGTATGCCCCCATCCCGCATGATGTTAAACTGTATGACCCAAACTCTGCGGACTTTGATCCATGATAACGCATGGTACATAAGAAGACTCCAAGAGGTTTAAGCCCATCACTCATTTTTTCTGACCCCTCCGCATCGGTTCACAAACACCGTTATGGGCCGCCTCAGAACATATGCCCCATACCTCACACCCACGTCTCATCCTGACCTCTCCCTCGAGCCAACGTTCCTTGGGAAGATCATGCCCTAGACCAGAGATCTTACTTCCTCCAGGATCCAATCCATGCGTTCATTCTCATGGGTCACCTCTTCAAGTGTCCCTCCGTATCAACGAACTACGCGTACTTTGATTCCCTACCATGGGGATATGTAGGAAGCCTCCATGAGGTTCAATCCCGTCACTCCATCACCCATCTTGATCATCACCCAGGCCGCCACATCCCGGTGGGATCATGCCACCTCATTCCACTCCATATTATCCGGGAATCTGCCCACGTGCCGGCCCCAACATCAGTGTTCCCTGTAGGGGGTCCTTCAATTTGATCCACTATTAGTGTTTCAATCAGTCCGATCCATCTCCGCCAGACGTTAAACTCGTGAAATACCTCATTTTAAACATGGGAAGCTATGGAAAACCTTAGATGGTAATCAATTCACCTCGTTCGATGTGGGATGCCTCAGGCTTTCGAGCCATCGAGAATCCCTATAATAAGGGACAGAAGACAGACATGCCAATCCCCAGTGTCAAGGCACGCCGACGAAAACCCTGCATGACCATTCTCCTCACCGAAGGTTTCTTCCCCGACCAGACCCCTTGGAGCGTCTCAACGGAAGCAGAAAAATTCACTGGCGTCCATGTAGATATGGCACCGAGAACGAGCTTCACGAACCCGTCTTAAATCTATGAGGGAGACCCGGGCTTGGTGACAAGCTCCGATGAGGAATCCAAAGAAGGAAGAACTGACATCCCATCATCCCGGTTTCGATCAAGGAGAAAACGTCCCTAAACAAGGAATAGTTGCCTCCCGCCTTTGGAAAGAGGGAATGCGGGGCCACAAGCCGCGCGTCCTACCCCTGCGTGATGGACACGTGCGCGCACCCCGCCGTAAAAGCGTCGGAAAAAATGCAAAAATATTTAACAAACATATATAGTCATATTTTAGTCAGTTCTATTCATTTCCACCAATATAATGGCTTGGCGTTAAGTACCATTTAAAATAGTAATATTATATTATTTGTGTGAAACGTAAGATTTCAAAGAAACCTGTTGTTGTGTATTGGGTAAGCCATCGAACATAGAATCCCCTCTAAATTAAAATTAACATTTAATTCACAAATATTAATAAATATGAAAATTTATTATTCTTTATTTACCCAGGATGTTACATCCTTCCCCCTCTTTTGGGAATTGTGTCCTCGCAATTTTAAAATTGGGATCAGAACCTTCATTGAAAGCCCTACATCAGAAAAAGAGTCTATAAAACTACCACTTTATAATAAATTAAGAGATGTAAAAATGTTACCCGAGACAACAGATACTAGGATTCCATGAAAACATGTATGTGGAGGAGAAAACTAAGTGTAATGTTCTGATAGAGAGGGATAGAACACATGATCGGGAGAAAGATAAAAACAAGAAAACCACAAACTTGTGATGGGACAAATGGTAATTAGTTTCCCAGTATGAAACATAAATAGAGAACATTTTTTTTATGTTACATTTCATATAGATGAAGAATTTATTTATGAGATTGAATAAGAACATTAAGAGATATACTTACTTTCTATAATTTCTACCATTAAATCTTTTTTTAAATGATGAGTATTCAAGAAGACTTGGTCACACTAGAGGAGATAGAATAAACTTCTACATAATTACATGATCCACAAAGGATAAACTATATGTTTACCTTTTCTTTAGAGATTAACCACCACCAAAATGGTTAGTACAAGATCAGATGACCCACAAAAAGGATAATCCTTTAGAGAAAGAAATATTAATCTTAATTTCTAAAATTAAACCAACAATACCCAAATTTCAATAAATACCATTCAATAAAAATTGTCCTTAAAATCCATCAATACAATCTACACTAATTTTGAAACCCAAAACATAGAATAATTTGATTATACAGTCTTCCACGTTAAATTGTATCTCCAAATGACATCAACTACTCTTAAAGTCACATACTTAAAAGTAATTAACCTAATCACATATTCTCTATTATAGGTTAATAATTTCCATAAATAACTCAAATCACAATAAATCCACAATAAAAAAGTAGATAAAAATCCACCATTACTCCTCAAATGAAATCCCATAGTATTCTATTTTCCTTGGGAATAGAGTGTTCCCAAAAAAGCGAACATCTTCGAAATAACATTTATCACTTAATAACCAAATAATTTTCCTATACTAAGGGTATTCATTTGATATAACATAATATCCTAAATCAACATATTACTGATTAATAAAATCATTTAACTAAAAATAATTAGTCACACTAACCACGGACTTCACATAGTTCAGTGGTAGGCGATAAATCCCAATCACACTCTGGTTGTGGGTTTGATTCCCACAACTTTGTCTGACTCCATGGGTTGTCACATGGTCTGCGTGCTGTCCTTTTTTAAAAACTATATTTTATAATCTTACCAAAATGAGATAAATTCCTCAAAAAAACCCTAACATAATTTAACCACAAATGTTATCTCAAACCTTTCATTTACATCCCAATATATAATAACTTGTAATTTCCTCAAACCCAATGATCATATAAAACCAAATGGTTATTTATAACTATATCCACAAGAGAAAAGATAATTCTTCCCCAAATATCACTTTCACATGACTAACTGTAGGGTTAAAAATACAAGAGAAAATTATTACAAAGTAATCCCATCAACAAGGAGCACTAATACATTTAAACATTTCTCCAACCATTTATTTCCACATAGATTCTTCTTTGACCATGAAAATATCCTATAGAATAGGGCATTCACTCAGGTAATGGCTAGGTCCCCTACATTTACGGAAAATGACTATAAATGGATTCTTGGGACCATTTTTATTTTCTTCCATAGTAATCTTCATTTTTACTCGGAAATTCTTCACTTTATGTCCTTATTTCCAACACGTAAAGAATTTCTTTGTTCCATTGAGACACTTTCTGGGGTGTCCCCTTCTAGATTTCCTACATGATGGAAATTTTGGATTATTTTCTCCATGGTCTCCACAGCTTGAGCTCTTATCATTCATCATCTTTCACTTCTTTTATTAGTCGGGGAGTTTGTTAATACATATGTTGTTGATCATATTTTTGGAAAACTAATTTAGCATGAACACGATATCTTTTATGCCTATCAACACTCCATTTTGTATCTCATTTCCTCTATCGTTCCGAACATTTACATCATGCTCAATGTTACTATGGCTTCCTTGGAATCCATCTATTGACTAAAACCAGAAATCATTGTGTGAGTAAGAGTAGTCATAAAATCACTTAGAGAATATCATGACACTATATTTTCAATTTTGAAACCCCTTAGTATTAACCAAGGTCATTTATTCTCATCTTATATTAAAATCATTCAAATCGGTTTGTAAAGGAAATGTAAATTATCCTAAGCATATCTCCCAGGAGTGTCGTAACCAAGAGTGCATCAAGGCCCGTTGTTGTGCACTCGTTCCCGTTCGAGTCTAGCTCAAAGAAGTGTTTTTAGGTTTTACCCCTAGGTACATCTGTGCGAGAGCCGCCTCTACCTGCTCGTATCCATACAGGGATGTATTGCTTAGAAAACACACAAAATCTCTATAATACTAATATTCTAGGAAGTCTTTCTATACTAATTCTCAAAGTCTATCTTAGGGTTATGTGCTCTAATCTGAGTTTATCTAAATCTAGCTTCCATGGTTTTTACTAAACTTCCTCTGATACCAACTCTAATGCCCCGAAACCAGTTACCCAAAGTCAGTGCATTATTACTTAACATTGGAATGATACAAGGAAGTAATGTCCTGAAATAATGATTAGTTTTGTAGCCTTGGAAATACTAGATACATTCATAAGGTCAAAATTACAACTTGAAAAGAGAAACAACACTAAATTATTCCATTGGAAACATCCACGCTTCCTAGATTATGCCTGCAAGTCACTCATAACTAACTTCTTCATATCTTGGGAAATATAAAACATAGAAAGGGGTGAGCTCAAATGCTCAGTAAGGATAACAATATAGCTTAATCTTTCATAAATAATCATAAAAATTTAAGGCAATACACAACTAACACAAAAGCCCTTTAAACTTGAACTTCAGCTTAATATGGAAAAAAATGAAATAATGCCATTTACTTATTCACATGGATATTCTACTAGTCGAATAATCACATGCAATATCAATAACCACTTTCCTAATGATGGAATGCGTAATGCCATACTATCATAACCACATAGTCATGGCCTTGTGCCAAGACTACAAATAAGATTTTGTCAAGGCCTTGTGCCAAGACACTAGTTAGTCTCATGTGACCTACCAATGCATCGAGTAGCTATAGCGGGCTCCACCCATCACATATAAAGTCCAATGCATTCCTCATATGAATAGTTTGAAACATAACATAAAAATTCGTAGTAAAACTAGCATACAAAATGTCAATACTTTCTCCAAAAACAATGAATGGTATAAAAATAGCACATCCACAGTCAAACATAACACATTCAATACAATGTGGAAGATTGCATTGTAATATATTAACCTCAATTAAGAATAATGAATGGTATTTACATAGATTAAAATAATCATCAATCTATTGAGAGAAATATCACCTTTTTCTTGAAAATATTTAAAAGTCGCACTATTTTTCATGAAGTTGTTTAAAAATAGATTTTTTTATTCAATGTGTCCCATACCACTTTGAAACTTTTAAAAGGAATTTTAATTTTAAAAAATTAATGTCCATATAAATTAAACCTTAAAACCATTATTAAATCATGGACATTAATGAGAAATATTTTGAATAATAAATCTTTAAAACATTTAAACTGATATTTTACTTAGAGTTCCTAACTAGAAGAGAAACAGTTGAATAAAAATAATTGAGGTAATAAAACCATTTTAATATCATGAGAATAAAGGGATTAATGAGATAATTTTTTAAAGTACATTATACACACCATATAAAAGTTATTTGGTGTATAACAACAAAGAAGTCTCAATGGAATGTTAATTGAGATGAAATCTCTTATAAAGACCGTATCCTTAGGTTTAGGATAAATGAACGACATAATTATGTCTGAAAAATATAAATACACTCAATATGATGGGATATTCAGTCTAATTCAATCATAGGACATTCACATATATTATTTTAAAAAAACACCAATGAATTGGATGCTTAACTCAAAAAATGGAGATTGAGATAAAATTATTGTTATCAAGATCATATCGATGACATGAGAATTTATCAATGGAGTGATTATCTGTATCAAAAGTATATCCACATAAAGGGGAGTGGAAATTATGACAAAAGAAAATGAATAGTTATTTCACACATAATCTTGTACTAAAATAATCAATAAAGTATGCTTAAAGTCGAATGAGTGGAAATTGAAATTTGTAATTCCCTTCACAATTTGGTAACTTACAAAACATACATCCCATGAAATATGGATCATACAACGATGATGTAAATTTCCATAAATTAAATTATATTACACAATGAATACAATCAAGGGAAGTACACACACCACATTAATTAAATAAGTGGTTAATAATGTAAATCTCACGGAATTAAAAGTGAGATAAGAAACCCCTTACCTCATGTCTGAATTGTCTTGTGTGTTATTTGTTCTTCCTAAAATGAACTTGTTATAAGTACAATTTGTCCATGTGGTCAAAATTAAATTATCTCCAGAATGATTTAAATGATTTATATATCATATATATATATTATATCCAATATATATATGTATTTATAACAGTACATAACATTTGGTGATAAGAAATGAAATGCACCTTTCAAGGATACGGTATGTCGTACGTACGCATGAGCGCTACTTTCATTTATATTTTTTATTTTAATGGAATTAAAACATAATTATACATATGTATATTATAATTCTAGTATAATATCATATTATATATGTTTTAAAACAT
Organism: Viscum album; assembly: GCA_963277665.1. Taxonomy (NCBI): domain Eukaryota; kingdom Viridiplantae; phylum Streptophyta; class Magnoliopsida; order Santalales; family Viscaceae; genus Viscum; species Viscum album. Next base: position 1,224,993,873 of record OY728131.1, on the reverse strand, counting down.
TTACTTAAATCTATCCTTTATATTTTCCATGAATGTCATGAACGAATCATATCACTTTGAGGGGGTGGTAGTCCGCACTTCCTAAAATGAAATTATTGTGGTCACACATATTGGAAAGCATATTGGTGTATTTTTAAATAAAAATTACAAAATTATAGTGAAAAAATAAATATAATATACATAATATATAAATACAGTGCCATCATAATGACCACCATAAGAGGCGGAAGGAGATAATCAAACAATCATCATTTCGTGAGGCGTTAGGTTTCCATCTATAGAAAGATTATGTTCTTCAGACATTATATGGATGTGTGTGTAAGTGTAGATTAAATACTTCTTATAACAACATCATAGTATATTTAATATACTTTTGTTGTTTCAAAAGAAAGGAATAAAAAGAGTTCAATGGGTTGGAGAAATAAAATAAAAGAAATGAATTTAAGAGAAACTGTTAACTTTAATTTGGGTAACTCCCTTTGGTTTGAACCAAAAGGACTTCTTGAAGTGCTTTATGCCTAACGTAAGACTTCTAGGTGGAGGAGAGGGATTTCAGGAGTCTAATTGGGTAGTGGTTGGATGATCCAAAACGCTTGAGAGGTGTGAATAAATGGTTAGAAGTGATCTCTTTTTATAAGGGAGAGGAGGGGATCTTTAGGAAAGTGTGAAACTATTATTTTATTATAAACACATGTTTGGTTTCAAAAGGTCAAAAAAACATAAAATTCTAAGATAAGATGGATAAAATTCAAAATAAAATCATCCCATCAGAATTGGACATGTTATCTATAATAGTGAAACAACTTAGTAGCAGTTAAAAAAAAGTGACTTTTACTTTTAAATGAAACTTTACCGCTTCTGTGAGTTTAATTTCAAAAATCCGAGAGAAATGGTTAATATCAGAAAGTAAAATGTGGTTCAATAAGATGAAAATAGTTTTTTTGAATAGTAAAGTTTGACTTTTATTTACTGCGATTAAAGGTAAATAGGGTAATTCCTGGTAAAAGGTATATTATTATAATACAAAATTACATTAACACTTGTCCTAACCTTATTGGAAGAGTCATGGCCTACCATGGGCATCCTTGGGAAGATTTTGGGACCCCATGGAGCCACTTGAGAGTGAGCCACTTGAGAGTGATAATGACTCTTTAGATTAAATAATTTAAAGTAAAGGCAAAAATGACAGAAACAAATATCTTTTAGTAAATTAATTTTTACTTCGAGTTATATAAGTTATATTTTCAACTATAAATATTAATTAAGAAGATAAAAATATTTCAAACATCATGGTATTTTGTTACAATTTTTATAATTCAAATAAATTAAATTTTTTATGAAACAATAATGATATATTGCTTACCTCATTAATAAATGATTTAAATAAATAAGATTATAATGATTAAAATATTATACAAAACATTTCCAATTCTGATTGGATGATTTTATTTCAAACATCAGTCATCTTATATTCGACTTTAATGTGTTTTGGATCTTTTTAAACTAAAGAGATGTTTATAATAAAATATTATTTTCACACTTTCCTAAAGAGCCCCTCCTCTTCCTTATAAAAGAAGACCACTTCTAACCAATTCTTCACACATCTCAATCCTTTTGGATCATCCAACCTCTAACCAATTAAGCTCCCAACGTCCATATCTTCCACCTAGAATCCTTACCTTAGGAATAAGTCACTTCAACAAGTCCTTTTTGGTTCAAACCAAAGGGAGTTACCCAAATTAAAGCTAACGGTTTCTCTTAAATTAATTTCTTTTATTGTACTTATCTAACCCCATGAACTCTTTTTATTCCTTTATTTTGTAAAAAACCCAGTATCTTAAATATACTAGGATGTTGTTATATGAAGGATTTAAGTTACACTTACACACACATCCATCTAATGGGTGAAGAACAAAATGTTTCTGTGGATGGAAAACTAACGCCTCACGATATGATGATTGTTCAACTATCTCCTACCACCTCTTATGGTGGCCATTATAATGGAACTGTATTTATATATTATTTATTTTATGTTTATTTTTTCCCTATGATTCTGTAATTTTCATTTAAAAACACACCAATATGCTTTCCAATATGTGGGACCACGATAATTTCATTTGAGGAAATGCGGACTACCACCCCCTCAAAGTGATTGGATTCGTTCATGACATTCATGGAACATATAAATAATAGAGTTAATTAAATTATATAAAACATATATCATATGATATTATACTGGAATTATAATATACCTATGTATCATTATGTTTTAATTCCCTTAAAATAAAAAATAGAAATGAAAGTAGCGCTCATGCGTACATACGACTTACCGTCTCCATGAAAGGTGCATTTCATTTCTTATCTCCAAATGTTATGTACTACTATAAATTAATATATATACTGGATATATAATATATATATGATATATAAATCATTTATATCATTTTGGAGATAATTTACTTTTGACCACATGGACAAATTGTAATTATAACATGTTCATTTTGGACCCAAGTTCCGAACATCAATAAAATATCCAATATGAACTCAAATAATTAACAAATTATTATAGAAAGGTAATAAGAGATAGGAAAGGAATAATAAAATTGGAAATTGTTCTTAATCAAGTATAAATTAACTTATGTTTATTATTCAGGAAGAACAAGTAACACACAAGACAATTCAGACTTGAGGTAAGGGGTTTCTTATCTCACATTTAATTCCATGAGATTTCTATTGTTCACCACTTATTCATTGCATGTGGTGTGTGTACTACCCATGACTGTATTCATTGTGTAATATACATTAATTTATGTATATTTACATAATCATTGTATGATCCTTCTTTCATGGGTGTATGTTTCGAAAGTTACCAAGTCGATAATGGAATTTGAAATTTCAATTTCCACTCATTCAGCTTCACGAATACTTCATTGATTATTTTACTCCAATATTATGTGTGGAATCACTATTCATTTACTAATGTCATAATTTCCACCCCCATTTATGTGGATAAACGTTTTATACACATAATTACTCCACTGATAAATTCTCAAGTCATCTATATGAACTTGATAAGAGTAATTTTAACTCAATCTCTATTTGTTGAGTTAAATATCCAATTCATTGGTGTTGTTTTTACAACAATATGTGTTAATGTCCTCTGATTGATATAAACCAAATAACCAATTACATTGAGTGTATTTATATTTGTCAGACATAATTATGTTCTTGATTTATCCTTAACCTAATGATACAGTCTTTATAAGAGATTTCATCTCAATTGACATCCAATTGAGGCTTCTTTGTTGTTATACACCAAATCATTTTTATATGGTGTATATAATGTACTTTGACATAGTATATCATGAATCCCTTTATTCTCATGATATTATAATGTTTTTATTACCTCAATTATTTTTATTCAAGTGTCTCTCTTTTGGTTAGGAACTATAACTAAAATATCATTTTAAATGTTTTAAAGATTTATTATTCTAAATCTTTCTAATTAATGTCCATGTTTTAAAAATGGTTTTAAGGATGTACTTATATAGAAATTAATTTTTTAAAATTTAAATTCCTTTTAAATGTTTCAAATTGGTATGAGAAACTTTGATTCGAAAATCTATTTTTAAATGGCTTCTTGAAAAATAGTGTGACTTTTAAATGTTTTCAAGAATAAGGGGGATATTTCTCTCAAATAGTTTTGATGATTATTTTCATCTATGTCAATATCCTTCCTTATTCTCAATTGAGGTAAATATGTGAAAATACAATATTTCATATTGTATTGAGTGAGTTATGTTTGACTGTGGATGTGCTATTTTTATACCATTCATGGTTTGGGGATAAATTATTGACATTTCATATGTTAGTTTTGATAAGAATGTTTTTGTTATGTTTCAAACATTTCATATGAGGAATGAATTGGACTTAGTATGTGATGGGTAGAGCCCACTATAGCTCCTCGAGGAATTAGTAGGTCTCATGAGACAAACTAGTGTCTTTGCACAATACCTTGACAAAATCTTATTTGTAGTCTTGGCACAAGGCCTTGACTATGTGGTTATGATAGTCTGTAATTATTCATTCCATCATCATGAAATTGGTTATTGATATTATATATGATTATTCAACTAGTATAATATCAATGTGAATAAGTAAATGGAATTATTTCATTTTTTTCCATATTATGGTTAAGTTCCTGTTTAAAAGGGTTTTGTTTTAGTTATGCGTTTTATTAAATTTTTATGCTTATTTTTGAAAGTTTCATCTATATTGTTATCCATACTGAGCATTTGAGCTCACCCCTTTCTATGTTTTATTTTTCCTAGGACTTGAAGAAGTTAGTTATAAGTTACTTTCAGGCATAATCTAGGAATCTTGAATGTTTCCAATGGAATAATTTAGTGTTGTTTTTCTTTTCAAGTTGTAATTTTGACCTTATGAATATATCTAGTATTTCTAAGGCTACTAAACTGATCAGTCTTTTGGGACCTGATTTCCTTGTATCATGCCAATGTTATGTAATAATACACCAACTCTGGGTAACTAGGTTCAAGGCATTACCTTTGGTATAAGATGAAGTTTAATACAAGACTTGGAAGCTAGATTTAGATAAACTCTAATTAAAGCACATATCCCTAAGATAGACTTTGAGAATTAGTATAGAAGAACTTCCTTAAATAATGGTATTATAGAGATTTTGTGAGTTTTCCAAGAAATTCATCCATGTCTGGACACGAACAGGTAGAGGCAGCTCTGGCCGAGATGTACCTAGGGATAAAGCCCGAAAACACTGCTTTGAGCTAGACTCGAACATGAACTGGTGCACGTCAACGGTCCTTGATGCACTCTTGGTTATGACACTCCTAAGGGATATGCTTAGGATAATTTATATTTTATATATAAACTTATTTGAATGATTTTAATATAATATGAGAATAAATGACATTGTTTAATCCTAAGGTGTTTCAAAATTGAAAATATAGTATCATGATATTCTATAAATGATTTTATGACTACTGTTACTCACACAATGCTTTCTGCTTTTAGTCAATGGCTAGATTTCCAAGGAAGTCATAATAATTTTGAGCACGATGTAAATGGTGGGAACGATGGTGGAAATGAGCAACAAAATGGAATTTTGATAGGTGTAAAAGATATCATGTTTATGCTAAATCAGTTTTCCAAAAATATGATCAACAACATATATATTAACCAACTCCCTGACTCAATAAAGAAGATAAAGGTGATGAATGATAAGAGCTCCAGTAGTGGAGACCATGGAGAAATGAATCCTCAATTTTTATCATGCAGGAAATGTGGAAGGAGACACCCCGAAAAGTGTCTCAACGGAACAAAGAAATTATTTAAGTGTGGGAAAAAAGGACATAAGGTGAAGAATTTCCAAGGAAAAATGAAGAGTACTATGAAAGAAAAAAAAAGGTCCCAATAATCCATTTATAGTCATTTTCTGTAAATGTAGGGGACCTGGCCATTAACCTATTAAATTCCATATTTTATAGGATATTTTCATGGTCAAAGAAGAAGATATGTTGAAATAAATGGTTGGGGAAATGTTTAAATGTATTAGTGCTCCTTGTTAATGGGATTACATTGGAATAGTTTTCTCTTGTATTTTTAACCCTACAGTTAGTAATGTGAAAGTGATATTTGAGCAAGACTTATCTTTTCTCTTGTGGATATAGTTATAAATAATGATTTGGTTTTATATGATCATTGGGTTTGAGGAAATTACAAGTTATTATATTTTGGAATGAAAATGAAAGGTATGAGATAACATTTGTGGTAAAATTATGTTATAGTTATTTTGCGGAATTTATCTAATTTTGGAAAGGTTATAAAATATTGTTTTTAAAAAAGGACAACACGCAGACCGTGTGAATACCCATCACGTTGGACCAAGCTGTGGAAATCGAACCCACAACCAGAGTGCAATTGGGATTTATCACCTACCACTGGACTACGTTAAGTCCCTGGTTAGTGTGACTAATTATTTTTTTGTTAAATGATTTTATTGATCAATAATAAGTTGATTTGGGATCCTATATCTTATCAAATTAATACCATTATTATAGGAAAATGATTTGGTGATTAAGTGATAAATGTTATTTGGAAGACGTTCGCTTTGTTGGGAACACTGTATGCAGAAGGAAAATAGAATACTATGGGATTTTATTTGAGGAGTAATGGTGGATTTTTATCTATGTTTTTATTGTGGATATATTGTGATTTGAATTATTAATGGAAATTATTAACCTATAATAGAGAATATGTGATTAGGTTAATTACTTTTTAGTATGTGACTTTAAGAGTAGTTGATGTCATTTGAAGATACAATTTAACGTGGAAGACTGTGTAATAAAATTATTCTATGTTTGGGATTCAAAATTAGTTTAGATTATATTGATGGATTTTAAGGACAATTGTTTATTGAATGGTATTTATTTGACTTTGGGTATTTTTGGTTTAATTTTAGAAATTAAGATTAATATTTCTTTCTCTAATGGATTATCCTTTTTGGGGATCATCTGATCTTGTACTAACCATTTTGGTGGTGGTTAATCTATAAATACAAGGTAAAAATATAGTTTATCCTTTTGGTATCATGTGATTCTCTAGAATTTTATTCTAGCTCTTCGAGTGTGACGAAGTCTTCTTGAATAATCATTGTTAAAAAAATAGATTTATTGGTAGAAATTTTAAAAAGTAAGTATATCTCTTTATGTTCTTTGTCAATATCATAAATACATTCCTCATATTTATGAAATTCAATTTAAAACAAAATTTTTTTGTCCGTTTGCTTTTCCGATTGGGAAAATAATTACCATTTATCCCATCATAAGTTTGTGGTTTTCTTGTTGTTAACTTTCTCCTGATCATGTTTTCTATCCCTCTCTATGAGAACATGACACTTTTTTTCTCCTCCATATCCATGTTTTCATAGAATACTAGTATCTTTTGTCTCAGGAAACCTTTTTTACTTCTCTTAATTTATTATAAATTTTTAGTTTTATAGACTCTTTTTCCGATGTGGGCCTTTCAATGAAGTTTCTGATCCCAATTTTAAAATTTCAGGGACACAATTCCAAAAAGGGGGGAAGGATGTGACATACTGGGAAAATAAATAATAATACATTTTCATATTTATTAATATTTTTAAATTAAATGTTAATTTTAATTTAAAGGGGATGCTATGTTCGATGGCTTACCTGATACACAACAACAGGTTTCTTTGAAATCTTATGTTGCACACTAATAATATAATATTATTATCTTAAATGGTACTTAATGCCGAGCCATTGTATTGGTGGAAATGAATAGAACTTACTAAAATATGATTATATATGTTTGTTAAATGTTTTTACATTTATCCAAAAAAAATTATAGGCTTAAAATAAGAAAGGAATTTTATTTTAAGCATGAATACTTTAATATTCATTAAAGGGATGATTTACTGCCTTTTGATGGAGAACCCTCATTAAATATAGTTTTGGTCCTTTTTATATGTTATATTTGACAAAATAATATTCTCCTTTAGAACCGGGACATAATAATTTACTTTGGGTAAAATATTGGTATTTTTCTGATAAAATTCATTTTTTTATGAATAATGAAAAATACTGTATTTTAATTCAAAACTATGTTTTAATATAATTTATTTATATGGTTAGATTATCTTTTTAATTTGTTTTAAAGTGAAATTAGAATATATTTTTACCATTTAATCCAATGTTGGTCATTGGAATTAACTTCACTTTGAAATTACACATAAACGAGTGTGAATCTTTTGATACTTATTATTTCTTAAAAACACACTATTTGATTTAACAATGGGAATTAATTTTAAATTAATTAATGCCATTTTTATGTTTTGAATTTGGAAAAATAGAAATAATTTTTGAATTTGGAATATCAAATAAATCTTAGGCTGAATTTTTGGTATTTTTCTGAAAAACTTAAATTTTGATGAATAGTGAAACAACTAAGTAGTAGTAAAAAAATGACTTTTACATTTAAATAAAATTTTACCGCTTCCGTGTGTAGAATTTCAAAAATCCTAGAGACAAGGTTAATATCAAGATGTAAAATGTGGTTCAATAAGATGAAAATAATTTTTGGTGAATAGTAACTTTTGACTTTTATTTACCACGGTTAAAGGTAAATAGAGTAATTCAAGGTAAAACATATATTATAATAATACAAAATTACCATAACACATGATCTAACCTTATTGGATGAGTAATGGACGACCATGGGCATCCTTGGTTCGATTTTTGGACCACATGGAGCCAGTTGAGAGTGATAATGACTCTTTAGATTAATTAATTTAAAGTAAAGACAAAAATGACGCAAACAAATATCTTTTAGTAAATTAATTTTTACGTGGGGTTATATAAGTTATATTTTAGACTATAAATATTTAGTGGAAAGATAAAAATATTTTCTGCATCATGGTATTCTGTTTATAATTTTTAGATATCATATAAATTATATTATTTATGACACAATAATGATGTATTGTTTTCCTCATTAATAAATGATTTAAATAAATAAGATTATAGTGATTAAAATATTATCCAAAACATGTAAAATTCTGATTGGATGATTATATTTAGAATATTAGTAATATTATATACGAATTTAATGTGTTTTGGACCATTTGAATCCGAAGACATGTTTATAATAAAATAATAGTTTCACACATTTGTAAAGAGCCCCTCCTCTCCCTTATAAAAGGAGTCCACTTCAAACCAATTCTTCACACCTCTCAAGCTTTTTTTCTCATCCAAACTTTGCCCAATTTATCTTTCTACATCCCTCTCTTCTACCAAGAAGCGGTACCTTATGCAGAAGACATGTAAAAAAGTCATTTTGGTTCAATCCAAAGGGAGTTACCCAAATTAAAGGTAACCGTTTCTCTTAAATTCATTTCTTTTATTTTACTTCTCCAACCCCATGAAATCATTTTATTCCTTTATTTTCTAAAAACACCAGAATCTTTAATATAATATAATTTTTTTATAAGAAGGATTTAATCTACACTTACACACACATCCATCTAATGGCCGAAGAACATAATTTTTCTTTGGATGGAAAACTAACGCCTCACGAAATGATGATTGTTCGATTATCTCGTATCGCCTGTTATGGCGGCCATTATGATGACAATGAATTTATATATTATGTATATAATGTTTATTTTTTCTCTATGCTTCTGTAATTTTCATTTAAAAACACACCAATATGCTTTCCAATATGTGTGACCATGATAATTTCGTTTGAGGAAGTGCGGACTAAGGCTCCCTCAAAGTGATATGATTCGTTCATGGCATTCATGGAACATATAAAGGATAGAGTTAATTAAATTATTTAAAAAATATATCATATGATATTACACTGTAATTATAATATACCTATGTATCATTATGTTTTACTTCCATTAAAATAAAAAATAAAAATGAAATTAGCATTCAAGCATACGTATGGCTTACCGTCTCCATTAAAGGTGCATTTCATTTCTTATCTCCAAATGTTATGTACTGTTATAAATACATAAATATACTGGATATATAATATATATATGATATCTAAATCATTTATATCATTCTATAGATAATGGACTTTTGACCACATGGACAAATTGTAATTATAACAAGTTGATTTTTTACTCAAGTTCTGAACATCAATAAAATATCCAATATGAACTCAAATAATTAACTAATTATTATAGTAAGGTAATAAGTGATTTAAAAGGAAAAATAAATTTGAAAAGTGTTCTTAATAAAGTAGAAAATAACTTAAGTTTATTATTCAGGAAGAGAAACTAACATGTAAGATAATTCAGACTTTAGGTAAGGGGTTTCTTATCTCACTTTCAATTCTGTGAGATTTACATTGTTCACCACTTATTTATAGCATGTGGTGTGTGTAATACCCATGATTGTATTTATTGTGCAATATAATTTAATTTATGGATATTTACATCATCATTTTATGATCCATCTTTCATGGGATGTATGTTTCGTAAGTTACCAAATTGTGAAGGGAATTACATATTTCAATTTCCACATATTCGGCTTTACACATACTTCATTGATTATTTTACTCTAAGATTATGTGTGAAATCACTATTCATTTGATTATGTCATAATTTCCAATCCCCTTTCCGTGGATATACTTTTGATACACATTATCAATCAATTGAAAAATTCTCATGTCATCGATATGAACATGATAACAGTAATTTTAACTCAATCTCCATCTGTTGAGTTAAGCATACAATTCATTGGTGTTGTTTTTACAAGAATATGTGTGAATGCCCTCTGATTTAATTACACTGAATATCCAATCATATTGAGTGTATTTATATTTTCCACACATAATTATGTCGTTCATTTATCCTTATCCTAAGGATACGGTCTTTATAAGAGATTTCATCTCAATTAACATTCCATTGAGAATTCTTTGTTTCTATACACCAAATCTCTTTTATATGGTGTATATAATGTTCCTTGAAATAATATATCATGAATCCCTTTATTATTATTATATTACAATGTTTTAATTACATCAATTATTTTTATTCAAGTATCTCTCTTTTGGTTAGGAACTCTAACTAAAATATCATTTTAACTGTTTTTAAGATTTATTATTCAAAATATTTCTCATTAATGTCCATGTTTTAAAAATGGTTTTAAAGATTTATTTATATGGAAATTAAAGTTTTAAAATTAAAATTCCTTTTAAAAGTTTCAAAGTGGTATGGGACACTTTGATTCAAAAATCTATTTTAAACAACTTCATGGAAAATAGTGTGACTTTTAAATGTTTTCAAGAAAAAAGGGGATATTTCTCTCAATAGATTGATGATTATTTTAATCTATGTAAATATCCTTCATTATTCTTAATTGAGGTTAATCTATTACAATAAAATCTTCCACATTGTATTCAATGAGTTATGTTTTACTGTGGATGTGCTATTTTTATACCATTTATGATTTTTAGAGAAAGTATTGACATTTCGTATGCTAGTTTTAATATTAATATTTATGTTATGTTTCAGACTTTTCATATGAGCAATGTATTGGAATTAATATGAGATGGGTGGAGCCTGCTATATCTCCTCAATGCGTCGGTAGGCCTCATGAGAAAAACTTGTGTCTTGGCACAAGGCCTTGACAAAATCTTATTTGTAGTCCTAGAACAAGGCCTTGACTATGTGGTTATGATAGTCTGGAATTATTCATTCCATAATTATGAAAGTGGTTATTGATATTGCATGTGATTATTCTACTAGTAGAATATCCATGTGAATAAGTAATTGGCATTATTTCATTTTTTGAGATATTATGCTGAAGTTCAAGTTTAAAAGACTTTTGTTTTATTTAAGCCTTTCCTTAAATGTTTATGCTTATTTTTGAATGTTTCCGCTATATTGTTATCCTCACAAATCATTTGAGCTCACCCCTTTCAATGTTTTATTTTTACCTTGATGTGAAGAATTTAGTTACGAGTGACTTCCAGGCATAATCTAGGAACCTTGGATGTTTCCAATGGAATAATTTAGTGTTTTTTATCTTTTAAAGTTATAATTTTGACCTTATGAATTTATCTAGTATTTACAAGGATACTAAACTGATCGATCTTTCGGGACATGATTTACTTGTATCATTCCAATGTTATGTAATAATGCATTGACTCTGAGTAACTGGGGTCAGGGTGGCACAGTTTTTATTAAAGTAAGTTTAGTACAAACCTTGGAAGCTAGATTTAGATAAACTATGATTAGGTCACATAGCCCTAAGATAGACATTGAGAATTAGTATAGAAGAAATTCGTAAAATATTGGTATTGTAGAGATTTTGTGAGTTTTCCAAGCATTAAATATCTGCCTCGATATGAGCAGGTAGAGGTTGCTCTGGCATAGATGTATCTATGGTTAAAACCTGAAAACACCGCTTTGAGAAAAACTCGAATGGGAACTGGTGCATGACAATGGGCCTTGTTGCAGTCTTGGTTATGACACTCCTAGGGGATATGCTTAGGATAATTTACATTTTATTTACAAAAATATTTAAATTATTTTAATATACAATGAGATTAAATGACCTTGGTTAATCCTAAGGTGTTTTAAAATTGAAAATATAGTTTCATGATGTTATCTAAATGATTTTATGACTACGGTTACTCACAAAATGCTTTCTGGTTTTAGTCAATGGTTGGATTCCAAGGACTCCATAGTAACTTTGAGCATGATGTAAATGGTGGGAACGATGGTGGAAATGAGCAACAAAACGGAATTTTGATAGGCATAAAAGATATCATGTTCATGCCAAATCAGTTTTCCAAAAATATGATCAACATCATATATATTAACCAACTCCCCAACTCAACAAAGAAGAGATATGTGATGAATGATAAGAGCTCCAGCAGTGGAGACCGTGGAGAAAAGAATCCTCAATTTCCATCATGCAGGAAATGTGGAAAGAGACACCCTGGAAAGTGTCTCAATGGAACAAAAAAATGCTTTACGTGTGGGAAAGAAGGAAATAAAATTAAGAATTGTCGAGGAAAAATGAAGAGTACTATGGAAGAAAATAAAAATGGTCCCAAGAATCCATTTACACTCGTTTTATGTAAATATAGGGGACCTGACCATTACAGGAGTGAATTCCCTATTCTATAGGATATTTTCTTGGTCAAAGAAGAAGCAATGTGGGTATAAATGGTTGGAGAAATGTTTAAATGTATTAGTGTTCCTTGTTGATGGGATTACTTTGGAATAATTTTATCTTGTATTTTTAACCCAGCAGTTAGTCACATGAAAGTGATATTTGAGGAAGACATATATTTTCTCTTGTGGATATATTTATAAATAACCATTTGGTTTTAGATGATCATTGGGTTTGAGGCAATTACATGCTATTATATTTTGGGATGCAAATGCAAGGTATGAGATAACATTTGTGGTGAAATTATGTAATGGTTATTTTTAGGAATTTATCTCATTTTGGTAATGTTATAAAATATAGTTTTTAAAAGAGGAAAACATGCAGATCGAGTGACAACCCATCACGTCAGACAAAGCTGTGGGAATCAAACCCACAACTAGAGTGCGATTGGGATTTATCACCTACCACTGGACTATGTGAAGTCCATGGTTAGTGTGACTAATTATTTTTAGTTAAATGATTTTATTGATCAATAATATTTTGATTTGGAATCTTATGTCATATCAAATGAATATGCTTAGTATAGGAAAATGATTCAGTGATTAAGTGATAAATGTTATTTGGAAGATGTTCACTTTGTTGGGAACACTATATGCCCAAGGAAAATATAATACTATGGGATTTCATTTGAGGAGTAATGGTGGATTTTTATATATGTTTTTATTGTGGATTTATTATCATTTGAGTTATTTATGGAAATTATTAACCTATAATAGAGAATATGTGATTGGGTTAATTACTTTTAAGTATGTGACTTTAAGAGTAGTTGATTCCATTTGGATATACAATTTAACGTAGAAGACTGTGTAATCAAATTATTCTATGTTTTTTTGTTTCAAAATTAGTTTAAAATATATTGATGGGTTTTAAGGACAACTGTTTATTGAATGGTATTTATTGAACTTTGGGTATTGTTGGTTTAATTATAGAAATTAAGATTAGTATTTCACTCTCCAAAGGATTATCCTTTTTGGGGATCATATGATCTTTTACTAACCATTTTGGTGGTGGTTAATCTCTAAAAAAGGTAAACATATAGTTTATCATTTGTGGATCAGGTAATTCTCTAGATGTTTATTCTAGCTCTTCCATTGTGACCAAGTCTTCTTGAATATTCATCGTTTAAAAAAAAGATTTAGTGGTAGAAATTTTAAAAAGTAAGTATAAATCTTTATGTTCTTAGTCAATATCATAACTAAATTCCTCGTCTTTATGAAATGTAACATAAAACCAAAAAAATGTTGTCTGTTAAAAGTTTCCTACTGAGAAACTAATTACCATTTCTCCCATCACAATTTTATGGTTTTCTTATTGTTAACTTTCTCTAGATCATGTTTTCTATCCCTCTCCATCAGAACTTGATAGATTGTTTTCACCTCCGTATCAATGTTTTCATGGATTCCTAGTATCTTTTGTCTCAGGTAACCTTTTTTACTTCTCTTAATTTATTATAAAGTGACAGTTTTATTGACTCTTTTTCTAGTGTGGGGCTTTCAATGAAGTTTCCGAGCCCAATTTTAAAATTGCGAGGACACAATTACCAAAAGGGTGGAAGGATGTAACATCCTGGTTAAATAACAAATAATACATTTTCATATTTAATAATATTTATGAATTGGATGTTAATTTTAATTTTAATGGGATGCTATGTTCTATGGCTTACCTGATACCCAACAACATGTTTCTTTGAAATCTTACGTTGCACACTAATAATATAATATTATTATTTTAAATGGTACTTAACACTGAGCCATTGTATTGGTGGAAATGAATAGAACTAAATAAATATGACTATATATGTTTGTTAATTTTTATTACATTTATCCAATAAAATTAAGAGGCTTAAAATAAGAAAGGAATTTGATTTTAAGCATAAATACTCTAATATTCATTTAAGGGCTGATTTACTGCCTTTTGATGGAGAACCGTCTTTAAATATAGTTTTGGTCCTTTATATATGTTATATTTGACAAAATGAAATTCTTATATAGAATTCTGACATCAAAATCTACTTTGGGTAAAATTTTGGTATTTTTCTGATAAAATTCATTTTTTGATGAATAGTAAAAAATACAGTATTTTAATTCAAACCCGTGTTTTAATCTAAATTATTTATATGGTTAGATTATCTTTTTAATTTGTTTTAAAGTTAAATTAGAATATAGTTTTACCATTTAATCTAATGTTGGTCATTGGAATTAATTTCACTTTGAAATTGGACATAAACAAGTGTCAATATTTTGAAAGTTATTATTTCTTTAAAACACACTATTGTTTTTAACAACAGGAATTAATTTTAAATTTATTAATTCCACTTTTATGTTTTTTATTTTGAGAAATTGACATCATTTTTGAATTCAGAATATCAAATAAAGCTAAGGCTGAGTTTTTGGTATTTTTCTGAAAAACATCAATTTTTGATGAATAGTGAAACCACTTAGTAGTAGTTAAAAAAGTGACTTTTAAATTTAAATGAAATTTTACAACTTCTGTGAGTTGAATTTAAAAAATACAAGAGACACAGTTAATATCAAGAAGTAAAATGTGGTTCAATAATTTGAAAATAGTTTTTGGGTAATAGTAACTTTTGACATTTATTTACCGCGGCTAATGGTAAATGGGGTAAATCAAGGTAAAAAGTATATTATAATAATACAAAATTACCTTAAGACTTTTCCTAACCTTATTGGATGATTCATTGACAACCATGGGAATCCTTGGGTTGATTTTGGGACACCATGGAGCCACTTGAGAGTGATAATGTCTATTTTGATTAATTAATTTAAAGTAAAGACAAAAATAACACAAACAAATATCTTTTAGTAAATTAATTTTTACATGGGGTTATATAAGTTATATTTTCGACTATAAAAATTAATTGGAAAGATAAAAATATTTCCTACATCGTGAAATTATTTTTATAATTTTCATAAGTCATATAAATAAAATTATATATGACATAATAATGATGTAGTGTTTACCTCATTAATAAATGATTTAAATAAATAAGATTATAATGATTAAAATATTATACAAAACATGTCCAATTATTATTTGATTATTTTATTTCGAATGTTAGTCACCTTATCTTCGAATTTAATGTGTTTAGGACCTTTTTAAACAGAAGATAAGTTTATAATAAAATAATAGTTTCACACTTTCCTAAAGAGCCCCTCCTCTCCCTTAGAAAAGGAGACCAGTTCTAATCAATTCTTGACACCTCTCAGGCCTTTTGGCTCATCCAAACTCTGCCAAATTAAGATCAATAAATCCCTCTCCTCATCCTAGAAGCCTTACCTTAGGTAGAATGCACTTAAAAATGTCCTTTTGGTTCAAACCAATGGGAGTTATCCAAATTAAAGGTAACAGTTTCTCTTAAATTGATTTTATTTATTTTACTTCTCTAACCCCATGAACTATTTTTATTCCATTCTTTTGTAACAACACTAGTATATTAAATATACTAGGATGTTTTTATAAGAATTATTTATGCTACACTTACACACACATCCATATAATTTGTGAAGAACATAATGTTTCTGTGGATGGAAAAATAACACCTCACGAAACGATGATTGTTCGATTATCTCCTGCATCCTTTTATGCCTGGAATTCACTCATAACTAAATTCTTCACATCCTGGGAAAAATAAAACCTCGAAAGGGGTGATATTGAATGCTTATTGAGTATAAAAATATAGTAGAAACTTTCATAAATTAGCATAAACATTTAAGGCAACACATAACTAAAACAAAAGGCTTTTAAACTTGAACTTCAACATAATATGGAAAAAATGTAATAATGCCAATTACTTATTCAAATGGATTTTATACTAGTCTAATAATAAAATTAAATATCAATAACCACTTTCATAATGATAGAATGCATAATTCCAGACTATCGTAAGCACATAGTCAAAGCCGTGTGCCAAGAATACAAATAAGCTTTTGTCAAGGCCTTGTGCCAAGACACTAGTTTGTCTCATGTGACCTACCGATGCATCGATAAGCTATAGAAAGATACACCTGTCACGTATTAATTCCAATGCATTCTTCATATGAAAAGTCTGAAACATAACATAAACATTCATACTAAAACTAGCATACGAAATGTCAATACTTTTCCAAAAACCAGGAATGGTATAAAAATAGCACATCTACAGTCAAAAATAACTCATTCAATACAATGTAGAAGATTGTATTGTAATAAATTAACAACAATTGAGATTAATGAAGGATATTTATAAAGATTAAAATAATCATAAAACTATTGAGAAAAATATCCCCTTTTTCTTGAAAACATTTAAAAGTCACACTATTTGTCATGAAGTTTTTTAAAAATAGTTTTTTGAATCAAAGTGTCCCATAAAAAATTGAAACTTTTAATGAGAATTTTAGTTTTAAAACTTTAATGTATATATAAATAAATCCTTAAAACCATTTTTAAAACATGGAAATTAATGAGAATGATTTTGAATAATAAATCTTTAAACAATTAAAATGATATTTTAGATAGAGTTCCTAACCAAAAGAGAGATACTTGAATACAAATAATTGAGGTAATAAAAACATTGTAATATCATGATAATAAAGGGATTCATGATATACTATTTCAAAGTACATTATATAAACCATATAAAGGTGATTTGGTGTATAATAACAAATAAGTCTCAATGGAATGTTAATTGAGATGGAATCTCTTATAAAGACCGTATCCTTAGGTTAAGGATAAATGAATGAAATAATTTTGTGTGACAAATATAAATACACTCAATATGATTGTATATTCAGTGTAATTCAATCAGAGGACAATCACACATATTCTTGTAAAAACAACACCAATGAATTGGATTCTTAACTCAATAAATGGAGATTGAGTTAAAATTACTGTTATCAAGTTCATATCGATGACATGAGAATTTATCAATGGAGTGATTATTTGTATAAAAAGTATATCCATATAAAGTGGAGTGGAAGTCATGACATAAGAAAATGAATAGTGATTTAACACATTATCATGGAGTAAAATAATAAATGAAGTATGTGTAAAGCCGAATGAGTGGAAATTGAAATTGGTAATTCTGTTCACAAATTGGTAACATACGAAACATTAATCCCATAAAATATGGATCATAAAATGATTATGTAAATACCCATAAATTAAAGTATATTACACAATGAATAAAACCATGGGAAGTACACACACCACATGCAATAAATAAGTGGTGAACAATGTAAATCTCATGGGATTAAAAGTGAGATAAGAAACCCCTTACCTCAAGTCTGAATTGACTTGTGTGTTCCTTGTTCTTCCTGAATAATAATCATAAGTTAATTTCCACTTGATTAAGAACAATTTTCAATTTTATTATTCCTTTTATATCACTTATTACCTTTCTATAATAATTATTTAATTATTTGAGTTCATAATGGATATTTTATTGATGTTTGGAACATGAGTAAAAAATGAACGTGTTACAATTACAATTTTCCCATGTGGTTTAATGTCCATTATCTCCAGAAAGATATAAATGATTTATATATCATATATATATATTATATATCCTATATATATATGTATTTATAACAGTACATAACATTTGGAGATTAGAAATGAAATGCACCTTTCATGGAGACGGTAAGCCATACGTACACATGAATGCTACTTTCATTTCTATTTTTAATTTTAATGGAATTAAAAAATAATGATTCATAGGTATATTATAATTAAATTATAATATAATATGATATATTTTTTACATAATTTAATTAAATCTATCATTTATATGTTCCACAAATGTCATGAGAGAATGATATCACTTTGATGGGGCGGTTGTCCGCACATCCCCAAATAAAATTATTATAGTCACACATATTGGAAAGCATATTGGTGTGTTTTTAAAAAAAATTACAGAAGAATAGAGAAAACATAAACATAATAAAAATAATATATAAATACAGTGCCATCATAATGGCCATCATATGAGGCGGTAGGAGATAATCGAACAATTATCGTTTCGTGAGGCGTTAGTTTTCCATCCACAGAAACATTATGTTCTTCACCCATTAGATGGATGTGTGTGTAAGTATAGATTAAATAATTTTTATAACAACATCCTAGTATATTGAATAACTGGTGTTGTTACAAAATAACGGAATAAGAAGAGTTCATGGGGTTGTAGAAGTAAAATAAAAGAAATAAATTTAATAGAAACTGTTACCTTTAATTTGGGTAACTCCCATTGGTTTGAACCAAAAGAACTTCTTTATGTGCCTTCTGCCTATGGTAAGACTACTAGCTGGAGGAGACATATGTGGAAAGATTAATTGGGAAGAGGTTGGACGATCCAAAAGGCTTGAGAGGTGTGAAGAATTGGTTAGAAGTGGTCTCCTTTTATAAGGGAGAGGAGGGTCTCTTTAGGAAAGTGTGAAACAGTAATTTTATTATAAACTTCCGTTGGGTTTCAAAAGGTCCAAAACACTTTAAAGTCGAATATAAGATGACTAATATTCGAAATAAAATCCTAAAATTAGAATTCTACATGTTTTGGATAATATTTTAATCATTATAATCTTATTTGTTTAAATCATTTATTAATGATGTAAACACTACATCATTATTCTGTCATAAATAATTTAATATATTTTATATCTAAAAATTATAAAAATATACCGTGATGTAGGAAATACTTTTGTATTTACAATATGTATTTATAGTCGAAAATATAACTTATATAACAACATATAAAAATTAATTTACTAAAAGATATTTGTTTCTGTCGTTTTTCCCTTTACTTTAAATTAATTAATCTAAAGAGTCATTATCACTCTCAAGTGTCTCCATGGGGTCCCAAAATAGACCCAAGGATTCCCATGGTCGACCATGACTCATCCAATATGGTTAGGAAAAGTGTTAAGGTAATTTTTATATTATTATAAGATAATTTTTACATTGAATTACCCAATTTATCTTTAACTGCGGTAAATAAAAGTCAAAAGTTACTATTCACCAAAAATTATTTTCACCTTATTAAACCAGATTTTATTTCTTGATATTAACTGTGTCTCTCAAATTTTTGAAATTAAACTCACAGATGTGGTAAAATATCATTTAAATGTAAAATTCACTTTTTTGACTACTACTAAGTGGTTTCACTATTTATCAAAAATTGAAGTTTTTCAGAAAAATACGAAAAATTCAGCCTAAGATTTATTTAATATTCCGAATTCAAAAATGTTGTCTATTTTTAAAAATTCAAAACTTGAAAGTGACATTAATTAATTTAAAATTAATTCCCATAGTTAAAACAAATAGCGTGTTTTTGAGAAATAAAAACTATCAAAAGATTGCCACTTGTTTGTGTCGAATTTCGAAGTGAAATTAATTCCAATAACCAAAATTGGAATAAATGGTAAAAATATATTATAATTTCAATTTAAAACAAATTAAAAAGATAATATAACAATATAAATAAATTAGATTAAAACACAGTTTTGAATTAAAATACAATATTTTTTACTATTCATCAAAAAAATGAATTTTATCCGAAAAAAACCAAAATTTTACCCAAAGTAAATTTTGATGTCCCGATTCTGAAGAAGAATTTTATTTTGTCATATATAAGATAAAAAAGGACAAAAAATATATTTAAATAGGGTTCTCCATCAAAATGAAGTAAATCGGCCCTTTAATTAATATTAGAGTATTTATGCTTAAAATTGAATTCATTTCTTATTTTAAGCCTCTAACTTTTATTGGATAAATGTAAAAACATTTAAAAAACATATATAATCATATTTTAGTTAGTTCTATTCATTTCCACCAATAAAATGGCCCTATGTTATGTACCATTTAAAATGATAATATTATATTATTAGTGTGCAACGTAAGATTTCAAAGAAACCTGTTGTTGTGTATCGGGTTTTCCATTGAACATAGAATCCCATTTAAATTAAAATTAACATTTAATTCACAAATATTAATAAATATAAAAATGTATTATTCTTTATTTACCCAGGATGTTACATCCTTCCCCCATTTTGGGAATTGTGTCCTCTCAAATTTAAAATTGGGCTCGGAAACTTCATTGAAATCCCCACATCGAAAAAATAGTCAATAAAACTATCACTTTATAAAAAATTAAGATAATAAAAAAGGTTAACCAAGACAACAAGTAATAAGATTCCATGAAAACACAGACATGGAGTAGAAAACACAGTGTCATGTTTTGATGGAGAGGGATAGAAAACATGATCAGGATAAAGATAACAACAAGAAAACCACAAACTTGTGATGGGACAAACAGTAATTAGTTTCCCAGTAGGAAAAGTAAACGGACAACATTTTTTTGTTTTAAGTTACATTTCATAAATATGGGTAATTTATTTGTAAGATTGACTAAGAAAATAAAGAGATATACTTACTTTTAAAAATTTCTACCACTAAATATTTTTTTTAAATGATGAGTATTCAAGAAGACTTGGTCACACTGGAAGAGATAGAATAAAATTCTAGAGAATCCCATTATCCAAAAAGGATAAAATATATTTTTACCTTTTTTTAGAGATTAACCCCCACCAAAATGGTTAGTACAAGATCAGAAGATCCCCAAAAAGGATAATCCTTTATATAAATAAATACTAATCATAATTTCTAAAATTAAACCAAAAACACCCAAAGTTCAATAAATACCATTAATTAAACAATTGTCCTTAAAATCCGTCAATATAATCTAAACAAATTTTGAAACAAAAAAACATAGAAGAATTTGATTACACAGTCTTCCACGTTAAATTGTATCTCCAAATAACATCAACTACTCTTAAAGTCAAATACTTAAAAGTAATTAACCTAATCACATATTCTCTATTATAGGTTAATAATTTACATAAATAACCCAAATAAAAATAAATCCACAATAAAAACATATATAAAAATCCACCATTACTACTCAAAAAATCCCATTGTATTCTATTTTCAATGGGCATATAGTGTTCCCAAAAAAGCGAACATATTCCAAATATCATTTATCACTTAATCACAAAATATATTTTCTATACTATGGGTATTCATTTTATAAGACATAATATCCAAAATCAACTTAATATTGATCAATAAAATCATTTAACTAAAAATTATTAGTCAAACTAACCAGGGATTTCATGTAGTCTAGTGGCAGGTGATAAATCCCAATCGCACTATGGTTGTGGGTTCAATTCCCACAGCTTTTTCTGACATGATGGGTTGTCACACGGTCTGTATGTTGTCCTTTTTTAAAAACTATATTTTATAACATTACCAAAATGAGATAAATTCTTTAAAATAACCATAACATAATTTAAACACAAATGTTATCTCATAACTTACATTTTCATCCCAAAATATAATAACCTATAATTTCCTCAAACCCAATGATCATAGAAAACCAAATGGTTATTTATAACTATATCCACAAGAGAAAAGATATGTCTTCCTCAAATATCACTTTCACATGACTATCTGCATGGTTAAAAATACAAGAGAAAGTTATTCCAAAATAATCCCATCAACAAGGAGAACTTATAAATTTAAACATTTCCATAACCATTTATTTCCACATAGATTATTCTTTGACCATGAAAATATACTATAGAATAGGGAATTCACTAGTGTAATGGCCGGGTCCCCTACATTTACGGCAAATGACTATAAATGGATTATTGGGATCATTTTTATTTTCTTCCATAGTAGTCTTCATTTTTCCTCGGCAATTCTTCACATTATGTCCTTCTTTTCCACATGTAAAGCACTTCTTTGTTCCATTGAGACAATTTCCTAGGTTTCTCCTTCCATATTTCCTGCATGATGGAAATTTAGGATTCTTTTCTCCATGGTCTCCACTGCTGGAGCTCTTATCATTCATTACCTTTCGCTTCTTTTTTGAGTCAGGGAGTTTTTAAATTTATATGTTGTTGATCATATTTATGGAAAACTAATTTGGCATGAACACGATATCTTTTACGCGTATCAACATTCCATTTTGTTTCTCACTTACACCATCATTCCCACCATTTACATCATGCTCAATGTTACTATGAATTCCTTGGAATCTAGCCATTTACTAAAACCATAAAGCATTTTGTGAGTAACAGTAGTCATAAAACCATTTACAGAATATCATGACACTATATTTTCAATTTTGAAACACCTTAGGATTAACCAAGAACATTTATTCACATATTATTATAAAAAAATTAAAATATATTTGTAAAGAAAATGTATATTATCCTAATCATATTCCATGGGAGTGTCGTAACCAAGAGTGCAGCAAGGCCCGTTGTCGTGCACCAGTTCCCGTTCGAGTCTAGCTCAAAGTAGTGTTTTCGGGTTTTAACCCTAGATACATTTGTGCCAGATATGCCTCTACCTGCTCGTATCCAGATAGGGATGTATTTCTTGGAATACTAAAAAATCTCTACAATACCAATATTTTTGGAAGTTCTTCTATACTAATTTTTAAAGTCTATCTTAGGGCTATGTGATCTAATCAGAAATTATCTAAATCTAGCTTCCAAGGTTTGTACTAAACATCCTTTGATACCAACTGTAATGCCCCGACCCTAGTTACCCAGAGTCAGTACATTATTAAATAACATTGGCATGATACAATGAAATCATGTCTCGGAAGACTGATCGGTTTAGTAGCCTTGGAAATACTAGATACATTCATAAGGTCAAAATTACAACTTGAAAAGAGGAAAATCACTAAATTAGTCCATTTGAAAAATCCAAGATTCCTAGATTATGCCTACAAGTCACTCATAACTAACTTCTTCACATCCTGGGAAAAATAAAACATAGAAAGGGGTGAGCTCAAATTCTCAGTAAGGATAATAATATAGTAGATACTTTCATAAATAAACATAAACATTTAAGGATTGGAATTCAGCATAATATGGAAATAATGAAATAATTCCATTTACTTATTCACATGGATATTCTACTAGTCTAATAATCACATGCAATATCAATAATCACTTTAATAATGATGGAATGCATTATTCCAGACTATCATAACCACATAGTCAAGCCCTTGTGCTAAGACAACAAATAAGATTTTTTCAAGGCCAAGTGCCAAGACACTAGTTTGTCTCATGAGACGTATCGATGCATCGAGGAGCTATAGCAAACTCCACCCATCACTTATTAAGTCCAATGAATTCCTCATTTGAAATGTTTGAATCATAACATAAACATTCGTATTAAAACTAGCATATGAAATGTCAATACTTTCCCCAAAACCCATGAATGGTATAAAAATAGCACATCCACAGTCAAACATAACTCATTAAATACAATGTGGAAGATTTTATTGAAATATATTAACCTCAATTGAGAATAATGAAGGATATTTACATAGATTAAAATAATCATCAAAGTATTGAGAGAAATTTCAACTTTTTCGTGAAAACATTTAAAAGTCACACTATTTCTAATGAAGTTGTTTAAAAATGGATTTTTGAATAAAAGTGTCCCATACAACTTTGAAACCATTAAATGGAATTTTAATTTTAAAACATTAATGTCCATATAAATAAATCCTTAAAACCATTTTTAAAACATGGATATTAATGAGAATTATTTTGAATAATAAATCTTTAAAACATTTTAAATGATATTTTAGTTAGAGTTCCTAATCAAAAGAGAGACACTTGAATAAAAATAATTGAGGTAATAAAAAAATTGTAATATCTTGAGAATAAATAGATTCATCATAGACTATTTCAATGTACATTATATACACCATATAAAAGTGATTTGGTGTATAATAACAAAAAAGTCTCAATGGAATGTTAATTGAGTTGAAACCTCTTATAAAGACCGTATCCTTAGGTTAAGGATAAATGAATGGAATAATCATGTGTGAAAAATATAAATACACTCAATATGATTTTATTTTCAGTGTAATTCAATCAGAGGACATTCACACATATTCTTGTAAAAACAACACCAATTAATTTGATTTTTAACTCAACAATTGGAGATTGAGATAAAATTACTGTTATCAAGTTCATATTGATGACATGAGAATATATCAATAGAGTGATTATGTGTATTAAAAGTATATCCACAGAAAGGGGAGTGGAAATTATGACATAAGAAAATGAATAGTGATTTCACACATAATCGTGGAGTAAAATAATCAAAGAAGTATGCGTAAAGCCGAATGAGTGGAAATTGAAATATGTAATTCCCTTCACAATTTGGTAACTTTCAAAACATAAATCTCATGAAAGAGGGATCATACAATGATGATGTAAATATCCATAAATTAATGTATGTGACACAATGAATACAATCATGGGTAGTACACACACCACATGCAATAAATAAGTGGTGAACAATGTAAATCTCACGGAATTAAAAGTGAGATAAGAAACCCCTTACCTCTAGTCCGAATTGTCTTTTGTGTTCCTTGTTCTTCCTGAATAATAAACTTAAGTTAATTTATACTTGATAAAGAAAACTTTTCAATTTTATTATTCCTTTTATAGAACTTATTACCTTTCTATAATAATTAGTTGGTTATCTGAGTTTATATTAGATATTTTATTGATGTCCGGAACTTGAGTCAAAAATGGACTTGTTATAATTACAATTTGTCCATGTGGTCAAAATTCCATTATCTCTGGAATGATATAAATGATTTAGATATCGTATATATATTATATTTCTAGTATATATATGTATTTATAACAGTGCATAACATTTGGAGATAATAAATGAAATGCACCTTTCATGGAGATGGTAAGTCGTACGTACACATGAACAATACTTTCATTTCTATTTTTTATTTTAATTGAATTAAAATATAATGATACATAGGTATGTTATAATTACAGTATAAGATCATATGATATATGTTTTACATAATTTAATTAACTCTATCCTTTATATGATCCATGAATGTCATCAACGAATCATATCACATTGAGGGGGCGGTAGTCCACACTTCCTCAAATGAATTTATCATGGTCACACATATTGGAAAGAATATTGGTGTGTTTTTAAATTGAAATTACCGAATAATAAAGAAAAAATAAACATAACATACATAATATATAAAATAGTTCCATCATAATGGCCACCATAAGAGGCGGAAGGAGATAATCGAAGAATCATCGTTTTGTGAGGCTTTAGTTTCCCATCCACAGAAACATTATGTTCTTCCCCTATTAGATGGATGTGTGTGTAAGTGTAGATTAAATCCTTATAATAACAACATACTAGTATATTGAAGAAGTTGGTGTTGTTACAAAAGAAAGGAATAGAAGTAGTTCATGGAGTTGGAGAAGTAAAATAAAAGAAATGAATTTAAGAGAAACTGTTACCTTTATTCTGGGTAACACCCTTTGGTTTGAACAAAAAAGACTTCTTGAAGTTCCTTCCGCTTAAGGTAAGGATTCTAGGTGGAGGATAGGAAAGTATGGAGCTTAATTGGTCATTGGTTTGATGAGCCAAAAGGCTTGAGAGGTGTGAAGAATTGGTTAGAAATGGTCTCCTTTTATAAGGGAGAGGAGGGGATCTTTAGGAATGTGTGAAACTATTATTTTATTATAAACATATATTGTAGAGACCCGTAGCCTGACGTACATGGACATTACATTACATTTGCGGAATACTTAGTACATAACAAAAACACACACACGAGGATCGTAATAGTTTAGTGTCTTTGGAAACTCGGAACGTAATCTTCTAATCATGGTGAAAGATCTTCAATATCTCCCATAAAGATCTTCCCTTTTTTTTTACCTAAAACCTTTCTTTATATCCTGGGGAAAAGAAAACATAAAAGGGTGAGCTCAAATGCTCAGTAAGGGTAAACAAAAAAAATATCAATCACATCATATATATAAGAACATAGCTTTTGGAAATCTTAACCTGCAAAAGAGCTCATAATATCATATCATGGGATAAATCATAGAAGTGAAAATGAGATCCCCATAATCATAACATAAAACTTGAAACTTTGTGGCATGCACACATAATCATGGAAAATCATTTCTTGTTAGTCATGACTCATTGCCAAGACTATCTTAGTGGACAAAGTCCCTTTCTGAACCGAGTTCACTCCTCGTTTCAGTCCTGTATCACTGAACCGAAATAACCTTCCGTTCCAGCCATGTCTATCTCATGAGATATAAAATCATTACCCAATGCATTGGAGGGAGATATAGGTCCCACCCATCTTATAATGAATCCTTTCTTATGTGCGCCACATAATCATAAAACATACATCATCGCATAACACATGTAACAAAAATGGTATTCTTGAAACATCATGACATCATAAATCAATTCATATAAGATAAATGAATTCATAAACATAATTCCATCACAATATAGTCAAATCAATGTAAAAATATGGATAGAAACAGAACCCTTTATTATCTTAGATGGAAAATAATTTTGATAAAACACTTGAATTGAATTCTTGAGGAAAATATCCTTTCTTCTTAAAAATCAATTTCTTTTCACAAAACATCATGAAATTTTAAAAGAAAGAGATTTTATTGAAAATAGTTATGAAATCTTTTAGAGGAAGCTTCATGAAAATAAGGCTTTATAAAACAGTAGAAATTCGTTCGTGCCGTATAAGTTAAAAAAAACATTCTTCGTACTTTTGTCGGAAAAGTCAAAAAGTACCTCGTACGAAAAACGACAAAAGATTCCTTTCGTACGTATTACTAAAAACTCACCGAAGGGTAAAAAATGGATTTAAACAATTTTAGGTGGATGGAAATAATATTACATATTGAGTAAACATGGATGTGGATGATAAAATACACCCCAGTAAATACTTACGAATAAACAATCTCGGATAAAAATGAGATTGTGATATTTCCCTTACCTTAGGTCCGATTTGTTTCGTATGTGTCCGAAACTCCTGTATAATGATTTAAATAATGTCATTGAGTTATTACAGAATCATATTCATTGTTATGATATCATATATTGTTCACTTATGACATTATATTACCCGTTCTTTTGTAAATTCCATGTTAAAGAAGCGTTTTGGGTAAAATCGTTTCATTTATCGTAGGTGTTTTGACTTGTTGTTCTTGACATTATTATTACTTATATCATGATTTACTTACTTCCAGAATATAAAATATGATTTATATATCATATATATTCAGTATATATATATATATAATAGATAGGTAAATGAAATGAAAAACACCGTTCATGGAGACGGTAGTCCGTACGTACGCATGAACGCTGTTTTCCTTTCCTTATTGTCTTGAATGGAAGTAAGTAGATGACATACATATATATATACATAAATCCAGTAGCTTTATAATGTCATATATTTCATTATTATTTCTTATATATACTTTATAATCATTCTTAAATGGTTAACATGGAGAATGAATCTCATCGCATCGTGGAGACGGTATTCCGTACGTACGCACGAGGGATGATATCATTTCCATAAATATTGAATTGAATTGGAGTGGATTATACAATATATCATAATAAATATGATGTTGTAATAACTATGTATAGTTATTTTTTACACCATTATACCCATCCATGTAAGGTGGTGGTGGAAAATAGATTACACCACGGCGTGGAGACGATATTCCGTACGTACGCACGCGCGGTGATTTCTTTTTCCGTAGGATGGATAGATGGTGAAATAGGGTTGTTTCATAATTATAATAACATATCAGTATATGATTGATACTGATGTTATTACTTCATAATGAAACAACCTAATAAGAAGAAGTGGAAGAAGAAATAAAGATGAAAGAATTGGTAACGGCAATTACCTCTTCTTTGAAGCACCTTTTGGAGACATCCTCTTAGGGAACTAAAATTGGTCTTTGAGGAAGAACAGAACCTCTAGGATGTTGCTAGGGAAGTGGAGAAGAGATTTTGGCAGTGGTTGGCCGAGCTTGAGTGCTCAAATTGGTGTGAGGAGGAGGGGGAGGAGGTGCCCTTTTATAAGGGAGGAGAGGGGCACCTTAGGAATATCTCAACATATTATTTTATATTAAAGTAAAAATCGGCTTATAATGGTTCCAAAGGGTCTTATTTCGAAGCTAAAGTGGGTATTGGTCGAAATCCTATCAACCAATAGGATTTAGACAAGTTTAGGTTCTTATTTTAACCTTATCAATTAGATGTAACTCTAAGTTAAATAATTTAACTTTTACCGTGTCTTTTTCATTTCTTTCACTATATGGTTAATACACTTACTATAACATGCCAAACGAACCCCAAATTGTTTATTATTAATATAAATATCCTTATCTAAGTCATTTGGCCGAACCTTAGATTTTTAGGAATAAAATAACAATTAATAATATAATATTTGATTTAAAAACTATTTTGTGTCAATTTTGACACTATTTGATATATGATTTTTGTGAAAGTCATAACAGAATTATATGTTCGAACCAAGTTGATTAAATCAACAATAATATATCATAATAACCTAGAAAATTAGGGTAATTCATAAAAAGTCTCAAATTACATTCATTTGAGTATTTATAACATCAATTATGTTAATATTTCCTTAAAACGGTAATTACTGCATCATCGTTCTGTCATAAATAAATTAATTTATTTAAAGTCTAAAAATTATAAATAAAATATCATTATGTAGGAAATATTTTTAGCTTTCTAATGAATATTTATAGTCGAATTTATCTTATGTATAACCCCATATTAAAAATGTTTTAGTGAATAAACTTTGATTTTAACTCTTTTAACTCTTCTTTGAATTAAATAATAATAAATGTCCTAATCTAATCCAAGTGGGCCTAAATGATAATAGTTTACACTTAAGGTTGTTTTTGGTCGAGATACACTTGTCCAATAGAATTAGGACATGTGTTAGGGTAATATTAATATCATTCTTACCCTTAATTACCCTATTTACTTTTAACCGTGGTAAATAAAAGTAAAAAGTTACTATTCACCAAAAATTATTTTCATCTCATTGAACCACATTTTACTTACTGACATCAACCGCGTCTCTCGGATTTTTGAAATTCCATTCACAGAAGCGGTAAAATTAAGTTTTATGAAAAATTCAGTTTTTTAACTACCACTTAGTAGTTTCACTATTCATCAAAAATTGATGTTTTACAGAACAATGCCAAAATTTCATCCTAAGCTATATTTCATAATCCGAATTCAAAAATGAAGTCTATTTTACCAAATTAATAACATAAAAGTTGCATTAATTAATTTTATAATTAAATCCCGCTGTTAAAACAAATAGCGTGTTTTTAAGAAACAATATCTATCAAAAGATTGACACTTGATTATGTCTGGTTTAAATGTGAAATTACATCCAATGACCAACATTGTATTAAATTGTAAAAATATATTCTAAATATACTTTAAAACTACTCCAATTAATAATTTATCACTATTAATTATTTCGATTAAAAAAGTTGTTTTTTAATTATAATTTAGTAATTTTCACTTTTCATCAGAATATGAATGTTATCCGAAATGTACCAAAATTTCACCTTAGGCTAAATTCGATACTCCAAATCCAAAAATGAAGTTCATTTTGAAAAATAAGATTTACAGAATTTTAAAAAGTGGTTATTACTATTCATAACGGCTAGTTTTAATAACATTTTAATAGCATATCGCTGTTTAGTGAAACTCGTTATTGCGTACTACACACGCTATCGAGGAAGGTCGCGATTGCGTGTAATGCAAGGCAAGTAAAGGATGCGTGTTGTGCAAGCTCCTTTTGGTGTAGCGTACAACACAAGACATTAATAAAATTAAAAAGAATATTTTCTATAAAATCTTGGGCTGTTACATTCTACCCCCCTTAAAATGAATTTCGCCCTCGAAATTCGTCGGGGTTATAAATGGTTTACTATTTGAAAGTTTATTTAATAGAAACCCACATCGTAAAAAGGAATATCAAAACCAATCTTTAGAAACAAAAGTATGAAACGTAACGGTTACCCAAATAAACTAATCATTGGGTTTCCACATAGGTGAAAATATGGATATGGAAGAGAAATCTAACCATCATGTTCTGATGGAGAGTGGTAGAGAACATGGCTATAGAAAAGCCAATAATCACAAATCCATAAATTTGTGACGATCTAAGGTACCATCTGATTCATCAGGTATAAGATCACTAGGACAACATTTTTGGTTTTCAAGATCATTTCCCTAAAGTTGAAAATTTGAATTGGAATAAATACTTTCTTTATTTTGGTACAATCTCACTATTGTTCGTGCCTAGAACAATTTCCACTTCATCTCTTAAATGAAGTTGAATTTTTTATTCGTGAAGTGTTAGCAGATCATGTGATAGAATGACGGGTCATTCCATCTGTCTCAAACAAAAGGTTAGCAAAAGTTATTAAATATACATAAGTCATTCTATAGTGAGATTAATCATATATGGTTCCTAAAATGGACTTATACTTCATATATCATATTGCTTAATATAATAAAACTAGTTTCTACTAAACAGGGACTTCCTGTAGGCCAGTGGTAGGCGATAAAGGCCAGTCGCACTTCGGTTGTGGGTTCAATTCCCACAGCCTTGTCCGAAGCGATGGGCTGTCGCCCGTCCTGCAGGTTGTCCTTTTTCTAAAACTATATTACTATAACATCCCATAAATAATATCGAAAAAACTTCTATCCTTAAACAATACTAACTTATGTCCAACATAATCCATTCCAATCTTTAGTCCTATCCATAATACTGCAGTCCACTCTCATAACATAGTGAAAACGATTACCAGAGATTTAATACCATCGTTGATCCCCATATATCATAAGATATATCTTGTTGGACACATTCCAAACATTCAAAGGCCTTAATCTTGTACTCTCTTGAATACCCATTGAACCTTAGTGAAAACTTGAATGCAGTTAAAAGTTAACACTTTCCACATACCAAAATCCTCAAAATTCTATATACTCAAACCATGATATCACTTAGTCCTTATATCAATCATGAGCTCATGAATACTGTTAAACATTTCATTTTCTCATTTTCCCTTCATTATGCGCATAATATCTCAATCACTTTGAATACCACATTAGACCAATACATAAATATTCCAATATTCCATGATACAACATTATTTTGGAATCCCATTACATAAAAACTTAATCATTACACCACATCGTTGTCATATTCAACATTGCCAATAGTGATCGCATGTGACTTCCCTTTGTCCTTTTCCTTAAGCGGTTGCTCATGTCGATCATCACTAACCCTTCGATTAGGGCATTTATTGGCATAATGTCCCATCTCCTTGCACTTGAAGCATGGAAGTGTTGGTTGTGCGTTCTCTGCAGTGTTTGCTTTATTCACTTCATTAGAATCCCTTTTTCCATTACTTCGACACTCAGCTGCTCGATGACCTTCTTTTCCACACTTAAAACATTTTCTAGTCCCTTTAAGACAATCTCCACCATGCTTCTTTCCACACTTTGTGCATAAGGAAACATTCATCTTCTTTTCACCATTATTCTGAGATTTCTCCTTGAACTCCATCTTTCGTTTCTTGTCAAAACCATGAGATGGATATGTAACACCAACTTCCATTTCAACCTTGATAGCACAACGCACAATTTCTTCATAGCTACTGAAGTCTCTTATAGCTAATTCCCTTCGAAGACTTGGTTTTAAGCCACTGAAAAATCGATCAACTTTACTTTCAAGTTGGATGATAATGCCAGATGCATACATTGCAAGTCCTGTAAAATTCGCTTCGTATATACCAACAGATTCATCATCCTTTTGCTTTAGTTCAAGAAACTCCTTCTCCATCTTCGTTCGAAGAATACGAGGGAAGTACTTACTAAAAAACAAGTTCTTGAACTCGTCCCATTCCATGGAATCAATTTCATCTCTTTGCCTCGTATTCTTGATAAGATTCCACCATTGATCAGCTTCACCTTCCAAACGATATACTGCTAAGATGACTTTATCATGTTCAGAACATTGAAGAACTGAAAATATCTTTTCAGTAGTACTAATCCATTGTTCAGCAACTAATGGATCAGTAGACCCACTGAAAGAAGGCGGACGCTGCCTCATGAAGGATTCAACAGAATGTTTCTCCTTCCTTTGCTCGTTTGGAAGTCCTGCATGATTCATAGCTTGAGAAAGTTGTGTGAGCATGGCTACAAGATTTTGCATTCCAGCTCCCATATCGTTTGGTTGCTCAGGGGGACAATCATTGCATTGTCCATTGCATTGATCAACACGGTTCCTTCGGGTTCCAGCCATCGTCTAAAATCCCAAAAGAATAGTGTGTGAGGCAAAAATCATGCTAGGGAAAACAACATAATAAATGGGTAGTACCCTCAATATCTAACATCTTAGGTTAAATTCTAAGATCGTTAGAGCAATTCTAGGACTATAACCTATACGTATACTTAACCTTAGAGACATCCCTAGACATACCTTAGAAATATCTCTAGGGATCTCACTAACGTTTTCGCATCCTAGTTTCCAAAGGTTGACTAAACCTTTCCTCTGATACCAGCTGTAGAGACCCGTAGCCTGACGTACATGGACATTACATTACATTTGCGGAATACTTAGTACATAACAAAAACACACACACAAGGATCGTAATAGTTTAGTGTCTTTGGAAACTCGGAACGTAATCTTCTAATCGTGGTGAAAGATCTTCAATATCTCCCATAAAGATCTTCCATTTTTTTTACCTAAAACCTTTCTTTATATCCTGGGGAAAAGAAAACATAAAAGGGTGAGCTCAAATGCTCAGTAAGGGTAAAAAAAAGAAATATCAATCACATCATATACATAAGAACATAGCTTTTGGAAATCTTAACCTGCAAAAGAGCTCATAATATCATATCATGGGATAAATCATAGAAGTGAAAATGAGATCCCCATAATCATAACATAAAACTTGAAACTTTGTGGCATGCACACATAATCATGGAAAATCATTTCTTGTTAGTCATGACTCATTGCCAAGACTATCTTAGTGGACAAAGTCCCTTTCTGAACCGAGTTCACTCCTCGTTTCAGTCCTGTATCACTGAACCAAAATAACCTTCCGTTCCAGCCATGTCTATCTCCTGAGATATAAAATCATTACCCAATGCATTGGAGGGAGATATAGGTCCCACCCATCTTATAATGAATCCTTTCTTATGTGTGCCACATAATCATAAAACATACATCTTCGCATAACACATGTAACAAAAATGGGATTCTTGAAACATCATGACAACATAAATCAATTCATATAAGATAAAGGAATTCGTAAACATAATTCCATCACAACATAGTAAAATCAATGTAAAAATATGGATAGAAACAGAACCCTTTATTATCTTAGATGGAAAATAATTTTGATAAAACACTTGAATTGAATTCTTGAGGAAAATATCCTTTCTTCTTCAAAATCAATTTCTTTTCACAAAACATCATGCAATTTTAAAAGAAAGATATTTTATTGAAAATAGTCATGAAATATTTTAGAGGAAGCTTCATGAAAATAAGGCTTTATAAAACAGTAGAAATCCGTTCGTGCCGTATATGTTAAAAAAAACATTCTTCGTACTTTTGTCGGAAAAGTCAAAAAGTACCTCGTACGAAAAACGAAAAAATATTCCTTTCATACGTATTACTAAAAACTCACCGAAGGGAAAAAAATGGATTTAAACAATTTTAGGTGGATGGAAATAATATTACATATTGAGTAAACATGGATGTGGATGATAAAATACACCCCAGTAAATACTTACGAATAAACAATCTCGGATAAAAATGAGATTGTGATATTTCCCTTACCTTAGGTCCGATTTGCTTCGTATGTGTCCGAACCTCCTGTATAATGATTTAAATAATGTCATTGACTTATTACAGAATCATATTCATTGTTATGATATCATATATTGTTCACTTATGACATTATATTACCCGTTCTTTTGTAAATTCCATGTTAAAGAAGCGTTTTGGGTAAAATCGTTTCATTTATCGTAGGTGTTTTGACTTGTTGTTATTGACATTATTATTACTTATATCATGATTTACTTACTTCCAGAATATAAAATATGATTTATATATCATATATATTCAGTATATATATATATATAATAGATAGATAAATGAAATGAAAAACACCGTTCATGGAGACGGTAGTCCGTACGTACGCATGAACGCTGTTTTCCTTTCCTTATTGTCTTGAATGGAAGTAAGTAGATGACATACATATATATATACATAAATACAGTAGCTTTATAATGTCATATATTTCATTATTATTTCTTATATATACTTTATAATCATTCTTAAATGGTTAACATGGAGAATGAATCTCATCGCGTCGTGGAGACGGTATTCCGTACGTACGCACGAGCGATGATATCATTTCCATAAATATTGAATTGAATTGGAGTGGATTATACAATATATCATAATAAATATGATGTTGTAATAACTATGTATAGCTATTCTTTACACCATTATACCCATCCATGTAAGGTGGTGGTGGAAAATAGATTACACCACGGCGTGGAGACGGTATTCCGTACGTACGCACGCGCGGTGATTTATTTTTCCGTAGGATGGATAGATGGTGAAATAGGGTTGTTTCATACTTATAATAACATATCAGTATATGAGTGATACTGATGTTATTACTTCATAATGAAACAACCTAATAAGAAGAAGTGGAAGAAGAAATAAAGATGAAAGAATTGGTAACGGTAATTACCTCTTCTTTGAAGCGCCTTTTGGAGACCTCCTCTTAGGGAACTAAAATTGGTCTTTGAGGAAGACCAGAACCTCTAGGATGTTTCTAGGGAAGTGGAGAAGAGATTTTGGCAGGGGTTGACCGAGATTTAGTGCTCAAATTGGTGTGAGGAGGAGGGGGAGGAGGTGCCCTTTTATAAGGGAGGAGAGGGGCACCTTAGGAATATCTCAAAATATTATTTTATATTAAAGTAAAAATCGGTTTATAATGGTTCCAAAGGGTCTTATTTCGAAGCTAAAGTGGGTATGGGTAGAAATCCTATCAACCAATAGGATTTAGACAAGTTTAGGTTCTTATTTTAACCTTATCAATTAGATTTAACTCTAAGTTAAATAATTTAACTTTTACCGTGTCTTTTTGTTTTCTTTCACTATATGGTTAATACACTTACTATAACGTGCCAAACGAACCCCAAATTGTTTATTATTAATATACATATCCTTATCTAAGTCATTTGGCCGAACCTTAGATTTTTAGGAATAAAATAACAATTAATAATATAATATTTGATTTAAAAACTATTTTGTGTCAATTTTGACGCTATTTGATATATGATTTTTGTGAAAGTCATAACAGAATTATATGTTCGAACCAAGTTGATTAAATAAACACTAATATATCATAGTGACCTATAAAATTAGTGGAATTCATAAAAAGTCTCAAATTACATTCATTTGAGTATTTATAACATCAATTATGTTAATATTTCCTTAAAAGGGTAATTACTGCATCATCGTTGTGTCATAAATAAATTAATTTATTTAAAGTCTAAAAATTATAAAACAAATATCATTATGTCGGAAATCTTTTGAGATTTCTAATGAATATTTATAGTCGAATTTAGCTTATGTATAACCCCATATTAAAAATGTTTTAGTGAATAAACTTTGATTTTAACTCTTTTAACTCTTCTTTGAATTAAATAATAATAAATGTCCTAATCTAATCCAAGTGGCCCTAAATGAAAATATTTTCCACTTAAGGTTGTTTTTGGTCGAGATACACTTGTCCAGTAGAATTAGGACATGTGTTAGGGAAATATTAATATCATTCTTACCCTTAATTACCCTATTTACTTTTAACCGTGGTAAATAAAAGTAAAAAGTTACTATTCACCAAAAATTATTTTCATCTCATTGAACCACATTTTACTTACTGACATCAACCGTGTCTCTCGGATTTTTGAAATTTCATTCACAGAAGCGGTAAAATTATGTTTTATGAAAAATTCAGTTTTTTAACTACCACTTAGTAGTTTCACTATTCATCAAAAATTGATGTTTTTCAGAACAATGCCAAAATTTCTTCCTAAGCTATATTTCATAATCTGAATTCAAAAATGAAGTCTATTTTACCAAATTCATAACATAAAAGTTGCATTAATTAATTTTATAATTAAATCCCGCTGTTAAAACAAATAGCATGTTTTTAAGAAACAATATCTATCAAAAGATTGACACTTGATTATGTCTGGTTTAAATGTGAAATTACATCCAATGACCAACATTGTATAAAATTGTAAAAATATATTCTAAATATACTTTAAAACTACTCCAATTAATAATTTATCACTATTAATTATTTCGATTAAAAAAGTTGTTTTTTAATTATAATTTAGTAATTTTCACTTTTCATCAGAATATGAAAGTTATCCGAAATGTACCAAAATTTCACCTTAGGCTAAATTCGATACTCCGAATCCAAAAATGAAGTTCATTTAAAAAAATAAGATTTACAGTACTTTAAAAAGTGGTTATTACTATTCATAACGGCTAGTTTTAATAACATTTTAATAGCATATCGCTGTTTAGTGAAACTCGTTATTTCGTACTACACACGCTATCGAGGAAGGTCGCGATTGCGTGTAATGCAAGGCAAGTCAAGGATGCGTGTTGTGCAAGCTCCTTTTGGTGTAGCGTACAACACAAGACATTAATAAAATTAAAAAGAATATTTTTTTATAAAATCATGGGTTGTTACATATATTCGGTTTCAAATGTTCCAAAACACATTGAAGTCGAAGATCAGATGACTAAAATTCGAAATAAAATCAGCTAATCAGAATTGGACATGTTTTGGATAATATTTTAATCATTATAATCTTATTTATTTAAATAATTTTTTAAATAGGTAAATAATACATCATTATTGTGTCATAAATAATTTAATTTATAAGATGTCTAAAAATTATAAGAAATATGCCATGATGTAGGAAGACTTTTTATAATTCCAATGAATATTTATAGTCGATAATATAACTTACATAACCCCATGTGAAAATTAATTTACTAAATGGTATTTTTTTGTGTCATTTTTGTCTTTACTGTAAAATTAATTATTCTAAAGAGTCATTTTCACTCTCAAGTGGCTCCATGAGGTCCCAAAATCGACCCAAGGATGCGCATCGTCAGCCATGACTTATCCAATAAGGTTAGGATAGGTGTTAAGGTAATTTGTTTATTATTGTAATATACTTTTTACCTTGAATTACCCTATTTACCTTTAACCGCGGTAAATAAATGTCAAAAGGTACTATTCACCAAAAAATTATTTTCATCTTATTGAACCACATTTTACTTCTTGATATTAAATGTGTCTCTCAGATTTTTGAAAATGAAGTCACAGAAGCAGTAAAATTTCATTTAAATGTAGAAGTCCGTTTTTTAACTACTACTAAGTGGTTTCATTATTCATCAAAAATTGAAGTTTTTCAGAAATATACAAAAAATTCAGACTAAGATTTATTTGATATTCCGAATTCAAAAATGATTTATATTTTTACAAATTTAAAACATAAAATTGGCATTAATTAATTAAAAATTAATTCCAGTTGTTATAACAAATAGCATGTTTTTAAGAAATAATAACTATCAAAATATTGACACTTGTTTATGTCCAATTTCAAAGTGAAAATAATTCCACTAACCAAAATTGGATTAAATGGTAAAAATATACTCTAATTTCACTTTAAAAGAAATTAAAAAGATAATATAACCATATAAATAAATTACATTAAAACACAGTTTTGAATTAAAACACAATATTATTCACTATTCATCAAAAAAATGAATTTTTTCAAAAAAATACCAAAATTTTACCCAAAGAAAATTTTGATGACCCGATTCTAAAAAAGAATTTTATTTTGTCAAATATAACATATAAAAAGGACCAAAACTATTTTTAAAGAGGGTTCTCTCTCAAAAGGCATTAAATCACCCCTTTAATGAATATTAGAGTATTTATGTTTAAAATCGAATTCCTTTCTTATTTTAAGCCTCTAACTTTTATTGGATAAATTTAAAAACATTTAACAAACATATATAATAATATTTTAGTTAGTTCTATTCATTTACACCAAAGAAATGGCTCAGAGTTAAGTAGCATTGAAAATAATAATATTATATTATTAGTGTGCAACGTAAGATTTCAAAGAAAACTGTTGTTGTGTATCGGGTAAGCCATCGAACTTAGCTTCCATTTTAAATTAAAATTAACATTTAATTCAAAAATATTAATAAATATGAAAATGTATTATTCTTTATTTACCCAGGATGTTACATATTTGGTCAGTGACTTAAATTTTCATTGGATGTCTCATTAAAAATGTTGGCCTTATGATAACTAATGGCCACAAGAAGATTTTTAATTTATAAGAGTGTAATTAGAGGATAATATTTTGAGAGTTTAATGGAGAAATTATATATTTGAGGGAGTCTTGAAGTGGTAAATATGTAACCCTTTTATAAGTGAAGTAAGATGTAGTTTTTGGAGTACCCATTGAATTTCAACATTTAATTTCAGTATTAAAGGTTCAAGGTATTAGAAAAAGGAAAAAAATGCGAAAATGGTGTAATATTTGGTACAAACACACCATAATCATCCATGTGGAAACATCATTTTAAAATGTTCTGGAATTTCCCTCTTAGTGAAATACCTTTTACAGTTTCTAATTTTATCAGGTAACTATTCTTTAACATTACCATTTTTTTTAATGAAAACAAAAAAATTGACCTTATAAACTAATTGAAACATAATTAATTTAAATTTAAATATATATTATCAAAACAATTATAAGAATAGAAAGTTAAATTTAAAATATAAACACATAAACTTGTAAAACTGTTTCTAGAGAAATAACATTAGTAAGATTTAAATTTATATAAAAGTAAACATTACCATAGATACTAATTATTTTAAGATAAATTTAATTATTATAAAATAAATAATGGATATCAGGCTTCCAATGTGTTCAAAAAAAATTTATCTTGAAAAATACTTGAATTTAGGAAAATTTAGAAAACAATATTATTTGTAACGATTTTTTTTATTTTTTATAAAAATGTTTTCTATATATTTTCTATGTTCAAATAATATTTTAAAAGGAATAATTTCATTATGTAAATTAATATTTTATTACATAAAAGATCCTTTAAATTTATAGGTAATTCTAATATAATAGTAAATTCATCCAGATTACAAGTTTCACTGAAACCTTATTTTTCAATAAAAGCCAACTATTTTAGAAAAGTTTAAATTTAATTCTAAGTTAATTATAATATAAGTTTTTTATAAAAGTTTTTAATTTTTATAAATTTAAAATTACGCAATTTGAAAATTTATTTTTTAAAAAAATCATAAAAATAATTGGAGAATAATTTTAATTAGAAAATGAAAATTTCAAATATTTATAGTTGTTATTGTTATTTAATATCTTCTACCAAAACAATTCATGTTAAAATATTGTTAATATCAAAAATAATTTATCATTATTCTTATGTGTCTTAAAATTGAAATTAATATCTCCAAAAAGATATTTTTTAGAGAAATACTTTTTCTTGATAATAAATGATGTTATTAGTTATTTACTTAACCTAATTAAATTTCATTACTATTAAAATTAGAATTTACTTTATATATATATAATTATTAACATGGTTAACCCTATTATTTATCTCTAATTCTATAACTTGGTTTTCAATAGTTATACTTAAATATTTATATCTTATCTAAACTTATTGTGGTTTAATTTAAGTTTGACATCACATGTAGAGAATGATATTGAACACATTGATATATTTAAAGGTGATAATATATTATAATTTATTGGTGTTAAAAATTATGTTTTGGTTATACTTGAACAAATTTTCCCTAAAAACATATTATCAAACATTGTTAAAACGGTTTTCATGATCTAATTGTGCACCAATTAGGCACACAATATCAAGCTTTTCTAGAAGAAGTTTCTTGCATCAAATATGATTGAATACTCTGTTGTTATTTTGTGGTCATTGAACATGAAATTTATTATTTTTAACTATTAACTCAATAAAAATAATAAAAATTATTGGTTTTTATCATGGTAAAAATTTGTTCATTTCTTTAATTTGTTTAATAGAAGAGGGTGGAACATTTAAACTTAATGTTCAAGTAATGTATCCCAAACTGGATAAGCACTCATTCCACCAATATTTTCTATTTATCATTGAGAGATATCATTCCATCCCATCATTAAGTTACTCAGTTATAAGAAAATTTTCCCAAATTAACAATGTTATGTGTTAAATCAGTGGTGAGGATATGGAGTGATTAGTTAAGCAAGATGTGATTATGGATCTTCATTTCTTGGTATTTAGTATTGGAACACTTTTAAATAAAAATTACATATTAAAATATAAATTTAATTCATTATAAAATTAATAATTTTTTGGGTAAAATTTTGAATTTAAATTCATATTATACTCTTATAAATCCATTCCCCCTTTTTTGGAAACTCAATTCTCATGTCATTAACAGTGTATTTATGTCAAAGTAATTTTTTTGATTATATTTTTATTTTAAAATTGTTAAAATTTTATAAATAAAGTATATATTTCATCATAAACATAATATGTCACATTAAAAAAGAAATGTTTTTCTTAAAAGATAATTATATAATTAGGACTTCTTTGAAGGATATCCAATCCAAGGTATATGATATTGAAATCAATACCCGATTATTTCTTCATTCTTCCTTGTGTTAAAACAACTAGGTATTGGTCTTGACAAGTGTCATGCATAAACTGTTACCTAGTCTTAATATTTTTGTAATCTATGCATTGTTTTGATTATATTATGAATATATTTAAAGGAATAATTTCATTTACATGAAATTAATGATTTAGTATTAATTTTTATATGATTTATCCAAAGAACACACTATTTCATGACTTGATATGTTGAAATTATATTTATATTTGGTTATTGGTATTATTTTTGTCTCCTTGAATCAATAAAAGATCTGTGCTCTGTCATATTAATTTAAATTACATTATGTTATTATGGAAGTATATACTTGCACTTGAGAAATAGTTTCTTCCTTTTAGTTCGATGATCATGATGGTTATAAGTGATGATTAATTTCTGATCATTTCTAATACCTTAATAGTTGATGAATTTGGGAGTGGGTTTTTGGTTATTTACATTCCATATTTATTATAAATTGTTAAATAATTTTCATTTTATGGGAGGTATTTTTGATCCTGAAATGAGTATACATCTTTCAATATTCCACAATATGGGTTGAGGTCCATACATGGTACACCCCTTCCCATATTAGTGAATGTACATGTATTTTAACTAAATTGGTATAATCCTTAAATGATCTATGGGATGTATGTTTCTCCACATATTACATGGTTTTGGATCCATGTTTTTAATAAATAGGGAATGAGAAAATCCAATACCCTTCCTCACCATATTTCATTTCTGGTCATTCAGTTCAAGTAGGTTATATAGATATGAACATTAATGTTATAGACATTACTTTTTTATGAATATTTAATTACATTAACATTTCTACCACTATTACTTGAGTGATTACTGTTGATAACACCATTTTATCTTATATTTATTTAAATTAATGGACATGTACTTCATAAATTCAAAATACTCATTACTATGTTGTGGTACACTGATGAATCCCAACATAGTATGCATATTCTCACACCGTATATCAATCCATTGCTATAAATAAATATATTCATTAAATTTTTTTTAGTTACATAATTTTTTATTGTATTTTTGGCTCTTATAGACATTGCTTTTATATAAGTCTCTCCCTTTTTGAGTTTGGATTTTAGGAAGATACTTTCAGGGGTCCCAATGGATGTGTAGGGGATTTATAATATGGATCCCATGGGGTTTAAATACATGTAACCTATCATTTTATCCCTTAATTTCTCATTTTTATTGAATTATACATATACAATATAATTTTGGTATATTTTCCTCTCTTCATAAACATTATAAGTATTTCAGGATTGTCTGATTAGTATGAGTATTTCGTAAAGTAGTTCCATTTTTTCACTATGTTTATGTTTAATTCATATGTATTCTAGTAGAATTTTAAGTCACTTGGGTCGATATATCTATGAACCCCAAGGGTCATTCAATATTTTCAGAAGATTGTATGTTTGGTTTATTTTAATTATCTAAGGTGTAAATACACCTCCCATATTTGTTTATCAAACAATCATTTCCTCTATATTATTGTGATTGGGAGGTGTTCTTGAGGTGTTGTGAAGTAATTATCCAAGTAAAGAATAAGTATTTAGGTCACATATGTTATAAAGATTCATCCAAGTGACATTGGGAAATTGATAATTTCATCTATCAAAGATAAGATCTACGACCATAATGATTTTAAAATTACATCATGAAAAGTAATAATAAAACTCTTAACACTGGGGGATCAAATTGTTAAGGGTTGTCTAGGTAGTGATTAGTCACCTTATTCTTCGGATATATTTTCATTTTGGTAGCTAAATTATTATACTAGATACATATATAATTTTTTATTACTTGACAACAAGATAATGTCTTTGTGGAATCATGATTCATGCAGAGCAGTAGAAGTTTCTGATATGTTTGTTTCTATTATATTATAATTTATATATATGAATGAAAATTATTAATTAAATAAAAACTAATAAAGTAAGAACTAATTTTTATTTATTTCCTATTATGTGTTGTTTAATTAATTAAATCCACTCACAAATCAATTTTATTTTTAGTATGCAAGTTGTTCCTATTTTTGTTAATTATAGATCATGCAATGAATTCTCTCTTTTACTCATTATTACACAGAAAATATACATAAAAAGATATTTTTTACTTAATATAAATGTTCATAAAAATTATATATATAATATATACATAAGTATTCTCCATGTTTACAATTTATTTGCTATTATTGAACATTCCATATATCCTGGATTTTTTCTTACTACATTGAAAACAATATTTAGGTCCCTAATTGTTTTGTTAATGGTATTATATGAATTATATACCTATATATATTTTTTGTTTCCTATTATTTATCGGGTACATGCTATGGTTTTATTATAAATAAATATAGTTGCGTATGGGATTTTTTTAAGAACCCGGACATTCTTTTCGGGTATGTTTTTCTTTTTCTGGTCTTTTTTGAGAAAAAGAAGAAATTCTGGAAATTTTAAAAGTACACGTTGTGTAATTTATGACTGCACTCCATGTACTCGGTTACCACAGGTAGCCGCATCCTGGCCAAGTAGAAGCCATGCACACAGCCATGTGGGGGTGACCCGGAGCCCACATAAAGCAAAGTACAGAAACTGAAAGTACACGATGTGTACTCCAAAAGTACACACTGTGTATTTTGTTTTTTTTTTTCATCAAATGAATCCGGGTCACGTATTACAGACATAACAGCAAAAAACTAGGTCTCATTCGTCCGAGAGAAGCTGTATGACTGTTATCCTTCTCTGAGCCCCTGAGCCTCCGTTTGATCTCCATTTCGACTACTGTCGATTGCGTTAGGATCGCCTTAGTATGATCTTTATTCTTCTAGAGCACAGTTTCCTAATTCCACTTATTTTATAAATTATCTATGGTTGGTCATTTTGAGCATTTTTGTAGATATATAGTGTTCTTGGGCTATTCAAGCCTCGAGGTTCACATATAGAGATCTCCTAAGGTCGAGGTAGGTGGTTTCTGCCTTTTTGTTGAAAGTCTTTGAGTTTTATGTACAAATTTGCCGAATACCAATGAACGGGTTATTGCGCATTAACCGTTTTAGCCCTATTGTTTTCCTGTTATGCTTGTATGCTTGAGTAGATGATAACTAATTATGAATAGGGTGAATTTATGTGCTTTGGCTGTGTTTCCCATGCATGTTTTTCCTGTTTTGACCTTTGGGTATAGGTTACCTGTTAGGGTGCTGTTTTCTT
The DNA here is from genome assembly GCA_963277665.1 of Viscum album. Lineage (NCBI taxonomy): Eukaryota > Viridiplantae > Streptophyta > Magnoliopsida > Santalales > Viscaceae > Viscum > Viscum album. Next base: position 1,224,949,089 of record OY728131.1, on the reverse strand, counting down.
TCCCATTCCTAGTATTTTAGGATGATGTGACTATTGATCTATTATGTGATTGTGTTGTATAATTCTAGCCAAGTAGTTATTGAGGTTTACATTGGCCGTTACATGCTGCTATAATTACTTAACTTACACAGGGATTTGGGAACCTGGTGTATAGACCATAGGGAGAATGGATGCTGAGGGCTTCTCCAGAGTGTCTATTTTACTGACGATGTGAGACCATAGCGGGAATTGAAGTTGAGTGCTTCCTCATAGTTTCTATAGTTCCTCAACACAAGATACAGGGAGAATGAGACGTTGAGTGCATCCCCAGAGTGCCTTTAGTACCGTTACAATACTATAGAGTGAATTGAAGGTGAGTGCTTCCTCCGAGAGTCTATGCTTAAGCTGAAGCGGAGGGGTTAGACTAAGTGTACTTCCCAAAGGATTGCTTGTACTTTTTTTGTTGGACCAGAGGGGATAGGCTGTGGTAACTTCCCAGAAGGTTACCAGTTTTTTTTATATGCTTGGTTAGTTGTTGATTGATATTGAACATATGGATTGATTACTATTGAGTACTTCATGTTTACTGTTTTCTATACTATTAACTGACATATACTCATTTACTATTAGGAAAAGATCTCGTGGTGGTTGCCTATTAGGATTTAGTCTCACACTCTATTTGGTCCATGCTTTTGGGCCCAAACAGAATATATTTTTGCAGGTATAGACAAGGGAAATCTCCCTTCTACATTAGGTACTTGATTTGATATGGAGCTGGAGAGCATGGGACCAAGATATGGATTATGATGTTGAGTTGTTTATATGTTTTTATTTTGTAATTTGTTTAGTACTGTATTTCATCATTTTTCTTTGTTTCACTGCTTTTTTAGTCATATGTATCATGCATCATTTTATATATGTTCTCCAGTTTATTCTATCAGTCTTCCACTATTTATTTTTTATGATATTATTATTACTTCTTCTCTTGTATGTATTTGTTTACTTCCACTGTGTACGTTAACAATGAGGGAATAGTTTCCCCACTATCACACCCAAGGCCCTCACTGCTATTCTAAAGCCTCTGGAATTTGGGGAAATACACTTGAGGCCATGTGACCAACCAGGTACAGGGCACTGCTGTGAGGATTTTGGGACCAGGATGTTACAAAGTGGTATCAGAGGAATTCTTTTCTCTTGGTTTACTGTTTGGAGCCTTTAGCCAGAGATATGAAGGAATAGGTACTTGGTAATAAGCTGTCTTCGGGAGTAGCTAACCCTTTTATGGGGGAAAAGCTAATCTACCTCGTTTATTATAATTTTTTTTTCTGGTTTTGCAAGTTTACAGTTGAGTTGATTTTCATCATTGGGTGATTCACATGTTTTGTGTTGTTATCATTAATGTTATTGAGGTTCTATTTCTGTTGCAACCCGATGAGGTGAGTGTATTCCATCTCATGCATCATATATGCACTTGCTATAAATCACATGTCATGAATTATTGCCATGCCATTTAGGGTGCATTAGCGATTTCATGTGGTTGTGATAGATGTTGTGCTAGATATGCATGTTGTTGTGGTAGATTCTTTGATAGAATACCTATTATTTGATAGGGTATTGTTTTTTGTATGGTTTTTCTTGAATGGATTCCAGAAATTGGTTCTTGAGGTGTTATGGGACCTCATGGACCGGAATTTGGTGGATCATTGCTAGGTTTATCTTGTTTATAACATATATAAGATGCCAAACTTTGATTCGCGGGGAGTATGGGCCCTCAAATATCAGAATTTGGCACTTTTAATGTTCATTTAAGTATTTTTCTGGGCTCTGGAGTAGTTTTTGAGGTTTATTGTCTGGAAAAACCTAGAATACACGTCGTGTAGTTTTGAATACACACCCTGTATTCATCTGTTCGGGAAGGAAATGTTTTTCTTAAGTACACACTGTGTACCATTCGTACATGCCGTGTACTCTCTTGCCGTGTCTTAGGCCATGTGGGTATGGAAATGGGATATGGAAAACCTAGAGTGAACACACCATGTTATGTCGACCCTGTGTCCACCCATGTCACTAACAACACAGGTTGGGAGAGTCTTATCTAATTCATGTAGTGTGCTGTATAAACACACTATTTAGTCTATCCCAGGTACCCAGCCATGTCAGGAACAACACGGGTCAGTTGAAGCTTGTCTAGTACACGCCGTGTCTATTTTGAACATGCCGTGTAGTCATGTCTTGGGAGAGAAATGTTTCTTGACCAAGTATAAGGACTTGGGAAGGGGAAGAGGATTCAAGTACTTGTCGTGTGTTAGGACAACACGCCATGTGGTTTGGGTGTTAGACGACCAGTTTTGGAAGAGGTACACACCCATGTGAATGGATTTAGGGAACATACCGTGTAGGGTTTACACATGCCGGGTAGTCATGTTTTGTAAAACATCAATGTTTTCTTTCTCTGTTCCCTTATTACACTTCTATGTTTCAGTACCTGTTAATCCTAATCTAAGGTGTGAATTTGACCTTGTAGAGTCATGCCACTGAGAAGTCCTCGGATTGTCCTCCAGTTACAGTGCAGTGATCAGAGGCCAGATACAGTTAACCAGGGACTTATCACATATCATCATGCTATGCCAGACTTGGTATCAGTAGTTATACCTGATACCGATGCTGATGCATAGTTCAGGAAAGGCTTTGTGATAATGATGCAGACTTTTTAGGGAGCACCGCCTCCTACCCCGTCGATGGCAGATTTTACGCGGGTTTTCTAGCAACAGCATCGTTCCACTTTCTCAGGGGAAGGAGGACCTCAGGCTATAGAGTCATGCCTAAAGTCCATGCTGGTGATCTTTGAGCATCAGGATATGCCTCCAGAGAGGAGGGTCAATACTGCTACCTATATGCTTCAGAATTCATCCAGAAGTTGGTGGTATGTGATATCAGAGGCGGGAAAACATCAGGTTATGATATGGGATGAGTTTCAGTGCATCTTCTACGAGTACTTCTATCTAGAGACCTTAAGGGCCAATCGAGATAAAGTGTTTTTGAGTATGGAGTAGGGTACTCTTTCTGTTATGGAGTATTCCTCACGCTTTACCAAGATATAGTTCTTCACACCTATTCCAGAAGTTGATCAGTTATTCTTGGAGAGGAAGTTTTAGGATGGTCTGATGCACGAAATCCATTCATAGTTGAACATCCTCAGGTTGACTTCCATCACGTCTATAGTCAACCAGGTGCTGATCACAGAGCGCAATATGAGGGATTCTGGAGTTGTGAGATAGGTCGGCTCAACAACCGGGGATAGTATTCCTCCTAATGAAACCAGGAAGCATCACAGGGAGTCTCCACGTGGTGATCTAAAAAGGAGAGACACTTATTATGGAAGCTAGGTGGTGTAAAACTAGTGTGGGAAGAGTGGGAATATGAGGCCACACTGCCTGAGATACCCAATGGAGTTCAGATCTTGTGGAAATATGGGTCATATTTAGCGTTTTTGTCAGATATTCTCACCAATAGTTATTGAAAGAGGTTCTTCTATGACTCCTCATTTAGGAGCATCACCACCAGTTTCCCACCAGTCTGGAAACTGGAGTTCTTCTGGTCATTCAGGCCGAGGTGGAGGTCATGGCCATGTTAGCCAGTCACCCGGTTTCTAGCGACATTAGGGCAGATCAACTCAGAGTGGTCAGGCAGGGTCACAAGGTTGTGGAGCAGGACAAAATTTTGCAGTGGAGAAGACCTAGCAAGAGCAGGTTCCCAGTCCTTCTACAGTTCGAGGTATGATCTTAGTTGCCTCAGTTTTAGCTTCTACTCTTTTCGATACAGGTGATTCCAATAGCTTTTTATCTGTTGTGGTTGTGGAGATCCTTGGGATCTGCATCTTTTCTTCTGCTGATATCTTGACACTAGAAACTACGTTGGGGACTAGAACGAAGAGTGTATGTTAGTGCACAGAGTTCCCTCTTGAAGTTGATGGGTGTCACTTTTTTTGGGACCTTTATGTCTTAGAGATGACATTCTATGATATCATTCTTGTAATGGATTGTCTAGTTCCATTTCAGGCAGTCTTCGATTTCTATCATCGTAGGGTGTGTTTCCCATCACCAGAGGGTGGGTAATTTCTTCATAAGGGCGAATGGGATGTCCAGGCGAGTAGAGTGGGACCCGAGCATCATGGTTTGAGAGGAGTTACAACCCATATTTCTAGTCTTTATCTAGGCGACCATGGGACTTCATAGTTAGACTTTCCTCCAGTGGTGGATCGTTTTAGAGATGTCTTTCCCAATTAATTTTATGGCTTGCCTCTAGAGCGTGAGGTAGACTTTTCTATTGATCTCATGACAGGAGCGGCACCAGAGTCTATTACCTCTTATAGGATGGCTACACTAGAGTTATTGGAGTTTAAGAATTAGTTAAAGGAGTTGCATGCAATGGTTTTCATCTGACCCAATACTTCTACTTGGGGTTCTCCGGTCCTTTTTTCGATGAAGTTGGACGGTACCCTTAGGATTTGTGTGGATTATCGGAAGCTGAACTAATTGATGGTCAATAACCAATATCTTATACCAAGGATTTATGATCTCTTTGATCAGCTATGAGGATCTTGGGTGTTCATGAAGATTGACTTGAGATCCGATTATTATCAATTTCACATTAGACAATCTGATATACCTCTCACAGCCTTCTAGAGCGAGTATGTTTTATATGAGTATATGGTTATGTTGTTCAGTCTCACCAATGCACCTGTAGTTTTCATGGCACTGATGAACCGAGTGTTCCACCCATACTTGGATTCCGTTGTGGTGGTCTTCATGGATGATATCTTGGTGTACTCTCACAGTCGACACGACCATGCTAACCATCTTGAGATTGTTTTGAGTACACTGAGAGAGCATCATTTATATGATAAGATCTCAAAATGTCACTTTTTGATGGATCAGATTCACTTCTTGGGTCATGTTATCTCAGATACTGGAGTGTTAGTGGACCTAGAGAAAGTGGGTGCAATAGTTTTCTGGGAGCATCCAAAGATGTCTTTGAGGTGCATAGTTTTATAGGGTTGATTGTATACTAAAAACATTTCATATAGGACTTTTAACGCATAGAAGCACCATTGATGAGTCTGAATAAGAAATTTGCAATGTTCTCATGGTCAGATTCTGGTGAGTCAGCCTTTCAGGAGCTAAAAGGAAGGTTGACATCAGCTCCGATACTAGTCTTTCCATATCCCGGAAAGAGCAATACTATGTATTGTGATGCTTCAGGTATCGGTCTGGGAGATATGATTATGCAGGAAGAAGGAGTAATTGTGTATGGGTCACGGTAGTTGTGACCGCATGAGAGGAATTACCCATCACACGATCTCGAGTTGGCTGTTGTTGTTCATGCCTTACGTTGTTCGAGACATTATCTGGTTGCAGGGAATTTTGTGGTTTTAACCGACCAAAAGAGTCTCAAGTACATCTTCACTTAGCATTATATGAATTTGAGATAGAAAAGGTGGTTTGAGTACCTAAAATCCTTTAACATTGAGCTTGCCTACACACATAGGAAGGCAACGCAGTGGCTGATGCGTTGAGCAGGAGGAATCAGATACTGGCAATTCATGAGGCCAGTAGCGAATGGAATCTCAAGGCTCTATTCTCTAAGATGCATTTGGAGGTTCATGATAGACAAGGACAAACTTTTATTTCTTCTGTAGCTGTTACCACTATCCTTCTTGATTGAGTGCGAATGAGGCAGCTATCAGACTCAGAAGACCTAGTCTTATGCCAGAGTGTGTTAGGATAAGACCCTTTTCCTGGATGGACCATAGGTGAGGATAAGATCTTGCATTTCTAGGGGCGCGTATTGGTTCCCACAGACATACACAAGGAGCTTATGCAGGAATTTTATTCCTCAGTTTGGGCAGTTCATCCTGGTGTCACCAAGATGTGTCGTGATCTACACTGTAAGTATTGGTGGCCAGGTATGAAGAGAGATGTTTCTGGTTTTTTCATGAATTTTTCCAGATCTCAGTAATAGAAGGCTGATAATCAGTGACCTGTAGGGATTTTACAGCAGTTACCTATTCCCGAGTGGAACTGGAACGATGTAACTATGGATTTCATAATAGGTTTATGGAGGTCTCCTCAAGGGAATGATATAGTTTGGGTTTTCATTGAAAGACTCACGAAGGTTTCCCACTTCTTACTGATCAAGAGTCCTTCATTGTTGATGATCTGGGGGGGTTTATATCCAAGATATTATACATCTGAATGGAGTTCCACACTCCATTGTTTCAGACAGGGATTCTCGTTTTACTTCTAGGGTCTGTCAGGGGCTTTATAAGGCTTTGGGAACACAAGTAATTTTGAGTACAACTTACCACCCCTAGACAGATGGTCAGTCCGAGTGTACGATTCAGGTGCTTGAGTATATACTGAGAGCATGCATCATTAATTTCTAAGGTTCTTGAGAGAATCACATACCTTTTGTAGAGTTTTCTTACAATAATAGTTTTCAAGAAACTATTTAGAAGACACCTTATAAGGCTTTATACGGTAGGCCATGCCGATCACCCTTATTCTAGCTGGATGTAGGAGAGACAGCTTTTCTATGACCTCATCTCGTTCAGGAGACCATAAAGAAAATAGAGTTGATTCGGAAGAGAATGGCTACAACGCAGTCTCGACAGAAGTCTTATGCTGATCAGTGGAAACGACCTCTGGAGTTCGAGGATGGGGATCAGGTTTTCCAGCGTGTCACACTGAGGTTGGAACCTAAGAAGATTAGGAGATAGGTTAAGCTTTCACCGAGGTACATCAGGCCGTTTGAGGTATTAGAGAGAGTTGGGCCAGTTTCCTATCTGTTGTAGTTACCTCAGAGGTAATGGTCTATGCATGACGTATTCCATGTTTGTCAACTTCAACATTACTTCTCAGACATGTCTCATGTTTTCCAACCCAAGGAGGTTGAGTTGGAAGTGGATGAATCCTTTGAGGATCATCCTATCTAGATTTTGGATCTAAGTATGAAGGTTCTCCATGGTCATTCTATTCCTCTGGTATGGGTGCTTTGGCAGCACGGGTGAGTACAGGACGAGACTTGGGAGAGGGAGGCAGATGTACGATCTTAGTGGCCAGAGCTGTTTGGGGTGTCTTCTTCTACACCACCTTGCTCAGGAAATTTGGGGATGAATTTCTTTAAAGGGGAAGTTTTTATAAACATGGACCATCTTTTCGGGTATGATTTTCCTTTTTTGGTCATTTTTGAGAAAAATAGGAAATAATGGAAATTTTCTAAGTACACGCCGTGTACTTTATGAGTACACACCGTGTACTCAGTTACCACAGGTAGCCATGTGCTGGCCATGTAGTGGCCACGTACATGTCCATGTGGGGGTGACCTAGAGAACACTTAAAGAAGAGTACGAAAATAGAATGTACATGTCGTGTACTCCAAAATTACATATTGTGTATTTTGTTTTTTTAATTAAACACAATGGGGTCACGTATGATGGACAGAACACCCTACTTCAAGGTCTCATTCTTCCGAGAGAACTTGTATGGCCACGATCCTTCTCCGAGCCCCCGAGCCTCCATTCAATCTCCGATTCAATCACTATTGTTTTCGTTGTGATCACCTCGATAAGATCTTCCTTCTTCTAGAGCATCGTTTCTTAATTCCTCTTCTTTTCAATGATATCTTTTGTTGAACATTTTGAGTGATTTTGTATATCTAAAGTGTTCTTGGGAAATTCGAGCCTCTAGGTTCACATATAGGTATCACCTAACATCGAGGTAGGTGGTTTGTGCCTTTTTGTTGAATGTATTTGAGTTTTATGAGAAACGTTTCCCAATACCCATGAACGGGGTATGGCGTGTTTACCATTTTAGCCCTATTATTTGCCTGCTATGCTTGTATTCATGAGTAGATGATAATTGAATGTGAATAGGGTTAATTTATGTTCTTTGGACGTGCTTCCCATGCACCGTTTTCATGTTTTAACCTTAGGGTCTGGTTTTCCTGTTTGGCTGCTATTTGCTTTCCTATACCTAGTATTGTAGGATGGTGTGACTGTTGATCTATTATGCTGTTGTGTTTTATAATTATAGCCAATTAGTTCTTGAGGTTTACCTTGGATGTTACATGTTTCTACAGTTTCATAACTTATATAGGGCTATGACAACCTAGTGTATAGACCCATGGGAGAATAGACGTTGAGGGATTCTCCAGAGTGTCTGTTTTACTTATGATGAGAGACCACAAAGGGAATTTACGATGAGTGCTTCCTCAGAGTGTTTGTAGTTCCTTGACATGGACCATAGGGGGAATGAGACGTTGAGTGCTTCCCCAGAGTTCCTTTAGTACCGTTATGAGACTATAGGGGGAATTGACGGTGAGTGCTTCCTAAGAGAGTCTATGCTTAAGTTGAACTAGAGGGGTTAGAATGAGTGTACTACCCAAACAGTTTCTTGTACTTGTTTGGTAGGACCAGAGGAGATAGGTTGTGGGTATTTTCCAGAGGGTTACCTGTTTGTGTTTATCTGCTTGGTTATTTGTTGCTTGATATTGAAATTGTGGATTGTTTACTATTGATTACTTCCTATTTACTATTTCCGGTACTTTTACCAGCCATATTCTCATTGATTGTAAAACACAAATCTCGTGGTGGTTTACTACTAGGATTTAGTCTCACACCCTATTTGATCCATGATTTTGGGCCCAAACAGATTATATTGTTGCAGGTATAGACAACAGAAAGCACCCTTATACTCCAGGTACGTAATTTGCTGTTGAGATGGAGTGAATGGGACCAAGCTATGGCTTTCAATGCTGATGAGTTTATCTTTTTTTATTTTGTACTTGATTTAGTACTGTATTTCAGCATTGTTCTTTGTTTTTTTGCTTTCCTAGACATATGTTACATGTATCATTTTATATATGTGCTCCAATTTATACTATCAGTATTCTGCTATTTATTTTTTATAATATTATTACTTCTTCCTCTCTTGTATGTATTTGTTTACTTCTGCTGTCTACTCTGCCAATGAGGGTATAGTTTCCCCACTATGACACCCAAGGCCCTTATTTCTAGTCGGCATCCTCTGTCATTTGAAGAAATGTGCTTGAGGCCATTTGACCAGCCTGGTATGGGGCGCCTCTGGGTGGCTTCCAGAACAGGGATGTTACAATTTTAATATTTTCAAAAGGGGGAAAATTATTTAACAATTAAGTCTTTAAAAGAGAAAGAATTTTATAACCTTATGTTTTAAATGTGTGGTGGTCTTTTAAAGTGATGGTTAATGGTAACAGAGCCATATTTTGTAGAACTAGATACCCCATAAAACTCTTTATATCATTTTAAAGGATAGATTAGTCTCTCCTTTGATATGTAAACATGAGAATTATTTTCTAAAAAAATGTTTTATGAAAAATTATAAAATAAAGAGAATAGAAATACTAATTATTTAATTTCACAATGGGAATTTAATTTTAAGTAATATTATTTTATAATGGGGGTTTTGGATAAATATTTATTTTTTTGAAAACGATTTTTTACTTTAACATTTGAAATGAATGTTTTTTTCTATAAATAGTGTTTTGATACGTTAATGTTTAGATTAATGGATATTCATTTGTGGGTAACGTATAAGAGAACCTAGGATACTCATATTATAGGGATTTTTAACACCCTTGATATTGAGTTTATATGTTTTCAATATTCACTATTCCAATATGTGTTGAGACGAAAATCTTTGAATAATTTTGGATACCCATTAATATTTGATAAAAAGTTAAAGTGTAAGTACACATGAATGGTGTAACTATATATTGATTGGGAGTAATGGACGGAGATTAATAAACACCATAGAGTTGAGAGTTTAAACTGGGATTCTGGAATTATTTATATAGGTTAGAAATAAATATGTATGAGGCACTACCATATGATATATTAGTGGATATCCATTCATAGTTAGAAAATATTATTTTTATATGATGAGTTCCATGTAGTGTTGTTTTGTTAATTATTCAAACTATGAAATGAATCTGAGAAGATGTATATTATTTTTATAAACAACCATCAATTTGATTATAATTTTTGAAGGTTGATAAAATTTATAGAGTCATTACTAGAATTAAGTTTGAATAATTCTTTAATATGGTTACGGTATGTGAGAAAAATTTTAGCACATTAAAGAGTTCTTATTTAATGAGGGAGAATTCTGAAAATTTTGATATAACTAAAGAAGATTTTAATATTCGCTATATATATTCATAAAGAGATAAAGTGGATTTCATTTCCAAAATATGGATTGAAAATGTTTTGAGTTGAATAAGATATGTAATATTATTAGAATTATAAGAAAGTTATTATGAAGGATTTCTAGTGCCTAGAAGTTTTCACTATAATAGGTAACATATTTCATATAGTTTGTATGATATTTCTCCAATACATATCATATTGTAGTTTATATAAGAGGTATATGTTGTATCTCATATTGCAATGCCATAAAAAAACGAACTAATATTTGATGCATAACATATTTATAGAATATATAAGTTGTTTATAAATAATAAATAATGGAAAAAATATGGAATATAAGAACTTAATGAGAATAAAAAATTTATTCCTGAAAATAAATAGTATATTTGAAATAAAAAAGGAGATAACTATGACATTCCATTTCTTCTATAAAGTTTAATGGTTTAAAAAATTTGAGAATTATATATCATAAAAATCAGATGGTGTAGACCTGTTTTTTAGAGATTTTAATATCATGATGAATTTTATAATAATGATTTAATCAAAAATAATATGTTATTATGATTAACAAAGAAACATGGAGTCACAAAATAATGAACAGAGGAACACCTTATTCTTATTACATGAAACTAAAGAATATATTCTTGCTTCATGAAGGTGATATTTCAACATGACTGTATTTAAGTACTTGTGAACTTTCATGCTTTTAGAGATTTTGGAAATATAGGTTTATTAGAAATTGAATAAAAGTATGAGCTGAAATAATTATGGACTGTAAAAAATTGAAAAATAAATCTGAAATAAATGATAGAGTCAAATATATTTTCAATAGGTTATTAATAATATTCTATGACTAATAAATGGCCAACAATTATGAATATTTGAGGAATAGAAAATAAAATTACTTTTCTTATGAAGATTTTGATATTTTAATTATGGTATTACAATTAGAAGAATAGGGAGAGGGATGATATAGATCCAAACTTCTATGATAAATATCTCATGTGTCGAAGGAAAGGTGAGATTCAATGTTGTTTTAAAAGATCATCCTTGTTCATTTTGGAAGAATAAAAGGAGGAGGGAGAGGTAGGGAGAGAAATATATATATATATATATATTATCATGAATATTGACTACTAAAGATCATTAAATCCAAAGAAGATTATGTGATAGGATCAACTTATGATTATTTTATACTATAAGAACTATTAATGGAAAGCGATAACCATATGATATTTTCATTCAATAGGTTTCACTTATGATTTCTTAGCATGATAGAAGAGTACCAAATCCTATGTATTCCAGATGAGACTTATGTTCTAGAACAAATCATTATTCAAGAGGTTCTAGATAAATTTTTTATTTGAAGAGAAAGTCATTATTGGTTCTAGATTCTTAATATTGTTAGTGGTAACATTAATTAATGATTAGTGTTTTTATGTAACATTGTAGGTTCAATGATAATAGGTTTAATGAAATTCCATGTCTGGTATTTCTTATTTATATCAATAGAGAATCTTTTTTTTTGTGAGATAATAACCACCAAACACTAGGGTAGTAGTCATCCACAATATAGGTCAACCTTATAAAAAAATTACATTGTGCATTGTTGTTTTATTTCCATATCATATTACTTTCATGATAATTGAAGATTTAAAAAGTGTGAGATATCAATTATATGAATATATGTATAAATAAAAAAATATTTTAATTATGTAAAGAGTCACCTAGATTGATTCAACCCATCTTATTGTGGATGCACTAATCATGATGAAATGATAATTTTTACCAAATACACAGTTTCGCCTCTAGTTAGATTATATATAAATCAATGAATTATTGTTTTTAATGTTATTATTATATCGTTATAAATTCAAGGAGAAATTCAATCTTTGATATTATGTATATGCTACTACATTGAATTCTACATATTATTATAACATTAAGAATAAATGGATGAAATATATGAAAAATATAAATAATTAATACATCTAATGAACTGAGGATGAGAAATTATATTCCATATGTTGTAAACCATACATATATATATTTTTAATAGAAGAATAATAAATGATGGTTAAATCAACTATTATGGATATGGACAAAAAATCTTCCTCAAAATATTCAAATCCTGTACATGGATATTATGTAATAGTAATTTCTTCTCAAAATTGTTCTTTTGATGAACCATGTAAAAGTGCGAAAGATAAAATCTCTAATTATTAATGTTCCAAATTTTATAATGAAACATCAATTTATATTTTGAAATAACTAATATAAATTTTTCAAGGAGGTATTCACTATTATTTTTTACACATTTAGAAACTTGAAGAGGAATATCATGCAACTTGAGAAAGATATGGACCTAATGGAGGAATCATACGATCAAAGGATATTTTAATGTATAAAAATCACCATATTTATTGGTGTTAAAAGTTTTTTTTAAACATACCAAGTTATAATCTAAAAAATTGAATGATTTAAAAAAGTAAATTCAGGAATGAGATGAATCTTGGAATAGACCCAATGAAAATATCTATGTATTAGAAGATATAATTACTATAGAGGATTCTCAATATGGTATAAATGATAATTAGACTAACAATATTAATATTTCATTATAAGAGTATAACTATATGTGTGAATATAATATTGTGAATTCAAAAGGGAGTTTTAAGAAAATGTGATATATACTAATGATGAGAAACATATTTTCAAAATGAAGTTTCTAGATTTGAAATTAAAATTTACAAATAAGAATGTGAAAAAAAATTATTTTTATCAAGACAATGGGAAAATAATTTATAAAATCAAAATTTTTATAGAATATTTTGGTGCTAAAATATTTCTAACCATGAGAAAGACGCTCCTGAAATCATTTTCTAATATACTCATTGGTAGTTTCAAATCAAAATCATATAAAAAATGTCTGAATTAATTTGATAAGGAAATTTTCCCTATATCAAGGATGGATAATAACATAATCAAGATAATATATTGTCTAAAATCTAACCAACTAGAGGATAAAGTGACAAAAAAATGACCATCAATTTTTTTTAGAATAATTTTTAAAATTCGAAACCATAGTTTATTGGATACCACTAGTTTAATGGAGTTTTCAGGCACAAGGTTGTTGGTTTTTGGAATAGTATGTAAACCTTTATAATTTAATTAAATCCTATGATAAGGGGGAGAAATATTTAACCAAAAAATCACATTGAATATTCAGAATAAATTTTTACCTATAATTGATTTTAATGTTAAAATAAATTAAATGAAAACTCAAATAAAAGGTATCAAAGTATAGAATTAATTTTGTCCACATCAACAAAGAATGTTCCAAAAAAAATTGATAAGAAAATATTATAATAAATAAAGAAAATAAAGAAGAATAAAAAAGTAAGATACACACGATCTTTAAGAGAAAAAAATTTATTAAAGAACACCCAAAATGACTATGAATAATTTTACACAATAAACAAGAAATTATATTTTACTGTAGGAGAATAGTATAAATAAAAAAAATTCAAATAGTCCATGATTTGTTTTATTTATAGAAGGAAGATAATGAAAAAATAGAATCAATACATGAAATAAATAAGAGAATTAGTTTGGTAAAAATAATTAACAAGAAACCATAAATAATAACAAAGATTGGTAAGAATTCTCCCAAAAATGTTTTGATTAGTTGGATCACCCAATTATATATATTAAAAAATAAGGAAAAATAAAATTAGTAGTCTAGAGGTAGAAAATTATTTTTACATAAAAAATTGTATTCCATGAGATGTTGTAAAAATGTTTGACCCAAGAGTACAAGATAAGCCATGTTGAATCTATAATATGTATAAATACAATTAAAATAACTTTATGATAATTATTATAACCCAAGTAGTGATTCTAATGATAACTCATCAAGCAATAATAAGTAAATGTTCCTTGATAGTAAATGGAATGATGAAAGTAACACAAAAGTAGTTTTTAAAAAATGAAATAAAACCATTATTCCCAAATAGAAAAATTGATGTAAAATTAGAAAAGAAAGTAAGAATATTTATATCCATGAATAGATAAATGGGAAGGATTATTTTGGTTGAGAAAAAAATCTCAACATTATCTATCTCACAAAGGTGTTATGGATTCCCACATCATTCCCATATATATCTTGTTTATTCTTTTCATCTACGGAATTAAAAAACACATTATTCTTGGGGGATAATAGAGGAAATTAGTATGTTATCAAATACAGAGAGAAGATTAGAAGTCATGATATTGGGAATGATCTAACATTTGAAATATTAAATTTAATTTTATGGAGTTATTATCCTTGATGAAGATGTTGATGGAGTACATATCATGATGTGTATTATTTGAGATTGTTTCAAAAAGATAATATATCATAAAAAACTAAAACTATGGATGTAATTTATGAAAAGGGTTATCTAAGAGTTATGATTTTATATTAAACCCTCCCTTTATTTTAATAATAATATTTTTTTGTTATGAGGGATGATTTTGATAGATTCATGGAATTAGTGAAAAGAATATTTTGCAGAATTTCATAGGTGATTTTTTAAAACCAACTTGGTATTTTTTTGAATTATTGTCATCGATTATTGACATATTTTATAGAATTTTTTTTAAAATATTAAGAGAATATATTCAAAAATTAGAATCAGATAGAAAAACTATTTAAATTGAACCTAAAAAATTATTTTTAGTTGTTATCATATTATGGATTGGTTATGAATTTTTTTTCTTTGTTAGACCTGTTTTTTTCTATGACAATAATTTCTTACATTGAATTAGATTTGAATAATTGATGGAACCTGGATTTATGATAAATGATACCACCCAATTTAAAAATCCATTGTATTTGTTTTCTATAAAGGGGATAGAATAAGAAACAAGAATATGAGATATCAAAAGAGAATTTACTTATGTGTATTAACTAAAAATATAAAGAGAGATATTGTTTAAAAACATGATGTGGAGTTGTATATATTATCAATAAACATCATGTAAATATGATTTGGGAAGAAAATCTTAGATGAATTTTTGATTACCCAATCATATGTGACAAGAATTTAAATAATATGTACCCAACAATGGTTTCAATATATATATTTGTTAATATTGGAAAAAGAATGATAAACACCTTAGATCATGAAGTTTAATGTGAAAAACTTACATCATTTATATAAATTAGAATGTAATATGTTTGAGATGATACTATTGTATATATTAGTGGAGATCCATTCATAGTTGGAAAGTATTGTTATTAAATGAAGAGTTATGTAGAGCACTGATATTTCTAGATATTTTCATTATATGAAGAATCCCAGAAAGTGGATATTATTTTCATTCAAACCCATACTCATGATTAAAAATTATAAATGCTGATGAATGTTATGGAAGTATTACATCGAGAAGTTTGGATGAATGTTAGAAGATTTTTATGGGATCCTCTTTGAGTTGTTTTCTCTAAATTATTATTATTTTAGTTTAAAGTTATGGATTGGTGTTTTGTTCTAAGGTTTCATTGAATTTGGGTGATACGAAGATATTACATGGTGGTTAATTAGGTTTTTTTGATTTTTTATTTTTGGTGAGACTTATGGGTTGTTCTATTGGGTTTTTGTTATTATAAGTTGTGGCTGATTTTTCTAATTTTTTTATTGAAGTTAGTTCCTTTGGAATATCTGTTTATGATTTTTAGGGAAAACATGAAGATATTTTGGAATGAAAAATGATTTCAAAGGGACACGGTATGGGGTCTTAATGCCTTTAGTTAATTTTTATGTTATTTCTAGAATATACCTGCTATTGTTTTGGTAAATTAGTAGTCCAATGTTTTCAATTACATTTATAATTTTGAATGAATTATTTTCAAATGATACATTAGTATAAAAAGTTAAATTCTTTTGAAATTAGTTTTATAATAAAATTTGTGTTGGGTATCCATATACTTATTTTTTTTCCAAAACCATGTTTCCAATCATTGTGAAAGTGGATTTCTTGATGTGTAACTATTTCACTTTAAGACACAAAATTAGGAATGTCTTGAACTTAGTGATTGTATTGATTTATCCTATATGCTATCTTGTTTTTGTGTGGGATATAGAATATGAAATGTATTATTGTTACAGGTAAACTGGATAATCATTATAAACAATATTTTTTTCCCACATGATTCATCATAGTGTGGTTATTTAGTTTGGTTGTTAAAATATAATGCAACCTTTAGGCTTAAGGTTTATGTACTCTTTCAATGACTGGTTAACCACTCTTACCATTAGTATATACTATGTAATAGCAATATAAATAATTTTGTCCCATCATTATGTGTGAAATTATGAAAATAATTGTCCAATATTACCATAGTTTGGAGTTTTATATGTGGTGATGTAGTAGAAATGTTTGTTTAGGGGAATGAGATACTGACTCTTATGTGCTTGTACTTTACTATATGAATGATTAATAATAAAACGTATTTCTTAAAACATTAATATTATTTATTTTTACTTGTAATAAATTTTTTTAAGAAAACATTGTGTTTTTATTTCATATCATAGTATTATAAATCCACTTTTCTTTTTAAGAAATGCGATTTCATTATCATTAACTATGTATTAAATTCCAATAAATGTTTGGAGGGTATTTCAAATTGTAATTTATTTAATTAATAGAAATCATGATTAGATATCTTGTCTAAATTAAAGTCTCACTTGTATAAAGAAATATTTTTATTAAATGAGATTTAAATAACAATGAATTATTCGGAGGAGAATCTCTTCAAAGTTCATAAAATTTAACTCAAGTCCTAAATCCTACTTCGATCTTCATAGGTTTAGATATATTTTTTATTGGTAATAAAAAATACCATGAATAAACTATTAATTTTTTTGACTCTATATGTTATCTGTGTAGTGGTTTGATTATATTAAATCTATATTTAAATCAAGCCAAAGAATTCTATTTACGCAAGATCAAATTCCCAAAATGACTTGCTACCGGAGTGCCCTAAAGAAAACACTATTTCAATACATTTGACAGATTGGACATAAGTTTACATTATGATATCTACATTATTTGGCCACCACTAATTGATATAGCATCCACGTTATATCATATTTATTTTAAGTTTAATTTTTGATTATAGTAGTATATTTTAGTATTTGAGAATGATTTTATTTGGTGTGAAGAAAATGATAGTTATTAATAATGATTTATGTATAAGAACAGATATTTATTTTATAGTTAATGAGAATGATAATAGTTTTTACTATATATATCATAGTTATTATTAATTTTTAATTATTAAAAATTTTATGGGATGGGTTTTTTGTCCTTGATTGATCATGAAACGTACCCTATTACGTGGGACGGGTTGAGCCCATGAATTGGTATTTTCCTTCCTATATTCCTAAAGGGGAAGATGATAGACCTAACATTTTATATGAATTACCATATCTAGAAGTCTAATGTCTAAACATAACTTCCCTATTCCATTTTCCATGAGTTGACCATATAGGGAATAGGGTAATACAATTCCATGTCCTACCCTAGTTAGATTACATTAAAGAAATGTATATAAAAAATAATATGGGATTACATCATGGGTGATTCAATATGGAAGAAATTCAAAAATATGAGAAATATTTGGAAACCATTCACCATGTCTCAATATTGTCTCAAATTATTTGGAACAATGCTTAAATCCTCCTTAAAATTAACTTTAATTATTCATAAAAGATTATAAGAAGCAAAGAGATTTGATTCAGTTCAAAAATCTAGAAGGGGACTCCACATTTCTTCCCTTGTTACCTGATCCAATATAAAACCTTTAAAATGGATTAAAATTATCATTTTTTAACAAAAATAATATTGAATATATACTAGAGAGTTTTTATACTATTTATATAGGTGTGCAGTAGGATCATTTCAATTTCACTTAGTGGTGTATAATAAATTTCAACATGATGTGCTATCTCACTACCCTCTTACCAATCAACAGGTTAATCAGTGAAAAAATGTTTATTTGGATGGAATTATTCCTAATAAGTATATATTAATATTTTTAAATTTTATTCATCATATAATTCTTATATACATATCTATCCAATGCAGTGATAGTCAAAGGAAATTTTGGTGCCTCTGCTACACCCAACCTAACTTGGACCCTAATGAGAATCATTTATATAATGATGACAAGGAAAATATCATTTTTTGCCATGGATAGTTCCTAAGAATCACCACTTAAATCTACAATTATAATCTATTCATGGATACTTGGTTTAAAAGAGACTTTTTCTCTTTAATTGATGGCTTGATTTATAAGGTTGGCCCATCAGTAGGTAACTAGGATGCCTAATATCACCACAAAAACACTCAATATTATTTAGTGATTTATAAATCCCAATGAATTAAAATTAAATTTCATTCTTTGATTAATGATATGGATCATTTTTCTTGAAATTACTTCTCATCCACTTCTCTCTAAGTATGAATTTCTAGTATCCATGGTTACTAATGTCTAGATAATAGTTCCCCCATAAATTTGGAAAAACGGACCCCCAGTATTTTATGTTTCAATGTAAAATATGATGGCTGCTTATTGAATGGTACTATGCATAAAGAATTTATTATTTTTTATGACCATTGTTTAGTGATTGTCTTACAATTCTCAATACAATGAATTTTTCCCGTAGTGAACACGTTAATTTCCCAATCTATGGTCTCATTATCTATAAAGAAATAAATATTTCTCTCATAGTGGTGTAATCTAATTTTATTAGGATAATTAAATTTATAAAGTTATGGTCCCTAGAACACTGGTACCCATCCCAGTAGTCCAATTTCTATAACATTCAATAATGTAGAAATATTTTTCCCATAAACGTATTTTTTTCATACATTAAGAGAGGGAAACAAAGAAGAAACCAAACTATATTATAAGGGGAAGCCCTAATTAATATTTTTTTCATATATTGGATACATATCCTTGAGTTGTAATATCCATATATCTTGGGATACATTCAACCTCCATCACATCAGAAAACATTAGAGTTTTATTTTCTCTAACATTCATTTTATTTTGTTAATTATTTTGTTATTGTAAATATTTTTTTCATTAATCTTGACATTAAATAAATATTTATCTTTTAGTTAGTATGATATGTTGTACTTATGTTTATGTTTAGATATTACTATGATTTAGTCTTCAAGAGTATTTCTAGGATCCATGTTTTTCAAAGAAATTGTTTTTCCATTATAAAATTTTAGTATTATATTATTTTGTCAGAGTATTCCTTCCTTTCAGTATAGGGACCACAATTGTTGTCAGTGATGATATTTATATAAGAAATGATAATGTTGTTATCGTTTATGAATAGAAAGATGGGATTTTTAGGTATTTTTTCCCAGGATTATATACTATTAAAGAAGGTGAATATTATGGGATAGTTTTTTGAGGAATGTATAAATATACCCCATCCCATATTGCACAAGAGAGGTTGAGGCTTTGAATTAGTATGCACATTACTATATTTTTAAAGGGATGATCTTTTCCCATGTATTATTATACACATTCCCCATATCGATGGTTTTTAATTTTTTCTATACCTAATATTGTATGATAGACCTGTTTTGATTGTATATGGAATGGCCCAATTCAACAACTTTCCCTACCAAATTTATATTCTAGGCGTTGAATCAAAGTACGTAGTATTGGAATGTTACCTCTTGGTATATAATGTTACTTATTATGATTATTTAATTACATGAACATTATTATGATCATATATTGAGTTATGACTACAAATAAAATTATTTGATTTTTTTATATGTAAATGAGTGGGCTTGGCCTGATACACACTTACATTACTCATTAATGATTTGATACACATTGTTGGTTCCCTATTGAGTATGTACATCCCTAGACCCTGCATGGAAACCCACATAGACATGTAACACTTTATGTGTGGATTTTTATGAACCCTGTTAATTAAGAAGAGTTCACAGCTCATCTAGACTTAAGTATTATCGGATTTATACTATTTTGAGTCTGATTTTTTGGTTGAGTCATTGAGAGTTTTAGATGGGCATGTAAAGAGGATGTACAAAAACCGTCTGCTATAGTTCATTCGAGGTTTCTATAATGTGATCCTCCTTTTGAACGTTAAGGAATTACTTTGTGATGATTATTTATATATATTTAATTTCAGCCTGTTTTATCCCATTATAGACATTATGTGAGTTTGGGATGATTTGATTAAGATACAAGTTTCATTTATTAGTTTCATTATTTATTTTCTTTGTGGTGGATTTATAGATATTGTATTTTCAAATGATGTAATTTAGATCCATAAAACTCTCTACACTAAGGGTCATGTTGGATTTTTGGCTATCCATATGTTCAGTTTATCTTTCTTATATATGGGGGGGGGGGAATCGGCTCCAAAATATTAACGTTAAATCTATTGTATTTAGTAGAATTTATGAATTCAGATTTTCAATTCTATTTGAGAGGCCTTTGTTTAATGTAATTTGGGTTGTTATCCATAAATAGGTCTAATTAGTCTCTCTCTAGTAGTTAATCAAGTTCTTATTGAATATATATATATATATATATATATATATTATTAGTGGGTACCTTAGGTTTGGGTGAGGATCTCATTTGGATATCTCATGTATTATGTGAGGTAACATGAGAATTGTTATGATCCTTACCAGGACATGGTGTTTATAGATTCATGCATCCTGAAATATAGTACAAAATTAAAAAAATGTCAATTTTTTTGTAATTCATATTTTTTATGACACAAATTTATTAAATAACTTATAATAATGTAAACAATGAATTCCTATATACCTTGTTAGGTATTATTTGATAAATTAAATCCACAGACACATCTGTTTGATTTTAATAATGCTACTTATATCCATTTCTGTTCTTTATAGAGCATATAATGTTTTTTCTCCATCACTCCTTGTTAATATATGTTATTTATACATCAATATATTTCCTTTTTAAATAGTATTTTTTTCCACATTCTATTTAAATCAGATACATAATAATGATCCATATTTTTTTCCTAGTGTTTATTTCTGAACATTTAATTTGTTCATGTAAAATATTTTACCACTAAGGATTCTATTTTAATACTACTTATTTTTTTTATTATGTGATATATTATGAATTATATACCCACTCTTATAGTGTGTTTTTTACTAGTTATTGAAAACATTATATGGTTATATTATATATAACACTAGTTATATAATATGTTTTAATATTTTCAAAAATGAGAAACTATTTTAAAACACTCTCCATGAAAAGGGAAATAGTTTAATAACCATATATTTTTAATTGGAAATCATTTTTAAGAGTTTTATTTATTTTTAAGGGAGTAATATTTCATAAAATAATTTATTACATATCCTGTATTCTAACATTCAAAATGATAAACTGTTCTCCACATTATGAATTTAACTGGGGAGATATTTTCTATAAATAATTTCATAATATAATTTGTAAAATTGGGAGATTTGGAAATAAAACTCGGATGTGAATTTTAAAATGGAAATTTAATTTTCAGAACAAATATTTTGCAATGGGTTGGTTTAGTAAACACCATTATTTTTTAGAATAATTATAAATTATAAATTTTGAATGGATTTTCAATAAAAATTTGTTTGAACCGAAAGTGTATTGAAAAATAGAAATTTAGTTGTGAATAAAACATAGGATATCTTCATTCAATGTTATGGTTTTCTGTATCTTGTGTATAAAATTGACTAATTATATATATTTGAAAGTTTGATATATCGTATGTCTTATTTTTTAATGTTTATATGGTATTTTTTGGATTTAAGAAAATTGGAGTTCTATTTTTTAATTATTATATTTTGATATTAAAGTTTCTAAATGATTTTGGTATCCACACATCATACATGTGTTGATGATTTGAAATGAGAAGCTATGATTCAATTTCAAATTAATATATTGGGATAAATTATATTTTACGAGAAGTATTTATTTAGGGTTAAATGAGGTTTTGATGATTTTAAGGAGATCTATATTTGTAGTATGACCTGTGATCTTGGATAACAATTAATGTTTTAGGTATTTTTTGTTCCTTATGGATGTTAGTTTTTTTGGTAATCTATGAATTGTGTTGGAATTTAAGAGTTTACATTTTTGTAGTGGTCTATTTTTTTGTGGGTTCCTCACATTAATAATTTCTAATTTTTTAGTGGATCAAGGTTTATTTGAGTTTTTAATTAATTATATATGTTTCTATATAGACTTATATAGGATGAGAAATTATATGGTAGGGAGTTTGTAATTGAATTTATCAGGATCAATTGAATTTTTAGAGATCTTGAAGAGTTAAGTGAAGAATTGGTGACGAAGTTTTGAATATTTTTAATCTATTTGAATGTTTTTTATAATTTTATTTCTAGTTTTATAATTTCATGGTATGAGGATGAAATAAAATGTATTTTGGATATTTTTTGAGTTTTAATATTGGTTATGAGATTTTGGGAAGGTTTTTATAGAATTTCTCCAATGATCCTTGACTGAAGATGACATTGGGTATCTAATGGGTGTTCACTATATACATAGAGAGCTTGGTAGAGGATAGTGTAACTTTGTGGGCACACCAGGTAACATATTTCTCTTTAGTGCGAACCCAATTGGACCGTTATAATTTTTCTTTTATGATATTGTATTTTGGACCATCCACCATCAAACGTTTTTTCACACCGTATCCCATATTTGGGACCATTTATTCTTTAATGACTGAGAGGCCCTTCACGGATCACCCATTAAATATTTTACCCTTCCTTCTTCTTCATACATGAAGGATTATTTTTGGTGGTTTCTGTTATTAAATTTAAAGTAAAACATCCTCTAATCCCCTTATTCACTTATACACCTTTATCTTTTTTTCTCATTTGGGTTGAAAATATTTGTGGGTAAATTCACATAGACATGGTGAAATCACAAATAATCAAAAGGGGATAGAAAGATGGAGAGGAAAACTCAAGACACCAAACTAGTGATCCACCAAAATCTGTGTGACGGAAACCATACTTTAAATCATTGATCCTTCTCGGATGTGGTCACTGGGCGATCACCGAACTCAAGACCCTTCCAAATGTTGTCACAGACTCTAAAATCAATGTCAAACCTAAGAATGTTTGACATAGTGGTTAATTGGTGGTCTCATTATAAATAACTAAGGTAATCCTTCTTGATGCTTATCACCATTTTGTTCATAGTGGGAAATTATTTAAGCCTAGACCCACATTGAAATTCCTAATATCATCACTTGAAACAATCAATTTTTCGGGGTTTCATATCAGCCTTCATAACTCCTCTGATGTTGTGTTTCCCTTACCTCTAGGGTTTACTATTGATAAAATTGGGTAAATAATTTATGGTATTTTGGGGGTTCTTCCATGAGAATTCTCAAATGGACCCCAAACATTGATCCCTTCTCTGAATCTCCCATAATTCCAATCTGGGTAGGATTTCATAGTCTTTAATTGAATCTTTTCAAACAACATGCATTTTTTCTGATTTTTAAACTCATTGGTAATCCTTTGAAACTAGATTCCACCATAAGGACTCTTTTAATGCCTTCTG
The DNA here is from genome assembly GCA_963277665.1 of Viscum album. Classification (NCBI taxonomy): domain Eukaryota; kingdom Viridiplantae; phylum Streptophyta; class Magnoliopsida; order Santalales; family Viscaceae; genus Viscum; species Viscum album. The sequence goes on along the minus strand of OY728131.1, from coordinate 1,224,925,207 downwards.
TTATCAGAATTTGTGTGAAAATTGATGTATCTATGGATCTACCTTCTCACATCTGGATCCAAAATGGAGAATATGAATTATCTCATTAGGTAGTTTATGAAATACTTCCATATTACTATAACCATTTCATTAAGCTTGATCGTGCCTCTAATGTTTGTGTCCAGAAAAAAGATGGTCCCGAGGTCAATAAAAACACATGGATTGAGAAATTAAAAGATAATTTTGGAATATATGGTGATAATGGTAGTCACTGTACAAATGTTGGCCCATGCGGATTCTTTAATGAAGCACCAAATAATGATGTGAATAAGGAATATTTGTTCATTATTGCACAACTTACTGGAAATAAAAAAAATATCAGGAATTGTGGATGATGTTCTTAATGTAACTAGTGTCAGTACTATCCCATTTTTAATGGAGGAGGATCAAAGGAATCATCTTGATTCAAATGAAACAAGGGACAAAGAACAAGGAGTCATCTCTATTGATTCTCTTTTGGAAGAAGAAGATATATCATATATAATTGAGAAAGAGTATCTCAAATCAAGTTCTAGGAAAGGAAAAAATTGATGGTGGATGTAGACTGATTCATTACACCAAATATCAATAAAAGAAGAAACGTAGAGACTGTTATAATATTAAAATAATTATAGTCACATGATCCCTTCAAGACTCTAGGAAAGACTATGAGCTTCCAAGACAAATAGTTTAACCTTGTTCAATATCTGATGAGGAGGAGGAAAATGAAAGGGACAAAGATCCTATGTATAGAGATTACTATTTGATATAGAATAATGTGAGTGATGAAGTTAGTGCATATATGGATGAACAAGATGAAACAACACATAAAAAATATGTGCATCAAAAGATTTGTTCAGAAACCTACCTTGAAATACAAAAACATATTTCCATAAGGATGGTCAATGAATACAATAGGAATCTCAATTTCAACTTTAGAGACATAAAATGATTTTGATTTATTCAATTTGATGTGTTGCTTCATGGTAACTTATTTTTTATTGATGTTTGATGTTGTTTCTTCCTGAATCCCTTAAAATGGTAGGATGTCTTTATAGAACTTCTATTTAAGATGGTTCATGTTTGAAGCAATCTAGATTTTCTGACTTGAGGATTAAGATTGGCTATGTTGGCTTGGGAATTTATCCTAGTTCTATCTACACTTTTCTATCATTCATGGATTGATGTGGCTTTTTATCCTAGTTCTATCTACACTTTTCTATCATTCATGGATTGATGGGGCTTTCTTAGCATTTTCAGTGTTGCTACTCTGAACATTTTTGTGCTGTGATGCTATATACTATTCTACCACTCATTTTTGTTGTCCATGTCACACTGTTAAAGTTAGAAAATTCTATTTTTGTAGATTTATCTTTGTCAGTTGGATGTTGTTCTTTTTCTACTTCTCTACATGAAAATTATGATGGTTCGCTTGGACTTTCTGGATGATTTTCTAGTTGATGAACTAGAGAAAATTTATATTTCTCCTTAATTGAAGTGAAAGAAACTAATATTCTTTAGGATAGGTAATGGTGTCCTTGGTCTGTTGCTACACACTAATGCTATATGCTTAGATATCACATGCAACTGCAATGCATGGATGCTTTGGCATGCCTGAGTATTTTTGACGGTGCTTGTTGGTGGTTAGATAGACATTGCAGAGTACTGAATATTTCTATGAGAATACTATAAATAAGTATTTCTAGGATGGGTATTGTGACACCTTCTTTATTTCTCCTTATATCTATTGGATTCCTGGTATATTACATGGAATGGTTTCTATCAAGGCATTTTATTTAATTTTTTCTAATTGAGTTGTATATTCACTTCTTATATTCTGGAAATGTATCATCCTTCACTCCCTACTGGTGTAAGATATTTACATCTCATGCTTGTATAGTTAATTTTGATTTTAGTAAATTTTTGTGGCATGAATTGTGCGACCGATTCATGCCACCACTTTTATAAAAAAAACTTATAAACAATGGGATACCACTCTTCATGTTTAAAGGGAGACTCTATAAATTATTTCACTCCATTTTATCACTGTTTTTCTAAAGTTGAGTTGTAATGTTTCTTTCTTGGATATTTATAGAATTAGGTTAAAATTCATATTTCAATTGGTTGTTTTAATTGGTTATAATAAGTATTGTGATTCATTGTGGAATTTAAGAGTTTTCTCTTGAATTTCAATTTGTTTGATTTTTTATTATGTTATTGTTATTTTTTGAGATAAATATTTATTGATTCTTGGTTTATTATTTCTAGGTCATTATTTAGAATATTTTGTGATGAATAAATTTTTACAAAGAATAAGGTAGGGGTCTCAACTCCTTTAGTTACATTATAGGCTATGATTGAAATATGAATGTTTCGTTTTCCTAAATTAATAATTATGAGTAATGAATTATATAAAAAATTATGAATAAATGGTTTTATTAAATTAATATCATATAAAATGTTACAAAATTTTGATGGTGGATTTATAATGAAATATATGTTAAGTATTGCATTTATTATTTTTCCCTAAACCCATATCATCAATCATAGTGAAAATGTTTTTTTTGATGTATAAGCATACCTCTTTGGCTAGAAAAATTAGTCATTCCCTAAACATGGTGCTTACATTGACTCATATTATATCCCCTCATTTATGTGTGTGCGATTTAGAACATTAAATGTAATATTCGTTATTCTTAGCTAAATAATCATTATAAACATTCTTGTTTGTTCACAAGATCCAACCAAACAAATTGATTTCATTTGTTTATGAATGTATGAGGAACCTTTATGCCCATTGTTCAAGTAATGTTTCCATGAATGGTTATGCACTACTTCTATTATTTTGTTACCATGTTTCACTAATAGAGATCAATTTATCCCATCATAACCTGAGAAAGTTTTAATAACCTAATCCAAACATAACCTAATCAAATTTATCAACATTGGTGTTATGGTAGTGGTGTTAGTTTAGTAGAATGATATAATGGATCTTATATTCTCTTCCTTTAAAATAAAAATACTTCTAATAACCATAATGTTTAAAACTATAGTACTTTTTATTATGCAGGGAATAATTTTATTTTTGGTAAACATTGGGTTTTAAATTAATATAAGAATTGTATAAAAAAATACTCCTTTTTGGAAACATTTTTTAATTATCTGTAACAATGCATTGGTTTTCAATTAATGGTTTGGAAGGTATTACAAATTATGGTTTCCATAATTAATTAATCTATAATATAGATATCTCTCTTAACATAATATTTGATTATTCTAAATAAATTTTTTCTTTATAATCATTAAATAATAAAGGATATATTAAAAAATTACCTATTTAGGATACCTGAAATTGATCTCAATGCATGAGTCTTTCTTCATTATTCCCTTAGAGTAGGTATTGGACACGAATAATGTCATGTACAAAATATTACATTGATTAAATCTAAGAATTATCTACTGAATGGTAAGAATGTTTTATACCATGATTTATTGAAATCCTTATAATTCTACTTACATAAGATCAATGTATTAGGATGAATTTATACTCGAGTGCCCAAAATGTCACACTATTTCATGTCATGAGATATATATTATATATATTTAAATTTGGATATTAATATAATATGGAAATTATGCATTGATATGGGATCCATGTTATGTCATATGCATTTGAATTCAACTATGGGATTATGGTACTGTATTTTTATACTAGATCATGAATTTAATTATTTTAGTGTGATAATAATGATGGTTATTAGTGATGAATTATTCTTGAACATGGATACTACAATTATTGTTGATGATCATGAAAATGGTATTTTTATGTACATTCACTCTTTCTTATAAACTGTTAACGCAGGTCGATTTCATGGGATGATTTCTTGAACCATGATTGAGTATATTCGGTCAATTATTCCCTAATATTGTTTAAGGTTGTAACATTGTATACCACTTAACATATTCCTAAAGGGATATGTTTTGAGCCCAAATTTTCACAAAACTTCCCCTATATATGGGGTAAATGAATCTCTGTAACTACCATGGTCTTTGTTCCATTTGTTGACCATGTAGAAAATGTTTTAATTTAATAACCTACCTTACCCAATTTAGATCCTAGGTATTCACATGGTGCACATAATATAGTATAGGTGTTATTTATTATGATTATTTAACTTCATGTACATTATTATAACCATTTATTTAGTGATTGTTACTAATAACATCTTTTTCTATTGTATGTTTACAAATTAGTGGGTATCTTCTTCTACAAAATTGGAATATTCATCAGTGATTTGATCCTTGTTGGTAGTGCAAAAATATGAATATATATGATCACACCATGTATAAACACCTAGGTAGACATGAATATATTTCTGCGATTTTTTTAGGTCCCAAATTAGTTGTGGAGTGTACATTGAAATTTTAGACTTGGGTGTTATAGGAGTCATTCCCTTGTTAATACCATAATTTCAAGGGAGTATTTTGAGGTCATTTTTGGGTATGTATAAATGATGTATAGAAGCTATCTACTAAATTTTACATGATGTTTTCACACATAGATCCTCTCATTTTGACCCTTATGGAATTATGTGGTTGGAATTATTTATATGTAGTTTACTTTGCTTCTATTTTACCCATAATTTATAATTTATTTGAGTTTGGGCTAGTTTGATTAGTTTTCTAGATTCATATAATTTTTTCATTATTTATTTTTTTATTTTTTTATTTTTTGTGACATCAATAATATGTGAGTGGATTTGGGTCTATAATTCTTTTGACCTGTAAGGTCAGTCTATATTTTTAGCATGCTATATGTTTGGATTATCCTCACTATCTAAGGTGAAAATTTTCCTCCCATATATATCTATTAAATCAATATAATTTACAGTAGCCTTTGGTTATTTGGTGGTGCACCTAATGTGTTATGACATCATGATCTATGTATAATCTAGGTACTTGGTTCATGTTATTTGAAAACGTATGTTAGAGTGATATCGGAAAATGTAGAGATTCATTCATGTTAGAGAGGTTCTATGGTTTCCAAGACATAGTAAGTAACCAATAATATGGCCTGATGAAACTTATTATATTGGAATATAATATTTCTAAGGGATTCCCAGTCAGTGAGTATGTACCCTATGTTTATGTGAGGTTCTCATTTGGATATCTAATATATTATTTTATGGAAGTATATAACTATCTTGGGCTTGATCAGGAGACATTTTCTTTGTTTAATATTGTATCATGTAGTCTAGTAGAACTTTAGGACATTTGAATTCCTATTATATTATAGTTTATATATTAGAATGGATTTAATTAGTTATATAATAGATAATAAAGTTATTATTTAATTTATATCAATATTATTAGGAATTTTTTAATTTATACAGAGAACTCACACATATATTTTATTTTGATCATACTAATTATTTAAATTTCTATTCTTTATATATAATTATATAAATTCTATGTTTTACTCGTTATTATATGTCATTTATATTTTATCGTGCTATTTTATTTTTGTAGAAATGTGTATAAACCTTTTTTGAAAATTATGTTTGTAATAATTCTCACATCCTCCTATTTAGTGTTTATATTTGAACATTTTAACTCATTTGTTGATGATTTTACTACTGGGCATGCCATATCAGGATCCCTTTTTTATTATGGGACTTATTATGAATTATGTAGAAGATCATATTGTTTGTTTCCTACCAGTTTTAAAATCCATGTTATTATTTCATCGTATATATTTTTGATTATATAAAGTATTTAATGTATTTAAAAGGGGTAAATTGGTTTAAAACACAAGGACTTAAAATGATAATATTTTAATAAACTAATTTTTTTCTAGAAAATGGGTTTTTGGGTAGTGGTCATTGGTAAGGGTGATATCTTGTGAAAAAAACTATTCTATAATTATTTTATTAAATTCCAAATTGAAATTATTTTCCCTTTTTGGAATTATACTAGATAAAAATCTTCATAAAATATTTTTATAATCTAATTAGTAAAATTGCGTTCTTTGAAAAATAAACTAGGAAGTGAATTTCAGAATGGGAGTTTACCTTTTAGTAAAGCAATCTTTTTATGGGTTGGTTTGGTAAAATTATTTTCATAGAAAAATTATTTTAACTTATATATTAGTAATGGGATCTATTTTTATAAAAAATATTTCGACATATTCTTTTTTCTATATAGAAATTCTGTAATGGGAATATATAGGATACAATATGTTACAGTTATGGTTTAGAGTGAATATATCCTATAAATGATCAAATATTTTGAGTATATTGGATAGAATTTATGCCATTTGGTTTTACTATTATCTAGAATCTTGATGATCTAAGAATAATTTTTTTAATGGGTAATTTGAATTTCATGTTTTTAATGGGTAAAAATGATGTTGGGGCCCCCACATCAGAAGTATGAGGATTACTTGAGACGATTAGTAGTGATTTAGTTAGGAATTGACCTTTTAGAGAAAAATTGAATTTTATTTTAAGAGTTTGATATAGTGGTAATGGAGGATTTATTAATTTCAATGAGTTATTTGTAGTTAATGTGTTTTATGATTTGGGATATATGTGTATAACACCCCAACTGAAACCACTAGGTCTGAGCTAGTGAGCTATAATACATCATGTGCCCCTTACCATATGCAAGAGGATTTTGAATAGAAGAGACTCTATAGTCCCCATGTCGGGAGACTATACCCTAATTATCATGTCCTTAAAAAAATAAAAAAACATAATATAAGAATCATATTAACCTGTGGAAAGGTACATAATATCAAATTGAAAAAATTCCATTCAATGAAATAAATAGGATCAAGAAGTAGCTTGAAAAACAAAAGTGTAAGTGAATTAGACAAGTAAATAAATAAAAAGATGCCAAATACTCTAGAGTTTGTACCAATTTATCCTCCATATCCATGCAACATATTTCAATTTTTTACATGCCCCTTTCCATTTATAGGATCCCTATACATGATGTGTGATCTTGCATCAAAATTTATGTGATGGGTGTGAGTGATAAACCTAGTAGGACCCCACAATTTATTCCTTAAAATAAGTGCACATTTATAAGAGTGTATAATAAGATAATTAATAAAATAACATATAAGAAAACAATGACACTAAGCATCTATTTGATAACCAAGAATTCATGAACACTGGTTGTTTATACTTCATCTCTTTTCTCAAAAAACATTTTAGTGGTAAAAAAATGTCACAAGAATTGGAGCCACACTTGGTGCTTTATGCCCCTTGTTTTTTCAGGGGTCAAATCACATAAACTATAATGAAATATGTTCATCCCACAATCGGTCATAATTCCTCATTATCCAACCCAGTTTATTCATCATGTCATATTAAACATCATAACACACTCCCCCTTCAGAGCCACTGATCTAGGATGGCTCCACCTATAAAATTGTTATTAAGAATATGAAAAAATATAACATATACCAAGTGGAAACACAAGGAAACGTAGAATAACATAACAAGTGACACATTACATATCAAGAATGTGAAACAGTAGAAACAACACTCACATGAGATAAAAATCAACTTATCCTAGAGAATATCTACACACAACATCATATAATGATAAAGGGTCAACGACTAAACCACATCACACACTCATGAAAAACATGATTATATGTAAATGTTTTCTATTTTGATTCTAGATTGAGAAAAATATCAAGAATTAGAGTCATGAAAATTCGATATAAAGAACATAATTCTAGAACCATATACTATGAAATGTTCATCAACCGAGATGAATACAAGATATTTAAAATGAAGGGTCATCAATTTATAGAATCCATTTTCGATCGTAGAATGGTTCATGGATTTTTAATTGATTTTATAGGGGAGCCTCGAGTCCAACCATAGATTTTTGATCCATCATTAATAAATCAATAGAAAATATATTCTATAAAGAGAAATTATCTTGATGATCATCCATAAAACACAAAAGGTACCCATATATATCCTTTATAGATGAATTGTTTAATATCATTAGTTTTGGAGGAGAATTTCGAGGGGGATTTGTTGATATTTAGTTGGGTTCCCTATAAAAAAACAATTCCAAAATCCTTTGCGAGATAATTGAATAATTTAGAATTTGTTTTCTGGTGTACTCATTATTTGAGAGTATGCAAGTCTTTTTCTCAATGAAATCCAATGGTTAACTAAATGGACCTCCACAATAAATGTTGAATTGATAGATGAAACATCCCAATTATTTTCCATGTTTCATACTAGAAATATATATTTTTGAAGATTAAGTGGTGAAGGTGCATATTGAGATGTAATATACAACGATAAAATTATATGAAACAAACTCTAGATCAAACTTATTAAGATTACAGTTTTTATATTATGAAATGTGGAAATATTTATATAAGGGATTAGTTATTGCTATCTAGAGATTTTCTGCAAGAGGAACCCATATTTTAGTGGTACCTATTCATGTATGGATTTGGGTTCTTATTCTATTTCTACATGGTGATTTATGGTTAGTTAATTTAGGTGAGGTCCACCCATAACAGGGATTGGTGTACTTTATAATGTTGGGGTTAGAGACCACTCTTGATATATTAAAAACAACTACCCATCAGTTAGTAAGAAGGACATTGTGTGTTACGTGCGTGGGATATATTTCACTACTTGTGAATGTGTAAGAATGCATTAATGATTACGAAGGGTAAATCATGATTTTAACTCAATTGGATAACAATATATGAAGCATATTTCATTATAGAGATGATTTTTGGGTATTTATAAGTGTAATGTTGAGTCCATTTTGTGGTAGTAATGGGAATTCTGGACCTAGTATTCTATTGTATCAGTTCAATGAAGTTACTTTCAGATTTTCTATTGAATTTACCTAGCCTTACTATGAGAATATAAATTTTAGTGTAAACTATAATATTGTGGGATATGAAGTAATTTAGTGAAATTGAATTTTGTGAAGTTCAGACTAGTGTAGTTTATGATATTAATGTGGTATATCAGAAGTGTTTTAGTTGGATCTTATAGAAATGAATTTTTGTTCTGTTTATGGAGGAGGTACTTGTAAATCTAGTTAGAGAAAATTTGGTTCTTTCTTGTGAAATTGTACATTTCCCTCCATCAATAGGTAGTGGTACCCCGACTATATTACCTTTTTTGAGAGGGTCTCATGGAGGTGATGCCAACATGTTACTTTATTAGCATTGTATGTTCTAATAAAATTTCCCTAAAATATTTCCTAAATATAGAGATAATGATGGCCATTTTCCATATTGAAAGGTAGTTTCTTTGTTGTTGTTTTTTATTGGTATCATGGTGAATATCCTAGCCGATTCTTCCCTTGTAGAGAATGACCTTCATGTGTGTGGTATATATTGGTTGTTATCATAATAAAATAATGAAGTATTATCATTAAAACTGGGGACTCAATAACTGCCACAAAATTTTTATTTGGTAACAAAATCCTTTGATATGGGTGTTGATGGGATTCTCATTCAATTCATTCCATATGTAAGGTTGATATTATAATGAGGAGGGTTTTTTGTTGTTGGGTTTTAAAAATTAATGTATAGGCCAAATTCATGTTTCCAATAATGAATTTCTTAAGATGAGTTGAAGTCTATGAAATTAATGATGAGAAATAATGTTCCCTTATTGTTTGATGTTTTAAAATGATATCTTTGAGATGGACCATTGAAGACAAAGGAAGCACATGCAAGGAGGATTTTTTTCCAAAAGTGGTGGTCTAATTTTTTTAGCTTATCAAGTTATTTTATTTCATTTTAGGGGTAAGAAATGTTTTAGAGGTGGGGTGGACTTAGAGACCAACCGTTTTTATTCATATGAGACGTAGCTCAATATTGAATTTTGGAGATATAGGTTCTTCTGAGGGGTTAAATTGTAAATTTAACCTAGAATATGAAATTATTAAAAATATCATATGGTTTCATAGATTTCAGGTTTTTGTGGTTAACATAAGTCTTAGTTATTGTGGTATTGTGTGCGCAGTTGGGCCTTGATAAGCATATTTTAATTATAATGTTTTTTATTTTCGTCCATACGTGAATTCCCAAAGTATTGATTATATCTCACAACCATGGTCTATGGAGATAAGCCCCTTGACTATGGTTGAGTCCAAATTATGGGTTTCCCATTAGAGGTGGTGTTAATTTATTTAACACTAAGACCCTCAGGTGTCCATCATCACAGACCGATTAATTCATTGATCAATTAATTGATTTCTTTTGAAATCCATATATATATATATATATGTTTAGTTTATATATAGGGTTTGGTGTTTTTTTCATAAACCATAGATATACGGGGAGTGTGGAGAAATATTTCAATCATTGAAAGGAAGCAATGTCAAATCAGAAGAGTTAGACCATATTCTTAACAACATCAATGAAAATAACTTTTCTTCAATAGATGATTCAATCTTCAAACATTTTTTCATGAGGTATGGTATTTTTTATTGTTTATTTTTCTATGTATTTGGTGATTCTTGAGCATAGACTGATTTTTTTGTTCGATTCCCTACCATTTCTTAAATATGTAAATTTTTAAATCTATATCTATCCTAAACTATTTTGTTTTTTATTTCTATATATGACATATTTTTCACACACATGAATTATGGGTTGGATCACAATGACCATCATTGATAATAAATTTAATTTATTATCTATATTTTTACCACTATCATTCACAAATTAATCATCATTATATGGTGAATAAAATGATTTAAATTTCTTAGTATGAATCATATTTTGATTTAATCACAACATAATGTTCTATTTTTTGATTACGAAAAAAATGATGTGTAAATGAGAATGATATTTGGGTGATGGTAGAATGGGAAGGAATTAAACTGTGGTTTGTTTCTCGAGTAGTGGCATGAAGAGTGATAGATGACTCTCACGAGGTGATAATGGAAAACGATTCTAGTGAATGGTGGCAAGATATCTACTTTTAATTTGTTTCATTATTGTTCATGGTCTTGGATTTTTGTATGAGAATGAATAAAGAGAACATTGGTAGAGATATCTATATTTCAAGGTGGTTTCATGAATCTATATGGAAAAGCTAACCACAAGACATATAGTTCAAAAGAAAACATTCCATGTATCTAGATTTTAGACGTTTATAGTGTTTTATGTGATTTAAACAACACATACCATATGATCCATTTTACAAGACATGTACCAATATTTCCTTTGTGGCATGTACAAATAGTAAACACACAGGTATCTATTTAGACATAAATGCAGTGTGGGGTATGATCCTTGTAACTTACAAAAGAAACAATAAGGAACATGCTATATCAATTTTATCAATTTAAGATATAACATAATCATTCTTAGGAGTATAACATTTAATATAAAAATAACTATTAATAGAAATAGGTCAAACTATCATAGTCAAAGTAATTAACTACAGATTCATATAAACTATATAGTCACCAATATACGCACATAGGAAAAAACAATTTCTTTTAATATATTTGTTAATAAATAATTCTATTTGATTAGAAAAATATAAATGAACCAATATAAATACATAGTATAGCATAATTCCCTATTATTACCACTAAATGATATCTAATTATGATTCATGAACTACTAGATTAGTTCGATTTTGATGGATCCCCACAACACTTTACTAGTCATTTTATAGTTATTGCTATGGTACTCAAATTGATACCCCATTTAAAGTTATGGTTCCTATCGAAATACATGAACAACCCCATCAACTTACATATCCACCACAATGAGGTTTAGAATGACTTTTTATTTTTCACTTTATTCTAATACTCACTATCTTAGTTATAATATAGTATCAATATTTACTATATTGGTAACCTTAGTGACCAATGATACCATTTTATAGCTTTAATACAAAAATGTACTAATCATGACTTAAATTAGGCCCATGACCCAACCCCATCAGTTCTCCCCAATCCACATGGTCTAGAAAGTAACACCACTATCTAATAGTAGAATTTGGGGAGTGATTTAGCCATTAGGATTAGATGGTTATAAATTAAGTCATACAATACTAAACATATAAACTCATATCATGTAATTTAAATAAATTCCCTTTATAAAATTCAATGATAATATTGGTCCATATATTTTGGATTGTGTTATACCAAATATGCACAAGAGGGTGGTGAATTGTGACTTTTGCAATTTCTTCAAGAATCGTGATGATTTCCAAATCTATAGTTTAACATTATCAAAATGTTTATTTAGTGGAAAATAAATAGATTGAAGGATGCACTGATGTATAGTGGTTCGGGGAACAAGATTCCCCTAGTCCACTTCCCCAATGCTCTACTCTAGGAGCTTAGTGATTTTCATTATTCAGTCCTCTTATCAATAGACCATCCACAACTGAGTGAAAGAAGTTGACATCTTTATAAGATATGGATAAAACATAGCCTTATGATTCATGCACAAAACTGAATACCCTACATAGTGTGATAAATTGGTTACTCAAAATGAAAATATTCTTTGTCTAAAAAATACTATTCAGTTTTTCTTCATAGTTGCAGTAGCACACAACTAAAAGTAGATGGATCATCGTCTTTAGAAAAGTTTTTCTTCAGATAAGAGCTGTTCTGAGTCGATACAGTTGAAAATAGATCTAGAAATAAAATAACCAACTTTAACAACAATAGATTCATGATTTATCATCGATGTAGAATTATAATCTTTAACACTTTTCCTTTTCTTTAGAAAAACAGAGTCTCATTGATCTTGGTAGCTGTAGATCTCTGTGGCTCGTATAACTCTTTAAAAATTGCTGTTGAAAAACTCAAGAGATTGTTATTCTAATATTTTTCACGATTATTCGTTTCACTGTATGTAATTTAAAATAACACAGGTATATAGAATAATGAAGAGAGTTATCCTTTCAATGTTAGATCCACACATATCACTATATGAATCGTGAAATTCAATTTTTTGAATAACAGAGTAGTTGTAACTTCTCTTAATACTCCTAATGAAATCCTCTTCTTAAATCGATCCTTTAATTCACAAATTAATAGCTTTAAATTAGTCAATGATGTGATTTTAATATCTGGCTTTGAATATGGCTTGAAATCAACCTGATAATCTGCATAAAGACCGTTGCACGATAAAGCCATATTTTAAATCTATGATGCTAAATGTAGGGTTAATGATCTATTCATCAAATGTAAGGTTGACCTAAAATGTATGGTTGATCATCCATACTTTTCTATTAAACTTTCATACCTATGTTATATTATCCATACTTTCATCATTATCAAAACTTAAGATACATGATCCATACTTTTTGATAGAACGTAAGGTTCATTATAAAATAATGGTTCATGATCCATACTTTTATGAAGCAAATGTATGGTTCATACTTATGTAAGGTTCCTATTCCATAATTTTATGGTATTAAAAATTTAATGTTCCTTCCAAAGGTAAGGTTCCTTTATAGTAATTTTACGATAACGTATGGTTGATTAACCATACTTTTCTGAACTCCCGTAATGTAAATGTAGAATTTTATCCTTACACTACACTTTTCAATGTAGTGTATGAATGGTGTTTCTAGAACAATTTAAAATCATTTCCTAACATTTTTAAAATATTCCACATGAATTAAATGATTTATTGTTGTTACAAAATAAAAATATAAAGATAATTAATTTCCTGAAATATACTCAAAGTAAAATCATTAGAATAACATACAAGGGTATCTGTGAGCATCAAAATCATCATAAAAATATGGAGTATTGTTGAAACAAAACATGCTCAACAATCTCCCCTTATCATAATAGTATAGAGTATTGTTGAAAACAAAACTTTCTCAACAATATATACTAATATTTTAAGGCAAAGCCCAACCTCTAGTATCTAACACCAATAATGAGTGGAACTTAACTTATACTCACATCAAAAACTCACAATACAAGTAGTCCACAATCACCCACTAGTATGTATAAGTACCTCAAAAATAGAATATGAATATTTATTCACAAGAACCACAAAAAAAAAGGAATATAGTCATACACTCATACCATTTTACTTAAAAATAGACTGTAGAGCCACATTTCCATTAGAGTTACATATAATCCGGGTGCCTATAATCATTAGAAGACCATAAAGGTCCCCAAACATATGGAATAAAACAAATTAAATGTAATAGATCATTTTACTTATTTTCATTAATATATGATAAAGATGAGTTTTCGAACATCTATTAGTCGTAAAAGGATACAATTTACCTAGAATTACATAACAATGAAATATCGTATCTAAATGATATCCCTCAATACTGTGAGGATACATACATGGCATACTTACAATGAGATTAGTGATAAAAATATGAGATGTTTTAGTAAGGGAAATAATGATTCCCATCCCAATTACCAAGAGTCTAGTAACCCACTAGTAAACATATATACCCACACATATGAGTAGATATGTGTATTACATGTAAGAGTGAAACACCCATCCTAAAAGGGAAAGGGAATGAAGGAATGTGTTTGGGAAACCAAATTTCCGATCATAAAAATGAGATATAGAATCATATAATTTACCATGTAATAATGAAAAATCACATTTTTATAGGGATTTAGGACCCTTTATACACTCTCAACCTATTCAATGATAATTAACATGTCATATAAAGTTAAGGATTTACAACCAATCTCATACCTTCAACCTATTCTCTAATAAGAGGTACCTACTCACGATATATATATATATATATATATATATAAGTATTTGTTAAAGGTTAAAATTTAAATAAATATTAGTCGACATGTAAGTTATGACAATATAGAGATATTCTATAAAGCAATGGTCACAAAAAATAAGTTATATAGTATATGTGAATGAATAAAAATAATACCATATAGAAGGAACAAATAAAATGACCTCAAGATCAAAAATTTCATAGCATGGAATAATATACTTAGTAATACCCAATAGAGGGAAGGAATTCTGTACATAATTTATGTGATGGGTATCAATTCAAGGTTCACTAATCATCACCAAAACAAACCCATATGTAAAAAATATGTATCTAGTATTGTAAGAGACATGTAATTATATGAGAAACAATGTTTTGGGGAAACTAATAATTGTAGTAATCTAATTAAAATGTAAAACAAGGCTCAATATTACCCTATAAAATAGGGTGCTAAGTCCTCTATAGTTAGTAGTTAGTATGATTTTATAGATTTAATTGTGATATATCAAATATAGTATTAGTGCTATAAAAAAACCTAAATAATCCATGATAAGTGTTAAAGGTGGGGTAATTTTGGATTTTAGGATACCCATTTAATATTGGAATTTTTTTCAAAATAGGCTTGTTGACCCTGAATATTAAATAAATAAAACATACTTTTTTATTTCAGTGCTATCAAATATTTTTGTTTGAAATCTAGACTTTGGAAAATATAATATATGAAAAATTGTGATAAAAATTTCTATTTATAAAAGTCATGTTATGGAGATCTTTTTTTTAGAAAATTATTATTAGATTTAAGATTTAAATTTTTTAAATAAGATATGATATATATATATATATTTAAATTCAGGTCAGTCCCCAATTGATGAATCTAATTAAATTTATGTATCACATCAATAATTTTATCATAAAATAAACCCATCCACCACCTCAACATTGAGGTAAATCCTTACTAATGTCATGTAAATATCATTGACTAATTACTCATAATGGTTAATGTGGGAAGCATTGATTTCATTAATAATATACTTTTAATTAATGTAAAGGAGTGATTTTATTTGAATGTGGTCACACATCCCTTGTAATTTGACTTAATTTAGTTATTATGGTCATTCTGATTTCCCTTACCTGCCTACAAAGGTTCAAGATGAAAACCATGAATTTATATAGAAATTTAAATTCCCCTCACAATGGTTTAATTAAAAATCAAGAACACATAAATTTTTCACAACCCAAGATATTTTATAAGGAACTCTACAAATAAAACAATAGGTTATTATAGGGCACGACCATGGGTTTTCAAAAGGATATGGAAAGAGAAAAGAGGGGGTGATGATGGGATTATCAGTGTTAAAAAACAATTCTATTTAATATTAAAAAATAATTGAATGGATGACAAAAAAAATATGATGATAAATAATATGTGTAGTTTCGGTGTGAGTAAAATATATTTAATATTATACAACATGATCGGGCAATATATTTTATAGTATTTTTTATCCAAATAATCATTATCTTTTAATTCAAACTCTCGACCCAAGAGTATATATATAAAATATTGAAACATTCCCTTTTATGGAGTGTGAAAACACTATTGAAGATATAGTTTTTAATCACGAGACAAGAACTCAATAAATACTTTTTACAAGTATATAGATAACCTAGTTTTTTATGGGATCAGACCCAAATCAGGCACTCTTTGAGTAGCTTGAAACTTATACCATCCCTTTTTAAGTGGAGGTATAACTATCCATAACATTTCGATAGACCATCCAGAACAAGTGCGTTACATCTCCATCCCTCCAAATTTACCCCTTCTAGGCTGACAATGAAGAGAGATAGATAGCAACCCCCCCTCGAGTTTAACCTACAATTAGTTCCATGTGGGTTCCAAACACCATGGGTAAAAAACTCAAAAAATGGAAGGCATTAAACTAGAATAATATAGGGTTTTAAGATAGTATAAACCACAAATGAAAAACTAATATATATAATATAATACTCATTCCCAAACCATCTTATGAGATATGAACAATGTCGTTGGATAAAAATTATTTTTTCTATGTAAAATACAACAATTAAAGTTCAATAGTATAGACTCATCAATAGGTCAACAACACAATAATGAAATTTTCATATATGTCCCTAAATTCCTCCTTGAAACCTAAAAAATATTTTTATATATGTTGGCTGACAATATAAATATACCCAGTAGGATCATACCCATGGTCTCAAGTGAACATGTGAAAATTGGATAAAAATTTTATAGTAAAAAAACTATAGATCCAGTAAGAACCTAAATAGGTCAACAATACCGTCCTAGTAAAACACTATATTTTCACCAAATCAAACATAGAATATAGTTATATGGTTTATTAAAAACATTTTTGGTTTCCTACTACAACTTCCTAATTGATTTTACACAATCATACCCCAATGTTGAACATCTTATTCTCCCATCCCTTCCATACATTTCACATCACATAGTCTTCTATCTATGATGCTAGTCTAGATTCACCCAAATATAAACCACCCTCACATATTCTAACATCTAGTGCTAGCATCCATATTCATCACATAACATCTCTCCCAAAGAATGTCGGTCCATCGCACTATGTATCATCACATAACCAAAGCAGTATGAGATAATGAATGTAAAGGATATGTACCTTATTACCTCCACTAACTAGAAATGAACCCACCACATATTGCATATTATAATAGCCTCATGACATCACATATCAATTGGAAACACATAGGCCATCACTTCTGATAGAAGCACTAGGAATATGGGGTATATATACTTCCATATCCCCATAATACTTGGTATTGGGGAGAACACCCAGAACCCAAAACCATTGGATGATGGTAAGGTTATCCATCTTAGGTGGTGTAAATACAAATATTACATAAATAAATGATATTTATATTACAAAATACCTAATATATGGTTTTACTACAACCCCACTAGTGCACACTATCATTCCTCACAACACCACATGTTAACCATCGCAACCACTTCCACAAAAAAATTCAATAAACCACACAACCACCACACAAATACACACATTCCCAAATTCAATTATAGGATTCAATATTTTCTATATCTAATTAGTTTTTACAAACTTTAATTTTCTAATACATCACATTTAACTTAATAAAACCTAACTGTTTAACATTAAATTTATTTAATATAAATTAAAATCATCAAAACCAATGAATTATCTATTAATTTATCAACCATTGACATTTCATTTCATCACTAAAATTTATTCGATGGATATATAGGATAATAACACAACAGAACCACATAATAGTTCAACTAGTACACATCAACCATGACCATAAACCGAAATTAGTCAAGACACATCATCGAAGAGATGACCCATCAGAACCAACACACCATAAACAACCAAGACCACTAACCTACTAAACCACACATCCGAACAATTTTATCTCACAAAAATCTCACATCACCACCAAAATACACAACAACTCCACATCTAAAAAAATAACATTAAACAACTTTTTCGATGGAAACACTTTCACATCACTGCCCCCACATACTCACAACCCTGCTGGTCATCACCATTTGCACACAACATCCCATATCACACAATGAAAATCAAAAAGAACAACCAATGATCTCATACTATCATGGATTCGCCAAATCAATTTCAAGGAATTATGTTAGTTTACTTTTTTATTTATCATTGGTATTATCATAAAAACCTTATTTCTGGGGAAAACAAATTATTAGTCATATATATATATGTGTGTGTGTATGTTATTTAACCATTTCATTCAAGGTTAAATCAACCTTGAACATAGTATGTTTCACGCAAAAATTTCATAAAAAATAGAAATAAGGATCCCAATAACTGTGATTTTTAGCTTTGGAAATAAGCATGGAAAAAATAATCAATAATAAAATCAAATAAGAAACAAATTAAATTACACCCTCCCCAACAATTTTATTTTTCAAAATTTATCAAATTTATTAATCAGACCCTTATTCTTCACCCAATAAAAATAAAAAGCATACAATCCCAATACATACATATATAACCTGGGATAATAAGAATATACTACCTCAACGATGATTTCAGTTTTTTTGTCCACCATAGGGTGAAGAAGATACAACCCAAGAACTAAAACCGCATTATGAAACCCTCAATCAACCTAAAATATATCAAGGGATCATCAAAACACAACCTAATCTCACCCAAAATAAACTACTGTTGTGGATCCATGAGGGAATAATGTAAGGAAACAAGGTGTAAGGGGATAATAATTCACCTTAGATAATCAATGATCAAACAATGGAACCCATGGATCAACACTAGAGGAAATGGGATGGAAGACATTCTAAAGGTGTATAGGGTTCACCCACAATTAAAGGGAAATGAGTGCCATATGATGGAATTCGGTCAAAATACAAACAATCTATATGTCACTACATTCATGGATTGAATTATGTTTTTTTTTTGATGAATGGAACTGGGTCTATGAAATTTAATCGGTGAACTAGTTTATGGTGTTAATCCTCTAATTTTCCAAATTCCACTGAAATTAATGGTGCATCAAGATTAATTAATACAAATTATGAGTTACCCATTCCACTTGTGCACAAATTTTCCACTAAAAAACTCACTCAACCACACTCCAAGATTCACTATACACACAAGGAACAAATTAAAAATTCACACCATGACTCCCTACCGCTTAATTAGAATTAATATTATAGTTACAACTTCTAAATAACATTCAAAATACTTCTCTAAAACATCCCAAACTCAAAAAAGTAAAATATACTAGAGGGAAAAAAATAAATTTCAATAAATGAATCTCAAATGATTCTCATTCTCATAAATCAAATCTAGAAAAATAATAAAGGAAAGAGTCTAAAAAATCATCCCATAAGATACCTACTGGGGTTTTTATTACACCTAAAACACTTCCACCAACCAGAAAAACCATGCTGAAATGATCACAAATTAACTCACCCAACCACACCACTATCTCTCAATAGTCGCATCACTACACCATCTGAAACTAGACACAAGGTATGTCATTTCACATAACTAACCACAAGACTATCTTTACCTCTAAATAGACCCATACAATATCTTCCACAACCATCACTTAATGCTTCCCTAATCACATGAATCAATGAAATTCCACCTTACACATCAAGATATTATTTATTTTAGGTGGATTTAACTTACATTCATATTTTTAATCATTTAATAATATAACAATTCTTTTTTGGGATTTATGTTTTTTCCTCTTCATATGCCGAAATCTTTATCACACATCACATCATTTGTAAAATAACACATCTCATTAAGCTAAATGATCCAAACAACAAATAATTTAGAAAATAAAATTAATAAAATAATAAAAAACTTTGGGTACATGGGAAAAATTGGTGTCTTATGATCCCTAACAATATCACATGGGATAACATATCTTTACATTAAATGAACAAATTGAATAGTCCATTCACACAGAACAATCTCTTGATAATCCTAGATCTCTACTAGTCCCACTATGAATGTCCTGTAATCCTTGATATCCGTCTACCCTTATTCAATAGAATGGGAGTCATCGTGAAGATACAAATCCAGATTGAAGACATTAAATATGTTATTCACCCTATCCAATAGTAGTGGAAGTGCCAAACAATACATAATCAAGCCAACATGCCCCCAATAACTCAAAAGGCCTAATGATTGGGTGGAATGATTAATCCACCAACTAAACCTATGATAACAACATTAATGTGAATCCCTCTAGAACACACGGTATCCAACATCAAACTCAATGGTCCTCCACCTATAATTAGAATAGGACCATGGAAATTCTACACCACTCTCATTCAGTCATAGAATATATAGATCCTCTTGGTCATTCTCTATACTATATTAAGACCATGAACTGCTAACTCCCAAACCCATATCTAACATAATGGAAAATGATGTCACCTACCATACACCAACTCAAATAGATGCATACAAATGGATTAGTGAACAAATTTTTTGTTACCAAAATCAACCAATGGAAGGTGCATACCTATGATCTGTTATTGTCCAAGACACAATATCTCATCTTATCCTCCAACATTGGGATTGACTACTTAATTTTCCCATCCTTTTGGTGGTGGAAGGTAGTTCTAAAGTGTAATTTGGAGACACAACCATGATTTAATCCCATTCACAATAATGAGGAAAAAATTTTAATTTTTACAATATATAATGTTAATCAATACCCAATGAATCCAAACCACTTCATATATATTCACCTCACTAAGAAATCCATGAAACTTAACTCATAGATCACGAAAAAATGAGCAAAGTTCATTAGGTGGTTTCTTATCTCCAAAAAACATCACATAATACATTATACATGGGTAACAATTTTATTAAATCAATCATGATGTTCTCCCATTTCCACTCCACAATATCCAATTGATACAACAAGCCTCTAAGAACATGGTGCTCTAATTTCACCTAATAATAAAAAAAATACAATTTTCCACAAAATCTTCCACCATTAAATTTATCCTTGGCCTCAAAAATTATGTCATGAATCCATGATACATCTTGGAACCACTAGGATGAAACACTTAGCATGATCTATTAAACTCACAGATAACTCTCTCATCCACCAAACACAAAATAAACACCCTCCCCTGAAATAAAATTCAGTTTTGAACATCCTATAAACATTAGTATAGAGAATCCCCATGTCCAAAATGTCCAAACATCACCTATGCCTTTAAATCTTCACACAAAGACTCCTAAAACTATCACATAATAGAAAACTAAAAAATCATTTGATGATGGATACCCTATCCATGGTTCTTTCTAACACTGAGATCCATCAGCTAAAGATCCTCCATCCATTTCCAAACATCAACTGATTCATGAATGACATATCCTTGAAGATTCTAAATAAATACATCACCCACAACATTACCCCTTCTCAGGGTATAAGATATTTCAACATTATAGTCCTCATTAAAATTACTCTACCATAGAACTGTAAATTTAAATCATACAGATAAAAGAAAAATTTTAGGCTCTTGTGTTCTGTGAAATCCCTAAAGGCCCCACTGATAAAGAAATTTTGATAAAACATGAATTCAAACAAAAATTCTATTAACTAAAAATCATGAATTTCATAGTTGTTATCATGGGGAGGTAACTAACTAGAACCATAAGATACTAATACACTCTCCTAAATCAATATGCATCCAAATACTATATAGGAAGTGTCAAGGAAAACCTCAAGTACCAAACTCTCCAACAGTAACTGAAGAACTAGAGCACTGACCAAATCCACTTTTATGAAATTGGAAACCACTTATAACTGATTATTCTATATGAAGGTATTTTCCTTCATAGTAATATATATTAATGGTGTTTCAACTCAAGATAAATGAAGCACAAACCACTGATAATATATGAAAAGACAAAAAAACACTGAACCACTACCACATTCATGAATTCTTCCCAAAAAAAGGAATTAACCATCAATAGTTCTATGAAAGAACCATTCTATGACACCACATGTCCATGTAAATACACCCCTCACATAAGAAATGTACACTTGGGATAACATTCTATAGAGCTGGTGGGGTCGATGGACATGCAATAAAACTATGTGATACTCGGTTTTCCCAAACCTAGACATTGAGTAGATCAGGATACCATCATTGAATGAAATAATGAAATGATCTAAAATCTCATTGAATATGGAGTTCATGAGCCCTAGGAATACAAATAGTCCGTTTTTGACACTAAATTTCATGAACATGAACTCAAAGTGCCCATACCTACACCAAAAGTATGTCATTATATTTCACACTCATAAGTGGTTATCTAGACTACAAGTAGAGAATTGAAAACCAAATATCACCCCTCATCATGTAAAGAAGAAAATAAATAATTTGAAGTGGGTATTGGGTCTTGGGTATTACTTTATTGAAGAACTTTTAGTCCACATACAACCATCGACATTGGTCTACCTTCATGGTTAACAACATGGGTGCACACTATGGAGACCAAATGGGTAAAATCAAACCACTATACATAAAATCATCTAAATATAACCTCAAAATCTACCAACCTATAGATACCTGTTGATGTAGATCCATAAAAATGAGAGACACACACAATTGAAACACTTTCCCAAACAATAAATCAAATCATTGGGGGGAGGGTAGAGTCACAACCACATATTGGAAAATATTAAAGAACTCATACACATATTTTGGAATATCATATTCCTATGATTCCACTAAAAACTATACCAAATTTTAAAAATAAGGCTACTCTATCTTTCCACCCATATGATAACCTCACTCTCCAATAAACTCCTCTCACAGTCCCTCCAAATTAGAAAATGAAACAGTTCTATGGAAATATTCAATTACTTCACACACATAATACATTCAACACATTACATAGATAAAATTAAATTGATGTATCTATATCATGATTAAAAATACCATAGACTGGTACTGGCCCACTACCCATCTACATCATTGACAAACATCAAACGAAGCAGTTGAACAACAAAAGTGTAGATAACAACAGGGATACTCAAAGTCTCTCAAAATATATTCCCAAAGCCAAAACGAATTAGAAGAAATAAATGAGTGTTTGGATCTAGAATAAAAAAAGATACACATAAGGGTAGATGATAAACAGATCACACCTATGACATCCTCTGGTCCTACTGGTGTCATTGCCTCCAATGAATACATTTAACCATATCTATATACTCTATGACTTTGATTTCATCCTCCATGACCATTCTATTTCCAAGGAACCTATGTTTATAAACTATTATAGGTATTACCCTTTCCAACACCAATTGAAATCAACTATTGAAAAAGAATTGATAGTCCCTACCGTTGAAACTACATCGAAGGAAACTACTACTTGCACTAAAATATGGTCTAAACCCCATATAAAACATTAATTACTCAATGTTAGGACTCTCTTCCTATTAGTGATCAATTTCCCCACAAACATTTCTTGAAAAAAATCCCATAGTAGGTTCTGAGATGCCACCTTCCCCTGAGGGATTGGAAAAGACCTATTATGTGATGTTTACAACTAGTTGAAACCCAAAGTGATTTAACTCCTTTAGACAACTACCAAAAACTATACTCCACAATATTCCATGTTGGAAACTCTATCAAGGCTATAATACCAATTAAAATTTTTTGTTGATAACCAATTATTTCTTATGAAACTTCTGGTCTGTAGAAAGAGAAAATTGGGTGACTCTTTACCTTATCACCGGTAACAAAGCCTCCTCAAGACTTTATGATATGGTCATCAGAAATAAATATGAGGTAAATAAAAAAAGGTCCATGAAACTAATACCAGTCTCACTCAGACTTTTCATCCCTTTATAAAAGTATAGGAACTCATGTTTCATTCTATTCCTTTATCATCGATGATAAGAACTACGAATGGAAGTCCCGCAAAATGTCTGACCAAAAATCATTTTCAAGCTTTCAGTCACCTATATATATCCTCCACCACTGATTTATATCCCCTCAAAACTAAATAACTACCAATGGTACCTATGACATCACATGAGCTCAAATTATATCAAAATAAAACTCACGTTCCTCCTAGAATTGATCCATATCTTGTTATGAGATGCTCCCATCATACTTTCCCAAACCCTACCACTAAAAGGATTTAAAATCCATCCTCCATGACTCATCTTGCTATATCAGGTATATCTTATTATGATAAACCATGTTAGACTACTAAATCTTAACCACTTGAGCTACTGGAGAAAGGAGACCATGATCCATTTGTGAAAATTAAGTGGGAATCCTAATATCGATAACATGGAATATTGAAAATAGTTTATTTAATTAATTCATGTATTCAAATAAATTTCCAAAATTAATTAATTTGGACATGAATAAAAATAATCCTATTTTATGTTCCTTTCTTAAGTCTCGACCTTAAAAATAGGTCCATCCTATATTATCATTTGATATGATCAATGCCTATGAATTAGATACATGGGGCCGTAAAATCCCATGTCCTAGTCAGTCTCACAAGACCAGGTCATCCATGATGTTCATCTGTCTCTATTTCCTTACAAACCCATGAAATCCTAACATTTCCTAACTCAAAACTAATTTCTATATCGCTACAAAAACCTCTGATAGTAGTCTATCATGGCCCTACCTATAAACATTATCATTCTATGAAGATAGGGAATAAATAAAGATAATGACCATCATGCCTATCTTATAGTTGGCCTTAGGATGGAAACATGAACTGAGGGTTTATATATCTCAATAATCAAAGGTATTACCCAATAATAATATATGATCTAGAGATAGGATAAATCACCACCAAGGAACTAAAGAATATAATATATATGTGAACCAAAATGAGCCCAAAATTCATGAATAATGTCGATAAATACATGTAAAAGTATCAAAGTAAAATCCAAAAATAATAGTCCTATATTATTAACTAAATAGAATCTCTAGAAAACCATCTAGAAATTTAAATTTTATTCCGAAATGTTCTACTATAAACCTAAAAATAGTTTATATACAAAGGGTGAGAATAAAAGTATACTATGTGGAATCATACACAATGTATCAAGAGAACCTGTGAAAACAACATAATAATGCACCAATGAATAAATAAGAGAACCAAATATCACCTAAATAGTTCAAATAATAATTCCTAGACTCTCTATTTATTACTCACAAAATCAGACATCCAATATAGTAACATTGTATAAAAAACATGCCAACCTTGGATGATCTATCATACAGTTCTACCATTAGTCAACATCACATCTCATATCACCTAAAGAATACCAGGCAACCACATCATATATCACCCAAAGACATCTATTTAATCTACCCAAATTTTATCACATAACTAAATTAATAGGATATCATGATCATGGATGAAATCTACACTATTCCCCCTCCCTCCAATCATAAACCCCACAACACATCACATCAACCCACAACCTAATCTCATAAAATATCACTAGAAAAAACCCAGTCCATTAGAACCGAATAATGTGTTGAAATTTAATATAGCCAACCATATATATCACCACTATCCTATATATTGGGAAAAAACCAGAACATAAACCCATTGATAATTGATTTGGTTATTGAACTCAGATATGTATTGTATACAAATAACATAAATAAATTATATAAATAGAACACAATACCCAAACTATGGGTAAAAAACATGAAATAGAGATCACCACCATTCCCCCATAAAAATAGTAAACCATCATAGTTCCTTCCACTATAAATTCCACAAATTCCAACATTCCATTATAGGGTTTTCCATTTTATAGGTTTAATGTGTTTCCAAAAACATCTATCTTCTAATATATTTCATTTCACTTAATAAAGCCTAATTATTTCGAATTCAATAAATTTTATCCAAATACCATTCAAAAATCCATCAAATTCTTCAGCCTTTTACCAACCCATGAAATTTCATTTCACCATTAATGTTTATTCCAGGTATAACCAAGAAACTAACCTAGACACAGAATACAAAAATTTGATCCTCACAAATCATCCTTCACTATAATACCACAAAATTGAAGCCACATCATCATAATAAACACCCATTAAAACTATTTCACCATACACAACTGACCCAACACACCATATCAACCACTCATCTCAACAACTACATCACACCACCACCACACATCACCACAACAATCCTACATAGAATACATATCATGTCAATAATGACAAATCACTACCCCAAATACTCACAAACCTGATGGTCACCACTATTTCTACACAATAGAACACATCACATCCTGTAATGTAAAAAGTGTAACCTATTATAACCTCACACCCTGGTTTTCACAAATAAATTTCATGGGCGTACATTACTTCAATTCTTTACTTATACTGGGTATTATAAAAAAATTGTTTTTCATGGGTGACCAATTATTATCTATATATAATTTCATTATACATTTTATTCAAGGTGATTTCAACTATCAACACAACATGGGTCACACATAAATAACACACATGACACAAAAAAATATCCCAACCATCACAATTTTCATCATTGAGAACAAAAATAAATAATCCCATCAATAAAAAAATAAACGTATTAAAATATTTGATTAATCCCCATCCCCATTAATTTAAAATTTTCCAATTTATTCCATTTATTAATATGAAACTGACCATCCACCAAATGGAATGAAAAAGAATAAAATCTACACACATGCACATATAATGGGAGAAAATGCGGATCCCCTACATTAATGAAGAATTCTGATTCACTGTGTAGCACATGTAGTAAAAGAAATATCTCAAAATCCAAAACATCAATAGGAAACGCTAAATCAACCTTAACCACAACAAGGGATTATTAAAAATAAACAAAACTAATCTTTAATGAAAACAACACCATCATGTTTAATATTTATTTGGAAAATGAAAGGAAATAAGGGCGAAGAGGGAGAAAAAATCACCTTAGACCATAAAATATAAACCATTGGAACCCTTGGATCAATTTTGGAGGAAAGGTTCTATAATATATTCTAAAGGTTACAAGGGTTCACCAACAAAACTATAGTAACACGGTTCATATGAGGGAATTTAGATGGAATTCAAACATAGAAACAGGCTGTAGGCCACCTCATCCATGTTGTGAAATATATATTCACATTGTGAATCCCTTCTATTCTATAATATATTGAGAAGTAACCTAGTTTTAAGAAACAAATCCAAAATTTTCCAAATTCCAATTAAATTTATTAATACTCAAGACAAATTAGAACACATCGTTAATTCCACTTTTACATCATGAGTTATTTCTATAAAAAACATCTCTCTTGAATTGAAGCCTTGAATTTCTAACCATGTAAATAGAGAATAAAATACCCACATCATGAATCTACCTTTAGCAATGTAAAATTTTTATTATAGTTCTAACATCCATATAACTTCCTCTTGAATCCTTGGAAACCATACCAAATTCTAAACTAATATTGTAATGGGATGGGAATTCACATACCATTACATTATGACTTTCATTTATATTTTGGTTACTATAACCAACATGTAACTTTGAATAGTGGTACAATAATTGTATGAGACCCTTAATAAAACATTAAAATAAAATATAATAAAACATAATAAATGAATAAAATAATTAAATTAATGAAATATTTGTATGGTTCTGATGAAATAGAAATACACAAAATTAACCCTTTATAGTAGATATAAAATGATAAAGATGAATTGATCTCAAAATGTTTTAACTAAAAAATGATTTTATATGTAAATTTTATACTAACTTATCATATATATTTCATGTGTAGCCACACAACCTAAATACTTCAAATTTTGTTGAGGTGACAACAATTACTATTTTCTTCTCTAACAACCTCCCCAAATTTTATTCAATGTTATTCTTAAAATAGGATATTTCCTAAACTCTATCAATATCTTGTATTGAAATATTTATAATTTTTTTAATTAATATTTAAATAAATATTAACTCTATCATGATTATAAAATATAAAATACGTATACAAATCCTTAAAATAATGTGTAACGACAACTTCATATTCTAAAAAGTTTATTTTTTAATATAATAATTCATTCTTATCAATTGTAGCATATGATTGATAATAAAATCATATTTAGAAGTAATGAAATATCTAGCAGAAGAATTAATGATATGAATAATATTTTATATATAAAATTCTATCAATTTATAAAAATATCTAAGCTATAAACACATAATTGGGGTTCTTCTGAATCAATCAATTTGAAAACCATCTCAATTAAAAAGATTAAACCTTCCTAATTTAATATGAAAATGTAATTTTTCAAAGGGTAAGATAATTTTAAATTGTGAAAAAACTAAATTTAATGGTTAATATCACTTATTTTGGCATATATAAATGTTACGTCCTTTAAAAAAATATTAATTTCCCCTATATACTTATGATTTATTCTTTAAAAATTAAGAGTCCTTGAAATAGTAAAACCTGAAAGTTCCTTGTTATGTAAGAGTCATATTAAATATGTATAATTAAATTCTATCATCTATTTTAATGCAAAAAATCCATTTACATAGGAAATATTTCTCTCGACATCATTTGTAAGTGTTATATCTTTATATTTAAGAATTACAACCAAATATATAAGGATGATGGAATTTCCAAAAATCCCAAATCCCAAATTCTCATTAAATACAGAAAGTCATTTCTTTTTCTAAATTTTTAAATTAAATCATACATAAGAGGTAATAAATCAGTGAAGAAATTTCCAGTAATTAAGAATGCATTATTAAAAAATAACATAATTATCAAGAATAATAATTTCTACAATAATAAAAATCAAGAATAAATATTAATTGAAAAAATTATAATGAATATAAAATTAACATTAGAATAATAATATATAATAATAGCCAATAAAGAAAAAATATATAAAAAACCATAAACAAAAGATGAAAAATAAATAATAGAGATGGGTAATTATCAAAATATAATAAAAATATGCTCAGATGAGATAATCAATATTCTTCAAATTTTTGATAATAAAAAATGAGACATATTAAAAATTATATTATGATAACTAAAATTTATAGAAAAAAATAAAATATAAAAAAATTAACAAAATGGGGTATGAAACAACATATAAGTATCAATCCAATATTGAAAAGGTACAGAATAATAAACAACGATCAAGAATACTTAACCTATATAATGAAAATAGAATACATATAATTCTCAATAAAAATTCAAGAATTTAATGAATATATCCTCCAAAACTCACGAAAAATAAAAATTTATACCATTGGTGTAATATAATGAATAAGTTTTAAAAATAATAATGGGTTGTACTTAGTTAATTATATTTTTTCTAGAAAATATTTTGAAAAAAATGTAAAATTTGAGAAGTTTTCCTATAAAAATAATTCTACGAGGAACCACGAAAATATAAATAATATTCAATTAATTGAAATATGTTCTTAAGGAACAAAAAACTATAATCATTAAACATGTGCCAATGAACGAAATAAAATAGAAGATAAATATATGCTCACTATCCAAAATAGAAATTAAAAATATGTACATTAGTATAGACTAAAAAACAAATTATAATGGGTATACATGTTGTACATAATGAAATGAATCACCATGTCACAGAAACTATCTTGGGTCTAATATGATTCAACTATGATACATTAGAAACCCATATAGTATATAGTTTAAATATTTTTATATAAAAAGAAAATTATAAAAAAATAACTCTCATGGATGAAATAAGAGAAAAATATTAAAGAATACTCACTATTATAGTGACAAAAATGTTCATTTAACATAGTCAAGGTACAAAATAACTTTTCCATTACCATTAAGAGTTCATTAATTGTATATCATGGGTAATATTATTACATGACCAAGAAAATATTTCATCTTATTAGTTCATGTTATATTTTTCCATCTTATAAACTCAAAAAATATTTCTTTTCCAACAGTGAATTTATTCATAACATACATAAAAATTTATAATTAAATATTAATTTTCAATTTTGTCTCTATCTAGATTTAAAATCATCAAAAAACATTTCATTATTACTAGAATATCTACTATTTATATTTTAATCCTCTTAGTTTGTCTTATAATTTGCCTCTATAAGATTAAAAACTCATCAATAAACATTCTTGTTCTCTATTACTAGTATGTTTTTATGTTTATTTAGTTTTTTATTTGGATCTCTAAGGGTGACTACACTAACATGTAACTTATCAAACTTCATTTATCAAAATTTTACACTATGATTATTACATCTAGAATCGTGGTTAGATTCATAATATGATTCAAAACTACCATTATTGAACTCATCAATATTATCCATCAAATATATGTTTCCATCATTACAAGAGGATTTATCTATGTCCCTTTAAATACATGACTGGAATGGTGAAAATGATACTTTACCATATGTATACTTAAAATAAAGATTAACAGCTTCTATCAGAATAACAAATCTATCAATAGAATAGATGTTATCACTACTACTCTAAAAATTTACATATTTATTTTCAATATTCTTAAATTTATATCTTTTATTGGTTTCTTGGTCTTATATTGGTTGGTTTGATGTGGCCTTTCTTTTTACACACATAAGAAGTAATATTTGAATAAATTAAATTTCTATTTGTAATACCTTTCTTAGAAACCCCTATTACATCGTTGTTGGAATTTATTATTTCTAATGTAGACTATTTCATCTTAGTATGTTTATATTTTCCTTTCAAAATCATAGTTATCTTCTTTTTTCCACTAATTTTGAAATTTTAATCTTCATTAGTTGAAATAAATTTTGAAAAAATAGTTTTTTAAGAAATACAATTAATTTTATCCATAGTTAAATTGTTAATGTTTTTCCAGCATGGATCATATTTCAAGAGTGACCCATTAAGATCATACAAAGTGTATTATATGATGTTTTTAATTTCATTAATCAAAAAATTCTTAGTATTCAACTTCATGTGTAGTGATATAAAACTACATCTAACCGAAAGAGTATTTTACAATGTTTCACCAAGTTTACTAATCCCATTCACAGTCCTTGTGAACCTATGGAACATTTGATTTACTATATCCATTTCCTCAATTTGGAATTCCATATTCTTAAAATAAAATAATAAATATTTCACCATAGTCTCCAAGATTTCTCAATGATATAAAATCCATTATCCACTCTACATATATCTAGGGTTCCAAGACTCTTCAAAGGTGATGCATCCTAGTTCATTTCCTTTTCTCTCATATATATGGCTCATGATTTTTCTGATAGCCTTCATTTTTATCCAATTTCACCATTTTGTCTTCCTTACTCATGTTCTAGATCATGTTTTGATTTTCCATTTATCTAATTTAAGTACCTTTTATATTATGTACTTTATTTTTTATCACATTAAATATTTTTTTATTATTTTATACTTTGACTACCTAACCCACCAAAATAAATCTTATCTGCATCTAGAATAATGTTTTACATGATTATTATGGGTGTTTTTAAAATTTAGATCCTTGAAAAAATAATTATTTCTTGTCCTTTTTTTGTCATTTTATTTACATGATTCGATCCTATTAAGGAAGCTTATCATATTTCCTTTATCCAATAAATATTTCAAGACCCATCTTGGTTTGGTGTATGGGTACATTTGGAGGCTTGGGATGGTGATGGTGGGTTGACCAAAGGCGGGGATATCATGTTTGATTGGGTTTTCCTTCTCTCTCTATTATAAGTGTATTAATAATTTATATTCATTATTATATCCTCTATGTGAGCTATATTTAGTCATATCTGGACCTAGTTTTCCTCTAGATCTCAGGATAATTATTTGACCAAATATTTCTTACTGTTTTTTTCTATGTTTTATTGGGTTTAGATAATGAAAATAGTGCTTATACAGTGGAAATGTTATCTTTGATGATCCATCAATTCATTAGGTGTTAGGTTGTTCAACTAAAATATATCTTTTTAATTTTGTGTTTTTTATTATATTTTAATAGTTTTAGTGAATTTAGAGGAATTGATATGTCATTTTTGGTTGAATAGATATGGTTTTTTTGATAACGAGGATTGATCCTTAGTACCAATAAACCATGCACCCTAGAAGCTGTTGATGTATGTTTTATGCTTTAAGGTATGGTTTATTTAATTTCAATATATTTTTTCTATTTAGTTCTTGGTTTTGGGATCTATTTGAAATTGATTGATGGTGATACTAGTTTCTCATTGGTTTGGTTTTTCCATCAATAAATTGTTTATGAATGGAACTTCAACTAAATTATATTAAGGACATCGTGGATTACAATGGTGTTTGTGTCAGATGAGTTGGATGATATTGATTTCAAGTGGATAAGTGAGAATTATAATGTGTTTCGAGAAAGGGAGTATAGGGCATGGCTCGTGGGGAGTGATGTTAACCCTCGCTATAATGTGGTCCCAAAATATTTTATATATGTTTTTAATTTTCTCTATGTTCTCTACTATGTCAAATTTTGAATGGTTTTATTGAGTTTGCAGGTTCACAATTAAAAAAATTAGATTTATCCTTTATATAAAAAAATGACTTAAATGAAGGGATATAGTCAACCCTAAACATTCTATACTTAGTTCATTTCAGATAATCTAGAAAATAATGTGCAACATGAAAAAATCTCCAAATATTGTGAGATATTTTAAAACCATAATAGAAAACATTCATGATATTATAATTAACAATATACTAAGGTAATCTATTAAAAGTAAGTATTTCAAGGTTAACCTCTACAAATTTATAAGATTTTACCCTTAATTTTCAATGTTCAATTATTAGTTTCATAGGGTAGACATTGGTTCTAGTTTTCCAAAAACCATTGTCATATCAATTAATATTTTCTACTATAGAATTGATAAATGATTACATCATTGAACTAATATCTAAAAATATGTTTCAAATATAGTATAAATTCTTGAAAATGGCTGGCAAAAAAAAAATAAAAAATAGATAATCATGAGACACAATGTTTATGTGTATCAGAGTAAAATAAATTATGTAGAAAAATTTTACAGTTTTAGATTCTAATTTCATGTATTTTTTCCAATTGGCTATTTAATGAGATAATAGTAGGGGTGTGGGTGAATTTTTAATCTAAAAAATTAAAAATAATTTAAATAATAAATTTAAATTATATTGGTAATAAGAACTAACAATCCTAGAATAAATAGTAAGTTCATCCGTGGTGTGAATGAATAAAAAAATAGAACATAAGAGATATTATATTAGTTAAATGATCCAATATATTCCATTTAAACACTAATTCCAAGAGGATGGTTATCCACTATGGACAATTCACTTTTGAAGCATAGTAAAAACACTTTAAGGCATTTATTTTAAATTCATATATATACAAAACCAATACAAAATTTTTAGTAGTATAGTCATAATCTAGTCTTTTGATGAGAGAAGACTCGGCCCAGATCTTTTAAGAGTTTCCCTAAAATAATACCCATCATTTTTAAACAGTGGAATATCTGAATGTGCATTTCGTGTGATCATGAATAACACATGAATATTTATTTAGGTTAGTCTATATATAACATACATTTTAATAGAGGAATAAATAGTGCCTGAGAACTAAGTTCAAACATTATAGTGTTAGAAAATAAAACATAATGAATGAATAAAACAATTAAACCTATGAAATATTTATTTGGTGTTTCTTGAGTAGAAATTGGAATGTTCAACCATATATTATTGATATATAATAATTAATCTTATGAAATATAGAAAGGAACTTTGTGATTGATTATGTTATATGATCATTTCTCGAATTATGTATCATATATGGATCACATCTATTCATACCTCTTGAATGATTTTGTGTTTATTGAAGTAACAATAATGCTTAATTTATTATCAAAAAATAAATGTGAGTTCTCTTAAACTTCAATCTTCATTCATTAATTTTCATAAATTATATTAATAACCTGTAATTCACTAGTTATAATAAATCAAATCAGCATTTAAATTTAGCTTAAAGTTTTATTTATAATATTCATTTGAAACACTAAACAAATTCCCCATAAACACATGAAATAAACTCTTTTAAATTATAAAACTTTTTAATTTTGAATATCATAATGAAATTTTAGGAATTCCATTATATAATTTATAATAAAATCATAATAAATGATAAAACATTCACTAATATGTAATTCAAAATTTAGAGAAAAATGTAATATGGAAATTTCTATCACATTTCGAAAATAGATGAACTCTCAGGATTAAAGAGTCATTACATGAAATCCTTAACTTCTAAATAATTTTTAATTTATGTCCAAAATATTTATAACATTAATCCATAAAATTAATTGTTTAACATGTAAGCGTATTTTACTTCAAAAAAATACATATATAAAAGCCAAAATTTACTTATACAAAGTATATGTAATGGTAAATTGTTTTACCAAAATTTTTTATTAATATGTTTACAAAATATTTACTTCTTTATACTTACATGTCATGTAATTGGTGAATTTTTAATTAATATCTGACATAATATTCATCTTTAATACATAACAGTAAATTCTAGTTTCAAATATAATACATAATTGTAATTTACATGGTAAAAATTCAAATAAACATCCTTTGTAAGGATAACAGCTTTATATGAAAGAGTCACTTCTATATATATAAGGATCATGTATTAAATTTTTTAACATTGATATTTTCATAGAATATGTAAAATACATTTCCATTACCAAAATTTTTGTTGGAAGTATATTTAAGAGTAATAACTCAATACTGAAAATTATTATACTAACGAAAATGTTTTTTAACACAAAAGATGAGAATTAACAATTATAACATTCAAATTAATAGAAATTAATCATAACAAAACTAATATAAAAGGATAAGTAAAAATAATAAGAGAATAATACTTATCAATATTAAAATATGAAAAACAATAATAAATATAATATGTATAACTAATATGATAGTTAATTAATTTAAAATAAATAAATATAGGGTATAAGGACCCACTCAACAAAAACACCCTAGAAGTCATTTAAAGTTTTGTAACTGCCAAATCACATTAGAAGTTTAACTTATGTTGAAATTTTCACCAAGTTATTTATGATCAATGATTAATTATTCCATGAATAATTCTTCCTACTAAAATATTTATAATTTAATATAGTGAAGTGATGATAAATTATTTCAAACATGAAGCATGTTTAGTAAAGCAAAACATATTAGTGTTGAGACCATATTTAAAAAGTTTATATTAAATATAAATTTTAAAATATGATTTGATCAATTTATCACAATGAATTTAATTTTTTTATCACTAATAACAAGTAAATTGACAATTTTTTCAACGTATATTAAGATGTTTTCTTAAAAGGATCACTTAAGTATTATTACCATAGTATTCATAATAAATAAATATATATCTTCAAAAAAATTAAATATAATGTATTTTTGTAAGAAAAACATTAATGTATGAATCAATGGTGATCCCAATTAAATTACATATGGTTAAGAACTACATAAATTATGTTTTTTTCTTGTGGATTCATCCTTTTTAATTCATAAAAAACATAGAATCCCCTAAAAACACTTCCAATACATTAATATTCAATTATGCAAGAACTCTAAACTACTAAACTAAACTCTAATGAAAACATACTAAATAATTAGTGTATAACCACTCTAAAAATTATTGATACTAATAAAAAAATTCACAAATTGATTAGACAAAAAGAACCTTAGATCTAACCCCAGAATCTGGAAAACATAAAATATATCATTATATATCTAAACATTACCAAATCAGCAAATAACCACAATAAAAAAACCCAATTCTAAATCCCATAACCTATTCATTGAGAAATTTTAACAAAACTATATTTTAATTAAAAAATAATACTATTTTCAATTGCATTAACTAATGAAAAGAAAAAGTTTAAAACGAACTGTGAAATATTTTTTAAATATTATTAATTGTTTATGAATATTATAACCATGTCATTGGATTGGATAATATGAATATGTGTAATTATAATATGAAATATATGATGGGGATTTTTCTATAATAAAAATTCACTGATTAATTTCTAGTAAAAAATATCTCAATTTTTAATAATATCATATAAGAATAAAGGTGATTTTTTCCTTTATAAAACCAATTTATGAATGTAATTATTTTTTATTATAGAAAATTATGATAATCTATATAGATGAATGATTTTAATGAATCATGTATATAATAAACATAATAAAATAAATTTACAATCATATAATGGCTGTTACTGGATATGAAATGGCTAAAAATAAATTTTATACTTCCAAAATATATTATCTTAAAAAGTCGTTTCTATTGAATTTTAAGATTGTATGTAATGATTAAATTATTATAATTTTGTAAAAAAATTTTAAAAAAAATTGTTTTTATTATTTTTATTTTTTTAAAGTAAGATAGGTATTATTTTATTAAATTAAAACCAATTATTTATGGAAGAATTAGCATTATACATGATTTTGGTATAAAATCATTTGTATCCGTACAAGATTTATTTTTACAAAAACAAATTTCATTATGTTTTGTTAAATTATATTAAAGGTTACATATTACACTTCTAAAAATTAAATTATGAAGAATGGATTTTTTTTGAGTCAGGTGGTTCAAATTTTATAATGTGGTTAATTTATTTTTTGGACATAATCAATATTAACCATGATGAAATTTGTTTACTATTGTAGAGGCTAAAATAGATTAATTGATGTTAAATTATTTTATATGAACAAAAAAACATTCAATTGTTTTTGAATTATATTATTTCAATCCTTATCACCTTATTTAAAAAATCAAAATTTAGTGCCAGTCTCCTTTGATTATGACCATTATATTACTTAATATAAATAATATTTACAAAATTTAACTCTCATTATTTTGATATCTATAATATGATTTCATAGAGAAAATGTATGTTTCTAATGGTTATAAATGGTTATTTTATGATTATTTTTTATTATTGTAATTTATTTCGAATTTATAGTGATTGTATAATTACCAGAAATGCTTTTGAAATGTCTATGTAGTACTTGTGAAACATGTTGAATAATTAGAAAAATAATATTTAAAACATTTAATTTAACATGTCTTGGAAGAATTATGATGTCACATGAATTTTGAGATAATTATATGTGATTAGTGGTGTATAAATAATTTATAATTGAATTAAATTGTTATCTTGATTCCTTTAACGTAAAAATATGTGAATAGTCTTGAAAATGACCATAAATATAATTGAATGTTTAAAAATTATTTTAAAATCACCAAAAAATCATAAAAATTTCCATCATATCTATATTTTATGGGAAATTATCTCGGATATCAGTTAAATTCCAGGTATTCTTCAGTTTTAATTTTAGAATTACTTTTATGACCATTAAATATTAAAAACATTATTTCCATAATTATGGTTAAAAGGGTTATCGATGAGGTTAAACTAAGGGACATGGTTCAAAATTCCACATAAAAATGAATAAAATTTATTTGTGGAATTTATTTTCACCAGTTCCTCATTATTTGAAAATCTATTACACATTAAAGATATTTTCATGTGATCAACATATTAATATATTATGTATTTATATGATTTACACCCACATTACTTTTAAAATGTAAACTATTCTCATATTTTTCTTTAAATTATTGATCCATTTTTCTTCCAAAATATCTATAAAATACCCTTAACAAACTTTTTCCTCACTACCAAGAGCTAATTATCTCACAAAAATTCCAACATAGGATCTTGAGGTGTTTTCCAAAAGAGGGATTCCAATAATATGTAAAACTATTAACCGAGTCCGCTCATTTTATTTATTCTTATAACTCCTAGAATAAAATAATAACTATATTGATAAAAAAATAATTATAAAAAAGATAAATAATTTTTTTTATTTTTATATTAGAATCATTTTCATTTCCTTTTCCGTCCTATTGGAAATGATAACGTCATTCAAACATAAGTGTGAACTACCACCCCCATGAAACAATGTATTTATTTCATCAACTCATCACAATTATAGTTATAAATATGGATTTATAAATATTTTATGATATTTATGAGATAAATATTATTTAATTAAAATATATTACATAACTTTTTATCCTTTCATCCACTAGAAATTGACAGTGTTGTTTGTGCGTATGGGCGGAGTACCACCTCCCTGATGCAATGCGAATAATATTTCATGTATTCATTTAATATATGGTGAAAAAAATTGAATTGAATTTAATTTTTTTTTATAGTTATGTAAATAATAAATGTTCAATTATTATTAAGAGATTATCCCATTGACAGTGGTCAATCTATGAAGTTGCTTTAGGATTATGATCCAAATTTATTCAAAACATACAACATGAACCTAAAAGATTTAATAACTATATAATGAATGGTAATAAATGAAATATATTGGGATTATTATAATGAAATTAACATGAACATAGTTCTAAATACATTATATAATTAATATATATTTATTATATTGGAGTTAAATAACATACACGGTGAGTCAGACTCAAGGTAAGAGTTCTTCCTTTAAAATGATATTTTAAATGTTTGAAACACTTCTACTTTCATATACATATTCCTTAAAATTATACCATAATGTATATTTTTGTAATTTTAATATTTCTAAAATTCATCATTAACTATAATTTAATTTTTAGAAATGTTTAAAAAAATATATTATTCTAATCGTTTTTCATATGGGTCACATTTGACTCTTTTATCAATGTTAAAAATAATTTATTTTTTATTCTTTACCACATGATCAATGTTTCGTACCATAAAAACCATTTTTTATTATCTATATTTAACTGCTATTATCTATAGGTTTTCATTTAATACCCAATTCCCTGTTCTATTGGTTTTTTATATTTTAAAATTATTTCAAAATAAAGGGCGATTTCTTATTTATTTTTTTAGATAACTAAACGTCACTTTTTATAGTCGCTAATGATAAATTTTATAAGTTATTTGATGGAAGTGAAAGATTATATAAAATTTTCACATGATATGGTTGTTATAAATTTTATATGATGAATTTTGGAAAAAATTATAACAAAAATGATGGTTGTATCCAATATAGAACTTTAATTTATTTGGTAATGTGGAAGATTATACTGATGGTAGGTCACTCCTAAGAAATGTGAGAATTATCTTGTTAGAAGATTTCATTTTTAATGGTTCTTATATGGATGATTTTTAAGATAATGTCTCCAGATTCCAATATGGGTTTTAAATAATTTTAATGAGTTTTAATGGAATTATTATTATTTTATAATTTAAGATAGTGAACTCATGATTTCAGTAACGATTATGATCTTCCAATGGAAAAAGGTTTATTTTCTGGAGTTTTAATGTTTTCCAATGTATCTATCATCAATAATATTTTTTATTTAATAATTATTATATAAATATTTATGAATACATATGTATTTTAATTCGGTTTTTTAGTGAGTAAATGTTTTTAAGATCAATATTTATTATATTAAAGGGGAATTTCTATATGGGTTTTCATGAATTTCAAATAGACTGACGAGTTTAACATATTTTAATATAACTTATATTTTCCTTCTCATGAAATGTTTTCAAAAGTTTTTAACATGTCCTAGAGAATTATAGAGAAATATTATGAATATTACCTCTAAATAAATTAAATTACCATTGAACAAAGAATGTGTGCCATGAATTAATCAATATAGTGAACATAAGAATCAATTTTTTAGAAAAAATAGACCCCATATTTCAATGTTCACTATATAGTGAATTAGTACTCCTAATTCAATAAAACTAAAAACCTCTAATATCTTGATAATGTAAGAATGTGAAATCATTACTATTAAACTCTAAATTTTTGGTTGTTAAAGAAACATCCCTATCTAATTGTATCATAAGAAATTTTAGAATAACATTAGAGTTTAAGATATTGTTTGGTGAGAAACTTTTAAGGGTTTATATGTTGGTTGAAGACAATATTTTGGAATTATTATCTAACCTTAATGTTTAGTATGTTAATAAGAATCATGGTTTTCATTTATTGAATTAAAATAGTTTAATATAAAATGAAATGGTTAAGGATATCATAATATTTATTGTTTTCATAAGATGGTTTATTAAGAGTTTATTTGATATACTCTCACTAACTATTTTGGATTTAGTAAACGGTTGTAACCACCAGAAACCAAGTCAATAATATATATGAATGAAAAGTTGGTGGTTGTTAGAATGAGAAAATAAACATGTTATGAGATGGAGTGAAAAATATTATGGGTATTCCAAACCATTTTCTTGATATACGATTAAAAACATCATCGTAGGTGTGTTTCCAAACCAAAAAAAATAAATGTAAAAATGGAGAGTCAAGGAATATTATGTGATAAAAAATAATGTTAAAATGGTGTTACTTTTTATATTTCATGAATATGGGAAGAAAAACCTTTTTATACGCTACAAAGAAACAAGAATATGTTACAAATGTGGGGAGTACTGGCATTATGTAGAAAAATTCCATGGGGGTAATTCTATGAAGGATATCATAAATATTGTATGAATTAAGATATATTAAGGTCATATTTTTAATATAAATAAACTATGAATAAAATATTAACCGTATGGGTTATTTTAACAATTTTTCTTATGTTTAATGAAGGAGACATTACTAGATTATAATTGATTAATCTGAAATAAATTACTCAATTTTTATTATATGATGAATATATTAAGGAATAATAGTTAAAAGAATCATTAAATGTTTATGAATAACATTAAATGATTGAAGTGTTTATATAGCATGTTTCAAGATTTTGGATGAATTTTTATTATATTTAAGGATTGGAAAGCTTCAAGGGTGATCATATGTTTAAATTTATTGATATAATTTTTATATTTAATGTTATTGAAGTATGTTGGTATACCCATATTGAGATTAAATAAATGTTTATGGTATTATTAACCAGTATGTTTAACTTTTATTTTAGTGAAAATTATATTCGATGAAGAATAATTACATAATTTTTGGATATAAGTTGAAATGTGTTAAAAAACATTTGGGTTAATTTCATATTTTATGTTGTGGTAATTATGGTTAATTAAGATAAAATGGTTACTAAAATTTGGGAACATATGATTTATTTTAATAATAACCGTGTTATTGATAGTTATTTGGTTTCTAACTAATTAATGTGTTTTTTGGAATAGGTTCACAATGTCAATAACATTATATCATTATACTAAATAAAATTATTATTATATAATATGTGGTTTTATTTTAGAAGTTAGTTATTTATTTTCCTTTACAACCCTATTTTATTTTATCATGGGTTAATGGTGGTTCATGTTATTTTTGGTAAAGAGTAATATATTTTGGAGATAATTGATATATTAATATTGAAAGAACATGTGATCAAATAATATGAATATTCAGTTATTGATTTGGGGTTTTTATATTTTTATGAGTTTTAAGAAAGATTTATGTTGAACTATTTGGGTTATTATTGAGGCTTTAGTTATTAGTTTAGTATTTATTTATATTATGGTTTATTAATATTGGATACTATCTTAAGCTGAATTTTTTTTAAGATATTAAAATTTAGTATTCATCATTTTGTGGATCATGTGATCCATGAAAATTTTATTTTAGTACTTCAAGAATGAATAATTCTTCACAATTTTTCATTTCATAGAGAAGGAGATGATATTGATATTGAAATTGGTCAAATCACACCCAAATGATGAAATTCTACTTATGTAGTCAAAGAAAATCTAGTATATATGTTTATTTAAAATAACTCTCTTGATGATAAAATAATTTCTCAAATCTTATGAGGATTATGTTGATTGTAACACTCAACTATAAAGGTTCAATTTTGGAATCTCATATGAATCTATGAGTCTTATATATTGACATCAATTTATAGTATCAGGGTTTGGTCCTTGAAATTAATGTTCCTGATAAAATATATATTTTATATTATTACAATGTTATAATATATTAATTTATATGAGAATAAAATTTATATTTTTATGTTTATATTTCATTAAAGGGTATAATTTTACACAATGTGATTTTAGTTAAAAGAATACATTTTTCAAATGTAGGCATCATAGAAAATACCATGATTAAAAGGAACTATAATATAGTATTAAAATATTATGATTTCATTATGGCCTTTATAACCTAGACGTTGGTTTGGATAGTATGAACATGAGTAAAAAAATTATGAAATATATATAGTAAATTTTTCATTTATTCCAATAAACTGATTATTTCTGAGGAAATAAATAACAATTTTAAAAAATATTATATTAGACTAAAGAAGATACCTTTAAAAAAATGATTTATGTGCGTAATTTTATTTTCAATTTAGATTATGTTAATTAGTATCGATGAATGATTTCATTGAAATATAAAGATCATATATATTTTAAAATAAATTAATATTCATATAACAGGGGTTACTAGAAATGGAATGAGTATAATTTCATTTTATACTTCAAAAACACATTTTCTTTAGAAATGGGGTTTATTTCATTTCATGCGTGGATATTATGATTAATTAATACCACTTTTAAGATAATTATTAGAAAAATTAAAATATATTTTGAAATAAAAATGTAAAAAATATAATAAGATAAATTGTTATCATTTTTCTGAGGAGATTGATTTTTTTATTTATAATTAAAAATAACGATTTTATATATAAATTAATTTCTTTTATTTTCAAAAATGTAATATAAATGTTCCATTTTTTTAATATTTTTTAAAAGTAATATAAGTTATATTTTATTTTTAATAATCCAATTAATTTCATACAAATCAACATT
This sequence comes from Viscum album, assembly GCA_963277665.1. Lineage (NCBI taxonomy): Eukaryota > Viridiplantae > Streptophyta > Magnoliopsida > Santalales > Viscaceae > Viscum > Viscum album. The sequence continues at coordinate 1,224,881,940 of OY728131.1, read as the reverse complement.
ATAATTTATTTTGGTATAAAATCAATTTTTATCATAAAAATTGTATTTTTCTAAAAATAGGTTTTCATTTCCTTTTAAAAACTTATTTAAAATTTTAATTTTTATAGTCATAAAAATTGAATCATTGAAAATTTTTATGACATTTGAAATTAGGTGGGTAAAATTTAATAATTTTTTCAATTACATTATTTTCATAATGAATATTAATCATGGTAAAAACTTATCACTGGGATAAAGTGTAAAACATGTTAATTAAGGATAAATCATTCTAATACGGAAAAAAATATCATCTTGATTTATATTGGAAGAAATTATTTGAAACAATATCAAATTTTAATTAAAAATATGAAAATATATGTCTACGTCACTTAAATTATGACTTTATATTACTTTTTGTCAATAATAATTAAAAATGATCACTCTCTTTGTTTTAATGTCTATTATATTTTGTTATATAGATACAGATAAGTTTTGAAAATTTATAAATGGTTATTTTTAATGTGATTAAATTTTTATTGTATAAATTTATATGTAATTTATTGTGTTGGTATAATTACATTGAATGGTGATGCAATGCTAATGTAGTGCTTCTATAAGTAGTAGAAAAAGCAATAAAATAAATTTGAAAACAATAAATATATTATGGTTTGGGATGAATTATATTGTCGGAGGAAGATAATAGATGATTATAATTTATTATTTCTCGTTAAATTATTTATATTATAACTCTATTGACCTATTAAATTCTTTCAAGTTAATTTTTTGTATACTCCCCAAAATGGTATTAAATGGTGTTTATTCTTTAAAAATTATATATAAATCCTTATAAAATCATTAAAATACTTTCATATCTCTTTTGTATTGTAAAATTTTGAGGATTTCATTAATGTTTATTTTTTGTTCCACATGGTATTTCAAAAATTACATTCATGACCCTTATACATTAAAACCATTTTTACCTTCATTGTTATAAAAAGGGTTAACGAGGTGGTTAAAATAATATATAAGGTTGAAAAATATACATACAATTCACTAATTTTTATTGAAAGTATTTCTTTTTTCCTTATACTCATTATAATTGAATCCACCTCTCTTTGGAGTAATTGTATATGAGTTAGAAACATATATTAAATTAATATTTCATGTTTTTACAAGATTATAACTATCCTCAAATATAAATGACATAAAAAGTTAATATGATATGTAAATAAACATAAAAAGGTTGTTTTAGATGTAAATAATTAATATAAGATTGTGAAAAAGATTTAAATAATATATGAAGAGAGTTAGACTTGAGGAAAGGGATATTACTTTAGTTTTTTAAAATGTTTTAAACTATTTCTCCTTTGTATCAAAATTCTTTAAAATTCCATAATGATGTACTAATTTATATGTTATATATTTTTAATTTGAACCTTAATTTTATTCATTGGTTTTTAAAAAAATGAATCTTTCAACTATTTTCTATATTGTTAACTTTTTAATATATTTACCAATGTGGAAAATATTTTTTAAATGTTTACTGCATGACTTCTTTTACCCACTGACAATGATATTACTCATTATAAATATCCCCTATAAGTATCTATATTTTTTTAAAAAATATTATTTCAACTGTTCTAGGAATTTTTATAACCTTATAATTTTTAAAAATAAAATAATGTTTCTTCTCATTATTATGATATAACAGGAGGTTATTATTATTTCATAAACTAATACCGAATTTTATTGGATTTATGAGGGAAATAAAATATTATATGTGTTTTGATCATGATATGATTCTAAAAAAATTATGATGAATGGTGAACTTGATATAACATTGATGAAGTTTGAACCCAATATAGCTTTCAAAATATTTTTTAAAGTGATAGAGTTTACTAGTGATAGTTTACTCCTAATAGATATGGGATGTGTCATGTTAGGTTATTCAATTAAAATGGTTTCTATAAGGGTTATTATTAAGTCAATTTATTAAAATACCAATAGGTTTTTTCAATTATTTATATGGGTTTTTTTGTAAGTATTTTGATTTTATATGGTATGAAGATGGAAAACTAATTTAAGAAATGTTTGTGAAATTCTAATGGTAAAAGGTTTTCTTTCATTATATCTCAGAATTTCATAAGAAATTTTCATTATTATGAATTTTTATTAATTCTCTATTTTAAATTTTTTTATGAAACCTCATCCTAGAAGTTTATTCAATTAGTAAGTAAATGATTTTTGAGCTCTTTTTTTATGAAAAAGGAAAACTTCCTTATGGATTTTCTTTATTTTAAAATGGAATGAAATGTTTACATAATTTTAATATCCCTCACTGATCTTTTTTTCTCATCTAACATTTCAAAATGTTTTTTCATAGTGGCTGTAGATACATTTCCATTGGACATGGTCTCATATCTCAAAAATAATTTAATGGAATTTATTATTCTCTTAAATTATATATCTAAATAGTCATAAAAATGAAGAACAATGAAATATCTTATGTTAAACTCATAATATTGGGTTGTTAAATGGATATTTTCCTATAGATTCCAAAGCACTTTTTTGGATTTCACCCTGAATTTTGTAACACCAATTATTTGTGGTATTTTACTATTTCATACCAATTTTTTTACAGAATAGTTTGGGTAGGTTCTCGAATTCACTGGTGGGGTTTTTGGATGTTTTGAATAGTTTTTTAAGTGCACATGGGTTGTAAATAGTGAGAGGAGATAGTGAAGAAGTCTCATGTAACCACTAAAAATTATTTGGAGGAGTATAAGAAGGAACATATATGGAACATAGTTTAATGAAACCATGAGGTCACATAATTTTGTTTTGGACATTGGTGATTCACATTCTTAGATCATGATTTTCTAAACCTTGTGGCCAAATTTTAAAGCCTATGGTGATCTCTTAAAAAACTCATAAAATTGGAACAAAATTTAAAAAAATACACAACCAAACTAGGCATATAGTTAAGGGATTAAAAAATTAAAAGTTTATTCATGTTTTTCCTCTATAACCCTAATTATTCCTCTTGTGGTAGTGTCCCATAAACCTCAATCATCTCTGGAGTAAATTTTTCCTGTGTGGGAGTTTGAATTTTTTTAATATTTTGATAAATTAGAATGTATCATGATTAATTTTTTACTATTTGAGTCTTGAAATCATTAAATTTATCACATTTATAGTGTTTAAATTTAAGAAACACATATTTCTTTCTTTCTATTCATACTATCAATAATTTTTTCCCGTATACTTATTTTCTATTTTTAATTGATTTTGATCCCCATAAACCCCCATTTTTTATTTTCCCAGTTTTGATCAATATATTAGTGTATACAAAAATATGTTCTGTAAGTTACCTCAAGTATGAAATCCTACTTTTTTTTGAACATAATGTCAGAAACACACTGTATAACATCAATTTTTTAATGATCATCATGGTAAAGAGACATGCAATTTTTGATGATACTAAGATTAAAGAATCAGAATTTTTTATGACCATCACATTAAAGAACCAAACATTTGGGTTGATTGTCACATTAAGGAACCAAAATTTTGTGATGAACCTCCTAAAAGTAACATTAGGTAACAAAATAAGTAAACTGTATTGACTAATATCCTTATTCCTTCTAATTAATTAGCCTATGGTGAGGCTCTACACTTAAACAATCATGTTTACTTACTAAAAAGCTTCTTCCTAACCCCCATGCATCCTTAATACAACACCAAACACCTGAAACCTTCTTATGTTCATTATACATCATATGGTAAATGTTTCTACTGAAATAACACTAGAAGAACCAAGATAGTTAATCCAAAAATATCATGTACTTTTCTAAAAATTTAACTATCCTATGTTTTGAATATATTTACATATTTTAATTTATTGTAACATAATTCTATGTTTTTTTATAATTTATTTAAACTATTTTTTTTATAAATCATCTCTACAAATTTATTAATATTTTTATATTAGAAAATTATTTGATATTACAAATACTATATATTTTATGATACTCTTTTTTAAAATTTATATGATAATTTCATTTATAGGAAGCCTATATAATTTATTTTAATTTTTTTATTACATTGACAAATAAATAAATTATAATGATGTTTTAGGATGTGGTTTTAAATAATATAAGGAAGGATTAAGAAAAGAATATTTAAAAATACATTAAATGATTATATACTTAGTTTTAATATTTTTAACATGTTGTAACCGAGGATTTATTAACATGAAAAGATCATGTGGTCAATAAAAATCTGGTGTGAGATTATCCATTGACATGAAATAAATGGTGAACATGATTATATAAATTCAAACATAGCTTATTCAAGGGATATATACAATATTAACAAGATATTCATAAAATATTGGAGAAGTGATAAAACTATGCTATAAACACTATATGAATCAAGATATTATGAATGAACTTTAATTTTTGATCATCTAATACTGATGTGATCGACATTATTGGACTCTATCAATATTCATTATCATCTTCCCCACTAGTTAATAATTTTTTATGTTTCCAATACCAAGTCATTTCATTTTTCAATTTTTCTTTTGGAAATGGTTTCATATTTTACCATCCAATATAAATTTTTTCTAGGTTATTCATTCTATTCAAATGAATTTTTATGTTGAGAATATGTAAAAATAATTGATTAGTCAGGGGTTGTAACTACTATAAAAGAACGTTGGGTAATACCACTTGGTGAGAAAAAGTAATGTTTATAATTAGGTTATCTATCCCTATCAAAAGCGAGTTTTTTTATTGGGTACTAATATTCTCACCATGTTATGAAGATGGTATAATAGATATAGGATCCTGGTGATCCTAACCATTATAAATATCATGTGTTCTTTGTTTTAATTTTCAGATGAATTATTTTTTTCATCAATTAATGTTCATAATTAAATTAATTCATAATATCCATACCATTTATTTCTCTTCTACATACCCTGATATATGTAATACATGAGCAAAATTTATAGTACCATTCCTACTTCAAGCTGCATTGTTTATTACTATGATAATATTAATTATTTTTTTATATTAATGGACTATTCACCCCTACATATTCCATATTACACTCTCACTCGGACTTAAAAATTGTTATTTGAGAATGTGGATCCTTTTAAAGGGGCATTTGGTCATTAGTATTTAATTATTATATTTTAAATCCATTATCATAAGCCTAACAGTCCAAAAAAATTTTAAATTTTTGATATGGTACATTACGAAGTGGGGTTGTTGAATCCCATCAAGTCACCTCTTTCAATAGAACTTAATATATATATTATAAAGATCAGATTTATGTATTTATAAATAAATGACAGTATTTAATATTGGGTTATAATGTTGAAACCTAATAAATTTTTTAAGTGGATTTAATTACTCTCACTAGAAATAATGATGCAAAATGTGTTTTTACTAAACATTTATGAGTTACAATAAATTTTTCATTAATAATAAATACTTGTAACCACATTTTATCAAGTAAATCTACCTCTAATATCTCATGTTCTTTAAGTATAATATATATAGGAATTAATCAGTTGTAAGGATTTTTTTGTAATTCACATGTCCGAGTTCAAAAAAATTTAGAATGTATGATTAAGAAATTATTTTGGATTTATAGAATTAAGTACCCATTTTTCAAATAATTTTATTCCTATAGTAGAATTTATAAATAATTATGTTCTTATTGAGATAATTCTTCAAGGAACACCTAAAAGTATTCACTCAAAGGAGTTTGTAATTGATGAATGTAAGGATCTAACTGAGTACTCAATGGATAAATTGATAGGCTCATTTCTTTCATTTGAGAGAGAGTTAATTAATAATGATAGGGAAGATAATGAAAAAAATTTAAAGGTATAACATTTAAATTAAATTCAAAGTTTTATACTAATACATATGGTTTTGGGTTGTAGGAAAGTGAGAATGATAAAATAGATAATGTAACTAATGGATTTTACAAGTATTTAAAAAGAAAAAGTGGTTTAATGATGTCTTATAGTAGATACTTTCATAATGAAGAATGAAATTGAATCAAGAAATATAATATAATTAAATATTATAATATTTAAAAAATAGTAATATATGAGTATAGAAAAATGATACATATAAAATTTGACTATTAAAAACTGAATCAAAAATGGAAAAACAATTATTAAAAGAAAGAGTTAAATAATGAATGTCATGATAGACGGAGTTACACTATAGAGTCATAATTGAGAAGTGTTGATTCGGAGTGTGGAAAAAAACCATCTATTCTTTTTTACAGATACTACATTGATTGAGGAAATGACGGAATACAACTATTTATTCATTTATGAATTTGATTTCGAAAATGAATTTAATGAATTATCTAATAAAAATGAAAGGATTCAGAAGTATATTTTATGAATGGTAGAATTTTATAGCGAATTGATAAAATTAAAAATAAAATAAAATTACCGATGAAAATGGAAAAAATAAATGTTTATACATAAAATAATAAAGAAGAGAAAAATAATTATGATTTAAAACTTCTGAAGCTAAAAGGTAAAAATGATAGAATTGAATATTTTGTTAATAAACCAATGAAGATCAAGAAATTATATAGAAGTTTGTATATGATGGTGTAAATAATTTTGAAAAAATATTCATGAAATCCAAGAATGAAAATAATAAATTAAGAAATTCAATATTCATTTCAAATGGGAATTTTTTGATTCCCTAGAAGTTAATAAAATAATGAATGAAAATATTAACAAGAAAATCACTATTTTAATGGAATCCTTATGTATTTATTTACGAAAATTATTAATTTAATAAGATGATTGATATAAAGAACCTAATAATGTTAATTTTGGTTTTTTTTAATTTCAGATTTATATTATATATATAAATAGTTTTTTAACAAAAGTAATAAGAATTTAATTGATGTTACATGATTTTGATTTAGTTTTTTTTATAATTATAGAACTAAATATTGATAAATATATAGTCAATAATTAAGACATACATAGAATTTTATGTCCAGAAATCAAAACCCATTGGGTGCAGGGTGTTGTAGCAGTACTGTAGCACACTGTAGATCAACGACACTGTAGCAATGAATGACAATATAGTGGCATCCTCTCACTATTGTGGTGGCACAATACTGTAGTAGTGGTAGATACTCTGAAGTACTATAGTAGGTGGAGTACTATAGCAGTAATATTCACAGAATGGGCCTTGATCCAAAAATTTGGGCCTATGGCCCATGTAATGGGCTAAATGCCCACTGGGCCTTTGGGATATGTAATGAGTCTCCCTCTACCCAGTTAAAAGAGGTATTTTCCTTTCTTTAAATAACAAATGAGGCTTTGGCCACATGCTTTAAAAAAATTATTTAATATATAGGTGTGTGTAAAATTTTTAGCACTAATTCAATTTGAACCAACATATCTTGGGTACAAAAACAATTATCTTAATAAAATATTTTATAGGAAATTTTCATTAAGGGTTTTAATATACATGATATATCTATAACAGGTGTTATATAAACAAGATTAGTGATATTTAGAACATTTTATCATTGTATTCATATTGTGGACATTTTGTCCCTTTTGTTGATAACTTTAAAGGGTAGGCCATAGGACTTAGATAAGTTAGAATGTTTAAATCGATTAAAATTACTAAACTACTATATATAAAAGAATTAAAAAAATTTACTAACAGATCACAATATTGTGATGATATAATAAGTATCAAGTTTAAATAGAAATAAAATATTGTTCATGAAGATAATAATTTTTTATTTTATATAAATTTAATAGAATACATATTATATTGATTTTTTAGAACTACCTAAAAAACTGTAATGTGTTTAAAATAATTAGAAACAAACTATATTATCTAAAACATATGTTTTGGAAATGGTCCCTTAATGAAAATAAAAATACAATATTAACTTTTATATGATCCTAAATATATATATTTAAAGGAAGGTTAGTTTTTTGTGTCATTATTATCAATATATTAAGAAAATAAATAAATGTTTTGAAAAGATTATAGTGGTAATACAATAAATTTTTTACAAATACATAACCTTATCATTTTTAGACACATAGAAAATCTCATTTATAAGATTTTTTAATTTTGGATTATTTTAGTAGGTTTAATTGGGAACCATTCCTATCAAATAAAATTTATATTCTGAACTATTTTATTTCTTCTTTTTTAAACAAATTCAAATTCAGAAAGGTCATTTTGAAATGTCAATTAAAAGTGATAAATATGGGTATTTTTTTTACATATAATATGATATTTTTTGAAGACAATGTAAACCTTATTATATTTATTTCCCTAGAATTCGAAATAGAATGTATTTGTAGAGGGAAAAAATATAACTATTTAAGAAAATAAAAGAAAAATAATTAATTAATTTAATTTACAAAAATAGTTTTGCGATGAATCAATTAAAAAATAATTCTATATCTTAAATGATGTTAATGTTAAACCCGATTTAAATAAATATCCGTAATAACTATTTAAAAAAAGAAACCTATGATTTAATACATTATTGTATTCTGTTAAAAATTTAATATTTTAATTACTAAAGATAAGTTGGATAATTTTCATGTTAAATGCGATGAACTAATTTTTTTAGGAAACTAAAATAATAATATATCCTATTTAGTATAAAAGAAGGTAACCTTTTCAATTGAATAGTATGTACATGTAAAGTTCATTGAATATAATGAAAAATTTTAATGATGTCTTTGATAATCTTGATGATGTATTTAAAGTGTTTTTTGGTGAAAGTGAAACAAAAAATGTTATTGAATTAATTAAGGGGAGAATATATCTTATCAATTTGATCATAATAATTAAAAAACTTTGAGAGAACACAATATTTAAAATTTGATGGAAATGATAAATCTAAAATAACCTCTAAAAAATATGTTTGGATTTTTTTATCATATTATATCATTGATCTTGATTTTAGGCTTACTAATGTTAAGGAATAATTTAATGATTCAAAATGAAAATTCTTTAATCATTATGAACATATAAAATTTTATTGAAAAAAATATTTTAATTGGGTTGATTTGACTGAAGATATTCATACCTTTGAAAAAAAGTATACAATTGAAAATAAAAGGGATGAATGTTGTAATATAGGTAGAAATAATGTGACTCAAGTAGTTCATAGATATTTACATGGAGAAAGAGATTATTTTTAAGATTCATTAGAACAACATTCTAAAATAGATTCCATTGAAAATCTGTTAGCATTATCAAGTTCTTAAAATTTTGAATTATTTCGTATATTTATATGAAGTGAATTACTAAATGACGTAATATCTGAAGTGGTGTATTTTAATCAACTACCAGGTTTAAAAAATGTAGAATTTATCAAATCATAATTTTTGATCAATCTAAATATTTATATGTTCTAAAGCATGTTCAATGAGACTGGATTGGTAATCTGACTATATATTTATTGAAAAATGATTTTAACAAAGGAAAATTTGATCCAAAACTATTTATAATGAATTTTTATATCTTCATTTTATTTATAAAAATATATGCTTATTATATTGTATTTTTTTAGAAAATGATATTATTTATAAATAATTTATAAAATTAATGAAAAATGAATTTGATATGAGTTAATGGGTGAACTAATTTTTTTTCTTATTCATAATGTTATAAAAAGAAAGGATGATATATTTCTAAACTAGGGAGATATGATAAATATTTTTTTATGAAATTTAGTTTTGATTGAAGTAATATGATGGGAACCCCAATGAGAATTAATTCTAAACTGGATGTTGATGAATCTCAATAATATTTGAATGATAAATTATATAGAGGAATGATATTAAGCATACATTATTTTATTACATTGAGGGCTGATATTACATTTTATGTTTTCATTTGTAATATAATTTATCTTAATCGAAAAGAAATTCAAATAAAGGTTGTCAAAAGTATAATGATATATGTTAATGGAACTCTTAACATCGGTTTGTTTTAATCCAATCAGAATTTGTTCAAAAAGTAACCTTATTTAGAATCTAATTTTTGTGTTTGATGATTTGATAAGAAAATAAATTTCTTTATGTGGCACTTACATAATATAATATTGAAATAATGGGGTTCTTAAAAGAACATGTCTATTTTATTATCTACAACTGGGGATGAGTACATTTCCGATTTAAATTTTTATTATAAAACTCCCTATATAAAAAAAATATCTAATTTCAATTATTATTTTGATAAATGACTATTTATCATGATAATACATCTACTATTTCAATATCAAAAAATTAATTACAAAATAATAGGGTAAAACATGTTGATTCAATAATTCATTTTTAAGAATTAATGTCAACAGAAGGGATATCGTTATATAATTTTTTTGAGTGAAAATCATCTTGGTGATATATTTTCCAAACTATTTTATTATGATATGATTGAGAAATTAATGTTTAAACTAGGGTTGATGGATATTTAGCATAAACTATGTAATTTGTAAATTCATACAATTGTCTTAAAATTTTTAATAAATTATTAAATCATTTCAAATTCATTGAATATTTTTTAAGGATGATTTGTTTTAAGGGGAGTGCGTAAATTTAGTTTAAAAAAGAGCCAATTTATTTTTCATGCCTTATAATACAAATAAAAAATGATGCATATTTTTAAAATATTAATTTTTGTATCGTAGAAGAATGTTTATTATGCAATAAAAAATCATGAATTTAGGCTAGGTGATACCTTAGTTACAACATTGTCAAAGATGTAGAAATTAACAAGCTTTATAGAGGATTTAGATGTATATTCATGTGCTATTAAATTTTTGAATATCTGTAGTTATAATTATTTTTTCTAGAAAGTCTAACTAATGTAAAATAGTATTGGGGTATTGGTAGTAAAAAAATTAGAATTTATATTTTCTCACGAAATTAATTTATCAAGATATTTTAATTCCTCATTATATAAGGAATAAATTGTAGGGGATATTTTTTTCTTTTAATTTTATAATTTTGTTTTTCCCTTTCATTGAAATATATTGCTTACATGAGAATTTTCAATTTTATATTTTTCATAAACGAGGGGTATTTATTTAATAAAATATAATAGTTATGTATATAAGAACTGTTTTTATTATTTTTTATTGCATAAAATATTTTTTCCTTTATTATAAAAGGGTTATTTTTCAAAAGATTTTATTTGATAATTTTGTTAAATTAAAAGGGGAGGGGTCTTGTTAATTAATTGATCTTTATTTTTAATTAAATAACTGTAACACTTCCAGTATTGGGATGTTTGAATTTTATATATTTAATGTTTTTAAATATTAAAATTCATCACAATCATTTTTATACTTTTTTAGTTTTGATAAAATACTATTTCTTACAATTACAATGTTTTTTCTAGAAATAGAAATAGTTTTCAGTCTATTAATGAAATCAATTTTTTATGTGCTATGTTAAATTTTCTAACTAATTTTGATTCTAAAAACCCATAATTTTTTCTTTTACTAGATTTGACATTTATATTGGTGCTAGTAGGACCTCACTTTTTTAAGGTACATCATGTAAGTAATATCACTTTTGTGGGGAACCTAATATTGATAAATGTACATTCAACCTCAATGTTTTTTGATAATCCTCACATTTAATAAACCAAGGTTTATGATGATCATCATGTTAAGGAACCTAACACTTGTGAGGATCCTCAAATCAAGGAACTAATCATTTGTGATGATCCTCAGGTTATGGAACCTTATATTTTTTTAACCTCATGAAAGTGAACTTACATTACAATATGTGTTAATTGATATGACCATGTTCTTTATTCCTAAAAACTACCCATCCTCCCACATGTTTATACACTAAATTAACCACATTTACTCATACATAACCTTCTAACTAAGCCCATTGATACCATAAAACATTACTGAACACATGAAACCTTCTTAATTACACTCTAATTCTTGTGAGGATTGTATCAACCAGATGAGTAATTGACGTGCCAGGGTAGTTAGACAGGCCGTATTACATATTTTTTTATAGAAATTTATGTATTCCACATTTTTAATATGTTTTCATATTTTTATCAAATGTAAATTTAAACTAATTTTTTGGATGATTTTTTGATGCATAAGTTTTTATAAATCAAAACCGATCATTGATTATTATTTTTATGCTAAAAATTTTATATGAATTAAGATTTATATATATTTCACCAAGCTTTTTACCTTTGTTTTATTTATATCTTTCAAAATAATCTTATTTGATTTATTTTGAATTTTTTAGCATTGGAAAATAAAAATAAATTCTAATAAAGTTGTTGGAAGTGGTTTTAAATTAATTTAGGATTAATGAATATATTTTTTAAAAATATAGGAATCAATTATATTTTAATTTTTTATAATTTTTAACTCATGGATAGACTATATTTATTATGAACAAAATATTACATTATCTCTAATAATGTGAAGTTGGATTAGCTGTTGGAATGAGTTCAAGGTCGAATATGATTAAATAAAATTGACATAGTTTACTGTGGGGATATAGATGATATTCACATGATATTCCTGCAAGAATTATAAATAGATGAAATACTAATTCAATAACTATTTAATTAGCATGATCATGAAGGAACGTCATAGTTTAATCATATAGTGATAATGTGATCGATGTTCTAGTAGTGTATCAACATTTGTTATCATATTCCATTCTGATGTTATTAATTTCTTTACATTTTTAAATGTTTTATCCTTTCATGTTTATACATATGATATTCATGTTGGTATAAGTTTTTTAACAAAAAATATATCTATTTATGTGATTCCACTTATTTTAATGGAATTAAGGTCATTTAATGATGAAAAAAAGTTTTTCAGGTTATCCCAACATGTGATAAAAAGGTACATTATTAATTGGGTTACCACTCCCAAAAAATAAAGTTTCTTAATTATCATAGATCTTATCACTCATTTAAGAAGATTTAAGAGTATATTTATGAAATTGGTGATCCAAAGTACTATAAACTATCACATGTTCCTTGATTAAATTTTCAACTACCTTATTTTTTCCATCATTGTATCAGAAATATCCATTTTCATATGAAATATTCACATCATATTTTCCTTCATTTCATAACATGTTTCATGTTTTGAATGAGTGTTATTTATAGTGTCATTCATATTTGAAGATGCATTGGTTATTACTCCAATAATTATCTTTTTTGTAAAAAATAGACTATTCACCAACCTACCCATCTTTCCATATCACGCAGACGAAACAATATTGTCAATTTCATTCCATTTGAATGATGATTTCACTAAATAACAGAGAATTGGACCTAGGGAATCTGATGAAAGAGTTTTGATTCTCTTTACCTTCATGATTATTTTCTTCTATCCTAAAATAAACCCTAAACATATGCTTTAATGCATTGGTATTTGGACTAGGATGAGTTATAAATATAATTTCCTATGAAATATTAATGATAATGCAATGAGAGTTATGATCTATTAGTTTGAAAGATAATTTTTTAGATGATCCTATTAGAGGTAGGAGAATTTTCTCACACTCCACCCTTTCCTATATCATAATGGTTTCAATTTTAAAATTGAAAATTCTTATGTTTCTTGATGGAAAAACCTAATAACCCTTCTTATTTATTGACTTGAAAAATATTAGTTCTGGGTAACTCCCTTAATTTTTTTTAAAAAAAATTCATAAATGGTAATAATTTTCCCAATAAATGTTTTTGGGTGTCAAAAATTTCCATGATATGTATATTGTGTGTTCATGATACATACTGGGCCTTTATTTGATTCAACTTTGTAAATGTTCCCATTTGGAGGAACTATAGAATGTATCACTATGTAAGGACTTGCGGATGGAGAGATGATATCCACTCATGATTTGAACTATTTAGTGAACATATGGTATGATAAATACATTGTTCAAGAAATTCATTTTGTTTATGTGTTCATAAAATGGGTGGCCACTATGGGATGAGTTACTTTCAATGATCCTTCATTTATATCTTACTTTAACATTTTTTATACATTCCCTAGTACTATATATTTATATATTTGTGATCTAATATATTATTTCTTTTAGCAGAGTGTGTCGAAAGAATTGGGGATTTCCACTTAGGTTGTATACTCATTAACTGCATATATGCTCTAGGGAATCTGTAGTTGTTTTTTATCTTGATAAATTGTAGGGGAAGATACTCTAATTTTATAACAGACCTTATTGATGTTTTTATAATGTTCAGCGGGAGGTGGAGTTAGGAGATAGGCCTATAATGGAGTTCTTTAGGATTCCCCACCATTTCCATAATGTCTCTTTAGGTTATTATATTTATAGACCTTTGTGGTTCATTATTGAGTATTATAACTATGATTATGGGTATATTATATTCTATTGGATTAGTTTGTTTTCGATTATGCATGATATATATTATTTTTGTAATTATTGGTTGTTTATTTTAGGCTTGTCATGTATAAGAGTAAATCATACGTGTAACAGAGGAATTTATTTCCACGCATTTGTATCTGGGGATGTACTTAAGGTTAATTGTATTTCAGTGTTTCCTAAGCTAATAGGTTAGGTTTCGGGTGTTACAAATGGTATTATTTCAGAATAGTATTTTATTTTGGATGGTAATAATGTTGATAAAATGTGTTTAGACTTGAAGGACATTTTATTAAATTATGTATCTAATCACTTGCTACTATTTTTTTGTCATGATGGTGGTTTAGTTGCGAAAGGTGTTATTAATAACATTTAAGTTTGTATTCATATAATAATTATGGTTTTATTTGAGGAGTGTAATGTATCATGAATTAGTAAAGAGACTCCACACTAGGATTCCAACATTAACTTGGGTTCTTATAGGATATTCATTTATAAATTACAACATGATTACATAGTTAACTAAAAATGATTTGGTTTTTATGTGGACGAATCGAAGAGTTTTTAAGAAATTGTAACTAGACTATGGAAATGGTACATTAGAGCTTCTATAGGGTTGTGTCTATTATAGGTTTGAATTAAATTGATGTGTTTCTCATGTTTTTATTATCTTTTGATACTTGAAACTAATGTAGAAGTAAAAAAATTAGTAATGATTCCATTGGAAAGTAATGGATAAAATTATAAGTAAATTATAAGAAATTTTAAAAAGATTCTAAAACCTGCAGATTGAGCATCCCAAAGAATGGTCACATTTTTTCTACCCAGTTTTTTCTATTCATTGGTGAAATATTTATATGTTTGAAATTGTTTCTCTGGATAATGTGAACTATTTTAGCCTTATTTTTATGAATTTAATAAATTTCCATGTGTTTATTTAAAATTTATTTTTGAAACTATAATAGATAAAAATCTTGATTTTGGATAGTTTATTTTTATTTTAGTTAATTTGATTATTGTAAAAATAATAAATTTTTTTATTATTGCATGAAATAAAAATACCCATTCATGTATATTTTATATAATTAATTTTATAGCAAGTAAAATTATGAAAAAGTAAAATTTGATATGATGGTAAATTACAGATTAGTCTTTGGGGTTTTAAAAAAATTTTACTTCACGGGTTATGAAATCATGTTAAAATTTATGACATATAAAATATGGTCATTTAATTTCTGTATTAATTAATCCAAATTGATTAGAAATATAGTTTTTTTTTAAAAAATAGTGAAATTTGGAATATAATTTCTTGAGAAATGGATTTTGTGAACATCATTTCACTAAATTTTATTTTAAATTACTCAATTGATTTTTTTTGAATTAGTTACTCTTTTATTGATATGGAATGAGGTCGGAGTATTCTTGATGTATTTCTTATTAACATTGACATGTTTTCTGGTTCTTATATGATTTTTTATAATAGATAATATGTTATTCGGTATAAAGGGGAAATATTTTAATGTAAAATTGGTTTTAAGCTTATGGAATGAGGCCATATGTTTTTTTCCTCTTGTTTCATTTGATTAAAAATATGTTTTACAAAAAAGATTTTTTAAATAGTTTCTTATGAAATATCTATGATATTTTTTTTGATTAAATATTGAAAGTGTTCAAATTTAATGGGCCACGGGGTAATGAATTTATGAAATAAATCCATTTACTATTTGGAAATAAATAATTGTATAGTTTCTTGAATGCTTTATTTTTTAAATATAGAATTATTTCATGAAGGTTTTAATGTGAAATAAAAAATTAGGTTTTATAAATGGTTTTACTATTGTTAAAACAAAATAAATGATTTAAAGTGTTTCTTTAATTGGAGTTTTTAGATGATACAAAATAGTAAATAAAACAAATAAAATAATGTGTAAAAATGCATAAGTTGAGGATGTTTTTCTAGAATAAAGTAATGTGGTCCCTTAGTGGGTGGAAACCTTATTGTATATTATAGGAATAAGATGTATTAGGTAATTAAGAATAGGATTTAGGTGGATGGATTTATTCATTGTGGAATTATTTGTTTTCTATGGTTTATATTCTAGTTTTGCTGATTAAAATTTACTTTCTAGTTGAACTAATCGGCTGTTGAGCTTTTTTCCCTTACATTACAATTGGTGATTTTGTGAAAGATTAAAATAATTTACAGGTAGTTGTTATATATATATTGTTTTTTTGTGTTAGTTAGGCTACAAGTTCTTGTTTTGTTGTAAATATATTACATTGAAGTAGAAATAGGGGTTGTATGTGAAGGGGATTTCTCTCGAGAGAAGTATCGAGGAAACTAGTGGAAACATGATATCCTTGTGTTCATATTTTCTACCATTATAAATTATTCGTTACAAGATATAGTTATATGATACATCATTTTAATTTATGTGGTTATTGTTTATAATTATAATAATGAGATAGGTTTAGGTAAAGAGTAGATAAAAGATATTTTAACCATCTCTTCTTATATATAAAATGAACTGTGTAGAAAGTGGGTCATGTTGAGGGAATTAGGAAACATGATTTACATGATTTTGGAATGATACATTGTAGAAATGTTTTATTTTTCTATGATTAATAAAGTTTTTTTAGGATGGGTTACCTATTTTTAGGTTCTTTAGGGTATGAGCGATACTCGTTCATGTCCCTGGTATTATTAATGAGTGTGTTGTCTTCTTACAATAGTTTAATTGTATCATTTCTATATGCCACAAAGACTCTTACCACCTACATGGGGGGGGGGGGTTATTTTAACATCCTTTCTCATATATTTTCATTTCTAGTATCATTGAGGACTTTTTTGAATAAGTTTGACTTTTCATTATCAATTGGGTAGTGGATGTCTTAACTCATAAGTCTCTGGGTGTCAGGTTAGTGAAATGCTAGATCATGGATGATTCATGGGTTAAATCACTATCATGAACTCAGGTCCTAAAGACCAATGTAATTTAATTATTTTTTATTTAATGTATATCTTTTTTGGCTTGGTTGACCAATTAAAGTTATTCTTAATAGATAAATGTTTAAAGTCATATGAACAAGTGAAACCCAAGTTATTGGGATCTATCTATTGGTTGGTAGAGACTGAAATTATCTCTTGTGTTATGGGATCCAATTATAGTTATTACATATATATGGTTAATATCTAATGGATTTTACATTTTGATATTTGGATAATACTCAATGTAGATAATTTTGAATATATCCCGACCTATATATTATGACATGCACGAGTACCATTCTAGTAAAATGACTGAATTTTCAAGGGCATTACACATTCATGTATTAGGAGTTATGATTTAATCTAACATATAGTTATTCAAAGAAATGATTTATTTATTTTTATTCAATTTATAGGGGGATGGATTATCTATAAAATATACATTTGGCATTTTTATGGGAATGGATATTGTTAAATGAAGCAATGGTTATCATAGTCTCTCTTCGAGATATTAGTTTCTCATCACTGGTTTTTTTTATTGTTTTATATGAAACTATAATAAGGGTTATTTGATTACTTATTTCTAAATCTTGTTTCCATATTTCAGTTTTCATTGTATTCTATTTTCCATATCATTGTTAAATCGAGGATTTTTTTGGGTATGTTATTGATTTGTTAGTTGTTTCTTGGGTAAGTGTGTGATGTTAGTTACTCAGGGTGTTATATAATCAAATTTTATTGGTTTTATTTTTGGGGTTCCAAATCGGGTATATTTTATCAATAATAGAACATAGTTCATGGTGTTCTCATATATGCTTGTGGCCAAAATGTGAGGAGAATTCTGGTTTCATGATTAGTAGGTACCATGCTACTCAGATGACTGATTCAACATTTCTCCATACCCATAATTTTATTATAGAAATTCAATACATGATACAAGCTAGAATACATATATCTTGAGTGTAGTAATTATATAAAAATGGTTGGGGTTCAATAATAGATTTCGGAATGAGAATGTCTATATAAAAATGGTTTGGGTTCATTGAAAAACTCCTTTATATGTTGAGAGAATATATTACATCTTTAGTGATGATATAAAGGAGTTTTTTCAGTGAAAAGGTAATCACCTTAACCAACCTATGTCTTTTTTATTTATAATTTTATCTCGTATATAATGTTATTATGTATAATAAAATAATAACATCAGAAAATCATTATACTTAAATGTTTTTATTATTATGAAACCATAGTTATAAACAATTTTTTATATGAAATGAAAAATGCTAACATTGGTTATGCATATGTGTGGTCTACAACCTCTAAAAAGTGATGTGATTTGTTTTAAATTTCCTCATTAAATTAAAAGTAAAAATTTTATATATAATATATATAATATATATATATATATATGATAGGATACTGATTATGTTAAAATTAATTATTAGTTACACTTCTTTTTCCCATTTGTTGATAACTGAATAAAGTATTAATCCATACATACGACCTTCCGTCTCCATGAATGGTGTAATTTATCTTTATATATTTATATTATATGGATTACTCTAATTAAATATAGAATAAATATATGTGATATTTAGATCATGAATTATTTTTTTAGTGTTTTAACCATGGTTAACGTACAATGATTGAAACCACCAAATGAGGACATACATGAAAATGGAGTTATTATCGGGAACAATGATTTTAAAAAAGAATTATTAATAAATAGATGATAATGGATACAATTAAATAATATATGTTTTCATTTATATTATTATGGACATGTAATATATGTATAATTAACATAGATTTATTAAATATGAGTTTCAAAAACATACAATGGAATTCAAACATGAGGTAAGTGTTTATTTCACAATATCATCATTATATAAGAATGTTTATATTTAAGTCTCCGTTGGGAGAATAATTTGAGATTTCTATCCCAAATAAAACATATTATATTCTCCTATTCTAATTACTAAAAATTAAAAGTTCTTCTTTCATTTTTCTCTATTTATGTGCTCGATATTTTGAAAAAAGTGTTTTTAGCAAAACCGACCTTGTTTTACAACTCGAACGAGAATGTTTTTCTTCCATATCCATATTTTCTGAAATATTTATCAAACATTTTTTTAGTATTTTTTGTGTATTTAGTAATGAAATTTTTAAAAATGCTTTATTTTTTATGAAATTTGTTAAAAATGAATATTTTTTTAATAGTGGTATATTTTAACTGTTTAATGAATTATTGAAAGAGATATTTGTTTTCTAAATTATATGGGAGGAATGTAATTTCTAGCCATCATAACCTCTAATTTATTAGATTCATAACTTAAAATACTAAAATTTTCTTTTAAAATAATATTCTACTTCAATATTTTAGAGAATTTAAACTTTAAATTATTATTTTTATAGCAGAAAGGTTATTTTCCTCAATAAATTATACAATGATCTTTTGAAATTATTTTCATAAATGTCAACATCCATTTTTAAATTTTATGATTTACGGAGGATATACTCTAATGATGAAATCAATCAAATTTACCCCGATATTCTACGATTATATTTATAGGGGATGTATTGATATTCAATATTCTACTTATTTTGTGGCGCATTGTTATTTATTTTTAGGGAATATTGATTATGTTATGTTTTTTATTCATAGATAAATGCGTTGTAATTTTTTATTATGGTAGGGGAATGGTATTAAATAGACATTAAATGAATAATTCTCTCTAATGAGACAAATTAGATTGTGTATTTAGAAAAAGCATTACCTATTTATGTAATATGTCTTGACGTAGGGCCTAGATGAAATGTTTTAGATGTTCATCATTTTCTATTCCATCCTTGTGAGACTATTTATTGATATACATGTGATTATTTGACTAGTCATGATATGCATGGATACGTTTTTACATCATGTGGTCATTTAAATAGAATTATTTGATCATTCTTTATTCTTACCATATTATTCATGACTTATTATGTTCTACTATATGTATTCCAATACTAAGAATATGAGATAACCCCTTTCTTATGCACCCTTTACCCATATTGCTATAAATTTTATTATGATTGATATGTAGGGATATTCTAAATATAATTCTAGTGTTATCAATGTAAATACCTCATTTTATTATTTGTTTTCAAATTCATTCTGAAATTAAAATTTGTATCTTCTTTTCCCATACTACTAAAATATTTGGTCCTTTGGGAAGGGAAATATTATATATTTTAGTAATGGATTAAGGTAATATGTTGTTATTTTCTACTAGGTTTTGAGTTTTTATAGTTTGAATCAAATCAATTTTAGTAGAAACCTTGTGAACTAGATTTATGAAAATATAGAATAATTAATACAACCCCCTGACAGACTTTGAGAATATTTATATGTAAAGGATTATATCTGAAATCTTTTAAAAGGTATATATAATATCGTGTTTAGTAATAAAACCCAATATCTATGTTAAAAGTATATGTGTTTTTGGAACAAATGTAAATAGGTGTAATAACCCGAAAAAGAGTTGGTTCGACTATATCTCAACTATCATTCCGACACACAGTGAATGTGACCTAACTATTCATCTAATTTCATATTCCTGGGGAATATTACATGGATAATATACCTTTAATTTTCAAACCATTATGTTGGATTTGACAATATTTTTATGATTTGAGAATATTACCAACGGGGTTCAAATCTCACCGTGAACATATATATTTTTTAATGTAATATTTTTTTTTGTTTTATGAGAATGATGGAGCGTGGTCCATGGAGCTTGCTTCATGACATTGAAGATGGAAATTAGGGTCTCTAATGTTAATGTCACACTACCTAGGGTTTGAGAATATTTTCAGTGAGTGTCTTCTGAGAGTGGTTCATAGTGGTGATGCCCTATATCAAAGGAAATGTGATAGTGCATCTTGAAGGCATTATTTGGAAGATGTACGTGTCTAAGAACATTGAGATGTCAAAACTTCTGAGTCAAGATCTGGAAATCTCACGATGGTTGCTGGAATCAGAAGTGAGTGAAAATCAATGGTGATATGGAGGATTAGTAGATCTATTGTCTAGATTGGAGGGACGGGGAGGCCAATGTGAATGGCGATGCTGGAGTTCGGTGGGCCTTACTAGAAATAGTAGATGACATTATAGTGTACATGTACCCATTGGTTTAATTTGGATAAAATATCATAGATATTATTGGACTAAGGATGTGGTGGAAGACGCTGGCAATGTTGCCTATGAGGCTAGTCAATGTCTTCGTATTGGAACTAATGAAGTATCAGTGAGGATAGGATCTGCTAACCTGAATACTGAGAGAAACACTAGATTTTAAAATATTATAAGGGATCCCAAAATAATAATATTTTTACACATAATAGATTCACTTCCATATGAAATTATAAATAAGGGAGATAAAAATCATTTGATTTCTAAGAAATAGGTGATTTTCAAGTTCTCTATTACCACTAGGATCATTCTTCATATGGGTGGAAATCTTTGGAATTTTGATGATTTAGTTCATAAGTTATCCTATGTATGCAATTATTTAGATTATAGATATATATTCACGAGTAGAGGTTTATTCAACATCATTTTACCGTAAGAGGAAATAAAGCGTAGTACATTGGAGATTGGATAAATTGCTTTAAAGCTTGATATGATCTGTTTTCCGGAATGGGTTTTTTGTTTTAATCCATTAGCATTAAAAAATACTTATGCACTTGTTTGGATTAAAATAATTGGTCTTTCTGAGGTACTTTGGCATCCCATGAGTCTTTTTGATATATCTTCTACTAATGGTATTCCAATCAAAATGGACAGAGTAACTGAGGTAGCCATATATGGGCAATTTTTTAGGATCCTGGTGGAGGTCTACTTAAGTATGTTATTAATTAATTAATATTACGTTTTCATCACTAGATGATGAAATCCCTCTTATGATAGAATATGGAAGACTGCATTATTTTTGTTTAGACTATCACTCAATTGGTCATGTCAAAGACACACTCTGTAAAAATGTGGTTTTCCCAAATTATCATATAAGGGGTCATCATGAGACGTCATGTAGGAAGAGACTGAAGGTGGAAAATAATGGGGATAATTTTGGTTGAAGAGGTTCATCTGACATCAAACCTATAAATTCGGTGCCGGCTAATGATATTAAAGGACATGACTCTTCTTTTGTGAAGAAGTTCGTTCCTGATTTTTATAATGGTAGGTTAGTGCAGAAAACATATACAAGTCCTATCTTGGACAAAAATATGCAGTTGGATGAAACTACTCCTAAATTCGGTGATGATGGTATGAAACAGGTCATGAGATTTGTGGATAATGTTCATATTAATCTTGATGTTTCAGAGGATATCTCTACACAATCATAGTTTGAAAATGGGTGCATATAGCTGGTGGTGTACACTCCTTCAACCTAGTATGATGATTTATTTTACAAAAATCTAGATGATGGGGTGGATTCTAGTACACCCTTATGGCATCGGGTAGTGGTGGTCATGCTTATTTCAAGGAGTCTTTTTTATGGAAAAAACAATGAAGACTTCACTCAAGATACTTCAAAGCATAGACTATGGAAGGAATATTCTAATATACCACAGATTGTGTCCCCCATATATTCTAAGGCTTCAAAGAGGGATGCAAATCCCAATATCTTTAATTAATGTAAATCTCAATCTGAGTGAAAAACTGACAATGACTATAAATATGGAAATGACATGTCTAATTATTATTAATAACTTTATTTCCCGATGGATGAGGGAATGTTTTGTTTATTGATCTCGCCCATATTTTTCTTTAATTTTTTCTTTTATTTTAATAAATGTTCAGAATCATTGTTTTTTGCGGGACTTTTCTAGTATTCATATTCCTAATGAATCCACGTTTTTGATTATGTGATTTGTTATGTAAAATTTTTTCTTTAATATTAAGTGTTTCACTAGTATTGATATTATACACTATGATTCATAATTTTATGATCTAATATAGTATATTACATAGTGTAGGAATGAAACCTAGAAGAAGGAATGGAAACAATAAAAAATGGACATTATCCCTATAATAACTACCCTTCTAGGACGTAACTTAAAGGAGGAGTTTGAGCAGTTGATGGAGATAAAAAAATTATTATAAAATTTTGTAGATAACTGAGTTTATTATCAACAAAATTTCCCATATGGGGTAACCTATTTGTTCAATATTTAATGAAACAATGTTATACCTCTTAATGTATCAACATACTCCATTATTCAATGGGACTATAATTCCATTTATAGATGATCAGTGGATATGTTTCCTTTTAGGTGATATTTATCTCATTGGAATTCAATCAAATGGAGAAGGTTTTAAAGGTCTTTTATCATCTCTCTTGGGATACATATAAATGGAAGTCATTGATTCAAAACACTAAGGATTAAGAGTGAATAGAAATCATGGAATGGAAGTATTTTAAGTAAATTTTTAAGGAGAAATATTTCATCATGAATAACAAGAAGATATTGAGAGAAAACTCTTGAGTCTAAGGGAAAAGGAATATATTTTTCTTACTAAATATGAGTCTCAAATTAAGAGGTTTAGAAGGAATGCTAAAAACTATATACATAATCATCGATAATTATTTACTATTTTCTTAAATGGATTTATTCAATCCATATAAGGGAACCAGTCTCCCAAAAATTATAGTAATATAAGGATATATTAACATGTGATATAAATTCATAGAATTAATCCACAAAGTTTCATGGATTTTAAAGAATGAGAGAGAAAAATATGATGGTAGTGAAAATGGATAAAGTGAGGGAAATAAAAGAATTTTATAACATGAGATACATTTGGAAAGAAACATCTGGGTATATTCTTAAAACTAAAAGGAAACCCCTTCACGTGTGGAGGAAAAGGCCATCATGATAATGAATCTAAGGATAAGAGAGAATCCATTAATATACAGTGCATCAACTATAAGGATATGAGATAATATTACAACCAATGCTCCCAACATCAAGGTAAGTTACCATAAAAGAAGCCAAGTAGAGAAGGAAAATAATATGCAATTACAATAGCTAAAGTTGATGTTCTTAGCAACATGTTAAAAGGTACACCAATTTAACCACTCTAAGATTGATTTTTTTATTTTATTAATGTTTTAACCACTATAGTTATTTAAATAATTTTACAAGTTCATCACATCAACACCATAATGGTTAGATATTGAGTTAGTGGTGAAAAATACCCATGGTAGGATTAACACAAATGAAGTCTATAACTCATCTTTAATAGAATATTGTGAGAGTGTTCTTCCAGAAAATATAGTTATAATTACTCTAGTAGTGTTTAATATAATTTTGGGTAAAATTTATCTCTCCCAATATATATACAATATCAATTTTCAAGGAAGGGAAGTTACATATGATATTTTGAATACACCTTCAATCATCAATCTGGGTAAGGATGAACATGAATACCAAATGGAAATTAATTTCATACTTTTTTTTCTACCTAAGTATGTGGGATATTAATTATAAATAGTTGGTGAGAAACAAATATTGAAAATGTGTTTAATTTTTGATAATATGTGGATGTATTTTATAAATATGTCCCTGTATTTCCCCCACATCGTGATGTTGAGTGTTTTGATAGAGAAATTACCTAGTTCTATACCTTTTTGAAAAACTATATATTGGATGGCCTCAATTGTGTTACATGTATGGATTAATAAACTCCATGAGAATCTAAAAAAGAGGTTCGTTTAGCTTAGTGCTTCACCATGGTGTGCACCTATTATTTTTGGTAAGAATAAATATGAATCTATGAATCTTTTATGGATTATTAGAAATATAACAAGATCAGTATAATGAACATGAATCCACTACCCTATTTGGGTGACCAGTTTGATTAATTATGAAGAGATCTATATTTTACCAATGTAGATATTCTTTATGTATATCATCATCTAATGATTAAGAAGGAAGATATACAAAAGATAACCTTCTATACGAGGCTCTATCATTACAAATTTATTACAATTCCATTAACACTTACAAATTACCCTATTCTCTTGTTGGATTTAATTAATAGATTATTTAGATATTACCTCAATCTATATATGGTAGAATTAAAAAATTATATTATTATATTTTCATAGTGAAATGAAGAGATAGAAGAACATTTGGTAATTTTGAAAAAATACCAAAAGGAAAGAGATTTTTTAAACCAAGTGTTAATATTGGCTTCTGATATTTTCAATCTTGTATCAGATAATATCAACTGAGTGTTTATAAGTGTATCTCTCAACAGTGAATGTTATTTGGAAATAGAAAATACAGCCAAGGTAATAGAAATATGCAGTTTTATTAGATTTTATGGATAATACACACTCTTTTTGAGTTATTTATAAAGACTATTTAATCCACTCACTATATTGAATGCGAAGGGGTATATGTTCATATAAACTAAAGAATGTAAATATTTTGAAAGAATAAAAGAGAAGGTTGGTCTACAAGACTCTTATTACAGTAACGTTTAGTGGGGAAGGATATGTCATTTATAATAGCTCAAAAATAGGTGACTTGCATTCATCTTCTTGAACAATGATTTATTGATGGCATATTTCCAGTGCCAATTGAGGGTTCATGATAAAAGTACCCGAATCATGATTCATATTTGGACGTGGTAATTTTTGAAATGAAAATATAATGTATTTATCTATAAGGTAAAATGTGTGATATATAAACTGATCTTAAAATTTTTGGGTATATATTCACATATAAAGAGTTAAATATGTTCAAAATAAGTAAATTAAAGTTGGTCAAATATTATAATTGAAAAATAAATTACCACCCTGGCAAGGAAAAAAATATGGTAAATGTAGAGACCCGTATCTTGACATACATGGACATTACATTACATTTGCGGAATACTTAGTACATAACAAAAATACACACACAAGGATCGTAATAGTTTAGTGTCTTTGGAAACTCGGAACGTAATCTTCTAATCCTGGTGAAAGATCTTCAAAATCTCCCACAAATATATTCTTTTTTTTACCTAAAACCTTTCTTTATATACTGGGGAAAAGAAAACATAAAAGGGTGAGCTCAAATGCTCAGTAAGGGTAAACAAACGAAATATCAATCACATAATTTTCATAAGAACATAACATTTTTGGAAATCTTAACCTGCAAAAGAGAGCATAATTTCATAACATGGGATAAATCATAGTAGTGAAAATGAAACCCTTACTTAAAACATTACTCATTGTGGAATACACACATAATCATAGAGAATCATTTCTTGTTAGTCAAGACTCATTGCCAAGACTATCTTAGTGGACAAAGTCCCTTTCTGAATCGAGTAATCCTCGTTTCAGTCCTGTTTCACTGAACCGGTATAACCTACCATTCCAGCCATGTCTATCTCATGAGATATAAAATCTTTACCCAATGCATTGGAGGGAGATATAGGTCCCACCCATCTCATAATGATACCATTCTTATGTGTGCCACAAAATCATAAATCATACATCATTGCATAACCCATGTAATAAAAATGGGATTCTTAAACAACATGAAATCATAAAACCATTCATATAAGATAAAGGAATTCATAAACATAATTCCATCACAACATAGTCAAATCAATGTAAAAATATGGATAGAAACAGAACCCTTTATTATCTTAGATGGAAAATAATTTTGATAAAACACTTGAAATGAATTCTTGAGGAAAATATCCTTTCTTCTTCAAAATCAATTTCTTTTCACAAAACATCATACAATTTTAAAAGAAAGAGATTTTATTAAAAATAGTCATGAAATATTTTGGAAGAAGGTTCATGAAAATAAGGCTTTATAAAACCGTAAAAATCCGTTCGTGCCGTATAAGTTAAAAAAAACATTCTTCGTACTTTTGTCAGAAAAGTCAAAAAGTACCTCGTACGGAAAAACGACAAAAGATTCCTTTCATATTCTTTACTAAAAACTCACCTAAGGGTAAAATTGGATTTAAACTATTGCAAGTGGATGGAAACAATATTACATATTGAGGGAACATGGATGTGGATGATAAAATACACCCCAGTAAATACTTACGAATAAACAATCTCGGATAAAAATGAGATTGTGATATTTCCCTTACCTTAGGTCCAATTTGCTTCGTATGTGTCCGAACCTCCTGTATAATGATTTAAATAATGTCATTGACTTATTACAGAATCATATTCATTGTTATGATATCATATATGGTTCACTTATGACATTATATTACCCGTTATTTTGTAAATTCCATGTTAAAGAAGCGTTTTGGGTAAAATCGTTTCATTTATCGTAGGTGTTTTGACTTGTTGTTCATGACATCATTATTACTTATATCATGATTTACTTACTTCCAGAATATAAAATATGATTTATATATCATATATATTCAGTATATATATATATATATAATAGATAGATAAATAAAATGAAAAACACCGTTCATGGAGACGGTAGTCCGTACGTACGCATGAACGCTGTTTTTCTTTCCTTATTGTCTTGAAATGGAAGTAAGTAGATGACATACATATGTATATATATACATAAATCCAGTAGCTTTATAATGTCATATATTTCATTATTATTTCTTATATATACATTATAATCATTCTTAAATAGTTAACATGGAGAATGAATCTCATCGCGTCGTGGAGACGGTATTCCGTACGTACGCACGAGCGATGATATCATTTCTATAAATATTGAATTGAATTGGAGTGTATTATACAATATATCAGAATCAATATGATGTTGTAATAACTATGTATAGTTATTCTTTACACCATTATACCCATCCATGTAAGGTGGTGGTGGAAAATAGATTACACCACGGCGTGGAGACGGTATTCCGTACGTATGCACGCGCGGTGATTTCTTTTTCCGTAGGATGGATAGATGGTGAAATAGGGTTGTTTCATACTTATAATAACATATAAGTATATGAGTGATACTGATGTTATTACTTCATAATGAAACAACCTAAGAATAAGAAGTGGAAGAAGAAATAAAGATGAAAGAATTGGTAACGGTAATTACCTCTTCTTTGAAGTGCCTCTTTGAGACCTCCTCTTAGGGCACTAGAATTGGTCTTTGAGGAAGACCAGAACCTCTAGGATGTTGCTAGGGAAGTGGAGAAGAGATTTTGGCAGGGGTTGGCCGAGCTTGAGTGCTCAAATTGGTGTGAGGAGGAGGGGGAGGAGGTGTCCTTTTATAGGGGAGGAGAGGGGCACCTTAGGAATATCTCAAAATATTATTTTATATTAAAGTCAAAATCGGTTTATAATGGATCCAAAGGGTCTTATTTCGAAGCTAAAGTGGGGATGGGTCGAAATCCTATCAACCAATAGGATTTAGACAAGTTTAGGGTATTATTTTAACCTTATCAATTAGATTTAACTATAAGTTAAATAATTTAACTTTTACCGTGTCTTTTTGTTTTCTTAAACTATATGGTTAATACACTTACTATAACATGCCAAACGAACCCCAAATTGTTTATTATTAATATATATATCCTTATCTAAGTCATTTGGCCGAACCTTAGATTTTTAGGAATACAATAACAATTAATAATATAATATTTGATTTAAAAACTATTTTGTGTCAATTTTGACACTATTTGATATATGATTTTTGTGAAAGTCATAACAGAATTAAATGTTCGAACCAAGTTGATTAAATCAACATTAATATATCATAGTAACCTAGAAAATTAGTGGAATTCATAAAAAGTCTCAAATTACATTTATTTTGGTGTTTATAACATCAATTATGTCAATATTTCATTAATAAGATAATTACTGCATCATCGTTGTGTCATAAATAAATTAAATTATTTGATGTCTAAAAATTACAAATAAAATACCATAATGTAGGAAATCTTTTTATATTTCTAATGAATATTTATAGTCGAATTTATCTTATGTATAACCCCATATTAAAAATGATTTACTTATTAAACTTTGATTTTAACTATTTTAACCCTTCTTTAAATAAATTAATAATAAAAGTCCTAATCTAATCCAAGTGGGCCTAAATGGTCATATTTTATTCCTAAGTTTGTTTTTGGTCGAATTACACTTGTCCAATAGAATTAGGACATGTGTTAGGGTAATAGTAATATCATATTTAACCTTAGTTACCCTATTTACTATTAACCGCGGTAAAAAAAAGTAAAAAGTTACTATTCACCAAAAAATTATTTTCATCTCATTGAACCACATTTTAGTCCTTGATATTAACCGTGTCTCTCGGATTTTCGAAATTCCATTCACATAAGCGGTAAAATTAAGTTTTATGCAAAATTCAGTTTTTAACCTACTACTTAGTAGTTTCACTATTCATAAAAAATTGATGTTTTTCAGAACAATGCCAAAATTTCATCCCAAGCTATATTTCATATTCAGAATTCAAAAAATGAAGTCTATTTTACCAAATTCATAACATAAAAGTTGCATTAATTAATTTTATAATTAAATCCCGCTGTTAAAACAAATAGCGTGTTTTTAAGAAACAATATCTATCAAAAGATTGACACTTGTTTATGTCTAGTTTAAATGTGAAACTACATCCAATGACCAACATTGTATTAAATTGTAAAAATATATTCTAAATATACATTAAAACCACTCAAATTAATGATTTATCACTATTAATTATTTCGATTAAAAAGTTGTTTTTAATTATAATTTAGTAATTTTCACTATTCATCAGAATATGAAAGTTATCCGAAAAGTACCAAAATTTCACCTTAGGCTAAATTCGATACTCCGAATCCAAAAATAAAGTTCATTTTGAAAAATAAGATTTACTGGATTTCAAAAAGTGGTTATTACTATTCATAACGGCTAGTTTTAATAATATTTTTATAGCATATCGTTGTTTAGTGAAACTCGGTATTGCGTACTACACACGCTATC
The DNA here is from genome assembly GCA_963277665.1 of Viscum album. Taxonomy (NCBI): domain Eukaryota; kingdom Viridiplantae; phylum Streptophyta; class Magnoliopsida; order Santalales; family Viscaceae; genus Viscum; species Viscum album. Next base: position 1,224,851,564 of record OY728131.1, on the reverse strand, counting down.
GAGGAAGGTCGCGATTGCGTGTAATGCAAGTCAAGTCAAGGATGTGTGTTGTGCAAGCTCCTTTTGGTGTAGCGTACAACACAAGACATTAATAAAATTAAAAAGAATATTTTTTTATAAAATCTTGGGCTGTTACATTCTACCCCCCTTAAAATGAATTTCGCCCTCGAAATTCGTCGGGGTTATAAATGGTTTACTATTTCAAAGTTTCTTTAATAGAAACCCACATCGTAAAAGGGAATACCAAAACTTGGCTTTAAAAACTAAAGTATGAAATGTAACGATTACCCAAATAAACTAATCACTGGGTTTCCACATAGGTGAAAATATGGATATGGAAGAGAAATCTAACCATCATGTTCTGATGGAGAGTGGTAGAGAACATGGCTATGGAAAATCCAGTAATCACAAATCCATAAATTTGTGACGATCTAAGGTACCATCTAATTCATCAGGTATAAGATCACTAGGACAACATTTTTGGTTTTCAAGATCATTTCCCTAAAGTTGAAAATTTGAATTAGAATAAATACTTACTTTATTTTGATACAATATCACTGTTGTTCGTGCCTTGAACAATTTCCACTTCATATCTTAAATAAATGAAGTTGAATTTGTTATTCGTGAAGTGTTAGCAGATCATGTGATAGAATGACGGGTCATTCCATCTGTCTCAAACATAAGTCATTCTATAGTGAGATTAATCATATATAGTTCCTAAAATGGACTTATACTTCATATATCATACTGCTTAATATAATAAAACTAGTTTCTACTAAACAGGGACTTCCTGTAGGTCAGTGGTAGGCGATAAAGGCCAGTCGCACTTCGGTTGTGGGTTCGATTCCCACAGCCTTGTCCGAAACGATGGGCTGTCGCCCGTCCTGCAGGTTGTCCTTTTTCTAAAACTATATTACTATAACATCCCATAATATCGAAAAAACTTCTATCCTTAAACAATACTAACTTATGTCCAACATAATCCATTCCAATCTTTAGGCTTATCCATAATACTACAGTCCTTTCTCATAACATAGTGAAAACTATTACCAGAGATTTAATACCATCGTTGATCCCCATATATCATAAGATATATCTTGTTGGTCACATTCCAAACATTCAAAGGCCTTAATCTTGTACTCTCTTGAATACCCATTGAACCTTAGTGAAAACTTGAATGCAGTTAAAAGTTAACACTTTTCACATACCGAAATCCTCAAAATTCTATATACTCAAACCATGATATCACTTAGTCCTTATATCAATCATGAGCTCATGAATACTGTTAAACATTTCATTTTCTCGTTTTCCTTGCATAATATCTCAATCACTTTTAATACCACATTAGACCAATACATAAGTATTCCAATATTCCATGATACAACATTATTTTGGAATCCCATTACATAAAAACTTAATCATTCCACCACATCGTTGTCATATTCAACATTGCCAATAGTGATCGCATGTGACTTCCCTTTGTCCTTTGCCTTAAGCGGTTGCTCATGTCGATCATCACTAACCCTTGGATTAGGGCAATTATTATCATAATGCCCCATTTCCTTGCACTTGATGCATTGAAGTGTTGGCGGTGCGTTCTCTGCAGTGTTTGCTTTATTCACATCATTAGAAACCCTTTTTCCATTACATCGACACTCAGCTGCTCGATGACCTTCTTTTCCACACTTAAAACATTTTCTAGTCCCTTTAAGACAATCTCCACCATGCTTCTTTCCACACTTTGTGCATAAGGAAACATTCATCTTCTTTTCACCATTATTCTGAGATCTCTCCTTGAACTCCATCTTTCGTTTCTTGTCAAAACCATGAGATGGATATGTAACACCAACTTCCATTTCTACCTTGATAGCACAACGCACAATTTCTTCATAGCTACTGAAGTCTCTTATAGCTAATGCCCTTCGAAGACTTGGTTTTAAGCCACTGAAAAATCGATCAACTTTACTTTTAGGTTGGATGATAATTCCAGAAGCATACCTTGCAAGTCTTGTAAAATTTGCTTCATAGGTACCAACAGATTCATCGTTCCTTTGCTTCAGTTCAAGAAACTCTTTCTCCATCTTTGTTCGAAGAATACGAGGGAAGTACTTACTGAAAAACAAGTTCTTGAACTCGTCCCATTCCATGGACTCAATTTCATCTCTTGGCCTCGTATTCTTGATAAGATTCCACCATTGATCAGCTTCACCTTCCAAACGATATACTGCTAAGATGACTTTATCATGTTCAGAACATTGAAGAACTGAAAATATCTTTTCAGTTGTACTGATCCATTGTTCAGCCACAAGTGGATCAGAAGACCCACTGAAAGAAGGTGGACGTTGCCTCATGAAGGACTCAATAGAATATTGTTCCCTTCTCTGCTCATTTGGAAGTCCAGAATGATTCATAGCTTGTGTAAGTATAGCAATAAGATTTTGCACTCCATCTCCCATAACATTTGTTTGTTCAGGAGGGCAATCATTGCATTGTCCATTGCATTGATCAACACGGTTCCTTCGGGTTCCAACCATTGTCTAAAACCCAAAAATAATAGTGTGAGAGGCAAAAATCATGCTAGGGAAAACAACATAATAAAGGGGGAGTACCTTCAATATCCAACATCTTAGGATTAATTCTATGATCGTTAGCGTAATTCTATTACTATAACCTATACGTATACTTATCCCTAGGGACATCCCTAGACATACCTTAGAAATATCTCTAGGGATCTCACTAACGTTTTCGCATCCTAGTTTCCAAAGGTTGACTAAACCTTTCCTCTGATACCAACTGTAGAGACCCGTATCTTGACGTACATGGACATTACATTACATTTGCGGAATACTTAGTACATAACAAAAATACACACACACGGATCGTAATAGTTTAGTGTCTTTGGAAACTCGGAACGTAATCTTCTAATCCTGGTGAAAGATCTTCAAAATCTCCCACAAAGATCTTCTTTTTTTTTACCTAAAACCTTTCTTTATATCCTGGGGAAAAGAAAACATAAAAGGGTGAGCTCAAATGCTCAGTAAGGGAAACAAACGAAATATCAATCACATAATTTTCATAAGAACATAACATTTTTGGAAATCTTAACCTGCAAAAGAGAGCATAATTTCATAACATGGGATAAATCATAGTAGTGAAAATGAAACCCTTACTTATGACATTACTCATTGTGGCATACACACATAATCATAGAGAATCATTTCTTGTTAGTCAAGACTCATTGCCAAGACTATCTTAGTGGACAAAGTCCCTTTCTGAATCGAGTAATCCTCATTTCAGTCCTGTTTCACTGAACCGGTATAACCTACCATTCCAGCCATGTCTATCTCATGAGATATAAAATCTTTACCCAATGCATTGGAGGGAGATATAGGTCCCACCCATCTCATAATGATACCATTCTTATGTGTGCCACAAAATCATAAATCATACATCATTGCATAACCCATGTAATAAAAATGGGATTCTTAAACAACATGACATCATAAAACCATTCATATAAGATAAAGGAATTCATAAACATAATTCCATCACAACATAGTCAAATCAATGTAAAAATATGGATAGAAACAGAACCCTTTATTATCTTAGATGGAAAATAATTTTGATAAAACACTTGAAATGAATTCTTGAGGAAAATATCCTTTCTTCTTCAAAATCAATTTCTTTTCACAAAACATCATACAATTTTAAAAGAAAGAGATTTTATTAAAAATAGTCATGAAATATTTTGGAAGAAGGGTCATGAAAATAAGGCTTTATAAAACCGTAAAAATCCGTTCGTGCCGTATAAGTTAAAAAAAACATTCTTCGTACTTTTGTCGGAAAAGTCAAAAAGTACCTCGTACGGAAAAACGACAAAAGATTCCTTTCATATTCTTTACTAAAAACTCACCTAAGGGTAAAATTGGATTTAAACTATTGCAAGTGGATGGAAACAATATTACATATTGAGGGAACATGGATGTGGATGATAAAATACACCCCAGTAAATACTTACGAATAAACAATCTCGGATAAAAATGAGATTGTGATATTTCCCTTACCTTAGGTCCAATTTGCTTCGTATGTGTCCGAACCTCCTGTATAATGATTTAAATAATGTCATTGACTTATTACAGAATCATATTCATTGTTATGATATCATATATGGTTCACTTATGACATTATATTACCCGTTATTTTGTAAATTCCATGTTAAAGAAGCGTTTTGGGTAAAATCGTTTCATTTATCGTAGGTGTTTTGACTTGTTGTTCTTGACATCATTATTACTTATATCATGATTTACTTACATCCAGAATATAAAATATGATTTATATATCATATATATTCAGTATATATATATATATATAATAGATAGATAAATAAAATGAAAAACACCGTTCATGGAGACGGTAGTCCGTACGTACGCATGAACGCTGTTTTTCTTTCCTTATTGTCTTGAAATGGAAGTAAGTAGATGACATACATATGTATATATATACATAAATCCAGTAGCTTTATAATGTCATATATTTCATTATTATTTCTTATATATACATTATAATCATTCTTAAATGGTTAACATGGAGAATGAATCTCATCGCGTCGTGGAGACGGTATTCCGTACGTACGCACGAGCGATGATATCATTTCTATAAATATTGAATTGAAATGGAGTGTATTATACAATATATCAGAATCAATATGATGTTTTAATAACTATGTATAGTTATTCTTTACACCATTATACCCATCCATGTAAGGTGGTGGTGGAAAATAGATTACACCACGGCGTGGAGACGGTATTCCGTACGTACGCACGCGCGGTGATTTATTTTTCCGTAGGATGGATAGATGGTGAAATAGGGTTGTTTCATACTTATAATAACATATCAGTATATGAGTGATACTGATGTTATTACTTCATAATGAAACAACCTAAGAAGAATAAGTGGAAGAAGAAATAAAGATGAAAGAATTGGTAACGGTAATTACCTCTTCTTTGAAGTGCCTCTTTGAGACCTCCTCTTAGGGCACTTGAATTGGTCTTTGAGGAAGACCAGAACCTCTAGGATGTTTCTAGGGAAGTGGAGAAGAGATTTTGGCAGGGGTTGTCCGAGCTTGAGTGCTCAAATTGGTGTGAGGAGGAGGGGGAGGAGGTGTCCTTTTATAGGGGAGGAGAGGGGCACCTTAGGAATATCTCAAAATATTATTTTATATTAAAGTCAAAATCGGTTTATAATGGTTACAAAGGGTCTTATTTCGAAGCTAAAGTGGGGATGGGTCGAAATCCTATCAACTAATAGGATTTAGACAAGTTTAGGGTATTATTTTAACCTTATCAATTAGATTTAACTATAAGTTAAATAATTTAACTTTTACCGTGTCTTTTTGTTTTCTTACACTATATGGTTAATACACTTACTATAACATGCCAAACGAACCCCAAATTGTTTATTATTAATATATATATCTTTATCTAAGTCATTTGGCCGAACCTTAGATTTTTAGGAATACAATAACAATTAATAATATAATATTTTATTTAAAAACTATTTTGTGTCAATTTTGACACTATTTGATATATGATTTTTGTGAAAGTCATAACAGAATTAAATGTTCGAACCAAGTTGATTAAATCAACATTAATATATCATAGTAACCTAGAAAATTAGTGGAATTCATAAAAAGTCTCAAATTACATTTATTTTGGTGTTTATAACATCAATTATGTCAATATTTCATTAATAAGATAATTACTGCATCATCGTTGTGTCATAAATAAATTAAATTATTTGATGTCTAAAAATTACAAATAAAATACCATAATGTAGGAAATCTTTTTAGCTTTCTAATGAATATTTATAGTCGAATTTATCTTATGTATAACCCCATATTAAAAATGATTTACTTATTAAACTTTGATTTTAACTATTTTAACCCTTCTTTAAATAAATTAATAATAAAAGTCCTAATCTAATCCAAGTGGGCCTAAATGGTCATATTTTATTCCTAAGTTTGTTTTTGGTCGAATTACACTTTTCCAATAGAATTAGGACATGTGTTAGGGTAATAGTAATATCATATTTACCCTTAGTTACCCTATTTACTATTAACCGCGGTAAAAAAAAGTAAAAAGTTACTATTCACCAAAAAATTATTTTCATCTCATTGAACCACATTTTAGTCCTTGATATTAACCGTGTCTCTCGGATTTTCGAAATTCCATTCACAGAAGCGGTAAAATTAAGTTTTATGCAAAATTCAGTTTTTAACCTACTACTTAGTAGTTTCACTATTCATCAAAAATTGATGTTTTTCAGAACAATGCCAAAATTTCATCCCAAGCTATATTTCATATTCCGAATTCAAAAAATGAAGTCTATTTTACCAAATTCATAACATAAAAGTTGCATTAATTAATTTTATAATTAAATCCCGCTGTTAAAACAAATAGCGTGTTTTTAAGAAACAATATCTATCAAAAGATTGACACTTGTTTATGTCTAGTTTAAATGTGAAACTACATCCAATGACCAACATTGTATTAAATTGTAAAAATATATTCTAAATATACTTTAAAACCACTCAAATTAATGATTTATCACTATTAATTATTTCTATTAAAAAGTTGTTTTTAATTATAATTTAGTAATTTTCACTATTCATCAGAATATGAAAGTTATCCGAAAAGTACCAAAATTTCACCTTAGGCTAAATTCGATACTCCGAATCCAAAAATAAAGTTCATTTTGAAAAATAAGATTTACTGGATTTCAAAAAGTGGTTATTACTATTCATAACGGCTAGTTTTAATAATATTTTTATAGCATATCGTTGTTTAGTGAAACTCGGTATTGCGTACTACACACGCTATCGAGGAAGGTCGCGATTGCGTGTAATGCAAGTCAAGTCAAGGATGTGTGTTGTGCAATCTCCTTTTGGTGTAGCGTACAACACAAGACATTAATAAAATTAAAAAGAATATTTTTTTATAAAATCTTGGGCTGTTACAGTAAATCATCAGAGTAAAAATGTATGTTCCATTTTCTCCATGATGAAGATTGAAGTAGATCCAATATTTATGGATTTATAGATTATTAATTTTGAAATCATGAGGGAGGGGAATAAATCTTGTTTTTCTCAAATGTTTGTTAAACTATCTATCTTAGATAGGATTATAGAGGTGTAGAAGGAAGATGTAGAGTTATAGAAGAAGCTGAGGAATGGACTTGATTTCAACGATAATACTATTGTAATAATAAGGATCATGAATTTATTATGTGTCCCATACATACTAGGGATGAAACTGAAAGTTCATAATTCACAATTTATCATTAATGTAAAATGATTTATAGAGACATGAAGGGGTATTTGTAGTGGGAAAATATGATGAGAGATATTTTGGAGTATGTATCTCAACTCCTAGAATGTAATAAAGTATATATTGGGAGAATTAATTCTATGTGGATGTTATAACCATTACCCATACCAAAATGGAAATGAGAATACATCGCCATGTATTTTATCATAAGAGTACCTAAAATTTCAAAAGGCTATAATCCTATTTTAGTTGTAATCGATCACCTTAAAATGTTAGAAAATTTTGTTTCTCTGTGAGAAGATTTATCACACAAGCATATTTCTATAATATAGAATAGTGAGGTGGTAATTATTCATTGGGTACCCCATTCTATTGTATCTTATTGAAATCCGATGATGACCATAATGTTAACGAAATTTATTTAGATATATTTTGATATAGAGTGGAGTTGTATCATTTCATATAATACAAAGACATATGGTGAGTCTTAGAGGACCATTAAAACTATATAAGACATATTTATAACTTTACTATGTATTTATTTATTTTTGGGATCAACACCTTCCACTAGTTCAGTTTCATACCATAATAGATTTCAGTTGAGCATTCATAAGAATCCTTATGATGTCATCTATGGAAAAAGTGTAAAATCAAATAATACTGGGAAGATGTATGTGAAATAATTCTATTGGAATATCAACTAGTTGAGGATATGGTAAATAATTTTAAATCCATTAAATAATAAATAAAGGAATATCATAGGAAATTGAAAACTTATATGGATAATCATTGATGGGATCTAGAGTTCAATGATTGTGAGAATGTGTTTTAATGAATTTATTAATAGAAAAATAATATGAGATTCAAAAATAAGGTAAATATTATCACTAGGAATAATACACCCTTTTAGACTCTTGATTGTGTAGGTATAATGTCTTATCACTTCACACATCCACCGAACCTCTCTCAATTTCATGATGTGTTCCACATAACAATCCTAAGGAAGTCCATACACGACCATCACATGTATTTTACTACAAGTTCATTCAATTAGATTATTAATTTCACATAAAGAATAATAATTATAAATCTTGGATCATAGTTAGAAATTAATAGGAAATAATTCCACTCACTTGGTCATTGTTTTATAGTGAAACCATAAATTTTAGAAAGCTGCATGGGAACTCAAAGATGTGATAAGGTATAAGTATCCATATTTTTTTGTCCTAGAGTGATGGTAATTCACTGTTAATATTTTTATAAGTGGGGTGGAATAAAAAACCCATAAATTATATAATTTATTTCAGATTTTTCTTTGTTACATTTTTTTACAAGAAACCCTGAGTTTAAATGAACTGCAACATATTATTGAAATATTATTATTTAATATGATATTTATCAATTGACCATTAGATTTGCAGTCATGAATATATATATTTGAAGTATTTGAAATTTATAGTTTACACAAGTATAAATTTCATTAATAAGATATGAATGGATTATAAATGAAAATAAAAATCAAAATAATTCAGAGAAATTATTTTCATTAATACTATTTTTACATGTGTAATGTGTCTTTTTCGATTAATAAATTAAATTAATCACTATTAGTGAATGATTTTAATGAAATTTAAAAATTATATATTGATCCAAATGTTTTATCATTCATCAAATATATTTTATGGGAATTAGATAATAATTAATATTTTTTTTATAATTTAAAACAATATATTTCAAAAAAGTGGATTTGTGACATATTTCAATCTTATTATAAATATAATTTTTTCAACATATAAAAATTCAATATTGAAAAATGGATTAAATATTTTGAATGAGGAGGTATAAATTTTTTCAATATGTCCCTCTTAGTTTTATGAATTATTAATAGTAACCATGGTAATATTTAACTACTTGGTGAAGGATAAATCATGGTAAATTTGGTTAAAACCGTGAATTTAATTTGACCATGATCACATTAATCTTGAAATTTTGTTTTTAATGGGAACATATCTTTGAAAATGGCATATATATTATTTAAATTATAGAATAATAAAAAATGTAAATTTATAACTTTAAAACAACTATTATTTTATCAGATAAGAAGAAAAGAAGATAATTAATGAACATAATTAGTTATTTTAGCTTAATAATGATATTTTACTAATATAATGTTATCAATAATTTTTTTTTTGTAATTATATAATTACCTTATATACATACGAATTACAGATACAATATTTATTAAATTCAACAAAATTGAAAAAAATGATTTTAAAAATATTAAAGGAAATATAATTTTAGTTATTTATAACATTAAAAGAATATTATAGATTAATAAAACATATTGGTTATTTTTTATATATTATATTTTGATTAATGTTTTGTCTTGGTGTTTTTAAAGTCAAAATAATTGACATTAATGATATATTTTAGAAATAATATGTTATAAAATTGTTTCAAAAATAATAAAAATGTTGAAAGTGGACAATAGGGACACTATATAGAAAAAAATGTCATCACTGGTCCATTTATGGGTAAACAATCACCTTTTATGTCAAATTATTACCCTTTTGTCTATAAAATATGTTACTATGGTATAGTTAAAATCTGTTAACAAAGGGATTAAATGAAATGATATGTTTTAAATACAGAATAAATATGTCCATTTTATTATATTATTTAATTTATATCCTACCTTATCTTCAAATATTTATCCATTTGGAAGAAACTTTCTTGAGAATTATATAGTAATATTTTATTCTTATAGTAATTTCCAGTGTTTCATTTCCATCCCTTATAAAAAGACACACCTTCCCTCCCTTTATTACATCACATTGAGTAAACTATACTGACCAAGCCCAAATATTTTATTTTATTAACAGAATTTTACAAATTCTAGTGGGTTTTTGAATTCCTAAAATACCAATAATAGGGAATCTAAGAGGAGATCTAGTGGAGTTCAATCAAAGATGATGTAATCATGTAAATATATAAGATTGTTTTATTTACATATAATTTTACATTCTATAAATAGATGGTTTTTATTAGAAAGTAATAAAATCACTATCCCAAATATATTGAACGATTTTTATGATATTGAAACCACAATTATACACAATATTTACAACCAAAAAAAATTATAACATTTTTCATGCGTATATTTGGATTACAACTTCCATAAATCTATGTGATTAATTTTTTATCTATATACTACAATAATGGTGATGATTGCATATTTTTAAAATACAGATGATAAAAATGATATAATAATTATTCTAGGAAATTTAATTACTACTTAACTTTATTTATTTCCATCCATCAAATAGTGAAAAAAATCATCATGTGTACGTACGACCTATTGTCTCCATGAACGATGTAATTAGTTATTTCAATTATTATCTTATATGGTTTATTATAAAAAAATATATAATTAATATATATGGTACTTATATCTATATTAATAATATATATATGATATTATAATGATCAAATTACATGGACCAAAACTACTAAACCATTACATCTATGAAAAATAAATCATTTATTACCCAAAACTATGATTTTAACAATGAATTGTTAACAAAAATTTGATAGAATGTTATTAGTAAATATTATATGGTATGATATATATGATTAATGTTCTAGAATATATTTATCAAAAATTTATATTTGTTATACTGGATGTTTGGAAACATATAAAAGAAGTAAATATAGGGGAACATGTTTATTTCACAATATCATCATTATGATGGATTTCTAATGACTCTTCTTGAGGAATTATTTGATATTTCAATCATAAAAACTATATATTTTATTATACAACATTTATTTCTATAAATTACTTGTTTTGATTTCATTTTCCACCCTTTATGTTCACGATATTCTAGAATAATTATTTTAGTGAAAATCAATATTCTTTTTCTATTGGTTTGTGAAAATTTCTCTTCAATATAGATATAGTAGATAAAATGTGGAAATAACTTTTTAATATAATAAAATAATTTAATAAATTCATTTTACCCATGTTATAATTGTAATTAATGGTTTTAATGGAATCTTCTTTTCAATTTCCAAATGAGTCACTTTTCACCTTTTTATATAGTCTGAAATGAATGATTTTGTCTAACATTACAACATGAATTAAATTTACATCATTCATGACCTCTTATTTAAATGAAGATTCCTTTACATTTTTACTTGGTTATTTTAAAAGATAAAAAATTCCATTAAATTTTCAAATTGCCTATATTTTAAATTAGTGATTCCCATGTGGAAAGTGGATTGTTGCTCAAGTAAATTTTTAAGGAAATTTTAAAAGTATTTTCATCTATGACATCATTATTTTTTAGTATTGGGATTAAATGTGAATAAACTATAATTGTACCATACACTATATTTATCAGAATAGTTTATGATTAGATTTTCTGAGGAATGTATTGATATTTGATATGCAAGTTCTTCCAATATAGATAGTTATTTTTTAACGAATTTTGATTATGTCATGTTTTTTTATCATATGATGAATGAATTTGATTTATTAAGTAACAGGTGGGGAAAAATTACCTAGACCCCTGATTAACAGGTATGTCATAGGAGAAAAACTGGTTTGAGTATTAATTCAAGGACTTAACCATTTATGTTCGACGACATAGCATGAGGCCTAAGTGATAAGTTTCGAATTTCAGGCATTATGAATTCCACCATCATGAAATTAGATATTTATAACAATGTGAAAATTTAAACAGTTTTAATATCCAATTACAAGTTTCTATTGATGTTATTATTTATATGTAATTATTTTTCAATTATTTATTCTTTCCATTTTATTTATGCCTTATTATACTCTAATGTATACATACCCTTACTAAGTTTATGAGTGCACCCATTTAATATGTTTTCCATCGCAAGGACTATATAAAGTTTATTATAATTGTTATATAGGGATATTCTAAATGGAATAATGTTTTTCTAATGTAAAAAATATATTTTATTTTATGATTTAAAATGTAATATTAAATTCAATTATATATATAGGTTTTCAAGGATACTAAATAATTCTGTCCATCGGGATATGACTACTTTTATCTGGTGCTAGGTAAATAATGGTACCACCAAATCTAGAATATAAGGGTTATTTCCATTACAGTTTTTATAAGATACAGTATAGTAGGAATGCTGTAAATTGGATTTAATAAAACACAAATTCATAAATATAATCCAATGAATAACACTGAGGATATGACTATTTTTAGATAACATCCTCATCTTTTGGTAATATAGGTATTATATTTCTTCTATAGAAAAAAACACGTTATGGATACTAAAAGTGGATGTGAATTTTCCATAGTTGAATCTTGGGGTAGTAACACTAAAAATATTTAGTATTATTATGTCTCAACCATAATTATTATGAACAATGAATGTTATATTAAAACGAACCAAGTCCAAAACTCCAGGGAGGATATTCCTATGTTAATTTCATTTTTATTTACAAACCATTATTATGTATTTAAATATATTTTTACGATATCAGAATATTCCTAAAGAATCCAATTTCATGGTTCTAATATTTTTTATTCATATATTTTTAATTTATTTTATGTGTTTCAGTTGTTTTGAAATAATACATTATAATTCATGATGTTATAATCTAATCTGGTATATTCAATTATTTTGAAATGGCATCTAGTGGACATAATGAAAACTATATCAATGCGCACTATCAAATCAAAAACATCAATCATAAGAAAGATAATGAATCTAGAGATGGACATGTAGATGTAGCTAGAGTTGATAATTATAAAACTGTATTGGGGTTACTAAATCATGATATGAAAATAACCTCTCCCCTGGGGAGTAACCTAGTTTTCTACGACATAGTGTAAAAATGCTAGAAAACGTCATGCATCAGCAACCTCCATAATTCTATGGGACTACGAATCCATTAATAGATGAGAAATGGATATGTTATATAGAGAGTATATTTATATATTTGGGATGTAAAAAAATGGTGAAGATTTTTATGTATGTTTATTGTCTGTTAAGGGATGCAGATCAATGTTGGTCATTGATTCAAAACACTAAGGTTGAGGAGAAAATAACAAGATTATAATTGAAGTATTTTGGGGATATTTTATTGGGAAAATATTTTTTTCATAAACAATGATTAGATATGAATATACTTTTCTTAATTTAGAGACAAATGTAAGAGGAAAATCCTTTTAAATATGAAGTTACCTTTATACATTTAGGGAGGAATTTTATGAACTATGTATGTATTGAAAATAGAATGATTAAAAAGTTATTTTATATTTTTAAGCCGATCCTTCTAATGGAAATAGTTTACAAAATTTATTATCTTATGATGATATAATATCATGTGATATCGAGGTATAGAATAAATTTATTAGGTGGATCCTTAAACAACATCATATTTTTATAATTACGAAATATCATACCATGAATGATTATAATTTTCATTTCTTTACTATGTATTTTCCTTAGTTTGTTTATTTTTAATATTTATACGACTTAATACATTAATTACTTTACTTGTTTTATTATCATTATCATTAGTCATAATACACTGATAAATCAATTCATTTTATTCTCTTTAATATATTTTATAACACAATGATAACATTATTTGTTTTATTTTATTTTTCATAAGAATTAATTAATGTTTTTTTTTATTTCCAGAAATTATATTCACTAAGGTAGAATTTAATTTGTTTCGTATATAATTTAGATTGTATTTACATTTTTATTTAATATATTTATTACTTTCTTCCTAACTTTTATTAGAATATAATATTTATTTGCATCAAATATTATTAGGTTTCACATTTCTGTTGGTTATAACATATTCTACAATTTTCATATTGGTTTTTGAAGATTGTAATATAATTTGGTTCTATAAAATGTAGATGTTAAATGATTTTTACTATTCCCATTTATCTGATTAACGATGATGTTTCTCCCATATAGAAAATTCTCATAATCCTGTCTCTAACATTGACGATACATATAGCCGATTTTCCTGAAATGGATTCCTCATGTATTTTGACCAAATATTTGGATGAATCACTAAAAATTGAGTGTTTTTTGTTTAATTGAAGTATATACATTGCATTAAATGAAATGAAATTCAGAATCAATATATATAATATTAGAAATTCGGTTAAATCAATTTATTTTTTTGTCTATATTATATATTTTTTAGATGAAAATTTCTAATGTATTCTACTGATAAAATTACATATAGGAGTCCAGTGAAAAAATTTATTTATTACTTAGAAAGACAATTAAATATTTAAAAAATGATTCCACTAGAGTTGAAGCTAATTATTCTTTTTAGAAGGAATGTTTTACGTCTGAAATTTTATAATTCAGGCTTTTTACAGATTTTTGGATTCGGATGAAACAAATTTTGGATATGCGATGAATTCAATTACATGGTGAATCAACTATATGAATCCCCTAGAAAAATCTTCTATGTGAATCACCTTCAATAATAACCTATGTGAATACCATATATGGATTTGGATATGTGGTTCTTTGAATTTCAACATCATGCTTCAAAAACATGAAAGCCAACATTTTTTTCATATTATTTCACATTTACATTAACTATAAGTTTATTATAGATATTTTAAGGGTTTTATTTTTATAATATTTTTAATTATTTATTTATAATCCATGATAATAGGTCATTAATTATTTTATAGTTAATTAAATGATATTTACATGGGAAAAATTGTGTTTTGATTTTAACAGTAATACTTTAGAAACATTGATATTCAATTTTAAACATGGTAAAATATAAATAGTTTATTTTATATATTTTACTAGATATTAAAAAGAATACTCATATTAATTTACACTACTATATTAATTGTTTTAATTTGTTTCTATCATTATGAATCATGAGTTTTACAGAATATGAAGAGAGATGTAGAGAACTCACAAAGTAAAATGTTTAAATTAAAACTATTTTGGAATGTGGATAGTTATCTCGCATAATTTATGGTGGTACTAAAATGAATTTTATATCAAATTTTATAGATAAATTCAATTAAATTTTAGTTTTTTATTTATTATTCTAAAAAAATATTATACACCATGTTTCCCATTTTTTAGTTTTCTAATGTTAGTATATAGTTGTTTTGACATGAATACTTTATTATGGGAATTTATAAAGAAGAATTATGGGATTTGATGATAAGAAAATAATTTTTTTATTAATAATATAAATGATTAAGTTATTTAGTGATGTGGGATAATAAATGACATTTATTTTTCTATTTTTTTGTAGTATATTTTATAACCAATTCATGGGGCCTCATTTTTAAATTGCATGAAATTTTAAACTACACATTTCTTGAGATTCATTATTTAAATATATTAAAGGGAATATGAACTGATTGATTTATTCTATAGAATATTAATTAATGATTATCCAATATATTATAAAATTTTATTATCTCATTATGTTGTTTCTTTATGATTTTTATTGTCACACTTTGTGCATCTCTCATGGGGTTCTACTACCGTAACAAAAGGTATTTCTGGGGTACTCTATCCCATTAGAATATCATGTTACCCATAACCAAAATGATAATAGAGGAAAGAAATGATCCAATAAGAGTTCAATTTTAGTCTATACCCATATAATATCATATTCATATTTCCCCGCATCATAGAATAGGTTAAGAGTATACCTCATAAAGTATTGGTTAGGTTTCCACCTATAAAATATTGGGTTTAGTTTTCCCCTATAAAATAATGGGTTCCATCTAAAACTGAATAATTAAGTTGTTTGGATTTATTATTAAATTGTATAGGTTGGGTCATATACTATAAAAGGATGGGTTTTTGTATAAGCCAATTAATTATAGGGTAAATTTGTTAATCCACTATATATGAAAAATGTGGATGTAAAGAGTTTTCATTCTCTTTCAAATGTGATATACTATAGTGGGTTCCATATCTCTCAGTTTATGAAAGGGGTGAATGGTATTGTATGTTCATTTATATTTGGAGTACTATAAAAATATTCTATTTTAATGTTTTCCTTTCATGAATTTTATTTTCCCTCTAATTTTTTATATCATTATGGTTGAATTATATAATAACTGGACTGAGCATTTTCTCCGGATTACAAAACACCCAAAGATTTTAAAAGAGACACATCGTCATCAATAGAGTATATGAAATAAAACACCATGTTTATAATGGAATCAAAAAACTCGATACATTATTGTATATTTATTTTTTAATAATACCAATCTCTTAAAAAACATGATATTCAGGCAATGAAGAGTTTAAAAAAAACATGATACTCTATTTTAATAGGATTATTTAAACATGACCATTATAAACTGACCATTGATTTGGAGGGTATAAATATGAAAAATAAAATTATGAAAATTATATGGTTTAAAAAAGTTTAAAATAAATTGTTTCATTATATATTGATTATAAATTAAATAAGTATCATTTTGAATGAAAAATAAATGTTTTATAAAAAATTATATACTTCTAATTTTTTTTTCATGCTTTGTGTGCATAATTTGAAATTAAAATTTAAAATTTTTATAAAATTTATTTTTAATAATATACATATGTTTGAAATCTAGATGTAAAAATTATCTTTGTGTGATTTGTTGGGATGTTTATGAAAATAATAATTTTTGATGGATAATGAAAATTATAGCTTTTTAATGAAATCTTCTTTTTTTCATTATTATTATTTAGAAAGTTTAATTATATATTAGACATATTTTAAAGTAAAATTACTTCAATTATATAAAAATTTTACTGATTATAAATATTAGAGTTAATTTGGTATTTAATTTCGATAGAAAATCTTTTTAATATTTTGATATTTTTTTGAATAAAACATACTTTCGAAACTTTAAGAATTTATATTTTAAATATTATTATAGAACTTATATAAATTGAAATTAAAAAAACGAATTAAATATTTGGAAATATAAAAATTTATATTATTTTATAAGGTAAATATTATTTTTGAAAAATATGAATGTGGAAGAATATAATAATTAATTACTATGGTTAAGGTTAAATTGGGTTTACCGGTGGTTAAATTAATATAGTAAGGTATAAAAATTTCATAAGTCATTTACAAAACCCATTAATACCCATATTTAGTCGTTATCAAGTATATGGATGAAGAAATAAATGTTTTTGAGGCTTTCAGAAGGAGAAAAATATGGATATGACATTATCTTTTAAAAAATTACATGTATTTCATCTCCTCTACTTATAAAAGGCCACCCCTTCTCATACCCTATTAAAACATCCATATTCATTTTTATTGGTTAATAACTACCCCAATACCATTTTTAATATATTCCAAATAAAATATATCCCTTTTTTTGTTCATAAATCCATTCTATTGTGGCTTTATTTTGTGGAAACCAAATGTATTTATCAAAATAAGATTGAACTTTCTTAAACGATAGTTTTTATGTTGTTTATTCTTAAATATCCTTCACATATTAACAATTAATTAATATATAATAAGATAATTATCTTAAATACAGTTTTTTGTTATTATATTATGGTAATAATGAATATTCATCTAATCTTCCATCAATTAAGAAAAGAAACTGTTGATCGTATATATAGAGGATTACCTCTACACGAACCGATGTAAATCATTTTCCATCACAACCTTTAAATGATGGATTAAATGAAGAAATTAAAACATTTATAATATATTTGTGAGGTTATTATACTTATATAATTTTAAAATAACATATAACGTTATAAATTCTATTTAATCTAAAATAATATAACGTCGCTCGTGTGTATGAAAAACTACTTCCACATGAAGTGATGCAGATCATTTTTTACTTACACATTACATGGAATGAAATAAAAATAAATTTAATGAATATAGGTTATATATATGACATGTTAAAAAATATGTAAAATTTCTATATTACACACTTCCTTACCCTTCACCCTTTAAAGAAATGATATCTTTTCTCGTGCATACACATGACCTACCATCCTCAAATGTCATTTGGAATCATTTTCTATGCAAACATTTTATGAACGGTTCAAAAAAAAATTTGTGTAGAGTAAATATGATATTTATTAAATTATTATAATCCTATAAATAATTTATTTTTGACACATATAAAATAACTAATACTTTCATGAAAAACATGCATGAGACAATTAGGCAATTAACAACAAAAAATATAAAAATAAGGAAATATAATTAAAAACGTGCGGTAAAATGTTATAATAGAATAATATATGATAATATAAATATAATTATGGATTTTTTATAATTTAAAAACACTCTTAAAACTATTATACTTGAGGATATACCAAGTCAAACTAATATAAATAATTTGGTAAGGGACTTCAACTCAATTTCCCTTCATTAAAGAATATTGGAATATTTTCCACCTAATTGTTTTATATGGTGTATATATTTCACCATATTGTTATTATATAATAAATAATTCTTAATTTATGGTATATTGATTTTCCATTTGAGTTATTTCATCCCAGATGATTTCACTTGAATGTTACATAGTGTTAAGGGATTTCTTTATAATTTCCATTTCATTGAGGTATATTTTTTAATATACACCTATTGACTTTTATAGGGTGTATATAGATACCATTTTATATTTAAAATGAATAAATTTTTATTATTTCTAACAAATACTTTTTTTCACATTTCTTCTTTAAGTTTTTAAAATGTAAATGATACAAAAAATGTAAAGAAATTATTGTACAATATTAATTTATTTGATATTTTTTTCCTTTTTCTTGAAATAATAACTTTCTTGGGATAATTGTCTTTCAGAAACAAAATTTATCTTAAATAACTATATTTTGATGAGGAATATTATTTTTTCCTAAAAAATATACAATATTCACACATAGTTTATATTTTCAATGTTATTTGATTAACTTAGGAAATATTGGAGAATATATATCCTTTACTCAATAAAATTTTTTGATTATAAAAAATATCGATTAATTAAATAACTCTATTATTAGATATATTAGAAATTATCTGAATATGTACTTACATGTGAGGATTTATTATATATATCACCTAGATCTATTGATGGGTCCCATGATATAAATTAATTGGCCAAATCAGAAGGGGTTTTTCCCATAAAATTAAACTATCTTCTTAAAGGTATTGATTATAGTGGTATCACAGTGTTTGAGATCATAGAATCAAACAATATAATTTTACTTCACTAATAAATATGGTATATTTATCAATGATATTTTATCAGTGATATTATATTTTGATGCATTTCATTCTCATTTTATGTATTAAAAGGAATGTGTTTTAGTTATTTACCTTTACATTGATTATACTTTATCAAATTATGATATTAAAGTTATTTAATAAATGGAATATGTTCAAAGTTAGCTAAATTTACTTATTGATTATAATTTTTTGATTTATGATAGCTTCATCTATATATAACCATTACCAACTATTTTGGATCAAAATTATTTTGTTTCCATTCCTTTTGATATAATGAAGAAATATTTGAATGAGTTTCAGGTATGTATATAATTTTATTTTATTATGTCTCATGTTTTATTTCTATTCCCAACAAAAATGGGTATCATATATGTATATGTTTATTCAATTCTACTAAATTATTTGTCCATTCAGCAATAAATCCCTTGTATATTAATCTTATATAATAATGTGGACACCGAATTGTGGTTACTTGAGTTGCGTTCTTTGTTGATGGTGTTGGGGGAAGTTTAATAGAAACATTGGGAACACGATTTATGAAAAAAAATATATGAATATAAATACATGATAGATATTGAGTATTAGAATATAATAACATATTAAAGATTTGGTGAGGAAGATATTATGTCATTTTTTATGAAAATATAACCTTGTTTGTATACTATAAGCGTACATGGTTATGAAATTGATGTGGAAAGGGTAACAACTAACGAAAAGACATGTTTTTCTTGACTCCTGTGGTACCTAGTACATGAAAACATACATTACTATGCACCTAGTTTTCCACTCCTTCTTGACATGGTTGGGTTAATTACGATTCTGTTTACAAGACATCATGAAGGATTGGAATAGATGAAATCTATGAATAACCTAGGTTTGACATAAGATTTCATATATTGAAAAGAATTTATCATGATTTAGTTATACTATATATGATTCTTTATGACTATGTGATTTCTGACAATGATTAGAGTTTCTCCCATAGTGCTTCTTGGTAGTAAATAGTGGTTAGTTTAGTCAGTGGATAGGACCAGAAGTAGAAAGGATAATGTTCAATGGTATGTTCAATGTGCAGATGAGAAATAAAATATTATGATGACTTGGGTGAACGATATTGTGATTATTCTAAATTTGTTATCAAGACATATTATTAACAACTTGGACATTAAAAAAACTACTAGACTCACCAAAAAAGAAAAATAAGGAGTCCACTAAGAGATTGAATAGTGGAGACCATGGAAGACTGAAGGATATATTTCCTTCATGTAATAAATATGGAAAGACACAATAAGGAGAGTGTATCAAAGTTACATGATAATATTTTATGTGTGAAAAAAGGACACAAAGCAAGTAATTTTCATGGGAAAATTAAAATTTTCATTAATTCAATGGATGATAATAATGGAATCCCAATGTTGTCATTGATGATTGAATATATTAAATATAAAAATTTAGGTTATTATGAAATTAAATTTCTTAATGGAAATTTAATGAAGAGAATCACCAAAGGTGTATGAGTAACTGTTATACTACTGTTGATGATGAGACTAAAAATCAAATACTAAGGGAAGAAGGTATTAATTAATAATATGATGAATCATAGTTTATGGTTTTATAAGAAGGTTTAATGATTAAGGTCATAAAATTGGAATTGGTGAATTGTGTTATCAGACTATTTTATCAATCATATTCTAGTTATATTGATAATTAAATGCATAAGGATTACACTGCAATACTTTTCATTTATGAATTTGAGTGCATATGTTGAATGGTATAGATGACCCAAAAAAGGTATTCACTGGAAAGTATATATATTTAAAAAACACATGATTGATGGAATATAACACATAATAATAGGTTTATGACTGTATAAAAATAATAATGATATTTTATAAGGATAGTATTGGTGAAATTTAAATTGGTTAGTGAATTGATTGTTTATGGAATCTTTGTTATAGTTTACTACACATATGGGTTTATGGAATATATTAAAATGTACGATATTTATTTTGGTAGGCATTAATGTATTAATTATGTTTTTTTGGTTATCAAGGTATTCAAATTTTCAGAATATGACATTAAGATCCAATTTATATAGTTTCGGGAATATAAAGATGATTTAGTGACCTCCCTTCTAAATATTTAGACATTAAATTTTGTCAAACATCTTTTGGGTGAGTCTTAAGGCTAACCATTTATAAAATTGATTAATTTGAATATTTAGATTTACTATTGAGTTATTAGAGATTAATTTTCTATATTTAATAACTTTTTATAGCTATTTTGGTTGTTGTAAAGACATGAAAAATAGCATGTTACTATTCCATGGACCTTATAATCCATTATAACTTAATATTAGTGTTTAAGGTATAAAAAATTTATTTTTGGAAATGAAATTATTCACACCAATTACTCATTTAATCTAAATGCTTGTTGGAGTAGTATCCTTATTTCCATCAGGGAAACAACCCCGCTTCACAAATCCCATAATGACAATTCGGTTGGGGATATTGTGATCCTCTGTCATATCAAAATCGATGGAGTTTACACTAAACCGAAGAATTCTCATGAGGTTTTTTTTGGCAAGATCCATCTCCTGGATAGATCAAGATAAATGTAAATAGATCTTCCAGAGGAAACCCAGGTCCTGCGGTATGTGAGGCCATCCTCAGAGATTATCTCAGTCGATGTAACATATGCTTCTTTGAGAGCTGTGGCAATGCCTCTACTCTTGAAGCAGAAATGATGGCAGTGATTTGGGAAATCATTTTTTTCAATCTAAAAGGATGGAATAACATCTATATAGAAAGTGACTCCACCACCATTGTGCATGTATTTAGAATCGGGTGATCCACCTTTCCTGGCCACTCACTACTCGCTGGATGAAATGCCTCAATTCTCTTCTTGAAATCAGATACATTGCCACCCATATGTATTGGGAATCAAACATGGTAGTGGATAGCCTTGCCAATAATTGAGTCAACCAAGATATTACATTTAGTGATACTTTACTGGTTTATCTTCTCCCTCACTTATTATGAGATTGTAATAAGATACCATCTTTCCGATTCATGTAACCTATCTCTCTCTATTTTAATATTTATTTTCTCAATCTTAATTAAATATTAATTAAGTATAATTTTTTTCACCTATATCATGATAGTAAATGATTTCTATAACATTAGTTATAAGATCTTGCAAAAAATTATATAATACTAACGTTATATTCCTTGAATCAAATGACCCTTTAAGTCAATAAATACTTCTGGTTTTAGGTCTTTATCATTCCATTGATCATTAAATTTCTTATGATAAATGATATCTATCATTCTCCATAAATATTTACTCTTTTATTTGATGTCCAAAAATTTACATTCCACCAATGTTTTCTTAAGTAGTAACCTAGTTATGTGTTATTCTAGATGACCATTTTACTTCAATTTCTATATTATCAAGATCATATTTTTTTATCAAATATTAATTATTTAGGTTTCTATTAATGGTACTTTGTAATTCAAATCCATTAATTTTATAGATTAATATTAAATTGTAGGGATGTAATTTATTTAAGGGGGTTTAATGTAACAAATTGAGATTTTAAAAGTGGAAAATCATATTTGACACCATATATGACAAAATATAATTCTTAGAATAGCGTTTAACACCCTTAGACTATATTATATATATATTTTTAAATAAATTCAGTCTTATTGATATTGTTCAATGCACACAACTCCAGGATTAAATGGAAGACAATAATCTATTAAAATATAATAATTTAAATAGAACCATTACAACCTAACTGTTATGTTAGTTGGTATGAATATGACTAAATAAATTATGAAAATTATATGGTTTAAATACGTGTAAAATAAATTAAGTGGTTATCTATGTATTATAAATAAAATGTGTATCATTTTATGGATAAAGAAATGTTTTCTAGAACACTATATTTTTCTAAATGGAGGTTTAATCATGCTTCAAAAAGACTACTTGTAATTAATATTTTAGAATTTATGAAAATATATTTGAAAAAATTAATATTTTTTTAAACATAAAACTAAAAATTATCCTTGGGAATTTTTAAGAAATTTTTGGTAATGATTTAATTTTTTATGAATTATAAAAAATACTTATTTTTATTCAAATTGATTTATTTAAATTAGTTACAAGTTTGATTTATATTTTAAATTTGTTATAATTTAAAATTAGTTCACTTATATTAAAAAGTAAGTAACTTATGTCACTAGAATCAATTTTATTTTGAATTATGATAAAAAAACTTTTCATATTTTGTATGTTTTTCATTGGAAGATATATTTCTTTGACCTACATTTGGGTTTTATTTTAAATTGAATTATTCCACTTATTTCAATTTAATTTTAAAATATGGATCCAAATTGGGAATAAAAATAATTTATATTATCTAATATATTAATTTTAATTTTTTAATTTAAATAATATTGAAAATGGAAAGAATTAATTATTACAGTTAAGGTAATAATGGGTTTATCGGGGGTGTTAAATTAGAAAGATATGTGTTAAAATGATAAAAAAATAAGTAAAAAAGTTTGTGGAAAAATTTATACTATATTACCTATTATGATATGAAATAACCTATTTTAGAGGCTTTTTTCACTAGAGAAACTAGGGTATCACTTTATGTTTAAAAACATTAATTCTATGGCCTCTCCACCACTTATAAAAGGCCACCCCTTTCCTCCCCTATATACAATTCCAAATCCATTTTTCAGAAAAAAAAATATATCAAATTTTATCGTTACTCCACTTACAAAATCATAGATCCATTTTTTATCACAACTAAAAACTAGTAATGATTTTGGTGAAACCCAAAGAAGTTATATAAAAAAGAGGAAATGATCAAAAAAATAGATTTTTAATTTTGTTTCTTATTCCAAACCCTACGCATATTATAAAACAATTATTTTAAAATAAAATAATTATAATCCATATACTGATATTTTACAATTTCAATTTCATCATCTTTACCCATATCCTCTTCCATAAAATAGGAAACAAAATTACTAATCATGTGTATAGAAGAGTATCATATCATGAACTAATGGAATTCATTTTCCAACACCACATTTTAAATCCTAGGTATATTGATGGATTTAAAACATCATTATGATATTGATGATATTATTTTAAATTATTAACATTAACATCACAAATACATTTAAAGATTATATTCCATTTAAAATATGATAAATGTAGAAAAATAGTCGTTTACCTATAAGGAATTAAATTATTTATATATATATCCAGAGCTAACCATAGAGAAAGAGTGCTTTTCTATGGCCCCGTCTTCCAAGAAATAATTTTTAAAAAATATTCTATTTATTTAATATTGAGCATGCATAGTTTCATTAATAAAATGGGAAAACCCATAAAAAGAATATAGGATCATAATTAGAGACCAGGTATGATTCTAGAATGTGATGTTATATTGGTCAGAATGGGGTGTTCAGATATCTGACCAATTGGAGGTACATTCGTTAGATAAATTGATTTAATTAACTAATTAGATTTTCAAATTAATAGAAATTTCAAAAAATACACTTTCACAACAAATACTTTTGGGTTAACTATGTAAACCATTGGAGGATTTATGTGCTTCTTCCTTAGCTTCTATTGGCGAATCAAATTAGACGACAACAAAATGATGGATATGAGTAGACCAGGATGAAATAAACACTAAAACTTCCTTCATTAATTACTGAACATGTTTATAGATAGTGAATGATCCAATATCAGGGATAGAATAATCAATTTTTGGATTATTCCATTTTTGATTATGTTTATTCTGTAGATCAATTACCTCTATTTATCGGTGCTAACTTTGAATCCTTAATATTCTCTAATGTACCGATGAAATCTAATTTCATGTTTTCTAACCCATTAATCCCTCTTCTTGTTCGTTGTACTATTAATTTTGGACAACTTTGGTTTAAAAAATCTTCTTGTTCCTTTCCCGCTCAATTTTATCACGTAATTCACTAGTTGAACCATGCGGTCGTGGTTTGACATTTTTTAGCGACAGAACCCAATCAGTCCCCCAGAATCATGAAGAAACGTTGTGCGAGGGATAGATAGATGATTCAAGAAAATATATAGTCTATTTTTTCATAATGCATGATGATTTAGATGATCAGATATCATTTCATCATCGGAGGATGGTGTGGTGACACACATGTATAGGGAAGAACTCCCATAGTTGACGTGGCCAATTTATAGCCAATAAATACCCTGAAATGAAGAATCAGTCACATATCCACTAATATTGGGAAGTTATATGTCCAAAATAGACTGTATGAGACCTGACTCGAGGAATACAATACTGATCTAAAATCCTTGAAAACATCCTGACTAAACACCGTGTAGTTCGAAGGACAAACAATGTGTCAAGCCAGAGATGTTGCAACTAGTGTTTTTAAAAATTATAAAGAACGCATGAGGTTTAAACTACCAATATTCTATGAACCCCCTTTCCCATTTAAAGTGGCTATGTGGAAAGCACAAAACTTGGAATAGTCCATGTTCCCAAGTACACGGGTAGGACTAGATCATGCAGGTTGAATCCAGTGTGGAGAGGATCATTGTGTACTAAAATACATAGACACAGGGTGAATGTAAATGGACATGGGTGGAATATACATAAATTTCCATGTACCTAGGAAGGACCCCGCGTGGGATGATAATTCCATGTATATCTCCCCCATTCTATGTATACATACATAGTAGATGATTTATGTACTTATAGGGTCAATGCCATGTGATGGAGCTGAACCACACAATGTGTGGGTCCCCTAAACACTATGTACCCATTATTTCATTTTGATGAATCTTAAATCAATCGTATATCCATTTTTTTACATTCAATTAGGCCAGTGAGTAGTATATCCTGAGTATTTCCACATTGAACATGATTGTTCCCTCATTTATTGTTTTAGAGAAACAGTGTGTAATGTTCTGTGAGTGACATTTGGTAGGTGATTCTTGATGATGGATGTGATCATGTAGGATCATTAGAGGCATCTTGAGTGGAACCCTCCAACTAGGAAAGGCGTGGGTTCCTAATGAATTTTAGATTGGAACCCTTGAACAGGGCATAACATGAGTTCTCTACATACTCCAAGAGTGGAACCATCCTGCTGGGTGGGACATGGGTCCTCTACAGGCTATCAAGTGGAACCCTCCATCCTGGATGGGAATGGGTCCTTGATGACTATAGTGGAGCCCTTTTATTTTCTTATGGAATTGGTCCTCTACTAATTCCATGAGTGGAACCCTCCACCATGACTAGGTATGGGTCCTCTAACAGTAGAGTGGGTCCCTCGTTTTGGGTATGGCATGGGTCCTCTACTGTATTATGAGTGGAACCCTCTAGCTGAGATGGGTGTGGGTCCTCAATTTCTAGATTGGGAACCTCTTCCTTGGCATGAAATTGGTCCTCTAAAGACTTCTAGAGTTGTACCCTCTAGTTGGACTAGGAACGAGACCTCTATCAATTAGTTTAAACCTCACATTGTATTAGGGAATATGTCTTATACCTAGAGATTATAGCCACTCAATAGTACAACATAGTGATTAGGAATGGTTTGACACGACTGATTACTTAGGGGAATATTCTTGAAATGATGGACATTATTGATGGACTTTTAGAACTGTTTGAAACACAACTTCCTTGGATGGGCCATGATATAGTGATTTCTTTTCTATATTATTCAGATTTATTTGACAGAAGAAATATTTATATATTTTTATCCATATGTATCCATAACATTGTATTTTGTTACTAAATTTACATGATATGTGAAGTTGAAACTTTTATTTCATGTTACTTCAGTTTTTAGCTTATCATGGTTGGATTAGTTTACTCTATATCTATGGGTGTAATAGAGTCAACCTGTATATAATAAACTCATTGTATTGAGACCCCTGTGCTTGGATGTGGTTAATCTTTCTCTTTCTTTGGGTTTAACTACATCATGTTTTTTATCTACTATCTCTCCATTCCTTTTTTATCCCTTACTTCTCACCCTTATACATTTAGGGAATCCTACTAGGTATGTATATAGTCTCCAATCCATGGACTTCACTATCATGTGTCATGTATTATGAATATGACTAATAGGTTTATGTCGACATAAAATGAGCTTATAGATTACTGGTAAATTGGATCATGTATAGTCGTCACAACTTAGAGATCAAGGGCTAAGAAATTTCAGTATTTTACTTTGTAGTTTTTCTCAGGTTGCGACATGTTTTCTACCATGTATTTTTACCCTTTACTTTTCTATATTCACTATCGTACTTTTTTACACCATTGAATTTTTGGTTTACTTTCAAGTTGTTTCATCTTTTTATTATCCTTTATCTTCACTTATGAATTGAGATGTTCAAGTGTGTGGATAAATGTACATGGGAAAAAATTTCCCAATTATGATATTCCTTTTGGGAATTTTGGCTACCCCAATCCTTTGAAGGATTGACTGGAGTAGTTACGGATCGAGCCTCGATTAGGGTCGGGTCATGATAGATTGGAATCAAATCATTCCATTTATTAAGATTATATTCAAACTATTACCCTTCTATCAATTTAGTTGGGATCATGAAACAATTTCAATGTGTTTTGAGGCTGTCTCTCGGGACAGGGAATCCTATGGTGGTATGAGCGACCAACATATCTATTCACTATATCCTTGATGCCTATTTTCACTTTTTGATACCAATACATTAGTTGGAGAGATTAATGGTACATGAATTATATAGGATTGAGTCTTTGAATGTTCTTCTAAAGTTATATTCCCATTGATATACATAAATATATATGAAAATTTAATTTTGGTACATATAAATCACATTCAATAAGCCTCCATGAAGATATCCATATTTGTAATAGATTTTCGGGTCATGATGACATTCTGATGAGTGATGAGACCTCAGTTTAGGGGAAATACAATGTGATATTTTTTTCTAGTTTAGAAAGTATCTACACCCCCACCTATTGAGAAATAGTTGGTACCAGAATATCTGGATGAGGATGTTCAAAGGTTTAGCGCACCCCATCGGTTCCAATGTTAGTCGACCATGTGGTTCCGTGATGATCAAGTTCCCAAGGAAGAAGAGGTTTGCCTTTAGTCTATGATTCATGTTTTTAGATCTTCAAAGATCCAAACTCATCAGAATGTATCACTTAAAACTAGAAACCTTAATAGAGTATTTTTTGGTTCTTATGGTATTGAGAGATAACACAACTGTGATTAGTGCACATTGAAGCTTCTAGAAATAGAGATGTCCCTTGTATATTGTCATGCGAAACTCCCTTTATAAGTGGTTTTGGTCAGGCCCAACCATGTGGCTTTGATATCCTTCTTGGAAGAGACCCCTTTCGACGATTATCCCTATGGAGAGACCCCACCAAGGAAATGTTGGGTGTTGGTAGAGTACTATAATATAGATGTTTAGTATTGACCTACCCATGAAAAAAATATGGACATTTTCAACACAGATACAAGTTCTTCTGACAACATCTAAAATAGTGAGGGTGAGTTAGTGCTGCCTAATGTGGATAGTTTTAGTATGTGGTGGCGGAGTCCCTTTGATTTGAATGTTTGGAATGTGTGGATGTGATGACATGTCAGAGTAATCCCTAGTTGAGATGGGGAAGCAAATAGTATAAATGAAATATTTCTAGAAAATAATACTTCTGGTCTGGAGGATGGAGTGTGGTTCAGGGTATGACTTATGTCATTACTATTCCAACTGTAGTTGTTTGCATAGAGTAAGATGCCACATATCCCTATGTGTATCCCATGTTTGATATAGAGTGATAAATGAGGAGACCCTTTTTTCCAACCTTGTCTTGGATGGCCTACTGAGAGTATCATTGGTCACATGGTCTTACAGATGGGAAATTGATACTCCGTTAGGGGAGAGAGACTCAAACCAATTTTTTTGTACTGGTAGTGAGACCCTATGATGTTTTACATAATATAGATGAGTCTTAAATGTTTTATGCTCATTTTATTTCTACTAGTGTCTTAAGAAGTTCTTCTAAGTTATGGGATGAATTCCCCCACCCCCTTGAAGAGGATTGATCCCAGGATAGAAAAAATGAACTCATTTACAAAAGGATACAAATGATTTATTAATTTTCATGTATTACACTAGTAATTATAGATGTTATGGGCTCTCATTTCCCTACAATGCTGTTGGGGGGGGGGTCATGACGTATTGGGTTTTTCTCTGCACCGTAAGATGGACCTATGTAAATACATTCAATAGGGATGAATTGAGGTTTAAGTTAGCACATCAGATGACCCTATGGGGATTCAAGAGCTTGCTATTAGTTTGAGGTTCTGTAGGGGTAGGGTTTCACAAGACCTAGTGTGTTCACCAAGACAATACTGTGTTTTCCATTAAAATTGTGAAAGAAATCCTGTAGTTTTTAATGGATTATCATCACATGAATTAGGTCCTTATAAAGAATAGGTAACCCTTTACAAGGATTATATACCTTTTTGACTAGTTGTGAGGTGAGAGATAGTTATAAAATATTGATATCAGGTCCGACTACCACAAGATGACGCTCACAAGGATGATATTCCAAATATGGAATTCAGAATCTGCTATAGACACTATCAGTTTCTGCTGATGCGCTTTTGTGTAATGTAATCCCCTATCATGTTTATAGCATTGGTGAAAAATGTCCCCATACCATACATGGACCCATTTTTGGATTTCATCATTAATAACATACCCATCCTCTCTTCGTCGTTAAATGAGCGTGAAAAGCACTTAATGTTTGTTCTATATTTATTTCAAGAGCACCATCTTGATGGGAATCTCTCAGAGTCCCAATTATGGGTTCCTAAGGGTCCCTTTTTAGGGAATTTCATTTCTAGGCATGGTTCAGCCAAGGAACCAGTGAATATCCATATAGATTTTTCTTGGGCTCCACTAAAGATAATGTTGGAAGTAAGAGGATTTTTTGGGGTTTCATGGACTATGAGAGGTTTGTGGAATAATTAGCTAGAATTTTAACCCCATTGACTCATCTAACATGTAAAGGTCATCCATTATTCTAATATACATAGTTAAAGAGATATTTCTAGGAGTTGAGAATAAGGATGACGAGTGATCCTATGTTTAGAATACTAGAGGAGGTCTTGGAGTACATATCTTATTGTGATTCCTCAGAAGATGGGATTGGATTTGTGTTGAGGAAGTGGAATGTAATGATCACATATGGTACCTAAAATTTGGGAACCCAAAATCAGAACAATGTGAATGAGGAGCTATACATGGTATTGGTAGTATTATCATTGAGAATGTAGAGGAACTATCTTCTAGGGAGAACATTATAGTTTACTTACTCCATCAGAGTCTCTACAACATCCTCACATAGAAAAAAATGAACCTGAGACAACGACATATGAAGGAGTTCCTACAAGACTATGAATTCATGATAGTCTATACATTCGAGATGGTAAATTTCATAGAGTATTCCCATAGAAATAATTCTCATGTTCTCTTGGTTTTAGGGGAATCAATGTAGTTGGCTTCCTCGTAGCTAATTTTGTTGGAGGTGGAGGGTACAACACGTCTTCCGTCAACGGTGTTGAATCCTTCACTTGTTGAGAATGTGTGATATTCCCATATGGGAGACAATGAATATGAGGTCATTCTTGACCTGATATCCATAGGAGATTCACTAAAAATATATTTTTAAGTAAGGAATCACATCATCCTATTCAAGGGATGGATGCTGGTCCGAGTCACGATAAAGGAGGAGTTGATCCAAGGGTTCCACACTTCTCCAATAGCTATATATACTGTTGTGGGGAAGATGTATAGTTTATTACCCATGTTCTTGGTATTTAACACTTACTTGATTCTTTTCGTGGTTATGATGTTAAGGGTGATGAATGAGGGAGTCGTGAGAACATTGAATGATGTTTTGAGGCAAATGAGATGTTGCACGGGCGGCACACAGTTTGTCTAACCGTGCATCCAAACTATGTGTAGTTGGTATATTTGAGGTAGTGGATCTCACACAATTGGATCATGGATAGAGATACCAAGTGAGTTTTCCATGGGAGGGTCTACTTATGTAGTGGCTAACACATAATTAGCGGATTGTTTTTTTAACCATATGAAATAACTGTGTGGGCACTGCAGTGATATCCTAAAAAA
Source organism: Viscum album (assembly GCA_963277665.1). Lineage (NCBI taxonomy): Eukaryota > Viridiplantae > Streptophyta > Magnoliopsida > Santalales > Viscaceae > Viscum > Viscum album. The sequence goes on along the minus strand of OY728131.1, from coordinate 1,224,819,740 downwards.
GATGATCTCACACGTTTTTGCCTCTAAGTGGTCTGTTTTTTCTCATAAGTGGTTATAACTCGGGATGTTGTTTCTTCTATGTCCCGGGAAGGTTCTCCCATTATTCATGAGGCGATTTGAAGGCTTCCCTTCACGAATCGAAGCCCGACTCGTGAGTTATTTGATCATTCTTCTTCGTTCTTGTTCAGTTTCTTAGATCTACTTAGATATACTTATCCTCATCATTATTTTACTTATATCTACACTCCTTATGGATAGATATAGGTGATCAGATGCCAAATATGATGATATTTGTTCTTAGTTTTTTTAAGATAAGATATCTAAGGTGGGTTCTTGGAGAACCTACCCGGTTTTCTGGAGCGTTCTTCGTTCATTGTGGTTTTCATCAATGCCATTAAGGTAGGAGTCTTAAATCTCAAATAATCATGTTAGAATTGATATTATTAGTTTCAAATTGTATTATTCTAACGGTATTGATTTTCAAAATCATGGAATAAATCTTCTTCACTGATGACATATGGTTTTAGTGAAATTTTGAAATCTTGGTGAATTGTTGTACAAAGTTATTTAGCCTCTTAAATTTAAAATGATGTTTTTAAATTATTAATTCTCTATAATTGTTAAATGGTTTGATAAAAATTTGTTTTTCAACAAAAATGGTTTTTTATTGATATGGTTTGGTATTGAAATGACTTTTATAGAATTGGTTTCCATTAAAAGGCTGATTTTATAAAACATGTTTTGGCATGATTTATGGGGGTATTGGTTTGTGAGTTCATATTGAATTTATTGGGCTTGGTTGAAATAGGACATTTTGATCAGTTCAAAAGGTTAAATGGTACATAAGATATAACGTTCATATTGCATATAAAGGGCTTGGTTGAAATATGACCCTGTGCACAGTGCCAAAGGGTTAATGGCACATAGGAAACAATTTCCTTTTGATGACTTGGTAGATCGATGAGAAACCACTCATTGGACGGAACTGTCACAATGTTTCATGAATGGGTTGTTGCATGGGTTTGTAGAATTGTTGGGTATTCCAAGAAGAAAATATTTTAAATTGGTTTTAAATGTTGTTTAGTTTTTTTTGGAAAAATAACTTGCTAGAAAATAGGGTTCAAAAGAACATGTAAGATATTGGTTATAAATGGTTTTGAAAAACATGTTTATATCTTGTTATAAACTATTTTGAGAAGATGTTTTATATAAAATGATCCATTTAAATGTTTCTAACTCTTCTATCTTAGTGGCATGAGTAGGGAAGTTATTGGGAAAACCCTACTGAGTTTTATACTCACCCCTTCTTTGTTACTTTGGTGATTTTGAAGATACTATCCTTTGGGACAGGGAAAAGGTAATGTTTCCCACATATTTAGCACTGCCTCATGACATTTGGGTTGTTTGGTGATAGTGGATCTTTTATCTTGTGGATTATGAAATCTTGTGGCCTCTTGAGGGTCTTCAGTTATAATCTGTTGTGTACTTTAGTAATTGTTTGGTCTTCCAATATTGTGTACTTTGTTGTGGGTTGAGATTTAATTTCCATCCTTTTGTTCATGCAATATTTAGTGTATGGTTTGGTTATGGTTTGTTGGTTTATTTCAAAAAGGCTAAATCATCCCCCATTTTTACATGAAACCCTTCCGTATTTATTCCCAGCCTTTGGCGTCTTGGGGATGTCGCTTCAGGCCAAGTAATGACTCATTTTTCACTCAAGATAATGAGAATTGGCAAGTCATTACAAATGGTATCAGTCTGGTCCTTCCCTTATGGTAAAAATCATCTGGGTTTTGGGTCTTGGAGATAGAATTATTCTAATTATATTCCTTGGGTTGGGATATTATACAATAATATGATTGTCACAACATAAAATTTATAGCTCAAAAAGATGTAGCTAATCCGTTTATGCTGAACTTCTTGTTACTAGGGTGTTGGGTACTTAATTGTTTTGGATACACTTATAGAATGATGGAAATCACATTATCACGGGTTTAACCACTGATTTGAACATGACATGCTTTTATAGAAATGAATTCTAAATATAATTGTATATCTCATTGTGAGGAATGATTTATGATTTTGTGAAAAGATATAAATTTTTGAAAATTGTAGATTTTTTTTTAAAATAAATGATTTTGAAAAAAGGATACCTGGTGTAATTTGAAAATTGTTCGATTTTGAAAACCAATCGTTTATTTTCAAAAAAAAAATTGAGCTTGGAAAAATGTATTATTTGAAAAACAATGTTATGATAATTGATGTGATAGAATTTCAAATTCAATCCAATAGTTTCGAGAGAGTGAGATTGATAGAGTTTGCTGTTGGTTTAGAAAATTGCACCTAGTAGGCATCGACGAAACCAACACGAAGAAGCTATGGATAATGTAGTTGCAACTAAACCATCAGTGAACCAATATCTAGTTCGGGGTATTTTCCAAGCGTTTCATGTCGTGGATATTGGAAACTAGAGGAACGATCCATGGCATGTGGACCATACCATCCAGTTTAATGAAGCAGAATCCACCTAACATATGGGGTGATGCAGAGCCTTAAAAGGAGGAGGCGTGGCTGAGAAGGATTAATCAAATCCTTGATTTCATTAGTACACTGGTAGAGCTAATGGCCTAGATGGAGACCTATATGATTGATGATATTTCACGCCAGTGTTGGGATTTTGTGGTGTAGGCTAAATTGGATGATGTCCTTACATGGGAGGATTTTAAAGAATTATTCAACAAACAATTATATCCTTATATATTCAAGTTCAAGAAAATGACATACTTCTTCATCCTGAAAAAATAGATCCTCTCTATCATAGAGTATGTGGAAAAATTTATGAATTTAGTATGCTTTTCACATGAATTTGTGGCAATTGATTCTTTCAAGGCACATATCTTCGAATCAGGGATATGATAGGAGATACGATCGAAGAATGTGGTTCTCTGTATTACAAATTATACATAGATGGTGAATAGAGTGACTGTGGTAGAACGTGATATCTCAGGATCGATAGGTGGAGTTATGATGATACCTACATCAAAAGGAGGGATCCCAGTCACTAGGAACTAGCCGAAAAGGGACACCTATTTCCATTATTGAAGTGGAAATATGAATCAGAGGGATGAATCCGTGAATCTTCCTCCATGACCGCAGAGAAAAGAAGGACGTTTTCAATGTGGTTTTCTTGACCACATATAGAAAGAGTGTACAGACAACCTAGAGCATGCCATGACTATAAAAAAATGGGACATCATTAGCGATATTATCACTGTTTCTCCAAATTCTAGTGCTCGAGCCACTTATCAGGAATTTCAAGAATCATATGCTTTAATAGGGCGAGGATAGTAGAATCTATCTTGTTAGTAGAGAAGAGATATCCATGGTGATTCTAGAAATCCCACGACTCCTCAGCCCGGGTAATCTCATCAAGGAAAAAAGGTGATCAATGCAGTGATGGAGAAATTTTATGGAACTAAGAAGTTGATTGTCAATGATCTGGATAGACTATCTATAGTGTGTGCTATGATTATTTTTTAATTATACCCTTGTACAAGTTCTCTTTGAGACTGGTGCGTCACATTCTTTCTTTGATTCTCGTGATGTTGAATTTATATGATTAAAGTTGGAAATGGTGCCTTTTGTTTTAAAACATCAAACTACTCTCGGGGAAATAAACTGTCAAGCCTTTATGTGTAGAGAATGTTATATAACTATTGATGAAGCTGATATGAAATAAAACTTCTCAATGTTGGACATGGATTTCTATGATGTAATCCGAGGTATAGATTGGTTGACAACATTTAAGGCTCACATCGACTATTATTGAATAACATTTTGTTTCATGACTAAGGACGACATAGAGAAACTCTTTAGAGGAGAGAGGATGGTAAAGAAAAGGGAAAATAGTTTTTTGGAATTGATGGTGGGAACGGTCTATTACTAGTTAGTGGCATGGGATTTGGAATCAATGAAAGGGATCAAATAAATTAGTTTTCCCACAGTTTTGGATCAATTTCCAGATGTATTTCTGGAGAACTTCTTAGGGTTACCACATATAAGGGAAGTGGGGTTTATGATTGATATTATTCTGGGGACCAGCCCTATTTGCCTTTAGTCTTATAGGATGGAACCAAAAAAGTTATGGGAATTGAAAGTATAGTTGGAGGAGTAGTAAAGAAAGGGTTTCATTCAACCAAGTACATCTCTATGGGCAGCACCAGTTTTGTTCGTGAAGAAAGAAGGTGGAACTCTTCATTTGTGTCTTGATTATTATAATCTTATCCAAGCTACTATATTGAATAGATACCCACATCCATGAATTGATGATATTTTTGATCAACTAAGGGGAGCTCAATGGTTCTCCGATATCAACTTGCGACTAGAATATTACTAATTGTGAGTTTAGAATGAAGATATTCCAAATACAGCTTTCAAGAGAAGATATGGCCACTATGAATATGTAGTCATGCCTTTTGGGATAGAGAACACACAAATGGTCTTCATGAAATTGATGAATCAGATATTTTAACAATATTTGGATTCTTTTGTTGTGGTGTTTGTGGATGACATAATTGTGTATTCGAAGACAAGGGTAGACCATGAGGAGCACGTACAAACAACCTTAAAAATCTTGAGAGATCACCATTTTTATTCCAAATTATCCAACTGTCATTTTTAGATATAGGAATTATGGTTTCTATTCCATTTCATTTCATAAAAGGTTTCTTTGTAGATCCTGAGAAGATTGAAGCTGTTATCTTGTGGAAACCACCAAATAATTTAATAAAGATTTGAAATTTTCTTCTTCTAGCTAGTTTCTACCGATGCTATGTGCATGAATTATCATGAATAGCTTGAACAATGACATCTCTAACAAAGAAGAATGCACCATTCCAATGGAAAGAGGAATGCCCAAAGTATTTCCAGGAGCTGAAATTTTGCCTTACATTAACACCTATCTAGATTTTCCCCGAATCAGGATAGGGGGTTGTGGTGTACTATGATGCTCCAAGATCAGGGTTGGGTTGTGTTCTCATGGAAGGAGACCATGTGGTTGATTATGGTAATGGAGATTGAGGGTGCATGAAAATAATGACACAACACATGATTTTGAGTTAGCTTCAGTTGTCCATTCCTTGAAAACATAGAGACATTATCTCTTTGGTGAAAAATTTACTATGTTCACAGACCCCAAATTCCAGAAACACATTTTCATACAAAAAGATTTAAACTTGAGGAAAGGAGATGGATGGAGTATCGACAGATATTTGACATTGACTTGATGTAAACACCAGGAGAATGGAATTCATTAGTGGATGCATTGAGTATAAAGTCATATGCTCAGTTGGAAAAGGATGCTTCATATGAATGGCAGTTGATGTCGCGCCTAGATGGAATGAACATTAAATGTGAAGACCGAGATGATGTTGCATTTTTTTTCAGCCACCATTATTCCTGATTAGGTAAATGTGATAAAAAAGGTACAAGCATATGATGTGAAATTTCTCATTAGGAGTTTAAACTCAATGGTGGGGAGACCATTGAGGGCTAGAAGCTTGATTAGTGTTCAGTTTGGTGTTCCAGAGATCGGATTGTTGTACTTGAGGCTTATCAATAACAAATCCTTCATGCTTACCACCATTCGATATGGGATGTACATCCAGGTATATAGAATATTTATAAGGAACTAATGGAGTAGTTTTGGTGGAGAGGATTGAAAAGGAAGGTGGCCGAGTTTGTCGCTAAGTGCTTAACTTTCAGCAGGTTAAAGAAGGGCATTAGAGACTAGTAGGAATGTTATATTATTTTCCTATACTAGTTTGGAAATGGGAGAATTTAGAGATGGATTTGGTTATAGGTATTTCTAGAATGGTTCTGAAACACCATATGGGTGATTGTGGATCAGCTTACCAAGTCGACCCATTTAATCCCTATTTTTGAATCTCATATGGTGGAGGATCTGTAAAAAAATATACATATGAGAAGTTGTAACGAAGAATGACATACCGGTTTCAATAGTCTCAGATAGAGATCTAAGGTTCACATCTCATTTCTATAAATCCATACAGGAAGCTCTTGGGACTCAATTGACTACGAGCATGATATATCATCCTCAAAAGGATGGGAAATTCGAGAAGAAGACACAAATATTGGAAGACATGTTGAAGGCTTTTGTAATAGATCTTGGTGGCTCGTGGGAGGAGAATATACTCTTGGTGGAGTTCTCATACAATAACATCTATTAGGCCTTGATAAACATGGCTCCATTTAAAGCATTCTATGGGCGTCCTTGTCTTTCTCTATTATGAAATGTGGAAATAGGTCAAACATCACTAGTTGGGATAATCCTTGTACAAAAAACAAGAGAGAAGATATAGTTGATCAAAAATAGGATGGATATGGCTCATAGACATCAGAAAGATTATGCATATCACTGTAGAAGACTGTTTCCCTTCGCTGTGGGTGATTATGTCTTCTTGAAGATATATAGAAGGCTTGTAAATCATTATTTCAGGAAGCAAGGAATGTTATCTCATAGATACTTAGGCACTTTTGAGATACTAGAACATGCCACAGAGGTGGAATATAGGTTATCATTACTACCATGGTTCATTTTGGTGCATAATGTTTTCCATGTATCTTAGTTCCAAAAGTATCAGCCTAATCCTGACCATGTAATTAGATGGGATCACGTTGACCTAGAGCCAGATGATTCATTGATAAATATCTCGGTACAGATTGTGGATAGGAAATAGAAAGACTTTCATTGAAAAAGAATCTGTCTAGTGTGAGTTTTATGGCATCATAGTCAGATTCAGTAAGGAAATGAAAGAGCAGTGCCAGAACTCTTTCTGTGCAGTGACTGTTTTCTCCTTTCCAAGGATGAAAAGATCAATGGTGGGGAGAATTTAGTAACCCAGGCCTCTAGTATGAAACTCTTACATGATTCTTTTCATGCTTATAATGTTAAGTGTGGTGAAAGGGATAATTGGGAGAACATTGAATGATGTTTTGAGGTAAAGGAGAAGTCACATAGGTGGCACACGATTTGTCTAACCATGTTGCCAAACCCTGCGTAGTTGTTCCTTTTGAGGCAATGGTTCTAACATGGTTCGAGCGATGTAACACCCGAGACTTTTATGAGGAATATTTTGTTTTTATGTTATATAAATCATCAAAGGAATATTTCACTACACACAACAATATCTTTTCTTGCTTTACACGCAACCGCGACCTTCCTCAATAGCTTGCCTTGTACGGAATACCGAGTTTCACTAAACAACGATATGCTATTAAAATATTATTAAAACTAGCCGTTATGAATAGTGATAACCACTTTTTGAAATTTTGTAAATTTTATTTTTCAAAATGGACTTCATTTTTGGATTCGGAATATCAAAATTAGCTTAGGGTGAAATTTTGGTACTTTTCGGAAAACTTTCATATTCTGATTAATAGTTAAAATTACTATATTTTTATTAAAAACAACTTTTTTAATTGAAATAATTAATAGTGATAAATTATTAATTTGAGTGGTTTTAAAGTATATTTAGAATATATTTTTACAATTTAATACAATGTATTTCATTGGATGTAATTTCACATTTAAACCAGACATAAACAAGTGTCAATCTTTTGATAGTTATTATCTTTTAAAAACACGCTATTTATTTTGACGACGGGAATTAATTTTTAAATTAGTTAATGTAACTGATATGTTTTGAATTTGGTAAAATAAACATCATTTTTTAATTCATAAAATCAAATATATCTTAGGCCTAATTTTTGGTATATTTCTGGAGACTTTCATTTTTTTGATGAATAGTGAAACCACTAAGTGGTAGTTAAAAAAATGAATTTTTCATAAAACTTAATTTTACCACTTCTATGAGTAGAATTTCAAAAATCCGAGAGACACGGTTAATATCAAGGACTAAAATGTGGTTCAATGAGATTAAATAATTTTTGGTGAATAGTAACTTTTTACTTTTTTTTACCACAGTTAAAAGTAAATAGGGTAGTTAAGGATAAAAATGATATTATTATTACCCTAACACATGTCCTAATTCTATTGGATATGTGTAATTCGACCAAAAACAACCTTAGGAATAAAATATGACCATTTAGGCCCACTTGGATTAGATTAGGACATTTATTATCAATTTATTTAAAGAAGGGTTAAAATAGTTAAAATCAATGTTTAATAACTAAAGAATTTTTAATATAGGGTTATACATAAGATAGTTTCGACTATAAATGTTAATTATAAAGCTAAAAAGATTTCCTACATAATTATATTTTATTTTTAATTTTTAGACTTTAAATAAGTTAATTTATTTATGACACAAAGATAATGCAGTAATTATCTTATTAATTAAATATTGACATAATTGATGTTATAAATACCCAAATAAATGTAATTTGAGACTTTTTATGAATTACACTAATTTTATAGGTTAATATGACATGTTAGTATTGATTTAACTAACTGTTTTAGAATTAATCATTCGGTTATGATTTTTAAAAAAATCAATTACTAAATAGTGTCAAAATTGACATAAAATAGTTTTTAAAACAAATATTATATTATTAATTGTTATTTTATTTCTAAAAACCTATGGTTTAGAAACATGACTTAGATAAGGTTATATATATTAATAATAATCAACTTGGGGTTCGTTTGGCTTGTTATAGTAATTTTATTAACCTTACAGTGTAAGAACACAAAAAGACACGGTAAAAGTAAAATTATCTAACTTAATGTTAAATCTAAATGATAAGGTTAAAATAGGAACCTAAACTTGTTTAAATTATATTTGATGAGAGTATTTACACCCATCCCCACCTTATCTTCTAAATAAATCAATTTGGAGCTATTTAAAACCGAATTTGGCTTTATAATAAAATAATACTTTTAGTTTTTCCAAAGGAGCCCCTCTCCTCCCTTATAAAATGGAACCTCCTCCCCCTCTATCTCACACCACTTTGAGCCTTCAATCTCGGCCAACCCCTTCCAATTTATTCTCTCCACTTCCCTAGAGACATCCTAGAGGTCCTGGTATTCATCAAAGACCAATTTTAGTGTCCTAAAAGGAGGTCTCAAAGAAGCTCTTCAAAGAAGAGGTAATGTCCATTACCGATTCTCTCATCTTTATTTATTCTTCCACTTCTTATTATTTAGTTGTCTCATTATAAAGTAATAACATCAGTATCACTCATATAATGATATGTTATTATAAGTATGAAACAACCCTATTTCACCATCTATCCATCCTACGAAGAATGAAATCACTACGCGTTCGTACGTACGGAATATCGTCTCCACGCCGTGGTGTAATCTATTTTCCACCACCACCATACTTGGATGGGTATAATGGTGTATATAATAACTATATATTATTATTTTAAAGTTATATTGATTCTGAAATTGTATATATACACTCCATTACAATTTCACGATCACGGGAACGATATCATCGCTCGTGCGTACGTACGGAATACCGTCTCCACGATGTGATGCAACTCGTTCTACATGATCTTCCTTGCATAATGATTATATAAATGAACTGAATGAATGAATATATTACACTAATACCAATCTGGAAATGAGGTATCTATAACCTAAAAATAAGAATAATAATTTATTCAACAAAACACGCATAAGAACAAAAAGTAATAAACACCCAAAAAACAAGTAGTAATGAAATATTACTAATAAGAAGCTATGAATATGACCATATATGATATCATAAAAATAAGTATGATTATGGAATAATTCAATAACATTATTTAAATCATTATACATGAGTTTCAGACACTTACAAAGCAAATCAGACCTAAGGTAAGGGAAATATCACAATCTCATTTTTATCCGAGATTGTTTATACTTTGGTATTTATTGGGGTGTATTTTATCATCCACATCCATGTTTCCTCAATATGTAATATTATTTCCATCCACCTAAAATTGTTTAAATCCATTTTTACCCTTTGTTGAATTTATAGTAAAATATATGAAAGTAATCTTTTGTCGTTTTTCGTACGAGGCACTTTTTGACTTTTCTGACAAATGTACGAGAAGAATGTTTTTTTAACTTATATGGAATGAATGGATTTTTAAAACGTTATTCCCAAGATGCTTCCTTTATAAGTTTTAACGTTTATTTTTAATCAACTTCTTTTAGTTTAAAATTGTATGACATGTTATGAAATTAAAATGTTTTTGAAGTAGACAGGATATTTTCCTCAAGAATTAAGTTCAAGTGTTTTATCAAAATTATTTTCCATCTAAGATAATATAGGTTTATGTTTATATCCCTATTATTAGATTGATTTGATTATGTTGTGATGGAATTATTTTTATGAATTCCTTTATCTTATATGAATTGTTTTATGATGTCATGATGTTTAAGAATCCCATTTTTATTACATGGGTTATGGAATGATGTATGATTTATGATTTTGTGGCACAAATATGAATGGTATCATTATAAGATGGGTGGGACCTATATCTCCTTCCAATGAATTGGTTAAAGATTTTATATCTCATGAGATAGACATGGCTGGAACGACAGGTTAACCCGGTTCAGTGAAATAGGGCTGAAACGTGGAATGAACTCAGTTCAGAAATGGACTTTGTCCACTAAGATAGTCTTGGCAATGAGTCTTGACTAATAAGAAATGATTATCTATGATTATGTGTGTATGCCACAAAGTTTAATGTTTTAAGTTATTATTATTGGGATTACATTTCACTAATATGATTTATCCCATGTTATGAAATTATGATCACATTTGCAGGTTATGATTTCAAAAAGATATGTTCTTATGAATATAATGTGATTGATATTTCTTTTGTTTACCCTTACTGAGCATTTGAGCTCACCCTTTTGTATGTTTTTTTCCCAGGTCAGGAAGAAGGTTATTAAGTAAGATATGCCAAAAGGGACTATAGATTTGATGAAATAAATGGGAGACAGTGTAGACGCTTTATGAACCAGTTGTTTATGTTTACCAGTTTCTAAATACACTATACCTATACGGTCCTTTCATGGTTTTGTTATATGTTGTAATAAGTATGCTTCAATTTTGAAGTAATAACAATGTATATAAAGTATGGGTCGTTATAGTTGGTATCAGAGGAAAGGTATAGTCAAACTTTGGAAACTAGGATGTGAAAGACTTAGTAAGAACCCTAAGGATAAGTCTAAGCATAGAACACAATCTTATTGTTTTAGAAATGGCCATTAATAACCTAGTATAAGACCTTAAGGGTGAAATTTTATTCTTGATTATGTGGTTTTCCTATTATAATTAGGGTTTCTCACACTTTTATTCTTGGTTTTAGTCAATGGCTGGAACCCGAAGGAACCATGTTAATGCGGAATGCGACGGGCAATGCAATGAATGTCCCCCTGAGAAACCAAACGTTATGGGAGATGGAATGAAAAATCTTGTAGCCATTCTCACACAACTTTCTCAAGCTATGAATCATGCTGGACTTCCAAACGAGCAAAGGGAGGAGCAACATTCTGTTGAATCCTTCATGAGGCAGCGTCCACCTTCATTCAGCGGGTCTACTGATCCATTAGTTGCTGAACAATAAATTAGTACTACTGAAAAGATATTTTCAGTTCTTCAATGTTTTGAACATGATAAAGTCATCTTAGTAGTGTATCGTTTGGAAGGTGATGCTGATCAATGGTGGAATCTTATCAAGAATACGAGGCAAAGAGATGAAATTGAGTCCATGGAATGGGACGAGTTCAAGAATGTATTTTTCAATAAGTACTTCCCTCGTATTCTCCGAACAAAGATGGAGAAAGTGTTTCTTGAACTGAAGCAAAAGGATAATGAATCTGTTGGTACCTATGAAGCAAATTTTACAATACTTGCAAGTTACGCTTCTGGTATTATTATCCAACCTGAGAGTAAGATCGATCGATTCTTTGGTGGCTTAAAACCAAGTCTTCGAAGGGCCTTATACATAAGTGACTTCAATAGCTACGAGGAAATCGTTCGATGTGCTCTCAAAGTTGAGATGGAGATTAGAGTAACCCATCAGTCATATGGGTTTGATAAGAAGAGGAAAATGGAATTCAAAGGAAAATCTAAGGATCACACAGAAAAGAAGATGAGCTTTCCCTTATGCTCAAAGTGTGGAAAGAAACATGGAGGGAGATTTCTTAAAGGGACAAGTTAATGTTTCAAATGTGGAAAGGAAGGTCATCGGGCATTCGAATTCCGCAATGATGGGAAGAAGATGTCTAATGATGCAAACAAAGGAAGCGACACACAGAAGGAACCTAATACACTTCAAAGTTTCAAGTGCAATGAGATGGGGCATTATGCCAATAAATACCCTAATCCATGTGTTGTTGATGATGATCAACATCAACAAAATCTTACGGATAAAGACAAAGGAAAGTCAAATGAAATTTCTATCAGCGATGTGGAGTATGATAACGATGTGGTGAAAGGTACACTTACCATCCATTCTAAAGTAGAGAATGTTTAATTTGATTCTGGATCCACCCACTCTTTTATTTATGAAGATTTTTGTAAGGGTATCACCTTATTACCTCAACAATTAGATATTGAGTTAGCTGCGACAACACCTAATGGCACAACAGTCGCATCAAATGTATATAATTCTTCCCCGATTGAGGTTTGTGGGAAAGTGCTTCCTGCAAATCATGTGATCCTTCCTATAGTGGAACTTGATGTGATTATTGGCATGGATTGGATTTCTTTATATGGAGCTCATATCAATTTCCAAATAAGGGAAGTCACATTTCATATTCCAGATCAATCTATGATCGTCTATCGATGACAGGATGAACATAACCTTCCAGTGGAAATTTCATCCATTTTATGGGTCTTGATTCCACTGAATGAAGGTTATTTATCTCAAATGGTTGGTGAGAAACTCACAATTAAGAATATGACCATTGTATGAGAGTTTTATGATGTCTTTCCAGAGGAATGTTTGGGTCTTCCACCAAATTGTGAAGTTGAGTTTTCAATAGAACTCGTACCAGGTGCTTTACCTATTTCAAAGACACCCTATAAAATGGCCCCAATTGAGTTGCAGGAATTGAAGAAGAAACTCCACGAGAATCTTGATAAGGGATTCATATGCCCTAGTGCATCACCTTGGGGATTAATTGTTCTATTTGTTAAGAAGAAAGATGGATCAATGAGACTCTGCATTGATTATCGAGAACTTAACAAGATCACTATCAAGAAAAAATATCCTCTCCCATGCATTGATGACTTATTTGACCAACAATGCAGAGCTCAATAATTTTTCAAGATTGATCTTCGTTCAGGGTATCATCAATTAAGGGTCAAAAGGGTGGATATACCAAAGACAGCTTTCTGTACAATGTATGGACACTATGAATTTATAGTGATGCCATTTGGTATTACTAATGCCCCTACTCTCTTCATGGATATGATGAATAGAGTCTTTAGAGACTATCTTGATCAGTTTGTGGTAGTCTTTATAGATGATATTATTGTATATTCAAAGAGCAAGGATGAACATGAAGATCACTTGAGAATTATATTGACGACCCTGAGAAAGGAGAATCTTTATGAAAAATTTACCAAGTCTGAATTTTGGCATCAAAGAGTTTCATTTTTGGGTCACATAATCTCAAAAGAGGGGATATCTGTGGATCCAACAAAAACAGAGGTTATCGAAAGATGGTCGAGACCGACAAAAGTAACTGAGATCCGATGTTTTCTTGGTTTGGCTGGATATTATCGACATTTTGTGATAGATTTTTCACGATTATCTAATCCACTCACCAAGTTGACTCGGAAAGGAGTTAAGTTTTTCTGGACGGAGGAATGTGAAGAGAATTTCAAGGAGTTGAAAAGAGCGTCATCCAGTGCACCTGTGCTCACACTGCCTTGTAGTGGAGAAAGGTTTGTGATAAATAGTAATGCATCCAAGCAGTTATTGGGGTGTGTTAATATGCAAAATGATATGGTGATAGGTTACGCCTCACGAAAGTTGAAAATCCATGAGAAAAATTACCCAACTCATGATTTGGAGTTAGCTGTGGTAATATTTTCATTAAAGATTTGGAGGCATTATCTTTATGGAGAAAGTTGTGATATTTATACTGATAATAAAAGTTTAAAGTACATTTTCACACAAAAGGAGCTGAATATGAACCAAAGAAGATGGTTGTAGCTGCTTAAGGATTACGACTGCTCAATTCATTACCAGCCTGGGAAATCAAACAAGGTGGCTGATGCATTAAGTTGACAAGACCATGCCAGTTTATCCATGATGAGGATCACAAAAGATACAATATTTATGGATTTACAAAGGATGGATCTTGGAATTATAATGGAAGGGGGAAAATTATATCTTTCTCAAATGAATGTTCAACCATCTATACATGTGAAGATTAAAGAGGTGCAGAAAGAAGGTGTAGAGTTACAAAAGAAGGTGATAAATATTCCTGAATTCAACCTTGATTGTGATGGGATAATAAAGTTCAGGAATCGGGTTTGTGTACCTCCCATCCGAGAATTAAAGAAGGAGATGCTGGATGAGGCTCATAGTTATTCATTCTCTATTCATCCTGGAAGCACGAAGATGTATAGGGACCTAATAAAGTACTTCTGGTGGGATGGCATGAAAAGAGTTGTTGCGGAATATGTCTCTCGATGCATGGTTTGTCAGCAAGTTAAATCTGAGAGACAGAAGTCTAAAGGGATGTTACAACCATTACCCATACCCAAATGGAAATGGCAAAACATCACTATGGACTTTGTCACAGGACTTCCTAAAACATCCAAAGGTAATAATGTTATCTGGGTCATAGTTGATCGTCTTACAAAGTCTGCAGAATTCATTGCTATTAGAGAGGATTTCTCTTTAGATCAGCTTGCCAGGATATATGTAAATGAAGTGGTAAGATTGCATGGAGTACCACTTTCTATTATATATGATCGGGATCCGAGATTTACCTCGATGTTTTGGAGAAGTCATCAGCATACTCTAGATACAGAGTTGAGTTTCAGCACTGCTTATCATCCTCAAATAGATAGTCAGTCTAAGAGAACAATTCAAACTCTATAAGATATGTCGAAAGCTTGATCTATGGATTTATAAGGTGGTTGGGATCAAAACCTACCTTTGGTGGAATTTTCATATAATAATATCTTTCACTCCAGTATTCATAGGGATCCTTATGAATCTCTCTAAGGAAAGAAATGATTGAATCCAACTTGCTGGGATGAAGATGGGGAACGAAAGCTATTAGGACCTGATCTTGTTGATGAGATGGCAGAAAAGGTCCGATCTATTCAACAAAACATAAGAGCAGCTCAGAGTCGACAGAAAAGTTATGCCGACAACCGAAGAAAAGACCTAGAGTTTGAAGTGGGTGATAAAGTGTTCTTAGGAATATCTCCCTGGAAGAGGGTAATGAGATTTGGAAAGAATATGAAGTTGAGCCCTAGATATATCGGTCCTTTGAAAATACTGGATCGTGTTGGAAAGATAGCTTACCAATTGGCGCTTCCACCAAATCTCTCTCAAGTTCACGACGTGTTCCATGTATCTCTCCTGAGAAAGTACATACCTGATCCTTCACATGTACTCAGCTCAGAAGTTGTACCGCTGGAGCAAGATCTTTCTTATGAAGAACAGCCGATAGAGATTCTGGATCGAAGCGAAAAAGTCCTACGAAACAAGACAACTCGATTGGTGATAGTTTTATGGAGGAACCACCAATTAGAGGAAGCTACATGGGAGCTTGATGATCTGATGAGGGAGAGGTATCCTCAACATTTTGTTACAAAGTGATGAATTTTGAAGGCAAAATTCATTTTAAGGGGGGTAGAATGTAACACCCGAGACTTTTATGAGAAATATTTTGTTTTTATGTTATATAAATCATTAAAGGAATCTTTCACTACACACAACAATAGCTTGGCTTTCTTTACACGCAACCTTGGCCTTCCTCAATATCTTGCGTCGTACGCAATACCGAGTTTCACTAAACAACGATATGCTATTAAAATGTTATTAAAACTAGCCGTTATGAATAGTGATAACAACTTTTTGAAATTTTTGAAATTTTATTTTTCAAAATGTACTTCATTTTTGGATTCAGAATATCGTACTTAGCTTAGGGTGAATATTCGGTACTTTTCGGATAACTTTCATATTCTGATGAATAGTGAAAATTACTAAATTTTAATTAGAAACAACTTTTTTAATCGAAATAATTAATAGTGATAAATTATTAATTTGAGTTGTTTTAAAGTATATTTAGAATATATTTTTATAATTTAATACAATGTTGTTCATTGGATGCAATTTTACATTTAAACCAGACATAAACAAGTGTCAATCTTTTGATAGTTATTATCTTTTAAAAACACGCTATTTGTTTTGACGACAGGAATTAATTTTTAAATTAGTTAACGTAAATGAAATGTTTTGAATTTGGTAAAATAAAAATCATTTTTTAATTCATAATATCAAATATATCTTAGGCCTATTTTTTGGTATTTTTCTGGAAACTTTCATTTTTTTGATGAATAGTGAAACCACTAAGTGGTAGTAAAAAAAGTGAATTTTTCATAAAACATAATTTTAACGCTTCTGTGAGTAGAATTTCGAAAATCCAAGAGACACGGTTAATATCAAGGACTAAAATGTGGTTCAATAAGATGAAAATAATTTTTGTGAATAGTAACATTTTACTTTTTTTACAACAGTTAAAAGTAAATAGGGTAGTTAAGGGTAAAAATGATATTATTATAACCCTAACACATGTCCTAATTCTATTGGATAAGTGTAATTCAACAAAAAACAACCTTAGGAATAAAATATGACCATTTAGGCCCACTTGGATTAGATTAGGACATTTATTATCAATTTATTTAAAGAAGGGTTAAAATAGTTAAAATCAATGTTTAATAACTAAAGATTTTTTCATATAGGGTTATACATAAGATAAATTCGACTATAAATATTAATTAGAAATATAAAAAGATATACTACATAATGATATTTTATTTGTAATTTTTAGACTTTAAATATGTTAATTTATTTATGACACAAAGATGATGCAATAATTATCTTATTAATAAAATATTGAAATAATTGATGTTATAAATACCCAAATATATGTAATTTGAGACTTTTTATAAATTCTACTAATTTTCTAGGTTAATATGACATGTTAGTATTTATTTAATTCACTTTTTTCGAGTTAATCATTCTGTTATGATTTTCACAGAAATCAATTACTAAATAGTGTCAAAATTGACATAAAATAGTTTTTAAAACAAATATTATATTATTAATTGTTATTTTATTTCTAAAAATCTATGTTTTGGACAAATGACTTAGAGAAGGTTATATATATTAATAATAAACAACTTGGGGTTCGTTTGGCTTGTTATTGTATGTTTATTAACCTTATAGTGTAAGAACACAAAAAGACACGGTAAAAATAAAATTATCTAACTTAATGTTAAATATAAATGATAAGGTTAATATAGGAACCTAAACTTGTCTAAATTCTATTGGATGAGAGGATTTCGACCCATCCCCACCTTAGCTTCGAAATGAATCAATTTGGAGCTATTTAAAACTGAATTTGGCTTTATAATAAAATAATATTTTTCGTTTTTCGAAAGGTGCCCCTCTCCTCCCTTATAAAAGGGCACCTCCTCCCCCTCTTCCTCACACCACTTTGAGCCTTCAAGATCGGCCAACCCCTTCCAATTTCTCCTCTCAACTTTCCTAGAGAAATCATAGAGGTCCTGTGATTCTTCAAAGACTAAATTTTCTGTCCAAAAAGGATGTATCAAAGAAGCGCTTCAAAGAAGAGGTAATATCTGTTAGCAATTCTTTCATCTTTATTTCTTCTTCCACTTCTTCTTATTTAGTTGTTTCATTATGAAGTAATAACATCAGTATAAATCATATACTGATATGTTATTATAAGTATGAAACAACCTTATTTCACCATTTATCCATCCTACAGAAAATGAAATCACCACACATGCGTATGTATGGAATACCGTCTCCACGCCGTGGTGTAATCTATTTTCCACCACCACCTTACTTGGATGGGTATAATGGTGTAAATAATACCAATATATGATAATTGTAAAGTTATATTGATTCTGAAATTGTATATATACACTCCATTACAATTTCACGATCATAGGAATGATATCATCGCTCGTGCGTACGTACGGAATACCGTCTCCACGATGTGATGTGACTCGTTCTACATGACCATCATTGCATAATGATTATATAAATGAATTGAATGAATGAATATATTACACTAATACCAATATGGATAGGGATAATCTATAACCTAAAAAGACGAATAAGAATTTATTTGACAAAACACGCATACGAATAAAAAGTAATAAACACCCAAATAACAAGTAGTAATGATATATTACTAATAAGAATCTAAGAATATGACCATATATGATATAATAAAAATATGTATGATTATATAATAAGTCAATAACATTATTTAAATCATTATACAGGAGGTTTGGACACTTACGAAGAAAATCAGACCTAAGGTATGGGAAATATGAAAATCTCATTTTTATCCGAGATTGTTTATACTTTGGTATTTACTGGGGTATATTTTATCATCCACATCCACGTTTCGTCAATATGTAATATTGTTTCCATCCACCTAAAATTTTTTAAATCCATTTTTACCCTTTGGTGTGTTTATAGTAAATGTTATGAAAGGAATCTTTTTTCGTTTTTCGTACGAGGTACTTTTTGAATTTTCCGACAAAAGTATGAGAATAATTTTTTTTAACTTATACGGCATGAATGGATTTTTAAAACATTATTTCCAAGAATCATCATTTACAAGTTTTCAAGTTTATTTTTAATCAAATTCTTTTAGTTTAAAATTTTATGACATGTTAAGAAAGGAAAATGTTTTTGAAGTAGAAAGGATATTTTTCTCAAGAATGGAGTTCAAGTGTTTTATCAAAATTATTTTCCATCTAAGATAATATACGGTTCTGTTTCTATCCCTATTATTAAATTGATTTGATTATGTTGTGATGGAATTATTTTTATGAATTCCTTTATCTTATATGAATTGTTTTATGATTTCATGTTGTTTAAGAATCCCATTTTTATTACATGGGTTATGCAATGATGTATGATTTATGATTTTGTGGCACACATATGAATGGTATCATTATGTGATGGGTGGGACCTATATATCCCTACAATTCATTGGTTAAAGAGTTTATATCTCATGAGATAGACATGGCTAGAACGGTAGGTTAAACCGATTCACTGAAACAGGACTGAAACGAGGAATGAACTCGATTCATAAATGGACTTTGTCCACTAAGATAGTCTTGGAAATGAGTCTGGACTAATAAGAAATGATTATCTATGATTATTTGTGTATTCCACAAAGTTTCATGTTTTAAGGTATGATTATTGGGATTACATTTCACTACTATGATTTATCCCATGTTATAAAATTATGATCTCATTTGTAGGTTAAGATTTCCAAAAGATATGTTCTTATGAATATAATGTGATTGATATTTCTTTTGTTTACCCTTACTGAGCATTTGAGCTCACCCTTTAGTATGTTTTTTCCCAGTCCAGGAAGAAGGTTATTAAGTAAGATATGCCAAAAGGGACTATATATATGATTAAATAAATGGGAGACAGTGTAGACGCTTTAGGAAATAGTTGTTTATGTTTCCCAGTTTCTAAAGACATTATACATATACAGTACTTTCATGGTTTTTCTATATGTTGTAATAAGTATGCTTCAATTTTGAAGTAATAACAATGTATGTAAAGTATGGGTCGTTATAAGCACGGTTAGAGAGACCTTGTGAGGAAGCCATGAGAGGGTCTGCCTAGGTAGTGCCTAATACAAGGTTAGCGCACATGTTGTCTAACTGTGTGAAATAACTATGTGGGAACTTCAGTAAGATCCTTGTCACACGTTTTTGCCTCTATGTGGCCTGTTTTTTCTTTTAAGAGGTCATAACCCTGGTTTTTCTCTCCTAAGGCCTAAGAAGGATCTCCCATTTTTTCAGTGGCGATATTAAGTCTTCCCTTGGAAAATCGAAGCCTGATTCTTGAGGTATGTGATCGTTCTTCATCATTTTTGTTCGATTTCATAGATCTACTTAGATCTACTTCTTGAATTTTCTCTGTTTCTTTGATCTATGCCTCTTATGGGTAGATCTAGGTGTGTGGATGCCAAATATGATGATATTTTGTATTGGTTTTGTTAGGAGAAGAGATCTAAGGCATGTTCGTGGAGAATCAACCTAGTTTCCTAGAGCATTTATCATTCATTGTGGTTTTGGTCAAAACCATTGAGGTATGACACTTCTCTCTCTACTCCTCTTACTAGAAATTATTGGATTAATTTCAAATTGGTTTATTTGAATGATATGTATTTTTAATATTATATAATAAATCTTTTTTAGTGATGATAAATGGTTTTATTAAAATTATGAAATCTTGGTTAATTTTTGTGAAAAGTGATTTTTCCTCGAGAATTTAAAAATATTATTATAAATTATTGATTCACTAGATTCATTAAATGTTTTGATAAAAAGTCGGTTTTTAATATAAAATATGTTTTATTGAAATGTTTTTGTATTGAAATTACATTCATGGAATTGGTTTTCAATAAAAGGGTGTTTTTATTAAAAAGGTGTTCTGGCATGACCCTTAGCCATATTGGTTCATTTGTTCATATTAAATTTCAGGGGCATGGTTGAAATATAACCTTGTTCTCATTGCCCAAGGTAAAATGGCACACAAGATATAAAGTTCATATTACCTAAACAAGGATTGGTTAAAATATGACCTTGTGCTCTGTGCCAAAGGGTTAATGACAGATGGGAAACAATTACCTTGCGATGACTTGAAAGCTCAGTGAGAATCCACTCATGTGTATGGAACTTTCATAACATAGCTTGCATGGTGGGTTTCATTGGTTTTTTGAATGGTTGGGTATGCTAAAAATGGTATACTATGAATTCTTCTTAAAGCTAGTTTAGTTATTTTTCAAGAAAAATAACTTTCTTGAAAATTGTTTTCAATTGAACCTGTATGCTTTTGGTTATAAATAGTTTTTGGAATCTTTTTTATATCTTGTTATAACCTATTTTGAGAAAATGATTTATATAAACCATTCATTGTAAATGTTGATAACTCTTCTATCCTAGTGGCGTGAGAGGGGAAGTCACTATGGAAAACCTACTGAGGTTTATAATCACCGCTGCTTTGTCACTTTGGTACTTTTGTAGATGCTATCATCTAGAATAAGGGAAATGGTAAAGTTTCATACGTATTTAGCACTACCTTGTAATGTTTGGGATGTTCAGTGATTTTGGAGCTTGGATCTTGTGGAGTATTATGTCTTGTGGTCTCTTGAGGGCCTTTAGTTGTTATTCGTTATGTACTTTGATACTTGTTTGGTCTTTAGCTGGTTTTTACTTTGATGTAGCTTGAGATACATGAAGTTTTTTAGTTATCTTACATTTATATATTCATAATTTTGAGTATGGTTTGGTTATGGGTTGTTAGTTTATTGGTTTATTTATAAAAGTGTAAATCATCCACCATTTTTACTTGAAACACTTCAGCATTTATTTCCAGACTTATGTGTCTTGGGGGTATCGCTAATGGGAAAATAATGAAACATTGTTCTCTAATTAAAATGAGAATTGGAGGGTAATTACATATATAAACCCTCATTATAGGCTTTGGGGGTATATAATGTTATTAATGGTAGCTATGTTCATCTCTCAGTGCCTCACGTGTTAGTAGGTGAAGGATGAGAACTATACTTCATCAGGTTTGTTACAACCCATTGGGATCCTAGTGTGGAATTGGGACTGAATATCCATGGACTTTGTGGTAGGGATTCTGTGCATAGTGAAGGTCCATTATGACATTTAGGTGATAGATGAATTTCTCGAGAAGTGGATTCTTCCTTGTTGTTAGTGATTAGAGTTCAGTGGAGAGTGTGGGGGTAGTTGTATTTATAAGAGATCATTCAAAATTAAGGGGTTCCCTTGATGATTGTCTTTGATCGTGATGCAGACCTTATATATTAATTGTGGAGAGTCCTGTATGAGTCATTTGAGACCCAAATGAGGACATGTACAACCTTTCACCCCAGACTATTGGGCCGACCAAGAATACCAATCCTGTGTTAGAGGAGGATATGAGGGTTTACTTATTAGAATTAATCTGGAGTTTGGAGGATCACTTATCCTTAGTAGTGTTTTCATAAAACAAATAATATAACTAGTCCATTAGCATATAACCTTTTAAGGTCCTGTATGTGAGACCCTACAGGTCACCCTTGTGCTAGACAAGGACTGGAGAGATATCCCTTGTGGGTCTATAGATGGTGCATGTGATGATAGAGAATGTCTGTGTAATCTTTAAGTGGGTGAGTATAAATCATATTTTGAAGAAATATTATAAATATCATTTTCTTAGGCCACTCAAGTTTCATAAGGGAGACCACAGTTTCTACAAAGTCTTCCCATGATGAGGATTTCACAGGTTTGGATGCAGAGGTAATTTGTCCCTGAGGTTCATTGGGCTATTCGAGATCATGTGGAGGGTTGGAGATGTTTATTATCACCTCTCCCTATGCCCAAATCTTTATATGTTTAATGATGTGTTCCACATGTGTCATATGAGGAGATAGAGGAATGAACCCACCCACATCATCGACTAGGGAGAGTTGGACATCGAGGATGGAGCCACCTTTACGGATCACCCTATGATGATTGAGGATCGACAAGAGATAACCGTATGTAGATGGACCATCAATTGTGGTTTATATGTTGTCGTAGCATGGAAACATCCAGGATAGATCCTTTTAGTATGTGATCCATGTGAGGGTTTAGTATCCCAATTAGTTTTTTAGTAGTTATTTTTGGTGATGAAAATATTAAAGGAGGAAATGATGTAGGGACAATTGGTATTTCCTTGTAAAACATTGAAATTATATTACATATATTTCATGATATTAGCGCTAAAATGATGGGAGGTTCAAATCCATGATGTTCTAAAAATTAATTTTATAAAAATATCAAATATATTCTATATTGATTGGACACATTTTCTGAAATAAAATGTGATAACTTTTAAACAAATACATTGATTAGAAATCTGAGACAGCTGCTGAGTATGGAATGTGGTTTATACCCAATGTGTGACCCAAAATAGGTCAGTGTGGAGAATTCAGATATCTCACCCATTGGTGGTATAATTAATGGATAAATTAATTAATTAAATTAATAAATAAATTTGTAAAACCAATGAAAAATGTCTAGAAATAATCTTCTGGTGGAATCATCCAGGGTTAGCCGCGTAAACAAATGGATGATCCCAAATTTTATTCCTCTCCTCACATTATCAAAGGCACTCAAATGCGAATGTAATGTAGTATTGGAGAAAATTGGGAATAGATAACACAACTACATCCTACAATCATTGGAAAATGCATAAGTTTAAGAAGAAAAATCCATCAACTAGGTAAGGATAATATTCTTTTTGTTCCATACAATTTTCTTAAATTGATTGAGTAGTTCAATCCCCACTATCGATCCCTAAAACTAAAGATCCATAACATTTTTCTATGTACTATTTTAATTTTTTGTTCTTGTTTTGTAACATAGATATCCCAATTCTTGGTTTTTTTAAAAGAATGATTGGCCAAGGATGGTTAAAATTTATCTCTTCCACCATCTAACATTAATTTATACACATTGTTCATCAGTTGGACCCCATGGCCCTATATGAACATTCATAAGAGTTAGAGATCTTGATCATACCACCACAATCATGATAAAATGAAAAGCATGTGACTTTCAATGAATTGAATATAGATCTGGGATGTTTTGGTGTTGTGGATGATCAATTGAATGAAAAGAGATAAAATTATCTATGATAGAATGTGCAGTGAGGTTTGCGACATACGACAGACCCCACATGGGTCTTCAAGAAAATTTTCTAGCCAATGGATTGCCAGAAATAAAGAATCAATGTCGTATCCAATAATATTTAGACACCAAGTTGACTCAGAAAGGGTTAATTTTCTAGATAGATAAAAATGAAGATAGTTTCATAGAAATAAAGAAAATGTTGTCCATCGCTTCTATTCACACACTACCCCATAGTAGATATGGGATTGTGTTATATAGTGATAAATAATGAAGCTAATATGATGTTTCCTCATGAAGATTGATATGGTTATGTGATGTTCCTTACACCAATTTATTTTTGATGAGAAAAAATCCCCGAATCATGATTTATGTTGGTAACAATAATTTACTACATTGAAAATATGGGGGAATTATCTATATAGTGTATGTTATGATACACAAGCTTAGAGAAAAACATTTGAATATATATTTACAATGAAACAATTAAATATATTAAATGTAATATGGTTGGAATTGATCAAAGATTTTGATTTCTCAATACATTACATCCCTAGGAAGAAAAAATGGTGGTTGATGATCTACGTTAGAAAGAACCTGATTATTTTCCATGAAGATGACTAAATGTGATCTAATATTGATATATTTTTAAATTATGGATCTTGAAATCACAAGGAATGTTGATAAATACTATCTTTCTCAATTGAGTGTTCAATTATCCATCAATGTGAGCTCTAAAGAGGTGAAATACTAAGAAGTGGAATTATAAAATAATGTGAGGAATATTTTTTAATTTAACCATGATCTTTATAGAATTATAAGGTTTATAAATCAACAATGGGCACCATATATAATAGGCATGATAATGGTTCTGTTGGATAATGCTCATAGTTTATAATTATTTATTCATCTTCTATGTATGTGTATGTATAGATATTAGAAAGCGTGTTTCTAGTGAGACAATGTAATGAGATATATTATACACTATGTAACACAGTGACTGGTATTTCTGAAATCTAAGGCTATGAGACTGAAGTATAATGGGATGTTAAATATATTACACATACTATAATGGATAAGGGAAACATCGCCAATGATTTTTTCATCAAACACCACAATATTGAAAGGCAATAATGCTAGTTGGTTTGTAGTTGAAAACCTTATAATGTTAGAATACATCATTTCTATTCCAGAAAATGTTTCTATTTATTAGATTTATAGAATATTTATTTGGTAATTGGAATGTTTATAAAGAGTTGAAAATTTAATTATATCTGATTGGGATCTCAGGTCTACCTTAATGTTATGGAAAATTATTTAGCAACCAATGGGAACATAATATTGTTTTGGAACTACCTACCATCCTAAAAGGGTAGTCTATGTGATAGGAATATTAAAACCATAGATGATATATTGATAACATTCTCTATGGATCTTAAAGGGGGTTGGGATCAACAAGTTCCTCCTATCTTGTTTCATTACAGTAGTATATTTCAATTGAGAATTCATATTTCTCCTTATGAATCCATATATGGAATGAAGTGATGAAATATAATGTGATATGATGAAGATGGAGAAAGAAAGCTATTGTGATATGATCCAGCTTAGGAAATCATAGAGAATGTAGGACCAATTTATTAACACATTAGAAAAATCATAATTGACAGAAATGTTATGCTGATAATTATCATCGAGGTATAGAGTTTGAAGTTGGTGAGAAGGGGATTCAATAAATTTATCCAAGGAAAAGGTTATGAGATTTTGACATAATGGATAGTTAAGACGTTGGTATATTGGTCCCTTTGATATTTTTTATTGAGTAGGAATGGTACATATTTCTTGGTGCATCCATTGAACATATGTCATGTTCAATATATGTGAAATGTGTCTCTCATGAGGATGTATATACTTGTACATAAAATTTACTAACATCTAAGGTTATACTTCATGATTTTCATCATTCGTATCAAGAAAAATGGGTAGAAATATTAAAATCATTAGGATATTTTATTAGGAAATTGGACCACTCACCTGAGAAATGTTTTTTTGGAGAAACCATAAATTTGAGAAATCAATGTGTGAATTGGAGGATGTAATAAGGAATAACTATCCTCAATTTTTTTCTGATATTTATATATTTTTATAGGTGAAATTATTATAATGGGGGTATAATATATCTCCATGAAATTTTATAATATTTTTGTTTTTTTCATTGATATATTTCTCTATACAAAACTTTGAGTTGGAATGAACTGTGATAAATTATTGAAATATTATTAATTAAAAAGAAAATTATCAACTATAAATTGGATTAGAAGCTATGAATAAGACTAAATATATGATGAAAAATTATTTTTTTATGCATTTATAAAATTAAATCAATGTTATAAATGATAAATAAATCTATTAAATGTTAAAAAAATGTTTTTATAGAAAACTATTTTAAGTCAAATTATTTTTTTGTATTAATAAATTAAAGTAATCACTATTGGTGGATGATTTTCATTAAATATATTTTTTATCTATTCAATAAAATGGTTTATCATTCATATAATATTTTTTTATGGGAATAAGATAAGAATAAATCCTATTTTATGCCTAAAAACAATATTTTTTGAAAAAGTGTTTTCATAGTTTTTCTCAAACTGAATATAAAATAAATTTACGAAACTATAGAAATTAAATATTAAAAAATGGATGACATATTTTTAATTAGGAGTTTCAAATTTGGTAAATTGGTTTCTATTATTTTTATGCAATACAAATAGTAAGAATGGTAAAACTTTTCACCTCAATAGATGTTAAACCATGTTAAATTAGCATAAAACAAATTATTAAGGTCACAATTTTAATTGTAATTGTTATTTGATTAAGACAAATAAACAGTCATCCCCTTTTTCTAAAAATTTAGTTATTTATGTGACACTTTCTCATGAAATTGACATATATAATATTTAAAGCAAATAATAATAAAGAGTTTGACTCTCTTACATTTAAATAAATATTAATGCATTCACATGGGGAGAAAATAAATTCTCGAATGAATATAAATGATTATTTTGAGAATAGTAAAATTATTTTCATGATTTATCACTATTTTCAAATTCATGTAATATTATAATTAGCATAAATTCTACATAATGATGACATATTATTTCTTTAATTAATAGAAAAATTAAAAATAAATGATTTAAAATATATTAAAATTAAGATAATTAGAGTGATTTATAGTTTTCTTCTAATTTAATGAAAAATATAATATATTACTGATGTGTTAAAGAATTATATTCTAATTATATATTTTTTTTAATTCTTTAAAATCAAATGAAATGAAGAGTGTCTAAAATTACTTTAATTATATATCATGGATATAAAATTTTATTGAAATATTTAAAAATAATATTGAATATGAATTAGAAAATGATGGATATGATATGTTATATTTTTTTCCTTTTCCATTTTCATCCAATTTTCTTCTTATAATTAAAATTATATCTATTTAAGAATGAAAAATATGTTACCCTGAGTAATGTTTACATATGTAAACTATGGGCTTAAAACAAAAGATAATGTTTAATACAATAGTTAAACCTACAAAAAATGTATTGGTTGATAAAATTTCCACCATATCATATGATATGTTTTAATATATTTCCATTTTAAGAATTTGTTTATATAATGATTTATTATATTAAATTTTTTTTGTAATTTGAAGTGTGTCCTTTTTCACCCTTATAAAATGAAACTCAATCCCCAATTATTTACACCACCTTGAGAAAAATAGATCAAAAAATACCTACCTATTTCTATTGTCAACATTTATGTACATGTTTAGATATTCTAGTATTCCTAAAAGACCCAATTAGTATATTAAGAGGAGATCTAAACGTGTTCTTTCAATGAATAGGTAATCGCATTAATTGATCACATTATTTTCTACATCTTATTTTACGTCATATATATATATGTATGGTATTTATGATAAAATAAAAATTTAAACATCCTTAATATAATGAAATTAAATTATTATTTTGAAACAACAATTATAATCCCTCATTTCCGTCAAATGAAACATTATAACGTCACTCATGGAAACGTGTCGACTACCACCACTATGAAGTGACATGACTATTTTTTCATTTAGACTTTAAAGGGATTGAAACAATGGAAGATTATTAAAAAATATATCTAATAATATTTTTTATAGAAATGTGAATTATTATTTACCATTCCCTTTTTCCATCTATTGAAAGGTCGAAATAATAGCCATTCTTACGTTTGACCTACAATCTCAATGAATGTGGTAATTAAATTTTCTATATATATATGTATTATGTAGTCATATAAAAACAAATAAAATTAATATATATGATATTGATATAATTATTATTATTTTATTGTTATTGAACCATGATCATTTTATAATGACCAAAACTACCGAACAATAATATACACAAAAATGAAGCACTTATTATTCTAAACATTATTATTAATAAATACTAATAAATTAATGTGTGAAAAATATAATAACTAAATTATATGTGGTATGATATAAATGATTATTGATAGGTAATAGAGTTAAAATAAATATTTATGTATTATTCTAGAGGTTTAGACTTACAAAAATGACGTAAAACCTGGGGTAAGAGTCTATTTCACAATCACAGCACTATTCAAGAAAATTTATATTTATGTTTTATCTTGGGTAATTTTTTTATTATTCAATCTTAAACCAAATATATTTTATTTCCATATGGAAATTTATTGAAATTAAATTTTTCCTCTCATTTTTCTCTGTTTAAGAACTCAAGATTATAAAATAATGTTTTTAAGGAAAACTAGCCTTGTTTTTCAACTTTTTCATAAATATTTCTCTTCCATGGCCATATTCAATTTAAAATTTTTAAAAAATGGTTATAGGATTATAATTTTTTTTTAAAAACATTTATTACTATCTTACAGTTTTCTAAAATATTTTAAAAAGGAATATTCTTGTCCTTTTTCTAGGAGTTAGATTTTCGCCTTTAACAAATGTCTAAAATGATGGATTTTTTATAACTAATAGATCTTGAAAAATGTTCCCCAATATTAGGAAAACTCATTTATTTGAAGCATACATTAAATTTTTACATGTATATTTTTAAATAAAATGTTTTCTTTTAACATTAATGATTTTTTTTTATTTTTTAATATTTTATTTCATTGGGAGATGTGAATTTTCCTCAAGTATGTTTTGTTTGATGTTTTGAAAGTATATTTTTCTATGTGAACATACATTTTGGAAATATCGTGCTTTTATAAAGATATAGTCAAATTATACAATTCAGTATATTTATCTATATTGTTTATGATCTTCTTGAACATAGAATGTATTCATATTTCATTTGTATGTTCTTCCATTACAGACTGCCACTGTTTTTTAAGGAATGAGGATTATGTTATGTAATTTATTCTTATTATGAATGCATTAGAATTATTTTGTAATGTGTGGGGACTAGAATTATATAGTACATCAATTCCTTGGTAGGTCTTATGTGACAAACTATATTGTAAATTTGGATTATACCTAACACATTTATTTAATAAGTCTTTGTATGAGGCCTCTATAGTATGTTTCTGATACCCGAAATTATGCATTCTTTAGTTTTGAAATCAATTATTGATTTCAACATCATTATTTTAAAAATTATGAAATCCATGGTTAATTTTCTAGATCATGTTATTATTTATATGGAATTATTTGATCATCATTTACTATTTCAATATATTTCATTCCTTATTAGATTTCGCTATACACGTACTACTACTTAGAATATGACCTCACCACTTTCTTATGTATCATTTCCCAAGGATACCAGAAATTGTTTTATAATTGATATTAAAAAATATTCAAAAAGAAATAATTGTTCTCTAAATCTAAATTCTACATTGTATTATATATATTAAAATATAATGTGAAATTCATTTTGTTATATTGTTTTCCAAAACATATCATCTATTTTTTCCTCTGGGAAATGATTTCGTATATCTTGTAGCTCGTTAATAACATAACCACTAACTCCAGGCTTCTATGGTTGGGGACTTTATAGTGCGTGATAGAATAAAAGTCATAATAAATTATTTAATTGTAATTTGTTCGAACATTAATAATTTTGGGTTTGAGAACATATCATAACTTGTTTTTTTTTGGATGTATAATGGGGATTTAATTATGTAAACATGGTCTATATTTTGATTTCAGTGGATGCTAGATTATTCTACCAAGTCATGACTTGTGTTGTGAGGTATGGGTTACACTCATGAGTTTAGTGAATTTAGAATATATATGGGGTGAGGAATAAGATTTTTTGGAACTTTCATGTGTGTTTGAGTATTTATGATATGGGTTTCTTCTATGGTGTGAGTTATATTCCCTAATCCCATATTTATATCTCACTTGGTCATTTTATAAAGTCTCCCTTTATATATATATATATATGTTTGAAAAACTTTTTCTTATTCTAGTTTAATTTTTGGGATGTATTGTGTATTTCCTAAAGGGTTGTATACTTACAACATATATATGAACATTGGTGTTTTTGAAGTGTTTTTATCACTATACCCAAAAGGTGAAGATCTTTTACTTTTCTAGTGAAATATATAGTTGTTGAGGTCATGTTCAATGGAAGTGTTTCTCAGATATAGTCGTGCATAAGAGTTCATCATGGTAATAAATAGGTGCATTATTTTAGCATTTTTTTCATTATATTTTTATACCTATTTGGTTTATAATTGATAATTTAAAAAATTAATATATTTTTATCTTATTATATTTGATTAGATAGTTATCTATCAAGCAACATTTTTATTCATTATATTTTCTTTTTAATTTATTGCACATTTGTCTATGTTGGACAATAAATTACCCCCAATTATATAGAATAACCATGCCATTTTTTCTAAACATTAGTGACTGGGAGATGCACCCAAGTTTATAATAATTTTGATCCTTCCCAAGCTATTAGGTCAAGGACCAGATATTAAATAAATGGTGAAATTCTAAATCAAGTAATCCATTATAAAAAAGGAAAATAAATTTAACTTGTAAAAGAAGAGAGGAAAATTGAATAAATATCATACAGTAGACTTAATTAGTGGTGTACTCTTTTGGAAAAGGGATAAATCATGGAATATGTGGCTTGTAGGGTTGGTAGGAGGAGAGCCTAAGGGATTATTCATGTGGCCTGAGGGAAGTAAAGCATAACCCCCCAATTTGGGGACATTTAATTTTAAAAGTGACGTTATAATTATTCTCATTCGAGAAAAAATAAAAATTAAATAAGTATCAATCTTACCAGGTACCCGGTGGTAGTACTCCGTTCCCAAGGGCCTCTTCCCTTTACACCAGGTACCTGATATATCCCCACTAGCAACCCAATTTTCCTTGAAGTATAAACACTCTAGGTTACACCTCCACGAGCCTTCCCAAATTATAAAAAAAAAATATAAAACCCTAAACCACATCCAAAAACACCAAAAATATTATCTTAAGATTTCAATTTATTTGATTGAATTATAAAATTAAAAATGGTCCACTATCAGGAATGTTAAATTCACATTGCATAAAAATTTCATAACAAAATTTCACGAAAAAAATAAATACCAAGGCCTGTTTCCATATTTGTTGGGTAGATATTGAGGATAATTTAATATATATATTTTTAAAAAAACCACTATCATAGTTGGCTAATTTAGATTATATAGAGTATATTATAATTAGATATATGAGATATTGAATGAATTTTTTTTCTATATGTAAATTTCTGATGGTTTTGTAATTAATGAAATTTATATTTATCAGTCATTCATGTGTGTTTCATATAATATAAAAAAATTGTAATGGTAAATTACCTTTAATGTATGGTTTTGATTTTTCCTCAAATCAATGAACATCATGTACTATTATTATATTGACCCAAGAATAACGCATTTACATTTTACATCAATTTATAAGATTATTAAATAAAATTCATAATAATACATTCCCATAAACTATAGAGGTTTATTGTCTTTGGAGACAAGATATATAATAAATTTATTTCATGATTTATATTCAACATAACCCAGAATCATATTCTCACATAGTAAACTACATATATATACAAAACAAAATTTTTTTCGTGGAACATAGAAAATGAGGAATATGAAATGGTGAGACTAGATGCTCATTAAGGTTAAATGTAAAAGATATCAATCAATTATCAAAAGTGATTATAATAAAAGTATAAGTTTTTGATAATATGATTATAAATTCAGATAATCATATTGAATCAGATAAAGATAATTAATAATAAATCATGTACAAAGTCATTATCAAAAAATATATATAATTAATATGTGTATCTAACTATCAATAAAAAATCTTGATTAATAAGAACATGTCATAAATATAAGAAACTCGTTTTTTTAATACACATAATCATTATAAATATTTTCCGTAACAAATGATCCCTAGAAAGATTGTCATGGTGGATTAGGTTCACTCTGGATTCATTTATTTCCTTAGTAAATTTTTACTCACAATACAATATTCATATAAATATTCACATATGTAATTGGGTTCACTATAAATTATAGTCATTATTATATTTTGAGATATACATATTTACTAAATATATTCGAGTGATATATAATCTGTATCCCACCTACCACATAATGAAATCCATAAAAAATATATGTTCTACAAGATTATAAACCATTCATCATATCATCATCTCATTATATAAAAACCCATGGAAATAAATAAATCATAATAAAAATTTCATTATTTCATCATTTCATAACATGTTGAAAAGAAATGAGTTTTACAAAATTTTCACTATAAATTTATTAACTCATGGGACAAAATTGATTTTTATAGAATTATAATTAAATCATCATTATCATAATCAATAAATAGAACTTATGTGGATGGTATTATATGATCATATCCTTAGTAATCATAAAACCCTTGAAAGATATTTTCATATATGAAAATACCTTTTAAATATAATTTTTAACATTCATTGAAAACATGAGAAAAATATCATCTAATTTTTATAAAATTTTAAATAAAACATTTTATAATAATTTGATAACATCCTTCTTATAATGTAATTGTGGAAAATTTTAAAGTATTATTAGATGTAATTAATTATCATAATGATGCAAAAATATATTAAAACAAAGTTTTCTAGAAGAAGATATTTTCACACTTTTGTAAAAAGTAAAAAAAAAAATTATAGAAAAGGGTTCTTTAAAAAGATTCCATCTAAACAATTATAAGTTATGTAAAAGGTTATAAATATGGACCTATTAAAATATTTAATTTATAATAAAATAATTCCATATAAGAGTTTCGAAGATCATATATAAAGAGGAAAACGTTTTTTAACCTAAGAAGAAATAAGTCTTAACGTTCACTATTTTTTTTGAATCATTTTAGGTACCAAAGAATAAAAAATGGAACTATCACATAAAAATTATTATAATAAATTGGTATAAATAAAATATATGGGGTTTAATGGATAATATATATATGTCATCCCTCAATTGAAAATTGGAATATATAATCCAAAAAATAAATGTGATTTTAACACAAACCCATTCCTTAAGTAACATATTTCATTATATGTTTTAGAATATCTATTAAAAAATATTGATTTATTATAAATATATTCTATAATATAATTCATTCATAAATAACTATGTATCATCAATTTATAATTTCTAGTTATCATTTTATTAAAAATTCATCCTTATAATGGGCGTTCAAGTGAAAAGTAACTCATTTTACATACATGTTTCATTTTGATAGTTTTAGTAATTGAAATGTTATCACAATATAATCGTAATCATAATAATAATTATTAAATAATTATCATATTTTTTTAATTATATAGGTTTTTATAACCATTATTGTATATTATTGTACAAAAATGAATTACATTACTTCACGGAGACGGTAGTCCTTACGTACACACAAATGATGATTTCAATTTTCAATGGTTATATTGAATGAAATTTAAAAAACAGTTAACCATTAAAAATTTAATTTTATATATTATATATCATATATATTCATTAAATAATTCATTATTAAAAACCATGTAAAAGTAAAATATAAAACAAATAACACTGCTTCGTAGAGCTGGTGGTCCACATATAGTCACAAATGACATTATAATTTTACCAAAAATGGAAAGTAAAGAAGTTATAGAAGATAATGTAATTATATAAGACTAATTATTTCATGAAACTCATTTAGAAATTTAAAATCAATCCTAATAACAAATCATAAAAAATGGTTATGGAAAATTAATCATATCACTATGTGGAGGTGATTGTCCACACAATGGCAAGATGAATACTATTGTTTCCCATTTAATAGGGTAGAGGTGGGAAATCATTTATAAACCATCATAATAATAGATAAATATATTAAATATAATGAATTAGTTATTTTACAATGGATTCCATGGATATAGAGGAGGTTGATGAAGAAATAATATTGAAAGTACTCAATTAAGTGTTTTACCATCCTCCTTGAGAAACCACCTTTAGATTATCCCTTATGCCTTAAAATTATGGTATTATGTTCAAAATAAGTCTTATAAGACATTTGGAGGGAATTTTTAATGGTTTTTATAAGGTATTGGTCATGATACGATGTTTTTTAGTGTGATTAAGAGATGATATAAGGTTTCTTTTATAAGGGAATGAGCAGACACAATTGAAATTATTTAAAATATTAAAATATATCAATTCATTATTCAATAAAAAATATTAAAAATGGAAGAAATAAGATTATATAGATTTTAAATATCTTCATAAAATAATAATTATAAATTTTTATATTTAAATGATACCCTTATATTTTGTTTTATATATTAATAAACATGTATTAACTTTAACTGTAGTAACAAATTGTTTTTATTTTTACAATTCATTTTGAAAAAATGAATGTGGACACTTTACCAAATTTGGTATTTATAACTAAAAATATTGTATCAATTTTGAAACTATTTAATTACTATAAGTGTGAAAGATTTAATTTCTAAATAATAATGCAAAACTTAACAAAAACCCATCTTTAGACAAATGCATGTTTATGAATAAAATCGATTTTACATTCATTACCTTCCTAGTAAAAATTAAGAAATTAATGTTAAAATATTTTATTGAATATATACATATATATCATTAATATAATTACTAAATAGTGACTAATTATATGTAATAAAAAATTGATCACAGAAAAAAAAATTTCAGAAAAAATAACATCTTTTTACCCTCAAATGATTTTATTTTCATATATATCCAATTGAAAAATAATGAAATATTTTTATTAAATTTTTTAGTAATATTCTTACCCATAAATCAGAATTAGAAGATATAACAATCACATTAAATAGTAATATTTCAATAGGATATCAATGTACATTTGAACCTGATGTTGTGTGTAAAGAGACCTATCGAACACTTCTAATTTTACAAAGTAAAATATATCAAAAAATATTTTGTTATTACATTATTAACCCATTATAATAATTTTTACAACAATTTCCATCACTTTTATGAAAAATGTTTAAAATACTTCAACCTGCTCACATATTCACATTCCCACGTAGATTCCCCATGTTTTTTGGATTCACTTGAAAACATTAACCATGTGAGGGATCTTGTTTTAAAGAATGTTATCATTGATCTAGAATCTCTACCAGTTGATCCTTATAAGAGTGATAATACTCTTATGGTATGAAATTTGAGTTTAATACATGTTAAGAATCATCTATGTACTTTCTGAGGAGAGATACATGGAATACATCATGAATTCGAGAGAGGTTCAGTCAAAGCATATTGAGATAAGGAACTATCCTGATCCAATGAATAAAGTCATAAGGGGTAATTAATATTGGGATCATATTTACCTTTCTCCAAAATATCACAACCTTCATCAATGGAGAAATTCATAGGAATAACTTTCCAACATCAATGAATTCCAGGTCTCACTCATTATTGTCAACATTACTATGATATCTACATTGAGAATCCATGATGCTTCACTGAATTTATCTTACCATTTTAGCCATTTTTTACATTTATTATGTGCCAATAAATTTCATTCTTTAAATTTATCCCAACATATTGTATTTTTGTATTTCATTATACAGAGGGATTCATTAGGAGTCCTCTGAATGGTCTAGTAAAACTTATTATTATAAGTTGATTCATAAAGAGGAAGTTTTGATTCAATCCTATATTGAAATATGGATAAAATGATCAGAAAATACCCTCTAGTGTTTAAATAGTACTCTCAAAATGAATATATTGCTGAGGATGATAAGTATTGGAAAAGTTCAAATACCTATTCTCGTCTTGTGGAATACTAATCTAGAACATCAATGTACACCTCATTTCATGAAGAAATATAATTGAATTTCGTACTCCATGAAACTATACCACTTCCCTATTGTATAACTATGAAATATGATAAATAAAGAAATATTATCTAGTTCTTTTGAAATGTTCTTATTTCATAATGTGATCAACTGTAACCCATATAAAATTATAAACATTATATGTTTTTGGGATTTTGATGATGAAAAAAATTATAATATTCATTTATTTCCAATCTTCTATAGAGAATGTTTGTTATAACCCCTTATAATTTTGTCTCTAGGGTAAAAATTACTAAAATAATACGAATCTAGATACATTATATACATAATATCTTTTCATTTTATATAATGGGAAATACTATTTTAGTTATCTATAGATAATAACTCATACAGGATGAATAAATAATGGTAATATTTTAGATTCATTTAATTAAACCTTAAAATTTTTTATTGATAGGGAGGATACTTTTTTCATGAATCTTATCATTCCTTCATAACAATAGTCATACTCAAGAGCATTACTAATCTTCCTATAATTTTTAATATCCTCATTCGATGCCTCTTTAATCCTCACATGGGTGGATGGTAAACCATTCATCTGAGAAATATACAAGTTACGCATTTTCTCATTATTTCATGATCCGTCATAAAAAAATCCAATAATTTATAATCTATTTAAATACTAATAATAAAAATGTCGAATGGTATTTCTAATTTAAAACACTAGAAAACCTTTTCAGCATCACTAAGGGTAATGTATTGAGTATCCATTATCATTAATCAATTCCCACCACCTTCTTTTGATCATATTAAACTCTTTATATGTGAAGATATACTAAAATATTCTATGATTATTATATAATAACATATTTCAAAATAAATATTAATCCTCAATATATTCAATGAATTAATTACTACTAAAAAATCATCATTAGGGTAGTTTCTCTCATGAATTTTCAATTGGAATGAGGAATATGGTATCATGAAATAATTATGAATGATTTTAAAACCCATTCCCTTCATTGAAGAATCAATATAGATAACAAAACCGTCTTCAATATTAGATATTTTAGTAATTGGTACACTAACCAATATAATTAATATTTTTTAGCGTCTTAAAAAAACTTTTTAAATGATCTTCATGCTCTTTCATTATATTTTATTAGAAAATAATATCTTTTCTAATAGATACCAAAAAATCATCAATTTAATCTATAAATAATCTAATAATTAAATCTATAAATATATAATGTGATTTGATAAGTCAAAATGGAATCGCCATAAATTCAAAATTTCCATACCTCATATATAAGGTAGTATTGGGTATATCCTCTTTATTGTCCCTCTATTGATGATGTGATGAATGATGTTAAATCCTAGAAATGTGTTGAGATCCACACAGTTGATAATCATTAATATAGGGTAGAATATATTTTTTCATGGTATCAATTTGTTTGTTCTTAATAAATAATGAAAATATTCATTGAATAAAATTTCCGCATAATAAAAAGAGAAAACTCACACCATGTTATCACACTAATTCATATGAATACCGTATCAAGATTTTTCAAGAGTTCCTTTATCAATTCCTACAACTGAATCATTTCAATTATATATGCATTCTTCGAAATAGGTTTAGCTCATGGTATGAATTATATACTCAACTTTAGAATTCAAGGGAATACAAGGTAAGAATTTAGAAAATAGTTCTGAATAATCCATTAAAAATGGCACATCTTTGATGGTATGTTTCCTTCCAAACAATTGAGATAAACATCCCTCATTAATAGGTATTAAAAACCATATATGAGGCCCTAGCCTTAAAACATACTTAATATTGAAGTAAATGAATAATTCACATTGAGGATCTTTTCATGGTTTAGAGTTTTATAGAATTAGGACAAAACTATTACATCTCAAAAGATTAAAAAGTAGACACTTCTACTAAGTTTCCATAAAATAAAAACTCTTAAAAATAAACATGTTTAGTTCCATGTTTTAGATAGCATGACTTTCCCTTGATCCCATCCTTGACCCCATTCTACATTAAGTCCTGTGAAAAACATTTGAAAAAAAACATGGGGTGAGCATAAAAAGCTCATTAAGGGATACAAAAAGAATGAAAACTGTTAGTTTTTCAAAACAACAAGTAAACCATGTATACTTTATCAAAGTAATAATTTTCACCTTTATGAAGTAGTAAAAAACTCTTCAATGAATAAAAGATCATTACTTGCCCTTTAGTAAAAAAAATATTACCATAAAACCCATATAAAGAACACATAACATATAAAGGTAACATGGGACATAAAAATACTTAAATGGAATAACCATATGGTTGAATTCCACACATACTTAATGGAATAGCCATACGGCCGACTTCCATACCCAATGCATTGGAGGATATAACCTAACCACCCGTCCTGGTATTCAAGGCACCACACGTCATATGGTTTATCACGTAACCAACCGTAAAATGTCATAGTACCATCATTACACATAAAATATTGAAAATATAAACATTTCAATAACAAAATTTCATTTGCAATCACAATAAGTAATTCCATGATATTGAATTAAACAATCCATTTTCAAAAATCATTTAAAAGTGATTTTTGAATCAAAGTGTCCTATACCACTTTGAAGATTCTAATGGAATTATAATTTTAAAAAATTAATATCCATATAAATAAATAATGAAAAACATTTTGAAAACATGGACATTAATGATAAAGATTTATAATAATACATCTTTAAAAAATTTAAAATGAAATTTTGGTTAAAGAGTTTTAAAAAAAAGAGACACTCTTGAATAAAAATAATTGCGTAATAAAATTTAATCCAAACATAATAATATCATGAGAGTAATATTTTAAAAGATAGTATAGACACCATATAAGAGTGAACTGTTTCATAACAACAATGAAGTCTCAATAGAAATGTAAATTGAGATGAAATCCATTATAAAGATGGTATCCTTAAATTAAGGATAAATCTATCACATAATTATGTGTGAGAAATATAAATACACCCAATATAATTAGATATTAAGTGTGAACCAATCAGAGGTCATTCACACATAATCTTGGAAAAACAAAACCAATGTCGTAGATATTTAACTTAATGAAATGAGATTGAGTTATGATTTCCGATACAAGTTCGTCTAAATGACATAAGAATTTATCAATGAGATGATTATGTGTAGAAATAGTATATCCACACAATCGTTTGTGGAAAATACAACATTGTGATTCCACACATAATCTTGGCATAATAAAATCAAGAAGTAGAGGCTTAACCCAAAGAATTGAAAGTGGATTAAGAAGTTCCCTTACAGAAATTTGACAGCCTAATGGCATCACTTCAGAATTTAGAAAATGAGTTGATGAGAGACAAAAAGGGTATCTCATCACTTGGAAATAAAATTTACATCATTAAGGATACAGAATAACATATCCCAAGTAATATTATGTGAATTAAAAGACATAACAAAAGAAGTATTTTAAAAATATCTGGGTGAAAGGTTCCCTTACTGACTTGGGTAACTTTCGAAACGTACACCCCATTGAAGAAGGGTCATACAATGAATATGTAAATACCCATAAATGAAATTATATTACACAAATAGTATAATAATGGGAAGTAAATACACTAATCAAAGGAAATGGTGGCAAATGTAGCATAAATCTCATGGGGCTAAAAGTGAGATGAACAACCCCTTACGAAAACTCGGCATCCTAACGGCACCACATAGAACTTCTAAAAAAGGATTGATGAGATCAAATAGAGTCTCTCATAATATTAAAATAAAATTTAAATCAAGAGGAATATAAAAGAACACCCCCATCATAAAAAATAGGAGCTTAAAAGAAGCGACATAAAGGAGAGTACTTAAAAAGAAAGAGAAAGGTTAAATCTCTTACGAAAATTTGGCAGCCTAACGGTGCCACTCAAAACATCCAAAATGGATTGATGAGAGATAATAGGGTCTCTCATCATATGAACATAAAAATTAAAGTATGAGTAATATAAAATAACATCCCAATCATAAGAAATATGATCTTAAAAGGAATCAAATAAAAGAGTGTACTTAAAAAGAAAGGGAGGGGTAGGATCCCTTACCTCAAGTCCGACATGTCTTGTTCGTTTCTTTATATTCCTAAATAATAAACATTAGTAAATTTATAATTGCTTAAGGAACTATTTTAAATATTATTATTCAGTTCATATCACATGTTATATGGTTATAATAATTGGTAAATAATGTCAGTCCATATCAGACGTTTTTGTCGATGTTTGGTACAAGAGTCAAAAATGAAATTGTTTGAAAATGATTATCCATGTAGTTATAAGTAAATCATCTCCAGAATATTATTAATGATTTAAATATCATATATATCCAGTACATATTCTTTTTGTAATACTCCATAACATTTGTAGATAAAAAGAAATGAAATGCACCGTTCATGGAGACGGTAGGCCGTATGTACGCATGAATGCTACTTTCATTTTTTGTCATATTAAGGTCATTAAAAATAATTGAGAGATATATATATTATAATTACATTATAATATATATTTTATATAGGTCACGTATTTTCATTAATTTCATTCTTTATACATTCCATGTATTGCATGAACGAGTCATATCACTTGAGGGGGCGGTAGTCCACACTTCCTCGTATGAAATTATCGCATTTGCAAAACATGAAAATCATAAAGGTATGTTTAAAATGTAAAATTCATAAGCATATAGAAAACATAAATACCATATATATCATATATAAAATATAGTGACATCATAATGGCCACCATGAAAGGTTTTAAGAGAAGATTGAACAATCAGCGTTTCGTGAGGCAGAAATTCGCCATCCATAGAAAGAGTATGTTCTTTAACCATTAGACGAAGGTGTGTGTAAGTTTAGCTCGAATAATTCACATAACAACATCCTAGTATATTTAAGATACTGGTGTTTTTACAAATGAAAGGAATAAAAAGAGTTTGGAGGGTTGGAGGAGCAAAATAAAACATAAGAACACAAGAGATGGCACTACCTTTAAATCAGGTAACTCTCTTTGATTTGAGCTCAAAGGCTTCCTCGGAAACGATTTTTCCCAAAGTAAGGCTTAAATGATAAATAGAGGGATTTGGAGAGATGAAATGGGCAGGGGTTGGCCGATCCAAAGGCTTTATATGTGTGTGTAAGGTGGTAGAGGTGGGGGCCTTTTATAAGAGGAGAGGAGGGGCACTCTTGGAAAGTCAAAAAAGGATACATTATTTTCAAATTAATTTCGGATTTTAAAGGTCCCACATTGATATATTTCTAGGATAAGGTGATAAGGGTTCTAAATCCACCAATACAATAGGTTTTTGACATGTTTAGGTCTTATATTTTACATTATCTTTTCATTTTATTTAAATCGTTAAATAATGAGGTTATCACTGCATCATCATGGTGTCATAAATAATTTAATTTATTTAATGTCTAAAAATAATTAAATAATTATCATGATATAGGAAATCATTTTACCTTTCCAATGAATATTTATAGTCAAAAGTATGACTTTTATAACCCCATTTAAAAATTATTTTAGTAAAAAAATTTATGTTTGCGACATTTTTATTTTTACATTAAATAAAAAGTTATTAATGTAATTTTACTAACAAAGTGGCTCCATGGAGTCCCCAAGTTGACCCATGGATTGTCTTGGTCGGCCATGACACATCCAATAAGGTTAGGACATGTTTCTAGGTCATTTTATATCATTAAAACATTATTTTTACCTTAAACTACACTAATTACCTCTAATCGCGATTAAAAACTTAAAAGTTACTATTCACCAAAAAATTATTTTAATCCCATTGAACCACATTTTACATCCTAATGACAACCATGTATGTCAGATTTTTGAAATTCAAATCACAGAAGTTGTAAAGTTTCATTTAAACGAAAAATCAGTTTTTAAACTACCACTTAGTGGTTTCACTATTCATCAAAAATTGATGTTTTTCAGAAAAATTCCAAAAAATAACCCTAAGCTATATTTGATATTCCGAATTCAAAAATAATGTCTATTTTACAAAATTCTAAACATATATGTTTAATTAATTAATTTAATAATTAATTCCCGCTGGCAGAGCAAATAGCGTGTTTTTATAAAACAATAAGTATCAAAAGATTGACACTAGTTTAAGTCCAATTTCAAGATGAAATTAATTCCAACGACCACTATTGGATTAAATGGAAAAAATATATTCTAATTTCACTTTAAAAACAATTCAAAATATAATCTAATCATATAAATAAATTATATTAAAAAGAGATATTGAATTAAAATACAACATTTTTCACTATTCATTAAAAAATGATCTTTAACGGAAAAATACCAAAAATTTAAACAAAGTAAATTTTGATGTCCCGATTCTAAAGAAGAATTTTATTTTGTCAAATATAACCATAAAATTGTCAAAAAGTGGATTTAAAAGTGTTTCCCCATCAAAATTCAGTTAATCGACCTTTTAAAGCATATTAGAATGTTTACGCTTAAAATTGGATTCATTTGCATTTTTAATCTTCTAATATTTATTTTTAAAAGTAAAAATATTTGACAAAAATATATAATCATTTTGTAGTTAGTTCTGTTCATTCCCACCATTACAATAGCTAGGCGTTAACAACCATTTAAAATAACATTATTTTTTTATTAGGGTGCAACGTAAGATTCCCAAAAAACTCGTTGTTGCGTATTGGGTACGCCATCCAGCATAGCGTCCCCTTTAAAGTAATATTAATGTTTTATTCAAAAATATGGATAAATGTGAAAATTTCATATTCTTTATTTACCTGGGGTGTTACATCCTTCCCCCCTCTTGGGAATTGCGTCCTCGCAATTTTAAAATTGGGCTTGGAAACTTCATTGAAAATCCCACATCGGAACAAGTGTCAGTAAAACAATCACATTAAAATAAAGAAAGGGAAGTAAAAAGGTCACCCGAGTTAACCCATACTAGGATTCCATGTATGAAAATATGGATTTGGAGGAAAAAACAAAGGGTCATGTTATGAGGGAGTGTGATAGAAAAAATGTTTTGGAGAAAGTTAACCACCAAAAAATCACAAACTTGTGATAGGTTAAACTGTATTGGATTCCCCAGTAGGAAAAGTTAATGGACAACATTTTTTTAGTTACTTTTCATTGAGGAATTTATTTTTTAGCTTAACTAAAACATAAGGAAACATACATACTTATCATGTTGACTTTCAACTTTTACTAGATTTCTTACACGAACTCATATTTTCTCTAAAAGATGACTATTTAGGATGAGTTTTTTACATTAAGAGTGCTATAATCAACTTCTAGAGAATCACCTAATCCACAAAAGAGAACTATATACTTCCCATGTCTTTAGACATTAACCAAAATTAAAACCAAAAATCTTAGTACAAGATCAGATAATCTAGAAAAGGATAACCCTTTATAAAAAGACAATCTATTATTAATCTCCAAAATTTTTCCAACAAAACCCAATGTTCAACGAAGACAATTCGATAAACAACTTTTCCATAAAATTAATCAAATTAAACTAAACTAATATTGAAACCCAAATATGTGAAGGATTTAATCACATAGTCCTTAAAGGTACAAAATAACACTTATCTCCAAATAACATCAGTTTCTCTTAAAGTCTCATATTGAAAAGTAATTAAACTAGTCACATATCCTCCATGATAGGTTAATAATTTCCATTGATAACCCAAAATCAACTTACTCTTAATTCATAAAATCATTTAACTAAAAATAATTAGTCAAACTAACCAAGGACATCACATAGTCAAGTGGTAGGCGATAAATACCAGTCGCACTTTGGTTGTGGGTTTGATTACCGCAGCTTTGTCCGACACGACGGGTTCTCACACGGTCTGTGTGTTGTCTTTTTTATAAAACTCCAAAAATAACCCTAACATGTTTTAACCTAAATTATTTCCTTATACCTCTCATTTTCATCCAAATTCATTATGATCTCAACATCTTAATTCTTGAAGTCTTATTTCACCACCATATGATAAAAAAAAATTCCCAAAATGAATAACATTATACCTTTATCATGGCGTCCACTCAGTTTCATCGTCATCTTGCTCACATAGGTAGAAGTCCCATGCATTA
This sequence comes from Viscum album, assembly GCA_963277665.1. Classification (NCBI taxonomy): domain Eukaryota; kingdom Viridiplantae; phylum Streptophyta; class Magnoliopsida; order Santalales; family Viscaceae; genus Viscum; species Viscum album. The sequence goes on along the minus strand of OY728131.1, from coordinate 1,224,775,165 downwards.
AAACAATGATTTATAGATCCTTCAAAATCATTTTCTTCCTCCATCCAAATACACCTTGTACAACATGGGTCATATGGGTGTTCACCGAAAAACAGTTTTGGAATATAATCATGTATAACATATAATTCCAAAACATCTGATAAAACATGATTTCTATAAATTAGTTGGACAAAATTTGATTTGAAACTTTCTATTATTGGTCCTTTTAAAATACCATAAGTATGTGCTGAGAGACTATATTTTAAAAGAAAATATAAGTAGGTTGCGCTAGGGTATCCTTCCTCAGCACCATTTTTAAAATCATAATATGCTTCAAATTCTTGTGATAAGGTAAAATATTTGAAAATACCTTGATAATATTTTCCTTTCTTGAAAATATGAGAATATTGTGAAAATAGTATTTGTCTAAATACAACCCATGATCCACGATGATAACGAGGTATAGTGTAGGTGTTTGATATCTCAAACAACTGCTTGCAAGTGAGTTGTATGCTAGAAAAAGTTTCACAATCATCCGAACATGACTTTGCAATAATTATTGCATGCATGTCATCAGGAAGAGATATGAATGTCGTTTGAGATCATTCTCCTTCCATTCTTAACTGACTTTACATGACCTGAAAAAAAGTTATAAAATAAGTATTTAATTGAAATAATAGGTATAGGGACTAACCATGTTTCTTACAAAAACTCCTAATACCAAAAGTTGTCTAAACCGACCTTTGATACCAACTATAAGGCCCCAGCCTTAAACCTTACTTAATATTGAATCAAATGAATAATTAACATTGAGGATCTTTTCATGGTTTAGAGTTTTAGAGAATTATGACATAACTATTACATCTCAAAAGATTACAAAGTAGACACTTCTACTAAGTTTCCATAAAATAAAAACTCTTAATAAGAAACATGTTTAGTTCCATGTTTTAGATATCATGACTTTCCCTTGATCCCATCCTTGTCCCTATTCCACATTAAGTCCTATGAAAAATATTTCAAAAAAAAACTTGGGGTGAGCATAAAAAGCTCAATAAGGGATACACAAAGAATGAAAAATGTTAGTTTTTCAAAACAAAAAGTAAACCATGTATACTTTATCAATGTAATAATTTTCACCTTTATAAAGTAGTAAAAAAAATCTTCAATGAATAAAAGATCATTACTTACCCTTTTGCAACCAAAAGATTACCATAAAACCCATATAAAGAACTCATAACATATAATGGTAAATTGGGACATAAACATACTTAAATGGAATAACCATACAGTCGACTTCCACACATACTTAATGGAATAGCCATATGGCCGACTTCCATACCCAATGCATTGGAAGTAATAACGCAACCACCCGTCCTGGTATTCACGACACCACCCATCATATGGTTTATCATGTAACCACCCGTAAAATTTCCAAGTACCATCATTACACATAAAATATTGAAAATATAAACATTTCAATAACTAAATTTCATTTTCAATCACAATAAGTAATTCAAAGATATTGAATTAAGCAATCCATTTTAAAAAACCATTTAAAAGAGATTTTCGAATCAAAGTGTCCCATTCCACTTTGAATCTTTTAATGGAATTATAATTTTAAAGCATTAATGTCCATATAAATAAATATTGAAACCCATTTTGAAAACATGGACATTAAAGATAAAGATTTAGAATAATAAATCTTTAAAACATTTAAAATTATATTTTTGTTAAAGAGTTTTTAACAAAAAGAGAGAATCTTGAATATAAATAATTGCAGAATAACATTTAATACAAACTTAATAATATCATGAGAATAAAGGTATTCATGATATAATATTTCAAAGGACAGTATACACACCATATAAGAGTGAATTGGAGCATAACAACAATGAAGTCTCAATAGAAATGTAAATTGAGATGAAATCCCTTATAAAGATGGTATCCTTAAATTAAGGATAAATCTATCACATAATTATGTGTGAGAAATATAAATACATCCAATATAATAGGATATTAAGTGTGAAACAATTAGAGGTAATTCACATATATTCTTGTAAAAACAAAAATAATGACATAGATATTTAAATCAATGAAATGAGATTGAGTTATGATTTCCGATTCAAGTTCGTCTAAATGACATAAGAACTTATCAATGAGATGATTATGTGTAGAAATAGTATATCCACTCAATGGTTTGTGGAAAATACAACATAGAGATTCCACACATAATCTTGGAATAATAAAATCAATAAGTAGAGGTTTAACCCAAATAATTGAAAGTGGATTAAGAAGTTACCTTACAGAAATTCGACAGCCTAATGACGTCACTTCATAATTCAGAAAATGAGTTGATGAGAGATAAAAAGGGTATCTCATCACTTGGACATAAAATTTACATCAATAAGGATATAGAAGAACATATCCCAACATAATAGTATGTGAATTAAAATACATAACAAAAGAAGTATTTTAAAAAGAGGAGGGTGAAAGGTTCCCTTACCGACTTTGGTAACTTTCGAAACGTACATCCCATTGAAGAAGGGTCATACAATGAATATGTAAATACCCATAAATGAAATTATATTACACAAAGAATATAATAATGGAAAGTACATACACCACTATCACATACATGACTTATTTTAATGTTAAATTCTATTTAAATTCAATTCATGATTTGTTTTGAGGGTTTCCCAAGCATTTATGGAGGAATGAGTGAGTTTTTATGAATTGGGCCAAACCGTGAGCCCAATTCCTGATTTAAAAATAAATTTTGATTCCTTTATAAATTCTTCATTTTCAACATTTTTCATCCATTCCAATTTCTAAATGTCATCCCCTGACATATTAACACCACCATATTTATTTGGACCATTTATAAATCCATAATCATGGTGGATATGGGTTTTTATTTAAGGAATTGGGCCTGCCCGAAATCCCATATTATGTATTAAAAATAAATTTTAATTCTTTAATATCTCCTTCAATATTTGCGTTTTTTTTTGTGATTCTAACTCTCACCTGATCCCACTTACCTAAGCCGCGCCCCCAGTCCCTCCTCCCACATTTTGGAGCACTATAGAATCTCGAAAATGGTAGAATCTTCTCTAGATTTCAGAAATCGTCTAGATTTGGAGAGGTAAATTTATCCTTTCATAAGTCCTTCTATTCGTACTCTTTTTCCCTCATTACAATTCATAAATTACCTTATCATTCTTCTTATAATATAAATCTAATTTTTATCTGTATTAAAATTCAGATTCTGGTCGATTTTGGGTCGTTTTCTTCAGGATTGTTTTGGGTAAGTGATTCCTTCTTGGTTTCTTCCTTTTCCCTTAGGGTTTCCTCTCTCTTTCGTTATGTTATAAAATTTCCAGAAGTTAGGTTTTGATCATATGGTTTCTTTTGGTGTATTTGTGATCAAATATTGTGATCTAGGTCTGAATTTATCTTGCTTGTGGTGCGGCGGTTGTGCGGTTGACATTTCAAACCATGTTTTAAGGGATTTGACATGCCCAGTAGGTGATTTAGTGTGTAATAATTTCTAGATGAGTTAGTTTGATTTAATTACTTATTATGAATTTTCATAATATTTTGTGTGTGGTTCAAAAAAAATTTATGTTGGATTTGGTTAAGCATTTATTTTTATAGTTTCATTTTAGCTTAAAATTTGGTGTTTTTCATGTGTAACCATTTGGGGATTGTTTGGGATTGTTTTATAACATATGAATTGGGTTTAATAAATCTTGTTTGGGATGAAAATTCTTATTTGGTGGGGTATTGGTGTGACACTTGGTCTTAATGTGTTTTTAAGGGTTTAATGTGTAAAACTTTATTGTACTTCTTGAATGTGATTTTGAAAACCTATGTGTTTCATGTGGATATTTTGTGCTATTTTTTGAGGTGTTTGTATAACACATGGGGGTTGTTTAATAAATGTTTTTGGGGATTCCAATTCTGTTTTGAATTTGTATTGGTGTGATTTTGTCCTTGAAATGTGGTTTTGAAATGGGTTTTATTTGAAAAGCTTTGGTACACTATTTAGAATTGTTTTATGAATGTTTTGAGTGGTTTAATGATTTATGTAAGAGGTGAAACCATATTGGAAAACTGTTTTGGATTGTTTATAATTTCAAATGATCCATTTTAAATGTGAATAGGTCTGTTATGTGATGTTTATCATATTTTTAGGGACTTTATAAATTTGTTAAAGGATGTGTTGGATTGTGAAAGTTATGAAAAAAGTGTTGTGGGCTATTTTGGTGTGAGTTTGATTTCAAAATGCATTTGAATGAAAAGTGGAATTTGTGACTTATGTGAGGTACATGGGGCTGTTTGGTTAATGTGTGATGTGGATGTGATATCTACATGTGAAAACTATATTTCTTGGCTTGTTGAACATGTTTGAGCACAAAGGGAAAACCCAAGTATCTTGGTGGGTGGCCGTGTACTAGTATGCTAGTGAATCCGTGGGGTTTGGCCTTAGTTTCACTTATCAATAATGATGCTTACAACTCTAACTAAACTATGATGATGATGATTGCAGACCACTAGGTTATGGGTATGTTCCCAACTAGTGGCTCGTGCATGAGAAAGAGAATTTTGATGGTTACTCTCACCAAGATACGAGGTACATGGGACCCAGAATGAGCTAGTGCCTAGGGGTTATTTCCTATTTCTTGTGCTCATTATTTACTTTGTACTTACCATCGGCATATGGTATAGTTGTCTGGAAAATTCAGTAGTGTTGACATTATTTTTAAAAGTGTTGATTCTTAATGATAGCCCACTTGAAAACTGTTTTTATTCAAAGTTTCATCTTTTAGAAATTGTAATTAGCTTTTCATGTTTTTGAAAAGTTTCATGCTTTTCACCTTTAAATGTTTATCACATGGAATATCTTAGTGGTGGTATCCTACTGGGAATTGTCCCACACCCTACTTACACCCTTGGGTGTAAGTAGACTTGGTTATTTTTGTTGTCACAGGTTGGGTACAGTTTTTTTGTTCCAGTGGTTCGGGTTTCTAGCAGGTCCTTGGTGGTTAAGTCTTGTGGAGGTGGCTTGAGGGTAGTGCCCCTTCCCATGAGGGTTCTTGGGCTGTCCTTATTTGGTTTTGTACCTTTGGTATAGTCTTTTTGAGTTGTTTTAAGCTATGTAATTCAGTTCTGAATTATTGTAAAAGATTGTTTGGTTTGAAAAATCAAGATTTGTTTCATTGTATTCTTTTGTTGTTTAATGTTTATAAACTCGGCTAAATCATTCCCAATTTTCATTTTATGATACCCGGGAACTTGTGCCAGACTGTGGGGATCGGGAACACCCTTCGGGCCTTGTCACGGGCTGGGTTTGGTGCCATTTTTGGGGGCGATCGATTTGGTTCGTGACAAAATGGTATCAGAGGAGGTTCGCTCTCTTTGGGTCATGTTATTTGGGGAACAGTCAGGACAATATAGAGTTAAGATTTTTGGGACTTTGAATTTTTGTTATGAGTAGTGTGGATGGTCACCACACCTCATGACAGGATTCAAGTCTCTAGGGGAAGTCAAGACCTTTCGGATTCCTTTGGTTTTCTTGGTTTGATGATGACTAGGGGAAATGAAAAGAGAGTTGGGTTAATGGTCTCAGTGAGCTCGCAGGGCCTGGTAAGCCATGTGAAGACGGGGATATTCCCTCGAACACTCTCTGTGACAGTGAAGTGATTGGAAGATGGCTGCCAACCATATTTCCATGTCACCCACTGAAACTAGTTTCATCTCGCATTGTTGTGTGCTTTAGTTTTTAAATCTTAGCACTTTGGTTTTAAGGTGACTTGGTTTTAATAAGCATAAAGTTTTTATGGAATGATTTTCAAATAAAGAGGGATTGATTTGGTTTATGAAATGGTGGAACTGAATTTTTAGAATTGTTTTGAAATGTAAAATGGTGTGATTACACCTCTTTGAAAGTAGGAACTATATTGAAGTTGGATTCGAAAAGTGTTTCCAATAGAGTTTTCTAAACAATAAGAGTGTGTTTTAATGGGATGAGATGTTTTGAAATTGATGTGAATATCTTGAGAGAGAGTTATTTTCTAAATGGTTGTGACTTTCTGAAAAAAAATTTAAGATGTGAGTTGGGATTTTGATCTCGTGGTTAGCAGTTATGAGAAAAAAGGATGTGTTGGTTGACTGTTTTGGTTTTAAAAAGTGGAAAGAATTTTTGTTTTAACCATTGGTATTTCCATTAGCGACCACATGCATGGGGTTATATAGGATGATGGGTGGTTTATGGCATTACTGGATGAGTTTCGGGATGGATATGAGGAGGGTGTCTGGTGTGGCACAAAAACATGCATGTGTGAGGCCCATGGGGTACCATTGGTGGATACTCTTACCGCTGAACCGTTTGTTTTCAAAGAAATGGTTTTAAAGAAAAACATGATGTCTTGATGAATAATTTGGGATGGTTTGTATTATGGGTTTTTGAGAATGTTGTTTTTGTGGGATGTTTTTTTAGTCCAATAACCCCTCCTATTTGAACTGTGTTTTGGGTTTATGTTTGGTCGGTAAGCTGGGTAGAAGGACTGGTTAGTAGTCTCCTCTGAGATATGTTTCGGGACACCATTATGGTGGTTACCTTCATGTGTTTGGATCTGTTTTATGGTATTTTTGACCAATGGACCATATTGGTTGGGTCCTTGGGTTCTCCCATTGGATAAGGTACGCCCCCATTTAGGGTTAGTGCACAACTGAAGTGAAACTCGGATTGTTTTGTTGTTGGAAAATCCTCAAGTTGATCAATGTAAGGAATATTTTCTTGAGCTTTGTAGAATGAGTCTACACCATTTACATCCTTGTTTTTTTGGATCCTCTTGTTGTGGAAGAGTGCTCCTGGATGGTTAAAGGAGACCTTAGTTTCTTAAGCTACCTGATTCGTCGAAGGTGGAAGTTGTCTGGGGTTGTTAGTATGGACAGTGTCTAAGAGGGCCTCTGAGTCCTTTGTAGTCTCTTCGAAGAAAAAGTTCACAATAAAATACTAGTGTGGGAAATATGGTCACGCGAAGATATTGTGGCCACTTTCTAGAATTATGTGTTGTTTGGGGATGTTGTATAAGGTCCCTCTCCATGCATTTTTTATATCAGTCGCAATGGTCATGATCGGTGATGCCTTATGATGTCATGAGCTCGATTGACCATATTGGTGAAAGTAGTGAAATCCTCTGAGAGTCCCTATTATGTTGGGCGAATTTCTCCCTTGTAAAAACTTCAAAATCCTCCATTTTGGAGGAATGTGAGTGTAGGTGTTCTGTACTTCTATTTTTTCTCACCTGAAGAAACAAGGTGTGATGTGTGGGCATCTTCTTAGCCCTTGTTTCAGTGAAATATCAGGATATGGTAAAGTGAGTTTGGAATGTGTTATGTCTGGAAAACTTATCTGGGATTGCAGTGTATTTTTTGGTGGCACCGAAAGAAGAATTCTCATTCAGTGGGATTCTAAAGACTAACTGCAAGGCCGAATATGCTTCAATCACTTGAGCTCCAGCCATAGGTCTCAGAGAGAAGATGGCTCGTAGTCAGGGGAAATCATAGGGTCATTTAGACCCTTGTACAAAGTACTATCCTAAATATGAAAGATATGAAGTCTTTAAACCTATGGTTTCATTATCTTTCTTCTGTTTTTCACGTTTGGTGGAAATAGGTGGAGGGCCTTATACCCATGACATCTCCCAATGTCATTACCTCCCCTTTGGTTTCCATTGATTATTTAGAGAATTGTGGGAAATTTGGCTAGACAAGCTGAGAACATGGTTTGTGAACGATTAATAGAGACTGTGTGCCTAGAAGTCATGTAGGAATATTGATCTGCATAGTTAGTTCACGGTTTCACAAACTGTGCGGATTAACCGTGCGACCTTCCCAAATCTTGAAATATTTGGGTTTTTTTGTGTCGGTACATGCTAGTCACTTAAGATGGTTGGTTCTTATGGTGGGGAGAACCACTATGATTCTCATGTATGTTCCTTCGGAAATTTTGAATGGAAGTCTACCCTATGTACCAGGGAGTCCGTTCAGGCCTCCCCCTATTAGTGTCATTTTTTGTCTCATAAAAAAAATTATTGGATGTCTCTTATGGTGGGGAGCGTATTTGTGTCCCCCCCCGTACCAGAAAATTACATTTATCCATGGTCTTGGCTTAGTGTAGATAGTCTTGTTCAGAGCTATCTAGCTACCAACATCTTTCTTGGGTAAACCTTGGCACTGGAGAGCGCCCAATGGATTAGTTAAAGTAAGGTAAGTGCAGCCTTGTTCAATGTTATTGTTCGTTTGGGTGAATTGCTTGAGTCTTATTCAGATAGTGTTTGAGGAGTTTTCTTTTGGGATAAAGTATGAATGTGATTGATCATTTCATGAAATTGGTATATGTTTTTGTTGTGAGAGTAATCCTTAATTGATCACTGCAGGTGTTTTGGCCTTTAGGGGTGAAACCTGGCAAAGGAGTACCTCTTGGTTTCTTAGTTGGGTTTGGTTGTTGCTTTGTCCTTGATGTGACATTCTGGGGTGGAAAGTTTTCGTGGTGGGGATAATTTTCTCATACACGACATAATTTAATGTTAAATTCCATTTAATTTCCATTCATGATTTTTTGAGGGTTTCCCAAGCATCTATGGAGGAATGGGTGAGTTTTTATGAATTGGGCCAAACCGTGAGCCCAATTCCAGATTAAAAAATAAATTTTGATTCCTTTATAACTTCTTCATTTTTTAACATTTTTCATCCATTAAAATTCCTAATTGTCATACCCTGAAATATTAACACCACCATATTTATTTGGACTATTTATAAATCCATAATCATGGTGGATATGGGTTTTTATTTAAGGAATTGGGCCTGCCCGAAAGCCCATTTTCTACATTAAAGATAAATTTTAATTCTTTAATATCTCATTCACTATTTGAGTTTTTTCAATGATTACAACTCTCACCCGAGCCCACTTACCTAAGGCGCACCCCCATTCCCTCATTCCACAATTTGGATCTCTATAGAAGCACGAAAATGGTTGAATCATCTATGGATTTTAGAAATCGTTCAGATTTGGAGAGGTAAATTGATCCTTTCATAACTCCTTCTATTCTTACTCTTTTCCCCCATTCCAATTCCTAAATGACCTTATCATTCTTGTTCCAATATCATTTAAATTTTTATCTGTTTTAAAATTCAGATTCTAGTCGATTTTGGGTCGTTTTCTTCGGGATTGTTTTGGGTAAGTGATTCCTTCTTGGTTTCTTCCTTTTCCCTTAGGATTTCCTCTCTCTTTCGTTATGTTCTAAAATTTCCATAAGTTATTCTTTGATCATAGGGTTTCATTTGGTGTATTTGTGATCAAATATTGTGATCTAGGTCTGAATTTATCTTCCTTGTGGTGCGGCGGTTGTGCGATTGACGTTTCGAACCAAGTTTTGAGGGATTTGACACTTCCGGTAGGTGATTCCTTATGTATTCATTTCTAGATGAGTTAGTTTGCTTGAAATAATTATTATGCATTTTCATAATATGATGTGTGTTGTGAAAAAAAATTTATGTTGGATTTGGTTAAGCATTTATTTTTATAGTTTTATTTTAGCTTAAAATTTGGTGTTTTTCATTTGTAACCCTTTGGGGATTGTTTGGGATTGTTTTATAACATATGAATTGGGTTTAATAAATCTTTTTTGGGATGAAAATTCTTATTTGGTTGGGTATTGGTGTGCCACTAGGTCTTAAAGAGTTTTTTAAGGGTTTAATGTGTAAAATTTATTGTACTTCTTGAATGTGATTTTGAAAACGTGTGCGTTTCATGTGGATCTTTTGTGCTATTGTTTGAGGTGTTTGTATAACACATGGGGGTTGTTTAATAAATGTTTTTGGGGATTCCAATTATGTTTTGAATTTTTATTGGTGTGATTTTGTCCTTGAAATATGGTTTTGAAATGGGTTTTACTTTAAATGCTTTGGTATACTATTTGGAATTGTTTTATGAAAGTTTTGAGTGGTTTAATGATTTATGTAAGAGGTGAAACCATATTGGAAAACTGTTTTGGATTGTTTATAATTTCAAATGAGCCATTTTAAATGTGAATAGTTCTATTATGTGGTGTTTATCATATTTTTAGGGACTTCATAAAATTGTTAAAGGATGTGTTCGATTGTGAAAGTTATAAAAAAAGTGTTGTGGGCTATTCTGGTGTGAGTTTGATTTCATAATGCATTTGAATGAAAAGAATAATTTGTGACTTATGTGATGTACATGGGGATGTTTGGTTAATGTGTGATGTGGAAGTGATATCTACATGTGAAAACTATATTTCTTGGCTTGTTGAACATGTTTGAGCACAAAGGGAAAACCCGGGTATCTAGGTGGGTGGACGTGTACTAGTATGCTAGTGAATCCGTGGGGTTTGACCTCAGTTTCACTTAGAAAGATTGATGCTTACAACTCTATCTAAACTATGATGATGATGATTGGGGGACACTAGGTTATGGGTATGTTCCCTACTAGTGGCTCGTGCACAAGAACGAATATTGTGATGGTTACTCTCACCGAGATACGAGGTACCTGGGACCTAGAATGAGCTAGTGCCTAGGGGTTATTTCCTATTTCTTGTGATCATTATTTACTTTGTACTTACCGTCGTCATATGGTATAGTTTTCTGGAAAATTAAGTAGTGTTGAAATTATTTTTATAAGTGTCGATTCTTAATGATAGCCCACTTGAAAACTGTTTTTATTCAAAGTTGCATCTTTTTGAAATTGTAACTAGCTTTTCATGTTTTTGAAAACATGCATGTTTTTCTTCTTTAAATGTTTATCACATGGAATCTCTTAGTGGTGGTATCCCACTGGGCATTGTCTCACACCCTAATTACACCCTTGGGTGTAAGTAGACTTGGTTATTTTTGTTTTTGCAGGTTGGGTACAGTTTTTTTGTTCTAGTGGTTCGGGTTTCTAGAAGGTCCTTGGTGGTGAAGTCTTGTGGAGGTGGCTTGAGGGCAGTGCCCCTTGCCATGAGGGTTCTTGGGCTGTCCTTATTTGGTGTGTCCCTTTGGTATAGTCTTTTTGAGTTGTTTTAATCTATGTAATTAAGTTCTGAATTTTTGTAAAAGATTGTTTGGTTTGAAAAATCCAGATATGTTTCATTGGATTCTTTTGTTGTTTTATGTATATAAACTCGGGTAAATCGTTCCCAATTTTAATTTTATGATACCCGGGCACTTGTGCCAGCCCGTGGGGATTGGGAACGCCTTTTGGGATTTTTCACAGGTTGGGTTTGGTGCCATTTTTGGTGGCGATTGATTCTGTTCGTGACAACCACTCAAAGGAAATGGTGGAAAATGTAGCATAAATCACACGAGACTAAAAGTGAGATGAACAACCCCTTACGAAAACTCGGCAGCCTAATGACGCCACATAAAACATCCAAAAAAATGGATTGATGAGATCAAATAGAGTCTCTCATCATATTACAATGAAATGTATAGCAAGAGGAAAATAAAATAACATCCTCCATCATAAAAAAGAGGAGCTTAAAAGAAGTGACATAAAGGAGAGTACATAAAAAGAAAGAGAGAGGTTAGATCTCTTACAAAAATTTGGCAGCCTAACGGTGCCACTCAAAACTTCCAAAACGGATTGATGAGAGAAAATATGGTCTCTCATCATAAGAAAATAAAAAGTACAGTAGGATTAATATAAAATAACATCCCAATCATAATAAATATGAGCTTAAAAGTAATGACATAAAAGAGTGTACTTAAAAACAAAGGGAGGGGTAGGATCCCTTACCTCAAGTCCGACATGTCTTGTTCTTTTCTTTATATTACTGAATAATAAACATTGGTCAATTTATAATTTCTTAAGGACCTTTTTTCAATATTATTATTCAGTTCATATCACATGTTATAATGTTATAATAATTGGTTAATAATGTGAGTTCATATCAGACATTTTTGTCGATGTTTGGTATATGAGTCAAAAATGAAATTTTTTGAAAATGATTATCCATGTAGTTATAAGTAAATCATATCCAAAACAATATTAATGATTTAAATATCATATATATACATTAAATATTAATTTTATACTACTCCATAACATTTGGAGATAAAAAATTAAATGCACCGTTCATGGAGATGGTAGGCCGTACGTACGCATGAACGCTACTTTCATTTTGTTGTCATATTAATGTAATTAAAAATAATTTAGAGATATATATATTATAATTACAGTATAATATATATGTTATATAGGTTACATATGTTCATTAATTTCATTATTTATACATTCTATGTATTGCATGAACGAGTCACATCACTTGAGGGGCGGTAGTCCACACTTCCTCGTATGAAATTATTGCAATTGCACAACATGAAAAGCATAAAGGCATGTTTAAAATATAAAATTTATAAGTACATAGAAAACATAAATACAATATATATCATATATAAAATATAGCGACATCATAATGGCCACCATTAAAGGTGTTAAAAGAAGATTGAACAATCATCATTTCGTGAGGCAGAAATTCGCCATCAACAGAAACAATATGTTATTTAACCATTAGACGAAGGTGTGTGTAAATGTAGCTCGAATACATCACATAAAAACATCCTAGTATATTCAAGATACTGTTGTTGTTACAAAATAAAGGAATAAAAATAGTTTAGAGGGTTGGAGAAGCAAAATAAAACATAAGAACACAAGAGAGGACACTACCTTTAAATCAGGTAACTCTCTTTGATTTGAGCTCAAAGGCTTCCTTGGAAAAAATTCTGCCCAATGTGATGCTTCAATGATTAAGAGAGGGATTTGGAGAGATGAAATGGTCAGGGGTTGGCCGAGACAAAGGCTTGAGAGGTGTGTGTAAGGTGGTAGAGGTGGGAGCCTTTTATAAGAGGAGAGGAGGGGAACTCTTGGAAAGTCAAAAAAGGTTACATTATTTTCAAATGAGTTTCGGATTTTAAAGGTCCCACATTGATATATTTAGAGGATAAGATGATAAGGGTTAGAAATACACCCATAAAATAGGTTTTTGACATGTGTAGGTCTTATATTTTACATTATCTTTTCATTTTATTTAAATCGTTAAATAATGAGGTAATCACTGCATCATCATGGTGTCATAAATAATTTAATTTATTTAATGTCTAAAAATTATAAAAAAATTATCATGATGTAGGAAATCATTTTATCATCCCAATTAATATTTATAGAAATTTTTTTGACTTGTATAACCCCAATTTAAATTTTTTTAGTAAAACATCTTATGTTTGTGACATTTTTATTCTATCATTAAATAAAACGCTATTATTGTAATTTTCCTACCAAAGTGGCTCCATGGGGTCCCCAAGTTGACCCATGGATTTTCTTGGTCGGCCATGAAACATCCAATAAGGTTAGGACATGTGTATAGGTCATTTCATATCATTAAAACATTTTTTTTACCTTAAACTACACTAATTATGTCTAATCGAGATTAAAAACTTAAAAGTTACTATTCACCCAAAAATTATTTTAATCCCATTGAACCACATTTTACATCCTAATGAAAAACATGTATGTCGGATTTTTGAAATTCAAATCACAGAATTGGTAAAGTTTCACTTAAACACAAAATCAGTTTTTAAACTACCACTTAGTGGTTTCACTATTCATAAAAAATTGAAGTTTTTTAGAAAAATACCAAAAATTCACCCTAAGCTATATTTGATATTCTGAATTCATTAATGAAGATAATTTTTAAAAATTAAAAACATATAAGTTTCATTAATTAATTTAATAATTAATTCCCGCTGTCAGAGCACAAAGCGTGTTTTTATGAAACAATAAGTATCAAAAGATTGACACTAGTTTAAGTCCAATTTCAAGATGAAATTAATTCCAACTACCAATATTGGATTAAATGGTAAAAATATATTCTAATTTCACTTTAAAGCCAATTCAAAAGATAATATAATCATATAAATAAATGAGATTAAAAATTGGTTTCGAATTAAAATACAACATTTTTCACTATTCATTAAAAATGAACTTTATCGGAAAAAGACCAAAAGTTTACAAAAAGTAAATTTTGTTGTCCCAATTCTAACAAATAATATTATTTTGCCAAATATAACCATAAAATTGTCAAAAAGAGGATTTAGAAGAGGTTCTCCATTAAAAGGCAGTTAATCGTCCTTTTAAAGAATATTAGAATGTTTATTCTTAAAATTGGATTCATTCGAATTTTTAATCCTATAATATTTATTGTGAAAATTAAAAATATTTGACAAACATATGTAATCATTTTGTAGTTAGTTATGTTCATTCCCACCATTACAACAGTTAGGCGTTAACTACTATTTAAAATAATATTATTATATTATTAGAGTGAAACGTAAGATTCCCAAGAAACTCGTTGTTGCGTATTGGGTATGCCATCAAGAATAGCGTCCCCTTTAAAGTAATATTAATATTTTATTCAATAATATGAATAACTGTGAAAATGTCATATTCTTTATTTACCTGGGGTATTACACCATATCACAGAAGTAACTTCCATTTAAATTTCATAATATTCCATACACTGAAATATGATCATATGTTGTCTTATAATATCAATCATGAATAACTTTACATATAAATTGATGTGATATCAATATATAGTGACCTATTCCATGCTTGAAATCACATAAAATTCAATTTGGGGGATAATATCCTGATTTTTAGTAATATAAACCACATACACATCTATTAGAGTGGACTTGTAAACTTAATATGTGATAATCATACAACATGGGAATTTTACATCCAACTCAAAATCTAATAATTGATTTAGTGACTTGATACCCTTCAAAAATTCATCTGATACAATATAGTCTATAGACATAAACTCAAGTAAAATATTTATTGTTTTAGAGTTGATGGTAACTATACCTTTCACCAAATTTTTCTCATGACCATTCTCATAAGTCATGGTCACATGAAATTTTGCCTTTATATTTGAGATTAAGATATTTTTGATTCAAATTATTTTCATTAACCCTCATATTTATGTACTAATTTTAGTTATTTCCATACTGATTGAAATTATATCATTAGAATGGGTTGGAATGTTCAATTGTGCTTCTTCACCATTTCATTCATTGATTGACCTCTTTATATCACTTTGAAAATTCTATTCTCAATGTAATTATTTTCCACACCTAAAACATTTACCGAACGCCAATTTAAAATTTCATCTAGGATTCCATCTAAACATATAAAAAAGAGAAAGATTTATTTTCATTCCTCCTTGGGTTTTACTAAATTCAAAATTTATATTTTTTTCCTAAAATCATTATAAAACTGAGTCTATAATTTCAATTTATAGATTGAGATCACATGATAAAATTTATTTAGAGATATAAAAGTTTCTTATAGACAATTATATTTGGGGACCTATTCTTAAGACAAAAATTAATCAAGAAAAATAATTTCTTGGTCTATGAATATACCTGAAGCATAACATGAAAGTATTATAAAATTTACCTCATAGGTGATTATGGATTCATCATCCTTCTATTTTAGTTATGTAAGTTCCATTTCCATATGAATGAAGGTATTTATTTAATAAATAAATATTCAAAAACACCATATTATACACATCCCATTTTTGGAGTTATATTTCCTCCACATTACATGTATTGTTGATCAAAGTCCACTTTTGATTATATTTCAACAACCAAGTGATAAACACTAAAAATAACCTTCTAATGGCCAGTGAATGTGAAATAAATAAATATGTATTATTTTAAAATGAATAATTTCTAAATAATTTTTGAATCCTTGGAACATATTAATGAAAAATGATGTTACTGTATAAAAGAATCAATAGTGAGTTTCAAATCCTCTGACAGTGTGGATGTAAAATATGATTCATGTAATCATTCCTATATTGAGAAAATTAAGTGATCCTAGTCACAGGATTTGACATCTCAAGTCCCATTTAATTTTTTTTCTTATAAGGACGATCTTTGAAAAATGAGACACATTCATCATTAACCCAATTGATGTTACTTACAAACAACGAGTGAGACCAATAATCTCATTGTGAGAAACAATAATCATATAATGCAATCATGTAATCCTGAAAAAGTCTATCATATGACATCTAAATTACAAAATATTCATTTTTATATATGAAACCTTAGGTTTAACCAATTACATTCATGAGGATCATATAATCAAATCATTTATAATGATTAAAAAGATAATGTGAATAACCCACGAAAATCCCCATTGAGGTTATATATATTTGTGATGTCGTAGGCCCAGTCATCACACTACCAACAAATAAGTTAATGCACAATATTAATTTTTTATAGTTGTTATCCTTAGGTTCATATTTTCCATAATCATATCCACCTTCTAGTATCAAGACATGTATTAACATTATAGAAAACATTAAAAAACTACACCTTACAAAACCATCAAAATGTTATCCAAATATAGACTTATCCTGGGGGTTTTCAAAAACCTTATCTAATACAAATTAATAAAAATATCTAAATCCATCTTTAATAACAACCTTTGAATCACCAAAAATATATATATAGAAATTTCAGAATTATATATATATATTGAATACATCTGATAACAATACATGCACTGGATTCATAAATGATTATTGTATTTTTAGACTAGATACATAATCATATTATTTAATTAATGATCTTTATCATATCCCTTAATCTTCTTCTCATATGAAACAGTCCATGAATATTCCCTAAAGAAAAATTTAATTCATAAAATATAAATATTATTATGTGTATTTTTCATAAAAGAGTCATTAGTTATATGTCTGTGAAATAATTAATAATATATAATTATCCTTGAGAATGTTTCATATGAATAAGACAAAATTTTATGGAATACAAAGAAGATACGAAGATAATTTTCTAGTTAAGGATCACTACCAAGACTATTGTAGTGGATTATGTTCTCTCGCTATCCCATCATTTCCTCTATTATGTTTCACTCCCATGAATATCATATTAGTCATATTTCCTTACAAAACTAGGGTCAATCCCCATTACATCCCATATTCTCTCATGAGAAATCCACATTTACTCAACGATTTAGAGGGATATATAGTTTCTAGACCTCCCATCAAAAAAAAGAAATATATATATAAATGTCATTGTGTACCAGAAGATTATAAAAAATTCAGCATATCATAAAATAATCATATCATAACCCATGGAAAAGAAATGGGTTTCATTAACATGTCAACATTTCATCATATCATATTCCATATAAAATAAACATGTATCTTAATGGTTTCATTAATAATTATTTAAAATCTATGAAAGAAATATGTCTCATAGAAACAATATTAAATCATCATCATCTCACATAATCTCGAGAAGGAAATTAAATGATATCCTAAGATCATATATATATGTAATCAAAAAAATATTTAAAGTATGTTGAGGTAGAATAAAATACCTTTTATTTTTTGAAACATTCTTTAAAAACAAAAAAAATATCAATATCTTTTGATAAATTTCTTAATTAAAATTCCTTGAATATTGAGAATAATATTTTATTTAAAAATAACCACAGTAACATTTAATTTAATATATATAAAAAATAATGTTCATGAAAATTGTAAAATCTATTCATACCATATATGTTAAAATAGAACATTTTTTCACAATTTTTCCAAAGTAAGAAAATTACTTCTTTAGAATATTTTTCATTAAAAGGGTTCCTCTTAAAGACATATAAGTGATGTAAATATTATAGAAGGACTTTTTTTTATCAATCATTAATAGGTAAAAACATCCATGAAATAATTTTTAAGAGGATTGGAAAAGATGAAAATTTTCATATACCAAAGCAGAAATTTGGTAATCTTTTCATTAAAAAAGTTTTCTTGATAATTTTAAGTACAAAACTATGGATATGGTAGTAATACATAAAAATTATATAAATGACAATAGGAAACTATAATTTATGTGTTCAAAATGATAATATCTATATAACTTCTCTTAACAAAGTTTAATCATAGAAACTCATGAAACAAAATTAGATTGTTACATAAACCATTACCTCAAGTCCTATATTTATTTATACATATTCAAATAATGTATATAATAAAATATTGTTTAAAATTAAATATTAAAAAACAATATTCATAAAAAGAATAATTTTTATCATTCCTATATAATTTTCAATTATCATTTTATTATCAATTATTCTTCAAAATAGAATGTTGGGTGAAAATTTGTCTCTTTTCTAAACAAGTTTCTATTTAGTGGTTCTAATACTTTCACCTTCGCAATGTTTTCAAAATATAAAGAATATTAAATATGAAACAAGTATCCAATTTATACATTAAATACACCTTTATGACCATTTATATAATATAGTGACAAAAAATTAATTACATCACTTCCTGGTGATGGAAGTCTGTACATATGAACGAGTGATGATTCCATTTTTTGATAGTTGGAATGAAAGAAATTTAAATAATAACTCACAATGTTAGAAACATTATTATATAATATATATTATATATAATCTTTTACTATATCTTTAGTACTAACCCTGCAAAGGGGAAATGAAAAACGAATCATGTCTCTCCATGGAGGCAGTTTTCCACACTTATGCACGAGAAATATTGAATAATGGTGATAGAAAATGACTAATATCGCTATGTGGAGATAGTATTCCACATGAATGCATAGAAAATACATATATTTTCTATTTGATTGGAATAAAGTAGAAAATTCTTTTTCGATCCTCATAATAAAAATTAAGTATATTTAATATTATAAAGAAATTATTTTATAATGGATACTATAGATTTATAGGTAGTTGAATAAGAAATAAAATTGAATGTAATCAGCTTAAAGATACACATAGTTATCGAGAAACTTCTTTTGGATTAGAAATTATTCCTTGGATGATCATTTTATAACCAAAACATAATGTCTGGGTAGTGTAGAGGGATTTTAGGATTGGATGTTTGGGGGTACATACCATTATAAATGCTCTATAAAAGTAAGTAAGAGACGAGAGGTTGTTTTCTTTAAAAGGGGGGGGGGACCAAATAGTAATTTTTGAAAGGATTAAAATATATAAATGTCTTACTTAGTCAAATTCATAAAAATTACAATTAATATTAATTTTGGATAATTTTGGATCAAAATATATCCATAAAAAAATAATTAATCAATTTAATGTGATAGACATACCCTTATCTCTCAGTTTGACTCCCGATAAATCGGTTTAAACCATAACCATAATAACAAATGTTTACTATTTTTATAGTAAGATATGAAAAACTTTATGTTGATTAATTATCAAATTTCTACATGATGATTCAAAATATGTGATCCATTGTATCAAATTTATTTAATATAATTAGAAAATATTTAATTTAAAAAATGTACACAAAACACAGGGGAAACCCATTTTTTGGAAAATGCATTTTTAACCAAAGAACTAAATTTTAATTCATTAATGGACCAGTAAAAACTATAAAATGAAATTTAAAATTTGTTATTGAATATATGATATATATATTTCTTTTCAATTATTCATTTATAGTGACTAAGTTAATTTAATAAAATAAAAAACATTCCATGTATAAAAATAGTTTCAAGGAAAACATCAATTTTTCCCTTCACATTCTATTATTTTAATTTCAAACCAATTTTAGACTAATTAATTCATTTTATTCATAATTTTTTAATTACTATTCATTATTACTAATCCAATGGTTATGTGATAACTATTACATTAAATAAATATAATTTATTTTAAATTGTGCTATGTTTAAACTCAATGTTGTATGAGAAAAGATACTAATTACTTAATTTTTATTAATGATAAATATATCATCAACTATCAGGGTAGTAAAATAATTGGTTTTAATGATATTTTTTACTTGAATTAGTATAATATTTGATGTGATACAATGTAGACTCATATAATTATAAGTGAAATGTTTTTTTCTGTACTAAAAATATATCACAAGGAATGTCATATGACCATCTATATATTATTAATATGAATCTCAATTATCTATGGTGGAAAATATACCAATCATATTGACCATTGTTCTTATATAACCTTTATGTGATATTCTTGAAGAAGAGTTAATCATGGGGTTGTTTTTTATACTGATGATCTAGTTTCAAATTGAGATTGAATAAGTAGAGTTTTGTCCTATTATGTAAATCATATAGAATCTGATCCCTTGATCAAATTAGACTAAGGGACTACCTAACCCTGACTTTTTAAATTAAATGTGATGTTTCAACTACTTAGATAGAGGAAATGATATTTTTTCGTACATATTATCCACTATATTTTGGAGAGTAATTAATATATGAGATAACCTATAATAGAATGAAATGTTCCATGTCTAGTGGTGAGTAGATATAGAAGAAAAATAGATTTTATAATAATGCATACAATTTATAGAGATGAAACTTATATTATATATGATTATAAATATATTTTAGATTTTTATTAAGATCTTATAAGATCACTTTTTTATCTTGAGTATCAATGAAATTCTTTCAAAGGATCATTTTTTTTCATAAAATTATAGATTAATTCGTTAATGAAAATTTTGAATCATACAAAGTCCCATATTGTCACAAAATAAGTCCCAAAATAATTATTAATATTTGGAAAAAAAATCCCCCAAATTTTAGAGAGTATATATGAAAACCATGTCTAAATAAGTTTAGGATGTATTTGAATTTTTTTTATTTTTTTTCAAAAAATCGATGCGGATTTATTCAAGTGGGAGAGTGTTAGGAATATGAAAAAAAGAATAAACCACATTTTTTAAGAGTCACCGTGAATTGGTTTATTCTTGGACAGAGTTGTAAAAAAAATATAATGGTGTATATTTTGAATGATATATGATATCATAAGAATGATTCCACTTACCAGGTTGTCATGTTATCATCAACTATTAGATACATAAATTATTGATTTATACATAGAATAATAATTTTTAAATGAGTTTAACAATTAAAAATATTAATGATGCAAAAATTTAGGAAGATAAAATTCTAGTGAAAAAATTTGGCCTTTTATAATGTATTTAACATTATAATCTAAAAATATATTTTATTAAATGAGGATGTTCAATATAATAGAGTTTGTAATTCTATTTTTTTCATCGAGTGATTTTTTTCAGTGTTATTTTTCACTATAATATATTATTCTCAAATAAAATTATATTGAAGGTAAAAACTAAAATTTTAAAGAGAATGAATCCTACTAAAATATTATTTGATTGTAGTGGAATGTTGATACCTTTATAGTATGAGATTTGTGCTTCATACTGAGGAAAATCAATCAAACTCAATATGGGTTAATATTATATAGGATCTGAAGGTATTATATATTATAAATTATTTATTATACTCATGTTATATAATAGATATGGGTTTTCTTCTTTCTTCCATTGTATATGAGAATAGAGATGTCTTAAAAATAGTACATTTATAAGGCTCCATACACCAGTACTCATGGGTCCAGTGGAAAAATTATTCGATTTTAAATACCTTAAGTACCAACTATTATGTACCTATGTTAACTTATATATATTTCAATAATATAAAAATTACATTATCATAATAATTATACAATCCCATGAATCGACAGTTTAACATCTTTAATAATCAGTTACATAAATAACTTATTTTATGATAATTTTTTACATTTATCCATTACAAATCCATATTGGACAGCTTTTAGACACCACATATGTTATAAACATATTAATAACCTATTGAATTTAAATATAAAATAGGGGATAGATCAGAAGCCTAATAAGGGTTAACATAATAGGGAGAATTTGATAATGATAAGTGATAAAAATATAATCATATGGCTATTGGAGAATAATAAAATTATAATAAAATAACATTAGATGATTATATACAAATGAATATTCATAAGGAGAAAAGAATCATGTTTTTTATCAAAACATATGAAATAATTTAATAAAACAAGTGTATGATGAAAAACATATCAATGTGGTTCAAACAGAAGTTATGAAATCATAAAATAGTGGAACAAGAATCACAATGCATTTCCCTTAATATAGATGAAAAGGAATCACTACTTTATTCTGATTGAATCGTGTGGTAAAACCCCTACCATATTAATATAAACATTATAGAGTAGGAAACAATACCAAATTCCCAATATATAGATGGGAATGCATCAATTCATGATTCCTATAGTAGATAAATAATCCATAATAAATATACATAATTATCTCATGAGATATAAAACATTAATCAATGCATTATCAGGGTATATATATCCTAATATACACATAAATATGAACCGCACATATTTTTTCCAAGAGGAAACAAAAAAATCCCTATTCAAGGAATCACATAATTATCCATTCAAAAATATATCGTTTTCATTAAATTATTCATAGAAAATTCCATTATAATTAAAGATAGTGTTTGTGGATGGTATCATCATAACATATCCCATTTAAAACATAAATAACCTCAAAGGATGTTAACATATATGAAAAACACATTTTTATGATTCATGGACAAAATACGTTGAAAAAGAAAAAGAAATATCTTTTTTTAAATCCCTTTTAAGTGCTTCCTTAAAATAAAATGAATTTATCATAATAAATGTTTTGAAAAATTACAATTTAAAAGCAAAAAATTATTTCAAAAAAAAATTAAAATTAATATGCTTTCGAAAATATTTCCTTGTGAAATCATAAAAAACTAAATACTTTTTTATGAAAAATAGGCATTTAAAAATAGATATTAAAATAAATAATTTAATTTTTATAATAAATTTTATAATTTTAAAAAACACATCAATATTTTCATCTTCATTCAAAAAGTAATAATAATGATAATCATTTGGAAAATGATTCTGAAAATTTGAAATAATGCTTCATAAAGAAGAATGGTTGTAAAATATTATATATTAACATGGAAAAAATTAAAAAGTCATGATATTATAAAAATTATACATTTTATAAATCATAATAAATCATTTTGAAACTATTTAAAATTATTTAAATATATATAAATTTACATTAATTAGTTACTGAATCATTGATAAGGTCATCTACAAAATTAATGTGGATATAGTGGAAAAAAATTATCAACTGTAAAGAAGAGGTGGGGTTATTTTCACTTTCAAGTATCACATTGGATAAATTTTTCTTTAGGAAAAATAAAATTCAAAGATAATGTTTAAAACCTTAATTACAACCATAGGATTTGAAAATGTTTTGGGTTCTAAAACAAAATGGAATATAAATTATCAAGACATATTATATTTCATAAGTATTATCGATTTGAACATGAGATAGAAAAAAACCCCTTAACACATTGGTAACTGTTAAACCAAATTTTATTTAAAGAGATTTTGGTATGAAAATATATAATCCTTTTGATAAAAATGAAATTACGATAAAAATACATCAATGTTAATTATATAAAACACATAATAGAAATAATAAAAGGACACAACATTGTTACCTTAAATAACCTTTAATATAGTCAAGAACTTACTTCCTTTCACATTTAAGATCATTTCAAGTTTATAGATTTAGAGAATTAGGAAATAATACATTTATAACATTCCACATTCATATAGAGAAGATACCACATCAACATAGTCCATTTCTTCCAAAATATAATACTTTTCAAATAAAACATTATATCCTTGAAAAATATCCATAAAATTTAACATGGATTTAATATCTGTCTTAGAGAACCTTATAACCAATGAAAATAATTTAAAAACTTTTTATGATCACCAAAATATTAGTAAGGGATATAAAAATAAGAAAAGTAAACATTATTGCATTAATACTTGTAAAACATGAAATTATTAAAAAAAATATTTGTCACCCAAATACTTACATTGTAAAACATGATATTTTTACTAAACCTAATGAACATAAATAGAACAATACAAGTATATTGTGTCATTACATAAATATTTTTGTAACCATCTTGGATACCTTATAATTTGAAACCTCACAGATTCCTTACAATTTGTGTAACCATCATGGTTATAGATGGAGTAACCATATGGCCAAAATCCAACATACACGTACCCAATGAATTGGAGGGAGATACAGTTAACACCCTTAATCATATAAAATGACCAATAAATATAAAAAAATCATAAAACATGAAAAATTTCATAAAAACAATTCTTTTGAATTTTGTAAAATATAACTTTTACAAGTGAATTTTAAAAGAAAATCCCCTTATAAATATCACATAATAGTAGTGAGACTTAATAGAGTAGATTAAATATGTATATAAACTATAAATAAACATAATTAAATATAATATAATAATAATTTATCACACAATCAATTTTAATACCATATAATTATTGAAGTAGAAAGTTAACCCAAAGAATGGAAATCGGGATAAGAATTCCCCTACCTTGGGTTTGTATTACATATAACTCATTTAAATATATTTTATAACGGTTAAAAGTGTGTTATTAATTTATTAAATAAAATTATTCATGTTTATAACACCTTATATAATCATTTAATAACATAATTTTACCCTTAAATATTTAATATTTTGTTCCATCAATTATTTTTGGTGCGTTCTTTACATGATTTCGATGGCCGGTTTGTATTTTATTTTCTTGTATTATGGAAATGATATTACATAATTGGAATGAAAGGGTTTTTATATTTTTCATAATATATAAGGATATGGTAAATCATTTTTATTATATATGATTATTGATCATTATAGAGTATATTAATGATATCTGTTTAGATCTTTTTTGGCGGTTCATCGATAATCATGAACTTGTTTCATTATATAATTTTATTTAATTAATATAAGATCATTAAAAAAATAAAATTGTTTAAAAAATAAAATTAATATTATTATACAATAATTAAAATGGGTTTATTATCATATATGAAGGATTTAATGGATTTTATAGACACAACATCCACAATTTTGGTAAATCGGCACATCGTGGATGGTGTTTTTATTATTAGAAAAGGAAGAAGATGGAAAAGAGATATTATGATAAAATATTAGATTAGAATAATAAAATTACTGTTCATTTAAGGTACTAAAATTATAACCGCATTTGGATGAGGTTATATATGAGTAATGAAATAGAACATAAAAGAACTCGATATAAAAGAAAAGTTGAGAAAACCCTCATAAAAATTCAGTAGCCTAACGACTTCACTTACAAATTCCTAAAATATTATGATGATAGAAAATGTGTATATTGTCGTTATTAAATAATATATACAGTGAGGGGTATATTTAATGACATATCCTAATATAATTAAAATTAAAATTAAAATGTAATAACATTATAAGAGTGCTTCAAAAAAGAGAGAGATTTGGAGAAAAAAATTCTACAGCATAACAGCTATGGAACATGGTTTTAGAAAACATTTAAATGATAGGGGACAAGGGTAACCCATTAATAAAAGACTCATAAAATATTATATGTATTTAATAACATGTAAATAATAACGTGGTATGACAACATGAAATACATACCGTATAAAAGATAATTTTAATGGAATAGAGAAGATGAGAATTCACTTTCCCTGTAGAGTAACTCATAAGACATGACGGTTGGGACCTTGGGTGCCTGAGGACTCCTTATAAGAACTATTAGGGAGGTTTAAATACAAAATATTTTAGGATTATGAGTTTTTAATGAATGAAAATGAATGAATGAGTTGGTATTTATAGTAATTGAGAGGGAGTTTTTCATTAACTTCAAAGGACACCTCATTAGTTGTTTTTGAAGAAACCATGGGTTTTCCCATGGTATTTTCCCATGATATTAGCCACATGGGACACCTCATATCATATTTTAGTGTAAAATTGTTTTCCATAATTTAGTTTTAATTATTACATCATTATGAAGTTCATTAAACATAATGAAAACTCAAAACTGTATTTTTACTATTTACAAAAAATTCAAATATTTTAGAAAAATATCATAAATTCACCTCATCCATTTTTGGATATGTATAATAAAAAATGATCTATAATTTTTGTAAATAATTTTATAATCATTATTATCTTAAATTTTAAATAAAATAATAATTGATTAAAAATAATGAATTTATTTCTACAACTCATTTTTTAACACCATGATAAATTAATCAAGTGGTATTTATCTTAATTCCTTAATAAAAGAATATAATAATATAATTTGGTATTCATTAGGGTCATATTACTATTAATATTACCAATTATAAGGATATGTTACAATTCAAATAAAAATAATGTTATTTCATTTAGACTACAAATAACTTTCTCATCACAATTGTAGATAACCATTATTTAAAATTTAATACATAGAAGCAACAAAATTATGTTAAAGGATAGTTATAAATATATATTTAAATAAAGTATCCAGAATTTCAATTCATCTTTAAAACCTTTGGGAGTTAGAAAGAATGTGGGGGATATGAAAGATATCTCAAAGAACAAATATAGAGATGAGAAATTCATTACCTTAATTTTTGGCTTTTGTGAAATTATATTATCCATAGAGATAGTAAAAATAACATAAATAATAAAACAATTAGAACCTAATTTTTATATTTATCTTTTTTACAATTTTATTATAATTTTTTACAAAATCAGTTTTTAGTTCTTAGATATTATCATTGTTAGAGGTTCTATATATGATTATTTGACACATGTTTCACATTTTACACTAAAAACCCCACTTCCTGATACTAATATCATCATTAATATATTATAATTTATATTTAATTCATTTTGTTTCAATGATTTATATATCCTTACCAAAATGTTTCTGGAACTATGGGCATGTTTGTGAAAATGAGACCCATGAAAAGGTAGTTTTGGTTAATCAACCAACATCAATAGATTACTTTATACATATCATTAATTTCTATTTCATTATATAAAAACCATATTCATTATATATATGAATCATTTATATAAAATATATTCATAAAATATTTTTTATTACCATTTATCATTGTAAATGATAAAAAACCCAACACATCGCTCATGATGGTCGTAGTCTACATGTACGAATGGTATATGTTTTCATTTACCATAAAATAGAAGGTATAAATTGATTTATTAATTAATAATAATAACAATAATTTTATAAAAATAATATTTCATCATAGAAAACCCATTTTAAAAAACCTTTTTAGGTGGTGAAATAAAATGAAGTACATCAATTTCTAGATTCTTTTTCTCACATGTTTATAGGAATAAGGTTTTCATTTTTTATAGTGTAAACGTGTAAAGGTGGAAAATGATTATTCGATAAAAAAATGAAATTAACTATACCAATGTTTATCATTTATTTATTTATTAATGGTTGAATTATAATTTTAAATAAAATATAAACAAAAAAAGTGTAAATTGAGTCATTATTATTTACATTGAGAACTTGAGTTGTCCCAGAGAGTACTTCTAGGGAACGAGGGACATGGAATAATTTATTGTTACCATAGGCATATGGATTTATGATAAGACTCTATAGAAGGTAAAAAATCTTAGTATTTAATTTGAATTATAAAATTTAGAGTGGCCTTAAAGGTGCGGTGGAAGGCCCCTTTTATAAGTTGAGGGAATAAAGTTTTTTCAATAAATAGTCTTAAAAGAAAGGGGGACTAGTTTCACTGGGAAAATTGAACATAAAGGGGAAAATAGGGTATTAAAGATAATTATTTTTCAATAAAAATATAAAACAATCATTTTATTACATGTTTTTAACAAGTTATAATTATTTTTCCCTTATATTTAACACATTTACTAGTTTTGGGTTTTACCTTAGTATAAAATATTCAACAATATTTTATTTTAAGGACTGAAAATAAAATAGACCTCATTAAATAAATTGTAACTACTTATAACATGAATATAATTAATTTCTTCAAATACAATTTATATGTGTGGGAGCATTTTACTTTAATATTAGCATACATAACATCTAAAAACCATTTTTTGGAAAAACCGTATTTCCGAGAATAAATGTTATTATTTTTATAAAATTATAAATTTTAATTATTTATTTGAAACAAATTAGTTCATTATAAAATGAATAGTAGTTATTTTTCTATTAATTCAATCCAAAAAAGAATTGTACTTTAAGAATATTTAAATAAAAGAATGTCAAAAATTGATTTTTTTGGAATAAAATGTTTCTTTATGTCTAAAAATGTTTAAAAATTCATTTTATAAAATGTAATAGAATATTTTAAATGAATAATTATAATTATTAAGAACATCATTTATTATTAATAATACTTTTTAAATTTTTTATTTTCTAATTATATACAAATGATTTCATAAATGTTAAGATATATCTAAAAAAAGGATTGTATACTATCCAGATATAAATCTATATTTCATACAAAATTTCAAAAATACTTCCTAAAATGATATATGTTTTCATGAAAAATAATAAATATGGTCACATTTATAATAGAAAAATAAATAAAAACTCTAAATTTAATTTTTAAATAAAGATATAAAATATAATGAAAAATATTTTTCATCAGAAAATAACTATTTTCAATATTATATACTCTTATGTTTTCCTATCAATTAATAATGAGTATTAATATATTACTCATATAAAAATTATAATTTAACATAATTTAATTATAATGTATTGTGTTTATTAAAACTCAATTTCATAGTGTAGAAACATGAACTTTTTAGAAAAATAAATTTTAACGAAAAAATAAATTTATTCTTTTTTTAAAATTTTCCTTGAATAAATATATGATATTTTTAAATTTAAATTATTTAAAATATTTTGAATTAATTTCATTCAAAAAATTAATTATTCAATATTATTTATAAATACACAACACTTTAAAAATCAGTTCTTTTGAAATAAAACTTTTATATGAAATATTCTTCACCAAATACCATTAAATATTACTAATTATATTCTTAGTATTTATTTTTAGTACACCATTGATATTAAAATTTATTTATGAATTATATAAACACAGTATATAATAATATTATGTTTCCCATAAAAAACATATTTAGAGTGTAATAATATGTCTCAATTAAATATTATCTTCGTATTTCATTATTATGTTCTCATAAAGGATTAATTTTTTCTTGTATTATAAAATTATGTATCAGTAAATGGAATCTAGATTTATTTTAGTAAAGTGTTTAGTGTTTAATATGTTCTTAAAAATTTTAACCATTTAAATAAAAAATATATATAAAACTTTCCCGCATTACAATATACCGCCATTAAATAAAATGCATCCTCACAATTTTAAATTCATTCACCGGTAAGGATAAGTGATAATATAAGTAATACATACATGTATTGAGATATAATCTATAATGAAATATTATCCTCACTAACCTGGTTAATAGAATAAACTCATTTGAAGATTGAGTAATAATACCTGCATAATGGAATTAATCTCGATAAAGAGTTTGTAGTTTTACTTTTAATTATTTATGATAATATGGTAGTTTAGGAAATGAAATTTGATTACTATATTATGATAATTTATATGGGATCTTGTTAGAGAGATATAATCAATGCCCAAAATCATATAATATTTCTATTAGAAGATGAATAATAACAATTTCATGAAGGAAAACCTTGAAAGGTTAACTTGGGATGAAAAAATAAAAAAATTATGGTTTCCCCAATAATAAAATAATTTGGGTCATGATTTCATTCCCATTGAAGGATTACTATAATTAGTGATGTGGATGTTACTAGAATCCAAATTGACATCATCCAATTTAAAGAGGAGGATAAGGACACCTAAATTATCAGGATATAATTCAAAGGTAGTCAATGAAAAGGTTCATCTATTTTTCATTTTTCTTAAATGGTAATAACATTTTTTGTCACTGTTATCCCTTTTATTAGTGAATTAATTTTCATAATTCCCAAACTAAAGAAAAATGAACCTTTATTGTATTTTTGGAGTGTTTTTTAGCATGTTAGCCTATGTCAAATTTATAATTTAAAATTTCACATTACCTTGATAGTTTTAGGATATTTTGAATAATATACCACCATATGAAATATTATTATTCCTTTCAGATAATTACCCATGTGCTTTTCCAACATTAATGGAATATAGTAAGTTTTACTACCTCTAATCCATTTGGTTTATCATCAAAGATTCCATAAAATTTATTTTTCTTTTTCCAATCTCTAGAATAATTTGAATATCTATCTTCTATGTCCACCTTAATTACCCATTGAAAATTTTATTCAATGCTACTAATATTTCTTATAGATAATTCTTTTTAAATACTTGGATTTAGGCTGCTAAATAAAAATTTGATATTATTCTCAGGTTCAGCAACAAAAATAGAGATGTACCATGAAAGACTTGTGAATATATCATTATAGGTACCAATGGATTCATTTTCCATCTTCATTAATTCTTTGAATTATATTTCCATTGTCATAATAATATTTTAATGATTATATTTGGTGAAGAATAAATTCTTGAAAACCACCAAATCCATAGATTCAACATGATCCTTATAATTCATGTTCTTAATAAGTGTCCACCATTGGCCAACCTATCATTAGAGATGATACATAATTGTGGAAAAATGGTCACAGTTTTAGGTGTACAGAATAGAAAATAGCTTCATTATGTTATTGACATATCTCACAATAAAAAGTGTATTTGAAAACCAATAAATGAGGGTTGTCATTGATACACAAAGGACACAATAACATGACATTCCTTGTTCGTTAAAATATATAGATCAATATGGTTTTTGTTATTATTCATAACATGAGAGAGTTTAGTAAAAATCACCAGAATATTATATACTCTTTATCCTTTAAAATTTTATTTCTCATTAGGAAAATTAATCCATTTCCCATCACACTCAATGTTAACTGATTTCCTCACTACCACAACTATTAAATTAATAATGGAATGTAGTGGAATGTTGAAATTAATAATTACATAAAAGGAAACTATAATCATTACAAATGAAATTCATTTTCATTTATCATAACCTATCTTAGGGTTCTCTTTAGTTCAATCTATGTTATCTGTAGACATTCCCAATTATGTTCTCTAATAAAAATATCTTTAAATAACTCATAAAAGTTCATAGATGTCATTTTAATTAACCCAATATTATATGAAGGGATTTTTAAACGATTTTTTAAGTTGGGATCATTTTTTATTCACTAGATAAAGATATAGTTACGATAAAACATGCATTTTCAGCATTATTATCCATAGGTTCATCTCTAAATGAGAATTTATCCTCTTATGTGTATCTAGAAAATTATTTCATTACTAGTAAACTAAAAAATTTCTAATTTATGAAAACAACAGGATTTCAACTTATAATTATAATTTTATTCATGGGTTTCTCAAATGTTCTTTCATCTAAATCAACCAAAATAACTAAACTAATCTAATGAAATATTTACACTTATACAAACCGATGTGCCCAGACCAACACTCATAGTTTCATTATTGTAGAAACATAATTTACAAGTAGATTTGATACCAAGTAAGATATCCCAAACTAAATGTAGATATATTTATTTAATCTAAATATTACAACTCTCTATTATCATATAATACCAATATTGGATTTTTTTTCTGTTTTGTTGATTATCTGTATAAACAAAGTATTTTATGTTGAATGTGAATTATTTTCCATAATAAAACCATAATAAAATCCTTTATATAATCCTCATAATTTATATTAATCTTTATAAACTAAGTGTAAAACCAAAATACGTTATAATATATTTTTGTTAGAGTAAATTTAATTTATTCAATTACTTGCAATCCATGCAACACATACCTTGAATGAAACAAGATACTTAATAATTATTTAAAAATTTCAATGATAAAATACCAATTATTTTGGAAGACATAAATTTTACTAACTAAATTTTTAAATTTGTGATATTAATTGATTAAAAATAAAATAAGACTCATTTTAAATAAAATTTAATATTTTCTAAAAAAATTATTTTTCTAAATAGAGGAATATTTGGTTTTTTCACACATAATAAAAAAATACCTTTCAAAAATTTACAAAATTAAATTCAAAAAAAATTAAATTGGGGTATCAAAATTAAGTTAGGGTTAATTTTTTGGTTTTTATATGAACTTTTATTATTTTATTAATAGTGAAAAATACTTAAATTTAATTGAAAACTACCTTATTATAAAACAAATATAACATGTTAAATTTTAATTTGAATTTTTTTAACACAATATATTGTTCAATTATATATCAATTAATCTAAGATAGTTAATCAGAATCATTATTATATTTATTTTCGGTATACAATCATTGTAAACTTTTGAACATGTCCCCTTTAAAAAGCTACGTTTTCATTATGTTTGTGAGATTATCTTAAAATTAAAATTTTCTTCTTATGTGAATTAAATTTTGGAAAAAAGATTTATTATTTTAAATTAAATTAATATATAATTTATAATATGTCTAACATAATTTTTTAGAAAAATTAATACAGCAAAAGAAAAAATTAATTTTCTTAGTTAAGGTAAAATTAGATATAGCTGATAGTTAAACTAAGAAGAAGAATGTTTAAATGAGATTTTTTTTTTCAAAACAAATTTTCTAGATATATTTTGACTTAATATCTTATAAGATTGATAATAAAAAATTTAAAAAGATTGGGGAATGGTAAAAATGATGGTATGATTGAATCTTTTCAGGAAATTAAATCTTTTCCACTCTCCTCACTTATAAGGGGCCACACAATATCATCCCTTACTCACACCATACGATCCTATAATTATTAAAGGTATGTCCTTGTGTAAATTTTGGGTTAATTCTAAAAATATTATAAATTAAATGTTTAACATATGTATGAGGATGTTTGGGGGTGTTCTGGGCATTCAAAACATAAAAGAAAAGTGGATTTGGCCATCCTATGCATGTTGAAATGTTTGGGTATGGTTAGATAAAGATGTGAACCGAATCCATGTTTGGAAAGAGGAGGGGTGTAGAGTTTAGAAAACTACATAAGGGGGAGATCCAAACCACGTGGGCTTGAACAATGAATTTATTCAAAGTTAGTGTAGGGTTTCCATAACTGTGCAGAGCTCTCCTGGAAACCATGCAACCTCAAAACCTTATGGATAGTGGATTATTCATGGTATGGGCATGGTTTGGAATTCATTTTGGCCATACCATTCCACAATTAAAATGTGATAAATTACTAAACACCCCTTTGGATTATTATGTTCATACAAGAATCCATCCCAATTTATTTACATCTCAACCCTAGTTATGAATACGAACCCTACCAATCTTCTAAGGGATAATTATTGTTCTATTCTAGTCTATTTATAGTGTAGCTGGTTATAGATCAACGATCCGAGGAAGCCTAATTTTACAATTTCATCTTTTTTTCAAAGTATATGTTTTTTATTTTTTCCATCTTCTTCCAAAACTATAAAAACCAATTTTCTAATGGATCATATATTAGGGATTCAAGGGGTGTATAAATTTGGATCTAAGGAATGGGATTTGGGAACATTCATCTTCAGATTCGAGGTAAGAGGTCTACAAGATATATACCATGATTTGTTTTCACGATTTGTGCATGTATGGTTGTGTACTTGGACTTCCCTTGTTGTACATTTAGTTTCTTTGACAGGGATTGGTTAAATGGTTGAATAAATGAATAAATGAAACCTTATGGATCCCTATAGGATATGATGAGGATTATTTCAATGATTTAGGGTCATCCATGGGGTGCACCAACATTTGGGGGCATAAATCCTGGTATAGTTAAGTATGAAATTAACATGTATTTAAATTGATCCCATATTAAAAGTGTTGAAATGTTGGATAAATTATAAATGAAACAAATAGTGGTTGTTTCTGAGTATTGGTAATGGAATAAAGGATTGTTTTCCGTAATGTGAATAAGGTGTTGAATAAAATAGTTTGAATTAGAAAATGTCTTATGAAATTGAACGTGAAATGCTTAACTGGATTAGTGAATATGAAATTGTTATAGTGTAAATAGATTAATAAATGGGTAGTGGTGAATAAGTTAAATGGGATAACAAATGAGAATTGGTAAAAGTGTCAAATAGGAAAATGTATGGGAATTATGGAATATGTGAAATGAGTTAACATAGTGAATGTGTTGAATATGATAAATAGGTTATGGCATGAAAATGGAAATGGGTTAAATGGTTTATATGATGTAATTGATAAATGGGTTTGTGGGATAAGGCATAAAAATGATTTATGTTTTAAATGAAATGTGAAATTTTTATGTCATGTGCAATGGGTATTTTTGGTTTGTGATAAGTTATAAGAGGAAAATAGATAAATAATCATTTGAACATTGATTGGTCGTTGTGGGTTATTATATTTGATGGTCTATTCCCCCAAACTGGGTTAGGATTAGGATCTCAACCCCACCCTATACTGCATGTGTAAGAGAAGGGGATCAAGTATCTATACCTCCAATG
Source organism: Viscum album (assembly GCA_963277665.1). Lineage (NCBI taxonomy): Eukaryota > Viridiplantae > Streptophyta > Magnoliopsida > Santalales > Viscaceae > Viscum > Viscum album. The sequence continues at coordinate 1,224,740,660 of OY728131.1, read as the reverse complement.
AATGCATTTTATGAGGCAACCTAGATCGAGGATCCAAGATAATCATGATGTAAATGTTTATGAAATTATTATCCCTAGATAGGTAGGGAATTGTTAAATGTGTAAAATGGGTCAATTTATGGGAATTTTGGAATATGTGAAATGGGTATATATATGGAAAGTGTCAAATATGATAAATATGTGATGGAATGAAAAGGGAAAAAGGTTTAAATGGTTTATAATAAGTAACTGGTAAATGGGTTAATGGATTAAAGTATAAAGATGATTTACGTGTTAAATGGAGTTTGAAATGGTTTTATTATCTGTAATGAGTATGTTTGTTTTTTTATATGGTCTATGCGGTAAATGGATAAATAATGTTGTGAATTAGGATATTTTTTGGATGGTATTTTTCTTAATGATATACATCCACAAGTTTGGATTGTTTGAAGATATAAAACCCAAACCATACTACTTGGGTTAGAGAAGGGTACAGAGGGTCTATACCTCTAATAAATGCATTTGATGAGACTACCTGGATTGCGGCTCCTCGTTATGTATGATGTCAATGTTTATGAAATTATTATCCCTATGGAGATAGGTAACATGATTTTTACCCTTGTTATTAGTAGTTTTATTTTTGTATCATGTTGTGTAAATAATGTAAATCCCTAACCTATGGACCAATTAATGTAACTAAATTATCTAATTAAGATTGACTAAATGATAAACGTGGGACTATTGTTGTAAATGGAAAAAGGAAACATTGTCACATAAAAGAAACTGAGTTTTTTTGTTTACTTATAATTTATTTATTTATTTAATAAATAATCTATTTAGAAAATATATTTTATTGACACCATTATTGGTTGTATACTATGTTGTACTCACACCCTTCTCAGACCTCGGTTGCAGAGCCGTACATATTTCAAGGTTGTAGGTCAGGACAAAATCAATGGCCATATGCTAAAGAGTTTTGTTGGGATTCAGAAGTTCATGGATGTGAGTAAAAATATGGACTTAGGACCCCATTTTTCGGATTTATATTTTGGTATTTAATTTGGGTTTTCATTCACTTTTGGTACTGTTAGCAAGACATGACATATTTACTATTTGGTTATAGTTTGTATCATGTTTGGAAACTAGATGAAAATGAATTTTTGGTTTATGGATTATTTTTTCTATTGTTTAGTAGGTTATCTACTATGGTTTACTCTATAAAATAATGTAATGTCTCCCAATGTGACTTATCAATCCCTTTCTGCTAGTTGGAAACATCTAGTAAACAAGGATGCACACTTGATATCATGTGGAGTCATTTTTTCGGATCACCATTTTAGTGTCCTACAAGTTAGGGAAATTACACATGCATTTTAACCATTTTTTGGGAAAATACATACCAACATCACTTTTAAAATTCCCTCCCCTTGTACTATAATTATTATTTTGGATATAAGTCCAATATTGGAATGCATTTGTTGTAATCCTATGTAAGATACCCAATGAAGATGTAATATTCCTCAACAAAAATCATTATTTTTTTCTCCACCTACTTAAATTATAATAACACCACAATAATATAGTAACCTTACTTTATTTAAAAAAAATTATGATTTTTATAACATTTTATTCTCTAAAACCTCATCTATTTCTATCAAAAGGGTTACCAAATCATCATTCATGTCTACGACTGATTACTTCCACGTGAACTGATGTTATTTGTTTTTCCATTACCTCTTATTATAGATGGGTATGATGATGGAAATAATATATATATATATATATGAAATTTATAACATAATAATACTTTTGGATTCATTTTATAATATATTGTTTCCTCCATTATATACGAGGTTCGATAACATTGATCCAGTGTATGGTAGAATTTCAGCTCCCAAAATGATGTGATTCATCTTTCACTAATACCTCACATAGAAGGTGATATGGTAATATTTAATGATTTTATGTAATATAAATTATAAAATTTGGAAATTAATTACATATTTATAATTATGTTATAAAGAAATATGATTTTCATTCTTACCTTTTCAATCACTTAATGCTTATTACATCATTTGTTTACATGTGGAATACTTCTAATTTGACATCTAATATAATTATATATTGACACTAAATTTTTTATGTTTTAATTTGAATTATTTCATATAATGTGTATTTTAATAAAAATATATTTCATATAATGTGTATTTTAATTAAATAACCACATTATTTCATGAATGATATGATTATTTTCAAAACCATATTCAATTTTTACATATGGTGTTTAATTTTAATGTTATTTGATTAACTGGTGAAATATTGACAAATATATATCCATTACTCAATAAAGATATTTGATGATAAGGGATATTTATTCATGAATTAGATATATTATTCATTATTTGAGGAATTATTTAGAACTACGGTGATAGGTGGGGCCCTATATTATATAGCTAATTGATGCATTGATAAGGCTAATGAGACCAAAATTTTAAAATAACATTAAAAGGGTTTTACCTGTAGTTTAAAACATCTTGTGAAAGGTCCTAGTGGTAGCTGTGTAATGTTTCTAATACTTGATATAAAATATTTAAGAATTTATATTATTTGTAATTTAGTTATTATTATCCATTAGATTTTCTCAATGATATTATCTATGTTTGTATGTCATCATCAGTTTATTGTTTAAATTTCATGTGTTTTATATTATTTAAAATTCAATATTGATTATTATTTATCTATTTATGATAGTAATATTATTAATTAAATGAAACAGGTTTTTTTAGTTATTTATAATTCCATATTTGTTATTCCAATTGATTCGTGATAGATTATGATGTACGTAAGCCTTACAATGATTTTGAGCTCACAATTATTTTTATTCCTTTCATTGGAATCTATCAAGTGTACTACGATAGATATGAAATGATATGATAGAGGGAGTAATGATAAATTTAAAAAAATGTGTTTTATTTTGTTTTTTAGAATTTAATGTGAGACTATAGTATTTATCTAGTTCACCAAGACTACTAATCTTGTCGTTCCATCATGATAAAATTCCTTGAATCTTATGCCAATAAAATAAAGGTGACACATGGTCTAAGCTACTGGGTTCAGGGTTTCTATATCTAGAATCATAGGAAGTTTATTAGAAACCATGGGAACTATATTTAGAAAAAAAATGACTCTGGATCATAATCCTACGATAATATTTGAGATAAATTATTGAATAACAACAGAATGTTTTTTGTATGGAAGAGATTATGTAATTTTTCAACAATATACATCCCTGTCTGGATACTACAATGGAACATGGTTCTGGAATAGAGTTAAATATGGGCAAACCATGAGTAGAGGTACATTGGGATTGACCCGAATTGGACATGGTTCATGAAAATAAGCCTTACTACACACCTATTTTTACATTCGAGTGAGATGTTATTAGGATAATTCACATTTAATTTACAAAACATTATGAAGGATTTGAATAAATGATGACAATGCCTATCCTAGGGTAAACCTAAGGTGTATTATATGAAAATAATTTATCATTTCATAAACATCCTACAAATCATTATATGGTTATCCCCTAGACCAGGAATGGACTATGTGGAAATAAAAAAAATTACGTGTTCACGTATTGGGACTATTGAATCATCTTATAGAATTATTTTTACCAATGGGTTTTTGGTATAAGAATCATGAATCATTTATGGATTCTCTTAAATTTCAGAAAAATATATGCCTTTATTAACAAAATAATCATTAATACCAGCACAAGTTTTTTATGTTATGATTGATCATTAGTTTACTGTCTTAGACATCACTTTTAGGTTTTATGTGATTGAAATTTACAATGATTTGGGATATATTTGACAGATAATTTTTTGGGAAAATATATGTTTTAGTTAAAAATTTATTTGAAAAATAATTATATTAAATTTTTTGGAAATAATTTTAATGGAATTGATGAACATAATAGTTTATATGATCATTTGTGAAATTTTTATAATAGTGAAATATGATTATTTGGCTTTGAAAATAATATATGTTTTATTGAAAAGCATAAAAAGGTAAAAATTAATTAATTATTTAATTTCAAGGATATCCATCATATATTTTTTGGAAACTATATATGAATTATATTAGTAGTCTTGAAAAACTACAACCCTTATACTAGCAGATAACCCATCACATTTGGAAAGTCTATGGGGCTTGACTTCATGACCAAAGGATGATAAGTGTTGAATGACTACCAGTAGCATATGTGATGTGTAAGATAATGTTACATTATTTTTCGACAAATGATTTGGTGGATAAATATTAATGTTTAACATCTATCATTTCTATTTGTGATTGGATATTAATGTATTATATTATATAACCTTTTATAACCATATTGATTTAACAAGATATTTAGATATAGAGAAAGAGAATTGTCAATATTTTATGGATCTTACAATATGTTAATAGTGAATTTTATAGAATTTCTAATACAATAATACTTTTTCATATTAAGTTATTAGAGTATTTAATGAATTTGAAATTGATTGAAGAACAACCAAATGATGATATTGTGCTTATAAAATTTATATGTATCTGGTAAGTATATTTAATTATATTCTTAGATTGTGTACTTATTCCTCTTATTTAGAGAACAATATATATTAACAACAATTTTATCGTAATAAATTCATATCTGATGAATCAGATGGGATTTTTGAAAATTATATATTTTTGGTTTTGAAGACCTTAACATTCCATTGACCATTAACTTTCTTATTATCATTGACCTCAATCATTCTCAATAATTTTCTATTATATTCCTCCATTTCTATGATTTCCCTTTACACCTTTCGTGTCATAATTATAAACCTATTTATATTTTTATTATTCAATACGAAATTTTTACTTCCCATTTTCTCTTTTTAAGGGGATATATTATTAAACCTTTTATGATGTGGTTTCTTCAATAATGATATTTCAAAATGTTAAATCAAATTGATTATAGAGATCATGTTTAAATTGTGGGGATGAAATTTATTTATTATGTGGAGAATATAACATACCAAGACTCGTAAATTTATTTCTTTTAGAGTAAATTTAATTTCATTGATAGATTGAGATGTGTAGAAAAATATGTTTTAATGGAACATGATACTATATTATTATTTAATGGTTACCATTAAAAACTAACTGATAAATTTTTTGGTTTGAATGGTACTAAATATATTTGAAAATTATGATAATCTATTGATTAAAAATAGAATAACAATCATTTAATATAAAAAGATATATTTTGTAATATTTTTTATTTTTCTAAACGATGGATTAGTCATGATTTTCACATATAATTTAAATTTACATTTTATAAATTTTAAAATCATTATTTTTCAATAATAAGCATCATTTTTAAAATTAGGATTTGAAAATTACATTAAGGTTGTTTTTTTATGAGAAGTTTCTTTTTTTGATGTATAGTGAAAAATAAAAAACCTATATATATACTAAGTTGGAATGTTACTGGACATGTTTCACCATCTAATAACCTCCATTCAATATCCCATAACAATCTATTTTCATTCAAATTAACCATTCTCCCCATTATTAATTCTATATCCCTATTATCTTGTTTCCCCAACACCACCATCTTCTTTCATCTTCATCATTCATGTTTTCCTTCATCGATATCCCCAATCGAGTGTTTGAGCTACTTCTCGATAATCCACCTTCATCCCCTTAAGACTCCCCAATCTAGGGTTTACTAAGATGATCCATTCAGTCACCCCAAACTAGCTTCTCTATTTGGTCTGCCCATTATAGGGCTTCAAATCCATCATGCTCACCTCCCACCCTTCCTTCATCGTGGATGAACATCACCTCCTTCATATACCTATGTAATTAGGTTACAGTTGATAACAAACTCCTCCATCATCTCCTTTGATAACTACAAAATCATCGACCACCTACTTGTCCTCTATTTTTCTCTTGAATCCATACTCTTCTACCCCACGTGCTTACTCGACTTCACTATGGTTCACCTCCCACAATCCATTCCTTTATGAGCTCTAGTAATAACCATTGTTTACAATTTCAAATAACCTCCTCACGAACCACTTGAACATCACCCACACATTCTTCATACATCCTATAGACTAACCTCCTCGCAACAGGTATGTTAACATACTATCCTACAATACCGATACCTTTTTAGCATATTTAATTAATTGCAGGTTATCAAAAGGTAATGATACATTAATATGTCTTTTTTCTATTAAAATACTCCAATTAAATATGTTTAAGATGCTCATATTTTTTTATTCATCATTCATTATTATCAATGTTTACATTTAATTAAACATTATAAATAACTATAACTAGTTGAATTTAGACATACTACCCTAGATATAATGTTCCTTTGGAATTAATATAGATATCATTTTTTTCATCATAATATTCATTGAATACATGAAAATTGTAATGATTATTTTTCATTAGAATATACATTGTCTATATTCAAATGACAATACAAAATTCAATGATTATTTTATATTACTTTTAAAATCAAATAATAATATACACAATACAAACATGCACTCCCCATAAAGATCTTGAAATGGAATATTTCATGGAATACTAATATGGCATCAACAACAACTATGTTGTCTTATTTTTATTTTTCATTCCTGATACAGTTCAGCTATTTATCATTGCAATATTGATTCTTATGCATGCAACTACTATGATGAATAGGTATCCTTATACTTCTATTGAAAACCGCATTACATTCTCATCCCCAGGTATGTTATACTTTCTAGCTAGAATTTTAGGTTTCTATTATATATATATATATAGAAACATTATAATATTTAATAACATTTTCAAAAATGATGTTATTATAACGAGGGATTATAAGTATGTAGGTTCTACTAAACATCATGAGGAACAATATTCAATGGATTATATGTTGATGGAAACTAGTCATAAAAAAACCACGACATAGATCTTGCATTCAACATCACACGCTTATCAAAGTGGAAATTATATTTTGAACATTTAACTTTTTTACTATTTATTTTTTAGTACTAAATAAACATAAATAACAAACAAATTCAAGATGAATGCTTTGGATAAGTCACTACAACTTTAAATAGCATAAAAATATTTTATTTACAAATAGTATGTTGTTATTATACAAAATTGAACATGTATTCAATTTTATGAGACAACAATTTCGTTCCCAAGTAACATCAAATATTGTGAAACGTTTCTACTTCATAATATAAAAATTTTGGAGACCCTTCAATCATTTTTGAGTACCATGGTTCAGCATTTTGGTATAAAGATAGAAATAATAAATATAACCATAGTAATATCCCACGTTTCTCCACTTATTTCCGGTATGTCTTGAATACTTTCGAACATTATTTTCCAATAAAACCTCTATACATTCTAAAACATTACCAGAGCACCTAAAAATTTACAACATTGTGTTTGCATTCACATAATTGGGAAAAAATTAGGAAAATATAAGAACTAAGGTGGGTCTCCAAATATATTTAGATTAAATGAAAAAAACTACAATCACATTGGTTGTTAATAACCTCTTGAGGGACAAACACTAATTTTTTCTCAGATCTCTGTATTTGACACTACAAATAAAGATCACTATAGATTATAGGCCATTAGGTAACTTCTACATTAAGTGGTCATATATGAATATTGTCTATTGGTTTTTTAACTTTCCCTGAACAACACATTCGTATGTAGCTTCAATGACAGAAACTAAAACTATATTATTTAGTTTAGTGTTGTTCAGAAACTACTAGATATGCTTCAACAAAACAATGCATTATCCTACTAATTCAGAGGATCCAGGTATTTTATTGAGAGTTAGGGCGTTAAAAATTAAAAGGTATGCCTTCTTAGAATATGATTATGTGATGTAGAAATGTACAACTAACCAACTACTTCTGAGATTTTAAAGCCCATAATCAGTGATATTAAAGATCCTAATCATGATATGGATACAATCATTCCAAGTGATAGTGGTTAATTATAACGCAAAGATGAAATTCAACCATTGTACATTCCTTTGGAATTTCCATTGTTTTTCATGGGTAGAGTTGATGGATAAGATAATATCATCTTCCATCATGTGTCACCCTTTAATAGAAGTAAAAAACCATGAAATGTAACAATGAGATAATATTTCTCTTTTTTTTACTTCCAAGTCTATTATAACGATTAATATATTCTGCTTTATTCTAGGAGGATTATGCAAATAAATTCTTATAGATGTATATATAATCATTGAGTCTCTAATAATACCTTTTATTCACATTAATCAAGAGCTCTTGATGAATGAAATATACAATGCATTGTGTGATGCCTTCCGTAGAGGTGACTTATATGGGAATTAAAATTTGAAGAGTATCAATTTACCTTCCACATTTACAAGCAGTCCAAGGTATATGGCTCAAAATAACCAAGATTCTATGGTGTTCTTTAATTATGTAGGGTATACAAGATTATTTTTAACAATTACCTGTAATAAAATGTGGCCTGAAGATTCAAGAATAGTTAAAGTAAACAATATTCACACATTGGACTCTCCTCAAATATTGTAATAGTTTTTCATTATTAAGGTCGAACAACTCATAAATGATTTATAAGAAGGATGTTTCTTCAAAATGTCTTGAATAGGTATGAATATTTATCAATAATATTCTCTATGTTTATAGTGACTTCTTTTACCAGCCCATGTAACATGTTTTTTTCATATACCCTACTATCTCTAATGTAGATGTTCATAATGAGGAGTTTCAGAAATGGGATTGTATCATGTTCACATTATATTATTTATTTTTCATAAAGACCACGTTTTTACTCCAACAGAGATTAAATGAATATCTACAGAAATTAGAAATAAAGGTACCTCCCCAAAACATCATGAAGTATTCAAAAATTTTATGATCCATGAGCCTTGTAGTGATGCCAATTGTTTCTCACCTTGTTTAAATAATGGTAAATGCTCAATGTTTTATCCAAAAAAAATTTGTTTCGCATACAAAAACTGATGATGACAGTTATATTGAATATCAAAAATGAAATTAGGGATGTTCTATTGTTAGAAATGGTATAGAATTGGATAATCATTTAATTGGGCCAAACAATTCAATTATGCTATTAAAATATAAATATCATATAAATATATAAATATTCAACCAATCATATTCTATCAAGTAATATTGAAAATATATAAAAAGGGGTAACAATCATGTAACTGTGACACTCTATTACAGCAACAACAGACATTTATCTTATAATAGTGTCGATGAGATTAAAATGTACAATGAATGCAGGTACATCAATCCTTGTAATGAATCTCAGAGGATATTCAATTATGATGCCCCTTATAGATATCCTCCAGTTGAAGTATTTTATTTTCATTTACACGGACCAAAATGAGCGACACACATAGAAAATTATAATGTTGAAGACATATTAAATAAGGGAAACATTTCTGATACCATGTTAAGAACTTTTTTTGATTAAAATATATTGTTCCAAGATGGTGTAATTCTAATACATATAGAATTACAATCAAGATATGTCTTCCACTATCATGAAAAAAATAGAATCCATGCAAACATGGATTTTTTATTGGATGATTGTAATACATGCCACCATCTTCTAGAGAACTATATTACTTGTGGATTCTTTATACAAAGGTTAGAGGTGCAAATTCATATGATTCTATTAAAATAGTGATGAACATTACTCATCATACATTCCAAAAAACTGTTTTAGCTATGGGACTATTAGAAAAATACAATGAGATTATTACAGTTGTTAAAGATGTCCTAGATTGGGGAATGGGACACTATTAGTGTAAAATATACCCCATAATTTTATTCTCAATTAAAATTATTCAAAATGACATTGTTAAGAATGAAACATGGAACATGTTAACTGAAGATATTGTATATGACCAACAATAATGATATTAAATACAAGATGAAAACATTTTTATGTCTCTATTAACAAAAAATGTGAATAATTTTATCTTCCACCATTACGTAATATTACAACCAATTTCTTTTATTATTAACATTATCTTAACCAAAATAGCATCTACACATAGAAATAAATTACTCCACACTAGATAGCCTAATCATCATTCTTACAACTATATAGCCAATTTTTTTTAAACAATAAAAAATGTTATACTGGTATTTTAGTGCTACTATGTATTAATAATAATGTATTTTAGTATATGGTTCAAACCTCCACAAATAGTGATTCATAACTAATTTATATCATTATGAATCTATTTGTATGTTTAATTGAATTATTCATCCATAAAATTAACTGGCCATTAATATATATATTTTTTATTATTTTTATTTCAAATACGATTTCCCTATAATATAGACTTGAAACTCATGGATCATTAATGAATTTTTTTTTCTTTGATAGAAATAATCCAAATTCTCCAGAAAAATGGTAAATCTCTTCAATGTTATCCTCTAATTCAATATTCATAGTATTCAATTGCTTCTCAAAAAAATGGGTTGATTGCATAAGATAATAATTACATTATGAAAAAACATCATAATGAGTAAAAATCATTACAAAGTATGATTACTATTGAAAAAAAACTACTTATGGACAGAACTATGTATGTGTTATGTTCAACTATGGTGGTTTTTTCTTCCATGGATTTAGAGGCACTGGTAAGAATATCATCTAGAGAGTCGTAACATGTCTACAATGTCTATATTTTATAATTTTTCTTGAAGTTTCTTCTAGTGGAATAACATCATTACTCCTTCCATATGGGAGGAAAACCTATTCTAAATTTTTAATTCCAATATCTATAAAAGACCACATGGTCTAAAATATTCAAAAAGTGGTTGATGTTGCAGAATAGCTATAGTTAATAGAATTGATTATCTGGGATGCGGCTCCAATGCTTTATAAAAACCATTTTGAAGCTCTTTATCATACATTGAGTGATATACTATCAATAATGAATGAAAATTCTTCAAATTTACCATTTGGCAATCTAATAGTTGTCCTAGGTGTATATTTCAGAGAAATACTTCTTGTAATCCTAGGTGGTGATAGAAGTGACATTTATTTGCAAGTATAAATTCATCATATCTATTGAAACACTGTTAGGTTTTAACATTAACACAGAACATGATGTTTTAATTCACTAATACCAATGATGGTTCAAATTTTGTTCACTATTCTGCCAATGGGATTTTGGAAATTGGTGAAGGATGCATTAGTTAACTCAACGACGATAAAAAATTTATTCAAATTCAATCATCAAATCATCTATCAAAAATTATGTCCCCATTGACCTCATCTATTGATTTTTCCTACCCAATATTCATTGATAACTTTAGAGATGTTTCATATTTTAATGGCGGTTCTATACTATTTCCGATGCTTTCTCCGGGGCGCGCGCATCCGTCTGTGGAGGACGCGCAGCTGTGGCCCCACATTCCCGCTTTCTAAAGGCGGGCGACATTCGTTCCTTGTTTAGGTACGTCTGCTCCTTGATCGAAATGAGATGATAGGATATCGGTTCTTCCTTCCATGGATTCCTCCTCGGAGCTCATTACCTAGTCCGGGTCTCCCTAATAGATTTAAGACATGCTCGTGAATCTTGTTCCTGGTTCCATATCTTCATGGATGCCGGTTAATTACACTACTTCTGTTAAGACATTCCATGCGGTCTTAACATGGTAGCGACCTTCGGTCAGAGTATATGACAGCATCAGGCATGTCTGGGCATCTCTGGGTGCGTGGACATTGGGGAACCTGTATTCTTCCTCACAAGAGGGCATCTCAAGGGTGCATGACCCGATGCATCCCACATCGGATGAAGGGAATCATATGACATCTGAGGTTTTCCTCAGCTTCCCATGTTTATCACGGGTAATGTCGCATGTTTAACGTCTTGCGGAGACGGTTACGCCAAAGGCGTGTCATCCGAGGTTTTCCTCCGGAATCTCATGTTTATCACGAGTTAGGCCATGAGTTTAACGTCTTACAGAGACGGAATGAGGGTGATCAGAATGTCCCATAGAGACAGATCAATGGTGGTGTGCCCCGTAGAGGGGAGATTTCACACCGTAATGGCTGATCTGAACACCACTGAGGGCGGATCAGGGGAAGTGCACCCCAGAATGGGGTACATTACCATTGGTTGGGATTGAGCCTCATGGAGGTTTCCTACATACCCTGTGTAGAGGACAGGGATCAAAACCCACGTAGTTCAAAGGTGTGATGGTCCAGGGTGTACACAAAGGACAAAGACCCAGAGACATTCTGGGGCTTATGCATAGATAGCTGCACGGGTGCCGTAGGGAGCGGCGCTGGTGGATGAATGGGATGATCTCACCGGGATGTGGCGGCCCGGGTAAGAATCAGGAAGGGTGGGGGATGGATGAATGGAGTGGGGGGGAATGAAATGGGACCATCGCAAGGGCGACAGTGAAGTTGTGCTTGAGCCTTGAAGAGGCTTCCTACGTATCCCCATGGCAGGGAATCAATGTCCACGTAGTTCGAGTGGGGATGGTCCGGGGTGTACACAAAGGACATCGAACCGGAGACATGCTGGGGCTTACGCGTGGATAGCGGCTCGGGTGCCACTAGGGAGTAGCAAAGGTGGATGGGGCTTACGCTCTGAGGCGGCCCAAAGTGGATATGGGGCTTACACTATGAGGCGGCCCATGGTGGATAGGGCTTACGCTCTAAGGCGGCCCATGGTGGATACTGAACCGACGTGAAGAGGTCGGAACAACTGGGTGGTGGACTTGAACCTCGTGGAGGCTTCCTACGTATCCCTATGGCAGGGAATCAAGGTCGACGTATTTCAGCAAGGATTGGGGCTTACGCAAGGGTGCTGCCCGGGTGCCTCTAGGGAGCTGCAAAGGTGGATGGGGATTACGCTCTGAGGTGGCCCACAGTGGATGGGGCTTACGCTCTGAGGCGACCCATGGTGGATGGGGCTTTTGCTCTGAGGCGGCCCATGGTGGATAGTGAACCGACGTGAAGAGTTCGGAACAACTGGGTGGTGGGCTTGAACCTCGTGGAGGCTTTCTACGTATCCCTGTGGTAGGGAATCAAAGTACACATAGTTCGAGAAGGATTGGGGCTTACGCAAGGGTGCTGCCCGGGTGCCGCTAGGGAGTGGCAAAGGTGGATGGGGCTTACACTCTGAGGCGGCCCACAGTGTATGGGGCTTACGCTCTAAGGCGGCCCATAGTGTCTTCCTCATCTCTGGCCATGAGGGCATCCCAACTCACTAGCGGGTCTAGGTAATCACCTACGCGCTAGTGCACAAGCGGGAAAACGCCAAGGGCATTGGAATCTATCCGAAAAAAGGGAGATGAAAAGTTTGAATCACATGACCAATATTAAGAACATCGTGATATTAGCGTGGCGATGGAGGATAACTGTTGACCATGGCCGAAATGCAGCATCCATATCACATTATCCAGAAATGAGGACAACAAATGAGGGCTGACCGCTGACCATGTTCGCAACACGGGTCCTAACTCAAATATCGTCGGTCAGTCTTCTGAAACGTTGGCCCAGGACAGCAGGCAGACCAAAGGTCGAGCATCCATACTGTTAGGGGGTCCCTCCAGACATGATCAGTCTTCCGGGGCGTCGGCCCAGGATAGCAGGTGGACCAAAGGTCTATCATCCATATTGTTAGGGGGTCCCTCCAGACATTGAAGTGAGTGATGATCCGAACGAAGGACACGCAAAGCGTGAGGTGGAGTGATGGAATGTTTGAATGGATTCCAATTCTCTTGAAACTATGCCACTGTAATCATGGCATTAGGAATCTTATGCTTGGCGCACAAGGCATCTCTTATTTGGAACAAGAGGCATCCTATGTTTGGAGCAAAGGGTTTAATACAATTTATAGTCATGTAGATAGGACTACTGGCATCTCATGCTAGGAGCATTAGGCATCTCTCGTATAGTGCAAGAGGCATCCTATGTTTGGAACATAGGGATTACAACAGATTATAGTCAGGTAGATAGGACTACTGGCATCTCATGCTAGGAGCATAATACATCTCTCGTATAGGGCAAGAGGCATCCTATGCTTGGAACATAGGGACTACTACAGTTTATAGTCATGTAGATAGGACTACTGGAATCTCATGCTAGGAGCATAAGGCATATCTCGTATAGGGCAAGACGCATCCTATGTTTGGAACATAAGGATTACTACAGTTTATAGTCATGAAGATAGGACTACTGGCATCTCATGCTAGGAGCATAAGGCATCTCTCGTATAGGGCAAGAGGCATCCTATGTTTGGAACACAAGGATTACTACAGTTTATAGTCATGTAGATAGGACTACTGGCATCTCATGCTAGGAGCATAAGGCATCTCTCGTATATGGCAAGAGGCATCCTATGTTTGGAACATAGGGATTACTACAGTTTATAGTCATGTAGATAGGACTACTGGTATCTCATACTAGGAGCATAAGGCATCTCTCGTATAGGGAAAGAGGCATCCTATGTTTGGAACATAGGGATTACTACAGTTTATAGTCATGTAGATAGGACTACTGGCATCTCATGATATGAGCATAAGGCATCTCTCGTATAGGGAAAGAGGCATCCTATGATTGGAACATAGGGATTACTACAGTTTATAGTCATGTAGATAGGACTAATGCCATAAGGATCCTAGAAAGGTTGGTGTTGGGTCATACGGAAGGGCATCCCATGCTGGTTCATCCTAACATCAGAGCCAGGGGATAGGGTTTGACGGAGCTGCCTGAGGAATGGTTCGACTCAAGGTACTCGGGGGAATTGATGATGAGAATCTCAACTCACGAAGTAGGAAACGAACCAAGAGGAACATGTCAACTCAAGGCGTTTCGCAGCGTGCGGAATAGCGGCGGGCGCGCAATAGCGGCGGGCCCACAATAGCGGCGGGCGCGCAATAGCGGCGGGCGCACAATAGCGGCGGGCGCGCAATAGCGGCGGGCGCGCAATAGCGGCGGGCGCGCAATAGCGGCGGGCGCGCAATAGCGGCGGGCGCGCAATAGCGGCGGGCGCGCAATAGCGGCGGGCGCGCAATAGCGGCGGGGCGCGCAATAGCGGCGGGCGCGCAATAGCGGCGGGCGCGCAATAGCGGCGGGCGCGCAATAGCGGCGGGCGCGCAATAGCGGCGGGGCGCGCAATAGCGGCAGGGCGCGCAATAGCGGCGGGCGCGCAATAGCGGTGGGGCATGCAATATGCGGCATGGCGTGCAATACCGGCGGGGCGCGCAATAGCGGCGGGGCGCGCAATAGCGGCGGCCTGCGCAATAGGACCGGTGCTGCACTGGCGCTCGAAAAATCAGGCTCAGCGGCACTGTTGCGCGCAAAAATTTTGAGTTTCGCGGAAAACCGGGCGGGTTGGCCCTTTTCCACGTAAAACTAATGTTTTGCGCGCCGGAAGGGAGTTTTCCACACGGGCACAGAAACTGTGGACTTACGCGTATCATAGTGGCGGCCGACCTCCGGGGATCTTTTTTCCAAAGGGGGGTGCCCTCGTATTTATTGGCGGAACCCGGATGTCGGTGCGTGGAAAATTCCGCACGCGCGACGTGTTTTCCGTGCGCCAGGCGCCGCGCGGAGAATTCCGCGTGGGCAAAGGCGGTGCGCGCAAAATTGCGCGCGGGCAAAGCGCTGCGCCAAAAATTTCGCGCACGCAAATATGGGCGCGTAATATTCCGTGTGCGCATATGGTTTTCCGCGCGGAACTCCTTTTTTATGAGCAAATCCATACTTCACCCCAAAATCGTCCTGGATGGCCATCCCCAGCAGTCCAACTTCAAACAGCCATAACTTCCCATCCATAACTCCGTTTGGGCCCCACGACCAGTAAAATCGAAGCTTGCGGAACGAGATACGCTCCTGGATCATCTATGGGGACGTTTGGAAAATTTGGGACGCGTTTTCAGGGGTCAACATATACTATCACCAACCCGTGATGTTTTTTCGGGAAGTGATTGAATACATGCTAAAACAGAGTACTTTATAAGGAAAAGAGTACTTTAGTTTGGATTTTATTTTCAATGCCAGTTTTGATAAATATCAATCTAAGAAGTTTTATACTAGTGACATTTTAAATGGTTTCAATGTCTCTTGGATTCCTTCACATAAAATTACTTTGATGATTGGAGTACCTTTTATGTTTATTAATAATGTAGACCAATCAGTGGGGTTATGAAATAATACTCATCATATTGTTACACACTTTAGTGACCATATAATTGGAGAAAAACATTTATGTGGATGTCATTATTCGTATCTAGCATTTATCCCAAGAATAAATATGACACACACTGATTATAGATGGCCTTTCATATTTCAAACAAGACAATAACCTTTGATGGTTTCTTCAGCAATGCTTATTTATAAGGTTCAAGGACAATATTTATGTTCTATTTGTTTATATATTCTCAACCATCTATTCTATCATGGAAAACATTATGCTTCCATATCTAAATCACGTCACTAAGGTGTTTGAAATTTTTGGTTGATAATGGAGATAACCCAGCCTCTGACTATACGGAAAATACTTTCTACATGGAAGTTTTTGATAACCTTTCTTTCATATAATTTATTTTCAGATATATAAATTCGTTGTTGTTTTCAATTATAGATATATAGAAAAATGTGACTACTATTAATGATTACTGTGTTATATTTGGACACAAATTCAAAACATACTGAACCCAAAAAATGTCACAAAAAATTAGTAATCTGAATGATATTTCTATTAATGACAATGAAACATTGATGAAACATGACTTTGTATTGAACCTGTGGTGAAAATCATCACCCAACATCTACGTTGCTACTATTGATCTGATTTTCTATGAGGGACAAGTGAGTTTATCCTATGAATAAGTTGTATTATCTATACAAATTCCATAACACAAATACTATATACTATTATTGAAAGGAAATTTTTATATCACAGATATGTGACACTTGGTTTTAAAAGAATTACATTGAAAACTAACTGATTCAAGAGAAAAAAATCCAGTGTACAATTACTCACGACCAGTTAATCACTATGTACGAACAACTTTTGCCTGATGAAATGTGATATATTGTACAAAAAATCCAAATTTATCCTAATCTAGGGAGCTACTTGAGGACAAGCCTTTTTTTCTAACTGATTTTTAAAAAACATATTTTTGTCATTCTGATGTCCAACTACCAATGTTCAGTTTTGATGTCACTTATTTTGCTGATATCATTAAGAAAAGTGTTCTAAAACAAAAATTAATAGGTACATTTTAGTACCACTCCCTTTTATATCATGATATATTTTTAAAATACATTTTTACTATATGTTTTAAAATAATTCAGTTTGCAGATACAGAGGTTCTTTCATATACTACTGTGTTTGACCATTTTTTCTAAAATCTATATATTGTTAACAATGATAATGTGTTCATAAAAAATTACATTATTTACGTCTATTTTTACTTTCATTGAAATTAATGGACATCTATTTCAATCATATCCTATACAGTCTATCGGTACTTTAAACCAAAAGATCCAAATTGTTTTATAGGATGAAAGGTTAGCAACCATGTTTTCTAACTATAATTGACAAAAAAATATTTGAATTACTAACTGATCATTTATGTTTTTATTTAGATTCTTATTACTATAATGTATCATATAGGGGGATTTTGGAAACATAATTTTAGAGTACTTGAAAAAAAACAATGACTAATATGTTGTACTGCTCTTGCAGCTGGTCTGGGAAAAGAGATTGACTTTTGTGGAATCTAGCTACATATTAAAACTTTTGTCACACTACATAACGTACTGTTTAAATATTAGTCAATGAAAAATTTTCTTATGTTCTCCAACATGTTTTATCATCTATTATAGTCACAAGATAAATTAAATCATAGAAAATACTACTCATCTTTGACATCCTTGTATTCAATAAATTCAGAACAAGGTAACATGTTAACGAGTATTATTCGTTGAGATTTTTTGTTTTCAAATAAAAACGTCATCAATGAAATCTCTCAAAATTATGGTTTTTAATACTGAATTTTCTAAATTTTGTTAGGTTTGGGTTCATAATTCAATCTCAATTTCAAATTCCACTATCATTACATTCGAATTTTTATGTTACACCTTAATATTAATGGAATAACAAAAAAATTATTTCCGGTGTTAAATTTTTTGGGATTTAATATATCTTGAATTTTTTATTTTACTATTCCATTTACAATACTATGCATGTAAGGCCTATTATAATATATATATATATATATATTAATATCACTAATTATCTCATAGCAGACAAGGTATTTGATTACTAATAAAGTACTAAATCTTAAAAGAACCCATAACTGGTATTTTCAATCATGAAACTCTTGTATCCAGGAGGTACCAACTATCGATGGAATAATTTTTTTCTAGAATTGAAAAAAAAATCACCAAAATGCATAAATCCAAGGTATTCATGTAATGTGTTCCTTTATTTCTAAATATTACATTTTTATCTTCTTATTATACAACATTAATAATATTTAATGAACACCAAGACATCTAAAACTATAAAAAAAACTTTTTTGACGATCAAAGATTTGGGAATGACAAAAAAGACTCATGATCGATCATTCTCTTCAAAATGTAGGTCATGCGGTTTATAAAACAAAAATATTTTCAGCTGAGAGATGGTCTGATACAAGTAAGATGGTTCAACTATTTTTTTCATGTATTTTATCTTCTTTTTATCTAACACTTATTTTCAATTAAATAATATCACTAGGATGTGTTTGGTTTTCCCCCAGAGTTGATCATATAAAAATCAAAGAGAATTTTGTTGTAACTAGCTGTAAAAAGTTAAAACATTGATAATCGAAAAGTTTATTCAGAAAAGAACACATATGTAGTTATATTCAACAATGATAATGTAAATTATATTGAAACCTATCATATATATATTGTTGGTACCTGGGAAAATAGACTCATACATGCCAAAATAATGATTAACATCCTTATTTGTTTCACATAACAACATTATTTTTAATGTTATTACCAAGTTTGACTTTTTTTCTTCATTAGCATTCACATTATTTACAAAACAATCAACATATAATTGTAATATTCATTTCACCCATCTATTATAAGAATATAACAACACTAAATATTTATTAGTAAGTGGAAGAACAGAAGCTTGATTCGTTACAAAATGTACAACAGTTTCTTCAACTCAGGAATATATTCTCTATCTTAATTTTTTGTTATTTTCATTGTGTACATTTCTTATACAACAATGAACTTTTCATCATGTCGTTTTATTTTTTCCATTTATTATAAAACCCATGAATTTTTTCTTATGAATTAGAAACTGTTAAATATTACATTTCTTCTTCAATGGTTAGAATATTTAGTATTGATTTATAGTCATTCATTACAGTGGTATCTTCCTGTAGAAAAATATACATACTCACATCAGTGCTGAAGATGCGGTCAAATTCAATGTTTCACTACCTCAAGACTTCACACCAACATCAACTATTTCAAACGATCTTCATCTATTCATAAAGGATAACATAAATAAAAAACTAAAAAAACTCCACTGAAAGTTTATCACGCATCTCCATTTTATAGGAAACATGTTTTCCATTCGGTAAGTCTCAAATTTTCTTTTAGAAATTTTATCTTCAGTCTTAGCAATACTAATATTATAATGTATTCATACATTGTAATAAATTTATTATCTTAGAGAAGTAATCTTTCAGATGGGTTTATGGTATACATTAAAACTGATTTCCCATTTTCTAATTTGACATGTTTGTTTCCAATAAAACTGATTTTTCATTTTCTAATTTATAAAAAATATTCCAACTATAGAGGTGGACTATAATGAGTTTCCACATTTAGATGTGGGGATCCACTTTAGAAATAACACACAGATTGACTATATATTAAGTTACATCTGTTTACGAGATTTTGTTTTTTTGTATCCGCACACTATAGACTGGAAAATATGTGCAGTTGATATTTCATTTATCACCATTTTTATCATTGAAGTTCTCTTACATGTACCTAATGTTTTATTTTTCTTATCCAAAAAAATTCCTCCCATATTTAGATTCTGAATTCCAATTTTCAGGTTTTATATATCCTTCATATTTTCTATAATTAAATCATTATGTTATTTAACTACAACCGCGATGATGTATCAGAGTTACAAGTATTATAATATTATATATCTATACATTCTAAGTTTATCACATCGTTAGTTTTTTTACATTCTAATGTTTTCAATCTATTATTTAAATTTTAAATTAATAGTTCATTTATGGTGTCATACATATGAATGGGTGGAGTACTAGTTGTAATGGAAAAACTCCCTTTATTTTAAATAATTTATAATGTTTAATTATATTTTAAGTTGTGTTCATAATAAAATTAGATAAATTTTTATTCAATTAATCCAATTTAGTTCATTTTAATAAAATACATATTGAATTTAGATATAAAAACAATGTAAAAATTTGGTTAATTCTCTGTAAAAACTATCTTTCTCGTCGCTTATATGCGATTAATAGAAAAATAATGTTTTAAACATTTTTGAATTTAATTAGAAAGAATGGTTTAAATAATTAGAATCCAAATAATTTTTAATTTCAAAAATAGTAAACTTAAATATTTTCCAAAACCAATAGTGAAATTTTTTAAAATTAATTGTTGAGGTTAAGGTAAAAATTGATTTACCAAGGGGTTAAACATAGTAAATAAGTGTAAAAATTAACTACCACACTATTTCAACACTTAAGGATATATTCCAACCTCATATATTCTTATTTAATTAATTTCCATTTTTTAAATATTTTTTAAAGATAATAACATGTTTATAATTGATCCTTTTCAAAAAAATTACAATTGTTTCACTAACCTCAATTATAAAAGGACTCCCCATCTCCTCATTTCTTCACACTTTGAATAATTTTTTGTTAAGCCAATATATGCCGAAACCACCTCTCAACGTACCTCATATAATCCAAGAAGCTATATTTTTTATATAAATACAACCTAATAAGGCTTTTGTTTCAAACATATGGAAGATACCCGAAGAAAGGGTAATGTTCTTCAACAAGTGTCTTTATTTTATATATTTTTATAGATACCTCAATTATTATTATAAGATTATGATATAATAAACATAATTTATTAAATATACTAGAATTTTTTTTAAATAGGTTATGACCTAAAACCACCTCTACTTTCATAAAATGTGTTACAAAATCATTGTTCATTTTTTTGACAGAAAACATCCCCTCAAACCTATGTCATTTTGTCTCAATTAACACCTATAATGGTTGGGCATGATGATTGATAAAAATTATAGATATGATATTCAAAAAAATATTTATTTTTATGGAGTCATTATATCATATATATCTTTTTATCTTCTATTATATTGGAGATATGATAATTTCTCTAGTTTGAAAGGAAGATTGTCACCTCACGATGAGATGTGAGTCATATTTCACTAATGATTCATATAGAAGGTAATAAGATGGAATATAATCATTATATGTGATATAAAAGACATAATTATTATTTTTTGAAATATTTATCTTCATAAAAATATAATATATCATTTTATAACTTGCATTTTCACTCACATAATTATGATAACATTGTTCATTTACGTATGAAATAACTCCTTCACGAAGTGATATGACACTATTACTAACCCCATTTTCATAATGATCATTGGAAAATTGGAATGTTACTCGTATATATGTATGGCCTATTATCATAATGATCATACCATAATTCACCTTTCATAACCATATTTTATAAATTGTTTTATGATTAAAATTGATTTTAAAAAATTATAACTTTTTAATGAATATATTAATTTATATTATGGACCTATATAATATTTTCAAGAAATGGATCTGCCATAAAAAATCCACATGAGAAAAGAAGCCAATTAACACATGAAACAATGAAATAAATGAATTATTATTAATGAATATGTGATAAGATGTTATAAAATTATAATATATGATATCATAAATATTAATATGGTTCATTAATAAGTTAATGACATGTTTAAAACCACTATAAGTAATGTTAGAGCACATTAAACCAAAACAAAGCATGAGAAAATGGATTTCATCTCAATTTATATCGTATCAAGGCTTATTTATTATTATACACCAATCCACTTTATGTGTTGTATTCACAAACCATTTGACATGTAATATCATGTTCCGTTGATTCATTATGATATTTTTATTTTCAATTTCAATTTTTTCATCAATGTTGATTTTACATGAAAATTACCAATTGGTAAAAGTAATTCAACAGTCACACCTTTTTTTGTTTGTGTTCCCATTCTCATGAAACAATTAATTTCTGGTAATAAATTTTCATTTGAAATTACATTTCTATTAAATATCTATTATTTCTCATGATAGATATTATTATTTCCTAAAACATATAACATATTATATATGGTTTTTACTTTTAATATTATTTTAATAATTTGGGACATATTGCAAAATCTATACCTTTTACTCAATATCTACATTTTATGATAAGGCCTATTCATTCATAAATTAAGTTAAATATAAGATATATTTTGAATTCTTGGACCTAATGTGATGGGTGAGTACCAATATTATATATTCTCATGACGCATTAGAAGTTTCTCAAGACAAATAAGATAAGATATCATTAAATAAGGGTTTTTATGTAGTTTAAATCATCATGTGAAATGTCATGATGGTAGAGGTGTGATATGCATAGGAAATTAAATCCAATAATTAATTATTTCCATTTTTCATATTTTAGTTATAAATATCCATTATATTTAATAAATGATATTATATTTTAATGCATTTCATTCCTACTTTATTGATTAAATGGAATGTGTTTTTAGTTATTGACATTTCTAAAATGATCATTTGTTATAAAATTATAATAGTACTTTTTTTGATTAAATGGAATTCATTTTCAATTATTTACCATTCTATGTTTTTTATGGTCATTTATTCATGATATAATCTAATAGAGTTAACCCTTACTGAGAATTCATCCTCCCCTTTTTGTTTCATTTCCCATAAATCTATGAAGTGTACAATGATATATAGATAAGAATATACTATAAGGAATAATGATAATTATCAAAAGGAAAATTATGTGTTAATTTTTGTTCTATAGTGTATTGTGAGAATAAAATATGTATTTAGTTTATAAAGTCTTCTAAACTTTTCATTACTTCATGATGAGATTCCTTATATCTGATGTCAATGTAAAAAAGAAGACATTGGATCCAGGCTATGGGGGTTACGATCACTATAATATGGTATTGAGATATAATATATAGGTGAGATCATATTATTAGAATTGGTAAATAAAAGAGATGGAAATTAGTGATCAAAAGTGAGTAATAAATAAACATGTTTGTATATGAACATGGTTAAATTCATAGAAAAAACAATAGAAGTCCATTCCCAAATAATCATGGATCATAATTCATAAATAATGGATATGATCAAAATATAAAATATTAAGAAACCTAACATAAATTTTTCTAAAAACAATAGAATGTGGCACAAATAAAAGCATTGAAATCTTAAAATAGTAATGTTGGAATAACTACATGTTTTAAGTAACAGAGTGGAGTAGGAATCACTAAATTATTCCCATAACATAGTGTATACATAACTACTTTATTCCCATAAACACCATGTATCATGCGTCCCTACCTAATTCCAATAACATTGGTGAATAGGAATCACATATCGATTCCCATAGTGGATTTGGAACCAGTACTCTATTCACATAATTACCTTATAATACAAAAAATTTACCCGTTTTATTAAAGGGACTTGTACATCCCAAAACTCACATAAAGATAAACAACACATATGTGTCCAATGATTACATAAAAGAATTCATATGTCAGACATCACTTAATTAACCAGTGGAAAAGAGAAGGTTTTGATGAAATCATTAAAAGGTTATTTTGTTAGCCATATAGAGAAAATAAGTGTATGTTTTTATAATAACATATACCTTTTTTTTAATTAATGAACATCAAAGGTGTTGGAATACTAATTTTATTACAATATATCCCACATTACTAAAATTTTGATTATTAAAAATACACTCTCACATAATATTGTTGATATAAAAGGGTGTTCATCAGGTTTAATCACTATTTTAAGTATTTATCATGTGGAATTTATTAACTAATAAACAATGGACACATTATATAATTTTTTTTATGTATGGGTAAATAATCTATGTGAGAAATTTGACAACATGAAGAACTAGATATTTCATGTAATCAACTATATCAATTGGTTATATAAAGGATTCACCTTTTTGAAAATTCTACATAAGATAATTATCCTCTTGAAAATATCATATATTGTATAATCACCTATATGGGAAATTGAGTATCTGGATCATTTGGATACATAAATTAGTTCAATGGATTAATCATATATATAAATCCTTGATGTGGTGAAATAGTATATGTGATTCCAACTAGAAACATGATTCAACTCAGCTATGTGAAATTCGGCTATGTGATCAAATAAGAAACATGAAGAAAATTGGATATATGAATAAAACCTAGGAAAAATTGGTTACATAGATAATCAAAGATATGAATAATAACTACTTTATTTAATTTGTATATGATAATTAAAATGTTTAAAATTCCACTATTTGGTGATCTATAATCAACTATGTTGATCTACCACATCATATTTATTACCATTGAAGAACATGACTAAACATTTGATGATAACATTAATTAATTAAGTTATAGATTAACTATTTGTGGTGAAAAAGGATTATATTAATAGTTATTTACTATGAAAAATACATTTAAATGGATAATTTAAATGAAAATAATTTTTTGAGGTATTACTAAGAAAATGATGTTTATTTTTAAATCACGAGTTGATAATTCCATTTATAAGTTGCAGTGAAATTAAAAAGTCATGTTAATCATGATTTTTGGAGATCTATATAGTGAAAAATGGATATATTATGACAAACATATCATATTTATCTATTATATATAGAAAATATCTCTTTTAAAGATCTTCTACACCATTCTATTTTTACATGAAAAGTAGAGAAGATTCAAAATCTGTATTTGTGCCATATAAATCCTCTTTATTGTTTTTTTAAAACTCTCCTTGAGAAATTATATTTTCATATATTCCTTTCATAATATATCTTCCTTATGTCTGAATTATTTTAAAATCATCTGTTTAATATATGAACTCTCAATTTTTTTTGAATTTCATTGTAAATTTTCACGGTAAATGAACATTAAATGGTATTTCTTGTAAACCCTTGTTAGGGCCCAATTAAAAGATTCTGTGCTATTGTAACAAGTATCAAATGATTACACTTATTCATTAAGTTCTTAAAAAAGGAATCAATGTCCCTAGAAAATGGGATGGTCTAGTAAAAATCATCCAAATAATGAAGAAGAGTGTTAGTGTAGTGGATGTGGGGATTTCAGTTCATTAAACCACTATAAATCTCTGTGTTTGATCATTCCATTAAATGAATTATATTCCATTGCATGATTATGGTTTATAAAATACTAGAAGCTATCATATATTCCATTATATTGGATTTATTTTTGATGAAAATAATAATGAAATCAATTCAACCCTACTCGATTCTTAGTGTAGTTATCTCCAGACAATAATTGTTATTAGATAAATTGAATTTTTTTCATAACTATTTGAGGTAGAGGTATAAAGATCATCAGGAAAATAGATGAATTGGTGACA
Organism: Viscum album; assembly: GCA_963277665.1. Lineage (NCBI taxonomy): Eukaryota > Viridiplantae > Streptophyta > Magnoliopsida > Santalales > Viscaceae > Viscum > Viscum album. The sequence continues at coordinate 1,224,714,804 of OY728131.1, read as the reverse complement.
AACCAGAAGGTGTTTTGATTGTAAGAGATACATATTTCAATAGTGAGGATTATAGTTTCAATAAGGAATGGTTGAGCATCTATCTAATAAACCATTATCTAAAGGTATATCTCAAAGAAGTGAAGTATTATGAAATTCAAAAAACACAACCATAAACATGGGAAGATGATATTGAATCCCAATATTATCTATAAAATAATGAGTTGAATTTTATAATATGTGTAATATTTCTTTTTGAGTTCAACCAAAATTTTCAATACCAAATAACCTATGAAATGTAGACTACTATAATGGTTGAATTTGAAGGAATAGATAATGTGTGTGCTCTTAGAAATATTACTACCAAGGTAATTTTGGTAATAATATAATGTTGGAAGCTAAGAGTATAATGATAATGAATGGAATAATTTATATGATTATGAAAAATGTTGATTCTATAGGAGTCTCTATTCTTGATACAGATGAATTTCAAAAAATAATTTGAATTCTACCATAAATATAGAGTATAATTTAATATTCAATCAAAAAATATATAGAGTCTAATATTTTAAATAATTCATGTTCTCATTGTAACTCTTTTGATATATGAATATTATATGTAAGATAAACCCAAAGAGGGTTATAGATATTTCACGGAAGAAAAATACATTCTTAAAAATTTATGGTTAAATAGAATCCAACAAAATCAGGGAGGTTCAAATGGACGAGTCATATGATGATGAAAATTCAGGTAGATCTAATTTATATTTTCATCTTTCTCAATTATCTAGAAAATTGAAGAAATTTATTATGGTATAATAGGATTTATAAAACCCTTAAATAAGAAAATTTTTTTTAATTCAAACTCTAATTAATGGATGTTCTACTGATGCTAGAATCTTGGAAACATAATCTAGATTTTCCCTATCAGCATGAAAACTAGAAGTCGGAGAAAAATTTCTTTAAAAAATCAGATATAAGGAGAAACCAAAAATTGGCATGGAAGCTAAATGGAGTGCTTTAGAGGAGTATAATTATTTCATATGTTAATTATCAAAATATTATCATTCTAATCATAATTCCATCATGTGATTTATGTAAAACCTTAATGATGTATATTTATATTATTCTCTGCTAAAAGAACATGAATTTGATAAAGAAATTTACACTAATGAATAATTAATAGTAAAATAATGGGAACTATATATTATTCCTTGTAAAATAAAAATAAACCTCTTAATATGTCTTATGATTTTATTTCTAATTAAAAAGATGAATTAAATAAAAAAAATTGAGATTTAAATACAAGGTTCAAAAATTATAATACATCATTTATATAATAAGGAAACACGATTAACAAATTGAATAAATAATTTTGTTTAATTCAAAGAGGTTGAAAGTGTTTTCATAATAAGGAAAAATTATTTAAATCAAATTCGTGGAAATAATAAGAATCATAAAAATCATTTGAAGTTAGAATAGAATGTGGGGAGAAAAATCCTTATAAAAATATATATTGTTCTAAATTATATGAATAATAACATCCTTAAGATTACCTATTTATATTTCAGAGAGTTAGGGAGTTATTCTATGATTTGTAGTTTAAAATATCATCTATTTTGTGGAGTAAAAAATTATTTTGTTTACAAATGTTTTTCATAATTAATATTGGTTGTTCTAGAAAACAGAAAAATATTTTTGTCCCCAAATCTTCCATTACCAACTTTACAAGTCCTAAGATAATTTGGGTACCAAAAAAGTTTTGGTTTTATTTATCATTATAAAGAAAAGGTCTAATACTATCAATGAAAATATTTATACAGATAATGGATTCTGAAGACATATGATAGGATATTTATATAATTTTCACTCGCTAACAAAAATTTATGGAGGCTATGTCAATTTTGATGGAAATGATAGAGGAAAAATTATTGGAGTTTGATAAGTTGGGTATCCAAGACCATTACTCATTAGTAAATATATATATAAATACAGATGTATTAAAGAATAATATTATAAGTATTTCATAAAATTCCGATGAAGTTTATTTTAAATTTATTCTTAATAAATCTTGTTTTATTTTTAATGGTAAAACACATAAATTTAAGGTAGATTGAATAGATAATTTGTATAATCCATTTCTTAAATAATTGAGTTGATAAAAGTAAACTTTTGAATAAATAAATAAACAAATCATTTATATAGAATATAGTATTGGGAAACCATAATGTTTATTATTTGAAAAAATTGTCCAAAATAAATTTCGTTTCATATTTTTATCAACCTAAATTGGATTAAAAAAACAATGAGATTCATACCAAATGGGTCAGAAACATAAGTCATATTTTAAACTAATTAAAGAAGTTTCTACTTCTAGACCCTATAAAATATTCATATATATATATATATATGTCTGTGCTATATAATATTGCATGATTAAGATTAATTTATTTTATTTATGTGTTACTTGGTTATTTTTATGTATTTACATGGGTTGTCATTTAATAAATTAAAATTTAATCATGTTCTATTTTTATAAGTTTTCTCAAGTTGGCCCAGAATGATAATGATTCATAATTTATTGAATTTAGAAATGACCATTGATTAGAATTTGAAAACCATGTGTTAAATTCATACAATTCAAAACATGGTATAAAACATTCATTTTTGTCCCTTATGTCACCTCAATAAAATAGTTTTTTAATGGATGAATATTATATTGGGAGATGATTCTAGAACATTGTTGTGTGAATACAACCTACCTACTAGTTTTTGGTATAAAATAGTAAATAAAACATGTCATAAACAGAGTTATAAAAAGCCTTATTTTGAAAAAAACTCTATATGTTCTATTGAATAATAGAAATCCAAAATTTGAATACATTAAAGTGGTTGGATTTAAGGTTTATATTCGAGACACCAAGGATTATATTTGTTAATTTTTTCGAATGGATGGTGAAATAATATTCCCTATTTTTTAAATAACTTTAGAGGCATACATATTTTTCAATAAAAGTTCAATTATTATTAAAAAATCATTTAAGTTGAATTTGACAAAAGTGATAATTTTGATCCCAAAATGACTCAAATTGATGATTGAAATATTTATCATGAAAACATGATATCGAAACCATTCTTTAATAGTGAAGAGGCTGATGATTCAGAACATGATTTTCCATAACCCAATCCTAAAGGGATGGACATTAGTGATTAAAAAAGGAACTTCCCAGATATCCTACAAAACTTGAAAATAATCCATTAAAATCCATTGTTAGAAGCATAGTTTCTAGGATCAAAAAAAGATTGAGTTTTGTATGTTCTTTGTAATTTTTTCCTTTTCTATATCATCAATAAAACAATATTGTTGAGAAATACCTAGTAGATGAGAGTTGGGTTTTAACAATGTAAGAAGAGGTAAAATAGCTCAAGAGGAACATGGTTCAGGAAGTAGTTGATAAAACCATTGAATATCATTTTATAGGAACAATACATGTTTTTATTTTTATCAAGATGATCATGATGTGATCATTAATAATAATGGTAGAAAAGTTGAAGAATGATATATCCACGAAGAATCTATATAGGATGAAGGGACCTTTACACCAATTGCCCAAATAGAATCCAATATGATTCATCGACCCTTTAACATCACATATTAATTACATGTTATATCATATATATGTAAAATCAAATTTTAAATGGTTTTTATGGGGAGTGTTTATGTTGAACAACCTCATAGTTTTAAAATTCACCATTTTACAAATTATGTTTTAAACATACAAAATATCTTTATAGCCTCAAACATGATCCCAATTCATGGTATAACAGATTATGTTCTTTTTTTCCATCAAATGGTTTTTCAGTACGAATGTTATATCCTACCCTATTTTAGAAAACTCTATATTTTAATAGTATTTTTAAAATACATTATTATGATGGTTTTTTTTATAAAAAAAAATAATTGTGTGGTGTATTTTCAAAACTCATGCAAAGAAAACATTATATGATCATGATGGGTGAGTAAAATTATTTTATATGTTTTTATATTTCATAAAAAGTCCTTGATAGTGAGGTAAATCAAAAAAGTTACAAACATGGTTTTTAAAAAAAATTGGTTTTGAGTGTTTTAATGCACATACAACTTATATGAGTTATAATTAAAATCTCAAATTATATGATGATTAGAAACTAGTTGAAAATAATTAATATAGAGGAATAAAGAGATACTTATTATATTAGACTACTACAAGACTAAATATTGTATTTTTAGAGTCTATTTATGCTTGATTTATAGATATTCCTAAGGAATATCATTTAATGTATACCAATGTAACTTTACCCTACATAAAATGAAAACTTTCTCCTTCCTTACATTTTCTAATAAAATATAATTTTTATTTAACATCACATTCACATACCAATTTTAGTGGTTGTAGAATAAATTGGAAGAACACTTTAGCAATCTATCATTTTCTAGGTAAATTATTGGTGTCCTAGACTAGTAATAAACAACACACTATTTCATTATCTAATGATAAAGAAATGTTTTTTTCGGTTGTTTTTTTCTACAATTATTGTTAATAAAGAATGCCTTTATAAATATTATATTCAATTATAATTGATTATAAATACAATGTGATGTCAAAAGTTCTTTAAAAATTTCAATGAATCTAATAAAACAATCTATAATTAAAAACATAGACTTAAGGATTTATTCTATGAGTGATCACACTCTAAAAGGATATAATACCATTGAGTTTATCTATATAGAGAATAATTAAGAAATAATTTCTACAAAAAAATGTGATTTATTTTATTTGATTAAAATAGAATTGGGTTTATTTTAATTTAAATTAATTTAATTCATCTTATTTTTATAGAATTTTATCAGATTTATTATTATTTAATGATTTATTTTTAATTCCATATAGAAATTTTTAGTGAATTTTGATGCACTATTTTTATGTTTATAGTTTTTTAAAATAAAATCACATTTGTGTTATTTTATATTTTATTTGATTATTATTATTTTTAGTTAGGTTGAATAAGAGTAAAAGAAATAAGGTATGTATTCCCTTTGGGATTTAGGTCTATGAACTAAAACCCTTTCAGCCCTTGACTATTTTTCCATTCGTATACAATATTTCCTCCCAAATTCAAATATCTACACCTATCCTCAAATTATATTATCTATTTTAAACTAAACTATATTCCATGATAATGTTAAATAAAGAAGATGATGGATTTTCTAGTTCATATAAGAACCCAAAAGGAAGTGGTGAGCGGTGAAATATACTTATTAGAGAATCCATCATCATGACTGAAATGAAGTTTTTAGAGATAATGTAGAAGAATTTTCTCTATCTCTAGGGTTGGGATTTCATATTCAATGAATATGAATAATGATATTTTTGAATAATATGTAAATTGGTTTCATATAAATTCAACATATAGTTCATTAGAATAGTGGATATTATTTGTTTAAATGTATGTAGTAGTGATGTGATGGTTTCACCAGTGGAGTTTGTAGTGATAATTTATTTTTAACATGAATCGAAATTTTACTTCAGTCAGATGTTGGTTGGAAAGAATTATACACAACCAACAGAGGTTTTTAAATTTCTATTTGGAATCACTAATTTTGAAGAGAATACTATAAAATATTTACTGTAATAGTGGATGTTTTTTTCATAATTTTCTAGAATGGGATTTCCCATAGAGCATGACAGATTTGAAAAATTCTATTTCAGGATATATAGATATTATATTTTCTGATAAATAATATGAAGCTCAGACTGTGAAGGTACATGATATGATTTATTCATAATTTCAACAAAGGAAAGGGTATGATGAATTATTATCCATATAATCTATAGATATCCCTAGTTGTAGAGAACAATATTTAATTACTTCATGGAGAAAAAATAATATTTGATAAAAGTAATACCCTATCTATAGTTGTTTATAAAACTATTATGTATTTCATGGTAAATAATTCACATTCATTGAGGTCTTTTAGAGAGGAAGGTGTTTCTTAGGGGATGCATCCTAAAACTCCAAATATATAGATGAAACACCTACATGGATGGTTTTTTCTTTAGAGATAAATGAGCATGATGTTAAATTAATCAGACATTTAGTGTTAGATATCAGACTATCTATGGTTGAGATATCATAGATTTAAGAAACAGAGGCATCGTATGAGTCTCTCCCCTGCGTGAGAGCATCTCTCTCCTAGACTTTCTAGGGTTTCAGTTCCTCGGCCGTTTCGTTTTCTCGGCGGCGCCGCTTCTTCTCGCGTGTTTCGCGCTTCCGCCCGAGGTCTGCGCCACACGATTGTTATCCTCCCTGTGTTATGGTCCTCCTTCACTCTGGTGTTCCCCCCCTATTCCCTCCTTTACCTTTTCCCGTTTCCCTTAGCTTCCCTCGCCGCCTGTGCCTCGGCTCCCGCCGTCTGTGTCTTGCAGAAAAGCGGGGCCAACCCTCGTCCTCTGCTGTTCTCTGAACCCGGTGTTGGTCCAGGTTTCCTCCGGGGCTCTGCGCTGCCGTCCGTCGCCGTTCCACCCTTGTCGGCTTCGGATTTGGCTGAGGAATCGCATCACTAGATCCTACCTTCCTCCTTTCCCCCGTTTCCAGATCTGGGCGCCTCTGGCCTGGTTGATCCTGTCGTGGCTTCCCCCCCCTCCCGCAGGACCTCCTTGGTCTCAATCCCTCGGGCTCTGGTTCTGGAGGCTTCCCCAACCCGTGTTTTCCCCTTTCTCCTTTTTTTCCGTTGTTCTTCCTACTTGCGTGAAGTTTGTGCTGCCTGGCGACGGACCACCGAGTCCTCGCTTCGCGAAGCGGTTCTGGAAGAGTAACACTGTCCCGCGAAGGAAATTACCCAGCGCACAAGTTGTAGCGTGAGGGGACTTGCGCGCAAGTGGAAGCACGAGTTGAAGAGCGCTAGGTGAAGCGTGAGGGGACGTGCGCAAGTTGAAGCACGAGGGGGCTTGCGCGATTTCTGTCTGTGTTACCCAGTGCATTAGAATTTACCGCGCAGGGCTGGTTGTGGATTGAGTTTGTCCCCAGCGCGGTGCTGTTGGCCGCGCAGGTCTTGGTGCGGCTGGTGGTCCTCCCATGCTTGAAGGATCGGGTCGTGTAGAGCTGGCACGAAAAGAAACAGTGGTATGGTGCTTCCGAGCTGCACCTGACTGGAGGACTTATATCGGGTTGTGCCGGAACAGAGAAATCGTGGGGCCGAGCCTGACCCGTGTGAATTATTGTTCAAATCCGGACTGAGATACTTTTTGTTGATTCCTAGAGGTCTGGAAAAAATTGTGATTCTCCTGGCCGCGAAGCTTTGGTTGTGAAGACCTAGCTTGCGCTGGTTCGGACTGAGCCGGAGTCTCAGGGTCGGGGACCCCCTCTGGGCCTGACTCCCCTTGGATAGGGGACCTCTGTTTGGCCCTTCCCTCCCTGGGAGTTTTACATGGCTCTCAACATGGAGACGGCTCTGCTGAACCAATGGAAGAACCTCACATTAACAGACAAAGAAAAAGAGCCACTCGCAACCCCTAGAAATGAATACAACACTTTAACAAAACGTATGGCTTTATTGGTTATCGTAAGACTGGCGACCGAGACACCATTTAACCTTAAGGCCCTCAGGACCACTCTTCAAAATCTTTGGAAACTGGAAGCTGGAGTAGCCATCTGGGAAATTGAGAACAAACTCCTTGTTTTTGAGTTCTTCAGGGAGAAAGACAAAGATAAAGTCCTCAGAGGACGACCTTGGTCCTTTGACAATCATCTCATTCTGATGGAGGAATTTAAAGGGGGAGACGAGATTCAGAACTGCACACTTACCCGATCCCCGTTCTGGGTAAGAATTAAAGGAATACCGTTTCAGGGGAGATCAACACATGTGATGAAAGAAATTGGAGACCGGATCGGTCACTTCCTAGAGTGGGATTTCTCGGAAACAATACAATGGGGCCCCTGGGTTCGAATAAAGACTGAGATCGATGTTTCTGAACCATTAATGCGAGGTATGTTTCTGAAAAATGATGATTCCAACACCTGGATCTCGTTCGAATTCGAAAAACTACCAATCTTCTGCTTCCTTTGCGGACGTATCGGCCACCTTGAGAAAGCATGCGGGTCAAAGCCAGAGAATTCCGCCGAAAATATTACCCTACAATACGGTCCGTGGCTCCGGGCCAAAGCACACAGAGAGGCATATATCCCTGAGGCAGAGAGACAAATAGATCGGGACCGTCTCATTGCAGCCCATCTAAGGCGACCAGAATCTGGACAACCTTCCATTATAAGGATGGGACCACCTGTCTTCCCAAAAGAATCCCCAGCTGAGATTAGGGGAAATGGAAACGCCTCCCAAGAGATTATCGTCAGATGCAATGATGGGGCTCGGCGAGATAGTAACCTGATTCAGGGTATCACAGAATCCGACTCCGTTTTAACTACACCGAATTTAGCAGTCTTTACTTCAACTGGGAAGCTACCTAAACGAAAAGAACCTCCAGAAAAGCTGCCGAGGCAGAAACATGTTTCCTTGGATCCGCCTGAAGCTAAGCAGAGTTCAAAGCGGATCCCAACTGATGCCCTTCTGCAAGCCGATTCTGGGAAGACTGAAGCCTCACCTTCAGGACATGTTACTCGTAGAACATGGAAAAGGGCACGCGGTGGTGGTAAAGGCGATTGCCCAGGGAATCCCAACCCGAGAGATCTGAAACGGCAAAGCGAGTCCAGTGGTATGCACACCAGTCCTCCCAAAAGGAGGAAAGCATCAAGTACACCATTAACCCCACAAGAGACAAAGGCGGAGGCCGGTCAGGCCCGACCCCGCCTAGAGCAATGATTTCTCTGTGCTGGAACTGTCGTGGGCTTGGAAACCCACGAACGGTTCGTATGTTCCAGCGCCATTGCGCTCAAAGTTTCCCTGATATGGTTTTCCTGTCCGAAACCATATTGGAAAACAAGGACATCACAAACATTTCTCTAAAATGCGGCTTCCAGGGTTGTTTCCCGGTTCCCCGACAGGGTCATTCAGGGGGATTATGTCTTCTTTGGAAGGATAATGTCGATGTTAGGCTCCTGTCTTTTTCCCAGCACCACGTGGCTGCTTCCATTTGTGATCCCCACAACCCCCCCTGGACTTTTGTGGGATTCTATGGCTGGCCCTCCCAGTCTGAAAAGTGGAAATCTTGGGATCTTCTTTGCAAACTCCGTCGTGATCTGCCAAGCCCCATTCTGTTTGGAGGGGACTTTAACGAGATCCTTTTCCAGAAGGAGAAAAAAGGTGGAGCTATTCGTTCCTCCACGTCTATGGCTGATTTTAATGATGCTATCCTTAAGGCTGAACTGATGGACCTGGGTTACACGGGTAATCCTTTCACATGGTTCCGAGGCAGTTCTGATGGAAATCGAATCGCTGAACGTCTGGATAGATTCTTTGGCTCAATGGATTGGATGAACCTCTTCAAAATGTACCATATCAGACACCTCACGTTCAACTGCTCGGATCATTGCCCAATTGTCATTAACTGCACCCAGAATGAGCACGTTACTAGTTCCAGGAAACCATTCAGATTTGAAAGCTTCTGGTCAAAATATCCTGAGTGCGAGGTGGTTATTCGTTCAGGCTGGAAGAATGGGCAAGCTGATCTGAGCACCAACCTTCTCCGAGTAGCGTCTGAGCTGAAGGCATGGAGCTACCCTAAATTCCGTCACCCGGACCGGCAATGCAATTTTATTGAAAGGAAGATTGGTTATCTTCTTAGAAAACCCCCGTATAGCAGCATTCTCTCCAAAATTAGTGAAACCCAACGAGAGCTGGATGTTGCCCTGCGCAATAAGGAAGATTATTGGGCTATGCGAGCGCGTGATACTCATATAGCAGAAGGGGATGTTAATACCCGGTATTTCCACCAGAAGGCTTCAGCAAGACGTCGAAAAAACTTTATTTCTGGCATTCTAAAATCAGATGGCAGTAAAGTGACTGACAGAGGGGGAATCCAAGAAGCTTTCCTAAGCTATTTTAAGAAACTCTTCTCTGCAGGCCATTCTGACATTTCTCCTGAGATTGAGGACTGCATAAAACCCGTGATCTCTGACGATATGAATAGACAGCTTTCTAAAGATGTGACGAATGACGAGACCCTTAAGGCCTTAAAGCAAATCCACTCGACGAAGGCCCCGGGACCAGATGGATTCCACGCCCTCTTTTTCAAGAACTATTGGCACATCGTTGGTCCAGACATATGCAATTTGATGCGGGATATTTGGGCAGGGAAAACAGACCTTTCCTCTCTTAATGAAACTATTCTTACCCTCATTCCCAAGATGAAAAATCCGCAAGTGGTTTCGGACTTTTGACCTATCAGTCTGTGCAATGTTTCGTATAAGATCTTTTCGAAGATCCTGGCGAATCGGTTGCGTCCTTGGCTTCCCGACGTCATTTCAGAGAACCAAAGCGCTTTTGTGGCAAAAAGGTTAATCACTGATAATATCATTATTGCTCATGAAATTTTCCATTCCATGAAAACACGAACACGAGCAAAACGAGGGATCATGGCTTGGAAATTGGATATGGATAAGGCCTATGATAGAGTGGAATGGAACTTCCTCGAACTTGTGATGCTCAAGATGGGTTTCTACACCAAATGGATTGACATGATCATGCAATGCGTCTCGTCAGTTTCCTTCTGTATTAATGTCAACGGGGTGCTCACCCGAGGCTTTTCCCCTTCCCGTGGGCTTCGCCAGGGAGATCCACTGTCACCCTTCCTTATTATTTTAGTGGCTGATGTGTTTTCTAACCTCCTTTCCAGGGAATTTTCGTTTTCCAAAATTCATGGGGCGAAAGCGTGCCGCAAGGGCCCTCCGATATCCCACCTCTTCTTCGCTGATGATTGCCTTCTTTTTTCTCGAGCTACCCCTAACGAGTCTACTGCAATCTGCCAGGCGATACAACAGTATGAACGGGCTTCAGGACAAATGATCAACCAGAGTAAATCAGAAGTTTCTTTCAGCTCTGGAGTCCCCCAGCCGAAAAGAGAAGATATTTGCTCTTTAGCACGCATCCCTGGGGTCGATAAGCACCAGAAGTATCTTGGGATCCTGACGGTGGTTGGACGGTCAAAGAAAGAAATATGTTCAGCTATTGTGGATCGAATTGAAAGAAAAATACAAGGTTGGACCCCTAAAAAAATATCCAAGTCCGGGAAGGAAATCCTCATCAAGGCGGCTCTTCAATCTGTCCCCAGCTATTTGATGTCTATTTTTAAACTGCCTGATGTGGTGCTTTCAAAGATTCAATCCAGAACATCTAACTTCTGGTGGGGTCGAAAAGACAGAAAAAATAAAGTCCATTGGATCGCCTGGTCTACTCTCTGCCAACCAAAATCTGAAGGCGGAATGGGTTTCCAGTACCTTTCTCTTTTTAATGATGCTTTGCTGGCTAAACAAGGTTGGCGTTTAATTAATAAACCATCATCTCTATGCTCGCGAGTTCTCCGGACTAAATATTTCCCACGTAAGGATTTCTTGGATTCCCATCTTGGCTATCGACCCAGTTTTCTCTGGAGAATCATTTGGGGTGGTCGTAATCTTCTGAATAAAGGACTTGGATGGAGGATTGGGAACGGTTCAACGGTTAAGATTTGGACTGATCCCTGGCTTTTTGATCAGGCAGGCATGAAGGCGTCATCCCCTATTTATCCAGGATCCGAACATGCCACAGTCAGTTGTCTTTTTGATGATCAAGGGGCAGGACGGTGTCTAGAAAAACTCTTCTCATGGTTTAATGAGAGGGATAGGAGAATTATTCTGAGTATCCCCTGTGTGCCAGACGTAGGGCCAGATCATCTCTACTGGACAAACGACAGCTCAGGAGAGTATTCGGTGAAAGCTGGTTACCGGCGAGCTATTGCTGCCCAAATTATAGAAGGATATGTGAGGCCCTGGACATCAATTTGGAAGCTTAATGTTCCCCCTAAAGTTCGCTTTTTCTGGTGGTAGGTGTGTACCGGTATACTTCCTACTAAGAGCCTCCTTGCCTACAGACACTTTTCATACGACAACTCATGCCCTTTCTGCCCTTCTGTGATTGAATCCCCTCTCCATGCTCTGTTTCAATGTCCCGGGGCCCAGGAGGTTTGGAATGGCTGGGGATCAACTATCGAGCTGTCCCTGGACGTCGCCTCAGATCCTACCTCTCTTCTGCTGCGATGGTGCTCCTCCTTTTTGCCGGCTAAAGAAGGGGCCCTGTGCATTTTGACTTGGATTATCTGGGATCGGCGGAACGAGGCCATTTTCAATCATTTCTGGAGGCCCCCCAGATTTTGGATTGACCGGGCTTCGTCATGGATTGCGGTTTGGCAGAACCACCCTAAGCAACAAAGACATTTCACCCCCTCTCCTCTTCCCCAACACTGGTGCCCTCCACCGGAAGGGATTTTTAAGATCAATGTGGATGCCTCTCTCCCTAAGGATGGCCCAGTTGGACTAGGTTTACTGGCCCGTGACAACCTGGGAAATCTCATCGCATCCAAATACGAAGCACGTTACACACTTTGGGAGCCCTCAGTCGCGGAGGCCGCCGCCATCCTTGCTGGGTTAAACTTCGCAAAAGATCACGGTTGGGATTCTATTCACATCGAGTCCGACTGTCTCACGGTAATCAATGCCATCAATCTCACTGACGGCGGGCTTCAACCTTTCGGCCCCATTATCCGGTGTATTCAATCGCGGAGACAAGGCTTCAATTCCTGCATTTTCTGTTTTGTTAAAAGGGAAGCGAATGAAGCCGCTCACAAGATGGCTGGCATTGGCCCTCCTTACGAGGATTTGCTTTGGTTCAATCATTTTCCATCATGGTTATGCTGCTGTATTTCTGCTGATCTCCATCATTAATGGATCCGTCTTTTTTGTCAAAAAAAAAAGAAACAGAGGCATCTAGTGTTGCTAAGTAAATTCCAACTCTTGAGAAAACTATTATAGATACTGAATGAGTTAAGAAAATTGAGATAGATGTTGTCATAACTCATTATATTCCTTAGGAGATTCTAGTTGAGATAGTTCATAGTGTTTCTGTTCATAAAGATTGATATGTAGTGAAAATAGAGAATCATTCAGTTGATAGAATTATTCCATGATAACTTTTTAATAAAAATGGGGTTGGTGATGTGCGTCCAAAATATATAATAGAAAAAATTAGAGGGAGTGATTATTACATAGGTTATGGACTTGAGACCTCTATTGGAGTACTTCTTAGAAATGAGGGAATTATCTCAATATTTTCTATTAATAGGATTTTGAATGGGGGAAGAGGGATATAAGATAATAGAAATCAGAATATTTTAAAAGGGATTTATATTTTTATAAAAAAAATTTGAAGGGTTTGTGAGTGTACCAATTTTAAAATAGAAGGAATTACATTTTATAAATATAGATTCATAATATAAAGAGAGCACATGTTTCAAAAGTAATGTTGGATCTAAAGTCAGAAATTTCAAATATACGATATGCCTTCATTGATCCACACCCCAAATATTAAATTTAAGACATGGTTTAAACATTCCCTATTTATTGCTTCCATTAGATATTAGACTTGAATAATTTTTTATCATTACTGAGTTATCCAATTTTTAAATTAATTTTATTTTCATTTCAATTGATAAAATAGTACTCATTTGATAATTTATACCAACTCATTATATGAAATAAATTAATATTTTCCAATAAAATATCCATGTATGATAAAATTAAATTTTAATATTAGTGCAAAAATTTCATAAAAACATTTTTTAGAGAAAGTGTAATTTTATTAATGAAAATCATGACTATGATAAATTTATTATAATTATATACATACATTAAATAAATTTGATTATTATAAAAATAATAATAATTATGTGTCTTTAAAATCAACCCCAAACAAAATATCACAATGAGAATATTTCAATAATATAAAATCCAAAATTAATACTTTTATTATAATAAAATATTCATCGCGTTATAAAATGTTAAATAAATATTTTTCTAAATAGAAGATAATATTTAAAATGTAAAATTTGACTTATCAATACTAGTAATGTTTCAAAAATATTAATGGTATTGTTTTATCCTAATGATTTTATAAAATTATAGGTATTTGAAAAAAAAAATTTAGCAATAACCTAATAAAATGGGTCTAGAAATATAACATTAATTAATAATAATATAATATTTTGATTAAGAACCCTAAAATTATGTTCATGTTTTAAATTTAAAATCATAAAGTTTTTGAAACATAAAATTTAAATGGATTTATGAAATATAATAAAAATCATATTTTACAGGGAAATGATTTTTTAAATATTATATATTTTATCCTTAATTCCATTCAATTAATAATTATAGTTTATCTACAATACATATGAAAAACCTTAATTTTCAATCATTTAGTTATAATTTATTTATTTTTAAAGTAATAATTCATAGAGAATACAATAGAAATTTCTAGAAAAGTATATTTTGAACCATAAAATGAATTTATCCATATTACTCGACTAATAATATCAGTAGGATGTACAAAAATTTAGTTTCATTAAAATATTATAAATTACATTCGCTAAAAATAATTTTTATTCATGAGTAATTTAAAATACCAAACACTTTTAAAAATTGGTTCTTTTTTAAATAATAATTTTATATTAAATAACCTTCTCCAAATAAAATTATATATAATTATTTATGTTTAAATAATATTATTTTTTTAGTTGAATGATTCTGAAATATTATTTAAATTTGATATATTAATAAAATAAAAATATTTTTTTACCCATAAATATATATATATATATAGAATTACAATAAAATTTCTTAGTTAAGTATCATCATTTTTTTAATTATTTAACTCTCCTAATGAATTAATATTTATATTTTACATTAAAATTTTTCATAGTATAATGTATTAAGGTCTTCTTTAGTGAAAAGTTATGTGTTGAAAATGTTATTAATCACTATCTTTATTTAAATTGAAATTGATACTGAAATTTTAGGGCATTAAATTCTATAATATTTAATTAAATTTCATGGTAAAATTTTTAATTTCCCCCATAAATGATAATATATAATAATATTCATAATATATTAATTACTGCTGGTACTATTTCTAATGAATCATATACTTACTATAATTGTAAATACATGGAAGCTCATCTCATGGTTGAGAATTAATACGCATATAATTGAATTAATATTAATTTAGAGGCTGTAGTTATCCCTTCATAGCTAAATGATTATGCAGGGGTTTATGATATTAATTATGATTTCTTTAGTCTAAAAATTGATATATGATATATAGAGTCGGAAATAATCAATTTTATAAATCAAATAAAATTCTTTTCTAAGTATGAATAATAATATATTCATGTACCTAATTCCCAAACACATTAACATAGGTTGAAATAATCGTAAAACTAGTGGATTTATTAAATTATCAATGTTTTGGGATGTAAAATAGATTATCATGGAGAATTTATAGATATAGTGGAGTGGTGGGTACTATAATCCAACATGACATCCTCAAATATGATGTGGATTTTATGGTTTCAATAATTATCAAGATCCACTTATGTGGTAGTTATTTTAAGGGTTCTTTATTTTTCCCTTGGTCTTGACGGTTTCTAATAATTATTGTCTCTATTAACCCTTTAATAAGATTGCCTATTAGAGTGATTCCCATACCCCTTACAATTGATGAAATACTGTGGTTGGATAATTTTGTTGAAACTTACCTTATTACATTGAGATAATAAATATTTATTAAATTTGAAAAATATTGTGTGCCTAATGGAAAGATCTACCACAATTGAAACGTTTTCTCATTTCATTCAGGTAGTTTTTACTATATTATTTCTATTTATATAGTTTTACTTTCGTTCCTCCACATAAATTTTCATTTTTGTTTGCATAAAACACCATTTTTCTATTATTTTCACTATAATATTATGAGTATATATCTTCCATCCCCACCCTAAGTTTACATTAAAAATTATATTTTGAGTGACTAAAATATCTTATAAGAAATGTTGTTTGAAGTCTTATCATTAGGATAAAAAAGAATAGTTTTATCATACTCTCTCTGATAGTAAAAAAATAATGGCATACCTTGTGTATAACATACCACCTTAACCATATGTATAATACCTTTAAAAACATTTATCATTAATACTTTCTTAGTGCTTTTAATCTTATTTTGAGGTTAGATAATTGTCATTCGGGGGTTCATTATAGGGGGAAAGAAAAGTGTGATGAATAGTTCCTACGAAAGGCAACAATATTAATACTGGAATCTTATAAGATTATAATTTCTTTAAGAACTCCACTAATATAATATTTTAAGCCCATCATCTATCATGTTGGACTTTTAGAGGTACAAGGTCATTTGTTGGGACCACTAGCTAGTCAGTGGTTACCACTGAGCAGCCGATGGCTATGGGATAAGCCAAATTAACAATGGGATGATTTGTATCATACACACCTAAAACCCCTATTTAACACTAATAATCACTCTATACAACCCTTATTATTTTTTAAAAAATGTAGGGTAACATTCGGGTTGACTTAGACCCTCTTAATCATCCTTACATGGTTATTTTATATCTAGTCGATTAGTTGACCATCCTTTTGTAAGTATTATCAAATCCCTATCATTTTCACCATTTATCATGGAATTGAAAATGGTTTTAGTCTACCTTATAATAACATAATTATCATGTTATTATCCCTCTCAATTATATATAGATTCATACTTTTTTTTATGAATGAGGTTGGGTCTCTTGTTAATTGTGGGCAGAAACATGTTACATTTGAATAATGTGTTGATATATGTTATCCATTATCATTTTTATTATGTATACTCAATTATGATATTTGAAAATTAATGTAAAGTTCCACTTATAAATTTCTCAATGGATTCCATTCCTTCTGATTTGGGGATCCCATTATCTTTAGCGTGAAACCCATGTGTGAGGTAGGTGGTTATGCCTATAGACTTTGTGTGATAAATGTTGAATGCTGTTGGTTTTGGAAATTCTATTATAAATTGTATTGTAAATAATAATTAAAATGTTCTTGTAATTTTTACATTTGTGTATTAGTGGGTTTTCGATAAATATGGGATTGATTTTTTTTGTAAAAGGAAATGTTCTTCAATGAATTATGAAATGGTTTGTGAAATTGGTTTTCAAAGCCTAATTTTGGTTAGGAAATGATTGTTTGGAAACTATTTGGTGAACTAAGAATGAATAATTTTTAAATTATTTGTCATGGAAATTAAATAAAATCTTTTAGATCCTTGGTGGGGGTACTATGTATATAATTTTCTGTTTAAATCATAAGGTTGTTTAATTTAAGTGGTGCTTATTTGTTCTTTGATCATAAATAATTTGTCTCTTGGAACACGATCTTAACACTATAAGGATGTTCACATTCTACGGTTTTCCTACATTCTTAGATCATTGATTAATTGTATTTATATACTTTATTTGTGAGACAGTGTTGATTTTTATTAGAGTATTATTGTAATAACTCACATAGACCTATATTTTTCAAGATGTAATTTCTATTGTGCATGACATGGTATCATTTAGATTTGATGTGATATGTGATACATGATTTGATAGAATTAATTAATTTATTTGGAAATTTATTTGAGTTAATATCATCTTTAATACATTTTAGATTTTTAAAAAGTAGTTATCATGATTTGGATATAAATTCTGAAAGTGTTTTATCATTCCATGTTTTCCAAATATTTTTCATATTAGGGCCATTTTATATAGACATGTTATGGAATTCCTTAGTGGGATTATATTGAGCCTATTTGGATCACATGCTATACATATCCTTTGGGTTGTTTCATCATAGTTTTTTTAATTAGGAAATGGTGTGGAACTACTTTGAGGTAGTGAGGTTTTGTGTTATCTTGGTAGGGGAGATGCTTGTGATGTGGTGGGATGTTTCCCCAATATGAAATTGAGTATCCATTAGTCGTTTAGTCTATTTTTTTGTTTATACAATTATACCTTTTGACCTGTTTATTTATTTATGATGATATCGCAATTGTTTTTTTGTTTTGGTTTTCTATTTTGTGGTCATATTTATCTGAATATATTCCTTGTCTTATGTATCAATTCTGTAAAATTATTCCCCATTGTCCTCAGTCGATGCCTTGGTGCTTATAATAGTGTGCGTGGGGGGGGGGGTTCAGAATTCCCTTCATGATTTTTCATGGCCTAGTTTAGATCTTAGTTGGTGGGTTAACCGAGATGGTTCATGAAAATTTGATATCAAATACAATTTTTTCTTAATATTTTTAATTTCATAAATAAGAGATTAGACTATTCATACTTATGAGGAATATTATGGGTGACTTCTTCTTTGACACTCAACAAAATTTTCCTTAATTCACCATGGGATATTGGAATGTGTGTCTCTCGTGTTGGGTATTGATCTAGATATTATTTATGTGTATATTATTTGGGTATTAACTAAGATTATATCATTGTATGATAATTGATATCAGGTTTGGGGTATATAGATGCAATATTTAGAGACATAATATAAGGATTCAATATAAGGGTGGACTGGGAAATTTTCTTTAATGGAGTCATTTTATTGATCATTGTATTCTAGATTTTATCATGTTTGATATTCATACGATGGAATAGAACGTACCATTAATCGAAATCCATGTTATTTAGTCACAATCTTTAGTTGGAGGCTACAAGGATTTAGAATAAAGGATATTATGCTATAATCCCTCATCTATTAAGGTTACTAAATACCCTCATGAAGAAGAATAATTTCTAGAAAATATTAACAAGTTATTTTATTAAATGGAGACACCTAAATATAACAAGGTGAAGTGAATGACAATTTTAGTTTGGGATTGCATAAAAAGGTTATTGGAGTCAACTAGTTTTGTGAATCATCAGGTGATATTGGAGTGGATGAACTTCAAAACCATTTTTTTTCAGAATTTATTCCTAGAATCCTTAATTATTTAAATGTATATTGTGTTTTCCTTTCAGTAGAGAGAGAATTTTGTGATAGAGTACACCAACTATTTTTTTATGTTCATTCATTTAACTCATAAGGTGATGATTAATGAGAAGATAAAGGAATAAAAATAATTCCATGGTTGGAATTATAATATATAATCATAGATATATAATATGAATCTCAAAATAATATATAAATGTTTAACATGGATATAATATATATATTGATATGGTGGGAAATTCATTCTTGTTTTTTTCGTCCCTTCCAATTAGTGGATATTCTAGTTTTACACATGGGAAGAGGAGGATGTTTTATGATAGTCACTAGGGAAGTAGTAGTAGTTATCCATTGTGGTGTTCATATAATACATTCTAAATTACTATAAGTATACCATTGACTTGGTATTAGTATTTTAAAGTATGGAACATCTGATAGTTTTTCCCCACACCTCAGAATAACTGAAGACCATGTTGTCATCATGGCCATCTATATCATATCTATCAGACCTCACCTATGAGTTATCATTTCTATGGTTATTTTTCTCTAAATTTCGTAATGGTGAAGACAAAAACATGGATGTCAAAAATAATCAACCCATAGACATCTAGAATGAACAAAGTTTACATAGTGGATGATTTTTCGATGGATATTTTTGTTATCTCTACTATAGTTAGAGGTACCATTTTTATTGAATCTTTTATAGAAAAAAATATATTTGTTATAGGTTCATTTCCCACTTTTATATATAACTAAATCCTTTTTTGAAACATCCAATTGGAATCATGCAATTTTCTATTGAGTTAGAAATATATCTTAGAATAAAGAAGGAGAAGAGGTTTCATATCCTTCACATTTTCTTTTTATAGCTCATGCATATTTAGTCAAGGACATTCCATATCATTATCAGTACCTTTTCAAATTTATCATTTGTATATATTTTATAGTTTCTAATAAATATGATATTTATTCTTATAATCATCCTGTTTTATTTACTTATGCGGATTAAAGCTACATGGTGTTTTAGGGAGATTGGGACCTAGGGTCTGGTCAAGTAGACCTTTTCATATGAATCTTAGGTTTCTATTGTAAACTATTTTCGGTTTTTAGAATGAATTTTATTCCTTTCAGATTATTCTCATTTTTTTTCATTCCATTATGAACATTTCTTGGATGGAATATGTAGTATTCCATAAGAATAAGAGAGAAGGTTCTCCATTGATCAGTTTTCTTGAGAAAATCCATTATCAATACCCAATTACTATATGAAACCTGATTAGTTTAACGTGATCTTTGTATACATTTTTGAACTATTTGAGGATGGATTTATTTTTCCAAGTGTTTCTCTAGGGGTGTCCTAATTCTCTATTATAATATGGATAGTTATTCTTTGAACTTATATACATACTATTAGATGTTGAATCCCCAAATACATAATAATTTTTATTGATTCCCCATATGAGTGATTTGTATAATCAGTTAAATTGGAGAAAGTGTATTTAAAAATTCATTTTCTGTCTAGATAACATCATTTTAAGATTAAAGAAGCATATATCCCTTATTCCACTATCAAGAGAAGGTACACCCACTACGAATATATCATGATTCCTTGTATCCTATCTAATGTTCGTGTAGTGATTATAGATATACTATACTTGATATTCCATCTATCTATCAATATAATTGATCGGATATTCAGGGATTATATCTTGATTTATTCATGATTTTAAAATTATATGAATAACCATATATGTTTAGTTTTTTAAATCTCTAGGAGATATTACATTCATATAAAGTTATCTAAATGAAATTTAAGGACATGAGAGTTAATTTTCATAGGGAATATTATTTCAATACATAGACTCTTATTCAATCCTAAAATGTTGAATATTGTGATGTCTTGGGAAGAACCTCTAAATAAATTTGAGATATGAATCTTCAAAGGCCATGGTTGGTATTATTCTAGGTTTATGAGAGATTTTTTAGAGCAATAATTCCTAATCATTTCTCTTTCCAAATGAGGTGAAATTCTCTTAGTATGATAAATTTATGGCCTCCATTGATGATTTGAAATGACTTCTGACAAAATATTCTATTATAATCATTTTCAAACATGGTAAGGGATATGTGGAATATTATGATAATTATAGCATTCTATTGGTGAGTGTTCCTATATAGTATCGCCATTTTTAACATATATTTTGATTCGTATTTGTTCACATGAGAATAATTATCCTACCCATGAATTTGATATCATAATTGGAAACTACCTTTTAAGATGATGTTTATATATTTTATGGTCACAAGATCTTGAGATATATCTTTTCTTAGAAGTAACTTATCCTTAGGTAGACGTGATGGATGGAGTACTTCTAGAATTTATAATTTTAAATCTTCTATACCTAGGTGAATAGAAACTTCACCATTGAAATTATTAGTAAGAAATTACCTTATCATGATGTCATAAAATAAAAATAGTTATTAATTGTGACATAAAGTTATACTCAGTTTCATGTAGATGGGTGTGAGGATGATTCATGAATAGTTATAACTAGTGGTTCATTTGTTACCATATTCTCATGTTTTCATTTTATCAGAGAAACAACATCATATCATGTTTGTAGGAATTTGGGAATCCTTACAAGGTGGGGGACCATTCTTTTTGGTATCTCCCCTATGATCGAATTATTTTCTTTAGGGTTCAGTTTTTCTCCATTTCATATGGAAGAATAATATTGATGTATGGTTTTCATAGTTCATCATGGTGAATTCATCCTCAAATAGTTAATATGTATTATAAAACGAGACATTATTTTTGGTCTTTGGGTACGTAGCATGAAATTGCGGATTTTCAATCTCAATGATAGACCAACCAGTAGATTAAACTTAAGAACCCAAAGCATTTATGTTTTCTCTTTCCTCTTCTAGTGATGTTATTTAAATGCAATGATGTGACTATTAACATCATAGTTTATTTACAAAAAACTCCTCATTGAAATAATGAAGTATAAGTGGTGATTGATATATTGAATACAATCTCTCATTTCATTCAGATTAAGGATCCACTAAGGTTAAGGATCAAGTTAATCCATATGCATTGGAATCCATGAAGATGAATGGGTCACCTATACCAATACATATGATAGGGATCCATGGTTTACTTCCATGTCTTCTAAAAGTCTCATAGTTGGATGGGGACTCAAGTTAGATTATGAAAAACATACCATTGATAGAAAGATAAACTAGATTCATAATGCTAATCATATTAAGGATGGTATTCTTAGTCACTATGTCTTGGATTTTAGTGGATAATGAGATTACCATTTATGACTCATCACATTTTCATATAATAATAGCAACCAATAATCAATTAGAATAAATTACTTTAGTTATTCATATGGTCTCTTGTTAAGGATACATCTGTGATTTTTATTGGTAATAAAATACTATCTTAGGTGATATAGGTTTATTCATGTAGTTTTGGAAAGGATTTATGATACATGAAGAAAATTTTTCATATCTCATATTCTGTAGATATATTACAAGGACCTTTAACACCACCCATTGAAATTTTCAATTGGTAATCCTGATTATTTAATAGATTTACATTGTTTGGGCCACTACTAGATTAAGAAACATGGAATGTTTCCCCCATGATATGTTTTTCCATTTGATATCACAAACCCCATTGGGTAGTATAATTATTGGTTTGAATTAATAAATCAATTTATAGTTATTAATTATATTTTCCACATATCTCAGTTTAAAATGTTTAACCCTTATCCTTACCATGTTCTTAAGTGGGAGGAATCCTTATCGAACTATGAAATTTCTGTTCTGGAACAACTATTGGAGTCTGTTTACACTCATTTGAATATATGTTCTGAAAATTCGATTCTTTTGGTCAAAAGTGTTATGGAGAAATGAATAAGATTATCATATTACATTGAAGCATGAATTGTCAATGATGGTGGATTGATCTCACGTTTTTCCAGATCTTGCTTGTTATTTGTGTTTTTTTGGGGGATAAAAAGTCATATGGTGGGGATATTGTAACATCCTACCATACCGTCAGGTAGGATCCCTTTAAAAAATTCATGAATTAAAATTTGTGGGGTTTTTTTATCTTGTTGGGAGGTTATAGAATTAGAATTTTTGGGTTTTAAAGAGGGTTAAATATTAATTAGTTTGAACGATGGATATAGAAAGCAACCAACTACTATGTTGCTACCTGTCTGAATGAAGATCCTACAGGAACTCCACCAGCTAGCTAGTTGAATATTTATATATTTGAGTTTTTAAATAAACTTTTATAGCCTTATATGATAAATTTTTAAGGTTCAGGTTTACTTCTTAGTACCACTGACTAGCCAGTGGAATACACTTGGTAGCTAGTGGCCTCATGATAGTCCAAATTAACAAGGGGTTATTTAACATGTTGTGTCCCAAAACCACAATTTTCACACCTTATAATCCAATAAAACATTAATTATTATTTTATTAGTTTATTGCCTCTATAAGAGTTTCCAATGCTCTCTCAATAATCCAATCATTCTGATTTGATCTTTGGTGGATCAGTTGTTCCTCATTTGGAATGCATGTTCGAATCCCTCCCATTTCATCTATTTCTAATTGAATTGGTAGTGATTATTTACATAGTTATTATAATATATAGATCATATTATGATCACCATCAATCGTATATAGATTCATCATGTGTTATTCTGATATAGTAAGGACCTCTTTTTATTTTCAGTGAGGTGAGCATGACTATTGAGGTGTTCGATGATCTATATTTTCTGCGAACATTTTTATTATGTGGAATAAATTATAAGATGATTAAATCAATGTTCTCGGAATCACAATGATTTATCTACTACTTTATTTCTTTATGGTGTGCTGATCCCACTATGGTTAATATGTGAACAAAATTTTAGGTTGGTGGTTCTATCTCTAGAATATGTTTAATGAACCCCGAATGCACTTGGTTTTATAAATAGTTAACTAAATGATAATAAGAATGATACTTGGTTTGGTTCAAATTAGTGTCTAGATGGGGTGTTTTTTAATATGGGTTACCCTTTTTCGTAAAATAATGTTGTTTTAAAATAATTATGGAATGGTTTGTGAAATTGGTTTTCAAATCCTAATTTTGGATAAAAAGTGTTTATTGGAAAAAAAATTTTGAATTGCGATGAGAAATTTTCAAATGATTTTTCTTTTAAAATAGATGATATCCTTGGGTACCTATGTGGTTTGGATATTTTAGGGTGTTATCCTTTTTCATCATAATTAGTTTCAATTTTTGGGGTCTTCCACTATTCATTAATTGTAGATTCTTTGGATCATTGACCTTGATCATTAAATCAGAAGGGGGTTCACATTTTAGGGTGTTCCACCATTCATATTTCATAGATTCATTGGATATAGGGACTTCATGTGAATAGTAGTATATATTTTTTATTGGGGTATGAGTAACCCATATAGCCTAGCATTATGCTATCATAGGGATTATCTCCATTTTTTATACTCTATATCATTATATTTGATTTTTCAAGTGATAGAAGATTTAAAAATGTAATTATTTTATTTTAAATGTTATATGAATCTATATCTTGTGGAATCTATTTTTGAAATATTAATAAGGGGAAATGTTTTATCATTATTTTGATATAAATTTTAAAAGATATTTATAATCTATTTCTAAATATGATGAGAATGTTGGTATTATATGATAGATACTTGTTAGGTAATAGGTGGGTGTTATCCAACTAAGCCTATTTATCCCACACTAATCACACTCCATTTGGGGCATAAAAAAATATTTTTTTGTGTGTGTTGAAAATGGAAAGGCTCCACAGTGAGGTGGTGATTCTTTATTCTATATAGGGTATGGGAAGCTAGTGGTGACATAGTGGGATATTTACCTCATATAAAGTAGAGTGTTCATTTGACTTTTAGTAGAATTATTTTTGTTCATAGACATGTACCATGGTATTTTACATGTTACTTTGATCATTTCACAATGAATATATGGAGTTTTTTGGTTTTAAAATGTTTCTTTTTGGTTTTTATTATATATATACATATATCATATTATATAATGACAAAATCATTCATTCTGGTAATTTTTGGAGACTCAGGTGCTTATCTCTATTCAGTGAGGATCAATAATTCCATTCAGGTATTATCATGGTATTTTTTGGGGTCTTGTTGTACAAGTTTTCTAGAAAGAGTCATGACATTTTATGAAACACTATTTTTCATCCAAGGTTCCAATGGATTCATCCTCGATATAATTTTACTCCATGAATTATGTTTCCATATTTATGTGAAGAGTTCATATAAAATATTTAGTAAATAATTATTTCTTAATTTTTACCTATTATATAGAGTTCAATTAATTATTTAGTTTCATTTTACTCCTCATATTCAACCATTGGAAAACCATACCTTCCTGATGATACACAGTTAAGAAAACCCTCTCAAGGTTGGAGCACAGAAGAAGGGAAAATATATTATATATAGAATTGATAAATTAAATAAAACTTATTGGGTTAACATACCCAGTAAATACGATTAAAAAATTATTCACAGTGTGTTGACATAATATTTCTCTATCCATAGTGAATTCAGAAGTTTGACATTTTTTGGGTTAATACTCATAGCTCAGAAGAGTTTACTGAGAATCTATAAAATATTTTTCACTCCATCACTTATACAATTTTATTTTTCATTGGGTTAACCATTTTATTTTAAAATAAAAGCATTGGTAAATTATATTCTCTTTACTATAAAAATTTCTTAAATAAATTAAATTTTAGGTATTAGGAATTTAAAAAATTCCTAAAAGGAGGCTATAATGATATAACATGTATTTCATAAATTTCACACATAATGTAACATATTGAACTCTTGTTTTTAATATATGTTATCCATGTTAAATTTTGATTTGGTTCTATAACAAAAATATAATCATATAATGTAAAGTGGTCATTAAAGGCATATGAATTAGAAAAAACATTACCAATATGGTCGTTAAACAAGGTAAATCAATGATGAGCCTATCTCAACTTGATTTCATCTAGAAAAGTATTTAAATACTATGAAACCAAAAAATCTATAATTTACGAATAAATATAGATGATACCAAATAAGTATACTTATTCATAGTGTTTTTAGTAAATTTATCTTATTATAATGATAAAAAATAATGAACTTAATCTCTAAAAATTATTAAAACCAACTCTAATACCAACTGAGATTTCCCAATCCCACCCTAAGTCAGGTACAAAAATGATATAATTTAAAACTATTTTTATTAATTTTTGAGATGTATCAATTCATATATAGATATATTTGAGTAATTAAATCAATAAATCTCATATTAATAACACAATCCCATTAACATAATGTTTTGTGAAATTGAGAATCAACTACATAAGACACTTATTTAATGATAATTGTGAATATTTATCAATAATTTAACCACAAAACAATCCTTTCTATACTCATCTATAATATACTCATTTTCATATCATTGGGTATAAAAACATGGCAATAGTGGGGTCTTGGATACATAGTAATGGTAAACATTAGTGATGAAATTTGATGATTATAAGTGAGAATAATGTAAAACTTTGGCTATGAGAAGAAAATAAAATTCCATGAAATGACCTTAGGGGATCATACAAAAGTAAAATTAAATAGCAAGACATAAATAAATTATATTATTATAACATATGACATACTCCTACAAAACATTATTATGATGAAAAACATATGAACATGAGACAATTTTAAACATAGATATCATAAAAAAATGGGGACATGAATCACAAACTATTTCATATATCATGGTTAAACGGGAATAACTATTTGATACTCCTAAAATTGTGGGTTAGGAATTAGTTTTTAATTCGAATATAAATATTGGATCTAGAGTCACTACATTATTCCCATAACATATTAGAGTAGGAATCACATATATATTACCATATTTGAGTGAACATCAATCCATGGATCCCATAATTATATAATTGGATATAAAATGTTACACCATGAATTAATTTGATATATGTGACCCATCCATCACATTAAGATAAAACATAAATATATGGTCCAATAAAAATTGAAAATATTCTTATTTGAATCCTCAATTAATTAATTTGTGCGTAAGAGATATGTGTAATAATCTAATTCTAAAATATTAATAATACATAATCAAGAATGTATGTTTATTGTATCATAACAAAATATCCCATTAGTGTACTAAATAAAATAAAATAATTTAAACTTATATGAAAACAAAATTTTAATATTATCGTATAAATCATATTTTAAAAAATAATAATTATACCTTTTTGAAAACCCTGAAATAACATTAAATTCATTATATTAATAATAATATACATTTATAAGGATAATTAATTTAAAAATTTACCATTTAAAACTAAAAAGTATTTCAGAAACCAATTTATTAAAATTGATGAATATTTAAAAAACAATAATTTTGGGGATAAAAAAA
This sequence comes from Viscum album, assembly GCA_963277665.1. Classification (NCBI taxonomy): domain Eukaryota; kingdom Viridiplantae; phylum Streptophyta; class Magnoliopsida; order Santalales; family Viscaceae; genus Viscum; species Viscum album. The sequence continues at coordinate 1,224,687,251 of OY728131.1, read as the reverse complement.
CACTAGACTTAATTATTAAAAACATAACCCATAAAATCAATTTTAAATTTAATAAATAGTTTTTAAAATCCTGATTTTACATTTGAAATATTTAATTATTTTTTACTTTAATTTCAAAAATAAATAATAATAAAAATTATTTAGAAATCCAAATTAAAAAATGGAGAGGCTTAAACAATAAAAATGGTTGTACATGAATTTTTTCATAGGGAAAACATTCGAAAGATGAGATTTTTTCAATAAAATATGTGTGAATGAAATTTAAAAATTATTTTCAAAAAATAGTTATGAAATTAATATACTATAATAAAACATTAATACAATTTTGAAGCCTAGATAATAAAATTTATAATAGAATGTGGGCATAGAGAAAGAAGATTCCCAACTATAATGAAGTGGTAGGGTGAGTTTCATATCAATAATCACATCGAGTGAATTATTTACAAAGGTAAATAAAATAGATATATGGAATATAAAACCTCAATAATAACTACAATATTGGAAACATTACATGGTTTTAGAGATAGAGAGAATACATATTCTCCCATAGCGATAATTATTCAAAAGCAATCATGATTTCTAAATTAGAATAGTGATGAAACCCATAGGACTTCAGTAACCCATGAATAAAAATTACTTGAAAGAAAGTATATGAGTTGAATATGTAGACCATTTTATAATAATAAAAATTTTGAAAAAATAAATATATGGCTGTAATATACTTCAAGAAATTAAAACTACTGGTGGATATAACATATGTTTCAAGGATGAAAAATTGAGATGAGAAACCACTTACCTTAATTCTCTACTTTCCAAAAAGTGATTTAACCATATATATAATATTAATAAACCTATTAATAACCTATTTATGAAACCTAAAAATATTTATAACCATATTTAATCCTTTTTAGATACATTTTTACACATTCATTAGGTATTAATCATTTATTCTCATTATCATAGGTTATAACTCCGGGTGTTCCCCACATGTTTCATAATGGTGACGTTGAACGCAATTCACTTATAATATGTTAATAATTAAAATATTAGAAAATATTTCAAAAATATTTCGTTTTAATTATTTATAAATCCCCATATTCATTTTATGGGATCTATAAGCATGAATTGATAAAATGAGACCGATTATGAGCTTGTTTTGGGTAATCTACGAATATCAATGGATAACTTCATAATGATCATCATTTTATGGGTCATTACTTCAGAAAACCATGATTTATATATATTTTTAATTTTTATAAAATACATTCACCATATATGACTTAGAAACAATTTTTTAAATTGAAATTTAAAAATGGAACACACCACTCATGGAGGCAGTATTTCAAACATACAAATGAAAGACATTTTTATATCCCAATGAATGGAATTAATATCAAAATTGATTTATATTTTTTGATTATTAATAAGGTTATAAATTTAATATTTATTTATTTAATATATTTCTACACCGTTCATTTAAGGAGATTAAGTTATAGTAAATACATTTCTTCATCGAGGCGGTAGTTCTCACATACAAAAGAATAATGTTTTTATTTTCATAGGGGAAGAGGAGACTGGTGGATAACGATTCTTCCCAAAACAAAGGAACTTATTTTATAAATTAATTTTGATATAATTATTTATGTAGAGAGAAATTGTATTTTGGTTGTATTAATATAATACAAAATTTTTTAGGGATTGATTATAAAACATGTTTAGAACCTGATCTTTTCTTAGAGGATTTCAACAAAATTGAATAATTTAGGAAATTTAATATGAAAAGTGTAATATGATTATGGAGGGGGGATATATGGGAATTAAAATTGTTTGATTCAATGTAGAATTGAAATTTTTTTGAGTTACCTTGATGGTGTGGCAGAAGGACCATTTTTTATTTAAATGGAGTGGAAAATAGAAATTATTAATACAAAGGGAGAAGTTTTTTCAAATGGTTTGTGGAATACATAGTGGAAAATAATGTAGAGTTTAGGTTTTTATTTATAAACACCTCAAAAAAAATTCTAATACATGTTTTTAAAATGATTATAGTCTTTTATTCTAATATTTTACACTGAACCCATTTTGGTTTTTACCGTGCTAATAAATGTATTCCAAAATTTTAAATTTTTTACTAAAAATAAAATAGACATTATTTCAAAAGATGGGCGTAATTATAAACCATATAAAACACATGTCACCAAAAAAATTATATGGGTTGTAAAAGTATTAATTTGATATTACCACACATAAATATTAACAATAATTTTTTATAAAAAAATATACTTTAATGAATAAAAATTATGATATGGAATAAATTATTATTTCACATTTCTCTGAAATAAATTCTCTCATTATGAAAAAATAAGAGTTATTTTTAATTAAATTAAATCAATAACTAAATTTATCTTGGAAAATATTTAAATTGAAAATATAGAAAAACATTTTTACCTGAATAACATATTCGTTAAGCTTTAAAATGTAAAAACTGTATATATATTTTTTCTAAAGTCAAAATATTATATTTAAATTATTTGTATAATATTTAGAAACACATTTTATTTTTCTAAGGTTTAATATATTTTTATGATGTGCATATATACAAATGATTTCATAAAATCCTTGGTATTAATAAAAGGAATACTATTTACTATTCACCTAGCAATCAAAAAATCCAGAAAATACTCAAAAAATCTTTCCCATTCTAATATTTTTAAGATTAACCATGAAATTATTTGAATTTTTTAAATTTAATATTATTAAATTTATGAATTTAATTTTTATATTGAGTTACAAAAAAAATTAAAAATTTTTTTTTAGGAAAATTACATTTTTAAATAGTAATCACATTTATTCTTATGTACTCTCAATTACAAATTACACTAAATGTAATATTTGTGATAAAAAATAAAAATTATAACCATTTATTTGTAACTTATTTAGTTTCTAAAAATATAAATTCACCGTGCATAAAAAAGTAATTTTTTTAAAATACATGATTAAGAGCCAAATGAATTAAACAATTTTAAATTGCTTGGAAACACTATAGGCTTGATGTTATTTTATTTTATTTTATATATTATCAATAAGTTTAATTAAATAATTCTTTAATCATGTATAATTAGAAATAGAAATCCCTAAAAAAAATTATTTTGTAAATATTATATTTATTTTAAAATTTAATAAAGGAATGTAATTAAAATTAATGATTTCTATAAAAAATGTATTTTATATAATCCTTTTTTATTAAAGTTATTTATTTTTTAAAAATAAATATATTAAATAATAGTGTTATGTTTCAAATATATATATACATTATAATAAGATATCGAAATTAAATTTTTATTTAGTTATTACTTTCTCATAATGTATTAATGTTTATATTTTAATATAGCATTTTATCTCAATTACATGTGTCAAAAAAATTAGATCTATGTGGCATGTGAAGCATGATATTGAATATAATGTTTATTTTTAAATAAATAAAGTCTTAAATTTTACGGTTTTACAATATCTCGTTTGAGTCAGGAGGGTTTTGGATAACCATTAATGTTATGTAACCTTGTCCTAATGTAATATTTGATGTTAGTTTGTTGAAATACATTAATTGTTAGATAACGAGCATAATATATTTAGTTAAATTTATATAATGAATTTTTACACTCATTTATCTGCCTAACTATCTAGTAATCATATGTTACATGATTTGAATAACAACAAACCTAAAAAATAATTTCTAAATTGGTACAATATATTTGTTTAAAAATTTAATATAAAAGTTATTTTGAACAAATAATAGATATGAAATATGTGGTTATAATTTTTATCAGAGTATGTTATTGTTTTTGTAGAAATTATATAAAACATAACCCTCACCCAGATTTATGTATTATTTTTGATAATTACATTCCTAATGAAAATCATTTTTATAATATTTATAGGATAGACCTGTACCTTAATAAACTAATATATAGTTTGGAGAAGTGTTCTAAAAAAGAATAATTTTGATAATGTAGTAGCAATGGTTTCAAATATTAATTTCACTAATTATGAATCATGAGAATTCGAAAATATCTATGTATCACACTAGGTGTAAAAAAATCCCCACTAAGAAATAATTAACATTAGGTGAAGGGAGATTTGATCTATATATTGGCAGTGAGGAATGATTTTCTACGTTGGAATTAAACACACATGATTTAATTATACCCATTGGATTATTTATATAAGTTGTAATCAATTATTATATTCCATTTACAAATTGAATTTTTATTTCTATATATTTTTTAAATTTCAAGACAATTTTTATCATAATTCAAATATATTATATAAAGATGAATAAAAAATTTAATGGACTTGTGAGTATGATAAATAGTTTATAGAATTTATATGTAAATAAATTTGTATATAAAATTTAATATAAAAAAATCAAGGTTCATATTGAAATTATTATACATTGAAATTATTACCATAGGAATATAAATGAGAAAGAAAATGAAAGACAATATAAATATATATTTTCGAAAAAAATTAGGTTATTTTTTGTTTGATAATTATAAATCTTGTTATTTATTAAAAATTGAAAAAATAACATCTTAGTAGGAAAGGTTATATATTAGTGTATTACAGGATATAATATATAGAGATACATTATAACTAATGAGTATAAAATAAAGTGGGGTGTATATTTACTTTATAAAATTTATTGATCAATCCAACTGGTAGGGTTATGAATTTCTCATATGAAACAAATTTTAATCCTTTGAAAAAATTATTGTATTCATTAAATAAGTTATAATTCAACTAAAAAAATGTGTAAAGATTCTATGATCATATTTAGTTGGTGAATACATAAGCTAAAAAATTAATTTGATTTATGAAATTGTAGAATTATTTAATAAACCAATCCTTCTAGAAAGCTAAATTTTAATGTTGTGTCTTAAATATGTATTTAATTATTTTTTGATAAGACTCAGTCGATGATAAGTCCATGTAACCTTCATTTGTCATATATATGATATTTTATGGTATAATAATCGTTGAAACCAAATCATATTCCATTGAATCTATTCACAAGGACACCATAAATGATATGGATTTGGAGGTGCCAACAATGGAATCTTATAGATATTTGGGGGTTGTATTAAACATACAATGTTTCATTCCCTAAAAAAGTAGATCTAAATTATAGATATTCGTTTTTCCATTATTTACCTTAATGAAATAAATGCTTATTATATACCATTATTTTATTATCATTCACTAGAAAATATGTTTTATTGGTATTTTTATTTAAAATGGGTTTAATATTTTAATTATTTCATAATTAATGTTATTTATGGTAAAATAGGTATTTGAAATTATTTCTGTAACATTAAAATTACTTCAATTTATCGAATTTATTATTTATTGATTATTCAAATAACACAATTTTAATTTTACTTATAAATATATTAAAAACATATGTGTTAGTGTGTGCATGATTATCCTTATTAACATAAGATATTTTCTTAGTATTTGGAATTTATTATTATTATTTTTACTACAAATACATTATATAATTATAATAAGTCAATGGGGTGTTCCCAGAAAAGAGGAAAAAACCCTATGTGGGTCGTGCTTGGCTGTAGGGAGTAAGGGTGGAGGAAACCCTAACATCTATAACTTCACAATTAATTTATTATTAAATTAACTAAGAGGTTGAGTTTGGATTGTTTTTCCTCCTCTTATTCCTCTTATTCACCATCATGTTCCATTTTTTCTATGTTTAATAAAACAGAATTTTGGTATTCCTAGGGGTATTATTTGGTTGTGTTTACCTTGGGTGAAAATTCAGTCATTTTTGTGGAGGGATTCCTTCCAAAAATTGAGTATAAGGTTTATTCTTTCCTAGTTCAAATTATTTAGAGTTTGGTATTCAAATATTTTATGCCTAATAACTATACCAATAACTAATTCATAGTTAAAACTTGTCCTTTCATGGAACATGTTAGGTTTTTATGGTATCATAGTGTTTATTAGGAGTCATTATTAATTATATGGTGTGATTTATTTGCATATTACCTTTCTTATAATTTAAGAGATATTAATTTTATTTATATTTTTATATTACCTCAAATTATTACATGTTTTTAACCATTTTATGTTTATGTAAAATCCTTATTAGAAATACTTGACATTTCCTGTAAATCAAGTGATAAATATTTTTTTATTATGTGGATTTGATAGTTCCTAAATTGAAAAATTTATGTACTTATGTAGTAAAGTAATGCCAATAATTTCTTAAAATTACAAATTGTATTTTTAAATATCAAATTGAATGTATTTTCATGGAAACATGTAATTTTATTTCTAAATAATTATTAAAGAGATATTATAATGTTTTTTGAACTATATTGTGGTATTTTGAATTAGTTAAATGTTTCTAAAAATATTTCATATTATTATATAATTATACTCATATTTGGATTTTTATAAAATTATATGTTATCATTTAATGATATTTATTTTTTATTTAAAATGATAATTCATGAGAATGATTTAAAATTTTTAATCACCTTGTCAAATGAAAAATTCACCAGAATACATTGAGAACATATAATGGATTTTAAGATAAACACTATTTGGAATGATTCTACTCTAACTAGTTTTTTGTATTCTAGTTTTGTAATTCTCTATGAATATGATGGACTTGTTTAGTATTTTTCCATTGATAGATCCATTATAGGAATCCCTAATGGGTTTGAATTCCTTACTAATTTTTGGGCTACACACTGATGGACATGGTTATGGATTTTCTATAAGTATCATAGTTATTCTAGCCTTAAAGCCCTTCGGTACCCTATTATGATGTATATATATATTATTATATTATATATATAGCTATATGATTACATATTTTTTGTTCACCTATATATGTTAAATTACATGTCTATGATAATATTCCCTGATTTTTTATTAATATTATTTCTTATATTACTTTTTTTTTATGAAAGGATGATATAGTTGTTCTTTCAATCTATAATTACCAATGGAATGATGGGTTTATGCCTTCATAAAAAAATTAGAGTAATTTAATAAATTTTTTACTGGGTATTGTATACTGACAAAATACATTTTCATTATGAACCATATAACTATTGTTTGTATTTTTTTATTTTAGGTGAAAAATTTGTGTCATTTATGGAATATTTCATTCCATGATAAATTATTCCTACATAGAGCTTAGATATTGGTCTATCTTGGTTAGTGGAGGATTCTGACCATGTAGGCATGGAATTTTATTTTTTTACATTTTATTATATTGGATGAAATTATTATTTTTTCATAAAATCGAATTTATCATGCATATTTATATGGAAATTAATTTTTTAGTTTATGTTTTCTATAGAAATACAACATATAGTGTAAAGTAATTTGTTTTTTAACCCGGATTAAATATGATGGTTTTCAATTTTTTTTAGTTTATCAACGAGTTAGTTTTTTTAAACTAAGCTCTGGAACATTATTCTAAGTGTTGGAACACTTAAAGGTGTTGTTTTTGGACTTGGATGAATACCCAACAATTTTCAATGGTTTCTTGATAAGTCATAAGGGAACCCGATCTGGAAATGACCACTTTAATGGATCTGCACGGGCTGTGCATTATTGTGGTCTAACCCATGTAGCATAACCAGCTTAATATTTTATTTATTTAAATTAAATTATATTTAATGGGGGATTTGCGTTTAAATATAAGGATGTGTTAATAAGAATAATTTTATTATTATAATTATGGTGCTATAAATTATTTTTATGTTTAAAAATTTTAAGTGGATGATTTATGAGGTGTTATAGTTACGTGAAATGAATGAGTCCTTAGGGTATTTCAAAGAAACAATTTTTTAAATGAGGAGTTTCATATATAATGAATATTTTTTTAATTAAATAAGGGGTTTTAGAATTAATAAAGAAGTGTTTTTATAGGTGTTGGGTTTTATTTATGGTTGAATAAGAATAATAATGTAGTTATTATAATTATGTATTAATTAGTTAATAATTATTATTAAGTATGTTTATTATTATTATTATAATGAAGACTGCTAATAATGAAATTTGGGGTTTTTTAATTAAATCCAAGGAAATGGGGATTTAATTAATTGTTGGGAGACATTGGTTTCTTTTAGTTAAATTGTGTTAAACAGAATTTAGTTAAATGATGTGTAATTGGGATTTTTGGGTTTTATTAATGAATTGTTTTATTTTATGATAATAATAATGATGATTATTATTATAGTGATTTCAATAATTAAATTTGAGAGAGAAAAGAATTTGAATAAATTAGTTGTTGGGGTTCATATATTTAAATTCAAGGTCAATATGTATTTAATTAATCAATATAAAGAATAGGTTATATTTAAATAATTCATGTGGAGAGAATTTATTAAATAACAATGGGTCGGAGTTTTTAATTTAATTTAATTTTGTTTTTATAATTTAATTGAATATCATGAAGTGGATAATTTATTTAATTAAATTTTTTGAATTAATTAAAATAAATAAATTTTTAATGAGGACTTGGTGGTTATCAACATAGGGTAATATTAATATACATTTAAATGATTGGTTGGGTGTTATCGAAGAAGGATAATATTAAATGGTGATATTAAATGTGGAATAAATATGTTGTTGTGTTTAATTTATTTAATCCATTTTTCAATGTAGATGTCGGGCTGTGCATGGTTAATCAATCTGGGCAGGGTAGGTCCATGGTTACCCAATTTTTAAAATTTATTTTTATTAAATTTAAATAAAATAATTATTTAATAATAATAGTAAGGAAGTTATTTTTATTATAGTTTTTATTTAATTAAATAAATGTTATAAGAATTTTATTGGATAATTAATGGGGGTATTGAGAATTAATTTTGAATCATTTATTTATTGTTTAATTAACGATGAAATGTTATATTAAAGGAGAATAATAAATGTTATTATTTTTATATTATATCTATTAGTTAAATAGGGTGATAACGAGTTTATTGATAGAGAATGAAGGAGGATCCACACTGTAAAAGAAGTGACAAGCACTATAACTCCACCCCCTATGAGGCGTGCTACACCCCCCTTCCAGCTATTCTTCGCACAATTGAATCCTTCCGGTGTCTTCACGAGTCTTGTTTCCTCGTCAAGGTGAGTACAACTATGTATGTTTTGTGATACACATCAACTGTTTGGATCCTCACTCACCAGGTTTTCTCGGAAGAAACCGTATGGATCATGATTAATTTGGTTTCCTTGTTTCTTTGGTTCTAGGGTTGTCCAATGGGCTCCTCTAGACCCCTTGGTCCATTTTTGGACTACCGTCCCCATGGACGAATTATTTCGGCTAAGTTTTGGATCATCTATGCTACTTTCAGGTATGGGTTTAAACTAGTTATTTTGTTCAACACCCCATGATCTTGTTGTTTATGGTGTGTTTGTGTTGCAGTTAATATTTTGGGTGTGTGTTGGTCCCTACTGCACTATTTATGGGTGTCCGTTAATTTTTTTAGGTGCGATGATTGTTTCTGGATACACATTCATTTTTTTGGTGCATGTACGTGAGCAGATCATAGTTGAGTTATGAATATTGGGCTTGCACAAATTTGTTGATGCATGATTCTAAAAAATGATTTAAATAAATAAAATACAACAGTTATTTATTTAAAACTTTTGTTAAATGTGACTGTAAGGATGGATTGAATTTTTTTGGCATTAAATGTAACTTTTAATTACAATGTCACATTTTTGTAATAAAACCCCTCCACCTGACGTGAATATAATAGGCGGGTATACCCAGCATATTTTTTGAAGGTATTTAATGTGATTAATTTTTTTGGAATTAATTAATGAGTGTGGATAATTAAGGGATGGATATATTATTAAGATGTGAATTTAGAAAGAGTGGTTTGATTGAATTTTAGAAATTTTGAAAAAAATATAATTAAATAACATGATAATTATCAAAAGATGATTAGTAATTTTAGAATAACTAATGGGTAGATTAATTTTTACACATTAATTTTGAGAATGGTTAATCAATTTCTGAATTTGTTAATGAAATGTGATAAAATTATTTAACTGTTGAAATAACTAATTTTCATGCATTAATCAAATTTATGAATTAATTAAATGATTGTGATTATTGGAGAATTAACAAAATAAATAATTGTGAGAATTTATTATGTTTGGTCAAATTTTCAATTTTTATTGATAGATAACGATAATTAATTGGTAAATTAATTATCAATTTAAATGATAATTTGTCATTATTAAATGTTGATTTAATTTTCATGTTGTACTTTTGTGAACAAGAATAATTAATTGGTTAATTAATAATTTATTGTTGATATTTTGAAGTGGTAATTGATTGGGGAATTAAATAATAGTAAATTGATGTTGGGAATCAGTTATTGGACTAATTAACGGGCTTTATTAATGTATTTATAAATTATTTAATGAATGAAATTATGGTTGTTAGACATCGTGTTCTTCACTAGTGAGATTAGGTGGTGGACATTACATTCTATATCTGATATATATATATATATATATGTAACACCCCGAGATTTTATGAAAAATATTATTTTTTAATTTCATTAATGTCTTGTGTTGTACGCTACACCAAAATGAGCTTTCACAACATGCATCCTTGACTTGCCTTGCATTACACACAATCGTGACCTTCCTCGATAGCGAGTGTAGTACGCAATATCGAGTTTCACTAAACAACGATATGCTTTTAAAATATTATTAAAACTAACCGTTATGAATAGTAATAACCACTTTTTGAAATTTTTAAAATTTTAATTTTCAAAATGGACTTCATTTTTGGATTCGGAATATCGAAATTAGATTAGGGTGAAATTTTGGTACTTTTCAGATAACTTTCATTTTTTGATGAATAGTGAAAATTACTAAATTTTAATTAAAAAAACCTTTTTAATCAAAATAATTAATAGTGATAAATTATTAATTTGAGTGGTTTTAAAGTATATTTAGAATATATTTTTACAATTTAATACATTGTTGTTCATTGGATATAATTTCACATTTAAACCAGACATAAACAAGTGTCAATCATTTGATAGTTATTATCTTTTTAAAAAACACTATTGGTTTTGACGACAGGAATTAATTTTTAAATTAGTTAATGTAACTGATATGTTTTGAATTTGGTAAAATAAACATCATTTTTGAATTCATAATATCAAATATAGCTTAGGCCCAATTTTTGGAATTTTTCTGGAAACTTTCATTTTTTGATGAATAGTGAAACCACTAAGTGGTAGTTAAAAAAACTGAATTTTTCATAAAACATAATTTTACCGCTTCTGTGAGTAGAATTTCGAAAATCCGAGAGACACGGTTAATATCAAGGACTAAAATGTGGTTCAATGAGTTGAAAATAATTTTTGGTGAATAGTAACTTTTTCCTTTTTTTACCACGGTTAAAAGTAAATAGGGTAGTTAAGGGTAAAAATGATATTATTATTACCCTAACACATGTCCTAATTTTATTGGATAAGTGTAATTCGACCAAAAACAAACTTAAGAATAAAATATTACCATTTAGGCCCACATGGATTAGATTAGGACATTTATTATTAATTTATTTAAAGAAGGGTTAAAATAGTTAAAAATCAATGTTTAATAAGTAGATAATTTTTAATATAGGGTTATACATAAGATAAATTCGACTATAAATATATATTAGAAATATAAAAATATTTCCTACATAATGGTATTTTATTTGTAATTTTTAAACATTAAATAAGTTAATTTATTTATGACACAACGATGATGCAGTAATTATCTTATTAATGAAATATTGACATAATTGATGTTATAAATACCCAAATAAATGTAATTTGAGACTTTTTATGAATTACACTAATTTTCTAGGTTAATATGACGTGTTAGTATTTATTTGGGTAACTTTTTTAGAACTAATCATTCTGTTATGATTTTCACAATAATCAATTACAAAATAGGGTCAAAATTGACATAAAATAGTTTTTAAGAAAAATATTATATTATTAATTGTTATTTTATTCCTAAAAATCTAAGGGTCGGACAAATTACTTATATAAGGTTATATATATTAATAATAAACAACTTGGGGTACTTTTGACTTGTTATAGTAAGTTTATTAACCTTATAGTGTAAGAACACAAAAAGACACGGTAAAAGTAAAATTGTTAACTTAAAGTTAAAACTAAATGATAATGTTAAAATAGTAAACTAAACTTGTCCAAATTCTATTGGATTAGAGGATTTCGACCCATACCCACCTTAGCTTAAAAATAACTCAATTTGGAGCTATAAAAAACTGAATATGACTTTATAATAAAATAATATTTTTAGTTATTCCAAAAGTGCCCCTCTTCTCCCTTATAAAAGGGAACCTCCTCCCTCTTTTCCTCACACCACTTTGAGCCTTCACGCTCAACCAAAAACTGCCAAATTATCTTCTCCACTTCCCTAGAAACATCCTAAAGGTCCTAGTCTTCTTCAAAGACCAATTTTAGTTCCCTAAGAGGAGGACTCAAAGAGGCGCTTCAAAGAAGAGGTAATGTCTGTTACCGATTCTTTCAACTTTATTCCATCTTCCACTTCTTCTTCTTAAGTTGTTTCATTATAAAGTAATAAAATCAGTATCACTCATATAGAGATATGTTATTATATGTATGAAACAACCCTATTTCACCATCTATCCATCCTACGGAAAATGAAGTCACCACGCGTGCGTTCATACGGAATACCGTCTCCACGCCGTGGTATAATGGACGACAAATGAAACGATTTTACCCAAAACGCTCTTTAACATGGAATTTACAAAAGAACGTGTAATATAAAGTCATAAGTGAACCATATATGACATCATAACAATGAGTATGATTCTGGAATAAGTCAAAGGCATTATTTAAATAATTATACAGGAGGTTCGGACACTTATGAAGAAAATTGGACCTAAGGTAAGGGAAATATCACAATCTCATTTTTATCCGAGATTGTTTATACATTGGTATTTACTGGGGTGTATTTTATCATCCACATCCATGTTTCCTCAATATGTAATATTATTTCCATCCACCTACAATTTTTTAAATCCATTTTTACCCTTTGGTGAGTTTTTAGTAAAAGATATGAAAGGAATCTTTTGTCATTTTTTGTACGAGGTACTTTTTGACTTTTCCGAAAAAATTACGAGAAGAATGTTTTTTAACTTATACGGCATGAATGGATTTTTAAAAAATTATTTCCAAGAAGCTTCCTTTACAAGTTTTCATGTTTATTTTTAATCAACATCCTTTAGTTTAAAATTGTATGACATGTTAAAAAAGGAAAATTTTTTTGAAGTAGAAAGGATATTTTCCTCAAGAATGGAGTTCAAGTGTTTTATCAAAATTATTTTCCATCTAAGATAATATAGGGTTATGTTTCTATCCCTATTAATACATTTATTTGATTATGTTGTGATGGAATCTTTTTTATGAATTCCTTTATCTTATATGAATTGTTTTATGATGTCATGTTGTTTAAGAATCCCATTTTTATTACATGTGTTATGCAATGATGTATGATTTATGATTTTGTGGCACACATATGAATGGTATCATTATGAGATGGGTGGGACCTATATCTCCCTCCAATTCATTTGTTAAAGATTTTATATCTCATGAGATAAGCATGGCTAGAACAGGAGGTTAAACCGGTTTAGTGAAACAAGACTGAAACGAGGAATGAACTCGGTTCAGAAACGGACTTTGTCCACTAAGATAGTCTTGGAAATGAGTCTTGACTAATAAGAAATTATTGTCTATGATTATGTGTGTATTCCAAAAAATTTCATGTTTTATGTTATGATTATTGGGATTACATTTCACAACTATGATTTATCCCATGTTATGATATTATGATCTATTTTTCCGGTTAAGATTTCCAAAATGTTATGTTCTTATGAATATGATGTGATTGATATTTATTTTGTTTACCCTTACTGAGCATTTGAGCTCAACCTTTTATATTTTCTTTTCCCCAGGATACAAAGAATGTTTTAGGTAAAAAAAGGAAGATCTTTATGGGAGATGTTGAAGATCTTTCACCACGATTAGAAGATTATATTCCGAGTTTCCGAAGACAGTAAACTATTACGGTCCTTGTGTGTGTGTTTTTGTTATGTAATAAGTATTCCGAAAAATTAATGTAATCTCCATGTAAATCAAGCTTTGGGTCTCTACTGTTGGTATCAGAGGAAAGGTTTAGTCAAACTTTGGAAACTAGGATGCGAAAATGTTAGTGAGATCCCTAGATATATTTCTAAGGTATGTCTAGGGATGTCCCTAAGGATAAGTATATGTATAGGATATAGTCCTAGAACTACGGTAACGATTTCAGAATTTAACCTAAGATGTTAGATATTGAGGGTACTCCCCCTTTACTATGTTGTTTTCCCTAGCATGATTTTTTCCTCTCACACTATTCTTTTTGGGTTTTAGAAAATGGCTGGAAACTGGAAGATTCATGATAATGGAGGAAATGACGGACAATGGAATGATATTGTTCATGAGAAACCAAATGAAACAGGATTTGGAAGTCTAAAAATCGTTATTATGCCTAATCAGTTATCTCATAATATGATCAATAATATCAACTTTGGTAAGTTTCCCGACATAGATAATAATAGAAAGATGGAGTTTCATAATGATTATAGAGGAATGAAAGTTCAATTTCCCTCATGTAAATCATGTGGGAAGTGGCATTAGGGAGATTGTTTCAAGGGAACTGGAAGATGCATTGGGTGTGGAAAAGAAGGACATAAATCCAGTAAGTGCAAAGGAAAAGGTTCAGTTAACACTAGGGATGAGGATAATGGTATTGCTACGACATCAATAATGGTTAAATGTTTTAAATGTGGAATGTATGGACATTAAGCAAACCAATTCCCTAAGGGAAAGTCTCATGAAGAGAATCAGTACAGCCTTATGGGTAGTATTTATGTTGATGATGATGAAGAGACTACAAATGATATGTGAGATGAAAGAATTGTTGAAGATCGGTCAATGGTTTAAGAAGTTAGTGGAATGATTACATGTTTGTCAAGTGTAATGTTGTATAAGTAATCTCATGGTACTTTGGAATAAAGAGACATCTAAGGATTGTTACACTGTTGTCTTTACTTGAGTTTTGAAATTGTATGATTAATGGTACCAGTATCCATGAAAGGTTATTCAGATATTTTTGGAATGTAGATGATATGGGCATAATGAAGGGATAAGGTGAAAATTAAATTTTAGATAGTATTCATGAGCTCATGACTGATATAAGGACAAGGTTATATCAAGGTTTGAGTATATTGAATTTTTGGATTTTGGTATGTGGAAAGAGTTAACTTTTGACATCATTCAGGTTTTCACTAAGGTTTAATGGGTATTCATTTTTCAAGAGAATACATGATTAACGTGTTCACATGATTGGAATTTGACCAACAACATATATGGGGGATAAATGATGGTATTCACATGCTTGGTTGATGACATTTCAAGTAATTGTTTTCTTTATACTATGAGATTGGACCGAAGTATTTTAGATAAGCCTAAAGTTTGGAATGGATTATGTTGGACATAAGTTAGTATTGTTTAAGGATAGAAGTTTTTTCAATATTATTTATGGGATGTTATAGTAATGTTGTTTTAGAAAAAGAACATCCTTCATGATGGGCGACAGCCCATCGCATCAGACAAGGCTGTGGAAATCGAACCCACAACCAAAGTGAGGTTGGCCTTTATTGCCTACCACTGGCCTACAGGAAGTCCCTGTTTAGTAGAAAATTGTTTTATTATATTAAGCAGTATGATATAAGAAGTATTAGTCCATTTTAGGAACCATATACGATTAATCTCACTATAGATGGACTTATGTACTTTTTGATAACTTTTCTAACCTTTTGTTTGAGACAGATGGAATGACCCATCATTCTATTACATGATCTGCTAACACATCACAAATGACAAATTAAACTTCATTTCTTTAAGAGATGAAGTTGAAATTTTCCAAAGAACGACCAACGGTGAGACTATACCAAAATCACGATAGCATTTCTTCTAATTCCAATTTCATCAACTTTTGGGAAATGATATTGAAAACCAAAAATGTTTTCCTAGTGCTCTTATATCTGATGAATCAGATGGTACCTTAGATCATCACAAATCTATGGCTTTGAGATTTCTTTCTTTTCTATATCCATGTTCTCTACCACTCTCCATCAGAACATAATGGTTATATTTCTCTTCCATATCCATCTTTTCACCTATGTGGAAATCCAGTGATTAGTTTATTTGGGTAACCATTACGTTTCATACTTTTGTTTTTAAATATTGGTTTTGGTATTCCTTTTTACTATGTGGGTTTCTATTAAAGAAACTTTCGAGTAGTAAACCATTTATAACCCCGACGAATTTCGAGGGCGAAATTCATTTTAAGGGTGGTAGAATGTAACACCCCGAGATTTTATGAAAAATATTATTTGTTAATTTCATTAATGTCTTGTGTTGTACGCTACACCAAAAGGAGCATTAACAACACACATCCTTGACTTTCCTTGAATTACACGCAATTGCGACCTTCCTCGATAGCGTGTGTAGTACGCAATACCGAGCTTCACTAAACAACGATATGCTATTAAAATATTATTAAAACTAGTCGTTATAAATAGTAATAACCACTTTTTGAAATTTTGTAAATTTTATTTTTCAAAATGGACTTTATTTTTGGATTTGTAATATCAAAATCAGATTAGGGTGAAATTTTGGTACTTTTCGGATAACTTTCATTTTCTGATGAATAGTGAAAATTACTAAATTTAAATTAAAACAACCTTTTTAATTGAAATAATTAATAGTGATAAATTATTAATTTGAGTGGTTTTAAAGTATATTTAGAATATTTTTGTACAATTTAATACAATGTTGTTCATTGGATGTAATTTCGCATTTAAACCAGACATAAACAAGTGTCAATCTTTTGATAGTTATTATTTCGTAAAAACACGCTATTTGTTTTCACGACGGGAATTAATTTTTAAATTAGTTAATGCAACTGATATGTTTTGAATTTGGTAAAATAAACATCATTCTTGAATTCATAATATCAAATATAGCTTAGGCCTAATTTTTGGTATTTTTCTCGAAACTTTCATTTTTTGATGAATAGTGAAACCACTAAGTGGTAGTTAAAAATCAGAATTTTCATAAAACATAATTTTACCGCTTTTGTGAGTAGAATTTCGAAAATCCATGAGATACGGTTAATATCAAGGACTAAAATGTGGTTCAATGAGATGAAAATAATTTTTGTTGAATAGTAACTGTTTACTTTTTTTACCACGGTTAAAAGTAAATAGGGTAGGTAAGGGTAAAAATGATCTTATTATTACCCTAACACATGTCCTAATTCTATTGGATAAGTCTAATTCGACCAAAAACGAACTTAGGAATAAAATATGACCATTTAGGCCCACTTGGATTAGATTAGGACATTTATTATTAATTTATTTAAAGAAGGGTTAAAATAGTTAAAAATCAAAGTTTAATAGGTAGATAATTTTTAATATATTGTTATACATAAGATAAATTCGACTATAAATATTTATTAGAAATCTAAAAATATTTCCTAAATATTGGTATTTTATTTTTAATTTTTAGAAATTAAATATTTTAATTTATTTATGACACAACGATGATGTAGTAATTATCTTATTAATGAAATATTGACATAATTGATCTTATAAATACCAAAATAAATGTAATTTGAGACTTTTTATGATCTCCACTAATATTATAGGTTAATATTACATGTTAATATTGATTTAAGTAACTTCTTTAGAACTATTCATTCTGTAATAATTTTCAAAAAATCAATTACTAAATATTGTTAAAATTGATATAAAATAGTTTTTTAAAATAATATTATATTATTAATTGTTATTTTATTCCTAAAAATATATAGTTCGCCCAAATTACTTAGATAAGGTTATATATATTAATAATAAACAACTTCGGGTTCGTTTTTATTGTTATAGTATGTTTATTAACCTTATAGTGTAAGAACACAAAAAGACCCGGTAAAAGTAAAATTATCTAACTTCAAGTTAAAACTAAATGATAAGGTTAAAATAGTAAACTAAACTTGTCCAAATTCTATTGGATGAGATTATTTCTAACCGTAACCACCTTAGCTTCAAAATAACTCAATTTGGAGCAATAAAAAACGAATATGACTTTATAATAAAATAATATTTTTAGTTATTCCAAAGATGCCCCTCTCCTCCCTTGTAAAAGGGCACCTCCTCCCTCTCTTCCTCACACCACTTTGAGCCTTCAATCTCGGAAAAACCCTGAAAAATTCTCTTATCAACATACCTAGAAACATCTAGAGGTCCTGGTCTTCTTCAAAGACCACTTTTAGTGCCCTAAGAGGAGGACTCAAAGAGGCGCTTCAAAGAAGAGGTAATGTCCGTTACTGATTCTTTCAACTTTATTTTTTTCTTCCAATTCTTATTATTAGATTGTTTCATTATGAAGTAATAACATAAGTATCACTAATATACTGATATGTTATTATAAGTATTAAACAACCCTATTTTACCATCTATCCATCCTACAGAAAATGAAATCACCACGCGTGCATACGTACGGAATACCGTCTCCACGCCTTGGTATAATCTATTATCCACCAACACCTTAATTAGATGGGTATAATGGTGTACATAATAACTATATATTATTATTGTAAAGTGATACTTATTTTGAAATAGTATACATACATTCCAATACAATTCCACGATCATGAGAACGATATCATCGCTCGTGCGTACGTACGGACTACCGTCTCCACGACTCGATGAGATTCATTCTCCATGTTAACCATTCATGAATTATTATAAAGTATATATAATAAGTAATCATGAAATATATTACATAATAATGATACTGGATTTATGTGTATATATATGTATGTCATCTACTTAATTCCATTCAACTCAATAAGGAAACGAAAATAGCGTTCATGCGTACGTACGGCCTACCGTCTCCCTGAACGGTGTATTTCTTACCATTTAATGATCTATTATATATATGTATATTCTGAATATATATTATATATAAATCTTTTATTATATTCTTGAATTAAGAAATCATGATCTATGTAATCATATGAATAATTACAAGTCAAAACACAGACGACAAATGAAATGATTTTACCCAAAACGCTCTTTAACATTGAATTTACAAAAGAACGGGTAATATAAAGTCATAAGTGAACCATATATGATATCATATCAATGAGTATGATTCTTGAATATTTCAATGACATTATTTAAATCATTATACAGGAGGTTTGGACACTTACAAAGAAAATCGGACCTATGGTAAGGGAAATATCACAATCTCATTTTTATCCGAGATTGTTTATACTTTGGTATTTACAGGGGTGTATTTTATCATCCACATCCATGTTTCCTCAATATGTAATATTATTTCCATCCACCTACAATTTTTTAAATCCATTTTTACCATTTTTTGAGTTTTTAGTAAAAGATATGAAAGGAATCTTTTGTCGTTTTTCGTACGAGGTACTTTTTGACTTTTCCGTCAAAATTACGAGAAGAATGTTTTTTTAACTTATACGACATGAATGGATTTTTAAAACATTATTTCCAATAATCTTCCTTTACAATTTTTCAAGTTTATTTTTAATCAACTTCTTTTAGTTTAAAATTTCATGACATGTTAATAAAGGAAAATGTTTTTGAAGTAGAAAGAATATGTTCCTCAAGAATAGAGTTCAAGTGTTTTATCAAAATTGTTTTCCATCTAAGATAATAAATGGTTATGTTTCTATCCCTATTGTTACATTGATTTGATTATGTTGTGATGGAATTATTTTTATTAATTCCATTATCTTATATGAATTGTTTTATGATGTCATGTTGTTTAAGAATCTCATTTTTATTACATGGGTTATGCAATGCTGTATGATTTATGATTTTGTAGCACAAATATGAATGGTATAATTATGAGATGGGTGGGACCTATATCTCCCTCCAATTCATTGGGTAAAGATTTTATATCTCATGAGATAGACATGGCTGGAACGGTAGGTTAAACTGGTTCAGTGAAACAGGACTGAAATCAGGAATGAACTCGGTTCAGAAATGGAATCTATCCACTAAGATAGTCTTGGTAATGAGTCTTGACTAATAAGAAATGATTATCTATGATTATGTGTGTATGACACAAAGTTTCCTCTTTTATGTTATGATTATTGGGATTACATTTAACTACTATGATTTATCCCATGTTATGATATTATGATCTCTTTTGCAGGTTAAAATTTCCAAAATGTTATGTTCTTATTAATATGATGTTATTGATATTTATTTTGTTTACCCTTACTGATCATTTGAGCTCACCCTTTTATTTTTTCTTTTCCCCAAGATATAAAGAAAGGTTTTAGGTAAAAAAAGGAAGATCTTTATGGGAGATGTTGAAGATATTTCACCACGATTAGAAGATTATATTTTGAGTTTACAAAGACACTATACTATTATATTCCTTGTGTGTGTGTTTTTATTATGTACTATGTACTCTACAAAAGTAATGTAATTTCCATGTACGTCAAGCTTCGGGTATCTACAATATATATGTGTTTGTATATATGTATATATCTATTTATGTTTGATAATTGTGTTGTGAGATAGCGACTGATGCTCCAAATAATCATGGGGTGCTAGACATGGCATTATACACATAGAAGGCATACAAATTTTATTTTATGGGACAATGATTGATGATCCAAATACTAATTGGTTGGGATAGAGGGATTAATGCTCCAAATACTCAAGAGGGTGCTAGACATGACGTTCTAAACATATTAATTGAAATTGTATTGTGGTTCTTATTAGTCATACACAAATTTAATTAAATGGATAATGAAAGCCTATGTGATATGATGATTTGGAATTTGAGTATGATAAATAGTTCAGACTATGATACGGCTGAGACAGGTGTTGAGATATGGGTGTCCAGGGGAAATCGAGGATTTAATCAGTTAAATGAAGAATATAAAATAATGTGTTAAATATTTTATTTATGCATTATATATATAGTTCCTATTCATTCTCTTATTTATGGCTACGAGCCGAAGTAGGTATCTCCGTCATGTGGGCCTTAAGAACCTGGATGGGTTTTAGATTATTTATTCAATTTTTTTGTTACATCACTATACATGATCATTATTTATTTATATTTCATTGTCTATATTGATCTAGAAATTAGTGGTGTTAGCATACTGAGATTTATATCTCACACCCTACTCATGCCACCATTTCCCTAGGATACTTGAGTAGATCTTACATGTTCTCAGGGCCCTCGACCTTTCTTGTTGCAATTGGCTTACATAGAGTTAGGGGAAGAAGACCGAGTGGAAGCTCGAGTTTCTCTAGGAGATCGCCCTTAAGGCTTTGAGTCATTGTTTATTTATTTATTTAATGATTTGGAATGCATGATGTATTTTTTTCACTTTTAGAGTTGTACCATCATAACAGGAATGAATTGTATAACATTGACATTGGTCATTTTGTATTATTCGAGATTTATGAAATCTATCATCCCATGATTTATCATTTATTAGATTAATTTATGTATTTATTATTACTCTCTATTATTGATCTCTGATATGATGGTATTGTCTCCCCACTAACTATCTATAGTCCCTCGCTACTAGTCGGCGACCTCTGCTGTACGGGGATACGTGCTAGAGATCATGTGGCGACTAGTCCAGCCACCAGTTCAGGGGGGACCTGGGTCAGGACCTTAAAAATTGGCATACTATTTTAGGGATGGTTGATGGGAGGCTAAGAATGTGTCGGTACTGGGGTTAATAGTCGTTCTTGGGAATGATCACCCCATGTTCCAGAAATGACCAAGTGGTCAGGGATGTGAATTGATGTTTGTAGAATTTGAGGTTAATATTGATATGATTTCACCTTGAGTGACTGCTATATTTTTCACTGATTATTGATTTTTAGAATTTTGAAAAAAATATTTATTTGTATTATTAGGCATGTAATTTTCATACATGCATCTTCTTAAGCACGCATAGATTCACATTCCATTTCATATAACATGCCATGTAGTCTCATTTGTAGGGTGCCTTCTAATTTCTATTATGTGCCTTGGGTGGAATGTAAAATTTTGATATTCTTTATCATGCCTCATTAAATTGAATGTTTCAATGATATATTTAACATGCATGGGTGTATATATTCCAGGCTTCCTCTATGATTTTCATGTTTTTTATTGTGATACACATCTATGTTGAAACATGTTCTTGTGTTACTGCTTATGATAACATGCTTGATATGATTTGATGTATAAATGGATTCATGAGTCAAAAATTGATTTTCATCATTTATAAGATGAGCCAGTTTTAGTTCTATGGTGTATGGGTGCCTTATAACTAAGAAAATGGTAACCCATGTATTCAATCAACTGAAAAATAATAGCTAAAGGAAAAAAAATAAATCGAAGTTGAATGTGATAAATTGGATCCAAATTCTAGAGGAAAGGTGTATGGTCACCTAATCGATTAGTATATGGACACCCATGTGACTGAATCTTATATAACCAAATTATTATTTAAAATGGTTATAAATGTAAAACTGTGGAGTTTTGATTGAAATGAACTATTTTTGGGTGGATTTTTAAATAATCCAGATTGAATAAATATGACCCTCGAAGGTTCCCTTTTTGGTAAACGGAATTTATATGCTAAATTTCATGGTTATACTGGGATAATAGTATATATGAAATGATTAAATATGATGTTTGTTATAGATTTTCCATTTTTCCAATGGGAAATTGATCTAAAATACAGTGACTTGTAGTAAAAAATTACTTTTTTGTTTGTTGAAATTCATTCAAATATTAAAAGGTTGAAATGAATTAATTAAAATGGCTAAAACGAAAAAGGGGATTTTGAACCTTGTGATTTCAGTTTTTCATGACCACGAGAGAGGGTTGACATTTATGTTTTATAAGGGGATAACCCATGGTAGGTAGTACCCTTAGAATGTTTTGGGGATTAAGGTATGTTCATCCCACTACTCGGGATGTCTTTTTGGGACTCGAGTGTGTTGAAATACCAATAGGTTTGAGTTATGGCTTTTATGATCAATGTTTGACGTAGTGATCATGGTTCGAGGAAAATTACATGCATGGGTTAATGTGATTTGAAATAGCATGCAGATGAGAAGATGATCTTTTCTTGTGAGAACATGGACAATCTTAAGGAGGATAATGTCACATCAATTTCATAAAATGTGTAAACTGGTGATGCCGAGCTTTTTGAACTGAGTCATATGGTATTTGTTCAATTGATATTTTTTGTTACCTTGGTTTTCCCTTAGTGCGCTCTTCCGAATACGACAAGCATGTCCCCTATATTGACCTCGTCCTAGAGGCACTATGATAGCATCGGTCTTACCCCATGCTAATTTTTTAAATGTTGTTGGGATGGATGAGTAGTTGTTATCTGGATTGTTTGCAGGATGCATGGTTTCTTTGGGCTATTCCTTCATTCATGTTGGTGTCTGCTAGTTTTTTAAAGATCCTTGCGATGGATTGGCTAGGTAATGTCACATGAGGTCAAGAAAGGACTTCAATGTACATGCGGTTGGTAATTCAATAATTTTTTAAAGGTAGTTCACCAGTTTAAGAGTGAGTTTAGGTTTTTGGGACCGCAATGTATTTCCATGAAATCATGCACAACTCATTTCAGTTGGTTGATAAATATTTGAAATTCCATTTTATGTGCCATCAAGTTCATTATGCCCTTCTAAGGAGGTGGATTGTGACTATCCCTCATCAAAGGAGAAGGATCATGAATCACCTCTTTATAAGATGGTGTGGATACCTCTCCCATCACGAGGCCTTTTACTAGGGGTTACTTGGGGTTTGAGCCAAGGGAAAGAAAAACTATGTGGGATACCACTTATTAGTAGGCAATGGATGTCATCAAGATTAAGTCAGATATTTGTGGAAAGAAATATCATATTTTTTGTTAAATTCATGATGCTTTTTACATATTATTATTATAATCCACTGAAATAAAAATTATTTGTATCTCAATATTGTTATTCCCTTTAAAAAATAACCTGAAGATTGTATTAAATTTGAGGAATTAATTAATAACATATTATTTTATGAAATATAATTATTTTTGAATAATTTAAATTTTATTGATATAGTGTTTTATACAAGAATTTTATTTAGCTTTCACAACATGAAATGCTGGGAAAGTTTGCATTACCCAATACATTGAGTTTTAACAAATGCAAGATAAATAATTTGTATAGTTATTTAAACATGGATATTGTTACTATGATGTGAAAATTATATATATAAATAGTAGTAATTTTTTTTAAATATTTATAAAAATTATTATATATAAATAAAACATATTTATAAAACGGTACTAGATTTCAAAAAATATTTTGTATATACTAAATAAAAAAATTATATCCTATTGGGAAGAATAATAATATTTATTATTATAACATTTATAAAGAAAATTTGATAAAATTAACATCATTTTTGAAATCATAAAATCAAATTTTTATTATGGAAAATAGTTAGGATTTTTCTGAGATTCTTAAATTTTTTATTAATACTAAAAAATAAAAATCTTCAATTGAAAACTACCTTTACATTTAATTTATTTAAAATGTTCAATTATATTATAAAAAGGTTTAAAAGAAAATTTATTAAAATTATACAATAATAAATATGATTTAGGTTGTTGGAATAAATTTCATTTTAAATTTATATTTAAGAACATTGATTTTTTAAATCCTCTCATTAAAAACATCCTTTATTGCCAAATGTATGAGATTAATTTTCAATTAATATTTTCCAATTATGTGAATTAAATATTGAAAAATTTATTCCATATTTGGAAACAAAATAATATATAATTTTTAATAAGTTGAAAAAAATATTTTTCCAAAAGGAATAATGAAATCATTAAAAAGAATATCGTTGCTAAGATAAAACAAATTGATTCACATTGTAGTAAAACTAAGAAGATAATATAAAAAATGATCCACCAACATTACCAACACCAATTGGATTGAAATAATTTGACCATATATATTCGTGGTCCTCGAATGGACCATTTTGAAGGTTTTTGGCATAATAAAAATGTTGGTATGATCAATCCTATTCAAAATATTACAAGTGTTCCACTCACCTAACTCATAAAATTCATCCACTCTACTCTCTTATTATCAACATTAAACCGATTTTTTCAATAAATAAATACCCAAATAACATACAAACATAACTCGTCTCATTTAATTTTACATATTTTTGTAAAAAAAATCAAACTACAATGGTTTTTTTACAATCCTAAGAAGGATACACAGAAAAGATTCAACATTTATCAACGAGTAGTTTTGTTTTATTTCATCCTCCAAAAATATTTCTATTTATATTATAAAATTATTATATAATAAAATTAGTAAATTATATATACATTGATGTTTATATATTAGTTCTTGACCTATAACCATTTTCACTTCCACAAAATGGGTTACATAATTATTGTTCGTGGGTATGGTGTCCTACCACCTCACGAACAAATGTCAATCACTTTCCTGTTACCACGAATCAAGGATGGTTATAATGATGGATTTATTGTATATAAATATATATGATAATTATTATGTTATTATTATTATTTAATTATTATTCTTCACATACCTTGATATGGGCCATTTTTTTGGGAATACGATACTGTCGCTCATGTGTATTGCGGTCTACCGCCCTCTGAAGTGATGTGATTCATTCTTAGATTACATCAAAAAATTTATGAACGAAATTAATAAAAATAATTTATATATATTGAATTAAAATACTTTAGGAATGATAATATATACATAATTTATTTTTTTCTCTTAATATGATATGAATATAGAATCAACATTCAGGCATTTGTACAACCTACCATATCCTCAGATGATGTATTTCATTTTTTATAAATAAGTTATATGAATTAAAATAAATATATATATATTCTATATATATTATTTTTATATCATGGTTAATATCCAAGATATTATTAAATCAGGATCTATGTAGGGGGAAAAATAATAGGTTAAAACATAAATGAAATACAATAGACTTATTGCCCAAAACATGACTTTAACATTAAATTATTAATAAATGGGTAAAAAAGGTTATAACAATAATATATGGTATAATATATATGAATATTGTTCATTAATATAACAATAATAAAAGTATATTTATTATTCAAGAGTATCTAATGTTTATAAAAAATTCAGGACTTATGGTAAGGGATTTCCATATCACTTTTTACTTCTGCATGACACATGCCATATTCACCACATGATTCATTGATGTGGTGTATATAATACCCATAAAATTTTTTATGAGGGTTATACGTAACACTATGTGAATTTATGTTATAACAAAATCATTTATAAGTATTGTTTACTATTATGTTTCTGATGATTAAATATTATGACCCATCTCTCAAGATACTCATGAATTTTCATATCATATGGTTATTCATGAAATTTTAAATAAATAGTACCATTAAAGACTATTATCAAGTTAAAATAATTTAGGGAACTTTTTAGGAATAAAGGAAATTATTTATCTCTGAGGATAGAAATCCCTTTTTATTAAAAAACATATTATCAAAAATATGTCTTAAAAAATATGATATTGTTATCATATGAGTTTGAAAATACATTGTAACCCTATTTTTTATTTGTAATTTTTTTTGGAATAGAATCTTCATGTTTTGTTATAAAAAATTACCATTTTTATTATACAAAAAAATTGAATATAATCATTATTTTAACATGTATGACATGAATAATATTTTCTAACATCCGGAAAAATAATTTCTTCAAAGAATCCTTTATAAATATTCAATTATATTTTTGATGAAAAATAATTATAAAAAAAATTCATTTTAGAAAAATATTTTTAATGAAAAAACTATATCTTCTTATATAAATATTTTAAATTATTTTAAAGATTCATATATATGTTTTCCTGGTTATTTTTAGGAAAACGACGTTCATAATGAATTGAGTAAAAAATTGATTTTAAATGAAAATCTATCTTCACCAATAAATGTTCCATATAATATTTATATATTATTTTCTACCTAAATTGACATCTGTTGATGTTACTTTTACTCTACTCTTGATATAAACCAAGGGTTCCATTTTAATTCTTATATGGAACTGTTTATGATGAAAAGATGTTTATGAATGCAATTTCTATTCCATAGGTTATACCATTATGTAATTCTTATGAAACCCAATACATCTCATGTGTTAAGCTATGATGAAATGATGAGGTGAATATAAAAGATCCATATTTTTCATAGGTTATCATATAATGAAATTTTTATAAACCAAAATTAAATTCATTGGTTTTTATATGATGAATGTTTTGTGATCCTGTGGCAGACAAATATATGATAATTATTATGTGATAATGGATATTTTAAATAAGAGGTAGGAGGTTATATTATAAACAACGATGGTAGTTATGTTAAAACCAAATATGGGTCAAACCTATATCTCCCTTCAAAGTTTCGGGTAACGATTTATATTTCCTGAGATTGATAAGATAGGATCAAAGAGTGGACCTGATTTTGTTAGGGACATTGTCTGCTATATTTCTTCTTAGTGTGAACCGTGACTATAATGATGTTATCTGTGGTTTTATTTTTTATGTCCATAATGTTATGTGTGATCCAATTACATATTCACAATATAATGTATTTATGTATTTTTAATGTCCATAATGTTGTGTGTGGACCTGGTTGATTCTCCATATGTTTATACAATGTCTTGTTTTCATGTCCTGACATTAATGAGCTAACATATTTATTTTTATACAGGTTCACAATGTTATAGGATTATGTTTATTACATAAATAAATGTATCATTAAAATTTTATACTCTCAGGGATTCTATTATTTGATATCAACATGATTAATGTCTTATGAACTACAATGTTTTATTCTATAACGTTTGATTATGAACATTGTTTAGGATGGGATTTTTTCAAATGTCAATCACATGCCCTCATACCCTTATTCTCATACCATACCTATGTTATTATGGACATATTATTTTCTTACCTGCAATGATAATCGTATCTCAACATTTATAATTATTCCATTCCCTAGGTTAGGAAGAAATATATAATATGTTTGTTAAGCTTAACTACTAGAAAAATGACTTATAACCAAATACCTATTTCAATAGATTAATGGTTTTTGGATTTGGGTTTTGATATAGCCATGGTTATTGGGTAATAGTGGCTTAAAATACATATATATATGGGAAAACCCTTCTTGTGAAAAAAGGGTCCTCATATTTTTATTTCCCTCATGACATTCCTCTCATTAACCACAATCTCTTCTTAGAATCCCTTATCCCTTGGCCGATCCATATTGAGCTTCCTCCTCCACTTTACCCTCAAAAGAATCTTCCCCCTTATATGCCACCCAAAATCCTACTATCCTCCTCCGATATAGCCACCCAACATCCCCATGATCCTCCTCCTCTGATGTGACCATGCCACCTCCCTACTAATTCTTATTCGATACTGCTCTGACATATCCTCTCCACCTCCTCCTCCTCCAATGTAACACTGGCATGACCACCCCACCTCCACATGATCCTCCTGCACCAAAGAGGGCCCAAAACGACTTTGATGTAACTCTAACATGGCTCCAAAGCGGCCACCCAACCTCGGGTGAGCCTCCACCATTGACATGCCCCCCGACCAATCGCATCTGACTCAAAAACCCCAACACCCCTATTTCTTATTTGAACCAGGATATACCCTTTTAATCTTATGCATCCTATGATTTTACACTAACCCCATTTGAGAGAACCAACCAAAATCTTCAATTTTCAGGCCAAATCTATGAATCCTTCCTTTAATTTATTTCCATATTCATAACTGGTTAGGTTACCCATAATTTTTCTAATAAACAGATTCTTATTTCTATCTATAAAATGTGTTTTCTTAGACAATGAACCATTATTATTTCACAAACATAAAAATTCATTCATTTTTCCAGAAATTAGAAAATTATTTGGATCCTATTGTATTGTTGTCTCATAATGTGTTTTTACACTATTTATACATTCTTAGAATGTGTCAAATTCATGACATGGATATATTTAATATTCTTCAATATTTATATTTTTTACTATATTGTGTTTCCCAAAAATATAGTTCTTCGTTCCCTTTCCCAAATCTGACCATACCCAACATGAAATAGTACTAATAATACATAGATATTATTGGTATAATAATTTTTCTATGAACTATTGCATTATTTTCCATTAGAGATTATTTGATATAACAAAACTAAAACTGTTTAATGATTTTTTTTATTTTAAGTGCTTTTATAGGAGTATCCAATTGATGAATTCTTTTTTCTAACACATATATAATCAAATTTTTTGTAATATAAAAAATAGTTATCAACTTTAAAAAAAATTAATTACACTATAGATATGTGTATAAATAGTTATTAATAAAATTATTTATTTTTCATGGTCTATAATTATACATTTTGATATCTGATGATTTATTAGTTTTACATTTTTTTCATTTACCATGATACAAGAAAGTGTAATATATAATTCAAAACATGTATCCTAATTTTTTAAGTAAATGGGGTTTTTTATTTATCCATTAACAATTATTTGGGATTAATTTTTATCAATGCAGACAAATGTATTTTTTTATGACAATTTTAGAATTTTCAATTTGTTTATTGTTTATTATTAATTGACAACACTTTCTATAAGTAGTTATAAAAATATGTCATAAACTATAATATGAATAATATAAAATTTTTAAAATTGTGTTCTCCTACAAACAGAATATAGGTCACTAAATATTCTTCAACATTGTTATTCACTGGATAATTTTATTATCACAGTGTAATTCCCAATTTCATTGTTTTAAAATATATTTCATTTTAAAATTACTCATTTTCATTTTCCAAGGATTTTTCAATCCATGTTACATGGTGTTTTTTGTGTACCTTATTGGATGAATCATTTTTTATGATGAAAAAATATATTTCAATGGATTCATTTTGTTCAATTATCATATTTTTGGTTTTCACTAATATTATAATTTTGGATACCATTAGTGTGTTTATTTTGTGAGGGTTGATTCATGTACAATATATTATTATTTCATAAATATTTTTTTAGCTACTTCTCTCACCTATGTCAAAAATATATGTATTCATTCAATTTAAAATTACATTTTATTTCCTTATAAGTTACTGATTCTGATGAATTATCCCAGAAAACTTACTCAAGTACTATGTTAATGTCATCATTGTACCTAATGGTATGTGGTTATTTATTTCATCTATCATTTAATTATATATTAAAAGATCATGCTGATGTATTCCTTTCACTTTGTATCACTATTTAGTTATTGACATTTTAGTGACAATATTTTAAAATTTACATAAAAATATGAGTTTATATGTAAATTTTATTGAATTTTTTGAGATTATATGGAAATACTTTTTAAATGTTCTCAACCATAAATTCAATATTTTTTATATGATAGTTTTGGTAAACAAATAAATATCAATATAAATATATAAACATTATTTAAATGTTTTTTGGATTAACATAAATATTTTATAAACTAGAAAGGATTTATATATGTATTTATTTTTTAGTAATTTTTAAATGATTACAAAACTAATACTCACATTCGACAAAAATTTCATTAGTTGAACATGATAACAAGTATTACTTAAGTGTGGGAAACTAAATTAATCCATGTCCAATTAAACAAAAGTACTATTAAATTTTCAACAGTACGCTCATATCTGAAATATTTGGATTTTTTTTAAAACTAAACAGTTAATGTGTGAAGAATTCAATGATGAGACCTAAATATTCTCCATATACTAAAATTGATATTATCCCCAATTATATTTTGGGTTGGTTTTTGGAAACTAAGATACAACATTTCTCATATTTATTTTGACTTATTTTACATCATATATATACATCATTCATTATTTTCAATGATATATCACGAATTTATCTATCAATGACTGTAATCATTTAGATTCATATTATGTCTTATATTGTCTTTGAAAAATCATAACTACTCTAGGAATTTGGTTGGTAGATTTTAAGGGAAGTTTACTATTTATCTTTTGATTATAATTATATTATTAGGTTAAGTTAAATGTTTTTTTCAACATTTTGGTATGTTTAATTGCTTATATGTATAATAAAAAATGTTGGGGATTCCTATAGAAGATAACTTTTTTACAATGAAACATAACCCTATCTGACCGTTATTCTACTTAACACACTCTTCCCTAATAACATAAGTTGGGATTATATACTTATTTTCTATATAGTAAATTTGGATAATTTTATAATAGAAATATAATTTCAATTGTATTATTTATCTAAAATTAATTTGAGTATAATTAATTATTCATATGAATTAAAAAACTCCGTATTTGTATTATAGAGTCAAATGAATGATTCATAAATAAGTGTTTTTATGTTATTTTATAAAAAAAAATTATATGAATTTCTACATGTATATGTTGGTTATCATTGGTTGGAATTTTAAAACATATAACACTTTGGAAGGATAAAATATTATGTTTCATAAATTTTTTTCATATAGTAACTTCTAAAGGATTTTTTGATAAAGAAGATACATTTCAAAAAAACATTTCAACTATCGATTGGTTCATTTTAAATCCAGATAGAATGTTCCTCTTGGAAGAGAGACTATTCATTTTATAATTTACTATTCTAATTAGTTATGAGTAAAAAACAGTATTTATTTTTCATGATGTGGTTCTTAGTTAGTTCACTTAAAAAAATTATTATTTTTTAATGAATAAACATGCATAACGTGGAAAATTGTGAGACCAAAATGTAACTTCATTCTGTGAAAGCTTATTATTTAATAAATTTCATTGAGGATGAGGTTTGATGGGATGAAAAAAATTGAAATTTATGAAATATATCCTTGATATGTAGTTTTTGAAAATAATAATGTAAATTTTTTGGGTCAGGATAGTTTGAGTCATATGGAAGATGTATAATTTCGATAAGGTTTTGTAATCCATGAGACCAAATTGTTCATTTTTAAATATAAATAGTATTCTCTATTTTTATCTTATTTTATTTTGTGTATTTATTCATATTTATTCTCATGTTTAATGAAATTCACAAGGTACATTCTCTAATTTTCCCTCTAACTATATTCTCCTCCCATCATACATTCTAAATGAAGATCTCAATGTTGACTAAACTGACCTGATGAATCCAAATTGGTGGAATGAATCATTGTGAAAACCAATATAATCCTTTTTTATTTTATTGTAATTTTTTACATAAGGTTCTTATTCCCAAATTAGTAAGAAATATTTAAATATATTTCACTCATGTTATACTCACCTTATTTATAAAACTGATGTAGAAATTAATACACAAACACACATATATATATATAATGGTTTACAATTAAGTGATAATATATGTTCCACGAACAAGGTGTTTTTTTGGTATAATAGGTTATTCACTATAAATCACTATTGGGTTTACATAAGATCTAGAATAAAACACTACCTGTCTAAGTAACTTCCTCTTCTTTCCTTATTATGCACTACCTGAGGAAATGGCTAGGATAGTTTATTGATGATTTTGGTGTCTTAAATAGTTTTTAATCATCAAATCATGTCATTCATCAGTCATTTTAGGTGTTTGAGAGACCATGCACATTTATTATAAAAACTTCTTCTATTTTGTTCTCTAATGGTTTTTACACTCTTCATTATAACCGAGATGTGATCAAAAAATCATTTTGATGGTTAAATCTATTATCATCTACAAATCATTGTATAATCCATTCTTCTTTGGGTGATGGTAATTCAAATTTTAAACCAACCTATTAAAATATTTCTTATTCGACAGTAGTTTATAGGGGAACTCTTTTTGTCTTATTTTATACCCCAATACTCTAAAATATAATGAGGAATAATGATGGTATTTTTCAGTAAAACACCCTTCACATTCTATGAACTATATTTTTGAAAACTATTCATTCTCATATTTTTATGAAACTTCTAAAAATTAAATTTTTAGCTTGTTATGTATTCTAATCTTCATTTCGAAAAAACTATTTCAATTTTATAGATTCCAAAAGCATAAAAATTTCAATCATGGTTTGATAATTAATATCCTCTTCTTTTATTTTATACACTCTTTCAATGTGTGGCACAATGTTTTATTTTCATCAATACATTTTATTTTAATTTGAATAAATTCTAAACATATGGTTCCATGATCTCATAAATTTAGTATTACTGTATTGATGGCTATTATTGTATGCTCTTGAAATTATGGTCTTCTAACTCCACAAATTCAATTCCATTTGCTATTTATTTTGATAATTACCCATATTTGGAATTATGGATTTTTATTCTTATTCATGGAATGGGTATTTTTTGATAACATGTTTCTTTAAAATAAAATAGATCACACATATAAAATTATGTAAAAATCATGGGATGTAAATTATAACAGTGGAATATGACCTGATATTATTCTTCCAATTACATGGCATGTATCCAGATGAAACACTTGATAATACTCCCTATACTACCTGTTTTGTCCTTTTTTAAATTCTGTTATACTCGATATACCAGGAAATCTAAAACATTGTGGGTCATAGATCAAGGGAAATGAAGAACCCTTATTCACATCACCTTATATAAATACATCAAACTAAGAAATGTACCAAGAATTTTTGTTTCCATTTTGTATAGATAATTCTCTAATTTAACAGGATGATATCCAAAGAATGGTCATCCACAAATTATCATTTTGGTAGTTTTAGTTCTTTTAAATACTACACATCTTTTACCATATCCTCAACAACACCCACATTTGGATTCCCTAATCTCTATTAAAATATTAGTATGATTAACCAATATTATTTGTTATATTGAAAAATCTATATCCACTTTAAACCCACTATGGACATGTAAAATCCCGATAATTCTTGGAATTTATTTTCTTTGTAAAGACCCGGAAATTCTGTGGAATTTCTTTTTTCATAAATTAATGGGATTTTTACGGGTCTGTGAACATTTTTAGTGCTTGATTCTGAGGCCTGGTGTTTCCGGAATCAATTTATGAATTTTTTTAGGGTACATTCAGTTAACATACGAGCATGATTTTATAACTTTTCAACCGGTGCTCGGAACTGAAATCAGAGGGCACTGTTGAACTGGAAGCACCAATATTCACTTAATAAGACTTTCACTTCGATGACAGTGAGTTGGGAATAAAAGTTAGTTTTTGACTTTTTATAAAATAATAATAAAATAAAGTACAGCACTTTATTTTATTTTTTGGTTTCCTTGTGTTGGGTGTGTTGGTTGAACCCTCCCCTTGGGAGTTGGTGGTGAGACCGCCAGACCCTAACCTCTCAGGAAAGGTTATGGTGGTGGGGCCCACCTGAGAATAACCTCCCTATTAATGATAGGGGTGGGGACCACCCGACCCCTATTGATGGTGGAGAATAAAACCTCTCCACTGCCCCTCATTAATGAGGGAGGACCTCTTGACCTCCTTTTCACAATTAATTGTGCCAACGTACGTGCCAATTAATTGTGCCAACATGAATAAATTTATTAAGGCGAGTTTCTTTCTCCATTTGAATTGTGTTCCAATAATAAAATAATTGACAAACATTTATTTTTATTTGGTTGGAATTCTATTTTGGTGGAACAGAGGAAGAGGAGAGCTAGGGAGAACCATTCTCTCAACGAAGAACGCGAATAATGTGAAGAACGCCGGCGACGCTTCTTCCTCGATCTTCTACCCCGTCCAATTTCTGACAAAGATCAACTTCTATCCTCATCATCTTTAACGAACCAATGCAGAAGCTTGGATATGGAGTGCATGACCAACGTGACGATCGACTAACTTCATCACCTTCTTTCCGCAACACTGCCAACGAATGTCGATCAACGACAGACGAATCATAGGTAGGGGTTGTTTCCTTTAAAGTACCATGTTCTTCCTTCCTTAAATGAAGAACATTTATGTTTACCTTTTTCAGGTGGGGTTTTGTGTTCCGTGGTTGAGAACCTATTGCTACCACCCTAAACACGGAGGGTGCTGGCCAAATCAACATGGCATGACCCCTCCGTTGTTCTTTTTGTGATGACTCCACGAAAACATGGGAGTGAAGCAACGACGGCGAAGATGGAGAACAAAAGCCATGCTAACCGTGGCCTCTGCAGATCATGCCACCCTCACACCACCGCTAGTGCCCTGCCCGCCGCACCTCGCGCCTCCTGACCATGGGCCTCTGCACCCCGCGCCGCCTACTTGCGTGCCCCGCGCACTGCCCCGTGCCTCCGCGCCCCCCATGCCATGTTTCCCGGCTCCCCGGTGCCCTCGCGGCCCCCTGTCGCGGCCTGCCTGGTGCCCCAACGGCCTGCCTGGCACCCCCGCGGCGCCCTTCCGCTCTGCCCGGCACCCCGACGCCCTGCCCGACTCCCCTGTGCCCCCTACTGCGGCCTACCCGGCACCCCAGAGTGCTGCCCACTCCCCAACACGATGCCCCGGTGCGCTACCTAGCGCCCCGACACCCTGCCTGGTGTCCCCGCGACCCCATGCCTTATCGTGCCCGGTGTCTAGCTAGCATGCCCACACCCTGCGCGACTTTACCACTCACCTCCCAGCTGCTGACCTCCAAAGTCGGGTCCCTCACGGTGTTGGCTGAACTGTCCCAGGCCTTCGGACCGAGCTACCTACGTGGCAACATCAGGGCTGAACCACCCTTGCAATCCACTGGGTCGGGCCCAGTGGACCGGGCCTAACATAGCGGGTTGACCCGTCCAACTGGCGAGGTCAAACCCATCGGGTCAATCCGGGTTGACTCAGAACGGGTCGACCCAGATTAGGTTTGGCTGAGTCTGTCCAACAGGGTCGGACTGGACCCGGGCCCACTACCGACCCTTTGCTTACTTTGGCCATATTTGTGGCATCAGACGTCCGTTTGACGGGCTGTCATCGGAGCTGGTAATATCGATGTGAGGAGGTCCCTTTGAGTATACCCCTATGGAGTTTATAGTATAGTTGGGAAATAGTTAGGTTGGATCGAGCATGAATCCAACCGGGCCCCCCAGGACTAATAGGCTAATAACTCACAGACCGGTTGTTCGTTTGACGCGCTGTCTATTGCGTTGAGACCCCTATGACGTGAAAGTACTTTGAGATACTTCTATGTGGGATTTAGTGACACTTGGAGTATACGATTATAGCTTGTGGATCAGACCCTCTCGGTGATGATCGAGAATATTGTAGAGACCTAATAGCTGGCTGAGAATTGATGACTACTGACCAATCGACTCGGAGTGATTCAGATGGCCCAGTGGGGAGCGCTTGGTTGTAGCAGCAGACCCACGGCGGAGAAGATCTTGGTTATAGCGGTAGACCCGTGGTACTCGACAGAAGGAGTACATCTACAGTCTATGAGAGGGAGCACATAGTTGTAGCGGCAGACCTATGGTGGGGAATGCCTCTGTCTGATCATGGTGGACCCACAATACTTGACAGGTGGAGTACCTCAGAAGTCTAAGGTTAGTGGGAAGCGCTTAGTTGTATCAGCCTACCCACTGTACTTGACAGAGGAGGAGTTCTCCAGCAGCCATGTTTTTGAAATCATGAATAAAAATCTTGTTTGAGCTATGTCAATGACTTTTTTTTACTCATGATTGAGATGGGTTACTAGATAACTTATGTATATGTATGGGAATATACCTATGTAATGGTTATCCGTTGATTTCATACTTTCTGGTTTACCCTTGTTGGATTTTTTGAGACCTTGAGGGTCTCCGGGTCCCTACTGAGTATTGTTATACTCACCCCTGCACAGGCTATGCCCACACCTCATTGTGTTAGATGTAGATGATTGACAATGCGGATGAATGCCGAGAGTGCCAGGATTAGACGGTACCCAGAGGTGGACCTTACGGCGAGTCGGTATACAGAGGAGTCTGATAGACATGGAGTGCTAAGGTGACCATCTGTACATACCCTTTAGTTAGTAACCCCAAAGGATGATCCAAAAGCTTCTCTTTACCTTTTTTTGTTTTTCCCTTTTTCAATTATAGTCATACTTTACAGTTGGGCTTGTATTTCCAACCCTTTTTACTTTCCAGCACACTCTTTGTATACAATTTTTACTTGGTGTTTTGCTTCCAGTTTTGTACTCTGATGTGTTTGTTTTTCAGTTATAAAGGCAATGACTTCCCAGTTTAGGGATATACACCTTTGGTGCTAGTCGCCAGCCTCTGGCCTATGGAAGGCAGGCTTGGGGTAGTCACGATACTGGCCCGGGGGAATATGTCGTGACATTATTTATTTAATAAAATTTAATTTTTTTCATCTGTAGTGTCTTAGATAATAATTTTCCTAGCATATTAAATTCATGATAACTTGCCTCTATTTTTCAGGTTTAGTGAAATATTCTATGATTAATCCATCCTATGTTGACTCTTTGAACCATGATAATTTTCATACCATTGTTAAGAAACATTTTATGTCCAATTTTATTCAAAGTGTTGCAACCCATTATATATTTTCTCTACTTTCTTATATCATTTCAATACCTACATATTCATTCTACATCAATGGAATTGGATCTACATTTTCATTTCCCTTTTTATTCTTTTCCATTTCCATTTAAAAATTATTTTATTAATTTCATTAAAAACTAATACCATGAAATCTCCTAAATTACCAAGTCATGGGGAGTTTGGAAATTTTTAATAGGTAGAATTATCAATTAAAACACACAAAAAACATCCATGGTATATTTGTCCCATGAACTTTGATCTCAAAAATTTCTCATCCTCATTCGCCATATAATGGTGAAGGATGTTTTGATTGTTTCATTCTCCATATGAATTTTATCCATCATTTGATAACTTATTGTAAGCTCCAACTCCTTCTAACACATGATTATTATTTAATAAACATAATAAAAAACGATTTATCCTCTCATAAACATTATGAAATCTAGTATGTACTTTATGATTTGGGAATATGAAAAATTTATATGCCTAAAAACATTATAATGAACAAATGTAATCCATAATTTCTCTAGAACAGCACTAAACATCAAATTATATAACTATATCTAGTGATTATGAGCTACCTTGGAAATTTCTAGAACAAGATTATAAATATAAAAAATTTATGATTGAGGATTAATTACTTCAACTCATAAGAATAAGTTTTAGGATATTATTTCATGAGTGAATATTTTTCTAAATGGTATGTAATAATTTATTTCATTAATCATTTACTTCTATATTAAAAAAACCATTTGAATAGATTCTTTTCACTCTATATTTCTGTTTCGTTATTTCTTATTTTGTGATTATTTTAAAATTATTAAATGAAAATTAGAGTTACATTTTAATTTTATTAAATTGTTTAATGATTATATTGAAATATTTTTTTAAAAACTCAGACAAAAAATATATGGATGTTCAAAAATCATCCCCAAGTTAAAGGTGAGATCCTGAACTCTATAGATCATTCACATAATTAAAAAATGATTCATTAAACTTTAATTATTTTTTAGTGGTAAAGATTTATTATAATTCACATTTAAATCAATGAAATGAAGTGATCTTCATTGAAGCTACTAAGTTATTACCTAGGGCCAAATATATTCTTCATGATGAGAAAATGGGAAATGATACATTGTCCTTTTATAACCTGGTAACAAAACTCAGGTTTATTTTTCATGAAAAAAATTAATAATATAAACAAAGTAATATATTTTTTACTTATCTAGAGAGAGAATGTGTGAATAAATACATTTAACTGTGGGTTTTTTTTGATTATTTTTATTTTAATTCTAAAACAACCCTGATTTTATATTTAAATTTTATTCACTTAATGGAGTGATATAGTTACTCTTGATTTTATCATAGTATTCAGTGGTATCTAAACACCTGGATAATCTCTAAATTGTAAATTTATTTCTCTCACAGTATTTTAGTGTTATTCCTCTAATTATAAAATAGAACAATTGGGTTATTTATCGGTTTTTTTCTATTAATGGAATAAAATATCATGAAAAAATAATTATACCTAATGAATAAGTTATTTTCTTGGGAATTTAACAACAAAGTGTACTACTTATAGTCACTTTTCAATCACGTTTTTTGATTAAAAATGTAAAAAAAAATTTATTATTCATTAATATTTTCCTAATATAGATCACCATTTAATCAATTACAATTATATAATTTTTGAAAAAATTCAATCAATGTGAATATAAGAATATAATAAAATTGGAAAATAAATTTCCAAAATATTGTTCGGAAGTATACTTAGGAAAGTAATTTTTATTTATCAATTCTATTATGTTTTATCATCTCTCATCACCATATTCAATTTTCAAATATATATATAATTATTTCATGGAATACATAAAATTTAATAAAATCCCCTTTGGAATATACTTCATTATAGAATATCAAACAATGGATATCTATTATGTGGGAATAATGAAATAATTCATTAAGATTTAATCATTACAAATTAAAAATTTAAGACATTTAAATAATCAAATTTAAATTTTAAACCAAGAAATGAAGATCAATAAATAATTTAACCATCAACTAATATATGTAGTGTGAAATATTTATTGATGTGTAAATATTCTACATCTTGAAGTTAATTCCTATGAAAAATTCCCTCATTAATTTTCAGTAATTGTTCATATAAATAAAAAATAATTATATTATGTGTCTATATAACCATTATGTGTAAAAAAAATTTATGTTTTGTTAATTAAATGTGTTCTAATTTTTTTTGAGGATTATTTTACTCCTGCCACTGACTTTAGTGCATTAGCCAATCCAGTTATCGATGTTTGTGATGATGATGATGTTAGAGGTTAGATAGGATGCAATAATGATGTTTTTATTTTTTAAAATATTTTGAGGATCATGATGTTTCATGTGAAATAGATATTGTGGTACATTTCATATGTAAATTTTATTATAGGTTTATATATTGATGTTTATTATATAGTTTTTTTTATTTTGATGATATTGATATTATAATTTTTCTGGTTTATCTTGGAGATAGATTGAATTCGTATGATATATATTGTATTATGTTTGAATTATGTTTTTATTGTATTCATTTTTTTCATTATATTATATGATGCATCTTTTGAGATCTATTTAAGTGCTGTTGTCCAGGTAGGAATTTATAGTGACCTTTTTTGTAGTGAAAAACTAAATAGACAAAACCAAAAAAATCATAAGGAATAAAAGAATACCAAATCTCAATCAACACTACCTAAAAATAATAACATTAAAACGGGGGAAAATATTGGTCATCAGCTATGGGATATCTGATCGGATCACCCGCCCTACCTTAAGCCATGATATTCTTAGGATATAATGATAAGCCTCAAGAAACAGAGTCACCAAAAACCTATGATTTAAACCTTTAACACACCTACTCTCTAACAACTAATGTTAAAATATATCTACAAAGAACTTCTCATAGTGTGACAAACCCATTCCATAGAACGCACAAATTCCATTCTACAAAAACACAAATAGAATATAATCCTCATGAAAAAAGACTAGGTCGCCATAATTAAATAGTACTTATGAAACCCTCATACTTCAAACCTCTATGAGAGGCTATTACTGCATAAACAAAATGATGCCTCCACCAAGGGGAACACCTTAAGAAATTAAATTTTGAACAAAAACCATAAATACTATACAAAATAGATACTCTAAGGATACAACACCACACCAATAAGGGATAAGACCAAGAACAAAAAGTAACTCACTTATGAAAGAAAAATTATTTGAAAAACATTACCTATATAATCTGTTATCTAAAATTCATTAACTTTCTTAATCAATCACTACTAAGAAAACTCAAAAACACAATACTTAAGACTCTCAAATTTGCACCCCAAGATAAATATGTGTTATTCAATCAATTCAAGACAATAAAAAAATAACCTCATGAATTTATAGAAGAAATGATTTACTTTGATCTAGAGTCTAGTATCTATCATTGATTGATTTAGAATGACCCCATGGGGATTCTAGATCTATGGATAATTTATTAAGAAAATTAGATACCTAAACAAACAAATGAATATATATAATGAAATGAAGTCCAATGAGGACATAGAAGATTCAAAATCCCCAGATGGTGAGCCAATGATATTATTATGTGTCTTAAAATTTATGAAAATAACATTGATTATAAGATTAGAAATTAATTATATAATTTAAATAATGGTGGAATTCATTCATTGAATCATTTGATTAACAAATGAATAAATTTTTAAAACAATGAATACATTTATAATGGAATTGTTCTATGATGATTCGTGTGTGTGTTTAGAGCTTATAGTGTATTCCATTTTGTGTACATGTTTTAAATTCACGTTTTTTCATTTTTAGACCATAATTTTATGGTCTTGCCAATAAAAACATTGAATACTACAAGAAAGGTGGTATTTAAGATGTGAGGAATGGTATTTCTATAGAAGATGAAGCTGGTATTCTAGGTAATGGTGATACTAAGTTTGTTATTCTCACATAATCCATGGATATTTTAATGGAAATTCTTATTTAACTACAACACATTATGAATGATATTTATATAAACACCCATGGTATTTATTTTTTCGGTTAGATAGTATTTGTTATGTATTTAGTTGTTCAGAATCAATGTGGTATTAATATTGGATGTATTTTTATTAAGATTCACATTTATCACATTTACTATTCTTCTATTGTTATAAATTTTTTTCCATGGACAGTATTTAACCATGAATTTTTCATCAGGTCTATGATTTATTTTAGACCACACATTAAATGATTTATTTTCACAGATATGTACAGTAGTGTACATGATCTAGGTACAGAGGGGTCACTCAGGTGTACGAGTATGTAGTGGGGTGTCGTGCAGTGGGGTCTACTGGGGTGCAATGGGGTGTTGTATAAGTGTATGGGGGGTGCAATATAGTAGAGTATAGTGGGGTGTAATGTGGGTTTGTAGGGGTAAAGTTGGGTGTCTTATAGTGGAGTGGGGGTCTAGTGCGGTCTAGTGGGGGCGCAATTTAGTGTCAGTGTTGTTCATGGTGTTTTTTATGTTAGTTGGAGGATATAGCAATGGTTTACATATGTTGTAGTATAGATGGTGTTTTTTCCCAGAAAATGTAGGATGTATCCACTATTTTAATCTGTGGTATTACACATAATTTCCTGGTTTGAACCCTAGAAATTGGCACAGTACCACATCTATAAACCATGGAAACAAATATAGGTGGCAGTGTCTAAATACACTATTTATAACCAGTAAAATATACATTTTCTCATGGTTTGAGCCCTATAAATAAGGGAATTTACACTGTTAAAGAACATGGATATATACTTTCCCCCTTGGATCCATGGATAATGAAATCATGGGCATTTCCTATAGCCACAGTA
Organism: Viscum album; assembly: GCA_963277665.1. Lineage (NCBI taxonomy): Eukaryota > Viridiplantae > Streptophyta > Magnoliopsida > Santalales > Viscaceae > Viscum > Viscum album. The sequence goes on along the minus strand of OY728131.1, from coordinate 1,224,644,519 downwards.
ATGGGATATACATCCAAAATTATAAATTGTGGAATTAGTTAATTTATCTAGTATTGAGTACTAAAAGGAAAGATCTTTATTAGACACGTTGAAGATCATTCACCATGTTAGAATATTGTGTACCTAGACTTCAAATACACTAAACTATTACAATCATTAATCATGTAATTTATCATGTATTGAATATTATTCTAAAAGGATGTAATATTTAAGATTAAAAATCATTTGTCCCTATAGGAGATATTAATGTTAAGGTTTATTTAACCTTTTGAAAATAGGAGGTAAATTTTTAGGAACATACCTAGGAATATTTCAAATGATATTTCTAGAGATATTTCTTATGTATAAGTATATAGAGGATTCAATGTTGTGGAAATTTTCATCAAATTTTGGTAAAGGATATAGTGTGTGTTCTCCATGAAATTACATCAATATTTTGATATTCTATGTTGTTGTTTCCAATGAACAAAGGTACCTACTTGTTAAAACACAGATAAAAGAACATTGAGTTGCGCTCAATAATCACCTAGTGTGTGAAAAAACTGCTTGATGTACAATATGGTGTGACACTCTTATGGGATATTCTTTAGAAATTCATAAAAACCATTCCAATTGTCATGAAAGATTTAAATAGATAATGATATTGAATTGATTTTAACTAACCAAATTTGTAGTAGATTAGACATGAAGTCTCCTAGCATTGGAATCCTATACATTATTAATGATGGTTATGTGGTTCTATGCTATAATTATTGTTTCTTATAATATTATTTTGGTTTTAGTCATTGTTTAGAACTTGAACGTACCATTAAAATGTGAAATGGAATAGAAAATGAAATGATTTTCCTCATGAGAAACCAAATTTTATTATCACTAAAATATAAAATTGTATTACTAATTTCACATAGTTTTATAAATATATCACTCTCGATGGACTTAAAAAATTATTTATGGTGGGAAAATAGTTCAATTTAGTCCTTTATGAGAAAACCCCCCATTAATCAATGGTTCCACTGATCCTCTATTTTATAAGAAAATGATTAGTACGACCAAAAATATATTCATTAATCTCCAGTGTTTAGATCATGATAAATTTATTTTTGTTGTCTACCATTTGGACAGATTTGACGATCAACTGGGGACTCTTTTGAAGAATATAAGTTAATGATAGGAAAATAACATTGTGAATTATGATGAGTTTGAAAGACTACTTTTTCAATAAGTAATTTACTAGAATTATTTAGACATAATTAGGGAATTAATTCCTATAGATTAAGAAAAAGGATGATGAATCTATTGGTACTTATGATGAAAATATTTTTATAATTTTTAGGTAGCCTTTGGGTATTATAATTTTGATTGAATGTAAGGTTAATGGATTCTTTAGTGTCCTAGAACTAAATATATTAAGGGAGTTAGGAAAAAATTACTTTGTATATTCTGAATAAATTATTTGATGTGAACTAAAAGTGGAAATGGAATATGAAAACCCTCTTGGGTTTTTTGATAAGAAAATGAAAATTGGGGTCCATAGAAAATCAAACGATATCTCACATGGAGGGAAGAAATTTTTTAAAAACTCACACATTTCAAAAATGTGTTATGGAGCACATAGATGAGTATTTATAATGAACAAGCATGTGTTTCAAGTGTGTGAAGACCAACTATCAATAAAAATAATTTATATTTGATGTGAAGTGTCCATTCAATATAATTAATAGTGGGAGAGAGAGTGAAATTAATAAAATTCACTACAAAGTCTTTAGTGCTTTCTGTTTAAGGATTTTCATCAATATATGGATCAATAAACCAGTCCATGGGATAATGTGGGTAATAAGCTATCAGATCCTACAAGAATAAACAAAAAATTGAAATATTATAAAATCTCAATTTCTGAAGTAAATCATGATATTTAGAAAACATTCATACTCCACAGCTTAGTTGGAAATTTATTGTTTTATTTTTTTGAATGTCCCATATTAAAAATTTATCATTAGTCCTTTAGTAAAATTTCATGTCATTATGTCCCTATACATGAATTCAAGAACATTAAAATCACATTTGATATTCAATTGGCACAGGTATCAACCCAGTAATCTAAATAAAAATTTTTGGTATAAGATAAGATCTTATATATGAAATAAAAAGTGAATTAAGATTTGTATGTGAATATGTGTCAATGTAATATTAAATTAATTGTTATGGATATCATAATGAGTTTATGATTTTATGATTGATTATAATTTCAATGTAATTTACAATTTATTTTAAGTATTCTGTTATGGTTATTAATAATCATTATGGATATTTTAAGAGATATTTATAAAAATTAATCGCTTGGGTTTTGTATATAATGAAGATTTTATTTGATGAGTAATTATATTATACTATGTGGATATATGATTAAAAGTACTAGAAACCATTAAGTTTTATCTTAACATTGATGTTTTCATAATTATGTGTTATAGATGATAACATTACGAATTCTAGATACTTTATTGATATTAGTGAGGTTATCTATTTGGAGTTTCTTTACATAAAATACAATAAGAAAGTTGTTTGGTTATATGTAGTTCCACATTCATGGGTATTTTTTCAGAGTATTGAGTTTTCCTTGATGTTTTGGTGATGTATTAAGTAATCTATTGATATAGAGTTGAGTTTCATAACTACATATTTTCTTTTTACTGATGGTCTATTCAAAATAATAATTCAAACCCATCAAGATATTCAATGATATTAATATAAATATTTCAATGGTGGTTGGAATAAACACCTTCCTTAAGTTGAGTTTTCTTATGATAATAAAATTCACTCAAGAATTAAAATGGATCATTATGAAACACTTTATGTAAAGAAGCTTAGAACACCAACATAATTGATTGAACTGGTAAAAATAATGTTATTGTGAAATATGAAAGCATATGAGATGAAAAATAAGGTTAGAGACATTAAAAAAAATTAATGAACTAAAAAATGTTGACAGAAATGTTATGATGATAATTTTTGTTGAGATATAGAATTTGAAGTTGGTAATATGGTCTTTCTACAAAAAATCTCTATGGTAGAATAAAGGAAAAATAAACCCCAAGGTATATCAATCTCATTAAAATAATTTGTTGAAATGAGATAATATTTAATATTTCGACACATACACTAAACCCCTCTTAGGTTGAAGATATCATCCAAGTATCACTCACAAGGAATTGCATTCATGATCCATCACATGTTATTGAACTCATAGGTAGTACCATTGGAGCATGATATTTTTTGTAAAGAATAATTGAGTGAGATTCAAGATCAAATAGAGAAAGACATAAGAAACAATACAACTCACCTTGTCATATTTTTATGGAGAATCCATCTATTTAAGAAAGCTATATTGGAACAAGGAGATTTTATGGGGAAGAAGTATCGTAATTTTTTGGCATGAAAGTGATGAATATGTAGTGATAATTTCATTTTAAGTGGGGAAGAATGTAATGCTTTGTGTTTTTATAAAATATTTATTAAAATCCAAGAAAATAGTTTAAGAGATTGAATTACATGAAGAACCAAGTAATTCTTACAATACACACAATAATGTTACAATGATTTTCACATGACATTGGGTTTTAATGAAACCATGATATATTATTAGTTTAGTTGTTTAAACATGGTCGTTATAAAAAAAGTATTAAATTAAAAACAAAGTAATAAAAAATTAAATATTAAGTATAATTGATTTATTTAATGAAAACATATTTATAAAATGGTTATTAATTTTTTAGAAAATCCTTATATGTTTCATAAATACTATTTTTGAAAAAAATGATTTTTTATTTATTTTTAGGAATAATAAAAAATTTAAATTTTCATGATTTTATAAAATTATTTTGATAAAATAAATTTAATATTTGAAATTATAATATCAAAAGTTACTTTGGGTGAATTTTTATGAATTTTATAATATTTTTCCTTTTCTGATGAATAGTAAAAAATACAGAATTATAATTGGAAACTAGCTTTTCATTAATATTATTTAAAAATATAAATAATATTTTTAAATGGTTTAAAAAATAAAATTAGTTCAATTATTCATCGATTAATCCAATTTAGGTCCTTGGAGTAAATTTTAAATTAAATTTAGATATAATAACTTTGTAAACTTTTGAAGATTTTATCTTTAAATACTAGTTATCTCATCCCCTTTGAAGGATTGATTATAAATTAAAATGTTCAAATCCATTGAATTAAGTGTGTACAAATGGATTTCATATTTTTAATCAGTATATTTTAAAATTTTAAATATGGTCTACATAATTTTTGAACAAAATGAATAGTGACAATCTTAAAAATTAATTATCAAAGTTTAGATAAAAATTAATTCACCAAGAGGTTTAACTAAGAAGGTAATGGATAAAAATGAACTACCAAATTAAAAAACATCCATTGGTTGGTCATATTTAGGCCTTATCATTTCCAGATATGATTTGGAGGCCAGTGGCTTGATAAAAAAGTGTGTACGATTTAATCTTTTCAAAAGAAATTACAAGCATGCCACTCACCTCACTTATAAAAGGCCACCCCTATCCTCTCTTACACAAAACATAAAAACTATTTGTTTCAAACAAATAACTATCCAAATAATTATAAAAAAACTAATGCCGTCATCCTATAATCCTTATTTTTGATAACAAACAGCCTAATGAGGCTTCTGACAGAAACGTATGGTGGATACCTGAAAAAGATGTAACGTTCATCAACAAGAATTTCTATTTGATTTCAACCTCAACCTCCTTTAATAATAATTATACCATTATGAAATAAAAAAATCAGTATTTTACATTTAAATAGATTTTTATGAAATTTTAATGACTACAACCATCTACAATTCAATCATATGGGTTATAAAATCATTATTCGTGTTAACGGAGGACTACCGCCCCACGAACCGATGTCAATCATTTCTCCATTACAACCTCTCCATCATGGACATGATATTGGATTTATTATTGATATATTAAATTTATGATTCTATTATAATTATTTAATTATTATATCACACATATCTTCGTAATCCCCATTTTGTGAGAATATGATAACGTCGATCATGTGTTCAGAAGACTACTGCCTCATGACGTGATGTGATTCATTCACACCTTACATGAAATGTGTTAATGATGTGATTCATTCACACCTTACATGGAATGTGTTAATGATGTGATTAATAAATATATTTTATTTATATGAAAAAAATGTTTTATTATAATACATATCATTTAATTTCAATTCATTCGATCTAATAAGAAAATGGAAACAGTGATCATGTGTATGTATGGCCTACTATCTCCATATATGGTATATTTCATTTTCTATCAGTAAATATTTTTAATTATAATAATGAAATTTACATTGGATATATATGATATCTATTTCATGGTTAAAATATTAGAGATGATGAAATAATGATCTATTTAAGAGAACCAGAAACAAAAATTCAAAACATACATGAAACACAATAAAGTTATTGAGTGAAACATTAATTTAACATGGAACTATAAATAAATGGGAAATAAAATATAATTTAAAAATAATATATGGTATGATAAATATGAATATTTTTCTTTATTATATCTATAATAACATTATATGTACTATATAAGAGTTTTGAATGTGTATGAATAAAGTCAATAATGTAGGTATGAGAATTTAGTCTCGCTTCTTTTCTTTTTTGAGGCACAATCCATATTCAAATCATGTTTCGTTTATATGGTGAATAAAATATTCATGAATTTATTTTTTTATTTTTATATTAAAAATTATCTATATTTTCATATCTATTTGGGGTTCTCTCTTTCATGGGTTCTAATTTTAAAAAGATACAATGTTAATAATATAATTTTATCTCAATTTTCATTCTTTGAGACATACGATTTTTTATACACCTAACATCTTATATAAGATGTATATAAAACGCATTTGGCATGAAATTTAATAAATTTAGTTATCCTAAATATATATTATGTTTCATTTTATTTTATTCCCTTTTAGGGAATACGATTCGATGTTTCCAATGTAGGGAATATTTTCTATTACAATCTCATCCTTTATCAAGATTATTTATAGTTATGTTTCTGATGATAATATATTATATTGCATCTCTCAATAAATTAATTTATTTTTCTATCCTATGTTTATTATTGATATTTTAAAATAAAACTATAATTTTAAACTCATTGGAACTTAAAATTATTGAGAAAATGTTTTTAATATATACTGAATTTATTTTACTCTTCGGATATATATTTTTTTCCCAAAACCTCATTTTATAAAATTGTTTTAGAAAATGTTCTATTATTATTATATAAATTTTTAAATATATTTTTACCCATTATATAACTTTTATAAAAAAAATTTAAATGTAATATTCATTATATTTTACAAACAATGCATGATTGGATTTTACTAAAAATTTGAAATGGAGTTTCATTTTAATTTGTACAGGATGAAGGAATTTTCCCGAAAAAAAAAATATCAGTCATTACATAGAATTTGTTTTATAATTTTATAATTTTATTTTAATAGAAAAATATTTTAATATTTTTTTGTTTAAAAAATATATTTTCAAATAAGAAATGATATCTTCTTTAAGAAACGTTTTATATGAATTTTACTGATTCCTTTATATGTTATAGAGGTTACTCTGATAAAAAGGATGTTGAAAATGTTTTATGTGTTCAAAATATATATTCAAAGAAAATAGAATTTATAAAAGAAATGTAGAAAATAATATTTAGAAATAATTTTCTATCTAAAATGGAAACCTTTTATGTAACTTATTCTTTAATAGGGATATTATCTAAGGATTCCATTATTATTCTTTCTATGAATGGTTTATGATGAAAAGATTTTTATGAAACTCTTTTCCATTTATAGATTTATAACCTGATGAAATCATTATGAAATGTTATTTTTTAATGGGTTATGATATGATGAATTGATATAATGATAATGAAGACGTCCCCATTTCAATATGTCATAATATAATCAAAAGTTTATGAAACCCAAATTGATTCATTGGGATGATATGATGAATGTTTTCTGATCATTTGGCACACATATATATGATTTTCATTATGTGATGATGGTAACAGCTTATCCATAGATGATGATTATATTATAACCATGGATGGTGGTTTTTTTATGACTACATATGGGTTGGAACATTATCCCCTCTAATGTATTGTGTAATTATTTATAACTAATACGATAGACAGGAATAGAAAAAGGATCAACCTTGTTCAGTAAGGGAATTTGTATGCTATGATTGTTTTTAGAGTGATTCTTCAATATTATGATGTTATCCATATACATTTCATGAATTCCTATAATTTTTTTCATGAACATGATAATGCGTTCACAATGTTATCTATTCACCTTAATTTCATCTCCAAAAAGTTAAGTGTGGACATGGTTTCCTTCCCATAAGTACATGCAAGGGCTTAATTTCATGTCCTTTACATAATGAGTGAACTAGTTTCTATTTATATATATTAAAAATGTTATAATTTGATTTTTATTCCAAAACATGACATCTTATATCAATTTTATACTCTCATGGTTATTTTTCATTGATTCCTTTATTAGCCATCACTTATGAACCACCATTCCATGCCTAATGATTGTGATATTTTTTTTACAGGTAATGGGTTTCAAATGTTAATATCATTTCCAAATAAAGTTACTATATTGTCAAAATTTTGTGATAATTGATATATCAATTTCTTAACCTTAATTAGAATTTTAGATCACTCTTTATTATGTTTCATTTCCCTAAGATATGATGAATGGTTTTATGTGGGGGATGTTTTTGAAGAGTACTAATGTGGAAAATATTAATGGGAGATGTTGAAGTTCACTCACCAAGTTATACGATTTTATACCTAGTTTCGGAAGACACTAAACTGTTACAGTACTTTTTCAAGTGTTTGTGTATTGTATTTAAATCTAATTTAAAGATATGTATAATTTATGTTTGAAAATATTTAGTTTATATATTTCATATAAAAAGGTGTAGTTATTATTTGGGAAATATGATGACAAAAATTTATTGAGATCCCTTGGTTTATTTTTAATAATATATTTAGATGTATGTCTATGTATAAGAATATGGAGGATTAAATGTTATGAATGTGTCTTTGAATTTTTTAAATGATGGAAATATTAGTTTCATAGTAAATAAATCTATGTTTGGATATTACATGTTGATGTGTTCCTAGGGGTAATAAATATAAACATAGCACCTTGATATGGATTCGGTCCTCAACTGGTACATGAAAATGGTACTTTATTTACACCTAGTTTGACACTATCAAGGGATATTGTTTGGAAATTCATAAACCATTTATGAAACATCATGACATATTTAAATAGATGATGACTTTGAAAGGCCTATGAAAAACCAATGTTTTCATAGATTAAAAATATGGTTTCGTGATTTAGAAAACCTATATATGATTAATCCGGATTATGGAGTCTCATACTATGGTTATTGTTGATTACACTATTCTTCTCATTTTTGTCAATTGATGGAACCCGAAGGAATAATTTCAAGGCATAATGTAATAAAAAATGCTATGATTGTCCTCATGAGAAACAAAATGTTATGTAAACTAAAATTCAAAACATTATTATTATGCACACACAATATTATCATGTTATAACTCATTAAGGACATACAATTGAGAAAATAAGGGAATAATTATCTATTTAGTCCTTCATAAGGAAAGACCCACCTTATTTCAATAGATTCCATGATTTTTTCATTACTGTAAAATGGATCTGTAAAAATAAAACTATATTTTATATTCCCTAGTGTTTAGAGAATAATTAATTATTTTTAGCTATATAATTTTTGGAAGGTGAGGAAGATATATAGTGGACTATTACTAAGAATAAAAATAAATAAGAAGAAATTTACTCTGTGAATTGGGATGAGTCTAAAATTATATTTTTAAATAATTTCATTCTTGTATTCTTAAGAAAAAATATAGAAGGAATTATTTTGATCATTACCTGCTAGATGATGAATCTATTAGTACTTTAGAAGATGATTTTATGATACTAGTGATGTAATATTTATGTACTATATATAATAATGAAAGAATGGTTGACTAATTCATCAGTGTATTGAAACCAAATATTTAAATGGAATTATCCATAAGTGGAATTGGATTCTATGAAGAAATCATTTGACATATACTAGAAGTGGAAAAGGATGCTGGAATCATTCTTGGTTTTGGGGATTTGATAAAAAAATGGGGTGCTAAGGAAAATAAATCACTATTTGATATGGAGGTATGAAAAATATTCAAATTTATACATCTAAAAAAATTGGTAAGGGGAAACATGTGAGTTATTTAAAGGAACAATGTGGAGTTTTAATTATGAAAAACTAGACCATTGAGTAAAAAATAAAGTTATGTGAAGAGGCCAGTAAATTAATTGAATGGAGTGGGAGTACTCAATATAATGATATACCCACACTTTAATACTTCAATTACACAGATTTTGAGAATTATGTGAAGCAATGACCAAATATAGAGGCTAATATGGATGATAAGTCACAAAATCCTCCAAAGACAATGGGGAAAATGAAAGTCTTATAAAACGCAATGGATTAAATAAACAATGATAATTGGCAACAGTTATAATTCCCCAATTAGTTGAGAATTTCATGATTTATTTTTTATGAATGAACCCTATGAAGATCATATTGATCATTATTTAGTAACATTCCAGGTGATTATATCCCATTACATGGATGTGGGAATAATGAAATCATATTTGAAATTTTATATGTATAAGGATGAACCAAACTATCCAATGAAAATGTTTTTGTATAATAAAATAGATAATATACAGAAAACATAGTGAATTAACGTTTATAAGTAAATAAGTATCTAGGTAATATTAACAAAATAGTTATGGATACCATTATGGGTTTATTATTTTATGATTTGTCATAAGTTTTCTGTCATTGAAATCCATTTTAGGTTAAATTTGATGGGAGTTTGTAACAATTAATGACATTTTAAGAGACATTTATAAAAATGAAACCCCTTGGTTTGAAATTTAGTGAAAAGTTATTTGAACATGAAATCATTTTCACTTTTTTGAAATACGTTAAAGGTACTGGCAACCATTATGATTTTTCATATCTTTTATGTTGAGATAATTATGGGATTATAGTCAGTCACCTTATGAATTCAACACACATCACTTCTATTTGAAAAGATTATTATTTTGGATCCACTTAATTGAATATGCATTAAGATTTTAAAAAGGTTTCATGGAGTACTACATTCAATTTTATTTTATTGGAATCTAGAGTTTAACTTGATTTTTTGGTGATGTCTTCAGTAATCTATTGATATGGAGTTGAGTATCATTATTATTTTTCACGACCAGATGGATTGTTAATTTCAGATAATAATTCAAACCCAATAGTATATTTTATGACCTTATTATATAGATTTCAAAGTTGTTTTGGATTGAAAAATTCCCAAAGTTAATCTTTCTTATAAAAATATATTTTTTGAGATCATTCAAATGGATATATATAGGGCCCTTTGTTGATAGTTGTTTATAACTGCAACATACTGGAATTATGTATTAGATGGAAATCTATTAGGACTAGATCTTGCTGATGAGATGGAATAAAAGTTTGGATGCATTCAAATATATGTATGAAATGCACAATTATAATAGAAATTCTATGCTGATAATGTTCTATATCTTCTAGAATTTTTTATTTTTAATAAGTTGTTTCATCAAATTTTTCAATGCAATAAAGAAATGAAAACAAATCCCTATGTATATCGTTATAGTTAAAAACATTATAATATACGGATAGTAGAATATCATTTGGTGCTTCCCCAAAACCTCTTTTAGGATTTAGATATGTTCCATATATCCCTACTGTGTAATTACATCTCTAGTCCATCAAATGTACTAATCACTAAGGTTGTACCACTAAAGCATGATATTTCTTATAAGGAATAGTCAGTTGAGATTTTGGATTGAATAAAAAAAGTGTTTTGAAATATGAACACTCACCTAGTTATTGTTTTCATTAAAAGACAACTGTTTTAGGAATCTACATGGTAAATGTAGGATAAGATGACGTAGAAATATATTTTTTTGCATCGAGGTGACAAATTTTGTGGGAAAAATAGATTTTAATGGGGGTGAAATGTAACACAACGAGTTTTAAGAAGTATAGTTTTTTTAATAAATTATATTTGTCTTATAGATTGTGTTACATGAAACACTAAGTTAATATTATAATATATACAATACTGAGTCAGCTTGTATTACAGAAGACACTGATCAATAACAATACCATGATATGTTACTAGTATATTTATTTAAACACAACCATATAACCTAGTCATTAAGTTCTCCAATATCAATATTAATATTTAATTTTTAATAATACAGTATGATGGTTTTATATAATGAAAACATATTTATAAAAAGGTATATAATTTTTAGAAAACTGTATATATATTTAGTTAACAATATTTTATGATATATTAACAATTACTTTTCTCTGAAATAAAAAAAAATAATTTTTGAAATATTTAGAAAGCTAATTTGATAATAAAATTAAATTATAATATCAAAATTATATTTGGATGATTTTTTGATGTTTTTCATAAAATTCTCCATTTGTCGTTGAATAGTGAAAAATAATGAATTTTAATTGAAATCATCATTTTCAGTTAATTTATTAATAGTGTTAAACTTTATTTTAAAATTTAAATATTGTAATTTTTTTCAATTTTAAATCTAAAAATAAAATTTTGTTTATTGGAATAAATTTTATATTTAATTTACATATTATAACTTCATAAAAATTAGAACACTTCCTCTCTAAAAACCCACTTCATCATAAAGTCAACAAAATTAATAATAAATTAAAAATTACTACTTATATGGAAAGAATTTGAAGAATGGATTTAATATTTAGAATCATAAAAATATATAATTTTTAATAAAATCAATATAATTTATTACAAAAAATAATAGTGAAATCATTATAAATTAATTAACGCGGTTAAGATTACAATGGATTTACTAGAAGGTAAAAATAAGAATATAAGGGTTAAAAATCACCTCCCAACTTGTTCAACACCGATCTGATGGAATTATTTTTACCTTTTCTATTCTTGGTCTAATAATGCTCAATTTTTTTGTCCTTTTCATGATAAAACCAAACCAATTATTTAATTGTCTAAAAATAATAATAAGTGTTCCATTGCCATTACTTATAACCCCCCCCCCTCTTTTATATTATTTACACCATAAAAACACTTTGTTTTGGACAATTCTTTCCCAAATCACTTCCAAACATCCATTATCTCAAACTAGAATGATTTTATTTTAAATAAATTTATCCTTGTAATGATTTTTGTGGACGCCTAAGGAGGATACCGAAGGAATATGTGACGTTCGTCAATGATCATTTTTGTTTTATTTCAGCCTCCACTACATTATATTATTATTAAAAAAGTTGATATATTAAATTTCGTAATTTCAATATAATAATATGTTTTTTATAGTAAATGACCTACAACCATTTCCACTTCCATCAATTGGGTAATGAAATCATTATTCATAAGTACGACAGATTACCATCTCACATATTGATGTGATTTGTTTTTCCATTACTACCCATCATGGATGGAAATAATGTAGGATTTACTTTTCAGATGTAGTATTTAGGATTTTATTAAGATTTTATAATTTTTATATAAAACAAACATTCATACTCTCAATTTTTAGGGAAAATGAAAATATCATTCGTGTGTACGATGAATTACTAAGTCGTGAAGCGGTGTGATTCATTCATGATTTACATGGAATTTATTAAGGATGGGTTTTGTAATATTATTTTATATATATTAGAGAAAAATAATTTCGTTTTTTATAATCTATTTTTATATATATTATACTATTTTTTCATTTTTTCTTATAAGAAAATAGAGACAATATTCACGTATACGCACGATATACCATCTCCATGAATGATGTATTTGATTGTTTTCCCACAAATTATATGGATTTAAATAAATAAATAAATAAATAATATATATTATATATATTTTTTAGAATCAGTAATATGATACAATAATTATCTAATTAAGAGGACCAAAAATAACAAGAAAAAAATACACGAAACACAATGCATTTATTGCCCAAATCGAGAATTTAACATGGAATTGTTAATAGATGGGAAATAAAAGGAAATAAGTAACCCTATATGGTATGATATATATTAATATGTTTTTATACTTTATTTATGATAAAATTATATTTATTTTACAATAGTTTTTAATTTTTATGACCGAATTCCTGACTTAAGGTAAGAGATTTCAATTTCTTTATTTACTTCCACAAGACACAAGCCATATTCACCACATGTTTATTTTTATAGTGTATTTTGTTACAATGAATATATAATACTATTATTATATTTATAATAATGTTTATTAAAATATCCATTTTGGGATATATCTTTTATAGGGATTATGGTAAAAAATGTACCAAATCAGAACACAATTTCTATCTTAATTTTAATTCTTTGAGACATATGATTATATTATAGACCATTTTTACTGTATGAGGTGGATATAAATTTCATTTTACATATAATATCATGAATTTTTTTAATATAATGACGTTTTAAGATCCCTTTTTTATTTCCATAATAGTTTTATGATTAAAAGTTACGAAAATGTTAAATATTTTATATTATGATCTCATCATTTCTCATGATTATTTATGATTATGTTTCAAATGATAAACTATTATGATACAACTGTCACAAAAATCATGAATTTTTTCTTCAATTTTTATTCTGGATATTTTTCAAGAAAGAGTACCAATTTTTAATCATTGGTATATAAAGTATTTGAGAAAATGTTTTTTATAAAATCAGAAATTAATTTTATCTTCATAAAAAAAAATTTAAATTGAAAACTCTAATTTTTTTCAAAAATGTTTTATTGTTCTTAAAGTATTTTTAAATTTCATTTCTACCCATGTTTTGTTTTTAATTATTTTTTTGAGTGGAATCATCATAACATTTTCCAAACAATTTCCATTTATATTTAACAAAAAACATGGAAGGAATATTTTTTTCAACACATATGACATAATTGGAATTTTCTATCATCATTGCCAATAATTTATTCAACATTTACTTTATAAAAGTTTGTGGTTTTTTTAAAATAACAATATTTCTTAAATGTTGAATTTTTATATTTTTGTTCCAAGTGGAATGGCTATATTCCTTAAAAATATTTTAATTAGTTTTCAAATAATCTTGTATAGGTTTTCTCAGTTATTTTCATTAAAAAGATGATAAAGATGTTTTTATTTGTATATTTTTTGAAATAAAAGTGATCTTCCTCTAGAAATGTATCAATCCATCTTTCAAACTATTTTTTCATATAATATGAATCCCTTTGATGGTACATACGCATCATGGGAGATTAGAACCAAGGAAAAAATTTTAATTATATATCTACATGGTTAATGATCTAATTTTTTTTATAAAACCCATTTCAATTCCATTAGTTATATAATGATGATATGATTATGAAACCAGCTTATCTTCAAAAGTTACACTATGATGAAATGATGATAAATCCTATATTGTTTCCACTATTTATGATATTATGGAATGATTATGAAACCCATATAATTTCATAATCTATGATATGAAGAATGTATTATGATTCTATGGGACATGTATATTCTATTTTTATTATGTGGTGGTTGTTAAGGTATAGCCTATGATGGTGGTTACGATACAACCAAGGATGGTAGTTATGTTGTAACCAAAGATTGTTGGGACCTATATCTCCCTCAAATATATTGGGTAATGATTTTTATATCTTTAGATATAAAGGGTTGGAATGAATTGTAAACATTGTTCAGTAAGGGACTTTGTTTGATATGAAAATTCTATGAGTGAACCATGAATACTATGATGTTATATGTTGACATATCATTTAATTACACAATTTTATGCATAAAACATAATATATGGTCTAATTGTTTTTTGTGGACACATATTTCATGCCCATAACGTTATGTGTGGACTAGTTTTAATGTTCATACGTTCATTCTATTGACTATTTTCTTTTCCTTAACTTAATTAGTGTACGAATATATATTTATACATATTCATAATATTATATGATCATGTGTATGACAAAACTCTATGACTCATACCAAAACTATACTACCATGACTCCAATTATTTGACTTATTTATGATTCAGGTCTTATAAACATCAAATTTTATTACATGCCTCAAGATTATAAATTTTTTTATAGGGTATGGATTTCAAATATAATCATAATGTCTTCATACACTTATGTTCTTGTCATACTTATGATATCATTGATATCTCATTTTCTTACCATTACTGAGTATCTTATCTCACTCTTTCCTATGTATCATCTCCATATGTTATGAAGAATGTTTTTAAAGTGGTCATGTTTGGGAATATTAGTAAAGAAAAATATATCTATATGATATTTTGAAGATTCTTCACTATGTAAGAAGATTATGTATCTTGTCTCCAAAGAAACTAAAATAATATAGTCCTTATGTTTGTGTTTCTGTAATGAATTTAATAATCATCAAAAAATATATAATACTTATATTTGAAAAACCTGGGACAATATAGTCACTATCAAAATAAAAAATTGGCTATCCTTTCAAAACTAGGATGAGTAGACTTTAGTGATATCCCTAAGGATATTTCAATGATTAGGGTGTGGTATATGTCCAATTATTGGTTAATGGGTGAGTTAGTGTTCAGGAAATTGTCCTATAGTTTTGATAAAGGATAGAGGGAGTGGTTTATAATAAATTACATTATTATATGGATATTTCATGTGTATGGGGATCCATAATAGTGGTACATGGGGTAATAACGCAGAAAAAGGATCATTGAGCTGAACTCAATCATATGGTGGTGTAATACAATGTTTTACCATTGGTTGGAAACTTCTAAGGGATATTATTTTGAAATTAACAATCTCTTTACAAACATCAATGATTGATTTAAATAGAGGATGACTATGAATGACCAATGATAAACCTAAGAAATCACTATTTAAAAATATGGTTTAATGACCTGGACACCCTATAAGTGATTCATCATGATTAGGCGGTTCCCTAATGTGATTGTTTTTTTATATAATAATTTTTCTGTTTGAGTCAATGGATGGAACCCACAAGAACTGTGTTAGTGCTTAATGCAACATATAATATATTGATTATCCTCATGTGGAACCAAAGGTTATGGTATCTAAAATGAACAACCGCATTTCTACGCTCATAAAACATTATATATTTTTGAATCATGAGGAAATTCCTTATGATAAAAGGAGGGAACCATGTTCTATTGAGTCCTTGATGACAAAACACCCACCTTCTTTCAATGGTTCTATTGAACCCTTAGTTGTGGAGTAATGAATTATTTCTACTAAAAATATATTTTTCATTATCTAATGTTTTAACCATGAAATTTCATTTTTTCTTTCTCAAATTTGGATGGTGAGGTAGATCAACGGTGGGTTATTATAATGAATATGTGGAAAAATTAAGTAATTTTCCCCTTTATGTGGGATGAGATTAGATGACTATTTTTTATAATTAATTTCCCTATATTCTTCAGAAAAAAATATAGAAGGAATTATTCAAGCATAAAAATAAGTATGATGAATCTCCCAGTATGTATGAAAGGAGTTTTACTAGAATTTCAAGTAACCATTTGGGTATTATAACATATCTTGAAAGTGAGGTTGAAAAATAATTTAGTTGATTGAAACCAAATCTATAAAGGGAATTAGTCTTACTAGACATTAGATGAATTGAATAAATCATTATATGTACACTAAAAGTGCAAATGGAAGCTTCAAACCATATTGGATATGGTGATAAGAAAAGAAAAATCTGTTCCATGGAAAATTCAATGATATTTCATTTTAGATGGAAGAAAAATTCTTATACTCCTACATTCCAAAATGGTAGGATGTAGTACAAAGGTTTTAGCCTTAATGTAAATAATGGGTGATTCAAGTGCTTGAAAACTAGACTTTGAGAAAAAAAATTACATAAGTTATATGAATAGTCTAGTTGATGAAGTTAATAGAGAGAGAGAGATCAATACAATGCACCAACCACACTTCAATGTTCCATGTGGAAGGGGTTTGGGTTTTATGGTAATCAATTCCCCAACACAAAGATAATTTGGATGATAAGACACCAAAAACTCTAAATAAAATGGACAATGTGAAATTTTATGCCACATTAATGGATGGAGTGAATCATGATAATTTGGTTACACTTATCCTCTCCTCATTAGAAGGGAATTTCATGCATGATTTTTTATGAATATTCCCGTTGGATATCTTATTGTACATCCAATAGTAAAATTTTATGTGATTATATCCCTCTATAGAGATTATAGATTAATGTAATAAAATTAGATATTCTATTAATAAAATTATGAAATGAAGAGTCCAATGAAATTTTTATTGTATATATTTAGATCATAAATAAGGAGTAAATTGTGAATTAACCTTTATATGTATATATGTATTCATTTGAATTTATGAAAATGTATTGGGTGTCGTCCTCTGCTTAAGAGTTTATGGTTGTTAATAATTTCAAATTCCTTGACACTACATTTGAGGTTTTTGGTGATGGGAGTTTATCAATATTAGTGATATTTTAAAAAAATGTTCTGAAAATGAAATCCATCATTTTCAATAGTGGAAAAGTTATTTTAGGATGAATTCCATTCCACTTTGTGGATATATGATTAAATGTACTCATAGACTTTAAGATTTATCTTATCTTTGATGTTGATATAATCATTGGTTGTGTCAATCACCATAATATTTAAAGATAATTCATTAATTTCAAATTAGATTTTAATTTTGATAATTTTTCTAGAGTATACATTAACAAATTGGTATGGATTCTTAAAGTACCAAATTCCTTGTTATTCTTTCATAATAAATATATCACATCAATTTATAGGTGATTTATTTAGAAAACTCCTGAAAAATAGTTGAGTTTACCCACTATATATCATCCTCATACATATAGTCAACTTGGGAGAATAATCCAATCCATATAGTATATTATTATATTCATTTCAATGGTGGTTCGCATAAATTAATTTCCCAAGTTGAGTTTTCTTACAATAATTGTTTTAGTTGAGAATTAAAATTCCCCCTTATGATGATATTTATGGAATGATGTGTATAAATCAAAAGTAGATCACCTAGGGATTCTCCAATTCTTTTTTCAAAGATAGAAAATTGTTAGTTAAGACTATGTGTTGATTATTATAATGTGAATTACATTACGAAAAGGAAAATATTTACTCCTATATGAATTTATGGCCATTATTATCTATTAAAAAGAGACCAATGATTCTCTATAATTCATTTATAGTCATAATATCAATGACCTCTACTTAGGAATGTGAATATTCTAATGAAAAAATTATGGATCTACTATCGTTATTATGACTATTTCTTCATGACATTTGTTCATAAAAATTCAACTTTAGTTTTCATTGAATTGAGGAAATACACCTTTAAAATATACCTTGAATCCATTAAGAGGGTATTGTGGATGAAATTATGGTGTATTATAGAATAGAATGACAACATGAAGAATATTTATAGATTTATAGTAGTTTTTTATAGCATCAATTACAAGAATATTCTAAATTTTTGATTTTTGGATGAAACAATTTAATTTACTTGGACATGTAATTTCTATGAATGGTATATCATTAAAATCTAAGAATATAGAAGTTGTATTATTATAGAAGCTATCAAATTATGTCATCAATATATGTAAATTTATTCCCATAAAAGGTTATTATTATTATTTATTTTATGAATTATCACATATATAGTCCCCTATGATAATGTTAAAAACAAATAAAAATATATTAAATTTGAATTATTATTATCAAAAACACTTTTTATAGAATAATTACAAGATCACTTCATCATACATTCTTACATTTATAAAACAAGGTAATGGTTATGTAGGATTTTTTGATGCATTTAGGTCTAGAATTTGTTGATTTTTCACGCATTGAGATAATTTCATAGCTTATGGGCCACATTAGTTTTGTATTTACAAAAATAATCCTATAACACATGATTTTTAAATGAATATGGTTGTTGCTTAATTGAAAACATATTGTAATTATCTGATTCGAAAAAAGATCACAATGTTAACAAGTTATAAATTCATGTGACACATTTTTAAAAAAGGGATTTTCTAATAATATTTTTTATGTGAATATAGACTATAATGAAAAAAGCTAAAATATATTTTTTATCATGGTAACCCATTTTTTTATTTATAGGTTTTATGAAAAAAATTAAATGATTTGATCTACATTGAATCGCCATTAGGCAAAATAAATTTTCTAGAGACCATAGATTATTAGAAGTAAATTTAGAAATCGATAAAAAATTATAAAAACCAAATTATGATACCCATGTATTTAAAGGGAAATAGTTTGTTCACATACAACCATTTGAAATTAATAATTCACATGTGTGCTCATAATCGGTACAAGTCAATGAAATATCATTTTTGGTGGTCTCGTTTGAAAAGTAATACCTCATCTTTTGACATAAAATGTCTTTGATGTCAATAAGTAACGTTTCATCATGAACACCTATATATAATACTCTAATCTATGCCAATAGATACATAGAAACTAGGTAACATTTCCCTAGACTTCCTAAATGGTCCACCATACAATGTTTGGAATAATGATATTGTTTGGGTATTTTTCTGATTGACTCTAAAACCTAGAATATTTTTTAATAATTTGAGAGTTATATATTGTAGAGAATCTTGTAATTCAATATATTAAAGAAGTTGTTATGTTTTTTGGTGAACCACTATCAAAAGTCTTTAAAAAAGATCCATTATTTACATCATGGGTTTAACACACTATTTAATTGAATCTTGGAACCTAGTTGAACGTGATCATGAACCATCATCATCATATCAATGGGCAGTTAGAATGAAAAATTCATATGTAGAAATATTTTATTATAACTTTTTTCAAGGACTTTTGTGGTGTATGGAAAGATTATATTCCATCAGTGGAGTTTTTATATAACAATAGTTATTAATCCCTGATATATATACATATATTACAAGCATTGTGTGTGCTTATTTGTTGTTGTCACCATTATTATATGGGAATAAAGTAAAAATTGGAAGTCATAAAAAGTATTTTCTAGGATACTATATAAAATATATTTATTATTAGGAAGAATATGATTATAATCCTTGGCCAAAAAAATCATTTCAAGATCCTCATCATCACCCATTATCTTTTAATGTAAGTGAAAACATATTTTTGAATGTTTTACCATAAAGGATTCATCATTGTTTATAAAAAAGGTAAAATAGATTTGTGATATGTGTGACCATTTTTTGTTGTCAATTGTATCAAAAACTATACATATAGGTTAGTGTTTCCATCATGATTCAGTTCTATCTATAATGTTTTATATATATCCTTATTGAAGTACAAGATAGATCCTAGTAATTTAATTAGCTAGTATCATGTTACTCTAAATTATATTGAAACATTTATCTATTAACAACTTGTTATTATATATTGAAAAAATAAAATATTTTGAGGAAAATATTTTCAATTTCTTCAAGTATTACAGTATCATGGTGATGGATTAGAGAAAAAATGAGAAAAAGTGAAAGATATTAAGAAGAAATACAATGAACACTATAAATATTCAAATAAAGTAAATAATAATGGAAAGGATAATGTAAAGTCTCCATTTTGATTTAAATTTCATGTTCTCTAGAGTATTTTAAACCATTTTAATCATTTTATATGGTTTTGGGGAGGTATCCTATGTATCCAAAAGAAGTTGAGAGTGTGGGTATTTTAATAGATGAAACATGGAAGGTAAAACACTATACTTTAGGATGTGGTTTATAGGTTACTCTTCAATAAAATACAAGAAATAAAAAATAAAAAAAGGAGTTAATGATCACTCGGTGACCTTGAGAATAACACACTAGGGGTTATCTATGGCAAACGAACATATCAGACCTGACAATTCTATGGTCCAGAGCTTCATGGGTCCAAAAAAATTAGTTTCCATTATTTTATATAGCCTATTAATATGGTGAGTTAGAGTACTTGGTGTGATCAAATCCACCAAAACCGTGGTGGAAACTAGTATGCCATAATGACGAAAAAAACTAGTTTCTTTGAAATTCCGGATTTGAACACTGTTATTAAGGGAGGGAGTTATGGGATTTTTAGGGATAACTCATAGATGATTGTGGGTGTGTTAAATTTAATTTTCCTCTTATATTTTTATAGTATTAACATATTTATTTATAAAATACAACCTGAATTTAGATTTAGGGCCACTTAATTGTGTTTTTGGATGAACATTCCCCCTTTGAAGAAGCTTATTCATTCAGAATCAATGGTGTGAATGGTTCTATAGATATAACTTCCATATTTTTAGTTTCTGATTATCATAAGTGGTAAGTGAGTTTTTTTCCTTCTCTTCACTTAATCTATATATTTAAAGCTTATATTTAAAATGGATTCTTTTATTTATAATGGAAAAACAATAACCATTTATTGATAGAGGACCATATTTTTTCCAAGATTTTGGGAACCTTATAATTCCTTTTATAAGTTATTTTAAAAAACAATCTATTTATAAGTTTTAAATGTTAGATTTTGAATGGTTTATGAAAATCCCCCTTAATGATACATAGTTTTAAATTTTTTTGGGTTTAGAACAGGATTTGTATTTGAATATGTTTATTATAATATTGTTTTTTATCAATAAATAAATTAATTAGAGAAATTTAAGTTCACATGGATTTGCATAACTCCATATTAAATTGGAATATTCCTTATTGGAAATATAAAAGGGGTCAAAGTCATTGGGTTACATTATATTCACGACGAAGTGATGTCTTCACATTTGTAGGATATGATTATGCTAGCATGTTTTAAGTGCTTATGGATGGACACGTGCATGGGTGAATGAGTTTGGTGTGGAATGGGTTTTATAAGTGGAGTAAACTAGAAAAATGAACAATCTAGTTAAGTTTAATCGAATTAAAATTTTAAACTAATTACCATTTCAGGTTATTTATTTTGTTAATATTTTGAAATATGAGATGAATTTTTCTTATCCAAGGGATATGAGTTGGGATGTATTTTGGAGATTATGTACTCAGTTGATTAATCCCTTCCTTTATATGAAAATTGTTTCTTATTTATATGTTTTTTATGATAGAATTAAATTAAAATACTCTTGTTTCTCAGGTAGATAAAATAACACTAAATTCTTAGAATGGTGGTTTGTTCTAGGAGATGTCTAAGTAGATTGGTTGTAGTGATGCAACATTTGTCTTGCTATGTCTGGATGTTTTTTTTGGTTGTGTGTCTTGATTCAATTTTTACTATTACTCTATTACTATTGATTATTATTACTCTTTTTGATTTGTATTGTTTACATTTCATGGATAATATAGTTTTGGTTTTGTTGTTTTCATTATCATAATAACTTTTTGATTTAGGAAATAGATAAATACACCACCAAAATCATTTGGTAATGACCCAAAACTCTCTAGTCCATTCCATTGTGAAAATATAGTGTATGAGTAGTTCCCGGAGGTCAAGGTGACTTATCCCCAACACTTTTCCAAATTTCCAATTCGGTGAGTAGTTCCAACAGTAGCCTTGTGAAAATATCCAAAGGTAGACCGATGTGAATAGTTTCAACAGTAACCTTAGGTGAACAGTGCATGGGTATCATTAGGTGAACAATGTCATTAGTAACCTTAGGTGAACAGTGTCATCAGTAACCTTAGGTGAACTGTGTCATTGGTAGCCTTAGGTGAACATTGTCATCTGTGGGATTAGGTGAATAGTGCAATAGTGACCTAATGTGAATAGTGTCATCAGTAGCCTAATGTGAACAGTGCGACGGTGAGGTTCCAACGGTGACCTATTTCTTTTGCCAAATTTCATGATAATGAACAATGCTTCCAAAATAGTGAGGTTCCAATGGTGACCTCTGTCCTTTTCCAAATTTTGAGTTCATGAAAATTGTTTCTAGAATGGTAAGGTTCCAATGGTGACAACTTTCCGTTTCCAAATTTTTAGTCCATGAACACTGTTTCTAGAACAGTGAGGTTCCAATGGTGACCTATTTCCTTAGCCAAATTTTGAGTTCATGAACAATGTTTCTAGAACAGTGAGGTTTCAACGGTGACCACATTCCTTTTCCAAATTTTATGTTTAGGAATAGTGTTTTCAGAATAGTGAGGTTCCCACGATGACCTATTTCCTTTGCCAAATTTTGTGTTCATGAATAGTGTTTCTAAAACAATGTTCTTCCAAGAGTGACCTCATTCCTTTGCCAAATTTTGAGTTCAATAATTTTATTTATATAATGGAGAGGTTCCAACTGTGACCTCTTTCCTTTGCCAACTTTTGAGTTAATGAATAGTTTTTCAAAATGGTGAGGTTCCAACGGTGACCTCTTTCCTTTGCCATATTTTGAGTTCATGAACACTGTTTCTAGAACAGTGAGGTTCCAATAGTGAAATCTTTCCCTTTCTAAATTTTGATTTCATGAATAGTGTCTCTAGCAATGTGAGGTTCCATTGGTTACCTCTTTCCTTTTCCAAATTTTGATTTCATCTATAGTGTTTCTAGAACGGTTAGGTTTCAACTGTGACCTCATTCCTTTTTCAAATATTGAGTTAATGAACAATGTTTCTATAATAGTGAGGTTATAATGAGGACCTATTTTCTTTTCCAAATTTTGAGTTCATTAATAAAATTTCATGAATGGTGAGGTTCCAACAGTGAGGTTCATGAACCATGTTTTTCCTTTTCCATGTTTTGTGTTCATGAACAGTGTTTCTAGCTTCTTACAGTTTCACCCCTTTAATGCTTTATTTGATGTAAAATGCTTTTAAAACCATGTTCTATGAACTCTAAGGCCAATTCAATGTTTATAACTCCTATATTAATTTCTCTTAGGACTCAATATAGATTGACATGGTCAAACCGTGTGGTTTAATGTGATCTTCTTTTAATGGAAAATCCAGTGTATCTTAAACCACTGCTCAATTAAATCTTTTAAAGGGATGATATATCTTCCTACCTAGTTCTCCCTCCTTGTTCTCAGATGTGAGAGGCTCGAACATTTTATTCCATCTTGTAGGAGTTTCATAATAAAACTTTCTTCCATGGATTGGTTCCCCTGTATTTTGATGCAACCATGAAGTATCGATCAATCTTCGATACAAGGTATGTTCTCTCATCATTATTTTGGGTTCATCTACTCTTGTTTTTCCCTAACCCTTTAATTGAAATAAATATCAATGTTCCTTATGGTCTTTTCATGGGTTTTGATAGGTGTGGTGGTGTCTCTGCATTCTTTAGTGGATACAGTTGTCACGGGGGAGGAGATCACAACCCATAGTGT
The DNA here is from genome assembly GCA_963277665.1 of Viscum album. Lineage (NCBI taxonomy): Eukaryota > Viridiplantae > Streptophyta > Magnoliopsida > Santalales > Viscaceae > Viscum > Viscum album. Next base: position 1,224,619,896 of record OY728131.1, on the reverse strand, counting down.
GGATCATTCTCATTAATGAACGTCAATAACTGTTTGAGGTAGGGGATTCATTGCTTCTCTTTTCTTTTACATGAAACTATATTGTTAGCATGTTTTATCCCACTTGATCACAATTTAATTGACATAATAAATATTTGAACCTGATAAATAAATTGATATTGATCGTATGTTAATTCTTATTGTTTTTCTAGATAGTGTGATATCTATGATTTATTTTTTTTATCTTTTAATTCTTGATGGAAATTAGAAAAGAACGTAAATCCGGAATTAATTTAAAATTGTTTGGATAAAGATAAATAGTCATAAGACTGAATTTGATGGATGTTGTTGTAATTTGATGTTATTCAAATTAATGTAGTAAGAAAGTCTAAATATTTTTGATATCTTACTGGTTATGTTTCGTGAATATAGAACCTAAAAATAATTAATATGTTAATCCAATATGGATTAAAGAACTGGTTATTTGATAAAAAATAATTCATTGTAGGGTTTTGTGTTAGCCTATTGCTTGTTTAAGGGCCAAGAGGACAATTGATATGATGTTTGTTTTCCTATTTATTGTGTTGCGACGTTATCCCGGATGGGTGTTGTGATATGTGAGGGTAGAGAGGCTTATTGTTTGTGGCACCAGTTAACACATAGTGTAGAGAGATATATCAGGTTATTCATGTGTATGTTGGGGAAGACGCTAGTGATGATGAAATGGGTTGGATGTGAACTTTTGGATTCTTACAGATTCTTATTGTTTTTTAATTGCTTTAATTTCCCCACTTCTCAAAGTGGATGGTCTTGTTAACCCATATCCCAAAAGGGGTGAATACGCGCTGGGTATGCCACGTGCTTTTTATGTTTAGATTATTAAAGGGAGGATGGGTCTACGCTCTTTCTATACACGGAAAAGACTTGAAGGGTAGTTCATATACTCACTCTGTTGATCCCCCATGTATTTAGTAGCTTAGAATGTTTTTATAGAATGCATGGTAATATGGGAAAGTAATAATATTGTTAATAAGTGGTTTAATAAATGATTTTAACCCAAGGGGTTTGAGATTGTGGGGACACAGTGATGAGAATACAATTTAATGGGACAGTTGACTTTGGGTGTGATGCTAATGAAATTTAATGTGGAATTGTTAATGATTAATTAATGATCAAAGAATTGAATTACATAAAGTTTAATTGTTAAAAAAATTGAATGGAGTAATGTAATAAAGCTCTTTAAAATGTTGTGTGCTTATAGGATACCAAGTCAACAAAGTTGTAGCCAGGATTCAGAGAGACATTAGCTTTAGTTGAGTCTAATACTAGGTTATGCCCATAGCGTGGTTGTGAGCTCCAGTATATTCTGTACTTTTGTGTTTCTATATGCTACTCCTCCCCGTTAGTTTGGGATATTGACACCCTAGGGATTCTGACCCTTGGGGGGTGTTTTCCCCAACATTCTAGTGGGATGATGGATGGCTGACTACATGCTTTTTCCCTGCTCTCTTCTCTTGGTAGTTACTTATGCTGGTAGGAACAACGATTATTTTTCCCCATATATGTTTTTAGAGGGCTGTAATGTCTTGTGGTAATTCACACACATATATTCTAGATATAGTATCCTATGGACTACTATAGGTGTAACTAGTATATGCTGTGACAACTTGAGGATTCTTACTCACTGTGTGCACTGTAATGGATTATGGTATAATGGTCGACGTATGATACACAATATGCAATCTATAGTGGATTCCAGAAACTACATGGATACTTTCTTGTGTGGACATGGTTGTTGTGATACATGAGGTGCATGTTGTGGTACTTCATCTAGGTGTCTGCGGGTAAGCCTTTTTGGAGAGAGATTCTTAGGACGTGTGATGATGGGGAAAAGCAGCAAACTAGCGGGGAAGTAGTAGTGGGGTTCCCTTGATATTCATTATTATATTATATAATCTTGTATGTGTTACTTTGTGAGAGTATCCATGGTGATGTTGGGAACATAGTATACATATTTAGGTGAAGAGTTATTTTCACTTGTTGTTCACTGTGCTTTAACATGCTTTCTTCACTTTTGCACGAGAGGCTATGGGGAGGATCCTTCTAAGTATACTGTTATACTCACCCAATGTATATATAAAATCTTTTTATGGTCACTTGGAATAGGTTATAGATTAATCTAGTTTCTACTAGCTTGGGGTTGCAGGAGCTATTTGGGCTTGTTGTTGCTGCAGTTTTTACTTTCTTTTGGGTATTTGCAGTTTTTCCCTTTTCAGTTGTTGGAGTTTGCATGACATTACATATTTCTACTTAGTATTTCTTTAGTATTGCTTCATAAGTTTGATTTGGTTGGTTTCTATCTTATCTATCTCTTATGAATGTGTTATCTTAGTGGATAATTCCTGCCATTTGTGTGTTTACTATACCATCAGTGCTAGTTGCTAACTCGGGGCCTACTAGAGGTAGGAATTGCGGCTCACAATCTCCCTTCTCACATTTTTGGCATAGGAGGGGTACACATTGTGGGGATGGGTCGTGACTTAATGGAATCAGTGGTCTGGTTGAGGGATAAGGTGGAGTTTTGAGTTTGGTGCAGGTTAGGTTGCATGGGTTGGTAGGGAAACAGTGTCAATCACGTTAAGAAAGTGATGTAAAAACTGGAGATAGACTAAGAAATAGGCATTTAGGGCCCCCTATAAACTGATGTATGAACCTCTATGTTTTAAATGACTACTAAAAGAGGTTATATTAGTTTCATGGTAGAGACCTGGGAAAGGATCATGAGTCATTCTTCTTTGTGCCTATTTTTGAATCGGTAGACCTTGGGATAGGTTATCCTAAAATGAATAAAAGAAAAAAATCAATTAATTAAGGTTGAGTCTTCCATATTCTAGGTTTATGGGCTCTAATTATTTGTTATTTTTCAGGTTTGGTTCATGGTCGACATCCTTGTTAGGATCCCATAGAATATGTCCAGCAGGCTGTGCTAGCAGGTCACTGCCTGGAGAGGTTGACGACGGTGACACTTGTAGGAGGACACTCAGAGAGTATCAGAACCAGAGTCTGCAGAAGTATGATAGTTCCATTTTAGATGCATTCACAGAAGAAAAGTTGGAGGAGGTCGAGATAGGTTTCAGTTCAATCCATGCTCAGAAAGAGCACTGGGTGTCCTTAGTTGTGACGATTCTACATGGAGTAGTGAGGATGTGGTGGTTCTTGTTCCTCAAGGATCTCAAGGAGTCAGCGATATCATGGGATGAGTTCCAAGAAAAATTTAGAGTCAGGTTTCGTTCTTCGAGTGTGAAGGCATCCAGTCACGAGGAGATTCTTACCCTTTGATAGGGGAGATCTATTGTGCGAGAGTTTGGAATTCATTTAAAGAACCTTTTATGATGTATTTCGGACCTGTCGCCAGATGAGGAGGCTTGGGAGAGGCATTTTGAGGAGGCCTTGTATCTAGATATTCATTTCTAGTTCACCCAATTTATGATGAAGACATATCTTAAGGTGATGGAGAGGGAAGAGTTTGTTGAGAGGACATTGGAGAGAACCAGATCATCACACGAGGGTATTTTTCATTATTCCTCACAAAGATGATCTATGGTCCAGGTTTCCCAGTTTTAAGGGCAGAAGTGTATCCGTTCGGCCAGGGGTAGGTTCCAAAACTCATCATCTCATTTCTCTATGGGAAACAGCTCTCAGGCCTAAGCTAAAGGATCAGGTGCTTGTTTTTCTTGTGGTGGTTGAGGTCATCATAAGTGAGAGTGACTAACCTTTCAAATAAGTCCTCATGCACCATGTTTTCTACTCCATGATCCTCCATTTAGGTAGTTGCAGTTGAGGAAGTAGCAGTAAGTTTCACTAACTTTATATCAGCAGAGGGTTGATGGGGTTGGCAGAGGATAGCCCTGAGATGATCCATATCCTTAGAGAGCAGAGCACGACCATGGTGGTGGTCATCATCTGGGTAAAAGAGGCCATGGATGACATCATGGACAGATTCATGCTTTAGATTTTCCAGTGCCCAGCGAGTCGGACATTGTTCAAGGTACCCTTTTATTATTTTCTACCATGGATTATGCCTTTTTAGATTCATGAGCAACACAATATTTCATATCACTTACCCTTTTCCAGGATTTTGGACTTGATGTAGAGAGGCTTCCAGTTCCCTTGGCATTGAATATTCCAGTTGGAGGTCGAGATGAATTGTTTGAACTATATAGAGATAGTGAAATCATGTTGGAGCTTCACCACTCTTCGGGAGATTTCCTATGCTTAATAATAAAACCATCTAATGTCATACTCGGTATTTATTGGTTGTATTCAGTTCAGGATATCATGGATTGCTTCAGAAGGAAGGTTGTGTTATTCGATGTGGACAAAGAGCCAATTGTGTTCATTGGAGAGAGAGACCCTCAGATGGGTCAGAGGCATTTTTTGTCCTTATCATCCATGCTGGATGATCTGATGCTATGTTTTCGAGAGGTTAAGTAGATGTCATTTCCTAGGGTCATAGAAGAATACCCTGATGTCTTTCCAGAAGAGGTTTTATAATTAACCCCTCGATGGGATATCAGGTTTGTGATCGAGCTACAACGAGGAGAATCTCCTTTATCTATGTCTCCATATAGGATGGCTCCTACTGAGTTACAATATCTATTCATATAGCTTTATGGTCTATCAATGTGCAATTTTTTTCAGCGTAGTGTGTCACCATGGGGTGCACCCGTTTTGTTCATGATGAAGGCTGACAGAAGTTTGGAATTGTGTATCTATTATCATCACTTAAACAAAGTGATAGTGAAGAATCACTATCCTATTGTGCGTATTTAGAATTTATTCGATCATCTAAAGAGTGAAAGTTGGTTCTAAAAGATCTATTTGTACTCAGGAGATCATATAATGCATTGAATATGTGAGGATATCCCGAAGAATTCTTTCCGTTGTTGTCATGGGCATTATGAGTTCATTGTAATGTCGTACGGTGTGGAAAATGCTCCAGCTGTTTTCATGGGATTGATGAACACTGGGTTCCATGAGTTCTTTCACAAGTTCATGGTGGTTTTCATCAATTAAATCCTTATGTACTCCAAATCTGAGGAGCATGCAGATCATCTACCCATCTTTTTGGGAGTTCGTCGTCAGCATCACCTTTTTGGGATGTTGTCGTTTTGTGAGTTTTGGGATCGAGATGTACGTTTATTGGGGAATGTTGTGTCCCAGTAGAGAGTATTTGTATATCCATCTAATATAGAAGCAGTTATTTCTTGGGAAGACCCCTTTATAGTGTCAGAGGTGCGAATTTTCCTTGGTCTCACAGGCTACTACAAGTGGTTTGTAGGAAATTTCACTCGAGTTACAACTCCTCTAAAAGATTTGAACTTGAAGGATCAGGCAATCTTATGCACTGATCATGGTCCAACATATTTTGAATATCTAAAGGAGAAGTTATTAAGTGCACTAGTTCTCTGTCTTCCAAATGAGGGAGTTCAGTTTGATGTTTTCTGCAATGCTCCACATCCGAGGTTAGGATGTGTACTGATGCAATAGAGATTAGTTGTTTCTAATGGCTCTTGGAAGTTTTGTCCCCATGAACAAAACATTTCCACCCATGATCTTGAGTTAGCAACCATGGTGATTTAATTGATATTGTGGAGACATTAACTCATTGTCTAGTTCTTTTTTGTAATTTATTGATCATAAAAGCTTATGGTATGTTTTCTCCCAATGTGATGTAAACTTATGACAGATTCAGTGGATTGAGTTATTAGGGGAATAAGACATTGAAATATATCATACACATGGAAAGTGGAATGTTGTACCAGATGTGATGAGTCCAAAGTCACATAGTGATGCGGTACGTGAATTTGTAGATTCCTGGGGAGTAATGGAGTAACTTTCAGCATTACATCTTGATATGAGAGATGTTGAGGGTAGAGGTTGTCTTTTTCAGATGATGATGTAATCATATTTGGTGCAGCAGGTGGAAGAGTACTATTTGGGGGATCTAGAGGTGGATGTCTGGAGATATCGAGTTGTTTGTGTTGAGGCCCATGATGTTTGATCTGAGGATGAACAACACCAAGTGTTGTATCACAGAAGGATTTTTGTTCCATTGATGATGTGTGAGAAAGTTCTCGTAGAGTTTTATAGTTCTCCTTTTGTGGTGAATCCTAGAGTGAAAACGATGTACCGAGCCTAGAGGAGTCAGTTTTGGTGTCCTGGGAAGAAGCGTGAAGTTGCAGAATTTGTGTCTCGATGTTTGGTCGGCCAGAAGGTGAAGGCCGAACACCGTGTTCCCGGTGGTCCGCTCCAGCCATTAGATGTTCCTCAATGGAAGTGGGAGGACATCTAAATGGAATTTAATTCTACTTTAACTCAATATTAGGAGGTACATGATGCTATTTGGGTGGTAGTGAATCGTTTAACAAAATCATACCACTTCATAGCAAAAAAGGAGTCATGATCAGTGGATGTTTTGTCGAGGCAGTATCTGGAGGAGGTGGTGAGACTTCATCGAGTTATGAGGACTATCATTTCCGATCTAGATCCTCATTTTACCTATACGGTATGGAGAGGTCTCCAGTATGCTTTTGGTTCCCAGAAATGACTTGGAACTACTTTTCATCCTTAGACGGACGGTCAGATAGAGCGATCCATCCAGAATCATGAAGACATGTTATGCTCTTGTGTCCTGGATTTTTTATGTTCGTGGATGAAGCACATGCCCTTAGTGGAGATCACATAAAATAATAGTTATCACTCCACAAATAGTATGGTGTCGTTTGAAGTCTTATATGGTCGGACTGGATGTTATCCATTGTGTTAGACTTGGGATGGAGAGTCATCAATTCTCAAACTGAAACTATTGCATAATACAATAGAGATGGTCTAGGTGATTCGTGAGAGGTTGAAGATGGAACAAGATCGTTAGAGATCATATTCCGATCAAATAAGGAGACCCTTAGAGTCTGATGCTGGGGATCATGTGTTTTTGAAGGTGGATCCCCATCGGGGGCAGCGAAGGTTTGGTCATGGGAGTATGCTTCATCACTTGTTTTTTGCGCCTTTTGAGATGTTTTCTCGTGTTGGAGTTGTGGAATATCGAGTATCACGTCCCCCATAGATGAGCTGCATACATGATGTTTTTCATGTATCACAACTCCGTAATTATCTTCATGATGACTCTCACATCATCGATTGGGGAGAGATCAATGCTGATGATGATGCAACCTATGAGGAGAGACCTATGGAGATCCAAGACCATAAATAGAAGGTGTTGAACGGGTATTATAACCCACTGCTTCGTGTCCTGTGGTGACAGAGTGGCATGAAATAGAGTACATGAGAATGTGAGTCATAGATACATGATCAGTACCCAGAGTTGATTGATTTTTAACTGTTTTCATGTTAAAAAAGTGAGATATTAGTTCTATTTGAGGTTGTAGACCATTCGTGTTTATGAGATGGCCTTCTTTGGTTGCTTCTTATAGATTTATCTCTTTGAGAGATATCTCGATGGGTGGATGTTCATACTTCTATTCTGTTTCTTTTTAGGTTGGTTTTGAATTCATGAGTATGAGAATGTTTTGAGAGGAATCTAATGTAATGGCCTGGAACTCTCTAGTCCTTATTTTTGTGAAAATCTAATGTTTGAGGTATTCCGGGTGGTCTAGCTGACTTATCCCCAACACTTTTCCAAATTTCCAATTCAAGGAATAGTTCCAATGGTATCCTTGTGTACAGTTCCAATGGTAGACCACTCTGATTAGTTCCAATGGAAAGATTAGGTGAACAGTGTATCGGTAGCCTTAGGTGAAGTGTCATTGGTAGCCTTTTGTGAATAGTCTCATCGGTAGCCTTATCTGAACAGTGCAATGGTGAGGTTCCACCAGTGACCTATTTCCTTTTCCCAATTTTGAGTTCAGGATCAATTTTTCTAGAACGGTGAGGTTTTAATGGGGACTTCTTTCCTTTTCCAAATTTCATGTTCATGAATAGTGTTTCCAGAATGGTGAGGATCCAACGGTGACCACTTTTCCATATTTTGAGTTCATGAATAGTGTTTCTAGAACGGTGAGGTTCCAATGGTGACCTCTTTACTTTGCCAAATTTTGAGTTCATGAAAAATATTTCTAGAATGGCGAGGTTCAAATGGTGACCTCTTTTCTTTGCCAAATTTTGAGTTCATAAACAGTGTTTCCAGAACGGTGAGGTTCCAAAGGTGACCTCATTCCTTTTCCAAATTTCAATTTCATGAATATTGTTTTAAAATGGTGAGGATCCAATGATAACCTCTTTCCATTTCCAAATTTTGAGTTCATGAATAGTGTTTCTAGAACGGTGAGGTTCCAAAGGTGACATCTTTCCTTTTCCAAATTTTGAGTTCATGAATAGTGTTTCCAGAACGGTGAGGTTCCAATGGTGAAAACATTCCCATTCCAAATTTTGAGTTCATGAATAGTGTTTCAAGAAGGGTGAGGTTCCCACAATGACCTCTTTCCTTTACCAAATTCTGAGTTTCTGAACAGTGTTTCCAGAATGGTGCGGTTCCAACAATGACCTGTTTTCTTTTCCAAATTTGGAGTTCATGAACAATGTTTCCAGAATGATGAGTTTCTAATAGTGACCTCTTTCCTTTGCAAAATTTTGAGTTCATGAATAGTGTTTCTTGAATGGTGAGGTTCCTATGGTGAGGTTCACGAACAGTGTTTTTTTCCTTTTCCAAATTCCGAGTTCGTGAATAGTGTTTCAAACATCTTACAACTTCACCCCTTTATTGTTTCCTTTGAAGTAAAATGCCTTTAAAGCCTTTTTAAGGACTCTATGGCCGATTCAAAGGTCATAACTCTGGTATTTATTTCTCCTAAGGCTCATGATACTTTTACTTGGTCAAGCTCCGTGGTTTAATGTGGTCCTCTTTTAATGGAAAATCTAACGTATCTTAAAACAGTTCTCTATTAAATATTATAAAGGAATGATATATGTTCCTCCCTATTATATTTAATACATGAACATATATTAAAACTATTATGGTTATTTTGAATCAAATTATTTTGATACATTGAATAGAATCCTTCTATTATACTTATAAGAATCTGTATTAACTAATTGATTAACTTTAGATATTTATTTACATGGCAATATATGCGGTACAAAATATAATTTTTCTTAGTTAATAACTTCTTATTATGTTTCTATATCAATTTTCAGACATAAAACATTTTTTTGTCTTAGAAAAAAACTATAGTTAAAATAGAATTTAATAACGATTCCATTATTAGTAAAATGAATTATTTTATTACTAAACTATCATATATAAATTTAATTAATAATGTTTTTTTAAAATGTGATACTACTAAAATTATGACCAATTTGAAATTAAATATATATATATATATTAATGGATTATGGTCTGTATTCCACTAGAAAATATCTATGTTTCTTTAAACCATTAAATATTTAGTTATTTAGGTGGGGAATCATCCAGTCATATCATATATGAGTCTTCAATGGTCATCAAGAAAACTCTTCTTACAAACCAAAAAATGAACAAACTTAATATGAATCCTCTTGTATTATAACCCTTAGTGATTCTGAGATATGAGTTTCCTAATAAAACAAAAAAAAATGATGCACATCATACGTAAAGTAACATCACTTCAATTATTCGTGAGAGAATATATGTTACGGTAAAACATATTCTGCATAACTTATCATGTCGAATGATCATGATCCTAATATGTTTCAAATTTGGAAGGAATATAATGCCTATTATTTTAAAGGGGATTTAATCTCACTATAATCTCTCATGTATTAACATAACATTTATATATTATTGAAATAATTTAGTATTGAATCATATTCCTATAGGTTTTGGTCACAACATAAGTGTGTTAATGGTTGTACTAAAAATTTATTTTCTTCCCTGAATGATGATTAATCCTTGATTTTACACAATTGTTAATTTTGTGATAAATGGAATTAAATCAAGGAATATATACATCTGATAAATTTATGGGACAAGAGATAAAATTGTCACTAATTACTTATAATAATTTTATTTAACCAATGAATTAACTTGTTTGAATTACTTATTCATTGATGGATATGAAAATAGATCTATGATGTACCATCATTTCATTGTATGAATCAATAAAATATTCCGTCTACTGATGATCCACATATGTTCTAAAAATCATTGAATCTTATTGTAGGATTATCCTGGTTCTAGCATGAATGATCTAATCACTTGTGTCATCCACATTTGTTCTCCATGATAACCGCTTTAAAAAAATTCCCCTTGATCTCTCTATAGATGAGATTGAGAGGTGTAGGATGGTCACTCTTAGTTATTATGGGTGATCTTAAGGTAGGGATCTCTCTAGGGATTGAGAGGTTTCTCTAAACCCGTTGTGCACAACCAAACTATTGAATTGGATCTCTGAGAAAATAATACATTTGAGTTTATATATTATTACGGTTAAAATAAAATAATTGTAAAAATACATTTACAATTAATTTAATCCCTACTAAACCCATTTTGAATTGGATTATGGCTAGGTTGGATCCAAACCGAATCTAACTAGGCCCTCAGTACTAAAAGATTAATAATTTACATACCAGGGATCCGATTGATGCTCTGTCAGTTGCGTTGGGTCCCTTATGACTTTACGGAACTTTGGAATACCTTTTCATGGGACTTAGTGGAATATGAAGCATCGACGGATGACTTGAGGAGAAGAACCTCTCAGAATCAATCATGAATAGTGCGGGAACCCTGTGGAAGGTTGTACATGAGGAGTCTTCAGATCTTGTGAGGGTCATCTTCAGATCCTGTGTGGGTCTGTGCTCAACGATCTTATGTGGGTCAACGGATACCGATCTTGTGTGGGTCATCTCCAGATCATGTGTGGGTCATGTCTAGATCCTGTGTGTGTCATCTTTGATCCTATGTTGGTCGTATCCCGATCCTGTGTGGGTCATCTTCGATCCTGTGTGGGTCAAAAGCAAAGAATCTCGATGAAGAAAGATGATCTAGTAATACATCTAATCATCCATACTTCTGTAATTAAGATAAACCCGGTGTGACCTGAGTCTTAACCTTTGTGGTACACTTCTGTGTGGTGAAGCCTTTGCGGTATTCTTCTATGTGGAGTTACCTTTGTTGTACATACCTTTAGGGTGATACCTGTGTGATATTCTTCTGAGAGGCATTACCTTTGTGGTACTTATCATTGTGGTGTTACCTTCGTGGTATTATTTTCTCCATGGAACAGTTGATCTTTTGGCTATGGTTTTGGGCCTAGTGTTTCTTCATGAGTGAGATGGGTATATATGATATCTTATGTATATGTATGGGAATGTCCCTAATTAGGGTTGACTATTGTTTTCATACTCTTTGGTTTATCCTTTGTGGATTTTGAGAGACCTTCGGGGGTATTGGGGCTCCTAGTGAGTATTGTTATACTCACCCCTACAGGGGGTATGCCTACACCTTATAGTGTATTGTGTAGACGACAGAAAATGCTGACTGAGGACGAGGGTACCAGGACTAGAGGCTACTCGGAGATGGACCTTAGTCGAGGAATACCGCAGATAAAAGCATTCGAGGGTTGTATCTACCCTTCTGGTAGGATCCTTAGTGGGTGTTCAAAGGAGAAGTTCTTTAGTTTTACTTGTACTTTCCAGTGGGGCTTGTATTCCAGCCCATTTATATACTTTACTCACTATGTTTACTATATATTTTTCCTTGTGCGTGTATCATGTTGTGTGTTTGGTTGTGTTACTTTACAGGTTACAAACACAATGCCTTCCCGATTTTAGGGATAAGACTTTCCGATGCTAGTCTCCAGCCCCTGGCCTAGGGAAGGTGGGTTTGTGGTAGTCATGGAACGGGCCCCAGGGTACGGGTCATGACAAAATCAGTGAAAAATGGATGCTTTAAACTATTCTAGCTCATAGATCCTCTATTGAGAGCAGAAAAATATCCTGATTGGGACATCAGATCATTCTGATCAATATGAAATCTAGAATAATTATAAACTATAATGACTATATCCTCATCTCCATTATACAGTAGGAACATATCCTTTATTTTTATCTGATTCATAAATATACCCATAAATTCTGACCAATGTTGTTCTCTTAGATGGTATTGATATCTGCCTACCATGATCAATTCTTAAGGGACACATAGTCTTTTACATAACATGACATACATGATTTATCCTATCTCCAAAGCGTATGGGTTCTTTCTCATTCACTCTCTCTCATATTGTATGTGAGGAAGCATTTTCTTAGAAAGATGTATAATATGTTACCTTGGAACCAATTTTATTTTGGATTCTCCCATACTAAACCTCATTAGTATTTTCTTAACATGTATAGTTTGACTTATTCCAATAATCCACTTGGACATATCATGAATGATCTTGTTCCCAACAATATAGGTTGCTTCACCACATTCCCTCAAGGAGAAATAGATGTTTATCTAGTCCATAATAGATTGTAAGATTTTTATGCCATTTCTAATATGAAATATGGCATAAAAATAAAATACTACGACAATAACACCATTTCCTCTAAAGATCATGTAAATGTTGGGATCACATTAGTTCTTAATGAAACCAAATTCATTTATAACATCATGAAATAAAAGGTTCCATGACTTAGATAATTGATTCAATCCATAATAGTATTTCCATAGGTTGAAATTATTTTTGGAATCCCTGGGACTAACAAACACTTCTTGTAGTTTCCTAGAGTCATCATCCTAAATGTTTCCATTAAGGAATTAAATTTTGGCATCCATCACCCAAATCTCATAGTCATTGAAAGTATCTATAGAAAGTTGAATTCAATTAGATTTAAACATGAAAACTAGTGAACTTATTTCCTTATAATCTACTTAGTGATAATTTTTAAACCTTTTTTCCACTACCCATACGTTTAAAGTATTTAATTTACCTTCCAGGTCTAGTTTTCTCTTGAATAACCATTTTCATTCTATGAGATTTACATCAACTGGAACATCAACCGGAACCCGTACATGGATATAATATAGGAAATATATATCACAATTCAAAGAAATTTCCCATCTATTTTCTTCTATGTTCTTTAATACATATTTGTAGTACACAGGTTCATCATTGTCAACCAAAAATGAGTCACAAACATCAGTGAATAAAAACCATATCTTTCGGGTTCTCTTACATCTCTTATGCTCATAAACAGTTCTTGTGTTTTGAAAACTAATTATTCAATGGGGAACTGTGCAATATATTCCTACACCAACTATTTTATATCTTGAGAATTGGTATCATCAAAGTAAATCGTCTTCCCAATTTCACTTTAGAGAATGGGTCCCTCTCATGAATAATGGTTTTTCTGGTGATGATTAATTTCTTTTTTGAGGGGTTGTATAAGATGTATCCATTTTTTACCTAGGATACCCTATAAAGATACACTTTGTGCTATGAGGTCCTAGTTTTTTCTTGAAAAGGCCTTAAAAACACCTTAGAATCCTATACTTGCGTATGTGAAAAAATAGGTTTCTATCCACTCCATAACTCAGAGGGAATTACATTTCACACATTAGTTGGTACTCTATTTATTTTTTATTCCCTAGTTTATAATTCATATCCCCAAAAGGATAGTGTAAGATATGTTTGAATCATTATCAACAATACCATGACTAATAATGTATGGTTTCTCCTATCACTAACACTATTACATTGTGGTGTTTAAGCTAGAGTGATTTAAGATAGAATCCAAAACACCCGTTAAATGTCAATAGACGATTGGATATGATATTCCCCACCTCAATCTGATCGAGGATTCTTTATATTATTCCCATGTTCATTGTCTATTTCATTCATGAAATTTTTTAATTTCTTATTGTACATGGACTAATACCTCATAAAGTATACATAACCATGTCTACTCAAGTAAGGAGTAAAACTTATGATGTAATAATACCCGCATCTTTTTTCTACTATAAATTGTATACACACCTTGGAGTGTAGAAATACAAGAAGATCTATGGCCCTTTCAGCCTATCCAAAAATTGCTGGTATGGTCATCTTTCTATGTAACCAAGCATGACATATTTAAATTGTTTTTTGTTCAGTCGTGTCTAAATAATTGTCTGGATAGATATTTGTCATACACTTATTGTTTACATGACCAAGATGGTGATCCCATAGCTCAGTGTCATATGAGTCATTTGAACATGATTCCTTATCAGCTTCCATTACTTTTTATTTGTACTCTAATATGTAATGGCCATTATTTAAATGTTTACCACCATTATATAAGTTGTCCATACATAATTAACATCTTTTACTTAAATATATTATAATAATCCCATATGCATTGCGGAATGATAAATATATTTTTTTCTTGGTAACCATTGGTACGTAATAATAATCATTTGAAACGAAAATTAATCTCATTGGAATAGAAAATGTGGTAGTTTCCAATGGCTAGATTACCTAGACCCACACTATCATCTGCTCTCAAATCCACCTCACTTCTAGAAATCTTATGTAATATAATTGGTTCACAATTTTGGATATTGATAGGAGGAAAAGAAGATGTATCTAATACCCAATGTGTAGATATCGAAATATTAATCATGATAAAAAAACTTCATTAGATTTCCCTATCATCTATGTTCTCTTCCACTTCCATTATAATATTTTTCTACTTGAAAAACATATTGCCTCTTTTCCCTTGCCCTACCTTTGGTTCTTGTTCATCGTGGAAGGATGCTTCTTGGGAGAATTAGGCATGATATGAGTATTAGGACCATTTTCCTTGTTCTTCCTTTTCATATTCATTATAAGGACTGCGAGAAAATCACACCTCTTGTATTTATTCACTTAGAGAATCAATGTAAGATGTTTTGAAGTACTCTTCTCATTATTGATATTATTGTAATTTATTATAAAATAGGAGAAGGTAATAGAATGTGATTAATGTATGAGATATGTATGGAACTAATAAAAGATATAATCCATATGATGTTGAAAAAATCATTGTATCCAATAAGGTTGACTATATGAGTCTTATCTTGTACAAAATCTACACGATTAGTTGTAAAAAATGAATCGGATATCTCGTACCTCTATTTTTTTCCTTATCATTAAACAAATACCAATGGTGTGACATCATGTTCCATGCATCCATGTAATTATGTCTCATTAATATATCAATGGACATGGATGACAATATGAAACATTGAACATATATAGATCATTCAAATTTTTCTAATTGAGTGATAAATTTTCATCACCCTCCTTATTACCAGGTGCATTAAGAATAAATTATTCAAGAACATACTATTTTCTTTATTGGAGAAGGATAATGCATTAGAAAATTTTTTACTGTTGGAAATTTATGCAAACAAGAAATTTATCTTTCTCAAGAATGGATCATAGAGATATTTTTGAAGTAAATTTAATTTTTTTCTTTAAATTAATATTATAATAATGTCAGTACTTAATCTAATAAAATTGAAAGAAATAATAAAATTTTATATTTATTAATCTCCTACAACATTATAAAAACCCAATATCCCTTAGAATTTGATTTTTATTGAACCATTTCTTGGATATTCTAGTGGAAAGGATACATACTACCCTTCCGATTACCCAAACCATGCTGGGTCAACAATCTGTTGGAATTCAAAATGCCAAATACATTATCTCATTATTCCATGATATGTTGAGTGGACTACAATATACTCTAATACATAAATTTTATTTCTTATATAGATACCTAATCATGACTTACATGGAAATTACATTTTTTTTGCGGAATACATAATACAAGACACAAAAATATTCTCAAAGACTATATTAGTTTTGTGTATTTGGAATCATGTAACATAATCTTCTAACATTATGAAAGATCTTCAACATCTCCCATAATGATATTTCCGTTTTTTTCCTACCCAAAACCTTTATTTATATCCTCAGGAAATGAAAACATTGAATGTGTTAGGTCAAATGCTATGTAAGGGTAAAAATGAAGAACACAAATCAAACCATACACATTTGAATATAAAAACATGAACATAAAGGTTAGAAATCAAAATCGTGAGTCATGAAATAAATCTTGGCCTTACCTAAGGTGTGGATCATAAAGTAACATAAATCATGATAAAAAAGAATTAGAATAAATCATGGAATAATGGAAAACCATTAAGAACCTAATATAATATCCACAGTAGTTAAGGAATTGATGGTAAGACCATCTTAGTGGATGAAGTCCATTACTGAACTGGGTTTACTTTCCATTCCAGCCATGTATTACTAAACTAGATTTACCTACCATTACATCCATTTCTAGCTCAGGATATATAAATATTTACCCAATAAATCAGATAGAGATATAGGTCTGACCTATTTCGTAATGAAATCATTATTACAAGTGCCACAAAAACATAAATAATTCATTATAGCATAACCCATGTAATAAAATTGGAATCTTAAACATTATTCCATCATAACACAATCCATATAAGATTAATAGACATTATAAAAATAATTCCATCATAAACATAATAAAATAAAAGTAATAATAGGGAAAGAAACATAACCCTATGTCATCATAGATGTAAAATAATTTTGATAAAATCGTTAAACTCACCTCTGGAGGAAAATATCATTTCTTATACACAAATGTTTTCTTTTCTCAAAATTCATTTCAATTTTAGAAGAAAATAATTTAGTTAAAAATAATCTTGAAAATGTGTATAGGAAGATTCAGGGAAACAAGGATTTATGAAGTTGTAAAAATATATTCATTCTATATAAGTTACTCATAATTTATTCGGAAAATTCAAAAAGTACCTCATGTGGTGAACAAAAGAAAGATTCTTTCCAAAATATGTAGAAAGAGTAAAAAAATGTGTAAAACTGAATTAAAACATACATAGAAGAATAGTAAACATTTTATGAATTTTTTTTTATAAAACATGGATAGGGGTGATATATATATATCCGTAGAAAATACTTATGTATAATCAATCTCAAATAAAAAATGAGATTGAAAAATTATCCCTTACCTGAGGTCTGATTTCTTCCGTATGTGTCTGAAACTCCTGTATTGTGGGTTCAAACAAATTATTAACTTATAATATAACCATAATAATATTTATGATATCATATATGATTCACTTATGATTTTATATTATCCATTTATTTATCAATTCAATGTTAAATCAATGTTTTGGTTAATAATAATTTCATTTATTGTATGTGTTTGGACCTGTTATTATTCATATGATTAATTTTATAATTATTTAATTACGTCCAAAATGTAAAAAATGATTAATATATATCTACAGAATGTAAAATATGATTTATATATATCTTATATATTCAGTATAAAAATAAATAAATATATATATATAATAGATAGATAAATGAAATGGAATAAACCATTCATGGGGATGGTAGGTCATATGTACGCATGAACATTGTTATCATTTCCATATCGAATTGGATGGGCGAAAAAATGACATATATATATATATACATATATCAAGTATCATTATTATGTCATATATTACATGGTTATTTTTTAAATATACTTTCTAATAATTCTTGAATGGATAAAAATGAGAATGAATCTCATCACATTGTGGAGACAGTAAGCCATACGTACACACCAGTGATGATATTGTTCCCATAATTATTGAATTGTATTAAAGTGCATGGTGTATAATATCACAGAATTAATATCATTTTATAGTAATCATATATAGTTATTACTTCCACCATTATACCCATCCATGTATGGTGGTGGTGAAAAACATATTACATCATGGTGTGGAGACAATAAGTTATACGTACGCACACACGATGATTTCATATTTTGTAGGATGGATTGAATGTTAAATTGGGATATTTAATATTTATAATATGATATCATTATGTTTGTGATAATGTTGTTATTACATTTTAATGAAAAAACTAAATAAGTTGAAGTAGAAGAAGAAACAATTTTGAAATATTTGGTAGAAGGGATTACTTCTTCCTTAACGTGCCTCTAAAGTTTCTCATATGGAACCATAGTTGGCCTTTTGAGAAGACCAGAACATCTAGAATGTACCTATGGAAGTTGATAGGAGAAATGGGTAGGGGTTTTTTGAGCTTGAAAGCTCAAAATAGAGTGAAGTGGAGAGGGAGGAGGTTCTCCATTATAAGATATGAGAGGGGCACTTTAGGATAAAAAAAATATTAATTTTGTATAAAATCAAACCCTACAAAAAAATACCAATGTGTCCCAAACTCGAAGAGAAGATGATATATGGTTGTAATCTCATCATCCAATAAATTTTGGAGACCTTATTTTTTCTATTTTAACCTTATATTTTTAATTAACACTTAGTCATTTTGTTCATTCTTAATTTTGGTAATAACATTATAAATATTTAATGGAAATTAATGCTTACTTATGTTGTATTAATTGAACAAAAATGTATAATTTATTACATTTATGAGCTTATAATTATTACTATTTAATTTTTAGTTATCTTTATGATTTTTAAATAACTAAATAAAATGTTATTTTTATAAAATGTCAATACTGTCATTTTTTATATTATTCATTTACTAGACTTTAAATAAAATCCTCACATCAGATAAATTCAAAAAATATATTTAATACAATTATATCATGTTATAGTCACCTATGAAATTAGTGTATAACTTTAATTAGTTCGTATGATATTTATTTTTGTATTTCTGAACCAATTTATTTGATATTTCAATTAAGAAAATAATTTTACATCACTGTTGTGTCTCCATTAATAATAAATAATAAATCTGTAAAAATTATAAAATATTTATCATGATATAAGAAATATAATTGGATTTTTAGTGAATGTTTACTTTTTATGTTTAATGATGTTTATCACTAAATTAAAATTATTACACTTAATGATATAAAAGAGTGATATGTTTTCACATTCTTTTATTTGAGTAATAATTACATCATTTTCATGGAAAAAAGTTCATTAAATGAATCTATTCATATCTTTAGGTGATATGGGTAGACTTTTATCCATCCGATAGAATTTTTCCCGATGTTAGGGTAATTTTATAATATTAATTTTACCCTTAATTACATAATTTACCTTTAACAATGGTATTAAAAATAATTACCAAAGTTACTATTCATATCGCCCAAAAAATAAAATTATCCCATTAGAATAATCTAGAACTAGTGATTCAAAATATGCAATCCATTTTTCAAAATGATAAACATAGATGTTTCTTTATTTAATTTAAAATTAATCCATTTGACTAAAAAATTAGGTTTATGTTTAAAATATTACAAAAGATTGAAATGCTTTTACATATAAATTCAATGTAAAATTGATGAAAATTACTCAAATTGTACTAAAATATAAAAATATATTCTATTTATACTTTAAAACCATTCAATAATATATTTTATTCTAATAAATTATTTTGATGAATAATGATGTTCTCAATAAAAATTTAGCGTATTTTCACAATTTATTAAAATATGAATGTTATCAAAAAAATATGAAAAAATTATCCAAAATAAATTTTTAATGTTTATTAAAAAGAATAATTATACCTTGTCAGATAAAACTTTTAAAAATGTCAAAAACTAGATTCAAAAAAGGTGATCCATCAAAAGGTTCTAAAACTGCATTCTTTTTAAATGCTGCTTTTATCCAAAAAAAATTGATTTTGTTCTCTGATCACGTGTAATATGAATAAAATGTTGTATAAAATTAAAAATTTGTTTAATAATATTCATAAAATCTAGTTTATATATTATTTTAATAATATATTGTTGCTTTGGGAAACTCAGTATTGCTTACCATGCTTGTTATCGAGGAAGGTCTCTCTTGCGTGTAACACAAGTCAAGTTAGTGTTGCGTGTAGTTAAAGCTTCCTTTGGTGTTGCGTATAACATAATACAATCTTAGTTAACTTGTAAATTGGAAAAAATCTATACAATGTGTTGTTTTAAATGATTTCTTTCAAAAGAACTTTAAATTTTGTGCAACAAAAGCCAGGAATAGTGTTGCGTATACTACAAACTAATACGATGTTTCATATAGCATAAGCTAATCTTAGAATAGTGTAAAGAAAGACATAAATGAAATTTAAAAGAATATATCTCATAAAATACTGGGATGTTACATTCTACCCCCTTAAAATTAATTTCTCTCTAAAAATTCATCGGGGTTATAAATGGGTTTCTACTTGAATGTTTCCTTCATCGAAACCGACATCGTAAAACGGAATACTAAAACATAATTTTAAAAAGGAAAGATAGAAATTTAATGGTTACCAAATTAACTCCGAATTGGGTATCCACATAGAATAATAGAGTTTGGAAGTGAAAACATGGATATGGAAGAGAAATCTAACCATCAACTTCCAATGGATAGAGATAGAGAATAATGTTTAGAGAAAGTTAACTACCAAAAATCCATAAATCATTGATGATTTAAGGGACCATATGATTCATCAGATAAGAGGAAACAAGGATAACATTTTTGGGTTTCAATATTATTTCCCTAAAGTTGTTGAATTTTTTAATAAGGAAAAATTCTTACTTTATTTCAATGTAATAAAAATTTTGTTCATTCCCTGAACAATTTTATCCTCTTCTCTTATTTAAATAAATTAAATTGAATTTTTCATTCTTGATGTGTTATTAGATCATACGATAGAATTATAAGTAATTTATTAGTCTCAAGAAAAAGGATAGAATACATTATTAAATATGCATAGGTCGACCAATAGTGAGATAATACATTAATCTAACTAACATCAACCAGAATTTAAATTATATTATCCATCAATGGATATAATTACAATCCTTCCAAAAAATATCAATTTAAAACATTAAAAGGAGTTGAATTTAATTGACTTAACATTTTTCTCCCATATCTCCTTTGGAAGTTCACTGTGGTCACATTCCAAACATCTAAATTCTTTAATATTTAATTCTCTTGAAATATGAAAATAACATCAATTTCTATATAAGCATGGTGATAACTTGAATTCTGTAAAAATTAACTCCTTCCACACAAATAAATATACCAAAAAATTTATATACTCAACCCATGATATCACTTTGTACCTTTTAGCAATCATGAGATCATTAATACTATCAAACATATTATTATCTTCTTATCCCTTCATTCTATGCTTATCATCAGCTTTCCAAAAACATTTCAATCACATTTCATAGTAACTGGGACCATATAATTATGGGAAACCATAATAAACCAATACCTAGATATTCCAATAATCCATAATACTATAAATGAGATTCCACGACACTATTTTGAAATCCTATTACATAAACACTTAATCATTTAACCACTTCGTTGTCATAATGAATATTTCCAATTGTGATCTCATGTGACATCCCTTTGTATTTTACCTTAAGAAATTTATGATGTAAATCATAATTAACCCTTGGATTAGGGAATTAGTTTGTATAATGCCCAATTTCTATGAACATATAGCGTTGAAGTGTTGGGGGTGCGTTCTCTGTAGTCTTTTCTCCGTTTACATTATTAGAAACCCTTTTCCCATTACATAGGCACTCAACTGCTCAATGACCTTATTTTCCACACATGAAACATTTTTAATCCCTTTAAAATAGTCTCCATCATGTTCCTTTTACCACTTTGAGCATAAAGAAACATTCATCTTTTTTCACAGTTTTTTGATATTTTTCCATGAACTCTGTGTTTTGTTTCTTTTTAAAACCATGAGATGGATAAGTAACACCGACATTCAGTTCTAACTATATAGAACAGTGCACACTCTCTTCATATCTACTCAAGTCACTTATATCTAATTACCTTCTAAGTCTTGGTTTTATGACATTGAATAATTGATATAATTTACTTTCAGTATGGATGATAAAGCCATAATCAAAAGATGCATGTTTGGTAAAATTCACCATTTTTGCACCAAAAGATTCATCATCACTTTGATTATGATCAAGGAACTACTTTTCCATATTTTTTTCAAGAAATGATGTATGTGAATATTAAAAAAAATTATTCAACAAATCTCATTCCATGGATTCAATTTAATCTAGCCTACTTGTAATCTTAATTACAGTCCACCACTGGTTTGTTTCACCTTCTAAATTATAGACATACAAAATGACCATTTCATGTTCCAAACATCGAAGGATGGAAAATATCTTTTCAATGGTATGGATATATTGTTCGATAACAAGTGGATTAGAAGACCTACTAAATGAAGGTCGATTTTTCCTCATAAAGGACCCAATAGAATGTTGTTCCCTTCTCTATTCATTTGGGAGTCCAAAATTATTCATGGCTTGTGTATGTATAGAAATAAAATTTTTCATTCCATATACCATAATAGTTGGTTGTTTAGAAGGAAAATCATTTAATTGCATATTTCTTTGATCATTAACATGTTTTCTTTGGGTTCGATCCATCGTCTAAAACCAAAAAACAATTGTGTAAGAGGCAAAAATCATACTGGGAAAACAACACAGTAAAGGAGGACTACCTTCAATCTCCAACATATAATGTATAATTCTCCGTTATTCACGATAATTAAAATAATTTATTATTATAGCCTATAATTATACTTAATCTTAGGTGCATACCTAGAGATACCTTTGAAATATATCTAGGTATTTCACTAAAGTTTTCAGATCCTATTTTACAAAGGATGACTAAACCTTCACTCTGATATAAACTATAGCGGTATGGAATTATATCGAGTGGACTAGAATTTATACCAATCAGAGATCTCCATTTGGAAATACACCCCTTGTGTGGGGAAAACCACCATCTTTATTGGTAGCCAATTTCTTATGAAGCCTTTGTGAGGAGAGCCACGCTTCGTCCAACGAGCACACGTGAGAGTTCCCAAGGATCTGATACATTTCTACCTCCTTTTCTCTAATACCAACTATCGAGAACCAAACTTTAAATACAAGGAAATGACATTTATTTTTAATAATACGTAATACAAGACAAAAACTTATGCCCAAAGATCGTATTTGTTTTGTGTCTTGGTAAACATGGAACATAATATTCTAACATTGTGAATGATATTCAATATATCCAATAAATTTCTTCCCACTTTGTATTCCTACCTAGTAACGATATTTATATCCTATGGAAAAGAAAACATACAAAGGGAGAGATGAAATTCTTAGTAAGGGTAAACATGTAGAACATAAAACAAATCATAAACATTTGTAGGTAAAAACATGAACATAATGTTAAGACCTCAAAATCTTGAGTCATGAAATAAATATTGGCAGCACATAAGGCGTAGATCATAAAGTAACATTAATCATGACAAAATTGCATGGGAATAAAACATTTAATTATGGAAAACTATAAAGCACATAATATGATTTCCATAGTAGCCATGAAATTTCTACCAAGATCATCATAGTGGAAGAAGTCCATTACTGAATCAGGGTTACGTTCCATTCCACCCCTATATTACTGTACCGGATTTAACTTCTGTTCTAGCCATTTATATCTCATGTGATATAAATCTTTATCCAATGCATTGGAGGTAGATATATGTCCCACCCTTCTTATAATGAAATAATTCTTACAAGTTCCCCAAAAACATAAATCATTCATCATAGCATAACGCATGTAATAAAATTGGATTCTTAAACATCATGGCATCATAACATAATCCAAATAAGATAAATAGAATTCATAAAAATTATTCCATCATAAATATAATAAAATCTATGTAATAATTGGGATATATACATAATCCTATGTTATCTTAGATGGAAAATAATTTTGATAAAACAATTTACCTGAATTTGTGAGTAAAATATCAATTATTTTTCATAAAGGTTTTTCTCTCTCAAAAATTTCAATCAATTTTATAAGATAAAAATTTATTAGAAAATACTCTTGAAAATAAATGAGGAATATTCTTAGGAATAAAGCGTTATGAAGATTTAAAAATCCATTTATTCTATACAATAATGAAAAATTCTCCTCATACTTTTTTCAGAAATGTTAAAAAGTACCTTGTATGGTAAACAAATGAAATATTTCATCCATACCATGCAGTAAAAGGAAAAAATAGGTAAAAATGACTCTAAACGTAAATTGAAGAATAGTAAACATTTTATGAAAAAAAATGTATAAAAAATTTCCATGGATGATAAATATATCCCTAGAAAATACTTACGTATAAAAAATATCAGATAAAAATGAGATTGCAAAATTATCCCTTACCTTAGGTCTGCTTTTTTCCATATGTGTGTGAAACCCCAGTGCAATGGGTTTAAAAATATTATCAACATGTAATAGAACCATAATAATATTTATGATATCATATATAATTAAAGTACGACTTTATACAACACATTCAATTGTCAATTCCACGTAAAATCAATGTTTTGTGTAATAATCATTTCATTTATCGTATGTGTTAGGACTTGTTATTCTTCTAATTATTTCTTAGATCATGATTTAATTACCTCTAGAATGTAAAATATGATTTATATATATCTCTAGAATATAAAAAATGATTTATATATATATATTATATTCAGTATATAAATATAAATAAGTATATATATAATAGATAGTTTAATGAAATGGAATACGCCGTTGATGGAGATGGTAGGTCGTACATACGCATGAACGCTGTTTTCGTTTCCTTATTGAATTGGATGTAATTAAGTAAATGATATATAAGTAAATATATATTTATAAATAAATCCAGTAGCATTATATTGTCATAAATTTCATGGTTATTTATTATATTAACATTATATTCATTCTTGAATGGTTGACATTGAAAATGAATCTCATCGTGTTATGGAGACGATAATCCATATGTACACACGACCGATGATATCGTTCCCATAATTGTTTAATGGTATTTAAGTGGATGGTGTATAATATATCATAATTTGTATCAACTTATAATAATAATATATGGTTATTATTTCCACCATTATACCCATCCATGTATGGTGGTGGTGAAAAACATATTACACCACAGTGTGGAGATGGTAAGTCGTATGTACGCACACAAGGTGATTTAATTTTTTGAAGGATGGATTGAAGGAGAAATAGGGATGTTTCATATTTAAAATAAAATATCAGTATATTAGTGATAATGGTTTTATCACATTATAATGAAACAACTAAATAATAGAAAGTAGAATAAGAAATAAATTTGAAGGAATCAGTAGAAGAGACTACCTCTTCCTTAATGTGAATACTTTAAATTTCATATTAGGGCACCAAAATTTGTCTTATATGAAGACCCGAACCTCTAGAATGTAATTAGGGATGTTAATAAGTTAAATTGGAGAGGTTTTTACAAGCATTGAGGCTTATAATGGAGTGAAGAAGTGAGTGAGTAGGTGCCCTTTTATAAGGGAGAATAGGGGAACTTTAAGAAAATTTCAAAAATATTAAATTATAATAAAATATAACCCTACCCAAAAACATCCAAAGTGTCCAAAATTTGAATATGAGATGAGATAGGGTTGTAATAATATAAACCAATAAATATTTGACAAATTAATTTGTCAGTTTATTCCTTATCCTTTTAATTGACACATAGTTATTCTATTAAATTTTAATTTTGGTAATAATATTCAAAATATTTAATGGTAATGAATATTTACTTATGTGGTGTCAATTAAACATAAATAAACATGTAATTATATTTTTGACCTTATAATTATCACTTAGTAATTTTTAAAAATATTTATTATTTTTAAATAATTTAAGGACATGTTATGTTTATAAAATGCCAGTAGTGTCCGTTTTGACACTATTCATTTATTGGACTCTAAATAAAATTCTCGAAAAAAATAAATTCAAAAAAATATATGAAATGAACTCATAACAAGTCATATTCACCTATAAAATTCATGTAGCACTTTAATGAGTTCATATGATATTTCTTTTAATATTTTCAAAACCATTTATTTGATATTTCTATTAATAAAATAATTTATACATCACTATTGTGTCATCATTACAGATAAATGGTTAATCTATAAAATTTTAAATAAATAAAACTGATATTAAAAATTTTATTTTCTTTATAGTGACTATTTACTTTATATGTTTTAGGATGTTTATCACTAAATAAAAATTATTACACTTATAAGAAATAAGAGAGTGGCATGTTGTCACTTTCATTTGTTTTAATAATAATTACATTATTTTTGTGGAAAAAAGTCCATGAAATGAATCTATTAAGACCCTTAGGTGATATTGGTAAGCTTTTAGTCATTAATTGTAATTTTTCAGGTGTTATGGTAATTTTATAATATTTTCCCCCTAATTACCCGATTTACCTTTAGCTACGATAATAAAAAATTACCAATATTACTATTTAAAAAGACCAAAAAATCAATGTATCCGATTAACATAATTTGGATCTACTGATTCCTAATATGATGTCCATTTTTCAAAATATTAAACACATATGTTTCATTAAAAAATTTATAATTAATATCTTTGTCGAAAAAATAGGTTTTTGTTTAAAACCATTCAAAATATTGAAATGTTTCTACATATGAATTAAATGTAAAATTAATAACAATTAATTACTTTTTCTTAAAATATAAAACTATATTATATTTATACTGTAAAACCATTAAAAAATATATTTTTACCATATAAAATATTTCGATGAAAAAGTTTGTTTTCAATTAAGATTTAGCATATTTTAACTATTCATCAAAATATAAAATTTATCAGAAAAATATAAAATATTTATCCAAAATAAATTTTTATGTACCTATTGAAAAAAATAAATCTATCCTTTCAAATATAACTTATAAATGTTTCAAAAACTAGATTTTAAATGGGAGTTCCATCAAAAGGCGGTAAAATAGTATTTTTTGAAATATTCTTCTTTTTTCTGAAAAATTGATTTTGTTCTCTTATAATGTGTAATATGAATTCTAATGTCATTTAAAATTCAAAATTTTGATAATAATATTAATAAAGTATTGTTTCTATTATAGTTAAATAATATATTGTTGTTTAGTGAAACTCAGTATTTCATACCACACAATTTGTCGAGGAAGGTCGCTTTTGTGTGTAATGCTATCCATGTTAGTGTTGTGTGTAATGCATGATTCATTTGTTGTTTATTATAAAATAATCCAAACATATTTCATTTATAAATTGAACAAAATATATACTTATTGTTGTGTGAAATGAATTATATAAGAAGAATATGAAATTTTGTGCAACATAAGCCAAGAATTCGGTTGCGTATAATGCAAAACTAAAATGGTAGTGCATATAGAAAAAGATAATCTTGGTGTAGTGTACAACAAATGACATAATTGAAATTAAAAATAATCTATATCAAAATATCTCCAGGGTGTTACGTCCTCAACACCTGCCTCTCTATTACAACAAGTCCACAATTTGTAGTGAACCCTTGATTTGAACTAAGTTATGTCAACCCAAAATGTAAACATAGAATCGCTTGATAATTTAGAGAACCCCAATAAGGGATATTCAAACACTTTAATTTGTGGTCTGATTTTAGATAAGGTAGTGGAAGGCTATACTACCATAATATATATTATTGAGGGATTTTATGCTTTACGCATAAATTTTCAATTATTATACTTTTCATTTTATTGTTAATAATAATTATATTTACCTAACTGATTTTCCATATATTAAACAGTATTGATGGATAAAAAAATTTATATTAGTTCTATATTACATGATTTATACGTTCATTAATTCATGTGATCATGAAAAAAACATATATAATGAAATAACTATGAAAATTTATAGAAATAAAATAATAAAGAGGTATGATTAAGTGATTTTAAAAATTATTTTTTTTCTATCCATTGATAAATTTACCATTGACATAGGGGAAAAACATGAAAACATTTGGATTCATGTTACAGCTTTCCACCTATCCATAGATGTATTTTTCTTTGATTGTTTTCACCTCAACTTCTAACATGAACTACCTTCACTAGCTTGGAAGCTCGATTTATGTCATTTGAGTTAACTCAAATGCAAGTGAGGGAAAAAGGGGTTTACATAAAGAAACCATGTGAACACATTCCCTATCATAATAAGACGATATATGGGAAACATATCAATGATTAAATTTAATAATACAATAAATGAAATCAACCACAACAATGGTCTTTTGTGTGATCATGATCATCCACATGCATGCAATTAATTATGAATTTAATAATACTAACATTAAATTATTAATAATTTAAATTTATGAGAAATAATTATTGAATCAATTATTTATCATTACTAATTAATCAATTAATTTATCTTAATTCCTATTTAAATTACCTTGATATTCTCAACCAACTTAATTTTAATGAAATTAAAAAATTTATTTCATACTTATTATTTACATAAATTTACCCACGATGGAACATGGTGAATACCTAGTTGGATCTAACCAATGTGTAACATAATCATATTCATTCCAATCTTTATGAAATATATCATACAAAAAAATCATGTACTTTCACGTCATGTATTATCAACGTAATGATTACATGAATCAAAAAAATTATGTAACATGTAATGCTTTAATGTGCATAGAGTAATATTTGTAATATGACTCATACATGATATAATCATTTGATCATAATGAAGATATTAATAAAGAATTTATATATAAATATTTAAACACATCACACGACTTGTTCAATCAGCTTACTTACCACACAAAAGCACTGATCTATCATTTTTATTTAGTATAATAAATAAATTATATATATATGTAATATTTTATAAGTACATAATGTGTAAAAACGATCAACATTGAATATACATCTCTCACCATCTAACTGAGGCACATGCATTTAGACTCGATGTGTAAATAATGCCTCAAAAAATTGGAGTTCACAATGTGTTTAATGGGTTACAAGGTGTGTGGTCTCCTAATTACATGTTCACTAGTAAGGTAGGATATGAATGAAAATACATGGCTTTTATGTGACCTAAAATACTATAGGGAATGTATATGAGCTATACGACATGTACTCTGTATGCTAGGATGTCTTGGTTAGGCAATGGTGTAAGAGATAAATACACCTTCTATCATCAATTCACATAGTTTGGATTAATTTGCAAATTACATCCCGATGAATTGAATAAAAGAACATGGACTATATCTCCAATTACATGGCATGTACTCCATTATTATATGACCAGAATACAAAGAACCTTCAAATGAGTTCGTTGATTTTATATGAGTTGTAAAATTAATCGTATTGATTAGATCTACGAGGAATGAAGAAGGAAGAATAATATCTTTCATTTTAGAGTTAATGGATGATTAAACATTAATTTAAAACTAAATGATAAATTTATAAATCAATAAATTATCTTTAATTAATTAAAAAAATTTGAACACTCTAATACCACTTGTAATTTCTGGGTGTAGTTGATGTGTGTGATGGGTCATGGACAACTTTTCATTTTTTTCATGATTGATGATTAATCAAATATTTTACACAATATAGAATATCATGATAAAAAATTAAATGAAATAATATAGAAAATGGATATAATATTGGAACCATTGAGAGGATCATCACATATTATTTATAATAAATTTAATTAATTAAAGAATTGACTTTTTGTAATTCGTTCTTCATTGATGGATCTAACAAAAGAGTTGGGTTATACCATCATTGTGTGGTAGGAATCAAGACTAGATTCACTCTAGAAGTGATCCACATAGGTACAAAAAATCTCTGAACATCACCATTGGATTATTAGGGTGCTAGAATGATAGATATTATCTCACTGTCCGCATTTGATCACCATGACAACCACTTCCAATGAATTATCTTTGATCTCTCTAGAATTTAGAGTATGAGGTGGAGGAAGATCACTTCCCATTATTATGATTATTTTTGGAGAAGGGATCTCATATGGTCTTGAGAGGATTATCCAAATCCATTTTTCACAACGAAACTAATGAAGTGGCTCTCTGATAAAATAATATAACTGGGATTATATACTAACTGGGTTAAAATAAAATAACATAAAAATTACCCTTAATTATTATATAATCATAGAAAAACCCCATGTCAAATTATAATTATTATAATATTATATCTTGAAATACCCATAACATGAGAATTAAATTAAATAGTAGGTAATAAAATAATATTTAATATTTAATATTTCTCACTGGACCCTTAAAATTGATATTCTATTACTCTATAATATTTAATATGCCTTAAATAAGGATTATTTGATTATCTATTAATTATCTCGACATTATTAATCAAAAAATAAATAATTTTTATATTAAAAAAATACAAAATATATTTTTATTAAATATTTTAATCACATTATATCCTATCAAAAAATTGGTGAAAAAAATCATGTGATCAAGAAAACAATAATAATTATTAAACAAAGTGTGGGAATAATATTAATTCAATTTGTTAACTAATTAATTATAAAATATTATTCAACTATGATTCTAGATACGCTTAGTGTGTAACCCTCTAGGACTCTTTCTCAATGAAATAAGGGAAACTAGGTTAAAGTCTATGGTAAGTATCTACCAACATACCAAGGCATTGATAGATAATAAAGATTATGGCACAAAGACCAAAACCCTCATATTAATGCTTAATGTTTAATATAATCCCTTTATCATGATATCACACATCAACATTATTTTGGTAGGTGTCATCAACCTTTATCCTTAGTGTATATTTATTTGACTTCGCAGAAATTGAACTTGCTGATAGAACACCATAGACAAGGATTTATTTAGATAATATCATTTCTATAAAAGGGACATATATATCAACTACCATTCAATTATAAAACGGAATAATTCTTTTATGTATTATTCATTAATAAAATGTTACTCATCAAACACCAAATTTATCATACCTCTCCATGAACATATGTCGCCAAAATTTTCATAAATACATGAATATTCGAGAGTTATAATAATCATTACTAATAATATTAATGCCTCAGGATCAATACACATGTCCTTAGATAGAAACATCCAATGACATATGTAAATGTAGATTTTCTTCTAGTGGGTCTCATTATACAAATATCCTAGACAAGATATTACCAAGGGAATATACAATGAGAAGTTTCCTCAAATTCCTAGGATTATCCACCCATAATAGAAAGAATCATTTTTGTCTCTCAAATGATATCATCTGGATACAATTCATACTTTTAAGAATAATATCATATCACTTCTGTGTTATCTTCAATGCGGGTAAATCATATGACCATTTTGTGTGAAAACCGCTCTTATGACATTATGACATATTATGTTACACAAAAGAACAATCATTATATGATAGATGGTTTATTAAAATTAAAAAATATGTATACAAGTAATAATAAGGATCATGTAAGTTGGTTCTATAGAACCAACTCTAAAAATTCCTTCCACCAAATCAATATGTTCAAACTATATTAATGTGTAACCCTTTACAAAACTCAAAGATTTTGTTAGTTACCAAAACTATATGAAAAAAACAAATATATTTATCCAAATGATTGTCATGAATAAGGTAAATGAAACTATTTTATGTAATGGATTGTAATTATAGGAAATCAAAAAAATTTAAAAGAGTAATCTTGGAGTGATTGATATTTTAATCTTCAAGAACAAGGAAAAATCTTCCTAGATTATTATAAATTTGAACAAAAAATTCCACTATCCAAGGATAATTTACTTAGGAGGGACCTCAATTCCAACCAAATTATAACTCGTCATACATAAAAACAAAAATTAAATTCATAATAAAATAACATAACCTAGTATAAGCATAAATCAATGTTTTAGAAAAATAAATAAATTATAATATCATGCATGTAACTCTGTATGTATAAGTATGTCAATTATTTGAAGTAGTATGAAGATTAAAAAAAAATAAAAAAATATTAATAAAAAATTTAGAGATTTTAATAATACAAAATATGAAAATGAATAATTTATATATTTAATCATGGGATAACACATTTATGATAAATCCATAAAAATTATTAGAAACACCTAATAACTTATCCATATTCTATGTAAATCATATTGTAAGATCTATTTAATATTTAATATTTATATCTATTATAAAGTCCTCCATATTATTCTTTTTGTGGAATTTTAATTAAAAATAAGACGTATTAAATATAAACATTATACATATGAATATTTTTTAAAATAAATAAATATTTTAGAATATTACACATTTAATATAATTTCATCCAATATCATAACAATTATCAAAACACAATTTTTTATGTTTTAAATAATTTTATCTAATATTGAATTTTTATTTAAATAGTCGTGTTAAATAACTATAAAAAATTAAATATTTTATATATAATATATATTATAATCATATTTTTATTTTTATATTTAAAAATATTTTATAAATTACACATATAATTTATGTATGAACCATTAATATCCAAATTATAACATACTCCATATAATATAAATAGTTATTCTAATATTAACAATTATTATCAGTGAAAATTCATTTAATAAATGTTATATAAACAATTAATTTATTAATTATAAATAACATATTATTAATTAATTTTAACAAATTTTTAAATACAAATATTATTCAAATACATCATTCTAAATGATGTATAATAATTGTTTAAGGAATTTTATTCAATCCATAATTAAAATCCTCCAAAAATCTAAATTTATTTATTTTCAAACCCATATTGTATTTAAAAATATTCTTTGAATCATAACATATGATAGATATTTTGTGAAACCTTAAATATTTTGTGCATTATCAATCATTATTTACGATTGATAGTTGTTGTCTATTATATAACAAATGGTCTGCATGAGGATAATGTAGTGCATAATGAAAATTATGGCATTTGATATATCCTATAAAAGAAAAATATAATGTGCAATGTATTCCATATGACAAATGAATTTGTTTTCATCTTCAAATCATGTGATATAGTGCCTGTGTAAGACATACCGAGAACATGATTATACATATATCAATTTATTGGCAGATATTATTTTTCTTATAGAAGATATGATACTCTATTTGACGATGTATCTTGGGAACCATCATTTTTGATTTAATATATCATTTTTTATAATGATAAAAAATCAATGATATTCAATGATGTTGTCTTCTATGTTATCCAAAATCAATTTTCATTGCTGTATTATGGAATAAAACATTACACATTTGGAAACCATCCCATGAGGAAAATTTTGATCATATTTTATGAAATTACTTATGATATCAATTCGATATGAATTTAACATCATTATAAAGATAAATTTATGTCTCTAAATATGAATAATATATATTTCTAAGAATTTATTTTAACATATTCAATAGAACAGTGATAATAATAATAAAAATTCCCAAGATACACCATTCCTAAAACATAAAACTATGACTAACTAAAATTAACAACACTTTTGTACCTTTCAATAATGTTTGGTTAATATTTCCAATTTATTCAGGTGATTGATGAAGATACCTTAGCTTAAACATAAGGATTATCTCATCTAGACAGTATACATGGGATAAAATGAATCAAGAATCATCTGGGTTGGAACCTCCTCAATTCCCATATATACTAATATCTCCCAGGGAAAATGAAAATAGGGGAAGAAATCATTATAGGAAGAGGGAGTTTATCTATATTATTTCCAATGGATTATAAACAAAATTAACACTCTGAATAATCCCTTATATAAGATCTTAATACATCCACAATTCACTACAAAAATTAACTCATGTGTTAAAAATCATATGAGCAATGTTTCATTAATTCATGCACTCCTCACATGAATGTATTGTTCTTCCCCAAAATGGATCATTTTATAAAAATAAATACCCAATGATATCCATTTTGAATATACCATGAATGATAACTCTCTCCATTATGATTATTGATGAATCCTATGGTGTTACTAATGATATAATTAAATAATCCTTATAAATCTCATGTGTCGTACACCATGACTTATTATTGAAGGATCATGATTTCATATATCATATTTAATTATATACTGCATCATAATAAATGGTATAATAAATTCAATCTCATTTATTAAGGGAATATATCGTATAATATGAAGGCAATGAATCAATACATTCATAAACCATAATAATTAAAGAATCTAACCCCCCCCCCCCAATTTTAGGTGTTTTAGCTGATGAATGAGTGATAAAAATGGAATGAATATTAAATAGGGGTTGGCATACCTATTCAATAAATATTTATTTTAATTATGTTTAATACATATTAAATAAGGTGTATGGATCTCAAAAGTGAAATATGGGTGCATGGAGGGGTGTTCGGGGTTGGGTTGGTGTAGATAGAGTGGAGGGTGATGTATTTATATTAAAATACCATGATATTTAAAAAATAACATTATTGAATTATAGTTTATAGGTAACCAATTACTTAGTCGAATTGTATTTAGAACCTTTTTGATCACCTACCAACATGTATAGATCCATCATCCAACTAGTGGATATGAATTGGACATTTTTTCCTTTGGAATCATTACAAAGTAAAAATATTTTCTCCCCAAGGTACCAGGAGGCTTCTACTACTACATACTCATAGAGGATCTATTTTACCGGATCTATGGTTCTCTAGTTACTCCTAGAATATCCTGAAAGCCAAAAAAATAAAAAAATTGATAAAAAATAGGTATGGGTCCTACTTGAAAATATAACAGTTAATACACTTCCCATATGTAGTGGTTACGTGGTGATATAAGAAATGGGATCTAATAAATAAATATATAGTATATAGATATCACTCTTTTGGTGGAAAAGTTGTTAATTAGATATTATTTTGTTTAATAGTTTCCAATACAAACATATTTCTAGCATTATATGTTATGATATTTTCAAAGAGATAATACTTTACATTCAATTATATATTATAGAATTTGTAAATATTTTTAATCCTTCAAATTCCAAAGGGGTTACATAGTAAAAACATGGAATAAGTATTTTTAATTTTTATTCTACTATTTTATAGAAATTATATAATAATAATATCGAAATAAATTTATTTGGATTCATAAAAATTTGTCATGTTTTATATAAAGTATGAGTGACATTAGTGAAAATAAAATAAATTATTGTATATGTGCATAAAAAACAAATGTGTTTTATGAGTCACAACATCTCATTGAAATATTTTCAGGATTCATGGTATGCACTTCTCTTATAAATTATTATCATTATTTACATTTAATACATAATTAATTTTAAATTTTTTTTTAATAGATACTTTCAAAAATCAGTTAATCAATATAAATGATTAAATTTTGAAAGGATAAATATTGGTTGAGAATTATAATAATATATTAATATTATTGAAAATATGAAAATAATATATCTATGTGCATAAAATCTTTTATGATGTGAAATCAATATATGTCAAGATAAATCTCCCTCTTATGATATTTTACACATTTATATTTGATTTGGGGTTGTTAGAACATCTTTAGAGGAGACATGATCCATTAAATAAATCATTAATTCCAATAGATTGTGTACACAATTAGAAGAATTAAAATTTATGTTTTTTTAGATTAATATCCATAAAACCATTGATTAATAAAAAAATTGATATATTTTTAGGTGAATATGGTTTTATACTTATGATTTTTTTTGGTATTTTGATTCATATGAACCCCATCGAAGTGGGTGTCATAGACGCCACATGTGTTTATAATTTTTATTATCATTATATGTTTATTGTCATATTTAAACATTTATATTCAATAAAATGATAATATCATCACTTCAAGAAATAATATTTTTATATATGATAATTTCATTAATTTTTATATGAATAATTTTTTTAGTAGTTCTTTATTATTATGATAACTTAATGATACCTTGATAATAATATTAATCATATATAATATTATTTAGAAACATAAATAAAACAAAATTTAGATGATATCTAACTATTATGGGATTAAGGATCATAATATTTAAGATTTAATCATATGAAGATTTCACATAGTGATTTTAGTGTATAAAAGGTCATGAGGACTAGCCCATCAGTAGGAATACTTTGTGTTTGAGGTATTTTTTTGTTCATAATTATGTGCACCTATATTGTTCTCTCCACTTGAGCTCATTATCGATGTGTCCCAATGATCATTTACAATGACGATTTATAAAAATAAATAAAATTTATGTTAATTGAAAAGAATATTACATCATATGTTACATGAATTCAAAGACATCAGAAGAATGAAAAAAATAGGATTTATCCCTTATATATATTGAATTATGATACCCTAAGACATTTGACTTGATTGGTTGTGTAAGAATTAATCGATTTCAATGTTAGAATTGGTAATGACTAATTAAAATATCTAAATAAATTATATCAAAGATACATGTATGATGAAAAAATGATGATTTTTTCTTGGTGGTATATCAATTGAAAAATAGATTATATTACACTATGTATGATTATAAGAAAGTTTTTAATTATTTGGACAATCATTTTCTCTCTAGGGTCTATGATGATTTTCTATACAGAAATTTTTGTTTTATGTTGGGATCATTGTTATCAAAATAATGTCCTAGAGGTTCATTCATTCTATATAACAAGAAGTCTCATAAATTCTATTGAATCATAGTTTAAGACATTTTACACTGCTCATTCATGGTTCAGTGATCCATATTATTATACACATGAAAAATTATTAATCATCATAGTTTAAGACACCGTATTCCTCACATTAACAGTTAAGTGATCATAAAACTATGAATAATCAGAATTATAATAAATAAATAAAATAAATTACAAGCAATACAATTTTATAATAATGTAAATTGTTTTTATTTATGATAGAATTCATGAGTAATTATGTTTTAAATAATTCAATATGAGTAATTTAGTTTTTAATGAATATTTCACAATCAAGATCTAATAACTATATATTGGATGACATGTATAATGTTAATGGCTTATATCTATTTATTTGGCATGTGTAAATATTAAAAGTGAGTAAAGGATTATTCCTAATAATATTTATGAATAAAAATATATTTATTAAAAATGAATTTTGGGTATGTTTTATAGGACATGTTTTTAATAGTTAATTAGTTTTTGATATACTTGAAAATGAAGCATATTAAAATATTTTATGCAAAAAAATTTGACCGCACTCCATTTTATGAATTTTATCCTCTCATCATGTTCATGTTGTTATGATTCTATTATGAATCTATTCACCATTTTGTCATTTTTTTTCTAATATATGGGAAATGGATATCAGTACAACATTATATTTGAATCATGTATGGTTTGACCTAGAGGGATCCCTTTTTGGATTCTTCAATCTATGTTGAAAATTTCATGATCAAAGAATAGATATATCATGAAAAGGAAAAGGGTTTATATTTAATAATTTATTATGTATTTATTTTTTATATATTACATGGGAAAATTTGGGTGTCATTAATAACCAAGGGGATTTGTTGTTCTCTCATAGTGTGGCCCATGGATCAAATCATTTATTATTTTTTTAGATTTAATTAATATAAATTATCCCTAAATTTTTTTAAAATTATTATAATATATAATGACTTTTAATATTCAACAATATGGATTATGTAATTTTTATAATTAAAATTATTTCATTAATAAATATTTAATGAATTCCATAATACAATTTTTTTATATGAAAAATCACTTACAGGGGAATTCCCTTAATCCCAATAGGTGGTACATCCCCCATCCCCTCATTTGTTTATAATTTTGTGAGATCCTAGAGAAGATATTCGTTCCTCATATCTTAATGTAGTTTTCCCCATAAATTCATATTGATTGATAATGATTTTATATTGACCTATGTATATCTGAGTTATTTATTTATTTAAAATAAATTATTTCATGAAATATTGAACCTAATAATTAATTATTTGATTTATTGTTTGATTATATGTTAATAATCCTTCTAAATTTCAAATATGTTTTGATCCTTGTGTTCACATTTTATTATTAAATATAATA
This sequence comes from Viscum album, assembly GCA_963277665.1. Lineage (NCBI taxonomy): Eukaryota > Viridiplantae > Streptophyta > Magnoliopsida > Santalales > Viscaceae > Viscum > Viscum album. Next base: position 1,224,581,834 of record OY728131.1, on the reverse strand, counting down.
TCACTTCAAAAATAAACCTTACCTACGAATTGGTATACAATTGTAAAGGATTGAATTCCCCTCAATGACTTTTTAAGACATAAATGATGTAAACCTTAATAATAAGAGATATATAATATTCCATGATACTAAAAAATGGTCTAGAATTAGCACTAAGGATTTACCCAGTGTCGTGATTCATTTTTCTTTCTCTCAATAAACTATAGATTTTGAAAAACTCATGATCAAGTCAATATTTATTTATTCTCTTTGCATAAAAATAAAGTGAGTAATTTACTAGCTCATTTTAGACAAATGTAATGAGAACCAAAATGTTACATGTTCTCATTAACATTTCCCTATATACAAGAGGATATATACTAGTAGCTTGGTCTAGAACCAATCATGGAGAGATTATTCCATCAATGAATCTTACAATGGACAAGATCAAGCCTACAAAATATTTTGTGTGACTCATTTTTATATCATACATACCCAAAACCAATAAAAATAAAACTATGATCCATAAGTTGTATCCTATAGATGAATTTATAAGAGTAAAAAATATTTTATTTGATGCATACAAATGCATGATAGAACATTCTGTACACATACATAATAGACTCCATAAATAAATACATAATATAATATCCCTGAACAAGAATTACTAGATCTGATGTGTAAAACATAATATTTTACTTTATGTCTTGAAACCGATAAATATAACCCAATTTCACCCATATAAAACATAAAACATAAAACACAATTATTTTATCGAATATATTGTGAAATACCTTTTTGGTTTACTGTTTTACAGAATTAGGACAATAATTTACATTACCACCTGGATTCATAATAAATTGTTTCAAAAAAATATATGTCATATAATTCTATGTCATACAAAATAATTAACATTATTTGGTATAACATACATTAAATATTTCATCATAACCTAGGAAAAAATAAGCGTAATAAGGGTGGTCTCATATTCTCAATTAGGGTAAAAATAATAATTAACAATTTCATGACATTAGTGAGCTGAAGATTAACTTAAGGGTATGATGACATAATGAATGTACATGAGAAAAAAATATGAAAATTCATACCCATTAAATACTAGTTCATAAATCATTATACATTCTATTATTATTTAACATTAAAAAGGATTTATATATGTCATTAATCATGATACATGATAAAAAGAATCCATGAAAAAATTGATTGATTATAACTAGATGGTAGAATAAATAAAACATGCTGGTATCTTATGACATCATATTTATATCGCTGTTACAATCACTAGTACAATTGGAATAATCTACCTAGTACATTTTAATAATCACATAAGCTAAACCAATCACTTAAATTCATCACGTTGTGCAATTTATTGGAGATCTATATCAGGTTCACCAATAATAAAGTGCTATATCGGGCTACACCATCATCATAATCAATCTTTAACAAACATTACATAATCATAACAAATGAATGTTTTCTTTTATTGAAATTTAAATAACCATCATTCTTCCATAACATGATTTACCCAAGTAAAAAAAATAGGTTCTAGGAAAATCTCATTGAAGTAATCATCATCCATATAGATATATAATAAGTATGGTTTCATTAAATAATATCCCAAGTGGACCACGAGGGAAAAAATTTTTTGTTGACACTGATTATTGAAAATACCATAAATGGTCATTAAAAACATTCTTGATGAAAATACCATTTCAATTTTGTAATTCAATTGTATATATGTGAGATTTATAGAATATTATATAAATAATTTTATTTTAAAATAACCATAGAAACATGTATATTAATATTAAAAGTATTTAGCGGTCATGAGGGAGTGAAATTTTATTCATCCTGAAATTGATGGACAAAATCTTCCATTCAAAACATTGTTTAAAGTAAATTATTCTGAAAATTATAACTTATTTTTTATACTTTTGGTAACATGTCGTAAATGGGTAAGCATATCTCTAATGAATAATTTAATAGAATTCAAAAACACTCCTACAAACATTTTATAAAACATGGTTAGGGGAGAAAATTTTTTTCTAACTGAAACATGATAAATAAGGTTTGTTTTCAAGAAATAATCTTCTAAACCATTTTGTGTACTAAAGAGGAAAAAATGAAAAAGAAAATTTCTTAATTATATAAATGAGATTAAAATATATATAGTTTTATCAAATTAAAATGATAGAATTTCTATAATTGAAATTGATGCATAAATAATTGTGGTTAAAATTAGAATGAATCATAAACCATTACCACTTCGGTAAATTATGAATCATAAGACCCATGAATGAATATCTTAAAATGAAACCTAAAACACCATGAAAATAATGATATTAATGACATAACATTTCTAAGGGTTAGTATATATAACTCACAAAAAAACATATATTCATAAGATATAATTAATGTCCAAGGAATGAAAATTTGATATAAAGAAACCTTAAAAGATCATATCATTGAATAATGAATTTATCAAAAGAGTGATATTATGTCACAACTATAAATCAATATAAACATGTTTTAATAAAAAAATTAGAACAATTTTTATTTCAAAAATAATTTTGGCATAATATAATCAAGGAATAAGTGATACAACAACATGAAATGAACTCTAGTTAAGAAACCCGTTACCGCTCACTAATATAAATGTAAAATCCCATGGGATGAAATATTTTAAATTTCTAAATAAAATTAAATCGAGTATATATTATTCTAGATATAAAATTTAAAAGTAAATTATGTACACCATATAAAGGAAATTAGTTTTATGACATTAAAAAATGGACCAAAGTGGTGAAATTGACATGAAATTTCTTACCTTGAGTCCAATCATTCTATATATATCTTTCAAACACATCATAATTTACATTTATGGATTAATTGATTAATTATGATAATTTTATATTCTTTTAAATTTATCATTATTCAAATTTTTCAATTATTACAATGACATATTTAATTACTTATTCAATTATGTCCAGATCCGGTGTTTTGAAGATGTTAAATTCATAATTCTAAAACAACTTCAGTACGTTAACCACGATCAAATTGGTCAATATTAAATCATATCTAGAATAATATAATTAATTAATTATCATTTTTACATATTATTTATAATTTTAATACGTACTATAAAATATTTTTATAAAAAATGAATTATATTACAATTAAAGAGATGGTAAGTCCTAGGTAGGCATGAGTAATATTTTTATTTATCAATGAATGTGAGCGAAATAATTTAAGTATCATTTTATCTTTAAATAATTATGATTTTATAATAATTATAATATTATATATTTAAAGAATATTATATATATACCATCGATGTAACACCCCTAGATTTTATGAGAAGTATTCTTTTTAATTTATTTGATGTCTTGTGTTGTATGCTACGCCAAGATTATCTTGCACTATATGCAACAACCGTATTATCTTGAAGTATACACAACACTATTCTTGGATCGTGTTACACAAAATTTCAACTTTGTTTGACAGAAGTTATCGTATGCAACATTGATTGTGTAAATATATATATATTCAATGTATAAATGAAATATGGTCGGATTCAATTATACACAACATAAAAGGAATATTGCTCTACAAGCAACCCTGACTTGGATTTCTTTACATGCAATCGTGACCTTCCACGATATCATGTGTTGTACACAATACCGAGTTTCACTAAACAACGATATGTTATTAAAATATTATATAAACTAGTGGTTATGAATAGTAATATCCACTTTTTGAAATTTTATAAATTTTATCTTCCAAAATGGACTTCATTTTTTGATTCGAAATTTCAAAATTATCCTTGGGTGAATTTTTTGTATTTTTCTAAAAACTTTCAATTAATGATGAATAGTGAAAACACTAGGTTACTATTTAAAAACCAACTTTTATTTAAATAATTATTTATTTTATTTAAATTTATTTTTGGTCAAAATTGATACATAATACCTATATAAGTTCAATTTAATTCATTGGAGCCATTTTATAATAATTTTAGATATAAAAAAAGTTTATTTAAATTTTCACCGACTTTTACCAACCTCCTAGGAGAATTTGAAAATTTACATAAAACATAATTTTACCACTTCTATGAGTTGAATTTCAAAAATCTAAGAGACATGGTTGATATCAAAGAGTAAAATTTTGTTCAATAAGATAAAAATAATTTTTTTCTGAATAGTAACTTTTTACTTTTATTTACCACGGTTAAAAGTAAATAGGGTAATTAAGGGTAAAAATGATATTATTATTACCCTAACACATATCTTAATTCTATTGTATAAGTTTAATTAGACCAAAAAAACCTTATTAATGAAATATCACCCTTTAGGTCCACTTGGATTAGATTAGGACACTTATTATTATTTTATTTAAATAAGAGTTAAAAGAGTTAAAATCAATTTTTAATAACTAAAACATTTTAAATATAGGGTTATACATAAGAATAATCCGACTATAAATATTCATTATGAGGCTAAAGACATTTCCTACATAATTGTATTTTATTGATAATTTTTAGACATTAAATATGTTAATTTACTTATGACACGATGATGATGCAGTAATTACCTTTTTAATGAAATATTAACATAATTGATGTTATAAATACCCAAATAAATGTAATTTGAGACTTTTTATGAATTACACTAATTTTACAGGATAATAAAACATGTTATTATTGATTTAATTAACTTATTTAGAACTAATAATGCTGTTATGAGTTTCAAAAAAATCAATTACCAAATACTGTCAAAATTTACATAAAATAGTTTTTAAAAGAAATATTATATTATTAATTGTTATTCTATTCTTAAAAATATAAGGTTCAGCAAAAAGACTTAGATAAGGTTATATATATTAATAATGAACCACTTTCGGTTCCTTTGTCTAGTTATATTATGTTTAATAACCATATATTGTAAGAAAACAAGAAGACACGGTAAATGTTAAATTATTTAACTTAGAGTTAAATCTAAATGATAAGGTTATAATAGTACCCTAAAATTGAATAAAACCTATTGGTTGAATTTAATTCAACTCATCCCAACATTAGTTTCGAAATTAATCAATTTGGAGATATTATAAACCGAATATGACTTTATTATAAAATAATATTTTAAGTTTTTCCTAAAGTGCCCCTCTCCTCCCTTATAAAAGAGAACCACCTACCTCTTCTATTTACACAATTTTGAGCCTTCACGCTCGGCCTAACCCTAACCATTTCACTTATAAACATCACTATAAATATTATAGAGGTTTTGGTCTCCTAAAAAGTCCAACTCTAGTGCCTTAAGAGGAAGCTTAAAAGAGGTGTGTCGAAGAAGAGGTAATCTCTTCTACTGATTCTTTCAAGTTTCATTCTTCTTTAACTTCTTCTTCTTTAGTTGTTTGATTATAAATTAATAAAATAATTATAAAAAATATACTTATATGTTATTTTAAATATTAAATAACCCCATTTCACCTTCTATCCATCCTATGAAAAATGAAATCACAGCGCGTGCATACGTACGTGATACCATCTCCACGCAGTGGTGTAATCTATTTTTCCACCACCACCTTACTTGTATTGGTATAATGGTGTAAAGAATAAATAAATGTATTTATTATAACTTCATATTGATTCTGAGATATTATATCATCCAATCCAATTCAATTCAATAATTATGGTAATGATATCATCGCTCGTGTGTACGTACGAATTACCGTCTCGACGACGCGATGAGATTCATTCTCCATGTTAGCCATTCAAGAATGATTATAAAGTATATATAATGAATAATAATGAAATATATTAAATTATAAAGCTACTATACTTATGTCTATATATATTTCATATACTTACTTCCATTCATGTCAATAAGGAAAGGAAAACAACGTTAATGCATACGTACGACCTACCGTCTCCAGGAACGGTGTATTTCATTTCATTTATCTATATATATATAATGAATATATAAGATATATAAATCATGATTTAAATTCTGGAAGTAAGTAAATCATTATATAAGTATTAATAATATCAGGAACAACAATTCCAAACACGTATGATAAATAAAACGATTTTTCCCAAAACGCTGCTTTAACATGGAATTTACAAAAGAACGGGTAATATAAAGTCATAAGTAAACCATGTATGATATCATAACAATGAATATGATTCGGTAATAAGTCAATGAAATTATTTAAGTCATTATACAGGAGGTTCGGTTACGTACGAAGCATATCAAACCTAACGTAAGGGATAATTTTACAATCTCATTTTTATCTGAGATTACTTATACGTAAGTATTTATTGGGGTATTATTTTTCATCCATGTCAAAAAATGTTTTTCATAAAGTATTTAATATTATTAAATGTATTTTTTAAGTCATATTTTCCACTATTTTACTTTTAATTTGTTTTATGGAATGAATCTTTCTTTTGTTTACTATATGTGGTACTTTTTGACCTTTTCGTTTAAAGTACGAGGAGAATGATTTTTTAACTTATACGTCATGAACATATTTTTACGGTTTCATAACGCCTTATTTTCATGAAGCTTACTCTACAAGATTTCATGGTTATTTTCAGTAAAATACCTTTCTTTTAAAATTATATGGCATTTTGTGAAAATAAAATGATTTTTAAGAAGAAAGGATATTTTCCTCAAGATTTCTTTTCAAGTGTCTTATCAAATCCATTTTCCATCTAAGATGAAATTATATAATATGTGTATGTTTCAAATATAATATCTCTATGATTTACATGGTTTCAAATTTCTTATGATGAAATGATATACATTTGTTTTATATGGATTATGTTATGATGGGTTGATGTTTATTAATCCCATTTTTATTCTTTGGGATATGATGAATGATTTATGTTTATGTTGTGGAAAAAGTAAGATTGATTTAATTATGATATGGGTGGGACCTATATATCCCTCCAATTCATTGGGTAATGATTTATATCTCATGAGATAGACATTTCTGGAACGGAAAGTTTATCCGATTCAGTGTTACAGGACTTGAATGAGGAGTGAACTCGATTCAGAAAAGGAATTTGTCCACTAAGATGGTCTAGGAAGCAATGCCTTGGCTACTATTGAAATCATATCATGTGATTAATAGTTTTCCACAATTACATGTTTTATTCCCATGCTATTTTATCATGATTGATGTTAATTTATGATATATTCCTTACGTACTTCTATGATTTATGTCTTTTCTCAAGATTTTGATGTTTAGATTTTATGTTCATGTTTTTGCATTCAAAATTTTAGGGATTTTTTTATGTTCTCTATGTTTACCCTTACTAAACATTAGAGCTCACCATTTTTATGGTTTCTTTTAACATGTATATAAAGAAAGGTTTTAGGCAAGAAAACAAAAGTGGAAGATCTTTATTCCACAAAAGTAATGTAATGTACATGTACATCATGTTTGGGGTCTCTACAATCTGTGTGATGCGGTGATGAAAAACGAATCACATCACTTCATAGAAGTCGTAATCCAGACATATGCATGGAAAACATTATCATTTTTACATTAATGGGAAGGTCAGAAAATATATGAACTATTATAATTAAATAATTAAAATTATTTCATTAATATCACATATATATATATATATTAAATCCATCATTATAACAATTTGTGAGAGGCGGTGATGGAAAAAAAATTACATCAATTCATGGGTTCGTATTCCACTATACTAACAAAAGATGGATTCATTTCCCATTTGATGGTAGAAAGAGACGAATTTAGTTTATTATATAAAAATAAAAAACCATAGTATGTATGAGGTAATATAAATATTCTATACTTTTTAAAGATATTTTTAGGCGATATATGAAGTAATAAATTTGATATGCTAGGTTAAGAACTATGACATTTCTTTAAACAACCTCTTTAGGATTATATATAATACCTTCATTGATTATTTTTTTGAAAAAAATCTGGATTCATGGATCTGTTTTGGGGTCTGAAAACTTAATTTTTTAAGTATTTTATAATATAAACGATCATTGAATATTTTATAGAATAAGGGGTGTCATTTTATAAGTGAGGGGAGGTGCACTTTTAGAAATACATGAAATATTATAATATAATATGTTTCAAAATCATGTGAAATGGTACCATAATGACATGAAATCAACGATAATGAGGTAATGGAATTAATATACTCATAATATAAATTTTTATATGACTATAAATAATTTTAAACCTTATTATTTGGATTAACACTCCCATTGGTCATTTTTTACCATAACCACAATTACAAATTTGTCAATATATAAAGGTTAAAATTTACCTCTATGATAAAAATTACCTCATAAATGGTGAATGTATAATATTGAAGACCATTTTTCATCTTAATTTTCCTATTAAAATATTTTATTATTTTTTTAAAATATTAATAATATATATTTATCTTAAAATACTATTAATGTTATTTTATGAAGAGTTCGTATTATTTAAATTTGAAAAGAACATGAAAACTATATAATTCAAATATAATAAATTTTTACCTCAATAAAACATTATTGTTAACAATTAAGTTAATCTTACACCACAATTAATCCAAATGATATTAAATTTTTTTTTCAAAATCATTTACTTTAATCATTTAATACTTTCACAAGCATTATGTATGCGTTTTTTAGGAATTGAAGGAAATTATTTTATAAATAAAAATTAAAAAAAAACTCACATAATAAAAATTATTTCATTATAATAAAAATAACTTATATTATTCCATCAAAATAAATTTTTATACATATGATAACATGTAGTATAAATTTTAAATTAAGAGAGTGACAAATTTTATTTTTTAAACATCAAATAATATGTAATTCATATTAAAATAAAATGAAACAAAATTTAGAAAACATATGATATGAGATGAAAATGGTTTAACCTCACATAACCTATATGTTAAAGATAAATAAGGCCATTTCTTGTCCAGTTCATATATTTTTTTAAATTGATTAACTTATTTTCATATACCTAGGAGACAAATATTTACAATGATAAATATACATAATGAAAAAAATGGTAATTATTTTCTAAATAAGATAAAATTATTTAAAAAATTGTATAATTTAATTTCAAATTAAATTTATAGAATTAGAGTAATTTAATTTAAAAACCGTAAAAACACGATGTAAAACACTTTTTTTCATAAAAATGCCTTTTTAATTATTAAAATATTTTTATACCAAATTCAAAAATAATTTTTGTTTTAATGAAATTCATCAAAATTAAATAATTACATAAAAATAATCTGAAATATAATGTTACTTTATAAACACATGGAAATAAATTAAAATAGTAAAAAAAATTATTTAATATTCATTGAAAAAATAATATCTCTATATAATTCTCAAATACTTAAACCAAACCAAATATTGAAATGATAATTTCTAGTATTATGATGCTTTTTTCAAATTAGAAATTAGTAATTTTTGATATATTCTTTTATATAAAGCCATATTATTGATAAAAACCTAATTTGGTTTGAAATAAAACCTTTTCCTTTTGACTAAAAAACTACATAATATTATTATAATGGATATAACTATACAAAATATAATTTAAAAATATTAATTAGTTAGAAATAGGATTTATATTAAAATAATATGGGTTTTTATTTTTTACTACCAATTTTTAAATTAAATCCCTTCTATTTTATCTCATACATGATTGAAATAGTTGTAAACAATTTAAAAATAAATTCCAAGGAGTGGAAGAAAAAACATATAAACATGAATGAAAAACAGTCTAAATATTTAAATTAATCCTTTTTTAGGACATAATTTATAAAAAGGAATATTTATAATTCCCTTGAAAATAGTGAAAGGGAAATAAAAAAGGTATTCCAAAATTACACATAACTATGTTTCAAAACCGTAGAGCATTTTTGTGATTTTATTTTATGGACATGTAGGTGAAACATAATGTTCAAATAATGAGGTAGAGGGACTATGAACATAGCTCAAAAGAAAGTGAATAATCCTGGGAATGTTAATGAACATGGAACCATAAATCCAAATGGTGTTAAAAAGGTATAGATTCATTAGAAATGAAGGTAATAAGATAACATTTTTGTTTCAAGATCCTTTTCATAGAGGCAAGGAAACGGTTTTCCATATAGATTAAAAAAATAAGGAAATATACTTACTTTTTAAGAACAATTTCATGCTTTAATCATTTTCCTTAGAAATTTAATTTTTTTTCTCTAACCTACAAGTATTATTGTTTGATTCCTCATGTGTGAAGAACTAAAATATTCTTCTAAGGAATCACATAATTCTCATAAAGATAACATGTTATTACTCCTATCTTTATAAATTATCTAAAATTTATATGGTGTGTACAATTTATGATAGTACAATAAATGTTTCAACCATCAAATGAAAAAATAATACCTTAATCATTGAAATTTAACAATAAAACCAAACGATCTGTAATGCTCATTTCATAAATAAATAACCCCATATCCCAATTAACCTCAGTAACATCAATATTAAGGTGTGGTTTCACATTAATAGTTATATCATACCATTCATCTTATATCCTAAAAAATGTAATATTATTCTTCCAAGAAAATACTTCACGATAATCCAAAGAATTAAATATATATTAAACAAATAAAGAATCTCCCAAAATAATATTAATCAACTTAAAACACCATTAAATAAAACCTAAAAATGGGTGTCTTTTACTTTTTACTTGTGATCAAACAGAATATTACAACCCCATGATGATATCCATAAAAATTATGTGAAACTGAAAGGAAAACATCATAATATTTTAATATATTTAAACCGTACAATAATACCAAATATGATAGATAAGTCCAGCACTTTCAGATATCATGATAAAAACATAATCTTTATATATCTAGTCTAATATCAATAAATGTGATTAATGTTTTTCCATAAAAAACATAAAACATAAAAAGGCAATATCAGATCAAATAAGTTTTGATTTTATTGTAAACATTTTATGAAATTTTTTGATTACCAAAGATATAAAAATAGTAAAAAAACACAATAAGAAAATGGTGTTTTAGTGGTAGTTTTTTTTGTGGCAGTTTTAAAAACCACTGGTTTTTTCAATAAAAAATTTAGCTGTAGTTTTTTTAACATTTGTGAAAAAACATCCACTAATTTTTCTTTTAAATAAGTAATTTTGTTTTAAAAATATCGTCTAAAAAAATTTCTTTTTTTAAAGACATTTTTTTCAAAAAACTACCGCGAAAGAGCATTGGTGTTTTCAAAACCGTAGCAAAATTTATGAAAAAAATTAAGAATTTTTTAAAACATTATTTATTATTTATTAGTTTATTATTATTTTAAATCGAATATAGTTTATTATTTATAAATTTATATATTTTTAATGTGTCGATTAATTAATATTTATAAATATTAGTCAATAATTTTTTTAATCTGTAAGAAAATCATTAATAAGTAGAAGAACAGACTTCGAAATCAAATGACCATAACATCTGATCTGAGAGTCCATTTCTGCTCCACAACCAAAGAAAGCAAAGTGTATCAAATGATAAAAAAACAAAGTGAAATTTAAATCATGTGATTATCGAAGTAAAAAAATATATTCAAAATTCAAGTCGAAAATCGAAATCGAACATCAAACAACCATTACTTTTAATCCAACTGTCTGTTTGGGCTCTAACATGTATCAAATCAAAGTCTCCAATGAGCTCTATGAAGCTTAGGTTTGGTAACAACTATTTTAGTATTTTACACCTTTTTATTCCACCAAAAGTCCAAGAAGTCCTTCGAAAGATAGGTTTTTGTTGTAGACAATGATTTCATGAAATTAAAATGGTTATAGCATTCAATCTAGGTGTTAGTTCGACCTATACCACATATCGCATTGAAGCTCATTTCATGATTATTGATTTGACTGGTTGTGGAACAGGAAAATGAGTCCTAAATAATATTTTATGTCATTTAAGTGTTTTTATGGTTTTCAAAGGATCATAAAGTTTTATGATTAATTTATTTAAATGTTTATTTATTTATTTATGTATTTATAATATTTATTTATTTATTTATTTATTTACTTATTAGATAGTTAGTTATTATGACTACATTAATTATTAATTTGTTTTTAAGTTATTTATTTATTAATTATTAATTAATGATTCGTAGTTTATTATTCATTATTTATTTATTCATTATTTATTTATTTATTTATTCGTTATTCGTTATTTATTAATTATTTAAATATAATTTCTTAATTAATTATTTTTAAATAATTATAAATTATACATTATTAATTATTATTATTTATTTATTTATTTATTTATTTGCGTATTTATTTATTTATTATTCATTATATTATTATCATTTTTTATTTTTTATTTTTTATTCATCATTCTTAATTATTTATTTAATATTATTTATTTTTTATTTACTGAATATTAATTTATTATTAGTTTATTATTTATTTATTATTTATTATTTATTGATTATTTATTAATTGTTTATAAATTATTTATAAATTATTTATTAATTATTTAATAAATATTGAATATTGAATATTGCATATTAAATATTTAAATTAAAATATTAATTATTATTTATTAATTACTTATTAATTATTTATCTATTTATTTATTTATTATTTATTATTTATTATTTATTTATTTATTATTTATTATTTATTTATTATTTATTCTGTCTTATTGATTATTGATTATTTATTATTTATTAAACTAGTAATTTATTTTTAATTTACTAAATGTTAATTTATTATTAGTTTATTATTCATTTATTATTTATTTATTAAATATTCAATATTCATTCACTATATATTCATTAATTTATAATAATTAATTATTTAATTATTAAAAATTAATAAATTAATAAATATTAAATATTTATTATTAATTCTTAATTCATAATGGCCAATTATTAATTATTAATTATTAATTATTAATTATTAATTATTAATTATTAACTATTTATAATTTATAATTTTTTATTTATTATTCATTAATTACTATCTATTAGTTATTATTAATTTATTTATCTATTAATTATTAATTTATTTATCTATTAATTATTAATTTATTATTAATTTGTTATTTATTTTTCATTTTTCAAATAATTTTTTTTTAATTTATTATTTTAAAATTACTTATATATATTATATGTTATATATTATATATTATATATTATATATTATATATTATTTTTTATTTATTTTTTATTATTTTTTATTTATTTTTTATTTTTTATTGTATATTATTTGTTATCTACAATCTATTGTATATTATGTATTATAGATTATGTACTATATATTATATATTATATATTATATATTATTAATTATTAATTATTAATTATTGATTAATTGTTATTGATTAATAATTATTGATTAATAGTTATTTCGTTTGTATTTATTTGTTATGTGTTGCTTGTTTTTCTAATTAATATATATATATATATATATATTAAATTCGATTTATTGACCACATGAATAGCCTTCTTGAGTGGTAAAGTCTGGGGAATAAGCTAGAGGTAAGGGGTTCAAATCTCACCTAACATAGAATTTATAAATACGGAAAGGGATGTGCATGGGCATGTTCATGGACATAGACCTATGCATGGACATAGATTTAGGCATGGACATGGGCATGTTCATCGTAATAAAATAAATAAAAAAATAAAAAAATTAATAAATTACATAAAATAATAAATAAAAACAATAAATTACAAAAACAATAATAATTATAAATAAGTAAATAAAAAACGAAAATAAATAAAAAAATTATGAACATAAAAAATAAATAAATAAACAAATTACTAATAAAATAATAAAGAAATAAAAAAATTAAAAACATTAAAAAATTTATTTATTTAAAAAATATATAACGATTTATTGACGTTTTAAACTGACGCTAAAAAAACTGCTGCTAATTATTTCCCAACACACAATTTAGCGTTGGTTTTCCAAAACTATCGTAGAACGATTTCGCAGAGTTTTAAACTGCCGATAAAAAAAACCACTACTAAATACAAATTTTAGCATAGTGGCATGAAGATTCCATAAATACCTTGAGTAATATAAAAATAAAAAGGTATTAGCAATTAAGGATATGATAATATTCATTAATTTAAATTCAAGCACAAATATTCTCAATTAAAAGGGGATTGAATCATAAACACCAACTATATTGGTAACTTTGGGATCACAAGACACACAAAAGAATAACATCAAATGAAACATTAAATATCAAAAAGATAATGAGATTCATGATATAACATGTTAACTAAGTAATTTATTGACCTTATAAAATAATTTATGTTCTTAATATTAACATATATCATAATGAAGGAAAATAATAGAAAAATAACCCTTATAGGTTCATATCATTGAATTAATAATTATTCAATTGATTAATTATTAGTAATAAATGTAAATACAAAAAATTAGTTTAAATAATAAATAAATAAATAATGTCATTTTATAAATAATATTAGCAAAATATTCTAAATGAAGAAGTGGAATTACCAAATATATGAAAATTGAGTTATGAAACCCCTTATAAAAGGGTAAAATTCATGTAAAATACAATTGGATGAAATTATTTTAACTAAAAACTAAAATAACATGAAGTATAAAAGATTTATATTATAATATGTAAAATGCATTTTATACACCAGATGAAGGAAATTACTTGTATAACTTTGTAACCAGACTCAATGAGGTGAAATTGATATGAAATTCCATTCTTCATTTCCAGACATTCCTTGTTCTTCCATTATCTCTTATATGATAAAATTATGTCAATTAAATCTTTTATAACATTATTTAAATATCATTTTAAAATATATATTATAAAAGTATATATTTAATTACCTACTATATTTGGTTAAGGTCATGTCTTTTGAAGACATTTGGTTTATAATTTCAAAACAACTTCGATATATTGAATGTTGTTATAGAGAAAATTATACATTCATATATAGAATATTTTTCTGGAAATAATTTTTATTTGTATTCTTAATTTCACTTTTTAAACCAACTGTGAATCATGGTTATAAAAAAAGAATTATTGTAAAATCATGGAGATAGTAAAAAGTACGTATGCATGAGTGAAATTTTAATTTTTAAACAACATGAGGAACATTTTAATTATAATTTCATCATTCAATAGTTATTATTATATAATAATAGTAATTTCATCTCTTTAAATAAACTAATATAAATTATACATGTGATTTTTTTGGTATAAAAGAATTTAATATCTATGTGTAAGTGGAAATCCATAGGCACACATGATGGAAGTTATTAATTTTCAATGAATGAAGACATATGATTTTAGATGATATAATAACATTATAGAATGGAAATTATTCTCATTAATTTCATGTATAATATATATATATATATATATATCCTGAAAGTCATTTATGAGAGGCATTGATTGAAAACAAATTACATCTGTTTGTGAGGTGGTAGTCTTCCATACACAAGAACAACAATGTTTTGTCTAATTTTATGGAATAAGGATATTGATATTGCATATGAAAATAACATAAAAATATGTTATTATATGTTCTTTAATTTTTTTATTTTTTAGCTAGTTTGAATAATAATTTAGATAAATAGAATAAGAAATAAAATGAAAATGCTAGATTAATAACAATACCATTTTTTTAAAAAACCTCTTTATATTTGTAACGAATTCCATCAAAGATTGGGTTTTTAATCTAAATAGTGGATTTTGGACAAGGGAATTGATTTCTGTAAGGTACTTGGGTAGGTATTGGGTGATATGAAAGGATATTTAAGTGTAAACACATGAGGAGATGGCATGTTATTTTTATCAATGAGGGGAGGGGCACACATGATGCTTCTAAGTGGAATATCTTCCTCGCTTCCTCACCGGTACGGTTCCTTAGTGGTTTTCTAGATGGGGAGGTTGGTGTGCCGCTCTTTTTCCTCGCCTCCCTACTCTTTCTTCCACTTTATTCTCAGTCCTTTCCTTCTTTGGGGTTTTCTTCTGGTTGTGTCTTTTCTCTAATTTTGTTTTAGGTGGGGATTCTTCTCAGTAGTGTCTTCGCTAGAAGTGGTAGGCATTTAGGTCAAGGTTGTGCTTTCCCTATGGTTTCTTGGGTATATTTAACCACTTCTCTTGCCTTCAGACCTTTCGCGGCTCTCTTATTTGGTTAGCAGTAATGGTTTCTCAGAGGCATTGGGAAGTGTGGTTGGTATGTTCACTAGTGCTCCAGGAGTTTGGTGATTCTCTTGGTTTCTTCTCAGTTGAAGCATTTTCCGAACCATTCATTGCTCTGGCTTCATGCTCCTTTCACCACTCTCCTAGTCGGTCAGCTGTGTAGGTTGCAACTAAGCTTTGAGAGGTGTGTTTGTTTGGTCAAGGTGTCCCAGAAGGCGCCCTCAGTTCACCCTCACTTTGGTTTTTTTGTGTGATATCTTCTCTGTGTTTGGTTTTGGATGGAAGGTGGTGTTGGTGGCTACTAATTTTAGATACATGATAGGGATTCTCAAATGGATGTGATGATTCAAAGGCGCTATTTCATGGTCTCTCTGTCATTTTATCATACATCTTTCATCACGTTTCTATGCTCTTGTTCTTGTTTACCTCCAATCTCTCCAAGGCAGAGCAGCGTGATGGTCTCTGCGGTCTTTTGGGACATGAGTTCGAGCGGCTGGATTCAGGGTGATTATCTTCGGTGTTTGGTTCAGAGTGGATGGTGATGATGAGGCCTAAAGGTTGAAGTCTTTGGTTGGGGTGTTTTGACATGAAAATAGTGACAGAACCTGGCTGGCGACGTGAGGATGGCACTTCTGGTGGAGGACGATGAAGACAATCAAGGATACTCTTGTGATGATAACAGTGTCGATTAAGGTGGTTGTTCCAAGGAGTGATGATGGAAATAGTGACTGGACATTGGATTTCCTTCAGCTCAAATCAAGGTAGGTGGGAGAATTATGTAACTCGATGTGGCTCTAGATTCAACCCAAAATGATGTGGTTGACACGTCATTTGAAAGTAGTTTTTATGACTTTGAAATTTGAATTGGATGTTCATAGCGTGGTGCTTTGGTGAAGATGTGTGATGTGATGGTTCTCTCTAGATTTTGGAATATGGTGCTTATTTGTATTATGATGGAGTATTTTGAACTTGTGATGTATGGTTACCACTTACCCTTAAAGTGGCTATTAGAAAATATCAAAAAATAGATTTAGAGGGGAGGGGCACTTTCAAAATTAAATGAAATATTATAATATATATGTGTCTAACTCATATAAAATGGTTCCAAAAGGATATGATTTATAATATAAGTATTTAATGTTATTAATTATATTCTAAAGATAAATCTTTATAGTATTATGTATAATTTTAAACATTGTATTCAGGATTAACCACTTATTTAATAATTTTTAACATTTGTTGAAATAAAAAAAATAGTATATAATAATTATAAAATAACTTAAATGTAAGAATTTGGATCATAAAAGGAGAATAGGTGACATTAAATACCATATATAATTATAATTTTCATTTGGAAATATTTTTATGATTTTTAAATAAATGAAAAAATATCTTCAATTGAAAATATTTCTAATGTCTTTTTAATAAGTATTCACAAAATTTAACTTTGAAAACAACATTAATGAAATATAATTCTAGAGTAATAAATTTAAACATAATAAATAAATAATTACTAAATATAAAATTCATATTAAAACAAAAGTCTTCCAAATGTTATTACTTTTAATTTTTTTTAAATCAAATAATTTAATTTATTACTACTTGCACAGGATCAATGTCAGTGTTTCAAAAGAATTTAATGAAGTTATTTCAATAATAAAAAATATAACATATATTCTTAAAATAATAGTAATTATATTATACTCAAAATAAAAATTATTAATAATAAAAAACTATGATTTATCAATCAGATTTATCCTCCCAACGGAGTGGCGTCGGCGGCTTCATCCTTGACGTCTGCTTGCGATCCTCAGCGATCAGACGATGCTTGCAACCCTATGGTTGTGGCGAAGTAGATTTCCTCGGTCGGTGTTCATGCGACTTTGAAGCCTCATGCTGGATCTAGAGAAGCATCACAACCATCTCATCCGACCTTGATGTTTGATGCGAGCCGAGGCGACATGCGGAAATCAACCAATCGTTAGTCGGTTGATGCAGCTGTATCTTCTGTTGAGGCAGTGCTACGAGATCCAGATCTACCCCGTGACGTGTTTCTATGAGATTAGGTTCTGACCCATGGGGATTTTCTCCCTGGTTCTAATTTCTCTTATTATGTGATGAAACTATCAAATTCGCGATTGAAATTGGATGGAGCCTGATCATTTGCGCGGTTGAAGGACTTTGGTCCTAGTCAAATTCCTCTCAAGGGGTCATCTGCTCATAGTGAAAAAAATCTTGTAGCTCTTACTGAGAGAATGTCAATTGAGAAAAAATAATTGATTACACAAATTTTTATTCGAAAAGGTGTGCAACTGTGTAAGTTTGATGATTTGATCCATAGAACATTGATTTTGTGGGGTATCTCTAATTGGCAATGTGTTTCGCATGGTCGGGGATTTTTTTCACTGCCTTTTTCTGTATGATGATCTGATGATTCGAGCATGGAGAATGGGAACCTTGTTTCTGAAACATGGATGAAATAATTAACGTGAATCATCAATGGATTTTAATGTCTCAGGTGCAATAAATTCTTTTTCTCAATTATGGATTCATCTTCATGGACTCAATAGGGTCCTCTGGCATCCGAAAATTCTGAATGATATTGGCATGGAAATTGGGACTCCGATTCGACTTGAAAAAGAGACTGAGGATGTTCGGTTTGGTCATTTTTCTAGGATGCTGGTGGAGGTTGATCTCAGAACCACTCTGATTGACAAGGTAACCCTTTCTACTCCCTCTGACAACATTCACATAGATGTTGAGTATGAAAAAAACCACTTTTCTACAATGATTGTATGGCCGTTGGAAACTCATTGGAGTAATGTAAGAGGAATGTTTCTTGTGGTGAATGTGGGGTCAGAGGACATTTAGCAGCTCTCGGTTGTAGGAAGTCAAAGGGGAAGGATTCGATGTTGCCAAAATCTACTGCTCATGATGGTGATTCACTTATAGAGCCCATTCCAAATGTTCCTGATGGGCTCAATACTAGAAAAGGGTTGTTAATTGAAGCTTCCCCAATGAAGGCCCTTAGTGTCCCCTCTACGACTCTATTTTCTTTGGACAAAGAGGATACTCTAGTTGTGGACCCTGATACACTCAAGGTTGACACCTCCAAGCATAATGATGCACCCCAATATTTTGATTTCTAGTAGGAAATTCAGAAGCACTTTCAAGTTTCCAAATTACCTGACAAATGGGGGATCGTTTTTTAGGGTGAACAAGAGAATGTGGGTAACCCTATTAGCTTCTCAAGTAGTAATGGTCACACCTCTTACAAGGATGTTGTTTTAAGTGGAAATACAAAGGGTGCTGCTAGTGAGGGTTTCGCCTCTGTTCCCGTAAAACAGAGACTACGCAAGGATTATTCTAATGTTCCTCGAAACGTGTCTACCAGATCATCATCTAAGGTTTATAAGAAGTTGGATACAAATATTTTAAAAATATTAAATCAGGATAAGTCTCAATCAGAGTGGGAGACGACTGGTGACACTGATTATGGAAATGATATGTCGTATTATGAACTCTAGACCTGCTTTTGGTGGATTAGGGCATTTCTGTTAGTCTGACCCCATATGCTGCTCTTATATACCTTTTTCAATCTTTTTAATAAATGGTCAGAAGCTTTTCTTATGGCTGGACCTGTCTAGTATGTCTTCAAGAATTTTTATACATTGAAATATTATATTTGACTTCAATTACAAGACTTTTCCTTAATAATGTGAAAAATATTTACTACATGTAATATTAGTAATAACAAATAATTTATTATTTAAAAAAACCAAACAATTAAAAAATTATACCCATTTTATAAAATTCAATTCATATATGTGTAGAAAATTAATTTAAAAATAAACTTAATGAATAGAAAAAAAAATTATTTTTCAGGAAAATGTTGTTTTAAGTAATAAAATATTTTTATACCAAACTAAAAAATAATGATGATTAAAAATTTATTGTATTCTTAAAAAAAATAAAAATTAAATTTAAAATGTTCATATATAAGATGAGAATTAATAAATACTTGAAAATAAATGAAAAGTTTCAATAAAAATCTTTATTTTTTTATTCCATGAAAATTAAAACTTTTTTTACAATTCACAAAAATTAAGCCTAAGATATATTTTTCTAGATGAAATAAAAAATTAATTTCACTTTTTTTAATATATATTATATAATTATTAAATAATTATTTTAAATAAAATAGTATATTTCTTGAAAAAAAATTAGGATCGAAATAATTCATTTTCCTGTTAACTATAAAATTACGTAATATTCTTATAATGAATATAACTACATTAAATAGAATTAATGAATATTAATAATACATGAAAATGATATATATTAATATTAATTGGGTTTTTACAGACAATATCCTCTAGGATGATATAGATTAGGTAATTATAAAGTCAAAATATACAATAGCCTCATACCCATGTCACAAAACTCTCATGCTAAATCGTTGGCCTCTTTATAATTAGTCATCATGTGACATTACTAAGGCCATACATTGAATACTTAAAAATATAATTAATGCTTAAGGTCAACTCAAATTCATCAAAACCCATGTTTTTTAAATTGGTGGGGGTGACTCTAATTACATAGTAGGATTCCCATAATTTCATTAACTCAATGAGTTCTATATATCAAGTGGATTCAACTGAATGATTGGGGAATGTGTCACTCAACTAACCTGAAAACATAACCCTTTATTTATCAAAAAATATTTTGTACCTAAATCATGGAGAATAAGATACACATTCTCTATAGACACAATTTATACATCCCAGATCAATACAAGCTCTAAAATTCTTGAATGAATGATATATATACCCCCATTAAAAGATAAGGTATATTGAAAAACCATTATAATTCCATTAAACACAACCAAATTGAAGTTCCACTCAACACCATATAAACTCACTAAAAAGAATGTCACATAAACAATCAGTCCACAAATGTTTCTCTGAGGAACCAAAACAAAAAAATATAAAATATGAAAGAACTATCATAAGAAGAAACCCAATAATGAAAAATAAAATAGACCACAACGATCAATATGATATCTAAAATAAATAATAGAAAAATGGTGTTAAAAAAGTTCCGAAAAAAATAATTTTGAAATAATAATTATGTGATTAAATACTAATAAAAGAAATATTTGTCCCAAACCATATCATATAAAACACAGTCCCTAACCCATATTATAGCATACAATAAATATAATTATAATATTGGAATCTAAAATAACAACCATATCAATTAGAGTTGTGTCACACGTTAATCGAGATTATACTAATATATTATCAATACATTAGAGAGTATCTATAAAATTGTCATAATTAATCCATGGTGGTGACTTAAGAAGTCGGGATAACCATGAATCATGCAGTTTATCACTTCCTATGGTACCACCCAATGTCACTCATGTTTAAAATCATCAATAAAATGATAAAACACTGCATATCTGTTTAAATAAGTAATAAACTAATAATTTGTATATATAGTGAACACATATCACAATTCGTTCTTTATATATGGAGAATTAATTATAAAAATCCATTAATAAGGAATGAATACATAGAATAGAACCCTTACAATAAAAATTGGGTATCACTCACACAAGATTAATATGAATTGGTATTTTATTAAAATCAATCAATTTTTTTTACATTTTGAAATAACATTCAAATAACACATTCAAAAAATTATTAAAATGGAATATCATAAAATATTTTAATGAGTCAAGGCCATAACCATAACCATTGATAACACCTTTGTAAAATTTCCCACTTCTCACTTGAAAACCCTTTTTCCAATCTTATTATATTAAATCCATTTTGTACAAAAATTATATTTTGAAATGATTAATATTTTAATTGTAAATTTAAATTTTTTATTAATATTTTAGAGAAGAGAATAAACACTAACCCACAGCCCCATTAATTCCATAAGATAAAAAATTGACTCTCATTCAACTAGGTTTCCCCCCACAAAAACTATTTTTAATTGGAATTATGATCCTTTGGATACTATTATATAAAAACAAGTCTATCCCATTTTTTTAGAATAAATTTTTTTATAAAATAACTATGAAAATAAAAATAACAACACCTAAGCATAAAATAACAACTAATAAATCGCTAAAAACCAAAAATATTTGAATATTTAATATTTATTGGAAATCTACATCAATGTCATGTATATTTATGACCTTAGGGTTTCAGTGACCATAAACCATTAAAATAAGCTTATGTATCATCAAAATCAACATAAATATAGAAGATATTCATTAAAAACCCCAATATCTACTAAAAATAATATTACTCACCATGTGGCACAATGTCATCAAAAAATTAGTAAATGTGTAACATTCTACTTGTGAAATAGAACAGAAAAAATATAATAAAAACAAAATTTCTTAACCTGAATCAATAATTACATAGACAATAATTTTATGAAATATATTGGAAAACTCAACAATGATCTACCTCAAGGTAGATGTTATGAAACATGATTCATTATTTCTTTTTAATCATAATATATTAATAAAAATCATCATTAATCGGATTGATTTGAATTATCCAAAGTATTGTGAGTGCTGTATCAATTGCTAAAGAAAATTGATGTCAGTATGTGTTAATGTAAATGATAAGAGGTCCCAAATGAAATATTAATATCGATATGAGTGTGGACTTTGAATAAAACTTGTTGGATCTATATTGAGGTTCCTATGGAGTATATGTGTTGATGTTTTATTCCATTTTATATTAGTGATAAATTTATGTTTCCAATGAATATTTAAAAAGGGAACGTAGCAGTTGTAAGAGCCTGGATTTCCAGGGATGTACCTTATCATTTTCACATGTACATAGGGTTCTCAAGGATAATTCCTAAATAAAATTAATTTTTTCATGCAAAAATAATTTATTAAATATTCAATTGGTTTCTATTAAATATAATTTTGAAATATATTGATAATGAAATGAGTACTTTTCATTTGGGATCATGGAAGGGTCGCAAAAACATCATGTTAATAAAAACTATTTCAAACATTTGGGAACATGTTATATATGTGTATTAATATATAATTACAATATTAATGTTAAAATTAAGCATTGAAAAAATATTTGTTCCCATGAATGATATTCATAAATATATATTATAGACATATTCGTGTATATTTATATATATATATATCAATACTACGTTGTTGTATAAATATTGTAATGTTATAAGATAAATATGTTTTATTATATATGTATATAAATATATATAATTTCATGTGAATATTAATATATATATATATATTGAAATATATGTACATATATTGGTATATTTATAAATATTCTAGGTTTTTTTTGAAAAAAAAAGAAGATGAAATCATAGAATATAATGGGGGTGGAAGATGAGCTTAGAAAAAAAGAAAGAGGAATGACTGAGATGTTTAAATAATTAATAAATAATAGAAGATTTGATATTTAATAATAAAAGTATAATAAAGTGTTTATCTATTATAATTTAAGGGATAAACATTTATCTTAAATATGATAAAAAATATCATTCGAAAAAATATGTGATTAATTAATGAAGATAGAAGAATTGTGAGACTAATAATTACAAAAAAATTAAAAGAAGGATAAGAAATGGGTATTCTACAAAATAGTTGGTGTAAAAATAATGTATGTAAACTACCAAAATTCCTTAAATTATCTCTACCTTATATCCCTCAATGAAAATCAGATTAATGAACTGTTGGTACATTTGGATTCTTCTTAGTGAGAAGAAGGTAAGCCCCAATATTTTTTCATATAATCCAACTAAAAATTTATAAATTTAATTTGATTATAAAATTATTTTTATGTTGACAAATTTTGGAAATCATACATTTAAGTAATTGTATAGGACATTCAGAACATTATTTAAGTAATTTTTTTGTCTTCAAATTAAAGTAAGGGATCTATGAATTCTCCTGTTCTATAATGTTACAGGATAGAATTGTCAGATTTATATTCATTGTTTAAATATATTGGCTTATCCAAAATTTTATAAGAAGTTATAAAAATATTCACTTGATCTTAATATGAGATAATTGTGAATTTATAAAAGATAAGGATAAATTAGAAGCTATGTAATTCTATTAATAAATATTAAATTATATAAATTTCATTAATTAGAAGAAAAATTAAATAGTCTAATGTTTCGTATGATATTACTAGATTTACAACATGTATAAATTAATTTGTTAATATTATATCAAGTAATAAAATTCTTCTTCATGATGTATACATGTAACTAGGATGCTTGACTTTCAAAATCAAATTAAAGATAATATTTCATGCCCTTAAAGATTCTAATAAAAATAGAATCTTGTATGTTTACTTGTTAAAAGAGTTTTATAAAATGATTTTTTAAATAATACCATATTTTTAGTTTATGTAATTATCATATAAAATGGATAATAATATTTTATAATATAGAGGATTATCAGAACAAGAATAAATTAACAATATTATGATGTAGAATAATGAAAATAATTCTGGAACATTTTATAAGAGGGAAAAATTTATATTCTCATGACTTGTATAATAATTTATTGATTAAATCATAGTGAATACATGTTGTAGTGATAAAATAATTAAATAATTTTGTTTATTATTTTGTTTATGATTCATTATAATAGATAATTTAAAAGAGATTTTTTATTTCAAGTTGAAAATTATATATATATATTTTTTTTTCTAAAAATGTTGTTAGTGCTTTCATAGGATTAACTATTATATTTTACATGTAATTCATAAATAAGAAATTATATAATTTATTTAGTTTCATTAGTAATATTATTATAAATAATATATTTAAATTTTTATAAAATTATTAAATCTTTCACATGATTATTACATGTTATATTTCTTTATATTCTAAAACTATATGTATTATCACATGTTAAAATAATAATATTCATGTTTGAATATTTGGTTTGTGTGATATCATTCTTTTTATATATATTTTTCGTTCCCTATGAGGGTTACTATATAGATTGATATATGTTTTAATAGTTTTCATACATGTTTGACATGAATGATTGCTAAAAAAAAATTCTAGTAATTCATTATTATAATGGAAGGGTCATGTCGAAATAATTATCATCAAGGTTGTTTCTATTTCAAGAAGAAGCATATGGTTGATTTCCAAATAAAATGAACAGTATTTATGGTTGTAAAATTATTATTCTAGAGTTTCTGGGAATAATTGTTATATTATTTTATTAATTAATGATAGTTATGAAAAATGAATTATTTATTATATGATTACATTGGAGTTTAGTGAGCTTGATATTGATGGATAAGGAAATAATTATTTGTTTCTATTGTCTATATTTTCCTTGTATTAATGGGTGGAATAATAAAATTAATATTTATTTTTGATCTATTAAATTAGATCATTAATATGATTGAATGTCAACCTTGGGTTATTGGAATAATAACCTGTGATGTATATGGATTTAATGGTGTAATGATTTTTCTTTTATAATGATAATGATGTTGGTATGAGATTTATGATGTAATGTTATGTGCAGTGGAATTAGGGATGGAATTGAGACTGATAATATGGGTTGAAAATGGGATTCTATTTTATTTGTTTTCTGAATGATAGGATTCTTTATTATTAATAAATATTTCTATTTAAGGGCCTAATGCACAGATTTTTTTATTTAATTAGTCCCCAAATGTGGGAAGTTATTGGATGATATGTACTGCGAGTTCATATTTTATGTGGTATCTTGGGAAGAGTCATAGAGTATATGAATTTTTATGAATTTTAATTAATGAATGAAATATAATGGTTGTTCAAGAATCTTACTTTGATGATGTTATAATTGAGAATAAAATAAATGAATTAATATTTCCATCAATAATTGTACAAGAAGATTAACAAAATAATGAATGAAATGATAATGGTAATCACTAATTAATGTTTTATAAATAAATAAATTAAAATTAATCTTGATGTGTGTATACTTGTTTTGTAGCCATGAATTAGAAGTGGTAGTTTGGAGTCCTCTACAATGTTTGTAAAATATTAGTATAAGGAAAGGTAGTTCCCAATAGTGAGTCTATGATCCTTATATTTATTATATATGTTTTTTAATTTAATATGCTACCCCACCAATTCTATTAGGGTCACTAACACCCAGTGGACTCTTCGAGGCTCCTTTCCCCATCATTATGCTTAGAAAAGAACAAATTGATGACTACCACCCTATGCTTATTCTCATATCCTATTATTATATTATTGGGGTATGCATGGTGGATATCATTCTCTATATATTTCTGTATAAGGATTTAAGGGATTATGGATATTTTTCATACATGTATCTCTAGATATACTATACAAATATTTTATTATAGTATTTCTTATTATGGGATGTGATGGCTTCTGGTACAATACTCAACATATGGGATGTGATGGCTTAAGGTACGATACATGATATATATTACACAATTCATAGGTTTTGGAGGATCCCACAATCTACTTAGTTATTACCTGGAAATTTGGATGAGATGATGAGATGTGGTGATAAACTATATGTGTGCTCTAATAAAATTCCCAAGTGTCTTCAGGTTGGATTCTAATAAAGTGTGATGCCTAAGGACATGTGATTTTGTAAAAGAATATCTAAAAAGTATGGTACTAGAAGTGGGGTACCCTCTTTTAATATTAGATTGTATAATATATAACCTGTGATGATTGTTGATAATTGTTGATGGATAAGAATGGGGAGGTAGGGAAAAAATAATAAAACTATTTAGGTGATATGTTGGTTTCATTTGATTACTCACTATGGTTGAGTAAAATTTCTTCAGATTATTCCGAAGAGGTATAATGTAGGATCATACTTAGTATTAATGTATTTATAACCCTCTGCCTAAATAAAATATTTTTAGGTCAACATGAGTTATTTTATTGTTAACATGGACATTCCTAGTTCAAGGTTTTTTTCAGAAGTTATTCGGGACCCATGGTCACAGTTGAGGCTTTCTTTAAGCGTTTCCATTTTATTTTAGTTGTATTTGTTGTGTATAAAATTTCATTAAAGTACTTGCGAGCTTCTTTAACATTATTATGAGCAGTAGTTTTTTTGTTCATTTCTATCGTACTTTTCAATTTCAAATTTTAAAAGGTATTGACTCCCATTTGTGTGTACGTTATACCCTTGGTGCCTGTCCTTTATATGTGGCATGTTGGAGGAGGGAGTATGGAGTAATTTTCTTCCTTATCTCATTTATGGCCCCCAAGGGGTACATTTTAGATGGAGGGGGTCATGAAAGAGTGGTATTAATTGTAAAAGTTGATATATTGGATGATGTTTGGAGTTTAGAATTTTTGAGGATGTATTGGTTGGTAGGGTACCAAGGTCATCTAGGTTTTGTATGTACTGTAAATAAGGGATAACAGTTATAAAATGGGGTTTTAGTTACCCCCAATGATCTAAGACAAGGATATTCAAATTTTATGTATATGAATGGTAATGTGATGCAATGTATGGGTCTAAAACCTAGTAAATGATCACGTATCCTTAGATTATGCACCTTTGTTTGAATTGGGTTGTGAATGGGAAAAAAATTAAACATTAATTAAATAATCAGCCTTCAATAATATGTGTCTTGATTTATAAGTATCTAATAATTTTTTTATTAAAAATGTATCATGATGTAGACACCATGACCATATTCATGCTGAATATGTTATACAAGGTTATTTAGAAAATCATGTTATATTGGAGGTCGGTAATGCAAATATTTGGAGGAGTTAACTACAAGAAATGTTGGGGGATATTATGTTGAATTATAAGGTATCCATTTAATTAATAGGGACATAGGATCAATTCGAGGATAACGCGACAACCACCGATTTGAATCGTGCTCAAGGATAAAGAACATAGTTTCTTTTATTGTGATAATGATGTTGGATACATCTTGAAAATTATAGTTATTATCCCTCAAATGTTATTAGGACTTTGATGTTTCATAGGGGAATGTTCTGAGATTAGTTTTATAACCGAGATTCATTATTCAACCACAATGGTGTGACTTTTTATCCCTCGATTTTTTACCTCTATTATAATATTTTGATACCTTATCTAAATTTATGGATAGACCTTTTAATTTCTTTTTTATACATAAACCCTTTAATTATTATCATTTTAATGTGAATATCGAGTATTATCAGCATTATCATTTTGT
The DNA here is from genome assembly GCA_963277665.1 of Viscum album. Classification (NCBI taxonomy): domain Eukaryota; kingdom Viridiplantae; phylum Streptophyta; class Magnoliopsida; order Santalales; family Viscaceae; genus Viscum; species Viscum album. The sequence continues at coordinate 1,224,553,370 of OY728131.1, read as the reverse complement.
ATCCCACAAAAAGGAGTACAATGAAACCTCCTCATTATATTGATTGAATCCCGAATAATTAATCCTTGATACAAGATCATTTTTATTAATTTGAACATTATTTCCATCCCAAACCCATCGTGCATCAAATATTTTAATCAGAAATAATTCATCAGGATTTTTGTTGAAATATAGATGTTCTCTAGGGAAAATATTTCCCCAAAAAATTTCACTTCATTCTAATTACTTTCAAATTGAGACCTTATTTAGTAATAGGTGATTTGTCACTATTTACTCTCTCCTCAGGCCCATGTTTGGTCTTGGGGGATCCATATTCTCTATCATTTGATTTTCTCTCATGCTTTATGTGGTGGATTTTTTTTATTTTTGGTAGGGGTTCGTGTTTTCCTTCACCTTTTATAATTATTATATCTTCAATCATTAAATGTGATAAGAAATATATATTGGGGAAGAGAAAATATATTAATCATTTATTAATACATTCCAACCTATTATTGGATTAATTACTCTATTTGTTCTTAGTTAATAGCTTGGATGACATGGATTGCGCATCTGACCTTTTTTATGATATGTTAGTAGTATAGTGTCCTTACATCCAGGAAAAGGAATTATATTGAATTTTAAATGTGTGATATGGATGTGAGAATATAAGGATACTTACCACTTAACCATAATGTCATGTTATATTATGACATGTTTTGAAACCATGCATTCTAGTAAGTGCCAGAGACATAAAATAATATCATGCTCTAGTGGAGGGGTTCCTTTGAATTTTATTCATATGGAATCAATGTAGATCTTAGTGAAAATGATTATGGGATGATGTCTTGTGACATTAATATAAAAACCACGAAGGTAACAGCATGCACCTATGATAAATAGTAAATCTAAAATCAAATCCTTCATACAATTTTCATGAGTTTTATTCTAGAGAATGAGTTTGTTAACAATCATGGAAATAATATTATTGTAATATAAAATATATTTTTCTAATCGTAAATTTTTTTTATATCATTTGTAAAATTTTAGAATCTTGAAAACTTATTTGTAGTGGCATGGTGGTTTGGATGAAATACCTTAATAGAATAATACAATTAAGGATTATTGTTTTTAGAAAAATTTTCTTGAGTTGAAATATTAATTTGAAGAATAGTTTTTAATGAATTAAAAAATGTTGGAATTTGTTTAGGATTTTAATTGTATTGGTTTGAAATTAAACACATTCATTTTTTATAAAAATATGATTTAATGTTTATTCTGAAATGAAATGTATGGAATTGTGAAGCCAAACATTTAATTCAATGGCATATAAAATATTGATTGTATTTCAAAATAAAATTTTGACATGAAATGAAAAGTTATTTGATGATGTATTTTTTATGAATATTAATGAAATGGTTTTAAATGAAGGATGATGTTGAACGGAAATTTTTTTTAAAAGATATTAGGATTTTATTTTGATATCGGAGTTGGGAATAGAAAATACTAATTATGAATGGTTTTAAAAATATTATTTTTCCTATTATTTATTGATATTTTTTCTTCTTAATTATGTTTTGTCTATATTTGTGGTCATTGATGTGATTTTCTGACCATAAATTGGAAAGAGAGCCACAGATTTGTTACCAAAATTCCATGTTATTTAATGATTGTTTTTTGGGATGAATAATTTGATATCATGTTCATAAATGAGATTTATTTTTCCCCTTGAGGAAATTATTTATAATAACCTTACACATGTTTTAAAGGTATCCCCACTAATGAAATTGTTTGTAATGTATTGTGAATATTTATAACAATTTTCCCTAGTAAAAATTTTTTACCAATTTATGGTTAAATTTTAGAGGCAACTCACAGGGTATTCAATTTATCTTCAAACTTTTCCCATTCCATATGGGTTTGTGGTAGTTCCCAAGGATGAGAATTATATTTCTGGTTTATAATGTATGAGTTAGGATTTTTGAAGCCCTTATATTATCATTTCCTCAAATGTAGATGGTCCATGAATTTAAAGCATAACAAATAATAATTTATATATTTAAAGGCTTTTTAATCATGAAAATTCTAAAATATATTATAAATAAAATGAATTCATTACCTTTGGGATTGTGATAGTGACTTAAACCATGCATGTTTTTAAGAATTATTACACACATTAAATGACCTATTATACATATATAAATAAATAAATAAATATTTTCATGAGTAATTTTAATATTCAACTATGAAAAATTATTAGTGTTCCAAAATGATATATATATTTATATAGACAAATAATAATTTTTTTGTAAATAATATTATTTAATATGAATAATAAGTATTATTATATATGTTTACAAAAACATATATGTGTGATAGATTATGCAGATATATTAGTATATTTATAAATATATGTATATACTTATATCTTCATATTTATAAATATTAATGCGTTGTTTTAAAAAAGTGAAGATGAAACCATAAAAGATAAATTGGGGATTTGAGCACAGGAAGAATGAAAATGGTATGAGTTAACAGTTTAAATAATAAAGGTGAAAAACTATATTGAAGATAACATAATTAAAGCCGAATAAATTGGGGATTTGTGCTAATTTATTTGGGAAAACGTGTATGTTAATTATGAAGATAAAATCATTAAAAAGAGGAATTAATGAATAAAGATATAATAATTATGACCATGAAAATTAATGTGAATAAAGAAAATAAAAAGAAGAATAAATGAGAGGTAGTTGAAATAGTTGGTGTAAAAATTAAGTAAATAAAATTCTATAACTATTGGGATATCTCTTCCATATCTCCCCCGAGATTAATCAGATTAATGTGTAGTTTCCACTATTGGGATAATATAATTGTGGAAAAGGTGATAAAATTTATTTATTTTAACTCTATAAAGTTATTATTTCAATATTTAATTAAATTATAATTTTAAATATATAATATTAACGATTTTGAACCAAATGTTTATATATTAATTTTAGGCTTTTTGAACATTTTCTCCCATATTTTTTGGGTATTGATATTAAGGTATGAGATCTATGAATTCAAGTATTTTATATTTTGCATGTGTTAAATTATCATTATTTGTCTATTATAATTAAAAATAAATTATTAACCAAAATCATATTGGAATATAAAAAAAATAATCACATTAAATGAATATGTGGTATTGGGAAATTATAAACGGGAAATATATATTACAAGTTGTATAATTTTGTTAATAAATTATTATTTTTTGGAATTTAATGAATTGGAAGATTAAATATATAGTATATAATTTATTTTTATATTAAATTAGATCTATGATATAAAAATTATTTTATTAATATTTTATCAAGAAATAATGGATTAAAACATGAAGTAAATAGTTAATGAGGATGCATTTATTTCAGTAATTGGAGAAATAAATATTGAATTCCTCAGATGCTTCTAATAAAAATAGAATCTGTAATTTTTATATGTTAAAATTGGTTTTTTAAATAATTTTTATAGTAATTCAAATGATCGAATAAATTAAATTATCACATATATAGGACATTAATATTTGATAATTTATAAGATAATATGAATAATAAAAAATAAATTATTTTATGTTGTAAAATAAAGATTATTATTTTGGAAAATTTTCATGGATACTGAAATAGACAATGGCATGGATTATCTAATTATTATTTGATAAAATCAATTTGACCACATGATGAATTGTGAAACTAATTAAATAATTTACATGTGTTATTATTTATAATTTTCAATAATGGAGAATTGAAATTATAATTTTTATTTTTAGTTGAAAATTATATATGTTATAATAAAATGTTTATTTTTTCATGCATGGGATTAATTTATAAATTGAAATGATAATTTATGAAAAAGAAATTATTTTACACATGTGTTTCTCTTACAACACATTTTGTAAATAAGGTTGTTGCATGGGTCAAGCTTTATTCATGCTTGAAGTTGACTACCACATGTCATATTATTTTTAAAATTCTAAAAATAATAATTACTGAATATGTAAATATTAATATTCTTTTGGAAATATTTGGGATGTGTGATCACATTATTTTGATATATATATATACACATCAGTTTTACTGGAATGTTTGATATATGTTGTAATATTTTTTAAGCATGTTTGGTATTCTTGAAAATTATATATCAACTAGAAGCTCGTAATTATTATTTTGAATAGAAGAGGAAAGTTAAAATAATGATCATCAATATTATTATTATACAAAAAGTATATTAAGTAGGAATGCCAAATTTTATTAAAAAAAATCTCCATGGGAATTTATAACACTTAGTTAAATTGGGATTAATTGATAAATTAATCAATTAAAAAAATAAAATTATTAATAATGAATGATTACTTATATAATTGGCATGGGGATGAGAGATTTCATGAAACGTCCTAGTAGGGCCCGAGCCAAAACTCCCCAAGCCCGCCTCTAATAGTCCAGGAGTTGGTGACTAGTACCAGGTAAGCATGCTACTAACATGGTAGGCATTGCCTATAACCTGTACACACACACACACACACATCTACAAGACCAAAAAGCTATAAAGTAAAGACTACTAAAAATGGAAAAGATGCATGCATTCACTAATACCAAACCCCATAGTATGATAGGAAAGTAAAGTGCAATAATGTAAATCCCTGGACCAAAAGTACAAGCCCACTAGAAAGAAAGTCTGTAACAAAGTCCAACCTATATGGAAAGGTACTGGGACTATAATCTGTAGCCGTAGGAACACACCTCGGCCCGCATGATCTCACCGAGCACCGTCTGGTCCCGGTCCACCAAGAATCATGTCAAAGGATCGCTCGTCTGCAAAAGACATGACACGTGCGGGAAAAGCCCATGTAGGGGTGAGTATAACAATACCCAGTAGGACACCCTGAAACCCCAATAAAAGTAAAACAAGGTAAAACCACCACAAATAAAGATACAGTCAACTATACACAGTATATTTCTACCGAAAATATAACATGAATATCCAGATATACTCATACATGATCGACTCCCACTAAACGACCACAAAGAACCAACTCGAAGATTCCACTAAGCATGAAACCGGGAGAACACTCTCCTAGGTCTGAAGAGAGATATTCGAAGTACTTTTTCCAGGAGAACTCACTCCACAAGTACCTTGAGAATGTGATGCTCAGATGAGGATCACAACCAAGTCATGGGGGGATTCTGACAACTCAGTCTGAGCTAATTCTCTAAGAAGAGGATCGACACCCGAGTAATGTTTGTCACGTCGATACCAAGAACTCTACCAAGGCTTCCAGGAATGAATATAGGATCCAGCTCTATCTCTCATAGAGGGGATTCCAACAACTCTATTCAGGAAGTTCTGCTGAAGGGACCATAATCTTGTATAAAATAAATGATACCAGAACCTTCGGGGGATAGCCAAGGGTACGAACCTTAATAACTAGTCCAAGTCACAGAAGGCAAGTGGCTCATGCCTTTAAGAAAAGGTTACAGGGCGTGTAGTATGGTTAAATGCCGTATTCCTCGAACCTGGTTACTGCCTGTTTAAACGGCCTGTGTCATTCGTTCAAGCCATGTAAAACCAAACTACATGGCATGTGGAAAAGGTACATGTCGTGTTCCTTGACCCCGGGTACTGCCCATGTAACTGGCCCGTGTCATTCGGCTTGTCAGATGGAAAGCAACTACAGGGCGTGTAGAAGAATCACATGTCGTGTCCGAGCACCTGGGTTTGCTCCATGTATACTGGCCATGTGCCCGTACATGGTCTCTGCCCGTGTCCGTGTCCCCTGGCCAGGTACCAGTATTCGAGGTATCCTGTGTACAGGCCGGGTCTGGTCAGGGAATGTTATACATTGCGTGTCTTTGGCTGTGTACCCTGCTCGTGTCCATGTACTCCCGGAGTACACGCCAGGTGGTCCACTGATGAACACACACCATGTAGCCCATACTACATGGCGTGTAGTTGGGAAATTTCGAAAACATCATCTTCTTCCTCGTGCTTCGGCCGATCTTCTGGATCCACGATCTCTCGTCCGCTCGTCCCGATACTCCAGGGATTGGTTTGGATCATTATACGAACACCGCGACGGGTGTTTTCGGCCTTTAGAAAGGATCATAAACCTCAAATGATCTATCCGATGAAAAATTCCTGAAAACATATAACTCTCGATCCGCTCTGAATCATCCGCTGATATTTCCATCGCACCTCCGTGACACCGCTCCGGGGGTTGGATCCATAGTTTGGGATAGTTGCATCACAGAACGGATGTGAAACCATCCTTAGTTCATCACCCCACGAAGAACGTAAATAACCCAGTGAAGAACGCGAGAATTTGGGGAAGAAGAACACAAAAAAATAGAGAGGGGTGAACCTCGATCGATGATTGCGTCGATCTTGGTCTTTCACCGTTGGGAGGTTTAACGAAACAAAAACAATTTCAAGATTCAAATCCCAACGATTCCAAAAAAATCCCATCTCGTAATAATGATCAATCCGCAGGGTAATCTGTTAGTGGATTAGTCCACGTTCATCATGGAAATCAAAAACGGGGAAGAAATCACAAACGAACATCCTACCTGGATTCTTCGGCGTTCATCGGCGATGATCTGGTCGCTGCATTGTCGTTGCTACGTTGGGAGTTTTTCTCTAGAAGCTACAGAGCCACCAAGGGTTTCAGGGTTATGATATTTTCTAACCCTGGACCCCTGCGCTAGCCTTTATTTAAAAAGGATAATGATAGGCCAGTGCAACAGATTTAATAAAATATTTTAAATAAAATATTTTATTACGGTCACGTCCAAAACCCAGTTTTCTCCACTGGCCTGCACCAGTTGATGTTAGGTCTCTTCCAGGGTAATCCCGCTGCTCTGAATGCAACAGTTCCATCGGATTATTGATCTGGGCACCTCTTTGGGAGTTATTCCACTTTTTTAGGAAAACCGCACAAGCACGTAATTTAATTATTAAATTAAATTCACGCATTTTTTCAGGGCTCACCGGGCCTCGGAACTACATGCTTTCTACGAGCCTAGTCTCGAATTAATTCCCATATAATATTTAAATAATAAATGGAAAAATATAGGACATTACATCACACCCACATTAGGGATTTTACAACTCTGAAAAGACAATACAAAGGCTAATAAAAAAGATGTGGGTACTGCACGTGAATCTGAGCCTCCCACTCCCACGTGATCTCTTGGATATTCCCCTGCGGCCACTTGACACACAAAAGGGAATAGATCAACAACAATGGATATTATCATGTCGATCCTCAATCTCTACTAGGTACTCTGCAAAGGTCACCCCATCACTGATGTCCAGCTTGCCCTAGTCGATGACGTGTAAGGGATCGTGCACGTACCTCTGTAGCTGCAACACATGGAAGACGTTGTGTAGCCAGTCCATCTAAGGAGGTATATCCAAGCGATACACCACCTTTCCAACTCTACTCAGAATCGGTAAAGGTCCAACGAACCTCAGTGATAACTTTCCACCTCAGCCAAATCTCTGCAATCTCGGTCGAGGTGAGACCCAAAGGAACACATGGTCTCCTTCCTCGAACTCCAAGGGCCTCCGCCTCCTGTCGGCATAATCCTTTTGCTGACTCTGTGAAGTCTTAATACATTCCTAGAAGACCTGTACCTTTTCTATAGTAGCTCTCAACATCTTTGGGACCATGAGTGCTGACTCTCCTGGGTTAGTCCAGTAAAGTGGTGACCTTCATGGTCGTCCGTATAGAGCCTCGAATGGTGGCATACCAATAGTGGAATAATAACTATTGTTGTAAGAAAATTACACCGGTGGTAGGTGATCCTCCCAGCTATGACCGAATTCAAGAATGCAAGATTGAAGCATATCTTCCAGGACCTGGATGGTCTGCTCTGTCTGACCATCATTCTTGGGATGAAACACTGTGCTCAAGCGTAACTGAGTCCCAAAAGCTTCTTGTAATCCCTTCCACAACTGGGATGTGAAATGAGCATCATGATTTGAAATGATCGTGGATGTAACTCCATGAAGTCGAAATATATCTTGTACATAGAGGCGCCCCATGATCTCTAATGAACTCTGCTCCCATATGGCTAGGAAGTGGGCTGACTTGGTGAGTCAATCAATGATCACCCAGATGGCATCGTGTCCCTTGGACGTACGTGGTAAAACCATCACGAATTCCATGGATATACCATCCCACATCCACTCTGGCACCACAAGGGGATGTGTCAAACATGCTGGCACCTGGTGCTCAGCCTTTACAAGCTGACAAGTAAGGCACCGAGAGGCAAACTCTGCCACACCCTTCTTCATTCTTGGCCACCAAAACTGATGTCGGAGGTCCTGATACATCTTTTCTACTCCTGGATGTAGCCCCAATGGGGATGTATAGAACTCCCTCAGAACCTCCTCCCGCAACATCACTAGTACTATTGTGTGCCCTCTGAAAAGAACAATGTGCTCCTCACCTTCTAAAAACCCATCAGCAACATCACATGTGCATATCTGAGCACGTAGAGTCTCACAGCTAGCATCCTCCCGTTGTGATTCCCTGAATCACTATTGGAGTGGAGGGGTAACAGCCATCGACTGAAGGTATGATCCCTCACCTCCATCCACGAAGGGTAACTGTAAGGAGGCCGACTGCCTCACCGCCTCATCCATCAACTGTGAACTAGATTTCCTACTGAGAGCATCTGCCACTACGTTCCCCTTACCAGGAGTATAAACGATCTCAATGTCATAATCCTGGAAGAACTCAAGCCATATCCTCTGTCTCAAATTCAGATCCTTATGAGAAAAGATATATATGAGACTCTTGTGATCAGAGTAGATGGAAAACCGCTCGCCCATCAAGTAGTGCTTCCACATCTTAAACAGGAAGACTACCGCTGCCAACTCAAGATCATGGGTCGCGTAGTTCTGCTCGTGTGGCCTCCACTGACGTGAGACATAGGCAATAACCTCTTTCCTCTGTATCTGGACACAACCAAGCCTAGTTCTTGATGCGTCACAGAACACTACGTACTCAACACCCTCCTCCGGTAATCTCATGATCGGGGCGCTCGCCATACTCTATCTAAACTACTGAAAAGACTGCTAGAATTTCTCAGTCCATACGAAAGGATGTCCCTTTCTGGTCAAAGGTGTCATGGGTGCTGCAATCCTGGAAAAATAAAGGATGAATCTATGATAGAATCCTTCCTTCCCAAGGAAACTCTGCAGCTCCGTCACGCTCTGGGGTGGCTCCCATGCTAGCACTGCCTCCACCTTGGCTGGGTCCACTGCTACACTATCTGCTGAGATAACGTGTCCCAGAATGTGGACCTCCTGTAACCAAAAACTGACACTTCGAGAGATTCCCATACAAATGGTGCTCTCGGAGTTTGTCCAGAATCATCCTTAGGTGTCACGCGTGCTCCTCCTCGGACGTAGAGTACACAAGGATATCATTGATGAAGACCACTACAAAATGGTCTAATTAGGGCTGAAAGATCCGATTCATGAGTCCCATGAACACTGTCGAGGTGTTTTTCACTCCAAAGGGAATCACCATGTACTTATAGTGACCATAGCGACATCTGAAAGCCGTCTTCGGTATATCATCATCCCGTACTCGCAACTGGTTATAGCCTAATCATAGATTAACCTTAGAGAACCATCGTGCCTCTCTCAACTGGTAAAAGAGGTCATCGATACTTGGTAGTGGATACTGGTTCTTCACGGTCACATGATTCAAGCGCCGGTAATCCATACATAGCCTCAATCTCCTGTCCGCCTTCTTGGCGAACAACACTGGGGCCGCCTAGGGTGAAACGCTGGGTCTCACAAAGCCCTTCTTCTGCAAGTCGTCCAGCTGCACCCTCAGATCACGAAGCTCTGCAGGAGCCATCCGATATGGTGATGCTGATATCGGTGTCATCCCGGGTAGTAACTCAATGCAGAAATAGATCTCCTGACGTGGAGGTAGCCCGGGGACATCCTCTGGAAAGACGTCCTCGTACTCATCCACTACTGTTGGAAACTGGAAACTCATAACATATGCTGCGCTGAGGGACAGACTATCCAACTGATGTGAAATCGGTTGTGCCCTCCTATTCATGAGTCCATCCTGTTCTGCCTGGGTCTTTCTTTCACCCACAATAGAGAACCTCGTTCCATCATTGCGGACACACCACAACCTTCACCTAAAACAGTCGATCTGGGCATGGACTTTTGATAGCCAATCCATTCCAAGAATGACATCGTAAGGCCTCGGCGCTACCACCAAGAGGTTCCAACTGAAACTCTAGCCTCCAAGGGTCGGGTCACACTGTCTACATTGTTGTGTGATCTCTGAATCTTCTTCAGTCGGTGTTTCTATGCATAAGGGTCGAGTCAATGGCTCACCTAGAATCTCAAGGTCTCGAACAAGATAAGCAGCCAGAAAGGAATGACTAGAACCTGTGTCTATCAATACAGAATCCAAGGTACAAAATACACAGATAGTAACCCTAATCATTCTGGGAGTACCTAGGTCATAAGCCTCTGCCGCCTGAAGCTGTCACTACCTCTGTCCACCAGCTCCCTGAGCCTAGGGTGGACCTCCTGGGGGTGGTGGTGGTAAAAGATCAAAACATCGACCAACTCCAGCTGCTCTCCCAGCTCACCTACCACATCCGCCACCCCACGTATCTGTCTGCTCCACACGTTGCCTCTGCCTCGGTGGTCCATCCACTGCTCTTATGTCATTAGTACGGCATGTTGGACAACCCCGAGTGAGATGTCCCCTACCATAACATGAGTAGAATCACCTCCCTTGAGGCTGACTGGATGCACCATGCGAACCTTGTACGTCATATCCCCTATCTTGGGATCTCCTCTTGAAATGTCTCCCACGCCTAGGTCCCTGAAGTCGTCTCACTGTTATCGAGGTCTCTGCTCCAGCTCGCCCACTACTGACATCTGACAGCTTTCTCTACTCTACCAAGAATCTCTCGACCACCAGAGCCTGCTCGAGCACCCCAGCATAAGTAGGAATGCTCATATGGATGATGCTAGATCGGATATCTCTGTAAAATCCCCGGTCAAAAGTCCAAGCTCTAAAGTACTGATCTCTAACCATATCCATCGAGTACCGCGAGAGGTCGGTAAACCTCGACGAATAGTCAGCCACCGTCATGGTTCCCTGGTGGTGCTGAAAAAGCTCATGTATGCATACTGCTCTCAGGGTAACCGGTGAAAACTCCTCTCTGAAGAGACGCTCAAACTCCGACCATGGAAGTGTCACCTCGTTGTGGGTCAGGATAAGAAAAATCCACCATAATCCTGCCATGCCCTGCAGAAGGCTCGTTGCCAGGATCTCCATCTGGTATGTTGGTGTCCTGACCAAACAGAAGACTCTGGCCACTACCTCAAGCTAGTCTTATGATGACTGATGGTCAGGCTCGCCTTGAAACATGGAAGGTATCTATCTCTGAAACTTGTGAAGTGCGCTCAGCCTATGCTCCTCCCCCACTGGCACAGTAGGAACTAAACACTGCTCCACAGGTGGTGGGATAACTGGCACACCATATGGTGGTAAAACTGGGGGATCCGGTCCCTGTATCGAGGCTTCATCACCGAGGGGGTCATCCTCATGATCGAGCTGCTGGATCCTAGCGGGTGCGTGTCGTGGAGGCATCCGGTTAAAGAAACAAGATGTATATCATTTAGTGAGTATATCTGGAGAGATGAATCAAAAAGGACATGGAAAACACAACCCATTCATATATGATACATGTACCATTATTTTTCCCCTGCAACCAGTGTTATCATGTTCTGAGTCGAAAAGAAAGTTATCAGACTCCTGGTGTATGGATATTTCGGCCACCCGTACCAACACTGGGGTCCCTAGCCTGAAAGCCGAACTCGAAACACTTAACACTGTTGCCCCAAACCAACTCAAAGACTCTCAGTCCTATAGTAGAACCTACCACCTCGAATACCACTCTGTAACGACTCGTCCAAGTGGGGCCCAAGCCGCAACACCCCAAGCCCGCCTCCAATAGGCCAGGGGCTGGTGACTAGCACCGAGTAGGCATGCTACTAAAATGGGACGCATTACCTATAACCTGTACACACGCACACACATCTCCAAGCCCACAAAGATGAAAAGTTAAAACTACTAAAAATGGAAAAGATGCATGCATTCACTAAAACCCAACCACAGAGTACGATTGGAACGTAAAGTGCAATAAAGTAAATCCATGGGACAAAAGTACAAGCCCACCAGAAAAAAAGTCTGTAACAAAGTCCAACCTGTATGGAAATGTACTGGGACTGAAATCTGTAGCTGTAGGAACACACCTCGGCCCGCCTGATCTCACTGAGCACCGTCTGGTCCTGGTCCACCTAGAATCATGTCAAAGGGTCGCTCGTCTCCACAAGACACGACACGTGCGGGCAAAGCCCATGCAGTGGTGAGTATAACAATACCCAGTAGGACACCCCGAAATGCCAAAGGAAGTATGACAAGGTAAAAGCACCACAAAGAATGATATAGTCAGTTTTACACAGTATATATCTACTGAACATATAACAAGAATATCCAGATATACTCATACACGATCGACTCCCACAAAACGATTACTAAGAACCAGCTCAAAAATTCCACTAAACATGTAACCAGGAGAACACACTCCTAGGTCTAAAGAGAGTGATTCTAATTACTTATTACAGGATAACACACTCTACAATTACCTTGAGAAAGTGATGCTCAGATGAGGATCACAGCCAAGTCATGGGGTGATTCTGACAACATAGTCTGAGCTAATCCACTAAGCAGAGGATCGGTGCCCGAGTAAAGTTGGTGATGTCGATACCAATAAATCTACCTAGGGTTATAGGAATGAATAGAGGATCTAGCTCTAAGTATCATAGAGTGGATTACAACAACTCTATTCAAGATGTTCGGCTGAAGGGATCATACTCCTGTAAAAATGAAATGATACCAGAACCTTCAGGGGATAACCAACGGTACGTACCCTAAGAACTAGTCCAAGTCACAAAAGGAAAGTGGCTCAATCCACGAAGAAAAGGTTACATGGCATGTACTATGGTTACATGCTGTGTTCCTTGACCCTGGGTACTTCTCGTATAAACAGCCTGTGTCATTCGTTCAAGCTGTGTAAAACCAATATACACGGCATATAGAAAAGGTACATGCTTAGTTCCTCGACCACGGGTACTGCCAGTGTAACTAGCCCATGTGATTTGTCTTGTCTGATGGAATGCAACTGCACGACCTGTAGAAGAATCACACGCCATGTCCGAGCACCTGGGTTTGCTCCGTGTACGATGGCCATGTGCCCGTACATGGACTCTACCCGTGTCTGTGTCGCCTGCCCATGTACTAGTATTCGGGGTATCCCGTGTACCAATATTCCGGATCCACGATCTCTCGTCCGCTCGTCCCGATACTCCAGGGATTGGTTCAGTTCATCATATGAACACTGTGACGAGTGTTTTCGGCCTTTAGAATAGATCATAAACCTCAAACGATCTATACGAAGATAAACGCCCAAAGACTCATAACTCGCGATCCGCTCCAAATCGTCCGCCAATATCACCGTCGCACCTCCGGGAAACTGCTCCAGGGTTGGATCCACAGTTTGGGATCGTTGTATTGTAGAACAGATGCACAACAATCTGTCATTCATCGCCCCATGAAGAATGCGAAGAACGCAGCGAAGAACGCGAGAATTTGGGGAAGAATAACACAACAAAATCCAGAGGGATGAACCTCAATCGATGTTCGGGTCAATCATGGTCTGTCACCATTAGAAGGTTGAATGAATCCAAAAAAACATTCAAGAATCAAATCCCCACGATTCCCGCAAAATCCCATCCCGTAAAAACGATCGATCCGTGGGATAATCTGTTCATGGATTTGTCCGCGTTCGTTGTGGAAATCAAAAACGGGGAAGAAGTCACAAACAAACATCCTAGCTGGATTCTACCGCGTTCGTCGGAGATGATCCGGTCGCTACGTCATCGTCACCACATTGGGAGGTTTTCTACAGAGCCTCCAGAGCCACCAAGGGTTTCAGGGTTATGAAGTTTTGTAACCCTGAAACCCTGCGCTAGCCTTTATTTAAAAAGTATAAAGATAGGCTAGTGAAATAGATTTAATAAAATATTTTAAATTAAATTTTTTATTAAGGTCGAGTCCAAAACCTAGTTTTCGCCACCGGCCTGCGCCAGTTGATGTTAGGTCTCTTTCAGGGTAAACCCGCAACTCATAACGCAATGGTGCCATCAGATTTTTGATCGGAGCACCTGTTCGGGAGTTCTTCCAGTTTTTCAGGAAAACCGCACACCCGCGTAATTTAATTATTAAATTAAATTCAAACATTTGTTCCGGGCTCACCAGGCCTTAGAACTGCACGTCATCTCAGAGCCTAGTCTCTAATTAATTCTCATATAATATTAAAATAATACATGGAAAAATTCGGGACATTACAAGAGATCCCAATGTTGATTGGTCATGGGTAGAATTATTTGTTCTTTTGGCTATATTTTTTTATATTTATGTGTAAAATCATATATTTAATATGTATTGCTTCTATATGTATTTAGAGACATAATATTATTGAATTTTAAACTTTTTTTGTGGGGATTAATAGGAGGGGAAAGTTAAGGTAGTTATGGTGGAATTGGGTGTTTATTTAGATGGTGATGATTTTGGAATGGGATGTTAGGTTTGATGTTATGTGGAGTGGAATTGGGGATGACACCAGGAATGAAAGAGAATGCTAAAGTTGGGAATGCCTATTGTTCTTGTAAAGACCCAGAAATTCTGTGGAAAAGTTTTTCTTAAATACATGGGAATAATCATATATTTAGTATGTATTGATGTTATAGGTATTTAGAGACATAATATTATTGAATTTTAAAAAAAATTGGTGGGGATTAATAGGACGGGGAACCTAAGGTTGTTATGGTAAAATGGAGTGTTTCTTATGATGATGATGATTTTGGAATGGTATGTCAGGTTTGATGTTATGTGGAGTGGAATTTTGGATGGCACCAGAAATGATAGAGAATGATGAAGTTGTTCATCCCTATTATTCTTGTAAATACCCAGAAATTCTGTGGAAATTATTTACTTAAATGCATTTGAATTTTATGAGTCCACGAAAACTGACGGCGCATGATTCTGAGGCCCGGTGTGCCCGGAATCAATTTCTGATGTTTTTTTCGGGTAAATTCAGTAAACGTGTGAGAGAGATTTTATAACTTTTGAACTGGTGCTTGGATTTCAAATCTGAGGGCACAGTTGAACTCAATGTGCCAGTATTCACTTAAGAAGACTTTCATCTTGACGGTAGTTGGTCGAGGATGAAATTTATTTTTTGGGTTTTACGTAGAAATAATAAAATAATTTAAGTGCATGTCTTATTTTTTATTTGTTATATCCTCCATGTGAATGTTGGAGATGAAGACCAGCACACCATAACCTCCCATGAGAGGATTTGGTGGTGGGGCCCACCTGAACTCAACCTCCCATGTGAGGATTAATTTGGTGGGGACCACCTGGCCTTTTAACCCCTTGACCTCCCCATTAATGTGGAGAAACCCTCAAACACCAAATTAATATAGGGGAGCCTCTTCAACTCCCCTTTAATTAATTTGTTCCAACTTTCCCAAATCCTTCACATTAATTGGGTGGGGACAATAAATTAATAATCCATATTGAATTTTAAATCCAACATTCTAAAATAATAGATGATATATTATTTTTGGGGGACATAATTCATTTGGTTGTCATTTTTCATTTGGTGGAACTTGGAAAGAAGAGATATATGAAGAAAAGATCCCAACGAAGAAATGAAGAAACACTCCACCGACGAAGAATGTCAGTCCTCTTCGAACTTATTCCTCGGACACCTACCAACGTGGAGAATATTCCACGAGCTGCCACAGTATGGGATTGGAAGCATTTGGTAGATGCGATGGACGACGAACTTCTTCCTCTACTTTCCACAACTCCGTCAATGAACGAAAAATGATGAAAAAAGGTAGGGTATTCGAGTTTGAATTTGTTCTTGATCTTCATAGTTAAATATTGGTTTAGGTTTAGTCGATTTTTATCACCATAACATGAATGGTGCGGGCCGAACAATCACAGCCCAACCCCCCTCCATTTTTCCTCGCTTATTGAGGATGGTGGTCGCGCAACGGTGCCACCGAAGGAGTGGGCCGTGGCCGGAGTTAGGCCAGAAGAGAATGAAACTGGCAGCGTAGGGCCGTCGGGTATCCATAAGGGGACGACGCTGTCGCACATCGCAGAGGAACTAGCCGTAACCCTTGACCGTAGAGGAGCACATGGGCGGCCGCCATGCCGTCGGAGGGGCGCGACACGATTGCTCCACGCAGAGGAAGATGTCATGTCCAGTGGGGCCACAACGGTGGAGTAGAGGCAACCGGATGGGTAGGCCACCGGTAGAGCCAGCGTTGCCGGCTGCTCGGCCAGTAGGATGAGGCGGTACCCTCCTAGGTCTCGCGGGCAGCCAAACCGGCGGCAGGTGCCAGTTCTGTTCAAAAGACTAGGGGGTGCCCCCCCCCATACGTGGCTAGGGAGGGCCCCACAGGGTGCTGCCAGCCACTGGACACCCTGTCTAGGTGGGCCGCCCCCACAGGCCCTCTCGGGCCGGGCCACCAGCACAGGCCACGCGGGTCGGGCCGCCACCGCGGGCCGGACCCATTTGACCCAATTTTACTATTTCACCCACAACATGGTCTACGGGTGTCCAATTGATGATCTGTATGTGGCGATGTAAATTATGGAGTGAGATGGTTCTTTTGGAATAACCTAAATGAGGTTTGTATGCAATTGAGGTATGGTTGGGTTGGATTGAACCTAAATCCAACCGGGCCCTCGGAACGGAAATGCCAATACCTCACTGACCGGGCATCCGATTGACGCGCCGTCAGTTGCATTGAGACCCCTATGACAAGGAGGAAATTTTTTATGATTCTTCTTGGGAATTCATGGATGTTGATGTATTGACAGTCGAATTGAGGAGCGGACCTTCCCGGAATCAAGCATTCTTCGTGCGGAACCCTTGGGCTGGCTGTGCACTGATGACTGTTTCTAGATCCTGTGGGGGTTCGAAAGCACTGACGACTATTCATGGATCCTATGCGGTTTCAACAGCACAGATTACTGTTCCTAGACCCGTAATGACTCAACAGATCTTACTACTATTTCTGGATAATGTGTGGGTTCGATAGTTCTGACTTCTGTTCCTGGATCCTGTGTGGATTCGACAAAATAACTATTTTTGGATCCTGTATGGGTTCGACAGTCCTGACATCTGTTCCTGGATTCTATGTGGGTTTGACAGTTCTGATTTCTATTCCTAGATTTTGTGTGGGTTCGACATAATAGATGATTTAGTGGTTACATCTGATCATCTCTATCTCTCTACATAAGTTGTATATCTGTGTAAGCTGATTCAATAACAGTTTTGTTTTCCTCATGATTGAGATGGATTACTAGATAACGTAGGTATATTGTTGGGAATATACCTAAGTGGGGTTATCTGTTGATTTCATACCTTTTGTTTTATCATTGTTGGATTTTGTGAGACCTTTAGGGTCTCGGGGTCCCTACTGAGTATTGTTATACTCACCCCTGCATGGGTTATGCCCTTACCGCATTGTGTTGGTTGTAAATGACAGACAATGCTGAACGAGCTTGAGTGTATGAAGACTCTATGGTATCTAGAGGTGGATCACATGACGAGTCAGTACCTGGTGGAGACTGACAGACATGGATTACTGAGGAGGCTATCTATACCTACCCTTCAGGTAGAAACTGTGGTGGACGATCCCAGAGCTGCTTTTTACCTTTTAGTAGTTTTTTCCTTTCCAGTTTCACTTGTACTTTATAGTTGGTCATGTATTTATAGCCCCATTAATTTTTAGAACTCTCTTGTTATACAGTTTTTCTTAGTGTTTTGTATTCAGCTATGTACGCTTTTGTGTGTATTTTACAGTTATAAAGGCAATGTATCCATAGTTTAGGGATTTACACCTATGGTGATAGTCTCCATCCCCTGTCCTATCGAAGGCTGTCTTGGGGTAGTCACGACACATGTCATAGGGGATGGGTCGTGAAAAATTGGTATCAGAAGAGTTGTTTCTACTACAGAACATAGGACTCTGATCTTTTCTGTGAAGCAATAGTTTCATGGGTACTGAGTGTGGTTTTCAGTTCAGGGAGTCCAGTGTTGTTGAGGTGGCTGACATATCAAAACGCCCGGACCCTGAATTCTGATTTTTGACACAGTGTAGGAAAACACTAATTGTTTGTGTGTTCCAAGATATTTCTTAGTGATCTCTTTGAGTCAGCTCACCAGGTATAACTTATTGACCATGGCACACCTGTTTATTTTCAGGATGGCCCCATGCTGATATCCAGCCATGGTTCTTGGTTTTGTACGAGATGGAAGCCCATCGAGCGACGAGGCCTCGGTGCAGGCCCCTATCATAGTGGAGGCACCAGAGGTACCACTACCAATTGGTCCACCGATTCCACCAGCCCCAGCAGTAGAGAGTGCAAGCCCCCTGAGCACGTTGCAAGAGTTCTAGCACCAGAGGCCACCCAGGTACATGGGAGAGATGGATCGGCAGGCAGCTGAGGAGTGGATGGAGGCGGTGGTGAAAGGCTTCAGATTGGTAGGGACACCAGCAGACCTTATGGTGATCCTTTCTATCAGTCTCCTTCATTCAGTAGAAGGAAGATGATGGAGCCTGATGCTTTTGGTCCATGACGAGGCGACACATCTCTCGGAAGACTTCGAGAGCCTGTTTCGGGTAGAGTTTGTCCCAGCCACCCTACCTGCGGTGTAGATTGAAGAGCTACTACATCTACAGCAGAGTTGCATGACGGTGGCACAGTACTCAGTGAGGTTCAACCACCTCTCGTGGTACTCCATAGATATGGTGCGAGACCCATTCTTTAGGTCCCGAACCTTTGATAAGGGGATCAGGCAAGAGATCAGTGCTTCGACGATCTCCCTTATCATTCTGATGTAGGAGGGGGTGATGGAGTGAGCCCTATTAGTGAAGAGTTTCCTTGCTGAGCAGTCACCAGCAGCGAGATCTGCCACCGAATGTCACGCAACAAAGTCTTCTGCAGCTGACAACAGATAGATGTGGAAGAGGTTCAAGTGGAGCAGACCATCTGGTGGACCACCTCATAACACGATATCGGTTGTGCGAGACACACGAGATAGAGCCTGTCATTCGAGGAACATGTAGTGTTTCACATTCCGTGGGCAGGGTCACATGGCTCATGACTATCCGACCCTTCATTTGGATGATTAACAGATAGTTGTGGGATATCCCATACAGAGGCAGAGGTTCGATCAAGGTGATCCGTAGGGTATAGGCAGACGTCATAGAGGAGCTGGACATGTAGTTGGTGGTGGACGATGTTACGAGGTGTTACCACCACCACCATCACTAGGAGGTCCACCCAGAACATAGGGAGCTGGTGGAAAGGGGAGAGATCAGCTCCATGTAGCTGAGGCTTATGATCACGGCTCTCCGAAGATGATTCGAGGTAAAATATGTGTCTACTCCACCATGGTTTCAGTTCTTATAGATAGAGGTTCCAGTCACTCTTTTATTGCCACCACCCTCATTCGGAGCTCAAGGATTCCAATGGAGCCATCAGCTTGATCATTACGGCTAGATATTTCTATGGGAGAATATTCGATGATTAAACACTGGTTCCAGTAGTGTGAGCTTACTCTAGGAGGTGAGATCTTCGGCTGGGATCTCCTAGTAGTAGCATCAAGGCCTTACGACATCATCTTGGGTATGGATTGGTTATCTACAGTCCATTCTATGATTGACTGTATTAGGCGCAATGTGTGGTGTGTCCACACTGATGGGACCAGTTTAACCTTCACCGGTGAAAAGGGAGAATTTGTAGCATATGAAAGACTTACTATGAGGAGGGTGTATCCGATCACTCATCAGTTGGCATGCCTTTCCCTCAGAGAAGTTTATGTGGTGAGTCTGAGCTATCCTGTAGTGGTGGACCAGTACACAGATGTTTTCCCTGACGATGTTCCAGGACTACCTCCTTCCAGAGAGGTGGACCTCTACATTGACTTGTACCTCGATACGACACTGATATGTACACATTCATATCGGATGGCTCACGCTGAGGTTCGTGAGCTGCGGGTATAGTTGGAGGACTTATAGTGGAAGGGATTCATCTAGCCTACTGTTTCTCCCTGGGCAGCCCTGATTCTATTCGCCAAGAAGGCAGATGAAATCTTGAGGATTTATGTCGACTATCGTCGCCTGAACTAGGTTAACGTGAAGGACAAGTACCCACTCACGAGGATTGATGAACTCTTTGATCAGCTGAAGGGGGCACGGTGCTTCTCGAAGATAGATCTCATATTAGGCTATCACCAGCTTTGAGTTAGAGATTAGGATGTGCAGAAGATGGCCTTTAGGTGTCGGTACAGACACTACAAGTTCTTGGTTATGCCTTTCAGCGTAACCAACACTCTAGCGGTGTTCATGGGTCTCATGAGTAGGATTTTCCAGCCATACCACGATCGATTTGTTGTAGTATTCATCGACAACATTCTGATCTACTCGAATACTAAAGAGGAGCATGCCTACCTTTTTTGGGTAGTATTGGACACACTCTGAGAGGAACAACTTTATGGTAAGCTCTCAAAGTGACAGTTATGGATCTGAGAGGTTCACTTTCTCAGACATGTCATCTCGGAGGCTGTAGTTTTTTTAGATCTAGCAATGATTGTGGCGGTACTTGCTTGGGATCCACCCAGTAGTGTGACAGAGGTATGAAGTTTCCTGGGTTTGGCTGGATATTACCAGAGGTTTGTACCAGGCTTATCCAGAGATTCCACACCACTATCATCCTTGAAGAAGAAAGGGAAAACCTTTATATTTACGGAGAGATTCCAGAAGATCTTTCAAGAGCTATGGCAGAGGCTAAATAGTGCCCCCATCTTGAGGCTTCTAGAGGAGGGCATAGGGAACGTAGTCTACTGCGACACATCAGGTACCAAACTCTGGTGTGTCCTAATATAGAAGAGAGGTTTTATTTCTTATGGTTCTCATCAGCTGAGGCAATATGAGAAGACCTACTCTACCCATGACATGGAGTTAGTAGCAGTGGTCTTCGCATTGAATATGTGGAATCACTATCTGATGGTCGAGTGTTTCACATTCTACTCTGACCACCAGAGTCTCAATTATATCTTCTCTCAGATGGACCTGAACCAGAGATAGTGGCGATTGCTTGTGTTCCTCCAGGAATATGACTTCGAGATAGTCTATACTCCTGGGAAGGGGAACATTGTATAAGATGCACATAGTAGGAGATCTGATATACATCTTCTAGGAGAGGCGACAAAGCTGCTGGCTGCTTTATAGATATCCTTTTGGGACTGAGATAGAGTAGTTTTCCTTCAGTCTCTTATATTCACTCCCCCACTTCTTCAGCAAGTCAGGGTGGTGGAGCGTGGAGACACTGACTACAAGACACGATGTGCTTAGATATCAACAGGGCATGCACCTGATGGATTTTTTGAAGGTGGGGAGCATGTCATCTTCATCAGAGGACGTACTATGGTGCCAAAGTCTATTCAGAAGGAAGTGTTGAGGGAGTTCCAAACATCTCCTCTAGCAGTACATCAAAGAGTGGTGAAGATGTACGAGGACCTCCAATGATATCATTGGTGGATAGGTACGAAGAAAATAGTAGTAGAGTGTGTCTCTCGATGCCTCACTTGTTATCAAGTGAAGGCAGAGCATCATGTACCAGTAAGCTTCGTTCAGCCTTTAGAAGTCTTGGAGTGGATGTGGGATGAGATATCCATGGACTTCATGACAGGCCTTCCATGCACATCCAGGGGTGATGACTCGAATTGGGTGATCATTGACCAACTCACCATGTCGGCCCACTTCCTATAGATCAAAGAGAAGGGTTCAGTAGAGAGCTTGGGATGCCCATATTTACAAAAGATTGTGTGGCTACATTTTGTACCTTCTTCTATCGTCTCTGATTGTGTCACACAGTTTACTTCCCAGCTATAGGAAGGGTTTCTAGAGGATTTTGGGATGCAGGTTCATCTAATCATTGCCTTCCATCTTCAGACAGATGGTCAGACTGAGTGGACCATTTAGACAATTGAGGACATGTTGCGCGCTTGTTCCCTAGACTTCAGTCATAGCTGGGAGAATCACTTAACTTTGGTGGTGGTTTCCTAGAACAACAGCTATCACTCTACCATTGGGATGTCACCTTTCGAGGCGTTATACAGGTGACCTTGTAGATCACCCTTGTGCTGGAATGACCCTGGGGAGTCAGCACAAGTGGGACCAGAGATGGTACGAGCTACCATGGAGAAGGCGTAGATCATCTAGGAGCAGATGAAGACTGCACAGAGTAGGAAGAAGTTGTATGCTGACAGGAGACAGAGACCTCTGAAGCTCAAGGATCGAAACCACGTCTCTCTATGGGTCTTGACCTGACAAGGTTTATGGAGATTTGGACAAGGCGGTAAGTTATCTCCGCATTTCATCAGACCTTTTCAGGTCTTTAGTAGAGTTGGTGAGGTGGCATACGGCTTAGCTCTTCCACCTCAGTCGCACCGCGTGGATGACGTCTTCCACATATCCCAGATGAAGAGATATGTGCACAACCCTTCACACATCATCGACCATGGGGAGCTGCACATCGATGATGGGGTGACATTTAAGGAGGTCCCAGTGGAGACTGAGGACTGACAGAAGCAGGCCCTATGTGGACATTGGATACCTCTGGTGCATGTACGTTGGTAACACAAGAAACTCCAAGAGAGCACATGGCAGAATGAGGCATAGATGCGTACTTAGTAGCTCCATTTGTTCCATTAGTTCGAGTTGTAGCTTATGGGGATATAAATCCCTGAAGTGGGGAGAATTTAAAGACGCAAAAATTCCTTGGAAATTTGTTTCATAAATACATGGGAATTTTACAAGTATTCAAAAATTGACGGCACATAATTCAAAGGCCCGGTGTGCCCAAAATCAATTTCTTAATTTTGGTTCAGTTACATTCAGTAAATGTACGAGTGGGATTTTATAACTTTTGAACCTATTCTTGGAATTGAAATCCTATGGCACCATTGAATTCACAGCACCGATATTCCCTTATGAATAATTTCACCTCGACGGTAGTTGGTTGTGGATGAATGTTAGTTTTTGGGTTTTACATAGAAATAATAAAATTATTTAACTGCATGTCTTAATTTATTTTGTTTTTTCATATCCACCATGTGGAAGTTGGAGGAGGGGACCTCCACACCTTGTCCCCTATGAGGGGTTATGGTGGTGGACCCACCCGAACTCAACCTCTCATGTGAGGATTAATTTTTTGGGGACCACCTTGGATTTTAACCCCTTGAAGATCCCCATTAAAGTGGAGAAACTCTCAAGAACCAAATTAATATACGGGAGCCTCTTCAACTCCCCTTTAATTAATTTTTTCCAACATTCCCTAATCCTCCACATTAATTGGGTGGGGCAAATTAACTAAAACCCCATTTTGAATATTAAATACAATATTATAAAATAATAGACGGTCTATTATTTTTGGGTGACATTATTCATTTGGATGGAATTTTTCAGTTAGGGGAACATTGAAAGAGGAGAGATTGGGATAAAAGCTCCCAAAGAAGAATGAAGAATAGTCCACCGATGAAGAACACTGATCCTCTTCAAACTTCTTCCTTGGACACCTACTTACATAGAGCATCTTCCACGAGCCGACGCAACAATAAATTGGAAGCGTGAAATGGACGCGACGAACGATGAACTTATTCATCTACTTTCTGTGACTCTATCGATGAATGATGAACGACGAACAATGGTAGGGGATTCGAGTTTGAATTTGTTCCCGTTCTTCATCATGAAATCACGGTTTACATTTAGACGATTGTTATCAACATAATGCGGGGGGTGTGGGCCGAGCAAACATGACCCAACCCCCTCCATTGTTTCTTTCTTATTGATGGAGACGATGGAGAAACTGCACCGCCGGAGAAGTGGGACCCACACGATGGGCCAGGACGGTGCAACGGCGGCTGGAGTCGGGCTGGCCACAAAGGAAACTGGTGGCGCATGGCTGCTGGGTTGCCTGAAGGGTGCAACACCATCGCGTCGTGCGAAGGAACAGGCCGTGGTAGGGCACACGGGCGGCCTCCAGGCCGCTGGAGGGGCGCGGTGTCATCACGTCACGCAGAGGAAGAAGCCGCGGCTAGGGGGCACAGAAGAAGAGCAAAGGCGGCCGATTGGGCCGGCTGCTAGCGAAGCAGGCGCGGCTGGCCACTCGGCCAGCCGGACGAGGCGGGACCCTCCTCGGTCCCACAGGCTAGAAAACCGGTGCCAAGCACCGGTTACATTCGGGAGATGGGGGGGGGGAACCCCTCTTACGCAGCTAGGGTGAGCCCCACAGGGCTCGGCCAGTTAGTGGCCACCTAGGCCAGGCGGGCCGCCCCCGCAGGCCCTCTCGGGCCGGGCCACCCAGCATGGGTCTGGCTGTTGCCGCGGGTCAAACAGGTTCTGGGAGGCCAGGAAAGTTCCAGTAGGTTCGGTCATCCTAGGACTGGTCGGACCAGGTCAGTCCGACTGGGCCGGACCCGACCCGGACCTGTGTGATCCAATTTCATTTTTTCATCCATAACTTGGGCTACAGGTGTCTGATTGACAAACTATTTGTGGTAATGGAAATCTTGGAGAAAGATGGTGTTTCTGGAATAACACACATGAGGTTTTGATACAATTGTTGTACAATCTAGTTGGATTGAACCTAAATCCAACAGGGCGCTTAGAACGGAAATGTCAATAACTCACAGACCGGGCGTCCGATTGACGCGCCGTCTGTTGCGTTGAGACCCCAATTACAACGTGGACCATTGAGATGATTTTTCATGGGATTTATATGCAGTTGATGTATCAAAACATGGATTGAGGAGTGGACTTTAAAGACCTAAAAAATTCACGGAATTTTTTTTCTTAATTTATTTGGAATTTTACGAGTATGGGGTTTCTGACAGCTCCTAATTCCAAGGCCTGGTGTGCCCGGAATATATTTTCGAAGTTTAGCTCAGGTACGTTCAGTGAAAATATTAGCATATTTTTCTAACTTTTGAACCGGTGCTCGGAATTGAAATTCGAGGGCACCGATAGACTAGCAGTGCCAGTATTTGCTTAAGAAGACCCTTTCTGGAGTTGCATTTTCTTGGGAGGAGTTGTTAAAAAAAGAGTGCGGAATAAAAATATAATTTTTTTACAATTTTATTTTTATTTTTTGCTAATTGGTTTAAGTGTTGTGTCACAACACTTTTTCCCTCTCTTATGTGGTTTAACTTCTAGGTGTGGGAGTTGGAGTGGGACCCGTTGGGTTGGTAAATTCACTTGGGAGAATAAAGGAGAGGTAGGTCCCACATGAGCCCCACCCCTTCACTTTTTCCATAAATCCTCACCTCCCTCTTTAATTTTTTCAACACATCTTTAATTTAGTAACACACCCGTACCCCCACTTAATGCCACGTCAACTCTTGAATTTGTTTGGTTTATTAAATGCCTCATTAATTGGTCAACACACGTTAATTAATTCGTCGGTTCTTTTTGAGTTCTGAAAGGGTTGACATGAGGAATAAAATAAGGGAAACCTTATTTTATTATTGTTGTTTCATTGTGTGGAATAAAGAAGAGACCTCTAGTCTTTAATAACGTTCTTCCTTGTTGAAGAACGTGAAGAATGATGAAGAATTCCAGCCTCCGACGAAGGACGACGAAGAATTCTAATTCCTTGGAGATCGACGACATAATGCCGTGTACCGCGTCTCCAACGATCCTCTTCTCTGTGACGACGTGTACCGCAACGCCGAGGATCCTCTTCTCCGCGACGCAATGTACCGCGAAGTCGATGGTGCTTACGGAGAATCGTTCCGCAATGCCGTCTTCTACGATGACCTTTTTCCGCAACAAACCTCGTTTGATGACTTCATCGAGGTAGGAGTTTGTTTTATTCATAAATGTTCTTTTCTGTCCAATGTAAATTTCTTAGCTGCTTGATATCAGATTAACGAGAGGGGTCCAGACCACATGACCACAGTCGACTCTCCTCCTCCTTGATGTTGCATTTGTCATGGAAAGAAAAAAGTTATCACGGTGTAACGACACCGCTCGGAAACAAGGAGGAACACGGCGAAGAAGCACGGCGTCGTCGCACCGCGCCGTTGAGGCCGAACGAAACCATGGACGGAGACGGGGCCGGGAAGGCAAATCAAATACTCTACAGTTTTTTCTTTGATGTGCGGATCAACGGTCAATGACAGAACTGGCCGCAGAGGCGATTTGATGATCCCGCAGTGAAGTTTGACTCCCGTAAGGATTCCCAGCACATACGGAATTGAAAACGGACCACCGGACCAACTCCGGTGGTCCGCGGACATCACCGGCGGAGCGGGGTGCCGGCGCGGTGGCGCCGGCAGCCGGCCGCCCAGAGGAGGCGGCACCCCGGTGCGCCACCAGGAAGAACCACCTCAGTTGAAGCCACGACAGCAGGCGGCCGGATCCCACGGCCGCGCGAGATCCGGAGGAGAAGGATGTGGCGCTCGCCGCGTCTGCGGATCGCAAAGGCCGCTCGGCTTGGTGGCTGAGCCAGCGTGCCGCCCGGCCAGGCAGGGCCGCACCGGGCTAGGGCGCACCCGACCGGTTCGAACCCGGACCCGGGTCGGGTCGACCCGGTTTGAGCCGACCTAGGGGGGTTGGGCCAGGTCGGACCGGGCCCAGACCCTCCCCTTTTCGGATCACTTCCATTCTTTTAACCATATCGTGGGATACAGACCTATGATCGATTCACCATTAGTTGCATAGCGATCTTTGGGCCGAGACGGTCGTTTCAGTATATTACACTAAAGGTTTCGGAGAACTTTGAGTACGGCCAGGTTGGTTCGAACACGAAACCAACCGGGCCCTCATAGCAAAAACACTTATAACTTGAGCTACGAATATCCGATTGACGTGTCGTCGACTTTATTGGATTCCTCTTGATGAGACAGAAATTTTGGCATGCTTCACCTGACGTTTGGATGTAGTTGGAGTATGGCCGATTTGGATTGTACCCAAAATCGAACTGGGCCCCTAGAACGGAAAAGCTGATAACTTTCAGACCGGACCTCCATTTGACTAACCGTCAGCAACGTTGGTGATCACGTCAAGAAACGGTCCCTATGAGTATACCCTATGATATTTTGGGGTACAGTTGAGATACGGCCTGGTTGGTTCGTACACGAAACCAACCGGGCCCTAGGACGAAAAAAGCTAATAACTCACAGACCGGGATCCCGATTGACGCGTCGTCTGTTGCATTGATACCCCTATGGAGAGGTGGTACTTTGAGATAATTATTCATGGGACTTTGAAATAATTGGATTATAGACCGGTAGCTCGTGGAGTAGACCCTCCCAGAGATGAGTGTACGGAGTACAGAGACAGTGTAACTTGCTGAGACCTGACGACTACTTGACCGACTTGACTTGGAGTGAGTCGACTAGCCCAGTGGACGGAGCACTACTATGTTTGGGTGCAAACCCATGGCGTATGGAGAAATACTATGATTGGGTGTAGACCCGCGGTACTCAATAGAAGGAGTACCTCTGCAGGCTATTAGGGGGTGCACTACTGTGTTTGGGTGGTAGACCCCCGCGGGAAGCACCACTGTGTTTGGGTGGCTGACCCACGGTACTCGACAAGAGGAGTACCTCAGCAGTCTTAGGTTAGTGAGCAATACCTCGGAGTCGTGACAGGATCACTGTACTCGTCAGAGACGGAGCTCTTCAGCAGTTACGGTTTCGATAATGAAAATTCTGGTTTGAGCTGAGTCTATGACCTTTGTGTTTACTTCATGATTGAGATGGGTCACTTGATAACTTAGGTATATGTATGGGCATATAACTAGGTAGTGGTTATCCGTTGATTTCATAATCTTTGTGTTTCCTCATGACTGAGATGGGTTATTTGATAACTTAGGTATATGTATGGTCTTATACCTAAGTTATGGTTATCTGTTGAGATCCCTCTTTGTGGTAATACTTGTTGAATTTAGTGAGACCTTGAGGGTATCAGGGTCCCTACTGAGTATCGCATACTCACCCCTACACGGGCTATCCTGCACCTCGTTGTGTTGGTTGCAGAAGACGGGCAGTGCTGACAAAGGCCGAGTGTTCGAGGACTGGATGGTACCCGGAGGTGGACCTCATGAAGAGTCAGAATCCGGAGGTGGACTTCATGACGAGATGATACTAGGAGGAGGTAGACGTGCGAGAGCGTTGTGGAGGCTATCTATACCTACCCTTCAGGTAGGATCCAAGGTGGACGATCTAGGAGCTGCGCTATCTGTACCTACCCTTCAGGTAGGATCCGAGGTGGATGACCCAGAAGTTTCATCTATTCTTCCAGCTGTTTGTATTTTGTGTTATACTTTCGTTCAGTTGTAGCTGTACTTTCAGTTGGGTTTGGCCGACTTACTTTCCAGCACATTCTTTTGTACATAGTGTATTACTTCCGCTTGTAGTCTGTGGTGTTTTGTTTAATTTTATAAAGGCAATACCTTCCCAGTTATCAGGATTTATTCCTTTGGTGCTAGTCGCCAACCCCTGGCCTATGTAAGGCGAGCTTGGGGTAGTCACGGCATGGGCCCCAAGGACGGGCCGTGACAAATTGCTATTAGAGGAGTCGGATCTACCGTAGTACTTATAACTCTGATATTTTTCTTTCTGTGAAGAAATAGTGTTAAGGGTACCAAGGGTGGTCTTCAGTTCAAGGAGTCTAGTGTTGGTGCGGGCGGCTGATGTATCCATTCTCCAGGACCCTGACCTCTGATTTCTAACTCAGTGCACGAAAACACTAATTGTATGTGTGTCTTCAAATGTTTTTCCCTTAAAACAGCTCAAAACAGGTCAGCTCACCAGGTATAATCATTTGACCATGTCACGTATGTTTCTTTCAGGATTTCCTTACATGGACGAGGGTTCACACCCAAATTTACCCAAGAGAAGAAGGGTAGAACAGTCCTTGTAGTGTAGCTTGGGTTGTCGATTCCACAGAGACCTAAGAAGATATCTAAGATACACAACCTAAGGGATGGATTTTTGGCTATGAAGTGGCCAACATGGATTGATTTTGGATGGGTTTTAAAGATATCTAATAGATTTAAGTGGATTCAATTTAAAATAATGAGTTGATCCTAGGTTATTGCTCGGGGTGGATTGGACGTATTTTCTTTTTAATGCTTTCAATTTCTTAAATTTGAGATGGGTTCATTTAAGGAGATAAAACATCATCATCACTTACGGGTTTAATGCCTACACCCTATAATACTAATCACCTATACACTTGAAGGATCAAAGTTTTGAGCACTTCAAGGTAAAGGATCGTATTAGTACTTGAAGTGTGTGGCCTTAAATTCAACAAGGACGATGGAGTTTAAAAATCATCAAATAAAATCCCAATTAAAGAAGTGATTATACATTAATTAGGTGATAAATAACATCCAATCCAGCCCCTTTCTACTCCCTTGGATCAACCCATAAGTGGGTTATCACTCCATTGATCCAATGGTTTCAATGGAAGCGGAAAGTAGACTCATGAGGGAGGAAATGGAGAAGTAAAGAAAACAACAAAAATAAAATGATCACTCCACCGTTGTGTGAACAATTTCACAAGGGTCGGTGTGAATAAATTCACACCTTGATCCAACAGTATAAAAGTGATATTAAGAACAACATAATAGGAGTAGAAGAAGAACTTTTATTAAGAAAATAAAGTGAATTGAACAACTTACATGTGAAAGACAAAATTGAGGCAACAAAAATGCAGCATAACAGTACAATTGAACAAAGCATCCTAGATTCTCAACTCCTTCACCACCACTACCTTAAATAGGAATTTTGGGAGCCTTGGGTCGAGCCTCCAACAGTATAAATCATCTCAATTAATTTTGGTAGGCCATAGGTGGTGGAAAGCTTGTGGAATTTGAACTTTTCTACATTTGACCCGAGGTGGCAGCCAGCTTTCCTTCACCGAACAAACGCGTCTGGAAGACCTTCTAGACCGCCGAATCAGAGTGGGCCATAGAAGAAGAAAATGGATCTCCAGATGTTCTCTAATCGCCAGAAAAAGTTGGGCCCATTTGGAGTTAAGAAGTCCGAGATATGATAAAATTAGTGGACTGTTTTTCTGGGCCGCAGAATCTATCCCAGAATTGTATCTCTAACTTCGCCCGCTTTAATGACCACCATAGAATCCGAATTAGCATTGGATAATGAAGAGTTGTTTGTTCCTCTCAATGGCTTCTAGTATCCCACAAAATTTGGGATTCATTGGGCCTTTATGTTGGGCCCCACAGTCTCATCCGTGGGCTAGTGTCCAATCTGCCTTCTCTAGAATTGCTTCCTTTCATCACAAAATATCCCCATCTTTTACCATTAATTTCCATTTATCCCTGAATGAAAAATGTTCACATTTAAGTGTAGATAATGTTCCCAAAATATAAAATTAAAAAAAATTTATAATTACATTCTTTAGAATCAGATGACTCATTGGGCATAAATTGGTGTATATTAGGCATGAAGTGCACAAATGATGAGAATGGATGTTCATAATGAAAATGCACTGAATCAGGCCCATAAGATCAAAAATGATCATTTAATACCATTAATATGTAATTAAAATATATGTTTTTATTTGATAATCACACCCCCCAAGTTGAGATTTTCTAGTCCCGAGCAAATAATTCAATGATTTTATTTGAATTCCTTTTTTCAAACACATTATAACAAACAGTGCTCACAATGTAAACTACACACAAATATATTTTTATAACCTAACAAGATAATTTAAAACAAGATGAATTTAAAAGCATATCCCAATCCCAATCCCATTCCTTTGATCAAATCCATCATCATACTTTATCCAACTCAATTAAGTGTAATGATGTGTTGTGTATCACAATAGATATGGGGGTTCATTTTCATTCAAGGGGGAAATCATAAAAGCGCTAGGTGGAATCACATTTAATCCTAATATGAGTATTCTTCATTCTTTTTTTTTGATTTTTTTTTTGAAATATTGCCATAGTAATTGAGATTTCAGTTAATCAAATTTACCCATGTAGCAAGACTTTGCCGATGACTCCCAGACTCAAAGGCCTTAGGGAACCAAGTGAAGCCCACATACTCGGGCATCGTCTCGAGTTAACTTAATCAAAAACAAATTCATATTACCATAAAAAGAGATATATTGAAAAACTCAGGGCTATACAACTCTAGAGTCATGATCCCCAAGTGCTGAAAGCCTCACATTTTATCAATCCATTTCTCTACACGCAATTTTTTTTTATTTTTTTAATATTTTTTTTTGAATACTCATATTATTCATAAAAATAAAACCAGCCTATGCTATTTATTATGGGACCCCAAAAATTCAAATTATTACCCCACAGTCTAGAGGACGTGCATTGTGGCATTTTTTTATTTGGATGAAAATATAAATGATGAAATATCACATTGGACAGCCACACTTTCCAAAATCTATGCTTTTAAACTTAATCATGAATTAAATTAAGAGTTAAGGAAATAATAATTATTTGATATGTAGTTTTTATGTGAGAAAAGAATTTATTATATGAATGATAAAGGAATTTTACTTCTTTTTGTTATCATTGTTTTTTTTAAACAAATATTTTGTTTCCACACCCCCCAACTTAGAATGAAACTATCCCTAGTTTCATAAGTACAAAATTTAGAATGGGGTAGAGGAATAAAAAGGGGATTTCAATAAGGAAATTGAAATATGAGGATCATGGAATGAAGTCACCTGGTGGTTGATGTTTGAATTTCTTGCCACTCGAATTTATTCCTTTGATATCCATGTCGCTTGCAAAGTTCCCTAGTAGAAAAAGGAAAAACAAAACAAACAAAACAAACAAAAACAAAATATATATATATATATATATATTTATATAATAAAGGAAGTAAAATATAATAATATATATAAAAATTATAGAATAAGAAAGCACAAGAAGCCGCAAGTCGGTGGTAAGCACGCGCCCCTGTCTCCCTTCGGTCTCGGGTTCGAGTCCCCGCGGCTTCGCCGGTTGTGACGGGGTTTTCCCCACGGCCTATGGTGTGGACTTTTTATTATTTTTATTTTTATTTTTATTTTTATCTTAACCTATAAAATAAGAAAAATAAAACAGAATAAACTGATGATACATTGTCTTCTTTTTAAATTTCTGGGTAATGTATTACTCAAGGATCACACCACATGACACGGATGAATATGGTGCTCCCCTTTCGTACCTATCCATACTCATTATAGAAGAACAGGTCAACAGTTTATTTTTTCTTCAAAATATCAAAATTTCTCATTAACCCTATTTAAAATATAAAGTTGATTAAAACAACGAAATTATTGGAAACTTGAAAACCATGGGTTGCCTCCCATTCAGCGCTTTGTTTAACGTCGTTAGCCCGACATGGACCCTAAATCTATTAATTTTTTCCTTGTTCATAGGTTGGCTCAGTTAACTCAACCTCTATTTCATGTTTATTGAATGATTCAATGAATGGTTTTAACCATTGACCATTGACCTTGAAAATGTAACCACTTGTGGGATCATGAATATCTACTTCCCCATGGGAGAATACATGATGCACTATGAAAGGTCCTGACCATCTAGACCTTAACTTTCCCAGATGTAAATGAGGTTTTGAACTATACAAGAGAAAAAGTTATCCTGGTTCAAAATGTTTGACCTTTATATTCCTATATTGGTAGGCTTGAACTCTATCTTTATTAATCGTTGAATTTTCATAAGCCTTCATCCTTAGTTCCTCCAGTTCACTGAGATCTAATTTCTTTTTTGTTCCATCCAATGAGAGATCATAATCCATTTTCTTAATTGCCCAAAAGGCCTTATGTTCAATCTCCACTGGAAAAGGACATGCTTTACCATAAACCAACCTATATGGGGACATTCCTAAAATGGTTTTATATGCGGTTCTATAGGCCCAAAGAGAATCTATGAGTTTCTCAGACCAATCTTTCCTAGAGGGGTTGACAGTTTTTTCAAGAATTTTCTTAATTTCACGATTGGCTAGCTCATATTGACCATTGGTCTGTGGGTGGTAAGCAGTGGACACTTTGTGAGAAATTCCATATTTTTCCATGAGTGATGACAATGGACGATTGCAAAAATGAGTTCCACGATCACTTATGATAGCCCTATGAATTCCAAATCTAGAGAATATGTTTTCTTTTAGGAATCTAATCACAGTTTGATGATCATTGGATTTTATGGGAATGGCCTCAACCCATTTTGAGGCATAATCAACAGCTAAGAGTATGTAGAGGTATCCCAGAGAGTTTGGGAAGGGACCCATGAAATCAATTCCCCAACAGTCAAAGATTTCAACCACTAAGATGGGAGTGAGTGGCATTTGATTCCTTTTTGTGATGGACCCTACTTGTTGACACCTAGGACATCATTGAAAAAATGTGTAGGAGTCCCTTGAGAGGGTGGGCCAGAAAAGACCACATTGAAGAATCTTAGCAGATGTTTTCGTAGAGGAAAAGTGACCTCCACATGCCTCACTATGACAGAATTTAAGGATGGACTATTGTTCAGATTCTGGAACACACATCCTAATGACTTGGTCTGGGCCGAACTTATAGAGGTATGGATCATCAAACACATAGTGTCTAACATCAGAAAGGAATTTCCTTCGAGCTTGAGTCCCTAAGAATTTTGGAATGACTCCTGTCACTAAGAAATTTGCTATGCCAGCATACCAAGGGAAGTCACTCACAGAGTATAAGTGTTCATCAGGAAACGAATCAGACACAGAAAGGTGATTTGAGTTGTCTTTGAATTCCATCCTAGAGAGGTGATCAGCTACAACATTTTCAACTCCCTTTTTATCCTTGATTGTGAGGTCAAATTATTGTAAGAGAAGGACCCACCTAATCAGTCTAGCCTTAGCATCTTGTTTTTGGAAGAGGTAATTTAGTGCAGAATGTTCAGTGAACACAGTGATGGGTGATCCTAAGAGGTAGGACCTAAACTTCTCTAAGGCAAACACAATAGCAAGTAACTCCTTTTCAGTGGTGGTGTAGTTTATTTGGGCATCATTTAAGGATTTGCTTTCATAAGCAATGACATAAGGAGTTTTATCACAACGTTGTCCTAACACAGCTCCAACATCAAAGTCACTGGCATCACACATAAGTTCAAAAGGAAGGTTCCAATTTGGAGATTTCATAATGGGAGGAGAGGTGAGAGAGGATTTGAGGGTTGAGAATGAACCCTCACAGCTTTCTGTCCAAACAAATGGAGCATCCTTTACAAAGAGAGCACAAAGGGGATGGGATATTGAACTAAATTCCTTGATGAATCTTCTATAGAAACCAGCATGTCCTAAGAAATACCTCACTTCCTTGACAGTTTTGGGTGATGGAAGGTGACGAATGATGTCAACCTTTTCTTTATCAACTTCAATCCCCCTACTCGAGACCAGATGGCCTAGAACAAGTCCCTCTTTAACCATGAAATGGCATTTTTCCTAGTTTAGGACCAGATTTTCTTCTTCAGATCTTGACAAGACTCTCTCCACATTCAGCAGACATCCCTCAAAAGTATCCCCAAACACAGAGAAGTCATCCATGAAGAACTCAAGAAAATCCCCTACCATGTCTGAGAAGATTCCCATCATGCACCGCTGGAAGGTCCAGGGGTATTGCATAACCCGAAGGGCATGCGTTTGAAGGCAAAGGTACCGAAAGGACATGTGAATGTAGTCTTCCCTTGATCCTCTAAGGAGACCTCAATTTGATTGTACCCCGAGTACCCATCTAAAAAACAGTAGAAGGCATGACCTGCCACTCTCTCAAGGACTTGGTCAATGACTGGTAAGGGGAAATGGTCCTTCTTGGTGAATGAGTTTAGTTTCCTATAGTCAATGCAGACCCTCCATCCACTACTCACCCTTTTTGGAAGAATCTCTCCATCCTCATTGGTTATCACTGTGATTCCAGCCTTTTTAGGAACCACTTGGAGTGGGCTCACCCATTCACTCTCAGATATGGGATATATGATACCAGCTTTCAACAATTTCAGAAGTTCCTTCCTTACTACCTCCATGAGATTAGGATTGAGTCGCCGTTGAGGTTGACGACATGGCTTTGAATCAGATTCCAGAACAATCCTATGAGTCCCGATAAGTGGGATAATCCCAGGAATATCAGAAAGGGTCCAAACAATGGCTTTCTTATGCTTCCTAAGGACATCTAGAAGCATCCTCTCATGATTGGCTTCAAGAGAAGAAGAAATGACAATAGTATGTGTTTGATTTTCCCCTAGGAAGGCATACTTTAGTGCAGCAGGAAGTTCCTTCAATTCAAGATCAGCTTGGTTTAGAATTTCAGCAGAAGATTGGGACATTAGATCAAGATCAATTTCCTTTTTTAGAGGTTCAGATAGGATTGATTCCTCACATGTAGAGGTTTCATCTACAAGATTGGGTTGATCAGATTTAAGGAAGGAATTTAGAGGGGTCTCTATGAAATTGGTTTCTTGAAAGGTTTCACTGATTGTTGGACCTAAGACTTCATCATAAGAGCAATTTGAAAATGATTCAATCCACGGAGATAAACTTCCTTCATATGAACAAAGGAAATCAATCTCATCCAGACTTAAACATCCATCAAATATTCCTTGATGTTCCATGGATTCATTATCAATTCATCCTATCATGTTTACTTCATGAATATCCTCGTCATCCCCTATTTGTGAGCATGCATTATAGATGTTCAAGTCTAGACTCATGTTCCCAAAGGTGATGGTCATGTTCCCATTTCGTACTCCGATAACAGAGTTGATTGTTGCAAGGAAAGGATGATCATGGATGATTGGGGTTTGTTCCTTATTTCCTAAATTTAGATGGTAGTCAAGGACAATGAAATCAGCATGGTAGATGAAGTTTTCAACCTTTACCAACACGTCCTTTAAAATCCCCTTTGGAACCCTAACGCTACGATCAGCAAGCTGAAGTGTGACAGATGTGGGTTGGAGTTCTTCTAGGCCTAACTGGCAGTACACAACATATGGGATGAGATTGAGTCTAGCACCTAGGTCACACAAGGCCTTGACAACTTTACTTTCTCCTAGTTCAACATTGATGTAAGGGCAACCTGGGTCTTTCAACTTAGGAGGAATGGTCCCTTGAATGGTGGTACTCACATTAGCAGCCAAAATCACTTGGTTTTTATGTGAAAATTTTCTTTTAAAAGTGCACAAGTACTTAAGGTACTTTGAGTAGGAAGGTATGGTTTGGATTGCATCGAGAAGAGGAATGATCAACTTGACTTGTGAGAAGATTTCCCTCAATGTTTCACTCAGTTCAGGCTTGGGTTTCCCCCTCTTGCGTTGAGGAAATGGTGCAGGTTGTGGGGTTATTTGTTGAGGAGTTGTTTCCTTGAAAATGTTATCAGTTTCCTCAGTTTTATCTTGTGGTTCATTTGAATTTTCATCCAAGTTTGAATCTTCAGGTGGGTTCTGAATTAGTTGTTCAGGTTTCTCAATTTATTTCCCACTTCTTAAAATAGTCACAGCCTTTAGTTGGTCATGAGTTGTTTGAGCAGAACTTGACTCTCCCCTTGAAGTTGAGGATGGCACCACCTGAGTAGGCATGGGTGCCTTTCCTGTTTTGATGGTTTGAAGTTCTTGTTTTAGGGAAGAGAATTCTGAGTTCATCCTCTCCATTTGTTTGCACAGTTGTTCTAGTAGGCTTTGTGGAACAGTTTGGGTTGGTGCTTGAGTAGGTTGGTTTATCCCAGGGGGATATTTTGGAGGTGGGATGGTTTGTTGAAAATGGATCGGTGGATATTGGTATTGGATAGGTTGGGTTTGGAACTGGTTATGGGTTTGGTAGTTCTGTTGAGGGTAAGTATTTTGACCTTGTGGTTGGCTATGTTGTTGGTTATCCTTGCATCGGAAGCCTGGGTGGTCATTATACCTTGGATTGAAGGTGTTTTGGTATTGGGTCTTTTTAAAGTTTAGGGCATTGACTTCCGCTGGGGTCCTCCTAGAAGAACATCCTTGATGGATGGAATGGTTGGGCAGTTGTCTGTTTTATGGTCATGTTTGTCACAAATTGTGCAAACAAGGTCTACATTTTGGATTTCATGGACTTTCCTAAGGTCTATCTCTTCAACCTTCCTAGAGAGTGCTGCGAGTTTAGCCATAAGGCTTTCCTCTTCTCTAAGTGTATGAATTCCAGTGGTTCTTTGTGGCTTTTCATAATAAGGTGAAGTTCCCTAAGTTTGGTTTTGTTCAGCCAGACTTTCCAGATACTCGTAAGCATCATATGGGGCCTTGTTTTTAAAAGTTACATTACACATCATGTCAATGAATTGTTTATTACCCGGACCCAACCCTTCATAGAAAATTCTCACTTGTTCAGGTATGGAAAACCCATGGTGTGGAACCATGTTTAGGGTGTCTTTGAACCTCTCCCATGTTTCATAAAATGACTCTCCCTCTTTTTCAAAAAAATTTTGGATGCTTTTTTTAAGTGCAATTGTTTTGTGATAAGGGAAGTATTTTTTGTAGAATTCTCTTTGTAGTTGGTCCCAAGAGTGGATTGATGCAGGTCTCAAGTTGTGTAGCCAATTTTTTTCTCTATCCTTTAATGAAAAAGGAAATAGCCTCATCTTAGCGGATTCTAGTTGATCTAGGGGACACATGGTTTCAACAATGTTGTTGAACTCTTTGACATGAAGGTATGGCATTTCTGACTCCATCCCATGAAAGGTTGGAAGGTGGTTTAGGACATGGGGTTTGAATATGTAGTTGGTTTCTCCTATGGAATTGTGTCTAATGCATGAGGGGGCATTGGTCCAAGCTGGAGTGAGGTAGTCGTTCATGGTTTGATCAACTACATTCCCTAAGTTTGGAGCTTCTTGGTTTTGGTTTCCCATTTGATTCCCCCCAGGGTTTACAATTTGATTTTGTGGATGACCCTCCATTGGACTTGTTTTAAGTTATGACTTTGGGGTTTCAAGAATATTTGAATCTGATTTAAACAATACCTTAGGTGAACTTGACTCCCCTATCCTAGGACTTTCCACCCTAACTAGTCAGTTTGAGAAATCGCGGGTGTAGGAGGACATGCGCCGAAAAAAAGAGAGAAAAGGACAAGATAAGAGATCTTGGGTGAGAGTAGAAGAATGGAGGTGAGGAAAGAAGGTTTTTTTGGATCTAAGGTACTTACATGGTCCCCGACAATGGCGCCAAAATTTGGTTCACGCCCAAATTTACCCAAGAGAAGAAGGGTAGAACGGTACTTGTAGTGTGGCTTGGGTTGTGGATTCCATAGAGACCTAAGAAGATACCTAAGATACACAACCTAAGGGTTGGATTTTTGGCTATGAAGTGGCCAAATTGGATTTATTTTGGATGGGTTTTAATGATATCTAATAGATTTAAGTGGATTAAATTTAAAAGAATGAGTTGATCCTATGTTATCGCTCGGGGTGGATTGGACGTATTTTCTTTTTAATGATTTCAATTTCTTAAATTTGAGATGGGTTCATTTAAGGAGATAAAACAACATCATCACTTACTGGTTTAATGCCTACACCCTCTAATACTAATCACCTATACACTTGAAGGATCAAAGTTTTGAGCACTTCAAGGTAAAGGATCGTATTAGTACTTGAAGTGTGTGACCTTAAATTCAACAAGGACGATGGAGTTTAAAAATCATCAAATAAAAATCCCAATTAAAGAAGTGATTATACATTAATTAGGTGATAAATAACATCCAATCCAGCCCCATTCTACTCCCTTGGATCAACCCATAAGTGGGTTATCCCTCCATTGATCCCATGGTTTCAATGGAAGAAGAAAGTAGACTCATGTGGGAGGAAATGGAGAAGTAAAGAAAACAACAAAATTAAAATGATCACTCCACCATTGTGTTAATAATTTCACAATGGTTGGTGTGAATAAATTCATAACTTGATCCAACGGTATCAAAGTGATATTAAGAACAACATAATAAGAGTAGAATAATAACTTTTATTAAGAAACTAATGTGAATTGAACAAATTACATGTGAAAGACAAAATTGAAGCAACAAAAATGCATCATAACATTACAATTGAACAAAGCATCCCAGATTCTCAACTCCTTCACCACCACTGCCTTAAATAGGAATATTTGGAGCCTTGGGTCGAACCTACAATAGTACAAAGCATCTCAATTAATTTTGGTAGGCCATAGGTGGTGGAAAGCTTGTGGAATTTGAACTTTTCCACATTTTTCCCGAGGTGGCAGCCATCTTTCCTTCACCGAACAGACGCATCTGGAATACCTTCAGGACGGCCAAATCAGAATGTCCATAGAATAAGAAAATGGATCTCCTGATTTCCTCTAACTTCCGGTAATGGTTGGTCCCATATGGAGTTACTAATTCCAAGATATGATAAAATTAGTGGACTGTTTTTCT
Source organism: Viscum album (assembly GCA_963277665.1). Classification (NCBI taxonomy): domain Eukaryota; kingdom Viridiplantae; phylum Streptophyta; class Magnoliopsida; order Santalales; family Viscaceae; genus Viscum; species Viscum album. The sequence goes on along the minus strand of OY728131.1, from coordinate 1,224,513,729 downwards.
GGGCCGCAGAATCTGGCCCATAATTGTATCTCTAAATTGGGATGCATTAATTACCACCATAGAGGCCGAATTAGCATTGGCTCATTCAGAGTTAGTTGTTCCTATGAATGTCTTCTAGAATCCCACAGAATATGGGATTCATTGGGCATGTATGTTGGGCCCCACAGTCTCATCAGTGGTCTAGTGTCCAATCTGCCTTCTCTAGAATTGCTTCCTTTCATCACAAACTATTTTCATCTTCTTCCATGAATTATCTATTGATTATTGAATGAAAAATGTTCACATTTAATTTTAGATAATGTTACCAAAATATAAAATTTAAAAAAATTGATAATTACATTCCTTAGAATCAGATGACTCATTGGGCCTAAATTGGTGTATATTAGGCATGAAGTGCACAAATGATGAGAATGAATGTTCACAATGAAAATGCACTAACTCAGGCCAATAATATCAAAAATGAACATTTAATACCATTAAAATTTAATTAAAATATATTTTTTTATTGGATAATTAGACGACCAGCTAGATCCCAGAGGGATGTACGTACTGACAGCTGGTCGAGCGACGAGGCCTCGGTACAGGGTCCTCTTACAGTTGAGGCACCAGCGGAGGCCCCAGCGATACTACCATACGTTGGGCCACCGATGCCACCAGCCCCAGTAGTAGGAGATGCACACGGCTTGAGCACGCTGCACGAGTTCTAGTGCCAGAGGCCACCCAGGTTTCAGGGAGAGACAGGCCCACAAGTGGCTGAGGATTGGCTGGAGGATGTGGTGGGAGTTTTCAGGATAGTGGGTACACCAGCGGACTTCATGGTGATCTTTGCTGCCAGCCTCCTTCAGGGAGTAGCATGCATATGGTGGAGCAGGATGCTCCAGCTTTGTGATGAGATGACCTTCACATGGGGAGGCTTCGAGACATTCTTTAGGGTGGAGTTCATACTAGTGACTCTACACTCCGAGCATGCCCAGGAGCTGTTGCCTTTGTCACAGGATTTTTCATCTGTAGCCGAGTCATCTGTAGGCAGTAGACAGATGATGCAGGGGTCCAAGAGGACCAGACCAGTAGGTGGACGACCTCGGGATACAGGTTTGGTTGTGCGAGGCACATGAAATAGATCCATCCATACGAGGAGTAGAAAGTGTTATGAATGTGGCAGGAAGGGTCACCTGGCACGTGACTGTCCGACCCCCCGCACAGTTGATCCGCAGGCATTGGAGGAGGCACCAAGACAGAAGCAGCAGTGGGTGCTTGAGCAGCTGCAGAGTAGTGGACAAGGTAGTAGAGCTCCGGAAGCAGGTGGACAGAAGCGGAAGTAGTGGATTCCTTTTTTTCCCTTGTACTTCTAGTTCCATGTTGCCGTTGTACTTGTGTCTTTGTACTTTGAGCTGTTATAATAAAAGACACTTATCTTCGGGATGTTTTATTTCCTGTCCTTTTGTTTCGTTGATACTGAGAGGTCCCAGTTAAAATTGTGGACTTGACCCTCAGTTTCGAGATTTCTATTGGAGGAGACCCAGTGACCTCACACTGATTCCGACAATGTGAATCGACCCTTGGAGGTGAGAGTGAGGGTTGGATCTCATGGTAGTAACGTCGAGGCCTTACGACATAATCCATGGCATGAATGGATCATTCATGTCAGGATTGACTGTATTAGGAAATGGGTGTGGTTCATCTAGGGGATGAGACTGGGTTTCTCTTTTTGGAAAAGGAGAAATCTTAGCAGCTATTACAGATCGTAGGCAAAGAAGGTGCAGATCATCCAGGAGCAGATGAAGCCTGCACAGTGCAGTATGAAATAGAAAACAGGCGCCATTCTTAGAGACTCAGGTGTGTTACATGTTTCAAGAAGAGCAAGCATTAAAGAGAGATGAGTCTGTGAAGCAGAAGACATAGAGGGAGAGCTAGGAGAGCAGTATGAGGTGGTGTACATTTCAACATTCTACAACCACCCGCCTTAGTTGTCCCTGCCAGGCTCAGGGAGCTGGAGGGAAGGGGAAGCGTACGGCTGCATGCGGTCAAGGAGTGTGACCCAATCACTCTAAAAATGTTTCAAGGGATAGTCTGTGTCCATTACTAGATTCCATAGTAACAGACTTTGATATGAATTATTCCATCCTTCCACGAATCTTGTCCCAGACCTAGAGTTTTCGGTAACTCATAGACATGACCCTCACGTCTGGAGATACCTTGGGAGGAGACTCTATAATCACACTTACGACGATATTGTGGTCTGACCCTCTAGGCGAGAGTTTCGGTTGTAATATCTTGGTGGTAGCTTCGAGGCCTTACGGCGTTGGTCTTGGTATGGATTGGATTCACAGTTCATGTTCAGATTAATTGTATTAGTCAAAAAGGTTGTGGTCTAACTACAACATCGGGATGGGTTTTTCTTGGTCGACGAAAAGGTAACCCCAGGCAGCACAGGATAAACTCATGCATAGGAGGGATTGGCCGAACACTCTTGGGTCGACCAACATTACCCTCATGGCAGTGGGAGTTTTGAGTTTCTGTTCTAATCAATAAATAGAGGCCTCTTGAGTTCGAGGATGATGACCACGTCCTTATACGGGTCTCACCTCGACGAGGTTTACGGAGATGTGGCCAAGGCAGCAAGTTATCTCCGAGGTTCAATAGACCTTTCTAGGTCCTCAGAATGTTAGGCGGGGTGGTTTACTACTTGACTGTTCCATCTCAGTTTCACCGGGTGCAGGATATCATCAAAGTACTTCGACTGAGGAGATATGTGCATGATCCTTCACATATCATCGACCTCAGGGAGTTGGACGTCGATGACAAGGCGACATGCATGGAGGTTCCAGTGAAGATAGAGGATAAACATGAGCGTGTCCTATGTGAACGGTCGATTCCTCGAGTGCGCTTTTACTAGAACTATGGGAACCTCCAGGTGAGCACATGGTAGCAGAAAGCTCAGATGCGGGCTCAATACCACTTTTGATTCCCTAGTTTGTGTTACAGCTTTATGAGGACGTAAAGTCCTGAGGTGGGAGTAATGTAAAACCCATAAATTTCTAGGAAATTGTTTTATTAATTTCTTTGGAATTTTACGAGTTTTCAGTTTCTGACGACACCTGATTCCGAGGCCCGGTGTGCCCGGAATAAATTTCTGAAGTTTTTCTCGGGTACGTTCAGTGAACGAACAAGCGGGTTTTTCTAACTTTTGAACTGGTGCTCGGAATTGAAATCTGAGGGCACTGATGAACTTTTAGCACCGGTATTTGCTTAAGAATTCACTTTCTAGATTTTCCTTTGCTTGGGAGGAGTTGTTAAAAAAATGAGTGAGGAATAAAAATATAATTGTTTTACAATTTTATTTTTATTTCTTGCTAAGTGGTTTAAGTGTTGTGTCACGACACATTTTCCATCTCTTATGTGGTTTAACTCCTAGGTGTGGGATTTGGAGTGGGACCCATTGGGTTTCTTACTTCTGTTGGAAGAATAAAGGTGAGGTAGGTCCCACACGAGCCCCACCCCTTCACTTTTTCTATAACTCCTCACCTCCATCTTTAATTTTGTAAACCCATCTTTAATTGAGTAACACACCCGCACCCCCACTTAATGCCAAGTCAACTCTCAAATTCATTTGGTTTATTAAATGCCTCATTAATTGGTCAACAAACGTTAATTAATTCATGGATTCTTTTTGAATTTTGAAAGGGTTGACATGAGGAATAAATTAAGGGAAACATTATTTTATTATTATTTTTTTGTTGTCTAGAACAAAGTAGAGACCTATAGTCTTTAAGAACGTTCTTCCTTGTTGAAGAATGCAAATAACAATGAAGAACGCCATCCTCTGATGAAGGACGACGAATAACGCTGATTCCTCGGAGATCGATGACGCGACATCGTGTACCATGACGCCGACGATCCTCTACTCCGCGACGCCGTGTACTGCGACGCCGAAGATCCTATTCTCCGCGAAGCCATGTACCGCGATGCCGACGGCGCTTAAGGAGCATAGTTCCACAACTCTATCTTCCGTGATGACCTTTTTTCACAATGAACCTCGTTCGACGACTTCATCGAGGTAGGGGTTTGTTTTGTTCATAAATGTTATTTTCCGTCCAACATAAATTTCATAGCCTCTTGGTATCGGATAAACGAGAGGGGGCCGGACCGAACGAACACGACTGACTCTCCTCCCCCTTGATGTTGTGTTTTTCGCCGCACGATCAAAGGTAGCACGGTGCAACGTCACCGCGCAAAAACAAGGAGGAACATGGCGAAGAAGCGCAGCGCCGTCGCGCCGCGCCATTGAGGCTGAACGAAACCGTTGTCAGAGTCAGGGCCATAAAGGAAAATAGAAGACTCCACAGTTTGTTTATTTGACGTGCGGATCGACAGGCGATGAAGAAACAGGCCACAGAGGCGATTTGATGATCCCGAAGTGAAATTTGGGTCCCGTAATGATTCTCAGCGTAGACGGAATTAAAAAAAGACCACCAGAGCAACTCCGGGGGCACGTGGTTATCACCGACGGTGTGGCGGCGGTGCCCCGGCGCGCCCAGGAGGAACCTCCAAGGGTGAAGCCACGACGGCAGGCAACAGGATCCCACGGCCGTGCGGGATCCGGCGGAGCAGGACGCGACGCTCGCCGCGTCCACGGAGCGCAAAGGCCGCTCGGCTCGCTGGCCGAGCCATCGTGCCACCCGGTCGGGCCGTGCCGAGTTGTGCTGACCGGACTACACCATGCCCTGTCGGGCCGGGCCGCGCCCTACCGGGTCGGACCTGGACCTTGGTTGGGTCGACCCGGTTTGGGCCGGCCCAGGGGGTTTGGGCCGGGTCAGACCGGGCCCAGACCCCCCATATTCGGATCACTTCTCGTATTTTGCCCATATCTTGGGCTACAGTCCTCCGATCGATGCACCGTCAGTTGCATAGAGATCCTTGGATTGAGGTGGCCGTTTCGGTATATTATACTCAAGGTTTTGGAGAACTTTGAGTATGTCCGGGTTTGTGCGAACATGAAACCAATCAGGCCCTCGGAGCGGAAACACTTATAACTTGAGCTCCGGACGTCCGATTGACATGCCATCGACGTTTTTGGATTCATCATGATGATATGGAACTTTTGGAATATGTATCCTAAGGTTTGGACGCAGTTGGAGTATGTCTGGGTTGGATTGTACCCGAAATCCAACTGGGCCCCAAGAACGGAAAATCAGATAACTTTCTTACCGGACGTCTGTTTGACGAACCGTCAGCGGCGTTGGTGATCACGTCGAGAAACAGTCCCTATGAGTATACCCTATGAGAGTTCAGGTTATAGTTGAGATACAACCGGGTTGGTTCGTACATGAAACCAACAGGGGCCCTGGGACGAAAAAGGCTAATAACTCCCAAACTGGGCAGCCGATTGACCTGCCGTCTGTTGCGTTGAGAATCCTAAGGCGATGCGGTCCTTTGAGATATTTCTTTGTGGAACTTTGAGATACTTGGAGTATCAAACTGTAGCTCATGGATCGGACCCTCCCGGAGACGAGCGTATAGAGTACGGAGACCGTGTAGCTGGCTGAGACCTGACGACTGCTTGACCGACTCAACATGGAGTGACTCGACTAACCCAGTGGCCGGAGCACTACTATGTTTGGGTGAAAACCCATGGATAATGGAGCACTACTGTGTTTGGGTGCAGACCCACGATACTCAACATAAGGAGTACCTCTGTAGGCTAATAGGGGGGATGTACTACTGTGTTTGGGTTGCAGACCCCGGTGGGAAGCACTACTGTGTTTGGGTGGATAACCCACGGTACTCGACAGGAGGAGTACTTCAGTAGCCTTAGGTTAGTGATCAATACCACATTGTCGTGATAGGATCACTGTACTCATCAGAGACGTATCTATTCATCAGTTATGGTTTCGATATTGAAAATCCGGGTTTGAGATGAGTCTTTGACCTTTGTGTTTACCTCATGATTGAGATGGGTCACTTGATAACTTAGTTATATGTATGGGAATATACCTAGGTAGTGGTTATCCGTTGATTTCATAACCTTTGTGTTTCCTCATGATTGATATGGGTTACTTGATAGGTATAAGTATGGGCTTATACCTAAGTAAGGGTTATCTGTTGAGATCCTTATTTGTGGTTATCATTGTTGGATTTAGTGAGACCTTGAGGGTCTCGGGGTCCCTACTGAGTATCATATACTCACCTATGCACGGGCTATGCCCGCACCTCGTTGTGTTGGATGTAGACGACAGGCAGCACTGACAGAGGTCAAGTGTTCGAGGACTGGATGGTACCCGGAGGTGGACCTCATGACGAGTCAGTATCCAGAGGAGGACTTCATGACGAGATGATACTCGGAGGATGTAGATGGGCGAGAGCGTTGTGGAGTCTATATGTACCTACCCTTCAGGTAGGATCCATGGTGGACGATCTATGAGTTGCTCTATCTCTACCTACCCTTCAGGTAGGATCTGAGGTGGACGACCTAGGAGCTGCTTCTATTCTTCCAACTGTTTGTATTTTTTGTTGTACTTTCGTTCAGTTGTAGCTGTACTTTCAGTTGGGTTTGTATTCTGGCCCACTTACTTTTCAGCACTTTATTTTGTACTTATTGTATTACTTCCGCTTGTACTCTGTGGTGTTTTGTTTACTTTTATACAGGTAATGCCTTCCCAGTTGTCGGGATTTACACCTTTGGTTCTAGTCACCAGCCCCTGGCCTATGGAAGGCATGCTTGGGGTAGTCACGACTTCGGTCCCGAGGATGGGTCGTGACATGGACCCTCCTGGAATCAAGCATTCTTCGTGCGGAACCCTGTGGCTGGATGTGCACTGACGACTGTTCCTCGATCCTGTGTGGGTTCGATAGCACTGACGACTGTTCCAGGATCCTCTGTGGGTTCGACAACACTGAGTAGTATTCTTGGAACCCTTACCGATTCAATATATCTGACTACTATTCCTGGATCCTATGTGGGTTTGATAGTTCTGACATCTATTTCTGGATCCTATGTGGGTTCGACAAAATAACTATTCTTGGATCCTATGTGGGTTAAACAGTTCAGACTTCTGTTTCTGGATCCTGTGTGGGTTCGACAAAATATCTTTTCCTGGATCCTGTGTGGGATCGACAGAATAATTGATTCAGTGGTTACATCTGATCATCTTTATCTCTCTATATAAGTTGTATATCTATGTGAGCTGAGTCCGTAACTCTTGTGTTTTCTTCTTGATTGAGATGGATTACTAGATAACTTAGTTATATGTTTGGGAATATACCTATGTGGGGTTATCTATTGATTTCATACCTTGTGGTTTATCTTTTTTCAATTTTGTGATACCTTAAGGGTCTCTGGGTCCCTACAAAGTATCTTTATACTCACCCCTGCATGGGATATGATGACACCTCATTATGTTGTATGTAGATGACGGACAACGCTAATCGAGGATGACTATACGAGGACTGGATAGTACCTAGAGGTGGACCTCACGACGAGTCAGTACCCAGTGGATAATGATGGACTCGGAGTGCTGAGGAGGCTATTTCTACCTACCCTTTAGGTATGATATGTGGTGGATGATCCATGAGCGGCTTTTCACCTTTCAACTGTTTTTTCCTTTCCAGTTGTACTTGTACTTTACATTTGGGCTTGTTTTTCCGGACCCTTTACTTTTTAGCACTCTCTTGTTATATAGTTTTGTTTAGTGTTTTTTATTTAGGTGTGTACTCTATTGTGTGTATTTTTAAGTTATAAAGGAAATGCCTTCCTAGTTTATGGATTTACATATTTGGTGCTAGTAGTCGTCCCCTGGCCTATGGAAGGCGGGTTTGGGGTAGTCATGGAATGGGCCCCAGGGGAAGGGTTATGACAGGTCTCTTTCAATAATATCAGATTTTGGTTTGATAATAAATATTCTTTTTTAGTTTCCTGATGTCCATATGTTTTTATGTAATCATTTTTTAACTATGGAAATTGTTTGGATGTTGTGAAATACAATTAAATATGTTTTGCGTTATCATGGGATGAGTCAAAGAGTAACCCAATGTAAATATATGATGATGAATTAAACAAAAAAATAGGTGGTTCTTGATGTTTACATTAATGATATTATACTTGATAATTTTAAAAAATTAAATAATTGTTCCATTGGTACCTAGCCTAGAAGATTAAAGTGTAAATCTAGTCAATGATCATAGTGATAATTAATTAATGGGTAAAAATTAATTTATTAAAAGAATATTAATTTTTGTATTATTATCTAATACCTAGACCTTATAAGTTTCATTTAAGAGTATTATGTGATGTTAGTACCATATTAGTCAAAGGCTAGCTTCTTTCCCGATTTGTTGTTAGGATCCGTATATATATCGTAGATTTTTTCTCATATTATATCATACCCACACCTATTTCAGTAGAGATTGTGATACCCAGTTGACATTGATAGGTTTTCCCCAACATCCACGTTAGAGAGGAATGGACGGATGACTGGCCCATTGGGATCTGTTATCTCAACCATGTAGTATATTGATCTGATATGCATAGGAGTAATCATTCCTTATATGTTTTAGTGGAATGTATTTTCTCATGATAATATCATTGACATGTGTCTCCTGATATAATATCATATTGGTAATTATAGTTATGTTGTATATGGTATATGAGGGCTTCTGTTTTAATTCTCTACTTTTCAGGTGGAATGGATTCAAGTACAATACTCTATGTAAAATACACAATGAATCATATATGGTGTAACCCAAAAAATACTTGTTCTCTATATGAAAAGTTGAATAAGATGATGATATGATGTGTTCCACTAAATACATGTTATGATACTTTCCTTGGTGTATTTGAGCTATCTAGTTTTAGAGAGAGATGGAGCGGGACGTTCTAGGTTGAGGTATGGAGAAAAACTAGTCGGAAAATGGTAGCATGGAACCCTCAATTTATATTATATTATATGATCTCTTTTATGTGATTTATATAATCAATTATCCATTATGATGTTGTAAAAACACTAATCATAATTAGGTGATGAGTTAGTTTCAATTAATTACTCCCTAATCTTTAGATTAATACTTTCACATTTTCCATGAGGGGTCGTAGGGAGAATCATAATGAGTATAGATGTTATTTATACCATATGTATATATACACAATTTTTCAAGTCAGTAGGAGTGAGTTAACAATTGATATATACTTTACTAGTTTGATGAGTTGTTCATGAGATATTTGGGATTCTAGGTCACCGCCCATGATTTTCTTTTGGGGTTTTTTGTTTTCCTTCAATTTTATTAATTATTTTTTCACATTATATGTATATATATGGGATCCTATTTACATTTATAATGAGTATGAATTTTTTGATCTTATTCTATCTTATCTCCTAATTCACATTCTTTTTGAGGGAAATGCCTCCCATGTATACCAATAGATCTTGTCAATAACAGTTGACATATTGTTGGTTATATTTAGATATCATTGTCTACCTTCTCCCATTTTCATCCCATGTGTGGTACCTTTGGGGAAGAGGGGGTTGTGATAGATAATTCTAGGTTCTTTAAGATAAAAGATTAATTGATGTAACTGCTTATATATATATATATGTTACGATCATTGAGATATATTGATATTAAAATAGTGAAAATTGATTAGCAATGGAAACATTATACATAAAACAATTATAATGAGATGAGATGATCATTATGATTGATGAAGAATAAATATGATTCAAAAAAGAAAATATAATGATTAAAATTAGAATAAATATCACTCTGTTATCAAGACTCAAGGATACAACATTAGTTCACTACCACACTTGGATGATGTTTAGAGAATGATGATATTAATGCTAATACATGTTTTCTATTTATTGGTTATTATTGATGAACTAATTTTGAGAGTAAATATTGATAATATTTGAGTGTTCAAGAAATGGTGCTTTAAAGAATTGGTCAGGATGATTTCATATACTATAATATACTCTTGTAATTTTTTAAGGAGTAATGATAATTTTTTAAATGTTCCAAAATAAATTTAAATTTCATTGATGATTTGGAGTGTTTAGGGATACCCTAAAAAGGTTTGAATGTTTTTATTTGATTTGGATAACTTCTGGAAATTTTAGTTAGAGGTAAAAATTTAGCAATGATATATGAATGATCCCAAAAAGATAAATATTAACAATTTCATTGATTTCACTATGATATATATCTATATATGGATTTTAAATAAAGAAATAGTGGAGTTAAAATACAATAGGTAACATCATTTAGATGATATGTAATGTTTTATTGTGGGTAGAGAACATATCCCAGTTCATATTAAAGATAAATAAAATAGATAATATAATAATTTTGAGAAGGTAAGAGTAGACTATGATACATAAGATAATTGGATAATGTATATGTTTTTAAATGACGATATAATATATAAAAAATTATATGTAACATTTTATAGAGTCTAAAATTGGAATGTTTTAAAGTTGATGAGATATGTACGATTTCATGGATGATTTAAATGTTATACGTAGGCTTAAATAATTTTTTTTGAGGAAACTTAAGACCTCTTAATCTTACATAGAACATTATCAAATATTTATACGAAATTTTTTATTGTCAAAGTGATACATAAAATTTTATTTATCACATGAAAGGATTATTAGTTTAAAAAAATGTGAGATCTCTATATAATTTAACGACATAATGCTTATGAAGAGTTATTATTTTAGGGATTTGAAAATCACGATGTTCTTGTTAATTTTACATTATTCAAGAAGATTATTTTAGGAGGATTATATGATTAGTAATTGAAAAATAATCACTTGATTATTCAATGATTTTAGATTTTATGATTTGAAATGATTTCAAAAGATAAAAAATTGTTTTTTTGCAGGAGAAATATTTGACAAATTGTAAAGATGATTTAAATTAAGATCACAATTACCTGTAAAGGATCTAGTGAGATATTATATTAAAAAAATAATATTTTGAGATCATGTTCATGGATTGTGTGAGATATACCAACATGATTTTCTTAATAATATTGATAATATTTAAATTCATAACATCTGATAATTTCCATATTCCCAATATTTCAATAATATTCATGTGATTATATGAACATAATGGAGAAGGAATCTAACACCCAAAGATTTAATAGGTATAATATGATCGATAAAATATGTTATAAACAATGAAAAACATAATAAATCCATCAGAAAATTTTACCAACATATGACCACTTTAACAAAGCCATTGAATTGATGGATATTAATAGGAGTAACCAAATTATGAAATATAATGATTATGTTCATAACTAATACAATGATATTTATTAACTCTTATTAAATAACAACTCAATTGTCATCATCCATTTTATACTTGTTAAATACATTTTATTTAAAAATTTAATTTATCAATTTTGTGGGAGAATATTATAATCAATTTTTTGAACTATTAGAACTTGGATTTGATAAAACATATATCATGTATTAAATTAGTGGGAAAATATTATATAAGGGTGGAATGTGATGTTTTTTTTTTAAATTTCATAGAATTAAAAAATACCAATTTTTTGAAAAATGTCATTTACTTTCATCGCTCGTGCATACGCACGGAATACCGTCTCCACGACGCGATGAGATTAACTATCCATGATAACCATTCAAGAATGATTATAAAGTATATATAATAAGTAATAATTAAATATATGACATAATAATGCTACTGGATTTATGTATATATATATTTATGGCATCTACTTAATTTCATTCAATTCAATAAGGAAACGAAAACAGCGTTCATGTGTACGTATGACCTACCGTCTCCATGAACGGTGTATTTCATTCCATTTATCGATCCATTATATATATATATATATATAAAATCTGAATATATATTATATATAAATCATGTTTTACATTCTATATGTAAATAATCATTATCTAAGTAATCATATGAATAATTACAAGTTAAAACACGAACGACAAATGAAATGATTTTACCCAAAACGCTACTTTAACATGAATTTACAAAATAACGGGTAATATAAAGTCATAAGTGAAAAATATATGAAATAATAACAATGAATATGATTCTGTAATAAGTCAATGACATTAATTAAATCATTATATAGGAGGTTTGGATACGTACGTAGCATATCAGACCTAAGGTAAGGGATAAATTTACAAATCTCATTTTTATCCGAGATTGCTTATTCGTAAGTATTTACAGGGGTTATTGCTATCATCCATGTCCATGTTTTATAAAAGCATATTCATGTATGTTTAAAGTCCTTTTTACCCATTTTGACTTTTACTAAATTTTATGTAAGGAATCTTTCTTTTTTTTACGTTACGAGGTACTTTTTGACTTTTCTGACAAAAGTACGAGAAAAATGTTTTTTAACGTATACGACATGAATGGATTTTTAAGGTTTTATAAAGCCTTATTTTCATGAAGATTCCTACAAAAAAATTCATGACTATTTGAAACAAAATTCTATTCTTTTAAAATTTCATGGAATTTTGTGAAAAGCAAATGATTTTGAAGAAGAAAGGATATATTTCTCTAGAATTCATTTCAACTGTTTTATCAAAAACCATTTTTCACCTAAGATAACATTATTAAATATGTGTATGTTTCAAGTATAATGTCTCTATGATTTACATGGTTTCTATTTTCTTATTATGAAATGATATCCATTTCTTTTATATGGATTATGTGATGATGGGATGATGTTTATGAAACCCATTTTATTTATTGGGTTTTTATGAATGATGTATGTTTATTTTGTGGCACAAGTAAGAATGATTTCATTATGAGATGGGTGGGCCCTATATTTCCCTCCAATGCATTGGGTAAAGATTTATATCTCCTGGGATAGACATGGATGGAATGGTAAGTTAATCTAGTTCAGTATTATAGGACTGGAACGAAGATTGAACTCGATTCAGAAAGGGACTTTGTCCACTAAGATGGTATTAGAAGCAATGCCTTGTCTACTATGGAAATCATTACATGTGATTAATGGATTCCACAATTACATGTTTTATTCCCATGCTATTTTATCATGATTTATGTTCCATTATGATCTATGCCTTATGTACTTCCACAATTTATGTCTTTTCTCAAGATTTTGATGTTTAAACATTATGTTCATGTTTTTAAGTTCAAAAGTATATGGTATGTTTAATTTTATCCATGCGTACCCTTACTGAGCATTTGATCTAACCCTTTTTATGTTTTATTTTCCCCCAGGATTAAAAGAAATGTTTTAGGTAAGGAAACAAAAAGTGGAAGATCTTTTTGGGAGATGTTGAAGAACTTTCACCAAGATTAGAAGATTACGTTCCAAGTTTCCAAAGACACTAAACTATTACAGTCCTTGTGTGTCTGTTTTTGTTATGTATTATATATTCAGAAAAATTAATGTAACATCTATGTATGTCAAGCTTCGGGTCTCTACAGTTTCTATCAGAGGAAAGGTTTAGTTAACCTTTGGAAACTAGTTTGCGAAAACGTTAGTGAGTTCCCTAGAGATATTTCTAAGGTATGTCTAGGGATGTCCCTAAGGATAAGTATATGTATTGGATATAGTACTAGAACTACGGTAAAGATCATATAATTTAACCTAATATGTTAGATATTGAGGGTACTCCACCTTTAGTATGTAGTTTTCCCTAGTATGATTTTTTCCTCTCACACTATTCTTTTTGGGTTTTAGAAAATGGCTGGAAATAGGAAGATTCACGATAATGGAGGATATAACCGACAATGGAATGATATTATTCTTGAAAAAACATATGAAATGAGATTTGGAAGTCCAAACATCATTATTATGCTGAATCAGCAATCTCAAAATATGATCAATAAACTCAAATTTGGTATGTTTCTTGACTCGGCTAATAAGAGAATGATGGAGTTTCATGATGATCATAGAGGAAAGAAAGTTCAATTTTCACTATGTAAATCATGTGGGAAGAGGCATCAAGGAGAATGTTTAAAAAGAACTGGAAGATGCTTTGGGTGTGGAAAAGAAGGACACAAATCCAGTAAGAGCAAAGGAAAAGGTTCATTTAACACCATGGACAAGGATAATGGTATTGCTACGACATCAACAATGGTTAAATGTTTTAAATGTGGAACGTACGGGAATTATGAAAACCAATTCCCTACGGGAAAGTCTCATTAAGGGAATTAGTATGGTCATATGGGTAGTATTTATGTTGATGATGATGAAGAGACTACAAATGATATGTGAGATGAAATAATTGTTGAAGCTCGGTCAATGTTTTAAGAAGGTAGTGGAATGATTACATGTTTATTAAGTGTAATGTTTTATAAGTAATCTCATGGAACAATGGAATAAAGATACATCTAAGGATTTTTACACTGTTGTATTTCCTTATGATTTGAAAGTATATGATTAATGGTACCAGTGACCATGATAGTTTATTCAGATATTTTTGGAAAGTAGATGATATGTGCATAATGAAGGGATAAAGAGAAAATAAAATGTTTGACAGTATTCATGAGCTCATGACTGATATAAAGAGAAGGTCATATCATGGTTTGAGTATATATAATTTTTGTGATTTTGGAATGTGGAAAGAGTTAACTTTTTATAGCATTCATGTTTTCACTAAGGTTCAATGAGTATTAATTTTTCAAGAGAATACATGATTAAGGTATTCACATGATTGGAATGTGATCAACAAGATATAGGGGGGATAAATGATGGTATTCACATTCTTGGTTGATGACATTTCAAGTAATCGTTTCCTTTATACCATGAGATTGGACATATGTATTTTGGATAAGCCTAAAGATTGGAATGAATTATGTTGGACATAAGTAAGTATTGTTTAAGGCTAGATTTTTTTCAGATATAATTTATAGTGTAGTTTTAGTTAAAGGACAACCTGCAAGACAGGTGACAACCCATCGCGTCGGACAAGGCTGTGGGAATCGAACCCACAAACGAAGTGCGACTGACCTTTATCGCCTACCACTGGCCTACAAGAAGTCCCTAGTTAGAAGAATCTAGTTTTATTTTATTAAGCGGTATGATATATGATGTATAAGTTTAGTTTTGGAACAATATACGATTAATCTAACCATAAGATGGACTTATAAATTTTTCTAAACTTTTGTTTGAAACAGATGGAATGAACCATCATTCTATCACATGATCTTCTAACACATCATGAATAACAAATTCAACTTCATTTCTTTAAGGGATGAAGTGGAAATTGTTCAACTCACGAACAATAGTGAGATTGTTTCAAAAATCATGTAAGTATTTCTTTTAATTCATCAACTTTAGGGAAATGATCTTGAAAACCAAAAATGTTGTCCTAATGATCTTATATCCGATGAATCAGATGGTACCTTAGATCATCACAAATCTATGGATTTGTGATTTATGGCTTTTTCATAGCCATGTTCTCTACCACTCTCCATCAAAACTTGATGGTTAGATTTTTCTTCCATATCCTTATTTTTTTCACATATGTTCTCCTATGTAGAAAACCAGTGATTAGTTAATTTGGGTAACCATTAAATTTCATACTTCATTTTTTAAAGATAGGTTTTGGTATTCCCTTTTTACGAGGTGAGTTTGTACTAAAAAAGCATTCAGGTATTAAACTATTTATAACCCTGACGAATTTCGAGGGAAAAATTCATTTTAAGGGGGGTAGAATGTAACAGCCTGAGATTTTATAAGATATCTTCTTTTTTACATTTTTTAATATCTTCTGTTGTATGCTACACCAAGATTATCTTGCACTTTACGCAACACCGTATTATCTTGCAGTATACGCAACACTATTCTTAGATTGTGTTCCACAAAATTTCAAGTTTGTTTTATAATATTCATTCTACGCAATATTGAGTGTATATATATATATATATATATATTAAATGTATAAATGAAATGTGGTTTGATTCTATTATATGAAACAAATAAGGATTCTTTCACAACACGTATCCCTGACTTGGCTTGCATTACACGCAATCACGACTTTCCTCGATAGCGTGTGTTGTACACAATATCAGGTTTCACTAAACAATGATATACAGTTATAATATTATTATGAACTAGCCGTTATGGATATTATTAACTACATTTTGAATTTTATGACTTTATTATTCATCTTACAAATTTTCTAGAACATGGTATAAGAACAAAATAAATTTTTTCGGGTAAAATATGTATTTTTCAAAAAATACAGTTTTGCAGCCTTTTGATGGCGCACCCAATTTAAATTAGTTTTTTAAATGTTTATAAGATAAATTTTACAAAATAAAATTATAATTTTTAATCAGGATATAAAAATTTACATTGGATAAAGTTTTGATATTTTTCTGATAACTTTCATATTTTAATGAATAGTAAAAACAAGCTATATTTTAATTAAAAACAACAGTTTTCATCGAAATAATTTATATAGTTAAATTATAATATTGAATGGTTTTAAAGTATAAATAGAATATATTTTTACCATTTAATATAATTTATGTCATTATCCTTGATTTTACATTGAATTCGGAGGTTAAATAAATTCAATCTTTTCTAATGTTTTAAACAAAAACCCGTTTTCTTTCGACAACGGGATTAATTTTAATTTAATTTCTGAAACTTCTGTGTATTGAATTTCGAAAAATGGATTCCATATTTGGAATCAGTGGGTACAAATTATATTAATAGAATTCTTTTTATTTTTGGTCTTTATGAATAGTAACAACGGTAAATTTTATTTACAATAGTAAAAGGTAAATTGGGTAATTAAGAGTAAATATAATATTATAAAATTATCCTAATACTCGTCTTAATACAATTGGATGATTATAATTTGTCCTAAGTAATATTTGGGTCGAAATTAAATCTATTAGAACCCACTTGGAGGTGATTAAGACCTTTAGTTTATTTTATTTAAAGTAAAGTGAAATATGTCTCACTCAACTTTAATAATTAATGTATTTTTAATATAAGTATATACAGAATATAAATTCGGTTATAAATAATCATTTGAAATATAAATTTTTATTTATTTTTCATGGTAATTTATTTGTAATATTTAAGAGTTATTTAATTACCTTATTATCTTATACATTAATGATGCAAAAATTATTTATTTAGAGAAAAATTAATAATATAGTTTTTATTGAAATAGTAATATATATCAAAAGGCCCCAAAATCTGCACAAAACATATTATTAGTGTATATATAAACCCTAAGAATCAATGGGCCGATTTTTTGACCCTTTGGATCCTTATTAAGGCGATTATGACACTTATATTATTTTATTTTAAATGATTCCAAAGTTGTCCCCTTCATAATTTAATAAATATAACAATTTAACTATTGTTATTTTCAGATGATAAATTCTAGTAATAGTATTATTGTGAAAGTTAATAGATTTATATTAATGATAGGATTTTATTTTTAATTTTTATGCAACAAATAATTATATTAAATAATTATACAAAAATGATGTAGTAATTATTTTATTAAGAGATAAACCAAATAAACGGTATCAAAAATAATAAAATAAATAATATATGAACTATTTAATGTGCTACACTAATTATATAGATACATATGACCTTTTATGAATCTATTAAAGCTTTTATTTCTAACATATCTTCTGTATATAGTTTATTTAAATTCAATTAAATGAATAGTGTCAAAATTGACACTATTGTTATTTTATAAAAATAACATATTATAAAATTGTTTAAAAATCACAAAAATATTTAAAAATTATAAATTGAAATTTATATGGTCTAAAATATTATAAAGTAAACAATTATGGACAATTCACAACAAATAAGTAATTATTTGTTATAATTTAAAATTTAGAATGTTATTTCCACAAATAAAATTAAATTGATTAAATAAGGATAAATCAAGTTGATAATGTTTAAAATAAATTCCTAACATGTCTAAATATTATTGGTTGATGAGATTACAACCCTATCTCATCTAATATTCTGATTTGAGTCATTTTTTACGTTTTTAAGTGGGGTTGGAATTTAATATAAACTAATATTTCTTATATTTCCAAAGGTACCCCTCTCCTCCCTTATAAAAGGGAACCTCCTCCCTCTCTTCCTCACACCACATTGAGCCTTAATTCTCGGAAAAACCCTAACAAATTCTCTTACCCACTTGCCTAGAAACATCCTAGAGGTCCTGGTCTTCTTCAAAGACCGATTTTAGTGCCCTAAGAGTAGGTTTCAAAGAGGCGCTTCAAAGAAGAGGTAATGTCCGTTACCGATTCTTTCAACTTTATTTCTTCTTACACTTATTCTTATTTAGTTGTTTAATTATGAAGTAATAATATCAGTATCACTAATATACTGATATGTTATTATAAGTACGAAACAACCCTATTTCACCATCTATCTAGCCTATGGAAAATGAAATCACCGTGCGTGCGTACGTACAGAATACCGTCTCCACGCCGTGGTGTAATCTATTTTCCACCACCACCTTACATGGATGGGTATAATGGTGAAAGTAATGAATATATATGATTATTGTAAAGTTATATTGATTCTATAATATTATACATACACTTTAATACAATTCCATGATCATGGGAATGATATCATCGTTCGTGCGTACGCACGGAATACCGTCTCCACGACGCGATGAGATTCACTCTCCATGATAACCATTCTAGAATGATTATAAAGTATATATAATAATTAATAATGAAATATATGACATAATAATTCTACTGGATTCATGTATATATATATTTATGTCATCTACTTAATTCCATTCAATTCAATAAGGAAACGAAAACAACGTTCATGCGTACGTACGACCTACCCTCTCCATGAACGGTGTATTTCATTCCATTTATCGATCCATTATATATATATTCTGAATATATATTATATATAAAACATGTTTTAAATTATGTATGTAAGTAATCATGATAAAGGCAATCATATGAATAATTACAAGTTAAAACACGAACGACAAATGAAACGATTTTACCCAAAACGCTACTTTAACACGAATTTAAAAAATAACGGGTAATATAAAGTCATAAGTGAACCATATATGATATAATAACAATTAATATCATTCTTTAATAATTAAATGACATTATTTATGTCATTATAAAGGTGTTTTGGATACGTAGGAAGCATATCAGACCTAAGGTTAGGGATAAATTTGCGAATCTCATTTTTATCCAAGATTGCTTATTCGTAAGTATTTACTGGGGTTATTTCTATCTTCTAAGTCATTGATTTATAAAATTGTATTCATGTATGTTTAAAGTCCTTTTTACCCATTTTGAATTTTACTACATGGTATGTAAGGAATCTTTCTTTTGTTTACGTTATGAGGTACTTTTTGACTTTTCCGACAAAAGTACGAGAATAATATTTTTTTAACGTATATGGCATGAAAGGATTTTTACGGTATTATAAAGCCTTATTTTCATGAAGCTTCCTCCAAAATATTTCATGACTATTTTAAAAAAAATCCTATTCTTTTAAAATTGCATGACATTTTGTGAAAAGAAAATTATTTTGAAGAAGAAAGGATATTTTCCTCAAGAATTCATTTCAAGTGTTTTATCAAAAAGAATTTTTCATCTAAGATAACATTATTTCATATGTTTATGTTTCAAGTATAATGTCTCTATGATTTACATGGTTTCAATTTTCTTATTATGAAATGATATCCATTTCTTTTATATGGATTATGTGATGATGGGATGATGTTTATGAAACCGATTTTATTTATTGGGTTTTTATGAATGATGTATGTTTATTTGGTGGCACAAGTAAGAATGATTTCATTATGAGATGGGTGGGACCTATATCTCCACACAATGCATTGGGTAATGATTTATATCTCATGAGATAGACATGGCTCGAACGGTAAGTTAATCTGGTTCAGTATTACAGGATTGGAACGAGGAGTGAACTCGATTCAGAAAGGGGCTTTGTCCACTAAGATGGTCTTGGAAGCAATGCCTTGGCTACTATGGAAATAATTAAATGTGCTTAATGGGTTCCACAATTACATGTTTTATTACCATGCTATTTTATCATGATTTATGTACTATTATGATCTATTCATTATGTACTTCCACAATTTATGTCTTTGCTCAATATTTTGATGTTTAAACATTATGTTCATGTTTTTAAGTTCAAATGTATACGGTATGTTTTATTTTATCCATGCTTACCCTTACTGAGAATTTGAGATCACCCTTTTTATGATTTATTTTCCCCAAGGATTAAAATAAATGTTTTAGTTAAGGAAACAAAAAGTAGAAGATCTTTATGGGAGATGCTAAAGATCTTTCACCACGGTTAAAAGATTATGTTTCATGTTTCCAAACACACTAAACTATTACGGTCCTTGTGTGTCTGTTTTTGTTATGTATTAAGTATTAAGAACAAGTAATGTAATATCTATGTACGTCATGCTTCAGGTCTCTACAGATACTCCCTACCACCACTACTTTCTAGAATCCATCTATCAAATCCATCGTGGAGAAAAACTCCTTCACATCATACTGTTACCTTGAGTCAATCGAAAATAAAAGAAATCCCATTTCTAATATTGATGCCCCATTGATCATCCACCATCATCATCACAACACAATAACATCCACGATCATTAAAATCACCCATAATATCAATTAATTTCACTTAGGAATTGGTATGTAATGATCCAATAGTAATTAATAATCTAGCCTCTAACCAAAGGAATTTAGGTGATAAATCATGTTGGGAAATGGGGAAGAAATTTAAATTCCTGAAAATGAGTAACAAACATTGTATGTGTTAAAGTTGGTCTTGATTTTTTGTTTTTTGAATGTGTAATGACGTATAATAATAATAAATAAATCAATTCCATAATATCCTAAGTAGAAAATATCATGAATCTCTTAGAACGATTGAAAGAGAAAATAAATTATAGATGAATCGATTTGTGTTCATTATGGGATAATCAAAAGCTAAAAAACCATATAAAATGACACATTTCTATTATTTTGGATCAATCACTAATAAAAATGAATTTTCACCTTCATCAATAGAGATATCCTCATATTTCATTGTTGTCTTCCAAGACTTCCTCCAATTCTCTCTCTTAATCCTGAGGGTTACGAGGGTACCCATGGCAATTGACCATAATCATGGTTAAATAAAGAGAAGGTATGGTTTCCGTGCTAAAAATAAGAAATAAATAAATTGGTTTATATATTTAATTATTTTCGACCATGATAAAATTTTAAAAAATTCCAAACACCAACATTAGTTATGATATGCCAAAAAAAATCTATTTTCCCAACTCAAAAAAGTCTTATATTTTCTTTCCATGTCAATTTTCCTATGTTATTAATCTATTTTAGGGAACTTCTTTATGCATGATATTAATATATTTTTTAATTTAATTAAATGATTTCTAGGATAATTGGGATTCAAAATATCACACGATCATAGTTCCAATCTTTGAAAAGAATAATTTATATATTTCAAATTATAATATTGAAAAATTTGACATTATATTCTCTTAACATTTGGTATTGTCATTATGAAATTTGAAAAAAAGTACTAAAAAAGGTCTGGGTGAAAATATCTCATCTAGGTCTCCCATTATGACATCTGGGACATGGTTAACTCATAAGTAATTGATCCCAATTGATCAGAAGGCCTCAATAATTTCTCCCCATATACTAAAGGAATCTGACTAGTAGGGAGGGTCTATGGTGTTACAATAAGGAGAAAAAACCTCATAATTAGAGTGGAACAATGGTGAGATAACAAATAGACATTGGGATAGTAAAAGGAAAAATATTGATATGGAAATAAATTGATAATAAAGTAATAACACATTATGAAAAAAGTGGTACCATTTAATAAATTATTAGTATGTCATCAAGCAATACAAAAGGCAGGAATACATAAATAAATATATATATATAAAATAATAAAATAATAAGAAGTATTTATAATAGAGTCATGAACTCGGGTTTGGTCCCACACACTTATTATCCCATGATAAAACCAATCAATCATCCAAGAACAAGAACAAACCCTTGTCTCTAACTGCATCCATGATGTGTGACAAGGTACCAAAAATGGGCCGAATAGGGTATGAGATATACTCGGTTCTCCACAACCATTGGTTTCTAAAATTACCAAACCAGTTCATATAATATAAGTGCTCTGATGATACAGTAATGGTAAATATGTAATGTAAATTGTAAAAGGTAGGAATTGGTTCCTGATACAGACTAGGCTGACACTACCTACTTTATCCCATGCACGGAAACCTCCAAACATACATCACCATAGACACAGACACAGACACCCACATGCATGTACTTTTATATAATAAATATATACGTTATGAAATTTATCTCCATATATATATATATATATCTACCCATGATCCATGATGTAACTCAATGATGAATTTATAGTTACTGGACTCTTACAATGTATATATAGATTCCATTTCCATGTATCATACTTCATAGAGGACTTCATGCCCAAGTATCACATGTATATGGGAATCCATGCCTGAGAATTACTAGTATATGGGAAACCATTCCTGAGTATTATATCTCTAGGTATTACATGATTGAGTATCATGTCAGTAAGGATACCATACCCATGTATCATATCAATACATATTTCATTCTTGAGCATTATATTTGTAAGTAAAACATGCAATAGTATCATATAAGTAGGGAATTCATTCCTGAGTATCAGAGGTAAAAATTCATCAAATATGATTAATAATGAACAAATAAATGGTTTATAATTCATTATCATTACACATAAACAGGGGAGTAAACCTTTTTTATGTAAAATCATGTGATATAGTCATACCTATCAATATCATATTAATTCATATTAGTCATTTCATCTAGATGCAATACGAAAAACAAAATAGGAGGTCGTTGGGTCACACAAGAATCCAAATTATCCTGATAAAATCCCATAATCACAATTCATGTTGTGGAATTAGTCAATGGGGTCCTATTCCACTAGATTATGAAGTATAATTCTATTTCAATCAAGGATCATGATTTAATTAAGATAAATGGGTATTTATGTGGAAACATAAGAATAAGAAGGCCCACAAAATCTGGATAATTGATATAATTTAATAACCCAAGGGGGATAATTACTATAAATCCATCCCTATTCTTGTAAAATAATAATCGTCCACTATCGGCCCTCATTTATTTCTAGATGAAGATAAAATAATTAAATAGAAAACTATCATAAAAATATGGTTTATTAGCTCTCAAGAAAATAACTCTGAAGAAGTTGATATTAACTAAATAAATGAATGATTTGGATTGAAAAAAAAACCAAAATATTTTAAATGTGATGAACTGTAATTGATTCTAAGGTTGTGTGAGATTAATGGTTCAGATTCTATGGAAGATGGAGGATGAACTCTCCCAATTTGAGTCAATACGAGAGGAAGAGTAATGGAAAATGGATTTTCTATTAATAACGATGAAATAGAAAAAAGTAAATTTACCCAGCAGAATAGGATTCATGGTTTGGATGCACGGTGGGAAAAATTGTGTGGTAACCATGTGCCATGTACTATTCCAAAACAGCATTTGCACATGCTAGGTGAACAATTAGGATATGCATGTATAGACCATGAGAAAAAATGCAGAATGATGTATGATACACATTTATAGACATGCGTACATTTATGTATAGTTAGAATAATCATTACACACCTATTCTATATAATGGAACACCCTTTGTATTTTTAATAATACATGAAAACTACAATGCAAAGTATATAATAATAGAGTGTACTACCTGTTTGCTAAAACATTTTGGATTTGCGCTCTAGACACGACCCAAACAACCTCAAAACCTCTATAAACTCATTAAAAATTATGAGGAGGATAAATATAATGGATTATACTATGATTAAAAGGTTTTCAACCACATATAAATGAATAGATAACAGAGTATTTCCCCTTAAAGAAACTCCTCCACAACATGTCCTTACATTGGTGGTAAAACAACATTAGAGAATAAAATCAGTCAATAATCACATATATCGGCCACTTTATGAAATTTCTTATTATTTATATGGGTTTTCAGCAATAGACCCCATTATATAGGGACAAAAAATCATCGGACATCCATCATTCTCTGATTGATGATATCAATATAATACTTCTCAAAGAATGATTCAGCCACTAGTTTAACATACAGAGGATAAAAAGTATGAAATGGGTTGGCATGATATTGGAACATATGTAATATAAAAAAGATATTGTGAATGAATTGGTATCTTTGATGAATATTTATCTAATCAGCTACTTTCCCGAATCACTCTAATATATATAAAGCCCTAAAATGATGAGGGGACAACGTGAACTATCTCAAAATTTTTTATGTAATAGTCTAGGAGAAACTCAAAAGAAAACTCTGTCCCTATCCTCAAACTCCAATGGTCGGTGACGTTAGTTGAACTATCTCCTCCATATAAACCACGAAAAACTAACTGATTTTTAGTAAGATGTTCCTACACTGAATTCTCTTAAACAATACGTAGACATAGTGGTACTATATCTTCTCCCCTTAAACTATAAAAGGGGGAGAAAAAAACCTATTATATATATCCTCAAATATATCCATTTTTATATTACTCTCTATGATTTTATTTTCTTTAAAATCAATTATAGATACATGTTTCTCCCAAGAATATTCGAAATCAAAGTCACATGCCTAGAGCTTACCATCTAGTAACACTATCATTCATTTTGACTGGCATTTTTTCTGTGGGTTAAAGGGTGTAGTCATAAAAACTCATTCCCCATGGACATTATGAAACCCCTTCTAGAACATCAATTTAAATTGAGAATCACTATAAGAAATGATGGAATGTTCTACTTCATTTTCTTGTCCACGATTATCGAAACTGTGTCACCATATTAAGGATACCACCGAAAACCGATCATAAAATTTATAAAGACATCGTCAAATTTTAATTTTAGGAATGGTAATATATATAATAAACAAGTATTCCACTAGTTCCCTGCCTTCACCTACTGATTTGGGGAACACCCAATGATAAATATTGTGATATTACATTTGATCACATGCTACCAATACAGGTGACAAATGTTTATGTATATCATGGAAATCCCATGGGGGTAATACCCACTATGGAGAATGATATTATTGATTTAGTTCCTATCCTTTGTATTAAGAAACCCATACATACCACTTAACATGAAGTATATCATCCCCATTGATATCCCAACCCCGTGGTAGATCCCATCACGAAACGCTCTTCATTAAGACTAAGCCCTTAGGATCAAAGAATTTCATCTTCGTAACTCTATCTAGAAGTGAGGAGGTTACCACTATGTCTGGAGAAAAAAGCCACATCAGAGTCCTATAAACCTCTAGATGTATTTAGAAGATAATATACATCAGTAACTATTCAACAATCTCTCCCAAAATAGCTTCAATTTCAGTCTTTTGGATTATAGAATCCATAATTGTGTTTCCCGTTCTAGGAATATAGGGAAACACAAAGTTGATGGACTGAAATTATTCAAACCCATTTCTCTATCTAAGTTACATTTCCTATAATGTAAAATTATATTTGGGCATGTTGTTGTTTGTAAACAACAATATATTATCTCCCAATAAAAAATTCATCCAACAAAAAATTTCATGAATGAAAACATGTAGCTTGAGATCATTCATGGGGTAATTCCTATCAGGAGGAAAAAACTGATGAGATCCATATGTAATAAAATAATCATCCTATATTTTAATGTTTCCTAGACCAATACTTTATGTATAACAAAACACAATATTACCTCTTCCTAGCATTATATGAATCTGGATCCTAATCAAATACACTATTCTTTTCATCTCTATAAATGTCTTCTTATACACTTCAGACAATAATAACTTTAAAAAAAATTATCCAATAAAAAAATAGGTGTTTCAATTAAGGATAAGTACTCTATAATGTTCATATAATATCTATATTTCTAAAATAGACTATATATATCAAAGACATTCTTGTGCCGCTGATAAGAAACAATAGTGCTCAACTTTTCTATGTAACAAGATTCTCCAATCAAAATGATACCCAAGCAAAAATAATGAACATTATTGATCGATAAGTGGAATTTAGATATCCTATAAAACATGTAGTTAACCATCAATATATTTAATATGATCTCATGATGTTTGGCATGGTCAAATGAATTATGATAATTCACCAAGAGCTAATTGCTGGGGACTACCATATATGAATCTATATAAGGATTGGAAACCTAATCCATCAAGACCCTGAAGACTGAAAGCATATTCTTGATACCATATTTCATGACCTGATACTCATATAAAACCCTTATCCTCTAAATATATCTTCGTGGTAAAATGGAGAGGTAAACCCCATGGTGAAGTTTTGGGGCGTATACAACCCCTATCCCTTAAATACTATATCAACCTTTTGATCTCTTGAAACTAAAGAGAATTTTACTTGTTAGGAGGAATAGATACCAATGAAAACAATTAAAATTACTTGATAAAAAACTATACCACTCTATTAATAGGTAGTTCATAAAATTCATCAATAATGACAACTCTAAAGCTATCAACTAGAAGAGATAAATCTTCCTGATATACTCCCTGATCATCTATAAAAATTGTATAAATCTATACTATCAGTCTACTAGGTATATGATTCGTTGGTTCCACTTTGGTCTCTATTATGTTCTATTAATGCTAGAGTATATAAATTCCACCCTATGGTGATGTAATGGATACCTTCTGGTGACAGAAATCCAAATTGGCACGGTATGAAAGAAATCGTTCCATCATATTAATGATGTTGAAACCTGTAATCTCAAGCTTGTAGAGGATCTGTTGAAAAAGATGACCACCTATCTCAAGGTGAATCTCCTTACACTTGTTCACACTCTCTTAAATATACCCAAATTATTTTCAAGGGTCATCAACCCACTAAATTTCAAAATTTCAAGTACGATAATCTAAAAAATACACACAAATATGAATTAATATGAAGAACCCGTGTCTATTAAGGAATAAAATGAAGTAGATGATACTAGAATTTTACATAAATCTATAGATAGATTAGTTCTACTTTCCTTTGTAAAAGGATTCATTATATATATATGACCATATTCATGGCCTTGAGATATAACCTAATTTCACTCGGTTGGCCTACCCTATTAGAACTGTACATTTTAAGCCTCTCTAGCTCATTCATGACCACCTCCTTTTCCTAAATGGCCTATAATACTCTAGATTACTACCTATAAAGGCATTAATTATCCCATTCCTAAGGGTTTAGAATATATGGATCCTCTAACAATAATAATAGAAGGGAATGTCTTTAGAAATTACTAGATATTCCTCAACAATCAGCAACCTCTCCCCATGACTGGGTATTTGTGAATCTTGGATTCTTCTTATCTAGATATACACACAAGTGAAAAACCACATAATCGTCAATGGGTATAATCTAGCTTTCAAAACCACCACATTCTGCCTCAAGGAGTCTTTTTTGGCCAATAATAGAACCACATCCCTACCTCAGTTTGGAACCACCATAGGCCATACCATCATCCTCCATCAGGTACCTCTTGGTGATGAGTGACCTATTTACAATTTTCAATGTGGTAGTTAGCCAAAATAAATTGGCATTATATTAGAGAGAATATAAAATACCCTCCTAAAAACTCTCATTGTCACTAAAATGCCACAATCAAGAGGAGTGAAAAGAGCTGGAGACCTGTTAATTGAGAAAAATAATCCATCACCGACATAGTAACCTGATGCGGATTCATAAACACTCTAGCATAGTCTTATAAAATCATATTTAGAACCACATATTCATTGAATAATATATAAAAACCAACCAATGACATTATTTAATGATTATATACTAGGGTGATAACATCCTAACACTGTTCAGATGAATCTCAAAAAATATATGAAGTGATAATCACTTTCCTCTTAGGAGGTGTCTCTAGATTATTAAAGATAGTCAACGAGGCTTACAAACCTGAATTTCCAGCTTATAGTCTTGTAGTGACTTCTATTTCCCAGGTATTATGTTTAGATACTGTATGGATAATTTTGAGACCAAGTAGTGAGGAAATGTTCGATTTTGAGGCATAGTGTTCCCAAAATAAATTATTGAAATATATTAAATATATTTATTTGCACGTGCACATAGTTTTACAGAAAAATTCAATGAAATTTATTTACTGTTCCAGATGAAAAATGGTAGTATACCAGTCAGTTTAGAACATGGTTTTTACCCTAGGAATGACATAGCATTGGTCAAATCAATCGATGAATAGATTGATTTTTGGATCGTCCATTTTGCATTGTGGGATTTATTGTGGGGGTTTAATCAGGATAATTACATTGTTATTTTTGATTATTCATTATTATTCTCTTAGTAATGAATTTAGTTTGACATGAAAATCAACTAAGGTTCATTCCAATTGACTGTTCTTTTTATTTTATCCACTAATTTTTCATTCATCGGGGGGGGGGGGTCTATTGTACAACATATCTTGATGAATTGACTATTAAAAACCCATATATTGATGAAATGAAATGATATAATAGATATTTTTTCAGAAAGGCATGATGGTCATCTGAATATAGAGATGGTATTGGACTGGGTAATGTAAATACCTATTATTCATGTTCTTTGATGTGAAATAATGACACCATTAAACTCCATTTTTCAAATCCATCAAAGGACTGAAAGTTATTGTCCATCAATAATGAGGATTCCCCTGGATTTTTTGAATGATGTATTGGTGGATAGATAGTCAATGCACCATAGAAGACACACAAAACCTGATTTTAGAATTTGAAAAAATCCATATGAAATGGCATGTAAGTCATTGAAACTCATGATGCCAGACCCATTTGGAAACAACTATGTGTTTTTGAGGAAGATAAGTATTCCACAATTTGTGAACCCTATCATATGAATCATGAAATTTACTCAATGGATAGTTACATACATCATAAGGAAGAAAGACATGGTGGGGAGTACACTGTTTATAGAATTCCATGTTCTCCTCTATATAGACATGACCAAGGCAGAGTACATAGAAAACCGACAAACCCTATACGTATACACATAAATGGTACATGGTTTATTTACAAGGGTAGGACCTGGGCTCTAGGGACATGGCGTGAAACCCTAATAAATTCCATGAACTTATTAAATGTTGGATTCAATCTCTTTTTCTTTGATATATTGGACATGTTTTGTTAGGGTGTGTTCTCCATATCCATTCCCCGAGGGTTAGTATGTAATTTTTTCCCTCACATAAGAACATAGATCCCTTCAAGAGGACTCCATGTATAGAGATATTGGAATCCCTTGGTGAGGAATAGGGTGAGATCCTCTATTCATATTCATTCCCTAGGATGGTTTATTCAAATCATCAAGGACAACACTACATGGGTACTGATCCAATACTTAGTAGGTTAATCCATATTCAGTTCTCTGTAAATCCCATGTCCATGGGATTTATTTTGGATGTGTATCACATATCTTAAGACATTAGTGATTACTTATAATGGTGATATCCGAAGAGAACTACCTCTTAGAAAATCATTATTAGTACTATATGAATCAATTTAGTTTTATCCCATATAAATAATTTGTGGAACCTTGGAGTTGATATCTTCTAGTGTCATACAATAGTGGGAATATCCTATTGACAATTTTTGTTTTTTAATTATATATTAATATTATTTTTATATATTCTATAAACATATACCTATGTAGAGGTGACTTTTTTTCCTCTATTTTATGCTTTTTGGTTTTGAGGGTCTCTAGGGAATATTTTTATACTAAAACATGCAACAACTATGCCTACATGTGTCATGTTGTGTGAATAAATTGATATTGTTCCAAGAGTCCCTGATAGACCAGGACAAGATGATGATTTGTGACATGCAATATATAGAGGTGTCTTCCTATGGAATTTTGAAAGCATCACTAGTTTTACTTTCATGTTGGTCTTGTTTTCATACTCCTTGTGGTGGCCCTATATTTTGGACATTTTTACATTCATTAATTTCATATTGTACTCTAATTGTGGTATTTATATGTATACATTCAAGTTTGTTAAACGCTTTTATCAATTTTTTCATTTTATAATAATTTATATGTATGTGTTTTCATAGGTATGTAGGGTAAGTCCTCTCAAATTAGTTAAACGCTTTCTTGGTTATACTCACCAACCCCAAGGTCAATTAGAGGTGGGAATGGGGAGTACAGGAATTGGCTTCCCTAGTACAGGATGTGATAGAGTGGTATTAGAGAATTAGACTCTACCATAGTACTGGAGTATGATAGATTGATTTTAGAAAAAATGGTAAGTGTTTCGAGTTCAAATAGTAGTCTAGGGACACTAGTGTTGGTGTGGTGGTCAACATATCCATAAACCGCGACTCGGTTCACCTGATTTTCAAATCAGTATATGATAACACCAGTTTTTGGGAAAATATTATACATTCATAATAATAGAATGGGTTGTAGGTTCAATGTCATTCTTGAGTTACTTCTCTATATATAATCATTGATTGTGGTACACCATGTTTATTTTCAAGATACCTACATGATGTATTTTAGCCAGGGTTTAGTATCACAATCATGACGATTACCCCCTATGTTTTGATTCATCAATATAGGGAGAAGTTCCTGTTGTTTTACCTCTAGGTGGTGCCCCGGCTATACCACAACATACTTAGAAATACATGGTATGCACAGTACTAGTGGATTAGGTGTGTAGGATGAGCTCAGTTTATGAGTTTTAGGGACAGAGACCCCTCATTTTCTAATGTGAGCCTGACCCACTTGTTATCGATGACTGGATTGAGGCAGTAACATGAGTTTTTCTTCTGGTAAGGACACCTTCAGATCAGACGCTGGTCCCATTGGAAAGCCATATTAATATATTGATGAGGAGATAATAGAGGTTAGAGACACATTCTTATTAGGAGGAGACTCTACCAAAATAAGATTTTTATCACCTTTTTATAGAGGAGTTATCTTCTTCTATGTTTAGGGTTGTATGTGTCCTAGAGATTTTCCACCTCTATATGGGAAACATAAAATTAGTTTAGTATTCATTGAGTTCTACCAATATTTCACGGTACACTGTTGATATGGTTCAAGAAAAACTATTCACGGCTCATTCCATCATGTGTAGTCTACATAAATATTTATAAGCTGGTGTTATACATATATTCATTCCTAGTTATGTTGGGGGTGCCAGATTTAACATTGGTGGTTGAGAAATTCTTGGATGAAAATATAAATCATGATGTCACTAGTAGTTGGAATATAGAAGTTGATACCCCATCATTAAGGAGCCGAAATATTTCTCTAAGACCTGGAGATGTGAGATGTTACTGAAGAAAGTAAAATGATATAGGTTCTATGGTTTCGGGCTATCAGGATGTGTATAGTCAGCCTATAGAGTGCCAGTTCTACTTATGTGATGGTAGAAGACATCTAACTAAGATTGTCTGAAGCTCTAAACAATTGACTGAGAGACCATAGATTGGCTACTGAGGTAGAAACAATAGTGTGGGAAGGATGGTCAATAAGGTGGAGGATGTGTCATAGGATATGGGAGTGTAGATAGAGGTGGTAAATGCTTTTAATTGTTACTACCACTACCACTAGATGTTCCATCATAGGCTTAGAGAGGTAGAGAACATGGGATTGGACAACTGCTGGTGGTTGAAGCATATTAACCCGATGCTATGGGAATGATTTGAGGTATGATCATATTATTTTATACCATAGTTACATAACCTATTTAATTAGGTTCAATCTATTCCATTGCTTCCACATATCTTGTAAGGGATATATATAATCTAGTTGAACCATTGACTCGAACATTATTCTTGGATAGTCTTACTAGGGACAACATTGAAATTTCATACATATGTTGATAGTGAGACCTAACTCTTTGAGGTGAGAATTGCATTTGGGATCTATTTGTAGCTGTGATGATGCCTTACGATGTGATCTTTTTTATGAACTGGATATCCATTGTACATTACTAGATTGAAAATTAAAATAAGTGTTATATTTTTTCCATAGTGATCGAACTAGGTTCTCCTTTTTCAGTGAAATTGAAACATAGACATAGAAATATAAACTCATGAATAAGAGGGTGAAGTTTATTAATCATTAGTTGGATAGCTTAATCCTTAGAATTGTGGATGTTATGAGTTCCAATATTCATGTAGTAGTATCAAAGTAAAATGAATTCTTCCCCAATGATGTTCTAGGGTTACATCCCCATCGAGACTTATACATATATATTGATATATACACTATAAAGATATTGATATCTATTCTATCATGTTAGATGGATTTCATAGAACTCTGTGAGTTGGGGGTGAATTTGGTGGACTTGTAGAAGAATGGATTTGTTATACCAGGTGTTTTAGTCTGGGAATTCCTAGCTCAGTTCGACAGAAAGGCTGATGGGATCCTAGTGTCATGTGTGTACAACTGTAACATGAATTTGGTGATTGTGAAGAAAAATTAAACACTACTGGGGGTCATTGACCTCTTTGATCTGTTGAAAGGGGCACAATGTTTCTTAAATGATGACGTCTGGTTAGGATTTAACTAGTAAGAGCATATTATGAGGATATATCAGAGATGGTATTCATATGTCTCTATGGTAACTTTGAGTACATGGTGATGAACTTTGGAATAATGAATTCCCTATCTGTTTTCATGGGTCTGATAAACCAGATCTTCCAACCTTTCTTAAATCGGTTTGTGGTGTTCTTCATCAATGATATCCATGCATAATAAGAATTCGAGGAGGATATCATGGGATACATAAGTATGGTTCCAGATTTACTATCAGATAACTAACATAATGTAAATATATCAAATATTCAGTTCATCATTCATGTAGTCCACTTTCTGGGACATTTTTTCTCAGCCGATGTAGTGAATGTGGACCTGGAAAACATCAGGGGATTGTTATCCTAGGACCCACCCATGACTGTGATAGAGGTGAAAATATTCTATAGGTTTGAAGGCTCTTATCTGATATTCATACAGGGTTTCACCAAGATATTTTCACCCATGGATGACTTGACTCAAAAGGGTCATCCTTTCATGTGGATAGAAAAGTGCAAGAAATTTTTTCCACAGTTGAGATAGAAACTGAAGAGTGCTCCCATCAAGGTATTTCCAAAGGATGGTGTCGAGTAAATAGTGGTCTATAATTAATCATGAATTGAGATTGGTTTTGTTCTGAAATAAATACAGGCAATGATTTCCAAAGTCTCCCATTAGTTGGCACCAAAGGAGAAGAACTACATGACTCGTATTGTTGAGTTAGTAGTGTTTGGCTTCTCACTAAAGATGTAGCGACAAAATCTGATGGGCTAGTGTTTTATCATTTATTTTGATCACATATGTCTCAAGTATATATTATCTTAGAAGGATGATAATTTCAGATATAGGAGATGGCTAGAGTTCCCCATGGATTATAACAATGAAAGTTTCTACAAATTTGGGAAGGGTAGTGTAATAGTATATTCTCGGAGAAGGATATCCGTAACACCCCAAGCATCCACGGTACACTTCTCTTTTAATAATATAGTAGCGTGTGTTGTATGCAACTTTGAGTTCTAACACACAACAACCAATCAAACTAGCTGTTATGAATATTAATACCAAATTTTTGAAATTTTATAAATTTTATCTTTCAAAATGGACTTCATTTTTAGATTCGTAATATCGAAATTAGCTTAGGGTGAATTTGTGGTATTTTTCTAAAATATTTCAATTTTTGATGAATAGTTAAAACACTAAGTTATAGGTTAAAACCAAAATTTTTTAATTAAGTATTTTTTATTTAAATTTATTTTAGGTCAAAATAGATACCTAATACCTATATATGTTCAATTTAATTCATTAGAGTCAGTTTATAATTATTTTATATATACAATAATTTTACTCAACTTTTCACCGTCTTTTACCCTCCTCCTAGGAGAATTTGCAAATTCAAATAAAACTTAATTTTACCGCTTTTGTGAGTGTAATTTCAAAAATCCGAGAGACATGGTTTATATAATTAAGTAAAATGTGGTTCAATGAGATGAAAATAAATTTTGGTGAAAATTAATTTTATTCTTTTATTTACCAAAGTTAAAAGTAAATAGGGTAATTAATCATAAAATGATATTATTATTACCCTAAAACATGTCCTAATTCTATTGGATTAGTATAATTCTACAAAAAAAACCTTTGGAATAAAATATGATCCTTTTTGGCCCACTTGGATTAGATTAGGATAATTATTATTATTTTATTTAAAGAAGAATAAAAGAGTTAAAATCAATGTTTAATAACTAAAACATTTTTAATATAGAAATATTCATAATATAAATTCGACTATAAATATTTTTTATAAATATAAAATGATTTCATACATAATGGTATTTTATTTATATTTATTAGAAATAAAATAAAATAATTTATTATTGATACAATAATGATGTGGTTAGATGGACTTTTTTCGAAGTTATAATGTTGTTATAAGTTTATTAAAAACAAAATACCAAATAGTGTAAAAATTGACATAAAAGTGTTTTTAAAACAAATATAATATTATAAATTGATATTCAATCCAAAAAAACTAAGGATCATCCAAAGAACTTATATAATGATAGGTGTATCATTAATGAACAACTTCGTCTTCTCTTGGATGTATATATTAAGTTTATTAACCGTATAATATAAAAATACAAAGAGACATGGTAAATGTTAAAATATTTAACTAAGAGTTAAATATAAAGGATAAAGTTAATATAGTGACAAAAACCTATTGGTTGAGTGGTTTTCGACCCAAACCTACCTAATACTTTAAATAATTCTCTTTGGATCATTTTTAAACCAAAAATTATTTTATTATAAAATAATATTTCTAGCTTTTCCTAAGGTTCCCCACACCCCTCTTATAAAGGGGAACTCTCCATACTCTCTAATTCACACCTTCAAATCCATTTGTCTTGGCCATATTTACCCAAATACCCTATAAACTACCCTCCCTTCATCCTAGAGGTATTCCTTTTTTCAAAAATCCATCCTACGAAGACCTTTTGATCAAATCAAAAGGAAGAACCTGAAGAAGAAGTAAATATTTAATAACCTCTTTCTAGATCCTTTTTTCTTCAACTTCCTCTTTCTTTGTTGTTTCCATTCTAAAATAAAAACTCTAGTATCTTCTATATATTATTATGGTATTATAAAAATGGTTCAAACAAATTCAATATTCAATCCATCCTTTGAATGACATGTCACCATACGTGCATACTTACGGTTTACCGTCTCGACGTTGCGGTGTAATTGTTATTGAATATACTATTATATGGATTGGAATAATAATGATGCTTAATTGATGTAAATAATAAATATAACATGATAATTATTCTTTATATATGATATAGTATCCATTTATATATTATTTTAATATCAAAATAATGATATTGTCTCTCGTGCGTACGTACAGATTACCGTCTCCACGAACGCGATGAGATTCATTCCCAATCGTATCCATTCAAGACTAATTTTCATTTGATGATTAAAAATAATGTTTAAAGATTTTATATCATTATGGATATGAATATGATACATCCCATCCAAAACATATATGACTATCATAACAAAGAATATAATGGAAAACGAATCTGTTAACACCTGAAACGATGATAATACTAAGATATTATTAATAAAACAATATTAAAAGATCATATATGATATCATATTAATGCATATGAATTTTGTATAATTTAATAACAATTATTTCACCATTATACAGGAGGTTATCCAACCCTCAACCAAGGAAAAGTACATGGTAAGGGTTAATTTTACAATCTCTTCATTATCTGAGATTTTTTATACGTAATTATCTACTAGGACCTCTTTATCATCCACATCCATGTTTCTTATAAATGTATTTCAAAAAATTCTTACTATTTTAGAGAATATGGGTTAATTTCATTAATACCCATGTTTTACTTTTATAAGATGTTTATAATAGAATCTTTCTGTCATTTTCCAAACAAGGTACTTTATGACCATTTCGACAAAATTCAGGTAAGAATGTTTTTTAACATACACGGTGGGCATGGTTATTTTCTGCCATTATAACATCTTCAGAGCTTCCCTTTAAATATTATAAGAATATTTTCAAATATAAATGTTTTCTTTTATAATTATGTTACTTTTAAATGATTTCAAAATAGAAAGAGATATTTTTGTAAAAAGTTTTTTTATTTCACCTATATCGACATCCTTTGATGGATTTTAAGATTATTTGAAGATGATTTATTATAATAAAAAACATCCATATTGTATTGAAGATTTTGTGATATATTTGACTCTGGATTTGTAATTTTATACCATTCATGAATTATGGATAAAGTATTGACATTTTGTATGCTAGTTTTAATACGAATGTTTATGTTATGTTTAAACCTTTTCATATGAGAAATGCATTGGACTTAGTAAATCACAGGTGGAGTCGGCTATATCTCCTCGGTGCATCGATAGGTCTAATGAGACAAACTAGTGTCTTGGGACAAGGCCTTGACAAAATATTATTTTTAGTCTTGGTACAGGGACTTAAATATGTGGTTATGAAAGTCTCACATTATGAATTCCATCATTATAAAAGTGGATATTGATATTTCATGTGATTATTGGACAAGTAGAATATCCATGTGAATAAGTAAATTGAATTATTTGATTTTTATCTTTTAATTATTATGCTGATTTTCATGTTTAAAAAGGCTTCAGTTTTAGTCTTATACATTGCCTTAAATGTTTATTCTTATTTATGATTGTTTCTGCTATATTATTATCTTTACCGAGCATCTAAGCTCACCCCTTTCTATGTTTTATTTTTCCTAGGATACGAAGAAGTATATTATGACTGACCAACAAGGATAGTCTAAGGGGTATGATTATGGTCTATGGGAACAATTTTGTTTTAGTTTTTCATTTTATGTTGTAATGTAAACCTTATGAATGTATCTAGTACTTCGAAGGCCACTAAAATAATCGGACTTTTGAGACATGATCTTTTGTTATAATACCAATGTTATGTAACAATGCACTGACTCTATGCTTCTGGGGTTGGGTCGTTATATTTGGTATCAGAGGGAGGTTTAGTAAAATCTATGGAAACTGGATTTAGATAAACTATGATTTGAGAACAAAGCCCTGAGATAGACGTTCATGATTAGTATAGAAGAAACTCCTATAATTTTGGAATTGTAGAGATTATGTGAGTTTTCCAAATAATAAATCCCTTTCTGGATATGAGCAGGTAGAGGCGGATCTGGCACAAATGTACCTAGGGGTAAAACCTGAAAACACCGCTTTGATCTAGACTCGAATGAGAACTGGTGCACGACAACGGGCCTTGATGCACTCTTGGTTACGACACTCCTGGGGGATAGGCTTAGGATAATTCTCATTTTCATTAAAAAACATTATGAAGGGTTTATGAGTATATAATTCCTCAAAGAATTTTTTTTGTTATTATAGATTATATCCATAAACTGTTTAATTTATGTTAAGTGTATTACAAGTTTGTATTTATGTATTGCGATTCATAAAATAATCTAGTTTATGTCATTGTTTAGAAATGGTGCTAGTGGAAGGAATGGAAACTGTATCAATGCACGCACTAAGTGTAGGGATTGACCTCTTGCTCAGGATAATTATTGTAGAGATGGGGAAGCAATTGGTGTTGATCAGATAATCACCATACTGGGACAAATCACACATGTTATGAATAATAACCTTACCCGTATGGAGCACCCTGACCCACAATTTGGAAGATCACTGTTAGATCACTTCATGAGGAAACAACCACCAACATTTAAATGTGGTACAAATCCACTAGTAGCTGAGAAATGGATAAATTCCTTAGAGAAAATATTCCATGCCTTGTGGAGTAGCGAAAGGGAAAAAGTTGTAATGGCAGTTTACTGCCTCACTGGAGTTGCTGGTCAATGGAGGTCATTGATTAAAAACCCAAAGGAATATGATAATTTATCAAATATAGAATGGATGGAGTTTTAATAAATTTTCATAGAAAAATACTTTCATCATGACCATCGAGCGGATATGGAAATACAATTTGTCAGTCTGAGGCAAAAGGAGGATGAGAATGTTGAAAAGTATGAAGCTAAAATTAAAAGGTTTTTGAGGCATGTTGAAGATTATATAAATAATCCAGGAAGTAATATTGATCGCTTATTTAATGGGTTAAAACCATTTCTCCATCGAGCATTAGTCTCACAATCAGTCTCTTCGTATGAAGATATTGTCTCATGTGCTATCAAGACGGAAAAATAATTTTCTATGCCTTATGACTTTAAAGCAAAGCAAGAGAAGAAGAGATCTACATAACACTCAGGAAATGGAAATAAGGGGAAGAATGGAAAGGTTCAATATCCAATCTGTAGTAAATGTGGAATGAAACACCCTGGTACTTGCCTAAAGGGAATGGGAGCCTGTTACAATTGTGGTGAAAAAGGCCACCAAGCTCATGATTACAAGGGGAAGAAAAAGGCTATTGATGTTGAATGTACAATTGTAGAGAAAGGGGGCATTATGTGAATTAATGTCCTAAGTTTCAGGGGAACTTACCTTAGAAAAGGCCAAGGGATCACGTCCAAGCTTATGCTATAACAACTTCTAAGGATGAAGCTCCGAAATATGTTGTGGCAGGTAATTTATTGGTTTCCTGAATTTTAGCCAAAACTTTTTTGATTCTGGATCATCACATTGTTTCATATCTTCCCAGTTTTCTATGAATGTTAGATATTTCAAATTTTATTTAACAAGGGAGTTGTCGGTAAAAAAACCTAAGGGAGGTATCATTGCAACAAAGTTTCATGAATCGGTCCCCATTAATGCATATAAATTTTCATTATTTGCTGATCTCATCATCATACCCATGATTGAATTTGATATAATCCTAGGCATGGATTGGCTTTCGGACCATGATAAAAAAATTTATTATAAGAAGAAAGAGGTTACTAATTTTTATGACAATGATAAAGTACACCTTATATTTAGAGCTGAATCGCCACCACCTAATTTTTATCTAGATCCACCCCCAGTAGCTCAACTAAATTCAATTATGGAGGTTACTAATTTTTATGACGATGATAAAATATGTTGATGTGTTTCTAGTAGATTTACCTTGACATCCTCCAAAATGAGAAATTGAGTTTTCCATTTATTTAATTCCTGGATCAAGCCTCATATCGAACACCCCTTATAGAATGGACACTGTGGAATTAGTGGAACTAAAAAAAAAATAGAGGAATTGATCAATAAGGTATTTATTCTCCCTAGTGTTTCTCCATGGGGATCCCTTATTATTTTTGTTAAGAAGAATGATGTATCTATGGGGTTGTGCATTAACTACTGGGAGATCAATGCTATAACAATAAAGAACAAGTATCTCATACCTCTCATTGATGATTTATTTGACCAACTGCATGGAGATCAATACTTGTCAAAGATTGTCCTTTGATCTAAATACAATCAGTTGTGCATGAAAAAGGAAGACATTCCAAAGACAACATTTCAATTCAGGTATGGGCATTACGAGTTTACAGTAATGCCTTTTGGATTGACTAATGCTCCCTCAATTTTCATGGATCTAATGAACAGAATTTTAAAGGAATATCATGGTGAATCTGTAGTGGTACTTATTGATGATATCTTGGTATACTCTAAAAGTTAAGAAGATTAGGAAAATCACTTATGCATTATCCTGAAGACTTTTAGAAGACATAAATTATATGGGATGTTTAGCAAGTGTGAATTCTGGCTTTGGGATATTTCTTTTCTTGACCATATTGTCTCTTGGGATGGAATCTCTATTGATACTTCTAAGACAGGAGCAATCCAAGAATGACTAGCGCAAACAAGTATAATTGAGGTATGCGGTTTTATTGGTTTAGCAGGTTATTATTGGCATTTAATCCAGAATTTTTCCCGATTGGCTAACCCATTAACCAAACGCACACGTAAAGTGGTGAAATTTGTTTGGAAAAAAAAATTGAATAATTTTTTAAAGAATTGAAGAAAATATTAGTCAATGATCCTATATTTACTCTACCATTGGGGAATGATGATTTTTTTATTTATAGTGATGGTCCAAAGAAATGACTTGGGTTTTTCCATATGCATAATGATAGGGTTATTGCCTATGAATCACGACAGCTAAAAATTCATGAGGAAAACTATCCTACTCGTGATCTTGAGTTTGCAGCTATAATCGTTGATTTGGTGATTTAAAGACAATATCTCTATTGAAAAAAATGTGATATATATACCGATCACAAGATTTTGAAGTATATTTTTTCATAGAAAGAACTCAACATGTGGAAAAGGCGATGGCTTGAACTACTCAAGGATTATAATTTCACTATACACTACCACCCAAGGAAGGAAAATAAGGTGGCAGATGCTTTGAGTAGAAAGGATCATGGTGTTTGGAACATGATGAGAGTTGAAATATGTCCTATATATATAGATCTAGTAAAGATGGATATGGGAATCACCATTGATGGTGAAAAAAAAATACTTTTTCAAATGGTTGCTAAACCATCTTTACAAAAAAGGATAAAGAGTTCTCAGACCGGTGATGAAGAGTTTCAAAAGATGATTACATATGTGAATGATGGGAGATTGAGTGACTTTGTGTCTGAAGTTGTAATTTTGATATTTGGGAAGAGGCTTTGTGTTACCAATATCCCTGATCTAAAAATGAAATTGTTGGATGATGCTTATAGTTCCAATTTATCTATACATTGTGGTAGCTCTAAGATGTATAGAGATTTCAAGGAACATTTTTGGTGGGACAACATGAATATGGAGATTGCTGATTTTGTGTCAAGATGCATTGTTTGTCAACAAGTGAAAGCGAGAAGGCAATAGCCAGGAGGAGTGATGCAACCACTTCCCATACCTGAGTGGAATTGGGATAATATTACTATGGAATTTTTCAAGGAACTACCAAAGAATTCTAGAAGGAACGATGCAATATGGGTCATTGTTGATCGCCATACAATGTCAGCACATTTTCTAGCTATAAGAGAAGATTTAACACTTAAACAGTTAGAAAAATTATATATTATTGAAGTTGTAAGACTTCATGGAGTACCACTATTGACTGTTTCTGATCATGATCCCCATTTTACATCAAGATTATGGAAAAGTCTTCAGAAATCCCTGGATACTGAACTTCGTTTGGACCCTGCCTACCACTCCCAAATGGATGGACAATTAGAACAGATTATTCAAACCTTAGAAGACATATTGAGATCTTTCTCACTTGACGTTCAAGGTACGTGGGATCAATATTTACCTATGGTAGAATTTTTCTATAAAAATAGCTTCCATTCAAGTATTCAGATGGCACCATATGAAGTGTTATACAGAAAGAGATGTCACAGACTAACCTGTTGGGATGATGTTGGTGAAAGAAAACTCGTAGGCCTATAACCAGTGGAGGGAACAATAGAAAAGGCGAAGGTAATCCCAAACCACATCAAATCATCTCAAAGTAGGCAGAAGAGCTATGCCGATAATCGATGTAAAGATTTGTAATTTCATGTAGGAGATCATGTTTTCTTAAAGGTATCTCCATGGAAGGGTCATATACGTTTCGGTAAGAAGGGTAAATTGAGACCCAGGTACATCAGACCTTTAAAAATTCCAGAAAAAATTGGGGTTGTTTCTTATAGTTTGGAAATCCCTCCAAGTCTCTCCAAAGTTCATGATGTGTTCCACGTATCACTGTTGAGAAAATACATGCCTGGCCCTATGCATGTACTCACCTATGAAGAATTAGAACTGGAAATTCATATATCTTATTGCGAAGAGCCTGTCAAGATTCATGATACAAGAGAACAAGTGCTGAGAAACCGGACGACTCACCTGGTAAAAGTTCTATGGAGAAACCATAAGATGGAAGAGGCAACATGGGAACCTTGGGAACTTATGATGGAGAACCAAACAAGTCTTTTTAT
The DNA here is from genome assembly GCA_963277665.1 of Viscum album. NCBI lineage: Eukaryota > Viridiplantae > Streptophyta > Magnoliopsida > Santalales > Viscaceae > Viscum > Viscum album. Next base: position 1,224,471,569 of record OY728131.1, on the reverse strand, counting down.
GTAGTAATATTTTATAAATTTTGAGAATGAAATTATTTGATGGAGGGGAAAATGTAACACCCCGAGCTTCCACGGTATGCTTCACTTTGAATAATAGAGTAGCGTATGTTGTATGTAACATCGATTTCTAACACAGCACAACCAATCAAACTAGCAGTTATGAATAGTAATACCCAATTTTTAAATTTTTTAAATTTTATCTTTCAAAATGGACTTCATTTTTGGATTTGGAATATCAAAATTAACTTAGGGTGAATTTTTGGTATTTTTCTGAATACTTTCAAATTTTAATGAATAGTGAAAACACTATGTTATAGTTTAAAACCAAATGTTTATTTAAATAATTATTTATTTTATTTAAATTTATTTTAGGTCAAAATAGATTCCTAATATTTATATAGGTTCAGTGCAATTCATTGAAGTAAGTTTATAATAATTATATATATATAAATTTTATTAAACATTTCACTGTCTTTTACCCACCTCCTAGGAGAATTTGTGAATTCACATAAAACGTAATTTTATCACATCTGTGAGTGGAATTACAAAAATATGAGGGACATGGTTGATATCAATAAGTAAAATTTGGTTCAATAAGATGAGAATAATTTTTGGTGAATGGTACCTTTTTAATTTTATTTACCACGGTTAAAAGTAAATATGGTAATTAAGGCTAAAAATGATATTATTATTATTACTCGAACACATGTCCTAATTCTACTAGATAAGTATAATTCGACCAAAAACAAACTTATTAATAATATATGAACCTCTTTGGTCCACTTGGATTAGATTGGGACACTTATTATTATTTTATTTAATGAAGAGTTAAAAGAGTTAAAATCAATGTTTAATAAAAAAAATAATTTTAATATAGGGTTATATATATAAAAAATTAGACTATAAATATTCATTAGAAATAATAAAGGATTTCCTACATAATGGTATTTTATTTATATTTTTTAGACATTAAATAATTTAATTTATTAATGATATAACCCTGATGTAGTAATTACCTAATTAATGAAATATTCAAATAATTGATATTATAAATTTCCAAATAAATGTAATTTGAGACTTTTTATGAATTCCAAAAATATTTTATTTTAATATGACAAGTTAGGGTTGGTTAGATGAATTTTATTCGAAGTAGTAATGCTGTTATAAATTTAGCAAAAACAAAATACCAAATAGTGTCAAAATTGACATAAAAGAGTTTTTAAAACAAATATTATATTATTAATTGATATTCTATCCTAAAAATCTGATTTTTAGAAAGAGGACTTATATAATGATAGGTGTATCATTAATGAACCACTTGGGGTTTTATTGGATGTATATAGTAAGTTTATTAACCATATAATATAAAATTACAAAGAGACATGGTAATGTCAAACTATTTAACTAAGAGTTAAATATAAAAGATTAAGATAATATAGTGACCCAAACCAGTCTAAAACCTATTGGTTGAGTGGTTTTCAACCAATACCTACCTTTTAATTTAAATAATACACTTTTAAGCCATTATAAACCGAATATGATTTTATTATAAAATAATATTCCTACCTTTTCCTAAGGTGCCCCTCACCCCTCTTATAAAATAGATCTCCCCCTTATCTCTAATTCATAACCTAAAATCCATTTGGATTGGTAAAAATCTACCCAAATACCCTATAAAAATCCTCCCATAACCATAGAGGAATTATTTTAGTCATAAAGATATCCTATGGATCCTTTTTTATCAAATCAAAAGGAAGAACCCGAAGAAGAGGTAAATATTTCATCACCTCTTTCTAGTTCCTTTCTTCTTCCACATACTCTTTCTTTGTTCTTTCCATTATAAAATAATAACTTCAGTATATTATATATACTGTGATGTTATTATAAAAATGGTACAACCATATTCATTATTCTATCCATCCTTTGAATGACATGTCACCATACGTGTGTACGTACAACTTATTGTCTCCACGTCGTGGCGTAATTGTTATTCAATATATTATTATTCGGATGGGTATAATAATGATGTGTAATTGATGTAAATAATGAATATACCATGCTAATTATTCTGTATATATGATATAACATCCAATTATATATTATATTAATATCAAAAGAATGATATTGTCACTCGTGCGTACTTACGAATTACCGTCTCCACGAACGCGATGAGATTCATTTCCCATCATATCAATTCATGGCTAAATTTCATTTGATGATTAAAAATAATGTTTAAAGATTTTATATCATTCTATATATGAATATGATACATCCCATCCAGAAGAAATATGACCCACATAACAAAGAATATAAAACAAAAAAATACGTTAACACCCGAAACAAAGATAATACTAACATATTATTAACAAAGAAATATTAAAAGATCATATATGATATCATATTAATGTATACGATTCTTTTATAATTTAATAACAATTAAATCACCATTATATAGGAGGTTAGCCTACCCTCGACCAAGGAAAAGTACAAGTTAAGGGTTAACTCTACAATCTCTTCATTATCCGAGGTTGTTTATATGTAATTATCTACTAGGACCTCTTTATCATCCACATCCATGTTTTGTAAAAATGTATTTCAAAAAAATCTTACTATTTTAGAGGCTATGGGTTAATTTCATTCATACCTTTGTTTTAATTTTTTAATAATTTTACAAATGAATCTTTCCATCATTTTCCAAACATGGTACTTTATGACCATTTCGAAAAAATTAAGGTAAGAATGTTTTTTTTAACATATACGGAGGGTGCGGCTATTTTCTGCCATTATAACATTGTTGAAGCTTCCCTTACATGATTATAAGAATATTTTCAAATATAAATTCATTTTTATATAATTACATGTCTTTTAAATGATTTCAAAATAGAATGTGATATTTCTCTCAAAATTGTTTGGATTTCATCTATGTCAACATCCTTTGATGTATTTTAAGATCATTTAAAGATGATTTATTATGATAAAAAACATCCATATTTTATTGAAGGTTATGTGATATGTTTGACTGTGGATGTGTTATTTCATACCATTCATGGTTTGTGAAAAAATTATTGATATTTCACATGCCAATTTTAGTACGAATGTTTATGTTATGTTTAAACCTTTTCATATCAGGAATGCATTGGACTTAGTAAGTGATGGGTGGAGCCCGCTATTACTCCTCAATGCATTGGTAGGTCTCGTGAGACAAACTAGTGTCTTGGAAAAAGGCCTTGACAAAATCTTATTTGTAGTCTTGGCACAATTCCATGATTATGTGGTTATAAAAGTCTTTCATTATGCATTCCATCAGTAAGAAGGCGGCTATTGATATCGCATGTGATTATTTGACTAGTAGAATATCCACTTGAATAAGTAAATGGAATTATTTGATATTAATATTTTCCATATTATGCTGAAGTTCAAGTTTAAAAAGGCTTTTGTTGTGTTCTTATACATTACCTTAAATTTTTATGCTTATTTATGAAAGTTTCCGCTATATTGTTATCCTTACTGAGCATCTGAGCTCACCTCTTTCTATGTTTTATTTTTCACAGGATGCAAAGAAGTATATTATGACTGACTTGCAGGGATAGTATGAGGGGATATGAGTGTGGTGTATAGAAACAATGTTGTTGTAGTTTTTCATTTTATGATGTAATGTATACCTTATGAATGTATCTAGTACATCCAATGCTACTAAACTAATCTTTATTTCGAGACTTTATCTTTTTTGATCATGCCATTGTTATGTAATAATTCCCCAACTCTGGAATTCTAGGGTGGGGGCGTTACAAGATCTGTTTTGTAGTTACTAAATGAGGCATCATTGAATTTGGAATTCTTGCATTTATCCATGGTGGATAGAGATAGGCCATCTTATCTTAAATCGATGGTTATTACCACTATGATTTTTCAATGTGTCAAGTAGAATAAACTTGGTGATACCAAATGTGAGTCCATATATACTTAGATATAAAAAGGGAATGCTCATGAAGGATTTTATTAAGGTGGGGATAATGTCATTCTTTTCAGAGGGCTCATGATGTTACCAGTGATGTTGCGACAATTTTTTTGAGAGAATTTAATACCCCCCATTGTTGGTCCATCCAAGTGTGGAAAATATGTACTAGAACCTACAATATTTGTTTTTGTGGAAATGGATGAATAATGGAGTTGTGGAGTGTGTCTCTCAATGCCATTATTTTCAAAAAGTTAAGGATGAGATCCTACTTCCTACAGGGTTGGGTCAACAACTTGAGTTTCCACAATGATATTGAGATGGGATATCAATGCAATTAATCATAGTATTACCACATATTTTCAGGGGACCCAATTCTATCTTGGTGATCATAGACTGACTCACCGTGTTAGCCCACTTCATAACTATTTATGTGTAAAATTTGGTAGAGAGATTAAGACGCATCTATGTGAATTGGATAGTATGACTCCATGGATATCCATTTAATTTTTCATGAACATGATGATCACTTAAAATCCCAATTGTGTAAGGGATTATAGGAGTCTTCCAGCATGTAGTTACAGCTAAGCAAAACATTTCACCCAAAATTGGTAGCTAGACAGAGTAGATCATTACTTTTCTAGAGGACATGGTTCGAGCTTGCATGTTGTTGTTGGGACATAGTTAGGAGGATCAATAACCATAGTTAGTTTTTTCACACAACAATTGATACCATTATGTTGAGTAAAAATGTATTCCAACTTACCCATTCATTTTTTTGGAAATCACATATTACTTATTATTTTTCATCATAACCACATATGGCGTTTTTCATAGTAACCACATATATTGTTTTTCATCATAACCACACATGTAATTTTCCATCATAACCACGTATATTTTTTTCCATCATAACTAGATTTGTTGTTTTTTATCATAGCCACATATGTTGTTTTTCATCAAAACCACAACTATTGTTTTTCTTCATAATCACATGTATTGTTTTTTCACCGTAACTGTATATGATGTGTTTCATCACAACCACATGTACTTTTTTTCATTGTAATCACATTGTACATTGTAATCATGTTACTTATTGTAACCAAGTTATGTATTGTATCGATGTTATTCATTGTAACCATGTTACATGTCGTATTAATATTAACCATCATAACCATGTTATAGATCACACCCTTTTTATTCATCGTACTCATGTAATGAATTAAACTCATGAAATACTCTAATACAACATACATGTTTTGTATTTTCTATTACTCATGCTTTATATATTCATTATACTCATATATATATTATTTTATTACCAAAACGATATCGTGGATTTAGTTTTATACTAATCAAAATGATGTCATATATTGGGTTTTGTTTTGACCATTATAATGTTATGTGTCCAAGTACCTCTGAGTTTTCTAGAAAAATATGTCCATTGAAATCAAATATGACCACTGCAAAAGAGGCATACAGATAAAAGGTCACTTGAACCGAAGATGACAAGGCATGTATGATTGAACATAGAAGAAATACTATTGTGATTTTTATTATAGAGAGAGACACTATATCCTCTCACTTTTTACATGTGAAAATAATTAAAGATTAAAGAAGTGAAAAACATATTTATAGTTCATGTATTTCAGTAGGTGATTTGTCTTGCTTTGTGAAACTGATCATTTTTATAATGACTGAGGGATTTCCAAGATAAGAAAAAAGTGCTACTGATCATTATATTGAGGGCTTTCAGGTATTTTAAAGTCAGAGGTGAAAATTACCTTCTTAATCAAGGTCTACCATGGATATAAAGACATACGTGTCAATCATCATATTGAGGGATTACCTAGGTGGTGTTAAGACATACATATTATCCAAGGTGAAATGATACCCTACTATTTAGAATAAATTAATGGAAATAGACATTACTTTTCTGTTGCTATTTGTAATGGAAATGGAATCATTTTATTTCCTCTTAAAATATATATTATTTTCTATTGTAACTTTTTTAATTACAAAACAATAATTCAAATTACATTTTATTAAATGATTCTATACTATGTATGGAAGAATCATTCACTTTCGTTATACTCTGATCATTGTATTCAATCCCAATATAATTTTTCAAAATAACTTGTGGTGTTACATTATATCCATCAAACCTAGGGCCTATCTGATCATTTTTATTATTTCAAAAGAGTATTTATGAATTGTATTAGTTTAATATATATTAATCTAATTTTCTTCTTAAGAGTGTAAATACATAACTTATAAACCTACAATTCCCTACACCTATTGTATTGTGCCATCTCATATACATTTAAATATATATATCGATCCAACAATTGTTATCAGAGGAAGGATTCAACTGTTAATTTTAATTTCTTTATTTATTTCTATAAGACAGTTAGAATTTTTTATAAACCCTTTGTCTATAATTAAATGCTACACTAATGCATGTAGTTGAAAAGTGTTGTTGTATAAGATGGAAGGAATGAATATTGGATAAATTGATAATCTAATCCCATATAGACCAAATATTTTTTATGGAAATTATTATGAGTACATGAGAGATCAAATGAAGAAATTTTTTATTAATATTGATGTTGAAATTTTTTGATGCTCACTGGAGATTACCAAATTCCAGACAAGGAAGTCAGAATATTCACCATCCCAGAGAAATAGAAATGTCAACTAAATTACAAGGTAAACAATACTTTGTTATGTTCTATGAAAAAGAAAATATATAGTCCGATATAATCATATGAAGAAACCAACTGTATCTGGAAGAAACTAGATGTCACACATTTTCATACATGAAATGTTATAGAAACAAGTTGGGCCATGCTCTAAGAGGAATATAATTGTTTTGTTTTTCCCAATAGAGAACATGTATGCAAGGTTTAAAAAATATTTATTTCAATCATAAATTGTGTTCAATATATGGGAGATAAGGGACATGATGATGAGATACATGTTGAAAAATTATTTATATCATTCCTAATGAGTGGGAATAAAAAAGGATAGCTATTTATGTGAAAAGGAAGGTAACTCAAATCTCTCTCGATGAAACATTTGGTACTATCTTACAACATGGGACAATAATTATAAGAGATGAGTATTTTAATAAGATAAAAAATGGAAATAGATTTATATCTTTTACTACTACATATATATAAAAGACACCAGAAATACTAACAAGATCTAATGTTAGGAAGGAGATTGCTATATCTGAATCTGGTGAAAGTCATCATTCATAGAGTGAACTAGCCAATCATGCTCAATGAATGAACATGATTGTAGGAAAGAAATATTTTCATCATTGATTCAAAAATAAGGATAAAATGAATTAGAAAGACATTGAAGTAAATTTTTATGAATGTAAAAGATAAAATCATATTAGGCCATATTTTCCTTTTCTTTAATAAATGAAATAAAGGATATGAATTTTGAATGAAATAAGAAATTTTTTACGATTCTATGACTAAGTATGTCTTGAAAGGAAATGATACATAGATATATAGTAGTGGTGACTCTATAGAAGAATCATATGAATATGAATCTTCTGGTAAATAAGAATATTGGTCGTATATCCATATTACCTATTGAAAATCATTGCCTAATGGATAAGGTACAGAACACATAAAATATTACAAATATATCATTAAATGGAAACTACCCTAATGAAAAATATTCTTACTCTTCATGTAAGTAATCTTCCTCATCATAGGATAATTTACCTTATTTTGAAGAAGTATCTAGATTTTCAAAGCTACTTGATAATGAACATTTAAACTTCATAAAAAACCATGATAATAAAAATTCAAAAATATTTATCCTTATGAAATAAGTATTAGATCTTTCAAATGTTCATTATCATATAACTCTTGATTTAGGAAGTATTTTAAAAAACCTTATGGAAGTAAATTATGAGAAGGATAAACATTTTACAGACTTTGAAAAACATGTTTTATAGAAAAATGTTATTGAAACAAAAACTAATTCCAATTTTTTTTTGTGAGAATAAAAATTTAGTCATTAGAATAAAATATGAAATTTCTTCTCATAAAGAAATTTAATAAAAATTTACCCTATTTAAAAAAAACCTTGACAAGATGTATTCAAAAAAATTTCCTCTAAGAAATTCTTCTTCAATAGATTATTCTTTCTCCAACACTATTTTTAGATATAAATATTTTATTCCATAATGTTTCAAATTTCTTCACTAAGGGTCTGAGTGGTGGGAATTGGGAAAGGAATTGTTTTCATAATAAAACCAAATCTTTTGGATATTAGAAAATGTAAATTTTAAAAAACAAATGTGGATTCCTATAGTTATTTTATCTAACATTTCTGCATCCAAACAATTTTCGGTTCTGAAAAACTGATTGTTTCATTTTCAAGAAAACAAAATGTGAACCAAAAACAAGAATATTTGGTACATGTATAATATATGTTCTTGAAATAAGACTGGAAATAAATATTTATTTTAAAATATCATTTTAATGGAAGTTATAAGAGTGACATTAAGAGATAACTCACAACGAAAGATCATTTGTATAAGTTATATTGTTCTGTTAGGAAAAGTTTTAATTTCAAATTTTTTGTTTGTTAAAGGTATTAAACACAACATTATATTCCTATGTCAATTATGTGATGAAGGTTACCCTGTGAATTTTAATAATGATATAATTTTTAGTTCACAATCCAAGGACGAATTCATTATCTATACCCATAAGCATGAGTATATATATACATTTAACTTATAAGACCTTATGATCATGGACATACCTTGACTAAGTCAAATGGAAAACCAATCATGGTTATGGCATAGAAGGTCATGACATTGTAATGATAGAAACCTATAAAAACTCTAAATAAAATGAATTTTTAAGGATCTACTAGTTCTTAGACATGATTCACCAAAAGTCTGTGCCTCCTTTAAACAATGAAAGAAACTTAAATCTAGCTTTAAATATCTAAGTGAACATTCAACTACAAATTCATTAAAGTTATTGAATATCCATCTTTTTGGTCCTAAAAAAGCATGTTGTATTGGAGTTAAATACTATTTGTTTATTTTAGATGATGAATAAACTAGGTTTTTATGGGACTATTTTATAGAAAGAAAATATAAATCCTTTTTATTCAAAACATTTAGATAAATAGTTAAAAATGATGAAAACATACCACTGATAACTATTTTATAAGATCACGGTGGAGAATTTCAAAATACAGATTTTCAATATTTCTGTAGTAATAATGGTATTACTCATAATGATTCTGATCCAAGAACCCCTTAGAAAACGGTGTTGATGAAAGAAAAAATTGAATTTTTTAGGATGTGAATAGAACTATGTCGAGTGAATACTAAATTGCTAAAAATTTCTAGGATTATTCCATATGAAATAGATGAAATAATATAAATTGATTCCTAATTAGAACATTTATTAATAAAACACCTTATGAAAAAATGCACTGGTTGAAAACCTAATTTTTTTACATTAGAGTATTGCGATGAAAGGTATTAATATTGAATACTAAATATAAAATACATAAATTAGCACCCAAATCTGACGAAGTAATATTTTTAGGTTATTCAACTACTTGTATGGCATATAGTGTTTTTGAAAAAAACCCTTATACTGTTGGGAAAACAGTGCATGATAAATGTTTTTTGACTAATACTTTTTATTTTAAACAACTCATACATACATAAATGAATGTTTTTTCACAATCTCATTATCAACTGTTGATTAAAAATTCATGTGAGAAGGGGAATACTAAAGAAAATCGTTCAGAAATATTTACCCCAAAAGACATTCTACATTATGTTGATGAAGAGGAATTACAAAATAGAAATCAATTGTTTCAAAGGAAAAATCCTAGTGATAATAACATTGGTGATGTTAATCAACCCATAAAGACTAGAAAATCCATGATAATTGAAATAGAACATCTTTCTTTTCAATCCCAAATTCTAGATAAAACTTATAATGAAGCCTTAAGTGACGAGGATTGGATTAATGCAATGTAATATGAAAATAATGTATTTGAAAGGAATAATGTTTGAAACCTAGTTGAAAGACCTAAAAACTACTATAGTTGGATTAAAATGAGTTTATAGAATAGAAAACATGATGAAAATGTATTCATAATAATAAATTAAGAAATACATGTTTCTAAAGGCTATAATCAATAAATGGAAAGGAATGTGATGAAACATTCACTCCAGAAACTAGACTTTAATCTATTCATATTCTATTAGACTTTTTAGCATTATTTAACATGAAACTTTTTCAAATGGACATAAAATGTGATTTAATTAATGGATATGTAAAAGACTATGTTTTTGTATAACAACCTCCTAGTTTTGTAGACTCAAAACATCCTAATTATGTTTTTATACTTACCCAGACTTTATATGGCTTTAATCAAGACCCTATTACTTGTTATGATATAATTAAAAGATTTCATTTAAAAAATAATTTAGCTTAAGGAACTATATATCCAACAATTTTTATAAAAATTTAATAAAAAATATATTTATTATTCAAATCTATATGTATGACATTATATTCCGATCAACTCAACAATCCCGAACTAATTCTTTTTTGAATCTCGTGAAATGTGAGTTTGAAATTTGTATGATGGTTGAGTTAGCATTCTTTTTAGTTTTTAAAATCTCGTAAAAACAAGAAGTAAACTATCTATTCTAACATAATTATATCAAATATTTACATAACAAATATGTATATGAAAACAACAAATGTATTAGTACTCTAATAGGAACCACAAATACTCTTGATCTTGATGAAATTGGGAAACAATTTAATCAAAAATATTTCAAAGAAATGATTGGAAGCTTACTATAATTAACTTTTAGTCATCCAGACATAATTATATATATATAATTATATGAAAAATACCAAGAAAATATAAAATAATCACATTTAAAATATTTTAACATAATTTTTCTATTTTTAAAGGAAACTATGGATTTGGGAAGTTTTTATTCTTCTAGGAATGATTTTTTTTTGACAAGTTTTTTATATTCTAAATTTGGTTGTTATAGAATGTATAGAAAAAGTAAATCAATAACATGTCATTTCTTAAGTGATTCATTAGTTTATATGTCATGGAAAAACAACATTCAGTAGCACTTTATACTGCTGAAGATGAATATGTACCAGTTGGAAGGTGATGTTCTTATGTGTTGCGGATGCACCACACAATCACTGACCATGGAATGAGCTTTTCCAAAACTCAAATACTATGTGATAATACTAGTTCCATTTCCAAAAGTAAAAACCTTACAGACCAATTACATGAAAAAAACATATATATTAGGCATCAATTTCTTGGAGACCACACAAAAGATGGATATATTATTTTTCAATTCAATTGAAGGAAAAAACAACTTCCTGACATTTCTACAAAACCATTATCTTCTCATAGAGTTGAATACATTAAACTGAAGCTAGGAATGATCACTGTAAAGTAATAATTCACATCTAATTTATTTTTAGACCAACTTCTTACATTAAAATTCTAATTTTCAAAGGGGGAGTATACATGTTTTGATCAATATCTTGTTGTTATCAGTTTCATGTTTTTGTTTTTTTAAAATTTTATCAGTATTAGAATTTTAACAGTTTTGCAATTGTATCAGTATTAGTATTTTTATCAAATTTCATACATTTTTCTTATTACAATTACCTTATTATAGTACTTATGTTTTGTTATCATATGAATAATATAATAAAACTATAATATCTACCCTAAAACTCCAACAGGTACAACTACTAAAACCCTATATTGTCCATTATATTTTAAATTGTTGGTATGTCAACTATTTTATTTTACATATAATTGGATTTATTCTAAATAGTCTTATTTTAAGCCTTATGAGTTCAAAGTCGTTCTGAATTTTTGGATCTTATCGATCTTATCTCAACCATCAAATTACTTTTTAAAAAAACCCCTCCTAATCATCCCACATCGAAATCCTTATGAATTTCAGCAATGTAGTCATGTTTTATAAATGGCCAACCCAGTTAATAATTAGAGATCATCTCAGTTTTTGTAATCATCGAAGTCCTTATTTTTTCATAACCAACAAAATCCTCAATGTTTGAGATAGTTTTTCATGTATTTCATGTCTAAGTCAAATGCTTAATCTCCCAATAAAATATCTCTGAAGGATTTATCTAAAATGACTATTCGAGGTGAAAGGCCAGTTTCGTGGGAATTTTATGACACTTATGATTCTTCATTGAAATGAATCATAAATTTATAAGGATGGTAATATTTTTGTATTTAATGACATGAATTAGATCATGAATTTTTCTATGAATACGTTTTATAGTTCTCCAAAACAATGGAGATAGACGAACAACTCAAGGTCTCATTTATGAAGTGTGACATGAAATACACAACCGATATTAAGCAAGAAACTTCTTTCTAGGGAGTTTCTATAGAGGGAGATGATCTTTTCCGTTCCCAAAAAATACTGAAACTAGATAGATCTTTTGATAAATTAAAAAAATAGGAATCTATTTTTGATATTCATGACTATAAGTGGAAGGGAAATCATTTATCAGATAAAAAAATATCATATCTTTTTAGATGCATGGGTTCCTAGTTTCGACAATTGGTGATAAAGAAAACCTAAAAGTCTATGATTTTTATTTTCTTCACTAATTCAATATGAGGATGTTCAATCTCATTGGTTTTATTTTCTTGGACATTAAGAAACATTAATCATGTGCAACAAAATCTCTGCTGATCATGTTTCCCATTATCCTATTAATGATTTTAAAATAATTCTTGATTTTGTGTAAAGTGTCAATTATTTCATATCTAACAACTTTCAAGGAGTCTCTCATCAGTAAGGATATGATCAGGAGACTCATGGTATGATTTAATTCTGAATCCACAATGTTTGAGAAGGATCTGGATTCATAGAAAGGAAAAGAAATAGGTGAATGGATTAGAAAACATTAAAATCCATCCAAATCAACATCAAGAAAAAGAAAATGAGATATGGTTAAAACCCCCATGAAATCAAATAATCAAAAAGAAGTATCATATGAGGTTGTGGAAGAATAGAGAAATAAAAAGGAAGAATGAAAAGATGTTGATCCTCCATTCGAATTGGACCCTGCATAATCCATAGATGAGAGAAGAAGAATCAGAGAAACATGCAACGAAGAAGAAAATAAAAATAGAATGAAAAAGAGAAAAGATAAATCTATTGATATTGATTTTCTTCTAAAGATAGTTAAGGAAGCTAGAACATGAATAGTTATAAGGGAATTAGCTCTTCAATCCTAATTGGATCCAGTAGAGAAAAAGAAATAAAAATAGGCATCTGAACAATAGGCTACAAAAATCCTAAATCAGTATGGTAGGACAAAAATGAAGAAGGTGAAGAATAATAATTATAAGAATAAAAAGTGGAAGTTACTAAAGTTGAAAAAAAAGAAAACTCATTCAGGTGAATCGTTAGAAGCCCCATCGTTTATGATTCCATATCTTAATCCTCAATAATCAAAAGAATTTTCTAAAAAGAATACTTCTATGAAATTTTTTAAAATCATAGATAAAGTATAAGAAGAATAATATGATATAAATTAGAATCAAATATAGGAATTTATTAGTACTGGAACTCCTTTTTCGAGATATTCCAAACTACAATGAAGATACATATTCAGAAAAGACAGTCACTGTGAAGGGAATTCAATATATTGAATAATCCTTGAACAGATTATAAAAGACCATCCCTTTCATTCCAAAAATTTAATCTAGGCTACATATCATTTAAAATAATCATAATTAAAGAACACATTCTGTCAAGATTCTGTTTCATAGCTTTTTAAAACATATACCTGATTTTAAAGTGTTTATGGAACATGCTGCTAAGCATAGCAAGGCTTGAAACATGGTTTTTAATTGGTAATACAACATTTATTAAAATATCAAGTATCATGTGAACAAGATTATGGAATTGGTGAAGCATGAAAACAATCTCAATTCAGTATACCAATAGTTGGTCACTAATTTGAATGAAAAAATAGTATCCTTTCAAAGAACAAATACCTCAAATGATATATCCACTGAAGAGATTAAAAATTTAAAGGAAAAACCTGCAAGTAGATTCGATGAGACTGTTTTTCTATCAAATAGATTTATAATTTTAGAAAAGTCCTACAGAATTATAATGGATTATTAATGTTCCCATGATATAAAAATCATAGAACATGACTCAATCAATTGACATCATGAAGATGGGCTTCGTAAACATGAGATGAATATTTCTAAATAGGATGAGAAGATGAAGGATTAAAAATAATCTATTGATAAGTTGATAGAGGATAGAAAAGGCATTAGGATGATAATGATGTCCTTTTTCAACATCTTGGATAAATGGAAGGACAAAGAATGAATTTTTCAACACTGGTATTAATAAAACTTATTTAATTACATTTTCTGTATTTTTCTTTTGTTTCGTAAACTCTGTTTCTCTAACTCCTTGTAAGGATTGTATTTTTTCCATTATTTTTTTAAAAATAAAAAACGGGGAGAATAATTTGGAGATGGGGAAATTTCATTATAGAGAATATTTTTTTCCCATAAAAATGGAAAAGGGAGAATTACTTATTAAGGGTGATAACTCATAAGAAAATATGAAGTAAAGTGAATACCATCCTTAGAGATAATTTTCATCCTATGGAAAATTAGTCATATTCCCTATTACTTACAGAAGATTTATTATCTCAGTGGGAGATAATCCATTAGTCTGTATTTTGTTTTATGATTTCCAAAAGGGGGAGATTATTGAGTCAAAATGTGTTTTGACTTTCCCATTCATCTTTTTTGTTTTGTAAATCCCAAATTACCTATTTTTTTCATTGTAACCACATATGAGGTTTTTCATAATAACCACATATATTATTTTTCATTGTACCCACATTTTATTTTTCATCATGACCACATATATTGGTTTTCATCGTAACCACTTATGTTTTTTTTCTTTATAACCACATATGTTATTTTTTATCATAACCACATATATTGTTTTTTATCTTAATCTCTTGTATTGTTTTTCTTCACAACCATATGTAATGTTTTTCATCATAACCACATGTATTATTATACATTGTAATCACATTATACATCAAGATAATTTTACACATTATAACCATGTTTTGTTTTATATCATTGTTATATATTGTAACCATGTTATGTATCATATTCTTATTATGCATCATAGTCATGTTATGTGTCACACCGATGTGATTTTTCATTCTCATTTAATTCATTGAACTCAAGTCTTACTCTAATAACAGATACATGTTTCACATTATCATTTTACTCATACTTTATATATTCATCATAATCATATTGCTATTATCATCTAACCAAATGGATGTTGTTGAGTTAGTTATATAATAATCAAAATGTAGTCGTTTATTCTGTTTTGTTTTGAGGATTATAATGCCAGGTGTCCATGTCCCTCTATGTTTTCTAGAGAAACATGATCTTCTAAATTAAATATGACCATTGTAAAGGAGGCCTATAAATTGGAGGTCATCTGAACCAAAGAGGACAAGACATGGATGATTGAACACAGAAGACACACTATAATGACATATGTTCCCGAGATAGATGATGTAACCTCTTTCTTTCTTCGTGAAAAAAGCATTGAAGATAATAGACATGAAGGGCTTGTTCTTAGTTCTAGTATTTCAACAAGTGATCTGTATTGCATTATGAAACAAATCATTGTGATAACAATTGAGGGCTTCTAGGGATAGAAAGGCAATGTTGTCAATAGTTATATTGAGGGATTTAATGTATTTTAATGATATTGGAGTTGATTAACTATCTATCGAGGGATTTTGTGGATATGAAGATAAATGTAAATATCATTGTCTCGAGGGATTACCCGAGTGGTGGTAAGATAGACTTATTATCCTAGGTGAAAGGATACCCTACTCATTGGGATAAAATAATTATAATAATATCTAATTTTCCGCTTCTATTTGTAATTGAAAGAGAATCATTTTACTTCCTCTTTCTATTCATATTCTTTTCTATTGTAATTGTTTTAATTACTATACATTCATTCACATTACATTTTATTAAAATACTATATACTATGTATGGTAGGATCATTCACTTTTCTTATACTCATATCATTTTATTCAATCCATATACAATTGTTCATAATAAACAAAGGTATTACATAATATCCATCAGATCCAAGGCCCTTCCGATCATTTTTATTGTTTAATAAGAGGCCTTTTGAATTGTATTAGTTTCCAATCTCTTAAAATATGTTTCTTCTTAAGAGTGTAAATAAAAATATTTTAAACATATAAATCATCCTCCCCCCTATTTTATTATTCCATGTCATAAACAATTAGTTTTTCATCCAACACATTCCAAAATCGATATGGAACTATAAAAGGCATCGTATTGGGAACCTTGTAGGTCACCACATTACTGGACTGACCTATGATAGTCATCAGTTGTGTTCCAAGAGTTGGTATGTGATACTACTAAGAAGGTTCAAACCATCTATGAATGGATGGAGATTTTATAGAGACATCAAAAATCTTATGCCGATAGACGATAGAGGCCTTTGGAGTTTGAGGGAAAAAACTATGTGTTCCAAAGGGCATCACCGTGATATGTATTATAGAGATTTGTCTTGGATATAATGATATCTTAAAGGTTCATTGTCCCTTTCTAGATAAAATATATATTTGGTGATGTGACATAACTCATATCCCTAACCTTGATGTTAGAATAGGTAAATTACATCTTCTGTGAGTCATAGCTATGGAGGTACATGAATGGCCCATTATGTGTTGTCGATTGGGGTTATATGGACATAAATTATTGAGATACCTTTATTGATTACCCAATGAATATTGTGGGTTAACAATAGATAATCCTTTGTGGGTGAGTGGTTACATTAGAGTGTGTATGGTGGAATAAAGTTAATATCTACGAGAAACATTGGAGTAGGAATCTCAAACTCATACTTAGTACTCACATTTTATAGTGAATCAATTATTTTGTTTTTAGGATGAAAATCCCTCAACTGAGGATAATGTAGTGAATGAAATTTTCTGTGTATTAATTTTTGATATTTTATGGTTTATTTTTGAGACTATGTAAAGAGAGGGTGTTTGATTCCAAGGCCAGGTGTGCACTGATAACGTATTGGAAGTATATTAAATATATTAAATAGAACATGTGAACAATTTTCCTGAAAAAGTGTGATAACATATGAATGTGGGCCAATATCAAAAATTTTATGGCACTATTGAGTTCATAACTTATGGTTTTCCTAGTGTAGGACCTAACCATTTTCAGCCAGGGGAATTTGAATAAATTTCATCATAGGTGTGGCAAGGAGTAAAATCATTAAATAAAATACATTAATTATTTTTCATTGATGCATCGATTTGACAGTCTTTACATATACTATTATGATATAATTTCATGTTCAGTTGTATACCTATAGAGCCATAGTAGAAGTGTTGGAGAGATCATTTGAGGATATCTATTAATAAAATGGAATCCCAATCTTATATATCGAAAATTGACGATTAAATTAATCAAAGGAGCTCACCAATGATCATGGAATAACTTTTTTCTTTATAAGTGAATGATCAAAATTGAGGTTGGATGATTTTTGGATCTGGTTTTCTTCTATATTCATAATTTCAATTAAAAATGAAAATTAATCGACAAAATGATTTATTTGAGGATCATCCAATTTTTAGAAGGACTTACTATGGGAATTTTTTGAGGTGAATTAATTTGTAATTGATTATTATTAATTATTATTCACATGTCAATGAATTTATCTATACATTTACATGTACCCAGGTCTACTCATCTTGATTGTTCTTAGGATTTTCTCCCCCAGTTCATGGTTCATCACATGCATTATTTGATTGACCCATGGTTTAAAATATCTCGTTGAATCAATCAATGCCCACTAGTTTATTGGTGCAACAGTCCAATTTTGTAAATATAGGATCAACATGACATGTTAGTGGGTGGTGATGGAGAAAAAGCACAAATAATGGAATAGATACACGATATTAATTTTTTTCATTGGGTAGAAAAGAACAATGTTCAAATTCGTTATCCAAAGTATTGAAGGCCAGGAATATGTTTTTTAAATGTAGAGGATTAAATGAGGCTTCCCAATTATTTTTCTGTTGGGGAACCGCCGGACCAATGGTTGGAGAACCGAAGAATACTCACAGTACTAGAAATTTGAATATAGAATTTTTTTTATTACATGGCGTGTTAGTTAGGGCTATATGCCATGGGGTCCCCTTTAAGTGGTTCTTATGGTTTATGGAAGAAGATATGTATCACATGATGTGTGAACCCTGTCACATGATGTGTCATATATCCTTGGGGGTGTGGTGTGTACCTCGAAGGGTACATGGGAATGGGGTTGAGTACATGAGTTGGAGCATGTTGTATACGCTCCTTTGTGAACACAACCTAGAAAAAGTACTTGGAAAGATAACATTCCTTGTAGTTCTACACTGACATGGGACACTGCCCGTTTACATGGGAATGACCCAGGGTGATGGGACACGACATGTAACCCTACTATACATTATGTATACCTTAAATATTATCTTGGATATATTTCCCTCTTTATTAAGGAAAATTGTCATTACAATTCATTCACCAAATCCATTTCATGCGGGTTTTTATGGAATAATCGCCTAAACAATGGACACTAATCCATTTAGTAATAATTTTTAGATAGTTTCATTCACATCACTCTATAAGGATTGAAGTGAGATGATATATTCATTATCATTCCCTTGGTGTGTTTCTTGGTATCTTCATGAATAACAATATACAAGAACCTATCGTCTACTTTGCCAGTTATTCTAGACTGAGTTGTTGTTATACCCCATGGCTGTGGGAGTTATCCATATATGTGTATTATATATCTTCATTCTTCATCATGTACTTAAAATTGAGATACATGGAGATCACTATCTATCGGATGAACATCATCAGTCTTATCATATTCACGAGTTTGTTCTATCAGATGAGTACATTGTGAAACCTTATGGCTAGAATCATTAGCTAGAACACTATGGTTTCATCTTACCTTTGAACAATGTGAATTTTTTGAATATATCTAGATATTATTGTTATGTGTTCTCTATACATATAATAATGTGGAGCTAACTATATTTCCATTTTTATGCTTTTTTGATTTTGGGTGCCATATTGGGAATTGTTATAATCACTACATTAAATATTATTCCTACATGAGTCATGTATTCTATATATGATTGACCATTTAAAAGAGTCCTTGAATGTTTAGGACCATATTTTGCTTAGTGAGACTAGGAATATCAAGGGGTGTTCGTGTGGAATTTTGATACTTGTCCCAGTTTTATTTTTCTTTTTTACTTGTTTTCAGAATCTTCGTTATAGGTTTTTATTTTTACCTATTTTCATTCATTTACGTTATTTTATTCTCCAGTTTTGGGATTTAAATGTATACATGAATGTTTGTTTAGTGGATTTAATATTTCAACAATTTTTAGGCTTAGATATGTGTGCATTTGTACAGGTACTTAATCCAAGGCCTCCAATTTTAGTTATATGCCTACATACTGCAAGTCTCCAGGGCCATGACTCTTTGAGGAGGGATTGGGGAGTCATGGAAAATGACCCACTGGGACGAGTCATGAAAAGGACACCATTC
Source organism: Viscum album (assembly GCA_963277665.1). Classification (NCBI taxonomy): domain Eukaryota; kingdom Viridiplantae; phylum Streptophyta; class Magnoliopsida; order Santalales; family Viscaceae; genus Viscum; species Viscum album. The sequence continues at coordinate 1,224,451,836 of OY728131.1, read as the reverse complement.
CCAAAAAATGTGGCCAAATTATACAGTTGATATTCTCCCATCAATTCATCTATAGTAGGTGCATTCCATAGGGGTGTATACATGGATTTTATGAGGATCAAGAATCACTCCCAAAACTAGGAATTAGGATCCATGTTTGGTATAACAGGAAGTTCTATAGTAAGTATTATCTACAGGTTGGGACCCATCATATCAAGATCATGGTCTCCACCACCTCCATGGAACTCTACATGAGAACATCATGCTGGCATAACTCTAAATATTCCAAACACGTGACTCCAAACATGAATTGGTAATTTTATAAAACATGGGTATATGAACAAAATATGAAAAAATATTTTACTATTTAAATGCAACAACCCAATTTATATTCCTAATACCACATCTTGATGCTATACAAATAATATGAATTGAAATCGATACTACCCAATTCCTACTACTAAAATCAATTAAATTCCATGTTCTAAATTAAAATATTGGAGTCTTGGTATATGGATATTGAATTACATGTTATAGATAAAAATACCCTTTAAATAGAAATTTACATTTCCATTTTAACAACAACCAATTAATTTTAGAATTTAATCTCATTTATTTTCATACACATTTATAATAAAAATTATTTTTTTAATAAAATTGTTTAATTATATAGACCAAATTTATTATTTACAAAGGACTGTACACATTGAAAATTGAAATGATCCATCAATTTATTCACCACTAGAAACATGTTCTAATCCATGTGAGTAGTGTTCTATTACTCAACAGTCCATAAATATCTACATAATTTTTCTGCATCAAGATATGTAGGAAATAATTATTTTGTTGATTAATGAAAATTATGTAAAAAGTTATGTTTCACATTCCCCTACAACAAATATTTTATCAATTCAACATATAGTAGTCATAGAACTCATTGAAACAACATGTAATATAATAAATGAGATGCACATATATGGAATGAAATAATTCAGGACATGTGATTCTCTACATGATTATGATGATGCATGAATCAACACTTCAATTCTGTACTTGTCTAAGGGGTAAATAGGATACACATTAATAATAACAATAAATATAACATATCATGTGCATCATCCAATAGTTAAATCAAAATAACTATGACAATAGGAATCTATAAATAGAAATTCCCATCCATTGTAATTTTTTTTACTTATACATGGGATAGTGACTCCCAAGAATGGTCTCATTTCCAAATTTTAATACTTATAATCACCATTATACAAAAACAAAATAATAAATTAAGAAGATTTGTCTTATGATACCACATTATTATATCTATGGTCTGGTTCACTAATAAGTAATTGAACTCATTTTATCAAAAGGACTCATGTTGGACTCCCCATATGCTAGAGGATATCGAATAATAGTTGTAGTGAATGGTGGTACAGTGGGGATAATATACTCAGGTAATCCGGGTAGCACAACAGGGAGATAATAGTGAAATAAATGAATGAAAATAAGTCAAATATAGTGGGAGATTTAAATCATCCAAATAGTTGTAATATATAAATCCAAAATTGGAACCACATGAAAAATTATGTGTATGTCTTGGAGCTATAAAATATGTAGGCATACATACATACATGTATACAAAAATTAATAGAACACCAAAAGTGGTTTTCTAATAGCATCACGTTATAGGGATTTATCCTACACTCACAAGATTCCATGCTATAATCAATCAAGCATCAAATACAAAGAGATTACCCGTGTTCCATCCTGTATCCTTGACATCATTCTTGGTACCAAATGGTTTCCCAATGAGTGTTTGAGATATACTCTAAGGGACACCTTGAATAGTAGATAAAACAATCCATCTGGTGCATATATTATGATCTTTGTGTAGGTATATTATTGGAAAAGAATTCATATAAAATGTAAAGGGTTGAATCTAGATCCTAATGTACATGAGACTGATGCTGCTTAATTTGACCCATGATGGGAAACAACTGAACATATGTCTCCATGAATACATATATAAACACACACACATATATATTTATATATTCATATATATATATATAATGACATTTATATCTGTATATATTGAAATATTGTGCTTCCCCGAACCCGAGGAATTACACAGGAATCAATGTCAAGCCCATAGAGTCTTATAAAGTTTCCACTGATGTCATGGTCATGTATCACACATCATAAGGGTCACTATTCCCATGTATCATAAGTATATGGGATTCCATTCCCTATTATCAATAGTATATGGGACATGATATTTGGGTATCATATCGGTATGTATGAAATGCCTAAGTATCATATCAGTAGGGATTCTATGCATTAATATCATATCAGTAGAGACTCCACCCCTAATTATCATATTGGATGGGTTGAAATAATCAAAAACCATATTATTAGGGATTCCATGGACATATATCATTGGTAATAATAATTCCAATATGCTTATGTATAATCTAATAAATGGTATATACTTCATAAGCATTACTCTTAGTCATGAAAATATAAATTTTCATATAAAATCAAGGTACATGGCAATAATAATCATTATATAATTAATTAATTATGTTAAATTCATATGGACATAAAAAATAACCCACTCAGGCGGTGGTCTATTCAAAAAAGATTTCATACTATCAAAGTAAATTCCATAATCTCACTATATGGGGTTGTGTTAGTCATTGTGGAAAAATTACAAGGGAATTAAAATGTAATTTATATCAACGATATTAAGTTATTAAAGAGAAATTTATATCTTAAGGGGAAATTACAAATAATAAGGCATACAAAATCATGAAACCTAATATAAAGAAACAATACTTGAGGATAACTACTAGAGTAATTGAATTATGCCTTTAGTAGATTCCTCTTCCAATATAATCTCTTAGTTTGGATTGGAATGAGAGAAAATGGATAAACAGAAAATTTACAAAAAATATGGCATGTTATCTCACAAAAAAATAACATCGAAGGACTCATGACTAGCCAATGAAGGAAGAAAGAGTATTGGAACAATTTATGATGCAATTCCAATATGATGATTAGTTCTTTATTTCATTATTATATAAGAATGATGGATCAAAAGCTATGGAAGAGGGTGTTGGGAGTCTCCCAATGTGATCAGGTACTATTGGAAAAATATATAAAAAATGTTTCTTGTTTATAAGGTTAAAATGGAAAGAATATAATCCACACAAAATATAAGGTCACTTCATTTGTCCACTAGATTGGAAAAAAGTGCAACCAATATGCAGCAAGAACTATCCCATGACATCCCTCACATGGTCTAGGTAGATACTATGACTAATTGTGCACAACACATGAAAATTACCTCTGAAATGGGTTATTTTTCACATGCATGCCCATGTGTCGTGGTCCTTGTGGTTAGAAAAAACTCTGCATCCCTCTTATGTGCACTAGAACACCACCAAAAAATTCAAAAAAACTATGTGTACTTGACTATATGGTTAAAATAACAGTAATACCCCCCCCCCCCAATTTCTTCTAAAACACGGGGATCTGATCTATCCCCAGACACCCTTGTAAGCATTGTAACATTACTTGTCATTACCAGAAGGATAAAACTAAATGATTAGACTGAAATTAAAATGTTTCTCACCTCATATGAATACATTTAATCTTACAATAAAACATTGGTTCTCTCCTAAGGACTTCCGATTTTATACTAGACATGCAAAAATAAACTCTCTCACCAACAAATGATATTTTCCAAAAGATCCTTGATCTATACTGAGTACTCAGTAAAGATAGCTCTATACATAATTTCTATCCTTCCTCATTCAATAACATATGACATTTCATGTATATAACTTTACTACTAAGACATGTAGAAGACATTGTGTACCGTTCCTAACTATAGAACTATGTCCAAGTGGTACACATCCTAACTGACCTAATTATGTATCTGGGAAGGTCCAATTAATTTCAAACATAACATAATACATTGGACATGTATCTATAGTCCATGTTGAGTTGAGATATTTAAGAACCCATGGTATCAATTCTAGAACTCTAATGGCCTCTTCTATCTATCCAAAAAGAACTTATAATGGCTCTATATGGTTCTCATCTACTTCAGGAGGATATAACCCATCACTGTTTTAGCTGGAACAAAGACTACGCCCATTAGTGATGACTTATTAGAATCAATACAACATCAGGGTGACCTACATGGTTTCTTATAAAACGTATAAAATATTTGCACAATTATGGTGGAATGATATCTTTTTTTTGCATAAAAACAACACCAATATTATGTGAAGTGAGTATAATGGTCTCAAACAACCATTTAGGTAACTCAATGGACCTGAATAATCAACTATACATAAAGGAATCTTATGCTATCTATTGAATTATACTCATTATAATATAAGAAGTGGGATGAATTGGTGATTTGATCTACGATCAAATAGATGAAATCATTTATTGTTGACATATATTGTATCCTCATGATTATGTATAAATATATCCATTCCCTCATCCACATTATCCCCTCATGGGGTTTAGATAAACTTGTAAAAACGTTGCAGTCAACCATTACATACTGACAAGTGAGGCATAGAGAGAGAATATCTACAACACATTTCATTATACCTATCCCAAAAACCAGTTATAAAGGTCATGGTACATCTTTACATAGCCTCCTTTTACACTAAATATGATGTTAAAACTATAAGGACCTTACCTTAAAAATTACATAATCTTGAATTAAATTAGTAATTCACATTGAAGATATTTTTAGGTTTAGAGTTTTAGAGAATTAGGACATCAATATTATATATCAACTTGAAAATTGCATGTAGACACTACTACTCTGTAACCATGTGTTCATATAAAAAACTCTTAAAAAGAAACATGTATACTTTCATGTTTTAGACAGCATGCATTTTCCTTGATCCCATCCTTAACCCTATTCATCTTTAAGTCATATGGAAAAAATTTCAAAAACATGGGATTAGTATAAAAATCATATTAAGGGTTACAAAATAAGGAAAAGAAAACATTAGACCATTAATAATTACAAAAAATGAAACCATACTTTTCGATCATAACACACCTCATGAAATCATAAGATTTATGAATTACACATAGAATCATGAATCATAAAGGTAACTTATGGAATTCATAATGTACTTAAATTGTATGTATCACAGCTACATAGGGAGTCACATTTGGAATACCCATCACAGTATATTCCTTAAATCTCTTATGAGAAGCATTAACATTTACCTCTTTCACATTACCCAATGCATTGGAGAGCTATCTCGGGCTCACCCGCCCTAGGTTTATCGCGAAACCACCCATATATGTAAACAATTCACAATAACCTTAACATATTCATGACACATAACACAAGAATAAACGAAATATAACATTTACACATTCCAATAACAATATGTCAATTCATGATATTGAAATAAACAATTCTTTATCAAATCATTTTCAAAACCATTTAAAACATTTAATAACGAGATTTTTGAATCAAAGTTTCCCATACCAATTTGATGCTTTTTAATAAATTATCATTTTAAAAGATTACATTCCATATAAATAAATCCATTAAACCATTATTAAAATAAGGACAATAAAAATAAATATTTTGAAGAATAAATCTTTAAAACATTTAAAACAATATTTTATTTAAAGAGTTTTTAACAAAATAAGAGACTCTTGAATACTAATAATTGAAGAATAAAATTGAATAAAAACTTTATATTACATTATAATTAAGGTATTCATGATATTTTACACCAAAGGACAGTATATACACCATATAATAGTGAATTGGTGCATAAAAACAATGAAGTATTAATGGAATATAAATTTTGATGGAATCCCCTATAAAAACTGTATCCTTAGAATAAAGATAAATCAATGACATAATAATGTGTAACAAATATAAATACAACCAATATAAGATTACATTAAGTGTAAAACAATCATAGGATATTCACACATACTCATATAACAACATAATAAATAAGTAGTAGTTTAACTAAAAGAAATGAAATTGGGTGAAGAGGTTCCCTTATTGAAATTTCATAGCCTAACGACATCACATTAAAATTCAGAAAATGGATTGATGAGAGAGAAAATGTTATCCCAACACATGGACCTAAAATTTACAGCAATAAGGATATAGACAAACATATCCCAACCTAAGAAGATGTAAATTTAAAGGCATAACAAAAAAGTCTTTTAAAAAGAGGAGGGCGAATGGTTCCCTTACCGATTTGGTAACTTATGAAACATACCCCATGAAGGAAAGATCAATATATAGAGATGAAAATACCCATAAATTTAATTATATTACACAATTAATACAATCATCGGTAGTACATAAAGCACAACTAGTGAAATAGTGTCTATTTAGCATGAATCTCATAGGAATGAAATGTGATATGAAAACCCCTTAGTACATTGTAATAAATAGATTTGTATGAACATAAGTTAATAACCTCCAAATGAATCACAGAATACCAGGAATATAAATAGAATAATTATAATACATATCAAATGTAAGTACAAAACACACCACATGCAATAAATTAGTGGTGAACAATGGAAATCTCACAGAATTGAAAATGAGATTAGAAACCCCTTACCTCGTGTCCGAATTGACTTGTTTGTTCATTTTTATTCCTAAATAATAAACTTATGTTAATTTTTAATTGATTAAGAACCTTTTTCATGTTTTTTATTCCTTTTATATCACTCATTACCATGTTATAAACATTATGTAATCAATTAAGTTACTAATGGTCGTTTTGTCGATATTTGGTACTTGAGTAAAAAATGAACACCTTATAATTACAAGTAGTCCATGTGGTCAAGAGTCCATTATCTCCATAATGATATTCATGATTTAGATATAATATATATCATCGTTATCTGGTATATATATGTATTTATAAAATCACATAACATTTTCAAATAATAAATGAAATTAACCGTTCATGGAGATGGTAAGTCGTACGTACACATGAATGCTCGCTTCATTTATATTTAGTAGTTTAATTGACTGAAAACTTAATTATACCTAGTTATATTTAAATTCCAGTATAATATAATATATAATTTTCTTAAATCCAACATTTATATGTCCCATGTATGTCATGAATGATTCATATCACTTTGAGGGGGCGGTAGTCCATACATCCTCAAATGAAATTATCGTGTTTACCCATAATGGAAACTATAAAGATATTCTATAAATTAAAAAAATGAAGAATAATAAAGAAAACTTAAACATGATATATATATATATATATATCATATATAAATAACATTCCATCATAATGTTACCCATGATAGGCGGTAAAAGATATTAGAACAGTCATTGTTTCGTGAGGCATTAGTTCACCGTTCAATGAAACAACATGTTCTTTACACATTAGATGTAGGTGTGTATAAGTTTAGATCGAATCAATATCATAAAAAACCTTTTATATTTAGGATATTTTTTTTATAAAATAAAGGAATAAAAATATTTTAGGGTGTTGGAGAAGTAAAATAAAATTGGACATAAGAGAAGGCGTTACCTTTAAATTGGGTACCTCCCTTTGGATTGAACCAAATGGTTTACTTAAAGTGAATTATTCTTAAGGTAAGGCTTCTAGGTGGAATAGAGTTATATTGATGGATTATTTGTGTAGGACCTGGATGAGACAGGGGTCTTGAGAGGTGTGAGGAATTGGTTTGACGTGGAGTCCTTTTCTAAGGGGGAGGAGAGGATCTTTAGGATAATGTAAAAATGTTATTTTATTATATAATGATTTTAGGTTTCTAAAGATAAAAAAATCATTAAATTAGAAGATTAGATGACTCATGGTTGATGTAAAATAATCCAATAAAAATTGGATAGTTTTTGGATATTATATTAATCATTATAATCTTATTTATTTAAATAACTTATTAATGAGTTAAAAACTGCATCATTATTGGGTCATAAATAATATACTTTATTTGATGTCTAAAAATTATACAAAAATACCATGACGCAGGAAATCATTTTATCTTTCTATTAATATTTTTAGTCAAAAAGATAACTTATATAATCCCATGTAAAAATTGATTTACTAAAAGATATATGTTTATGTCATTTTTTCCTTTACATTAAATAAATTAATATAAAGTGTCATTGTGACTCTTATGTTTTTCCATGGGCTCCCAAAATCGACCAAAGGATGACCATGGTCGGAAAGTTTTTAACCAATAGGATTAGGACACATGTTAGTGTAATTTTATATTATTATAATAATATATTGTTAACCTTTTTTTCCAAATTTACCCTTTAACCATGGTAAATAAAAGTTTTACTAAAGTAAATATTCATATTGTCTAAAAATATAAGTTAAATATTTTCCCAATTTGGACGTACTGATTCCAAATATGGAATCCATTTTTCAAAATTGAAAACATAGGAGTGGAAGAAATTAATTTTTATTTAATTCTCACTGTAAAAAAAGCATGTTTTTAAGAAATAATAACTATCAAAAGACTGACACTAATTTATGTCCAATTTTAATTTTAAATTACTTTCAATGACCTAAATTGGTTTAAATAGAAAAAACATAATCTAATTACACTTTAAAAACAATCAAAAAGGTAATATATCCATATACAGAAATTAGATTAAAAGGCAGTTTTGAATTAAAATACTGTATTTTTCAATATTTATCAAAAAAAAGTTTTTTATTAGAAAATTACCAAAACTTTACCAAAAGTGAATTTTGATGTCCTGATTCTAAAGAAGAATTTTATTTTGTCATATAGAACACATAAAACTGTCCAGAACTATATTTATAAATATTTGACAATCAAAAGGCGGTAAATCAATCTTTTAAAGTAAATTATGCTTAAAATTAGATTCATTCACATTTTAATCTTACAAAATTTATTGGATAAATTTAAAAACATTTAAAAAACATGTATAATCATATTGTAGTTAGTTTTTTTAAAAATCTCCAATATAACGGCTAGGCGTTAACTACCATTTAAAATAAAAATATTATATTATTATTATGCAACATAAGATATCAAAGAAACATGTTTATGTATATCGGGTACGCCATCAAACATAGAAAACCCATTAGAGTAAAATTAATATTTAATTCCGAAAATATTAATTAAAATTAAAATTTATTATTTCTTTATTTACATGGGATGATAAATCCTTCTCCCTTTATTGGAATTGCATCCTCACAATTTTAAAATCAGGCTTGGAATCTGTAGTGAAAGTCTAATATCGGAAAAAGAGTCAATAAATATATCAGTTTAAAATAAAGGAAGATAAGTAAAAAGGACACCCAATAAAATAGATACCCGGATTCCATTTAATAATGGATATAGAGGAGAAAACAAACCACCATGCTCTGATGTAGAGTGATATAAAACATGATTAGGATAAAGATAACCACCAGAAAATCACATACTTGTGATGGGTTAAACAATATTTTATTCCCCAGTAAGAAAAGTTAACATACAACATTTTTGTTTTATGTTAATTTTAATTGAGGAATTTATTTATGAACTTAAATAAAAACATAAGGAAACATAGTTACTTGTCATGTATACATTCATACTTTAATTAATTTTTATCACAAATTCATCTTTTCTCAAAAAGATGAGTATTCAAACTGATTTGGTCACATTAAAAGTGCTAGAATCAAATTCTAATGTATCACATAATCCAAAAAATATGAACTATATATTTCCCCTATCACTTTAGACATCAACCAAAAAAATGGTTAGTATAAGATCAGGTAATCCCCAAAAAGGATAATCTTTTACAAAATGAAATACTACTCTAAATCCCCAATATTTTTCAAAAAATACCCAATGTTTAACAAAGACCATTCAATACAAAACTGTCCTTAAAATACATCAATGTAATCGAATCTAAGATTGAAACCCAAAATGCAAAAGGATTTGATCACATAGTCTTCCACAAAAATCAAAACATTTATCTCCAAAAACACCGACTACTCTTAAAGTCTCATACTGATGTGTAATTAACCTAAACACATATTCTTTATGATAGGTTAATCATTTCCTAGATAACCCAATGTTGACATATTTTTGAATCATAAAGTCATCTAACTCAAAATAATTAGTCATACTAACCAGGTACTTCACGTATTCTAGTGATAGGCGATAAATCCCAGTTTCACTTAAGTTTTGGGTTCAAATCCCATAGCTTTGTCCGATCTGACAGATTGTCCCGTGCTCTGTGTGTTGTCCTTTTTCAAAAACTATATAATTTTATAACATTTCCATAAATAGATAAATTTATCAAAAGTATCCATAACATATTTTAACCCCAAAGGTTATCTAATAACATTCATTTTTCATCCCAAAATGTATTGACCTATAATTTAATAATATTCACGGATCGTATAAACCCAAAAATTTATTTATAACTATATCCACAAATGAATAGATAATTATTACTTGATTAAAATTTTCATATATCAAACTTCAGGGTTACAGAAACTATAAAAAGTCTTCAAATGTAATCCCATTATCAAAAGAGACTTAATACTTTTAAGAATATCACCATCCTTAAATATAGTGTAACATTTGAATCCCTTATATGTTTACTACTTACTCATTCAAAATTATTCATGATCTATTAACCACTCATTTCAAACTTATTTTGAAATACTTTTTTCCTAAAAACAAAATCTTGTATCATATCCTAAGATTCAATAATGTCTAAACATCAGTTATGAAATAATCCATACCATTCATTGTTCATTTTTAGTTTCCTCATCCTCAATTGGTACGACATTAGTTATTGGTAAAAATATATTTGTAAGATCCTGGTGTTCCCATTCCCAAACCTTCTTCGTAGGAAATATGTTTGAATGATGACCATGCCCACCACATTTAAAACATTAAAATGATTCCTTGGAAATAAATTCGTCCCTTTCCTAGAGTTAACTAGATGATTCATTTTTCCATGGAAGGTTCTTTCTTTATGACCTTCACTTCCACATCTATTGCATCTTCCCATCCCTTTGAATAATTTTCCAATGTGTTTCTTTCCACATCCTGGACACATAAGTTTTTAACACACTTACCTTTATAATTTTTACCTGAACATTCCAAGGGATTTGTTTCTCACATATATGATGACTTATAAAATTCACTATGGTTCAGGTGGTCAATCATTACTCCAGATATTTGGTTGATAATGAACACAAGAGTTCTAATTTCAGCTCCCATTTCAATCAGCTTCCCATTTCGAAAACCATCATAATTTTCTTCACATCCTCTGTTACTTTGGTTCCTACTAGATCCAGCAATTTACTAAAAGAAAAAATGTTATAGTGAGTATATCAGTAAAATAATTATATATTATCTTATGAGGAGTGTAAATAATAAGATATACTTATTCATGTTATATTAATCTTATTAAATTTTTCTAAAATAACTATTACTATTTCAAAAATCTTAACCATTATGGTATTGTCACTTATGCTTAAGGAACAAACTAACCACTAAAGTTATCTAAACTGACCTCTGATAACAACTATAAGGACCCGAAATTAAACATTACATAATCTTGAATTAAATGAATAATTGACATTGTGGATATTTTCAGATTTATAGTTCAAGATAATTAAGCCATAAATATTACATATCAACATGAAAATTACATGTAGACATTACAACTCAGTATTCATTTTTTCATAAAATAAAAACTCTTAAAAAGAAACATGTCTACTTCTTTGTTTTGGACAACATGAGTTTTCCTTGATCCCATCCTTGATCGTATTCATCTTTAAGTCCCGTGGAAAAAATTTCAAAAACATGGGATGACCATATAAATCTCTGTAAGGGTTACAAAATAAGGAAGGGAAACATTAACCAATTAATAAATACGTGTAAATGAAACCAATATTTTCGATCATAACATACCTCATTAAATCATAATATTTATGAATAACTCATAGAAATCATAAATCATAAAGGTAACTTACGGCATTCATAATATACTTACATTGTATATTTCATATATACATAGGGAGTAGCATTTGGAATACCCATCACAGTATATTCCCTAAATATCTTAGGAGAAACATTAACAATTACCTCTGTCATGTTACCTAATGCATTGGAGAGATATCTCAGGCTCAACTGCCCTAGGTCTATCCTAGAACCACCCAAATAAGTAAACAATTTCCAATAACCATAACATATTCAGGACACATGAAAAAATCATAAAGGAAAGATAAAACTTCTATATTTGAATCACAATATATCACATAAAGATATTTAAATAAACAATGCTTTATCAAATCATTTTCAAAACCTTTTAAAACATTTAATAAAGGGATTTTTGAATCAAAGTGTCGCATACCACGTTCAAGATTTTATCTAAATTATCATTTGAAAACTGTATGGTACATATAAATAAATCCTTAAAACCATTTATAAAACATGGACATTAATGATAAATATTTAGAAGAATAAATCATTAAAAAATTAAAAACAATATTTTAGTTTAAGAGTTCTTCAAAAATTTGTTGTCTATTAAATATAAATAATTATGGAATAAAATTGAATAAAAACATTATATTATCATGAGATTAAAGGGATTCAGGATATAATATGCCAAAGGAAAGTATATATACCATATAAGAGTTAATTGGTGCATAACAACAATGAAGTCTCAATGGAATGTAAATTGAGAAAAAATCCCTTATAAAAACTACATCCTTAGATTAAGGATAAATAAATGAAATAATTATGTGTAAAAAATATAAATGCACCCAATATAAGTAGATATTAAGAGTAAAGAAATCAATGGTTAATCACACATATTAATATAACAACATAATCAAGAAATATAATTTTAACCAGAGGAATTGAAATTGGGTAAAGAAGATCCCTTATAGAAATTTGACAGCCTAACGACTCTATTTTAAAATTCAGAAAATGAATTGGTGAGAGTGAAAAGGGTATCTCATCACATTGACATAAAATTTACAACAATAAGGATATAGAATAACATATTCCAACATAATAATATGTAAATTAAATGACATAACAAAAAAAGTCTTTTAAAAAGAGGTGGGTGAAAGGTTCCCTTACCGATTGGGTAACATACGAAACATACACCCCATGAAAGAAGGATTGTACAATGAAGATGTAAATACCCATAAATATATGTATATTATATTATGAATACAATCATGGTTAGTACATAAACCGCACAAAAGGAAATAGTGGCAATATAACATGAATTTCAAGGGAAACAAATTTGAGATGAAAACCCCTTTCCACGTTGTAATCAATCGAGTCGTATGACCAAAAGATAACGACAACCAAATAAATAACTAAATAACATGAATATAAATATAATAAGGATAATATATATTAAATTTATGTAAACAATACACAACATGTAATAAATTATAGGTGAACAATGGAAAATCACGAACTTGAAAGTGAGATACGAAACCCCTCATCTCTTGTCTGACTTTACTTGTTTGGTCCTTGTTCTTCTTGAATAAATAACTTATGTTAATTTATAATTGATTAATAAACCTTTTCAAGTTTATTATTTCATTTAAATTACTCATTACCATGTTTTAAACATTATCTAATCATTTAAGTTAATAATGGTCATTTGGTCAATATTTGGTACTTGTGTCAAAAATGAACACCTTATAATTACAAGTTGTCCATGTTTTCAAGAGTCCATTATCTCTTAAATGATATTCATGATTGAGATATCATAAATATCCTATATATATTGTATATATATATATATATATTTGTATTTATAACATTACATAACCTTTGAATATAATAAATGAAATGCACTGTTCCTGGAGATGGTAGGTCGTACATATGCATGAACACCACTTTTATTTTATTTTGTATTTTAATAGAATGAAAAATTAATGATACATAGTGATATTATAAATCCAGTATAATATAATATATAATATAATTAACTCTATCCTTTTTACATCCCACATATGTCATGAAAGAGACATATCACTTTGAGGGGGCGGTAGTCCGTACTTCCTCAAATGAAATAATCACGTTTACACATAATGGAAACCATAAAGGTATGCTATAAATGAATGAATACAGAAGAATAAAAAAAACATAATATATATATATATTATATATAAATATAGTTCCATCATAATGTCCACCATGAAAGTTGGTAGGATATATTTGAACAATCATTCTTTCGTGAGGCAGTAGTTCGCCATCAACAGAAACAATATGTACTTTACCCATTAGATGGAGGTGTGTATAAGTGTTGTTCGAATCCTCATAATAAAAAAACCCTAGTATATTTATGATAATAGTGTTGTTATAAAATATGGTAATAAAATGTATTTAGGGGGTTGGAGAAGTAAAATAAAACAAAAGGACTTAAGAGAAGACATTACCTTTAATTTGGGTATCCCCTTTGGATAGATCCAAAAAAGTTTACATGAAGTACCTTGTATCTAAGTTAAGGATTATTGGTGGAATATAGGGATCTTTAGAACTTATTTGGGAAGGTTTTGGATGAGCCAAGAGGCTTCAGAGGTGTGAAGAATGGGTTAGAAGTGGTGTCCTTTTTTAAGGGGGAGGAGGGGCTCATTAGGAATGTTTGAAAATGTTAATTTATTATATAATAATTTTCAGTTTGTGTAGATCCAAAACAAATTAAAGTTGAAGATAAGATGAATCACTATTGAAATGAAATTATCCAATAAAAATTGGACAGGTTTTGGATATTATTGTAATCATTATAATCACATTTATTTTAATCACTTATCAATGAGGTAAACACTGCATCATTATTTTGTCATAAATAATTTCATTTATTTGATGTAAAAAATTATAAAAAAACCATGATGTAGGAAATCATTTTATCCCTCCAAATAATATTTATTGTCCAAATGGTAACTTATATAACCTGATGTAAAAATTGATTTACTAAAAGATATATTTTTATGTCATTTTTGTCTTTACTTTATGTAAATTAATATAAAGTGTCATTATAACTCTTAAGTGGCTCCATGGGGTACCAAAATTGACTCATGGATGCCCATGGTTGGACATGTATTAACAATTAAAATTAGGACACATGTTAGTGAAATTTTATATTTTTATAATAATATTTTTTACCAATATTTACCAGATTTATCCTTTAACCATGATAAATAAATTTTTTACATAAGTCAATATTCATATTGTCTAAAAATAAAATTAATCTATTTACACAATTTATACAACCTAATTCCAAATATGGAATCCATTTTTAAAAATTCAAAACATAGAAGTGGGAGAAATAAATTTAAAATTAATTCCTACTGTCAAAACAAAAAGCGTGTTTTTACGATATAATAACTTTCAAAATTTGGACACTTATTTATCTTCAATTTCAACGTGAAATTACTTCCAATGATCAAAATTGGACTTAATGGTAAAAATATAATATAATTACACTTTAAACACAATTAAAAAGATAATCTATCCATAAAAATAAATAAGATTATAAGGCAATTTTGAATTATAATTCAGTATTTTTCACTACTAATTAAAAGATGAATTTTATCAGAAAAATAAAAAAAATTTACCCAAAGTTAATTTTGATGCCTCGATTCTAAAGAAGAATTTTATTTTGTCAAATAAAACATATAAAAGGGACCAAAATTTTATTTAAATAGGGTTATCCATCAAACAACGGTAAATCATTCTTTTAAAGTAAATTATGCTTAAAAGTAGATTCATTCACACTTTAAGCCTCTAACGTTTATTGGATAAATGTAAAAACATTTAACACAAATGTATAATCATATTGTACTTAGTTATATTCATTTCCTCCAATAAAATGGCATGAAATTAACTACCATTTAAAATAATAATATTATATTATTATTGTGCCATGTAAAATTTCAAAGAAACTCATTGTTGCGTATCAGGTACGCCATCAAATATAGCAACCCATTTAAAGTGAAATAAATATTTAATTCTTAAAATATTAATTAATATTAAAATTTATTATTTCTTTATTTACCTGGGATGTTACTGAAACTCTCTCAATGCTTCTTAATGAAATTTCAATGTTAACACTGTTCATACTACAAAAAGGCAACATGCTCCCCACCATCAAATTATCTATGATGAGAATGTATAATGGATATATGAGAATGATATGTATAATATTAGATATGTCTATACTGATCATCCCAAATAAAAAAACATAAGTGGTAGTGGTAACTACCATCATCTGTAGATATGTTTTATTTTCCTCATACGTGAAGGAAAACTACAATAGAGCTATCAAATCTGATTCCTCAACCAAAAATAGAAAGAAAACATATCCTACTGAGATAATCTACTACTATGTTCCACTTAAAATAAAGAATTTACTATCTAAAATTCATTAAAATGTAGGAACTATATCCAACACACACATCTCATGTTTATATCCTTCTAATATAATATGTAATTTAGAATCTTGTTTTTAAAGCATATTATAAAATGATCAACCATAAGGTAGTTTCACCGAATCTGAAAAATGATGACCACTGCTACAAATTCTATATCATGTGTTAAATAGTTCTCATAAAGAGTTATCAACTAATAGGACACATATGAATTCATTTCCTACCTTATCATTATAAGAAAACTATGTTTGGTCCCTAAGGAATCATGAAACACTTTGTTATAAACACCCTCATTAGAAAATAACATTATAGAGGTTATCATAATTATCTAGAATAACACTTGAACCCCAAATGGCACCTCTCATTCCAAATAAAATGATTCCATTTCAATTTTAAGGAATTCAAATGTGTTGATATCCTATAGAAATCATGCAAAAATATCATATACTATCATTCCATACCAAGCAAGATATGCCTCATTATTACACTTCAAGTGGACCCCAATATAACACCGCTTGTACATTCAATGGGAGAAATAATGCAGACTGGTTAGAGATGATATATCCCAAATATTGGACCATTTGAATCCATAGGCATCGACATTGAGAGATTACCATGATAATGGGGTCCTCATAGTATGTTTAAGACCATGTATAAGTGTCTCCAAGTTTCTTTTTAGACACAATGTACACTAAGATGTCATCTATGAGGACCATAAAAAAACTAGTATAATAAAGGTTTAAAAATATAATTCATGTGTCTTAAGAACTCCACTGAGATGTTATCCATGCCAACCGGCATCACCAAGTAGTCATAATGACCATATACACATCTAAATAATAAAATTATTAAATATTAATCCAGTAATAAATGTTTGTGATATAATGATTGAAGGTCAATCATTAGGAACAATCATGCCTCTCTCAAAATAACAGAATGGTCATTGGTGTTCGAGAGAGGATATATATTCATCATGGTCACCTTGTTACAATATACGATAATCCAAAAACAAACTCAAGAATATGTCTACTTAGTGAACAATGTAAGGGCTTCCAGGGAAAACAGTAGTTATAATAAATCCCATCATATAAAAGTCCCCAAACTGAATCCATATCCCCTAAAGCTCTACTAGAGCCTTCTAATATAATACAAAAAATACCAGGTATATCCGTAGGTGTATATAAATAAATATGTATTCTTATCGGGGTGGGGGAGGTAATCCATACAAATTCATTGAAAGGAATCCCCCATACCCCACCACCAATATAAGAAATTGAATGTCCATAGAATCCATTAATCTATTGGTAATAGATATAAATTGAATAGTAATAAAAAGTAACCTCAGAAGTATGATCAAATCCAACTTTTCATGTCTTTAATTCCAAAAAATGAAGGAGAATCTTGATTTGATACGGAATATACATCATATAATCATAATGAAATAGTTAATCTGGGATTTTTTTGTTGATATCCACTCCATATTTATGATGTTATCATAATGAAAAATATATTTTATAATGAGATCCCATAAAAACAGATCATGTCTATGTGGGAGTTCACATTTTCTAATGAATTGTTTCATCATTGAGTGAAATTTTTTTAGAGACTCCAAGTTAAATGGTCGAGCAAAAGGATCAACCAGAATATCTAAGTCTCGAAACTATGAAGTGAAAAGAAAATTGTGCATCACACACCTTTCTATCAGTTCAATAACTAAACTATAGAAGAAACATATAATATCTGTTATCATCCATAAATTCTCAATGTTTTTGGCTACAAATACTTGTATATGTCCTCACCCCTAACCACCAGATCATTGAGCATAGCGCAAACCACCGAGGGGTAGTGGTGTAAAAAATATATCATTATTAAATCCCCATTTTCAATCTATGATCTTCCCAAATGTCTACCACATGTCCTCCTCTCCCCATTCTATATCCCTAATCCCTCCTCCCCTTTCAAATTCGTAATGAAATGGGAAACATAATTAGTGATATCAAATTATTAGTAAACGAATAACTTATAAATTAGAGATCAAGTGTTTTATTATAAAAATGCAAGAAAACAGAAAAATGGTAATATAATTGAATAAAAATAAATTATAATCATAAAGGTTGTCCCTAACGAATAATATAATGATATGCAACCTAAATTGAAAATAAAATATATAATCGAATATGAATTCAGTGACATGGGATTATAATTATGAGACATAGATTATAACATTTTCATGTGGAGTTACATAGAAATGGGGAACAACTTGTAAATATGGAAATAACATAATTATGAAAAATCCTAACTTTTTTAGAAAACAATAATCACTACCATGAACACGGTTGTGAGGTAACCCTCGGTATTCCCATGAATAGAGTTTTTAAGAAACCACAATCATGATCAAACATAAATTTGATAAGAAACCTTAATAAATTCTATTCATAATATCTTTATCCATTGAGATCTAAGATATTACCTAATGATGTTGAAGGATGTTTTGGGAACAACCATCACATAATGATCAACCATATATATTTGTTTATCCTAAAACTAAATTCCATACGTCATCATAAAAATAAACCTTGAAAGAAGAAAAGTCAGATGACATTTCAAATGGTATCACATAAGATAAAATCAAGTACTGGTTTGGTCCATACTATCAATTTAATAATGATAGAAGTGAATAATAAATAAAATTATAGGGAGAGTCATGAAAAAACCCATATCATATAGTTTTTTTGGATATAGGTATGCGTATCGATGTGAAATCATAAAATTATTTCTCCTAAAATATTTTTAACATTATGGTAAAATGCAATATATACAAGTTAACTTCAAAAATCATAATTGATAAGGTGACATGATGTAATTTTTGGGACACTAATTAAAATAATACTCAATATTTTATCCTTGAAAAAAATTTAACCTCAACAAATGAATTGTGTAGTTGACCATAAAAAATATTAAAAATTTAAAGAAATACCTTTTATGTAATTTTAGATGTTTATTAAAAAACCAAATCTATAAAGGATATTCAAAATTTCATTTGATATTGATATAAATATAATTTTACAGATAAAAGATAAAACATATTTTAATTTACCAATATGATAAGAAAACATCATCAATGTGAAAGAATATAGATATTTATGAGGACTAGTTGAAAGAGGTGATACGAATTATTCATTACAATATCATATCTTTTGGAAGAAAAAAAATACATTAAAAAATAAAACATTGAAATGAAATTATTTTTTTCCATAACATAAATATAAAATAGAATATTTAATAGGTAAATATTATATTACAACACATATAGAAAATAAAATTTATATAAAAAACATTATTGCAAAATTAAATGAAAAAGAAGACAAAAAACCCCTTATATTTTAATAAATTTTCTTCTAAAAGGATATAATTTTAAAAAAACATAATTTAAATATATTTTAGAAATTTATTAATACTTATATAACAATATTCCATGTGGAGATAAAAAATTTTGGGAAGAAAATGAAATCATGTGTAAAGCATGACAATATATTACAACTAAATGAAAGAAAATTGATTTATTAAACTCGTCCTAAAGATTAATATTTTATGATTTTATAGTCAATCAAGAATGGGATTTTGAAACATAAAAAAAAAAAAAATAATTTTTTTAAATATAATAGGTTAAAATGTACCTGACATGTAGTAATAAAGTATTAGATGAAATATTATAATACATCAAAAGAAAGTTGAGTTTACAAAAACCCTTACAATAGACTATCCCATTTTCGGATGTGTTATAGCCACATGTATAATAAAATAATAATAAATAATAAATAATTTTTTAACCTATATTTTATTATTAAAAATTATATTTTAATTTTATAGTAATATATTATATATTTATTAGTTGTTATTAGTTTATATTAATCATCAATTGTTATCAGTTTCAATTTTACATTTTATGTTTCATTATTATGGACATGATTACAATTCCTTGATCATAGATTCATCATATAATTAATATACAAGGAAACATAATATTGGACCCACAATGATTTATGATGTTCTAGGTTAATTAAATTTGATATTCAAGTTTGATTATCAAAGACAAATCCCGAAACAGACTTCTTTTAGAATATTTTAATGAAAATTTATAAAATATTAATAATATTTAGAAAATTAATAATTAAATTATAGAAAAAAAGTATTATTTAATTCCTGATATAATATCCTACAAAATTATTCTTTCATAACCATACATAACAATAATTTATAATATTATCAATTTTGATTGTCAAACTAGTCCAAACAATTACATTACATAAATATTGGATGAGTACAATTATGATGTGATTTTGAAATAATATAATTAGTAATGAAGTATACTGATCTAATTCTGATTTTATTAATGTGATTAATCATAACTGAGAAGAGGTAAAAGAATATAATAAAAGAAAATTATTTTTAAGGAGTACTAACTTTCAAAGAAGAGGTCATATATTCTTTTAGAATACTTTTTGGATTTGATGGATTTAGGTAACCCTATTAAGGCTAGGGAATAAGAAATTAATGATAGGATTACAATTTAAATAAATATAGAATATTATATGGGATAATTATATTTTTATGTTGTGTTTTTAAATAGTGGTGTAGAGGTCCTTTTATAAGAGATGAGGAGTGACATCTTCGCAAATACTCATTCAATATTGTGCAAGCCAAATCAATTTATATTGGGGGACTATTAGGCATTGTAAAGAAAGAAATGTAGGTCTCTATTTTCATCATCAATAAATTGTGGCGTCTATTATGTAAATTTTATTTATTTCTAAATATCACTTTAACTATTTATCCAATTTTATAGATTAATATGGTATCCAATTTTTTTCCCAAAAACTTATTTTTCTACCTAAAATTCAAATCATCCTTTTTAACTCATATAAAATTTTTTGTTCTAAATAATAAATCAATTTTAATAACATTAATATCTAAAGAAGAAGAAATTAATTTTAATTTAAGAACCCAGATAGCCTGAAATAAATTTTTAGAAAAAATAATTTCTATTCAACAAAATTAATTTATTATTATTTATCACCATTTAATAATGATTATGTTAATTTTAAAATATTTGGATTTAAATATAAAAAGTAAATTTATTTCAAATGGCTATATAATTGTGATCAAATTAATTTATTAACATAAAAGTACATAACCCATAGGGAGAAAATAGATTGAGAAATATATATGTTTAACATTAAGTGTATTTTTATTTTTTCTAACCAATTATTAATAAATATATGAATTTTTATTCATTTATTTGGGTATATATATATATATAATATTTGTTAAATATTTTACAATATCTAAGAGAAATTTAAATTAAAAAAACATATAGTCATACATTTTTTCAAATAAATCATATTCCCCTGGCTCTGAACAATTAAATTAATTTTCTTTATATTTCATTATTTATTTGACATATTTTTTAATTTAATTTAACAGTTATATATTTTTATCAATCCAATTTTTAAGAATAAATTTTTAATATTTATAAGTTTAAAAAAATGTTAATTTTATAATAAAAATTATTGAGAATAAAATGTATTTTCAAGATTGAGTAGTTACTATTTATTAAATTAAAAAAAATTATTAAAAATAAATTATTATTGAAGGTAATTTTATAAAAATTAATAATATTATTTAAAATATATTTATTACATAACAATTATTTTAATCTAATAATATTTTTACAAATATTATTCCTAGAGACTATATAACCTTTAATAATAGTCATTTTATTACTATATTACCCGCATTAAGTCTTATATATTCATACAATATTAACATTACATCGAATACCTCTCATTCATATATTTCTAATTTAGAACTTTAAAACATGCTTTCTCCTTGAAATATGTTCTTTTTAATTGTGGTTTAAGTTTCACAAACAGAGATTCTCATAGTTAATGATGATTTCTTGGTGTTCTTAAATACAAATATATTACTATTTTTTATTTGTTTTCTATTTTTAATATATTTACTTCTGAGATATGTAATCATCTATAGTTTGTAATTTAAAAAAATATGAATTATAATGTATTAAGTACTTTTGTTGTAATGTTCCACTATGATTGAATAAAAGGAGTTTATTTTGCTCAATTTCTGGTATTAATTATTTTTATTAATTATTTTATTCATTATAAATATTAGAACAGGAAATAAAGGGAATGAAAATATATACATAAGAATTTGGCAGTAACATTCTCCGCCATAAATGAAATGCATCATCACAATTTTAATTATTACTCAATAAGGTAAAAAAAATAGTATCTATAAAATACACATGACATAAGATATAATTTCAAATGTGATATGAGCCTCACTATCCAAGGTAAGTTTATGAAACTCATATTTTTTTATCAAAATATACATATATTGTGTTTATTTTTTAAATACAATTTCTCAAATATTCCTTCTTTTTGGATATAAGGCATAGGTGTTTCTAGATACATATCATTCATAGATTCATTATCAACATCAGGTCTCTATATAAAGGATAAAACATTAATCTATATTGATAACCATGATTATTTCCCTTAAAATAAAATTAAAAAATTATATGTATATTAAATACATGTTATAATTTGTATTATCATATTAAACATTCATTTTTTCCTATGTTACGTTCGATACAACTATACAATCAATGGATTAACAAAAAACACTTTTATTTTAACCTATGTCTTAATAATTTGGGTCCTCTTATACATGATAACAAAATTCCCCAAAATAGATATACCCCAATCTGATACCAACTAAGATTACATAATCATAGAAAGAATACAGTTAAAACTATTACATAATTTAAAAATAAGATCACCCAAATAGAAACATAATCCCAAAATTCTATAGATTAATGTCCAAGGAGATTAATTAAATAATTTTCCAGTGCTAAAATACATATTCAATATATCTCTCAAAATTCTCCACACACGAATTTCTTATAATTATAATCCATTATTTAATTTCCATGGGAAATGTAAAACACAAGGAGTGACTAGAGAAGATCGATAAGGGGGGAAATTTTAACGATTCATATTGTGTTAGATCATAAGAAGGTGAGAAATCTATAAAATTAATGAAATGAATGATAAAAAATAACATGGAATCATATGAGTTATCCATATGAAATGATATCATAATATATGATATCTAATTGTCACACATATACCATGGAGTAAAAATGAAGATTCATGATAAAAAAATCAATAATCATTGAGGATAACATAAACTTGTGAAATATCATATAAATATTGCACAAGAATAGGCATATGAAATTATGATATCGTAAAAAACAGCAATTATAACCATGAATAATGTTATGAGAAAGCACTAATCATTTTCACATAGGGAGTTCTGGGAAAACCAAAACCATTCCCATGCATAATGATGTGAAAAATCGATAATCATATCCACCAATATAATAAATATCTTATAAGATATAGAACATTACCCAATGCATTGATGTTATATTACAGACGTAATCATCATAGAATGATAAACTTTGCGTACGTGTGGCACATTAAATCATTCAAAAACTAAATCATAAAAACCCCTTATAAATAAGATGGGTTACATAACATTTCCAAATCGTATTTCAGAAAATAAAATCTAGTATTCGTTTAATCAAAACTAAAAAATTAAACCACCAAAAAAATTATACCACAAGAGAAATTAGAGGTTGATTAATCAAAAATCTTTCTATTATATATAGATATTTAAAGAATAGATTGGAAAAAGGATATTAAATCATAAAATGAGGATTATAAATTACTTATAAGATTTTCATAACCAATTATATTACTAGTAAGTTTTAAAAATATTTTTTCATGATGGGGATCATAATTATATTATAAAATTATTTTAAAAGAATAATTATCCATGAAATATTGAATATAAATAAAGATAATTAAAAAATTAAATTATCTTATAAAAAATATAGAAAATAAAAAAAATATTCATTTATGATTATTTGGTATGTTTATTAAAAATTCACATCATAGAGAGTTTTTTATAATTATATTTCAAAAAGATCAATTTAATTTGAAGAGAACATAATATAAAAAATATTTTTTTATAATATGAAAAGAAAACCTTAGTGGTGATAATGTATTTGGGAATGTGAAAGAATAAGGTTCTTTTGATGATGAGAGTAATTCTATAAAATTTAATAATTTTCTCAATGTAATAAATCAATGAATGAAGTTGATTTTGACAATAAACTGTAATTTTAAATGGTATAAAATAAATTAATATAGTATCTACATAAATGATTAAATATAACATACTAAGAGGAATATAATAAATGATGAATGATTATGATGCAATGAAATGGTAATTGGGTAAACAATAGCTCTTAAATTTTTAATAACATTTATTTTAAAATGATATATGCTATAAAAATATGAGAATATAATTACTTTGAAAAATAATGAACCCATGGATATAAATATTAATTTCTAAAACTAAATTGTATGGTTATAAAATTTAGTCATGAAATAAGAGTAAAAAATAATGATTATAAAAAAATGAATTCAAGTCTAGTTAATGAAAATCATTTATAATGTTATATTTTATCTTGAAACTATAAATATAAAACTATTATCTGATAAAGAAATAAAAAAATAAAGAAAATATTGTTCAAAAAATATATTATATATTAATAGGGTAGAATTGACCCCTATTATATGAATAATGATCAAGAATAAATATTAAATCTCAATGAAAAAATGACTTCTGAATAATCCTAACCTTTTATTACAACATAGTTAGGCTTGCTATAAACACATTATAATAAAACAATACTCCATAATATTTTTTTAATAACATTATTCTTATATACAATATTTTATTTCGTGATATTATTTTCATTTATTATAATTTTATTACTTTTTTTAGTTAATATTTATCACATGATGTTATTAGTTTCAATAATTTATTATAGGTTTTATCAAGGAATCCATGAACATCATTTGTTGATCTTAAGCTTATCATCTCAATGACAGTCATTGTTAAAAAATATATGATTCATAACGATTTAAGAATTTCTAGGTTTATTACATGGTTGTTTAATGTATGGTTCACCAAGATAAAATCCATAACATGATTATTTTTGTAATTATCAATAAATAAAAGGTGTTATAAAACTAATATTTTAATTAATTTCAGTACAATTCCAAAAAGAAAAAATTATTTACTTATTGATTTACTAAATTATATGTAGTTGAGTTTTAATAAAAATTCTTGATATGAATTAATATCATCATACAATTAGGTGGTTAAACTGACCTAAACATGAACATTCAACAATTAGGGGTTGAGAATAGTTATAAAGTGGTGTTAATATAATATCATTATCATAGAATTATAATGATTTCAATTATATTTTATTAATTTGATAATTCCTCATTTAAAATTCTAACTAGATTATGAAAATGATGTACTAGATGTCATTATATACAATGAATAACTTTTATATTCTATGAGAAGCCTTCTTGGTTTTGATGGATTTCAGGTATCCTCTTGAGAACAAGGAATAATAAAAGTTTTTGATACATCCTAGCTACATATATATTTTCATTTGTTTGTATGAATTAAAATTTTAGGTGAAATTTTAAATTGGTAGTGAGTGGGATATTTTATAAGCGGGGATGATTTAAATGTTCATAAATATGCTTTATTTTATGTGTAAGTCAACTATTTTTTCACATGAATCTACTTTATATATTCCATGTAAGTAATATTGATTTATATTTTTCTCATATACACCTTCAAATGATTTTTTATGGTGATATTATTTCAATTTTAGTCATTATATTAACTATTTATCCCATTTTAACACTTATTGAGGTAACTAACATTTACCTTGATATTTTACTTTTAGTTATAAAAATAAAAATCAACTAGATTAATTTATTTATAAATTACGATTATAAATATAAAATCCAGTATAAGATATTCAATCTCTTATAGTGGTAAAATTTTATTTATATAATAATCATGTAGAAACAATTTCTTAAAAATGTTTTCTTAAGTCCAAAATAAATTTAACAATTTTCCTTAATAATTAATAATTTTTAGATGAATGAAAATTTATTTTATTATATATATTAATTTTATGTAAAACTATTCATCAACCGTGACTAATTAAATTTATGACTTTAAAAATAAATTATATATTGGAGAACTCAATGCATTTAAGATGTAACTTTCTAACAAAAAATGATATTATTATTATTTATAAACAAATAATAAATATTAAATCAATGTTAATTAATATATATATATATAATGGATTAAATTAAATAAGATAAATAAGGAAAAGTAAAATATTAAATTAAAAACATAATAATAAAACTATAATTATTTATATGATATATTTCAATATCCATGAATAATTTAAAAGGTACTACCAATTATTCTATATCTATATCATCAATGTTATTTGTTTTCACTACTAACCATTTTTGACAAGATAGGTTCTACATACTTTTTATTAAGGTGTGAAATCACCTATTTAGTTGGGTTAAGTGGAAACCCATTACATGGCACATAGAACCTTAGGTACAAAGGATTATGGGAAACCTGGACCGAAGGACCTTACATTGTTCTAAGGACCCATGGCTCGTAGGCACAAAAAATAGCCCATGCTCCCTACCCATAGGCTAATTTTTGGAAGAGAAGATCCCCCAATCTATATTCCATGAAAGGTTTTCCACATCGTTCCCATATGGATGTCTCTCATCCTTAAATTACATCTAATAAGTAATATGTTTAATAAAAATACACATTTTAAAAAAAATTATTCATAATAAAACATTCCTTATAATATTTATTGTAAATTTTTTATTATTTTACCAATTATTATTTTTTTAATTATTTATTTATATAATAAATTTTTATATTTTTAACACAAATTTTTTTATATATTAACTACGTGTCGTAAATTCTAAATTAGTAAGATGATTACTGGTATTATGTCAAAAAACTATGTAAACTTTAATAGTAGTCATATAATGGCTATATTATCCCAATTACACTATATAAATCCATTCAATTAATGCATCATAAATAAAAACTCTCATATCTATCATTTCTATTTATTATTTTACAATATAATATATCCTCTCAGGATATTCTATATATTTTTAGGATTAGTTTCTCTAATACTGATTCACATGGTTAAATATTATTCATTGTATTTCCTGGTGGTAATAACATTTTTCTTTTATATTCATTTTCCCATTTTAACTTGGGATCTTTAAAAGGATTTAATCGTATTTGTAACGTTATTATCCTTAAAATTAAATAAATTGTATAAATTAATTTATTTTTAATATTCCATTATGATTAAATAAAGTGCTAATATTTTTATTTATTTATTGGACATTTTTTTTTTCATTTATGTTTCTATTCATTATAAATAAAAAAACACATAAACTTGGGAAAAATTGAAACTTAAAGCTTGTAATTTATAATAAATCTTGATTCATCAATGTTTGGATCACTTAGATTTTCTTCTTTATGTTAAAATTGTGATTTAATTAAATATTTTTTTAATATCAGTAACTCATTTCCTGTAACTGAATACAATTTATGATTGTTTTTCTATGTTATATTTTACGGTTGAAATAATTATTCAATAAATAGTTTTATTTTAATTAATTAATTACCAAATTCTTGGTATAATTAATTTAAATACAATATGGTTTCATATTGTATAAATTATTAGACAATCCATTCAAATTTTAGGGGCTAAAAAAATATATTTAGTTTTTTCATTTCTTATACATTAAAATTTTATTTGTATTCCACTAGTAAATTTTTTTAATAAACCCTTCTTAAAAATTCAACATTATCATTAGAATTAATTTATTCTACTTAATATAATTTTAGATGATATAATTTGAGTGTTTCAATGGTCTCGATCTTTTCCACATATAATGAAATTATCTCTTAATCTTACATACTGTTAATCAATATTGATCATATAAAAACATAGTATAATTATGAACATATTAATATTACAATAGTACCAATTTACCAATATATTAAACTTTTGAAATATTTTTTTACTATCATTAATATAAAATAATTAGTATTAATATTAATAATATACTAGTATTATATTTTCTTGATTTCTAAAATAAATTACATTTTTTTTAAATGGATAGAAGTTGGTTGTATGGTACTAATCACAACAATATAGTTTTAATATGAGTTATATATTTTTTTTACATCTTTTAGTTTAAAATGTTTTATAAATGGAGATTTTTCACCACCCTAGTTATTACGGAATTCAATGTACATGGTAATTTTTAGATGAATCGAGTTACTAGACGCATGATTTGGGATAAAAAAACTATTATATCTAGTATCACTGTTGAGAAAAAAAATCATAGTAGACTATTAATGATATAAATTAAAATAGTGAAATGGGGAATTTGACATTTTATGAGTTTCAATTTATTCATCACCATGATAATTAATGTAGGATAATAAAATGACACACATCTACTGAACATTCTCTTAATCATGATTCTATGTACCTGAGTCTTTTCATTATCCATTAATTTGTATTTTTTAATTTTTGATGTAAGATTGATTCATTGTTTTAACTTATCAATCTATATCCTTTATTCATTTTAATTTTTCCAATAATGTTTTTAGTTGTGGGATCACCCATCTACTGAACCATCAGAGTTAAGTGAAAATAATATAATTGTTAATTAATCCATTTTATGGAAACATTATTCTTCTAATTTATGATAATGTGATTATTATCATTTAAATATTTTGAGGAATTTACAAGCTAATGATATTGATATATCTCAAATAACAATATAGGATTAATGTTAATTGGTCAGTATGAATTTTAAAAAACCAAAATCCATGAATTCCTAAAAGAGTATAGTTAATTTTTAGTGGAAACCATTGACTAAATGAGTTAAAACAACATGGTGAATATCAATGGAATCCAAATTCATATGTAAAAAATTATATCACATAATAAAAATGAATATATAACTTTACATTTAATTATATGTTTCAAAAATATATCAAATCAAATAAAATTTCAATAAATATCGCATTTAATGATACTCATAGAAATAATGTAAATGATGAATGGATTTATCTTAATAATAGATTATCATGGAAGATATTTGATGCATGTAATCATAATTTTTCTCCTAAACTTTTTAATATCACGTTAGTTTTATCATGTGAGTATACTAGTATACTTTTAATGTTCATTATTTTACAAAATACATGTTTTGTTTTAAATTTTTTTTCAAACTGTCAATCATATATTTGTATTAAAAAAATTTAATTTCATAAATATACGTATATAAAGATATTATAATTCAAAAAAATAAATTAATTATTTATATTAAACAACTAATAAAACATTTAAAATTAACTTTTTAATGTAGGTGTTTTCTCATATAACACTTATACAAAAGAGTTATTTCAAATGTGTGTTGAAATTATTTGAAGTTTAGATGATATTACTTCATATGGAATGATTTATGGACAGAGTATAATGTATAAAAAAATATTTCAAATTATTATAAAAACACATTATCTTTAATGATACTATTTAATAATAGTTTTAATTTAATGGGGGGATTTATGATTCTGGTCAATGATTAGCCATATTGACAAAATCATCAAAATCATGAAAATACCATTAAGACCAAATAGAAACCATATTGTATGTTTGAATCTAATATATATAATGGATTGAAATATATAGTATTTTATTTTAATATAGGTAAAAAAATCTTCAAAGAGGATGAAGGTTTATACTGAATGAAATTAAATTTTTAAAGACAAATAATTTTAATTAAATTTCCATATTGGTTTTAATTTTTTTCAACATTGATTATATATAATTGACATTGAAGTAATATATTAAAATTTACTTTTTTTAATCAAAATGTCAATTAGAGGGCCAATAATGATTTATGATACTATTAGGTTTCAGTCGATTTTTTTATAATAAATTAACTACACCATGTTTCTAATGATCATAATAACTAAAAATTTCCCCATGATTATTTTGTGATGAAAAAGAAAATGGGAAAAAATATTGATGTAATAGACACATTAATGGTTTTTTATAGGTGTTCAGTATAAATATCAAAATTTTAAAATTTAAGAGATTTGAAAAAAAAATCTATAAAATATCATGATTATTACATTCATATTCATTAGTTTATTAAAATAATCATATTAATTTTATTGTTAATTAATTTATGTGTGTTAGTGATTAAATTATCCAATTTTAGAAGATATTTTTTTATAAAAGATGACAAGGATTTTTTTGAAATAAATTTTTAATGTGTTAATAATAATTCTTTTTGAGTAAGAGATATTGTTCCCTATAAAGTTTTTTTTCACATGCTTGCATTATCGTACCATCAAACATCATACTGATGTTATTCAATGGATTCATTTTTCTTTTTTTTATATATCAATCTATAGTAATAATAGACCAAATTACATAATATGTTAGAAATATTAATAATTCCAATGTTTCCCTATTAGTTTTTTTTTCAAATATAAAATATATAGATATATGTCTAATGAATTTTTTTGATATCATCACAATATATTTATACAGACAACGATAAATGAAGATTTAAAATATTAATAAAATTCCCCCAATTTACTGTCACATCATCAGAGATGGTAAATTACTAGATTATATACATTTGGTACATTGATCCATGAAGAGTGGGGGATAACAAATCACACAGTTTTATTCATCTATAATTTGTTTGATGATTATATCTAATGCGTAATTGGAAAATCTATATTGTATATCATATATAATTATATATATAATAAAATTTTATTTTTCTATTAAAAATATAACTATATAATTGTAATTATAGTCCATTATTTGTTACCTTTAATTAAAAGTGACACTATTCGTAGTAAAGAGTTTTAATTATTAGTTTAAATCTATTCTAAAACCAAGGTTTATGTATAATTAATTATTAACTGTTATTATAAATTATAATATGCTTATATATTTTTGGTTTAAAGGTAACTAAAAGATAATCCATCTCTATAATTAAGATCACTTTATTTTTTTCCAAAAAATGTGGTGTGTGATTTTAAATCACAAGCCATGAATGGTAATAAATTTCATATAACTAGTTTAATCTTGAACATTGTACAAAAATGATTGTTTCATATTAACAGAAATAAAAAATATATATGTTATAAAACTGTATATTCATCCTCAATATGAAAATTCATCTTATTATATACTTTTAGACAAAATAACCATTTAGATTTACTACTCTCATGGATGGGTCTCTATAATGATAGGAATAGAATCTGATTAACTAATTTGATATTAATACCCAATACAATTTAAGATATAGAGTTATCGACAAGATCTCATCCCTTATTACAAATGAGCCAGATATTATTGTATGAATGTAGAAACAAGTTTCTTATAAAGAATATCCTTTATCGTTGTAATTCAATTGTACTATTTTTATTATCCTATAAAATTATTTCAATTATAGTTCGAAAAAATATAAACCATTAATGCTACAATTTTAATGATGACCAAAATGGTTCATCTATTGTTATAAATATACAATTATTACAGTTCACTTTTAAACATAAGTAACTCTGGGAAATTTAAATAATGAAAGACCGAATTGATTTTCTATATTATTTAATCACTATCATTTTAATAATTTATTAATTTTTATCCTCATATGAATTAATTAATTAATTAATTAATATCTTTTATATTGGTTTTTTATTACAATTTTAATTACATTTTTTATATAGAATATTTTTGATAAGTCGTGTATATTGGAATAACATTGCAAAAAATTATCCTTGAATATGATATTTTGGAAAAAACCCTACGGTGTACACTATGAGTATAGTTTTTAAAATTTATGTTTTAATTATAAAATATAATGTAAAAATTGATTAATTATATTTAAATTATTATTATAAACTAAAATCTTAAATAAAACTATTCTCCAGTCGTAATAGTGATAACAGTGATCAATATTATTGGTCAAGGGGTGATAGCATTATAGGTACTTGGTGCACCCCATATACCAAATCACAATAATTACTATCACCAAATATCCATTATTTCAAGAATTATTAACCCATTTTTTGATTAAGGAATCAACTATTTTAAATCCACCAATGTTATTTCCACCATTTCTTCTAGGCCAAATATCTCTTATAACATTCCCTTATTTTATGATTCCACCAACTACTAATTTTATTACACCCACTTCTATATAATAAGTATTTTCTATACATCCAACCTATTTATTTATTATTCTCATCATCATTTGAATTCTATTTTATAGTCTTATTATTATATAGATATTTTTTTTATTTTCTTTAGCAGACATTTGAAACTATTGACTCTTTATAGGATATTGATCCTTCTTATCCTATAAATCCTTTATAGATCAGAAATTATGCATCCTAAGGTAAATATATATATATATATATATATATGTGTGTGTGTATGTGTGTGTAAATATAAACTGACACCTAAAAAACAATCCATGGTATACTATTTGATCTAACCTGAACATCACTATAAACCGACCGATACGTAGTGTTAAAAATAAATTTAGTTTTGATGAAAAATAATTTTAATTGGTAAAATTATATTTCATAAAAAAATGGAAACCATTTTAGTAATTATATTATATGCCAAAAAGAAATATTATTTAATCTATAAAATAATTATTTTAGAAAAAATGTAGTATCAAAACACTTAAATATGATTTATTACGAAGAAAATATCAAGACATTCCCTTTATTTATTCTCAATATCGGTAGTTTGGGGATTACCTGAGTGGTATCTTCACACCATATTTCATCACTAGAAAAAGGATCGAATACTACCATACCCTTTTTATATGTGATTAATCTTGTTATTTATGGAAAAAACATGTTGTCACACTTTGAGAAAGAATAAATATAGGAAGAAGGTAACATTTCTAAAACCATTTGGTTAATGTGGTGCAAATGGAAGGTTTTGAAATATTTAAATAAGAAGTATTCATTTGGTGGGTGTATCAACTAAGAGATAAGTGAATTAGTTCATATAAATCAACCATATTCCAACTTGGATTTCATTGTGTGAAAGAGTGGTGATCCTGATGTGATTATAATCAAAGTGGAACTAGTAAGATGACCTGTAATGACTTCGACAATATTTTAGTGAGGTGTAACACAAATAAGTCTTTGTTATCATCTCAAAAGAGAAATATTTTTGCATATACCTATTAATCAACCATCTTCGCACATAGAATGATGATATTGGATTACGGTGTGCACTTTTATCTTGGTATTGAGGTAAAATAAGTTCTATAATATTGATACAATTCAATTATTACTGATATGGGGGACACATTAGTTGAACGTATTCATGTAGTGATGAATGAAAATTTTTAATTACCAAGAATCATCCCATTTAAAGGTACTTCCAGCCACATTTAGCTGGTCCGTTGGTCAATTTAGAAAAAAGGAATTCTAGAACTAAATGTGTCTAGTGTATAATTAACCTACCAATTTCATTTAAACATATCACCCAAGATGGTCACCAATAAAGGGAGAATCAATAAACAACATGAAAATTTATCACTTATAACCCTACGAATAAAATATATCATAAGTAAAATATAAAAATACTTGTGAAAAAAATCCACTAAAAATCATCACACTATGATAGTAGTGACACATAAGAGACTCTGATGAACTAAATGAAACAATTCTATTACCCTGTTTCCTTCAAAACCACATATATTAATTAAAAAAATAAATCGTATGGTGTGAGCGCCTGAACTAGTAATATTTCACAAAAGAATCAATACCATGTCATATATCAGGATAACACTATCTCTATCATTAAAACATATCCAGTTTATAAAACCTTTTCATATAGTAAAATATTTTTTTTAAACATGCTATGCATTCTCATAAAACCATTGCACATTCTCATAAACCAAAAATATGTCAATTTAATGAAACAATGAATTTGTGAACAAGAAAAAACATCTTTGGATTCACCGTTAGACAAGTATGTGAGAATCCATCCATAATA
Source organism: Viscum album (assembly GCA_963277665.1). NCBI lineage: Eukaryota > Viridiplantae > Streptophyta > Magnoliopsida > Santalales > Viscaceae > Viscum > Viscum album. The sequence goes on along the minus strand of OY728131.1, from coordinate 1,224,417,252 downwards.
TATATCAAGATTTGAAAAAGCAAACATAAATTGGAATACACAAGATCTCAGCTCCATATTATGAGAATAGATATTAGACATAATAAATAAATCATTATGCTTAAAATAAAATTTATCTAATTGATATCAACTCCTTCTACAATATATTAATATCACCACCACTAGTGAAGCTAAACACATTAAAGTTACTGGTCTTGTTCCTTGTGACCACATGGCTCCAAATTTCATACAATTTTCAATACCATTTCAAAACATTTGTTATATTTTATGAAACATTTCCTATATAGATCCTTACCATATTTATTATCAAAAATCCTTTTTAGAATAAAAAATCCTTATGAATTATCACCAACACATCATGAATCCAAAAAACAGTTTAATGAAAATACCATTATTAACATATGTTTTAAAATGAAAGTAAACTCAAATATCAAATAAATATATTTCAAAAGGACTACAAAAAATCTTATATGAGAATCATGAAATCATGAAATATAACTATTTTCTAGAGAAAAAAACCTTATGAATGGAGTGAAAGAACCAAGATTCGTTTTCTAAATCCTTGGGTTGAATCTAATCAATAAAAGACTCAAATATATTTAAATAGGTCTCGTGGGAACCTATTGTTCAAGGAAAAATGTTTGAAGAAGAGATGGTTTAGAGGGTTGTATTGGTAATTATGCTAAGAATATAATATATAGTAGAAAAATATAGTCTATATGAGTACAATGAAATAGTGTTTGTTGAATCCCAATCTATAGAATAATGGTAAGTTCTATGCTTCACCCATAATGTAAAAAGTGTATCCCGGTTCCACAAAAAATATTCTATTTTCCTATGAGGTTGTATGATGTAGCTAGATCCACCATGATATAGTGGTTTCAATTTTAGTAGAACTGAAAAAATCTCATAAAATGAATTCTTGTTTTAACCTATGACTCAACACCACATAGATCACCTGATCAAAGGGGTTATTTAGAACACTTTCTCTATAAAACAAATATGTTCACAAAGGAAGTATCCCCAATTACAAATTACCAATAATCCATGCCATAGATCTCATGAACACACTATAATGAACATTTATGACATCATAGTAATACAATCTACTTCACAGTCCCCTATATTGAAAACAACATTTTACAATATCTCAAAGTATTACCACAAAATTTGACAAATAAAGATGAATAGAACTAAGGATTTGATATAATGTTGAGTTTTTGATGAAATTTTACAATATCCAAACTATAAAATATTTTTATCGGCATGTAGTTTTTGTGATTCTAGAGTTGAAAATTTATATATCAACTACTTCCTCAACAACCAAAACCAAAGATATATTTTGAGGCTATCCCATATGTACATGCATAGTACACAAACCAATGGAATCATGTTACTTTTATGTGAAATATCTCGATGACCCATAATATTAATAGGTTTATCAGTTATCATATAGTCGATATCATGTTCAACATCACACCATTCAATCATGTTTGAAGATCTTTTTGATACCTCATCAGACAGGAAACAAGAAACAAATTGTGATTAAATTTCCAATGACATGGAATATTTTACAGATACACCACCTTTCTATTTCATTCAGTGATCTAAAATGGGAAAACAATCCTTATTTCCATCTTAGCATCCATACCCAAACTATGGAGCCCCATGTATCGTATAACTCTGAGAAAACTTGGGCCGCCGTCCCAAAACTCCCAAGGATGATGAATATGGTACCCAGAGAATTTATACTAAATATGTTACATGACTATACTCTTCTGGATTGACTTCATCATTTTAATCACCACTTTAACAAGGATTATTTCGACTAAGGACCAAACTCTTATGTTAACCCAGATGAAGAGAAATCTATATTGTCTCCCATAAAAAGCTTCAATGGGACCCATATTAGTAAATTATTAATAATTATTTTCATAGGAAAACTTTACTAGTGGGATATGATTCTTCTAGGAACCAAAAATTTCAAGCAGACATACTCGAATAATATCTTAAAAATTGTTATAGATTTATATATCTCCACATCAATCTTTGAATGATATGAACGTCTCAAATTCAGGTATGAACCAAATAATATTTATAAAACTCTTCAATAGAAGGATGTAAAACTGGGTTTTCTTTCATAAATAATCATTGTGGGACCCCATGATGTTTCACAACCAATTAAACATATAAGTTTCAATGATTTTCCACCTTCTTCATCAACTAGATAGAAAGGAAATGAGTTTATTTCATAATTTGATAAATTATTGCCCAAATAAAATCCCTACCACTATAATTCCAAAGAGAAATAAAGATTATGTCCTTGGAAATACCATGCCACTTCCATTATAGAACGGGAAATGGTTGTCACTAACCAATATGTATTTGGTGGACCCCTTTAATACCTAACAAGTAAGGCTCTACAAAATGAATGTTTTATTAAATCATCTCATCCCCAGCCACCAACATTGATTTCTCATAGTAAGATACATATGTTCTTCCACATGGTGTTAGGAATATCAATAATAAAGTCCATCATCCATAAAATTCTTCCATATAGAGGTCGAAACAATTCACCTAACTAAGAATCAAAAAGCACCAATGAGATACTAAGACAATTCCCAAAGGTCTCAACATAAAAAAATATTTTACCAATGAACTTTAATTTTTTTTATAAATCTTAGTCAAGTATCACATTGCCATAGAAGATTGTGTAAGCCTTTATAAAGTCTAATAACATATTCTCACCAGTCTCCTTCACTCATAATATCATCTTAGCAAAAAACCTCATCGTATACCAGACCTCTACTGATTCTTTTATAGATTTGGTTGGTAATTTCCCACTCAACACATCAATTTCCACATTCCCTATCATAGGATTATACGAAATATTTGAATCAAATGTATAATGATATTAAACCATGCATCTTTGTCACAAGTTCATATCCCTATAAGTAAATATATTCCATAGGATTTTTATCCGAATATACCATAACCTCCTCCCCAATGATATAGTGATTCCTAATATTGAGTTCATAAAAAACTTATACCAAAGTAAAATCATGTGTAAAGTAGTTATTCTCTTTAGTGCATAAATAGTGAGAGCCACAGGTGACGACAAGTTTCCACAACATCATGACACAACCAAACCTCATTCTTGAAGTTTCAGAGAAAACATAATATCCTATAACCAATTATGATAAAATAAAAATTGTATTTGAAATAACCACATCATTATTTACTCAACAAATCTTTAATTTTTTTATTCCACTAAATCTTTACACCTCCATGGTTCAATGATGTCATTGGATATGCATCATTCTAATTTTTTAGAACAAAAAAAATATAGAAACAAGACATACCCAATAAAATCTGGATTTTAAACAAATCATTGGGACTAATCTATGACATTATAGACAATATGATTTCAATATCTAATGATATTCCTCTCTGAGATAAGAAATTTAATAGAAACAAAAAAAATTGTATAAAAAAATTCTTAAATTGAAATCATACCATACATGTAACGTTCCCCCAAGATTATATGGTTGATATCCAAATGATCATGGTTCTCCGCCACTGACATAGATTTCAAAACAACATCATCCAATATCAGGTTAATGAATTAATCTAAAAACCAATTAATGATTAAATTAATAAAAACCATAAATACCACATGAGAATTAGTGAGACTAAATAGAATAACCCAAAACAAAAAATGAACATAAATGCTCTTAAATTATATAATAGATATATCTACTTTTGGGAATCCCTACTTTTGGTATCTCAACTATATGTTTATATTTGAAAATAAAATAGCCCCTATGTATTGATCAAATATATCATAAACTCATAGTATGGAATTATTATTATAAATGGTTTCCCAATTTTTCTCTTCATGATTAATGTAGAGTCTAAGGATCCAATCTTCATTCGTAGAAAAGTGGATAGAGAAAGTCCAAGGTGACAAGATGGTTTCAATAAGTCCAGTTTCCTCAAGGACTATAAGTTGGAATTTATGTTCCATAAACTCAGTAGGTTACATGATATATGATGGAATTGAAATTGGAATTGTGTTAGGGATAATTTCAATAGTAAACTCAAACTCCATTTGTGGTGGTAATCTTGAAAAAGCATTAAGAAATACCTTGGCATACAAACTCACCAATGTGGGTAGTGTAATAATCAATTAAAAGATAACGACATCAAGGAAAATATCTGATTAGTTTGGTAAGATCATCACAGTAGAAGGAGAAATATGACCCATTTTCGGAGATATAGATTCCCACTCACTTGGAAAGACATGAGAGTCCTAGATAAGTGATAATAAGAGAACATGATCATGATAAAATTAAATACATTCTTTTATGAAATTCATCTAATATGATATAATTTTTAGTTCTATGATTTCATGATCTAGAACTACGATGTCCCAAAACATGTTGATGCCATCTATTTTCACCCGGTACATGGGACATTTGAATCATTGTTTAGACCAGTTTCATAAAGGTAGGGAATTATTCAACAAGAAAATTAGAAGCTCAGAATATAATCCCACCACATTATCCAATACATTTGATAAAAAATGAGTATCATCTCTATCAAAAAATTCTAACAATATATTGGATAAAATAAACATCATTCCTCTAATAGTATCTAATCCTACATCAAATTCCAATGGAATATATGGCACATTGAAATGGTTTTTGGTATTAGATCCTCCCAGTTCCTTGTATTTCATATGAACATACCCATTTACCTAAGGATCCAACCCACCACCACTATAATAATAAGAGAAGAATATTGAACTCTATGTTAGAGTGGATATAGCTTTGATGACATGGGAAATCTTTTCAAAAGAAATGAATGAGATGACTATATTTCAAAAAAGGATGACTAGTTTTGAAAACACTTGAATGATTAGGCTTGTAATTACAAGGCCTACCACACTAATATAAAAAACCTACTGATGACTTATTGAAGAGCATGAAACTATTCCCAAATAAAATGGATGAACCTTTTACCTCTTTTCTCTCTAGTTGGAAAACCCTACCAAATATCTATACAACCAAAGAACCAACCAAACCCATTAAACTCTCTATTTCTACCTTGGAGACATATTCTTTACAAAAAACACTACCAATGTTGAATGGTAGAAGAGAATAAGAACCGCCCTAATATAATCCCTTATACCCTTATCAAATAGTCAAGATTTGATGAAGATATTAGAGAATGTCATGGGATATAGGTTCAATAAATAGTTTAAATGGATGGATACACTGAGGCCATATGATCACCTTTATACAAGTTTATTAATACCAAATAATTCAATGCATAATATGTCTCAGGACTAAAATGATAGTTGAGACTTTCTTTGAAGGAGTTCCTTGTGAGATTCACATGAAACATGGCTTGCGTAGAAGAGTCCCACTATCTCTATCCTAGTTCTTCAACCATGTATGTGGTGAAAACGTCCATAGATTCCTAAATATTTTTATTAAATGGATGGTCTACTAAATTATAATTATATATTCCTTATAAAATTGGGTCCCTTTATCACTATTAAGTATTGATGGATTCTACATAGTAAATTATGATCCATAGTCCAACACTGAACTATAATTTCTAGTACCCTCTAGGCCTAGCGTCTGCATAGTTTCAATTATATCTTCCACCAAATAAGGGTCTCTTAGAGCATTAATATATAATACTTTTCTCACATCTTCCTCACTCATATTTTAAAGGGAAATTCTAGGAGGGGTTTTCAAATAATTAAAAGACATTTATGTGGAGAACCTTAACCCAATAGATTGGATCCAATAACTTTTACCAATACATTGGAATATAATACATGGAAATGCATCCTGAAGGACCAAAATTTTATTATTATTTGTATACTAGATACATACATGTGTCTTGAATTACAATTGAATAAAAAAATTAAAACATAATATTTTTCACGAATTATTTTTTTCCCAATAGCATATCCTTGAATATATTTATTTGTAGAGATAATGGAATCGTACTAAAAGGAAAAAAATAAGCGTGAGCTAAAATTATCAGAAAGGGATAAGTAAAATGAAATGCCTCAAAAATAAATATAGATAATAAATACTGAAAGGTAAATAAATGAACACACATGTTATTTAAGAAACATGAATTCTTGATTTGATAATGAATAATGGATATGGAAAGGTTAAATGAAAAAAAATTCTATTTGATCAATAAAATATTAATAAAATGCATCCATAGATAATATCATAGATAAAATATAATTGATAATGAAAACTGAGTCTGAATTAAGGGAATTATTAATTATTAGAAATCTTGATTCCCATGAATATGATAAATTTAACCTCAAAATCAATCATTCAGGCATTTTAAATCATACTTGGTTTAAACTAATTTTATTTTGAAAAATATATCTCTACTGACAAGATATATCTTCATGACATTTTGAAAAATACTAGTTTGAAATATATTGAGTTTGTTGAATTAAAATTGTATCATGAGATTACTTATGCGTGACATGGATTTTATAAACTATTACCCTATAATTATCATAACTAAAAAAATATTTCATTTTATATTGAATAATTAATTTAATTGATATGCAATTTTCATTTTCATCAAGTATTCATATTGAGTAATGGATTGAAATTTATATATATTTTCTAAGTTAATAAAATAATATAAAAAGAGAATAAAACATGTAAAAATGGTATAATATATAGTAAATAAATATATTAATAAAACAATTATTTGGATATTTGATAGAAATGTAATTTACTATGATTAATGATCCCACTAAATTGATTGTTTGAAGTTAAATTTAAAAATCACAAAATAAAGTGACATTGCATTATAATTCATACAATTTTCTAATTTCAATCTCAGTTCCTCATTGATGAAATAATTAAAATTGGAACCTAAAATACCAAGAATATATATATATATATTAATGATATTATATATAATTTTTTTTTATAAAAAGCTAATGATATAATATAGGTTCATAATGTGATATACATGTGAAAAAATAGAAAACGAGGCTACCATATTTTACCTTAAGATTCCTTTTAATTGAACACACTTAAACCTCAATTATCTTATCATGGTGAAAGAAAAAAATGTAAATTATATATACTTCAATTTACATTTTTAGTTCATATATATTACATATTTTTATTAATCACATCCTTAATGAATCCCATGTAATGCATGAATGAATCACATCGCATTGGAAGGCGATAGTCCACCATGCAACCATGTTCATTATCATATTCCCACAAATGGTAATCATGAAGGAACATGTGATATGATAGTTAGAAAATGATAATAACATATTTAATATCATATATGTCATTTATAAACTATAAATAAATCATTATTCTCAATGTTGAATAGTGTTAATGGAAAATCGAACGACATTGGTCTATGAGGAGGTAGTCCACTACCCACAAAGACGACGTTTTTGTTACCAATTTGGTGGATGTGTGTGAATTTTTTTTATCCATTTTAAATTAATCAAGACGTATATATTATATACTTTGGTTATTATATAATCTTTATATGAAATTAAATGTAATTTATTGAGGAAAAAATAAAATAAAAATGTTCATTGATGACCATTATGTCTTCTTTGGGTATCTCATTTTATTTTTCAACATAGGACTTCCATCGTCGGTTCTCTGCACAAGGTAAGTGTTCTTGGATGAAGGGTTGGAATTTTAGAATTTATTTGGGTAGGGATTGGTTGGACTTAAGGGATTTTATGGTGTGAATTATGGAGTAGCGGGGAATGACCTTTTAGATATAAGGGGTAGTGGAATTCTTCTAAATACTCAAAAGTATTATCTATTTGGAGGACTCCCTAATATCTTGTGCCTCAAGAATTGAAATATAATATAATTTAGGTAAATAATAATCTAGAAACATCTCCAAAATTGGAAAATAAAAACATTTTTATCATTTTGATCATTAACTTATATGTTTATCTACTTTTTCCATTTTTTAATGATGGTAACTAGTTTTATAAAAAATGTAATTTATAGATTAAAAATAAATTAATTTTTTAATTTTTATATAATATAGACCCACTATTTCTTAAATATGTGATGGAATTTATAAAACAATAATTCCATGTGTGTTGAAAATTAATTTTAACAGAAATAAGAGTAACTTCTGAAAACACTTCTTTAACTGTAGCTGTAGAAACAAAATTTTTACTATTTAGGATTTATTGCGTTCATTTTAAAAGATAAAATTTCAAATGAAGGATTTATATTTTATATTTATTAAAATTTTAAAATAATTTTTTGGATGTTACTATTGTTTTTAATTTTCTATCATTTAATAAGATTTCATTTACTATATAATGACATTAATTTTAATATTGATATTATTTATTAGATTTGAATTTAAAAATATGAATGAAATGATGGAATTTGAATCTATTAAGTTAAAACCCATTTAATTTTATTTATGGATCTAAAAATTTAATTTTAGGAATTAATTGAATCAATATACTTCACTCTTAATAGTTTTGGAATCATTTATTTTAGTTGATTATTTACTAAATTGTTTAGCTGCATGCATTTTTATGAATTTAAAGTAAAAATTTAATATATAAAATATATATGATGAAATATATTCATAATTTTTTTATTTAACTTTAAAAAAAATATTTATATATATTTTTGATGTTTTTCTCTATTTCATATTTGTATAAATTTTAAAGTAATTAATGGTTCATTTTTTGACATTCTACTTATATAACATATTTTACTGGTATGTTTTTGGAATAATATCCTAATAACGCATAAAAATCATTACTAAGGTGTTTTGGGTCAAACAATGTTCATAAATATTGTGTTGGAAAATTTATTTGGTCATTTTACACCTAATATGCTATAATTAACAAGTAATCTTGTTTATACCACAATCACTATAACATATATTAACTATTTTAACTAATGAATTTTGTAAAAAATTGCATTAAAACTACTAGAAATTTAAATATTTTCTGATTAATAATATTTAATAAATTTTCATAAATTCATCTCATATTAATATCATAATTTAATTTAAAATTAATCTTCCAAACGTGACGAGAAAAAAGGTTTTTAAAGTGGATATGTTTAAAAGATTGAAATTCTTTTATTTATAATTTCATTATGGAATTTGTTACAATGAATTAAATTTTATTAACTAATATAAAATTAATATAATATCACTTTTAATTAAATTCAAAATATAATCTAACTTTTTAAATTATTTAAATTAAATGTCATTTTTCAATTAAAATTAAAAAAATTCACTATTCATTGAAAAACAAATCATCTTAGAAAAAGACCAAAAATTAACCCTATGATAATTGTAAAATTATAGATTAAAAAATAGTTTATTTTTTCAGATAAATTTTAAAAAAGAATTATAATTTATATTTAAACAAGTGCACCATTAAAAGGTAACAAAACTGCATTATAAAAAGCATAGTTTCCTATGCGTAGAAAAGAATTTGTTCTTGTCACATTCTAGTAGAATATTTTGGATTACTGTAAAAAAGTTATTTAAAATATAAAAAATTTAAATATCATTAATATAATCACTAAATTGAAATTAATTTAATTTATTTAGATAAAAGTTTTTTGGTGCATAAAAATATTTTTTTGTAATGACATCTGTATTATGTTAAATTAGATTTTATATTTGTTTCTAATTAATTTATAACCAATTTATTCAAACATATATTTTCAAAAGTGAGATAATCCAATTAATAAGCATAAATTTAAAGGTTATGAGATAATTTTAATTTTATATAAAAATATTAATAGTATTTGGTAAATCATGGCCTGGCGTGTAACAGAAGCTATCGAAGAAACTAATTGTTGCATGCAACATAAGATATCACTATATTATGTGAATTTAAAGTTGTTGAATAGATTTTCTTTAAAAAAATATTAAATATATCATAAATTATTTCAATTTTTTATTCCTATATATTATTGGTGTTTTGAAAAAAATACACTATTGAAAAATGGTCTTGATTTTAAATTTTGGGCGGTTGCATTCTACTGTCCTAAAAAAAATACACCATGAAAATTTAAACACATCTTTGTAAATGAAGGGTTTGAAATTTGTAAATACCATTTTTGAAAAAACCTTCATAAAAATGTTAATAAAAGATCCCCTTAATAATACAAAATGGGAAGTACAATGGTCATATGGAATAACATATAAATAGATTTATATGTAGGAGAACATCTGTGGAAAATGATGATATGGACATGGAGGAAAGAGTATATATATATATAGAGTAATTGAGGCCATTTAACAAAAAAACTATTGATCAATGGGATGACGATGATATCAAAACAATAAATTTTTTTATGATTTAAAAGACCATCATTTCATAAAAAATTAAGGTATTTGACTAAATTATTTGTATCACTACCATTTCTCAAAGTGTTTAGAAATTCACTGTATCACTACTAATAAAATGAATATAAATACTTGATACATTTCAAAATCAAAAGAAAAATAGCATCCTTTTTGGTTGACTTAATACATTTACAATTCCACTCTTACATCTTGAAATGGATATCCGAAAATTATCATTAATAAAAGAAGGATTAAAATTTAATTTTAACTCATCATATGACCAATAGAATATTAACAAAATATTCCCCTTATAATAACTAAAACCATAAGATTTATAAAAATATTTCCAATGACACCTTAATTTAAACATAACTCATTGCATAAATAGTTACCCTCAATGATCATCTGGAATATTCATGACTAAATTATGAAGGATGTATAAGAAATAAAAATTATATTCCCCATCAACAATAAAGTGGATCTTAATCATTACATACCAAAATGTGAATACCTTCATCATGTTTTCTCTTAAAACATGGTAGTAAACCAATTTACCACAATACCTTATTAAAAATAATCATGTTTTCTTATTACATATGAAATACATGGATTATTGGATTTATCCCTTAAACCCAAAAAGGTTGTTAAAACCATCCCTAATTGAATAACTACATGGGAAATAAATAATTAATATTTTCTATGGTAGCTAGTAATAGGCAATTAAAATTATCTATAGAAATCATCTATTTATCCTATAATAATTACCTCAGTTTCAGGAATATATTAAGGGTTATCAATTCATTGATGATGTGTTTTACTATAAGTTGAGAATTCGACTAAAGAAATTTTATTAGTAATTGATACCGCTCAATAAATTACTTCAATTCCTTAATGAAAAATTATTGTAGTACAATCATTATATGATTCATATTTCTTGTAACTAGTAAATTATTGAAAAAATATTAAAATTTCAAAAAAAAATTATCAAATCATGAGTACGATCACCATTCATTATTATCCATGGTAATAGAATATGATTTCCAATGATAACATATATTTTTTGAGTTATATTCCATTATTTATTTTGGAATTAAATTGCATAGTCTTTCATTTAACTATAGATGAAACAATGAATAATAGTATCTTCTTTCAACCCTATTCATTCTATTTCCAAGTATCCATTTTCTCTGGACATATGAGAAACACACATTCATTCAAATCATTTTCAAGGTTGATTCATTCCATAATTATCACAAATGGGAAAATCCATCTTTATATTCTTTCCATTTTCTATATTTTTTATAACCATTCTCTTGTTCACATTATTCTCTCCATAGTAACAATATAAATATATTTCATTATTTTTGTATGGAAAGGATACAATGTCCTCACATGAAATTTTTTTATAGAAGAGTTCTATAGAAAGGATTGGATTAAACCCATCCAACAAACAGTCATGATTACTCTATGGATTGTGTGCATTGATGTGGTTCTTATTCCTTATACTAGGAATCATTTAGTAATGATGAAATTCAATACATTAGTTCATATCATTATGAATCATAATTTAAATTTAAAAAACTAGTGAACTACTTGACATAAATTTATAAATTTTTGCTTATCCAATCCCATAATCATAAAATTGGTTTCATTGTGATGGTATTATATACTGATCCTAAAATTCTATCAATGTTTTATATTCCCTAATATATATTTTATAAAATCTAGTTTCCATGGTTTTTAGAAAACACACTCTAATACCATGTATAACAACCCTGACCCTGGTAGACTGAAGTTAGTGACTAATACCATTTCAATGGCATAACATACAATGAAATTCATCCCAATTGACCAAATAGATTAGTAATCTGGGATGACTAGACACATACATGTGTATTAAATTAAAATTGAATAAAAATATTTAAACATAATTATTTTTATCAATAATAAATTTATTTACTCTTGTATATCACGTCCAGCCTGTAGTATTAAACTTCATGGAATCTTGTGGAATAGAAATAAAATTAGGGAGATCTCTAATGCTTAGTAAGGGTATACTATAATGGAAGCTATCATGAAACCATTATAATAAACAACATTTAAAGGTAAATAACAATAAAAGGCCATTTATGTAAGTTGAAAACCTGAATAGATCATGATGAATCAGTATGTTAAGGTAAATAACTCAAAAAACATTCCATTTAGTCAATAAATTGAGAATGAAATGCATCTAATGATAATATCAAAGTGAAAATATCATGGATAATGAAAAATGAATATGATTGGAGGAAATTAATATTTATTTTATTCCATGTTTCCTAGACACATGGTATCTTTTCCATCAGGATCCATCAAGAATAAATTATAACACATAATGGGTACAAACCTATTCTATTTTTCCTAACTCTATATCTACTATCATGATATTTCTCCAAGATAGTTTAAAACATTCTGGTTAAAAACATGATGGGTTTGTCCAAATAATTTAGTTTTGTAAGAATAATGATGCATTAAAGGGATTTCATTAAAAATTACCCCACCAATGTTATGAATTTGTGAATAATTCATCATAAATCTAGTAATCCATCTAATTTATAAATAATGTGCCTTGTCATCAAGTATCCGTATTGATTCCAAGAAACAAATTTATAAATATTTTTAATGTTAATCAAATAACATTAAAAGTAAAAACCATATATAAAATTCTTATATGGCTTATTAAATAATAATATTGACAACATAATAATATGTACAAATTAATACAAGAATTTTTTTGTATCATGATAAATTCAATAATAAAAGGAAAGTAAATTTTCACAATAACACATAACATTTGGTGATTTAATTGTCAAGTCCCCTTCAATGAAATAAATAAAATAGAAACATATCATACAATGAATAATTAAGTTTCTAAGATATTACCTTTGAAAGGGGTTTTTATATGCCTCATGATAGATTATAGGTGTATAATATAATGGACAACTCAAAGAAGGGAAATTTAGACAAAAATCTATAACCATGGGATTTTATTTTATTTAATAATCTTTAACCTCGTATATAATGGTTTTAAACATATCATTTACATATAATATAACCATAAAAATATTTATAATATTGTATATTAATTTTTAATAACATATTATAAACTTTTTGGTAATAATCATAAATTGTCTTTATAGTTTTTTTGTGTGTTAATAACCATGTTTTTTTATTATATATTGACTTTTAACTTTTTTTTAGGCTTACAGAAATCATTATATACTGAAATAAAAAATTTAAACCATGGTGAAAATTTCATCGAAATATGTTAATTATATATATATCTATAGTAATGAATAAAATTTGGTGGTAGGTAATAAAATACACACTTCATGGAGATGGTAGGCCGTACAAACACAAGAACGTTGTTTTCAATTTATTTCCACATTAAATGAAAAAAGTAAATAATATATATTGCAATTAAAAAATATTTCAAATATATCACATATTTTTATTGAAACCATCCTTAATACATTCCATGTAATTCATTCATTGGTTACATTGCTTTGTAAGTAATTCATCGTCCTCACACCTGAGAGACATTATAGTATTCCCAAAAAATGTAAGGCTTGATTTTGTGTGTGAAATAATAGTTGTAGATGCATAAAAACATCCTAAATATCATATATATAATATATAGACTAAAAATTCATCATTTTTCCCAATATTATATTCTTTTAATAGAATAAAGACTAACATAAGTTAGAGAGATGGTAGTCTTCCGTACCCAATAAAGATGATTTCATAACCCATTTGATGGAAGTGTCTGAATTTGTAGGTATTAAACCTAACATTAAGACATATAAACTTATTTGGTATACTAATGTTTTTATATTAGTAAGATATTAAAATAATTTTTGTGTATTGATGAAGGAACGAAAAAAATGTTCCTTAATGAAAACTATATCTTCTTCAGGTATCAAATTTGGTTTGAACTAAAGTCCTCACATGGTTATCTTTTTTTCCCAATGTAAGGATTATAGGTTGGGAGAGGAATATGGAGAATTAATTTTTGTAGGACTTGGATGAAACCATGTGGTTTGATAGAGTGAAGTGGGGAGGATACTGGGTGGTATTTTTTAGTTTTGGGGAAGTGGAATTAATTTAATTAATCAAATGAAATAACTATTGAGTGGTCTCATTTACATAATAATCCTCAATGATTAAAACATAATAGGATGTTTGAGAATGGTGGTTGATACAGACCACCAACACCCAAATGGAATCAATTTTTTATCTTTTTTTTCATTATCTTCTTTGTCTCCCTACTTTTACCATTTTTTAGTTTTCAATTTTCTAACTAGTTTTCTAACCTAAGTAATTGATGCACTATAACTAAATTAATGTGGAAATATTCATAAAATTTAGATCCAATAATTCAAATATATTATATCTAATTTATAAAATAAGAATCCCTTGAGTATTGGAAATTTAATTTAATAGGTGTACAAGTAATGATCAGGAACACTAAATTAACTTGAACCACACTAACAATGTTTTTAGAATTTATGGGATTATTTGATAATTATAAATGATCAAAAATTTGATTAATGTATCATATTTGATATTTATTAACAGTTAAAAATAACAATAAATAATTTTGTTTTTATTATAATTTTACACTATTTAATAAGATATCATTTATTATAAAATGACATTAATGTATGTATTTACTAGAATATAAGGGCATAGACCTTTTTATTAATGAATGAAAATGAAAATGGAACATAAAGAAATATGGGGTTAGACATGCACACTTTCCCTCATACATTAGGAGAACGAAATAAATGATGAACTCAAATATAAAATTCACTTTTATAAGGAGCGTCATAGTCACTACCCCATTCAGAATAATAATAAAGAGGGTCATAGGACCTTGTAACCATGGTTATCTTCATGTATGATTAGTCCTTCCTCAGTGTCACTTTTCTTGGAGGAACAGGTTGATAACTGTCAACATCCAAATTTTTTCCTTTGGATAAGGCTTGACTGTAAGAATGTTTTTTTGGGGATTCATCCTAAACATTTTCAATCATTCCCTGAATTCAATTTGTTTCCCTTAATTTATGAATTTCCAATTGGGTATTTGAAATCATATCTCCATCACTAGGAATTTTTTCTCCTCAATCATAGGACCCACAAGTTCCTTCAGCGCTATAAGAATCATCTCACCCCCACCACAAGAAATATGTTCCAGAACCCAACACAACACCAATCATGTCCTAGGTTTATATAATATAGTCGTTCACTCCTCTTCATGATTTATTATC
This sequence comes from Viscum album, assembly GCA_963277665.1. Classification (NCBI taxonomy): domain Eukaryota; kingdom Viridiplantae; phylum Streptophyta; class Magnoliopsida; order Santalales; family Viscaceae; genus Viscum; species Viscum album. The sequence continues at coordinate 1,224,401,560 of OY728131.1, read as the reverse complement.
AAACATTGCTCTATATCCTTATCCACTTGAGATGCTTGAGAAAATTCTCGAGAAGCATCATCCACCGCTTGTGATGCATTAGAACCATTATTCTAAGTATCCTTATCAACTTTAGGAACCTAAGAAAAATATTGAGAAGCATCATCCACTACCCATAAGAATTAGCACCCATATGTTGTCACATTGATTTCTTCCTAAACTTCTTTATACAAGAACTCTCAAGACACCCTTTTAATAAGAAAAATGAACAAACAAAATTTTTACAACACTTCTCATTGACATTCCCAATCACATGAAAACCAAGACAAAAATCAGGAAGTATCCTATGATCCACTTTTAGATAGATATCATCATCGAAGGTGGACAAGACTATATTATGAATTAGGTAAGTACTTAAATAAATGTCCTCCAAAAACCTAGCATAACATCCAAATTTTACAACCTTGGTGGTCCTGTCCATTTTAATTAGAATACCCACCACATAGAAGATGTCAAAATTAATTTGAGGATACCATACGATCCAATGAAGGCTGAAAATTTTAATCCACACATGAACATTGATATTATTTATAGATAATGGATTGAAATTAAAGTCCCATTCCTCAAGGAAAATCATACATAGATTTAGAGAAATTGACCCGAACCCCCATGATTTTTTCCTGATATCCTTTGATGGAAATATAATGTCAAAATATCCATTCCCCATAGTTATGCATCTCTTATCAGAAAACCCCTAGGTAGAGTTTAAATTTTAAACCAAATCATCAATACCCCAAATTCGGACTCCACTAACAAGAACTTATCTACAAATAATTGAATACTCAAATATAAAGAATCAATTGAAGAAAAAATGTATATTAAAAAATTGGGAAGTTTTAAACATTCTTACAATTTTATTAGAGATACCATAACACACCAAAGTAAAATGGTTTCTGTCAAAATCCCCTCCAACCCTTGTGTGGCCACTGCTTGATTACCAGGGATTTGTCAAATTACCAGATGAAGGTCCCATCTCCACACACTTTTAATGGAGGTTTTCAAGGCCCCTCTCCACTAAATTTCCAGAAAAAGCTACATTTACATTAACATTAGATTACAAAGGGTGATTTCTACTCACAAACTTCACTGCATATCTCAACAACAAATCACCCAACAACACCTTACCTTGCAGAGATAGCTCCTTCAAAATAGTTTGTGCAACATCCACCACTGTAGGTGGCTGGAAGTGGGAATAAGATGCAATCAAGTAAACATCATCCAATCACAACAAGGATGTACTGACCCCCACAGAACAATCAGAATCAGCAACAATCCCTACTATCTTCCACCGATCATTCGACACGACATCGAGTAAAACCCATAAAACATTATAGGCATCACCAAATATTTCTAGATTTAGTTCTGATTCAGATCTATAGGTCTCCAACACTGTAGTTTATAGCTACTTAGAAACAGATCTTAGAGCAGCGATAAGAGCCACCCGTGGAGCTTCAGGGATCTCCAAAACACCAATCAGGGTGGTTCTATGAAAATGAGGTATGTCCATATTCAAGGACCCCTATATCTAAAATGATCTACGATTTCCATGAGAGGATAATGTCTACACCCACACCATCAAATAATGATTATTAATGTGTGTATTTACATTATTTATTAAATTTGAATTTAAAAATATCAATTAAATCATTAAAATTTAATACATTCAATTAAAAAATATTTAACATGATACATTAATCTAATAATTAATTTTTGGGAATAATTAATTTAATTTACTTCACTTTTAATATTTTCATTTTTATTTATTTATGTTCACTATTAAGTAAATAATTCTTTTGTTTTCATTTCATAGGCATCTAAAGTAATTATATAATATATATATAATTAATATAAATTATAATGAAAAATACACTATTTTATCTTCCAAAATATTATTCATAAATGAGTATATGATGTTTTTACTCATCTCAAGTATTTATAAATATTAAAGGCAAGGAAGGTTCATTTTTTGACTATTTCCTTACATAACTTATTATATAGGTAAAATTCATAGAATAGTTTCCCACTAACTCCTAAAAATATATCTTAATGTGTTATGGGTCAAAATAATTTAAGAAAATGTGTGTTTTAAATGTTAGTAGGTAATTTTACACATTATATATTAAGTACAACCCTTAAGAAAAATAGTTTTTATTTTAATCACTATAATTAATTTTAACTATTTTCAATAATCACATTGATCAAAAATTATGATGGAATTATAAGAAATTATGAATTATTATAATTCCAAAAATATAATACTTTTTTTTCAAAATCAACTATCAAAAAAGGAATAATTTAATTTAATATTAATATCATAGATGTGATGATGTGAAAATGTTCAAAAGAATGAAATGTTTTAATATCTAAATTCAATATAAAAAGAAATATAATGAACGAAATTGATTAATTCATCAAAATTATATCTCATTTTATTTCTAAACATATTCAATATATAATTTATCCTCAAAAAATATTTAATAGAATATTATGTTTTCAGTTAAAATTCATTATTTTTTAGTATTCATTAAAAAATGAAACTTCTCAAGAGATATTAAAAATTCACCCCAAGATAATTTTTAAATTCAATTTTAAATAAATAAGTTTATTTGATCAAATAATATTTATAAAAGTTTCAATATTTATTTTTCTAATAACTACACCATTAAAATTCATAAATACTACATTCATAAAAGTATGATTTTTTAAATGTAAAATTGGATTGGTTCTTATCTAATGCCAATAGAGTCTATTGGATGACTGTAAAAAGTTTTTATGAAATATATATATATTTATATTATTTATATAATCAACTAATAACTGTTAATTTAATTAATTAATATAAAATTCCTTTGGTGAATAATAATATTGAAAAAACATATCCTTTATTTTTAATTGGTTTTCATATTCATATCTAATTAATTGGTTACCAATGAATTAAAATACATATTTTCCTAATTTAGATAATCCTATTCATTACATTGAATTTAGTGTTTATAAGATAATGGTCATTTTAGATAATAATATTAATAGAACATGGTAATGCTTCGTCTTGTGTGTAATCTAGGCTATTTAAGAATATTGTTATTTTGTGAAACAAAAGATAAGTCTTTATTGTGTGAATTGTAAGATATAAAGTAGATTGAATTTATTTAAAATAGTAAATATATGTTAATGTCCCACTATATTATATTTACTTATATGCTTGGTGTTACATGTCATATATAGTATTAAATAAAATTTTATTTGTTTATATATCTGAGGTGTTACTAATGACCAATAAACTTAAGAGAAAATAACAAAAATGTAAGAATGTATTCATAAAACCAAGTCAATTATTAACAAAAAATTATAATTTTATTCAATAATGTACCCTAAATAGATATAAAACATTCAATGAAGGAATAAGTTCATTTAAATAATGTACAATAATATTTTATTCAAATGATATAAAATTATATGTCTCAAAAGTGGTAAAAAAATTCCCATGCCACCCATGGTAACCTGGGTTCATGAATGTAGGTTTTTTATCTAGGTATATTTCCAAGCGTACTTATTGTATTATAGTAGTCCAAACTATCATCTACAAAATAATCTGATCTAAATCCTAGTAGTTTCATAACACATCATGTTTGGTATTCACTCTAATACCATTTTGAAATGAAACATACTAAGTAAATAAAACAAAAACCCAATATGGACATCCACATAGTGGGAGTCATCAAAATTACAAGAAATTTCTCATTTATAACCCAAAGAAGAAACATAGAACATATAAGAAGAAAGTATAAAAATCTATGAGACATACTATGAGAAGAATATTTTCTAATACTAAAATTCAATCAAGACAATCAGATAGTAATACTCAATGTCACCATCTATCAGTACAAAAGCCTCAAAAAATAATTAAAATTCCACTTAGTAGATGTTAGTGAACTTTAGGATTCCTTCCCCTTTTTTCACGTCCTTAATATCAACATCAAAAAGTTGCATAATCCAAATATATGGTGTGAGGAAAAATCCTAGTAGGAACTCACCAATAAATATATAAGGTATAATATTTGGAATAAATTAACTCCATATTTAAAAAAAATCCAATTTATAAATAATTTTTATCAGATGACTTTTTAAACCCACTTTTTCGTTTAATAAATTCATTTCCAATCCTAAAAAACTTGGAATATGTCAAAAACATGGAATAAAGTAAGTGAGAATTTTTAAAAACATCCATGGACACAAAATAAGATAAAAATGAGAGCAACCATATATGAAATATAAAATCATTTTTTGAAGAAATCATTACTGAAAAAACTTATGATATAGAATCAAACCTAATGAAATATATACTAGAAATAAAAAAGAACTAAGAAAGTATTAAAATGAATCAAATCGATATTGAGTCCTTCCACATTCAATCCATATCAGCACCACTAGTGGTGTTATATATATATAGTAATGAAACATGTTCATTTCCTAATGAACCCATGGTTCATATTGTGATTTTCATTTAAAAATTATTTGAAAACCATACTAAAATTTTATAAAACATTTTCACTATGTATCCTTATATCATCCATGCTTGAAAATACTTTTTGGGATGAAAATATCCTCAATGAATGTCACTAAAAGATCACATGTCTAGAACCATTTTTTAAATAAAACCACATTAAAAACATTAATTTCCCTGATAAAATATTATTTAATATCAAATCACTTAATTTCAGAAGGAAACCCAATGAAAATTATACAATAACAATAGAAATACCTTAATTATATCTTTTGTGGTATTCACCATCCTTATAAAAAGTATGAAAACAACAAGGATTGATTTCTTGATGTCTGAGGTTGAATCCATTCATGAAGTGATTTAAATGAATTTATAGAGTTCTTTTAAGATCCTAATATTTGATAAAGAAACATTGAAGAAGTGAAAATTCATAGGGGTGTCTGGGTATTTATAACCAGACTGCAAAATATAACACCATGAAACATTCCCCAGTATAATGACTCAAAGGTGCTTAAAGAATCCCTTTCTTCTATTCAATGAAATGTTCCATTCCACAACCTTCTGGTCAAATCCACATGTAGTTATTCAATGTCACAACCTACTTTCATGGGGAAGAACTACAGCCTAACAAGATACACCATGATACATGGGTGCTAATTTTTACAAAACCCAACAAAAACTCCCCGTAATATTGCACGTCGTAGCTTCTACCACCACACTATAATGATTACATGAACATTGGTGCAATGTCATAGCCCATGCTCCATTTTGTAGCTATGTTAAAGAAAGTATTATCACTAAAAAAATCTCTTAGTCTCCATATCCCATCCCTCTCCACCACAATGTATCGAGCATGTTCAACACCACTTCATTCCTCCCCACAATTCTGTCACCATTATTGAAACCATATTTTTTTCAAATAAACAAAAAATTGTTAGGAAATATTACAAATAGAGGATTAATGAAACCATGTATTTATAATTCATGTGAACATGTGATGTGATTTCCCACAATTATTTCTTATAATTCCTTCTGTTGAGAGATAAAACATAACCCACTGGGGTTCTTGGGTGTGTGTGTGTTTTTTGTAGGTCATAATCCCCTCTTCATAATATATATATATAACATAAAATATGTTTTTTGAAAGACTGAGTCATTTACCTTATTATTTATTATTTAAATATTTTTTCAATTATTTTTTAATACCTTGAGGTATGTATATTTTTTTTAAATTTAATCTTTTTTGGAGTTATATATTTGAAGTTATTCATGATCAGTGTTTCCTTAATATATCATTCTAAAATTCAATGAATAATTTTTCTCCAAACCTTAATTTATTTTCTGTTAATCCTTCAACTTCCATGAACATATAAAATATGTTTTATACTTTTTTAATTATTATTTATGTTTCATGTAATATATATTATGTTGTCGTATCTTAACAATTTTCACTAAGAATATAATAATAGTTTTAATGACATAATAAATTAATGTCTTATATCTAACCGAAGTATATTTTCTGTTTAATAAGTCTTTATTTAATGTGTTAATTTTTATGCTATATTCACTAGGTTCTATTAATTATTTATGAAATAAATTAGTATTAGTAAATTTTAATATAATTAGTTTATCTTTATAATTTTATTCACATTGAATTCACTATTTTAATGTTTTATAAGATTTATATTCAGTAAAAGACAATTCTCTAACCAGAACATAGAAAATTTGTCAAGGAATGAAATATTCTATTAAAATAAACTTCTTTTTTTGGTTTTAATATATTTTATATTTCATATTTTTATAGAATAGTATTTATTTTATTTTTATTACTCTATAATCAAGTAAGGTTTCATATTTACATTAGTTTTATATTTTGGAGAAAAGTTCATAATTATTCAGTGTTTTTGGTTCAACTATTCCAATATTATAATTATATTATGTTTATTACAATATAATCTACTTATTATTTAGGTTTTTTGAGTTTAAAATTATATAATATGGGTAATAATAATACAATGTTTTTGAATAATCAAGTTCATGTGTTCTATCCTTTACCATGAGAATAATTTCATGTATATAACATTTGACTGATATTGACAACATGTGTGGAATTTAATTTTTGTTGTTAATTATTTTTAAAAATTGGTTTCTATTTTATGTTAATTTTCATATAGTATATTTATTATTTTAATATTTGTGAGTATTATGTTTTAAATATAGATTAATAATCATTGAAGAATTATTATTTAGCTATTCTAATTGTTCTTTCATGTAATAAAAACAATTTATTAAGTATCAAATAGTAAATTGATATAAGCCATCCTTTGTGGATATTAAAATAATTTTTTAAATGTATTTATAGTTTATATTTATCTCAACATAATATAGTAAATCTATTTGTTTTACTGTTTAGATTAGTATTTATATTTTAAAAAATTTCTTATTTCAAAATCTTATGTTTTCATCCTTGTATTTATAAACCTTTTCAATTTAATAAATGTTTTGAGGAAGATCCATTTTTAATTGATTTTAAGATAGTTTTTTTCTATTTTTTATTTTTATAAAATAATTTTTTATTTTAATTTTTATATAATATATTTAATTTTTTATGCATAGTTAGGTTTATGATTTATACTATAAAATGTAAATATTCAATGTTTTTTGTATAAAATGGAATAATTTTATTCAATACAAGCTACATTGAATTTTTATAAATGATAATTTATAAAATTAAACATACTAAAAAATAGTGATTTAAAATAACAATAAGAAAAATATGATTATGAAAATAATAAACCAAAAATATTTTCAAATGCCCATAATATGACTATGTCATTAAAAACTATTCATACACTAAGCATTTTTCAAAGTGATCGATCAAAAAATTGGAATACCCAAACTAGTAACTTTTAATAATTATGACTCATAATTTAAAACAAAAATTCAATTAAATTAAATACATGAATAGATTCAATATAAATACCAATAAAATAAATAACATTTTTATATTTCCTTGACAACTACAAATTTAAAATCCAAAAAATAAGGTTATTTTAATAGTGTATTTTGATAACATATTAAAAACCATAAAATTAATATTAATTAATATTTAAACATAAATTACATATATAAAACAATGATGATGAAAATTAATTTTTCATAATTATAATGTAATTAACAAAACATAGAATAATGAAACTTTTAATAAATTCTACATATATTGAAAATTTATAATGGTAAAATATAAAATGTTAAATTAGTATACCATTTAATAGTATTTTTATGATCTTAATTATAATTGATACATGTGTTGAATATATAAATTATTACAAAAAATAAAATGAATTTTCTATAAATAAATTGACAAAAAATACTTTAAGTAACAACATGTCAATGAAAATTAAAAAAAAATAAATTATAATCTAAAAAAACTACCTAAACCATCCTGACCATGTAAATGGACTATGTCAGACACAACGTTCATTTCACTGTATTGAGTTAGGATAGTTTGGGATTGAGACTGGTATGGGTCGGATTTTGGACTGTCAAGGCACATTTACACCCTCAAGTATATACTTACCACTCTATAAAATATTATCACAGTAATTTTATCTATGTATTAATTTTTATTTATATATATTTTTAAATATCTCACTTTTAGACTGATTAATCGGACAATTTGTAAAAAAAAATTGCATGATGTTTTCAATCACCAGACATAATACAATATTATATAAATTATTTTTCCTTTAAAATTAACTTTTCCAATATCTTACTTTACCCAAAACACCATACCAAAAAATATATAAAAAATTATAAAAACATTAAAATATAGTTGTAGAAATGGACAATAAAAATTTATATATCAAAATTATGATATTTTTATGGAAATGAAAATAACAACCATTTTTAATATAGAGGAATTGATGAAAATTAAAGTAGAGTAATTAATAATTAAAAATGATAGATTATGCATCAAAATAAAAACATTATAGTAATTTCCTTTTTAGAATTGTATATAATGAAACAAAATATTAATAATCAATTAGAAATAAGATTTAGAATAATTAATATTTTAAAATTATATTTTCTGATGAAATAATTTTTTTATATATTTATTTTTTCATATATATATTAATTTACAATATTGTAGATATTTTATATGAAAAAATTGACATAGTTTTTGTAATTTGAAAACTAGAATTATCTTATAGTGAATTTTTTAGTTTTTTTAAAACAACTGATATTTATGTAAATAATGAAAAATAATGATATTGCAAAAACATTTAATTTTTGGATATTATCATATAACATGAATGAATAAAATAATTTTGAACTATTCTTATAGAAAATAAATACATATTTAAATAAAATAAATAATTTAATATAATTATGTTGTATTTATAAATAAATGTATATATTTTTGGAATCATAAGTAATATTTAAAAAAATTATTCACCTCTACAAAAAAACTTGTTTTCATCACTCATAGAATTTAAATTCAATAAAATGGTATCAATATAAAAATTGATTCTATTTAATATAAATTATGTTATATTTCATTATAAAATAATGATTATAATTATTAAAGATAATTTTTAGAACAAAAGTAAAACATGTATGTTTTAAACAATATTTTTATTAATTTATGATACTTTTTATCGGGTGAGATAATTAAAAAAACACTCAAAAGTGGATATAATATATTTTTTATTCATATAGTTAAATAAATTAGAAGTAAATCAATTTTTAAAGAATAATAATAATATTAAGGAAAATTAATGTTGAAAATAATATTTTTCTTAAAACGGTTTCTTAAATATAAAATATTTTATCTTAAAGGACGATTTTCTCTTAACTAAAAATTTATGTAGATTTAAATGAGGAAAAATTAGTTTCATCACGCAAAAAATCTGGCTATGGTTTTTCTTTATATTTTTCATATAATATTATCTAACGTGGTTAAAATAATTTACTAAGAAAAAACCAATATAGTAAAATGTAAAAAATCAAATGTCAAATGTTTTGAAACAAAATTAAAACATCTGGTAAAATGGAGTTCAAAGGATTTAATAATCTTATTTCACCATAGAATATATTATTTCCCACGTTTTGAGTATATAAAGTTTGACGGCATGACCCCTGTATCCATTTCCATTGTGATTATTGGTTGTTATAGGTTTTGGGAGGATACACGAGGAGGAAACAATGTAGTTTAAAAGAAATGTGTTCTTAAAAGGTTTCAATGATATGGATTCTTGGCATGTTCCATAAGGTAGGCCATTACAACATGGAAAGTCTTCATTGTGTTGAAGGGTTTTGAGAGGATGGTTCTTAGACCTATTCAAATTTTTTCATAAATACGTCATAGAATAGGGATGCAGTGTAAGCCCTTCAGTTTTATAGCATGGAGAGGTTAGATGCATTATTTGGGTTCGAGGGTTGTTCTTCTAATTTTTTTAGTAGATTCTTAATGCGGTTAGACTCTGCCACAACACTCTTCTTAGAAAATAGGTTCAATGAAGAGGTGGAATTGTAGAACCATTGTCCATTTCATCTTTAAAAAATCTATGGTTTGGTTTGTGTCTTGTTCCTCAAACTCGACATTGACCAGGTAGACTATAACATGGTCTCATAGCAAATGACACAGTTATATCATATATCTGTCATTATGAACCATAGTGTAGGGGGTTGTGCGACTGTTATATATTTGACATATTCATTCAAATACCCGAACCAAATATGAACTAACATAACTCACAACTGTATATATCAAACCATATGTTCCCAAGATCATTTTTGGATGGCCTTTTAGGACCCTTTTGAAAAGATTCAACCCCTTCCTTCTAGACATTGAACAGTGGTGACCTAATGTGAGTTCAAGCACATTATTTATAGTTTCATCCTATATTTTTATTGTCTGTTCAACTATTTCATTTTTTTATATATAAGTTTATCTCTTTTTTGATAATGGAGTGATTTTTGACATTGCAATACCATTCCTCACATGTAATCCTTGGAGGATAGTAGTTTTCTTTACGGGATTAGTGAATGGGGATTCACACAGTTTTTTGTTATTCGTTGAATAATGTTAAATCCTTAAGATAAGGGACTCGTTTCATATACAATTATGTTATGTGAAATCATAAATTTATCAAGAAATATTTCTGTGTTCAATAGTGGAACTCACCATAAAATGATTTAGATAATGTAATGTGAGGAAGTTTCATACAGTTTTATCAAATATAGGTGATTTCCCCCAATGATAACTACTTTCCACTTATTTTACTAGACTGTGTGCTATTTATGTTAGACTTTTTTTCACATTTTTTATGATTGGTTTATCATGTTAATTTGAATAAAATAGTAAAGGAATGTAATTCCAGTAAAAAAAATTTTCTAAAGAACATGAATCTCGTCAATATTGTTATTTATGATAATTAGAATGCATATTAATGATATGTTCATCCTTAAAGATTAATATAACATAATATTATTATTTAAATAATTTTAACTTTTTTTAATGATACCTTATGTTATCAATAGTCATTACTTATTATTAATGATTCAGTTAATTAAATTTAGAGTAAAACCACTTTTTTAAAAAAGATAAATGTTTTTGTCTGAGTGAGACAATTTTCATGTGATGGCCAAATGATTTATTTTTATTTCCTAGATAAAATTTTGACTTTTCTAATACAAATTATGTTGTTCTGGATGTGAGAGTTTAATTTTAATGTTATGTGAGCAATTGATGTGTTTAGGTTTTATGGTATATGGGTGAACATACCTGGGTTTATTGTTGTAGTTGATGCCTATTACTATGAGATTCAGGGTGATGTGCATGATGGTTTTAGGGATGTAACCATGATTTACTGAATGGGATAAATACCCTATAAACTTTTGGTATGATAAAAATAGATTCCTTTTTGAGGGATCAGATCCATGTGAATAAACCCTTTACATGTTTTGAAGATTGAAGTGCTCGGAGGTGGTTCAAAAGAGGTTTGTTGAAGTATGGTAAAATAAAATCAAGGAGGGGATTATAAATCGTGTTATAGTATTACATGGTGTGAAAACCATTTTCACGGGTAATTTCATACTGTAAATGAGGGGTTCATAGTGAGATATACTATAAGGTGAGAAACAAAATAAAGCATCGAGGTGATGGATTATTTAGCGGAACTCAACCTCAAGGCATTACATGACATGAAATGGAATTACAAATCCTCTAAGGCCATAATACTTTATGTTTTAAGTGTTTTCCATATGATTGGGTTTGGTCAATCCTACAGCTACAGTGGGTCTCCCTCAATCCTAGGTGACCCGATGACCATATCATTAGTGTTTTAGGGATTCCTTTTTCAAGGAACAATCCCTCAATACCTTATTTGATCTGTAGCAATTCATCTTCGATATAAGGTATGATATAATACCATTCTCGAGGATTATTTCACATGTTTCCTTCTATTTCTGTTTTCCATGTCATGTCATGTGATCTCCATGTTTCTAATGGAGTTTACTAGGTGTTTTGTTAGTGTAGTTGGGCCTTGACATTCATAGGTAGATAATGTTTTCATGGGAGAGGTGACCTTGATCCTTGGATTTCATTATATCAATTGAAAAAACCATCAACGAATTTTTATTTATGGTATTCAATGATTCTATATATACTTATATGAAATCATAGAGCTAGAATAATTTAACCTTATTGATCACAATGAAATTGGCCTAAAAATTATATAAACAAGATTAAAGAATTTGGTATCAATCATGTAGTGATGTTGTTGTTTTATGCACTGATAAAGGTTTTCCCCATTATTTTGTAGAATGTGTGATATCCATTACTTGGTTGGTTTTTATGATTTTATTGATGTAATTTGGAAATGAATATAATGATGTAATTAATAGATAATTAATTGGATAAAATATAATGTGGAATGTTAATGAATATGGTTATTGTTGTTATAGTTTGATCACAATCAAATTGACTCGAGTATAAATGAATAAATGAATTTTTTGATGAACTTGAAGCATGATTTTTTTGTTTATGATGGATTAAATAATTGTTAAATTAATTTCTCAATTAAATTTTAATAGATTTTGATATCTAGTTTCATAGTTTTACAATAGTTGGAAGACGTTAATAATGAATCAGTTAATTAAAGACGGAATAAGAACTAATTGTGTGATAAAGATAATTCATTGTATAGCCTGATTTTCCCTCTATATTGTAAAGGATTAATGTAGAATTATTTGGTTTTGTGAGATATTATTGTGTGTGAAGGATGTATGCCTTGTTTTAGGGATGAGGGAATATTTTGATGTTTGTTCCTACTTCCTATTATGTTCTCTTGATACAAGACTTTTGGTTGTAGGGGAAGGGAGGCCCAGATGTGACATGACCCTGGGATGGCTGAGCTTGGAGGGCTATTATTGTATGTGGGAGAAGCATTCCTCAATGGTTGTTTTAGAATTTGATGCATTGAGTGGCAAGATGCATTGGTTAATTCATATAGGTGTTAGGGAGGACACCAATGATGATGGAATGGGTTGATGTTTGAGTTACCCATTGATGTGATAGTGGTTATTGTTGAATCTATTGTTTTTATCTGATATTCTTTCCCCAATGCATGAGGTAGCTAGTTTATCTTACTCTCCTTCCAAAAGAGGTGAATATACATGGTTTATGCCACTTGATTTCCATTTTAATCTTCTTGAGGATGGATGGGTCTATGCTCCAAATTTAGGTGGGAAAGACTCAACATATATCTCAACTACTCATCATGTTGATCCCCCTTTTTTGGGATCATAGAATAAATTTATAGAATACTTGTAAATATGGAATGTGGTATTGATGTTAAATAAGTGATTGAATAAATTTTTAACCCATGGGGTTGGAGATTGATGAGGTACAATGTTGAGAATGTGATTCTTTGAAGCTGTGGACTTGGGTGGGTAATGCCTTAAAGGAGTGGATCATGGTTGGAATGCTAATGGAATGTGATTTCGGTTTTATTACAGTTAATTAATTGTCAATGAAATAATTAATGTAATGTTTAGATTCTTAAAAGGGATAGAATTACTTAAGGTAACACTTTAAATGTTCGTGGGGTTATTGGATATTTAGTCTTAGTAGTGGTAGATGGGAGTACAAGAGAAGTTCACTATAATTGATTCTATGACTAGGTTTTTTTTTCATAGTGTGGTTTTGAACTATATTATATCATGTATTTTTTCTTTTTCTATTTTCTACCCTACCATTTTGGTTATGGAAACCAACACCCTAGGTATTCTTCAACATGGGGAGCGGGGAGAGGGTCCCCAACATCATAGTGAAAGGATAGGTAGATGACTACCCCCTTTGGCTGGCTCTCTTCACTTGGAAGATACATGTGCCGGTATGCACAACTGTGAGTTTTACCAATTTTTGATTTTAGAGAAATGTAATGGCATGTGGTCATTTAACAGACACATATTTTAGATATAGTTTCCTAAGGGCTACTCTATGTATAATGTGTTTAGGCTGCAAAGGATTGAGGTGAAATTCTCGATGTATGGGCGGTAATGGAATACAGTATAACACCTGATGTATGATACAAGTTATACGGTTTGTGGTAGCTCCCAGAAACAACCTGGATACTTTTGGTTTAATGGTAGTAGTGTTGTGTTGCACTAGGTGAATGTTGTGGTGTTGCGTCCATGTGTCTTCGGGCTTGCCTTTTTTGAGAGAGATTCTCTAGAAGAGTAAAATTGGGAAAAATAATAAAACAATTGAGGAAGTGGTAGTTGGGTACCCTTGATATTCATTATTATATTATATACTCTTGAAATAGATACTTGGTGAGAGTATCCATAGAGAGTCTGGGAACTTAGTATACCTTTTTAGGTGATGTGTTAGATCCACTAATTTTTCACTGTGCCTTAGCATTCCTTCTTTACATTTGTATGAGAATATTCATGGAGGATTCAACTGAGTATACTATTTTACTCACCATACATTATATATACTAATTTTTGGGTCACATAGAGGATGTTGGTGATCAATATGGTTACTACTTGGTTTTGTGTTTTGAAGGAGCATTTAAGGATTCGTGGTAACTTCTATTTTACTTTTTTTGGTACTTGGAGTTTCAATTTTAGTTATAGTAGTTTTGGATTACAATATATATTTGAAATTGGGTTTTATTTTATATTTTAGTTCGAGAAGGAGTTGGTTTGTGTCATTATTATCTCTCTATTCTATGGGTTTTCATATAGAGTGAAATACATATTATCTGTCTATTTTTATTACCCTCAGAGATAGTTTCCAACCTAGGGCCTACTGGGGGAGGGACATGGGTTTTCATTATGACTCTTTATTAATTTCCAGACCATGAGGGTTTATGTTTTAGGATGGGGTTGTGATAGAGTGGTTTCAGAGCTCTAGTTGATGGATATGATACATTTCTAAATTAATAACTTGTGAGGTTCCATGGGTTGGTAGGGAAACAGTTTTAGTCATGTTTACAAGGTGTTGTAAACACTAGAGGCCTACAGAGAAAAAGTTATTTAAAGACCCATGTGATTTGATCCATGGTCCATTATGTCTACATTGTGTCCTAAGAGATGTGATTCTTGTTGAAAGGTATAAATCTAGGCAAGGATCATCCATATTTCTTCTTTTCTCACTTGTTTTAATCGGTAGAAATTTGGATCATTTAACATAAATTAATTAAAAGAAAAATATTAATTAATGTTAAAGTATTTCATATTCTTACACTGGGATCCCAAACTTCTTTTAATTTTTTATGTATGGATCTAGGATAAAATCCTCATCAGGTACATAGAGAATATATCTATATGGTTGTTCCAACAGATCGACATAGAGTAGAGGTTTATGATGATGACAGTTGTAGGAGGATACTCCAAGAGATAGAGTTCCAGTGTATATAGAAGTATGAGGTCTCCTTTTCAGATGAAGCCCCAAGATACTAGTTAGAGTATATTTAGATATCTTTAATATTGATCCATTTTTAGAAGGAGCATTGGGTGTCATCGGTTGTATCGATGATGCATGGGGTAGCAAAGAAGTGGTGGTTCTTATTCCATGATGATCGCAATAAGTAGACAGCCTCATGGGAGACATTATGAGAGAACATTAGAGCCGCGTTTCTTTCATTGACCCTTATGGAGGATAGCTACCATAGGCTATTACCCTTACGTAAGGGAGCAGTAGTGTGTGAGAGTTTTGGATTTATTTCAGGAACCTTCTATGATATAATTTGGACCTATTTCTAATTGATGAGTCCATGTGAAGGATTTTCGAGGACGCTTTCATCCAGAGATCAAATTCAAGGTCACCCTATTTTTTCTAACTATATATATAGTGGTGTTTGTGAGGGTAGAGGCCATTAAGATAATGTTAGACAAAAATGTGTCATCGTGAGATGGGATTCATCATGATTCACCACAAAGTATATGTATGGTATAATGTGTCCCAATTTTTGGGGAAGAATAGTTTTTGATCAGTAGGTGGTAGGTCACATCCCCCAGTATCTCATTTCATTGGGGTTAGTGGCACTCATACCTATCAAAATGGACTATGCACATGTTTTTTTTGTTGGATCCAAGGTCATCAGCAATGAGAGTGGGAAAACTCTATGATCAGTTGTCATGTGTCTGGTGTTCCACTTTAGGTTCCCCCATTGTGGCACTTTCATCCATGGTAGCATTAGTATGTTGCACCAGTTCTGTATCAGCAGGGAGATGATGGGGTAGGCAAAGGGAAGCCTCAGGATGCTACCAATCCTCATAGAATAATATCATATGTGGATGTGGTCACCAATATGGTATGATATGTCATGTAAAAGGTCGTGGTTAGCTTCATGACTTAGTGTTTCTAGTTCCAGGAAAGCCGAACATCCTTCAAGGTACCCTTTTCTAAATGTGTACTTTGTATTATGCCTTGTTTGATATTGGAGTGAAACACTCCTTCTTAAACCTTCCTCTATCTGTGCCTTGATAATTGAGGTATATATGATTCTAGTGACCTCGGCATTGACTATGCTAGTTGGAGGTCAAGATGACTTGTTTAAAGAATGTAGAGACTATGAGATATTTCTGGTGTAGCACAATTCTTGGGGAGATTTCATATGATTATGGAGAAAACCATGTGATTTCATAATCAGTATGGATTGGTTGTATTTGGGGTAGGGTTTTGTGGATTTCTTTAAGAGGAAGGTGGGGTACTTGGATGCAGATGGTGATATAGTAGTTTCTGTTGGCGAGTGAGACACTTGGATGGGTCAGAGGTGTGTTCAGACCTTATCATCCATGATGGATGAGATGATGCAGAGTTCATCAGAGGTTCAAAAGTTGGAAATTCCCATGGATGTAGAAGAGTACCCTGATGTGTTTCTAAAAGAGGCGGTAGTGTTACCCCCTTTACAAGTGATAACATTTGAGATCAAGATACGGAGAGTCATGTATCCTATACCGATGTGTCTGTATAGGATAAAACCTTTTGAGTTTTGGGAGCTGCGAATAATGCTTGATGGTCTATTGTACTGTTGCGTCGTATGGAAAATTGTGCCATCATGGGGTGAACCAGTTTTTTTTTGTGAATATGAAAGATGGATGTTCATAGTTTTGTGTCAATTATCATCACTTAGATAGGGTGATAGTGAAGAAACACCATCCTTTTCCACGAATTGAGGATTTATTCAATGAACTAAAGGGTATAAGTTTGTTCTTGAAGTTAAATTTACGATTAGGAAATCATCATATGCATGATTAGGATGAGGATATCTCAAAGTCTAATTTCCCTTATCGTCATCAAAATAAAGATCTCATTGTGATTCCATTCAGTGTGATAAAAATCTATATCTATGTTCATAGGGTAGATGAACACTATGTTTCATGTGTTCCAAGATAACTTTGTGGTTGTTACCATCAGTGACATCCTAGTGTACTCCGCATCCGAGGAGGAGATGCAGAGTATCTGTGTGATGATTTGGGAGTTCTTCATTGACAAAAACAATTTGGGATGTTTCCAAACTATGATTTTTGGGTTCGAGAATTCCATTTCACGGGGAATGTTGTATCCCAACATGAAGTATATATTGACCCATAAATGGTAAAAGAAATTATTCCTTGGGTAGCACCCAAGATAGTGACACATGTGAAATGTTTCCTATGTATTGTAGGCTATTACCATATGATCATATGGAATTTATCATAGGTTGTGACTCCACAAACAACATTGACTGAAAAATATCAGTCATTATTATGGACTAATAGAGAGGGGAATCCAGATATTTGATGACATGTTGTGCTCTTATGTGATGGATTTTGGAGGTTCCTGGATGAGGTGCTTACCCTTGGTAGATTTCACTTACACAAATATTTTCCACCCCACCATCTGTATGAAACTGTTTGAATCTTTGTATGGACAACCTTGTCATTCTCCATTGGGCTGTACTGGGGTTAGATAGTATGAAATTATTAGGTTAGTAATCATAGAGAATGTGATAGATATTGTTATGTTATTCATGTGTGTATGAAGGAAACACATGATCAGTATAAATCCTATTCCAATCATAGAATGAGATCTAAGGTGTTTGATGATGGGGACCACATGTTTCGGAAGGTGACTTCCTGCCATACGATGTGATGGTTTCATCATGGGAGTATGCATTCTCCCTAGTTTATTGGTGCTTTCGAGGTGTTGGATCGTGTTGTATCAATGGTGTATTGTGTAGAACTTCTCCCATAGAAGATTAGGGCACATGATTTTTTTCATTTGTCATAGATCCATCGTTATCTTCATGATGAATCTCATGTCATTGATTGTGAAGATATATATTTTGATCCCGATCTTACCTTGGAGTAGCATCCTGTAGTGATCTTGCAGTACCAGTAGAAGGTGTTTCACTGGCATGATATACCCTTGGTTTGTCTATTTTGGAGGTAAAGTGATGTTGAGGATATTACATAGGAATTTTATTTGCAAATACATGCTCAATACCCTGAGCAGTTTGAGGTTTAGCTCTTCTCTTGTAATGTTGTTCGCATGGTGTTTGTGGACACTTTCTACTTATGATATGGTAATATTTTTTTTATTATTATGAATTACTCTCTTTTGAGATGTATCTCCCTTAAGAGTGTGCTTAGGGTCTGGTTTTTATTATTGTTTTGATTTATGCTTGTTAATCTTGGGAATCGGTTGAGCTCCTATAGTGGTGAGAGCCTTGAGAGGTATCTCACAGGGTGGTTTTTGGGATGAACCATTTTTGTTCCCTCTATAGGTTGATTTTTGATTCTAGAGGATGATAATATTTTCATAGGTTTCTTATGTAAGGGAATGGATACTTGTGGATCAACCCTTTGCAGGGTTTGGAGATCGAAGTGCTCAGAGGTGGTTCAGATGAGGTTTGGAGAAGGTCTCTTAAGTAAAAGCTGGAAGGAGGGGATTACATGTTGTGTTACAGTATGACCTGACCTAACATCTGGTTTCATGGGATGATTCATGTCCAGATATAGGGGTTCATGGAATGAAATACATCAGGGTATTAAAAAAATAAAGCATTAAAGCAATAAGTTTTTCAGTGGAACATGACCTCGAGTCATTAGATGAAGTGAATGGGAATTACACTTCCTATAATACCCCACTTTTATATGTTTGGACTTTTTTCAAGTCACCTAGGTTTGGACTAACCAATGCCTGAGGTATTTCTACCTTGACCCTAGGAGACCCGAAGACCCTCTCTTCAGTCTCTTGGGGATTCTTTTATAAATGAATGATCACTCACTCCCTTCTTCGATCCATATTCGATATAAGGTATTATCTACCTCCATTATTTAGGTTTAATAAATATATTTCATTATGTTTCTCCTTTCAATTTCATTCCACATGATCTCTATGATTATGAAGGATTTTTTATTCTGGTTGTTTGGTGTGTTTTTGCCCTAACATTCTCTGGTGGTTGCAGTTGTTGTAGGATAGGTGATCATGATCTGTTTCTTGGATTCATTCTTGTGCATAGAACATTTAAGACCTTTTAAAGTTGGGGATTTGATTCTTATCTGTTTACTTACATGAAATTGTAGATCTATCATTATTTATTACTTATGATCAAAATAAAAAAGACCTTGTAATTATGTGAACCAGATTAATGAAATGTGTATCAATCATATAAAGATGTCATTGTCTTATACCATGATAAAAATTTGCCTCATGATTTCATAGATACTAAGATATCAATTAATTTCATGGTTATCATGTTTCTTTGGGATGGATATTGGTAAAGAACTTCAATCTGGAATTAATGGGTAATTAATTGGATACAATATAAAGAGGCATGTTAATGAAGCTGGTTATTGTTGTGGTAATTTAATGATAATCAAATTAATGAAAGTATGTATACTTAACTATATTAATTGATGAACCTGAAGAATGTTTATCATTTTAGATAAACGAATAATGTCATGTTAAATTAATTGTTTAAATAATTTTTTGATATCTTATGATATATTGTAACATAGGATTATAGTAGATGGAACATATGAATAATTAATATGTTAATTCAAGAAGGAATAAGACCTATTTGTCAAGTAAAGATATTGAAATGTAGGGAATGAGTTTCCTGCTTGCTTTTAAAGGTTGAGCGACTTTTTATTTTGACCCGTGAGAAATATTTGTGTGTGATGTATTGAATCCTTGTTTTCGGGAAGATATCCCATTGCTTTGTTTTTCATATTGGTTTTAATGTGCTCTAGATATGAGACATGTGGTTTTTTGAGGTAGGGAGGCCTAGTGTTTGTGGAAGTAATATACAGCTATAGTGAAGAGATTCATCATTTTATGCATCTGAGTGTCAGGGACGACATCATGAATGATGGAATGGGTTTATGTTGGGCTTACCCATTTATGTGAAGGTGGTTGGTGTGGAATCAATTTTTTATTATCTTTTTTACTTTTCCCACTACATGAGGTTGCTGGGTTTTCTTAATATCCTTCCAAAAGAGGTGAAGGCACATGGCATATGACATGTCCTTTTTGGGGTTATCTTATTCCATATGGATGGGTCTACACTCTTGCAAGAGGTGAAAAAGACTCAATTGGTATCTCACCTACTCACCGTGTTGATTCAATTATGTTTGGTATCTTATAATTATTTCGTAAAATACCTATAAAAATGGGAAGTGGTAATTATGTTAAATAAATGGTTAAATAAATGTTTAACCTGAGGGGATGGAGCTTGATGGGGTGCAATATTGAAGTTGTCAATTCTTAGAAGCTGTGTACTTGGTTGGGATATGCCTTAAGGGAATGGATTATGGTTGTATTGATAACGGAATGTGATGTGGAATTGAAAATGGATAATTTATTATTAAATAAATAATTAAAATAAATTTAATATTATTAAAATGGATAAGATAACTTTATTTTGGTATTTATATTGTTGTGTGCTTATAGGATATCAAGTATTAATTGTTATATTTGAGAGCCTGGGAGACATTAGTAATAGTTTAGTCTATGAATAGGTTTTTTCCATTGTATGGTTGGGATATATATTATATCATGTACCTTTTGTGTTTCTATTAGCTACCCCACCTTGTTGGTTGGGGAAACTAAAAACCAGGGGATTATGAGCCCTTGGGGTGTTTTCTCTAATAACCCGATGGGATGAAGGATGCCTAACTACCCACTTTTTCCATGATATCTTCTCTTGGAAGTTACATGTGATGGAATTCACTTATGATAGATATCCCCATATATGTTTGTGGAGGAATGTAATGGTTTTTGGTTATTTTAGACACACATATTCTAGATATAGTTTCTAAGTCTTACTATAAGAACAATGTGTATAGGATGTGATGGTTTAAGGATCTTTACTTTGTGTATGGGATGTAATGGATTATGGTATAATACCCGATATATGATACAATCTATGAGGTTTTGGGTGGCTCCTTGGAACTACATTTTTACTTTTGGTTGTGTGTTTGTAGTTGTTTGTTGCATGAAGTGAATGTTGGGTTACTTCAACCAGGTGTCTTCATGCTAGCCATTTTAGGAGAAATGCTCCAGACGTGCGATGTTGGGGAAATGTGAAAAACTAGTAGGGAAGTGGTAGTAGGGTAACCGTGATATTTTTTTATTATATTATGTACTCTTTTATGTGATACTTGGGGAGAGTATCCACGGTGACAACATCAAAATAATATACATTTTTAGTTGATGAGTCAGTTCCCGTTCTTATTCGATATGCTTTATCATGATTTCATTACTTTTTCACATGATTATTTGGGGGGGATCCCATTGGGTATACTTTTATACTCACCCAAAATTATATAAACTATTTTTTAGGTCATTTTGAGTAGGATGGAGATCAGGTTGGTTACTACTAGATTATAGTTTTTATATGAGTTGGTGGGCTTCATGAAACTTCCATTTTACTTTATTTTTTTACTTGTAGTTTCCCTTTAAATTGCTACCGTTTTTCTTGGTATTTCATATGTGTACTTGGGTTTTGTTTGATATTTTATTCTGAGAATGAGATTTTTGGTTTCTTTATTATCTCCCCATTTCGTATGTTTTTTCTTAGAGTGTAAGGACTCCCATCTATGTGTTTTATATATCCTTGGGGCTAGTCACAAACCTGGGGCCTATTAGAGCTTGGACTCAAGGGTCATTATCTCGATTTATTAATTTACAACCTAGAAGT
Source organism: Viscum album (assembly GCA_963277665.1). Taxonomy (NCBI): domain Eukaryota; kingdom Viridiplantae; phylum Streptophyta; class Magnoliopsida; order Santalales; family Viscaceae; genus Viscum; species Viscum album. The sequence continues at coordinate 1,224,379,309 of OY728131.1, read as the reverse complement.
TGTATGTCTGGTTGGAGGGGGTTCATGACATATTTACCTATTAAAAAGTATGTTTAATTATTATATGGATTGTTGTTTGGTTACCTGCATTCATTTCTCCACTATTTGAGGCAACATGTTGTGCATGGTTATCCTTCCCTTTTTAGCCAAGATTTAATTATACATAAGGTTAATGAAATTATCAAATGAAAATGATTTATAAATTATTTAAAACATGTGGATGGTTCTTTATGGAATTAATATTTTGATAATCATGATAACTATGGGTTTGTTAGATTTATTCCTGGAGAGTATGGGTTCCATATGGTTTCTAATGAAAGGAAATTCATGTAATGTTAATTAGGGTATAATAAATTAATTAATATAAATTTGATTTTATAATGTATGAAATTAGTTTATTTAAATTCATATAATTCTTTTTCTCTTATTGGACATGCATATCTTAGCAGTGACAGAAAATCACTCGAGTGGATATAGCTATATTTGAGCATAATACTAGGCTAATTCCCAAAGGTTGGTTGTGAAATATGTTATATTCTATATATTTTATGATTTCATACACCACCCCTCTAACATAGGTAAGGTTAATGACACCCAATGGACTCTAGGAGGTTATTTTCCAGAACATATTGGTTAGTGAGGAATTGATGGCTTACCACCCCCTCTATTCCTTCTTATTTGTCTAAATATTATTATATACCAGTATACTAGGTGGTTATCATTCCAATATAAGTATGTAGAGGGATGTAATGGTTTATTTTTATTTAAAATACATACATCTCATGATATAGTTTTGAAATTTTAGTTTTAGGAATATTTTTAATGGGATGTGATGGATTAAGGACGAATCATGATGTAAGAGATGTGATTTCTTTTGATATAGTACTCGATGTATGATTCATAATGTAAGGGCTATGGTAGCTCCTACAAACTACTAAATTACTATATAGATATGTAAATGGTATAAAAAGATGATGTAATTTATGAGATTGATTTTACAATTTCTTATCCCATGTGTCATTGACATGGTTTCTTTTAGAGAGAGATGGATAAAGACATGTGGTGTTAGGGTAGAGCAACGAACTATTTGTGAAGTGGTAGCAGGGTACAAATGGATTTTTAATGTCATGAAATAAAATATCTGTTATGAATTACTTTTCGATATATATTCATGGTGATGCTAGAAAATCTTTAATAAATGTGAAATAAATGATATTTTCCCGCTTTTTGTCACATGGAATTAGAATAATTTTTTTATTTTTACATGAGAAAATAGGGAATGTTTCTACTATGTATACCTTTTACTCCCAAAATACATATACATAATATTTTTCAAGTCAACAGGATATGGACTTATATAGGGAATAATATTACTAACTCATAGTTGTATTGGTTCTATTTGGGTTTCATGGTCGCTACATAGTTTTACATTTTATACATGTATTTTTTTGATTATAATTATCATGTTTTTTATGAAATTACATGTATATGCATAGGTATTATATAACCTTTATAAAAAGGATTTGATTCTATTTCTTGTCTTATCTTTCATTCCTCATGCTTTCATTAGAGGGTAATTCCTCCATTCACTTGTATGATATTCCCTCAAAACATTCCACCAACTCGTGGCCCATTTGAGGTGGGATTTGGGTGTCATTATCACCCTTCCCTCATTACCCACCCAGCATGGGTACCTTTGAGGGTTGGGGGCTACGAAAGAGCTATACCAAAGGTTCAGGTTGATGGATATAATTAAATTCAGAAGATAAAACTAATGAGGACAACATGTGTTATTAAATAAATAGTTTCATATAAATATAGAGAGTGATGTAATCAAGGGATACCATCGATGAAAGAAGTATTTATGGCCCCCAAGGATCTTATTCTTGTACGATTATGTATTATGATCCTACTATAAAATTAGTTAACTGTTCTAGGTAAAAATCTATGAAAGGATCATGTATCACTCTTCTGTGATCGTGTGTTTGAAATGTTCAGAAATTGGAATTAGGATAACATTAAAAAAATAATAAAATAATATATTAATCTTGAATATTTTATATTTCATGTTTACATGCCTTTAGTTGTTTGATATTTTTCCGAATGAATATAGGTATACATCCTAATTATGTTCATATTGAATAAGTTTAGTAGGAAGTGCTAGTAAATCAACAAAAAATAAAGGCTAACAATTAATAATATTTTAAGAGGATAATTAAAATATTTATGTTCATGAGTCTGATATTGTTTGTGGTTTTTGTTTTGGAATCATTGACCGAGGAATATTAGGAGGAGATGCATATATAAGTTGACTTAGTACATACCCATAATGAAAAATGAGTTTCATTTTTAGAGATGATATTATGTCGACTAGTGAGGAAGTGGTGGATCTTGTTCATTTAGGATAATATTGATCCATATGTATCATGAGGGATGATTAAGAACATTCATGAGAAGAGTTTTATTCGTTAACCACTATGTTTTCCAGTATCCAGGATCCATTTACCATTTGATTGGGAGTTCCAACATGGGAGTACAAGATTTATTTTAGGACACTACTCATTTTTGCCTTATGCTGATTTGCAGAATAGGAAACAATGGAGAACAATTTCTATATGTCTGGGTATATAGAGATCAAATAACTTGACAACACATTTATGTTACCGAAATATATTTAGGTACTAGTGAGAAAATAGATTTTTTAGAATATATTAGTTGATAGTATATTTTCATGAAGGGGGAGTTATCAAGATTCCTTTGGTAGTAGAGATGGGGTATATTGTTCCTACGTTTATAAATATAAGAGATTACATATAGCTCAGTTAGGTCATAGTACACATCATCAAATTTCATTATGGGGTTATTTCTCATGGATTTTCAGTGATAATAGAAACAATATTAGTTTTTTGATGCAAAGGTCCATAGAAAAAACAATTCATAAACATTCTCTATAATTGGTGTACACAATGTTTTTTCAATAGGTTTAGGAGTACTAGCATTACAATGCTTTAGTTTTAGATCAGTAGAGAAGAGAAAATGTTGGCTTAAAAAATCCCTAAGATGCTTTTCATCCTTAGATTGATGATAATGGACATGTATGTGGTCATCATCATGGTCAAATAAGTCACTATTTTGGTCATTGTCTCCTGGGAAACCAAAAATTTATAGTATCATGAGATGAAAAAATCATTCAAGGTACCCTTTGATTTTTTTCAACATGGGTTCACTATTACAAAATTGGCCTATAATAGGGCTCGAAATGTCCTGTATTAACACTAGAGTAGTTCTAAAACGTGATAGAACATAAAGTCCTGGGAATTTTTTTATCCCTGAAAATGTTCAGATAAATAAGACCTTTACCAGTGCTTTTAACAGTTGGGATAATGATCCCATTTATCGGCTCTTTTATTTAGAATCTCTGAAGGAATAAAATATCAGTGCTATTGATGCACTGATAAATGGCTATATTGCAGTGTATTTTATCATCACACCACATCACTAGAAACACACCAGGAACACAGAAGATATTAAAAAAATAATTCCTGATAAATAATTTAAATGAAATGAAATTAACAACACAAATACTATAAAAATTATATATTATAATCATTTAATGCATTGGTTTATACAATTACATAACTAAAAATTAATATATAAATTAAAAAATGATCATAACTATTAATGATACCAGAATTTCCAAATACATTTTTTGTTGAACTTTCATCAATGAATGAGCATTTTTAAACAAACCACATCAAATCTGAATAAGGATTTAACCTATATAAGAAAAAAAATATTACGAGTATTATTAAAAGTAAATAAATAAAACATAAATATGAAATAATTCAAAAATTCTATGGACAATGATGTTATTATGAAAATACCAAGATTACCTTTGTAATTGAGAAGAGGATATGGGGTTTCTATTCCTATAAAGGAAATGGAGATAACATTAAATAATGTAAAAAATAAAACACTGCATGTGTGAAAATGTTCTAATGGAAAATAAGCATGATTGTTGGATAGAGCACCCAAACTCGAACAAAAGAATCCACATGTATAAGAAAACAATTATTTTGATAATAATACAAAAAATAAATACATTGAAAATAAATATAAAACATTGAATTAATTCTATGGATAATGATTTTACTATGAAAACATCATGATTACCTCATGTATTGAGTAGAGATGGTGTCCTTTCTCTTATTTTAAAGGCATGAAACATTAAAATAAATATTCTAAAATTGAAAAACACTAAAAATAATAATTAAAATTAAATCAATAATACATTATATATTTTTTCTATAAAATAAGAGAAGTATATCGTTACCTTAGATCACATATTTCGAAAGGGTTTTATTCGTCTAGATATTATCTAATAAGAAAACTATGTATTATCTGTGCACATCACTACATTTGGTAAACTACAACTTAGCATAGAATGTTACCTTAACTTTTTTCCTAGAATCTTCATTATGCTCTCATACCACACATGCTCACCATCATATCTATCATATCACCACTAATAATTCACATTTCCCCCACTTCTAGAAACCATTTACTACCTGTAAATATGAAAGATGCATGCAGTTATATTCATATCGAAAATGGGTTCCATAAAATAAGGAGAAGTTAATGTTGAATGGTGATATGATATTGATAGTGGTGAGTGTGTGTGAGATGATATCATCATGAGGATGTCAGGTAGGAAGTTTAGGTCATATGATATATGAAATGGTAATAACCAACAGTAGTAATGTGCAAAGAGGATCCTTAGTTTTGTTATTGAAATTGTGGGTAGTGCACAACTAATCCATGTTTGGGATTTATGGTTGATTAGATCAAAATATACATCAATATTATTCCAACAAACATCACCAGTACAAAAAAAATGATCAAAATACAAAATATAAATGAACCTATGCATAAGGAGAAAAAGATATTTCCACAAAAACAGACATCTCCAAACAAGAACTACAAAAAGAGGGGAAATAATTCAAGAAAGGGTAATCATTTAATTGTTCACATTCAAATAAACAACACTATTTGAAAAATGAAAGGTTAATTTCAGTATCATTTTATAATGAAAGATGAACATACAAAAACCAAAAAAAATAAGGAAGCATTGAAGGTATTCACTCCAACATGGAAAAAAACAACTGGTCCAATGTGTTTATGCTTCATTCACAATGACTTAACCAAAAAGACATCATCCGTTAACATATAAAAATAGATATCATAGGAGTATATCTCCTTTGACCCTGGATGGAGACCCCCAATGAAAAGAGAATCTATCAAAAAATCCTTGCGATCCCACCTCTAGACTAATAGAAACCAGCACTTTGATGTGTTCAACGTAATGCTCCACTATTTGCTAACCATACAGGACACTGATGAGCTCTTACCTTTTCTCCATCTTCACCTCCTCACACATAAACCATCAGAAAAAGAGATACTTAAAATCATCCCACATTATCCCAACTTGTATCATTGGTTGGGAAAAAAACTCTCATTCCTCTAAAGATGAAAACCCAAGAAAAACCAGAAAACACGAATAGTATTCAGGAGTTAAAAAAACATGGAAGACATGATGAACTTCCTCAAGACACATCCCTACCTCTAATGAACCTAGATTACGAAAAAAGATGGGAAACAACTGAGGATAACCATAAATAGGGCATGACGCACTAGAAACTTTGGGTCCATTATGGGAAGCATATTCTGAATAACACAAAAATCATAAAATCAAGTCCTGAATAAATATGAAACACAACCTAATGGAACATCATGAGACAAAGCAACTGTCTCATAAGAAAAATCTCATAACAAAATAAATATTTTATCACTAGAAACCACTATCTAATTTTTCAATTTCAACACACTATATTCTAGGGACACTTTTGACAATATAATAACCAAAATTTTAATGAAAATCACATTATAGAAAATCTGTTTACCCCTTTCTAAAAACCATTTCAGATAAACAATCCATGATAATCCACAAAACTAAGCATGAACATTGGCCACAATGGATGAGGAATGAGTCAAACCCAAATCAATAAAATATTTATCATGAAATAACATTAATATTGTTCATAAATGAAATCTATTCTTTCTTCCATTATGTTAAACTGTACAAATTCATCTTAGACGAAAAATATAAAACTACATTGTTTTTCTCATCCAATTTTAATGATTTTAAACTGCAAAAAATTATCCATGTTGAAATGTGTTAAACTGTAAAGTGTATCTCATCCTGCGTATAGGATGTTAATGTACAAAAATTAATTTTATATGAAATATGTTAAACATCATTACATCTCTCATATTTGTTACATGACATTAAGCACCATAAATTCATACTGACACTAGGAAGTTAAATTTCATAGAGTCTCTCATACTAGTTGAATGAAGTTAAACTTTAGATATTCATCATTTCAACAAGCCAATAAAATTCAAATTGGAGTCTCGCTGGCAGCAGTGAGGTGAGGAGATATGGTTTTCATCAAGGTTAATAAAAATGAAAAAACGCTAAAACTGGAACCCAAAATATCAAACAACGACAAAGGAAAAGTAAAAAAATACTAACATTGGATTCTATCATTGATTCATCTGATGGATCATAGTGGAGTCACACCAGCAGTAGAGGAGTTCTGTATGAGCTTTAGAATCATGATGTGTGAGTACATGCTAGGTTTCATTTAAAAAGATCAAGAACACTTTAAATATCTCTTTTGGAAAAGAAATGATAAATATCCATTCTATTGGAATAAAATTGACAAGCGCTATTAAAAGATATCTTTAATGACACTAAAATAGTGTTGATAACTGTTCATATTTATCAGTTCTCAAAAACCACTACAATAAATACTATTTAACAGTGCTAAATATGTGATGATAACTGTCAATATTTATCATTTCTTAGAAACCACTGATAATTTTTTTAAACAACTCTTTTTAAGGTTGATAAATATGGATCTTTATCAGTACTATCATTTTAGCACTAGTAGATGATTTATTTAAATAAATGTAATATAATTTTATAATTATTAAATACATATTATTAATTAATTATAATTATATAAATATTTATTTAAATAAATAAATATTTATTAAAAATAATTAAAAATATATAAATAAATAAATACATTAAATATAAAATTATAAAAAAAATTTACTTACAAATATATTTTTAACATTATTAGTGGATATATAATAAAAAATACATGTATTTGAAAAATTTGTGAAATTGAATATTTCCAAATGAGTGTACTTCAATATTTTTGATAAAATGGTCATTTTTCATTAATAAAATATAAATTATTAAGAAAATATAGATATATATTTAGAAGTAAAGATTTTTAAAAAGGTTAGGGATGAAGCCTTAATTTATTATTTAATGTAAATAACTCTTTACACTGGGTAGAGGGTGACCCATTACACAGCCCGAAGGCCCAAGGCCAAGTGGCCTGAATACAAAGCTTAAAAGGCCTTTTTTCAGAAAGGATCCCTTGGTGAATAGTACTGCTATAGTACACGCGCTGCTACAGTATCACATCCGTTACATTACCTGCAATAGTCCCCCACTGTTACATTGTCGCCGCTTCTACAGTTTCACCACTGCTACAGTGACCTGCTATAGTACTGCTATAGTACCCCCTGAAATTCACCCCTTCCAAGATTTTATCCTAGGTCTTTTGGACGCCAATCTGGCGCCTATACCACTAGGGTACAGGCTCGTTCGAATATTTGGTAGTAAAGATGATTACATATTGGAAATATTAAAAAAAATTATATATAAATAAATAATAATAAATGATCAAATTCAAAACAAATATAAAATAATAAAATAATGAAATATAATTCACTAAATGTAATAGTATTTTAAAAAATAAAACCATCCTATTAAAAACATAATATATTAAATGTATCATGTTAACAATGAAATTCCAAAATATACTAAAATTTCACAAAATTACATAAATATTAGGTGTATGTTTTTCTATATATTACGTAAATATATTTGAGTGTGTGTTTGTATATAAATTACATTAATGAAATTATAAATATACCTAAAATCAATGTAACAGATGATATTTGATAAATCATAAATTGAAAAATTAAAAACAATACAAATTATTAATACGTTAATATGTTTTTATCAAATTTTTATTCATTTTATATATATTTAAATTTAATATATATTATTAATTACAATATAATATATATATATATATTCATTTTTATTAATAATCGATTCATTAATAAATTTTTATATAATTTTATACTTTATTCATTTAATTTTTTTGTTTAATTATATATTCAATTATATATCTATATTTAATATATATTATTTTTCCATATTTATAATGTATATATATTAAAATTTCTCAATATTATCTATATTTATTTAATTAATAAAACAGTTCAGGATTTTCTTAATTTTCTCATTTTATATTTTTTTGGATTTAATTAATTCATATTATACATTTTACATATCTATATATTTAATATATAATATTAATTAATTTTTAATATATATATATATATATATTAATTTTGGAAAATAATTATGTAATTAATAAAATTTTTATATTTTGAAATTTTATTTTATGAACCTTTATCAGAGCTAATAAAGTGCTGAAAAAGGTTACCATAAATCATAGATTTTTTGTTATAACTCATAATGTGTAACTTTTATCATCATAAAAAGTAAAGCGCTGATAAAGGGTAACCTTTATCAGTGAAAAAATATTGTGCGGATTAAGATTCTCTTTTATCCATGGTATGAAAATGCACCGATAATGGGTACTCTTTATCTATGCTTTTATCTAGCACTGATAAAGATGGACTTTCTCATCATATTTTTTAGCGACGATAAATATCGAAACTGTTAAAGACAAGTTTTATAGAATTAGTGATTGATTTATTTTTAAATCACAATATAGACGCTCCGTAATATAAACTATCCTAGTTTCTGGTTTAGAAATTGAGGTAGAGATACTTCTTTTTACCTGGGAATTTACTATAACTATCATAGGATGATGAAATCTATATAAAGTATATAGATACTATGAACTATCATTTGGCAAGCATCGTTGTTGGAAAAACATTCTATGTATATGGATATGACGATATGATATGATCCTATATATAGACATGAAATATTCAGGGATGGATATTGTTGATTTATTTAGATGGGGAATTATATTCTAAGACACCAATGGAGATTCTTCTTTGTTCATTAGAGAGAGTGAACCATGTATTGGCTGTAGTGCAATTTCTCCCTTTCCTTATATGATGAAGGAATTAATACAAATCACTCCAGAGGCCTAGTCGATGATATTATCTAGGGCTTGGTAAGGGTACCCTGATTCTTCTCTTATGGACATTTTTGATTTTCCCTTTTAAAGGAGATTTATGTTTGTGATATGACTACGAATGAGAATTTTTATTTACTCAAGTATTCCTTATATGATGGTCCCTCTTGAGTCATGAGAATAATGACCAATTCTCAATGATATATTATAGTTAGGCTTGGTTCATCAGAGTGTGTAAACATTGATGAAACCAATTTTATTAAATATATCGATGAAGATAGTTAGCTTCTTTGTATCGAATATCAAGTTTTGAATCAGGTGATAATGAAGAAATACTCATATTCCACGGATTTATGATTTATTTGATTAGCTAAAAGGATCCAATTGACTCCAAAATATTGATTTAATATCATAAAGTCATTGTATTGTGGTGAAAGATGAGGATGTTCTAAATACCAAAGTTTGTAGTATATATCGGGACTCTATGTTCATTTTGATTTTGTTGTGTGTGATGCACACTCCACATATGTTCACTTGTATGATTATCAAAATGTTGATGGAGTTACTACATTTATTCTTGGTAGCTTCTTAGATGAAATCCTTGTGTACTATGCATTTTCAGAGGAGCATTTGGAGCATTAGAATTTTATTTTATGTATTTTTAATCACCAAAACTTATTAAAGATGATTTTGAAGTGTGAATCAATGGACCAGGAGGTTCATTTCTTATAGAATATCATTTTCTAGTTGGGAGTATCTATAGATCCATCCTGATCATATCATTAATTAGATAGAAATTCCAATAATAGATAAATAAGTGAGAATTTGCTGGGGACATATAGTCAATTATTGGAGGTTATGGATGATTGTACTTTTGTTTTAATTCCAATGATATCAATTCCCTTAATATTATAGTTATACAAATGGACTTATATATTTTAATAATCATTCAAGTACTTGAAAAAGATGTTGTTTATTAGATAATGTTTATGTTTAATAGAATATTGAATTTTGATCAAGGTATTATATGGAAATTCATTCCATGGTTTCAGATATTTTCGAATCAAACAGAGATTAGTTGTTTCATTTGGGTCTTAGTAGTTTAATCACATTGAGTATAATCATTCAACCTATAATATCAAATTGGAAATAGTTTTGTTTTCCATGATGTTTTAATGACACTTTTATCTCCGTGTTTTTTTAATGAATTATCATATATTCAGATAAATTAAAATTTATTTATATCTTTTATTACATGCAACACCCAGCGAATCATTCACTGCACTCAATACTGTGATAAATAGTATTACACATGATTCCATGTTTTAACAAAATATTGATATATTATTAATGTTGTAATTTAAATATAACCATTTTAAACTAGAAGAGATATATATATATTAATATAAATAAAAAAAAATTCAATATGAATAATTTATATTTTATATAAAAGAATTATATTGATATAAAAGTTCTTAATTCTTGGTAATTTCTATATATATCTTCAAAATAATATATTCTAAAAAAACTATTTTTTAGAAAATAAATATATTAATTTTGGTATTTTTTAAATTTAGTTTAATAAAATAATTTTCATTTTCTAAATTTACACATAATAGTAGGATATGATAATTTTTTTTTAATTTTCTATAATGTTTCATTTTTTCATGATAGAGAAAAATAATGAATATTAATTTAAAACTACTGTTTCATTTATTTTATATATAAAGTTAAATTATATTTTCAACAATATTTAATAGATATCTAGTTCGTCAATGTTTATATTGATTCAATTTAGGTCACTGGAATCAATTTAATATTGAAATTTGATATAAAAATCTTGTATCTTTCAACCATTTCCTATTAAAACCTCTCTTTATTATCACAAAAGATGGATGTATTTTTTATTAAATATTATTATTAAACGAATTAAATTTGGAAATATGAATTTTTAATTTGTAATTTTTATAATTTATATCATCTAATTAAGTAAATTAACTTTTAAAAATAATTAATACCAAAACAGTAAAAATTATTTTTTTCTGATTAAAGTAAAAATGGGTTTTCCTAGGGTGAAACAACAAATATAAGTGTCAAATATAAACCAAAACATCTCCAAAACCAATTATATTTTCATATTTATGCTTTATTTATTATATTATTGATAATTGTTAATTATCAGAGCCTTATAAATGAAAAAAACTGATAAATTACTTCGTTCAAAAAATCATAGGTATGCTACTCAAGTCGCTTATAAAGGCCACCCATTCTCCTCTCTTATCCACCCCAAAAAACGTTTTTGTTTCATAAAATACCAATGAAAAACACTCCCCAATATCCCTTAGTCATCCTACAATCCTTTTTTGGATCTAAATAAAAAAAATAAATTATATTGTTGTAAACCTAAGAAGGATATCTGAAGAATATATAATTTTTCATCAATAAGTGTTTTTATTATATTTTATCCTTCACCTCCTTAATTTTTTTAAAAGATGATTAAAAAAATAATTATATTTCATATATTATTATATTTTTATGTCCAATTAATTACCTACGACCATCTCCACTTCTATAAAATGTGTTATAAAATCATAGTTATTGTCTACAATGGACTACCGCCTCGTGAACCAATGTCTTTCATTTTTCCAATTACCACCTCTCAAGGAAGGAAATAACGATGGTTTGATTATTTACATGTGATATTTATGTTATTATTACGAATGTGTAATTATCATATCAAACATACCATTATAAACAACATTTTTTGGAATATGATAACGTTTGTCGACTGTATGACGGACTACAGCCTCACAATGAAATGAGAACATTGACAATTTACGTGGAAGGTAATGATGTTGATTTAAATGAATTTGTGTGATATAAATTAAATTATTATTTTTATTGTATATATATCATTTATTATTATTATTTTCAATTTAATAATAAAATATAAACAACGTTCATACATACGTATGACTTACCGCCTCTATTAACGATGTATTCCAATTTCTATAACTAAATTTTACAGATTACTATAAAATTATATATATATATATATATAAATAGATATCAAGTATATCATATTTACAATTATGAAGTTCATAAAATGATGATCAATTTAATAGGACCAAATATATTAAATCAATAATTATACAAAAACAATGTGGTTATTACCCAAAACCAAACATTAACATAAAATTAGTAACAAAATGAAAATACAAATTCATGAAAAAATCATATATTCTAATATATATATTAATAATTTTATGTGATTTATTGATAATAAAATTATTTGTATAATAAATTAGGTTTTAACATGTACGATGTAAGTCAATACTTAAGGAAAGGGATTTTTTAGTCAAATTTATTTCTTGGAGTCGTACATTGTTATATACACTCTATTTTTTTACAAGGTGTCTAGTCTAGCCCCTTGAAATATAATATAATGGATTTATTTATCCTCGGGATATTTCAGGTTCTATGTTATTTTATACCTTCATGGGGCTTGTGATTTAATGTTACTAAAGGTGAAATGATTTCATGCTACAATCTAATCATTAATCAAGATTTTTTTGATTAGGTTTCTGATAATAAAATAATACGATCTATATCACAATAGACTAAATAATTTTATTCTCATATGTTTATTAATTTAATTTTCATGTAATAATAACAATTTACAACTCTTTTGTAATTAAATTTATTTATAAAATTATTTTAATATAATATAAATTTATTTCTCTATTGACTCAATAATCTATTTTCATCAAAAACCTCATTTTCTAAAAATGGTTTCAATGATATTATATAATAATAAAAAAAAATTAAAAGATATTTTTACCTATTTATGAATTTATATTTTTTTATGGAATCGTCATTTCATTTTCCAAATATTTCCTCTTTGGATTCTCTAAAAAATGTAGACAGATTCCATTGTTTAACAAGGATGACCTGAACACAACTTTCTATCATAACGATCATTATTTTAAATGAATATTACATTATAATTTTATATTTTTATTTTCAATGAAATATATTTTCTATATTTTCATTTTTAAAATATTTTATCAAAATATGAAGGATATTTTCCTCAAGAAAATTATTAAATGATTGATCATAATCATTTGTTCATCAATGATGAAATCTATTGCGGTATCCTATGCCATACTGAGGATATGATCCAAGGAAACCATTATTATTATTTCTATTGATGATTTATTCCTATCATGGAATATTATTTTTGAAACCAGTTTATTTTCCAGGGGTCATATTAGGATAAATCTCTTATGAAACCAACTTCTATTTCCATGGGTTATACTATAATGACATGACAAAATTAGTATAAAACATGAATCTTTTCTACTGGTTATTATTTGATTATATGATTATGAAACCCCTTATAGGTAATTGTATATGAAACAATTAATCCCAAATCATATTTTAACACACATATATATGGTTTTCATTATGAGATTTATGGGACCCATATCTCTCTTTAATCTATTGGGTAATGATTTATATCTCATGATATAGACATGATTGAAATGTAAAGTGATTCCAATTCAGTGTGGGAATTTTCTTTCTTCAATGGTGTAGGGATTAATCATTGAATGCTATGATTATTTTGGAAATGAACCCCTTTCACTATGGAAAACATTTCATTGGCCATTTAATACTATAGAAATGATTTTCTAGGCTTATGTTTATAATAAAGATTTATGTCTTATGTGAATTTTACGCTATAAGGGCCATGTTATTTGACTACATTATGATTAATTTCTATTAATATACTAATCTTTATTGAATGAATCACGATTAATATCATTGATATGTATGGTATGATTTTAAATTGTTATTCGCACATTATCATACCCTTATGTTCATGTTATACTTATGTATCTACCTTATTTACCCTTATTGTTTGTCTAATCCCACCCTTTATTATGTTTACTTTCCCATTTTTGGAAGAAATATATTATGTAATATATATATAATAAGGGAGATAGTTTTTATAATAATAGTGGGAGATGAAGTGGTTCACCTGTGGACAAGTTGTTTTTGTTTCAATGTTTTCATAAAAACAAAACTATTATGGCCCTCATGCATGTATTTTTGTAATGTAATGAAAATTGAAAAAAAAAATTAATATCTATGTATTTTAGTCCTAGGTAACTATATTATTTATCATAGGATTTTTATAGATTACCTTTTTTAACTAGGATGAGAAACACAGAGTGATATCTCTAAGGATTTGTCTAGGGATAAGACTAAGGATGAGTCGATATATTGTAAAATGTTCTAATTTTCTTGTAAAGGATGGTGATAGTGGTATCCAATGAATTTAACCCTAATATAAATACTATATGTGGTTGTGGCTCCTGCATAAAATTATTTATGTGTAGTAACTCTAAAAATACACAATGGTTTAGACTCTGTCATCACTGGGTACAGAAAGATGGGCATTTTTTAAACACCTATTTTTCCACTACAGAGGAATATGCTTTGGATATTAACAATTTTTTTATGAAATATCTTGAATATTAATTTGGCATAGACAAAAAAAATTTCATTATTAAGATATCCTATTAGATATCATTTGTGATAATGTGGTTCCCCATCATTGTTACAATTTCTGATACTGTGACATCTTGTTTTAGTCAATGATAGAAATCCAAATGAACCTTGTTAATGAGTAATGTGATGAAAAATTGAATGATTGTTGTCCTAATAGTTGACATTTTATGAGATATTTGATGAAAAATATCATTTCAAAGTTCAGAAAACATTCTCAGGCAATAAATCACACATGAATTTCCAAAGAAAAATTGAGGGAACACAATTATATTGAGTCCTTCATGAGAAAACATCCACCTTTATATAGTGGTTATTCAAATCCACATTCTCTTTGAAAATGGACCTAGAGAAATGAAAAGATATTTCATGTTCTCATGTATTCAAAAGATGAAAAATCCATTTCCGTTATCAACTATATAAGAGGCGATGAAGTTAAATGGTTGAGTTGTATCAAGAATATGAAGAAATGTATTGAAAATGAAACCCCATATAAGGATTATTTCATGAACATATTTTTCAGTAATTATGTTCCTAAAATTATTTCTAAGATGTTAGATTGGACGATCATTGAGCTAAAGATAAAAGTTGATGAATCTGTTTGGACTAACAAGGAAAATTAGAGAAGACCTTCAAGATATGATTTTTGTATAATCATCCAACATAAATGTCAGGATTTTATTGATTATTTATTGGATTAAAACCATGTTTTTTAAGGAATTTATCCATAAGAGACATCAATATAAATGATGTTACTGTTCGATGTACTATCCAGGTGTAAATAGAGGTTAGAGTTATGTATCAATCTCATGATTTTAATAAGATGAGAACAATGTAATTCCAAGGATATTATAAAGAACAATATTGTGGAAACCATGATATTTTATTTATTGAAAATGTGTTTTAAGAATCATAGATGAAATTTTTTTAAGGGGGATAATATATTTTTTAATGTGTTGAAGGGGATGTCAGTGAGGAATTGATTGCTGATGTTTTGGGAAGAAGTTACAAAACAATACATATTGAAATAAAACTATGAGGAATGAACCTCCCACACTCTAGTTTATAAAATACACTTATTATTAGAACTATGCTAACAAGTTTCAAAATCATAAGGTTAATGACAATGATCGATGTCAAAATCCTCTTAATCCAAGAGACAATGTAAAATCTCATTCGATTAATTCCGTAGTCGAGGGGTGTCATAACGATATGGTGAAGGGTACACATACCATCCACTTAAGAAATGGTAGTATCATATTTGACTATATATCTACAAATTAATTCATATCTGAAGAATTTTTATGGGTATCATGATTCCACCCAAATGATTAGAGTTATAATACTCAGTGAATTCCCATAATTGTATGGTGATAAAATTTATATTATATGATTCTTATATGTTTGATGTTGGTGGGAATATTCTTCCAAAAAATCTTATTATTTATCCTGTGGCATAAATATATGCCCTCAAATGCATGGATATGGTTTTGGTACATAAAAACCACATCATTTTTTTATGAAGGAAAGTTACATTTCATATTTTAATCCAACATATGATGTTTTATCAATGGAAAAAATATGTATAAACTTCTGATGGAGACAAAATCAATTTTATGTGTCAAAATTTTTATTCATAGTGGATTTTTCTATCAAATGGATGGGGAGAGACATGAAATCGATGATATATTTATTTTTTGGGAATTTGATGACGTATTTATAGAAAGTTTTCGTGGACTTCCATAAAAATGAGATGTTCAGTTCTGAGTAGAACTCATACTTTGTTCCATAAAAATTTCAATGATTCCCTATAGAATAAACTCGATTGAGTTTCTTGAATTCAGGAAGAAACTCCATGAGATCCTCTATATGTTATTTATTTAGTCAAGTGTGTCACATTATGGTTCCCCAATTCTGTTTGTTATAAATAATTGCGATTGAGTGTGCCTTAACATTAATTATCGAGAGTTAAACAAGACCAGAAGTAGGAATAAAAATCATCTTCCCCATATTGAGGACTTTATTGACGAACTATGTAGAGCTCAATAATTTTCCATGATTGGACTTATTTTAATATATCAATAAATAAGTCTCAAGGATGATGATATACAAAAGATATCAATACCAATAGTGTATGGAATCTATGAAAATATAGTGATTCTATTTGTTCAAACTAATTCCTATAAAATTAGCATTGATTTAATTAATATTCTATTTAGATTACCATGACCTGGTAGTGGTAGTCATTGGATTTGATATTATTATTTATTAAAATATCAAGGAAGAGAATGAATATAACATGAGAATTGTCCTAACAGCCCCACGAAAATAGAAATTAAATATAATATTTAAAAATTGAGAATTTTTTCTAAAGAAGGTTAATTTTTTGGATATATTATATAAATAGAGAATATATATATATATAGATCCACAAAAGATAATCACAATTAAATGTTTTCCTAGACCAACCACAGTGACTAAGATCCAATGTTTTCTTGTTTTAGCAAGATATTTTTTATGGATTTTGGAGAATTTATCACAAATATATAATCCTTCGACAATATTAACACAAACGGGATCTGAGTTCCACTATACAAATTAATTTGTGGAAACTTTCAAGTAACAGAAGAGGATATTCGTTGGTACACATATTATTATACTACCCAATAATGGAGAAGGGCTTTCAATCTAGAGTGATGCATCAATGAATGTTTTAGGATGTTTTCATATGAATAAAAACATGGTTATAGCTTATTCCTCGCATAATTTGAAGATTCATGAGAAAAATTACACAACTCATTATTTCTAGTAAGATGGTGTAATTTTTTCATTAAAAATTTAGAGGTATTATCATTATTGACAAAAGTGTGATATATATATTGATCGTAAAAATTTAAGGTATTTATTCACATTGAAGGATTTGAATATTCTCTAAATTGGAAAGTTATAGATCATTAAAGATTATGAATTTTCAATATATTACCATCTTAGAAAAGTGGAAAATGAGGATGATACTTTTTGTCAAAAGGATTATGATAACTTATCTGCGATGAAGAATACAAAATATCCAATATATCTTGATTCAATAAATATGGATCTAGAAATATTGATTGAAGGGGAGTAATATTATCTGCATCAATTAAATTATAAACTATATATTCAAGTCATTTTTAATGTGGGGAAGAAGGAATATTTAGAGATGAAAACTAATGTTAGAAATGTTCCTAATTTTAACCTTGATCATGATGGATAGATATGATACAGGAATAATTTTCTTGTTATTTCGATAAAGGATTTTAATGGGTTTATAGAGTAACCTCATAGTTCATTATTTCCTATCCATCTGAGAAGTATGAATAAGTGTAAAAATTCAAAAAAGTAATTTTGGTTTTATGTAATGAAGAGAGATATCACATTGCTTATATCTCAGTCCTTTTTATGTCCACATGTTAAGGATTTAAGAAAAAAATATGAGGGGTTGTTACATACATAACTCATAAAATAATGGAAATGGGAATTCATCAACTTGGATTTTGTTGTTGGATTCCTCAAATTGCCTAAAGAGAATAATTCTCTATGGGTTATAGTGGATCGACTAATAAATTCAGAACACATCATTTTTATCAGTGAATAATTATCTATTAACAATCTTGTATGGATATATATTAATGATGATGTAAGGTTTCTTAGAGAACCACATTCCATTTTGACTAATCGGGATATGAAATTTACCTCAATATTCTGGTGATATCTTTAGCATTATCTTGATACAATGTTGTAATTTAGTAGTAAGTATCATCCTTAGAAATATATTCACTTTAATAGAATAATCTAGACAATAAATAATATGTTTATAACTTGTTTTATATATTTTAAATGTGGTTGGGATCAACACCTTCCAATATTTTAGTCCTCATAAAACAATATGATTCACTCAAGAATTCATATGGATCCTAATGACTCCATCTATGGAATGAAATGTATACCCCCAACATGTTGGAATGATGTTGTAGAAATAAATCTATTATGACCTATGATAATTTATGAAATGGTAGAAAATTTTAAATCAATTCATCAACACATCATGGTAGCGCATATTTGGTAGAAACATTATACTGATAATCACTAATGTGATCTATAACTTTATGTTGGTGAAAATGTGTTACTAATAATTTCCCCCTTGTAGGTCTTGAAATATAGTAAAAATTAAAACTAATCCCCTGATATATCAATCCGTTGGTAATTGTTGATCGCATTTGAAATATATCATATCACATGGATCTCCCAAAAAACATATCTCCAGTCTAAGATCTATTCCATTTCTATCTCCTAAAGAAGTACATACTTAATCCTTCACATGTACAGAACATTGAGTTTGTACTGTTGGAGCATTTTATTTCTTATAAAGAACAAATGATTGATATTCTAGATCATATAGAGATAGTTGTACAAAACATGTCCACTCAAATGGTAAATGTTTTGTGGTGAAACCACTATTTTTATAATGATACATGGGATATTAATGATATGATGAGGCAAAAGTATCGTCATTTTTTCATACATAAGTGAGGAATTTTGAGGAAATTTTCTTTTAAGGGGTTGTAGAATGTAAAAACTTGAGTTTTTGGGAATTATATTATTTTCAGATAAATTAAATTTCCTTAATATCTCAAATTACACACAAAACCAAGCTATTATCATACAACATTCAAAATTGGATTAGCTTGCAAGACAGACAATTATGGCTTTAAACAAAATCATGATATAATATTAAAATAGTTTTTTAAACAAGGCCATTATAATCTATCTTTTGAACCTATAAAATTTAATAGTAATAATAACTTTAATACATAAAATATAATAGTTTTAAATAATTTAAACAAATTTATAATAACATTACTTAATTTTTGGTAGCCTTTTTGTGTTTTGAAAATACATTTTTCTACAAAAAAAGTCTTGTTGGGGACAATAATAAAATTATTATTTGAAACTTATAGAAAATTAATTTAACAAAAAATAATTTATTTTATAAATCAACAAGTCAACATTATCATTAAGATGAATTTTCTGGATTATTTTGACATGTTTCATTTGTTATGTCAAGTGAAAAATAGAGAATTTTAATTAGAGAAAACCTTTTACATTAATTTATTTATAATTTCAAGTTATATTTTAAATTTTTTTTATATAATAGTAGTTAAATTAAATATCTATTAATCCAATTTATATCATTATAAAATATTTCTAGTTTTATTTTTATATAAAAACTTTTAAAAATTTTGATCTCTTTATATTTAAAATATTCGTATTTTAATCAAGCCTCTCATATTAATTTTATATTAAAATATCCCATATATGTGAATGGAGTTTGAAAAAATATATTCTATAATAGATGAATCTAGTTCAAGAAATCCATAGACACTATTCGGTATTCATATGGTAATGTATAATAGAAACAACACAAAGAAGTCTCGAATATATCGAACATAATAGACACAACTAGACTATAAAGTAGAAGAGAAATAAAAAAACAAAACATGAAAAAAATAGTCTAAACTAGAATGTATGAAAAAAATAACATGCCTCTTTGTGAAAAAATGACCACAAAACAAACCCAAACTAAATGCATTTACAATAAGTTAAGGCATCATGCTACATGATCACCTTCCCTTTACATGGATCCTGTACTTTAATATCTCTAATTGACCGATGAAAAAGTATGTTTTCATTACAAATTATACTAGAATATAACCATGGTGTCAATATAATGTCTAATTTCAAGAAGGAAATATTTATAGATTTAAAAAACCAAAACCATTTTAAAAACCATTTTTGATAAATCTGATCTATTTGTAAATCATTTTCCCTTTCATTTCCATAAAAGACTTTAATATTATAAAAAAATAATTATGAATATTAGACTTGATAATATAGTTATTCCAATCCTTTCATCAAATGGTATGTAAGTAAACACATAACCATGAGATACCATCATGTGTATATTTGTGACAAAACCTCATATAAAAACCTATGAGCAACAATAGATAAAGAGAAAAATAATGAGATAAATAACTATAATTGAAAAATAACCTCATATTTTTCCCTGGACAATTTTATAATGTGTAATATATAATAAAAATAATAAATAGGAATAACATTTTTAACAACCCATATCGAGCCCTTTTATTTGATATCCTCAAAGATAACATACTAGTGTTGTCACCCACACTAAGGAAACCTGAGATTCCTTCCCAATGCACCCAAGGTTTCCAATCTGAAAAGTGTCAATAATAAATTTCAAAATCATTCTCACAATTTTATAAGACACTATAAAATCCAATGAAATATACATTAGTGTTTTAATAGACATTTCTAACTCAATAAAATTTGTTTCAAAGAAGAAACCTCTATAAAAACATTTCCATTTCCACCAAATCCTTTCAAAAACAAATTTCACTTCATATTAAGGAATAAACCCAATAAAAGTTTCACAAATGGAATGGAATTATTTGAATTAACGCATTTAACATTAATAAATACCTAAAAATAGTATTAAATATCCCACCTTCGATAATAGTAATTTGAAAAAATTATATCATCCACTAAATGACAAGGAATGATAAGGAACCAAAGGGGTTCGATAGAAAACACTATCCAATCATGAATATGAACACAATAGTAGCTAGAATGGTAGTTCCAAAAAATCCGAAGAATAACCAAAAGGAACACTTACCCAGAGAGGAACACCATGACAACCTCAATGATCTATCATCGAACAAAGATATTAAAAAATGAACGAAATCACCTAAAATCTACTATGGTGACCTCTGAGACATGAGGAAGAGTATTCATGTAATATAATTGAATTAAATTGTTCCAAATTTCCTTAAAATCTCATTCTATGTGGCACATATGACTCTTAATCCCATTACACATATTCTATTCCAATCCCCTTTTAAAAATGAAAATATATTTTTTTCATTACATGATACAAACATTGTATATGGAATATAAAACATTAAATCCATTAATATTTTTCATTAAATCTACCCAGTGACCGTTACATGGTGTCAAATCCCTTCACATAGTCTTTATCACCCAATAGATAGTGCTTTTCAGAGTTATCAATAAAAAAAACTTCAAAGCACCCGGGACGTTCCCCAAACATGATGAGACCCCCCCCAAATCCATTAACACATTTTTACCTAGACTATTAATTTGAAGAATATAAATATCAAAACAATGGGTCATTTTCTATTTCAACGGATCACCATCATCGTGATGCAGGAAAATGATGCAAAGAAAGTACGATAACCAAGTCATGAAAAAGGAGTATCTTAAAAGCATTGCGGTTTGTTCTAATATCCACAACATAAATTGGTTCTATCCCTAGAAATTACTCAGAATCCAAGATTCAAAAAAAGTTAAGTCCATTGATGCATCATCTAAAGTTCCCTCTCCAATGTCTCATTGGTTTCTTGTCTGCACGGCCATGGAACCTAGATAAGTGGAATCAACATCAAGCACAATACCTTCTCTCAAAAATGTATAATATGGATTGCATGTTCCACCATAGTGGTTTTGGCCTCAAGATCAACATCCACCATTCCGATCACATGGGAAGGATCTAGTATATTCTTCCTTGATTGGGAAACCTAAAAGACATCATGGATTGATGTTAATCTAGTTGGAACGTCCAACCAATAGGTCACCTTCCCCAGTTGTCGAATAATCTAAATGGGGTCTAACATCATCATTTATAACTTACCCTACCTAACAAAATGATGATGTTATAAGAGATTAGAAACTCTGAGAAAGACCTGATCACCAACATCAAAATCCAGTGGAAACAAATGATGGTACATATAATATTTCTGATGACTATGTGCCATGATTATTATCCTCTAGATCAACTGCACCATCTCTAAAAACTCTAATAAAAATACATGGCCCCAATAAATAATCCTCTCCCAACTATACCCCATATAATGTAGACCTACATGAATACACATACAACGCCTTAGTGGGAACCATCACAATCAACTGCTGATAACAATTTTATAATAAAAATCCTCTATAGAAAAAATCATTTCCCAAAATCCTCCAAAATCAAGAACACATTCCAGGATATTATCTTAAAAAACCTATATTTACCTCTATCTATCTCTCTATATCCTCCTATAGATGATATGATATGACCAGTTTAATCTAGAAACCTATCAACTCCTACAATACATTCTAGAACCTGGATGTGATCATTGTGTCCCTGTCAGATACAACCATAGATGAAACCCCATTAAATCTTGTAATCTCCCTGACAAACAAGTCCCCAACATAGCCAACATATAATTTCTTCTAGATAGTTATGAAACATGAAAATTTAAGTTTTTGATCAATGATCACCCAAGTCACAGCCTTCCCAATAGTAGTTCATGGAAAATATAGGATTAAGTCCTTGGAAATATCATCCCAATTCCACATTAGAATGGGTAAGGGTTGAAACAAACCCACAAGCCTCTCGTATGTTACAATAATTCCCAGACAAGTAATTCACTATGATAGAAAATATATAACCAACCATGTCATCTTTTTCGATCAATAATGGCATCTTATATCATGGTGCATCATGGTAGCTACAGGGTTCATGGAACACTAAGAGAAGTGACCAATATCCATCAACTCATGCCTCAAATAAAATAGAATAACCAACTTACCTCATAAGTAAAAAAAATTAAAACTAGGAGACCACGATCACTCACTTGAGGTATCCCAGCTATAAATTATTTCACTAACATGTTGGTACTCGAATTTTTTCACCTAATCATGGTGAACTCACTCATTAGTTGACTAGTTATCTTATTGATGAATCCTAGAACATCTATAAGAAGATGGGTTTTGAGCCTTTAAGACTTTGAATTTTCTTGATGTTATTCCAGAGTAGGGCGTTTAGACGACTTGTGATTCCGAGCCCCGGTGCGACCGAAATTAAATTTTAAGTGCGTTCACATTGGAAAAACCAAATAAATTGAGTAAGTCCAAAACGGTTCCTCGGATGGGAAAACTGACGGAACTGTTGAGTTTAGAGCACGATGTTTACCCTAGGAGCAGTTTAACTTTCGCGGGCACGGTCCTTCTGTGGAAAACACCACCAGGGGAGTTTTTGTTATTTGGAGGCCCTGGGTGTGAACTTTTCAACTTCTGAACGGATGTGTGGATTAAAATTCTGAGACCACTGTGGTGATAAAAAATGATTTTTACGATAGAGGTGACTTACCCTCGACCTAATCGAGAGTCCGAGTACGGGCCTACTGGTGGGTGTTTTAAAACTTAATTAAATTGTAATTATGTTTTCTATTTAACCACACCACCCCCACCCTATTCTCCCCCTTGTTTTTCACCTTGGTGAAAGTTCTTCCCAATAATGGAAAACATACTTCAAGCATCTTTCTCCCTCTCCACGGTGGGTGGTGGCTCCGACGGATCATTGGTGAAGTGTCGGGCTACATCCAACGAGGCATGATCGTGCGTTGTCTTTTTTATTTTAATTACAAAATCTTGTTGAATTAAAATTTTATCATCGAAAAACTGTTTAATTGTCGGGAAAATTCCATATATGCGTAGGATTCGATCCCTGATTTCCAACGCTCTTTTCGGATCGAAATTTCAAAACCCGGAGTGCTCGGGGTGGCCCTGGGAAATTTTCCAGCCATTTATCTTGGTTTTCGACGGTTCCAGGGAAGTCCGACGGAAGTCCGAGGTGGCACGGAGTGTTCCAGGTGGCGGTACTCCCAGCGGCAGCGGAGGTCCCCAGGCGGCAGTGGCACGACGTGGCTCCCCGGGTGGCGGCGACGGGCGTCTACGGCAGAGGTCGCCGGTGCGGCGTGCGACTAGGGTCATGGCGCGCGACCCCGCGCGAGAGACAAAGATCCACCGAAGGCGGGTCTCCATTTGGTCCAATGACCGGCCACGAGGTCCAGTTGGCGCGGTGGACTGCAGGTCTCCATCCAGGCCGCGCGGTAGTGCCGCGGGCCGGCCCAGGCCGGGGGACCGGCCGGACCTGGCCAATCCGGCCCAAAGGGGTTCTTCCCCTTGACATCGGTCACCCATAACATCCACTACGGGTATCCGTTTTGTGTACCGTCTGCGGATGTAAAATCCTTGGCTCGAGAAGATGTTTTTAATATAGTCTTGGAAATTTTTAATTCTCGAGAAATGGATTCGGTGGTGCGGCATGCTCGTTAAGTACTACGCTGGGATTCTTCCTTCGGATGGCGCGAACACATCCAGAGTCCGTTTAAGGTGCCGTCAGCAGCATTGTGACCCTGGAGTCGAGACAAAGTGGTCGAGGGTTGTTTCAAGTGTTGAATCTAGAGATTAGGCGTGAGCTCCATTCGTTGTCTTTTAAGCTTTGAGCAGCATTTTGCATTTTTTTTCATCAGACGTCCTTTTGGGGCGAATGAGAAGTCGTTTTGGTGGGCTTTTCCAAGAGCATCGCGATGGAACAGTTCGCCCAACCTCTTTCGGGACTGATTTTTTTGGCCCCATAAGACTCTGTGTGGGAATAAAGTGGTGTTGAATAACTTTATCATACGGAGTCCGTTTCTAGTGAGTAAGTAGTCTATCTCTTGTGTTTTTCTGCGAGGATTACAACATTGTAATCTGTTTGGGAATGCGGAGCCTCTCTTGAGATCACACTAAATGTGGAAACTTGAAAGGGAATTGGTTGGTTCTTCCTTTTCCGCACTCTGATCCAACACACGGTCACGATGTTAGTAACACCCAGTGATGGCACGGGCAGTGCAGAGTTATCGAACCAGTTTTAGATTTACCCTCCAGTGGGGCTGGGCAGTAGGTTACCCACCGGCAAATCAGGGTTTACCCTTCAGTGAGGTTGGGCAGTGGGTTACCCGTCGACATTAGGGTATACCCTCTAGCAGGGCTGGGTAGTGGGTTACCCATTGATTTTAGGGTTTAACCTCCATCGAGGCTGGGCGGTGGGTCACCCGAAAACCTTTTAGGGTTTACCCTCCATAAGGGCTGGGTAGTGGGTCACCCAATGAACTTTTCTGGTTTACCATATAGTTGGTCCATGAAGTGGGTTACCTGATGAATTCTTTCAGATTTTGCTCCTTTCTATGAGGCTAGTTAGTGGCTTTTCTCTGTGATTACCGGAGCTAGATCCGTGGTTGCGTGGTTCGGCGATGAGATAGCTTTGACGTGCAGGACGCTTTGTCATTAGTGCAGGATATCCATAGAACTGTTGGCGACTTTTCCTGGGATGAGCATGGAGATGGATATCCCCTTACACACTCATTAGGGTTTCTTATTGAGCATATATATATAACCTACTTTTGTTCCCACTCCATGGGTTCTGTTACTATCCTTCTAGGAGGGGTGAAGACATGCAGGGTATTCCACATCATTTCAGTGTCTAGTTACTCTTGGTTGGACGAGTCTACTCCATTTTTTTTGGGTTGAGCTAAAATCTATTTACTATACTCTTTCACTGTTCCTCGTTTGGTCTACTGATCACCGTTTTGGTACATCCTTTATTTATCTCTAAAGCATTCAGGGCATCCTACTGAGTATCCTTATATTAACCCCTACTTGGGCTTTTCCTGCACTTTGTCTGCCCTTGCAGATGACAGATAGGTCGATAGATACTACAGAGGAGCGTAGAGAACACATGAGCGTGGGTTGATTTCAGTGGTCTTAGTAGGAATTTCAGGTGTGAAACTAACCAGGTGTTTACTTTTGTTTACCTGTTGCCGGGTTGTGGCACCTTTTTGGTTGGGCGCGTGTTTCCCCCTTTTTCTAATCAGTATCTGTAATTACTTTTTAGAACATTACTTTATCCTATTTAGAGGTTGATGCATGACTGTGGTTTGGTTATAGTTGTTTGTCATTTGGTTCCATTTTACTCTGCACTTCTGCATTAGGTGAGTTGTCTGTGTGTGTACAGGTACATAGGCTTTGGCCTCCCTGATATTGTTACACCTTTGGTGCTTGTCGCCAGCCCCTGTCCTATAGAAGCGGGCTTGGGGTAGTTGCGACTTGATACCGGTAGGGTCGG
The DNA here is from genome assembly GCA_963277665.1 of Viscum album. Taxonomy (NCBI): domain Eukaryota; kingdom Viridiplantae; phylum Streptophyta; class Magnoliopsida; order Santalales; family Viscaceae; genus Viscum; species Viscum album. The sequence goes on along the minus strand of OY728131.1, from coordinate 1,224,352,342 downwards.
GTCGTGAAAATGTGGTATCAGAGGTGGGTCTTTCCATGGGGAGTTTTTTGGACGTCCCTAAAAAGGAAATGGTTGAGATTTAGGGCCATAGTGTTGATGTGTCACAAGAGCGGGTCGCTGTCCAGGGAGTCCAGTGATGGTACGGGTGGCTGATGTATCCATTCACCAGGACCATGATAACCTGCTTGTCGACTCGGCACTCTCAGACACTTTTTGCAAGGAACTTTGGAATATGCATCCAGTAGAATTGAGTCTTTGTTTTTCCTTTTTCAGTCCGCTCCCCTTTTTTATTATTGATATATATATATATATATATATATACTCATCTGATCACGGTAATCCTTGATAATTTTCAAGATTCCCCCACGACAGCAGCATTCCAGGTTACCCTCTCTATTTCGTGACGACGACCTGGAAAGCGATGAGGCGTCAGTTCAAGGACCTTCACATGATCCCCTTCTACTCAGTGCTTCATAAGTGGCCCCTCCACCTGGAGAGCGGCAGTTAGTACCAGCAGAACAGTTCGAGGTTGAGCGTAGGCTGCGTGTGCTCTGAGAGCGACCGTAGAAGTTCCATGGGGACCAGGATCCCCAGGCATGGGAGGATTGGCTAGAGTCCATGGAGGGAATTTTCAGGCTGGAAAGGACACCAGTGGACCATATGGTATCCCTAGATGCCATCCTTTTCCTCAGGATGGTCGGGCATTGGTTGGGGTTGGTCACGCAGACCCATGACGAGTCGTCGCTCATGTGGGATAGCTTCCAACAGCTCTTTCAGGGGGAGTACTCCCCCTCTTGTTTACACTCTATTCAGATAAGGAGCTTCTGGAGCTAAAGTAGGGGGGATGACCGTGGTTCAGTACTCATCCAGGTTTAATGATCTGACATGCTACTCATAAGATAGGATTCACGAGAGTTACTTTCGGGCACCGAAGATTGAGAAGGGTCTTCATAGGGAGATCCTTGCAATTGTAGTACCCCGGTGCAACCCTACATATGTCGGGGTTCTAGAGTGGGCTCTCATGACAGAGCACTTCTTGGCTGAGGGATGCTAGATGACAAGTCCTAGCAGTGTCCGCTTCAGAGTAGAGTCTTCGGTAGTAGGCATGCAGCAGAGAGCAGAGCCCCCGTCGAGGAGACCATCATATGAGTAGACAGAGGGGAAGGGTCATAGATCGCATTGGTGCCATAGAGAACCAGGTCAGTTAAGAGAGAGTCGATGCTATGCTTGTGACGAACAGAGTCACCTAGAATGGGACTTCCCGACCTGGCGTACCGAGCAGTCGTGGCAGGCAGTGGGCGCACCGTAGCGGCAGAGGCAGCACCGTGACCAGGGATCTCCCATGCAATGACAGGGTGGTCCTCAGGGAGGCGACGCAGGTAGAGCAGCATGACCTAGAATTATAGGATGGCGTTTCAAGGTCCTTCCACCGCTACCACCGGGTGGTCCACTCCAGGCTCAAGGAGCTTGCGGGAGGGGCCGCAGGTAGCTTCAGGCTATGGGTGTTTGTGACCCCCCCCAGCATATGAGATGGTCCATGGTACGCTTTGTGTTTACTCTACGCTTGTTTTGGTATTAGTAGACATAGGCACCAGACAATTCTTTATATCGCTGATTTTGGTACAGGTGTTGAATCTTCCGGTAGAGGCACTGACACCTGCACTTAGCCTTGATGTTCCTACTATTAGTGCCTCGTTGGAGACCATTATCTGTAGATCATGCGAACTGTCATTCAAAAGAGGTAGTTTCACATGGGAGATACTTTTCATCACGATGGAACCTAAATACATCATCCTGGGCATGGATTGACTTTCTATGGTTCCCGCCCAGATTGACTGTCGTCACAGACGAGTCAAAGGTGTGTTTTTTGATGGGACGAGGTTCACCATCCCTGGTGAACGAGACCTCATGACAGAGAAGATGGGTACTCTGATTAGGAGACCGTGACATTTTTCTCACCAGTTGGTGAGCATGGCTATAAGAGTATCATATGCTACCGACACTGGGATCCCTACCATTGTAGAGGACTACATGAACATCTTTCCCGAGGATGTCCCGGGACTACCTCCGAGGCGAAAGATGGTGTTCTGCATTTACATGAATCCATGGATTTCCCCTATATCTTGTGTGGATTATCAGATGGAACCCACAGAGCATCTAGAGCTATGACTTCAGCTAGACGACCTTTGTGAGAAGGGAGTCATCAGGCCAAGTGTGTCCCCCTGGGCAGCACCGGTTTTGTTTTTGAAAAAGGATGATGGGATTCTGTGGCATTGTGTGGATTATCATTGCCTGAATCATGCCGTTATAAATAAAAAGTACTCATTGTCGAGGATCGATGACCTCTTCGACCAGTAGAGAGGTGCAACGTGGTTCTCTAAGACTGAGCTTTGATCCGACTACCACTAGTTGCGGGTTCTTGAGGCTGACATCCCGAAGTTGGCTTTCCATTATCAATATACGAATTATGAGTTTTTAGTGATGCCCTTTTTTGTGAATAATTCCCCCTCCTTTTTTATGGCTATGATGAACAAGATCTTCTAGACATACTTGGACCGGTTTGTGGTTGTCATTATTTATGACATACTCATCAACTCTACAACAAAATAGGAGCACCCAGATCATTTGAGGATTGTCCTAGACTTACTGAGAGAGCACCGGCTATATGGGAAGATCTCGAAGTGTCCTTTCTTGATTCATGAGGTTCACTATCAAGAGCATGTCATTACGGAGCTGGGATTGGCCGTAGATCCCGAAAATATAGAGGCAGTGCCTGCTTGGGAGCCACCCAAGAATGCGTCAGAGGTGTGGATATTCTTTTGTTTGGCAGAGTACTACATGAGGTTTGTGGAAGATTTCTCTAGGATTTCTGCCCCATTGACCGCTTTCAAATGGATGGGATGACCATTCACCTGGATAGATCAGTGAAAGAATGACTTCGAGGAGTTGAGATAGAGGCTGACTAGTGCTCCAGTGTTGAGGCTGCTGGAGGAGGGCGTTCAGTTCGTGGTGTACTATGATGCTTTAAGAGCTGGGCTCAGGTGCGTTCTGATGCAGCAGCAGGTATTTCTTACATATGGGTCGCGGCATTTGAGGCCCCATGAGACAAATTATGGGACTCACGATTTGGATATGGAAGTAGCGGTATTTTCTTTGAATTTATGGAGACACTACCTTTTGGGTGAGCATTTTCTGGTCTACTCAGACCACTAGACCCTCGAGAATTTCTTCACTCAGAGTGATTTGAATCTGAGGCAGAGGCACTGGCTAGAGTTCCTACAGGACTGCGATTTTGAGATAGTCTACAGTCTAGGGATGTGCAACGTAGTTGCAGATTCCCTCAGCGGGAAGTCCCAGGCTCGTCTAGTGCGGGAATCTTCAGAGTAGTTGGCTTCCATATGACTGACCTTAGTGGAGCAGGAGGGTACGGATTTTCTGTATTGGATGGTGCTGACCCCTTCACTTCTTGGGCATGTGAGAGTCGATGTTGGGGGATATCGACAGCAACGTACTGCGTGATCATATATCCATGGGAGACGCACTTGATGGGTATTCTGAAGGAGGGAATCACGAGATCTGGTTCTAGGGGTGATTTGTCGTACCAATGGAGATGTGGGAGGAGGTGATGCTGGAGTTCCACACTTCTCCATTGGCTGTACATCTCGGTGTGTGGAGGATGTATAAATACCTTCATCTATATTATTGGTGGTCTGGTATGAAGTAGAGCGTAGCTGAGTATGTTTCTCGGTGTCTTACCTGTGAGAAGGTGAAGGTTGAGCATCAGGTTCTGGCAGGGTTGTTGTAGCCCCTTGATATCCCGGTGTGGAAGTTGGATGGCATATCTATGGACATCGTCAGAGGGATTCCCCGCATAGCGAAGGGCCATGAATCCATTTGGGTGATAGTGGACCGACTCATGAATTCAGCGTACTTCCATTCCATTAGGGTGCAGATTTTGGTGGAGAGTCTGGGGTAGATGTACATTCAGGAGATCGACCTCCTTCATGGTGTACCCTTGTCAAACATCTCTGACCGTCATGCGCATATTACGTCTCGATTTTGGCATGGCCTATAGGAGGAATTCCAGAATCAAGTGTGGGTGAGTACAAATTTTCACCCCCAGACCAACTGGCAGACAGAGTGCACTTTCCAGGTGTTGGAGGATATGTTCAGGGAATGCGTGTTATACTTTGGCCGGAGCTGGGAGGATCAACTTCCCTTGGTGGAGTTCGCGTACAACAACAGTTATGACTCTACTATCGGTGTGGAACCATTTTAGGCCCTCTACGGGAGACACTGCAGGTCACCATTGTGATGAACGGAGGTTGGGGAGACCTCCCTCATGGGCCTAGAGTAAGTTTAGGTGATGAAGGAAAAGGTGTAAGTCATTCATGAGCAGATGAGGATGCCTCAGAGCAGACAGATGTCTTACACAGATCGTCGTCATGGGCCTTCGGAGTTCGAGCAGGGGGACCATGCCTTTTTGAGAGTCTCTCTACTGCATGGGACAAATAGGTTCGTCCAAGATGGCAAGCTATCACTGAGGTTCATCGGGCCCATTGAGATCATGTGCAGGGTTGGTGAAGTGGCCTACCGTCTTTCTCTACCACCACAGTTGGAGAGGGTGCATGATGTCTTCCACGTGTCGCATCTGAGGAAATACGTGCACAACCCCCACACATATTATCAAATAGGGAGAGCTATACATCAAGGATGGAGCCACCTTTTTGGAGAACCCGGTGGAGAATGAGGACCAGTTGGAGTGGACACTGCGTGGACGGACCATTCCTTTGGTTCGTGTGTTGTGGCAGTACGAGAGAGTACAAGAGAAGACCTGAGAATTGGAGATCCAGAGGCATGCTCAGTATCTTGAGTTGTTTTTCTACTTATGTTTTCGGGAATGAAAAATAGGAAGTTGGGAATTATTTAAGAACCCAGGTTTTGAGCTTCTTAGACTTTGAAATTTTCCCGATGTTATTCTAGAGCAGGGCATTCAGACGGTGTGTGATTTCGTGCCCCAGTGTGGCCGGAATTAAATTTTAAGTGTGTTCACACTATACATGCAAAATAAAAAGAATAACTCTAAAACGATTGCTCGTATGGGAAAACTGAGGGCACCGTTGAGTTTTGTGCGTGTTTTTTACCCTAAAAGGGGTGTAACTTTCGCGGGCTCGACCCTTCTGTGGAAAATGCCAGCAGGGGAATTTTCGTAATTTGGCATCCCTGGGCGTGAACATTACAACATCTGAATGGAGGCTCGGATTAAAATTCCAAGACTGTTGTTGCGCTTAGAACATGGTTATTACCCTATAGGTGGCTTAACCTCGACCCCGTCGAGAGTCCTGGTACAGGCATACTGGTGGGTGTTTTAAAACTTAATTAAAATTTAATCACAATTTCTATTTAAACACACATCCCCCACCCTCTTCTCCCACATTTTTTTCCATGGTTCAAGTTATTCCCAACAAGGGAGAACCTCATTCAATCTTGTCTCCCACTCCGAGGTGGGTGGAGGCTCCGACGGATTATTGATGAAGCATAAGGCTACGCCCAACGAGGAAAAATCGTGCATTTTCATTTTTTTAATTCCCACATCTTCTGGAATTCAAATTTTATGATAGAATTCCATAGATGTGTATGATTATATCATTGATTTACAACTCTCTTTTCGGATTGAAATTTTGAGACCCGGGGCGTCGGGGGTGGACACAGGATGTTTTCCATAAATTTCCCTTCATTTTCGGCAGTTTCAGGGTGGTCCGGCAGGTGACAGCGGCAACGCGGGGTGTTCCAGGCGGCAGCACTCCTAGTGGCAGCGGTAGTCCCCAGGTAGTGGTGGCGCGGCGCGGTGCCCCGTGCGGCCGTGGCGGGCTCCCATGTGGAGAGGCGGGCATCAACGACGGAGGTCACCAGTGTGGCTCGCGACGGGGGTCACGACGTGCGATGGGGGTCGTGGCGCGCGACCCCGCGTGGGATATAGAGACCCTCTGAAAAGGGATCCCTGTGCGAACTAGAGACTATCCACGGGGGCCAGTTGGAGTAGTGGACCATGGGTTCAGGGCTGGGCCGCGTGATAGGGACGCAGAACGGTGCGGGGTGGCCCAAGCCGGGGGGACTGGCTGGACCGGGCTGGTCCGGCCCAAAGGGGTTCGTCCCCTTGACTTCGGACACCTGTAACATGCACTACAAGTGTTCATTTTGCATGAATTTTATTGTAGTACAATCCTAGGATAGAGACGATGTTTATAAGACGGTACTGGGAATTTTCAATTAAAGAGGTGGTGGTTCGATGGTGCGGCATGCTCGTTACGTACTACGCTGGGATTTTTCCTTCAGATGGTGCAAACACATTCAGAATCTGTTTATTGTGCTGTCAGCGTGCTTGTGACCCTGGAGTCGAGAAGCAGTGGCCTTGGGTGGTTTTATCCATTGAATCCGGAGTTGAGGCGTGGGCCCCATGGGTCGTCTTTTAAGCTATGAGTAGCATTTTACGACTTTTTCATCAGATGTATGTTCGGGGCGAACGAGTAGTCATTTTGGTGTGCTTTTTTGATAGCATCATGATGGCGCAATTCGCCTAACCTTTTTTGAGAATGAGGTGTGTGACCCATGAGTCACCGTATAGGAATTAAGCGACGTTGAATAACTTTTACATCGGGAGTCCATTTCTAGCGAGTAAGTAGTCAATCTCGTGTGTTTTTTCACGAGGATTACAACGGTGTAATCTGTTTGGGTGTGAGGAGCTTCTCTCGAGATCTCATTAAATGTGGAAACATGGAAGGGTGTTGGTTGGTGGTTCCTTTGGTGAAATCTGACCCAACGCACGGTCACGATGTTAGTAACACCTAGGGATGGCACGAGCAGCACAAAGTTATCGGACCAGTTCCGGGTTTACCATCCAGTGGGTCTGGGTAGTGGGTTACCCACCAGCGTATTATGGTTCACTGTCCAATGAGGCTAGGCAGTGGGTTACCCGTCGACCTTAGGGTATACCCTCCAGCAGGTTTAGGCAGTTGGATACCCATTGATTTTAGGGTTTACTATCCAGGAGGGTTGGGTAGTGGGTCACCCGACGACCTTTTTGGGTTTACCCTCCAGTAGGGCTGAGTAGTGGTCACCCAATGAACTTTTGGTGTTTATCCTCCAGTTGATATGGGTAGTGGTATAAACAAAAAATTCTTTTAGACTCATCCCCTTTATATGTGTCTAGTAAATGGATTTTCTCTGTGATTATCGGAGCAGGATCCTTGGTTTCACGGTTCAGTTATGATACAACTCTGATGTGTGGGATGCTTGGCCATCAGTGCTGGATATTCTTATAATTGTTGGTGACTTTTCCTATACTGAGCCTGGAGATGGAGATCCCCTTACACACACGTTTGGGTTTCTTGTTTTGCATATATATATAGACAGTAATATTGTTCCCACTCCTTGGGTTTAGTTACTCTACTTCTAGGAGAGGCAAAGAAACATGTGGTATGAAAAGTGATTTCTATGTATAGTCCTCTTGGTTGGACAAGTCTACTCCCTTTCTTCTGTTTGGTTGAGCTACACTCTATTTACTGTACTCTTTCACTATTCCTCATTCTGTCTACTGGTCACAGTTTTGGTACCTCCTTTTTTTCTCCCTCGATCTTTTGGGGCATCCTATTGAGCATCCTTATACTCACCCCTGCTTGGGCTTTTCTCGCACTTGGTGTTCCCTTACAACCGACGGACATGTCGATTGAGACTATAGATGAGCGTAGAGTACATAGGATCTTGGGCTACATTCAGTGTTCGTAATAGGAATTTCAGGTGTGAGACTCACCAGCTATTTACTTTTGTTTACCTATTACCGGGTTGTGGCACCTTTCAGGTTGGGCGTGTGTTTTTCCCCTTTTTCTGTTTAGTATCTGTCAGTACTTTTCAGCACTTTACTTTTTTCTTTTTAAAGGTTGATGCATGACTGTGGGGGGGGGGGGGGGGTTATAGTTGTTTTTCCTTTGGTTTCCTTTTTTACTCTTCCCTTCTGTATTGAGTGATCGTTGTGTGTGTGTGTATAGGTACTTAGGCTAAGGCCTCCCCAAGATTGTTACGCCTTTAGTGCTTGTCTCTAGCCCTTAGCCTATGGAGGCGAGCTTGGGGTAATTGTGGCTCGAGACCGGTAGGGTTGGGTCATGAAAACACATATCCCCCAACAACTTATACTTCCAATAACATCTTAAAAAACACACTCATCTAATACCATTCCAGAATCTATTCCATCGCGGATTGTGTTGGTAGTGTTATTCTCAATGTGTCAACAAAAAGATTGTCATTTCTAGGAGAGTATGCAATATCAAAATAAAAATTTGGATGATACTCCATCCGGTTTCAATATCACTAGATCAGATCCACCTTATAAAAAATATATTTAAGACCTTATGGTCTGAATAAATTATAAATAAATCCAAAATCGATAGTGATGTCATGATTTGAGTGCATTCATTACCAATTGCTACTAAAGATCATGTGTTGGGTAGTTTAACTTAGGAAATAATAACTTGTGTGATCCATAGGCGACCACCTATTTTCTAATCATTATGTCACATCCGAATACCATAAAAAAGTATCATAGAAAGAATTATAATTGAAAATTGTTTCTAAAGTTAAAATAATAGGTACCGATATCGACATATACTCAAAAGATCTATTACATTTTCATTCTATTCAAACAATACACAATTATGGGTTAAAGCAGTAATCAAAGATGCAATCTTGGAGAAATATTGAACAAAACTCATATAGTAACCAAAAAAATGAAGAAGCTAAGATCTCAAACACATTTATATGGTTCTCTCATTATATAACTACCTTTAATTTCTTAGGATCCCAAGATATTACCCTCTCAAATTTAACAAGCCCCATAAACTTCACTTATCAGATAAAACAATCACTTTGGAAAACATACTATATTGAAGATTTTCTCTAAATGTTTAAATAATGATATCCTAATGTCTATTTACTCTTCCATTTTCATGGTATAAACCAAAATATCATACTTGAACATGTTAATAAAAGAATCCAAGAACATATGAATTACCTAGTTCATAAAAACAATAAACACCTCACCATTTTTATTCATACCGAATGTATAACCATAGAATCTAAATACCCATACCAGATTCTAAACACTATCCTAGGTATATCCACTTCTCTCAATATTAACTATTTTATCCTTTTTGGAGAAAAATCATTTAAAACAAACATTCCCCTTGAATCTATCCAAAAAAACTAATTAGTCATTTGCAAAGGTTATTTTTCATAATTGGTAATCCGATTGAACTTCTGATAGAAAATAGAAAGCTTGAGGCTTCCTTCTAAAATGTTCAAATGTAACACAACTGAAGAAAAACGTGCCCTGATAAGAAAAATAAATTATTTGGCCTCATGGTCTAAAAATGGACCTTATGTTCCAAAAACTCATTAGGTGATATTTGATAAGATTGTATAGAAATGGGCATTGAACCATGGAGTAGGTCCACATTAATCATGTCCTCTCTCGGTGGTGGTAAACTAGAAAAATCATCCAGAATGACATTTGGTTACATATACACTACTAATAGATTTTGACTTTTTGTGAATGGTTCAACTCCATTAAGACGCATCTCTAATAGTTAGCATGATATTATCCCGGAATAAGAAACAATATTCCCCATCATACTTGATATAGAGTCCCACTCACTTTAAAAAAATTTGTAACCCATCTGCTGATAAAAATTTTACCTAATGATGATAATTTTCTATTTTAGTCTTAACATTGATCATCCAGTCAATTTCAATAATCATGTCAAATATGTTAAAAAATTTCACCACGATGTCTAATTCTCCAATAATGTCATCTACCATCACCAAACTCATAGAACACTGAAAACCATGATCATAAAACATTCCCAAATAATGGAAAGATCCATAAAAAATGAAATAATATCCATTCAAAAAACCAAAAAATCAACTATAATTGATGATATAAAATAATTATTTGAACCCTAATAAAAAATCTAGCACTTTAGATGATAAATAAACGACCATACATCTAATATTTGTTGGCTCTGCATCAGATTACTATAGAAAATATTCTACCATATAAATATGTATGGTCTGATCAATTCCCAAACCTTTTATATTATCATGAACAACTACGTTCTTCTAAGGATATGACCACCACCCTTAGACGGATTTTCATGAACCCATGAACCCTTGGTGAATTTGGATCCTTCTTTACTACGATGTGATATCCAGCCAAAACAATGTATCCAATTTCTAGATCATACAAAAAAATGACAATTCATGGAATAATATATATAGTTAGAATTGGAATGACCTAACCTTTCACAACGGTATTAGAAAACCTATTATATCCATATTAAATCCCACAAAACTAGTCTTGAAGGGAACTAAACACTCTAGAATTTACTAATATACCCAGAAGGTACACCCTGGTTGACAAGTGAAAAACTAATCCTATACCCAAACAAGTCGTTCGGGATTTAATTACTACGTCCAAAGATAATTTGTTAACAACCTTCACAATGGTCACAATGAACATGATAATCCACATCAACTAAATATCCAACAAGAATCCCAACTCAAGCCTCTGAGACATTAGATACTCATTGGTGATTATCTCTTGTTCTAGAGAAAATACCATAAAAAAGGATGATTAATCCAAAATGGAATGCACCCCCTTCTCTACAGTCATAAACTCTAGGGTATTCAATATACATAACTGTTTAGGATAAGAACAATAATTGATTATTTTCTTAAAATAATCCCAGGTAAGATCCTTTTGAAACCTATCTTTCACAACAAAGTCTCACCATCTCCATCCTAAACAGTCAAGAATATACATTTAAAAACACACTATAAATTTTTCACTTGGATTTTAAAGGTTAAAGATCATCTCAATATTCTTTAAGTCACTTCTCATATTCTTGTTCTCCTTTGTCAGTAGGGAAATTTATTGGATGATACTTTTTAAACTCATATCCATGATCCACCACATGTCATGTGTCCCTAAAACCCACTTTACCTTGAGCCTAAATATTTCTAATAATCTCATCCACCTGAGAATGGTCCACTTGAGGTTTTATTTCAGAACCTTTCTCCCAAAATCCTCTATCAATTTTGGGTGATCTATCCACAGAGGAATTTTATAATAAATATAATAGAATAACCAATTAGATAATGAGCACATTCCAAGATCTTATGACTACATTCAAAATACAATCCAATTATTTTAATCTATGATATCTTAATGAAATTTTGAATTTTACCATCAAATGAAAAATCATAAAAAGGAATATTCCAATTTAAATAAATATCCCATATAGTTCATTCATAAGAACTAACATTCCATGTCTCAAACCTAATAAATGATCTAGACCACCCATTGTAATTTAGGTTTTTTTAGTGTAGTGATTTTTCGATGACCATTTTTAAAACCTACTATATAAATTCAAATGGTCCAAACTCATTTCTACCCATGACATAGGACTAAAATCAGGTAGTTTCAACACACATCAGGCTGAGTCGTAATTTGATACAAAATTGTAACTGACCAACCCCGGACAACCAAAAAACAAAACCGAGTATGCAGTCACATGGTGATATATAATAGAAACACCTGAAACAATTCTTTAATAAATAAAAAACAAGACATCTGACCAGTTTCCAAATAGGAAAAAAATATATACAACAAAAAACAATAAAATCCAATCTAAAATAGGCCAAATAATAATGTTTGAGAAAAACAAAATTTCTATTTATGAACTAAAGTCACCTCAAAACCAACCCAAACTAAAGTAAGTGACAATATGAGAATCCATCATGCAATATGACATCATTCCCTATACCTAGATCCTATTGTAAAACATAAATAACCTATCAATTGAAATGTAGGTAGGTATCACAATGTCCAAAAGGATCCAACCATAGAGCCTATAAATGCTATAATATCAAGAATTAAAGAGTTCTATATTTTCTAAAAAACATTTTAAATTATTTATTTAAAAAAACAATCCATTTTCTTTTAATTTTTCATTTTTATTCCATTAAAACCCTTCACATTCTCAAATCATCAAATATGAATATTAAATGTGATAAAACACTGATTCCAATCAATACATCAAAATGTAATAAAGTAAATTCATATCCATAAATTATTATAATGCGATTTTATGTGATACAATGTCATATATGAACCTAAGATAAATAATACATGGTTAAAAAAATCATGTGAAAAATAACCATAAATAAAAAATCCATACATATTTATCCCTATCATATGGGATTAATTCATAATTGATTATAAAAATCATAAACCAAAAAATCATTGGTAATTACCGATATCGATTCATTCCATTCAATATTTTAATAGGATACCTCTTCATGGTTCCACACACACAGTGGACATCTATGTCACCTCCTTGATTCACCCGAGGATCATAATGTCAAATTTGAAAAAAAAAATCAAAATCCTGCTCACAATTTTATAAAGTATTTTCAAATCAAAAAAAATTATCTTGAGCTTGAAACCCCATTTCAAACTCATGAATGTCCATTCGAAATCTGAAACCCCTATAAACATTTTATGTTCAATGATATGCCATGAAAACAGCATATCACTTCAAATAAATGAAAACACCAAATGAAATTTACAATAATGAAAATCAATTAATTGAATTCTCCATTTTTATAGAAATGTCTATCTTTTAGAATTATATATCATCCTTCCTGAAAAAATGACATTTTTAATCCCTTAAATTATCCATTGAATGAAAAGGCTGAAAATGGAACTGCAATGGATTTATAGAAATATATATCCTATTAATAAACTGAACAGATTCACAACCGAAACAACAACAGAGAACAAATACAATGACGTATGAAAAGGAATGTTTATTTTAAGAGGAACACCACAAAATCATCAATGAAAAATTGTCTAATGAAGCTATCTGGAAGGGAACGAATCCCCAAAAATCAATTTAGGTGAGCACTAGGTTAAGATGGGGAGTGTTTAGGCAGCCTAAAAGAATTAGACACCAATAAAAATCCATAAAAAACCCCAAAACATGATACATATATGGAGTATACTCCCATTACACATCATGTATTGATAGATGGGTGGAATTACTAGAAAATTCATAAAATTTGTAATAAAAATTTTAATTTTTTGAGACATTAAATAAAAACTCAACAATGTATGTAAAAAGTTCATGCCATAATCCTATTTCATGACATATAGAATGAAATAATTACATAGTATGTAATCCCTTTACATGGAATGTAATCACCCAACATATATAACTTCACCATCATTTCACCAGAAATGATTCTAATTATCCCAGTACATTCCTCGAATATGAGAAGAACCCCTCAATTTAAATAAAACATCTATATAAAAAATCAACAAATTCAAACAAAATATATCCCCAAACGTTAGGTGTTATTCCACAGTAATGGATCACCATATCTATGAATCCCTCTAATGCAAAAATTCAAGGATAATTAATAAATAATGAAAACAGAAGGACCTAAAAAGTATAATGAGGTGTTATAATCTCCAAAACAAAAGCAATTTATTCCCCCAAATCACCTCTTATTCCTCAACCCACAAAATGTAATGTTCATTTCCACCTCATCAACAATCCCTTCTACAACATAGTGTGGCTATCCTTTCCATAGTACTAATGTACCGACACCATTGGAATTATTTTTCCAAGATGTGCCTTCTTTAGATCAATCATAGTTATTTTGGTCATAAGATCAACATCCTCCCATTTTATCATATAGGAATGACTCTGTATATACATCCCCATACTGGAAACATGTAACAAATCACAGATATATTCAATCCTAATGGAAATTACAACAGATATTCCACATTACCCATTCATCCAATGATCTAAATAGGGCCCAAAATCCTCGGTGCATACTTACCATTCTTACACAACCACCGAAATTCCTTGAAAGGCGAACCTCTAAGAAATAACCAACCACCAAACTCAATATCATGTAGTTTTCAAATATTATCTCCACAAGATTTCAGATGAGTATGTTCTGTGATAAATATATTCATGATCAATTTCACTAGCTACTTTTTTACCTAAATAAGACTTGTCCCATATAAGGAGTTCTCTCCTAACACTGCCTAGAATAAGGGAAATCTGCATAGCTAGAATAAAAATCTCCAAAGGGTTCCATACTAATCAAGAATTTATAAAAACTATTATAAAAAATAAACTAGGTGAAAATTACTGACCCAAAATCCTCTAAAAACAACAACACAATCTAGGAACATATCTTCAAGATCTTAGATATCCCTCTTTTTATATCCATCCATCAGTAGATGATATACCACTAGTAAACTAATCTAGGAACCCATCAACTCTTCAATACATTCTAGAATATAGATGTTAACCTTAGATCCATATTAGATACAACTATAGAGGTAGCCACACAAAGTATCATAATATTTCATACATACAAGTCCCCAAGTTTTTACGCCTTTATTACCTCCTTGATATGTAAGAAATTTGAAGATTTCACAAGTCGATAAATGATCACCCAAATTTATTTCTTCCTAATACCTTTCCATGTCAATCCCATTAATAATTCCACATAAATCTCTTCAAACATCCATATATTAATGGGTATGTGTTGTAATAATACTATATGTCTCTATTGTACTAACATAATTCTTTGAAAAGTAGTAAACTATGATAAAAACTAAAAATCAACTATATCATCCCCTACCACCAACACCGATATATCATATCATGATACATCATTGTGGTTCCATGGTGCATGAGCCAAATATTTTGGTGGATGTTATCCATAAACTTTCACATAATGGAAAATGGAACAACCTACCTACTTTTGAAGCCCAAAGAGCCACTTGGAGATGGAGACCTCTCAGTTTAGATCTCCCCCCTATAAAGACATTAACTGATGAATTTTAACTCAGCGTCAATCACCTTTTCTATCTGAACTCACTCACTAATAGATGATTTATTTCTCATGAATATAAGAACAAATTTACACAACTTCATTCACCCTCAAGATCATATCAACAAGAAAACTCATTAGAGACCATTCCTCATGTGATTACATCATATATTATTTTAGTAGTTTTCTACTCAATGCTTCCCAGAACACATTTACCCTCCTAGGAGATTAATTAATATCAAAATTAAATGTTTGAATATACTCTTACAATAAACTCATTTAGAATTTCATTTCTTTCATAGTAAAATTATATTTCATTGTCTTATGATCATAAAAGACTATAAACTAGTCTTCAAAAAAGTGGTAATCCATGATAAGAGTACAAAAATAAATGCTGCCAAACCAAGATAATCATTAAGGTAATTCTTCCCATGAGGGTATAAATAGGATGAAACAAAAGGCCACCAATTGTTTCCCCAACATCAAGGAACATCCCTATACAAAATCTAAAAAAAAATATTATATTATAATCTAAACTCATATCCCAAATAATCTAAATTAATTATTAATTCATCCACACATTCATCTCCTCAAAAGATCATTGAAATTTTTAATATCTTTTAATTTTAAAACCCATATAGAAAAATGTAGTTATAAAATATGATGTTTTAGAGAAATACTAAAAAACAGCCTATAGTGGCCATCTAAACCCAGGAATATCCATATCTCAAACCCATTTATGGGATTATAAAAAGAAATTACTACAAATATCTTCTTAGGATAAACTAATAATCCCTTCTTAGATATCACTAGCCCTATAAATTTTAAATCATGGTTGAAAAAATCAAATTTTTAAATCATACCATATAGACAATATTCAATGAAGTTTCAATGAATTCTATCCAAATGGTCAATGTGATCCCCTTCTATCTTAGAGTAATCTAAAATATCAACCATGACCATAGAAACAAAATATCTGAAGAAATGATAGAATATCATGTTCACCAAATCAATAAATAGAGATATAGTGTAAATTATACTAAATGACATAACTAGATACAAAAAATTCCTATATCTTCTTCTAAACATTGTCACAGGTATATCGACTTCTCTGAATCTCAACTAGTGATAAACCTGCCTAATGTAATTCATTTAAAACAAACATGACCATATAATATATAAAAAAGATAATAAACCATTGAATAATTATATTTTTTCTTAATGGTCACCCGGTTCAAATGTTTTTAGTCCATACACGGCCTACAGATTCCATATAACTTTCTTAAGACAGGGAAGGAAAAATCCCACTGTGACACGTGAGTATGAATAGATACTTTATCCTCTAATTCACAAATCACGAATAGATATTCCATTGAAATAGCATGTTCTATTCGATATGTTGGAACAAAAATGGGAATCATAATAGTGAGTTGGTTAATGGTAAAATCAACTTATCTCTGTGGTTTTAAACTAGAAAAATAATCCTGAAAGATGTGGGGGTACGAAAACACCAATTTTTTCAATGAAATTGTAAAATGCATTAACATGGTTCTCTGACAACTACATCAATATTACCCTTGCATAAGGAACAATCGGACCCACACTACCTGATATAGGGTTCCACTCACCCTAAAAATTATGATTGACCCCATTAGTAGAGAATAACTATACATATCAATGATAATGGTCTATATAGGTCTTAATAATGATCAACCAATCCATGTGAGCAATCAAGACAATGATTTAATGTTCAATCACAAAGATAACCCACTCCACCTCATGTGATCTATCATCACCCGAATCTTGGGACACATAAAACCTTGTTTGGACCTCTTTCCCAAAGGTATGGATACATACTCCAAGAACAACATAAGATCTGAAAATAATCCCAACACATCATCTATATTTTAAAATTTAATAGAATTACTATCACCTATATCTATGAAATCTACTATAATATAATAAAAAATAAAAATTTTACCTCTAGCAGTAGTTTTCCCTGCCTCAGATTCCTGTACAATATACTATAATACATAATGATGTATAGTAGCAAATCTTCCCTCCAGTTTCTTGTCCACATTAACATCCCCCTTAACTTTAGTATAAGACCAACCCATTAGGAACCATCTTCATGAACTCAAATCCCTTGGTAAATTTGGATCTTCCCTTACTATCCTTGAAAATCTTGTCACAAAACATTTCAGATAGAAAGATTATCCACAATGATGACATGTATTGGGAGACTCCATACAATTAGGCTTTACATGAACTAAAATTCCACACTTCTATTAGAAATCATTATAATTTCCTGATGAATTCATTGAGATTTTACCTGAAGGTAACTAATCACTCTTTAATTTCTGTTTATGGATAGAATATACATGTTAACTTATAACTAAAACAATTTAATTTCTACCCATTATATCCAAGTCTTCCCCAAATGATTATTTTTGTGAAATACCACAAAAAAACATATGATGTTACATTATAATTATCTTTGACTGAATATTAGACCTCAATCCCAACTCACACATTCGATACATAAGGTACTCATTATTGACAAGATCCATTTCAATATCCACAAACTCAGAAAAAAGGTATAATAATCCATAATGGTGCACTCTCCATTCTCTAAGGTTATAAAATTTTGGGTCATCGTCACACGTAATTTCTTAGGGTAAAACAGATGATTAAATATATTTTATGAATGAAGCCTTTGTAATATACTAAAGAAAATAATCTATTAAAATAGATTCCATCCATATGATTTCCAGAACCGCAAAAATATACATAGATAAACTACCTTAGATTCTTCTATGGTTATCCAGAATTTGGAGAGTCCGTCAAACCACTCAAGACGATCTTTAGAATCTTATGGGCTTTTATCATCACAGAATATGGGTAGATGATTCTTAGTAAACATATATCAATAACCCACCACACATCCAAGGTTCTCAACACCCACAAAAGACAGAGTCTAAATTGGGTGGATAAAATATTCAACCAGAGAAGGGCCTAAAAGGGTATTTATGAAAAAAAAACGTATCTTGAATCTTCTAATATAAATTTTTGAATAGTTTATCTCTTTAGAATTGTCAAAGAAACACATAAAAAACAATTAGATCATGAGAACATTCGAAAATCTAAGCACCAACCACATAATGACAACCAAATCATTTAAAAAATATGAACTTACAAGAATTATAAATTATACAAATGAGTGAAAATTATTAATAAGGAATATATTAATTTAAATGAACATCCAAATTAATTCATTAAAATAAATCCAA
This sequence comes from Viscum album, assembly GCA_963277665.1. Taxonomy (NCBI): domain Eukaryota; kingdom Viridiplantae; phylum Streptophyta; class Magnoliopsida; order Santalales; family Viscaceae; genus Viscum; species Viscum album. The sequence goes on along the minus strand of OY728131.1, from coordinate 1,224,334,082 downwards.
ACACAACGTCTCAAACATTGTAAAAGTCACTAACCACCCAAGGTAATTTGGGTTCAATCACATAAGTGAGGTTTTGGAACCTTTTTTAAAACATTCTATCTGAATTTAAAAGGTCCTAACTCCAATATAACCATGACACAAAGATAAAATCTAATAGTATCAATACACTTCAGGCTGAGTCCTCCACTAATACCAAATTTTAACATAAAAACCCAGGTCATCCAAACCATACTTAGTAGTCATTCATCACATGGTAATGTGTATCAGGAAAAACTAAAACATGCCTTTAATATATCCATAACATGACATAAAACAATTGTGAAAATCATAAGAAAACACATAAAATAAAAAATACTATGCATTACAAAATAGGATAAAAGAAAATGTTAAAAAACCAACATGTCTCATTTTGATCAAAAGTCACTTCCAAACCAACTTCATCTAAGGGTATTGATAACAAGACAGTGTATCATGAGACATGATGTCCTTCCCATTACTTGGATCTAATAATACTACATCCACATCTTCCCAAAGTAAAAATTAGTGTGTGACCACAAAGGCAAGTAGGGTAAAAATATAGAGTCTATACAAGGTATTATATCGTGAGTGAAATGGATCTATATTTTAAAACTAATATAATTTTACAAATAATTTTTCATTACTACAATTCATTTACTAATAATTTTCCTTCTAGATTCAATAAAAGCATTTTATATTATAAAAAAATGATATATGATGAGTAGAGCCTAAAAAATATTTCTGTCAATCCATATATCAAAAGGTATTAATGTAAACACATATACATTAAATACCATAATGTGAATTTTTGTGACACAAGCTTAAATAAAAATCCATGATCAATAATCCATGATTAAACAAATCATGAGATAAGTAATAATACATGGAAAATAACCCCATATTGGGATATAGTCTATTGGAAAATGTGTAATAGAACATAAATATTCTAAAAATGCATTACATTTGTACCAAATGATATCAAGTCCTTCCAACTAATATCCTAGAATTTTACCTCATTGTGGTGACACAAACAATAAGGAAACCCATCTCTCTTTACCGATTCCCCAGATGTGCCCAACTGGACAATTATTAAAAATATATTCTAAATTCATACTCAAAATTAATTAAAACATTTTTAATAATATGAAAATCCATTTCAGGGTTTGAAAACTCATTTATAACAAAATAAAATCATTTTGAAATACAATTTCCCTATAAAAAGATTGCATTTTCAAATAAATCCTTTGAAACCTACATATCACTGCAAATAAATGAAAACCAAAAATTAAATTCACTATATCAAGAACACGTTCATCAAATTTACCAATTGTATAGAAATATGTACCTCAATATAAAATTCACCGAAAAGCCTTCAACAACAGTGATTTGAAACAAGAATATTAGACTTTGAATAATAAGGAACAACATGGAATTAAAAATGATTAATATAAAACACAATATGATCTCAAATATAAACATAGGCACAACCAAATCTGTAGTTTTATCCAAATCTAATGAAGAACCAGGAGGTTTTCTTACCCGATAGGTGCACCATAATAACCATGACGATCAATTGTCGAACAAAGTGATCTAGAAGGGTGGGAATCGACCAAAAACACTTCTTTTGAGCAATGGGTAAATATGGTTAAATGTTCTTAAAATCTATGAATTAAAAATCCACACAATGCCCTAAAAATTATAAGCACATTACTTAAATGGTGTGTAATCCCATGACTCATCATGTATTCTATAAAGGCTTAAATTCAAGGAAAACATGTCACCTTTTAAATGCAAACTCATTTCAATCAACTACATTATGTGAAATAATTAACCAGTGTATAAAACTTTCACAAAATGAAAAGGATTCATGGAATCTACCCAGCGACCATAACACACTGTTTATTCCCTTTACACGGTGTGTAATCTCCCAATAGATTGGGATTCACCCGGTTTTCAATAGGAAAACACCAAAGAACCTGGTCTATTCTACGAACACGGGTAGAACCTATGATGTTTTCAAACACACCAAAGATTGGATGATAAAAAAGAATGAACTAATGTATAACTAAGAAAACATAACATTATTTTTTTAGATTCCATAATTTGAATAACAACAATTTATAGTATAAATAAATTTCAACTTATTGTTTTATTAAATGAATAGTGAAAATCAAAATAATCACTTACCGTAGTTATGTTAAAAATGTGATTACTGAGAGAGGGTATAAAATTAAAAAATAAGGGGTAAAATAACCAAACATTTACCAAAACCCATTGAATATATATATTTTTTACTTTCTCTCTTATAGGTTTGATAATGGTACATTTTTGGAGCCCTACGATATGAGAAAATGTGGGTTGAACTCTTTCATTCAAAAACATTACAAGTGTGCCACTCACCTCACATATAAATGTATACCCCTAATTTTTTTCACAACATAAAACATTGTTGGTTCATAGAAACCCTTCCCAAATATAATAACAATAGCACTTATCTCATTATATAATCCCTAGTTTGGCTCAAAATAAAACCGAAGAAGGATTTGGGTGTAATCATCAGGAGGATATTTAGAAAAGAGGTAATATTTATCAATGAGGAGTTTAATTTTATTTCTACCACCACCAAATTAAATTATTATTAGAAAATTTAAGTATAATATCCTTAGAAACTTCTATATACTGATATATTTTTATAAAATTGGAATGACCTACAACAGTCTCCACTTTTCCCAATTGGGTTATGAAGTTATCTTTTTTGTGTACTATGGACTATCACCTCATGAATAAAATTCATTCATTTTTCAATTACCACCTATAAAAGTTTGATATAATGTTTAATTTATTATATATATAATATATATATAATATTATTATACTTATTTAACCATTATATCACACATACCATTATACCGTCTTTTTTGTGTATACAGTATTGTCGCGTGTGTGTACGACAGACTAACACCTTGTGGAGCGATGTGTTTCGTTCACTCATTACATGGAGGTCTAAAAAGGATAGTTTTAATTAAAATATGTGATATATATGATATTAAAATTATTATAAAATTATAATATATCAATTAAATTTCTATCATTCCATCCAACTGGAAAATTGAAACAACGTTCTTGGATACGTATGGATTACCATCCCCATGAGTGGTGTATTTGATTTTATATGAATGAATTGTATGGATTAATATAAATAAATATATACAAAAAATATATTATATTTATATAATTTTTAACATTATTTATATTACTAAATTATGATCAACAAACGATGACCAAAAAAAAGAAAAACTTATACAAAAAAGAAAGAGGTTATTACCCAAAATTTATCTTTTTAATAGAATTGTCTATAATGGTGAAATAAAAAGTCAAAATAAAATCATAAATGGTTTGATATATATAAATATTATTCATTTATATATTTATATTTATATTATATTTATTATATTTTAGTATTGAAACTAAACAACAAAAGACAAGACATAAGCTAAAATATATTTTACTCAATTTTCCTTCTTTGGGACATATGTTATATTGTGCACCGATATTCATAAACAAGGTGTATATATGGACCCATGTACATTTAATATAATGGGATTATTTATCCTCATGATATATTATGTTCCATTTTATGTTATTACTTCATGGGGATTTCATTTCAAGGTTATCAATGTCGAAATGATTTAACGTTACAATACCATTGATTATTTGGATTATTTATAATAATGATAATGATGATAAAATATTATGATACATATCTAAATAAACATAGTAAATTTATTATTCACCATATATTTATGATATTTTTAAGTAAATTTACAATTTATCCACTCTTTGGTACTTAAAATAATTGATAAAATAATTTTAAGAAAATATGACTTTATTTCTCTCTCTTATCAGAAACCTATCTTCTTCCAAACCAAGTATCCTAAAAATGTAATAATTTATTTATAATTATGCTATGATTTTTAAAATACTTTTTTTCCATTTTTTTTATTTTTTAATAATATTCTTGACAAGAATATGCATTCTGTTTTTCAAATAATTGATGTTTTACTTTTAGTGAAAATGTTAAAGGGGTCTTTATTTTAACATGTACAACATCAAAAAATATTCTTGTATTCTTGACAATAATTTCTTCCAGATTAATTTATATTTTTTCATGTTTATTTTTAGAAGAAAATATTTTCAAAATTATTAATGTTCTAAAGAAGGGTTTTTCTTATAATAGATGATATTTTTCATGTGATATTTTTTAAATTATTGATCAAAATTATTTTTTAAAAAAATATTATTTTATGTAACTTGTGAATTACTAGGTATAATATATAATAATATAAAATTCATATTATTTATTATAACTTTCTTATGATTATGATGGAATGATATTTCTGAAACCCATTTTTATTAAACAGTTAATGCCCTGAGAAAATTCTTATGAAACCTGCTTCACTGTCAACGGGTTATTCTATGATGAAATGATGAAATGGTTTCAAAATATTCCTCTTTTATACTGGTTGTGATAAATTTAAATTTCAATGAATAAATTTCATTTAATGAGTAATGATATGATAAATGATTTATGAACTTTTGGAAATCAAAAATACGTATTTCATTATCATATTGGTGGGGCATATCCCTTACTTCAATGCATTGTGTACAGATTTCTATGTCATAAGATAGATAGGACATGAACATTGAGTGAACCCATTTCAGTAAGGGACATTTTTCACAATGATGGTCTTGGGAGTGAACCTTGACTACTATGATGATTTGGGAAGGGAAACCATTCCACTATAATAGCCTTGGTGGTGATCCTTGTCCACTATGTAAAAGATTTTAAATTATTAATTTTATAAAAAAAATTTATGATTTATGCCAATATTGTGTTCTCATGGATCATGTGCATTGATTACCTATTTATTCTGGTCATATTAATTTTCATTCATTATTATTTCACTCATGATTATGATCATTGTTATGCAGGGTATGATTTTCAAATGTTATGATCATGTTATCTTACACTTGTGTTCATGTAACAATTAGATATCTACCTTGTTTACACTTATTGACCTTATGAGATCACCCTTTCATAGATTTATTCCCTTTAATATGTGGACATTTATTACATATGATATGTATAATAAGTGTTTTATATTATAGTGGGAGATGCCGTATTTTACATATGGGTAAATATTTTTCCAAATTTTCATAGACACAAAAAATATTATGGTCCTCATAAATGAGTTTGTGTAATGTAAGGAATATTCATAAAAATAAACTAACAATTATATTTTATAATACCAACACTCTATAAATTTAATTCAAAAAAGTTTTTTTTTCTTTTTAACAGTCTCTAAATCATAAGAAATGTCTTCACCCATTATGACTTGATCTTGTAGAAGTCATGATGGATGAAATAAATTCCTTAATATAGAATAATTATTTTAAATAAACCATGGAAGGGTAATAATTTAACTTAATTATTGAGAAAGGATCATGTTCTGTTGCAAAATTTTAATGTGAACATTTATAGAGATTAATAGTAGATATTTATATGATGATTCTAGATATGTGGTATATTAGTGGAAGAGGTTTTATTTTTTTCATATGGTGGTGTAGTCATCTTTTTTACATTATATAGAGGACTCACAATAAGGGGAATCTTGGACAGTGTTTTGGAGAGACCTATTTTTCATTATTGATGCCCCTAGTGGTTAATCAATGCATGAACAACATCTGTTTCTATACCTAGGGAGTATTTTTTTCCCTTTGGAGACATGTGATATTATTCACCATGATTTCCATATATCACCACTGGTAGTACATCATGGCTTGATAAATATGTATGGATCTATTTGATGGTAGTTTTTTTGTCCTTTTATAAAGCATAAAGTTCTAGTGGTTTTGTATTGATTTTTGTTTACCAAATGATGATGTCTAAACAACATGCTACCAATGGTTTTCTCTAGTAATTATATGTTACTAAGTGAAAGTTGTAGGAAATATTGATATAATTTGATATTGGTTTACCTCAAGATTAGTTTGTATTTGACTGTATATGGAATATAGTGTATCATTTTAGAAAATCAACCCACATCATACAAGGCATGGAGTCGAGCTCAATGGAGGTTTAGTTCAGGAATTACCTATAGGAGGCCATGAGAGTCATATTGACGATCAACTATGATCAAGATCCAAAATTTATCTCTATTTTTTAGAGAGATCTCTATTATTCTTTTGTTCTTAGCGATGAAAAAAAAATTATTTTCATCCTCAATCAAATGGTCATACATGTCATATTTTCTAGACTCTTGATGTAATTTTTTTCTCATGTATTCAAGATATTTGTGGTTTAAGGATTAGTAAAATTCCATTTATTGGGTTTTCTTATAATAATATGTTTATTTACACTATTAGTATGGATCCATTAAAAAAATTTCATAACCATCCTTTATTTTCATTATTATTCAGATCTGGGGTTATAGAGTCCATAACTCTCTGGATGAAGCAAGTGATAAACATGTATAGATACTTTGGGTAATTTAGGAGAGGATTAAGATAGTATGGGAATGTTAAAATTCACATGTATACCCTTAGAGGAGACCTATATATTTTAATGTTACATATCATATGATCCAAAATGGGATTCTTCATTGAGAAAAATGAATTTATGTGAGTAAGATTTAACCTTTATTATTTGAGTTTAAAAGGTGTTAAAACATGTTTGGGAACTATTTAATCATACAGAAATTACCCAATATATGAGCATGATAAATTATTTCATCTATGTGTTTTAACTACACAGTTACCTCTATGATGACACTCATATAATTTATTGAAGTGATATCAATGCTATTGATGAAAAGGTCTTTAAGAAGTGGCCTTTGAAGAACCAATTCCTCTAGATGATTGTGTTGTATTTGTGGCCTATTAAATTGGATCACATCCTTTACAAGAATGGTTGTGCAGTTGAGAGAATCAATGAACTTAGGTAATATATACATGATCAACAACTCATGTTTCTCAATTCATAGTTATTCTATAGTACCATTTATCATATTTTGGTTATTAGCCTTTATATGGTTTATGTGATCGGTTACTCTTGATGGTTTTTGGTAAACTATCTTTCATTTAATTGTATCTCCCCTGAGTGAGTGTTTAGGAACTAAGAAATTAATGATTAATCATTTTGGTCTTATTTACACTAAGTTATTTGGTTGAGCAGTAATGTGGGATAGATTCGAGAGAGATAACTCCCCTGGAGGTTATTAAGATGTCGTTTTTTCACATTAATCTACTTTGTTTTAGTTTTAAATAATTGCTGATTATTATCTTCTAAGATGTATCAAATAAGTGGTCTTGAATCGTCTAATCCCATTCATTTGTATGTCTTCAATGTTGGTGGTGCGAGGAGGTTACTTGCGGATAAAAATGTAAAGTATAGTTGAATTTTAAGTGTGGAAGGATTATATGGTGTGGAGGATTATGATGCGTCATATAGATTGTCACTATGCAATGGAGAGTCCCTACAGTAGATTATGAACCCATGAGGGTGGGTTTTTAGAGGAAGTCCCTTTTTTTGGAAAAACATCATTTTTGACAAGATTAATGGAACTGATCCTTTAGTTCAACAATGCATAGAGGTCAGCTATGACACAGGAGTGTGAATGGTGTTATACAAATTTCATGGTAGTTACACTATGGGGGTAGGTGGACCAGAGACCTTATTCTTGGTGAATGGGGTTTTTGGTGTGTTGGTCTTGACTATTCCATAGTCCCTTTTAGGTTTAATATGATATATAGAATGGTATATGACATATTGATTTCATGCATATATGACCACATATACTATAACATGGTTTCCTTCAATAAAACATAGTCTTTTTTGGTGTCATCCATTTTGAACCATTTTGTCTGGGGTTGTACTATGGAAACCTATTTACCAGTTTCCTTATAAATACTCAATCCTCATCTGAACGAACCATTCTCAAATCTTTCTCTATAAATAATAGGCACCCGAGATACATTTTTAATGGATTTAAATCCACATTTGATAAGATATAAACCTATAATTTGAGTTATTAAACCCAGTTATATGAGGTGATATTTTATAATTTTGTTGAAGTTTATTCCTTGACCATTCATTTTCCATCCACTATTTATCTTCATTCTATAACAATTAATCTCTTATACTCTTATGGATTTAAATTTTTTATTTCACCACATTCATTGAATTAAATTCTTGGATATGTATAGTTTCTTTTGGGGATAGGTTATTAGGGATACAAAATGTTCTTCTATTCTCATTTAAGGATGGTTAAATCCATGATTTTGGGGATTCATTTGTTCTCCAATTATTTTATATCCAATCATAATGTTTTCATTATTTATCACTACACAGTTTTGGAATTATCCTTAATATAATTTAAAACAAATTAATTTAACAAAGTGGTTTTTGGTTTTATTCATCACATGTGTTTTCCATGAAGAATAATTTTTCCATATTTCCTTACTAGTTACTGTGCATTCCATGTTATGCTTGGTACCATTTATTTATTCACGAGTTAATATGTTAATTTAATGAAAATTGATGAAAAAAATAAATTTGATTAGCTGATGTTGATATCAATTTCCAGAATATTGTAATGGTTACTATATATGGTAATAAAAATACATGTTAATAAAAAATCATCATTATAGTTTAATGAAACTAGGATTATTTCGTGAATGCATTGCTTAAATAATTTGTACCATTTATATATGATGCCTCATGATACCAAATATAGTAACATTTGAAAATTGAATTATTTTATATAAGATGGAATAAAATATTTTTTGGGATAAATATAAATAATTGGGGATGACTTAGCCAATTTACTTATGAAGACTGAATACACTTTTATGGCCTAAATTCCTTATTTAATTTATTGTTGTCATTCGACATCATATGTTTATCTGGATGCTTTCCATGTTCTGAAATGTAGAGTATTCCTAGAATGGTCAAAGGTTTGATAGGATATGGATGGGGAGTACCTGGTTTGTGTCAATAATAAATTCATGTGATAGAGAGATAATCAGTGATATGGATAATTATTTCAGGGTTCGTATCGAGTTTCATGGAATGGGTTGAAGATAGTATTTCATTTTTCTATGAGAAAGAACAAATAATTGTTTGTTGTTAAATATTTTTAAGGTCTAGATGCTTGAGTTTCATGGTCACCTAAATTCCTTTCCCTACTACATGAGGAAGATGATAGTTCTTGTTTAAAAATATATTTTATCGTAGATTAAGATGATTTTTAGAGTACCTATAATTATGGAGTTATAATGGTTAATAAAAACATTAACCCATAAGACTGGTTCCTACTAGAATAAACATATAGATAATATTTAGAAATATGGACTCATTTGAGTTATGGATGGTTGGAATGGAATCTACTAGGTGGATGATGAAATGAAATTGGAGTAATGTAAACTAATAGATAATGAATTAATTAAGGAAAAGTTGATGTTAAAAGTGGAAGATTTCATTTAATGAAGGTTTTTTAATGCCTATGCGTTTATAGGATATCAAATTATTAATGGTAACATTCAGGTATCCAATAGAAAATATTTATGATTGAGACCAAGTCTAGGATGATTCATAAAGTGTATTTTCGTAGAATATTATGTCATATATTTTTTTTATTCTATACACTACCACACCCAGGTTGGTAATAGAAATGAAACCTAATAGAATCTGAGTTTGTGATTTCCCCAACATCCAAGTTATCGAGGAATTGATTGATGACTAACCCCTCCATCCCCACATTTTATCCTTGTACTATCATTTTGGGGTATTCATCATGGTTATAGTTCCCATATATTTGTGTAGAGATATATAATGTAATGTGGTTATTTCAAAGAGATATAACTCTTTATATTTTATCAAAATATCTATTATAGGTGTGTTGTTTTTGGGATGTGATGGAGTAAGTTACAATACTCTAGGTATGGGAAGTGATGGCTTAATGTAAAATACATGATGTATGATTCCCAATACATGGTCTATGGTGGATTATAAAAAATACTAATTTAATATATGTAGATTTTGATCAAGTGACGACATGATGTGATGTATGAAATTCATTTTTCGATACATTTCCTCAGGCATCTTTGAGATGGTTTTTTCGAGTGAGGTTGCTCCAAATGTACAATGTTAGGGGAGAGTGGAAAACCAATAGGGATGAGGAAGCGATGTAACCATGGTTTTCCTTAAAATTAATATTCTATATAAAATATTTGATGTGTTCCATTATGAGATATATTAAAGGTGAGGTTAGAAATTTTTTTATACCTTTTATAATAATTAGTGTTGTTCACATCTTATTCAATTAACATGATTTATTTATATCTTTCATTAGAGGCTATGGGGAAGATACAATTATAAATCCATGTTATTATCAGCCAATATATATATATATAATAACTTTTGGGTCATCATGACAAGGTGAGAGATGGAGCTTAATATTACATGGTTGTGGTAGTATGGTAGTTGTTTGGGATTTCAAGTCTCTACTGAGTTTATCTTTTGTTACATTTTGTATGTTATTCCCATTCATCTACTTTTGTATGAATTTATATGTATTTATATTTATATTTTTACATTTATGAGAACGAGTTTACTATTTTTTCCATACCTCTCATTATCTATGTTTTCATTACAGGGAAATTCCATCAATTCTCTTGTGTGATGTAACCATGATGCTCTCCACTAACCCATTGCCTATTATAGGAGGCCTTCGAACATCATTAACAACCTTCCCCAATTTATGTTTTTTTTATACCATTTGGGGTAGGGTTTCATTACATTTACCCATTAATTGTGTTATTAAACTATGTAAAAATAATGGGTGTTCATGAATGTTCCATTTCCTTCATTTAAAAATTGGAAACATTCACCACTTTATGACACACCCATTCATACAAATTTATTTCAAAAAAAATTCCATTTTTTTCCTCTAGATCACTCTATAATATCTTTATTCTTATTTTCACTCTTATCTAGATTGAGGCATCTATTTAGAAGGATTTGTTTAATATAAATCTTAGTCTTTAGACATAAATATAACCACCTTCTTAATATTTTATTCTTAATATTAATCACCCTAATATGTTATATTAATAACAATTTAATATTTTAATATTAATTAATTAGTTGACACATTTTTATATTAATTTAAAATCTATTATTTATTCCTTCCAATCACTTATAAAAACAGTAGAATGTAAGCAATTCTCTGTGAGGACTACCCCTTCCATGATGTTAATTTTTTCAATTTTTCATACTGATTTTTATTATTAGTACATAATAATTGAAATATGATTACATAATGTTAAATAATCAAAATGGTATCATAATTAATCAATTATAATTCTATTATATTCTTATTTTAACATACTCACACATCAATATATAATGTGTACTGGTGTGATTTGGTTTAACCACCTACCTAAACAATACGGTATAACCATATCGTAGTTGTCAATGAGGTTTTAAATACTAATATTATTAAACATTAATAAGTATATCATGATTGATTTATGATTATTTAATGGGGATATTAATTAATTATCTTATTATTAAAATATAAACTTCTATCACAAAAAATATTTAAATAAATAGGCACATATACAACTTTCATGAAAAAAATAAAAAATATATAATGACAAAAAATATTTTAATAAAAAATTATTATATAAGGAAATAATTAAATATTAATATTGTTCATAACAAAGAATAATAGAATACAAATTTTATTATTGAGAATTTTATGTGCATCTTTAGAAGAATTAAAAAACAATGTAAGGGTTTATTGTGTTAAATCTGCACTCCATGAGAAATACTTCTCATAATTCATAATGAGTTAATTGTAATGGTGTATCCAATACACATTTAAACTTTTTTATCATTATTCTATAATTATTCATGATATTTAACATTTAATTTGAAATTATATACTTGATGTGGTTTTTATTCGAAATTTTATAATGCCAAAATGGTTTTATTGACTCAATTATTAAAACATGAGGTAATAGTATTTCGTACCCGATTATTATATTAAAGCATTATTACATCCATGAATTCCTCTATTTTATATTTTTTCCATTATTTATCTTGGGAAATTACTTCAATATTTAATTGTTATTTGATCCATATATTCACTAATTTTATATTTCATTCCTTAGTTCCCTCCTTAAATTAATTCTCATCATTGATAACCCCTTCTTTGATTTTTTTTCCAAATTTAAATTATAACATTGGTAATAATAACTCCCATTCATACCAATTAATGTTGCATTCCATTTTCATTTTTCCTTTTTATGAATGATCTCTTAAATTTTGAAGAAATCTAACATTTATTATTGTATTTTATTCATATAATTATATAAAACATTTTCAAAATAAAAAAATAATACTCTTTTTTATGATGTTAGTTTTCAAATGATGGTATTTCAAAATATATAAAATCATTTTACATCCTCTAAAAATAAAATGGTTTATCTTCCACTAAAAATATATTTTGATCATTAAAATTTGTTTTAATGGAACCATTATTTAATTTTTAATTTCATAAATAAATGTTTTTAATGTTTTTAATTAGAATATTATTTGAAAATATCATTTTGAAGTGACATGTGACTTCTTTTTTAGGATAATATTAAAAATGTATTCTGAATTTTTTTTTGATTTTTCTATTATGAAAACATCATTCTGGAAGATTTTTTTTCTCTTTGAACTATTATCACTTTGTATTAATGGTTAAAAATTTATATTATTACACTCCCAGTATTATAAAATATTTTTTTAAAATATCAAGGATATTTCATATTTTCAAAGTGATTTTTTAAAACTCTAAAAAATGGTCCATCATCCAATTAATTACCATTTATCATACCTTATACATGGTCAAGGAAATCCTTAAAATTTTAATTTAAAAGGTATTTCTCTTGTTGTATTATGTTATTTATTTATTCCTAAATGATATAATCACTAAAATTCGTTTTCATTCCAAACAATCAACCCTAAGTAGATATAACATTTATTCTAATGATTTTACATTTTGAAAGAACACAAGCCTCAACCTAGTTAGTGAGGACTCAGAAAGTACATCCAAATGACCGAATATCAAATTTGAGTGGGGGTATATTTTTATGTTACTCTATTAGTACAATTTTAGTTACTTTGCAAGTATTTTTCATAACTATTACAACCAAAACTATTCATTTTTTGGACCATAAAGCCACTGGTTTGGTCATCATGTCCTTCAAGGCCTTCGGGCCACACAAGGACTTCATTAAAGTCAAGCTTTCTGACCACCTCAACGATTTCAGGCAACATAAATATATAGATGTACCAGATATAATACAAGGAAAAAGGCTCTATGTGTGGATTCAGAGTTGGAACATTTACCAGATAAGAGATAAACTAACATGGAATATTGATAGGGTATGGAATTTCCATCGGTACCGAGCCTATGAATCTCTTCACATGATAGCTTTCGAGCCATCCCTATGAAGGTGGAGAGTAGAGATGACTACATTTTCTAGGGAGTGGTGGTACCATGTTTTCTTGTTTCTCTTGATATCATAATACAAATGGTTCATGTAATGTAACATAAACCTTCAGGCCAGGTAAGGATTACCCTCATCCCTTGAATAGTGGGTTATCAAAAATCCTAAAAATTGAAGTCCTTCTAGATGTCCAGGTAGACATTAAATTGTGAATACCTTCTTTTATATTCTAATTAAATAGAGGGTGATCACCAAGATTCCACATATATATTAGTTAGGTGAACTATTTACATCACTTATACACCTTACTCTATTTGGTACTATTTTAATTAATTCACATAAAGAAAGATATCCCACTAATTTATCATAGAATAACTGCAAATCCATATATGTTTTATTAAAACTTTGTTTTATTTTCACAACTTTGGCATGTTGACTATATATTATTTAACCAATAACCTTCATTATCTAGATGGGTTTTGACCATGTTATCCCGTTAATTTATATGTAGAAATGTATTAGTGCGTCTTATATTGTTATTCCATTGTTGTTGATTTTTATTAATGTTGGCTATGTATTATATACTCATTATATCATATGATGAATGAATTAGACATAAAAAAGTTATGGGTGGAGATTGACATTATATGTAAACTCATTGCACTGGTAGGTCTCATGATACAAACATGATTCGGTATTCAGGGTATACCTACCCAATTCTGTAATAAGTTTTGACTATGGTATTAATGAATACAATGATTTATTTCCTATAGACTTTAAGATATAAAATGATGTCTTTGATTAGTCCTTGATGGTAATATTAAGACATTTAGATATATTTATTCAATCTCCATGAATTAAAAAATTGTTATCCATGTGATTTATGGATATTTTTTATATCATTGGATATATTATGATCTCAGTTTAAATTGAATATAGAATTATGATGATTAAATATTCTATTCAAAATATTTATTTCATGTTTGTTACTTGATTTCATGAGTTGTTTTGATTCCATTATAGTACATTTATGTTCACCCATCGTTATGTTTATATTTCCCTATTATATAAATTAATGGTTAACACTTTTTATGACATTAAGAATAGAATGTGTTGGGTATTTTAGGTAGATAATGAAGACTTATTATAGATGATTATGTTTATAATATAGTGGGAAAATTTTCATTATTCCAGAAAGATAATTTCTTTATTTGTGTGTGATTTGACTGAATTAACAAATTATCTAAACCTAATAGGTATTTTTAATGTATCTTATGCAATATTTACTAAATTTATTTAGTTTTGGGATAAATATGTCTATAAATTTAGTGTTGGTATCAAATCCAGTAATTAAAGAATGTATTTACAACACAAGATCAAGGAGTCCATGTTTCAGGTACTACACCACAAACAAGTTATTGTTGGGTATAATTAATACCCCTAAATGATTGGGATATTAGGATGGAAATGTTCATATTTTTTTGGAATAGTTATTAAAAAACTTGATACCATTTACATCCATCCAATCTATTGGAGAGAGGTTCATAACAAAATAATCGAGAATGAATAGGTTGAGAAATGGTTAACTAAATTTATTTTATTAAAATTCAAATAAATATTATACTATCTAATTAAATATTGTGACTATAGATTCTCTTTAAATTACCCAATTTCATTGTATTAATCATAGAATTATTGATAAATTATGGAAACTATAGAATGATTATTAGTATATATTATATTTTAGAAGAAAAATTAGAATTAGCATAGTGTAATATTGTATATCTACACCCAGTATTTGTCCTATTATATGGTAGTCGTGGAATATTTCCTACTAAAATAGTGTGGAATTTATGGTGTTATTGAAATTTTATTTTTTAGATACAAGATAGATAATATATGCTATTAATAATTTAGTTATTTTTTTAAAAAAAGTTATATTCATTATAAATAGATAAAAAATTAATCTATAAAATTTTTTGCACACTTTGAGACGAATAACTATAAAGAAACTATATAAAAACTAGTTAATTTTCAAGTACAATAGAGATTGTGGTCTTTTTGTGGAATCAATTTTTTAGAGTAACCAATGTCACATTTTTTTAAAACATGAGTTTGATTATTCAATTTTATTAATATAATATTAATGAATATTGGTTTTGTTTTTTCCATTTTTTTTAATTATTTTTAGAAGGAAGTGTCAATCTTTTAAGGCTATTTACCTCATGAATCATTTTTTCAAAGTTAAAAAATGACAAAATAAATAAATATGGATGTGCTATTAATTTCCAGATGTAATTGAATAGTATATAATAATTTATAATCCATAATGTAACGCCCTGACCACAGTTACCTCGAGTTGGTGCATTATTACATGACATTGGCATGATATAAGGAAATCATGTCCCAAAAGACTGATAAGTTTAGCAGCCTTGGAAATACTAGATATATTCATAAGGTCTAAATTTCAACTTGAATAGAGAAACAACACAAAATTATTCCATTGGAAACATCCAAGAATCCTATATTATGCTTGTAAGTCACTCATAACTAACTTCTTCACATCCTGGAAAAAATAAAACAAAGAAATGGGTGAGCTCAAATGCTCAATAAGGATAACGATATAGCAGAAACTTTCATAAATAAGCATAAACATTTAAGGCAATGCATAACTAAAATCAAATCCTTTTAAACTTCAACATCAACATAATATGGAAAAAATAAAATAATGCCATTTACTTATTCAAATGTATATTATACCAGTCAAATAATCACATGAAATATCAATAAGCAGTTTCATAATGATGGAATGCATAATGCCAGACTATCATAACCATATAGTCAAGGCCTTGTGCCAAGACTAAAAATAATATTTTGTCAAGGCCTTGTGAAAAGACAGTAGTTTTTCTCATGAGACCTAATGATTCATCAAGGAGCTATAATGGGCTCCACCCGTCACTTATTAAGTCCAATGCATTCATGATATGAAAATTTTGAATCATACCATAATAATTTATATTAAACCTAGAATATGAAATGTCAATACATTCTTCAAAAACCATGAATGGTATAAATATAGCACATATACATTCAAACAAAACTCATTAAATACAATTTGGAATATTGTATTGTAATAAATTAACCTCAATTGAGAATAATGAAGGATATTTACATAGTTTAAAATAATCATAAAACTATTGAGAGAAATATCACCTTCTTCATGAAAACATTTCAAAGTCTCACTAATTGTCATGAAGTTGTTTAAAAATATATTTTTGAATCAAAGTATCCCATACCAAATTGAAACTTTAAAAGGTAATTTTAATTTTAAAACATTAATGTTCATATAAATAAAACATTCAAACCATTTTTATGACATGGACATTAATGAGAATGATTTTGAATAATAAATCCTTAATACATTTAAAATGATATTTTAGTTAGAGTTCCTAACCAAAAGAGAGACACTTGAATACAAATAATTGAGGTAATCAAAACATTTTAATATAATGAGAAAAAATGGATTCATGATATAATACTTCAAAGAAAATTATATACACTATATAAAAGTGATTTGGTTTATAACAACAAAGATGTATCAATGGAATGTTAATTGAGATTTAATCTCTTATAAAGACTGTATCCTTAAGTTAGAGATAAATGAAAGACATAATTATGTGTGAAAAATATAAATACACTCAATAAGATTGGATATTCAGTGTAATTCAATCTGATGACATTCACACATATTCTAGTAAAAACAACACCAGGGAATTGGATGCTTAACACAACAAATGGAGATTGAGTTAAAATTACTGTTATCAGGTTCATATCGATGACATGAGAATTTATCAATGTAGTGATATGTGTATCAAAATTATATCCAAAGAAAGGGGAGTGAAAATTATGACATAATCAAATGAATATATATTTCACACATAATCTTGGAGTAAATTAATCAATGAAGTATGCGTAAAGCCGAATGAGTGGAAATTGAAATTTGTAATTCCCTTCACAATTTGGTAACTTATGAAACATACATCCCATGAAATATGGATCATAAAATGATGATTTAAATAACCATAAATTAAACTATATTACACAATGAATACAATCATGGGCAGTAAACACACGACATGCAATAAATAAGTGGTGAACAATGTAAATCTCACGGAATTAAAGTTGAGATATGAAACCCCTTACCTCAAGTCCGGATTGTCTTGTGTGTTCCTTGTTCTTACTGAATAATAAAGATGATTTAATATCTACTTGATTAAGAAAAAATTTCAATTTTATTATTCATATTATATCACTTATTACCTTTCTATAACAATTAGTTAATTATTTGAGTTTATATTGGATATTTTATTGATGTTCGGAACTTGAGTCAAAAATGAACTTGTTATAATTAAAAATTGTCAATGTGGTCAAAATTCCATTATCTAAATAATGATATAAATGATTTAGATATCATATATATATTATATATCCACTATGTATATGTATTTGTAACAGTAAATAACATTTGGAGATAAGAAATGAAATGCACATTTCATAGAGACAGTAAGTCGTACGTACGCATGAATGCTATTTCATTTCTATCTTTTATTTTATGGAATTAAAACATAATGATACATAGCTATATTTTAATTCAAGTATATTATAACATGATATATTTTTTACATAATTTAATTAAATCTATCCATTAAATGTTCCATGAATTTCTTGAACGGATCATACCACTTTGAGGGGGCGGTAGTCCGCACTTCCTCAAATGAAATTATCATGGTCACGCAAATTAGAAAGCATATTGGTGTGTTTTTAAATGAAAATTACAGAAGAATAGATGAAACATAAACATAATATAAATAATATATAAATACAGTTCCATCATAATGGCCACCATAAGAGGCGGTAGGAGATAATCAAACAATCATCGTTTCTAGAGGCGTTAGTTTTCCATCCACAGAAACATTATGTTCTTCACCCTTTAGATGGATGTGTGTGTAAGTGTAGAAAAAATAATTCATATAAAATATAATATTATATTGAATAAACTGGTGTTGTCTACAAAATAATGGAATAAAAATAGTTCATGGGGTTAGAGAAGTAAAATAAACAAAATCAATTTAAGAGAAACGGTTTCCTTTAATTTGGGTAACTCCCATTGGTTTGAACCAAAAGGACTTCTTGAAGTGCCTTCTGCCTAAGGTAAGGCTTCTAGGTGGAGTAGAGGGATTTATGGAGCTTAATTTGGCAGAGGTTGGAAGAGCCCAAAGGCGTTAGAGGTGTCAATAATTGGTTATAAGTGGTCTCCTTTTTAAAGGGAGAGGAGGGGCTCTTTAGGAAAGTGTGAAACTATTATTTTATTATAAACATATCTTCGGTTTAAAAAGGTCCTAAACACATTAAAGTCAAAGATAAGGTGACTAATATTCGAAATAAAATAATCCAATAATAATTGGACATTTTTTGGATAATCTTTTAATCATTATGATCTGATTTATTTAAATCATTTATTAATGAGGTAAACACTACATTAATATTGTGTCATAAATAATTTAATTTATTTGATGTCTAAAAATTATAAAAAATATGATGATGTAGGAAATATTTTTAGATTTAAAATGAATATTTATATTCAAAAATATAACTTATATAAACCCATTTAAAAATTAATTTATTAAATGATATTTGTTTGTGTCATTTTTGTCGTTACTTTAAATTAATTAATCTAAAGACTCATTGTCACTCTCAAGTGGCTACATGGGGTCCCAAAATCGACCCAAGTACACCCATGTTCGTACATGGCTCATCCAATAAGGTTAGGAAAATTGTTAAGGTAATTTAGTATTATTATAATATATTGTTTACCTTGAATTACTCTATTTACCTTCAACCGCGGTAAATAAATGTCAAAAGTTACTATTCACCAAAAAATATTTTCATCTTATTGAACTAAATTTTTCTTCGTGATATTAACTGTGTCTCTATGATTTTTGATATTAAACTCACAAAAGTGGTAAAATATCATTTAAATGTAAAATTCACTTTTTTAACTACTACTAAGTGGTTTCACTATTCATCAAAAACTGCAGTTTTTCAGAAAAATACAAAAAATTCAGCCTATGATGTATTTGATATTCCAAATTAAAAAATTATGTCTATTTTTCAAAATTAAAAACATAAAATTGGCATTAATTAATTTAAAATTAATTCCCGTTGTTAAAACAAATAACATATTTTTAAGAATTAATAACTATCAAAAGATTGACACACTTGTTTATGTCCAATTTCAAAGTGAAATTAATTTCAATGACCAAAATTGGATTAAATGGTAAAAATATATTCTAATTGAACTTTAAAACAAATTAAAAAGATAATCTAACCATATAAATTAATTAGATTAAAACACAGTTTTGAATTAAAATACAGTATTTATCAATATTCGTCAAAAAATGTATTTTATCAGAAAAATACCAAAATTTTACCCAAAGTAAATATTGATGTCCCGAATATAAAGAAGAATTTAATTTTCTCAAATACAACATATAAAAAGGACCAAAACTATATTTAAATAGGGTCCTCCATCAAAAGGCAATAAATCATCCATTTAATGAATATTATTGTATTTATGCTTAAATTTGATTTCCTTTCTTATTTTAATCCTCTAAATTTGAATGTATAAATGTAAAAACATTTAAAAAACATATATAATCATATTTTAGTTAGTTCTATTAATTTACCCCAATATAATGGCTCAGTGTTAAGTACCATTTAAAATAATAATGTTATATTATTAGTGTGAAACGTAAGATTTCAATGAAACCTCATGTTGTGTATCGGGTAAGACCTCAAACATATAATACCCTTCAAATTAAAATTAACATTTAATTCACAAATATTAATAAATATGAAAATGTATTATTCTTTATTTACCTGGGATGTTACATCCTTCCCCCTTTTGGGAATTGTGTCCTCACAATTTTAAAATTGGGATTCGAAACTTCATTGAAAGCCCCACATCAGAAAAAGAGTCAATAAAACTATAACTTTATAATAAATTAAGAGAAGTAAAAAAGGTTACCTGAGACAAAAAATAATAGTATTCCATGAAAACATTGATATGTAGGAGAAAAAAAGTGTCAAGTTCTGATGGAGAGGGATAGAAAACATGACCAGGAAAAAGATAACAACAAGAAAACCACAAATATGTGATGGGAAAAACGGTAATTAGATTCCAAGTAGGAAAGGTAAAAGGACAAAAAAAAATTCGTTTTAAGTTACATTTCATAAAGACGAGGAATTTTTTTATGAGATTGACTAAGAAAAACAGATATACTTACTTTTTAAAGTTTCTACCACTAAATATTTTTTTTAAACGATGAGTATTCAAGAAGACTTGGTCACACTGGAAGAGATAGAATAAAATTCTAGAGAATCACAGGATCCAAAAAGGATTAACTATACGATTACATTGTCTTTTGAGATTAACCACCACCAAAATGGTTAGTACAAGATCAGATAATCCCCAAAAAGGATAATCCTTTAGAGAAAGAAATATTAATCTTAATTTATAAAATTAAACCAACAATACCCAAAGTTCAATTAATAGAATTCAATAAACAATTGTCCTTAAAATCCATCAATATAATCTAAACTATTTTTTAAACCCAAAACATAGAAGAATTTTATTACACATTCTTCCATGTTATATTGTATCTCTGAATGACATCAACTACTCTTAAAGTCACATACATAAAATTAATTAACCTAATCACATATTCTCTATTATTGGTTAATAATTTCCATAAATAACCCAAATCACAATAAATCCACAATAAAAACATAGATAAAAATCCACAATTACAACTCAAATGAAATCCCATAGTATTCTATTTTCCTTGGGCATATAGTGTTCCCAACAAAGCGAACGTCTTCCAAATAACATTTATCACTTAATCACCAAATCTTTTTCCAATACTAAGGGTATTCAATTGATAAGGCATAAGATCCCAAATCAACTTATTATTGATCAATTAAATCATTTAACTAAAAATTATTTTTCACACTAACCAGGGACTTCACGTAGGCCATTTGTAGGTGATAAATCCCAATCGCACTCTGATAGTGGGTTCAATTCCCATAGCTTTGTCCAACGTGATGGGTTGTCACATGGTCTGCATATTTCCCTTTTTTAAAAACAATATTTTATATCATTACCAAAATGAGATAAATTACTCAAAATAACTATAACATAATTTAACCTCAAATGTTATCTCATTCCTTGCATTTTCATCCCAAAATATAATAACTTGTAATTGCCTCAAAACCAATGATCATATAAAACCAAATGGTTATTTATAACTATATCAACAAGAGAAAAGATAATTCTTCCTCAAATATTACTTTCACATGACTAAATGAAGGGTGAAAAATACCAGAGAAAACTATTCCAATGTAATCCCATCAACAAGGAGCACTAATACATTTAAACATTTCTACAACCATTTATTTCCACATAACTTCTTCTTTGACCAATAAAATATCCTTTAGAATAGGGAATTCACTCGGGTAATGGCCAGGTCCCCTACATTTACGAAAAATGACTATAAATGGATTCTTGGGACCATTTTAATTTTCTTCCATAGTACTCTTCCTTTTTCCTCAGAAATTCGTTACTTTATGTCCTTCTTTCCCACAAGTAAAGCATTCATTTGTTCCATTGAGACACTTTCCTAGGTGTCTCCTTCCACATTTCCTTCATGATGGAAATTGAGGATTCTTTTCTCCATGGTCTCCACTACTCGTGGTGGCAGGGCTGCCGTGGTGGCAGGACTGCACCTGCTGAGGATGCGGCAGTAGCGGAAGATCCAATAGAGGTAGTGGACCTGGTGGTTCTGGAAGAGCAGCGCAATCCGAAGGGCCATCCACCAAGGGGGTTTCGCAGGATATCCACTCAGGCTCTAGGGAAGCGGCTGTGCCATATCGATATGCAAGAGAATGTTGTTTTCACGGAGGCCTTGGGCATTTGGGATGTCAACCGGCAGTTTCTCATCCCACCTGAGATTTGGGCACACTTGAATCGTCTAAGGATGGAGTAACTAGGCATAGGCCCAGGTCGGGCTGGTATCACGGCGTCTCCGGCAGAGGCGAAGCAATACATGGACGAGCTAGAGGACTACGTTCACTCCAGTGGTGCCCCGCATCCGATGACAGACCAGATAAGGGTGCTGCTGGATCGGACGGTTCCCCCACAGCTATCGGCCTCCGATCTGAGGGATTGCTTCCCTCTTCCGAAAGAAAAAAATGAATCCTCTGGGGGGGACGAGGCCGGTGGAGGGAGCCCGTTGGAGGAAGGCGAAGTCGGAGATCAAGACTCAGATTCCGACGATTTTGTGGAGGTTCTCGAGGTAGCATTCCTAATTTCTTTCCTCAGGTTCCGCTCTCAGTCCATTATGGGCCTCTTATGGATATCTGAACTGTGCAGGAGGAGCTTGTACATAGACCCCGCTCTCTCCCCTTGGCGGGTGATGATGCAAGACCTTCAGAACCTGCGCCTGCGGTTGCATCGAGTTCTGTGTCTGGCGGGTCTAGAGTACCTGATGTGGCTCCTCCAGAATCTCTTGAACTTCCAATAGTATACGGACGTCCATGCCTCGGGGTTGCGTCAGCATTGAATCCAGAGCAGCACTAGGAGTTCAACCATCGTATGTTTTCTCCACTGGATTCATTGTTGTCATATGTAGATCATGCCAACTGACGTTTATGACCTTCTCTTTCGTACAGTACTCCGAGTGGCATGGGCTGCTGTGGAAAGGCTGGTCAAGATGTCTGGTGGCATACCTCCTAGGGTCATGCCAGTGATGGTGGAGATAGTTCCCCCATCTCCTCAAGCTGAAACACTCCCTATCATTGGCATGACCACCAGCTGGGTCGTGCCTGAGGTTTTTGAGGTAGAGTCTGATGATGAGGATGAAAAAGCCGACCCAAGTCCCGCCACGCCTACCTCAGTGCCAGATGTTGCTCCGGATTCAATGCCAGATGCTGATCCTGCTGAATATTTCCTCTAGGTGTATCCTGCATATGAGCCTGCCAATCACGCGGACTGGGACGAGACGACCTCTGATGAAGAGGACAGAAAAATAGTATGTCTCCGATCATGGAAGATAATCACGTGCTTCATAAATGACACCCCCAAGCGCTATGGCTGATTTAAATGAACAGAATTCACTCGCGGCTGCGCGAACTGTGCACTGGGGGATTGGATGACCAACATCCTCATGCGCTCATCCGAGATCTCATGGCGGAGAAGATCTGGGTGTATGATTGCGGGCTCAGTGTGGGCTGGCAGTGGAGGAAAGAAACAAACATCAAGAATCTCTAGGAGGCTGAAAGCGAGGTCCAATAGCTGCAGATCCGGGAAGACGAGCATTCAGCCTCTCTTAATGCACAATATGAGCTGATCGTGCAATTGAAGGCCCAGCTGGAAGAGGCGGAAGACTGCATGAGACTGGCTTCCAAATATATGGCCATCATCCAGGATGGCGTAGAGCGGGCCTGAACTGAGGCTGATGGATTGCGCCCCATCGCTGCTGAGGAGGAGCGGGAGCTAAGTCGACAACATCAATTCATGGACACCACATGTCAAAGGGTGGCGAAGCTGCAATGCTTTTTTGATGGAGTCAATCTGTCCATGGGGGGAGTTGACCCCCAAGTATTGTAACAATTACAAACACTTGAATGCACTTGCATGATTTAAATTTTTTTTGAATGCCATATCTTGCATGAGTTCCGTTATTTGCACTAGTTCATTTTTCATCCATATAATGATTGCGGGATGTCCGACAACAATTCCCTAATCTCATGTGGGTCAGGACCGATGTGAGAAACAAGAGATAGTAACCTCATTGTCCAACCCAAACACACGAGTGGAAACCAAGCTTCGGACCTTCGGGGTTTGGATAACCAGTCCGGAAATCCTCAAAATAGGAGAGACCTGGCCAGAGAAGGAAGTTCTTAAAATAGCCAAATTACCATTTTTTCAGAGTGCTATTGTGCACAAACTATGCAACTCCAGGGGCGCTGAAATCGCTCTGAACAGATGATAATGGGAAGCATGAATCACGATACCCAAAATTTGGAACATTGTAAGGGTGGCGTGACAATAAAGGACAACCGTTAACCATGGCCGAAAAAACGGTATCCTTACCGTGTTAGCCTAAAATGGGGCCAACAAGTGATGGACGACTATTGACCATATTCACAACACGGGGCATAACTCAAATTTCATCGATCAGTTTTCTGGGACGTTGGCCCAGGACAGCAGGCGGACCATAGGCTGAGCATCCATACTAGTAGGGGGTCCCTCAAAACATGACCGGTCTTCCGAAACATTGGCCCCGAACAGTAGATGAACCATAGGTCAGGCATCCATACTATTAGGGGGTTCTTCCAGACATGAATGGGGAAGAGGGTCCAAATAAGGGGCACGTAAAGCGTGGAATATGGAGTAATGGTTTGCCCAAACAGAAACCAACACTCATGTAATTACACCACAGCGGTGGGAGTATGCCAGATGGGTGCATTCGTTTAATCAGGGATCATTCCTCCTTTGAGACAGGGCCTCTCTGGAGTGGGGGTCTGTCACTTACCAATGTAATCTTGGGGAATCCTGAACTTTTTCAGGGTAGATTCATAGTTACATGGTCCCCTACGAGGGGTCCGACCAGGGGTCCAGAAAGGGGAAGAACATGATTAATGATTCATGTGGGCTGGACCCTATGCAAATACCAGGGTGTCCTTTGTATCCCATGAGGACTAGAATCAAGCCACATGTAGTTCTGGAACTCCTGTAGTTTAACATTATACGATAGGACGTGGAGTGAAAGGGAAGAGCCTAGGGAGCATATGGTGTGGTAGTTATGAAACCGACATGATTGAGGAGTTGAAGTCCAAATCACACCACGTACCCCCGGTGGAAACTCTTCTGGTCGAGGGACCAAAAGGGAGAATTAGGCTGGGCCCGAAGAAAAGGGGTCGGACGTTCCTACGTACCCCATGATGATGGGAATCAAGCCATACCTAGTTCTGGAGGGACGATGAGAAGCCTGGCCATGTTGGTACACATCCTACCAAAACTACTAAGCCCACGTGAGTCGTGCTTGGTGTGGAAAATAAGAAGTAGTGGTGGGACTTTCATGGCACAGAAAGGGGACGGTTAGAGAAAAGGGATTCTCGGTGAATACCAGCCCCATGATACTACCACGACCATATGGCACACCTATATGCGTGAAGAGATAGATCCGAGTATGTTGGAATTCCACTTGAACATAAGGAAGTGGAAATGTTTGAATCATGAAGCTCGAGATTTGGGTCACAATGAAGGCGGCGTGACGATAGAGGATATCTATTAACCGTGACGGAAACGCATCATCCATATCACGTTATCCTGGAATGGGGAAGGACAAATGAGGGTTGACCATTGACCATATTCAAAACATGGGACCATTTCGCAAATGTTTTCAGAGATCCGTAGGGATGTTGGCCCAAAATGATCGGAGGGACCTTAGTTCTAGCATCCATGGAGAGCCCTTAATCCTAGAATCCATGTCATCTGAGGGTCCTTTTGGATGTGGAAGAGGAAGAGGATCCAAATAGCGAGCTCAGAAAGCTTGGTCATGGGATGAGGGGAATGTCCCCATGAAAATCCCACACTTCGGGCTATTTTTCAAAACACATCTGAATACGACAACAAGACGTATTAGATAGAGGGATCAAAATCCTTTTCCATAGGGAGATCTTAGTTTAGGGTCATAGAATTTGGACCATGGGTGGGGGGAAACACAGGAGGCATGCGGTAGGTAATTACATAACCCGACGTCGATGGGAACTGGGGGTGTGTACGGTGTTGTGTGACATAACCGGCATGAATGAAGACATAATACCTCACCACACCAAAAAAACCCATTGAGAGAGGTTTTAGGTCAAGGGACCGAGAGTTGATGTTGATCTGAGCCTAAAGCAAAGTGTAAAGGCCTTCCTACGTACCCCATAGGGATGGGGATCAAGCTGCACATAGTTCTGAAGGGTGGCATGGTAAGGTACCCGTTCTAGGTAAGAAGGGGAGTGCGGGCGTGGCCCTTTCACCAAAAGAATGGGAATTTGATAAATCTTGTTTGTCCTTTTAGGTGAGTGGTGTTCTTTTGCGAAGAAACAGGCCTAGGGTAAAAGTCCCTGGTGTCACCATAAGAATCAATCCATGATAGGCATTGGAAAATGGTATGGAATGTGACCAATACCCAACGTGATTTCCTCTACAATGAGGTCATCACAATGCAGTTCCGTTTTTCCTCGTGCGGCCAGGATGATAATGTCACAGTTTAGGGTCGTGTGATAGGACCAAGCATGCATTTTAACATCATGCAGCGGAGACGTAGCAGAGACTATGATAGATGGGGGATGTGTATGGTGCGGTGAAATAACCGACGTGAATGGGGATATAATCCCACATTATACCGTACGCAATCCTGAGAGAGGAACCTTGGGCCGAGGGGCCCACATAGAGGTTAGAGGTGAAGGGGGAGAGATTAGCTCCCAAATGAGCTGGACCTGAAAACGAGACGTTTGGGCGATCCTACATATCCCATGAGGATGGGAATCAAGCCATAAGTAGTTCTTAAGAGATCTTAGTTTATGGTCTTAGAGCTCGGACCATGGGTGGATGAAACTTTCCAGGTAAGTGCAGACCTCGACCTGATCCCTAAGAGGACGTGAGTTAAACTCAGTGTTGGAAACAAGGGTGGAAGATCCTTATTGAAATAACTGAAACATCCATCGAGGGGAAGTCGATGAAGATCCTCGAAGGATGCCTCTAACATGGATTTGTTCCCCTAACGCGCAGATGTGCATTGGGGAATAGTACCAAGTGTTTCAAAACTCTACTTGGACATGATAAGAATAGAGAAGTATGTGAATAGTATAACCGACATTTTGTGCTTAATGGAGTTGGTGTGGCGATGGAGGATAACTGTTATCCATGGTGTAAAAACAGTCTCCATATCACGTTATCATGAGGTGGGAATAACAAACGAGCATCGACCACTGACCATATTCACAACACGAGATTTTTGTCAATTTGTTGTCTGAAACACTCGGGCGTGTTGGACCGTAATGGTAAGAGAGCCCTTGTGCGTGGTATCCAGGCCATTCATGGGTGTCCCTCCAGGTATGAAAGGTAATGAAAGCCCAGATGAAGGGAGACATGAAGCCTTAAAAGCAGGTGCGGATGTGTCTGAGTAGAATCCAAAATTCCAGGTAACATAAACCAGGGTACCCTTAGGCAGATCGGTGAACCGCCACAAAGGGTCGACAAAGTGGTTTAGGAAGGGTAAGCCAAGGGGCCAAGGTGGGACGGAGATTTTCGGAAGATGGGGCTGGACTCAAAGCGTAGACATTCGGGTGGGACTACGTATACCATGAGGATGGGAATCAAGGCACATGTAGTTCTAGAATACACCGAGGGGGCAGGATACCCTAACGAGGATGTGTGCGGTGCGGTGTATAACCTGACCTGAATGGGGACGTAATCCCGCACCACCCATCACAGTCTTATAGGAAAGAACCTGGTCCAAGGGGACCAAAAAGGCCAAGGGGCCTGATAGTTGGGTTTTGGTCAGGAAGGTATGGCCTACTCGTAGTTTAAAGTCTTGCAGTGAAGATGATGGTCAAGGAATAGGTGTCCCTAGACAGGGGAGTGGTATGGTATGGCGAACAAACTGACGTGAATGTGGACATAATCCCTCACCAGACAATACACACATGGTAAGAACTTTCACTAGGGCTCAAAAAGGCCAAGAGGCCTGAGGTTGGGCGTTGGTAAGGGAATGCGTACGACATGTCATGTAACCTAATGTGAATGAGGACGTAATCCCACACTACGCCGTACACTCCCTATAAAATAATCGGGGCCTTGTGCCAGACCGTTGGCACCACCCAGAGGGAATTTTGTTGCTTTGGGATGGGGCAGATCAAATCAATGCACATGATGTTTGGGACATCATGGGGTGGACCCGAAGATCCGGGACAATGTTGACCATGTTCGAAACACAACACCCCTATGGTGACCTGACATGGAAGCAACAAATGAGTGTCGACCACTGACCACGTTCGAAACGTGGGACTTGTATCGGCTTGTTGCTCGATACCCTCGAGGGCGTTGGCCCGAAGTGGTAAGAGGACCCTTAGGCCGAGCATCCATACCGTTCAGGGGCACTTTCGAATGAGGAATGTGATGGAATCCCAATCAAGGAGTGGGTGTAGCATAGCTGTACACATCCACGAAAGAGGCGAACATCTCTGGGGGGACGTACAGCCGGTTCAAGGCTTTCTCGATGCGAGTTGGGGAAAAAGTGTGCATCCTACCATATGTATTGACCCGAGGGGAAGATTTTTTCTTTTGGGCTGGGCCAACAGATCAAATGTCTGGGTGTTCCTACGAATCACATGAGGATGGGAATCAAGCCATACATAGTTCTTGAAGGCCATGTAGTTTAATGTCATGCGGTGAGGACATGGGAGGATAGAAGACAGGAGTGGGCACATGGTGTGAACATTATAATCCTTGTATGAGCGAGGTTAAGGAGTCCTACTCCTCATCATGAAAGGACCCACTAAGAAAATTATACCCAGGGGGATAGTCAAAGAGAAGAGCTTGGGTCTGGGCTCATGAGGAGACGTCTGAGCATTCCTACCTATCCCATTAGTATGGGAATCAAGCCATACATAGTTCTTGAAGCGCAATTTAACATCATGTTGGACGAGAGATGCATCTCATCTGGGGAATGTACAGTATGACGGGTAACCCGACGTGAATGAGGACGTAATCCCACACCACACCATACGATCCCATAAGAGAGCCTGAGTCGGCGAAGGACAAGGGGCCTGACGTTGAGCTTCGGTTAGGAAGGCCTGACCGGCTTGCAGTTTAACGTCTTACAGTAAGGAAGTGGTCCAGGAGCCTGAAGAGGCCAAAGGGCATGAGGTTTATCCTCATTCAGGAAGACCTGAATTTCTTTTAGTTTAGTGTCTTACAGTAAGGACGGTGGAGATCTTAGTTTAAGGTCATAGAGTGAAGACCATTTTGCAGTTTATCATCTTGTAGGACGATATCACAGTTTTAATATCATGCAGCAAAATGGTGTCGTTTATGGTCATGCGGGGCCGTAACGTGCAGTTTAGGGTTATGCGGGACCATACAGTTTAAGGCCGCGCAGGACCAAGGGGCTCTCGAAAAATATTGCTTGAGGAACATGGCATTGGTGGGAGGAGTTATGCACTCACCATCCATGGTCACCAAAGAGTATGCTCCATTGGGGTAAACCTTATGGATGACGTAAGGTCCTTCCCATTTGGGCTCAATCTTGGGCGGTTTCCGACCAGGAATCATTGGCGCTTGAAGGGCCAACACTAGGTCACCTTGTAGAAAAGAGAAAAGGAAAACTTCTTATTGAAGGCTCTGGCTATCTTATTCTGATGTCTTTCCAGATTGTGCAGGGAACGAAGCCTATTCTTGTCTTGTGCTTCCAATTTAGTTAGACGGATTTCGGCCACCTTATCTGGAGCCTTCTGGTCATAGACAGCAGTGTGTAATGATGGAAGTTGGATATCAATGTGCAAGACTGCCTTAGCCCCATACACCAGAGAATATGGGGTCACCTGGGTGGAATTGCGAGTCATCGTCTGATAATCCCAGAGGGCATTGGGGAGATTTTTCGGCCATCTTTTTTTGGTCTCACCAACCATTTTCTGTAGAATGTTAGAGAGGGTTTTATTGAATGCCTTGATCTATCCATTCTCCTGGGCATGATAGCGAGAGGTTTGGTTTGAATGGATATTTTACTTGGCGTACAATTTCATCAGCTCATCTTCTCAGAAGTTGGTGCCATTATCGGTGAGGAAAATGTGAGGGAATCCAAACCGGTGGATGATATTGGAGCTCATGAAGTCAACGATGGAACGAGCCTTGACCTCTTTGAGTGGAACTGCCTTTGCCCACTTGGAGAAGAAATATGTAGCAGTTATGATGAACCTACACTAGAGATCTGTCACCGGTGGATATGGTCCCATGACATCGAGTACCCACACCGCAAATGTCCAAGAATACTTGGTGGAGTGGAGAGGCTTCGGTGGCCGATTCAGGAAATTAGAGTGAACTTGGAACACGTGGAATCTCTTGGAAAACTCGATACAATAATGGATCATAGAGTTCCAGAAGTACCCCAACCTCTGGATCTAATGGGACAGCTTGGGCCCAGCCAGGTGGGCACTGTAGGAACCGTCATGAACCTCTTGAATGACCTGAGAAGTATCGACTCCTTGAATGCAACGGAGGAGAACACCATTGAATCTCCACTTATAGAGGACCCGCTCAAGAATGGGACCACTCTAGAGGGTAAATTGTAGTATGCGACATCGAATTCGCTCGCGCTCAGCCCGATCGTCCGGGATTCAACCATTTTGGAGACACTCGACAAAATGTGATCTCCAGTCAAGAGTGTCCTCAACCACTATGTCTGAAAAACCTGGGACCCCTGACGTAGAAGGTCTGGCGGTAAGATGACTTACCCGTAGGCTGTCTTTGTCCTCTGGGGTTATGAGGGAAATGAATCTCTGGTGTGCCACATGTATGATCAAATCATCTTGCTTGGGTTCTTCGAGCGATGTAGGTAAGCCATCCAAAGATTCTGATCGACTTTTCTGTAATCGAGGGACATGGGTAACCTCTGGTCGAGAAGAGAACTGGGCCATTAGACGGAGGGTGCACTCCAGCAATGGAAAAAGCTTCGGTTTTCTGAAGACATAGTCTCTATTGACCTGCTTGATGACCAGTTCGGAATCCCCTTTCACATGTAGATGGGGAACATCGATCTCGAGGGCTAGCTCGAGACCAGTGATGAGAGCCTGGTACTCTTCCTCGTTGTTGGTGTAGCCTTCTGACAACAAGAATGAGTATGGAGGAACGGATTGCATAGGGGTGATGAAGACGTTACCCAAACCCTCTCTGTTGATCATAGGATTGTTGATCCTCATACTGGTGGGGCTCTGGGAGGTACCGTCGAAGTGCATTTTCCAACATGAGATGACGTGATCGACTGAGAGGATCACCTCATCAAAAAAATTCAGATCTAGGGATTGATCTGCGGAGGTTAGATGAGAAACTAAGAAGTCTTCCAATGCATGTCCCTTGATGGCCTTCTGAGGTACAAACCTAATGTCGAACTACTAGAGGATCACCGCCCACCGCGCTAGTCATCCAATTAACATAGGACAGTTCAGGATGTACTTTAGTGGGACTACCCGAGAGACCAACTATACCTCATGGTGCTGCAGGTAATGTCGTAACATCTGTATGGAGAACAAAAGCGCAAGGCAGCTCTTTTCGATAGGGGAGTATCTGATCTCCGTATCAAGGAGCATGCAACTGAGATAGTAGAGGTTGTTCTATGTCCCCTCATTGTTCTTCTGGGCGAGAAACGCAAAGAGGGACCATTCTAGGGTGGTCATGTAAAGGACCAGTGGATTTCCGGAGATGGGTGGCATCAAAACCAGAGGTTAGAGTAGATACTTCTTGATTTCCTCGAAGGTGGTCCGACACTCTTCATCCCATTCATCGGCGGCGCCATTCTTAATGAGCCGGGAAAAGGGAGTACACTTCCTATCCAGATTCACAATGAATCGGCATATATAGGCTAAGTGGCCTTGGAGACCTCAAAGATCCCGAATATTGCATGGGGGAGGCATTTGGCTGATGTCCTTCTTCTTCTATGGGTCGATCTCAATGCCTCAGTATCTAACAACAATGCCAATAAACTTTCTGGAGGTTACCCCGAAGGCACACTTTAACGGGTTCATCTTCAGCTGGTGGGAAAGGAGGAAGCCAAATACTTTCTCAAGGTCCATGATATGGTCCTGGTGATGGTGATATTTGACCACTAGATCACCCACATAGCATTCCACTATCGTCCCATGAATCAGCTTGAATATGCGATGCATGGCCCACATTTAAGGTATACAAAGAACCATCTTTGAGAATGTTTTCTAGAATTACTCAAATAATAGTGGTACCATTATTTATAATTCCAATTTAATGAATGAGAATTATAGGGTAAGCTCAATATCATATTTATATTTATGTCATGCAAGTGTGCATGAAGCATGATGCAGTAAAGGGGTTATTCATTCCCACAGACCTTGTATAATTTGATGAATATTATAATGGATTTTTTTTCATGGGTGATTCTAGGTACAATAGGGTCTATGTTCTCTTTTTGAGGATGAATCTTCTAAATTTTTTTATATATTTACATCTTCTATCTATATGTATTATGTAAAAATTTGTGCGGGTGAGTTTTTAAAGATACAAATAACTTAATTGATAATAGAGTTTTGATCAACTTAAACAAAGGAAAATATTTATGTTGAATGTAATCTGTAAAATTTGATCCCCCCAAATTTACACCCTCTTAGATTGGAAGAACAATACTCTTAGATTCCTCATTTATATATAATAAATGTTTCCCCCAATATATATCTATATGTTTTAGATCAATGTTGTATTTAATTAATTTTAATTGATGGATTCTTTCTAGATGCAGAAGAAATTATTTCCTAGAAATATAAAACTCTTAGGCCTAATCTTAAAGAAATATATGTTTTTCAATGTTGTAGATACTTGGAAATTTCATATAAAACTATAAATAAATATATTAACAATAAAATGAAAAATATTTGGAATATAACCTCTCCAAAAGAAGTATATAGAGGACCCAAAAATATCATAAATGAAAGTGTCTAGTAAGATTACTCAAAAATATCATATAATTTTTTCTAGTGAAGTGGAATCTTACAATATATGTGAGCGCGATAATTCTTATTATGTTGAAATTTATTTTCTGAAAACAATTTATTAGATGAAAACCCCCTTGTTGAAGTTATTACTTAAATTATATTATATATAAATGGAATAAAAGTGGAAAAGTCCCAACATTAATCGAATGTCTAATAAATAAAATATATAATAGGGAAGAGGTTCTGAAAATAAAAAATATCACGATGCTTATAGATGAATAGAAACAATCTATATAAATCTAAAATGAACGATTCCTCCTAATTGCAGAATAATTATTTGGATTCCTTTAGGAGATGAATATAAATTGAATTGTTTAGGTAAATTTATTTCATTGAAGGAAATAAATATTAGAAGACAATAATTAACTTTTTAATGTAATGGTGAATAGTGAAAATGATATTGACAATATTATACAAAATGAAAGGATGATCCATCAAGAAATAGTTCCTAATATGAATTATCATTGTGATTTGAATGAAATGTTATTTTTATATTAGAAGACTAATTTAAATATATATAGTTCGATGTTGAAAATAAAATTGATAAACTTAGATGTTACTCATGTTGAATATTTACAGAAATCTAATAAAATAACCACAACAAAAATTCCAAAATATAGTTTTATTTCTTAAAAAGGACTATATTGTTGTCAGAATAATTTTCAATCATTATATGTTTCATCTTATGATATTTTGGAAAAAACACAACCATGTTCCAAAGAATGTTTTCTCACTAACAATCATATAGTATATGTTGTAGTTATAGAAGAAGAAGGGTGAAAAGTGTTGGATAAAATCTCCACATTCATGTAGGAGGATGTATAAATTATAAATAATGGAGTAGCACCAATATTTCTAGAAGAAAAAAAATTAAATATCCCAATGAATTATGTTTTATAAAATATCTCCATCATCAAGAATATAAAACAATAGAAGATAAGACTTATTGGATATTTTAGGTACATTAGAATGTTTGAAAACATGACTATCAATTGTTGGAATAAAATTATCTGGAATGAAAGATAAATAACAATGGAATTGTGGATGAGAAAATTTAATTTCAAGGGATACTCAATTAAGTACACCCAAGCGTTAAAAAAATCTATTGAAATTCATTAAATTTTAATATCATTAAATTTTTTTATTGATATTGTGGAATAAGGGTACTAGACAATGAAGAGTGCTAATTTAATTATAGAAATTGAACTAAATAAATAATAATAAGAAGAGGTCATAAAATTATAAGGATTACTAAAAGAAGAATAACATTAATTCTTCAATGAGGTTTAAATAATAAGAATCTACAATGAATGTTTCACCCAAGAAGAATGGTTCATAAGAAATCATGCCCATGATATGACTATACAGCTTTGGAAGAAAGTTAAAATTTATGTAATGATGTAAACATTACATGAATTTTATTTTAATTGATTCAATTTAAATCAAGAATTACTATAAATATATGAAAAACAGAAGTAAATTTTTTTTGGATGTTGCATGTTGCTCGACTGCAAGACATAGAATTTCATAAATCTATTTTATAGAAACCATAATATCATAAATGATAAGAAACTTGCATCAGATAAAATAATATTTCTACGAATGGAAATTCTCTGTGGAATAAGAAAATAGATTATTTTCCAAATAATTGTATGACTGTTTGTAATAACATTAGTGGATATAATGATATTGGAATTACCAGAATAGAGTAAGGTTTATTCATTGATATAAAAAATAAACATTATTAATCCACATAAAGTGAAACATATAGGCAAATTGACTAAATATATTCCACCCATGAAGATTGATTTATTTAATGTTATGTGTGAAGGAACGAAGAAAAATTAATCTAATGTGAGGTGATTTTTTGGATTTTCATTACATTGTCATCCATATTTCAATAATTGAATAAATTAAAGATCAAACATATTTACTCATATTTTTTAGATATCT
This sequence comes from Viscum album, assembly GCA_963277665.1. Classification (NCBI taxonomy): domain Eukaryota; kingdom Viridiplantae; phylum Streptophyta; class Magnoliopsida; order Santalales; family Viscaceae; genus Viscum; species Viscum album. Next base: position 1,224,298,640 of record OY728131.1, on the reverse strand, counting down.
AACATTTAATATATAGTTTAAGGTTGTACATTTCAATGGGAGTCCTAATGTGTTTCTGAAATAATCTGAGGCATGGTTTTTAGATGGTTGTAATGTTCTGAATACTAAAATCCTTGAGGATCAAAATAATTTTCATCGTTGAAGAATATTTTTAATACTATACCAACATTTTTTAAAAACTAAATTATAAATTCAAAATTATAAAATTGGGCTATTGATAAAAATATAATAATTATTTTATAGAGGGAGAGAAACTTAGTCTATACTTGGACATTTTTAAACTCTTATTGAGATGTATGTAGAATTGTAATTTGGAAGAAAATTTGAATACATTTCCACCAAAATTTTATTTTTTATTCATTTTCATCGCTATTTATATTTATATACAACTTTAATTTTGTAGTTGTTTGATCTTGTTTTTTACACAAATCATGGTTCAAGTAGACTTAACAACGGCTTATTTAGGGTTTATTTTGATAAAAAAAAATTTATCCACATATTTAGGATTTAAAAGTATCCATTAGTTATAATGGGAGGATAAATGGGGGGATAAAAATGTTTTTATAATGTTCCTCCCACACTCTAAGATGTCAATAACGGGGAATCAAATTCAGTTACGAAAAGGGTAAATATTAATGAATAATTTTCCATAAAATAATTTTTTAGAAGATATTGGGAATAGTCACTTAAAATTTATTATCAATGAGTGATAAATATCATTGAATATTATTTTTAATGGTTTTTCACAATAAATCAAAATAGAGATATTGAAGTACAGATTAGATGAAAATAATGATACATTGTATTTTACATAAACAATTTATTAAAATGAAAATGAGAAATTTGAGTGAATAAACTTCTTATAGATGTTTCATTATAAATCCATCCAAACAACACACTCAAGATATATCAATTGTCAAATGTAAGAACCCCGTAGATGGATGACATACTTCCCAAATATTAAATGATTTAATGAAGATGAGTTGATTTTTTTGATAATGATTGATGATGGAAAAAATAATGGAAGGATTATATTTAGAAGTAGCCACACAGAACTGATGATTGCAGAAGAGAACTTCATTGTTTTTAATACTAGATAAATAATATGAATAAGTCTTATGAACCTCATTAGGCGTTAAATAATTATATTCTAGATGTATGGAAAATTTTAGATCCTATATATGGTTTGAATAGATAATTTAGATTTTTTTAAGAATGTATTATCGGAGATGAAACCATCATTATGCAATCAATGAAGTTAAGGAGACAAAGTTGGTTGGAAGAAGGTTCAACAAAAAGGATGTTAAAATATATTTTGATATTAATAAAAACAATTGGTCACACAAAAAACCCTAAACTCTCTATGTTATAGCACAATACTTTGGGAATCCATCATGGTGATATCCAATGTAATAAATCACCACCAAACTTGAATTATAGATATCTTTGATGATTATCAACATTATTCACTTGGGAATATTTTGATCATTTTATATATTGGTAAATGGTTTAGAAATCAATATTTTTTTGTTGAGAATGATTTTATTCTAAAATATTTTGTCACTAAAATCATCCCAACATATCATAGTTCATAATATCATCCTCTAAAGGGATTCCAATGGTTCCATATGAATTATTGGGTTAAATAATTCATTATTTTAGAAAAAGTACAAATGACATTTTTGATCCATTAATCCGATAAAATTTATCTAGAATGGACATAACATTATTTTTAGAGTCTTATTGGTCCTTTTAAATTGACTATGAGATTTATGATGATATGTTGTATTAATGTTTAATTTTGTATTCATTTATTATTCAAGACAATGATAGAAAATTAATGAAAAACATTAATTTTGTATAGATACAATTTAATTTTTTACTCTAGGTAGTCTTAAAATTAAATAATTTAATTTAGAAACTTTAATTTTTTGATATAAATTCTGTGGGATTTTTAATTTGAACAATGCCAACCAAAATTTCATTATATACATAAAAAATTGTAAAAGGACCGAAATATTTGGTAATATTTTCCCATTTAACTATGGAAATGTTTAGTTGTAGTAATATACTATTATTATACATAAACTGAACATTAAATTTTTTAGAAGAAAAGATTCATGATTTATATTCTACGATATCCATATTTGTGTCGTCCCACTAAATGTTCTCCCTAATATCTCTAAAATTCATTGTGATTCTTAATAGAATATATAACGATGAGCTACAATCCCCATAGAAAACATACTTATTCTGTTTTTAATAGGTGGGATATATATATGTTCCAAATAATATAATTCCATGAATTTCATTATTATATTCCATAATATTTTGGACATTTTTTTAGATATATATCATCCTTTTGTGTCTCCATGATCCCCACATAAGTGGATTATTGAGAAATCTTAGCGAATGTTTGGATTTTATTCATTCAATTATTATTTGTATTCCCATTCAATTAATATCAATAATTATTGGGAATATTTTTTTCATCATACTGAATAAGGTATCATAATATTTTTAATTTAAGGCTCATCTATAACAGACTGCGTTGTAACATGTGGGAATTTGTTTCTAGGGAATTTTGTTCTTTTTTTTAAATTGTATGATGGGAGAACCTAGAAGTTCAAATGAGGTTACAAGAGTATATAAATTCCATGGCGGGGTTTTGGAATGGGTTTTAAGGCTTGTGAAATGAACTCGGGTCCATGAGTAACATGAATATTGAAAAGGGAACAAGACTTTTGAATCTTGTTATAATAGTTTATTCTCATATTCAGTTGGGTATTCATGATGTATGCTTTCTTTGTAGTGCTTCCAAAGAAATTTTTGGATAAAAAATGTGGTTGGGAATTAGAAGAATGGAAAAAATGATGTAACACATAGATCCACGATAGGAATCATGTTCATCAGTCCTAGAAGAGGATTTTCGTTTGAAATACCACAATGTGAATTTAGGAACCCAGAACTCACATTCTCGGAGACAGTTTCTATCTTATTACATTAAAATAAGGTACAAGAAATCTCATCCTAAAGGGATGAATAGATTTTTTTGTCTTGGTAAACTATATAGATACCAAATTTATATTGTAAATTTTAAAAAATTTATAACATCATTATTCACACAATTATATCAATTTGTATCATTCATAAAACACATCATGGATTCCCATCGGTGGAAAAAATAAGGGGGACCTCAAATTCTCAGTATGGGAACATTACATAGGAAGATATCATGAATCAATAATGAATCATCAATATAATAAGGTAAAAAATTGAATAAAAAAAATCAATTTCAATAATTTAACTACATGAAGGCATAAGTCCTAACCAATATGTAATGGTAAAAAATAAAAAAAAATCATTTAATTAATAAACTGATAATGAAATGAATCCATATATAAAAACACTTTGAAAATATCATGGATAATAATAATCATTCAAATAAAATAAATGTTTAATTACATTGTTTCATGTCTCAACAATATGGTAATTATACTTTAATGTCGTTTCAAAAGACATTTTAAACTATAGTAGAAGCCCAATTAATTTGGAAGACTAATTTGTACCATGAGGCATATCGATGCATTAATGAGCTATATAAAATATGGGCCCCACCCATCACATATAATATAAATCACCATTCATATATTTAGAAATATAATTTAATCACTAATCTTTATTGATTGACATCAAATATTTATATTGAGTAAAGGATTCATATTTGTCTACATTTCTACAATTGATAAAATAACATTAAAATGAATCACCATGTATAGAAATTGTGTATGTCGTAGGAAATAATCATATCCATCACACAAGAATATTGGTATTTAATATAAATTAATTTTTCTAGGAAATTTTTTCAAAATAATGTGATTGTTTCCTTATAATGTTTTTAATCGCAAAATAATTTGAGATTGTTTAGTAACTTTTTTCACATGGTAGTTTTCAAGTAAAATACATATGGTAGAAATAATTAAAATAAAAATAATTTTTTTGTGAATTATGAATGGATCATGACACTACATATGAAATGGAATGTACATAAACCACAAAATAGGGAATTGGTACATATTAGTAAATAAGAAACCATAGGATGTAAATTGAGATAAAATTTATTATCTCGTGATTCCTTTGGGTTTAATGTTAGTTAACTTATTGTATAGTAGTTTTAATCATTTTATTAACTAATATATTGACCATATTATTTTTTGTAATTTCATATATGATCCTTTAATAATATTTACCACCCATTTGTTAAAAATATTTCATTATTATCAATTCGTCAGGTGTTATTCACATTGTTTTCTTATTCATGGTTTAATATAATAATTCTAATTATTTTGGATATTATATAGTTTAATAATATAAAGAATAATAATAATTAAATAATTATAATATTTATAAATCCGTTATAATTTTCTTATTATTCTTGAAATATTTGTTTGATAAATTATGTATGTTGTGATCTTGGAGATTATAGTCCATACGTATACTAGAGTAACATTTCTATTTTTCAAATATCATTATGGAAATATGGTAAGTAATACATATACATTATATAATGATAATAAAATAATGTATACCATAATATATACTCATATATATTGTCCATGTGGTTTGGTAATTAAAATAGAGTCAAATCACTCCATGAAGGAAGTAGTCTACACATACCTGAATGATGTTTTGGTCATTAAGTTTCGGAATATGTAAGATAGTAAAAGATATATTATACATAAAAAATTATAAATAGTCCATGAATAACATAATAATTTCATTTATATCACATATAGTCAGTATATTTATCCTTATCACTTTCTGTACAATGCATTAGTGAAAAATGAATAACATCACTTCATTAGGCGGTTGTCTTCCTTACACACGAGCTTTGTTGTCGTATCCCCTATATGAAATTAAAGTAATAAATTTTTTATAAAATATAAATACTCTATATTAATAATTATATTACTAATAACATATATATAATTTAGATCCATCATCATACCCAACTGTGAATGGTGGTAATGAAAGAATGAATGTCATCAGTTCACGTGGTGGTAGTCCGCAATACACACGAATGATGATTTCATAACACATTTAATGGAAGTTTAGATTGTTTTACATCATTAAATTATTATAAAACATCCCAGTATATAATATGTACTGATTATTTTTTATAATATTTATTTAATAAAATTGAACAAGGTGGAGGAAAAAATAAATTAAAAACAGTCATTCTAGAAAGTTAACTCTTTCTTAGAAATCATCCTTAGGTTTGTATTAAATAAATCTTAGGAAGGATTTATACCAAAAATAATTATTATAAGATGAAATGAAATAAATTTTGATGTCATTTGATAAGGTTTTTGTAAAACCCAATTTCTTGAGAGGTGTGACATATTGAATGGATTGAGTTCCCTCTTATAATTGAGAAGTTGTTGTATTTTTAAATATATTAAAAATTATTAAATATTGGGAAGTTACTGTTACCAAACGTCCCTAAAATATTAATAAATAATGGATTTTATAGATTAATGTGGCTAATAAACAACCTTTAGTCAAAATAAATTTTTTTAATCATGTTATTCATTATTATTTATGTTTACTCAATTTTAGGCTTTTATTTTGTTATCATGGTAATTAGTTTAAATATCCTAGTAAATTTATCCATTAAGACTAAAATAAAATTATTATTATTGAAACATTTGGGAAAAATTATTATTAATATTAAATCACATTTATCAATAAGAAATCATATTTGTGTTATAATTTAATTTTAAAACATGAACATGTGACATACAAAAAACCCATATTAACCATAATAGTGCTAATCAAGTTTTTACTATTTAGTGGATTATATAGTCATTATGGAAGAATTATTATAAGATTAATGTATCATATTGCATATTTATTAATATTTAAAAAAACACAGAGTAGATGATAGTTTAATCATTCATTTTTAATAATTTAATAATATATCTTTTATTATAAAAACCTATAATGTCAATTTTTAAACTATTCATTATATTTTAATGAAAAAAATGATGGAATTAAAGTTTATTATGATCAAACCAATTTAAACAAATATATTAATATTATAAATTAATGGAGAACAATAATTCATTAAATTTTGTTAACTTTTAGTATTTTTAGTATCATTTATTTTATTTAATTATTAACTAAATAATTACTCAGTATGAGTTTCATAATAATTTAGTGTAATTATTTCAAATAAAAAAATTAAAATAAGTTTTCCTGAGAGAATAAAAAAATATATATTTGAAAATAATTTTTATAACTGAATACATGTTTTTTGGTCCTTATCCAAACACATTATAGATATTAAAAGAAAGAAAGGTTCCTTTATTTTTTTTCTACAACTAACATATTATTTACGACAGTAACCCTGAAATGTGTCCCAAAAAATCATTAAATCCCACCCTATGATAATAGGGGTTTAAATATGGGCAGAAAATGGGATTAAAACATGATTTTCAATCATTTTACCATTATATTCTTATTTTATCCCATGTTAAATCAATTTTTACCTTAATGGTGACAAATAATTTTTACTGTTTTCCTGATTTATTTCAGTAAAAAATCGTGTTTTCTATACGAGACATTAAGAATTATAAAAATTAAAAATATGGAATTCATTTTTCAATATTCACTTCATATTTTTAGAATAATTTAATCAAAATTAAATCAACTCCCATGGAGGATTTTGGTCCATTATTGAACCCATGTGTGATATCTTACCTCTTATGGGAACACCTTTTTAACCCCCCCATTATGGGGTTTTCTGATCATCTAATCCCATCTACTCAAGATGTTAAACTCATTCCATGATCCATCTCAACAAATAGTTCATATTTATCTCCACATGATGTAGAACTTCTGACCTAGTCTATAATACCTTTCCCATTTATAAGTATGGGATTCCTAAAATGAAAATCATTGAATGAATAATTACCCCATGTTAATTAACTCATGATCGACATGAGAGGCCCTATTTTCAGCACATAATATGCCTCACCCATGAGTTTTATCCTTTTTTAAATATAGAAGAAATTATACTTTCCCAATGCACCATATTTCTTGTGATTCTCATACATGACTGAAGTTACCATATACTACATAAAAATGTTGCTTCCTTGTTATGATAGAATACATGTATCTAATAACCATCTATTAATAAATGAAACCATGAATGAATTTCATGAACATTAAAAAAATTTACGTGGGATACCCGAACTATGAAACATGTTCTATGGTGTAAACTATTTAATGAGAAATTTACATCACTTCATCCCATTTTTATCAGAGTGGAAACACCACCAAACATGGTGTTAGAGGCCACCTTCCATGGAATATAGGGTTACATGTAAAGAAAGACGTGTTGTTGCGACTATACACACCCTTGATTTGAAAGTGCTTGATAACAAATGGTGAAGTTTATTTTATTCACTACTCCTTAAACTATGAGAAGATAAAAAATATAAGGTTTTTCAAATATGAAGAATGAATCATGTTAATACCCTCTCCCTATGTGAGAGGATGAGTAAAATTGGGTGTTTGAATACCAAGATTCATCAGTTCCACACCAACACTACTTCACTCATGTGATGTGTATTGAGAGACCACCCACAATTCCCACAACACCTCACTAACACGACCGCCCCAATGGTCACACAAGGAAAAATCACACATTTCAAATATAAAAATCATAAAATATCCTCTCCTTGATGTACTCTAATATCTCACTCCCCTCTAATTTGGAGACTGGGGATGTTGGTTCCCTATCTATAGTTACCACTACTCGGGAGCTTCCCCCAAGGCCTCCCACAAGGATACTTCAGTGCCATCACAGACCATTTCCACAGGCCAACGAGTGAGTTGAATATTTCCATACTCCACCATCCCAAGTTCAAAAGACTTAATGCCGACAAATGAAGATGAACTAGAAATATTCACAATATGAGGAATATATTATAGCTCATGTTTCCCATTTCACTGATAGAAATTACACCAGATCCTTGCGATATGTGAATATGGATCCGTCTTTTTCCACCAAGGATCACAACACTTTCCACCACAAAGGAATGCCTAATTGAATCTATCAGTCACTATAACCATCAGCATTAAGTGTGGTCCATACCGTGATGAGGGAAATAGGGATGAATGTACAACCCATCTCTATTACCATCCATTGGGGAGGTCCTCTGACACTTCCATCAATTTCTACATAGCTTTTCCATGTCACCATCATCAGTTAGATTAGTGGACCTCTCGTAATGCCCCGACCCCAGTTACCCTGAGTCGGTGCATTATTACATTACATTGGAATGATAACAAGTAAATCATTTCTCAAATGGTGGATTAGTTTAGTATTATTGGAAACAAGATTCATACATAAGTTCAACTTTACAACATGAAAATAAATACAACACAAATTTATTCCATTGCAAACATCAAAGCCCCCTAAATAATGCCAAGAAGTAACTCATAACTAACTTTTTCATATCCTGGGAAAATGAAACACAAGAAAGCGGTAAGCTCAAACGCTCATTAAGGGTATGAAATATAGTGGAAGATAACATAGATATTAATCATGGTGAACAATCGAAACCACATGCCTTTATCAATAATAAACATGAATAATTTTACGGAAAGAATATGAGCTGACTAAATAATTCCATAATAAAACATAATCATTGGTATTCTACTAGTCGAATGACCACATGAACCACCAATAGTATTTTCATAATGAAGAAATGTATAATGCCGAACATTCTGAAACATTTTGTCAAGGCCTCAACCAAGATGTCTAAAAATGATTAAGGCCTTGGACAAAACCATATATCAAAACTGGGAAATGCCTTAGCCAATTCCACGTCTAGTTTTCTAATGAGACCTACCGATTCATCAAGGATTTATATCAGGCTCCACCCATCACATACTAAGTCCAATACATTCCTCATGTGAAAAGTTATAAAGATATCATAAACATTCGTATTATAACTAGCATTCGAAATGTCAATACTTTTACCATAATCCATGTTTGGTATAAAAATCACACATCTACAGCCAAACATATCACAAAACCTTCAATACAATATGGATGTTTTTTATCATAATAAATAAACATCAAATAAACTTAAAATCCATCAAAGGATGTTGACATAGATGAAATCAAAACCCTTTTTGGAGAAATATTTCTTTCTATTTTAAAATTAATTAAGAGTAAAATAATTATAAAGAAAAAATTTATTTTGAAAATATTCTTATAATCATGTAAGGGAATATTTGATGATGTTATAATGAAGGAAAACAACCTCACCCACCATATAAGTTAAAAACATTCTTACATTAATTTTTTCGAAAAGGTCAAAAAGTACCTTATTTGTAAAACGACGAAAAGATGTTTTTCAAAACACATAAGGGTATAAATGAATTCAATCCATTTTCTAGTAAATAGTAAAAAAAATTGAAATATATTTTTAAGAAACATGGATGTGGATGATAAAAGTGGTCCCAATAGATACTTACGTAAAAACAACCTCAGATAATAAAGAGATTCTGAAATTAACCCTGACCTTTTACTTTTCCTTGGTCGAGGGTAGTTTAACATCTTGTATAATGGTTAAATAATTGTTATTAAATTATAAAAGAATATTATACGATAATATGATATCATATATGATCTTTTAACATTGCATTGTTAATAATATCTTAGTATTATCATCGTTTCGGGTGTTAACTTACTCGTTTTCTTTTATATGTTTTGTTACATAAGCCATGTTTGTTATGGATAGGTTGTTTCTTATTCATATACAGAATGATATCAAGTCCTTAAAATTTATTTTTAATAATCAGATGATAATTATACATGAATGGATACGATGGGGATTGAATCTCATCACGTTCGTGGAGACGGTAGTCCGTACATACGCACGAGCGACAATATCATTATTTTGGTATTAAAATAATATATAATTGGATGGTATATAATATATATAGATAATCATTATAATGTTATATTTATTATTTACTTCAATTACACATCATTATCATACCCATCCAAATAATAATGTTTTGAATAACAATTACACCACAACGTGGAGACGATAGGCCGTACGTACGCACGTTTGGTGACATGTCATTCAAAGGATGGGTAGAATACTGAATATGGTTATAGCATATTTATAATAATGTCACAGTATATTGAAGATACTAGATTAATTATTTCATAATGGAAAAAACAAAGAAATATGAAGTGGATGAAGAAAGGAACTTGAATGGGGGTGGTGAAAACATTACTTCGTTTTCAAGTTCATTCTTTTGATTTGATCAACATAACTCATTAAGTTGAATTTATGACTAAAGGGTGGCATTCAGGATAAAGTGAAGGATGATTACAATATATTTGGGTAGGGGTTGACCAAACCAAAATGCTTTGAAGTTATGAATTTGAGATAAGAGGGAGTTCCCTTTTATAAGAAGGTTGAGGGGCACCTTATGAAAAACTTAAAATATTATTTTATAATAAATTCAAATTCGGTTTCTAATGCCTTAAAAAGGATTTATTTTGAAGATAAGGTGGGGATGGGTCAAAATCCTTTCATCCAGTATATTTAAGATAGGTTTGGGTCACTAATTAACCTTATCATTTATATTTAACTCTTAGTTAAATAGTTTGACATTTTCCATGTCTCTTTGTATTTTTATATTATATGGTTAATAAACATACTATATACTTCCAAGACAACCCCAAGAGATTCATTAATGATACACATATCCTTATATAAGTCTTTTGGCCGATCCATATATTTTTAGGTATATTATATCAATTTATAATATAATATATGTTTTAAAAACTTCTTTATTTCAATTTTGACACTATTTAATAAATTATTTTTGTTAAAGTCTTAACAAATTTATTAATTCGAACAAAATTCATTTATTAAATCCTAACATGTCATATTAACCAATACACATAGTTTAATTCATATAAATTCTCAAATTACATTTATTTGGATAGTTATAATTTCAGCTATTTTATTATTTCATTAATTATGAAATTACTACCTTACCATTGTGTCATAAATAAATTAAATTATTTAATGTCTAAAAATTATAAATAAAATACCATTATATAGGAACTACTTTTATATTTATAATTAATATTTATAATAAAATTTATCTTATGTGTAACCCTATATAAAAAATGTTTTAGTTATTAAATATTGATTTTAACTCTTTTAACTATTCTTTGAATTAAATAATAATAAATGTCCTAATCTAATCCAAGTGGACCAAATAGGTTCATATATTATTCCTAAGGTTGTTTTTGGCCAATGTATACTTAGACAATAGAATTAAGACATGTTTTAGGGTAATGATAATATCATTTTTACCCTTAATTACCCTATTTACTTTTAACCGTGGTAAATAAAAGTAAAAAGTTACTATTCACCAAAAATTATTTTTATCTTATTGAACAACATTTTACTCATTGATATTAACTGTGTTTCTCGTATTTTTGAAATTCCACTCACAGAATCGGTAAAATTATGTTTTATGTTATTTTTCACATTCTCGTAGGAGATGGGTAAAAGACGATGAAAATTTCAATAAATATTTATATATCTAAAATTATTATAAACTGACTCCAATGAATTATATTGAACCTATATAGGTATTATGTATTTATTTTGACCTAAAATAAATTTAAATGAAATAAATAATTATTTAAATAGAAAATTTGGTTTTAAACTATAACTCAATGTTTTCACTATTCATCAAAAATAGAAAGTTTTCAGAAAAATACAAAAATTTCACCCTAGGATAACTTTGATATTCCAAATCCAAAAATGAAGTCCATTTTTAAAGATAAAATGTATAAAATTTCAAAATGTGGGTATTACTATTCATAACGTCTTGTTTGATTGGTTGTGGTGTGTTTGATTGGTTGGAGTGGGTTACTATTCATAACAGCTAGTTTGATTGGTTGTGGTGTATTTTCATGCAACACACACTACTATGTTATTCAAAAAGAAATGTACCATGGGAGATTGGCATGTTACAATCTCCTCTCCTTCAAATAATTTCAACCTGGAAATTTCTAGAATATTACTGCATAAAAAAACTCGAGTGGTTCTTCATCATAAGTTTCTCGGGTTCCCACGTTAACTCTTCAATCTTATGGTTTCTCCATAGAACTTTTACCAGATGAGTCGTCCGGTTTCTCAGCACTAGTTCTCTGGTATGAGGAATCCTGATGGGATCTTCTCAATAAGATAGATCAGGTTTCAGTTCTTCTTCCTCATAGGTGATTACATGTGTTGGGTCAGGCATGTATTTTCTCTACAGTGATACGTGGAACACATCATGAACTTTGGAGAGACTTGTTGGTATTGCCAAATGGTAAGCTATATCCCCAATTCATTCTAGAATTTCTAAAGGTCCTATGTACCTGGGACTCAATTTACCCTTCATACCGAAACGTATAACTCCCTTCCATGGAGATACCTTCAATAAAACATGATATTCGACCTAAAATTACAAATCCTTATTTCGGTTATCAGCATAGCTCTTCTGCCTACTTTGAGCTTCTTTGATGTGGTTTCGGATTTCCATTACATTTTCCATTGTTCCCTCCACTAGTTCTGGGCCTATGAGTTTTCTTTCACCAACATCATTCCAACAGGTTGGTGTGCGAAATCTCTTTCCGTATAACGCTTCATATGGTGCCATATGAATACTCGAATGGAAGTTATTTTTATAAGAAAATTATACCAGAGGTAAATATTGATCACACATACCCTGAAAGTTATGTGAGAAAGATCTTAACATGTGTTCTAAGGTTTTAAATGTTCGTTCTGATTTTCCATCTGTTTGAGGGTGGTAGGCAGTGCTCAAATGTAGTTCAGTATCCAAGGCCTTCTGAATACTCTTCCAGAATCATGAAGTAAAACAGGGATCACGATCAGAAATAATCGATAGGGTTACTCCATGGAGTCTCACAACTTCATAATATATAGTCTTTCTAGAAATTCAAATGGTAAATCTTCCCTTATAGAAAGAAAATGTACAGACTTGGTAAGATGATCAACAATGACCCATATTTCATTGTTTCTTCTAGGATTCTTTGGTAGTTCCAAGAAAAATTCCATCCTAATATTATCCCATTTCCACTCAGGTATGGGAAGAGGTTGCATAACTCCTCCAGGCTGTTGCCTTCCAGCTTTCACTTGTTGACAAACCATACGTCTTGACACAAAATCAGCAATATCCCACTTCATGTGGTCCCAACAAAAACGTTCCTTAAATTATATATACATTTTAGTGCTCCCAGGGTGTATAGAGAAATTGGAACTATGAGAATCATCCAACAATTCCCTTTTTAGATCAGGTATATCGGGAACACAATGTCTCTTCCCAAATTTCAAAATTCCTTCTTCATACACAAAGTCACTCAATCTCCCATCATTCACAGCTTTAATCTTATTTTTAAATTCATTCTCATCAGTCTGAGAACTCTTTATCCTTTCTAGTAAATATGGTTTGGAAACCATTTGAAAAATTATTGATGTTTCACCTTCCATGGTAACTCCCATATCCATATTCAATAGATCCATGAAAATAGGACCCCTTTCAATTCTCATCATGTTCAAAACTCCACGATCCTTTCTACTCAAAGCATATTCCACATTATTTTTTCCCCGGGTGGTAGTGTATCGTGTAATCATAATCCTTGACTATTTCAAGCCATCGGCTCTGCCTCATGTTGAGTTCTTTCTATGAGAAAATATAATTCATACTCTTGTGATCTGTATAAATCTCACATTTATCACCATAAAGATATTTTCTCCAAATATTCAAAGAAAATATTACATCTGCTTACTAAATATCATGATTATGATAGTTTTTCTCATGAATTTTTTGTTTTTGTGATGCAAAGGCAATAACCCTATAATTTTTCTTAAGGAGACAACCAAGTCCATTCTTTGAAGTATCACTATGAATAACAAACCCATCATTCCCCAATGGTAGAGTCAATATAGGAGCACTGACTAATCTTCTCATCAGTTCTTCCAAAAATTCTTCACAATATTGATTCCAAACAAATTTAACCCCTTTTCTTGTTATATTTGTTATTTGCTTAGCTAATCGGGGAAAATTCTTGACAAAATGCCGATAATAACCTGCTAAACCAATATAACTGCGTACCTCAGTTATACTCATCGGTGATGGCCATTCCTGGATTGGTCTTGTATTAGAAGGATCAACAGAGATTACATCCTTAGAGACAATATGGATTAGAAAAGAAATATCTTGAATCCAGAATTCATACTAGCTAAACTTCCCATATAATTCATGTCTTCTAAGAGTTTTCAGGATAATGCGCAAGTGATTTTCATGATCTTCATAGCTTTTGGAGTATACCAAGATATCATCAATAAATACCACTAATAAATCATTGATATATTCCTTGAAAAGAATATTCGTTAGATCCATGAATACAGAGGGTGCATTATTCAATACAAAAGGCATTACTATAAACTCATAATGCCCATACCTGGTTTGAAATGCTGTCTTCGAAATGTCTTTTTTCTTCACACACAATTAATGATATCCATATCAAAGGTCAATCTTTGAAAAGTGTTGAGCTCCATGCAGTTGGTCAAATAAATCATCAATGCGAGGTAGGGGATACTTGTTCTTTATTTTTATAGCATTGATTTCCCTGTAGTTGATACATAACGTCATAGATCCATTTTTATTCATAACAAAAAGAACAGGGGTTACCCATGGAGAAACACATGGGAGAATAAATCCCTTATTACTCAATTCCACCTGTTTTTTCTTAAGTTCAACTAATTCCACAGTGACCATTCTAGAAGGGTTCTTCGATACAGGCCTTGAACCAGGAATTAAATCACTAGAAAACTCAATTTCTCATTCTGGAGGATGTCCAGATAAGTCTTCTGGAAACACATCTACACACTATTTCAAAATAGTTTCATGATCTATTTGAACATTCCTTTCCTCACCCACAGTCATTTCATTATATTCCTCCCCAATAATTGAATTTAGTTGAGCTACTGGGGGTGGATCTAGATATGAATTAGGTGGTGAAGATTCTTCTCTAATGATAAGGTGTTCCTTATCATAATCATCAAAAATTATAAGCTCATTATTCATACAATAAATCATCGCATCAAGGCCCTAAATCCAATACATACCAAATATTATATCAAATTCAATCATTGGTATGACGATGAGATCAGCAGATAACGAACATTTATGTGCTCTAATTGGGACTGATTCCAAAAAATTTGTTGCAATGATACTTCCATTAGAAGTTTTGACTGATAACTCCCTTGTTATATCAAATTTGAAATATCTAATTTTCTTAGAAAACTGTGAAGATAAAAAACAATGAAATGATCTAGAATCAAATAAAGTATTTTCTAAACTTGTGGAAACCATTAAATTACCTACCACAACATCTTTGAGAGCTTCCACCTGAGCATTAGTGATAACATAATATTGTCCTTGATCCCTTGGCCATTTCTGAGGTAAGTTCGCATGACACTTACGACATTCATTTTCATAATGCCCAATCACCCTACAGTTGTACCATTGAACATTATTAATGTCTTTCTTTCCCTTACAATCACTAGAAATATGGAATTTATGTCTACATTTGAAGTATACTCCCTTTCCTTTTAGACAGGAACCAGGGTGCTTCCTTCCATAATTATCATATGGTGGAAATTCAATTCTTACATTCTTCCCTGTTTCATTATTTCCTTTCCTAGAGTGTTCACCAGATCTCTTCTTCTCTTTCTTTTCTTTAAAGTCGTAAGACTTAGATAATTCCATTTCTATCATGGTAGCACATGATAAAATATCTTCGTAAGATGAGAGGTATTGCAATACAAAAGCTCAATGGCGAAATGGTTTTAACCCAGCAAAGAACTGATCAATATTAGGTAATATGTTATGTATATAATTTGCATCATGCCTTGGTAACCTTGTAAAGTTATCCTCATACATTGCAAAATTCTCATCCCCCATTTTCCTCAGTCTGATAAATTGCCTTTCTATATCTTCTTGATGGTCACAAGGAAATTATTTCTCTAAGAAAATATCATTAAACTCTCTCCATTCCATATTATATATTTCATCATCTTCCATAGTGTTTTTAATCAATTACCAATATTGATCAGCATCACCAGTGTGGCGATAAACTGAAATGAAAACTTTTTCCCTTTCAATACTCTCCAAGGCCTGAAATATTTTCTCTAGGGAACTTATCCATTTCATAACTACCAATGGATTGGTATTCCCATTGAATTTCAATGGTTGTTGCCTCATGAACCGATCTAACATTGATCCTCCATGCTGTGGATCTAGATACTCTATATGGGTAAGGTTATTATTCAGAACCTATTTGAGTTGTCCCAGTATGGTGAATAGATGATCCGCACTAGTTGCATCACCAGCTGCACTTTAATTATCTCGAGTAGGAGGGAAATCCATACATGGATTGTGAGCATTGATACAGTTTCCATTCCTTCCACTAGGCGCCACTTCTAAACAATGGCATAAAACAAATTATATTATGAATCACAATACATAAATCCATTGTTATAAAACACTTAACATGAGTTGAACAGTTTATGGATATAATCCATAATAATAAAAATTATTTCATTGAGAAAGAATATACTCATATACCCTTTATAATGGTTTTTAAAGAAAATGAGAATTGTCCTAAGCATATTCTCTGGGAGTGTCGTAACCAAGAGTGTAGAAAGGCAAATTTTCGTGCACCATTTCCCATTTGAGTCTAGCTCAAAGCAGTGTTTTATGGTTTTACTCCTACGTACATCTGTCCCAGAGCCACCTCTACCTAGTCATATCCATACAAGGATGTATTGCATGGAAAACTCACAAAATATCTACAATAACAAAATTCTAAGAAGTTCTTCTATACTAATCCTCAATGTCCATCATAGGCATATGTTCTCTAATCAGAGTTTATCTAAATCTATATTCCAAGGTTTGTACTAAAATTCCTATGATACCAACTATAACACCCCAACTCCAATTACCCAGAGTCGGTGCATTATTACATAACATTAGCATGATCACAAGGAAATAATGTCTCGAAAGACCAATCAGTTTAGTATTATTGGAAACAAGATTCATAAAGAAGTTCATCTTCACAACTTGTAAATAAATACAATGTGAGTTTATTCCATTAGAAACATCTAAGCCTCCTAAATAATGCCTGCAAGTCACTCATAACTAACTTCTTAATATCATGTGAAAATGAAACATAATAAAGGGGTGATCTCAAATGCTTAGTAATGGTATGAAATACAGCAGAAGATAACATAAATATTAAGAATGGTGAAAAATTGAAACCACATGCCTTTACCAATAATAAACATGAATAATTTTATGGCAGGAATATGAGTTGAGTAAATAATTCCATAATAAAAAATAATCATTGGTATTCTACTAGTTGAATGACCACATGAACCAAAAATATTATTTTCATAATGAGGAAATGTATAATGCCAGAAATTTTGAAACATTTTGTCAAGGCCTCATCCAAGACATCTAAAAATGATTAAGGCCTCAGCCAAAACCATATATCAAAATTGGGAAAGGCCTCATCCAATTCCACGTCTAGTTGTCTCATGAGACCTACCGATTCATCGAGGAGCTATAGCGGGGTCCAACATTCACTTACTAATTCCAATACATTCCTCATGTGAAAAGGATTAAACATACCATAATCATTCGTATTAAAACTAGCCAATGAAATGTCAATAATTTAACCAGAAACCATGAATGGTATAAAAATAGCACATCCATAGTGAAACATATCACAAAACCTTCAATACAATATGGATGTTTTGTATCATAATAAATCAACTTCAAATAAACTTAGAATCCATCAAAGGATGTTGACATATATGAAATCAAAACACTTTTTGAAGAAATATCGCTTTCTATTTTGAAATAATTTAAGAGTAACATAATTGTAAAGAGAAAATTTATTTTGAAATTATTCTTATAAGCTTTTAAGGGATGCTTTTATGATGTTATAATGATAGAAAATAGTCGCACCCTCTGTATAAGTTAAAAAAAACATTTTTACCTTAAATTTGTCAAAAGGGTCAAAAAGTACCTTTTTTGGAAAATGACGGAAGGATTCCTTTAAAAACAAATAAGGGTATAAATTAATTTAATTTATTTTCTTGTAAATAGTAAAATTGTTTTGAAATATATTTTTAAGAAACATGGATTTGGATTATAAAAGGGGTCCCAGTAGATACCTGCGTAAAAACAACCTCGGATAATAAAGAGATTGTGAAATTTACCATTACCTTCTACTTTTCCTTGGTCGATGGTAGTTTGAAATCCAATATAATGGTGAAATAATTGTTATTAAATTATACAATAATCTTATACATTAACATGATATCATATATGATCTTTTAACATTGCTTTGTTAATAATATTTTAGTATTATCGTCATTTCAGCTGTTAACATAATCGTTTTCTTTTATATGTTTTGTTACATAAGCCATGTTTGTTATGGAGAGGTTGTATCGTATTCATATAAAGAATGATATTAAGTCCTTAAACAATATTTTTAATCATCAAATTATAATTATACTTTAATGGATATGATGGGGAATGAATCTCATCGCATTCGTAGAGAGAGTAGTCTGTACGTACGCACGAGTGACAATATCATTCTTTTGATATTAAAATAATATATAATTGGATGCTATATAATATATACAGAATCATTATAATGTTATATTTATTATTTACTTCAATTAAACATCATTATCATACCCATCTAAATAATAATGTTTTGAATAACAATTAAACCACGACGTGGAGACTATAAGCCGTACGTACGCACGTATGGTGGCATGTCATTCAAAGGATGGATATAATAATGAATATGGTTGTACCATATTTATTATAACATCATAGTATATAGGAGATACTGGATTTATTATTTTAGAATGGAAATAATAAAGAAAGAAGAAGTGGAATAAGAAAGGAACTTGAAAGGGGGTGGTGAAAACATTACCTCTTTTTTGGGTTCTTCCTTTTGATTTGATCAAAATGGATCCTTAAGGTGGATTTATGACTAAAGGGAGGCCTTTAGGATTAAGTGAGGGAATATGAGAGTATATTTGGGTAGGGTTTTTCAATCCAAATGGCTTTGAAGGTATTATTTTTGGAGAAGGGGGAGTGCCCTTTTATAATAGGGGTGATGATAACCTTAGAAAAAACATAGAATATAAATTTTATAATAAATCCATATTCGCATTATAATGGCTCCAAACTGATTTATTTCTAGGATAATGTGGGGATGGGACTAAAACCTTCATCCAATAGATATAATATAGGATTGAGTCACCATATTAACCTTATCATTTATATTTAACTCTTAGATAAATAGTTTGACATTTACCATGTCTCTTTGTTTTTTTATATTATATGGTTAATAAACATACTATATACTTACAATAGAACCCCAAGTAGTTCATTAATGATACAAATATCATTATATAATTCCTTTGGATGAACCTTATATTTTTAGTGATATTATATCAATTTATAATATAATATTTGTTTTAAAAACTCCTTTATGTCAATTTTGACACTATTTAATAATTGATTTTTTAAAGTCGTAACAACTTTATTAATTCGAAACAAATTCATTTAAGAAATACTAAAATGTCATATTAACCTATAATATTTTTCTAATTCATAAAAATTATAAAATTACATTTATTTGGATATTTATAATATAATTTATTTTAATATTTCATTAATTAGGTAATTACGACATCACCATTGTGTCATAAATAAATTAAATTATTTAATGTCTAGAAATTATAAATAAAATACCATTATGTAAGAAATATTTTTATATTTCTAATTAATATTTATAATCAAATTTATCTTATGTTTAACCCTATATAAAAAATGTATTAGTTATTAAACTTTCATTTTAACTCTTTTAACTCTTCTGTGAATTAAATAATAATAAATGTCCTAATCTAATACAAGTGGACCAAAGAGGTTAATATTATATTCCTATGGTAGTTTTTGGTCTAATTATACATATCAAATAGAATTATGACTTGATTTAGGCTAATCATAATATAATTTTTACCCTTAATTACCCTATTTACTTTTAACCGTGGTAAATAAAAGTAAAAAGTTACTATTGTCCAAAAATTATTTTTATCTTATTGAACCAAATTTTACTCCTTGATATTAAATTTGTCTCTTAGATATTCAAAATTACACTCAGAAAACCAATAAAATTTTGTTTTATGTGAATTTTTAAATTCTCCTAGGAGATTGGTAAAAGACGGGGAACAGTTCAATAAAAATTTTATATATCAAATTATTATAAACTGACCCCAATGAATTACATTAAACATATATAGGTATTATGTATCTATTTTGAAAAAAAAAATAAATTTAAATTAAATAAATGAATATTTAAATAAAAATTCTCTTTTAAACTATAACTTAGTGTTTTCACTATTCATCAAAAATTGAACGTTTTTAGAAAAAAATCCAAAATTTCACCCTAAGATAATTTCAATATTCCAAATCCAAAAGTGAAGTCTATTTTTAAAGATAAAACATATAAAATTTCAAAAAGATGGTATTACTATTCATAACGTGTAGTTTCATTGGTTGTGGTGTGTTAGAACTCGAAGTTGCGTGCAACACACGCAACTGTGTTATTCAAAGAGAAACAGACCATGGAATCTTGGGGTGTTACACATATCCTCAATTATATCAACATGTTTGGTGTTACTCACCATTTCCATCATAGTCCCATGTATAGGTCATCCCCACACTATGAAAAACCAACATTGAGGTCCTACAATTTTTGATGATATGCCTTTCTCTATTGAATCTTCCTTTGGTAGGTCAATCATTTCATTACTCTTGTTTCTCTCCTTTATGTGCCATCCACCAATCATATTGAAGATATAGGCTTCATTGTGACTCAGGATTCATCTCCTCACATTACCAATGATCCTAGATTCCATGTCTCTAGGGAGCCATTTCCATGTCAAACTGATGATCTAGGATTCCCCACCTCATGGGAATTATCACCTCATCAGACCAAGAATCAAGGTTTACATGCCTCCCAGGTTCTATCACCCATTCATACTAACAATAAATGATTCCACACTTCATGGGTGGTATCACTCAATAAAATCAATAATATATTAAGCCATTTCCCCATAGAACCTTCTCTCCATCATATCGATGATCTAGGTTTCTATACATCCTGGGAAACGTCGCCTTGTCGTACTAAAAAATTTGGTTTCTCTTCTCCTGGGCTCCGTCATCTTGTCTTATCGATGATCTAGTCTTTCACACCTCATGGGTGTTTTATCAACATCATACAAAAAATATAGGATTCCATGCCTCATAGATGTCATATCCTCACCCTATCAAGGATCCATGATTCGACACCTCATGGACGCCATCATCCCATCATATCAAAAATAAAAGATTCTACACCTCCTAGGCCCCATCATACAATCATACCGATGATCCGATCTTCCATGACTCATGGGTACCATTTCTTCATCCTATAAACCATATAATATTACAATCATCATGTGTGATGTCACCATATCATAATTCAAATCTAAGAAGGAAAACCTAACGAGATCTATCAAGCTTTCAAAAAAATGATCTAGGATTCCATAGCTCATGGACATCACCACCCCGTCATACCGACATTAAAAGATTGTATGCCTCCATGGATCCATCTCCAATTCAAGATAATGATCCTAGCTTTTTTGAATCTTGTGAACCATCTTATAGTAGTACCAATAAACAATGATTCCATGAATCTCAGACACCATTACCCCATCACCCTGATGATTCTAGCTTCAAATGCCTCCCTAGCACCATCACTCCATCATATAGATGATCCAAGATTCCAAACATATTGGATTTCATAACTATATTGAAAAGATGCTCCCATTATCCAAGTATCACATGAAACATATCGTAATCCTACTTACAATCATGGAATCCACACCACCCAGGCACCATCGCCACGTTGTACCAACGATTCGGGCTTCCATTCCACCTAGATGACATCACCCAATCAAACTGATAATCTGGTGGTTCAGTCCGAATGTGTCGCATTTCCCTATCACAAATACCTTCCTTTATTTGAATCTCATTGGAATCTATCATCCCATTATTCTAAAAATCCTAGATTCCACCCCTCACATGAACCAACACCCCATCATACCCAAAATCCAAGCAACCACTCCACTTGGGTGTAATCGCCCCATCATAAATATGATCATACCTTTCAATCCTGATGGGTTCCATTTAACCATAGAACTATTGTTCCAAGTTTCCATTCAAATCATGGGACATCTCCACATTGAACCAAAATTTTAAGCTTTCATGCCTCAATAGAACCACCACCCCATCTGACCAGCATTCCAATCATCCACTAATCCTAGGATCCATCTCCATGTCAATGAAAAATTGGTGGATTCCTTGCTTCCCAGACACTGTCACCCCATCCATCTATATAGGATGAAACTTTAACATAGAGGAAAACTAACACTTGTGTCAACCTATTATACCTTCCTTATTCAACCTCCCTCCTACAATTTAAGTCTCCCTTTCCACCCTTGGGGAACTACATAGAGAAGAATTATCATCATATTGAAATCAAGACCCCAACTATGTTTCAAGGATGTGTGGTAAACTCTCCCTACAAAAATTTTCATCAAATAATTCATAGGCTATCCATACAGACCCAAATCCATCGCATAGAATTTTCCCTGTGGAAAAACCATTTTTATTATTGGAGGATATTCACTCATATGATGGGAAAATTTAAGGGAAATTCCATTGTAGGATCCCCCTTGATTATCATGGAAGGATCATTATTATGTGGTAGAGAGTAACATTCCTCTTCCACCAAGATCCCTGTGTTTAGATCTCCAAAAAATATAGGGAGTTCCTTATGGAGGATCCAACACATGAAAAATGTTGAGGCTTGGGATTACCTAATGTTTCATCATCCAAACTAGGGGAATAGTGTGAGGAATGATTCTCTAAGTATCATAGTTTAGAGTTGTTAAACTGAAGAACAACCATCATCTTTTTTCCATGATGTTAAATGTAGGATAATATCATTGTCACAAATAATTAAATTTTATGGAATTTTGTTCAAAAATAATAAAAATAAAACTATAGAATCCATGATAAAAGTAATGTGACATTAAATTTCATATCCCACTTGTCCTAACTATGTGATGTTAAACTATGTAGTGTCATTTTACCTATGTTCATTACCATAAAAGATTCATATTTCAGGTGACACAATTAGATTTTATGAGATCGATTATTTTTAATTTCACTGATGTCTTGTGTTGTATTCTACACACAGAATATCTTGTTTCATACACCACACCATATTATATTTTGTTATACACAATGCTCTGTGCTGCTTGTGCTACACACAAGTTCATGTTCTTTTATTTAATTCATTTCACACAAGTTTGAGTATAAGTGAAAAACCTATTATTATTATGTTACCTTATAACCTAACTTTTAAAATGGTTGGAGTGAATATTATTAGTTCATTAATTAATATATTGTTTATACATGTATTTAGTTAAACAAAAATAAAACCTTTTTCAAAATAAAATTAAATGTTTTTCTGAAAAAAAACTATTTAAATGAAAATAAGTGAGTTGATAAAATAATAAAATCACTTTATAATTATTTTATTAATGAAATATATATGTAATATATTTAATTTAATGATTTAAATTCATAATATATGTTTTTTTACACAAGATATAAGAACCAAATAAATTATTCAGATAAAAGTTGTTTTTTTAATACAGTTTTACTGCCTTTTCATGGAGAACCAATTTTAAATATAGTTTTTTACAATATAATAAGTTAAACATAAAAAAATAATCTTCTTCATTGGAATCAAGACATCAAAATTTATTTTCATTGAAATTTTGGTATTTTTCTGATAAAATTCCATATTTTAATGAAGAACGAAAAATACTGCATTTTAATTCATAACTTTCATTTTGTCTAATTTATTTATATAAATAGATTATCATTTGAATTTTTTAAAAGTATTTTTCGATTATGTTTTTTGCACATAATCCAATTTTGGTCATTGGAGGAAACATTACATTAAATAAGATATAAACACATGTCAATCTTTTGATGGGGTTTACTTTTAAATTCCTCATTTTCCCGTTTTGACAACAAGGATTACTACTTATTTAATTTCATCCAATTATGTGTTTGGAATTTGGAAAAATGGATTCCATATGTGAAATCAATAGTTAAAAATTATTTAAATAGTGCTCTATTACTTTTTTGGACCTAATGAATAGTAACTATGGTAATTTCTATTTACCTCTGTTGAAGCTAAATCAAGTAAAGTAGGGTAACAAATAATTTGATAAGAATAATGAAATTACAATAACCTAATAAAAATCATATTTTATGAAGAAAATTGAAACCTTAACACATATGTATCATAATTGATCTGTCTAATGGAATTTATTTCATGAAAGTGATATAATTATTATTAAAAGAATAGAAGGTGACGACTTTTCTCTCTCATATCACTTATAAGTATAAAAATATTAATGTAGTGAGAAACTTGATGAATCTACCAAAATAAATAGTATCTAGAAATATAATAAAATTAACAATATCATTTGTTTTTTTTGAATTTTAATATAATAAAATATTACCATAAATAATGAAAAAATAGTTATACAATAATTATTTTATTAATAAAAATATCAAATATATAATATTATAAATATTGAATCAAATATTTTATGAAATATTTTATTTCATAAATTATTTATCTAAGTGAATATTACATGATATAATATTATTAAATTAATTTTTTCAATGTTATCCCAAGATATCAATTTTATGTATTTCAATAAATTGAATAGTGTACCAATTGAAATATTTGATGTTTTTAAATAGTAATTTATTAAATTATTTAAAAATCTTGAAAAATATTTTAAAATCACAAAGTGACTACTATAAGGTTTAAATTTTCATTAAGTATCACATTATGTTAAATTTACCAAATATATATAAAATGAATAGCCTCTTAATAATTAAAATGTTGGTATAACAGTTAAAATTCCAAGATAATAATTAAGGGTAAATTTATATTGAAAAACTAATTTTTATTAATTTAATATTATAAGAATTTACAAGGCTTCCTCTCACCTAAATTATAAAATGGGACGTCCTCCCTCACCTAATCACATAAATTTGAGCATTAAAACTCTA
This sequence comes from Viscum album, assembly GCA_963277665.1. Taxonomy (NCBI): domain Eukaryota; kingdom Viridiplantae; phylum Streptophyta; class Magnoliopsida; order Santalales; family Viscaceae; genus Viscum; species Viscum album. Next base: position 1,224,273,218 of record OY728131.1, on the reverse strand, counting down.
TCCTCCCCTTAACATTTCCCTTATAAACTTCTTTAGTTACATGTTTAGAGGTTATGGTATTTTTCAAACACTAACTCTAGTGCTCTAAGAGGAGATTTAGAGGAAGCATGTCAAAGAAAAGGTAACTTCCTCTACCAATTCTTTCGAACTTTATTCTTCCTCTACATTCTATTAAAGAGTGAATTCATTATGAAGTTATAAATACTATATCAATAATATAATGAGATATTTTTATAATTATGAAACAACCATATTCCACCTTCGATCGATCCTACAAAAAAGTTAAATCATTTTGCATGTGTACATACAGATTACCATCTCCACACCTTGGTGTAATCTATTTTTCACCACCACCATAATTGGATGGATATAATGATGGAAATAATTACTATATATGATTATTTTTTCATGATATGGATTATTTAACAAAATATATACCATCCACTTCCACACTATTTAACAATTATCAGAATGATATTGTCGCTCGTGCATACGTACGACCTACCATCCCCATGATGCGATGTGATTTATTACACAAGATATCCATTAAAAATGACTATATAAATGAAAATAATTAGTATATAAGTTATTTAATATGTAAATATAATTTTTTAATGATATAAATATGACCTAATAATGATAATCACATCTTATTCCATAAACAATGCATAAGAAAATGAAGCAGTTTTAACCTGAATAATGAGTAATAATGAAATATTATTACCAGATAGATGATAATATGATCATATATTATATCATAAAAATTACTAATTTTATTGAATAATTCAATAACATTATTCAAATCAGTATACATGAGTTTCAGAATGTTACAAAGGATATCATACCTAATGTAAGGGCTAATTTTTCAATCTCATTATTATCCAAGATTGATTATAATTATTTACTAGGGTATATTTGTCATCGACATACATGTTTCTTAAGTATTTAATATTTTTTATATTATTCTAATATGTTTTAATGTTAGTATAACCATTTTTGATTTATTACTAAATGGTATGAAAGTAATATTTTGTCGTAGTTTAATTTGAGGTACTTTTTTATTCATCTAGTAAAAGTAGAAGGAGAATGTTTTTTAACATATATTCTATATTTCTATGAAAATAAATTACATGATTTGAAATTTAAATTTAATTTAATTATTTTATTTTCTGATTTCATGAAAATTTGAAAAAATAAAATGTTTTGGAATAAAAAAGGATGTTTTCCTCATGAATTAATTTGATGTGGTTTATCAAAATTATTTTCCATCTTTGATTATGAATCTGTTTCCAATATACTACCACTATTATTTTTATTGTTAGATTATGATTATGATGAAATAATATTTTTGAAATTTATTTGTTTTACATAGATTATGTTATGATGGAATGATGTTTATGAAACCCTTTTTTATTCCTTGGGTTATTTTATGATGAATAACTTTTGTTTTAGTGGTACTCATAAGAATGATCACATTATAAGATGGGTGTGACCTATATCTCCCTCTAGTGAATTGGGAAATGATGGATAACTCATGAGGTATATATGTTATATGTGAACCTTATTTCATGTTCACAATTCCATTCATAGACCTAGTTTTAATGTCCTTAATTTTATGAGTGGGCATGGTTTTCGTGTCTATATGTTTATTAAAGGTCCTTGTTTCATGTCCTTAATCTAATGACTGAAAATGTTACTATTTAAACATGCTCACAAACATATATGATTAGTTTTATGCCACAATATCATGTCTTATGTTATATCTATGATCTTATGTGTTATGATGTTTTATTTTCCTTATGAGTCATGTTTTTCATTGATATGTAGGGAATGATCATCAAATGTTATGATCAAGTTATCATAAACTCTATGATCATGTTTATATTTACATATCACCATTTTTTACCCTTACAATGAATCTGCTCTCAAACCATTTTATGTTTCTTTTCCCAAGGATTTGATGAAGTTTATTTTATCATATGTGTTAAAAAGGGGTCTTAGTTATGAAGAATAATGAAAGATATGATATAGAGGTTTTATGAACCAATTTATCAGGTTTATGAGTTTCCAAATACACTAAACTAATATGGCCTCTAGGAATAAATTTGTAATGTAGTATGTATTCAACAGATTAAATATAATGTCCACATACGTAAAACTATGGTTGTTATATTTGGTATCCAAGTGAAGTAATAGTCAACCTTTGAAAACAAAAATCCAAAAACATTGGTGAGATCACTAGATATATTTCTAAGGATATGTTGTAAGATATTCTAAGGATAAATATAATTATAGGTCACAATCATATAATTATGTATTGATCACAAATAATGTAGTATTAAAATTTAGTTTCATGTGGATTAAAGTACTCCTCCTGGATTATGATGTTTTCCAAGTATGATTTTTTCCTCTCAAACTATTCTTTTTGGGTTTTATAAAATGGTTGGAACTTGTTGGAACCATGTTACTGATAAATGTAATGGGAAATTCAATTATTATGCATCTAAACAACCTAATTTAATGAAAGATTCAATGACAAATATTAGCACTATACTCCTAAAAGATATAAATAATTTTGGAATTCCAAATGAGCAGCGGAGGGAAAAACATTCTATTGAATCCATCATGAGGCAATGTTCACCTTCTATTATTGGGTCTATTGATCTAGTTGTTACTAACCCATGCATTAGTACCATTGAAAATATATTTTATATCCTTTAATGCTTTAAACAAGAAATTATCATGTTAGGTATTTATCACCTAGATGTTGAATCTGATTATTGGTGGACTGTTATCAATAACATGATAGATAATGAAGAATTTAAATCTATGGAATGGAAGAGTTTAAAAAGATATTTTTTGGTAATTACTTCCCTAATATTCCAAGAACAAAGATAGAGAAGGTATTCATTGAGAATAATCAAAAGGATTATGAATCTATTGGGACCTATGTATTTAATTTTACAAGTCTAGAAATGTACTCTTATAGGTTATTGATTATCCATGAATGAAAAAATGTCTGATTCTTTGGTGGAAAAAAACCATGTCTTCTAATGGATTTAGACATAAGGAACAATAGAAGGTATGAAGAAGTCACTATTTTTACACTAAATGTGGGAATATAAGTTTATTTCTCAAAAATATCTGGAGATAAGAAAATGAAGATGGATATTAATGGAAACTCCAATGGTTTTCCACATAGTGATAAGAAAAAGTCTCAACCTATTACTTGAAAAAAATGTAGAAAAGGGCACTTAGGGGAATTCTTGAAAGGGGAAATAAGATTCTATAAGTGTGTGATGCATGTCCATAGAGCCATAGAGTGTTAGAGTGATGTAATAAGGACATTCAATATAGAGAAATCTTATGAAAATTCACCACACAGAATACAATGCTACATGTTCAAGAAAATGGGGAATTATGATAACCAATGCCATAATCAAAGGGTTATTGAGATTGATCGATGTAAACAACCTCTTATGGCTAAAGACAATGGAAAATAATGTGATATCAATATTGGTAATGTTGAGTATGATTAATAAGTGGTGGAATGATTTAGTGTTTATATAATGGGATTCTAGAATAATTTTGTAAAATCACTTTTATTGTATTATGGAAAAATTAAACATCTATGTATAGGTTTTTTGTAGTTTTTCATATGGATTTAAGAGTATATAATTAATGTTTCTCATAAACATAAATAATTATTGAGGTAATAAGTTGATTTTTGTGGAATTTACATGATTAAGGGAAGGATATCCCGTAATATGAGAATGATGATGAGATAATGATATTATTGTAATGATATGTTGGACATGAATAAGTAAATTGATTGGTAATTATTTCCTTATAACTGATTATTAAATGATGAACATTGCTTTATGCTATTGAGTATGATATTTATAGATTTTTTTAATTTAACCATAAGTAAATAATAATGTTTTCAATAAGGATGTGTGGTACAGATTTATATTATTAGGTTATTCGTGTGTTTTGATTGTGAAAACCATGAACTACCTAATGAGATATAGGAGCTAAATGCTAAGTCTATTTAGTTCACCTTTTACTAACATTTTATATTTTAATTTTTTTAAAGGACTGCACCGTTTTTCATTTATGGATAGTATATATTTGACAGTAGTTAATGATTTTTGGATTAATGTATTATCAAATTATAGGTGGACTTATGCATATTATATAACATGTACTAGAATTTTTATTGAGATTGATGGAATTTCATATCATTCTATTTATAGATCATATGATCATCTAACACTTCATGAATGAAGAATTAATATTCTTTTTTGAATAAGAGATGAAGTAGAAATTGTTCAAAGAGTTAATCACATTGGGATTATACTGAAATCAGGTCAGTATTTCTTCTCATTAAAAATTCTTCATCTTTAGAAAAATGATATAGATACCAAAAAATTTACCCTAGTAACATTTTATCCGATTAATCAGATGGTATATTAAATCATGGGATATTAATGGACTTATTAATGTTAACATTCTCAGAACCATGTTCTCAATCACTCTCCATCATAACATTATATTTATATTATTATTTTCATCAATATCCATGTTTTCAATTTCAACCTAACATCTCTTATATGGAAACATAGTGATGAGTTAATTTGGGTAACAATTATGTTTATATTTTTTTTTAAATGATGTTTTCTTATTCCTTTTTAAAGTGTGGAATTCTATGAATGGGATACTCAAATAGTATAGCTTTTATAAACATGACAAATTTTGAGGGACAAATTCATTTTAAGGTGGGTATAATGTGACAACCTAAGACTTTATGAGATATATTATTTTTAGTTTCTATGATTTATTTTGTTGTATGCTACAAAAAAATTAACTTTCACTATATGAAACACCTTATTAGATTGAATTATAAAAAATAATATTCTTGGATTGTGTTATTGACAAGGTCATTTGTTTTGATATAATTCATTTCATGCAAGACAGAGTATAAGTGATCAACTAAATATTAATATGTTACCTTATAACTGAAATGTTAAAATAGTGTGATTGAACAATATTTATTAATTTATTAAAGTATTTTTTACACATGTATTTAATTTTTTTAATATTTATTTATAAATGAAAATAAATCCTTTTTTTAAATGAAAAGATATATTTTTTCTAAAAAAACTATTTACATGAAAATAAGTGTGGTCATAAAGTAATAATATCACTATTAATGAATTTTATTAATCATATATATATATTTAATATATTTCATGAAATGTTTAAAATTCGTAATATATGTTTTATTTGAAAGATATAAGAAGAAATTATTTTTTTTGTTATTTTTTTTAAAAAAAAATACAGTTTTATTGCCTTTTAATGGAAACCCAATTTAAATATAGTTTTTACACTTTTATATCTTAGTTTTGAAAAAAAAAATTTTATTCTATTGATTTGGTCATCACAATATAATATTTTTGGAATTTTGGTATTTTGCTGATAAAATTCATATTTTAATGAATAGTGAAAATTCTACATTTTAATTCAAAAATTCCTTATTGTTTAATTTATTTATAAAGTAATATTATATTTAGAATTTTTTTTAAAATAATATTTCAATTATTTATTTATAATTTATTCAAATTTTGCTCATTGGATGTAATTTCACTTTGAATGTAGATATAAACGCATGTCAATATTTTTATGGGTTTTACTTTTAAAAAACCAGTTTTCACGTATTGAAAACAAAGATTAAATTTTAATTGATTTATATAAATTATGTGTTTTTAATTTGGAAAAATGGATACCCTATTTGGAATAAATAGGACTAAATTATTTATATAATTCTCTTTTATTTCTTGGGAATGATGAATAGTAAGTACGATAAATTTTATTTACCACGATCAAAGGTAAATCATGTAAATTAAAGTAAAAATAAAAAGATAAGTATTATAAAAATACCATTAAACCTGAAAAAATAATATTTTATGAATTAAAGTCTACCCTTAACACCTAAATATCAAAATTGATTCATTTAATTGACTTTTTTCTATGAACATGATGTAACTATTAATAATACAAGAGAAAGTGAAAACTTGTCACTCTGTTTTCTTCTAAATGTATAAAATTTTTAATCTAGTGATAAACATAATTAAAATAAGAACATAAGTAGTAACCTGAAATATAATAAAATTATATAAATCCATTGAATTAATTTATAATTTTTATATATTAAATAATTACCATAAACATTATCACAACAGTGACACAAAAATTATTTTATTAAGAGAATTATCTAATATATTATATTATAAATATAAAAATACATATAATATGAAATAATTTATGTCATACATGATTTTTCTAGGGTATGATGTCTTTTTAAAATTCTATTAAATTCTTTAGTTATATGTTATCCCTCGGTTTATATTTTATTTAATTCAATAAAACAAATAGTGTAAAATTCAACATAATTGATGTTTTATAAAAATAGTAATTTATTGAAATATTTAAACATCCTAAAAATATTTTAAAATCACAAAGTTAATATTATAAAGTCCAAAAGTTAATTATGTTTCCAAATTGTGGTAAATTGACCCCATATATGTAAAATAATATCCTCCTAATAATAAAATTGTTTTTACAGCAATTAAAAATTAAAGAGAACACTAAAGGGTAAACTGAAGAGATAAGGATGATAATAAATAAAATACATATATAAATAAAATTTAATTATAGTATTTGGAACTATATTCATCTTCTATTTTACAATTATCATGGTGGATTAATTTTTATTAAAAAAATATTTTTTATAAATTTCATATTTTTGGAATTTCTAAGGGTTCTCATCACCACAATTATAAAAAGGCATCTCATCACTCTCTTCATCACATCATTTTGAGACTTAATTCTCATACATACACTAAAACATTCCATTATAAAATTACCCAGTTACAATTTTGTGGTTTTGGTCTTCTTTTAATTCCATCTCCATTTCTCTATAAGGAGATTTAGAGGATGGAGGTCGAAGAACATGTAATTTCCTCTACAAATTAATTCAATCTTCATTGTTTTTATACATCCCCTTCAAGAGCTATTTAATTTTAACTTAATAACTCTAGTATCAATTATATAAAGATATTTTATTATAATTAAGGGAAAACCATATTCAATTTTATATCCACCCTATGAAAAATGAAATAATCATGTGTGCGTACGTACAACTTACCATCACCACGTCATGTTGTAATCTGTTTTTCACAACCAGCATACATGGATTTATAAAATGATTGAAATAATTAATATATATAATTATTTTAACATGATTTTTATTTTTGGAACAACATATATACTATCCACTTCCACACCATCTCAAAATTATCAGAATGATATCATCACTCATCCATACATATGACCTACCATCTCCATGATGCGATGCGATTCATTTTGCAAGAAATAAATTAATAAATAACTATATAAATTTCCATAATGAATAAATATAATATTTATTATGTTTATATAATTTTTGTAATGATATTAATACGTCCTAAAAAGGAGAACCAGAGCATAAATGAAAAAACATGCAGAAGAAAATAATGTAGTTTTTACCTGAATAACAAGTAATATGGAAATATTGCTACCAATAGATAATAATAAGATCATATATGATACCATTTTAATTAATATGATTCTATAATAGGTTAATAAAATTACTTAAATCATCATTCAGGCTGTTCAGATACATAATATAGATATCAGACCTAAGATATGGGATAATTTTGCAATGTAATTTTTATCTAAGATTGTTTAAATGTAAGTATTTATTGGGGTATATTTATTAACCACATCCATTTTTATTAAGTATAAAATATTATTTATATTATTATGTAATTCTTTAATGTTATCTATACACTTTTGTTGAATTTTGATTAAATAGTACGAAATTAACCTTTTTTCATTATTCGATTCGCATTACTTTTTAAATCTTTTAAAACAATTATGAGGAGAATGTTTTCTAACTTATACACTTTATTTAAAGAAATATTCCTCTAATGTATTTCATGTTTACATTCAGTTAAATTCTTTTAATATAATAATCTATGAAATTTTGATGAATGATAATTGTTTTGAATAAGAAGGGATACTTTCCCCAAGAATTAATTTGAAGTGTTTTATCAAAAAAAAATTCCTTCTTAGATTAATGATATTTTTCAAGTATACTAACCCTATTATACTTATGATTCAATTATGTTTTTGATGGAATTAAATTTTTTGAAATATATTTGTTTTACATGAATTATGTTATATTGGAATGATGTTTAAGAAACCCATTTTAATTCCTTGGGTTATTCTATGATTAATAATTTATGTTTTTGTGAAAAAAATCAGAATGGTCTCATTATAAGATGGGTAGTACCTATATCTCCCTCCAGTGCATTGGGTAATGATGGATTACTCATGAGGTATATATTTTATTCATTAACCACATTTCATGTTCAGAATTCTATTTATGGAGCTGGTTTCAATGTCAATAATTTTTTTAGTGGTAATGGTTTACATGTCTATATTTATATAAAAGGGCATGGTCTCATGTGCTTAATTTAATGAGTGAACCTATTAATATTTATACAAATTCATAATTTTATAATATTATGTTTATGCCACAATTTCATTTCATATGTGACCTTTATGATCTTATGTTTTATGATCTTTTATTTGTTTTTATGCAATTTTTCCATTTGTTATGCAGGGAATGATCTTCTAATGTTATGATAAAATTCTCATAACCTTTATGATAATGTTTATGTTTACATATCATTATTTTTTACCCTTACTTAGTATCTATGTGCACAATTTTTTAGGTTTCGTTTCCCTAGGAGTTTTAGAAGGGTATTAAGTACGATGTTTTAAATTGGGGTCTTAGTTATGTAGGATATGTAAAGAGGTGATACAGATGTTTTATGAAATATCTTATTATGTTTCCCAGTTTCAAAGGACATTGAACTAACATTGATTTTGGGTGTCTATTTTGGTAATGTATTAAGTATTCTGAAACTGAAATGTATTTTCCATGTACATCATGCATGGGTAGTTAGACTTCATCGTTGATATATGACACTAATCAAAGTAGAATGATTAGTCCAAGATCTATGAACTTAAATAGGATGAAGTTTTGTTGTCCGAGTTGTATGACTTTAAACTGCATAACCTAACATCCTTAGTGAATGACATTAAACTATAGCCTTATCCAATGTGGATAACACAAGATGACTCATTCGATAATAATGATACAACTCCACATCCCCTAATCATGATATAAATATATATAATTCCATAATTACCCACATGAGACAGTGATCTGTACTTTACACCAGTTTACTTGCATGTCATATTCAAGAAATATGTATGGATTTATTCATTATATTATGGGATTCATAATGAAATCGGTTCTTTTTCAGTTGGTTTACCTTTTTCTTTATCGTACCTCCTAAATCACATCTTTTATTATGGGATTCACCCCCACACTTCTAAATGCATCATTGGAATTCACAAATTCACTATGTTGTGGGACAAAGACGGTTTAATCACCCTTGAAAATTCTGCTAATATATTTTTATACATTTATCCTTTCTCAGTTTGGATTTCCATCAATCCTTAAATCAAAATATACCATATAACTATGATGGTTCCTTGCCAAAATTTATCTCCTCCAATCATGGGACAAAACCTTGAGGGATATCATGTAAAAAATAGAATATCTTATGTTACAAACATTGTCAACATTTGATCCTTCACATTCTTAAACCATTTGTGACTTGTTTGGTTTGAGATCTAGTATTTGCAACATGGTAACATTCAATCCCTACTCATCAGTCTCCCCTCATTGATGGATTTATGTATTTTTTTAACTTATTTACACCTCCCTAAATCTTGGTACGATTCCAACATAATTTGTGTTACCCCTCCATAAATCCATTAACGTTGAGTGGGTCGGTCAGTGTCATTGGGACATTCAATACCCAAAATTTTCCCCCTATTGTGTGCTTCCATCATTTAGTGAAGTCACCTCACCAGTCCTTGTTTACTAAACTTTTCATGGCTCACATGGTCTAGGAGTTTTGGTAGGATGAATAATTACATGTTTTATCATCACATATTCTGCATAAAAACCGATTGACCTTAAACTATCAGGCTAGGACCAAGAATCATGACTCTAAACTATGTGCAAGATTACCCTAATTACATGATGTTAAACATTTTATCACTATGGTTAGAAATAAATGACCTTAAATTTGGTGTCCAAGTCCCAGAAGAATAACATTAAAATATGTGAGAGAATTATCAATATTTGTTTATGTGGTGCAGGCCTCCTTGGCCTCAATTCATTTTGGGGTTTTCACCGCATCGCACGACACACAAATTTTTTAGATAATCAACCATGGTCTAAACTACATGGCCCAAAAACAAGATCACATTGTCCAAACATAATGACCAAAATTTAAGGGTCCATAGTCCACACTCTTTGAAAATAATATAAGAGCCTATAGTCTTTGAAATAAGCCAATAAACTATTCACAATAGGTCTGAGGTTTATGAACCTAAAAAAATATCAATCATCTGGTCTAGGAATTATGACCTTAAACTGCTTGAGATAGGTCAATGTATTATGACCATAAAAAACTTGAAGCCCATATATTCCATTTTGTTATACATTTTACTATGAATACCATTTTCATCAACACATGGCTTTAAACTGTATCATCCCAATATACAACTGGGATGCCACATAATAAGAGGTAATGATTACCTCATTTGAACCAAGGATCCCCTAAAATAAGAAATTATGTTTACCCCTTCTGAAATTGGGATGGATCATATGATAACTATGAGATCGTTAATAAATGATACCCAATCCACAAACATGGGATTCCCTAAGACAAGTATGTAATGCCTCAATTACATCACCAAATAGGATTTCCCCCATCAGTGTTAGTCTTATACAACACATCACTCTAAAAATATTTGTGGCCTGATTCACAATCTCATTGGATATGTATAAATGGTCTAACTTCTCATCATGGATCCCAACTGTAGAATCATTATCCAATTTTTCCCTTAGCTCGAGTCATGGTCTAAACATTATGAACATAAACTACGTACAGTTATTCAAAAAATTTAATGTGGAACTCAAGCATCTTTTAGCTGAATTGACACTAGGATCCCCTTTTGTGCCACATATATACCAATGAGAACCATCACTTTCCCAATTCCAACAATCATGACTTTAAACAAATCTCCATGGTCCAAACTACATGAAATTAAACAATGAGAAACTGATTCCAAGATTTCTTCGTGTTGTGAAAGGCTGCCATGACCCCATTATCATTGGGTCTTGAATCTTTTTCACCATAATAGTATCCTTTTAGAACCATCTAAATGTTTCAAGAATTATGAACCTATACTATTTGAAATTCATTTATTCTATTTTGACCTCAAACAATGAGCTATGTTTTATGCACCATGACCCTAAAAAATGTGCACTTATATCAAATTCCCATGGTTAGACTCATCTTTATTATTCTAGGGAAATCATGCTTCAACCGATTTCTAAAATTATTTGTGTCTTGATTATGATCCTTATACAATATTTAGTGGCATATAGTTTTTTTTTCATTAGGACCAGCTATATATTAGTAATAAAACCTCATGTTACTAGCACTGTTATCACCCCAAAATGCTCCAATTTTCCACCTATGTAGGTATAAACCACAATCATTTACCTTGACCAATCAACGGGACAATATTCTCTCATATAATGATATGAGGTACGTATAGGTGGGAAGAATAATGCATAAGCCACGTACACCTTTTCCTTAGAACATGAATATAAAATAATACCTGACCCTATACAACCTATACATGATGCCTCATGTGATAAGTGAGAAATAGTTACACCATGTAAAAATTATATCAGTTTTATAAAAGATGGTCTTACCCCATTTTAACTTGGTATACATCATATCAATTTTGGAGATGATTCAATATCATCTTTTGAGATGGTATCCCCCTTCCAATGTTATTCTTCAACCATGCCACATTCTAGAACTATGTGTAGCTTGATTCCCATAATTATGTGATATATAGTGATTCCTGGATATTTTTCCATGGGACCATAACCTTTTAAATCTTGTTTTGGGATCCACTATTCTCTAATAGCATGATATTGAAATAATTTAAGGTTTTTCTAGATTTTCTTTGCTATGCGGCATCTCATACCCATATTCATGTTGAATTATCACACTTCATTGCCATACAAGACAGTTGGGATTCCAGTGCACCCCCTATTATATTATTTTTAGGCATTTCATCTAGTATCATATCATGGATGAGTTTCATGGCATTAGAATACTAAACCCGGTGTCCTCAGTGCATATCATTAAACACCATCTTTCCCTCATTTGTAACCGGGATTCCTCATGTGTAAATTATGAGAAGAAATAAATATTACCCAATATAAAATAGATATTCCTCATAATGTGATATGATCTAACCTCTTATCCAAAGTTTATGTCACCCCACCTATGTTAGTCTTATAGGACACCGAGTCTCTAGTGATATGTGCCATCCCAGATTTATATAACCATCATATTCCAAACTAAATAGGATTTTTAAAAGTATTAGTGTTTGGATAAAATAGTTCACCTACCATCCTTGTCTCACACTAATAATGGTCCTTAATAGAAACCATCAGAACCGATGCTTTGAACTCATTCAATGGTCAATCATACATTTTTAGACCCCATCACAAATATGAACTGGTACATAACCTAAGATTTCAACCTGGTAACAAGTTGCTGCCGATCATTAGGTTATCCTCATCATTCACAATCCAAGTCTTTAAAGAATAAATCTATCTTGTGGGGTTTTATATCTTCTTTTTATCCTCATTTTGTTCCCCATTTCAAGGAATATAAACTTTATAGTACTCCTTTTCTCTCGCACCGATCTTACCTCATGCTGCCTTATGCATTGGGAGGAGGTTTTCAGAAGCAATGTTGGGATCCATAAATACAATATGTTCTAAAATATATGATCATAAAAGTGGTTTTTATGTCCAAATATTATTACATTAAAATATTATTAATTCATCATAGGAATGTGTCTTGCGGCACTGGGCCTACTCGACTATCCAAGCATGTCGGGCTTTTCAGCTTTCCAAACTACCCAAATCAATTTCAGTTTCCCCACGATCCATGGTTTATGACCTTTAACTAAGGATCATGTTTAGTGCTTTATGAATATAATATAAAGATATCAATCCATGATTTATTACAAGAAACTAAAATACATGGTCTAATCATCATGACATTAAATTATATGGTAGTTGTATCAAAGGAATCTAGTGATTCATCAAGTGGCATGCTAAGATAGTCCATTCAGATAATTTGACTTTTCTTTGATGTCAAGAACATTCATTGAAGACACACCCCCTCATGGTCAAAGAATTATTAACATAATCTATTTTACCTCTATCAAAGCATCTAGACATTATATTATGTCCACAACTCACCAAGAATGTGTTTTTGGGCTCATTTCACATTTGGGTGACTTTTTTAGCCATGCTATATGTTCCCATTTAGGGATGCTAACCTTAAATTAAAATCCTTACAAACATAATCTTGTAGTCACTATCCATGAAACATGACCTTAATCAATGTGAATATAGGGTGTTTCTAGGATATTACACGTGGTGGGTCCTCCTAGGATACTCATTAAAATTGGCTCACACATCAATTCACATGAGGTTAAACTATATGTTTACCTCATGAAATGTTCATGAGATTCCCTCTTGACCAAACATGAAGAATAAATGATGAACATCCCAGTGTTAAATTATTTCATACTAAAATCCAATCACATGATGTTAAACTGATAAATATATCATCCTCTATTTCGAAAAAATCCTTCAAGGTGTCATTGTAGCATTTTTGAGGTGATTGTGTTTGTTGAGAATGTGGGCCTCCGTGTTCTGTTTACAGGGAAAACAGACCAAGATGATTTTTTTTTGGAAAAAGGGGGTTTTCATGATGACATGTCAAGTAAAAGGGTTGTTGTTAACAATCCATGATTGATTAAAGAACCTCAACAAAGGAATGGATATCTGCAGTCGGTACAAAATGGGTAGATACTAGGTGACACCATTTTCCAGTGATTTCCAAATTTTTGGGCCTCAAAATCAACAAATGGATAAAAGTGTTTTTGGAAATGGATCTTTCAAGACGATGTCTTGGATGCTTAGAAACATGCGCGCCATATGTATTTCATCATCATAACATCAAAACATGGAAAATGAAAAAGGGGCACCCATGTTTTGGATTGGTCACGCAACTGAATAGGACGATAGAGACTAGGGCGGCTGAACTTGCGCGCCGAGAGGAGACTTGCGTGTGGGTGCTTAGAGTGTCCAAAATGCCTATAAATATAGTTCCACCCCTCCTAATTTGGAACATAATTCAAAATTTAGATAAAATTATATCTCTAGTTGCACGGGTGGTTCTATCGCGCACGTGGTGGTTTGGTCGCATAAGTATAAAGATACTCAGATTTTGCACGCCAATTGAAAGTTGTGCACCAACATTAGTTTTGGAATAAAAGTGTGTAATTACCCCAAGTTTAATGTTGAAGAAGTGGGTGTCCACCATGTGGTTTAGTGACATTTGCGCGCCTGGTTTTGAGAAGCGCAGAAAGCATAGAGAAGCGCGTCGGTTATTATTGGGCTGCATGAAAGTTGAAAGATTACTCGTTGCATCCATGGAAAAGTTGTATTCATCAGTGGATGAAAGTGTAACTTCAATAGATAATCTACATACAGAGGAAGATTCATTCATTTGTGATAATTAAGGGACCTACAAGTCCATAAAATATGTGTTGGTCCTTTCCAGACTAGTGAGTAGTGGATTTGGAAAAAAGTTATCCTTTCTACAGGAAGTTAGCCAAAGAGAGAGAGGAACAGGGAGTGACCCTTGGGAAGGAATTTGGCACAACCTAAACATTATAAAGGCAGTGAGCCTAGGAAAAGAAGTGATCTAGGAAGAACCTTGTAAATTGGTAGTGAGATTTAGTGGATTTGGTACAATGGAAGATCGCCATTTTATGCTCCTTGGATGTAGCCCTATGAAGTTGAACCCAGTAAAAATGTCTATGTTTGCCATATTTCTTCTCTACATTTCATTGAAAGAATCATTATCATATAAATAAGGAAAAAACAAGTTAAATCATAACAAAATAATAGAAAACAAGGTGACCCTTTATAATATAGAGGTCAAGATCCAGTGGGTTAGGAAGAATTTTGAAATAGAATATTCATACCCTGATTCCCCCCCCACTCAGGTTATATATGCTCGTTTTCGTCCTAAAATACTCACTATATGGGATAACATGAATATCTATCATGCTCATTGATTTAGATAAAACATCAAGAGACTATGTCCAAAATCTCTTTCCTCTGTTGGCATCCACTTGCCACATCGTATCGATTACTTGACCATCAATCAACATTCAAAAAGATTCTCCCCTATAATAATAATATTAACTTTTCTCATAATAATACACCCACACAATTGTGCTCTGAGACATAGTGGAAGAATTTTGGTAGTGATGGAATCCATTCAAACATTCCTTCACTTCATCTCCATGCTTCAAATGTTCTCTTTCCTGTATCCCCATTCTCATTCATGTTTGAATGACACCTAATACAACATGGTCTCACATTTCATTGAAACACCTATTTTCATTGTCAAATACCACATAATACATTGAATATATCGAAAGGATATTCTCATGTATCAAACATGGTCAGTGGTCAATCCCCATTTTTTATCACCATATATAAAAAAGGGTAATGATGTTGTTTTTTGATCATGGTAAACTGTTATCCTATATCATCACCTCACTCCCATTTTTAATATAGATTTAAAAATTTATGATTCTCATACTCTATTCCATGTTTCATAGATGTAATTAAATTCCACTATAATTACCTCATTCATGCACCATTTCTTATTGGAAAATCATGTCATAAATTCTGAGGGCCTTATCCTCCGGCAAAAAAAAACATTTCTAATTAGGACACTCTAAAGGGTGATTTATTTACGATGGATTCCTTATTAGGATAATACAAAATTTTATTGAAGTCCTATTCTAATCCCAACACATTTTTACATATTTTGATAAATTTTACAATAATTTGATCTATACATTGAGGGACAAAATGTAGGAATTTTCCTTATCATTTTCCTCAGAAGATGGTCTTCCTCATGATCCACATCCTTATTTGACCCCATTAGGAAGGGGGACTTGTTGTAACCAAAAGAAAAATATCCAACAATGTATAAAATGTTGATAAAATAGAACTATAATAATATCATGATTCAAAGGATTCTGTTTTAATGGTCATAGATCTTGAATAGGGTTACCGATCGAATGTTATGGATGTTCGATGTTTGTTTACCAAAAATTATTTGCAGAGGTTCATTCATGAAGGTCTTTTTGTGAAGGTAATTTCAGAAAGGTAATTTCATGAATTTCCTTTCACAATTTTTATTTATTGAAGGTCTTAGGCATACAGGTCAATTCTTGTAGGTTCAATTTTTGGATGCATGGTAATAAATATTCTTAAATAATCATTCATACTTGTGGATCCCATCAACTCATGATGATCATAATCCTTCATTGATGTATTTAATCTTTTAGAAACCCTTGTTTCAATAAATACCCTACTAATGACATTAAAAAAATAAGGATACACTAAGATGTGAAATCATTCTCTCAATTCGTAAAGCTAAATAGATTCATGAATTCACATTGGTCATTACATCCAGGATACAAAATAATCTAAGATTAGAGAAACATCACCGATTTTATTTTTAAAATACTCCAACAGAAGTGGAGATTAATTTTGTGAAGGCCGAAAAGATTTTTGGTAGATGGCCATTTGAGGAACTTTATATTTTTTGAACCCTTAAAAAATCATTAAACTCTCCCCCAAGAAACAAGGTTATCAATATCATGTATGGGTACTCTATTTCATGAATCATACCCCTTCTCAAGACCCTATAATCTGTGAATCACATTGTATAACTAGAACATAAACTCCATGAATCCTTAAACATTGTGAGACCATGAGCTACACAAATCCCTACCCTTCCTGAGACCAATATCCTTTGTGAAGCTCTTACATTTTTTCCCGCTGGTTCATACCATAGGGTTTTTTCCCCTCTCACCCACATTAGATCAGTGTTGAGTTGTGGTTCTAGGCCTCTAGTCTAGTCCCTTTCGTAATGTTATTGACCAAAATTTCAAATGGATTGTCACTCTGGGATATTTTCTTGGTTTGAAAATTTCATTATGTTTTGATCCTTATAAGACCCTAAAATCCTCCCCAAAACTACTATACATTGAGTTACCCCTCTATACCCCCTAAAATACATTGATCCAGCCTAATCCTCTCTGTCCCTTTCTTGTGTTATGTGTTGAGATTCCCCACCAGTATTCCCTAAGTATCATGTGTCAATATACTCCTAAAAATATTGTTGAAAGCCCATCACCTAACTCCCATACTTGGTTGATCCAGAAATGATTGATCATCCATATGTTCCAAATCACCTATTTTTAGGAATCTTCTCCAAATACTCGTTGATAAATTACATTAATTTATATTATACCATATCATTCCTGAATAGGATGCCTCATGTGACACACACAAGATGACTAATGCGTCAAGCATAAGAAGACTCACTGAATAATCATGAGATGACATTTTTAGTCCTAGCTAAATGGGAATAAGCTATAGTATACATTGTCATTCAAGAATATAATGTCTCATGGGAGGCACATGGGTTTCCTTATACATCATGTGTTAGATACCTCATACCATGATCATATGGTGACACATTTAGTCCTCATTATATGAAATAAATGTATTATACCTTATATAAAAAGTGTAGGAATCCTCCAGTAAATAACATGATATTTCATGTGTGCCAAGATTAATATTCCCAGTTGTCCTTATAAAATGATGTTAGACTATTGTATACCCAATCATTTATGAATAAGAGACCTTATAAATAGAGAATACGATGCATCAAGCTACAATCATGGGAATCGATTCCTTAGTCCTCACTATACAAAATTTCACACTAGTATACACTATATAACACATGTTGGATTCCCCCTATGAAAAATATAGATTCCTATTTCTTAAAGCATATGATGCCTAGGTCTCAATTCTACATGATGTTAAAATATATAATACCATGTAATTCATCAACTATATTCAATATGAATCATGAATAACATGCATCATGCCATGATCATGAGAATTCATTCCTTAGTCCTTAATACATGAGTTTGACCTATAGTATAACCTATATAACAACTGTAGGATGCCTCATGTGATGAACAGAAGATTACTTATACGGAATGAATAATATGGATTATTTTACTAGATAAATGATGTTTAACTATAGTATACCATATTATTCCTGAATAGGATGCCTTATGTTTCATGAATAAGATTACTCATGCCATGATCATGAGAATACATTCCTTTGTCCGCTCTACAAAAAATTAAACTATACTATACCATATCATTCATGAATATGGTACCTTATGATTAAATCATAGGATTCCACATTCCATGATTATGAGGATAAATTCCTTAGTCCTCACTACATGATGTTAAACTGTATTATACCCTTTCAGTCAAGAATAGAATTCCTTCATGATCAAAAATGGGGAAGATGAGAGATAATCCATACATTGTATTCCCCACACATACCTCTGCTAATCCTAAGAATCCCCCACATGCCTCCTCCTTATGTGTAAGCTCTAATCATATTCTTCAACTCACCAGTGGGTCAAAAATCCCTCATGACATAGCATGAGGAAGAGAGAATGAGAAGCTCAATGCATAAGCCCCAAACACCACTTCCTTTCACATGAATTTAAATTATAATCATACCCCCACGAAATAGACATAGGATTCCCTTGTGAAATGTCATGATGAAGAAATAATGGGAAGATCAATGTGTGTGGCCTAGCTACCATGTCCATCCACATGATATTAAACTATAATCTTACCTCATGGAATGGAAAATAGATGCCTTCATGACCTACCATGATCAAGAGAGAATGGTAGGCTCAATTCATACACCACAACCACTATGTCTATTCACATAATGTTAAACTGTAACAATACCTCATGAAATAGAAATCTGATTCCCTCATGACATAACATGAGGGGGATATAATGGGAGGCTCAAAGATTAATCCCAAACGACCATGTCCATTCACATGATGTTAAAACATAATCTTACCCCGTGAAAGGGACATAGGATTACCTCATGACCTGAAGCGGTGTATAAATAATATAAGCCTTAATGAATTATCCCCAACCACATCATCCGTTAACACAATGTTAAAATATAATCTTAACCCATGTAATGGATATGGGCTTGCTTCATGAAAAGAAAAGAGGATGTTAGAATAGAAGTTTCAATATGTATTCCCCAACCACCACATCCATTCATGGGATGTTAAATTTTAATCTACCCCAATAAATGCACAATGAATTACCTCAGGATTACACATTTAGAGGAAATTGTGGGTAGATTCCATTTGTAATCCCTACTCACATCGTTAATGCTTCATAGAGGTTCTTGAGAAACTTTCATGAGTAAAAATTATTAACATAACTGATTCTCCATAGAATATCCTAGGAATATTCTATGGGTAAACCCACACCATTCCCCAAATATTGATCTTCTTAAAAAGGAAACATTATATATATATATATATCACTTATTATCCCTCATCGAGTATCCTTTCATGACACATTATTCTTTTCTACAAGACGTTAAACTTGTTGGATTAGTCCTATCACATGACCTAAAACTACAGAAAAAACTACATGGGTTTGATCCTTATCCTATAAATTGGGATTCATGGATTCCTCCCAGAGTTTCTATCCATAAATTGTTAAAACATTCAGGTGTTCCCTCCAAATAATGCACCTCCCAAATATTTATCCATGGGGTGTCCTGGTCTATTGATAAACTAATCACGTGTTTCATCGTAGGGATGACCCTCCCAGATCCACCTCTAAAGGGAGTTATGATTGGTCAATAACCCTAGGTTTAAAATATTCCCTCCAAGATACAAAACTCTCTCATTGAACTCCATGGGGTGTTCTGATCAGCTTATCCTCTCTCCAGAAGACATTAAAATCTTGCACCAATCCATCTCAAACAGTCATTTTTGTCTGTCTCTAAAAGATTTATAACTTGTTACCAAGTCAATAATACCTTCCCCATGCATAATTATGGGAATCCTAAGGTAATAATAAATGGAATACCTATATCCCATAGCATTAATTACATTATGAGTGACATTGGATGTGTTGGGTTTTATAGTCAAGTTTTCTTAGACATGATATTCTTTTAATATCAAAAGTAAAAAAAGTCCACGCTCCAAACACACCAAATGTCCAATGATGTCGGCCGATACCATATGATCTGATGAAAGGATACTATTATATTGATACATAAGTAGAGTAATTAACCAACATCCACAAATAGAAGTCACCAGAATTGAGTTTCACTAAAATGAATCTAATCTATGATGGTGTCCAAAATATTGGGACATGCTCTAAGGAGGGATCCCTAGAAGGAGGAACTGATATCTCATCATCCCATTTTTATCAAGGATTCAAATTCACCAACCATGGAATATTAGGTCCCCCAAAATTAGTGAGTATAAATTTGGTGAAAGAATCATATGTTTCTTTGACTATGCATCATCATCTTGTGAAAGTGTTAGAAAACACATTATTTTTACCCCAAGGTACATTTCTGATAGGACCACATCTACTTGTAGTAACCTGATAAGGATGTATTTCTATCAGAAATAAAATCAATATTTATCTTAAAAAACCTTATGATGTTCTTAAATATTTATCCTCAATGTATGTCATTGGGTTTTTTCCATTAATATATGTTTTTTTGAATCTTGAACTCAAGGATTATACTATTCATTCCATTGATACAAATTATAGAGAGCTAGGTCCCTATAGCCTGAATCTAGTTTCTTCTTCATTACATTAGTATGAGGTATAAGATATTTCATTCCAAATGACAGAATAGTTTAGTAGTATTGGTAAACTACATATATGAATCATTTTTATATTACATTTTAAAATGAATATTACAATGTATTTTTTGAGAATATCATTGTTCCCTAAATCATTTACTTTTAATATCCTTCAATGCAAACTTCTCAAATTCCTGGGAAATGAACTAAAATAAGTTTGATTTCAAATGCTAAGTAATGTATAAGTACAGTTGAAGTTTTCATGATTCAATACCGATAATTAAAAATTGAAGGGTATGTAACATAAGAAGATTTAAATTCATATAACTTAACTACTTTAATAGATAGGAAATAATGAATATGGAATGTTAAATAACTGAAAACAAATTCCATTAAATTAATAAAGTAAAAATGAAATGCATTAATAGATAATATTGATGTGAATTTCTCATGGATAATAATAATATATGAAATTACAATAATTATTAGTTATTTGATTTTTGGTCATAGGGGTGTGATGTATCTACTATGAAGAACATTCAAAAAGATGTTTAAACTATAGGTATAAACCTATTTAATTTTTCTAAATTTTTTCTCACATGAGACCAATAAATTCCCTAATGGCTATATAAAATTCAGGATCCACCAACTAGTACATGACTATATAATCCCTCATATAACAAATGATATATTTAATTCATAAATAAATATCTCCCATCATAAAATATATGCATTGAGTAAATGAATGATGTTTATAAATATTTTCCATGTTAATCACATAACATTCAAATTAATCATTGTATATAAAAATTTATTGAAGTTAAAAAAAATTATCATATCCATCTGATAAAAATATACTTATTTATGGGAATGTTTAGTTACAATGGAAAATTATTGTAAATAAGTACTTTTTCAAGGAAAAATTAATAATTTTAGAACAAATATAGATTGTTCAATAACATTAATACTTAGTAATTTTAATATAAAATCACATTGGATGAAATAACTCAAATTAAAACATAATATACAATTAAGTATAAATGAAACAAGATATTATATTTCATAGGAATAGTATATACTGTTGGAGTTGGTGGCCTAGAACCATATAATTTTTAATTTATGATGAACTTGTATTCATTGATTAGAATATTAATAAATACCTTATCACATCATGATTTTTCTAATGTGTGAAAATGCATGTGATAATTTTCTAAGGACAAGTGATTCACTAAAGGGTCATAACGGATCCCTAATACGATGAAAACCCAAAGGTTCCCTAACTCTAATCTTGAATATGTTTTCTATGTACCAATGATATTATTTTAGAGACACTAATAATACATTCCATTTGAGATGAGGACTGATAAAATATTGAGGCACATTCTCATGGTGTGCACCCTTGGTAGTATCTATGAGGATATTATGAGAATGAGACCCACGAGCAGGAAATCCACATTTCATAGTGTCATTGGATGTTATTATCTATGGAATTGTGCATTGGTTATTATAATCTTTTATTATTATTAGTGGCTATTAAAATTTTACCACCTAGATGTATTGACAAAAACTATAATGTCACATTTTTCCTAGTGAGGTGGTATATTTTGGGTGCATCACAAGTAATACTGCAATAATAAATAATGAGAGAATGGTTTTTCCCTTCTGTTCTACAATATAGGTTGATATCTTAGTCCCTTTGATGGAATTGATATAGCTTAAATAAATATATGACCATAGTGATGAATGGGAAGGTTCAATTCCAGGAATCCCAAAAAAGAACAATCGAGTGCATGGGATTATGGAACTATCAAGAAAGTTGTTTGATTCTAGATATCAAGATTATGGGATTACATTTTATGGTAAGCGTTCATAGGAGGTGACATGTTATTGTGGCATTAACTTCTTTCTCTACGGGTGCCTTGGCATGTTGCTAGATGCTAACCATCGAATTTTAGCAGGCTACGCCGACTTCTACTGAGAAAGAGTCTTGGAGGGTCACACACTAAGTGTATCCAAGTATCTCAGTAAAATATTTATTTAACAAGATTAATAAACATTATTCTCAATTTTGGATTTATAATTATTCAAGGATGTCAAATCACATTTATTTTGACATTGGTTATTCGAGAGAATATATTGTGGAACAAGTAACATCTTTAATCGAGTGTAATAAAATTATATTTATTTATGAACAAAATAGTCATTATTCAAGGTCAAATAAACTTGGTGGAGGAATTCAAGATAATGTCAAAACAAAAATACATTCCATGAATATTAATTTACATTCCATGTAGTTTTTCCATATATTTTTGAGAAATAATATTATTTAATTAAATAATATTAGGAATAATTCAATGGTAACCTATCATATCATAATAATATTCAAATGTTATTATAAGACATGGGGACTAACTAAGAATTAAATGAAATTGAATAAATGACTTTGGGTAATTATTTCATTCTTTTATTATTCAAAATAATAGAAATCCCAATTATGAGATAGATCATCCTCCACCGGATCAATGAGGGCACTTTGGAAGCAGCTCTCAAGGTGATCAAAAGTGGACATTGAATGTGAAGGATCTTCCATGATATCACCCATAGATCCCTCCCATGATGTCGAGAGATACATGGATCACGTGTGGATCACCACTAGAGGAATCCTACACTTGGCTTCTGAGACACAATGATAAATCAAAATGGATCGTGACTAAAAACATAAATGGAGAGAGAATACAATCAAGGAAATTCTTGTATTTAAATTTTATGAATTATAACATGCATATGATGATATTTTACATTGTTTTGATACTTCCATTATTCCATTTCCCTCTTAATTATATTCTGAATATCATGGATTTTATTATCATGACAGATCTCAAATTGATAACTATTAATGGTAAAATAAATGTTGGGTACAACCATCCATGGGCTTCTAATGTGACCAGAACATAAAAGTTGTATTAGATCTGTCATAGTGTTGATTATAAATATTTAGTTTCTCATTGATGATTTATGCATTTAACAATTTATTTGTATCAATTAAATTTAATAATTTTATAAATATGTATCTCAAGATATGTTCTTCCTCTTATGTTTCACATTCTATTTATAGAAACTGTCTATTATTTAATTTTGAATAAAATAAAATAAGGGATCACATCCAGAATTGCCAAAGGTTCCTCGATGTACAACCCTATAACACATGGCGTGTATTTTGCAGCACATGCTATATAGTCAAGGTTAAATTCATTGGGACTTCTCTACCAAACCAAAACATATGTTTCGGTTTATCTAATTTTGTATGAGTTTGTGTCTTGACCAAGAACAGGTGGAAAATGATTTCTAGATTACATGCTGTGTGGCCAACTAGACATGGTGTTTAGTCCCTTTGGGAAAGGGTGGGATTATGTACCCCGTACACGGCTTTCATGGTTGGAGACCATGTAACATGGATACTACATGGCGTGTGGCCCACCACACACTCTATGTTTCTTGATGATTTATGAAGTACATCTGAACACTGTATTCCTGGGTGTGTACTTTAGATGGACATTGAATGATAGTACATGCCATGTAGTTGTAATTACATGCCAGGTACTCATTCAAATTATATAGATTTATTTAAATTTATTATTATATTATAAAACCACTAGAAACGTGTACCATGGTGCAGGCGTAATGCTGGGGCTCAATAGATAATAAGTGTTATATATATATATATACCTATGTGTGTGTTTAATTTTACATATGTGTAATGTTCGTTTCTACTCATTGGGATGTTATGAACAAGAATTCACTAGATTTCCTCCAAGGTACATGTTATATTCAAGGATAATTTTAATGGAATTTATAAGATTAAATTTCGATGGATGAGAATCTCAAGGATTTTTAGAAAAATGGTTTAAGATAAAATGATTGATTAATTAAAGTTAATAATTTATTGATTTGAACATGATTTATCTTAAACAAGAATGACTAATGAATTTAATGCTAATTTTATTTAGGCATAAATATGATTTCTTGTATGGATGATCATTATCAAGACCAGGACCTTTTGTATGTGGATGGTTTCTTTTAATTTATTTATTATAATTTAAATTGTTGACCTTTGAGACTTCTCCTCATTAATATGTTGGGCTTGTGTTCCCAATGCTTCTTTTATGTAAAACCCCATTTTACCCCTCGCATACAAGTGAGATAAAATCATTTTTAATGGACGGATCTCCCATGCTAATGGAGGTGGCTCAAGTTAGGATCCAAGGAGAGACCTATCCAAGGATATTCAACGGTGGACAGGTGGAAAACTGAAAATATAAACCCAAAATGTTCATGGTGTTTCTCATATAGGCCTTGTGCTGTTTTATCAACAAATAGATAGACTAACCAAAAGAACAAGCTCGTGATAATCCTGTTTATTTTATTTCTCTCAATTTCATGGTTTAATTTTTGAGGGTGTGTTGTCGCCATCGTACAATTAATGAATTAAACAAGCATGAAATATGGAACTAAAATAAGATCATATTATGTGTAACTATTATCTTAGATAAGGTAAATAACTTAAGTATATCCCACTTAATATTAATAAGAATTTATGGAAGATAATAAAATTTCAATTTATACATAAATACAAACACCCTCATGGAAATATTAATTCGGTATATCCTTCCATAGTCTTGGATAGATTCAAACTGTAGTTGAATGTGCATAACCAACCCTGGTTGGAGTGCTTTCAATTATCGGGGAATTCTAATTCGAGATTTTGTGTTAATGTGTATTTTTTCACATCATGGGTTGATTTCTATTATTGGACATTGGGTGACCAAGAGGGGAAGGTTGAGGAAATCCAAAATAAATGTATTTCAAGATTAGGGAGTCCACTCATTGGATCGAGGAACTGCAAGTTAATGCAGATGGAATTTGGAATGCCTACCTATAACCTTTCATGTAGCCTGACCAAACCTAGTTTAGGTTATGAAAATGGAAATATGGATCTGTTACACTATAATATTAATGAAACAAAATATTCTAGGGTAAATTATGAGGGTTATTTTGTTTTGATAAAATAGTGGGAGACTAATAAGTATTAGTAAATTTATTTTCCTCAGTTTTATCATGATAAAGTACTAAATCATTTACTATCATAATTTGTAGAAAAGAAAAAATGGCATGAAACATATCATTGGGAACCACACTAGAGATGGAAACCCTTCTCACTAGCATTAAATTTTAGGAGTGTAGAGGCTTTTACGCATCATCATTCTCCCTGAGAGGAAATTGTATGCATTGTAGGAGCCTATTTTAGTATCGCCTAGAAACCATGCCAGTGATGAAAAAATATCTCTTTATATGAATCATTTGGTTGATGCCATAGATTTACAATTTTCAGGCTATTGGCCATGTCTAATTATCTCTTGAAGAAACAAAAAAACATGGATGTGTATATCATGATATCCTAACACAAGGAATCCTATCACGAGAATGAGAGAAATGAGAGAAATGATATCTCCAATGATTTATTCACAACTATGAATTGAGAGTCTATTCCAGCTAGGCCTCATGTAGTCAAGCTTATTTGATACATTTATTGTGTGAAAATTATAGGGATTATGTTCCCTGATTATTTGAGTGTAGATATCATCCTATAATCACATCCCAAGACCTTATCTAGATTTATTTTCAACTAAGACATGAGAAATAATTAGAAGATTCTATATGAACATCAGACATTGATTCACTAGATAGACAAGGGCATGGGGTGTGACAAAATCGTAGTCCTAATGGTGAATAAGAAGAGGAATGTTAAGTCAAAGGGACCAATGGTTTGTAAATGGTCAGAAGCCCCTGAGAACTATCTGTCTAATAAGGGTAAGATCTAGTGGTAGGGAATGGAATGGGAGGTGGTTTGTTTTTTATGTGGAAAGCCAAGATACTAGAAGAGGAACTGCACCCAGAAGTGTGGGGCTGATAAAGGCATGTTCATTATCGAGTGTAACCATTCAATGTTTACACATCTGGTATTAGATACAGCATTTGGGGATCACATATTTATTTAAATGTAGGAAAAAAAATCATATTTTGAAATATTTTTGGAGGATAGGTAGATCTAAGAGCTACCAATGGAGGAAGGCTTGCTCCATTGGCCGTTGGGGATTACCATCTCTCATTACCAACAAGGATGCTTTTGGTTTTAAATATCTATTATTATGTACATAGATTTACCAAAAACATTATTTATGTATCATGATTATATATGGATGGATTTATTTTTTTGTTTGGAAATCAGGGTAGTTTTTTTATAAGAAAGGTATATGATAGGGTATAGAGCATTTAAATAATGGTTTTTTGTATAAATTATGAAAACCTGGTATTTTAAGTCAGTAACGAAACAAACCCACGTGACTCATACAAAATCTAGTTGTGGACTAACCGTCTCGATCTTTTAAATGATAATCTCATGAAAAAACATTACCAATATGGGTTTTTAGAC
This sequence comes from Viscum album, assembly GCA_963277665.1. Lineage (NCBI taxonomy): Eukaryota > Viridiplantae > Streptophyta > Magnoliopsida > Santalales > Viscaceae > Viscum > Viscum album. Next base: position 1,224,245,602 of record OY728131.1, on the reverse strand, counting down.
TATACTGAGCTAAAAGCACTAGATAGATGTCCCACTTGCCTACAAGGGAAAATGGCCAAGCCTCTATTCGGTGGGTAGGGTTAAGGGGTCAAAGAGAATCTAGGATTGGTACACACAGATATGTGTGGACCAGTTTCCAATAGAAGCTAGAGGAGGACATTCTTAATTCTTTACATTTACTATTGATTTGAGTTGATATGACTATAAAAACATAATGAGGTATAAGTCATAGTCCATGGAGAAATTTAAGGAATTCAAGAACGATGAAAGGAATCTATTTGGGGAAAAGGTAAAGAAGCATCGATTAGATGTAGGTGGAGAATATCTGAACCACAATTCCATTGACGTTTTACGAGAGATTGATATTCTATCTCAACTCACTCTTCCTTACAAACCAAAGTGGAATGGTGTAAGTGAAAGGGGAAACCACACATTGTTGGACATGGTGAGGTCGATGATGAGTCACAGAAATCATCTATTATCCTTTTGGGGATATGCATTATAAACTATGACATACACATTAAACCAAGTACCAACTATGGTGGAAAATGGAATTCACTCTGAGTTAAGGAATGGAAAGGAACCCATTTTATTGTACATACATGTATGGGAATGCAAGGCATTTGTTAAGGCCTTCTCAGGCAATAAAGTCACACCTAAGGGAAAAGGTGTAACATTATAGGATATTCCAAGGAAACTAAATGATATAACCTATAAAAACTTTCAGGAAACAATGATTTGTCGCTAGACAAGACATATTTAATGAGAGGGAGAGTATCCTCAAAAAAGGATAGTGGGATCCGGATAGAATTTGATGAAGTTGATGCTCAAGATACATTGGAGTTGGTACAAGAACAAATTCATAGTGTCCCCATGGAAGAGGTTACAAAAACACTAGAACTGCGTAGGAGTTAAAAAGAGGTAAGAGAACCTGAGAGATTTGGTTTCTTAGTCAAAGAGGATGGTGAATTATTATTGTTGGACAATGATGAACCTCTATTATACAAGGAAGAATTAGTGAGCTCAGAAAATACAAGATTTCTTAAATCTATGAATTCTGCTATGGATTCCATGTATTAGAACCATGTTTGGGTTTTGGTAAATGAGCGAGTTGATGTAAAACTTGTTGGATGGAAATTGGTGTTCCAGATAATGATAGACATGGAAGGTCATGTTAGCACCTATAAATCAAGGATACATGCTAATGTATTCAGCCAAAATCAAGTAATTGAATATGTTGAATCCTTCTCACTCATTTCCATGATTAAATACATTAGAATCCTACATTCCATACCAGCTTACCAAAACAATGATATTAGAAAAATGGATGTCCAAGAAGAAATCATTAATGGGAACCATCAAGAAGGCATCTATATGACTCTACTAGAAGGTTTTATGACACCGGTTGAAGTCAAATGAGTTTTCAAGTGGCATAAATTCATATATGGATTAAAGTAAGTATCCAGGTCATGGATTTGTCCTTTTGATTACACTATAAAGGAACATGTTTTTGTTAATTAAAAGTGTGATCCATGTGTTTATAATAGGTTTAATAGTAATTTGGTGGTTATCCTATTAGTATACAATATATTACTAACTAAGAATGATATAACAGTATTATAGTCAGTTAAAGTCTAGTACAAAAAGTGTTTCTCCATGAAAGAATATTTTAAGAAGCCTAAATTTTATGGATTAAGATAATTCATGATAGATCTAAGAGGATGAATGGACTATGTCATGGTACATACATTGACGAGATACTACGAAGATTTATTAAGGAACAATCCAAGACTGGATTGGTAGAAGTGTCATATAGCCTACATCTTTCTAAGAGAATGTGTCCACAGACAAAACATGAGAATGATATGATGAGTAAGATCCCATATGATTCACCAATAGGATCAATCAATTATGCCTTGTTATATACCAGGCTTGATTTTTCCTATGAACTAATCATCGTAAGATAGAAATGAATCTAGATTCAATGTACAAGTCTCCTCGAAGAGGTCCATCATAGTGAGGACTCACTTCCTTCTGGTGGACATGGCCACGCTCATCCCGGACTGGCAAGGTGCTCCCTCATTGTGGATTCCTCAGGTTAGGACCCAATCTCACCTTCCTTGATTAGATAATCCACAGGGGAATTGGGACTGCTGGCACCCTCCTACTGTATGTCTTAAACTGAACTCGGATAGGTCCTGTGTTGCAGGTGCAATGAGAGTCGAGGGTGTGGTTCATGATCCTGAGGGTACTGTAGTTATAGCCTATTCGTCATTCTATGAAAATGGCACCCCTCTTCAGGCCAAGGCCAAATCACAGCTCACCGGAATCACTATTTGAATGCTAGATAATCTAGGCGTCTCTTAGGTATAAACCGATTCTAAGTCCTTGATGGCTCCCAGAGTGGGAAATGACCATCTCCTTCGTTCATAGCATATATTGTTGGTAAAGGTTGAGCCCTTCTTGGTACCAACATCTGAGTCTCCCTTACATGGCATGAGGGCATCAAGGTCACGGATTATTTGGCCTCTTTGGTAGACCAGAGTTCCATTAGTACTCATATCACCTCTTTTAGCTATCTAAAACCTAAGGGTGTGAAACTGGTCATAGGGAATGACCTCAGCCTACACTATTTGATCCCCCCTTAGTGTGGGGCTAGGTGTACTCTCTATTTTAAGATAAAATTGATATTTTATGGTTATCAAGAAGATCCGGGAGAACAACATTGGACTGCAGTTATGACTATCTTTAAGTATCTGAGTTCAACTAAAGTTATGTTCCTTGTGTGTGGATTAGATGAAGAGATTGTCATCAAAGGGTATGATGATGCTGGTTTTCAGAATTATTAGAATGATCAGAAGTCAAAATTAGGATATGCTTTTTGTCTTAACGGAGTAGTTGTGAGGTGGGAGAGTTAAAATAATTCATGTGATTCCAATTCTACAGTGGATTCCGAATATATAGAGGATTATGATGTAGAAAATGATTCCATATGGATTCATATATTTTTTAGGATCTTGATGAGGTTCCTAGGAGTAAATTTCCTATCACATTGTGTTTTGATAATACTTCATCGGTGGATATTGAAAAATAACCAATGTCACATCAATGGGTAATGCTAATTCTCTATAAGTATCACCTCTTGAGGGATTTCAATAAAAGGGGTTAAGTTGAAGTGTGTTGCGTTTATAATAAAAGAGAATGTGGTGGATCCAATGAATAAAGTCCAATCATAGAAGAAGCATAAATATCATATGAGAGATAGTGGGTTAATGGTTGTTATCAGTTGGATCTAGTCCAAGTGGGAGACTTTTGGAGTTAGTTTCCTGGAAATAACCACATTTAACATTATGATAAAATTGTATAAATGTATTTGAATATTAATAAATACATTATCATATCATGACTGTTCTTCGGTGTGATAATTCATGTGATAATGTTCTATGGAAAGCTGTTTCACTAATGGTTCATAGAAGATCCCTGATATGATGGGAACCCAGATGTTTTATAGAATAATTCTTGAATATATGTTCTATAGATGGATGATGTAATATGGGGGTAGAAAAAATAAATACCATTAGTGTTGAGGACCCATAAAATTTCAAGGCAACTTCTTATGGTGTGATCCCTTTGTATTATCCAAGAGGATATTATGAGAACAAGTCCCTCCAGTAGGAATCTAGATTTCAAAGTTTCACTGGATATTCCTATCTGCAGACATGGGTGTTGGTCCTTAGACATAAAGATTATTATTAGTGGTTATTTAAACTCGTTCACTTAGATGTATTGACGAAAACTATGACGACACACTATTCATTGTGAGGTAGGATATGTGGGGTTTTTTCATGAGTAATATTGAATTAATAGATAATGCATGAATGTAGTTTCCCCTTCTATTTGACAATGTAAGTCGATACTTCAAGCCCATTGATGGAATTGATATGGGAAAAATAAATCCATGGACAAGGTGCAGAATGGTTGAGTTCAATTCTGTGAAGTCAAAGAAAGAATAATCTGGCACATGGGTTGATTGAACTAGCATTCAACTTTCTTGATTCGAGACATAGAGACAAAGGGATTACATTACATATTAAAAATTTGTTGGAGGTGACATGTCATTACAACATTAACTTCTTTCTCAATGGGTGCCTTGGTGTGTTTCCAGATTCTAACCTTGAACTTTAGGCAGGCTTCACCGGATTCCACTGAGAAAGAAGCCTAGAGGGTCACACACAATGTGAATCCAAGTATATCAACTAAATATTTATTTAACTAGTAGAATAATTATTATTCTATATTGTGGTTTAATAATTTATCAATGATTCCTGATCATATTAATTCCGACACTGGTAATTTGATAGAATTTATTATGGGAGAAATAATATATTTATTATAATGTAATGCAGGGGTATTTATTTAATAAATAAATAGTCATTATTCAAGTTCTAATAAATTTAGTGGGGGAAATAATGAAAATGAAAAAACCAAAATATGCACCATGTATATTAATATACACTCCATGTAGTTTTTAGGGTATTTGTGAGAAATAATATTATTCAATTAAATAATATTAGGTCTAATTTTTTGGGTACAAGTCAAGTAATATTTATAGTCAAATGTTATTGTTAGACATGGGGTCTTACTAAGAATAAAATGAAGTAAATAAATACCTTTTGGTAATTATTTCATTTTTTTGTTATTCTACATAATATAAATCCCAATTACATTATTCTCATCAAGCTATATATTCATTCTGGTTCTGCACAACAAATCTTGATAAAGCTCTCAAGAAAAGAGTGAATTTCTTTCCTCTAAGAACTCTCTCACATTACGAGAGAGATCCTCCTAAACTAGAAAAAGGATAATGCATTATAAGTGGCTGTCAAGGAAATCGAAGGTGGAAATATCATGAAAAGGTGATTCTAGGCTAGAACCCAGAGATATCATTGGACATGTCCAGAGGTACATGGAGCATGTGTGGGTCTCCTCTAGTAGAAGCATACACCTGGATTTTGTGATGCAATGATGGATCACATTGGTCTGTGACTGAAACAATCAATGGAGAGATAATACCATCAAGGTAATTATTTTGTTTTAATTAAATTAATTATAAACAGCATATGATGATCCTCTCTATGGTTCCAATACATCTCTCTTTTATTTTAGTTCTTCATTATATTCTGAACATCTGACATTTTATCATTGTGATAGATATAAGAAATATCATTTTTTATGGATACATAAATGTTGATTACACCCATACATGAACTTCATCTGCACATGGAACCTTTATATACATCACATTAATGTTAATTGGTTCATATTAACTAATATGTCTTAATGGAATGAAAATTTAGTCAAAATCCCTTGCCTTAGACATTATTTTTTTTGAAAATTAATTAACCTCCAGAATATTGAGTTTAAACATGTTTCAAAATTATACCATAACTATATTAATACTTATAATATAATATATGATCCTCTTATATAATTTTACTATTTGTTATTAATAATATTTTATTATTTTAATTGTGTTGAGGGTTAGTCACCTTGTATTATCATTCATGATTTTTATAGAAATTATAATTATTTTCAATATTTATAGCCCCATAATACCAAGAACAATTAAAATTAAATAACTATAATATTTATACATCAATTATAAATTTAATACCAATCATGGAATATGGTTTTGAGAAACGAAGTCAGATATGATCATGGAGATGTTAGGTCATTCGTACACATGAGTAACGATTCCATTATTAAAAGTTTTTTAGGGAAATAAGGTAAGTAATATATAATAATTATACAATTAAAATAATGTCTTTTATTTCATATTATAAACTTATATATATTTTCCATTAGGTGTGGAGATCAAAATAGGATCACACTACTTCATGAATGAAGTAGTCCACACGTACATGAACTATGTTATCATCAATGAGAGAGTGAAAAGGTAAGAATGAAAATGGTATATAATCTTTATAGAATTATCAATTTGTCCTAAATATCATAACTATGTAATTAATATGACATTAAATCATTATATTTATTATTCTCACCTCTAATGAATGATTTTAGTGAAAAAAGAATAACATTTCTTCACAAGGTAGTAGTCCACTGTACAGACTAGCAACATTATCGTATCCCCTATAGAATGGAAAGTAAAAAATTTATATATAAAATAACTAATAAATAGGTATAATTATTTTTTTAAATATCATATATATAATTTATATCAGTCATTTTATCCATCCATTAAAGGTAGTAATGGAAGAATGAATGACATCATTTCGCAAGATGGCATTCCGCCTTACACATGAATGAGGGTTTGATAACCCATTTGAAAAAAAGTAGAGATGGTTTTATGTCATGAAAACATTATAAATATGTTCCTATATATATAATATAATTAGGATATTATATAATCATGGTTTAATAATAATTCAAAAAGCTGGAGAAAGAAATAAAATAAAAAAAATTATCAAAGAATGCTTCCTCTTCTTCAAATATCCTCTATAGGATTGCACTAAATCCTACATATGATGGATTAATGTGAAAAAATAAGTCTTATATGATTAATTTAAGGAATATTTGAAGACATTTGGTCATTTTTTTCTTCATTAAGAAGGGTATGATAGGTGTTAGTATGTTAGGGGAGTGAAAAATACCATTTTAACCCAAACCGTGCTAATAGAGTTACTACTATTTAGAGTTCAATATTTTAATTATAAAATAATAATTGGTCTATGAGTGGACCATATTTGATATTTATTATCATTTAAAAATTATTTGATCTACTTTCTTATCTTTAGTAATTTTGAATCATTTTATAAATTTATATTTATTATAAAATAACTTTAATGTCCATTTTGATATTATCCAAATAAACTCATTCACGAAAAAGATGGAGTTAAATTATATTATTTTATAAAATTTGTAAAATTATATATTAATATTCTATATTAATTTTAAAAAACAATTATTTTAATTTTAAACACTTTTAATATATTTAATGTCATTTATTTTATATTATTATTATCTAAATAATTCTTTCACTAGCAATTCTTAAGAACATAAAATAGTTATTTCATATATAAAAATTTAAAATTATTTATGATGATAAAATGAACTCCATTACCTTAAAAATAATATTTTCAATAGAACATATATTGATTTATCAAATCTAAAGGATTTATATATAGTGAAGGCAATGACAGTTCATTTTTTGTTTTATTTTTATATTTACTATATTGGTCACTATCATGAAAAAGTGTATCCAAAACTCATAAAAATATATCATATGCCAATATAGGACATACCATTGAAATAAAATGGGTTTATAATTATTTATTAGGTCATTTTAAGCATCATCTACTTTGATAAATCCCTAGTTATTCCATTATTTCCTTAAAAACGGTACATAATTTTTAGTGATTTTTCAATTCAATTTGGTCAAAAATTAAGTTGACCATTTCAGAAAATATAAATTATTTCTATTCTAAATATAAAATATATTATTAAAAAATTAATTCAACTAATTATGCAATTTTAGTTTAAATGAAATCTCACAAACATGATGTGAAAACTGTCTTCCAAAGAGAAAATGTTTAAATATGTAAAAGGTTTTCGTATAAAAATTTGATGTAAAATGATTAAAATGAGATAAATTGGATTTATTTAAATATAATTAAATTAATTTTACTTTAAAACCTAGAAAAAATATTATTTCACTTTATAAATTATTTAAACTAAAAATCATCTTTCAATTAAAACTCATTAATTTAATTAGTCATAAAAAATTAAATATTTCTGAAAAATTCCAAAACATTTCCCAAAGATAATTTTTATATTTTGTTTTAAATAATATAGTTAATATTTATAAATAAATTATGTTTTTTATCAAAAATTAATTTGAAATTGAATGCGTGAAACATGACTAAACCATTTTTCTATTTACACTCTATGTTGTAGCATTACTAACTATCTTAAAGATTTATTCACTAAAATAAATATATTGTGATGTATTTGGGACATATAGTGAAACCATGATTCATGTTTTCAAATTATATACGGAATCATTAGAAATCATTTAAATCATCTTTATCTATCGAGGACAATCGTATTTCATCCCTCGAATAACCTTACATGGAATGAGATGGGAATTGAAGGTTTTCCCAATGGGGTATCATACAATATTGAGCCATCATTGAGTAAAGATCTATTAACTATGGTATATTCCTCTTTTTGAGACCTATGCTTTTACATCAATATATTTTCCCAACTCTCTTCAAAATCTCCTTCTATTGATAATGTTATGATTCAAAATAGAGGAATTTGATTGAAATTCTACAAGTTGTAGATCGATTTGTCTTAATATGATGTTAAATTAGATTAAAATCATGGGAGGATATCCAATGTTGATGAATTCATACCATTGAAGAGAGATATGTTGAAGGGACATCATTGGGTTGCATTCATCAAAATGTTCCCTTTTTATTAAATTTGACATTACTGTGTTCTAGGAAGTAGTTATTTCCACTAGTTTATTTTTATATGAACTTAAAGTAAAATACATGGTTTATTGGTCATGGTCCTGGTTAAGCAGTCACATTCAATATGTCCTTCAGTATTTTTTCCTATAACTATGATTTTAGGATTTTTCTTATATACATTTTATTAATTATAATTTATCTATTATTAATTATTCAGAATCCTTTGGGATGAGTTAAAAAATTATAGAGATAGTTTGAGGAAAATTTTAATTTGTCTAATAAAAACAATATATTGGTATTTTCAGATCATTGAGTTGGTTTTGTTTGAGGTAATTGGTTCTGTGTACTCAACCGTATAGTATTATTCATATTTACTAACAAAAGATAGGAGTTTCAACACTTTTTGGCCGATGACCATTAATTCAATTTTTATTATGTATAACTAAAGTATTTTAATTAGTTTATGATATTAATGTCTTAATTAATTAACATTGGGTTCCTAATAATTGGACAAAGTGCCAATGACCATGATGGACCTTGTGTACTAGCTTATTGATGGGTTACCAATAGCTGACTCATGTCCTAGCGAGTAGTATGTGCGGATTATAATTAATTTTTTATCTCATTGTGTGTGTCTGTGTGGCCCATGATATAAATATATTATTGTTCTATCACATTTTGTGTGTGTGGTTGTGGATCCCATGTTTGATGATTTGACACATTGGGGGTGCGGTTGTAATATGTTTGACCTATATCCCATAAGACCACATTCTATGTTTGACCAAATTTATGTTTTATTGGGATTTTGATTATATATTGTTCTCTTTTTATATGTATATCCATTTTTCCTTGATTTTATTCCTATGTTGGGGTCACCTTTTAATGGTAGGAGAGAGTGGTCACATGGATTGGGGAAAACAACAATATAGAAACACATAGTGTGAAATGGTATGCCTATATGTGAGAACCATGATTTTTGTGAAATGACTATAGATATGTGTTTCTATTAGGAATAAAATGTTCCATTTTGATATGTATTTTATATGAAATGTAGTTTTGGTGTCGTGAATGGACCTTAAGATAGAGGTGGATATATCCTAACTCTGTATCCCTAGATGGGGAGTGTGATTAGACACCATATGTAATGACAAGTAGAGGCTAAGATATATGATGGGTAATTATGGACATGTGTATCTAGACATGTGTTATTTAATGTAATATGTGTTTAGACAAGAGAGGTGATCATGGGGAGTTATATTCAATGTTACTAGATCTTAGTGATAGAAATTGGGTCAAATGACATATTATGGTCTGACCTGTAGAATTAGGTCCAACATAACTATTGAGTATCTCCAAGGCTATATCGTACATAATATGAGAGATATTAATGGGAGATTATTACCTAGTGGTGTCTAACACAGTAGATTAGGTCCTATATTACAACTAAAAGAGATTCAAGGCATGTAGACCAAGAGTGGTTTAACCTTTGACACTTTGCTTGATAACATTCTCTTTACTTTTTTACGTCCATTATGACTACATTCTAATATGTAGATGAAGCAGGTGTAACTATTGATTTTTGAATCTTGGTTAGAACACAACCCCTCAGTACATTGTTATTTATATCATGTCTGTTTTCATAGTGATATTACGTAATGTTTCACATTTATATTTTTCATGTTCGGATTTTTTAGTTCTTATCACATAAACATTGACTTCATTTACCATTTGGGTTCCAGACCATGTATGTTGTGTCCTACCAAGTGGTACACAGAACAAATAATGGATTCTTGGGATCTTAGTTACCAATAATCCATCACAAATTAAAGAAATATGTTGGGATTAGTACCATGTTTGACGATTAAGCTAGATGTCATGCTATGAGCCTAGAAACTCGGATGTGGTGAGTATGTATTTATATATCTGGTTGAACTTTTGGTCACCTCTATCTATATATGTGAGATACACAGTGGGTGATGATATCGTATTTGTGTTTAACAACATAGTATGTATACTATTTCATCTCATTTATATTGATGAAATGTATATTGTTTCCACATAATCTAATTTTCTAATGATTTCATATTTTACTATTTATTTTCTTTTCATACTATGATTGATGATACATTTGTTCCATGAAATTCTATTGAGAATCACTACTAGTCAGTATCCTCTGATGTATAAGAAGTAATGGTTAAGTTCATGTGTCATTCTCCCTTCGACCAATGATTTGGGAGAAGATGTTAGAAAATGTTTTCATAACATTTTATTTTATTATATATTTTTATTATTTTTTTAAATTGTTGACATAGGAATGTACCAGGTCTTGTGATGAAAACAAAATGGGTTTGTTGTAAAATAATTTCCCAATGGAATTCTTGGTGATGAAGGCATGGGATTAATATCACTGGATTGAATAATTATTATATTTTTTCAACTCATGTGGTGAACAACGGATTCTTGTGGATTTGAATTCATTTTTATTTGACAGTTGGTAATATTATTAAGAGGCATCCCATGCATCTTATTTGGAATGTAGGGTTCTCCTAACGTATGTGACTTGTGTGTCATATTATTAAATCTTATGTGTGTATTATTTTCTATAAGAGGTCTTGTGAGATTATACTGTGGTTCACCTCAAAAATGATGATGATGATGAAAATGATGGTGTTTCAGTTCTGTTATTCAAATATGGTTCCATGTGCTTATTTGGTCATTGTATGGAGTTGAACTCCTTAGCTTCAACCTTGTGTGTGTATCAAATGGATAGGTATAGTTAATTAAGTTTAAAACTATAGTAAATATGGTTTTATCAATATAAACTAAGAGGAATTATGTTTAACTAATTTTGTATATGTGGACTCTTGATGTGGTTAGTCTAAGGGAAATGTATTTTTTATTCCCTTTGGAGAGGTTCCTTGATAAATTTATGTCTTATCTAACCCTATAGAAACCTTTTATGGGGTTTTTTGTAGTAAATTGTTTTATTTAAATGAGTCTCTAGTACTATAAGGTTGGTTCCTTTCCCTACTAGAATGTAAATTGATTGAGAAACTTATTTGTGGAAGAATAATCATGGATATTACCAAATAGAAGTTATCATTGAAATAAATGACTTTGGATATATGTTATCAATATAATACTTATAATAATTTCATTTTATGTTTTCGAATTTACTATGTGTATTATACACCATGAGTTCTAATATTCATGATGAATGTTTAGGTTTCATTATTTGGTGGATGTGTAATAGATTGATATAGAACCAATGTGATGGGTGGTGTGCATTGGTACTCATTTCCAATCTGTTCGCTTTTCTAATAAGGATAACTATTAGTTCTTGTGTTTTAATGATCAATAACATTTATTTTTTGATAAATAAATGCAATCATGTATGGCCTAAAGGTCAGTGACTCGTGATAAAATCACAATTATAGATTAATTAGTGGTGTTGTCAAACATCATTGGAAAAGTAATAAAATTTGTCAATTAATGTAGTGGTTGCACAGGAAAAGTTGATTCACTAGAAGTACAGTAGAGATAAAAATGATGATAATGTTTTTGGATCTATGGATGAACCCACCATATATGGTAGTGGGGGTTGACTAGTAATGTTTTCTATCTTGGGACAACATTGATTCTACAATCTTTCATGTTTTGTGTGAATCCCCTAGTTTTTGGAAATCATGATGTTTTTGTGAGTACAAGTTTCTTTTTGGTAAATTATTACATCAACAAGAAATCTGGGTACCTTTGTTTAATAGACACAAGGTTGTTGTCTATGGAAATTTCATGAATTGATTAACATATTGTGTGAGGGGACAATATTCCTGTGTGGGTCGAAGAAAACCTGCACCAGCCATGTACGGGCTGTATCGACACTGTGTAGGGGTGATCTGGGTTAGGTAGTTCCGTCCAAGCCTGTTTGGGGATGGGTGGACCCGTAGATGCACATTTTGAACTGGTCGAGTCTATGTGAAGCAGTAATGGACTACCTGGACTGAGGAGCCACCGCGGCCAAGCGTTTCATAGTCTTGTAGGTGGCTCATAATTTTTAATAAAAGGTGGATGAGAATGGTTGTGACATGCCAGATCTAACAGGTGGTGTGGCCACAACACTCTATTACTGGAGGATGCAAAGCACAACGGTGGTACGTGGCGGCGATGTGTGTTGCAAAGGCATTGGTGGCCAGGGTATGGGCTGAAAATATTCGGCCGGTGAGGCTTCCAAGCTATTCCAATCAAGAGGGGAACATTACACCTAGGAAACAATGTGTAGTGGGGGTGCCCCGGCCCGAGGCACTACATGATGTGGGGCTACGAGGCTTGTCATTTGAGGTTTTCCAGATGGGGATATAGTGTCTGATGTGGTCATAAGGCATCGCACGTAAGAGGAATTTGGTATGGATTGTCCAGGACTAGTCCGATCAAGGAAGGAGGTGGAGTAGGGCCCCGACTAATCATTGAGACGGATGGCTAGTGAAGCCTAGGCGGTGCATTGGGTGGTGGCTCTATGGCAGGAAGATGTCAGGCATGCGAGATCCGGTAGTAGAGGTCTTATCCAAGACAATTCCACATCGAGAGGCAGGGGCGCCAAATGTGGCGTGGGGCCCCTCCATTAGGGATGAGGTTGGGTTTGGCACTGGCGCCGCACTAACTAGTTTTCTGGCCTGGTGTGCTGCACAATAGGTGGGTCAAATCTACCCCAAAACCTAATCCCTTTATTTTTTTAATCAGACCTCCTTTGATTGTCTTCTAATTTTCCTCATTTTTTTCTTTATGATACCTACTTTTCAGGTCTCCTCCTTTTCCGTTATTATTGTTTTTTATTAGCTTATGAGATAAGCCAGGACCCCAAAAAACGTTTTCCACACCCCCACTTTTAAAAATTTCATAAAACCTATATAGGATGGTGGAAAATTAATAATATAATTATAATCATATTTTTCTTAATTATATGAGTATACTAGAAAAATAAAACCTTACAATAATAAAATATTTTTATAATAAATATTATAATAATAAAATATCATTTTAATAAATATTATAATAATAAAATTATTATTATAATTAATATATTATTATTATAATCATATAATAATAATAATAATAATTATAATACATCACTGGAAAATATTATTCTAGTGTTAAATGGTTTAATTTATTAATTCAATGGTTCATCGAATTAGAACCTCACAGAACAACTGGTTAAAATCCTCTCTAGAACTTCGGATGGCCACAAAATGGTCATCCATTGTCAGATTAAGACGTAGTCTGTAGCGTTGGGACGATAATGAAGTCCTCTTTAACAATTAATAAAATTTTATTTATTTGGCTTAAAACTAAAATGCGCACTTTATGATACTACTTGAAGGAACCATGCATGCAATGGGAGCCCCAAATATGTGGGATTTTAAAAAAATATCACTGATTATCAATTTAATTTTGTCGATTTTAGTGAACAGCTACCCATGTTATGATGAGGATCTCACGTGAAGGGTTTTAGGCCGAAAAATAAATTCTAAAATAACTAGTTTAAATACAAATCCATTCACGGCGTCTGGTCTTCATTGGAAATCAGAGGATGAAGAATCCAACATTAAACTCCTCTAGATCTTCCACACTCACTTCATGAAACATTGGGAATATCGTTCCTCAATGTTTGGGTGATAGCATGTAATTCTAACATTGCCTTCAATGGTCCATCAATTACTGGATCTCTGTTTTTAAGATTCCTGTGGGAGAGCTCGATCTGAGTTCAATGGATCCAGAGAATCTCTCTCTAGAAAATGTGATAGAGGAGAGGACATGGAATTATCACGAATACCAATTTCTTAAAGCCCCTCATCCACTATTTAATGTGTGTTAATTTTTTACCAATAAATTCCAACCCTTCCCCCAAATAATTAACGCACTATTAATGACATATTATGAGTACTAAACTGAGTCATAAATGTTATTATAATGTTATTTTTTTATATTAAATATATTACATGAATATAATTGATTCCAAAATATATATCTTCATTCCCATAAATATTAATTTAACATTTAATATTTTTAAATATTCATCAATTAATATTTTACATTAATTTACTAAAAACTCATAAATAGATTTAATAAATAAATTCAATTCTCATTATTCAAAACTCCAAGAATATGATTTTATTTATTACATTGGTGATCATTTTCTATGGAATATTCTCGAACCCCAATGGTGTGGCCTACATGTCACACTATCATATTTAATTGAATATGGCATAATAAAAATATGCTATTATGTGTGACCATCTAGGCCCTTATCTTGATAGAAATGAATATTATTCATAGTCCAAGATGAGAATCTAGAAACCCATCATGGCCCCTAATGAGATAACGATTTTCACAGTAGTGACAACCAACCTACGAACAGACACTGTAATATAATCAAATTTTCTATAATATCTCATACCGAAGGACGCACACATGAGACATAACCCTTTTCATGCTATATTGTATTTTAATCTAACTGGATGGATTATCTCTCAACTTACATGGCCACTGTCTTATAGTTTTACTTCTATCCTTATAAACATGTCCTGAGATATATTACTACCATACCCCAGATGTGAAATATCATCTCTTTACCATTCAACAAAAGTCATGCCACCAATGACGCACCCCACACAAACTACCATGCCAAAACAACATTTCCATGGTTTTTGTCTTGCATTAAAATATGAAATAAAATTAAATACATTGGTAATGACTTAAATTTAGGAGAATGTTACACATGATTTTAGATAGGACTCTCCAATGACACCCGAAACATGTGGTGTTCTTATTGGTGGGTCATTCCTCATGATCTTAGTACTAGAGATCACCAATTGCGAACATTATATGAAGAAGCCTCAGTGATTATGGTCCTCCCGCATCTGATAGTATAACATCTACTATTTCCAATGTGTATTATGTGTCTATACCATAGAACATATATTTAAGATTAATTCCATAGTATCTAGGGGTTCATATTAAAGCATGGGATCTGCTATAAACATTCGATACGACAATTAATTTTTCGACATTACCAATTCAATTGAGAATGTAGAAAAGATTACACAATAATTGTAAGATGAAATCATGTATAGCTATCTGTATACACAATATGGTAATCATAAGCACTAGATATTTGGGTCTAGGTTACCCACTATTTCATTATATGACACATACTGATGCATCGATTGGCAATAACTAGCCCCACCGAACACATACTAAGTCCAATTCATTCATAGTATGGAAGGGACGAATCATAATAAACATATAAATTCTTATTGAAACAAGAATATTAAATTAAATAATTTCCCCAAGTAGTAAACATGATCCAATACAATCTAAAGGAACATGGAGAATGGTATCAATATAGTACGTCGCAAGTCCAAATGATCATAAAACCTTAAATAAAATATTGATGAAGGTATCATATAAAAAAAATCAATTTATTCAAATATTAAATAATGTTTTTTTGGCATGGATGAAAATACTCAAACAAAATCACAGATAATTTCATGAAAAAATAACATTAATCTTTGTAAAGATGTGTTATTTTTGAAAATTATTTATTTTTGTAATAAAATCAGATGAACACCCTCTATGTCCCCAAAAAGGAAATAAAAAAATGAATTTTTCTTTTTAGATATTAATGAATTATCCATACATATATTTTTCATGAAAGAAGTATAACCCAATGAATGAGTGTTGGGTTTGAAAATCCCCTTACAACATTGAAATTGGGAATGCTTCATTCCCCATAAAATAAATGACCATAAAAAAAATTAATACCATAAAGATAAATAGATTCATGATATGATATTTCAATATGATGTATACATACCCCAAAAGTATTAAATAATTGGTAATTAAGGTATTCGCATAGAAATGGGAGTGAGATGAGAAAACCCTTAGCTTGTGTCTGGAACCATTATTAACATGTACATAACATATTGGATAATAAAATTAGATTCATTAATTAAATATTTAAAATCCATAGATCATATATTTTATTTTTTAATGTTTTGTTAAGTACATTTATGACCATTTAAATAGATAATATTGTTTCATTTAATTACTTATAGTTCATTCTATTTCTTGGTTTATATTATAGGTTCCATTGTATAAAAGTATGTAAGTTCATCTTATATCCGAACGATGCTCCAAATTTGAAATTATAAATTATTAATGAACATATATAATTTCAGATTGTGTTATTTATCTTTTTTTATATTGTATGTGGATGATTCATTTGATAAAATGTTAAGGAAGATAATTGGATTTTTGGCTTCTGTTATTACCATTACAAATTTGTATAATTTTAATTATTAATATGTTTATATACCAGTTACATAACATAAAAATAAGTTTTAATTAAAATATTTTTATCAGTTTTAATAATAATTTTTTTTATCAGCATCATTGATGGTGGTAATGAAAAATGGAAACTCGCCATCCATGTAGGCGGTGAATCAAATCCACAGAAATGATGTTTTCATTTTTAGAATAAAATGGGGGGAAGAGATATTATGAGCGTTATTCCATTAACAAAATAAAATTCCAATATATATATATAATGTGATTTATCATGTCATTGTGGTTAGTGGAGGTGAGGTGAGTATAAGTTATGAAAATATGTTAAAAATCAGTGAGGCTTTTACCTATTGAGTATCGCTTCCTTGGTAAACTCTTCAAGGAACATAGAGATGGTCTTTTTGTGAGACCAGTATGACCTGACCAGAGGGAAGTGGTTTTAGAGATACATTTTTTAGAGTATAATTAATATTCACATCTTATAATGTGTGATGATAAGGTGTGGTGATGCGTGATATTTATTCTGATGTATAGGGGTGTTTTCGATTATTTTATTCGTTAGATTATTTTTTTTCATGAAAATCAATAATGTTGATTCTTATGACTATGCACAGTGACTAGTGCATGTGAGTTAGAGATACTAGTGCTTCAATCATCCAAAAACCATCCATGACTTAAAAATTCATTTATTTTTCTTATAATTTTAAATACCACAAATAATTACATTTCTTTATTCATCAAAAATTAAACAATTATACAAAAATACAAAAAATTAACCCTTACCATTTGTTGATTTGAAGATTTATAAAATGGTCTCATTTTTAGTAAAATATTTTTCTATTCATGCGAAAAATAAATTTTAAATAAAATCATCATTTATTTGAAATATATAGATTTTAAAATTATAACTGATTTTGAGAGGCTTTAAAATTTTAGTTACAATTTCTGAAAATTAACTTATAATCATAAGATAAAATTAATAATTTATAAATAAAATTTCTTTTAAATGAATATTTTAATTATAAAATTTTAAAAAAAAATTATGTTTTACACAAATAGCAATACTTAATTTATCATTTTAAAACATTTATTTACATATTCAAGGATATAAATATATCATATTTTCATTTATGAGATACCTAAATACTATTTATGCTCTTATATATGAGGTTATTATTATAATTTTTATGTTACTATTACTTAAAGTAAAATTAATATTTGAATGGTTGTTTTAGTATTTAAAAGTATATAGTGATATTAAACTCAGTGTTTCATGAAACATAAGATATTAATATATTATATTTAAAAGAGTCATACCATATAATTTTGGGTTGTTACACTAATAATTCGTTTTTATATATTAATCATGAATCTTTTTTTGATGATCATGTGTCGAATTTATAAATCATGGATAACTACTTTGTTCTCCATACGATATGCATGGCATTGGGCACCTCCGAAAAAATAACTTCTCACCGTACCAATTTTCCTCAGAAATATTTATATCCCAAAATCCCACTACCAATCATTCATTATTTTCTAGTGTCTCCATGTGTCAAGTTATGCATCAGGATGTACTCGACATTCTCCCAGATCTATCCTCCCTATAGAATCAACTTTTCCCCATACCTATCCTTCATCATATAACCCCCCAATGATTTCCCTCAATAATCTCCCATTCCATATTCACCTGTAAGGAATTCATGGTTTCTTTTATGTTGTGTATGTTTAATCCACCTTCATCGATTAGCTTGTCCATCCTCTTACATGATTCCCTATGTAATTTTTTGGACCTGAGTAGCATCACAAATAAAGTCCTTTAATATTTTTTATATACTTTAAAATGTTCTATTAAGATCTTTGAGCATGAACAACACATGCATTGGGATGGATATGGGTGTGTTGTTAACCGGAGTAAGGCACGAATGACCCGATGGCCTTCTTTTTTTATTTTTTTATGGACAATCCCCCTTTTAAGGGTTGAAAGGGAACCCGTACATGACCCGTATGCCCAAGGCAAAAGGCCCAACAAACCTGCATTACATGACCCGAAGGCCCAGAGGCATACCATGCCCAATACATGACCCGTAGGCCAAGCCCATTTGAGCTTCCCCTCCTCATATTTATGTGTCATTGGTCACCTAGCTCCCACCTTGCATTGCTGATCACCTAGCATTTCCCAGTACAATGTTGCACTGTTCCTGGTACTGATGGCGGCTTTCATACCCTCCCATTCTTCTAATCCGGTTAGCTCTGCATCTGGTGGCTGCTACTCCTGTTGTGATCCTCTTCTGGGGCATGTTATGTGTGAACTGGGCTACTCCATGGTCTACGTGACCCGAGGTCCCTATGGCCTGAAGTCCTTTGATGACCTGAAGGCCCTAGAGACCCGTAGCCCCAAACCGGTGGCCCA
The DNA here is from genome assembly GCA_963277665.1 of Viscum album. Classification (NCBI taxonomy): domain Eukaryota; kingdom Viridiplantae; phylum Streptophyta; class Magnoliopsida; order Santalales; family Viscaceae; genus Viscum; species Viscum album. Next base: position 1,224,226,354 of record OY728131.1, on the reverse strand, counting down.
AAGGCCCAAATCGGGTGAATAGATCTGGCTCCTACAGTACTGAACAGTGACTGATATAGTGACTACCACAGTGCTACTACAGTACCCCAGAAATTTGTCTCCACCCGGTTTTGAACTCGGGTCTCTTGGATGCCAAGTAGGAGCCCTTACCACTTGGGTACGGGCTCGTTGGCTTAACCAGAGTAAGATTCCAATGAAATGAAAGAAATTGATTCTTCTAATATTAAATTATCCCACATATATATATAATGAAGTTATCATATGGATTTTTCATTATTCTTCCTTTTTCAATGGGGGATCATAAATACACCATTGAAAGTTCACAACTTTACAAACCTAGCTTATTTTGGATGGCCACATTTAAACTACCTGAGATGTTTTTTACTATAAAGGCATCATTTTCCCTTGTGTTTATCCATTAAAAAATCCACATTCCCCAATAATCCATTATTTCATCAAACAAAATTATATATTTTTTCATACGATTAAAAAATAAAACCATTTCATCAACGGACAAGAGGTGGGAAACCAGAATATTCCTCCTCCTAGTTCTATAATTGATTATCATCCCTTACTCCAAAGTATGGTTAATGTTCCATGTGATTTCCTCTTATTCCATAATCAACATGTTTATATACAAAAGAGCACCTTCTTTATACCTCTACAACTCTATATAAAACCAAATCTCATTTCCATAATAGATATGGATTTCTATGGTGAGGAGAAACATATAATGTTAAGATTAGAGGACCACTTCCTTAAGTATAAAATCCTCATGAATCTAATGATACACCTCCATTAAAACCATTTTTATTACAAATCCATGTCAAAATTGACCCTAATATTCCAAATAAGTGTTTTATTGATTCTATCCACCATTTCCATAGCTATACTAATTTCCACTTCTATTTTCCACTATCTAAAGAAGTCATGTTACTCCTATATAAACAATTTTGGAATGAATTGCCTGATCATTATTTTAATTATGAAAGATAGTATTTTGTATAAAATTTTCAAAGGAAATTTTGAATATAATGTATGATGGATGAGGGGTACTTGTTATTCCGATCCAACAAATCTATTCATTCCTGAACCGTTCTTGTAAGACTTCCTCCACTGAAGTAATCTAGTATAGCATCACTCACATTAGACTTAATGATATCCCACAAATCCACAAATAAGGATACAATAAAAAAACAAGGGACAAGTTCTCTCTACTGGATCATATTACACATATCTACCTTGATCTCACCCTCATTTAGTACATCAACTATCATATTATTATCTTCTTACTGCACTGATTTTGAAATACTAATGAAAATTAATTTTTTTATTTATATATACGCCCTTTTAAGGGATGAGGGAGAATCCATCATAGGATCAAGATGAAAAACAAAATAAAATAGTGTCTAATAGACCAAAACTCGAGATAAAAAACAAAACTCACTACAATTGATAATCTCTTCCCAGAAAAAAGAACAATTAAGACTAGCTTTCATTGCCTCATCATAGCATAACTAGTTGTCTTGTGCTAAAGAGCATTGGCCTGGTACCGATGGCCCAAGACATACCCTCTTAGACATCCAATTCTGAGAGTCTATGAAACAGTGAAACCTGTTTTCCCTAAACCTAATATGAAGAATATTCTTATAAGAGAATGTTTTCACAATCCCTTGAGCCATGACCCACCAAGTCCAAAACATCCACAATAGTATCACATCCCTCCTTCCAACCAAAATCAAAAAACAATACAGTGAAAAATCAAAAAACACCATACAAGAATTTGTTGACAACTTGGAATCAACTAATGATTTCCACATCAATGTTGTGTCATTGTCAAATCCTTTAAATAGAAACAACAAGGTTTGTAGAAGTCGAAGATCCCAAAATCACAAATAATAGATTCAACAAAGAGAAACCAAGACCATTGCACTTACAAAAAAGAAAATAATCAACCAAAATGACTGAATAAAATATGTAAGGATACGAAATCACCATAATGTTGAACCATAGTCTGGATGTCGAGATCTCATCTTCGTTAACCAGAATGCACTCGATGTCCACAGGGAACCCCCACTGTAAACCCTAGAGATAATACATAGTCCTCAGGCCCAGATATAGAAACTCAGTCATAGACATGTAAAATGCTACCAATGGATACCCTATCCAATGAAGAGGAATATGATGAGAGGAGGCTAGAAATGATAGAGTCCTCAATCTCTAATCTTTATGTTCGGTCCTTTAACTTTACATCAAGATTCAGGAAAGCCTTGTTTTCCATAAAACAATCATAGACAATGGTTATGTTCTTATCACCCTACTTGAACCATCAGGCTCAGTATTATTCTCTCCATACCCTTTTAATTTCTAGTATCTTTTTTTGATTGTTGTTTTATTTTTCCTTCAATAATAAATATGTACCATCATCCTAGTTTTCTTGATGTTTCTCCTACAATCTCTCAATATCATCTTTAATATAATATAGAATATATTCTCTATGCATGGTGTTACCCATCCATTAATTTTTTTATGAGATTCGGGCAATGGATTATCCTTCACAATGAAAATCATGGATTCTCAATGTCCCATGATTATTTGTCCAATAGAATAAACCCCTCCAGTTGATCCCATATCCAAGAATATAAAAAGTGGGTATCCCTTTTATTATCCTACTTCAGTTATACCACAATTTACGAATGGTTATATAATAATATAATGAGGTGGATAAAAATAATATGTGTAAAATAATAGATCCCCTGGAGGATAGATAATCACCTAACTAACCAACTCAAAATTATCTCACCACCATTCAATTATTGAAAAAAGTGAACATTCTCCAAAAATATTTCAAATCCCAAAGTACCTTTTTAATGAGAAATCCTTGAAATAATACATTAAACCAAAAAAGGGTGAGCCTATCCTCTTATAAAAATCCTTCATGATAATTTTTAAATCCCCCCCAAAAAACCAAGGTCATATTCTCATCTAGTACCAGGTTATTAGTTTTCATATCTCCACCAATCTAGCCACATCACACTTTACATAAACAATGTAGAAGAAGGCATCAAAAATGCACATACCATTTTTATAGGATTTTGAGAAGACTCAATAAAATCCATTAAAATAAGGTTTTCTAGAATATATCTCTATATATGTTGCATAGAAATCCATGCATTCACTCATTATATCCAATATCCTTGGAAGGAGATGGGAATCAGTGCAATAGTTATTAATGTTCCAATGTGATGAAGATATAACCTTGTATCCATTCAAACTCATTTAATAAATTATCTCTTATTCTAAATAACAAAACTACAAAAATTCTATATGAATAAATAAATAATTTAACTACATTTTTGGGGAACTAGTGATGGGAATATGTAATTGAGTATGAATTCATGTGGTTGGTGTGACAACATCAATCATATGATCATGCAATACACCAAACCCCTAAAGAATCTCTACAATTTTCTAATCCCTTAAAAAATACAATTATTAGGAAATAAATAGCCTCCAACCACACCAATGGGCCTTCCAACACCATAGAATTGTTATAGAAACGTTCCAGCACAGACCCAATGATATCCATATCATTCTCAAGTGGACAGAGAATAGGTAGAAACTTCTATAGGGAAGGTTGGTTCCCAACAACCTTTTCTACCTCATCCAATAACATTCTACTATTTTATGACCCTCTATCACCCAAAATTGGTGATCAATAGTCCCACGTTGTTATGTACAATTAATGGTCATTCTCCTCCAGACGGAACATCCAGAACCACCTGGAACAACTACGCTCCTACAACCTCTAATATTCCTGAAGAATATGTCCCTAGAGTAGATGGTTGGATAATAAAGTCCCATATAATCAAAATAGGGAGCATCAATAGGGGATAATGTGGTTTTGGTGATGATGTTGGTTGGATTAAGGGTTGATGGGATACATTCACTTGAGAGATCAAAGAATCCAAGATAAAATTCACTACTAAATATTTTCATGTTGAATGATTGAACCAGATAAATACCATGTATGTCTATTGATGTCTGATTTATAGTAACTAATAGATTCATCCTTATATTATTTTTAGACCATGAAATTGTAGCTCAATTTATAAATGACGTTTTTGGGGATAAAATTTATTGAAAAATATTTTCATAAACTATCCACATTCCATGGTGTTAATTTATTTATTTGACATAATTTTTTAGATAAAAGTATAATATTTCTTCCAAAATATGTCTAAAAAATAATCCACTAAAACAACCTTTTCATACTATTATCATAGAAGAATAAAGAATATTTTTTAATTGTATTGTTCAATTTCCCAATTATAGGTGGATTTGAAGACCCACTAATTGATGTTGGTAATTTTTTGTGAATGGTATAGTAGAATATTGATATTTTATTAGTGAATTTGGGATCATTATGTGTTCTAGGTTATTAATCATAACTAATGATTTCATATTCGTAAAAGTTTTTATAGAATAACTCATTTGATTTTGTTTTTTTAATATGGAAATCAATTCATTTTTCATAAAGAATCGTTTTTAACAGGGTTCATCCTAGTTTGAGACACTTAATAAAACATATAGTATTAAAATGAGTAATAAATATATTCATGTTAGAAAAATAAATTTAAAAATAATAAAAACATGATGAAAAATTAAACCTATGATATCTTACACTATGACACTTATAATTCATCCAATGACACCATTTTTCCATCATAGGAAGATAATATTTTTATTCTCTTATATTTATTACCCCAAACCTATAAATTTAATAAATTATACTCTGATAAAAATTAATATGAACTAAGAATTTAATATATATTCTACATTAATTCACAAAATTCTACAAAGCTTCTCCAAAATAGAACACACTCCCAAAACCAATTGTTTTTTTGAGATTTTCCAAGACAGCAAGGTTTTTATTGATAAGATATAGATTTTATACAAATAATTATATAATAATTACTCTAATGCAAAAATATCATATATATTTATCTTCTCCACTAAATATAATAAAAAAATCATAGGAAATGGGTGAGATTAAATTCATGTTATGGGATATAGTGAAGGAGCTATTTTCTAAATTCAATATGAAATTAATGCATTTTACAATATTCTAAATTAAAATGTGAGTATATAAATGGGAATAATATAAAATATCATGCACGATTTCCATGAAAGTCATTTTGAATAAATGTAATTACTGAATGGCATGGTATATAATACCATTACATATTCTATGTTACATATGGTGGGAGAACATTAATAGATAACATTAAAATGATCTTTCACATGGTGTATCATATATTACAATGGATTCCTGGAGATTATATTTAGGGGAGAAGTTTCTCATCCTAGGGTTTGCAAGAACTTTATCCTCAAGGAATTAACTCACATGTAATGAATATATAACATATTAAATATTTAATGGATTAGGCATTTAAAAGATATTTATTTTTTGATAATGATTGATATTTGAGTAAATGTAGGGGTAACTCCATTATGACACTCTTCTTGCTTAAGTGAATTTCTAAAATATTTGTTTCCATGAGAGGTACTAGTGCACTATGGATGGTTTGAGACTTTCCATTGAGAATCAGGTTATTTCATTTCAACTTAGTGATAAACCATGGTGGTGGGATGTATTTTTTCTTACATTTTTGTAACGTCTCGGTTTCGGGTGCCACACAATGGGTGCCCCGAACCCGTTTCTCCACGTGACCTCAAGCACATTTCCCCAAACGCCAGAGGCTACCGACTAGCAGCGAGGGCCCAGGTCTAATAGTGGGGAATCTATGCTCTCATTTGTCAAAGTGTACCGCATCGGAATATAACATAAAACGTACAATGATAGAAGAAGCAGTAAACCATACACAACTGAAATAAAAAACAGTAGTGGATATAACCAACATTATATATTAAATGATGCAACATGTATCAAGTTCTAAGAAAACATCCCGAACATGTCATACATCAGTACAGTACAACAAAAAGCAGACTACAGCAAAACAAATCAAAACAACTGGGAGCAGTATCGTGAGCCTAACCTTGGTCCCATGCCCTCTTACTCCACAGAAATTGCCAAGAACCTGTATAAGGGCCCTTGCCCTTATCTACACCTGCAGAAACGTAATCAGGTTGGGCCGAAAAGCATGACCCAAATAGGGTTTGAGAAATATATCGCAGTAGGAACCCACCAAAGGCCTGTTCCCAACTGCGTGTAAGCGTGCAACAACAGTGTGTAGTAGTAAAATGAAATAAAGTAAGTAGTACTAAATCGTAACTAATTACCAGTTATATTTCCATTTTACTATCCATTTAATCCATTTAATTTAAATATTACCATAGTGAATATTCTAAATAACCAGCTAATGTCCTCAGACATGTAAACCCCTACCCTCAGGTAAAGAGTATCCAACAAAAGAATCTACCCTCAGGAATAACAGAGTTTTCCCTTAGGCATAGGTAGTGTCACACATAGGCACAGAGTCAGCTGCCCATAGGCACGAAAGAAGTTTCCCTCAGGCCGAAATAACTACTTCTCATAGGCTAAATAGTGTTGTGCCCACATGCTAATCACAACAATGCCCTCAGGCTAATCCGGTAACCGGTACATGACCAACATGAAAACCAGCGGTAAAAAAGGAATTCATCTCAAGGAAATTCTACAATTACTACTTCAAAGGCAAACCCTAAGGTATCCTGGCCAAACGGCTGAACAGTGGAACACACCCCCGGGGTGGTTCCAGATCCAAGCAATGCTCCCAACCAGAAATTTAATATCATATTTAATTTCCTTATTCAATAGTAGGTGTTAAATATAGAAACATCTTCAGCCACACGACACCCCAACATGGTTTTGTGGCACAAAAACACACAAAACACACTGCAGTTGGAAAAACAAACACCAAGCCACCTACCTTATACGCCAAAGAGCGCCATACACGATCGTCCATCCTAGAAACGCCCAAGAACAACATAGATATGAGGTTATAAAACTTCCATTCATCCTCAAATAACTCCCATGAAGGAAATAATTGGTAAGAACCACACCAGGATAAGAGATGGCTTACTCGTGCGGTTCCAACGAGATCGTCTGAAGCGGAATCGGATTCCAGACGTGTGCCCGGCGGATCTCCGAAGGTTCGACCATACTCTCCCGAGATCTCTTTCCATTATAAGCCTTCCCTGTGAACAGGGAAGGCTACTGCCCATTTTAAGTGAAAAAACAAATTACATGGTGTGTACTTCAAATTACACGGCATGTACCCCCTTTATTTAACTGTTCCTCTTGTGGCACCGCCACACTGTTCATCCGTCGACATGAGTACATGACATGTACTCCTGAGTACACGGCGTTTAGTGTTACCTAGCTGGCAGCTGCTCCACTGCCTTACTATTTCGGCCTGCCCACTGACTACACAGCCTGTAAGGGACCACTACACGGCGTGTAGTTGGTTCCTACACCCTTCGTCGCCGACATGGCTACATGCCTTGTGTACTCCTCCCCACACGGCCAAAAGTACATGACGTGTGGAAAAGTACATGTAGTGTAATTCCAAAATTTGGTATTTTTCCCCATTTTCCATATTTTCTCAAGAACACTTAAGGAAAAGGGAAAAGAAGAAGCTCGTACCTCAAAACTAAGAAACAGATTCTTACAAACATCCCCCCTTATAGAAATTCATCCCGGAATTTCCCTTCCAAGGGTGGCGAGGATATAACCGTGAACAAATCTAGCCACTGAGCATGTACGTCGGTCTCACTCTCCTATGTTTCTTCCTACACTCGGCCATGCATCCATAGCACCTGTACGAGAGGAACTGACCAGCCTCAGAGAACCTTCATTCTCCTGTCAACGATACGAATCGGATGCTCCTCAAAGGACGCATCCGCCTGAAGCTCAACCTCCTCTGGATGAAAGGTGTGAGACAGGTGTGAATGATAGCAGTGTATCTAAGATACATGGAATACATCGTTCATGGCTTGGTTTTTCTGCGGTAACAGCAAACGATAGGCAATTGGCCCAACTTTCTCCAGAATCACGAATGAGCCCACATACCTCGGTGAAAGTTTACCCTATCTCCTGATCCGCCTGTGTCCCAGCCTCGGAGAACTACGCAAGAAAACATGATCCCCAACCATGAACTCCAAAGGTCGTCTAGGGCGATCAACATATGACTTCTGTTGAGACTGCGTGGCAGCCATCCACTTCTGAATCAACTATACCATCTCAAAAGTCTCATGTACGAGACGTGGTCCCTGTAAAGCTGCCTCACCGGCCTCTAACCAGCACAGGGGTGATCGGCATGGCATACCATATAAATCCTTCTAGGGTTACATCTCAATAGTTTCCTGAAAACTATTATTATAGGATAATTTGACTAGGGGTATGTGCCTCTCCCAAGATCCCCCAATGTCTAGGATGCATTCACACAGCATGTCCTCAAGCACCTGTATCGTACGCTCTGACTGGCCATCGATCTGAGGGTGGTATGATGTTCTCAGAATCACCTATGTACCCAGTTCCCTCTGAAAACTCTACCAGAAATGAGTTGTAAAGTGGGAATCCCTATCTGAAACGATAGAACGAGGGACCCCATGAAGATGCACGATCTCTCGGATATACAGCAGTCCGAGCTCGTCAACACAGAAGGTCTCCTTGATCGGCAAGAAGTGAGATACCTTCGTGAGTCTGTCCACAACATCCCATACGTCAGTATTTCCTCTAGGTGACCTCGGAAACCCAGTCACGAAATCCATCACGACATCATCCCATTTCCACTCTAGAATGGGTAAATCCTGTAATAGTTCAGCTAGCCTCTGGTGCTCTGCCTTCACCTACTGACAAGTGGAACACCTCGTAACAAAACCAGCTATCTCCCTCTTCATACCCGACCACCAATACTGAGGCCTCAAGTCACGATACATCTTGGTAACCCCGGGATGAACTACCTAAGATGAATCATGAAACTCCCACATCAGCTCCTCGTGTATATCTCCTGGAACCCATACTCGTCCCTGGAAACACAGGACCTCGTCATCACCTACCGTCCAACCAGGAGAAGGGTCCCCACTTGCCACCGACTCCCGTAGAACTAGGCCTTCTGGATCTGATAGCTTCCTCATCCTCACTCTGTCCAGGAGGGTAGAAGTCACAGCTAAATATGAAAGATAAGTATTCCCCTAACTGTCGTGCACCTCCAGATGCATCTCGGTGAAAAAACCCATAAGCTGCCTCTCACCACTGGCCTCCTGCACTGTATGTATCTGAGTCTTCCTAATCAATGCATCAGCTACTGCATTACCATTACTAGGTGTATAAGCAAGCTCAAAATCAAAGGAATGTTTGTACTCGACCCACCTTTTCAACCTTAGATTCAGGTCACGCTGATTAATGATATACATGAGGCTTTTGTGGTTGGTGAAAACCAAAAATTGATATCCCAATAGATAATATCTCCATCAGTGCCACACATGCACAACTGTAGCCAACTCGAGATCATGTGTCAGGTAATTCCGCTCATGTGGCCTCAACTGCCAAGACCCGTACACAAAAACTCTGTTGCCCTACATCAACACTACTCCCATCCTAATACCCGATGCATCACAGTACATTGTATAGCTCTTACCTTTATCTGTGAGTATCAGTATCGGTGTTGATGTCAACCTTCCTTTCAGGTCCTGAAAGGCTCTCTCGCATGATTCTGACCAAAAGAACTTCACACCCTTATTAGTCAGACATGTCAATGGTGCTTCTAAGTGGGATAAGTCTTGTATAAAGCGTCTGTAGTAACCAACCCGCCCTAAGAAACTCCATATCTCAAACACTTTCTTAGGCTGCTCCAAGGAAACTACTACTCTCACCTTCTGTGGCTGTACAGAAACTCATGCCTGTGAGATGATATGACCCATGAAGTTAATCTGGTCTATCCAAAACTGTCACTTTGAGGGCTTAGCATATAGTCGATGCTCTCTCAGTGTACTCAATATGATCTCAGGACGGGTTGCATGGTTGTGTCGAGTGTGAGAGTACACCAAGATGTTCTCCATGAATACTACCACAAAATAATCAACATACGGATGGGACACACGATTCATCAGAGCCATGAAAACTTTTGGCATAGTTGTGAGTCCGAACGGCATAACCAAGTACTCGTACAAACCATATCTACTCTGAAAAGATGTAAACAGTATATCTGATGGTCTCACGTGCAACTAATGATATCCAGATCTCAAGTAAATATTTGAGATCATTCTTTCCCCACAATGCTAATAAAAAATATCATCAATACTCCACAAGGGATATCGGTTCTTAACCGTCAACTGGTTCAGCTTCCGATAATCCACGCAAAGTCTGAGGGTACCATCCGCCTTCTTCGTGAAACGGAACTGCGAATCCCAAGGACAAGGACTGTATCGGATGAAACCCTTCGCCTGTAACTCCTATAACTACATCTTGAGCTCTTGCAGCACATGTTTAGCCATCCTATAAAGAGTAATAGACACTGATGCTGCTCGTAGCATGAGCTCAATAGAGAAATCTACCTATCACTCTGGATGTAGACCTGAAAATTCATCTGGGAAAACATCCCTGAAATGATCAACAAGTGGATTAAAATCTGTCTGACAAGTCCCCAAATCATCCAGATACAAACTCGCCATCTGGGCTATGACTCCACCTCGCCCATGATGCTCTGGTCCAGCCCAACTTGCCTAAACATTCCACTCTCCCTTGTATAGAAACTCTCCGCCCTCTGGTTACGTGAAACACACCCTGCGACGATAGCAGTCTTCCAAGGCTCGATAGGGAACCAACCAGTCCATCCCAAGAATGAAATCATAGATCGACATCTCTATGAAATAGAGGTTCCAAAGAAAAATACACCCACCAACCTCAAGGGGGAACTCCTTGCACTGACGCACTCTAGCCATTCTAGTCCCCAAATGAGTGTCTAGCGTCATGATATCGGAAGAAGAAGAAACACCAAGCCCAAGGCTGTCCACAACGGTTACAGATATGAAACTATGCGTAGAACCCATATCAAAAAGTACTAAAGATAATACAGAAGCTACTAGAATAGTACCTCTGGCTGTAGAAGGTCTGGGATCCTGCTCGTGCTGGGTCTGTTGCACTGCATATGCCTGCCAAGTGCCACGACCCTACGACACAGCCTGGAAACCCTGAGCTATCCCGCCTAGCTGCCTTTGAGATCCTGGTGTCTGACTACCATGGTCACGACCACCATCTCTGCCTGCACACCCTGTCGTATTCCAGTTCCCTAACTGGTAATAAGCCACTGGTCCTACTCCCGCACATGGAGTCTGCATAGAACCCCTCTCACTAGCCACCCGTGGAAACACCCTACAAAATCGCTGCAGATGACCCATCTTGCCGCAAGCTCGGCACACCACTAGATCACATGGACATTGTGGCCTCTTGTGCCTCTCTCTACCACAATGGTAGCACATGAACTAGCCACATGAAAATATTCTCTGACTGGTACTTCCACCCTGAGAGAAGTCCATCTGTCTCTTCCTCTTGCCACCAGAAATAATACCAGTAACTGGTGATGAACTGCCCTAGCCCACACTACTATATTCTTGCAGGTTCCTCTATGTAATCAGTTCCTGGTTTACAATAGAATGTATGGTAGGCAACCTAAAAAAATCCACCAGTGCTCGGTTGTCATAATGAAGACCATCATCAAAACTTCTGGCCTTCAACGTCTCATCACCCACCAACATGGGTGAAAAATGATGAAGCTATGTGAAACAAGCAGAATAGTCCATCACTAACATAGCGCCCTACTGCAAATTCATGAACTCTCGAGATCTATCTGCTCTCAGCATCTCCGGGAAAAAGAACTCATAGAAGACTGCTTGAAAATCATCACACACCATGTCTTTGTGATGCTATGACTGGGTGGTAACATCCCACCACCTCTTGGCGGAATCACGTAGCATATAAGTCACAAGGTTGACCCTCCACTGTGGAGGCATCTCAAGATGATCGAAAATAGTCTACATCGACCCCATTCAAGACTCTGCAGCCTATGGCCCACCATCCCCTGAAAACGTAGGCGAATGCTGCTACCGGAAAATATGTGTCAGCTTGGCCAAAGATGTGGCAGCCTGTGGTGCTCCCTGAATGGTCTGCATGAACCACATAAAGCCTTCATGGAACTACCCCTCCATGCCTCTGTCTGGTTTAACAGCTGGCGCCGCATCTGGCTCTGCTGGAGGATCCACTGGTGGCCCATGGCCCACCATTTCTGGAGTATAGACATCAATGCTCTCTTGGTGAACAATGCACGGTCGTCTAGGTGGAATGACACTTCAAGGTCAAAACACGCCTTAAATTCAAGATTATCAAGACTGAAAGCGAAGGAACCACAAAGGGAACAAGGGGAAGAATACATTTTATGATTTTCAAAACAAGACTACACGGCGTGTATAATGACTACATGACGTGTACTTGACTTCTCTTCCCCTGCCCGAGTCCTTCCACACGGCTAAGCCACACGGATCCCGTTGAAAAAACAACAACATGGCGTGTACAATATCTACACGCTGTGTATGGTGTTATTTTCCAACTGCCCGTGTCATCTGTAAAACGATCGACTACTCGCCTTGAAAATACACGACATGTTACACCCACACACGGTGTGTACACTACACTGTTTCCCTGCCACACGGCTAAGTCCACACGGTATATACTCAGACAAAAGTACATGGCGTGTCCCACAGGTACACAGTGTGTTCAAGTAAAGGTGACACCGACCCGTGTTGTTAGATACATGACTGAGTCCCTAGGTCACACTACTCGGCGTGTTCATTATTGACATGGTGTGTTCTGTAATGGAGTTCACCAACTCGTGTTGTTCGTTACACAGCCAAACTCCGGGTCAACACTACATGGCGTGCACATCCTGTACACGATGTGTTTTACCCAAGCTATTCCCTTCCCCGTGTCACCGTCAACACAGTTTGTGACATGAGAAGAGACCATAGGGCGTGTACTCAGGGTACACGGCATGTACTCAAAAGGTTATTTTCCTTCCCAAACAGAAGAACATACATGGCGTGTGTGAAGTCCTACACGGCGTGTATTCTGGGTTTTCCAGACAGTATGCCTCAGAAACTTCCCCAGAACCTAGAAATTACTGAAACCAACACCTATGTGTCAAATTCCGAAACGTGGGGCCCATACTCTCCACGAATCAAATATTGAAATCTTATCTATGTTATAACAAAATAAGCAGCCAATGATCCACCAAATTCCGGTCAATGGGGTCCCATACTCCCCAAAAACCAAAGTTTGGTGTCCATTCTATAAACAGGCTGACACAAAAAAAATACCCTATCACAAAGCATATATTTATCAATAATCTATCACAAAATCATGCTTTTCTAGAACAACAACTATAAAAAAACATGAAATTTCTAATGCACCTACATGGCATGGTAACTATGCATGGCATGTGATATCTAGCATGTGCCTATATGATGCATGAGACGGAATACCCTCATCTCATCGGGTTGCAACTAAATAGAACTCACGGATAAATTATAAAAAGCACAATCTCAAGTGCGTCACCCAACAATGAAAAAAAATAAACAGTAAATTGCAAAATTAGTAAAATTGCAACACCAGGTAAATTGGCTTTTCCCGGTACACGGGTTAGCTACACCCGGGCACAGCTTATTACCAACTACCGTTCGTCATATCCATGAATACGTCTCCAAATAGTAAGTCAAAGAAAAGAACTCCTCTGATACCACTTTGTAATGTCCCTGTTCCGGGTGCCACGCAATAGGTTCTTCGAACCCATTTCGCCACATGACCTAAAGCGCATTTCCCCAAACGCCAGAGGCTACCAACTAGACGCGAGGGCCCATGTCTGATAGTGGGGAAACTATGCCCTCATTTGTCAAAGTGTAGAACAACAGAATATATAATAAAACGTACAATGATAGCAGAGGTAGTAAACCAAACACAACTGAAATAAAAAACAGAAGTGGATATAACCAACAATATATATAAAATGATGCAACATGTCTCAAGTTATAAGAAAACAGCCAGAACAAGTAATACATCAGTACAGTACAACGAAAAATCAGAGTATAGAAAAACAAAGCAAAACAACTGGTAGTGGCACCGCGAGACTAAGCTCAGTCCCATGCCCTCATAATCCACAACAACAGTCAAGTACCTGTATAAGGGCCCTTTCCCTTATCTACACCTGCAGAAATGTAATATGTATGGGCTGAAAATCATGACCCAAACACGGTTTGAGAAATATATCTCAGTAGCCACCCACCAAAGGCCCATTCCCAACTGTGTGTAAGAATGCATCAATAGTGTGCAGTAGTAAAATGCAATAAATTAAGTAATACTCAAAAGTAAATAATTACCAATTATATTTCCATTTTATTATACAATTAATCCATTTAATTTAAATACCACCACAGTGAATATTCTAAATAACCAGCTAATGTCCTTAGACACCTAATCCCCTACCCTCAGATAAATTGTATCAAACACAAGAATCTGCTCTCATGCATAATAGTGTTTTGCCTCACATGTAGGTAGTGTCGCCCACAGGCACAGAGTCAACTACCCACAGGCACAGAAGATGTTTCCCTCTGGCCAAAATAACTACAGCCCACAGGCTATATAGTGCAGTGCCCACAGGCTAATCACAACAATTCCCTCTGCCTAATCAGGTAACTGAGCCATTCCCAACATGTAAGCAAGCAGTAAACAAGCAATTTCTCTCAAGGAAATTCTACAATTACTACTTTAAAGGCATACCCTCGAGTATCCTGGCCAAAAGGCTAAACAGTAGAACACACCCCCAGGGTGGTTCCGGATCCAAGCAACGATCCCAACTAGCATTTTAATATCATATTTAATTTACTTATTCAATTATATGTGTTTTATATAGAAACGGCCTCAGCCACATGTCACCCCAACATGGGTTCATGGAACAAAAACGCACAAAACACACAGTAGTTAGAAAAACAAACACCAAGCCACCTACCTTATATGCCAACGAGCGCTATACACCATTGTCGATCCCAGAAATGCCCAAGAACGGTGTAGATATAAGGTAAGAAAACATCCATTCAACCAAAAATAACACCTGTTAGGGAATGAATTGGTTATATCCACACCAGGAGAAGAAAGGGATTACCCGTACGATTCCAACGAGATTGTCCGAAGCAGAATCAAATTCCAGACGTGTGCCTGGCGGATCTCTGAAGGTTCAACCGTCCTCTCCCGAGCTCTCTTCCCGTTCTATGCCTTCCCTGTGAACAGGGGAGGGTACAACCCATTTTAAGTGAAAAAACAAAGTACACGACATGTACTTCAAAGTACACAGCATGTAATCCCTTCATTTAACTGTTCCTCTGGCGGCAACACCACAGTGTTCATCCGTCGTCATGAGTACACAACATGTACTCCTGAGTACAAGGTGTGTACTGTTTCCCAACTAGAGGCTGCTCCACCGCCTTACTATTTCAGCCTGCCGACTAACTACACGGCGTGTAAGGGACCACTACACATCGTGTATTCAGTTCCTACACCCTTCGTCACCGACATGGCTACACTCCCCGTGTACTCATCCCCACACGATCAAAAGTACATGACGTGTAGTTCAAAAATTTGGGATTTTCCCCCATTTTCCATATTTTCTCAAAAAAAAAACATAAGGAAAAGGGAAAAGAAGAATCCTGTTCCTCAAAACTAAGAACCAGGTTCTTTCAATTTTAATGACCTTCATTAAGAATGGATAGTGATTTCTTCTCCTGTGATCAGTAGTAAATTGAACACATTCAAAAAATATATTCGTTTTGTAATATCATATTTTTGGGTTTTATAACATGGTTGGTCTTACGTTTGAAATTTATTTATAGCTTCCACTTATTTGAATAGTTTTCAATCATCCTATGAAACATTAGAGTGGAATCAAAGGACAACTGTGATGTAAAATTATTGGATCCATGTTGTATAAATGACTTATCTAAACCCTATGTGGAAATATAAATTATTATAAACTCATTACCATATTAATAATATCATAATTTACATTATAAATTATTACAAGTTTCCCCATTCATACTGAATAATTCACTAATGAGTTAAAATTAAGTACGTTAATCCTTACACTATATTAATAATACCTTGGATTTGTTTTAGTATTGAATGAAAGGAAATTTCATCATTGGTGTGACATGGTTTGGTAAATATGATGCAACACATAAATTATTCCTTTATAGTAATCATATTAATCATAAAAGAAATAAAAATTATTTTTACATGATCATAATGAACATAAAAATAACTTCTTAATAACCACACCAAAAAACCTATTTTAATGTTAAAGTGTCTTGTGTTTAAAATCACATTGAAAAATTTCTTATATTATGTTTTCAGTTATTCCTTTATAGATTAATTTTATTCTTACATGGGAACATGATAATTTTATCTATGGAATATTTGTTATTATACAAGGATATCTCATAAAATATTAATTTTCCACTAAACCTACATCATTCTTTGTTACTTTGAATGTATAAAAAATCCCTCCCTATGTTTTATTACCAAATAGCTGACTATAAAATAGTTAATCCAACACATGCTAGGAAATCATTAAATATGATTTAGATGGGGGTAAATGGAAAAAATCCACTAAATTTATAATATTAGAAGAATTATATAATTTATAAATTGTAAATAAACTATGTAAAGAAGGTAAAATGTAAAATATTTTTACAAAGTCATTTATAATTTAACTAATAATAAATAGTTTAAAATTTATTACATAAATAATTTGGAATAATTTATCATGTAACACATAAATATTAAATATTATTAATGAAATTTCATTTTTCATTTGTATAGAATTCCATGTAAATTATAAAAAAAAATTTCGTAGAAATTTGAAGGGTAATTTATAAATTGATTAATAATTATAAAATAAATTAAAACATAAGAGATATTATTTAATTAATAGTTGTTCATAAATAATTAATATGAAATCAAGAAATAGATTTCCATATTTATAAAATTGTTTAAACCATATAAATATAAGTTTTCACTACTAATATAATCAACTACAGTGCTAATATCAATATTTAATATTAGGATTTTTTTTAAATTTTTATTTAATAGAAATTGAGATATAAAATACATATATTTTATTTAATTGTATATATTTATATTAAATTCCAAATGTTTAATAATATGAAATATTTCATATTATGACATGAACATAAAGTTGTTATTTTCAAAATAATGTAATTCCAATAATGAATTTATAAATTATAAAATGTTGCCTAAATGGACCAAAGGCCTTATTTTTATTCAATTGTATAATCCCCCTTTTAGGGGTTGGAGGGGAACCCTTATATTTCATATAGGCTTTGAGATATTATATGACCCAAATGTATTAAAGGAATTCATCCAGACTATAACTACTTCAAACTGCACAACCCCAACATATATATCATAATGTCACCTATCCACCTTCTAATGGATGTTCGGCTAGGATTCTCATGCATGTATAGGTAGGCCCCGATGGAAATTTAAATACACTTTCATTGTTCCATATTTTTTAGCTTCGCATCGGTGAATGTTCCTTCTTTGAATCCACATATGGAGCATGTTCCTTGTAGAGTATTCCTGGTCCATTTGAGCACAATTTAATGTGTCCTAAAGGCCATGGGTGCCTCGATGGCCTTGAAGGGTTCAACGAAAAAATAGGTGGCCTAGAATCCCAGATGGATGAATTTTCCTAGTTTCTATTGTATTGAATAATAAATTCCATAGTTCCTACTATAGTATTCAAAAATAAGTCTTTACCCAAATTTTTTCTAGAGTCCCTTTGATGCACTTGTCGAGTCCTCACCAATAGGGTTGCGTTTCTTGTCCTATAACTTATAATGTGTATATTATTACTTCTAATTTAATAATTTTTCCTAAATTTTTAATATTATATTTTATATATTAAACAGTTCAAATATTTAAAAAATATTCCTTATTGTATTCTTCATGATAATGTTTTTATATTCTGTATGGTTATATTTTTTAGATGCAATTTCAAAATGATTTTATTTAATATCATACATGCTTCTAATAGTTTACATGAAATGTTTGATAATGTATGTAGTTTTAATTTTCCCTTTATATTATATTGTAATGAGTTATGATATTTTATTACATAGTTAATTATGAAGATCATGTGTTGGAGTTATAATCTAATTGAGATTTATCAGGAGGAAAATATCCTTAAGTAGAGGGACCATGGGTAACATTTCACATTGGAATGGAGGACTATGTATTATATAGAAAAGTTAGGGTTTCATATCTATGGTAACATGTTTACTCATGTGGGAATTTTTGATTTCTTTAAACTCATAACCCTTTAGAATGAATTGTTTCATTTACCATATTTATGAGATATATTTTAATATAAATGAATATATTTGGTATTTATGTTTTTTTTAGTAATGATAGGGTCTATGGGACCTCTTGATCCAAATGTTACCCACTAAAATACATAAAAATTGAATCAACGATGTAAAAAATCTAAAATAAATGAAACCATGTGTGTAAAATGTATTAGAACATAGTATACATTTCACAGTTATGCCACTTCCTCCCTATACATAGGGAAAACATACAATAACTCCATAAAGACAATGATTGAATGAAATAAAAGAAAAAGAAAAACATATTTATTGACATGGTTTAGCCGATGAACTACCATGCTGGTGTAATTACCGAGTTTTATAATGGTTGATAGAAGATTAAAATTTTATCCAAACATCACATGAATTATCCCATACTATTTTTATAATACATTCCACCTAGTTCAACCCGATTCACCTTTTCCCCATAAACATAGAGGGTATTTAACATTGATATGATCTTCATAGGCCTCCAATCACACTCTCAAAAAAATCCACCACATTAAATAACACTTCTGGTAAATATTTAATGAATCTATAATTTTTTTGAGTTAACCCATACATATCATTATAAAAATTCATTATGTATCCATCATGAATTCTGTGAACCATTTTATAATAAAAATAGATTATTAAACATTCTTTGAATTAATCCAATGAAATCCATTTATCATATTGACAAATTTTCCTCCCTGACAAATTAAGGTATTTTTGGAAATATATTCTTCTAATAACACTACATTAGGTTTTCCAATTTTTATACATCCAGATGATGGTCATCCGACTCCACTACCACCCTTACAATTTTTTAATTTATCTTTTATAATAAATCCTTCATTAAGTTCCATAAATAATATTGAATATGGTTTCCGCATATTAAAATGTTAAAATATCACACAATGTATTCATTTTTAGGAGTCAATTCTATGTCCTCCATTGGAATCTACAAAAACCTTCAACTATTAATACTATATGGAAGTAGAAATGTTCAAAAACATACTTACAATCAATCTAATAGAACTAATGAACAAAACCAACTTACAATATCCTCGAATAAAACCTTTTTCAGCATATATGTGGGATTGTAAAATTCATTCCCCTTTTATGGATCAAGCTCTATATCCTCAGCAAACTTTTTAATGATGTTATTCATATGGATATGCATTATACTTTAGTGAAATATCAAATTTTAACATATGTGGAATTAATTTTTTGAATCATATAACACCACTCTGACCTCTTAACTTTTTCTATGATATACTATTGTCATATTTAGGTAAATCAATTCCTTTTTAAATTATATTAGTGAAACATAATTTATATAATTTGTTGAAAGTGAAACTTCTCAAATAATATTTGAAATAACGATAGAATATTTTGGAAGCATTGAGATAATAGAGGATCCATATGTCCATTTCATAATACCCTCTTCATAGATTCACCATGAACCTAATAAATAATTCCCTTAAATGGGAAATTTATTTTCATGTCTAAATTATGACATACATAAAATATATTAAACTTGATGAAATCATGATATAATTTCATTCTCGGTGGCATATCCATAATCATTTTAAAGCTCCAACCAATGTAGTGGTAACTAATCCACCTTACTCAACATAAAAAATTAGAATATATTATTGATACCGTTAGTTTAGGTTAGGAAAAAATTTCAGGTCATAATGTATGTTTTAATCAACATGTCTAAAATCCAAATTTTTTAATGAGATATTTCCTCTTGAATCTTCTAGATAGTTTACCCTTTAGCTCATAAATTTATTCATTTAATAATATGAATATAATATTTTCATCAAAGCTGAGGATAAATATGATCAAAATGAAATCAACATACACCTTTCCAAAATAACAATTATCTTCCCTTGCTTGTATCAGATTCTATTTATCTATAAAATAATTGATCATTAAATTCCACTATCTTAGTTCTTTATTTAGATTATAAAGTTTTATTTTCATCTTTCACTCAGGGTCTTGGTTCAATTGGTCCATGGAATCGTTCAGATGCTAAATATAAATCTCTATATATAAGTATTCATTTATAAAATATGTTTTCAAATATAACTACTTTATTTATGTCCCTACAATGTAAATAATTTAAAGTTTCAACTTAATGGTCTCCGGTTTAAAAATTTGAGCAAGTGTATAAAAAAATATACACCTTATATTTCATTGATACCCATCAAAAAATTCGTCATAGTGTACGTCTTTCTATGATCCCTAATTTCTATCAGTGGATAAATTTTTTTATTATGAAAAAATATTTTCTATCAGTTCATTTGATTAGAAAAAATTTCCCTAGACAATATATGGAATTCATAACGTCCCTTGTCACTAAATCCATCTGGCTCAAGTCCTACAAACATACATCCACTTCATGGATTTTTTGTTATCCATTATTTGTGGAATTAAATTATACAGTAAAATTCCATATCCCTATACATTAATCTCAATATTGGAAGACCTCCATTATTTATTCTATTATATAGAATATTTTAGATTCACTACTTCTATAACATCATCATCTAGTGCTTTCCATTTAGATTTCAAAGTACATAAGCTTTCAAGTATTTTTAGCATTGTAAACATGATGTAAAATAGAATAATATATAAATTCCACTTATAAATGTATTTTCTTTTAGAACTATAATACACCCTAATATTTATAGAACATCGAAAAATTTAGTACATCCATTCATTTTTACCTCATATTATAATGAATCTTTTATCTAATCTAAATAATTATCATTATTTATTTTATCTGATATTCTCCCCTTATTGAATATAAAATTTTATCTTTTGAAAACTTATCCTAGATTTTTTCCCGGATCTATAATAAAAAATATTTATTGCTATATATTATAATGAAACATACTCAACACTTAGCATATAACTCATCTGTTTCATTGAAATCTATTGGGATATATGGGACTAAACTGTAAAAATTGATATGTGAAATATGCATCATTTATCATGACTAATAAGATTCTATAAGTTCTAAACCCATCAAAAATGATGGAAATTTTTTCAAAAAGTTAGAAGAAACGTTCATTGAATCCAACTAATACTCTTTTAGAAAAATAGTGTGATTCCTCATGCTCCTTTACATGTCTAGTAAATTCAATCACATAATCTAGGTGAATACATTTTTAGAAGTTCATGTTATGATATTTTTTTGACCTAAAAATTTATAAATGAAATTCCATTTTTATATGTGTGAAATACTTATTATTAAATAGAATTATAGAAAAATGTGCACTTTTTAGGATATTTCTAACCGTTATACGAGTTTTCAAATTTTTGAAGACAATTAAGAATCACAACAATCATTACTATATCCATTTTATAGATACCATTATGATTGGTATATTAATGGTTGTGAGAAAGTTCATTTGACATATAAAATAGGATCAATGGTCTCGACCAATAAGATTATACGTTATAATTCCCATTTATTCTAAAATATGGGTGATATAAGATAACTAATATTTTAATTAATGTCTTTGCCCACTATAACTCTAAGATTATGGTTACTTTATCACAATGGAACTAGTTACATGGTATCGCATTCCTTAGTACTAAAAATTTTGGTAGTCTTGGTAATAAAAAAAAAATAAATAAAATTTACAATAAATTTAAAACATAAGACACCAATGGTGCTTTAATTATGAATTCCATTACTCCCATTAACATCTCCATGTTTTCAATCAATAATGACTTCCTATAATCATGAGTAAATTACAAAATAAGAAAGGGTTGAGACCTAATTCTAGGAAAGGGTATGTATAGTGTGGAATCCATCATGAATAAATAAGCTCTGTCAATATTTAAAGGAAAATAAATTAATCATAAGCCACATAATCAATTGAACGATCCTAATATAGAAAAAATAAATTATGATAAAATAAACAAATTTAAATTATCACATAAGATTCAAAATCATCCATGTATAATTTGAATAAAATAATAGTTAAATGGAAATAAAATATATCATAATGGGGAAATTCATAATTCCATACATATAAAACTATATATATCTTTTACAAGATGTTTTATATATTTTTCTAGAAACCAATCTAATTTGGTAAAATAATTTTTCTCACAAGGCCGATTGATGAATCAAGGGGCTATCTATAACTGAGATCCACCAACTACATACTATGTATAATTCATTCCTCATATAAAAGGGCTGAAACAGAATCAACATGATATTTTTTATTGACAAATTGTTGTATTAAATTTTAATACCTTCCTAAATCAAGTAAACACAACCATAATCTATCATGTGTAATATGATTAATGGTGATAAAATTATAAATAATCAATCAACTTAATTATAAAACATCATAATAATTAATATGGATGAAATAACTAAAACATATCCATTTTTTTCATACATAAAATTATGAGTTGATGTAGTTGATGAATTGAAATTCCGTAAAAATACCATTAAAAACATTTTAATGAAAAATAGTCTTCTCAATTTTATTTTTTTAAACTAAATGTTCGAAAATTATTTTTAAGAATATTTTATGTAAAACAAATCCTATATACATATAGAATAATCTTTAAAAACTTTATTTCTCATGAAATAGGGAAATTTTATACATGATGAGTATGTTTAAATGTAGATTATTTTAGAATTTTTAGTAAAAGAAAAAACAGCATTATTTTGAAAAAAACCTGAAGATTCCTTTATGAAATTTTTAAAAGACGATAAAATGTGTAAAAATAACATTAATAATTGATGTTTAAAAGGTTAAACATATTTCATAGAACATTTTTGGAAAACATTTTTTTTATTGAAAATGGATTTTTTACTGAAGAGATAAATAAAGACGTATTTTCCCAAGAACAATTTATAAATAATTTTAAGTACCAAAGAGTGGTAAAATGGTTATATTACTTGAAAATGATCATTAATAGTAAAAGAACATAAATATATATTTATTTTAATATAGATATATCAAATAATTCCTCCAAGGTATTTATAATAAAACAATCTTGAATAAGATGAGATTGTTAAATAAACCCCTACCACTTTGGTAACAACTAAATCATAATATCTAAAAATGAAATAATTATATAGAAATATAAATACCATAAATATAAAGGGATCCATTATATAACATATCAAAATGGAAATTATATACACCACACAATATAAAACTATTTAAATATTACGTATGTCTCACATAAGTAAAAGTGTAATGAGAAATTGTTACCTTTGGTTCAAATCCAATTGTATGTGTCTCAAACTAATGTATAAAATATATATTTTTATTATTAATATATAGGATAATAAAATAATATAATTTTCAATCCATAAATATCTCTATTATAAAATTTTACCACCCATTTGTCAATAATATTTCATTACATTTATTTTTTAGGGTGTTAATTGATTTGTTTTCTCATGGGTTTGTATCATAAAATATCAAGTCATTGTACATTAAATATTTTTACATAATAACCAGAATTAAATTAATTTTATAAATATTTTTTTTATTTGATATATCCTCATAACCATTCTTGAGAAATAGGACATAGAAAATGAATCATATTTCATCATAGAGATGGCTAGTCGTACGTATGCACAAACTACAATGTCACTACCGTTAATCGTGAATGGGTAAGAAAGTGTATGATATCATAATTTTAAATAATTTATATAATTTTATATACATCACATATATTAATAAAATTAATCCATATTATAATCCATGTTATTTGTAACTATAAAATTAATCAAATCGCTTCGTGAGGTGGTAGTTCACCATACAAAAGAGCGACATTATAATATTTTAAACAGAATGGATAGTAAAAAATGAATATACTATATTATGACTAAAACTATTTAATTATATCATAAATAATATTTATATAAATTACAAATATCATTATTTTTTACCATGAGAAGTGTTGATGGAAAATGAGTTACATAAGTTGGTTAGGCAGTTGTATACCTTACACATTGATTGTTGATTTTGAATCCCATTGATTGATGTAAAGGTGGATAAATATTATTCATAAAAAATAATGACATCACATTATTTGGGATATAAAAATGTTATAATATTTTAGGTGTGAAGACATAATTTTTTGATGTGAATGAAAAATGAAAAATAATGACCTTAGCGAAGGTTACTACCTTCTATTAGAGAAAACTCCTTTTGATCACTTCTTTAGGACACAAGGGTTCATATATTGGGAATCCAAAAACACTATAATGTGTATAATTATTTTTGGGAGGGATCTAAGTTGGTTTTTAATGACTAAAATAACATGATATGTGAAAATAAGTGAGGGTAGTAAGTGGCCATTTATAGTTGATGAGGAATCAATATTTTTAAATACCCAAAACTACTCAATAATGTAAATTCCCTTTCACTAAAAATGTATCAAAGTTTATAATTAATATTTTGTAGAGATTACATTTTCCTTATGATCCAACAAAACATAATTAAATAAGTGTTTTAATATTTTTATTCATTTACTTCTAAGATTCAATAGTTTTACCATTTTAGTTTTTCACTACGGTAAGTAGTCTTTTTAACCAAGTTAATTTTTACTTTAATCCTACAACAAAATTAACCATATTATATAATATGAAACAAATTTTTATGAAAATTAAGTCAAATTTATTAAATTAAAATCCAATATTTTTTGGAAATTTATTTTAATGCTAGTTCATGTAGTGTTAAAAACACCCCTTCAACATGAAATACATTAATAATGGTTTTCATATTTAGAGGTTCATATATTCCCATTAAAATAATAATTGGTCCATTAATAAACCATATTTCGTTTTTTAAAACATTTATAAATAACTTGGTAGAAGACAATATTTTTAATAAATTTATATCATTTTAATAAAAAATCATTTATTAAAAAATAACTTCAATTTCATGTTTTACATTATTCATTTAATGTGAATTTAAAAAATTTTATGAAAATGACCGAATTATTGAATATTAATTTCAAACTAGTATAGCGTTATATATTCTGCCAAAAATTATTACAGTACAATAATTCATTTTATTTTAAATATTTTTTTTATTAGTTATTTTATATTATGATTAATTAAATAGTTACTGCATTGGTGTTGATTATGAATTAGAAGTAATAAGATGATTCCTAAAAAAATACCAACGAAAAATTATTTTTAATATTATCATTATTAAAATTCATAATCATTCACATCTTTTTTCCTTTGTGAACTCATAATTGAATTCTACAAGAAAGAGAGTGACATTTTTTCTTTATTTTGTACTAAAATTGTTAAATTCATAACATTCAGGGGAATCTGCCTCAAAAAACAAATAATAATAGATAATAAGGTGATAAGGTGTTTAAATATCATCATATAACTATAATTTTAAATGTTTTGAGGTCATTTTAGCCTTTATTATCTTAGTTTAACCACACAGTAAACCCATTTTTAACTTAATCATTATAACTAATTTTTACTAGCTGAACTATTCATTATGGTCAAACATTATGTTTAACTTATTTGATAAAAATAAATATTATGATTATAAATATTGAATTTATTTTAACAAATTCAAATACCAAAACTGTAAATATTTAATTTAAAATAAAATCTAAAGGTGCGATGAAAAAACACTATTCCAAAGTGAAAATTCTCATTAGTATTGAAATATTTATCATAAACATTCAGTATAAAATTTACTCCAATGACCTAAATTGTATTGAATATAATTTAATTTAACTAATTTTTACATAAAAATTATTATAAATTCGAATGGAAACATGAAATAGTTTTAATGAAAATGAATTTTAAATAAAAACCAATATTTTCACTATTCATCAAAAAATGAATCTTTTTTTAAAAAATATAAAATATTCACCCTCATATAATTTTTGTCATTATATTTATAAAACAAAGTTCATTTTATTAAATTTTTTGTAAAAGTTGTGAAAATTAATTATAAAATTTGAGCAAAAAGAACTAAAAATCTAAATTCATTAAAAATATACAGTTTTTATTAAAATATTTACCTCATTAAATTGGTTCTTATTTTATTTCAAATAAATATATATCTAATGAATTGAAATTATATATGATAAACCAAACAATTTTCATACATTATTTAGTACTATTCATACCCTCAAACATAACAATCATGTCATAATGGTTATAATAATATTTTTTTAGGGTGTCTTATTCTATATGAACCAAATGTATGGTGCATCAAAATCTATCAAAGAGAGTGTATTTATTTTAAATGATATTTATTATAACATATTGGTGATTTAAATTGTCATATAATTCTGTATTCATAGGGAATATATTCTATTGAACATTATTTTTCTCATTTAAAATCCCATGGTGTCACATTCTAAGCCATTAAATACATTATGCCATAAAAATTATTTATTGATCTCAAAAATCAAGCGTTTTACATTTGAAACTACATTTTTTCAGAAAACCATATCAAAAAATTTATTAAAAATAATTTTTATATGAATGAAAATGATATAATAAATACATTTAGAAAAAAACATTCTAGGGTTCTAATTTAGAAACATTAGTGGAATGTAATGATACAGACATGGATTAAAAGCCTAAATAATTATGAAGAGTGATAGAGGTAATTTACCAAAATAAAGATAATAATCATGAAAAGTTAAAAAACAGAAAACAATAAATATATAATGGAAATGAAGGTTATAGGATTCCATTTTCATTTCACGATCCTTTACTAAATGTTTAGGAATTTTTTTAATTATCTGGACTAATAACATAATGAAATAATGATTCCTGATATAATTCAATTTCACTAAAGTTATTTAATATCTTAATTTCTCTTAAATAATTTTTATCTTTTTACTTAACCAATGAAAATAATATCCATGATGAATTTTTATGTCGAAATCACTAAAATATATATTCAATAAGTCATAAGATCAAAAAAATATAAGCAAGTCATCCCTTACATATATTTTCCAAAAAATTGGTTTTATTGAGTTATCTTGATAAATAAATTTAGACATAATCCGTTCCATTAATATTTCACCTAATGACCTTTCTGAAATATGACTATCGAAATTGAATGTCCAAAAATTTAGAATGATGGTAACTAAAATTCTAAAATCAATGTAACATGATATCCATTAAACGGTATAAAGTATATCTTAATGAAACATAAAAAATATGCAAATACAATTATCACCACAACATATTAATTAAAAAAATAATTCATTTAAAATTGGAATCTCATGTTTTCGAATATATTTCATAAATCTTGGCATGCAGTAAAATCTAACAAATATAACATAAACCAATAATCAATTTCAAGGTTATCATTAATATCCTATTAAAATATCATTACCATTACTATCTCAACAACATCCACATATAAATTGTTATCATTGATCAAATAGGTGACTCCAAAAAATATTGACTCTCTACTATATCACTTTTCAAGGTCATTAGTACTATTAAACACATGTCATCTAATCCATATTGAAAAACCATTGTAGTATAGTCCTTATATGTGTTACGATTAATATTATTGATAAAATAGTTATTAAATATACTTTCTAAATATAAATACATAGACAAATTAATCATTCAATTTTTTCATTTGTAATATCATAATCATGACCTTGATCATTTAGCATCTTCTAACATTTATTCCCTTGATACATAGAGAATTCATCTTTCTAGTAAACCAACACCTTATTGTTCAAACACAAAACCTAAATTGTTTTTTTCATAAAATTCCAATCATGAGTATTATTTCAATTCTATTCACTCTTATATGAAACTCCCATTACGTTCAAGAAAGTACAAGGGTGTTTCTCTCCAATCTTGTCACATAAGGGAAAATCATACATTCCCTACTCAACTTTCTCTAAATTTTACCCTAGCATCCTCATATTCGGTTTCCCCTTTAGAAATAACATTATAGCTTTTTTTATTTATTATCTTGATAGAAAATGATATTATGTCCTCATATAATGAGAATGTTTTGGAGACTTTTTCCAATTCATGGACTAGATTAATATTTCTAAAGAAATTATGTTTCATAGAATTTGGATAACATGCAATGATAGAGTTCACATTCCTTCTTATATTATCAATATAAAAATAATAAAATACACTAGATTAGATCATAAAATTATGAAAAAAAATTTATAATCCAAAAACTAGTGAAACACATAACATGAATTGAAAAAATTATAGATGGATAATATCACAATAATAAATATGTTTTCTATGGGAATATTTTCAAATCATAAAAATATTTTCATATCTATCATAAGGGTTTGTGATGAAATTTTTAATCAAAAAAATAATATCCCCAATGAGTTCCAAACCATGTGCAGAATAAGGACCCTTTTTGGGTACTAGGTAACCCTAAATTCAAGCCCAAGGTTCCTTTTTTTTTTCAGAGTTCATAACCCTAGGTTCCTCGTTTCAAGAACCACATCCAGTTGTAGTATCCAAATAGGGTTGTGATACTAGAAATACAATTTAATTAGTATCATACCAAAACATTAAGATGTTATTCTATAATTATCCTAAATGTCTATCATAGGGTAATGTTCTCTAATTTATGTTTCCATAAATCTAGTATCTATGGGTTCTACGAAACGTCCTCAGATAGTAACATTAGATACCCTGACCTTACATTCCTAGATATTTTGGTTACATTATTACATTGGAAATAGATACAAGGAATCAATTCTCGAAGGACTAAATAGTTTATTGGTTTTGGAAAACTAGGTACTTAATTGAAAATCACAATATATTTTAAATATAATATAAAGAAAGTATTTTTTCAGCTTCATTATTTCCCTTAGTATATATATTCATGTTAATAAAAAAACACTTCCCGATATAACAGGGAATGTAAAACATAAGAAAAGGGAGAGATCAGATGCCTAATAAGGGTATGTTTACAGGAAAATATATCTTGGATAAATAATAATATTCAATATGGAATGGTAAATAATTGAAACAAATTTTATTTAATTAATAATCTATGTATATTAGGAAATAAATAATTGATTATAAGAAAATACCAATTAATAATCACATAAGACTAAATCTAATTCATGGATATTCTATGTAATCAAAATTTTACATGAAAATAACAGAACACATAATAAGGTAATTAATAATGTTTGATTTTTAAAACAGTCAAGACCATTAATAAGAGAATTTAAATTCATGGGTAAAAAGCTATATAACTTTTTCAACTTATTGGTATTAGGAGAACTTTTAATGAATCGAGAGACTATCTATAACCTAGACCCACCCATAACATTATATATCTAATTAATTACTCCTATTAAAGGTGTGTATCACAATCAACATGAACACTCATATTAATGAAATAATATATGAAATTCTATTACATACCGAAATCAAATAAACATAATCATAAAGCATATAAGATAATATAATGACTGATAATAATATTGAAAATAATTTGCCAAACTGCTCAAAATTCACCAAATATAAAAAATATATATTATATAAATAAAACATATCAATAGTTTTTAATGTTATTTTTAAATCATTCTTAGAAAATAATGATTTTTAAGAAAAACATTTTTAATACTAAGAGAAAAATAAAGTCAGATTTTCTAAATGCACATTCTCCATAATTTTAAGTACCAAAGAGTGGAGTAATTTTATTATTAAATAAAAAACATAATGAATGAAGATAAGATAATAACATATATTGATATTATGATATAAATATAAAATTATTCCCCCATTGGAAACATAAACAAAATAATCTTAAATAATGATGATATTGTGAAATAAACAACTTCCACTTATGTATCTTTTGAATTGTAAGCCCCATTAAAAAATAATAATCAAAATATAAATATAAATTAAATATATATAAAGATATTAATTAAATAAAATATCAATATGGGAAGTTTATAAACTGAATAAAATAATAAATGGTCAATATGCCTCTTGTCTAATGAAAGCTAGAATGAGATGAGAAACCCTTGACTAATGTTTCACTTCTTTTGTAGGCGTCTTAACATCCTATATAATAAATTTATGATTATTAAAGATATATTATTGAAAAATAATATATATATATATATATATTCCACGTATGACCCTATTATAAAATATTACAACACAATTTAAATTATATATATTTATATTCATTGTTTTGGGTATTTATTACCTTGTTTTCCCACGCATGTTTTGATGTGAAAGTTGTAGTTCATTCACATTGAATATAGTTCCATCATCATATAAATTATATTTATGTCATTAATATTTTTTTTCATTAGATACTTCATATTAATCAATATTTAATATTGGACATTCAAAATGAATCACATATTTTTGTGGGGATGGTAGGTCATACATACACACAACCGATGATATCATTCCCTAATATTGTCAAAGAGTAAGGATGTATATGTTGTATTAAATTTAAAAAAATTATATAATCTCTTTAGGAGGAGGTAGTTTTCTATATAAACATGAAACATTATTGTGTTTAAACGAAATGCAATGTAAGAATATATATATGAAATTATATCTCCATGTGTAATATTATATCATAAGTATTATATATATACATTAAATCTATCATTATTTTAAATGTTTTGAAGATTTAATGAAAAATGTGTTTCATCTTCTTGTGAGGTAGTTATCTCGAGAACACATGGTAGATGATTTAATTTACTATTTAATGGAAGATGAGAGGGATAAATATTATGTATCCTACATAATAACTTCTCAATATATGTGAGATAAATGAGCTATTATATTTAATATTGTAGTACATAATTTTCTTTTATAAAAAACAATGAAAAAAATAATCCTAATAAATATAATAACATTATCATAGAAAATCCTTCTTTTGATATCTTCTTAAGAACATTTGTGTCAGTATTTTGGTGAAAAAAGATGTTCTATAAGTTCGATGGTGATATTGTAAAGGTATTTATTATGGGGTTATTGAATATAAATGTTTTAATTGTTTGAATAAGTGAGGGGAGTGAGTTTCCTTTTATTATTGAGGAGTGTATTTTTTTTAAATACCGAAAATTATTAAATAAAGACAATTAATTATCACAAAACGTGTCTCAATAATTTGTAATAAATTTTTTGATGAGATTATATGGTAGATTCATGCCTCCAAATGAAAATAAATTAACATTAAATGAACATACAATTCCTTAAGATCTATGTTTACATTCTTTTACTATTTTTGATTTATGTTGTTGTAGATAGTATTTTTACCCTCTTAATGTGTACTTTTATGAAAAAAATAAATTTATACTTATTAGATAATTCCACCACTATCATTAACTAGTCCAGTATGATCCTGAACCGATCACCTGGGCGACTCCGTGACAAGTCCTGAGAGGCATTCCTGATCCACCCGAGATGATGGCATAAATCGAGTGTATCAACAGAGTATAAAAGAGAACAAATTTCTATAAAATCTAAATGATATGGAAAATATCATACAGAATGGACATCCTATATCCATTTATATAAAAATTGAAAAAAATCATTTATACGACAAAACTGAAATTACAACTATACAATACAGCTAAACTGAGCATACCTCATGACCAATTAACTACATGTGAACTCTCTTTTCACTCTCCAAATCAACAATCCCATGTCTCTCAAGTTAACCGAAATCATGATGAAATATACATAAGGGATAAAAAAAGAAGAGAACTATATATTTGAGTATTAATATAAAGTACATTATCCGGATATTCTATTCTAACTGGGATTTTACATAAAATAAAACAAATAGAAATTTCATTTCTGATATTCAATATATATATAAGTATGTTTTCTAAAAAAGGTCATATTTAATGGATGTTATCAGAAAAATGCATGAAATTTTTATACCCAAGAATGCGGGAATGATTTCGAAGAGATATGACTTAAAAAATGAAAATATTTTTTCAGAAGGATACATTAATGAATTTAAACATATATATATAACACACACACAACTGAATTTAATAAATATATTTTAGGGACGAACAAATGGATCCAAACTATACAACATGAAGTACACATGGAAACTATTTTTATAAGAAAAATTCTAAACACGCCTTAAATAATTCTTCACAAAAACAACATTTATCAAAAGAAAAACTTACAATATTCATAAATAGGTGTAAACATATCATTTTAATCAATATAAAATATATTAAAAACCCTCAAAACATAGGTCACACATTGAAGGGTCGACCATTTCCATAAAAATTCCCAACGAGCAACTTATCAGCAAATCATATCAAAACATGTCAAAAACCCATACTCATCTCTTTATAAAACAAAAAACACATCGAGAAGCCCTATGAGGATCCAAAAATATAAATTTTCATGCTTTCTATAATTTAATAAATTCAAAAAATTCATATTGTACCACATTTTGCACACAAATGAAAAAAGAAATTTATTTCCAAGAACTAAGAATTAAATTTTTAGAAAACCAACATTGATTTAACATCCAAAGGGGTAAAAAACAAAATTTTCATTAAAAATATTTATTAAAATACTAAAACCATGTTCTAATAATCATAATAAATATGAGAAAACCAATGAATCATTTATTTGAACAAGCAATGTGCTCTTTTATAACAAAAAACTCTATTTTACACAAAATAATGCATAAGTAACCATTTTTTACATCAAAGAGATCATACAATGGTTGAAAATAAATAATAAACAAGTATATGAGGTTATAAAAGAATGAAAAATGTGAATCTTAAATAATAATGGAATGTTCTTACATGAACCTACCTCAAAACCATGGAGTAATGGAGACACACAATCAAAAACACCCGTCGCGGGTTTCAAAACACTATATCTGTTAATAACATCCCTAAACAGTAAAATAACCCATAAAATGATGTAAAAATTGAAATCTATACCTATAATTATGGAAAGAGAAGAGAAATACCAAAAAAATAATGAATAATGAAGAGGTAAGAGAAATGAGAAAAAATTTATGAATAAATTATGAATAACCAAAAACCATTAGTGAGAGCCCGCCCACAAAGAGGCCCCAAACCAGATAGATATAAGGGGGAGGATACTCTGATAGATATAAAACTATTACAGATCTATTTTTGAGTTTCAATCACCAAAAAAGATAAAACATTAATAATATGTAAAAGAAAAAATGTATTTTTTGAAAATTGGAAACGGGGTCACGAGCTGGCCTAATACCTAAATAAATAACCCCAATCCACCATGATTATAAGTTCATAAGGGGTTTAAATGGATATGGTGGTTTTAATAGGTTAGTTAAGGCCATGTGGGAAGTTTAATGAGTGAAAAAGTATAGAAAAATTATTGAGTTATAAAAGAAGAAAATTTTGTTTTTAAATTGTGAAATGGACTCATAGTTTGACCAAATCTTGAAGTAGCCAACCTTTTCTCCAAAAACTCAAAAAAAAGTCATGGAGAACCCATGGAAAAATTATTATACATATATTTAACATAAAAAACATTAAAATCACCCAAAACCAATGAAAAATATTTGTACTTCTTATTAACTAGAATTAAACCATGCTAAGAAAGACAGAGGGTGAAAATTCTCTCCATTATTAAAGTTTTTCCCTCGAATATCCATAAAACATTCTAGTTGATTGATCAACACCTATGGATTACTATTCAATAAAATATTTCCTCTTAATCCAAGGAAATTTCACCAAAAATGGAACTTATGCCTTTTACCTGATTCAAAACAATCACTCTCAACCACATCCTATGAATCAATAGAAAGATCAAGACACAACCACCACAACCAAGCCAAGAACCAGATTGTCGGGCCTTCCCCCAATGAACCCAACGATCACCCAAACCAGAGTTCACTCATGAAAGGAAAGGAATTGTGAGAAGGGGATGGAATGTTCTCACCACACATAAATCAGAACTATCTTTTGATAAGTCCAAAAAGGAAAGATATTCAAGTGCCATAGTGGGTATCCCCTCCAATAAAGACCAACCAGAAATGAACCCAAAAAGAATTCAACATGAACTAGAATCAAGCCTAAACCATATATTCCCACCAAAACTATCCCAAAAAAATGTATAAACCCATGTTAATTGGGTTATAACATGAACATTTAAACAACCCACTTTTGAACAGTGGGGACATGAGTTAGGTTTAAACTTTCGACATGGATCAAAACCCCCAACACTATGGGTGGGGTGGGAAGTGGACCCATTTATTGTGCCACTGAAACCCCAAAAAATAAATATAATATCAACCCTACATGATACACTAGTGAATATGTAAAACAAATACCACACTTGATTCAAATTGGCAGTCCACACTAGGACATTGATCGGTAATCTATATCTGAGAATGCATAACAAAAGACAATGTGTGAGTGGTATGTCCACCATGATCTTCAAAAAAAAGAGTCACAGTGATGGGATGCTACAATAAAAACACAAAAACTACCTTAATAGAATGGTGAAAGAAAGTTCTTAGTCAATCTCCCCAATCCTCTAGATATTTTCTAAATGGGTAAAATTCTTCACTCTAAGGCATGTGGATAGAGCCTTGATGCCGGAAGCATCTACTAAACCATATCCAAGTGTTTAGAATCACAACACCCCCACAAAACTCACATTCTCAACTAAACACATTTATCTAAATAAAAAGTCAATGATACATAACTCAATTCTCTCTCACTCAAAACTAGGAGAAGAATTAACAAGGAATACGATGAATCACATCAACATCACTAAAGAAAACTGCTATATCCCAAATAATTAGCACAATATGAAAACACTATATATCAGGCCCAAAAGGCTCTCTTTTCCTTCAAATGAGTTGATTAGTCTTCTTTACAGGAGTATTTATTGTTTTAAAAGGATCCTTAGGCAGATCAACTTGAAGTCTTACCAATAGGGAGACGTCCATGGCCACATCATATCATCTAACATATCCTTATAAATCCACTAAAAATTTCTCAAAAACCGATCAACCAACAAGATCCCATCTCAAGAAACACCGGGAGAATCACTTCCATAGCACGTAAAAGCAAACCAAATGAACCACAATTCTAAAACATGAAAAATCAATGCAGATAAACACCACTTTACAAAAAAAGCATAAAATTTTGATAATAAAACAGTTTTGAAAAAAAAACTAACTAGGTATATTTTCACATTACCCAATGGTGTTTAATTGGGTTTTACTCACTTGAACATTCCCGTGCTACATCGAGCACAACTAATATTCGATATCTAGCATCCATTATCACATATATACAAAACAATTCATGTGAGAACCCATGAAAACACTAATGGATAAAACTAAAATACTCATTTTATATGACAAAAAATTCTACCAATTTCAAAAAACATGTACCTTCTATATATAGACTAACCACCAAGTCATAAGAACATATTAGTATTTATACATAACAAACCATTTTAAAAAAATTGTAAGAAAACCCCATAGGTCTCCATCAAAATCCACTCCTTTTATTTAGAACATTTTTCAGAATCTCAAAAAACCACTTCTTTTAAAGAATTATTTGATTTAGAAAAAATTTCATTTACTTATAAAGAACATCCAAAATAAGAATTTAATTGAAACATCATTTTCCCATATTTAAAAATTAATGAAGGAATATTTTCATATTCCGAGATCCACAAAGCCTATAACCCTTTTTAAAAAAACACATATTGTTCAAAACCAATTCCCAAAACCAATTAATTAGATTCAAAAAATATTCAATAGAAAAAAATATCCAATTTTTAAAAATATTCATAATCATATTTATATAATTTATTTCTTGAAAAAAATTTATTTCAATTAACAATATGTTTAGATAAGTAAATTCAACACCGTTAAATAATTTCACTTTCTCCCCAAAAAATTGTTTCGCCAAAACCAAACATTCTGAAAAACATTATTATATTAGGCATTGAAAACTCACTTCCACAACACTTTTACAAGGATTTTCAAAGAAAGATAATAATTAAAGCAAGGTCTAAGATACAAACAAAATGGAACTATTATTGGTCAGTGACATGACCATATGGTTGGATGCCATATGTCGAACACACCATCAACACAGAAAGACTTATTATAACCATGCACCATCTGCACATGTTTGGACAGGTCATATAAGATCACTTATCCCATTAGTCAAACTTCCCTTGTTGTATTCCAGTTAACAAAAATTTTTTAAGAACCAATGAAACAAATTAAACAACACTTTCCATTGACACCCAAGGATCAGAATAAGAAATTCATCACGACTCTCTTCCTGAATCATCCGCTCAAGTTTTGAAAATCCTACACCAACTACCTTGACACCCTTTAAATAAAATGGGCACCCTAAAAGCATGGTCCACTACGATCTGACCTCCTATGATACCATTTTTCCACAAAATAGTCAGGTACAACACTGAACTACTCACCTAACCACTCTGCATCATGTCCCGCGAGGCATACTTGATCCTCCTGGGATGGTGACAAGCACCAATGGCATCAACAGAGTATATAATGGAACAATTATTTCTCAAATATAAAAAAAATTTCAAAAAAATAATGGAAAACCCCATAAACGTTGATATAAAAATTGAACGGACATCATTTATAAGACAAAACCGAAAGTAAAACAATATGATACAACTAAACCAACCAGACTAGTTGACCTACTAACACCATGTGACATCTCTAGTCACTCTCTAACATAATGATCCCATGTCTCTCAAGGTGACTAAAGACAATATGAAACTTACAAGAGGGCTAAAAAATAAGATAAAAATAGGGGTGAGTATTAAAATCCAGTAGGTTAGCCTAATATTGTATTCTTAACGAACTTATAATTAAAACAATAGAAACATCAATTTCATGTTTTAAATAAAATATATTAAATTATTTTTTCGAAACAGTGTTCTATGCTATAGAAGTGATCAAGTAACTTATTACTGGTTTTATAAACAATAATACTAGAACATTTTCAAAGAGATTCAACATAAAAATTAAAACAGATTTCATGAAGGCTACATTAAAGAATGTACACTTTTAAATAGAACAGATGGGATTCGGAATTTACCAACAAAACACACTGTGTACTGACAGTGAGTAAAAAATATCCAATTAGAACATGTCCCGAGAACATCTTTAGTCACTAGCTAGTTATGGGCCCTAGGTACCATGTATTTCGGTGAAAGGTAGCCATAAAAAATATTGGCTCTCATGCATGAGCCAGTAGTAGGGAACAATACCCATTAAATATTGTTCCGCAACATCATCAACGTAGTTTTGTTAGTGTTTTCCTCATCAAAATTTCAATGTGAAATCGGGATGAAACCACTCTGCATCACTTGCATAATAGTACATGTATGCCCACCTAGACACATGAGTTTCCCTTTTGTGCTTAGTCAAGTTCCAAATATTCTAAAATAAACTTTTAACATGAAAATTTCATTCCCAAATCATACACACACAAACATCCATCTAACATGGATTACATTTTTTCCACAGATCAATAAACCACTTAATATTATCTGAACACAATTTCAAGAAGTATACCAAGGCTTTTCACATAAAATCTATTAAAAATGATCTCTTAAGGCCAAAAAACCAACCAATAATATTTAAAACCACATTTGTAATCCCCAAAACAATTTAATAAATTAATTTCATGGACATTAAAATGGATCCAAATAATAAAACATGATGTGAACATGAAAATCATTTTTTCAAGAAAAATTCTAAATGAACCATTAAGAATATTTCACAAAAACAACATTTATCCAAAGATACAATTAAAATATTCATAAATAGCTGTAAAAACCCAATGGAAGCAGTATAAAATTTACATAAACCCCTCAAAAACTCCGTTTACACAGTCAAGGCTCAACCATTTTCATATAAATTCCAAACATACCACTTACCGACAACTCATGCCAAACGTTTTCAAAACCAATACACATCTCCTTATAAAAAAACCACTTTAGGAAGATAAAAAAGGACCCCAAAATATCACTTTTCCTGCTTTTTATACTTTAATAAATTATAAAATGTTTTTTTATATCACATAAATCACACAAAATTCAACCAGCCACTTTTCAAAAAACTAGGCTTGCAACATTTTGAAAAACAACATCTCTTTAACACCAAAATGGGTAAAACCTATAATTTTCAATACAAATAATTATTATAATAGTTAAAAGAGTTCCTAAACTTTAAAATACATATTCAAATGCCAGTGGAACAAAAATTGATCACCAAGATGTTACAAAGAAAACCATGCTTAAATAACCATTTTGGACCAAAAATTGATCACCAAGATGTTACAAAGAAATACTAAACATGTATATAAATTGAGAACATAAATAAAAACATAAAACATAAATAATAAAGGAATGTTCTAGAGAGAACATACCACAAAACTGTGGCAGAAAGGATATGCACACCCAAAATCATTTGTCACATGTCTCAAAACCCTAGATATTTGAAGACTATACCTAAAAAAACCCCCTGATAAAAAATTATAGGAAAATAGAACCATATATTGATCATGTCCATGTGATAAGGTAAATCCCAAAAAAATGAAAGAATAAACAAGTGGTAAGATAATAGAGAAATATTTTATGATGAAAATAAGATGAACCTATACTCATTGGTGATAAGACACCCAAAAAAAGGCCTAAAATGATGGAGAATGATGGAGTAGCCGACTCAGGTCGATATCGAATAGTTAGGGATTTTCTTGGGATGTATAATTTCCATGAAATGTTAGAATGTAAATATGATAAAAATGAAACAAAATAATTTTGAAAAACATCAAATGGGTTCTTGGGTTGGCACAATACATGAATAAATAACCAAAATCCTCCATGATTATGAGTTACTAGGGGGAATAAATAGATATGGTGGTTTTAATTGGTCAGGGTATGCCTTATGGGAAGTTTAATGAGAGAAAAATGTTGAAATAAGGGAGTAATAATATAAACCAATTGGGTATTTATGTCTAGAAATGGGTTCATGGTTGGCCTAAATTTTGATGTAACCACCATTTTCTCTAAAAACTCCCATACAAGCAATGGGGAACCTAAAGTGGGATGATTATAGATATACATCACTTCAAAACTAAACATTTAACTCACCAAAAACCTATGAAAATGATATATAATTTCAAAAAACCATATCAAAACCAAGACATGAAAAAATGGGCGTGACAATCCCAATTATTATAGATAAAAAATAAAATCTATCAAATAAAAATCGAATTATTGTCAATTTCTTTTATAAAATAGAAAAAACAGCTTTAAAAAACACCGCTATAACCTTTACCATAGTAAACACTTTTTTTAATATTTAGGGGTTAATATAGACTGTGTAAAAGAACAATTGGTCCAATAATGTATGATATATTATATTTTAATACATTTAAAAATAAATTTGATAAATATAATATTTTTCTATATTTTATATGATTTATTAAAATATAATTTATCACCAAATTAAAATAATATCAATTTTGAAATTATTCATTTTATTTGAATATAATAAATACCAAGACAATCAATAAATTATAATATTTTATTTTCAATCCTTTATATAATTATTTTTTAATCTAAAAAATTAATTTAATACAGTAATTTGGTCAATTTGGATTACTTTTAATATTTTTAGAATCATTTATTCAAGATCCCAGTTTTTGGAAGGGTGTGTTTTCATTATGTTTTGGTTTAATCCCTTGTTTTGGGCTTCAAGGGATGTCTTTTGAAAGTATGTGAGGTCTTGGGGGTGTTTCAGGGGCTCGGGGCACGAAAGGAAGGAAAGATGGGAAAGACAAGCCAGGTCGCACGGCCTGGGCATGGCCAGGGAAACCCGTGGGGCCTGCCCAGGTAAACCATGAAACCCTCCTCCTCTAGATAGTAGCATGCTCATGGTTTTTCAAACCGTGTGGCCAAACTGTGCGGCCTCTTAAAGTTGGGAAAAATTACAAAAATTGATCACCAAGATGTTACAAAGAAATACTAAACATGTATATAAATTGAGAACATAAATAAAAACATAAAACATAAATAATAAAGGAATGTTCTAGAGAGAACATACCACAAAACTGTGGCAGAAAGGATATGCACACCCAAAATCATTTTTCACATGTCTCAAAACCCTAGATCTATTAAGACTATACCTAAAAAAACCCCCCTGATAAAAAATTATAGGAAAATAGAACCATAGATTGATCATGTCCATGGGATAAGGTAAATCCCAAAAAAATGAAAGAATAAACAAGTAGTAAGATAATGGAGAAATATTTTATGATGAAAAAAAGATGAACATATACTCATTGGTGATAAGACACCCAAAAAAAGGCCTAAAATGATGGAGAATGATGGAGTAGCCGACTTAGGTCGATATTGAACAGTTAGGGATTTTCTTGGGATGTATAATTTAAATGAAATGTTAGAAAGTAAATATGATAAAAATGAAACAAAATAATTTTGAAAAACATCAAATGGGTTCTTGGGTTGGCACAATACATGAATAAATAACCAAAATCCTCCATGATTATGAGTTACTAGGGGGAATAAATAGATATGGTGGTTTTAATTGGTCAGGGTATGCCTTATGGGAAGTTTAATGAGAGAAAAATGTTGAAATAAGGGAGTAATAATATAAACCAATTGGGTATTTATGTCTAGAAATGGGTTCATGGTTGGCCTAAATTTTGATGTAACCACCATTTTCTCTAAAAACTCCCATACAAGCAATGGGGAACCTAAAGTGGGATGATTATAGATATACATCACTTCAAAACTAAACATTTAACTCACCAAAAACCTATGAAAATGATATATAATTTCAAAAAACCATATCAAACCCAAGACATGAAAAAATGGGCGTGACAATCCCAATTATTATAGAAAAAAAATAAAATCTATCAAATAACAATCGAATTATTGTCAATTTCATTTATAAAATAGAAAAAACAGCTTTAAAAAACACCGCTATAACCTTTACCATAGTAAACACTTTTTTAAAAATTTAGGGGTTAATATAGACTGTGTAAAAGAACAATTGGTCCAATAATATATGATATATTATATTTTAATACATTTAAAAATAAATTTGATAAATATAAGATTTTTCTATATTTTATATGATTTATTAAAATATAATTTATCACCAAATTAAAATAATATCAATTTTGAAATTATTCATTTTATTTGAATATAATAAATACCAAGACAATGAATAAATTATAATATTTTATTTTCAATCCTTTATATAATTATATTTTAATCTAAAAAATTAATTTAATACAGTAATTTGGTCAATTTGGATTACTTTTAATATTTTTAGAATCATTTATGGAAGATCCCAGTTTTTGGAAGGGTGTGTTTTCATTATGTTTTGGTTTAATCCCTTGTTTTGGGCTTCAAGGGAAGTCTTTTGAAAGTATGTGAGGTCTTGGGGGTGTTTCAGGGGCTCGTGGCACGAAAGGAAGGAAAGCTGGGAAAGACAAGCCAGGTCGCACGGCCTGGGCATGGCCAGGGAAACTCGTGGGGCCTGCCCAGGTAAACCATGAAACCCTCCTCCTCCAGATAGTAGCATGCGCATGGTTTGTCAAACCGTGTGGCCAAACTGTGCGGCCTCTTAAAGTTGGGAAAAATTACAAAATTTCCACCCCGGGATTTTAAGAACCCACTCAGAATTTCTTCTCCATTCCTCCCTCTTCTCCCTAGTAGTGAACCTAGTCTTCCAAGAGCTCCAATTGGTCGGTCTTCGTCGTTTCTAAGGAATTGTTGGTGTCTTTGGCTGTAGATCAAAGCTCCGGGTAAGGCTAATCCCATCCTTGCTTCACTTTTTGGTTTAGGGTTTGTATCTCTTATTCCTCTTGTTCCGAAGCACTAAAACCCTGTCTTTTGGGAGAGTTCTAGGTTAGAGCTCCAAAGCCTGGTCGGATTGAGGTATAAGGACTCGTTGAGTGTGCGTTCAACTATGGTTTCGAGGTAGGTGGTCTATAAACGTTATCCAATATTTTTATGGTGGATTTATGCATGCGTGGATTTGCTTATGGTTTTCTTTTTCATTAGCTTTGATTAAACTAGATGCATTTGGTATGACGGATGCATAAAATGGTAAATGGGAACTCTCACGATCCCCATGGGATGCGTTGAGAATGAAATGACCTAACTGGGGCCATCCATGGGATGTGTCAGCTTCTCCTGGGCATAGGGATTGTTATTGAACAAGTGACCTTGTTGTAATAAATGGTATAACCATTAAAGAATATGTTGGTGTGAATGGTTGAACTTGGAATATAATTTAGGTGATGCACCTTGACTTGGCAATAACTGAAGGGTTATTTGGAATGGGTTGAATGGTTGATTTATGGAAATGATGAACGGGTTAAATGGTTTAATGTGTAAATTGATTAAATACCACAATGGGATAGATTATGGGTTTAGTGTTGAATGCTTAGTGAGATAAGCATAACACGAGGGAATTGGGTGAATGGTTAAATGATGTGAAATGGTAATGTTTTAATGGGTTAAGGCATAATGTTAATTCCTATGTGGGATGTTGTGAATGGTTTTTTTCGAAGGGAAATGGTATGGTGGGTTTATGGTTACTTATATATATAATCATGTGCACATGGCTTAGTAGAGTGGCGTATGACTAAGGCTCTACGCCCACGGGTCGAGTGAAGACTGATTCTCTGAACTCCACCCCAAATGCATGGGTTAGGAATGGGGACTGATGCTCTATTCTCATAACAATTGCATCCACCCGGACTAAGGCTTCGAGGTGAGGATATGGTTACTATGTTGGAGTTAGTCCATTTGAGATAGGATAACGATGTGTTTACCCTCTGGCATGTGATTGTTTTCCTTAGACAAATGTAACACAATGTACGTGATTAACACATGGAAATGTGATGAAATGGTAAGTGATAACAATTGGTGTAAAATGAATGGTAATGGAAGTGGCAAGGTCTTTGGATCTCAACTGTTTAATGGCCCCCTAAATAATTACTTGGCAATTATCATTCCTATTCCATTTTCATGCACTAACTATTCATACATGATATTTTTTTAGACACCGTTGGTGGTGGCCTACTGTGTTGTACTCACACCCTGCTCGGGCCACAATTGGGTACCCGGATAGAGCAGTTCAGGAGAAGGGAAAGGGTCCATTCTAGATAGTTGAGTGGACATGGGTAGCACATGGAGGAGGATCCGAACATGGAGTCGGGGCCATTTTGGGGATTTTGTCTGTTGTCTTTATTTTGGTCTTTTTTTCACTTTTTCACTTGTAGTAGGACATATCATATTTATTGTTAGAAATGGTTGTTATACATGTTCCATATTTATTGATTATTTTTTCCACTATTGGTTTATTTATGTTGTGGAATACTATGATAAAAAG
Organism: Viscum album; assembly: GCA_963277665.1. Taxonomy (NCBI): domain Eukaryota; kingdom Viridiplantae; phylum Streptophyta; class Magnoliopsida; order Santalales; family Viscaceae; genus Viscum; species Viscum album. Next base: position 1,224,182,429 of record OY728131.1, on the reverse strand, counting down.
GGGTTATAGTCTCCCATCATGACCCCATAGACCCCCGCAGCTAGTTGGCATCCATTGACGTACTAGAAGGCGCGCTTAAGGTTATGTAACTACCCGGCTTAGAGCACCAGTTCAGTGGCTTCTGGGTCAGGGACGTTAAAAAGTGGTATCAGAGGAGGTCCTTCTTCTCCTTATCTGAGGTCTTGTTATTTGGGATAGGTTTCCAAGGGTTCAGATGTGTCAGGCCATGGTAAATGAGTTCATTCTTGGGAGTAGCTAACCCATGTACGAGGGAAAACCCAAGTCACCCTTGGTGGGAAATGTAGATCATTGTTGTTTGTTGTTACAGTTGAGGATATTTCACCATTAGGTGATGTACATGTGGTTTGATGTGACTGTTTTATGATATTTGGCTTGTGGCCTTAACAATAGGAGGGTTTTCATCCATGCATCATTGTAGGCACCTAGTGGGATAGGTGACATGCATTGTGTTATGCACACGCACAGGGTGGGTGTGTGAGGCAGGAAAGTAGGGTGTATCATGCATTTCATGAAACCAAGAAATAATGATTTGAATGAAATAGAACAAGGGGGTAAATGATGTTTAATGAAATATAAGGGTTTGAAATGAAGTGGAATTTTTTTTTGGTAAAATGTTGTGTGATTTTGGTGATAGTGCATGGTTGTTTACCCCATGTAGACCATGGACCGCGATATGGATGGTCGGGGTGGTGAATTGTAGGTGTTAATGTCATTGAACTAGTATATTAAAATGGGCTATTTTATCTAGTAATGAGATTTTGGTGAAGTCGTGAATGGTTTATGGTATGTGTGATAAATCTAATTCTTGGCAATGTAGAGAGATGCCGCCACGACATCGGTTTCCAGTTGGGAAATGAGAGGATGTTGTTGAGAACACTCCTATGGTAGAAGAGCAAGAAAATGTGGTGATAAATGAAGGTAGAGAATACTAGTTCTGGGAGAACATGGTTTGCCTTATGCAGATAATGAATCAGGACCCACGATGGGTTGCACCGAGTATGTTGGAGCTGACCAGGGATTTCCAGCTGTAGCACCCTCCGAACTTCACCAGAGAGGGTGGGACAGAGACATCGGAGTTCTGGTTAGATTCTATCTAGACGATACTAGATCATCTAGATACCCCTATTTAAAATTGATTAAATCTATCCATTTATATGTTGTGAGGCCAGGCAAGGCGTTGGTGGGACATTTAGACTCAGATCGAGCAGGCTGAGGGGATGTCATGGAAGGTTTTCCAGGAGAAGCTTCTGGATCATTTCTACACATAGGCTTTGAGGTAGGAGGGCACTGCAGAGTTTATGAGCCTGACTCAGGGATCGCTATCGGTGATGGACTATGCTAGTCGCTTCACTGATTTGCGACACTTGTTCCCAGTGTTAGTAGGGGATGGGGCAGTGGTAGCACATCGTTTCCCGGATGGGTTGAGACATGAGATCTGGTCTCAAGTAAATATATTCCACATGAAGAGGTTTTCAGAGGTGATAAATCAGGAACTCATCTCTGAAGGGAACTTGGAGGGAGCTTCGGGTTGTGGTCTTGTCGTGCCACCTAGGCAGACATGTGGTGCATCTTTCGTAGGTCAGAAGCGTTGTTTGGAAAGTCTCCAGCAATGTGGTCAGAAGAGAGGGTCAGCCTCTCAGAGTGGGAACTGTGAGTTCTGTTATCAATGCGGTAGGCTGGGGCTTATGCATGGTCAGCGTCCTTGACCTCCAGATGAGTTCCGTTCATGTGGCAGGATGGAGAATGTGCAGATATTCTGCAGGAACCCTTGGTAGACAGGCGAGCATGATGATGAAAAGAAGGTACCGGGTACAAGAAGGGGGTCAGTTTCCCGGTATCAGGAAAGTAGTTGGAGCACCATGGGCCATAATAATAGGGGTAGTGGATGTGGAACTCTAGGGAAAGATCTCTCAAACCAGAAGGGTAGTATGGCACATGGTGGTCTTGCCAAACCCCAGGGTAGAGGGGCATGTCAGCTTCGGGTAGTTCAGTTTGCACCTGCTAATGGTGAGGCCGGACTTTCAACTGTTCGAGGTACATTCCATGTAGCTTCTACGTTTCGCAGTGCATTGTTTGAAATAGGTTCCACATACTCTTTTGTTTCTGCTGAACTTTGGATCTATGTCAATTGACACCCCTTTGGGGTGTGTGTTTATGATATCAATCAGTGCAAGGGATGTGCCTTGGAAGTTTGTGGGTATTATTTTCTATGGGACTAGTTCATTCTCGAGATGTCAGGGTTCAAACTAATCTTGGAAATAGATTGGTTGCTGTTTTTTAGGGTGCAGATATATTGTTATCATGACAGCGTATCGTTCAAGTCGCTTGAGGGTGACGCTTATGTCCACTGTGGTGAATGGGATGTTCGAGTAGGGCGTGTGGGGCCGTTTTGTCAACAGATGAGTGGACACAAGGCTAGAGTGGCATGTCTCATGATAGATTATGATGAATGAGGGGTACAATCTGATTTTACTCCCATGGTGGATTGGTTTTAGGATGTTTTTCCTAATGATTTCTCGGGGTTACCACCCAAGAGGGATGTCGAGCTCATGATAGAGTTGTTGTAGGGAGCGGAGCCAGTTTCTATTCTGCCATGCCGAATAGCACCAGAAGAACTATAGGAAGTGAAGGTTCAGCTTGAGGAGTTGGAGTGTAAAGGGTTTATCCATCCTAGTATGTCTCCTTAGGGATCTCTCGTGGTTTTTGTAAAGGAGGATGATGGGTTGTTGAGGCTATGTGTTGACTATAAAAAGTTAAATCAGATGAAGGTGAAACATCGGTACCGTCTTCCTAGAATTAATGACCGGTCTGATCGGTTGACGGGTGCATCAGTGTTTTCTAAGATTGATCTGAGGTCGGGTTATGACTAGATAAGGGTGAGGTCTTCTGACATACTACCGACAGCTTTTCGGAGTCGGTATGGTTTGTTTGAGTTTGTGGTAATTCTTTTCGGCTTGACTAATTCACCAATGGTGTTTATGGCTTTGATGAACCGAATCTTTCATCCCTATCTAGATCGGTTTGTGACTTTATTACTTTATTATATCTTAGTGTACTCAAAAAATCATGAAGATCATGCCCAATGACTTAACATCGTCTTGTGTACGCTAAGAGAGACTTGACTATACGCCAAGCTATCAAAGTGTCAATTATGGAAAGGTGAGGTGCATTTTCTGGGTCACATCATCTCGGAGGTAGGTGTGTCAATAGATCATGAGAAAGTGCAGGATGTTGTGTCTTGGGAGCAGCCCCAGAGTGTTTCTGATGTGAAGAGTTTTTTGGGTTTGGCCAGGTATTACAGAAGGTTCATTCAGAATTTTTCTCACATGGAAGAAACACTCTTGGGATTGACCAAGAATGTGATTAGGTTCGAGTGGTCTGAGGCTTGTGAGGATTCCTCCCAAGAGTTGAAGAAGATGATGATGACCACACCTATCTTGATCTTACCTGAACCAGGTAATAAGTACATCGTGTATTGTGATGGGTCCGGAGTTAGACATGGATCTGTGTTGATACAGGATGAGTGGGTTATGGATTATAGGTCAAGGTAGTTGAGACCCCATGAGCAGAACTATCCCACTCGTGACCTTGAGTTGTCTATAGTGGTGTATTCCTTGAAGTGCTGGAGGAACTGTCTGTTGGGATAATGGTTTACTGTGTTTACCGACCATAAGAGTTTAAAGTACATCTTCTCACAACGGTATCTGAACCATCGACAGCGAAGATTGGTTGAATATATCCAGTATTTTGACTTTGAGTTGGTCTACATGTCGAGAAAGGGAAACAATGTTGCTGATTCTCTGAATAGGAAGGTTCAGAATCAGGTGGTTCAAGAGTCCAACACCTAGTGGAAAGTGATGGCTTTGTTTGCTGAGATGCACCTGGAGGTGCAGGAGGAGAGTGGTCACGTCACTCTTGCTTCCTTAACGATGGAGTCGGCCCTTTTGAGTTGAGTTAAGGAAGGTCAGCTTGATGATCCTGAGTATTTGATCATGAAGTATAAGCTTAAAGGTGGGGAGGTACCTTATGGTTGGGTCATCGACGTGGAAGGTGTCGTTCGCGTTTGTGATCATGTGGTTGTGCCAAAGTGTGTGGGAGACGAGTTGATACGTGATTTACATGCATCAAAAGTGGGCAGTGCATCCTAGTTTGACCAATATGTACCATGATCTCCAAAGGCAGTTTTGGTGGCCTGGAATGAAGAAGGAAGATGCGGGCATTGTGGCGCAGTGCCTTACCTGTTAGCAGGTGATGGCTGAGCATCAACGCCCAGGTGGTTTGTTGCATCCAATGACCATTCCGGAATGGAAGTGGGATGATGTAATAATGGATCTTGTCATGGGTCTTCCAAGGACGCTGTGAAAGAATGATGCAATTTGGGTATTTGTGGATCGGTTAACGAAAGTGGATCATTTCTTACCAATTTAGGAGACCTTTACATTCGACCAGTTGGGTGAGCTATATGTTCGTGAAATAGTGTGGTTGAATGGTGTTCCGAAGACCATAGTTTCGGACCGGGATCCGCGTTTCACAGCTCGTTTCTGGAAAGGGTTGTAGAAGGCACTTGGTACGCAGGTGTTTTGGAGTACGACTTTCCACACGCAGACGGACAGGCAGTCGGAGCATACGATCCAAGTGTTGGAAGACATGCTAAGAGATTGTGTTTTGGACATTAGTGGTTCTTGGGAGAGGCACCTATCGTTAGTTGAGTTTTCCTACAACAATAATTTTCAGGCTACTATTCAAATGGAACCATTTGAGGCACTCTATGGGAGACCATGTAGATCTCCGTTGTGTTGGCTAGAGGCTGGTGAATATGAGTTTTTGGGACCAAGTCCCATATAGGAGACTTTATAGAGAGTTAAGTTGATCAGGAAGTGGATGGCAATGGCTAAGAGTCGGCAGAAGTCGTATGCAGATCGGAGGAAGAGACCTCTTGAGTTTGCGATGGGTGATAACGTGTTACTTCATGTGTCGCCATGATAGGGTCACCGTCATATTCGAAAGTAGGGTAAGTTGTCTCCCAGGTATATGGGACCTTTTGAGATTGTGGAGTGGATCGGTCCAATGTCTTATCGATTGGTTCTTCCATAGCGGTATAGTTGGATGCATGATGTGTTTCATGTGTCGCAGCTTCGATGATATCACCCTGACCCATGTCACGTGGTTGACGTGGAGTATGTGGAGCTTGAGGATGATGCATCCTTTGAGGAGCATCTGGTTCATGTGGTGGATCATAGTGAAATGGTCTTGCGGGGCATGTTTGTACCATTAGATCAAGTACTATGGAAGCATTGGAATGTTCAGGATGAAACATGGCAGCGAGAATTGGATATGCGGGCATTGTGGCCCGACCTCTTCTCTTTGGTGGATCAATGAGGCTTGGAAACTCGGCTCGAGGACGAGCCATTATTAGGTGGGGATATTGTAAGATCCTAGTTTTTTTAAGGTTGTGTTTTCGTTATGTTTTGGTTGAATCCCTTGTTTCGGGCTTCAAGGGATGTCTTCTGAAAGTATGTGAGGTCTTGGGGGTATTTCGGGGGATCAGGGCACAAAAGAAAGGAAAGCTGGGCAAGACAAGCCAGGGCACATGGCCTGCGCATGTCCAGGGAAAACCGTGTGGCCTGCCCAGGTAAACCATGCAACCCTCTTCCTCCAAACAGTAGCATGTGCATGGTTTTCTCACGGTTTGTCAAACCATGCATCCAAACCATGTGGCCACTTAATGTTGGGAAAAATTATGAAATTTCCACCCCAAGATTTTAAGAACTAACTCGGAATTTCCTCTACTTTCCTCCCTCTTCACCCTAGGAGCGAACCAAGTCATCCAAGAGCTCCAAGAGTTCAATATTCCTCATTTCAAAGGAGTTTTTGGTGCCATTGGATGCAGATCGAAACTCCGGGTAAGGATAATCCCATCCATGATTCTCTTTTTGGTTTATGGTTTGTATCTCTTCTTCCTCTTGTTCCGAAGCTCTAAAACCCTATCTTATGGGTGAGTTCTAGGTTTATGCTCCAAAGGCAGGTTGGATTGAGGTATAATGACTCGTTGAGTGTGCGTTCAGCCGTGTATTTGAGGTAGGTGATCTACAGACGTTATCCCATAGTTTTATGGTTGATTTATACATGTGTGGCATTGCTCATGGTTTTCTTTTGATGATCTTTGATTAACCTAGATGTGTTTGGTATAAAGGATGCATAAAAATTTTAAATGGGAACTCTCACAATCCCCATGGGATGTGTTAAGAATGACTTGACCTAATTGGGGCCATCCATGGGATGTGCCGTCTTTTACCTGGCTAAGGGATTGTTATTGAACAAGTGACCTTGTTGTAATAAATGGTAGAACCCTTGATGAACATATTGGCGTGATTGGTTGAACTTTGAATAGAAGTTTGGTGTTGCACCGAGACTTGGCAATAACCGAAGGGTTATTTGGAATGGGTTGAATGATTGATTTATGGAAATGATGAACATGTTAAATGGGTTACAATGTAAATTGATTAAATACCATAATGGGATAGATTATGGGTTTAGTGTTGAATGCTCAGTGTGATAAGAATAACACATTAGAATTGGGTGAATGGTTAAATGATGTGAAATGGTAATGTGTTAATTGGTTAAGGAATAATGTGAATTCCTGTGTGGGATGTTGTGAATGGTGTTTGACAAAGGGCAATGCTATGGTGGGTTGATGGTTACTTATATATATAAGCGTGTGAACATGGCTTGGTAGAGTGTGGTATGACTGAGGCTCTATGCCCATGGGTCGAGTGAAGACTTATGCTCTGAACTCCACTCTAAATGCATGGGATATGAATAAGGACTAAGGCTCTATTCTCCTAATTGTTTCATCCACCCAAAATGAGGCTTCGAGGTGAGGATACGATCCACCCGGACTGAGGCTTTGAGGTGATGATATGGCCCACCTGAACTGAGGCTTCGAGGTGAGGATATGGTTGCTATGTGGGGGTTAGTCCTAGTGAGATAGGATAATGAAGTGTTTACACTCTGACATGTGATTGTTGGTCTTAGACCCATGTAACATAATGTATGTGATTAACCAATGGAAATGCTATGAAATGATAAGTGATGACAATTGGTGTGAAATTAATGGTAATAGAAGTGGAAAGGGCATTGGATCTGAACTGTTTAAATGCAACCTAAATAATTACTTGGAAATTATCATTAATATTCCTTTTTCATGAACAACCTATTCATAAGGATATTTTTGTATACACTGTTGTTGGTGGCTTACTGAGTTGTACTCACACCCTACTCAGGCTGCAATTGGGTACCCGAGAAGACTTCATGTTTGCAGGTCAGGATAAGGGAAAGGGTCCTCGCTAGATAGTTTAGTTGATATGTGTGGCACATGGTGGAGGATCCAGACTTAGAGTTGGTACCATTTTGTGGATTTTGTCCATTGTCTTTATTTTGGGATTTTGATCACTTTTTCACTTTTAGTAGGAGATGGCGTATTTATTGTTGGAAATGATTGTTATACATGTTCCTTATTTATTGATTATTGTTTCCGCTATTGGTTTATTTTTTTTGTGACTTACTCTGATAAAAAGGGGGTATAGTTTCCCGAATTGACCCCATAGACCCCCGCTGCTATTCAGCAGCCTTTGGCGTACCAGGAGGCGCACTTAAGGTTATGTAACTACCCTGCTCGGAGCACCAGTTTAGTGGCTTCCGGGTCCGGGATGTTACAATTTATTTTATTTTTCTATTATTTAAATAAATATTATGTTGGTGTTTTTTAATCATTTAGAAAAATTATATGATTAATGAATACGTAAAATTAATTAACCTCATGAAATTAATTTCTATATAATCAAAATTATGATTTATATTATTTAATATCTACATTTTTTCCTATAAGAACATATAATTGAAATTTAAATTCATTAGAATGCAATTCTATATTTTCTATTACATAATTTTTTATATCGATAATATTCATTGTAAAGTTTTAAACAAACTAATAAAAATAGATATTATGGTTTTAATGGTTTAAATGAGGCCATAAAATTGATTTAAATAATCCTTTAGGTCACTTTTATACTTATCAATTTAGTTTTACCCAATGGTAGACTAATTTTTACCTTAAACATGGTAATGCTTTTTGGATTTTCACTATTTATTTTGGTCCAAAATAAAGTTGAAAATATTAGATAATACTAATTATAATTATTATAAATATTTAATGTATTTTATGATATTAAACTATCAGATATGGTGATATTGAATTTAAAATCAAACATGCTGATGCTATGAAAAATCTGTTTTGAAAGGTGAAAATTATAATTATTATAAGAAGGTGTAATATAAATTTTCAATATAAAATTAATTCCATGGATATAAATTTAATTGACTATAATATTATCATCAAAATTTGGATTATAAAAAAATATTTTTATCGAAACAGAGACATTAAATGATTTAAATGAAAATGCAGTTTTCAATAAAAACTCGTAATTTCACTATTCTTTAAAAACATGATGCTTTTCCGAAAAATCCAAACAACATTAATTAAGATAATTTTAGTATTTTGAATTAAAAAATATAGTGTATTTTATTTTGTAAATATTTAAAATTTGGTAAAAGTTACTATTAATCTATTTTCTCAAATCATGAATATTCTTCCTTTAAAAAATACAATTATTTTAGAAAATAAGATCTATTTGATGTATTTTAACATAATGGGATTTTAATTGGGATTTCTAGTTATTCCATTTGTGGAAGCTATATTTTAAATTTTTAGGATCCAAAAGGTGGTTTTAAGTGGATGAATGTCCAGAAATTATGTTTTCATAAGTGGTTTCTCATTTAATGGAATCATAGGGGGTTTAGATAAAACCATTATGAATGATGAACAAACTATATTTCTGAACATAGATCCAGTAATAATTTCATATCATGTAATTTTTAGATAATGTGAAATGGTTTCAGAGCGTACAATAGTTTATTAATACTTGGGGGACCACCCATATATTTCATGATGTGTTACTAGATTTTCCCATCATGAAATATATACTTGACATGAAAATGTTCTATTCCAAAAATCTTATTGTTATGTAATTTTTAAACAAGAAATATGGGTTTAAAATCCTATTTTCTCCTCACCATTATGGTTTCTAGGTCTAAAAGCTTCTCCTCTACCCCTCCTAGGCTCATGATATTCCCCCCATCAAGTGTCTATATTTCATTTTATTCCCCACAATGGTTGTGTAGTGGTATGATCCCAAATCCTCTTATACCATATTTATTTTGGTTTTTCCATATTTTGATCCCTTTTTGTTTTAGCTTATACACCATATATTTAATATATTTTTCAAATATTCCCCATTCTCTAGTACAAAATCCAATAAAATGTCTATAAAGGAGTAGTGAAGAGTTCTAACTATGATGTATGTGGACTATAGGTCACAGTAATTTAATGCTTAGAGTTATCTTGATCTAATACTAGTCCCATGTTTCAATCATCAAAGGCCCATGGTTGTTGAATTTGACAGATTTCCCTTCAGTAAATTGGACTTGCAAGATCGTGCTTTAGTTGGCCTTCATGATAAGTGATAGTTCAAGATTCGGTTTCCTTCAGAAGATGATCTGATTTGGGGTGGGTCGAGTGCACCCTGGTGATGCAACATCTACAAATTCTCCCTTCTCAGATAGTCATTAAAATTTTCCATGAATTGTGTTCCACCCTCCATCGTGATATGGGTACGCCTCCCTCAACATCCTATTCCTTTTCGGAATACCTAAATTCATTGTATGATTGGAAACATGGTGGTTCGTTTCCTCTATTTGGGCATTCGTACTTCCACTCTGAGTCACCTGAGAAACCCTCATATCTCTGTTGAGGTAGATGTTTCGAATACTCCAATGTAGTGGTCTTGGATTACAGTCAATGTAGTGATTTTATGGAAATAATCTATTTTCTTTGAGTCATGGGATAAACTTTGTTTGAACTACTTTCTCTTAAAAAATTTGGCATCTTATTTTCATAGTGAAGGTGTCAATAAGACGGCATGTGTTCCAAAGGAAAATTCAGATGAGGGGAAAAGGCAGGCACCGGTAGTTGATCCATGAAAGGATTCTGGTTTGGGGAATCAAGGTGCACTGGTAGTGGGCAAGGATTTGAGGCTCTCCTCTAACCAGATTATTGCAGCAGTCTTCGATTGGTGGAAGACTGATCTCTAGGTTGGGGATGGTGGGAAGAAGGATAATGCTAACTGTGTCTCTAGTTTTAGGGGAGAACTATTTGTTAGAAGAAAGTTCTAGGGGTTACAACATGTGGAAATGGAGATTGTTGCCCTTGCAGTGCGTAATGGTTCTGCTGTGGGGGCTTTGGAATTCTGTGTTGAAGGGATAATTGACTGGGATGATGAAGATGGTAGGTTTCTAATCACAATACCTATGAGTAACCATTTTCAGAACTTGGACCTGAAGGAGGTGCAGGTGATCACCCTGGTAATCAACGGTGCCAATATGCAGACTAGGTCACATGAGGCTGCTACTGAAAAAGAAGAAATGATTATGTCACTCTGTGAAGGTCATGAAATTATTGAACATCCACATTGTTTAGTAATGATCGATGCTAACATACAGTTTCAGCAGAATCAATTAGTGAATTATCAAGAGTTTGTTATCCCGGGGAAATAGGGGGATATTTCTGAGAGTGATAAAAAAATAATGGTGTCTTGTCCAGGCCATCGTATATATATATTGTCTATGGAGGCAAGGTGAGGATGTTTGGGAACCATGAGGTTATGATTGCCTCACCTTAAAGAAGGACGAGGATGGATTACTCCTTTTTTCCAAAGTAGATATCCACTAGGTCATCTGCCAGAAAAGAAGGCGGGGCATGATTAAATAAGAATATGCAATCTCTTAATAAGTTTATTTCCTTAGTGCGGTTGAATCTTTGGAGGATGTAAGCCGAAGTCCTGAAGCATTATGAAATCTTGGAATGGGAATCAGCTACTATGGAAGAAGCATTCTTCCATGGATGTGGTGATGAGTATGTTTCTAATGATTTCTATTTGTCATTTTTTGGGAATGTGTTGTTGTTTACTGAACTTTTCTTTTCATTTTAATAAATGGTCTGGTGTTATCCTATAACTGACTTTCGAAGTATGTGGACTATAGTTTTTACCATGAGTTACATTAATTTAGGAATTTCACCATTGTGTAATGTAGTGGTATTTCTATGAAACACCACTTAAATATGAATTTAAGTATGTAGAAAATAATGAAATAATAAATTTTTGTTATTTTCTCTAAAATTTAACCATTTAGGTTGTTCATCTCATCTTGAATCATCCCCATGGGATGTTTCACATTTATTTCATTTCCAATGCTTTATTTATGTATTTTTATAATGCTTACTATTTTTTTAAATGCTTGTAATCATAATTACTTTCCATGTTTTTAATAAACTCAAGGTTTGATGAATTATATCAAATATTTGGGTTGAAAAATTTTTATAAAATGATATGGTTTGTTCTATTTTCCCTATATTTATAACAAAACCTCCTTTGATGGGTGATTTATTCACTAATAAAAACATAGTCTAATAAAAAATTAGATGATACAATTAATTAATTGAATGATTATGTACATTTACTTAGATTTTATAATTTAAATGAATAAAGGGAATTGACTTATTTTTTATACTTTAGTTATGATGTCGTGTTCCTCTACATAAACTGTTTTTTAATTGAACATAAATGATTAAATGAATTGTGTACAACATGATAAGTAATTATGTACATTTTTAATTAATTCATAGGATGTGATCATAGTTTACATGATTTACATTACACTGATATGGATAAATTTTATCTTTTTTAGAATAACATGGATGGGCTTATAGATATGATGCCTCTATTTACCGAAAATCATTATTTGGTTACTTGGTGGGTTTCCTTGGATGGGTTTAGTGGGAAATGTTGATATACTATACCATGATCAATAATTTCTCCACAATATTGTATAATAAGGATATGATTAGTTGGAAATGCATTGTGCACTTTGAGAGATACTGAGATTCCCATGTAAGAATTACATGAATCTTCTCATAGGAAGATGGATATTATTATACCAATGAGTGATATTAGGTCCCCATGTAGGATAACTTAGATGACCATAGTGGGAAATGTTTTTATAAAATGCTAGAAGATAAAATCGATCCACTAGTGGTTTAACAAGTGTAAAATTAGTGGACTATGCCTTTATACCATAACAAGGGTTACACTTGGGATTCATATTTAAAGATTGACTTGGTTGAACTCTTATGGTAGTGGGTAATTATTGTTCTCCTAGTGAGACACATGGTATTACACTTTATAGATTTCCTTGGATGTGCCTATGATGAATTTTTATTTTTAACCATAATACCTCTAGTCTAAATATTTATGGAATGCAGGTTTATCAAATTTAAGGACATGTCTGCCAAGTCAAAAACATGATTGGGTTCAGTCTATTTTTGAATTATTCCCTTCAGATGGCCTAGTTATGTCGCAATGTGCATAGACACACACAGACACACATATCCCTATTTAGATACACTATATATATATTTATGATTCAATTGTTTGAGATATTTAAAATTAGGTCGAAGCATGTATGGTCGGCTAGGTGTCCTTAAGGACCTGATCCCACTTGTTCACTTTTTTTATTTACATCTTTAAAATTATTCATTTACACTACTACACATTATATTCATGGAATGGATATCTTTATAAATAATTTGTTGTGGACTAAAAAGTATATATTACAACATTTTTTGGTATCCATTGCACCGGGGAACCCAAACAGACCATATGAATCTAGGTTCAGGGTCATTGGACAATGTTTGTGTTGTACACATGAACTAGAGGAGTTATGTGCACCTGACTTATCCAAATAATACGATTCTCAATGAGACGAGCTTATAGATTTTTTTATTTCTGTTATATTTTTAGTGTATCACCCAATATAGGTTTACTACCTTATTTATTATTGAATTTTTTTGGACCATCATGCATGATTGTTTGTTTCACATTGGATTATATTTAGTATTATCATGGTATTAAACTACTTTTATTTACTTATTTATACAATTTTTATTGTTTTATAAAATTTTATTCATTTATTCCATCTTCACACCGTAGTTCTAATCTAATCATGATGGTATAGTCTTTCTATCTTACCAACATTAGAACCTCAATACTTTTAGGCAGGCTCTGGTGTATGGGGAGGCATGTTTGAGGTCACGTGATCAACCGGTATGACTACAGCTTATATATTGAGTTGGGCAGGGATGTTTGAAATTAGTATTATAGTCAGTTTATTATAATTTCATTTTTATAGATTTGTTTGCTGGTAGATAGAAGACTAGTAATTCCACAGTGCTTGATAAATATTAGTGTATATGAGTGGTCAAACAACACACGAGCAAACAAAAAAATTTCTAGGGATGGGAATATTGTTTAGGTGTTATTTGTTAAAATTTACTGTGATTTCACCTTGAGTGATGTGAATAAATTTTAGGCTTACATAATTATGAGGATTTGGTAAATTTAACTTTACCCTGGAAAGACAAGTAATTATCATTACATGCATCATGATAGGCACATATGGATTCATATACCATAAACACTCCATGACATGTAAGGTTCATTATTCTTGTGATTTGTTCATGGAATGAATCTATAACATATTTCTTTGATTTATTTAGCATGCTTATCTACATTACATATTTAAGTAAATAATAAAATGGTTACCCATGAACCACAATGTGTTATTTATAGAATTCTTAATTTTATACCATTAATTTGTGTTTCCCAACGTACATGTTATGTTTTCATGTTTATTTTTTATACTTCTATGTTTTTTTATAATATTTACCTATGAAATATTTGTTGTGATAATTGTAAAAAGTGGTGGATAAAATAAAGTGTCTTCTTAAACCTATGATTTTTTTCCTACAATTATTTATGGCTGAATTCTATATTTATACTGACTATGACATTTTTGATCCATGAAACAATGTTTTCATGGGATAAAAAATGGTTGCGGTTAAACGAGATCATGTTTTCAATCTATAAAGAGCATGGTATCGTTATAAATAAGGAAATTATGTCCTTATAATCAAATTATATTCTTATTTTCATATAGCTAGACAACATTTTATACATATAAAAGATTATAAAACATAAATCTCACATAAACTGGTTGATTATGCATATTATTCTTGGAATAACCCTTGTAGTCTAGCCTTGGATTGTTATGCTAACATTATAGAACCCACTAAGAGTGTTTTAATTCTTAATATTCAAATTGCATTGAATTCAGATTTGATGTACCCAAAAATAATTATTAAGACCATTTAATGTCACATTGTTTTCATATGAATTTGTACATAACCCCATGAGGGTATGATAAGATATACAAGGTTGGTGATTATAAGTTTCTTCAATGGATTATATGGGTTCACAAATAGAGGTATGGTTGCATATTACTTGACCACTCCCTCTTTAATTTATAAAAATATTCATATATTCTTTTGATCTATATTTATATATTACATTAGATAAATAAAATTACAATTATAACCAAAATGGATTCTTCCTTAATATATGTCAATTGACATTTTGTTTAACTAATATCATTTTGTGAGAACCACCTATATAAATAAATGATTTTTAAAATGGGATTTATAATTTAAATTTCCAAAAAAATTGTAAATGTAGTTTTCCATACTACTAGCACATGATGTATTAAATGGATCCTTCAAATATTTATGGATTAAATTTTAATCAATGAAATATCATAAATGAATACATTAAGGAGGTGATTTATTTTTAACACTTTTGTAACATTAGATTCAATGTTATTTGAGAATTCTATAGAATGATAACGTTAACATAACCAATATTATTATTTTAACCTATATAATAGATTTTAGGGACCAGTGATATTTTCATGAATGACATTTTTGTAGGATAAATGAATTATTTTTCAATAATTGGATATCATATGGTAGGTAGTTAACTTTGAAATTTTATTCATTGATATTTTTATTATTGATATTTCTTGTTTCTGGTACTATCCAGGATCCATTTTCTCATGTAGGACTCTTAAATTTTAAACCAAAACCATTTTATTGGACGGTGGATGTTTAATAAGAACAACCAATTTATATATGTGAGTATCAAGATATGATCAATTTCAGTTGGTTAGACATTCCATGGATTTGGTCAACCACCTAGTAGGATTTGTGATCCCTCTTCAACTCTGTCCATGCATGATGAATCATGAGGTCATCAGATTGTTTTAAATTCATATGGGATTGTGTGAATATAAGATAGTAATTTTATGGGATATATTTACACTTTAATTTTTGTTTATGATAACCCAACAGATAATATCAAAGATTCTCTATTTTATATGAGAAATATTAGTGTTGTCTGAGTTGATATTGGTGTTACCCGTTGAGTTTCTAAAATAGTATAGTGAATCATTTGAGATTGATGGTAATTATTAAAGCCTTGAGATGTTATGATATATTCATAGGTCATATCTAGAGTATAAGGAATGTGAAAGTATATTAAATCAGGAACATCCAAATTTTTGGGATGATTTCCTAAAAGTGTCATGTGTTTTAACATGTCGATCATTACATTTCTTCTTTGGAGCCTCATTATATGACATGCATGGATATAAATTGGGTGGAGTGTGATTAATAAATAAATATTAAATCGTATATAGAATGCATATATGATTCTATTCTATCTATACTTTTCAATTATAAATATAAAAATCATGTTGGAAACCTCTAGAACCAACTAGCAGATGTCATTAGAATGTGTTCAATGGGAAAAGTTCTTATTTTTAGTAAATTTTATGGTAATCACACTCCAATCCAAGAAGTGTCACTTAACTAATAAATTTTTTCCCTTCCATGTATAGAGAACAGGATTGTGGAGGACCTAAAAAAATGATTACTACAATTTTTAGATGATCTTGGAGCTAGTATGTTTAACCACATGTCGATACCTATGAGATAACATGATACTGATATGGTTTTCTATGTATTTAACCATAAAAAGCATTCTTTAAAAATGATTACATTATGTGTTTATGCTTAATTAATCACACAATGCCTCATTATTTTGGGAATTTTTTTTATTTGACATTGATGTGTTTGTTGGGGTGCCCAAGATCTTATAATGAAATTGATAAGATGTTGTTTGATTGTCCATTGTTTCTATAGTAGGAGATGGTTGATTTCAAACCAGACTAAGTACATTATCTTTGATATAGTTGAAGTGTTTCAGGTCCTTTTTATAAATTTTTTAAACAATATTAGTCTAATATTGGGTTAGTGAATTTCATTTCCATTATCCTGATATCTTTTGGGTAAACAATGAAACCATCAATTATATGAAGATCTAAATAAGGGAATATAAATTCCATATGTCTTGATGAATAAAATGAATGGAAATTAGTCTTCCCGGACATTTTATGTTAATGTATCATGTTTTTCATGAGTGATACATGTGTACCCAAGTTGGTGAAACTTGGATAGACTATTGGAAACCAGTTATTTCATGATGACAAGATCACTATGATGATTGCACATTTGGATTAGTTTGTGTTCTTGATGAATTGATGTTTCTTATTTAGCAACATATTATTGGTAAATGTGGATTATAGACTATCATAGATGAGTTAATTGAACTATAGTATATGATACAGATGTTACCCTATAATTTTAAATAGGATCAGTTGTTTTAATTAGGGGGTATGCATTAAAGGTACAAGATCAGAATGTTTTCAATAGTTGTGAAGGTCCATGATAACCGAGATTGGAAGTATTTGTTTGGGCCAGGGGTTTCAGTAGATGTATGATACAATATTTAGTGGATAATGTCAATGTAAAATTATGATGAATTAAGAGAAGACATCATCTTTTTGATTGCGATACACTGACCATCTGAATAAGACATTTTTTAGAAATTTTAGCTCAAGGAGTATTGCAATGTTTTCCTATTTTTTCATAAAGTTCATTCTATGATTAACCATTTTGGAAAATGAAAGTGATGAGTTGAGGGTAGTGCAATCAAAATTACGATCTCATGAAAAAGAAAACCCAACTTTAATTATGAGGCCTATTGGGATTAGACCGTTCATTTGGGTTTTGTATCACATCGAGGTCATCATTATAAATCTATGAAAATTCTTAACTAGTAAATTCTGATGGTGGGGAGTTATGTGGAATGAAATTGGAAAATAAATGGTAGAACCAATTGTGGTAATCACATAGGTATGGTTGATGTTCAAAGAGATGATGATGTGATTTTTTATTCAGTAATCCATGATTATGTATGTCTTTTTAGAAGATTCAAATATGGAATATGATCATTGGATCGAGTTTCAACAACTTATAATCCTTGTGTTAAAAAGGGTTTGATGTTGGTGTATTCAGAATTTTGAAATTCAATACACCTATTTGATAGAATATTCATGGCTCAAGTTTTTTGGGTGATATTTTCATTGTCACCAAGGAATATAAGGGATGATAAGTTCAATTGTGGGGAGATACCATCATCCGAATGTTTTTAACCAAATGGAATTTCCTAAGGGATTTTGATTTTTTCCTCTAGTGGTAGGGGTGTTTTAAATTTTAAGGACCATATTGATATTTCTATTGTTTTAATTTCCAAAAATAATGTTTTCATAATTGGATTATATATCAGTGGAATCCCCAATGGTTCAGGAACACACCCAAGGATTGAAGGATGGTCTGGGTTACTAAATTTATCACCATATAGAAATTAACATTATGTAATAATTTCATGATTATAAATGTATTAATGTTATCTAGAAGGGCGTTAATAATCGGGGGTTAACTAATGGAATTCAAGGAGTGTAATGGATTTTCATGTCACAAAACTAATTCATCGGATGAAAATGTTTCATGATGTTAACAATGTAGGGAAAGCCTTTTAGGAAGGTAAATATGGTGTAGAAACCTTATTTCCACCACACATAAGAGTTTTCCAATCCCTTATAGTTGATCCCATTTCCCATCTAGGGGTATTGAGATATACCCCTTCTGGTTTTCATCTTGGATGACGTCAATCTCGTTGGCCGCATAGCGGTAATATGGTATCTCCAATTTCATTATTTTTATTATTCTATCCCTATATATGTAAATATTTTGCAATGAGCTAGTATACCCTACTTTTAGGAAATTTATCAAATTTTCCATTTTCATGCAAACCATATTTAATGAATACTCAATATTTAACAGGTGAAGTAGCCTAAACACAAATTTGGTGGCCTAAATATTTTTTCTTTAGTTTCATCAATTTATAATTTATGTTATTCTGACATGTCCATGGACTTCCATGTGATTCTTCGTAAATAAAAATATTTTTATTTTGAATGTAATTAATAAATTTATTATCAATTAGTCTTTAAAAATAATACATTTTAGTTTGATCTCCTCATAGTGAATCATCCATGTGGGATGTTTTTATTTTATGCCATGACTTATTCATCATCTGGGTAATATAAATAACTTTTTCATGTGTTGTTTTAAATGATTGTATTTTTAATTAAGTTCGATTTCATTAATCCCCTTTTTATGTGTTGAATTCACTCTTATGTAATGGGTTTATAAATATTATAAAATGATATAGTTTATATTATATGATTTATTTTTATAAAAAACCACTTCTGAGCTGTGCTTTCTTATCAAATGAAAATATGTATAATAAATGTGATATGAGAAAGGTAATGAATTGCATGATAAATTATATGACCTTTAATGTTATAATTGAAATGAATATTGGGCATGAGTATCTTTTTTATACATGAGTTGTGATATATTGGTCATGAGTATGACCTATTTTGTAACTAATATTAAATGATTAAAATAACTATGAATTTCATATGTGGTTTATGGGTTTATTTTTATTGAATAAACTACATGGGGTCATTATTTAGATTATTTATATTATACTAGGAAATATAATTGGTTTCATTTATATGATACATTGGTTGGTCTTACCAAGTGGATATATTACATTACCCTTGAAAAATGACTTGTTTCCTAGTGGTTTTAAATGGATGAGATGGATTATAAATGTTAACATACCATGCGACGGTGGATTATTTTCCCCAATGTGTTATAATAGGGATGGGATTAGTGAGTCATGCTTTTTGTTCCTTTAAATATATTTGGATTCCCATGTAATAATTTCTTGGTGGGGATCATATGTTGATTGACATTATTATACCCAATAGTGATACATTTCTACTTTGTGGGTTAGAATACATGAGATATATGGGAAATTATGTTATACCATGACATGACTGATACTCAAAACCCATTTGTTTTACTATAGACATACTTAGTGGTTTATGCCCTTGTACAATACAGAGAGTGATACATGAGATTAATCTTTCCGAATCTCATTAGAATGAATCTTATAGTGAAGGGTATTTATAGTGATCTTGGTGAAATACATGGGATTCCTCTTCAAAGATATCCTTTAATGAGCACATGATGAATTTTCATTAAGAACATAAATCCTAAAAATTAATTATATATGGAATTCTTGTTTATTTGATATAATAATATTCCCAACAGGAAAAAGAATATTCTTGGGTTTACTCTATGTTTGTATTCATACCTTATAATGTCCCAATTATGTCTCTCTGTACATAGACCTAGATAATTATTTATTTATTTATTAACATATATATGTATATTCACAGAAATTATTTTTTCATAGGATAACCACTTTTTAAGGTATTTTAGCATTCACTAATGTAGGTATGGTCGTTTTGGACCTCTTAAAGGACATATGCAGTGTTTTTTACTTTTATTAATTTAGTTTTATATTTATCATACCTACATAATGTTGTATTTTATATTATTGGAATAGATATAGTTATATAACAATTATGGATGCCTAATGAGTATATATCATAATCTTTTTAGGAATACATTATACTTGAATAGCTGCACATACCTCATGATTGCATGTACAAATTTGTTTAACTATTATTGTGATGTATGCTTGTACTTGGGAAGTGAAGAGCGCAATATTGAGTCGGTGCTCATGGTTCTCATAGAGATATCCATGAGGATTTTGGTTATTTCTATTATACTCATATTTTATCTCCTAGTGTAGCTATAACTCATTTTTATAAAATCATATTTTTGACATGCACGTAAGATTCGATGTTTGGAAATGGACACTTTTTATATTTAGCATTTTTTCATAATTTTTAATTATTCCATTATACTTCTTCCACTATTGTGTACTATTTTATTAATTTAATCTATATTTTCACTTTTTTCTACTATGATCATGAATTTATAGTCTCTCTATTATAACATAATTATATTATCACCAATAGTCGACCACCTGTAGTGTATGGGGATGTGTGCCTTAGGTAATGTGACTTACAAGTACTACTAATATTTATAGACTATGTCATGTCGGGACATTAACATTATATTAATTAGTTTATTTCCTAAAATTATATAAAAATTATAACCACTCTTCCTTAGAATAAATCATGTTTAAAAACCATTATAATATTGTGGGTCATGATCACTTTATTATTCAATGTCCAAAAACTATGTTTGGAAATTAAGAGAGAATTATTCATTCAAATAATCCCACCCAAAATATAGTCATACCTCACTATAATTCCATTAATCATGAAATTAATGTGCATTTACCACTATATTTTCTTATTAATGCTATTAAAAAACTTAATAAACTCATATAAATATTTTAGAAGCATCCTCCCATGTGAAGGGTTCCTCCCCATCCTTAATTTATTCAATAACATTCTTTATATTATTACTCTTTTTATAATTTTCAATGTTTTTATTTGTTCTCACACATAATCCTAAATTTCCATAAGATTTATAGGAGATGATTGTACACATTAAATATTATTTTACCCTTTAACTAATCTATATTTACCCCCATTTTAATGATTATATCATCATATAATCTTTCTTGCCCATCATTTTTAAAGTGAATACCCAATCACATTTTTTTCTCAGATTTATACACCCTCATGTAAATATAAATCATTTAAAGAGGATTTCCTTGTATATAAATAATAATAAATAATAATAGGGTTTCAGGTGATAAAATATATCATTATATTTTATGATATTTATGGTCCACTTGTTCACAGACATCATATGAATGTTACATGTGTGTCAGTATTTATATAGAGCTCCAAAACATTGGGTAATGCTTTCATTTCATGATATTCCCTGTATGATGCATGAGTGGTTATCAAATGAACATTATGTGAATTTTTTATAGGAATTTATCAATAAATTATTTTTATAATGTATTATTTTAGTTTGTTTCCATATTCCTTTATTTTACATTATGATATAATGTATTATCTCGCATATTTATTCAAGACTATGATTCCCACCCATCTTAGGTTACCCTGATATGCCACTTCAATGACATGTACTATTTTACCTTATGTTATGTTTTTTTATCCCATTACTGATCTTTATATCACATTGCTTTCTTCTATTCATCCTTGTCTTATCCGTTGTAATTTTAGAAGAATGGTGTAATTTTAAGAGCATGTAAAATATGCTTCCAAAATATCATTAAATTTATATTGGGATTTTTTATTCTATGTACCAAATCCTATAAAGAAAAAATGATTGGTTTTTTCTATAAATTTATAATTTATTACATTCTTTAATAAATTAAGAATAAATTTGAATTAATGATATGGGTTTCCATACATATTCTCAATCCATGGGTTTTTTATATTGACATATCCTTTGAAATTATCGACTTATATTTTCTGCAATACTATTTGACCCCAAATAACATTTTTTTCATTTATAAAACCATTTTTAATATGTTTATCCATTGAATAATGGTTCTAAGAAAATTATATTTTTTATTGAGAAAGAATTCCAAAACCTCCCATATCACATCATTGATGAAAGTAACATAATAACGTGAACTAAAGTTTGACTAGATAGGAGTTGGACCCCTTTCAGTTTAATGAACCAAATCTAACATTATATCATTGGGAATAATATCATATATTTAATGAAAACAACATTCGTATTTGTTGTTTTTATTTTTAATATAAATTCTTGTTCTATATTTACATATATGATATAAAATAAAATATATACAAAATAAATGAGTTTTTAATTTCATCATCAATAGAACATTAAATACCAATGATAAAAAATACACTATAAAATTGAATATAGTATAAGAATAAAATAAACATAATTAAATAAAACAACTATAATACCAAATTCTGGATCATGTTCATATCATAACATTATCATAATCATGGAGAAAATTATAAAAAATAAATAGAAGAAAACTAATTCAATTGGAATTTTTAAAAATGTCAATATAGATCCCCGAGAATAATTAATGTAATTGATGAAAATTGAAAGAATATGTTTTTATAAGAACGAATAAACATTATGACCATTATAATAGTAAAAAATAATTTTAGGAATAATAAAATGACACTTATAAAGAGTAATGTGTCTGTTATATCAGTAACTCAAATATTTTAATAGAAAATTACTTTTAAATAATATATAGATTGATAAAATTTATAAATTAAATATGTTATAATTTTCTAAAAATATATTAAAACAATAAAACTCAAAATAACGTATAATGTTCATTTTAATAAAGTTGATTTTTATAAATGTTTCATATAATTAAAATTATTACATTAAATATTAAAAATATCTCAAATAATAATTTTTTTGATAAAAATAATGACAATGTTTGAATGAAAAAACAAAATTGTATATGGTTGATTTTAATGATAATTTTTAGAATTACATGATTTTATATATGCATAGTATAATTTTTTTTGAATATAATGAAGTTTAATGAAGCAATTTTATCTAATAATTAATTAATTATAAAATAATTATTTAAACTAGAAATATATTTAATATATTATATTATAGATATAAAAACAAATATATCATTTTCCGAAGCTCTAAAGTGATTTATAGAAATAAAAATTATAAAGGAAACCAGTAGAAACTATATTTTTGTTTTACATCCTTCATTTTGTATGAACTAAAAACATCTAATATTTCATGGTTTAAAAGACCTATATCCTATTATTTTATCAAATATAAATTATAATTCCATATAATACCACAATTATATGTCGGAAAATGGAAATAAAAACTTATTCAAAAATTTAACAAAAAACTCCATACCCCTCATGTATGAACAACAAACATTCCCTTTCCATTGAAAATAGCTTTTCTTCCACCTCTCAAACCCTAAATATTTCAAAATTAATTAATATTACATATTATTTGAACCATTGGGTGCTTTTATAATAATCCAACTCAATTCCCTTCAGTATTTAGTCCCAAATTATTTGAGTACGCTTTTAAAACGACATAACCTCATGATATATTCTTATAATTATATTCCATTATTTATTCTATCGTCCCCATATATTTTCATTTAAAACCCTTTTTAGCAACTTGATATATATATATATACAAACATTTAATTATTATTTATATTAATTATATATTTGATAGTGTAACCATATAATGAGCTAAGATTTCTAATCCATCAAAATACATAATATGTTTGATGAATTGTGTCACATTATAAAGCTAAAATTAACAACCCAAAACACAATAAGAATATATATTTTTTGATACTTTAATAAATATTGATATGGTGAACCAAAAATAGTTATATCCTTTATTATTGAAGTTGTAAATTTCTGTTAATATTGAAAATTTTATTTTCAATATAACACATTTTTATTAAATAATATATTTTTATTCAAGAATATATAATTAAAAATTTTATAATTTGAATTTGATAAATTAATAATTGTTTTTAATTTCCTCAAGTATAATTTTTTGAGATGAATTTTTTATATTTTTGAAAATTAATTTTTTTTATTTAATAGTAAGAATACATTTTAATGTCATTAATTTTATAAAATTATTTTATCATATAAATAAATTAAATGTTTTAAAACATATTCTATTAAGATGATATATTATAAAGTACATGAATACATCTTTAAGAATTATTTTTAATTTATAAACCCATTCTCAACATTTTGAGTATTTATATAACAATTTATTGAAAACTATTTTTCGACTCTATTTTCTAGTTAATTATAACATTATTAAATTATGTTTTAATTTATTTTATTATTATATATAACATTATTTGAATGATAATAATTGTATTATATTAATTTAAATAAATTTAATTGATAATTTGATAATAATTGGAAATAAAATCTCTACAAAATAATTTTTATAAAAAAGAATGTTTTGACATGTTACATGTACTGATATTATGATTAATTTAAAAGCACATATAAATATAATTTTATAATATTATTATCAAATTTAATATATTAATTTTAATATTTTTTAATATTCCAAATTTTATTTTTGGTTTAAAACCGCAATTACTTGGCATAGTAAAAATCATTATTTTAATGATGAGATGATTATTTTAAAATCGCAGTTTTTAAATTTCAAGTAATGT
Organism: Viscum album; assembly: GCA_963277665.1. Classification (NCBI taxonomy): domain Eukaryota; kingdom Viridiplantae; phylum Streptophyta; class Magnoliopsida; order Santalales; family Viscaceae; genus Viscum; species Viscum album. Next base: position 1,224,157,809 of record OY728131.1, on the reverse strand, counting down.
ATTTCAAATAAACTAAATTTAAATCTATTTAATAATGATTATAATAATTTTTGAAATTATTAAATAAATATATTAACATTCATTTTATTTTAATAAATACATAATAATATTAAGACTCTATAATAGTCAAAATGTAATTTTTCAACTAAAATATTTTTAATACGCACTAAAGTTTTAATATAAATGATAAATATATAGTGTTTATAAATTTAATAGGATTATGAAGAGTTATTATTTATTTTTATCACACCAATATAGGTCCATATGGGTAATTTTATATGTTTAAAAAACATAAAATCATATAGTTTAAAATTAGTTACCTAGTTATATGTGAACTAGTAAAAGGTAAAAACATACATGTAAAAACTGAAAGAAGATTTTAAAAAAATTTGTAAACGAATTTTTTTACCTTTGTCTACAGAATCTTCACAAAACTCAATAATCACAATAATTTGGTTCCATTGACCATGTTATAGAGTCAAGAAATTATTACATTATAATGTTTCTTTATAAATGTTCCTTTTTTCTCGGTTATAAACCGAGACATCATAATCATTTTAAACGAAAAACATATCCTATGAATTACATATTAAAACTATGAAATATTACTCTAACTAGAACCATATACCACAAAAACCCTCTAATAAATCATATTTATACAATTATTTTTAATTTCATTGGGACTTCTAAGGGAAAAATCAAGTCTCCAATGTATGTGTTGTATTCTTGTTATGTTTTCTCACCTCATATTACACATAAAAATATCTCATCACTATATTAAAGTGATTAATTGAATATAATTATATATATGGTTGTGTTGTTATTTGAATGGTACAACCAGTAGTGATTCATTTTCTTTCAGTTAGACAAAAACAATATCATTAGCGTGCTGCACGGACTATCAACTCCATGAAGCGGTATCTTTTATTTCTGAATTCCTCATTGTGAGATGAAAATATTAATGGAAATGATGAATATATATGATATATGTTATATGATTATGATTATAAAATTTCCATTTAATGTCCACATTCAACCCCTCACATGTTGAGAAAAAGGAAATCTAGTCATGTATATGGCTGAATTGTCGCCTCTAAAATGAATCTTTTTCCCATTAAATATTTAAATTGTATCCTAAAATGTTACAATAATGATACTAATAATAAAATAAAATTATTTTAATTATTATTATTCTATATTAAGCTTATTCTGAATGAAAAAAATTTCTAATCATACACCCCAATCATGTTAATTCATATTCACGTCCGATATTGTTTAACAACTTATATGAAAATTGATTTAAAATATTCTTAAGGATGGATATAGGAAAATTAAAACTAGTATTATTATAAAATTTTAATTGAATCATGATTATTATATGGTAATTTAAATATTATATTGATAATTTAAAATATGATGAAAGTAACAATTTGTTCTAGTAAAAACCGAAATTGTCCTTTAACAATTCAATTTTCATTTAACATAAAAAATTAATATATTAGAAGAAATAAGTTAATATTAAATAAGTTTAAATATTACTTTATATAATCAGAAATGATATATCAATAGTGTTATTGGGGTGAAATTATGAGTAATGATATGAAAATTAAGACACATTCCAAAAACTGATAAATTTATTATCACACACTGGTCATAATACACAATCAGTAATTAATGTACTATAGATAAATCGTTATAATATGGATTATAAAAGGCTAATATTTTGGTGGAATATTATTTAATTTTTTATAAATTTAGTTATGTTTTGATATCAGGTTAAATTTTCATCAAACAATAGTTCTTGGTGACTCTTCTTTTATTTCATTGAGGAATGGTTCCATATTTTTCTTGTATTTCTCTTTAGTGTGGTATATCAATTTCCCAAATGTATTAATTAATCGTAAATAACCCTTGTTCATGAGATATAAATATTTTTTTTCACAATATATCTTATATGTTCTATCAATACATTCTCTTATCGTGTTATAAATGCTTCTTTATCTAAAATTATAACCCTTGAGAGAAGTGTATTCTAAACGCCATGATTCCATTAAAATTGTGTAAATAAAATGAAAATTTACTTTTATAATTATTATATTATATTTTCATTATATTAAATGTTTTATTTAATAATATATCACTCATGGGGTCTCAATTAAAATATTATAATGGCAGTAATTGGTTTCTTTGACTAAAATATATTACATTAGGCGTAATCACATTTTTTTGACATTAATCATTAAATATTAATCTATTATAACATGTTATGATTTTATATTTTTTATCCAACATATTTATAGAGAAATTATTTCTTGTTTTTTATTATGAAATTATTTTATTAAATGTCTTTCTGAATAAATGTGCACCATTAGTTATAATAAAAAATTCCATTATTATTAATGGATATTTTCTACCATGTCCATATTTTTTTTAGAAAATTTATACATTGGTTATTGAATGAAAATATGAATAAATTTATTTTAATTTCAAAATTATTTATATTTTCTCAATATAAAAATATATATCTCTTTTAGTAATGTTATTTTTAAATAAGGTTATTTCAAATTGTTCAAATTTTTTTCCATTCGTTCAAAATTTAAAGTTTAATAATCTACTCTAAAATCTCATTATATATATTTTATATCCTTTTTATGTTTCACATATTAGATATTTTTTTTATTTTCACATCCCCTATATTAAACTATTATGAAAATTCACGATATTATCAATAGAACTCATTATATTATTGGATTCATTAGTTTAGTCTTTTTATTGATCCATGAATCATGACATCTGTAAGGGACATGGTAACTAAAAATTCAATCATTATGTTATCAAATGACTTATTTAAAACCATTTTTTCCAATACATTCCCTTTCAAATTTTATTCCATTTTTTACATCTATGAAAAATATATTTGGAACTAATCCCACTTAAATGGTAGTTTTATATAATATTTTTCAAGAAATTAGTGGATAATTTTAAAATTAGAGTCATAATCATGGATTTTTTAACATCGAATAAAAAATAAGTTAAAAATATATTTTTAGTATGATTTATTTCATTATATTAAAATTTAATATCTCTCTTAAAGTTATGTTTCACTTTCCACCATTTATTTTGCTTTTATTATGTCTTTATTTAATGGGATAATGAGTTAATTATCAAATGTTATTTTAATGAATCTATATTAAATATTTTGGATGTTTTATGAAACTATTTTTTTAGGTGATCGTTATTAAAATTAATTAATTTCTATTTTTTTATATGAAATCTATTCTATTTAAATTAGTTATTTATATGATTATTTTGAAATGTCATGAAACCCATTTTATTTCTATAGTTAATTTTATAATGAAAATACCATTCTTCATGTAGACACAAATGTTTGGATTTAAATATGGTTGAGACCTATAAATATCTCCAATGAATAGGGTAAAAAATTATATCCCATGAGATATAAATTTGATGAGTGTGGGTTTGGAGGTATCCAGGTTTAGAATGAGTGAGTTTGGTGGTGTTTAGCTATACTTATAATTTTATTGGTGAACAAGTTAGAAAATTGTATTGTCAAACAAGATAAGAAATCATATGTTTTTTATTGTGATGCTTTCCATATAATGATATATAACTCATATTATATTTTTCCTGGATTATTTTATCATTAATTAGTAAACATGGTAGTGTTTTTAATTTTTTTTATATAACACATAATGATTTTTTAAATAAGAGATTTTTCCGTATTCATGATTTTATATATGATTAAGATCTAACCATTACAAAAAAATTTATATTATCTATTATTTAGTGCATGATATCACTAAATTAATATGTTTCCAATCCCTGTGTTATTATGAATATTTTATAATATTTGGTGTCTAAAAATTATAAGATGGAACATGATTATGGAGAAGGTTTCACAAGTGTATAGTGTTTATATAGTAAATCTCCAATCCATTAATGCATTTTTAACTATAGTTAAATGATTTTTGGGAGATGTATTTTTGAAATCATGATATTATAATATTAATTAAGTAATGATTGGAATTGGTAGAATAAGATGGTATCATAAGTTTTTTTAGATATTGGGGATTTTATTTTAGATATTTGGTGGATTATTTTAGATAACCTTAGTAAAAAAATTATAGTTGAGTCTATGTATAGGATCTTAACATTGAATATTTATATTTTAATGAGTATTTTAATTTCCACATAATACATCCCAATTTGTATAGTGGATAGTGTATGTGGATATTGAACTCAGGAAGTAACTATAATAACCTAAAATATAGTTTGAAGGGAATTTACTTGATTATCACAAAAATACATGATGAGTGGACAAATGACTGTACACTTGGGTAGATAGTCCTGTGGGATATTCTATAGCTGATCATATTCTCATTAAAAATCACTATTAATGATTGATTTCATTATTAAATACATTTGTTTTTTGGATAGGTTTAACATATCACAAATTAAATGAACATAGGTGAAAATAGTATAGATATAAGTTAATATAAAGGAACTATAAGTAAATTTTAAAATGTAAAAAAACCATTGGTTTTGAGGTTTAGTTTATTTAATGATTATTATTATTTTTTCCATATTTACAATTTTATATCAATTATTTAAACAATTTATTATTTATGAATGGATATAATTAGAATTAACTTTTGTTGAAATGTATAATGAAAATTTTCCCTCACTAAAAAACCCATAAGAATTTTATCTTGAATGAGAATCCATGAGATTATTCATAATAACCCATCACATAATATGGTTAACAATGTGAAAATATACATTTTCCAAAATGAAAAATTTAAATAAAGATGGATTCTCAAGAATTATATAGTGAAATGATGACAGAGTATAAAAACATCAATTTCTTACGTTTCAATCATATTTTAAGAACCATTTGGAAAAATTCTATATGGGAATGGGAAGATGCATTACATATATATTATAACAACCATTGATTTTAAAATTGGATCAGAAAATTTTTTAATGAATATGACCTGGAAATTATATTTTATTTTATAATTTATCCCCTTGAGACATAACAATATATTTATTTTTAATGAATTCTAACTCTTGGATAGCTTCCTGAAAATGTAACACCATGTCTAAGTGAACTGTAACAACATAGCTAATAAAATGATTAGTATGAATAATAAAAACTAATTTATGATATATATATAGTTTAAACATATATAATTTAGTCACATTTTTACATATTAGTTTGAAATGAAAAAAATATCAATTGAAAGAAAAAGATATGTTTTCAAAAAAAAATTAATTTTCTAAAAGGATGTATTTTCGTGCTTTGCCCACATATTTTAAAATAAATTTTATATAATTAATTAATATTTATTTTTCCAAACAAAATCAAACTTATTTAATATAAATTACCAAATTATATTGATTTTATTATTGGGATTTATTCTGAAAAGGATAATTTTTGCACAAATAATTAAAAACTCTGATTTTTATTAAAAATTATCTTTTGCATTAAAGTATTTACAAGGTTAAATTATATGTAAAATTTTTACTGTTATTTTGTTCAATTATATCAAAATTTTCTTGAATTTAGGTCATTTTGATCAATAAAATAGTTCACTAATTAAAATTTGAAATTTGAAATGAGAACATCATTGAAGGATAGTTACCGCAAATCACACACCCACTGTATTGAAGATAGGACACCGAAATCACTATTGTCTTAATCATCACTCATTTTTATCATCATGATTTTTGTGACCACATCGAAAATAATCATTGCGACCCTTACCACTTTAGTAACCATATAATCAGTGAGAAAACCACCTTCATCATCATTGACCACCATCACTGAAGCCAAAAACCAAGCCACAGAACGAGGACGACCACCAATCACTGCCATTGTTTTCATTCCTCTACCTTATAACACTAATATCATTATAATAAAACCATAAAAACATAACAAAAATTCCATTAAAACGAAATATGGTGGGCCAGTTTCAATCCTGGAGACCATAACCCACTTGATCCACAAGTCCAAAAACCTCTATGAAAACCTACTCACCAGACCGACATGGAAAGGAGTGAATGACCCGGATGCTAGAGTAGGGGTGAGCATAAGGATACCTCAGTCGAGGACCAAGAATAAATCTACATCATTCCATAAAAATTGAGAACCAATAATATAGAAACAAAAGCAATCCAAAACAAAAAACACCAAACCATGAAATAAACTATATCTAAAAAATTAAAAATGAGCTAAAGAGGGGAAGGAACCCTAGTTGAGACTCTTGCCACCAATCCTCTTTTCTCCACACTTATAAAATTATGTTATCTCTCCTCTTATCTACACATTTCAAAAATCATTTTGTTAAGTCAATACGTAACAAAATATATTCCTCAACACATTATACACATCATTTAAAAGATAGTTTTATTACTGTTCCATTGAATGATGTATTTATTTACAAACTAAAAGAGGATATCTGAAGATGTGGGAATTTTTTTAAACATGTGTATTTCTGTTATTTATTCCCACATCTACATAAAATTTTCAACTAATATGATAATGTTGGCCAGAGAGTACACTCAAGAGGGGGGTGAATTGAGTTCCAATTAAAATTTTTTGTTAAAATATTTCTATTAAAATCCCCCAAATTGAATAATAAGAAAATATGTAGTGAATTTTTATTAAAGTAAACTGTCAGTTTGGTTCTCAAATATTGATTAGTTCTCAGTTAATCTAATCTTGAAGATTAATTAACTTTTGAAGCTATCCTAATACTTCATAAAACATACAAAGACTTGCTAGATTAACTATCAAACTAACGTTAAAATAGTTATGTATTTCTATGTAACAGCAGTAGAATATAAATTGGATATTGTATAAAAAAACTAAAAAATCACAGTAGATATAACCATGAGGTTTAGTCTCTAGTCGAGACTTAGTCCTCTCAAATTTATATATAAATTTGATCCACACCGTTGATCGGGGTTAACAACAGTTTAAAAATTGCCCAGGTACTCAGACCTCTACCACAATAATTCATGTGGGAACAACACTACAATACACAGGTTGTCGAGGTCCTACTTGACCTCTACCACTATCCACAGTGGGATACAAAAAGGTGTAGAAAGTTTGGATTGAGGATTTAGTATCCTCCAGTTCAGCATATGAGACGGTGTGTGTGTAAAATAAACAGGGTACACACACTAGTCGAATGTAAATAATGAATCACTTATAGTAAGTAAGGATGAGTTTAGAAAACCTCTAGTGATTAGTAGTGAAACTTTGGACTCATTGGATTAAGCAGAAATGCTTCTGAGTACTTCTTTGATTTTTCTATTGAAAAACAGAGTATCATTGTTCAGCTTGGTGTTTTTCACAAGTGAAGATGTTCCCTTGATTCTTCATGCATTCTTCAGTTGAGATTGATTGCACGTATGAGACTTATTTAAATATCATGCAATGTGTTATTCAGTTGTTCTCAGGATTAGTGTTCTGTTCAGTATAGTGCACTTCACGTTTCTTGCTCATGTACGTATGTTCTTCTGGCACGTATTTTTCTCTACTACAGCTCAATCTTCCTTATATTCCACAACCTCTGGAAATAGGAATGATTACCTTTTCATATGTACGAGGTATGGTTTCCTGAAATACCAACAACTATCATTAAATATCATTAATTCCATTAAAAACATCAAATATGACCGTTAGAAATATTTAAATAATATTGAAAAAAATGGTTAAAAAACTGTGTCACAGTAGTTATGCAAATGGGGTCTCCTTCACGGTATGTCTTTCATGGTGTTTCTCTCATGGTATATCCTTCAGGGTGTCTCGTGGTCACGGTGTCTCATTGGTCAGGGTGTCTAATTGGTCACGGTGTCTCATTGGTCATGGCGTCTCATTGGTCATGGTGTCTGAGACTTAGGCTTCACAGTGTCTGCTTCAGTGTTTCTGTTCACGGTGTCTGTTTCATGCTCACAGTTTCTGACATACTGTGTCAAGCTTCACGGTGTCTTGTACATAGAAAAATAACTATAATATAATTAAACAGTAATATGCATAAAATGGATTGAGCTTAACCATTATATAGTATAAGATAACTTGAAACAAAAATACACATGAGTAATAAACTATGTGAGATTTGTTATCAGTAATAGTATTTGTAAATATAAAGAAGATTTGTCAACAGTAAGGAGATTTGTGATTATTTTTAAAATTGGTAAATCATAATAATATTTGTGATCATTAAGACATGATTAATACATAAGGAGTCGTAAATCATAATGAAATTTGTGATCATTAAAACATGATTAATACATGGAGAGTCATAAATCATAATGGGATTTGTGATCATTAAAACATGATTAATACATAAGGAGTCCAACAATATCCCCCTTTTTGATGATCACAAATCATGTACACGTAAATTATAAGTGAGATGAAACTATAGAGAATATAACATATAGAAAAACATATTATAGAATAACACAAAACATAGAATACTTTTTCTTCCCCTTTTGGGATTATCAACAAGTTAAACATGGAGAGAGACAAGCACTGCATATTGCATTAACAAAATGTTTGGAATACACCATATAGTATAAATACAATAAATAAAAAATTAAATAAATCCCCATCAATAAGAAAGTAGTCATTGGGCTTCTTCAGGGATTGGCCTTCTCTTTGCCTTTATAATTTAGTAATGTGGAAGAAGGAATAGAGGTGGTAGAAAAAGAAGGTAAAGGTAGACCTTCAAAGATAAAGGGATCCAAAGATGGAGCTGTAGAAGATCGTGTCTGTGGCTGCTCAAGAATGACTAGCCTGATCTGAGTTATAGTTTGGCTAACTGACATGGAAGTGGAGGCTAAGGTAGCTAGTCCAGGTCTGAGTGTAGCTGCCGCTAGAGCAACTATTGTAGTAATTTGGACATGAAGATAGAGATTCACAAGGTTTATGAAGTCTGTGATAATTTCTCCTCCATATTGAATAGCCTTTTCAAAATCATCTGTATTCTCCATGAATTTGTCCAACAATATGATGAACTCAGTGATCTTCTAAACTTGAGTTTTGAAAGCTTGTGTCACAGGAGGAATCTTAAAATTTTTCACAAGATACATAAATTTATTTGTCATAACAGATTTGGAGAAAATCTGGGTGAGATATAAATCTATCTTCTTAGTGATCTCCTGCTGAACATCATTGGAAATCATGGAATGAACATGAACCAAGTCAAGTTCTCGATCACTATTCTTAACAACATCCGATAAAGGGGACAAATAAAAACCACTAAGGGAATTCATAATTTCTTCCTTGATTAAAGTTCTAAGTAGAGAATCATCCAAAGAAGGTGTGGAGGTCTGACCAGAGGAAGGAGAAGCCTTGAAAGCTACAGTTAAATATTTGTGTTGTTTCAATACCTTTTGAAGACAACCACTGTATTCATCTGTCAGTTATTCATGTTCTCCACTATCTCTCTAATGTGTTGCAACATATTTTTGTGACTTTCACTAATCTTTTCATCAAAAGAAAATAGATTAAGATGAATTTGAGACACAATGTCTCGAGAAATGATGGAAGCAATAGGATCAGGAGAAACATCAACAGATATAGGAGCAGGAGCAGGATTTGATCTTGAAGATAGTTTTTTCTGCATGTCTTCTACCACACTTTTCAAAGTTCCAACATCGGCACTAAGAAATTTGTTTTCAACCCTTACTTCTTGAATTTCATGGATCATCCTGGGTTGAATGTTCATAATAATATTTTCCAAAAGAATCAAGGCATCTTCCTGACTTAGTTGTGTCATAGGACGAGGTTGAGAGGACATAATCTTCTCCACTCCAGCTAAGATAGTTTCTCCAAAAACTTTAAAATCTTATTTAATTAAAAAATATTGCTGATTATGTAATGATTCAGGTGAAGAAAGTGGTTCATGGGCAGGTTCAGGGTCTGGTCTCGGTTTAGAGTCAGTTTCAGTTTCAGATTCTGATTTAGGTTTAGGTTGAGGTTCAGGGTGTGGGACTTACTTTAAACGAAACAAAGAAGAAATGTCAAGTCCATGTGCAGTCACTTGCTTTGATTCACTCACATCATAGAATATGGGGAATTCATATCGAGTATACACAGAGTATGACTCAGTTGTATTAGGTTCAGGGTTTTGAGGTTCCTCCCCCTATACAGGTACTCCCATTTCAGATTCTTGAGGCTGAGGAACTGGGTTAATATTCATAGGATCATCTCTAATCACTTCAGCCATTTCCTGCCTTTCCAATTGAGAGCCAGTTTACATCCACTCTTCAGAAGAGGGTATGTACTAAGGAACAGATTGTTCCTCAGGTAGAGCTTCTAGACATGCTTCATTTTTAACAGGAAGTACGTATAGAACAGGATCTGTCTCTTCCATGGCTTGCTACTCAGATTTATAAACATCTAACTCTCTTGCAGCTTCAGATTGGGTTTCCTGATTAACATGGGCAGGAGGTACTTCTTCTTCAAGCACAACAGAAGGACCAAAAATCCATTCTTTTTCAAAAAAAAACCTCTTCTCTTGAAACATCAGTATGAATAAAAGTCCTTTATTTCTCAACAGGAGATGACTCTTCATGAGGTATTTCAGCCTCTTCTCTATGAGGTACTCTAGCTTCCTCTTCTTCTTCTTCTTCCTCTTCTGGATTATCAGCCACCTCATCTGGTTCCAAACCAGGATCAGTAATGTTTTTAGGCCTTATAGGATAATCCACAAGATTAACCTTTTCATAAGCCTTTTCATTATCTTCAACCCACTACTTCTTCCAGGGGTTCCATTTTTTCTTCATCCTTCTGATGGTAGGCTTGCATAAAAAGAACTCAAAATCCACAAGCTTTTCTTCATTTGGTACAACTACTCCCTTGGAAACTAACATAGCTGAAATCATCCTTGATTTAAATAGTGATGTGGATTTGGAAGTGACCTTAATCAATTCACACATGTGGTTAATGATATATTTGCACAGATTTATCTTATGGCCATTCTTCTTCAGTTGAATCATAAGGACATTCTAATACTTCAGAACAACAAAGTATCCTTTCCTTGGGATAATAAAATTTTGAAGAAACTTAAAGAGCAACCTAGTCTCCCCATCCAATTCAGCTGCTATAGCCTTTCTCTTGGTGCAATTTCCAATTATATCTTCCAAGGCATTCTCTAGGTCAAAAATGTCGGTTGTAGGAGGAGGGTGTCTTTGGTAATCATCAAAGAACCCTTCATGAGGAATCCTTAGGCATCCAACCCATAGCCTCGAAGAGAATGAGCATTTTTTTCCATTGATCCATCTTGTTACCATATATCTTTCTCCGACCTCAAAAGAAAACATTACATACTGATAGAACTATGCAACCAAACTTGGGTAAATAGTTATGTCCTTTCTCGAGAACCATTCAATCCATCCTTGTTCTCTTAATACATTCAGGACTAAAGAATTGTTGGAAAAAAGACACTCATGGCACATTTCCTTCTCAATAAGAACAATACGGCTTACATGGTTAGGATTCAGGGGTCCTTCGGGTGCAGTCCTGAGTGTCCTGTTCTGTTTCATAGAGTTGTGCTTCTCATATGAGGGTGAAGATAGACGCTTCATCCTTGACATACACTGAGGATTTTGGTGAGAGAGAAGAAGAGAAGGTTTGGATGGTTGAGAAGGTTCAATAGAGAGCTCAGATGAGGAATCAAGTGAAACTCTTATGTTTTATCATTTGGGAATGTCAAAAGTCACAAAAATAAAAATGCGAGAAAGGAAATATCACTGAAATAAAAATCACCACGATACGGGTTAAAATAAATGCATAAATAATCTTCACGGTGACACCATGAGTATTCTCTATGGTGTGAGGATAAAATGTCGTCACAGTGAGACAGTATGTAGTCATCATGATGAGACAATGAGTGTTAAGTTTAGTCATGGTAAGACAGTGACAGACCATGAACACAGAGTGTTAACTGTGAGACTGTAAACATGAGACAGTAATCCAGAAACAGTGAGCATGAAATAGTGAAGTAATTTATATCACCATATTAAACAGTGAGGCCAATAAGATATCTATTTGGGATTGATCATGCCAAGATCATGTATGATGTAGTCTAATCTCTCAGAATTTAATGGTTTAGTGAATATATCAGCAAGATGATATTCAATATCAATGACTTCAAAAGTGATATCACCTTTTTGATAATGATCCCTCAAAAAGTGATGTCTTACATCAATATGTTTTGTCCTAGAATGTGAAATAGGATTTTTTTAAATGTTAATACCACATGTGTTGTCACAATTTATAGGGACATGTCTAAATTGATATCCATAGTCTAGTAATGTGTGTTTCATCCACAAAATTTGTGCACAACAACGTCCAATAGCTATGTATTCACATTCTGTAGTAGATAATGAAACAAAATTTTGTTTCTTATGACACCATGATACACGTGACTTTCCTAGGAGGTGATATGTTCCATAGGTGATTTTTCTATCTAGCTTCCATCCAGCAAAATCAGCTCTAGAGTAACTAATTAGTTCAAATGATTCTCTTTTTGGATAGAACATTCCTAGATTGGCCGTATGTTTGAGGCATTTGAAAATCTTCATTACGACATTTAAATGTGATTATTTAGGGTTTTATTGAAATCCATCAGACATACAAACACAAAACATAATATCCGGACAGCTAGTGGTTAAGTAGAGTAGACTTCCAATCATTCCTCTATAAGTGGTTTGATCAACAGATTTTCCATCTTCATCAAGATCCAACATACAGGTGGTAATCATGGGAGTGTCACTAATTTTAGTGCTATCCAATCAAAAAAGTTTTAGAAGATCTCTATTATATTTCCATTGAGTTAAAAAAATCCCATAATTATTTTTATTATTTAGAAATCTAAGAACGAATTTTAGGTCACCCATTATACTCATTTCAAATTCCTTTTTCATCATTTTAGAAAAATATGAAAATAATGATGTTTTTGAAGACCCAAAACTAACCTCATCTACATAAATTTGAAAAACTAAAAAAACATTAGAAATTCATTTTATAAAGAGAGTAGGATCAGATATTCTTTTTTTAAAACTTTTGGAAATTAGTAAAGTACTTAATTTTTCATACCAAGCTCTTGGAGATTTCATTAAACCATATAAAGCATTTGATAATTTAAAATTACGATTTTAAAAATGAGGGTTTGTAAATAAAGGGGGTTGTTCAACAAAAACATCCTCAGCTATATACCCATTTAAGAATACACTCTTGACATCCATTTGATATAGATTGAAATTCAGATGTCCAGCATAAGCAAGTAGAATTCTATTGGCTTCAAGTCTGGCTACTGGAGAAAAATTTTCCACATAGTCAATTATTTATTCTTGACTATAGCCGTGTGCAACTAACCTAGCCTTGTTTCTAACTATGTTTCCATCTTCATCTACTTTATTTCAAAACACCCGTTTAGTTCCTATGAAGAAAGTGTCCTTCGGTATTTCTACTAGTTTCCAAACATTATTTCATTCAAACTGATTAAGTTCTTATTGCATATTAATTACCCAACATTCATCATTAATAGCATCATCAATGTTTTTAGGTTCAAGCTGTGACAAGAAGGCTTGATGTTCAACCTGATTTTTAAGAGAAGTTCTAGTCAGTGTCCCTCTATCCAGATTTACAAAAATAGATTATAAAAGATGATTCATTTGAACCCTAGTTGATCTAGTAAATGTAGGACTAGAAATTTCAGGATCGTATATAGGTTCAGGTTCATTAGGAGCAGATTCCGAAATATCTCCAGAACTGGTTGTCTTTACAATTGGTTCATTTAATTTATCATTATGGTTCAGAATAGGAAAATCCTCTTCAAGATTTTCAAGATATGACTTAGGTTTATGTGGATCAGTTTCATCAAATTTTATGGGAACAGATTCTTCAACACACTTTGTTCTAATAATGAAAACTCCATAGGCTTTTCTCGTTATAAGATATCCTAAAAATATTCCTTCATCACTCTTAGAATCAAACATTTCTAGATTATCCTTGTTATTAAGAATAATGTCATTGCAACCAAAGACTATAAGCTAGCTAACATTACGTTTCCTATTGTTCTATAGTTCATATGGGGTCTTTTTGAGTACAGGTCTTACTAAGAATCTATTGATGATATAAAAAGATGTATTTACAGCTTCATCCCAAAAGTAAATAGGTAGGTCATACTCATTGAGCATTGTTCTAGAAAATTCTTTCATGGTTCTATTTATTCTTTCTACTACACCATTTTTCTGAGGTTTCCCAGGGTAAGCAAAGTTATGACAACAGCCATTGTGTGAGCAATAAGATTTAAACTCTTGATTTTCAAACTCATGGCCATAATCACTTCTCAGGGTCTTAATCTTATGTCCACTAAGGTTTTCTACAGACTTGTGGTATTTAATAAAGTAAGAACAAACCTCACTTTTGTGAGATAAAAAGTATACCCAAGTATATCTAGACAAGTCATCTACTAAGACATATACATAGTTCTTCCCATTTAAAATAGAAAATCTATAAGGTCCAAACAAGTCCATGTGAACCAACTCGAGAGGTTGAGAAGTTGACACTTCTTTCTTTGGTTTAAAAGAGATTTTGTGTTTCTTTCTTTGTTTACAGGGATTACAAACTTTGTCATTTGGAATCTCATATTTGGGTATGTCTCTAACTAGGTTCTTCCTAGTCAATTTTCTATGTGAATTTATATTACAGTGTCTTAATCTTCTATTCCAATTCCAAGATTCATTATGAAAAACATTTAAACATGTAATGTTTTGATTTGCTAAATAATTCAAATCAACTGCATAAACATTTTAATTTCTCAAATAATAAAATACTAAAACATTCCTAGAATTAAAAAAATTACAAGAATCATTTTCAAACTTAACATTAAATCCATCATCACATAACTGAGAAATACTTAACAGATTATATTTATGTCCATCAACAAATAAAACTTTATAGAATAAAATTGAGTTAGTGTTACCAATTTGGCCTAGGCCGATGATCTTTCCTTTATAATTATCACCAAAGGTTACATGGCCTCCATCAACCTTTATTTTGATCTTGAAGCATGAATAATCAAAAGACATATTCCTTGAACATCCACTATCCAAGTACCATATCTTCTTATGGGAACACTACAAATAGGTTTCCAACAAAATAGTTTTAAACAGAGAATGATATTGGAACCCAGATTCTCTTAGGTCCAGATAGGTCAGCAAGCAAAGCTTTAGGTATCCAGATTTGTCATATGGGTCTCATATAATCAATATATTAATCAGATTTTTAATGATAAACTCTATTTAATCTATAAAAATGTGAGTAACTAGTTGAAGCATATGAGTTTATAGAACCAGAGCTAGCAGAATTTTGTCCAGATTTAGGAATGAATCTAGTTTTAGTGATCTGTCTCTATCCATGCTGGTATCCCAAACTAGTAGTATAATTTGGTGCAACTTGTTTACCTAGAATTTGAGTAAGTGTTTATTTTTCCTTTGTGAATTTTTCTAACTCCTTTCTAAGTTACTCATTATATATTTTTAGTTCAGTATTTTCATTCAACAGTCAAGCATTCTTTTTCTTTTCTATATCAAATACAGACTTAACATTGGTAGTGAGAGCATGCTGTTTCTTCAATGACTTATATTTGACTTTAATATCATTACATGTTTCTTCTAGTATGTAACAATATTCAAATAGTTCCTCACTAGACATGTTTTCAGATTTAGAATCAGAATTAATTCCATAACAATAATCATTCAAAATAGGGGAAACATGTAGCTTAGAAGTATTGGTCATGAAACACATGTTGGCACGATTCTTTTCAGAATCAAAAACTTTAGATTCAAATGTGATAATTTCTAAAGCACAACATGTTTCTTTCATTACTTTCTTATACTTTCTTTCCTTATATTCATGTTTCTTCTTGAAAATCAATTTTGGACAATCTCCTTTAATGCGCCCTTTTCTCTT
The DNA here is from genome assembly GCA_963277665.1 of Viscum album. Classification (NCBI taxonomy): domain Eukaryota; kingdom Viridiplantae; phylum Streptophyta; class Magnoliopsida; order Santalales; family Viscaceae; genus Viscum; species Viscum album. The sequence goes on along the minus strand of OY728131.1, from coordinate 1,224,141,794 downwards.
GCATTCATAAAAAATAACTTCATCATTCTTATCAACTTTCTTCCATTATTTCATCTAGTGTCCTTTGTTGTCATATTTACCTTTATAGTTTGATTTTCTGAATAATTTCTTCTTCCTATATAATTTCTTAAATCTTCTGGCTATCTAAGCCATTTCTGCATCACTGTCAGATTATGAACTCTCACTTGTTGAGCTTTCAATAGATATGTGAGTTTTGTCCTTGTATTTTCTCTCTATTCTAGTATACATAAATGCCACTGACATCATTTTAGGCTAATCATATTCCACCTTATTCACCTTGAGTTATTCCTCACACATCATAAGCTTACCAATTAGCTCTTTGACAAGAAGAGCACCAACATCACATGACTCTCTTATTGAAACATATGTTCCTCTCCATCGGTTTGGAAGACATCTCAATATTCTCATAATTTGTTCCTTTGATAAAATAGCCTTTCTAAGGGAGATCATATTGATAACAGTCTCATTAATCTTGAGATACATGTCAGAGATAGGTTCATCATTATTCATTTTATAATTATCATATTTAACAGTATAAGTGTTCAATCTCATTTATTTAACATTTTTTATTCCTTTATTAGAAACATGCAAGGTATCCCAAATTTCATAAATAGTTTTACAAGAAGATATTTTATTAAACTCATAATCTCCCAGAGCACATTATAGGGAATTCATAGATTTACAATTATTATTGTAAGCTACTTTAGTAGGTTCATCCCAAGTTGTTCTTTTATTTTCTGGAATGTTAAATTGAGTCTCTATAGTAGTCTAGATATCAAATCCCATACTTTCTAAATGAATTTTCATTTTATGTTTCCCTTGGGCATAATTTGTACCATTAATGAGGCTGGCATGTTGGTACCATCGCCCTCTAGTCTATAATCCATAAATATATTTTATAAAATAATTTTAAAGAGATAATATTTATAATTAAAAGAAATTTAAGATCATTAAAGATGCAACTAAAATCATAGTTAAAAAAACAGACTATTTTGAAATCATTGAAAAAACAAAAACAATCCTCTGATACCAAATGTTGGTCGGAGTGGACACTCATGAGGGGGGTGAATTGAGTTCCAATTAAAAATATTGTTTAAAATATTTCTATTAAAATCCCCGAAATTGAATAACAAAATAATCTGTAGTGAATTTGTATTAAAGTAAAGGTTAATTTAGGTTCTCAAATACTGATTAGTTCTCAGTTAATCAAATCTTGAAGATTAGTTTACTTTTGAAGCTAACCTAATACTTTACAAAACATAAAAACACTTGCTAGATAAACTATCAAAGAAACATTAAAATAGTTGTGTATTTCAAAGTAACAGCACCAGAATATAAATTAGATATTTTACTTTAAAAAAACTAAAAAAGCACAGCAGATATAACCAAGAGGTTCAATCTCAAGATGAGACTTAGTACCCTGAAATTTATATATAAATTTGATCCACACCCTAGATCGGGGTTAACAACAGTTTACAAATTGTCTAGGTACATAGACCTCTAACAAATTTATTCATGGGAGAACAACACTAAAGCACACCAGCTATACAGGTCCTACTTAACCTCTACCACTATCCACAGTTGGATAAAAGAAGGTGTATAAAGTTGGGAATGAGGATTTAGAATCCTCTAGTTCAGCACAGGAGACAATGTGTGTGTAAAATAAACAGGGTACACACACTGCTCTAATGTAAATAATGAATCACATAGAGTAAGTAAGAATGAGTTTAGAAAATCTCTAGTGATTGGCATTGCATCTCTGGACTCGTTGGACTCAGTAGAAATGATTCTGAGTCCTTCTCTAATTTTTCTGTTGAAAAACAGAGTATTGTGGTTCAACATGTTATTTTTCATGAGTGAATGTGTTCTCTTGATTCTTAGTATGTTCTTCAGTTGAGATGGATTGCAAACATGAGAGTTCTTTTAAGATCATTCAATTTGTTCTTCATTTGTTCTCAAGATTGGTGTTCTGTTCAGTAAAGTGCACTACGCGTTTCTTTCTCGCGTATGTATGTTCTTATGGAACGTATTTTTCTCTACTACAACTCAATATTCCTTATTTTCCACAAGCTCCGATAATTTAAATGATTATATTTTCATAGGTATGAGGTACGGTTTCCGGACAGACCAACAACTATAATTAAATATCATTAATTGCATTAAAAACATCAAATATGACCGTTAGCAATATTTAAATAATATTGACAAAAAGGTTAAGAAAGGGTGTCACATTAGTTATGAAAATAGTGTCTCTTTCATGGTATTTCTATCACGGTGTGTCTCACATGTTATATCCTTCACGGTGTCTGCATCAATGTGTCTCATGGTCATGGTGTCTCATTGTTCATGGTGCCTCATTGGTCACTGTGTCTCATTGGTCACGGTGTCTCATTGGTCACGGTGTCTTAGACTTAGGATTCACGGTGTCTGCTTAAGTGTTTCTGTTCACGGTGTCTGTTTCTTGTTCACAGTGTATGAATTACTATGTCAAGCTTCACAGTGTCTTGTACTTAGACAAATAACTGTATTATGCTTAAACAGTAATATTAATAAAATGGATTGAGCTTAACCAATATAAATTATAAGATAACTTGAAACATAAATACACATGGGTAATAAGATATGTGAGATTTGTGATCAGTAATATGATTTTTAAGTATAAAGGATATTTGAAAACAATATTATGATTTGTGATTATTATTAATATTGGTAAATCATAATGAGATTTGTGATCATTAAAACATGATTAATACATGTGGAGTCATAAATCATAATGCTATTTGTAATCATTAAAACATGATTAATACATGAGGATTCATAAATCATAATGTGATTTGTGATCATTAAAGCATGAATAATACATGAGGTGTCCAACATATAATATAATAACTATATTATCCCATATTTAATGATTATTTAAATGTCACAATCTATATCATTTTCCACTACTATAAATTGGGAAATGAAAATGTTGATAAGGATAATAATGACTATGACCTCATGAACTGAGATAATTTTTTTCAGAAATATATTTAATAGATTGATATAATGATGGATTTGACATATTTATATTATATTAATTGAAATATTGTGCTTCTTGAATTATTATACCACAAAAATATTCTTACATTTCATTTCTTGCAGGATACAACAACATCACCCCTATGTACGATGAACTATTTCATCATAAAGTGATATGATTCATTTTTCAAATATGATTGGATTAAATGTTGTAAGATTAAATTTAATTAATATAGGTGATATTTATATGAAAAAAGTACTTATATAAATATAATATCACATATAAAATCATACCTTCTAATCATTTAGAAAATAATAACATTATGTATTCATACGTATTGGATATGGCTTCCAAATTGAGATGTGAAATGTTTTTCATTTTATTTTCACATGGGTGAAAATAAGGATATATATTATGATTATATATTATATATACGGAAAATAATATCGTAATAATAGTTAATGATTTTCTTCATTCACTCTATCCATAAGGAAAAAATGGAGCTAATGTTAATGTGTACGTACCACCAACTTTCTCCATGAACTATGAAATAAAATTCAATCTCTAACTATTATAGATAATAATAAATAAATAAATACAATATATATTTTATATTTATATCATGGTTAATTTATTTATATGATTTTAAATTTATCAATTTGAAAATGTTTAAAATATCAAATCACACCATACATGGATAAAATTATATTATTACCGGGAACATGATTTTAACGCAGAATTGTTAATAAAAAGTTCATAAAATTTCAAATGTAATTCATATATGGGATGATAGATATAATTAAAGTTTATTAATAGATGTATAAAAATTCAGTATTTATCATCATAGAGTTTCAAACATGTATGAAAAAATAAAACCTAATGCAAGGGTTTCTCATCTCACCGTTACTTTTATGAGACATATGCCATATTCATAACTAAATCATTGGTGAGATGTATATACAACCCATTTTTAAATTATATAGAATGAATCTATTTATATAAATTTAATTATATGATTCCTATGACATTATTCATTTCATGGTTTATAAAATTCAAAATTTAGAAATGTGGTAAGTGATTTATGTTTCAATGTCATTTTAATCAGTATGTTTATATGTGAATTTACCTTCAATTAAATTATATTATAATTTTTTAATAAAACCCTTTAAATTTAATCTTATATGGAGACTTATTAATTCTTTACATAATATAACCATTTTTTTATATCATTTACTTAAAATAATTGAGAAAATTTATTTATGAAAATACAACATTATTTCTCTCTTTAGTAAATAAATCCTTACTCTCTTAAGAACCATGTTTAAAAAAATGATTCAAACAATATTATTAACATTATAGAAATGTTTTTATTAATGTTTTTTTACAAATGTTTTTTTTAATTTTAATTTTTTTTTCAAATTGATCATAATTCAATTTTCAAAAAAATCATGTTTACATGTCTGTGAAATTATAAAAATAATAATTGTTTTTTACTTGTATTGTGTGTATGAAATAATTAATTTTCATAACCACTCAATGATTTAAATATCATATTATATCTATCAATGGTTAATTTCAAAGAAAATTATTTTCAATGTTTTTTGAGATCTTTTTGTATTAATATTTTTTTTCTCAAATTTACAAGGAAATTGTTTTATGTTTTTTTAATGGTTTTTTACAGTATTTACATTAATTAATAAAATTAAAAAATTATTATAATAATGATACATTAAGGATATATTGTATTGATCCCATCATTATTATATCTCCAAATGGTTTTTTTACCTATCTGAATATGGATATAAAATTTTATTTTCATTCACCACATTAAATTGGGTGGTTTATGATTATTTTTATTGTTTGGGGTTAGTATTAACATTTCATTGGTCAATTTTTCAATATGAATGTTTATGTTGACTGTGTTTAAATAATTTAATATGTTGAATGAATTTGTCGTTAAATGTAATGGATGGGGAAAAGATCTATATGACCCATTAATGAATTTTTAGGTGTGATGTGGCAAATATGTTGGCTAAATTAAATGTAATTTTATGTATATTTTTAAACTATCATGTGAACGATATTGATAGTATGTCTAAAATGTCCATCATTATGAACTCTGTCATTAAGAGATCAGTTATTACTATTCATGTGATTGTTATGTATTTCTGAATAACCATCTATATGTTTTTATCATGTGATAATGTATATGGATTTATTTGAGCATCATTTATCTTTAGGATATTGTACTAGTGTTATTTTTTTTAAGGCCATGTGTTTCGGTGGAATAATGCTCCATATTGATTATGATTATTAATAATTTATTTTTTCCAATATGCATACCCTTACTGAGCACATGATATCTACCCTATGTTATGTTTTATTATTCTTAAGCTACAAATAAGTTCTTTATTAATGATAAGGAAAATATGACATTATTATGGAGAACCATATTTCTATTTTTTATTTTGAATTATGTTGTGATTTTGAATTATATATATAGTTTACCAATACTACCAAACAATTGGGTACTACAGGATTGGATTCCACGTATCTTATCTAACTATAATTTGTATCCGCTGAATCTAGTCTACTAGGGTTGAGGACATTATTGTTTGAATAAGTGAAATGTTAGTTGAAACAATGGTTACTAGATTTCAGGAAACATAAATTATGGGACATAAACTTTGTTATAAATTGGGGATAATTATATAATAAAATAATATAGTTTTGGTATGGTTGAGATAATGTGGTTTTCTCCCAAGAATGCATCCCTATCCATATTATAGGTGAAGAATTATCTTAAATTAATGTATATTGGGGTAATATCTCTAAAAAGGTGAACTAATCCTGACTCGATCATTATGTTGTACCAGAATATGGGCCGTTCTATTCACATATTTTGAAAATCCTAGGGGATATGATTTGGTTAACTTATATTTTCATTATAAACCCCAAGGAATGATTTGAATAGATAACGATCATGAATGAACTATTTTAAAACTAAGGTTTCATATATTGAATAGAATATTTCGTGATTTATAAATTCAATAAATTATTCTTTATGGATAAATTATTGCCTACTATTAATAGTTTTTATCAACATAAGATTTATGGTTATAATCAATGAATGGATCCATAATTAACTATGTTAATAATGATTATTATGGACAGTGTATTGATGAGAAAACACATGTGATGATTACTAGAGTAAACGATACTGTAATTATTCCTAATTATTTTTCATGATATATTATTAACTATATTCACCTACAAAAACATTAAAAAACCCTAAATAATATAAGGGTGGAGTCCACTTACAGATTAAATAGTGAAGACCATGAAATAAATGAGGATTGATTTCCTTGAAATATGATTTGTGGAAAGAGACACACATTAGTGTGTCTCAAATGAACATAAAAATGTTTTATTTTTTTGAAACTATCAACGTATAACAATGAGTTATTGAAGAAAAGTAAGGAGATGAATAGGGTGAATATTAAAAACTCATTGAAAAAAGGAACATCATATTGTTTGTTTGTATGAAACAAATATTACAATGTTAACAATGAATTACATTAAGTATATACGTAATCCCAAGTGAAATATTGAGCATTTATTTAATGGGATTATGAAAATTCATCAATGGGAAGCTGTCTCATAAAAATTATCATAATTTCAAGACATAATATCATAGTGTAAAATGATAAAGAAATAATTTAAAAATTCTTATGGCTTTGAAGGGAGGTAAGAGAAAAAGAGGATGATAGAGAAAAAGATAGATAAATAGATAAAGGGATAAAATTATTTTACCCCATGTGATAATCGTGGAAAGGAACATCCTGGTACATTTTTGAATGGAATTTGAGTTTTTAATATGTGTGGATAGAAAGGAGATCACCCCTATTATGGTATGGACATGAATGAAACGTCCAATTTGAAATGATTCATCTTTATGGAAGTGGGGAAATATGATGATAAATTATTCTAGTGTTAATGGAATATACCCCAAAAGAATATAATGAATCATGTTCAAGAAAATTCTATTACTACATATGATGTGGAATGGATAATGTTATTATTCATGTAATCTAGGATTTTCATAAGATATTATTTTATTAATGATATAATGGTTGTAAGAATTATAAAATGATTAGGGATTGTAATATATTACATTTCCTTAATGATAAGTGATAATATGTTAAATGGTAACAATGACTGAGATGTGTATTTCGGTTGAATGGAGACCTTATTGAAAATATACCTTTGTTGGAATATAATCCATAAAATGTTATCGATCTTGAGATAAAACTGATAAATATATTTTTATGAGATAATATTGGATACCACGAAATTGGTTAGTTATTTGATGGTTTATGCCATCCTATTTAGAGATTGTAACATATGTGGATTTATAGAATATATTCACCCACCCAATATTTTAATTTCTAATGATGAATAATTTCATTATGGTTTATGGTGATAAACGTATTCAAATATTTGGAATGTTAAATTAAGAGATTCATTATGATATAAAGGGAAACTATTGCTATGTTGATTTTTGGATCATATCAAACCTCCTTAAAAATATGTTCTGATATATTTTAGGCAAGTCTTAATGTTAACTATTTTGCAAATGGATTGTATTTAATGTTGAGATTTACTCTCCATATATTAGATATTAATGTATTATATTTGATAACATTTTATATACATTTTAGGTTTATTAAAGACATGAGTAATAACATATTACTCTTTTGTGGATAATTTGAACCATTAAAAGTTAGTTTAATTTCAAAATCAGAAAAAATTAACCTTTAATAAAAATTATTTTGATCAAATATGAGATTTCTATGGAAATTTGTTAAATAATACTTTTCAAGTTTTTATATTTTCTTATATTCTTAGAATAAAAGGTAAGGCAATTCATCAACCCCATGAATGGATCATGGGAAAGAAATTCCATGGTACATTCATTACAGATGAACCAGTGGAATTTGTTACTCAATTAGTATATGGTTTTTAGGAGCTTAATGTTATACATGTATTTATCTTTTTACAGGTATATAATATCTATCACCCTATATACTTTTTTTTGGTTTTAATTCATGTCGATACCCCCAATAGCCACAAATATATTTCTACATGGAAGCCTAGTTTGGTGTTGTTATATATGACCTTTTTAGTTCCATTTTTCTCATATAAAGTTTATGTTTTCTTAAACCTTTTATGGTGTGGGTTTCCAACAATGGTATTATTAAATATCAAATAATTAATTTTTAAGATCGATATTTAATTACAATGAAATGGTTTATTTATGTTCATAGAATATAAAACATGGTTATTTTAAAATATAAACATAATATTAAAAAATGTATATGACACACAACCCCATTATTAGAATATAATGGAAGATCTTAATACTTTATTATATATTTCTTTTTAATAAATTGAATATCTTTTATAGCATGTCAAACATGAAACCCTGGGTCTAAATAAGCTATAATGAACATTGCATTAAATATTATGTTATTAATAGTAGTAACTAAATAATAAAAATTTGATAGTTTAATGATATATAAAATAAAAACATTTGTTATCAATCATTAGAAATGAAAATAATGATTATTCAAAAGAAAAAGAAATGGTTTCCTAAAAACAATATTATTATAAAATGACATTTGATTTCACTTTGTGAACATAGAGTTAAATATAATTAAAACAATTTTATAGAATTAATTTGAAACAAATTATTTCTTTAAATCGAAGGAGAAAATTAACTTTTGGTTAGTTTTTGGGAATTTACAAAAAAAATATTATTTTTTGATGGATAGTTGAAAACAATTATTTTTATTGAAAAATATATTTTAAATATAAGTCATTAAAAGTTTAAATTATATTTTTAATTTTTTTAATTATAATAAAATAAAATTTATTACAACATAAAAAATTTAGTTCATTTGAATCAATTATATTAACAATTCAGATATAAAAACATTTAATAATTGTGAATGTTTTTCATAGAAAAATAGTATTTCAGCAAGTTTGTAGTTTTTTATATTTATTTCTACAAATCTTATGAATATAATTTGAATAACTATTTTCAATATTTTTAATCAGATTTATTAATATTTTATAGAAACATATAATTAATTTTTTACCAATTGAGTTCATTAAAAAATCAAAAAATAATTATCTTATTTATAAAAAACATGGGTTTGTAGATGTTAAAAGAAGAATATAAGGGTCCAAAATAAACAAAAAAAAATAAAAAATCCATTTTATTATAATATTTAGACTTTATAACCTATATTTTTTGATATTAAACCATTTTGGTTGCATTTTTATGGATAAAACGTTGTTATCACTTTATCTTTTCAAAACATCAATGTGTGACCTCTCCCCCACTTATTAGAGGCCACACATGTCCTCTCCTCTTTGTGGTTCAAAAAGCCATTTAGTTCATCCAATTCATACCAAAATCACTTACTCAATTCTCTCCCCACATCTCAAAGGAATTATTTTTTACAATTCCCTCTTTAAATATAATTATTTATTAACCAAAAGTGGCTCTCTAAAAGAAGTTGTAATATTATGAAACAGTTTTTTATTTCATTAATTCTTTCACGTCCTACAAATAATATAAAAATATGAATATATAATAATAATTATATCCAATATATACTAATGTTTTATTTTGTTATGGGTTTAAATAAAATCTATATCAACTTCAATCAAATGGGAAACAACATCGTAGATCATTTTTATTATGGGCTACTACCTCAGAAAAAGTGTAATTCATTTTCCATCCCCTCTATTCATGTTTGGATGTAAATATGAATTTAACATATTTATATGATATATATTACATTATTATATGTTTGGTATTATCATTTCACAAATACAATCTTTCTTTCAATCCTTCAAGAGATACGATAACATCCCTCATGTGTACGCCCAATAACAGCCTCACAAAGCCTTCTGATACATTTTACACATAAACATTACACAGAAGGTAGTAAGGATAAAATCAATGCACATATCTGATATATTTTTATTAAATATAATTCTTTATATTTAATATCAAATCTATATTTTTCCATTCAATCCATTAGAGAAAAATAATGTCATGCGTGCTTATGTGTGGACTACAACCTCTATATAAAGATGTGAAATGTTTTACATTTTACTTTTACAATGATAGAAATAATGAATTATATGATTAATATTAATTAAATAAATGAATGTTTAATTAATTTTGAATGTTTAATTAATAATTATTTTTATTTCAATCTTTTTTTAAGAATAATAGAAATATCACTCTTGTGTACGTACATACCACCATCACTATGAATGGTGTAGTGCATTTTATTTTTCTAACATCTAGGGATTACTATAAATAAATATGTAATGAATATATTTAAGAGTAATATATCATGATAAAATAGTTATCATTTTGTGTTTCTCATGGTATTATCTTTAATTAAGTAGAATTTAACACTTCGATCCTCCTCAACTCCATCCAACGTGTGATATCTACCCATTGGGATATCACATATATTATCCTTAAATTTATGGAGTTGATCAAAAATATAATTAATCTCGCTAAAAAATATATGTAAGGATACATATGTACAATCTTCTTGTCTTTAAAAGTTACTTCCAATAACCCATGTACCATCTTTAACTATATTGGGTCCAATCCCCCTGAGATTGTGAATTTGGTCTAGCCCAACACCCTATGACTTCATTACTCTAGACCATCGTAACTTGTCAAAATTTTCCCCCTAAACATTAGTAAAAATTTTCAATCTTTTTATATATGATACCATGATAAATGTAAAAAAATATTAAATCAAAATATATATGAGGGCAATGCTGTTATTAAGAGAAATATGATTTTAACAAGGAACTATTAATAAACGGGTCATAAAAGGCCATATGTGAGTCATATGTGGTATCATATTTATATGATTGGTTAATTAACGTATTTATAAAAAATATATACTTACTATATATTATGTTTGAATAAGTATGAATTGAATCAGACCTCAGGTAACTATTTCATGTCTCAGTTTTACTTTTCTGAGACATATACCATATTTAACACATATTCCTTTCTGTGGTGTATATAATACCCCTTTTGATATGTTATATAATGGATATATTTAACATTATGGTATTAAATGTGAATTTTTATTTTACTCCTTATACAGGGATTATAATTAAAAAGTTACCCAAGTGGTAAGAAATATATGTTTCAATCCCATTTTGATTGGGATTGTCTACACATGAATTTCCATTGAAGAAAATTATTTGATAATTATATAATACACCATTATGTTTTATAATCATCTCATTATTGATCATGTAATAATGAAATAGTTAATTTTTTACAAACATTGGTACTTAAAATTAATTATTAAATATTTTTAGGAAAATAAGACATTATTTCACCATACGATAGAAATTTTTTATTCGATTTTTTTTTTCAAATATGTTTACCAAATTTTCCAAAAATATATAATTTTTTTTTGAAAAATAAAAACTTACTCATTTTTATATTTGAATGCATTTTTTGAAAGGAATATTCATGTCATCTTCCAAACATGGCCCGTTGTGATTTTACTAAACATGTAAAAATAATATTTGTTCCAAAATGTATGTCATGGATGAAATCTTCTTCGATCATGACCACTCAGTGTATTAAGGTTCTATTATATATTTTAACAGTAATTTTCAATGAAAATTAAAACCAATTTATTTCATCATTTCTAATTAAAATGCGATTTTTAAAATTATAATGTTATTTTCCTGTAAAATATTTTTAATGGAAATTTATGGTATTTCTATTCACCAATGAAATCACCCATATTTTGTAAATATGATCCTTTGGGTACATATTGAACTCATTCCAAAATTATTATTTCATCATATGTTTTATGATCTGGTTTACCGGGTAAAAGATATTTTATTACCATTCACCATATTATTCAAGATGGGTTTTTGTTATGTTTATTGATTGGGGTTAGTAGAAATGTATTTATGTTTTTTAAAAAATTATTTTTATATTTATTATGACTTAAAATTTTAAAAAGAGGAACTCATTGGACTTATTATGTGATTAGTGGGGCCAATAATTACATAGCCCCTCGATGCATTAGTTAGTCTCACGAGACAAATTTATGGGAATTATTATAATATTTTAACCATTGTTTTAAACAACCATTGGAAATGTATTTATAGTATATTTCAGATGTTAGTTATTATTCATTACAGCATTATGAGATCAAATATTTATTTCCATGTGATTATTCAATTTATAAACAATTTCCGTGCATTTGTTTCAAGTATGTGATTTTATATATGTATTTATGGGATCATCATTTATTCCTTCCATGTTATGCCCATGTTATCATTTATCTCATGTGTATTTCAGTTATTTACTTTTCTAAATTGATGAGGAATATTTATTCATTATATATTCTATAAAACTCATACCTCTACAATAAATCTAATGTAAAAAAGTTATTAGGTTTTATTTTTTCCAATATATTTGGTTGTGTTTTATGATTAGTATGGATGTACATACTAATAGAAAATATGGAGTTCTCAATGAAAACACTTTTTTTGCTTTATGTTTTTAGTTATAATGTGATTTTAAATTATATATCTAGATTTCCAAGACAAATAAAAAATTAGGCACTTGTAGGTGTGATTCATTATATCTTATTCCAATGTTATAATGTAACCATGAAATTTTCGAAAATAGAGTCATGATATTTACTTGTCGTAAATGTGACCATCGATCCTCAAATTATCAAGGTAAATTGAAGAGTTCATTTAACTCTAGGATAGATGATATAACTCATCTATGCAAACCACACACAGTTAAATGCTTTATATGACGAGAACACAAATATAATCAATGTCAATTCCCTAATCCAAGTAATTTGGAGGATGAACGGAATCCATAGCCTCATGGACCTAATGAAACATGAATAACCTAAGTGATGACTATTAATTAAGATTCTAGTGGTAATTAGGATCGATGTACCCTCACTATATACTGGTGAATGTATTCCAATTATATTCACCATATTTAATATCTTTTATTTTCCAAGAATTGTAATTCACCAACATTAGTTTTTTTTATATAGTTGTATGATTATTATTTTCCTGGAAATAAACACGTGAAAATTATATTATCTTCCTCTAAATATTTATCTTAAAAATAGAATGGAAATTCTAAATTTTAATCCACATTGATTTACTGAATAAGAAGGAAACCTATTCTCAATCAACTTTTAAAATTTATTACAAAAGTGTTATTTATTAATTTTATATGAAGAAAATATAAACCATTGTATATGCATTAATATGTTGTTACGAGATAAATTTATTTGAGATTCTTCTGAAAAAAAAAGTGTTTATAGTCATCCATGTGATATTAAAGATAATATCTAAATAGAGAGGAATTATAATATTTTCCCCACCTTTATATATTTTTGTAATTATGTGATAATTAAATTGAGATGAAATAATTTTATAATGTTAGGAAGAATGAAATGAATTGATATTTTAGATATTTTAAAATTATGATTATATTCTTAAAAATATTACACACACGACACCCAATTTAGAAAATCATAAAAAATATCATGTAGTCATTTTAATGAAGATATTATATAAAATAATATTTCAAATCCTTAATATTTATTACATTTATAAGGTAAAAAATTAATATCAATGAATGTTGAAGAGGTTATTTTTCAAAAAAAAAACAAATTCTGAAAACAGATTTTCACATGTTACATATGCTAAAGATATGATTAAATTTTCAACACAAATAAATTAAATTTGATAAGATGATTATTATATTTTATAAAATAGTTTATATTTTATTAATATTTCCAATTTAATTTTTTTCAATAATATTTGGATTATACGGATTTAATATAATAACCATGATAATGATGAAACAATGACATTAAAAATATTATTTTATTAATAACTAGGAAAATATATCCTGTCAATTAAATTGAGATAAATTAAATAATAATTATAATACGTATTATAAAAAACAAAAAAATATAATAACACTCATTTAATTTTTATTCTACAATAATTAAAAATTTTGACCCATAAGGGATAAGAACACAATTTTTTTAGAAATATTTTTCTACACATTACCTGTTTCAATTTAAATAGAAATGTTATAACAGTTTTAAATTAAATTGGATAAAATAGTGGTAAATTTTAGTTCCAAAACACCAAAATTTTATTATATGGTATATGTTATTTGTTAAAAAATACATAAAATTACACACATAAAAACTAGTTACCATTATAAATATTTAAAATGTAAAATGTAAAAACATATTTATAAAAAATAAATGAAAATTTCAAAAAATATTTGGGAACACAATATTAGGTTTTTACAGAAAAAAGGATAAAAAGGTATTATTAAAAATTTTGATCCATTAACTAGAAATATTTTCATTCAATTATGAAATTATAAATGATTTTTTCTAAAAGTTCCTTTTCCCACTCTTGTAAAAAGAGAACACAAAATCCATTTATACGAAAACTTCTCCATCAAATTAACCATCTTAAATTTTACCCATTACTCTCATAAAAACCATATCTCTCATAATTAATCCCATGATCACTCATATTAAACCAATAAACATTAATTTTAAGGGGACATCCGTAGGAAAAAGTGAATATTCCAAAGTAATTATTATCTTGTTCATAATTATTTCATCTTAACATTGCTGAAAAAATATCATATCAACATAATAATATGGTTAATTATGTATAATTATTATAATAATATTTTTTATATTAATGATATAAAACATAGTTATTTATTTCCATACACTTAGAATAAAAAAAGAATAATGGTAGTGCATTGGACAGACCAAATCCTCTACTAAGAGATATCTGTTGTTTTTCATTACATCATTTAATTTTGGTTCTTAATAGTGGTAAATATAAAAAAAAATTATATATAAAATATAATTATGATTTGTATTTTTAAATTTATTTTCCACCTTGATGTTTCTTACGCATTGAGAAATAGAAACACTTATTGTTTATATAATGAAATTGGCACCGCTCCAAAGAAACATTTTTTTTAGATTTTCATAAATTATAAAAATATTATCTAATAAGGTTCACAATAATAG
The DNA here is from genome assembly GCA_963277665.1 of Viscum album. Classification (NCBI taxonomy): domain Eukaryota; kingdom Viridiplantae; phylum Streptophyta; class Magnoliopsida; order Santalales; family Viscaceae; genus Viscum; species Viscum album. The sequence continues at coordinate 1,224,126,560 of OY728131.1, read as the reverse complement.
AATAATAAATATAATATCATTATTAAAATTATATAATAATATAATTTCAAAAAAACCCACCATAACCATACCCACCAATCTAGTAAAAACATGTTCAAGACTGGGTCAGTTTAACCACCAACAAAAACAATGCTTTAAAATAAAAATATTATTGACTATGGGAACATAGATAATAATAATATTAAAATTTATTAATTAAATAATTTTTAGAATATTTTATTTTAAATGTTATTCTATGTATCTAACTTATAATTAATAAATCCTTTTTATCTCTAAAATTAACAGAATAATCCATTAAAAATTCGGGTTTCACATTCCTTAACAAAAAACACGTATTGGATGAATGAAGAAAATTTGAAATAAATATTTCTTATATATTAGATAAAATTAATTGATATATCAATATTTCATATTTTATAAAATGAAATATAATGTTTCAAGATTATTAAACATATACAAATTAGTAAATCTTATAAACTCCCATTGATCATAATATTCCATAATAAGATAATGTACTCATTATAAAGAATTGTAATAAGAATTATTATTGGAAAATATTTATGATTGAGGTTCTGAAAGAGGTTATTATACTAGATATGTTTTTATAGAAGGGTGTAGTTTTTCATCAATAAATAAAGGAACAAGGTCATTGTGTGTTATCTCAAGTACACTTTCATTGAGTAATGATGTCATTTTTTCACCTATTTATCTTTTTTGTAGTATATATAATAGAAAAATAAATTAATTTATCAAAAATCACAATTAATAATGAGATATAAATGTTCATTTTAATTTAAATCATATATGTTATTTAAATACATTCAATTCTCATTTTGTAATCGATTCTCGACCTTAAATTGTAATCCCATGATACGGTTTCCGTTAAACACCATGTTTTATATCAAATGCTGTAAATAATTTTCCATTGTCGTTTTCTATCATTATGATCTTATAACCTCTAATATTAATTTTTTAATTAACTTCATACCTTTTATGGGTTTGAATTCATAATTTACAATTATAGTAATGGGTTTCCTTGAATTGAATCACTTAGTTGGGTTATATTCACTCTTATTTATATAAAATCTTACAAGAGAGGTCTATTATGACATATAATTATATAATGTTGTATTTTAAACTTTTTTATTGTGATATTACATCTACTTATAAATATATAATTCATTCATTAATTGTTTTTTCAAATAAAAGTGAAGCATTATTTTGAATAAACCACATTCTTACTAATGGATAATCTATATAATGTCTATATTTTGGTTCTTGTTAATGGTATCATCTCTTTTTGGAAAGGGAAAAATGGATTATTTTATGATATTTTTCCTGATTCTTTATATCTTTTCAAAATGGAAATTTAATACTTTTTTGATGATGAAGGTTTTTAGTAAGGAAATTTCAATTTTCTCATGATGGGTTTTACCAATTAACAATAAAATGCATTATCATTAACCCCACAATTTTAATTGATAAACATTATATCCATTTTATGTTCCCATTGTTAATGATATTTTATATTTTCACCTTTATTATTTTAAACCATTATGTATTTCAAGGATATTTAAATTTTTACACTTTATAGTCAGTTTTTCAAAAGTATTATCATTCATATAATCAATGAATTATGAAATCCCAATTAGATTCGGATACTCAAACTCTTTTAATTGAGTTATAAAATTTATTATATTAACATAAAATTTCACTGATTTTGAAATTCTAAATATGTTCCATTTTTTTGTGAATTATTTTTTTAAACGTATTCATTTTCCATGAATTTTTTCCATTTTATTTTTCCTAAAAATGATACTTTTGAGAAGATAGAAAACCATGACTTTTATAATGAAAAATATACAATGATTTCAAAAGATGTTTTTATGGGTTTCTTTCATTTTCATCAAATAAACTCTTTATAGTGGTGTTTTTTTACATCTCACCACATATTTTTATTCTATTATATGATTAATTTGTTTGGCCAATTTTTATTTATAAAATCATATAGTTCATGATGATAATTTAAACCATTTGGATGTTTTATAAAAATTATATTATTTACTTGTATTTATTATAAAAATTGAATGATTTAAATTTCCGAGGTTTCATAAAACCTATTTTATTTACATGGGTTTTTGTGAAGATTTATAAATGTAATAAAACTAATTTTCTTTGTATGATTTGTCTTATGATCGGATAACTAATTTTTTAAGTTCCATCCAAATTTATAGATTATGAGATTAATGGGATCTATACCTAACTGTAATTCATAGGGTTAATGATTATATCTCATTATATATAATAGTTATGTGAATAGGTTAGAAATTAGATAGGTTCAAAAAGGTTTATCAGGTTGGAATTTACCTCAAATAAAAATTTTATGTGTGAATGGGTTTGTAGGTAGTCAGGTTCACAAAGATAAGAAATTATACGTTTATGATTATGACACTTTTTCTGTTATGTTCCACAGACCAGGTTATATTAATCATGTTTTATTCTCTCATGAATTGATAAAAGTGATTTATTTAAAGTTTAATTATTATGGTTATATAAAAAAATCACAGGGAAACAATAAAATTAACCAATGAAGAACTTTAATATGGTGAGATATAGAAAAGTACCACGACTCTCAAGGAAAAGTACAGAAACCTAAATGTGGCATACATAAGAAGGAATTACACATCTATAAGACATAAAAAAATCAAGCCACTCAAGCCAATCTAGAATATTAAATAAAAAACAGTCCAATCAAACATTCATGTTACCATATATCACCACCAATCCATCCAACAATGATAGTGACAAATGAATAGAAGACATTGAATACTGCATGATTCCTTTACCATTTCCTTACTCATGAAAACCATGGTCTATAACATCTCAATTTAAAAATTATTGTGTGAGATAATTTCCTAGTAGGATACCATGAAATAATCTATTTATGTTATAATATCTATATTTTATATGTTTAGTTTTAAAAAAGTCATGTTTAAAATGTTTTTTCCCAGATAAAACTATTTTTTATCATTCCTTTTTTTTCAAAAATACATTCCATATTTACCAAATTTTGGAATATATGATGTATAAAATAATAATAATAAAATTAAACACATGGTTAAATTTCCACGAAATAAATCATCATGAAATAAACATGGTATAAAAAAATAAAACACCATTTGGTCTCTATGAAATGATAATATGTAATATCAATAAAATAATCTTATACTAGCCATATCTGGGTCCCAACCGATATTAAGACCACCCCAAGTCTGTCAATATAGAAAAATTATCCAATAGTGGTGTCAAACACATATGTTTTTCCTATATATCTTTCCAGATAGAACCAAGGTTCCTTGAATGCTATTTTTCCAAAATCATTTCCAAAATCCATGAACATATTTAATTAAACAAATTTTAGTGGAAAAGAAAATACATTTCAATGAAAATACCAAGTTTTTATACAATGAAATTTTGAAATATAGGAATTAGACAAAATTTCATAGATACACCTACCTTATGAAAAATGGAAATAAATTATCCTTCTATGAGTAAGACTAAAAAACCATGGAATTTCTTTCAAAATACGAGGCAAGATAATAAACTAAAAATGATAAATAGAAAAAACCAATAAATAATGAATCAAAAACACCAATTTAACCAACGACACCCCTAAAATCTAAGGTATAAAATAATATGAAAGACCATTTAAGTGGGATATTTTATGCTAATACCACAGGATTCGAACGCAGAATGGAGCGATTTGAATGGAGGCATTTCACCAAAAATCACCCAAAACAACCATTGGTTTTGAGAGGAAATATTGTTCACCATATGGATAAATAACAATTTTTTATCTTGTATAAAATATCCATAACCAATTAATTCAACTCATGAATCCCTTTTATTATTTTAAATACCATAAATTATAAATTCACCAAAAAACTCTCCACCTCAGGTTAAATGAAATCCCAATCGATGGTTTCATGTCTTGCAATGGTCACTTTGGCTGTAAAATTTTCACACCTACCTAAGAAGAAAAATTATTCCCAGTAATATATTCACATCATGTAAACAATTCATGATGTTAATTTGTTATATAGTTAGTCCCCATCACATTTCAATATAGATAATCTCATATCCTAAACTCAAGGCTCTCTCAACCCAAGGAGTACTATCTGAATCCAGTTAAAAATTTATACCCATAGTCCATTAATCCAAACAAATATAATAACTCAAACATTACTTCATTTAACATAAAAAGGGTCTCCAATATTAATAATCACATAGTGAACAAAAAATGAAAGCAAAAAAAACTTTATAGAATACATGATTTTAGAAAACAATTTTCTACAATCTCATTTCCATAAAATAATTATATTCTAATAATGTCCTCAATATCCAAGAAACACAAAAATTAATGGTCACTACTAACTCGTAAAAAATTTACAGTCCCACATCATGGGGATATCCCACATAAACTTCCATAGTATATAGAAAAATGAATCATTTTACTAAATAATCCTTATGGCCATAGTCCATATTCAGAACTGGTTGCTCTGCCATAGTGATTCCAATATTAAGACCAACATCATCCAAATAAATCACTTGAGAAGGATCTTGTTAATATATCCTTATCTTGGAAACGTGAAACATGTTGTGAATGGAATTATAATGGGATGGTATGTATGATCAATATTCCACCTTTACAAGTCTTCCAATGATCACAAATGGTACCCAAAAAACCTTTTACCTTTATACCTTACTTACCCCACCATTGATTTCCCAAGCAAGATGAAACTCGGCTAATGGAATATTCACCAACCTCAATATACAAGGTATGGTGCTATTTGTTCTATTAATAGTTATGTCAAATCTATTCCATGATCATTCTCTTTCGTATCAACTGGACCCTCTCTGATGTCTCTTTAACAAGACTCATCACAACTAAGGGGTTCTCTCTCAACCATACTTAACACAACAGAGTTCTACAAGTCCGACCATACAAAGCCTCACAATGTACCATTTTTAACAAGTCATGATAACTATAGTTATTTGAATACCTTACTAATGAAATGTTATTTTCCCACAAAACACTAAAAAAAGAACAAAATATTAGAGATTATCTTTTTTAACTTAGATAACACTCTCTATCTATCTATCAATATATGGATGATATGTAGTGATCAATTTCGACTAGGAACCTATCAAATCATATAAAATGTTCCAAAACCAAGATATTCACATTAGATACATGTCAAAAATAAGCACATATGAACAACATGTATTTTCATAATAGTGCAGTCATACAAGTCCCCAGTATACTATACTTTCATCATCTCACTGATAAGAAAAAAATGTACTGATTTCATGATACTATATATGATAACCAATATAATATCCTACCCACATGAAGTATATGGTGAAGAAATGATGAATCCGATGTATATATAATCCCATTTACATTTAAAAATGGGTATGGAATTCAATAATAAAATATGTCACTTATGTTCTACCTTAATTCTCCTAAAATTATGACACTATGATACAAAATTCAAAATCATCCATCACAACCCCAACCACCAGTATAAAGATTCAAATCTCCATACATCATAGAAGTATCCAGGATTTCATAACAATAATAAATATTTCCACTATCCATAAACAATTACCATATAGAAAAACGAACAAAAAACGTAATCTAAAAACATAAAATTTCACTAGTTTATTAAGAAAAGTCACAAGATGTCTTCCCATCTTAAATCATTTTACAAAATCTCTAGTACTCAATATTTTATATCTACTCAAAATGAACCCACTCATTAAGAAATGATCCATACATTATTGAATCCAAAAATACCTAACCATAAACTTCCTTAATTAAAAATACCGTATCAATAATAAAACTCTTTAGATATCACTATTCTATTGATTTTTTCATTTCATATGTGAATAATTTCCTATTCAGTTCATCAATGACTGCATTCCCTTTTCCTAGAGTATAAGAAATATAAAAATAAAATATGTGGAGATACTGCACCTAATGTCATTGATTTATCATCATATCCCGATGAGGGAAAATATACTTGAGGATCTTATGATCAGAATATACATTAACCAATTCCCCAAAAAGGTAGTTATGTTATATATACACAACATGAACAAACTCTTAAAACTGAGAATTTTTGGAGTGATAGATCATATATAGATTGAGTATTTGGTGAGTGTCCAATTCTACCACATATCTTATAGTATCCAGGAACACAATTGACTTGTGATAGAATAATTTTATAAAACACCATATGCCTTACCGGGTTATGGAAGAATCAAAACTCGACATCAATTAAATCTATACTTTATTTCCTCAAAATACCTCTAACATTTTTCCTTCCACTCAAACTGAACCCCATTATAAGTTAATGAGATCATCAAAGATTGAAGGATTCTAAATTCCTAAAAAAATTATAACAGCATACCAATACTAAGAATATTTTCATCTCAAACACATATTTATGAAACTTCTAGGATATAACCGCCTTTACAGATTTAGGATGCACTAATATCCCACTCTCAGATATTACAAACCCCATATACACTACTTATTGAATCAAAAAATATAATTTGAGATGATAACCATATAGAATATCTTCACTAAAATATAATAGAATTATATTCATATGGACTTTGTGATCCTCATCTAAGATAGATAAATAAAATAAATCATCCATAAACACAACATTAAATGAGTCTAGTAACTGATGAAATATTCATTTAATCAAATCCATAAATGAAAAAAGAAAATTAGTTCATCCAAATTTGATAAGTAGAAACTATAAAGTTCTATAATGGATTCTAAAAAATTAATTATTTATATCCTATTCATGTAATGTAAAATTTTGGAAACCCTAAAATAAGTAAATCATTGAATAACAATGATCCCTCCAATCTAATAAATAGATCACAATTCATGAGAAAGGGATAATTTTTCCCAAAAGTCACCTAATTTAACTAACAATACTAAATTCAATGTGTCATTATACCATATTCATTCTTAGAAAAAAGGATGGGAAATTCCTTTATTGATTCACTTTAATGAATAAATATATTATTCTGTTGATCGTCCAGCTGGATTTTATGTTCAACTAACTCAGAAAGAATCATATGTTATGATGGAATAGAAATGGGAATTCTACTAGGTAGAAGGTCTATTGTATATTATTCCTCTCTCTTTGGGGTGGTAAAGAAGGATAATTATCTGGAATGAACATAGGGTACCTAAACACACCATGGGTATTTGAATACCCAGATGATTAAATAGTATCAAGAAACACCTTTGAGTACTGACATAACATTGCCCCAGTATAATGAAAAAACAAGACCTTTCCTACTTGATTATGTGTCCCACTCTCATTGAAAAACATAAGTGACCCCATAAAAATATAAGAAATAAACCACTTATTTCTAAAACTATATATAATCCTTAAAACATAAAATAATATACATACTGATACACATGTCTATGATTTTGTGATTTGGAACTAAGAAGACCGACTACACCTTATTCTCTCCTAACATCATTTGACATGATAGGATCATTAAACCTTGTTCAGAAATATTTTCCAATATCATGGAAATATCCAATAAAAATTAAATAAGAACCAAACCTAATGACAACATGTCAACTATATCCGATGAAATAAAACAATCAGTTGCACCTATATCATTCAAATCATGAAATATAGAAGAGAAAATAAACATTGTACCTCTAACTGTGGTTGGACTTGATTAAGATTCCTCCAGTTCAGAATCCACCATATTATAATGTTTGGGATCAAATACAACCTGAGATTTCATAGACACATGAACATCCCCTCTCTCTTAAGAATAAAAACCACCACCATTGAAACCATCTATACGAACATGATAGCCTTTTTTGAAATTGGATCTAGCATTACCACTATTGGAAAACCATTAATAAAAACATTTAAGATGAACATAATACCCACAATGATGAAATTTCATGGTATGCACTATACTATTAGGCTTGGTATGTATAGTATTCACACAATGATATAAAACTACTATATTGTGTCCAAAATAACTCCCTAAAACTCTCCCTGATGAAAAATGACTACATTTTTGCTTTCTTTTATAAAAAGAAGATACACCTTGGCTAATGATAGTACAAATTGAATCCCCTTAGAAAAATATTTTTCTTACTTTTTAATCCTATACAAAATATTCCTTATAATCCTCCACAAAAATTGTCAAAAGGTATATGGGAATCAATATTTACAATATGTTGACTCTACACCCTAACTCAATCCACTAAGGATTCAGGTAATCCTTTTTTTCTATCTTCACTGAAAATTTCACGATCTATGAGAACCGTATGATGTTCCTATTTTAAGGAAAAAATCATTATTATTTTCCCCATGTAAGGTTTTATTATAAAACTATCGGTTGAAGAGTTTCTTGAATGATACCTAGGTGATGTCATCATGATGCTCAGTTTGAACAATAGAGTCCCAACATATCAATCTCGACCCTTCTTATATATAAAAGAAAAAATACACTATATAGTCAATATAAGTCATTAATATTTTGATGTTAATTACAGAATGATTCATAAATTATTCAAATTTATGGGGTTATATATCAAAATAGAGGACAAATGGATGCTACTTTGTACATTCTGAGCTATTATCCAATTCTCTTTCCATGTTATGAACACCTATTATACCCAAATATTTAATTGGAAGGATTATTTCTTATAATAATGAATGGTACAGTGGGGTATTATCTTATATAACCATTCTTATAGCTTCCTCACTTGGATTTGTATGAGATATTCTATGGGGAAATTTGTAACAATCACAAGAAAAACACTAATCAATCATGAGAATATTCCAAAATCATAGGTCTATATCACAGAATCTATATATATGATTTAAAATAAAAATAATTTAATGAAATTATTAATTATTTTAAAAATTATGACACCTTATGAATATAATCAATCAATTTAATTAAAAACTAAATTAGTTTCATTCAAAAAACCTCAACCACGAAGTTGTATGCTTGGAAATTTTTCCTGACCACCCATGGTGACTCAGATTAAGACATTTAAGTGAGATATCAAGTACCCTTTTCTTCACATAATATATACATTCCAATGATCAAAACTCTAGACCAATAAAACCATGTCACTACCAGGATACATCCAAAACACTTTAGGGTTGGTATTCCCTATGATCTTAAATTGTAATGAACTGGCATTGGGAAACTTGAAATGTCACCTGAGATGGTATTCGACATGGTGATATTTAGAATTAAACCACAAGTTTCATGAAAAAAAATAGAAACATTAAATATCCATGAGGAATAAACTAATCTATAACAATTAGTCAAAAAAATTCTAGTCAAACTAGCCAAACCAAAAAAGTATAAATAAAAAAACAAAACAAAAATCTCTATGTGACTATCCATCACCACCAATACTTCCCACTATAAAGGTGATAGATGTCAAGAGAACTAGGAATTTCACATTATGCCCATACCTTTCCCTGAGACTTACAAAACATTGACCAAATAATATTAATGTAAAATGTAGGGTGTGGAATATGGGAAAGTAGGATACCTCTATTGAATCTATAAAAGTACTATATCTAGAATACACAAGTTTAACCATTATAAAATCCATTTTATAAAGAATTTTCACAAATAAACCCATTCTAAAACACTGTATTCTTTTCAATAAATGCAAGCCTTATTTATGAAATCCTTGAATATATCAGGTAAATAATAATTTTAATCTAAAAAGGTGAGAAAATATAAATGAAATAACTAATCAAGAGACGAATTAGGTATAAAATTCATTTCAAACCATTTGTGTTCCATCCTTTGGGAATATGTAATAGACAAATATGAGGATTAATAATGGAATATATTTGTTCCATCCAATTTTGATTCATTCCATAGTCTGTAAATATTAAAAAACCAACCCCAAGGGGTGTTACACACACTATGGTTACCTATCTTCATTTCCTGGTGCACCCATGGCTCTCATTTTTCTTGGTTTGTCCAAATAAATTTCCCAAATTCATGATAACATTTAATAAAATTCTAATATTAATAATAGAAAATCTATTTCAATAAACAAAAAAAAGAGGTGAATAAGAACATGTAAAAATTATAGAATTATAACCAAATACTTGGATACACCTGCATTATGAATGATGGAAAACTATATTCCTTCAATAAAAAATATTAAAAACCCTATATCAACTATTGAAATAATATGCATGATATAAAACTAAAGAATATAAAAAAATACCAATCAATAGGTAATCAGAATCACAAAGTAGCCAAGCCCACCATCATGGAAAATTGTAACAAATAAGAAGAAAGATCACATATTAGGGATATGTGATGCAACCACCACTGGATTTAAACACTGGACAATGTGATCTTGAAAGAGGGTGGTTGCCCAAAATCAATAAAAATAACCCTAGGGTTTTTTTGAATTCATGTGAACTAAATAAGAAAATAAATTGTGGTTTACTATGTTTAAAAGCACTAAACCCAAGGAATTCACATTATGAATCCCTTTCATAGGGTTAAATCCCATGAACTATAAATATTACAAAAATGTTGTCACATTTTTATAAATCAAATCCAAATTGATTCTTTCATGTCATTTCATGGCTTTATGTCCAATGAAATTTACACACCCTGCCCATGACTCAAGAAATCTATCCTATAACAGATTAACATCATGTAACCCATTACTAATGTGAATGAGTCTTGAAGGCTAATCTTAGCCTAATTTTTTTATAAAACCTATGAATGGAAACCTAATGCTCCATGGACCTAAGGGTCACCCTATGAATACATTTATTCAACTATACCATGACTCCCTTAATAGAAAAATATATGTATCCCTAGACGTTATTTCAATTTCCCAAAAAATTAAATCTATTCATAAGAAGCCTGAAATGCACCAAAAAAGTAAAACCAAAATAAAAGTCAAAGTATACCTTAATTAATGTAAAATATTTTTATAGGTTAATAAATATTTAATTATTTATTTTTTAATAATAAATTTTTCAATGTTCATTATTTTCAACATGATAATGATATAACCATTATAGAATTTTATAAATTATCTGTTATATTAAGTAGGAGGTCAATCCTTTCATATTCTTCCAATAAATAGGTTATGATGATAATTGATTCTTCTAATAATTATAGAAAAGGTCATGGGATATATGATTATCCAGAAATATTCTCAAGTGTTGTAATATAAGATGTTTATGTAGAAAATCACGAAGACACTAAACCATTCGTTCTTTGGGTTTCAGGACTACTGCGAAATGTAATATCACAATAATTAGATTTAGTTATTGTTTATTTTATTATGGTCTTTGTTATTCTAATACCACATGATACAGTGAGCTTTAAAAAACAAAAACATAGTATATATATGTTATTTTTTAAATATGACCATTCTAACTTCACTATTACTTTGGCTGATATGAGTTAGTGTTTCTATATTATGAAATATATTTGTTGATGTTTTCTTGATTAAATTATGGTGGGTTTTTAGAATATTACTACTAAATTTTTAATAAAAATTAATAAATTAAATAATGTTAAAATAATTAACAGGATTAATTTTTTTTTCAAAAAAGTATTGGGGTTTTGAACATATTGTATTTTATTTTTCAATATATATTTATGAAATTTGTAAAATATACTTGATAAAATGAAAATATTATTTTATTTCATCATATCGAATATATCATAAGGTGAATTTTTAGAACTTTTCAAAAAAGACATTTATTTTTTAGTTAATAGTTATAAATACAAATTATTTAAATATCATTTCTATTAATGTGATTAAAAATTGAAATTATATTTTTTGTTGGATTTATTGTAAAATTACCCCCTTTTTAAGTATTATATAAATAATTCAAATATAATAAATATTTTACAATATTTTTGTATAATTATTTTTTATGTTTAAATGAGGAATTTCTCTAAAAACAGTTTTTCATTTCATTTCACACACTTATTTTAAAATTTAAATTTCCCAATTATAAAATTTAAATTATATATAATTTACTCCATATTTAGAATAATACTATTCAAATTCAGTTATATGATCAATTTCATTTTAAGATGTAATGAATGGAAACCATTGTATAAATTTATCCCCCTATCAAAAGGAAAAATATAATTTAAAAGTGTTATATCATGTGTAAAATCCATTTAGAAAAATTTATTTCTTTTGAAAATGAGTCTATGTGGTTATTTATGTCCTAAATGGATATTATATTAACTAATGGTAGAATTTTTATCCACATTATAAGAGTATGACTTTCCATTAATATTAAAAAAATATTTCTAGAAATGTCACTTTCTCTCACTTATTATATATGATTTATAAGGATATTGATATAAATTTTATAAGTGTTAATATAAATTATAAAATTGAATAAAAGAAATATATTTACGATATTAATTTATTTTTAAATTTTTGGTATGTCATATTTACTTTGAACCCTTATGCATCACTAATGAAGTGCCTGTGTAATTGGGTGAAAATTCAATGTATATAGTTTTAAAAGTATTTGTGGTGTTTCTATGTAACATTTAGAGTCCCAGATTATTTTTTTGATCATATTAAATTATAATTAATTAAATAAAAAATTAAATTTGAAATATAATGTAATATTGGGGTCGTCAATGTCAAAATATTTGAATATGGATGAAAATGACATTAAAGGTAATAAATGTCAAAAATAATTTTATAGAATTATTTAATTACAATAATAATCCAATAATTATTAAAGTGGACATATAAATATTATATATAATGAAAAAAAATTAGCTTTTAAACTCTTCCAATTTTTATCATATATTTATTTCAATTAAATACTATATATGTTTCAAAACGCCATAGATTTTTTCCAATAAATAAAAACATAATATAACTCATTTAATTTCACATATAGATTGGTCTTATTTCAAAAATATACATTCATCCCTCTAAATCAAAAAATTATATTTCTAAGGCCACATTATTAATAAAATTTTACATCTATAGTGGCCTTTAGTTTAATCGAAAAGTCATGATTCAAATATCAAGGTAAGTGTTTACAAGCCACATTCATATTTCATAATTATGATTCCTTATCATGAATTGTATCAATGAATCACTAATTTTACTTCCTTAATGCATTTTATACAATATTTTATTATTTTTTATCAATTAATTATTGGATAATACTTGTTATCACTCAATTAACTATCTTCCAAAAGTCATTACAACGTAAAAACACAGGTTTTTAAAGGTGTCCTTTCAATTTCAATTATCCACTTAAATTTTTAATAATGAATGTAATAAATGAGAAATATTTTTGATATCATTTATTTATTTATTACCTATGTTTTTTATAGAAGATAATTTTTTTCAATGATACCCTTATTTTAAACAATTTTGAAAAACATCACTCTCCATTGTAGTTTTCTGTAACCCATGTGAATGATGATGTTTCCATAAATTTATGTATATCATTGGTATTAATAAAAGTTTATTAAATTATTTAATATTTCATTAATATATAATTGGTTTTTTATTATATAAAAATTGTAATCTATTCATTTTTACAATGAATGTAAATGTAAAGAAACATGGTTATTTCTGTCCATTGGAAACATGCTACATGGAAAAGGTTTTTATAGTGGTACCCATTTGTTGAACAATTAAATTTACTTACTAATAGAATGATATGAAACCTATAAATTTACTCTTCTAGTGTTTATTATTCCATTTAAAAAATATCATTGACCATTCTAAATATACATACATTTAAGGTATTATGAACTGAATGATCCCAAAACAACTGAAAGGAAATATACTGAATTTGTAAATGAAAAAACATTATAATAATCTATAATATTATGGTAGTAACCATCGAATAAATAAAATAATATTTATATAATTAATATAAATTTTTATATTATGTTATAAATCAGATATATGTGGTATTTTATGACTCTAGGTAAGGGTTCTCTTAACTCAATTTCTTTGAATTGGGTAATATTAAATCTCACTTTTATTAGTTATGAAATGATTGTGTATGTAATGATATATGATTATTTTATTTTTTATTAACATGTTTTTTATTTCGATATAATTTTTTCACACATAATCCCTCTATTTATAAATACTCACACCAATGACATGATCTCTATAATGGTTTATAATCTCCAATTTTCTTCCTTGATAAATGTTACATTTGGTGAACCTAATTTTCATTAATATGGTTTAGTTACATCCCATGAATATATTTTTCAAATAATATATGATTCAATTTAAGATAAGTACTAAACCATATAAATTTTATACAATTTATGACCAGGTATTTGAAAGTTACAATAGAAATAAGTGTTTATGCTTGATTGTCACATTCGATCATGATTGCTTATGTTTGAATAATCATTCAGGGAATTATATTCTATCGAAATATTTAATAACATATATTATATTTCCTCAAGATATATATTGGGTTTAAAATTATTATTTACATTTTCCAATCATTTGAACTTAAATACACTAAATTGTTGTTTGTAATATAATCCAAACACATTTCTCCTTTAGCACTGGGAACCATCCTCTTCAATATCCATATTCTTAATATTGATTCAAAAATGTCAACTTTCATACATTAATTACTTATAAAGGTCATTTTATATTTATATTATATTTCTATTAAATTGTTTGAAAGGATTTTTTTTAATTTTTTTCAATAAAATTTATGATTGAATTTCATTAAAAACAATTATTAATGGATTGTTTTTAAATGATTTTCGCAAGAACATATTTTCCAACCACCATGAATATTACTCATTATTTAACATATATTATGTAACATCCCGGTTCTAGAAGCCACCCAGAGGATCCCCATACCCAGTCGGTCACATGTCATCAAGCGCATTTCCTCTAACGCCAGAGGATGCCGACTACCAGTGAGGGCATTGCGTGTGATATTGGGGAAACTATACCCTCATTGGAAGAGTACACAGTGGAAGTAAACAACACATACAATAGAGGAAGCAGTAATATCCTACAACGGTAAACATCGGAAATATAAATTGAAAAAAAACTGGAGATAAATATATGTAAATGATGCATGGTACATATAGTTCTATGAAAATATTCAAACAAGTCACAATGCTAAATATAGTGCTAAACCAAGTGAAAAAGAAAAATAGATAAGAAACTCCTCAGCATTGCAAGCCTATGTTTGGTCCCATGGTCTCCTGCTCCACAGCAAGTCAAGTACCCGAAGTCTAAGGGTGCTTCCCCTGTTCTATACCTGCATCAATATAATCTGGTTGGGCCCAAAAGCATGACCCAAACAGGGTGTGAGATTAATCCCTATAGGCAACCACCCAAAGATATTTTCTTAATAGTCAGTGAGTATATGGTAGGTAATAGTACAGTAAACAGTAAACAATAATTAGTAAATATGATGATACAAAATAGTAAACTGGATGATACACAACAGAAAACAAACCACAGATCAACAAGTAGCAGTGAATCAAACAGCTAACCACAAACAGGAATCCCATTGGGAGGTACTCACTACCATCCCCTCTGGTCCTATCCAAAAATTACCAACAGCCCTCTAGGTAGTACACTCACCCTAACCCCTCTGGTTTGGTCATAGGAGATTATATACTCTCTAAGGATGCACACTCAGTCAATTCCCCTTATAGTCTAAGGTAGTCCATGACACACTAGGAAAGCACACATGGTCAATTCCCCTTATAGACCCAAGTTCAAGGGACTCTCTAAGGAAGCTAACTCTGTCAATTCCTCATATAATATTAGAATGGTTTAATGAAATTCAAAAAAAAATACTCTCTGAGGAAGATCACTCGGTCTATCCCCGTATAGTCAATAAAGCTCAAGACTCTTTGAAGAAGATCACTCGATCTATCCTCTTGTATTCTATAATATCCAAGACTCTCTGAGAAGCTCACTCGGTCTATCCCATATAGTCTATAATGTCCATGACTGTTTGAGGAAGATCACCCAGTCTATCCCCTTATAGTCTATAGTACCAGGTTCTCATGGCCCCATGCAAGTCAGTTCATAATAATGCTATATGGCCAAAGAAAACATACAAAGATACATGGGTAAACAGTCTATAGAATAACAATCATGTCAGGGAAAAATACTCCATCCTATGGTCACAAGGCATAGAAAACAGGTATAACAGCCAAAGGAAGAACAAGAACAAAATGTCGTAAATAGAACAAGGAATGCGTAAAACATCCAAGAATAGCTATTATTCTTATACACAGCCAAATTAACTATACAAAAGCATACAAGCATGTATGAAAAAACAAAAGGGGAAAAACAATAAACACACAATACTTCATTCAAGGGTATTGGTGGAAATTACACATACTACTCAAAGACTTCGAACGGAAAGGCACAAACCACTTACCTTGATGTTAGGAGATCGATATACATGAACCAGAAGGAATGAATCTCCTTATAACATCGTAGATCTACAAAAATTTCCCAAATTCTCAACCCACGATAACTTGAGAAAGAGGAGGAATTGGGACACAATGCTCTAGGATAAGGAATAACATACCGCTGTGGTTCGAACGCAATAGATAACGGTCGATTCGAAGAACGGATGGAGGCTCGGGGGCTCGAAAGATATTCACAGTGGTACGGGATGAGCTCGGTTGAAGAAGGTATAGAATAAGACAGTTCTGGGGTTCAGACGCGACCCCAGTAAGTTTAATGAAAAAAATGTACACATCGTGTACTTTTGGAGTACACGGCATGTACTAGGCTTTTTCATACTCCGATTTAAGATGCCTTCAAATCACCCCACACGACCATGTGTGTGGCCCGGACATGGCCAGTACATGGACTTGAATAACATCGAAGTACACAATGTGTAGGTATAATGTACACATCATGTACTTCAAATTTTTTAAAAAACTCGTATTTTTCTAAAAATTCCAGAAATAGGAAAAAAATACATAAAAATAAGGTTTGGGTTCCTACAAACCTCCCCCTATATGAAATTAGTCCCCAAATTTCACTTGCGTAGTGTAAAAGAAGAAACCCCGAACAGCTCCGGCCACTTCGATTGTACATCAGCCTCCCTCTCCCAAGTCTCGTCATGTACTCGTCTGTGCTACCATAACACCTGTACAGAGGAATATACCAGCCATGGAGAACCTTTATACTACGATCAAAAATCCAAATAGGATGCTCCTCAAATGATGCATCCGCTTTGAGGTCAACCTCCTCGTAAGGTGCTTTCTGAATAGTCACCTGAAAACTGTTGTTTTAGTCGAACTCCAAAAGAGGTATATACTTCTCCCAAGAACCTCCAATGTCAAGAATGAAATCTCATATCATATCCTCAAGCACCTGAATCGTACACTCGGATTGGACATATGTCTGGGGATGGTATGTTGTACTCAAAAGTACATGTATACCCAAAGCCTTCTGAAGCCCCTGCCAGACCCGAGAAATAAAACATTCATCCCGATCTAAAACAATGGATTGTGGAAGTCCATGCAGACGTACAATCTCTTGGATGTAAAACTAACCCCACTCATCAACACTGAAGGTCTTTCAGATCTAAAAGAAGTGACCGACCTTTATGAGTTTCTCAATGACAACCTAAATAGAATCATTCCCTCATGGTGACCTTAGAAAACCAGTCATGAAGTCCATTGCGACGTCATTCCACTTCCACTCGGGAATGGTTAACTACTGTAAAAGCCTCGTTGGTCGCTAATGCTCTGCCTTCACCTATTGAGAAGTGGAACACCTCATGACGAAACTACCAATGTATCTTTTCATACCTGGACACCAATACTGACAGTGTGGATCACGACACATCTTGGTGATGCCAGGATGAACATCCCAAACTGAGGAATCGAATTCCAACATCAGATCCTCGAGTATGTCTTTTGGCACCCATATGTGTCCCTGGAAACGCAAGATCTCATCCTCTCCCACTGTCCATCCAAGAAGAGGTTCCCCTCCTGAAGAACTCTCCCACAAGACTAGGTCTTCTGAGTCTAATACATGCCTTATCCGTACCCAATCATGAAGTGTAGAGGTAACAACAACAGAAGATAAAAAAGATTTCCCTTGTCTATCTTACACCTCAAAATGCATATCAGAGAATAGAACCATAAGTTTCAACTCACTATGGGCCTCCTAAACTCCCTATATCTATGTTATCCAACTCAACACATCAGCCACTACGTTTCCCTTTCCAAGTGAATAGGTAAGATCAATGTCGAAGGACTGAAGATACTCTACCCACCTGTGCTGTCTCAGATTCAGATCACGCTGAGTGAAGATGTACTTTAGAATTTTGTGGTCGGTGAAGACCACAAAATTCTCTCCCAAAAGATAATGTCTCCAACAGCTTGAGGCATGAACAATGGCTGCCAACTCCAGATCGTGTATCAGGTAGTTCCTCTCAAGTGGCCTCAACTGCCGAGACCCGTACGCAACCACTCCATCTCCCTACATAAGCACAACTCCCATCCTAATACATGAAGCATCACAATAAACAATATAGCTCTTGAACAGCTCTAGAAAGGCTAGTATCAGTGGTGATTTCAACCCCCCTTTTAGCTCTTGAAATGATGACTCACAAGAATCCGACTATAAGAACTTCGCACCCTTCTTGGGTAGACCCATCAGTGGTGTTTCTAAGCGTGAGAAGTCATGTATGAAACATCTATATTATCCATCCAACCTTAGGAAAATCCACACCTCAAAGAAATTCTTCGGATGCTCCTAGGAAACTACTGCTCTCACTTTCTCAAGGTCTACAAATACATTTGTCCTTGAGAAAAGTTAGCCCTCGAATTGAATCCGATCCATCCAAAATTGGCATTTTGAGAGATTATCAAATAACTGATCCTCCCTCAGTGTACTCAAAATGATATCAACATGTGTGGCATGGTCGTGTTGAGTGTGAGAGTACACGAAGATATCATCCAAAAAAACCACCATGAAGGAATCCAATTATGGATGGAAGACTTGTTTCATCAGTGCCTTGAAAACTGAAGGCGCATTCATTAGACTGAATGAAATAACCATATACTCGTATAGACCATACATACTCGTAAAAGCTATAAGAGGTATATCAGATGGTCTAACACACAACTGATGATAACCAGATCTGAAATAAATCTTTGAGAACACTTGGGCTCCTCAAAGATGATCGAAGAGATCATCGTTCCTCAGCAAGGGATATCAGTTCTTGACTTTCAATTGGTTTAGCTTCCGATAATCCACACCAATCATGAGTGTGCCATTCTCCATCTTTGCAAATAGGACATGCGAACCAGAAGGAGAAGTACTGGGTTAGATGACACCCTTTTCCTGTAACTCCTCCAACTAATTCTTGAGCGCCTATAACTCTGGTGTAGCCATCCTATAATGAGGAATGGACACCGGTTCCACTCCTAGAATAATCTCAATCGAGAAGTCCACCTCACACTTTGGAGGCAAACCTAAAAAGTCCTATAGAAATAAATATATGATGTGATCCACCATTGGAGGAAATTCCAACTGTGAGGTCCCCTGGTCATCCAAATAAAGACTAGAAATCTTGGATGTAACTCCTCCTAAACCATGATGCTCAGGTCCTGCTCAAATTTCTTAGACATCCCATTCGCCTCTATGAAGAATGGATCCACCATCTGGTGATACGAAACTCACCCTGCGGCGATAGAAATCAAGGAATACCTTGGAGCGAACTATGAATTCCATTCCGAGAATGAAATCCTAGGTCTTCATCTCTAGGTAATAGAGGTCCCATAAGAAGTTACACAATGCAACCTCAAGAGGGAACTCTCTGCACTAATGTACGCTAACCACTCTAGTCCCCAACGTTGTGTCTGTAGTCAAAGTATCGGCAGAAGAAAAGATGCAGAGACCAAAAATCTCCACCACAATAACAAATATAAATCTATGTGTATAACCAGTATCGAAAAGAGCTGAAGATAAAAGTGAGGCTAATAAGATTGTACCATGAACTATAGAAGGTCTGGGATACTGTTATTGTTGGGTCTACTCCACAGCGAAAGTTTGTCCTGTACTGTGGCCCTGAAACCCTGGCTGACCACTCTGTGCTGATCCACTCTGCTCTCACTGGTAACCTGGTGACTGACCTCCATGGTCGTGACCTCCACCTCGACCTGCACGGCCGAAAGAACTATAGTTCCCAAACTAGTGAGAAACTGGTGATGCATCTCCTAAATGTGGGGTTATAGAATAACCCCTACCACCAGCTGTAGGTGAGAAGATTTGAAAAATACATCGAAGATAACCCATATTTCCGCAAGATTGGCACTCCATCAGGTCTCTCTAGAACTGAGGCCTAGTATTCCCACTCCTCCCGCATTGGATGCATCCTACCTGGCTACCTGAAGATACATTCTTCCTACTCTGATCTCCTCGAGAAGACTCCCTACAGTGCTTCCAGCTATCAGTAGGAGGAACACTAGCTCTGGAGGTCGAATCGCCCTAGCCCACTGCTCTAGAATCCCTCAAGTTGCACTCCATTATTAACGACTGGTTGACGATATAGGATATCGAAGTCAAACTGAAGATATTCACCTGGGGACAGATCTCCTTCTTGAGACCGTCCTCAAAATTCCTAGCTAAGAAAAACACATCACCTGCTGGGATTGGCATTAAATGATTCAAATCCATGAAATTAGAGGAATAATCCTTCATAGAAAGAGTACCCTACTCTAAGATCATAAAATATCTGGCTCGATCGGACCTTATGTTCTCCAGGTAGATGTAATTGTAGAAGATGCGCCGAAACTCATCCCAAGTCATACGCTGCTAGCATCCTGACTCTGAGATCACCTCCCACCACCCCTTGGTGGAGTCTCGGAGCATGTATGTAGCAAGATTATCCCACTTCATTGGTGGTGTCTCTAGATGCTCGAAGATCATCAGCGTGGCCTCTATCCACAACTCTGCATCCTGAGGTCCTCCATCCCTTGAGAAAGTAGGAGGATGATATTGCTGAAAAACCCGCATCAACTCTGCCATCGACGGGGCAGGATGTGGCGCTCCCTGGAAGGTATGTATCATCCTCAGAAATTATTCCCTAAACCACACATCGGCGCCTAAAACTGGTATAACTACTGGTGTTAAAGCTGGCACAATAGGGGGATCTGTAAGAGGTCCCTGATCGGCCATATCTAGGGTCTGATCACCGTCTGGAAGCTGACATACATCCATAGGATGTCTTGGTGGCATAATTGAGAATGGTCAAAGAACAACTTAGATCAAGATTATCAATGATTAATAACAAAAAAGTACAAGAGGGGAATAGGATAAGGGAACATTCAAGTATTACAAAACATGACTACACGACGTGTATAAAAACTACATGACGTGTTCTTTAAAGCCATTCACATCGGCGTGTACCCCCACCACAACTGGTCGTGTAACTCCCCAACCACACTACGTGTTTTACTGACACGCGTCATGTTCTTGAACTATATTCCCATTCCTGAGACTCCCTACATGGCTAACCCACATGGTCCTCATAATCCTATACTACACAGTGTGTTCACGACGGACACAGTGTGTATTAAACAAGGTTTCAATGACCCATGTTGTTAGTTACATGGACTTTGTACCTAGGTTACACTACACGGCATGTAACAAACAATCATGGAATGTACTAATAAAAGATAACACCAACCCTTTTTGTTCGTTACATGGTCGGATACTTGGTTCACTCCTACATGGCGTGTTACCTAAGAATACGGCATGTACTTGGAGGTTTTCCCCGACCTGTGTTGTTCATGACATGGCTGGGTACTTAGGTTTCAAGGCATGATGTGTGATAACAAGAGATAGTGTGTATAGTCAATGTTTCATCCATCCATGTCATTAGACACATGGGTAGAAACACGGTCACTACAACACGATGTGTACTTACCATACACGGCGTGTTACTGAAGATTTTTACAACCCCGTGTCTTTGCCCACACAGTCCGTGACACAGTTTAAAAACTATAAGGCGTGTATTAATAAAGTTCACGCCATGTATTCTGGGTTTTTCCAGGCTTTGTCTCAGAAACTGCTCCGAAGCCCAGAAAAAAAAGAAAACAAGAGTTAAGGTGCCAAATTCTGATCTGTAAGGGCCCATACTCCCCGCAAATCAGAGCTTGGCATCTTAATAAAGTTATAACAAGGAATCCTAGCGATGATCCACAAAATTATGTTCCATGAGGGCCCATAACACCTCATTGAACAAAGATTGGCGTCCATTTAAGCAAATTAATATACAAAAAAAATCCGTATCAAACAGTAGAGATTCAATTAAAGAGTTTATCACAAAAACATTCATAATCTACCCAATGTCTATCAGAAATACATGCAATCGCTAATGCATCATATATGGCACGACAAGAATTCATGGCATGTGATTTGTAAAAAGTTCCAATATGATTCATGGGATGGCATACCCTCATCTCCTTGGGCTGCGATAGAAATAGACCCTCATTAAAAACAACGGTAACAACATAAAGCATGTGAATAACCCAACAGTGAAATCATATCAACTATAAAAATTGTAAAACCTAAAGAAACTAAAATAAACAAGGTAGATTGGGTTCTCCCTGTACACGGGTTAGCTACTCCCAAACACAACTTATTACCAATTACCTATTCCATCCTATAGAGGTCTATAGGCTCCAAACCGTAAGTCAACAGAAAGGAATCCCTCCGATACCACATTGTAACATCCCGGTTTCGGAAGACACCTAGAGGCACCCCATACCCGGCTGGTCACATGGCCTCAAGCCAATTTCCCCTAACTCCAGAGGCTACTGACCAGTAGCAAGGGCCTTCAGTGTGATAGAGTGGAAACAATGCCCTCACTAGAAGAGTACACAACGGATTTCAACAACACATACAATAGAGGAAGCAGTCATATCCAATAATAAAAAACTACAGAATACTAAATAAAGAAACAATTGGATAAATATATATGTAAATGAAGCATGGTACATATATGTCTAAGAAACACAACCAAACAATTCACAATGCTTAATTTAGTTCTAAACTAAGTGAAAATGAAAAAAAGATAAGAAAATACTCATCATCACAAGCCTAATCTTGGTCCCATGCTCTCCAGCTCCACAGCAAGTCATGTACATGAAGTCGAAGGGCGCTTTCCATTGTCTATACATGTAATAATATAATCTATTTGGGCCCAAAAGCAAGACCCAAATAGGGTGTGAGACTAAATCCCAGTAGGAAACCACCCAAAAATCTGTGCCTAACAGTCAGTGAGTATAATGCAGGTAATAGTATAGTAAACAGTAAACAGTAAGCAGCAAACAGGATGATACACAACAGTAAACAGTCCGCAGATCAACAAGAAACAGTGAAGCAAACAGCTAACCACAAATAGGATTCCCTCTGGGTGGTACTCACAGACATCCCCTCTCGTCCAATCCAATAAGTACGAAAAACCCTCTGGGAAGTACGCTCAGCCTAACTCCTTTGGTGTGGTCATACAAGATTATAGACTCTCTGAGGAAGCACAGTCAGTCAATTCCCCTTATAGTCTAATGTAGTCAGGGAATCTCTTGCAAAGAAGACCTGATCAATTTTCATTATATCCCCAAGGTCAAGAGAATATCTGAGAAAGCTCACTCGGTCAATTCCTCTTATAGCCTCAGGATGTACAAAGACTCTCTGAGGAAGCTCACTCGGTCAATTCCACATATATCCTAGGAATGGTTTTAGGAAATTCAAACAAAACAAAGACTCTTAGAGGAAGCTCACTCGTTCTATCCCTATATAGTTTATAAAGCTCAAGACTCTCTGAGGAAGCTAAGTCAGTCTATCCTCCTATGGTATACAATGTTCAAGATTCTCTGGGAAGCTCACTCGGCCTATCCCCTATAGTCTATAATGTTCAAGACTCTCTAAGGAAGCTCACCCGGTCTAACCCCTTATAGTCTATAACACCAGGTTCCCACAACCCCATGCAAGTCAGTGCATAATAATTCTATATGGCCAAAGTAAACCTACAGAGCTACTTGGATAACTAGTCTATAGCATAACAAGAATATTAGGGAACAGTACTCCATCCTACGGTCATAAGGCATGGAAAACAGGTATAACGGCCAAAGGCAGAACAAGACTAAAAAGTCATAAATAGAACAAGGCATGGGTAAAACATCCAAGGATATAAATTATCCTTTTACATAGCCAAATTACATCTACAAAATCATACAAGCAAGGCAGAAAAAACAAAAGGGGAAAAATAGTAAACACGCAAAACACCATTCAAGGGTACTAGTGGGAATTGCACATAACAATAAAAGACATCGAACGGAAAGGCAAAAACCACCTACCTTAATGCTAGGAGATAGATATAACTTGAACCATGAGGCTTGAATCTTTTTATAATGTCTTAGATCTATGAAATCGTTCAATACCCTCAACCCACAATAAAATGAGAAAGAGGAGGAATTGGAAATAAAAGCTCTAGGAGAAGGAAGAGCTTACCGCTGCGGTTCCAACGCAATCAACAAAGGTGGATTCGGAGAATGGACAGAGGATTGGGGGATTAGAGAAGATTTTCATCCATACAGGATGCTTTCAGTCGAAGAAGATGGAGAAGAAGACAGTTCTGGGGTTAAGATGCGACCTCGGTCCATTTAATGAAAAAAAGTAAATGGCGTATACTTTTGGATTACACGACATGTACTAGGCTTTTCCATACTCCACATTAAGCGGCCTCTGCATCACCCCACACAACCATGTGTGTGGCCCGAACACGGATAATACACTACCTCATGTGGCATCGAAGTACACAGTGTGTACTTATAAAGTACACGGTGTGTACTTGAAAAATTTACAGAAACTCATCTTTTCTGAAAAAACTCTAGAAAAAGTAAAAACATCCCTGAAAAGAAGGTTCAGGTTCTTACATATTATATGTTTTCAATTATTTTATATATAATATCGTCTCTATTTAATCTATAGTTTTTTCAAGGGAAAATGGAATTATTTTCTAAAGTTTTCTCATAAGGGTTTTCAATATAATAATTTATATGTTTATGATCATGTCCACATTTTTTATGTAACTATAGCTTCATTTAAACCGTAATTTTTTATATATTATTTTTGAAATTATGTTTTTATTTTTTTTGTAGATCATGAATAGTGTTTCAGTTGTTTTTTATAGTCATTTTTTGAAACAATGTTAAAAATGAATTAAATGAATATTATTATAAAATTTTAGCTTTCATTTTTCCTATATTTTAAAAAATAATTGAGTTTACTAAAACAACATGATCTATGATGAATTAATAGACATATTTATTTACATATTAATTATTTTAATAGATTTATTCTTTAGAATTTCATGTTTTTCTTTAACCATATACTCCATACCATATAGGGTGTATATATACAAAAATATATAAATTACATTGGTGATTTTTACTAAGAATTATATATAGGGACCAATTCATTAACACATATTATTTTAGGGTTTTAAGAATAATTATCCCTCAAATAAAAACCATGAATCAAAAGGCCTATTTTATTTGGATGACTCAGAACATAATTATAAAACATCACTCTTGAATAGATAAAGTTTTTATTAATCACTATAGTTAGATACTAACTATATTTGAACTCTTAATACTACATAATCTAACTTATGGAATAAATATAAAAAATAGTTGACCTTAGATGTCTAGTATAAGAGAAATAATGGAAAAGATGCATATCAAAATATTAAGAACTCATAATTTGAAATAAAATCATTGGATTTCATCAGGAATAAACATACAGATTCATAAAATATTGAACATAGACTCATGTGATTAAGGAAATATATGAATTTGGAAAAAACATATATACCATGTCATAAACATGAGTCATATATAACATCCTAGAAGATATAAAATGGTGGGTAAAGTCCATAATGGATTAGGTTTACTCCATAATACAATATATAAAGTCTTATAAGACTAAAACATTACCAAATTAGTTGGAGTTCTATCTTGGTTCACCCATCATAATATTTACATGAATATATGATCTATATAATTTAGTCTAACATAATGAATAAACATAAGGGCTTTCCATGGAACAAAGTTAGATTCACAATCCTATCATAGGGTTTACCAAAAGGGAATATCATAATGGTTTCCATGTATGAATGGAATAAAACAATTCTATAGTATTAATAATGGAAAAATTTAGAATATATTGCGAATAATGAAATCAATCTGAAGTTAAACGATGAAAAATTGTGTTTATGTAACTTTTAGTAATGTGACACTTAAGCACGGTTTTACGGAATAAAATAATGATTAATTACAGTTTTTATAGGAATATTTATTTATATAAAACCAAAAATGAACTAATATGGTTTTCCTGATAAAAGATTGGTCTTATAAAACTAGGCTATCTGAAAATGTTTCATAGAGTGTACTTGAAAATTGATAATAAACATAGAGTTTCCCATTAATTGAATTTGATTATTGAGAGGAATAGAGATTGGAATCAATTTTAAAAAGTATTTCCCAAAAAATAAAGTTTAATTGAGATATATATATATGCTAGGAGCCTATATTTATATATAAAATAAAAAATAAATAAATATGATGAATTAAGGTATATTTCATGGAGAAAAGAGGTAAAATGCAATTCAATGGAAATATAGTGGTTCAAAGAGATCCCTTTCTATATGGTCTAATGAGATCTAAACATATACGTAATATACTAAATAATAATATTATATTCATTAGTTACAAATTTTTGATCCTTGTAATCATTTTTTGGATTTATTATAATTTATTGGGTCCATTTTTTCCATTTTGATTAGTTATACTATTCATATTTGTTGTTTCATGAGTGTTCGTTTGATAGTTTCAAGGTTGGTTCACTTGTGAAAAAATATGTAAGATATTCTGAAAAGGAATTAAAACCGCATAAGTAAAGAGAAATATCTTCTAGGAAAATATATATGTTTAAATGATCCTATATATGTTTTTCTAACACCTAAATGATTCATTTAATATAATGTTAATGATATATGGTTAGTTTATTTTCATGTTTTTTTCTGACCATCTAAAACTAGATTCATTTTATTTACTTTTATGGCCATGAAATATTTTCATAAATTGAAAAAAATAATATAGTATAAACAATAAGTAAATTTGAAATAATTATAAATTAATTTGAACCGTCCATGATGGAATTAATGGAAAATGAAAACTCATCATCCACAATGACATTTAACATACATAATATTGATAGTGGATTAATTTTATTTAGAATAAGAGGATATGAGAAAAGATTTAGATGTATGATATTTCATTTGAAATATAAAATTATGCCACATGCATGATAATGGAATTATTTTTCTATTATTGATGAAGGATTTTATGAGATGGTAGAAATATAAAGGAATATAAAAGTGGTAGTTTTAGAATGTTAACTCTAAAATATCGCCCCCATGATGGACCACGTAAGAGACTTGGCATTTGTATTTCTGTGAGAAAAATAGAACATGAATGTTTATGGAGTTGTTTTGATAGGTTTTCTGAAATATTTTCATTGCTTTAAGGCTAATATTGTCTGACGAAATAGGGTGGTGAGAGGTGGTATTTATAAAGGGAGGAGAGGGGTGTTTTTCATTATTTTATTCATTAGAATGTCATTTTGGATAACACCATTCAATAGTATTGTTATTTCTGTATGTATAAAGTAAATGGGGAATTTTAGTTTTAAATAATGATGTCTTACATCACCGATAACCCAAAAATTTATGTAATTGTCAAATAATGTTAAATACCATAAATTACAGTATTTCGATATTCGGAAAATATTCAACTATTTCGTAAAAATCCCAAAAATTAACCCATCCCATTTTTTCATCGTGTCTATTTCAGAAATAGAATCCATTTTATAGGAATAATTTTCTATGTATGATAAATTAGTTTTTAATAAATCCTCATGTATTCAAAAACACTAGTTTTAATATTATAATTGATTTTATGAATCGTTCAAAAATTTAATCTCGTCCCAAAAAAATTCAATAATTCTAATAAAAATATAAATTTATGAATTCATTTTATTAAAACAATTTTTTAATTAATTTTACTAATTATTAATATTTTAATAAAATATTATTTTCATTACAAAAAAATTAAAACAGAACTTATTATTTTTTTAAAAAATATCTACATGTACCATGATATGAATATAACATATTTTCATTTTATTATATACTTATTTTTTTCATTTCTATAGGTGAGTTTATAATTTTAATTATCATATTACTATTCATAGTGGTCAAACAACTATTCCAATTGTCAGGTTAATATTCGAACTACATAATACTATTCTAGTGATCAGATTTATAATGGCCGAAGGGGTTCTTTAATTCCGCTAAATACCTATTATTCCATTCATTCTTCATTCACTTCTATTTTTTATCATTTTTATATATACACTCATATTTAAAGTATATATTTAATTATAAACATAGGTTTTTATTTATATGGAATTGTTTTTTTGTGTCGTCATTACAGTGGATTGAGTATATCCAAATTATCCAATTATTATTCTATGATTATTTAATTTATTTTCCTATTATTGTATTTGAAATTATTATTTGGTTACTCACCATGTAATGTGTCACTCTTAATTTATTTCAATATTATTATTATTCATTCTTTATCTGTGTAAGTGATTTATAATACCTAAAATAATTATGTGAAGGGTTATTGTGTTGATAAAATTCATTGTCATTACATTCTTTCCCCATTAAGAAAATTATTCATAATAATTTCATTTTAGAAACTAAGGTTAAAACAAATAAGGTTACTTATACTTCATAACTTCCTCTACATTTCATTTCACATCTTCATATTTATTCCTTTACCATATTACATTGACCAGTTTAGTAGTCTTTATGTGTAGAACTTTATTTCTACCCTCCTCGATCATCAACGATAGAACCTTATATATGAAACTATTTTTGAGATATATCTCTACTAAATTAAGTAAATGTGAAGGATCATGTATATATATTCTCAATAGGGTCACATGGAATATATCATCTACTTAAAACTTGTTTAGGGGAAGTGATATAGGAAAGGATACAACTCTAATGTGATCAATAATCTCAAAGGGGTTATTGTTCCTTGGAAATATCATTCCCTTCCTCAGAAATCACACAACTCTCTTCAATAGATATATTCTAGGGAATATCTTATTTACAATAAAAATATACAAGGTACCATTGACTATTTTCTTTGTACCTCTTATGTTGTCATTGGGAAGCCCCTAACGTGTTGTTGAATGGTATTAACTCTTTCTACCATTTCGTGACATTTTCAGGTACTGGAGTAATATGTAGAAAAACATCAGCAAAGAATGTATGTTTTATTAATAATTTCCCATAAATGGATTTATATTGATCTATTTAGTATTTTGAATGGAAAATAGTATTTCAAAACAATTTTACATGATCAAGATATTGGTCTCATTATCCTAAAAAGTTCATCAAGCATTCCATCAATATATCTTCTATTGTTTAAATATTCATCTAGGAATTCAAATTATTCTAGGGTGATAATCTATACTGATGTTCATCTCAAGGTTTATAGAATGATTGAAACTCATCCAGATCATTGAGTTAAATATTAGGTCTCTAACAAATATTATTGACAATGATATGATATGAATCCTCACAACATATCTTTTGTATATGAGTTCATGGTAATCAATTGAGAAGTCCGATAAAATTTTAATAAATTGATAAGTCGTTGAAATTTTATCCACAAAAAAAAATTTCACATTATTTCCTCTTTATGTATTTAGAAGTTGAGTGATACATCCATGGGGATTTTTTCTAAACTCTATGTAGGTATGGGTAATGATTGCTCCATCTACTTAGAATTTTTTTATTTAAAATTAACTTACCGACATACAAGGAAAATTTATATATATTCAATGATTTAAATCATAATATTATGCCCCCAATAGTGATCTTAAATATCTTAATATAACATAGTGATCCTTGGGTCGATGGATAAGGACTAGATATATTCGTCACTAAAAATATCTAACATTATATCAGGATTTGATGGAATGCTTGATAAATACATTATCTTCTCTAAAAGGGATGGTTTAGCAATAAAATGAGAATGGAATGATAATTTTTTTTTCATTTTTAATCTCATTTGCATCATTTTAATATTTATTAATTTCATATCTTTCTATATTATTATAATAGATAATTATTCAGGATCTTTTCTACATAGAGCGTATGCCACTTTATTTGCTTCACCAGGTTAGTAGTGGATTAACTAGTCATAATGATAGTTGATGTATAACCATTTTATTTAGAAAATATTGAGACTATTTTGTGTGAATACATATTTAAGCATTTTTTATTAGTATAAATACATCACTTCTCCCCATAGAGAGAATATTTCCTCATTTTCTATAAAAATTACATATGAACACTCTAGATCATTCTGAGGATAGTTTTCTCATAAATATTTAACTAGCATGGGGTATAAGATATCAAATTATCATTTCACATATGTACACACCCTATATACATCTCTTATGGATCACTATATTCTATAATGTTCTCCCCACTTATGGGTAGAGTAATTACTGGTGCATCGATATGAATCTTTTTCAATTATATGATTTATTTATCACATTCTCTATTCCAAAAAAACATTACTCCCTTCCCCATCAATAAAGTTAGTGGGTTATTGAATCATTATTTAATCCTAAAAATTCATTTAAAATACTTAGATTGACTAAGGAATCTATCAATATCTGTTATATATGCTGGTATGATCCACTCCTCATATTCATCTTGCATAGAAGGCTTAATAGCTATCCCTTTATTGGTTATAACTTTCCCCGTAAATGAAACCCACTCCATCCATAAATATTATTTTAAGCTCTTTGAATATTGTTTTTCCTATAGAAATGTCTTCAGTACTGTATTAAAATGCTCTCCAGGAACCACAATTATTTGTGATTATATCCAAATTTCATCTATAAGGACTAACAGAAAAATATCATCATATTCTACAAAGAATAAATTTATCCGGCCATTGAAAATTTTTGGTGAATTAGTGATTTCGATGGGTATCACTATAAACACATAGTTTCAATTACTCTTTTGAAATTGAGTATTGAGAATATTGTCCATCATCATCTATAATTGGTGATATCCTAACCGAAGGTCCACCATAGTGTAATACATGGCCTAAATTTGTTGATCAAATGTGTATTTTATGCATAGAAATAGATATTTGTACAATACTATGATTGTTTATAAAATCAATTTAATTAATGAAAATGTTCATTGATCTATCCTTATTTGGGAAAAATAGGACTAGATCACCCCTTGGTGATGCTCTCTCGAATACTAAACCCTTATCATTATTTTCGAATAACTATTTCTTTAGTTATTCAATCATAATGGTGGTCATCCTATAAGGTGTATTTGATATTGGAATAGATCTAGGTTTATGTTTATTGGGAAGTCATCCCATTTATCAAGATGAAGATTAAGAAATTCTTATAGGAACACATAAGTGTGGTCCCTCTGGAATGGGAAAGACTTCAAGCATGATTGTAAACATTGTCTTAGTCATTTGAGCAAGATATAACTTCTCTTAATGTAATAATATCCAATATTGAGTAGAATATTCCAATGTATAATAATCCTTCACCATATAATTCTACATAATTGG
The DNA here is from genome assembly GCA_963277665.1 of Viscum album. Classification (NCBI taxonomy): domain Eukaryota; kingdom Viridiplantae; phylum Streptophyta; class Magnoliopsida; order Santalales; family Viscaceae; genus Viscum; species Viscum album. The sequence continues at coordinate 1,224,094,685 of OY728131.1, read as the reverse complement.
AGGATACCTCATGGTGTGAAGAATGATATCCCTCTTCTAATACATTATATTGTATTTATATAATGATAACTAATTTATGTTACATATAATATTAAACTCCACCTATGTAAGTAAGATGGTATTTTATAGGAGGGATGGTCCATGCATAATGACCTGTGAGAAGTTATTTAATTTGGATGCAACAATTTTCCCATTCATTATTCTCATAGAAAAATTGACATCCATATTTGGAGGTGTTTCTTAAAAAGATAGACTATACATGGAAGATATAAAAGAATGTGGAGAACCAGAATAAAAAAGTACATAGTCCATTCATGAATGAATAACTCATATACCTATCTCCACATCATTTTCATGATCCCCCAAATCATTAGTAATATAATATTCCCTTAGGGTTATTTTTGATGATTATCTCCAATAACTGTTTTCATAGGAAATTGGATCACATTATTTTTGGGTTCATTTTCATTAAAACAGTATATTGTTGGGTGAGTGTTGATAAAAAACATCCATTATTCATTGACAGTCGTTTAATACTTCATATCCCTTAATAATTTATTAGAATAATTCCCCACCTTTCCCAATTTTGAGCCTCCCCCAGTCCCAATAGACAGTTCCTAGTACAGTTCTCAGTACACATTTAACCCACTGAATGTTTGGTTTTCATATCTCTAAGAGATTTATCTATTTATCCTCCAATGTTAAACTATATCTTTTTCTTTTTATCTCTAATCCCATGAAGCCACTAATAATCTAAAATCTCCATCTTAACCTTAAGGTCACAATACACAATCTCATTATAGATGTCAAAGTCTCTAATTTCCTTGTATTTTTGATGATTTAGCTTGAATAAAATAAATAATTGATCTAATTTTTTTCAATGTTCATAAAAAAATAATTTTCATGAAGATCTTGAAACTTTTTTCTAATATGACCTAATATTATCATATTTTCTTCCATCAGTCCCATGAACTCCCACCCAATACTAAGATGGAGAGTTTATAGAAAATATTTAATAAAAAATATTTTATTAAATCCAACCAATTCGATGGAACAAATTTGTTATGTAGAAGTCAATTAATTTATTAGCTTCTAACACAGATCTTATTCACCATAAAGATGATAGACTGATAGAAAAACATTATCTTCTTCTAATCCTAAGATGAAAATGAATATATTCTTAGTGGAGTTAATCAATTATGACATGATTAAGGGATTTGAAGATTCAATAAAGGTAGGATTCATTTTTCACATAAAGTTTTTGATAAACACAAGATATTTCCAAATATAATGAGGAACTCTACATGATTCATGTTATTATTCATAAATTGAAGAAGTTAGGAATGTATTTTCATGTAGTTCAAAGCTGAAATTCCAATCAGGCTCGGAATCTCATATGGGAAATAATCAAATTTCTTATATCACTTGGTTTTTGAACTATTTCTCTTATTTAAAGCCATTAGCTAAAAAATAGAGAAAATTAGGGGGTGTAGGATTTAATACTTAGATAATGAGCGTTAAAAATGTAATCTATAATCACATATATATTAAATTTTAAATGAAAATTACACCCTAACATTTGATTCCCTTCTTTATGTATAGGTTATTGATGGTGAAGTAATTATACATAGGGTTCCTACTAAATGTTTCTAGTACTAATCTACAAAATGACTAGATCATACTCTCATACTAACTATATTGAACCCTAGAGATTAAACATATTATTAAATTATTTCATGTATAATTATCATTAAAATATAAACTTTGGATCAAAAATACCTATGTCTATATATGTGTAAGAAAATAATTAGAAATAATGAAAATTAAAATGAAAATATATTTTTATATCCATAATGAGCTCATAACTACCTTTTATCTCATTTAACTATTAATGATGACATGGGGTATACATTGAAAAAAGTGGTAAGCTAAAAGGACCAGTAAGAGAATGAACATGGAAAATAAAAACAACATAAGAGTGGGATGGACTAAAATGACAATAGAAAAAGAATATATTAAAAATAAACATATAGAGGCATAACATATAGAACATGGACTCATATGATCATGGAAATATAAGAATGTTATAACAACATATATAATGATATAATATTGACTAAAGGATTACTTCAATGATGATATCATATGGTCAAAAGTGGCCATAATCGATTATGTTTACTCCCTTGTCCTATACATAATGTCTACGGAGACAAAAACACTATCCAATGAATTAGAGTACTATATAGGTTCACCCATCATAAAATGTACAAGAATATGTGTCCCATATAATGAAATCAAACAAAAGGGTTAGGTATGAAAAATGGGTTTAACAATAATGTCATAAGGCATACTCAATGAGTGTATTATAAAGGTTTACCTAATAGAATATAAAATTAATAATGAAGTCCTATGAATGTTAAAATATTAAAAATAGTGGTATGGTAATTTTAGAAATATACTTTTTATTTGTGGTTTTTTGGAAATTAATGAAGACTCATTAATGTGGATTAAAGAATAAATATTTTAAAAAAACCTGAAATGAACTAAAATATTTTTCTTCATAAAAAGAGTTATTTTGGGATATTGTCAATATATTAAAGGATTTTATGGATTTTGAGTTAGAGTGGTTAGGTAAGTGAGATGTTCTCATTAATCAGTTTATCTTATCGAGAGGAATTTTGAAGGGAAGTTTTTAAAAGATGGGTTTTTCTATAAAAGAAAGATGAATTGAGATAGAAATATATTTTTGGAAGTAGAAAAATAATAACGTAGCCATATATAATATGAAGGAGATATATAATGAGTTAAAGAGAGAGAATTTATAATCCAATGGAAATATTGAGGTTCAAAAAGTTCCCACAACTTATGACGAAATTAATTTTTCAATAGAATTCAATGTCATGTAAAATAAAATAAAGTTCATTAATTACATAATTCATAACATAATAATCATATAAATTATTTACTATATTTTTTATGTTAATTTTTGGTCACTTCAAGGAGTTATAATGTTCAATTATTCCTTTTAAGTTTCCTACAGTTCATGCAATTTTAGCCAGTTCACTTTTATATAATTATAAAATTTTATTTCAAATGGAAAAAATGCAATACAAGTGAATTGAAATGGTAATCATTAAATTCACCAATTATATATGGTCTAATTTATCATTTTTTCTTACATTTGGATGAATTATTTAATAATATTTTAATGATAAAATGTTAGTTTATTTTTATGGTTTTTCTAACTATCTCAATCTAGTTTCATTTTCAATAATGACATGGAAATATTTCACTAAAATAAAGTGAAACTAAATATAATAAACATAATTATTTCATTTTAATCAATTTTAATATAATTTAAAGAAGCTATGAATCCATTATTGGAAAATGGAAACTCATCATCCATAATGGTGGTGACTTACATAATATGAACAATGGTTTCATTTTTATTTGAATAAGAGGAGGAGAGAGAATGGGTGGATATAAGCTATTATATTTTAAACATAAAGTTATAGTATATACATGATATCTTATTTATTTTTATATGAATGACGAAGGAGGATGGGAGAATGCAGAAGTGGGAATGAATTAAAAATTATAGTTTGAGGTTTTTAATTATTGAATATCACCTTCTTGAAAGAACACATAAATAACACAAAATACATCTTTTTGTTAGACCAACAACACAATGAAATTGGTAGAGTGGGGGGTAAAGGGTGTGGTGGATAGTTTTCAATATTCAAGACTTAGATGGTCTGAGAAGAAGGGGTGGTTAGGGGTGATATTTTTAAGAGCATGACAAGGGTGTTTTTGGTAATTATATGCAATAGTATATTATTTTAGCATAAGAAAATCAATAGTATTAATTTTTGGGAGAATATAAAGTAAATAGTACATGTGAATCATAACTCACATGTTCTTATATAATCCTTGAATCAAAAATTCATTTTTCGTCTCGTATTGTTAAATACCATAAAATACTATATTTCACTATTCATAAAAATTTGGGATATTTCATAAAAATTCCAAAAAATCACCATAAATTATTTTCAAGGTTTATATTTAAAATATTGGATCTATTTTATGTGAGTGAATTTCTAAATTTGAGAAGTATAATTTTAAAATAAAATTTCATTTATTAAAAAAATACTCATTTTAATATTATATATGATTGTATGACCATTTGATAAATTATTTATGGTCTCATAAAATTTACATACAATTCAATTAATATAGAAAATTAATTTATTTATCTTATTTCTGAAAAAAAATTCTTTTAAAACATTATATTCATTATGAAATTGTCAATAAAACCATCTTATTTTCCCAAAATAAAAAATGTTTTTTTTTATTTTTTTAAAAATTATTTACTTATACCATGATATAAATATATCATATTTTTATTTTATACAATTCCTAAAAATTATTTTAACTATAAATGTGTGAGTATACTATTCATAACTGTAAGATTACTATTCTAATTGTAATATTTATCACATTCATATGAGTTTCGCTAATTCTAATTAATACCAATTATTACATTATATCATTAATCACTAATTTTTTTAGACTTTATATATATTTTAATCTTAAAAATGAATAATTTATTATTAACTTTAATTTTTATTTTTGTATCATCTATCGTGAGTGTGGTTTTTCTGGTGGATCGACTGAATCCAAATTATCTGATTCTTATTATATTTTTTTTGTATTTATTTACTTGTTAATTTATTTGGAATTCCAATTGGTTTATATTTGGAATAATGTATCATTATTAACTTATCGGACAAATGTTTGGTAGGTTTCTCTATAGATGTATGTTCCTTATACAACAAGACATAATTATAAAAAGGGAAATTCTATTTAATTTTAATCCATTACATGTATTCTCATATATTATTTGTGAATAAATTTAAAATCCGTATGGTTGTTAGATATATATAGATGACTATTAAAAATTAATTCAGGATGAAGGGGAACTAAGAATATATTGAAATTTCATATTCTTGTATTCCAATTAGAAATTTTATTATAAATGCATGTTAATGATATATTTAATGGTTATTCATTTAATTTATTTGATGACAGCATTATAATTAGTATGTGAAAGGTGGGACTGGACATTATATATCCCCTCAATGTAAAAGTTCATCTAATTGAAAAATATTGCATGGGTATTTGGGATATTCGTTACCGATTTATGTATTATTTCTTGGCCTCAGGACTGAAATAAATGTTTATGATATACTGTATAATGAATTCTATCGTTAGGAAATTTGTTATTATTATCCATGATGATATTTATGTTGATATGTCATTCATGGATGAATTACCATTTCAAAATATTTTTACATGGAATATTTGATTAATTTTAATCTATTCTAAATTATTGAATAATTATATGTTATATAATAGATTCCATTGTACACTTTTCGTTTCCAAGCATTTGAGATCGCCCTTTTATTATGTTTCCAATCCACAAGTTATTAAGAATAAAAACAAGAATGATACTTATTGGAGAGTATTATATGTTCAGAATATTGTGGTAATTGTTGATGAATTGTTGTAGAATATGAAAATCATGGGGCAATGAAAATAATATCCATTAGATTAGAATTTTATTTGTTTTAGAAATAATTATTTTTGTAATTATCTAAATAATTAATCATAAAAAATAACATTGGTGTGTTAGTTATAAAATCATTACATTGATGTAGTAAATATGGATGGTCAAAATTGGGTCACCTTAGAAGATATCAAAACCACTATATAAAAATTATCTTTTTTGATCTAGATCAGGGTTTATGAGTCTATGTAACTATAATTAGTATCAAAAAAATAATTGATAGTTTTATATATTAGGATGTAATCAATTTAGGATAATTTAAGTGTTTTTATACCATCTCAGGTTAGTACCTATGTCCTTAGTAATATGTTTAAAGGCATAAATAACCTTCAGATGTTTTATGTGACCATATTTTATAGGGATTCAATTTTTTTGTGATACATTTATTGGGTTTTAGAAATTATATCGGATTGAGGTATATATAACCCTTACTTTTTACATGGGATTTATTGTGAATATATTTTTTGGAAATAAAGTAATTATAATTGGTACAAAAGATGTAAGGAAAAGAAAAACTATAGGGATAAAGTGATCAATGATGATGATGCAATTATGGATAAGAGGTTATTTCTCTGGGAACATGCGTTCTATTATCTATATGACATTTAGATTAAAAAATTCTGGATTTTCGGGTGTTTATGAAGTAAAAGTTATTTTTAAATATGATTACCATATATTTCAAAATTTAATGGAATCAAGTTACATTGTAAATAATGGGATAATATGTGATTGTATTTCAAATAGGTTGATATAATTTAAATAATAATTCTAAATTTTTCTTTTTAGAGAATATATAATGGTAGTAATATTTAGTGGTGATTCATTTTATTTTGAGAAAATATTATTATATTTTATAATATATATATATATGGGATATAAATTTTTGCTATGTGATTTTATGACTGAATAATTTTTTTTAAAGAAAATAGTTATGTTGATTTTTATAGAATATGTGATCAAATATATAAATTATATGGTTTTAAAATATGATCAATCATATTTTGAAATATATTAATGTACAATGAATATTGAAAATTTTTATGCGGGGTGTTGCGAATTATTGGAGATTAATGAATTACATCTTCTCGTGAAGTTTTATCCATGTCGACTGTTATAGATTATTTTTTAAAACATTTTTTTTCTTACTAAATTTATATATAAAAGAGGGATAATTTTTCATCCAATCTTAGGATATTATAATCGGTTAAGGGTTTTTTAGCGGTTCATGCATGAAAAATTCATAATGTTATTTAACATTTATAATACAAGATGATGTAGAGATGGAACTAGTAATCAAAATATAACAAAAAGATTTTGTTTTGAAAATTGAATGGAAAGAAATAAAGTTATTATGTTCTTGAATAATCTATTTGTATTGTAAATAAATTAATCAACATATAAAAGTTGACGATAAATATATCGATACATATGATGAAATTAGATATCATCTCTTATGGAATGTTCTTCGAATACTATTCAAAAGTATGTGTATTTTAATGTTATAGATGTAATTAGAATATATTATGTTTCCTAGCGATAGAATTCGAATTACTATTCATGATACATTATATATCTATTTTTATTCCTATGTAAATATACATTTTTTTGACAGCAAATTAAAATTATTAAAATGAAATTTTTAAGGGGGGGGGGGGGGACAAGGAAACACATGAATATTTCAATTTGTAATTATTATTTTAATTAATACTATATTTTATATCTTATACCACACACTACAATGATATGATACAGACTATGGTATACTATAGAAAATTTATTATTAAAATTTGACCATTATAACATAGCTATTGGTATGATGGTTTCTCCTAGGAAAAATCATATTATGAAATATATGTTAAATTATTGTTATATACATAAATATGTTTGTTATTTTATATAAAATAATAACATAACTTAAAATAATAATTATTAAACATTATAAGGATAAATTCAATTAAAATTATAGAAGGTAATTTTTCTTTAAAAACATAGCCTCCCTATATTTTATATATTAATTTAAAAATTAAAATTTGAATTTTAGAATTTTTTTAATATGGAAATTATATTTTATATTATCATATCAAATATTTATTAACATGATTTTGTGTAATTTCTCTGAAAAATAGGATTTTTGAGTGAATATTGGAAATCATCAATTTTTTTTAAAAAAATATATATACTTTATTTATAAATATATACCAAGGGAAATTCATTTTTTTATTGATTATAATCTAATATTTTACCCATAAAACTAAAATAAATCACAATAATTCAGTATTAATGAGCATTATATGTGATTGTTTATAAAATATTGTCATGTTTAAAACAAGTATTTTTCTAATTACAATTTTCAATTTGTTTCAAGTACTAATGTAAAAATTTATGTTTACCAATTATGTAAATTAAATAATTGAGAATTAATTCCATATTAAGAATCATCATATTATAATTATGTTGATATAATAATATCATTTTTGGTCATAATGAATCGTAAATATGGTATAAATCTACCACAACCTTAATGATATAATATGTAAAATGTGTAAAATTGTGTATTAAAGAATCAAAATGTTGAAAAATATCCAAGTAAAAGGTGTGAATGAGGTTATTATCATCCTGTAATGGTATTATATTCTATAATTGTAAAATATAGAGCCACATTATATGAATATGAATTTCCTTTCATATTTAGAATGCTATATTTTGAAAAATATCACATTTCCTCAGTTATTATAATATCATGATATAAATACATATTAAAAGATTATATAGAATAATATATCTGATGAAATTAAATATATATATATAATATAATTATGGTATTTTTTTTAATATTTACGAATGATATATTTATCTAGAAAGGAATACACATATTTGACACATAATTTCTGTAAACTGGTGAAATATCAACATAAAGTGTTATGAAATTATAGATACTTATATTTGTTTGATAATTTAGGGTATTTAATTAATTTTAGGGATCATAATTTAATTTAAATAATTTAAAAAATAATAAAATTTCAAATTTATAATTATATTGGGGTATTTAAAGTAAAAAATATGTAAATAGTTCTGAAAATGACGGTACTAATTTTTAATGTCATTCAACATGTTATAAAACAGATTAAAAATGATAAAAATCCACGAACAAATCAAATGGATAATTAATTGGCCATAAAATCACATTTTTACAAATCTTTAGTAACTTTTAATTATTTAACTTCAATTATGACTTGTAAAAACCACTTATTTAGAAAACAAAATGATTTTTTTATAAAAATTATGATTATATATCCCATTAAAATACATTTATTTGATAGATTATATCATAAAAAATACCTAAACACCTCTACAGTCATCTAATTAAACAAATAAATTTCACAAGACTAATAATTTTCACTTCTCTAAAGGCCTTTAGCTCAATCAAATGGCGAGGTTTCGATGATCGTGGTAAGGGTTTCCAAGACACTTTTAGCTTTCATAATTTTGATTCACTATATTTAAGACACGTTAAAACAAAACATATTTTTCATCAAATATTTTATTTATATTGTATTAGAATCTATTTTCTAGATTTCTTATGGGGGGTTCACTAGTTACCTCTCAACAAACTCTCATGTATAATCTCTAATTATGAAAAAATACTTTGTTTGAAGATATTGTATTTTCATTTCAATTATCCACATAATTTATCAATAATGTATAAAATAACTCAAAATTTAATCCTAAATAATATCTTTTATCTATATTATTTTTTGAAAAAGAATTATTTACTAATCTACCATTTGTTGTAACTTTTGAAAAACATCTGTCATTGTGGTGGTTTTATGCAACCAACACGAACAATGATGTTTTCATGAACTGATATCTTACATAGGTAATAATATTTTTTTAATGACTGAATATGAAATTAAAATCTAATTTGATATCATTTTTTTTATTTAATGGAAAATTATTCATTCTAAAAATAAATTTAAAAGTAAACAAACTTGGTTACTCTAATTTATCAAAATTTGGCTTTTGATGAAGGATTTTAGGATAGTACTAATTTGATAACTTATTAATCATCCTGAGTTATATAATCATATGAAAATTATTCAGTGAATAATTTTGGGTTCTGAAAACCATTTTACAATTTACATATACAATTATTTTAATACCATTAATTTTTGGGGATTATGAAAAGAATAATCCCAAAATAATTGGCATGAATTATACCAAATTCAGAAATGTAGAAAACATGATAAGAAAGGAAAAAATAAAAATTAATAAATATGAAATATGTAGTAAAACCTTATATAAATAATTAAATTTTATATTTGAGCCAGTTTATTTATGTATGAATAAATTTAGGACTCATTGTAATAGGTTTTTAACACAATTTGTTTTCATTGTGTTAAATTACATCTTCATTTTTATATTATTAATATATTATTTGTATAAAGACATAAGAAAATATAATTTTTACTTTTTAATTTTTTAATATGGATTTAAATTAATCTCACATAATTATCAGATTCATTTGTTCTTAATTCAAGGGTATGATATTTTTAAGGGATTCTCATCTCAAATTTACTTCTTTGAGACAAGATTCTTTTTGAGAAACATATATTTTTTTTACTGTGTACTTACTACCAGTTGAATTTATTTTTTCCTGTTTTTTTCTAATTCATGATATTAATATAAAAATATAATGATATAACTTTTACAGAACATTGATTTATATTTTACAAACCCATAAGGGTTTATGTTTCTATAACACATTAAATTATGTTTTCCCATGGTTAAATCTTATATTAAGGAATTAAACACTCTTTAAATCTTTAAAAAAACTATTCTATTATATTTATATCTTGATTTTAAAAGAGTTAATGAAAATTTAGCCACATTTGGTGATCAAATCCACCAAAATGAATTTTATAGGATAATATGACCTTATTTCCCCTTCATTATTTCAATAAATTCTCTTCTATATTTATATTATTTATTATCATTTTATAGATTTTATATTTTATTCATTAATTATTTAATAAGGTAAATTTATATTAAAATTAAATTAAAATTCAATGTTTATAAATAATATTATTAACGGTTTCTATAAAATTTATCATAACAAATATTTTATTCAATTTTGAAAAGAATCTATATTAAACAAATTCTACCTGAATCAATTTTCCAACTATTATTTCACTTCCACATTATTTAGCAACATTTTTGTCTATTGATGTTATTTAAAATGAAGATCCACTCCCATTAATCAATTATTTTTCCCTATGAAAATGGAATTATTTTATTCAATTGTTTAAAAATGTATTTCAATCAATTTATTATTAATTTTATTTTCCACTCAATATTTTCTAACATTATTATATATTATTTTAATAATTATATTACTTAAAATTAATTTATTAAATTTAAAATTTATGTACCATGAGAATCATTTTGGAAGTTATTTATGAGTTCATTCTTTCAAAAAAATTTCAAAGTATTTAAGATATATCTAATTTAAAATTCTCCATAAATTTTCTTCTATATTATCCTAATGATGTGTCTTTACCACCACAAAATCACTTATAATGAATTTATGATCTTGTTCTATTCCATGTTCTTTAATTTCATTGATGAATTCAAATAATTTCTTTTTTTAATTTAACTATATAATATTTACCCTTCATAGTTTAATTAGTCCATTTTATATAAATTAGAGTGGGGTTGTTTACCATGAATGATAAGTAATTTATTAATGAGGAATCAATGGAAATCAATATTTTTTATTATATATTGATAATTAATGAATGTTATGTCCATATGAATATATAAAGGGAAAATATTTACATTTCATGTAGTAGTTTTTTAATATGATTGTTTATTATTAAAGAATTTTGATTAGGTATTCAATGGTAATAAATTTCTTTTAAATGATTATGTGTTTTACAAAGAATGTGATTAGTGGGACCTAGTATTAGGTAACCCCACAATGAGTTGAAAAGTCTTATGTGGTAAACAATAATGGGATTTTTTGTTATACCATTCGTATTATTGTATAATTTCTTTTTATTAGAACTTTATGATATATTTAGGTTGTCTGACATTATTTATTCTATCAATTTTTAATCTATTATTATTATCCATGGGATTATTTATGTTTTAATGTCATTAATGGATAGATTCCCCAATCATGATTCTCTTATATGTTATATTTGATTATTTTTGTTTCTCTTCCAATGTTTTTAGGATATATTAGTCTTTTGATTTATTCAACTAAATGATTTCTTTTAATAATCTGTTGATATTTTCCAGTTCATATTTATAATTAATTAGGTTATAAATTCCAATAATATAAAGAATAATTACTGGAGATCATTTTTAGTGGATAATTCTATGGGAGATTTTTATGAATTATTATGGAACTTGAATTATTAGTATGTTAAAAATGTCAATTGAATGATAAATATATGTGCTCTATTAAATAATGACTTTCATAATTATCTATATACATAAACCTAAATAGGTCAAGGTTATTGTATTTGAATCACCCAATTAATTTTTTTGTAATTATTTATGATCAAAATTGGGACACATATGGTGATATGAAAACAAATAAACAATGATTATGTTTTTATAACCATATATGTGTGTAAGGGATTGGGCTACTAAAAAATCATGTACTATTGAATTTATATGTATATAAAATATTAGTGATATTATGATTTGGAAGTACTATTTTAATGCATTTTTATCTACATACTTCCTCTATGCAATGTTTTTGATGTTCCATATTAATAGTAAATTTCAGGGCTTGATGAGTATGTTGAAAATGATTTAATTATCACCATATCCACACAAGGTTATTGTAGACTATATGTTATATTATAAAATATATTGTAATGTATTGTATTCATTTTATTGTAATTTTACAAAAATGATAAAATATATTGAATTAAAACAATAAAATATTAATTAAAATATAATATCTCAAAGAAATAATATTATTATACTATTTCATCTTAATAAAATATCACTGAAATAATTATAGTTATTATAAATAATCCAAAATATAGTAATTCAATGGAATACATTTTTTAAATTGTGTTTTAAAAAATAGAAAAAATATTCCATTTTATTTTGGAGGCTTGAATTATATATTATTTCAATATAATTTGAGTGATGGCATAATAAAATTTATGTATTAAATATCATTTTATAGTAAACAGAGAATATATCCAATGTTTGAAATGAAAGTGACATTTTTCCCATGTATTTGGGTAAATGATAGTGAATATTGTTTCTTATTCAGAACTCCATGATAAGTGGTTTCTAGAGAGCTAGTCATAATATCTTGGAAAATTATCAGGAATGTTTAATTTAGTCTATACTAGTTTGGAATTGTTTGATGACACAAGATACCGTGTACAACTTTGGATTAAGTTTTAATAACTGTTCAAGATATCTTGAATTTGGGAATGAAGTGATAAAATTATAGAGTAACCAACATAGGTGACTTGATGTTTAGGGGAACTCAAATTAGGGTGATAATAACATGGTTGAACTTGTATGATGTTTGGATAATCTCTCGTATAATACCATAAGATGTTATGGTATGTTTCTATTTAAATTGTGGCTATAGTAAAAAAAATCACCATATGTATAGTTAAAAAGGGTTAAATTTGGGTTAAACTAAAAATAAGGTTTCAAATGTCACCTAAACTTGTCCTAATTTTATTTTTTGATGATATTACGACATTAAGAATTCATATATTTGTGTTTAGGTTTTCATGGTTCCACATTAACATAAACATGAATTTTTTATAATTTATTGTTTTATTCATTTACAATTGGTACACTCCCCATGAATAAAAAAGGGAACCACCTCCCTAATATTATCCAAACGACTTGATCCATCTATTATGAGAATGAATTTAAAAAATAATATCTAAATATATATATCCATGACATTATGTGTAACGAACCAAAGTTTTTCAATGAAAAATTCCGTTCTTATATCTATGTCATAAAAACACAAAATAATGAACTACTAAGTGATAAGTGACCTTTAAACATAATTTTGTCACCCCTATGTTTGGAATTTTAAAAATCCAATATACACGGTTGTGTTCAAGATAGTTTTTGGAGTCTAATGAAACAAAAATAATGTTTGGTGAACAGTAAACTACCCTTATGAATTGTAACCTACCCTTATGAATAGTAATATGAACCTTATCAATAGTAAATAAGAGTAACATTACCTGTGAATAATAAAATAAAATTTAGACATCATAGAAAGTGATAATTTGACCTTAGTAAACGTTTTTGGTATTTTATAAGTCATAATTAATTAATTATAATTAATTAATTAATTTAAAAGAATACTTATTTTCCTGAAATATATTCATAAATTATTGAATCAATAGTTTTTAGATAAATTTATAAGACCCTAAGTAATTTTTGAAAGAATTACAAAATCAGTTTTAATTTTAAAAGCTGTTTTTTTAAGTAAATTATGATTTTAATTAAATATTAAATTAATAATATATAGAAAATTATTTTTGAAAAATGGACTTCATTTTTGGATTCTACACGTCGAAAAATGGTTGGGGTAAAGTTTTGGGATTTTTCTGAGATACTTGAATTTTTGATGAATAGTGGAATCCGATAATTCACAATAAAAGCTAAATAATGTATTAATTGAGTCATTGCTGATGTTCTGCTGATGTAAGCCCACTTGGTTCGGTATTACATTATAATGTTATTATTATTGGTCATCCAAGACTCACTATTCTTTTTCATTGGTGGAATTAATAAACTAATCAATTTTATATTAAGGAAACCCCTCTCCCCTCCACTATAAAAGCCACCCTTCACCCCCTCTTTTCCTCACACCACTCAAGCTCCAAGACTTCTCTAAATTCTGCCCAAACACCTTCCCTAGCTCATACCCCACGTCCAAAAGCTTCTGGTCTCATCAAAATACCAAGCCTAGCTTCCTTAAAGAGGATCTCAAGAGAAGGATTCTAAAGGTAATTTCTCTCTCTCTTCTCCTTTAATTTCCTTTCAAGTTCAAGTACTTTTCTTGATCTCTCCCTACCTATATTCATCCAAATTGTTTTGTAAATCCAGTATTATATATATACTATAATATTATGATGTTATATTACATCACCCCACACCCTTTCCCCCTTCCTTTTATTTTATTAAAGAGAACGTTGTTCATGTGGTGATAATTTATCACTTTCAAATACAACATGCTATCTTCTTCCATTTATACCTTCAATCTGGTCATGAAACCATTTTTATGGTTGAAACAGAATATTTATATGTATTATGTTCTATTTTAAGTTCTGGAAATAACCTATGGCCTTATTACTAAGATAAATGTTAAAACAAGATCGTTGTGATCCAAAAACCGCTCAAATTAACCCAAATAACCATCATTAAATTTTTATCTAATGATTCTTCCACTTGGATCTAATATAACTCATTATAAAATCATTCAAGCTTCTGTAATATAATTAATTATATGTAATATCAGTTCTGGATGTTTACCCATGATCTACCCAAGCATCAATTTAAGAATACAAGTGGACCGCTCAAGAAAACCATAAAAACGAACATCCCCGATCAATGTTTTTAAACTCTATAAGTCATCCAAAGGAACATAATATGAAATAATGAAACCATAATGAACCCTATTAATGTATAAAAGGTTCTGTAATTTATAATTAATGAATATAATGTCATTATACAGGACATTAAAGAGAAGGGGGCATTCGAGTACAAGGTAAGGGGAAATCTCGAACCCAATTTTCTTCCTTCGGGTTCTCCCTCTTTCACTCCATTTTTGATATGGTTACTCCTCAAAGATCATTTTTTCATCATTACCTTTACTTTTATGGGATATACATGTTTGTCACTGGTTTTTATGTCCATCAAAATGTCTTCCAAAAGAACTCTGCTTTCAAGATCTCACATTTTTCCTCTCATTCAAGGTTGATGGTTCTTATATCAAGTATGTTGTTCCCTCTTTCTTTTTGGAACCCAAATCTTATGAATGTGTTATTATAATATGAAACCCATTCCTTTCCATGGGTTAATTATGTACATGTTTGAAATGTGTTCGATGTGGAAATCATGCTAATGATAATGTTATGATGTGACGGGTGCGCCCGGAATTATATAGCGCAATATGAATGTTTAAATATGACGGGTGCGCCCGGAATTATATAGCGCTCCAATGCATTTGGTAAAGTGATGATTCTCATGAGTAAATGTGAAATTATGTGTGAACATGATTCTAGCTTTGTTCACAATTATGTGTGGTAGTTAACCACTAAGACATGATGTTTCATTTTTATGCTTTGCCACATTTCAAATTTATTGTTTATGCTCCTCTCTTGTTCAAGATCTTCTTCCTATGTCATGATTATGCTCACCCCATGATATATTGTTCTTATCTATCCTCTTACTGGGCTTTTAGGTCACCCATTTTGATGTATATCCTAACGTGGCTACATGCACTAAGGAGAGGACAAGTGCCAATAAGAATCCAGAGAAGATGAAATTAAATGAATGTTTATGCTTGATGTTGTATTTGTTATGTGTGGTCCTAGTATTCCCAAGATACTAAACCTCTAGATCCTCCATGTGTAATACTATTATGTTTTTTTATCTTTGAAATGATGTAATAGTAATGTTAGAAAAGGCCGGGTCTCTATAGTTGGTATCAGAGGAAAGGTTTAGTTAATTTGGGAATTAGGATTAGTGAACCCTAAAGAAAACCTCTAGCATGAGACTAAGTACAAATATGCACACAAGGATATTTACCTAGGGATCCCATATGTTATGTTTTTGGTATAAATTTTTAAAAGGATATGTTATACATTACTTGTTTACTTATGTTTTGTTCTAACCTTTTCTATTTTAGAAAATGGTGGGAACCAGGAGAAATCAGGCCAAAAACTCTTGTAAAGGCTAATGCAACGATTGCCCGAATGACATCCCCAATGATTTTGGAGGTGGAGTTCAAAACATCATGGCGATGCTTACCCAATTATCCTGGGTTATGAATAATAAACATAATAATGGGGAACATCCTCCTTCACCAAAGAAGGAGCAACTAGATATCAAAAGTTTTATGCGGCAACGACCACCGACGTTTTGTGGATCTTCTGATCCACTAGTTGCGGAACAGTGGGTCAACTCCATGGAGAAGATCTTTTCTGTTTTTCACTGTTCCGAGACCGAGAAGGTGACTCTATCCATTTATCGTCTAGATGGAGAAGCTGATCAATGGCGGGCTTTGATTAAGAACACCAAGCCAAGGGAAGAAATTGAAGAGATGGAATGAGAAGACTTTAAGATAATGTTTTTTAATAAGTACTTCCCACGAACTCTTCGCACGAAGATGGAGAGAGAATTCATAGAGCTCAAGCAAAAAGAAGGAGAATCTATCACAACCTATGAAGCAAACTTCACAAGGCTCGCAAGGTATGCTTCGGTTTTTGTTATCAACAATGATAGCAAAATTAATAGATTCTTTAGTGGATTAAAACAAAATCTTCGAAAGGCTCTTGCAATTCGAGACTTTGGGAGTTATGAAGAAGTTGTTCGGTGTGCTCTCAAAGTGGAGATGGAGTTTGAAGAATGGTCCCATGGCTATGGTGATAAGAAAATAAAGATGGAGTTTCAAGCTGGTGGATCTAGTGATAAAGATGGGAAGAAAACACAACGACCCACTTGCCAAAAATGTGGGAAGTTGGACAGTGGGAACTGCCTCAAAGGGACGGGGAAATGCTTCAAGTGTGGGAAAGAAGGACACCTAGCTCACGAGTGTCGAAGAGACATGAAAAGGAAGGATAATGTAGCCGATGAAAGGAGATAACCACTCATGGTTCAATGCTACAACTGTAAGGAGCTAGGGAACTATTCAAACTAGTGCACAAAACCTCGAGCTTTCGAGGGTAATCAGCGCCAATAACCACCAAAGCCAAAGGAACAAGGGAAGGCTTATGCCATCACTACTGCGGAGGTGGAACATGATAATGAAGTCGTACAAGGTACACTTCCTATTCACTCAAGAATGGCAAAAGTCTTATTTGATTCTGGTTCTACGCATTCCATTATATATTGAAAGTTTGTTAGAACTATAGAATCGAAGCCCCAAAACCTTGAAGTAGAGATATCTGTAAAAACACCAAGTGGTGCAATCATTGAAACCCATGTGTTTGATTCTTCTCCTATTAAAGTATGTGGGAATATTCTTCCGGAAAATCTCGTAATACTTCCCTTGGTGGAATTCGACGCTATAATGGGAATGGATTGGCTCTCGTTATATAGAGCACATATCAACTGTCAGGAAAAGGAAATATATTTTCATATTCCGAACCATCCCATGCTCCTCTATATATGAAAGGATGATCATGAATCTCCTTTGAGAAATCCTTCAATGGTGTGGGTGATGATTCCCTATGAAGAAGTGTACCTCGCCCAAATTTTTTAGTCAAAGGAATGTTCCAACCTTGAGGAAATTCCCATCGTAAGGGAATACGGTGATATATTTCCCGAAGAGTTACCAGGAATTCCCCCGGATCGTGAGGTAGAGTTCTCAATTGAACTCATACCCCGGAGTTACTCCTATCTTGAAGTGCCCCTATAGGATGGCTCCTATCGAACTGGAGGAGTTAAAGAAGCAGCTGCAAGAGCATCTGGACAAAGGGTTCATACGCCCTAGTGAATCACCTTGAGTGCGCCAGTTCTCTTTGTGAAGAAGAAGTATGGAACCATGCGGCTTTGTATCAATTATCGGGAACTCAACAAGATCACCATAAAGAACAAGTATCATCTCCCAAGGATTGATGACTTGTTCTATCAGTTAAGAGGAGCTCAATACTTCTCAAAGGTGGATCTTCATTCTGGATATCATCAAGTAAAGGTGAAGAAGGAAGATATTTAGAAGACTGCCTTCCGTACAAGGTATGGGCACTATGAGTTTTTGGTGATGCCCTTCAGACTTATTAATGCCCCTGCAATCTTCATGGATTTGATGAATAGAGTCTTTAGACATTACCTTGACAAATTTTTGGTAGTGTTTATTGATGATATTCTCATTTACTCCAAGAGTAAGGAGGAACATGAAGAACATATAAGACTTGTGTTGGCGACATTGATAAAGGAGAAGTTGTACGCCAAGTTCAGCAAGTGTGACTTTTGGATGAATGAAGTCACATTCTTGGGAAATGTGATCACAAGCGAGAGAATTTCTTTGGACCCTTCAAAGACAAAGGCAATTGAAGAATGGACCAGGCCCTCTAGTGTCACAGAAATCCGTAGTATTCTAGGATTAGCTGGGTACTACCGACGTTTTGTGAGAAACTTCTCCCGATTGTCAAGCCCGCTAACTAAGTTAACAAGGAAAGGGGTAAAGTATGTCTGGACGGATGAATGTGAGGGAAGCTTCAAGGAGCTAAAGAGAAGTCTAATCACTGCACCTGTACTCACACTACCGAAAAGTGGAGAACGTTTTGTGATATACAGTGATGCTTCAAATAAAGTCTTGGGTTGTGTACTCATGCAAAATGATAATGTGATAGCCTACGCCTCACGATAGTTGAAGATCCATGAGCAGAACTACCCGACGCATGATCTAGAGCTAGAAGCCGTGATTTTTGCCTTGAAAATCTGGTGGCACTACCTTTATGGTGAGAAGTGTGACATATACACCGACCACAAGAGCCTAAAGTATATATTCACACAAAAGGAGCTCAACATACGTCAAAGGAGATGGTTAGAGATAATCAAGGATTAGGATTGCTCTATTCACTATCATCCTGGAAAGGCGAACAAGGTAGCTGATGCTCTAAGCAGGAAAGAACCTGCTACTCTATCCATGTCGAGGATTGAGAAAGACCCTATCTTCTTGGATATGCAAAGGATGGATTTGGGAATCGTAAGGGCAGGGGATACATCCTACCTTACCCAACTGATTGCGCAACCATCCATCCAACAGAAGATTAAGTAAGCACAAAGGGATGTTGTAGAGATACAAAAGAGGATGAATGCAATAAAGGAAGGGAAGCTGAATGAGTTCTATATCGACGATGATTGTGTGATTCGGTTTGGAACGCGGCTTTGTGTGCCTTCATCACCCGAAATAAAGAAGGAGCTATAGGATAATGCACATAGCTCAACTTTCTCTATTCATCCTGGAAGTACCAAGATGTATCGTGATCTCCGAGAAAACTTCTGGTGGGATAACATGAAGAAGGAGATTGCAGAATATATATCAAGGTGCTTGGTATGTTAGCAAGTTAAAGCTAAGCGGCCAAAGTACAAAGGTATGGTGCAGCCATTTCCTATACCCATGTGGAAATGGGAAAATGTTACTATGGACTTTGTCATGGGTCTCCAGAAAACATCAAGAGGAAATAATGCGATATGGGTTGTGGTTGACCGACTCACCAAGACTGCCCATTTTATCGCTATTCAGGAAGAACTCTCACTTGAACAACTTGCAAGGATATATGTGAAGGAAGTAGTGAGATTACACGGTGTTCCACTCTCGATTTTCTCTGACCGTGATCCAAGGATCACTTCTAAATTCTGGAGGAACCTTCAACATGCTTTGAGTACTGAATTAAATTTCAGCACGGCCTATCACCCCAAACTGATGGCCAGTCTGAAAGGACTTTTCAGACACTTGAAGATATGCTAAGATCCTACTCTCTTGAATTCAAAGGTGGTTGGGATCATCATCTCCCATTGGTTGAGTTCTCATACAATAATAGCTTCCACTCGAGTATTCAGATTGCTCCGTATGAAGCTCTTTATGGGAAGCGATGTAGAACTCCAACTTGTTGGGATGAAGTTGGAGAACGAAAACCACTTGGTCCCGATCTTATTCAAGAGATGACAGAGAAGGTTCAAGTCATCCAGAAACATATCAAAGCTTCTCAAAGTTGGCAAAAGAGCTATGTTGACAATTGTCGAAGGGACTTGGAGTTCGACTTTGGAGATAAAGTCTTCCTTCGAATATCTCCATGGAAGAGAGTCATGCGATTCGGGAAGAAAGGGAAGCTAAGCCCAAGGTACATTGGCCCCTTTGAGATCCTTGATCGTATAGGAGTCGTGGCCTATCGTCTGGCACTTCCACCGAATATGGATCAAGTCCATGATGTGTTTTACATATCACTACTGAGGAAGTACATTCCAGACCCCTCACATGTACTAAACTCAGAGGTGGAACAGTTGGAAGATGATCTCTCATATGAGGAGCAGCCGGTAAAAATTCTGGACTGAAGTGATAAGGTTCTACGCAACAAGACAACCCGCCTTGTCAAAGTGTTGTGGAGGAACCAAATGTTTGAGGAAGCAACTTGGGAACTGGAAGAGGCAATGAAGGAGAAGTACCCTCACCTGTTTGTGTAAAGTGAAATTTCGGGGGCGAAATTTTTTAAGGGGGGAAGAATGTAACGACCCAATGTTTTTCAATGAAAAATTCCCTTCTTATATCTCTGTCATAAAAACACAAAATAATGAACTACTATGTGATAAGTGACCTTTAAACATAATTTTGTCACCCCTATGTTTGGAATTTTAAAAATCCAATATATACGGTTGTGTTCAAGATAGTTTTTGGAGTCTAATGAAACAAAAATAATATTTGGTGAATAGTAAACTACCCTTATGAATAGTAACCTACCCTTATGAATAGTAATATGAACCTTATCAATAGTAAATAAGAGTAACATTACCTATGAATAATAAAATAAAATTTAGTCATCATAGAAAGTGATAATTTGACCTTAGTAAACGTTTTTGGTATTTTATAAGTCATAAATAATTAATTATAATTAATTAATTAATTTAAAAGAATACTTATTTCCCTGAAATATATTCATAAATTATTGAATCAATAGTTTTTAGTTAATTTTATAAGACCCTAAGTAATTTTTGAAAGAATTGCAAAATCTGTTTTAATTTTAAAAGCTGTTTTTTTAAGTAAATTATGATTTTAATTAAATATTAAATTAATAATATTTAGAAAATTATTTTTGAAAAATGGAATTCATTTTTGGATTCTACACGTCGAAAAATGGTTGGGGTGAATTTTTGGGATTTTTCTGAGATACTTTAATTTTTGATGAATAGTGGAATCCGATAATTCACAATAAAAGCTAAATAATGTATTAATTGAGTCATTGCTGATGTTATGATGATGTAAGCCCACTTGGTTCGGGATTACATTATAAAATTACTATTATTGGTCATCCAAGACTCACTATTCCTTGTCTTTGGTGGAATTAATAAATTAATCAATTTTATATTAAGGAAACCCCTCTCCCCTCCACTATAAAAGCCACCCTTCACCCCCTCTTTTCCTCACACCTCTCAAGCTCCAAGCCTTCTCTAAATTCTGCCCAAACACCTTCCCTAGCTCATCCCCCATGTCCAAAAGCTTCTGGTCTCATCAAAATACCAATCCTAGCTTCCATAAAGAGGATCTCAAGAGAAGGATTCTAAAGGTAATTTCTCTCTCTCTTCTCCTTTAATTTCCTTTCAAGTTCAAGTTCTTTTCTTGATCTCTACCTACCTATCTTCATCCAAATTGTTCTGTAAATCCAGTATTATATATATAATGTAATATTATGATGTTATATTATATCACCCCACACCCTTTCCCCCTTCCTTTTATTTTATTAAAGAGAACGTTGTTCATGTGGTGATAATTTATCACCTTCAAAAACAACATGCTCTCTTCTTCCATTTCTACCTTCAATCTGGTCATGAAACCATTTTTATGGTTGAAACAGAATATTTATATGTATTATGTTCTATTTTAAGTTCTGGAAATAACCTATGGACTTATTACTAAGATAAATGTTAAAACAAGATCGTTGTGATCCAAAAATCGCTCAAATTAACCCAAATAACCATCATTAAATTTTTATCTAATGATTCGTCCACTTGGATCTAATATAACTCATTATAAAATCATTCAAGCTTCTGTAATATCATTAATTATATTTAATATAAGTTCTGGATGTTTACCCATGATCTACTCAAGCATCAATTTAAGAATACAAGTGGACCGCTCAAGAAAACCATAAAAACGAACATCCTCGATCAATGTTTTTAAACTCTATAAGTCATATAAAGGAACATAATATGAAATAATGAAACCATAATGAACCCTATTTATGTATAAAAGGTTATTTAATTTATAATTAATGAATATAATGTCATTATACAGGACATTAAAGAGAAGGAGGCATTCGAGTACAAGGTAAGGGGAAATCTCGAACCCCATTTTCTTCCTTCGGGTTCTCCCTCTTTCACTCCATTTTTGATATGGTTACTCCTCAAAGATCATTTTTTCATCATTCCCTTTACTTTTCTGGGATATACATGTTTGTCACTGGTTTTTATGTCCATCAAAATGTTTTCCAAAAGAACTCATCTTTCAAGATCTCACATTTTGCCTCTCATTCAAGGTTGATGGTTCTTATATCAAGTATGTTGTTCCCTCTTTCTTTTGGGAACCCAAAGCTTATGAATGTGTTATTATGAGATGAAACCCATTACGTTACATGGGTTAATTATTTACATGTTTGATATGTGTTCTATGTGTCAATAATGCTAATGATAATGTTATGATGTGACGGGTGCGCCCGGAATTATATAGCGCAATATGAATGTTTAAATGTGACGGGTGCGCCCGGAATTATATAGCGCTCCAATGCATTGGGTAAAGTGATGAATCTCATGAGTAAATGTGAAATTATGCGTGAACATGATGCTATATTTGTTCACAATTATGTGTGGTAGTTAACCACTAAGACATGATGTTTCATTTTTATGCTTTGCCACATTTCAAGTTTATTGTTTATGCACCTCTCTTGTTCAAGATCTTCTTCCTATGTCATGATTATGCTCACCCCATGATATGTTGTTCTTATCTATCCTCTTACTGGGCTTTTAGATCACCCCTTTTGATGTATATCCTCAGGTGGCTACATGCACTAAGGAGAGGACAAGTGCCAATAAGAAGCTAGAGAAGATGAAATTAAATGAATGTTTATGCTTGATGTTGTATTTGTTATGTGTAGTCCTAGTTTTCCCAAGATACTAAACCTCTGGATCCTCCATGTGTAATAACATTATGTTGTTTATCTTTGAAATGATGTAATAGTAATGTTAGAAAAGGCCAGGTCGCTATATTATGTAACAACCGAGACACCACTATAGTAGTTAAATAACAAATCCTAACCTATCACGCATTATGGTCTCTCTAGAGATTTAATTCATGATTTTACATTAATGAGTAATGTATGCATGTTAGAACGTCATTTTAAAAATATAAACCTAAATTTATAAACTATAATAATGATAATTAATTATTATTAAATTTTTTTCTTGTTATGAGAAGATGAAGTTTTAGGTAATAAGTAGAAATAATATTTTGGTTAAAAAAATGTTTTTAAAAAAAATCTTCTTATCTCAAAATAACAAATAAAAAAATTATCCAGAAGAAATTTGGTGTTTAAAAGGTGACTATTTACATTTTAAAATTTAATTATACCACATTTATATATTCAATATTATTATATGGATTAAAAATTTGTAATTATTCGGGATATATTATTTAAATGGGACCTATAAATACTAGAGAGAGAGGATAAATTACAACTAAAAAAACATGTCACTATGGTAAATGTTGAAATCATAAAATTGAAATCATTAATCATAATCTGTATATAATAAGTTTAAAATGATGTGAAATTGATAGGTATAGTATTTGATGATGTAATCTATTATAAACTCATTAATTTCTCAATATCAGATCCACTTTACTTGAACGTAACATGGTATTATTTAAATGTCTGGGGGTAACTATGAACATGACATCCCTTTTCACATAAAAAATGCACCATTTCCTCCAAACATCACACCACACCAAACCCACCTATGTTCAGAAAAAATTCTACCCAACCCATTTTTAAGGATTTATATCTATATTTAGAAGGTTATGATTTTCCCAGAATACCACACCTCAATGGCTTAATCCTATTTGAAAAGGATATAATCCAAGAAGTGTAGTATAAATTTATAAAATCTCTTTTCCCATTGAAATTACATTATGTCCACATGTACTTATTTATATTCCATTAAAAAATAATAAAATTGTTACATTAGTAATATTGTTATAAATGTATGTTATCATAATGATTTTAGATGCATTGAAAATATTTCCCATTACAATTAAGAAAAATGAAGTCATTGTTAATGTGTTCTGCAGACTACAACCTCCATGAAGAAACATGTTCTATTATCCATCACCACCTTAAAAAGAATTTAATAAGAGGTAATTTTGTATATATTTATGAAATATTAAAAAATATGATATGATAAAGCACTTTAAACCCTTATCCATTCAATGTAAATCATAATCATCAAGCATGTGTATGTGTGGACAACAACCTGTATTAAACAATTGAGTTCATTTTTTATTTTCGTCCCCAACATATATGTAAGTGAGAGAGAATAGTTTTAATAGATATTTTTGTTAAAATTTTTATTTTGATGTAAGGATGTATTGTAAAATATATTTATATATTGAGAAATACTTATAAAAAAAATCAAATATAAAAAAGAGTGTCCTATGAGAATTTTTTTTTCCATAAAATGATATAACTTTTTATTAGTAATATTATACCTAAAATTCAATAAAACTCAAACATATGACACTAATAATCATTAAATAGGTAAATTATATTTATATTATAATGATATTATAACTTAACCACCTCATGATCATTAACAAAATTGGTGTATATTCTTGTTTGGGCCGGTTTAACCACTTACTGGAATAACACTATGATTTTATATAATGAATCTAAACATGAAAATGATTACCAGTATAATAAGACATAAATATTGAAATAAATCTTATTTTATGTCTAGATATTTTATATATGTATTAAATTCATTAACTTATTTAACACACATTGATTATGAAGAATCATGGAAAAATTATATCTATCAATTTCATATTCACGGAAAAATTAAAATAAGTCATGAAATTAATTTCTATACCCATAAATTATTATAAAAAATCATTAATAGTAACATTAATAAATTTTAAAGGTTGCCTTATTGCATAGAAAGAATACCAGCAAAACTTTTCTAAAACCATTACAAACCATCAAAACTATATAAAACATATTTAGAGAATATTTTGAATTCATATAGAGGATTACTCATTATAGAGTTTATAAGTCATGACCCCCTCCTGCAAAACAAACAATTTAGAGGAGAGAGATAAAAACCACAGATTTCTACCTTTAGTAGGCCCTAGAATACTTAATGTCTTAAAGGGTATAAAAATAGGATGAAATTGGTAGCATTATGCAGTGTAATTATAATCTATTGAGATATAAGATGAATCATACTAAAATCAACTCCATTACCTAACTTAAAATAAAACCAAACCATTACATAATGAATTTATAAAATATATATATATATATATATTTACACAATTGAAAATATCGAAAGGAAAAGAAAAATCATCCACACAACAATAGTCCCAAAATGATTAATCAAGTATGGTCTTTCACTATCAATGTAATCCAACAAGTAACATGAAATTCAATTTATATATGTTGGCTAAGTGTACTAGTATACCCAATAAGAAAACCAACGTATCTAATGGACATGTTAAAGAAGAGTTATACTCCACCTATGAAAAAATAGAACAAAAAACAAGGACTTATTAGGTCAACTATCCATCCTAACATCACTGAGGTAGGATACCCAAATAATGCAAGTCGTGTATAATAACATAATTAGAATCATATTGATAAAGATAAAACCATAGTTGTTTTCCACTAATTTCCTCTCTCACACCCAAACATTGTACGACTTGGTTCACCCATCTCTTCATAATAACATATAACACCACCCCAAAGGCATGATGACATCACATAACCACTACAATCGCCTGGGAAACTACCCTATTGTATGATCACGTCTCATCTCTCCCTCTAATAGTTGGTCCATCACATTATAACCATAAAATCATCTATACAACACAATTAAAATTATTAAAACAACCTTTTCCCCTCATCCTACCATGTTTTTCCTTCACTATAACATGGCCAACCATACCAACATATCACATCTCACCAAAAACCAGGTTTCCACATCTCTAGAGAATTATCACATCTCATCATACCCAATGAAACACATTTCATCTCCAAGTACACTAATAGATCATTGGCCTTCAAATCATGGAATATAAACTCTCCTATAAGAGAGATATGGAAAGAGTGTGTAATCATCAATCAATCCTCGTCTCTAGGATGTTAGAAAAAATTCCATGTGTGGAAATAAGAGTTTTAGAACATAGTGCACAACACAAGTGGGGTGTTTAATGAAATCACAAGGAATATACAAATAAATAAATATTTCTGAACATAATCCCAAAATATGGTTTCATAACGAAACACTATCTATATCACAACATCTACTGTTTCACTATCACCACTAAATGCATTACACTACATAGACCGTAAGCCATGTCTCTTACAACAAAAAAATCCCATTATCCATTACATTCATTTCAGTTTTTTATCAACATCCACATTTAACAATACAACCCATCGTTTATTTATCCATTATTTCATTTATTCCATTTAAAAAAACCAAACCCTGTCCATTTCAATACTTATAAAATAATTATTCCATTACTAATAGAGTATCAATAACAATGTTAACAAACCTCATTTCCATCTCATCATCCCCACCCTAACATTTACACACCACCCAAAATGAATAGGCAAATAAACCATCAATTAGGCACCCTAATTGAACAGACAAACAAACCATCACCTCAACATTCCTAGAGAACTAACAAAAAAGTATCACCTCACCACTATAAAATTAGGACATAAATAACCACCACCACACCACCCCAAAAGTTTGGCCGAACAAACTATCAACTCACTGAATCATATCCACAAATCTCTACCACAAAACCATGGACACACAACACAACAAATCAAAGACCATTTTATAGACATAAAAATTAATATTTTATCACAATTCACATTGTTTTATTGGAATTATCATGCAATACAAAAATATAAGGGAAACCATTTCCTTTATAAAATATAAGCGGTAATCTAATTTCTATATGATGATGATATCAAAAAAACATGAAACAACGTTTTCTTAGAAATATTCTATATCGTAGTCAACGGATTCTATAAATAATGAATTTTTGTGGGTTCTTTCATCCCATACATTCATAATATCACAACAATATCAATGTTATAAAATAATTAAAATAATTACCCATCCCCCATTAAAATTAATTTAACTGATTAATTTAAATTTATTAGGCTAGAGAAAAATAGTCCCTCTAGATAATAAATATGGAACCCTACAACATGATACAGAAAATTGAGAGGAGTGGTGTTATCTACATTAAAGATGATTTTATAACTCCATATACATCGTAGGGTGACAGAGAAATACATGAAAACCACAACTTCACAAAAACACATCGATCAATATACACCACACCATGTATCCATAAAAACATAGCCCAAACATACTTAAAAATAAAATTGCACCATCACAGCTAATCCCGTATTATTATCAAAATGTAAACATGGGAATAATGTGTGGAACTCAACAAATATAGACAAAAAAACAACAAAACAATTCCATGGAAGTATGTGAATGGTTTAAGGGAGGTTACATACTGTAAAAGATATCATGGTTTGTCTAGAATGAAAGTGATAATCCATGACTGAATGAAAATAAATCATTTCAAAGGGTTATAAAACAACTTTTTTTATTTTTGTTTCCTTTCAGGTGGACATTTAATGATGTTTAAATCTTGGGTTTTCCCAAAATACGACATCTTCTCAAAATCACACCACCTAAACCATTATTTATTTTAATGCTTCGAATTACATTTAAAAATTGAATCCATTTCATGGGTTTCCCATTATCCGCACACAAGCTATGAATATAGTAAGAAAAACAATCCATGAAACACCAATTTACATCATGCACCCCTATTATTGAAGTGAATTTAATAATGTAGCTATAAATCACCTCCATCCACCACAATACCTCCTCAAGACTCCAATGAAACACCTAAAATGTACAAAAATGACAAATTAATAGGTAGAGAAGGAAAAACAATTCCTCAAGATACATCTCAATCAATTCCCATCCTTGATAATCCAATATTGTTCCTTGAAGGAAAGGGTTCTGAACAACTACCCCAAAATATACCTATCAATGATCACATAACTCCACAAATCTACCATTATCCATGAATGCCCACTAAAATTTCCATGAAACACGCTTCACGTCTAGAAACTAAAACCTCTCCAAAAATTATACCACCAGAAAACTAATACAAATCCATCTCATCATAAACATAGACATAACAAAAAACTACTACAACCAATAATGGACACCTCTCTAAACACATGGATTTGGGAATTCCATCCTACATGTAGTGATAGTATCTTATTTAGGTATCACTGAATCCCCTTCATTGGTTTAATCATGTTATATTATAATGTGTCAGTCATATGAATACGGTCCTCCCCAATTTATATGTTTGAACTTTTTCACACATCATAAATCAGGAAATCAATAAAACCCTGAAACACAATAATATCCAAACATCACATCATATGAATAACAAATAACATAAAAACTAAAAACAAATATACATACCTAGAACATATCTATGTCTCTCATTCCTATGTACCTTTTTACAGGCCACCAAGTCTCCACAAAATTTGAAACAAAGGGAAAATTATTCTTCCAAACACATTCTCATGATGGTTTTGAATCTATAATAACTACTCAACAAACATTGCACTATCATAGTTATCCAACTCTCCCAAGTCATTTAAATATAATTCATCATAAGGATACTGATGATGTTGGGTGATTTGGAAGACAAAGTGGATACTCTTCAGTGATGATATAAATTCTAAAAAAAAATACACCTCACCAAATATCCACTGTACATCAATGGTGTTAGAAATCCTCTGTGAAATTTTACCCCTTACAAACCACTTCTACACATATCAAGGAAAAAACATAAATTTCAAGTGGTCTCTAACCTCTAACTCCATGGGAATAATCATATGACCAGAATAAGATGTCTTCTGGATCTATGGTACTTTCATAATCTAAAAAAAGATATTCCTTTTTAGTTATCATTAAAATGAAATTGATATAAAGAGATACATCCAGTGTAACCTCAATCCAGCATATCATAGAACAAAATTATTTCACATAAAAAGACCCAAATTGGTAAATGATAATGGTTGATTAAAATCTTTTTTAATATGAAAACTATAAAACGTTAAAGCTGGGTTCCCATATATTGTTGTATAATATTAAAATCCAAAACATATCCCATAATGACTACATATTAGTCTCTATATACCTATCTGTTAGAGGATGGAAATTAGTGATGAGGAAAATAGTGTGTTCATATCATGTTTCAATCCCCTATATACTGAATAGGTAAAATGTGATTCCGGATTTGAGAGAATAGTTAGCATGAATCAATGTAACTACACCTCTAATTCTATATACATCTTAGTTAATTCATAATTTCTACCTAACTCTATGATCACTTTGAAGTGGGATGATTTCATTTAAAGATTAATGATCACCCAATTAGCATTACAATATTTATGATTTATGGGTAACCATTTGATCATATCCATAAAAATTCCATCTCATTTCAATTTGAGAATATCTAAAGGATATAATATACTAATATGAACAAAATTATTTATATTTACATGATATAATAATAAAAACCTCTCCCCATAATCTGCCACAACCTATTTCATCTTGTGCCACCAAAATTGCATCCTCATGTCATGGTGCATCTTGGATAAACCTTGTAGTGTTGATAATAGTGAGATATGAAACTAAAAAATTAATCCCCTTGGAATAAATACTAGAACATTGAATCTCCCATGAAACAAAATATGGTTTGAACCATTCCTCTGGGCAATCAACATGGTTAAAATGATTTCACATAACCTCTACCATTGAGTCTCCCCACTATGAATCCCCCACCCTCTCCATTAGAGAAGACAATGCTATCATCTAAAATAAACAAACTCTGCCATCATCGATCCTTGCATCTTAGAGATGGTATTCCATCTCTTCCATTCTATTTCGTGAATCACAAGACTCATGAACTAAAAACTTCCATGACATACTTTTCAATGTTTAAGACATATTATTCCCCATCCTATAGGATTTGGATATCTAAAAATAATTATTTTAAACAAAATCCAACCAGTTATAACATTGATAATTCATATAATTCTATGAAAATATTCTACTTAATCTTCCAATATCCATGAAAACCATAATTCATTCCCCAATTAGGTAATTAAATAACAAATTTAGTTCACGAATAACCGCTACTAGCCCTAGATAAACAGTGGTATAATTATGATCATGGGGATGTAACTACCTAGTCCCATAAGAGATAACAACATTCTGTTATATTAAAATTCTTCCCAAGTCCATTAAAGAATCATAAAAACAACTCCTAGATCACAACATCCACATGAAATGGAATCACTAGAGAACTAACTAAATTTCCCTTCATGTAAATAAATTTTACTCGAAATTGATGAGTCTACTCAAAATCCTACTCCTTTATGGTCAAATCTATAAATAGGGATTGTAGTACAGAAGAATATGAGGCAAAACATTGATAACATCTTGTAGAACTATGATAATTGTGAACAGTGGAATATTTTGGGTTCAACCCATGAAATAACCACATCAACATTTAATATGCCTACATTCACACCCTGTCGAGACACAAAATTCTCATGGAAACACACCTCTTCTATCCCAAACTCAAACATGAACATATTTCCATAAATCTGTTGTTGTCTACGGATCTTCATGAAATCTTTGAGACAATCATCATGATCCTCTGATGAATTCAATTATAACAATATTTTCATAATGAATAATACTACTAACTTCTCCTAGAAATTAGAAAACAGATATTTCAAGAGTCCCATTAAAATATCTAGTGTGTTTTTCTTACTAAAATAAATTACTATGAACTTAATGATCCAATGCATTCATCTTGACCAATCTTAATGATATCGCCCTATTAACCCCCATGTTGTAATATCCAGACCATAGTTCAAAAATAGAAAAATAATTCTCACATATCAGCTGGTTGAAAAGATAATCTATCATTTTAATAGTGTTACAGTTATTTACCATCACATTATTCTACCCCTGATAGTCAATAAAAAACCTCAAACTACAATCTTCCTTCTTCCCCAGCAACACTGGAGAACTCTCCATCTAAACAATGGGTTGGGAAAACTCCTCTGCGTCCGATAATCTACCGAAATCCTTAAATACCTCAACTCTGAATGTTCTGTCTGATATGAATCTTCCAAAATAGCTGAAACTCTAGGAACACTATTTACCCAGAACTCAACATCACGTCGAGGGATTAGCATCACAAACAAATCAAGGAAACATCCAGAAACAGCCCGATGATAATATGGTCACCAGTTATCATAGAATAAACTATTTCAATTAGAAACCCATCCCTCAAATAATGAACAGGATCCAGACACCTAATAACAACCTAATCACCATGTCACCCAAAGAAATCCACACACAGACATTCCACTTTAGAGAACACAAATCTCTTCTAGAAACATATGATAATAGAACATGTGGAACACAAATAATTTATTCCTTAGATAAAATCATATGACCAAAACGGTAGTAATAAAATATTTCCATCGGAAAGAGATGACCCCATCATTAAACAACACCCCTAACACAAATCAAACAATGGGGTTTGGCCTCCAAATGGAATATTCAACACCAGTGGAGCAGGAATCCTATCCACTAAATTTTATAGAGAATATACTATAGTAGGTGTAACAAAGGATTTTGAATATTTTCAATCAATCAAGGATCAATAATGGGTATATGAAAAATTGATCATACCTCAAATCATCTATGGCCCTTCTAGAATAGATGCCTCTAATATGTACGACTAAATTTTTTAATATATTCCAGATATCTCATAAATTCCACCTCTATGAGAATAATCAAGATGAGGTCCATAAAATTGAAGATGATATTGAAGCTATACTTCACACACTCCCTCTCACCTTAGTGGAGCCTAAGCTAGTTTCCCATGTTGCTAAAATTGTCTCACTATAAACTATTTCTTAGGCTAGTTCTTGACCTTCCACCCATAACAAATAAATCTCAAAGAACTATTTAGAAATGATTCTTGTGTTTTTAATGAACCCCCCAAAGAAACACGCTATATATTGATATTTATAAGATAATAATGGAATATATTATACCCAAAAGTATGGGAAAACCGTAGTTGAGGTAGAGTTCCCACTTTCCGAATCCTATAAGATCCTTCTGCATGAGACCTACCTCCAACAAACCTTCTCATTGGGGAACACTACCAATTCCTATATTGTAAATAACTTCCTTTACATTTAATATTCTAAATCACATTAAAATTCTTATAAGACACCTAATACATTGTAATGTAGAATGAGTAACTACATACTGTATAGACGGATGAATCCCCTCATCCTGACAACTTATATGCGACTCTTCATTTGGAAAAATTCCTATAGGATATCATAGATGGAACTCGAGAATTATTAACTCAGTCTCATATTGACATTCTCCTATACTCATGGGAAATAATATCATGCATTTTTACATTATTCATGATCAATGGATGTAATTCTACCTGGAACTCTTTCTGATCGACATACAGATGGCGTACAT
This sequence comes from Viscum album, assembly GCA_963277665.1. NCBI lineage: Eukaryota > Viridiplantae > Streptophyta > Magnoliopsida > Santalales > Viscaceae > Viscum > Viscum album. The sequence continues at coordinate 1,224,061,189 of OY728131.1, read as the reverse complement.
GAAACATATCTGAAAAGAATACAAAAATATAAAAATATTGTTAGAATGAATATTTTTTATGGTTTTTTTAGTTCTGATTATTCATTTAAACCTTCATAAAAACCCACATCATATAGGTAAAAAATTCATTAGGATGAATGTGCCTCTCCAAGATCTATACTATGTAAATTGGTCCACCAAAAATCTTCATTAAATAAGCTCAATGTATGTGCATTGGATCCCGTGGGGCTCTAAAGTAATGGGTTCTAGTTATAACACCTGTACCACGACATACATCGAGGCCAACTAACATTATATACACACAACCCAATTCAATCATCATTGTATATAACTTGAAATTACATCCTATCTCTCAACTTTCACCTCTGCTACCCCTCTATCACAGCCTCCTCCTGCCAAGGATACCACAATGTAAGAGGAAAGATAGAAACCCTACGAGTCCCTCCACCAATAGTTCCCATGTTAGAGACTAATACCGAGGGTTTAAAAATATCCTGAATTGGGGGAAATTTCCCTTTATAATAATACATGATCATGAGAAGAGATGAGTCATAGAATAAATACTCCATGAAATAAAACAAAAAAAATCCAAATTTGTCCCAAAAAGAAGTTTTAAATAAAAAAAATAAAAATAAAAGTCTCCAATGGTAAATTCCGAAATCAAATGATAATGATGTGACATAGAAACTGTCCATTAATATTAAAGCTAGTATGATCCTAAATGATCCAGATAATGATCATGGAAATCTATAAATTAGTTTATATACATATGGTGAGAATACATGTATACTCAGTAAGAAAACTGATGTCTCACATGGGAATTTGAAAGAATAATGGTAATAATCGATGAGAAAATTATAGAGACAACGTCTCCAAAATAGGTCATCAATCCATCACAACCTCAATATGTATTGATAAAAAAATGTAACGTGTGATGTGTAATAATATAATGAGAAGTATATTGATAATGGGTAAACTGAACCACTTACACATTGATATTACACTCCCAAACCCCAACTTCATACATCATGTAAATCCTATCTCTTTCATATAAAAAATAAACATCCCACAATAAGGGTCACATCACATCATGTTTTTAGACACTTGGGCCACCATTCCACATGATAATCATATCTCATCTCACCCGTAGAAACCTATTTCATCACATCACAACCATAAAAAGATTTGTATGATATCATGAACATGAATGATATCATACTTGTTCCCTATTACTACCCTGTATGAACACCCCATATGCTTCCCATATAAAGATATGTCACATCTCACCTTAAAAACATTGGGACACCAACCCATAGCACGGTGAAATTTCATCTCTCTAGAAGATACTTTTTCCATCACCTAGTTCACCAATAATCCACTGTCCATCATAACATGTGCATATATACTCATCAGAAAGAGAGATCAATAATGAGTGAGTATCCATAAATCCATCATCATCACTGGGATACTGAAAAATAACCCATGTGATATATAGGTTTCATCACATAGTGATCGACACTGATGGGGTGTGTATTTAAATAATAATTAATATAATAGTATACATATAAATATACATTAAGACACACAATACCAATATATGGGTAAAAAATAAAATAGTAACCAACTCACAACATCCCCACTTAAACTATGTCCTCTAAATGTAGAATACAACAATAAATACAATCCACATATCACACCACCAACTGATTTATTTATATAGTCCATTCATATCATTATTTTATTAAAATATTATTTAATCACACAACCTATCATTTAGTTTTTCATCAATAAGTTACAAACAATTAACAGAAACAAACCCCAAAAATTTGTATAATTAGTTAACAATAATTACATAACAGCTTGGGAATATAGAATAAAGAAACTACACCTCACTAGTATCACATCATCCCTAATGTAAAATATCATCACCACACCAAAATAAGTTCCATAACCCATCAACTCACTTCCATAAAATAACCACCAGTATAACTATCACCTCACTATCCAAAAGCCTGTCAAAAAACCCATCACCTCACCACCCCAAAAGCATATCCAAAAAAACCTTCACCTGACCACCCTAAAAGAACATCCAAACAAACCATCATCATGCTTTTTCAAAACCACACATTACTACCCAAAATCACTACCACACGTCACTATAGATAAGATACCATTTTAAAAATTTAACAATGTGTATTTTATTACATCTAACTTCATTTTAGGGGCCTTATTATAGAGACCACAAATAAAGAGTAAACTATTACATTAGAAATATATATGTGGTTACAAAATTTCAATTTTGATGTGATATCACACCATTTTTCAATATTGTTTCTATATCACAACCACTATATTTCATGTAATGGATACCAGCTGTCATGATTTTCAGCGGGACATTCATATCATACAGTCACAATATCACAATAATTTCAATTTTATAAATGAAGGAGAATCATTCTCCTTTTCCCCTTCAATTTAAATTATATGATTAATTTATCTTAATTTGGCTGATGCAAATCACCCCATAGATAAAAAAGGTAAAATAATCACACACGATACAAATAAGTGTGATTCATGAGATTCCCTACATAAAAGTATATTTTCATACTCAATGCAGATTATAGGGAAAACAAAAACTTCACGTAAACCCCAATTGTATGAAAACCACATTTATCAAATAGCATAACAAAAAAGATCCATCAGAACACACCCCATTCGCACCCCAAACTAAATCTACAGAACCACATGAATACATAAATTCATTCAAAAGGGAATTGGGTATTTCTAGGAGAAATCATCATGTATTGAAAACAGAAAACCACTAATACTAGTAGTATCGATCTAAGAGGTCTGTAGATGCATGATCATCTGAAATATTTTTAAGGTAATGTTGTAATGGGAGATAGAATCCACGAAAAAATGAATATAATTATGTAATTAATGTTTATATAATAACATGGATCCTAACAATTTTATGTCGTTTAAAAGTTTCATGACTTCCAATTCACATGTTTTTCAAAATCCCATCTACTACTAAAATTCATCTTTCATTGACCAATATTAAATTAAAATTATGAATTATATTTATGATATCAATCTAGATCATGGGTTCCCCTTATGTTTTACAGAATTCATGAATCTATCTGGATATGTTATCTATGAAATAATAAATCACATCTTGAACCCCTTTCACTATATAAATTTCCCACTGTTCCTATGATTAACCTCCAACCACTAGAAACCCTCCTCAATCCTTCCACCAAAACACCTTCAAGACCTAAAGCTGGAAATGTTACTAGTTGTGAAGGTAGAAACAATGATATTATAAATGAAAATTTATTTAAATAAGGATATGATTTATGTTAGGAATTTAGATAAATTTTTGATTCAAGAGGTTAATTAACATTCAAGGATGTTATGATAAGAATTATTGGTTTTATGTGTAAGTATCATCTCCTTAAGTCATTTTGTTTTTATCATGAAGATAATTTCTTTTATGTAATGTGTATAATTCCTATTTTAGATGTTATTTTAGGAAATGAAAATTATTCATTGTACATTAAGATGAATTTTAATACAATATTTTATGAGTTTTTAGTGTATTATATACCTAATACAAAAGTTGGGGCTTTCATTCAATTAGTATTTATTGGGAATCATGTAGTATTCACAAATTTTTTTTATTTTCTATGGTTTATATCTTAAAATTAATAATTTTAACCATATTCCTCATTATTTTTAATGGATTTTCTTTTCTATTTATTCCCAAACTTATATTTGTTTCATTCATGTATTACCTAAAACATTTTAAAAATACATATTTTCAATGGTGGGAAATCCCCTCTCATCTTTTGTAAAGTAAATGAGAGTTTTTTTCTCCATAAATACAATATTTTATGAAAACATTCATGTATATTTGTGATTAGAACAAATTCAACTATGGATAATCACCATGAAAAGGTTTCTCTAGGAACTGAAGAAGTCATCACTATAATGCATGATTAGTGGGTCTAATACTACACACCTATATAGAAACCAGGAGGAGATACATTGGGATATATTCAAACACAATATATGAACCATGAAGAAAGATTTTTAATTCCATTTTCTTTGTTTCCTACTGATGAAAAATTTTAAACCTATTTAAAATCTTCCATGGATAACTCATCACATTGAGGATACCCTATCCAATATAATTTATTAATAAATATACTTCCGATTAATTTAATGATACCCAATAGAGTCAATGTTAATTAAGTATTTTTCTCATAGAAATCAACATTATTCCACAAAATGGAGATGTATTTATTTTTATTATTATTCATTATATGGGTATCCATGTTTTTGTTCGGAAAATGGTTCCTTAGGCAATGTTATGAAATTTGGTGTTCATTAATATAGTTAATGAATTTTACATGATTACATGATGGAAGGGGATCCGAATTATAAATTCCCTTCATGCGTTGATATGTCTAATGAGACAATAGAACTGGGTCTTGGTGTATACCTCTCTCCATATAATTATAGTGTCCTGGAACTAGTTCTTTAAAGCATTTAATTGTATCAAGAATTGTACACTCCAATGAAATGTGATCCACAATTTTTGATATCCATTTTTCATTTATTATTATTGATAAATCATGAGTTATGTTTTATTTTATTATGTCTTAATACTATTTGTTTCTTAATTTCATATCAGTTTTTCAATTTTATATTTTGGTATCTTCCATTTTTGTTTAATCCTCATTAATGATAACATATATTCTTTAATTATATTACTTTCCCCATGAATACATGAGCATAACTATGTGTTATATTATGTGATATAATGGAAGGGATAAATATGTTTCATAAACATGAGGATGACATATCTATTGTTTCAAAATTTAATGTATATATTTACATAATAATCCATGACTACTAAGCTATTTGATCCCAAAATAAATATTAAATACTATACATATAATATAATATAGAAACTAGATTTTTTTTCTATAGGTATGGGTTATTAGGATTTGTATCAGATAATGGTTAGTAGGATCCTTGGTATCTATATTTAGAGGTACATATGGAGATAATATAAGTAGAATGAAAAATATTCAATTTTTATAGGGAATAATATTGGATATATAATAGAAATTATATTTTATAAGTAAATATCACGATATTATTTTGTGTATGCAATTATAGAATGATGGAATATAACTAGATGAAAGGAAGTTGAATGAATACTCGTAGTCAAAATAATGATTTCCCCTCTACAATCCAATGATGCTGTAGATGAATCTGATTAGATCATACCATAATTGGATAGTTTAATCAGGTTAAGATAATTAATATCGCATGTATATAGTGTAATATTTATCCATAATATTTCATAACTATGTTGGTATAATTAAAACACATACCACCTCTATAGCTTTTTGAAACCATTGATACATTTTTGTCTAAAAAATTATTCATTCTTTATGATAATATTAATACTTCATTTCAATGTAGTTAAAATTAAATATCCGTTATGCAATTATATGTTTTGAAGGGAGATATGTACTAATAGTGATCTCTATTTCAAAACATGAAAGAGGAATATGGGATAATATGAACGGAGTTAAGATAATTTTAGGTGCTATTCAATGAATATTTTTTTTGAAATGCAATGTATTAGAATGTAAGTTCCTCAATCCTTAAAAAATATTAGATAAAATTGTTACAAAATATGAGAATAACTTTACAAGGATATATAGTCATATTATAGACTATTTTCATGGAACATAAATAAATATCAATCATTGATATTATGGGTTAAATTTCATCCATTTGTGGGTGTTTTACCCTCATACATTTTTATTTTACAAGTATATAGTAACATAAAAAATTAAGATAGAAAATATGTTTCTCAGGTTATATATATTCAAGGAAAATTATTATAAGCCGAGAATTATTGATCATCATGGGAATAATAAAGCATTAATGGGAATGAAAGGAAGGATGAGATTTAGAATGTGTTATATTCATGGGAAGAAACAATATTTGTCCTTTTTTAAGGGAACCAATGTTTATTATAAATGTGGAAAAGCCATCATGATTGTGATTATAATGGTATGGAAAAAGGTATTGATGTTTGATGATTTATCTATAAGTAAAAGGAACATTCTTCAAACAAATTCACCAAATATCAATTAAATTATCCTCAAAAATTTTTTAAAGGATCTTGGGGAAGCTTACATGATTACATAACTGAAGTATGTATTCCATACAATCTTTTGGAAGGTATATTGACTGTATCTTCAATGTAATATAATGATTTATTTGATCCTAGATATTCACAGTCATTCATATGCTCTATATTTTCAAAAATCATTAAATATTTCCCAAGAACCTTTGAAAGGGAGTTATCAATTAAGACACATTGTGGAAATCTTGTCGCAAAAAATATATATTATGTAGTTCCAAGTTTTTTTATTGATATACCTTATTTAATAAATTAGTTTCTAAACCTATGGTTTTCAATGATGTGATCCTTCGTATATATTTTCATTAAATATATAGTTGAAAAATATAGTTCCAAGAGAATAAGATTTTTATAAATGAAGGTTTTTTGAGTCTATTAACATTGAAGTGGATACTTCGTTATCTAAATAATGTTTCAAAACTACCCTAATAACTCTCTATAAAAAATTCGTAGAAGATAGGAAGATAAAATGTGATCTATGAATAAGGAATACATCCTAAGAATAAAGGATGTTCCCCTGGTACCAAAATGCAATGATATTTTTCAAGATGAATCACCTCATCATCCAAAAGAGTAAGAAGTTGTGTTCTCCATTGAACCCATTCCATATATAATACATATAACTAAAACTCCCTATAGAATGGTACTTATAGAATTGGGATAGTTAATTAATGAATTATTGTAGTATTGTGGTAAATTATTTGAATACCCTAGTGTTTGACCATAGGGTTCTCTAATTATGTTCTTTAAGATGAAGGATGGGTCTATGAGATCATACATCAATTATAAATAGATAAATTCAATAATAATAAACAATGTGTATTCTTTACAATGTATTATTGTATTATTTTATCAAATCCAAGGTGACCAATACTTTTCCATGATCTGTCTTCACAATAATTATCATAAATTATGTTTTAAGAAGGATGATATATATAATACTAAATTTGAAACAATGCATAGACGTTATGGGTTTATGATAATTTCTATAGGAATGACTTATTTACCATTTTTTTATTTTGAATTTGTTGTATAGAGTATTTAATAGCTATATTGATAAATATTTAGTGGTATACATTCATTTTATCACGATATACTCTAAGATATAGGAAGATCATGATTTAAATTTGAAATTAATTCAGTACCCGCTTAGAAATAAGTAATTATATTGTAAATATATTATGTTTGAATTTTTACCAATGAAGTATCATTTCTTGTTAATAATATCTCCAGGTATTAGGTTTATTTTGACCCATAAATTAAAATTAAAGGAAAATAATTTCATAAAACATTAAGAAAACATGATATACTATTTTCAATGTTTAGAAAGTAAATATCTAATTTTTTTTCAATATTGTTCTAAGATAGACAACCCATTTTGTAAAGACCTGGAAATTTAAAGAAATTTTTTTCCTAAATACTTTGGAATTTTATGAGTCTGTGGCTTCTAACGACACTTGATTATGAGGCCCGGTGTGCTCGGAATCAATTTTCGAAGTTTAGCTCGGGTACGTTTAGTAAACGAACGAGCGGGGTTTTCTATCTTTTGAACCAGTTCTTGGAATTCAAATCTGATCGCACTGATGAATTCGAAATCCCGATAATTGCTTAATGATACCTTTAATGTAGTTGTGTTGGTGCAGGAGGAGAAGTTAAAATTTTTGGATTAAATAAGAATTGAATAAAAATGTGGAACAATTTTTATTATATATATTATGTGGTTATATCATACATGGGGGAGTTGGGATGGGACCCAAAAGCTCCTAACTACACATGTGAGCATAATTGTGAGGTGGGGCCCACATGAGCCCCTAGCATTCAAATTCCCTAAACCCCTTAAACCTCCCATTAAACTCCATTGTTTAATGATGAAACCTCACTTGGATTTAAATGTGTAACTCTTCATGTCCCCCCTCTCCCTCATTAAAACATTCCAACCTATCACTTAATTAATAAAACAACTCATGGATTAATTAATTAAGTGAATTGGAATTTTAATTTTGAAAATTTGAATGCATGGAATGATTTAATAAAATAAGTATAAGCCTTATTTTATTTTTGGTTGGCCTGTTGTTTTGAGATTTTGGAGAGAGTGCTCTTGAGTTTTGAAGAACGCTTCATCCCCTTTGTTGAAGAACGCCAACTCTCCTACGAAGAACTCTGACTCGGCGACCGCGAATTATCCATCCTCTTCATCCTCAGCAACAAGGGAGGAGACACAGATGAAGGAACTCGCCAACAATGTCACGCCTTGTTTTCTTCTCTCCATGATAAAAAGGGGAGACACTGCTTCCTCCTCGGACGCTCTCCGTCGATATCTACGAATCCTCACCATGCGACGCCATCAACAGCGACGCCAACGTTCATCGTAATTTGTTGAGGTAGGGGTTTATTCTTGAAATTTGATGTTTACGTACCCCGTACTCATTGGAAATCGTTGTTTAAATATGACCGGTTGTTATCATTTTACGCGGAGGGTGCAGGCCAAACGAACACAGCCCGAAAACCCTATGTTGTTCTCGTTTAATTATTCTAGAATGGGAAATCGAATACAGAGGAGGCACGATTCCATTGCTCTGTGCCAGAAATGCGACAAAGGAAGAACGACACCGTTGTGTTGTGCCGGGAATGCAACAAAGGAGGCTGATGTCGTCGTGCCAGTTTTGCAAGAAGAACAACGGCCCGCTACACAGGCCGCTTCGTCAGAAGAACCGGCCGGCCGGCCCGACGAAGAAGAGCTACAGTGCCAAGAGGGCGTCATGCTAGAGGACCGGCTGGCCCATCGTCCGGCCAGGATGAGCTGGACCGCGGTTCCAGGAGGGCGCCCTGCTTGATGAGTGGAGGCCCGCCAAAGCGGGCTGCGTGCGCAGCAGACCGGCTGGTCTAGCCGGCCGGTTTTGGGAAGGGCGGCGCCACCTGGTGCCGCATGTGTGGAATACACGGGGGGCCACACCACCCCAATTGGAACCCGGTCATATTAGGCTGAGCTTCTCGGCTTGCTGGCTGAGCCAGCTGGGCCACGGCGGGACGGGCCGAGCCGTGCCGCACCAGGCCGGGACGGGCCGCACCAGGACGGGCTGGGTCGCGCCACTTTGGGCCGAGCCGCTCCACTTTGGGTCGGGCCACGTCTCTTTTGGACGAGTTGAGTATTTTCTTTCGGACCGATCTCACACCCCTGCTGGGTCCGACCTGTCAAACTAGGTTAACCCGACCCATCGGCCCACTAGGCTAAATAGGCCGGGCCTATTAATCACTTAAACGGGAATATCTCTAAGACTTTCCGTCCTATTGATGCGCCGTCTACAGAACTAGGACTCTTTCGACGAGGCCGAGCTTTTGCGATACTCTAAGTAAGTTTGGAATTATTTTAGATATCAGACTGGTTAGAAATGAGAATATTTCTAACTGGGACCCTGAGATGGAAAATCGATTATCTCTCAGACCGGGTGTCCGATTGACGCGGCGTCTGCTGCGTTGAGTTCCTATTGACGAGACAGAACTTTGGGATACATAAACTCTGGACCTTGTGACAATTGATGTATCGACCCACTTGGCTCGTGGAGCAGACCCTCCCGGAATTGAGCGTGTTGTGTGCGAGAATCCTAGATCTGGATGCGACTATGATGACAATGATGACTGTACTAGGATCCTACCTGGGTTCAGTAGTGAGGACGACTGTACATGGATCCTCTGTGGGTTTAACAGCAATGACGATTGTACTAGGATCCTACGTGGGTTCGATAGTGATGGTTACTGTACTTGGATCCTACATGGGTTCGGCAGTGACGACTTCTGTACTTGGATCATATGTGGGTTCGACAAAGGATATGATTCAGAGGCTACATATATCATCTCCACCCCTCTTCATGAAAAATAAACCTGTGTGAGAAGAGTCTTTATTTTCAATCATTATCATCGATGTGATTGACTTACTTTCTTGTGTGGATTGTGTTGTGTTTTCTTGTGTGGACTGGGTTATACCTGGGCTTGTGAGTTTGAACCAAACTAGATTTAATGAACTAGATGTATGTATGGGCATATACCTAAGTAGAGTTTGTTGATACTTTGTGTTTGTATCTTTCCTTTGTGGTTTATCCTTTATGTATTCTTAGAGACCTTCATGTGTCTCGGGGTCCCTACTATGTATCGTATACTCACCCCTACACGGGCTATGCCCGAACTACGTTGTGTTGGATGCATATGACGGAAAACACTAATAGTGGTGGGGTCTTGTGGAGCTGGATGATACCCGGAGATGGACCACTTGGCAGGACATACACGGATCGTGTAGCCAGACCCGAGGAGCCAAGGAGACTATCCGTACCCACCGTTCATGTGGGATTTCTGGAAGACAACTTGGTGTTGCTGTTTTACATTACTGTTGTTTTACTTTCCTTTAGTTGTAATGTACTTTTATTGGGTTTGTATACTGGCCCATTTTCATTCCAGCACTTACTTTTGTACTTAGTTTACGTAGTGTTTTCTTCATCTTGCGTACTCTGTTATGTTTATTTACTGATATAAATTTAATTCCTTCCCTTTTATCGGGATTTACGCCTTTGGTGCTAGTCTACAGCCCCCGGCCTATGGAAGGCGGGCTAGTGGTTGTCACGGCGTGGGCCCCAAGGATGGGTCATGACACATTAGCCATGTTAATATATAATGGGATTTAATTGACATTTTCCTAATAATGTGATAAATATTTTGAAAAACTAATTTGGACAATGAGTAATACATTAGTATTAAATTTATGATCATATAAAAAATTACTTTTAATATGTAGTGTTTTTATTAATAAAGGACTTAGTTGTGTCCTAAAATACAATGACATAGTGGATTCCTATTTATCATGGAAAGGGAGATTTAATGTATAGAACTATCGAACTCATCACCTTGAGATAAAAGACACAATATTTCAATTGAAAATATAGAAACTACCTCTATTAGTAAATATGTGATATATATATATATATAAATGTATCATAGTAGTTTTAGTTTAATCTTCTCGCGAATGAATCTAAAAAAGTGGTAAATAAGATTTTCGGAATAACATACTGTCTATGATTTCTCACTACACTACCACCCAAGGAATGAAAATCGGTGGGATAATGGTTTTAGTTGGACTAACCATATAATATAATCCATCATGAGGATCAATAAGGATCTTATATATATAAACTAGTAAATATATTCATAGTGATTTTTATTGTAACAACCCATGCTTCCACGATACGCTTCTCTTTGAGTAATAATATAGTGTGTGTTGTACGCAACTTCGAGTTATAACACACCACAACCAATCAAACTAGCTGTTATGAATAGTAATAAACACCTTTTTAAATTTTATAAATTTTATTTTTATAAATGGACTTCATTTTTGGATTTGGAGTATTGAAATTAGCTTTGGGTGAATTATTGGTATTTTTCTCAGAACTTTAAATTTTTTATGAATACTAAAAAGCAATGAGTTATAGTTTAAAAACGAATTTTTATTTAAATAATAATTTATTTTATTTAAATTTATTTTAGGACAAAATAGATACATAATACCTATATAAGTTCATTTTAAATCATTGGATTCATTTTATAATAATTTTAGATATATAAAAATTTTATTGATCATTTTTACCATTTTTTACCCACCTCCATGGAGTATTTGCAAATTTACAGAAAACATTATTTTACCTCTCATGTGAGATGAATTTCAAAAATTCTAGAGACCCGGTTTATATCAGTAAGAAAAATGTGGTTCAATCAGATGAAAATAATTTTTGGAGAATAGTAACTTTTTACTTTTGTTTACCACGGTTAAAAGTATATAGAGTATTTAAGGGTAAAAATGATATTTTTATGATCCTAACACATGTCTTAATTCAACAGGATAAGTGTAAATCGACCAAAAACAACCTTAAGAATAAATTATGATCCTTTAGGTCCACTTGGATTATATTAGGACATTTATTATTATTTAATTCAAAGAAGAGTTAAAAGTTTTAAATTCAATGTTTAATAACTAAACCAAATTTAAAAAAGGGATAATCCTAAGATAAATTAGAACATGAATATTCATTACCAAGATAAAAATGTTTCATACATAATGGTATTTTATTTATATTTTTTAGACATTAAATACATTAATTTATTTATATAACAATGATGATGGAGTAATTACCTAATTACTTAAATATTAAAATAATTGATATTATAAATATCACAATAAATGTAATCTGAGACTTTAATGAATTGCACTAATTTTATAGGTAAATATGACTTGTTATTGATGGTTAGATAAATTTTTTTCTATTTAATAATTCTATTATAAATTTATCAAAAACAAGATACCAAATAGTGTCAAAATTGATATAAAAGAGTTTTTAAAACAAATATTATATTATTAATTGATATCATATTCTTAAAAAAATAATGTTATTCCAAATGACATAAATAATTATATGTGTATCAGTAATGAACCACTTGGGGTTATCTTGGATGTATATATTAATTTATTAACCATATATTATAAAAATACAAAGAGACATGGTAATTGTCAAACTCTTTAATTAAGAGTTAAATATAAAAGACAATGTTTATATAGTGACCCAAACCTATCTAAAACCTACTGGGTGAGTGGTTTTCGACCCATCCCCACCATATCCTTTATAAAATTCATTTTTGACCCATTATAAACTGAAAATGATTTTATTATAAAATAATATTTCTAGCTTTTCTTATGGCTCCCCTCACCCCTCTTATAAAATGGCACTCCCACTTCCCTCTAATTCACACCTTGAAAGACATTTGGATTGGCCAAAACACGAACAAATACCCTCTAAACTGTACTCCCATTATCCTAGAGGCCTTCCTTTATTCAGAAAGCCAACCTATGGATCCCTTTGGATCAAATTAAAAGGAAGAACCCGAAGAAGAGGTCAATATTTCATCACCTCTTTCATGTTCCATTCTTCTTCCACTTCCACTTTCATTGTTGTTTCCATTATAAAATAATTACTCCAGTATATTCTATATATTTTCTTGTTATTATAAATATGGTACAACCATATTCATTATTCTATCCATCCTTCGAATGACCTGTCACCATACGTGCGTACATACGGCTTACCGTCTCCACGTCATGGTGTAGTTGTTGTTCAATATATTAATATTTGTATGGGTATAATAATGATTTATAATTGATGAAAATAATAAATATAATATGATAATGATTCTATATATATGTTATAATATCCAATTATCTGTTATTTTAATATCAAAAGAATGATATTGTTTCTTGTGCGTACATACGGATTACCGTCTCCACGAACGCGATGAGATTCATTCCCCATCATATCCATTCAAGACTAATTTTCATTTGATGATTAAAAATAATTTTAAAGACTTAATATCATTCTGAATATTTAGAAGATACATCATATACATAAGAAACATTACTTACGTAACAAAGCATCTAAAGGAAAATGAATCAGTTAACACCCAAAACGACGATCATACTAAAATATTATTTACAATACAATGTTAAAAGATAATATATGATATCATATTAATTTATATGATTCTTTTATAATTTAATAAAAATTATTTCACCATTATACAGGAGTTTAACATACTATCAACTAAGTAAAAGTACAGGGTAATCGTTAATTTCACAATCTCTTTATTATCCGAGGTTGTTTTTATGTAAGTATCTAATGGGACATCATTATCATCCACATACAAGTTACTTAGAAATGTATTTAAAAACATTTTTACAATTTAATATACAATGTTTTAAATTCATTTATTCCCGTACTAGAATTTTTATAAATTTTTTTGAAAGGAACCTCTTCGTTGTTTTCCAAACAATGTACTGTATGACCTTTTCGAAAAAATTAACGTATTAATGTTTTTAACTTATACGGCGGGTGTGGCTATTTTCCACTGTTATAACATCATCAAATCATCCCTTAAAATCTTATTATAATATTTCCAAAAACTATTTTACATTATAATTTTATTACTTTTCAATGTTTTCAAAATCGAAAGAGATATTTCTCTAAAAAAAGGTTTTGATTTCATCTAGGTCAACATCCTTTGATGGATTTTATGTTTATCTGTAGTTGATTTATTATGATACCAAACATCAATGTTGAATTGAAGGTTTTTTTGATATATTTTACTATGGATGCATTATTTTTATACCATTCATGTTTTTTGGATAATGTATTGACATTTCGAATGCTAGTTTTAAAACGAATGTTTATGTTATGTTTAATCCTTTTCATATGAGGAATGCAATGGTCTTAGTAAGTGACAGGTGGAGCCGGCTAAAGCTCCTCGATACATCATTAGGTCTCATAAGACAAACTAGTGTCTTTTCACAAGGCCTTGAAAACATCTTATTTGTAGTCTTAGCACAAGGCCTTGACTACGTTGTTAAAAAAGGGTGGCACTATGCATTCCATCATTATGAAGGTGGCTATTGATATTTCATGTGATTATTAGACTATTATAATATCCATGTGAGTATGTAAATGGATTTATTTTGATTTACATTTTCCGTATTGTGATGAAGTTTATGTTGAAAAGGATTGTGTTTTAGTTTAATACATTCCCTTCAATTTTATGCCTATTTATGAAAGTTTCTGCTATATTGTTATCCTTACTAAGAATTTGAGCTCACCCATTTCTATGTTTTATTATTCAAAGGATGATAAGAAGTATATTATTACCGACCTGCAGGGATAGTCTATGGGATCTCAGTGTTGTCCATGGAAACAATGTTGTTGTAGTTTTCTATTTTATGATGTAATGTAAACCTTATGAATGTATCTAGTATTTCCAAGACTACTAAACTAATCAGTCTTTCAAGACATGATCTTTTTATCATGAAAATGATACGTATTAATGTATTGAATCTGTGCTTCTTGGGTCGGGGTGTTACAGTTGGTATCAGAAGAAGTTTAGTACAATCCATGGAAACAAAATTTAGGTAAACTCCGATAAGAGCACATAGACCTAAGATAGTCTTTGAGAATTAATGTAGAATAACATCCTAATATTATTTTATTGTAGAGATATTGTGATTTTTCAAAGAAATACATCCCTGTCTAGATATGAGCTAGTAAAGCCTGCTCTGGCACAGATGTACCTAGGGGTAAAACCCAAAAACACTGCTTTGAACTAGACTCGAACGGGAAATGGTGCATGACAATGGGACTTGCTGCACTCTTTCTTACGACACTCATGGGGGATATGCTTATGATAATTATCATTTTATTTACAAACCATTATCAAGGGCTTATGTGTATATACTTCCTCAAAGAAAACGTTTTTTTATGATTATGGATTATATCTATAAACTATTCAATTTATGTTAAGTGTTTTACATGTTTTGAAATATGTATTTCGATTCATAAACTAATAGAGTTTATGCAATTGTTTAGAAATGGTGCCTAGTGTAATTAATGGAAACCATATCAATTCACACACTCCATGTAGGGATTTCCCTCTACTCAATATAATTGTAGTGGAGTTGGGGATGCAATTGGTGCTGATCACCTTATAACCATACATGGACAACACACTCATGCTATGAATAATAACCTTACTCTTATTGAGCACCCAAATCCACAACATGGAGGATTAATGTTGGATCGATTCATGAGGAAAAAATAAGCAAAATTCCATGAGAGTAAAAATACATTTTTAGTTGAGCAATGGATAAATTCCTTTGAGAAAATATTCCACACTTTAGGGAGTAGTGAAAAGGAAAACGTTGGCATCGCAGTTTACTGCCTTATTGGAGATGCTGATCAATGGTGGTCATTGATTCAAAACACAAAGGAAGATGATGAAGTATCAAATATGGAATGGAGGGAGTCTAAAGAGATTTTCTTCGTGAAATACTTTCCTTGTTACCATTGAGAAGATATGGAAAGGCAATTTTTGAGTCTAAGGCAAAAGGAGGATGAGAATGTCGCAGAGTATGAGGCTAACATTACATAGTTAGCGAGGCATGCTGCATATTATACACGTAACCCAAGAATTAATATTGGTCGTTTATTTGATGGGATACAAATATTTATCCATCAAGTGTTAGTCTCACTATCCTTATCTTCTTATGAATATATTCTCTCATGCGATATCAAGATAGGAAAATAATTCTCTAAGTCTTATGACATAAAAGAAATGCATGAGAATAAGAGGTCTGCCGAACACTCTTGAAATGAATATAAGGGGAAGAAGGGAAACTTTGTATATAAATCTTGAAGTAAATGTGGGAAGAAACACCTAGGTACTATCCTTAAGGGAATGGGAGTATGTTACAAGTGTGGTGAGAAAGGCTACCAAGATCATGATTGCAAGGGGAAAAAAGGATGTCAGTGTTGAATGCTACAATTGTAGAGAAATGGGGCATTATGGAAATTAATGTCCTAACCACCAAAGGAAATTATCTCAGAAAATTCCAAGGGATCAATACCAAGCTTATTCTATCACAACTGCTGAGGTTGAA
The DNA here is from genome assembly GCA_963277665.1 of Viscum album. Classification (NCBI taxonomy): domain Eukaryota; kingdom Viridiplantae; phylum Streptophyta; class Magnoliopsida; order Santalales; family Viscaceae; genus Viscum; species Viscum album. Next base: position 1,224,044,447 of record OY728131.1, on the reverse strand, counting down.
TCTCAGAAGGATGTAGTGGTAGTTAATTTAATGGTTTCATGATGTTTAAAAAATGCTTTATTTGATTCTAGATCATCACAATGTTTCATATCTTCCGAGTTTTCTATGAAAATTAGATATTTATAATTTTATTGAACAGGTTATTTTTTAGTCAAAACTCCTATGGGAAGTATCATTGCAACACAGTTTTGTGAATTCGTCCCCATTATGGAATATAATAGTTCTTTATCTACTGATCTCATCATCATACCCATGATTGAAATAGATATAATCCTCATTATGGATTGGATTTCATACCATGATGAAAAACATTATATTATGAATAAGGAGGTTACAGTTTTTGATGCTGATAAAAAGTACAATATCTTTAAAGACGAAACGTCACGACCTAATTCTTATCTAGATCCACCACCAGTAGCTCAAATAAATTCAAATATTGGTGAGGAAGAGAATGAAATAACTATGGTTGAGGAAAGGAATGTTCAAATAGAGTATTTAACTATTTTAAAATAATATGTTGATGTGTTTCCAGAGGATTAACCTAGACATCCTCCAGAACAAGGAATTGAGTTTTCCATTTATTTAATTACTGGTTCAAGGCCCATATCAAAGAACCCTTATAGAATCGATACTGTGGAATTAGTGGAACTAAAGAAACCCCTGAAGAAATTGAATAATAAGGGATTTTTTAACCCTAGTGTTTCTCTATGGGGATCCCCTTTCCTTTTTGTTATGAAAAAAGATGGATATATGAGGTTGTGCATTGACTACAGGGAGATCAATGCTATAACAATAAAGAACAAGTATCCCCTACCTCACATTGATGATTTATTCGACCAGCTTCATGAAGATCAATACATTTAAAAGATTTACCATTTATCTCGATTCCATCAGTTTTGTGTGATGAAGAAATACATTCCGGAAACAACATTTTGAACCAGGTACGAGCATTATGAGTTTACAGTAATGCTTTCTGGGCTCACTAATTCACCTTCCGTTTTCATGGATTTAATGAACCAAGTTTTCAAGGAATATCTTGATGAATTTATAGTGTTATTTATTGATGATATCTTGGTATAATCCAAAAGCTACAAAGATCATGAAAATCACTTACGCATTATCATGAAGACTCATAGAAGGCATGAATTATATGGGATGTTTAGCACGTGTGATTTTTGGCTTTAGGATATTTCTTTTAATGTCCATATCATCTCTAAGGATGGAATCCTCGTTGAATCTTTTATGAGAAGTGAAATATAGGAATGGAAAGAACCGACAAGTATAACTAAGGTACACGGTTTTATTGGTTTAGCAGGCTATTATCAGAATTTCATCCAGAATTTTGCCTGATTGGCTAACCCATTAACAAATATCACATGCAAAGGGGTGAAATTTGTTTGGACAAAATAATTTGACGAATGTTTTGAAGAATTGAAGATAATATTAGTCAATTATACTACATTAACTCTACCATTGGGGACCAATGGGTTTGTTATTTACAATGATGCTTCAAAGAAAGGACACAGGTTGTGTCCTTATGCAGAGTGATAGGGTTCTTGCCTATGCATCACGACAGCTAAAAATTAATGAGAAAAACTATCCTACTCATGATCTTGGGTTAGTAGTTGTAGTATTTTCTATGAAGATTTGGAGGCACAAACACTATAGTGAAAAATGTGATATTTATACTAATCCCAAGAGTTTAAAGTATATTATTTCATAGAAAGAACTCAACGTTAGGAAAAGGAGATGGCTTGAACTACTCAAGGATTATGATTTCACGATACACTACCACCCAAGGAAGGAAAATAAGGTGAAAGATGCATTGAGTAGAAAGGATCATAGAGTTTATAACAATATGAGAGTTTAAAGGGATCCTAATTTCATATATCTTGTAAATATGGATGTGGGAATAACCATGGAAGGCAAAGCATTAATGATTTTTCAAATGGTTTCCAAACCATAATTACTAGAAAGTATAGATAGTTCATAGGTTGATGATGAGGAGTTTCAAAAGAAAATTAAATCTATGAAATATGGGAGACTAAGTAAGTTATTATAAGAAGACAAAATTTTGAAATTTGTGTAGAGACTTTGTGTTCCTGATAATCCTGATCTAAAAAAAGAATTTTTGGATGATGATCATAGTTCCAATTCAACTATACACCCTAGGAGTACTAATAAGTATGGATTTTGGAAAGAACATTTTTGGTGGGACAACATGAAGAGGAAGATTGCTGATTTTGTGTCAAGATGTATGGTTTGTCAATAAGTGAAAGCTATAAGGAAATATCCTAGAAGAGTCTTACAACCTCTTCTCATACCAAAGTGGAAATGGGATAATATTACGATGGAATTTTTCATGGGACTACCAAATACTCCTAGAAGGAATGATTCAATATGGGTCATTATTGATCATCTAACAAATTCATCACATTTTCATGTTATAAGAGAAGATTTACCACATGAAAATTTATCAAGACTATATATTAATGAATTTATAAGACGTCAGGGATTATGACAATAGATTTTTTTGATCGTGATCACCATTTTACATCAAGATTCTTGAAAAGTCTTCAGAAATCCCTGGATACCTAACTTCGTTTGAGAACTGTCAACCACCCCCAAACTGATGGAAAATCAGAATAGACTATTCAAACTGTAGAAGGAATGTTGATATCATGCTCACTTGACTTTCAAGGTTTGTAGGATCAATACATACCTCTGGTAGAATTTTCCTATATCAATAGCTTCTATTCAAGTATTCAAATGGCACCATTCGAAGCGTTATACAGAAAGCGATGTCACACACAAACCTGTTGTGATGATGTTTGTGAATGAAAACTCATAGGCCTAAAACTTAAGGAGGAAATGATGGAAATGGTGAAGGTAATCGAAACCCACATAAAAGCATCTCAATGTAGGCAGAAGATCAATACTGATAACTGAAGGAAGGATTTGGAATTTTTGGTAGGAGATCATGTTTTATTGAAGTTATCTCTATGGAAGGGTGTTATACGTTTCAGTAAGAAGGGATAATTAAGTCCCAGGTACATCAGACCTTTAAAAATTCTAGAAAACATTGGGGATGTAGCTTACCATTTTGCAATGCTTCCATGTCTCTCCAAAGTTCACGATGTATTCCATGTATCACTACTGAGAAAATAAATGCCTGACCCAACACATATACTTACCTATGAGGAATTAGAATTGGAACCTAGTGTATCTTATTGTGAAGAGCTAGTAAACTTTCAGCATACAACAGAACAAGTGTTGAGAGAACAAATGACTCTCCTGGTAAAAGTTCTATGGAAAAACCATAAGATGGAAGAGACAATGTGGGAACCTGAGGAACTTATGATGAAGAACCACCCGAGTATTTTAATGCAGTAATATTCTAGAAATTTCAAGGAAAAAATTATTTTTAAGAGAGGAGAATGTAACACCCCATTCTTCAACGGTACACTTCTCTTTGAATAATTCAATAGCGTGTGTTGTACGCAACTTTGAGTTCTAACACACCAAAACCAATCAAACTAACTCTTTTGAATAGTAATACCCACATTTTGAAATTTTATAAATTTTATCATTCAAAATGGACTTCATTATTGGATCCTGAGTATAAAAATTTGCTAAGGGTGAAATTTTGGTCTTTTTTTGAAAATTTTCAATTTTAAATGATTAGCGAAAAACAATGAGTTATAGTATTAAACCAGAATTTTCTCTAAATAATTATTTATTTTATTTAAATTTATTTTATGTCAAAATATATACATAAAACCTATATATGTTCAATGTAATTCATTGGAGTCATTTAATAATAAAATTATATATATTAAAATTTTATTGAACTTTTTACCATCTTTAACCCACCTCTATGGAGCATTTGCAAATTTACATAAAACATAATTTTACCGCCTCAGTGAGTTGAATATAGAAAATATGTGAGACGCAATTGATATCAACAAGAAAAATGTTGTTTAATAAGAAGAAAATAATTTTTAGGAATAGTAACTTTTTACTTTAATTTGCCACTATTAAAATTAAATAGGGTATTTAAAGGTAAAAATGAAATTATTATTACCCTAACGCATGTCCTAATTCTGTCGGATAAGTGTAATTTGACCAAAAACAACCTTATGAATAATATATGATCCTTTAGCTCCACATGGATTATATTAGGACATTTATTATTATTTAATTCAAAGAAGAGTTAAAAGTTTAATATTTAATGTTTAATAACTAAACCATCATTAATATATGGTCACAAATGAGATAAATGTGACTATAAAGATTAATTAGAATGATAAAATGATTTCTTACATAATGGTAATTTATTTATATTTTTTGGACATTAAATAATTTAGTTTATTTATGACACAATGATGATGCAGTAATTACCTAATTAATGTAATTTTAAATTAATTGATCATATAAATATCCAAATAAATGTAATTTGAGACTTTTTATTAATTAATCTAATTTTATTTGTTAATATGACATGTTATGGTTGGTTAGATGAATTTTATTCTATGTAATAATTCTTTTATGAATTTAGAAAAACCAAAATAACAAATACTATCAAAATTGAAATAAATTTTTTTTAAACAAATATTATATTATTAATTGATATTATATTCCTAGAAATCTAAGGTTAATCTAAAAGACTAATATAATGATATTTGTATCCTTAACGAATCACTTGTGGTTCTCATGGAAATATATAGTAAGTTTATTAACCATATAATAAAAAAATACAAAGAGACTCGGTAAATGTCAAACTATTTAACTATGTGTTAAATATAAAAGATAAGGTTAATATAGTGACCCAAACCTGTCTAAAACATATTGGTTGAGTGGTTTTAGACCCACCATAACCTTATCCTTTAAATAATTTATTTTGGAGCCATTATAAATTGAAAATTATTTTATTATAAAATACTATTTCTAACTTTTCCTAAGGTCTCCCTCACCCCTCTTATAAAAGGGCACTCCCCCTTCCCTCTAATTCACAAGATCAAATCCATTTGGCTAATCCAACCCCAAGAAAATACCCTCTCAACCTTCCTCCATTAATCCTAGCGGCCTTCATTTATTCTGAAATTCATCCTATGAATCCATTTTTATCAAATCAAATGGAAGAATCCGAAGAAGAGGTAAATATTTAATCACCTCTATCAAGTTCCTTTCTTCTTCCACATCCTCTTCCATTGTTGTTTCCATTATAAAATAATAATTCTAGTATCTTCTGTATACTGTGATATTTTAATAAATATGGTACAACCATATTCATTATTCTATACATCCATTGAATGACATGTCACCATATGTACGTACGTACGGCTTAACGCCCCCACGTCCTGGTGTAGTTTTTTATTCAATACATTATTATTTGGATGTGTACAATAATGATTTATAATTGATGTAAATAATAAATATAACTAGATAATTATTCTGTATATTACATATATCATTGTGTTATATATTATTTTAATATCAAAAGAATGATATTGTCGCTTGTGCCTACGTACGGATTACCGTCTCCATGAACGTGATGAGATTCATTCCCCATCTTATACATTTGATTCTAATTGTAATTTGATGATTAAAAATAATTTTTAAAGACTTGATATCATTATGAATATTAATAACATACAAAATAACTAATTAAAACATTACTTATGTAAAGAGTCATATAATGGAAAACGAATCAGTTAACACCCAAAATGACGATAATACTAAAATATTATTAACAATGCAATATTAAAAGATCATATATGACATTATATTAATGTATAATATTATTTAATAATTTAATAACAATTATTTAAACATTATACATGATGTTAACCCACCCTTGACCACGGAAATGATTAAGGTAAGGATTAATTTCACAATCATATTATTATCTGAGGTTGTTTTTACGTGAGTATCTACTGGGAAATATTTATCATCCACATCCATGTTTCATAAAAATTAATTTCAAAACATTTTTACTATTTACTAGAATATGGGTTAAATTCATTTATACCCTTATTTTACTTTTTATGAAATGGTTTTAACAGAATCTTTCAGTAGTTTTCCAACCAAGTTACTTTATGACCTTGTTGGCAAAATTAAGGTATGATTGTTTTTTTAACTTATATGGTGGGTGCAACTATTTTCGGCTGTGTTAACATCATAAAAGCTCCCCTTACATTCTTATAAGAATATTTACAAAATAAATGTTATCATTTAGAATTATATCAATTTTCAATGATTTCAAAATAAAATGCATATAGTTTTTAAAATGGTTTTGATTTCATCTATGTCAACATCCTTTGATGGATTTTATGTTTATTTTAAGTTGATTTATTATGATACAAAACTTCCATATTGTATTTAAGTTTTTGTGATATGTTTTTCTGTGGATGTGTTATTTTTATACCATTCATGTTTTATGGATAATGTATTGACATTTCTTATGCTAGTTTTCATACGAATGTTTATGTTATGTTTAAACCTTTTCATATGAAAAATGTATTGGACATTGTAAGTGACAGGTGGACCCCGATATAGCACCTCGTTGCATCGGTAGGTCTAATGAGACATACTAGTGTCATAGAACAAGGCCTTGACAAAATATTATTTGTAGTCTTGGCATAAGTCCTTGACAATGTGGTTATGAAAGTCTGACATTATGCATTCCATCATTTTGAAAGAGGCTATTAATATTGCATGTGATTATTCGACTAGAAAAAAATCCATGTGAGTAAATAAATGGAATTATTTTGATTTATTTTTTCCATGTTATGAAGAATTTTATGTTGAAAAATATATTTTTTAGTTTTATACATAGCCTTAAATGTTTATTTTTATTTATGAAAGTTTCAGCTATATTGTTATCCTTACGGAGAATTTCATCTCACCCCTTTCTATGTTTTATTTTTCCCAGGATGTGAAGAAGTATATAATGATAGACTTGTAGGGATAGTCTATGGGGTCTTAGTGTTGTCCATGGAAACAATGTTGTTGTAGTTTTGTATTTTATGATGTAATGTAATCCTTATGAATGTATATAGTACATCCAATGCAACTAAACTAATCGGTCTTTAGAGACTTGGTCTTTTGTGATCATGACAATGATATGTAATAACTCACTGAATCCGAGCTTCTAGGGTTGGGGCGTAACATTTATGTAGGGGGTCCATCATTATGTTTGTAGGAAATTGATAATCCATCCTTACTATAAATGATAGTGAAGTCCATATGGGATGATAAAGAGTTATAAGTAAGATCCAATATGTAAATAATGGATAATTTATACACTTCTTAAATAGGTATGGAGTATTTATGTTTATTAAGATGTTGTATCCATACCAGAGTTGAAAATAGAACTACCTAATAAAGCACATAACTCATGTTTCACTACACACTATTGTAATACAATGATTTACTTGTATTTAAGAGAACATTTTTGGTGGGATGTTACATAGTAGAAAATTGAATAATATGTGTCTAAAGACATAGTATTCCAATAGGTAAATGTTTAAATTCAATTAAATGAGGTTTACATAGAACATCTTCCTATACCTAATGTAAACTGATAAATTATTACAATGGACTTTTCCGTTATCCATACAAAGAAACCATGGAACAATATTGTAATGTGGGAAATTTTTTATCACCTTATTTGAATATATATTTTTTAGTGACAAGATAAGATTTAACACTTGTTCACATTACCTGAATCTATATCATTGAAACTGTGATGTTGCTTGGGGTAACTTTATCAACTATATATAATCATGATCAACAGTTCAAAATGGAAATTTTAAAAGCATATTCCAAGGGATCACAATTCCTAGATACCTTTAATATATACAATTCATCCACAATATAATGGGTACTGAGTAAGAACTATTAATACTTTGGATGAAATATTTAGATCCCATTCTCTTGACCTCCATGTTATGTGTGAACAATATCTATATTTGGACGAATTTGAATACAATAATAGATTCTATTAGAGTATCCAAATAACACTATATAAAGAATAGTCTATGATGAGGTTTCATACTCAATATTTTTGGGAAGATGATTTCTAAATAAATTTAGTTGGACTAGAAATTATAAGGGATCCAACTATTAAAATATAAACTATTGAGGATCATGTTAAATATTTCTAGATTAGAAAAAACAGATCTACTTTCAATCGGTGAAATGACATGGAATTTCATGTCAGGGATCATGTCTTCTATAATTCTCCTACATGAAAGGTATTTGAAACACATTGTAAAATGATATATTAATAACATGATATATTGGTCCATTTTAAACACTATAATTTATCATAGATTTATAATAGTAATTGCATCTGCCGCCCCATATTTCTAAATCTCACACCATTTTTCATGTTTTTTTACTCATGAATTACTTGTTAGATCAAATTAATATTATAACATATCTATGAGTAGAATTTGAAATATTCTATTCTTATAATGAATATGTTGTACAACTTCATGAAAATAGAGAGAATGTTTCAAAGATTCAGATAATATATTTTGTGGAAATCCTCTTGAGAAATCACATTGGAAAATATTAAACCTATGAGCCGAATGATAATATGAGGAATAAATATCCAAATTGATTAAATATATTATATATAATGAAATTTTTATTTCTAAATTATTTATATTGGGTAGAATATAATACCTGATACCCAATTTTAGTAGGTAAACACCATATCCTAAACTACCGCAAAATGAAAACTCTAAAGAGCCTTTATTCTATAGTATGTATTAATGATTATGTTTGAAATGTTAAATGTATATTATAAAAAAATAAATCCATTTTTTAATTTTTCATAAATATATTATATTTATTTCATATGATTTTCTTTTTCAAAATGATTGTGTCCAGGAAAAAACTAAAAATACAATGTTTGTTACAAATAAGAAATTTATGACGTCACCATAAAGTAAGAATAATCAAAAACATAAAAACCCATTATCTTGAAGATATATATATTCTATAAGTTCCATTTTACATTAAAAATATTATATTTAATTTATTATCCTATATTTTATAATAAAATATTATGTCACACTTGTCACTAAATTTTTTTTATTTTATTATACATTCAATTTTTTAAAATTAAACTATATCAATTTTAATAATTTAATTTTATTAAATTGATTTTAAAATATTTAATATTTAAATAAAATTGAGATAAAATGGACCATTTTATTTTTATTTATCATGGATTAATTAATAATTTATAAGTTAGTCGTCATAATGATTTTTATAATGGTAATAGTGGACAATATATTGATAATGAGATGAAAACATGTTTGAAACACATATAAAAGTCATAGTTATAGTGAATATAAAGAATAATCATTATTTACTACAGATTTTTTAAATTTTGGATCCACTTTATTTAAAAGTGACTTCCCATTAATAGTTTTTTTTGTATATTTATAAAAATAAAATCCATTTTTCGATTTTAAATGGTGAACTCCTCTAATAAAAAAAAATCATATAGAACTCTAATTAAATCAACAAAAAATATAATAAAAACTTCATTGAATATTATGATACAAGTTTAATAGTCTTTGGTTATCTCAAAATACCATTACTTGAAGTCTTAACCACATTGTAATGGAGATAATCCAACATTTCAAGTATAAATTTATAACAAAATATATATCATTTAAATTTATCTGTTTGAGATTATTCATCCAAATATTACATTACACTATCCTAAATTGATAAAATCTGTATTATTTATATATTAGTCTGTTATAATAATTATTTTCTAATTAATTACAATCTTTCCCTATTCTATTAACAAAATATAAATAACAATTTGTGTCTTGTGCAAACTATAACCTATATGATGAGAAAATATACATTGTCCTTCACCTCCTTATACGATTGATCATAATAGACAGTTTAATATATATGAATTATATATATGATATATTTTATATTATTATATTATAAACTATAATATGCCTTTTTCATTTTCTATGAAAATTAAAATCATCATCCATGCATATGTGTGGAGTACTGGCTCCTTGGAATGATCAATTTCCATTTTATTTTCATCATAGCGTCACATTGTTTGTAATTATAATATACTTACTTGTACAATTTTATTACTTATAAATTATTAAAGTTCTATAAATATATATTAGAAAAATTATTATCAATATGAGTAGTAAACAACTGTGGAAAGTAAAAATATCCAAAAAACTGTTCTAGTATTGACAAAGATTTATTCATATTATGAAATGACTTCATATAGGGTTTAATATTCATTGAAATCATTAAAATTTTGAGTTATAACAATAATAAATATAAATTAATATTATTATTATACAATTATTATAATATTTTAACAAAACCATCTTAGAATCATTCATTAAATTACAGTAGTTTTCTTGTTTAGGTCGGTTTAAACACAAACATGAACAATGTTATGGCTTCATATCATGAATGCATATGGAAACATAGTTAATTCTATAATATGTTATAAATTTTTATATTATATTTAAATGTTTATCGAGATGTTATATAATTATTTAATTCATTAATCAATAAAACACACATTGAATGGAATGATTCATCGAAACATTCTTGTTATCAATTTCATCACTTGTGATAAAGACTAAAAAACACATTAACGGAATTAAAAACATCATAAATTTTTATAAATCATATCACACTATAAATTTAATTAATTTTAAAATTTCATATATTTTTTAAAATGAATACAAACACTGCTATTATAAAACTAATACAATTTATTTAATATTTATTAATTTTATGATTAAAATAAATGTAATTAATATAGAAAATGAATATTTTTTAATTATAGAATATAAAATTAATAAGATTAATGATATAAATGAATTGTTAGATATATTAATGTTTTTTATATAGTAGTTTAACGTATTCTCATTTAATTTAGAACATGAGGAAAGGGATTTCCATGTTTGTTTCTTCTCTTTGAGATGAGTTTGGTATTATACGCCTAATTAAATTTCATGGTGTATGAAAAACTTATTTTATAAGTTATATATTGAATTTATATTTATTCATGGAATTTAATAATCGATTTCAATCAATATATTTCAATTGATTTTGATTTATGTTCACCAAAATCACTAAATTAGTGTTTCCATTATAATTTTGATTATTAAGGACTCATCATATATTCACCAACTCATTTATTTTCTTTATTTTCTATATTTAAATGGTATAATTTTTAGTATAATACACAAAAATATTAAGGTGCTTATTTTTTATTATTTTTATCCAATCTCCATATTCTTATAATTCAAGAGTAAGAAAAAATATTCTAAAATGTAATGTTTCTCTTATGGAAAACCACCCAATGTTTCAGTAAAGTAAATTTGATGGTGGATTCCTATAGAATACATTATTTTTAGGATACTAAAATGTTCAAATAGTTAAGGCTCTTATAGACTTAGGCGTAATCACCCTAAAAAGGTTTTATTGATAATTGATTTAATAATCACTCTGATGGATGATGATTATACCTAATAATGCAAAATATGATGGAAAATGCTAAATTATTTTGTTTAGAAAATTCTAAATCATTTTAAAAACCAGGATGATATATTTTTAATACATTTTCCTTTCTTTCTAACCACTTAAAACTATTGAACCCAATTATGATCTTCCATGGATTCCCCATCACATTGCAATTTGCATCTACACAATACATATATTATAAGTATATTTCTTATTGCTTTCATGATACTTATTAACTTCTATGTTGGTTAAGGGATGTTCTCCAATAAATTTACATTATTATATTTAATGGGGAATTATTCATTCATTATTTTTCATATTATAGATAGTCACATTTCAATTCATCTATATGTTCCATAGTAAATGGATTGAAATAATTTTTTGACACTTTTGATGATTTCATTGTAATTAATTGGGTAATGGTTTGGGGTAATAATTATATATCCCTTCAATTCATTGAATGGTATTATGAGACTAATCATCTTGTGTTTTCATGTATATCTCTCCCATTTCAGCATAGTGTCTTTGTATATGTATTCGAACTTATGTTTCGATTTCCCTCATTATGATTTCCATTAGTAGTAGATCACTGATTTTTTAGCCATGTTTTCATTTATTATAATATAAAAACCATTCCCTGGGTTTTTGTTGACGTTTACTTCATATGTTTTGTTAATTCATGACAAATCAGATATTCCTTGATTATATTTTTAATACTTCGATTGAATAGAACACCATACAATCTACAATAACCCTTATTTTTATCCATTACTAAGGAATCCATGATGAAATACATGTATAATTTTTTGGACCTAAGGTATGGGGTAATAATTTTATTACAATGTTTTAGAGTTGTATCAAATGTTTTTTCAATGAAATATGTAAATTCATCTAGTATTCCTGGATTAATAAGATATTGGATCATGAATCAAATTGTAAATTACATAGAAATAATTGAAAATAACTACCCAAACCATGGTTCTAGATTCTGAGATGTTATAATTGATTTAGTGATATTCCTAAATGTATCATACAATATTCCATTAAGATCTTATTAGAAGATGATACATGAAGAATATTTATTTTTGATTTCCAAAATTTTTCATATTTCATTCTTCTTAAATAGCCTCCATATATTCTATAAACTTTTTAACATTATTAAATCAATATCTTTACTCTTTTTTTTACATGTAAATTATGTTTCATTTTTACATCTCATTATCATCTTTTGGAAATTGATAACATTGCTTATGTGAATGTGTGGATAAGAAACTCCATGGCTATATGAGATAAATGGTTGATTTCACGTTAACATGGATGATCATAATGTTATATATAATGAATATATATATATATGATATAATTCATATAATAATTCTTATACAATGGTTAATTATTATTTTCCATTTTTATCATCAATCGAAAAGTTGAAATGTAGATGGTACTTCTTTGCAGAATACCATTTCTAAAAAGTGATGTGAATCATTTTTCATCACAACCATTGATTAAATGGTTAAAAAAATTTATTTTAATAAAAACTATGATTATTATAAAATGATTAAGAATTTTTTGAAGAAAAAATATTTAACACAGTTCAAGGACCAAATCCATAAAACAAACAAATGCATTGAAAATATACCAATTCTCACCATAATGTTGATTTTACTGAAAAAATATTTAAATTAGGGTAATTAAAAATTACATGGGATCTAAAATTTTATAGAAATTATAAATTTTTTCTATTATTAATGTAAAATAAGTTAATATTTAATATATAGGATCTAAATAACGTGTAAATGTAACACTTGACCTCATGTATGGGAGTATGTTACAAGGTTAGTTCATTCCAAGATTGTCTATATAAAATTTCCATTTTCAAAAATTATAATATCCTAATACATTAAACCCCATAATTTTTCTGCAATATTGATTATTTTTGGGGTTTTCAAATTTTAATTTTATTTCAGTATCCTTATAACATAATGTTATTGGATAAATATTATAAAAAAGCTTATCATTTTCCATCTTTGGTCGATGAACATATTATTGAAATTTGATGTTATTTCAATTTTTTCATAAATTATATTTTCTATTATATAATTATTGTTTAAGTTAATTTAAAATTATATATTAAAATATATTAAAAAATTTAAAAGAAGCATTCTTTTCATTTTTTGATGAGTTAATTTTGTACATTTTACTAGAATATTGAAATGAATATTTTTTTTAACATTATATACACGAACTCATTTACCATCCATCATGACCATTATTTAATAACATATTTTCATTAAATATTTATAGGGTTATTTTAATTGAATTTACATGTCTAATTGTCTTATACATTTTTACGATTAAATATACTGTCTAAAAATTATATTCTTTCTCTTTATTCAAAGAAAATATCAAATTATATTTGGAAGGTATTTTTCGTCTTTGTCAAAAACCATTTGTATATTATGATTCATGAGGGTAATGATATAATGAAAATATACATGTTATTTATATTGATGGATTATTATTTTGTTAAGTTGAAACATTAATAGAACTAATTTTTTCTTGTTGGTTATCCTATCAAGAATTGATGAATTTTTATATGATATTATGGAACACAAATTTATTATTTTCATTATGTGAATGTGTTCCAATTAATTTTGTATAATTTTATGGGTATGTATTTATATCCCAAGATATTACATAAACATGAATGGGTGGTGAACCGAATTTAGTAACGAACTCTATCTACTATGATTATCTTGAGAGTGAAGTGTGATTAATGAAGTAATAGATTGGGAAGCGAATGAAATACACTATGATAATTGTTATACTATAATAGTCAGGGTAATGAACCTTGTCTAATAAAAATATTTTTATGATAAATATTTATTTAAAATTACTATGAAATTATGTTTTGATTATGATATTTTCTAATATATCCTGACTAGTTAAAAATTATTACTCACACATATTAATCATATATTTTGTAATGTTAAATATTTATGAGATGACCTGTGATATATGATATATGATATATTGAGTTTAAAATTTTTATGTTATATTAATTATCATGAACCTATATTGGTATATTATTCTTGAGTATCATAATAAATTGGTATCTACCTTGTTTAGGCTTAATGTTCTTTAAAGATCACCTATTCACCTGTTTTAATTTTCTACATGTTTTGAAGAATGGTGTAAAATAACAAATATCTAAGAAAGGTACAATGAGAAAATAAATATTCATGAAAATTTTAAGATATTCCCTAATATATATTGATTAAGTATCTAGTATTTAAAAATAATAATCATGTATGATCTATTGGAATTATGTATAATGAAATGTAATGGATATTCATAAAAAATGATGTGATGTTTTTGTCTAATATGATATGGTCACATCATTTGGTGTCAAATGATGTTATTGTTTTTTGGATATTAGGTTATGAATTATATTATTATATAAAATAATATATCCTATGATGAATTTATGGTGTTATATGGTGAATATATCAGTTCAATAGGCTGGTAAGAAAGTGTCATAATTCAATACATATCTGGAATTATTTTAATGATTATATGATTTCTCACTCTAATGATTGTAGCATGATTATTAGACTATTATTTCTGGTATTATTAAATTTTTGGAACCATTTGGTATCATGTTAATAAAAAAATTTCCATAAATTCAACAATTTTCTTTTCGAGAAACTAAATTACATGGGAATTATAATGAAAAATATGGTTCCAATTTTCATAAATTCTCTCTCACTTAAAGAATAATGTTCTGCTTCCAAATGAGTAACTTACAGACCAACACCACCAATATTATTTCATTAGGAAACACAGATATTGTTTTAGTGGGTCTCTAATCAATTAATTCTTTAGAAATTGAAGAGTACCATTAAAATTATATTTTTCATCCTCTACTGATTGGAGAATGAAAAACTTATTCTAGAAGTGTATTGTTTCAAATGAGAAGTAGAACAAACATGGAATCATTATAATAATACAAGGAAAGTGGATGAAATTTTCTCTATGGAATTATATGAGTGTTTGTGGGGTTTCTATTATATATATTTTCAAGAACTCTTCATATAAAACGGATAGTTATTTTCTTAAGAATAAGTATATGGATGATGAAATTATTATTATCATTGAAGAAAATTTTACAAAACATATAATGTGTGTTTCACCTTTATTGTTGTACCAAAAATTAAAATTGATGGATTATTTAGATGAAAAAACCATGTACTTAAAGGGTGATATCCATAAGGGATAATAATAAATATATATAAATCATTCTATATGCTCTCATGGAATAAATGGACAGTGGATATTTTTATCATTATCATGGTTTGGATATGAAGGAAAAAATAGAGTTTCTATAATGTTTTTGTAATTAAATAAAATGGGGCAATGATATATATGTTCCTTTATTCCATAAGATTGGAAATATGTTTGTGGAATTTACCATCAAGGGGATGATAAATGTTTTATGTGCGGAATGGAAGAACATCGATAAAATTATTGTCTAATAGATTTAATAATGAAAGAAAATGAAAAGAGAGTAGTAAATATAAGTTTAATTCAACACCCACACTCATATGATAAAAATTCAATGATTATAAGAGTTTTTCAAACCTATAACACGTTGATATTTTAAAAATAAATCTCTATTTAATAGAATATACAATATGCGGCATCAAGCCTAAACAAACCATGAAATATTATTATATAAATATTATAAATATAAACGAGTAGTTAAATTTTTGAATATGAATATGATTAACCAAATTATTATATATTTATTATATTATGATAAAATAAAAATGTATTGATACATTCTTAACAAATTATCACTCAATTTTTTGTAAATATATTTTATTATTTTAAACTATGTTTTCCTTAATATATATTTTTATTTAATTTTGGAAGAAAATAATTGAATTAATTCTGTAAATTATTTGAAATATAATTCTACAAAAAATATATTATTTTACTAATCATCATTAAAGAGTTATCCTCTATTGGATTATTGGTGTTTTTTTTTTGAAAAATTTTAATTTTTATTGAATAGTGGAAAATACATATTTTTGTCAAACTGTAACATCATTCCATTTTATTGTGTAACAAAAAATCACATTGTAATTTAAATATTAAATAAAGGACACCAAAATATTAATTATTTATATACATTCTTATCATTTAATACTTAATTATATCTATATTTTATTTTGTAATATGTATATTTTTGTGGATTAAAAGCGCATTTGTTTTCTGAAAAAACATTTTATTTACATTGTGAATGTTTATTTTTTAAAAAAATTTAACTTTTTTTTATTGGATTTGATAAAATGGAATCCATTTTTTAATAATAATAATTATTTATTTGTTAAAATATCATCATAATTTTGTGTGAGAATTAATAGTAAATTTAATGAATCATTCGTAGCACTATTAGGGCTAAATAGGATTCTTGGGTGCTAAAAAAGAGATAAAGGGTCAATTGACCTTATTTCCTTACTAATATCTATTTTTGTCCATATTTTTACATTGCATCGTCTATTATTTATTAATATCTAATTTTAAAGACACTTTATGTTAATAAGAAAATTATATATGTTACTATTTTAAAAAATTCTATGGGAGTCGTCTCCTTCACATATAAAAAGACACCACCTCTCCTCTTCAATAGACACTTAAATCGTCAATTGGATTGTCTAGTAACTACCCATGTACATTCCTTAAATCTGTCCACATCACTTAAATTCCCTTTTTATCATTAAACTATTTTATGAAATAATTAGGAAACATCCTATATAGGTTTTACAAAGAAGTTGTATAATTCATAAACTTGTGTTTTCATTACATTTGTTATTACAACTCATTAAAATATAAATAATACATTAGGATATAATAAAATTATTATGTAAACTATACTAAGATATTATTATGTTATTTTAATAACCTACATCCATCACTTATTCCATGAAATTGGAAACAAAACTATCATTCGTTAGTATGGTATATTATCGTCTAGCAAACCGATGTAATTCATTTTTCATCATCACCTCTCACTCAAATTTATGATGAAGGATTAAATTTATATATGTCATATTCATGAAATATTTATCATTTTGGAAAATTAATATATAAAATATTTTTTTACATTTACATTCATAGAAAAATATGTTTGTCATTCGTGTGTATGTATGGATGGCCTCTTTCTGAAGTTATGTAATTCATATTCAGTCACTAGAGAAAAATTATGGTACATATATGGTAATTTAAAAAAATAATATGATATTAACTATAACAACCTAAACTTTTATCAAGGGGAATATCCTTCATATATTTATTTCTTATAGTAATAATCATAATAAAATCACTATAAAGAACAAAATACAAACATTATAAATGACGACTTAATAAAATAAGAGGTATTTCAACATATTATGGATCTTACATTAAATAAATAATCCAATACAATAGTAACCTCATTATTTAAAGTATAAATTAAAACTTTTTATCTTATAAATGAAAATATGATATATTTATATCTTGGTATAAGTAAATAAATAATTTTAAAATGATAAATTAAGTGTTCGTATTTTTGAAAGTCATAAAAAATTCATTATAATAATATAATTAATATAAATATGTAAAAGAACTTTTTTCCATAAAATACATTTTAAAATTATAATTTTCTTGTATTTTTATTATAATATAATATTTTGAGACTCTAATTAATTTCTTAAAGTTGCGTAAAATTTGTCAAAATTTTAAATCAATTTCTGTTAATTAAATTAAGATTTTAATTTAAAATTAAAATTCAATTATTTAGAATTTTTTTTCAGAAAATGGAGTTATTTTTAGAATTTTACTCATCATAAAATTATGAGGGTGAGGTTTCTGTATTTTTCTAAAAAAGTTGATTTTTTGGATAATAGTGATCTATTGTAATTTATGGAATTAAAAAAAATATGAATTATTTAGTAATAGATGTTTTATGGAAGATTATTTTACATAATCTTGAAAAAAATTCTCTATTTAATTAATTTATTAATTGATATCAAAACTATTCATATTCGTGAGAAATAATAATAAACTAATGAATTAAATATTTAAAAAAACACCCCTATCCTCCCCTATAAATACCACCCATCGTCACCTCTTCTCATCAGACCTAAAAATCCATTAAGCATTTTAAATTTCCAAAAAATAATATTTCAAATCTTCTACCCCACATTTAGTATCTTTTGGTCTCAAAAAATGACTAAACCCAATATCCATAAGGAGGTTGTGAATGAGAATAATCCAGGAGGTAAAATCCATTATTTGTCTTTTAATTTATTTTCATTTTAAATTATATTTTTATTCTATTATAATATCACCTTATATATGTTTCATGAATATTCAAATATATAATATATATAAGATGTTTTTCAATTAAATGAATTATTCTTCATCAATCCTTTTCTCCTCTATCTATAATTTTAAAAATTAGTACATCATTTGTGATGTGTCGCTTTACCACTATTGTAGATGATGCACTTTACTAATCTTACACCGCCTTCAAGGATGGACATAAAAACATTATAATGGATCAAAAATATTTTAAAATATATTTTATAAACTTTTTTATTTGTCAAACAAACATATAGACATAACATTAAACAATAAAAGAAAATGGGTTTGTTGTGCTCGAAAATATCCAAATTAAATCTAAATGATTATGATTATCATGTTTTCTATTATTCCATCCTAATTTTGGGAAAAACCCATATATAATTCCAATTAATATTCTAAAATATAACTAGTAGAGTATAATTTAAATTCTATACATTTATCCTCTTTTTTCATGTTCTTCAATGCATGTATTGAAGTCCACCGATCAGCAAAACCAAGAAAACATACTCTGTTGAATGACAAATTTGAACCCTAGAACTCATCATAATGGCCATAAATGCACCTAATAAAATTATATTAAATAAAATAAATTAGAGGTTATGGATATATTATTATTTTATTTTAATTGATTTTTCAAGATATTTATTTGATGAAATCATTCAGACAAAAGTTAAAGGGATTCTCGAACCAAATTTCCATTCTTGAAGGTCTTCATATTTTGTTCCATGTTTGATTATGGATTTTTTTTAAATAATCCTAAAATAATTTTTTCATTTTTCATCCCTTTTATTTTATGGTATATACATTTTTCCAATCTAATTTTTTAAAAAATGAAACTATTTTCACAAAAAGTACTCTTATTTTAAAAAAAACACCTCTTTTACGTTTCTTGAGGTCATTTTATCTTCACTCTAGATCATTGATTCTTATACTGAGGATGTTATTAAATTTTTATTTTGGTAACCCCAAATTTTATCCAAGAATATATGCTCTATGAAATGATTATGAAACCCAATTTCTTTTGTATGGTTTATTTTATGGAAAAAATTATAACACGTTTTATGTGGCAGTCATGATTATATAAATGTTATGGAGTGATGGGTGTTCCTAGAATTATATAGTGCTTCAATTAATAGGGGTTATGAGATGTATCTCATGATATAAGATAAAATTTTTGTGAAAATTATTCAATCTTTTTTCCAAATGACTATTTTATGATGATGGACATATGTTATGCATGAACATGATTTTCTATTTGTTCCCAACTATGTGGGGTATTTGACCACTATGAATTACTGTTTCATTTTTCTACATTTACACATTCTATGGATTTATTCTAATGATTCCTCTCATTATTAATATTATGATCTCATAATTATGTTATGATGATTATGATTATAATCAAAAATATTACATTGATTCATGTTACCACGTATCCTCTAACTGGCCTTTTTAGCTCACCCATTTGTGTGATGTATATCCTCAGGTGACAACATATACTATGGATTAAATGAGGGGAAAAAATAATATAGATACTAAGTAATTGAATAATTTTTAGGTTTTATTATTTAAAATTTATTTATAAGCCTAATTTTCCAATGATACTATGACAACCCTGCATTTTATTACAACTTAAACATGCTTTATTACATAAATCATCACTTGATAAAACAAAGAAGATTGAGAGATTTAGTGTCTTTGGGGCTTAGGATCACTACATAAAAACTTTAAAGTTTAAATACAACATCTTTATTGAAAACATCCTTTACATGACCACTACATCCTTTGTACTTAGCATTGCATGAGATAACCTGAGGACATGCATAAGAAAAGGGTGAGCTATAAAGCCCAGTAAGGGAGTACACATGGAATAACATGAGGAGTACAATACATTTAAGGCAATAGGCATATCAATAGAGCATAAAAGAAACATGAACATAAAGGCATGATAAATCATGGTAATCATAACATGGAAATGTGGAAACAACACTTAACATTGAATTAGCATGAGCCAATGCTCATTGCACATGGAGCATGAGTAAACCCTCATTGCACTTGAAGCACGAGTAAACCCTCTTTGCACTTGAATTATCATGAGTCAACACCCATTGCACTTGAAGTATCATGATACTATACTTTACCCAATGCATTGGATCGCTATAAGGGCACACCCTTCTTAAACATTTCATTTCATGCATAAGTGTGCAACATGGATTCATAAAACATAATCATTTATTCCACGATAAAGGAATGTTGAATTCATACATGAAACATTATAATAAATAAGTAAATGTGCATAAATTTGAATACCCTTGATGGAGAAATGGCCATGGTATTCACTGCACAATGACATTGGCTTAGAAAATCGGTGTGATTTCGGCAACGTAACGGCGTGACATAAGTATTCATAAAAAAGTGTGATGAGAGAGAAAGGAGTTACTCATAATATTTACATGTAATGGACCTTAATGAAGTCAAATAGATACATTTCCCAACAATTTTAATGGAATTTAGATTCATGATACAAATGTATTGCATGAATGTAAATGAAGAGAGAGAAGTTCCTTTCGGAATTTCGGCATAGTAACGGGTGTAAATGGGAGATATTTAATTAGAGAGAAAGGGGTCTCCCATCATTAAAAAAATAAGAGGGAAGTATGGGGGAGGTGATAAACCATACCCAAATATTCATAATTGAAATTAAAAGGGCAACACAACTTAATGAAAATTGACAAAAATGAGAAAGGAAGAAAAAACCCTTACATGGAAGTGTGCTTCCAAAGGCTAGAGAGAGGCTTGTGAGAGGATTCTTGGGAGCTTGGAGAACCTTGAGAGGATTATAGAGAGAGTAGGGAAGATGTTTCGACGAACTCCAAGGGCTTTTAGTGAGGAGAAAGTGGGAGCATGGTTGGGTTTATATAGGAAAGGCAAAAGATTTCTTTATTATTTAGGTTTGGGACCCCTAATAATAAAATAATCAAAACCTCAAACTATCCCATGGTATTTTCCCATGGTTTCTAGAAAAGGAAAGAGGAAAGAAATATTTTACAAGGCCATGGTCCAAACTTATTAAAAAAATTAGATTGCTTATGTGGAGGTGAGTCACACTACCATGGAAATTAATTTAAAAAGGAAAAGTGTTGAATAAGTCTTGAGGGCTCCATTAATGCTTTGAAAAGTAAGTAAAACAAACCCAAAATCACATTAGTTTAGTGATAGAACACATATTCGCCGAACATAAGGATTATGGTATTTTATTACATCACCATTGGGTCATTATGATGTCATAAAACACATTATATATTTAAATGGTATTTAATTTTTACCCAAAAATTTGACTGTCTCATAAAATTATGAAAAATTCACTGTTGGATAATTTCGACGTCCGGATTCCAAAAATAATATTTATTTTATTTAAATTTTTTTCTAAATATGTGAATTTTCACTTTTAAAATAAAAACCGACAGTTATAAAAAAATTCACGGGTTTTGACAGAAATGGCTTTCAAACCTTAATAAAAATTTTAATTGCATTCATAAAATTATAAGGCCATTTATATTTAATAAAAATTAATTTAATATTAATAATAATATTTTATTAAAATATTATTTAATTCAAAAAATCCCTTAATTTAATAAAATATAATTCTTAATTAAATAATAACCAAAAACATCATTTGTACTTTAAAAACTGTTTAAAATGTATCAAAAATGACTAGAAATTATATTCATTATTATATACAAAAATAATGAAAATGAACATAGTACTGCTTATTTGTTACATAACCCCTTAAAATAGCCGCATAAGACCTAATGGTAAGGTGTATGATGGTGACCGACTCTTGGGGCGGCTCTGATAACATCGCTCGAGTGATAATCTCTATCAACATCCACTTTTCCCGTAGACGGTCCCGTTCAAGCATGACATAATGAAGCTCAGCATGGGCTTGGTCAAGGGCGAATCCCAAAGAAGACACCTCTTTTCCGAGCTCCAACAAATGGGCTTCGTATGGGGAAATTCTACTGGATGAGGCCATCTCTTCCTTTGTCTGAGTAAAATTGGGTTCGTTAATGCCATATATTTATACTACTCAAGTGATCACTGTTCAACGACTATAAAAGTAACGGTCACAAATCATAACATAAAACTAAAGAAGTTGACATCTTATAAAAACATTTTTCATAAAGAAACATTTAACTAGATCAAGAGGTATTTTCTATTAATGAAACTTTGGGTCGTTACAATATTCCCCCCTTAAGAATTTTCTCCCTCGAAATTTTCCTTTTCCCACACTAAAACAAATGTGGGTAACTCAGCTTCATCATATCCTCCGACTCCCAAGTTGCTTCTTCAAACTTTTGGTTTCTCCACAACACCTTGACGAGGGGCATTGTCTTATTTTGTAGAAATTTTTCTCTACGATCTAAGATCTTCACTGGTTTCTCCTCATAAGAAAGATCATCTTCCAATTGTACCACCTCGGAAGAGAGTACATGTGAAGGGTCCAATATGTACTTCCTTAAGAGGGATACATGAAAGACATCATGCACCTTGGCCATAGTAGGTGGAAGTGCTAGTCGATAGGCCACAACCCCAACACGATCAAGAATCTTGAAAGGGCCAATGTACCTTGGACTTAACTTCCCTTTATTTCCAAACCTCGTGACCTTCTTCCACGGAGATATGTGTAAAAACACCATGTCTCCAACTTTAAACACAAGGTCTCGTCGACAATTATCTGCATAACTCTTCTGTCGACTTTGGGCTGCCTTGATATGCTGCTGAATGGTTTTCACCTTCTCCACCATTTCTTTGACCATTTATGGTCCAAGCAGCTTATGTTCACCGACCTCATCCCAACATGCTGGTGTTCTACACCTTTTCCCATACAGGTCATCATATGGTTCCATTTGGATTCTCGAGTGGAAACTATTATTATAAGAGAACTCAATCAGAGGAAGATGTTGATCCCATCCTCCTTTAAAGTCCATTGATCATGATCTCAACATGTCCTCAAGTGTTTGGATAGTCTGCTCGGATTGGACATCAGTTTGAGGATGATAGACCATACTGAAGTTCAGTTCAGTATTCAGAGGATGTTGTAGACTCTTCCAAAACTTAGAGGTGAATCTTGGATCTCGGTCAGAAAAAATAGATAGTGGTACTCCATGCAACCGTACCACATCCCTAATATATATCTGTGCCAGTTGATCCAAAGAGAAATCCTCTTGAATAGCAATGAAGTGTGCATTCTTTGTAAGACGATCCACAACAACCCAGATTGCATTATTGCCTTTGGATGTCCTTGGAAGTCTGGTGACAAAGTCCATGGTGATGTTCTCCCATTTCCATTCTGGTATGAGAAATGGTTACATCATCCCCTTAGACTTCTGTCTCTCTTCCTTCACTTGCTGACACACCAGGCACTTTGATGTATATTCAGCGATCTCCTTCCTCATATTATCCCACCAATGGTTTTCTCGGAGATCTCGATACTTCTTTGTGCTCCCTGGGTGAATAGAGAATGTTAAACTATGTGCATCATCCAAAAGTTCCTTCTTCAGCTCCAGACTTGATGGAACACATAGTCTTTTCCCAAAACGCACAGTTCCTTCTTCATTAACATTAAACACCGAGGATTTCCCCTTTTTGAAAGCTTCCACTTTTTATTGAATTTCCACATCATACTTTTTAGCATCCTTTAAACATTCCAAAAGAGATGGTTGAGCAATCTTTTGTGAAAGTATTGATAATGTTCCCTTCATTATGATTCCCACGTCCATCTTCATCAAGTCTAAGAAGATTGGATCCTTCTCAATTTTCGTCATTGATAGAATCGCTGGATCCTTTCTACTTAGGGCATCTGCCACCTTGTTCGCCTTCCCAGGGTGGTAATGTGTTGAACAGTCATAATCCTTTATGAGATCTATCCATCTTCTCTGGTGCATATTATGCTCTTTCTGTGTGAATATATATTTAAGACTCTTGTGGTCAGTATATATCTCACATTTATCTCCTTAGAGATAATGCCGCCAGATTTTCAAGGAAAATATCACAGCCGCCAACTCTAGATCATGCGTTGGATAGTTTCTCTCATGGATTTTCAACTGTCTTGAGGCATAGGATATCACTTTATCATTCTTCATCATCACACATCCTAAGCCCTTTTTCGAAGCATCACTGAATACCACAAAAATCTCCCCACTTGTGTGTAAAGTGAGCACGGGTGCAGTGGTAAGCCTCCTTCTCAACTCCTTGAAGCTTTCTTCGCATTCATCACTCCAAGAAAACTTTACTCCCTTTCTAGTTAGATTGGTAAGAGGGTTGGACAATCGTGATAAATTTCTCACAAATCGTCGATAATATCCAGCTAACCCCAAGAAGCTACGGATATCAGTTACCAATGTTGGCCTCGACCATCCCTCAATTCCATCTGTTTTGGAGGGTTCCACAGATATCCCATTGCTTTTGATGATATAGCCCAAGAATGAGACTTCCTTCAACCAAAACACACACTTTCTATACTCTGTATAGAGATTCTCCTTGCGTAAAGTCTCTAGTACAGTTTTTAAATGCTCCTCATGGTCCTCCTTGGTTTTGGAGTATATTAGAATATCATCTATAAAGAATACCACAAATTTGTCAAGGTAATCTCTAAAGACTCTATTCATCAAGTCCATGAATATTTTTGGAGCATTGGTGAGTCTTAAAGGCATTACTATGAATTCATAGTACCCGTACCTTGTACGAAAAGCAGTCTTGGGGATATCTTCCTTCTTCACCCTTACTTGATAATATCCCCACCGCAAGTCTACCTTGGGGAAGTATTGTGCTCCACACAGCTGATCAAACAAGTCATCGATTCTTGGGAGATGATACTTATTCTTTATCGTGATTTTGTAAAGTTCACGATAATCGATGTAAAGCCGCATTGACCCATCCTTCTTCTTGACGAAGAGGACTGGTGCACCCCATGGTGATGCACTTGGGCGTATAAACCCTTTATCCAGGTTCTCCTGTAGTTGATTCTTCAGCTCTTCAAGCTCAACAACAGCCATTCTATATAGATTCTTGGATACTAGTAGCGCCCCAGGTATAAGTTCAAATGAGAAATCAACATCTCTTCTTGGAGGAGGACCAGGAAGTTCCTCGGGAAACACTTCAGCTAATTCCCTCACAATAGGCATTTCTTCAAGGGTGGTTTCTTCTTTGGACTCAATCATCTGAGCCAGATATGCATGCTCATAAGGCAATAATATCCATGCTTGAGATGATGGAGATAAAGGAGATTCATCTTCCTCCTGACACTTGAAAAGAATCGGGAGTCGATTCTCCATATGGAGTGTGATTTCCCTCTCCCGACAATTTATGTTAGCTCTATATAAGGAAAGCCAATCCATGCCAATAATTTCATCAAATTCCACCAGAAGGAGTATGATGAGGTTCTCCCGGAAATTCAATCCATAGATTATAACAGGGAAGGACTTGTACTCATGGGATGCAATGATTTCCCCATTTGTCGTACTCACCGACATCTTTACTTCCATGATTTGTGGTGGTGCTGGGATTGTTCTACTAACCTTTTGAGATATAAAAGAATGCGTAGAACCTAAATTAAAAAGTATGTTCGCTATTATTGAATGAATAACTAGCGTACCTGTCCCCACTTCGTTGTCGGAGTTCACTTCGGCAGAAGTGATGGCAAAAGATATTCCTTGCTGTCTTGGAGGTTGTTGGTTGCCTCCAAAAACCCTTGGATTAGGGCACTGATTTGCAAAATGACCCAGTTCTTTTAATTTGTTGCATTTAACAATTCATTGAGGTTCGAACGGAGCGTTCCTCTCCTCTGTCGCAGCTGCGGGTCCTTCTTGCCGACAGTTAATAGCTAGGTTCCTTTCCCTTCCACACTTGAAGAATTTTCTCATCCCCGTAAGGAAATTTCCAAGGTTCTACTTTCTGTACTTTTGGCATGTGGGGTGCTGGAACATCATAGCGCTGTTGGATTTATCCATCGGCCCACCAGCATTGAATTCCACCTTACGCTTCTTGTCCCCATGATACCCATGTGATTCTCTAGTCTCAATTTCAACCTTGAGGGCACATCGGACAATTTCCTCATAGCTGTTGAAGTCACGGATCGCTAATTCTTTCCGCAAGCTAGGCTTCAGCCCACCAAAGAAGTGGTCAACCTTGCATTCGGGGGTAACGACAAAGCCAGAAGTGTATCGTGCAAGCCTTGTGAAGTTTTCCTTGTACGCTCCCACAGATTCTTCATCTTTTTGCTTGAGGGAAAGGAAGTCCCTTTCCATCTTAAGACGGAGGGTGCACGGAAAATATTTATCAAAAAACATCTTCCAGAATTCCATCCATTCATAAGCCTTGATCTCCTCCTTAGGCTTCGTATTTTTGATCAACGTCCACCATTGATCAGCTTCACCCTCCATACAATAAGCCTCCAGGAGAACATTCTCTTGTTCAAAACATTGGAGGATGGAGAATATCTTTTCAATGGAGTTGATCCATTGCTCAGCGAACGTGGGATCAGATGATCCACTAAAAGTAGGAGGCCTTTGTCTCATGAAGCTTTCAATAGCGAATTGTTCTTTCTTAGGGGGGGTTGAACGTTCCTCTTGACCCATGTTTCTATTCAAAACTTGAGTTAGATGAGAGAGAAACGTGACGAAGTTCGCGATTCCCGCTCCCATTGGATTGGGAATCTCATTAGTACAATCATCACACTGATCTTCACAACGGTTGTTAGCCCGAGTCCTCCGATCACCGGCCATTGGCTGGAATAAAAGGAAAGTTAGGGGTAACACATAAAGGGTAATCCAAAGACAAAAGTTGATGACTAATAAATCCACTTTAATCTCTTTAACTCATGAGTCTATAGGATTCAATCCGGGCTTTTCATGATCTACCTTCTAACATATATTCTTAGGGGCATTTTTCCCTTAATAAGGGTTCATACTAATCTTGTGAGTTTATCAAAACATATCCCCCGAGAGTGTCATAACCAAGAGTGCAGCAAGGCCCATTGTCATGCACCAGTTCCCGTTTGAGTCTAGATCAAAGCGGTGTTTTCGGGTTTTACCCCTAGGATACATCTGTGCCAGAGCCGCCTCTACCTGCTCGTATCCAGACATGGATGTATTTGCTTAATAAACCACTAAATCAATACTTACCAAAACATAGGGATGTTTTTTTATACTTAGTCTTGTATCTAAGGCTTTACTAGGGTTTCCTAATCCCAAAAATAACTAAACCTATCCTCTGATACCAACTATGACAACCCTGCTTTTTATTACAACTTAACCATGATTTATTACATAAAACTTCACTTGATACAACAAAGAAGATTGAGAGGTTTAGTGTCTTTGGGGCTTAGTATCATTACATAAAAACGTTAAACATGAATTACAAAATCTTTATTGAAAACTTCCTTTACATGACTACTACATTCCTTCGTACTTAGCATTGCATGGGATAACCTGAGGACATGCATAAGAAAAGGGTGAGCTGTAAAGCCCAGTAAGGGAGTACACATGGAATAACATGAGGAGTACGATACATGTTAGGAAATAGGCATATAAATAAAGCATAAAAGAAACATGAACATAAAGGCATGATAAAGCATGGTAATCATAACATGGAAATGTGGAAACAACACTTAACATTGTATTAGAATGAGCGAAGGCTCATTGCACATGGACCATGAGTAAACCCTCATTGCACTTGAAGCACGAGTAAACCCTCGTTGTACTTTAATTATCATGAGTCAACACTCCTTGTACTTGACGTATCATGATACTATACTTTACCCAATGCATTGGAGCGCTATAAGGGCGCATCCTTCTTAAGCATTTCATTTCATGCATAAGTGTGCCACATGGATCATAAAACATGGATTCATAAAACATAATCATTTATTCCACGATAAAGGAATGTGGAATTCATACACGAGACTTTATAATCAATATGTAAATGTGCATAAAGGTGAATACCCTTGATGGAGAAATGGGCATGGTATTCAATACACAATGACATTGTCTTAGAAAATCAGTGTGATTTCGGCAGCATAACGGCCTGACATAAGAATTCATAAAAAAGGTTGATGAGAGATAAAGGGGTTACTAATCATATTTACATGTAATGGAAAGTAAGGAAGTCAAATAGATACATGTCTCAACAATTTTAATGTAATTTAGATTAATGATACAAATGTATTGCTTGAATGTGAAAAAGGAGAGAGAAGTTCCTTTCGGAATTTCAGCATAGTAACGGGTGTACATGGGAGATATTTAATGAGAGAAAAAGGGGTCTCCCATTATTCAAACATTAAGAGGGCAGTATGGGGGAGGTGAGAATCCATTCCCAAACATTCATAATTGAAATTAAAAGGGTAACACAACTTAATGAAAATTGACAAAAATGAGAAAGGAAGAAAAAACCCTTACTTGGAAGTGTGCTTCCAAAGGCTAGAGAGAGGCTTGTGAGAGGCTTCTTGGGATCTTGGAGAACCTTGAGAGGATTATAGAGAGAGTAGGGCAGAGGTTGGACGAACTACAAGGGCATTGAGTGAGGAGGAAGTGGGATCTAGGTTGGGTTTATATAGGAAAGGTGAGAGAATTCATTATTATTTAGGTTTGGGACCCCTTATATTAAAATAATCCAAAACACAAACCATCCCATGGTATTTTCCCATGGTTTCTAGAAAAGGAAAGAGGAAAACAATATTTTACAAGGACAAGGTCCGAAATTATTAAAAAATTAATGTTTCTTATGTGGAGGTGAGTCACAATCCCATGGAAAGTAATTTATAAAGGCAAAGTGTTGAATAAGTCTTGAGGGCTCCATTAATGCTTTGAAAAGTAAGTCAAACAAACCCAAAATCACATTATTTTAATGATAAAACAAATATTGGCCGAACATAAGGATTATGGTATTTTATTACATCACCATTGGGTCATTATGATGTCATAAAACACATTATATATTTAAATGGTATTTAATTTTTACCCAAAAATTTGACTGTCTCATAAAATTATGAAAAATTCACCGTTGGATAATTTCGACGTCCGGA
Source organism: Viscum album (assembly GCA_963277665.1). Taxonomy (NCBI): domain Eukaryota; kingdom Viridiplantae; phylum Streptophyta; class Magnoliopsida; order Santalales; family Viscaceae; genus Viscum; species Viscum album. The sequence goes on along the minus strand of OY728131.1, from coordinate 1,224,014,410 downwards.
TTCCAAAAAGAATATTTATTTTATCTGAATAATTTTCTAAATATGTGAATTTTCACTTTTAAAATAAAAACCGACATTTATACAAAATTCACGGGTTTTGACAGAAATGGCTTTCAAACCTTAATAAAAATTTTAATTGCATTCATAAAATTATAAGGTCATTTATATTTAATAAAAATTAATTTAATATTAATAATTATATTTTATTAAAATATTATTTAATTCAAAAAATACCTTAATTTAATAAAATATAATTCTTAATTAAATAATAACCAAAAAACCATTTGTACTTTAAAAACTGTTTACAATGTCTCAAAAATGACTAGAAATTATATTCATTATTATATAAAAAAATAATGCACATGAACATAGTACTACTTATTTGTTACATAACCCCTTAAAATTGCCGCATAAGACCTAAGGGTAAGGTGTGCGATGGTGACAGACTCTTGGGGAGGCTCGGATAACATCGCTCGAGTGGTAATCTCTATCAACTTCCACTTTTCCCGTAGACGGTCCTGTTCGAGCTTGACATAATGAATCTCTGCTTGGGATTGGTGAAGGGCGAAGCCCAAAGATGCCACCACTTTTCCGAGCTCCGACAAATGGGCTTCGTATGGGGCAATTCTACTAGATGAGGCCATCACTTCCTTTGTCTGGGTAAAATTGGGTTCGTTAAAGCCATATATTTATACTACTCAAGTGATCACTGTTCAACGGCTATAAAAGTAACGATCACAAATCTTAACATAAAACTAAAGAAGTTGACATATTATAAAAACATTTTTCATAAAGAAACATTTAACTAGATCAAGAGGTATTTTCCATTAATGAAACTTTGGGTCGTTATAGATACTAATCCTTAGGATCATATATTTGTTACAATATTATGTTTTTTACCTTTAAAATGTTGTAATAGTACTCTAAGAAAAAGAAGGGTCAATATATTTGGTATAATAGGAAAAGTTAGTTAATTTTTGAATTAGTATTAGAGTATATTAGTTAAACCCATTAGAATTTGACTAAGTATATATAAGCACCCAACAACTAATTGTTTTAGATAAATGATCAACATAGGGTTCCCACAAAATAAGAATTTATAATTTATTGAACAACTGAATAAATAATTTATTAAAAAATTGTTGAATTATGTTTTGTTCAAACCTCTCATAATTTAGAATATGGTGGGAATAATGAAAGTCCTGGAAAAAATTCCGTGTGAGGGAAAATTCATCAATTTCCCCAATGGAATTCTCATTGCCTTGGGTGTTGGAGTTCAAAATATCATGGGGATGCCTACCCAGATGACTCAATATATGAAAAAAAAACTTAAATAATGTGGAACAAACTCATTCACATAAGAGAGATAAAATAGATATCATAAATTTTATGCAGTAATGACCACTGACATTTACTGGATCTCCCAACCCACTAGTCCCAGAATAGTGGGTCAAGATAATGTAAAATATGATATTTGTGCTCCACTATTTAAAGATAAAGATGTTAAATATAGTTGTTTATAATTTAAATGGAGAGTCTGATAAATTCTGGTCTTTAATTAATAAAACCAGTCCAAAGTATATAATTGATTATATAGAGTGAAAATACATTAATTAAAAATTTCCTAATAAGTATATTTTTAGTACTCTTCATAAAAAGTTAGAGAGAGAATTATAAAAGATGAATAAAAAAGGCAATGAATCAATCACGTATATTGATGATAAATTCAAAAGGATTTCAATGCTAAACTCATGTTTCCTTATAAAAAATGATAGAAAAATAGAGAGACTCTTTAGTGGTTTAAAAGAACTCCTTCAAAAGGCTCTGTGAATTCTGGAATTCAAGAGTAATGAAGAAGTTGTTTAGTGTGCTCTCAAAGGGGAGATAGAGTTTGGAGATTGGTCTCATGGCGATGGTTATATGAAATAAAATATGTAATTTCATGATGGATGATCTAATGAAAAATTATGTAATATGACTCAACCACTCACATGAAATTTTGTTTGGAAGAATCATCTTTGTAATTTACAAAAAGTGATGTAGAAATGCTTCATGTGTGGGAGATAAGGCCACCAAGCTCATGCACATTAGCCTTAACCCAGTTGGAGAGGAATCTTATGTGCATCGAAGAGACCCAGGATCAAATCCAAGTGGGTTTATAATTTCCATGGGTACTATAGTAGTACTGTAGGAGGTACTGTAGTGGTAACGGTGCAGTACTGTAGCAGGTATTGTAGCGGGCACTTTAGAGAGAACTGTTTGGCATTGTAGCATCAAATAATTTTCCCTCGTTTGGGCCTTCGGGCCACCGATTTGGTCCTAGATTCCCTTAAGGCCTTCAGTCCACCCAAGACATTGGGCCAATAAGGCCTTTTGGCCACATCAAGTCATTCATGCCACCTTGAAGTGCAGAGTAAAACTAGACAACCTACAAAGAACAATCTTTATAAGAGGATGAACAAGGAACTTTCACCACATTAAAAGCTATATGGATTTCAAGAATGGGAGTGTATGGATCCATCCATCGGGATAAGCCTGTGCATGCATACGATAGCCTAACCGAACATCCATGTGAAGGTGGAGAGATAGTTTCATGATTAAAATGTTGGGGAGGATCAGTTCCAAATAGTTTTTCTGGTTGTATGTAATGTGTAAAGCCTATGGGCAATGAGTTCCTCTAAGGCCTACGAGCCATGTAATACTTATGCATATGGTCCTTGTAAGGGTTACACCTCACTCGTTGAAAGGTGGATTATCAAAATAAAAAAAAATAAAGTTTTTCAGGCCATTGGAGGGAACACCACCATGCTCATGACTATCGAAGAGACACGAGTAATCAGTAAAATATAGTGGCAGAATGGGAAGAACCACCTATGGTTCAATTCATCATTTGTAAGTTCAAAGGGAACTATGAAATCTAGTGCACTAAATAGTGATTATTTGAGGGTAATCTTCATCTACAACCACCAAAGCCAATAGAGAAAGGGAAAACATTTTCCATCACTACTAATGAGGAGCAACATGGATATTATGTGGTGAAAGGTATGATGGTAATTCATTCAAGAATAGATATTAGACCATTTGATTTTTTATCTATATATTATATCATATAATGAAATTTAAATAGAACTATTTATACACCACTCTAAAATAAGTATGTTTAGTTATCGATGAGAAGAACAAGTTGAAAATTTATTGAAACAAATGTTAGTAACTCCTCCTCAGTTAAGGTTTGTGGACTGAACCTTAAAAAAATATTATATTACTTCTTTTGGTGGAGTTTTATTCTATCATGTACCAGGATTGGGTATTTTTATTCAAATCTAATAACAACTTTTGACAAAAGGATATTGCAAGTCAGAGCCCAAAGCATCCTCCCATTCTATATAAGTGTGTATAGAAGGATTAATATCATTCAAAATAAACCTCTCAATTATCGATATTATTTCTTTATAAGAAATAATTTCAAGCTCATATTATTGAGAAAAAGGAGAGAATAAAGTGGGAAGAAAATCCCATTATGAGGGACCACACTGATGTGTTCCCTGATGAATTTTTTGGTCTTCCAATGGACCAATCGTTAGAGTTCCCAATTGAACATATTCTTGGATCTTTGCCTATATCAGGGAGACCATATATAATGGCCACTATTGAGCAGGAGGAACCAAAGAAGTATTTAAAAGATAATATAGACATGGTTGTTTATTCCTGAGTGTCTCACCATGTTGTTGGACACTATGAGTTTATATTGATGATGTTCAGACTCACTATGGAACCCTCAATAGTCATGTCCATAAATAATTGAGTGTATAGAGATTACCTCAAATAAAAGTTGGTATACTTTATAAACGATATTCTAAGATAATCCAAGTGAAACGGGGAACAAAAGGATCATTTGAATATAATTCTATAGAATTTATCATGGGGAAAACATTTTGAAATGTATAGTAAAAGTGAGTTCTAGTTGGTGGGGTATCATTATTTTGGTTGTTATCACTATCAATGGAATAAAAATGGACCCTTATAAGAAAAATGTTTTCAAAGAGTGTCCCTATAAATAATTTGTAATGTAGATCCATATATTACTTTTTCTATATTATTATTATTGGGTATTGTTGAATATCGTGTCATGAATTTTAGATACATTATCCAAGATGACTCGGAAGGGAGGAAATGTCTTCTGTACAAGTGAACGTGAAGACTATTTGAAATACATAAAATAGAATCTTATCACCATGTCAGCTCCCCCACTACTAAAAAATTGTTAACTCATTGGGGTATACAATGATTTTTGAAAAATGTTATTTTGATGTGTACTGATGAGAATTGATAATATTATAGCATACACCCCAAGGTTGATGAATATTCATGAGAAAAACTATCCCACTCATGATCTTGAGTTTTTGGGTGTGATCTTCATTCTAAAAATCCAGAGGTGATAACACTATGTGGAGAAATGGAAAATATATACTGATCATAAGAGCCTCAAATATATATTCAAACAAATGAAGCTTAGAATGTGCCAACAAACAAGGATAATGCACATCAAGGATTATGATGCCTCAATCCACTGTCATCCTAGAAAATCGAATAAAGTTGTTGATGCTCTATATAGAAAGGATCTAGAAACATTATCAATGATAAGAATTTAGAAGGATCCAAAATTATTATATTTTTAAATGATGGACCTGGTAATCATTAAGGAAGGAACATCGAAAATCCTTTCTCAAAAGTGTGAGAAACTATCCCTTACGATTAAAATAAAATATGCTCAAAGGAATGATGTGGAAATTCAGAAAAATATGGAAGTTATCATAAATTGGAAATCCAAAGAGACCTAAATTTATGGGGGAGGAGTTTTAGGATTTGGGTCATCGTTAAGTGTAACATCAAAACCATATATAATCAAAAACATTATAAATGACATAAATAGAACAACCTTTCCTATTCACCATGGGAGCCAATAATATATATAGATCTCTAAAAGAATTATTGGTGGGGAAATATGCAGATGTTTATCACTAAGTATACATCAAATTTCTAGTTATGTCATCATTTGGTTCATGAAAGAAAAATTCTAAGAGCCTGATGCAACCATTAACCATACCATCCAGAAAATGTGAAACCATAATAATTGAATTTTTCACTGAACTTATGAGGATATACATAGGAAATAATTTTATATGGGTTATTGTGGATTGTCTTATAATGTAAACTCACTTTATTTAAATTTGAGAGGACTTCTCACTCGAAAAACATGAACAGATATACAATAGAAACATTATAAGGGTGTATGGAGTTCCAAAATCTATTTTATCATATCATGATATAAGATTCAACCATTTTTTAGAAAAAATCATACAATATGATCTAAATAAATACTTTCTCATTAAAATGGATAATAATTATTAAACTAATGGACAATCTGACATTACTATAAAAAAACAAAAAGATATGTTTAGATAATGATTAATGGATTTCAATGGGAGATGGGACCATTATCTTCCTATAACGTCCTAGTTCCAGAAGCCACACAATGGGTGCCCCGAATCCGGTTGGTCACATGAAATCAAGCGCATTTCTGCAAATGCCAGAGGCTGCCGACTAGTGGGGAGGGACAAGGTCTGATAGTGGAGAAACTATACCCTCATTTTTCAAAGTTTAGTATAGTATAAAAATATAAACATACCAAAAAACAGAAGTAGAAAACAATACAAAGATGAATGGACAACAACACTAAATAAAAATATATTCAATATTTGCATGTATATGATGAGGCAATATGTCCTATTTCAAAGAAAGCAATCAAAACAGGATACACTGCAATCAAATACAATACAACACAAGTACCAAGTACAATAAAAAAACTAAAATAGTGCAACAGGACTCAACATCATCTCAAGCCTATGCTCAGTTCCATGTTCTCTTACTCCTCTACAAAAATCAAATACCTGTATATGGACCCTTTCAATTATCTACACCTACAGCAAAATAATTGGTTTGGGTCCAAGACATGACCCAAATAGAGTGTGAGAAATAAATCCTAATAGGCAACCACCAAAGACCCATGCCCAACTATCAGTGAAAATGTGCAACAGTAGTGTATAGTAATAAAATGCAGTAAAATAGGAAGTACTCAAAAGTAACTATCTCTATCAGTTATATTGCCATTTTATTAATTATTTATCAATTCAAATCTTGTGATTTTGCTTGGAAGGTACAAAATAAGAAATCAACACAGTGAATACTCAAATTAAACATTGTCCTCGGACTTGTAAATCTTTACCCACAGATGTGTAGACTCAAAACCCAATGGTGAATTCCCACATGCATAACAAATATAGCCCACATGAATACAATATATTTCCCTATGGCACGAAGGCTACTGCTCACAGGCATAAGAAATGTTACCCACTGGAAATAAGAAACACTACCCATAGGCTAAGAAAAACACTTCCCTCATGCTAACAAGTAACTGGGCCAATACCAACACATAAGCAAGAAATTTATATACATTTTCTATCAAGAAAACTTAGAGCATGATAAAAATCACAACATACCCATGGGTATCATTTCCAAATGGCTAAAGAAGGGAAACACACCCATGGGGTGGCCCTGGATCAAGGCAACGATCTCAAACAATAGTTTATAAAAATTAACAAAATTACTTACGCAATATTATGTTTTTAATATGTCAAGGCCTCATTCGTTCGACACCCCAATCATGGCTGCGTAGCACAACAGTACACAAAAAAATTCAATAGTTGGAATTAAACATCAGACCACCTACCTCGATCTCCTCTGATCGATATACGTGAATGACACCTCCTGAATCAATCGAGAACGGCATAGATCAGGGATAAACATTCACCCATTCAAACGTAAATAACTTCCAATCACCAAATAATTTGATGGAAAGACTCAAGGAGAAGGAATTTCTTACCTGCACGGTCCAAGGGAGATCACATGCAGAAGAATCAGATTCTCGATGAGCATTCACGAGCTCCTCTAGTCCTCGACTGTATCTCCTGGTGCTCCGGATTCGTTCTAAGATTACTCTATCAAAAGAGGTGGCTACTGCATATTTTAAGAGAAAAAACAAAACTACACGACTTGTACTCTAAAGTACACTGTGCGTACTTTCCATTTTTAAATGTTCTTATAGAGGCTACTTTCGACCGCTTCACTATTCATCTATCGACATGATTACATGGAACGTTTTACTGAGTACACATCATATACTATCGCTACGCTGGAGGCTACTCCCATTGCCTCACTGTTCACCTACCGACTGATTACATGGTGTGTATATACTATGTTCACAGCATGTAGTCAGTTTTTACAACCTTTATTACTGACAGTCCTACATGCCATGTGTACTCATCCCACATGGACAAAGAACATGGCATGTAGAAAAGTACACGGCGTGTACCCAAAAATATTGGATTTTTTCCCATTTCCCTTATTTTCTCAAAAAACATATAGAAAAAGGAAAATAAGAAACACATACTTCATGAATAAGAACCGGGTTCTTAAAAAAATCCCCCCTAAAGGAATTGTTCCCCTAATTTCCCTTCCAAGGGTGGTGAAGATAATGCTCAGAACAACTCTGGTCACTGAGCACATAAGTCGGTCTCTCGCTCCCGAGTTTCATCCTGCACTCGGCCATGCTGCAGAAAACTCGTATGAGAGGAACTGACCGGCCTCAGAGAACCTTCATTATCTTATCAAGAATTCGAATTGGATGATCCATGAAGGATGTATCGACCTGAATATCAATCTCATCGGGATGAAAATCGTGAGATGGGACTGAGTCATAACGGCGCAGCTGAGATATATTGAAGACTTCAAGCATGGACCGGTACCTCTGTGGTAACTGAAACCGATAGGCAACCAGCCCAACTCTCTCCAGAATCTCAAATGGTACCACATACATCAATGAATGTTTACCTTGTCTCATGATCCGCCTATGTCCCAACCTTGGTGAAACACCACGAAAACCTGATCCCCGACCATGAACTCCATGGGTCGTCTGCGGAAATCAGTTTAATATTAATGATGAGACTGTGTAGTAGCCATCCACTTCTAAATAAACTAGACATTCTCTATAGTATCTTGCACATGTCATGGTCCCAGTAAAGCTACCTCCCCTGCCTCCAACCAACACAATGGTGATCGGCATGGCCTGCGATACAAATCCTTATAAGGTTCTGTCTCAATAGTTTCCTGAAAACTATTATTTTAGGAAAACACCACCAGGTGTATGTGCTTCTCCCTAGAGACCCCAATTTCCAGGACGCATGCATGAAACATGTCCTTTAGCATATGTATCATATGCTCGGACTAGCAATCAGTATGAGGGTGGTAATCTATTCTCAGAAGCACCTGTGTACCCAGTGCCCTCTGAAAACTCTTCCATAAATGAGACATAAAATGGGCGTCCATATCTGAAATGATAGAATGAGGAACCCCGTGAAGAAGTACTACCTCTCAGATATAAAAGTTTTTTAGTTCATCAACACTGATGGTCTCCCTGATCGGAAAAAGGTGAGCTACCTTCGTAAGTCCTTCCACATTAACCCACACGCCATCACTGCCTCAAGGTGACCTCAGAAACCCAATCATGATGTCCATCGCGACATCATCCCATTTCCATTCTGGAGTGGGTAACTATTGTAATATTCTATCTAGCCTCTGATGCTCTGGCTTCACCTGCTGATATGTGGAACATCTAGTAACAAAACCATCTACCTCACATTTCATACCGGCCACCAATACTAATGTCTCATGTCACGGTACATTTTGATAACTCCGAGATTCACTCCCTCATATGAATCATGAAACTCCCACATCAACTCCTCGCATATATCCCCTAGAACCCACACATGAAAATGGATACACAGTACCTCAACATCCCTTATCGTATATCCAGGAGGAGGGTCCTCACTTGCCACCCAATCCTTTAGAACAAAGCCTTATTAATCTTATAGTTGTATCATCCCCAATCTATCTAGGAGGGTAGAAGTCACAACTAAAGAAGATACAAAAGCCCTCCCCTAACTATCATGCACTGCTAAATGCATCTTAGAGAATATAGCCATCAGCTACCACTCACTACTGGACTCCTGCAATGCCTGTATCTGAGTCCTCTTACTCAGTGCATCACCTACTACGTTACCCTTACCAGGTGTATAGGCAAGCTCAAAGTCAAAGGACTGAATGTATTCAAACCACCTTAGATGTCTCATATTCAAATCATGCAAGGTAAAGATATATTTAAGACATTTGTAGTCCATAAACACCACAAAATTTTTACCCAATAGATAATGTCTCCAACAACGTAACACATGAACAACTGTAAGCAACTCGAGATCATGTGTCGGGTAATTCTTCTCATGTTTCCACAACTTCCATGACCCGTACACAACTACCTGATCTCCATACATCAACTCTTCTCCCAGCCCAATACCTGATGCATCACCGTAAACTATATAGATCTTCCCTTGTTCTGAAAGTATCAGGACTGGTGCTGATATCAACCTTCTCTTCAGCTCCTGAAAGGCTATCTCATAATCTTCTAACCAAATGAACTTTACACCCTTCTTCGTCAAACCCCTCAACGGTGCTTCTAAGTGGGAGAGGTCCTGTATAAAGTGCATGTAGTAACCAGCCATCCCCAAGAAACATCATACCTCAAATACATTCTTTGGATGCTCCCAGGACACTACTGCTCTCAGTTTCTCTAGGTCCACGAAGACTCCTACCTCTATGATAATATTACCCAGGAAGTGTATCTAGTCCATCCAAAAGTGGCACTTTGAAAGTTTATCATATAGTTGATGATCTCTAAGTGTACTCAGAACGATCTCAAGATGAGTAGCATGGTCATGTAGAGTGTGAGAGTACACCAAGATATCGTCCATGAAGACTACCAAAAAATAATACAGATATGGGTGGAACACACGATTTATCAGAGACATAAAAACTACTAGCACATTCGTGAGTCCAAATGTCATGACCAAGTACTTGTATAGATTTTATCTACTCTGAAAAACTATTAATGGTATGAGTGATTGTCTAACATGCAACTGATGATATCCAGATCTTAAGTCGATAATCAAGAACACTCATTCTCCTCGAAGTTGTTAAAAAAGATCATCAATCCAAGGCAAGGGATATCAGTTATTAACCGTAAACTGGTTAAACTTGCGATAATCCACACAACGTCTAAGGGTACCATCCACCTTATTCGCAAATAGGACATGAGAACCCTAAGGAGATGTACTCGTTCATATGAAACCCTTTACCTGCAACTCCTATAACTGCCTCTTGAGCTCTGGCAACTTTGGTGTATCCATTATATAAGGAATAAAGGACCCTAGTGCCGCTCCTAGAACCAGATAAATAGAGAAATCCATATCTCACTCTGGAGGTAGACCTAACAAGTCGTCTGGGAAGACATCCCTAAACTGTTCAACCACTGGTGGGAAATCATTCTAACACCTTCCCTCGTCATCCAGATATAAAATCGCAAACTGGGATATCACTCCACCTCTCCCAGGATGCTCAGGTCCACCCCGGCTCACCTGAACATCAAATTCAACCTTGTATAGAAACTCTGTACCCTCTGGTGACATAAAACTCACCCTGTGATGATAGAAATCCACAAAGCCTCAAAAGGGTATCAACCAGTCTATCTTGAGAATGACTTTATATCTCGTCATCTGTAAAACATAAAAGTTCCATAGAAAATGATACCCACCAATCTATAGGGGGCACTCCATGCACGGACGCAGACCGGTCGTTCTAATCCCCAATGGAGTGTCTAGCATTATAATATCGGAAGAAGAAGAAACACATAGCCCAATGTTATCTACAACAGGCACAAATACAAATCTTTTTGTATCACAAGTATCAAAAAGTACTGAAGATAAAACAAAAGAAACCAGAATAGTATCTCGGACAGTAGAAGGTCTGGGATCCTGCTCCTATCGGGTCTATTTCACTACATATGCTTGCCCAGTTCCACGACCCTGAAACACATCCTGGCTACCCTAAGATGGCCCTTCCTATAGTCTTTGAGATCCTGGTGTCTGGCTACCGTGACCACGACCACCACCTCGTCCTGAACGTCCCAACGTATTCTTATTCCCTTACTAGTAATAAGTTGTTGCACCTACTCCCACACACAGAGTCTTCACAGAACCCCTCTCACTAGTCACTGGTTGTCACACCATGAATAAATGCTAGAGATGACCCACCTTTCCATAAGCTCTGCACTCCACAGGGTCCCATGGACACTAACATCTTGTATGCCCCTATTCTCCACACTTGTAGCACATTAACAAGCAACTTGAATAATTCTTCTAGATAGTACTGCCACTGAGATAGAAATCCATCTTCCACTTCCTCTTGACTATAGAAATTGTACCAGAAACTAGTGCTAAACCGCCCTAGCCCACACCACTATCTTTTCGCAGGTTCCGCTCAGTAATCAGTGCATGGTTCTCAATATCATGATTTGTAGGAAACCTGAAAATGTTCACCATCACTCGAATGTCATATCGAAGACCATCCTCAAATCATTAAGCCCTTAATATTTAATCTCCCACCAGAACATGTGAAAATCATTGTAGCTCTGTAAAGCGAGTAGAATAATCCATCACTGGAATGGCACCCTGCTAAAGTTTCATGAACTCTTGAGCTCTATCTGCCCTCTACGTCTCCAAAAAAACAATTATAGAATACTTCCTACAAATATTACAACTCTTTGTCTCAGTGATGCTTAGTATGGGTGGTAACATCCCACCATATCTGGGCGGAATCACGAAACATATAAGTAGCGATTTTGACCCTCCTCCCAGGAGGCATCTTCAGATGATCAAATATTGTCTACATAGAACCCAACAAAGACTCTGTAGCTTTTGGTCCACCATCCCATGAAAATGTAGGTGGATACTATTCCTGGAATATGCGTGTCACCTCCTCCATAGATGTGGCAGCCGGCGGTGATCCCTGGAAGGTTTTTATAAACCTCATGAAGCCTTCATGGAACTGGACATATGTGCCTCTGTCCGGTATAATGGCTGGTGCCACACCTGGCTCTGCTGGAGGATCCATCGGTAGCCCATGGCCTACCATCTCTGAAGTTTAATTTTTGACGCTCTCTTAGTGAACAACTAGTGGTCATATTGGTATCTAGACTCTAAAATGTCACACACATTCCTTAGATTAAGATCATAAAGGGATGAAAATGAGCAACGTAAGAAGGGAATAGGAGAAAGAAAACATTCATGTTTTACAAAACCTGACTACATGGTGGGTATAATAACTACACGGTGTGTTCCCTTAAGTCTTTCACATGTGCATGTACTTCTACCCAAAATTGTCATGTGACACCCCAACACATGTTGTGTTATCCCCACACACGGAGTGTACTTAAATTTTCTTCCCCTGCCTAATTACTTCTATATGGCTTAGCCACACGATTCTCTTTTGAACGAGACTACATGGCATGTGCTCGGTGAGCCTCCCCGACCTGTGTTGTTCGAGACATAGTCGGGTACACATCTCACAGTTCATAGTGTGTTCTAGATGGACACGGTTTTTACAACTTAGATTCCAATTGCCTGTTTTGTTAGTGACACGGCCGACTACTCGGCTGACACTACACGGCGTGTGACACCCACATAGGGCATGTACACTACCCCATTCCCCTGCCACATGTCTATTTCTACATGGTCTTTCACCGGTCAAGACACCACGATGTGTCCCACAGGTACATGGCATGTACTAGAAAGGATAACACTAACCCGTGTTGTTAGTTACATGGCCGGATTCTCGGGTTTCAATACACGATGTGTTCAAATGTGACACGGTGTGTTTAAGAAACATTTAATTTGTCCATGTTGTTAGTGGGACAGTGGACATAGGGTCAATGCGACACAACGTGTATAACCCGTACATGATGTGTTACCTCTAGAGTTTTCCAATCATGTGTTTTTTTCATACACGACATAGGACACTGTTAGATACTACGTGGCCTGTACTTAGGGTAGAAGGCGTGTACCAAAACATTTTGCATTTCTTTCCGAACAGAAGAGTACATGGGGTGTATTCATAAAACCACACGCCGTGTAGTCTGGGTTTCTAGACATTATACCTTAGAAACTACTCTGGGTCCCCTTTTAATAAAATTTCATGTGTCAGTATGCCAAATTTCGTTCCGTGGGGGGGGGGCATACTCCCCACGAATCAAAGTTTAGAACCCGACCTTCACAACAACAGGCTGGAACATGATCTGCTAAATTCAAGTCCAAGAGAGCCAATACTTCTCAAGAACCAAATTTTAGCATCCATTAACCCAACCATAACATGTACCAATACCCTATAAATAGAAGGTGTATCTATCTAGAACCTATCACAACAGCAAGTAGTATTTTTCTAGCAAAACATCTACCAATACTACATGCAATTTCTAATGCACCTACATGGCATGGAAACTATGCATTGTATGTGATTCTATCATGTGCCTAAATGATGAATGAGATGGAATACCCTCATCTCATCGGGTTGCAACTAAATAGAACCCAGTATAAAAATATAAACATCACACCACAAGTGAATCACCTAATGGTGAAAATCAGATCAACTGTAATGTGAAAAATCATAAAAATTGCAACATGAGGTAAATTTTATTTTCCTTGTACACGAGTTAGCTACTCCCAGGAAAAGATTATTAAAAAATACATATTCCATCGTATCCCTTCTGATAGGCTCCAAACAGTAAGTAAATAAGAAAAGAAACTCCCCTTGATACAACTTTGTAATGTCCTAGTTCCGGAAGCCACACAATGGGTGCCCCGAACCCAGTTGGTCACATGACCTCAAGAAAATTTCCCCAAATTCTAGAGGCTATAGACTTGCAATGAGGGCCAAGGTATGATAGTGGGAAAACTATGACCTCATTTTTCAATTTGTATTGTAGCAGAAAATTATAAACATACCCAAAAACAAAAGGAGTGAACAATACAAAGCTGAATGAACAATAGTACTGAATAAAAAATATTCAACAGTCATATGTATATGATGATTCAATATGTCCTATTCATAAGAAATCAGTCAAACATGATACACTGAAATAAAATAAAATACATCACATGTTCCAAGTACAAGAAAGAGAAACTAAAACAGTGCAATAGGAACTCAGCAGCATATCAAGCCTAAGCTCGGTCCCCCGCTCTCCTACTCCTCTAAAACAATCAAATACCTTTATAGGGACCCTTTCCCTTATCTACACCTATTGAAATATAATCTTTTTGGGCCCAAGACATGACCCAAACATGGTGTGAGCAATAAATCCCAGTAGGCAACCACTAAAGGACCATGCCCAACAGTCAGTGAAAATGTGCCACATCAGTGTGCGGTAATAAAATGCAGCAAACAATGAAGCACTCAAAAGTAACTATCTCTATCATTTAAATTTCCATTTTATTAATTATTTATCAATTCCAGTATTTTTCTTTATCTTGGTGGGTACAATGTAAGAAATCACCACAATTAATACTGAATGTAATCATTGTACTCACACATGTAAATCCTTACCCACATGAAAGTAGAATAAAAACACACAGGTGACATCCCACATGAATAATGAATATAGCCCACAGGAATATGAGATATTTCTCTCAAGCACGGAGGCTACTTCCCACAGGCATAAGAAAAGTTACCCTCTGGCTAAATGAAACACTTCCCTCGGGCTAAGCAAAACACTACCCTCAGGCCAAAAAGTAACTGGGCCAAGAACAACACATAAGAAAGAAATTTATATACATTTTCACTCAAGAAAACATAGAGAATACTAAAAATCACGGCATACCCATGGGTATCCTTGCCAAACGGCTAAACAAGGGAAACACACCCATGGGGTGGCCCTGGATCAAGGAAATGATCCCAAACAACAGTTTATTGATATTAACTAAATTACCTACACAATTTTAGGTATTTAATTAGTCAAGGCTTGAGAGATATGACACCCCAGTCATAGTATCATATCACAAAGGTACACAAAAACACTCAATAGTTGGAATTAAACACCAAAACACCTACCACTATCTCTTTTGATTTATATACCTGAACGACGCCTCCCGAATCAACCGAGAATGGAATAGATCTTGGATAAACATTCATCCATTCAACTGTAAATAACTTCCCCTCAGAAATGAATTAGAAGGAACGATTCAAGGAGAATGGAGATCTTACCCACGCTGTCCAAATGAGATAGCTGATGGAGGAATCAGATTCTCGGTGAGAATTCTAGAGCCCCTCCAAGACTCGGCCATATCTCCCGGTGCTCATAGTTCATTCTAAGCCTCCTCTATCGAAAGAGGAGGATACTGATTATTTTATGTGAAAAAACATAACTACATGGTGTGTACTCTAAAGTACACGGCTTTCAAATTCCATTTTTTATGTGCTCCTCTGGAGGCTACTTTCCAACACTTCACTGTTCATCTATCAACATGATTACACAATGTTTATTCTTGAGTACACGGCGTGTACTTCTCTCCACTGGTGGCTACTCCCACCACCTCCATGTTCACCTAACGACTGATTACACACCGTGTATATACTAAGTGCATGATGTTTAGTTAGTTTTTACACCCCTCATCGCTGACACGCCTACACGCCCAGTGTACTCATCCCACACGGCCAAAGTACACGGTTTGTGGAAAAGTACATAGCGTATACCCAGTTTTTTTCCCATTTCCCTTATTTTCTCAAAAACAATTAAGGAAAAAGGAAATGAAGAAACTCGTACCTCAAGAATAAGAACCGAGTTCTTACACTTCAAATGGTTGAGTTCTCGTAAAACAACAGTTTCTACTGAAGAATTCAAATGGTTCCATATGATGACCATTATGGGAAAACATGAAGAACACAAACATGCATGGATGAAGTTTGGGAATGTAAGATTCTAGGACCTGATATGGATAATGAAATGGTATTAATGGTGAAAAATATTCAGTATCACATCAAGATTTCCAAAATTTGATAGAATATATATGAAGAAAATCATCAATGAGAGAATGAGTTTAAAGTCATAGAAATTGTATTCATCTACATATTTCCATGGAAGAGGATAATTAGAATTGGGAAGAAAGGAATGTTGAGAACTAGGTACATCAGACCCATTGAGATTCTACCTTGATTCTAAGATGTAGCCTGTTGAATAGAACTAACACCTACCATGTATCATGTAATATATCTAATCCATGTATCCCTATTAATGAATTACATACCAGTTCTCTTCTATGTACTGAATCTAGAGGAGGTAGAGTTGAAAATTGATGTATCTTATGTGGAGTACCTAGTAATGATATTGGACAAAAGAAATAAATTAATATGAAAAAAGACTACACAACTTATCAAATATCAATGAAGATCCTATTTATGTAGAGGCAATATGAGAACTAGACTAATTGATAATGGATATGTAACCTCGCCTGTTTTAAACATAGAATGTAAAATGATATTTTGAGGGTGAAATATCATGGGGGGAAGAAAGTAAAAAACCCAAAATATTATAAATCGGTATCCCATTATTATAATTTTTTAATAATGTATAAATAATAATAAAATCACTTTAATGTAAACAGTATGAACATTATAAATGAATAATTAAAATAGAAGTGGTATTTCTAGGAATAAAGAACCCATATTGATTGAATATTTACTCGACCATTGGAATTGTAATTTTATTATTACGAATTTAAAATTAGAAAATATAATTGTAACATATCCTATAAATGTATAAATAAAATATGGGTATCTTATAAATGATGATATAATATATTTATATCATGGTATATGTAAATAAATATTTTATAAATGATGAATTATGAGTTAACATTTTTTAAAATACATAATATTTAATTACATTTTTATAATAAATGTATAGAGTTAGAAGAATATTTATTCTTCTAAATTTGATTCACAACATAATATTTTTTTGGCTTATGATTATAATATAACTTTATGAGGCCATTTTATTTTTTCAAAGTTTCATAAAATCAACTATAATTTTAAAATCATTATTTTTCAAATATATATATATTTTAAATAATTAATAATTTTTTCATGTTTAGAATATTATTTTCATAAATTGATATTCATTTTTTAATTATATGTGTCAAAAAATGGTTATGGTGAATTTTGGGGATTTTTCTAAATTCATTGACTTTTTGATAATAATGAAATATGGTAATTTACGGTATTTAACAAATACATAAATTATTAAGTCGTAGATGTTGTATAGATGATGTAAACCAATAATATTGAACATTCATTATCCCTTTAATTTATTTATTCATTGTAATAATAACTATTAAAATTATTGGGCCAAAAATAATAAACTATTGAATAATATAGTCAAAAAAACACCTGTCTCCTCTCCAATAAATTCCATCCCTCAACAATACCTCTTCTCACACAACCAAATCCTTGATGCTTGTCCAATTTCTATAAAATCCACTTCCCAATCTCAATACCTAAATCCAATATATATTTTTATCATCAAAATACCAAATCCAACATCCCTAATGAGGTTCTAAAAAATTAGAATTCAAGAGGTAAAATCCTCTTTCTTTTTGTTAATTTATTTTCGTTATAATTTTTTTTCAAAATATCTCCTTATATAACATTATCAAAGTTTCTTGATAAATAATTTATCGCAAATATATTATAATTTTATTATTTTAATTCAATAATCCATCATCATACCCCTCCCCATCTCCCTTTGATTCTAAAAAAGAAAACATTGTTCTTGATGTGTCGATTTACCACCAACATGGATGATGCAATTTAATTTTCCCACACAACATTAAAGGATGGTAATGAAACCCATATAATTGTTTAAACAGATTGTAAAATTTATTTTATAACTTTTTTATCTTCTATAACTTACTTATATACATATTTTTTAATAAAAAAATAAAAAGAGTTCATTATGATCGAACCCTTCCAATGTTAATCTAAATGAATATCATTTACATGTTATCTAATGAATAATCTAAATGTCAGGAAACAAAATAATTTATATGACCAAATAAATTTACCAGTGTTCAATAATAACAAATAATTCCAATTTTAATCAATAATCCCCATTTTAAATGATCTTAATTTCATGTATTTAAAGGATCCGATCATGAAAACCAAGAAATAAAACACGTCCAAATGATGAAATTGAACATTATAACTCATCATAGTGGTCATAAAAGAAATTAATACAATTATAATATAACAAAAATGGAGTATATATATTCTTTAAATAATGAATCTAATTTGATAATCTAGGATATTAAAGTGAATAATGATTTTAGACACAAGTTAAGGGGATTCTCGAACCCAATTTACTTTCTTTGGTTTGTTCCTCCTTTGTAAAAAATGTCAATATCTATGATCTCAAAATATCACTCAAATATAATTTCATTCCCCAATTTTATTTTCATGGATATAAATGCTTCTAATTTAGTTTTGTGAAAATTATTTATCTTTTTTCACAATTACTCTTCTTTCTAAAAATCACATTTTTAACCTCTCTTGAGATTGGTTAATAATCAGTCAATATAGATGATTATTATACCATGTATTTTATTCACATTTTATTTTATAAGCCCCAAATTTTATCCTTGAATATATAAATTATGAAATTCTCATGAAACCCATTTTATCTTCCATGGGTGATTTTATTGCAAGTATTTTTATACTTCTATATGTAATGCTTGATTATGTGTATGTTATAATGTGGCGTGACCACTCAAAATTATAAAAAGATCAAATGAATTGGTTAATTTTATGTATCTCACGAAATGAGGTCTAATTGTCATGAACTTGATTGTATCATTTTTCACAATTATGATGCGATGATTATATATATATGGTATGTTTGAACATGATGGTAGATTTATTCAAAATTACTTGTGCTATTAGACCACTGCGACATGATGTTTCATTTTAATATATTTCAATATTAAATTTTTATTTCTAATGATTCCTCTAATTATTATGATGATTATCCCTTACTCATGTAATGATTATTATTATCATTATATTCACCCATGTTATATTCATTTATGTTCTTATTTTTCTTCTTACCGGTCTTTTAGATCATATTTTTTATTTATATTCTTAGATGACTACATATACTGAGGAGTAAAAATGGTCTAATACAGATTTAGGGGAGACTAAATTAAATATTATATAATTTATTATTATTTAAATTTTATGTAAGAGCCAAATTTTCGGAATGTACTGAATCTCTAGATCCTGGATTTGTTACAATATTATGTTGATTACCTTTAAAATTATGTAATGGTAATGGAATAAAAAGTAGGGTCAATATAATAATAATTTAATTGTCATTATTTAAGGATTATATAATACTTAATTTATTTCCATCAGGACCATTGATAAATGGAGACGTTACTCATCTGTATATACATCCTCCCATCTCCAAGATTTTAAAATACATAATTTTTCAAATCAATCATTCACGGTTGGATTTAAAATTGTAATTGATTTATAAAATGACAATTATGTAATTATTATTAGTTTTAGAATTATTAAAATAATAATATTATAGTCCTCAGTCAATATAACTGAGTACTTTTCTATATATGAGCTTTATAACTTTAAAATATCTTACCATAACCTAAATGATTATGTAATTAAATATAACTAGATAATTAATAAAATTAAATGAATAATAATATTGAGAATTATTATTATGAAATTAAATAATTAATATAAGTTAATTACTAATTAAGATAAATAACGTATGAGATGAGTCATACTCGTGTTAAGAGATCTCTCTAAACCGTAGTTTTCCTTTTTTAGGAACATTTTCTCTCTATCCCACATTCAATCCCTTTATAATTTTATGGAATTATTCTATATTTTCTATATATTTATCAAACATATAAACAATGACTATTACCCTTTATTTTTATGAGGTGATACAATCGTAATAAGACTTTATCAAATTCTATAATTTTTTCATTTCCACTGATTATCAATTATGGAATGATTATACAACAAATTTTTTCCCTTTTGAAATACTTATAATTATGAATTATAATGGATTACATTTTATTGCACACATAATCTGAAAATTTTATGTTGGGTGTTCTAAGATATCTCTCCAATGAATTGTGAAATTATTTTTTCTCATGAGATGTAATAAATGATTTTAGAGGGTAAAATAAATAAAAAATGATTATTGTTCCACAATGTGTTGTCATTTTTATAGATATCTTTGAATTATTCTTATTTCTGGTTTATTATCGATTCCAAATTTCCTATAAATTTGTGATCTTATAATACAATTTTCTTTAAATTATTCAAAAATGTGAATAGTAATGTGTAATATCATTCATGATGTCATGTTACTCTTTGGAATCACACATACTGTTTCTATATGATCATTGTTCTCTTACACGGATTTTTATCTAACCCTTTATGTCTTCACATTCAACAAAAAAACCTCTTATAGTTTTAGGAGATCATTATATACAAAAAAATAAACGTACATTATTTTCATGTTAATATTTAATATACCATGTCTTCTTTAGACAGTAGGCCACTAAATCATTTGGATATATTTAATGGATATTTAATTTAAAAATTTTATACTAATATGTGTAAAAATATTTTGTCATTATTATTGTTATGTGAGGTTTTTCTAATTTTTTGCATATTATGACTAAAATTTTAAATGTTTTAACTCTATATATATGTCTATATATAGAGAAATATCATAGAATTTTGGTGAAGTATAGTGAGAGTGGATTTAATGAAATTGAATCCCAATATAAATAAATAAGTGTATATGAACACAGATAGTTGTAACATGTGGTAATAAACCAAAGAATATCGCATTGGGAAACAACTCAATCATCACGTAGTTCATGAAAAATCTCGTTTCTACACACCTATTTTGAAATTCATGGATAATATTCTGGGAAATTTACAAACATATCATGGCCCATTATAATGGAATTTATCCTAGTATTATCCTTCAATACATAATATTGAAATTATTATTGATATCTTAGATTGAAACATGGGGACTCATAAGATAGGAATACACATCAATTATAAGTTATTCCTATTGTGTTTATAAATCATTTTTTGAATATTTTTTATTTAATGTATTATAATATTATTTTTTATTATGGTATAAAATAAGACAAATCATTCCAATAACCTATTTTATAAATAAAGGGATAATTTTTAAAATGATATGAAAAAAATTTAGAGATCGAGAGTTGAGAACATCAAGAAAGTTCATTCTCAACAAACTTAAGTTATGAATAATAACATGAATAAATAAGAACACCCCCTTATCATATACATCATCATACCGAATTCGACTAATTAATGAAGCAATGAAATCCTCCCATTTCTGAATTTATGGTTTTTTCAAAACACGAAAACTTATTAACTCTATTGACAAGATATTATATAACCATTGATTCGTAGAAAATGAGAATTCAGCACTAGAAATTTATTTCATGGCGGGGTATATGATAATTGGAGGGTGATAATAAATAAAACAAAGTACAATGATGTTATTTAGTATAGGGATTAGGAATACTTCAATAGACTATTTTTTAATTAAATTTTTTTCCAAGTCTATATACATCATAATAGAGAGTTAGTTCCACAATATAAAGTAAAATGAAGATTATTTTATTTGATTGTGTGATGCAAAATTTCCATGGGTCTCTAGCTCTGCCTCCACCATTTTCATCAAAAAAATTAAGGAGGACCATTACATTAGTAGTTTAAATTTGATTCTTTGAAAATTTTTACTGATTCAGGGAATTGAAAGCTCTGAAGATATTTTCCTTGTTTCCCAAAAAGATGAGAAGGATATTGTTGTCTTTCTTTATTCTTGAGGGATTAAAAAATAGTATAAAAGTAGTTTTTTAGGATCAATTCATAAATCTCATGGAAGAAAAAAATACCAATTATCCAATGTGTTAAAAGAAATTAATGATGAATCCCAAAATCTTTATGAAGGGAATATAGAGATGAATCATGATGTAAATATAGGCTAATATGGATAATAAATGCTGAGGAGATATGAAGAAACGTCTGAATGTGATGGAAGAAAATAATGTCAATATCAACACATAACCTACAGTATAATGATTCAAATTTGATGAATTTTTGGACTAAACAAGACAATTATCTAATACAAGGGTTACTATAGACAATCAATGATAACATCTACCAAGTACTTGGATGAAATTATTGATGTATGCAATCACTACTTTAGAGGTGGTTCCCAATAACGATGTAGTGATAGGTACATTGATTATTAATTTATGAGTACTTAATGTATTTGTGGTTTCTCATTTTATTAATTTTTTAATGTCATCCATAATTAGTTTAACTACTCAAAAACTACCTCAAAACATTATAGATAAGCTATCTATGAGTATAATATATGGAGAACGTGTTGAATTCCTTGTATATTAATTATCCCCAAACAATTGTTTTCGACTAAACAATCAAAAAAATATCATCTTAGTTCCTTTAGTGGTGTTTGATTCTATAAGGGAATGGATTTTATATACATATATAAATCCAAAATAAACAATCAGGGGAGGTACATTACTATATACATTCCAAGTCATCATCCAATTATTTGAAAATTTTATAAATGAATATAATTATTCCATTGAATCATTTTTTCAACTGTGGATATTATTACCAAATGAGAAATTATATCTAGCCCTTGTTATTGAGACAAATAAGTGTATTATACATGAAAAAACATTCCCATAATGAGGGAATATATATATATATATTTATTACCCCAATGAGTTTTCTTCTCTACAATCACACCGATAGGTTTGGTTCTTAAACAAACAATTACCTAGATATATAACCATATCAATGAATCCTTATAGAAAGGACACAATTCAGTTTTATAAACTTAAAAAATTAGATATTGGATATTTTATAAAAGGGTTCTATTTGTCAAATATCTCCACTAGGGGGTGCACTAGTCCTCATTTTAAAGAAAATTGATTGTTTAATGTTCCTCTGTGTTTATTATCACTATACCAACAAAAAAATTATAAATAAAAAGTATCCCCTTATATGGATATATGACATTTTCCATTATCTATGTTTCGAATAGTATTAATCTAAAGTTTGAAAACAGTTGGATTATCAATAATTAGTTGTGAATAATGATAATATTATTGAATTTTCCATTAGAATATGGTATAGACACAATGATTTCATTGTGATGCCTTTCAGACATTGTAATTATCCATAAATCTGTATAGAATGAGTAAATAATGTCTTTAGAAATTACCATGAATTTTTTTCTATTATTTATTGATTATGTTAAAATATACCCCAAAATCATGGTGGATTATGAGGAGTATTTTAATATTCATCTCAAGACTCATCAAAATAAAAAATATATGAATTGTACATCAAATGATAGTTTTGGATAATGTAAGTGCCATTATAGAGGTATATTATCACCAATGAAGGTATATATTTGGACCCTATTATGATAAGATAAATTAATGATTATATGAGACCTCCCTCTATAATAGATATTTATAGTTTCCATGGACTAGATGAGTGTTAATGACATTTTTTTAAAAACATCACATGATTTTAATACCCACTAAGCAAGATAACTAGTAAGCTAGTAATTAATTTATAGACTAGTTAATGTAATGATATATCTGAGGGTTTCAAAACGATCCTTATCATTGCACCAATCCCCATGCTTCCCTCCATTGAAGATCATATTATAGTATAGATCGATGATTCAAAGAAGGGTTTGGGTTGTGTACTAATGTAATATTAATAATTTATCGCAAAAGCCTCAAGGTAGTTGAGTGTCAATGAGTATTACTATCCAATAAATGATCTAGAGTGAGATTTAGTGACCACTATATTGAAAATATAGATAAATTATCTATATTGGGATCATATGAAAAATATATGGAACATAAGGGCCTAAAATATATTCTCATAATGAATGAGATTAATATGTGGGTATGAAGATGGTTACCTATGTAACACCCCAAGCTTCCATATTATGCTTCTCTTTGAATAATACAGTAGTGTGTGTTGTAAGTAACTTCAAGTTCTAACGCACACCACAACCAATCAAACTAGCCGTTGTGAATAGTAATACCCAATTTTATAAATTTTATAAATTTTATCTTTCAAAATGGATATCCTTTTTGGATTCGGAATATCGAAATTAGTTGACGGTGAATTTTTGGTATTTTTCAAAAAACATTCAAATTTTGATGAATAGTAAAAAAACAATGAGTTATAGTTTAAACCCGAATTTTTATTGAAATAATTATTTATTTTATTTAAATTTAAGTAAGGTCAAAATAGATATATAATACCTATATAAGTCCAATTTAATTCAATTGAGTTAGTTTAGAATAATTTTAGATATATAAAAATTTTATTGAACTTTTCACCGTCTTTTACCCATCTCCTAGGAGAATTTGGAAATTAACATAAAACAAAATTTCAGCACTTCTGTGAGTTGAATTTTGAAAATCCGAGAGACACAGTTAATATCAAGGAGTAAAATGTGTTTCAATAACATAGAAATAATTTTTGGCGAATAGTAACTTTTTACATTTATTTACCACGGTTAAAAATAAATAGGGTAATTAAGGGTAAAAATGATATTAATATTACCCTAACACATGTCCTAATTCTATTGTACACATGTATCTCGACCAAAAATAGCCTTAGGAATAAAATATTATCATTTAGGTCAACTTGTATTAGATTAGGACAATTATTATTATTAAATTCAAAGAAGTGTTAAAAGAGTTAAAATCAAGGTTTAATTACTAAAACATTTTTAATAAGGGGTTATACATAAGATAAATTCTAATGTAAATATTCATTAGAAAGATAAAAAATATTTTCTACATAATGGTATTTTATTTATAAATTTTAGACATTAAATATTTAATTTATTTATGACACGATGGTGATGTAGTAATTACCTAATTAATGAAATATCAAAATAATTGATATTTTTAATATCCAAATAAATGTAATTTTGAGACTTTTAATGAATTTCAATAATTTTATAGGTTAAAATGACTTGTTAGTATTGATTTAATTTTGTTTTTTAGAAGTAATAATTCAGTTATGATTTTCACAAAATTCAAATACCAAATAGTGTCAAAATGGACATAAAAGAGTTTTAAAAAAAATATTACAGTATTAATTGATATTCAATTCCTAAAAATCTAAGGTTCGGCCAAGAGAATTATATAATGATAGGTGTATCATTAATGAACCACTTGGGGTTCTCTTGGATGTATATGGTATGTTTATTAACTATATAATATAAATACACAAAGAGACATGGTAAATGTCAAACTATTTAACTAAGAGTTAAATATTAATGATAAGGTTAAAATAGTGACCCAAACTTGTCTAAAATATATCGGTTAAAAGTATTTAGACCCATACCCTAATTATCCTTTAAATAATCCACATTAAAGCCATTATAAACGGAATATTAAATTATTATAAAATTATATATCTAGCTTTTCCAAAGG
Organism: Viscum album; assembly: GCA_963277665.1. NCBI lineage: Eukaryota > Viridiplantae > Streptophyta > Magnoliopsida > Santalales > Viscaceae > Viscum > Viscum album. The sequence continues at coordinate 1,223,988,767 of OY728131.1, read as the reverse complement.
TTCCCCTCACCCCTCTTATAAAAGGGAACCCCCCCCCCACTTTTCTCAATTTCACACCTTCAAAGCCTTTTGGCTCGGCCAAACCCTACCCAAATATTCTCTCAACTTCCCTTAATTCAACATAGAGGACTTATTTTGATCATAAACCCAACCTACAGAGCCCTTTTGATCAAATCAAAAGGAAGAACTTGAAGAAGAGTTAATGTTTTCACCACCCTCTTCCAAGTTCCATTCTTCTTTCACTTATTCTATCTTTGTTATTTCCATTCAAAAATTATAAATCCAGTATATTCTATATAATGTGATGTTATTATAAATATGGTATAACCATATTCAGTATTGTATCCATCCTTTTAATGACATTTTACCATACGTGCGTACGTACGACCTACTGTCTCCACATCGTGGTTTAATTGTTATTTAATACATTATTATTCAGATGGGTATAATAATGATGTTTGATTCATTTAAATAATAAATCTAAAATGATAATGATCTTGTATATATGATATACCATCCAATTATATCTTATTTTAATATCATAATAATGATATTGTTGCTTGTGCGTACGTACAGACTACCATCTCCACGAACGCGATGAGATTCATTCCCCATCATATCCATGCAATTATAATTCTCATTTGATGATTAAAAACAATTTTTAAGGACTTGATTTAATTCTATATATGAATAAGATACAACATATCCATAAAAAACACGGCTTATGTAACAAAATATATAAAATAAAATGATTTAGTCAACACCTGAAACGATGATAATACTAAGATATTATTAACAAATCAATGTTAAAAGATCATATATGATATCATATTAATGTATACGATTCTTGTATAATTTAATAACAATTATTTAACCATTATACAGGAGTTTAACCTACCCTCAATGAAGAAAAATTACAAGGTAAGGGTTTATTTTAAAATATCTTCATTATCTGAGGTTGTTTATACATAATTATCTATTGGGACCTCTTTATCAACCACATCCATGTTTCTTAAAATTGTATTTTAAAAAATTATTACTATTTTATAGACTATGGGTTAAATTCATTTATACCCTTTTTTAACTTTTTTAATATGTTTATAAAAGAATATGTCCGTCATTTTCCAAACAATGTCCTTTTTAACCTTTTCAACAAAATTAAGGTAAGAATGTTTTTTTAACTCAAACGGCGGGTGCGGCTAATTATCACTATTATAAAATCATTGAAGATTCGCTTACACACTTATAAAGATATTTTCAAAGAAAATTTTTTATTTTATAATTATGAGACTTTTAAATGATTTCAAAAAAAGAGATTTTTCCCTCAAATAGTTTTGATTTCATCTATGTCAGCATCCATTGATGGATTTTAATCTTATTTGAAGTTGATTAATTATGATACAAAACTTCCATATTGTATTGATGGTTTTTTGATATGTTTGACTGTGGATGTGTTATTTTTATACTATTCAAGGTTTATGGATAATGTATTGACATTTTGTATGCTAGTTTTAATATGAATGTTTATGTTATGTTTAAACCTATTCATATGAGGAATTCATTGGACTTAATAAGTGACGGGTGGAGCCCGCTATAGCTCCTCGATGCATCAGTCAGTCTCATGAGAAAAACTAGTGTCTTGGCACAAGTCCTTGACAAAATATTATTTGTAGTATTGGCACAAGGCCTTTTCTACATGGTTATGATAGTCTGGCATTATGCATTCCATCATTATGAAATTGGTTATTGATATTTCATGTTATTATTAAATTAGTAGAAAATCCACGTGAATAAGTAAATGGAATTATTTCATTTTATTTCTTCCATATTATGTTGAAGTTCATGTTTAAAAGGATTTTGTTTTAGTCATACATTGCCTTAAATGTTTATGCTTATTTATGAAAGTTTCTGCTATATTGTTATCCTTAATGGGAATCTGAGCTCACCCATTTATATGTTTTATTTTTCCCAGGATGTGAAGAAGTATTTTATGAATGAATTTCTGGGATAGTATAAGGGGATATGTGTGTGGAGACACGATGTTGTTGTAATTTTCAATTTATGATGTAATGTAACCTTTAAGAATGTATCTAGTGATTCCAAGGATACAAAACTAATTGGTCTTTTGAGAATTGATCTTTTGTGATCATTACAATGTTATGTAATAATGCACTGAATTTGGGTAACTGGGGGAGGGGCGTTACAACAGCTGATCCAGAAACGTGACTGCTTAGTCAATTACCATCCCATAATAGAAAAATGTTGCATATGATTTAATTAGAAAGTATTTGAGAACAATATAAATGATAAGTGTTTATAAAGATCCAATATTATGAGACATTAAATGGATAGGCATGTGAATTTGAAAGAAATGAACATCATAATTCATTTATCAAATTACTTCACACGCACCCCTTATGAGGAAGATATAAGATTCTAAATGACATGAAATATTAATTTATAAGAATGTGGAACCTATATGAAAATGTAGATCCTAAAAATTCAAAATGAAAATGTAGGATTTGTAATATTTTATCATTACTATGTGTACCATCAAACAATGAGATAAAAAATAGCAATCTAATGAATCACTTTTCTCATAAATCTCCATCCTACTAGAGATCACAAAGATGTATCAATATCTCCTGGAGAAATATAGGAGCATAAATATGAATATAGATAACAAAAAATATACATCAATGTTTTTTGTATATTATTGGAGATGGTTTAATGGAAATAATCAATTTGGATTATAAAACTATTACCCATACATACATGTAAATGGGAAAAATTTAGGATATACATTTCCATTATTATTACCAAAACATCAAGAGGAAATAATGTCATAATGGTTGTGGTGGATTTTCTTAAAGACACTATTCAGTTTATTTCAATTTTGGTATACATATCATTTGATCAACATACAATGATTTACATCAATGAGGTGGTGATGCTTCATTGAACACCACAATGAATTATTTAAGAATGAAATCCAAAATCTACATCCAGGTTTTGGATGTGTCTTCAACATTCTCTAAATATAGAGTTAAACATTTTTATATCTCATCACCCCAAATATTATTACCAAGATGAGAAGACCATTAATATATTTGATGAAATGCTTATAGATGTATTGATGGACACTAATGTATGTTTTTTTCATCATATTTGTTTTGAAAAGTTCTTATTCAATAATAGCTTTCACTCAAGATTAAAAACGGGTCCATATGAAACCCATTATTTTAAGAGATTTAAAATTCCATTTCTTTTGATTATTTCAGTGAAAAAATGTTTATGGGGCGCTAAATCAATGAAAAAATGATAGGAATGTTCAATTTAATTTAATAACGCATTGATGATACTTAGAGTTAAAAAAGGTCTATGCTAAAAATCAATGATGATTCATGAATTCTAAGAATGAGGATAAAGTTTTTATTAAAATATATCTATGGAATATTTTAATGAGATTTTTATATAAGAGAATCATAACCCATAGGTAAAATTTTCCATTTTCAAATCCTGATCACACCATATTTTTTTCTTATTGAGAAGCAATTCCACCAACACTTTCTTTAGTACACGAAGTATTTCATGTATCCCTACTAAATAACTAAAATGTAGATCCATCACATGTAATTAATTAATAATTAGAACAACTAGAAAATTATTTCCCTTAATAGGATAATCTTTCAAAGATATAGGACCATAAAGATAATGTTCTACACAATAAGAAAACTCAACCAGTCAATGTACTATGGTGTAACCATAGATGTAAAGAGTAAACATGGGAATGATAGGAATCAATGAAGGAATTTTACGTTAACATATTTTATCCTTATTATATAATATGAAATTATATGGGTGTAAGAATATAAAACCTTGATATTTTAATAACAAATTTATATAAAATAACATATATAACACCCAACACGGATCATAAAAGAACAATGAAATATTATTATTTTAATATTATAATATAACTTAGACACTAAATGTGTTGGCATGAATATGATTGAGCATAATATAAAATATATATGAATATCCTATGAAATTTTTTTAAGACAAATTCTTAGAAAAGAATTTATGAAATTTTTAGTAAAGAGATTATATGCCTCAAATATATGTTTTCTTCAGAAATGATTTGGGTTTCACTTTAAGATGAAATAATATAACTATTTCATATATTATATAGAAAATTAATTTTATAAAAAATAATTTTTTAAAATACTCATATAAATATTATAATAGTGTTACAATTTATAATATTTTGGAAAGTATTGGTTTTTTAGTATATATTGGAAATTGCATGTATTTTTGAAACATTCACTTATTTTATATATATAAATTAATTTACAAGTCCAAATATAATTTAATTTGGATTTAAATATAAAAAATATATAATATAGTTAATAAAATATAGTTATTTGTATTTGAATAATAATTATTTGTGAATTTTAATATTTTACATTTTCAGGTTTAAAAAAATCTTAAAACCTATTTCCACCATGTTTTTCATGATTAATTTTAAATTATATTATTACACTTATTTCAATTTAATTTGAAAAAATAGATTCCCAATTTCTTTAAGTATTATTTAAAATAAGTTAATATTTTTATCCAAATTTTTATCATATGGAATAGTAAAAACATAAAGAATTTATTAGCATGGTTAAGCATAAAACATGTTTACCATTGGGTAAAATTGATGCGATAAGTATTTAAATAACCAAAGAACATGTATAAATTATATTTTATGGATATATATAAACCCTATATCATTAAATATTCTGTAACCATCTTTGTTTCATCCGTTCTATGTGAACAATAAATGTATATATTTTATTCTTCTCATCAATTCTTAGTGTGTCCTCCACCCAACTTATCAAAGTGCACCCCCTACTATCCAATCAGAACATAAAGATCCATTTGGTTCATAAAATACCTACCTAAATGCATTCCATAAATTAATAACCAATACTTATATTCATTATTTTGATCATAAAAACATACATGGATGGTTTTATGTATAATCCTAAAGTGCTTATATGAAGAGGGGGTATAATTCGTAACCACTAATTCCTATTTTATTTCAACTTCCACACCCATAAAATCATATTCAACCATGAAGATATGAAAAAAATCTTTCACTTAAAATGATATTATATTTTTTATATGTAATAACCTACATCCATAACTTCTTCCATCAAAATGATTAATAAACCTAACAATTGTGTGTACAACGGACTACCACCTCGTGAACCGACGTAAATCATTTTCCATCATCAACTATCATATAAATTTAATATTATTTATTTAATGTATATAAAAATATTATATTAAGAAAATATTTATCATTATATAAAATTATTAAAACATATTTTATGATTCTGTTACATTCATTGAAGAATTAAAATATTATTTTAGTATACGTGGGAATTACCAGCTTCATAAAGCGATGCAAATCATTTTTCATCTCTACAATACATGGATGATATATATATTTTATATAATGAAATAATATGATAAATATGATATAAATATCATTCTATGATTATTATATAACACTTAACTTTTTACCATCATGGCCATTGAAAATTTGAAATTGTACTCATGCATATATATAGCCTACCATCTATATGACTATTATATAGTTCAATTTTCATAACAATGTTTCATGGATCATTTTAGAATTATGATTGTCATATTAGAAAGGTTATTATTTCATAATTATTATTTTTTATATAAAGAAATAAAAATATTAATGACCATAGTGAACATATCAAATTGATTCTGGCCATATGAGTCGAATATTGTCAAAACGTTGGACTAAAAGATAAATAATTTCATAATTGAATATAAAATGACAGGTAAAAAGAAATAAGAAATAATAATAAAGATAAATTATCTTATAAATGTAAATAATTAACATACGTTTATTATTTAGTATGATAATGAATGTACTTGACTAGTCAGACTGAAGATAATAGGTATCTCTAAACTATATTGTTCTTCATGTATCGATCATTCTCCATATAACTCACATTATATCTCTATTTATTGTTTTGGGGTTATTCTAAAATAAGTATATATATCTCTGATGTATAGAAATATCATATTTTATGTTGTTTTAATGGAGCGGTACATGCCTTGTGATCATTTATCAAATTATTTCATTATGAAATTTCATTTGGATATGATATGATGAAAAATTATTGAATAAAAATAATTACATAGAAAATTAATATTATTATTTTTTATAATTGATTCAATTTTTCAGTACACACAATCATGATCTTGTTTTTATGGGTGATATAATATGGTGCTCGAATATATTGGATATTGGTTTTGTATCAGGAGACATTACGTAAGGGATTACAAAGTAAATATAATCTATAATGGGACTCTATCCATAATAAAATGCTTCCTTGAAAGTTATACATTAATAATTCTTATGTTTTGTTTTTTGTTGCTTAAAAGTTTCCTATGTTTCTATGATCTTATGAAAACTTGTTTTTATGTTATTCTCTAATGTGATTATAAGTGACCTATAACAACCCAAAATGTTAAAACATAATTTCCCATATTATATAATTAAATGTCTTATTATGTAATAATGTTATCGAAAATACAAGCAATACATTTTGTTTTATACGACATATCAAATTTAAATTACCATTAAAAATAATTACCAATGATAATATATCCATTTTCGAGCGGTCACATTATTAGTACAAATATATGGTTTTGAAAAATCTAATTGACGTAGAAAAAGGAAGTGATGGACTCAACCAATAAGATCATACACTATGAAGGACATTTAGACGAACATTCAAGGCAGATAAAATATCTCAGATTTTCAGTTTACCATACCTATGATGACATCCAATAACTCAATAATGATCGAATCTGTTTATGGTATAAGTTTAAGCTCATCACGATCATGGCCCAAACCATCTTCACTGAACTACCGCATGAAATTCTCATAATCACCCACCTTACTCATAGGGTGTATACTAGCCCATTAAAAGTATAGGTATCAATACCTTAGAAATATGAGTATGTACATTATTTTTGTATTAAATAATGAATATATTTGAATCTTATTACTGTTAATTTTTAAATTATTTTTTTTATACAAAAAAAAATGTATTTTTGGTTAATATTCAAATTCAATTAAGGAATTTATTTTAATGAATAAATGTATTTTTTAAATAAATAATATTTTTAAAATAAATAATTTTTTAAAAAAATATTATTATTAAATAATCATTACTAAATATAAATGTTCATATAATTTTTATAAATTCAAATTTATTTTTCAAAGGATTCAAAGACTGATATTGCCAAAAAAATCAAATATTTATTAATAAAACTGGAATTTATTTTAAAAGTAATATTTGAAATATATTAAAAAAAATTAGATAAAATGGATTTTTTTTATCTCAGAACATCAAAATTATCCAATTGTTAGTCTTTATTAATTTGAAGTGACTGTCAAAATTTTAAAATAAAAATTAAATATTGTATAAATATACTTATTTGTATTATGAATTCATAATACACAAAAATTGATGTAATAATCACTATAAAATATATCCACAATGAAAAATAAATTTAATATTTTAAATTATTTATGTTTTAACTTAATTTTATGGATTTTCTAAAGCGATTATGAATCCTCCAAATCTAATAATATATTTTAAGGTTTGAAAATATTTTCTTTAATAGTATGACACACCTCCACATAAGAAAGGGAGCTTTTTTTCTTAATATTGGACATTTACCTAAAAAAATAATATAAACCACTATAATTTTTTGAAACCATGTGAATAAAGCATGGTTTGTTTTCTAATTTTGGTTATTTTATTATATATAGTCGAAAACTATGTTTGGTAAATTATAAAGAAATCCACACTCATTTCCATATAAAGACCCACCCATGTTCCCATTCCCCTTTACTCAAAATCCTTAGAGAATTCCCTTACTCTTCCATCCCCTTTCTAGAGTACTCCAATGCAACCACAATGCTCCCAATAATCACTTCTCAAGAATTTGGAGTCACACACTCAAATAAGGGATCTTTTACACTCTTCTTATTAAAGAACATATTTTAAATTAGTCCCTTTAATTCATATTTTCTTTAATTTTTAGTATGTATTTCTTCAAAACTATTTTTATATTATTTATATTCCCAATATTTCAGAACCATTTAACTATAGTTATACCATTCTAATAACTTTTATGTACACCCATTATAATGATGAAATTTTGTTACAGAACCTCACCTTTACTAATTTATTAATGTTTCCATATTATAATATCCTTTCAATTTCAAATTTCTTATTTTGGGATAAGTTTTTACATGTCCCTATAACTACCCATTTTATGTCCAAATTATGATATAACCCTTTTTCTCTCATTGGATTCCAATTAATGTGATTAATTTTTTTTAAAATAATCATCCCAATTTTTTTTCAATTCTAGGAAATAGCTAGAAATATAATGAATAAGGTATACAATCTTTGTGATTGGAAATGTGATGATTTCCCAAATAAGATACCCAATGAGATGGGTTTCGGAATCAGAAACATTGTGTAACTACTCCCATAGCTCACCTAGGTGTTGAATAAAAACTTATATTAGGAGGAACACCCAAATCCATCATAGATAGAACAAGATACAACTAATTTCATTATACGAAAAAGGAATCTTACATTATATAGATCATATGATCCCTTATGCATGGAAAAATGGATCAACTTCAATGAGAATATCTTCACCATCCTTCAATGTTTTGATAATGAATAAGATATACTATAATTTTATCACATAGAGGGTGACACTATGTTGTGGTGTAAATTGATCAAGAATATAAATCATTCGTAAGGGATCGAACCTATATGGTGGAAGGAATTAATGAACATGATTTTTGATAAATTTTTTCCCCTCACTCTCTAACATAAATGGAATAGAAATTTCCTTACCCTCAAGAAAAAATTCATTGAATCTAGCTATGTGTATAATGAAAATTTCAAAATACCAATATGATATTCGTAGGGAATTGTCGTTACCCTTGAATTTAAAGTGAACTACTTATTTGGCGAGCTAAAATATAATCTATAACATTATCTCCCAATATTTGACTCTGACAGTTATGTGTATAATATATTATATTCACTTATTTTCAAAATGGAGAATATAAAATCTCAAGGGTATCGTGAGGATAATAAATTGAAAGTGGTGTTTAATTCTAATGGTTTGATAGATAAATATAATTGTGCCAAAAAAATTTACGTCCCAATTGTTGAAGGTGTGGAAAGAAGAACCTTAGATGTTTCTAATGTGGGATAAAGAAATGATTTATATGTAGGAAGGAAGGGTATATACCTAGTGATTTTTTAGGGGATAAACACACTAATGCGGTGGGGGAAATTCTAGAGCAATGGAATTCTCCATTCAACCATCAGTACTTTGTTCATTTCTATAACTTCAAAGAACCAAGGAACTTTTCATACTAATTCACTACAAAAATGAGGTTTTGAGACAACCAATTACATCCATGGAAGAATATGAGAGATTTTTATAACACAACTGCAAATGTGGATCCTGAAAATTAGGTGGTGATATTTATTATAGTTATATATACAAGGATTGTGAACAAACTTTATTATTATGATTCTAAAAAATCATCCATATCTAGAAATCTTAGTAAAACTATTCAATCACCAGGAGAAATCATATAAGTGGAGTAATCTATGAAAAAAATGGGTCTATTATTACATCACAAGTATATAAATCCTACCCTAACAAAATTTTTGGTATGAACTTTCTAGAGAACCTTATCATACTATATTTTTTAAATTTGATAAAATTATGGGTATGGATTGGATTTACATATATTCGGCCAACATAAATTTTTGATAGATGGAAATAATTCTAATTATGGGGAATCAACCCTCTATTGTCTTCAAGTAAAATGAAGAGGGTGAATCTTTTTTATCAGCAACATATCATGATTTGATATTATTTCCCAACAAGAAGGTGAATATATCTAATATGATTGAGTCAAAGTAATTTATCATCCTCTAAGACATGTCCATTGTGATTGAATACACATATGTGTTTCATATGGAATTTTCTAGCCTTCTTCCGAACTGAGATGTTGAATTTTAAATCGATCTTCTACATTGGGTGTTTCCATTATCGATTAATCGATATAAAATGGTTGTTATGTAACATGAGGATAAAATGAAACAGCTATAGAATAATCTGGATAATCTTTTCAAATGGCCAAGGGCTACACCATGGGGAGCACCAGTCCACTTTTTCAAGCAGAAGGATGGGTCAATGTGACTTGGTATTGATTACCATGATCTGAAAAAATGCCAATAAAGAAAAAGTGCCCTCTTTATTGATTGATGACTTTCCCAATTAGCTACATGGAGAAAAATACATCACCAAGGTGGATATACGGTTGGGATATTACCATGTAAGGGAGATGGAAGATGATATATCTAGGATGACTTTTCGTACATGGTATGGGATACATAAGTTCATCATAATTCTATTTCAACTCACTAATTATCTAGAAATAGTCATGAACTTGATTAATATTGTTTATAGATATTACATTATAATTTTTTTTGTAGTATTAATAGTTGATATTATAATATTATCTAAAACACAAAAAGAGTATGAGGTGCATATGAGCACTATTCTAATGATCCTATGAATGAAAAAACATTATTACAAGTACTGAAAATGAGATTTCTAGTTGAAGGAAGTATCATAATTAAAGAATACCAACAAAAAATACTAGATATCTATGGAACCTTCAAAAATAGAAACAATTTTATGATGGATGAGGTCTATATGTGTGATAAATAATTTAATATTAATTAGATAAGATGGGTAATATCATCAATTTGAGAAAAGTTTATCATCATTTTAAAACCCTTTATCAATTCTAACACAGAATGGAGTCCATTTTTCTTAGAATGATGAATGTGAAGATGGCATAAAGGAGTTGATAAGGAGGCTTATCACTACCCTTGTTCTAAAACTTCCCAAAATTAGAGAAAAATTTATATTATTCAATCAGGGTTTTAAAAGTGATTGGGTTTTGTGTTAATTCAAAATTAAATTGTTGTAGTCTATGCTTCGAGGAGGTTGACTGTTCATGGACATAACTACCTAACACATTATTTGGAGTTGCCTGTAGTGATCTTCACTTTGAAAATATGGAATAATTTTATCCTTGGGGAGAATTCTTATATATATTTAGAATAAAACATTATCAACTATATGTTCACATAACCATAGAGGAATAAGTGTTAATGAATATGGTTTGAGTTGATCAATGAATATGACAGTTCAATGCACTACAATCCCAGTAAATAGAATAAAGTTGTAGACACTCTACGTAGAAAGGATCAGTAAATTCTATTTTGGATGAGAATTTAAAGGGATATGATCTCCATATATTTAAAATGGAAGGATATTTTAATCATAATGGAAGAAACATTCTCAATCCTTTTTACATATTATATTTAAATTTTACCATCTAGAGATCTTAAAGGATGATCCAAGAGATGTTTTCAGAAAATATAAGAATGTGGAAGCTATAAGGAAAGGTAAATCCTTGTAGATAAATATTAATAAATAATGATTTGTGAGATTTGGGTCAAGTAAATGTGTGCCATAAAATTCAATGTTAATGAAGCTGTTGTTGGATGATGAACGTAGATCAAACTACTCAATCCATATTGGAATCACAAAGAGGAATCCGTATCTCAGAGAACACTATTGGTGTGATAACAAAATGAAGGGGATCATGGAATAAACATTAATATGTCTTGTATGTAATCATGTCATGGAAGAAAAGTAAAACTCTAAGGGGATGATGCTACCATTTCCCATACGTACATGGAAATGAAAAAACACCACTATGGATGTTGTCAGAGGAATTCTGAAAAAATCAAGTGGTAATAATTCTATATGGTTTCAGTGGATCATATTACAAAGACTATGTAGATGATTTATATACGAGATGATTTCTAACTGGATCAACTTGGGAAGATATACATCATAAAACTGTTGTGGATATAGAAGTACCGCTATCAATTATATCTGATTGAGACCCAAGATTTACCTTAATGTTCTCAAAAAGTCTCCAACATGCTATAAACAATGAGCTTAACTTTAGTAAGACTTATTAGCCACCATATTATAGATAATGCGAGTGGAAAATCTAGACACTTATCAACACATTCAAATAATGCTTAATTGAATTCAATGGATGATAGGATCAACATATTCTACTAGTCGAGTTCAGAAGTAATGACTTTTTCCAATAAATCATCTTATTGAATCCCTACAATGACATTTATCATAAGAGGTGCATAAAACCTACATGTTGTGTTGAATTTAGGAAACATAAACGTTTAGTTCAATAAATGTGCAAGGAAATATTGGAAAAAGGTTAAGACCATTCAACATGACATCATGGATGCTTAGAGTGAGTAAAAGTGTTTTGTGGCCAATTGATGATTAGGCATAGAGTTTTATGTTTGAGACATGGTATTCCTATACATATCTCCATTGAAAAAAATAATAAGATTTTGGTTTTATGGAATCCTAAATCTGAAATAAATATATCCTATTGAGATCCTTTCTCACATTGGAGTAGTGGCCCAACGTCTAGCACTCCCGCCTAACCTATTTCAATTACTTGATGTTATATATGTATCCCTCTTCAGAAAATACATACCACACCCCTCACTTATACTCAATAATGTGGAAGTACCACATGATAATGATCTCTAATATGAAGATCATTCATTGAAGATCATAGATCATAGAGATAATGATATATGAAATAAGACAATACAACTGGTCAAAGTGTTGTGAAAAAAAATGTTTTAAGAAGCGATGTGAGAACTAGAGGAATATATGAAAAAAAATTATTATCATCTATTTTTATTTGGAAATATAAAATTTCATCGGTGAAACTTTTTATGTGGGGAATATTGTTACAAACCAAACTATTATAAATAAAACCTCCTAAATTATTCAACAAAATGTTTTATTATATAATATGGTTATAGAAAACACCTTAAATCCTTTGGTTTTATTATATCGAATCATATTTAAATGTATATTTAAAATCACAACCATTGAAATTTTAGATCATAAATAGTGATCAAATAATTAGTATAAATATATGTTTTTGTCATATCCAATTGACAATGAAAAGAGAATTTATTTCCTCAAGAGGATAGATCGTACAATACAAATCCCATTTATTAGAGCATCTGATGAAGATAGAATATACGAAAATTTCCCTTGACCAAGACATTCTCATATCTAATAAGTAATGAATGAGTTAAAGAATTTATGGGATAATTTCAAGCTCATCAAGATCATGACCCAAACTATGTTCACTACACCTCCCCATGAAATTCTCACATCTAATAAGTAATTAACGAGTTAAAGCATTTATGGGATAATTTCAAGCTCATCAAGATCATGACCCAAACTATGTTCACTACATAGAGAAATTGCTGGCATATTAAATCGATATGTATCACGATCATGGAAATAAAAGTATGTACATCATTATTTAATAGAATAATGAATATATATTCGTCCAATTTTTGTAAATATGTCAATTTTTTTTCATACAATAAAACACAAATAGTTTTTTTGTTTTTTATTCAAATTCAATTCGGGAATTAATTTGAGGAATTAATGGATTTTTGAGATATATAATATTTTAATTAAATATTATTATTATATAATTTTCATTAAATATAAGTTGTAATATAATCTTTAGGAATTAAAATGTAAGTTTTATGAGGGATCAAAAACTGTTATTGTCAAAAAAACTCAGTGTTTCTCAATAAATAAAGATTTTGTTTTAAATTTAAAAATAAAAAATTTATGAAATAATTAAGTAAAAATTATTATTATTTTATAAATTAAAATATGAAAACTATTCAGTGGTATATTTTTCAGAATTTTACAAGACATGAGATTTATTTTGTAAAAAATAAAACACATATAAATATACATTGTTTATTAATACATCATAATGACCCAAAAATGATGTAATAAATACTAAAAAATTAGTCCACTACCATATATATCTTTTTAAATTAAAATAATGACATATTGTATTTACTTTATTGTTTTTACAAATCCATTATGAATCCTATAAAACCATCAATATATTTTGATGATTTTTAAATTCATTTCTTTTAGAATATGAGTTACCTCCACATGAGAAAGGGGTTATATTAATATTTTCTACTCTTGGAATTATAAAATATTGAAAACCACTCCCATTTTTCATAATACATGTGTCATAACTAGGATATGTTTTTTGTTCGTTCTTATTTTATTATAATTAGTACAAAACCTATGTTTAAAAAATCATAATGAAATCCCCACTCATTTCCTTTTTAAACGCAACTAAACTCCCATTTTACTTCATTAAAAATCATTGGATCATGTAAATACTATTCCCTTCCATCTCTAGAGTCCCCATATGGTTCCCTAACCTATCTATTTTCTCCCCCAATGCATTTTTAGTCACAAAATCAAGTAAAGGATCTTCCACTCCCCTTTTTATTAAAGAAAATCCTTTATGTTTTTCCTCTTAATTCCTATTTATTTTTATCTATGTGATATTTTTCAACAACACTAGCAATGTATAACTTTTCCTCACTATATTAGATTCTAAATTAACTCTCATTATACCCTACTATGAACCTTTACGTACACAAATTCAAATTCCGAAATTTAGTAAGGGATACTCAAAATCACATCATTATTCAATTTTTCTGAACATAATATGCCTTCTATTTCCAATTAATTATGTTGGGAAATGTATTTAAATTTACCCATTACTATATATTTTTAGTAAAATGATGAAAGACCCTATTTTCTCTGATCGACACATTATTTGAATTTTTTTGACGCCATTATGCTGGTGAAATGTTAACCATGATTTTATTTTCCAAATCAATTGTGTACTGAATACCGTCCTCATGTAATATCAATGGTTTCAACACTTATAAAATTGTACCTATTTTTCAATGGTATTATATGTATTTATTCATCACTACAAAATATTGGAATAAAATATGATGACAATTATATCCCTGTTGTATCATATTTGTGGAACACATAATCATGAGAACGAAATTAATGGGATGTGTATACCCATAATTATATAGTACTCCAATGTATTGTGTAATTTTTAGTATCATAAGACATCATTTTGGGACATGTATTTAACCTGATTCATTTATGTGAATTTTTCCATCTTGATATCATCATAGTTATCCATGACCTATGTTTATGAGGTAGTGTTTTCATTTTTTCCACATTTCCCATGTTATGATTTTTATGTTATATATTACCATATTATTCATGTTACTTTTATTCCAAATTTATATACATATTATATAAAATATATAACCTCATTCCATGATTATTACCTTACTGTGATTTTTATCTCGCCAATATCTTGTGTATGTCCCTGTTTTATCCTGTCTTGTATTAAAATCCATGGAATTTTAGAAACTTATTAAAGATGTTTTCAATAATGTTATTGTATCACAAGTTCAACACATTATTATATGTTTATATTTCCCAAATACACTATAATTATTGATCTTCTGGGAAGAATTATTTCCAATTTTATGTAATAAATCAAAAGTTAATGTGAAATAAATAGTAATATTTTTTTCATGACCATTCTATTTTATTATATCATGTTATACCTTTAACTCATATGTTATGTTCCTATATTATATTTTTCCCATTACTGGGATTTCTTCCTCACCCATTTTCTTTGTGTATTCCCCAAGTTATGACATTTAAATTTGGGAGATAATTATGAATATTAAAATAAATAATCTTTAGTTTAATCATAATTTTTTATTTACCTATCCATTTGAATAAACTAGACCTTTCGATCCTCTATTTGTATTTAATGACATTTATGTTAAAAATAATGTAACAATATGTTTACAGTTTTTGGGTTTTAATAATAGAAATTCCCAAATTTATGATTTAATGGTAAAAATTGACATCAAAAACCTCATAATACATGTGATTAAGGTAATTTACATGATATCACTTTAACTAACATAGGATGTGAGACTGATTTTGTGAATGATACACTTATCATACACTCTAAAACTAAAAATGGATTATTTTATTCTCATTCATCGCCCAATATTGTACATAAGAAATTTTCAAAGGGTGTATTATCAATAAAATAAGGAATATATGTTGAATTATAAGTGAAATGTCAAAATGTTATGATTATAAAATCAGAAGCCTGTAGCTTCTATATGACATATGTTTTTTAAAGTATACTTCTTAAAAATTATATATTTTTTACACAAGTATAATTTGATGTATTTATTTAATGGATTTGAATTGTTTATATATATCCAATATCAATTTCAATAAAAAAATGTCATATTTGATTTTTAGAATCAAACGATGTTATTTTTTGTCTAAGAAGAAATATGAACTTCCCAAAAAATACATTCATTATTTGGGTCTTACTACATCTTCAAAAGGTGTATTTATTTCAAATTGTTAGGTAATATACCAACATTGAAGATACTCTAACTATGTGGGAATATTCAAATGTATTTTTGGAAGAGAATCATAGTATTCCCAAAAATCATTAATTCGAGTCTTAAATAGAACTCATACCTTATTATGAAAATATTTTAAAAACTCAATTTAGAATAACCATGATTCAATTGTTTGAATTTAAGAAGGAAGACCATGATAATATTGAATGGTGGTTCATCTCCCTGAGTTTGTTATAGTTGTTTTAACCGGTTATTTTTTTAAGGATATAGATGGGAAAATTTCACATTAAATTGACTATTAAGGAAATGTAAAGTCCAATGTTAATTAAAAATATACTCTACCCTATAATTATGAGTTGATTGATCAGATACACAAATATCAAAAATATTATATGATTGAGATTTTTTTGAGACATCATCAGTTCTTTTTCATGGAGTATGTACTCAAGATAACATTCGTTAAGAGGTATAGTCATTATAATTTTTTCCATAAATTTAGAATTACCGATGATCCTAATATTTTCATGAATTTGATGAATAGATTCTTCACATATTAACTCAATAGCTTTTTGATACTCTTTATAGATGATATTTTTAAATATTCTAAGATAATATAAGTGAATGCAGATCAGTTTAGGATTTTTTTGAAGAACCTAAGGAATGATATGTTTTACTCCAAATTTATCATTTATTAATATTATATGTACTTGTTTTCAATATTCTGTTATATAATCTTATGTGAGGGTATATTGGTTAATCATTCACTGGATAATGATATTGTTCTATATCCATGTCAAACTATATTTATCAAGATCCAATGATTTTATAGATTAAATAAATATAGTTGATTATTTGTGAGAATATTTTAATTGATATATAATTAAATTATCAGGTTTATAGAGAAGGGATCCAGTTTCATTTTAATAGATTAATATGAGAAAAATTCCACAAAACTAAAGAGAATGATGGTAGGTGTACTTGTTTTCCCACTAACCTACACTAACAAAGGGTTAGGGATTTATGGTGATTCATTAAATAAGGGTCTTGAATTCATACTAATTTATAATGACATGGGTATTTTTATTCCTCACAAAAATTAGTTTTGTATAGAAATTTGTTTTGATTCATGATTTGGAGTAGGTAGTGGTATATTTTGAGTTAAAACTATGGATTCATTATATTTATTTAGACAAATATGATATATATCCTAATCTTAAAATCACTATGTATATACTCACACAGAAAGAGTTTAATATTTTATAAATATATAGTTTTAGTTGACTATAAATTATTATCACTCAATTAATAATCACCCTTTGTTTGAAGAATGGTGGTTGATATATGGATTTAGAATTAACAACCCTATTTTTTCATGATTATGATTGAAATAAATCCAATAATAATGGATTTTTGTTGTTATACCATGAAAAGATATGGAAGTGAATAATATATTATCATTATGAGATTAATTTTAATCCCTCCACCTATGTAAGGATAAAAGAGGTGTAGAATAAATACATGGAACTAAATAAGAAGATAATAAATTCTTCTATGTTCAGATATCATTGAAAAGTAATGATAAGGTTCTAGAATCGAATATTTTACCTATCAATACACTATTTGAATATGGATTTTCAATAGTAATATCATATTTGATAATTATATATACCTACTATATGTAAAATGTTTTATATATATCATAAAGAGTATTTATAGAGGTACAATATCAAGAGGGTTATTATGGAGTGTGTATCTTGTTTCTTTTATGCTATAAAATTGAAACTATGAGGTAAAATTATAAGTGTTTGTTATATCCATTACACATACCTATGAGAAAATGGGAAACTATATCTATGGATTCATTACTTGGTCCCCCAATTATATCTAATGGTCATAAAAATATATTGTTTTTAGTCGAGAACGATAATAAAAATTCATATTTAACTGATATTAGATAATGGTTATCTCTTGATAAAATAATTTAGTTTTATGTTATGTATCAAGTAAGGATTCATGGATTACCACTATATATAATCTTCATACATATCATCACACTAAGAGTACTGGTAATACTATATAACTTATTTGAATATCTAATACAATATATTTTAATGGTTTTTGGTATCAACACCTTTATTTGGAAATTTTTAATTAAAACCATAAAATTAACTCAATAATTTTGATGAATCATTATGAAAACCTCTGTGAATGGGGATAAAAAACTCAAATATTTTATGATGGTGTTGGAAAATGAAACGTATTTAAACCATAATTACCTTATGAAATGACAATGAAGATTTGATCTATTCAACATCAATTCATGGTTGTTTACAGTCAATTAAAAATTTATGCTAATATTCCTCATCATGAAATACAAGTTTACGTAATTGATAAGTTATTCTCTTGAATATCTACATATAAATGGTTAATAATATTATAAATAAAGGTAAAACTCATCCCCAGATATATTGGTCCCTTCAAAATTCATTATTTTATAGGGACACTTCATAATTTTTTTTGTAATTCTACCAAATCACACCCAATTACATGATGTGTTCCATGTATCTCTCCTGAAAAATTACATATCTAATCCATTAGATGTATATAAATCAGATGTCATTGAAATTGAAGATTGATCTCTCTTATAAGGAATTAGTGTAGATTCTAGATCAAAGAGTGAAATTTCTTTTTAACAAGACCAATCTCCTTGGAATTTATTGAAGTGAAACCATAAATTTGAGTAATCTATATAGGAATACAAGTATCTGAGGAGGTATATTTATTTTCAGTTGTATGTATTGATGTAAATGAATTTTGAAGTATAAATTATTATATGTGTTATGATTACAATTGCCATAGATTTTATGATAGATTTATCATTATGTAATTTTTATTTCATTGATATATATCATTACAAGAATCATTGTGTTTGAAAGACTCACGATATCATATTAAAATAATATTTTTATTTGTGATAGTTATCTCCATGAAGTTATAATAGAGGGTATGAATAAGACCTATTATGTTAAAAAAATTATTGTTTAAAAATGTTTAATTTCATTTCATTGGAAATAAATTTTAATGACATTAAAATAAAATCAATTAAATTTTAAAAAAAGATATATTTTTCTAATGTGAAAATTTTTATTTTCACGGTGTCCCCTTATCAAAATAATTTAAATTTGTAACTATTAAATAATTATTTTAATGAAATATTTAGATTAGATAATAAAATAAATAGGTTAAAAATAATATAATGGTTGTTACTAGGCATGGAGTGATAATAGATTCAATTGTATGGTTGAAATAGAATTTTTCTATAAATGGGTTTTATTGAGATTTTCATGCTTATTTGAATATAAATCTCCAACACATATAAGAATTACATTTTATAAAATATTTTATTTATTTTAAATGATAATTTAAAAAAATGAATGTGGAAACATTCATTTTATTCATAATCAATAATAACTATGGATAGAGTTTTTAACATCAATTACAGTCAATAATAGTTAAAAAGAGGTTAAGATAAAAGGTAAGGTTTAAAATATAACATTATTCCATCCAACAGCTTAAAGGCCTTCAATTTTTTTAATAATAGGACCCCCTTTAATGGAATAAGGGGGAACTATAATAGACTCTATGAACATAAGACTAAACCTGTCCTGAAGGTCTTAAATATTATAACCAGACAAACAACATAGAGATACCACTCCCCGACATATGATCATGGAAAAGCTCTCCACTATTTCATGGCGCTTTGTCAAGCAAGTGGAAGGTGTGTGAAGAACAATCTCGATTCGATGGCTGACACCATACCCTTTGAAACATCCTAATCTAAATTAGTATGAAAAGATGAATGAACTGCTCTAGAACCTCCTTGGGGAATGTTCCATGTGGATGAGTCTAGGTTTAAATCCAAAAACCACAAAAACAAAATTACAAAAAAAACATCAAAAACTGTAGAAATTCACTATCCCAGTAGACAATCGAAAAATCTAGCACCAATCCATAACGCCAAATTCACCATTGCAGTCATAGATAGCAACAATCCATTATAAATCAAGAGCCTGTGCACCATGAAACCCCCACAAATCACCAAAATAGAGGCCAGAACTGCACTTCCATCTAATCCCCAACCGTCCACATATTCCAGAAGAATGGAAGCACCACCGATGTCCGAAACACTCATGGGAAGTGGAAAGGTGGAATGGGAACCTCCAATAATGGTGACACCACACAAATCCTCATGATCATCGAACATCGTAGCATCAAACACAAAACTCCTTACCGCAAGAAAACTGAATCTGAAGCTATGATGGAAGAATAATTAATCAACAAATATATTTTTTATCATTAAATTATGATTCCATATAAATTTATTTTCTATATATTTTTTATTTTCATCTATCAAAAAGTGGAAATATCACTCACGTATATTTTTATAGTACAACCTCTATAATGTGATTTTATTCAAAATTTTTATCCACATTTTATGAATGGTTATAAAATTGAATATAATTAATTAATATAATATTTATAACATTACTTACATTTATATATGATGAAACCAGGAGCATGGTGGAAATAATACAAGATTTGAACCTAATAATTCATGGGTAACATGTCATTTTTACAAGAATGTTGATTTTAATGAATATTTTCAATAAATGGGTAATTGAAAATAATAAGGGAATATTATATTTTAAGAAATGTAAAAATTTTAGTATGGTATATTTAATAATAAATCATATTTTAGTATACATTATCTTGATAATATGTATAATGTAATGTTGTTCTGAAAGTTTGGGTTTATGTTACCATTTCATTTATTTTTGTAGATGTCAATCATAAATATTAATTGGGGGAAATTATTTGATATGTATCCTTTAAACACAATATATTTAATTATTATCTAGTTATTTCTAAGGTTTTAATCATTTCAAATAATTATCCTTAATTTAGTACATACATTAGATATATAATGTGTTTAAGAAAATCTAGCCTTATTACCTTATTATTTGAGTAATACATTCTTCTATTTATATATTCATTAAAATATTTTCATCATCATTATTATGTATGATAAAGTAATTATTTAATTTTATTTTTTAACATTTTACGTTTCTATTCAAATATTTTAATTTTTTTAGTAAGGTAATTTTTTAATTTTTATATGAATTATTGAAGGAATCAATATTTTAATGATTAACAGAAGAATAATTTTTTCCTCCATCATGAAAATTCATTTCATTAAATAATAATATACATGTTTTCATGGTTATTTCCAATCAAGTTATTTTTATAACTATTTTCAATATTCTTAGATTAAAATATATTGAATGAATTGGATATTTTTCCATGTTTTCAGTGAAATGAACAAATTCCATTTAAATAATTTCATTTCATCTATGCTAGTATATATTGATTTTATTATTCTTCAGTAATTATATGATCTAATAATACAATTAATATTAATTATTTTCATGGAATTTGTTTATGAATTGATGAAAAGTTATGAAATTAGTTTATTTTCCATAGGTTATCCACTAATGAGTTGATGAATATTTTTACTATATTTTTGAAAAAAATTAGTTTTAATTACTTCTGTGTGGGTTTTTTATTGACCTACAATGCATTAGGTTGTGATTAATATCTCATAATTTAATATGGATTGTGATGGGGAGTAAGGCATGTTCAATAATAATATTCTATCACTATGACAGTCATGGGAGTTAACTCAGACTAAGGAAAAGATGGAATGAAGAGTAAATAAAATTAACTATGGGACTTCTACCACTACAAAAATATTGGTTGTCAATAAATACTAATAAAATTATTTTATATTATTATAATTGTTCCACAATTCCATGGACATGTTATAATGATTACGTTATTTTTCAATAGATCATGATTGAAGGATGATGATTCAATAATCTTATGAATCATATAATTTTAAATACTAATGATTTATTCTAATACTCATGATTTCTGATATATAGCAGTGTGGGTATGAAAATTGTAAAATATAATCATTATATCATACCCTTATCCATATATTATTCTTATATATGATAATTAATACATATATCCATATTTATCCTTATCAAGTATCTGAGCTCACCCTTTATTACATATCCTTTTTCCCCAGGTTGGGAAAATATTATTATGTGTGAAATATTTAATAATAATTCAACAAGAGAATATGATTTTTTGTGATAATCAATATTTTATTATAAATTAGTTGATTTTATTTCTATTCATCAATAAAATTAAACTGTTGGAGTCAATTGGCATCTTTTGTTAATAATTAAATATTTTATTAATATAAAGTGATACAATTATTATGTATTTTATTCTTGTATCACCTTTGATTAAAAATATTTAATAGGTTCTTATTTTATATGAAAAAATTTAAATTTTAGAGTTAATAATGAGAATTTTCATAATAGTTGGGGATTAATTTTAATATTATGCATTTCCAATAATTTTTTTATACATTTTTAGGCCTTTTAATATTTTGTATGAATTTATAAGAATATCATTTGGCTTATAGTCATTTTAAATGACTATAGTGAATCATTTTATGTTTTTCATGGAGCATTTATAAATTTACCAAATCCTTTCTTATGACTATAGAAGATGAACTAAAATATTTTATAATTATATACGACTTTAATATCATTATGAATTACTCTTTTATATAATAATTTCTGAAGGAATTAAATCATACGAGTTTCCATGTCTTATGAAATGATAAATCTATCCATAAATATGGCATTATATTCCGTGAGTATTACTTCACCACATTGTAATAATTTGAGATATCAACTGGATGACTTTTTTTCAAATAATAATATCTCAATAAATAAAATTAAATGTAATGATTCAAAATATATTAAAAAATTTATTAAATATCTTAAATATATAGTAGGTTATGGTATATAATGTTTAAAATTATGAGACACTACCTTCAATACAAAGAGAAGAAGATCAATGTAGGGAGTAGAATTTAGAATAATTTTCAGTGTATGAATGTATACTTGTACAATTTTTTAAATTTAAAAAAATTTACTTTTATGGATACAAGAACTGAAAATTTAATATCTAAAAATAATGAAGCTCATTATATACAAGATATTGTATTTTTTAGGATGATCGAGAGTATGATCTTCCTAGTTATTTAAAAATAAAAGTTCATGGGTTCTCAATAATAATAAATATGATGTTGTGTCCAAGAATGATCTATACATAAGAGTTTTCTTCATTTTTATATGATACAAATGAGTGGGTGGTTCATATCATGATACATATAAAAGAGATCAGTATGATACAAATAGATGTGAATTTATAAAATCATCAAATTAGGAACATTTAGATTTTAGTGAATTTTTAAATCAAAAAATAGATCTATTTAAGAATGTTATTTGTTTTAAAAAATTAAATATCATAATATAGTTTTAATTTAAAAATTTGAATAATTAGAATCTAAAATGAAACTAATGTGTTTTGATCCATCTTTTATATCTCATTATTTTCAAGAAATGGAAAAAGACCCAATGGATGCTTTAGTTCTTGAATCTGAGGCGCCTTCTATTAGGAAAATCCCACATTCCTGAGATTTATGTGGTGAGAAAACGAAGTGAAATAATGAATCTCCAAACCTTATAAATATTAAAAGAATAAATTTCTCATCAGTGTGAGTGTTAATAACTAATATAATTTTTGTAATGTTCGTCGAGTTGAAAATGGAAAACATTGGAACCCTATTATAGTTATTTTAATAACATTATTTTTAAATGAAAATGGAATGTGTCATGAGTGTCCCATTTATGGTTATTTGAAATTAATTTAATTTTTTTTAATAAATCCACCATCACATGTGAGACTTATTAATCTAAGAAAAAATATAAAAAATGGATGATAATGAAGTCTCTTTTGTGATGTGTTCTTGTACAGGGTATTTAATGTTAGAGAATAAGATCAATCATGAGGAGGAGGAGAAAGAGACATTGAACCCATGAAATATAGAAAATATATTATGTTTCGAGGAAGAAGAATGTGAAGGTGAATCATGTTGTAGTATGGATAAATAGAATATGTCAACCTATATTGCTAATAAGATAATGTGATGAATGATTCTGATTTAAGAGTATTTAGGAATAAAATTCTTATAATACCAAGAAATATGAGGGTATAATATAGAATCTGTGTTTATTTAGATATTTTTTGAAGATATGAAGGTGTTAAAATAACATCTTTCAAGGAAAAATCTTATATTTTCTAGATTCTAAAACACCATAATTTATTTTATTATATTTAATTTAAGAGAAGGATATTCTAAAGAAACTAGTGAGTTGTCTGTATGAAGATCCTACAGGTTCTTTTTATGTCAAATTCTCAAATAAAATGGATATACGCCTATAAAAATTTTAAAACTAGGTTTTTTGATAAACTATCACCGACTAATATAATTTATAAAAATATTATTTGTGGATAATCAATTTATCAATAGGATTTGGACACTAAAAGTAGTAGGTTTTGAAAATTGGATTTGAACATTGTATATACAGATTTTCTTATTTTGATTGGAATATTTTCATTCCATATAATTCTTTGGTAGGGTGATCATAATATTATAAATTCATATCCAAAAAATGATAGAGGTCAAAAACAAAAGGGTATTAAATATATTTAAAATAGAATTTGTTTTGTTTTAAAAAAATAATTTGACAATAATTTATTCATCCCTAGTGTTTATGTAATATCTTAATGGTATAAGAAATAATGTTATTATAAATAATTGGTAAAAATAATTGAAAAATGGGCAATTATATGAGGGTAATAGAACATAATATTTCCCTTAGGATAATATCTCATTGTTTAATTTTTGTTTTTTAGAATCCTGGTATTTGTTTTCTATCCAAATAAATAAAATTATATTTCTTATTTACCATTAATAACGATATATTAAGCACCATTAATTGTAATATAAAATATATATGATTAATTCATTACATTAAATTTTTTTAACGATATTCTCATCTCAATCCGAACTCTTTGGGTTATCCCCCCACATACAAATCAAATATATCTAGTAATGATTTTATACTCCAATTAAAATTCTATTTACATGTTTTCATTTTAATATTTCTTATTTAGATGTAAATTATACTTTATCTCATTTATTTTCTTACTAATATTTTTTATATAATGTTTATAATGGTATTATCCCTTGATTAATTACTTTAATATTCCCTATTTTTATCACATAATCATTTAGATGTTTCCTATGTTTGATTTACCAACTGATTCAGAATCATTTACTTATTAAAATTATATAATTAATTAAAACCCTATTCATTGAAATATATGTGAGTTATGATCATATTTAAACCATATATTATTTGTAATGGGAATCTAAAAAATTAATCATGTACTTTTTTTGTTACTACATATTCTTATTTTTTCTACATTATTCGTATAATTCCATTTTTCATTTGATTAAATTTTACTCTTCTACAAATTATTTTGTTTTTTCTTTAATGAAATTCATTATTGGTAATCTTTTTGATTTTTGATAGACATTTTTTAAAATGGCTAATTGATACGTTTTATGTATATTATACTCTTTTAAACTAAATATGATATCTTATTTTCTCAATATACCCTTTAATGATAAAATAATGTTTCCCTTTTCACTTTTGGGAACCACCAATTGTATCGGAATGACTTAATTAATAATTTAATAATAATGTAACCCATTATTTTTATCATTATATCATATCATGTTAATTATTGATGTCCATTTTTCTTATGTTCCATGCATGATTATAAGAATTTTTTGATCATATGGGTGGGAGAAGAATTTTAAATTGTTATAAATCATTGAGTAAATATATATCATGAGATAATGATTATGAGAAAATAATATTTTTTATATAGTCATTGTTTTTGATGTAGTTATTTGATAGTATATGTTATGCATAAAAATAATGATAAATTCAATAATTTGTTTTGTTGTTCCAATTTTATGCATATACAACATTGTATGTTTCCTTGAGATAGTTTTCCATTGCTTATAATGAACATTCTATATTCATCATATGATGATTCATCTCTCCCATGTTCTCATATTGTTTGATTTTTCTTGTTACCCTCTATTATTTTACCATCTATTGTGTTTCTTAAATATTTTTTCATTGTTTATGTCCCTTAGTAATTATTCATATGAATAGGAATATGAATCTACTAAGAGTAACATATTGAGTTAATTAGATAATTTTTTATGTTTTATGTATGCTTATTTTGAATGAAAAACATTTAACTAAAATTGAAAACCTTTCAATAATATATTATGTTATTATTATGTTATTTATATAAAAAAGGATGTTATATACATGTATGATATAGTTTTGTAAATAATTTCATGTTATAATGACACCTTAAACTTCTTTACAAATATTAAATATTTTAATGTACTATACTAGATGATTCTGTAGAGTGCCTCGTTTTTTGAACCAGAATGAAATAGGAAGAGTTTTTAACATTTTCATTTACTAAATTGGACAAATTTAAATAATGTTCATTGGTATAGAATTCTGGGTTGTGGATACATTCTAAGTGATTTTTTGGACTTGGTAGAAGGACTGTTAATTTTCTCGGGTGGCATGATCAGTTTCAAGAGTGAAAGACCCAAAAAAAGATTGATTTTGAAGTGCTTTAGAGGGTATAAAATTTATTTAAAACCATTGTGAATAGTATAGGAAACCTTGTGGACTTGTGAAAGAGAGGTAGTAGTTGTGCCCGAGGGATGCAAACGGTTTGATAAATCATGTTCCTAGCCCGCACGAGGTGACCAAATGGATAGTGTGCTCGCACTACTCATTTATGGGTTTGCACACGGTTTGGATAGCTAGTGTGGCCAATACTATGTGATCATTATTTTTAATGAACCTTAATTTAAATAATTAAAATTTAAAAATAAATACATTGAATATGGAAATATTTTAATATTATTATTATTATTATAATTTTTATTTTATTTTTACCAATATTGTTACTATTAAATTAGTTTTTTGGTTTAAAGAAGAGAAAAAGGGGGGTATCCTCCCTCTATTACCTACTCGAGATTCCCCCTATGGGGATCTCTCTGGCCACATGATTGCATCCCCATTCAGCCTCTTCTAATCTCTAATTTCTACCTGATTTATCAAATCTTCTTTTCAGATCATTCATAGTCTATCTTCTCCTCCCTTCTCCTTACATTTTCTAGCCATTTTAGTCTATTCATCACATTGTTAGGTTAAGTCGAACCCTAGGGTTAGGTCTTACTTGATTTTCAGTTTCATCTCTTATATTAGGGAAAGAAAATGGTATCTCGGGTCTCATTAATGTATGTTACGACAAATACCACACTGAAGATGAAGTGGTTCAGCTCGGTTTGCTTCACCGCAAATGATTTAAGGTGAGTTTTACCTTCATCCTTTGATGTCACTTAGTTTATATACAAAGGTATTTTAATTTATGTGTCATAAGAAATAACATTGATTTTTTTTGGTCATTTACACATTAATTTTTAGTTCATATTAATGTTTTACCTTGATTTGTTCAATCTAGAGGGTTCACGGTCACATACATAGGTATGTATATATATATACAACCCTCCAAGTATGTATTCCCTTATGGTGTGGGGACTACATGCATTTGGGTATGGATGTATATGTGTGAGTGTGTGAGAGAGGGAAAGAGTCTTTGGGGTGGTTTTAGTGGTCACCGCTAAATCTGTCAAGTGATGAGTATTAAATTGGTTCCACATAAAGGTAGGGTCCCTTTCGAAGTCATCAAATTTTATAAATGCATTATTTAAAATCTTGATTCACTTTTGTATGAATTTAATTGATGTAGTGAAGTATTTAGAATAAATTACCCTTACATGTAAAATTAGTATGTTTCCTGATTTAAATGATAAATGTAAAAAATTATTTTCGTTATAACCAATTTCATTATTTTATAACCAAACCCCTCCAATCAAGGAACATGGTCTTCAAGATTAAAATTATCGACTAGACATTTATATTTGTTTGGATTGTTGTACTCATACTTCTTTATGACTTTATGTCATGTTTGAAATATAGAATTTTGATGAAATTGACCCCAATGGAATTAAAAAAATGGAGTTTACATTTTTAAATTATTAAAGAACCAAGTCACCTTCAAGGTGCTTGGTCAAATTTTTAGATGGGAATTAACAACATAAGGTGTTCTCCTGTAACTTTTGTCTTAGTTTTTTGACAAGTTGAACCCACTATTTAGGTGTGATCATGTTAAACTTTCTAAAGGTAATCTGTCTTGATTAAATGTTTTGAATTATAATGTGAATTTCATAATATCAAGTACCATCTATGATCACCACTTAAACCACCTAAGGCATGTGACACCATGTGATTGTCTAATGTGAAATGGAATTTGGAATGTATAATATTTCCATGACATTGGCCTTATTAAATTTAATGGAATTCATGGATGAAAATCTATAAAACACCAGGACATGTTCATGGAAGGCTTGGATTTAACCTTATTAATTGGACATGATTCTAATGGTTTTAATTAAATGGATGAATTATACTTGTCCTTGACAAACTAATTAAGGGAAAGGAATGATAAAAATGGAATTTTAGATTACTTGTGAATTGATTAATTGATTGTATTGAAAATTAACTTTCTAGAAAATAATGAATGGTAAATGACTAAATCTTATGAATTATATATATTAATTTATTACAAAAATCAGAATTGTCAAACTCGAGCTCTCCATGGATCATTTGGGAATTCCTTCAGCACTCAAGGACCACATTCTGAATTCATGTATACAACTATATATGGTTTATACCCACCAATTACACGACCCGTGTCAAACTTTTTAGGCCCTGTATGACTCTATATGATCACTCATGCAGTATAATTGGATTCCATAGATAAAATCCTTAGATTCATCATTGAGTATTATGTTCCACGGTTAAAGATCATCCGTAATAATCATTTCGTAGAAATATTTTACCTTTGATGAACTCCTTGTACTTGGGATTCATCTTATTTTGGAATTCCAGGGACTACGCTCCATTTATTACACTCTTACCACTTTCCAGGAAATGGTTAATACTGAGATGGCAAGCCTCGAGGTCTATGTAGCCTTGGTTATCACTGTGGAACTTCATTATAAAATTTCATTTTAGGTTTCTTTGTTACATCTTGGAACCATCACTGTTTATAAAATGGGACTTATTTGTAAATTGGTATTAATTAAATAATGAACATTTACATGTTAAAACATCAAGATAAGGGCTGAAGCAAGTACTTGGGAATTTTGATACAATGTAATGCTTGAATTATTTATTTATGTCTTCACACTGTTTAAATTGTATTTCACTATCTAGATCGGGATAGACACCATGGGTGATAGAACACTATGATATATATCTCACACCCTTATCGAGTACACTTGGTACTAGATTAGGCCTCATATTTTCCAGATCTAGGTTGTTTTCTGTATTTCTTGTACTTGGGAGTTAAGAGGAAAGGACTGAGTGGTAGCTCGGGATGCTCATAGAGATTGTCTTTAGGATTTTTAGTTTTCTTTTCATGACTCTTATATTTGTGTTGTACTGAAAATAATATTGTTTTTTAATACAGTATATCACGTATCATTTTCATGTGATCATACATGCATTGTATAAACTGGTGTTGTCCACCATTATTCAATTTTATAAAATATATTTTTTGATGCATTTTCATTTATTTATATTAATTCCGCTATTGAATGATTTTTACTATATAATAATACTATTATTTTATCTCTGATAAGAGGGTATAATCTCCCCACTATCACCTATGGAGAACCTCACTGATATTCATCATCCTCTCATATATGAGGATGTGTTCTTGAGGATATATGACCCCCCAGTATGGCTATCGGTTTAATGGGATGTTGGTTTGGCATATTATGAATTGGTATTACAAGACGTTGAAGTTTTTTATTTTTTATAGTATTTCTGGATGGTATAAAAGAGACTATAAAATTATTTATTCTTGGTTAATAGTCATTCTAGGGTCTGATCACCCCATATATGGGGAAATGTCCCACTAGACAGGGCTTGGAATTGTTGTTCATGGTGTTTTCTATTACATTTGATGTGATATAACCATGAGTGACATGTGTAATTTACACTATTTATTGGTTTATGATTTTATGGTATTCTTACCATAGACCTAGTTTGGTAAGGAAGTTCCATTTCATGCATCATACTAGGGACGTATCAATTTCATAAGCCATGCATATTCCATGTCATATATTATCATCTTTAGACTACATAAGGTTTTTTATACTGTTCCTTGACTGCTATTACATGCTTCGATTTTAACCTATTTGAGTAATTTATTAGCAAAACATCTCTAGTTACTTATCATTATATCATGATTCTGTGATTAAAATGAAATACAAATGTGATTTTAGCATATTAGTATGTGTTACTGGATTGTAGTGAAATGCTAGCGTGTATTGATATATAATTGGTTTCTTTTGTTAAATGAATTTTTTTTTATGATGGAGGATGATTTTCAATAATAAATACTACATGTACCTTATAGATGGGAAAATATAAAACTCATATTTAACAATTTTAAGAGGTTGTTAATATTTAAATTCTAATGTGAATTGGTTTAATTAAATGGGATCTAAATACAAATTTGTAAAGTGTATGGGCACTTTTTAGATTGATATATGGCCACCCATATGACTGGAGAATTATGTATTTGATCATATAATAATGATAAATTAATTAGTTAACTACATAAATGCTTAACTAGGCCCATGTTTTTTAGTTGGTGTCAGTTCCTTATGTGATGACTCTGTATGGGCATTAAGAATCTTCAAAATTAAGAAACTGCTTTCGGGTTGCATTATGATAAACTCAATTTAGGATATTGGGAACCTCTTAGGTCACCTTATTTATTAAAAGAAATTTTTGTGGTATATTTTATAATTAATTATAGGATGTAAATAAAAGGAAAATTTTTTCAAAGCATTTTTTGTTGAGACTTACCTATTCTACATTTATATATTAGTTAAATATTTTAAATCGATAAGAATTTAAACTGTGAATACATGTAATGGACTGGAATATTGAATATATAGGTTGTGTCTTATATTTATAACCCTCATATAAGGCTAATTTTAGTTTCTCTTTGATTTTCATATGAATCTAAGCATGTTCATTTATTATGGAAATTTTTTCTTTTAGAAATATATTTGGTGATTGTATTTTAATCTGGTGACTTTATTTGATGTGAGAATGTGTTTAGGTTGATTCTTGTGCTCTGTATGGGGCTAGACCATGGTAAGAAGTTTCCTAATAATTAAAATTCTTTTCTAGTGTCGTGACCTATCTAGCCGTTTTTTTCATTTAGGTGCATTATCCCTAGTAGAACACTAAATTTCCAATGAAAGCCTTGTTCAGATGAGTGTTCATGGTTTCTTTGGCTTAGTAATTGGCATTATCAGTGAGTGATGCTAAATTTTAGTATGTTGATCATTCGTTGGGAATGGTCAGATAGTTGTAGGTCAGTTGACACATTCTTTTATTCTGTGATGGTGTTATTAAAATGGAGTCATCCAAGATAATGTTCATTTGGGGCAATACAACTCAAAATATTTATCTCATGTCGTTGGGTTTATCCTCATGTCATCCCTATAGTAGAGTATCCCAGAGTTAACGAATCAATTTCATCCTAGTTCTTCAGATGTATTTTTGAAGAATGGTGTATTTTTATTGGATTATTTTGTTTCCTGGCCTTCTTTTATACATTTTGACACTATGATCATGGATCATAGTAGTGTCATGTGTTTTTTACATTGTTATTATCTAGCGTACTTATGAGGAGGTAGTTTTCATTCCTTTGGTACTAGGAAATTACAATGGTTGGTAGTGTTGTGTTGAACATGGTGAATGTGTGTATTCCTTGTATAAGGAAAAAAATACAATAGGAACATTAAAAATTATAGATTCTTGTTTAAATCCATATATGGTTGTTCGGGATTGTGAATGTCAACGCTTTCTCGACAACATGACTTGCATTTGGGTTGTGGTTTATGAAACCTCAAGAAGAAACCCTTTTCTTGGATGACATCGGTGGTTAAATATAGACCAATCGCATAGTGATTTGGGTAGTGAGGGAATATGTTTTATTAAATGTTGGGGCATCTGCAGGGGAAGCTGATCTTCTTCCTCGATGTCAACCTATTCCGGACCGACTCTTTTTCCATCCAATAAGTTAGTGTGTTTGACTGGAAACTGTTTCATCCCTCTTAGTATATTTTTCTATGTCATGATAATTTCCTCTATCATGACACAATCCTAGATACAAAATGAGGGCGTCAGTTTTACTCCATGCTATACTTTAAAAGATATTGATTTTGATGGGTGATCTTTATCAATTTTTCACGTTGAAAAGTGGTCCTTATCAATACTTGATAATTCATGACTTGATCCTTGGTTCCCAAGTAGGAACTCCTTGATCAGAATCAGGGAATCTATCCATCTTTATTGTGATTGCATTGGTCACCTAAGCCAGACACATTCTCGATTAGTTCATCAAGTTTCTCGACTCTCACTCTCACTCTCTTGTTAAATTTTTACAGTCATAAGGAGTTGTCTTGAAGCATGATTCAATGTAAAAGATAGTGTGGTTTCATGTATGGAAATATCATATGATAATTATTATGTGATTATTTTCCACAAGGTTGATTAGGATCCAAAAATTCTTTTCTAATGAAATAACTCTAAGAGCATCATTTAAACTCTTAAAGGCAATTCTATTATAGAAATTCTAAAGGTGGAGGTACCATTTCTTGGAATTGAACCCTTCATTATGTTAATTCCTATAGTGGGGACCACCATCAGTCAAAGTTTTATAGTGTTGATGAATAGATCATGTCTCTATCTAAACATGCACGTTAAAGATCCATTTTGGTGTTTCGTTTGGTAAATGAGAATTGGACTTGTTTGTAAAGGTTTAAGTTTTGAATGCATAGGAAGTGATTAAATTTTTGTTGGGTGTTGGAAATTCAATGTAACCAATTTAATCGAACATAATGGCCTTTTTAGGTTGGGTAATGTCTCTGTTGTTTCTCAAGGCTTCTTGAGGATGAAAAGTTTTATGGTGGAGAGATTGTAGAGTCCCGTTTTTTTTTGAACTAGATTAAAATATAAAGGTTTTTTTACTTATTCAATGACTAAATGGGATGAATTTGAAATCATTCCTCTGAATGGAATTTAAAAAACTAAAACCTTTCAAAGTGATATTTTTATACAAGGGTGAAGTCCCTTTATTTTTCTTGAGTGGATCAAGGAGTTTCGGGAGAGAAGGACCTGTGAAAGTGATTTTTTGAATAGTTATATGGGGATCAAAGTTTGTTTAAAACTATGTGCCTGTCTACTGAAAACCATACTGCCTTATGCATGTGAGGCAGTGTGAGGCAGTGGTGGTGTTAATAGGTCATGAAAATTTTTCTAAACCATGTTTCATGCCCACACAGTGTGAAAAAATGGATATTGTTCTTGTACTGTTCATCATGTGGTTTCTGCAAGATTTGGCTAACCGTGTATCCAAAACTTTGGGTTGTATCTTTTTGAATAATTCTAGTGAAATTTATTATAAATTATATAAAAAAATATTAAATAAGGAAATTTTTTATAATAATAATAATATAATAATAATAATAATAATTATTATTATTACAATTATTATCATTGATGTTGTTGTTAAGTTAGTTTTTAAGGAATAGAAAACTGGGGTCTCATCCCCCTCATACCCACTCACGACACCCCCTAGGGTTCTCCATGGCCCCATAATGACACCCACATATGGCCTCTTATGAACATCAATTTCTAATTAATATCGTCTAGGTCCTTTTTCATTCCTTCATAGTGAGTCCCCTCCTCCCTTCTCATTCTAGTTTCAAGCCTCATATCTGTCTATTCATTGTTAGTGAGGTTCGTCCAAAACCATGGGTGAGGTATAACATGATATTCAGTTTATTATCTGGTATTATTACATGTAAATGTTCTCTTGAGTAATTTCCATGTCTGTTTTGTCTATCTTCGATGAAGAAGAATCGATTCGGCTCGGTTTGCATCTCCCCAATGATTTAAGGTGAGTTTTCTTTCATTATTCGATGTGGATTAGTTTATATTTGGTTGTTTCATTATTTTTTAGTCCATGGTAAACAATATGAGTTGTGTTATTCCCTGGCGCATTAATTTTGAGTTCTTATTTATGTGGTCATGATTTTGGATAAATCTATAGTTTTTACACACACAAACATTGGTATATGTATATATATAATCCTCCATGTCTATATTCCCCTATGGGGACATGACTACTTGAAATGGATTAAGGATATATATGTTTTTATATAAATGTATGTGCATGCGACTGTGGTGTGGATCCAGAGGTCACTGCCAAATCTATCAAGTGATGAGTGTTAAATTTGTTCCAACATGAGGTATGGTCCCTTTCCAATTCATCAAATTTTATAAAGGAAATAATTAATTTATTACTACACTTTTTCTATATTTTAATTGATGTAGTTAAATGTTTAAATTAAATGCTTCTTAAATGTGAAATTAATATGAGTCATTATTTAAATTATAAATTTAATAAATAATTTTTGTGATAAGAAATATCATTATTTTATAATAAAACCCATCCAATGGAGGTGATTTGTCTTCAAGAAAAAAAGTAATGATTAAAATTTTATGATAGTTTGGATTGTTGTGATACTATTTTTATTTTTTGATGTTACATTTTAAATATAAAATTCTTATGACATGGAACCTATTGGAATTAGAAAAACAGAGATTCAAATTTATAATTATTAAAGAACCAAAGTATCGTCTAAGTGCTTGGACCGGTATTTAGATTAGAATTACCCATGTAGGTTGTTCTTTCATAATTCGTGTCTTAGTGTTTAGATATGTTTGAGCCACCATTCGGGTGTGCTAAGGAATGACCATTATAAGGTTAACTTTTTCTTGATTATATGGTTTTCCTTGCATTTTGAATTGTATAATAGAAATTACCATCTATTCTCACCACTTGACGTGCCTAAGGTTAGTGCTACCAAATGGTAATTAAATGTGAAATGGAATTTAGAATGTTTACTATGTATATGAATAGGCCTTACTAAATGTAATGGAATTTTTGTTTTCACATCCATAACACACATTTCCATGTTTATGATTGGCAGTGGAGTGACCCTTAATAATTGAACTTCAGTCAAATGGTTTTAATTAAATGGTTGTATGCTACTTGGCCATGTCAAACTTATAAAAGGAACGTCTTCATCCTAATGTACATATTGATAACCTATGACTTGATTAAATGGTTTACTTCCAAATTATCATTGTCACGCTAATGAATGACAATGTCTTGATCCTTATGAATTATATATATGACTTCATTATAAAAATAGGAGTGGTCTGACTAGCGGTCGCCTTGGATTCCGGAGGGAATGCCTTGAGCAGTAGAGAACCCCATTTTGAATTCAAGTATAAGGCTTGTTTAGGTTGATACCTACCTAGAACACTACCCTATTATAACATTGGTTACCTGGTATGAAATTATGGGTTCCCTCAGGTAGTAATACACTATGCCTTGGATACACTCTTTGGATCCAGCATTGACATGTAGTCTCCATGGTTAAATCCCATTTGGCCTAAACATTGCTTAGCAATATTTTACCTTAAATGAACTCCTTGGTCTTGGTAGTTAACATATGATAGAATTCCTTGGAATATTCTGCATCGATTACACTCTTACCCTAATCCCAGATACAATTATTACTGAGATGGAGACCCTTGAGGTATACACTGCCCTAATTAATACCTTGGAACATCATTATTAAATATCATCATAGGTTCCCTTATTAAATCTTGGAACATTCACTATTATTAACATGTGACATATTTATAAATCTGTAATAATCAAATAAGGAACTAGTTTCATTTTTAGACACTAGACTAGGGTTGAAGTAGGTTATTGAATTAACATTGTACTGCTTGCATTATTTATGAATGTTTGCACACTATTTATTTTATAATTCACTGTCAGTTTTGGGATAGAAACCATAGTTTCCAAAATATTGAGATTTATATCTCACACCCTTATCTTTTACCCTTGTAACTTGATTTGACCTTAATTTTCATGATCTATTTTTTTTTGTATTGCTTGTACCTTGGAGTAAGGAGTAATGGACCGAGCTGACGCTCAACATGCTCATGGATATTTCTCATGGGGATTTTCAATATTTTCATTATTTTGGTATTGTATTGTATAGGGTGATGTTTTCACTTCTTTTTCTATCATGTATCATTACTATTTCATAATGCATTCATTTTACAAACCAATGTTTGACAATTTTGTTTCGTT
This sequence comes from Viscum album, assembly GCA_963277665.1. Lineage (NCBI taxonomy): Eukaryota > Viridiplantae > Streptophyta > Magnoliopsida > Santalales > Viscaceae > Viscum > Viscum album. Next base: position 1,223,951,661 of record OY728131.1, on the reverse strand, counting down.
ATATAAAATCCATCTTTCCCTACATGGATAATGCTTTATACTGCTTCTGCTATTGTCTATTGTTTAATATCTTATAATATCTCTATTAATCTATGATAATAGGGTATAGTATCTACACTATCACCTCATAGTCCCATCTCTACTAGTCTAAATCCTATGGTGTAAGGGGATGCACTCTTTAGACCATGTGACCAACATATATGGAAACCGGTTTAATGGTATGTCTGGTTGGGTATTTATGGATTTTTTCTCTATAATTAATTATTTAATAATAAGATTTATATCATTACAAATGAAGTGGATACAATGTTCATCCATGAATTTATGGATGTTACTTGTGTAACATCTTGGAATTTCCTTGTAATTACTATTTATTTATATTGAACTATTTCGATACTACCAAATCTAATGGAATGAGATTCTAAGGACCATAGTGCCCGTAATGATCCATTGAAAATTTTTTAAGCTTTAAACAGCGTGCATGAGTAGTTTTCCTAATATGTGGAATAACTGTTAAACGGTTTCCCAGATAAGAAATATGTGGGTACCATTGCATTCAGGATGGCATTTTTAACCTAGGAACGACTTAAATTTAGTTGATGCATGCCCCCAGTGAGAAAACCACTAAATGGAATTATCGTAAATGAAATAATTAAATAAAAATATTTTATTTTTCAAATTATAATTACTCACAAATGGTCACAAAGATTAAAAAACGGAGACTATCATTGAAGTCGTTATTGTATGTATTCTTTAGGCAGATGATAACATTGGTCACCACGGGTCCCCAGTGGATGTTAGTTTTTGGCTGTAAATAAAATAATTAAGTAGCAATTATTTTACTATAAAATTATTAACATCTAAATGGAAACTTATATTGAAAATATGAGTGTACCTTTGATATTTTGAGGTTATGATCCACTTAGGTAGAGTCTAACCTAGATAGACATAGGTCGAGGGTGATTGTTAAAAATTTATTAACATTTTTGAAGGTATGTTCAGTAAACATGCGGGTGGAAAATTCTATCATTTGAACCGATTCTCAGATTAAAAATCTGAGGGCACCATTGAATCCACTATGCCAAGATTCTACTAAGATAATACTAACATTGTCTGGAAAGGGTCGGAGAAAAATGGAAATTTTGAGGACATAACAAAAAATAATAAAATAATGTTTGGTTATTTTATTTTTTCATTTTGCAACTGTTGGACAAACGGTGTTGGGACCACATTGTAACGTAAAATCCATTTATTTGCTTGACTCATAATTTATTTAACCATACCGTTGAGAGATTTAAATGAACCTATAACCACACTGTTGAGATAATTAAAGAGGTTCATTTATTATACTCATTAATGATCCTGATTAATTTTTTAGTGAATTGATCCTCTCCTCTCCTACGTTTAAGTGATTCTTGGGCCTCCTTTTTCAGCATGTAAGTGGGGAACCTCTGATGAAGTGTAGTGATGTATTCCACCAACCTAGAGTGATAATTTGAGTGATGATAGGCACTGACGAACACCTTCACATGTGGACACTTTTTCATCATTCGCAGCACCTTCCAATGATTCCAAGTTTGGGGGTTATATGTTTGATTCATACCCTTTTACCCTATTATAAAATATTTGGAAGAACACCGGTTAACCTTCCAATGAGTTGACCTACGTTTTGAAATTTAAAGTGGGAGGATAAAACATAATTTTATTATGTGAGATTTATAATATAATAATATTTCCAATGTTAAAATGCTAACTTGGAGGGTTCGAGCCAAATGAAAAAGGTATGTACCCTCCATCGATCTTGTTGGTTTCCTTATACGTGGGCAATTGGAAGAAACGGAGGCGAGATGATGGAAAGGGGTGGCACCGTCGTCTGAGGGAGGCGGTGACTCGCACCCATCGGCTGCAAAGGAACGACATAACCTAAAGGCACTGTAATGGACTAGGGATGACTGGCCAAGGCCGATCGTGTTGAAGTGGGGTGGCGCGCAGCGGAGGAGGGCTTTGACATCGAGCTGCGATGGAGAGAAGACCAAAACTCGCGGATCTGTAGAGTTCCAAGAGATGAAATGCCACCTAGCGCCATGGAATTGATGACACGAATGGATCCGGCTGTTCGAGAGGGGAGCAGTCCCCCACGCTCAGCTAGTGGGCCGAGCGATTCCGTAGCCCGGTGAGCCATGCCCAGCCTGGTGGGATGGGCCGAACCCACAACCCAATGGGCCGAGCCCTCTTCACAACATGCTAGACCAAGCCTAGCTAAACTGAGCCGAGCCCATCCCCTTCGGTCTGTGCCCATCAGGCCGGGACGCATCGTCCAAACCGCGTCGGACTGGACTCAGACCCACTTACAGGCTAGATATCATAAACGACCGTATCTCCTAAACCGGATGTCTGTTTAACGAACCGCCTATGGCGGATGAACCCTTAAGAAAGGTTGGCGGATGCACCCTTAATATAATACTTCTGAATTTTAGGAAATGTTGGAGTTTGGCTGGGTTGGATCGTACCTGAATCCAATCAGGCCCTCAGCAGTAAAATGCCTATAACTATTAGACATGGTGTCTGGTTGATGCACTATCTATTGCATTGTAACCCTTATGAAATGAAAGATCATCGGGTTAATTCATTGTGTAAATTTATGGAAGTCGTGGTTTGATTGACAAACTGAGAATCATAACCAGTATGATTCTTGTAGTGAGAGTTAGGATGTCTACCCCCTTGATGACTCAAGGCGTGAGTATTTCTTACTCCTCTACTCCGGTAGAGATGGGATCCCCACATCATGAGCACATGTTTGTTTTCTACTGAGATATTTTTCTAATATTCAGAGTGGGTACTCTCATATTGGACTAGAGGACAGTTCCACCACACTAAACTCACATAGAGTCAGGTACTCCCCTAATGTGTAGGGTTCAGGTCCTCTATTTTAGGAGTAGGTACTCCCCTATAATGTTAGGTTGTGGGTCCTCTTTATGCACTGCTACGGTAGGGTCGGTACTCCCCTACCGTGCAAGGGTACATGTCCTCTAGCCTATGGTCAGCACTCCCCTGACATACTTTGGTGTGGGTCCACCACAATGAAAAAACTACATTATTTTTACTCCCCTACTAGGTAGGGTGTGGGTCCTCACATATGGAGTAGTACTCCCCAAACTCCAAGTAGAGATGACGAGTTGGTCTTTCAAGGGAGTTAGAGCTCCCTCGACCGTAAGACATGGTTATAAGATGCGGGCCCTTACACATGATGTAATTGATACCTTTGGTAGATGTTAGTACTCTCTCAAGGTGCGCACCACTACTTATTAGGTCAAATGAGATATCATGGGTTAAATTGGAGTAGTGCTCCCCCAACTGAACACAATGTCGAGGAGTGTGCATCTTCACTTGGATTCCCTTGGTCATGCCTCATATGCATGACTGTTATTATGATACATCCAGGGATGGGAACTATCAGTCCTAGCATAATGATTCCAATGGATCACATCCGCTTATTAATTCCATTAGAAATGTTTGAGTTGTACCTGATGGAGTACATCTCTCAGACAGGTACCATCATGGATTCCATATTCATTGATCATGTACTCTATATGTGTGAGTTATAGTTTGTGCCTTCTTTAGAAATCTGGGAAAAGGTTTGAGGTTGGGGCCTTCTATTTTTTTGTGGCTCAGACATGTATATTTGGATGACCTAGGTATATGCAATGGAATATACATGAGTAGGGCAGACCACAGATAATTGTTTGGGTTTACTTTGTGGTTCTTTTCTAGTATTTATTTTCCATTATGGATTTCTAAGAGACCATCTAGGGTCTTCGCATTTTGTACTAAGTACTAATTTACTCACCCCTATATGGGCTTCACCCGCACGTGTCGTGTCGAGTCTAGACGTTCGATGTTTCGATAGAGGCACTCTTGGATATGGGATAGATCGAAGTTTTGACAATGGACATGGAAATCTAGTACTATGAGGGGTACTATATGACCAGGAAGACATGACATACTACATCAGCTTCTAGTAGCTTCACTACTCCAATGATCTGATGGGATCATCTGAAGACGATCATTGGTGCTCCCTCTGTAACATTGTGTTTTCAATTCATTTGTTGGTCTTGTATACATGCCAAGTTACACCACTCAGTTCTTTACATTCTATTGTACTCTGATTTCTGATTACATAGTGTTCACCTTTTAGCTTTGTGTTTTTTTGAATCCATGTGTGTATAGTTATATAGGAAAATGAATCCCACTTGAAGGTTGACGCCTTCAGTTCTATTCACCAACCCTTGGCCTTCAAAAGGTGGTCTTGGGTTATTTCATGGAATGCTCCCTAAAGGACGTTTCGTGAAAAAGTGGTATCAGAGGAGGTCAGTTCTACCACATTTACCTAGGGCTTGTTGTTGTTTTTTTGTGAGCAATATTGTTATGTTTTTTGAGTTGTCTTTTAGTCTAGGGACTCCAGTGTTGGTATGACAATCGACGTATCAGTACACTGGGACTCTGGAAACCAATTCCATGGCTCGGTACATCGAAACACTGGTTAATGTGAAAATAATGGATGTTTCATCTTGTATTGATGGTTGTGATTTTCATATTCATTATCAAGTCATCATTATAGATATAATCTTCTAATTGTGGAAAATCTTGCTTTATCTCAGGAAGCCTCTATGTGGACAGTTGGCCATGATTCCGATTCGAAGACCTAAGTAAACCTCTCATATCAACAAGGCATTTGTTCAGGGACCAGTGATTTAGATGGCCCCACCGAGTGGTGCACTAGTGCTACCACCACCTGATGGTCAAAATATAATTTTGGATTCTCTAGTATAGGATGTTCATTGGCTCAGTGCCTTACATGAGTTCCAAAGGTAGATACCTCCCATGATACATGGCAAGACAAATCCTCAAGTAGATGAGGATTGTCTTGAGGCAGTCATGGTTGTTTTTTGCCTAGTGAGGGCACCACCTGTCCGGATGGCAGTCCTAGCTACAATCCTTCTTTAGGGATTAATGAGAAGATGGTTGAGTTTGATGATTCAGACCAACAATAAGGCTCACCTCACATGGACAGACATTGGCCACCTCTTCAGAGAGGAGTTCTTTCTGGTGACTCAGCGCTCTATACGTATATAGGAGCTGCTGCACCTACAGAGAGGAAGCTTGAATGTAGTAGTGTACTCATCGAAATTCATAGATCTTTCTCGCTACTCTGTAGATATGAATCAGAACCCTTATATTAGGACATGGATCCTAGATCAGGCATTGCACCAGGAAATAATGGCATTGGTGATACCTCTCATCCTTCCAATGCATGTGGTGGTACTGTAAAGAGCCATGGTGGTTAAGAGATTCATGGAAGAAGAGTTGGTGGATGTGACCTATAACAGAGTTCAAAAAGTAGAGGTGTTTAATTGAGTTATCTGATGAATGGTAATGGGATCATGACATTGGTGGCATACCCATGACCAATCACAGACACGTGGTTCTGTGACACAGAAGCCGTTCCAAGGAGCTTATTAGCCACAAGAGAGGTAGTGTAACACTTGTAATGGATGGGGGTATCTCACTAGAGATTTCCCAGCATGTCGTACTACTGAGAGGGATCAAACAGATTAATCTCCTTAGCAATGAAAGTTCTTGGATCATGGAGTTACATAAGTGGTCAGAATGGTAGAGGAGATGGACATGGAGTAGGCGGTGGTCCCCTTTAGGATAAGGGATTTGGCGGATGTGTCCAAGGACAACCGCACATAGTTTTTCCTCATTACCAAGAAGATCTAGGATAAGTTCAAGTTATGACCTCTATCCTTTCATTTACTGGCTTCTTAAATAGACACAACTGCTAGACATTCCTTTTTCGCGAGTACTATTTGATACTTTTAGGATTCAGTTGGTTCGTGGATTTAACCCTCATGCTTAAAGACACTTGATGGAGGAGTCCGCCTAATAGTTTGACCTAGATCTTGGAGGGAAGATTTGTGGTTGGTATCCCTTAATCATGGACTTCATATATTACAATTTCAATCTGGGTATGGACTACTACCAGTTATACTTGAAAAGAAGATATCAAGAAACCAACGTGGTATATTTGTATGGTGGAAAAGGGAAAACTTTTCCAAAGGGGGGGGGAGCCCAGGAGGCATGGTCTGGACTCTCATAAAGAGTCCCACCTTAGTCGTACTGTGGTGGTGGAGATAGACCACAAGATGTTTTCACAGTGTAGAATAGTTCCTAGCTATCCATACTCACTAGAGATACCACAAGTGGGAGTGTTCGTATCTTGTTTCGGTTTTTAGTGAAGCCGCTAGAGGTTCTAGACAATCGGCCTCTAGAACCCACGATTTCATATGTATCGTGATCCTTAGTGTTTCCCCACTTGTCACAAAAAAAGAAACATGAACCTGTTGCAGCACGATGTTGACCTAGAAAGTGCATGACATAAGAGTGGTTGATCTTGATATTCCCTCATGGCACGTGCTTGGAGGAAGCATAGAAATATTTGTTGGACACTATTTCAACCCATGAGTTTGGGCATTGGATTTTCCGAAGTGAATAGCCTAAAGGTGGGGTGAATGTAACATCATGGAATTTCTGTGTAATTTTTGTTTACATGGAATTATTTCGAGACCACAAAATCTGATGGAACGTGATTCCGACACCCAGAGTGCCCTGAATGATCCATTGAAAATATGTTATGCTTTAAAAAGCATGTGTTAGTTGTTTTCAAAAAAATGTGGAATAACCCTTACATGGGTTCTAGGATCAGAAATCTATTGGCACTATTGCATTAAGGATAGTTGGTTTACCCTCGGAGCGACTGATATTTAGTCGCCACATGCCTCTAGTGAGAAAACCCAAAATGTCATAACTGTAAATAATATAATTAATTTTTTTTATCAAATTCTTATAAGTAACAAATGGTGACTCAGATTAAAAATATGAGAAAACAACTAAAATCGTGAGTGTATGATTTTGTTATATTGAAAATATCATTGGCCGGCGCGGGCTTCCATTGGAAGTTAGTATTTGGTCATAATTAAAATAGTTAAGTAACAATTATTTTATTATAAAATATTTAACTTCTAAATGAAAACTTAGATAGAAAATACGAGAGTACCATTGAAATTTTGAGGTTATGTTACCCATGGGAGAAGTATTACCTTGTCCGGTACAAGTTGAGGGAGACAGTTAATAATTTTTGAACTTTTTTCAATATGTGTTCAGTAAATATGTGGGTGGCGAATTCTATCTTTTAAACTGTTGCTTAGATTAAAAATATGAGGTCACCGTTGAATCCAAAGTACCAGGATTTTCTTATTGAATGCTTAACTTCAACCGACAATTGTCGGATGAAAAATTTATTTTTTTGGACTATAAAAATAATAATAAAATAACTTTGGGTTATTTTATTTTTTTCCTTTTGAAGTTGTTTTACAAATGGTGTTGGGACCGCAGTGTAATGTCAAAACCATTTAATGGCTTGACTCATTATTTCTGTAACCACACAGTTGGGAGATTTAAATGAAAGTTAAACCACACCATTGATATAATTTAAGAGGATTATTCTTTATACTCATTAATGAACCCCGTTAATTTTTTGGTGCATTGATCCTCCACTCCCCTTTATTTAAACGATGCTCAGGCATTGGTTTTCAGCACGCAAGAGGGAAACCTCTGACGAAGTGCAGTGATGACTTCCACCAACCTAGAACGAAGATTCGAGTGAAGGAAATTGGAGTAATATATGGGTGACGTCATGTTCTGATGAACACCTTCTGAAGCAGACACTTATTCCTCATCTGAAACACCTTACAATAATTACATGGTAGGGGTTATATGTTTGATTCCTCCCATTTTTACTAGTTTCTTGAAGATTATGAAGAACACGGGTCAACCGTCCAATAGGTTGACCCGCATTAAATTCTTTAAATATGGATGATAATTCAGGGTTTCGTTTTGAGATTTTTTATATTCTAATAATCATTTCTATGTTATAATTCTAACATAGAGAGTGCGAGACAAATGAACAAGGCCCGAACCCTCCGCAAAACATGTTATGGTTGTGTTCTACGTGGGAGACTGAATGAAGCAGTGGCATGACGACGGCATGCATTGGGACCGGTGACCAAGGGAGGTGGTGGCCGGCACCCACCATCCATAACGGAATGGTGGTTCCCAAAGGTTCCGCGACAGACAATGGGTGAACGGCCAATGCCTCCCATGTTGAAGTAGGGCAGCACGATGCAGAAGAAGGCTGCGACATCGAGCCGCGACAGAGAGTGGACCCACGCCCATGGGTCCTTAGCGATCCAAGGGATGTGGTGTCACCTGGAACTATGTATTTGATGACATGAATGACATCATCCATTTAGGAGGTGAGCAGTCCCCCACAATCGGCAAGTGTGCTGAGCGATTCAGCATCCCGACGTGCCACGCCCAACCGGGTGGGTCGGGCTGAACTGATGGCCCAGTGGGCAGAGCCTACAGCCCCACGTGCTAGAACAAGCACAAACAAACCAGGATCAGCCTAGTCTTTTTAGTCTGGGCCTAGCAGTCTTGGTCAGGTCGGTCCGACCATATTGGACCGGACCCTGGCCCCCTTAAGGCCCTGTTCGCTTAAAAAACATATCTCCTAAACCGGACGCTCATTTGTCGAACCGTCTGTTGATCTGGAACTCTTAGGATGAGGTGGTCCTTTTGATATATTCCATGTGACTTTCAGATAAATTTTAATCTTGGCCAGGTTGAATGATATTCAAATCCCATCGGGCCCTCGATGCTAAAATGCCTATATGTTACAGACCAGGAGTCTGGTTGACGCGCTGTCTGTTGCGTGGGAATCCTTATGACATGAAAGATCACTGGGTTACTTACATTTGGAACATAGTGGCAGCTGTGGTATGACCTATAACATGAGTATTATAACTAGGGTATTTCCTGTTATGAGAGTTAGGATGGATACTCCCTTGATGACTCAAGGCGTGAGTATTCCTTACTACTATGCTCCTGAAGAGACAGGCTCCCCATAACATGAGTGATGATTCGATTTTATCTAAGATGGTTCTCCTATCATTAGAGTCAGTACTCCCTTATGAGACTAGGGAACTAGTCCACAATACTTATCACACATATAGTATGGTACTCTCCTACCGGTTGGGGTGCGGGCCCCCTATGTTAGGAGTAGGTACTCTCCTATCAACCTAGATTTTGGGTCCTCCATATGCAATGCTACAACAGATTTGGTACTCCCCTGTCCTACGAGGGTGAGAGTTATCTTGCATGTGGTTGGTACTCCACTGACGTAATGGGGCGCGGGTTGCCCAAAGTGAACAAACTACTAGAGTTATACTCCCCTTCCTGGTAGAGAGCGAGTCCTCACATATGGAGTTGTACTCCCCCGTATTCGAGTAGTGATGGGGAGCAGGTCCTCCAGGTCAGTTGGAGCTCCCTCGACTGTGTGACATAATTAGGGGAGTGGGCCCCTCCACTTGAAGTATTCGATACCCATAGTAGAAGTTTGTACACCCTTGATGGACTGAGGTGTGGGCCACTTCTGAATGGGGTGACTGAGATATCATGGGTTAGACTGGAGCAGTGCTCCCCTAACTAAACACAGTGCCGAGGAGTGGACCAATTCACATGGTTTCCCTTGGTCTTTCCACAAGTTAAAGAATATGAATGTGAGACTTGTACATTAAACCACTATAGGTAGTTCTTACATAATGTTTTCGATGGATCATGTCCTTTCAGACGTTCCTATATGAATGGTTGAGTTATAATCGATGGAGTACATCTCTCAGATAAGTACCATCAGGGATGGTGAGTTCATGGAGCGTGAACTCTTGATCCTTATGTTTTTCATTGAGCCATATTTGGAAATCCTAGAAAGAGATTGAGTTTGGGGACATATGTTTCTTTGTGGATGAGACGAGTATATCAGTATGAACTAGGTATATGCAATGGAATATACCTGAGTAGAGAAGACTATAAATAGTTATTTTGGTTTACTTTGTGGTTGTTTTGTGGTATTTTTTTCCATTGTCAATTTCTCAATGACCATGGCAGCTCTTGGGGTCCCCTAATGAGTACTGAGATACTCACCCCTACACGGGCATCACACACACGTGTTGTGTCTTGTGGAGAAGTTCGGCGTTTGGACAGTGCCGCTCGGGGAGATGGGACTGATGACAATTATGATGGTGGACAGGGTGGCCTAAGACCAAGAGGGTTCCAGTAAGATAAGGAAGACATGAAATACTACATAATATTCTAGTAACATCACTACTCCAGCAGTCAGGTGGGATCTTCTGCAGACGATCATCAGTTATCCCTCTTTACCTTGTTGTTTTTAGTTCTTTTTTCAGTCTTGTATATTATCGCAGTTACCCCACTCAGAGCTTTACATTCTATTTTACTCAAGTTTCCAGTTACATAGTGTTTACCTTCATTATTTGTGGTTTTTGTTTGTGAGTGCATGTGTGTACATATAGCCAGTAAAATTCCCCACACATGCAGGTTAACACCTTCGGTGCTAGTCACCAACTCCTGGCCTTCGGAGGTAGACTATGGGTATATCAAGGCACGGGCCCTGGGGGATTGGTCATGATAACTTATCATAATTAAATTACACCTTTTATTAATTTTTAGAGGTATAAAATTCAATCCTACAATCATTTTTCCACCACAATTGAATTAAGTATTATCATACATAATCAATCCATAATAGATGTATATAAGACCACATTTTATAACTACCATACCAATATCATGTTATTTTGTGATCTTATTATACGGCACACTCCTTTAAATTCGAACATGATTATAAAAATTTTCTTCCTTTAAACATCATTATTTCTCCTATTATTATGGTTTATATCATTTTAATGATTCACCTTTCAAAACCATCCATAATTATAATTTTTCATAGTCAGTCACTTAGATGTATAGAGAAATTAATATTTAGATTTTATAATGAAATACTGCAATGATCAAATAAAAATCTATAATATACTACTAATGTCATTCTATATTGGATTTGTGGATCCAATTAAAGAATTATATCTTATGGAATGGAATCCTCAGTCCTAACAAACATAATTTAGAATACCTTTAAACACATAATAACATCATAAGGGACCACCATACACTATAATAATATATCTCATAATTCATATAAAATTTCATTTACTGTTACACTTTAGTGCATTAAAACATCCCTTACTACTCACACTATATGAATTCATTGATTCTTATTATCTCTTCCATCAAATATTTGGCTTTAAAATTATATTCCTGATATCAACATTCACCAAGTTTTTTTTACCACATGATTTAGTCACCAATGTATCTTTTATATGACATAATTCTATGAGTAATGAAAATAATAATAACACCCAAACTAAATCCCAAAAATTATTAATAAATTTTTCAATGAACTCTAAATGTAACTATTATTATAGGCATTGTTTCATGCCAATGATATTTTTATCATCCCCAATATTTTATTATTAAGTCTTGGTAATTAGCCATTTTTTATTTCCTACACTTTTGTTTAATTAAATTAATGAACACACTTCTTATCTAGTATATAATTTTTAGTCTCCATATTCCATAATCATAAACTCATATAGCTATAAATATCTATAAGGACACCACCATCATCTAAATTCATTTTTTCCAAAATAAATGAAGTCACATCTAATAAAAAACATTTTAAATGGATTGGGAACTGATTACTAATATTAAACTACATTGGTGACTATATAATGATTCAGCAGAACGAAGTTGTGAATCTCTGAATCCACGGTATAGTTATAACGCACCATATATCTATGTTATAATACCAAATGTTGGGGTCCATAAAACATCATAATTATTTTTTTCTACATTAAATTACACAGGACGAAATGAAAACCTCAAACCTTGGAATTGAATCAATCAACTCAAATGAAATTTATTAAAACATAGTAGGAATGAAACTCTACAGTAACTACCAAAAAATAAGAGTGAATCTATATAAAAATATTTCCAAAGGAAATTATTGAAATAATTAAAGGGAACAAATTGCAAAACTTTTCCCATCATTTTGACAAAGTTATCATCGGTATGGGGAAACTAAAATCCCTTCTTAATGAACATAAAATGAATAAAGTTATCAATAGTGATCAAATTTGGTATAAAAATGATCCCACCCTACTACTTATAGAATTTTCACTCTAGTGAATTTTGTTTTAAACCTTCTTATCTTTAAGGAAATTATTTAATTTCACTTGTTCACAAAAATACACCAATTTAACTTATAAATATAGTGAATAATAGATGAATATAGAAACTATATGAGTTAAACCATATATAAAATTCCTAATAAACCTTACATATTCCTCGTGAAAAGGGATTATCATCACAAAAATTCATAACTAGATAATACATATTCTAAATATTGACCCTGTAAAAGTGAATTCCCTCTCCAAAATTTCTCCTTATAGAATCATACTATTAGATTATAATTGATATATTTTTTATTTCACTATATTGGGTCATCATGATTCTAAACATCTTGGTGTAGGTTCCACTTCTCAACCAAAACTATTTTATTTTTTTTAATTATACTTCTATAATAAATCCTTTGGGACATTCCAAAACATATCAACAAAAAGAATTATGTAGATGAATATAACATTTTAAAAAAATTTCTTCTTTTAGTGAGTTACACATAAATATTGTTTAAAAATATTGATATGGTATATGGAAGATTATTACAAAACTAAGTCATTATAAGAATGAATATAAGTAAATGGAATAACAAATGATAGATAGTGAGATTAAATCCCCTTAAAATACTATATGTTATATTCCTTCCCAAAAGAAACTTTTTGGGTCCCTCATTATCTAATCAGGAAGGTAATTCCATATTTCATTTCTACATTATTATAATGTCTTTATAAAACATTTTAAGAATTACCCAATTATGATTTAGTGTCAGCTTATAGTGATTTATTTGGAGTAAACTTATCTGGGTGACTCTAATAGGAATAGGTTACAAGAGGAATATATTTTATTTCATCAATATAATGGATTGTGGCAACTTATTTTCAAAATAATCCAAGATTTATATATGATATTATTGGGATAAATAACTATTTAAATGACTATGTGGTGAGATAAAATTCATAATATGCGATTTTATTAGACAAATATGGGTCATATACAACTAATGGAACTGATGAATTTTAAATGTTGTCATCAGTATAGGGGAAAAAAATTTATTATATATACTTATAAAAAGAAAATAAAAAATGATACTCAAATGAAAGAATATTATATTTAATTTGAACTAATTATTCATAATTTAACGTGATTATACAATACATTTTAATGAAATTAAAAATTAAATGTAATCAACTTCCTATTATGGGAATGTGGGAAAATTTATTAAGTGACAAAAAATTATATCCATTAATGAAAAATCTTCTTATATAACTAACAATTTAAATTTTTTAATAAAAAATATAGATTCATATGAGAAAGTATAAATATCAATTTATGGATTCAATAGAATTATATTAATTATGAATCATGTAATTTTAGTTTCCATTCAAATAATTAATGAAATTTGGATTTTTTATGTTTTTAGATTAGTTGTTTTCTTATGCCTTGATATGGATACGAAATTCAATCTATTTCAATTTATTTAAATGGTGTAACAATGTGAATTAATTCAATAAAATTTTCCTCAATATTATAAAATTGACAAAAATTCAATATCAAAACATGAGATCTCTAGGTTATGGTTCTATTAGGAATAAACGAGTGGTTAAAAGTTCAAGAGAGATAAATAAACATTAGTAAAAAGTACAATAAGTATTCATCATGTATCCAGTCATGGCCGTAGAATCCTAGTTGAATTTCCAAGGAGGATTATTAATGGTTCCTTAGGATTAAATTTTATAGAATTCCGAAAATGGTTTCTTTAACCCCATTAAATTTACATGATAGGTATCAATGTTATATAAATTCAATTCTATAGATTTGGAGGGTATATGATACAAAATATATATTTTTAAAATATTGGAAATATATAGAGTTTATAATCATATAAATAATAGATAAAGATTAAATTTTCCAATCATGTTATGAAGAATAGAGTTTATACCTTAAATATTTAAATATAAAACAATATATCATTTTTAGATGGATCAAACAAAAGGATATGTATATTTATATAATTTATTTTATTTGATTAGAGAATTATTTTTAATGTAATGATTTTATATAAATACATGTTGATATCATACCTGGTTTGTGATTCATTGAATCTTATACCACACCTTCGAAGATGATAATTATAAAAATTTTGCATTCGGTGTAATGTAGATTATCAATACATTTTCTACAAAATGTTGAATTAAAATTCCCCCACTATTAGTAGGGTATTTTAAATTCTAAAGTTTCAGTTTCATAATAGTTCAAAAAACAATAATTATTCTATATATTATATAGATACAAACAATTTATTTTTCTCGTATTCTAACCAAAGTAAATTAATTTTATTAACTATAAAAATGGGATTTTTATAAGATATATTTATATTCTAAATAGAATATAGTATCTAGTAGGCTAGTGGAAGTTTTTTTAGACATTGAGCAATTAGATAATAAAAAATTAAATATTATTCTAGTTAATGTGAATGTCATTTAATATCATAAATTATTATAGTAATTATTAGTAATGTAACATTGTAAATAGTTTGTTTAGTTAATCAATGATTTCTAGGAAAAAAATTACTAAATGGGTTACACGAACAATGAAGATGATGTAATTGGAATTAATTATATGAAGATAATATAAGTTCAAAAATCATTACATTTTATGTCGTATATTTAACGAGAATAAATTTTTTAAGGAGGTTAACAGGTGAAATATGATTCATAAGTATCTTCATAAATCAATAATATTTTCTTCACTGATTTTACTAAAAATATTTTATAGTCTGAATGTTCTATTATTTGTTCACATATAGATATAATAATTTTAACAAAACCACATAAAGTGCATTAAATATAAAGATGTCCATGAAGTTTACTATATATGATATGTTATAAAATCTCTTATATATGGTTTTTATAAATATTCATAAATGATGTAAAAAAATTCATGTTTTAAAAATTATTATATACATTTTATCATTATTTTAAATTTCCTGTATATGTATATTGATTTATATTTTCTAAATTTAAATAATAAATAAACTCTCAAAACACAACCTTGAGTAATCTAAAAATTATGTGCATCATAGATTATAATAAGTATAATGGAATGTAAATTTTATCATGAGTGTGATTTCTTTAATCTAGGTATAGAATATTTTCATGAGGTAAAAAATGGATTCTTAGTGTCATACAATGTATATTTGATATACTAGGGTTCCATAGTTCATATTTGGTGTCCCCACTACCTAATTTTGTTTAAATAAAAATAATGAGGACCTTGATACTTTTATAACATTATTATGCAATAATATATTCATTACTAATGAATGGGTGTTTTGTTGGGTTTGATTATAATTATTTCATTGGTAATAGCTTAACAATGATGGGATTCATCCTCTAGTATAATGTGTATGATATTTGGGCCCACCGCTGAGAAAAAATAACAAGGTTTTCAACCACACATAGATAGCACATATGAAGATCTTATCTATTTCTGTGATTGTCATGATATGTTATTATCTATAAGGGTAAATATAATGTGATGTATTCATCGACCTATACAGTAGTTACTCAATGAGATTATAACATATTAGTGGATATAAGATATTGATATACACAATTTCTTATAGTTACTCAATGAATTGAAAAATGTATTAAATGAATATAAATGATTTTATTTAATTTTTTAATATAGAAATTCATATAGATACATGTGTTTAATGGTTATAACACTATATCCATTTATATCAAGTGTAGACTTTATGAGTTTCTAGAGGCTTATTTTTCATAATTTTTTTAATACTGATTCATATTTACTATCAACACTAAAAATGTTTATGTGAATACCTCTTTTGTTTAAGTGATTGGGGATTGAGTTTTGATTATATAGATTCATTAAAAAAGTTAGATTTTATCGAAAAAAATTATATATGTACACAAGTAATTATATATTAATTGATAGAAGAGGAAAATTCTTTATAGATTTAATAAATTAATTTGGAATATATTTGAATGGATTTTTGGAATTAATTCATGATTTATTATATATTATATAATATAAGTATAACAATAGAAATATATATTAGTCTTTAGTAAAAGTGGGTGATTCAAAGATTTATTCCCTCAAGGGATTATTAATGTGATGTATTAAGCCATATATTAAGATTCAATATGTGTATATCATAAGGGAATTAAAAAATATTTCATTCATGTTATCCATATTAGTTATATAATATTACAATATTTCCTATACGGTATGGTAAAAAATACCTTTCAATTATCTACATTTGATAAGGTATTAAATATTTAAGGGTCAATCATTGAAGAATAATCCAATTTATATATCATATACTATAAGAAATTCATTAAGAATAAACACATGGGTGATGAATCTATGTCTATTTTTTTCAAGAAATATGGTCTTCGGGAATTAAACTATATGTCATGAATGACTAAGTTAGTTAATATTGGAAGGATGTGACATTAAAATGATACACCATTAATAGAAATTAGTTTTATCCCAGTTAATTTGTTTCTAAATCCCAATAAATTTCACCCTAAATAACACACTCTCTATTTTATCCCCTTTATTTAGAGGAACTATAATAATGTGGATATTTCGTGCCTCTTTCTAGAGTATTGGCTCATTCTATTTCATCCCATTGATATTTCGTGGATTTGGGATTCCTTTTGTTTACTAAATTCATGGTCTTATTTATTAATTGATAAATATTTATTCTTCAAATAATATAGGTGATATGAAGACATATAATTTTTTTTCATTTTATAGTAGCTTTATTTCGGCCAATAGTTTTCTGAAACCATAAATATTATTTATAAAAATTGGGTTTTTCATAATAAAAAGCTGTATTTAAGGAAGGTCATTATAACATGGTTTATCTTGAGTGCATTTTATCTTTATTTCATACAATTAAAATATTAAATACAAATATATCTTAATAATCCAATCAAAAAATATATGAATAATACAAAGATAACATTTCATTAACTCATAATCAAATTAAAAAATATGAAGATGAGATAAATGTTTTTAATATTCTATTAGGATCATGGTTTAATAAAAAATGAGCACATGTCATGATATATTAATTATACATCATAGAATAACATAGTACAACAATAAAAATGATCATCATAAAATCTGAACACATACCATGTCATAAGAATGTTGATTTAATAATCCTGGACCATTCTAATATATCATATGAATATGAAATAAGAATGAATATATATAATCGTAACCTATACCAAGGATATTTTACAATATCTCCATTATATAGTTTATTATGTACCACAGACCACATACGACAATATAATGTGTTGCGTATCAAAACACATGTCCAATAACATAGTAGACTATATATCACCAACAAAATCCC
Organism: Viscum album; assembly: GCA_963277665.1. Lineage (NCBI taxonomy): Eukaryota > Viridiplantae > Streptophyta > Magnoliopsida > Santalales > Viscaceae > Viscum > Viscum album. Next base: position 1,223,934,053 of record OY728131.1, on the reverse strand, counting down.
ATAATAATCACATGATTTATAATGTTGTTTCTAATGCATTGGACCAAAAGGATAATTTTGGGATAAATATTTAAAAATAATATAACCACACATATGTTTTCATTAATATCCTAATATTTATGAATTTTTTTCTAGTTAATTTTATCTCTTTGACAGCTTTTCTTACACAAAACACTGAGTTTAAAAAAACCATGACATAATATTAAATTATAGTAATCTATCAATTGTATAATTGGATGGTATGAATGGGACTAACTAAATGATGAATAATATATCTTAACATATGTATATAATTTATTCATTAGTTATAAATATATTATAAATGAAAACAAAACTCTATTCAAATAAAGAAGAAATATTTTCAGAAAAAATGTCTTTAAACACAAAATGTATTATAATTAAAATAATTTAATTTAACTATATTTTTTGAATTATTTAAATCTAATATATTAATATATTTATATTATCCAATAAAAATTTGAAAATTAATTTGATATTTTTATATGTGTTTCATCTTAATAAAGAATGTTTTATGCTTAAAATGTATTTTTTTAAAACAGATTAATCATTTTTTCATGCTTATTATTAAATTTATTTTTTCACTATATATATCAAATTTGATAAAATGTATTGAATATTCTGAATCATGTGGTTTAAAATTTTTAAATATGATCTTTTGTGTTTGAAAAATATGAATATTAAACATGGAAGTATTTATCACCTTTGTAAAGGGTGAATCATGTAAATCATAGATAAATCTATTTTTTAATACCATAAATATTATCCTTATTGTTATTGGATAAATTTAATTATAAATAATATAAATTTCCTTCTAAATATATTTTTTAATGGAATATTTTCTATGAAATTTTCTATTATAATATTTTAATAAAAAAATAACAAAATGTAACACTTTTAGTTCTCAATATATTATATATGTCTGTATTGTGAAAAATCAATTTATAATTGAATATAAGATTATATTAAGAAATTAATGAAGTTATTCTATATATATAATGATATTTATTACGTTTTAGAAATTATATAATTACAATAAATTCTTATGATACAATGATGTAGTACTTCTTGAATTAATAAAAAAAATAAAAATAAATATTATAAAACTAAAAAAGTAACAGAATTTGAGTAATTTAATTTTTGTAATATATTTTAATGATTAATATGTCATTTTAGTGTTATTTCAATTATTTATTATGTAATTGAAACTTTTTATTTAAGTCTTTAAATTTAAATGAAATGGATAATGTCTAAATTTGAAATAATGGTATTCTAGGATAATAATTGTTTATTAAATAACACAAATATTATAAAAATATTTTTAATGATAATGGTGATAAGATATGGTATAATATGTCATTCCTTATGTTTCCATTTGAAAAAATTGCTCTTTATATTTACAGTAATCCATTTTAATATTTTTTAAAAATCTAAATGTGTCTCTCCCTTAAACTATGAAGTGGGACCCCTCTTATCTCTTCATCACACCACAATAAGCCTTTTATATAGATAAAAATGGACCAAATTATATTATAAAATATTATATCCACATTTAGAAGGTTTTTGTAATATGAAAAGACCATTCTTAGATCCCTTAAGAGGATTTCAAGAGTTATTTCTAGGAATAGGTAATCATGTTAACTGTTCACATTAATTTTAATTTTTATTACCACCAATAAATATCCAATATTATTCATAATATAATATAATAAAGTTATTAAATGTATTGATATGTAATTATTATTATTAAGCCTACATTATTTACAACCTCTCCTTCAAATTTGAAGTTAAAGTATCACTCGAATGCATGTATGCCTTACTATCTCCACATATAAATACAATTAAATTCATATAACCATATATTATGGATGGGTATTGTGATGGGTTTTATTTTTACATAAGATACATGAAATAATTTTACTTATTTATTGATAAAATAATATCTAACTTCTTACCTTTGAAACCACTAGAAAATGAGAATGTATATCATGCATATATGTGTACTACCACCTCCATGAAGTGATGTGGTTCTTTTTTCATTTATATTTCATGTTAATGGTAATAAGAATGGATTTACTGAATAATATATATATATATATATATATATATATATAATTATTATTTTATAATTGAGATTTAAAGTTTACCAATCTTTCATTATACCTAGAGAAATGTGAAAATAATGTTTATGTTTATGTACGACCTACCATCTCCAAGAATCGTGTAGTTCATTTTTTAAATGAAAAATTTTCTGAATAACTATAAAAATGTATACAATTAATATTTGTGATATAAGAATAATTTTTTAAATTATAATTATGATTTTACCATGATCAAAATAAAAGGTTAATAACTATTGAACCAAAACGTATATGAAAGAAGAAGAAAATATAACCTAGAACAATGATTTTAATAAATAATTGTTATCAAACTGTTGAGAAAAGGTTATTTTTAAAAATTCATATTGTATGATATATATGATTAGGATTTATTAGTATATTAATAATAAATATATATTTTTTATAATATAGATCCCACCACATATGAAGGAATTGTTACCCAAGGTAAGGGATTTTCATCACACTTTTATTTTACAATGACACATTTCTTATAAACAACGTGCTTTATTTGAGTCGTATAAGGACCCGAACATAAAAAATTACATAATATTGAGTTGGAAGAATTAATTCACATCGATGATATTTTTAGGTTAATATTTTTATAGAATTAGGACATAACTATTACATCTCAAAAGACTAAAAAGTAGACACTACTACTCAATTCCCATTTTTTTCATTAAATTAAAACTCTAGAAAAAATTATTCATGTCTAGTCCAATGTTTTAGATATCATGAATTTTATTTAATCTGATCCTTGACCCTATTCATATTTAAGTCATGTGAAAGCATTTCAAAACTTAGGATGAGCATAAAAAGATCAGTAAGCATTATAAAACATTTAATAAAAACATTAGTTCATAAATTCATTCAAAACATATACTCTTTAACTTACCTCATGGAATAATAAGATTAATGAATAACATATAGAAATCATAAATCATAAATGTAACCTGTGGAATCCATAACATACATACATTGTAGTTATCACATCTACATAGAGAGTAACATTGGTATACATATCATAGTATATTCCCTAAACCTCTTAGTGGAAACATTCATGTTTACCTCTCTCACGTTACCCAATGAATTTTAGAGCTATCTCGGGCTCACCCACCATAGGTTTATCATGGAACCACTCATATACGTAAATAATTCCCAAGAACCACAACATGATCATAACGCTTAAAATAAACATAAAAGAAAGCTAACATTTCCACATTACAATAACAGTACAACATTTCAATATATTAACGTATCAAAACCATTATCAAAACCATTTTCAAGACCAAAAATACATAAAATAGTGTATGGTATTTATTTTCCGTTTAAAAACATTACGACTTGTTAAGGAAGCCAAATATCAAATAATAGTAGCGATGGTAAAAAGGTCGATGTCACCGCTTAAGTTAAAAAGACACTTTTTTTTCATTTAGTAAAATGCTTCATAGATAATATTCCCTTTTAATGAAATGAAAAGTCACAGGTGTTTATTTATCATATAAAATAAAGTCATGTATTAGAACAAAATATGCCTCAATGGAAGGAGATTGAGATGAAGTCCATTACCTTATGTCCGACTTGACTCGATCATTCATTAATCTCCTGAATAATAAAATAAATTTAATTTATACTTTCATAAGAAACTTTTTATGTTTATTATTCTTTTTATATCACTTATTTCCATGTTATAGACATTATGCAATCATTTAATTTAACAACGGTCATTTTTTCGATATTTGGTACTTGAGTAAAGAATGAACACCTCATATTTACAAGTTGACCATGTGGTCAATAGTATATTATATCCAGAATGATATTCATTATTCATATATCATATATAACATATATATCCATTATATATATGAAATTATAATAGTACATGTCATTTCGAGATAAGAAATGATATTCACTATTCATGTTGATGGTAAGTCATACGTACGCATGAACACTAATTTTATTTCTATTTCGTATTTTAATGGAATGAAAACATAACGATACATATATATATTATAATTACAGTAAAATATCATATATAATATCACTATATTCATCCTTTATACATCCCACATATGACATTAATGAGTCATATCACTTTGAGGGGATGGTAGTCCACACGTCCTCAAATAAACTTATCATGTTTACCCATAATGGAAACCATAAAGGTATGCTATAAAAGTTAAATAATGAAGCATAAAAAATAAATAAACATAATATATATCATATATAAATACATTTCTATCTTAATGGCCACTGTGAGAAGTGGTAGGAGATAAACAAACAATCATCTTTTTATGAGGCATTAGTTTTCCATCCACAGAAATAGTATGTTCTTCACCCATTAGATGGAGGTGTGTATAAGTATAGTTTGAATATTTCTCATAAAAAAATCCTAGTATATTGAGGATACTGGTGTTTTTATTAAATAAATTAATAAAAATAGTTTAGGTATTGGAGAAGTAAAGTAAATGAAAAGAATTTAAGAGGAAGCATTACCTTTAATTTGGGTAACTCCCTTTAGTTTGATACAATAGGAATTCTTAAAGTGACATTTTTCATATGTTAAGGGTTATAGGAAGAGGATAGGGTTCTTTAGATCTTATTTGGACAGGTTTTGGATGATCCAAAGGGCTTGAGAGGTGTCAAGAATGAGTAAGAAGTGAGGGTTGTTTATAAGGTGGAGGAGGGGTTCTTTAGGAAAGTGTGAAAATATTATTTTATTATATAATGAAATTCAGTTTATAAAGGTCCAAAACTTATTAAATTAAAAGATACGATGACTCATGGTCAAGATAAAATAATCCAAAAAAATTTGGAAAGGTTTTGGATTTTATACTAATATTTATAATCTTAGTTATTTAAATCATTTATTAATGAAGTAAATATTGCAACATTATTTTGTCATAAATAATTTTATTTATTTGATGTATAAAAATTATAAAAAAACTAACATGATATAGGAGATATTTTTCTTTCCAATTAATATTTATGGTTTTATAGAAAAATTATATAACCCCATGTAAAAATTAATTTACTAAAAATATTTGGTTATGTCATTTTTGTCATTACTTTTAGTAAATTAATCTAAAGTGTCATTATCACTCAGAAGTGGCTCCAAGAGGTCCCAAAATAGTCCCAAATATGATGATGGTCGTAAATATTTTAACCAAGAAGGTTATGACAAGTGTTAAGGTAATTATTTATTATTATAATCTTCCTTTTACCTTAAATTATTCTATTTTCCTTTAAGCGCTGTAAATAAAAGTCAATTGTTATTATTGAATAAAAATTATTTTCATATTATTAATCAAAATTTTACATACTAAAAACAAACATTTATGCCATATTTTCAAAATTTAAATCATAGAAGTGGTAAAATTTAATTTAAATGAAAAATTCAGTTATTAACTACTACTAAGTGGTTTCACTATTCATAAAAAATTGTTGATTTTCAGGAAAAAAACAAAAAATTCATCCTAATCCATATTTGATATTCCAAACTAAAAATGATGTCTATTTTAAAAAATTCAAAACATAGAATTCACATTAATTAAATTAAAATCAATTCTCCTTGTCAAACCAAATAGCGTGTTTTTAAGAAACAATAACTATCAAAAGATTGTCACTTGTTTATGTCCAATTTCAAAGTGAAATTAATTACAATGACCAACATTTGTTAAATTGTTAGAAATATACTCTAATTACACATTAAAATCAATTAAAAATATAATATAACAATATAAATAAATTCGATTGAAAAACACTTTGGAATTAAAATACTGCATTTTTCACTGTTCATTAAAAATGAACTTTATCAGAATAAGACCAAAAATTTACCCAAAGTAAATTTTGATGTCCCAAATGTAAATAAGAATTATATTTCTTCAAATTGAACATATATAAATGACCAAAACTATATTTAAATATGGTTCTCCATTAAAAGGTGGTAAATCGACCTTTTAATGTAAATTATGCTTGAAATTAAATTCATACACATTTTAGGCCTATAACATATATTGGGTAAATGTAAATACATTTAACAAACCTGTAGAATCATATTTTAGTCAGTTTTGTTCATTCCCTCCAATACAATAGCTAAGAGTTAACTACCATTTAAAATAATAATATTATATTATTACTGTGCAGCGTAAGATTTGAAAGAAACCAGTAGTTGCGTATCGGGTACGCTATCGAACATAGCATCCCCTTTAAAGTAAAAATAATAAATATTTAATTCCAAAATATTAATAAATATGAATATATGTTATCCTTTATTTACCAAGGAAGTTAAATCCTTCCCCCTTTTCGAAATTGCTTCCTCGCAATTTTTATTCACTTATCTAATAAGTGACGTTATTTATCCCTCATAGCATTTTCAGATTCCAATGATGCCTCTTAAACCATATGGGATTTCCAAAAAACTGTTACCTGGTGAATTACCTTATTTCACAACACTTTCTCTCCATGGTCCAGAATCTGGACTGGTTGTTCTTTATAAGAGATATTCTCTTCGAGCTGAACTACCATTGGGCTAAAAATATGAGACGGATCTCGTATATACTTTATCAACAATAAAACATGAAAAACATTATGTATCTGGGATAAAGGGAGAAGTAAATCCACTCATTACACAACAAATCCAACCATATCTAGGATTTCATAAGGTCTAATGAAACATTCCCTTTTTACAAAAATACAACACACTTTTCCATGGAAAAACTTTGAGAAAGACACGATAACCTACCTCAAAAGAGAGATCTTTCCTCCAGTTATCTGCATAACATTTATGCCTGCATTGAGCTATTCCCATGTTCTTCTGAATTAAATGAACCTTTTCTACCATCTATTCTATCAATTCGGGTCCCATCATCTTCCTTTCACCTACTTCATCCCAAAAAGATGGAGTTCAAAAATGCTTTCCATATAATGTCTCAAACGGACCCATCTGTATTCTGGAATGAAAACTGTTGTTATATGAAAATATAACAAAAGAAATATGTTGGTTCCAACATCCATGGTAATCTAGTGAACAAGAATGTAGCATATCCTCTAGGGTCTGAATTGTTAATTATGATTTCCAATCTGATTGATGATGAAAGGATGCACTAAAATTTAATTCGATATCCAATGTCTATGATGGAATATCCAAAAGTTAGAATTAATCATGGGATCATGATCAGATACAATAGAGAGGGTAATTCCAGGAAACCTAGCTATATTTTTAACATACAACCGAGAAAGTTGATCTAGATACAATGTATCTCTAATAGGAAAAAAATGAGCTGATTTAGTCAATCGGACATGAATAACATAGATTGCATTATTATTTTGAGATGTCTTTGGTAATTCCAAAATTAAGTCCATGGATATATTTTCTCATTTCCACTATAGCACCAGTAAATACTGAAGAATCACTTTTGGTAACATCTGCTCTACTTTAACTTGTTGAAAATTCAAACACTTGAAATTAAAGTCAACAATATCTCTTTTCATACCATCCCACCAGTAATACTCTCGAAGATCTCTGAAAATCTTTGTACTACCAAGATGAACTAAAAACAGGGTATTATGCGCTTCACATAACAACTCATTCTTTAATTGTGAATCACAAGGCACACCTAATATCTTTCCAAATTTCAAAACACAATCATTATCAATGTTAAATTCAGGAAACATAACCTTCTGAACCAACTCTACCTTTTTCTATAACTCAATGTCATCATTTTGTGCTTGCTTAGTTATATATGATAGAGATGATTTCACCCACACCTAATACAAAACAGTAGTATTTCCTCCACCAAAAACTTCTATGCCAAATTTTATCAAATCAAAAACCAAAATATCTTATTCCAAACATAACATGGTTAATTACGTATTACTTTTTCAACTAAAATAATCAGACACTTTATTTGATTTTCCCGGACAGTAAAGGATTGTTCAATCATAATCCGTGATTAATTCCAACCATCTCATTTTTCTCATGTTCAATTCTTTATAAGTGAATATATACTTCAAACTTTTATGGTCACTATGTATTTCAAATTTTATTCCATACAAATGATGCCTCCAAAATTTTTATGTAAAAAACAACAGAAGCTAATTCTAAATCATGTGTAGGGTAATTTAACTCATATGGTTTTAACTGACATGAAGCATAAGCAATTATCTGATCATTCTGCAGTAGGAAACATCCAATTCCCTTCAACGAAACATCACTGTAGATAACAAACTCACAATTTCTGGATGGCCGTTTAAAAAATGAAGCATTCACCAATCTTCTTTTAAATTCCTCAAAACAATCATCATATTATTTTTTCCAAATAAACTTAACACCTTTCTAAGTTAACATAGTCATTGGACTAGATAAACATGAAAAATTTGCAACAATCCTCCAGTAATAACTTGCCAAACCAAGAAAACTATAGATCTCGATTATATTTGTGGGGCTTGGCCATTCTTCAAAAACTTTTGTTTTAGAAGGATCAACAGTTATTCCATTTTTTAAAACAATGTGACCAAGGAATGAAATTTGTTTCAACCAAAACTCACACTTACTGAATTTCCCAAATAGTGTCTTTATTTTAAGGTTTTCAAGACAACCCATAAATGAATTTCATGTTCATTTTTACTTTTGGAATAATCAAAAATATCATCAATGAACACAACAAGAATCTTATCCAAGAACCCAAGGAAAGTTCTATTTATAAGATCTATGAATTCAGCAGGTTCATTGGTTAAAATAAAAGGCATAACTACAAATTCTTAATGGACATATCTAGTACGAAATGTGGTCTTCAAAATGTTTTCTTCATTCACTTTCATCTGATGGTACCCCAATGTAATGCCAATCTTTGAAAAATACTGATCTCTCTAGAGATGATCAAAAAAATCATCGATATGAAGGAAATGATAATTGTACTTAATAGTGATGTTATTCAATGCTCTATAATTAATGCAATGTCTTACTGAACCATATTTATTTTCAACAAACAATATAAAATCACCCAATGTTAATGTGATAGGTAAAATGAAACCTTTATCTAATAACTCATGTAATTGCTTCTTTAACTCTAAAAGTTCAATTTGATCCATTCGATAAGGGGGTTTTGAAATTGGATTAGAATCCAGAACTAAGTCAACAATAAATTCAACTTTCCTATTAGGTATAATACCAGAAAAAACATTAGAAAAAACATCAATGTACTCATTTACCACCAGCAAATCATTAATCTAAATAGTTCCTTTGTTTTCAACAATATGTTCAAGGTAACATTCATTTCAATCTTTTACTAGTTTCTCTACTTCTTAATATGTTATAAAAATAATGGTTTCATTATTGTACAAAAACTAAAAATCATTTTGAAAAGAAACCTCTATAGCTTTGTAGTCAATCTGAGCATGTTAAACTGAAATCCAATCCATACCCAAAATTACATCAAACTCTACAAGATGCAAAACCTGATTGTTTGCAAGTAGATTAATTCCACACACAAGGATGGTATGGTTATAATGGTTTAATGTCGTCCCCACATTTCCTCCAGGTTTTTTTAACATAACATCCATATTCATATCTTTAGATGGAATTCCCAATTTATTAGAAAACTTCTCAGAAATGAAAGAGTTTTAGACACTAAATCCAAAAAACACATTGGACTAATTTGAACAAACAAACAATATAACCGATACTATTTCATTTGATGGCCCAACATCAGTTGAAGAAGTTGAAAAGGATTTCACCACCCCTTTATGGTTGTATTCTGGTTGCATTCCCTCAGTTTGGTTCTTTTTTGGACACTGATTTTCATAATGATCCATTTCATTGAACTTAAAAAAAATTATTAACTATAATTCATATTTTTTCTTACCATTAACCTGATATTTTTTAGTGAAATTTCGTGCCATATTTCCCATTTTACCACATCGGTAGCACTTACCAGAATTCAAAAGACATTCCCCATCTTGATTTTTACCAAAATTTTCACAAACAGTAAACATAAGTTTCATACCATCAGACTATTTTGAAGAGTTCTTCCCTTTTGTCTACCACCTCAACCTCTTATTCTATTGTTTGTCAAAGAACACCTGATCATCGGAAAACTCCACTTCAACCTTCTCCGCACAACGAACTAGTTTTTTTAAAAAATTTGAACTCACGAGAAGTTGAAGCCCTTCGATACTTTGGCTTTAATACTGACATAAAATGGTTGAATTTACTATCAAGATCTTGTATGAAATTTGGAGCATACCATTCCACTTGAGTGAATTTTTCTTCATAAGCATCCACTAAGTCATCCTCCTTCCTCAATTCCAAGAATTGCTTTTCTATTCTAAAACAAACCACATTAGGAAAATATTTATCAAGAAACATTTCTTTGAATTCATCCCAATCGAGATCATCAATCCCCTCACTATCCCTGATATTTTTCACCATCGACCACCACTGATCAACTACAACTTCAAAATAGTAAAAAATGAGACTAACCTTTTGATGTTCTAAACAACCCATGTTATCAAAAATCTATTCATGTGATTTAATCCAGCCTTATGCTAGCCCCGGGTCAATTGATCCTCTAAATGATGGAGTATGTTGCATCGTGAAATTCTCCACTACTGACATGTCAATCTATGGTTTCTCTAGCTGATCTCGTACATGGATTCGACCACCATTTATAGCTTGAGTCAACTGTGTCGTCACTACAACAAATTGTTCCGTTCCGATTCTGACCATCTCAGGTTGCTGATATGGATGGTTGTCTTCATCCTGATGTTGTCCCATCATAGTTGTCCTATTTCCTCTGTGGAAAACCATTCTTATCATAGAAATATCATAGGTGAAGCAACATGGTAATCTGTAAATGCTATATGATTTCAATATTAATATAAATTACTTTATAGATATTAATTTAACGATACCCAAACTTCTAAAGTTATCTAAAATAACCTTTGATACCAACTATGAGGACTCAACCTTAAAAAATTACAAAATATTGAATTAAAATAATTAGTTCTCATTTAGGATCTTTTCATGTTTCGATTTTTAGAGAATTAAGACATAAATATTACATCTAAAAAATTAAAAAGTATACACATCTACACAATTTCCATATTTTCATAAAATAAAAACACTAGAAAAAAAGAGTCATGTCTAGTTCCATGTTTTAGAGAGCATGAATTTTCATTGATCTCATCATCGACCCTATTCATCTTTAAGTCCTATGAAAACATTTTAAATCATGGGATGATCATAAAAAGCTTAGTAAGCGTTATAAAAAAAATGAAGAAAACATTATTTCATAAATACATAAAAAACATAACCTCTTTTACTTACCTCATGAAATCATAAGATTTATGAATAACAAATAGATATCATAAATCAAAAAGAAAACATGTAGCATCCATAACATACTTACATTGTAGCTATCAGAACTACATATGTAGTTACTTTGGATTACCCATCACAGTATATTCTCTAAATCTATAAGAAAAAATATTCATGTTTACCTATGTCACATTACCCAATTCATTGTAGAGCTATCTCGGGCTCACCCGCACTAGGTTTATCATGGATCCACCCATATTAGTAAATAATGCCCAAGAATCATACCATGTTCATTACATATAACATAAGCATAATAGAAAGATAAAATTTACACACTTCAATAACAATATAATATTTCGATATATTAATATATGAAAACCATTATCAAAACAATTTTCAATTCCAAAATTACATAAAATAGTATATGGTATTTAATTTCCTTTTAAAAATATTACAGCTTGTTAAGGAAGCCAATGATCAAATAATTCTGGCGGCGACAGAAAGGTCGTTGTCACCACTTACGTTAAATAGAAACAGTTTTTGTTATTTAGTAAACACTTCATAGAAAAATATTCCCTTTGAATGGAATCGAAAGTAAAAGGTGGTTATATAGCGTATAAACTAAAGTTGTGTATTAGAACAAAATAGGCCTCAATGAATGCAGATTGAGACGAAGTCCCTTACCTCGTGTCCGATATGACTCGACCATTCATTAATCTCCTAAATAATAAACTAAAGTTAATTTTTACTTGATTTATAATATTTTTCATGTTTTTTGACCTTTTTATATCACTTATTACCATGTTATACACATTATGAAATCATTTAAGGTAATATAGGTCGTTTTGTCGATATTTGGTACTTGAGAAAAAATGAACACCTTATATTAACGAGTTGTCCATGTGGTCAATAGTATATTATATCCAGAGTGAAATTAATTATTTATATTTCATATATATCATATATATCCAGTACATATATGAATTTATAATATTACATATCATTTGGAGATAAGAAATGAAATGCACCGTTCATGGAGATGGTAAGTCGTACATACGCATAAACGCTACTTTCATTTCTATATCATATTTTAATGGAATAAAAACATAATGATACACAAGTATATTATAATTATATTATAATATAATATATAATATCATTAACTCCATCCTTTATAACACCCAAATATGTCATTAACGAGTCATATCACTTTGAGGGGGTGGTAGTCCGCACTTTCTGAAATGAAATTTTCACATTTACCCATATTGGAAACCATAAAGGTGTGCTATAAAAGAAAAATACAGAAGAATAAAGAAAACAAAAACATAATATATATCATATATAAATACTGTGGCATCTTAATGACTACTATGAGAGGCGATAGGAGATAACCGAACAATCATCATTTCGCGAGGAGTTAGTTTCCCATCCACAGAAACAATATGTTCTTCACCCAATAGATAGAGGTGTGTATAAGTGTAGATTCAATACTTGTCATAAAAACATCCATATATATTTAGAATACTATTTTTTTATAAATGAAAATAATAGAAAGAGTTTAGGGGTTGGAGAAGTAAAATAAAAGAAAAGAAGTTAAGAGGAACTGTTACCTTTAATTTGGGTAAATCCCTTTGGTTTGAACCAAAAGGACTTATTGAAGTGACTTATGCCTATGGTAAGGCTTATAGTAGGAGGAGAGGGATCTTGATAGATTATTTGGGCTAGGGATGGATGAGTCATTGAGCTTGAGATCTGTGAGGAATGAGTAAGAAGTTGGGTCTTTTTATAAGTGGGAGGAGGGGTTATTTAGGAAAGTGTGAAAATATTATTTTATTATATAATGATATTTGGTTTATAAAGGTCAGAAAGTAATTAAAGTAGAGAATACGATGATTAAAGTTCAAAATAAAATCATCAAATAATAATTGGACAGGTTTTAGAAGTTATTTAAATATTTATAATCTTATTTATTTAAATCATTTATTAATGAAGTAAATACTACATCATTATTGTGTCATAAAATATTTAATTTATATAATTTCTTAAAATTATAAAACAAATACCATGATGTAGAAAATATTTTTATATTTCCAATTAATATTTATAGTCTAAATTATAATTTAAATATCCCTAGGTAAAAATTCATTTACTAAAAGATATTTGTTTATGTCATTTTTGTCATTACTTTATGTTAATAAATATAAAGTGTCATTATCACTCATAAGTGGCTCCATGGGGTACAAAAATCGACCCAATGATTCTAATGGACTTATAGGACTCAACCCATATGTTTAGGATCAGTTTTAAAGTAATTTTGTATTATTATAATATTCTTTTTTACATTAAATTACCATTTTACCTTTAACCGCGGTAAATAAAAGTCAAAAGTAACAATTCACAAAAAATTATTTCCATATTATTGAACCAAATTTGACTTAATAATAAAAACCATGTATGTTTTTTAATTTGAAATTCAATTCATAAAAGCTGTAAAATTTCATTTAAATGAAAAAGTTAGTTTTTCAACTACAACTAAGTGGTTTTACTATTCATAAAAAATTGATGTTCATCAAAAAAATACAAAAAATTCATCCTAAGCTATATATGATATTCTGAATTCCAAAATGATGTCTATTTAACCAAATTAAAAACATATAAATCACATTAATAAATTTAAAATTAATTCTCATTGTCAAAACAAATAGCTTGTTATTAAGAAACAATAACTATCACAAGATTGATAATAGTTTATGTCCAATTTTAAAGTGAAATTAATTACAATTTCCAAAATTGGATTAAATGGTAATAATATATTGTAATTACACTTTGAAAACAATTGACAATCTAATATAGCCACATAAATAAATTATATTTAATGGAACTTTTGAATTATAATACAGTATTTCTCACTATTCATTAAAAAATGAACTTTATCTGAAAGATACCAAAAATTCACCCAAAGAAAATTTTTATGTCCCAAATCTAAATAAGAATTTTATTTTGTCAAATTAAACATATAAAGATGACCAAAACTAGATTTATAAAGGTTTCTCCATTAAAAGCCGTTAAATCATCCTTTTAATGTAAATTATGATTAAAATTAGATTCATTCACATTTTAAGCGTCTAACTTTTATTGGATTAATTTAAATACATTTAACAATCATGTATAATAATATTGTAGTTAGTTTTGTTCATTCCCTCGAATACAACTATTAGGAGTTAAATACCATTTAAAATAATAATATTATATTATTATTTTGTAATGTAAGATGTCAAAAAACATGTTGTTGTGTATCCAGTACGCTATCGAACATAGAAACCACTTTAGAAAAAATTAATTAATATTTATTTCAAAAATATTAATAAATATGAAAATGAATTATTCTTTATTCACCTTGGATTTTACATCCTTCCCCCCTTTTGGAAACCGTTTCCTCACAATTATTATTCAATTATCAAATATGTGGGGGTTCTTATCCCGTATAGAATTTCAGATTCCCACGTTGCCTCTTAAACTATATGTGTTTTCCACCAAACCGTTACCTGGTGAATAACCTTATTCTACAACAGTTGCTCTCTGCGGTCAAGAATCTAGGCTGGTTGTTCTTCATAAGAGATATTCTCTTCTAGCTGAACTACCTCTGGGCTCAAAACATGAGATTGATCAGGAATATACTTTCTCAACATTGAAATATGAAAACCATTATGTACCTAGGATAAACATGGAGGTAAAGCCACTCTATACGCAACTGATCCAACTATGTACCAGATTTCATAAGGTCCAATGAACCTCGGAATCAACTTTCCCTTATTATCAAAATGCATCACACTTTTCCATGGAGAAACATTGACAAAAAACATTACCACCTACCTCAAATTAGGGGAACTTTCTCTGGTTATTTGCAAAAAAAAATTTCCTGCTCTGAGATGTTCTCATGTTCTTCTGAATCAACTGATCCTTTACTACCATCTTTTCTACCAACTCTGTTCCCATCAGCTTCCTTTCACCTATGTTATCCGAAAAAGCTAGAGTTTAACAACTCTTTCCATATAATGCCCAAATGGATCCATCTGTATACTGGAATGAAAACTGTTATTATATGAAAATTCAACAAAATAATGATGTTTATTCCAGCTTCCCTAGTAATCCAGTGAACAAGCATTTAGCATATCCTCCAGGGTCTGAATTGTTCATTCTGATTTCCCATCTGATTTAGGCTAAAACATTGTACTAAAATTTAATTCTGTATCCAATGACTTATAAAGGACTTTCAAAATGTTATAAGTAAACCTGGGATCACGATCAGATATAATGGAGATGGGAACTCCATGAAACCTTACAATCTCTTTAACATACAACCAAAAAAGTTGATCTAGATATAATATATCTTTAATAAGAAGGTAATGATAGGATTTATTCAATCGATCAACAATAACCCAGATTGCATTATTACCTCGAGATGTCTTCGATAATCCCACAATGAAGTCCATGGATATATTTTCCCATTTCCACTCTGGAACTTGTAAATACTGAAGCATCCTTTTTGGAAACCGTCGCTCTACTTTATCCTATTGAAAAGTCAAACACTTCATATTTAAGTAAAAAATAACTCTTTTCATTCCATCATGCTACTAATACTCTTGAAGATCTCTGTACATCTTAGTACTACCAGGATGGACTGAAAATAGGGAACTATGTGCTTCACATAACAACTCATTCTTCAACTATGAATCACAAGGTACACATAATCTCTTTACAAACCTCAAAACACAATCATTATCAATGTTACATTCAAGAAACATACCCATCTAAACCAACTCTGCCTTATTGTGTAACTCACTATCTTCCTTTTGTGCTTTCTTAATTCTATCTGATAGAGATGATCTCACTAACACCTGATACAAAACAAAATAATTTCCTGCACCAAAAACTTCTACACCAATTTTTATCAAATCAAAAACCAAATAACTTGTTCCAAACGTAACATGGTTAATGAAGCATTACTTTTTCGACTCAAACCATCATCCACTTTATTTGGTTTTCCCATACGGTAAAGGATTGTTTATTCATAATGCTTGATTAATTGCAACCATCTACTCTGTCTCATGTTCAATTCTTTCTGATTTAATATATACATAAAAATTTTGTGGTCAATATATATTTCACATTTTACTCCATACAAAAATGCCTCCTAATTTTAAAAGCAAAAACAATAGCAACTAATTCCAAATAATGTGTAGGGTATTTTAACTCATGTGGTTTCAACTGATGTGAAGAATAAGAAATTACCTGATAATTCTGCATTAGGACACTTCCAAGTCCCTTCAATGAACCATCACTATAGATAACAGACTCAACAATTATGGATGGTAGTGCCAAAACTAGAGCATTCACCAATCTTATTTTCAATTCTTGAAAAAAATCATCAAATTCTTTTGTCCAGGTGAACTTAACACCTTTACGAGTTAATGTAGTCATTGGACTAGGTAACCGTGTAAAATATTCAACAAACCACTAGAAATTACCTACTAAAGCATGAAAACTAGGGATCTTGGTTATATTTGTGGGCCTTTCTGATTCTTCAACAACTTTTGTTTTAGCAGGATCAACAGTTATGCCATTTTTTGAAATAATGTGACCAAGGAAAAAAATATGTTGCAACCAAAACTCACACTTCCTGAATTTCCCAAATAGTTTCCTTTCATTTAAGGTATGAAATACAACCCTTTAATGACATTAACGTTCCTATTTGATTTTGGAATAAACCAAAATATCATCAATGAACACATCTACAAACTTATACATGAACCCACGGAAAACACTATTCATAAGATCCCTGGATACATGAGGTGGATTGGTTAAACCAAAAGGCATAAATACAAATTCATAATGGCCATATCAAGAATGAAACATGGTCTTCACAATGTCTTCTTCTTTCACTTTCAACTGATGGTACCCTGAACTCAAGTCAATCTTTGAAAAATACTGAGCTCCCTGGAGCTGATCAAACAAATCATCAATACGAGGAAAATGATACTTGTTCTTAACATTTATGTTATTCTATTCTCTATAATCAATGAAAAGTCTCATTGAACCATATTTAATTTTAATAAACGAGAGAGAAGAACCCATTTTTAGTGTGCTTGGTCTAATTAAACCTTTGTCTAAAAACTCTTGTAATTGCTTATTTAACTCTGACATTTCAATTTGAGCCGTTCGATAAGGGGGTTTTAAAATTGGCTTAGCATCAAGAACTGATTCAATAGTAAATTTAACATTCCAATCAGGTATAATACTAGGAAACTCATTAGAAAAAACATTAAGGTACTCATTTTCCACTGGGACATCATTAATCTGAACAGTTCCATTGTTTTCAACAATATGTGAAAGGTAACATTCATTTACATCTTTTACAAGTTTCTCAGCTTCCCGATATTTTATCAAAATAATGTGTTCATTCTTGTACATAAAATGAAAATAATTCTAAAAGCCACTTCAGCTCTACAGTCAATCTGAGCTTGAAAAACAAAACGCCAATCCATACCCAAAATAACATCAAACTCTACTAGAGTCAAAACAATAATATTTTCATGTAGATTCTTTCTGTAAACAAGGATAAAAAGGTTCATTTGTTTTCTTTTTGTCTCAAAATTTCATCCAGGTGTTTTTACCATAAGTTCTATATTCATATCTTGAGATGGAATTCCCAATTTACTAGAAAACTTCTCAATAATGAAACAGTGTGTTGACCTTGAATCAAATAACCCATTGGCATAATCTAAACAAATAAACAATGTGACATATATTACTTCATTTGATGGACCAACATCAGCTGAAGTAGTTGCGAAGGACTTCACCACCTCTTTCTATATATAGTCCGGATTTTTTACCTCAGTTGAGTTCTTTGTTGGACACGCATTTTCATAATGACACATTTTATTGTACATAAAACATTTTACTGGCTATAAATAATATTTTGTCTTACAATTAACCTGATCGTTCTCAGTGCAATTTCAATCATTATGTCCCATTTTACCACTTAGGTTTCACTTACCAGAATTCAAAAGAAATTCCTCAACATATTTTTTACCACAATTTTCACAAACTGTAAACTTATGTATCTCACCATTAGAATTTTTTGAATACTTCTTCTCTTTTTTCTACCACTTCGACCTCTTATTTTGTTGTTTTTCAAATAACACCTGATCGTCAGCAAACTCCATTTCCACCTCCGCACAATGAATAAGGTTTTCATAACTTTTGAACTCACGAGATGCTAATTCCCTTCTATACATTGGCTTTAATCCAATTTAAATATGATTGATTTTAATATAAAGATATCATATGAAATTTTGAGCATACCTTGTGAGTTGAGTGAATGTTTCTTTATAAGTAGCCACTAAATCATCCTCCTGCCTCAATTCCAAGAAATTTTTTTCCATTCTAAGATAAACCACCTTAGGAAAATATTTCTCCAAAAACATAACATCGATTTCATCCCAATTGAGAGAATCAATATCCTCAATATCCATGATATTTTTCACAATTGACCACCACTGATCAGCTTCACCTTAAAACGGTAAAAAACGAGACTAACCATTGGATGTTCTAAACAACCCATGACAACAAAAATATTTTCTTGTTCTTTAATGCACCCATGTTCTAGCACCGGGTCAGATGATCCTCTAAATGAGGGGGGATGTTGCCTAATGAAATCCTCCACTACTAACATGTTCCTCTATGGGGATCTGGAAGATCTCTAACATGGATAACACCAACATTTATTTCCGGAGTCAGATGTGCTATCACATCCACAAAATATTTAGTTATAATTATGACCATCTCTAGTTGCTTCTTTGGAATGTTTTTTCCCTCCTGATTTCTTCCCAACATAGCTGCCTTGTTTCCTCTGCAGAAAACCATTCTGAACACAGAAATATCTTAGGCAATTCAACATGGTAATCTTTAAATGCTATATGAATTCAATATTAACATAAATTACATTATGGATATTAATTTAATAATACCCTAACTCCTAATGTTATCTAAACCGACCTTTCATACCAACTATATGGACCTGGCCTTAAAACATTACATAATATTGAATTAAACGAAATAATTCCCATTGATGATCTTTTTAGGTTTAAATTTTTAGAGAATTAGGACATAACTATTACATCTCAAAATATTAAAAAGTAGACACTTCTACTGAGTTTCAATTTTTTTATAAAAACAATTTGAAAAAAATGAGTCATGTCTAGTTCCATGTTTTAGACAACATGACTTTTTCTTGATCCCATCATTGACCCTATTAATCATTAAGTCCTGTGAAAACATTCCAAAACATGGGATGAGCATAAAAATCTCTGTAAGTGTTATAAAAAAATGAAAGAAAATATTAGTTCATAAACATACAAAACATAAACTCTTTTACTCACCTCATCAAATAATATGATTTATGAATAACATATTGAAATCATAAATCATGAAGGTAACTTTTGGCATCCATAACATACTTACATTGTAGCTATCACAGCTACATAGGGAGTTACGTTAGAATACCCATCACAGTATATTCCCTAAATATATTAGAAGAAATATTCACATTTACCTTTGTCATATTTCCTAATGCATTAGAGATATATCTCGTGCTCACCCTCCCTAGGTTTATCACAGAACCACCCGTATACGTAAATAATTTCCAAGAACCATAACATGATCATAACATATAACACAAGCATAAAGGAACATGACATTTCCACATTGCAATAATAATATATAACAATTAAATATATTAACATATAAAAACAATTATCAAAACCATTTTCAATACCAAAAATACATAAAATAGTATATGGTATTTATTTTCCTTTTAAAAACATTATGGCCTGTTAAGGAATCCAATGATCAAATAATACTCACTACGGTGGAAATGTTGTTGTCACCACTTATGTTAAAAAGAAACATTACTTTTTTTCATTTAGTAAAACACTTTTTAGAAAAAGATACCCTTTGAATGAAATGAAAATTCGAAGGTGTTTATTTAGAGTATAAAAGAATGTCATGTATTAGAACAAAATATGCCTCAATGAAAGCAGATTGAGATGAAATCCCTTACCTCATGTCCGACTTGACAAGATCATTCTTTAATCTCCTGAATAATAAAATAAATTTTATTTATAATTTCTTAAGAAACTTTTTCAAGTTTATTATTCTTTTTATATCAATTATTACCATTTTATAAACATTAGGCAATCATTTAATTTAACAATGGTCATTTTGTCGATATTTGGTACTTGAGTAAAAAATGAACAACTTATATTTAAATGTTGTCCAGGTTGTCAATAGTATATTATATACAGAATTATATTCATTATTTAGATATCATATATATCATATATATCCATTATATATATTAATTTATAGTAGTTTATATCACTTGGACATAAGAAATAAAATTCACCGTTCATGGAGACGGTAAGCCGTACGTAACCATGAACACTACTTTCATTTCAATTTCATATTTTAATGGAATGAAAACATAATTATACAGAGAAATATTATAATTGTAATATAATATCATATATAATATCATTAACTCCATCCTTTATATGTCCCACATATGGCATTAATGATTCATATCACATTGAGGGGACGATAGTCCGCACGTCCTCAAATAAAATTATCATGTTTACCCATAATGGAAAGCATAATGGTATTATATAAAAGATAAATAAAGAATAATAAAGAAAACATATTCATAATATATATCACATATAAATACGGTTACATCTAAAAGTCCACCATGATAGGTGGTAGGAGATAATCAAACAATCATCATTTCTTGATGCATTAGTTTTCCATCCACGGAAACAATAAGTTCTTCACCCATTAGATGGAGGAGTGTATAAGTGTAGTTTTAATATTTCTCATAAAAACATCATAGAATATTAAGGATACTGATGTTTTCATAAAAGAAATGAATAAAAAGATTTTATGGGTTGGAGAAGTAAAATAAATGAAAATAAGTTAAGAGGAAGAATTACCTTTAATTTGGGTAACTCTCTTTGACTTGAACCAAAAGGACTTATTGAAGTGGATTCTGCCTATAGTAAGGCTTTTAGAAGGAGGATAAGGATCTTGAGAGCTTATGGGGTTGGGTTTGTATGATCCAAGGGGCTATAGAGGTGTGAGTAATGAGTAATAAGTGACGGCTTTTTATAAGGTGGAGGATGGGATCTTTAGGAAAGTGTGAAAATATTATTTTATTATATAATGATATTCGGTTTCTAAAGGTCAAAAACTACTTAAAGTCTAATATAAGGTGACTCATGGTAAAAATAAAATCACCTAACAAGAATTGTACAGTTTTTGGATGTTATTTTAATATTTATAATTTTATTTATTTAAATCATTTATTAATGAGGTAAATACTACATCATTATTGTGTCATAAATAATTTAATTTGTTATTTTCCAATGAATATTTATAGTTTAAATGATAAATTATATAACCACATGTAAAACTTAATTCACTAAGGATATTTTTTATGTCATTTTTGTCATTACTTTAAATTAATTAATCTAAAGTGTCATTATCACTCATAAGTGGCTTAGTGGGGTCCCAAAATTGACCCAAAGATGCTCATGGTCGAAAATGACTCAACCAATACGGTTAGGACATGTGTTAATGTAGAGACCCGAAGCTTCACGTACATTGACATTACATTACATTTGCAGAATACTTAGTACATTATAACAACACACACACAAGGATCGTAATAGTTTAGTGTCTTTGGAAACTCGGAATATAATCTTCTAATCCTGGTGAAAGATCTTCAACATCTCCCATAAAGATCTTCTTTTTTTATACCTAAACCTTTCTTTATATCCTAGGGAAAAGTAAACATAAAAGGGTGAGCTCAAATTCTCAGTAAGGGTAAACAAAAGAAATATCAGTCACATTATATACATAAGCACATAACTTTTGGAAATCCTAACCTGTAAAAGAGATCATAATTTCCTAACATGGGATAACTCATGGCCGGGAAATGTAATCACAATAATCATAACTTAAAACATTAAACTTTGTGCAATACACACATAATCATAGATAATCATATCTTATTAGTCAAGACTCATTTCCAAGAATATCTTAGTGGAAAAAGTCCCTTTCTGAACCGAGTCACCCTCATTTCAGTCCTGTTTCACTGAACCGGTATAACCTACCATTCCATCCATGTCTATATCATGAGATATAAAATCATTACCCAATGTATTGGAGGGAGATATAGGTCCCACCCATCTCATAATGATACCATTCTTATGTGTGCCACAAAAACATAAACCATACATCATAGCATAACCCATGTAATAAAAATGAGATTCTTAAACATTGTGACATCATAAAACAATTCATATAAGATAAAGGAATTCATAAAAATATTTCCATCACAACATAATCAAATCAATGTAATAATAGGTATAAAAACAGAACCCTTTATTATCTTAGATGGAAAATAATTTTGATAAAACACTTGAACTCCATTCTTGAGGAAAATATCCTTTCTACTTCAAAAAAATTTTATTTTCTTAACATGTCCTACAATTTTAAACTAAAAGAAGTTTATTAAAAATAAACATGAAAACTTGTAAAGGAATCTTCTTGGAAATAATATTTTAAAAATCCATTCATGCCATATAAGTTAAAAAACATTCTTCTCGTACTTTTGTCAGAAAAGTCAAAAAAGTACCTTGTACGAAAAATGACAAAAGATTCCTTTCATATATTTTACTAAAAACTCACCGTAGGGTAAAATAGGATTTAAAAAATTGTAGATGAATTGAAATAATATTACATATTGAGGAAACATCGATGTGGATGATAAAATACACCCCAGTAAATTCTAAAGTATAAACAATCTCGGATAAAAATGAGATTGTGATATTTCCCTTACCTTAGGTCCGATTTTCTTCGTAGGTGTCCGAACCTCCTGTATAATTATTTAAATAATGTTATTGACTTATTCCAGAATCATACTCATTGTTATGATATCATATATGGTTCACTTATGACTTTATATTACCCTTTCTTTTGTAAATTATATGTCAAAGAGCATTTTGGGTAAAATTGTTTCATTTGTCGTCCGTGTTTTGACTTGTAATTATTCATATGATTGCTTAGATCATAATTACTTAATTCCAGAATATAAAACATGATTTATATATAATATATATTCAGAATATACATTTATATAATAAATTAGTAAATTAAAAGAAATACACCGTTCATGGAGACGGTAGGCCGTACGTATGCATGAACGCTGTTGTTGTTTCCTTATTGAGTTGAATGGAATTAAGTAGATGACATACATATAAACAAAAATCCAGTAGCTTTATAATGTCATATATTTCATTATTATTTCTTATATATACTTTATAATCATTCTTAAATGGTTAACATGGAGAATGAATCTCATCGCGTCGTGGAGATGGTAGTCCGTACGTACGCACGAGCGATGATATCATTTCCATAATTATTGAATTGAATTGGAGTGGATGATAAAATATATCAGAATCAATATGATGTTCTAATAACTATGTATAGTTATTCTTTACACCATTATACCCATATATGTAAGGTGGCGGTGGAAATAGATTACACCACGGCGTGGAGACGGTATTCTGTACGTACGCACGCGCGGTGATTTATTTTTCCGTAGGATGCATAAATGGTGAAATATGATTTTTTTATACTTATAATAACATATCATTATATTATTGATACAGATGTTATTACTTCATAATGAAACAACCTAAGAAGAAGAAGTGGAAGAAGAAATAAAGGTGAAAGAATCGGTAACGGAAATTATCTCTTCTTTGAAGTGCCTCTTTGAGACCTCATCTTAGGGAACTAAAATTGGTCTTTGAGGAAGAAAAGAACCTCTAGGATGTTTCTAAGGAAGTGGAGAAGAGAATTTGGTAGGGTTTGGCCGGGATTTAAGGCTCATTGTTGTGTGAGGAAGAGAGGGACGAGGTGCCCTTTTATAAGGGAGGAGAGGGGCTCCTTTGGAAAAACTAAAAATATTATTTTATTATAAAGTCAAGTTTGGTTTTAAATAGCTCCAAATTGATTTATTTCGAGGCTAAGGTGGGTATGGGTTGAAATCCTCTCATCAAATAGAATTTATACAAGTTTAGGTTCCTATTTTAACCTTATGATTTAGATTTAACATTAAGTTAAATAATTTTACTTTTACTGTATCTTCTTGTGTTCTTATACTATAAGGTTAATAAACATACTATAAGAAGCCAAACGAACCCCAAATTGTT
Source organism: Viscum album (assembly GCA_963277665.1). Taxonomy (NCBI): domain Eukaryota; kingdom Viridiplantae; phylum Streptophyta; class Magnoliopsida; order Santalales; family Viscaceae; genus Viscum; species Viscum album. Next base: position 1,223,909,265 of record OY728131.1, on the reverse strand, counting down.
TATTATTAATATATATAACCTTATCTAAGTCATTTGGCCGATCCTTAGATTTTTAGGAATAAAATAACAATTAATAATATAATATTTGTTTTAAAAACTATTTTATGTCAGTTTTGACACTATTTAGTAATTGATTTTTGGGAAAATAATAACAGAATGATAAGTTCGAAGAAAGTTAATTAAATCAATAATAATATGTCATATTAACCTATAAAAGTAGTTTAATTCATAAAAAGTCTTAAATTACATTTATTTTGGTATTTATAACATCAATTATGTCAATATTTCATTAATAAGATAATTACTGCAATATCTTTGTGTCATAAATAAATTAAATTATTTGATGTCTAAAAATTACAAATAAAATACCATTATGTAGAAAATCTTTTTATCTTTCTAAATAATATTTAAAATCTAATTTATATTATGTATAACCCTATATTAAAAAAATTGTAGTAAATAAACTTTGATTTTAACTCTTTTAACTCTTCTTTGAATTAAATAATAATAAATGTCCCAATCTAATCCAAGTGGTCCTAAATGGTCATATTATATTCCTAAGATTGTTTTTGGTCGAATTACACTTTTACAATAGAATTAGGACACGTGTCAGGGTAATAATAATATCATTTTTACCCTTAATTACCCTATTTACTTTTAACCGTGGTAAGAAAAGTAAAAAGTTACTATTCACCAAAAAATTATTTTCATCTCATTGTACCACATTTTACTTACTGACATCAGCTGTGTCTCTCAGATTTTAGAAATTCCATTCACAGAAGCGGTAAAATTATGTTTTATGAAAAATTCATTTTTTTAACTACCACTTAGTGGTTTCACTATTCATCAAAAAATGAAAGTTTCCAGAAAAATACCAAAAATTAGGCCTAAGCTATATTTAATATTATGAACTCAAAATTGATGTCTATTTTACCAAATTAAAAACATACAAGTTGCATTAATTAATTTAAAAATTAATTTCCGTCGTTAAAACAAATAGCGTGTTCTTAATAGATAATAACTATCAAAAGATTGACACTTGTTTATGTCTGGTTTAAATGTGAAATTACATCCAATGACCAACATTGTATTAAATTGTAAAAATATATTCTAAATATACTTTAAAACCACTCAAATAAATAATTTATCACTATTAATTATTTCGATTGAAAAAGTTGTTTTTAATTAAAATTTAGTAATTTTCACTATTCATCAAAATATGAAAGTTATCCGAAAATTACCAAAATTTCACCCAAAGCTAATTTCGATATTCCGAATCAAAAAATGAAGTCCATTTTGAAAAATAAAATTTACAAAATTTCAAAAAGTGGTTATTACTATTCATAACTACTAGTTTTAATAATGTTTTAATAGCATATCATTGTTTAGCGAAACTCGGTATTGCATAAAACACACGCTATCGCGGAAGGTCACGCTTGCGTGTAATGAAAGTCAGGTCAAGGATGCGTGTTGTGCAAGCTTCTTTTGGTGTAGCGTACAACACAAGACATTAATGAAATTAAAAAGAATATTTTTTATAAAATCTCGGGCTGTTACATTCTACCCCCCTTAAAATGAATTTCACCCTCGAAATTCGTCGGGGTTATAAATGGTTTAATACTCGAAAGTTTCTTTAATAGAAACCCACATCGTAAAAAGGAATACCAAAAACAATCTTTAAAAACAAAAGTATGAAACGTAACAGTTACCCAAATAAACTAATCACTGGGTTTCCTCGTAGGTGAAAATATGGATATGGAAGAAAAATCTAACCATCATATTCTGATGGGGAGTGGTAGAGAACATGGATATGGAAAAGACAACAATCACAATTCCATAAATTTGTGACGATCTGAGGTACAATCTGATTAATCAGATATAAGAGCACTAGGACAACATTTTTGGTTTTCAAGATCGTTTCCCTAATGTTGAAGAATTTGAATTAGAATAAATACTTACTTTATTTTGGTACAATCTCACTGTTGTTCGTTCCTTGAACAATTTCCACTTCATCTCTTAAATAAATGAAGTCGAATTTGTTATTCATGAAGTGTTAATTGATCATGTGATAGAATGATGGGTCATTCCATCTGTTTCAAACAAAAGGTTAACAAAAGTTATCAAATATACATAAGTTCATCTATGGTGAGGTTAATCATATACAATTCCAAGAATGAACCTATAATTCATATATCATACCGCATAATAAAATAAATCTAGTTTCTACTAAACAGGGACTTCCTGTAGGCCAGTGGTAGGCGATAAAGGCCAGTCGCACTTCAGTTGTGGGTTCGATTCCCACAGCCTTGTCTGACGCGATGGGCTGTCGCCCGTCCTACAGGTTGTCCTTTTTCTAAAGCTATATTACTATAACATCCCATCAATAATATCGAAAAACGTTTTATCCGAACTTATGTCCAACATAATCCATTCTAATCTTTAGGCTTATCTAAAATACTGTAGTCCACTCTCATAACATAGTGAAAACGATTAACAGAGATTTAATACCATCGTTGATCCCCATATATCATAAGATATGTTTTGTTGGTCACATTCCAAACATTCAAAGTCCTTAATCATGTATTCTCTTGAATACCCATTGAACCTTAGTGAAAACATGAATGAAGTTAAAAGTTAACACCTTCCACATACCAAAATTCTCAAAATTCTATATACTCAAACAATGATATCACTTAGTCCTTATATCAATCATGAGCTCATGAATACTGTTAAACATTTCATTTTCTCGTTTTCCCTTCATTATGCACATATCATCTTATTTACAAAAATATCTCAATCACTTTGAATACCACATTAGACCAATACATAAATATTCCAATACTCCATGATACAACATTATTTTGGAATCCCATTACATAAACACATAATCATTCCACCACATCGTTGTCATATTCAACATTGCCAATAGTGATCGCATGTGACTTCCCTTTGTCCTTTTCCATAAGCGGTTGCTCATGTCGATCATCACTAACCCTTGGATTTGGGAATTTATTATCATAATGCCCCATTTCCTTGTACTTGAAGCATTGAAGTATTGGTGGTGCGTTCTCTGCAGTCTTTTCTTTATTCCCATCATTAGAAACAATTTTTTCATTACCTCGACACTCAGCTGCTCGATGAACTTCTTTTCCACACTTAAAATATTTTATAGTCCCTTTAATACAATCTCCACCATGCTTCATTCCACACTTTGAGCAGAAGGAAACATTCATCTTCTTTTCACCATTATTCTGAGATTTCTCCTTGAACTCCATCTTTCATTTCTTATCAAAACTATGAGATAGATAAGTAACACCATCTTCCATTTCTACCTTGATAGCACAACGCAGAATTTCTTTATAGCTACTGAAGTCTCTTATAGCTAATGCCCTTCGAAGACTTGGTTTTAAGCAACTGAAAAATCGATCAACTTTACTTTCAGGTTGGATGATAATGCCAGATTCATACCTTGCAATTCTAGTAAAATTCGCTTCGTATATACCAACAGATTCATCATCCTTCTGCTTCAGCTCAAGAAACTCCTTTTCCATATTTGTTCGAAGAATACGAGGGAAGTACTTACTGAAAAACAAGTTCTTGAACTCGTCCCATTCCATGGACTCAATTTCATCTCTTGGCCTCATATTCTTGATAAGATTCCACCATTGATCAGCTTCACCATCCAAACGATATACTACTAAGATGACTTTATCATGTTCAGAACATTGAAGAACTGAAAATATCTTTTCAGTGGTACTGATCAATTGTTCAGCAACATGTGGATCAGAAGTCCCAATGAAATAAGGTGGACGTTTCCTCATGAAGGACTCAATAGAATATTGTTCCCTTCTCTGCTCATTTGGATGTCCAGAACGATTCATAGCTAGTGTAAGTATAGCAATAAGATTTTGCACTCCATCTCCCATAACATTTGTTTGTTCAGGAGGGAAATCATTGCATTGTCCATTACATTGATCAACACGGTTCCTTCGGGTTCCACCCATCGTCTAAAACCCAAAAATAATAGTGTGAGAGGAAAAAATCATGATAGGGAAAACAACATAATAAAGGGGGAGTACCCTCAATATCTAACATCTTAGGTTAAATTTTAAGATCATTAGTGCAATTCTAGGACTATAACCTATACGTATACTTAACCTTAGAGACATCCCTAGACATACCTTAGAAATATCTCTAAGGATCTCACTAAAGTTCTCGCATCCTAGTTTCCAAAGGTTGACTAAACCTTTCCTCTGATACCAACTGTAGAGACCCGAAACTAGACGTACATTGACATTACATTACATTTGCAGAATACTTAGTACATAACAAAAACACACACACAAGGATCGTAATAGTTTAGTGTCTTTGGAAACTCGGAATATAATCTTCTAATCCTGGTGAAAGATCTTCAACATCTCCCATAAAGATCTTCTTTTTTTTATACCTAAACATTTCTTTATATCCTGGGGAAAAGTAAACACAAAAGGGTGAGCTCAAATGCTCAGTAAGGGTAAACAAAAGAAATATCAATCACATCATATACATAAGCACATAACTTTTAGAAATCTTAACCTGTAAAAGAGATCATAATTTTATAACCTGGGATAACTCATGGAAGTGAAATGTAATCACAATAATCATAACATAAAACATTAATCTTTGTGGCATACACACATAATCATAGAGAATCATATCTTATTAGTCAAGACTCATTTCCAAGACTATCTTAGTGGAAAAAGTCCCTTTCTGAACCGAGTCACCCTCGTTTCAGTCCTGTTTCACTGAACCGGTATAACCTACCATTCCAACCATGTCTATCTCATGAGATATAAAATCTTTAACCAATGCATTGGAGGGAGATATAGGTCCCACCCATCTCATAATGATACCATTCTTATGTGTTCCACAAAATCATAAATCATACATCATAGCATAACCCATGTAATAAAAATGGGATTCTTAAACATTGTGACATAATAAAACAATTCATATAAGATAAAGGAATTCATAAAAATATTTCCATCACAACATAATCAAATCAATGTAATAATTGGTATAAAAACAGAACCCTTTATTATCTTATATGGAAAATAATTTTGATAAAACACTTGAACTCCATTCTTGAGGAAAATATACTTTCTACTTCAAAAAACATTTTCTTTTCTTAACATTTCATACAATTTTAAACTAAAAGAAGTTTATTAAAAATAAACTTGAAAACTTGTAAAGGAAGCTTCTTGTAATTAATATTTTAAAAATCCATTCATGCCGTATATGTTAAAAAAACATTCTTCTCGTACTTTTGTCGGAAAAGTCAAAAAAGTACCTTGTACGAAAAATGTCAAAAGATTCCTTTCATATCTTTTACAGAAAACTCAACGAAGGGTAAAATAGGATTTAACCAATTTTAGATGAATTTAAATAATATTACATTTTGAGGAAACATGGATGTGGATGATAAAATACACCCCAGTAAATTCTATAGTATAAACAATCTCAGATAAAAATGAGATTGTGATATTTCCCTTACCTTAGGTCCGATTTTCTTCGTAGATTTCCAAACCTCCTTTATAATGATTTAAATAATGTTATTGACTTATTCCAGAATCATACTAATTGTTATGATATCATATATGGTTCACTTATGTCTTTATATTACCCTTTCTTTTGTAAATTCTATGTTAAAGAGCATTTTGGGTAAAATTGTTTCATTTGTCGTCCGTGTTTTGACTTGTAATTATTCATATGATTTCTTAGATCATAATTACTTAATTACAGCATATAAAACATGATTTATATATAATATATATTCATAATATACATATATATAATAAATTAGTAAATGGAAAGAAATACACCGTTCATGGAGACGGTAGGCCGTACGTACGCATGAATGCTGTTTTCGTTTCCTTATTGAGTTGAATGGAATTAAGTAGATGACATACATATATACATAAATCCAGTAGCTTTATAATGTCATATATTTCATTATTATTTCTTATATATACTTTATAATCATTCTTAAATGGTTAACATGGAGAAAGAATCTCATCGCATCGTGGAGACGGTAGTCCGTACGTACGCATGAGCGATGATATCGTTTCCATAATTATTGAATTGAATTGGAGTGAATGATACAATATATCAGAATCAATATGATGTTCTAATAACTATGTATAGTTATTCTTTACACCATTATACCCATCCATGTATGGTGGTGGTGGAAAATAGATTACACCACGGCGTGGAGACGGTATTCCGTACGTACGCACGCGCGTTGATTTCCTTTTCCATAGGATGGATAAATTGTGAAATAGGGTTGATTTATACTTATAATAACATATCAGTATATGAGTGATACTTATGTTATTACTTCATAATGAAAGAACCTAAGAAGAAGAAGTGGAAGAAGAAATAAAGGTGAAAGAATCGGTAACGGAAATTACCTCTTCTTTGAAGTGCCTCTTTGAGACCTCCTCTTAGGGCACTAAAATTGGTCATTGGGGAAGCAAAAAACCTCTAGGATGTTTTTAGGGAAGTGGAGAAGAGAATTTGGCAGGTTTTGGCCGAGCTTGAAGGCTCAAAGTTGTGTGAGGAAGAGAGGGAGGAGGTGTCCTTTTATAAGGGAGGAGAGGGGCTCCTTTGGAAAAACTAAAAATATTATTTTATTATAAAGTCATGTTTGGTTTTAAATAGCTCCAAATTGATTTATTTCGAGGCTAAGGTGGGGATGGGTCGAAATAATCTCATCCAATAGAATTTAGACAACTTTAGGTTCCTATTTTGACCTTATCATTTAGATTTAACATTAAGTTAAATAATTTTACTTTTATCGTTTCTTCTTCTGTTCTTATACTATAAGGTTAATAAACATACTATAAGAAGCCAAAAGAACCCCAAATTGTTTATTATTAATATATATAACCTTATCTAAAACATTTGGCCGATCCTTATATTTTTAGGATTAAAATAACAATTAATAATATAATATTCGTTTTAAAAACTATTTTATGTCAATTTTGACACTATTTAGTAATTGATTTTTTTGAAAATAATAAAAGAATGATAAGTTCGAACAATGTTAATTAAATCAATAATAACATGTCATATTAACATATAAAATTAGTGGAATTCATAAAAAGTCTTAAATTACATTTATTTTAGTATTTATAACATCAATTATGTCAATATTTCATTAATAAGATAATTACTACATCATCTTTGTGTCACAAATAAATTAAATTATATGATGTCTAAAAATAACAAATAAAATACCATTATGTAGGAAATCTTTTTAGATTTCTAATGAATATTTACAATTGAATTTATCTTATGTATAACCCTATATTAAAAATGTTTTAGTAAATAAACTTTGATTTTAACTCTTTTAACTCTTCTTTGAATTAAATAATAATAAATGTCCTAATCTAATCCAAATGGGCCTAAATGGTAATATTATATTCCTAAGCTTGTTTTGGGTCGAATTACAGTTGTCCAATAGAATTAGGACATGTTTCAGGGTAATAATAATATCATTTTAACCCTTAATTACCCTATTTACATTTAACCGTGGTAAAAAAGTAAAAAGTTACTATTCACCAAAAAATTATTTTCATCTCATTGAACCACATTTTACTTACTGACATCAACAGTGTCTCTCTGATTTTCGAAATTCCATTCACAGAAGCGGTAAAATTATGTTTTATGAAAAATTCATTTTTTTAACTACCACTTAGTGGTTTCACTATTCATCAAAAAATTAAAGTTTCCAGAAAAATACCAAAAATTAGGCCTAAGATATATTTGATATTATGAACTCAAAAATGGTGTCGATTTTACCAAATTAAAAACATATCAGTTTCATTAATTAATTTAAAAATCATTTTCCGTCGTTAAAACAAATAGCGTGTTCTTAAGAGATAATAACTATCAAAAGATTGACACTTGTTTATGTCTGGTTTAAAAGTGAAATTACATCCAATGACCAACATTGTATTAAATTGTAAAAATATATTCTAAATATACTTTAAAACCACTCAAATTAATAATTTATCACTATTAATTATTTCGATTGAAAAAGTTATTTTTAATTAAAATTTAGTAATTTTCACTATTCATCAAAATATGAATGTTATCCGAAAATTACCAAAATTTCACCCAAAGCTAATTTTGATATTCCGAATCCAAAAATGAAGTCCATTTTGAAAAATAAAATTTACAAAATTTCAAAAAGTGGTTATTAATATTCATAACGGCTAGTTTTAATAATGTTTTAATAGCATATCATTGTTTAGCGAAACTCGGTATTGCGTAAAACACACGCTATCATGGAAGGTCGCGCTTGCGTGTAATGCAAGTCAAGTCAAGGATGCGTGTTGTGAAAGCTTCTTTTGGTGTATCTTACAACACAATACATTAATGAAATTAAAAAGAATATTTTTTTATAAAATCTCGGGCTGTTACAGTTAAGGTAATGTTGTATTATTATAATATTCTTTTTTACCTTAAATTAATCTGTTTATCGTTAACCACCGTAAATAAAAGTCAAAAGTTATTATACACTAAAAATTATTTTCATCTATTGAACAACATTTTACTTAGTAATAACAATCATGTATGTCAGATTTTTGAAATTCAATTCATAGAAGCTGTAAAATTTCACTTTAATGAAAAAAGTATGTTTTTTTAACTACTACTAAGTGGTTTTTTCAGAAAAATAAAAAAAAATCAGCCTAAGCTATATTTGATATTTCTAATTCAAAAAAGATAATTATTTTACCAAATTCAAAACATAGAAGTCAAATTATTTAATTTAAAATTAATTCTTGTTGTCCAAAAAATAGAGTGTTTTTAAGAAACAATAACTATCAAATGATTAATACTTTTTTATGTAAAATATCAAAGTGAAATTAAATACAATGACCAACATTGGATTAAATTGTAAAAATATATTCTAATTACAATTTAAACAGAATTAAAAAGATAATATAACGATATTAATATATTTGATTAAAAGGATCTTTTGAATTTAAATATAGTATTTTTCAATATTAATTAAAAATGAACTTTTTCTGAAAAATATCAAAACTTTAACCAAAGTAAATTTTGATGTCCCGAATCCAAAGAAGATTTTTTTGGTCAAATAGAACATATAAAAATGAAAACAAATTCATTTAAAGATAGTTCACCATTAAAAGGCTGTAAATCATCCTTTTAATGTAAATTATGCCTAAAATTGGATTCGTTCACATTTTAAGCCTCTATCTTTTAATTGATAAATGTAAATACTATTAAAAAAAATTTACAATAATATTGTAGTTAGTTTTGTTAATTCCCACCAATACAACGGCTATGATCTAAATACCATTTAATTTTATAATATTATATTACAAGTTTGAAACGTAAGATTTAAAAGAAACTTGTTGTTGCGTATCAGGTACACTATTGAACATAGTAGCCCCTTTAAATTAAAATTCTTTAATATTAAATTCACAAATATTAATAAATATGAAAATATATTATTCTTTATTTACTTTGGATGTTACAAGTTGTGTGTGTAATAGCCAATAATGTATTTTATGATTATTATAATTGTTATTTTGGAGTATTAATATCCACATATTTTTACTTTATTAATTATTCTTATGACTCAAAAGATAAAATAGTGGTAAGTGTTTTATGTTGAAAACTCATGGTTTTTCGAGATTGATTATGAATATGTATTTAATGATAATTTATTATAACATATCTTTCAAGAAAATAATTACTTATCTTATCCCATGGCTGTTTATTGAGAATTAATATTTTGATTTCATTTTCCTCATTTTATGTACTGAGGATATTGAAAATGACTTTTTAATGAAACTCAACATTATTTCTCTCATTGGTCAAAACAAATTCTTCTTACATATCAATGATTTCTAGACATTTTTAATAATGCTAATTAATATTATCCTATGATTTTTAAGGTCCATTTTTCTCATTCTTTGTTTAGTAATAAATTGTTAAAATTAATCTTCTTATCATTTTAAAAATGTGTCACATTTTGAGTTATTAATGATTTTTGGAACAAATGTTTTATTTTATCTTATAAGGAAATGAGAATATTTCCACCCATCATAACCACTCAATGATTTGAATATTCTTATAAAATTACCCATAGTTCTATTAAATGGAATAAATATCCATATTTTTGGGAATTATTTATATTTTAAAGATGTGATTTCAAAATGGGAATCTTATTTTCCGGAATATATTTTAATAATATTTTATTTATGTTTCAATTCATCATAAAAAACCATTAATGACACATATGAATTAATTGGCACATAATAAAAATAATATTTCCTTATTCTATCTTATGATGGTGTGTGTTTAGGAAAAAATATTATATAAACTTCTTATATTTTTCATGAGGTATAATAGGATAAAATGATGAAATTTTTATGAAGCCCATTTCTTTTCCATGGGTAATTCTATGAATAACTTTTTATGAAACACATTTCTTTTAAAATGTTTTTATTTTTGATTGTTTTATTATCTTTGGGATCACATTAAAATGGTTTTAATTATGTGATTGTAGTTATATTACAACCAAGGATGATGGTTAATTTATAATCAAAGATGGTGGTTTCGTTATATTGGAAAATGGTTGTTATGTTATAACAAAGGGTGTTGGTTATGTACTAACAAGGTATTGTGTTTTTTATAACCACATTACAGTGGTACATATATATCCCTCTAATTCATTATGTAAATATTGATATATAATAAGATAAACATGTCCGGAATGAGGATTGGACCTAGTTTATTAAGGTACAATCTCCACCTTGATAGTCTCATTAGTGAACTTTGACTGCTAAGCTGGTTTTTAGAGTGATCCCATTCCACATTGATATTCCTAGAAATAATACTTAGCTACCATGGAAATGAATTTCTATAGTTATGAGTATGTGAAAAACTTGTGTCTTATGCCAATGATATACTATCATGAATCATTTTCATTGATTACTTTTTTATTCAGGTCTTATTAAATTCCATGTTTTATGCCATGAATAAATATTATGACCCTTCATATACAATATAAGATTTTCAAATTTTAATCTCATTTTCTTATACCCTTATGTTCATGTCATACTCAGGTGATCATCAATACCTCGTTTGTTTACCCTTACATAGAATATGAGATCACTCATTATTATGTTTCATTTTCCAAGGTTATGAAGAAAGGAACTATGTATGATATATCTATGAAAGGAGATAGTTATGAAAAAAATATTTTTTGATAGTGTAAATATTTTATGAGACATTGTTTTATATGTATATATTTCTAAAGATACTAGACCTTTCTGATTATGGCATGGATAATTATTTTATATAATAAATATTCCCCTATTAATATGTGATATCTATGTATGAAATGTATGGGTATATATGTTTTATATTATGGAATGGTTTATTTATCCTTTTGAAATATGGATTAGAAACATTTAGTGATGACTATGGGGACATGAATAAGAATAGGATAAAATCCAAATGTTTTGGCCATTTTCGGGAATGATATATGATAAAACTAAGTTGTAATTGAAGAAGATATCATAATTAATGCATCATATTAATGATATTTAATGATAATTTGTTTTTAAAATATGATTATTATTTTTGAAAGTAGGATTATTTGTTTTATATGATGGTTGTAACATGAAGTAATTTTGTTAATGCAGAATGTGATGAAAAAATCAATGATTTTCCTCACAAGGAACTATTATTTATGGGATATGGAATAAAAAAAGATCATTTCTAATCATATAAAACATTTAAATTCTAATAATAATGATGAAATTCCAAATTAAAAAAGGAGGGAACAATGTTCCCTTGATTCCTTTATAAAGTAACATCCACTAACTTTTAGGGGTTTCACTAAACAATTAGCTGCTAAGTAATGGATCAATTCCACTAACAATTCATTATTGCTAATAATATTATAATGTTATTCTAGAGGTTATATTTAAATTTGATTTATTGTAGTGGTGGAATATTATCATAAACATGATGGGAAAGAAGAAATTGACCACCTGGAGTGGGTTGAGTTTATGAACAAATTTTTCAATAAGTACTTTACTAGTACTCATTGCAATATAATGGAGAATAAATAACATAAGATGTAGAAGATGGATGATGAATATATTGGTACCTATGATACAAATTTTAAAATACATTCATGGTAAACATATTTCATTATCATTTGTCTTAAATGTAATGTATATCAATTATTTAGTGGCTTAAAACCTGGTAGTCAAAAGGAATTATCCATAATTTACATCAGCATCTTTAAATAATTCATTCGATATCCCATCATTGTTGTTATGGATATTGAATATTCTAATTAAACTCATGGTATTTAGAAAAAAATAATGGAATTCAGAATAATTTCATAAACAAATTAAGAGAAGAAGAATAGCCACCATTTATGATCAATTTTATGTAAAGAAACATTGGGGAAATTGTACTAATGGAAGAAGTAAAAATTTCCGTTTTTGAAATGAACGTAATTGGGAAATTTATTAGTAAAATTATTTGAATAATTTAACTAATGATTAAAATATAGATAAATATCCACAGAATTCACCACCCACACTCTAGTGTTTATAATGTAAGGAATATGGGAATTATGCCAACAAGTTCCAAAATATAATGGTTAGTGATGATGATATATTTCAAAAACCACTAGATCCCAATGACATAAAAAATATCATGAAATATATATTTATAGTTAGCGTTTCAATATTTATTTGTTGAATAGCACACCTACCATCCACTCTAGAACGAAATTTATCTTAATTGATTATAGATCTTCCCACAACATTTTATCAGATGAAATTAATAAGGGAATCACATTATAACCTCAAAGATAAGATGATTAATTATCATTATAAACTCGTAATTTTATGAATATCATATCCTATCATTACGATTCTTCCCTAGTTATTTTTGTTGGAATGTGTTTCAGTTATATATTGTTATTATTTCTTTGGTTGAGTTTGATGTTATCCTAATAATGGATTAAATTTCATTAAATAAATCCCACATAAATTAATGTTTAAGGGAATTCATGTTTGGTATTATTAATCAAACTATGACAAACTATTAGTGTGATGATATATGTGAACTTCCAAATAAAATTACAATAATTTTATGGGCCTTTATTCCTATTTAAAATATGTATTTATCACAGACAGATGGGGAGAAACTCATCAAAAAATATGTGTCAACTGTATAGGTTATTATTGAGGTATTTACTGAATAATTTTTTGTTCTTCTATTAAATTTTGAAGTTGAGTATATGATATAACTCATACCTAGTTCTACACTTATTTTGACGTCTCTATATAGAATAACCCTAATTGAGTTAGAGAAACTGAGTAAGAAAATCCAGGAGAATATTCAAAAGGGATACAATTGGACATTCGTGTCTCCATTGGTGCACTAATTCATTTTTTGAGAAAAAATATTGATCATTGTTTCTATTTAATGATTATAAAAAACATGATAAGATAAAAATAATGAAAAAAATATCATTTACACTATATTGATAACCAATTTTATTAACTACATAGACATCTGTAATTTTATAAACTTGATATTTATTATGGATATCATTAATTGAGTCTTAAAGTAGTGGATATTAATAATAGAACATTCCATAATATTCATAGATAATTTCAATTTATAGCGATTCCATTCATTATTAAAAATTAACCCTTTAACCTAATGGATTTAATGAATATAGACGTTAGTGACTACCTTGATAATGTTTTTGTTTTATGCATAAAGGATATTATTATATAATTAATGGTAAATGAAGAGCATGAAGATTACATGATAATTTTTCATAAAACCATATAGTAGGAAATTATATTTGAAAAATTTATGATGTTTGAATCACATAATCGAAAAAATTCATTATTGGGTTATATAATCCCATGTGCGGGGATATTAGATAATCCTTGAATGAAAATAGTTATTGAGAACAGTCTCTAACCACACACAATAAATAAGATCTTTTTTTTTCATAGTGTGGATATAAATTTTATAAAAATTATTTAAAATTTGTCATGATTATCTAATCTACTCTCCACATTAAAGAAATAGGTAGATAGTTCCTTGGGATATATGAATGTAAAAAGAAATCAAAGAAGTGAATATAATTATAGTTAGTACACCTATTCTTAAATTACCGTATTCTATAATGGGGTTTATAATCTATATTGATTCATCATTGAAGGGATTAAAATACATTCTCATGATGAATGATATGGTGATACATGATGAAACATTACAAATGAATGTTCCTAGTAAATATTATTGAATTCATGATTTTGAGTCATATTATATGATTTTTAGCATTAAAAATATAGAATAGTAGTATTTATGGGGAAATGTGTGATATATATAATATATATTGACTATAAATGTTAAAATAATATTTTAATATAGAAATAGTAGGATATGAACCAGAGGATACAGTTTGATCTAATTAAATTTTATTACTACTCAATATAATACAACTATGGAAAACCGAACACCAGGGGAGACATACCGAGTTGAATAGATCATCCAATATTGTCTATAATGAGGATTATAAAAGATCCAATTTTCAATATTTTCATATGGTGGACCATGAAGTCATGATATAATTGGAGAAATCGTATCTTTATCAAGTGAGTGCTCAACCATATATCCTATTCATTTTAAAGGAGGAATAAATGGAAGATATTGTTCTATAAAATATGGTCAGAAATATACCAAAATATAACCTTGATTATGATGGAATTAAAATGAACCGTTATTTAAAAAAATTACATATCATTATCATTCAATTTTAATCCGTTAAACAGACAAAATTTTGATGATTAATCATGTCACATAGGTCACCTGTGCATTTGGGGATCGCTTAAATCCCGAAGGTCTGAAATAGGGAAAACATTCTAGGCCACATGGGTAGCCTGTAGCTATGCGACCCAGGTGGCATGTCCATCCAGCTAGTTGTAGACATGGAATGGAGCTCATTTTCATCGTCTATGCACAATAATCTAAACTGTACACCCAAATACATAGGGTGCCCCTCCTCTACATGAAACTGTGCATGGTTGGCACAAAATTTGACTAACCATGCATCTAAACTGTAAGCATTGGATTTTTAGGGATTATTTATATTTTTACCTTCATTTATTATTATCTACATTTTCTTCTATCCCCACATCCTTCAAAATATATAAGTGGTTTCTCCTAACTTGTTAGCTCTAAATCACATAAAAATAGTTTTTGTGATTACTCACACCATTGGTGACCATTTCTCAATATTTCAGAAGCTATGAGTCCATCAGTATAATCACTCTTTGTCTCTCAATTCATATCAAGGTTTTTCATCTCATATATTGGTCTGTTTAGATGCAGACTTATTTATCTATTTTCATTCATTGGTCTAATTCTGGGATCTCTTCCACCCAACTCCCGAATTTGAGGCCAATATTGAAATAGCAGTCTTCTACGGCCCTAAGGTTGGTTGTCAAGTCATTTCCCATTTGTGGTTGGGTAATTTTTTATTATGTTATCATTCCATATTCTTATATTTTCAAGAATCTCCATTATATGGATTCGTTCATTTATAATTACCATATCTTAATAATACATGTCAATTTAACCTTCCTAGGTGGTTTAGAGAAAGAACATAACATATATGGTCACTCCATGGGTGTGCCACGTAGAATTTGTCAATTTCTCCTATTGGTTCAATTTTCCTGAAACTCAATTAGCTTTTGACTTGGTTTTTATGTTTAATTTAAATTAATGTTTGAGTATTACTAGTGACATAAGGTACCCAAAATGTGTTTGGTTCCATTTTTGGTGGAATTTCAAATGTTTTCATCTTCTATGTTTCACCTGACACCATACCTCGACTTTTGACATATAAAGATGGTGTTTTCATGTTTTAAATAAACATAATGAATTTTTAATGGTTAATAAATTATATAGGATTTATTATGAATGGTCGATGCTTCCTTAAAATGAATTGAACGTGTGTAATTAATCTGAAACTTAATCCATATGACTTAATTTCCAATGTTTTAATAAATTTTTATGATTAAATGAAATTGAACTTTTTTGTTGATGTGAATGACTGGTCATTGACTCATGTATTGAATTATATGTATAATACCATTCATTTGATAATGTTTAATTGAAATTTATAATAGGTATTTTCCTTATGTAATGATTTATAAATGTATTTTCCCCTCTTAAATGTATGTTGTCTTGGAAAACAAAATTTATGGGAGGTTATTCCCCATGCTACTTATAATTATAATACACATTTATAGAGGCTGCGATATGATGGTAATGGGTGTCCTATATGGTGGACCATCACACACCATACATCGGGTGTTGTGTTCAAGGATTGTCACACTAGTGACAATACATGTACATTGGGTTGAGGTTCCACATTCCATGATTCAAGTGATGACATTATGGCTCACTTACCATCCTGAAAATTGTTGTATGATGTATCATTCTCTTCTTGGTTTGTAGGGAATGTACCATTAATAGAATCTTAAAGGCTTGATAGACTGGTATGGATATGTGAGTTATTCCCCAGTCCAAGTAGGAAAAGTATTCTATGTGCATGTCCATTCAGATTCCTCACACACTTGGTTCATATAGGAGGATGCGATGTAGAACTAAACAATGTATATTATTATAATTATCATTATATATATAGTAACGGGATCCGACATATTCCATCCATGTGTTGATGTAGGTAGACCCACCAAATCTCATTTAGGAACCTAGGTTAGGGGTTATTTGTTTATTTTATCTTATTTTTAATATTCTTCTTATAACTGTACACTGTTTAGTTCCATGAATTACCAATATTACATGTAGTCACCATTGGTGGTGGATTATTGAGATTATTTTCAAACACCATACCCGGTCTGATTTGGAAACCCTAGAAGACTATCCCCTTTTAGGTATTGATAAATTCAAGTTCCATGCTACATATTTCTGATTTTCATACATAGTTGGAGTTCAATAACAAAAGATCAGTACTAGGGTTTATATACTTATGTATTTGTTATGTTTTTTTTATTTTTGTAATTTTTAGATAATTTATTACTTTCTTGTCCCATTTTTATTAAATCATTACATTCATCATGTATAGAAACATCCAATGAGGCTTTGGATATTATATTATATTGTTCTGTTTATATGTCACATAGCATATTTTTTCAATTATGTATTATTATTCCACGTGTTTAATGATTTTAATTCATTATATTAT
Source organism: Viscum album (assembly GCA_963277665.1). Lineage (NCBI taxonomy): Eukaryota > Viridiplantae > Streptophyta > Magnoliopsida > Santalales > Viscaceae > Viscum > Viscum album. The sequence goes on along the minus strand of OY728131.1, from coordinate 1,223,891,924 downwards.
GCCTCTAATATTAAAAGAATTTAGTTTTATATGTTGTGATCCATTGATATAAGGGTATATTCTCACTAGTGTACTATCATTCCACCCTCACTACTAGTGGGCTGCCTCTGCTGAATAGGGAGATGTGCTTGAGTCCATGTGACCCACCAAATCATGGTTCGCCTGAAGTGGATCTGACGTCGAGATGTTACAAAGTGATATTTCAGTAGTTCTATTCTTGACTTACTATTTGGGGATAATAGATTGGATTTTGGGAATAATTTGGGACTTGGTCATAATTCGGGCTTGGGTGTTGCAATCTCATGATTTGGGTAAATTAAAATTTTCTTGAAATATAATTGTTTTTATGGTTTTTCATTTTACTATTGATATCAATTCACCATTGGTTGAGAACCACGAGTTGTGATGTTTTTGATATTCATTTTATTGAAATTATGATTTCGTTTCAATGAACCAATGAAATAAGACATTTCTATTATATCATGCATCATTAAAATGAACAATATGATTAATATGTCATGTATTTATCCATTCCACAATTATTTAGAATGTGCATTTTTTAGTTTCATATTGATTGTTCATTTATATAAATTTAATTTTGAAAACATTTATTTAAATTATTAGAAAATATAGTTGATACTAAGTGTCCCTCATTAACCTAACATTGTTTTCATGTGTAGTTTAGGGAATATATCTAACGAAATAAATTATTTATCATTGAGATATGGAATATTGGTTTCATGAGCCAGAACATGTTATGGTTCAGGGTAAGTGGATATCATATTTGTTTCATAATAAGTATGGGTCCTTATGGATTTAAAATAAAAAACCATTATATTGATCCATTTAATTTCATGAAATATTCGAAAATATAAAATTCAAAATGAATATGAATTATATTGAAATAAAATCCATATTTCTCAGATCAAAATAGGCTGGGGACGAGCCCCTTTATTAAAAAGAAAAATAAAAATAGATGTCCCATTTGGTATGTGTTATGGGAGTACCCATTACATTAACAAAGTCCAAAAGTAACACATCCTATGAAAAAATATTCCCAAAGGCCTAAGGATAACCACCAATGAATTAATTCATCATGGAAAGATCCAAGAAAAAAACCCTAAACCAGAAAACACCACTGTCGGAACTCAATGCCATGACAGAACACCGTCAACAAAACAAGATCTACTAAAAAACAATACTAAATCTAAAGACTAAAAAAAACACATCACTAAACACCAAAACATTCCACCATCACAGTAATGAGACAAAACATCTCCTCCAATGACCACCGATATTCCTGGGACGAAGCACAACATCGCCACAAATACCATACATGCATAGCATCCATTGTTTCCCACCACCACTTATGTCCTCTATTACCCCACAATATCATATATCCACCATAGGGAGACACCGTGGAAGAAGATATATCATCGTCGAGGGTTGCCGCTCTAACTCGCGTACCACCACCCACCAAGACGCGCCATCAAAACCCTCACACACTGTGTCAATCAGAACAAAATGAATTATAACCATAGATTTGTAATAGATATTGTGGAAATCCATCTATCTCTACCTATTTTAAGCTGCTCTCCACCTCCCTTCTGAAGTGCCCAATATAAAGCTACATGTCTAAAGCACAGTTGCCTCTTCCCATCCCTCATAGACAATGACAACAAAACACTAGAGATGATACTAAAAATGAACCAACCAAATATCCTGGGTCAGAAACCCTTGAAATATCAAAATCTATCTATAGAGGATAATATATTTCACCCAGATCTCACCCTTTCTTGATCATACTATATATGGAAACATAAATATGAATCCATCCATTGTAGCAGGTAGTGGGTATGTTTTTTCATTTTTATGAACTGTGATGGAATGTTCGACCATCTAGAACTAGATTTTGAAGAAGTAAAAGAGGTGTGGTTGTTTCTATAGTATTGGTTTTATACTTATCCTAGTTTCTTAAATTCAATATTATCTATTGCGTTAATCTATTTTGAGGAATGTTTTTGGTATAGTATCATCAATCTACTGTGACGACCTCCATTCAAAATCCATGAAGGCAGTGATGACCATGTACCTGCGGTGGTGGTTCATGATCCACCAGTTATTCCTCATGTTGATCCACTAGTGGCTCAACTTATTTTTCCATATACGGGAACTGACTACCAGTTCTAGTAGGGGTTTCTTCATATGATTCTTGGAATGAAAGGTGTAGTTTGACCTACTCCAATCATAGAAGAGATTACTCATGAATTTCAGCTGCAACATACAGCCCCTATTTTAAGTTATAGAGGACCTCATATCATGGATTCATTGGTCAAGGATATCAGATAAATATCCAATCATCTAGAGATGCCTTCAATGTTGAGGGTCAATCTAGATGTTTACATGCTTCATGATTCATCCAAGAGTAGTGGGATTTGATCACCAGGAAATATTGGCATCGCGAGGTGGTCTCAAAAGATTTTTAGACCGTCTTCTGTCAGTAATTATTTCTCTATACACCGAGGAATGAAAAAAATATAGATTTCATGAACCAAATGAAAGGGAGCATGTTAGTTATGGAATAATATATATGATTCACAGAGCTGCATCAATTAACTCATACGATAGTTTCTTCTAATATTATAACCACTATGAGATTAGATTATTGGTTGGTATACACCATCTGATCATAGTCCATTGTGTTTGGGATGAATATCATATCTAAAATCATCAATAATTCCCTAACTACAGGGAATTACATGAGGGATATTGAGGGTTCGAATCAAGGGGATTCATCACCTAGAGAATACAATAGATCTTCTTCAATGTGGAATTATAGTTATGAGACTACTCATGGAGGTTGTAGTAGATAAGCTCCACATGTAGATAGTTTTTTATCTTTCCCCAATGAGTGGAGCCAGGGAACATTAGTCCTTAGTGCTTACAGTATCTAGTCGAGTGTAGGACATGTGGTTGGATAGACTATCCTAAGACTTTTCGTAGGAATATTTCACCACTTCCAAGAAAGTGAGGATCTAACCCTAAACCTCAATGAGGTGTAGGGTAAAAAGGATCATGATAGGTTGGAAACTAGAATACACCCAACCTATAATGACAAGGTGACAATCAAAGTAGATGAATCCATATTATTACACACAATTCCAGAAGGTCATCCTTGCTTAAAACAGTCAGGTAGTACCTCAGGGCCATGGTACATTTCATCTACAAGTAGTCCAACAAATTACGCTAGAGTATAGTGCAAGACCTTCTATAATTTTTGTACTATTATAGATTCCCCCACTTTAATGTTTTCTTTATTTTAATAAGTAAAGTCTCAGTTGTTTATATCAGATACTATAAAGTGATGTATGACCCTCAAAATCTAACATAATCATGAAATTATGATTCTAGATACACTATTATGTATCTGTTCATTAGTAGTTCATCCCTGTAAGGATTTCACCATCGATATAGGTTGTTACCTTTTAATATGGAATCATCACATCCTCAACATGATGGGCGTTGATTTAATCCTTCGAATGGACTGGTTAGTTCCCTATCATGACCATATTGACATATATCATCATTGGGTGATGTTTACATCACTAGAGGGTGTCATGAAGATGAATAAGGTTGAATGAGACGTGAATCTTCTTGATTAGGACCTGAGTAGTTGAGGATGGGTAATGATAAGGCTCATTTCACCAGTCATTTCCTAGATGACCAAGAGTTACAACATTCTATTTACCATACTTTAGTAGATAATTTTAGAGACATATTTCTTAAGGACATATCTATTCTAATTATGGTACAAGAGAAAGATTTTACTATTCAGATGGTTCTTGGAGAATCCCCAGTGTCCACTCCTCTTTTTATGATGGAAACTAATGAAATATTTGAACTCATGATTCCATTGAAGGATATATATTCCAAAGGTTTTATACATCCCATAATTTATCCTTTAGGTACACTAGTTATTTTTACCAAGAATGAAGAAAATACGCTTTGAAATTGTGTGGATTACTATCATCTTAAGCAGGTAACTATAAATAATTGGTACCCACTACCTATAATAGGTGATATCTCTGACCAGTTAAGAGGATGGAAAGTTCTTTCAATGATTTATTTGAAGTTGGGATATCACCTAGTGCGTTTGGGGACATCAAAAATACCTAACACATTGTTCAAAAGCATGTATGGTCTTTATGAGTACCTGGTCACGCAATTTGGTCTCATGAACACACACGCCGTCTTGATGGAGAAAATGAATCAGTTCATCCACCCATAAAAGGATTCATTTATGGTAGTCATTTTTTATGATATATTGGTGTATTAACACTACAGACATGACCCTAGAATCCATCATGGGTTCTTGTTTAATACTCTAATAGAGCATTAGTTGTATGCTATGGTCAGTAAATGCCACTTCTGGATTTAAAATTAAACATACTTGGTCACATTATCTTAGAATAAAGTGTTTCAATGGACCTTGAGAATGTGAGGGTTGTAGTTTCTGGGGAGATACCCAAGCCAGACTAAGAAATCTAGAGCTTCATGGGGATTCCTAGATATTACATATTTTTCATCAAGAATTTATCATGCCTTGCAGAACATCTTCTATGATTGATAATGAGTGGTATGAGGATCATATGGTTATATGTTATTGTTGAATCCTTTAGGGAGTTGTAGGGAGAAATGACCTCAGCTCTAATATTTATTCTACTCCATCAATGTAATGAGATATAATGTTGATTATAATGCCTCTGGAATTGGGATTGGATCTGTTCTGAGGGAGTATGACTGAGTTGATCTATATTGTACTTTTTTAGTTGAGGCAACATAAGATGAATTAACTGATCAATGATCTCAAGATCACTTATATTGTTCATGCCTTACACTTTTAGAGACATTATCTTCATGGTGATTTTTGGGTGCTAAAAAATAAAAAAAAATCCTTCAATACATATTCACATAATAATACGTGAATGTCAGAAATTGCATATTGGTTGAGTACCTATAGTTTTTAAATTTCTAGATTTCCTACATGCCTAGAATGTGAAATTCTATAGTTAAAACTCCGAGCTTACAAACTCAGACACATGATGTTTATAAATCCAATGGTGAATTGTAGCTTATAAAATTATTCTATGAAATTTATTTTAACCTTTAGGAGGACCAGGGTCTAACTATCCTCTCAGCCTTGTCAGTAACTTCTACTCTTCTGAAATGATTTAGAATAAGGACGTTATCTGACCCCAATGGCCTTTTCATGACTGAAAGTATTTCAGATGATTATACATCTTTATTTTTTATGGTTGATGGGGATGATAATCTATGGTTCCTTCAGATTGATGGGTCCCATCTGACATCATAGAGGATATAGTGTGGGAATTTCAGGCCTAAATATGGGAGGTTCCCCGTAGTGTAACCAAAATGTATCGAGATATTTTCCACTACTATTGGTGTCCTCATTTGAAATGAGAGATTTCCATATTCATCACTCGATGTTCTCCCTGTCCGAAGGAGAAGGTAAAAAATATATAACTTGCAGGAATGCGATAGCAAGTTTTTATTCCACAGTGGAAATTGGATGTAGAGTTGATGGGATACATGAATGGTCTACCTAGATCATTGTGTGAAAATTAAATTATGTATGTTATCAATGATCACTTGACAATGGTCTTATATTTCTTACATTTATAGGGTTTCCTTCTTAGTAGATGAGAAAGAAAGGATGAATGTCAGAGATGTTTTACATATTCATGGTTCTGCTCGATCTATCATTTCTGACAGACACTCTAATTTCACTTTATAGTTCAGGCAGTCAATACATAGTGTTTTGTGTACACTGGTACTTATGAGCATGGCTATTCACCTGTAGACTGATGGACACATGGAGTGTACAATTCATCTTGAAAAGGACCATCTCCATTCATTAATCCATTACTTTGTGAGTTCCTTGGAGAATACAATTCCTCTCATCAAATTATTTTATAACCAAAAAATTAGGCTACAATCATCATGGATGCCTAAGATATTGTTTTTGATAGTCCTTAACACTCACCGTTGTGATTTATTTTTTAGGGGATGAAGCTATGCCTAGAACAAGACTCATCCAAGATACTATAGAGAAAGTCTAATTGATCAGAAAATTCAAGTTGATAGCATATTCTAAAAAACTATCATTTGCCAATAGACTCTGGTGAACTCTTTTATTTGAGGTTGGAGACCATGTTTTCTTGCATGTTTCACCTAGTTTTGGGCATAGACATATCAAGAAAAATGTTAAAATATCAACAATATTTTTTGAACCCTTTAAGTTTGTGAAATAGATCAGACTAGTGGCATAAAATTAGGAACTTCTTTTGAATTATTTTTCCATGCCTGATGCCTTCCATCTATCTCATCTTCACCGGTACCATCCAAAACCCTCACACATCTTTTATATTGATGATGTTGAGCTGTATATGATTGGTTCCTTTAATGAGTATATCATTTATATTGTTTACTGGAGTAATAAAATAATATGAGGTTGTCCAGTTACAATAGTACATTTGAAATGGCATCACGATAGAGTAAAGGATGAGACTTGGGTGTGGTAGGCTAATATATGATCACAAAGACTGAAACTCTTTGATAGTTAATACCAATTTACCAACAGAAGGCCAATGCATGGAAAAGTTTATTAAAGGAAGGGAGGTTGTAATGACCAATATTTTCAATCAAGGTAGAGATCATTATTTTTACAATTTTAATACATTAAAAAAGAAAAATGTGGATTCTTATACAAGTCTCAGAGGTCACAGGTGCATTCAGGGTCTATTTAGAGCCCAAATCTATAAAGTCGTAAAAAACACTATGCCACATGGTTTCTCACAACCATGAAACTTAGGTACATGATCACGTGGCCAGGTGCAGACATGAGCCAGATCCCATTTGTAGAGCCTTTGCACATTTAGTCAAATAGTGCAAAAAGATGTGTGGGGTGCCCCTTCTTTAGAGGAAACCATGCATGATTGGATCATATATTTACTAATAGTGTTCTTGAATCGTGTGCTTTATATTTTTGGTGGTGTGTTTTCTTTTTTTTCTTAAATTATTCATTAAACTATTTATTCCATTCCCTCATCCTCCATTTGATAGCAGTGGGTGCTCCTCGCATTTTAACTCCCAATAAACTAATGATAGGATTTGAGAAAACACTCACCTTCATATTTCATTTCCCAATACGTCAGATGCTATAAGTTTGTCTCATAAGGATCCCCTAGTCTATCAAATCTATCAAGGTTCGTCATTGAACTTATTGTTCTATTTAGACGCATGTTTATATGTCTAATTCTCGAGGTAACTGGACTATTTCTAAAATCCCTTAACCTACTTATAATCTATTGATGATTTTGAGTGAGCAATCATATATGGACCTGAGGTTGTTGGTCATGTAATTTTCAATTTTATTTATGGTAGGATTAGAATTATTCCTTAATTCTATATGTCGGCCCCTACTAATCATTTTCCTCTTTTGGATTACTTCTTATATAATTGACCATTGACATTAAAATATGTCTATTGAAACTTGTCTGGTGATTTAGGTATTCAAAATAATATATATATTCACCCCAAGGATGCACCTCTTGGGATTGATTCGTTAACTCAACTTAATTTTTAACGGTTTTTTAAACATAATATCCATTTTTATATGAGTATTTAATTTAACCCAGGGAACCTATTTGTTTTTTGGTGCTCTTGTCGTGAGAATTATCCCAGTGTCCAAATGATATGTTTCTCGTGACACCTTCAATAGACTTGTCTGCTATATAAATGGATTTTTTATATATTAAATGAATTGAATTAATTGGTTGGGGTGAATGGATTGTATAGGATGTGTTATTCATGATTCTATAGTCCATTTAATTAATTGACCATGACCATTTAATTTGATATTATATCTATAGGACTTTTATTTCTATGATTTTAAGAAATTTTAATTATTAAATGGAATTGAACATGGATAATGACATGCTTGAAAGGACATAACCAAATTTTTTGTATTATATTTTTATGGCCATTACTTTGATTATTTTTAGTTGAAATTAATATGAATTAATTTCCATATGTATTGATTTAAAATGATTATACCTCTCTTATATATAGATGATATTGGTAAAATAAATGGATTAGAGGTAATTCCCCTTGCCTATTATAATTATAACATGCGTTTATATATGCTCAGATATAATGGAAAGAGGTGTTTAATTATTGAATAAATTCACACACCTTACACTGGGTGTTGATTTTATGGAATCTCACTCTTCTGAAACTATATGGACATTGGGTTGGGGTGCCATGTTCCAATGTTCGAGTGATGACATGATGGCCCACTCACCATCCTAAGAATTGTTGCATGACATCTCTAAATCTTAATTTGATTTAGGGAATGTACCCTTGATATGAGGTTATAGTATTGTAAGAATAATATTTATATGTGTGTTTTTCCCCAGTCCCGCCAGTACTAGTAATCCAGGTATATGGCCATTAGGATTCCTCAAACACATGGTTCATATAGTTGGATTCATTATTGAAATATAAAATATATATATTGTAATAATTTATAATATATATATATATACATTGTTTGGAACGTTCCAACCATGAGTTAATGTATATAGACCATACAGTTTTACTTTAGAACCTATATGGGTGATTATTTGTTTATTTTAAATTTTTTTCTATTCTAGTTATACCTATTTAGTATTTAGTTATAGTCAATACTCGGATTTTATTTAGACACCATTGGTGGTGGACTACTGATATTTTTATCTCACACCCAACTTAGAATGCCTTTGGTACTCAAAGAGACTATCTTCTAACATGTATTGATTAGGTCAAGAGAACTTATATAGGTTTTTGATTTGATTTTATAGTTGGATCATAAGAGGAGATGATATAGATTTAAGATCAACATTATTTTGAATATATATTTTTTTTCATTTATTATTTTTTTAGTTTTTATAATATTTTTTTCGTAACTATTCAAATTTTTATTAACAGAATTCCTATCCTCGTGTACCAAAACAACCAATTATGCTTTTGATATTGTATTAATTTTTCCATTTGATATCTTCCCCAAATTATTTATTCAGTTATCTAATACACTTCCCCTATTTAATTATTTTTCTTTCTTTATTATGATTTATATGTTGATTTTTTTATTGTATAATATGATCTACTAAGGGTATAGTCTCACCCTGTACCACCCTTTCTACCCCTCGGCGACTCAGAATCCACTAGAATATGGGGGAAAGTTCTTGAGGATTTGTGGTCCACCAGCTCATGGTTTAGCTTAAGTGGATCCAGGGTTAGGATGTTACATGAATGATAATGGAATTTTGAGGTGTATTTGATCAAGTATACTAGATTTTATGAATGATATATCAGATTTATCTCACATTTTATCATTTCTTATTCATCAGGGAAGAAAAATAGATGTTAAAGATCTAAAATACTATTTATTCTAGGACCACATTATGAGAAATATTGTAGGGTATATATCTCATTGGTTGGTATTATAGAATATATAGTCTAAGAGATAGGTTTATTATTGGATATTACATCCATTATATATACCAAAAAATAAATAGTTAAACATCCCCATGTATTTTATCATTTGATTCCACTAAAATTCCATTTGGAATAATGGTATCTGTGTTTTAGTCGACCATCATATGATTTCTTGAAAATTCATTACTATTAGGGAATATTTCACTCCGAAGCATCTTGGTATAATTAACATTATCTAATTTCTAAGGTTTCATAAATATAAACATTCTATTGTATTTGATCGAGATATGATGGTGATGTTGGGGTTACGAAAATTTATTCTATATGATATAGATATAGAGTAGAGTCTTAGCACTGCATATCAATCATGGACATATGGTCCTGCTATGATAAAAATTCAAAACATAGTGGTTATTTTGAGAACTTTTCCTATTTATTTTAAATGATTTTGGGATCCATACCATCTATTAGTTGTGTTTTATTATGAAAATATATTTTAATCATGTATTTTGATAGATTCTTTGGAAACCAGTTATTGAGTAATGTGCAGAACACCATCCCTCTTGGATGATATTATATTATGAAATCTAATAGGACATGATCTAGCTATAGAAATTATAGATAATTTTAGATCAATATAATAAAACATCTAGGTGTCTCATAGTTGATAGATAAGTTATGATGACAATAATCAGCAATATATAGAGTACGAAGTCATTTAGAATGTTTTTAATGAAAATATACATAAAGTAAAATTAGGATATTTCAAATGAAATGGATGTTGATACCTATATATATCAACTATTTTGATATTCTTTATTGAGTAGGGACAATTTCTTACTTCATAGCACTTCTAAAAATCTCTCTCATGTTCATTATGAGTTCTATGTATTTATGATAGGGATCACATACCTGAATCATCACATGCACTAAATATAGATGTAAAAAATATATATTGATATTTCATATAATTAAAAACTGGTAAAAATATTTGATCATTAGGAGAAATTGTTATGGGACAACACTACTATCATCAACAAGGTTTTCCAAATAAAAAAATTTCATGAAGACACATCAGAATTTAAAATTGTAATGAAACAATGATATCCAGATTTATTTGTATCATATTGATGAATTCCAAGAGTAAAATTAATTTTTAGAGGGGTTGAATATATCACGAAGATATTTCGTGAAATAAATATTTTTTAAAATAAATTTAATTTCATTGATAACATCTATGTTACAAAACCAAATAATTAAATGAACTACAATATAATATTAACATGTAGTTACCGTCGATCCACAATATTGAAATATATGAATATGAATAAATAAATTAATATAAATGTATTCTATCATATTTATAAAATTAATTCATTTGTAATTAAATGATTATAAATGAGAATAATACCCATGTGATTGATTTTTTTAAAATATAAATTAGGTGTGATAAATTTTTATATTAATAAATTAAATTAATCACTAATTTTTAATTAATTTTGAAAATTAATAAATAATATATTATAAAAATAAAAATTCATTTAATATTTTTTTAAATCATGGGATAATATTAAACCATTTTTTAATCTTATAAAGGCTATTTTTTCCTAAAAAATAATATTTGTTTTAATTTGTGTACTTATAATTAAATTAATTTTATTCCAACTTTAATTTTATTTTGATAAAATAAATTAAATATATGGAGTAATTAAATTATATTGTTTAAATATATAACTTTTACTTTTTCAATATTTGAATAGTACTTGGGGTAAAATTTATCACCGTGGTAAAGGGTAAATCGGGTAAATCGAAGTTATAACAGTGTTACATGGCTATATATTTTATCCAATTTTTTTATTAAAAAATTATCAAATTATCTTATTAAACTCATAATTGAGTTTTTTATAGAATATTTTTCATGAAAATTATATATATAATATTTAAAATAGAGAAATTTACCAAATATCAATTTCGATGTTTAAAATATATCTTATATATCCATAGAGGGAGAAAAAGATGTTATGAATGAATAAAAGTGTCTAATTAAAAATTAGTGAATTAATTTATATCATGTAAATTAATTTATAATTTTTTAAAATAATATAATGAACTTAATTTCTTATGCAACACCATTGCAATATGTCTCCAATTAATTAAAAATTATATTAAATGATTTAGGAAATATTAAAAGTAATATAATTTTTATGACTAAATGTGTTACAAGAGTTTAATATAATAGTATTAAACACAATGTTTATATTAAAATAATATTTTAAAATTTCACCTTTTTATTAATACCTCTTAAGTAAAATAATTGAAAAATGACTAAATTAAGAATACTTATATTTTATGAAAATAGTATTTTAAAAAATTACATAAAGATCACGTAAATATTAAAATATGAAAATATGGATAATATATGTATATAAATAGAACCCATTAATGATTTATAGGCCATCTGGAACCTTTTTTTAGAAATACTTTAATCAATTATAATATATTCATAAATTTCAAGGGTTCTGCTCCCCTCAATTTAAAAAGGGAACCCATTTTTCCTCTTACCCACACCACATTGAGCCTTCTCTATCAAAAAAAATCATTGATTTTTTTTTATAAAACACAATATTCAAATAATATAAGGGTTTCTCTTCCCCAATGACAAATCCTAGATACTTTAATAGGATATCTAATGGAGTTATTTCATAGAAGACATAATCGAATCAGTGAGTCACTATCTTTTTAATTATTTTTTTACTACCTATAAAACTATTATTTTCATTATAAAATATATTATTTATTTTATTGAATATATTGATTTTTTATTATAACTATGAAACCCCCTTTATTCTCCCTCTTTACATCATATTGAATGTGAATGTATAGTTCTTGTGCACGCACGACTTGCTTTCTCCATGTAGCGAAACGATTCATTTCTCGTCATCATATTTAATGGATGGGTACAAAGATGTATTTAAAAAATATTTATTAAAATAGTGAAATAATCATCATTCAGGAATTATAATATCATATCTACGTTCAAACCATACTTACCTTTGGAAATGGATGGTGTCGATGGTGGGTACGTGGGGACTACCACCTCCACGGAGAGATGAGATTAATTTTTATTTGATATTTTAAAAGGTTTGTGATGAGGATATATTTAATAAATATATATTATATATATTATTATAAACTAAATATTTAATATATGATTATTTTTTACCTTTTTTCTTCAATCCATTGAAAATTTTAAATACCATTCATTCATACGTATGACCTACAGTCTCCATTAACGGTTTAGTTCATTTCTCAGTATCTACTTATATGGATAACCCTAAAAATATATATACTGAATATTTGTGATATTTATATCCTATATAAATTTGTTTACATGACATATCCATAATAAAATTAATAGGATCTGAAATACCGACCCCAAACACACTAGAAAAATGAAGAAGATATCACCCAAAAATAGTGATTTTAATAATTAATATTAAACATACACGTAATAAAATGTAAAAATTAAACAATATATTTAATGATATATATTATTATGGTTATTTAGTTTTTTATTATAATTATATATTTATTATTCAAGAGTTTCTAACATGTATGAACCATTTCAGACCTATGTTAAAGAATTTTTGTCTCACTTTATTTTGGGACATATGCCATATACCACACCTCATTATTTTTTGTGGTTCATATACTACCTAAGAATAGTTTTATGATTATTATCATGAAAATTATTGTATATAAAAAATCCATATAAGTTTTTTATTTGTTAAGGATTATTATTTATAAGAATCCAATGGGGAATTATTTTATCTTATAACCACATTGATTATCATGGTTGTTTAAGATTATGATTTCGATAATGAAATCATATGATCTCTCTCACATGAAACATGTGCATTTTATTATTATCTAGCTATTTATTGGGAATACATATTCTCTTATAATTTCTCTTATCTAATTTACTAAAGGAAATAAAATGGGTTTTAAAAGAACATTGGTTTTATTTATATCCTTCGTCGAAATTCTTTTTTAAACCATATACTTGTTTTATAGAAACTTTCTAAATAAGATTTTCAATATTATCTTATGATTGTTTAGTGAATATTTTCACATTTTTTAATTTTTACAAAATGATTTAAATTTTAACATTATTATATTTTCAAAATGTTGTATTCATTTATTTTTTATATGTTCAAGATGAATGTTTTATTTCAATTTATAAGTCCTGAATTGAATTCCCCACCATCACGTACATTAAATGATTTCATGTTTTCCTGAAATATTTATATATAAAATTTAAAATAATTTTTTCATAGTATTTTTGTAATTTATAGGATTTAAATATGTAATTTCTAAATTTAGGGGTTGATTTTCTCAAAATTATTTTAATACTATTATAATGGTGTTTGTATTCTTAAAAAACAACCCTTTATTTTACTTATTATTTAATTGGTATAGGATTATAGGATACCATCCTTATTTTTTATCTAGATGTTTTAGGTTTATTATTATAATATTTTTATGATACTCATTCCTTATCCATGGTTTAATAAAATATGATATGAATAAATGTTTATAAAAATCATCTCATTTCCATAGGATATGATATGATGAATATTTATAAATCCTATTTTATTTCATGGGTTCTGATCTGATGAATGTTTAATGATCCTGTGGAACACACATGTATGGATTTCAATATGTGATGATGGGTATGTCATAATAAATGTTGGTGGTTATGTAACAACCATGGGTGATGGTTGTGTTATATCCAAGGACAATGATAACATTATAACCACATATGAAAATTAAATTATAAACAAAGATGATTGTTATATTATAATAAAGACATGTTGGACTCATATCTCCATCTAAATTCATTGGGTAATGATAGATATCTGAAGAGATAAAAATGTGTAGGATAGGGAGTCAACCTACTTCTGTAAGAGAATTTACACACTATGATAGTCTTGTGAGTTAAAATTTACTACTATAATAGTTTTGTGTGTCATCTAATACCACTAAGAAATTCATGGAATGGAACCTTGAATATTAACAAAATTATTTTCAATTTTTCTGGGAAATCTATAATCATATGTATTATAATAATGTTATGACCTCATGTATAATGTTATTTAATTACATTATGATTATGTTCTTATGAACTACCATGATTTCTTCCATAACTCAATATTATGATCATTGATATACATGGTATGATTTTTATATCTTATTTTTATCATAACCATATGTTAATGAAATTCTCATTTGATCATTGATATATACTTTTTTTACCGTTACTAGGTATTTAAGCTCTTTATTTCTCATATTTTCATCCCCATGTTTAAAAATATATGTAATAAGTATGATATGTCTAGGAATTTTTCTTGTTTTGGAAAAATATTGGAAGACAATGTATATATTTTTTGAACTAGTTTTTTGTATTTAGACTTTTTCAAAGGCACTATAGCTAAATTATTTTAGTGTGGATCATTTTTTATATCTTGGATATTTATTTATAAATATTTTATATCAATTAATGAATAATATAGAAAAATATATGTTCGACATGACATCAATCATACATATTTTTTTAATTAACCCATTGAAAAAAATAATTTTCAAAAAAATTAAACAAGAAAACATATAAGAATAAATCAAGAATTGGATTGGATGATAAAAAAAATAAATTAACTAAAAAGAAAACATTTAAAAGATAATTTAGAGGGTGATACATAAATTATTTTGAATATTTATAGATGATGGATATTATATGAAAATTAATTTAAATATAATAGGAGTCATTGAATTTGTTTCTTTATTTTTTAGTTATGTTTTCAAAAAAATGAAGAAATATGTAAAACTAAAAATTATTTTCAAATGGTGGGAAATGTATTATAAATGAGTAATGTAACAGTAAAAATAAATATACAATAACCATTACAAACACAATTTTAGTGTTGAATAAACATAGAGTTAATGATACAAAATTATTTGGATGTTGAATGAGGTATTTTATAATAAATTTTGATGGATTTTAAATTACATAAATTGATAAATGGGGTGTTAATTTTATTTTTTTGATAAGTCCATAATAAATTTATATATGTATAATTCTTTTTCAAATTTAAGTTGAATATTATAATATTTTTACTTATAGAATAATTACTCTACAATTTCTTTTTTATGTAATAATGAAAAATTGAATATTTATTAATAATTATAAGTGTATATTTTGATTTATTTAGGATATTGTTTTCAATTAATATATCATATTTAAATTCACATAAAATAATGTTAATCATATATTTTAATGGATAATATTTTTTTTACATATTTCGATATTTATGTACCAAGATTATGAAATAATAGTATTGTGTTGATGTTTAAAATATGGATATTTTTTAAAGAAACATTATTCCATATTGTAGATTCTAGATTTTAGAGTGTGGAATTGAGTAAATGGTGAATAATCACTAATTTTCATATGTTAATCTTATTTTTATATGGTCCATTATTATTATTTTAATGTTATTCTGAATGAGGGAGATTATTTTCTATAAATGGAAAATAGTGTTAGGGTCATTCATAATGATGGGAATATTTTTTTGGAAAATAGAAAATATCAAAAAGGTCATTTTACATTATCATATGTCGAATTTTATAGATATTTTGAGAAATTTTCCATCGTCAAAATGGAAATTTACTTTCCACATATGGAATATTTATCCACATTATAATGGTGATCTATAAAGACAAAGAGTGTTGTATATATAGTCAAATATGTGATATCTAGAATTAAAAAGAAAATTTTAAAAAGAAATTTCAAAAAAAAATAGAATTTTAGAGATTGTAATCAGGTCACGAATAATAAATATACTATAATTAAAAAATAATAATAATAGATTTTGATTTTAGTGGATATTCAAGAATTTCATTCCGTGTAGATCATTTTGAAGAAGTGTTTTTCATTATATCATTCCCACAAATAGGTATTATTAAAGAGAATTAAATATAGTGTTTTTATAAAGTTTATTATAAATAGAATATTGAGTCAATGTCTATGGAGGATTTGATGTAGAATCACATCAAAAAATATTGATAGAATTTCAAATTTAATTATTGAAATTCAACATTGTGGGAAATATTATGAATTATTTGGGAATAGTTGGCCCCATTAATGTATATAGTTATATGTTGTGGGAATTTCTTTGATACATTAATGGAAAATATAATCTAAAAAATAAATGAATATAAATGATAAAGAAGATAATGGCTAAATTATGAGTGTAAAAGGAGAACAAAAAGATCAAAAATTTGAATGATTATGAAGAGACAATAAAAAGTTATGAATATGTTACTTAATTGAAATTTTTTTATCTAAAATAGGTATTTTAAGGTTAATTATAATAAAATAATTTTTTTGATGATGTAAGTGTAGAAGAAGAAGAAAACGAGTAAAAACAAACATAATTATATAAGTGAAAAGGTGCATTAAACTGGTGAAAATTTTATTTCTAGTTTTCAAATTTTGTTACATTATTGTTACTATGTGGGATAAACATACACATTTGGGATACTTATAACATGAATGAATTAATAAATACAACTCAATATAAACTATTAGTTCACTCTGGTGGACTAAATGATTTTTAGTGATTCCAAATCATTTTATAAACTATGAAATCAAGATTATTAGTGAAACATATAATTTTTTTGTGGATTTTTCAATGTGTTCATGCCTGAATGTTAAAATTATTAAACCAATCATTCTAATATGTATAAAATGATATATTAATTTGGATTACAAAAAATGAATTATAAATCAATGATTTTTCCACCTCGTTGTGATTTATCTTATCCTTTGGGAGGACTTTCAATTTTGAATTATTATAAAATGAAAATTTAATAGTATATAAGATAATATAATTTTATATTTTATGATAAATAATGATAAAAAATTCTATGAAAGACTGTGGTTATGTAATAAATAGTCAAATTATCTACTAGAATTTCTTTTTTTTGTTATGTACAAAATAATATAAAAATAGTAATTTTAAAAGAAAATTTTTTTCTCCATGAAATTAATGTTGAAAATAGTCAGAATTCATAATATTGTAAAAAATCGTAAAATTCCAGTACCATATTCCAAGAAGAAAGAGTAAAACATTGTGAAGGTCAATTGTGTAATGAAAAAACTTCATAAATTTGGTAAATTATGAATAAAAAGGAATTGAGAGAGTGAAAAATTGATAGAATTGTAAATACCATGAATCAAAATTTAATTATGGTAAAATATATTAATGGGGAAGTATATACTATATTTAAATAAGAGTTTTGTAATATAAAACATTTCTTAAGGAAATAAAGTTCAGAATAAAATCCATACATTGTATTCCAGCATTGTATAACATGTTCTATAATCATTTATAATCATTTTAGGATTATTATTTATATATATAATAACTGATTTTATAGTTATTTTTCTTTAAGAATATCATTCATGTTATTTTTCCCTCTTTATAAATCATTCGTTGTTATAATTATCCCTTAGATGAAAATTGTTCAATTTATTCAATTTTAACTTTAATATAGATGTTTTCAGTATTTAATAATTCATCAATTACTAATCAAATAAATATTGTTCATGTGGATGATAAATATGAGTTTTTTTATTTTTGACTCCCACGATTATTTCAAGGATGTTAAAGTGATGCATTATAAAGAACAAATAAATAATTCTTTTTTTTATTATTGGACAAAATTAAATCTTTCTTTTGAGTTGCAAACAATTGTGTTGACATTCCATATTTGAAAACATAATATAAATTTATCAATAATAAAACATATAAAAATTAATTATATTATATTAATCATTCAAAATTTAAATTTCATTTGATTTTTCATGTATGTGGTTAAACTGATTTGAAAACAATAATTTTATATTGAGTACAAGTGTATGTATCTGTTAGTGAATTTTTTTAATTTTAATTTTAAAGAAGAATAATTATTTCAATTACCTATAATATTCAACTCCCCAAGACATTAAAATATTTTCCTCTTGGAATAATTATAATTTTTTTTTATCATGCATTATACAAAATGTTAAACTTACACAATAGACGACACTCAACTACCTTGCGTTACACGCATGAATGAGTTACACCAAATAATATTGTATTATTAAAAATTTGTTATTTAATATAATATTTTATAACCGAGTCATTATGTAAACTTTTATGAATAATACTAACTAAATTATGAATATTTATGGTTTATAAAAATATAAAATTAATTAATTGGTTATCAATTAACGAGAAATGCAAATAAGAACTAATTAGATATAAAAAAGGAAATATTATTATTTTTATGCTTCGAAAAGAGTATTATCATAATAAACCTAGTCAAATAAAATCAGATTATTGTTTTAATTTAATATATATGTAATACATTCAATAATATTATTTTTATATTCCACTTATTTATATATAATCATAATATAAGAACAACCCAAATTTTTCACATAAAACCTGTATTTTTATTAAAGAATGTTTCCTCCTTTTAATGGCATACCTATATTAAATATTAATTTAGATACATTTAGGAATTCAATTTGGTAAAATATAATTAATTTTTTAATTCAAAATTTTAAAATTTTCTTAGGGTTAATTTTTGGTTTTTTTGGAGAAACTTCTTTTTTTATTAATAGTGAAAAAATACAGTATTTTAGTTCAAAACAACATTTTTGATTATATAATTTTTATTGATAAATTTTATATTATATTTATTAAAATTTGAAATTATATCAATTATAAATATATTAATAAAATTCATTTCCATTCAATCAATTTCACATTTAAATAGAATATAAAAATGTAACAAACATTTGAATATTTTTCTACATTAAAACCCAGTTATTTCACCATGTGTGTAGGGTTAGCATTAATCTTATTTTTGCCAATTCCTTGATTAGAATTCTGAAAATATGACATAAAAACTATTAATTAGTATTATAAATAATATCAACGTAATTTTTGACAGAATATGTTTGTGGAAGTGACTAAAATTATTTACAATGATTAAGGTTAAATTAAAATAAGAAGAACTAAACCTTAATAGTAAGGACCAAAATGAATTGAACACTTTTCCAAAAACCAATGGATGCCAATTATTCAAACATATCCCCTATTTTATTGAATTTTAGGGGTTATTGGGATATTATGAAAAGGATGTTCCCTATATAAAATTTTGGGTAAGGAAAAATGAAGAAATAGAGCATTCCTAACCTTAATCTTTTATGAGACCTTGAAATATGAACAAAATATCAAAATTTTGGTAATAAATATTATTTTAGAAATATAAATGAGTTTTGGTAATCATATTAATTTATCACTATATTTTATATATGATTTAAATACTTAAAATGATTATGAAACACCAACATAATGATGATTATGTTAATATTTAACTAAAATAAATGATACCATAAATTTTAAATATGAAGGGAATTGATTGAATTATAGTATTAATTTATTTTTTTAGATTAATATGTAATTTAAAACATATTTAAAACTAATTAATTTCAATTAAAATATTAAATTGAAATTTTAAAATACAAATTTAAATAAAAAATGTAAAATTTGACATTATTGTTCTTTTTAAATAAACTATATTTAATTAAATGATTTAATGCTAATAAATATTGAATAATCATCAATGTGATTCTATTTGTTAATATATAAAATATATGGTATTTTAGGGCAGCAATTAATATTTTAAAATTAACATATTTACCTATAGATTGTAAAGATGTTATTAACATGGTCTATGTTTAATCAGTATTTTAGGGTGTCACATGTCCTTATTTTAAAATTATTTTAAAAAAAATAAGATATTAATTTGATGAATATTATTTAAAATTAATAATTAATTGGATATATTTTATCCAATAAATATAAATTTATTTTATTCATAATGTTAATATTACTTTTGGTTAGAAAAAATGATCTTTTAATGAAAACAGATATGATAAAATTAGGGAATCTTGAAATATAAGGAACTAAATTATTAAAATTAACATATTTTTGAGTTTGTGATGTTTTTATATACCATTATTTTTCTTTAATACATTTTTTTTTCATTTTTATTCACTTTAGGTAACGTATACCACCCATTAAGGAATACATTTTGGTATTTACAAGACTATCACTCCCACTGTACTATAAAAAGACTCCTCTCCTCATTCATTATTACACATATCTAACCACATATTCTATGAAAAAAATTAATAAATATTTTCCCAAAATATCTCCCCTCCTCTTAAAATCATCCCCTTGGGAGGAAACGAATCTGAATAATTCCTTTGGTGTAAACCAATAGAAGTTATCTGATTGACTATTAACGCCTTCCCTCAAGATCTGTAGTGTCATTTACATTATCCCCCCCCAAATATCCTAATTCTATGTTTATATGAAAAAATAATTATCCTAAATATACTATGAAAATCTATGTAAAGGGGTTTACCTACACTTATAGAACCTCATCTAATGGGAAACTAACTTATTGTTTTTGTGTACAACGAACTACCGCCTCATGAAACAATGATTGTTCATTTTTCTTTAACCACCTATTATATTAGAAAATATGATGGAAAAAAATTTACATATACTTTATATGATATTTAAAAAGTAATTATTTTCTAAAATTAATATTTTCAATATACAATTACTCTTTCCGTCATGTGTGAATATGATAATTTATTTTCAGGAAGTGTGGACTACCGCCCCTTCAAAGGGATATGACTTGTTCATTTCATTCATGAATTTTATAAAGGATGTATTTAATAAATATATAAAACATTTATATCATATATATGATATATGAATTATAATATACATATTTATCAATTATTTTTTATTCTTTTAATACAACCAATAAATGAATATAGTGTCCATGCTTACATTCGACTTACTATCTCCATGAACGGTGCATATCATATATATTATAAAAACGTTATATATTATTGTAAATAATTATATAATTATCATATATGGTAATTAATCCATTTTTTAAATTATTTAGATGATGGTAACATGATATAAATAAATATAACAATAAGTAAAATGTTAAAACAAACTTCATAAAACTGGGAAATTAACACCCAAAACACTGAAATTAATTAAATAGTGTTCATAAACAGTTAATAAAATATTGTGAGAATTTAATATATGATATTATAAACATTATAATTTTATTATTATAAATTTATATCTTATTTTCTAGAAATGTTTATGAACCACTACATAAGAGTATAAAGACTACACACTAAAATAGAGGATAATGTAAGGGATTCTTGTAATACTTTTATTTTTATAAGGAATAAACCATATACATCACTACATCACCTTTTATACATTACATTATGAATCATTTTTATTCATGGTTGGAAGAAATTAATTCATTGGTATTATGTTTTAAATGTTTCATGTTGTATGGGACTCTTTGGTATGTTTAATGATTAATATCCTAAAATATATTCTTAATGATATATTTGAATTCTCACTACCTTTTTTGATTATTGAACAATCACAATATTATAACAATTTTTCATTGGAAATTAACTTGAACATCAATAATCTCACTTAATGGAAATTATTACTACATAAACCATATATCATTTTGTGTACAGTGTTCACTTAGTCATTTATTTGATTAGCTGGGGAATTATTGATAAATATGTTTCCTCTATTCAATTAAGATACATTTTTGATAAGGCACATTTTTCATAAATTTGAATAGTTCCTTGGACTGGTATTTCATTTTTGGGCCCTTGGTATATATATCCATTGGGTGAATTGGAAGTCTAATGAGATGAACCATTTAGCCACTCAGATGTGTTTTTAACCTAAATGATATAAAATGTCATGTGAATGGTTTTGATAGTAAGGGTACTAAGTACCTAGGAATCATTTAATCCAATAATTTAATACTTCCCACATATAGATATAGTTATTATTCATCCATGACATTTTACATCAAAATATATATGGATACATTAAATTTATTTTATTTTTATTCATAAATGAGATTTTGTGTTGACATATCTATGGACATATTTCATATTCATTTTATTTATTTCATGAGTTTCACTTTGTTACCATGATATATTGATATTTT
Source organism: Viscum album (assembly GCA_963277665.1). Taxonomy (NCBI): domain Eukaryota; kingdom Viridiplantae; phylum Streptophyta; class Magnoliopsida; order Santalales; family Viscaceae; genus Viscum; species Viscum album. Next base: position 1,223,869,169 of record OY728131.1, on the reverse strand, counting down.
CATATATATTTATTTTACTATCATATATTATCAGTTATTTACCTTTTCATTCTAATTTGTTCTTATTGAGTCATTGTTTCTTCTTCTTTACTTTCCCTTACTGAGATTTTTAGATCACCCTTATTATGATTCATTTCCCTATGTCACGAATAAGAAGTATTTTGACATTCCTTCCAAGATACATTTTATTTTATTTTTTTATTTGTCATTTTTTAATTCTTATTCCGTAATGCATTATTGATATCATGTATGCAATAAAACATTCCAATACTACTAAACTAAATGGTCCTTTGAGATTTGATTCCTTGAAACAATGCTATTGTAATAAAATAATGCATCATATCCGGGCTTCTCGGGTTGAAGATCTATAATTGGTATCATAGTATGTTTAGAAAAAAAAAATATTTACCAATATTTATAAAAACATAGGTTAGGTAACATTACCATATGATGGTCTATGAGGATAATTATAGAATAAAATAATAGAAATTTGGTACAGTATAGATTATGTGTTTATTCTTATAAATATATCCCTACCAAGATACATCAAGTGGATGTGGTTCTGAAAAATATGTATATATGAGTAATAACTCTGACCCAGGGTTTCGGGATTGACAAGGAGTAACATAGTACATAAAAATTGGCCTTCCTATGCACCTGGCCTAACATTATTAATGGATAATCTTAGGATAGTTCACATTTTATATTACTACCACTATGAAGTATTTGGAGGTAAGGATTTCACAAAGTAATCAAGGATTATGATTCTAGGTTTAAAAATGCATAAATTTATGTAATATAACATATTTTCAATTATATATTATGTTATCGATTAATCCAATATATTCTATTTTTTCATAATGGTGCATTGTAGAATGACTGTGAACCTACCTGATGCACATGATCTGAAGAGTAAGAAGGATGGAATCATTCATGGACATACGTATATATATCAAAGTGAAATAGTATCCCAAACATTCTCAATATATGAGGAATTAAAATAATATGAAAATAATATGGGTAATGAATTATCTATATCATATGTATTTGAATGTAACCAAGACAAGAAGAGGCCATATGAGCACATGAAAAGAGGTTGAATCAATGAAGATAAAGGTAAATAAGTTTTTTACTACATGTGATAATTGTGGAAAGAAGAATATTTTTACTTTCTTAAAAGTAATCGAAGTATTATACAAGTTTAGAAGTTAAGGCCACCATTTTTTTGAATGAAAGGGTATGAAAAAGGATTCCATAGTTAAATGTTTCAACAGTAATGAAATGGTACACATTATAAATGAATGTCTAAGCATAAATGTAATATACCCTAAATGACTTTATTAGGTAGTGATCATGTTATGAATCTTCCAATCATGTGGTAGAATTTTTAATACACCTATTTCAATATTTATTTAAATTGAATATTTTATCATCAATGTACTGGTTATAAGAATTAAGGAAAATTTTAGGATTGTACTACAATACCTTTTCTTTAAGGATTTGAGATTATATGTTTTATAGTACCAAGAAAAGTTGTTTAGTTGAAAGTTATAAATTTTATTGATACACCTAATTGAGGGAAATGAAACAGTTAATATGTTCATGATGTCGAGATAATGATGAATTAATGATAGATTTGGATAAGTTATAACTACCTTAGAACTAATTAACGACTTTTCGACATGTCGTATATACTATCATTGAGAGAGTTTACCACACATATGGATTAAATAAATATGTACAATAACATGTGTCCTATCAAAGGAATAAAGAATAATGCATGTTTAAAACAAGGTTTTATAGTGAGTCAAGTTATTTCAATATTAACGGAGGATACATGAACAATTTATTCACATCTTTGGAATGTAAAAAATTTACTGCTACTTCATATTGATTAAAGGCTAATGATATGTTAAAATTTTAAATTTAGTGTATCCCCTTCAAAAGTGATTGGATCATAATATGTTATTGAAGTTAACCATTCAATAAATGGTTAATTATTGCATGAGATTTTATTGGTTGATGTATCACTTCACCTTATTATGCATCACATTCAAATATATGAAGAAAAAATAGTTCAAGGTGTAATAAAAGGAAATGATTATGTTTATAGGAACATATAATTACTTATATTCATATATAATGAAAGAGTTACCTAGCTATAAAAAGATGGTTTTGAAGAAAAAAATATATGTTATTATTATAATTTTTTATGATACAAATGGAACTTTTAAACAAATCTATATTATTGTTTTGTGGTCTAAAACATTCTATAGAACATGTTCTCTAGAACATTCCTTCAAAACGTGAATTTTATTTTTTTGGTCCCTATCCATGTATCAATTTCTCCTTATGTTATCCTACAAGATAATATTTTTATATTACCAATATACATGTCTGTCTATCTTATTAATAATATGTGTTTTAACACTATTTATCATGTGGGGTTTTTTAATAGTAATATTTTCAAATATCATTCCCTTGATTACCCGGATCATATTTAACTTGTGAGGATGAAATTTAATTTAGGTGTGGAAAACATAACTCCCCAATACATTACAATATTTTCCTTTTATAATAAATATAATTTTCTGTTAGCATTATTTATAAGAAATTTTTAACTTATGCTACTCACATTAATGAATTACCTTGGGTTACCCATTTGACTGAGTTTCACCAAATAAAAATGTATTGTTAAAATATTATTATTAAATATGATATGATATGACCTAGATGCTTTGTTAAAGCTTATTAACAATGTTAAATAACTAATCTAAATTATGGTTTATATATATATATATATAGAATTAATTGGTTATCAATTAATGAGAAATTAAAATAAGAACCAATTTAAAATAAAAAAATATTATTTATTTATTCTCTGAAAAGATTTATGTCTTAATAAATCTAATTAAATACAAATAGTTAATTATTTTATTGAAATATATATGATAAGTATTCAATTATATAATTTTTAATATTCAACCAATTTATATTATATAAATATGATATAATAACTCTAATTTTGCACATAAAAACCTATATTTTTATTAAGGCATTTTTACCGCCTTTTAATGGTGAACCTATTTTAAATCTCAAATTAAGAAACATTTATGAATTTAATTTGATAAAATAATCAAAATTTATGGATTAATAAAGTAAAAATCATCATAGGGTGAATTTTACGTATTTTTATGAGAAACAACATGTTTTGTTGAATAGTGAAAAAATAATGCATTTTATTTAATAAATGCCTTTTCATTAGATAAATATTAATTTTAAATTATATATTAATTTTTTTATAAGGTAAATATAGATAAATTATAAATATATTAGTATTATTTAGTTCATTATAATCAATTTCACTTTTATATTGAATAATAAAAACATAACAAATGTCTGACCATTTTTTCAACTTTAAAAACTCGTTATTTTGCCTCGTCTATGGTATTAGCGTTAATCATTATTTTAGAACATATATAATTTAAATATTCATAATAAAAAATACATGGTTTTAATCAGTATTATATTTTTTTTATAATAATATCAACTAAATTTTCGACAAAAAATTATTTGGGGATGTGATTTAAATTATTTATGGTGATTATGATAAAATAAATCTTAATAAGGGAAACCCATATTCATAATGACCAAAATGACATGGAAACTAGTAAAAAAGAAATTTTATGCCAATAATTAGACCATATACCATATATTATGTAATATTATGATTTATTGTGATATTATTAAATTTAAGTGCAAAATATAAAAGGTTAAATTAAGAAAATGTAAAAAAGGGAACTTTCATTACCTTTAACATTTATGAAACATTGTGATACGTACAAAAAAATCATAATTTTTGGTATAATAATTATTTTAAAAATATAAATATGTTAATATTATCATAATTAATTATCATTAATTGTTAGATATGATTTATTTACATAGAAGTATTATGAAATTCCAACAAAATGATTATTTAGTTATTAATTATCTAAAAAAATAGACTATAAATATAAAAATTGAACTGAATTTATTGAATTATTGTATTTTTTATATTAATATTTTATAATAATCATATTTAAACTTAATATATTTTAAATAAAATATTAATTTGATATTTTAAAATTGAAATCAAATAAATAATGTCCAAATTGACATTATTGTTGTTTTACAATAAAAATTATTTTATTAAATGATTTGAAATTAATAATAATTATATATTATTCCATATTATTTTTATATGTTAATATATAATATATATTTTATATTAATGGATCTAATTTTAATTTATAACTAAAATATCAACCAATATATTGTAAAGACGTTAACACGGTCCGAGTTTAAGTAGTATTTTAGCGTGTCAACTGAACTTATTTTTAAATTAATTTTAAAAATAAATGGGATGTTAATTTTATAAACTATATATAATTAATGTAATTAATTTTATGTATATTATCCAATAAAACTTAATTTATTTTAGTTTTAAGGTTAAATTTACTTTGGTTAGAAATCTAGTTGCAACAATAAAAACTGAAATGATAAAATTAGGGAATGAAAGAAGTTAAGGAACTAGATTATTAAAATGAAGAAATTTTTGTTTTTATGAAGTTTTTCATGAACATTATCCTATATTAATACATTATGTTTCAATTTTTGATGAACTTTAGGTAAGGAATACATCCCATTAATGAATACATTTGGGTATTTACACGAGTGCCACTCCCCTCCAATATAAAATCATCCTCGCCTCCCACTTCATTACATCTAAAAAATAACATACTTTAGGAAAATTCCTGACCCAATTATATATAAAAATACCTCACCTCATCATATATTCCTCCCTTTAGTAATAAGTAAATCTTAATAATCCCTTTAGAGAAAACTAGTAGACGTTAATTCATTAAGATGTAATGTCCTCTATAATGATGTCTACTTCCATTTCCATTCTAGACCCCCTCCAATGTCCATATTATATATTTACAGGACAAAAAAGTATCATAAATATACTATGATTTTTTTATGTAATAGTTTTTACCTAAACTTACACAAACCTCTAAATAATGGGTTATGAACATACTGTTTTTTGTATGACGAGCTACTGCCTCACAAAACAATGATTGTACATTTTTCCCTTACCACCTATCAAGGTGGCCACTATGATAGAAAAAAATATTTATATATTATATATATAGTATTTAATATTTATTTAATTTTTTTAATTTTTTTTAACATACCATTATGTTTTCCATCATTCCTAAATATGAAAATTCTGTTTGAGGAAGTGTAGACTACAACCGACTCAAAGTGATATGACTCATTTATTCCATACATGGAACGTATAATGGATAGTTTTAATATGAATATTTAACATAATTAACATATATATTATAATTTAATTATAATATATATATTTTTCATTTATTTTTCATTCTTCTAATACAACCAAGAAATTAAGGTAGCGTTAATGCGTATGTACAGCCTGCGACCTATATGAATAGTGCACTTTATTTGTAACATCAAAAAATTATAAAATATTATAAATACATATATAATTATTATAAATGATAATTATTACTTTTTTTAAAATAAATATATGATGATACCATTATTTAATTATCGAGAAAAAAAAATTACCAATTAAAACTTAAAAGAGAAAACTAGTCAATTAACACATGAAATAGTTAAATGAATAAAAGAGTGTTAATAAAAACTTAATAAAATATAGTGATAAGTTAATATAATATATTATAAATATGAATATGGTTATAGTAAAATTTAGTTAAATTTCTTAAACAACTGTACATGAGGGTAAATACCCCACACCAAATGTATGATTAAGTTAAGGGATTCTTCTCATACTTTTCTTTTCGTAAGGCATACACCATATACACCATGAACTTATTTTATATGGTGTATATAAAAACCATTTTATACATTATATCATGATTAATTCTCCTTTAAATTATAAAAAAATTCCTTCATGGGTATTATAAGTTATAATTTTCAAGTGGTATGAGACGCTTTTTGATTTTTAATGATTAATTTTCTAAAACTTATTCCTAATGATTATCATTGAAATATAACTTCTTTGTGTGATTGATAAACTATCACATCATTATAATAATTTTTACTTGGAAATTAAATTGAATATTTATATTATAACACAATTGATATTATTATTTCTTAATCTATATATCATTTTATATTCGGTTTTCACTTAGATGGTTATTTGATTAACATTGCAATTATTGATAAATCTACATCTTCAACTAAATATGGATAAGTTTTGATAAAAAACATTGTTCATTAATATGATAAATGCATTAAACTACTATGAAACATGTGGGGCCTGGTTTTATATATCCTCATGAAGCATTAGTAGTCTCTTGAGACTAATCATTTGGCTAATGAGATGGGTTTTTACCAAGCATGTTGCAAACCGTCTTGTAAAAGGTCTTGAAGGTAAAGGTGCCATATACCTAAGAAACATGGAATCCAATAATTAATCATTTTCCTCATAAATATACATGTATTATTCATCAATTAGATTTTTCATCGATATATCTATAGATACATTAAATATCTTTATGTTATTATTCATCAATGAGATTCTGCATCGACATATCTATTGAAACATTTCATTCTAAATTTATTGATGGCATGAGTTTCAGTTTATTTATATTTTATATTTATATTTCCCTATATATTCATTTTAATGGAATGTGCTATTAGTTTTTTAAATTTTATGTTAATTTATTCATGTTGATTCATTATTTCTTCCTATTTAGTTTCCCTTTAATGAGAATTTTAGATCACCCTTATTATGTTTACATTCCCTAGGAAAATAACAAAAAGTCATTGAATAAGCCTTAAAAGAAGTAGTTCATTATATTTTTTTAAGTATCATGCTTGTAATTCATGTTTCCTAGTCAATTATGGGTATCATGTATATAATATGACTTTCCAATAATACTAAACTGAATAGTCCATTTGGAATTTTATTCCTTGTAAGAATGCCAATGTAATAAAATAATGCATTGCCTATAGGATTCTAGGGTCAGAGAATTACTTAATTAATGTATTAAATAAAATATCATAATACATGTATGAAGAAGGTAATGGTAAACTTTAAAAATGATGTTTTTGACTATTGTATAAGATCTAGACAAATTTTAGAAACATAAATTTATCATGAAAATTTTGGTGATACTTTTTGAGACCATGGGTTTATAATCATGAGATGTGTTATTTTGGAGAATACATGTGCAAATATTAGAGATTAAAATGATGGAAATATGTGGTTTTACATTGGTAGAAAAACATTCCTTTTATAGGGTTTTTTGAGTTTATATTCACAAATTCCAATTTCATAATATATAATGAATGAAATTTTATAGTTAATGAGGATAAAATGGAATTAGTGTGGGGATAGGTCTTGAATTTTCCAACCGCATTATATTTAGATACATGATTTATAGTTATTTTTTTCTTTACTCATTAATTTAACCTTTTTATATCATTTTACACATTAACATGGTAAATTTTATAATTACCTAAATGGTTTAAAAAAAATGAAATCTTCCATATTACATATTTTTTTTGATTTGGATTTCAAATATGAAATGCATGTTATTAATTTTAATTTTAAAATTATGATTTAATTGAATAACGTATAAAAAATATTTTTTTAATCAAATGACCTCTTTATATATTGTATTAGATTACCATTATTATTAAAAAATTACTTATAATTTCGTCACTTTTGGAAAATATAAATAAATAAAAATATATTAACACAGTAAATAAAATTTTCTACTAAAAATATGATAACTTTTTCATTTAAATATGAAATTATAATATGTAATAAAAATATTTTTTTTAAAATATTTCATTAACCATTAAGAATTAATTTATTATTCTCTATAATTTTTTATTTATTTAATCATTTTTTATTATTTAGTTTACTAATAATTACATTTATTTTGTGAATTCGTATAATTAATATAATTCTTTCAAAATAACAATAATTTTAACACATATAAATACTCATAATAATAATAACAAAAAATATTTTGAAATATTATTTATTACATTAATAATGACATGATTATATCATCCTAAATTCTATATAAAAATCCCCTATATACCATTACATAATCTATAAGGGTGAGTTAAAAAATTTTGGTAGTCGTGTGTGGGGATAAAGAAAACATAGATCTGATAGTGATTTCGATGAGATATAATTTATCTCAAAGATTATTATAATCAATATATAATTATTGATGATTAGTTTTGGGATGAATTATGTCGAAAAACTATGACTAAAAAGTCATTTCCAAACATGGAATACTACATTTTATAAGAATGAGTTCTACTACTTCATTCCAAAACATTTCCCTTTCTAAAAAAATTTCGCAATTTGATTAATTATATTTATACCCAGTAAATTGATGAATGTTTTTTAATGTTGAAAATTTATGACTATTTCCATTTTTTAATTAATATGTTTTCATGTTAACAATAATAATATAATGTAACACATCAATTATCCTTATATCAAAATACTATTTATGACCGATTAACCAATAATTACCAATTTTCCCGTTTGTATTATAATATATAAACATACATATTTCTTTCATATCATTAATAATATTACCTCATTTATTTTTAAAATATGATTACCATACTTAAATTTTTTACTTATTTTTGAAATTATCATCTATAGTACGATCATTACATGGTTCCACAAAGATGAATATTTCAATATTGAATTTTCATACCTCTCATTTAATTCCATTTTAAATTTTCCCAAATTTATTTTATTTTTCAATTATTTAATATTTTATATTATGATACTAAGACTTAAAAGAATAAGGAAAAATTCATTTTTGTTCAATGTTTCACATAGAACAAATTATCCTATTTATGAAATGAAAATTTATATAAGAATATAAGATGTTATATATTTTTATTTATAGTTTAACTATGGGTATATATGACTATAAAAAAGGTTTGAAACCCATTGGTATGAAATTTTATACCAATATCTCTTTCAATCCAATGGTATGTATATTTTCTAATCGGGTTATACAACAAAATTCAATAAAATACTGATATATTTTTTTACTAATGGGTTATAAGAATATTAAAAAAATAGACTCAAGGGTATATATCTTATTCCTAAAAATTAAATATTCCTTTATTATTATTTTTATAATATTCCTGATTCACATAGCCAATAAGAGTAATTTATGATTTTTGTTATAGGAATGTGAATTTAATCATACATTTAGGATGATAATTATTGGTAATGGAAATAAATAGTGTTGTTCATATAATTTTTGTTAGTCTATTCTTTCCCTTATGTAGAGATTTAATCAATTTTATAGACTAGTGATATTCCATTATGCTGGGGGAAGTGAAAAGGGTTAAAAAAATTAAAGCTATTAAGAAATATACCTAACTTAAGAAATACATTTTTTTATTAATGATTTAAATGATTATATTAATGTAATTTTATATGATATATTGTTTTCATTATTAATAAATATTCATCGGTTTCTTGTAGAGGATGTGGTTTACAATCCAAAAATCATTTAACAAGTTTTTAATCCAACTCATTGAGGAAAATTTTAAAGGTAAATGATTAAATATTGAGGAGAAAGTGTTATTGGAAAATTTCATGAGAATTTTTGATGATATAGGATAATTAAGTCAACTAATTAACCCATATATCAATGAGGAACCTAAGTTAAAATTGATAACATTTATTTTTACAAAGTGGAATGAATTGTAAGGAATAAATAATAAAAAACTATTGAGAATTTCATAAATTCTTAAACATAAACAGGGGAGATTTTTTTTTGAATTCTCTTAAATATTAAATGTTCTCATTGCCTTGGCCCTTTATATTATTTAATGGAATTATTCTAACTATGTGTATGCATATATACTCATGGATATTTATTTTAAGACAAAATTAAAGGATATTTAATGTTAATGTGGAGAAGGTGGTAATGAATGATTAATAAAATTTAAAGATATTGGAATTTTTCCATTTTTGAAATCCCATGTGTTATACTAACACAAATAATGTCTTGGAATGGATGCATTATAGTAGTTACTAATGATAAAATGAACTCATTACAATATTAAATTTAAGAAATTAGATAGTTTCCAAACACTAAAGTAAGATCAATGAAACAATAGGAAACAATAATTTACCACTATCATAGATGTATGAAATTTTTAATAGGTATAAAAGGAAAGGATTATAGTGTATTTTTTGACAGATAATTTAGATGTAACCGAGTGGATATTTCTTAAGAGTTCCAAATAAAATCTATAATGACCTAGACCTATAAGATATTTTCTTTTATGAGAAATATATTTTTATGATATGTATATATTGTATCTATTAAGTGGTTTACAGAGGTCATATTCTCATATTGGGAGGAATATGGTTTTGATATTTTCATGAATGATTATTTATATTTAAAATTGAAGTAAAAGTGTGCATACAAATATATTCATTGAAAATTAATATTTTATGTGAAAAAAATGGTTTAAACTAATGATAAATTCAATTTTATACCTTATGATGGGAAATTTATTCAATAAAAAATCTCTATATAATGGAATGGAGTTAAAAAAATTAAAAAGGACTGAACATATACTACTACCCACATTAACAAAAGATGTTATATGTTTAATAAAACATTCAAAATTAAATAATTGGATTATGTAGGAAATTTATAATATTTATAGATTAACGTACTAATTATATGAAAAAGATTATCAATTTAGTTTTTATTAGATGTTATTAGAATTAGATTATGTTTCTATGTAATGTTTTTACCATACCATTCAGAAATTCACATGATTGGATAAAACATTTTGATGTTATATATAATTATTTCTATTTTTTTGTTGATGTTGTATTTGGATAAAGGATAGAGAGGAAGTAATATTTAATATAATAATCTAGTAAATTAGTTATTATAGATAGATTGAATTAATCAACTATTGAGAAAAAGAGAATTATAGTTTCTTATGAATTTAACAGTATTAGACCACAACAAATGGGTTTGATGATTTCGGTATTCACTATACACTTAGAATTAATTAAATGATGATAAAAAATATGGAATCCCAAAGATTATATTATGGGAATTAATTATCAAGATGGATTAGTTGGAAATATATTAAATGAAATGAACTGAACCTACAAAAACTTTTATATTGAGGATTGAAGGAGGGAAAAAATAATTATAAATTTATTAGGATATCATGTCATAACGATCAATTTTTATCTATTAAGACATACCAATTTCCATGGTATTAAAAAAATAATTATTTTCATTGTTCCGCAAATACTTCCATTTTATTTTTATGGAACCTAAAAAATATTGTCAATGATGATGTGATGATATTATTTAAATTGGTTCCATTTATCTCTAAAATAGGAAGAGATAAAATTATCATGAGTTTTTTACATTAGAGGAAGGAACTATTATTATTACAATTTTATATTCACATCCTATTAGTAGATAATATGAGAGTTATAAGATATATTTGGATTTCTTAAATGTAGAATCTATTGTACAATGTTATTTATGGATGAATCAAAATTTGTGTCATAACACATTAAATATTAAATTAAAAGAACAAATTAAAAAATATATAAAATTACACAATATAGTACAATTTAAGTGGATGTATTTTATTTTTAGGTTATGATTTTATGGGACCACTACCCAAATAACATTAAAATGAATATATTATTGGGGTTTCATAATATTTTTACAATACTATTGAGGCATATTCTTTATTTTACTTTGAGATAACATGTGTGGGGAAATTTATGTGGGAAAAATTTATTAATATATTTATTATGACAATTAATATAATAAAACACATCTGTTGAATTCATAATTCATTAGAATAAATCAGTAATCGATAAATATATATACAAGAACATGTATTATTATATACCATTCACACAACTGTGAACAAATCAATTACCTTAGTAAATTCATAAAATGTAATTAATAAAATAGAATATAATTTATCAAAAATATATTCATCAATAAATTAAAATGTTATATTGTGGGAATTTATAATAACCTACCAAACACCAATATATATGTCATCTTATGGAAATATGTTTTTATAATTTATTCACATAACTATTAAAATATCAAATAAGGAAATTTGGGGTGTTAAGAAATTACATTTGAATTTTATAACATATTATAATAAATGGATATGCCAATTGAATGGGAATATGGAACTGAGAAGTTAATCTAATAAAAATTCTATTATATTCCAAGATATAACATTGTAATTTTATTATACCTACAAAAAACATCGGTAAATCAAGGTGGGTATATTTTATTCTACTGAATGGATGGTTGAATTTATTACCATATAATGTATGGTGAATATGGTTGGAAATATTTCATGTTGTAAATGAATATTATGAGGAATTGTTTAAAGCATTATGAATAAAAGGAGTTATATTTACTATCAATGGAACAAGTTAGAGTTAATATATTTTAGGATACACAACGGAGGAAGCACTAATATCAACCTAAAAAGAAAATGGTAAAACAAATTATTGTTGAAAATTTTAAATCAAAATATTTTGGGTGAAACCCAGTTTTATGAGTTTTATTTCTTATTTTTAGTTTTAATATACATTTGTTCACCCCCGGAAAATATTATATTTTATAAATATTTTTTATATGATATCAATGTAGGCACTCTAACATATTTTTAAAAGTATTTTCTCATGGGATTATATAAGATATGTGTCAGGTTATATCCAGTCCTTATTTCTACAATTTTTACCCATTCAATATTTTATTGATCATTATTACATAACACATCCGTTAGATTATATTTGGAATGATAATTTTGATCTTATAATTCCTTTATTTTCAAGTTGTTTATCCATTTTTCATCTTGTGTGTTAGTCAGAGTATGACAGTCAAGAGGGCGTGAGTTGCATTCCTTTTCAAAAATATATCTAAAATACTCATTCAAAATATGTGAAATTTTAAATACAAAATAGAAAATATGAATAATGTAAAATATTTATGAAATTTATGTCCTTTTGAAAGACTTCTCAAAGAGTGATTAGTTCTTAGTTAAAGTAGTATGTATTATTATATTAACTTTTGGAAATCAATCTACTAAACCAAATTCTAATATACACTTAATCTAAGATTAACTATTAGAGTTAAAGTAATGTTTTCATGTATGAAAAGTTAATGTAGTGGAAATTGAAATTTGAAATGCATAGTAGAATTACAACAAGAGGTTCATTCTGGAGAAGAGACATAGTCCTCTCCATATGGTGACCAACTTTTACAATGAAATTTATATAAATAAAATTTGATCCATAAACTATATTAGGGTAAATAATAGTATACACACTATCCTGGTAATCTAGACCACTTCTAAAATTTTTGTGGGAGTGTTAATAATGTAAATCCCATGTAGGGACCTCTTCCACTATTAACAGTGGGAGGTGTAAGGTGGGAAAATATTAGTTTATGATGATATCAAGGTATCTCCCAATTTGTAATAGGAGTCATTCTGTGTTTATAAAGCATAAATAAACACACTACACACAAAGTTAGACATAATACAAAAATATATCCAAATATAGATAAAAAGATATTAAAATCCTCTATGTGATTGGAAATGTAGTTTGAGACTCTTAGAAGATGTATTGGAAAGAATCTAAAGTCAACTTCTTTAAATGGATAGAAAAATAATGTATCATGCATTCGCCTATCTATGGTTTCTAGTTAGGTACTTGATGTGTGGGAAGTGAACTTTTTTCTCATAGAATATGGATACAACAAGATCCTCCATCCAGGTTCTCCGAAATATATTCATTTATTCATTGTAGGTAGCTTTTTAGTTATTCTCAGGCGCATGAGCTATGGAATTATAATAGTATCACACCATTTATTTTTTTTAATTATATATCTCCTTTATACAAGGAATCCAAAAATGAGCATTATCTCTGGTACCTCATAACAAATATAATCCACTAATATCACTTTAAATTTAGTATAGAAAAGAATGATCAAGTCATTAAAATAAATATGGGTTCTCATTTTCACAAATATGACTGTTAGAAATAAATTTAAGATTAAATAAAAAATAAAGGAATTATGGAGTCTCAGAATAATCCACCAAGGAATGGTGAGTCAGGATCAATGGGTAGTACTATCGATAGGTTGACTTGATGGTTACATAGCTATTGGTAGTTCATTCAGATTGTTTTTCCACATGATGATTGGTCCCCGATTGTTAGATCATACTAAGTAATTTTTATGAACATCGGTGTGTCATTTTTTCTATAGCTCGAGCTGATGGGGACTTATGCCATCGATAACTCAGATCAAATTGTGATACACCCTTAGCATAAAATTATGAATAACTATTTCTAACTCAATAATAAGGTGAGTTATCTATCAGTAGGCCGAGCATTGATGGATCATATCAATGTCTTGTCCTTTACCGGATTTCATTATCCTTACAGACAGTGAAGCATTTGATAGTTAGACATATCATCGGTACGTCTAATTTAAATTCTATACAGATGGTGACTCATCCTCAATGGTTATTTATACCTAATGGTGACTTATACTTATCCAAATATTTATAACTTGTCTTATTTAGTAAAACACTGATGGAATATATTATGATTATATGTAAACATTTATAAAAAATATTAATCATAATTGATGTTAATTAATCATGATTTGTGGGAATTAAAACTTTTTAAGGAAAAAAATCTTACCCTTTTTTATGATCACAATTGATGGAATTAAGAATCCATTCATATTGATCAAAGGATCCATTCTGATTAACATAGCATACAATCGATGAAAAAAATGAAACATAAGAGAGACATACTCAAAGAAAATAGAAATAAATCGAATTAAATCTAATGAATTCCATATGATTCAATAATATCCATAATAATTCTATTATTATGTATACTTTTATCTCATATTTCTCCCCCTTTTGGGACTATCAAAAGTAGAACAAATAATAAGAGATACATAACAAAACATGGGTGAAAAGATCATAGATTTCATCATCAAGAGAACGTAAAATCGAGTAAAGATTAAGAATTACATCCGTATAATAAATAAATCCAATATATTCATTTCCAAATAATTATCCATGGGTGAATTTCCTTTATCATAAGCAGTATATGGAGGAACATGAGGTACAAAATGAGATGTGGTATATAACTAATGAATGGGGACTCTAGAAGTGACAAGTGGTGTATGACACTGGGAAGAATATGGAGGAGTTGTTAGTTCCCCATATATCACAAGTATTAGAAAACGAAGATCCTATTTTGTAGACATGGGAAAAGTTTTAATGGATATAGGCAGATGAGAAAAAAGTTTTCTAGTCACATCAACTCTGAACTATGGGTCAACAGATCAGAAGATAGGGCCTAAAGGCAAAATCTCAATCATGGGTTGAATGGGGAATGCTTCTTATGCTACAATAAATATAGTTTTATGACGCAAGTAATTATTAAAAAAATTTATAATGTAAATGATTATCTTCCCGCCTTTCAATATAGAATTTATGAAATCACACTTACTCTCCCAAATTAATTGAACTAATTCTTTTAACTCTTTGAGTTTTTTGACTTGTTCCCTATAGTCTTGAGTAATAAAAGATACACTTAAATACATAACCAAAAACCTAAAATGATTTTCCCTCTATTTTTTTGTATAAGTTCTATTAATATGGTATTTACATTCTTTGTAATCTCCTCTTGAGAATTAGTACCTCCTTTTGTTTAAAACCTCACCATATCACGTATAGGGTCATTGTTCTGTTGAATATTTCATAGTCATTCCTAGTCAATTCCCCCCATAATGGATTTAAGCTATTCTATAACTAATTATCTAATCATCTCAACATCCATATTCATGATATATTAGGAAGCTGAGTTTGAGACATTTTTAACGGCATATTTGACAAAATATTTGAAAATTTATAGATCAAGAGATGGAGGAAGAGTAGAGGTATCTTCCATAGAATATGTATCCACAAGGGTGTGTGAATTTTTTTTCTAGGGATGATGCATACTCAGATGAAATACCTTTTATATCTATAGACACTAGATCATGATCATCCCAAAACCTTTTAGTTTCCATTATAACTTCTTAATGTTCTTAAACTGGCTATGTATGAATTTGGGAAAGGATTATCTCTACAAGAATAGTAGTGTCTGTTTCACTAAGACATTAAATAATAGCTGGTTGAATTTGGGAGATACATTTTACCACTAATCACAAATCTAAATTAAAATCATTGAGAACATTCAAGGATTCATAGTCTCCTAGTATTTGTGCAACTAGAAGATCAAAAATAGAATCATGATCTATTTTAGAACTAGGGGTTGTAACTCATTGAGAATGACCTATTATATCAACCAATGCTTCCTTGGGATCATATAACTCATCATCATTAGTAGGTTAGTCTAATCCCAGAGTGATATTCCTTGGGTATTTTTTCCATTATTTGGTTGTAACATCACAAGAATGTTGAGTCAATAAGGGTTTTTATGACTTTTCCATTCCTTCTTGTTTTTAAAATCACAAGAACTCTATATTAAGGCAAATTTCATAACCCTAAGTTTTATATTCATAAGGATAATTTGGTTTCCCTAGGGAAATTCATCCTTACCTTGTTTTCATTGGTCAATCTAACTCATTTTCCTTCTAAGTATAAAATTAGGGTTTGTAATAAATCCTCTAAAACTTATAAACACTTAGATATAGAGCTTTCGATTTTCAGGATCCGAATTCAGGTTCTGAATTCTATGAATTCAGACTCTGAACTTTTTGAGTTCAGACTCTGAATTCTTATCAATTCAGACACCTAACATTCTGAGTTCAGACTCTGAATTCTCTAAATTCAGACTCCGAACTTTATGAGTTCAGACACCGAATTATTATGAATTCAGACTCTGAACATTTTGTGTTCAGAATCCAAATTCACTGAATCCAAACTTCAAACATTCTGAGTTCAAACTCTGAATTCTTCTGAATTCAGACACCAGAATTATATATAATTCCGGATCCGAATTCTTTTGAATAAAAAAATTTGAATATTCATGTATTATAGACACTGAATGTTTATTTGGTTATACTCTGAACATTAATTTTTCCTTCCATTCTGAAAAATGAATTTGGTTAAGGAACCATATTTTATCTTACTCTTGTTAGGTTTATAAAATAATGTCATGCATTCTATTTCTAATCAACTATCTTTTGAGTTAGATGTGTACAGGTCCCTCCCAAATTCTTCAAAAAATAGGGTTGTTGGAGGAGGGAGTCGACCGTTGAAGATTTTCCTATAAATAAGATCTCATTTGAAAGAGCTCGAAACATGGATGAACTGGATGATCAATTTAGAGATTACTTACTGCTGAAGTGATTTATTGAGAGAGAGACTACATTGCTTTGTGCATACTGAAAATCTTGTTCATAATTGATTTATGCGACTCTGAATGTTTCTGAGTACATTAGAGGGCTTCTGGGGATAAGAATACAGAGGTACCGACTACCTTGAAGGTGAGGGCTTGCATGGATAGCAAGACTGATTCTGATATTTGTATCGAGGTCCAACCCTGTTGTGGGTAAGACAAACATTCATGAAATTATAAATCACAGAACCTTGATCCATTGTTTTTGGATACCATTCTCTTTGGGTTAAAATATTTACTATTTTTTACTTGAATTATTTCATGTTTTCTGAGGCATATTGGTTGTTAAGGAAAGTATATCTATCTTATAATTTCTTATACTTGTACTTTGATTTTTATGATTCAATATGATTTAAGGTAGGATCATTATCTTTGTAAAAATTCCTTAAGTTTCATTTCTAGAACCACATTTATGGAATCTCTTTTTTAGAATCACATTTCCAGAATCAAGAATGTTTGTTGAACTTAGAGGTTTTGTGAATTTTTCTGGTTTAACTTTTGATAAAAAATAGAATGGTTTCTAATAAACATTAAAAGTTCTTGTAGAATTTTTAAATTATACAATTCACCCCCCTCTTGTATATTGAGAATCTACATCATTATTTTGATACTACAATCATTATCATTTCGATCCTACAATTTGTATCAGAGAAGGTCTTTGAAATACTTATATTCACATATAGGTTTTCATGCTTAAATTTTTCATTGTTCTATATTTTCCATGCTTAGTATATTTTTATCCTTCTTTACAAACTTTTATTACTGTAAAGTTTGTGTGGAAGGATTTTATTTAAGATGTAAGGAATGAATGTTGGTTAAATTGACAATCTAAATCCAATTATACCACCTATTTTTGAGGGGAATGATTTCAAATATTGGATACATCATATGACGACATTTTTTATTAACACAGGAGTGGAAAACTCTGTTATGATTACTAGAGATTATAAGATTCCGTAAAAGGAATTCAGAACCTTTACTAATCAAGAGAAGTCAGAATATCAACTTAACTATAAAGTACACAATACATTGTTGTGTTCCATGACCAGAAATGTATATAGCGAGATTCCATCATGTGAAGCTTTTAATTGTATTTGGAAGAAGCATAAAGTCACACATTTTGGAACATCCAATGTTATTAAAACTAGATGAGGTATTCTTAGAGCTGAGTACCATGTTTTTTTCTTTCTTTATGAAGAACCTATATGTAAGGTACAACAATGATTTATGACTATTGTCAACAGCATAGAATCCATGGGTGAAAAAGTTTTGGATGATGAGGCACTTGGAGAAAAGATTATAGACATCGTTCCTAATAAGTTGGAATCCAAAATAAAAACTATAGATGAGAATAGGAAAGTCACGCAGATTACTCTTGATGTGATTTTTGGAAATCTTCTTCAACATGAGACTAGAATGAAGAGAGTTGCTGACAATGATAAGAAGAATAATGGAAATGGAAGTGTTGCTTTTACAACCATCGCTAATCATATGAAAAACAAGACTATTTAGAGAGTTACAAGATCTAAGTCTATGAAGGTTACTATTTTTTCGGAATTAAATGAAAGTGAACATTATGAGAATGAACTAGATAATATTTCTCGAAGGATGAACAATATAGTTGGGAAGAAAGAGATTCAGTATAGATATCGGAATAAAGAATAAAATGATAAGAAATACTCTGAAGTCACATGTTATAAATGCAAAAGATCTAGAAAAATAAGGCCAGATTGTCCTATGATTAAGAGAAAATATAGAAATGAAAATAATTCGGAGAGAAATAAAAACAAGTACTACAAAGATAAAGCTAAGAATTTTTTGAAAGCTAATAAAAATTGTAATGCTAGTAGTGGAGACTCTTCTAATGATTCCTCAGATTACGAATCTTTTGGATAGAAGAATATTGGTCTAATAGCCAAATTACCAATTGAAAATCACTATTAGATGGCTAAGGTACACAATTCTAAATCCATTACCAATGTATCCTTGAATTCTAATTTTAGTGATAGTAAATATTTGAATCCTCAGATGAAGAATCTTTTTCTAATGAATATAATTCTTTACCTACCAATTAATAATTTTCTAGTTTTTCTAAGCTCCTTTAGAATGAAAATTCTAAAGTCAATAAAAATATTGATAAGGTACATTCTAGGATTTCAATTTTTACTATAGAAATTTCTGATATTTCTAAATATCTTGATAATAAAACATTTTATTTTTTAAGTATTTCAAAAAAATCATGAAGAAGTTAATTCTGATAAGGATAAACATTCTAAGGATCTAGAAAATGTAATTTCTATGAAAAATGTTTTCGAACCTAACTCCAGAATAAAAACTGATGTTTTTGAAGATAAGAACATATTTATTAGGCTAAAGTTAAAAATATTTTCTTGGAGGACGTTTTTTCAAACATTACCATATGTAATGAAAACATTGATAAGATTTTTTCCCAAATTCTACCTCTAAGGAATAATTCTGAATTTTATTATACTTGTTCAAAACTAATTTTTAGTAACCATTATTTTCTTCCGCAAAGTTCTTCATTATGTACTATGTTTCAGTGTGGTGGAAATTTGGAAAAGAATTGTTTCTTAAACAAAACTCAATATTTAGGTTTTCATAAAGCTTAATTTTCAAAGAAAATGCGGATACCTAATATTTTAGTATCCTATGTTTCCGGATCCAAGAATGTTTGGGATTTGAAAGTCTAACATTCTTATTTTCAAGAAAATAATGATAGTACCCCAACAACAATACTTGTTACACTGATAATGGTTGTTCCCAGCATATGACTGGTAACAAAAAATGCTTAGAAAAGATTATCAAGATGAAATGAGGAAAATTAACTTTTGGTGATAATTGTAAGGGAAAAATTATTGCTATAGATAACATTTTTCTTCTTGAAATAACATTGATTTTAAATGTTTTATTTGTTAATGGTCTTAATAAAAACCTCATTAATATAAGTCAATTATGTGATGAAGGTTACCTTTTGAATGTTAGGAATGAAAAGTGCTTAATACAAAATTCCAAATAAGAATTTGTTCTTTCTGCCAATATGAAAGAGAATGTATACACAATAATCATAAAAAACCTTAGGAGCAAAGACCTACCTTGACTTAATTTAATGGAAGATCATTCTTGGTAATGAATTTGATGGTTAGGACACTATTTCCTTAGAAACCTATGCAAAATCTCTATGAAAAGAATATTTAATGATCTAACAGAGCTTAGATTTGATTCTTCAAAAGTTTGTGTTCCTGGTCAATATGGCTAGTAACATAAATCAAGTTTTAAATCATTCGGTGATGTCTCAACCACTGATGTATTAAAGTTAGTACTTATGGATCTTTTTTATCTAATACAAACTGGAAGCATTGGAGAAAAATATTATGTATTTTTCATAGTTGATTATTACACTATATTTACGTGCGTCTATTTTCTTGCAATGAAATATGAAGATTTTTCTTATTTCAAAAGTTTTAAAGCCCAAGTTAAAAATGAGGAAAACCTTCCTTCGATAACTATTCATAGTGACATTGGAGGTGAATTTCAAAATTCTAATTTTGAACCCTTTTGTAGTAGAAAAGGCATTAATCATAACTTCCCAGTGCCCAGAACACCGCAACAAAATGGTGTTGTTGAAAGAAGAAATATAACTCTTCAGGAGATAACAATAACCATGTTGACTGAATATTCGGTAGCCAAACATTTTTTAGCTGAAGCTGTATGTACTGCTTGTTATACTATAAATAATGTTTTGATTAGAAATTTTCATAATAAAACTCTCTATGAGTTATGGATTGTTAGAAAACCTACACCTTAAAACTTCAAGGTTTTTGTTTGCAAGGTATTTGTCACAACACGTCCCCCGAGGCCCGTATCATGACTACCCCAAGCCCGCATTCCATAGGCCAGGGGCTGGCGAGTAGCACCAAAGGTGTAATTCCCCAGAACTGGGAAGGTATTGCCTTTATAAATTGTAACCACAAAAAACCAGAGTACATGAAGAAGAAATAACTATGAAAAGATGTATATAAAGAGTGATAAAAGTACAAAGGGTCCAGAATTACAAGCCCAACGAAAAGGTACAACTACAACTGAAGAAAGTACAATTGAAAAAGAAAAACATCTGAATGGTGAAAGCATCTCCTAGATCGTCCTCTGGTTTCCTACCTGAAGGGTAGGTATAGATGTCCTTCTCGGTACTCCGCATCAATCGGTTCGCTCCGTGTGTCGTCACGCCGAGTGTCCACCTCCGGGTACCATCCAGTCCTGGCGCTCCCGGCCTTCATCAGCAATTTCCATCGTCTACATCCATCACAACAAGGTTCAGGCATAGACCGTGCAGGGGTGACTATAATGATACTCAGTAGGGACCCCGAGACCCTCATGGTCTCAAAATAATCCAACAAATATAAACCAAAATGTAATATTTCAACAGATAACCATTACTTATGTATATGCCCATATATATACCTAAGTTAACATGTAACCCATCTCAATCATGAAGATAACACTAAGGTCATTGACTCAGCTCAAACTTGGATTTTTATTCATGAAGTCAAAACCACGGTTGCTGGAGAACTTCCCCTCTATCGAGTACAGTGGGCCTTCCGCTACAACCAAGAGCATGTAACTAACCTTGGACTGCTAAAGTACTTCACCTATCAAGTACTGTGGGCATGCTTATATAACCATGCACTTCACACCATGGATCTACCACTACAACCATGAGATACCCCTCATAGCCTACAGAGGTACTCCTTTTGTCGAGTACCTTGGGTCTGCCGCTACAACCAAGCGCTCTTCCGCTGTCGGTCTACGGCTACAACCAAGCGATCCCCACTAGGCCATCTGAATCACTTAGAGTCGATCGATCAGCAGTCGTCAAGTCTTATCCAGCTAAAAGGTCTCTGTAATTTTCTCTCTCTTCACTGGGAGGGTCCACTCCACGAGCTACTGGTCATTACTAACAAGTGTCATGAAAATTCACGTGGAAGTATCTCAAAGAACCGAACGTCATAAGGGTCTCAACTCAACAGATGACGCGTCAATCGGACGCCCAGTGTGAGAGTTATTGGCATTTCCGTTCTAGGGGCCCGGTTTGTTTTTATTCTCAAACCAACCTGACCGTACTCCTACAATTTCCAAACCTCAAGTGGAGTATGCCAAAATAACAGTCTCATCAAAAGGAAACCAATGTAGTTGACGAAACGTCAATCGGACGTCTGGTCCTTTAGTTATAAGCGTTTCTGCTCCGAGGGCCTGGTTGGTTTTGGTATCGAACCAACCCGGCCATTTTTTTAGAGTTTCCCAAAACTCACTTAGAGTATTTCAAAAGTATTTCCTCGTCGTGAGAATCCTAGTGCCACAGACGGTGCATCGATCGGACGCACGGTCATGAATTTATTCGCATTTAAGCGAAACGGGCCCGACCCGTCAAGCCCGGTGGGATGGCGAGTGGGCTCGTTCTGGGTCGGTGGGTCCGACCTGGCTAAGGGGTCGGCCCGACATAGTAATGCGCACCCTGGGCCGCGCAAGGTCGTAGCCCTCAGCTTTCCGTGGCCCGGCCAGCTGGCCGAGCCGGTGCGGGGGGGGGGGGGGGGGGCTCGACCCCCCGACTTCCCGAACCACCGGTGCCGCACGCCGCCACACTCCCATTCTTCTGGCTGATGCTGGCAGTCTTCTTGGCACGAGCGACCCACATGGGCGGTCCAAGGTCCTATCACGCGGGACCTTTGGGTGTCGTGGCCTTCATCAACCTAGTCGGCTGATGATCCGGCCGGTTCGCCCACCGCAGCGGCCCGCAGAGCGTGGGCTGTGGTCCTCCGTAGCACGACATCATGGGGTGTCGCAGTTCCACTAGCCCGGCCAGCTACGGACGACCGGTTCTTCTTCATTCAAGCGGCCCGTAGTTGCAGTCCGCGGTTCATCCACACGCGGCCGCCGCGCGGCTGCTAACTTTGCTCGCCGCCGCCACTGTTCATCATTGCCAAAACAAACAAGAATTTTCGGAGGGTCATCAGGCTGTGTTTGTTCGGCCTGCACCCTCCGCGTTAGGCATTATCAATTGTCCATTAACGATCACATGTTTTCAACAATTACAAGAGTATAATTTTATTAATATAAAATTAAACAAACACCCTACCACGTAATTGACATCACACGTCGACGAGCCGTGGAAGACGAGCGTTGTGGTAGTCGGGAGTCACGAAAAACAGCATCACCAAGAACTGTGTCGTCCCATCAAATTTGCAGGTATAGTTGTTGTCGTGACGCAGAAAGAGAATTCGAAGATGATGTAGATTCCTTGTCATCGAGGGGCGTCCCAGGAGGAAGCGTCGTTGGAAGAGGTTCTTCGCGTTCTTCGTTGGAGTTGTTCTTAATTGATGAACAATGTTCTTCGTCAGAGAGGTACAACTTCTTATAATTCTCTAGAGCCTCCCCAACCAAAATATTTTCCAAGGAAATTATTATAATAATGCATCACATTATATTAAAATTTCCATGAAATTCAAAATAAATCAAAAATAATTGTTGACACCAAAGTTAATTAAAGTAGGCATTAATTATTTGGGTTGGTACAATTTATGAGAGAATATGTGGCCTCATTAATTCATGGTAAAACCAAGAGTTTAAAAAAAAGGGGGTGAAGAGTTCACATTAAATGAAGGAGAGTTAATGGAGAGTTAATGGAGAGTTGAAGGGGTTAGGGAACATGTGGTCCCCAACACCATTATCCTCCCATGGGTGGTTATGTGGGGTGCGGGCCCCAAATCCAACTCTTCTTTGGAAGAAATAACCACCATCAAATATAAAAAACATGTACACAAAATTTTTATTATTTTTTTAATCAATCTCCAAAAATTAACTTCTCCTCCCGATCAATCACAACTGAGGTAAAGGTCCCCTAATGAGAACACTGACGATGCGAGTTCTTCTGTGTCCTCAGATTTCAATTCCGAGCACCGGTTCAAAAGATAGAAAAACCTGCACATACGTTTACTGAACGTACCCAAGAAAAACTTCAAAAATTAATTTCAGGCACACCGGGCCTCTGAATTAGCTACCGTCAGAAATGGGGATCTCGTAAAATTCAAAAGAAATTAAGAAAAAAAATTCCATTAAATTTATGAGTCATTAAATTACCCCCATCTTCGGGCTTTACGTCCCTGTAAAGCTACAACACACACTAGGGAAACTAAAGTGGTAATGAGCATCATCTGAGCCTCCTAATCCCATGTGCTCTCCTGGAGGTTCCCATGCTGCATGTGAATGCACACAATAGGAATCAACCATCTAAGTAGGACCCACTCTTGTCGATCCTCAATCTCCACTGGAACCTCTATGAATGTCTCCCCTTCATCGATGTCCAGCTCCCCGTGGTCGATGATGTGGGATGGGTCATGCACGCATCTTCTCAGCTGAGATACGTTGAATATGTCTTTCACCCAAAGGAACTGAGGTGGAAGGGCTAGGCGGTAATCCATCTCTCATACTCTGCTGATGAATTGGAGGAGTGCCTTTGGATAGGCTGCCCCATCCCTATCCACAATGTATATTTGTAAGGAAGCTAGCTACTATGTCACCTCTCCTAGCAGCTGAATACCAGTCCTCCTTCTGAGCGCATCCTCAACAATGTTTCCCCTTCCCAAGAGTATAGACTATCTCTATGTCATAGTCCTGGAGGAACTGAAGCCATTGCCGCTATATCAGGTTCGGGTCCTTCTGAGAGAAGATACACCTGATACTATTTAGATTAGAGTAAATCGTAAACCGTTCGCTCGACGAACTATGGGTGAGACTAGACAATTGTAAGAACTCGACTTCCCCCTTCTTCACCTACATTCTAAAAGAGCTGTAAGATTTCTGTTTTTCCAAAAATGAAAAATCCAGTCTCATCACCTAGATTAACCATGTACTTTGCCTATTATAGTCAATCCTGACATGAACGATACTAATTAATTGCATGAACGACATTGTAAGTCCTCGACGCTACTACCAAGAGATCCAACCGTCACTCTCTCCTCCAAGGGTTGAGTCACATTTTCGGCATCAATGTATGGTTTCTGGGTCTCCTCTAGTTGAATTTTCAAAAGTGTGGGTCATGTCAACAGTTTTATCCAGAACCTCTTAGTATTAACCACACAAAAATGATGGAAAACAAATGTCACAATGACAAGTGTCTTTAATTACAGTAGCTTCAATGTACAAAGACACAAAACAACCAGAACAATGACATTAATAAAGCCATAAGCATCATGAACAAAGGCATCTATGCCTGGAACTAATATCGCTCATGTCCACCTACTTTCAGAGATCCATAGTCGTATGCTTCAGCTACCTAAAGCTGTGCTCTCCCATGTCCACTTGTTCCCTGCGGTCAGGGAGGACCTCCTAGTGTTGGTGGTGGAAACCACTCAAAGAGTCGTCCACTACTAGATGCATGGCCAAATCCTCTGCCTCGGTCTCCTAGTCCTTGAGGTCCACCTTTATTG
This sequence comes from Viscum album, assembly GCA_963277665.1. NCBI lineage: Eukaryota > Viridiplantae > Streptophyta > Magnoliopsida > Santalales > Viscaceae > Viscum > Viscum album. The sequence goes on along the minus strand of OY728131.1, from coordinate 1,223,843,120 downwards.
AACATATGTCTATGCATGGAAGGTCCTTCATCTATCTAATGATCGTCTACAGGGCAGGTCGGACAGTCATGTGCCATGTGACCAAGCCCGCTGTAGGAGTAACACAGTCTACTCCTGGTAAGTCATTCTCCACCTTGGGTGCCTCGCACACATGATCATGAGTCATGAGGTCGACCACAGATGGGTCTGGTCCTCTCGGACTTCTACGTCATGTTTCTACTATCAGCTTCAGAAGACTTCATTGCAAGTAGACTAGTAGTGGGTCTCGCTACGTGAGATTGATCAACAAGGAAACTCTCCTCTAGGAGGGATTGCTCCAAAACCCCTGTATGCGTTAAGATTCTGTGAGAAAACACAAATGCTATAATCTCTCGCCAAAGCCCCTGCTGGAAGGTTCCGGCCCTGAAGAACTGATCTTGTACCATATCTTTAGTGTAGCTCGAGAGGTATGTGAACCTCGCTGAGTGTTGTTCTACTGTCATGTTTCCCTACTACAGATGCTATAGCTCCTGTATATGCACCGCTCGAAGGGTGGCTGGTACAAACTCATCCTGGAACATGATCTTGAAGTCTTCCCCTAGAAGTGTCACCTTATCGTGAATCTGGAGCATCAGGCTCCACCATCTTCTTGCTGCTACCTGAAGGAGGACGACAACAAGGATCACCATAAAGTCTACTGGTTTCCCTACCAGTATAAAGACTCTCTCAACAGCATCCATCCAATCGTCATCCGCATGTGGGTTCATCTCTCCCCGGAACCTGGGTTGCCTATGGCACTGGAACTCGTGCTGTGCACTCAAGTGGTGTGCATCACCTGCTGATGGGGCTGGTTGCATTGGTGGCCCAACGCGAAGTGGTACCAAAGGTTCCTTAACCGGAAGAGGGACTTGTACTGAGGCCTAGGCACTTCTCATCTATCGGTCTGCTCCGTGTGCTGTCACACTGAGTGTCCACCTCCGGGTACCATCCAATCCTGGCACTCTCGGCCTTCGTCAGTGTTTTCCGTCATCTGCATCCAACACAACAAGGTGCAGGCATAGCCCGTACAGAGGTGAGTATAATGATACTCAGTAGGAACCCCGATACCCTCAAGGTCTCACAAAAATCCAACAAATATAATACACAAAGTAATATTTCCACGGATAACAATTACTTAGGTATATGCCCATACATATACCTAAGTTATCAAATAACCCATCTCAATAATGAGGAAAACACAAAGGTCATTGACTCAGCTCAAACCAGGATTTTTATTCACGAAGTCGAAACCACGACTGTTGAAAAACTCCTCCTCTGTCGAGTATAGTGGGTCTACCACTACAACCAAGATCTCCCCACTAACCTTGGACTGCTGAAGTACTCCACCTGTCATGTACTGTTGGCATGCTGCTACAACCAAGCGCTTCCCACCATGGGTCTGCCGCTACAACAAAGCGCTCCCCTCATAGCCTAAAGAGATACTCCTTCTTTCGAGTACCGTGCTTATGCCACTACTACCAAGCGCTCCTCCAACATGGGTCTGCTACTACATCCAAGATCTCCCCACCAGGATATCTGAATCACTCTGAGTCGATCGATCAACAGTCCTTAAGTCTCAGCCAGCTACTAGGTCTCTACAATGTGCTCTCTCGTCACAGGGAGGGTCCTCTCTAAGAGCTACTGGTCGTTACTTCCATGTGTCCAAAAAACGCATGCGTAAGTATCTCAAATAACTTCCACGTCATAGGGGTCTCAACTCAACAGACGGCAGGTCAATCGAACGCTTGGTCTGAGAGTTATTGGCATTTCCGTTCCAGGGGCCTGGTTGGTTTTTAGGATCAAACCAACCCAACCGTACTTAAAAAACATCTGAACCTCAAGTGGAGTATTCCAGAAGAGCCATATCATCAATAGGAAACCAACGTAGTTTATGGTACGTCAATCGGACGTTCGGTCCTTATATTATAAGTGTTTCCGCTCTGAGGGCCTGGTTGGTTTCGGTTTCGAACCAACCCGGCCGTTCTTCCAGAGTCATCCAAAACTAACATAGAGTTTCGAAAAATGACCGCCTCATTGCAAGAATCCCAGTGCCACAGACGGCGTGTCGATCAGACGTGCCGTCATGATGTTATTCACATTTAATTCGAAATGGGCCCAGACTGTCAAGCTCGGTGGGCTGGCGGGTCGGCACGTTCTGGCTCGGTGGGTCCGACCCGTGTAAGGGGTGGGCCCAGCCCGATAATGCATGGCTCGGCCCAGTGGAAGGTGTCATGGCCCATACAAGGGCCTGGCGTGGCCCCATTTGGTGCTGCTGGTTTGGCTGACGCGGCCCGGCACACGGCCGGCATGGCCCGTGCGGCCAGCGTGGCCCGGACCTGGCCTGAAGTCGGCCGCAGCTCAGCCTGCTGGACGAGCTAGTGTGAGGGGGAGTGGCCCGGCCCTGCAGGGCATGGCCCGCAGCTGGCCGAGCTGGTGTGGGGGGGGGGGGGGGGGGGGGGGGCAAACCGGTGGCGCCGCCCTCCCATCCGGTCTTCTGAAGTTGGCCGATATTCCCGTTGCGAGCAGCCTACATAGGCAGTATGTGGTCCTATCATGCGGCACCTTCGAGTGGCATGGCCTTCATCATCCCGGCTGGCTGACAAGCTGGCCGGTTCACCCGCCGAAGGTGCCCGCGAAGCATGGGCCATGATCCTCCACAGCGCGGCACCGTGGGGTGTCGCGGTTCCACCATCCCGTCCGACTCTTCTTCAGCCGAGCGGCTCACGGTTGCGGCCCGCGGTTCTTTCCAAAGTGGCCGGCACGCGGCGTCCTTCTTCGCTCACCGCCGCCGCTATTCGTCATCGCCAAAACAAACAAGAATTTCCGGAGGGTCGTCAGGACGTGTTTAGTCGGTATGCGCCCTCCGCGCTAGGAGTTATCAATTGGACATAAACGATCACTTGTCTTCAACAATGAAAAGAGTATAATTTTATTAATGTAATATTATTCATACCCCCTACCTCGTAATTGGCATCGCACGTAGAAGAGCCATGGAAGATGAGCATTGGGGTAGTCGGGCATCGCGAAAGATGGCGTCACGGAGAATGGTGTCGTTCCGTCAACGTTGGAGGAATAGTCGTTGTAGTGACACAGAAAGAGAATTCCAAGACGACATAGATTCCATGTCGTCAGGGTGCATCTGAGGAGGAAATGTCGTTGGAAGAGGTTCTTCGCGTTCTTCATCGGATTTGTTCTTCATTGAAGCACGATGTTCTTTGTCTGAGAGGAACACCTTCTTCTAATTCTCCAGAGCCTCCCCCACCAAAATATTTTTGAGGCAAATATTATAATATGGCTTCCCATTATATTAGTATTTCCATTCAATTCAAGATAACTCAAAATTATTTGTTTACATCCAAGATAATTAATGTAGGCATTAATTATTGGGGTTGGAACAATTTATGAGAGAAGAGGTGGCCTCATTAATTAATGGGAAAACATAGAATTTCAAAAAAAGGTGTGAAGAGTTCACATTAAATGAATGGGAGTTAATGGAGAGTTGAAGTGGTTAGGACTCGTGTGGCCCCCACCACCATTATCCTCCCATGGGAGGTTATGTGGGGTGTGGGCCCCACATCTAACTACTCTTTGGAGGAAATAACCACTATCAAATATAAAAAATACGTACACATAATTTTTATTATTTTTAATGAATCTACAAAAATTAACTTCACATCCCGATCAATAACAACTGCAGTAAAGGTCCCCTTAAGCGAATACTAGTGCTTCAAGTTCATTGTTGTCCTCAGATTTAAATTCCAAGCACTGGTTCAAAAGCTAGAAAAACCCTCACGTATGTTCACTGAACGTACCCGAATAAAACATCATAAATTGATTTCGGGCACACTGGGCCTCGGAATCAGGCATCGTCATAAACTACGAAATAGTAAAATTATAATGCAATTAAGAAAAAAGATTTCCTTTAAATTTCCAGGTCTTTACAGTATTCATTATGAATACTAAGGATAATCTACACAAATTCAAAACAAAATTTGATGAAGGAATTTTCTTAGGATACTCCACAACTTCTAAGGCTTATAAAGTTTTCAACAAAAATACTAGTACTGTTGAAGAAACAGTACATGTAAAATTTCATGAAACTGATCCTTTTGTTTTTAAACAACCTCAACCTACTTCTTTTGATGTTTTTTAATAAACTGGCTATCAACCTTTGTTAGAAGACCCTTTTAATAGAAAATTTGTTTAAGAAATTATTTCTAAAGCATTCTCCCCATAAGACTTCCTACCCTATGTTGATGAAAAGGTTTTACAAAACCCAAATCAGTTGTTTGTAAAGAATCATCCCAGTGACAGTATCATTGGTGTTGTAGATAAACCTGTAATGATTAGAAGATCATTATGAAATGAAGTATAACAACTATAATTTCTTTCCCAATTAGATCCAAAAAGCACTGATGAGCCTTAGGTGATGATTATTGGACAAATTCTATTAAAGATGTGCTAAATTTATTTGAAAAGAAAAATGTTTAGACCTTGGTTGAAAGAACTAAGGAAACATCTGTTATTAGAGTAAAATGGGTCTTTAGAAATAAATGTGATGAAAATGGAATCATATTAAGAAATAAAGCTAGATTGGTTGCTAAAGGCTATAATCAATAAGAAGGAATATACTATGAAGGAACCAATGATCTAGTACCTAGACTTGAATATATTCATATTCTAGTTGCCTTTGCAACATTCTTTAATTTTAATCTTTTTTAAATGGATATTAAATGTGATTTCCTTACTTTTTTGTACAAGAGGATGTTCTAGTTAAACAATCTCCTGGTTTGGAAGATTCTAAATGTCCTGAACATTTTTACACACTTACCAAAGCATTCTATGGACTCAAAAAAGACCCTCGATCTTGGTATGATAGACTTATAGGATTTTTTCTTCAAAATAATTATATCAAGGGAAATTTTGATCCAACCCCTTTTATAAAGAAAGATAAGAAAATTAATTTGATTGTTCAAATTTATGTTGATGACATTATATTAGGTTCAAATCATCAATCATTAACTGATTCTTTTGCGGATCTAGTGAAATCTAATTTTGAAATGAGTATGATGGGAAAGTTAACCATTTTCCTTTGTTTTCAAATTTCTCAAAATCTAAATAGAATCTATATATCCCAACATTAGTATTATAAATATATTCTTAAAAATTATGGATATGTAAACACTAAGTGTATAAGTACTCCCATTGGTACCTCAAATTCACTTGATCTTGATAGAGATGGGAACCTAATAGATCATACATCTTTTAGAGGTATGATAGGATGTCTACTTTAAATGACATATAATCATATATACTTAATGTTTTCTGTATTCTTGTTTGCAAAAGAACGATCCGATCATGAGGAATCTCATTTAATGGTAGTGAAAATGATTTTTCGCTACTTAAAGGGAACTATGGATCTGGGAATATTTTATACATCTAGAAATGATTTTGTTTTAAAGTGTTTTTCAGAAGCTAATTTTAGTTAATGTAGAATGGATATGAAAAGTACATCCATAACTTTTCACTTCTTAGGATATTCATTAGTTTCTTGGTCATGCAAAAAACAACACTTTGTAGAACTTTCCACTGGTGAAGCTGAATATATAGTAGCTGAAAGTTGTTGTGCTCATGTTTTTTGGATGAAAAACACACTCATAGACTATGTTATGAGTTTTACCAAAAAACAAATTTTGTGTGGTAATACTATTGTGCCATTTCCTTATGTAAAAACCCTTCACATCACTCTCATGCAAAACACATAAGATATTAGGCATCACCTTCTTAGGGATCACAAACTTAAAATTGATATCATTCTTCAATTTAACATAACACAAGATCAACATGCTGATATTTTCACAAAATATTTACCCTCTGATAGATTTGAATACATTAAATGGAATTTAGGAATGATAACTATAATGGAATCATCCATGTTAACATCGTATTGAAACCAATCTCTACAGATTAATGAACTCTTTTTCATATGAGGTGTACATCTGTTTGTTAAATTCTAAATTTTTTGTAGTCTGAAATTTTTTTTAGTCTAAAATGTTTCTCAGTCAAACATTTTTTGTTGTCTAAAATTTTGTGTAGTCTAAAATTTTTCGGAGTCAAATTTTTTTTTCCAAATTTATTTTGTAGTCTCAAATTTTTCGTAATTAATCTTTTTGTACTTAAAATTTTTCTAATGAAATTTCTGTTCTTAAACTTTTATAATACCAATTTTCTTACTTAAAATTTTTGTAATGAATATTTTTGTACTTAAATTTTTTAATATGAATTTTCATACATGAAATTTTTGTAATGAGTTTTTTGAAATAAATACTTTTGTAGCCAAATTTTTTGGAATTAAAAATTTCGGAATTTAAAGCTCTTCAAAAAGAATTTTTCTCGTTATGAATAATATTCCTAGAAATTAGAAATGTATGTTTCCTTTATTAAATTTTCGTGACCATCTTTTTCTTGTTGGTATTTTCGTCTATTTTTTAAAATGTTCGTATTCATTTTTTTTTCTTAAATCTAAATGATTTTCTTATAAAAATTTCAAAAGATCAGATTCTATCAAAATTTCCTACTGGATATCATCTCAGCCATCAGATCAGATCAGAAGGTTTTTCAACTGTTTGATTGAGTATGGAAGATGAACCTTCCCCTAGAAAACCTATATAAATGTCCCTAGATAGTGTCCTACATCAAAACTCAAGCTTTTTTGTGCTGATGCTCTTCCCTCCAACATAAGCCCGTTTTGAACATATCAGATCTTTCTATCTTCTGAATGTATGACGAAGTCTCCTCTTATAATGATATGTCAACTTTAAAACCAATATCTGAACGGGAGATATAGAGAGAAAGTTTAGTTGATCCGATGTTTTTTCACGAAGTATAATTCTTTCACCAAGGCTGCAAGCATAGTTGGTAATCCGTATGAAGGGGTAGCTGAGTTTTTTTTTCACATAAGATGCCTGATGTTCAAGAATGATTTGTTAAGGGGAAGTCCATTGCTTTCCTTGGTCTCTCAGATGTAAAGACTCCGAAGATTCCTCACCTGACTACAAATTATTGGAATCATGAATTGTGGGTTCATAGATTCATCATACTGACAGAAGAAGACAAGGATACTTTGTAGAAAAGTGATATGTACATTCTAGATTTCGTGGTAATCCAAAAGAAGCTAAACTTGGTTAAGAATATATTGTTTACGGTTGAGAACATAAAGAATGGAAATCTTAAGGCTCATATTTTAATGTATCTAGACATTCTTTCAAAAATTATTGTTCTTTTCCTATAATAGATCAAAAATACTTGTATATCTAAGTAGAGGAATTGAAATGTTATGTTGTTATGTGATGACACTTGAGAAGAATGAAAGATGGCTTCTATATAGAATCTGAAGAATTCTATGACTTTCCCGAAGATAAAGTTAAATATGTATCAAAGAAAGAGGTGGCAGCAGAGACCTCTATAAAGGGAGGAAGGAAAAATAAGTTAAAGGAAGTATAATAGAAGGAATAAAACCCAATGACTAAAGAATCCCAATCCACACCATCAAAGCCGAAGAAAAAAATCCTATCCTGATAAAGGTTTAGAAAAGTGGTGTAGAGACCTGAAGCTTGACGTACATGAACATTACATTACTTTTGCAGAATACTTAGTACATAACAAAAACACACACACAAGGATCGTAATAGTTTAGTGTCTTTGGAAACTCGGAACGTAATCTTCTAATCGTGGTGAAAGATCTCCAATATCTCCCATAAAGATCTTCCTTTTTTACCTAAAACCTTTCTTTATATCCTGGGGAAAAGAAAACATAAAAGGGTGAGCTCAAATGCTCAGTAAGGGTAAACGAAAGAAATATCAATCACATCATATACGTAAGCACAAAACTTTTGGAAATCTTAACCTGCAAAAGAGATCATAATTTCATAACATGGGGTAAATCATGGTAGTGAAATGTAATCACAATAATCATAACATAAAACATGAAACTTTGTGGCATTCACACATAATAATAGAGAACCATTTCTTGTTAGTCAAGACTCATTTCCAAGACTATCTTAGTGGACAAAGTCCCTTTCTGAATTGAGTAACCCTCGTTTCAGTCCTGTTTCACTGAACCGGTATAACCTACCGTTCCAGCCCTGTCTATCTCATGAGATATAAAATCTTTACCCAATGCATTGGAGGGAGATATAGGTCCCACCCATCTTATAATTAATCCTTTCTTATGTGTGCCACATAATCATAAACCATACATCATAGCGTAACCCATGTAATAAAAATGGGATTCTTAAACATCATGACATCATAAAACAATTCATATAAGATAAAGGAATTTATAAAAATGTTTCCATCACAACATAATCAAATCCATGTAATAATAGGGATAAAAACAGAACCCTTTTATTATCTTATATGGAAAATAATTTTGATAAAATACTTGAAATGAATTCTTGAGGAAAATATCCTTTCTTCTTCAAAATCAATTTCTTTTCACAAAACATCATGCAATTTTAAAAGAAAGATATTTTATTGAAAATAGTCATGAAATATTTTGGAGGAAGCTTCATGAAAATAAGGCTTTATAAAACCATAAAAATCTGTTCGTTCCATTTAAGTTAAAAAAACATTTTTCTCGTACTTTTGTCGGAAAAGTCAAAAAGTACCTCATACGAAAAACGGCAAAATATTCCTTTCATATCCTTTACTAAAAACTCATCAAAGGGTAAAATTGGATTTAAACAATTGTAGGTGGATGGAAATAATATTACATACTGAGAAAACATGGATTTGGATGATAAAATACACCCCAGTAAATACCAAAGTATAAACAATCTCGGATAAAAATGAGATTGTGATATTTCCCTTACCTTAGGTCCGATTTGCTTCGTATGTGTCCGAACCTCCTGTATAATGATTTAAATAATGTCATTGACTTATTACAGAATCATATTCATTGTTATGATATCATATATGGTTCACTTATGACATTATATTACCCGTTCTTTTGTAAATTCCATGTTAAAGAAGCGTTTTGGGTAAAATCCTTTCATTTATCGTAGGTGTTTTGACTTGTTGTTCTTGACATCATTATTACTAATATCATGATTTAATTACTTCCATAATATAAAATATGATTTATATATCATATATATTCAGTATATATATATATAATAGATAGATAAATAAAATGAAAAACACCGTTCATGGAGACGGTAGTCCGTACGTACGCATGAACGTTGTTTTTCTTTCCTTATTGTCTTGAATGGAAGTAAGTAGATGACATACATATATATATATACATAAATCCAGTATCATTATTATGTCATATGTTTCATTAGTACTTATTATATATACTTTATAATCATTCATGAATGGTTAATCATTAAGAATGAATCTCATCGCGTCGTGGAGACGGTAGTCCGTACGTACGCACGAGCGATGATATCATTTCCATAAATATTGAATTGAATTGGAGTGGATTATACAATATATCAGAATCAATATGATGTTGTAATAACTATGTATAGTTATTCTTTACACCATTATACCCATCCATGTAAGGTAGTGGTGGAAAATAGATTACACCACGGCGTGGAGACGGTATTCCGTACGTACGCACGCGCGATGATTTCTTTTTCCATAGGATGGATAGATGGTGAAATAGGGTTGTTTCATACTTATAATAACATATCAGTATATGAGTGATACTGATGTTATTACTTCATAATGAAACAACCTAAGAAGAAGAAGTGGAAGAAGAAATAAAGATGAAAGAATCGGTAACGGTAATTACCTCTTCTTTGAAGCGCCTCTTTGAGACCTCCTCTTAGGGCACTAAAATTGGTCTTTGAGGAAGACCAGAACCTCTAGGATGTTTCTAGGGAAGTGGAGAAGAGATTTGGGCAGGGTTTTGCCGAGCTTGAGTGCTCAAATTGGTGTGAGGAGGAGGGGGAGGAGGTGCCCTTTTATAAGGGAGGAGAGGGGCACCTTAGGAATATCTCAAAATATTATTTTATATTAAAGTAAAAATCGGTTTATAATGGTTCCAAAGGGTCTTATTTCGAAGCTAAAGTGGGTATGGGTCGAAATCCTATCAACCAATAGGATTTAGACAAGTTTAGGTTCTTATTTTAACCTTATCAATTAGATTTAACTCTAAGTTAAATAATTTAACTTTTACCGTGTCTTTTTGTTTTCTTTCACTATATGGTTAATACACTTACTATAACATGCCAAACGAAACCCAAATTGTTTATTATTAATATATATATACTTATCTAAGTCATTTGGCCGAACCTTATATTTTTAGGAATAAAATAACAATTAACAATATAATATTTGATTTAAAAACTATTTTGTGTCAATTTTGACACTATTTGATATATGATTTTTGTGAAAGTCATAACAGAATTATATGTTCGAACCAAGTTGATTAAATCAACATTAATATATCATAGTAACCTAGAAAATTAGTGGAATTCATAAAAAGTCTCAAATTACATTCATTTGAGCATTTATAACATCAATTATGTTAATATTTCCTTAAAAGGGTAATTACTGCATCATCGTTGTGTCATAAATAAATTAATTTATTTAAAGTCTAAAAATTATTAATAAAATATCATTATGTAGGAAATCGTTTTATCTTTCTAATGAATATTTATAGTCGAATTTATCTTATGTATAACCCCATATTAAAAATGATTTACTTATTAAACTTTGATTTTAACTATTTTAACCCTTCTTAATAATAAATGTCCTAATCTAATCCAAGTGGGCCTAAATGGTCATATTTTATTCATAAGGTTGTTTTTGGTCGAATTACACTTATCCAATAGAATTAGGACATGTGTTAGGGAAATAATAATATCATATTTACCCTTAGTTACCCTATTTACTATTAACCGTGGTAAAAAAAGCAAAAAGTTACTATTCACCAAAAATTATTTTCATCTCATTGAACCACATTTTAGTCCTTGATATTAACCGTGTCTCTCGGATTTTCAAAATTCCATTCACAGAAGCGGTAAAATTAAGTTTCCTGAAAAATTCAGTTTTTTAACTACCACTTAGTGATTTCACTATTCATCGAAAATTGAAAGTTTTCAGAAAAATCCCAAAAATTAGGCCTAAGATATATTTGATATTATGAACTCAAAAATGATGTCTATTTTACCAAATTGAAAACATATCAGTTGCATTAACTAATTTAAAAATTAATTCTCGTCGTCAAAACAAATAGCGTGTTTTTAAGAGATAATAACTATCAAAAGTTTGACACTAGTTTATAACTGGTTTAAATGTGAAATTACATCCAATGACCAACATTGTATTAAATTGTAAAAATATATTCTAAATATACTTTAAAACCACTCAAATTAATAATTTATCACTATTAATTATTTCGATTAAAAAGGTTGTTTTTAATTAAAATTTAGTAATTTTCACTATTCATCAGAATATGAAAGTTATCCGAAAAGTACCAAAATTTCACCCTAAGCTAATTTCGATATTACGAATCGAAAAATGAATTCCATTTTGAAAATTAAAATTTACAAAATTTCAAAAAGTGGTTATTACTATTCATAACGGCTAGTTTTAATAATTTCCTAATAGCATATCGTTGTTTAGCAAAACTCGGTGTTGCGTACAACACACGCTATCGTGGAAGATCGCGATTGCGTATAATTCAAGCCAGGTCAGAGATGTGTATTGTGAAAGCTCCTTTTGGTGTAGCGTATAACACAAGACATTAATAAAATTAAAAAGAATATTTTTCATAAAATATCGGGCTGTTACATTCTACCCCCCTTAAAATGAATTTCGCCCTCGAAATTCGTCGGGGTTATAAATAGTTTACTATTCTAAAGTTTCTTTAATAGAAACCCACATCGTAAAAAGGAATACCAAAACTTAGCTTTAAAAACTAAAGTATGAAATGTAACGATTACCCAAATAAACTAATCACTGGGTTTCCACATAGGTGAAAATATGGATATGGAAGAGAAATATAACCATCATGTTCTGATGGAGAGTGGTAGAAAACATGGCTATGGAAAAGCCAGCAATCACAAAGCCATAAATTTGTGACGATCTAAGTTACCATCTGATTAATCAGATATAAGAGCACTAGGACAACATTTTTGGTTTTCAAGATCGTTTCCCTAAAGTTGAAGACTTTGAATTAGATTAAATACTTACTTTATTTTGGTACAATCTCACTGTTGTTCGTGACTTGAACAATTTCCACTTCATCTCTTAAATAAATGAAGTTGAATTTGTTATTCATGAAGTGTTAGCAGATCATGTGATAGAATGAAGAGTCATTCCATATGTCTTAAACAAAAGGTTAGAAAAGTTATTAAATATACATAAGTCGATCTATAGTGAGATTAATCATATATGGTTCCTAAAATGGACTTATACTTCATATATCATACTGCTTAATATAATAAAACTAGTTTCTACTAAACAGGGACTTCCTGTAGGCCAGTGGTAGGCGATAAAGGCCAGTCGCACTTCGGTTGTGGGTTCGATTTCCACAGCCTTGTCCGACGCGATGGGCTGCCGCCCGTCCTGCAGGTTGTCCTTTTCTAAAACTATATTACTATAACATCCCATCAATAACATCGAGGAAACTTCTATCCTTAAACAATACTAACTTTTGTCCAACATAATCCATTCCAATCTTTAGGATTATCCATAATACTGAAATCCACTCTCATAACATAGTGAAAACGACTACCAGAGATTTAATACCATCGTCAATTCCCATATATCATAAGATATGTTTTGTTGGTTACATTCCAAACATTCAAAGTCCTTAATCATGTATTCTCTTGAATACCTTTGTGAAAACATGAATGCAGTTAAAAGTTAACACCTTCCACATACTAAAATCCTCAAAATTCTATATACTCAAACCATGATATCACTTAGTCCTTATATCAATCATGAGCTCATGAATACAATCAAATATCTCATTATCGTCTTATCCCTTCATTATGCGCATATCATCTACATTCCATAAATATCTGAATAACCTTTCATGGATACTGGTAACATTAATCATACACTTTTAAAACTCAAGGAAAGACAACAGTGTAACAATCCTTAGATTTCTTTTTATTCCATAGTACCATGAGATTACTTATACAACATTACACATGATAAACATGTAATAATTCCACTACATTCTTAAACCATTGACCGAGCTTCAACAATTCTTTCATCTCACATATCATTTGTAGTCTCATCATCATCATCCACATAAATACTACCCATATGACCATACTGATTCTCTTCATGAGTCTTTCCCTTAGGGAATTTGTTTGCATAATGCCCATACATTCCACATTTAAAACACTTAACCATTTTTGATGTCGTAGCAATACCATTATCCTCATCCATGGTGTTAACCGAACCTTTTCCTTTGCACTTACTTGCTTTGTGTCCTTCTTTTCCACACCCAAAGTATCTTCCAGTTCCCTTGAAACATTCTCCTTGATGCCTCTTCCCACATGATTTACATAGGGGAAATTGAACTTTCTTTCCTCTATGATCATCATGAAACTCCATCTTTCTCTTATTAGCCGAGTCAGGAAACTTACCAAATTTTACTTTATTGATCATATTATGAGATTGCTGATTCGGCATAATAATGATGTTTGGACTTCCAAATCCCATTTCATTTGGTTTCTCATGAAGAATATCATTCCGTTGTCCATCATATCCTCCATTATCGTGAATCATCTTGTTTCCAGCCATTTTCTCAAACCCAAAAAGAATAGTGTGAGAGGCAAAAATCATGCTAGGGAAAACAACATAATAAAGGGGGAGTACCCTCAATATCTAACATCTTAGGATAAATTCTAATATCGTTATCTCAATTCTAGGACTATAACCTATACGTATACTTAACCTTAGAGACGTCCCTAGACATACCTTAGAAATATTTCCAGGGATCTCACTAACGTTTTCGCGTCCTAGTTTCCAAAGGTTTACTAAACCTTTCCTCTGATACCAACTGTAGAGACCCGAAACTTGACGTACATGAACATTACATTACTTTTGCGGAATACTTAGTACATAACAAAAACACACACACAAGGATCGTAATAGTTTAGTGTCTTTGGAAACTCGGAACGTAATCTTCTAATCGTGGTGAAAGATCTCCAATATCTCCCAGAAAGATCTTCCTTTTTTTTACCTAAAACCTTTCTTTATATCCTGGGGAAAAGAAAACATAAAAGGGTGAGCTCAAATGATCAGTAAGGGTAAACGAAAGAAATATCAATCACATCATATACGTAAGCACATAACTTTTGGAAATCTTAACCTGCAAAAGAGATCATAATTTCATAACATGGGGTAAATCATGGTAGTGAAATGTAATCACAATAATCATAACTTAAAACATGAAACTTTGTGGCATTCACACCTAATCATAGAGAATAATTTCTTGTTAGTCAAGACTCATTTCCAAGACTATCTTAGTGGACAAAGTCCTTTTCTGAATTGAGTAACCCTCGTTTCAGTCCTATTTCACTGAACCGGTATAACCTACCGTTCTAGCCCTGTCTATCTCATGAGATATAAAATCTTTACCCAATGCATTGGAGGGAGATATAGGTCCCACCGATCTTATAATGAATCCTTTCTTATGTGTGCCACATAATCATAAACCATACATCATAGCGTAACCAATGTAATAAAAATGGGATTCTTAAACATCATGACATCATAAAACAATTCATATAAGATAAAGGAATTCATAAAAATGTTTCCATCACAACATAATCAAATCTATGTAATAATAGGGATAAAAACAGAACCCCTTTATTATCTTATATGGAAAATAATTTTGATAAAATACTTGAAATGAATTCTTGAGGAAAATATCCTTTCTTCTTCAAAATCAATTTCTTTTCACAAAACATCATGCAATTTTAAAAGAAATATATTTTATTGAAAATAGTCATGAAATATTTTGGAGGAAGCTTCATGAAAATAAGGCTTTATAAAACCATAAAAATCCGTTCGTTCCATTTAAGTTAAAAAAACATTTTTCTCGTACTTTTGTCGGAAAAGTCAAAAAGTACCTCATACGAAAAATGACAAAAGATTCCTTTCCTATCCTTTACTAAAAACTCATCAAAGGGTAAAATTGGATTTAAACAATTTTAGGTGGATGAAAATAATATTACATACTGAGAAAACATGGATTTGGATGATAAAATACACCCCAGTAAATACCAAAGTATAAACAATCTCGGATAAAAATGAGATTGTGATATTTCCCTTACCTTAGGTCCGATTTGCTTCGTATGTGTCCGAACCTCCTGTATAATGATTTAAATAATGTCATTGACTTATTACAGAATCATATTCATTGTTATGATATCATATATGGTTCACTTATGACATTATATTACCCGTTCTTTTGTAAATTCCATGTTAAAGAAGCGTTTTGGGTAAAATCGTTTCATTTATCGTAGGTATTTTGACTTGTTGTTCTTGACATCATTATTACTTATATCATGATTTACATACTTCCATAATATAAAATATGATTTATATATCATATATATTCAGTATATATATATATAATAGCTAGATAAATAAAATGAAAAACACCGTTCATGGAGACGGTAGTCCGTACGTACGCATGAATGCTGTTTTTCTTTCCTTATTTTCTTGAATGGAAGTAAGTAGCTGACATATATATATATATATATATACATAAATCAAGTATCATTATTATGTCATATATTTCATTAGTACTTATTATATATAATTTATAATCATTCATGAATGGTTAATCATTAAGAATGAATCTCATCGCGTCGTGGAGACGGTAGTCCGTACGTACGCACGAGCGATGATATCATTTCCATAAATATTGAATTGAATTGGAGTGGATTATACAATATATCAGAATCAATATGATGTTGTAATAACTATGTATAGTTATTCTTTACACCATTATACCCATCCATGTAAGGTAGTGGTGGAAAATAGATTACACTACGGCGTGGAGACGGTATTCCGTACGTACGCACGCGCGGTGATTTCTTTTTCCGTTGGATGGATAGATGGTGAAATAGGGTTGTTTCATACTTATAATAACATATCAGTATATGAGTGATACTGATGTTATTGATTCATAATGAAACAACCTAAGAATAAGAAGTGGAAGAAGAAATAAAGATGAAAGAATCGGTAACGGTAATTACCTCTTCTTTGAAGCGCCTCTTTGAGACCTCCTCTTAGGGCACTAAAATTGGTCTTTGAGGATGACCAGAACCTCTAGGATGTTTCTAGGGAAGTGGAGAAGAGATTTTGGCAGGGGTTGGCCGAGCTTGAGTGCTCAAATTGGTGTGAGGAGGAGGGGGAGGAGGTGCCCTTTTATAAGGGAGGAGAGGGGCACCTTAGGAATATCTCAAACTATTATTTTATATTAAAGTAAAAATCGGTTTATAATGGTTCCAAAGGGTCTTATTTCGAAGCTAAAGTGGGGATGGGTCGAAAGCCTATCAACCAATAGGATTTAGACAAGTTTAGGTTCTTATTTTAACCTTATTAATTAGATTTAACTCTAAGTTAAATAATTTAACTTTTACCGTGTCTTTTTGTTTTCTTTCACTATATGGTTAATACACTTACTATAACATGCCAAAAGAATCCCAAATTGTTTATTATTAATATATATATCCTTATCTAAGTCATTTGGCCGAACCTTAGATTTTTAGGAATAAACTAACAATTAATAATATAATATTTGATTTAAAAACTATTTTGTCTCAATTTTGACACTATTTGATATATGATTTTTGTGAAAGTCATAATAGAATTATATGTTCAAAACAAGTTGATTAAATCAACATTAATATATCATAGTAACCTAGAAAATTAGTTGAATTCATAAAAAGTCTCAAATTACATTCATTTTAGCATTTATAACATCAATTATGTTAATATTTCCTTAAAAGGGTAATTACTGCATCATCGTTGTGTCATAAATAAATTAATTTATTTAAAGTCTAAAAATTATAAATAAAATATCTTTATGTAGGAAATCTTTTTATCTTTCTAATGAATATTTATAGTCGAATTTATCTTATGTATAACCCCATATTAAAAATGATTAACTTATTAAACTTTGATTTTAACTATTTTAACCCTTCTTAATAATAAATGTCCTAATCTAATCCAAGTGGGCCTAAATGGTCATATTTTATTCATAAGGTTGTTTTTGGTCGAATTACACTTATTCAATAGAATTAGTACATGTGTTAGGAAAATAATAATATCATATTTACCCTTAGTTACCCTATTTACTATTAACCGTGGTAAAAAAAAGTAAAAAGTTACTATTCACCGAAAATTATTTTCATCTCATTGAACCACATTTTAGTCCTTGATATTAACCGTGTCTCTCGGATTTTCAAAATTCCATTCACATAAGCGGTAAAATTAATTTTCATGAAAAATTCAGTATTTTAACTACCACTTAGTGATTTCACTATTCATCGAAAATTGAAAGTTTTCAGAAAAATCCCAAAAATTAGGCCTAAGATATATTTGATATTATGAACTCAAAAATGATGTCTATTTTACCAAATTCAAAACATATCAGTTGCATTAACTAATTTAAAAATTAATTCTCGTCGTCAAAACAAATAGCGTGTTTTTAAGAGATAATAACTATCAAAAGTTTGACACTAGTTTATAACTGGTTTAAATGTGAAATTACATCCAATGACCAACATTGTATTAAATTGTAAAAATATATTCTAAATATACTTTAAAACCACTCAAATTAATAATTTATCACTATTAATTATTTCGATTAAAAAGGTTGTTTTTAATTAAAATTTAGTAATTTTCACCATTCATCAGACTATGAAAGTTATCCGAAAAGTACCAAAATTTCACCCTAAGCTAATTTCGATATTACGAATCCAAAAATGAATTCCATTTTGAAAAATAAAATTTACAAAATTTCAAAAAGTGGTTATTACTATTCATAACAGCTAGTTTTAATAATATCTTAATAGCATATCGTTGTTTAGCGAAACTCGGTGTTGCGTACAACACACGCTATCGTGGAAGGTCGCAATTGCGTATAATTCAAGCCAGGTTAGAGATGTGTATTGTGAAAGCTCCTTTTGGTGTAGCGTATAACACAAGACATTAATAAAATTAAAAAGAATATTTTTCATAAAATCTCGGGCTGTTACAAGTGGAGATAAGTCAAGATAAATTAGAAAGAATGAGTGCCTATGTTTGGTTTGGATCCTGCTAAACCAAAATTCTTGAGGGAGAAGGTAGCTGAAGAACTTGAGAAGCAAGAGAAAGAAAAGAATAAAAGGAAGAAGTTTTATGTGGATAAAACAGTGCAATCACTTATTAATGCTGCTGTGAAAGCATCTGAGAATATTCTGGTACCAGAATCCTTCCTTGTAGATCCATTACTGGAAACATTGAGAAAAAAATTTGTGACTCCAGACAATGTCCAAGAAAAAGAAAAAAAAAATAAAAACAAGTAGAAGAAGAGGACGAAGAAGAAGGCAGTGGTGATACTGAAGACTTGGTAAAACAAAGAGATAATTTTTATGAGAAGGAAATCCCTTCTGGGAAATTATCATTCTGAACCTCTCAATCCGAATCGTCAAATCTTGTTACTCCTAGAAAAGATGAAGAGGATACTAAAGATGAAGTAGACAATCCATCTGAATAAGAAAGCATCAATAAAGATTTTATCCACCCAGAGGATGTTGAGGTTGGAGATAAGAAGGATGAGATGGATGAAGATAATATTGTACAACTATCTGATAGTGAGATCGAATCTCCTGGCGATGAGAAAGCCATTCAGGAGGTTTATAATGTAAAATAGGTAGTAGTTGATACACCTACATAGGCTATGGTAAAGAAGAATGATGTTGGTGGTTCTTCAAAGGGGAAAACTCTTTATTGAGAAAAATAATCTTCACCAAGAATAATTTCTGATTTGGAATCATCCTCTATGGGATATGGTTTCGTAGTCTAGTCCTTGAAGAATCTTGTTGGAACTATTCCAATATTTCTCAGTATAGACTCCAGATGCCAAATGATTGAACACCCCTTAAATAAGAAATTAGATTCGGTATCCATGATGAAGGATAAGTTCATTAAGCATGAAGCTGATTTTAAAACCTTTTTCATAAACTACGAATCCCACATAATATCTTGAAAAAAAATGACTAGCTGGTTAAACAAAAATATAGAGGACTAAAGAATTATTGATGAGTCCCAATAATGTGTTAAGGACGCATTTGACACTAAAGATTTGAAGATCACGGATCTCACAAATAGTTTTGAGGAAAAGATAAATATGGAAAAGAAATCTCAAATTCTGGAAGTGAATGATCTGAATAGAAAGTTGTATTCAGTTATTCAGAGTTGGAAAAGAGAAAGGGATCTCAGGATTGAGATAGAAGAGAATCTTGCTAAGTAGGAAGATGCCTTGAAGGCTCATGCAATGGTTCTTAATGATCAAGAATAAAAATTCAAGGAAATATAAAAGAAAACAAGAGATCGTGATCATCTTTTCAAACGCACAGATGAAGACCACAAAGAACTCAAGAAGATCAATAAAATAGTAAATAAGTTGATTCCGAAAGAGAAGGAAGGATAAAATTCCTCAATTTTGATCTTTTTTTAGTATTTATTACCTATATTAATTTTTCAAATCGTAATAAAATTTTTGGTTTCTCATCTTTTGGTTTTTTAGTACTAATATTTCAGGTACTATATTTTCTTTTCCATTCCCTGTATTCCATTTTAAAAATCACCAAGGGGGAGAAAGGAATGTTAAAATAGAACAAAAATTAAAAGAATAAATTTTCCGAAGTAATGGGGAGTTCATTTATGGGGGAGTTCTTATCAAAGAAAATTTTCTTATGAAATAATATACTAAGTCAATCTGGAAATCAATAATATGATCCTTAGTGTTTCCAAAGCCTAAGGAGAAGTTAGTTGTATTCAGCTTTTCCCATGAGTTAATGGAGACAAGTTTTATTTTTAAAGACCAAAAAAATATTTTCTATCTCCTTATATTCTTTTTTGTAAGGTTGTTTGTGCTTTAAAAAAAGGGGTAGATTGTTGAGTCAATAAGGTTTTATTATGACTTTTCCATTCCTTCTTTTTTTGAAAATCCCAAACACACCATCTTAATGAAAATTTATTTTTCCTATGTTTTATATTCATAAGGAAAAATTTCCTTACCCGGGGAAATTCATCACTACCATCATTTCACTATTCAATCTAACTCATTTTCCTTCTATGTATAAAATTAGGTTTTGTAACTAAAACCTTGGAATATTATAAATAAATATATATAGAGATTTCTATTTTCATGATCTGAATTCAGGTTCCTAATTTTCAAAATTCAGACTCCAAACTTTTTCACTTCGGACTCCAAATTATTATGAAATCAGACTCTGATCTTTCTGAGTTCCAACTACGAATTCTATAAATTTAGAATCCAAACATTCTGAGTTAAGACTCCAAATTCTTATGAATTCAGACTCTGAAATTTTTGAGTTCAGACTCTGAATTCTCTAAATTCAGACTCCTAACATTCCGAGATCAGACTCCAAATTTTTATAAATTCAGACTCCAAATTTCTTTGAAATTCAGACTCCAAAATTCTATAGAATTATGGTTATGAATTGTTTTAAAAACTGAATAAGAATATTCATGTATTATAGACACCAAATGTTTCTTTGTTTAGAATGTGATCTTTTATTTTTCCTTACATTCCGAAAAATGAATTTGGTAAAGAAACTGTATTTTTTTTATCTTGTTTGAGTTATAAAATGATCTCGTACTTTTTGTTTTTAACAAACCGTTGTTTGAGTTAAATGTTACTGGTCCCTCCAAAATTCAAGTAAAAATATGACCGTTGGTGGAGGGAGATAACCGTTGAATATGTGCCTATAAATAAGAGCTCATTTGAAAGAGCTAAAAACATTGATGAACAAGTTGATCAATGTAGAGATTAAGTGTTGCTGAAGTGATTTCTAGAGAGAGAGACATTATAGCTTTGTGCGTACTGAACATCATATTTAGAATTGCTTCGTGTGACTCTGAATGTTGCTGAGAACATTCAAGGGATTCTGGGGATAGGAAGACAGAGGTGTCGACTACCTTGAATTTGGGGGCTTGCGGGGATAGTAAGACAGATTTCGATATTTGTATTGAGGGCTTTCCCTGGTGTGGGTAATATAGAATTTCTTGATTGTATAAATCAAGAGATCATTATCCATGTTTGTTGGATACCCTTTTATTTGGGTTGAATGATTTACTACATATTACTTTTATTGTTTGATGTTTTCTGCTGCATTTTCATTGTTGAGGAAAGTATATCTATCTAATATATTCTTATAGTTGTACACTGATTTCTAAGATTCTATATACATTAAGGTAGAATCATTATCTTTGTAAATAGTCCTTATGTTTCATTTTTGGAACCACATTTCCGGAACCTCTTTTTCAGAATCACATTTCTAGAATCAAGCATGTTTGTAGAACTTAGAGGTTTTTTGAATTTACCTTGTTTATCTTTTTTAAACAATAGAAAGGATTGTAACCAACATTAAATGTTCATAAATAATTTTTAATGTATACAATTCACCCCCACCCACTCTTGTATATTGAGCATCTACATCATTATTCTGATACTACAATCAGTATCATTTCGATCCTACAAAAAAATGATTGTAGTAATTCATACCCTTTTTTTTGATCCCCCTTAGTAGATACTTCCTATTTAACAAGTGTTTCCATATTAGTAGGTTGTTTCTTTTAGACATAAACAAATTCATGCACTTTTGAAATTGGAACTTCTTCTTCATCTTGGACATCCACATGCATATGATGACTCATAGCTCTTTCCTCAACCAAAAGTGACTATGCAGCTTCACAGAATTCTATAACTAATTCATGTTCTACTAAACTATTATGAGTAGGATTTTTAGGATCAAAATGATATTGATTATGATCAGTAGTTTCTACAACAAGACCATCATCATCATTAAGATAGTCTGATCTACTATTAGATTCACCACTTCTTGTTTCTTACACATCATTTTAATCATCATTGTTTTAATCACTTGAATCTTCTCTTTCATCCACATCTTCTTCGTATTCATCACCATAATAATCTTCTTCAACCTCGTTGTAACTTCCATCATATTATCCTCTAAACTCTCCATTTTCTTTAATTCTACTTTTACTAACATATTCAACATCTTATGATTCTTTAGTCACTTCATCATCCTCTTCTTACAGGGATGGATATTTTGTTGGAAGATTATTATGAGGTCTAGAAATTCCATAGGCCACACTTTTGGTATTTCCTTAAATATTTGGTTTAACTATATCATAAATATGATATTCTTCTCCTTGATATTATTTATCTTCTTCTTATTCTTTATCATAATAATCTTCATCATCAATTGGTCATATAATTGGATCAACCATCTCTCTTGTCCTTGAGGGGTTCTCAACATTATTCAATTCCTTATAAATCTTATCATTGGCTTCATCGCATTGTTTCAACTAGGGATTATAGTTGATCTTCATCCCTTTACAAATTATCTTTGTGATGACAAACCCATTATAATTTTTTAACAATTTGTCATCCTCACTCACCAGTCTATTGAATTTCAATAATGTAGAACTAATATTCAGATAACACAAGGAGTTCAACTTGGATTGGAGTTTCATTATTTCATTAATATGAACCATTAAATTCTTTTAAAAGTTAATATTTTTCCCTTTTTATGAGATATCAAAAATAAATATCATTGTATTTGAAATAAGAAAAATATTTTTTTCTTGGACATAACTGGTGATGGATAAATTTGAACAGTAACCTCCATTCACTATCAAGCTCTATTTCTATTGGTATTCATTAGAACTCTATTTATAGTAATATATACCAATGAATCCTCAAAAATAACAATATAATTATTAGGAGTATAATTGCCCTGGTAATAATTGAAAATACCATTATGAGGTAATTTCAGTCATTCGGCCCACTGCTTTGAAGAAAAGGTAACTCTTTTACCATTTATTCAAGTCTTAATACAAAAAACTTCTAAGCCTTTGAGAATTAATTAATCATGAAAATAAAACACCATCATAATCCTAGGATTAAACTGTATAATGTTATTGGAGAACCACTATAGCCACCTTTTTTCTTCTAACACTTTCCAGAAAAGAGAATTGATCATTAATAACAATTATTAATGGACTTCCACTTCTGGAGTGATGATTAAGCTCCCGAGTTAGAGATGGATAAGATTTTGTTTAAGTATACTTGATTCAACTTTATTCTTCTTATAAGGTTGTTACTCATCCATATACTACCCAAATATGTGTTTAACTCGAGTCATTGATGAGATTTGAAGGTTTTCGTTCATAGGGGAATGGTGGTAGTTCTAGAGAGTAGAATGTGAGAGTAGAAGTGAGAGAGAGAGAGTAAGTGAGTTGGATCAATTTTACTATTGAATTTTAGGGATTTAGATATAATAATTTGAAAAATGAGTATTAAAATATAATGAAACAAATAAAACAGTGATTTTTTAACTTCTAGGATGAAAAAAAAACAAAATACATAATGTTTTGACACAACGATGAGTCATTTCGGTGATTCAATAACTCTGAGACATCAATGGAAAGTCACTCAAAATTGATCACCCCAAAATCATGTCTGATGTAACTCATTCTATCACAATTTACTGTCTTATTAAAAATATTATCAAGCTGTAGTTCTATTGAAATTAATTCTAGAGTTATATCACCACTTTCATAAAGACCTCTCAAAAAGTGATGTCTTAAATTAATTTGTTTTCGTCTATAATTAGAAATGTGGCCTCTATTGTCATAGTTTATGGGTATCTATCTAAATTTATATCCATAGTCTATTTTTTCATCCAAAAAAATTGAGAACAACAACTACTAGTACCTATGTATTCTGCTTCAGCAGTAGATAAGGCAATATAATTTTCTTTCATAATATAGGATGAGACTATAGATTTTTTTAAAGTAACATGTTCCATTGGTTATTTTTTTATCTAGAATGAAACCTCCAATGTGATAATTAGAATAAGTAACTAATTAAAATGGTTTTCCACTATAATAGAATAATCATATGTTGTTCTATTATTTTAGGTATTTGAAAATTATTTTAACAGAACGAAGATGTGACTATTTTGGGGTTTTTTGAAATCGCAAACACATACACACACTAACCATAATATCAGGCTGACTAGAAGTCACATAATAAAGACTTCAAATCAAAACTAAATAATTTTTTTGATCTACTGATTTTCCATTTTCATCATTATCCAATTTATATGTGGTACTCATTGGAGTATCAATACTTTTAGTGATTTCCACATTATCGTGTTTTAAAATATCTTTAGTATAAATAATTTTTAAAAAATAATTACTTCCATATTTTGAAAAAAAAGAAGAATCTATTTGATCTCACACATTAAACTCATTTCAAACTAATATTCCTTCATTTTTACAAAATTGAACCATAATTATTTTTTTAATAACCAAAAATAATATAATCAATATATATTAGAGAGAAAAAAAATTAAAAATTATTTTTATGAAAAGAGTAGGATCATAAATCACATTAGTACAACTTTTACAAATTAGAAAGGTGTTGAACCTATCATACCAATCTCTTGGACCTTGTTTTAAACCATAAAATTATTTTTTTAATTTTAAAAACTTGATTTGGAAAAAAGGATTTCTAAAACCTAGTGTGGGTAAACACAAACATCATCATTATTATAACCATTTAGGAATACACTTTTCACATAAATTTCAAAAATATATAAATTAATACGTGATAGATAAGCTAGAAGTATTCAAATATCTTCAAGTCGAGCTACATGTGTAATGGTTTCTTCATGGTGTGTTAGCAATTTCCTATAAAGTTGTGCAACTAGTATAAATTATTTCTTACTATTATACCATATTCAGCCAATTTGTTTATACACACTCACTTAGTGGTTATTTTCAAGGTGTCATTGTGTATATAAATATTATCCCAAACATTATTTCATTAAAATAAGATTAATTCTTCCTAAATGGTTATCATTAAAAATTAATAATTTATTACATCATTGATGTTTTTAGTTTCAATATGTGAGAAAAAGACTTCATGTTAAGCCTTGTTTCTTAGAAAATGTCTAGCTTGTGTTCCCTTATCAATGTCTCCAACTAAATAATATAAAAGATTATTTTTGTGGGTTCTAATAGATCTAGAAAAAAAAGGTATGGTTACTTTAAGGTTCATCTACAGTTTTAGGTTTATTTTCAAAATCTCTAGAGTTTAATGAAATAGATTTTTCTACTTCATTAACGTCAGAATTTGAAGCTTTAGTATTTATGTCAAGATTTGAAAGATTGTCCTAATGATTTTATAAAGTTTTTTTAAAACTTATGTGGATCAGTTTCATACATCTTGATATGCAATGAATCTTCCACACACATGGATCACTTATTGAAGACTCTTTAGGTCATACTAGATATTGAATGACGTAGTAAAATACCATCATCACTTTTGCATCCAATTTTTTTCAAATTATCTAGTGTATTGAGAATAAATACATTGATACAAAAATACATTGATGTAATTAACCTTGGTTTTCCTGTTATTTCATAAATCATAAAGGGTCTTCTTTATTATAAGTCTAATTAAAATTCTAGTATTTATATTAGAAGGTGAATTAAAAAAATCTTCCCTAAAATAAAAAGGTATGTCATATTTATTAATCATAATCTCGAGAATTTTTTGTATGGTTTTTTCTTCTTTTTTGGAACATTAATCTGCTGAGGTTTCCTTGGAGATGATATGTTATGAATATTTTAATTTTGAGAGAATGTTTTTTCAAATTCATGATTATAAAACCCACATATATGATCACTTCATAAGTATTTGATTCTAAGTACACTTTTTTTCTACTAACCTATAATACTTAATGAAATAAGAGAAAACCTCACTTTTGTGATCTTGAAATAAGGTATAAGTATACCTAGAATAGTAATATAAAAAAACATAGACATAGTGCTTCCTATTTAATCATGAAACTTTAGATTGTCTAAACAAATCCTTATAAACTAAACCAAGAGGTTGAGATGTTGGAACTTAATTCTTTTGTTTGAAAGATATTTTGTGTTATTTTCCTTTTTTATAAGGATTATAAACATTATCATTTGAAAACTCCAGTTTAAGTAGATCCTTGATTAATTCTATTATAATAATCATTCTACGAGAGTGCATTTTACAATTTTCAAGTCTCCTATGCAAGATCCAAGAAACATTATAAAAGGCACTAAAGCAAGAAACATTTTGAGGAACTAATGAATCCAATGTTACAACATATAAATTTTTATTTTTAAAAGATTTAAAATCTAAATCATTCTTAGATTTGAAAAAATTACTAGCATCATTTTAATATTTAACATTAAATACATCATCACATAGCTATAAAATTCTAGGAATATTTTTCATAAAACCATCGACA
Source organism: Viscum album (assembly GCA_963277665.1). NCBI lineage: Eukaryota > Viridiplantae > Streptophyta > Magnoliopsida > Santalales > Viscaceae > Viscum > Viscum album. The sequence continues at coordinate 1,223,816,499 of OY728131.1, read as the reverse complement.
AAAATAACTTTATAAATTAAAATTGAATTATTATTATCGATTTGGCTAGGGTAATAATTTTTCCTTTTACATTATCACCATATGTAACATGTCTACCGTAAATCTTGATAAGGTTCTTAAATCTATGGTTGTCCTATATAATGTGTCTTGAACACCCTCTTCAAATAAACCATAAGCTATTATTATAAATATTAAAGTTAATTTCCTACAAAAAAATAAACAATAAAATATTTTGGAACCCAGAATTGCTTGGGTCTATAAATATTAAATTTTAACGATTTACATAATCATGTTTGCTTAATGGATTTCCTATAAGTAGTTTATACTGTTTTTTGAAAAATAAACTCTATTAGGTATAGAAAAATTAGAAGCAGAAAAAGTTTTCATCATCAGGAATATGTAAAAAATGATTTATATTTGGGCATTAAAACATATTTTCAAAGATTAGATAAAAATTGGTTTTAACAAAATTTATTTATCTAGGTTGATAACCAATTCTAGTAGTATATTTATGAGAAAACTATTTTACAATAATTTTACCTAATTTACCTTCACCATTTTAAATATTTATAAATACTTATTTCATTGATCATTATAAAGTTTACATTTTGTATTTTAATTGAGAAGTTGATCATTCTTTTCCATCTTTATAGTTAGTTCAGATTTAATAGTAGCATAAAGAGCCTTGTATTTTTTAGACATTTAGATATCATTCCAAATCATTTAATTTATTCACATGAATTCTACCATAATCAAACATTTATTTCTTTTTCATATATTTAGAATCAGATTGAAATTATTCTCTAGAATAATAATAATTCTACGTAGGAGATTATAGGTAATCTCATATGTGTTTTTTATAAAACTCATGTTGGTTTTGTCATCTATTTCCTTATGATATGATTCTGATTCCGAGCATTTTTCCTTAGAAGAACTCCACGTAGCTTTCATAGAATTTTTTTACTTCCAAAAATTAACATCATAATTCTTCTTGTACTTTCGTTTAGGACAGACAACCTTCATATGTCATCTTTTTTTCATTCATCATAATATACCTCATTGGCCTAATCATTTATTTTCCAATCCTTTTTTCAATTACCTTTTTAGTAATATTTCCCTTTGTATCTATGATTTCTAAAAAATTATTCCTTCCATAATGCTTTTTAAATCTTGTATCTAGTTGAGATATTTCCTCATCACTATCACTTGAAGCATCTTCACTGTTTTAACCTTCAACAATTAACATTAATTTTTTTTGGGGTGAATTGGTTTTGAAATACATTAACTTTCCTTTAGATCTATCGTCATTTTCTCTGATAACCTTTAGTTCTTCCTAATACATCATCAACTTTCCAATCATCTCCTTTAAAGGGAGTGAATCGATGTCACAATATTCTCTAATTGACATTTAAGTCCCCCTCAACTTCTCTAGAGGATATCTCACAATACTCCAGATCAATTATATTTCATTGATTGCCTTTCCCAGTGAGATCATTATATTCAATATCTCATTAAACCTGGGATACATGTCAAAAATAGATTAATTATAATTAATTTTTAAATTATAATATTTAATATTATATATATAAATACTTATTTCCTTAATATTAGTGGTTCTTTCATGTGAAATAGCAAGACTATCCCATTTTACAATAGTTGTTTTACATGAAGAGATCCTATTGAATTATTCATCAGCTAAAGAATAGTATAATTCATTCATAAATTTTCAATTATTATTATAGGCTTAGTTAGTGTAATCATACCATGTGTTTCTAGTTGTAGTAAGAAACTCACACACATCAACTATAGTAGACCAGGTTAAAAACCCCATTCTTTCTAAATGAATATTCATTTAGAGATTACATTTAGCACAATTTCTTCCATTAAAATATGGAGGCCTTTTTATAAAACCACTTTACCATATATTTTCCTTTTAATTTTTTTTTACAGATCTTCAAATTTTTATTTGATATAAATTTTTTGATCTTTAAAATCACAACTGAAATCACAGTTGAAATGAGATTTGGAAAATATTTTTAATCCTCTGATACCAAATGTTGATCAGAGTAGGACAATCAAGAGGGGGTGAATTGAGTTCCTATATTTTTTTTGTATACAATAATTATTTTATTGATCTTTAACTTGAAATGAAAAACATAACAGTAAACCAAATTTTCAGATTTATCGATGTTTTTCTCTTTTGAAATAATTATCGAAGTGTGATTTGTTATTAGTTAATGAAATATAAATCACCACCATTACATTTTAAATAAATATACTGACTTTTTTTTCAATATAAACACTACTTAATATTAACTATCTGAGTTAAATAAATTTTTTATTTTGTGAAAAGATAAATTAGTGAAAACTGAATCATTGAAATGAAAAACATAATTAAATCAAAAGGTTTAATGTCAAGGTGAGACATAGTTTTGTCTACATGGTGATCACCTGACACTAAGAAATTTAAGTAAATAAATATTTATCCACACACTAGATTGAGTTAACCAATAGTTTAGACATTTTCTAGGTTAATTATACATCTTCTATAGTTTTGGTGGGAGTGACAATAACATTCAAGCCACACAGAGACCTCTTCCACTATAATCTGTGGGAGGTGTTATGTGTAATTTTTTTTGATGATATCAACGAATCATATAGATTGGAACATGAGTTAGTATGTTTTTATAAATAATAGATACAAACACTACATGTAAATGAATGAAAAATACACAAATTGAGGAAAATAATGATAATATTTTAGAAGGATCTGTGTGATTAGAGATGCAGCTTGAGACTCTTGAATGTTTTCTGGAAAAGTATCTTCAGTCGATATCTAGAAATATAAAAAAAATAGATTATCATGTGGCTTTATGTCAACTATTTCTAGTGAGGTAGTTTATGTGTGGGATGAGATATTTTATTATCTTGGAATGTGGATACAAAAAGTCCTTTTATCCAGGTTGTAAATAATTTCTTATTTCTTTGAACTATAGTAAGTTCATGATTTTTTATCAAGTGAACGAGTTGTATCATTCTAAAAACATCACTTATTTTTCATTATTATTTATTAGATATTTCATTTTTATGTGGAATATTCTAGTGATCATGATATTTGGAACCTCGTACACTATACTATCCTCTAATATCACTTTAAATGATATCTACAAATGATAGACAAATTCATTAAAATAAATGATGGTACTAAGTATCAAAAATATAACTGTTAGAATTTTTTTTATTTTAAATGAAAATGGATGGAATTAAAGTGACTCAGAATTAGTATCTCATTAATGGTGAGTCACAATTGGTAGGTCACTCTGTCGGTAGGTCGACTTACCGGTGACACAGCTATCGATATGTCTACCTAATGGTGACACGGCTATCGGTATGTCATTCTAATTGTAGGTCATTTTAAAGGTAGGTTAGTATTGGTATCTCATACTAAGTGAAACTTCTGAACATCAATGAGTCATTCTATCAGTATCTTGAGATGATGGTGACCCATTCCATCAGTAACTCGAGTTGAATGGGGACTTGTCCTTTGAAAATTTTCTAAACATATATCCATATATAAATGTGATGACGACATAGTTATTGATAGGTTAGGGATCCGTGAATCATATCAATGTCTCTTCCATTACCAATTTTTTTTATCCATTCCAAAAATAATACAACTATTAGTGAGACTGATCATTGGTAGGTCCAACAGTGAGTCCATCCTATCTGTGACATAGCCTAAACAGTGACTTATCCTCAATAATGACATATTCATTGACAAGATTTCCTAACCATTCTTATATAATAAAGAATTAATAGAATATATTATGTTTATATATAAACATGAGTTAACAATATTCAACATAACTAAACTTAATTAATCATGATTTGTGAGCATTAAAACTAGAGGAGGCCAAAAATTTGATATAATAAACATGAAAATACTTTTTTATTTTTATCCTTTAAATTATATAATCTACCACATATCATAAACTCTAGAACAAACTATAAAGTGCTTTAGATTTTTGTAATTTTTCACAAATTGTTTTATTGATTAATATAAATAATATCATATGGAATCGATTTCAGATGTTATAATAGGGAGAATCGTTTTATAAAACCATAGTGAACGAAGGTAGTAACAATTATTTGAAGGTATGTAAATATATCCATGTGTGAACACAAATTTGGAGTGAAATTTGATTTAAATTAAAATAGAAACACGGTTAGGGATTATATATAAGGAATTATCATCTCTTTACAGGGGTTTTACATCGAAACATGATGTGGTTGATTCCTCATGAATAAGATATATTCAATAATTTTACATTCCCAATAGTGTGACCTTAAAAGTGTAGGGAGAGTGATTTTTTAAATTTTAGTCATAATTTCTAAAATATTTTAACTATATTTTACCATAATACATGATAATACATGTGATATTCCATATGAATTTGGAAATATTAAATATTATCTATAAAGTTATTGTCTAAAAAATTTCATCGTTAATGTCAGATAAATTGTTTCAAATATATTTTATAGTAAATTTAAATGTTAATATATTGATTTTGTAATGATTTGATTTATAAAATTAGGAAAATGAATCATATTTGTAATAATTATTCCTATTTATATAACAATAAATAAAAAATTAAATGAGGTATATAATGTTTTCGGATTATTTTGTAAGATTTTAACCTTTTTTTGTAATGTTATATAATAACATACATGATTTCAATTAGATATGTGATTTCAAAGGTTAAATATCCAATTATTTAAGAATATCATGTTTTATGGATGCTATTAATGATTAAAGAATAGTAACATAAGGATTTATTCGTTTTAAGAGAAGTTATTTTCTCATATTTTTAAGAATAAATTATTATTTCACCACTTGTTATATGTTTTACATTATTCAATAATTGTATTAAAGGAATAAAATAACAATTATATAGGAAGAATATGTGATTATCGTAAAATAGTATTCTATAAATTTAATAATATCTACTAGTGTGTTTTATCCAATGGGTGAAATAATTAAAAATATAAGATGATTTCACATCCAATGATTATATTATGGTGATAAGTGGAGTTATAAAACATTATTAATATCCCAAAAAAAATATATTTAGAAAAATATAAAAGTTATTTAATGAACTAGAAATGTGGGAACCATTTGAATGAATATTAATTTCAGAACAGTTCATAAAAAAATTATCAATAGTAAAATAATGTAAGGGTTATGATATTTAAAAAATATATTAAATGAAGAAATCATGATATAAAGATACAAATTTTATAATCACAATGAGAAGATATATCGATCATCAGGGAAATACAGTATTGGATGAAGACGGACTAATGGTTCTTGTCTAACACTTTTTTAGGGAATTATCTATTTGCTAGATCCATTCAAATTAATTTATATATACTATTTTAATTACAAAATCCAAGTTATATTTATTCCATCTAGTCAAAATAAATTATTTCCTCTTTTGAATCATTCACTACATATAGAAGAAAATAATAATGAAAAGTTTATTTATTATTTATTATATATTCGTTGATTTTTTTTCTCTTAATTATCTGTCATTTATTTACTCTTATTCAAATTATTCTATGTATTTTTCTCAAATTCAATGTATAATTTATTACTATTATTTTCTAATTTATTTAATTTTTTTAATTATTTATCTCATAATGATTATAAAACCCCTATTTCATCCTTATGAAATGTAATTTTTTAATAAAGAAATAATCCTGATGGTTTTTATAAACATATATATGTAAATTCAGTATAATCATTATGACGTGTTAAAATACACTATATTCACATTGAAAATAATTTGTAAGAAGTTGAATAGGATCGTTATGAAAATCATTGGTCCTCACAAAATTGATCCTATTGAATAATCATGCATGCATAATACATATATTTTTATGAATGCAATCTTTATATAAAAATATGTTACATACAAAAAATCTAATTGATATATATATACTTTTTATATAATCCTTATGCACATTGATTCTAATTATTTGAAATAATTTTTATGTAGAATACTTAAAACACATTGATTCTTACATAGAAGGTTTTTATGTATTAAGTCATTATGTTATAATTTATGTTTATATTGAAAATCATCATTACATAAATAATGATTCTTATAAAAAATGATGTATAATTATGAATTAATACTTATTCACATCGTTTTATTCCCCAAAAACATTATTCATTTGATTTAATTGTATAATTATTATTCATTGTAATTTAAATAAATAAATATGATATTTGATATAATTTGTTTTATAGTTATACCAGAAAATAATTGGGTAGACTAAATGTGGATTTAAAAAACATTAAATGGAGATAAAATTGTCAAACAAAATCAAGTAAATAATCAAATTATTATCATGATTTGGAATGAGTATTTTAAGAACTCTGATGTTGATCATTAGTATTTCATTAATTACTACATGTGTTGGTAAATATGTATTTTTCAATGGCTATATGGTTTAAAATGTTTTATTTTTACGGCGAGGATGATGATGAATATATATATATATATATTTATAAAATTTTTATATGGGGTGAAAATATATGAAATATTAAAAATGAAAGAATATAGGATCTATATTATGTGACAAGTACTAAAGAACACACTTTTAACATATTCTTCACTATTATTGAAATCCTTATTTATTAAAATTAATGTGATAAAGTCTACAAATCATAATGAGATCAAGTCTGTATTGACATGATATTTCATAGGCCTTAACACCTAAATATATTTATAATAACCTTGTTCTGTTAATAATGGATTTGGCGTCAACATAAGTTACCCAAATGTAAACATCCCTAATTACATTGCTAATAACATATATTGATTACCTTAAATAACCAATAATCTTTTAGGATTATAATTTTATTTAAATAGAAAATTGTAGCACCCAAAACATAGTATCCAAGAATCTTTTTCTACATTATTACATTGGTATAAGATTCATGTAATCAAATTAGGATAGATATAAAAGTTTAGTAGTCTTGGTAAACTAGATATAAACATGATTCCATTATTAAATTTTGATAAAAAAATTACATCATATTTCTGTAGAATATAATTATTCTCTTGAGAATATAATGGAAAGTCATTCATATTATAATTTGTGGATTCATTTGAATGGAGACTAAATAATTGTGAGATAAACTATTCTGTATGTGTTATTTAAATCAGATGATATCTTGAGTAAATAAATATAATAAAAAAATAAAGGTAAATAACTTAACATAAAACATATTTAAATATTTTTACATTAATTCGTAAAGAAGGCATAATAAATATATGCAAGAAATATATCTTAACACAGAATACATTTTACTAATAACATTAATATCATTATAAGGTAAATCATAATCAATATGGAAATGTAAATATTAAAACACACATGAAATTTAATCAATAACATGAGAATATAATTATTCTACAATTATAAATTGAAAAATATCATGTGTAATAACAACTGATTTCATAATGAAGGGAATGTTTAATTATTGGAAATCTTGGTATCATGCATTATGATAACTCTACTATATATACCTTCCATGAGACAGTTTAAAATTAAGGGGTAATTATTATCTAAAAACCCATTTATGTTATGTTGGGATACTAATTTGACTCATGAGACTAAAAATGCATCAATGGGATATCCATAACTAAGCACAACCCATGTATGCATGTCCAAATCATTAATCATGTATCAAATTATTGATTTAATTAATTAAAAATATTCAATATCAACCAATTTTTCTATCAATTAAACAATATAAATTAACTATAATTTCCCCTATCAATTATAAAACTTTAATAGTAAAATAAAATATGTAGATATGACATATGGATTATTTAAATTGTATGTGGGTGATAAATTATAAGGAAATTTATGGTAAATTTAGTGTTTAATAATAATGAAAATGTTAATATTACATATAGATGTTAATTATTACAAAATTTAATCAAGAAATAGAATTTCAACACTCTCTTAGGTCTAACTAATCATTATATTTAGAATGAAATAACATGGATGGAATCAATAGAAAATATTCCTAACGGATCTTATGTTAAATATAAGGTTTATGTTGTTGATGAATAATAATACCGCAAAATGTTATAAAAATAAATTTGAAGAAAATATCCCCTCACTATGAAAATATTTGTTAACTAAAATTTTAATATATCACAAAAAATGTTTTCATTAATAATATTAGTTGAAAATTAGAATCTAATCTACAAAACAATGAGTGTTTGTGATAATTATAAACTGTGTACTTATCATACAAATAAAAAATATTCCATCAACATTTTTGGTAAAAGAAAAACATGGTTTATTTGGAAAATGACATGAATACTCCAATAATATAAATTTAACAAAAATAAAAATATATAAAATTTATTTAATAAATCATTTTAACAGTTTAAAAAACATTTTTGAAATAAATTTTTTAAAATATGTTTTTTGAATAAAAAAAATTTCAGTTTGAGGCAAGAAATAATGTTGTATTTTCTTAAAAACAATTTCTCATAAATTTTATGTTTCGGAGAATATAAATAATTATACCCATAATAGAAATATATTGGAATCACTAAATGGTAATATAGTTAAATGGTTTTTTATAGAATTATTAATTAATTTCCATCCATGAAAATCCAAGCATAAATAATCTATATTAAAATGAAACTGTGAAATAGACCCTCACAAATATTGTAATGTTGAAGTGATAATTAATCAATGAATTGGTTATTTTCATAAAATAAAAATCCATATATAAATTAAAAATATAACATAATATAATTTAATTTAATTACAAAAAATAATATTAGAATGTCAATGAAAATAAAGAAGTATTGTAACCCAATAAAAAAATCATGTTATGAGTTTTCTTACTACTTAATGATTTTTCTTGTAAAATCAACTTGAATAAAATAATTCAAATAAAAAAATAAAATACAATGATCTATTATTTAAAAAATATATTATATCAAAATTGGTATGTATGTACACCATATAAACTTAATTATGTGCATAACGTTATAATATTCCTAAACATGGAGAAATTGCGACGAAGCCCCATACATCATGGTTTCTTTGGTTGAAAATTATTTTCAAAATATTACAGTGGATTTAATGATGTTATTAATTTATACTATAAAATTATTCATGTTTATTATATCTTTTATGATCCACTTATGAAATCTTATCCCCTGTTTGTTAACAATCATTTATTATTTTCACTATTCTGAGTGTAAATTTCCTTGCTTTCTCATTCATGATTTCTAATGAATGTTAATTTCTATAGTATATATATATAGGTAATATCCAAAAATATATTTATATTATAAATTAAATATTTACTCATTAGATACATTATATTTACCATTCATAAAATGTTGTCATGGGAAATGAATCGCATCGCTTTATGGAGAAGGTAGGTTGCACATACGCATGATTTAAGATACCATTCACTTAACATGATAAACGGTGAAGAAAATTTGATATATTAATTTAAAAAAATTTAAAAAATTTAATATATGTGAAATTTATTCATTAAATTTATCTTTATTACATTACAAATAAAATGTAAGAGAAAAATGAATCACATCACATCGTGAGGCCGTCGTCTTCCTTACACACAAGTAATGTTATTGTATTTTAAATGTAATTTTATGTAAGATGGTATATGTGTTATTATAATTTAAGAATTATAATTATATTAAATATTTCATATAATTAAATTAAACTCATCATTATAACTTCCCAAGAAATATGTTGATTGAAAATGAGTTATGTCAGGTCATTTAGTCGTACTCTGTCGTACCCATGATCGCTAAATTATTTTCTCATTTGATGGAAGAGGACATGGATATAATCTATTAAATTGATGTAAAAACTTTTCATTATATGATATATATTTATCTAAATATTATATAATTATTTAATTTTATTTGTATGAAGAGGAATAAAAAAATATAATAAAACAATAGTCCAAGAATGTTACCCCTTCATAAGACGAATGGATAAGGTTTGCACCAAATGCCTTCCAAGATAGATTTATAATCAAACCAAGTGTTATATAATTTTTATTAGGTAATGAGGTTATAATTTTATTTGTAATTGGCAAAATAAGAAACTTTCTAAGATTGAATTTTTGAGAAGATAGGGTAACCTTTTATAAGTGGGTAGATGAACCACTTGGAATTTTTGAAAAGAATCAATTACTTCATCATTATTATCATCCCAAAATCATAAAATATGAATTATTAACAAGAATATATGGTGATAAGGTAATAATATGGTAATAGTGGCTTTTGGACTTGTTTTATTTCATTTTAAACCTTATCATTTTATTTTAACCCCTTGAGAATCATTTTTCACCTTAACGATGATAATATATATTTACTTATTTTACTATTAAAAATAATCAAACACTCTGTTTAATATGTAATATAATATAAAATATTCTTATTCTAAATATGGAATAATTTTTTCAAAATTAAATTCACAGATGTAGTAGAATCTAATTTAAATTTATAGTTGTTAATGAAATGAAAAAGAGAGTTTCCAATGAGAAAATTCTCAAAAGTATAGATAATTTTAATATAAAAATCAATTATTAAATTTAATAAAATAAACTAAATTCGTTAAATATAAATATAATTTAACAAATATTACATAAAATCAAAATTTTAATATAATTTAACAATGTAAATTATTTAAAAGAATAGGTTGATTCATATAAACCATTATTTTTTACTATTCCATGAAAATTGAATATTTTTAATCAAAATCCAATCAATTAACAATAATATCAATTTAAAGAATGATTTTAAAAAAATTGTTTATTTTAAAAAATAAATATACTAAAATTAAAAATAATAATAATAATTTTATATTATGTGTGAAAATCTCAACTAAATAATTTCTACAAAACATTAGTTTAAAAAATAATTATTTTTCTTTAAAATGATTCTTATTTTATTAATACTAAATAGATAACCATATATTTCATAAATTAATTATTTTTATTCATCACCATGATTTTATCTACTAGGTTATAATGGTTTTCAATATTATAGTTCATTTAAATATGGGGTTGTATATTTTGAATGATATCGAAGAGATCAAATTTATTTACAAATTAATATATTACCATGTCTTATTGTTTTACATTCTCATATATGCACGGTGTTTAATACTATTTGTTCTATTGAACCCAAATTTTTTCCTTTCAAAATAATTGGATATTATATTTTTCACAATTAAATAAGTTGAATCCACATAATTTGAACTTGTTCTCTGTAATCAAGGGTTTTACATTTGTAACTATCTGTATAGAAAAACCAACTTTGTAAATGTGTTAATAAATCCTCCCCTTTAAAATATAGAAAGGTAAATACAATGTTTATTAGGAGTAAAACATTTATAAGATTTAATGTAAGATAAACATTTTATGGAGTGATAATATGTACATGGAAGAAAAACAAAATTCCCAAATAATGATGTTGGGTGATAGTGGTCATTGATAATAAGCATAAAAATGATCAATATAAATTAATAAAATGAAATCAAAAATATGTGATTAATCAAAAGATCATTGAATCATCAGATATAACGTTAATAAGATAACATTTTTTGTTTCATGAGTGTTTTCTTAACATTTAGGAACTCTTTTACTATAAAAGAATATATTGAAATATTCATTATTTGTAAATTTCAATATCAGAAGAAAATTTATCCATTTAGTTATGAATTTATCCATTTTCAGGTATCTCTTACTCTATGAAATGAATATCCAAAATGAATTTTATATCCCTAAAACACTAAAATTAATAATTAACTAATTGTAATATTCATAGAACAATGAAAAGTCTATCTAATTATTTCTAAATATTTTCCAAAACCAATATGGTTAGATAAAGGTATATAATATTGTACATTAATCTATAAAAATCAATATTAAGACTAAAGGTTCAACCTTAATAGTTATTTGTCAAATAATTTAATTAAGAATAATGAAGTATTAATCAGGACATCACGTAGGCCAGTGGTGGGGGTATACCCTTATTGTCCTTTGGATATGGGTACAAGACCCATAGAATTATCTAGATTCAATGTGATGTCCCACAGTATTAAGGATATCATTTTTCTAAAACCATATTAATATAATACCTATAACGTACCTAGATTGTGATGACTTGTAATTCCAATATAATCAATGATAAGATACACCTTTAATGCTACAAATTCCTTTAATAATATTTCCACAAAAAACATGGTTATAATTCCTTAGAAAACGTTTTTTATAAAACATATAATATACTAGGGGGTTGTATAACCATAAATTACTCCCAAAATATACTTAATATTAGATGAATATAATCAAATAAAACATTAAAAGGGGTGTTTTCAAATTTAAACTTATGATAAATCTTATACTCATAAACTCATTATGGTATCTATAACTATTTTTTAAATGAATGAATACAAGATTATAAAATTTAACAAAACCATTAAATTTTTCATGATTCATATAACCAAAAATAATAAGTAAAAAATATTTCTAAAAGTTAATTACTCAATCAATATTCATTAATAATTCAACAATTTTATTTCTAAATTTTACATTCATTATACTAGTGGTTAACCTTTTCAATAGGGATTTGACATGTAAAATACTTAGGTTCCCACATCTATGATAATGAACTATAAATGGACCCCTAGGATAAACCTTTTATTCGTACCTCATATATTTCATTTTTATTCACATATTCTTTTTTCTATTCCATTATTTTACACACATAAAAAATTTCTCCTTACATTGAGAAACCATTATGGGTGTCTCTTTCCAAATTTCATAAATAACAAAAATCAAGCCTCAATTCCACTATTGTATCCACTACTTGAGCTGTTAGATAACATTATCCTTATTTTCCATGATGAGTCTTGTATCTTGTAAATGTTTATTTTTTAATCATGTTAGGGATAAGATATTATGAAATATCATGATATCCCTCAATCATTTCATCATCCCATCTGGGTTTTCATAATCCCCAAATCTCTATTTATATTGAATTTCAACATGATTTATTCGAGTTCTAACTTTTGACTAAAACCAAAAATCAATGTTTGAGAAATAATAATCATAGTTGGAAAACCACATAATCATTTATAGGATGTCTAAATAATGAATACTTTTTTTAATACTAAGACTACTCCTGATTTTCCCAGGTCATTAATTTTCATCATTAATTCATATCTTTCACATTGGTTTTTAAATAAAATATTAATTATCTAAATAATATCCATAATAAGTATCCCACTAGGTGAATAGTGAGGAATACTTTCATTTACTAGTTCACGCTCAATTCAATACGGAAATTCCTTTTAGAAATTACTATCACAAGGTCCATATATTCTAGATCCTTGTCCACTTATTGATTTTAGTAATGGATGTCTTTCAAGGAAACCAAAAAAGTCACTTCATTACCCAAGAGTTAGGATGTTATTTTATAATTATCCTCAAATTCTATCATTAGGTTATAATATATAAACATTTCATTTCCATAGACTCATTACTTGGAATTATAGTAAACTTTATATCATACCCACTATAGTGATCCAAAACATAGTAGCCTAGAGACCATGTCCATTTTATTACATTGGCATAAGATGTAATGAATTTCATTATGAAGGACTAAATTGTTTATTAGTGTTGTAAATCTGGATTCATTAATTATTATCATATTATATGTGAATAGAAATATTACGACCTAAATTTTTGTTCTATAGAATATTTGTATTCCCTCTTACCGATCCATTGATATCATTCATATTCAACTTCCTAGATTCTTAGGAAACTGACAAAACAAGGGTGATATCAACTGCTCAGTTATGGTTAATTACAATGAATGATATAATAAATATATTAGTATAATAAAAATGGAATTGAAATTAACTAAACACACATGAATTTAAAATAATTTCACATTATTGATTAGAAAATGACTATTCAATATGGAATGGAAAATATCTAGACAAACATTCCATTTAATCAATATCTTGACTATCATGATAAGAGATTGAATAATTAATTTCCAAAGGTAAATTTATAAACAAACAATCCATTTCATAAATAATATGAGAATAAAATTAATCCATAGATAATAAAATTGAAAAAATATCATTTGTAATAAAAAATTAATTCTTGATGAAGAAAATTCACAACTATTTTTCATTGTAATCTCAAGATTAATGTTACCACTATTATCAAAACCATTCACAAGATAGTTTATTACTAATTGGTATATATAAAAAAACAAATTTAACTTTGGATATCCAATTAATTCATATAATAATAAAAATGATGTTTTTAGGGGATATCTATAATTATTCCCCACCTATATCATTATGTCCAAATAATTTCTCATATATCTGAGGATCGATTTAATTAAAAAATAATATTAGTTATAAATAAATTTGTTGTATCCTATATGGAATACATATTAAAATAATATCCCCAGTCAATCATATAACATTTAAAGTAAAATATTATCTACAGAAAAGATATATGTTTTATATAATAAGTATATCCATGAAAAATAATATATATATTAATTGAAATTTAATTTTTAATGACAAAAAAATGTTAATATTTAAAGAGAATGTTAAGGATTAAAAAAATTAATCAGGAATGAGAATTCTAATATGTTTCCTAGTTAAACTGATTATAAACCATCTCTAGAAATAATAATGGTGCTATCAATATAATATGATCCTATAGTATCATAAGTTAAATAATTTATTAATTTCATTGATGAATAGAAATAAAATTAAAATTTTATTAAAAAAATTATTGATAAAAAATTATCCTTTCCAATTTTTAAATGTTCTTAAACAAAAAGTTCCAAAAAATATATATTAAATATACTATTCATAGAAAATTACCAATGATATAGAGTTTTTAATATTTAAAACATAGAGTTGTAAAGATAGTAGGAAATTTCATATATGTCATGACATCAATGTAAATGATCTTTTGAGATAAAATATTAGATATAGATATGAATATTTGGGAAATTACAAGATCAGACCATTAATTTTTCTTATAAAAAATAAAAAATTGGTAAATATGACATTAATAAAAAATATAAATATTGAAAAAATAACTAAAAATAATTTTATAATACATGGGTTGGAAGAGAAAGTATTTTCAATTGATGACATAAATGTTGTCTCATTTTCTTAAAAAAAATTCTAAACAATTTTATGTACAAATGAGTGTATTAAATAGTATAATTATTTAAATATTCATTAATAACTTTAGTTGTTGAAAATAAATACTGTTTATTATAAAATGATTAATTGATTTAAATCTAGTGAAATTCTATCATAAACAATCACGAGTACAAATATATTGTGAAATAAACCATCTCGATGTACATGATGTAGAGGTAATAATTAATTATTGGATATAATATGTGTATTAAATAAAAATACACATAAAAAACTAAAAATTCAAAATAATATAATAAAAATTCATTAAAAACATAATCTTTTATTATCAATTATAATGAATAAGTGATACACAAAATGAAAATAATGTGAGTGTTGAAATTCATTACCACGTAGTGATTTTAAATTCATATCCCCATGGATAGAATAATTAAAAATAAAAAAAATACTATGAAGTAGGATTTATTCATAAAATTTCATAAAACGTCAGTATTATATACACCATATAAAATAATGTTGGTGCATTCCATTACAATATGCCTCAACGTAGAGAAATAGAGATGGAGTGACTTACATCACACTTCAATTTGGTGGAACATTATTTAAAATCTGGTATAATTTGTAACAGCCCAAGATTTTATAAATAAGTATTCTTTTTAATTTTATTAATGTCTTGTGTTGTACGCTACACCAAAAGGAGCTTGCACAACACGCATCCTTGACTTGCCTTGCATTACACGCAATCACGACCTTCCTCGATAGCGTGTGTAATACGCAATACCGAGTTTCACTAAACAACGATATGCTATTAAAATATTATTAAAAATAGCCGTTATGAATAGTAATAACCACTTTTTAAAACTCTGTAAATCTTATTTTTCAAAATGAACTTCATTTTTGGATTCGGAGTATCGAATTTAGCCTAAGGTGAAATTTTGGTACTTTTCGGATAACTTTCATATTCTGATGAATAGTGAAAATTACTAAATTATAATTAAAAACAACTTTTTTAATCGAAATAATTAATAGTGATAAATTATTAATTTGAGTGGTTTTAAAGTATATTTAGAATATATTTTTACAATTTAATACAATGTTGGTCATTGGATGTAATTTCACATTTAAACCAGACATAATCAAGTGTCAATCTTTTGATAGATATTGTTTCTTAAAAACACGCTATTTGTTTTAACAGCGGGATTTAATTATAAAATTAATTAATGCAAATTCAATGATAAGAATTTGGTAAAATAGACTTCATTTTTGAATTCGGAATATGAAATATAGCTTAGGATGAAATTTTGGCATTGTTCTGAAAAACATCAATTTTTGATGAATAGTGAAACTACTAAGTGGTAGTTAAAAAAATTAATTTCTTTATAAATCTTAATTTTACCGCTTCTGTGAATGGAATTTCAAAAATCCGAGAGACACGGTTGATGTCAGTATGTAAAATGTGGTTCAATGAGATGAAAATAATTTTTGGTGAATAGTAACTTTTTAATTTTTTTTACCACGGTTAATAGTAAATAGGGTAACTAAGGGTAAATATGATATTACTATTACCCTAACACATGTCCTAATTCTATTGGATAAGTGTAATTCGACAAAAAACAACCTTATGAATATAATATGACCATTTAGGTCTACTTGGATTAGATTATGACATTTAATATTATATTATTTAATGAATAGTTATAATAGTTAAAATCAAAGTTTAATAACTAAAACATTTTTAATATGGGGTTATACATAAGATAAATTCGACTATAAATATTCATTAGAAAGCTAAAATGATTTCCTACATAATGATATTTTATTTATAATTTTTAGACTTTAAATAAATTAATTTATTTATGACACAACGATGATGCAGTAATTACCCTTTTAAGGAAATATTAACATAATTGATGTTATAAATGCTCAAATGAATGTAATTTGAGACTTTTTATGAATTCCACTAATTTTCTAGGTTACTATGATATAATAATGTTGATTTAATCAACTTGTTTTGAACATATAATTCTGTTATGACTTTCACAAAAATCATATATCAAATAGTGTCAAAATTGACACAAAATAGTTTTTAAATAAAATATTATATTATTAATTGTTATTGTATTCCTAAAAATCTAAGGTTCGGCCAAATGACATAGATAAGGATATATATATTAATAATAAACAATTTGGGGTTCGTTTGGCATGTTATAGTAAGTGTATTAACCATATAGTGAAAGAAAACGAAAAGACACGGTAAAAGTTAAATTAATTAACTTAGAGTTAAATCTAATTGATAAGGTTAAAATAATACCCTAAACTTGTCTAAATCATATTGGTTGATAGGATTTCGACCCATCCCCACTTTAGCTTCGAAATAAGACCCTTTGGAACCATTATAAACCGATTTTGACATTAATATAAAATAATATTTTGTGATATTCCTAAGGTGCCCCTCTCCTCCCTTATAAAAGGGCACCTCCTCCCCCTCCTCCTCACACCAATTTGAGCACTCAAGCTCGGCCAAACCCTGCCATTTTCTCCTCTCCACTTCCCTAGAATAATCCTAGAGGCCCTGGTCTTCTCCAAAGACCAATATTAGTTTCTTAAGTGGAGGATTCAAAGAGGCGTTCCAAAGAAGAGGAGCTTCGGACACGAACAAAGCAAATCAGACCTAAGGTAAGGGAAATATCACAATCTCATTTTTATCCGAGATTTTTTATTCGTAAGAATTCACTGGGGTGTATTTTATCATCCACATCCATGTTTCATCAATATGTAATATTATTTCCATCCACCTACAATTGTTTAAATCCATTTTTACCCTTCGGTGAGTTTTTAGTAATATGTATGAAAGGAATCTTTTGTCGTACGAGGTACTTTTTGACTTTTCCGACAAAAGTACGAAGAATGTTTTTTTAAATTATACGGCTTGAATGGATTTTTTAAACATTATTTCCAAGAAGCTTCCTTTACAGGTTTTCAAGTTTATTTTTAATCAACTTCTTTTATTTTAAAGTTGTATGACATGTTATGAAAGGAAAAATGTTTTTGAAGAAGAAAGGATATTTTCCTCAAGAATGGAGTTCAAGTGTTTTATCAAAATTATTTTCCATCTAAGATAATAAAGGGTTCTGTTTTTATCCCTATTATTACATGGATTTGATTATGTTGTGATGGAAACATTTTTATGAATTTCTTTATCTTATATGAATTGTTTTATGATGTCATGTTGTTTAAGAATCCCATTTTTATTACATGGGTTATGCGATGATGTATGATTTATGATTATGTGGAACACATAAGAAAGGATTCATTATAAGATGGGTGGGACCTATATCTCCCTCCAATGCATTGGGTCAAGATTTTATATCTCATGAGATAGATAGGGCTGGAACGGTAGGTTATACCGGTTCAGTGAAACAGGACTGAAACGAGGGTTACTCGATTCAGAAAGGGACTTTGTCCACTAAGATAGTCTTGTCAATGAGTCATGACTAACAAGAAATGATTTTCCATGATTATGTGTGCATGCCACAAAGTTTCAAGTTTTATGTTATGATTATGGGGATCTCATTTTCACTTCTATGATTTATTCCATGTTAAGATATTATGATCTCTTTTGCAGGTTTTGATTTTTCATAAAGATATGATATGATTTTTATTTCCTTTATTTGCCCTTGCTGAGCATTTGAGCTCACCCTTTTATGTTTTCTTTTCCCCAGGATATAAAGAAAGGTTTTAGGTATAAAAAAAAGATCTTTATGGGAGATGTTGAAGATCTTTCACCACGATAAAAAGATTATATTCCGAGTTTCCAAAGACACTAAACTATTACGGTCCTTGTGTGTGTGTTTTTGTTATGTACTAAGTATTCCGCAAATGTAATGTAATGTCCATGTACGTCAAGATACGGGTCTCTACAGTTGGTATCAGAGGAAAGGTTTAGTCAACCTTTGGAAACTAGGATGCGAAAACGTTAGTGAGATCCCTAGAGATATTTCTAAGGTATGTCTAGGGATGTCTCTAAGGTTAAGTATACGTATAGGTTATAGTCCTAGAATTGCGCTAACGATCTTCGAATTTAACCTAAGATGTTAGATATTGAGGGTACTACCCCTTTATTATGTTGTTTTCCCTAACATGAATTTTGCCTCTCATACTATTCTTTTGGGGTTTTAGACGATGGCTGGAACCCGAAGGAACCGTGTTAATGCGGAATGTGATGGGCAATGCAATGATTGTCCCCCTGAGCAACCAAACGATATGGGAGCCGGAATGCAAAATCTTGTAGCCATGCTCACACAACTTTCTCAAGCTATGAATCATGCAGGACTTCCAAACGAGCAAAGGAAGGAGCAACATTCTGTTGAATCCTTCATGAGGCAGCGTCCACCTTCTTTCAGTGGGTCTACTGATCCATTAGTTGCTGAACAATGGATTAGTACTAATGAAAAGATATTTTCAGTTCTTCAATGTTCTGAACATGATAAAGTCATCCTAGCAGTGTATCGTTTGGAAGGAGATGCTGATCAATGGTGGAATCTTATTAAGAATACGAGGCAAAGGGATGAAATTGAGTCTATGGAATGGGACGAGTTCAAGAACTTATTTTTCAATAAGTACTTCCCTCGTATTCTCCGAACAATGATGGAGAAAGAGTTTCTTGAACTAAAGCAAAGGGATGATGAATCTGTTGGTACCTATGAAGCGAATTTTACAAGACTTGCAAGGTACGCTTCTGGTATTATCATCCAACCTGAAAGTAAAGTTGATCGATTTTTCAGTGGCTTAAAACCAAGTCTTCGAAGGGAATTAGCTATAAGAGACTTCAGTAGCTATGAAGAAATTGTGCGTTGTGCTATCAAGGTAGAAATGGAAGTTGGTGTTACATATCAATCTCATGGGATTGACAAGAAATGAAAGATGGAGTTCAAGGAGAAAACTCAGAATAATGGTGAAAAGAAGATGAATGTTTCCTTATGCACAAAGTGTGGAAAGAAGCATGGTGGAGATTGTCTTAAAGGGACTAGAAAATGTTTTAAGTGTGGAAAAGAAGGTCATCGAGCAGCTGAGTGTCGAAGTAATGGAAAATGGGATTCTAATGAAGTGAATAAAGCAAACACTGCAGAGAACGTACAACCAACACTTCAATGCTTCAAGTGCAAGGAAATGGGGCATTATGCTAATAAATTCCCTAATCCAAGGGTTAGTGATGATCGACATGAGCAACCGCTTAAGGCAAAGGACAAAGGGAAGTCACATGCGATCACTATTGGCAATGTTGAATATGACAACGATGTGGTGGAATGATTAAGTGTTTATGTAATGGGATTCCAAAATAATGTTGTATCTTGGGATATTGGAATATTTATGTATTGGTCTAATGTGGTATTTAAAGTGATTGAGATATTATGCGCATAATGAAGGGAAAACGAGAAAATGAAATGTTTAACAGTATTCATGAGCTCATGATTGATATAAGGACTAAGTGATATCATGGTTTGAGTATATAGAATTTTGAGGATTTTAGTATGTGGAAGGTGTTAACTTTTAACTGCATTCATGTTTTCACTAAGGTATTCAAGAGAATACACGATTAAGGACATTGAATGTTTGGAATATGACCAACAAAACATATCTTATGATATATGGGGATCGATGATGGTGTTAAATCTCTGGTAATCATTTTCACTATATTATGAGAGTCGACTGCAGTATTATGGATAAGCCTAAAAGATTGGAATGGATTATGTTGGACATAAGTTAGTATTGTTTGTTTTTTTGATATTATTGATGGGATGTTATATAGTTTTGGAAAAAGGACAACCTGCAGGACGGGCGACAGCCCATCGCTTCGGACAAGGCTGTGGGAATCGAACCCACAACCGAAGTGCGACTGGCCTTTATCGCCTACCACTGGCCTACAGGAAGTCCCTGTTTTGTAGAAACTAGTTTTATTATATTAAGCAGTATGATATATGAATTATAAGTCCATTTTAGGAACCATATATGATTAATCTCACTATAGATCGACTTATGCATATAATTTTTGCTAACCTTTTGTTTGAGACAGATGGAATGACCCGTCATTCTATCACATGATCTGCTAACACTTCATGAATAACAAATTCAACTTCATTTATTTAAGAGATGAAGTGGAAATTGTTCAAGGCACGAACAACAGTGAGATTGTACCAAAATAAAGTAAGTATTTATTCTAATTCAAATTTTCAACTTTAGGGAAATGATCTTGAAAACCAAAAATGTTGTCCTAGTGATCTTATACCTGATGAATCAGATGGTACCTTATATCATCACAAATCTATGGATTTGTGATTACTGGATTTTCCATAGCCATGTTCTCTACCACTCTCCATCAGAACATGATGGTTAGATTTCTCTTCCATATCCATATTTTCACCTATGTGGAAACCCAATGATTAGTTTATTTGGGTAACCGTTACGTTTCATACTTTTGTTTTTAAAGATTGGTTTTGATATTTTTTTTTACGATGTGGGTTTCTATTAAAGAAACTTTCTAATAGTAAACCATTTATAACCCCGACGAATTTCGAGGGCGAAATTCATTTTAAGGGGGGTAGAATGTAACAGCCCAAGATTTTATAAAAAAATATTCTTTTTAATTTTATTAAAGTCTTGTGTTGTACGCTACACCAAAAGGAGCTTGCACAACACGCATCCTTGACTTGCCTTGCCTTACACGCAATCACGACCTTCCTCGATAGTGTGTGTAATACGCAATACCGAGTTTCACTAAAAAACGATATGCTATTAAAATATTATTAAAACTAGCCGTTATGAATAGTAATAACCACTTTTTAAAACTCTGTAAATCTTATTTTTCAAAATGAACTTCATTTTTGGATTCGGAGTATCGAATTTAGCCTAAGGTGAAATTTTGGTACTTTTCGGATAACTTTCATATTCTGATGAATAGTGAAAATTACTAAATTATAATTAAAAACAACTTTTTTAATCGAAATAATTAATAGTGATAAATTATTAATTTGAGTGGTTTTAAAGTATATTTAGAATATATTTTTACAATTTAATACAATTTTGGTCAATGGATGTAATTTCACATTTAAACCAGACATAATCAAGTGTCAATCTTTTGATAGATATTGTTTCTTAAAAACACGCTATTTGTTTTAACAGCGGGATTTAATTATAAAATTAATTAATGCAAATTCTATGATATAAATTTGGTAAAATAGACTTCATTTTTGAATTCGGAATATGAAATATAGCTTAGGATGAAATTTTGGCATTGTTCTGAAAAACATCAATTTTTGATGAATAGTGAAACTACTAAGTGGTAGTTAAAAAAATTAATTTCTTCATAACTCTTAATTTTACCGCTTCTGTGAATGGAATTTCAAAAATCCGAGAGACACGGTTGATTTCAGTAAGTAAAATGTGGTTCAATGAGATGAAAATAATTTTTGGTGAATAGTAACTTTTTACTTTTTTTTACCACAGTTAATAGTAAATAGGGTAACTAAGGGTAAATATGATATTACTATTACCCTAACACATGTCCTAATTCTATTGGATAAGTGTAATTCGACCAAAAACAACCTTATGAATATAATATGACCATTTAGGTCCACTTGGATTAGATTATGACATTTAATATTATATTATTTAATGAATAGTTAAAATAGTTAAAATCAAAGTTTAATAACTAAAACATTTTTAATAAGGGGTTATACATAAGATAAATTCGTCTATAAATATTCATCAGAAAGCTAAAAAGATTTCCAACATAATGATATTTTATTTATAATTTTTAGACTTTAAATAAATTAATTTATTTATGACACAACGATGATGGAGTAATTACCCTTTTAAGGAAATATTAACATAATTGATGTTATAAATGCTCAAATGAATGTAATTTGAGACTTTTTATGAATTACACTAATTTTCTAGGTTACTATGATATATTAATGTTGATTTAATCAACTTGGTTCGAACATATATTTCTGTTATGACTTTCACAAAAATCATATATCAAATAGTGTCAAAATTGACACAAAATAGTTTTTAAATCAAATATTATATTATTAATTGTTATTGTATTCCTAAAAATCTAAGGTTCGGCCAAATGACTTAGATAAGGATATATATATTAATAATAAACAATTTGGGGTTCTTTTGGCATGTTATAGTAAGTGTATTAACCATATAGTGAAAGAAAACGAAAAGACACGGTAAAAGTTAAATTAATTAACTTAGAGTTAAATCTAATTGATAAGGTTAAAATAATACCCTAAACTTGTCTAAATACTATTGGTTGATAGTATTTCGACCCATCCCCACTTTAGCTTCGAAATAAGACCCTTTAGAACCATTATAAACCGATTTTGACTTTAATATAAAATAATATTTTGAGATATTCCTAAGGTGCCCCTCTCCTCCCTTATAAAAGGGCACCTCCTCCCCCTCCTCCTCACACCAATTTCAGCACTCAAGCTCGGCCAACCCCTGCCATTTTTTCCTCTCCACTTCCCTAGAATAATCCTAGAGGTCCTGGTATTCTCCAAATACCAATCTTAGTTTCTTAAGTGGAGGATTCAAAGAGGCGTTCCAAAGAAGAGGAGCTTCGGACACGAACAAAGCAAATCAGACCTAAGGTAAGGGAAATATCACAATCTCATTTTTATCTGAGATTGTTTATTCGTAAGTATTCACTGGGGTGTATTTTATCATCCACATCCATGTTTCTTCAATATGTAATATTATTTCCATCCACCTATAATTGTTTAAATCCATTTTTACCCTTCGGTGAGTTTTTAGTAATATGTATGAAAGGAATCTTTTGTCGTACGAGGTACTTTTTGACTTTTCCGACAAAAGTACGACGAATGTTTTTTTTAACTTATATGGCTTGAATAGATTTTTTAAACATTATTTCCAAGAAGCTTCCTTTACAAGTTTTCAAGTTTATTTTTAATCAACTTCTTTTATTTTAAAGTTGTATGACATGTTATGAAAGGAAAAATGTTTTTGAAGAAGAAAGGATATTTTCCTCAAGAATGGAGTTAAAGTGTTTTATCAAAATTATTTTCCATCTAAGATAATAAAGGGTTCTGTTTTTATCCCTATTATTACATGGATTTGATTATGTTGTGATGGAAACATTTTTATGAATTCCTTTATCTTATATGAATTGTTTTATGATGTCATGTTGTTTAAGAATCCCATTTTTATTACATGGGTTATGCGTTGATGTATGATTTATGATTATGTGGCACACATAAGAAAGGATTCATTATAATATGGGTGGGACCTATATCTCCCTCCAATGCATTGGGTAAAGATTTTATATCTCATGAGATAGACAGGGCTGGAACGGTTGGTTATACCGGTTCAGTGAAACAGGACTGAAACGAGTGTTACTCGATTCAGAAAGGGACATTGTCCACTAAGATAGTCTTGGCAATGAGTCATGACTAACAAGAAATGATTTTCCATGATTATGTGTGCATGCCACAAAGTTTCAAGTTTTATGTTATGATTATGGGGATCTCATTTTCACTTCTATGATTTATTCCATGTTAAGATATTATGATCTCTTTTGCAGGTTTTGATTTTTCATAAAGATATGATATGATTTTTATTTCCTTTATTTGCCCTTGCTGAGCATTTGAGCTCACCCTTTTATGTTTTCTTTTCCCCAGGATATAAAGAAATGTTTTAGGTATAAAAAAATAACTTTATGGGAGATGTTGAAGATCTTTCACCACGATTAGAAGATTATATTCCGAGTTTCCAAAGACACTAAACTATTACGGTCCTGTGTGTGTGTTTTTGTTATGTACTAAGTATTCTGCAAATGTAATGTAATGTCCATGTACGTCAAGATACGGGTCTCTACATAATTGTTTGAAGAATTTAATTATTTTATAACAAGTCCAAAATAATTTTTATAATAACATAAATGATCCACTAATAATATATTATCACCCATTAAATCACAATATTTTAATATTTTTATTATTTTGGTAGTTAATTGTCGTGTTTCCTCATCTGTGTTTTCTCCTAAAAGATGTGGTTCATATGCATAGGATATATATCCATAAACTCGATAATTTTACCAATATTTAAAATATCATATTTATATAGTATAAAAATTATTATAATAATTATAAAAATTCATCTTGGATAATGAATTGTGTCACTTCATGGATATAGTAAGTCATACATATTCACAAGTGATGACAACATTTCATAAACATGTGATTGGGTATGGGATTATATATTTTTTTAATTTTAAAAGATTTATATTAGGTATTATATATCCCTTTTATTCATTAATTTCACCCTTAGTACCTTCTATGTATAGTTTAATTGAAAAACTAAAAGCATCCTTTCACGAAGTAGTAGTCCACCTTAAACAAGAGAGATATTAAATTATCTTAATAAAAATGTAATTTAAGAACGTAAATGTGATATTATAATTTCTAATGTACATTAATATCATATTATATATATATATATATATATATCAATCTTATAATTACATCAAACCACGATATTTGTTGACGGACAACATGTAACATTAGTTCTGGAGGCAGTTGTCCACCGTTCACACAATCGATGATTTTATCTACTATTTTGTTAAACTATTATACTATAATACAATAGTCATAGATAATCCATATAAATCATGATTTGGTTGGGTATCTATTATGGGTACTTCAGGTTAAATTTTTAATTTTTTTTAATTTTATAGGCTATGCACTGTTGGAACACAGTTTTCCCAAAGTGTGCACCCACCATAGGTAATAGTGAAAACCCAAAAAATGAGGATTCACTACTACAAAAATGAGAAATATTAGCGCTAAAATCGGGCTTTAGCAACACTAGAAAAGCGTTGTAAAGCTCAGCACTGATAAAGGGGGGGAAGCTTTAATAGCGCTAAAGAAGAGCTGTTATAAGGCACCTTTAACAACACTAAAAAAGCACTGGTAAAGGACTCTTGTAACAGCGCTAAAAAAGCTCTGCTAAAGGGATCCTTTAACAGCGCTAAAAAGGCTCTATTAAATCCATGACTTTAACCGCACTTTTTTAGCGTAGTTAAAGGTGTCCTTTAGCATTTCTAAAAAACGCTGTTAAAGTCGTTGATTTAACAGCGCAAAAAAAGCGCTCTTAAATCCCTGCCTACTGCAAATAAAAAACCTGCATCCGTACAGCCAGCCGAACATACCTGTAGAAAAACTAGTATATCAACCACAAACATGTCATCATCCAATCACAACCCAACCATTAAATACTTACACTACCCTAAAGACCCATAATACAACCCAACCACAACAACAACCTTCATCTCAATGTACTCAACCGATCTAATCACTTAAGATGGATTTTACCCAAGACTATCTAATTCAAAATGCCGATCATGTCATCAAATGACCACTTAATTTCTATGGTTCTCCCCACTATATGCTTTAGCTCACAAACACCACAATCTGATGTTTAACACCTCCATCGTCGGGAAAGAACCACTAGAACCCCACATGATATAAGGCTATTGCAAGATGTTCAAACATAGGAAGAGGAGAAGAGAAGGTGAAAGTCCAGTAGAAGAACAACATCAACAATGAACATCCACTACCGTTTCACTATATACATGAAAATCATATCTTTAAGAACGACCATGTGAATTTCTATCTTACTTCCATCGAGGATGATGCATGTTGGTCAACTTATTTTGGAAATTGTTTATCTTCATCTGTGCCTTGTACTTGCACCCATGAATTTGATGGTGAGTATTCGTACACGATAGTTGAGGCGGGGTTGACTCATACACGTCACATATGACCCATCAATCATTGTCCTAAAGTGTCAACACAATCCGATGGTGTTTGGTCAGTTTCCCGTATGTCAGTTGTTGATTTCACTTAAAAATAAGTCCATTTTGAACAAAATAGAGACACTTTGAGTGGTGTCGGCCACACCGGGCCTCGGATTGAGTCGGGTATGACTCATACACATCAAATTCGACCCATGGATCGTTGTCCTTAATTTTTAAGGGAATCTGAATGCGTTTGGTCAGTTTCTCGTATGTTAGTTGTTGATTTCTCACTTAAAAATAAGTCCATTTTGAACAAAATAGAGGCACTTTGAGTGGTGTCGGCTACACCAGGTCTTCGATTGAAACGGGTTTTACTCATACACATCACATTTGTCGTATGTCAGTTGTTGATCGCGGTGTGGCCTGTATCACTCCAAGTGTATGTATTTTGTTTAAAATGGACAATATTTTACATACATACACCAAAATGATAAAACACATTCGGTTTCTATTGAAACATAAGGAAAACGATCCATGAGTCAAATGTGACGTGTACGAGTCAACCCTACCTCAATCCGAGTCCCATTGTGGCCGACACCACTCAAAGTGCCTCTATTTTGTTCAAAATGGACTTATTTTTAAGTGAAATCAACAACTGGCATACGGAAAACTGAACAAACGCATTTGGATTCTATTGAAACTTAAGGACAATGATACATGGGTCAAATGTGACGTGTAAGAATCAACCCCGCCTCAATCCGAGGCGCGATGTGACCGATATCACTCCAAGTGTATCTATTTTGTTCAAAATGGACTTATTTTTAAGCGAAATCAACAACTGATATATGGGAAACCGACCAAACGCCTTTGTATTGTGTTGAAACATTAGGAAAACGATCCATGGGTCATATATCACGTGTACGAGTCAACCCTACATCAATCCGAGGCCCGGTGTGGCCGACACCACTCAAAGTTCCTCTATTTTGTTCAAAATGGATTTATTTTTAAGTGAAATCGACAACTAACATACGGAAAATCGACCAAACGCCTTCGGATTGTGTTGAAACATTATTAAAAGGATCCATGAGTAATAAGTGACGTGTACGAGTCACCCCTGCCTCAATCCGAGGCGCGGTGTGGCCGGTATCACTCCAAGTGTATGCATTTTGTTTAAAATGGACAATATTTTACATACATATCCCAAACCGACCGAACGCATTCAGTTTCTATTGAAACTTAAGGACAACGATCCATGAGTCAAATGTGACGTTGACGAGTCAACCCCGCCTCAACCCGAGTCCCGGTGTGGCCGACACCACTCAAAGTGCCTCTATTTTGTTCAAAATGGACTTAATATTAAGTGAAATCAACAACTGACATACGACAAACTTACCAAACGCATTCGGATTCCATTGAAACATAAGTACAACAATCCACGGGTCAAATTTGATGTGTAAGAGTCAACTATGACTCAATCTGAGGCCTGGTCTATCCGACACCACTCAATGTGCCTCTATTTTGTTCAAAATGGATTTATTTTTAAGTGAAATCAAAAACTGACATACGAGAAACTGACCAAATGCCTTTGGATTGTGTTGATGCTTTAGGACAAGGATCCATGGGTCATATGTGACGTGTATGAGTCAAACCTGCCTCAATCTGAGGCATGGTGTGGCCGGTATCACTCCAAGTGTATGTATTTTGTTTAAAATGGACAATATTTTACATACATACGCCAAACCGACCAAACACATTCGGTTTCTGTTGAAACATAAGGACAACGATCCATGAGTCAAATGTGACGTGTACGAGTCAACCCTACATCAATCTGAGTCCCGGTGTGACCGACACCACTCAAAGTACCTATATTTTGTTCAAAATGGACTTAATTTTAAGTGAAATCAACAACTCACATACGACAAACCGACCAGACGCATTCAGATTATATTGAAACTTAAGGACAACGATCCATGGGTCAAATTTGACATATAAGATTCAACCACGACTCAATCCGAGGCCAGGTCTGGATGACACCACTAAAAGTGCCTCTGTTTTGTTCAAAATGAATTTATTTTTAAGTGAAATCAACAGCTGGCATACGGGAAACCGACCAAACGCCTTCAGATTATGTTGAAACATTAGGACAATGATCCATGGGCCATATGTGAATTTTACGAGTCACCCCTGCCTCAATCTGAGGCGCGGTGTGGCCGGTATCACTCCAAGTGTGTGTATTTTGTTTAAAATGGACAATATTTTAAATACATATGCCAAACCGACCAAACACATTCAGTTTCTTTTGAAACTTAAGGACAACGATCCATGAGTCAAATCTGACGTGTACAAGTCAACTCCGTCTCACTCCGAGGCCCGGTGTAGCCGACACCACTCAAAATGCCTCTATTTTGTTCAAAATGGACTTATTTTTAAGTGAGAAATCAACAACTGACATACGGGAAACCGACCAAATGCATTCAGATTCTCTTGAAACATACGTAAAATGATCCATGGGTCAAATTTGATGTGTACGAGTCAACCCCGACTCAATCCGAGGTGGGGTTTGGGCCAAAACCACTCAAAGTGCCTCTGTTTTTTTTAAAAATGGACTTATTTTTAAGTGAAATCAATAACTAACTTACGGGAAACCGACCAAACGCCTTCGTATTGTGTTGAAACTTTACGACAACGATTGATGGGTCATATGTGACGTTTACGAGTCAACCCCACCTCAACTATCGTGCACGCATACTCACCTTCAAATTCATGGGTGCAAGTACAAGGCACGAATGAAGATATACAATTTCCAAAACAAGTTGACCAACATGAAACATCCTCGATGTAAGTAAGATATAAATTCACATGGATGTTCTTAAAGATATTATTTTGATGTATATAGTGAAAGGGTGGTGGATGTTCATTGTTTATGTTGTTCGTCTATGGGACTTTCTCCTTCTCTTCTCCTCTCGCTATGTTTCAACATCATGCAATAGCCTTCTATCATGCGGGGTTCTAGTGGTTCTTTCCCGATGATGGAGGTGTTAAACATCAGATGGTGGTGTTTGTGAGCTAAAGCGTATAGTGTGGAGCACCATAGAAATTAATTGGTCGGTTGATGACATTATCGGCATTTTGAATTAGATAGTCTTGGGTAAAATCCATCTTAAGTGTTTAGATCGGTTGAGTACATTGATATGAAGGTTGTGGTTGTGGTTGGGTTGTGTTATGGGTGTTTGGGGTAGTGTAAGTATTTAATGGTTGGGTTGTGATCGGTTGATGACATGTTTGTGGTTAATATAATGGTTTTTTTGTAGGTCTGTGGTTGATATACTGGTTTTTCTGCAGGTCTGTTCGGCTCGCTGTACTGATGCAGGTTTTGCATGAACCAGTAAAGTCTCTACTTGTCTCTTCATGTGTGCAGCTATTGCCATTCCAATTCGCCAAGAGAATTTCCATGGAAAAACATAATGCTGTCATTGTTTGGGATTCAGATCATTCTCGATGGTGGGCAGTGAATTGCTCTATGTATCATGAGCGTTCTAATGCATATCTTGGTTGGAAGAGCATTGTAGTAGACAACGATCTAAAAGTGGGGGATGTGTGCATATTTGAGCATGTCTTTAGTATTGTCCCCCAAAATGTCTTTAAACTGACCATTCCAGTTCGCCAAGAGAATTTTCACTCGCATGATGAAATAGAGGGAAGATCATTAAATGTAGCATCAATTTCCAAATCATTGGAACAATTTACTGCATTGGATGTTATAAATGCTAGATTTAACATCCCATCTTTTTCATCAAATGGATTGGTGAACATCCAATCTATCATGGAAGTTGCCGCATACATGAAACTAATGATTGGAGATTTTACTGGTTCATGCATGATATGAAGGTATTTTGGAGATTTTACTGGTTTTTTTGTCCAAAGGCCAAAGAAATGTGGTTCATCATTCTTGCATGTTGCTGGTGCATTTCATCTGTTAAAATGGACAAATGACACATTGGAGAAAGAATGCTTTATTTAATAATAATTAGAATTTTTCTACAAACATTTACATACAAGAATGTTCCATCTTTTTATCCCCATGAACCCCTCTAAAAAATTTCCGCCAATTATACGCGTCCGCAACTCTTGCAATAAAAGTCATATCTTCATGCTATTTATGGACAATCTTGCATCAGGTATGCGTCCCACTCGTTTTGTAACATACCTACATCGTCTTGTGAATATTATGCTTTTCGACATTCATAATAGTACTGAAAAATATATAAATAAATAATTAATAAAGAATTTAAATGAAATAGTACTTGTTTTCGAAAATACCACTTTAGGGATGCTAGTTTGTCCATTTAAAACAATCTCTCTCATGAATATACAAACATAATAACCTCAATCTTTGTCGTTTGTTTGTTTTGGACACTGCAGAAACATTGATCATGAGGCGAGTAAGTAACTTGTTTTGATATATGTTTGGATAGTGAAATTTTATTATATATACCCTGATATTTGTCCAGATGTAGTACTTGCTCGGCTCCTTATGCTTAGCCCCTATCCTCATACAATGATTTAGAAGATATTGGTACACCGCCCTATCATAACAGAAACCTTATTAAAATATAATATATATTATATAACTTGATGTTTAGGCCAGAAACGTAGTATGTAGTGTCTTTCAGATTGACAAACTACATCACATGCGGTCAGTTTGTTGGATATTCGTGCATTGAATCGAGAAAATAAATCTTGGGAATATCCAAATTCAACGAAATTAGCAGCCAATGTCGCCTAAATACACAAAAAGGAATAAGTAATGAATGAAATGAAAATATAATTGATATTCTTTAATCGTAGAGTTTTACCCCTGCATGGTTGGTATGAAGAAGAGTGTGTCATCTATTATCTTGATGTCAAATGCTTTCGGCAAAGCATTCACTCTTTCCTTAATTATTGATTATGATAATTGTATTTCTTATGTTGATTTGATATGAGGACTGACAAGTCTGAACATTGGCTCATGAGGAAAACCCTTCAACTGCTTTTCATTTATATGTCTGCCAACAATATAAAATCTATTTAATCATAATTGGCACGATATATCATCTTTTGGAAAAACGACGGGGTTGAAAACATACCTCATATACACATTTACACTTGTTATGCCGAGCCATTGATACTCAGGGATCTCATTTACATTCTCAGCAGCAACAAAATCTTGTATTTCCTTTCCATACATATTCTCTTCAAAAAAAACAACATGACTACTACCATTTGTCAACTTCGTATCCACGTGATTCTTCAATGCAATTAAATGTGGATAGAGCATAGGCGGTGTAATTCCTCTTTTAGTAGATCTTTTGGATCGGCTGGTCGATCCTTTCGATGTTCCCAAGTTTCCTTTCACCCCACCCCCTTTCTTCATCTATAATAAAATTAATTGGTTCAGAACATTTTTTTGTTAAAGGTTTGGCTTAAAAAACTCTAAATAATTACCTCTTTTTCGGCATGTAGTCTCAGAAGTTGTGATGGCCATGCAATGAATGTCCCAATAGCCTATTCGACTGTACATATATCATCATCATTAAGTGGAACAGGTAGTTGTATATTTGGCTCATGAGCTACCGTAATCGCCACTTTCAGATGTTCTTTTGGAAGTGGTCTATTGTGCAACATGTCCTCTAAGATATTGAATACTGTAGCGCTCGCTACAAGGCGATAGGTGGGTGTTGAAAGATATAGATCACAATCATTATCATCCTAATAAAGATCAATATAGGAAGAAATCAGTGCTTTTCTAATTCACATTTCATCAGAACAATTAATAGAATATTGATTACCACAGCTAAGACAGCTCTTTGAGGGGAATGGCTCGTCTCAAAGCTGATTGGGTGTCGGGTAGGATCTTCAGGCGCTGGTTATTCCTGATTTGTCTCTTCTCTTGGCTTCTCACCCATTAAAGTTGCTAGAAACTCTCTCTGCCATTGAAACTGTTCTTAAAGAGTTTCTAGTCTCTTTTTAATTGTTGTCATTTCTTCATTTTTTTATCCTCTTGTTTTTTTCTCATAATATACTCGGGGTGTCACCCCAAACCCCCCAACTCTGATGGGACCGTATTGTTCTGGTTTCTTCAAAGCTGTCACTAATATGTTTGCACCAGCTGCATGAGTACCTGAATCCTGTGACTATCGGATATAAGAAAATAAGTAATTATTATTACATAATACAAATTTAAAACAAAACATTTTATCGTGTCATACTTACACATATTTCCCACATTTTTTGTGTGTTTTCATCAACTAGATTTCCTTCCTTATCCACACGTGCCTCCTTCCATAGCACATGACGAGGGATAGATGTGTGTTTGGTTTCAGAGGCATCAATATACATATAAATATAGAAATATTTTTGTAAAGTTGTTTCTTGACACATAACAATATCACTGTAAATTTAAAATACGCACCATTTTCTTTTCTAGTGAGGCGTACCCCATCCTTGGTTTACGATAGGGGTACATCAGTTTTGATTCACGTTCCTTGTTTTCAGTACTGAGTTGATGTTTCATAAATGAAATATTGACAATCAAAGTGAGGAATACATGTATATACTCAAACATCATATTATCAGTCACAATGTACCTGAATCTTTTGATCCCCACGATGACCAACAAATGAATCCCATGATTCTTGGGATATCAAGTGAGTGTATACAATGGGTGGATGCGGGATTATTTTACCCTTGGACTCTTTCAGATGATATTTTGTCAGAAGAGTGCGAAAACATCTATGAAAACTTCCCGCAAGCCTTAGTACATATGTCTTGTGTGAATCATCTACTATAAATGCACTCTGCAATAGATTGTGAAGAGTAAGACATTGTTTCATTATTTTATTTGCTAGTAAATTAAAGAAATGCAATCAAAATGTTACCATAATTTTTTCCCACATCACATCCTTCAGGCCGGACGAAACAAGGTGCCATGAAGCTATGTCAATCGGCACGCGTTGCTGAGTGACAATTCCAACGTAACTGCTAAACATTGCCTTGTTGGGGTTAACATGTTGGCCCCATGCATTCCACCCAACATCAAATATGATTCCTTTGCTCTTTTCCATCAAAACATTATCCATCACTGTTAAACTATGACGCACCTATTTTTTCTGCGATTCCCCCCTTTATCCCCAACCATTTCGCCTATATCATCATCATCAATGTTTTCATCTAAAATACTAGCATCAGCATGTTCAGATGGTTGTTGGACCTCAACAAGAGGAGCACTAATAGCAGCAGTAGCGCCAACAACAATATGTTGAGCTTGAGAGGCTTGAGAGGCTTAAGAGGCTTGTTCAGAAGCACTAGTAGCAGAAGCAGCAGCAGCAGAAGCAGCAACAGCAGCTTGAGAGGCTTGTTCAGCCTCGAGGTTAGGTGCACCATAACGTGCAGAAGTCATTATCTACAAAAAAAGGTTTAACACTTATGTTGGATTAAATAAATGAAATAATGATAAGATAATAACATGAGATAACAAGATTTATATTACAAACAAAATATAACCTGTTTATTTAACTCTCTTTTTTTTCGAAGGCTGAAGGGATTTGACACCTGTATCGATAATCCAAATCTCTTCATTGTGGACTCCGCTAACATACAAAACGTCGTCTTCATTGGGACCACTAGGAAATGATTGCGACGTCCCACTTAAAGGATCATCCTCAATTAAATTTTCATCGTACCCTTCAATAGTTTTTGACGATAACAGAACAATCGACCACTTTCGGTTTGCGGGGTCTGGCACATAAAATACTTGTACCGCTTGTGATTCCATTATAAATTGTTCGTCTATGTACCCTTCTTTACTGAAATCAACTTTCAAAAATCCCAATTAATCTATTTTAACACCACTGTTGTTATCAACCCAGTTGCATTGAAAAATCGGCAATTGGAATGTCGTATAATCCAACTCCCATATTCTTTTGATAATGCCAAAGTATGACATATTCGCATAAATTAGATTTCTATCCTTACTACCAGAAACATGCATTGCATCAGCCACAAGTGTTACTCCACTATTTTGCATGGTACCATCTTCATCATGTTTATCTGTGTATAATGTATAACCATTAATTACATAACCATTGTAAGATAATACATACACGCTTGGTCCGACAGCTAGCCATCGAAGTCGTTCTGAAATTGAATTCGGATTTTCATCTAACTCCTTAAAAATATGGTCTCCAAACCATCCTATAAACTGGTGATTATGTGTATTTGATATCCATTTTTCAGCCCTTGATGGATTCAACTGTCTCAAAATTTAGTTGTGGGTTTCAATATATGGAGAGACCTCCCAACTGTTATACAAAACATAAAGGTGGGCCTGCTCCCGATCTATAATATTGATTGTCACAACATCTCTTCCAGAAACTCCCTCACCCTCAATGCGTCCAGTGTGATGAGATTTCGGCAGAACAATGATTTCCACATCAGATAAGTATTCGGTACAGAATTAAATGGCTTCCTCAAAAATATATCTCTCCACAATACCTTCCGCTAGCCTACTTCGATTTTTGGCATACCCTTTCAAAATCTTCATATACCGTTCAATGGGGTACATCCATCTATAGTGCACAGGACCACAATGTCAAACCTCTCTCACCAAATAAACCATCAAATGAACCATCATATCAAATAATGTTGGTTGGAAGAACATTTTTAATTCACATAATATGATTACAATTTCTCTTTCCATAGCTGGAAATTTCGGTGGGTCTAAAACTTTGCTGCATATAGCTTTGAAGAAGAAACAATGTTTGGATAATGTATGACTAACATTCTTGGGAAAAATGCAACGTAAAGCTATAGGAATTAAATCTTGCATCAAACAATGGCAGTCATGTGATTTCAAACCTTATAACTTCATATTATTCATTGACAAATTTTTTTTGATATTTGATGAATATCCCTCTAGAACCTTTATATCATTGAAGAAGTTTCAAAACTGATATCTCTCATCACTGGAAAGAGTGTACGCAACTGGAGGAAGAAACTT
This sequence comes from Viscum album, assembly GCA_963277665.1. Classification (NCBI taxonomy): domain Eukaryota; kingdom Viridiplantae; phylum Streptophyta; class Magnoliopsida; order Santalales; family Viscaceae; genus Viscum; species Viscum album. Next base: position 1,223,780,347 of record OY728131.1, on the reverse strand, counting down.
TCGATTTTCACCCTTCACGGGAGCCAACTCTTCTCTTATTCCCATGTCTACCATGTCCAACCTTGCCTTAATTCCATCCTTTGTTTTTTCAGGCGCATTTAGCAACGTTCCGATAACACTATCACATACATTTTTTTCCACATGCATCACATCAAGAATATGTCTGACATACAGACATTTCTAGTATGGTAATTCAAAAAAATGATCTCTTTTTCCAACCGATTTTTGTAAGGTTTTTCGAAAATGGTTTACCAAAAACAGTGTTCACATATTTTACTTTCTCAAATAGTTGATCACCTATTAGTGGAGATGGTGTTTTGCATTGTTCTGAACATCCATTGAATGATGTCATCCAAGATCGGTACTTATGTCGACGGGGTAGAAATCTACGATGTCCTAGAAACATAGATTTCAATGAATGTTTCAACCTAATTGATTCTTTATCTTCTTCTCACACATGACACCCTTGAGTTCCGTTAATGCTATAGCCTGAAAAATTCCCATAAGTAGGGAAATCATTTATCGTCCCATACAACATCTCTCTCAACGTGAAGTATTTTTTTTCATAAGCATCATACAACATAACACCTGAATCCCACAGTAACTTCAAATCATCTATCAAAGGATCCAAATATACATCAATATCGTTACTTGGTTGTTTTGGTCCTAATATAAGAAAAGATAACATCATGAATTTCTGTTTCATGCATAACCAGGGTGGCAAGTTATAATTTACCATCATAATAGGCTATGTACTGTGAGTGCTGGTTTGAAATCCAAAAGGATTCACTCCATCAGTAGATAACGCAAGACGCGGGTTTCTTGGCTCATATCCAAATTCAGGATACTCATGATCAATTCTCTTCCATTGAGGAGATTCGTCCGGGTGACATCATTTTCCATATTTATTTATTTTATCTGCATGCCACGACAATTGTCTTGAAGTTTCTTCAGTTCCATATAGACACCTAAACCTTGGAATGATTGGAAAGTACCATACAACTTTCGTAGGACTGCGTTCATCTTTCTTGTATCAAGAAGCACCAAACCTTGGGCATTCTCTAAGTGATTTGTTCTCCTTGAGAAACAATATACAGTCTTTTGGGCAGGAATGTATTCTTTCAGAAATCATACCCATCGAGCGTAGAATTTGTTTAGCTTCATATGTCTGGCTTCGGAGCTCATTATCTTCTGGAAGCATGTCATTCAAAAGAGTAAGTAGTTTCGTGAAACTGACATCACTCCATCCGTTTCCTGCTTTCAATTTATACAACTTCAGTACAGCTGACAATGTAGTATATTTAGTGCAACCAGCATACAATGGGGTCTTTTCACAACTCTTTAACTTCTCAAACAATTTTGGGCAATCACGAAGTTCATGTTCAACTATCCTTCTCATTTCCTCAATACGATCTCCATCATCATTGATATCTGTAATCACATCCTCTATACGGTCTTCTTCACTATACATATTTGTAATCATATCTGATGATCCATAAAATGAAGTTTTATTCCAGCTAGTAGCTACATTATCTTTTTCCCCGTGTTTATTCCAATATTTATAACTCCGATCTATTCCGTGACATATAAAATGTTCTTCTAACTCCTCTAGAGCAATTAGTCTAGAATAACAACAACATAAACACGGACAAAGGATTTTAGAAGGATCCTTGGCATGATACTGTGCAAACTTTATGAACTCTTTCACTCTGTTCTCATACTCTATTGTCAAACGATTAGCATCCATCCAATCTTTATTCATCTCAATCCTATTTGAATCTGAAATATTATTATTTATGATTCATATACACAAAACAATACTTCCAAATAAAAAGTAGCAGAGAACCACTTCCTTATAAAAATAGATACTAATATAGCCTAACCTTTTTTAATAACGATTTGGAAATCAACAGAACCAAGATAAACCCCCATCAAAATGAAAACACTTTCTAGCCCCCTTACCAATAGTTCTAGAACCCACCACCCTTGAAACAAAACATTAAACATTCTTTTTAACCACTCATACTAGTCACCTCCTTAATAATAAACATTAAACATCCTGGATTAGTCTTGGTGGATCTTGGAAAGGGGTTAAATCCATGTTTAAGATATATGATCCCTATAATATAAAGTCATTAACCCTTCCCATTTAATTTAAATTAACTTATTAATTTATCTTAATTAGGATAGTGCAAACCATCCCCAATGATAGACAAGAGTAAGCCCCTCCTGCATGAAACAAAAAAAATGAGAAATGAAGGAATTCCAAACCTCAAAGAAGGTTTTCCAACTCAATGTGAATAAGAAATGCCAATAAATGACAGCTGCATGAAAAACCTAAAGATCAACTTACACTGCAAAACAATATTTAGGGCATCCACATACCTTGGGTGAAGAAATCGGAAGTCCAAGGAGGTGAGGGGGCCTTCTGCACTTCCTGGAAGACGCGACTGTCAGAGTATGGGTGCACGGGAGGAGCCGCCAACCATTGAAGAGGGGGAGTAGGGTTTGGAAGGGAAGAAGAACCATGGAAGAGGGTCGAGGAGAAGGAGAAGTAGTAGGGCGGAGGTCCGGAAAAGGGAAGATCGGGGGGAGGGAAGCAGTCACAAGGGTATAGTCCCTTGTAGCCTCCTCACTTCTACAAAGCCGTCTTAATATTAGAATGAATGGAAAGTACCTTAGAACTTTTCAAGGACATGATTCAACTTCATTGTATTGATCTACACCACTCTTAGGGAGTTTTTTAAGTTATTCATAGTCCTTATGGAATAATACATGCTCATTTTCATAGGAATTTATTCTTTTAGAGATCATACACATTGAACATAATATTAATTTAGCATCATATATTTGAAAATAAAGCTCATTATCTTCTGGTAACATATCATTATATAGAGAAAATAGTTTTGTAAAGTTGGAATCACTATATCTATTTCCATATTTAAAATTATATACCTTTAATACAACTGAAGAAGTTGTTTTTTAGTAGAACCACTATACAGTTGAATCTTTAAAAAAATCATTAACTTCTCAAATAACTTTGGATAGTCATGAAGTTAAACTTCAACATCCATTTTCATTTCTTCAATATGACCTCCATCATTGTTTACTATTTTAATCATATCATAAAATCCATAAACTCTATTGTTATCTCATTCACTTGGTACATTTATTATTTCCACATGTTTAATACAACATTTATAACTTCGATCTATTCTATGAAACCTCAAATGTTCATCCAACTTGTTTGGATAAATTTTTATTGGATAACAATAATATGAACACATAAAAATGATTAAGAAGAGTCATTGACATGCTCTGTTGAAAACTTGATAAACTATTTAATCCCATCCTCACACTCTTTTTACATACGATTGAAATCTATCCATTCTCTTGTTGTGTTTATCTTTGAATGAAAAAATATATATATGATCTATCTTAGACAGAATACATGTGCAATGTAAATAATGAAAATAAAATGTATACCTAGATTACAACACCATCCATATACAAAATTTGATAGAATATTCTTGATGAATATCATATGAGAAGTATAAAAATCCTCATGCTTCGAAGGTGGTACACCAACCTACGAATCCCAATCTCAACTAGAGGACTCTCATACACTTGAAGAGATGAAAGATTCTTAAACAAGGGTGATAAACAAGCTATGAGAATGAATAGATATTAGAGAGTCTTTCATACAATTTGTGTTCACAATATTAGGGATCACATCCCTTTACATAACCATCCTTGATTTGTTTCATTTAATGAAACATGTCATCCATATTCAATGTATCAGCATATGTTAATTCCCATTTCCATTAATTCATTGAATCCATTCAATAAATTTCCAGGACATTTAAACCATTCATAATGGTTTATTATAAATGAAACCACATGGAAGATAAATCCACCTCAATTTAAATATTACATCAAATATTTTAGTGTATATTCCAAAATCTCCAACTTGAACTAAAATCCACAAGGAATTTCTGAAACACTTCAAAACTCTTTATTAATGATTCCAAATCACAATTTGGATACAGTTTCATTATACTCATTCAGAGGCCTAAATATATAACCCTATGGGCCTTAGTATAATTGAAAAAAATATAAAATCCACATTTCAAAGATATAATCAAAGTTTGCCCTCTAGAAAAGAATGAATTCCACTCAATCAATTAAGTGGGTTTGTGTGATCTCCATCATCCATAATCATATCTCTATATGGAAATTTTAACCTCTATATGTATCTTATTAATCATATATGTACCCATATAATCATTTTTTACATGACATAGAGTGAAGAAATATTTAGGGCATCCACATACCTTGGGTGAAGAAATCGGAAGTCTAAGGAGGTGAGGGATCCTTCTGCGTTGCCTGGAAGACGTGACCGCCATAGTAGGGGTGCACAGGAGGAGCCTCCAACCTTTGAAGAGGAGGATTAGGGTTCAGAAGGGAGGATGATCTGCGAAAGAGGGTCGAGGATAAGGAGAAGGAGTACGGCAGAGGTCCGGCAAAGGTATGATTGGGGGGAGGCAAGCAGTCGCAAGGGTACAGTCCTGCGAGAGCTTAGGGCTCGATAAAAAATAGGAGACTATCTTCCTCCTTTTAATAAAATTGGAGACAGGTTTTATCAACGCTAGAAAAGCACTGATAATGGTGTCCTTTAACAGCACTTTTCTAGTGCTGTTAAAGGACACCATTATCAGCACTAAAATTTTAGCGCTGATAAAGGGGGGGCTTTATCAGCACTTTTCTAGCGCTCATAAAACCTCTCCTTTATCAGCGCTATAAAATCACTGATAAATCTGCCCTTTATTAGCGCTTTTAAATAGTGCTTATAAAGATTATCCTTTATCAGTGCCTTTTGATTAGTGCTGATAAAGGTAGCGCTTTGCTTGCCCGTTTTTGTAGTAGTGAATTTCACAGTTTGTGCTTGTCTTGAAAAACCATGTACCATAATTGTATAAAATATGATTTCCATTATATTTATTCAGTCTTAAGGGACACAATTTTACAATCCTTTCATCCCTACCAAACATAATGTGTGCAATAAATTGATTAATTTAGAAAATTATGTTAAAAGTTTCATAACCCCATATAAACTCTCACTCCACCCTAAATCACAATTAGAAGAATTAATAGTTCTTGGAGACTGACAAGAAAATTATATATTCTATACCACTTCCATTATGTATAAAAAATTTTAAAATTCTGTTCAGTTCCTCCCTAATAAGAGATCATCTCCCATTATTTCTCTCATGATCTCTTCTTATTTCTTCAATGTGGTTTTTTAGATCATATCATTGTTGATGGATATATCCTATGTTGTTACGAATCATTAAAAAATCTTTTATTACTATATTTATGTTTTAATTTTTCCATTTTGGTGATTCCCACTATAGGTTTTGTGATACCTAATATCATTGATAAAGGTATGTGTCTCCGTGATATTTTCCTTGTTATAAAACATTTCTTTTATTGGTATATATAAAATTGTTTTAAATTTAATTTTATGAAAACCCATTATCATGTGGATTTTTATTTTAATGGACTTTTACAAAATTAGTTGTAAATTCTCAAATTTTAATGGATTTTGAAATTGGGATGTTATTTTAATATGATGTCATTTAGGAAAATTTATTTGAGTATTAATTCTAGAAAATGTATTAAATTGATGTAATAAGATCCTATTATTGGCTTTATAAAAAATGCAATGAATTTATTAAAAACACATTATTTGGATTTTAAATTCAAATTGGAATATTATAACTGAAAATGGAACAATTTTATATTAAACATGTTTCAAATAACTTTTCCATTGTTTATTTATTGTTTGAGAACATGAAATCCTTGGTTCTTTGGGAGTTATTTGGAAAAAATGCTATGATGGAAATTAATTATAAATGTATTGACACATTACAACTCTAACAAAAAAACACTAAAGTAGATGTTATAATATATTGAATAATGATGTGTATTATTTTGAAAAATTCTTGGGTATGTGTGTACACATATTTATCTGATCCCCAATATGAGATGTGTAAGGATAGCATAACATAGAAAAATAGTACCTTAGGTATTATTTCCAGGTTTATTTATAAGATCACATTGATTAATATTCCATTGTTTCAGAAGAAACATTAATCAAGCCTTTTATATTTATATAAACTATCTTATATATATTTCATGTTAAGACATTTTTTGAATTATTTCAATCAATTTAAGTGATAATGAAGTTTTGATTTTAACATGAAACTAAACATATATTCCTATTTTTTTTAAATGGAATGCATGATTTTATTTATTTATTATGGAGTCTTATTATGAAATGCATAATAAGAACCAGTTGTAATTTTAGCTCACACCCTATCTTTTCAATTATTCATTTGTAGAATTCCATCTAGAAAGATTTAGCAAGGGGAAAGTGCCACTTAGAGGTTGTGGTGGTTGTTTATCCTTTGGCATCAATCATTCAATCCATTGGGAATTGGGTATTTTTATCAGGTCAGTTTTCTAAGTACATGGGGATATACTATTTGTATTTTTTTACCATTTTTACTCATCATACTATCTCCATTGAGAGTATTGTAAGAGCATACTGATAATTTTTGGTTTCATTCGCTATTTTGTTGAAAAATCATTCCTTATTTTCTCTTATATGATGCTAATTGGTATCTCCAACTCAAAGTGATATATATTTACATTTTTCTCAATTTTAGATTGGGATTTTGTATCATAGTAACATGGTATTTAAGTCGGTTTATGAAAAACATGTATTAAAGATCATTGTTGAGATTATTTTTTTGATATCAGTATGTAGTATGGAATATTATCAAGACATAGGTGGTAGTAATGAGTGGGTTCCTCACCATATCTCATCATAATGATTCATAAGCCCCGAGGGGTCATAAGAAATTCATATTAATGATTATTTGTAGTCTTTTCCTAGATTTTTATTTAGGATTATTGATCTCTAAATCATTTTTTCTAGTCTTTTGGGATTAATATTCCCAATTATATTTCTTGAGTATTGCTGTGAGGGATATTATTGTATCTTCCATGTTGCACGATGATGTATTGAAGCATACATTCGTCAAGATGATTTACGTATGAAATGGATGAGGGGTATTATGATGAAACTGGTCAAAAAAATCCTCCATTTCACTAAAATATAGTTTAGAATCATTTGTCTATCGTTCATGATCTAGGACAGCCACCGACACTGATTAATGCCCAAGTTCTATCTATATAACCACAAAGGGATTTTTTTTGAATTATTATTCTATGTTATGTTAGAAAAATAAACTATTATTACATATCTCTAATAATACTAAAGAGGATGAGGATTAATGGTGAATAATTTTTCATTTTTTTATCATCAGAGATTCTTGATGAAATAAGGGTGAAATATACCCCCTTAAAGATTGAACGACCTAACAGGAGATGGTGGAACAATATTGTAATGCCAAAAAAATGTCGGTACATATTGGAAGAACATTAAAGTTATTTTTCCTGATGAATTCATTAACAATTACTTGATTATGGATAAGGTAAATTTTTTTTCCAGACATAGGCATGCTGAAATCACCAAAACAGTGTATCAAAATTGTTTTACTGAGCTTGTATATTTTTCACCTGATATTTTATCAAATGAAAATATAAAGACACAAAAGGTTTGGGATAGAACATATAGATGATATTCATTGTAAGGTTTTCATACATTATTGATCTTATTGTACAACTGTTCTAGATAGAGCATTATTGGTCAATATTTATCAGCCTGGTCATTTATTACTGATGAGAGTCCATTTTACTCCTTGTAATAGATTTATGATTTACCATAAAGAGAAGATGATTTATGATAATTATCATGGTGGATCTTTAAAACCAGTTTATTCTATGCATCCAACAGTTCCTAGAAGTTGCCATTTGATTTGAAACTAGTGTGAAAATCATAGGCACTTGAAACAGGTTTCCAATGAATATCTTAATATTTATTATTCCTACTGGAAGTCATGTCACCTATAGAATTTGTTTTGAATGTATTATGCTCCATATTGTGAAATATAATCCTCGACTGCAAAATTTTTTTTGGTTCAATCATATTAGTCATGAACTAATTTGATTCATCCATTGGCATCTAGATCGATGTTTCTCCATGTAGTTGACGAGTCTCTAGAGGAATCATATATGGGTCTAGTGACAATGGGATGTACCGTACCTATAGGTTAATATTTATAGACGACTTTATTTTATAAGGGTGCATCTCATTAGTTCATTTAGAATCATACTATGAATTCAAAATATCATTATATGGATCTTTTATCATATATGATGGATTATACTAGTCCCCTTAGAATGAAGAGAGAGAAGGGACTTTGTTGTCAAACTTATGTATTCTATTTATCTAAGATTGAACATGATTGGGTTATATGGTTCTCAACATGAAACATCACGATGTCATTTTTGGGATAAATTGGATCATTGACAATAAATCATGAATTGATTGTTATAATCGATGGCCCTTATTTAATGATCCTGATTGGTTGTTCAATGTATTTTAGGGAGAATGGGACCCATGGTCTAATAGAGAAAAACAACCTTATATAGAGTTGGGAAAAGTAATAAATTTAATCTATTTTGACCAGGATTGAGAATCCATGGGGGATGATCTCCCTCAAGTCATTGTCGAGATTCCTCAGTTTTATACTTATGACATCTCTGGTTTCAAAATTGTAAGGTACATAGATTTTTCCATTGATTTTGTGCCATATATTCAACCAATAACTTATCCTTCTTACGATATGTAACCAACTAAGATGAATGAGTTGAGGACTCTGTTGGATGGTATTCTAGAGATAGATTTATATGTATGATTCTTTCACCTTGTGTTGTGTCAGTTTTCTTGGGTAAGAATTTTTTTTCACTTTTCCTTTATGTTGATTACCAAAAACTCAAGTGATTTATATTAAATAACATATATTTTTCCACATCAATTGTAGTTTTTTTCACCATTTTAAATTAGAGATGTGGTTCCCACATTTTTATCTTTCATCAAGTTATCTCCAGTTGAGAATAAAAAATAAGGTATTCATAATATCAACATATAGAGAAAGTATAGCTATTATGAGTTCCTTTTCATTCCATTTGGTCTAAAACAATCTTCTTCAGTATTTATGTATTTGATTAATAGGATCTTCCATGAGTATCTTGAAACTTTTTTGGTTTTAATAATGGATAAAATCCTTGATTACTCTATATCTGATGAGGAACATATGCATTATATAAGTCTGGTTTTTTGAATTGTTGAAAAAAACATAATTTAAGAAAAGTTATTAGAATAAAATTTATAGATTCGAGAAGTGCATTTATTAGGAAAAAAGGTGTCAGGGTGCGATATCTTAGTTAATATGGAGAAGGTGAAAACTATTATGAAATGAGATAAGTGGTAATTGTTTTTGAGATTCTATGATTCTTGGTTCTGGTAGGATATTACCACGAGTTCATAAACTATTTATCCATGTTGGTATGTTTGATTACTAATATATCTCAGATGAAAGTTAATTTTACATAGTGTGAGAAATATAATAGGTATTCTATTGAGTTTAAATGTATTTTGACAACATCACCATTGTTGACTCTTTTAAGGGATGATCAAGGTTATGTGGTCTTCCGTGACACATCAGTTTTGATGTTGGGTTGTGTTCTTATGCAGGGACATCATGTCATTTCTTATAGAACATAGAATCATAGTACATATGAGAATTATTACAGCACCACTAAAATTGAACTCATAGGTATGAAACAGTCACTTAAGAGTTGAAGGAATTACCTTTTCCGTGAAATAATTACCATGTATGATGACAAAAAAGAACATGTGATATATCATCTATAAAATAGATTGGAATTATATTCAGGGTTGTTGGTGGGAAAACCAAATGTCTTTTGAATTTGACATTTCCTATACCTTGGGGAATGGGAATGTCATTTCTAATGCTTTGAGTAAGAAAAATCCAACCCAGACCATTATGTATTAATCAAAATAGTGGAGTGTGATGGATTTTTTTTCAATAATTCATATTATAGTTCATTAATTAATGGTTGAGGTTGTCTCGTCTAGGGATTAGTTGAATTCAACACATCCCAAGATAATTCTTCAAGAACAGGTGCTTACTGATGAGTTTCATTCCATTAGAGACTCTCATTAAAGTGGGGAGAGAATTTCTATGTGGTATTTCTCAATAGAGGGTATTATAGGTTTTTATAATTGGTTTATAGTTATTTTTCTTTAAGAAAAGATTTGATGGTGATTTCCATTATTCTTAGGGTATGTTTCACCAAAAAAACCATTATCATTTTCTATAAAATGTAGTGACAATTCTTTTTTCTAGGTATGAGATCAGGAATTTCAGATTTGTTGCCTCATTTTTATATGTGCTAGTAGGGAATAAATGAGTATTTGAGACTATTGGGTTTTATTTAGCCCCTTCAAATTCCAAATTGAATGTGGGATGAGTTATCTATGGATTTTGTGATTGGGTTTCCATGTAACAATATAAATAATAATATGATATGGGTTTTGATCAATCCTATAACAAAATTGGATCACCCCATACCAATTCATGATACAAAAAAATGTTAAAGTGATTGTAAATATCTATGTGAAATAGATTGTTCTATTTCATAGAGTTATATCTATTATAGTGTCTAATATGGATCCCCATTTTACTTCTAAATTTTGGATTATCCTTTTGGAGGAACTAGGATCTTAGGTTCTATTAAATATGGGATACCATTCTCATACAGATTTCTAAATTGAGAGAGCTATAATTATTACTGATGATATTTTTCGTGAATATGTTATGAAATTTGGTGGTTCTTAGGATGATCATTTTGGAATTCTAGATTTTTATTATAACAATATCTATTAGTAATAAATTATAATGTAATAATTTTAGACCTTGTATGGTCATACATGTATATATCTATTAAGATGGTTGGAGATAAATAAAAATTAATTTATTAGAAAAATCTATTTTCAAGATATTATAGAAATGATTCAATTAAATCCTAAATGAATATTGAATAAAGTTAGATATTATAAATCTTATTATGGTTGTCATCATAGAACACAGGAGTTCTCAGTTGGTGACCAGTTGTTATTGAATGATTTAACACATTTGTGTAATCAGTGTCTTGGGATGTAAAGAAAGTTTTCTCATCGATTTTTAGGACCTTCTGAAGTTGTATAAAAGGTGGAAATTTTTTTTACACTTATCGCTTCCATAATGGTTGGAATCAACGCATGAATTTTTTCATATATTTCACCTTCATAAATGTCATTCTGATCTATCACATGTTATTAGATAGAGTGATCCCACTATTGATACATATTTATCCATGACATAGTATCTACTCAGGATAGTTGACTCTAAAATGAAGGTACCTTATGGGAGGCTTATACCTTGGGTTTTAGTTCAATGGTATTAGAGTTTTTATAATTATGAGACTTGGGAGATATAGGAATAAATTATAGAGTAGTGGCATTATGTTTTTGACACATAGACATTCTGATAGGCTTTAAGGAAATAGAAATATTCTATGGTGGGGGGTGATGACATCCATTACTATCTTTAGTTTCTCCTCATCTCTTTTTTGTAATCATTATTTTATTGGGTATCATATAGGGGTGCTTGTGGTGAAATTTTGAAAATTTGAAATTTCCTGTGATGCGAACTATTGGTGAATGATTTTTCCAAACCATGATCCAACCCAATGTAAACTGTAAAAACCCAAATTGTGTGGGTTTTCAGCAATGGAAAATAGATTGAAAATCTACGAATCTACCACGTATAATCTTATTACCCCATCATAGTGGAACACAGTTCGGGCACATGATTTTACAAGCCATGCAGTCCTACCTACTAAATCATATGAGCAGAGTATGTTATTTTAGATTTTTTAAATCCTATAACCACCATATGAATCCCCCAACACTAAATTTGTATTGAATTAATTATTAGGTCATCAAGATTCTAAAACACATTTTTTCACTCCTCCAAAACCCTTCTTATATAGGTCAAATCTTGTTGAATGTCTTTTGATTCCTCTACTATAAAAGATATTCATCGATTAATTCTCTCTCTCTCTCTCATTGTATCCTCCATTGAGATAGTTATATCATATTCATATTGATGGATATAAATTCTTTTTTTAATATCTCTAATCCAGGATTGATTTATAGATATCTATTCTGATTGTTCATCATTTTCAATTCTGATTTTTGGTGTTGTAATATGTGAACTCTCTAATAAAAGATAGGTGGTTTCATGAGATCTTACAAGTAATCATCTCTTGATTTTATTCGATTATATTAAATATCATTCAATTGGATTTATGAAATCACTTTATATTTTGTAATGTAACATTAATGGACTTGGTATGGAATTTTGGGACCCCCCCCCCACAATTAAAATGGAACAAGAAATTAGGTTGTGGTTTCAATTAGATGGAATTTGTGAGAATGAATTTTTGAATTGATTTTTGAAAAAATGGATTAAATTTATTTGATGAAAATGTAATATTTTTTTTTCATAAAAATGAATGAATATATTAAAAAATGATGTTTTTTTATTTGAAAGTTATAATGGTATATTGAAACCAAAAATGATGAAATTGTATTTTAAAGAATTTTAAATTTATTTTCCCATTATAGATTGATTATTTTGAGTCCATTTGATCATATGTAGTTATTGGGTTTATTGGTGCAAGAACACAAGGACAATAATTCCCTAAAAACTGATGTATACATTAAAACTCCATAAAACCAATTTATGTATATCTTATCCCTCATGGGAAGTTGATGAATCCACTTTGGCCCATTTATAAGGGATGTGTGTACAAATATTATCATGCTCACCGATATGAGATGTGTGAGGATCACTTAACATGAAACTATCATAACTAATGTATGATGACCACATTTTTTATTGTGATTACTTTTATATATATTAAATTTTTTATGAAATAGTATTACCCATGCATATATATATAATCTTTTTTCATAAACTTTTTGTTATGATATTGTTTGAAATATTTAAATAAATTGAACTCCGATGTAGGTTTTAATTTAGGTATTAAATTTTACATCCATTTATATTTTGATCAAAAATTGGAATCATTATATTATTTATTTATTATGTAATCTTATTAGATAACACTTTTCAATACACTAATTGGATTTAAGCTCACACCGCACCTTTTCCATCGGGTGTTTGTTGATTTATTTTGTCCAAGTTCTAGTAAGGGGAAAGAACCAAATGTTGGTGGTGGATATTTTTTTATCATTTTTAATTGGAGTACATTTCCCACTAGGTCATGTGTTGTTTTATCATGTCTGTGATCAATGTACTACAAGGATGCACTGTTTTGGATTTTTTTACCTATTTTACTTCTGTTTCAATCTACCTTGGGTGTTTGCTTTCATAATAATGATACTTCTATATTTCATAAACTATTCTTATGGTAAAATATTACCCAATTTTATCTGGTATGATTCCAAGTGTTATTCACTAACCAGTGGGGAACTGGATTTCTCTTAGAATTATGTAAGTTTCAAATCATGTATTAGAGTACTAGGGTATCTGAGATGAGGTTTTATACATTTCATTGAAGAGGTTAGAAATATAGATTATTAAATAAAAATAAAAATATATTCACATGTTGAATATTCTTGTGATATTTTAGCAGAGTAATTTCATAATATTTTAAGGATTTGATAGTAGATAAAACATAAAAATGGTCATTTAAGAGTGTCAAATCTTCTTCTAATTCCCTCTTTATATTTTCATTGAACACCTTCCTAGGAGAGATTTTTAATAAAACTAAGGGAAATAAGATGTTATTATATTATTAAGGATATAACATTGGATGGTCTTGGAATATCCAATTTTATTTGTATGTGTGATTTGGGGAGGAGAGGGGTGTGTTTTCATAAGTTGGGGAGAGGGAAAACCTGAAATGTTTGAAAATAACCAATGATAACAAAATTGTAATCCAGACACATGCCTCCAAAAAGGGGAATTAATGAACCAAAATGATAATAAGGTTTAATTATGACCATACTAATTTTTTTGGAATTGTTTTAGGTTATTTTAAACAGTTATATTTTTTATTAAACCCCCTTTAGTAAATATGTATTTACCATAATCATGGTTATTAATATTTTATGCTTCAAAATTAAATAAGGGTAAAAAAATTTGTAGTACTTATTTGATAATATAAATTGTTATGATTCTAAATATGGAATCTATTTGTCAAAATTCACTTCATATAAGTGGCATAATCGTATTTAAAATTACACCTGAAAAAGTGAAAAAAAAAGTATGTTTACAAAGGAAAAATAATCATAAGTTTATAAGGTTTTAATATCAACAATAATTATGAAATTGATTACAATTACATAAATTATTCAAAGTGTATTATAATAGAACAAATTTTACTTTTAAATCAATTTTTAATATAATTTAATCATGTAAATTATTTTAATGAAATGGAATATTTTAATAATAATTATTAATTTTCATTACTCATCTAAAAATGAATCATAGAAAATTTATAAAAAATCACCCTAATATAATTTTGATATTTCTATTTCAACAATTAAGATCATTTTTTAAATTTTTTTTATAAATCCTTGGAAAATTAATTTTAAATTATGTATGAAAAGGGTTACTAAAATACTTCTTCAAAAAAATTAATGTTATTTAGATAAGTATTTATATTCATATAGATCTTATTTTAGTTATAATAAATAGATAACCAAAAATTACATTACATAGTTTTCAATATTAATACCATCCAATTTAATGGCTATGTTATAAGGGTATGAAATGTTATGGTTCATTAAGAGTCAGGGTTGTGTGTTTCTCAAGCTATCGAAGAGATATTATATATTAAAAAATAAATGTATAATAAATTCTCTGGGTGTTACATTCTCACATATTATTATTTTATCATTTCATATATGATATTGACCCAAATTTCTTCTTTTAAAATTTTAGGCTGTTATAGACAAACCCATTATATAAAAAACCCATATCTGTCTCGTAATATGCTCATTTATTACATTATTACAAGAAAATATTATTTTTTATTAATCCTTTGAATATCCCACAAAATTATCCACAAAAGATACCCTTCATGAAATATATTAAAGAATATCAATCTTCATAATTGCGGGAAATGGAAACATAAAAATAGTGATCTTAAATTATTAGTTTGGATTAAGATAAGTATTTTCATTCAAAGGAAAAAATTGTGAATACAATACTCACATGATTATGATATCATCATAATATCATATGAAAAATTTAGATTAAATCATAAATCATAAATCATGATCCATTGAATAATTTATTTTCAAAATAGAATACACTGGTGAGAAGAGTTTTGAATCATCAATAATAAATCATGATCCATGAGATAATATCATAATCAGAAGAAATAAATTTGTTGAAAAATTTTGAGGTATCAATATAAGCATTGAATAATTAATTTAAGGCCTCTAAAAATGACATTTACCAAATAATAATCCTTGTTTAACCACCCATATACTTTCTTGGGATTGGTCTAACCACTCAAATATCCTTTTGCACATGGGTTATTCTCCTTTATACTATCATGGGAAATGAAAAACATCTCCTGAGGACTCATGAGATTATGAAAATGTTTTTTTCACCCTTTTGGGCATGGAATACGCACATAAGAACCCTTTGAGTTCATGGGATGTAAAATTTTACACAATGAATATTATTTTTTAAACAGGCCCACGAATCAAATAATATTAGTCTATTTATATATATTACAAAAGTAAATAAGATGATTAATAATTCATTTATAGTTTAATTCACCTAAGATAAAGAAATAATTTCCATGAAAAATCATTAAATCTTATTTATATTATGATATACATCAAAATTATTTGGATGAAATCATAAGATCCTATCCCCATCCAAAAATTAAAATATGTTAACAATGTTAAAATATATAAGAAATAATTTTATAATATCCTTACATTTATTCTATGAAATAAAGTAGAAATATCTCCATCTCATTGTAACTTTTAAAAACAAAAAATTAAAAGAATACTTAGAATATTATTATCCCTAAAAATTGAAAATTATTAAATTGTGATTTTTTATTTTTAATGGTAATATGTGATAAATGATTCATTCATGAAGAAAAAATTTAAAAAAAAACAATTTAACACTTTTGTAATGGAATAAAAAAATCACCATTTGACATATAAAAATATGATTACATTAATACATTAAAAAATAAAATAAATGTACATATAAAAAAAAGTATCAATCATTAAAAATTATATATGAATTTCTATAAAAAAAATAATGAACATGGTTATAAAAGAGATACATTCCCCCACCAAAATCGATGAATAATGATGCACTTCCTAATAATAGTACATTAGCTTTTTTCATTGGTGAAGCAGAGAAATTTAAAAATAATTATTGGATAAAAATTAATGGGGTTACAGATTGAATGAAAAAAATTCCTATATTTGAAAATGAATTATAAATAATCATGAAAAAAAGACAACTTTTAAAATAAACACATTCATTTTTAGAATCCTTGGAATTAAATACTATTGAAGGCACTAACCATATATTCAACATTAAATTTATATAATTTTCAATACATTTATCAAATAATATATTCATTAGTAGTATATAAACTACATAAAAATTTAAGGTTGTGAATATTGAATATATTTGAGATCCACAAAACATTGGTATACCATGAATAAATATCCCATGATAGATAAAACATGATATTGCTATATAAAAATATTTAATTTAATGAAATTATCTTACACTATACAATGTCCACTATTAGCAGCACAAAATATAAAAGATTTTGTGAATATGACATTTGTCTCGAATAAATAAGAATGATATGAGAAAACCTTATGCTGATTCATAACATTTCAAATAAAAATCCAATAATTGTAACGTTATGTAGAAAACTGAAACCATAAATTAAAAATATAATACTATGTAATTAATTGTTTTATAAAAATAATATTGTTATAACTTATTCAACGAATATGTTATATAACCCAATGAATGTAATTTATGTAAAAATCATGTTATCCTCGAATTCTACTTGGTCCAACATGTTTTGACCCCCTGTATAATAAAATATTAATTATGATTAATATATAATTGATAAATATTCATACATATCTTACTATATATCATTACCTTTTAATTTTTTATTATACAAAAAATAGTAATTCTTTGTTAAAATAATTATTTTTCTGTTAAATGTTATGTTTTCTATGCATGTTTTGATTAGAAAATTCTAGATCATTCATTTTTATCATTGTTAAAATATATATAAATATAGTTATTTAACATTATATTAATGATTAGTAAATAGTTATTATGTTTTATAACCATATAATGGAACATATCTTAGTAGTTTATATTTAACTAAAAAAAACATTGTTTGCAGAGTTGATCAGAAGAAAATTTTTATAGTTAAATGTATATATTAAAAAAATAACCATATAGAATTATTAAAATTTTCATAAGTTATTAATTATTAAATAAATTTAATATTACATAAATTCCATAATCATTATCATCATAAAAATGAAAATAATTTTAATGTAGATAGTAAAACCAAAAAAAATAATAACACACAATAATTCTTGAATTAGTATGAACATGTTATTGTATAATGATAATATATATTCTAAAAGGGGTGAAAATTTTAATAAATATCGCATTTATTCATTTAATCCATATTTAGAATCTTTCACGTGAAACAATAATGTATAAAAAATCTGTCCTTCATAGAGGTTATGGTCGGCACATATGCAAGAGTGAAATTTTCATTTTCCAATTGATATGATGGTTAAAAGGTAGATAATATATTACATTTACAGAATAATAATATTTTCAAAAATATATATATGTATATGATAAATATTTATTTATTATCACTAATGTTTCATGGTAATGATAAAATAAAATACATCAATTAGGGGAGGTAATATTCCAGATGCATACATGAGTGACAATTTTCATTTTCTTTTTGAAGTATAGGAGAGAAGATGTTGTTTTACCATAATTATAATAAAATTTTATAATTTTTATTACACTCAATTAATTATGTAAATATCTTTATATTATATTTCAATTTGTTATAAGAAGAAATAATCATAAAAGAATTAAGAAAAAACACATGCCTCCCCATTGGATATATTCTCTTTGATTACAACTTAGTCCTTCTCGTATTGAAGTCATTATGAGGCGAGGACAAAAAACTCAATGATAGTTGATTTGTAACTTTATTTGGATTTGGTTTTGTCTATTTTGGGAGATCATAATTTTATAATAAATTAGGATAGTAGGTTCCCATTTATATGTGAGGGGAGCGAAACTCATCAATTTATTATGAAAATTGAAATATAATAAATCTTTTTCAAAAGGAAAGTGGCTCCAATTTAGTTTTATTTAGAGTATAAGATAATTTATTTTCAATTTTCAATCATACAATGAAATATAAAAATGTTTGATAGATATTATAATCTATATCTCATATTTTGACCCATGTCAACCTTTTAAACCCTTAACATGGTAACAAACTCATTACCATTTTAAATTTTTCATTGTGAATAACAAATGAGACATAATAAATAATTTGACTATTATAATCGCAAATTTTTAATATATTTCCAATCAATGAATTTCCAAAAGTGGAAAAAATTAATTTTAAAATGACTATTCGCAAGAAAATGAAAATTGATATATAGAAAACTCTCCTTTTGAGGATAAAAATAATTTTCTACCAAAGTGATGAATAATTTAAATTCCAAGGGAAATAATTGGATTATTTATAATAAAATGTCACATATTTTACATAAAATGTAATCTAAAACAGAAATTATCCTTTTTAATAATTCATTAATTCTGAAGACCACAGAGTAGTTTATATTTTATAAAAACAAAACATAGATTTCCAAAATGTCAAACATTGATTTATACGTAAAACATTTATATATCTATATTATTTTATTACATATAAAAAATATATTTGGTCAATAAAAATGGAATCATAAAGTTACAATTAATTATTAGATTATGATAATGTAAAATATATAAAAGTGTTTTTTAAACCGTTATTTTTTCACAATTCAACCAAAAATCAACCATTTGAGAAAAATTTAAAAAATTCTCCGTATTACAGTTTTGAAATCATTATTAAAAAATAGAGATATTTTTTTCATTTTTAAATTCTGACGTTCTTTAAATTTTCATTAAGTAGAAAATAATTTTTTAAAAGGAAACTCACTTTTATTGTAAAAGGGCCATTTTAAACATTGAGTGTTCTTAACATTATTTCATCTCAACTCACTATAATTGATAATTTATTTTTCAAAAAAATTATTCATAATTTTATGATATTTATATCTAATTTTTATAATTTATTACATACATTAGTTACATGATTCATTTATTACACACTACATAATAATATATTTTTCTAAATTAATATGTAATATATACACATAGTATTACATTCTCCCCCACTTAATGAAATTATTTCTAATTTATTTTTATCTCACATATGATAAAAAGGGTTTAAAATTTTGTCCTAATTTGTTCCATGTAGTGCTGTAGGACTTCAAAAGACATTATTTTAAAACGGATACCTAATAATGGAACCATGCTAGAGAGGAAAAACATGAAGAATGTGGAGTAGATGATAAATATAAATATGTGAAATTTAATACAATTTAATCCACATCAACTATGTTTCCATTTGAAATGAACATTTATGTTTTTTTTAATATTTTAGAATCTAATTATTTCTTAAATATTTTATAAAACATGTATTTAACATTATGAGTGTCTTACTTGTTAAAAATTATAAAAAATAAAACCTTGTAATCTAAGAGATATATTGTATATAATATTTTATTGATTTTTCTTCTCATTTCATAATTTTAATGAATTATTTTACCATTATGATAGAAATTATGTTGATGTATTCATATGAAATTTATTTAAATTCAATTACCATAATTTTAATATTTTTTCTGTTTCATATATATTTCCATATAAGTTTCTTGTAATATTATAAATAATAAATAGTCATAATGATCATGTTTCCTCAAGATCTAAAATCCACTAATAATGGATCAAAATATTCGAAAATGTGATACAATGTTATTCATCCTATCTTCAATCATCAATTAAATAAAAAAAATATTAAGTAAATATATTTATTAAAAAATTCATATAAAGAAGTAATAAAATAATATCAAAAAATATTAAATAAAATTCAATGTTCAACATAAATCATTCTATAAATATATAAACATAGAACTCTTAAATATTAAACTTTCCAAATTCTGAAACCAAAAATAAAATATATTTCATTATATATACTTTCAAAACACAATTATAATTTATTTTGATGCAAAATTAAAAACTAATAATGACATATTCATAAAACTTATATGCTCAAATTATATATTAACTAAAATACATTAATATTTTCCAAAGATAACATCAATTACCAATAAAAACATATATAATTCAAAATGATATCTTAATATATATCACTCAAATTATATCAATCATTTATACATAAAATACCACACTAAAAATCTTACCATTCACCTTAACTCCTATAATGTTTGTAAAGATAAAGCAATCATGCATAAAAAATTTATTAATCATAAAATCAGTGAATTTTATTACAATCCCAAGGTTGTATAAACTATAAAACATTGGATCCCCAAAAATATTAACCCATTAAGAATATAACAATCATTAATTAATCATAAAAAATATATATTAACCATAGTTGTTTTTTTACCTTTCAACTTATTTACCCAATAAATTTTTTTCCAAAAAACCCTCACAATAAACCACTTGAAAAATAAATGGTTAAATATACCTGAATCATATATTTAGAAAACTACCAAAATATAAATAATCACCATAAAATTCAATCAATAAAAACTCAAAAAGTTTTTTATTGAATTCCAACTTCTGGTCAACCTTAGACTTATTAACAGAGGATGATAAAAAAACACGCAATATATATTCATCAGCTCACTACCTAGATTCTAATAATATCTAAACATATAATTATTCCAACTGTGATTACACAAAATAGAATACATGGATTTGGTTCTATGAAAATTATTCTTTATGAACAATCTTCATTTCCAACAAAAGAAACCCAAACAAAAAATCCATAATTATAATGTTAAAAAAATAATGATTCACTTATATTCTAATTCCAATATTCAGTTTAGGGTTTCAAAAAAACTGGAAACCCCTTTTATGTATCACAACTATTGTCTTTGTCATTGAATATTAATTAATTCCTTTATAAAAACATATTCTTATGTCATGATAATTTATCAAAATCACTTATGAAATTATTGATATGTGATTCCATTTTATACATATCATATAGAATATCACTATTTATATGATTGGGAAATGGAAACATAAAAATAGTGAGATAAAAGTCCATTTAAGGTAATCATATGAATTATAATTCGATGATCACTAGTTGATATAGGATGATAACATGGGTTTGATATCATTACAATTTCATATAAAAACAAACATAAAATTTCATAAAGATTAGGTCATGAGTTAAGGAAAAATGGTGTTTCCTAAAAAATATATTATTGTTAGAATTTAGAATCATTAGTATTAAATCCTGATCCATGAGAGCATAAAAGAAGAATAATTCAAACGTTTTTCCTAAAAAGTGGAATAAAAACAAGTATATAAGTCATATGTAATGGCTTATCATTGTGGAATTTCTAAAGTAGTATGATTTTGATAACCCCCATATACCCTCTTGAGCATCATCTAGCCACTTGTATACAATTGTGGGATTAGGTTAATCAAATGTACACCTACATGGTCTTTCCAAATCCACCCATGAACCATATTGGTATTATAAAAACCTTCCACATTTCATATTAGTCTTGGGAAATCCTAAAATGTACACTATTGGGAATAATAAAACTTATTGTGTACGTTCACGGGATTGAAATAGCCACCATTGTACCCTTTAATATATAGAGGTATAATTATTTTCAAAATTAATTTTAGGTACATAATTAACACACTCATAACATTATAAAAAATTGGTCACATATATTCATCATGAACATAATAATACTTATCATTCTATTACATTTTAATTAAAGTGTAAGAATGAAAATGGTCTCAGTAAGTATTATTAAGACATAATCAGAATAATATATCTAGGTAAAGGATGTGGATGGAATCAAAAGATCATATAATTATTGAAAAAATGAAATCTTTAATATATATTGATATTGATGAACAATATTTTTATTAAATAATTTGACATATTCATTGAAAAAATAAAATGACATATTGTATTTTCTTTATAACATTTACAGACAAATATTTTGTTGAATAATGAAATAGGATTATCTTTTAATACAACTATAGTTATTTAAAATAATCTTAATGATGGATATGTTCCATGATGGTAGTAAAATATGTTCATTCAATAAATGTTTGAGTAACATTATTTTTGCAATTTTTTATAGGAACTCAGAAAAGATATGTTTAGAAACCAAAAGGAATAATAATTTAAAGTTTATTAATTAAAGTAAAATATATTATATAAATCATTAATTATTCATTTAAACATACATAATAAATACTGAAAAATTATTTTCAATTACATGAATATTTTAGAGAACATTTCCAACCGAAAACAAGGAATAAGATTAGGTTTTATTAAAAAAATATTTATATATTTTTTTTTTGAAAAGTGTAGAAAAAATTAAATAATACATAATATTCATATAAATAGGTTTAGAAGATGTGATATTATGGGTTTTATGAAAGAATGAATGAAAATTTCCTCATAAAATTATTTTTTTCATAAAAATCCTAATAAAAAGTGAGATTTTAATATAAACACATTCACCATTGTTAAAATATAAATTCAAAGAAAATGGTGAGAAGAACATTATATATATTACTAAATCACAATATATTTATGTAATTTTTTCATAAAATAAATTCACGAGTAGTATATACACTGCACAAAAAGTGGAGGTGTTGAATATAGAACACATCTTAGTGAATTGGAATTGAGATGATGAGGCCATTACAAAAATGGTATTCTATGAATCATAATCCCATGAAATATATAACATGAAATATATTTTAGAATCATTGAAATTTTATAAAAGTATAATAAAAATACATATATAAGAACATACTAGATAATTTATATAAGAAGTTGTGAATATGACATATGTTTCTACAAATAAAGAGTTAGATGAGAAAGCCTTAAGAAGAATGGTCACATTTGAAATAGGAATCTATCAATAGAATTATTATATAGAAAAACTTTATACCAATAAATATTTTTAAGAAAGGTTACATAAACAATTATTTTTCATAAAAAACATAATCTTAGGATAACAGAGTCCTTGAAGATGAGATATAAACCTATGAATGGAAATTTAGATAAAAATACCCTTATATTATGAATCAACTTTGTCAAACAAATTATAAAAAACTATATAATAAATATATAATTATTATAAATTTATTATAAAATTATATGCATACTAATATTACAACCCATCATTAAAATATAATTTATTAACAACCATGTAATTGTAATTCCTTGTTAAAATATATACCGTATCGGCATGAGTGACACTAAAACCAATTACCTATGTTAGTGTACCACATAAACTCAATGATTCTACCCCATATTCCATAAGATTTTTAATATAAGTTTGTGTGTAATGATGTATTTTGGGTGACAATACAATCATTACCATATTATGAAATAGGGGATATAAATATTATATGACCAATAAAATATAAGTCAAGAACCATTAATTGTATAATCAGTTCCCTAAAATAGGGAAATTTCCCACATCTATATTGAAGTAAAATATAATTCCACACTAGTGATAGTTTTCAATGAAAACAAAAAAAATGAAGGCAAATTTACAATCACAAAAATAAGTACTCACAAAAGTTTAATCTCCTCAATAATGATCTATGTCGAGTCCCAGTTCATTCATCTAACATAAGACCATTTCTCTTATCCTAACTTAAAACAAGGATGCCTTCTTGGGTACCAAGGGGGGATGATCAAAGTAAGAGTAAATCGCATTTGTAAACCAAAAATGGATTCCATAGTAATATCTACTCCAATTTGTATGAAGTGGTAGATTGAATAATATAAACGGTGTAAATAAAATATGATTCATTATTTGACAAGATTTATATAAACTGCATTTATCATCTATTCTTAGTGATATTTGAACACATCCAAATAGACTCATCCCATTCGAGACATATGAACCATAAGTCATGGGTTTCAAATTTCAATATACGAGGATCCTTGGTCCATTTTTTCATTCTTTTATTCATTACTCATTGTCTGACCAACCCAAATCACGATATAGAACAAAATGTCAATACCCTTGATGTCGATGGAATCATTCCATTTGTTGAACCATGCATGGATTAGGTTCCAATTGAATCAATCATACACACACAATCATGATAATACTTATTATAATATCCTACCTTACCATCAAACACATTTGTAAGGTACAACCTCAATGAACTCTTATCAATTAATAGTAATTAGGGTTTAACTTTCCATTATTATCAACATTACCATGTTCATTACATTCATTAAATATAGTCAATTCCATATCATACTAATTTTATATTTTATTCATAACAAGAACCATTAATATTACCATTAACCCATTATAGAAACATGGATACCCCCTTTAACTATTTATCATATTTATAACCAATCATACTATAGCCCATTGAACATTTAAATGTTAATCCAATAATATATTTATACCAATACAACATTCCATGAAAAATCATTAGTTGCTATATTTCATGAACATATTAATTTTCCATTTTACAACTCAATTGCGGTTCTCAAGGGAGTGGAACACCCCTTTGGTGGCATTTGACCTGGTCTGATCATCATCAATAGACCCAATGGGTTTCATGAAAGGTTTATCACCAAATTTCTTCAACCAAATTATCATTTCATTACAAATAATAAAATCTTTTTCATTAAATTACTAAATAACATTCCACATTAAAATTAAATAATACTTTAAGAATGTGGGTAATTACTTGTGGACTAGTTACCTCATGCTCTTAAAAACCAATCATCAAAAAGTAGTTGCTGATTCAATATAAATAACCATCAATATTAAATATAAAAAAATATATATATGGGATTATGTAATTATAAGGATTTAAATTATTTAACCATGATTATTTATTAATATTTATGGAGGTGGACTAGAAATTTCACCCAGATCACTAATTTTAAATTGATTCTCTATAAAAGATCAATAGTTGAATGAGAAAAATTCATGGAGTGTTGGGGAGGACTATGTTCAGAATAATATGTTTTAGAGGAGGAATGATAATAATTTGGGCTAAGAAACCCTTAAATATAAATGGTGTAAATGGAAAATATCCCCATATTTTAGGTGGAATATGTTTTGGTAGAATATTAGGGAAAATATATATCTTCCATGTGACACCCTCTTGCCAAATGAGATATGAGCCATATAGCTTGTCCAGGAAACCCACACTGTTTGAAAAATTGTGTGTAGGATATATTATTGAGTAATTCTAATTGAGGCTCAATATGCATGGTTTCATGGGACCTATTTCATTTTTTTCTAGAAGTTCACCACCCTCCATAAGGCTTCATGTTTTTCTTGTATAGTTAGTACGATACACGTTTTAACCCTATAAAAAATCTAGATGGAAATTTTCCCTATGTTTTCATTTAAAAAACTTTTAAACAATGTTGAGACCTGTAAATCTCCCAAGCATCATTCCATAATATAATTTATAAATTTATTGTAACAAAAAATAAAATGAAAATTCACCTCATCAAAATTTTAGGATCTTATGACCTTCCCACCATATAACATCTCATCCACAGGCATCACCAATCATCTATGGAAAAAAATTCAGCATATGAAGTATGTATATCATATTTCCACATCTCATGTATCCTACCAAAACAAGTCCATGCTCCCACAACACTCAAACCAACATTACGACCACACCCAAAAAACCAACTCACTATGATCCACAAGTTGAATTGCATGCACATCAAAACATTCACCAGCCTCAATGTCAATATTATAAATATCAATAACATGATAATGGTAATTAAGAAACATCCGAAGTATTTAAACATGAAAATAATCTTTCATTTCACTAAATCACTATGAAAGAAGAAATTGGTATTCCACTGGTCTGATCCTCTCTATAATCTGAAATTCCCACACATGCCTGGGAGAAATCATACCAAATTTCTGAGTCTGTTAATTACCCAACCATAGAAACACTCGAAAGAACACATAATTAACTCTTGTAACCCCTTTTTTCAATAACATTGTTCATCACATGATAGATTTTTAAATTATTAGATAACCATATTATTTTGAATTAAATGAATATTCTTTAATGTCTCATGCTGGAGACTCGGTCCCAACAACTGTGATTCCCAAGCCTCAATCTAACACAATAGAGATCTACATGATCTACAAATGATCACCTTATATGATTCCATATAGATAGTTTTATGATTAATATTTCTATAGGAAATTTCTACAATATATAAGTTTTTATCCCTTTCCCTTCTAAAATGTTAGATGAATTCCCTCAACATGTCATATATTACCTAGATAATACATTTGGATTTCATGTTTATCTACTGGTGAAAACCCGATCCTAGAAACCCCAAATTACCATGATCCTTATCCAATACATTCTAATGAATGATTTAAAATTTTCTACATGATATGAAACTATAGTATATGGTACCCCATGAAAATGAACAATATCCTAGACATTAAAAGATACCAAACTTGTCAATGGTGAAAGTATCCCTAATCAGTAAGAAATATCCAACTTTTGATAAATGTTACACATTTACCCATATTATTTATTCATCTAAGGAGGCCACAAAATTTCATCCATAATATACATGTTAATTTTATCCCACATCTATTCTATAATATGAAATGACTTTAAAATTTCAACCGTTCGATGATACTTGTCCAACACCTACTAGAAGGTGCTGCATCATGTTACAAAACCTAAAATTTCATCATTCATTCAAGGAACATGAATAAAAATTAAATTTCAAATTTTTTTTTTCTAGAAACAGGATTCACATACCATTTAAAATTATTGAAAATGTACATTATTTATTTCTACATACAAGTGGGCACAATGATACGGTCATGAACATTGATGATCTCATCATCATCAATGGTACAATCAGATTGTGTCGCCCCACCATTAAAACTATCCCTCAAGGGATAAACCATGGAGTTATCTTAATTCCTCCTTTAAACATTATTTATTATAATGGTTTGAATGTATATATACTTGAGTTCCATCTTCTCCTACTACTTAGAAAAATCAACATGCACCTCAGCAAAAAAATCAATCATCTTCCACATTGAACTAGACTCTTGAGCCGCCTCATTCTGAGTGTTATGAATAGATGAATTACAGAAACTAGTTCCAATTCCTAGCATACAACCTAGCTGAATGTTACAAGTTTTTATCTAAAAAACTATCTCTAATACCGAAGCTTAAAATATTGTGTAGAAATGATTTACTCAATACTTCTACAATTAGTATAAATGATAAGCCTCCATCAAATAAGTTAATTTCACCTACACTTACAAGAATAAAATATTAAAATGAAATCAATATCATGCATAGTATTACTTAGTTCATGTGGCCTCAACTTCCATGATATATATTCCAGAGTTCGATCTCCTAGAATAATCAATTTCCCACATCCGAAACCAATGGCATCATAATATAGTGTATACACTCAACCTAATTCATGAAATATCAAAATTATTGTAGTGGTCAAAACCCACTTCTACTCCTAAAAATAATTGTAACATACTCTATACCACTCAAAAATGGTTAATATCTTGTACTTTACTTAGTGTGGAACCTTCAAAAAGTAAATATTTTATGGACCTTACTAAATTACAATCTAAACCAAAAAATTATCTGGTATCAAAAAATAATTTTGGCAACTCCAAAGAATCAATTACATGCATCCTATTTGGGTTCACTAACTCATATCTCACCGAGATGATATGTCCTACAAAATGAACCTTATCAATACAATATTGACACTTGGATAGAATGGTGTATAGTTGATGCTCTCTCTGCTCACTCTTGATGATTCCATGATATTTTCAACAACGATGCAGATTATAGTAGTACTGTAATATTTCATCGAAGAATAAAATGAGAATCTATGGTTGTTGGATATGGTCTATAAAAACAATAAATATAAATGGAGTGTTTTCTAACCTAAACCACATTACAATACTCTCATAGAAACCATACATTCTTCTCAAATATGTTTGTGGTATATTTGCGAGCCTCAACCTCAACTATCGATATTGTGATCTCATAATAATATTTGGGAACACAATAGAACCTGTAAATTGATTCCAAATATAATCAATCCTTGATAGATGAAATGAGTTATTAATCATCACTTGAGTCAACTTATATTAATCAACACATAAGATATTGTTTATTTATTCTTATATGATAAAAACCTGGAGAAATCCAATGTGACATACTCAGAGAGAAAAAATATAAATCCTATAACTCCTCCACCAGAGTTTTCTGATCATGAAGTTCCACCTGTACCATTCTGTAAAGACAAAGAGATATTGGATTGGATCGTAGTATCATCTCAATTGTTAACTCAACCACCCTCTCTGGTGGATTTCCTATGAAGCATTCAACAAACCGCTTGGGAACTGATTTATTACTCGATAAAAATCTCCATTACCCACTCCCTTATCATCCATAAAATGGATAAAAACACATGATGTGAGATCAACATTTTGTTGATGAATTGCACCATGGATGACCTGCCAGGATATCTCATTCCCCATGGTGACCATAACAATCACTGTTAATAAACATAGAGGTCATATTTTGATGAAAATATTGAATTTCATCCCAAAATTTAACCAAATAATTGATTCCCCTTATTATATTAAAATCTATAATTTCAGTCTTGTAAAAGCCATAAAGGAGATGGTACCCATAAACTCAAGGGAACACCCCTTAGTTTGTTGGATATCCTCATCTCGCAATCCCAACGATGTCTCTATTGACATAACCCCATTCATATAATCCAATAATAGAACAAAAATATTTATCAACATAGAAGATATAAATAAAATCTGAAAGCTCATTTATCAAATTAGTCAATATAATGTGTAGAATCAATATGAATCCTACCTCGAAAAGTTGATGGTTCATCCTCGCTATTGTTGGGTTCCGAATAAACTACATGAAGATGATCTATCCCACTACCTTATACTGTAGTATAATTCCCCTTTACTATAATTTCATTTTAATATTTATTCTCTTATCCTAATATTCCACATCCCCTCCATGACTTTTATGGATATTGGGACTCCAACTACAAGACTGATATAGGTAGTATATCGCCTATTGGTTGTCTGCATCATCTTAGGTCTCCCATTACTATCTCTTTGTCAGAGAAACTATTTTCAAAAACCATAATACCATAATAAATTAATTCCACTAGTGGTATACGAAACTGACCATCCATTTTTCTTGATCCTCCACACTAGTAGCAGAACACTTCACTAAAACACCGTGATATTGATCCTTTCCATTAACTACTCTATTCGCCAACACTGTGGTGAATATTCTTATAATGAATTTTCCAACTATCAAAATACATATCACATGATAACCTAAATATAACAACTTTTCCACCTGTAAAATCCTTCATCAAGTTCCCCTTGAATTTAGATCCTTATTTATAACATCATGATACTTTTGAAGTATGAAAATATTTACTTGTTACCAAATATTTTATATTATCCACTTCTAAAAACATATTCCCTTTATTTAATCACCTCCCATTAGCCTAAAAACAAATCCCTATAGGTTAATGTGTTTTAAAGAATAATGCATCCTTGATATTATCCACTAGATAATGTAAATAAACAATTTTACATTCTCTATGCTAATAGTTCTTTTATAGAAATACTCCATCAAGTTCTCACTGAATTCATTCTATGTCATAAAATCATACATGTTTACCTGGAAATGGATTTCCCACTAGCGTTTCACTAGTCCCCATAACATATAAGACACTAGATTACGTCACAAATTAAGGGGAGTACCTAAAGGATTCATAATCATCCTAGATAGACACAATCCATAAAGCTTCTACCTTAGGCCCAACATCTCTTGAAAATGTTAGAGGGTGTTGCAGCTGAAAGGCCCTATCAGGTCAATCATATTTTGCACAAAACACCTAGATTCTATCTCTATAAAATATATAAAATGAGTAATTTTATGATGGATTTGATCATAATTCTATTATTTGAAACCAATGGTGGTTTCCTTCCCACTATAGGAGGGTCATTTTGAGTGATGTAATATTATCATCTAACTAGTAAACATCATCATGGTTGAATATCTATAAAATTACAAAATTAAATCATAGAACATATAATTTATAGTCTTCATAGTTCGCACATGAATGGGGTCGCCACTAGCCCTCAATATATCCCTCTATATACACTGATTTTATGACCATAACCATAAATCTATCACTACCCTAAAAAATCCCTATATTGGGCCATGTTTAACGCAGGGTAAACCAAAAACTTCAATAATACTATCCTCTAATTTGACTTTATTGCACATATTTCTGAATAAAAAAGTTTAAATAATCCCAATGAAGAAACATTTTTAGATTTTCAATTAATATTATTCTAATTTAATATAATTACAACATCATTATAGGAATTTAATTTCTTAATAACCCAAAAAAATATAAAAACATTCCAGTTCCAATAATAAATATGGGTGTCCATGTGTTCCTAACCCGAATCCAATCACAAAAATTTATTGAGTTCCCAAAATGATGAATGGATATACAACATCATACCCCACCTTCCCATAATTAAAATCACTTAAACTATGTAAATCAAAACACAAGTGCCTCAAATGAGGTTATGTAACATATAATTGTTCCAATGAAAATAAATAATTATAATCTTACCCGATGATCTTTAGCATCCCCACATACGTGGTTCAGAACCTCCTATAAAATGACTCATTTTAAATCCCTAGACATCCTAGACTCCTATCCACCTTACCCAAATACTAGAGAAAAAATAAAATAAAATTTCTATAATAATAAATAGTTTTTTCCCTTATCTAATTCAACTTATATCAGTTCCTCGAGCATGTTTTCCACATGTCCTTAAGAATACCTTCCCCTATGTTGGAGGCTAAAGACAAGAATTAAGGGTCTAATGATGTTTTTTATAAGTCTATACCCTCTTTAATAGTGTATAAAAATAGTTTAAATCAATTTAAAACTAACAATTACAATAATAATCAAAAACCATGATTCATATAAATAGTTCCCCAAAACTGGGTAAATTATCGCATACATAATATGGTAAAATGTCAGGTCATAAAATTTTCATGTGTCAACAACAACCAGAAATGAAGAAACCTGAGAAACATAATGTATCTACCAAAACTATTCTAATACACATATCCATAAAACATAGGGGTGACATGTAAACATACAAGAAGAATCAGTTCATGTATTCATTATAGTATTTGTAAATCTTTGTCTGACCTTCGCTGAAGATGACATAAAACTCCATTCCAATAAAATTAGAGTCAGGTGCATCAGTCTATCCTCCAAAACATGTTTTTTTTTGATTTTCTAGAGCATTATTCCGGCCCTACACATGGATTAAGAGCCTCTACCAAACCTCCCACTATACCATCAATCATAATTCCAAATGTCATCATAAGTAACCTCTTATTGAAAAATAAATATATGGATGTACCTTTAAATTTTTAACAGTGTTCCCATAGATTATTTTATTAAATATATTTTCTAAATTCTATAATATTGCTAGTTTACCATTTATTCATAACCATAAACATTATTAATTCCATTAAAAATAAAATAAATATGGATATTCCCCTGTATCCTTTTATCATTTTCACCCTCAATAATATCTGGAGAATTTTACATTTCTGTGTTAAAAAATCAACTATTTATACCAGGAGGACATTACATTTATGAACACAAGTGGTTATCTTCATAAACCATTAAATTTTATATTTTTATTTGAATTTCCATTATCAATTGAGGTTAATAATTTATAGTTTACCATATACCAAGTCAACTCATCATCAATAGAACCAAACGGGTCCATGAAATGTCTATCAAAAAATTTTAGCACCAAATTTCACAATTCATATTAAGGAATAAAATGATCGAAATAACTCAAAAAAATAAAAAGTCCCTAAACATGAAAAAAATATTGACACTATGATAACTTTATTTCTTACTCCTTACCTTAAACTAGTATACAACCACTAATCCAACAATAATCCTTTATTTTATCCTAATAAATATTTAATTATCAATATAATATTGTGATGGAAAATAGAGTTTATATATTTTTATTTTTAGAAGTCCTACAATGATGATTCGTCTTGAAAATATATGCAAGGGGACTTTTGAAATACCTAGATCATTGATTCAGAACAAAGGAGCCTTAAATCTACCAAATATCAAAGTAGAATCACCCTTAGAGAGTATAGTTTTTATTAGATAAAACTCCTTATTATTGGATTTGTAATGGGGAAGAAAAATGTGTAATAAAACTTACTTACCGTCATGGAAAATGGTAAATTTTATCATTTTTTATAGGTGCATGTTTTGGATCCCTAGTTGGATGTATATTGCACCAACAGTGCGACATCCTTTTCCAAGAGGTGTCTAGACCATAGGGATTTTTCGGCATCCTGTATGGGTTAAAATACATTTTTATGGTATTATTTTTTCTTTTTTCGAAAAGGGGATCCAGACACATGCATTCCTGGGCCTCCATTCATGTTTTCCAAAAAATTAACCGCCCTCCATGAGTATCCATTACTATGGAAAAAGGTTAGTACTTGTTGTTCAATATCCATGTACTAAGAAAATGATGACTACTTCCACCCCCCCCTTCATGTACCAAACACCCCTAATAACCCCCAAAACCAAAAATAATGCAGATAATAATTGCATTATCGAATTAAAAAGTGTATTGAAATAAAAAGTGCAATTAAATTGAACCATGTTAGAAGATCTAGATCTTACAAAATTAATATTTTTTTATTACATTGGGTTTTCAATGAAAATTCCAATTTTATCTTTATGGTATATGAAGATTGGTAATGGTTTAATAATATGATATTTTCTATAGAATATTTAAAGCATGATTTTTAAAATTCTCTTGAGTTTCATAATTTTTTTTTGGAGCCTCGGTTAACAGTTCTACTGAATCACTTAAAATGTTCATTTTTCAGTGATTATGAAATTTAACTAATGTATTGAATTTATATATAGATATACCTTAAGATATTATTACACCCAAATAACTTATTTATCATAAATTCATCACTCTTAAATAGTATTACAAATTCCAAAATTCATTAATTATTCATGATAAATTAAATTATAAAAGTGTCCATGTTCTTGGTAGAACTGAATGAAACAAGAACACGTTATATCTTTTGAATGATTAAATCCATGTTATTATAAATAATAATATCTATCTTATAAAATATTTTTCACGTAATATATTTTGTATTTATTAATTTAATAAATATTTATAACCATCCATTTGAGGTTGTAATGAAAAATGAAATGCATCGTTCATGGAAGTGATTGTTCACACATACGCATGAGTGACATTTTCATTTTCAGATTGACGGGTGGTTGATAAGAAAGATAGAATATTATATATAATTATTATTATTATTTCATAAATACCATATATATCTAGTAAATAAATTTTCATAACCATACATGTGTAGAAGTGTTGAAAAACTAAATTCATCACTTTGTAGATGCAATATGCTTCATGTACGCCCTAATGATGTTTTCATTTAATATTACATTGATAATAGGTAGTCATAAGTTATTCCATTAGTATATTAATATTTTAGTATTGAAAATATATTGAATTAATTATGTTACTATGGCCGGAATATATTTTAATGAGATAGAAGAAGAAATAATTTGGGGAATAATTTGGTTAATATTTATACATCATCCTTGAATATATTCTTTTGGATTAATCATTAATACCTATAAGAAAATAATATTTGTAACGAAATGGAATCGGTGAAATGGGGAGATATTTGGGGGATTCTTTCCTGTGATAGTGTAGTTAATTTTTTTATTGGAGGGAGGAGAAGTGGTCCTCTTTTATAAGTGAGGGGAGTGATGCTTCAGTAAATATAAATAACTTTCAAATACAATAAATTTTTTTCTAAAGGAATGTTTCTAAAATTAGAAAAACAAATCAATGATAGTATGTATTGCACAAAAATACACTAATATAATTAAATTTATACAATTTAAAATTATTTTTGATGCCTTCCTAGTATGTTTAAACCAAAGTTTACTTTTTAAACACTTATCACGGTAAAAAATGGATTACAATAGCAATAATTCATTATGAATAGAAAATAAATTGGGAATTATTTGAAAATTTGAATTTGATGATACTGAGTAAGTAATCAATGTCATTACATTAAATTTCTAAAAGTGGTAAAAAAAATTTTAAAATAATTTTTTGTTACACTAAGAATAAATTGATGATGAGAAATTCCCTTTTGGATTATAAAATGAGTATATACCAAAATAATGTACAGTGTCAGCTCCCATGGAATTATATTTATTATTTATAATAAAATGGGGTGTATTTGACATTCAAAACAAAATAAAACTAAACATAAAATTTTAAATAATTTATTTAAATTGAGAGACCACAATTATTTTTATTTAAATAAAAACATCACTTATATTTCAAAAATTCAAATATTAATGTATAGGCGGACAAATATATTTTTAAATCAAAGTTCCTATTTTTTATATATACATTTTTCGTAAAAAAGATTCATAATTTTTCAATTAATTATTATATTATGATTATGTTATAAAAGTAACATTATTTTTAAAATCTTTATTTTTGATTTTTCTCTATAAAATCCATTTTCAAAAAAGCCAAAAAATCATCTCTATTCAAAATTTGTCCTTAAGAATTTAAAAATGAAGTTTATTTTATCAAATTTAAATTCAAAAAAATATATAATTATATTTTAAATGAAAATATAATATATAACGTAGAAACACTTTACAGAAAATTAAATTTTTAAAACATTAAAATCTATTAACCATATTTCATATCAATTACTAAAGATTGTTAACTTATTTTTTCACAATGTATATTCATAATATATATGTTATTCGAATTCAGTTTAAAATGTATTAGTTAATTTATTTTTGTGTTTAAAATATCATACATTATTCAAAAATATATTTAAAAATAGTAAAACATACTAAAATGTCAGGGTGTTACAAAACTTTCAATATTTCACTATTCAATACTAGTTTTTATACTTTATTTTCCTGATATATTTTTGTTTATATTCTATTATACTTATTATTTTTTATTCATAAATTGCATGTGATTAATTTATACTTTCAATTAAATGGTATATATGTCTTGTGCCAATTGGGTGAAAATGGTTTGCTTTCAGATAAAAGAAGTATTTTTCAAAGAAATGCAATTTTACCACCTTTTAAAGGAGAACCATTTTTAAGACCAATATTTGACACTTTTATATATTCAATTTAATGAAATAAAATTCTTTTTTAGTAGAGGTCATAAAAATTTAGTTAGTATAAATTTTTGGTACTTTTTTGATAACATTCATATTTTGATGAATATTGAAAAATACTAAATTTTAATTGAAAACATATTTTTTAATTGAAATAATTTATATTTTTAAATTATGAATTTTAATGGTTTCTAAGTATATTTATATTATATTTTAACCATGTGATACAATTTATATCATTATAAATATTTTCACATTTAAATTTCTGATAAACCCCAATCAATCTTTTGAATGTTTTTACACTTTTTAAAATGCTCTTTGGTTTTGAAAATGGGAATTAATTTTATATTAATTAATGAAAATTCAATGTTTTAAATTTTTTAAAATAGAATTCATTTTCAAATTTTAAATATCAAAATTATCTTAGGGTGATGTTTTGATATTTTTATGAAAACATTCCATTTTTTACGAACTGTGAATAACATTACGTTATTATTTAAAACCGGCGTTCTATTTGAATAATTATTTATTTTATTTAAACTTATATTAATTAAAAATAGATATAAAATACTTATATAAGATAAATGTAATTAATTAGATTCATTTTAAAAAATAAATTAGATGTATAAAATTATATTGAACTTTTTAATGCCTTTTACACACCTTCTAGGCACATTTTCAAATTTTCATAAAAAAAAGTTTTACCGATTATGTGAATTGAATTTTAAAAATTTGAGAGAAAGGGTTTACAATAGTAATTAAAATGTGGTTCAATAAGATGAAAATAATTTTGGGTGAATTGTAACTTTTGATATTTATTTATCACAGTTAAAAGTATAGTGTAAATAAAGGTAAACAATATATTATAATTACCCAATTACATGTTCTAATTCTTTTGGATATGTTTATTTTGACCAAAAAAACAATAGTAATAAAATATGATCCTTTTTATCCACTAGGATTAAATTAGGACATTTATTAATATTTTATTTAAAAAAGTATTAAAAGTGGTGAATTCAAATTTTAATAACTGAATCATTTTTAATATAGTAATATAAATTAGAAAAATTAGACATTAAATATTCATTAGATAGCTAAAAATATTTCCTACATAATAGTATTTTATTTATAATTTTATGAGATTAAATAATTAAATTAATTTATGATACAATGATGATGCAGTAATTGATGATTAAAATAATTGATATTATAAATACAAAAAAATGTAAATTAATGTTTTTGATGCCATCCATGGATTTTATAGATTAATATGTCATATTTGGGTTGATTATATGAATTTTTTTCCAATTAATCATGATGTTATGACTTTCAAGAAAACGTAATACTAAATAT
The DNA here is from genome assembly GCA_963277665.1 of Viscum album. Classification (NCBI taxonomy): domain Eukaryota; kingdom Viridiplantae; phylum Streptophyta; class Magnoliopsida; order Santalales; family Viscaceae; genus Viscum; species Viscum album. The sequence continues at coordinate 1,223,743,094 of OY728131.1, read as the reverse complement.
TGTCAAAATTGGAATAAATGAGTTTTTAAAGAAAATACAGTATTATTAATTTATATAACTATTATAAATTCTATGGTATTGCCAAAGGACTAATATAATGATATAAATTTTATTAATGATCCACTTGGGTTTCACTTGGAATTTTATAGTATGTTATTTAACCATATAATATAAAAATTCAAGGAGACATGGTAAATGTTAAACTATTTACCTATGAGTTAAATCTAAAGTATGAGGTTAATACAGTCACCTATACCTCTATAGAAGCTATTGGATGAGATTATTGAGACCCATAACTACATAAGGCTTTAAATAAATTCATTTTTAGTTATTTTAAATATAATATTAATGTATATTCAAATAATATTTCAAGTGTTTCTTATGGTGCCCCTCACTCCTTTAATAAAAAGGAACATCCACTTCACTCAAATTCACACCTCCAAATCCATTTTGTTCAGAAAACGCCTTCCTAAATATCCTCCTAACTTCTCTCAAATAAACGTAGAGGCCTTACCTTGAGCATAAAGTGAACCTAAGGAGAAATTTTGTTCAAATAAAAAAGGAAACTCCCAAAGAAGAGGTAATTATTTGGTCACCTCTTTCAAAGTTCATTTCTTCTTCCACTTTCTCTTTCTTTGTAATTTACATGCCAAAATAATAAATCTGGTGCCTTCTACATATTGAGAAGTTATTATTACTATGGTATTACCATATTCATTATTCTATTCATCTTATGAATGATAATACCACTATGCGTGCGTACGTACGACTTTCCGTCTCCACCCGCGGTGTAATTTTTTATTCAACACTATATCATTTTGATGGATATAATGATGGGTATTATATATATAAATAAAGAAAATTACATGATAATTTTTCTTTATCATTAATATTCCATCCTATTCCATTCATTTTAATCATTATGGAAATGATATCGTCGCTCGTATGTACGTACGACTTATAGTCTCCACGACGCGATATGATTTGTTTCACCTGCACCATTCAAAGATGATTATAAAAATCATAATATGTACATAATATATGACCTAATAATGATACTGGAGATATACATACATATATATGTATGTATGTATTTATGTATGCATGTGTTTACTTGCATATATCTTATTCACTTACTTCTATTTAATATGATATGAAAACGGAAACAATGTTTCTGGTGTATGTACAACCTACCATCTCCATAAACATTGTTTTCCATTTCATATATCTATATATTATACATATATATATTATAAATATATATTATATATAAGTCATGTTTTATATTCTTAAAATATTTAAATCTGGATCTAAATGATACGATCAATAATAACAAGGAAAAACACGTACGATAAAGAAAGTGATAATTAGCAAAAATGTTAATGTATCATAAAAATCCTTATTAAATGGGAAGCATATAGTCACAAATTAATCATGTATGATATTATTAATATTAATATGTTTCTGGTATTATTTAATCACAAACTATGGTCACAATATAGGAGGTTAAATGTACCCTCGACCAACGGAAAGTACAAAGCAAGGGAAAATTCCTCAATCTTATTATTATATAATATTGTTTATGTGTAACTATTTTTGGGGAAATATGTGCTATCCATGTCCATATTTCATAAAATACATTTATAAATGTTTCTTTTAGGGTACTTTCTAATAAAAATATCATTTTAAAATTTTTAAATAATTATTCTTCTAAATCATTCTCATTGATGTCCATGTTTTCAAAATGGTTTTAAGGATTCATTTATTTGGATATGAATGTATTAAAATGATAATTACTTTAAAAAGATTCAAAGTGTTATGGGTCACTTTGACCAAAAAAATATATTTGAAACATCTTCCTTTATAAATTTTGTGACTTATAAAGGATTTCATGAAAAAAATGATATTTCTCTCAAAGGGTTGTTCATATTATTTTCAACTATGTCCACATCCTTTTTCTATATTATTCTTTATTGAAGTTCATTTATTTTAAATATAATCAATAGTATTTTTTAGAATACGTTATGATATGATTGATTGTGAATGTACTATTTTTATACCATTCATGTTTTATAGTTAATGTATTGACATTTCGAATGCTAGTTTTAATATGAATGTTTATATTATGTATCAATATGTTCATATGAGGAACGCATTGGATTTAGTAAGTGACGGGTGGGGCCCACTATATCCCATTTATGCATCGGTAGGTCTCATGAAACAAATTTGTGTCTTGGAACAAGGCCTTGACAAAAAATTTATTTGTAGTCTTAGAATGAGGCCCGTAATATGTTGTAATGATGTCCAGTGTTAGGCATTCTCTCATTATGAAATTAATTTTTACATGTGATTATTCGATAAGTAGAATATCCATGTGGATGATTATATTATTATGGTTGATTTATTCTCTCCATATTATGTTCATGTGTATGTCTAAAATGCTTGTGTTTTTATTACACATCTTTACTTAAAATGTTATAGCTTTCACTAAATTATTTAGAGTTACTGAGCATATAAGATCACCCCTTTTATATGTTTTCTTTTCCTAGGATTCCATGAAGTGAATTACGATTGATATGTAGGGTTAATCTAGGGGATTAATGGAGTTATCGAAGGATCATTTATGTTGTGTTTAATTTTTTAATTTTTAATGTAATGTTCATGTATGTAATCAATTTTCATGACTTCTAAATTGATCAGTCTTCAGGACTTGATTATTTTTTAGTCATTCCAATGTATTAAAATAATTCCCCAACTATAGGCATATAGGGTTGTGGTGATAAAGTTGGTCTCAAAAGAAGATTAGCAATAACCTTGGAAACTAGATTTAGATAAATTTATATTAGAAAACATTAACCTAAGTCATACATTAAGGATTAGTATATAATAACTTCCTAATATTTTTTTAATGTAGAGATTTTGTGCAATGTCCAAGAAATACATCCATGTTTGGATATGAGAAAGTAGAGGTGGCTGTGGGAAAGATGTACCCAGGAGTGAAAACTCTGACAAGCAGTTTTGGGCTTGACTCGGGGTATCTGGATACATGACAATGGTCCTTGCTGCACTTTTGGTTATGATACTCCCAGGAAGATATGCTAAGGATAATTCACATTTTTTTATAATCCATTATGAAGGATTTTTGAGTAAATTCTAATCACAGAAAACATTTTTTATGATTATTGATTATATGACTAATATTTTCAATTTACATTAGGTATTTTTATATGTTTCTAATTATGCATTGTGATTCATAAATGAACCTACTGTATTCCATTATTTAGAAGTGTAACCTATTAAAATAATGATAACTCCAGTAATACACATGATCCAAATAGTAAGATGGATCATATCTTTTATAGTATTAAGCCAACATTCTGAAGGGAAATAGTCTCCCACATATTCTTATCATATGAAGAAATCGTATCATGTGTTAATGAGATAAGTAAATAATTCTCTGAGTTTTATGGATTTGAAGGGAAGAAAAGGAATAAAAGGATGGTAGAGATAAAGATGGATAATGGGAAGAGGGGAAAGAAGGATTTTCCCATATGTGATAACTGTGGAAAGAATCACCTTGGAAAATTCATGAAGGGAATAAGAGTTTGTTATATTAGTGGATAAAAAGGACACCAAGTACATGATTTCCAATGGAAGAAAAATGTTTCAAATGTACAATGCTTCATCTAAAATGAGTTGGACCACTATGCGAATCAATTTCCAAATTATCAGAGTATTCCCTAAATGATGATATTGTATAATAATAAAGTTATGATACTACCACAGATGAAGAGGAATGAATATTGTTCTTATTTTTTTGTTAAAGAAATATTTCATTTGAGTATTTTATCTATGATGTACTGCTTATACGAATTATAGAAATAAATAAGGATTGTATTGAAACACTATTTCACGATGGATTTGAGATTATATGATTCTAAGAAAATTGAATCAATATAAACTAGATATTTTCGGAAAATTCATGGTTGAAATAAAAATAAAAAATAATATGGTTTTGATACTGAGGTAGTGATTTTGGAATAATATATGATTGATCTGGATAAATTATATTCTATATTCTTGACTACTTTAAAACAAATAATTGTTTGTTTATTCCATTGTTGTCGGAGATTAAAACATTTTTTGGATATAAGGAGTATATCAATTATTCTATAAGGAATAAGGGAGAATTAATGAAATCAACAAGGTTTAATGGTAATTTAGTGTCTTACCATGTTTTAAAAGAATACATGATGAAGGTATTAACATGTTATTATGTGGAAAAAAAGATCTTCATTGTGTTTAACATCCTTATAAATTTTGGACTGTGAGTTCTGAAAAAAGTATTTTGGATAAGTCTAAAGGATGTAATGGATTAAGATTGACATTGGATACTATTATTAAGGTCAAACAATTTTTTATGAATATTTTTGGATTTTTATAAAAAGGACAAAACAGAGGTTGGGCGACAACATGTCATGTCGGGAAAGGGCGCAAGACTTCAACCTGCAACCGAAGGGTGATGGGGGTGCATTAACTACCACTATCCTACATGATGTCTTGTTTGTGTAATGTTGTTTTTTAAATAGTATGAAAAATGAATTATAAATTATTTGTTTTTGAAAACCTATATGATTTGGATAAATAGAATATTTTTGAATTCGATTAACTTTTGGGGAGAAAGATGAGTTTGTGGTAGGAATTATTTGAAGGATGAAACTCTACTTGTCATGTACATTTTGTTTTTATTATTCTATGAATAAATTATTTCTTAAACATTAGGTAAGGGATCCTAAAACCAAAAATTTGTTATCTTAATTCTTTATATTTTATAGAAGCATTGATATTTTAAATTGTCGTCGATTGATGTCTTTGAGGCCCTTATTTTTACAATTGTTTGTGATTGATGACATAAATCACTCCATATAAATATTTATATTTTTTCATCAAATTATGAGTCTCTAATTTCCACCAGTTTTCCCCTAATCAAGTTCATAATTTGGTGGTGAGTGTTTTTATTTTTTTTCCTCTTTTTAAGACTAAAATTTATTATCCCAATATTGGATGAGGGTTTTCCACTAAGGTAATTTTTTATTTTAACTTTTTATCTTAAAAGAATAATTTCAAATTGAGAGGAAGTAATTTATTGAAGGAGGGGAGAATATAACACTTCATGATTTTAGAGTATGTTATCTCTTTAATGTAATTCATTAACTAGCACTACACGCAATACTGAGTTCGAGCGCACTAAGACATAAAAACTAGATGTTAAAAAATTTGTTATGAATAGTATTAGATGAATTTGTAATTTTATATAATCCGTATAGTTTCAGAATCCATATTATGTGTTTCTTAGACATAATTTAAGATCAAATTCATTTTTTCGTATAAAAGAAGTATTTTTCAAAAACTGACATTTTACTGCCTTTTAATGAAGAACCCTTTTTAAAACCAATATTTGACACATTTGTATAATAAATTTAATGAAATTTAATTTTTTTTTCTAGATGTAGGACATATAAATTTTTTTTTGGATACACATTTGGTACTTTTCAGATAACTTCCATATTTTGATGAGTAGTTAAGAATACAAAATTTTAATAGAAAATATCATTTTTAATAGAAATAATTAACAGTGTTAAATTATACATTTTAATTTTTTGGAAGTATAATTAGATTATATTTTTACAATTAAATACAATGTTGGTCATTATAAGTAATTTTAAATTTAAATTTGACATAATCACAAGTCAATCTTCTGATAGTTTTTACTATTAAAAAAACTATCTTCTTGGTTTTGAAAACATGAATAAATATTCAGTTAATTTATGCAACTTTTATGTTTTTAATTTGGTAAAATAAAAATAATTTTTGAATTCGGAATATCAAATTTATCTTTGGGTGAAGTTTTGTTATTTTTCTGAATACATTCAATTTTTGATGAATAGTGGAAAACACTGTATTGTTGTTTAAAACTAACTTTTTATTTAAATAATTATTTATTTTATTTAAATTTATAATATAGATATATAATACCTATATAAGATCAATTTAATTCATTAGAGTTGTTTTATAATAAAATTAGATGTATAAAATTTTATTGAAATTTTTAATGTCTTTTACCCACCTTATATGAACATTTTCAAATTTACATAAGATGAAGTTTAATCGTGTAACACCCCAAGCTTCCACGGTACATTTATCTTTGAATAATACAATAGTGCGCGTTGTACGCAACTTCTAGTTCTTACACACACCACAACCAATCAAACTAGTCGTTATGAATAATAATACCCACATTTTGAAATTTTATAAATTTTATCTTTCAAAATGAACACCATTTTTGGATTCAAAATATCGAAATCAGCTTATAGTGAATTTTTGGTATTTTTTCGAAAACATTCAATTTTTGATGAATAGTAAAAAACACCGAGTTATAGTTTAAAACCCATTTTTTATTTAAATAATTATTGATTTTATTTAAATTTAATTAATGTAAAAATAGATACATAATACCTATAGAAGTTAAATGTAATTCATTGGAGTTAGTTTAGATAAATTTAAGATATATAAAAATTTTATGGAACTCTTAACCGTCTTTTACCCCTCTTAGGAAAATTTGAAAATTCACATAAAACCTAATTTTTCATCTTCTGCGAGTTGAATTTAGAAAATTCAAGAGACACGGTTAATATCAAGGAGTAAAATTTGGTACAATAAGATAAAAATAATTTTTGGTGAATAGTAACTTTTTACTTTTATTTACCACGGTTAAAAGTAAATAGGGTAATTAAGGGTATAAATGATATTAATATTACCCTAACACAAGTACTAATACTATTGGAAAAATGTATCTCGACCAAAAAGAACCTTATGAATATAATATTATCATTTAGATCCACTTGGATTAGATTAGGACATTTATTATTATTTAATTCAAAGAAGAGTTAAAATAGTTAAAATCAATGTTTAATTACTAACACATTTTTTATATAGGTTTATAAGTAATATAAATTAGATTATAAATATTCATTAGTAAGATAAAAATATTTCCTACATAATAGTATTTTATTTATAATTTTGAGACATTAAATAGTTTAATTTATTTATGACACAATGGTGATGCAGTAATTACCTAATTAATGAAATATTAAAATAATTGATATTATAAATATCAAAATAAATTTAATTTGGGACTTTTTATGAATTAAACTAAATTTATAGAATAATATGACATATTAGGATTGGTTACATAAATTTTGTTTGAAGTAATAACGCTGTTATAAAATTATCAAAAACAAAATACCCAATAGTGTCAAAATTGTCATAAAAGTGTTTTTAAAACAAATATTATATTATTAATTGATATTCTATTCCTAAAAATCTATGTTTCAACAGAAGGACTTATATATTCATATTTGTATCATTAATGGATCCTTTGGAGTATCTTGGAGGTATATAGTATTTTTATTAACTATATAATATAAAAATACAAAGAGACATGGTAAAAGACAAACTATTTAACTAAGAGTTAAATATAAATGATAAGGTTAATATAGTGACCCAAACCTATATAAAATCTATTGGTTCAAATTATTGCGACCCATAACCACTTTAACTTTTAAATAATCCACTTTGGAGCCATTAGAAACCGAATATGAATTTATTATAAAATAATATTTCTATCTTTTCTAAAGGTTCCCCTCACCCCTCTTATAGAAGGGAACTCCCCCTTCTCACTAATTCACTCCATCAAAGCCTTTTGGCTCGGCCATACCCTGACCAAATACTATCTCAACTTCCCACACTTCAACCTAGAGGCCTTAGTTTGATCAGAAAGCCAACCTATGGATCCTTTATGATCAAATCAAAAGGAAGAACCTGATTAAGAGGTAATGTTTTCACCACCCTCTTTGTTGTTCATTTCTTCTACATCTTCTTCTTTATTTGTTATATAAATTCTAAAATAATAACTCCAGTATCTTCTATATACTGTGATGTTTTTATAAATATGGTACAACCATATTTGGTATTCTATCCATCCTTTGAATGACATGTCACCATACGTGTGTACGTACGGCTTACCGTCTCCACGTCGTGGTGTAATTGTAATTCAAAACATTATTATTTGGATGGGTATGACAATGATGTGTAATTCAAATAAATAATTAATATAACATGATAATTATTCTGTATATATTATATACTATCCAATTATATATTATTTTAATATCTAAAGAGTGATATCATCGCTCGTGCATACGTACGGACTACTGTCTCCACGAACGTGATGAGATTCATTCCCCATCATATCCATTAAAGTATAATTCTCATTTGATGATTAAAAATAATGTTTATGGACGTTAAATCATTATGGATATGAATATGATAAAACTATCCATAAAAAACAAGGATTACGTAAAAAAACATATAAAAGAAAAAGAGTAAGTTAGTACCCGAAACAACAATAATACTAAGATATTATTAACAACGAAATGTTAAAAGATCGTATATGATTTCATATTAATGTATATGATTTTTGTATAATTTAATAAAAATTATTTCAACATTATACATGAGGTTAATCTACCCTCAAACAACAAAAATTACAAGGTAAATATTTATTTCCCAATCTCCTCAGTATCCGAGGTTGTTTATATGTGATTATCTATTGGGACTTCTTTATCATCCACATCCATGTTTCTTAAAAATGTATTTCAAAATATTTTTACTATTTACTATACTATGGGTTAAAGTCATTTATACCCTTGTTATACTTTTTATAAAATGGTTTGAAAGTAATCTTTCTGTCGTTTTCAAACATTGTGGTTTTTAACATTTTCGACAAAATTATGGTAAGAATGTCTTTTTTAACTTATACGGCGGGTGCATCAATTTTCCACCATTATAAAATCTTAGAAGCTTCCCTTACACGATTATAAGAATTTTTTCATAGTAAATGTTTTCTTTTAGAATTATGTGACATTTAAATGATTAAAAAAAAGGTATTTCTCTCAAATAGTTTTTATTTTATCTATGTCAACATCCATTGATGGATTTTAAGCTTATCTGATGTTGATTTATTATGATACAAAACATACATATTTTATTTATGGTTTTGTGATATATTTTAATGTGGATATGTTATTTTTATATCATTCATGGTTTATGGAGAAAGTATTGACATTTTGTATGAAAGTTTTAATACAAATGCTTATGTTATGTTTTATCCTCTTCATATGAGGAATGCATTGGACTTAGTTAGTGATGGGTGGATCCCACTATAGCTCCTAGATGCATCAGTTGGTCTCATGAGACAAACTAGTGTCTTGGCACAAGGCCATGAAAAAAATCTTATTTGTAGTCTTGGCAAAAGGCCTTGACTATGTGGTTATGATAGTCCGGCATTATGCATTCCATCATTATGAAAGTGGTTATTGATATTCCATGTGATTAATAGACTAGTAAAATATCCTTGTGAATAAGTAAATGTAATTATTTCATTTTATCTTTTCCATATTATACTGATGTTCAAGTTTATAAGGCTTTTGTTTTAGTTATACATTGCCTTAAACATTAATGCTTATTTATAAAAGTTTCCAATATATTGTTATCCTTACTGGGAATTTAAGCTCACCCCTTTCTATGTTTTATTTGTCCTAGGATGTGAAAAATTATTTTATGAATGAACTGCAAGGATTTTATAAGGGGATATGAGTGTGGAGACAAGACATCGTTGTAGTTTTCACTTTATGATGCAATGTAATCTTTATTAATGTATCTAGTGTTTCCAAGGCTACAAAACTAATCGGTCTTTTGAGATTTGATCTTTTTTTATCATGAAAATGTTATGTAGTAAAACACCGACTCTGGGTAACTGGGGTCGGGGCATTACAGTTTGTATCAGAGGACGTTTAGTACAAACCTTGGAATCTAGATTTAGATAAACTCTTTTTGGAGGACACAGATCTAATATGGACTTTGAGTATTAGTATAGAAGAACTTCCTAGAATTTTGGTATTGTATAGATTTTGTGAGTTTTCCAAGCCATAAATCCTTGTCTGGATAAGAGTAGGTAGAGGTGGATCTGGCATATATGTACCTAGGGGTAAAACCCGAAAACACCGCATTGATCTAGACTTGAACGAGAACCGGTGCACGACAACGGTACTTGCTGCACTCTTCGTTACGAAACTCTTGGGGGATATGCTTAGGATAATTCTAATTTTATTTACAAATCATTATGAAGGGTTTATGAGTATATACTTCCTCAAATAAAACATTTTTATGATTATGGATTATATCCAAAAACTTTTCAATTTATGTTAAGTGTTTTAAAAGTTTGGATTTATCTATTGTGATTCATAAACTAATCTATTGTATGCCATTGTTTAGAAATGGAGCCTAGTGGAAGAAATGGAAAAATTATCAATGCATGCACTCCATGTAGGGATTTCCCTCTGGGCCATGATAATTATAGTGGAGCTGGTGATGCAACTGCTACTGATCATCTTATCACCATACTGGGACAACTCACTCAGGTTATGAACAATAACCTTACCTATATAGAACACCCTGATTAAAAGCATGGAGGATCAATGTTAGACCTCCTCATGAGGAAACCACCACCAATATTCAATGGTATAATGAATCCCTTAGTAGCTGAGCAATGGATAAATTCTTTAGAGAAAATATTCCTTGCCTAGGGGAGTATTGAAAGATAAAAAGTTATTATGGTGGTTTACAGCCTCACTGAAGATGCTGATCAATGGTGGTAATTGATTCAAAACAAAATGGAAGATGATGAAGTATCAAATATGGAATGGAGGTAGTTCAAAGAGAATTTCTTAAAAAATACTTTCCTTGTGACCACCGAAGAGATATGGAAAGGAAATTTCTGAGTCTGAGGAAAAAGGAGGATGAGAATGTTTCAAAGTATGAGGCTAACTTTACAGGGTTACCAAGGTATGATGAAGATTATATACATAACCCAAGAAGTAATATTGATTTTTTAGGGGTTAAAACCATTTCTTCGTAGAGCATTAGTCTCACAATCCTTTTCATCGTATGAAGAAATTTTCTCATGTGCTACCAAGACAGAAAAGTAATTCTCTATGTCTTATGACTTTAAAGAAAAGCAAGAGAAAAATAGATCTGATGATCACTCTGGGAATGGATATAAGGGTAATAAGGGAAAAGTTGAATATCTATCCTGTAATATATGTGGGAAAAAACACCCTGGTACTTGCTTAAAAGAAAAGAGAGTCTGTTACAAGTGTGGTGAAGAAGGCCAACAAGATCATGATTGCAAAGGGAAGATAGAATCTACCAATGTTCAGTGCTACAACTGCATGGAGATGGAACATTATGGAAATGAATTTCCTAAGAGTCAAGGGAACATACCTCAGAAAAGGCCAGCGGATCAAGGCCAAGCTTATTCTATCACTACTCCTGAGGTAGAAGCTCCGAACAACATGGTGGCAGGTAATATAATGGTTTCCCCAAGTTTAGCCAATGATTTATTTGATTCTGGATCATCGCATCATTTAAAATCATCCCAGTTTACTAATAAAATTAGATATTTGTAAATTGATTTAACAAGGGAGTTTTCAGTTAAAACTCCTAAGGGAAGTATCATCGAAACAATTTTTTGTGAATCTGTTCCCATTATAGCACATAAATGTTCTTTATTTGCCGATCTCATCTCCATACCTATGATTGAGTTTTATATAATCCAGAGTATGTACTGGATTTCAGACCATGATGTGAAGATTTATTGTTAGAAGGAGGAGGTTATGATTTTTGATGATGATGATAAGGAACATCTTATCTTTAGAGTAGAATTGTCACCACCTAATTCTTATCTATATCCACCCCCAGTAGCTCAACTAAATTCAATTATCGGAGAGGAAGATAATGAAAGAACTATGGGTGAGGAAAGGAATTCTCAAATAGGGGATGTGCCTATTGTGAAAAAATATGTAGATTTGTTTCCGGAATATTTACCTAGACATCCTCTAGAACGAGAAATTGAGTTTTCCATTGATTTAATTCTTGTTTCAAGGCCTATATCAAAAACCCTCTATAAAATAGACACTGTGGAATTAGTTAAACTAAAGAAAAATCTACACGAATTGAGTAATAATGGATTTATTCACCCTAGTGTTTCTCTATAAGGAGCCTTTGTCATTTTTGTTAAGAAGAAATATGGATCTACAAGGTTATGTATTGACTACAGGGAAATAAATGCTATAACAATAAATAAAAAATATCCCCTAACTTGCATTGATGATTTATTTGATTAACTACTTGGAGATCAGTATTTTTCAAATATAAACATTCGATATGGATACCATTAGTTGTGTTTGAAGAAGGAAGACATTCCGAAGACAGCATTTCAAACCAGGTATGGGCATTACGAGTTTACAGTAATGGCTTTTGGATTGACTAATGCACCCTCTGTACTCATGTATCTAATTAATAGAGTTTTCAAGAAATATCTCGATGATTTTGTGGTGATATTTATTTATGATATCATAGTATATTCCAAAAGATACGAAGATCATGAAAATCACTTGCACATTATCCTGAAGACTCTTAGAAGACATGAATTATATGGGAAGTTTAGCAAGTATGAATTCTGGTTTCAGGAGATCTATTTTCTTGGCCGTATTGTCTCTAAGAATGGAATATATGTTGATCCTTATATGAACAAGGCAATCCATGAATGGACAGCACCAACGAGTATAACTTCGGTATGCAGTTTTATTGGATTAGAAAGATATTATCAGCATTTCGTCCAGAATTTTGCCTGATTGGCTAACCCATTAATGAAGCTCACACATAAAGGTGTTGATTTTTTTGGAAAAAAGAGTGTGATGAATTTTTTGAAAAACTTAAGAAAATATTAGTCAATGATTATATATTGACTCTACCATCAGGGAATGATGGATTCGTTATTTATAGTGATGCATCGAAAAAAACACTTGGTTGTGTCCTTATGCAGAATGATATGGTTATTGACTATGCATCACGATAGCTAAAAATTCATGATAAAAAATATCCTACCCATGATAATGAGTTAGATACTATAATATTTGCATTGAAGATATGGAGACATTATATCTATGGTGAAAAATGTGATATTTATACCGATCACAAGAGTTTGAAGTACATTTTCTCATAGAAAGAACTCAATATGAGGCAAGGGCGATGGCTTGAAATACTCAAGGATTATGATTGCACAATACACAACCACCCGGGGAAGGAAAATAAGGTGGATGATTCTTTGAGTAGAACGGATCATGGAGTTTTGAATAAGATGAGAGTTGAAAGGGATCCTATTTTCATGGATTTAGTAAATATAGATATGGGAATAACTATGTATGATTAAACATCAATGCTTTTTCAAATGGTTTCCAAACCATATTTTCTAGAAAGGATTAAGAGTTATCAGACTGATGATGAAGAATTTCAAAAGAAGACTAAAGCTGTGAATGATAAGAGATTGAGAGACTTTGTGTATGAAGAAGGAATTTTAAAATTTGGGAAGAGGCTTTGTGTTCCCGATATACCTGATCTGAAAAGGGAATTGTTAGATGATGCTCATAGCTCTAATTTCACTATAAACAATGGGAACCCCAAAATGTATAAAGATTTGAAGGGACATTTTTTCTGCGACAAAAGGAAGAGGGAGATTGCTGATTTTGTGTCAAGATATATGGTTTGTCAACATGTGAAAGATGGAAGGAAACATCCTGGAAGAGTCATGCAACCTCTTCCCATTCCGGAGTGGAAATAGGTCAATATTATGATGGACATTATCATGGGGTTACCAAAGACTACTAAAAGGAATGATGGAATATGGGTTATTGTCGACCATCTTACCAAGTCAGCACATTTTCTTTCTATAAGAGAAGATCTACCACTGGAACATCTGGCAAGACTATATATTAATGATGTTGTGAGACTTAATGTAGTACCCCTATTGATTGTTTCTGATCGTGATTCCCATTTTACTTCAAGATTTTGGACGAGTCTTCAGATTTCCTTGGATACTAAACCTCATTTGAGCACTGCCTACCACCCTCAAATAGATGGACAATCAGAATGGACTATTAAAACCTTAGAATAAATGTTTAGATCTTTCTCACTTGACTTTCATGGTATGTGGGATCAATATTTACCTCTGGTAGAATTTTCATATAAATATAGCTTCCATTCAAGTATTCGGATGACACCATATGAAGCGTTATATGGAAAGAGATTCCCCACACTAACCAGTTGGGATGACACAGGTGAATGAAAACTTGTAGGCCCAGAACTGGTGGAGGAAACAATGGAAAGGGTAAAGGTAATCCAAAACCACATCAATGCAGCTCAATGTAGGCAGAAGAGCTATGCCGATAATCGAAAGATTTGGATTTTCAAGTAAGAGATCACGTTTTCTTGAAGGTATCTCAATGGAAGGGAGTTATACATTTCAGTGAGTATGTTAAATTGAGTCTCAGGTACATCAGACCTTTTGAAATTCTAGAACGAATTTGTGTTTTAGCTTACCGTCTGACAATGCCGCTAAATCTTTCCAAAGTTCACGATGTGTTCCACGTATCACTATTGAGAAAATACATGACTGACCCAATGCATGTACTCACCTATAAAGAATTAGAACTGGAACTTGATATATCTTATTGTGAAGATCCCATCAGTATTCTTGATACCAGATAACAAGTGCTGCGAAACCAGACAACTCATCTGGTAAAAGTTCTATGGAGAAACCATAAGATGGAAACAACAACGTTGGAAACCGAGGAACATATGATGAAGAACCACACAAGTCTTTTCATGCTTTAGTATTCTAGAAATTTCTATGAAGAAATTATTTGAAGAAGGGTATAATGTAACACTCCAAGCTTCCATGGTACACTTCCCATTGAATAATACAATAGCGTGTGTTGTACGCAACTTTGAGTTATAACACACACCACAACCAATCACACTAGCTGTTATGAATAGTAATACCCAAATTTTGAAATTTGATAAATTTTATCATTCAAAATGGACTTCATTTTTGGATTAGGAATATTGAAATTAGCTTAGGGTGAAATTTTGGTATTTTTCTGAAAGCATTCAATTTTTGATGAATAGTGAAAAAACACTGAGTTATAGTTTAAAACCGAATTTTTATTTAAATAATTATTTATTATATTTAATTTTAATTAAGGTAAAAATAGATACATAATACCTATATATGTTCAATGTAATTCATTGGAGTTAGTTTAGAATAATTTTAGATATATAAAAATTTTATGGAACTTTTCACCGTCTTTTACCCACCTCCTAGGAGAATTCGGAAATTCACATAAAACATAATTTTACCACTTCCGTGAGTTGAATTTTGAAAATCTAAAAGACATGGTTAATATCATGGAGTAAAATTTGGTTCAATAAGATAAAAATAATTTTTTATTAATAGTATCTTTTTACTTTTATTTCACACGGTTAAAAGTAAATAGGGTAATTAAAGGTAAAAATGATATTAATATTACCCTAAAACATGTCCTAATTATATTTTTCAAGTGTATCTCGACCAAAAACAACCATAGGAATAAAATATTATCATTTAGGTCCACTTGGATTAGATTAGGACAATTATTATTATTTAATTCAAAGAAGAGTTAAAAGAGTTAAAATCAATGTTTAATTACTAAATCATTTTTAATATAGGGTTATAAAAAAGATAAATTAAATTATAAAAATCTTTATAAATATAAAAATATTTCCTACATAATGGTATTTTATTTATAATTTTTATACATTAAGTAATTTAATTTATCTATGACACAATGGTGATGCAGTAATTACCTAATTAATAAAATATTAAAATAATTGATATTATAAATATCAAAATAAATGTAATTTGAGACTTTTTATGAATTAAAATAATTTTATAGGTTAATATGACATATTTTTATTGGTTATATAATTTTTTTTTGAAGTAATAATTCTGTTATAAAGTTATCAAAAACAAAATACCCAATAGTGTCAAAACTGACATAAAAGATTTTTAAAAAAAAATATTATATTATTAATTTATATTCTATTCATAAAAGTCTTAGGTTCTGCCAAAGGACATATATAATGATAGGTGTATCATTAATCGACCACTTGGAGGTCTCTTGGAGGTATATAGTATGTTTATTGACTATTTAATATAAAAATACAAAGAGACATGGTAAATGTCTAACTATTTAACTATGACTTAAATATAAATGATAAGGTTAATATAGTGACCAAAACATGTATAACATCTATTGGTTGAAAGGATTTAGACCTATCCACGACTTAACTTTTAAATAATCCACTTTGGATCCATTAAAACCCGAATACGAATTTATTATAAAATAACATTTCCAGCTTTTCCAAAGGTGCCCTCACCCATATTATAAAAGGGAATTCCCCCTTCTCTCTAATTCACACATTAAAAGCCTTTTGGCTCGGCCAAAACTTGCAAATATATTTTCTCACCTACCCTCACTTCGATCTAGAGGCTATAGTTTGGTCAGAAAGCCAACCTATGGAGCCCTTTTGATCAAATCAAATGGAAGAACCCGATTAAGAGATAGTGTTTTCACCACACTATTTCAAGTTCCTTTCTTCTTCAACTTCTTCTTTCTTTGTTATTTCCATTCTAAAATAATAACATCAGTATCTTCTATATACATTTATGTTATTATAAATATGGTACAACAATATTTAATATTCTATCCATCCTTTGAACGACATGTCACCATATGTGCGTACGTACGACTTATCGTCTCCACGTCGAGGAGTAATTATTATTCTAAACATTATTATTTGGATGGGTATAATAATGTTGTTTAATTAATATAAATAATAAACATAACATTATAATGATTCTTTATATATGATATACTATCCAATTATATATTATTTTAATATCAAAATAGTGATACTGTCACTCGTGCGTACGTACGGACTACCGTCTCCACGAACGCGATGAGATTCATTCCCCATCGTATGCATTCTAATATAATTCTAATTTTTTGATTACATAAAATGTTTAAGGACATGATATAATTCTGGATACGAATAAGACACAACCTATCCATAAGAAACACAGCTTATGTACTAAAACAAAAAAAAACGAGTAAGTTAACACCCGAAATGACGATAATACGAAGATATTATTAACAAAGAAATGTTAAAAGATCTTATATGATATCATATTAACATATATGATTCTTGTATAATTTAATAAAAATTATTTCCCCATTATATAAGAGGTTAACCTACCCTCAATCAAGGAAAAGTACAAGGTAAGGGTTTATTTCACAATCTTTTCATTATCCGGGGTTGTTTATACGTGATTATCTACTAGGACTTCTTTATCATCCACATCCATGTTTCTTAAAAATGTATTTCAAAACATTTTTTATATTTACTAGAATATGGGTTAAAGTCATTTATACCCTTATTAGACTTTTTATAAAATGTTTTGAAAAGAATATTTCTGTCTTTTTCCAAACAGGGTCCTTTTTAACCTTTTTGACAAAATTAAGGTAAGAATGTATTTTTAAACTTATACGGCGGGTGTGACAATTTTCCGCCATTATAAAATCATCAAAGCTTCCCTTAAAATCTTATAATAATATTTTCATAGTAAATCTTTTCTTCTACAATTATGTGACTTTTAATTGATTTAAAAAAAAGATATTTCTCTCAAATAGTTTTTATTTCATCTATGTCAACATCCTTTGATGGATTTTAAGCTTATTTGAAGTTGATTTATCATGATACAAAACTTCCATATTCTATTGAAGTTTTTTTGATATGTTTTAATTTGGATGTGTTATTTATAAACCATTCATGGTTTTTGGAGAAAGTATTGACATTTCGTATACTAGTTTTAATACGAATGTTAATGTTATGTTTAAACATATTCATATGAGAAATGCATCGGACTTAGTACATGATGGCTGGAGCTTGCTATAGCCCCTTGATTCATCAGTTGGTCTCATGAGAGAAACTATTGTCTTGGAAAAAGGCCTTGACAAAATCTTATTTGTAGTCTTGGCGCAAGGCCTTGACTATGTGGTTATGATAGTCTGGCATTATGCATTCCATCATTATGAAAGTGGTTATTGATATTTCATTTGAATATTCGACTTGTAGAATATCCATATGAATAAGTAAATGGGATTATTTAATTTTATCTTTTCCATACTATGATGAAGTTGAAGTTTAAAAGGCTTTTGTTTTAGATATACATTTCCTTAAATGTTTATGATTGTTTATAAATGTTTCTGCCATATTTTTATCCATACTGGGCATTTGAGATCACTCCTTTCTATGTATTATTTTTTCCAGGATGTGAAAAAGTATTTTATGAATGACCTGGAGGGATAGTATAAGGGGATATGAGTGTGGAGAAAATATGTCGTTGTATTTTTATCTTTATGATGTAATGTAAACATTATGATTGTATCTAGTGTTTCCAAAGCTACTAAACTAATTGGTCAGTCTTGATTGGATTTTTTTGTGATCATGAAAATGTTATGTAGTAATGCACCGACTCTGGGTAACTAGGTTCGGGGCATTAATATTGGTATTAGAGGATGTTTATTACAGAACTTGGAAGATAGATTTAGATAAACTCTGATTTGATCACATAGATATAAGATGGACATTGATGATTAGTATAGAAAAACTTCCTATAATTTTGGTATTGTAGAGATTTTGTGAGTTTTACAAGAAATACATCCCTGTCTAGATACGAGAAGGAAGAGGCGGCTCTGGCATAGATGTTCCTAGGGGTAAAACCTGAAAACACCACATTGAGCTAGAATCGAACATGAACTGGTGCACGAAAATGGGCCTTGATGCACTCTTGGTTACAAAACTCATGAGGGATATGCTCTGGATAATTATCATTTTCTTTACAAACCATTATGAAGGGTTTATGAGTATATACTTCTTCAAAGAAAACATTTTTATGATTATGGATTATATCCATAAACTATTCAGTTTATGTTAAGTGTTTTACAAGTTTGGATTTACGTATTGTGATTCATAAACTAATCTAGTGTATGCCATTGACTATAAATGGCACCTAGTGGAAGAAATGTAAAACTTATCAATTCACGCACTCCATGTAGAGATTTCCCTTCTGCTCAAGATAATTATAGTGGAGCTGGAGATGCAACTGGTGCTGATCAGCTAATCAACATACTGGGACAACTCACTCAGTTTATGAATAAAAAACTTACCCATATGGAGCACCCTGATCTTCAGTATGGAGGATCAATGTTAGAACGCTTCATGGGGAAACAACCACAAAAATTCAATGGGAGTACAAATCCCTTAGTAGCTAAGCAATGGATAGATTCCTTAGAGAAAAAATTTCATGCCTTCGGGAGTAGTGAAAGGGAAAAAGTTATAATGGCAGTTTACCACCTCACTGAAGATACTGATCAATGGTGGTTATTGATTAAAAACACAAAGGAAGATGATAAAGTATTAAATATGGAATAGAGGGAGTTCAAAGAGATTTTCTTAGAAAAAAACTTTCATCGTGACCATCGAGAAAATATGGAAAAGGCAATTTCAGAGTCTGAGACAAAAGGAGGATGAGAAAGTCACAAATTATGAGGCTAACTTTACATGTTTAGAAAGGTATGATGAAGATTATATATGTATCCCAAGAAGTATGATTGATCGTCTCTTTTATGGGTTAAAACCATTTCTTGTTCGAGAATTTTTCTCACAATCCTTCTCATCGTACGAAGACATTGTCTCATGTGCTATCAAGATAGAAAAGGAATTCTCTATGTCTTACGACTTTAAAGAAAAGAAAGAGAATAAAATATCTGCTGATAACTCTGGGAAATGAAATAAGGGGAATAAGGGAAAAGTTGAATATCCATCCTGTAGTAAATGTTGGATGAAACACCCACGTACATGCTTAAAGAGAATGAGAGTCTTTTACAAGTGTGGTGAAAAATGTCACCATGCTCGTGATTGCAAAGGGAAGAATGAAGCTACCGATGTTCATTGCTACAACTTCATGGAGATGGGATATTATGAAAATGAATTTCCTAAGCGTTAGGGGAACTTACCTCAGAAAAGTCCAAGATATCAAGGCCAAGCTAATGCTATCACTACTGCTGAGGTAGAAGATCCGAAATATGTTGTGGCAGGTAATTTAGTGGTTTCCTCACATTTTTCCAATGCTTTATTTGATTCTGGCTCATCGTATTATTTCATATCTTGCCAGTTTTCTAAGAAAATTAGATATTTCCAATTTTATTTAACAATGTATTTGTCAGTTAAAACTCCTATGGAATGTATCATCACAACAATTATTTGTGAATATGTTCTCATTAGAGCACATAAATGTTATTTATCTTCTGATCTCATCGTCATACCTATTATTGAGTTAGATATAATCCTAGGAATGGATTGGATTTCAGACCATGATGGGATGATTTATTGTAAGAAGATGGAGGTTAAATTTTTTGATGATGATGATAAGGAACAACTTATCTTTAAAGCATAATCTTCACCACCTAATTCTTATCAAGATTCACACCAAGTAGCTCAACTAAATTCAATTATCAGAGAGGAAGAGAATGAAATTACTATGGGTGGGGAAATGAAGGTTCAAATAGGGGATGTAACTATTGTGAAAGAATATGTAGTTGTGTTTCCAGATGATTTACCTAGATATCCTCCGGAATGAAAAATTGAGTTTTCTATTGATTTAATTCCTGGTTCAAGTCCTATTTCGAAGACCCCTTATAGAATGGCCACTGTGGAATTACTTTTACTAAAGAAAAAACTAGAGGAATTGAGTAATAAGGGACTTATTCTCCATAGTGTTTCTCTATGGTGAGCCCCTATATTTTTTGTTAAGAATAAAGATGGATTTATGAGGTTATGTATCAACTACAAGGAAATCAATGCTATAACAATCAAGAAAAAATATACCCTACCTCGCATTGATGATTTATTTGATAAACTGCATGGAGATCAATACTTTTCAATGATTGAACACTGATCTAGATACCATAAATTTTGTGTGAAGAAGTAAGACATTCCTAAGACAACATTTTGAACCAGATACGGGCCTTATGAGTTATAGTAATAACTTTTGGATTAACTAGTGCACCCTCTGTATTCATGGATCTAATTAATAGAGTTTACAAAGAATATCTCGATGATTTTTTGGTGGTATTTATTGATGATATATTATTATATTCCGAAATCTAGAAATATCATGAAAATCACTTGTGCATTATCCAGAAGACTCCTTGAAGACATTAATTATATAGGAAGTTTAGCAAGTGTGAATTCTGGCTTCATGGGATCTCTTTTCTTGGACATATTGTCTCTATGGATGCAATCTCTGTTTATCCATCTATGACCAAGGAAATCCATGAATGGACAGCACCAATGAGTATAACCAAGGTAAACAACATTATTGGTATAGTGGGTTATTATTGGCGTTTCGTCAAGAATTTTGCACGATTGGCTAACCCATTAACGAAGGTCACGCGTAAAGGGGTTAAATTTGTTTGGAAAAAAGAGTGTGAAGAATGTTTTGAAGAACTGAAGAGAATTTTAGTAAATTATTCTATATTGACTCTATCATCGGGGAATGGTGGATTTGTTATTTATAGTGATGCATTGAAGAAAGGACTGGGTTGTGTCCTTATGCAAAATGATAGGGTTATTGCCTATGCATCACAACAGCTAAAAATTCATGATCAAAACTATCATACTCATGATCTTGAGTTATCTTCTATAATCATTGCAATGATGATAGGGAGACATTATCTCTATGTTGAAAATTTTGAGATTTATACCGATCACAAGAGTTTGATGTACATTTTCTCATAGAAAGAACTAAACATGAAGCAAAGGCAATGGCTTGAACTACTCAAGGATTATGATTGCACGATACAATACCACTTGGGGAAGGAGAATAAGGTGGTAGATTCATTGAGCAGAACGGATCATGGAGTTTTGAGCAATATGAGAGTTGAAAGGGATAATATTTTCATGGATTTAGTAAATATGGATATGAGAATCACCATGGAAGGTGAAACATCAATGATTTTTCAAATGGTTGTCAAATAATCTTTACTATAAAGGATTAATATTTCTCAGGACGATGATGATGAATTTCAAAAGATGATTAAAGTTGTGAATGATGGGAGATTGAGAGAATTTGTGTATGATGATGGGATTTTGAAATTTGGGAAGAGACTTTGTGTTCCTGATATACCTAATCTGAAATGGGAATTGTTAGATGAATCTCATAGCTCCAATTTCTCTATACACCCTTGAATCACCAAAATATATAGAGATTTGAAGGAACATTTTTGGTGGGACAACATGAAGAAGCAGATTGCTGATTTTGTGTCAATATGTATGATTTTTCAACAAGTGAAAGCAAGAAGGCAACAACCTGGAAGAGTCATGCAACCTCTTCCCATACCAGAGTGGAAATGGGACAATATTACGATGGACATTATCATGGGGTTACCAATGACTCTTAGAAGGAACATTTCAATATGGGTTATTGTTGATCTTCTTACCAAGTCAACAAATTTTATTTCTATAAGAGATGATCTACCACTAGAATGTCTTCAAGGAATATATATTAAAAAATTTGTGAGACTTCATGGAGTACCCCTATCGATTGTTTCTAATCGTGATCCCCATTTTACTTCAAGATCCTGGAAGAGTCCTCAAAAGGCCTTGGATACTGAACTATGTTTGAGAACTACCTACCACCCTCAAATAGATGGAGAATCAGAACAGACTATTCAAACCTTAGAAGACATGTTGAGATCTTTCTCACTTGACTTTCATGGTATGTGGGATTAATATTTACCTATGGTAGAATTTTCCAGTAACAATAGCTTCCATTCATGTATTCGTATGGAACCATATAAAGCGTTATATGGAAAGAGATGTATCACACCAACCTATTGGGATGATGTTGGTGAAAGAAAACATGTAGTATTGGAACTGGTGGAGGATACAGTGGAAAAGGTAAAGGTAATCCAAAACCACATCAAAGTAGCTCAATGTAGGTAGAAGAGCTATGCTGATAATCGAAGGAAGGATTTTGAATTTAAGGTATGAGATCATGTTTTCATGAAGGTATCTCCATGGAAGGGAGTGATATTTTTTGGTGGTAAAGGTAAATTGAGTCCTAGGTAAATCAGACCTTTTGAAATTCTAGAACGAATTGGTGTGGTAGCTTACCGTTTGGCAATGCCACCAAATCTCCCCAAAGTTCACGATGTGTTCCACATATCACTGTTGAGAAAATACCTGCCTGACCCAACGCATGTACTCACCTATGAGGAATTAGAACTGGAACCTAATCTGTCTTATTGTGAAGAGCCCATCAGGATTCTTGATACTATAGAACAAGTGCTGAGAAACTGGATGAATCGTCTGGTAAAAGTTCTATAGAAAAACCATAAGATGGAAGAGGCAACATGGGAAACCGAGGAACTTATGATGAAGAACTACCCAAGT
Source organism: Viscum album (assembly GCA_963277665.1). Classification (NCBI taxonomy): domain Eukaryota; kingdom Viridiplantae; phylum Streptophyta; class Magnoliopsida; order Santalales; family Viscaceae; genus Viscum; species Viscum album. Next base: position 1,223,719,517 of record OY728131.1, on the reverse strand, counting down.
CTTTTTATGTGGTATTATTCTAGAAATTTTGAGGATGAAGTTATTTTAAGGAGGGGAAATGTAACACCCCATGCTTCTATGGTACGCTTCTCTTTGAATAATACAGTAGCATGTTTTGTACGTAACTTCAAGTTCTAACACACACCATAACCAATCAAACTAGCCTTTATGAATAGTAATACCCACATTTTGAAATGATATTAATTTTATCATTCAAAATGGACTTCATTTTTTTATTCATAATATCGAAATTATCATAGGGTGAATTTTTTGTATTTTTCGGAAAACATTCAATTTTTGATGAATAGTGAAAAAAACACTCAATTATAGTTTAAACCTGACTTTTTATTTAAATAGTTATTTATTTTATTTAAATATAATTAAGGTCAAAATAGATACATAATACCTATGTATGTTCAATGTAATGCATTGTAGTTAGTTTATAATAATTTTAGATGTAAAAAATTTATGGAACTTTTCACCGTCTTTCACCCACCTCCTACGAGAATTTGGAAATTCACAGAAAACATATTTTTACCGCTTCTGTGAGTTGAATTTAAAAAATACAATAGAAATGGTTAATATAAAGTATTAAAATTTGGTTCAATAAGATTAAATTATTTTTTTGGTTTATAGTAACTTTTAACTTTTATTTACCACGGTTAAAAGTAAATATGGTAATTAAGAGTAAAACTGATATTAATATTATTCTAACACATGAATTAATTCTAATGTACAAGTTTATCTCAACCAAAAACAACATTAGGAATAAAATATTATCATTTAGGTTAACTTTCATTAGATTAGGAAATTTATTATTATTTATTTCAAAGAAGAGTTAAAAGTGTTAAAATCACAGTTTAATTAGTAAAACATTTTTAATATAGGATTATTCATAAGATAAATTTGATTATAAATATTAATTATGAAGATAAAAATATTTTCCTACATAATGGTATTATATTTATAATTTTTATACAATATATAATTTAATTTATTTATGACACAATGGTGATGCAGTAATTACATAATTAATGAAATATTAAAATAAATGATATTATAAATATCAAAATAAATGTAACATGAGACATTTAATGAATTAAACTAATTTTATATGTTAATAAGACATATTATGACTAGTTATATAATTTTTTTTCGAAATATTAATTCTTCTATGAAATTATCAAAAACAAAATACCCAATAGTTTTAAAATTGACATAAAAGAGTTTTTAAAACAAATATTATATTATCAATTGATATTCTATTCCTAAAAATATAATGATCGAAAAAATGACGTATATAATGATAGGTGCATCATTAATGGACCACTTGGAGGTCTCTTTGAGGTTTATAGTATGTTTAATAACTATATAATATTACAATACAAAGAGACATGGTAAATGTAAAACTATTTAAATAAGAGTTATATATAAATGATAAGGATAATATTGTGACCCAAACCTATATAAAATAATTTTTTTGAAAGGATTTAGACCCATACCCACCTTAAAATTTAATTAATCCACTTTTTATCCTTTATAAACCGAATATAAATTTATTATAAAATAATATTTCAAGTTTTTCCAACGGTGCCCCTCACCCCTCTTATAAAAGGTCACTCCCCCTTCTCTCTAATCCACACCTTCAAAGCCTTTTTGCTCGGCCAAACCCTGACCAAATATTCTCTCAACTTCCCTAACTTCTACCTTGAGGCCTTATTTTGATCATAAAGCCAACATAAGGGTCCATTTTGATCAAATTAATAGGAAGAACCTGATTAATAGATAATGTTTTCACCAGCCTCTTTCAAGTTCCTTTCTTCTTCAAATTCTTCTTTATTTGTTAGTCCATTAAAAAATAATAACTCCAGTGTCTTCTATATACATTGATGTCATTATAAATATGGTACAACCATATTTAGTATTCTATCCATCCTTTGAATGACATGTCACCATATGTGCGTACGTACGACTTACCATATCCACGTCGTGGTTTAATTGTTATTCAAAACATTATTATTTTGATGGGTATAATAATGATGTGTAATTCATATAAATAATTAATATAACATGATATTTATTCTGTATATATTATATACTATCCAATTATATATTATTTTAATATCAAAAGAGTGATATTGTCGCTCGTGCGTACGCACGGACTACCGTCTCCACGAACGCGATGAGATTCATTCCCCATTGTATCCATTTAAGTATAATTCTCATTTTATGATTAAAAATAATTTTTAAGGACTTCATATTATTCTAGATATGAATAATACACAACCTATCCATAACAAACATGTCTTATATAACAAAACATATAAAATATAATGAGTAAGTTAACACCCGAAATGACGATAATACGAAGATATTATTAACAAAGCAATGTTAATAGATCATATATGATATCATATTAATGTATATGATTCTTGTATAATTTAATAACAATTATTTCAAAATTATAAAGGATGTGAACCTACCCTCAACCAATGAAAAGTACATGGTAAGGGTTTATTTTACAATCTCTTCATTATCTGAGGTTGTTTATACGTGATTATCTACTGGGACTTCTTTATCATCCACATCCATGTTTCATAAAAATGTATTTCAAAACATTTTTACTATTTACTAGACTATGGGTTAAATTCATTTATACCGTTGTTATAATTTTTATAAAATGGTTTGAAAGGAATATTTCTGTTGTTTTCCAAATAAGGTCCTTTTTAACCTTTTCGACAAAATTAAGGTAAGAATGTCTTTTTTAACATATTCGGAGGGTGCGGCTATTTTCCAACGTTATAAAATCATCTAAGATTCCCTTAAAATATTATAAGAATAATTTCATATTAAATTTTTACTTTTAAAATTATTTGACTTTTAAAACATTTCAAAAGAATGATATTTCTCTCAAGTAGTTATTATTTCATCAATGTAAACATCCTTTGATGGATTTTAAGCTTATTTTATTTAAATTTATTATGATACAAAACTTCCATAATGTATTGAATGTTTTGTGATATATTTTAATGTGTATGTGTTATTTTTATACCATTCATGGTTTATGGAGAAATTATTGAAATTTTGTATGCTAGTTTTAATAAGAATGTTTATGTTATGTTTAAACCTATTCATATGAGGAATGCATTGGACTTAGTGAGTGACGGGTGGAGCCTGCTATAGCTCCTCGATGCATCGGTAGGTCTCATGAGACAAACTAGTGTCTTGGCATAAGGCCTTGACAAAATCTTATTTGTAGTCTTGGCACAAGTCCTTGACATTGTGGTTATGATAGTCTGGAATTATGCATTCCATCATTATGAAAGTGGTTATGGATATTGCATGTGATTATTCTACTAGTAGAATATCTATGTGAATAAGTAAATGACATTATTTCATTTTATATTTTCCATATTATTCTGAAGCTCATGTTTAAAAATCTTTTGTTTTAGTTATTCATTGCCTTAAATGTTTGTGCTTATTTATGAATGGTACCGCTATATTGTTATACTTACTGTGCATTTGAGCTCACCCCTTTCTATGTTTTATTTTTTGCAGGATGGGAAGAAGTATTTTATGAATGACCTAAAGGGTGAGTATAAGGGGATATGAGTGTGGAGACAAGATGTCTTTGTAGTTTTAACTTTATGATGTAATGTAAACTTTATGAATGTATCTAGTGTTTCCAAGACTACTAAACTAATCGGTCTTTCAATATTTGATCTTTTGTGATCATGATAATGTTATGTAGTAATACACCGACTCTGGGTAACTGGGGTCAGGGTGTTACAAACCGATTCAATGAATTTAATTTAAAAAATCCTGGAGACATGGTTAACATCAATAAGTAAAATTTTGTTAAATAAGATGAAAATAATTTTTGGTGAATTGTAACTTTTGACATTTATTAACCACAGTTAATATAAAATAGGGTTATTAAAGGTAAAAATGACATTATAATTACCCAAAAACATGTCCTAATTCTATTAGATAAGTGTATTTAGACCAAAACCAACCTTAAGTATATAATATTATCCATTTTATCCACTTCAATTATATTAGGACATTTATTATATTTTTTTAGAGAATAGTTAAAAGTTTTAAATCCAATTTTAGTAACTAAACCGTTTTAATATAGTGTTATACATAAGATAAATTTTACTATAAATATTCATTATAAATCTATAATTATTTCCTACATAATGGTAGATTATTTATAGTTTTTATGGATTAAATAATTTAATATATTTAAGATATAATGATGATGCAGTAACTATTGATTTAAATAATTGATATTGTGAATATAAATATAAATGTAAATTGATGTTTTTTCGGCCATACACTAATTTTATGGATTAATATGACATGTTAGGTATGACAACCATCATTTTTATTACAACTTAATCATGATTTATTACATAAAACATCACTTGATACAACAATTAAGATCGAGAGGTTTAGTGTCTTTGGCACCTAGGATCATTACATAAAAAACTTTAAACATGAAATACAACATCTTTATTGAAAACTTACTTTACATGACCACTACATTCCCTTGTACTTAGCATTGCATGGGATAACCTGAGGACATGCATAAGAAAAGGGTGAGCTATAAAGCCCAGTAAGGGAGTACACATGAAATAACATGAGTAAAATACATGTTAGACAATAGTAATATCAATAGATAAAAAGAAAAACATGAACATAAAGGAATGATAAAGCATGATAATCATAACATGAAAATGTGGCAACAACACTTAACATGGAATAAGCATGATCCAAGGCTCATTGCACATAAAGCATGAGTAAAACCTCATTGCACATGAAGAATGAGTAAACCATCATTGCACATGAATTAGAATGAGTAAACACTAATTGCACATAAAATATCATGATACTGTACTTTACCCAATGCATTGGAGCACTATAAGGGCGCACCGTTCTTAAATATTTCATTTCATGCATAAGTGTGCCACATGGATCATAAAACATGGATTCATAAAACATAATCATTTATTCTACGATAAAGGAATGTGGAATTCATTCATGAAACTTTACAATAAATATGTAAATGTGCATAAAGTTGAATACCCTTGATAGAGAAATGGGCATGGTATTCACTACACAATGACATTGGCTTAGAAAATCGGTGCAATTTCGGCAGCGTAACGGCGTGACATAATAATTCAGAAAAACGTTTGATGAGAGAGAAAGGGGTTACTTATAATATTTACATGTAATGGACTGTAAAGAGGTTATATAGATACATGTCCCAAAAATTGTAATGGAATTTACATTCATGATACAAAAGTATTGCTCAAATGTCAAAGAGGAGAGAGAAGTTCCTTTCGGAATTTCGGCATAGTAACGGGTGTACATGGGAGGCATTTAATGAGAGAGAAATGGGTCTCCCATCATTAAAACAATAATAAGGCAGTATGGGTGAAGGTGTGAAACCATACACCAACATTTATTATTGAAATAAAAAGGGAAAAACAACTTAAAAAATTGTACAAAAATGAGAATGGAAGAAAAAACCCTTACTTGGAAGTGTGCAACCAAAGGCTAGAGAGAGGCTTGTGAGAGGCTTCTTGGGAGCTTGGGTCACCTTGGGAGGATTCTAGAGAGATTAGGGTAGAGGTTGGACGAACTCCAAGGGATTTTAGTGAGGTGGAAGTGGGATCATGGGTGGGTTTATATAGGAAATGTGAGGGAATTATTTATTATTTAGGTTTGGGTCCCCTTAAATTAAATTAATCCAAACCACAAACCATCCTATGGTTTTCCCATGGTTTTTGGAAAATGGAAGATGAAAACAATATTTTATATGTCCCATGTCTGAACATTTTAAAATAATAAGGTTTCTTATTTGGAGGTGAGTCACACTCACATGAAAATTAATTTAAAAAGGAAAAGTGTTGAATATGTCTTCAGGGGTCCATTAATGCTTTGAAAAGTAAGTCAAACAAACCCAAAATCACATTATTTTAATGATAAAACATATATTGGACGAACATAAGGATTATGGTATTTTATTACATCACCATTGGGTTATTATGATGTCATGAATCACATTATATATTTAAACAGTATTTAATTTTTACCCAAAAATTTGACTGTCTCAGAAAATTATGAAAAATTCACTGTTGGATAATTTCGACGTCCTGATTCCAGAAATGAAATTTATTTTATCTAATTTTTTTAAATATTCTAATTTTCACTTTTAAAATAAAAACCAACCTTTATCGAAAATTCAAGGGTTTTGACAGAAATGGCATTAAAACCTTAATATAAAATTTTAATTGCATTCATAAAATTATAGAATCATTTATATTTAATAAAAATTAATTTAATAATATTATTATTATTTTATTAAAGTATTATTTAATTCAAAAATCCCTTAATTTAATAAAATACATTTCTTAATTAAATAATAACTAAAAACACCATTTGTACTTTAAAAACTATTTACAATGTATCAAAAATGAATAGAAATTATATTCATTATTATATACAAAAAAACAATGTACATGAACATAGTACTACTTATTTGTTACATAACCCCTTAAAACAACTGCATAAGACATAAGGGTAAGGTGTGTGATGGTGACAGACACTTGGGGTGGCTCGGATAACATCGCTCGAGTGGTAATTTCAATCAACTTCCACTTTTCCCTTAGACGGTCTCGTTCAAGCTTGACATGGTGAATCTCAGCTTGGGCTTGGTCAAGGGCGAAGCCCAAGGATGCCACCTCTTTTATGACCTCTGAAAAATGGGCTTCGTATAGAGAAATTCTATTAGATGAGGCCATCGCTACTTTTGTCTGAGTAAATTGGATTTGTTAAGGTCCTATATTTATACTAAACATGTGGTCACTGTTCAATGACTATATTAACAATGGTCAAAATTATTATCATAAAACCAAATAAGTTGACATCTTATTAAAACATTTTTCATAAAGATACATTTAACTGGATCAAGAGGGATTTTCCATTAATGAAACTTTGGGTCGTTACAATATTCCCCCCTTAAGAAATTTCACCCTAGAATTTTTTTTCCCACACTAAAACAAATGTGGGTAACTCACCTTCATCATATCCTCTGATACCCAAGTCGCTTCTTCAAACTTGTGGTTTCTCCACAACACCTTGATGAGGGGCATTGTCTTATTTTGTAGAACATTTTATATATGATCTAAAATCTTCCCTGGTTGCTCCTCATAAGAATTATCATCTTTCAATTGTACCACCTCAGAAGAGAGTACATGTGAAGGGTCTGGTATGTACTTCATTAAGAGGGATACATGAACGACATCATGTACTTTGGCCATAGTAGGTGGAAGTGCTAGTCGATAGGCCACAGCCCCGACACGATCAAGAATCTCGAAGGGGCCGATGTACCTTGGACTTAACTTCCCTTTCCTTCCAAACCTCATGAACTCCTTCCACGGAGATATGTGTAGAAACACCATGTCTCCAACTTTAAACTCAAGTTCTCGTCAACGATTATCTGCATAACTCTTATGTCGACTCTAGGCTACCTTGATATGCTGTTGAATGGTTTTTACCTTCTCCACCATTTCCTTGACCATTTCTGGTCCAAGCAGCTTATGTTCACCGACCTCATCCAAACATGTCGATGTTCTGCACCTTTTCCCATATAGGACATCATATGGTGCCATTTGGATTCTTGAGTGGAAACTATTATTATAAGAGAACACAACCAGTGGAATATGTTGATCTCATCCTCCTTTAAATTCCATTAAGCATTCTCTAAACATATCCTCAAGTGCTTGGATATTCCGCTTGGATTGGCCATTAGTTTGAGGATGATAGGTCGTACTGAAGTTCAGTTCAGTATTCAGAGCATGTTGAAGACTTTTCCAAAACATAGAGGTGAATCTTGGATCTCGGTCAGACAAAATAGATAGTGGTACTCCATGAAACCTTACCACTTCCCTGATATATATTCGCACCAGTTGATCCAATTAAAAATCCTCCCGAATATCAATGTAGTGTGCAGTCCTTGTAAGAAGATCCACAACAACCCAGATTGCATTGTTGCCTTTGGATGTCCTCGGAAGTCTGGTGACAAAGTCCATGGTGATTTTCTCCCATTTCCATTCTAGTATGGGAAATGGATGAATCATCCCCTTAGACTTCTGCCTCTCTTCCTTCACTTGCTGACACACCATGCACTTTGATGTATATTCGACGATCTCCTTCTTCTTATTATCCCACCAAAAGTTTTCTCAGAGATCTCGATACATCTTTGTGCTGCCTGGGTGAATATAGAAATTTGAACTATATGCATCATCGAAAAGTTCCTTCTTCAGCTCCGGACATGATGGAACATATATTGTTTTCCCAAACCGCACAATTCCTTCATCATTAACATTAAAATCCGAGGATTTCCCCTTTTTGATAGCTTCCACTTTTTCTTGAATTCCCACATCATCCTTTTGAGCATCCTTTAACCTTTACAAAAGAGATGGTTGAGCAATAATTTGTGAAGGGATTGATGATGTTCCCTTCTTTATGATTCCCACGTCCATCTTCATCATGTCCAAGAAGATTGGATCCTTCTCAATTCTCATCATTGATAGAATCGCTGGATCCTTTATACTTAGGGCATCGTCCACCTTGTTCGCTTTCCCGGGGTTGTAATGTATTGAACATTCATAATCCTTGATGAGATCTATCCATCTTCTCTGGTGAATATTAAACTCTTTCTGTGTGAATATATATTTAAGACTCTTGTGGCCAGTATATATCTCACATTTCTCTCCATAGAGATAATGCCACCAGATTTTCAAGGAAAAGATCACCACCGCCAACTCCAGATCATGCACTGGATAGTTTCTCTCATGGATTTTCAACTGCCTTGAGGCTTAGGATATCACTTTATCATTCTGCATCAGCACACAACCTAATACCTTCTTTGAGGCATCACTGAATACCACAAAACGTTCCCCACATTTGGGTAAAGTGAGAACGTGCACAGTGATAAGACTCCTTTTCAACTCCTTAAAGATTTCTTCGCATTCATCACTCCAAGAAAACATTACTCCCTTTCGAGTTAGCATGATAAGAGGGTTGGAAAATCATGAGATATTCCTCACAAATCGTCGATAATATCCAGCTAACCCCAAGAAGCTACGGATATCCGTTACCGATGTTGGCCTCAGACATCCCTCAACTACATCTGTTTTGGTGGGATCCATAGATATCCCATTGCTTGTGATGATATGGCCCAAGAATGAGACCTCCTTCAACCATAACTCACACTTTCTTTACTTTTCATAGAGCTTCTCCTTGCGAAAAGTCTATAGTACAGTTTTTAACTGCTCCTCATGATCCTCCTTGGTTTTGGAGTAAATTAGAATATCATCTATATAGACTACCACAAATTTTTCAATGTAATCTCTATAGAATCTATTCATCAAGTCCATGAATATTTCTGGAGATTTGGTGAGTCCTAAAGGCATCAGTACGAATTCATAGTGTCCGTATCTTGTACGAAAAGCAGTTTTGGGGACAACTTTCTTCTTCACCCTTAAATGATAATATCCCGACCGCAAGTCCACCTTGGAGATGTATTGTTCTCCAAGAAGCTGATCGAATAAGTCATCGATTTTTGGGAGAGGATACTTTTTCTTTATCGTGAATTTTTTAAGTTCACGATAATCAATACAATGCCGCATTGACCCATCCTTCTTCTTGACGAAGAGGACTGGTGCACCCCTTGGTGAAGCACTTGGGCTTATAAACCCTTTATCCAGATTCTCCTGTAGTTGTTTCTTCAAATATTCAAGCTCTACAACAGCCATTCTATATGGATTCTTGGATATTTATAGCACCCCATGTATAAGTTCAATTAAGAACTCAACTTCTCTTCTTGGAGGAAGACCAGGCAGTTCCTCAGGAAACACTTCAGCGAATTCCCTCATAATAGGCATTTCTTCAAGGATGGTTTCTTCCTTCGACTCAATCATCTGAGCTAGATATGCATGGTCATAAAGAAGTAATATACATGCTTGCGATGATGGAGCTAAAGGAGATTCATCTTCCTTCTGATACTTGTAAAGAAGTGGGGGTTGATTCTCCATATAGAGTGCGATTTCCCTCTCCTGACAATTTATGTTGGGTCTATATAAGGATAGCCAATCCATGCCAAGAATTGAATCAAATTCCACCAGAGGAAGTATGATGATGTTCTCCGGGAAATTCAATCCACAGATTATAACATGGGAGGAATTATACTCATGGGATGCAATGATATCCCCATTTTCCTTACTCACTAACATCTTTACTTCCATGATTTGTGGTGGTTCTGGGATTGTTCTACTAAACTTTCGAGATATAAAAGAATGAGTAGAACCTGAATCAAAAAGTACGATCACTATTATAGAATGAATTACTAGCGTACCTGTTACCACTTCGTTGTTGGGGTTCACTTTGGCAGAAGTGATGGAAAAAGCTCTTCCTTGCTGTCTTGGTGGTTGTTGGTTTCCTCCTATAACCCTTGGATTAGAGCACTGATTTTCCAAATGACCCGGTTCTTTGCATTTTTTATCATTGAACAACGTGTTCATGTTCAAACGGAGCGTTCCACTCCTCGGTCACAGCCACAAGTCCTTCTTGCCGACAGTTAACAGCTAGGTGCCTTTATCTTCCACACCTGACGCATTTTCTCCTCCCCTTAAGGCAATTTCCAGGGTGCTTCTTTATGCACTTTTGGCAAGTGGGGAGTTGGATCTTCTTAGCACCGTTGGATTTATCCATCAGACCACCAGCATTGAAGTCCACCTTACTCTTCTTTTCCCCATGATACCCCTTGTGATTCCCCGATCTCCATTTCAACCTTGAGGTCACATCGGACAATTTCCTCATAGCTGTCGAAGTCACGGATCACTAATGATTTCCGCAAGCTAGGCTTCAGCTCACTAAAGAAGCCGTGATCCTTGCATTTAGGGGTAATGATAAGGCAGGAAGCGTATCGTGCAAGGCTTGTGAAGTTTTCCTCGTATGCTTCAACAGATTCTTCATCTTTTTGCTTGAGGGAACGGAAGTCCCTTTCCATCTTAAGCTGGAGGGTGTGTGGAAAATATTTTTCTAAAAACATCTTCTGGAATTCGTTCCATTCCAAAGCCTCGATCTCATCCTCAGGATTTTTATTTTTGATCAACGTCCACCATTGATCAACTTCACCCTCCATACGATAAGCATCCAGGAGAACCTTCTCTTGTTCATAACATTGGAGGATGGAGAAGATCTTTTCAATGGATTTGATCCATTTTCAGCGATCGTGGGATCAGATGATCCACTAAAAGTAGGAGGACTTTGTCTCATGAAGCTCTCGATAGCGACTTGTTCTTTCTTAGGGGGGGGTTTAACGTTACTCTTGACCCGTGTTTCTATTCAAAACTTTAGTTAGCTGAGAGAGATGCGTTACAAAGGTCACGATTCCCTCTCCCATTGGATTTGGTATCTCATTAGTACAGTCATCACACTGATCTTCACAACGGTTATTAGCCCGTGTCCTCATATTACCGGCCATTGGCTAAAATAAAAGGAAATTTAGGGGTAACACATAATGGTTAATCCAAAGACAATATTCGATGACTTATAAATAATCTTTTATTTCCTTACTCATGAGTCTATAGGCTTCAATCATGGCTTTTCATTATCTACTTTCTAACATGTATTCATAGGGGCATTTTTCCCTTAATAACGGTTCATACAAAGATTGTGAATTTATCAAAACATATCCCTCGGGAGGGTCGTAACCATGAGTGAAGTAAGGCCCGTTTTCATGCACCAGTTCCCGTTCGAGTCTAGCTCAAAGTTGTGTTTTAGGGTTTTACCCCTAGGATACATCTGTTCCTGATCCGCCTCTACCTGCTCGTATCCAGACATGGATGTATTTGTTTGATAAACCACTTACATAGTATTTAACAAAACATAGGGATGTTTTTATTATAATTAGTCTTGTATCTAAGACATTACTAGGGTTTTCCTAATCCCAAAAATAACTAAACATATCCTCTGATACCAACTATAACAACCCTGTTTTTTATTTAAACTTAAACATGATTTATTACCTAAAATATCACTTGATACAACAATGAATATCGAGAGGGTTAGTGTCTTTGGAGCTTATGATCATTACATAAAAACTTAAAACATGAAATAGAACATCTTTATTTAAAACTTCCTTTACATGACCACTACATTCCCTCGTACTTAGCATTGCATGGGATAACCTGAGGACATGCATAAGAAAAGGGTGAGCTATAAAGCCCAGTAAGGGAGTAAACATGGAATAACATGAGGAGGGAAATACATGTTAGAAAATAGGAATATCAATATAGCATAAGAAAAACATGAACATAAAGGGATGATAAATCATGATAATCATAACATGGAAATGTGGCAACAACACTTAACATGGAATTAGCATGAGCCAAGGCTCATTGCACATAAATCTTGAGTAAACCCTCATTGCACATTAAGTACGAGTAAACCCTCATTTCACTTGAATTAGCATGAGTCAACACTCATTGCACATGACGTATCATGATACAATACTTTACCCAATGCATTGGAGCGCTATAAGGGCGCACCATTCTTAAACATTTCATTTCATGCATAAGTGTTCCACATGGATCATAAAACATAATTATTTATTCGATGATAAAGGAATGTGGAATTAATACATGAAACATTAAAATCAATATTTAAATGTGCATAAAGGTTAATACCCTTTATGGAGAAATGGGCATGGTATTCACTACACAATGACATTGGCTTAGAAAATTGGTGCGATTTTGGCAGCGTAACGGCGTGACATAAGAATTCATAAAAAGGTTGATGAGAGAGAAAGGGTTTTCTCATCATATTTACATGTAATGGAAAGTAAGGAGGTCATATAGATACATGTCCAAACAATTGTAATGGAATTTAGATTCATGATACAAAAGTATTTCTTGAATGTAAAAGAGGAGAGAGAAGTTCCTTTCAGAATGTCAGCATAGTAACGGGTGTACATGGGAGGCATTTAATGAGAGATAAAGGGGTCTCTCATAATTCAAACAATAAGAGTGCAGTATGGGGGAGGTGAAAAACTATACCCCATCATTTATTATTGAGATAAAAAGGGAAAAACAAATTAAAGAAAATTGGACAAAAATGAGAAAGGAAGAAAAAACCCTTACTTGGATGTGTTCTTCCAAAGGCTAGAGAGAGGCATGTGAGAGGATTCTTGGGATCTTGGGAAACCTTGGGAGGATTCTAGAGAGAGTACGGAAGAGTTTGGACAAACTCCAAGGTATTTTAGTGAGGATTAAGTGGGATCTTGGGTGGGTTTATATAGAAAAGGTGAGAGAATTCTTTATTATTTAGGTTTGGGTCCCCTTACATTAAATTAATCCAAACCACAAACCATCCCATGGTTTTTGCCCATGTTTTTTGGAAAAGGGAATAGGAAAAAAATATTTTATAAGGCCCATGTCCGAACTTCTTAAAATAATACGTTTTCTTATGTGGATGTGAGTCACACTCCCGTGGAAATTAATTTAAAAAGGCAAAGTGTTGAATATGTCTTGAGGGGTACATTAATGCTTTCAAAAGTAAATCAAACAAACCCAAAATCACATTCTATTAATGATAAAACATATATTGGAGGAACATAAGGATTATGGTATTTTATTACATCACCATTGGGACATTATGATGTCATAAAACACATTATATATGTAAACGGTATTTAATTTTTACCAAAAAATTTGACTGTCTCAGAAAATTATGAAAAATTCACCGTTGGACAATTTGGAAGTCCTGATTCCTGAAATGACATTTATTTTATCTAAAAAAAATTCTAAATATGTTAATTTTCACTTTTAATATAAAAACCAACATTTATCGAAAATTCACGGGTTTTGACCAAAATGGCTTTCAAACCTTAATATAAAATTTTAATTGCATTCATAAAATTATAAGATCATTTATATATAATAAAAAATAATTTAATAATAATATTATTGTTTTATTAAAATATTATTTAATTCAAAAATCCCTTAATTTAATAAAATGGATTTTTTAATTAAATAATAACTAAAAACACCATTTGTACTTTAAAAACTATTTACAATGTATCAAAAATGACTAGAAATTATATTCATTATTATATACAAAAAAACAATGTGCATTAAAAATAGTACTACTTATTTGTTACATAACCCCTTAAAACAGCTGCATAAGACCTAAGGGTAAGGTGTGCGATGGTGAAAGACTCTTGGGGTGGCTCGGATAACATCGCTTGAGTGGTAATTTCAATCAACTTCCAATTTTCCCGTAGACGGTCTCGTTCGAGCTTGACAAGGTGTAGCTCAGCTTGGGCTTGGTCAAGGGAGAAGCAAAAGGATGCCACCTCTTTTCTGAGCTCCGACAAATGGGCTTCATATGAAGCAATTATACTGGATGAGTCCATCGCTTCTTTTTTCTGAGTAAATTGGATTTGTTAAGGTCCTATATTTATACTAATCATGTGCTCACTGTTCAATGGCTATATTAACAACGGTCGAAATTCTTAACATAAAACCAAAGAAGTTGACATCTTATAAAAACATTTTTCATAAAGAGACATTTAACTGGATCCAGAGGGATTTTCCATTAATGAAACTTTGGGTCATTACATTAGGGTTGACTCAATGTATTTTTCTTGAAGTAATCATGCTGTTATGACTTTCAAAAAAACCAAATACTAAATAGTGTCAAAATAGACATAAGTGATTTTTCAAAACAAATACAATATTATTAAATTATATATTAGTCCAAAATTATATAGTTCATCCAAAGGACTTATATAATAATATATATGTCATTAATGAACCACTTGGGGTTCACTGGTCATTTTATAGTATTTTTATTAACCATATAATATAAAAATATAAGGAGACATGGTAAATATTAAAATATTTAACTAAGAGTTAATCTAAATGATAAGGTTAATATAGTGACCTAAACCTATCTAAAAGATATTGGTTGAGATTATATTAACACATAGATACCTAAGGTTTGAAAAAAAAATGGATCGATTATAAATTGAGTATGATTGTATAATAAAATGGTATTTCATTTTTTTTCTAAGGTACCCCTCACCCCTCTTGTAAAACGGAACTTCCCCTTATCTTAAATTCACACCTCAAAAGCCATTGGGATCAAGCAAACCCTAACCAAATATCCTCCCATATTCCCCTAATTTAACCTAGATCCCTTCCCTTGAGCATAAATTCATCCTAATATTTCCTTTTGATCAAATAAAAAAACACTCAAAGAAGAGGTAATTATTTTATCACCTCATTCAAAGTTCCATTCTTCTTCCACTTTCTCTTTCTTTTTTTACTTTCCGGACAAAAATAATAAATATAGTAACTTCTAAATAAATTAATGTTATTATAAAATATTACAGTCATATTCATTATTATATCCTTCTTATGAATGATATTGTCACCATGTGTGCGTACGTATGACTTACCGTCTCCACGCCATGGTGTAATTTTTTATTCAACACTATGCCATATTGATGGATATAATGATGAGTATTATGTATATAAAAAATGAAAATAACATGATAATATTTTTTATATTTAATATATCATCAAATTCAACACCTTTTATTCCTTAAGTAAATGATTTCGTTTCTCGTGTGTATGTACAGCTTACCGTCTCAATGACGTGATGGGATTCGTTTCCAAGTTCACCAGTCAACAATGATTATAAAAAATATATATTATTAAAAATTATTTAATATATGAAATAATAATGTTATAGGAGAGAGATTCATATATATATTTAAGTATTTATGTACTTACATGTATCTTATTCACTAAGATCCGTTTAATACAATATGAAAATAGAAACAATGTTTATTCGTATGTACAGCCTACAATCCCTTCAAATCATGTTCTCAATTTCATATATCTAGATATTATATATATATATATTACATATATAAATAATGATTTATATTTTTCAAGTATTTAAATCGTTATATAAATGATAAGATCAAGAATATCAAGTTAAAACATGTACGATAAAGAAAGTGATTATTACCTAAAATGTTAATTTATCATGGAAATCATTATTAAATGGGTATTATAGAGTCATTAATGAATAATTTATGATATAATAAATATTAATATTGTTTTTGTATAACTTGATAACATACTATGGTCATTATATAGAAGGTTGAATGTACCCTCAACAAAAGGAAAGAGCAAGGTAAGAGTTAATTTTTGAATCTCATTATTATCCGAGATTGTTTACGTGTAATAATTTTCTAGGAAATATTTATTATCGATGTCCATTTTTCATAATAGACGTTTTAAAATGTTTCTTTTATGGTAATATTTAACTAAATCATAATTTTAAATGTTTTAGATATTTATTCTTCTAAATCTATCTCACTGATGTCCATGTTGTCAAAATGGTTTAAAGGATTTATTTATGTAGACATTTTTTTAAATGATAATTATTATAAACTATTTCAATGTGGTATGAGACACTTTTATTAAAAAAATATCTTTTAATCATCTTCCCTTATAAATTGTTTGACATTAAATTATTTCATGAAAAAAAAGATATTTCATTCAATGGGTTTTACTGATTATTTTCAGCAATGTCCACATCATTTGTGGATATTATTCTTGATTGAGGTTGATAAATTTTAAATACAATATTCAATACATCATTGAATTATTTATGATATTTTTGGCTGTGAATGTTCTATTTTTATAAAATTCATGTTTTATGGTTGAATTATTGACATTTCGTATGCCAGTTTTAATAAGAATGTTTATGCTATGTTTCAACACTTTCATATGAGAAATGCAGTGGACTTAGTAAGTGATGAGTGGGGCCTGCTATAGCATCTACATGCATCGGTTGGTATCATTAGACAAAATAGTGCCTTGTAAAAAGTCCATGAAAGAAATTTTATTTGTAGTCCTGGAACGAGGCCTTGAATATATGGTAATGATATCCGATGTTAGGAATTCCCTCATTATGAAATTAATTATTAGATGTCATTATTCAACTAGTATAATATCAATGTGCTTGTTTATATTGTATTGTTTGATTTATTTTCTCCATATTATGTTCGTGTTTATGTTTAAAAGTTTTTTGTTTTTAGTACACATCTTTCCATAAAAGTTTATAGCTTCTACTAAATTATTTACCCTTGCTGAGCATCTGAGTTCACCCCTTTATTATGTTTTATATTCCCAAGATTCCAAGAAGTGTATTATGATTGATATAAGGGTTAAGATATGTGATTAATGGGGTTCTAAAAGGATCATTTGTGTTTGTTTTTTTAATGTTAATTTAATGTTCATGTATATAACATATTTTCCATGATTTCTAAACTGATCGGACTTCAGGACGTGATACCTTATAATCATGCCAATGTCTTAAAATAATGCACCGACTATGGGCTTCTAGGGTCGGGGTGTTACAGTTGTGACTCCCCTTTAAAAGTAATGTTCTATCATTGGCCTTAACCACACTAGAAATTGCATCACTATTGGAAAATAGACCTATACCCACGGTTCAAAACCGTGGGTATAGCCCCCAAAACCGTGGGTATAGGCTATACCCACGGTTCTGGGAACTGTGCGGCTGAACGGCGTCAGTATAGGTCCCTGACCTATACCCACGGTTTTGGTCAAACCGTGGGTATAGGTTTTTTCCACCATGTCAATACTCTATACCCACGGTTTGAAAATGTGGGTATAGGTTTTATAAAATAGCGGGTGTCCGGATTTGATCCCGTGACCTCTTCCCCGCTAACGAACCACCTTACCACTTCCCCAATGTTGACTTTACGTATATGTATATATATTTGGTTAAATATATTTATTTAAACCATGGGTATAGAGGGAAGAACCGTGGGTATAGAACTCTGGAAAAAAAAATTCCCGTGGGAAAAAAAATTTCCCACGCAAACGCGGGAAACCTATACCCACGGTTTGTCAAAACCGTGGGTATAGCTTTTTAACCAAAGGCTATCCCCACGGATTTGGGCAAACCGTGGGGATAGAGATCACCTATACCCACGGTTTATGGCCAATGATGGTTTCAAAATATTTTCTTGTGAGTTCCCCATTTTTTTTACATTCTTCATCGTTGCACTCAGAAGACCACTATTAGACATTGTAGGGTAGGATCATGTATGATTAAAGCCAAAAATTCATGGAAGTCTCATATACAATGTTTGGGATTATGATTTGACGATGGATCATGATGTTTGTAGGGTGTATGTGATGAACATATGGATTTGGTCAATGAATCTGAGGTGGAAAAAATTGGAGGCTTTAATGGCAGTGATGATATTGAATAGAATGGATGGAGTTAAGATTTCCAATTAATATAGTATCTGAAATGATGGCTGAAAGATGTTCATGATAATCCAAACCATTAAAAGAGTAATATTTGTGTTAGAGAGACTAAATCTAAAAAATGTTGAGTGAATCTAGGAATCTGTGACATAAACAAAATATATACAGTCTAGTAAGTTGAACACACGGCGTGTAGACCCCTATCTATGCTATCTAGGGTGTTTGGTTGAGTTACATGTCCTAAGCTATGTGGGACAACCAAAATCCATGTAAATTGATGTTTTTTACCCAGCACGCACTATGGAAGTACACAGACATGAGCATGACCAAGCACATCACCAATGTATATAGACATAGCCCGAGGGAAAAGGGAATAACCAGGAGAATATGGATCAACCCCATGGGATGAGATATGTCATGAAGTCCCCTTACACGTCATGTAGTGCTATAATTCTAGTAACCCATATACTACAAATGAGAAGTCTAAGTGGCATAGTACGGTGACATGCCGTATGGGTCCCCCTATACATAGTGTACCCTCTTTTTATAAAAAAATACAAATTCTTTTATCTCCTATATTTGGCAATATATAATTGGTCCTATGACTAGCCTATCCAGCGTGTATATCCACATATAACATGATTGTAAACTTCTTAGTGGATTTTGATGTATTATACAAGATGTTATGTGTGTGATGATTCTTTTAGATGCACTTGATGTTTGCAGTGATTTGTCAGGATAATCATTTGAGTAGAACCTTCTTAGCGAGATAGGTAATGGGTCATCTATATATCCATCATTAGAGTGTAACCCTACTACTGGGACATGAAATGGTTCCTCTATATATCTATATATTGAGTGACTTCATCCAACAATGTCAAGTCATGGGTCCCCTACCATTAGATTTAAACCATCCAACAAGGTTAGGGTATGATCCATCTTACATTAAAGTGTAACCATCCTATGGTGTTTAGGAATGGGTCCTATATTATTAAATTGGAACCCTCCAATGGTGTTAGGTAATGGTTCCCATATCGTTAGAGTGGAAACCTTCAATGGTTTCAAAGAAAGTGTACACTATCATTGAAGAGGAACCCTCCACTAGAGTTAGGGAAAGTGTCCTATACCATTAGAGTGTAACCCTGTTGCAAATCATGCACATGGGTCTAATATATTTATATTCATATCCTCCTAAAGAGTTAGTGAATGGGTTATCAACCATCATAGTGGAACCCTCCTACAGTGGTGGTTCATGTCTCCTCTGGCTAGAGAGTGATACCCCACTATTCAGACATGGCATGTTTAAGGATCTGTCATTAATATATACATAATCATTAATGTAGTCAAGAAAACACTTCCTTTTGTATTGATTATCTTTTCACGTTTATATTTTTAGAGAATTGTGACATAATACATTCTTAACATGACAAATTTCTATAGAGTGGATACCATAAAAACAGTTTCAATTATTTTTAAATTTTAATACACTAAAACATAAAATATGATTCAATGACAATTCTTCAACATTTGACATGGATTCCTTCTTTTTCATACACATCCAATAACCTGTAAAAATCCTTTAAAAAGTGGGATGATCACAAAATCTCATTAAGTGATATAAAAGAAAAGAAACAACAAATTATTCCATGAATACTTGGAATATATGAAATCAGTTTGAAAAGAGATACTTATCACCTATATATATACATACATTGTGAAACATGAGATTTCCATAATACCTAAGAACATAACTATAACCATAAAGGTATCTTGGGGAATTACTTACATAATCATGTAACCCTCTCAGCTACCATATAATTTGTAACCCTCACTGAAACCTTACTATTATTGTAACCATCGGAGTTACACATAGAGTAACCACACTGCCGACCTCCAACTTACACATACAAAATGAATTGGATGGATATATAGGTCCCACCCTTCATCATAAAAAATTTCCCAGAACCATAAAATCATCATACAACATGAATTATAACAGAAAAAAATTGCTTTTCAATTTTGTAAAATAAAATTTTAAAAGATGATTTTTAAAGAAAATCCCCTGAGATAAATCATATAATTGAATTAGACATTATTCAACATATTATAATAAAAACCCCATCACACTATCAATATTAATACCACATAAATAATTATGTATAAGTTTAACCCAAAGAATGAAAATCGAGTTAAGAATTCATTTTCTTTAGTATAGTGTTATTTTGAACATGTCTAAAAAAGATATATAATGGTTAAAAGTGTGTTATTAATATTTTACAGAAACATTTTCAAGTTTATAAAATATTATATGATCATTTCATAACCTCTTTTTATCCTTTAATTGTTTGTATTTTGTTCCTTGCACTGTTTTGGGTGAGTTCTTTATATGATTTTCATGATCGGTTCATGATGGATGTTCGTCTCAATTGGATGGGAAACTACAGAATTTGAATGGAAAGGTATTTATATATTTATAGTACCATAATTCATACCATTTATCATTTTTATGTTTCATATGAGGAATATTCATATGTTAAAACATTAATGACGTTCGTTTGGACCATTTTAGTGGTTCTATGATAATAAAAACCTTATTTTGTCTTATAAAATAAAACCATGAGTACAAAATAATTAGAGAACCATGGATGAGACATAATATCTATATTATAATAAGGTTCAACCATAGATACAGTTTTAATACCAGACATGATATAATTAATGGAAATTGAAATCACGTCATCAACGAGGTCGGTAATTCGACACATCACGAATAATGTTTTTTATTCCTATAATAAGTGGGAGAGGAGAAGAATAATGATGATTAATTTTCAATGAACGTGAGAACATGAAAAATATAAATGATTTCTGGAGATTTCATTCCCCTTGGGTAAAAATATATAAAGAAATAATAATAAAATAAAGGAACTCAAAATAAAATAATAATTGAGAAATCCCTTACAAAAATTTTACTTCTTAACAAATCTGTAACATGGTTTTAGAAAATATTTGAATAAGAGGGGATAAGGGTCACCCATATAGAAATGAATCATAATATAGAATAGGTTAATAAAAATATGGAAATAAGAACATGGAATGGAAACTTGAAATTTATACCACATAAAAGAGAACTAGAATGGAAAAAGAATGAAATTCAGAATTTTCATACCTTATAGAATGACTTGAAGAAAATGAAGGTTTGGATATTGGGGGCTTGTCGAAACCTTGGTAGGGATACTAGGGAAGTAAGGAGGCCAATGTTACATTATTAGGAATTTGGAATTATGTTAATGGAGGAATGGGAAGGTATATATAGCAAAATTGAGTGATTATTTTAATAATTTCATGGGACTCCTCATTAGTGGTATTTGCAAAACAGTGGGATTTCCCATCGTATTTTCCCATGGTATAATCCACATGAGACACCTCATAACTTATTTTAATATAAAAAAATTGTCCAAATTTCTTACGTCATTATTACATCATTAATGATGTCATTAATACAACGAAACTCAAAACTGTATTTTTTTTACTATTCACAAAAAAATCTACTATTTCTGAAAAATACTCATAATTCACCCTATAAATTTATTATAAAAATTAATTAAAAAATGAAGTCCAATTTTAAAAATAATTTTCTTAATATTTTTAATTTAATTTTTAAATAAAATATTTATTAATTCAAAATTAATTATTTTAAAACTATAACTCCTATTATATCGCATTGAGAAATTAATCAAGATGTCATTATCTTAAAGCCTTAAGAAATTAAAATAAAAATAAGATTTACTATTTATTAGGGTCATATTACTGTTCATATTACTATTCCTATAAATATTCATATTACTATTTATAAGCGTATGTTACTATTCACCAAATAAACAAGTTGGTTCTAATAGACTCAAAATAACATACTTAACACAATTTTTTTTGACCATTTTTTGAAATTAAAAACATAAAAGCAGTAAAATTGTGTTTAAAGGATACTTATAAATATCTACCTTAAAAAAAATTCATGCATTTTAACTTATTTTTAGAATACTTTGTGGCATTACATTATCTCCACCTTCTGGAAATTTTGTCCTCACAATTTTATTTACTTATTAATCAAGTGAGGGTACATTTACCTCATAGAATTTGCAGAATCAATATTGCATCTTCAACCATGTGGTTTCTCCACAAATCCTTCACCTAGTAGATTACCATATTCCGCAACACATGTTCCATTCGACCAAGAATCTAAATTGGTTTCTCTTCATAAGAAAAGGTTCTCTTCTAGCTGAACAACTGCTAGGATGAAGACATGTGATGAATTTGAAACAAACTTTCTCAACATTGAATCATGAAAAACATTTTGTACCTAAGACAAACACAGAGGCAGAGCAACTCGGTATGCAACTAGTCCAACTTTTTCCATGATTTGAAAAGAACTAACGAACCATGGACATAGCTTTCCTTTCATTGAAAAACGCATCACACTTTTCTAAGGAGAGATTTTAAGGAAAACATGGTCACCTACCTCAAAAGCGAATTCATTCCTCCTATTATATATATAGCTTTTATTCCCGCTATGAGCTGTCCTCATGTGATGCAGGATCTTTTTCACATTCTCAGCCACTTCCTCTACTAATTGTAGCCCCATCAACTTTTTTTCACCGACTTCATCCCAAAACACTAGAGCATAACACCGCTTTCTGTACAAGCCTCAAAAGGCGCCATACGTATACTGGAATGAAAACTATTATTATAATAAAACTCTACTAAAGAACGATATTGATCCCAACTTCCATGGTAGTTCATTGTAAAATCTTGAAGCATATCATCCAAAGATTTACTTGTTCGTTCTGAATGCTCGTCTGATTGAAGATGAAAAATTTTATTGAAATTTAACACCATGCCCAATGAATTCTGAAGTCCCCTCCAAAAAGTTATAATTGTACCTGGGATCCCGGTTAAATAAAAGAGAACGAGGAAATCCATGAATCCTGAAAATCTTCATTGGGGTATCATCAATAATACTAATCCAAAGACATTGTATCCTGGATAGAAAAATAATATGCATATTTTTTCAGCCGATCCACAGTAACCCAAATTGCATTGTTACCTCGAGATGTCTTACGTAGTCCCACCAAAATGTCCATGGATACATTATCCTACTTCCACTCTAGTTCTGGAAATGGTTGAAGCATCCCCTTCAGTATCTACCACTCTACTTTAACCTGATGACAAGTCAAACATTTCATAGTAAAATCAGCAATATCCCTTTTCATTCAATCCCACTAGTAGTACTCTAGAATGTCTCTATATATCTTAGTACTGCCAGGATGAACCAATAATGGATAACTATGAGCTTCACATATCAAATCATTCTTAAACTGAGAATCACAGGGCACACACAACCTTTTGACAAATCTTAAAACACAATCCTTATCAATGTAAAATTCTTGAAGGATACCCATTTTAACTATTTCTACCTTTTTCTGTAGCTCATGGTCTTCCTTCTGTGCTCACTTAATTCTATCTAAAAATGAAGACTCAACTAAAACCTAAAACAAAATATATATATTCTCTGCACCAACAAAATATATTCCAAAATTCATCAAATCATGAATTAAGGAATCATGTTCCAAAAATAACATGGTTAATGATACATTATGTTTTCGAGTCAAGGAATAAGCCGTGTTGTTTTCTTTTCTAGGATGGTAGTTGATTGTGCAATCATAATCCATTATAAGTTCAATCCATATTCTCTACCTCATGTTTAATTCCTTCTAAGTGAATATATACTTCATACATTTACAGTCAATATATATTTGAAATTTGGGTTTATATAAATGATGCCTCTAAATTCTCGAAGTGAAAAACCACATCTGAAAATTCAATATCTTGTGTGGGATAATTTAACTCATTAGGTTTTAGTTGTCTAATGAATATGCAATTACTTGATCATTATGCATCAAAAAAACCATTTCCATTTAAAGAAGCATTAATGTATATGACAATATCACCATTTTGGGAAGGCAAGGCTTAAACTAGAGCCTTTACAAATCTCTTCTTTAGTTCCTGAAAAAAAACATCACATTCTTCTGTCCAAACAAATTTATCCCATTTCTGTGTTAACTTAGGTATCATTCTAGATAACCTTGCAATGTTCTCAACAAAATTTTGGTAGTAACGTGCAAATTCATTAAAACTGTGATTCTCTGTGACATTTGTGGTTCTATTCTCTTCATCAACCACATTTGTTTTGGATAGATCAAATGTTATTCCATACTTCTATACAATGTATCCAAGAAAAAAAAATTTGTAACAAAAAATCACACTTGTGGAATTTTCCATATAATTTGTTTTCTTTTAAGGTTTGTACAACAGCCCTTAGATGTTTTTCTTTCTCCTAATTATTTTTAGAAAATACCAAAATTTCCTCAATAAACACAACCAAAAACATATCCAAGAACTCATGAAATAGTCTATTCATAAGATTCGTGAATACAATAGGTGCGTAGGTTAACCAAAAAGGAATAATAAAAAATTCCTAGTTCCTATATCTAGTATGAAAGGTTGTTTGTGGGATGTCATCCTCCATCACCATTAACTGATGGTATCCAAATCTAGTATCAATCTTGGAAAAGTAGTGAGCTCCCTGTAGTAGATCAACAAAGTCATCAATATGAGGCAAATGATACTTTTTTTAAACAATGATGTTATTCAAAGCTCTATAATCAATTTGAAGTCTCATGGAACCATCTTTTTTTAACAAACAAAATAAGATCTCCCCATAGTGAAGTGCTACGATGAATGAAGCCTTTATCAAAAATATTCTAGAATTGATTTTTCAATTCAATTAGGTATATTTGTGCCATATGATATTGGGGTTTTGAATTTGGGTTATCATTAAGAACTAATTCAATTGTGAATTTGACTTCCCAATTAGGTATGAGACCATATAAATTTTCTTGCAAAACATCAAGAAATTTATTTACAAAAGGCACATCGTCAATATGAATAGTTCCCATGTTTTCTACATTACAATCAAGATAACTTTCATTTCCACTATTCAACAGTTTCTCAGATTCATGATATGTTATCAATTTTTTGGACTCATTCTTGTATAGAAACTAAAACTCTTTCTGATGAACACCTTATTTAGCTCTATAGTCAATCTTAACATGATAAATAGAATGCAAATCCATTCCCAGAATAACATAAAACTCAACTAAGTGTAAAACAACAAGGTTTGTAGGTTATGTTTTTCCACAGACCATAATAAAAAGATTCTTATAATTCCTCTTTTCTGTAATATTTACCCATAGTTTTTTCACAAAATGATCAGGTCTCATTTGTTAAAGTGATAATTCTAATTTACCCAAAAATATCTCAAAGTTGACGGAATGTGTAGACCTAATATCAATCAAAAAAATTACAAAATATATATGAACAAAAAAATTACCTGATACCACTTCATTGGATGGCTCGACATCTGCTGACGTAGTCACAAAGGATCTCACTTCACCTTTCTACTTATAGTCTGGCTTCTTTGCAACATTCCGGATCTCTATTTGGGTAGGAATTTTCTTAATGACCCATCTCTCCACATTTAAAACACTTTACAATTTTATTATAAGTATTAGTCTTAGGATAATTTTCATTTCAATCATTTCTCATATGTCCAAACGTAAAACATTTAAAACACTTCTTAGTTTTTTAGGAAATTCCCCAGGGTGTTTCTTGCAATAGTTTTCACAAACTAGAAATTGGATTTATTTTCAATAGTATTTATTTGGATGATTATTAACAATCTCTTTCCACCAGTACCTCTTTTTATCCTTGTTTCCAAAATGAATGTGATCATCTACAAACTCCATGTCTATCATCTCAACATATCAGACAATTTTCTCATTACTTTTAATTCATGGGCAGCAAACCACATTTGATACCTTGGATTCTATCCTATGTTAAATTAGTTGATTTTTCTATCATGATCCAAAATAAGATTAGGAGCATACATCAATAGTCGATTGATGTTTTATTCATACACATACACCGAATCCTCCTCATTTTAGTTTAATTAAATGAATTTCTTCTTTATCCTAAGTCGCACCGCCTTATGAAATATATTTCAATGAAAATACATTTAAATTTTTCCCACTCTAATTTCTCAAAATCCTTTGTACCTTTGAAATTCTTTACCATTGACCAGCACTGATCAGATACACCTTTCAAATGATAAATGGCAATACTTACCTTTTGATTGTCTGCACATCCCATAACATCGAAAATCTTTTCAAGGGATTTGATCTATCCATCAGCTTCTACTAGTTCATAAGATCCATTTAAAGAAAGAGGGTGTTGTCTCATAAAATGATCCACTAATTCCATGTTCTGTCGAGGGTATATATATTTTTTCTATTTCATGGATTACACCACTATTTATTTCTTACGTTAACTGGGCCATTACTATCACAAACTTCTCGGTTCCAATCCCTACCATTCTAGGTTGTAGGTCCTAAAGGATATCATTCTGTCGGGGCCGCTCTTGTTCAACATCCATGTTCCTTATACAAAAAACCATTCTAAACAAACATATCATAGATGAAGCAACATGGAAATCTGTAAATTCTATAACATTTCAAATTAATAATTGATGAAAAATCATTTATGGTATTATTTTAACATCATCCTAAACCATAACGTTATCTAAACTATCCAATGATTCCAACTATTAGAAACCAAGATTATTAAATTTTTAATCTTGAATTTAGTTATGAAAAAACTTCCTTTTACATTTAGGATGTTCTAAAGTTTAGTGCACTAGATAATTTGGACATAATACATTCATAACATTACACATTGTTACAGAGTTGATACCATAAATTATTTTTTCCATTTTATAAAAAATTTAAAACATTAAATCTTAAAACATGATTCCTTGAAAATTATTCAACATTTAACATGGATTCCTTCTTTTCCTTACACATACATTAACCTGTGTAATTCATTTTAATCATTGGATGAGCACAAAGACTCAGTAAGGGATATAAAAAGGGAAATAACACATTAGTCCATGAATACATGTAATTTATGAAATCATTTTCAGAATGAATACTTATCACCTGTATATATATATATATACTTTTTAAAATATGAGATTTCCAAAATATGGAAAAAAATAAGTAGAACCATACAGGTATCGTGGGGAATTACTTACATAACATTGTAAACCTCTCAACTACCTTATAATTTGTAACCCTTAAGAGTACCTTTCTATTTGTGTAACCATCATAGTTACACATTGAGTAACCATACGACCGAACCCAAAATTACACATACCTAAGGAATTGGAAGAATATATGGGTACCACCCTTCATCATAAACAATTCTTAAGAACCCTAAAATCATTATACAACATTAATAATAGCATAAAAACATTTCTTTTGAATTTTTTAAAATAGAATTCTAAAAGGGGATTTTAAAAGAAACCCCCCTTACATAAGTCGTATAATTGATGAGTGACTTAATAGAGTGGATCTAATATTTATATAAAATATAATTAGACATAATTAAACATAATATAATCAAAACCCATCACACAATAAATTTTAATACCAAATAAATAACGAAGTAGAAGGTTATCCCAAAGAATAGAAGTCAGGTTAAGATAACATTTACCTCATGCCTGTCTTACTTAAAACTTGTTTAAACATCATGTATAATGGTTAAGAAAGTTTTATTATTATTTTATAGAAACATTTTTATGTTTATAACAAATTATGTGATCATTTGAAAACCTCATTTCACACATAAATTGTTATTATTTTCTTCCTTGCATTGTTTTTGGGTGAGTTCTTTACATGATTTGCATGATCGGTTCATTATTGATGTTCTTGTCGATTAGACGTGAAACTCCAAAATTATAATCAAAAGGTATTTACAGATTTCCAGTACCATAATTAATACCATTTACATTTTTATGTTTTATATGAGGATGATTCATAAGTAAAAACATTAATGATGTCCGTTTAGATCATTTTAATAGTTCTTTGATAATAACAACCTTATTTTGTCTTATAAATTAAAACCATGAGTACAGAATAATTACAAAACCATGGATGAGAAATAATATTTATATTATAACTAGGTTAAATAATAGAAGTTGTTTCCTGACCATAAATGAAAAAATTAATGGAAATTGAAATCTCATCGTCCACGGTGTTGGTAATTCGACATATCACAAACAATGTTTTTTATTCATTAAATTAGTGGGAGAGGAGAAGAATAATGAGGATGACTTTTCCATGAACATGAAAACATCCAAAATATACATGATTTGTGGAGATTTCATGCCTCTTGGGTAAGAAGATATTAATAAATAATAATAAAATAAAAGAAGTCAAAATTAAAGAATAATTGAGAAATCCCCTACAAATATTCGGCATCCTAATGGCTATATAACATGGTTTTAGAAAATATTAAAAAGAGATAGGACAAGGGTAACCATAAAAAAATGAATCATAATACGTGATTGATCAAGAATAAGAAATAAATAAGAACCTAGTATAAAAAATTGAATTTTATACCACCTAAAAGATAACTTTAATGGAAAAAGAAGGAAATTGGGAATTATCTAACCATGTAAAGTAACTCCTAGAACATGAAGCAATGGACCTTGGGGGATTCAAGAAACCATGGAAGGGATAATAAGGAGGTAATGATGGTATACCTTCATTGTTGTGGAATTTGGAATGATGTTAATGAAGGAATGGGATGGTATTTATAGCAAAATTGAGGGATTATTTTAATAATTTTCAAGGGGCACCTCAATAGTGGTATTTGCAAAACCATGGCCTTGACCATGGTATTTGTTCATGCTATAAGCCACTTAGCGTACCTCAAAATGTATTTTACTGGACACAAGTCGACCAGATATAATACATCATTATTACATCATTAATGATGTCATTAACACATTGAAATTCAAAATTGTATTTTTTTTCTATTCACTGAAAAATCAATTGTTTTAGAATAATCCCCGAAATTCACCCTTACGATTTATCAACTTTTAGATTTCACATATGAAGAAAATTTTTTGAAAACTATTTACTGAATACTTTTAATATAATTTTTAAATAAAATCATACTTAATTAAAAAATTAATTATTAAAAAACTATAACTACTTTTATATTGCATTAAAAAATGGATCATGATGTAATTATCTAAAAGTTTTTGAAAATAAAATAATATTAAAATTTAATATTTATTAGGGTAATATTACAATTCATATTACTATTCATATTACTATTCATAAGGGTATGTTACTATTCACCAAAGAAACAAGTTGGTTCCAATTGACTCAAAATAATATACTGAGCACAATTGTAGATAACCATTTTTCGAAATTCAAAACCTAGAAGCAGGAAAACTATGTTTAAAGGATACTTATAAATATCTACATTAAAAAAAATTCAAGAATTTCAGCTTATTTTTAGAAAGCCATGGTGTGTTAAATCATGTGTCCTCTATGCAACTACTATGCTTAACCTTCCGATTATATCAATCCATTGTTCCCCTACCTTGATATTTTTCTTTATTGACTTTACAGCACAGTAGAAAGGTGTTTCTCAACTTATATTCTTTTTCAGATAGATGTGTGAGATGATGGGAATCATTTGTGAAACTATTATAATTTATAGTAGACTCGTTAACTAGTTTGGGCTATGATATAATGATCATATTTCTCCCTCGTCTGGTTTTATTTTATCATCATACATTCAGATTTATTTCTTTTTTCTCACTTAATATAAGTTGTCATTTCTAACTTGTATTGTGTCTCTTACTACCCCCCCCCCCCCCCGCCTACAACATTCATGACATCTTTCAGTGTCTGAATATAATTTCCCCTAGTTGGTCTTTTCAAACATGTATCATTTCTAATAAAGAACAAGGATATGTCAGTAGTGATTATAGAGGGTTTTAGGGTTACAATGGTGTATTTGAATATATATGGGTGTTGGGTCTTAGATATCTCTAACGATGCAATATCTTCTTTTACTTTTTCATATTTTGTCAAGTTGGGGGCCTTTCTTGTTGGGTATGTATTCGATCCCATTCTAATTTTTAAATTACATTATCAAACTATTTCATTACAAAGATGTTTTAAATGAATGGTTTATTTTTTATATGATTCATAATTTATTATTATTTGTCTTCACTTCTACATGGAGAAAATTTTCATGTTCATATAGGTATATTTTTTTAATAATTAAATATAAATGTATTGAAGTATATTTATTTTATGGATAATATTGTGTGGTAAATCTTCATAAATATAAATTTTATCTCATCTAGTAAGATATGTAGTGGAAATTGATCATATCATAACCAATGGATTAGACTATTCTTACAAAAAAAATTATACTAAGTAATCCTATCTTCTCGGGAAAATTACTCAAATATTAGAGAATGATCTTAAAATAAATTGTTATGCATTTACAATCATTTATAATGAATTAATGTAATTTTTCCATAAAATAGATTTATGTATTGTTAGAAATTATGTTTACTTAGAATATGTTCTCTATCACCCTCTAATTGTACGTAGGCATTATCTTTATCTTTATTGTCCTTGATTTAATTTACCAAAAATGTTCTTATTAATAGAATCCAAGTTCATTTTTATTCTAGATTAAATTCACATAATCCTTTTTATATTTTCAATTTGGATTTTAATTAATCCATATATGAGGTCGAATCCCTAAAATAATATTTTAAAATGATAAATCATTTATTATTAATCACGAGAACAAATTATTGGGGTGTAATATATTTAAGGCTGTAGAATGTAACACCCTAAACTTTTGTGTTGTATTTTTCTACAAATAAATTTAATTTTCTTAATATATTACATTAAATTAATAATAATGTTAAACATCTATTACACGAAACATGAATTCTAAATTTTGTTGCATTAAAGACCACTTTTAATTATTATCACATGCACCACCATGTTTAAAAGAAACAAGACATATTATTACAATATTACTATTTAATATAATAGTTATCTGATTCATTTTTAAATGACTGGTAAAAGTAGGAAAAACTAAATTATTATAATATAAGGTTAAAATGTATATAAGCTGAATTATTTAGTGACTAATTATTTTGAAATGAAAATAAAATCCATTTGATAATAAAAGAAATATTTTTCTAAAATCTATTTTTATGAAATCAAACAAATTTTACAAAAATAAATTAAATGAAAAACAATTGTTGAATAATATTAATGAAATTATATTCTATATAATTAATAAAATTATTAAAATCCATCTTATTAATTTTCTCGAATAATGAATAGAATATATCAAAATTTACTCTTAAAAACTAGATTTTTCTAAAAATTGTTTTTGTCTCTTTATTAAGCAGTTATTTTAAAAATAAATTTAATAAATTTAAAAAATATTACATCGAAAAATAAATATCTTTTTTAAATCAACATGTGAAAATTATCTTAGGGTTATTTTGTGTTATTTTTATAAAATTATTAAAAATTTGATGAATAGTCGAAATACTGACTTTTATTTGAACAATATATTTTCATTTAAATTATTTTTAAATTTATTTTAAATAAAAAAATGTAAAAATATAATTTTGATAAACTAATTTAGTTCATGATAATAATTTTGATATTTTTTTTATAGTAAATCTTGTAAACTTTTAAACATTTTTTATTTGAAAACTCACTTTTTCATCGACTTTTTTAGATTAATTTTAATTTAAAATTTTCTAGTTATATTAAGGGAATGTCGAAAATTAAATTAAAAAGATTTAATAAAAATAATTCATATTATCTATTAATGTAAACATTTCTTTTTATTATAACGAATATTAAAAATAAATAAAATTATTTAGCATGGTTAGGGTAAAAATACATTTACCAAGGGTCAAATAAAAAGACTAAATGTTAAAATGAACAAAAATCATTTAAAACATATATTTTATGTTCATATTAATACACTATAGTTTAATAATAATGAGATTATTTTATATTGTATCCATTTGGAATGTGAAAAATTCCGGAACACATTTTTTTAAAAAAATAATAAGTTTACCACCCACCTCAATTATAAAATGCCTCCCCCAATCCTATCCTCTTCATTAATTATAATACATTTTATTGACCAATAAGAACCTAAATAAATTCCCAAAATAAGTCCTCCAATACTTGAAGTCTTACTTTGGCCATAAATTCAATATAGGATGGATTATTTTTTCAAAATCTATTAATGTTACCGGAAAAAGTTGTAATGGTCTTCAATGAGCATTTATATTTTAATTCTTTTTCCCCATCTTTAAAATATTTTAAAGAAATGTTATCATAATAAAATAAGTATATATAATTTTTATATACTTTTTATGTAATATTTGTGACTTACTACCATCTCCACTCTAGTCAAATTATTGATGAGATTATCATTTCTGTGTCTGGTGGATTACCTCCACACAAACCGATGTCATTCATTTTTTCATTACAACATCTTAAAATTGGGTATAATGATTTATTTAATGTATACAAACCATATAAATAAAATAATTATACTACCTATGTAATTATATAAAATATAAATTTTTTAAATTCAATTCAATATGTGATACAATAATGTGCCTCTTCTTTATGGAGGACATCCTCCTCAAGAAAAGATGTTATTCATTTTTAACTAACAATTTACTTGGGTAAGAATAAGGATAAAGTTAATAAATATATGTGATATACATGAAATCGTTACCATATAAATATCATTCTGAAATTATAATATTTCCTTTTATTTCTTACCATTTCACTAGCTAAATGATGGTAACGACATTCAAGTATGTGTGGACTACCCCATTAAAAAAGCAATGTCTCACGCAATTTTCATCACCACAAAAATGGATAATTTTTATATGTATATTAATATAAATAATAGTTAATTTATTATATCATTATAATTTTTGGGTGATATACTATTACTCATCAATATTTCATTAAGATCATAGATAATTTAAATGTTTCTCAAGAATACATATGACATGTCGTCTAGATAACCGTTACATAGTTCATTTATAAATAACTCATTTCATCTCTGGTCTTAAACGTATAATTAATTTCTTAATATGATAATTATTTAATGTTTATCAGGCTATATAATATATAACCAAGATCAAATTAATATGAATGAAAATAACAAATCAAAAACATATACTAAAAAGAAAGTGGTTGATACCCAAAACATGATTTTAACAAGGACTTGTTAATAAACAGTTTACAAATGGTCTAATGTAAATTATATAATATAATATATATAATCATGGTTATATACCAAATTTATTAAAATATTATATTTATTATACATGACGCTCAAATTTTTATAAAATAAGTTAATACTTATGGTAATGGATTTCTAGTCTCACCTTAATTTTTAGGAAGCATATACAAATTTGCCACTAATTTATTTTTTTATGTGTTAATACCAAAACGTTGACATGTTATTTCATGAATATACTCATTTAAATAATAATTATTGTTTCATTTGATGTTATTATTTAATGAGGATAATGATTAAAATTATTACTATAATCATAAGGGAACTTGTCTTACTTTTTACTTTTTGGAGACGTAAGCCACATTCACCAACTATTTTTCTTTTTTGGTGTATATACTACTGATGCGTTTTTTAGGATACATATAATAAATATTATGGGTTTTAATGATCCATTTTATTATTTATCTCTCATTGTACATAGTTTTTAACTAATTACCATCATTGTAATGGACTTATGTTAAAATATAATCATCTTCCATATTTATTTATAATTATGTATATTATGTCGAAATCCAATGATCTAAATCTCAATAATTATAGTGATTTTTTTTGAAATATTAATTAATGTCATATTGAACTAATAGTACCATTTTAATCTAACTACTAACTAAAATAATTGAAATTTGTTTTATGAAAGATTGTTTTTATTTCTCTCTTCATTCGAAAACAATTTTTCTTCCATTTTTTTTCTATAAATGATTTCAATTTTTTTAAATTATTCAATTGTTTTATAAAATAAATTGTTTCCCATGTCTTAATTTTAATAAAAATTAATCGAGTATTTGATTCAATTTCCAAACAATTCTCATTTGGCTATTACAAAATATGTGAAATGAATCATTATTTTACAGTGTATAATATGATCATAATTTTCCAGCATAATGACTATTAATTTTATTAAAGACTACATTATTATTTTAAAGGTTATTTTTAATTGAAATCATTTTTAAAATGTTATATGACTTTTTAATTTTTAAAATTTACTTTCAAGGAAAATTTTATTTTCCTCAAGATATATCCCATGTGATTTTTCAATATTTTTATCCCTATAAGATAATAACATTGGATGTCACATATTATTTTCTATAAATATAATCCAATAATACCATTATTGTTATTCATATTAATAGTCTATCATGACTTTATTTTTATGAAAACCATTCCACTTCCATCTATTATACCCTGATAAAATTCATATAAAACTGTATTATTTTTCTATGGTTTACGCTATGATGAAGAGATTAAATGATTAGGAAACCTTCATATTTTAATATATATATATATGTAATGTGAGAATATTTTATGAATCCCATTTCATTAATTGGGTTCTAAAATGATGAATTTTTATGATCTTTAGACAATCACATGTGTGATTTTCATTATGTGATAGGTATGACATATATTTCCCTCCAATGCATTCGGTAAAGACAGATAACTCATGAGTAAATATGTTATGAATGAAACAGATTATAAGTTCACGATTTTATATTTTAATCTTATAAAATGATCAAAAATTTATATATAAATCTAATTAAATGTTCAAAAAGTAATGCATGAACATGGTTATATGTTCACAATGTTATTCATAAACCTGATTACCATTGATAGTGTTATGTATGCACCTATCATTCATATCTATAATGTTATACATGGTCCTTATTTCATGTTATTAAGTTTATTTTTGTGCTTAATTTTATTTCATCAATATAATAAGTTATCATATATCTATTAACACATTTTCACTATGTTATAAGCTGATGTGTATGCGACAAATCTATGTATTATTCCAATGTTTTGTTCTATTGGCACATGTTACTTCATTTACTTATAAATAATGTCCAATTTACTATCAATATTTATTTTATGGCTCAATATTATGATATATGGTGTGAATGGTAGGGTTTTAAAATGTTATTCTCAAGTTCGTATACCCTTATGTTCATGTTATGCTTGGGTGTGTCCCTTTTTTACACTTGCTACGTATATGATCTCACCCTTTATTTTGATTCATTTATCATGGTAATGATGAAATATTTTTTTAAGGGTAGCTTTATAGTAGTATTAAAGTGGGATATATTTATGGTATATGTTTCATATCATTCAAAAAATTAGAATATTGTGTAACTAGTCTCCATCGAAAATAAAATATTATAGTCTGTAGGTGTGTGTATGTGTAATGTATTTAATATTCATCAAAAAATATGTAATCTCTATGAATGAAAATGTTAGGTATCTCTACATGGTGATAGAGGATTGGTTTAGTTATCCTTTATAAACTAAGAAGAAATAAATAATGAGATCATTGGGGATATTTACAAGGATATTTCTAGTTATGTATCCAAGGATAAGTCTGTGGATGAGTCAACCACTGTAAAATGTATTGAAATATTTGTAAATGATAGAGAATATGTTTTCCATGAAATAATTTTCTTTTTAGTATACTATAAGTGGATGTGCCAATAACATATATGTACTTATTGGTAATAACATAGAAAATAGGTAATTTAGCTAAACTCAATTTTAACCTAGTTCAAGAAAACGTTCCTTATTGCATTCCTATTTCACAATTCATGGGATATGATTTAGAAATATTGATACACTTTAAGAACAATCAATAATGATATAAACTATAGTATTATTAGGAAATACCTTGAATAAACCTATGGTATCAATTATTAAAAATAATGATTAATTATTTAGACATACAATAAGTGATTTTTAGGATTATATGTTTTTTCACTATAATTATTATTGTTCAAAATATTCATTTTAATTCTATACAACATAAGGAAATAAAATTAAATCAGATAATGTTGAATTTTATGTACAATTTTCTGATGAGATGACAAATGGGATGATTATTGGAGTTAAGTATTTCGTAATTTTTCTGAATTAGATATCCTAGATCTTGATTAATGACATGCACTTTATCCAACTCTCAAACTCTGTAAAGAAGAGATGGAAAAGTTTTGTTGAGTGTTCAGGTGTAGAGACCAAGAAGGAAAGAATATTATTTTTCTTATATGTCTATAATTTGTGAAGAATCACTGAAGGGAATTTATTATAAGGTCAGTAATATTTTTTGGTTGTGTAAAATAAAAACATAATTTAGGTAAATACAAAAGGAAAAAATATGGAATGTTAGGTAAACACAAATTATTGAGAGTAATGGTCTCTATAAGGTTTCATCAACTAATGAATTTTTAAAATATAGAAACTATGAGAATAATTCAAATCGATATCCTAATGGAAGTGATTGTGGATATAATCTGTATGGTTTTATGAGTAATGGTTCTTCTACTGATGATGGGTTGACAAAAAATGAAATATGAAAGAAAAGAGATACTATGTAAAAATATAAAGATTCATTGTTAAATGATTGAGATATAAATTGTATGATTGATGTATTAATGTATATTAATTGAAGGATTACATTATAAGAATAATGAAATATCTAATGATTTTTCAATAGAATATTTTTTTTATGAATGTTCGGAATTATCTTAAATGATATTGATGATCTAGAAATGTGATTTAATTAATAGGTGATATTTTGATTAAGGAGAGAGAATCTTTAATATCTTATTTATGTTGAGAAAATGAATTTTTATTGGATAAAAAATATGACTCAAATAGGTAATGAAAATTTTATAACATTCATTACGTTGGAACTAATAAATCATTTGTTTACACAGATATTAATACATTCTTTAATGAAGTTTATATCTATTTTAGATTTGACAAATATATTAAAAAAATCATTATTTTATGTAAGTAATTTAGAAGAATGTATATTCCCAATATATTTATTGTAATTTTTGTTATCACCATGTTTCATGAGAATACATGATGAAGGTATACACATGATTCATATGAAATAATAAAGAGAGTCTTTTTGATATATAACACATTAATGTTAAGTTTATTTTGAGAATTTTATTTATTTTTATTGTAAATATTATATTTTTTATGTGTTATAATGTTGACCATTAGTGGAATTGTTTATATTGAAAATTTCATAATTTTTTTGATATTAATATATATCATCACCATATGAATATTTATTCATATTGGGTAACCAATTATAACCGTTTTTTACAAAAGATGACCTATCGATCTATTATGGATCCTGTGATCTATTGGTGATTCTGGTAATACAAATCAACATCATTTCTTAGAGGAAGATAAAAAATCGAAATTCCTTAAAGAATAACCATAGGATAAAATTATGCATATGAAAAAATGGAAATCAAAGCGATGTGCATTTCATCCCTTTGAAATAATGGATTATATTAGGATGGAATAATATCGATTATTTATTATACCATATGTCACATAGGTTCAAGTTGTATTCCATGTATCTCTAATGAGTAATTATATACATTATCCATCACATTTACTTAATTCAACGGTTATACCTCTAGGTCCTAATATTCTATGTAAGGAACAACTGGTATAGATTTCTTATCAAATATAAAATATTTTACAATACAATGGCAACATACCTGGTCAATGTTTTATGAAACGAACAGCAACATTGTGGAGCCATTTAGGAACATGAGGATGTAATGTGGAAAAATTATCATTAGTTTTTGGTACTAATGTGAGTAATTTCAAAGGTGAAATTCATTTATGGAGGGTATAATTTAACCCCTCAATATTTTTTGAAAACTTTTTCTCAAATAATTTCAATGTTTTATATATATTTTTCATTAAAAAATGAATTTTATTTTGTTTTACATGTAACACTTTGCATAGCCTCCATTGCATACATCAGTGAGTTAAAACGACTTGTGTCATGATATAAGTGTAATATTTTTTAAATGTATATTTATATATTAGCCATTTGAATGGTGGGTACAAATATGATTAACTGAATTACAACAAAAATTTATTAAATATTTATATAAAAAAAATTCTTTGGTGACTAGTAAATTAAAAATAAAAAAAAATCAAAAATAATGCTAATATTTTTCAAAGAAGTTATTTTTATGCATACAAACAAATTTTACCTTAAAAAATTAATGAAAATAATTTTATTAAATGATTTTAATTAAATGTATATAGTGTATATTAAGTAGAATTTTTAACATTCATCTTAAATGTTTTTTATACAATATATAAAACTGTTTCAAATTTTATGCATAAATTTTTTTTTCTAAACATATATTTTTCCTCATTTTGAGAAATTATATTAAATAAAGTAAAATTAACTTTTAGAAAATCTATTTGAAAAAGGATTTTTCGATTTTGAAGTCATCATGTCAATGTTATCTTATAGTTCATGTTTTAGAACTTTATAACAGATTACTTGTTTATTAATAATGAAAAATACCAAATTTAAAATGAAAATTGAATTTGGTATTTAATTATTTATAAAGATAAATTATATTTATATTTTTTTATAAATCATTATTAGTACTAATAAATATAATTTATTCTAATTAAGGTCGTTGTATTATTAAAAATAGTGAATTATGATATAAAAACATGTAAAAGATTAAACATTTTCTGATTAAAAACCATCTTTCTCATCATGTATGTAGGATTAATTTTAAATTATAACATTAAAATTCTAAAAATATAATTTTGAAAAAATGATTAAATGTTTGGAATCAGAATAATTTTTATTGTAAAATAATTTCTTCTTAATTTTTGACCATAATGAATGGTATAAAAACAAAAAAATAATTACAATGTTTAACTTAAAAATTTTATTTACTGAGATTTAAACTAAAAAGGTAGGTGTTAAATGGCCTAAAAACTCATCTATGATATATTTTATGGCATTATTTCAACAAAATAATGTAAAATTCTATATAATATGAAATTTAGGTCAGTTTTCATGGTAAAAACGTTGGTACATATTTGGATTTTCAAAAACATCCACTATACCACTTACCTAACATATTAAAGGGCACCCTCTATCCTTTCATCTATAAAAAATAAAACCATTTTTAATGAGCCAATACCAACCCAAATCAATTCCCATCATACCTCATCTTATCCTTGAATCCTTATTATTTTCATAAATCCATCCTAGGAAGTCATTTGGGGAATATATAATAAGGCAACCGAAATAAGAAGAAACATTATTCAATGAAAATTTTTATTTGATTTCTTTCTCCACCTAATTAAATTCTTATTTCAAATTTCTAAAATAAAAACCGCATTTTCATACATATAATAATCATTTTTTATGTTAGGGTATGACCTATAATCATCCACACATCCATCAAATGGGTTATGAAAACATCAATTTTTTATAGAAGACTACCACCTCATGAACCAATGTCATGTTTTTTCATTTCCTCCTCTCTTGGTTGTATACGATGATGGATATTTCATTAATGGTGTTTATTGTTTAGAATATAAAATATAGGTATGGTAGTTTTTTCCTAATTTTCTTTCCATCGGACAAATATTTCTTATGCACCAATCTCTTTTTATAAAGTGTATATAACTCCCCTTAGAAATTTTATATGCTAAATCACCTTATATTAATGATATTTGAAATTTCATTTGATGATATGCATTAATCAGTCTAATGATTCAAATTTTACCAAAGTGGTAAGAGATTGATGTTCATTGTCATTATTTATCAAGATTGTATATGATTAAATTTTTTATGATGAGATATCATGACATATTTATCAGGACCACTAAGTCATTCCTTCTCTCATAGTTACATAATGAGAATACATGTTTCCCCTTGATTTTCCCTTATTTAGGTACTAATTATTCAAAATAATCATGAAAACTTATATTATTTATCTCTTCAGTTAAAAAATATTTATTCCATATACATGATCATTAAATATTCTTTCAATAATGTATTTAAATTATCCATTATATATACTAAATAAAATTTTACTCATGTTTTTCTTTTTAGAATGTGTCATAAAAATAATAATCTTTTCATTCTCAAAAGATGGTCGGTTATGATTTTATCATTAATGTGAATGGAAATTATCTTAATTTTTCCTTCTTGAAAAAAATTTCCCATCATCATGAATATTTTTTTATAGAGCCCTTTATAATATTTCAAAATTCTTTTCAAATAAAATTATTTCCAAATTTTTTTATGAATTTCTATTTCGAAAATATTATATTCAGTGAAAGGAAATTTTGATTATAAAATGATATAAATGATATTTAATGCCTCCTTTATATTTTTTCAATAGTAATTTCAATGAAAATAATATCCAAAATATTTTACGAATTTCCAATTTTAAAAAAATGAATTTGAAAAAAATTATTTCCCTCAAGAAATGATTTAATTGATAATTAATGATTTCCTTATAGATTTTCAGGTTTATTTTTAAGTAAAAAAATTTAAAAATATTTTATGAATTTATAATTCAAAAAATTATATTTTTAATTAAATGTTATTTCTATCAAAAAATGATTTAAATTATCTTTATATAATACTTTATATGATT
This sequence comes from Viscum album, assembly GCA_963277665.1. Lineage (NCBI taxonomy): Eukaryota > Viridiplantae > Streptophyta > Magnoliopsida > Santalales > Viscaceae > Viscum > Viscum album. The sequence continues at coordinate 1,223,678,323 of OY728131.1, read as the reverse complement.
CCATGTTTATTTTCACTGAAAATGATTTTGAAAATTTATATGCGTTTAAATTTATTTTTCAGTTTGGAAGATATATTTTACTTAAGAAATGTTCTAAATGATATTTCAATATCGATTTCAAATTAATAAAAATTTATTTCATGATACTTATGTTTGTCTTGGGATATCATCCAAGGATTCAATTTTTATTCTTTCTCTGAATGTTTTATTTTTTGTATGAGAAGATATTTACAAAACCCATTATACATTCATAGGTTATATCATGATAAAATTATAATGAAAAATTTACTATTTTACATGATGAATACTATAATAAATTTTTTAAACCCATTTGATTCCACAGGATAAACTATGATAAATTTTTTGTGAAGCCCATTTCAATTCATGGTTGATAATGTACTAAATGTCTTACAAAGACATTTTTATTTTAATGATGTATGAAATGATGATGGAATTATGATATTATAAAACACAAATATATGACTTTCAATATGTTATTGTGGTTATGTTATAAGTACGTACAATGGTCTTCTTATAACAAAGGATCAGTGGGATCTTTATCTCCCTAAAATTTATTAAGTAATGATAAATGATTTATTTGATAAAATATTACACATGAGGTTATACCACACCCAATAGTTGGTACATAGGAGGTTATCAAATGCATTAAATAATGTATATTCTAGGTTATCCCAAGCTCTATGCAGGTACAATGGTAGTTATCATAATATAAACTTTTTATGAATGTCTTTGTGGATATCATTTACATTAGATTTATTAATATTATGTGTATTCTAAAAAAAATTCTTATGAAAATGTCATACTCTCACGACTTATGTTCAGTGATTCTTTTATAATACATGCTTTATAAACATTGATGATATATTCCACCACTCATGTTTATGTCCTACGGTCCAAAGGTTATGGTTTTCAAATTATATTCACATATTCTCATGCTCTTTTACATATCTTATTCTGTCATATTATCATATAATTATATCTCCCCTATTTATCCTTACTATATACTAGATATCACCCTTTCTTATGTTTCATTTCACTTGCTTATAAATAATGTTTTTATATTGGGTATGTCTATGAATAGTTCATAATGGGAAGATTTAACTAGCATTCATAGAAGATCTTTTATAAAATAAGAAGAGAATGTTTCTAGTATCCAAATACAATAAACATATAGGGTCCCCATGGATATATTTTTGTAATTTAATTAATATTCATATATAATTATTTAATATATATATATATATGATAAGCATATTTCATCCCAATGTTAGATTAATTGTAACCACTTCTACGATGTATATATTTTTCAGTTGATCAATTAAGAAGTATTCTAAAATTTTGATATAAAGTGTGAATTATTTATATGAATATCCACCAGAACTAATATATCATCATTTACATTGGATATATTCTGAAGACTCATGGAATATTCTATTGTGATGTTCTGTTATTTCAATGTAGGTATGGTCAAGGGTTGCATCATTGATTTGTACCATTAAATATCTTTCTTCGCTTGATCGAATACAAATAATGTTGATGTATATGGAAAAAGTTCCTTCGTCATATTATATAACTAATTTTGATCCAAAACAACTCTATACATTTTATGACTCCATATATAGATATAAATTGTTCAGCTAAGAAAATTATTAAAAAAATATTTGTTTATCTGAAACTCAAATGGCGCACATAGTCTTGTATTACATCTCACAAATCATTTTTCATCAATATTGAAAAGTGATGATTTACCCTTTATTATAAACTCAAAATTATATTTAATCTCATAAAAAAATCATTGATATTTATTAATTTGTTCATGAATGGATTGTTGGGAAATCATTTGTGCATTTTATAGTGATGTTCATTCCTTTATGATCCCCATTTCCATAGAATTATGTAAATGAATATTGTAACATCTAAATACTCATTACATATAAGGTTGAAAAATAATTTATACTTATGAAATATTAATCATAATTATTTATAGTGGTGGATTTAAAAATCATATATCTTATGTAAACCACTTTTTTTACAATATTCAGTTCATTCATTTTGAATATTTACTTTAAGACCTATTAAACTATAATAATGTGACAGCACTCTAAATAGAAATAAGGAAAAAATATTTTTATGTGATTATGTTTATAGTGAAATATATATCACTCAATCAATATTCATTGTAATTTTAATTTAATTTTTTGATGTATTGGCTATCAGTTTAACATTTTTTGGGAGTATAGAAATAAAAACATGAATGGTGAATAATTATAGATCACCAGGCCTTCCTAGTGTATTTGTAGATTGTGTAAAGATGTTGTAATTAGAATCTTATTTAACTTCATGAATCTTTAATTGCGTTCATATATATTTTTAATCCATAGTCATATTATAGATATATAGGTTAATTTGTTTTCTAATCTAGACTATTTTTTCAAAATTCAATAATACGACACCACTAATCTAATGAAGTTATGGATTTCTGTTACAGATTTCATTCTTTTATTTTCCTCTTCCATCTTTTTCAATGAAGGATCCATAGATATAATAATTATTCTGATAATAATCTATATGGATTCTATTTTTTCCATCCAAAACTCACATTTAATATACATTTCATATAATTTATCCTTTCTAAAAGACATTACCATACTATTGAAATAAACATTATGGTTCTCCTTTAGTTTTGCATATATCTGATTATCATCAAAATTTACTGCCATGGATTTCTAAACATAATCTATAAAGAATATATTTTTGAAATATATGAATCTTTATATAGTATTAATGAGTTTTAAATAAACGTTGTTTAATTATTAAGTTGATTTATTTTACTAATTTCATTTTTTTCATTGGTAATTTAATAACTTTATTTTTTACCTTGTAAGACGTAAAAAAAATTATGGAATATTTTTTTTAATCTAGTTACCATGTTAGAATGACAATATATGGCCCCAGGACCCTTGGTATTAATATAATTATAATAATAAAAATATTATATCATGTCTATGATGTTTTCTAAAATAATTTAATTAATCATGAATGGAGTATTATATTGGAAATTTGATATTGTTTTAGTATCAATTATATATTCTTTACTATAGGAATGAAGCAATCTCATGTCAGAATCTGTTTAATGGTTAAAAAAATTAGTGGGTAGAATAGTAAATTAATTCATTCATTCATTTTTCTTGACCCAGGCTCTTAGTATTAAAACCCACTTTTAGAATATTTCTAGTGTTACTATCATAACCCACAGTATTTTAGAGGATCATTATATGAGTATTATTTGGAAGATATATGTAGTGGTTCACTATATTGACACTTCTAGGATCATCTAGGCTGATTATGTTTGTATATCTCACTAATGAAAATGATAGGGAACCATTTTTCATTACTCATTGATCCAAATTCATGGTATACCACTTGTGTTTTAGTGTTTTATTCACAATTTATTTATAAAATTATATACACAAATCATCTTCATTAATAGATTTTTTTCTTGGGTCGATCGTGCTTTGGAGGAATGGGTTTATCTTCTTGGGATTTTGGGAATTGATATTATTCGATTTTGGTTCTTCTTTTACATTTTTAGTGGAAATGAATCAACTAAAACGGAAAAATGGGATAGGTTTTTCCTCATGTTTTTTATTTTTTATTTTCCCCTACATTTCATCATGCATTCATCATCGACATCATTTTTTCCCATTTTTTAACAAATACAAGAAAATTTTTCATTTAACTTTCATTATTTAGAGAAATAGATAATTTTGTTAGGTGTGAGATCAACATTAATGACATAATTTAGTTTCATTGATGACCAAAAAATGATTGGGTAAGGACATCCACTATCCACTATATTTACTAAGACTGGGTTCATCCAGCCTTAGGTGTCACTCAACCAGCCTCCCACGTCACCCATTACCCATCTCCATTTACCATTACACCGTCCAGCTTTCACCGAAATTCCTATCGTATCCTATAGGATACCGCGATGCCCGACGCGGTTATCCCTGATAATTTTTCTGCCACCGAATAGATTACTCACGTCGTTGCTACATTAGGGTTTTGTCCTCCCAGGATCTTCCTCCCGCAGCTCCCCGATTCCGGTTTCCATCACCGACCTTCTTCGTCCCGCAACACACCTTCGATCATTATCCCAGCTTATTCCTCCCGCTGATACACGATTACGGTATCCATCTCCGACCTTCTTCACCACGTGGGTCCCTGATTACAGTATCCACCTCCGACCTTCTTCGTCCCACAGCGAGCCTACGACGACGGCCTTACCAACTCCCATCTTCAGGCCGCCGGTTTACCTCTTCCAGCGACTACGACGGAGAGACTGCGTCTACTTCCCTTACAACAAACGCTTCAACATCGTCTTCCGCCAGCCTTATTATCATTCTACATCCATTTCTTCCAATACTAACTTGATATTTGCATTCATTGTCTCAGGCTATTATATGTCGACTCTGGTTACCAGATTCCAAGTTGTACAACTCCTCAGTATATAAGGGATTCCCGATTACTTCTACTGCGTCACCATATTGCACAGCCCACTGCTACACCTTCTACTACCAGAAGAAACAACTATATTCCACTGCGTCGGCTAGCGGAGAACCAACGGATGTTCGGAATAATATACTTTACATCAATACTCTATTTAGGTAGCAGTATTCTTACTTTCAACAGAAATATGTTACCTACATCATTCAATTGATTATTAATTTTGCATTACCCAGTAACGGCACAATGTTTTGCTCCTGACCCGACTTGTGCCGTGCGGTTTCCGTGTTCCGGAGACTACTACAGCTTGCACTGGGACAACCCTATTTTGACAGAGGTAACAGTCTACTTAAAGTAGACTAAATCATGCAACATACATCATTCAACTGACTATGAATCCTGTATTACCCAGTAACCTGACAACGATTTCCTCCTGGCAACGATCCGTCTTCTGCTGCTGCTTATTTTCACAATGTGAGTATACCTTACAAATTATACGGGCCTCGTACTTCTATCCATTTGGATTTCTTTGCCAATAAGTGCAACCGGCACCTTCCACAAAGTCATACAGGTATGTTTTGTTTATAAATTTCTGACAGTTACATATAGTTGCACACATATATCTTTAGAAAATTTTGAATCTTCAATCACAATTTGAACTACAATTTATTTAATGCTCTCCTTCCATACAATGGTGTTAGTACACTCCTTAACATTAATATATATAGATATTGAACCAAACAATTCGCTCCTCGACAACCTCTACGAATGATGTGTTGCAGAAAAGAGTGCTAACAATGGAACAACGGAACTGTGAGTTTACTGTCGACTTAGTTTTATACATGTTTCTTTCATAGCTTTATTCCATCATATGGACAACCTAATTTTGTCACGCTTGCAGTGTCAACAACTTCAAGTCCATCAATGACATCTACAAATCCCTCTTCTGCACTAACAAGTGAACCGCATTCTATAAATGGCGGTGCATATGGATTCATACGGACGCCCCTAACACCATTATCTGTCAATGGTCTGTTATATTTACATTATATTATCTATATACATACTTTCTTTATTACTCTTCATAATAACTGAGGACATGCATTCTACAAATGGGAGTGCAGGTGGAGTCCCACTAACGCCACTAACAACAGCGTCTATACCGGGTCTGTTCTGTTTACATTGCACTGCAGAAATCGCTCACTTACTAAATACTTTGCATATTAATTGAATATATCGCTCTGTAACTACTTTGTCAGCAGTTCAACAACAGTCCGATACAGGGATAACATCTATCGCAAATGCAAAGAAGCGGAAGCAAACATCATATGCCTTCAAACAGTCTCATGTCCCTTTCTGTAAGTATAATGACCATTATCTGCAATTTTCATACTGCACACCGCATGAAAACCAAGACATGGTCTAACTATTCCATTCACAATTTCGATAGCGCTCATAACGAACGAAAACCTCCACTGCCCGTCGACCTCTAGAGATGCAATGTTCCAAAGATGATTGCACATGAGGGAACGACACAATTGTGAGTTCACTAATACCTTCACCCGATACTTCTTTCAATTATGTAATAATACAATAATTATTATAACGAACTGATGACACAGTGCCAATGTCATTATCTACCGGAGGTGCTTCATTGACATCTACACATGGCGGTGAAAATGGAGTCACACGCATGCCATTATAACCACTGTCTATAAATGGTTACTTCTGTTCAAATTTTAGTATGTAAGTACATAAATTTCAAATACACTATATCTATTAACATAAGCTATTTGTCTTCAATTACTTCGTCTACAGTGCAACATCAATCATCAGGTACGACATCATCCGTCGTGGGAGGAAACAATCGAAGGCAAAGACCAAATTCCCTCATACACACTCCTATTCCATATTGTAAGTCTGGTGACACATATCTGCTAAAACCATTCTGTACACCACAATACTGGGATATTATTCATCTAACTATTTCCTTCACACTTTCGGTAGCGATCGTGACTGATGATACCAATCTGTCAAATTCATCGCCGGGATCGTTGACAATGTAAGCACGTAATTCAGCTTTTAAATATTACTATAATTATTACGGAATCTTCAAAAATTAACAATTTACTTTCCCATTTGTTGCAGGTTGAGTCGAACAAATAACACGGAATATAGTAATATATCATCTACAGGTTCAACGTCGTATTTAACACAAAAATACAACATCACACGCACCCACACTTCAATTAGCTTACATTTTTTTTCTTATACTGTTTTATAAAAAAAATAACAGACCATCGTACAGTGTTGTTTCGTCCACAAGCAGCAGTTTCTAACAGTTCAGAAACAAATTACGACATCAATGGTGGGATACAGCGTACATGAAGCACTACAGGTATTTAACGAATAACCCTAGATACTAACAACAGTAATATCTTATTTATACTAAGTGATTTCGGTATTAAATGGGTTACTGTTGCAGGCTGCTCTGTACAACAGGTGATTTCAGATAACACAGGTCAGCGTACTAATTTTTTCAACATTAATAGTAACAAAATACTGGAGGCAAATACCGCGCACGTTATCTAATTTGTAAGTACTGACAGCTACTATATATTTTTATTCAACCAGGATATTTAGACATTGGTCACCCATCTTACGTCTGTCAGTACTGTCATGCTTTAATGTGGTTCGATGAAAGAAACAAAAAATGTAGCAACCGACAAAGCCAACGTTTCTCTGCATGTTGTGCTATGGGAATGATTTCTTTGAGCTTTATACCAGCGTCTCCGCCCAATCTAGAAATGTTTCTCTTCAATACAACATCCACAGTAGCAAGAGCATTCCAGGAAAACTTACATATTTACAACTCCATGTTTTCTTTCACTTCTATGGGTGGTAAGATTGATAGGTCTATCAACAAGGGTGGATCTCCATGTATATTCAGATTGAATGGACAAAACTACCATCGTATTGTATGTTTATGTCCACCAGATGGTCACCGACCGAGATTTGCACAACTATACGTGTATGACATAGCACATGAATGTCAGAATAGGGTTCGCGAGTTTAGGTATCGCTGCATTTATCTGTTGTCGACTTATTTCTCATGGTGGCTAATTTCTGTATTAACATACCTATTGCCTGCAGCTCAGAAAATCAGAATGTCCAATCTCGTATTGACAACGACATAGTCGAAAACCTGCAACAAATGCTTCATGACAACAATGGTTTAGCTAGACACTTCAGAAGTTCAAGGGATGTTCTTCAACATCAGGGTGTGCAGAATTTGAAACTACGTCTGCTGAAGAGAAGAGAAACTAATCCCAGGACATATAACATACCAAATATTTCTGAGATTGAAATGCTTATCGTCGGTGATGTTGAAGATCTCAACCAAGAGCAGGATATAATTATTCATACCAAAACTGGTGATTTTCAACGAATTGATGAGCAGCACCCACTATATCTTCCATTGCAATATCCCTTGATATTCACAGATGGCAGTGATGGATATGTCAAAAACATTCTACATCACCCAACTTCTTTCACAACAAGTACAAAATTTAATAAGGTTACCATGCGAGAGTACTTCTCTTTCCACCTTCAATTTCGTGAGAATCAATCTTCAACACTACTACATTCAAGAAGACTTTTGCAGCAGTTCGTTGTTGATGCTTATACGATGATAGAGTCTCAGAGACTATCATTCATTCGCTTTAATCAAAAGAAATTGAGGGTAGATCTATACAACGGCTTGCAAGATGCATTTCTACGAGGCGACATAGAAGGTTCTTCATGCGGCAAACGGATCATTTTCCCTTCATCCTTCACAGGTGGTCCAAGGTATATGATCCAAAATTACCAAGATTCAATATCTATTTGTAATTGGGCAGGGTATCCAGATTTGTTTCTAACCTTTACATATAACCCAATGTGTCCTGAGATCACTCGGTATCTAAGATACAAGAACCTTCGACCAGTAGACTCACCTCAAATTCTATCTCGAGTTTTCAATATGAAGCTTGAATATCTAATGAGAGATTTATGAGAAGGATGTATCTTTTGAAATTCAAGGGCAGGTGACCATCTACTTGCATATATCAAATAATATTTTCCATGCAGTTTGCAATTTTATCATCACTTACTGACTATGGCACTTTTGTTTCCATTTAGTAGTTCGAACTGTAGAATTTCAGAAACGCAGCTTGCCTCACGTTCACATCTTATTATTCCTCTGCCGTGAAAATAAAGTGGACACTCCGTTGGCTATAAACAAATACGTCAGTGCTGAAATCCCAGATAAAGATGCCTGCCCAAACCTACATGAAGTTGTCAAGAGCGTTATGCTCCACGGCCCCTGCGGTGCTGCCAACAGATCATCACCTTGCATGAAACATGATAAATGTGCTAAATTTTTTCCAAAAAAATTTGCTGAAAATACGACAGTAGATGAGGATGGCTGTGTCATTTATCGGAGAAGGGATGACAAAAGAACTATTCTGAAAAATAACATTCTTCTGGATAATCGCTATGTAGTCCCATACAATCCGGTGTTGCTATTAAAGTACCATGCACATCTCAACATTGAAGTTTGTAATCAGTCGTCTTCAATCAAATACCTGTTTAAGTATATTAGCAAAGGAAATGACCGGGTAACGGCATCACTCTATGACGGAAACAACGAACAGTCCACACATAATACGGTAGATGAGATAAAAATGTATTATGACTGTCGTTACATATCTTCTTGTGAGGCATGTTGGAGGATTTTTTCATATGATATCCATTACAGATATCCACCAGTTGAGAGGTTGCATTTCCATTTGCCACAACAGAATTGTGTCACCTTCTTGGACTCCGATATCATTGAAGATGTATTGAATCATAGAAACAGCTCTCAGTCAAGGTTAACCTCTTGGTTCGAAGCAAATATTAACTACCCAGAAGGAAGAGGGTTAACTTTTGCAGAGTATCCAACTAGATTTGTTTTCCACTCTCAAGATAGAAAATGGCATCCCCGGAAACAAGGATTCTGTATTGGAAGACTGTACTATGTGCCTCAAACCACAGGTGAACTCTACTACTTGAGAATACTTCTAACAAAAATCAAAGGTGCAACTTCTTTTGAGTATATCAGGACTGTAAACAGCATCACGCATGGTACATTTCGAGAGGCTTGCTCTGCTATGGGACTACTAAAAGATGACAGAGAGTTTGTTGAAGCAATAAAAGAAGTGTCTGCTTGGGGAATGGGACAACATGAACGCAGTCTATTCGCCAACATGTTAATCTGCAATAACATATCTCGCCCAGATATGGTCTGGGATGCAACAAAAGACATACTATCAGAAGACATTTTAAATATACAGAGAAGGACCCAAGAAATTCCAGGTGCACATTTAGTCATGTTCTTGCTTCATAGTTTTCTTTTTATGTCTTCCCAATGTCTAATTATTTATGCCCTCTGATCAGCATTCTTATATTTCAATTGACTTTATTTATTCTGCTCTGTAAACACTCAAAAAAAAAATTCAGTGCACTAATTCACATAAGTATATTGTCCACAGTTTGTGACAACAAAGATTGCAACCTTTCTTTTCAAATACAATTACAGTAATTCTAGCATACTTAAAATCTGTACGATGTTGTACAGATATTTGGCACTTTAATGTATAATTTAGTAACATTAAATAGCCTTCTGTACTGAAATTCTTGAATCTGTATAAATAATCTGCATCATCAAACATTAAAAAAACATGTAATACTTCGTAGTAAATTGAATATGCATTCATTGTAAATTAATCACTTCTATAGATTTGTTTATATTCAATATAATCATGTAATTCAAAGTTTACAGCCCTGCTGTTCAGATATATTTTCAATATATTTTAAACTGTACAAATCCGTACACATAATGCACATATACTTATATCGTTTCTTCACATTACATTGCTTTATGTACTGCAATATTGGATTCCGTACAGTAATTCTGCATTTTTTTAAATTCAATAAACATATATATTTTATTCAGTATAATCCATTACATCAGAGTTTACAGCCTTGGTGTTCAAATATAATTTGAATATATATTAAACTGTACAATTCTGTACACATAATCCACATATTCATATATCATTTGTTCAGATGACAGTGCCATTTGTACTACAGTATAAGAATCTGTACAAATATTCTGCAATTTAATAAATTCAAAGAACCTATGTGTTTTATTCACATTACATTGCCATCAGTACTGATGTTTTCTATCAACGTTTTTCAGCTTCAACTATTTTTCTTATATTCAATAAAATGTAAGATGTTGTAATGACTTCGTTAGCGGTCACTCGTACTACTGTTTAACATTATTCCTCAACATTGTAGATTTGACACTCACAGATCACCAGATACAAACGTATGCTTTGAGAGAGATAGACTTCATTTTACAGAGCAATGGAAGAGAACTTCATTTATTTCCTCCTATGCCACTTCCAGATTCAGATTCTGATGCCACTGCAAATCGTTTAATTGCAGAAGAATTGAATTACAATAGAGAAACACTTCTAGAAGAGGGAAACCGTTTACAAAGATTGCTTACAGATGAACAGAAAGATGTTATGTCTACCATCCTCTCTTCACTGAATACCAACTCAGGCGGGTTCTTCTTCTTGCATGGTTATGGAGGCAAAGGTAAAACGTTCGTCTGGAGAGTATTAACATCATTGCTGCGAGCACAGGGATCAATTGTACTTGCAGTTGCATCGAGTGGAATAGCTTCACTACTGTTGCCTGGGGGACGAACAGTGCATTCCAAGTTCCGTATTCCAATCTCCATTACTGAACAATCAGTTTGTAATATTTAGCAGGGGAGTGACGTAGCAGAACTTCTGCAATTGACTAAACTCATCATTTGGGATGAGGCATCTATGATTCATAAATTCTATTTTGAGGCTCGAGACCGTACTCTTAGGGACATTATGACTGTCAGGAATGATAATGCTCAGAATTTTCCATTCGGTGGATTAACAGTTGTCCTCGGAGGAGATTTTAGGCAAATACTACCAGTTATACAGGGAGGAAATAGATGTGACATTGTTTACGCAAGTGTGAAGTCATCGTTTCTTTGGCAACACTGTCGGGTGTTGTCTCTTACAAAAAACATGAGATTGCATAGTACTACTAGCACTCCTGATGCGGCTGTGTTACATGATTTTGAAAAATGGACCTTAGATATTGGTGAAGGTTGAATTGGAGAACCAAATGATGGTGAAGCACTCATTCCAATTCCGTCAATGTTTCTTCTTACAGACACTGTTAATGCCATGGCTGCAATCGTCAACCATACATACCCGGGTTTCCCTGGCAGACATGGAGACAGATCAAATCTACAAGACCGTGCAATTTTAGCTCCAACCCGTGATGTCGTACAAGAAGTAAATGAATATATGTTGAGCCTCACTGGCGGTGAAAACAAATATTACTTCAGCTCAGACTCTGTTTGCAATGCAAGTTTTGATATAGACAAACAAGAAAATATTTACACATCTGACATGTTGAATTGTATAAACGTCTCTGGGTTACCAGCGCACAAAATTACACTTCAGCTTGGTGTTCCTATTATGTTACTCCGAAATGTGGACCAATATGTTGGTCTGTGTAATGGAACTCGAATGATAGTAACACACTTGGGTGAACATGTTGTTGGCGCTGAAGTATTAAATGGGTGCCATTCAGGGAAATTCAGCATTCATTCCAAGATTAACTATGACTCACTCTGATAGTAAATGGCCATTCGAACTACAAAGAGGACAATATCCTTTGACAGTTTCTTATGCGATGACTATTAATAAAAGTCAGGGTCAATCACTATCTTCAGTTGGGCTTTATCTTCGGAAACCAGTGTTTTCTCATGGTCAATTATATGTTGCAGTGTCTAGAGTCACATCGGCTACTGGGTTGAAAATTGTAGTTGAAGGTACCAGTCCTGAGTCCAATAGTTACACAGAAAATATTGTCTACAAGGAAATCTTTCAGAATTTGTCTTAGGTATCATTTCAAATTGTTTCTATGTGCTTTATTCTATGCTGGAAAATTATTTTGTTTACTGTCATGGGGTTTTTACATGCTTAATATGTATTATTTGAACACTTACTGATTATGTACAGTCAGAAATATGTCACGCTCAATAACCATGCTGAATGAGATCAGCCCAGACGACGATGAAACACTACGAATACAAGTTCGTGTCCTCAACATGATGTTCAATTCGTCTTCCAAATACTCCAATGAAGTTGTTGCTGTTGATCTTGTACTCTGCGACATCCAGGTTAGTTTTCCTTACAACAAGACATTACTATTTATTTTCACTATTTGTCACCTACGATGAGAACATTTATATATATATATATATATATATAAATAATGTTATCGTTCCTTGCAATTTGTAATGATCCCTCATTAACCAATAGTGAAACATACTATATGCAGGGAACCAAGATTCAATGTACCATTACGAATCGTCAACTTATCTCTAAGTACAAACAACTGTTGGTTGAGGGAATATGCTATATTGTACAGAACATCCAAATAGCTTCCAATCTAGGAAGTTACCTCGCAACAAGACACCCGTGTCGAATCATGTTCACATCGACGACGTTTGTTCGTCCATGTGAAGTACAACTACCTCTTTTTAGTTTTCATTTTACTTCGTTTGATGACATAATTCAGGACAAAGTCCCTGAGGAACATCTAATAGGTACATGTGGTTAATACGACCAATTTACACTACCTTTGACCAAGTTTTGTTAAATTAACATGAATAATGTATTTCCCTTCAGCCAAATGTTTTTCACAAAAACATTGTTTCTATGTACTGTGATTTAGAAATAATTGGAGTCCTACGTTACTCACATCCAATGCAATCAATGGGCACTTCGAACCACAGAATGCAGATTGTTTTAGAAGATGACTGGTACTTTTTTTTGGACTGATTTCATTTCACAACTGTATCAGAAAAAACTACTAATTTACTCACTTTGTTTTACTTGCAGATGCTTGCAAATAACCTGCTACTTATTGGGCAATTTTGCATTTGAAATGTTACAGTACATGGAAAACAGCTCAGACCCCACTACCATATTGATATTACAGCTTGTCCGGGTTAAGAAATTGACGAGTATGGTTTCTGTCTATAGTTCATAATCTCAATCTATCTACTTGGTGTTTTCAAAATTGTGGTTTTAATGTACAAAAATATAATCCTGACTTCATACGGCTTTTAGCCTCTGTTCTTGTCACAACAACGGCTAATGCAACCAGGATTCTCTACAACCCAAACCTTCCACCAGTTGAGGACTTCAAAAACAGGTAACTATGTATCTTACTTTTCTATCGAAGTACAATATTTTATTTATCTCATCGTCAAAACTGTACTACCGACATTCTTTTAGTGTTTACTTACATTATTCTTGATCGGCTTTTTTCAGGCTTGCTGTGATAATAGCATCACCAGCACATACCACATCACCAACAACTCCCAACCAAACAATGGAAATACCGTATTGGAATAACAAGACAACCATTTTAGATGTGAAAACCTGTCTACAGGTTAGCAATATTCAATTATTTTCCGTTTTTTGATTATGCAATATTATTATGTGCTAACTACTGTCCTGTACAAAATACTGTATTAACATGAAATTAATCTACTGCAGAGTACTAGGTGCTTAATTGCAGTTACAGTTCAGAGAATTCAAAGCACCCACAACTGGTTCTATGAATCATGCCAGTTGTGCATGAAGAAAGTGCAGATTATAGATGGAAGCATTTGCTGCATGTCCTGCAAGTCCTCACCTACAAGCATTATTCCAAGGTTTTCATGTATTCAATGCTGCAAAAATATCTTTATATCATTATGCTACTTCATTAAGAAGCACATTCAAAATGATACTGAAACTGTAGTCATAATAACAATTGCATCAGGTTTAGAGTTCAACTAATGGTTACAGACAAGACAGACTCTTTTTCTGTGGTGTTGTTTGAAAAACATGTCATGCAATACATACAAAAAATAGCAGCGCAACTGAGAGCTAATTTGTTACAGGTAAATCCATATCCTTATGTCTTCTCTTTTAAAATTATTTGAAATCTTAAAAATTACACTGAAAATGGGTTTTTTTATTAGGACGATGACGAGTTTGGTTTCCCTCATGAATTGAACTTCTTCAAAAGAAGAAATTTTCTGTTGGGAATTGACCCGACAGATTATAATATTAAGAATCGGCATCGCCCATCTGAGCAAAACTGTTACAAAGTCATTTATATGAATGATAATGAGAAGTACATCAACCTCTTAAATGACGTCTTAGAACATAAACACGTCAGTCTGTTTTTAATTCACGTTATCTATAAACCCAACAAGTCACAATACCTTACAATTTTCGTCATTACTATGCAGGCTTATCAAAGCAGTTCTTCTTCTACAGTAAGTAGTGTAGATCATTATATGCAGGTAACTGTTTTTCAATTACATTACTATGTGTTTCTAACAATGGATTTCATATTATTGATATATTCCTTTTACATTTCCTCGTAGGCTCATCAAACAGTGGGGTCTTCTCCTGGCACTTTAAACACTGATACAGGATTACATACTTCACCCTTCAACCCGTGTTCTACTAGGGTATACATATGTTATCTTCTATTACTCCTAGATTATTTCCATTACTATAACAACACAATTCATTACTGTTGTGCAATCTGATTTTTGAATATTTATAAGTCATAGATGTACGTAGTTATTACATCTATGTGCTGATAAAAAACAGTCTACATATTCAGGTTGAGAAACTCTTAATTTCACTGCTTTTAATTGCTCTACTTTATAGTTTCAAGTTATTCTAACATGAAACCTCTCTGTAGAAAAATCTATCGCGTTCTTTTGATATTGATAATGGTGTGGAAGATACTGTCCAGACATTTCCAGACATCGTGCCTACAACATGTCCATCTACTGATTTGCAGAGCATGCTGAAGGGATATATAAACAAGAGAACCAAAAAAACAGACTGAAAACTCATCCTGGAAATAGAAGGTAAACATACATCTACAATGATGAAATACTTCCCATTAATGTGATCATAATTCTTGAGGTTTCTGCTACTAGAAGTTAATGCTGTAGGTTTCTAATGCTGCACTGTTTCTTATGTTTTTTACAGATTGCTTAGGTTGGTGATTTAATGCTGGACATTACTTCAATCTGGGCATTTTGTTGTATTCTACATTTCCCAATATGTTGGATGGTTTTCTTCACTTCTTGATTACTAATTTATCGGATTTTCATGGACTCAATAGATTTTGGTACAACATAAGTTTACTGTCATTTTATGGTGTGCATGATCATTATATTTTATTTGAGTTGTTAGTTACATTTAGTTATACTAAATGTGACTTTACATTAATTATACCAGTGGATTGTTTTTTTAGTAGTGGATCTTACATTTTTCTGAGCAGTAGATTGGAGCATGTATTTTTC
This sequence comes from Viscum album, assembly GCA_963277665.1. Taxonomy (NCBI): domain Eukaryota; kingdom Viridiplantae; phylum Streptophyta; class Magnoliopsida; order Santalales; family Viscaceae; genus Viscum; species Viscum album. Next base: position 1,223,662,263 of record OY728131.1, on the reverse strand, counting down.
TTCAGTAGTGGAACATGTTTTCCCTGTAAGCAGTGTAACATTCAGTTTATTGGGTACTGGATCATGATTTTTCCAGTAGATCATTTTTTATAGTAGTGGATCGTGTATTTTAGAGCAGGGGATCATGTAATGTATAAATTGGACATGCTAATCTCGTCAGACGGCCTACAATCCAAACATCGGGGCATAACGACTTCCAGTTTCCCTTTAGGGGCGATCATTGCTGATTTGAAGGTGATGTTTCTGTTGCATCTTCTTCATGTACTTCCCACCTCTAGGGTATTATTCATCAAAATTTCAATTTTTTTGTATAAAATGTTTGATCATATGCTTTTTAGTTTTTTTTCTATGATTACTTATAGGTGGGAACCTATGGGTCATCCTTTTGACGCGCCTAACATTGGAAAACTACAGCAACTAGGTGAGGGTTTGGAAATCTGCCCACTAACCGCCTCTTCCCTCCCCATCCCCTCCCCTCCCCTCCCCTCCAGCACAGCCAGCCCCTGCCCCTCCCCTCCCCCCCCAGCCCAGCAACTGCCTCTCCCCTCCCCTCCCCCCCTGGGCAACCGTTTCTCCCTACCATCACCCTCCCCTCCGCGCCCCTCCAGCTTTTCCAGCCCCTTCCCCTCCCCTCCCCTCCTACCCAACCTTTCCCCCCCAGCAACCCCCTACCCCCTGCCATCACCCTCTCCTCCCCTCCCCCTGCCTCCAATGTAGAGACCGGTATCTTGACGTACATGGACATTACATTACATTTGCGGAATACTTAGTACATAACAAAAACACACACACACGGACCGTAATAGTTTAGTGTCTTTGGAAACTCGGAATATAATCTTCTAATCGTGGTGAAAGATCTTCAACATCTCCCATAAAGATCTTTTTTTATACCTAAAACCTTTCTTTATATCCTAGGGAAAAGAAAACCTAAAAGGGTGAGCTCAAATGCTCAGCAAGGGAAAATAAAAGAAATAAAAATCATATCATATCTTTATGAAAAATCAAAACCTGCAAATGAGATCATAATATCTTAACATGGAATAAATCATAGAAGTGAAAATGAGATCCCCATAATCATAACATAAAACTTGAAACTTTTTGGCATGCACACATAATCATGGAAAATCATTTCTTGTTAGTCATGACTCATTGCCAAGACTATCTTAGTGGACAAAGTCCCTTTCTGAATCGAGTAACCCTCGTTTCAGTCCTGTTTCACTGAACCGGTATAACCTACCGTTCCAGCCCTGTCTATCTCATGAGATATAAAATCTTTACCCAATGCATTGGAGGGAGATATAGGTCCCACCCATCTTATAATGAATCCTTTCTTATGTGTGCCACATAATCATAAATCATACATCATCGCATAAACCATGTAATAAAAATGGGATTCTTAAACAACATGACATCATAAAACAATTCATATAAGATAAAGGAATTCATAAAAATGTTTCCATCACAACATAATCAAATCCATTTAATAATAGGGATAAAAACAGAACCCTTTATTATCTTAGATGGAAAATAATTTTGATAAAACACTTGAACTCCATTCTTGAGGAAAATATCCTTTCTTCTTCAAAAACATTTTTCCTTTCATAACATGTCATACAACTTTAAAATAAAAGAAGTTGATTAAAAATAAACTTGAAAACTTGTAAAGGAAGCTTCTTGGAAATAATGTTTAAAAAATCCATTCAAGCCGTATAAGTTAAAAAAACATTCTTCGTACTTTTGTCGGAAAAGTCAAAAAGTACCTCGTACGACAAAAGATTCCTTTCATACATATTACTAAAAACTCACCGAAGGGTAAAAATGGATTTAAACAATTGTAGGTGGATGGAAATAATATTACATATTGATGAAACATGGATTTGGATGATAAAATACACCCCAGTGAATACTTACGAATAAACAATCTCGGATAAAAATGAGATTGTGATATTTCCCTTACCTTAGGTCCGATTTGCTTTGTTCGTGTCCGAAGCTCCTGTATAATGGTTTAAATAATGTTATTGACTTATTCCAGAATCATACATATTGATATGATATCATATATGGTCATATTATTAGCTTCTTTTTAGTAATATTTCATTGTTACTTGTTACTCGGGTCTTTATAACTTTTTGTTCTTATGCGTGTTTTGTCGAATAAATTCTTATTCTTATCTTTAGGTTATAGATAATTCATTTACAGAATGGTATTAGTGTAGTATATACCATATTTATATAATCATTATGAAATGAAGATCATGTAGAACGAGTCGCATCACATCGTGGAGACGGTATTCCGTACGTACGCACGAGTGATGATATCGTTCCTATGATCGTGGAATTGTATTGGAGTATATATATATATTATTTCAGTATCAATATTACTTCATAATAATCATATATAGTTACTCATTAAACCATTATACCCATCCTTGTAAGGTGATGGTGGGAAAATAGATTACACCACGGCGTGGAGACGGTATTCTGTACGTACGCACGCGCGGTGATTTCATTTTTCCGTAGGATGGATAGAAGGTGAATTAGGGTTGTTTCATATTTATAATAACATATCTGTATGTAAGTAATACTGATGTTATTACTTTATCATTAAACAACTAAAGAAGAAGAAGATGAAGAAGAAAGAAATTGAAAAGATCGGTAATGGATATTACCTCTTCTTTGGAACGCCTCTTTGAATCCTCCACTTAAGGAACTAAGATTGGTCTTTGGAGAAGACCTGGACCTCTAGGATTATTCTAGGGAAGTGGAGAGGAGAAAATTGCAGGGGTTGGCCGAGCTTGAGTGCTCAAATTGGTGTGAGGAGGAGGGGGAGGAGGTGCCCTTTTATAAGGGAGGAGAGGGGCACCTTAGGAATATCTCAAAATATTATTTTATATTAAAGTAAAAATCGGTTTATAATGGTTCCAAAGGGTCTTATTTCGAAGCTAAAGTGGGGATGGGTCAAAATCCTATCAACCAATAGGATTTAGACAAGTTTAGGGTTTTATTTTAACCTTATCAATTAGATTTAACTCTAAGTTAATTAATTTAACTTTTACCGTGTCTTTTCGTTTTCTTTCACTATATGGTTAATACACTTACTATAACATGCCAAACGAACCCCAAATTGTTTATTATTAATATATATATCCTTATCTAAGTCATTTGTCCAAACCTTATATTTTTAGGAATACAATAACAATTAATAATATAATATTTGATTTAAAAACTATTTTGTGTCAATTTTGACACTATTTGATATATGATTTTTGTGAATGTCATAACAGAATTATATGTTCGAACAAAGTTGATTAAATCAACATTAATATATCATAGTAACCTATAAAATTAGTGGAATTCATAAAAAGTCTCAAATTACATTCATTTGAGCATTTATAACATCAATTATGTTAATATTTCCTTAAAAGGGTAATTACTGCATCATCGTTGTGTCATAAATAAATTAATTTATTTAAAGTCTAAAAATTATAAATAAAATATCATTATGTAGGAAATCTTTTTAGCTTTCTAATGAATATTTATAGTCGAATTTATCTTTTGTATAACCCCATATTAAAAATGTTTTAGTTAATAAAATTTGATTTTAACTATTTTAACTATTCATTAAATAATATAATATTAAATGTCATAATCTAATCCAAGTGGACCTAAATGGTCATATTATATTCATAAGGTTGTTTTTGGTCGAATTAAACTTATCCAATATAATTAGGACATGTGTTAGGGTAATAGTAATATCATATTTACCCTTAGTTACCCTATTTACTATTAACCGTGGTTAAAAAAAGTAAAAAGTTACTATTCACCAAAAATTATTTTCATCTCATTGAACCACATTTTACTTACTGACATCAACCGTGTCTCTCGGATTTTTGAAATTCCATTCACAGAAGCGGTAAAATTAAGATTTATGAAGAAATTAATTTTTTTAACTACCACTTAGTAGTTTCACTATTCATCAAAAATTGATGTTTTTCAGAACAATTCCAAAATTTCATCCTAAGCTATATTTCATATTCCGAATTAAAAAATGAAGTCTATTTTACCAAATTCATATCATAGAATTTGCATTAATTAATTTTATAATTAAATCCCGCTGTTAAAACAAATAGCGTGTTTTTAAGAAACTTTATCTATCAAAAGATTGACACTTGATTATGTCTGGTTTAAATGTGAAATTACATCCAATGACCAACATTGTATTAAATTGTAAATATATATTATAAATATACTTTAAAACCACTCAAATTAATAATTTATCACTATTAATTATTTCGATTAAAAAAGTTGTTTTTAATTATAATTTAGTAATTTTCACTATTCATCAGAATATGAAAGTTATCCGAAAAGTACCAAAATTTCACCTTAGGCTAAATTCGATACTCCGAATCCAAAAATGAAGTTCATTTTGAAAAATAAGATTTACAGAGTTTTAAAAAGTGGTTATTACTATTCATAACGGCTAGTTTTAATAATATTTTAATAGCATATCGTTGTTTAGTGAAACTCGGTATTGCGTATTACACATGCTATCAAGGAAGGTCGTGATTGCGTGTAATGCAAGGCAAGTCAAGGATGCGTGTTGTGCAAGCTCTTTTTGGTGTAGCGTACAACACAAGACTTTAATAAAATTAAAAAGAATATTTTTTTATAAAATGTTGGGCTGTTACATTCTACCCCCCTTAAAATGAATTTCGCCCTCGAAATTCGTCGGGGTTATAAATGGTTTACTATTCGAAGGTTTCTTTAATAGAAACCCACATCGTAAAAAGGAATATCAAAACCAATCTTTAAAAACAAAAGTATGAAACGTAACGGTTACCCAAATAAACTAATCATTGGGTTTCCACATAGGTGAAAATATGGATATGGAAGAGAAATCTAACCATCATGTTCTGATGGAGAGTGGTAGAGAACATGGCTATGGAAAAGCCAGCAATCACAAATCCATAGATTTGTGATGATATAAGGTACCATCTGATTCATCAGGTATAAGATCACTAGGACAACATTTTTGGTTTTCAAGATCATTTCCCTAAAGTTGAAAATTTGAATTAGAATAAATACTTACTTTATTTTGGTACAATCTCACTGTTGTTCATGCCTTGAACAATTTCCACTTCATCTCTTAAATAAATGAAGTTGAATTTGTTATTCATGAAGTGTTAGCAGATCATGTGATAGAATGACGGGTCATTCCATCTGTCTCAAACAAAAGGTTAGCAAAAATTATATGCATAAGTCGATCTATAGTGAGATTAATCATATATGGTTCCTAAAATGGACTTATACTTCATATATCATACTGCTTAATATAATAAAACTAGTTTATACTAAACAGGGACTTCCTGTAGGCCAGTGGTAGGCGATAAAGGCCAGTCGCACTTCGGTTGTGGGTTCGATTCCCACAGCCTTGTCCGAAGCGATGGGCTGTCGCCCGTACTGCAAGTTGTCCTTTTTCCAAAACTATATAACATCCCATCATTAATATCAAAAAAACAAACAATACTAACTTATGTCCAACATAATCCATTCCAATCTTTTAGGCTTATCCATAATACTGCAGTCGACTCTCATAATATAGTGAAAATGATTACCAGAGATTTAACACCACCATCGATCCCCATATATCATAAGATATGTTTTGTTGGTCACATTCCAAACATTCAAAGTCCTTAATCGTGTATTCTCTTGAATACCTTAGTGAAAACATGAATGCAGTTAAAAGTTAACACCTTCCACATACTAAAATCCTCAAAATTCTATATACTCAAACCATGATATCACTTAGTCCTTATATCAATCATGAGCTCATGAATACTGTTAAACATTTCATTTTCTCGTTTTCCCTTCATTATGCGCATAATATCTCAATCACTTTAAATACCACATTAGACCAATACATAAATATTCCAATATTCCAAGATACAACATTATTTTGGAATCCCATTACATAAACACTTTATCATTCCACCACATCGTTGTCATATTCAACATTGCCAATAGTGATCGCATGTGACTTCCCTTTTTCCTTTGCCTTAAGCGGTTGCTCATGTCGATCATCACTAACCCTTGGATTAGGGCATTTATTAGCATAATGCCCCATTTCCTTGCACTTGAAGCATTGAAGTGTTGGTTGTACGTTCTCTACAGAGTTTGCTTTATTCACTTCATTAGAATCCCATTTTCCATTACTTCGACACTCAGCTGCTCGATGACCTTCTTTTCCACACTTAAAACATTTTCTAGTCCCTTTAAGACAATCTCCACCATGCTTCTTTCCACACTTTGTGCATAAGGAAACATTCATCTTCTTTTGACGATTATTCTGAGTTTTCTCCTTGAACACCATCTTTCGTTTCTTGTCAATCCCATGAGATGGATATGTAACACCAACTTCCATTTCTACCTTGATAGCACAATGCACAATTTCTTCATAGCTACTGAAGTCTCTTATAGCTAATGCCCTTCGAAGACTTGGTTTTAAGCCACTGAAAAATCGATCAACTTTACTTTCAGGTTGGATGATAATATCAGAAGCGTACCTTGCAAGTCTTGTAAAATTCGCTTCATAGGTACCAACAGATTCATCATCCCTTTTCTTTAGTTCAAGAAACTCTTTCTCCATCTTTGTTTGGAGAATACGAGGGAAGTACTTATTGAAAAATAAGTTCTTGAACTCGTCCCATTCCATAGACTCAATTTCATCCCTTTGCCTCGTATTCTTAATAAGATTCCACCATTGATCAGCATCTCCTTCCGAACGATACACTGCTAGGATGACTTTATCATGTTAAGAACATTGAAGAACTGAAAATATCTTTTCAGTAGTACTAATCCATTGTTCAGCAACTAATGGATCAGTAGACCCACTGAAAGAAGGTGGACGCTGCCTCATGAAGGATTCAACAGAATGTTGCTCCTTCCTTTGCTCGTTTGGAAGTCCTGCATGATTCATAGCTTGAGAAAGTTGTGTGAGCATGGCTACAAGATTTTGCATTCCGTCTCCCATATCATTTGGTTGCTCAGGGGGACAATCATTGCATTGCCCATCACATTCCGCATTAACACGGTTCCTTCGGGTTCCAGCCATTGTCTAAAACCCCAAAATAATAGTATGAGAGGCAAAAATCATGCTAGGGAAAACAACATAATAAAGGGGTAGTACCCTCAATATCTAACATCTTAGGTTAAATTCGAAGATCGTTAGCGCAATTCTAGGACTATAACCTATACGTATACTTAACCTTAGAGACATCCCTAGACATACCTTAGAAATATCTCTAGGGATCTCACTAAAGTTTTCGCATCCTAGTTTACAAAGGTTGACTAAACCTTTCCTCTGATACCAACTGTAGAGACCCGTATCTTGACGTACATGGACATTACATTACATTTGCGGAATACTTAGTACATAACAAAAACGCACACACAAGGACCGTAATAGTTTAGTGTCTTTGGAAACTCGGAATATAATCTTCTAATCGTGGTGAAAGATCTTCAACATCTCCCATAAAGTTCTTTTTTTTATACCTAAAACCTTTCTTTATATCCTGGGGAAAAGAAAACATAAAAGGGTGAGCTCAAATGCTCAGCAAGGGAAAATAAAGGAAATAAAAATCATATCATATCCTTATGAAAAATCAAAACCTGCAAAAGAGATCATAATATCTTAACATGGAATAAATCATAGAAGTGAAAATGAAATCCCCATAATCATAACATAAAACTTGAAACTTTGTGGCATGCACACATAATCATGGAAAATCATTTCTTGTTAGTCATGACTCATTGCCAAGACTATCTTAGTGGACAAAGTCCCTTTCTGAATCGAGTAACCCTCGTTTCAGTCCTGTTTCACTGAACCGGTATAACCTACCGTTCCAGCCCTGTCTATCTCATGAGATATAAAATCTTTACCCAATGCATTGGAGGGAGATATAAGTCCCACCCATCTTATAATGAATCCTTTCTTATGTGTGCCACATAATCATAAATCATACATCATCGCATAACCCATGTAATAAAAATGGGATTCTTAAACAACATGACATCATAAAACAATTCATATAAGATAAAGTAATTCATAAAAATGTTTCCATCACAACATAATCAAATCCATGTAATAATAGGGATAAAAACAGAACCCTTTATTATCTTAGATGGAAAATAATTTTGATAAAACACTTGAACTCCATTCTTGAGGAAAATATCCTTTCTTCTTCAAATTTTTTTTTCCTTTCATAACATTTCATACAACTTTAAAATAAAAGAAGTTGATTAAAAATAATCTTGAAAACTTGTAAAGGAAGCTTCTTGAAAATAATGTTTAAAAAATCCATTCAAGCCGTATAAGTTAAAAAAACATTCTTCGTACTTTTGTCGGAAAAGTCAAAAAGTACCTCGTACGACAAAAGATTCCTTTCATACATATTACTAAAAACTCACCGAAGGGTAAAAATGGATTTAAACAATTGTAGGTGGATGGAAATAATATTACATATTGATGAAACATGGATGTGGATGATAAAATACACCCCAGTGAATACTTACGAATAAACAATCTCGGATAAAAATGAGATTGTGATATTTCCCTTACCTTAGGTCCGATTTTCTTTGTTCGTGTCCGAAGCTCCTGTATAATGGTTTAAATAATGTTATTTACTTATTCCAGAATCATACATATTGATATGATATCATATATGGTCATATTATTAGCTTCTTGTTAGTAATATTTCATTGTTACTTGTTACTCGGTTCTTTATAACTTTTTGTTCTTATGCGTGTTTTGTCGAATAAATTCTTATTCTTATCTTTAGGTTATAGATAATTCATTTACAGAATGGTATTAGTGTAGTATATACCATATTTATATAATCATTATGAAATAAAGATCATGTAGAACGAGTCGCATCACATCGTGGAGACGGTATTCCGTACGTACGCACGAGTGATGATATCGTTCCTATGATTGTGGAATTGTATTGGAGTATATATATATATTATTTCAGTATCAATATTATTTCATAATAATCATATATAGTTACTCATTACACCATTATACCCATCCTTGTAAGGTGATGGTGGGAAAATAGATTACACCACGACGTGGAGACGGTATTCCGTACGTACGCACGCGCGGTGATTTCATTTTTCCGTAGGATGGATAGAAGGTGAATTAGGGTTGTTTCATATTTATAATAACATATCAGTATGTAATTAATACTGATGTTATTACTTTATCATGAAACAACTAAAGAAGAAGAAGTTGAAGAAGAAAGAAATTGAAAAGATCGGTAATGGATATTACCTCTTCTTTGGAACGCCTCTTTGAATCCTCCACTTAAGGAACTATGGTTGGTCTTTGGAGAAGACCAGGACCTCTAGGATTATTCTAGGGAAGTGGAGAGGAGAAAATGGCAGGGGTTGGCCGAGCTTGAGTGCTCAAATTGGTGTGAGGAGGAGGGGGAGGAGGTGCCCTTTTATAAGGGAGGAGAGGGGCACCTTAGGAATATCTCAAAATATTATTTTATATTAAAGTCAAAATCGGTATATAATGGTTCCAAAGGGTCTTATTTCGAAGCTAAAGTGGGGATGGGTCGAAATCCTATCTACCAATAGGATTTAGACAAGTTTAGGGTTTTATTTTAACCTTATCAATTAGATTTAACTCTAAGTTAATTAATTTAACTTTTACCGTGTCTTTTCGTTTTCTTTCACTATATGGTTAATACACTTACTATAACATGCCAAACGAACCCCAAATTGTTTATTATTAATATATATATCCTTATCTAAGTCATTTGGCCGAACCTTATATTTTTAGGAATACAATAACAATTAATAATATAATATTTGATTTAAAAACTATTTTGTGTCAATTTTGACACTATTTGATATATGATTTTTGTGAAAGTCATAACAGAATTATATGTTCGAACCAAGTTGATTAAATCAACATTAATATATCATAGTAACCTAGAAAAGTATTGTAATTCATAAAAAGTCTCAAATTACATTCATTTGAGCATTTATAACATCAATTATGTTAATATTTCCTTAAAAGGGTAATTATTGCATCATCGTTGTGTCATAAATAAATTAATTTATTTAAAGTCTAAAAATTATAAATAAAATATCATTATGTATGAAATCTTTTTATCATTCTAATGAATATTTATAGTCGAATTTATCTTATGTATAACCCCATATTAAAAAGGTTTTAGTTATTAAACTTTTATTTTAACTATTTTAACTATTCATTAAATAATATAATATTAAATGTCATAATCTAATCCAAGTGGACCTAAATGGTCATATTATATTCATAAGGTTGTTTTTGGTCGAATTACACTTATCCAATAGAATTAGGACATGTGTTAGGGTAATAGTAATATCATATTTACCCTTAGTTACCCTATTTACTATTAACCGTGGTAAAAAAAGTTAAAAGTTACTATTCACCAAAAATTATTTTCATCTCATTGAACCACATTTTATTTACTGACATCAACCGTGTCTCTCGGATTTTTGAAATTCCATTCACAGAAGCGGTAAAATTAAGATTTATGAAGAAATTAATTTTTTTAACTACCACTTAGTAGTTTCACTATTCATCAAAAATTGATGTTTTTCAGAACAATGCCAAAATTTCATCCTAAGCTATATTTCATATTCCAAATTCAAAAATGAAGTCTATTTTAACAAATTCATATCATAGAATTTTCATTAATTAATTTTATAATTAAATCCGGCTGTTAAAACAAATATCTTGTTTTTAAGAAACAATATCTATCAAAAGATTGACACTTGATTATGTCTGGTTTAAATGTGAAATTACATCCAATGACCAACATTGTATTAAATTGTAAAAATATATTCTAAATATACTTTAAAACCACTCAAATTAATAATTTATCACTATTAATTATTTCGATTAAAAAAGTTGTTTTTAATTATAATTTAGTAATTTTCACTATTCATCAGAATATGAAAGTTATCCGAAAAGTACCAAAATTTCACCTTAGGCTAAATTCGATACTCCGAATCCAAAAATGAAGTTCATTTTGAAAAATAAGATTTACAGAGTTTTAAAAAGTGGTTATTACTATTCATAACGGCTAGTTTTAATAATATTTTAATAGCATATCATTGTTTAGTGAAACTCGGTATTGCGTATTACACACGCTATCGAGGAAGGTCGTGATTGCGTGTAATGCAAGGAAAGTCAAGGATGCGTGTTGTGCAAGCTTCTTTTGGTGTAGCGTACAACACAAGACTTTAATAAAATTAAAAAGAATATTTTTTTATAAAATCTTGGGTTGTTACATCCAACCTTCCCAGCCCCTCTCTCCCTCTCCCCTCCCCTCCAGCCTGCCCCAACTGAGAACATAACTTATTTCATTCTTCATGTTCAAGAATTATTCAAATTTCTAACAATCAGATTGTTTAATGACAGGGTCATTGACACAAAATTGAGGAGAAGACACCATCATGGAAGACTGCAGCATGGGTATATTTTCAAGAATTAGGTATTTTTTTCAATTATTAGTTTATTTTACTTGTATTAAATGTTAAGTGTCATTCATTTTTTACACTGCATGTACTCTCATTAAAGTAGTGGATGTTTTTGACCTTAAACCGAGGGCTGAACCTGTTGTTTTATGCATTGAGGCATGTCGTTTTTTTGTTTGTGGGAAGTGGGGCCTGGTGGGGGAAGCGGTTGGGCAGGGGGGAAGTGGTGGGCGAAGGGGCTGGGCAGGGGGGGTTGTTGGAAGATGGGGCTGGAGGGGGGGGGGGTCTGCTGGAGGGGCGGAGGAGCTGGGGCTGGGGGTCTGCTGGAGGGGCGGAGGAGCTGGGGCTGGGGGCTGGGGGCTGGAGGGGGGGGGGAGCTGGGGGGGGCCTGCTGGAATGGGGGGGGGATGCGGATGGGGCTGGAGGGGGGGGGGGGAGATGGGGGCTGGAGGGGGGGGGAGCTGGGGGCTGGAGGGGGGGGGGGCTGGGGATGGGTCTGGAAAGGGGGGGGGAGCTGGGGATGGATCTGGAGGCTCGAAAGGGGGGGGGGTCTGGGGATGGGTCTGGAAAGGGGGGGGAGCTGGGGATGGATCTGGAGGCTGGAAAGGGGGGGGGGGGGAACTGGGGATGGATCTGGGGGGGGGTGGCTGGAGGGGAGAGGAAGTGGCTGGAGGGGGGGAGTACTGGGGGCTGGTTCAGATGTTCACTTTCCTCTAGGTTATTTGATTGGTCATTTAATTTTTATTGATTTTCATTGTTCAGGTGTTGACCTCCACCACATCACCTATATGTTGTTGAGAAATTGTTAGTATTTCAATTGTTTAACTAACAATTAGTACATATTATTATTTACAACAGACCATTATTCATTCATGTAGTATCATCATACATTATTTTAGCACATGTCCTCTAATACCAATGAATCAAATACTTTTCTTATTTTATATTGTGTTTTTATCACCAAATTGAATTTTTTTCATTGTACATGTCATAAGAGTACTAAGGTCAGTTATATATTCATTTCCTAAAGTTTCATTTCTATTATTTTAACTATTTTTCATATGTTTTTTAGTGCTAACAAAATTATATATTGAAAACACTCCAATTATTAATGATACTATTAGTGATTCATTCAATTTTTTCTTTGATGCATGAAATTCAACTACATATTACTCCTTAAATGGCCTTTTCATAGTTTTCATGAATTTCTATTATAATTCATTCATTTGTCATGTTGGATTTTCTACTTTCCATTTTCTAATCACATGGTTTGAATAATTAATTACTTGACACTTTAGATGTTGCATATGTTGTCTGATGTCTGTGGATTTATTTTCTCTAATTATTTAATTCTATATATTGATTTGGTTTCCATATTTTATGTAGACATCAAACATGAAATATAAAACCAGTTCAGTGGAATCATGAATCAGGTATTACTCAAATTTTTACATTTTAGTATGTGGTAGAAAATGTGTGAATGTTTGGGATACATTTAAAATATATTTTGAGATTAAATTTATAATTTTTATTGAAATTTACTATCGGGATTGCTTTTGTTAAAGATTTTCTTGGATATTCATTACTCCATGTCCTGACCTGGTCCGAGGAAGAAGTTCTTGTATGGGACAGTGTCAGTGCAGTTGAAGTACGTACATTGAAACCCTAAATGGCATTCTATGTAAGACCTTAGAAAAAAAGTATATAATGTTGATTTTTATCAATGGAATAATTTTAGATTCCCCCAGAAAATCGATTTTAATCTTCTCTATGTGTAGAACTATCAAGGTGTATAATTACATGCAGAAATGTCTATATTTATATTTACATGCTGATATGTTCATATGTATATTTACATGCAGACCTATCCATATGTATTATTGATTTCAATTATGTAGAACTGCCCGTATGTATTAGTGATTGAAATTATTTCAGGTATATTTACATTCAGAACTATCCATATATGTTAGTGATTACAATTATTAGTACATATACAATAGAAAAATAAGTATATAATCGACACTCCAAAATAAAAAACCCCTCTAATAAGATTTCCTACTTAAGGCCACTATTTCTATAGTTGAATGACCTTTGATGAAAAATAAGTATATAATTTTGTTTTTTTATCAATGGGACAATTTTGAATTCCCTAAGAAAATAAATTTTAATTTTCTATGTATGTAGAACTGTCCAGGTTTATATTTCCATGAAGAAATGTCCATATGTATATTTAGATGTCAAACTGTTCATATGTATATTGACATACAGACCTGTCCATATGTATTAGTGATATCAATTATGTAGAAATACCCATATGTATTAGTGATTACAATTATTTCACGTATATTTACATGCAGAACTGTCCATGTATGTTAGTGATTACAATTATTAGTACATATACAAGAGAAATTATTTACATGCAGAACTTTCAATATGTATTAGTGATTTCAATTATTATTTATTCAAATTATTTATATGTATTATTTATTGGAATCATTGTATCCGTGATTACAATTATTGACTTGCAGAACTGTACATATGTATTTGTGATTTCAATTATTTATATGTAGTACTATCCATATTTATTAATAATTGCAATTATGTAAAACTATCCATATGTATTACTGATTCCAATTTTCAGTTATTGAAATTAATTTAGGTATATTTACATGTAAAATTATACATATGTATTAAGTCTTCTCGAGGGACATCAATCATTGGCACATATTTGATACCTAAACCTTGAATATGTCGAATACTCATTTATTACAATTTCTTTATACAGTAGATGCAAATTATGTTACCCATATTCTGTTTGTTTTTCCATTTAAACAATGTAGCAAATTGAATTTTATACTCTAAATATAGAATTCCATGTCTCAATATAACGAAGTGCCCATTTGGTTTTCAGTATTCTCAATGTTTATAAGTATTATTCTCTAAAAATATTACTGTTATGTCAATGAATTTTAGATATGTAGTCACTGATTACTTTTCAATGTGAATTTTCTTGCAATTCTATATTTGTTGGATATGTAGTAACTGATTACGCATTGGATGAAAAGGAAGAGAAGATCCATGATCCGATCTGCAAATTGGACATCACAAACCATTGGTGTGGGGTGTGTCAGTCACATTTGTTAGTGGTTTTGAAGGACATGGACGAGTAGCAGATTCAGCTTTCTATTACAGTTCAGAATGCCATCCTTAGCTTGAAGTAGCGAGGGAGAAGACAACTTGATTCAATCATGGTGAAATTTCCTATATAAATTGTTATATTCATAATTATTTACAACATACCAATATTTTTAAACTTTACAATTTTACTATTTCAATTGTTATCTACATACCAGGAACTGCATTTATGAATTTTTTCATTTTAAGGTATTATATAACATATACCATAACTTTTTAAAATTAATTTTACAACTGTGTTATAGGAACATGAAAGTGATGGATGTTTATGAGTCAGCTAAAAACCTGACAGACTACATGTAATTACAAATACAAATGGTTCGTCCACTAAGCTATTAAGATTTCTATCTTCATTATCATTTATTTGATGTGGTATGATTGGAGTAGAAATTATTTATTTTTTTCCAGTTTCATTTTCAATGAATGTGTCAATAAAGTAGACTACATTTGTTCTTCTCAGTTCAAATTGGTAATGATTACATTCATGGTAATTGTTGTTCATGTACATAGAACTTATGATCACTATTTTTTTTCTACAGTTTTGGTATTTTAATGATACTGTGTGGTCTTTATCTCCTTAATTTTGTTCACTATTTGGGATGATTCTAAAGTTATGAACTTGAGTCTTTATTTTTGTGCCAGTCAAAAATGAATTGCTTTAGGGATTGGAGTCAATTAGCTGAAAAACATTTAATATGTTCTACCTATTGTGGGTAAATTGTGGGACAATAAACCTATAACCATCCTTGTATGTCCCCATTAATTGAAAGGAAAACAAAACATTTGTGATCCCAAACATTATATCAATTTTTTAAAACTTTTACGATGTAGAATGTGATTTCAGTAACAGCTACACCTAATATATGTTTCAGTTACTTATGCTAGATGACAAGAATGCTGGATGATTTTCATTATGTTGGAGGATTGTGCTACAAGAGTTTTATACCTGAGGTTTTTTCTATGGATTTTTTCTTCTACATGTTTCGGCAGCTGAACTGTTTCTGACAGATTTCTTATCTATGGTATTTCATGCTGGACAGATATGAAATCTGGGCAATTGGTTGTATTCTACATCTTCCAAAACATTGCACGGTTTTCATCACTTTTGATTACTAAGTTATCTCATTTTGCTTTATTGTTATTCATTATTACGTATTTCCAATATACTGGATAGTTTCCAGCTTAGGTGTTTCATGATGCTGGAAGTTTTTTCATGTGGATGAATCTAATGAAACTGTTTTTAAATTTCACAGTTGAATTATTTCAATATATGTGTTCAGTTACATTTATCTTTCACTTTTTATTCCACAGTAATGTTTGTTCTTTAATTTCATGAATGTTATTCTCTTATTAGTACCAGAATACTCTGCAGCAGATGAAGTATATCTCACTTGAAGATCTTATAACTCAAACATCTAGAGATCTTTACTCCGCTATGTGTTTGTTTACTCTGGTATTCAAAAAATGAATACTTACTTCCATCCTCAAATATGAGGAATTCGTACACTTTGAAACGTTCAATCTTCTGGTCACCCCTTCAAATGGTGTCTCCAAATTCTATGCACTCATATTCCATAACAATACACCATTAATTCCTAATTAACATTTATTCAATATTGTTGTTTATTCTCAGTTTTTATAAGTACTAATCTTTAAAAAAACATAAGTATTCAATTACGCCGTGAGAAATCACGGGCGAGTACTAGTTTATCATATTTATAGGTCATCGGTTCATGGTTTTGGGCATCTCAACATGGATGATTAAGGGAAAATGCTACATGATTGGATTCATTTTTTCCGAATCCTATAACTAGATATTTTTTGGAATAGATGATCAAAGATCCCTATTTATTAGTGGCTCTAGTAACAAAATTTGTGTCATTGGCGGTGTATTTGAAACATATATAATTGTTTTTACTTACTATAAAACTCATGAATACACAATGTTTAGTCATTAGAATACTCATTGTGTGGTCCCCTCTAGTGGTGCTAGGGCATACATGTGGATAAACATATCACATTATTTATTGTACCAGCACGTGCTTTATGACATATAGATGGTATATTAGTGTCTAACATAGGTGTACATGTGAGAATATATGGTCCTAGACTTATTCATGACCCGAGTACATAACCACGACTCGATACTCGAACACGACCAAGTACAGAAGAATAACTAAAGTACACAGGCATGAATTAAAGTACATGGGCACAGACTCAGGAAGGCAGCATGAAAACTGACATAGATACTTCTAAATGAAATTTATATAAAATACCATGAATTTTATTTCGGTAACTAACTAATTTGGGAGACGTGTTGACATGGTATGACCTTGGGAATCAAGACCTAAAGTTTAATAATCGTACATGCCTTAATGTTTCCCCAAGGTTATTTGGTCCCCTTGATATCCTCTTAATGGAACTATTTCATTTTGGTGTGTTTATATGGCCCCTTACTACTAGGGTACAATGTGGAATTACATCCCGAGCATAGTATTATTATCCTCTATATTATTTTGGACATGAATTTTTTTAGGAATTTCACATTGTTAAAGGGTTAAGATCCCTCATCATTTCGTCAAATTAATTAGGTTGGGATTGAAGAATCATAATGACTATCATATGTTTTTGTACAATTCCCTACATAGAGTGTTATTCTTGGAAGGGTAAGGTATAACCTAGAGGTCAAGGGTGAGATCCCTATCCTTTTACTAATATAATCATTGATACATTGAGTTCTTAATTAGTGAGGCTCGATAATCTTAACCACATATATGAGTGTGATCACTAATTTCATGGATCTTGGGGTGATTTTTCTAATATACGTGTTACCGTGAATCATTGAGAATAATCATTTGGTTAGTAGCATGGTTGAGAACCCTTGATACAAGGTTCCTATTATGAGTATATATGGGTTGTTGATCTTATTGATGTAGAAAATATTCTAATTGACATATCATCATGATTATGTGTTTTCTACTATCTTGAGGCATCTGTTTTCTAATTTCATGGTGTCTTAATGGGTATTGATATAATTTCTCGTGCAATAGATCATTGCGCACATTTAGTTACATATGTTGAAGGCATATTATTTGGAAGCGTCCTAGAGGAACTTGGAGTTGGAAAATAATTTTGATCTAGATAAATTTTGGTTCACGAAAGGTGTTACATTATACATTATTCCCCTACATATTATCATGATGGAATCTAATTTTTTTTAGTTTTTTGGTGGGTTCATAATTGGTCCTTTATTCACTCTAGTATTTTTTATAATAGTATTATGTGGGATATATATTCTATATGAATTATGGTATCAATTATTTTTTTATTTTAGTATTGTATAGGTATTATAATTCATTTTTGTATGTCCATATATGTATATAGGCTAAGGCCTCCCTGGTGTGAGATATAACTACTCTATGTTTTCCACCCACCCTTGGTCTACTATAGGTGGGATTGGTGTATCACACATTTCGTAGTATTCTTCATGTAGGCCCCAGTGGGTTGGGTTGAAATAGTGTGGTAATGAGTGGGTATCATTTTTGGACCAATTATTAGAGATTATCTATACCTGAGTTTGTTATAGAACTATTGAAAATTTATTAATGTGTTTCAGTTTCTTATTATAGGCAGGGTACTCTATAGATTGTATGAAGTCTGATGTATCCACTCACAACAATTATAAGACCCTACTTATTAACATAGTATGTATAATATCTAGTTATAGAAAATGATTTAATATAATAATCATATTAAAATGTGTTCTTTTCATTTCATTCATGAGTTAGATACCCAGATATACACATTGAATGTGGTAAATCATGATTTTATTTAAGGTTTACTCCATGAATATATCCATCTGGGATTCCATAGAGGGATTTCCATGATGAGATATGTTGTGATGAACAATTGGTATAGGTTCATGTACAAGAGGTGGTACTTCTATGTGTTTTTCTAGTCCATCCACCACCCACTATTTAATAAATTTCATAACTACTAAAATATTAGTATTTATTTAGGATGATCACGCTACAAGTGATTAAAAGTTTGAAACCTATTGGATTTAGGGAAGGTCATACACCCAAGATGTTGAGGACTAGCCAGAGGTAGTTACCCATATATTCATCCTTATGAAGAC
Organism: Viscum album; assembly: GCA_963277665.1. NCBI lineage: Eukaryota > Viridiplantae > Streptophyta > Magnoliopsida > Santalales > Viscaceae > Viscum > Viscum album. Next base: position 1,223,643,399 of record OY728131.1, on the reverse strand, counting down.
ACCTATAAACCAAATTATATGACTAGAAGTGAGTCTTATCTGGTATTTACATTACGATGGCCGAGTATGATGACTTAGACAGATAATGTTATTACTCACTCTTATATAGAGTTTGGATTCCACTTAAGGGGGGACTTCTATCAATCCACGTTGTGAATGGTGCAGAGGTATGAGATTCTACAACATCAGAATGGTATCATGAAATTGATAGAGTATTTGTTGATGTTCCCCATCATTCCAGGATACAATGTACATATGGATTGGGATATAATTTTCCATCAACATTAATTTGAAAGGTTAATAATCAACAATATCATGAATGGAGTGCTAACTTGTTTCATTTACACCTATGATGGATTGATTGAGATTGAATTGGTAGTAGGGATATTTTTCAGTGAGTAAACACCGTTATTTGTTTCTTGTAGTGGGAACATAGTATTTGAGTTCTAAGAATATGGTAATGAAAGGAAATCACAGGGATTTAGGAATGAAATAAAATTTAGGAGATGATAATAGAATAGAAGGTATGATGTTCATAGATCTCAATTCTTTTATAGTTAACCTAGAGTGAGGTGGTGTTGATCTTAATTATGTATGAGTTATATCAGTCATGATTTATTTATTATCTATGAATCTGATAGGGAAATAGTCTATAGACCACCATGTGAGAGAAAGTTGTATGAGTAGGGAGGTCAGGAGGGTAGAAAACATCGTATAGGAATAGATTGAGAAGCTAAATGTGTTAGACTATATGACATATTATGACCGAAAACCCAAGGTGGTCCTTTCCAGACATATAGGTATGGTTCAAAGGGGATATGATAATTATAGGTAGTAGAGGCTCTTTACCCAAAGGATGTCTAAATGATTAGAGGTAGGAAGTACATCATTTTTAATTTTTCTCTATTACTGATAGACAAGGGTTCATGCCATCATTTTAATTCTGCTTCACTTATTTGAGACATAGATATTCTTTTTTAACCCATGCCTCATACCTTACACTTAGAGACTCCTACCTATGTAGATTTAGTGATCACATGATAGTGTGACATTAATCAAAAAAAATAGAACTTCACCTGGGATCTTTTTATAGCAGTGATGATTCCTTATAAAGTCATCTTAGGTATGGACTAATTATCCCAAATCATGTCCGTATTCACTATTTTAGGAAGAGTATGAATTTTTTCCATTATTATGGGAAGTGATTTTCCTTATTCGGTGTGGAGTAAAACTTTTAATAGAAGGATGTGCTTATACACATGGGGATAAAATTTATTACTCATCAGTGGGAATGTTTTACACTTCAAGTAGTGGTTTCTATAGGATGTCTCCTTCTTGTAGTGGTGGTAGATTACAAGGACATAATTTATGATAATAGGTCCGACATGAATCCTCACTGAGTGATATGATTCAAGGATTGTACAAATAGCTACACAACATAACAGATGGATCATAGAGAGCTTCATCAGTTAATGGTGTAGTTGAAAGACTTGTAAAGTAATGTAATTTTTAAACCCAGTGTTTCCCACTAGGATGGACTATTTTTTCAAATAGAATAGATATGAGAGATTTAGTTTTTTACCCCAAAAATATTAGATTTTGAATAATAAAAGTCCACAATTAAGGTGATGAAGGAGAATATCCCAAATACATCTTTTTTACAAGGTACCTACACTATAAATAAAAAGTATGCCTTTAAGACTCACTAATAATGTAGAAATATTCACATAAATGATTAATTGATTATGTTGATATTACCACAAAAACATTATGGTAGTCCTTATAGATGATAATTTATTACTCTCTAAAACCATGGTGGAGAATAAGGGGCATCAAAGTATTGTGATAAAGACCTTAAAAAATGGGAAACTTTATACAAAGTATAAAAAATAGATGTTCTGGTTGATGGAATTATCATTATTGGGAAATTTCATCAAAAGATATGGGATATCAAGGGACCCATTAAAAGAAGATATTAAAGGATGGATAAGAATGACATGTAGTTTAAATATCTGTACATTCTTTGGACTAGCGTGTTGCTATCATTAATGTTTCAGAAATTTCTCACATTTTTCAAACACTCTAACAAAACTAAATCAAAACGAGTTAAAGATTACATAGAATTATAAATTCTAATGAATCATTAAGAAGTTAAAATAGAGGCTTATCGATGCCACTATGCTCACACTAACCACATGTGGAAAACATTTTATATTTTTTAATGATACTTTGAAGAATGGATTGATCTTTTTGTTAATATGGAATGAAAAATTCATAGCCTATGCTTCAAGGAAATTGATAATTCGTGAAAATAACTACACAACACATGATATGGAATTAGATTCAGTGATAATATGATTGAAAATACGTAAGAACTGTATTTTGTGGAGAATTGTGAAATATATATAGATCAAAAAATCAATATATATATATATATATATGTGGATATAAAGACGTAATTATGAACCAACAAATATGGTTAGTACTGATCAAGTAATATGATTACTGAATCCATGAGCATCCTGAGAATTATAATAATTTTCATATGATCTATATAGAAAGGATCTTGGAAATTCATCATTTATTATAATTGAAAAGGATTCAACATTCATAGATTCGAAAAGTATGTGTGTGGTAATCATAATGATACTAACATCATCAACCCTTTCAAAAATTTCTTTTCAAATATCGATTTTCGGAAATATAAAGGATTCGGAAAGGGATGATGTGGGAATTTAGAAGAAAGTGGAATCTATGAGAAAAGAGAAATACATGGAATTTAATGTTAATGATGAAAGAGTTGTGATATTTAGGACACGACTATGTGTACCATCAAATCCTGAGTTAAACAAGAAAATTATTAATGGTTCACATAGTTTGACTTTCTCCATTCTTCTAGGAAGCACCAAGATGTGTTGAGATTTCTCATAGAGCTATTAGTGAGACAATATGAATAAATAGATTACTGAATATATATCAGAGTTCCTAGTATGTTTGAATGTGACGACTAAAAGGAAAAAGTACAATAGAATGATGAAATAATTACCCATTCGAACATGGAAATGGGATAACATCACCATGAAATTTTTAATAAGAAAGTAAAAGATATCTAGTGGAAAAAATACTATATGGATTTTTGTAGATAATCTTAAAAATATAGATCACATTATTATAATTTGAGAGGACTTCTCACCAGATCAACTTTCATATATATAAATAAGATAAGTGGTAAGTATGGATGGATTACCTCTATCGATTGAATCAAATCAAGATCCAAGATTTACGTCCATTTTCTGGAAATGTATAAAACATGATCTAAACACAAATCATCACATCAGTATGACCAATAATCCTCAAAATAATGGCCAACATGGGTGGACTATCTAGAAACTAGAATACATGTTGTGAGAATATTCTATGGACTACATAGAAGGATGAGACCAACATCTACCTCTGGTTGAGTTATCTTAGAACAATAGTTTCCACAAAGGCATCCAAATGGCTCCCTATAATGCCCTTTATGGGAACTGATAAAGAAAACATACATGGTGGGATGAATTTTGGAATCAAAGACAACTAGGTCCATAACTGGTCAAGGAAATGGTGGAAAGGTCAATAATATTCAGCATCACATCATCCATTTTCATAGTCGATAGAAGATCTATGCATAAAAGTTTCTACGTGACCTAGATATTGTTATTAGTGACACTGTATTCCTATGCATATAACCTGCAATTAAATTGATTAGATTTTGGGATAAGGTAATTCTTAGTCCATGGTACATCATCTCTTTTGAGATCTTTGATCACATTGGAGTAGGGGAATACCGCTTTACACTCCCTCCTAATCTATCTCAAGTACATGATGTATTATATGTATACCTCTTGAGAAATTATATACCAAAACACTCACATGAACTCAATACATAGGTGGTGACATTGGAGAATAACCTTTTTTTTATTAAGAGTGGTTATTGAAGATCTTAGATCGTAGATACAATGTTCTACTATGTCTAAAAATTCTCATAGTCAAATTCTGGTTAAGAAACCACATGTTTGAAAAAGTGATGTGTGAACTATATGAGGTGATGAAAAAAAGATATCTTCACCTGTTTCAGTGTGGGAAATTAATATTTCAAGGATGTAATTTCATAATGGGTGAATATTATAATCTACCGAACTATTATAAATTAAATTTACCTTTTTATTTAAATCAAATATCTATGGTTATAGAAAAACCATTAAATTAAACGGTTTTAATATGTTCTATCAAATTTAAAATATTACTAAAAATCAATACCGTTGATAATATAGACGTTGAACCATGATCAAATGATTTTTATAAATATAGGGATTTAATAAGTCCAATTGAAAAAACCAAAGAAAGTGATGAACTCTGCTAATAGTAACAAACCCTATGAAGCCTATTCATCGAAGCTTCTTGGGGGATATAGAATCATTGGGCTTTTTCCTTGACCAGTCCCATGAGAAGATCCAATAACATAATCCCAAGAAGAACTGTTTACTGGATAAGTTCAAGCTCATCAAGATCACGACCTAGATAATTTATGCTGAACCATCACATTAATGTATCACCATCACACACCTTTCCCATAAGAAATATGATGGTGTATTAATGTGTTATGTATAAAGTCTCTATATATATGAGTTTCTAAATTATTTTTTATAGACTAATGAATATATTTTCTACCTATTATTGTTATAGTATTATTTTTTGACAGAATAAAAAATAAATATTACTTTCGCTTAATATGGAAATTAAATCTAGGATTTTTTTATGAGTTCATGGATTTTTGAAATAAATAATATTTAAATAAAATTTTATTATTAAATAATTCTTAGTAATTATAAATGATCATTTAATTTTTATTAAGCCAAATGTAATTTTCAAAAGGGTTTGAAAACAATTATTGTTATTAAACCCTTCATTTATTAACAAAAGTTGATTTTTATATAGAAATGAAAATTCATATATTTCTAAAATTATATATATAAAAAATTATTATTTTTTGAAACAAAATTTTTGAAGTAATCTAATGGTTAATTTTTCATAATTCTTTGAGATAGTCGGATTTTCTGGAAAAAAATTAAATATCATATAAATATACATTATGTATTATGACATCATAATGACCCAAATGTTTTGTAATAAATACTATAAATTTTATCCAATACCAAATATGTGTATTAAGTATAAAATAAATTCATCTTATGTTTATTTCATTTATTTTATAAATCCATTTTGAGTCCCCAAAAACCATTATTATTTTTTATGATTTTAAATTCATTTATTTAAGAGCATGAATAAAATCCACATAATAATGGACATTATTTTAATAATTAGCCCCATTGGACTTATATAATAAAGGAATCCACATCCTTTGTGAATAAAAAATATGAAGAAAACTTTGTATGGTTTGTAGATTTGGTTATTTTATTATATAGAGTCGAAAACCTATTTTTTGAGATATAATTAAGAAATCCCCACCCTTTTCCTATACAAACACATGAGATCTGCCACTTATCGTCACGTTAACTCCATGTAAAACCTAATTCCTCAACCCGACCCCCTATAGTTCCTTCAAAATGTTCTTCCAATCACATAACTTGCTCATCCGAAGAATTTGAATCACACACACAAAGAAGGGATTTCTCGATTCTCAATTCCATTCATAAACCACATTTATATTATGCTTATTAGATTCAATTTTTGGATGTTTGGGTATGCTTTACTACATATTCCATACTATCAACTTGATTTCTAAATTATTATATTCCTTTTTATCTCAAATTAAATCTCTCTAATGATCCTTTATGTAAAACCACCAACATTTAGAAAGTGATCGTAACATTCTCATATTTATTCAAGTTTCCTTACTATCTTCTACCTTATATTTCTGATTAAGTATCATGGTATAAGTCCTTCCATTTTTGTATTTTATTCTAGTTTATTTTAATATTATTAGAGATATCATTCTATCTAGTAAAGATATTTTTTTACTTTTTATGTGATGTCATTATGCATCTGAAATATCATGGTGATTTTCTATGACATAAAAATTGTGTTCGAAATACCTTCCCAAATTCCTATCAACTGTGGTGCCCTTTATACCATTACAATTATATGATATGGGCCATATATTTTTGTATTCCACACTCCATAATCATGAAATAAATATTATTAATGAATGATTCTATGTTTTAAGATCTATGTGGAACACATAAGCATTAGAAAAAAATGAAAGTGACAGGTACCCACATAATTATATTGCACTCCAACGCATTGGGTAATGTTTAGTCACATGATATATAAAGTTGGGATAGGGAATGAACCTAATTCCTTTACAGGATTTTTCAATAATAATTACTTGAGAGTTATCCTTGATATATGTAGATGATTAAGTTCTTTAAGTTGTTTCCACATTTCCCTTTTTATGATTATTGTGTTATTCCATGCTTTATTATTAATATTCCTTCAGTTACCCATTAATATTTATATCATCTATCATGTTTCATATTATTCATAATATTCCATGATTATCCCTTTACTGGGCATTATTTCAAATTGATTTTTTATGTATGACCCCATGATATCTCATGCACTTTAAAAAGCCATGGAATATTTTGATCATGTTAAGGAGGATAAGAATAAAGCTGATTTATTTCTTAATTTAATTTTTTATGTAATTCACCTAATTCCCATGAAAAAATACTTATCGAACATTTAGGATGTATTAAGTACAATTTTCATGACCCGTCCCCCAGGGCTTGTATCGTGACTACCACAATCCCACCTTCCATAGGCCAGGGGATGGAAACTAGCACCAAAGGCGTATTTCCCTAAAACTGGGAACACACTGCCTTTATAAAAAATGAACACAGAACCAGAGTAAAAGAGGAAGAAAACAGTAAGAAAATATGTATATAGAAGAAGTGTTGTAAAGTAAAAGGGGCCAAAATACAAGACCAACTATAATGTACAAATACAACTGAAAGCAAGTACAACTAAAAAGGGACAAATAACTGGAAGGTGAAAGAAGCTCATGGATCATCCTCCGGGGTTCCTACCTGAAGGATATGTATAGATGGACTCCTCATCACTCCACATCCGTCAGACTCTACTATGCACCGATACATTGTAAGTTCCTCCTCCGGGTACCGTCCAGTCCTGACGCTCTCGGTCTCCATCAGCGTTGTCCGTCGTCTGCATCCAACAAAACGAGTTGCAGGAATAGCCCGTGCAGGGATGAGTACAATGACACTCAGTAGGGACCCTGAGACCCTTAACGTCTCAAAAAATTCCAACAAGATAATCCACAATGTATTATTTAAATGTATAACCATTACATATGTATATGGCCATACATATACATAAATTTTTGAGTAACCCACCTTAATCATGAGGAAAACACAAAGGTCATTGACTCATCTTAAACCAGGATTTTCACTAACAAAACCATGGCTACTGGAGAAGTCCTCCACTATCGAGTACAGTGGTCTTGTCGTAACTTCGAGGCTCTACTCACTAACCTTAGACTGCTGAGGTACTCCTCCTATCGAGTACTGTGGGACAGCTACGTCACACAGAGATGCTTCCCACATGGGGTCTGCTACATCACACAGTAGTGCTACCCCTAATTTCCTACAGTGGTTATCCTCTTGGCGAGTGTCGTGGGTATGCCGCCTCACATAGTAGAGCTCCTCTACCATGGGTCTGCCGCCTCACACTCTTGCGCTCCCAATTGGGCTAGTCGATTCACTATGAATCGAATCGGTCAAGCAGTCATCAGGTCTCAGCCAACTACTAGGTCTCCGTACTCTACTCGCTCGTCTCTAGGAGGGTCTGCTCCAAGAGCTACAAGCTGATACTACAAGTGTCACGAAGTCCCATGAAGAAGTTTCTCAAATGTCCGCCTTGTCATATGGGTCCCAAAGCAGTAGAAGGCGTGTCAATCGGACGCACGGTCTGTTAGTTATTAGCATTTTAGTCTCGGGGGCCTAGTTGGATTCGTGTACGAACCAAATTGACCGTGACTCAACTATACCCCAAACTCTTGTGGGGTATACTCAAAGGGATCGTTATGATCCAAGAATAGCAGCACTACTGAAGGTTCATCAAACGGACGTCCGGTGCCAATGATATTGCCCAAGAAAGGAAATGGGTCAGAAATGGGCCCGGGTCCGGTCCGACCCAGTAAGACCGACACGGCCCAAACTGGTCTGGGATGGCCCGGTCTAGGTTATCCTGATCAAACACACTAGGTCTGATCCGACGCATTAGGTGAGTCAGCCCGCTATGTTTTGACCTGGTCCACTGGGCCCGGCCTAGTGGACAGGGAGGGCGGTTCGGCCCGATAGTCGCCAAATAGGCGGCTCGGGAATTCGGCCCGAGAAATTAGGCTAGTTTGACCAGCGACACAACGGGGGCGCCACATGCCGGTTGAGTAGGCCGATGACCGGGAGGTTAGCGGGAAGGACGCGCGGGGCGCGGGCGGGCCGGCAGAACTCCGGGCAGGTCGCGAGTGCACCCGGTAGGGCGTGGGTGCACCAGACAGGGCGCGTTGGTGTTGGGCAATGTCCCGGAAGTCGTCTAGTGCACGGTGGGACACCAGGCAGCACGCGGGGGTGGGTCGAACAATGTGGTAGGGCACCGGGGGGCGCCGGGCAAGGCTGCAGTGCGCTTCGGGGTGCATCGGGGTGCGCTGGGGAGTGTGGGTAGGGCGCCACAGGGCGCTGGCTGCTCGGGTAGGGAAAAGCGGGGGCACTAGAGTGCGCCAAACAGGCCGGATAGTGTGTTGTGGGGTGCAACAGCGCATGTAGGGCATCGCGGGGGCATTGGAGTGCGCCAGGCAGGTCATGGAGCACGCCAGGGGGTGTGGGCAGCGCATGGGGCGCAGGTGTTCGGGTAACACAAATGGGCACTGTGAGGGCGACAATGTTCACAAAGGTTGCGGGTAGTGCGGCCTTTTCTCACCACCTTCATCATCATCGCCTCATTTCCAAGCCATCATTACATTACCGTCGACTCAAGGTTCTGAAACCACAAAGGTTGTGGAGGGGTCGTTCCCTATTCGTTTGGCCTGAACCCTCCAGGTTAGAATGATTGCAAGCGGCTCATGAAGATGATTCAACATGGGAGGATAAAGAATTAAACAACTTAAAACACACCCCTTACCTTTGGATTAATGGGAAATCGTTCGTTGATGTCGCGGTAGGTTGGTTGTCGATCCATGGTATACGATCATGTCCCACGTCGAAGGGTTATGAGGAAGAAGGTCGGAGAAGAAGATCGTCATCAGCATTCTTCGCGTTCTTCATTGGGAGGGGCATAATCCTCAATGTGTTGGGTGAAGATTCTCTTTTCCAGTGTTTCGCCACTTGATGAAGCTGTCCCAAAACCTTCCTCGAAGCTTCCTTTAAATTGGAGAGGGAGGGTTTGTCTAAAAATCATGTTGGCACGTAATTCATATGGTAGAATTAATTAACCCGGCTCAACCAAATTAATTTCACACGGGGTGTCACAATTCATTTGGAGGATTTCAAGAGGCCCCCCTTGATTAATTCACACACGTTGGCACAATTAATTAAGGGAGATGCCAGAAATTGAAAGATGAGGTTTTGGCCATTAAAAGGGGTGGTGGCAGCGCTATTAATAGTGCGAGTTGAGTGGTTATGGTATCCTCCCATTAATAGGGGTTGGGTGGCCTCGTGTGGTCCCCACCACATTTAACCTAACATAGGAGATTGGGTTCGTGTGGGCCCCACCACTATAACCTCTAATGGGAGGTTAGGGTGTGGTGGTCCCACCACCAACTACCATGTGGAGGTTCCAACTAACAGCACTCACATGGTGGCTGGAATAAAATAAAGTGTGGCTGCACTTTATTTTATCATTTTTTTAAGAGACAAAAACTAACTTTTATTCTAGACCATCCACAATCATGGTAAAAGTATTTTTAAGTGAATATCGGTGCTGCGAGTTCAATGGTTCACTCAGATTTTAATTCTGAGCAACAATTCAAAATATATGAAACATCACTTGCACGTTACTAAACATGCCCTTGAAAAGATCATAAAATTATAAATAGTCACCCTCAACCCACTGCAGTCAAGGATAGGCTCTACCTAGGTGAAACACGCCCCTAAAAAACCAATGGTACTCTTGGATTTTCAATCCTAGTTACCGTTTAGAATTTATGAATTTTACAATAAAATAATTGTCAATTAAATATTTTATTTGCAGCCAAAAACTAACTTTTTCGGGTGGCCCATGCCAGCCAAAGTTAGTATTTTCTTAAATAAAGCAAGCCCTCACGACTTCAGCAGTGGTCTTGGATTTTTAATATGAGCTACTGTTTCTGAATTATAAGTATTTTAAAAATAAAATAACTTTATTTAATTATTTTATTTACGGTTATGCAATTTTTGGGATTTCTCACAGGAGTACCACGCCGACTAAACATAAGTCATGCCTAGGGTAAACCCACCATCTTGAGCGGAACATTCCCTTTGGATTTCTGATCAGAGTAACTGTTTAAGAGTTATTCCACTTGTTCAGGAAAACTGCTTATGCACGTTAATTTGAGCTTAAAAAAACTATGATGGATCATTCCGGGCACTCTGGGCCTCAGAATCGCGAGCCGTCAGGAACCGCAGACTCATAAAATTCCCATGCATTTAAAAAAATCCACGGGCACTCCTGGTCTTTACATTCTCCCCACCTCAGGGCATTACGTCCCCGTAATCTACAACTCAAACTAAGGAAACAAATGGGGGTATTGAGCACGTATCTGAGCCTCCCGCTCCCATGTTCTATCCTGGATGTTCCCATGTATAAAATGAACGTGCAAAATAGGTATCAACCATCCACGTAGGACATGGTCCTATCGATCGTCAATCTCTACTGGAACCTCTGTAATGGTCACCGCATCGTCAATTTCTAACTATCCATGGACGATGATATTGGTAGGGTTGTTCACGTATCTCCTCATCTGAGATACGTGGAAGAGGTCATGCACCCGGTGCAACTAAGGTGGAAGAGTTAAGTGGTAATCCACCTCGCCTACTCTGCTGAGGACCTTAAAGGGTCCAATGAACCACAGAGATAACTTGTTGCCTCGTCCAAATCTCTACAATACTCGATGAGGTGAGACCCGTAGAAAGACTTGGTCACTATCCTAGAGCTCCATAGGTCCCCATATCTTGTCATCATGTGAATTTTGACTACTCTGTGCAGTATTCATCGGCTCCTGGATGATCTGCACCTTCTCTATGGTAGCTCATACCATCTCTAGTCCCAATAGTGTTGACTCCCTTGGGTCTGTCTAGCATAGTGTCGATCTCCAAGGATGACCGTAAAAGGACTCAAAAGGTGTCATACCAATGGTGGAGTGGTAATTATTGTTGTAGGCAAACTCCCCCAAAGGTAGGTCACCCTCCCAGCTACAACCGAAGTCAAGGACATATGCACGAAGCATGTCCTCGAGGGTCTGGATGGTCCTCTGGGTCTGACCATCCTTTTGATGATGGAAGACGGTTCTCAAGAAAAGCTATGTTCCGAATGCTTCCTATAACCTCTTCCATAGCCAATAAGTAAATCGTATGTCACAGTCAGAGACCAAAGAAAAAGTTACTCCATGCAAAAGCACAATCTCTTGCACATAGAGGTTTCCCATGTTCTCTACTGAGCCATGCTCTCTAATCGGTAAGAAGTGGGCCAACTTGTTGAGTTAGTCAATGATCACCCATATCGATTCATGACTCATAGATGTACATGGAAGACTCGTCATGAAGTACATGGATATCCCAACCCACTTCATCTCTGGGACCTCTAAATGTTGTACCAAGCGTGCTGGTATATGGTGCTCTGCCTTCACTTGCTGACAAGTGAGGCACTGTGAGACAAAATCTGCTACCTCCTTCTTCATACATGGCCACCAGTGCTATCGTCGAAGGTCCTGGTACATCATCACCACTCCTGGAATTACCGCTAGAGGGGAAGTGTAGAACTCCCTCAACACTTCCTCCTAAAGTGAAACTTGAACCATTGTACGTCTTCTAAAAAGGATGATGTGTTCCCCAGCTTCATAAAATCCATAAGGTGTCTTCCCTATGGATATCTAAACACATCAAGTCTCACAGTCAGCGTATCCACGTTGTCCATCCATGACTCGCTGATGAAGGGGAGGAGTGACTGTAAGAGAATGTAGAAAGACTGCTCCATCCCTATCCACAAAGGATATCTGTAAAGAATCCATTTGTTCTGTCACCTCGCCTAGCAGCAGTATACCAGTCCTTCTGCTGAGCAGATCCACAACAACGTTCCCCTTCATATAAGTATAGACTATCTCGAAGCCATAGTCTTCTAGGAACCAAAAACTCTAAACTCTTGCTGCCACAAGGGTAAGGCTGGCCAACTCAAGAGTGATCAGTTGCACCCTCTTATGCATGAGTTTAACCTATGCTGCCTGGGTTTCCTTTTTTCTAAATAAGGAAAAACTCATCCCAACATTGTAGATAAGCCACAACCTTTTTTCCTAATACAATCAATCTGTGTATAAACTGTGGTTGCCCGGTCCATACCCAAATTAACGTCGTAAGTCCTCCACGCTACCACCAAGAGGTTACAACAGAAACTCTTTCCTCAAGGTTCAGATCACACCGTCGGTGTATGTGTGATTATCGAGTCTCCTCCCAATGGTATCTCCAAACGTGAGTGTCAAGTCAACCGTTTAACCAGAAAATCTAGGTTCGGGAAAAGATTTGTGGAAGAAAATAATGATTGGTACCTATTTCTATTGATACAACAACTATTAGTAAACACAGACCGTACCTCGAATCATTCCTAGAGCCCATGGGTCACACTCCTTGACCGCATGCAACTACTCTCTTCCACTACCCTCTAGCTCCCTGAGCATGGAAGGGACTACGAAGGCGGGTGGTTGTAACATGTCGAAATTTACACCACCTCATTCTCCCCTCCTATCTCTACTTCCACATCTTCTTCTCTGCAGCTTCATCAGTCCTTAACACTTCCTCTTCTTGAAAAACATTACACTCCCATTGCTCCGAGACTGGAACTAGTTCCCTGATTTCCCACTGATAACATTCACTACCTGTATCTGTTTATCTAAAGAACATTCAACCAAAAAGGTTCACTCTAGCACCCTAGCATATATAGTAATGCATAGAGGAAAAGAGCTGGCACAAATGACCTTTAAACATACCACTCTATGAGGTCCGAGCTCTAAATCACTGATCGTATAATTGTTAACAAGTACCCAGAATGATCTGTATTCCTTGATTAATACTCAACTACGACATGTCATCCGGAAGAAGCTGTACAAGATCTAGAGAACTCTCAGCCACCTCCTCAGGCCAGTCCTCAGCCGCACGTGAGTCGGGCTCGCCTTAGAAACTGAGGGGTATCTATTGCTGAAACACTTTTAAGGAACTAAGACTACATGTGTCATCTACCAGTACCTCCAGCTGTAACTGCTAACCAATAGACAGTGATATAGATGGAAAACTACCCGAAGGTACTATCTCAGGCATCAGTCCACGTACCCAAGCCTCATCACTATGTAGACCATCCTCATGGCCACTCACTGAAAAATACAAGTATCTAATATCACCAACTACTCTACTATTGTCTCAAATAAGTGGAAAACTCTAGAAATCACCGCCAGTCATTCCTTTGCTTCCTGGGAATCTGTCTCGCCTCATAACCTCAGAGGCCTCTGCTGATGGAACTCGTGCAACGCACTCTGCCGGCGTGCATCGTCTTCCAGTGCGTCTGGTGGAATTTTCTTCCCAATGGTTTGTGGTGCTAATGGTACACCACCCGAAGGTTCTAACATAGTAAGAGGGCCCTGCACCAGATCCTTGTTACTCGGTGGGCCGTCATCATGTACACTCTCAGAACACTAACTGGCTATCTGTGTGAAGGCATCCTGAACCGATGCGGCATAGTTAAAAGATTATACCTAGTGGGATGAAATGGTTTGAGATGACTTAATGAAAACTTTTAGAATCAAACACGCAATTAGTGTTTTCATGCACCATGTCGTAAATCAGTAGTTAGGGTCCTCGTGTACGGATACGTCGGCCGCCGCACCAACATTGTACTCCCTGAACTAAAAACCACACTTGGTAACCTTAACATTATTGCTTCACATAAATGATATATCAAAGTCCTATGTTCTGCTGTAGAACCGACTCCTCTGATACCAATTTGTCACGAACCGTCCCCCAGGGCCCGTATTGTGACTACCCCAAGCCCGCCTTCCATAGGGCAGGGGTTGGCGACTAGCACCAAAGTCGTATTTCCCTAAAACTGGGAAGACATTGCTTTTATGAAACGTGAACACACATCCAGACTACAAGAGGAAGAAAACACTAAGAAAAACTTTATACAGAAGATGTGCTGGAATCTAAAAGGGGCTAGAATACAAACCCAATTGTAAAGTAAAAAATACAACTGAATGCAAGTACAACTAAAAAGGGACAAACAACATGAAGGTGAAAGAAGCACTGGGATCGTCCTCCGGGGTTCCTACCTGATGGGTACGTACAGAAGGCCTCCTCAGCACTCCACTTCCATTAGACTCCATCGTGCACTGATATGTCGTAATGACCTCCTCCGGGTACCGTCCAGTCCAGGTGCTCTCGGTCTCCGTCAGTGCTGTCCATCATTTTCATCCAACACAACGAGTTGAGAGCATAGCCCGTGCATCGGTGAGTATAACGATACTCAGTAGGGACCCCAATACCCTCAAGGTATCACAAAAATCCAACAAGGATAAACCACAAAGTATGATTTCAACGGATAACATTACTTAGGTATATGCCCATACATATACCTAAGTTGTTGAGTAACCCATCTTAATCATGAGGAAAATAAAAAGGTCATTGACTCAGATCAAACCAGGATTTTAATTAAAGAGACCATGTATGCTGGAGAACTACTCCTCTTTCAAGTACAATGGTCATATCACGACTCCGAGGTACTACTAAATAACCTTAGACTGTTAAGGTACTCCTCCTGTAGAGTACCGTGGGATAGCTACGTCACACAAAGATGCTTCCCACCTGGGGTTTGCCGCCTCACACAGTACCACTCCACCTAATAGCCTACATAGGTACTCCTCCTTTCGAGTACCGTAGGTCTACTGCCTCACATAGTAAGGCTCCTCCGGCATTGTTTTACCACCTCACACAGTAGCGCTCCCCACTGGGCTAGTCGAGTCACTCCGAATCGAATCGGTCAAGAAGTCATCGGGTCTCAACCAACTACTAGGTCTCCGTACTCTGATCGCTCATCTCCGGGAGGGTCTGCTCCATGATCTACAAGATGATACTCCAAGTGTCACAATGTCCCATTAATAAGTATCTCAAAGGTCTGCCTCATCATTAGAGTATCAATGCAACAGACAGGGTGTCAATCAGATTCCCGGTCTGTTTGTTATTATCATTTTAGTCCCAGAGGCCTAGTTGGATTCATTTACGAACCAACCTAACCGTGACTCAACTATACCCTGAACTCCAGTGGAGTATACTCAAAGGGACGGCTATGCTTCAAGAATACTGGCACCACTGATGGTTAGTCAAATGGAAATCAGGTGCCAATGATATGGGCCATGAAAGAAAAAGGGTCAGAAATGGGCCCGGGTCATGTCCGACATGGTCGGACCGACTCGACCCAACCCAGTCTTGGTCGGCCCAGTCCGGTTCGACCCGGTCAAACTCACTGGGTCTGATCCGGCACATTGGGCGGGTTGGCCCACTAAGTTTTGATCCTATTCGTTGGGCCCGGAAAAGCGGACCGTGAGGGCAGTTCGGCCCGATAGTCGCCCCATAGGCGGCTCGGTAACTCATCCCGGGAGACCGGGCCAGTTCGACCAGCGACACTATAGGGGCACCGCGGTCCGATTCAGCAGGCCGATGACTAGGAGGCCAGCTGGCAGGCCGTGTGGGGCGTGGTTGAGCCAGCTGGACTCCGGGCAGGCCGTGAGTGCACTCGACTGGGCGTGGGTGCGACAGGCAGGGCGTGTGGGTGTCGGGTGCCGGGAAGCGCACGAGGGCACAACGGGCAGCGCGCGGGGGCGCACCAAGCAGTGTGTGGGGGTGCACCGACCAGCGCGCGGGGTACGCCGGGCAGTGCGGTAGGCCATCGGATGGAGCCAGGCAGGGCGTCGCAGGGTTCCGGCAGTGTGGGGAAGGCGCCGTGGGGGCGCCAGAGTGCACTGTACAGGCCGGGTAGTGCACCCGAGGGCACAGTCAGCGCGGGCAGGGCGACGCGGGGGTTCCGGAGTGTGCCAGACAGCGCCCCAGGGGGCACGGGCAGTGCGTGGGGTGCAGGGGTGTGGGTAGCGCTCCGGGGCACCGTGGGGGTGGCGTAGTTCATGGAGGCTGAGGGTAGCATGGCCTATGCTCGCCGCCTTCATTGTCGTCGCCTCATTTCCAAGCCATCGGTACATCGTCATCGACTCATGGTTCTGAAACCACAAAGGTTGCTGAGGGTTCTGGCCGTGTTTTTTTGGCCAGAACCCCCCACATTATAAGGATAGAAAGCGGCTCGTGAAGTTGATTCAATGTGGTAAGATAAAGGGTTAAACAATTTAATACACACCCCTACCATTTGATTAACGGGTGATCGTTCGTTGACGTCGTGGTAGGTTGGTCTTCAATCTGTAGTAGACGATCATGTCCCACGTCGAAGGGGTCCAAGGAAGAAGGTCAGAGAAGAAGATTGTCATCGGCGTTCTTCTCCTTCTTCATGTTCTTTGTTGGGAGGGGCATAATCCTCCAAATGTTGGGCGATGAGTCTCTTTGCCAGCGTTTCAACACTTGATGAAGTCATCCCAAAACCTTCCCCCATGCTTCTTTTATATAGGAGAGGGAAGTTTTTTCTAAAAATCACGTTGGCACGTAATTCAAATGGTGGAATTAATTAACCCGGCTCCATCAAATTAATTGCACGAGGGGTTTAATAATTAATTTGGAGGATGTCAAGAGGATCCCCCTAATTAATTCACACGCATTGGCGAAATTAATTAAGGGAGATGCCACAAATTTAAATAAGAGGTTTTGGCCGTTAAAAGGGGTGGTGATTCCACCATTAATAGGGCTAGTTGAAAGGTTATGGTCTCCTCCCATTAATAGGGGTCGGGTGGCCTCGTGTGTCCCCACCACATTTAACCTCTCATGGGAGATTGGGTTCGGGTGGGCCCCACCACCATAAAATCTCATTAGAGGTTAGGGTTTGGCAGTCCCACCACCAACTCCCATGTGCAGGTTTCAACTACCAGCACTCACATGGCAGATGGAATAAAATAAAATGTGGATACAATTTATTTTATCATTTTTTTTAAAAAAATACAAAAACTAACATTTATTCCCGACCATCCAACATCGAGATGAAAGACTTTTTAAGTGAATATTGGTGTTGCGAGTTAAATGGTGCCCTCAGATTTCAATTCTGAGCAATGGCTCAAAAGATATCAAACACCGCTCGCACGTTTACTAAACGTACCTGAAAAATGTTTGGAAAATTAATAACAGTCACCCTAGACCCACTACGGTCGAGGTTAGGCTCTTCCTAGGTGAAACACACCCATCAAACCCAATTATAACCTCAGATTTTCAATTGATGTTACTTTTCAGAATTTAAGAATTTTACAATAAAATAATTGTCACCAAATTATTTTACTTGCAGCCAAAAACTAACTTTTTCTGGAGTCTCATACTAGTCAAAGTTAGTATCTGCTTAAATAAAAAAAAGCCCTCATGAGTTCATCAGTGGTCTCAGATTTTTAATATGAGCTACAGTTTGTGAGTTATAAGCATTTGAAAAATAAACTAACTTTATTTAATTGTTTTATTTACGATTCTGCCATTTTATGGATTTCTCATAGGATGCCCGTGCCGACTAATGTTATGTCATGCCTAGGGTAAACCCGCCATCCTGAGTGCAACGGTGCCCTCAGATTTCTGATATGAGTAACCGTTTAAGAGTTATTCCACTTTTTCTGGAAAACTTCTTATGCTCGTTAGTTTAATCATAACAGAATTTTGATGGATCATTCTGGGCACTCCGGGCCTTGGAATCGCACTCCGTCAGAAACTATGGACTCGTAAAATTCCCATGAATTTTAAAAAAAATACCACTATATTTTTTGGTATTTACAATAATATTATGTATAAAAGTATAAATTAATGATTAATAAAGTGAAGGATTATTATATATAGAGTGATAAATAACATTGTCATGGGTAAGTAGACCATAAAAAAACCTTAAATCTATCAGGAATTAAAAGTTCATTGTTTTATTTGATGGAAAATTAAAATGATTTTTTTTTAATCCTTTTCTTAGATTTTAATAGTTCATTTACATCATATATTAAGAACATAATGAAATAAAAATACTTTAAAGGTAGAGTTTCATCATTTAATAGAATTTTTTAACTTTAATGGTTATCATATACCTCTCATTTTTTATCTCAACCCATAATCACATAAACTTATTAATTCATGAAGTAATTTATATTATGACATTTGAAATTCCATCTCCCTATGATTTAATAAAACACTTCTGAGATGAATGACCAAAATTCCTTTATCACGGTGTCCACTTGATTTTATTGTCATTTGACTCACATAGATAGATGCTCTATGCATTGAAACAATTCCTTTGGTGCTTCTTCAAAGTCTCTTGCTTCTTTTTCCAAAAAACACATTTTAAAACATGGGT
Source organism: Viscum album (assembly GCA_963277665.1). Classification (NCBI taxonomy): domain Eukaryota; kingdom Viridiplantae; phylum Streptophyta; class Magnoliopsida; order Santalales; family Viscaceae; genus Viscum; species Viscum album. The sequence goes on along the minus strand of OY728131.1, from coordinate 1,223,624,628 downwards.
TTTATGGTTGATGGCGAAGAAATTTTTTTGGAAAATATTTTTTTATAACATATAATTTCAAAATATCTGATAAAATATGATTTTTGTAAAACATTTTGATCGAGCGTGTTTTTATACATTTAATATTTAATCCGATAAAAATACTATAAGAAAGTGCTCAAAGGCTATAAGTAAAAAAATAAAATAATGTTGTGAGAAGGTCTACTTCTATAGTTATATTAAAATCATGATATACTTCAAAATCATTGGATAAGGAAAAATGTCAAAAAATTCATTCATAATATTCACCTTTTTTAAAATATGATAAATTATGATAATATGACTTTATTAAAAACAACCCATGATCCACTATCGTATGAACGTATTGAGTAGGTCTTTGATTTTTCATTCATCTACTTGTAATAGATTAATATGTTATAAATTGTTTCACAATAAAAGGGTCATAAATTTTCAATAATTATTATAATAAATTTATTAGTAAGAGATAAGAATTTTGTTTGAGGTCATCCTCCACCCATTTGAAACTAAATTTCCTCATCCTAAAAAAGTTGTAGAATAAGGATTTAAAAAAGTAAATTTTATTGAAACTTAACCAATTTTTAACAAAAAGTCGTATCCCTACTGATGACTAACCCTTGTATGATACCAATTGTATGGTCATTTACTAAAACAGTACATATGTTTGTTATTTTAAAAAATTAAATAACATTATTTTAATAATGTTATTTTATGGTATAGAGTTTAATAGAATTCATAACATCTCTTATAAATTAAACTCTTACATCACCAGTGGAATCATTTACTCCAAATCCATTTTAAAAACAAATTAAATATTCTAAAATAAAACTTGGTTCATTTCCATGATATAACATAAAAATTTTAATCTTGTCTCTGTCGTTTTCTCTACTAATCTTTTAAACTAGTAAAAAAAAATTAAACTTTGTTATCATAAAAAAACTCTCAATAAGGGTGATTAAAATATTGAAAACCATTTTTCTAGTGAAAATCATGAAAACAAATTTATTTTAATTTTAGAAAAAGATACATAAGGTTTTATATTAATAAAAGACACATATTATTATCAATTAATTACTTTAAAACCCATAGAAATAAATTTAAATCTTCTTTTAGATACTTAAGACAATCATTGATATAAAACCCTTTCAAAACCCTTTATGGTGGAATAACCATACAAACAACATCCTATATTATTATTAACCAATGCATTTGACATATTTAAAAGGGTTCACCCATCATATAAGCTATATCAGGATCACCCATGAGGTATAGTGTGGCACAACCCTTTTTATAATCTATATCGAGCTCACCTATGATCTATAATGTGGATGAATCCATCTTATAGGATATATTAGGATCCCCCTTTTTTCATATTATTATCAATTTCTATTCCCTGAATAAAACACTTCCATCATAAACCTTTGATGAAATCATTTATTCCTATATAAAAACACAATCGTATAAAATAGCATTTTCTTTTAAAATACATTTTTAATATTGAAAAACTATTTTCTTTGAAACCACATCTTCAAATAAAAAATACACAAAAAATAATTATAGATTTTAATTGGAGAAAAAATGTAAGATTTCAAAGTGATATATAACTTAAATAATATTCATGGTGGAGGAAATGTTTGATTTCGCAATATACATTAACAATAGAACATAAATTTTGTCATTTTTCTAAACATTCCATATAAAACACATAAAACGATTCATTTTAAAAAACATTGAATTTAATAGATATAAATTTCATTATATATTACTTTTATTAGAAAATAAAAAATAATGTCAAAATATTAACATAGAGTAGAATATTTTAAAAACTAGTATTTAATAATATATAAAAAGGTTTTTAAATCAATGTTCCCCATACTGCTTTAAATTATTTGAATCATAAACCCTATAAAGGGAAAAAAATTATTAAATAACATTATAATAAATAAATTGACGATTTTCATGACACAACCCTCCAATGAAGCAATTCTAGATATGGAAATGGAGAAAGATAGATAATGACCCTCGAGTCCCGCTATCAGAATCTCTTGGGGTGGTGACCAGCACCAAGGGTATAGTAATCTCCCAACATGGGAGGCACTACCCTTTTTATAGTAACCTAAATTGGAATATAAGATGTATCAACCTCAAACAAGTCCAAGATATATATATATATATAATATTCCAAAATCCCTCCCAAAAGCATGTTTAATGTAATATTATTATAAATAAAATGAAAATAACTAATGTAAATACCAAAAAAACAAAACTATGTTTAAAAATGGAAACTGTCCCAATGTACAAGCTAGTAATACCTAGAATGGTCCTCATAGTTTTATTGGAAGCCTAAAAATAGTTTTATATATGTATGGTTAGCATAAAAGTACTCTCAGTAGGTAAAACGAGTGTCTCGCGTACACAAGTGGGGAGCCATACTAATGCCACTGTGAGAAAATAACAGAAACCAGAAGCCCCTAAAAAGGTATACTATCAACCCCATCCTCCCCAAGATATGCTCAGAAAATAATAAACATCAAATAAAGTAATTTAGTAGTCACATAGATGATTGGGTCCCCCGCACCACTTTTCCACCGATTAGCCAGTCTCACACCCTAACAGAAATTGTTATGTCACTACCAACTCTTCTACAAGAACCATGTCACAACCCACCCACACACACCTGATCCATGTACCACATCACATCCTTCCCACACACTCCTGGTACTCAATACTATATCTTATCCTTCTTGTAGACACTTTGTCCACAACTAAACCCATATCCCTAAAAGAAGTTTGAAACCAAAACACATCTCATCTCGAAGACACTTCGGAAAACATAACGCATATCATCCCAAAGACACCTGCGAAAACACAACCCACCTGTACACACCTGGTCCTCACAAATGACAACCTACCTAAAGTATCTTGAGCTATAGCCACATGGAAGTGGTATCATGGAAGAGCATGTGGCCAGACATCCATCATCCCAGTGAGATTTTTGGGAAAGACACCCTCCCCCTAAAATTGGGGGGTGTTAGGCACGTAGTCCTCAACATGGGAGGGTGAATTTATAAATCACAAGGAACTACATGTATATATATTGGTACCAAAAACTCAAAAAAACCTATGAGTTTTCCAAATAAACACACTCAAACAAAACTACCCTTGCTTCCACCTCTAATGTATAACCACATAGAAAGCCACATACTTAATTCATAACTATAGTATATTACTTCAACCAATTATATGTATTTATTTAACAAGAAAAAAATATTGATTTCATCCCTACTCGGTCAACTACGAAACACATCATGCATAATAAGGGTGAAACAACCATATTAACCAACACCAATGAAAAACAAACAAAGGTGGACCAGGGTAAAAGAATCCATTGTAACACCCATTCCTAATATACTGATCTTGAAAAAACATCAGGCAAAACTCCCACACAAGGTAACAATATACTTCATCAAAATTATCCCTCCTAACCCATTCTCAATATCCCCGCGGTATGAATAGAACCACATCCCACAGTTACAACCAAACTCTACCTTGTTGCAATCCCACTACATAAGTAGACCATGCCCAAACAACCATAACACAACCCAGATTTAGACGCACTAATAAAAAAAATCGCATTCATTGTACAATTAATAAAACACTACATATGATATTCCATTGCACCATGTGAACAAACTAATATACCCAACCACCCTCCCACTCCACCAAAATCGCAACCCTAAAACACAAACATGCAACACCATACCCACAGAACCAACCGATTTTATACCCATGTACACACAACCATGATTCCAACTACATCACCATACATCCCACAAAAGTGAGAAAAGTTCCACACACAACACAGAACCTTGTCAAACAAGAAAAACTATATTCAGATAAAACACCTTCATTTAATAATTATACTATGATAAATCACGAGTTATCGTAGAATAATTCTGATCTTGGGGAATACATTTAATTAATCATATATATGTTATTAATCATGTTTTCATGTCCACATTCATTCAAGATAAGATTATCAACAATTTTTCAAGATTTTGGTGCACAAACATAAAACACCAATGACCATGATTTTCAGAATTGATACAACCAACACAGTTCATATAATTTAGAAAATATTATATATAAATAAAAGAAGCATCATCATCATATCCCCCCCCAAATTATTACTAATGTTACCAAACATGTTATCATAACAGGTCTAATTATCTTTATAACATGTAAAATTATTATCGTAACATATGGATCCAACCGTAATCCCAACGATACATTATCTTACCAAATCATAATGTTATAAAATTAAATAAATACAAAGGAATCCTTACCTGGATCAACAAACAACATGCAACACCTCTTTGCACTGAAATAGAGGGTCTCACAAGCAGCAAGAGACCCCAAGGCAAACTAGATCTAAAGTCCACAACACAAAACATGACTCTACGGGGAATAAAGGCTCTAGGCCACACCAAGAGAAAAATGGAAACCCATGGGGAAAAGATGATCTTGGATTAGAAGAGACAAATAATTTATCAACAGAAGGGAATAGTTTTAGGGTCCCTTAAAGTTGGATCATGGTCTCTATTACACAGTGTGACTATTTAAATGTTTTAAGAGTGTTATGATATTAAATATAAAATTAATATCATTTTAACTGCATTTATAAATGCTGATACAAGGTTTTAATGTCAATTTAAATCTAATAAAACATAATATTGGCGAAACTGGGAAAATTGGAAAATTATGGAAATGACTCATAGATGGGTGAGTCACCGATATAGGTCACTAATAATGACTCACTAACTGCGAGTCACTGATTCGACCCAGCGATAGTGAGTCATTGAGGTGATCCACCAAAACCTGGCTCACAAATTCGAGTCACTAATAAATAACCAACCAATGCCAAAGCCACTGATGTTGAGCCATTTATGCTAAGTTACTGCCATGAGCTACTGATACCACCTACTGAAATGACTTACTGTCGTTGAGCTACCGTCGTTGATCTACGGACGCAAGATACAAATAGCACCTACTGAAGAAACCTACTAACATTATTCCACTATCATTGAGGCACTGACATAAGCTATTGATACAACCTACCAACATGACATAATGTCACTGATTCACTGACGCGACCTACTAACTGAAAAACTGGAATTTTGGAAGACTCTTGAAATGAGTCACTTTTACTCCCCAAAACACCTAAATAATTAGATTTTGGCTAAGTAATGGATCAAAGATTTCTAATCCATTTAAATGATATTATATGTCAAATATATTTTATATACATATTAAAAGTTAGTGTGGATGTATAACATCAAAATATACCTATATGAAATGATATTGAGATAATTTCCCTTATAAATATCATATAATTGATGTAGGAATTAGTAAAATTAATCAAAAATGTGTATACACATTAGATCCACATAAAATATGTTCAAATAGATAATAAGACATTAAAATTTCATTTCACATATAATCATATAATTACATATCCTATAATTATATGTTTAACCCAATGAATTAAAATTGATTTAAGAAGTCCCTTACCTCATACTTCATTTTAGTTTTGCGTACATTAACCCCCTTTGTAGTATTTTAAATAATTTTTTAAATCATTAAATATGTATATTAATATTTATATTTAATTATGTGATGAGTTTATAAAATATTATGACCCAATCATTAATAATATTTCATTATTTTCATGGTTTTGGATGAGTTTATTTCATGGATTCATGATTTTTTCATTTGTGTATAAATATTGATTTTCATTTAAAATGGGATTAAAAATACATTAGTGTAATGGAATAGTATTAATGATCATATATAAATATGAATATCCCCATATATCGTTTTTAAATATTACATGATGATGATTATTTAGATAAAACAATAATGATATGTGTTTAGTTAATTTTTGTGGTGTTTCCCAACAACAAGAAAAAAATTCATCTTAATGAATATTAAGTGTATTTCATAGTTCAAGAACACGAAATATGTGATAATATAAATATTAAAATATTATTTACCATAATTACATTTTTAAGAAAACCCATATAGTTGGAAATGGAAAACGAAAAAATCATTATACACAAAGGTGACTAACCGACATATCTTGGACAATCATTTCTCTTCGTCAAATAAAAGGAGTTTAAAAATGAAATGGATATATGATATTACATTAGGAACATAATACTCTAGTGTATAAATTACTCTATAGTTGTCAGGACTTGTTGGATGAAGGAGGTGGGGATAAGTAGAACAATATAATAAATTTAGGGAGCTACTTTGAGAAAATTACAACTTAAATAACACCTTATTGAGAGACCCTTGGGGGCCTTCGATTTTGACATATGGTGAGACCAGAATCAATAATATGTGAGAAGAGTTTAGATTAGTGGTTTTAGAAAATTTATTATTGGATATAGATATTGTGAATTGAAATGTGGTGGTGAGGGTGATATTAATAATTGACGATAAGTGGGTTTAAGTGATTAAAATAATGATTGTTTTATATATAAATCTAACCACATTGTGTTTAAAGTAATTTAAATTAATTAAAATATTAATAAATATTTGGAGTATGTTTAGGGTCTAAAAATACCTTATCCATCCATTTAATGAATTAATTTTTAGGTATGTTAATCTCTTACCTTTTATCATTAACCCTTATCACTATTTTTCCCACACGATTGTAAATATTGTTTTACCATGATAAATTTTTTATACCTAAAATTAATGTTGAAATTAAAAACTAATTTGGATATTTTAATTGTAAATATGTAAGATTTTTTACAAAATTGAATACACATAATTTGAAAATTTATCATTAAAATTAGTTCTGTAGACATGTTGAAAAAACAATTTCTTAAATTGAAGAGTTCGAATGTTCTAAAGGTTATTATATTCAATTTGAATGTGAAATTGATTCAAATGACCTAGATATGATTTATAGATATATAACAGAACTAATTATACTTTAAAACCAATTATATGTTTATTTTAACTATATAATAAAATCTGATGAAAACACAATTTTCAATTATTGGTTTGTATTTTACACTATTCATCAAACAGAGAAACATGTTAGAAAAATAAAAAATATAACTGTATGATAATTCGGAAATTTTTATATAAAAAATTAATTTTATTGATTCATTTTAAATTTATAATATTTTCAATGTTTATATTTTAAAGCTATGACCATTAAAGGAATCCATTTTTTAGGAAAATATTGCCTTTATTTTCAAAATTGAATTTATTCTTATCTTACACCTAAAAACATAATGTATGAATTTAAAAACATTTGATTGGATAGGAAATATATAAATTTTATTTTTATATTCCCCTAATAGTAAATAATTTAATTTATTAAGCTAAAATGTAATTATGGGAATAATAATAGTTTCATTAACAAAAACAAATCCCTTATATTCAATTTGTTTATATTTTTATTTATAATTAACTAGTAACCACTGAATTAATTTAATAAACATTTTTAACATATATTTATATAATTTGAATATTTTAATTCATTCCTTCCATTTTAACAGCTATGTGACGATTATATTGTTTATATAATAATATTTCTTCATTTATTTAATCTTGATATGGCGTATATTGTATAATATTGTGAATAGTGTTTTATTTTAAAATATTAGGGTGTTATATTTTCAGTGGGGAAATAGAGTCTTCAAGGATCCCATATGCGTGTCTATTATTAGACCTAGAGGTGAAATTGAGGGTGAAATCAGTGCTAGTAAAATTCATACAACATTCCAAGAAATATGGAAAAATCTCAACTACATAGTGTGTAATTCTAAGAATAAACATCATGTGATCCCCTCTTAGGGTTCTTAGCATTACGCACATAGAAAAATATCACATTCCATATGGTCCCACCAAATGTTATGTGACCTAGTGATGGTGGATCGTCGTCTACTTTAGCGGTACATGACTATGAGAGAATCCATGAACACATTAACAACTATAGAACATTGGTGTATCTCAATATTTAGACATTTCTAGAAACAATAGAATGACCAGAGTACATGGGAATAACCCCTAGTACACGGGCTTGATCGAGAGTAAATTGAATCGTGATTGTATACAATATATTGTTGGAATTACCACTACACTACATGTATCTAAAATAACTCGATGTGTATTTGTATAAATAAATTTTGTTTGAGATGATGAGAGACGGGTAGAGATAGGGAAGACAATTCATGTCGTATAATCCATGTACACAATGTATAATATATGCAAGGATGTTTAAGTCCCTCACTCTCTTTAATGTGGGAAAGATTAAATTTGGTGGGTTTCAATGGTATATACTAATGAGGTTATAGTGTGGTATTACATCTTAAGCATATGATAGTTATATCCTATGTGTGTTTAGTAATTGATATAGTTTCTGGAATACCTATTTGTCACTAGGTTGAGATCTACTATCATTTCATCACATTTCATAGGTGGGGTTTGAGGAATATTTTTTATGAATATATATATATGTGATTATGATCCCCTGCTTAGGGTGTTATTTCATGAGCTGTCTGGTATACCTCAAAGGCATTGGGTGAGATCCCCTATCTATGAAATTATATTTATGATATCCTGGAAGTACATCTTCATCAATAGAAAATGAGAGTGACCTCTCTGATTACAACCATAAATGATAACATGGCTCAAGGAGTGAGTTATTGTAGACATGAGTTACTGGGGGTTGGCTTGGGGCATCACAAACAACTTCCCACTGGTAAGGTGGCCCCTAGATGGTTGGGTCATGATAGATAACTCAACCCCTAGGTTTTTAGTTTCTATTTAATTAGTTTTACATAACATTACTGATATGAAAGGATTCATAAAATAAATAATAATACAATATATTTAAATTGAATAAATGGATGACAAGAGTACCACTGCCCGGTTTATTATTTCACAAATAAATAACCAAATCAAAAAATAATATTATTGATGGGAATACTCAAATTATGATTATATGAAAAATAAAATATTGAACCTAGACGTAATAACTCATAAATTACATGTATATCATAATATATGAATTTAAAGGTATCAATATTTTATATCCATGCAATTATTTCGATTATGTTTTCTAACCTAAATAGTAATATATTATAGTATCATATTCAATTATAATATACAAAATCCTTCACAATGGTTCATAAACTGAATATAAATTGTCCAAAGAATATCATATGAGAGTGTCAAACAAGATGGGAAGTGAGGCCCTCTTATTAATTATCTGGTAAATATTGAGTTAATACCCAACTCTCCTTTTTAGGGTTATGAACTCAATGATCTATTATAGAAACTACACCCACTTGTTTGTATTTATAAAAGGAGTTCATGGAATGGAGACAACAACATCAATATTTTACCAAAAAATTTAAGATTTTTACCTTAAATATATAGATGGAGTTTTCACAAACATGTTCTTATCATGACAAAAAAATCCAATGATTTGTCTCAAAAAATAGAAAAATGTGTTTTTTATACATTTTATTTTAGGTGTTTTAAAAGAATGTTTCATAATATACAACCAATTGATCTAGAGTTTTGGCACATATAGGATATTATAACAATAATAAATCAATATGAATATAAGATAAATAATTTTTATTTTGATCATAATGTGGTGATCTTAAATCCAGTTTTTCCACTACAACAGAACCGCCAATTAGCGGCGGTTTTGTTTCCTTTAGGGGCGGTTTAAACCGCCGCTACATTATTTGGCAACGGTCTACCGAAACCACCTCCTAATAGGGCGTTGCCAATATATTAGCTGAAATTATTTACCTTTAGCGGCGGTTTCAGAAAACCATCGTAGTTTCCTCATTTTGTAGTGGTTTTACAGAATTTAGCAGCTGTTTTACGAGCCCTGGATATCACTTTATTTGCAGTGGTTATAACCGCCGCCAATAAACTCAAATTCCAGTGGCCGTAAAACCAACGCTAAATTCAAGGGGACCACCGAGGAATGAGGCATCCACGATGCTTCAATTTAGAGGTATTTAAAACTTCCACTATGCATAAATTTTATTTTATGTTTAGCGGTGGTTTTCACCGTTTAGTGGCGGTTTAAACCACCACCAATATACATTTCGCGGTGGTTAAAACTTCCGCGAAAAGCTGCCCAGAATAAAAAAATTTCTTTTCTTCTACTGCACCACTGCCCTAAAAAACAAATAAAACCAGATATATAAACCAACTGAGAATAACCTGAGAAACAACACCCAACATGGGGATCAATAAGAAGGAATCACATATCATATCGACCAACCAGGTCACTACACCTCTTTTGTAAGAAGACAAAGTCATCAGCATTACAAAAAAATGTTTCAATATAGACCCACATAACCTTCCATGAAAGTTAATTATCTGTTTATGAAGGCTCAAAGGACTCCTTTGTCAGTAAAATCACACACTAGAAAATACATATGATGTGAATCCTACATGCCAAATATGATGCATGAGAGTCCTCTTTATTCCCCGCCCAAGAATCAAAAACCATCCCTGGCCTCCCACAAATGACCAAGAGCTGAATATCCAGAATAAATCACAACATCCAAAAAACAAGTTTTTCTGTCAGTGAGAAATAATATACAACATTAATATTTAAAAAGAGAACAAAAATATGAAACCCTGAAAGATAAGACTTCCTATTAGAGAAAATATAATTAACACAGTAGTCAGATATCCATCAAAGGTTCCAACACATTCTTCATACTCATGTAAACAATATCCTAAATTTTAAATAATATGAAGATAAAACTCCATTGATAAAACATTGTATCATCCCAAACAGTATTCCACTAAACTGATGCTCTGAACCGATGGGCTACTAGGCATCAAGCACACCTCCCCGTACACTAGATGCCACCAACTAGTAGTGAGGACCAAAGTGGTGATATATGGAGAACTATAACCTCATATAAAATTAATAAACAATATAAAATATATAATTATCATGGAAAATGGAAATTAAATGAATGAATAATATGTACACAATTAAAAAAATAAAAATCTTCAATAATAAATTGACGTAAAATCCAGAACAACTACACAACACGACACAACACTGGTGACCCACTAGAATGACCATAAAAATAAAATAGTACGCAATAAAATCAATGTAAAAGTACATGGATCTAATACAAACTCTATTCTAGACAACATACCTAATCTCCATACATTTTCAAACTGCACTAGCCTGATTAGTAGAACCACTCATGTAGCTCTGCTCGATCATGCAACACTGGGACTCATCCATATCCCCCATGATACTTATGATCAACATGAAAAGAAAAAACAAGGGCTAAACATACACCGTGGTGTACATGTATAAGTGATAAATAATCTCATTTGGACACCCCAACAAACAACCTGTAACTATTCTACTAAAATTCTAATAAAAAACAATTTGATCATCTTAGCTAAAACACACCCTCAAAGGTAGTAAACCAAACATGAGATGACTGTCAAATCTAGGGTATGTAATCCCTTTCAATTGGTAATGTTCCACCATGGATGTCCATTTCTATATACTAAAACATGTATAGTCTCATACCTATACACTGATACATAAATAAGAAATTCATTGGTATGTAATATAAATTATTATATTCTAGTTTACAAAAAATTTCATTTTACTTCCATCTTTAAAAAATTATCTTATTATAATGGTCGATAGTTTCTTAAATGATAAAAACAAGAAGTAATCCATATAATCAATTATCAATCAATAAGATTCAACACATAATAATATCATTAAAATCCATAAAGTACAAGCGACTGACATTTCCCTTCTAATTTACTCTTAACTAGTTTACTATCTTTATTTAGTTTGGCCTTCATTAAAGAGTGGTCCCCCATGTTCCCATTCCGCATAACCATGAGTAATAATGTATTCATAACCAAACACATATAAAAATAATAATATAGGACCCTTGGAAAAGTTCTTAGTAGGCTATTCAAACAATTTATTCCTAAGGAAAGAAGATAAGTTTAAAAATATTCTACCTCAACCAAATATATGATGTGTATTGTGTAATGAAGGATAAAAATAATATGGTGACCTAAAACACATGAGGGGAGCCTTAATCAACCTCATATATAGTTATTTCCCATAAAAAACCAAATCCAATACAAAGTACAACCCCTATGATACATGGTTAAAAATCATTAAATCAATATCATTGAGGAAGGTCGCAATATGAAAAAAGAACTACAGCATAACGTCACCCAAGGAAGAACCATTATAAATTGACCTCTAGGTCCTTGTGTCATGATAGAGGCAGACACACCATAAATAACCAATAAGAAGAACTCTAAATTCATCCTTTGAACACCATGTCATATCAAGAAAGTACCTCTCTATGAAGGAACTCTACATAAAACTTCATCCACATATTGATTTTATTTTAGAACCTTTGATCTCTTACAACTTCTTGTAAATTATCCTCCAAACCTCTTGACTCTGTTCAACACTTGAGGGTTGTATTCGGGTACTATGTTTTCATTTTATCACTAAAATTTTATCTTTGTTTAACATTATTTTAACCTCAACCTTTACTCCTCGTTATATCTCCATGCTTGATATCACTTGTCTTAAAAAAATCTAAATTTTCTTTTAATCTCAAAACCTATTTCACATATAGCTTTATTTTATTATATATTTGCAGTGAGTGAATTTACAACATGGAAATTAGTTATAAATAAATCCATTAAACCTAATGATCTAGAACTTAATATAATAAAGAAGAACATATGTTAATAACTCCAGTGGAATCCATCAAGCTATCTTCTTCCATATCTTCAATTGGATACCACTTTATATGTTTGAATGTCACTTTTTATCACCATATGTTGATTGATTGCATTGAATACTTTATATAAGTCCTTTAGACCACCTGAATTTCAAATGTAACTCTATACCACATGAACTCTCTCATTACTATTTATAATTTCATATTTAACAAAAAATGACCCTATTTTTTCAACACATCAACAATGGGCCTCACCAAAGATTCCACAACACTATCCCCTTGATCACTATGAAATGACCAAATTTGTTCAACACATCAACAACGGGTTTAACTCCTAGTCATCCAAAATCTTGACTACCAATTCAAACACAGACCTAAATGGAATGATGTATACCTCACTTGAGAAATGAAGACATAAAAAAACATCTGAAATCAGTAAAATGCCTAAAAAGAAACATGAGAAATCAAGGAAATTTTAGGACATGAAAATGTGTGGTGGGAAATATGTGCCACAAATGTTACATATACAAACCAACTCTTTCCATTTTTGTTCAGCACATCAACAATACAGCTACTCAGGGTCCGATGATGCATCGCCACCCTCTCCACCTTCATTTCCACTTTGTGTTTTCACCTATAAGAACATTATATTGAAAAATAAATTAAGTTTCATATTTATATTAAAACTTAAAACCAATTAAAGTTATAAAACTAAATGATTTTAATTTTCTGTGATTTACCTACATACCACCAATCGATGCACTCCCACTGGGGGCATATCTGCTCATCTGCTGATGTATTTCAGTCAACTCTTTCGGCAATGTAGATATCTGATCCCCCTGCTAGTGAATTGTGTTTCGTAAAGAAATAATCTCTTTCTTAGCATCTCCGAGTATGCGCTGACTAAATTCAGGAGTAGATGCATCAGCTATCCCTAGTGGCCAACTAAAAAATCAGATGGCACGATCCCAAACCCATCCTATGCACTCTCCCAGGATGCTCTTTCCCGAGGAATTTAGCAACCAAGTCATCCTGGGAGACAGAGTCAGAATGCACAGGATTGGCATCCCATAGTTCATTAATTTTGACCTATAAATCAAATATCAATATATATTAATACAGTAAAAACTGATAATAAGTTATTTTGATAAAAAAATGACTTCATACCCCAACTTATTTAGTAGAATCATTAAAAAAACATCCATCTGATTTCTTGTGAACATCCAACCACAGTTCAGTTCTGGATGCTTCATGGCCTAAACTCTATGACTACATTAATCAAAGATAAATAAACCATTCAATATATTATATAGATAATATTGTCTTATAAATATTTAAACTAATTAAAATATTACCAATGTTGTTCAACTTCTAGAAAATCATTTTGAGCCCGCAGTGTGCGGGATGACTTGCTTCGCTCGATTTGACGCATTCTGTCTTGAGAGATCCTGAAATAAATAAAATGCATTTTAATACTGATGTATTGAATGTCATGTCCTTTTCATATACATGTATAAATGTAAAATGAAGATAATATAATAATATATATATTTCAATACCATTCGCTTCTGATCTTGATGGCTGTCAACAAACACTTTCCACTGCTCTTTCGGTACCCCACCGGGTAGCTTCTCATACATTTTCAGTGCGGTCAACGAAGCATCATTGACATCACACCACAATATCCATATAAAATCATTCCACTTCTTACCTAGATTTTTCAACGTCCACTTCCATGCTATCACATCAGCAATGGTAAATTGGAAGAACATATGTATACAGTAATTCATTTTGAACATATTAGTAACTTGACATTCAATTAAACCATAATGTAATAAATTTACCGTGATTTGAGAATTAAACACTTCATCTTTCCAGCTTGGAGGCATATGTCTCCAATCGTCATATAAAATGGGAAGGGAAATGGGCTCGGCTGCCAGCTGGCCTAGAATCTGGCCAAGTAACCCCGCGACATCATCTGTTGGGACCCCGTATGAATCAAATGTCACAACAATATTCTCGCCATTCAGATTCCAAACATCTAAACTTTTTATGTTTTTCTCCATGGTTGCATTTTTGTCATCTTCTATGAGCAAAAAGTTAGTATAAACAAAATGCAATAAATTTATTTAATTAAAATTTGTACCTATGACAGTGACACTTCAGTATGTCCGGGATGAACAGGAAGGGGAACGTAGTTTCCCCACTACTGATGATCTTGAAGGGGGAGTCGATGACTCAGCCTCTACTGGTAAATCCACAGATGGTGTGAGAGATGGTACAAGGAGAGATAGTGCAGGGGTGTTAGCAGCTGGTGCCTTAGATGTCGTTGGGAGGGAGCCAGATGGATCGTCATCTGTCGCAGAACTGGATGAAATAATGTACCACATCTTTCTTGGCATTCCTATCATTTAATCAAATAAAATTATGTTCAGAATATATATTTCAAAAAATTTATGCAGAAAAAAAATTAAAATGATAATAGATGGAATACTAACGGACAAAATATATATAACAATGATAATGAATGACTACAGAAATGAAACAAGTGGTTGTTGAATAAATAAATAATTGTACATACAATCATTTTTCCCTTCAATAATGTCGGTTTCCTACTCCATTACTTCATCCACTTCATTCATACTTTCTAGACTAATATTTTCAATATCATGATGGAAAAATAATTTTGCTTCCTCTTTCGAATTAAATTCAATTTTAGGGGTCAAATTTTCTACTTCATCACCCATATCATACAAATCTATTCGTATTAAGTGAGAAACTACACTCCACTCTTCATCAGAAAAATCATTCACATGATATAGCATTTTTTCTTATGATGTTAAGATATATGGTTCATGCAGTTCATGATCACCAACATCCATCAAGCGAGAGAAGTTCACATAAGTAAATTGCAAGGAATCTTTTTTAACACCTCTGATAATATCTACCCATTTTCATTTGTATTAAACAACCAAAAAATGTCTATGGTAGTTTAATTCAATAATATCATGCAGCTTTTCATAGTATTCCACTTCAGCAAATGTAAATATACCACTATTTTGTGTTCTCAAACCCACTTCTTGATCGACTGTAAGAAATCTAAAGCCATTCACATTATAAGTATCAAACTTTCTAACTTCTTTTAGAGGACCTCTAGCAAGAAACTTCAAATTATCTGACACCTCTGTTCGAGTATCAGTATTCATGATCTGAAAAAAGAAAAATACATTATTAGATTTACAAAATGTATGTGTCAAACTAATATTTTTATTTATTGCAATATTTATGAACTTACACGCCGTGAAAACGAATTCTACAAGATCTTTATTAATAGCTTTAATTGTATCGTTCCCATTTCCTGTTCGGCCTCTCATTCGTCTCTTTGTTTGTATCCTCAACTCTTCAATAAATGGATCTGCAATTTCACTATTCAGCATCACATATCTACGTGCCTATAATTATTCCAATTCAGTCAGTGTCACATTTTAGGGCCTCCCAACTGATCGGCCAATAACAAGAAATATTTTGGATTTCTAATGTATTTGAGATTGAGTCGATGTGTCTTCAACACGTCCAACTCGATTAAATCATGTCTCAATATCATCCAAGTATAGAGAACAAAAGGTAAGACACTCCTCAGCCACATAGACTTCAGGAATTGAACCTTCTGGTTTAGCTTTATTTCTCACGTATGATTTCAAATGACCAAGATATCTGTGAAATTAAATAAACATAATTATGCATTTAATTAAGTATGAGAAATTGTTTACTTAACTAGAAAACATATAAATAAAGTACCTATCAATTGGAAACATCCATCGATAATGAACGGGGCCTCCTAATTTAGCTTCCTCAACCAAATGCACAGTTAAATGTATCATTACAGTAAAAAAGGATGGAGGAAAGATCATCTCTATTGCGCAAAGGGTCAATACAAACCTCTCCTGGAGATTGTTAAGCTGAAATGGATGTAGAAATTTATCACATAGTTTTCTGAAAAATGTGCAGAACTGGAGTACAACAGTAGTAATTTGTTTAGGTAATAATATACGCAATTTCAATGGTAGTAAATGATGTAACAAAATATGTGAATCATGGATTTTCAATCCATGTAACTTACGAATCCTCAAGTCAACACACCTCTAGAAGTTACTTGAATACCCATAAGATACCTTAACATTCTTTAACATTCAAAGGAATGTATCTTTATCCCTATTATTCTTTGCAAAAATTGTCGGAGGATACTTTCCATTCTCATATGGACAGAGATCGCATTTTATGTTCATTGCTTGTAAGTCTTTGCGAGCATTGAGATGATCCTTCGACTTTCCATGCTCATTAAGAAATGTGAAAATATAATTGTCACAAACATTCTTCTCAATATGAATCACATCAATATTATGCCGCAAGAAATTAAATTCCCAATATGGAAGTTTGAATAATATACTTTTTCTCTTCCATTTTTGCATTCCGGTTTCTCTTGACGATGCACTTCAGACCTGTTTTCCACTATCATTCAAATGATGAACCTTCTCAAATTTTGTTTCAACATTTTCAAGCTATGTCAATATTTCAAAACCATTTAACAAATTTGAAGGTGGAATAAGATCAATGGAACCATTAAATTTGGATCTGTTAAGCAAAAATCTATGAGATGCATCGAGAAATATTCAATGACACAAGAAGCACCATTTTATACTGTGAGGTAGCTGTTTGGGCTCAAAATCAATGTTACAAACAGTAAAAGAAAAACCTGTGTATGTGTTCCAACCAGATAAATTCCCAAGCCCGGGGAAGTCTCTAATGGTCCACATTAAAGCAGCGAGCATTTTGAACATTGTTTTAGAAGAAGAATCAAATGTCTCAACATCGTTGCTCCATAACTCATGCAATTCGTCAATCAAAGGCTGGAAGTATACATCAATATCATTTCCAGGCATTTTTTTCAGGAATAATCCTCGAAAGGTTAAATGATGTTTGTTGCATACTTATCTACGGAGGCAGATTTTAAGGGATCAAAATAACTGAAAAAATGCTATAATTGGTACTCAAAGTCCCAAATCTGTTGAATCCATTGGCATCCAATCCCAATCGAACATTCCAAGGATCTGCTGAGAAATCGAGATGTAATGAATCAAATGTATTACATGATTGGGAATCTCGTGGATGTCTCATTAACCCATCATTTTTATTATCTACATAATTCCACTTCATGTGTTAATCGGTTTTCGATGACATGAATAATCTTTGTAATCGAGGATTCAATGGAATGTAACGCAAAACTTTTGCAGGTGTACTCTTTTTCATCTTCTCCATGAAATTATGTTCATTCAGACTTCCAAAATCACCCTTCTCCTGCCATCTAGAAGAAGAACATTTATTGCAATTCTGTCTACTTCAATCCTCTCCCCAATAAAGCATACAATCATTGGGACACACATGTATTTTTGTATAATTCAGACCAAGCTTGTTAACAACTTTTTTCATATCATAAAAAGATTCTGAGATTTTTCCTTCAGGAAATGCATCATGAATCAATTCCAATACCATGGACATTGCCTTATTTGTAATTCTTCATAGACATTTGATATAGTATAACTTTAGCAGAAATGAAAGCTTTGAATATTTCAAACACCCACTATACAACTCTTGATTTCCATCATCAGCTAAATCATGAAACACATTTTCCTCAGTGAAGGTTTCTCTTACATTTGGCTCCACAAAATCAAGAGGAGGATCCAAAGATATGTGAAAATCTTGATCTGCCTGTGTTACAGACTAAGAAAACATCACTTGTCATGTTGATATTTTTAGCACCCACTTTTGGTTGTTCTGATATGTTTCGATACTGATAGTGGGGTCTTGCAGTTCCGAATGCATCATTAATTAGGTTTTGCATTTCATTTTCCATTGTCAACAAACTTGGGACATCATTCTGCAGATAAAAATCAGTGCTCCATCTTTCTATAACGTTTGATTATCCATGCCAAATCTAACACAAATATTGAGCAGGGAATTGCATTAGTATTAAATGTTCATAAACCTCATCTCTCTTCAACCATGTTCCAAATTTAAATTTAGTAAATGAACATTTTATTCTCCATTCAACGGATCGATTAGAAATTGAAAAATATAAAAACACATTCAAACCCTTAACATACTGAGGTGTGTTCCTCGGTAATGTGATCCAGAATTTATCCATGTATATCACAATGTGCCTACTCAAAATATACGATAGTGTAAGATTACAGAAACATAATATAATAAAGATGACCCATTGATCATAAAGTATGCATAATATAATAAAGTTGATTCATTGATCACATTTACCACTTCAGAACAAATGAACAAGAGTGGTCCATAGAAGACAGCGCCAACACCTCATTGAGGAGCAGTAAGAATACTGGTTTACAAACATATCATAACACAGTCGATCACACATTTATGTTCCCTCAGACAACACCCCATTGATGTGTGATTGAAACCAATCATAATTAATTTTATACCTGAGACATTATTTTATTTTTTAGTCTTGACCTTATATGTACTCCAAGAGGAATGATGTTTCTCAATGGTTTCACATACAACAAACCATATCAAAGTCATATTTCAAAGAAATAACTGAAGCGATTTAAGACCTGAGAGCTCAAAAGAAATTCTAGAAAAAGATTCCCTTTTTTCAATTGACATCTTAGGGTGTGTTCATTCTAACATGAATGACACATGTTTAACAAAAATGAAAAGATTCTCCCCACTTATAGAGTGTCCTAGTTATCAAAATTAGTGATATATCAGCCACTAATAAGTTATCTATATCATATTCACATCAAATATATGTTTGATTCTCCCATCAAGCACACTCATTACGTTATAACAATCATAAAGAGGGACAAAACCAAACTGACCAGCATGCCAAAACACCTTATTATTATGTAAGTCCTCCAATTCTTTGAGACATATTTGATTATTTAATTCATAGGTCACTCAACTTCGTAGATGACCCGACAACTTAAATACAGCCCATGGATCAATGATTTAACTGAACTCCATACATTCATTACAATATTTATAACTCGACAAGAAAAAGATTGATGTAAGAATGTAACCATAGGTTCCATAATAAATTGGACGATTGGAGATCATGAAGTACACTAAGAAACATTGTTGAGTGTTTGAAAAAAAACACCTCCATTATATTATTCATTAAAGTATGGTTTCATCATAAAATCGGAAGACAAATTGAGTAGAAAGTATGATATAATATTGTATTCTTGGATGATTTCCATTTTAATTGAATTATATAGATCAGGATTTAATATCATCAATTGAGATCCATGAAACAAATTGTGTTGAAAATTGATTTTTTGTGGTGAAGACAGCTAATAATTCACAATAGTCAATAGTTCAACTATTTAAAAGTTGATAATATATTAGGGAGAATCATTTAATAGTAATCAAAATTTTGTATTCCCAATAATGGAGATATTATTAATATAATGTGATTAACCACCTCAAATGATAATGGTAATCATGGATGATCTATATATGATTTTAGATGACATTTAACCATCAACAACCTCATTTTGATAATATGACTATTTTTCATTGTCTCTAAAACTCTAAGATTTATAATAATAAATTTATCAAAAAATTTCTCACAAAAATGACTTCAACATGAAGTAAATCCCTAAAATAGTTTTATTATATCCATATTCATCACTCTATCAAAATCATTTATTGTATAAAGCCACATGTAGTAGTAAAATATCTTTACATGAGCCTATGAAATAAATCCCAAAATATTTTATCATTTCTTATAATGGATGGATAAACCATTTTGATTGTACATACAATTTATGATGATTAATATATTCTATTGAATACTATGCACATAGAGATTACATTAATGCATACCAAAACTGATATATAATCCTAGGAACATGGTTAAATATAATTGATGGGGGTAAATTAATTTCAAAAATATTGAATTTTTAAAAATCTACCATTGTAATAAATCTAAAAATAGGGTTGTGGTGGGACACCATTTGGAGACAATCCATAGTCACCCATATGTAATTTTGTTTTCATTTTATTCTTTGTAGACTAATGATACCATCCATAGTTATATGATCCCATATCCAACTGATAAATAGTAAAGAGATGAATGTACCCACTGTGAGTTGGCTTATTTCCATGAAAGATTAACATAGTTGAAATCATGATACAAACCCTTGAAAATTCCACATTTCACCATCCCACCAATATTCGAGTTTAAACCCTTTATACACCTTCTGGAATCCTAGATGAACAAACCATCTAATATAATTATATCTATGAAAAATCTATTACTAATAATCTATAAGAACAAATATTTGATATATAAACTATAATTAATAATTCTTATATAACCACCTTCCCTCAATGTTCTCATCATGATTTAATTTTAGAAAACTATTCAATCATTTTAGGTTTAGTGGTCTGAGCATCAAAAAATTTATCATTCAAATCAGTTGCGAGATAAACATGATATAAAATAGTAGAATTTTCTTTTTTAAACACAATACAAATAAATATCAACTATATCAAATATCATATTTCATTAGCCTAAAGCATATTTATACAACTAATTATATAAATTCAAAATCAATTAATCTATTAAAAAATTACCTATACCCAATGTATATAAATCAATTCAAATTCAAACATCTAAATATAATACATTAATATTCATTACCTTTGATTAAAATCCATTTATGAAAAAATGCGTTTAATATACTTATGATTTTTGAACACTGTTAATTTCTCACAGAAAATATAATGATGACATGTATTCAAGGATTGATCCTCATTATCAAATTCAAAGTCTTGCATCAGCTAAATTTTCTTTGGTCGTCATTATCGACATGATCCATAAAAAATGACATAATCTCCTTATAAAATAATACATCCCAACCCAAATACTAATGAATCTCAATAGATGATATATGATAGTTCTATCTTTTATAATGCAAGGAGGGGTGTTGTTATATGATGAACTGAAAACTCCTTACAAGTATTATGTAATTCATTATTCCAATTTTATAGAATTCCCTTACTCATCAAATAAATCATAGAGGAGAAATGATTTGAAGTACCATAAACAAAATAATATATAATTATTACTAGATTCAACTTATTTATCCAATTCCTTTAACACATGGAATAACAATTTCTATTAAAAATGAATTAGGTATCAAATTATCAATTTTCTTCAAATTAACATGATAAAACTTAAAGTAACAAACATTATAATCAAATAATAAACATATATTGCACAGAATCTAAAAAAGGATGAAAAATGTTCGAAAATTCAATTTGGGTTCATGGTCGCAATGATAAGGGTCGCCGGGAGAAGGGGGTCGCGGGTTGTTGAGGTCACTGGTCGTGGGCTCCGCCGTAGGCATTGGTCGCGGGGTCGCCGGAGACGGAGGTCACGCGTTCTACGGAGTCGTCGCTGTGTCACCGGGGGGGGGGGGGGGGTTGCGGGAAGAAGGGAGCACGAGGTCGGGAGGGATGGGGAAAACGGGGGTCGGGGTAGGGAAGGGTCAGGAATTTTTTAAAAAAATTATGGGTTTAGAATCGGTTTATTAAAAACCGTCGTGAATTCTTTTTCAGTAAACATTTAGCGGCGGTTTTGTGAACTACCACCACAAAACCGCCACTAAACCCTATTTGTGTTGCAGTGTTCATATTCTATTAAAAATAATTTCTCTGTATATATGAAAATTAAGTGGTGAGATATAATTCCTAGTAATGGAATTATCAGAGAAAATAATGGTGGCTTGTAATAAATATGAGATATGATACATATCATGATAATGTAATATAGAAGGATCATATATGTTTGCATAAAATAATTTCATGATGTAAATTATATCATAAGAACAAGGAATCATAGGAATGTGAAAATAATTTAAAATGTGAAGTCATAAGAATGAGGTTAGGCTCACAACATGGAAAACATAACATAATATGCTAGGTTAACTACCTGTGGAGCATGCATGGTATCTCAAAAGATAAAAACGTTACCAAATTCATTGGGGGTGTATAAATATGCTCCCACTAGTTATATTCCTAACATGTACATGCATATGTATTCCATATATAGAAAGCATAAATATTGAATAATCATAAATGACCCTTTAAAAGGAAATGAGTTACATAATATTGTCTTTGAGAAAAAAAATGGAGTACATAAAATAATCCCTTGAAAGAAGTGGTTAAAGTATTATTGGATATTCATTTGTGAGTAATGAATAATAATTCATGAAAATCAATTTCTAGTGAATATATGACATAAAGAGTGGAGAACCATGTTTGTAAATGAACCTCTTAATAAGGGTTTTAAGAAAATTGGTTGAAGATTAATTAAAGAGGGTAAGATAATAATAATTTAAAAATATCAAGACATCATCCCTAAGAAAATTCCAGAAATTTTTTTTAGAAAATAATTCTTAATAATATATTTAAATGGAGTGTCACATGAAATGATATAATCACAAAATCAGATTCTTTCGAATTAGTTCTCTTAAAAGAAGGAATTTAGTGGGGAACATGAAAAACATGTATTATTCTCAATGAAATATTAAAATTAAATTATGTATATGTGAATGGAAAATATATAAAGAAACCATAGGAACTATAAATTAATGTGATAATGTGAACATGAGAAAACATAAAAAACTATGTAACATATAATTAATGAGGGTGGTTCAGAAGACTCCTTACCTCTGGTCATTGAGTCATTCTATATGTTTTCATATCATTTAAAATAGTGAAATTAAAATAATAAAATACTTTATTCCAAAAAAATTCATAAATATTTTCCATAAAATTATTTACTTATGCTAGGTTTATAAGCATTTTACTATGATACAATTATTATTTTTATAATCTTGTGGATGTTTTTTACACTAATATAAGGTTGAATTATTCTAATGGTAAATTTAAAAGTCCTCATTCAATGATTTTATAACACTTTATTATTAATGAAATGATTTTAATGTCATTATAGAGGTATAGGATTCCCCAAATATCCATAATATCTCTAATATAAGTGATATTCCTTAGACACACACTCATGGATCCTATGATCAAAACATATCCTATTTAAAAATATATTTTATAGATACTAATGTTACCCAAATGTATCCACTAGTAGATATATTCTCAATAATAAATATTGATGCACTTACATCTATAAGACAATTTGTGTTTTTGGTTTGTGAGAATTAGGAAAATCCTTCACTAAAAAATAACTACCATTCTCATACAATAGAAATTTTCCCCTTAAACCAAGGATTTATAAAATTAAATTTATTTATTAGCATATAATATATAATTATCCACACATCATACCCATCAAAGCCCATAATTCATAATAATTTTCTTCATAACCTATAGGAAAGGAAAAAAATGATATGGTGACATGAAACACTACGTAAGGGTAAATGTTATCGATAAAATGTAGATATAATGACTAAAAATAAGATAAAATGTGTGTATGAGACCAAATCAATGTGAAAAGAGATAATATTAAATAATAATACCTAATACAACATAGATCATAAATTATGAATCATAACATAGGGATTTTAAAATAAATAAAAAGAAATAATAAGATCGTGGAATTATATGAATAGAAAAAAATAACACATGGAATCATAACAATATATCAAGGGCCACATACAAAAATATCATCACATGGTGGAAAGAGTACCATTTTTATTCATTTTTCTCATTTTCCCATACACATAAGCATATAAAATATTAAAAATTATGTTACTCAATGGATGGATATATAATTTAATGATAACCCTCAACAATACAATATTTACATGTATATGTGTGACACATAATTAAAACATTTAATAATCCATCAATAATCATTACAAGATAATTTCTAATAAATTATTCTAGTATCTAATGAATTTATGAAGCTCTTTTTTGTGAATATCATTCAATTAAGACAGAAATTTATAAGGAATTTTAACCAAATTGGTTGATTTTATATTATTTTTTCAATACTATTCCCACCCAATACTACTATCATGTATAAGTGAACACACTTCAATAAATATATTGAAATAAATGTTAATTTGATAGGAAAATCAACTGATGAAATGTCATGTTTATTTAAATTGTATGGTCAGGAAATACATTTCTGGAGTCTGAACTTGTTTCTTAGATTAATTTTATATCAATCACACCACAAAGACAAAGGTTTAACATTAAACATTACCTAATGTTGTGTTTTAGTCTTGAAAAATAAATTCTTTCACATTGAGGATATTTTTAGGTTTATAATTTGAATGAACTTGTCCATATCTCAAACATAACAAACGAAAAACAATGAAAATTGGACACTTCCAAACAGTATCCATTTTTTCCATAATCTAAAAACATTAAAATAATGTATGATCATTTTATTTAAACTCCTTACAACATTCAACATGACATCTCTAATTCTTTACTCATCCTTAAGACATTTTAACAACATTAAAAGACATGGTATTTGAATAAAAATCGTAATAAGTGATACTGAAAGAAGGAAGTTGTTACTCCATAAATAAACATTAATACCCATGAAAGCATTATCATAAAGTAATAATTTTCACCCTAAATAAGTAGTAAATAAATACATTAAATAATAATATCATTTCAGAAATTATTTAGAAATCACATAATTACCATTAAACATATAGTAATTGTAGAAAATACTGAAAGGTAACATGGGACATAATTATACTTAAATGGAATAAACATTCGGTCGACTTCCATACATGTCACTCTTATGAATATAATAGACATACATACAACTTCCATACCCAATACATTGGTAGTTATCACTAAACCACCAATACATGGTTAATAACAGACCCACCCATATGTGGTTTATCATATAACCGCAAATAAAATTTCCAAGTACCATTATATAATCATAACACATAAAACATTGCAACATTCCGCATTTCACTCCTAAAATTCATTTTTAAATGACAAGAAATCATTTAATGGTATTAAAATAACCAATCCATTTTAATAACATTTTTCAATACCAAAATACCTAAAAACCAAAAGAGGGGTATATTTTTCTTTTAAAAACATTAAGTATTGTAGAGGAATCCAAATATCAAATAATGGTCATCGCGACGGTGATGTTATTGTCACCATAAAAGACAAAAAAAACATTCCATTATTCATTTGTCAAAAATCTCCATATAAAATAAGTATAAAATTTCCTTTTTAAAATATTTTAATGAAATAAAAAATATAGATAAAATTTATTATAAAATAATTTCATATCTGTGTAATAACTTTGTAAATTAATTTCATGAATATTGACATAAGAAATAATGATTTAAAAATTAAATCATTAAAAATTCAAAACAAATATACCACTTTGAACATTTAAATCATAATACACTTAAATGAGGGAAATTTAAAACAACATTAAATAATTTGAATATAAATAAAATATTGATATTAAATGTAAAATAGGTTTTATATACATTATATAAATGATTAATTGTGCATACCATTAAAAAATTATCAATGAAATGATATTGAGATGAAATCTCTTACCTCAAGTTTAATTCATGAGGTATGATCTTTATATTCTTTAATTACAAATATATGTTACTTTTTTTACTTAAATATAAAATTTTTCAATTATTATATTTCATTATCATAGTATAACATTTAAATTATTGTTTAAGTTCATGTATGAAAATTTGATGATATTCAATAAATTTTTCCAAACTGACCATGGTATGATGCCTATAATCAAAGAGTTCATTAATAAATCATAAGAAGAATAATATTCATGAAATCATAATAAATTTTATAAATAAATTATTATTTTAAATCAAACCATTTATGTATGGTTATGAAAAACGGATGAAGTAATAATCATAGAGACAATGGGTCATACATATGCCCGAGTAACGTTTCCATTTTTCAATGATCATTATAGAAAGAAGGAAAATATTATTTTATCATTAAAGAATGATAATAATATCAATAATATCACATTAATCGTTTAAATGTACTTATATATATCAATCATGTAATGTTTTTATGAAAGATGAATCACATCACTTTGTGGAGTTGATAGTTCACATGTATGCACGAATGACATTATAATTTTCATGGGCATGAAAAGTAAGAACATAATTGATATATTATTATATAATAAGGTTTAATAAGACATTAATATTATATATAAACATTATTTATATCCTTATAACACATCCTTAGAGATGGTGATGGAAACAAAATTATATCGCTTCATGGAGGTTATAGTTCACACGTATGCAAAAATGATTAATTCATTTTCAATATGATAGAAGTGAATATGGATTGAAGTGATGATATTAAAATAAAAATATCATTATATGGGTTATATTAGAGTTATTATATAATCATTTATTATGATGATTTGATGGAATATATAGTAGAAATAATATAGAAACACTTCATTGAAATTAATACATCTTTTTTGGATGATAACGTTTGATTAACACGTTAACACATATAAGAAGGGTGTTATGAATAATATAACGATATTTTAAATGGATATGGATTCTAGGAAGGCATTTGGGTAGATTTTGGTCAATAAAAATAGATTATTAGTTGTGAATAATAGATAAGAAGCACTTCTATTTTATATGGGAGTAGATGGGCACTCTTGGAATTTTTGAATATCATAAATTAATATAAATTTCATTTATTTTTAAAACAGATCCAAAGTAATTTACTTATAAACATTAATTATTATGGGTCCCAATACAATCATAAAATAATTTTTTTTATTTTTTTTATTATTT
Source organism: Viscum album (assembly GCA_963277665.1). Taxonomy (NCBI): domain Eukaryota; kingdom Viridiplantae; phylum Streptophyta; class Magnoliopsida; order Santalales; family Viscaceae; genus Viscum; species Viscum album. Next base: position 1,223,596,928 of record OY728131.1, on the reverse strand, counting down.
TTTTAGTCCTTATCATTTTATTTTAACCCTTACTAATTAATTTTTTCATATCTTGTAATTAAATATTTGAGGGTAAATATAAATACAATAACACAACAAAAGAAAAATAATTATGTGATTTATGAAATTTTAGGTCTTCTACCAATTATTTTTATGAATGATATATTTTTTAAAATTTTATGACATTTAAATAAATATTATTTATTTTAAAATATAATTAATATCAATTTTTACATAAATTCATTACTTGACTTTTTAAAATTATCACAACACCGTAGTATCTTAATTTTTTATAAAGAAAATCCATAAAATTTCATGTTAATAAAAAAAATTCTTATATGGAATTAATTATTTCAAAATATGTTTATTTTAGTACTTTAAACATAAGTGATTTGATGTTTCCATTATTTAATAAATTACTAAATCATCATTCTGAAAGCATTTAATTTAATTATTTGTTACCTAAAAATTACAAAAAATACATAATGATGAAGATAAATATTTTTTTTAATATCTAAATAATATTTATAATCAATCATATATCTTAATGATCCCATCTTAAAAATGTATCACTTGATAAAAACTGAATTGTGAAAAATGGGATTTTCATTAAATGAAAAACTATAAATGGAATACTCTCCACAAAGTGCCTTATATGGTTATTTATTTTAAAAATTATTATTTTATTTAAAAAAAATCATATAATAAAATTATTACAATTATGGGGTAAATTTATTATATTTATATTAATATTTTTAGCCTTAATTACCTGTTTTACCTATACTCATTGAAATAAAAATAATTACTGAAATTACAATTCATAAAATCCAAAACATAAGTTAAACCTATTATATCAAAAATATCATCAATATTACAAATGTGTATTTATTATTTTCAAAATTCAAAGCACATAACTGGCTATAATTTTTTAAAATTAACCACATTGACAGACCGAGAAAATAAGCTCTTAAAGTGAAGACGTTCAAAACATCACAATGTTTTATATCCAATTTCAATATGAAATTGATTAAAATGACATTATATTTAAATATAATTTGAATAATTCATATATAAAATTTATCACATTATGTAATTTTGATGACAAGAAAATTTTCAATTAAAATTTAGTATTTTTTCACTATTCATCAGAAAATTAAGCATTCTAGACAAATAAAAAAATTAATCCATCATAAATATTGATACTATAATTACAAATAATATGTCTATTTTTTAAAATATAATTTATTCAGTTCATATAAAAAAAGATTAAAAATGGGTTCACTATCATAATGAGGTAAATAATCATTTTTTATTTGGAAAAAAAATAATTTACGCATAAATTTTAATTTCTCCAAATATCATGCCAAGAAAATATATAATTTTATTTTTAAAAATTAAAATTAAAATTTTATATATCAAAATATTTAATTAATAATATTCAACAAGACTTAATTTATTATTTTAAAAACACACTTCATCGCTCTTAAAATGTTTTTCAGAGAAACATTTTCTTTTATATAAAGAAAATATTTATTTTAATTAGAAATTTATATGTAACTAACTAATTAATTATATACACATTAATAAACATTTTTTTCTTAATTAATTAAAATAAATCCATTCACACCATTCTAGTCATTATGTTATAATGTAAACATTTAAATAGTAATCTTGAATTCTTCATTAAAACTTGGTGTGGTGTATCATATACACCACCAAACATAGTCTTTCCATTATAAAACAGTATTTTAAACCCCCCCTCCACCCCGTTAATAAACATTTTCCTCAAAAGTTTTACTTGGTATTGAATATTAAGGGTCATACTTTTCAAAATAACTATTTTAAAATCCCACATAAAAAATGGGTCAACAAAACATACACTTTAAACAAAAAAAGAGGTATAAAGGTCAAGTGAGATAACGCATATTAGGTTTCCATGTAGGAAAAGCAGTAAAAGTAATATAAAACCATCTTTCAAATTCTAATGGGGTTTTATAGAGGACATATTAGTGAAAAAGTAAAAAATCAAAAAAAAATTAAATTTCTTATCAGTTTAAAGCTCATTGATTTTTTAGTTATAAATGTAAATAGGTAATAGTTTTTTAGATACTTTTCATAGATTTTAGGTATAATTATAATTAATTGATTAAATTTTTAAATATACATAATTGGTATGTATAGTTTCTTCCATTAATTAAATTACACCACAAACTCATCTTTTTCTCCAAATTATGACTATAACATATAAATTTTTCATTACTGAAGCACTACAATCAACTTCTAGATAATCACATAATCCAAAAAAGATTAAATATTTTTTTATATTTTTTATACATTAAAAAAAAATGGTAAGATCATTATAATACAATTCCCCAGAAATAATAATATATTAAATGATTAAAACCATCATTAGTCTTTCAAATTCAAAAGTAATACATGAAGTTCAATAAAGGCCACCCAATAGAGATCAATCCTCAAATTTCTAGAAAATATTTTAACTAAAATTAAAATCAAAATAAATATAAATATTTTATCACATATCCTTCCAAGATATATTTTAATAATTATATCAAAATAACATCAATTACTATTAAAGTCTCATAATGAAAAGTAATTTTCTATGTAATCTTCAAGATATGAAAAACATTTTCATAAATAACCTAAATTTAAATAAGTCCAAAATTAAATCATAAATAATTATAAAATATAATTAGAAAATTTATCCTAAAATAAAACAACATAGTATTCTATTTACCTTGATCATATATAATTCCAAAAATAGTGAACATCTTCTGAAATAACATTCATCACCTAATCTGCAAATCATTTTTCTAATATGATAATAATTTTGTTCCCAAAATCAACTTATTATTATTACATAAACACATCTAACTGAAAATAAATAGTTATACAAACTCAAGACTTCATGTATGATAGTGGTAGGTCATTCACACCTGTCGCCCTTAAGTTGTGGGACTGATTCAGGAGTCCTTGCAGGATGTGATGGGTTGTCACCCATCCTGTAGGTTTTCCTTTCCCTAAAACCATATAATTCATTTAAAATTCAAAAAATATGATAAAATACGAAAAAATAACAATACCAAGTTTTTACCTCAATAATTATCTCATACCTTCCATTTTTTATCCAAAAATTTTATAACCCAAAATTACCACAGAAATGAATGTGTCCAAAACTACTGTTATTCACCATAAAATTTCATTAAATAAATCCTCAATGGGATTTCTAAGACATTAAACAAATTATCATCCTTGTAATTGTAAAAACGCGATTATTTCTTTAACTAATAATAAAATATGATATTCTCTAAATTTGTATAATCCTTTCATCTAATACCAACTATAAGGTCCCAACCTTAAAAATTACATAATCTTGAGTTTTAATTAATAAAAATAATTTACTTCCGATTGATGATATTTTAAGTTTTATAGTATTATATAAATAATCCATAACCCTTTATTAAAAACCTATAAAAATAAATATTGGTTACTTATAAAAAATATTGATTTTTAGCACAATATAAAACTATAAAGAAAATTTTGATTGCTATTTTTAAAACTCTTCACGGCATGAAACATTACATATATAATTGGTTAATCAAACATAAGTATTGTAAAAATTTTAAAAAATGTGGTATGAGATTTAAAATCTCAATAATGTATATATAATGAAAGAAACCATTAGTCTATTAATAAACTTCAAAAACCCATCAAAACATTATCATAAAGTAATAATTTTCACCCATTATAAATAATAAATAAATACATTTGAAAATAAAATCATTTAATTCCATTTATAATCAAATTATTACTGTATAACCCATATAAATCATTTATAATACATAACGAAAACATGGTACATAATTATAAATAATTGGAATAACCATTTGGTTGACTTCCACACATGTTACTCTTACAAATGAAATATCCATATGGTCTACTTATATACCCAATGCATTGGGGGCTATAACGTAACCACCCACCCATTTTTATCACATAACCAACAATATCTGGTTTATCATGTAACCATACATAAAATTTCCATGTTTCATTATATAGTCATAACATAGACATAATTACTATTTTTCGTATTTTACTAATTAAATTTCATTTGGAATCACAATAAATATTTTTATGGTATTGAAATAACCAATCAATTTTTAAAACAATTTTATATACCAATATACCCATAAATTGAAATAATTTTTTTATTTATTTTAAAAATAATAGGATTTATATTATTATTATAATATCTAATAATGGTCACAAAGGTGGATAAGTTGTTGTTGCAGTAAATGTTAAAAAAACATTGAAAGGAAAGAATTATTTAACATAATGTCAAAAATATTGACATGAAGAAAAAATATTAAAATTAAATATTTAAACATTCAAATCATCCCATAAACCATTGAAAATTTTAATCATAAGCTACATGATAGAGGAAAATTTAAAAAAATATAAAAAACATTTAAATAGATAAAATATGGGTATGAAATTTAAAATTGGTACTATATAAACCATATAAAATATGAAAGGTGTATATCATCCAGTAATGACTCAATGAAATGATATTGAGAGGAAATTACACACCTTAAGACCGATTCATCATGTATGTTCTTTATATGATTACATAATAATATTATGGTAATTATTAACTTTTTTTAGATGATTTTTCATGTTTATTATTTTTTATCATGTAACATCATTTACTTAATTATTAATGTTCCCATCATACTTTTTGATGATACTCAGTACATGAGTCCAAACTGACTTTGTTAAGATTTCTATAGTCATTGTGTTCATTAGTACATAATCTATATAATAATATTATTGAAATTATAAAAAAATTATACATAAATTATACTTTTAAATGAAACCATTTGAGTATGGTTATGAATAAAACAATGTTATAATCATTGAGACGATAGGCCATATGTACGCATGAGTAACGTTTCCATTTTCAATGATCATTATGGGAACAAGTTATGTATTATTTTATCTTCCCCTAATGATCATGATGTATTTAATATCATATTAATAATTTATATATCCATTTATATATCATCCATGTGATGTGGTGTTGAAAGATGAATCACATCGCTTCGTAGAAGTTTTAGTTCCCACGAATGCACGAAATGTGTTACGATTTTCATGTTCCTAGATATTAAGAACTTAATTGATATATTTTTATAGTATAATGATAAATATTTCATTAATATCATTTATAATCATTAATTACATCATTATACCTAATCATGAGTGGTTGTAATGGAAACCAATTATATGAGTTCGTGAAGGTCGCAGTTCACGAGTACCCCAAAAAAATTAATTCATTTCCAATTTGATGAAAGTGGAGATGGAATTAGGTGATTATATTAACATAATAATATCTTATTATTTTTGTAGTACTGGATTTATTATATCATATTTTTTGAATAATATTTAACGGAATATGAAGTGTAAATAAATTGAAAACACTTCATTAAACATGATACCTATTCTTCAGATGACCTACTTTTATTACCACCTTAACACATATATTGATGGTGTTATGAATTTAAATAATACTCTTGAATGTAAAGAGGGATTCTAGCAAATAATTTTTTTAAATTGTGGAAGAACCGAATAAGTTTTTTTGTTTGTAGAATAGAGAATATGAAGTGACCTATTATAAGTTAAGAGATGGGAACTCTTGGAATTACTGAATGTATTAAGTTAATATAAATGAATATTATTTTAAAAATGGGTCCAAAGTGATTTTTTTTCATATATAGGATGATTATGGGTATAAATCCAACCATATAAGAAAAATTAAGATGGTTTGGATTATTTTTCTAATCATTATCGTTTTGTTTTAAACATTATTAATTCCTACCATGATATCATGTTATTAACAATATATTGGTTAATGTAATTACTATAATTATAAATATTATTTGGAAGAAGTATATTTTTTTAAAATTTATATCATTTAATCAAATATTATTTATATTAAAATATCATTATTGTCTTGTTTGACACTATTCATTAAATGACTTTTTAAAAATATCGTAACATCTCGATATCTTAAAATGAATGCTATTAACTCATATATAACATGTCAAATAAATCCATAAAATCTAGTTATATCATTAATTTTATAAAAATATATTTCTGTTAGTATTTTTAATATCAATTAATTGATATTTCTTTTCATTAAACTATTTTTTCATAATCATTTTGCATGTATTTAATTTAATTATTTTTTCCCTAAAAATTAACAATAAATTACCATCATGTAGAGTAAAAAATTTATCTTTAAATACAATTCATATTTTAACATGTCTCTTATATAAAACCATATTATAAATTTTTTAATTAATAAAAAAACTAGTAGAAAAATTGACTTTTTCTTGATAAAAATACTATAAATTTCATACTCTCACCCCAATGGTACAAAAATAATATACATTGAAAAATGGATGATTATTTTTATAAACCAAATAATCCCATTAAACTTAGAGAAGTATTGGGGTAATTTTAAAATATTTATAATATTATTCATATCTTTAATTAACTCATTTACCCTTAACCGTGGGAATAAAAATAATTACAAATGTTACAATTCAAAATATCCAAAAAATAAATTGATCCTAAAATATCATAAATATAATTATTATTACAACAGTATAGATAAATTTTTCCAAAACTAAAACTAATAAGTTGCTAAAGATAATTTAAAATTAATCTCATTGATGGATTGAGAAAATGTGTTTTTAATATAACAACGTTCTAAAGTTCAAAAAGTTTTAATAACCAATTTCAAGGTGAAATTTATTCTGATAACCTAAATTAAATTACCTGACAATAAAATGATCTAATTTTACTTTAAAACAATTCAAATATATAATTTATCATTATAAATAAATTTTATGGAAAATTAGTTTCAGTTAAAATGTTTTATTTTTTACTATTCATTATAAAATAAATCTTATTGGAAAAATATCGAATACTAAACCAAAATGAATTTTCATATTCCTATTATAAATAATATATTTATTACATTAGATATTATTTTAAAAATTGATAAAAAGACTATTTAAAATGGGTTTTCCATCAATAGGTAGTAAAAATGTCTTTCTTGACAAAATACTTCTTTTATGGTTATAATTGATTTTTTTCTTATATCATGTTTAGAAAATATATAATATTTATTTAGAAATTGATATTCTAATATATATATATATATATATATTTAATTAATAGAATCAAATGATAGTGATTTTATTATTTTTTAAACACACTTCTTCACACATAGATTGTTTTTCAAAAAGATTGATTTTATTTAAAGAAAAGTTTTACATTAATTTAATTTTAATTCGTCACTAAATAATTAATTTTATATACATTATTAAAATATATTTTTATAATTCAATTAATATTATTCATTCCTTACATTATAACGACTATGTTATAATTTTAAATATTAATATATATTTTTCAATTGTTTATCTAAACTTGATGTGGCATGTCACGTATGCTATCAGACATATCATTTCCTTCTAAAAAACAAAGAATGTTAAAACACATAAATAATAATTTTGTTAAATAATTAATGTATTGTTTTGGAAAAGATTAAAACAACTTTATAGGTACATTTGAATGTCACTTTAGAAAATAATATGTAATACCCATTCCTTTTGATAAATCTTATAAATGAAAAATCACAAAAATGGGAATCTAAATGAATTTTTAAAAATAAAGAAACATGTAGAGGAATCTTGATATTAAATAATATAAATGAATAAATTAAATGGATTTCAGGTGGAATCTTTAACAGTAATATTCTTTCTCAATTTTTTATGAATGTAAAATAATAAACCACATGGAAAATGGTAAAGAGATACTTTTTAAAAATGATAAATAATTTTAATGGAAATATAAGATGAATATAATATATCATTTATTAGGATATAATATAATTATTGTCAAAATATAATGAATAATGACACTGAGGAAAAAGACTCATGGACATAAGGAAGAGATAAGGTCGAGTACATATATACTGTTTTTTTGGTTGAATTGTGATCCAAAGGGTGGTAAAATTTTAATAAGGGTTATAATAACTAGAAAATAAGAAGGGGATAAAATATAAAATAATCATACCTTGAATTAAACTGAACATAAAATTATTTAGTTACAAAATAATCGTTATAACTTAATTAATGAAAACTATCTTAATAAAACCCTTACAACTTAAGAAATGTATGAATTAAAGTGAAATGAATACAGAGATATTGAATGAAAGTGAAACCCCCCTAAATGAAAGATTATTTACAATATAATAATTACATAGATAAGTATTTAAAAAAATTAAAAGTAAATTTGGGATTATAATAAACATGTATCATGGATTTAAAATTGAGACAAAGAACACATACCTTAGGTCCTTCATCATTCCATCACATTTTCACTTCATGTATAATATAATTAATTTTGTTAACAAATTAATTTATAAGTGATCTATATTAGTTATTGTCATTATTTATTTTTTTATTATTGGAATTAGTTATTTAGCATTTATTTTTAAAATATAACTTCTTGAAGACATGCATTTTGATAAATTAACAGGTTTATTTTGATTTCCGGGTTTTCAATATTTTTAAATTTATCATTTTTTTAAATTATTTTGGGAGGTATAAAATACATAAAAATTAATTTATATTAAATAATACCCACTAACTTGCTATATAGGTGGCATTAATAGGACATAATGTTTTATTATGTTTTTTAAACTGCTAGTGAATTGTCCAAACACATCCTTCCACAGTGGTAACCCATGTATGTTGTTCGCCTCTATGTTCATGAACCGAGTGAAGATATAGTCAATATCCATTTTTTTCAAATGGAATTCAATAGTTTCATAAAAAATAGAACCCGTATCAACATATTTGAATCCAGATATGGATGAAATTGTTAATAAACCACACACTAATTACATTACCCAAATTTTATTATGTTTTATGGTTTTGGGAAGTCACGTGAATTATAATGGATTTTAAAATATGTACAATTAGAGGACATATTTATATCTAATTAATATCATAACAAATATTTTTTTAAAACAACGGATGGAAATTGAAGGACATAAAAAATAATAGACGTAAGAGGTAAAGACACCTTACCCTATAAAGTAGCATTTATTTCTTGACAATAGAACAATAAAACAATATAAAATGCATATAGTGACTCCTAATAGAAAAAATTAATAGGAATTCATTCTCAATGTCATTTAAGTGGTGATGAATGGGATAATGGATCAGTTTTATACATGAGTAGGGAGGTATATTTGGGATAAAATATTTATTATTATTTTATTTAACAAAATTACTTTGGGTTATATTTATTTTAATTTTTTTGTCTTTTGTAACATAAATGATGAATATTTACATTTTAATCAATCCAAAAACGAATAAAAAACCCAAACTACTACATTAAATGTAATGAATCAAACATTGTTTTTTACAATGAGAATATATATTTTTCTTTCCAAAATATAAAATATACATTTATAAATTCCTCATAATAATTTTGAAATTCATTATTTTACTCATTTATAATTTTATTGGTTGAAAATATTTTCTTTCAATTCTGAAACATTATTATATTTTGATGATGTCACAAGAGTTAAAATATTTTTAAAATATATTTCATTATTATTCACCTAAAAAAATTAAATAAAGAAGAACAAAAAATTCACCATAAGATATTTATTATCTAAAGATTCAAAAAAGTAAATCCTTATTAAGAAATTAATATTATCAATTTAAGGAAATTTACTTCTAAATAAAATCATATAATATGTTGAAAAAATATATATAATAGGAACAATAAATTTTATTAATGAGTTATTATATTATGTTATATTTATTATCTATAAAATGATTTATAATTAAGTATTTATAGTTCGAATATATATAATATATTTGGAATTTGTTTTCCAAATAAGTGAATTTATTTATTTAGTTATAAAATCAAGAAAAAGACTTTTTATATAATAATTATATAAACTATTATCTGAATTATATGTCAATGGATATTTTAATTTTATAAAAAATATAAAACCAAATTTTGTTGAAAAGTTTGTAATAATAACTCACTAAAATTAAATTAATTATATCTCAAAAAATAATTAATATTTCATAATTTTATTTTTTATATAACATTTTTTATATCATTTGAACAAAATCACAATTTTAGATTATACAAAGAATGTGATAAAACAAATTAGGAATTAAATTATATAAGATATTTTTAAAAATACATGGTAAATATTAATTTTTTTCAAAAAATACATTTAATAATTCATTGTATATTTTCAAAAAATTATATATTATTTTCTTCAATGTGTTACAGTTTTTTTAATCATGGATCAAACATTGTAATTCAGTAGATTCGAATGTATTAATTAGTACAAATATATTAAAATAAAACAAAAAATTAATGTAGTTGATGTAATATATATGGATAATAAATCCTCAAAAGTGTTACATAAGTATATTTATATTTAAAAGTATGGAAATAGAAATGGGGAAATACTTAAGATATTGTTAGTTTTTTCAACCATGTAACCTTTCAGTATTGGGTTTCAGCCTCCCAGCCTCGACAATATTGATGACATATCTCACGAACAATGAGCCTCACTTGTTATTTTAAAATATTTTAATAAGAAAATTTTGATTATACATTAAATATATATATTAACAAGAAATAAGAGGTAAATTTTTTTATAATTTTTTTTTATAATTTTTAAAATTGGACACTCAATTAGAAATAGCATTAATAATTTATGAATTAAAAATTAAAAATTTTTTCTTTATAATTCAGTGGGTAACTACATGGACCCAAGAATTAAATAAGTCAATATTGTATCATTTTAGAAGAATATTCAATACATTTTACAGTAATATATACCCCTAAAACCATAATTATATAGCAACATTAGATACTAGATACAAGTTCATCCTATTTCATGAATGATCTTCAACATATCCCACATTTTTCATATATCAAACATGTTTTCTATGACATAACATACCTAAAACTGTTATCCACAACCCAAGGAAAATGGAACCCTGTGAAAGGGTGAGATCAGATTCAATGTAATGGTTATCATGATAGATACCAATCAATGATCATAACATACACATTTCATACCCAATCAATCATCAAAAACAAATCTTGAATCTTAGAATAATGATTTGGAATTTTAAAATACACGACTCATAATAGTGAGAAATCACCATCAGTCAGTCACATTTTATGATTGAATATCATAGGCATAAGAATATTTCATAAAAATATAGGGGCAATTATAATCCTAAAAATCATTTTACGGGTCATATATCATATTTAATACCATCATCACATAGTGTAAGAAGTCAAATAATAGATTTGGTTTACTCCCCCAACATATTTGTATCTCAATAATGGGTTCTCTCCCTATTGTCTATCATATTTAATACCATCATCACATAGTGTAAGAAGTCAAATAATAGATTTAGGTTCTATAATTTATAAAAGGCCAACCCTTTGGATCCTTAAGAGAATATATAAAGGATCTATTTTTAATAAGGGTAATCATCCTTAACATATTTCATTCTTGTTAAAGATCCAGTAAACATGTTTTTAACATATTAAAATAAAAAATTTCATGTCATATAAATAATTACATTCTATCATGGTTATTATAAAACCATTTTCCCTCTCTTTTCTATCCTAGTAAAAGAGAAAAACTCATCATGTTTCGGTATGTCTTAAGGTATCCATGCAGCGGTTTAATTTTATTTTCATCACCTTATTACCTAGGTTTTTCTAAAGATGGGGATAATAAATATATATGAAATTTATGAAATAAAATTTCCTAAAAAGTTTTACTAACATATATAAATTTTAACAGCTTCTCATTTTCTATGAATAATTTTTTTTGATAGTGTATGTGACATGGAAAACCTAGCATAAGCTACTATTTTAATAATATTTAAATCCATTTGATATCATATGGAATAGGCAACCAAAAAATGAAACGAACAATATTTTAATATACCATTAATTATCCTCCACTAAATTTTATGGTATTAATAAAACTAATTAAATTATCATAATTGTGGTCATATATTGATTACAAATAAATTAATAATCATTTAAAAAAAGAAATTTTTTCTAAAAAATATTTTTTCATAAAAAAAGACATTTCCCAATGGAAATGTGTTTTCCCTAACTATCGATTGTAGGTGGCTGAGTCTCGTAGAATCCTTTGTATCAGTTTTGGGATTTTTGGAATAGTCTCTAACGGGTGACATTCGTGGAGTAAAAAATTCATAATGTCTCTCATATCCATGATTCATTGCAATAGTTTCCATAGAAATGCATTCACTAGGTAATAAAGACAGTGAAACTAAAGAACTCACATTGGTCAAGAGGATGGGATGTTGGGATCATCATGCCATTTTGGGTGAAACTATTTCCAATTCAAGTGATCTATAATATATTTATGAAATGATCAGGAATCATTTCTTCATTATCAATTATGTATACCAAGGGTTACCCTAAGGGGATGATCCATCACTAGTACACATGAGTTCTGAATAATTTTTATGTATATGAGGTTCTCTATAAATAGAGGGACATGTATGTATATTAGTATCTCTATCAATGTTACACTTTAATGGATATGTCAAGGATTCATTGGTAGTTTATTGGAGTTCTCTTGAGTTTACCATCATCCATGGGGGATAAAAGTTATCTTAACATCGAGATTGAATCCATAATTTAGGATTCCTACATATCTTCATGAGACGAATCAGAACCCACATTGTTTAGTGCCGCTTAGCATGGAACCACACAATTTAAGGTCATGTGACAAGGATACATCCATGTAAATTGACACCATGATACATGTATGTCTTAGTGAGGGGATCTTAGCTAACTATTGTTTGGAGATTATAATGAGGTGTCTTGAGTAACCCGTGAGATATATGGTCTCTTTGGTACATATGACCCTAGTAGGAATGTGGCATAGATAACATTAGGGTGATCATGGGTAATGGGTTTTTACTTCAAGGATTATTCCTATGTTGGTTGACGCCATATTTTCATGGTGGGATTTATTAGAAAGAATAAGGAAAAGTGATTTTTTCTGGTTTCCAAATCATTTTAATGTCTAGGCTTCCCAGAGGGACCCATTTCTGTATAGTTTTATTTAGGTTACATGGGGGATGGTATCCATTACATGTTGAGAATGTTAGGACACAAGGCATTGTTGGCAACGGTTTGGATAGAATTAATTATGTGGAACCCCCATGTTGTTGGGAAAATATCAGTGGTGATGAAATAATATGCTTCCCTAAGGTAAGGGAGGAACTATTCATCACATTCTTGAGGTAGGAACTCGAAACAATTGGAGACCGCTTGTGGAGATCCATTATTTTGGGCCACCATCTATCATTGGGTGTATCGATTTTAGGGATTCATTGACCAGATGACCTATCAATATGCCTCCTAGGTAGAGAGATGTCCATTTTGATAGTAATACTTGACCTGTGAATTTTTAACATAGCATTGAAGTGGTTGGGTGGGTAGTAGAGACGAATACATAATCGATGACCTAGCCTCTTGTTTGGTTGTTGATTATTTTACCTGATAACACTGTTTAGGTTCCATTCAATTTACGGATTCTTTGAAGAGTTAGTACAATATATTTGACATATCCAGACCAAAAAAAGTCATAAATGTAGAATCACATGACCGCATGTGTTATTTATAGTATCTTTTGTCCCTATTTTATTTCGCAATCGAAATTGGTATAAAGAGGGGTAATACCCCCACCTTAATTAATAATTCACTTTGGTTTCACCATTTTGTTTCTGACATAATTGAGTTTTACCATAAGGTTGATTTTAGGGGGTGAGTTTGATACAATCATTTATATCCGGTCCAATGTTTCTGAATGGCCTCCAGTGGTTTTTGTTCATGGATCCAAATACTCCCAATAGATCTCATATACATGATTCATGGGAAACATTCCAAATTTAGTCATTCACTACGTAACATGGTTATTGGCAGTTAAAAAACCACATTAGTCGAGTGGATGGGAAGTTCGGCTCATCAAACCATTTTTTTGGTAAACTCTTTCTTGTCCCTGGACACTCTTAACGATTTAAGATATTCCCAATAATCCTTTAGTCATTCCCCAATGTGTATATTACACGTTACCATTAGGTGATGATCCATCATTAGTATTAAATGATTAAAAATCATTTATATGTATCAATGGTTCTATATCAGTTGAGGGAAATATATGTATCTGAGGTTCTCCTTAAATGTTACCATATTATAGACAGGTCCTGGACTCCGTGTCATTTATTGGTGAATTATGGAGCATAAGTCATCTAGGGTGGATAGAAGATGAATTGAAATTAGGATCAAACCCATAATCTAGGATTCCTAGGTATCCTAGTTTACGGAATCATAACCCATGTATTATAGTGCCACATAAATGGTCAAATCATCTTTTCGGGATGTGTGAAAAGACCCAATCATGAAGTTTAAAATCATGTGGAAAGGACTTCCAGGTGATAAGTGTCTGGTCAATGGTGTTGTGGGCCTTATACTGATGCGGCCTTGAGGAACTAGCGAGAGATATGTCCCCCTGAGTAGAAATTTACCTACCATGAATGTTTCCTAGAGAACATTAGGGTGAACACGGGTGCTGGGTTTGGACCTTAAGAAGGGTTCCTACTTATACCAGTTAGATGGTAATCAAAGCATACATATTTTAGTAGTTGGGGATTATTCTTGAAAGCTTCCCATTTGAGGGGCATGTTTAGGGCATACACCATATAAGGGTCTTGAAGAAACTCAAAGAGATATGGTTTCATAGGTAGATATGATTCTAATAGGATGGTCGCGAAGTGATAATTTGGGTACTGGGTTTGGATCTCGAGGATGCTTCCTACATATCCCAGTTAGTTGAGAATCAATGACGACATAGTTCGATATATAGAGATTATACGTGGAAGCCACACATTTGGTGGGGCATGATTGGGTCTGAAAAATTACAAGAGTCTTGAGGATCCCCGGAATGATATGGTTTCTTGGGTAGATATAACTCCATTTGGATAGTAGCTTGGAGATCAATTGTGTACTTGTTATAGACTTTAAAGAGGCTTCCTATGTATCCTAGTTAGTTTGGAATCAAATCCAAAGATTTTCAGTAGTTGGGGTTTATTCATGGAAGATACCAAATTTATTTGGTTTAAATATATTTCATTATATCTTTAATACACCAAGCCCTCGTGAGACATGTTTAGATTGAGAAACAAAAGGATGTTTACATCTGAAGATGTCATGCCCCACTCAATCTGCTGCTAGATGGTGCTAGAGACTAAAAAGATATATAAGAGGCATTGAATATTCTCATGTCCTCATTTATTTTCATATTCTAGATATTCAGATCGACTGATTCATCGGGCTACACCATGAGATGAGGAGAATATGGGCATGAGTGCTACCTCTTGCAAAAAGGCTTGGATATTACCATAGGAGAAGTGCCCTAAAATTGGTTGTCCCGTGATTATTTCACGAGTCGTCTTATTCATAGAGCATAAGGAATCACATGTTTTTCACAATAGGCATCTCCCACTTTTCATATAGGGTATACTATAGTTTATAGTCATGTTTCTATGACTATTGCAGCACACCTTAATGTCACGTTGCAGGGATGAAATGTTTTCATGTATTTTAACGTCTTTCTAAAAGGATTAATTCTATATAGATTAATATCATGTGGTCTAGATGTGTCTAGTGTCAAACATATGAAAGATAATCCCTTTTGGATTCAACTCGACATATGATTTAGATGATTGGATTTGTTTAGGAGCAAGAGGAGTGTTTCTGTAACACCCCGAGATTTTATGAAAAATATTCTTTTAATTTTATTAATGTCTTGTGTTGTACGCTACACCAAAAGGATCTTGCACAACACGCATCCTTGTCTTTCCTTGCATTACACGCAATCACGACCTTCCTCGATAGCGTGTGTAATACGCAATACCGAGTTTCACTAAACAACGATGTGCTATTAAAATATTATTAAAACTAGCCGTTATGAATAGTAATAACCACTTTTTAAAATTCTGTAAATCTTATTTTTCAAAATGAACTTCATTCTTGGATTCGGAGTATCGAATTTAGCCTAAGGTGAAATTTTGGTACTTTTCGGATAACTTTCATATTCTGATGAATAGTGAAAATTACTAAATTATAATTAAAAACAACTTTTTTAATCGAAATAGTTAATAGTGATAAATTATTAAATTCAGTGGTTTTAAAGTATATTTAGAATATATTTTTACAATTTAATACAATTTTGGTCATTGGTTGTAATTTCACATTTAAACCAGACATAATCAAGTGTCAATCTTTTGATATATATTGTTTCCTAAAAACACGCTATTTATCTTAACAGCGGGATTTAATTATAAAATTAATTAATGCAACTTCTATGTTATGAATTTGGTAAAATAGATTTCATTTTTAAATTCGGAATATGAAATATAGCTTAGGATGAAATTTTGGCATTGTTCTGAAAAACATCAATTTTTGATGAATAGTGAAACTACTAAGTGGTAGTTAAAAAAAACTGAATTTTTCATAAAACATAATTTTGCCGCTTCTGTGAATGGAATTTCGAAAATACGAGAGACACGGTTAATATCAAGGACTAAAATGTGGTTCAATGAGATGAAAATAATTTTTTGGTGAATAGTAACTTTTTACTTTTTTTTACCGCGGTTAATAGTAAATAGGGTAACTAAGGGTAAATATGATATTACTATTACCCTAACACATGTCCTAATTCTATTGGACAAGTGTAATTCGACCAAAAACAAATTTAGGAATAAAATATGACCATTTAGGCCCACTTGGATTAGATTAGGACATTTATTATTAATTTATTTAAAGAAAGGTTAAAATAGTTAAAATCAAAGTTTAATAAGTAAATCATTTTTAATATGGGGTTATACATAAGATAAATTCGATTTTAAATATTCATTAGAAAGCTAAAAAGATTTCCTACATGATGGTAGTTTATTTGTAATTTTTATACATAAAATAATTTAATTTATTTATGACACAACGATGATGCAGTAATTATCTTATTAATGAAATATTGACATAATTGATGTTATAAACACCAAAATAAATGTAATTTGAGATTTTTTTATGAATTCCACTAATTTTCTAGGTTACTATGATATATTAGTGTTGATTTAATCAACTTGGTTCGAACATATAATTCTGTTATGACTTTCACAAAAATCATATATCAAATAGTGTCAAAATTGACACAAAATAGTTTTTAAATCAAATATTATATTATTAATTGTTATTTTATTCCTAAAAATCTAAGGTTCGGCCAAATGACTTAGATAAGGATATATGTATTAATAATATACAATTTGGGGTTCGTTTGGCATGTTATAGTATGTTTATTAACCATATAGTGAAAGAAAACAAAAAGACATGGTAAAAGTTAAATTATTTAACTTAGAGTTAAATCTAATTGATAAGGTTAAAATAATACCCTAAACTTGTCTAAATCCTATTGGTTGATATTATTTTGACCCATCCTCACTTTAGCTTCGAAATAAGACCCTTTGGAACCATTATAAACCGATTTTGACTTTAATATAAAATAATATTTTGAGATATTCCTAAGGTGCCCCTCTCCTCCCCTATAAAAGGACACCTCCTCCCCCTCCTCCTCACACCAATTTGAGCACTCAAGCTCGTCCAACCCCTGCCAATTTCTCCTCTCCACTTCCCTAGCAACATCCTAGAGGTTCTGGTCTTCCTCAAAGACCAATTTTAGTGCCCTAAGAGGAGGTCTCAAAGAGGCACTTCAAAGAAGAGGTAATTACCGTTACCAATTCCTTCATCTTTATTTCTTCTTCCACTTCTTCTTATTAGGTTGTTTCATTATGAAGTAATAACATCAATATCACTCATATACTTATATGTTATTATAAGTATGAAACAACCCTATTTCACCATCTATCCATCCTACGGAAAAAGAAATCACCGCGCGTGCGTACGTACGGAATACCGTCTCCACGCCGTGGTGTAATCTATTTTCCACCACCACCTTACATGGATGGGTATAATGGTGTAAAGAATAACTATACATAGTTATTACAACATCATATTGATTCTGATATATTGTATAATCCACTCCAATTCAATTCAATATTTATAGAAATGATATCATCGCTCGTGCGTACGTACGGACTACCGTCTCCACGACGCGATGAGATTCATTCTCCATGTTAACCATTTAAGAATGATTATAATGTATATATAAGAAATAATAATTAAATATATGACATTATAAAGCTACTGGATTTATGTATATATATACATATGTATGTCATCTACTTACTTCCATTTCAAGACAATAAGGAAAGGAAAACAACGTTCATGCGTACGTACGGACTACCGTCTCCATGAACGGTGTTTTTCATTTTATTTATCTATCTATTATATATATATATACTGAATATATATGATATATAAATCATATTTTATATTCTGGAATTAAGTAAATCATGATATAAGTAATAATTATGTCAAGAACAACAAGTCAAAACACCTACGATAAATGAAACGATTTTACCCAAAACGCTTCTTTAATAATGGAATTTACAAAAGAACGGGTAATATAATGTCATAAGTGAACCATATATGATATCATAACAATGAATATGATTCTGTAATAAGTCAATGACATTATTGAAATCATTATACAGGAGGTTCGGACTCATACGAAGAAAATTGGACCTAAGGTAAGGGAAATATCACAATCTCATTTTTATCCGAGATTGTTTATTCGTAAGTATTTACTGGGGTGTATTTTATCATCCACATCCATGTTTTATCAATATGTAATATTATTTCCATCCACCTAAAATTGTTTAAATCCATTTTTACCCTTCGGTGAGTTTTTAGTAATACGTATGAAAGGAATCTTTTGTCGTTTTTCGTACGAGGTACTTTTTGACTTTTCCGAAAAAAGTACGAAGAATGTTTTTTTTAACTTATACGGCACGAACAGATTTCTACTGTTTTATAAAGCCTTATTTTCATGAAGCTTCCTCTAAAAGATTTCATGACTATTTTCAATAAAATCTCTTTCTTTTAAAGTTGCATGATGTTTTGTGAAAAGAAATTGATTTTGAAGAAGAAAGGATATTTTCCTCCAGAATTCAATTCAAGTGTTTTATCAAAATTATTTTCCATATAAGATAATAAAGAGTTCTGTTTCTATCCATATTTTTACATTGATTTGACTATGTTGTGATGGAATTATGTTTATGAATTCCTTTATCTTATATGAATTGATTTATGATGTCATGATGTTTCAAGAATCCCATTTTTGTTACATGTGTTATGTGATGATGTATGTTTTATGATTATGTGGCACACATAAGAAAGGATTCATTATAAGATGGGTGGGACCTATATCTCCCTCCAATGCATTGGGTAAAGATTTTATATCTCATGAGATAGACATGGCTGGAATGGTAGGTTATACCGGTTCAGTGAAACAGGACTGAAACGAGGGTTACTCGATTCAGAAAGGGACTTTGTCCACTAAGATAGTCTTGGCAATGAGTCTTGACTAACAAGAAATGATTCTCTATGATTATGTGTGTATGCCACAATGAGTAATGTTTTAAGTTATGATTTCATTTTCACTTCTATGATTTATCCCATGTTATGATATTATGAGCTCTTTTGCAGGTTAAGATTTCCAAAAGCTATTTTCTTATGTATATGATGTGATTGATATTTCTTTTGTTTACCCTTACTGAGCATTTGAGCTCACCCTTTTATGTTTTCTTTTCCCCAGGATATAAATAAAGGTTTTTAGGTAAAAAAAATGGAAGATCTTTATGGGAGATATTGAAGATCTTTCACCACGATTAGAAGAATACGTTCCGAGTTTCCAAAGACACTAAACTATTACGATCCTTATGTGTGTGTTTTTGTTATGTACTAAGTATTCCGCAAATGTAATGTAATGTCCATGTATGTCAGGATACGGGTCTCTACAGTTGGTATTAGAGGAAAGGTTTAGTCAACCTTTGGAAACTAGGACGCGAAAACGTTAGTGAGATCCCTAGAGATATTTCTAAGGTATGTCTAGGGATGTCCCTGAGGATAAGTATACATATAGGATATAGTGCTAGAACTACGGTAACTATCTTAGAATTTAACCTAAGATGTTAGATATTGAAGGTACTCCCCCTTTATTATGTTGTTTTCCCTAGCATGATTTCGCCTCTCACAAAATTATTTTTGTGTTTTAGTTAATGGAGGGAACTAGAAGGAATTCGGTTAACATTGAATCCAATGGACGAATTGGTGACTATGAGCAACAAAATTGTGTAATGCCTAAAGATAAAGATATTGTGATTATGCCGAATCAGTCATCGCGATATATGATTAACAAGGTGAAATTTAGTGGTATGACTAATTCATCAAAGAAGAGGAAGATAAACTATTATGCATGTTCGCATGTTGAGGAGCATAAAGAAAGGAAGATTGAGATTTCTAAAGAAGGGAAGAAGAACCTTGAGGAATACCTCAAATGGAGGGACCGATGTTATCTGTGTGGAGAAAAGGGTCATAGAGTGACAGATTGTTATGGAGTTCAATGTCTTATTTGTGGAGAACATGGGCATTACCCAACTCAATGCCCTGACCTAAAAAGATACTTCTAAATCAAGGAAGGACTTCTTCCAGGACAGTCATTGATGTGGATGGACTGAAGTGTTTATGTATTGGTATTCAAGAATAATGTTGTTGAGGTACTTTTATGGTGTATTGGAATATTTATGTATTGGTCTAATGTGGTATTCAAAGTGATTGAGATATTTTTGGAAATAAGATGATATGCGCATAATGAAGGGAAAATGAGAAAATGAAATGTTTAACAGTATTCATGAGCTCATGATTGATATAAGGACTAAGTGATATCATGGTTTGAGTATATAGAATTTTGTGGATTTTGGTATGTGGAAGGTGTTAACTTTTAACTGCATTCATGTTTTCACTAAGGTATTCAAGAGAATACATGATTAAGGACTTTGAATGTTTGGAATGTGACCAACAAAACATATCTTATGATATATGGGGATCAACGATGGTATTAAATCTCTGGTAATCATTTTCACTATGTTATGAGAGTGGACTGCAGTATTATGGATAAGCCTAAAGATTAGAATGGATTATGTTGGACATAAGTTAGTATTGTTTAAGGATAGAAGTTTTTTTTCGATATTATTGATGGGATGTTATAGTAATGTAGTTTTAGAAAAAGGACAACCTACAGGACGAGCGACAGCCCATCGCTTCGGACAAGGCTGTGGGAATCGAACCCACAACCGAAGTGTGACTGGCCTTTATCGCCTACCACTGGCCTACAAGAAGTCCCTGTTTAGTAGAAACTAGTTTTATTATATTAAGCAGTATGATATATGAAGTATAAGTCCATTTTAGGAACCATATATGATTAATCTCACTATAGATCGACTTATGTATATAATTTTTGCTAACCTTTTGTTTGAGATAGATGAAATGACCCGTCATTCTATCACATGATCTGCTAACACTTCACGAATAACAAATTCAACTTCATTTATTTAAGAGATGAAGTGGAAATTGTTCAAGGCATGAACAATAGTGAGATTGTACCAAAATAAAGAAAGTATTTATTCTAATTCAAATTTTCAACTTTAGGGAAATGATCTTGAAAACCAAAAATGTTGTCCTAGTGATCTTATACCTGATGAATCGGATGGTACCTTAGATCGTCACAAATTTATGGATTTGTGATTATTGGCTTTTCCATAGCCATGTTCTCTACCACTCTCCATCAGAACATGATGGTTAGATTTTTCTTCCATATCCATATTTTCACCTATGTGGAAACCCAGTAATTAGTTTATTTGGGTAACCATTACGTTTCATACTTTAGTTTTTAAATATTGGTTTTGGTTTTCTATTTTACGATGTGGGTTTCTATCAAAGAAACTTTCAAATAGTAAACCATTTATAACCCCGACGAATTTCGAGGGCGAAATTCATTTTAAGGGGGGTAGAATGTAACACCCCGAGATTTTATGAAAAATATTCTTTTAATTTTATTAATGTCTTGTGTTGTACGCTACACCAAAAGGATCTTGCACAACACGCATCCTTGTCTTGCCTTTCATTACACGCAATCACGACCTTCCTCGATAGCGTGTGTAATACGCAATACCGAGTTTCACTAAACAACGATGTGCTATTAAAATATTATTAAAACTAGCCGTTATGAATAGTAATAACCACTTTTTAAAATTATGTAAATCTTATTTTTCAAAATGAACTTCATTCTTGGATTCGGAGTATCGAATTTAGCCTAACGTGAAATTTTGGTACTTTTCGGATAACTTTCATATTCTGATGAATAGTGAAAATTACTAAATTATAATTAAAAACAACTTTTTTAATCGAAATAGTTAATAGTGATAAATTATTAAATTGAGTGGTTTTAAAGTATATTTAGAATATATTTTTACAATTTAATACAATTTTGGTCATTGGTTGTAATTTCACATTTAAACCAGACATAATCAAGTGTCAATCTTTTGATATATATTGTTTTTTCTAAAAACACGCTATTTATTTTAACAGCGGGATTTAATTATAAAATTAATTAATGCAACTTCTATGTTATGAATTTGGTAAAATAGATTTCATTTTTAAATTCGGAATATGAAATATAGCTTAGGATGAAATTTTGGCATTGTTCTGAAAAACATCAATTTTTGATGAATAGTGAAACTACTAAGTGGTAGTTAAAAAAACTGAATTTTTCATAAAACATAATTTTTCCGCTTCTGTGAATGGAATTTCGAAAATCCGAGAGACACGGTTAATATCAAGGACTAAAATGTGGTTCAATGAGATGAAAATAATTTTTTGGTGAATAGTAACTTTTTACTTTTTTTTTCCGCGGTTAATAGTAAATAGGGTAACTAAGGGTAAATATGATATTACTATTACCCTAACACATGTCCTAATTCCATTGGACAAGTTTAATTCGACCAAAAACAAATTTAGGAATAAAATATGACCATTTAGGCCCACTTGGATTAGATTAGGACATTTATTATTAATTTATTTAAAGAAAGGTTAAAATAGTTAAAATCAAAGTTTAATAAGTAAATCATTTTTAATATGGGGTTATACATAAGATAAATTCGATTGTAAATATTCATTAGAAAGCTAAAAAGATTTCCTACATGATGGTAGTTTATTTGTAATTTTTAGACATAAAATAATTTAATTTATTTATGACACAACGATGATGCAGTAATTATCTTATTAATGAAATATTGACATAATTGATGTTATAAACACCAAAATAAATGTAATTTGAGATTTTTTTATGAATTCCACTAATTTTCTAGGTTACTATGATATATTAGTGTTGATTTAATCAACTTGGTTCGAACATATAATTCTGTTATGACTTTCAAAAAAATCATATATCAAATAGTGTCAAAATTGACACAAAATAGTTTTTAAATCAAATATTATATTATTAATTGTTATTTTATTCCTAAAAATCTAAGGTTAGGCCAAATGACATAGATAAGGATATATGTATTAATAATATACAATTTGGGGTTCGTTTGGCATGTTATAGTAAGTTTATTAACCATATAGTGAAAGAAAACAAAAAGACATGGTAAAAGTTAAATTATTTAACTTAGAGTTAAATCTAATTGATAAGGTTAAAATAATACCCTAAACTTGTCTAAATCTTATTGGTTGATAGTATTTCGACCCATCCTCACTTTAGCTTCGAAATAAGACCCTTTGGAACCATTATAAACCGATTTTGACTTTAATATAAAATAATATTTTGAGATATTCCTAAGGTGCCCCTCTCCTCCCCTATAAAAGGACACCTCCTCCCCCTCCTCCTCACACCAATTTGAGCACTCAAGCTCGGCCAACCCCTGCCAATTTCTCCTCTCCACTTCCCTAGAAACATCCTAGAGGTTCTGGTCTTCCTCAAAGACCAATTTTAGTGCCCTAAGAGGAGGTCTCAAAGAGGCACTTCAAAGAAGACGTAATTACCGTTACCAATTCTTTCATCTTTATTTCTTCTTCCACTTCTTCTTATTAGGTTGTTTCATTATGAAGTAATAACATCAGTATCACTCATATACTTATATGTTATTATAAGTATGAAACAACCCTATTTCACCATCTACCCATCCTACAGAAAAAGAAATCACCGCGCGTGCGTACGTACGGAATACCGTCTCCACGCCGTGGTGTAATCTATTTTCCACCACCACCTTACATGGATGGGTATAATGGTGTAAAGAATAACTATACATAGTTATTAAAACATCATATTGATTCTGATATATTGTATAATCCACTCCAATTCAATTCAATATTTATAGAAATGATATCATCGCTCGTGCGTACGTACGGACTACCGTCTCCATGACGCGATGAGATTCATTCTCCATGTTAACCATTTAAGAATGATTATAATGTATATATAAGAAATAATAATTAAATATATGACATTATAAAGCTACTGGATTTATGTATATATATACATATGTATGTCATCTACTTACTTCCATTTCAAGACAATAAGGAAAGGAAAACAGCGTTCATGCGTACGTACGGACTACCGTCTCCATGAACGGTGTTTTTCATTTTATTTATCTATCGATTATATATATATATATACTGAATATATATGATATATAAATCATATTTTATATTCTGGAAGTAAGTAAATCATGATATAAGTAATAATTATGTCAAGAACAACAAGTCAAAACACCTACGATAAATGAAACGATTTTACCCAAAATGCTTCTTTAATAATGGAATTTACAAAAGAACGGGTAATATAATGTCATAAGTGAACCATATATGATATCATAACAATGAATATGATTCTGTAATAAGTCAATGACATTATTTAAATCATTATACAGGAGGTTCGGACACATACGAAGAAAATTGGACCTAAGGTAAGGGAAATATCACAATCTCATTTTTATCCGAGATTGTTTATTCGTAAGTATTTACTGGGGTGTATTTTATCATCCACATCCATGTTTTATCAATATGTAATATTATTTCCATCCACCTAAAATTGTTTAAATCCATTTTTACCCTTCGGTGAGTTTTTAGTAATACGTATGAAAGGAATCTTTTTTCGTTTTTCGTACGAGGTACTTTTTGACTTTTCCGACAAAAGTACGAAGAATGTTTTTTTTAACTTATACGGCACGAACAGATTTCTACTGTTTTATAAAGCCTTATTTTCATGAAGCTTCCTCTAAAAGATTTCATGACTATTTTCAATAAAATCTCTTTCTTTTAAAGTTGCATGATGTTTTGTGAAAAGAAATTGATTTTGAAGAAGAAAGGATATTTTCCTCAAGAATTCAATTCAAGTGTTTTATCAAAATTATTTTCCATCTAAGATAATAAAGAGTTCTGTTTCTATCCATATTTTTACATTTATTTGACTATGTTGTGATGGAATTATGTTTATGAATTCCTTTATCTTATATGAATTGATTTATGATGTCATGATGTTTCAAGAATCCCATTTTTGTTACATGTGTTATGCGATGATGTATGTTTTATGATTATGTGGCACACATAAGAAAGGATTCATTATAAGATGGGTGGGACCTATATCTCCCTCAAATGCATTGGGTAAAGATTTTATATCTCATGAGATAGACATGGCTGGAATGGTAGGTTATACCGGTTCAGTGAAACAGGACTGAAACGAGGGTTACTCGATTCAGAAAGGGACTTTGTCCACTAAGATAGTCTTGGAAATGAGTCTTTACTAACAAGAAATGATTCTCTATGATTATGTGTGTATGCCACAATGAGTAATGTTTTAAGTTATGATTTCATTTTCACTTCTATGATTTATCCCATGTTATGATATTATGAGCTCTTTTGCAGGTTAAGATTTCCAAAAGCTATTTTCTTATGTATATGATGTGATTGATATTTCTTTTGTTTACCCTTACTGAGCATTTGAGCTCACCCTTTTATGTTTTCTTTTCCCCAGGATATAAAGAAAGGTTTTTAGGTAAAAAAAAGGGAAGATCTGTATGGGAGATATTGAAGATCTTTCACCACGATTAGAAGAATACGTTCCGAGTTTCCAAAGACACTAAACTATTACGATCCTTATGTGTGTGTTTTTGTTATGTACTAAGTATTCCGCAAATGTAATGTAATGTCCATGTACGTCAGGATACGGGTCTCTACAGTTTCGACACATGGTATTATATGGGGTGGAAGTTCGGTTCATTTATGTTAGAACCGAAAATGTCTTTGATTCAACTCGAAAAGTTAATGGTTTAACTCTCCATTATTCATGGGGATCTGGTCAAAATGGAAATATCCATGTAATACTTGGAAGAAAAGGATTCTCCATGAAAGATACTCCACATAGGACCATCATTGATGGCCTTGGATACATAGGAGTTCTCTGCATAGGATCTTCAGCGAAGGGTAGGACGCCCCGGATTTGTCTGTGGAGAATATCTTGAAAATCATTATCTGCAAGGCATCTTCCATGAATGATCCTCCATAAATGATTTTATGAGAGGGTTTGGATGCAAATGGTCTATCTGTGAGGCATTTCATTTGTTTGGGGGTTATAATAGGATGCCTCATTTTCACAAAGGACAATCCCTCTACAATGAATTTTCTATAGTGGGTCTTTCACATATGGTTATTGAGATGGAATCCAAAAATATAAACATGCATATGGTTCTTGATAAAGGTATTTTATTTAATTTTTATGAATTGGGGGAACCTCCAACATCCATAAAGTATTTCATTCATGAATTCTTCATGACAATGCAGAAAACCTTGTGGGGTGGTGGTCTGTGAAGCTATTTTTTCTTTGTCGTTTCACCAATTTTAATCGGTTCTTCAATTTTATTCTCTGATACATTTCCATCCATTTCCATATTTTGTGATTTTTTTTTTCTTAATGTCAGAAATATTTTCAGGACACAACATATTCCACCCATCGTAATGGGTTCCAGTCGGAATTAAGATGAGGAAATTCTTATGTAGAAGCGATCCAGATTTGAATGAAAGATTATAAAATGCTCTAATATTTTTCTAATCATAGGGACTCAGATAAAATAGTTTTATTTTTTATATGGTTAAAAGAAAAACCCTAAGAACATTGTATTTTTTCATTTATAACCTTAATGTTTTCTAGTCCATAATGTTGCATCCTTATCATGAATAACTTGTCTTTTTCAAAGACCTCTCTTTGTAGATTTTAAATATTCCATGATTTATAATTATTTAATTTTTAATTTTTTGATATTTTTATTATACCTTCTGAATGGTAGTTTTATCAATAAAATAATCTAATTTTACATAGGATTTTTTTTCACCCAAGAGTGTTTTGTGTTAATTATTATGGGAATTTTAGTGGCTGGAAAACCAGAAAAATTACACTGATGTTTTAGGTCGAACTACTTTTACAAAAAATTGTGGGGAGGGGGTCCCAATTAGGGTATTGGCCAAGAATGTCCCAATATTTTTTGTACTTTAAATTGGAAAATTTTCTTACCCTAGTTTTATAATTTTGGAATCTGAAATGTGATATGGGAAAAGTTTGAGAGTATTAACCATAAGAATACATTCAAATATGATGTTGTTGGGGCATATGGAGGTTGGAAAAATCTTATCATGAGGATCAATTTTTTTTTACTTCCCACTTTTTTTTTGAAACTGAAGTAGAGACAACTAGGTCATAAAATGCATTATCAAAAAAAGGTTTCCTTAGGACACTAACACTCCATTTCCAATGGTCATGTAATTTTATGGGAATTCAGTTTTCTCAAGACCATGAGAGGTGGATTTCCAGGTGAATGATATCATAAATTTTAAGGGAATATTGATCGATACTATCAATGAATAAGAAACCACGCCTACATGAATTTAGATATTGTAAAGGATAGTTGAAGCATTGTAAAATTTAACATCATGAAACTATGAAATATTGAATACAATTTAATGTCTTATAATTATTTTTAGGGATATGATTTAGGATCACTATGCTTTTGATAGGGGATGAATGATTTTTTCCATTTATGGTAATCTATACAAGAATTCTCTATCATTATTTGGCATGAAGAGTGAATGTTTTAAGAAATAATATAGGGGTTTCAAAATCCAAAATAAAGATATAGGGCATGGAATCCATAAGGGCATATGGAGATTAGAAAATCCTCCCACAATGATGGATTTTCCTTTCGTGAATTGGAATTTTCTCAAAATCTTATCAAAATCTAACTGGGGAATATTTTTCATAGCCAAAAATCTGTCCTCAGGACACTAAATCTCCATTTTTTATGGTGGGTGAGATTTATGGGGATTCAGAACTTTCCACACATAGAGTATTATTTGTGAATGGGATGATACAAAATATTAATTATTCATGTTTGTAGATATTTTTCTATAAAGGGTAGAAATGTTTTCCTTGCATAATTATGAGAAGGTTCCCTATAAAGGTGAAACACATGCATGGGGATGGAGAAAATTTTATTTGTTTCAAGGATGTGGGTAGACCCAATGTCGAAGACTCTTTTTTCACTACGTATCTTTCAAGGTATAGAATCAAATATCACATAGTTCAGCACATTCATCATATTTCAATAAAACTATTGTGTGGGAAAGGTGGATTGTCATTCGATTATGAGCTCACAAATTTGGTGGGGATCATATTGGACCCTCCTCTATAGATCATGCTATTGTATAGAGGAATGAAGAAATTTCTTTCCTTCTATCTAGAAATTTAATGTACAGGTCTTAACCATACACCGTAAATGTGGGTAGATTTTTACCTCATGGATTGACCTAAGATATGGGGTTTGGGTGATTCTAGGTTTCCTAATATTATAGGAATCAATATAGAAATACTTATTAGAAATTTCCCACATGAAGGATTGACCTATTCATAGGTATGGGGAATTTTTAATTTTTTTTGAGGCCGGACCAATGATTCAATGTTCAGGTGACACTATGTATCATAGGATAACAATAGTCAATCCAAAAATAGTTCTTAATATCATGTAGTTTAGTGTTATGTGACTAAGAAAGAGGTTATGCAGATTAATTTCAGGTGTTATAGGATACATGAGGTTCTATAGTTTAACATCATATGGATATGATAGAAACCATGAGTATCTAGTGGCTAATTATGTCAGTATGTTCTAGAAGCCCTAAACATGAGTGGAAAAGAATTTAAAAACCATGATCCCAAGGACTCTCATAATATGAGAAATGATATAGGGCATAGAATCTCTTATAGCATACGAAGATATTAAAATCCTCTCTAGATGAATTATTTTCCTTTGGTTTATATGATTTCATTAGTAAAATTATTAAAATCCTAGTATTCCATATCGTGCATAGTACAAAATTTTTTTGACCCTATGAAACTAACCCACCATTTCATATAGCCAGGGCATTTTATTCTGATCCAAAATTTACTAGGGAATTGATATTGATCCCTGGAAGAGATGTGTATATGAATATCAAAAACATTCATTCCAAAATTTTCCTTGGAGTTTGAAATTCCCTACATATATCTTACTCATACGTAAGGTTTCACTTCTATTTCTCTAATAGATCTCTGAATGGATATCCCAAACATGAGTATTCTTACATTGAACATTTTTTGTACACATGGTATGGGGAAATCTTATTTTTACTCATGAGTTCAACTAGGGTACAATGCATATGTGTCACTATATATATTTTTAGATCATGAATAGGGTCATATGGAGTTTATAAGGTCTTATTCCATTTAACATGATGTGGTGTGGAAAATTTTTTCCCTATTGTGAAGAAGAAATACCTGGTTTTCCCTTTATTATCATGCTAATAGGTCTATCTATTATGGGTTGATGTTCCTTGATTATGTGTGTAATCCCTTGAAGAAACTACTAATCCCATGTAAGATGTGCATTGTGTGAGAAATAAGTGGTGAAAAGGTTTGATCTGCCACATAAATCTTATAAAATGAAGGATAACAATATTTTTAATTTATGGTGGCTAGACAGGGATGAGAAATATGAGTTTCACTATCACGAACCATGCCCGATCATCATCTGACCCGGCTCCTGACCCGGTCCATGACATTGCCCGAAGGATGTTCCCGATTCCCACAGGCTAGCAACTAGTGTCAGGCATCAAAATAAACTAGTTGGGAATGATTTTGGCCCATAACAAATATGAATAAACATAATATAAACAAGTAGATAAATAAAGGGAAATAAACCAAACAACATAACAGTGGAAAAAGGAATTAAAGAAGTGACGTGACATACCTCAGGTGACCCCGTGGGTCACCACAGAACGTAAACCATGCTCACTCCAAAAAGAAATCCAAGGTTGAAACATGCAACTGAAAAGTAAAGTAGGCATTAGCACTGAGATGCCCGGTATGAAAGCCAAAATATAACCACATCCTATGCCACTGACTTTAGTAAGAAATCCAATTATGCCAGTTTGAAAATATGATATAATAAAATAATTTTTCTCCTTTTTTGACATTCAAGTAATGAGTTTTTATTTTCAGTTAAAGCATTTCACTCCTACTACATTTTCAAAATAGGTTCCAAGCATGCATTAATGTTTCAAAGTAAACAGAAACCAGTTTGGATTAAAATATGGTTTTCAAAAACAAGAAATCAAGTATAAAACAACATAGAATAAAGTTACATCACAACCCTCATGTCACAACTGATCCCCATGGGTAATCCTTATAGGTATCTAGAACTAGTGGGAACTTAGATAGCTCGTACCTCAGTGAAACGTGGTGTTGAAACCACAACCCTAAAAAAAACATGGCATAGAAGACCACGAGCCTTAGAAAACGTGGTTTAGAAGACCACAACCGTAAGTAATTCATATGTTTAGTTAGTATTGTTGCATCAATCATTCTAGATGAACTAGGACGAACCCCTACCGTGTCGTCTAGAATACTAGTCCTGGTCACCCACCTAGATACCCAGGTTTCCCATTGTGCTCTATTTCAAGTGGTGGGGAGTTTTCTATACCAATAAAACATATAAGTACATATAACATTCTTTATCTAAATTCTATTCAACCTCTCACCACCACAATCTTTCCTTATGCTCATTCCCCCTCTATCACGTCACACAATTCATAAGTATCAAATTAGGCGCATAATAACACATTCAACTTAAACAAAATCATTTTTCTAAAACCAAATGGGGCATGCCTCAAGAGAGTTTTTTCATTTCCATAAATCATTATTAAGATGAAAAACATGATTAATTACATTAAGGGAACAATTTTTATATCTAACCAACCAAAAGGCCACACACCTTTGGAACTACTCATTACCAATTCAAAACCACTTAGGAAATCAATTTTTCAAGAAAGATCACATACGACCGATAGCATTAAAAATTCATTTCAATTTTTAAAGCAAATGAATAATCATTTCTATCAACTAAAACCATATTTCATAGAATGTTCATGTGGTGTAAATGTAAAACATAATTTTAAACAAGCAAGAAATTATAAAATTCAACCTAAAGGAATAGGCATTGGGGGCCGACTTCAAACATGTTGCTATTTGTCGACGACCACCTGAACCGACCATGCGCACTTCAATGCACATGAATTTATAAAAACATATATAAATACCCCTAGATGCATTATACATATTCCCAACACCATGAGAGAATATGTACAAATAGGGCATTTATATATATATGTCTTACCTTATCCATGAACATGCATGCGTTCTTGACACCAGTAACTTGAAACCATACAACAGAGTTCAACATGATAAAGAAATAATTCATTAAAACAATTAGATACCTAAAAATATACAAAATGTTTCAAAATAACATGTAAGGGTTTGTATTAATGACTCACCGATTTATTATAACACAAGAATCAATAGCATAAACCGTAATCATCATCTATAACAAGAGGTTTCAACAAGGGAATTTCCACAGGAGATAAGCTACTCACACATTTCAACCCACCATTTGAAAGAAAAGTAAAAACCCCATTCTGAATATATTTGAGACTACAACTCAATTTAAAACCAAATTCCTATTAAAATATTTAATAAAACACATAATAATTTTATAAAACAACTCTTATAGGCATTGCA
Source organism: Viscum album (assembly GCA_963277665.1). Lineage (NCBI taxonomy): Eukaryota > Viridiplantae > Streptophyta > Magnoliopsida > Santalales > Viscaceae > Viscum > Viscum album. The sequence goes on along the minus strand of OY728131.1, from coordinate 1,223,564,560 downwards.
AGGCTTTGAACACAAACACCCACTCAAAAATTCTTCTAAATCCAAACGCACAAAAATAACATGACAAAAAAGAATTTACAGTGCTGGCGCAACATAATAAAACACTAATAAAAGACTAAACATGGATTTTCATCATGAACAAACACTATTCCATGTGAAAAGGCAACAAAAAATATCCCACACATAATAAATTCATGGAAAACCAAATTTTCCTAAAACAAATAAATTAAATAACATGATAAATTAATTAGACAAGTAAAGTAATTCCTCCAATAATATTTGAATGAAGAACCGCCAAAATCAATATAGAAAACTTTGCAAAAAAGGGTGTGAAACTCTCATCTCATGACAATCACACTACAAGTGTTCTAATGTGAACCCTAAAAACAATGTATCATGTCAATTACACCAAAAATACACAAAATAAAATATGGAACCCATACCATAAATCTAACAATTGGAAGATTAAAAAACAAATCTAAGAAAAAGAAACCTGTGGGAATGGTGTAGATGGCCATCCGAGCAAGGGAGTGGGCCACCGGAGGTGTGCTGCACCAGAAATCCCTACCGGAAAGGAAGGGAGGCATGATTATGAGTGGTACGAAGCAGGAAGGGGGTGATGTGGTTCGGTGTGAGGTGGACAATGACATAGAATGGTTTTAGTAAATCGATGCGGCCAGAGGGAAGAGCGATAGGAGGCACCTCTCATGGTGGAGGATCCAGGAGGAAGAAGGTCGACGGTTTGATGGAAGGGATTGTGGAAGAAGGTGCAGACCGACGAGATTGAGGGGGGAGGAAGAGTGAGTGAAAAAACAACAATGAAATGGGATTATAAAATACAATTAAAATAAAAATTATATAAAAAATAAATTAAATAAAAGCCTTATAAATAATAATAAATTTAATAATAATAATTAAACTAAAATAATAAAATCAACTACCATAATGAAATTATTTATTGAGGTTAGACACTGCGCATAGTCGTGCGCATGGTCGCACGCCCATATAATAACCATATTAAATTCTAAATTAAAACCAGTTCAAACTAAATCTCTAAAGAGACTAATTATATTAAAATAAAGCCCATGTACGTGTGTGAAAATTCTCCCCACCACAAAAAACATTATGCCCCTAGAAAGTCACCCTGCCAACCAAGGAAAGAGACTCGAGATCGAAACTGAATGGGAACAACGAAATCACGAACTCAATGTGACTTTTCACAACATCGGTCACTCCAGACCAACTCTGAGGGAAATTTAAAAGAGAAGAGACATTAAGAAATGTGCAGGATTCTCCCCATCACAAGAACTTAACTATCACAACCAACATTGAGACTCTCAGTACAGGTCAACTTTGGAAATACTAATTTGAACCAAAGTGAAAACTGGCAACAAGGACCAAAACTCCTACACATATTAACTCTCAAAGTGACCACAACACAACAAGATCTATGGTGAGTCTCCCAACCATCTAAAAACTAACCCGTTTAAGCAAATTATCGTTACTGATACATGCTCAACACAAACCAATCCTTGAACTCTTTACACAAACTAAGCCCCCACCACATGAGTTCCTTGATTAACAACCCCTGACCAAAAGGTGGACTGAATCCCTATTCATTATTTCCCAAGACACATGTGTCTTCAAAACAAGAAAATTCTAGAACTAGAATGTGTCACATTTGAGGAGGTGCAGCTACTGGTATTTGAAGAATACGAGATCACAACGCCTTCTTATAACCACAGTGGGGTATTCAATGAATGAAGACCGCAATTAGAAGAAGAGACCTTTATGCCTCTTACAGCAAAACAGAACCCTAAAATACAAGATAACTACAATAGGAAAATTCAAAACGTCCCCATTTGATAATGGAGACAAAAATTAGACCATGGTTCCCCACACCGAACAATTTTTGACTGCGTGAAGATCATCACTTCGAGACCTGTGGCTAGAGCTATGATATCTTGAAGCATATGCTGCCCTGCAGTCAGGAGCTAACATCCTTTGGTCAAGACACCTACTGACAATGCTACTAGAGAAACCTCTCCAATTATCTCAAATGGCTACACTGACGGAAATCCTTCAGAGGATGTTGACAAGGTGACTTAAATTACCCAAACCTAGCACAATAGAAGAAAACAAAGGGGTGGACCAACTAATAGATGGTAGAATTGACAAGAAGACTTGTCTAAGATTGGTTCCTATGATTCTCTCCCGTCACCAGATGGGGAACCTTCCCAAAAACCAAAAATAAATGGTCCTAGAACCCTGGATGAAGACCCAACAGAAGAGAAAATTTAACATATTCCATAACGCTACCTCCAGAGAAAATGGAATCAACACCTTGGAATGCCCCATGTAGGCCTTCACTGCTAATTGGCCTTACTCGACACTCACTAGCCATGCCACATTCATCAGCTTCACTTCATCTGGTACAAACCATAATATTAGAGTGGTCTTAAACACCTTCCAAGACTTACCATCATGCAATGATGATGGGATTATCACCTCCACCAATACAAAGTTTCACCTTCAAACGGACCCGAACCAACACAATCTCTCATAGCATTGGGAGTTTCCAATAACCTGAAAACACCAACAATTTCACCAAGACAGTCCACTACCTTCGATAGATCACGATCACCACAGAATCTGGACAATAACCGAAAATAATTGAATTCCCCCACTCCTCTAAGAGTTTGGGTAGAACCAACAACATGAAGAGGGTCACTAAAAACATCTTGGACTTTTCTGGGCAGTATACTCAAAAACAAGAGGCACAAATCATAATCAAAACTCATTATAAATCCAAATTCCACACCTCAATCACAAACGAAAGCTCAAACTCAAATCACTATTCCAACCACAATTCAGTATGTCCAAACCAAGAACCCAAGAAATATGATAACAAACATGAAAACAGAACACTAAACAATTTCTCACTCACTTTTCTAAACATTTGAAAATACTTTTTGGAAAACCATTTTTCTGAACATAAAACAACTTAAATATCCACCATTAGTATCCCATGAAGTCTCACACATACATATCCTGGTGCTAGCTCAAGAACCCATCCACTCACATCACCAATTTCTCCACTTACCACATGCACACCTCAATGTATGAAATCAATCACAAGAATACCAACAGTCTATTCAAAACACTTCTAATTTCCAAAATAGATCATTCAACACAAAAAAAAATTCCCAACCAATTTTCAAAAGTCACTTATCATTAAAGAATAACATTTCCAAATTCCAAAAGTTTTTCCATTTTCAAAACCATTTTCCACTCCAACAACCATATTATCTTTTTAAAAAACCTTCAAAAAAATCCATTTTCATTTTTGAGATCTACACACACCAACCAAAATGAAGGTCACACATAACTTACAACAAAATTTCCAAAAACAACGAACTAGTGGCTATGAAATCGTGGTAACAAGGCTTAGCAGATCATCCTATGATCGGGCATCCCCACAAGAAGTATCATGGACCGGTCACTGCGGTTGTGCATGGGTCGCTAATCCATGCAGGCTCATTGCGTAACACCAGATCACTTCCCTTGTCATCCCTCATCCACATAGACCAAGAAAAATAAAAACTCAAATCTCATACTACACCTGGAAACTTGAGTCTCAAGACGGGAAATGGTTCATGACATCCTACCTGTACCAACCTCTTGAGTCCTGACACACCTAATCACCATGCTACCTGACACCCCAAATAACAAAAACCACAATCTGAAACCATTTTTTCATTAACCATGTGGGGTCATCATCCCGTTCGGTGCCTGACCTGGTCTGCGACATGGCCTGAACGTCATTCCCGATCCCCATGGGATGGAAAATAGTGCTGGACATCAAAATAATTAAGTTGGGAAGGATTTTGGGACATACAAAATATGAAAAAACATAAACTAAACAAGAAGATAAATGAAGGGAAATAAACCAATCATCTTGGTAGCAGAAAAAGTAATTAATGAAGCGACGTGACTTACCTCAGGTGACCCCGTGGGTCACTGTTGAACATAAACCAAACTCCTTCCCAAAATAATTCCAAGCCTGAAACCAGCCACTGAAATGTAAATTAATCATGAGCAATGAGAAGCTCGTTAATAATGCAAAAATATTACCACGTCCTATGTCCCCCACCATTAGTAATAAAACCAATTATTCCAGTTTGAAAATAAGATATAGTAAAATAATTTTTCTCCTTATTTTCAAAATAAAGTAACGAGTTCTCATTTTCGGGTAAAGAATTTCACTCTCAGTACATTTTCAAAATAGGTTCCTCGCATGCATTAACATTTTAAAGTGAAAAGAAACTAGTTTGGATTAAAATATGGTTTTCACAAACAAGACATCAAGTATGAAACAACTGAAAAGAAATTTAAATCACATGAAGCATGTCACAAATGAGCACCATGGGTAATTTCTATATGTAACTAAAATAATTGGGAACCTAGATACCTTGTACCTCAGTGAAACATGGACTAGAAACCACAACCCTCATAAAAAATGTTTCTCTGAAGACCATGGCCCTCAGAAAACGTGGTATAGAAAACCACAAACCTCTATAATCCATATGTTTAGTTACTATTGTTGTATCAATCTTGCTAGATGAACTGGGATGATCCCCCACCGTTTCATCTAGCATACTAGTCCTGGTCACCCACCTAGATACCCAGGATTTCCATTGTGCTCTATTTCAAGTGGTGGTGAGTTTTCTTTATCAAGAAACCATATAAGAACATAACACATTCATTATTTAAAACCCATTCAACCTCACACCACCACCCTCCCTCCATAAGAGCATTCCCCCTCTTTCACTTCACACAATGCATAAGAATCAAATTAGGCACAAAATAACACACTCAACTTAAAAAATAATTTCTCTAAAACCAAAGGGGGAATTCCTCAAGAGAGATTTTTCTTTTTCATAAAGTATTTTTAAGATGACAAACATGATTAATTACATAAGGGAAACACATTTTATAACTAACCATCTGAAAGGCCAAACACCTTTGGAATTACTCAATACCAATTCAAAACCATATAGGAATTTTATTTTTCAAGAAAAATAACTTAAGGCTGATAGCATTAAAAATAAATTTCAATTTTCAAAGAAAAGACAAAATCATTTCTAGAAACTGCAACCATATTTCACAGAATGTTCATGTGGCGTAATTGTAAATCATATTTTTAAACAAGAAAGCAATTATGAAATTCAAACTGAAGGTATAGTCATTGAAGGCCTACCTCAAACATGTCGTTATTTTTCGACAACCACTCGAACAGAACCTGGGCACTTCCATGCACATGACTTTATACACACATATATAAATACCCCTAGCTACATTTCACATATTCCCCGCGCCATGAGGGAATATGTACAAAGAGGGAATTTATACATATATATATATTTCTTACCTTATTTATTCACATGAAGATTTTCTTGAATCCCAAAACATTAAACCATACAGCAGGGTTCAATGTGCTAAACAAATAATTCAATAAAACAATTAGACACTTAAAAATATACAAAACATTTCAAAATAAAACATAAGGGTTTGCGTTAATAAAACAACCATTTATTATAACACAAAAATCAATCACATAAATTATAATCGTCATCTCCAACAAGAGGGTTCAAAAAAGGCATATCCACAACAGATAAGCTACTCACACATTTCAACCCACCATTTCATAGAAAAGTGAAAACCTCATTTTTAAGACATTTGGGACTGAACCTCAATTTAAAACCAAATTCCAATTAAAAGATTTAATAAATGACATAAAATTTTATAAAACAACTCCAATAGGTATCGCATGGCTTTGAACACAAACACCCACTCAAAACTTCTTCTAAATCCAATCACACACCAATAACATGACAAAATAGAATTTAAATCACTTGCGAAACATAATAAAACAATAATAAAATACTAGACATGGGTTTTCATCGTGAACACACACCATTACATGTGAACAAGAAACTAAACAAATTCCACACATAATAACTTCAAGGAAAACCAAATTTTCACAAAACAAATAAATTAAAAAACATGATAAATTAATAAGAAAATTAATGTAATTTCTCAAATAATATTTGAATGTGGAACCACCAACCGCGGCAAAGAAAACATTGCAGAAAAGGGTGTGAAACTCCCGTCGCATGACAATCGCACCACAAGTTGTCTAATGCGAACCCTAAAAAAATTGTCGAGTCAATTACACCAAAACTAGACCAAATAAAATATGAATCCTAAACCGAAAATATACCAATTGGAAGAAGAGAAAAACAATCGAATCAAACCAAACCTAAAATAAATGTGTAAATGGCCAACCGAGAAAGGGAGTGGGCCACCAGAGGTGCGCCATGCTGGAAATCTTGGCCGGAAAGGAAGGTAGGAACGGTTCTGAGTGGTACGAAGCAACAAGGGGGGGTATCGTGGTTTGGTGTGCGGAGGATAGCGACACGACTTAGTGGTAGAAGATCGATGTAGCCGGAGGGAAGAGCGGGAGGAGGCTCCGGTCACGGTGGAGGTGCAAGGAGGAAAAAGTTAGGCAGTTCGATGGTAGGGTTTGCGGAAAGAGGTGTGGCCCAATGGGATTGAGGGGGTGGGAGGAAGAGGAAGTGAACAAAAATGAAATGAGAGAATAAACTAAAATTAAAATTAAATAAAAAAAATTAAAGATAAGCCTAATTAATCATAAAAAAACTAATAATTACAATAAAACTAACATAATAAAATCAACAACAATAATTACATATTTATTTAGGCCAGACACCGCGCACGGTCATGTGCATGGTCCACGAACGTATAAGAACCCAATTTTTTTCTAAATTTAAACCAGTTCAAACTATATCTCTAAAGCGAGACTGAAAATAATTATATTAAAATAAATCATTAGTTATGTTGGGACATTCACTATGTATCTTATGTGAAAGGAATCAATACATACATAGTTATGAAACCTTTTACAGTTTAACATCAAGCGTTGAGGCTGTAGATGACCCAACGTGAATGTGGGGGAATATTGTGGATGGACCAATAAATAGATATATAAGCATAATGATGTATCCTATAAGGGAAGGAATGAATCCACATATTGTTCTTAGAGGTTTCCCCCAACTAGGTCTAACTAATGTACATGATAGGGAATCTCACATGAAATGCACCTCTCAATATGACCTACTTTGGAGTCCCAATATTGATTTAGTTTTTGGGTAGGTGAGGGGGAATTTTTTTTATTTTTTTCACTCAGCCTAGTATGTGAGGTATATGAATCCCTTTGTGTCTAATTGAATGAGAATTGAGACACACATTGTTATCGATGATATCTCCATGTTTAGTTCGGACCAATACATTTTGAGGGGAGATTTTATGATTTGTTGTAATAGGATATAGAATCCATCCATCTTGATGTATCTAATATAATATAATATCAATCCATACATAGTTATTTGAATTGAATTATCCATGTAGGACTAAGCTATAAATAGACTGGAATTTTTCACTTTTTTTGACCGGTTGGACCATGATGTATAATATAGACATCACTATTTATCTTCTTTATGTATGAATCAAGTGATGTGTAGTTGTGGAGGAAGAGACACCATACTAAGATCTGAATCTCATGTGGGATCAATGATATTTTATCATTTCCTTTCATAGATCAAGATCTTTTATTATAAATTATTTATTAAAATTATGTTTTCTATGCAATTTATCGTCATGTTGTAAGGTCGTATATTATTATGTTGTTTAACATCGTGAAACTAGTTCATCCATCATGTACATTAACATCATGTGATCTAGATGTCAAGCACCATACATTTTATCCTCATGTGGTTAGAAAGATACATCTTTAGGATAAATGAAATATTTCTTCAAGAAACATGCATTAGTGCTAGACGTTGTGATTTTTCCATCCATAAAGATAAAGGAATAAGGTCCATTTGAGTTGTCCATGTGTATATTATTGGGGTCCTCCAATTTTTTCTCCAACATCAGAGTTTCTTTTTGAGTACATAAGAGTTCAGATAACCCACACCATCTCTCCTTTAAGGAAAGTCTAGAGGGGGTTTTTTAGATAATTGATTGTGAAATATTGTTTTGGGGAACCTATAAATGTGTAAGGTATTAATATATTTCCATGATGTCACTCTAATTTATCTAGTTTTTTCCTGTATTTATATTTAATGGATATGTATTCACAGATTGAAATGAGGAGCTAGGGTAGCTGAAAAGTGACAGGTAGGACGATCTCTATCCCATTTAATAATGAGTATCAGATCTCTTGTTTGGTTATGTGGGACATGGTTTGGTAAAACCAAAAAGCACGGATGATATTTTTTATCCAAAACCTCTTTTCATTTTATACCATTTTTAGCAGTACATTGGATGTGGTCTTTTTAAGGAATATTTATTTCCATTAGATGCTTCATTGTAGAGGGATGAACAGGTGGAATTTATATCAAACTGTTGATATAGATTTCCCATTTTAGCAGAGAAGAATTTAGTGTCATTTTCCATCATTATTTCATGATGGATGTCTAATATAGTGATGATTTCTTACTTCATTAAACGAACAAAGTTTCTTTTCATAACTTTTAATTGGGGTATAACATTGACCCATTTGAATAAGAGGTCGATAGCAATGACATTGAACTTGAACTGCTTGGTTTTAATGGGAGGATATAATCCCATGACTTCAAATCCACATATTGAAAATATCAAGGGTTACTTGGTTTTGTGAGACTAATAAGGGGGTTAGTTGATGAATATAGCATGAAACTTACAAGAATGGAACTTTTAGTGAAGTTATTGTATTCATAAGGTATAGAGTACTTGTAGAATCCATGCCTTCAAAATTAATGACAAACATGGAAACTAAATTATGAGAGCCTAAGGCCACATTATTAACTTCCTTCATGAAAACAACCATATCTTATCCTTTAATTCACCTATGTATGACACCATCATGGATCAACATATATAGCACCTTTTGTGGGCTCATGCCATCATACAGAACACTGTTAACTTCTCACCGTCATAATGTATTACCCTTGTATGTATTTTATGGGAAAAATACATTTTGATGGAAGTCCAAAATAGATGTAATGTAGTTGATGATAGGACCATAAGTTCATGAATGGGGATAATCATGTTAATTTCATTCATTTTGGCCTAAAACAATGGTGAGATGATCTGGAATTGAGTATTTTTATGGTCATTTAATTATGGTCTTGATCGGGAAATGATGGGGCAGTATTTCAAAGTCCATGTACTTTGTCATTTGATAATTGATGAACAAGATTAAATGTTGGTTAAATAGTTAATTCTACCCTTAGTACCCAATCATGATTATGAAGGGGTTTTATATATTCCTTCATGATAGCATAGTCATGATTAACTTTATTTTAGATCAATATAGATTGTCCTTTTTATCTCAATGTGTTTTATTTATACATGAAGTGCTACCTCAAGCCCTAATATTGTAGTTCGATGTTATTCCTCATTGTTTGTGAACCCCTATAATAGTAATACAGAGTAAGGAAAAACAACCCTCACTGGAGATATGATTACAACTCACATCCCTGCATTGTTGGACTTGGGGTCTTCCATCCTTTTTGCAGTTGGGATTCTACAAGCACAATCAAAGTGTATTTCAAATATATATGGGACATCATGAATAGATAGAAACCTCTTCTCTAGGTATTTCAGTATCCAATGAATTATTTTATACCTATGGGTTATCCACCATTATGTCCACCAATATTTGACCTTTGATTGATTTTTGAGGCATTAACTGAATTTCAATCTAGTACAAAATGATTTCCCATTGTAGAAGATGTCTAGTCAACATTATATGGATATGAATTCGATTTAGTGGGTCGAAAATAGTGACCAAATAGACCTCATGATGTTATAGGTATTTCTACAGTTTCTATACCAAAATTATTAGTGCTATAAAACATTTATTGATTTCAGAATAAACAATCTCAACAAAGATCATGATTTGACTGAGATAATAGAGACTGCTTTCACTTCCAATGTCATAATTTCATGTGAGGAAGGAATTTAATGACGTCTCAATGGATGTAACATATTAAATAAGTGTCCTTACTTCAATAGGTGGTAATTTCACTTTGAATATTAATAGATATATCTTGAGACTATCAAATGATTCCAATAAATCCTCTACCAACTGATGTGTAACCCCTTTTTTCATCAATTTGGTGAAGGGAAATCATTTTCCTACAATGTTTCTTATAAAGAGGTGCACGTTGGATAAATTCTTTATAGTCATGTCAACTCAGTGATGTTTTGATTTAGTGAAACATAAATTATTTCCATTTTCTTTTTGGGGTAAACATCGATGTCATGATGGAATACGATGAAGACATGAAATATCCCCTAGGTAATTCCTAAAGAAATTTTCAAGGGGTTCATTTTTATAATGTTTTGTTACTCTATTACAAATATTATTTCAAGATCATATAGGTGGTTCATGAAATATTAGTACTTATCAAACATATAGTCAATATGGTATTCCTCAAACCGTCTCCTGAAGGTTTTGAAGATGTGATACATTGCATGTTGATATGTAGCGCCAAAAATCATCAAACCACATAGAATTAACTGATAAAAAAATAATCCCCATGGGAACTAAAATCATTGGCCTCTTAGTCAATCTTAGGAATTAGGATTTTCTTGTATCTATAACAGACCTCCACGATGGAGATAAATTGATACCAAACTATATCATCGATAAATAATTTGGTGATCGGGATTGGTAATTCATCTATTAGGCAGTTAATATTAAGATCCCCAAAATCTATGAAGACATTTATTTTCCCATTATTTGTTTTAACATAGACTACATTGGATATGCAGATGGGATGTTGGACTTCTTAAATAATGTTGGATCTGATGATCCTGTCAACTTTTTCCTCTATCTTGGAAGCATGTGTCGGGTATATCCTTCTCCCTACTTGTTTATAGACCCCAATGGTTCTCTACCAGGCCCAGGTGGTGAGAGGACACATTGGGTTTGAGCCTTCACATCTATTTTTATTTCCTGGAGAATATATCTTGATGATTCTTTAATAAGGATGTGTATACCTCTTATTCCTTAAGAGTCATAGACACACTAAGGAAGGTGGACTATGGATATTTTTCTCTACAAAAGATTATTTTTATGAGTTCATCAATGATGTTTTAGATGCATTTATTGAATGGTGGAGGAGAATCCCTATGGTCCTCCTATTCTTCTACCTCATATTCCTATTATTCATCTTGTTCATTTAGGGAATAAACTCTTTTGATGAGTTCTCCAATGTTATGTGAGTGGTTAATGTCTCATTATTCAGCAGAGGGAGTGACATAAATTGATCCATTTGATATCATGGGATGTGTTTGAAGCTCTGGAGAGGATAATGTGGGGTATTAAAGTCTATCCCTACCCTCGATGCAAGAGATGTAAGTGCTCATGTCCTTGGTGTGTTGGGTCGGGTAGGTTAGTCGGCCCAATGGGAGATTTATGATGAATTTCTTTCCTCTAATGGAAATTCTTGAGTTATGGGGCTAGAGAGGAAAATTCTAAGTCCTTGGGAGTTTGACATTCCTATTGGGTCTACCGAACGGTCCTCCCTATAATTTTTTCAACATTAGTAGTCTAATTAGGGTTTCACCAAGATATTTTATTTTTCCCATATCTATGTATTCCCCTATATCCTCAAATCCTATTGAATCCTCCTTCATTTCCCCAATCAAATGTGAGGAACTCAGGTTAACATCCATACACTCTATCATATAAGGGATACATTATGTTCATGAAATTAATTGAATCAAATAACATGACTTCATCTGTTGAGTAATTTTCACATAAGACCATTTTTGGTGATGTAATTTCTTATCTAATTCCCCTATTTTTATATTTGAAGGAATAAAATCATAGAGGATTGGAATTATTGATGTTTCATCTTGCTGCACTTACTCTCTACCATTCTCATGGAACCACTTCTTCGACGGTTGAGATTTTGAGGATTGAGGGGCCATGTATATAGGCTACACTATTGCTGGATCTACTAGTGGAATAGAAAGTTGTTTTAATTTTGCCAGGAGAATACCATGAGTTTGATTGATCAAATTATAAGTCATCAACCTATCTTCCTTAAGCACTCTCCATATAACAACTTCTTTCAACTATCCTCCAATATCAGGGGAAGTATTGGAAACATATGCCACTTGTGTTGGCAGTGGTCCTAGTTTCATTCCCCTAGAATGTATCATTTTTTAGGAGGTATTTAAAGATGAAACAATCTTGGATTGTATGTACCAGTATACTAAAATGGATAATTTTTTTTGATATTCATAGAGACCCACCTCATCAACATTTTTTTTCTCTAGTAGATGGAGTAAATCATGTACTATATAGGCTTTAAAATAACCACTAACTTTATTAATTTGTAATAAGTGTACTTAATTTATATTATACTCAAATTAATTTTTATTCGGTGCTCGTCAGTTTTCCAATCAAGGTGGGGGTTCTTTTAATGATCGAGGGGTGTTTCATGATAAGATGTAGGATTTAGAGATGGAATGGGTGTAGAGTTGGGTTGATGTGTAACCAATGTCAACTCACCATTTGCATTCTGTTCCCTAGTGTTGGTGGGGTTATCTGGATATGGAGATGAGTTTATTGTATAGATTCATACATTCTTTAGGTGATGGATGAGAAATCTCCTAATCCACCGATATATTTAATCGAGATGATCATTTTCCTAACTCTTCATAGAGAATATTGATGTAAATAGAAAAAATTTATTCTAATAGAGGTGTAAATTTCAATTAACACCTCAACTCTTTCCCTCAAGAAATGATGTATGAGACTTTAATTTTCACTATATTTTCAGTTCAAGAGGTCACTAGGATTTTCATTTATAATCATTCTTTGGAATTAGAAGAATAACATTTGGTGGAGGGCTTCCTAGACTGTGATCGACTAATATGGAAAAATGATGTACCATATAAAGGCCGACCATTATTTGGTCTACACAAAGCATCTATGTATCATTGGTCCATGTTTCTATGAAGTTCCCATCATGGGATCCTAATGGGATGCATAGTGGGTCAAATGTTATTTTAGATTACATAATCCATTGAGTGTTGGAATCATGGGACTTCTAAAATTTAGATTTGGGTATGTCACTCACCGAGTCAAAGTAAGGATTATATTCCATTTGTACTTGTACATTCCTCTCCTAGAAAACATCTAATCATGATTTTAATGCTCTGATATTATTGGTAATCCCTTAATGTGTGTCTTAGTGAACTTGATCTTGGACATTCATAATGAGAGGCAAGATTTGACATGCTGGTTCTTACATTATATGTGGAAGATATCCAATTGGCGACATATTATGAGCCAATCCTATCTCGGTTATCTTCTTAATGTATGTAAATCTTGAGACCCATCTATGATCGGGGACAAGTAGGTAGATTGTGCAGGTTCCATGATGGTCGGATGTCCTAAACTTACTTAATTTTTCTGTATAATCATATGTGGTTGAGGTACAGCTAATGGAAGTGTGTGATAAATCTTTTTGAGGGGATACTATTTAATTCGAATTCTATATTAAATAAATTCAGTGTTGACTCTGTTCACTCTTTCATTTAATTGTCATTCTGAGTGAAACACTCATAGAGTGTATGGAGATATTTCTCATTGATTGGGGAAGGTGGATCATATATTAACTTCTTCTTATAATTTTCTGTGTTATAGGTTCATAGTGGAGGTAATATTCTATTTCATAATGGAGAACCTAGATTTAGGGAGACTCTCTAGTTCTAGGTAATCACTATTTCCTTCACATTTTGGATCACATCTCATATGGAACCATCATCTTCTTGTTTTTCAGCATTTGAATCATTTTTAGTGTGGTCTGTGGGATTGATTCCCACAATGTTCACTGATACATTTTGAATTGTAAGAATCATAATGGCTATTAAATGATATGTGGGTCATTTTTTCCCTGTGCGGGACCTCACCCTTCTCTAATGGGATATTTTTTGAGCTTCTGGGGGATGGGTAACTTGGATTGAACCTTTTTGTAGCCATTTAATACACCTCCATTCTGAGGGGACTTGATAGTGGGATGGAGTGAACCGAGAGTCCTTGCCTCTTTTAGTCCTCCCTATACAAGAAAATATTGATTTCCATTGAGGGGTTGGTTAATGTAAAAATGCCCAGAGCCCTACGGTTTTCGATTTATATCATTCTATTATTGACATACCTCCCCTTGATTTTTCATACAGTGTACATGTAATATCATCAATACATCATTCTCTAGTATACTTAGTCTTAGTGTGAATTCCCTCATCCAAGGGTATTTGACATGAAAATTAACAAGTAGTAATGAATTTCATAACTCGGTTTCATTCATTGGGTTATAATACCTTTTAATTGTATTTTATATTATATGATTATGTGTGTATTAACATGTTAGTACATTTTGTTGTATATCCAACTATTTTATGTGGATTTACATTTGATACACACAATTTATATATCAGTTATTTCACATTTCAACATTATTATCTTTTCATGGGATTATTTTACAATATCGTTTCAATCGGTGTTGTTTATAAATAAATTTCTATTGATGGAAATTATTTGATCATTATTTGATAAAAAATTTCATTTTATTCTCTTTTGGTTATTCATTAAAATGTTAAATTAAAACATTAAATTTTCTTCAATTAGGTACATAAAATAATTGATAATACGTTTTTAATAAAACCCTACTTCATTTCCAAATTCAAAGGATTGTTCATGATGGAGGGTCTGCAAAGGACCATCTATAAAGGATTTGGCCACATAAGAGTTTGATATAAATGATCATGCTCTACGGGTTAGATGAAATGGGTTTTTCTATAATGAACATCTATATAAGATTGTATGTGATGGATTTGGCCACATAGTAGCTAGCTGAATATGATCTTCCATGAAGGGTTGTCCACACTGCGTCCATCCATGAAACATTTCTATAAAAGCATAATTCGCAAGGTGTAAACGATGGTGGAGAATCTAAAGTGGACATTACACAAGGGGTCGGCTACAAAGGGTCAATACGTGAGTCATTTTATTAATTTTTTTCTGTCCAAAAATGGTGCTTAGTTCTCACAGATGAAACAACCTTTGTATGGAATCTTTCATTAGAGGGTCTTCCGTATATGGTTTATGAGAAGTAATACATGAAGGGACACTGACATATGGTTCATTGGATGAATTCCTTGATGTTATTTTGGTGTGGGATGGATTTCTCCATTATCCTCTCCTGATCATTCATACATCCCTTCGTGGCTCCCCTATCTCTATTTTATAGAGGATTGGTGCAACTGAGTACTCGTTTATCTAGTTTTTATGGGTCATGGGGACTTTATATGTACGATCCCAAGGAATATACTATATCATGTGAATGAATTAGTCAATGGCGATTTCATTTTAAGAGGGGATAATATAGTTTATTAGGGTATAGATAACCTCATTATTCATGTAAATGAATTTGGTTTTCATTAATTACGGGAACCAATGGAACCGCCACATCCTGTGAATAATTTAGTTCATGGGGGAAATTCATTCGTAGTGGTAGATATCACTGACTACTTCCTAAAAATTAATATGATTCCATTTTTGGGATCTGGTGGAACAAACTCCATCTGTAAGCTATTTATTTCATAGATTCTTTGTTATATGGTGGAATACGTAGCCCATGAAGTGATTTATTCATTGTGGTTTCATCCCTTTGAATAATTTCTTCAATTACTTTCTCATTTTAATTTACATACTAATTTATTTTTGATTTAATTATATTCATCTTTCGTAATTAATTTTCAGGACCCAACAAATTCCCCCATCAAAATGGGTTCTAATCGGGAAGAAGAGGAGGATTTAGTGATATAGAACCAATATTGATTTGAATTAAATATCAGATAATGCTATAATTTTTCCCTATGAAAATGGAATCAGTGATAATTAATTAACTATAACTAGGGTTACATGAAAACCCTACAGAAATTGTTATTTTTTTCATATAACCCTATTTTTTCCTAATACCAAATTGGTGTAGGCTTAGTGGGTATAATGTAACATTTTTTGTTGGCTTCCCATTATAGGTTATTTAACTAATAATATTTTTTCCTCTTAAATTTTTGATTACACAATATTTTTATTAAACCATGTGAATTATTGGTCTAGAGAGGTTATACTTTCCTTTTAGTCAGGATTTCAATTATATGTTTTCACCCTTGTGTGTTTCGTGTTTTTCCCATGGGATGTTTAGAGTCTTAAAAATAGACTAATATCACAGATGTTTTAGGTCAAACAGCTTACACCATGAATTGCGATGTGAGAGCCCCAATGGGAAATATTGGGTGAGAATGATCCATTATTTTTAAAACATGAATGGTTGATTTTTCTTGACCCTATTTTTAAAATTTCTAACCCTAGTTTTATAATTTTTGGTATACATTTTCCAATTTAGCAGAGAAGAAATTATTGACTATGTCCATCAGCATCGTACGAGAGACTGTAAATCTAGTGATGATGTTGTATTTCATGAAAGAAAAATGTATCTTTCTCTTAATTCCTTGAGTTTTACAACATTGTTCCATTTAGAGAATAATTCAGTTTTAGTGGGAATGTAGGTGAAATTCATGGTCGTATCAGGTGGGTATTATCCTGTGACATCCATTTCCAATATGGAAAATGGCCAAGAGTACTTGGTTATGCGAAGCAACTATGGGGGTTTTTGGATGAAGATTCTATGAACCTGGATGAAATGAATCTTTTTGGTAAATTAAGGGTAGTCATGTGTTATAATGGTCCATTTGTCTACAAGACGTTTGATTTGAGGAGAAATCATGGATAGTAACTAGTGAGCACCGTAAGCCCCATTGTGTAATTCCATCTTGAAAATAGTAGTCTCTTCTTCATCAATGATCCTAATAATTACATTATTGATGATCCTCTTAGATAGTACCTTTTTCTCACTAGTTCAATCATACATAAAATAGTTAATTGCTCATATTTTGATTTTCACCCTCTCAGATTTATCTAATGGGATCTATCCCCTTTGATGGTAGTCGAAAGTGGGTGTTATCTAGTCGGTGGCTGGATAATATGGTTCATGGATGGGGCTAATCTCAATGATTTATTCTATGTTTGATAGAATGAATGGTTAGACCATCTGACGATGAAGAATGTAGATGATATTCCATCTTGTTCTAGATCAACCAGATTTTTGGATTCATTTTCTAGGGAGTCTTCTTGAGAATTATTGGACTATGGAATAAGATTTAATGTCAGTTCTAAAGTGAGTTATTTCATGAGTCCCCATATATGATTCTAGAGGGGACATATATCTTTTTTCAAGATAGAAAATTCACTTTTAAACTTTTCAATTATGAATTATGAGTTTCTTTAAATCTTCAATAGTGTTACTTTTACGTGAAGTTTGATCTCAATCCTTATGTTGAGTTCTTGACATACTGCCCCATTATTCATGAACCCCTAAGATATTATGATGAAATAAGGTGGAAAATTCTTCAGTAGATGTGTAGGTACTACTCCCAACCGTAGGTTAACTGAGAATATAGTTATCCATTCTTTTTCATGGTAGCTTCTGGATAACCTTCATAGCCTACGATGTTAGTTAGTTGGTATTCAAATCCTACATAGATCAGTATTTGGGATTATGAATGGTAGCTTCCACTCACCACACTTATTAAAGACCACCACTTTCATCTTCTATTCACACCATCAAAACATTTTGGTTGAGAATTTTCCTTCAAAACAATATCCCAAATTCTTAACACTTATACTAGATGCCTTAGTTTGTTCATAAATCCAAAAAAGTATAGATTTAATCGAGAATCCTAACAATGGTGCCTGAATAAGTGGTAACGTTCTTCAATGAGAATTTTTAATTTATTTACTGATACACCTACACAAATTCATTTTAAACAATGACTGTATAACAACATCATAATGTTCCAAGTATATATATTAATTATTTTAAGGGAATTAACTCTAATTATATACAATTCCATCAAATTGAATAAATCATTATTCTTGTGTACAATAGACTAACGCCTTATGAAAAAATGTCACTCAATTTTTCATTATCATATGTCATGGATTGTTATGTTGATGGATAAAAACTATATATAATATATTTATTACATAATTACACATCTTGAGTCATTATATAATATAAAAAATTTATCTTTCAATTCTGCTTGGGATCTGATAACGTCACTCAAGTGTATGATAGACAACCTCCTCACGAAGTAATGTGATTTATTTTTTCTCTAAAAGATTATAGGGAATGTAAGGTGGACAATTTTAAAAAATATAAGTTGTATATAAGAAATTATAACGATTTTAATTAAATATTTATCACTCTATAAATATAATATGTCATTTTTTACCAATTAACTCATTGAAGGATTATTACATTATTCATTTATGTCTGGACTACCGCCCTCACAAATCAATGTGATTCTATATTAACCACCACATTAATGTGATGATATATATATATATATACATATATTTAGGGAAATAATATGGTATTTACTGAATTATGATTTATTTGGAAAGGAAGAATATTATATACTACCTTTTAATAATGATCATTGAAAAAGTATACGTTTCTCATCCATACGTAGGACATCTTGTTTACATGATTGTAACATATATCGTTTCTCAAAACCAAATTTCATGATTGGTCATAAAAGTAAATTATTTGTAAAAAATATGACAATTAATTCATTATTTATATTCAAGAGATGATGGAACTATTTAATATACATATGAACTTGAACATTCTAGGAAAATAACAAATAAAGTAAAAATGAAATTAACACAAAAAAATCATAAAAAATATTGTCAAATGAGTGACAATATGTAATTAAAGTTTGATATATGTTATTATAAATATTAATATGGTTATTTTATAAGTTAATAACATGTTTCAAACCACAATATTTTCGTTTAAATCAAAATCAATTAAAAGGAAGTGCGAGGTAAGGGACATCACCATAATTTCACTTCATTGGGGTTTATTGTAATGTTATGCTCAAAATTCATTTTATATGGTTTATATAAATCCTATTTGAATTATTATATCATGAATAATTTATTATATATGGTGTTTTGGGTTTCAATAGGAATTATCTCATCCATGGGGATTTTGATTGAAAATTAACACGTGATAATGAATTTTATAACTCAATTGGTTTCATTGGGTTTTAATACTTTTTCATCGTCTTAGATATTCTTTGATTATGTGTGTATTAACATGTGACTAAATTATGTAGAATATTCATCTAATTTATTTGGATTTACAGTTTATACACATTATCTAAATATCAATTAATTTTCACATTTATGTAATGATGTTTTCATGGGTCTAGTTCACAATCTATTGTTAATCATGACTCTTTATACATAAATTTCCATTGAAGGAAATTACATAACATTAATTTTATCAACCCTTTTATTTTCTTATCCACTAGTTATTCATCTATTTTTTCATGTTATAGTTAATGTTTATACAATCATGGGCAATTAAAATAATCTAGAAAATATTTTTATTTAAATTTGACATCATTTCCAACATCAAAGGATCGTCCGGGAAGGATTGTATATGAAGGACCATCTACATAGAACCATTTGTGAAGGAGATGACCGTGAAGGACTTGGAAGCATAGGATCTTACTTGAATGATTGGTCTTAATAGATCTGTCCATGATGTATCATCCATGAAGTATTTTCCATGATTGAGTTGTCCATGTATAATCTAGCCACATAGGATCCTCCTTGTGTGGTTATCCACAATGGGCTCGTCCATGAAGAATTTTGAGAAAACTGTCATCTATGAGGCATCTTCCATTAAGAAGCATTATTAATGGAGTTTATGTGAGTGTTTGGACACAAAGGGTCCATCCATGTAGATTTTTATTTGTTTTTAATGTCCCAAATTGATGCCTCATTTTCACAAATGACACTACCTTCACATTTCATTTTTTGGGGAGGGTCTTACGTAAGTTGTTCGTAGGATGGAATCCATGAAGGGTCCCTCATTTACAGTTCTTGGAATGGATTTTGATACTTTATTGATGTGTGGGGGCGTATTTATCCTACACCCTATCCAGATCATTCATCCATCTCTTATCATCTCCCCTTATCGCCTTTTCCTAGAGGTGTGGCCCAACCGACTACTAGGTTGGCCAACTATTATGTGTTGTGGGGCCTCTATTTGCAGGATGAAAAGAAAGGTTCTTTGTACCTTGAATGAATTATCCATTGGATATGATATTTTTGTAAGGGATCATTCATCTGTGACGGTAGAGATCACAACCTCTATCCCACTAATGAAATTTTTTATGGGATGTGATGGTACCACCTCATCCCAAAAACTATTTAGTTCATGGGGTTATTTTTTATTCATAAAGGATACAAGCACTTCCTTCCCCCAAAAAATTCAATTTAAATTGTGTGCTCAAATGGAACCACATCCATTCCTGAACTATTTCATTCACAGATGATTCATGACGCGATTTAACGATATGCTGAGTGGCAGTTTGTGACGAAATTTCTCTTTCATATTTTCATACCATTGAATCCTTTCTTAAATTTTATTATATTTTTCATTTCCATCCATTTAAAATTTTTATGTAATTATATTCACATTGGATGTTTAATTTTCAAGAACCCACAAATTCCACAATCAGAGTGGCTTCTGATCTGGATAAAGAGGAGGTTATTCCAATGTCAAATCATTTCTCATTTTTAATGAGAAATAAGATAGTTCTTTAATTTAATCTTAAGTCAATAGACTCAATAAGCAAAGTTTGACTATTTCAATGGTTACCTGAAAAATATTACAATTTTTTTCTTACTATATCCCCAATTTTATTCTAATTCCATTGTTTTGTGGGCTTAGTAGGTATTACATGAGTTTTTCTTTGGCCTCCCATTACAGGTTTTGGACCTAATAAATTTTTACACCTATAATTTTTTATTTTTTTATATTTTTCCAAAACCATGAAAACTATAAGTATATCATGAGGATAATCACCTTTTACATAGGTTTCCCTTTATGGGTTTTTACCGTAGTTAGTTTTTTATTTTTTTTCATGGGAAATTTCTAGTATTTTAAACTAAACCATTGTCACTGATGTTTTAGGTCAAATAGTTTTGACCATGAATTTTTGAGAGAGGGCCCCAATGGGGAATATTTGATGAGAACATCACAATATATTAAAGACATTAATGAGGGGTTTTTCTAGACCATGATATTATAATTTCAGAATCTAAAATGTTATATAGGTCAAGTATGTGAGTAGTAAACATGAAATTTTTTTCCATCATGATGTTACTAGAGAACACAAATGTAGAAATAACCCTCTCTTTTGGACTAATTTTCTTTTGGTTTGTATCCCCACTTTTTATGTGGGAATCATAGGTAGAGATAACCGGGTAATATTGTGCATATCCAAACAATGATGTCCTCATGATATTGGCCCCCAATTTCCAATGAGCATTAAATGTAATTGGAATATAGATTTATCAAGACCATGAGAGGTGTCTTTTCAAGGGACTTATGTCTAAAAATGTGATAGAATAAGGATAAGGACTATCCATGAATGAAAAACATCCCCGACATTAATTTATAGAGAGTACAAGATGGTTGGATATTGGTGAGGTTTATCAGTATGCATCTAGGAAATAGACTACGTATTTTAATGACTTATAGTGAGGACCTTTGAGGGATATACTTTACTGTCACATTCCTTTTGATAGGGGGATGAATTATTTCCCCTTTCATGGAAATCTATACAATAATTTTCTATCATATTATGAAATGATAGGGGAATGTTCAGAGATGTAATCTAGGTGATTCAATGTTTGAGGAATGATATAGTTCATGGAATCCATTAGTGTGTACAATATTGGAAAATCCACTCCTAGGGAACACTATTCCTTTCGTTAACATGCATTTTGGTGAGAAAATTATGTAGCTCCAACTGGGGAATATTCTGAATAGTCAAATGATTGTTTCCTAAGGACACTAGTCCTCCATTTCATAAGGTTGGGGATTTGTACCCTTCTAGACACAATGTCTTGTATTAAAAAGGGGAGTGTCTGAATATGAAAAAATAATTTTATGTCGAAATGTTTTGGGAATGAGTTGTAATTGTTTTCATGTGTAATTATGAGATGGTTCCCTGAACATGTATGACCTATGCATAGGGAAGGGAAACCCATTTTCTATTTTGAGGTTGTTGATGGACCTATGGATGAAGACCCAGGTGTAACTATGTATCCTATAATGGATAGAATAAAACCTCACATAGTTATGGATATTAATACATGTTGATCTAAATTATTGTGTAGGAAATATGGTTTTTCCATTGATTGTGTTCTCAGAAATGGAGTGAGACTCATATTAGACATTAGAAAAATATCTAGATCATGGATAAGAGAGTGGAGAAGTTTCTATTTTCATGTCTGAAATATTTTGTTTAGGTATTAACCATACATAAAATAAGAGGTGAATTTTTTTCCTCATAGATATACCCATGATATTTTGTTTGGGAGCCACTACATATCCCATGATAACATGATTCAAGTCGTACATAGATCGTTTCTGTTTCACCTGTACTAGTCAAACTTGTTCATAGGAAAGAGTAATTTTATATTTTTGTAGAGGATAGAATCATGATTGATAATTTAGGTGTAACTAAATATATTTGGATAACATGAATAAATCCAAAAGTAGTTCATAATATTATGGAATTTACTGTCATTCGAATAGGACATTTCCCGAGTAGTTTAATGTCATGAGGTAAAGAAGGCAGAGGTTTTAATAGTTTATGTTCATATGGATTTGACAACTTATCATAGAAACCATAAGTATCTTGATGATAATTAGTTCAGGATGTTCTAAAATACCTTCAATGTGAGGGTAAATGAAAGTGTAAACTGTGACCCAATGGATTCTCAAATCAGTGGAAATGATATGTGGCATAGAATCCATTGGTCTATATAGAGATAAGAAATGTCTCTATTGAGGATTAATTTTCCATTGTTTGATAGGACTTTTTTATAGGAAACTTATTTATAGCTAGGTTGGGAATACTGTAAATACTAAAAAGAGATTCCCCCTTGACATTGACACTCCATATATGATAGCCATGGTGGTTTATAATGATCGTAAAATTCAAAGGGGTATATAGTTTGATTAATACAAGGTATGTCTCCATGAATATCTGAAGCATTCAAACTGTGATTGGCCATGGAGTTTTATGTTCCCTTTATAGATCTTACTCATACATAGGTAAAGTTGGTTACTTCTATTCTTTATGGTTCCCTAAATGGGGATCCAAAACAAGAGATTTCTTTCATGGACATTTTTTTATACCCATGGGGTTGGGGAATCTTGTTTTTACCAAGGGATGTGACTGGGAGACGATTGATAGGGATCACTATGTATCTTTTTAGAGAAATAATCATGAAAAATGTAGTTCTTGAGGTACCATGTATTTTATCATCATAACATAAAGACATTTTGTTCCCCACTATAAAGATGAAATACCTGATGTTCTATTTACGATCATTCAACAATAAAAATATAATGTGGATTAATACACCTTTATTATATAAGGAATCTCATTTTGAAACTCCTAATACTTCAAGATCTATGGTCAAGTTAGAAAAAATGGGTCAGAAAGGATTTTTTGGATCAAATAGGCGATGAAATGAAGGATTGGGGAATTTTTAATTTGCGGTGTCTATACTGGGAGGAAAAATATGAGTCTTTCTACTTATCCCATGTGGATGGGAATAAATCCACACATAGTTTTGAAAATCCTTGATGTTTATTTTCAATTGTTGGTGATGTAGGTGAGCCTACATGAAAGAGGTTAAATGTTATGGAAGGTCCAAAAACTAGATATCTAGAAATCACTACATCTCCTACAAGGGAAGCAATAAAGAAACACACAGTTTTTTATTTTTTCCCATATGGAGGTCAGATTTATGTATTAGAATGGTATTATCACTTGAAATGGATCTATCAATAGAAACTTCGATAGTTTTTTCTTGTATTGATTTAGTTTCTGTGTACGGGATGGGAAATTAATTTTTTTTGTAGCTGGGCCAGAGACGTGAGGTATGGGCATCCATATGTATCCAATAGAATGAGAATCAAGCCACTAATTGTTCTTGATGAAATATCACTATATTGGTATATTCTATATTAATAAAGGGGACTTTTTAGTGGCTAGACCTGTATATAGAATCCATGCATCGCTACATATCACGTGCAAGAAGGAATCAATCTTTACATTAATATTTTTTGGGAATTTTCCACACATATCTGACCCATACCCAGAGGTGGTATTTTTTTCCATTTTTTAGAAAATTGACTAGGATGTAGAATCTAGGTGTCTCTATTTATCTTATGTAACTATTAATCAAGCCATATGTAGTTCTGGAAGAAGATACTCCCTAAATAGAAATGAGTTTTATGTGGGAACAGGAGAATAATCACTTTTTCTCACATAGATATATCCCATCTATAGTAAATCATTGATTCAGAAGATGATTTTCATTCAATTTATCATTGTGAGGTATGTATGAGGATTTTTATATAGTTTAGGATCATGAAACAAGAACATTAACCTTTCAGTTTAAGATCATGTGATCAATACATCATGTATCATGTAGTTTATCATCTTATATTCATGAAAATTCATCTTTGGGATACATAAAATATTTCTTCTAAAACCATGCATTTGTTAGAGCCTTTTGAGCTTTTCATCCATCAAGATCATGTAATAAGCTCCACTAGAGTAGACTCTATGTATGGTATATATTCCCTCTATTTTTGGCTCTAACATTGGATATTTCATTCGGAGTATCATCCATGTTCTGAGAACCAACACAATCTCTCCTTCAATGAATTTCGGGTGGTGAACATGATTGTAAAAGGATCATATACTTAGGTTTTGGTGATCCACTAAATGGTGAGCATTGTGGATTTTTTTTTGGTTCCTCCAATTCATCCTACCATTTTTGTGACTGTTCATCAGTCGATAGCTAGTCGAAAATAGAAATGTGGATAAACTGTAGCAAAAAATTTTATGGGAAGGCCCACCACCATCCCAAAAACAACTGAATATGGGTTACATGTTTGGTAGTGTTAGTGATGGTTTGTTAATAAAACTAATCATTGATGATATTTTCTGTCCATGATTTCATATATTTTTCTACCATTTTCTGATGTTTAGTGGATATGGTATTTCTAGAGCCCTATAACATTTTGTTAGATACTACATGTAAGGAGGATAAATAGATAGGATTGATATCATACTCCTAATATATCTGTTCAAATTTAGTATGGAAAACATTTGTGTCATTTCCCTTTATTATTATATGTGGGACCCCAAATCTGGTGATGATATTTGATTTCAGGAAACTACTAATGATTCTTGACCCGAATTCATTGATGATTGTAGAATTTTATTATTTTGAGAATAATTTAGTTGCATTTTTAATGTGCATAAACATATTGGATATAGAAAGTTGATAGTATCACATGACATCCATTACTTATATAAAAAATGGCCAATATTACTTGGTTGTGTGAATAAATTCTGGGTGTTGGAGGATGAATTTGGAATAAATCTATTTGAAATAGAACTTTTTGGTGAATTTAGTAAAATCCCATATTAAAGTGGTCATCTAGTATCTGATCCTTTATATTGTATGAGAAATATTATATCCTGATTGGTGAGAATGATAGGCCCTAGTGTGCACTTCCTTCATCATAGTGGAAGTCCCTTCTCCATCGATGAACAGATGAAGGACCCTATTGATGCTCTTCTTATAGAGGACTGTTGGCCAACTCGTTCCATTGTACAGAAAAAATTTCATTTATCATCCTTGGATTTTTTCCCTCTCAGCTTTATCTGGTGGGATGTCTCCCTTTATAAGGAAGTACAAAATGGGATCCATCCAACCGATGGTAGGACCGTAATGATCAGGGATGGTGCGAATCTCATTGATTTCATACATCATTTTCTAAAATTACAATAAGCCCATTAGGTGGTGAGAGGTGATGATGACTATTTCATATCGGTCTGGATTATCTAGGGTTATAGATGTATTTTCCTAGTGTTCTACATGGGAATTCATTGACCGTGGAGCATGAGTTAATGTTGGTTCTAAAGGAAATTCCACCATTAATCGCCAGACATGATTTTGGAGGGGGATTAGCTCTTCCATATTACTTGCATTATCAATATCAACCTCCATGATAATAAAATATTAATAACATTTTATTTTAAATTGATTAACTTTTACATAAGGATCTAGTTAACACTTAGTAATGAGATCTTGATACTCTGCCTCACTTTTCGTGTACCCCTCTGATAGTTGGAAGAATTATGGCATAACTTCTTCCACTAGATATATGAGTACTTCTCCTAGACCTACATTGTTGATATTGGGGTCTTCCATACTATTTCTTGTCATGCTTCTAGATTACTCTTAAAATCCTACAAATCTTGGTATTTGGGAATCAATTCCTACATTTTTCGGTAGTTTGTACTAATGTGTGGTAGTATCTACTAACCTCTATTATAAAATGTCAACCCCTCTTCTCTCCTCTTCACACATTCAAAAACATTTGTCTCTAAAAATACCTTCTAAAAATACTTTCCAAATTCCCTCCACTCATACTAAAATCCATTTTTATTTTATAAATCCATCCATGGATGGATTTTGGTTCAATCCTAAGGTGGTTACCAGAAGAAGTTGTAACAGTCTTGAACAAGAATTTTCTTCTTCATCCTCTACATATATCAATTATTATTACACCTTAATGATATAATAACCTCAAAATAATCCAAATACATATATTTCATTTTTTAAGGGAGTGGACTATATCTTTCCCCACTTTCATGAAAGGGGTTATGAAATAATCATTCTTGTGTCTGGTAGACTACCACCTCGTAGACAGATGTCCTTCATTTTCCCATTTTCACATATCATGGTTTAGTATATAGATGTTTATAAAGTCCATATATTATTTTTAAAACATAATTATACCTACTGAGTCATTATATCATATCTATATATATATATATTATGATACATTCCATTCTGTAGGGGATATGATAATGTCTATTCCGTGTACAACAGACTACCTCTCGCGAAGTAATGTGATTCATTTTTTCACTAAATAATTACATGGAATGTAATAAGGTATATTTTAATATGTATATCTAATATATATTAAATAATATTGATATTAATTAAATATTTATCACCTTAGAAATAAAATTTATCATTTTTTAACTTTTTCACTCACTGAATGATTATTATATCGTTCATATATGTGTGGAATATCGCCTTCATGAATCTATGTGACAATATTTTCATCACCACATCACATGTATGATATATATACATATATTTATATAAATAATATGGAATTTATTAAGTTATAATAAATTGATAAATTTAGAATATTATCTACTACCTTTTCATAATGATCATTGAAAATTTTCAACGTTACTCATGTCTATGTATGACATACTCTCTCCATGATCATAACATATATAATTTTTCAAATCCATATTTTTAGAATGGTCTTAAGAGTATAATTTATGTAAAAAATATAATAACTATTTAATTAATAATATTCTGGAGATGTTGGACCTCTTTAATATACACTCGAACTGGATTATTTAAGGCAAATCATGGATGAGAAAAATAACTAAATAACTCCAAAATCAATGGAAAAATATTACTAAAAAAGGAGTTAAAATGTAATAAAAGAATTATATATGATATAATAAATACTAAAATGGATATTTATTACGTTAATAACATGTTTATCCCACTATATTGGAGGATAAATCACATTAAATTAAAATGAAGTGTTAGGTAAGGGACTTTATCTCAATTTCTCTTCATTTATATATATTATAATGTTACGATAAAAAAATTTATATGGATTAAATAATTATTATTTTACATGAAATTTCTTTAATAATTAATTTTATTTGGTATTTGGAGTTTCAATTCGAATTATCTCTTTCATGTTCATTTGACATGAAAATTAGTAAGTGGTAATGAATTTCAAAACTCAATTTCAATCATTAGTTTAAAATAATTTTTCATTTACATTTATATTCTATGATTATGTTTGTATTAACATATAACTAAATTATGTTGTATATACCCCTATTTTATGTGGATTTACATTTTAGACACATAATCTATACATGAGTTAGTTCTCTTTTCAGCATTGTGATCCTTGTAATGGTCTATTTCCAAATATAATTTCAATCAATATTGAGTATACATAAATTGTCATTGAAAGATATTATTTGATCATAATTTAAAAAACCCATATATATTATTATCCTCTAGTTATTAATCATGTTTTTCATGTAATATATAAATTTTCCCACCCATAATTCCATAAATTAATTAAGAATTTTTTTAATAAAATCAAACTTCATTTCCCTCCTCAATCTAAATTCCATTTTCATACAAAGAAATTTATTCTAAAAAAATTTAAAAAACGTTTCAAAAAATTTATAATTTATTTTATTATTGATATTTTTATATATTTTTACTTTTTATAAATTGAATTATAAGGAATCATTGTATCATTTTAAAAATAATCGCATTTGGATTTTAATAATAATTTTAAAGGAATCATTGTTTTAACGTACTCGACGTGTATATAATTTTCATTCCCTTATGACAACTTAATGTTTTATAATTACCTTTGTAATTTTCTAAGATTGTTTTAAAAGAAAAAAAATTTCAAAATTTTTGTGAAATTTTAGTTTTAAATTTTATTTTCTAAATGAAAAATAGATTTTTCACAAAAATGTTTTTAATGATATGTTTATGATATTTCAATTCATCAATGACTGAGACCCTTTATTCATTATCCAATGTGTATATGATGGATTGATACTACACATATTATTTATATGGATGGCTTATAAGGACTTGGACAAAATAATGTATTGACATTCTCTTTTTTATTCATTTTTGAATTTATTAACATTCCTTTGAAATATTCACTTACTGATGATCACTGCACAATTAATTTATCCTAAATATAAATATAATATATCATGGTTATGTGTATTACGTAAACAATATATCAATTATACATATGGTGATATATGATGAATGTTATTTTTTAATCTAGGGAAATATTAACTAATATGCATTCTTGACTCAATTCTGATATTTGATGACAATGAACATTGTTCATGACTTAAATAAATTATTAAATATATGGGTAACTTGTAACATGATTATGCTGGTGTAACCAGTTATAGATATCCTCTCGATGCATTTGGAGTCTCATGAGATGAATCAGTCGTCTTGCCCTAGTAAAATGGGTTTATTCTTTACACCACTACCACATATTATGCCTTATACATTGCCAATATTTTTCAGCACTAAACAAAAACTTGATATAAAGGGGATACCTTTATCAACCCTAGGAAAAAGAGGTGATAATGGTAACTTTAATTAGCACTAAAAATGTGATGATAAAGATATATACTTTATCAGTGAGGATAATGTTGGATCTTTATTAACTCTGTTACTAACAGTAATAATATTTTTTTTAATAAAAACTATTATTATTTTATATATAATTATCATATTTATATTCAAAAAAGGAATTTTATTTATATAAATTAATTATAAAATCTATGTATTTAGTTTATATGAATATGATATATTAATATATATATTAATATTTTTAATATATATTAATAATGTTTTTAAAAAAGAATTATAAAATTGTAAATAAATAAAAATATACATATTAAATAATTAAAATTTATAATTAAGAAATTTATATAATTAAATATATTTTCAAATAAATATAAAATTATAATAACTTTATTTTTTTAATAATTAGTTTTTATATTTAATATTTAATTGATTTATATTTTAATAAATATATAATTATATATAATTATATACAAATATATAATTATATAATTATATATATTTTTTAATATAAATATATTCATATTAATATAAAACTATATTTAAAATATTATTTATTTATAATTGGTATTATATATTTATATTTAAATAATTGCAAGTTTACAATTTATATATTTAAATAAGATATACATATATTATATTTATAATATATATATATATATATCTTAATAAATGTATATATTTATATGTATATAATTTTATAAATAAATAAATATATACTAATTTAAATATATTTATTTTCTATAGGGATAAGGCATATTGGGCCCATTATTAAATACAATTTAAGGAAAAACTATGAGGAAGACATGGAACATTAAATTTCCAAATACATGGAAACATAAAAAACCCTAGATGAATCATGTAACTCGAGATCGAGTACTCATGGAGTGGTTTCAGATGCATCCACCCAGGCTGTATCGATGACATCCCTTTCCCCATGTTTTTACTAAAAACCATGTTCTACCATAATTATCAATAAATCAAACATAAATTTTTTTATTCATTTCCTCTATAGAAGATACACTCTCACTATTTTTTCATCCACATCACTATTCCGGATGCATGTACATCAAATGAATTATTTCTATTAACCTCTGAAATCAATTTTTTTCACATGTTGAATATTACTTGATCTATTAAAAGAAACAAAAAATGATTTGTTTCTCATGCTTATTAATTTCTAGCTATGAAATTGGAATATTTTTATCAAAACTATAATCTGAGCCATCATTTACCATGTTGAAATCATCCTCCAAAATTGTTCCATCTCCTTCAGTAGGTTATATCCTTGGAGACAAAACAACATTATGAATTTCCCTACTTATAGTAGATTCTTGTACCAATCCATGTCCATACGGATCTTCATAATTACAATGAAATTGAGATAATATCATGCCTAAGGT
The DNA here is from genome assembly GCA_963277665.1 of Viscum album. NCBI lineage: Eukaryota > Viridiplantae > Streptophyta > Magnoliopsida > Santalales > Viscaceae > Viscum > Viscum album. The sequence continues at coordinate 1,223,533,516 of OY728131.1, read as the reverse complement.
AGGTGTCTCAGCTGTTGCACCTATATTTTCTCAATCCATATTCAAGAAAAAGAATATAATAACATTGGAATTGGATATTTCCTTTCCATGAGTATGTACAATTGAAAACAAAGGCCTTGGATGATCCTTATATTAACAAGGTTCCATAGAATCCTACAATACACTTGAGTAAAATGGATACCCACTCATCGACCCACCCACAGAATGAAAAATTAAACTACAAAAAGCTACTTATTCATTTAAAACCAAAAATCTCCCCAAAAATCTATATTGGATCCAGGGGGTAGTAGGGTATTGGACATGCTATGTCTAACCAATTCTATTTCAATTCAGTTTTTAGGAGTAGGATTACCATATCTTTTAAAAAAGGTGATGTGATCCATATTGGAGTTTACTTTCATTGATGTATCAGGCTCCATCTTGGCATACCCTTTACGAGATTTTGAAGACACCACAATTTTCCACTCCCAAAGCCTATCATCAGGCTCGACATATGTAGATATATATATATATATATATATATAATATTTATAGTTTAAATATGTATATATATATATATAATCTATAATTATGATTTATATTAATAAAAATCCATCTTAATTTAATAATTTTATTGTTACAAAAATTGTCAAATTTTTAATATCCAGGTTTTTAATAGTTTAATTATAATTACAAAATTGCCAAATTTTTATGGTTATTTTAATAATTATTTAATGTAATCTATAATTATAATTGGATATATATTTATATTGATGTTAAAAAATATAAAATATATGTAAGTGTATAAATTCATGTATGAAAGTGTATGTGTATATATAGAAGTTTGTATGTATATGTGTGTGTGTTCGAAGATGTGCATGTGTACATATGTATGTTTTAAAATACAAGTAAATGTTAGGAATTACCTTTTTAATTTTTTTAATTAAATTTAATTTATTTATTCATATATTATTATATAATCTTTAATAATGTCAAAAATATATTTAATCCTTTTTTAATAATTATATATACATATATTTATTTACTATACATGTAATAATTTCATTATGTATATAATTTTTATTATTAATATATATTCAATTTTATTTAGTAAGTTCTCAAAAATAAAATTTGTTTAAAATTTATTTAATCAATTTATTTAACTGATTTTTAAGTAATTTTGTATTTTAAATATGTAATTTTAAATTATAAATAAATTAAATTTTTATAATTTATTTATAAAACTATAAATATATAAATGTTTATTTAAATAATTATAATAATAAAATAATTATATGTAAATAATGAATATATTAATTATATATATATATATATATTAGAAAATATATATTTATAAATGTTTTTTATAATTATAAATAATGGATTCTTAAATATATTTATTTATAATTATAATTATTAATAAATAAATACACATTTAAGTAAATTTTAAATTATAAAAAAATTTATTGAATTAATAAAAATATTTATTGTACTTATAATTATATATTTTTATTTATATGTAAATAGATTTTTAGAATATATATATTTGTAATTAAAATTATAAATAAAATCATATATATTATAATAATTATAATATTTTTATAATTATATTTCAATATTACATAGAGTTAGTATATTTATAAACATGTATTTGTATATTTGATGATTTAAATACATACAATTATATAACTTTATATAATTTTATAGTTATATATAATTATATAAATATATTTATAATTATATAGAAACATTTTGAAATATATATATTTATAATTATAATTAGAAATAAATAAATATACATTGAAATAATTATTAAAATAGAAAAATATATTTAAGAAATAAATATATTTATTATAATTTTATAATATTATATATTTATATAATATATAAATAGATATATAAATTTAAATATATAAAAAATTATAATTATATTTGTAATTATATACAAAAACATATAAATATATTTATTTTTAATTATAATTATAAAAAAATCCATATATAATTAAATATTTATAAAATTATAATAAATATATTTAAATACTAAACATATTTATTATATATATAATTTGATAAATATATATTATAATATAAATGTATAAACATATAAAAATATATTAATAAATATATGAAAATATTTATAAATATATAAAGATATTTTAAAATATATTAATTTAAAAATATAATTATATATAAATATATAAATTATCCTAATTGTAATTTTACCGTTGTTTTTTATCTATCATAGGGGTATATCATTAGTAGTGCTCAAAAGCACTGATAAAGGGTTGTTTTACCCACTCTAATTATTTCTACACTGGTAAAACCAGTCTTTAACATTTATTTTTTTAAAGTGGTGGTAATAGCCTTTCCCAATTTAATAAAAATAACCCTAATTAGATTCTACAATATCTTTCCTTTAAGCTCTCATGGATCTAGACTGTTGTTTCCCCATTCACTAAACCCTACTAAATCTGTCATTCGACTTTGTCAATTATTCAATCCTCTCCAAATCTATAGTATGCGATGATTTATTTCGTTACCACCTTCATCCACACTCAATTATTCAGTTGTTGTACCTTGTGCAACTTGATATATTCTTCATGCTCGATAGAACCCCCTCGCACACCCACTGTTTTTATTAACCCTACACTTGGGATTTCTCCCCCATATTATCCAATTGAACCCCCTTGCATGATCCTTCTCCTCTATTATACCCATGGACGGATATCCCTTGATCCTTTGTCATTGGAAGCATCATCTCATGCAATCAAAAGTCCATAGTTTATCTATGTGTCCAACTTCATTTTGTCATCATTTATTTCTATATCTAGTTTTCTATCATCATTTTAATCAAATATGCTATATTTTCGTGGTTTATTTTATTTTTATGATTTCTCACAATTTTGGTGAAACCAGCTGTTGATATTGGATGAGTGGGATTAGTTGGGAATGATGTAGGTGGACCCTTTTAATTAAACAATAGTCAATATTACTTTATCAAGTTTTTGAGTAGTGCAGTCATGCAAACTTCATATGCTATGACCAAATTAAAATAAATTTTTATGAATTTTTTTGCTAATAGCCAACGACCTTTTTACATGTATTCACCCTTAGAAATGAATTCCGTATTAATTGTCTTATGTAAAAAGTTTGACATTGTAGATATCTTGTGAAAGATTATAATTATATATATATTAAAATTTGAATATGTTAATTGGATACATATGTAAAAATATTTAAGGGGTACTTTTAGAATAATATGATAAGGGTGAATTGTATTTTCACAAACAATGATATATAAATTAATGAGAAACAAATATGGATAAATGTGTGGGAAACCTGATGCGATTTTTATGAAATAAATAATTAATTTTAAAAGTGAAATGTCCTATGGTTATAGGTTTTATATTTTCTAGAATAAAATATGATAATCATTTATATAATTTAATGTGGTTTATTGAAGGTCTTGTTTCCTTGTTGATAAATTATACAGATAGTCCATAAGAAAAAAAATGAATTTTAGTTCATGCTTGATATTTATCATTGTCTTAATTTGAATACTTGATACATATAAGATTGTTAAATTACATGATCTTTATATGATGATGTGTTAGAGTGCCTTTTAAGGATTCCTTTAGAGTCTCTACTCGGTCCACCATGTTTTTCTGGGTATGATGCTTATCGATTCACCTCTTCCTCATTTGGTCATATTTTCAATTGACCCAACCATCCCTATATAGTGTAGCAGATTTCCTTTGGGTGTTTAATCCCCACCACAACATCTTACAACCTCCAATGTCGTGACTCGCAATAAAAATAGACAAAACAAAAAGAGAAATAGAAAAAAAACAAAACATAGACCCAATCCCTTCAAATAGAAATAGGTAGAACCCTAAACAAAATAATATTATGTGATGGTGAAAAATACTAAATAAATATTATATAATGAAATTTCTTAATAAAAAAAATATTATAAATTTAAAAAATAATTTTAAATAAATAACATATTAATCCAAAATAATTTTTTGTTTTCCATAGATATAGAATATCTCATAAACTTTTTTTCATTATTCTCTTTACAAAAATCAATGAGTGATGTTAAATAGTTTAGAAATGAAATTTGATTTGTTTTTTTCACGATAAAATCAAAAAAGATGTTTTATTCATAAATGTTGAGAAAAACACTTCCCCAAATCAATTTATTTTCTTCACCAAGAACTAATAGTCTTTCCTATAATTTTATTATACACCACTTTAAATTTCTAGTTTTTTAAATTTCATACTATAACCATTCATATATATTATATATTAATTAAATTTCTTATTTGAATGAAACAAACAACAGCTCAAAAATTATAATTTTAATTTATCTAAAAATATATTACTAATAAAACCATTGAGCTACATTTGGATAAATATATGTTTGTTTTTTAATAAATTTTTTGGAGTAAATGCACTATTTTCAAATTTATTGAAATTTTCTATGTTACATTGTTACTATCCACTATATTGAAATTAGAAATTACGTTATATTTTGAAATAAATAGTATTTTTTTATATCTATATATAATTTCATCAAACTTATCACATGGATTCCTAAATGTATAATTTTTTGGTAAATATTTAATTCATTCTACATGTACTATTTTCCAGAATTTATTATGTATTCTTTAACATTAAACATTTATAAAAAATTAAATATCATAAAACGATAATTTGTAAAGAATCATATCCATGTAATATTATTTATTGAATTTGTAATGTATGTACTTTTTTAGCAATGATAGAAGCATTAATGAGTAATAAAAAATTTACCAACTAACAGGTGATCATAACCTACTGCTCATTTCAATATAGATGATTTCCCATCGGGATGAACATTGAATACAAAAACTCAAATATTCTTTTAAAATATGTTGTCCAGTCATATTTCTGGAATTGATATTATGTTTTTCTTTTATATTTAATATATTTCATACATTTTACATATATTATATTTTGTTATGAAAATTTAAAAATTTATTTATTACTAAATAACTTTTTAGAGATATTTCATGAATCATAATGGTAGAACACAACAATAATATTATTGATTTGAATTATGAACTGTTAAAAAAATTGATATCATTAACTCTAATGATTGGATAACATATCATTGAAATATACTTTTCTTATGAAACAATAACAATGTTAATAAAAATATAATTCATTGTGGTATAGATATAACAATGCTAATTGTAACAGTGTTATCAATACCAAATCTCATTGTTTATAACACAATACAGTATCATTTATAATAATTTAATCATTAATTTCATAGAAAAATTTCATTTCATCAAGTTCCATCCATCCAATATTATTATAATTACCCTCTTAATGAATTTTAATAAAAAATATTAATTTATAACATTTAAAACATGTTTAAATTAGAATATTACTATTTTTTATGCATTCTACTAGGGTGCACCACCACACATGTTGTTGACGGTGACATCTACATTAGAACCCACATTCCCTATTTCCAATGATGTGAAACATTAATCATTTATTCAAAAAAAATTTCTCCTTGATTTAAATGAGATGATGTGATGTCAGTCACTCCTTATGTGGGTTCCTCATTAGAAATCATTGCCTAGTTTGGGTCTCCCATAGAGACTAATACATTATTCTTGAAACTCTTCTTTGATCCGTATTATTTTTTTTGTGCTAATTATTTAATCATTTTATTTAAGGAAATTTAAAAGGGTAATGTTAGGGAAGAAGCCTTTAGTCAGGAGAGTAGTCATTTTGGGCATCACATACGTGTCTGGGTGCTGGAAAATTGGTACATCTGATTTATTTTATATTAGAGGTCTTCTTGATGTTTTAGTATCCCATGGAATCCCATGTCGATTGGGGGGTATCCTATGTTTTATGCATGTAACTAAGGTTTTTCTTGGCATCCCCTATTTAATAGGGGTATACTGCTAGTTTAACATCTATCATATATGGATCTAACTGATCAGAAAACTGAAGAGAGTGGATCTGATTGGTACATCCCTAAGATGGAGTTCCCAGACGGATTACTAGATAGATGGATCAGGACACCCAATGATGAAAAACTCATTTGTCTCATCCACAAAATTGAAGGTTTCACACCGTGAAGGATGATGTGGCCATCACAATGGATGGACCAGGGAGGTGCACCATAAAAAGGGGAACTCAAAGTTTACCATTTTATAGGATTGAACCTCATAGATCCTTCCTACATTGCTTGTTTAGAATACATGGATGAAAACTCACGTAGTTCGAATAGGTGTATTGGGTCTTACACATGGATAGATGCCCATTTCAAGATGGGAAATCATAGTTTGATGTATATGATGTGTGGGTATTAGGCATGGTTATCATCCTAAGTGATTCTTGGAGTATCTAAGAAGTTCTTGGGATTATCTCACTGGGATGTGGCATCCCATGTAGGAATCAAGATGGTTGATAGAGGATTAAATTTGGTGAAATGAAATGGGTGGAACCGATGCGAAAATGTTGATGTTGGGATTGAACCTCAGAGAGGTTTCATATGTATCTCAGTTTTTGGGAATCAAAGTATAAAATGTTTTGCGGGGTGATATGACACTTAAAGAGGAATCCCATAAAAATGGAATATATGGATGGGGACCCGAAGGAAGTATAACCTCATGATTGGGGCATGATCTTCCTGAGACACATAAAATTGTAGGAGATATTGGTATGGGAAATGGGATATGGGATTTAACCTCTAAGAGGCTTCCTTCGTACCCTATGTAGAATATATGGATGAAATTCCAAGTAGTTTATGGTGGGAAAATATAATCGGGGAATACACAAAGTATTAAATCCTGAAGATGTTTCAGGGGGTAATGGATGGTTAGCGGCCTATCAAAAGAAAATCACTCTCGGTTGGAGGGGTATGGCGAAGTGAGAGAATTATGGATGGTTACTTGTTTGGGTGGATCCAAACACCTCAAGGAGGAAGATCCTGTAGATGCATCCCAGAATGAAAATATGTCACATCAGGAGGGTGTATCCCTAAATGGGAGAACCATAGTTTACCATTGGATGGGATTTAACAACAATGAGGCTTAATACGTACCCAAAAATAATGAGGCTTAATACATACCCAAAAATAATCCAAACCACTGTAGTTCGGTACATGTTGTTTAACATCATGAATGATGGGTGAACTGATGTGAAATTTTCAGAACAAATTGATTTTGGGGAATAAGGGGTTTGATCCTTGAATAGGCTTCTTATGTAACCTATTTAAAAGATAGGGATCAATGTCCACATAGTTCCTTGAAGAGGGGCATGGGGGTTAAGTATGGCTAGTGGCCCAAATTCATGTTGGGGATAACTCGTGTTTAGAGGTCCATAATCATGTTGGGGATTACATGTGGTTAGAGGCCCAAATAGAATTTCATGGTCACTCTCACTATAAGCCCATGTGAGTCATGTTCAGTGTGAGAAATTAGAGTGTAACAGTAGACCTGATGATCATGTTGTGAAAGTTGTTTACATGAGGGATGGTGTGAGAATCACACATGTCTAGCAGCCCAAGAGGATGGAGATTGAGACATACTCCATGAGGGATTATTGAAGAAGTGGTTTAGGGATTTAGTGGAGACTACTTGAGGTACACATGGAGAAAAATCACAAAGGGATAGAGTGAGGGGGAGGGTGCAAGTGTCAATATATTTTCTCGTCCTCTTGTACTTTGAATTAATGCATCGATCATAGTTTAACGTCATGTTATGTGGATGTAGGTGCTTGGTTGTTTAATATCTTGTAGATCCGACGGTGTGGACATAATCCTCATCCCTTGTACTTACATAACATACACCAATTGACACATGGGGAATAAAAGGCAAAAGAAATTCCCATATAGTGTGAGGTGGAGGAGTGGTCAATTTAGGGGCACATGTTAGTGTTGCAATGTGGAGAATAAATTGCTATTAGCATACCTATGCGACGAATCATAATGTATGGAGACACGACATGGTACACCACATGTGGTAACCTAAAATCACTTTATAGAGGCTTGGAGGGTCATGCAAGAAAGTGGTTCTCAAATCCTGAGGCCTCAACAAGAGGATATTTATGAACAAAAGGTGATTCACGAAGAAATGGGTATTCATTATGGAAGGTTTATTCTCTAAGAAGGGGACTTCATGGAGGATGTCCTTGCCTTATCCATGATATCATTACTAGAAGACTGCTTTGTAAAGGCATAATGTTTGGTGGATCCTCGATGAACATGAAGGGGCTCCCCCTTTGTTATGGAAAAATTCATTCACTTTTGGAAATTGGTATAATTGTGACGAGGTATTTGTAATAGGATCCAGTAAAAAATTCCATGTTGTAGAAAAATGCATTGAAAAAAGAAACTATTTCCAATGGGAAGAAGATCCTTTGTAAATGTCATCCTCATGGTTTTTTAAATACCATATTGCACCGGCCTATCACAAATACTATTTTTCTTGGGGTGGTAGACCCATCACAAAAAGCCGTAGCAAGACTTTGAAAAAAAAATTTATAACAAGTTGTCGCAACTAATATTTGTAAAGGGTCTAATCAAAAATAAATAATAATAATAAAATAAAATGAATAAAATAATAATAAAAAATTAATTTTAATATTAATTAAATAATAATATTAATATTAGTCAAATAAAAAATTATTCATATAAAAAATAATATTGATAATATACTTATTTTATTATTATAATTATTAATCAAATAATAATATTATTATTACTAATATAAGAAAATTTAAATAATGAAAACCTCAATATTCAATAAAAATGAAAAAAAATAATAAAATGATAATGAAAAAATATTAATTAACAAAATAATAAAAAAATAATGTAATAAATTAGTAACAAATTAATTAAAAATTAAATAATTTTATATTCTCAACAATATAAAAATGTAATATTTAGAAATGTTGATTGTTAATATTAATAACAAAAATTATATTCCAATGTTTTATAATAAAAAAATAAATAGATCACTAAGTGGGAGGGTCGTCTGGAGGAGATGGAGGATATAGGAGAGATAATGGAGAGAACTACATCCATAATCCATGAGTCAGATGTTGTATGGACTCCAACTGCTCTTGCTCCTACTACAACCATCGTCATTGCATCTCTTCCTGCATCTCCTATAGCTTTTGTTGCTACTATCGTAGGATCTCTTCCTACTACTGCCACTTCCATTGACACATCTTCTCTTGTTCCCTATGCATACTCTTTATAATCTCTCTCTGATCTCACATATGCTCCTATTATTGTGTAGCAGATGATGAGGAATCTCCACGTTCTCCTCTCATGTTGGATGTTGACATTGAATCAGTTCCATCATAAATCAATGGCTTGAATCGAGATCCAATACCAACAACTCATCCATTTTTGAAGGCATACTAGGTCACCTACATCCATCCAATCTAATCAAATTGATGGGAAATGGTCTTAGTATCTATCTTGACTCGAATCTCAGTCTGTGTTTGAGACGTCGTGACCTCATATCAATCATTAAATTTCAATTTAAATATAAAATAATTAAAATATTATTTGTAGTTATATTTTATAGTCAAAAGGAAAATAAACTGACCACAATCTGACGCTGGCGGGCACATCTAACCTCTCCAGTGGTTGGGTCACTGTACATCCTCCTTTAAACCATGAAATCCATAATATCGGGTTGTTTTAATTATTTTATGAATTTAAAATAAACCATTTAATTTTAAATATATATATATAATATTAAAAAAGTACATATCATATGCTCCATATGAATAAGATTGTATGACTACCAGCTCAATTTTTCACCTCCTATCACCCCCGATTTGGTCAACCTATTGATGATCTGTACTAAAAATGACCACCCATTCAGTATAAATATAATCCACCCCAACCAAATATAAAATTTAGTTTGGTCGGTGGGTGTGACATGACACATCAAACTCTATCACTCATGATTTCTCCATTTTATTTCTTATCATATTGTGCAAAAACTGACTACAACGCTGATGCATAGTCCCCATCTATGCCATCCAGATAGCATCACACATGCTCTCATTGATTGTATACCATAAATTCTACAATCAATTTATAATATCATGTTATTAATTAAAATAATTTCAAAATAAATATTACTTATTTTATTACCATCCAATGATCAATCATACAACGCTTCAAATCAACAGCAATCCGATCCCATGAGACCCATGCTTCAGAACAGTAATTATAAAATATAGCACTCCCTTTCGTAGTATCTATATGCATAAATCTATAAACAAAAATAAAAAATTAATCAAACAAATAGTATGTATATGAATTATTGAAAACAGACTAAAATACACAGGTAAACATACCTCTACACATGTGGACCGAAGGCATGACATGGACTTTGCTAGAGGATAGGGGTTACAAATATCGACCACACAAGACCATACCCCCTTTAAGTCCCCTTAGATCTTCTAGTATTCTAGGTGTTAGATGATCTAATATCCTACTCATACAAATGGATATTATAAACCACCAACAGATAATACCAACCCTCATCTATCTAAAACACCAAATTACTATTGTTAGATAATAGTTTAAAAACTATTATATATTGGTATATATTATATATGATTATATACAATATTTAACAGTGTCAATGATCATCCTCATCCTCATCTCCACATCTGATGATGTCAATGTATTCATATTCCTGCATAGCATCATCAATTTCTATATGTGTTTCAATTTCATCATCTCTTTTCATTTAAAATCCACTTATAACATCATCAATATCACTATCACCCTCGACCCATAACTATGGGGTGTCATCATCAATATTAATGTCACTTCGTGAAAATGGCAGATTCAAAAAATCTTTTTAAAACATATTAATTCCTTCCACTTCAGTGGAACCACATTCACATTGAGTAAACTAATTCTCTTGATATTTAATTTTTATCATGTTCCACCAATCAATCAACTCTCTTAAAGTATGAAAATATTATAGATAATAAATTTTATGTTCTTGATGAGTCAATAAAAATTGGCCATTTACTACAAGAAGACATTTATATTTAATATCAATAATTCCATGGTTCGTATGAACATGTAAGCCTCTTTTGTTATCCAACCACTAACATTAGAACATTGTTATGTAATGTTTTCCTAGATAACACAGTCCAATAATTTCTTCCTGTATGTTGTAAAAGAAAACTTCAGTTTTTTTATGATGAGATCCTCTCTATAAGTCACCATTATCCATTGTTTTTAATTCAATAAATGAACATGTATGAAATAAAAAACCGTTCACCGCATATTCATAAGATTTAATCATTTTTGACTATCGATTACTCAATACAAACAATCGAGTATCCATTTTATCATCATGTTGAGATACCAAAAAATTGGTAAAACAAATATCAATATAACTAATAATAAATTTATTTTATATGTTAAAACAAAAATAATTTAAGTTACCTCATTTTGAAACCAGTTTATTTTTTTTATGCTAAAGTTATTCAAGAGATTCTAATGTAATTTGTAGATGTTGTTTCTTTATATGATTATCATATAACATACAAATAAAAAAAATATTAATTTAGTCTAAAAAAATTATTGAATAAGTAAGAAGAGAACTCACTTTAAAAATGGTTTCATTGCTTCAATGTAGTACAGTACATATGTATGAGCTCTGTGATGTTCGTCATCTAAAATCCATTATTTGTGAACTCCACCAATGCCACCATCAGGTTGATTGAATACGGTTAATTGATTAAAACTTTCGTCATCAAAATTTCTTTTATTATTTCCTACACTTTGTGTTTTTATGTATTTTTAGATTGAAAGTAATGAGAATAGGAAAACGAAATTTCCACTTGTAAATAAACTTTTAAAATTTAACCTTCAACTCCTGCTTTGTTACGTAATTTTTTCTTCTAATTCTGCATGCATATCATGAAAGTTTTTATCCATAATAACTATACTGAACATCTAAATATTTCCTCATGTTAAAAATGTATTATCAATCATTCCATTTAGTCAAATAAATCTAGTAGCAGTACCTTTATCCAGTTTACATAAAATTAAAACAACATCTTCTTGCAATATTCTTAATGCATCGTAGTAACTTGTCACTACACAAATGTATATAAAAAATATAATATATCTGTTAGTGAATCCCAAATCATATAATTAAAAAAATCTATTAATCCAATCGACATAAAAATTTAAATTATATCATGATTTTCATGACTTTAATAAGGTAATATGAACATTTCTGACACATCTACCCAAATTAGTATCATAACTATCTAGAAGTCTCAAATCTGCAATCTAATGACAAAATAATAATTTATTCTCTTTAGAGAGGGTATAATCTGATTTTGGGGTCAATAAATTCTGTGATATGACAATTTAAAGTAGTTTATGATTGGTTCTCCTGAAAAATTGGGCAAGATCTTATTGTTCCGTTACATTATCTTTAGTCTTTCCATGTGTATCCCAAACTGTATGAAATAAATTAACAAAATATTTTTTATCAATATGCATGAAATACCACATGTGATGGACCAACAAATCATACCATTATAGAAGATCCTAAAAATTTCTCTATTTTATACAATTTTGTTCTTTCCCAAGGCTATCAATTACTTATTGGTTTATTGGTTGTCTAAATGTAATGTGAGGTAATGAAGAAACATGTGATTTTAACTCTGTACCTGAGATGATTGATGAAATTTTTTCTCTTTCAATTATTCCATATCTAAAATGATATTTTTCCTCATAAAGGGATAATTAGTTGGAAGGAATATGCAATTATAGTTGAAAAAAACAAGGTTTTTTCATATTGATGGTCACAAGTGATTTTCAATCTCTTATACAGTATGGCCCGGATTTTGGACCATGTGTACTCCAATTAGATAACATTCCATGTGCTGGGAACTCATTAATTGTCCACATCATTAAATCTTTTAGAATGAAATTTTATTTTGTAGTATCATCAAATATACTGAGACCGTTACACTGCAAATAATTTAACTCATCATTCAATGGTTTCAAATAAACATCAATATACTTTTTCAGATGTCCATAAATTAATAAGGTCAAAAATATATATAGTTATTTCATCAACATCCAAAGAGGTAAATTCTACGGAGCTACAAATATAGGCCAACATGAATACTGACTTCCTTAAGATCCAAATGGACATAAACTGTTAGTAGAAAGACCCAATCACATTTTTTGGGCATTTAAATAAAAATAAGGATGAACTTTGTCAAAAATATTTCCATGAAAGAAATTAGAGTTATTATTTAAGGTTTTACTGGTATGAATATTGCTTTTCTGTATTGACATCAATGCCACTATGTTTTGAGGAATAAATAAATGCTACAATCTAGGTGTAAGTTGGAAATATCTCAATTATTCAATAAGAATCAGTTTAGCCTTCCCAAGTTGAGCCTCTTTATTACTCGATTTTCTACATGTGGGACAACTTTACGATGACTCATTTTCATCATAATGTTAGATGAAATCATTTGAAATAGACTGAAACTTTTAATAACCAAGACCCAAATTACGAACCAACCTCTTCCTTTCATATAAATTTTAATGAAACACACTTCCTTTAGTTAGTAGTGTTTTTTTACCAAAGATAATATCAGATCAAAACAACTAGTTGACATTCAATTATCTGATTTAATTTCCATAAATTTAGCAACTCCTTCAAATTTTCTTATCTTGCAACCAGGATATAAGGCCTCCTCAGTGGACCTCAACATCTCAGAAAAATTAAATTGTTCAAACTCAAGCATTAAATTAATATCCTCCAGAGTTTCATATTTTGGAAAAGATGAACCTACCACATCTGGTACTAAATTTTGGAACCATACTGGATCTGGAACCAAATTATTAGTATCTTATTTGGTACTGTGTTCACCAAGATGATACCAAAAAAACATAATCTATATGAAAAAATGCAATAAATTACCCCCAACGATGTCAAATTTTTCATACAACCTCATAGAACATTTTTTATAAGGACAATTAATTACCCCTTCAGAAAAAAGTCTAGTTTTGATGATAAAAATAACAATAAATCATAAACAACCTCAATATATATAGGATTTAAACTATAACCATTAAGACTCTTCAACTTATATATATAAATAAATTCATCTAATAATGATTCTTATCGACTTCCTTGTTCCATATTTCACATAAATATATAAAATATTTAGTTTTTTATATAATTTGATAGAAGAAAAACACTATAATAAAAAGAGAAGACTATTAAATTCCCTTTTCTGTCAATTAATAATAATTTCTATTAATTCAAACATATTTATATTATTTTTTAATCGTTTATACTAATATACACAAACTAATAATAATTTATACTAATAACCACTAATTATTAATTACTTTTAATTAGTACTAATAATTTCAAATTATTGACGAGACAGTTTCCAGGAGATTAGTGACATCCATTTCTCTCGAAGACTCATCTCTTCTATCACCAATAAAAAACACTATAAAAAATCTTCTTTGATGTACATATATTTATTTCGGTATGCATGAGGATGGAGATAATGGAGGCCTTGCTACACTACTCTCCATTCTCATGCATACGAAAATGGATATCTATATGGGAGAGGATATTTGTTATAGTGACTTCAATATATTAAAGATTCACGGAGATGAGTCGTCGAGAAAAAAACCATCTTTTTCACAAAGTCTCATATCCTTACAAATTTGCTGTCAAAAATCATTCTGAAAAATCTACTCCAACATACACATTTCTATTTTCTTATGCACGAAAATGAACATAATGAAGGAATCACTACACTGGCCTCTATTCTTGTGCATATGAAAATGGATATCTATTTGTGATGACAAGTTTTTCATCGTGATTTTAGTGGGATACAATTTCATGGATATAAGGCATCAAAAAATGAGTTGGCAATCCACTTGAAATAGTTCCAATCTATTACAATTTGTTACAATTTATTACAATTTTCGATTAATTATTTCAAATTATTTCTAATTATTTCAAATTATTAGTAATTATTTATAATTATTCATAATAATTTATAATTATTACATATTATTGGTAATTATAAGAAATTATTCGTAATTATTATAAATTAATTACTAATTATCAAAACATATTACTAATTATTACTAATACATGCCATTTATTACTAATTATTAAAATGGATAACTAATTGTTTCAATTTATTTCTAATTGTTGAAATTAATTACAATTTATTAAAATTTATTAAAATTTATTAGATTTTATTATTAATTATAAAAAATTATAACTAAGTATCACAATTTATTACTAATTGTTATAATTATTATAAATTATTTCTAATTATTACAAATTATTGCAATTTATTACTAATTGTAACAATTTATTACTAATTTTTGCAATTTATTACCAATTATTGCAATTTATTACTAATTATTTCAATTCTTTACTAATTATTTGAATTTATTTATAATTATTTTAATTTAATTCAAATTTTTAAAATTTATTACTAATTATAACTAATTATTTGAATTTATTACTAATTATTAGAATTTATTTCTAATTATAACTATTTATTTGTATTTATTAATTATTATTAATATTTAATACTAATTATTACAAATTGATGCAATTTATAACTAATTATTATAATTTATCACTAATAATTTCAATTTATTAGTAACTATTTAAATTTATTAATAAATATTATAATTTTTTACAAATTATTACAATTTGTTACTAATTATTAGAATTTACTAGTAATTATTACAATTTATTACTAATTATTAGAATTTATTTTAAATTATTACAAAATTTTTCAATTAATTACTAATTTTGGAAATTTATTACTAATTATTGTAATTTTTTACTAATTATTACAATTTATTAATAATTATTATTATTTATTGCTAATTATTACATTTTTTTACTAATCATCAGAATTTGTTTCCATTTATTTGAAATTATTAATAATAATTAGAATTTATTAATAATTATTATAATTTAATTCTAATTCTGAATGACTATTATAATTTATTAAAAATTATTATAATTTATTCCTAATTATAAAAATTTATTTCTAATTAATTTAATTTATTAATAATTATTTCCAAATTTTTTTAAATTTATTAATAATTATTACAATTTATTACAATTTATTATAATTTTTTACTAATTATTATAATTTATTAATAATTATTATAATTTGTTACAATTTATTATAAATTTTCACTAATTTTTACAAATTGTTTGAATTTATTACTAATTAAAACAATTTATTACTATTTGTTAGAATTCATTCCTAGTTATAACAATTTATTACTAATTATAGAAATATATTACAAATTGTTCCAAATTAGAACTAATTATTACGATTTATTACAAATTATTGCAATTTATTACTAGTTATTACAATTTATTACTAATTATTACAATTTCTTTCTAATTATTTCGATTTATCTCTAATATATTCAATTTATCACTAATTTTTACAGTTTATTACTAATTATTACAATTTATCACTAATTATTACATTTGATCTCTAATTATTACCATTTATTACCTATTATTACAATTTATTACCAAGTATTGCAATTCATTACTAATTATTAAAATTTATTATAAATTATTACAATTTTATTTCTAATTATTACTAATTGTTGTGATTTATTACAAGTTGGTTTCTCCCAAATTTAACCAGGTTCTAAGGTTAAAGCGGTCGCCTGTAGTGTAGCTTGGGTTGTCGAATCTTCAGAGACCTAAGAAGAACCTTTAGACACTCAATGAAAAGAGATGCATTTTTGGCTATGAAGTGGCCAACTATGGTTGATTTTAGATGGTTTTAAAAGAGCACTAAAATATGTGATTTCAAATTATGAGAAAATGAGTTGATACTAGGTTTTTGCTTGGGGAGGATTGGATGAATTATTTTTTTCTTTTACAATCTCAATTTCATTATCTTGAGAAGGATTCATACAATGAAATCAAACAAACCCCATCCCTTACAGATTAAGCACCTTCAGAAATACATTCTAATAATCTATACAATTTTAGGATCATTTCCATGAGCACTCCAAGGTATATGATCTACTTAGCACATAAAAGTTGGGTGAGTAAATTCAATAAGGAAGAGGAAGAGAGAAAATCATTGAATGAAAGAAACCCAAATAAAAGAAATTAATAACCTTTAAAGAGTGATAAATAACATACAATACTGCCCTTTTCTACTGCTTTGGATCAACTCATAAAAGCGTTACCCCTCCATTGATGACATTTTGTCAATGGAAGTGGGAAATAGACTTACGAGGGTGGAATTGATGAAGTAAAAAACAAAAAAATAACGAACACTCCAGAGTTGTGTGAACAAAATCAGAAGGTTTGGTGTGAAAAAGATCACACCTTGAGGCAACAGTATAAAGGTGATATTAATAAGAACAGAAAAAGAGAATAATAAGTACTTTTATTAAAAACTAATGTGATTCGAACAACTTTCATGAAAAGGAATAACATTACAAAGAAAAATTGGCATAACAATATTACAATGAAAAAAAAGCTCCAAGATTATTCAAATACTCCACCACTACTGCCTTAAATAGAAATTTTGTAAGTCTTTGGCCGATCTCCCATCATCCCATGTGCCTTTAATTAATTGTGTTGGGTAAAGGTGGGTGGAAAATTAATGGAGATGTGACTTTTCCACTCTTCCCCTGAAATGGAATCCTGCTTGCATCCACCCGAAAGACGCACCGAAAGGACCTTCAAGATGAACGAATTAGAGTGGTCCATATAAGGATAAAATTTATCCCAGGATGGCCTCTAAAATCCTTTAAAATTTCAGCCCAAAATAATATGAAGTTCACGAGATATGATATAAATGGTGGGCTGTTTTTATGGGCCTCAAAATATGGTCCAGAATTTCATCATCAACTTGGTCCGCCTAGAACACCATAAAAAACTCCGAATTATCTTGGGACACTGTTAAATTAAATGTTCCCAATAATATCCTATATCTTCATTTAAAGATTCAATAATCATTGGGCTACAAATCTGTCCTCTACAGTACTTTTATTGGGCTGTTGTCTAAATCACTTCGCCCATAATGTGGTTGGTTCAAAGCCCACTTTGGTGGTCTTCCAAATTAAATCTCCAAGTGCTCCTGGGAGACCTGAAAATAAAATATAAACATAAAATCAAGAACATTATGTTTTTTATGATATGTTCAAGAAGGTACCATGTAATAGTTCATTTGAAGAAGGAATTACAATCATAATGTGAAATAATGTCCAATGTGTAAAATGCACTAATAATGGTGTATATGATTAATAAAACAAATGAATGTTATATTATAAACAATGAATATTATCCTCTTTTAGGGGCTAATCACACCCCCCAACTTGATTTTTGCTTTTCTCGAGAAAAATATTTCTCAAAAATATGAAATTTGAATTCCATTTTCCAAAAACATTGTAATACACATTGCTCACCAAAAGACCTCATACCCAAAAATTATGAAACCCCTAAAAATGATTTAAAACAAGCTAAGTCCAAAGGCATAACCCAAGCCTAAGCCCATTCATTTGTTCAAATTCATCTCCATATTTTATTCAATTTCAATTAATCATGATGAATTATTGTGTGTCACAATAGACAAGGGGGTTCATTTTATTCGAGGGAGAAAAGATGGAAGCGCTAGGAGAAATCAAATTTTAATATTAAGTTGAGTACTCTTTTTTTATTGTATTTTTTTGTTTGTTTTTTTTGTTTGTAATTTTTTCAGGGTAATTGAAATTAAACTCAATCGATTAAACCCATGTATCAACACTTTTCTGATGACTCACAGGCTCAAAGACCTTAGGGCACAAAGTGAATCTCACATACTCAGGCATCATCTTGAGTTAACTCAATCCAAAACAAATTCTAATTACCACAAATATAGATAAAATTCTCAACTCCAGGACATAGAACTATGGAGTCATGATCCCCATGTTCTAAAATCCACACATTAGGTCAATTCCTTATTCTACGTGCAATTGATTTATTTTTTTGAATACTCATGTTAAAATTAAAATGATCACCAACCCTATGCCATTTATTTTGGACCCCAAGAAATCAAACTAATACCCCACAATCTAAAGGGAAAGCATTGTGTTTTTCTAAATAAATGGATGAAAATATAAACCGTGAAAAATCACATCGGATAACCACACTTTCCAAAATCTATGCACATGAACTTAAACATTCATTAAATTCAGTATCAATGCATTCAAAATTATTTGATATCCAATTTCATAGATTAAAATGTGTGTTATCATGTTCAAGGTTTATGAAAATTTTCATTCCATACATTTTATGATGAAAACAAAATCAATGCTTTTATTTTGTCTACCCCAACATAGAATAACATTGTCCCTAGTTTTTAATGAAATGAAAAGTTATAAGCGGGGTATGAGAGGAGTTCAAAGAGGAAATTGAAAATGATAAACATGGAATAAATTCCACTGGTTTTTGAAGTTGATGTTCATGATGCTCCATATTAATCTTTTGGTCTCTCGGGGGATGTAGGTAGCTCCTTTATTGAACATTTATCACCCAAAATAGTCCATGAACCATATAATGAAGAAAAAACCAAACAACACAATGATTTATTTAATTCTAAGTATCATCATTTTTATGGTTTTCCCTAATTTTTTGTTTTTTTAAATGAAACTAATGATACATTGTCTTCATTTAAATTTATGGGTAAGGTATTACTCAGGGATCACACTATGTAAAACGAATGAATACGATGCTCCCCTTTCATAGCCATCTATACTCATAAAATAAGAACATGTCAATAGTATAATTTTTTTATCCTACAAAAACATAAATAAAATAAAATAAACTGATGATACCTTGTCTTCTTTTAAATTTCTGGGTAAGGTATTACTCTGGGATCATACCACGTGACACAGATGAATGTGTTGCTGCCCTTTCATACCCATCCTTACTCGTTAAAGAAGAACATGTCAACAGTCTAAAGTTCTAATTAAATAAAATAAAAAATAAAAACAACAGGGTTGCATCCCGTGCAATGCTTTTGTTTAACATCGCTATCTCGACTTAAACCCCTAGTTGTTTAAGTATTTTCCTCATCTAAGTTTGGTTCACACAAGTTTTCAATAACATCCTGTTTTTGAAATGCTTCAATGAATGGTTTTACTCTATGTCCATTAACATTAAACGTATGACCATTGGTGGGATCTTGAATTGCAATAGCCCCATGGGGGTACACCTTATGCACTATGTATGGGCCTGACCATCTGGACCTCAACATTCCCAGGTGTAGATATAGATTAGAACTATACAAAATAATTGGTTTACCTGGTACAATGTTTTTTACATTAATATTTTGAGATTTGTAGGCTTGTACTTTAGCTTTATTGATTTTTTAATTCTCGTAAGCCTCTATCCTAAGTTCATCATGTTCATGGAGATCTAATTTCCTTTTTTTCGGCCAATGCTAGGTCTTAATTGATTTTCTTAATTACCCAAAAGGCCTTGTGTTAAATCTCCACTAGAAAATGGCATGCTTTACCCTAAAACAACCTATATGGGGACATTACTAAAATGGTTTTAAATACAGTTCAATAGGCCCAAAGATCATGTAACAGTTTGTTTGACCAATCATTCATAGATGGGTTAACTATTTTCTCATGATTTTTTTGATTTCTCAATTGGCTAAAAAAGCTTGACCATTGGTTTGTGGGTGGTAAGTAGTTGAAAATTTGTGAGAAATTCCATACTTGTCCATGAGTGCTGAGAATGGGCGATTGCAAAAATGAGTTCCACGATCAATAATGATAGCCCTAGGAATTCCAAATCTAGAGAGGATGTTTTCCATGAGAAATCGAATCACAGTTTGATGATCATTAGATTTTGTAAGAATCGACTCAATACATTTATATACATAGTCGACAGTAAAAAGAATGTACAAATATCCCCTAGAGTGTGGGAATAGAACCAATAAATCGATTCCCCAGCAGTCAGATATTTCAATCACTAAGATGGGAGTGAGTGAAATTTGATTTCTTTTTGTGATGGACCCTACATGTTGACACCTAGGACAAATTTGACAAAATGTGTAGGATTCCATTTAGAGGGTGGGCCAGAAGAGACCAATCTGAAGAACCTTAGCAAATGTTTTCTTAGAGGAAAAGTGACATCCACAAGCCTCACTATAACAGAATTTAAGGATAGAATCTTGTTAAGATTCTGGGACACACCTCCTAATGACATGCTGGGGAAGAACTTATAGAGGTATTGATCATAAAACACATAGTGTCTAACATCAGAAAGGAATTTCCATCGATCTTGATTCCTTAAGAATTTTTGAATAACTCATGTAACTTTGAAATTGGATATGTCGGCATAACAAGGGAATTCACTCACAGAGTATATGTGTTCTTCTGGATATGAATTAGACACAGAAAGGTTATTTTAATTGTCTTTTAATTCCATCCTAGAGAGGTGACCAGCTACAACATTTTCAACTCCCTTTTTATCCGTGATTTTGAGGTCAAATTCTTGTTAGAGAAGGACCCACATAATCAGTCTATCCTTAACATCTTGTTTTTGGAAGGGGTATTTTAGTGCCGAATGGTTACTGAACACATTGATGGGGGATCCTAAGAGGTAGGACCTAAACATCACTAAGGTAAGAAAAAAAATAATGTAACCCCTTTTAAGTGGTGGTGTAGTTGATTTGGGAATCATTCAAGGATTTTCTTGCATAAGCAATGACATAACATGTTTTATCACAGCGTTTTTCTAACACAACTCTTACCGAAAATTCACTGTCATCACACATAAGTTCGAAAGGAAGGTTCCAATTTGGAGATTTCATAATAGGTGGAGAGGTCAGAGAGGATTTGAGGGTTGAGAATGAACCCTCATAGCTTTCTGTCCAAAAAAATGGAGCATCCTTTATTACGAGAGAACAAAAGGGATGGAAGATTGAACTAAACTCCTTGATGAATCTTCTATATGAACCAAGATGTCCTGAGAAATACCTCACTTACATGATGGTTTTGGGTGATGGAAGGTAACGAATGATGTCATCCTTGGATTTATAAACTTCAATCCCCCTATCTAAGACCAGATGTCCTAGAAATAGTCCCTCTTTAACCATGAAAGGGAATTTTTCCCAATTTTGGACCAGATTATTTTCTTCACATCTTGATTATAGTCTCTCTGCAATCCTCAGACTTCCCTCAAATGTATCCCTAATCATAGAGAAGTCATCCATGAAGACCTGAAGATATTCCCCTACCATGTCTGAGAATATTCCCATCATGCACCACTGGATGGTTCTAGGGGCATTTCATAACATGAAGGGAATTCGTTTGAATGAAAAGGTGCTGAATGGACATGTGAATGTAGTCTTCCCTTGATCCTCTAGGGAGACCTCGATTTGATTATACCTTGAGTACCCTTCTTTGAAACAGTAGAAGGCATGACCTTCCACTCTCTCAGGGACTTGGTCAATGAATGGTAAGGGGAAATAGTCCTTCATGGTGAATGAGTTTAGCTTCCTATATTTAATGTAGAACCTTCATCCACTACTCACCCTAGTTGTAAGAATCTCTCCATCCTTATTAGTTATCACTTTGATTCCTGCCTTCTTGGAAACCACTTGGATTGGGTTGACCCACTCACTCTCAGCTATGGGAAATATGATACCGGCTTTTAAAAATTTCAGAAGTTCCTTCCTTACTACCTCCATGAGATTAGGATTTAGTCGTCATTGAGGTTGACACCATGGCTTTGAATAAGTATTCAGAACAATCCTGTGAGTCCCAATAAGTCGGATAGTCCTAGGAATATCATTCAAGTTCCAACAAATGGATTTTTTATGTTTCCTAAGGACATCTAGAATAATCCTCTCATGATTGGCTTTAAGAGAAGAATAAATGAAAATAGGATGTGTTTGATTGTACCCTAGGAATGCATACTTGAGTGCAGCGGGACGTTCCTTCAATTCAAGATCAGGTTGGTTCAGAATTTCACCATAAGATTGGGACATTGGATCAATATCAATTTCGTTATTTAGAGTTTTAGAATGGACGGATTACCCACATATAAAAGTTTCAACTACAAGATTTATTTGATCAAATTTAGGGAAGGATGTTTGATTGGTCTCCATGAATTTAATTTCCTGAAAATTTTCACTGATTTTTTGACCTAAGACTTCATCATAAGAGTAATTTTAAAACAATTAAATCAAAGGAGATAAACTTCCTTCATGCGAACAAAGGAAATCAATCTCATCATGACTTAAACATCCATAAAATATTCCTTTATGTTCTATGGTTTAATTATCAATGCTTACTATAATGTTTACTTCTGGAATGTCCTCATCATCCACTATTTGTTGTCTTTCATTATAGATGTTGAAGTCTAGACTCATGTTTCCAAAGGCGATGGCCAGGTTCCCATTTCGTACTCAGATAAAAGAGTTTATTGTTGTAAGGAAAGGACGACCAAGGATGATTGGGGTTTGTTCCTTATTTCCAAATTTTGGATATTTTTCAAGGACAATGAAGATAGTATGGTAGACGATGTTTTCAACATTTACCAGAACATACTTTAAAATACCCTTTGTAATCCTAATGTTACGATCATCAAGTTGAAGTGTGAAGGATGTTGGTTAGATCTCTTCTAGGCCTAACTGGTAGTACACAGCATATGGTATGAGATTGACACTATCACCAAGGTCACACAAGGCCTTGACCAATTTTCTCTCTCCTTGTTCAATATTGATGTAAGGGCAACCTGAGACTTTCAACATAGGAGGAATGGTCCCTTGAATGGTGGTAATCACATTAGTAGCCAAAAGGACTTGGTTTTTATGTGAAAATTTTCTTTTAAAAGTCTAGAATTCCTTAAGTTACTTTGAGTAGGAATGTATGGTTTAGATGGAATCGAGAAGGGGAAAGTTCAACTTGACTTGTTCGAAGATTTCCCTCAATGTTTCACTCAATTCAGGTTTGGTTTTACCCCTCATGCATTGAGGAAATGGTGCTGGTAGTGGGGTTGTGTATTGAAGAGTTATTTCTTTCACATTTCTATTAGTTTCCTCAGTTAGATATCGTGGTTCATTTGAATTTTCATTATGGTTTTAATCTTTACATGGTTTATGACTTATTTTTTCGGGTTATTAAATTGATTTTCCACTTCTTAAGACAGTCACAACATTTAGTTTTTCATGATTTGTTTCAGTACAGCATGACTCTCCCCCTAATGTTGAGGATGGTACTACCTGAGTAGGAAAGGGTGCCTTTCCAGTATTGATGGTTTGATGTTCTTGTTTAAGGGAAGAGACTTCTGAGTTCATCCTCTCCATTTGTTTGCACAGTTGTTCTACTCGGATTTGTGGAATAGTTTGGGTTGGTGCTTGAGAAGATTGGTTTATCCCGGGGGGATATTTCTAAGGTGGGATGGTTTTTTGAAGATGGACAGGTGGTTGCTGGTATTGGATAGGTAGGGTTTGGAACTGGTTATGGGTTTGGTAGTTCTAATTTGGGTACGTATTTTGTACCTGTGGTTGGGTAGGTTATTGGTTATCTCTCCAGCGGAAACCTGGGTGTTCATTAAACCTTGGGTAGAATTTGCTTTGGTATTAGGGCTTTTGAAATTTCAATGCATTGACTTTGGTAGGAAGTCCTCCTAGAAGAACATCCTTAATGGATGAAATGTTTTGGTAGTTGTCTATATTGAGGTCATGTTTGTCACAAATTTTGAAAACATGGTCTACAGTTTGGATTTCATGGATTTTTCTAAGGTCTATCTCTTAAACCATCCTAGTGAGTGATGAGAGTTTATCCCTGAGGATTTCCACTACTCTAAGTGTATGAATTCCATTAGTTCTTTGTGGCTTTTCCGAATAAGCTGATGTTCCCCATGTATCGTTTTGTTCAGCATGGATTTCATGATACTCATATGCATAATTTTGGGGATTTTTTTAAAGGTCCCATTACACATCATGTCAATGAATTGTTTGTTCCCTGAGCCCAACCCTTCATAGAAAATTCTCACCTGTTCAGGAATAGGAAATCCATGTTGTGGAACCTTGTTTAGGGTGTCTTTGATTCTCTCCCAGGTTTCATAGAATGACTCTCCCTCTTTTGAAAAAAAGTTGGGGATGCTCTATTTAAGGGTTATTATTTTGTGGTGGGGAAAGTATTTTTATGTAAAATTCCATTTGTAATTGGTCCCAAGACTTGATGGATGATGGTCTCAAATTTTTTACCCAATTTTTAGCTCTATCGTTTAATGTAAAGGGAAATAGACTGATTTTATATTATTCATGTTGATGTGGGTGACACATGGTTTTTATAATGTCATTGAACTCCTTAATGTGAAGGTAGGGAATCTCAGACTCCATTCCACGGAAATTTGGAAGGTGGTTTAGGACATATGGTTTAAAGATGTAGTTGTAATCTCCTAGGGAATTGTGCCTAATGAATGAGGGTGAATTGTTCTATGCTGGAGTGAGGTTGTCGTTCATGGTTTGATCGACCGTATTCCCTATTTTTGGAGCTTCTTGATTTGGGTTTCCCATTTGATCACCCATATGTTTTACAATTTTATTTCATTGAAGACCCTCCATTGGACTTGTTTTAATTAGTTAATTTGGAGTTTTAAAAATATTTTGATCAAATGTAAACATTCCCTTAGACAAACCTGACTCCCCTATCCTAGGATTTTCTGTCCTAACTAATCTGTTTGAGTTATCGCGGGTGTAGGAAGACATGCACCAAAAAAACGAGAAAGGGAAAAGATAATTGAATTTGGGTGAGAATATAAGAATAGGGGTTAGAAAAGAAGGTTTTTGGTCTAAAGTACTTACTTAACCCCCATTAACAGCACCAAATTTTGGTTTTGACCAAATTTACCCAAGTTCTAAGGTTAAAGCGGTCGCATGCAGTGCAGCTTGGGTTGTCGAATCCTCAGAGACCTAAGAAGAACCATTCGACACTCAATGATGAGAGATGGATTTTTTTATATGAAGTGGACATCTTGGGTTGATTTTATATAGTTTTAAAGGAGTATTAAAAGATATATGTGAATTCAAATTATTAGAAAATGAGTTGATCCCAGGTTATTGCTCAGGGTGAATTGGATGAATTGTTTTTTTATTTTACAATTTCAATTACATTATCTTGAGAAGAATTCATAAAATGAAATCAAACAAACCTCACCACTTAATGATTAAGAACATTCAGAAACACATTCTAATAATTTATAAAAATGTAGGATCATTTCCATGAGCACTCAAAGGTATAGGATCTACTTAGCACATAAAAGTGGAGTGAATAAATTCAATAAGGAAGATGAAGAGAGAATATCATTGAATGAATAAAACTCATATAAAAAATTAATAATCTTTAAAGAGTGATAACTAACATAAAATCCATCCCCTTTCTTCTCCCATGGGTCAACTCATAAAAGAGTTAGCCCTCCATTGATGACATTTTTTCAAAGGAAGCAGGAAATAGACTTACGAGGGTGGAATTGAAGAAGTAAAAACAACAAAATAACAAACACTCCACTGTTGTGTGAAAAAAATCACAAGGTTTTGTGTGAAAAAGTTCACACCATGAGGAAACGGTAACAAAGTGATATTAAGAAGAATAGAATAAGAGAATAAGAAGTACTTTTTTGAAAAATAAGGTGATTTGACCCACTTACATGAGAAAGAAGAACATTACAAAGACAAATTAGAATAATAACATTACAATGAAAACAAAGCTCCATGATTCTTCAAATAGTCCACCAATACTGCCTTAAATATGAGTTTTGGAAGTCCTTGGACAAGCCCCCATCATCCCATCTGCCTTTAATTAATTGTTTTGGGGAAAGTTGGGTGGACAATTAATGGAGATTTGACTTTTCCACTCTTCCCCCGAAATTAAATCAATCTTTCATCCACCAGAAAGACGTTCTGAAAGGACCTTCTAGATGAACGAATTAGAGTGGTCCATAGGTGGATAAAATTTATCCTCGTATGTACACTAAAATCCTGTAAAATTTCATCCCAAAATAATATGCGGTTTGTGATATATGATATAAATGGTGACCTATTTTTCTGGGCCTCAAAATGTGGCAAAGAATTTCACCATCAACTTGGGCCGCCTGGAACACCATTCAAACCTCCGAATTAGCTTGGTCCACTATTAAATGAAATGTTCCCAATAATATCGTCTATCTTCATTTAATGTTTCAGAATAATTGGGATTAAATTATGTTTTCTACAGTACTTTTATTGGGATACTATCTAAATCACTTCTCCCAGACTATGGTTGGTTCAAAGCCCACATTGGTGGCCTTCTAAATTGAATCTCCAAGTGCTCTAAAAGAATGAATTGTTCCTTATATCATGGGAGAACTGATAATAAAATATAAACATAAAATCAAGACCATTATGTGTTTTATGAGATGTTCGAGAAGGTACCATGTAAAAGTGCATTTTAAGAAGGAATTACAATCATAATGTGAAAAAATGTTCAAAGTTTAAAATGCACTAATAATGGTGCATATTATTATTAAATCACATGAATATTATATTACAAAAAATGATTATTAGCCTATTTTGGGGGCTAATCACAAGTTATGACAATTTATTTCTAATTAATACAATTAATCGCTAATTCATTGAATTTATTACTAATTGTTAGAATTTATTACTAATAATTAGAATTTTTCAATAATTATTACTAATTGTTGCAATTTATTACTAATTGTGGCAATTTATTACTAATTTTTAAAATTTATTACTAATTATTATAATTTATTAGTATGTATTATAATTTAATACTTATTATTTTAGATTAATACAAATTATTACAATGTAATACTAATTATAACTAATTAATAATAATTAATATAAGAACTATTAATTAATTCTAATTCATACTAATCACACTTATATTAAGTAAAAAAAATATAAATAATGGTATGAAAAAGTATCTAATTCTACATTAATTTAACTACAACTAATACACAATAATTTTAACCAAAAGAAAATAAAATTAATTAAGGGAAAAATAAAAGAAATAGATAAATACCTTAAAACATAAGATTTTGAAGGATACAAACTTTGAATAAAGAATCGAATTAAAATGTTAAACTGTTAAAAAATTTCAGATAATATTTTCTACTAGAGAACGAAAGATAAGTAGAGAAATGAGTGAAATGAGAAAAAACAGGTGGGGTATATTTAGTTTAGATTGGTTGTGACGAGATTATTGTGACGAGAGTCCCATTGAAACTAGTACCATTTGGGACGGTTCCCATCGCAATAATCCACCACCCTTATTAATTAGAGAGGTTGTCTAAAACGTCTTTTGTGATGAGGCTCACCACAAAAGACCATTTTTCAACATATTATTTGTAATGGGAACACCCACCCAGTCACAAATCACTTATTATTTGCGATGGGTTGGTGCTCCCGTCCAAACAAAGCCCTTCTAATAGACTATTTGAAATAAAACATTGACCCGTCACAAATGCCTTTGTTTCCAGTACTGCTTCACGAAGGGAATCTCAAATTTTAGGGGCCATGAAAAGCATTATAAATCACAGTTAGAAATGTTCTAGTACCATGGGAGATCCATTATTCTCTCAGTTTCATGATGCTCAAAAACTTCGAGAAACGGGAGATAAGAAGGCGAATGGATGGGGTTGTAATTATTATGAAGGAGGGTGAGTCAACTATTTGTAGGAACTGAAGGTTCGAAATTGTCATGGGGATAGCCGGGAAGAAAAAGGATGTTGAAAAAGACATAATTTTGTATGGAATTAGAGGGCACATGCTCGCGTTGCTCACTGTGAAAGAATTGGGATGCCACAAAGGACATATGTTTGCATAGGTAGTAGAGGGAAGACACTCGTGGTGATCCCCATAGAGAAAATGGAATTCCATGGAGGAAATACATTAATGAAAGTAGTGGAGGTCGAACACTAATGGTTCTCACTATGGTGGAAATTGAATGTCACAGAGGACATACATTTGCGCATGTACCATCAACCTTATTCACAATCACGCTGGTGAATGATTCCCACAGATGAGATTTTTTAAAAAGACCCATTTGATGATGTTTCGACCCAACGTGATCATTTTGGTATACCAAAATGTACAAATCGGTGAGTAACGTTTGTCTGTTATTAAAGATAATTTAACATTGGTTTACCATTATTGATTCGACCTAGGATGAGCATTTGGTGACAACAAAATTGTCAGACCAGTGAAAATAATTTGTCTCTGATTATAAAGAATTTTACCTAAGTTTCACCATTTTTGTGTTTCCCCATGGTGACACATGTATGGGAAGATGAAATTGTATGGCGAGAATCATCACTCATCTATTATGGTAGAGAGTTTTATGTCAAAATCGTTATTTCGACTCAATCTGCAACATTATCCTTCAGGGGGTGATTGGATTGACATTGCGGGGACTTGTTAGATTATCCCTTCGATATTTTGAAGGATGTTCCACAATCAAATGGTCCCAGTGGGTGATTCCATAAGGTTAAGTATTTGTGAAATCAACCCTCTCAGGATATGACTTCATCGGATGGTCTCCAATGTGTTTATTCATTGATCTAGAAACACCCCATGACCTAGGAATCCATGATTCTTGGGCCAGCATTACAAAGGTGGGTAATCATTGGATGGAGATTTTGACAACGACACTTCATGACTCCATTGGTCGAGAGGATGGGAGTTCAAGCCCATCACCCCCTTATGGGGGGAGTTGTTTCATATTCCCTGACCCTCTTATAGATTTAAGTAGTTTTAAAATTTTCGTAAACCCTTGGTTCATTATTGAAGAGTGTATCAATAGGATACCCATTGGTTTCATGGTTATTATGGATATACATAGATTTTATGCTACAGAGGAAATTCTAGCTTAAGCCATAAAATAAGGTTTTTTGGAGTTTATCGTCAAACAGGAGAGATGGAAGAGGGTTTGATGTTGGGATCAGACCCATAAAATTATATTCCAACATATCCTCGTGAGAGGAATCATATCCCACATAATTCAGCTAGATTGGGGGTTCGACCTATGAGGAGGCCCATTTGTTATCAGTGGATTATAGTGTGGATGTTGTAGTAATCAAAAATATCTAAGACCTTGCGCGTCATACTCAATGTGAGAAATAAGAGGTTTTGAGAGATTCAAAAAACCACGAATCTTCTCTCATACTGATGGAAGGTGTCAGGACCATGCCAGAATGTGACTACCCAAAATTTTGAATAAATCATGTTTCCTAATCTTTTGTTTTATTTTATTTTTATACTCAACAAAACTGTTTCATTGGATAACATGTGTATAATTAAAATGAGACTGTTGGGTTTTGACTATTATATGCCCATTGGTCAATATGACCGCTGGAAACTAAATGTTTCATTTTCTTTTGTCTCTAAATACAAGTGATCTTGGCTAATTAATATAGAAAGATGATTTTATGGCCTCACCCAGAAGTCTTGGACCGACCGAATCCCATCTAATAGAACTTGTGAAGGAGGTATCCCCACCGGGCTTTGCTCTGGACAAAACTCAAGCCGAACTTCATCGTGTGAAGTTAGAACGGAATCTCCTTCGCGAGAAGTTAAAACTGATAGAAATTACTACTCCTGCGATGTTGGCTAAGCCTCCCTCGGATTCTCTCACCTTATCACACCTTACACTTAGGTCCTATGCTTGTGTGATAAGGGGCTATGTAAGGATACCGTAACTGCCTTGTGTAATCCTTTGTTTTAAATAAATTTTGATTTCTTCTTATGATGAAGTCTATGAATTTTCAAATTTACGGATAAATATAGTATGCATATTTTTGGTGATTCTTAGAGAAAGGATTTTTTTTAAAAAATGTTTATGTAAACCTTAAATAATTAATTTTTTTTGATGATTTTCAAAAAATGGTCTTCTACAATTATTTTCAGTATGAAATTTAGAGTCTAAAAGGTAAACTTAATTTTTGATAAATAGTAAATTATGAATAGTGATTTTATGCTTAGGATTAGTTATGTGACCAAATTGATCAGTAATCTCACTTAAATAGTGTATTAATATAATCTAGGCACCTTGATTAAGTAATGTGATTCAATAAAATGGTTAAGTAACAGTTTCATAAATTATTAGTCAAGTATTACTTTTGTTGGGTCAATAGTGTTTTTTAATTAAAAACTAAATTATAAATATTTAGAAACTTATTTTTATAAAATGGATTTCTTCTTTGAACTCAGAGAATTGATATTATGTTAAGGTAATTTTTGGGGATTTTTCTGAAAAAAAAATGAATTTTCGGTGAATACTTTATTTATTTAAAAATTAAATTAAAAATATTTAAAAATTATTTTTATAAAATGGAGTTCATTTTTGAAATCAGAGCATCGATATTTGGTTAAGGTGAAATTTTGCGATTTTTCTGAAAAGTTGAATTTTTGATGAATAGTGAAAATATAGTTTTTAAGTTACGGGTGATTAATGACATAATTAAATGATGTAATAAGTATGTAATCAATATGGTCGACTTATGAATAGTAATATAAGGTATGAGGTGTCCCAAGTTGCCAATACCATGCGCAAATACCATGGGCAAGCCCATGGTTTTTCCAAAACCACTAATGAGGTGTCCCTTGGCCATTAATGCCTTGTCCCCTCACGTTTCCCTATAAAGACCAAGCCATCCTCTCATCCATTCGACTACCAACTCTCCCCCAATGAAAATCTGGTCTCATTACCTCCCAAGAAGTCCTATAAAGGTTCCCCAAGCCCTCACGGTCTCAACCTTTGAGTTTTAAGAGTTACGTTTTAAGGTAAGGGATATGATCTCTCTCTTTCTTTTCAAGTAATCTCTTTTATGTCATTTCTTTTGTTCTCCATGATCTTATGTTGAAGGATGTTCTTTTATATTCATCTTACTTCACTTTTCATTTTCATATTATGAGAGACGCCCTCTTTCTCTCATAATTTCATTTTAAAAATGTTAAAGTAGTGCCGTTAGGCTGCCGAATTTTTAAGGGATTCTTTCACCCTTATCGTTTTCAAGATCTATTTTCATGTCAAGTATTTCAAGTTCCTTTTATTATGTTGGGGTATGATCTCTATATCTATCATACTGAACTTTTATTTTCATATGATTAGAGACCCAATTTGATCTCTTCAATTAATTTTTTTGATGTTTCAAGTGGCGCTATTAGGCAGCTGAATTTTTGTAAGGGATTCTTTCACTCTTCCCATTTTCAAAGTTCTACTTTAATGGAAAGTAATTTATGTTCCCTTTTCTTATGTTCGGGTATGATATCTATATCCATCATACTTCCCTATTATGATCATATTATGAGATACTCTATTCGATCTCATCAATTCTTTTTTTTTGAAGTTTTAAGTGACGCGTTAGGCTGCTGAATTTTCATAAGAGAAATCTTATTTTTGTCTTCCTTTCAAGATTTTCATTTCATATGGTATGTAATTAAAATTTCATTACCATATTATTATATCCATTATATTCTCTCCCTCTAATGTTTTATGGATCATTTATGAGTGGGTGACCGATGTCCCCTCTCTTTTCAATGTTTTCAAAAAAACCTACAACATAGCTGTTATGTTGTCGAATTTCCGTCTCTAAATGTATCTCTCTTTTTCCAAAATTATTTTATTTTATTAAGTGAATACTAAATTCACTTTCATCTGAATTTTTATTCACATATATACCATATTTTTCTATTTTAAATTCTTTTATTTACATACATGACACCCACTTTCCCTTTCTATGGGTTTAAAGTGACTTAATGATCATGTCTTTAAAGTAGTTTTTAAAACGTTATGATTATGAAATCAAACCCATTTCTTATATTCTATATGGGTTTTTTATGAAATGATTTATGATGATATATGTGGATCACATGGTAATATTGATATGTCAAGGGTGGGCCCTGATAGTGCTCCAGTGCATTGCGTAAAGACTTAATCTCTAGAGATGACTATTTTTTAACGACGCCTTGATGAATACCCTTGGTAATTTTTTATGACACCTTGGGGATGGACCTTGGTGAAATAGAAATTATTGTCAATATTAAATGTTATACCCACAACTTCAAATTTTTAAAAATGTTATTTTTCTTATGATATGCCTCATGATTTCATTCTAATACCTTAAAGTTCTTTTCATGACTTTATTGATGTATCTCAAGTTCATATGTTAAATGTTTCCCTTATTTCCCTTACTGGGCCTTCTGGTCACCCTTTCTTTTAATGTATGTACCCATGTTATGAGATGCAGTAATGAACCTAGGATGAACATAAGGAGAAGCCTTTCATGTTTTTAAGAAGAATTTTTTTTTCTTTCATGTATTATGTTCCTGGTTTCCAAGACACTAAACCTTAACGATCCTCGGTTTTGTAAAATGTAATGAAAAGTTATGTTATAAAAATGCGGGATGCCACAGTTGGTATCAAATGATGGTTTAGTTATTTTTGGAAATTATGATATTAAAACTTTAGGAATAAGCCTATATAAAAATTTAAATATAGGAAATCTTTCTGGTATTTTGGTGACTATTGAGTAAGGGGTTGCCAAGTAAATACATTCATGTCTGGATACGAGCAGGTAGAGGTGGCTCTGGCATAGATGTATATAGGGTTAAAACCTGAAAACACCAATTTGAGCTAGACTCGAATGGGAACTGGTACATGACAACGGGCCTTGATGCACTCTTGGTTACGACACTCCCAGGGTATATGCTTTGTTAAATTCATTTGCTTAGTATAAACCATTATTAAAGGAACAAAGATAAAATAAAATAAAGATTCACATAAGAATATATGATCATGGATATCCTAGATTGGAACCTATGGGATCACAAGTTAGGGTATACTTTTCTTCTACAAGTTATCCTTTTATGATTTAAGTTCCTTTTCATGATTATTGGATAAGTATTTAAGCACATAATTGTACATTATTTTCTTAGTTAATGGCGGGAAATGGAAGAACATTTCCCAACAACCAATGTGGTTGTAAATGTGACGATTTCCGTATTAATATGGCCGATACGATTAGGGGATTAAAGGTTGATTATTATTTTGGAAGACGTTCACAATTTTGGGAACCCTATTTGATTGAGGTAAATAGATTACTACGATATTTTCTATGAGGATTAAAGGATGACTTATATTTTGAAGAATCGATGAATTTAAGGTGAACTTATGGTATTATAGGCTACTTATGGAAATTATTGACCAATCTTGGGGAAAATATGTAAAGGTTAGTTACTTTTGTTATAAGATGTTTGGAGTGGTTGATTTTGTTTGGAGATGAACGATAAAGTTTATCTTAGAAGACTATGTTATCAAGTCATTCTTGTATTTGGGTTTCAATCTTAGTTTGGGATATTTTGAGGAATTTTAAGGACAGTTATTTATGGAATTGTCTATGATGAACTTAGGGTAGTACCGTGGATCTTTGAAGATTTAAAGTAGTTTCCCTTCCTCTGGGGTTCTTTATTTTGGAAGAGTTGTTTTATCTTACCCTTTCTGTTTTTTTTAATAATGTTTAAAGATATAAGAAATAGATAGTTAATATTTGGTGGATTATGTGATTCTCTATAAGACGATTCTTGTGTTTCGATGAGACCATGTAGTTTTGAATGATCATCGTTTTGAGAAAAGATTATTTTTGGTAAAAACTTGTTAGAGGATGAAACTCTACTTGAAGGTAAATATATTTCCTTGTGTTTTTATTTTTTGTAGTAAATGAATTCCTCAAAACTATGAAAAGGAATGTAAAACAAAAATGTTTTTTTGTTAATGTTTCCTACTGGGAAATCAAATACCGTTTAACCCATCATAAGTTTGTGATTTTCTTGTTGTTAAATTTCTCCTAATCTTGTTTTCTATCACTCTACCTTAGAACATGACCCTTTGTTTTTTCTTCCATGTCCATGTTATTGTACATGGAATCCCAGTATGGGTTAACTTGGTTGACCTTTTTACTTCCCTTTATTTCTTTTAAAGTAATAGTTTTACTGACTCTTTTTCCGGTGTGGGACTTTCAATGAATTTTCAAAACCTAATTTTAAAAATTGCAAGGACGCAATTTTTTAGGGGGGAAGATTGTAACGACCCGAAATTTTGAATAAATCTTATTTCCTATTTTTGTGTGTTATTTTAATTTTATACTCATCAAAACTGCTTCATTGGATAACATGAGTATAATTAAAATGAGACTGTTGGGTTTTGACTATTATATGCCCATTGGTCAATATGACCGCTGGAAACTAAACGTTTCGTTTTCTATTGTCTCTAAATACAAGTGATCATGGTTAATTAATATAGAAAGATGATTTTATGTCCTCACCCAGTAGTCTTGGACTGACCGAAGCCCATCTAACAGAACATGGGAAGGAGGTAGCCCCACTGGGCTTTGCTCTGGACCAAACCCAAGCCGAACATCATCGTGTGAAGCAAGAACAGAATCATCTTCGCGGGGAGTTCAAACCGATAGAAATTACTACTCGTGCGATGTTGGCCAAGCCTCCCTCAGATTCTCTAACCTTATCACACCTTACACTTAGGTCCTATGCTGGTGTGATAAGGGGCTATGTAAGGAGACAGTAACTGCCTTTTGTAATCCTTTGTTTTAATTTTTTTTTAT
Source organism: Viscum album (assembly GCA_963277665.1). Taxonomy (NCBI): domain Eukaryota; kingdom Viridiplantae; phylum Streptophyta; class Magnoliopsida; order Santalales; family Viscaceae; genus Viscum; species Viscum album. Next base: position 1,223,497,784 of record OY728131.1, on the reverse strand, counting down.
TTCTTCTTATGATGAAGTCAATGAATTTTCAAATGTCCGGTTAAATATAGTATGCATATTTTTGGTGAATCTTAGAGAAAGGATTTTTTTAAAAAAAAATTGTTTATGTAATCCTTAAATAATTAAAAATGTGTAATGATTTTCAAAAAATGGCCTTCTACAATTATGTTCTGTATGAAATTTAGAGTCTAATAAGATAAACATAATTTTTGATGAATAGTAAATTATGAATAGTGATTTTAGGCTTAGGATTAGTAATGTGACCAAATGGATTAGTAATCTCACTTAAATAAAGTATTAATATAATCTAGACACCTTGATTAAGTAATGTGATTCAATAAAATGGTTAAATAACGGTTTAATAAATTATTAGTGAAGTATTAGTTTTTTCGGGTGAATAGTGTTTTTTAATTAAAAATTAAATTAAAAAATTTTAGAAAATTATTTTTATAAAATGGATTTCATTTTTGAACTCAGAGCATGAATATTATGTTAAGGTAATTTTTGGGGATATTTCGGAAAAAAATGAATTTTCAGTGAATAATGTATTTATATAAAAATTAAATTAAAAATATTTAAAAAATTATTTTTATAAAATTGAGTTCATTTTTGAAATCAGAGCATCGATATTTGGTGAAGGTGAAATTTTGGGATTTTTCTGAGAAAGATGAATTTTTGATGAATAGTGAAAATACAGTTTTTAAGTTACGGGTGTTTAATGACATCATTAAATGATGTATTAAGTATGTAATCAATATGGTCGACTTATGAATAATAAGATAAGGTATTAGGTGTCCAAAGTGTACAAGTCATCCTCTCTTCCATTCGACTCCCAACTCTCCCCCAACTAAGCTCTGGTCTCATTACCTCCCAAGGAGTCCTCCCAAGGTGCCTCAAGCCCTCACGGTCCCAACCTTTGAGTTTTAAGAGTTACGTTTTAAGGTATGCAATCTGATCTCTCTCTTTCTTTTCAAGTAATCTCTTTTATGTCATTTCTTTTGTGCTCCATGCTCTTATGTTGATTTATTTTCTTTTATATTCATCTTACTGACCTTTTCATGTTCATATGATGAGAGACCCCCTCTTTCTCTCATCATATAATTTTAAGAATGTTAAAGTAGCGCCGTTAGGCTACTGAATTTTTAAGGGATTCTTTCACCCTTCTTGTTTTCATGATCTATTTTCATGTCATTCCTTTCAAGTTCCTTTTATTATGTTGGGGTATGATCTCTAAATCTATCATACTGAAATTTTATGTTCATATGATGAGAGACCCGATTTTATCTCTTCGATTCATTTTTTTAATGTTCTATGTCGCGCCGTTAGGCTACTGAATTTTTGTAAGGGATTCTTTCACTCTTCCCATTTTCAAATTTATACTTTCATGGAAAGTATTTTAAGATCCATTTTCTTATATTGGGGTATGATATCTATATCCATCATACATCCCTCTTATGATCATATGATTAGATACCCTATTCGATCTCATCAATTCTTTTTTTTATGTCTTAAGTGACGCCATTATGCTGCTGAATTTTCATAAGAGAAATCTTATTTTTGACTTCCTTTCAAGATTTTCATTTCATATGGTATTTCATTAGAATTTCATTAACATACTGTTATATCCATTATATTCTGTCCATCTACTATTTTATGGATCATTTATGAGTGGGTGACCCATGTCCCCTCTCTTTTCAATGTTTTCTAAAAAACCTACAACATAGCTGTTATGCTGCCGAATTTCTGTCTCAAAATGATACTCTCTTTTTCCATAATTATTTTATTTTATTAAGTGAATACTCAAAGCCCTTTCATCTAAAGGTGTATTCACATATATACCAAACTTTTCTATTATAAATTCTAGGATTTACATACATGAGACCCGCTTTCCATTTCCATGGGTTTAAAGTGACATAATGGTCATGTCTTTAAAGCAGTTTTTAAAACATTATGATTATGAAATGAATCCCATTTATTTTATGCTATATGGGTTGTTTTTGAAATTATTGATGATGATATATGTGGCTCACATAATAATAACGACATGTCAAGGGTTCACCCTGATAGCGATCCAATGCATTGGGCAAAGAATTAATCTCTAGGGAGGACTATTTTTTAAAGACGCCTTGGTGAATACCCTTGGTAATTTTTAATGACACCTTGGGGATGGACCTTGATGAAAGGAAAATGATTTTCAATATTAAATGTTATATCCACATCTTCAAATTTTGAAAAACGTTATTTTTATTATGATATGCCTCATGATTTCATTCCCATAACATAAAGTTCTTTTCATGACTTTATTGATCTATCTCAAGTTCACATGTTAAATGTTTCCCTTGTTTCCCATACTGGGTCTTCTGCTCACCCTTTCTTTTAATGTATGTACCCAGGTTATGAAATGCAGTAATGAACCTAGAATGAACATAAGGAGAATCCATTCAAGTGTTTATGAAGAATGTTTTTTTGTTTCATGTATTAAGTTCCTGGTTTCCAAGACACTAAACCTTAAAGATCCTCGGTTTTGTAAAATGTAATGAAAAGTTATGTTATAAAAAGGCGGGATGCTATATAGAAGAATCCAAGGCGATAAAGGAGAGGGCATGGAGAAATTAACCTTTCAATGTAGGATGTCATTAGAGGTCTTTTGGCTCAGATCTCGGGTGGTTAAGGACTTAACTCTGTGGGAGTTCCCCAAAATTTGTTCCGTGAAAGTGGAGGAATGTTGCTTCTTATCGAAAGGGAAAGTAAGCATGAGCCCTTGGACAAATAACTATTCCAAGTTGAATGGAAAAGAAAATGATTTTCCGTGATCCCCAGAATGGGTAGGTCCATGTCAGTGTCCCAGGGTTATACTCTCGGTTACCGTCAGAATGTATAGTTAGGGACATTCTGGGGGTCCGACCAGTTATGGGGACAAACTATGTGTCTCTAATTACATTGGGTATGTAGACTTGCAGAGGCACACTGATGCACCTCGTGATCTGATCATACGGTTCTGGTGTATTTGGAGGAGGCATTGTCCGGATGTTGGTGGACTAGTTCATGGAGGAGCTACAGGGGACTGGACAATAATGGAGGGCTAAGATTGGAGCCATAGGAAACGACATATTAAGATTCCACATTCCACATACTATTTTATCATACGGAGTGTGGGGAGCCCCACATACCATAATACCATGCAGGTAAAGTGGTCGTCAGAATACCAAAGTAGTACACAAAGATAGGTGTGTACCATGATGTACCAAAATGTTATTCCATCCTAGATGTGGTATCCCATGCCACTTTGGATTCCACCTGTGGACTAATGGAGTACGTGTAACATGTTTTAATATGCATAGTGATGCACTATGCGGAACATCAAATTGAAAAAGGGTCTTGGAATCTATGGTTCACAGGGCCTTCATCCTCGAGGAGTTTATGGTTCACTATGGTTCCATTTATGGTTATTGTTCATCAATTATTATCATGTTCCTTCATTTTATGGTTCGTGGCTGGTTATTCCTACAAAAACGTGATTTTATGTTTTCAATTTGTTGATTATTCTAAACTGAAGTCGGAGTCCCCTCCAAATTATTTCTTCTAACCTCTATTGTCTCCTCTATGCTTTCTTCATCCATCCCCCTTTTCACTTCCTCTTGTGATCCATTTATAGAGAATTGGGAAAATCATATCTATAGGAATGTGGAACCATTTGTGGAAGCCCGTGAAGATATACCTCTATCTATGGAAGACTCGGTCAACCGGTGTTTGTGGAGGTTGTGGTTGGTGGTCCAATGAAATCTTCCATCTTACTTTTTCCACAAACTACTGAGTTCGTCAGATAGTATGAGAATAGAATCTCCTAAATCAATTTCCCTAATGACATGGTTTTCGGCATCCTGGGTTGGATTTCCATCACTTCATGGGATAGCTCCTCATGAGTCCTTCCATGTACCGGTGGTTCGTGGTTCATGTGACACACGAGCCATTCCCGATGATGGTATGTGGTTTGCTTAATATAATTGAAATTTTTGATTTCTTCAGGTTTCTACTCAAGTTGGAAATTCAATTTGCATCTATTTTCCTTTATGGACCTATTGAAATGTTTAATTCCTTATGAAAAGTTCATGTGTGATTATTTAATTCCCAATGTAAAATTTTCAGGACCCTACAAATTCACCCCATCAGATTAGGTTCTCTTCAGAATAGGGAGGAATATATTCTGATGTATAATTGGTTTTGAAGTGAGGCTGTTTGAGTTAAAATAGATAGGTTAGATAGCAAGGGACAAAAACTATTTTAGGGGCCTAAGTCATTTTCCTTTTACCATTTTTCACAAAAAAGAGTGCTCCAGACCATCCCGTGGCTTCCAATATGTCTACATATTGACTATTTTGAAAAATACACATTCAAGAACCACATTGTATGTTATGTGAATCGAACTCTTCAAAATTTCTTTTGCCCATGAACTACATTTTTGGTTTCGTGAACTGCAACGTGGAATTTTTAACTTAATTTCATACATCTGTGTAGGATAATGAAACCTGATTTACATGTTTGGCACACAGAACATATTCCATTAAACTTAACATTAAACATTATTAAACTAAGAATAAAAATTCAATCATTACACAATCAATATGAACAGTTTGAGGTCCTAGTATGTAGTTTTATCCCTTTGAAAATCCCACATTTCCTATCCAAAACTCTACGGGACAACACCTCATGAGACTTATATATAATGAAGCTAAATGTAATATATAGATTCTATGTATCAATGTAGTATGTGATAAATGGATCCCACTTACCTTCAGTATGTGGGAAATGGCTTCCACATACCATCTTCAAGAGGAGTACACATATCCCCATGGTGACCCTCTTTTTATGCCCGTCAACCATTTTTTTGTGGAACTCATCCAAAAAATCCCCATTGGATTGACTATTTTCTGTGGGCTATTGGATCATTCTTTTCAGACTATAATGGTTCTTCCAAATAATGCTACTAAATCAACATGGATGAGGGTATCCATGATTGAGGACACTAAGTACCATCTTCAGTCGTACATTTCCCATCGAGATATATTCTTAAATTTTATTATTATTCAAGGGCTTCTAGCTTACCCATTATTCGTGCAGATGGCACTACATGTATTTGTTCACTCTAATGACGTCCCTCTCCCATTGGTTGACCATAATACTCCCTTTATTCTACTAGATTTACACCATGGGAATAATAGATCCAATATTTCCTAAATATGAGAAATCATTGAAACTCTAATTCAAGATAATGTTTTCCTAATAGAATCACAGAATGGTCACATTGAAACTATAGTTTTCAAATCACTTTTTTTGAGATTAATCACCCAGGAGTATCCCTCAATTGTCAACCATTCCTGAGAAACCCTGTAATGGTTGGTGGTGATATGGGGTATTATTTTCCAATGAATGGTCTTGGGAATACTGGTTACATAAAATATTGTTTTCCCTCGATCAATTGGAAGGGTGAGCTTATATATAGGATCTTGGGTCTCCCAGTTTTTAGTTTTCTCTCCAAGAGAAATCCTACATGAACTGATGGTTATTTGGTGTTAAAGTACCAATAAATTTCATTTATCGCATAAAGAGGTTGGAATCAGCTTATGGGACATCCAATAGATCGTAGGACTCCCCATTATTGGAATCATGTACAACTAATTACGTCTATAAACCACTACTTGGGACAATACCAACCACATGTCCACATTGATATTGAGCCTACAGGTCATAGCAGAGGGACTACATGATCATCCCCTATAGGATCACCATTCTATCCTATTTGAGGATTGGATATGGTCATTTATTCATGTGAATATACCTCACCAAGAGTCTTTCATAGTTGAACTAGTACATCCTGTCAGTCTCGAAAAATTCTAGCATCATATTGTGCCACACTCAAAGCAGGATGATATACTACATAGTGATATGTGATCCAAATGGACGTGTCACCTGAGATTTGATTAAGAGGTTTTTTTTTCATGTTTCGGAGTTTATGAATTATCCAATATAGTGACATATATACTAGGGTCAAAGACGGTACTCTGATGGTGGTGTATATGTTGGCGAAGGGTCAACCAATTAATCTAGACACCCGTACTATTTCCATACATTATGATCTATTTGGGAATATTCAAGAAGTCTAACCTCCACAACATCATAGCGGACTGTTTCAAAAATTTATTGTTGGATAGTAGACCATTTTTTCTATTATGAATATCAAAACACTACAAGGGTTACCAATTCTGACATTCACCCCACCCATATTAACATTTTAGATGTTCGGAGAATGACTTTAAGAATTAGCAATGCGGTCGGGAAACTGAATGATTCTTATCATTTTTCTTTTACGTTGTACCATAATCCTCATGGGTGAGTAATTGTTGATGGCGATAGGTGATTAGAGGATTTCTCAAATGTCATCGCACTTGAGAATGGAATGCTAACTGATCTCATAGATAAAGTGTCCATCTATTAGTTATACCTCCCCTACCAGTTTTCTTGGAAAATTGGGTGGCTTCAATAGACTGTACTTCTTCTTACCATTCATATAAGGTGAGAATCACATCCCAAAATTCATCCATAGTTATGGATTTAAATGATGTGAGAATGTGAAACCATGAAGGTTATCATCCCTTACATTATGGGATCCACTTTCATATAACATGAATATGACCAATTATGGGTGTACTATTACCCCAACGTGGTGCTGGGAATGATAATTCGATGGGTCCAAAAGTCATTACCTATAATTCTACCTGCCATGTCCCCGATGACCATGCCATCTATAAATCTTCATTTGTTGACTCTGATGGCTAAATCATATATTCCTATCTCTATGGTGAGAAGATGCTCAATCTACCTTCAGATGAATCTTCAAGGGGCTTCATCTATGTGGATTATCTTAGTAGGGAGTGATTCAGACTTCTCCCTTCATGTGGATACCAACCACATCCCAAATGAAGCTATCCCTCGTAGAGTTTCACTGTATATTCCAGAGGTCACGGCTACTCCCCCCGTGTCTAGATCTAAGGGTCGAACCATCTGTAGGGTGGGAGATCCCCCCTTCCTGGGTAACTTATCTTAGGACCCTTTCCACTGATGTAATGAAGCTTCCTACCTACAGACCCATTATAATGGGGGTGGAAAAAGGACCAAGTGTCATGGGGAGACATCAAGTAGTGAGAAATCATGAATGAAACTATTTATACACCCTTTCTATCAAAACCCCCATGGCTAATTTCTCTGATGAAACGGAAAACATCCGATGATTTTTTGACGAATTTGGTTGGGGCGGCTTTGATTACTAGCATCTACACTTTCAAATTTACCATATTGTAATATCCAGGGAAGACCTCTATTATTTTTAGGATAGCCATTCCAGATTCAATTCATCACATCATCAGGAAATGACCTTCTAAGATGTTTCTGAGGAGCTCATTCATTTGATGTCTAAGGAGGAGGTGGCTCGTGACATGGTGGTTTCCCAAATAGAAGAGATACGAGATTTTAAGGGTCACATGGAAAGGATAAAAGCTCAACCGGCCTCCATGGGTACCAATTATGAAGCTATTAAGATGAAAGGGTGGGACCTCAAAGCCATTATGCAATGTGTATGTCTGATGTTCAAAGATGAGGTGGAAGAGTGAGCTACTTTAGAAAATACCCTTAACAGCACAAGATAGTCCCTTGCCATTTTTTAAAAAGGTCGTGCTGAGCCTCATTGTAACATACCCAAATAATGATGTACTTGTTTTATTTTGATTCAATGGAGAGGCTCCAATCTCTAAATTTTTGTAACACCCCATGTATCCACGGTACATTTCTCTATCAATAATACAATATCTTACGTTGTACACAACATTGAATTCAAGCACACCACGACCAATCAAACAAGCCGTAAAAAAAGCAGTTATGAATAGTAACACCCACATAAAAAATTTAGAAAATTTATTTTTCAAATGGAATTCATTTTCAGATTCATAATATCCAATTTAGATTACGGTGAATTTTTAGTATTTTTCAAAAAAATTAATTTTTGATGAATAGTGAAAATGTTGCGTTGTTTTTAAAACCAATTTTTATTGAAATAATAATTATATTTATTTATAATTATTTTAAAGTAAAAATAGTCACATAATACCTATACTAGTTCAATGTAATTCATTGGAGTCATTCTATGATAAGATTAGATATATAAAAATTTATTAAACTATTTAACGGCTTTACCCACCTTCTGGGCACATTTTCCAATTTGCATAAAACATAATTTTATTGCTTCTATTAATTGAAATTAAAATATTTGAGAGACAAGGTTAAAATCAGTAAGTAAAATGTGGTTCAATAGGATGAAAATAAATTTCTTCGAATAGTAACCTTTGAATTTTATTTACCATAGTTAAATGTAAATAGGATAATTAAAGGTAAAAATGATATTATAATTACCCTAAAACATGTTCTAATTCTATTATATAAGTGTATTTCTACCAAAATAAACCATAAATATAAAATATGCCCCTCTTTGATTCACTTTAATTGGATTAGAACATTTATTATTATTTTATTTAAGGAAGAGTTAAAAGGTTTAAATTCAACTTTTAGTAACTAAAATATTTTTAATAAAGGGTAATACGTAATTTAATTTTCCCTATAAATTTTCATTAGAAAGAAAAAAATATTTCCTATATCATGGTATTTAATTTATAATTTTTAGATAGTAAATATTTAAATTTATTTATGAGACAATGATGATGAAAAAATTAGCTTATTTATAAATGATTAAAATAAGTGATATTATAAATATCCAAATAAATGTAAATTCATAAATTGATGCATTACACTAATTTTATAGGTTAATATGATATTTTAAGATTTATTTAATGTATTTTTTCGAAGTAATCATGTTTTTATGACTTTCAGCAAAACAAAATACTAAATATTTTCAAAATTGACATAATTGAGTTATTAAAACATTTAATATATTATTAAGTGATATAATATTTATAAAAATATATGGTTCATCCAATGAACTAATATAATAATATATATGTAATTAATTAACCACGTGAGGTTTTCTTGGCATTTTATTGTTTGTTTATTAACCATGTAATATAAAAATACTAGAAGACATTGTAAATGTTAATCTATTTAACTAAGAGTTATATCTAAATGATAAGGTTAATATGGTGTCCTAAAAATTCTACAACCTATTGGATTAGAGGTTTTCAACCCATCCCCACCTTAGCCTAGAAATAAATCTTATTTTAGACATTATAAATCGAAAATGACTTTATAATATATTATATTTCAACCTTTTCCCAAAGCGACCTTCACATCTCTTATAAAAGGGTACATCACCTTTTATCAAAATCACACCTCCAAATCCATTTGGCATAGACCAACCATGAACAATTAACTTCCAAAATACCCTCACTTAATCCTAGATTCCTTACATCAGTCCTAAATCCATCACAATTATATCTTTTTTTAAATTAAAAAGAAGCATCTAAAGAAGAGGTAATAATTTCATCATATCTTTCAAAGTTTTTTTCTCCTTCCACTTCCTCTTTATTTTTTGTTTCCATACCAAAATAGTAACTACAGTACCATATACATATTATAATGTTATTATAAATATACTAAACCTATATTCATTATTTTATACATCCTATGAATGACAAAGATTCTGTACATGCTTACGTATGACTTACCGTCTCCACGTCGTGGTGTTGTTTGTTACTCAACAATTCATTATTGGGATGAGTATAATTGTAACACCCATAGATTTTATGAGAAGTTTTCTTTTGAATTTATTTGATGTCTTCTGTTGTATGATACACCAAGATTATATTGCGCTATATGCAACACTGTATTATCTTGCAGTATATGCAACACTAATCTTGGATCGTGTTACACACAATTTCAAGTTTGTTTGATAGTAGTTATTCTACGCAACATTGAGTATATATATATATTCAATGTATAAATGAAATATGGTTTCATTTTGTTATATGCAACAACAAAGGAGTCGTGCACTACACGTAACCCTGACTTGGATTGCATTACACGCAATCGCGACCTTTCTCGATAGCGTGTGTTGTACGCAATACCGGGTTTCACTAAACAACGATGTATTATTATAATATTATTATGAACTATCCTTTATGAATAGTATTAACTAAATTTTTTATTCAATAACATTATTATTCATCGTACACATTTTATAGAACATGGTATAAGAACAAAATAAATTTTTCGTGTAAAATAAGTATTTTAAAAAAATGCAGTTTTGCCGCCTTTTGATGGCGCACCTACTTTAAATCAAGTTTTTGACATGTTTATAAGTTCAATTGGAAAAAATAAAATTCTTCTTTGGAATCAGGATATTAAAATTTACTTTGGATAAAATTTTCATATTATTCTGATAGCTTTTATATTTTAATGAATAGTAAAAACACGCCATATTTTAACTAAAAACAACTTTTTTCATCATAATAAATTATATGGTTAAATTATAATATTTAATGGTTATAAAGTATAAATAGAATATATTTTTACCATTTAATATAATGTATGTCATTATCATTTATTTTACATTGAATTAATAGGTAAAATCATTTCAATCTTTTGCAATGTTTGAAACTTTTAAAACTCATTTTCTTAATAGCGGGATTAATTTTAAATTAATTACTGAAACTTATGTGTTTTGAATTTTAAAAAATGGTTTCCATAATTGGAATCATTCGGTCAAAATTATTTTAATAGGCTGTTTTTTATTTTTGGGAACTATGAATAGTAACTACGGTAATTTTTATTTACATCAGTTAAAGATAAATCAGGTAATTAAGGGTAAACCTAAGATTATAAAATTACTCTAAAACATGCCAAAATTAAATTGGATGACTAAAAGTCGACCCATATCACCTAAGGGTCGGATTAGATTCATTTTATGGTCTTTTGACCATTAAAATAATTTAATTATTATTAAAACCAATGAAAGTGACAACATGTCACTCTTAAATCTTATAAATATAATAATTTGAGTTAAGTGATAAACGTAATGAAAATTCGAACATGAATAGTCTCTAGAAATTTAAAAAAATTATCGACATAATGAGAATTTATTTATAATTTTTAGGGAATAAATAATTTTCATTAATGGTGACACAATAGTGATGGAGAAATTTTTTATTTAGTGAAAAATCAATAATATAGTTTTTATTAAAATAAAAATACCTATAAAAAAAGACTAGACACTTGACCAAAAATTATTGGTCGAGTATATCTATACCCTAAGCATACAAGGGTTGATTTGTGGACCATTTGGAGACTTATAATACTGATTATGATATTTATATTATTTTATTTTAAATGATGTCAAAGATGTCACCTTCATAATTTAATAAATATAAACATTTAAATGTTATGATTTTAAGATGATAAATTCAATTAAGAATATTATTATGAACGGTAATATATTTATCTTTATCATAGGATTTTATTTTAATTTTAATGGAACAAATATGTATATTTAGTAATTATACAAAAATGTTGTAGAAATTATTTTATTAAGAGATGTATCAAATAAATGGTTTTAAAAATAGTAAAATAAATAATATATGTATTATTTAATGTGATCCACTAATTTTATAGATAATATGTCATGGTAGGAACCTATTAAATATTATAGTTAGAATATATACTATGTGTGGATTTTATTTAAATTCAAATAAATGAATAGTGTCAAAATTGACAATATTGTTATTTTATAAAAATAACAAATTATTAAATTGTTTAAAAATCACAAAAGTATTTAAAAATTATAAATTTAAATTCATATAGTCGAAAATGTCATAATGTATCCAATTATGGAAAATTAACAACACATAAGTGACTAATTATAACCATTTAAAATTTAGAATTTTATTACCACAAATGAAATTAAATAGATTAAATAAGGATAAATCAAAATGATAAGGTTTAAAATAAGATCAAAACTTGTTTAAATATGATTGGTTGACGCGATTACAACCCTATATCATCTAATATTTTAATTGAGTCATTTTTTATGTTTTTATGTGGGTTTTGAATTTATATTAAACTAATATTTTTGAGGATTCTAAAGGCGACCCTCTCCTCCCTTATAAAATGGCACCTCCTCCCTATCATATTTACACAACATTGAGACCTCAAGATTTAAAAACCCCTGAAAATTTCCCTTATCAACATCCCTAGTAATATTCTAGAGGTCTTGGTCTTCTTCAAAGACCAATTTTAGTTCCTTAAGAGGAGGTTTCAAAGTGGCGTGTCGAAGAAGAGGTAGTATCCATTACCGATTATTTAATGTTTCTTTCTTCTTCTACTTCCTCTTCATTAGTTGATTCATTATAAAGTAATAAAATTAGTATTACTTATATACTAATATGTTATTATAAATATTAAACAACCCTATTTCACCTTCTATCCATCCTACGGAAAACGAAATCACCGCGCGTGCGTACGTACGGAATACCGTCTCCACGCCGTGGTGTAATTTGTTTTTCCACAACCACCTTACTTGGATGGTTATAATGGTGTAAATAATAACTATATATGGTTATTATAACATCATACTGACTCTAAGATATTATATCATCCACTCCAATTCCATTCAATAAATATGGGAACGATATCATCGCTCATGCGTACGTACGGATTACCGTCTCTACGACGCGATGAGAATCATTTTCCATGATAAAAATTCAAGAATGATTATAAAGTATATATAATAATTAATCATGAAATATATGACATAATAATACTACTCGATTTATGTATATATATGTATGTCATCTACTTAATTCCATTCAATTCAATAAGGAAACAAAAACAGCTTCACTACAAGAAATGGGAGTTTGCCCAACACTTGTATACCAACGGTTTAAATAACCGTTGGTATATGTTGTCTTTCCCAACAGTTTATATAAACCGTTGCTAAAGACCTTGAAGAACTGAATTTTCCCAATGGTTTTATGAAACCGTTGGGAAATGTGGGGAAAACATAGTTTTCCCAACAGTTTTATGAAACCGTTGAGAAAAGTGGGAAAAAACATAGTTTCCCCAATGGTTTTATGAAACCATTGGGAAAGACTGGGTTTTCCCAATGGATTTTAAGAACTATTGGGAACAAAGATTCCCAAATACCCAAATACAGGTTGCGTCCTCCCCAGCATTCCAGAAGCCTTCTGCTCATCTCTAGACGTGATTCCTTGGCAGAAGCACTTCCCAATCCCCACATCATCCATCGGATCAGCAGCTACCATGTAAGAATCCTTCTATATTTTATCAAGTATATAGTTCCACCTCTTATAAAGAATATCCTTCTATTCTCAACGATTTATTTATTCCCAATTTTTAGGGTTTTTGTAAAATTTTATGATTGTTCCACAAATTGTGTACTCAAATCTCTATATCGGTGTATGTCCAATTAATGTTTTCATTACACATTTACATTTATAAGGGCATGTTGTCTCTTTATTGTGTTCTAATTTTGAATATTCATAGTTTTTTTAATCTGGTTCAAATATTATTGGTTCATGTATAGGAACTAATAAGAAATTGTTTGTAATATTTATTTATATTATTTCATGAAAATCACTCTTTAATTAAGATCATGCCAAACATAAAGATCTTGTTCATCTTAATTTTTGTACACTATGTGTATTACATAAAAAGTATGTATCATGTTTCTATCAAAATCTATATATATATAAAATTACACACTGTTCATTTATCCTTTGCATAATAGAACATATGGAGTATCTTCTTAAACTTTCCCAAATAGTATGTGGTCCCTAATTAGTACTTATTCCTTCTTCATGAAACAAATTCGTAGAATTTCAAATTCACAATATCAGTGAATATAAGTTTTTCTAATATAACCATTAATCATCCTTCCGTCGACATCATACATTTGTTATTCAATCACCTTTTTAAAACACAATGACCATTTTCACTGATTTGGGGTTCATCAAAATGCTTGGGAAAATCAGAAAAATGCATGTATTGAATTGTGTTTCTCATATGGTTTCATGGATACAAGTTCTTCTCGAAAATCATGACTGCGTGGTTTAAATATCATGAGGACCATGAGATTATTATTCTTCACACAAATGATTTTTTTCTACAACTATGTTTTTTTGTTTTCACTTTTGATTTGGCTGAAAGGGGAGATTTGTGGTCATCAATGATGGTTGTGGGTGGTCATTTATGATGTCAGATAGTATGATTTCATTTTACATGATATATCCAGTATTATTATTGATTTATGTTCAATTTGATTATCTTTAATAAGTGATGTTATTTAATAAGTTTTTATTAATGGTTGTAATAATGATGATATGGTATATGGGTTCATATGGTGTGTATAAGGGTTCACATGGTGTGTATACCAGTTGACATGGTATCAGTGAACTCAAGTCATTAATTTAAGTCTTCATTCTCACTAGCATGTAAGAAATTGAATGATGTAAACCCATCCTCGCATGATTTCTTACCTTATATAGTGTCCAACGTATGGAATACGAGCTTTTGAATTCATCAGTTAACCGGGATCATGTATTCCATTTCCCCCAAGATGACTGTACTAATATAACTTTAGGGTCAACTAAATATGGTTCTCATTGTATGTTGTATATTATGTGTCCTTCTTGGCCAATACTCACTTTTACGAGGGTGGGGTTCTTTTCAGTACATCGACTAGAAAATTATACTTTTATCATTTAGTTAAATGTATTTTCTATTAATGGTCAATCCTATTGAATTGTTTATGACAAAATGACTTATATAAATTCATTTTAAAGAATGGACAGAAGATGGATGTATGAAACCGATCGGATCTCAAGCAATTTTCAAAACAATTTGGAGAGCTTTATAGATTTTTCATTTCACAATGCTTCAGATAGTGGTCGCATACATTGCCCATGTTCCAATTGTGTTGGTAGACCTTGGTTGAGCCGTGAAGAAGTCAGCTACCACATAATCAAAAGTGGACTTCAAGGAAACTAATTTGTGTGGTATCACAATGGGGAGAAAATAAAATCTCAAAGTAGTGATGATCAAAATGAAAAGACTGGAATGGAGAATTTGTTAGATGATCGGTTTCCATTTATTCGCCATCATAAGAAAGAAAGGATTTTGACTCAAGAAGACTTTGATATGATCACAGATGATGCATCTAGTGAAAATGATGATATTGGTATGGTGAAAAAATTGAATGATGCTGCCACGACTCCAGTATATCGAAAATGTGATAAAATGAAAAAGGTGGAATTTTTAATCCGATTGTTTCATGGGAAAACATTGTATGTGATTTCTAATACAGCGATTGATTACATTATTACCCTCATGAAGGATTTACTTCCAGATGATGAAGATATTCCTTCAAACCACTATATGGAAGGGAAGTTAGTTGAGGAACTTGGATTTTCAAGAAACAAAATTCATGCTTGCCCAAAAGATTGCAGTTTATTCTGGGAGGAAACCACTGAATGAAATGATTGTATTAAATGTGGCACATCTTTCTGGAAGTCAAAATCAGATGGAACACCGTCCCGCGTTCCATAGAATGTAATGTGGCACTTTCCATTGATCCCAAGACTACAAAATCATTTTATGTCTGATGACATATCAATAAAAATGAGATGGCATGATACTGAGAGATAAAAGACTAATGATGAGTTGGTTCATCCTACAGATGGATTTGCATGGCAGAGATTTGATGCTCGACATCCTGATTTTGCAGCTGACGTGCATAATGTGAGGTTGTGTATTTCATGCGATGGTTTTAATCTATTTGGGCAGATTCTTACTTCGCACATCACATGTCCAGTTCTTATACACATTTATAATCTTCCCCCATGGTTGTGTATGAAAAAAACTTTCATTTTCATTAGTATACTCATATCTGGTCCTTCTGATCCTAGCATTGATATTGATGTCTATATGCAACCTTTAATAAAAGAGTTGAAACTTGTTTGGGATGTGGGTGTGCGCACATACGATGCTTGTTCGAAAGACATATTTCAGATGCGTGATGCGCTTTTGTGGACGATCAATGATTTTCAATCTTATACAATGATGTCTGGATGGAGAACAAAGGGAAACTTTTCATGTCTAGTTTGTATAAAGAATACACGATCCCGAAGACTAAAACATCTCTATAGTTTCAGTTTTATGGGACATCGACGATTCATTCCAAAGGATCATCCATATAGAATGAATCGTCAAAGATTTGATAATACCATAGGGACCGATGATCCACATCAGCGTATGTATGGAACTAACGTGCTTAATGAATTGAAGGATTTCAGTTTTTCGTTTGGGAAGGGACAAATGATATCTGAAAAGAGAAATAATGTTTCCACTAAAACCTGTTTAAATTTGAGGTAGAGGAGTATCTTTTTTGATTTTCTTTACTGTTCAACCAATTTGTTACGTCATTTCTTAGACGTAATGCATATTGAAAAGAATATATGTGAAATGTTGCTTTTGGTTCTTCTAAATGTCAAGGGAAAGACAAAAGATGATTTACAATCTCGGCGTGACTTGGTGGGTTGGGGCATAAGACCAGAATTACATCCTATGCGTATCAGTGAAAAGAAATGGCAACTTCCATGTGCTTCTTTTGTGATGACACCTATGACAAAAATACAATTTTTGGAAGTATTAGAGACTATTAGAGTTACTGATGGCTATTCAAGCAACATATCTAAATGGCTCAACAGAAGAGAGTTGAAGATAAAATCTTTGAAGTCTCATGATTATCACGTTCTACTGCATGAGTTTCTTCCAATAGAAATCTGTCATATTTTGTCCAATAATGTAAGGGTAGATTTTATTCGGTTGTGCCATTTGTTTAGAGATCTTTTTGCTAAGAAGTTGTCCAAGTCTTTTTTGAAAAAATGATGAAAGATTCACCATTAATTTTATGTGAGTTGGAGAAAATATTCCCTCTATCATTTTTCACATGCATGCTACATCTGACTATCCATATTCCCACTGAAATACTTCTCGGAGGATTGGTTTCTTTTAATTGAATGTATCCAACTGAAATAAATATGTTCACATTAAAGTCTTATGTCTGAAACATAAATCATCCCGAAGGTTCTATCATGTACAGTTACATGGCTCAAGAATGTATGGATTTCTGCTCGATGTATTTGTCTGATCTTACTACAAGATTGAACAGACAAATGAGAAATGAAGAAGAAAAATATGAGCAAATTGAACCCAGTTTTCCATCACTTCTTCAAAGAGGAGGAATTCCTGGATCATATACATTGAAGACCTTAAGCCATGAAGAGTGGGAGATGGAACATCACACAGTTTTGTTCAACTGTGATTTGGTCGATGACTATATCAGGTAACTAAATTGATTATTTATATCTCACATATATATCTGTTAAACTATTCATATTTTTTATCTATAGGGAATATAAAACAATGATAAATAGGATGCATCGTTCTTTATCTTTGATAAGGAAAGAGACTTTTCATAGCAAAGAGTTTTCTGCTTCGTTAAAATTGAAGGTATAAAAAATCAATGTTTAAAATAATTATATCAATATTTAATTAAGTTTAATAGTCATTTATATTGCAGGTATTGAGTTTTTCTGCTGACTCTGTCTCTATGGAAATAAGAGCTTTGGCTTTTGGTCCTAATACCATGGTTCATGACTGTAAATCAATTGTTATCAATGGGTGCAAATTTATTGTCACTGAACGAAAAAAGAACAAGAGAACACAACATGATGGTGTTATGGTTACTGCCACAACATATTGTTATGCCAATGCATTAGATAGTAGACCGCGATTTGAAAATGTGGGTTATTATGGAGTTGTTGAGAAAATAATAATATTGGATTATTACTCTCA
Organism: Viscum album; assembly: GCA_963277665.1. Lineage (NCBI taxonomy): Eukaryota > Viridiplantae > Streptophyta > Magnoliopsida > Santalales > Viscaceae > Viscum > Viscum album. Next base: position 1,223,479,856 of record OY728131.1, on the reverse strand, counting down.
TGGTCGAGTCACAATGATGAAATTCCATTGGTTTGATTTGATGAAGATACATGGAACATTTATTGATGATTATGGATTTCGAGTAATTACTATGACTCTCATTCTTGCTACCGAAGAACCATATGTGTTGGAATCAATGGCTAAACACGTTTTTTATGTCAAAGACCAACTTCGACCTGAATTTGGTGTCATAGTTGAAGTAATTCCAAGACATATTTTTGATGATGGTGATGATGGAATTGACATTGTCCTTAGTGCCATTGGAACCAATCCATTTATTTCTTTTGATGACTCAAATAGCTCAATTTTCAGAGTTGATTGTGAAACTGAAGTTGTGGTTGAAAATATATAGAATCATTCATACATGTTCTCAATTCTTTTCGTTTACCTCGAGTTGGGTTGTTAAGGATGGTAATATTAAAATTGATTTAGTATTGATCACAAATATGTTTTAGCTGACTTGATAATTATGTAAATTTTCAATGTTTATTGGTTGCAGTTTTATTTGAATTGAATTTTATAATTTGTAATTGAACTGTTTTCAAATATAGTCAAAAAATATTTATAACATGGTGAACATTACAACATGTATGATTTATTAAATCCATTCAAGCTCTTCTAAAACAATTGATAGGTGACTTGACTGTTATGTGAATTTTCAATGTTTATTGGTTGTAGTTTTATTTGAATTGCATTTTCTAATTTGGAATTGTACTGTATTCAAACATAGTCAAATAATATTTCTAACTTGGTGAACATTACAACTTGTATGATTTATTAAATTCATTCAAGCTCTTCTAAAACAATTGATAGCTAACTTGACCGTTATGTGAATTTTCAATGTTTATTGATTGCAGTTTTATTTGAATTTCATTTTATAATTTGGAATTGAACTGTATTCAAACATAGTCAAAAAATATTTCTAACTTGGTGAACATTACAAATTGTATGATTTATTAAATCCATTCAATCTCTTCTAAAACAATTGATAGCTGACTTGACCACTATGTGAATTTTCAATGTTTATTGGTTGCAATTTTATTTGAATTGCATTTTCTAATTTGTAATTGAACTTTATTCAAACATAGTCAAACAATATTTTTAACTTGGTGAACATTACAACTTGTATGATTTATTAAATCCATTCAAGCTCTTCTAAAACAGTTGATAGCTGACTTGACCATTACGTGAATTTTCAATGTTTACTGGTTGTAGTTTTATTTGAATTGCATTTTCTAATTTGGAATTGAACTGTATTCAAACATAGTTAAACAATATTCTTAACTTGGTGAACATTACAACTTGTATGATTTATTAAATCCATTCAAGCTCTTCAAAAAACAATTGATAGATAAATTACCAATGAATCCCCCTATTCCCTCATATATTTAGTTTTTTGGGTTACACATTAGTTTTATTTTTCTAATTAATTACATATTTGTTTTCAAAAGTAGGAAATGGTGCCAATTTAAGAGAGACGAAGGAAAAAAATGATGGAGAACAATCGTCGAATGACGGAGTTGGAAATTCCAACATGACTGCCTGTAGTGATTACATTATTTCAAATTGATATATTTAGAGAATATATAATGTCATGTGATTAATTTTTTTGTAATAATTTTTGTAGGATCCACCTATACATCGATAGTTATTTGACGAGGAGCCTAGTACTGGTCCTAGTACTTAGGCCGGTGGTACGAGGAGGGTTCGTACCAAAGGTGGACGAGCAGCTGCGCGTACCCGACTAGACCCTACCCCTCCCACTGACATGTCATCCTTCCCACATTCTGATCCCGGTGTGTCGTTAGGGACACACGGGATATTTAGGCCTCCCATGTTTTCACTAACTTCTGCATCTTCTGGCCCATCATTTTCACATCCCATGATGATTCCCACTCCCCAGTCAGCATCCAGTCAGACAGTTGTCTCATCTTCTTTTCCTTCTACTTATGTCTCTCCGTGTTTCTATATTTCATCGCCTTCGACTCCTGTTCCACCACAGGGTGTTCCATCAGTTTCTGTGGATCCAGCGGCGCTTAGAGATCATACCGGCACAGGTATATTTATAGAACCCTAACAAATTTTTATAGAAATATTTATTTTCCTTATAACATGTTCTGATAAAATATTTTTTTTGCTTTCATGATAGATACATCTACTGAAAGGAGGCGTGGTCGAGGGTGTACACGCATGCGTTCGGTGTGGAACCTCCACACACAGGTTATGGTGGATTATAATGAAGACAACCAAATGGTTGAGAAAACAGGGCAGCAATGTTGGAGTTTTTTGGCGACGCTTTCCAAATACTCCGGCATCATTCCCGTCAGCCCGCTATCGTGGAGACATTTGCCACATGAGGTCAAGGATAGATCTAGGGCAGAGATATGGGTACAAAAATCTGTTCTATTTAATTCCATGAATTATTTTTGTATTTATATGAATAAATATTTTGATTTCATCATCGATTCAATTTTCCCGATGGTGAGGGTGCACGACCAGAACGTCTAAAGGATTTAGGCGATCTTTGGAGAGCCTACAAGCATGAGTTGTACATTGTCTGGGTTGCTAGAGTTGGTACTAAGTTAGAGGCGGTACCAGTGGTGGATGATTATCCTATAGAACAGTATCGTAAGATGATTACTAATTAGACGAGTACCCAGTTTAAGGTATTAATAACATTTGAGGTATTTAAATAATAACTTTCATTTTTTGCATTAATACTATCTGTTTAATTTTCGAATCCTATTTAGGAATCATCTAGAAAAAATAAAAAGAACATTGATGAAAAAAATACCTCCACACACTGGGACGCACTACAATACCTGATCATGAGAGGAAGCAGGTATGACAATTGTTTATAAGTTTTATTTATGCCTTATACTTTCTTTTGTTTCCTCAATTATTTAATATTTTTCTATTGTTTTCATATTACTTTAATTTTCAATGTCATTATAGAGGAAAATACAAAATATTGAAGGTCATGTGCCTCAAGCAAAACTGTTTTGCTCGAGTAGACGGAAAAAGGATGGAAGTGTCATCAACGAAGCGACTCAGCAAGAGATTGTAAGTTTTAATCTATTGAATTTATATTTTAATATCAATTTTGTAACGTAATGATATATTTATATTTATAACAGGCTGTTTTAGCAGACCTCAATGCCCAAGAACTAGACAATTTTGGGCCAAAAGATCACTTACATCAGGTCTTGGGAGAGGGGCATTCTGGCAGAGTACGCTGCCGACCTAGGATTGCCCCGACGAGGTATTGGCCATCCTTGGGTATGAGGTGTAGTGCCACCAAGCTGCAGCAAGTTAGGGCACATGTATAACAGGCTGAGAAAAGGGCCACAGAGATGGTAGAATATTCTGCTAGGGCAAACAGTGCGTTTATGAAATTTATTGAAGTTCTACATCCTACACTTCCACTAGAGGCCAACCCACCTTTTGATGAGTATATGTCGTCGATACGTTCTATATAAGGTGAACCGGGTGGCAGTTCTAGTGGTGTTCAGGGCGATTCCCATCTTAACGATGATGATGGCCAAGAGTCTGATGCTGAAGAGGAGGGAGAAGAGGAGGGCGAGGCGGGTGGCGAGGGCGAGGAGGAGGGAGATGATGAGGAGGAGGGCGAGGGCGAGGAGGGCGAGGACGATGATGGGGACAAGGACGAGGGTGATGATGGTGATGGTGATGTAGGACAAGTTGATCCATTACATTTTTGACTGATATTACTGAGATTTGATATTTAATCTATTCTAGTTGTGGGTTTTATCTAGACTCGTAGTATATTATTGGAGTTGAGTTATTTTTATATATTATTTGTTTTTATGGATGTTGTTGTCTTTTAGTGGTTGTGTGTTTGGGAACCCCCCTCCTTATTGGACCCTGGACAACCCCCCACCCTCCTCCCTATACCCCGGACAACCCCACCGGACAGCCCCCCAGACAGCCCCCCACCCTCTTCCTTGGACCCTGTACAACCCCCCAGACAGCCCCCGGACAGCCCCCTGAACAGCCCCCCCACCCTCCTCCCTAGACCCCGGACAGCCCCCTCGTACTTCCCCCCAGATAGCCCCCGGACCCCCCCCCCCCCCCACCATCTTCCTTGGACCCCAGACAACCCCACTAACAACCTCATACAACCCCCGGACAGCCCCCCAAACAGCCCCCCGGACAGCCCCCCCCCCCCACCATCCTCCCTCGACCCCGGACAACCCCCCAGACATCCCCCCAGATAGCCCCCCACCCTCTTCCTTGGACACCGGAAAACCCCCCGAACACCCCCCGGATAGCCCCTAGACAGCCCCCTGAACAGCCACCTGAACAGCCCCCCACCCACCACCCTGGACATTAGACAGCCCCCCGGACAGCCCCCCGGACAGCCCCCCACCCTCCTCCTTGGAACCCGAACACCCCCCGAACACCCCCCGGATAGCCCCCTGCACAGCCCCCCACCCTCCTCCCTGGACCCCGGACAGCCCCCCAGATAGCCCCCCCGGACATCCCCCCCCACCCTCATCCTTGGACCCCAGACAACCCCCCCCCCCCCCCACAGCCCCCCACCCTCCTTCTTTGTCCCCGGATAACCCCCCAGACACCCACCAGACAGCCCCCCGGACACACCCACCGGACAGCCCCCCCACCCTCATTGATTTCATTTAATACAAGAAAATCTAAAATATATATTTTATTTATTTTAATCATGACAATCAATGTAAATCACATTTACACATCTAATCAATATCATAGATTCTTGGTATGTTATAAAAGAGATGTATTCATTGTGCATGACATTGTTAGCTCCAAAATGTTTCATAGCATTATAAACTAAAATCTAATCCATACTAAGAATGATATAAAAATATTTTATATAAATATCCACATGATTTTAAGTAAATTCCATTCCATTAATAGACACATGGGGATTCTCATAAAATAAACAACATTTTAAGTACATACGAAAAACCAACCAAACGCATTGGGTTTCCATTGAACTTTAGGAGAACAATCCATGGGTCATATGTGATGTGTACGAATCAACCCCACCTCAACCTGAGGCGCGGTGTGGCCGAAACCACTCAAAGTGTCTGCCTTTTGTTTCAAAAGGGCGTCATTTTAATTGAAAAACATCAATTGGCATATGGAAAACCAACCTAATGCATTTGTATTGTGTCGATACTTTAGAAAAACGATCCATGGGTCATATGTGACATTTACGAGTCAACCTCTCCTCAATCCGATGCGTGGTGTGGCTGCCACCACTCAAAGTGTCTGCCTTTTGTTTCATAATGATGTCATTTTAATTGAATAACATCAACTGGCATATGGAAAACTGACAAACACATTCGGATTGTGTCGATGCTTTAGAAAAACGATACATGGGTCATATGTGACGTGTACGAGTAAACTCCGCCTCAATCCGAGGCGCGGTGTGGCCTCCATCACTCAAAGTGTCTGTCGTTTGTTTCAAAAGGACGTCATTTTAAGTGAAAAATATCAACTGTCATATAGAAAAGTGACAAAACACATTCTTATTGTGTCGATACTTTAGAACAACAATAAATGGGTCGAATGTGACGTGTACGAGTCAATGTCATCTTAATCGGAGTCACGGTGTGGCCAGAATCACTCTATGTGTCTCTCTTTTGTTTAAAATGGACAACATTTTAAGTACATACCGAAAACTGACCAAACACATTCTGTTTCTATTGAAACTTTAGGAGAATGATCCATGTGTCATATGTGACATGTACGATTCAACCGTTCCTCAATCCGAGGTGCGGTGTGGCCGGAACCACTCAAAGTGTCTGCCTTTTGTTTCAAAAGGACGTCATTTTAATTGAAAAACATCAATTGGCATACAGAAAAGTGACCAAATGCTTTCGGATTGTGTAGATACTTTAGAAAAATTATCCATGGGTCGTATGTGACATGTACGAGTCAACCCCGCCTCAATACGAGGTGCGGTGTGGCCGCCACCACTCAAAGTGTCTGCCTTTTGTTTCAAAAGGATGTAATTTTAATTGAAAAACATCAACTGACATACGGAAAAGCATCCAAACGCATTCGGATTGTGTTGATACTTTAGAACAATGATCCCTGGGTCATATGTGACGTGTAGGATTCATCCCCTCCTCAATATGAGGTGCGGTGTGGCCGGAACCACTCAAAGTGTCTGCCTTTTGTTTCGAAAGGACATCATTTTAATTGAAAAACATCAACTGGCATACGGAAAACTAACCAAACGCATTCAGATTGTATCGATACATTAGCACAACGATCCATGGGTCATATGTGATGTGTACGTGTCAACCCCGCCTCAATCTGAGGCGCGGTGTGGCCGCCACCACTCAAAGTGTCTGCCTTTTGTTTGAAAAGGATGTCATTTTAATTGAAAAACATCAACTGGCATAAGAAAACGTGACCAAATGCATTTGTATTGTGTTGATACATTATCAAAACAATCCATGGGTCAAATTTGATTCTTACGAGTCAACCCTGTCTTAATCGGAGGCACGGTGTGGCCGGAATCACTCTAAGTGGATCTCTTTTGTTTAAAATGGACATCATTTTAAGTACATATGGAAAGCTGACCAAACGCATTCGGTTTCCATTGAAACATTAGGAGAACAATCCATGGGACATATGTGACGTGTACGAGTCAACCTCGCCTCAATCCGAGGGGCAGTGTGGCCGACACCACTCAAAGTGTCTACCTTTTGTTTCAAAAGGATGTCATTTTAATTGAAAAACATCAACTGGCATATGGAAAAGTGGCCAAACGCTTTCATATTGTGTCGATAATTTAGCCCAATGATCCATGGGTCATATGTGACATGTACTAGTCAACCCCGCCTCATTCCGAGGCGTGGTTTGGCCGCCACCACTCAAAGTGTCTGCCTTTTGTTTCAAAAGGACGTCATTTTAATTGAAAAACATCAACTGGCATACGGAATAGCAACCAAACACATTCAGATTGTGTCGATACATTATAAAAACAAACCATGGGTCAAATGTGACGTGTAAGAGTCAACTTCGTCTTAATCGGAGGAACGTTGTGGCCGGAATCACTCTAAGTGGCTCCCTATTGTTTACAATGGACAACATTTTAATTACATACGGAAAACCCACCAAACGCATTCGGTTTTTGTTGAAAATTTAGGAGCACGATCCATGGGTCATATGTGACATGTAGGAGTCAACCCCGCCTCAATTCAAAGTGCGGTGTGGCTGGAACCACTCAAAGTGTCTGCCTTTTGTTTTAAAAGGATGTCATTTTAATTGAAAAACATCAACTGACATACGGAAAAGCAACCAAATGCATTCAGATTGTGTCAATACTTTAGCACAACGATCCATGGGTCATATGTGATGTGTATGAGTCAACCCCGCCTCAATCCAAGGAGCGGTGTGGCCTCCGCAACTCAAAGTGTCTGTCTTTTGTTTCAAAAGGACGTCATTTTAATTGAAAAACATTAACTGTCATACGGAAAATCGACAAACGCATTCGGATTGTGTCGATACATTATCACAACAATACAAGGGTAATATGTGATGTGTACGAGTCAACCCCTCTTCAATCCGAGGCGCGGTGTGGCCGCCACCACTCAAAGTGTCTATCTTTTGTTTCAAAAGGACGTCATTTTAAGTGAAAAACAACAACTAGAATACGGAAAAATGACCAAATGCATTTTTATTGTGTCTATACTTTAGCAAAATGATACATGGGTCATATGTGACATGTACGAGTCAACCCCGCCTTAATCGGAGGCACGGTGTATCCAGAATTAGTCTAAGTGGATCTCTTTTGATTAAAATGGATATCATTTTATGTACATACCGAAAACTAACCAAACGCATTCGGTTTCCATTGAAACTTTAGGAGAACAATCCATGGTTCATATGTGACATGTACGAATCAACCCCACCTCAATCTGAGGCATGGTGTGGCCGACACCACTCAAATTGTCTGCCTTTTGTTTCAAAATTATTTCATTTTAATTGAAAAACATCACTGGCATACAGAAAACCGACCAAACGCATTCAGATTGTGTCGATACTTTAGTACAACGATACATGGGTCATATGTGACGTGTACGAGTCAACCCTCCTCAATACATGGCGTGGTGTGGCCGTCACCAGTCAAAGTGTCTACCTTTTGTTTCAAAAAGACATCATTTTAATTGAAAAACATCAACTGGCATACGGAAAAGTGACCAAATGCATTCTGATTGTGTCGTTACTTTAGCACAACGATCCATAGATCAAATGTGATGTGTACAAGTCAACCCCATCTTAATCGGAGGCACGGTGTGGCCAGAATCACTCTATGTTTCTCTCTTTTGTTTAAAATGGACAACATTTTTAGTACATACAGAAAACCGACCAAATGCATTCAGTTTCCATTGAAACTTTAGAAGGACGATTCATGGGTCATATGTGACATGTACGAATCAACCCCGCCTCAATATGAGACGTGGTGTGGTCAGAACCACTCAAAGTGTCTACCTTTTGTTTCAAAAGAACGTCATTTTAATTGAAAAACACGAACTAACATACGGAAAACAGACCAAACGGATTCAGTTTCCATTGAAACATTAGGAGAACAATCCACGGGTCATATGGGACTTGTACGAGTCAACCCCGCCTCAATCCGAGGTGTGGTGTGGCTGGTAGCACTCCATGTGTATGTATTTTGTTTAAAATGGACATCATTTCAGGTAAAAATATATGGTATACAAGAAAACAGATCAAATTATGAATTGACTTCCAGATTCAACATATAATTGTCATTTAAATTTTAAATTGAATTCTAAATGAATTATGTATGTTTATAATTATGTTATGAATTCTAATTTAATTATGGATGTGTATAGTTCCAGCATTATATGTTAAATGTGTATGAATTTGTTCTCTATATGTATGTGTTAGTTGGTTATTGCAGGTACAATAATTGTATATGTATGTTAGTTTATTGCAGGTATAATTATTGGATTGTAAATGAGGGGGAACCCACAAAATGAGACCTGTTGGGAAAATTGGAGAGCTGCTGGGCAAATTGTAGAGTTGCTGTGCAATTTTCCCAGCATAGGCTATGCCAACGGTTTTAAACCGTTGGCATAACATTCTATGTATTGTTTTACAAACGGTTCATGGAACCGTTAGTAAAACCCTTTTCCCAACTATTTAAATACCGTTGGGAAAGAGTAGACACTGTGATTTAACCAACAGTTCTGGAAAACTATTGGGAAAATCTTTCCCAAAATCTTTCCCAATGGTTTTCCCAAACCGTTGGGATAGGGAAATTTTTCTCCACCCTATCCCAACGGTTCACTGTAAACCGTTGGCAAAATCGTTCCCAATGGCTTACTTCCCTACGGTTTGCAGAACCGTTGGTATAACATATACCAACAGTTCTGCAGCCTTTCCCAATAGTTCTAAACCATTGAGAAATCCTCTATTTCCAGTAGTGGTTCATGCGTATGTACGGCCTACCGTCTCCATGAACGGTGTATTTCTTTTCCTTTATCAATATATTATATATATGTATATTCTGAATATATATTATATATAAATCATGTTTTAAATTCTTCAATTATCTAATCATGATCTAAGTAATCATATTAATAATTACAAGTCAAAACACGGATGATAAATGAAACGATTTTACCCAAAACGCTACTTTAACATGAATTTACAAAATAATAGGTAATATAAAGTCATAAGTGAACCTTATATGATATCATAACAACGAATACGATTCTTTAATAATTCAATGACATTATTTAAATCATTATACAGGAGGTTCAGATATGTACGAATCATATCTGACCTAAGGTAAGGGATAACTTTTCAAATCTCGTTTTTTTCCGAGATTGTTTATTTGTAAGTATTTACTGGGGTAATATTTTTCATTCATGTCTGTGTTTTATAAAAATGGTTTCATGTATGTTTAAAGTCATTTTTACCCATTTTTTACTTTTACTACATGGTGTGTAAGGAATCTTAATTTTTTTCACCATACAAGGTAATTTTTTACTTATCCAGAAAAATTACGAGAAGTATGTTTTTTTACTTATACGGCGTGAATGGATTTTTACGGTTTCATAAACCTCATTTTCATAAATCTTCCTCTACATGATTTCATGATTGTTTTCAAAAAACCATTTTCTTTTGAAATTGCCAGGCATTTTGTGAAAAGAAAAGGATTTTGAAGAAGAAATGATATTTTCCTCAAGAATTCATTTAAAGTGTTTTATCAAAACCATTTTCCATCTAAGAAAATATTATTTCATATGTGTATGATTCAAGTATAATTTCTCTATGATTTACATGGTTTAAGTTTTATTATGATGAAATGATATCCATTTTTTTATATATGGATTATGTTATGATGACATGATGTTTAAGAATCCCATTCTATTATATGGGTCATGCTATGATGTATGATTTATGATTTTGTGGCACAAGAAATAATGATTTCATTATGAGATGGGTGGGACTTATATCTCCCTCCAATTCATTGGGTAAATATTTATATCTCATGAGATAGACATGGATGGAAATGTAAGTTAATCTGGTTCAGTGTTACTGGACTGAAATGAGGAGTGAACTCGATTCAGAAAGGGACTTTGTCCACCAAGATGGTCTTGGCAGCAATGCCTTGGAAATTATGGAAATCTTAACATGTGCTGAATCGTTGCCACAATTACATGTTTTATTCCCAATCTATTTTATCATTGTTGATGTTACATTATGATATATTCCTTACGTACTTCCACGATTTATGTCTTTGCTCATAGTTTTGATGTTTTAATTTTATGTTCATGTTTTTTCTTTCAAATGTTTATGGATTGTTTTATGTTCTCTATGTTTTCCCTTACTGAGCGTTTGAGCTCACCATTTTTATGTTTTCTATTCCCTAGGATATATTGAATGGTTTATGTAAGAAAAAAAGGAAGATCTTTATGGGATATGTTGAGGATCTTTCACCATGATTTGAAGATTATGTTCTATGTTTCCAAAGGAACTAAACTATTACGGTCCTTTGGTGTCAGTTTTTGTTATGTATTAAGTATTCCGCAAAAGTAATGTAATGTCCATGTAAGTAAAGCTATGGTTCTATATAGTTAGTATCAGAGGAAAGGTTTATTCAACCATTGGAAATTAGGATGCGATAACTTTAGTGAGGTCCCTAGAGATATTTCTAAGGTATGTCTAGGGATGTCCCTAAGGATAAGTAAAGGTATAGGATATAGTCCTATAATTAAGGTAACGATCTTAGAATTTAACCTAATATGTTTGATATAGATGGTAATCCCCCTAGATTATAATTTTTTCCTCTCACACTATTCTTTTTGGGTTTTTGATAACGGCTGTAAACTGGAAGATTCACGATAATGGAGGATATGATAGACAATGGAATGATATTCTTCAGGAGCAATCAAATGAAATTGGATCTGTAAGTCCACATATGATTATTATGACTAATCATAAATCTCATAATATGATCAATAATATCAACTTTGGTAAGTTTCCTGACACAGTTAATAAGAGAAAGATGGAGTTTTATGATGATCATAGAGGAAATAAAGTTCAATTTCTGTCGTGTAAATCATGTGGGAAGAGGCATCAAGGAGAATGTTTCAAAGGAACTGGAAGATGCTTTGGGTGTGGAAAATAAGGACACAAAGCAAATAATTTCAAAGGAAAAGGTTTAGTTAACACCATGGACATGGATAATGGTATTTCTAAGACATCAACAATGGTTAAATGTTTTAAATGTGGAATGTACGAGCATTATGAAAACCAATGCCCTAAGCGAAAGTCTCATGAAGAGAATCATCATGGCCGCATGGGTAGTATTTATATTGATGATGATGAAGATAATACAAATGATATGTGAGATAAATGAATTGTTGAAGCTCGGTCAATGGTTTAAGAAGGTAGAGTAATGAATGTATGTTTATCAAGAATAATGTATGGTACTATGGAATAAAGAAAAAATATAAGGATTGTTACACTATTGCATTTTCTTGAGTTTTGAATGTATATGATGAATGGTACCAGTAACCATGAATGATTATTCAAATATTTTTGGAAAGTATATGATATGCACATAATGAAGGGAAAAGGATAAAATAATATGTATGATAGTATTAATGAGCTCATGACTGATATATGAATAAAGTGATATCATGGTTTGAGTATATAGAATTTTTGGGATTTTGGTATATAGAAGGAGTTACCTTATGATAGCGTTCATGTTTTCACTATGGTTCAAGAAAATACATGATTAAGGTATTCACATGTTTGGAATGTGACCAATAAGATATATCTTGTGATATATGAGGGATAAATGATGGTATTCAGATGCTCGGTAGATGACATTTCTAGTAATTGTTTTCTTTATACAATGAGCTTGGAAATAAGTATTTTGGATAAGCCTAAAGATTGTAATGGATTATGTTGGACATAACATAGTATTCTATAAGGATAGAACTTTTTCTGATATTATTACAGGAATGTTATAATTGTGTAGTTTTAGAAAAACGACAACCCATAGGATGGGAGACAACCCATCACGTCGGACAAGGCTGCGGGAATCGATCCCACAACCGAAGTGTGACATGCCTTTAGCGCCAACCACTGGCCTACAAGATGTCCCTGGTTAGTAGAAAATAGTTTTATTTTATTAAGCGGTATTATAGATGAAGTATAAGTCCATTTTAGGAACCATATACGACTAATCTCACCATATATGGACTTAGGTATATCACTTTTGCTAACCTTTTGTTTGATACAGAAGGAATGACCCATCATTCTATCACATGACCTGCTAACACTTCATGAATAACAAACTCAACTTCATTTCATTAAGAAATTATGTTTAAATTGTTCAAGGCACGAACAACAATGAGATTGAACCAAAATCATGTATGTATTTCTTTTAATTCATATATTTTAGGGAAATGATCTTTAAAACCAAAAATGTTGACCTAGTGCCCTCATTTCTGATGAATCAGATGGTACCTTAGATCAGCACAAATTTATGGATTTGGGATTATTGGATTTTTCATATCCATTTTCTATACCACTCTCAATCAGAACTTTATGGTTAGATTTCTCTTCCATATCCATATTTCCACCTATGTTATCCTACGTGGAAACCCAGGGATGAGTTAATTTGGGTAACCGTTATGTTTCATACATCACTTTTTACAATTAAGTTTTAGTATTCTTTTTTATGATGTCAGTTTCTATTAAAGAAACTTTCAAGTATTAAACCATTTATAACCCCGACTAATTTCGAGGGAGAAATTTATTTTAAGAGGGGTAGAATGTAACACCCAAAGATTTTATGAGAAGTAGTCATTATAATTTATTTGATGTTGTAACGCCCCGACCCTAGTTACCCAGAGTCGGTGCATTATTACATAACATTGACATGATCACAAGAAAGATCAAATCTCGAAAGACCGATTGGTTTAGTAGCCTTGGAAATACTAGATATATTCATAAGTTTTACATTACATCATAAAATGAAAAACTACTACAACAACATAATGTTTCCACAGTCCACACTATAATCCCCTCATAATATCCCTGCAGGTCATTCATAACTTACATCTTCACATCCTGGGAAAAATAAAACATAGAAAAGGGGTGAGCTCAAATGCCCAGTAAGGATAACAATATAGCGGAAACTTTCATAAATAAGAATAAACTTTGAAGGAAATGTATAACTAAAACAAAAACCTTTAAAACATGAACTTTCAACATGGTATGGCATAAATAAAATGAAATAATGCCATTTACTTATTCACATGGATATTCTACTAATCGAATAATCACATGCAAAAATCAATAACCACTTTCATAATGTTGGAATGCATAATGCCAGACTATCATAACCACATAGTCAAGGCCTCGTGCCAAGACTACAAATAAGATTTTGTCAAGGCCTTGTGCCAAGACACTAGTTTGTCTCATTAGACCTACTGACGCATCGAGGAGCTATAGCGGGCTCCACCCGTCACTTACTATGTCCAATGCATTCCCATATGAAATGATTTAAACATAACATAAACATTCGTATTAAAACTAGCATACGAAATGTCAATAATTTCACCATAAACTATGAATGGTATAAAAATAGCACATCCACAGTCAAACATATCACAAAACCTTCAATACAATATAGAAGCTTTGTATTACAATAAATCAACTTCAAATAAGCGTAAAATCCATCAAAGGATGTTGACATAAATGAAATCAAAATTCTTTTTAAAGAAATATCTCATTTTATTTTGAAATCATTTAAGATCCATATAAAATAAAACATTTTCTTTGAAAATATTCTTATAAGCTTGTAAAGGATGTTTTGAAGATTTTATAACGGCGGAAATTATCCGCACCCGCCGTATAAGTTAAAAAAAACATTCTTACCTTAATTCTGTCGAAAAGGTTAAAAAGGGACCTTGTTTTGAAAACGACAGAAAGATTCCTTTATAAACCACTTATAAAAGTCAAAAAGGGTATAAATGACTTTATCTCATATTCTAGTAAATAGTAAAAATGTTTTGAAATACATTTTTAAGAAACCTGGATGTGGATGATAAAGAGATCCCATTAGATTAATACATATAAACAACCTCGGATAATGAAGAGATTGTGAAATAACCCTTACCTTGTACTTTTCCTTTGTTGGGGTAGGTTAACCTCCTGTATAATGGTGAAATAATTGTTATTAAATTATACAAGAATCATATATATTAATATGATATCATATATGAACTTTTAACATTGATTTGTTAATAATATCTTAGAATTATCGTCGTTTCGGGTGTTAACTTACTCATTTTATTTATATGTTTTGTTACATAAGCCATGGTTGTTGTATCTTATTCTTATCCATAATGATATCTAGTCCTTAAAAATCATTTTTAAATCATCAAATGATAATTATACTTGAATGGTTACGATGGAGAATGAATCTCATCGCGTTTGTGGAGACGGTAGTCCGTACGTACGCACGAGCGACAATATCATTCTTTTGATATTAAAATAATATATAAATGAATGGTATATCATATATAAAGAATCATTAACATGTTATATTTATTATTTACATGATTTACACATCATTATTATACCCATCCAAATAATATTATATTGAATAACAATTACACAACGACGTGGAGACGGTAAGCCGTACGTACGCACGTATGGTGACATGTTATTCAAAGGGTGGATAGAATACTGAATATGGTTGTACCATACTTATAATAACATCACAGTATATGTGAGATACTGGAGTTATTATTTTAGAATGGTAAGAACAAAGGAAGAAGAAGTGGAAGAAGAAATGAACTTAGAAAAGGGTGGTGAAATCATTTCCTCTTCTTCGGGTTCTTCCTTTTGATTTGATCAAAAGGGATCCTTAGGTTGGCTTTCTGATCAAAATAATTCCTCTAGGTTGTAGTGAGGGATGTTGGGAGAGTATTTGGGCAGAGTTTGGCCGAACCAAAAGGCTTTGAAGGTGTGAAGAAATGAGAAGGAGGAGTGCCCTTTTATAAGAGGGGTGAGGGGCACCTTTGGAAAAGCTAGAAATATTAATTTATAATAAATTCATATTCGGTTTCCAATGGCTCCAAAGTTGACTATTCAAAGGCTAAGGTGGGGATAGTTCGAAAACCACTCAACCAATAGAATTTAGACAGGTTTGGGTACTTATATTAACCTTATCTTTAAGTATTAACTCTAAGTTAAATAGTTTCACTTTTACAATGTCTCTTTGTATTTTTATATAATATGGTTAATAAACTTACTATATACATCCAAGTGACCCCCAAGTTGTCCATTAATGATGAACCTATCCTGATATAAGTCTCTTGGCCGAACCTTAGATTTTTAGGAATTTAATATCAATTAATAATATAATATTTGTTTTAAGAACTCTTTTATGTCAATTTTGACACTATTCAATAGTTGATTTTTGTGAAAATCATAACAGATTGATTACTTCGAACAAAGTCAATTAAATCAATCCTAATATATCATAGTATCCTAGAAAATTAGTTTAATTCATTAAAAGTTTCATATTATATTTGTTTGGGTATTTATAATATCAATTATTTTATTTTTTCACTATTATAGTAATTACTGCATCATCATTGTGTCATAAATAAAATACATTATTTAATGTCTAAAAATTATAAATAAAATATCATTATGTAGGAAATCTTTTTATCTTTCTAATGAATATTTATAATCTAAAATCCAACTTATATAACCCTATTTAACAATTGTTTTTCTAAAAGATATATGCTTGTGTCATTTTTGTATTCATTTTGACTTAATTAAAATAAAGTGTCATTATCACTTACAAGTGGATCCATGGGGTCCCCAAATTGAAAAAAAGATGCCCATGGTCGACCATGTATCAACCAATAGGGTTAAGACAGGTTTTAGGGTAAATTAGTATAATTATAATATTATTTTTTAACCCTTATTTACCGGATTTACCCTTAACCATGGTAAATAAAATATTTACCGCAGTAATTATTCAAAATGTCTAAAAATAAAAGTTACCTATTTACACAATTTGAACATCTTGATTCCAAATATGGAATCCATTTTCCTAAATTCAAAACACAGAAGTGGCAGAAATTAATTTAAAATTAATTCCCGCTGTCAAAACAAAAAGCGTGTTTTTAAGAGATAATAACTATCAAAAGATTGACACTTGTTTATGTTCGGTTTAATTGTAAAATTATGTCCAATGACCAAAATTATATTAAATGGTAAAAATATATTCTAAATATACTTTAAAACTACTAAAATTCATAATTTATCAATATTAATTATTTTGATTAAAAAAGTTGTTTTTAATTAAAATTTAGTAATTTTCACTATTCATCAAAATATGAAAGTTATTCGAAAAGTACCAAAATTTCACCTTAGGCTAAATTAGATATTCCTAATCCAAAAATGAAGTCCATTTTGAAATATAAAATATATATAATTTTAAAAAGTAGGTATTACTATTTATTACGACTAGTTTGATTGGTTGTTAGACCTCGGTGTTGCGTACAACACACGCTATCACATTATTCAAAGAGAAGCGTACCGTAGAAGCTTGTGATGTTTCATTTTAAATTATTGATTTCCCCATTTAGTAAAAATGTTTAAAATATTGTATTTAAAAAGGTTTCACTATTAGAAGTTGATAAAAGTGAAATACTGAAAATGAATCTGTTTTTGCATTATGACTAAGAAACTCATAATAGGGATTCTAAAATTATAAGGATTATATAAAGTTCAAAATGTAGTTAATACTATTCATGACCTCTTTTAATGGTGTGATTGAACTCAGTGTTGTGTGTAGTGCAAGTTATTGAATTATTTTTAAGAAATAACACACTCTGAAATCCTGGGGTGTTACATTCTCCCCTCCTTCAATAAATTGCGTCCTCGCAATTTGAAATTGTTCTTCGAAAATAAAAGGTTGAAAGTAGAAAATATATTTGTGGGAAAACCCACATCGGAAATTGGGTTTCTAAAATTTAGTCTTAATATGAGGAAAAGAGAAATGAAAGGGTCACCACAAAATTATGATCTCGATTAGGAGAACATTGGTGGCAATTAGAGACATATAATTGGAGGAAAAACGTAAATATTTATAGGTAGTGATTGAGGTCATCAATCACAAACAAGTATAAAATTGAGGTCCTTAAACTCATCAATCTATGATGATTTGAAGTACCATCGGTTCAAAAAAATATAGGGTATTGGGACAACACATTTTTGACATTTCAAAATATCTTAGTTGAAATCCCACATCGAAAAATGAATTAATGAGGCCTCTATTTAAAATAAAGAGTGGAAAGTATGAAGATTACCGAAAATAACACATACTAGGGTTCCATGTAGGAAAATATGGATATGGAAGAGAAATCTAACCATCAATTATCTGATGGAGAGTGGTAGAGAACATGGCTATGAAAAGGAAAACAATCCCAAAGCCATAAATTTGTGATGATTTATGGTACCATCTAGGACAACATTTTTGTTCTAAGTTTCTATTATTAATGTTGAGGAATTTATTTATGAGATTGGATAAGATAATAAGGAGATATACATACTTTATAATTATAATTTTACCCATTAATAAATTTCTACCACAAACTCATCTTTCACTCTAGAACGTAATTTTTTATTTCTATTTATACTATTCGTACAGGGTTCCAAAATAAATGAATTTATAATTCATCTACCAGATCTTTTAAAAAAAACTACATTATTTAATTCAGGAAATCTCGTGGGACAGTGGTAGGTGATACACCCTTGTCTCCCTTCGGTTGCGGGTTCAAGTCTCGCAGCCTTGCCGGACACGACGGATTGCCGCCCGACCTCCGGGTTGTTCTTTTATTGAAATCCAAAATAATCCAAACTAGAACTATCCAAAATACTTCTGTCTAAACTCAGAGTCCAACATTTATAAGGAAGATAAACATAATATAGATCCTTTTTACCCCGTAATAGAATATGAATACCTTCATCATGTATTACCATATTCCTTATTGATTACATTCATGCTCCCTTATTCCATATAGAATGCTGGATATACTTCATTAATCCAAAACTGTTTTAAACCCCAACAATGATGGAATATACAAATCATTAATCAGCTTCAAGGTAGTTAATAATATCCAATATAATTTATCCAAATCAATCATGTATTATTCTAAAATCACCACCTCGGTATCTGAACCATATTATGGTTTATCTTTCTCTCAACCATATATTTTCCCAACATTTAACCTGCTACTGAGTCACTTTTCTTTGTTCCACACCATCTCAAGTCCTTAATGAAATAGTACTGCAGTACAATCCTTATATACTCCATAATTATTATAACAAGTACATTGTTGATACAACACTCAATTGATATAATCAACATAATAACTCTAATCATTCCTCTTTATCTGTGGTAGTATCATAACTTGATTATTATCCAATAGCATCATTTGCGGCATAGTCTGATGACTGGGGCATAGGTTCGCGTAGTGTCTAAACTCCTTGAAAATGAAGCATTGTACATTTGAAACCATTTTCTTACCATTGTAGTCATGTACTTTGTGCCCTTTTCCTCCACACTTATTACAAACTCCCATTTCTTTCAGGCAAGTTCCAGGGTGTTTCTTTCCACAGTTACCACATATGGGAAAATTCTTCTTTTCCCTCTTCCCTTTATCCATCTTTCTCTCTTCTATCCTTTTCTTCTCTTGCTTCCCTTCAAAGCCATAGGACTCAGTAAACTCTTTACTTATCTTATCAACACATGATATTATTTCTTCATATGATGATAATACATGGGAGGCTATTTCTCTTATAAATTCTAGCTTAAGACCATGAAAGATATGATCATTCCTTCTCTTTGAATCATGTGTATTTCTGGAGTTCTAATTCCTTCTACTGGGCGCCATTTCTATACCATGGAATAAACTAGATCAGTTTATGAATCAAAACACATAATCCCATACTTATAAAACACTTAACATAAATTGAACTATTTATGGATATAATCCATAATCATAAGAATGTTTTCTTTGAGGATGTATATACTCATAATCCCTTCAAAATGATATGTAAAGAAAATGAGAGTTATCCTAAGCATATCCCCCGGGAGTGTCGTAACCAAGAGTGCAGCAAGGCCCGTTGTCGTGCACCAGTTCCCGTTCGAGTCTAGCTCAAAGCGGTGTTTTCGTGTTTTACCCCTAGGTACATCTGTGCCAGTGCCGCCTCTACCTGCTCGTATCCAGACAGGGATGTATTGCTCGGAAAACTCACAAAATCTCTACAATACCAAAATTCTAGGATGTTCTTCTATACTAATCCTCAAAGTTCATCTTAGGTCTACATGCTCTAATCAAAGTTTATCTAAATCTAGTTTCCAAGGTTTGTACTAAACCTCCTCTGATACCAACTGTAACGCCCCGACCCTAGTTACCCAGAGTCGGTGCATTATTACATAACATTGGCATGATCACAAGAAAGATCAAATCTCGAAAGACGTATTGGTTTAGTAGCCTTCGAAATACTAGATATATTCATAAGTTTTACATTACATCATAAAATGAAAAACTACTACAACAACATAATGTTTCCACAGTCCACACTATAATCCCCTCATAATATCCCTGCAGGTCATTCATAACGTACATCTTCACATCCTGGGAAAAATAAAACATAGAAAAGGGGTGAGCTGAAATGCCCAGTAAGGATAACAATATAGCGGAAACTTTCATAAATAAGAATAAACTTTTAAGGCAATGTATAACTAAAACAAAAACCTTTCAAACATGAACTTTCAACATGGTAGGGCATAAATAAAATGAAATAATGCCATTTACTTATTCACATGGATATTCTACTAATCGAATAATCACATGCAAAAATCAATAACCACTTTCATAATGTTGGAATGCATAATGCCAGACTATCATAACCACATAGTCAAGGCCTCGTGACAAGACTACAAATAATATTTTGTCAAGGCCTTGTGCCAAGACACTAGTTTGTCTCATGAGACCTACCGATGCATCGAGAAGCTATAGCGGGCTCCACCCGTCACTTACTAAGTCCAATGCATTCCCATATGAAAAGGTTTAAACATAACATAAACATTCGTATTAAAACTAGCATACGAAATGTCAATAATTTCACCATAAACTATGAATGGTATAAAAATAGCACATCCACAGTCAAACATATCACAAAACCTTCAATACAATATAGAAGCTTTGTATTACAATAAATCAACTTCAAATAAGCATAAAATCCATCAAAGCATGTTGACATAAATGAAATCAAAATTCTTTTTAAAGAAATATCTATTTTTATTTTGAAATCATTTAAGATCCATATAAAATAAAACATTTTCTTTGAAAATATTCTTATAAGCTTGTAAGGGATGTTTTGAAGATTTTATAACGGCGGAAATTAGCCGCACCCGCCGTATAAGTTAAAAAAAACATTCTTACCTTAATTCTGTCGAAAAGGTTAAAAAGGGACCTTGTTTTGAAAACGACGGAAAGATTCCTTTATAAACCACTTATAAAAGTCAAAAAGGGTATAAATGACTTTAACTCATATTCTAGTAAATAGTAAAAATGTTTTGAAATACATTTTTAAGAAACCTGGATGTGGATGATAAAGAGATCCCAGTAGATTATTACATATAAACAACCTCAGATAATGAAGAGATTGTGAAATAACCCTTACCTTGTACTTTTCCTTTGTTGGGGTAGGTTAACCTCCTGTATAATGGTGAAATAATTGTTATTAAATTATACAAGAATCATATATATTAATATGATATCATATATGATCTTTTAACATTGATTTGTTAATAATATCTTAGAATTATCGTCGTTTCGGGTGTTAACTTACTCATTTTATTTATATGTTTTGTTAAATAAGCCATGGTTGTTGTATCTTATTCTTATCCAGAATGATATCTAGTCCTTAAAAATCATTTTTAAATCATCAAATGATAATTATACTTGAATGGTTACGATGGAGAATGAATCTCATCGCGTTTGTGGAGACGGTAGTCCGTACGTACGCACGAGCGACAATATCATTCTTTTGATATTAAAATAATATATAAATGAATGGTATATCATATATACAGAATCATTAACATGTTATATTTATTATTTACATGAGTTACACATCATTATTATACCCATCGAAATAATATTATATTGAATAACAATTACACCACGACGTGGAGACGGTAAGCCGTACGTACGCACGTATGGTGACATGTTATTCAAAGGGTGGATAGAATACTGAATATGGTTGTACCATACTTATAATAACATCACAATATATGTGAGATACTGGATTTATTATTTTAGAATGGTAAGAACAAAGGAAGAAGAAGTGGAAGAAGAAATGAACTTAGAAAAGGGTGGTGAAATCATTACCTCTTCTTCGGGTTCTTCCTTTTGATTTGATCAAAAGAGCTCCTTAGGTTGGATTTCTGATCAAACTAAGGCCTCTAGGTTGTAGTGAGGGATGTTGGGAGAGTATTTGGGCAGAGTTTTGCCGAACCAAAAAGCTTTGAAGGTGTGAAGAAATGAGAAGGAGGAGTGCCCTTTTATAAGAGGGGTGAGGGGCACCTTTTGAAAAGCTAGAAATATTAATTTATAATAAATTCATATTCGGTTTCCAATGGCTCCAAAGTTGACTATTCAAAGGATAAGGTGGGGATAGGTCGAAAACCACTCAACCAATAGAATTTAGACAGGTTTGGGTACTTATATTAACCTTATCTTTAAGTATTAACTCTAAGTTAATTAGTTTCACTTTTACAATGTCTCTTTGTATTTTTATATAATATGGTTAATAAACTTACTATATACATCCAAGTGACCCCCAAGTGGTCCATTAATGATGAACCTATCATGATATAAGTCTCTTGGCCGAACCTTAGATTTTTAGGAATTTAATATCAATTAATAATATAATATTTGTTTTAAGAACTCTTTTATGTCAATTTTGACACTATTCAGTAGTTGATTTTTGTGAAACTCATAACAGATTGATTACTTCGAACAAAGTAAATTAAATAAATCCTAATATATCATATTATCCTAGAAAATTAGTTTAATTCATTAAAAGTTTCATATTATATTTGTTTGGGTATTTATAATATCAATTATTTTAATTTTTCACTATTATAGTAATTACTGCATCATCATTGTGTCATAAATAAAATAAATTATTTAATTTCTAAAAATTATAAATAAAATATCATTATGTAGGAAATCGTTTTATCTTTCTAATGAATATTTATAATCTAAAATCCAACTTATATAACCCTATGTAACAATTGTTTTGCTAAAAGATATATGCTAGTGTCATTTTTGTATTCATTTTGACTTAATTAAAATAAAGTGTCATTATCACTTACAAGTGGATCCATGGGGTCCCAAAATTGACACAAAGATTACCATGGTCGACCATGTATCAACCAATAGGGTTAAGACACGTTTTAGGGTAATTTAGTATAATTATAATATTATTTGTTTAACCCTTATTTACCGGATTTACCCATAACCATGGTAAATAAAATATTTACCGTAGTAATTATTCAAAATGTCTAAAAATAAAAGTTACCTATTTACACAATTTTAACATCCTGATTCCAAATATGGAATCCATTTTCCTAAATTCAAAACACAGAAGTGGCAGAAATTAATTTAAAATTAAATCCCGCTGTCAAAACAAAAAGCGTGTTTTTAAGAGATAATAACTATCAAAAGATTGACACTTGTTTATGTTCGGTTTAATTGTAAAATTATGTCCAATGAACAAAATTATATTTAATGGTAAAAAAATATTCTAAAAATACTTTAAAACTACTAAAATTCATAATTTATCAATATTAATTATTTTGATTAAAAAAGTTGTTTTTAATTAAAATTTAGTAATTTTCACTATTCATCAAAATATGAAAGTTATCCGAAAAGTACCAAAATTTCACCTTAGGCTAAATTAGATATTCCTAATCCAAAAATGAAGTCCATTTTGAAATATAAAATATATATAATTTTAAAAAGTAGGTATTACTATTCATAACGACTAGTTTGATTGGTTGTTAGACCTCGGTGTTGCGTACAACACACGCTATCGCATTATTCAAAGAGAAGCGTACTGTAGAATCTTGTGATGTTTCATTTTAAATTATTGATTTCCCCATTTAGTCAAAATGTTTAAAATATTGTATTTAAAAAGGTTTCACTATTAGAAGTTGATAAAAGTGAAATACTGAAAATGAATCTGTTCTTGCATTATGACTAAGAAACTCATAATAGGGATTCTAAAATTATAAGGATTATATAAAGTTCAAAATGTAGTTAATACTATTCATGACCTCTTTTAATGGTGTGATTGAACTCGGTGTTGCGTGTAGTGCAAGTTATTGAATTATTTTTAAGAAATAACACACACTGAAATCCTGGGGTGTTACAGATGTCTTGTGTTGTATGATACCCCAAGATTATCTTGCGCAATACGCAACACCGTATTAGCTTTCAGTATATGCAACACTAATCTTGGATCGTGTTACACACAATTTCAAGTTTGTTTGACAGTAGTTATTCAAGGAAACATTGAGTATATATAAATATATATATATATATATATTCAATGTATTAATGAAATATGGTTGGATTTTGTTATATGCAACAATAAAGGAGTCATGCACTAGAAGTAACCCTGAGTTGGCTTTCATTACATGCAATCACGACCTTCCTCGATAGCGTGTGTTGTACGCAATACCAGGTTTCATTAAACAACAATATATTATTATAATATTATTATGAACTAGCCTTTATGAATATTATTAACTAAATTTTGAATTTTATAACATTATTATTCATCTTACACATTTTATAGAACATGGTATAAGAACAAAATATTTTTTTGGGTAAAGTAAGTATTTTTAAAAAAATACAATTTTTCCGCCTTTTGATGGCGCGGCTACATTAAATTAGATTTTTGACATGTGTATAAGTTCAATTTTTCAAAATAAAATTCTTCTTTGGAATCAGGATATTAAAATTTACTTTGGATAAATTCTTCATATTATTTTGATAACTTACATATTTTAATGAATAGTAAAAACACGATATATTTTAATTAAAAACAACTTTATTCATTATAATAATTTATATGGTTAAATTATAATATTTAATGGTTTTAAAGTTTAAATAGAATATATTTTTACCATTAAATATAATTTATGTCATTATCATTTATTTTACATTGAATTAATAGGTAAAATCATTTCAATCTTTTGCAATGTTTTAAACTTTTAAAACTCATTTTCTAAAGAGCGGGATTAATTATAAATTAATTATTTAAACTTCTATTTTTGGAATTTTGTAAAATGGATTCCATATTTGGAATCAATAGGTCCAAATTATGTTAATAGGCTAAATTTTTTTTGGGCACTATGAATAGTAACTACGGTAATTTTTATTTACTTCAGTTAAAGATAAATCGGGAAATTAAAGGTAAACCTAAGATTATAAAATTACACTAACAGATGCCAAAATTATATTGGATGACTAAAAGTCGACCAATATCACATAAATGTTGTATTAAATTCATTTTATGGACTTTTGACCATGAAAATAATTTAATTATTTTTAAAACAAAAGAAAGTGACAACATGTCACTCTCTTAAATCTTATAAGTATATTAATTTTACTTTAGTGATAAAATTCTTGAAACTCCAAACATGAATAGTCTATAGAAAGCTAAAAAAATTATCTACATCATGAGAATTTATTTATGATTTTTATGGATTAAATATTTGTCATTAATGGTGACACAATATTGATGCAGAAATTGATTATTTAGTGAAAAATCAATAATATAGTTTTTATTAAAATACCAATACCTATCCAAAAGAACCAGAAAGTAGACCAAAAATTATCTGTAGACTATATCTATACCCTAATCATCCAAGGGTTGTTTTGTGGACAATTTTGAGCCTTATAAAACCAATTATGGAATTTATATTATTTTATTTTAAATGATGTCAAAGATGTCACCTTCATAATTTAATAAATATACAAATTCAAATGCTATAATTTTAAGATGATAAATTAATGTAATAACATTATTATGAAAGTTAATATTTTTATCTTCATAATAGGATTTTATTTTAATTTTTATGCAACAAATAAATATATTTAATAATTATACAAAATGTTGTAGAAATTATTTTATTAATAGAAGTATCAAATAAATGGTTTTTGAAATCGTAAAATAAAAAATATATGATCTATTTAATGTGCTCCACTAATTTTATAGATGAATATGACATGTTAGGAACCTATTAAATATTTTAGTTCGAATATATCCTCTGTCTGGATTTTATATAAATTCAAATAAATGAATAGTGTCAAAATTGACACTGTTGTTATTTTATAAAAATAACATATTATTAAATTGTTTAAAAATCACATAAATGTTTAAAAATTATAAATTTAAATTTATATAGTCTAAAATGTCGTAAATATTCCAATTATGGAAAATTAACAACACATAAGTGATTAATTATAACCATTTAAAATTTATAATTTTATTACCAAAAATAAAATTAAATAGATTAAATAAGGATAAATCAAAATGATAAGGTTTGAAATAATATCGAAACCTGTCTAAATTTGACTGGTTGATGATATTACAACCTTATCTCATATGATCTTCAAATTGAGTCATTTTTAGAGGTTTTTATGTGGGGTTTGAATATATATTAAACAAATATTTCTGAGGATTCCAAAGGTGCCCCTATCCTCCCTTATAAAAGGGAACCTCCTCCCCCTCATATTTACACAACATTGAGCCTTAAAGCTCGGAAAAACCCTACGAAGTTCCCTTATAAACTTCCCTATAAATATTCTAGAGGACTTGGTCTTCTCGAAAGACCAATTTTAGTGCCCTAAGAGGAGGTTTCAAAGAGTCGTGTCGAAGAAGAGGTAATATCCGTTACTGATTCTTTCAAGTTTATTTCTTCTTCTACTTCATCTTCATTAGTTGTGTCATTGTAAGGTAATAACATAAGAATTAATTATATACTTATAGGTTATTATAAATATTAAACAACCCAATTTCACCTTATATCCATTCTACATAAAATGAAATCACCGTACGTGCGTACGTACGGAATACCGTCTCCACACCGTGGTGTAATCTGTTTTTCCACCACCACCATACATGGATGGGTATAAAGGTTTAATGAATAACTATATTTGGTTATTATATCATCATACTGATTCTATGATATTATATCATCAACTCCAATTCCATTCAATAAATATTGGAATGATATCATCGCTCGTGCATACGTACGGATTACCGTCTCCACGATGCGATGAGATTCATTTTCCCTGATAACAATTCAAGAATGATTATAAAGTATATATAATAAGTAATCATGAAATATATGACATAATAATGATATTGGATTTATATATATATATATATGTATTTCATCTACTTAATTCCATTCAATTCAATAAGGAAATGAAAATAGCGTTCTTGTGTACGTACGACCTACCGTCTCCATGAATGGTGTATTTCTTTCCCTTTATCGATCTATTATATATATGTATATTCTGAATATATATTATATATAAATCATGTTTTAAATTATGGAATGAATTAATAATGGACTATGTAATCAAATTAATAATTACAAGTAAAAACACGGACGATAAATGAAAGGATTTTACCCAAAACGCTACTATAAAATGAATTTACAAAAGAACAGGTAATATAAAGTCATAAGTGAAACATATATGATATCATAACAATGAATATGATTATTTATAATTCAAGGACATTATTTAAATCATTATACCTGAGGTTTAGATACGTACGAATCATGTTAGACATAAGGTAAGGGATAACATTTCCAATCTCTTTTTTATCCGAGATTGTTTATTCGTAAGTATTTACTGGGGTAATATTTATCATCCATGTCCCTGTTTTATAAAAATGGTTTCATGCATGTTTAAAGTCATTTTACCCATTTTTTACTTTTACTACACAGTGTGTAAGGTATCTTTCTTTTTTTCACTATACATGGTACTTTTTGACTTTTCCGGAAAAAGTAAGAGAAGAATGTTTTTTTACTTATACGGTGTGAATGGATTTTTACGGTTTCATAACGCCTCATTTTCATAAAGTTTCCTCTATAAGATTTCATGATTATTTTCAATAAAACCCTTTTCTTTTAAAATTTCCTGGCATTTTGTGAAAAGAAAATGATTTTTAAGAAGAAAAGATATTTTACTCAAAAAATCATTTCAAGTGTTTTATCAAAACCATTTTCCATCCAAGATGACATTATTTCATATGTGTAAGTTTCAAGTATAATTTCTCTAGGATTTACATGGTTTTACTTTTCTTATGATGAAATGATATCCATTTTTTTATATATGGATTATGTTATGATGACATGATGTTTAAAAATCTCATTCTATTATATGGGTTATGCTATGATGTATGATTTATGATTTCCGGGCACACGAAAGAATGATTACATTTTGAGATGGGTGGGACCTGTATCTCCCTCCAATGAATTGGGTAATTATTTATATCTCATGAGATAGACATGGCTGGAATGGTAAGTTAATCTGGTTCAGTGTTACTAGACTGAACCGAGGAGTGAACTTAATTCAGAAAGGGACTTTGTCCACTAAGATGGTCTTGGAAGCAATGCCTTGGCTACTATGGAAATCATAAATGTGCTGAATGGTTGCCACGATTACATGTTTTATTCCCATTCTATTTTATCATGGTTGATGTTCCATTATGATTTATTATTTACATACTTACATGATTTATTTCTTTGCTCATGATTTCGATGTTTAAATTTTATGTTCAAGTTTTTTCTTTCAAATATTTATGGATTGTTTCATGTTCTCTATGTTTTCCCTTACTGAGCATTTGAGCTCACCCTTTTTATTTTTTCTTTTCCCCAGGATATAAAGAATGGTTTTAGGTACGAAAAAAAAGTAATATCATTATGGGAGATGTTGAGGATCAATCACCAAGATTAGAAGATTATGTTCCATATTTCCAAAGGCACTTAAATATTACGGTCCTTTGGTGTCTATTTTTTTTATGTATTAAGTATTCTGCAACTGTAATGTAATGTCCATGTAAGTCAAACTTTGGGTCTCTACAATAATAATGAGTATAATTGATGTAAATAATAAATATATCATGTTAATGATAATTTATATGTAATATACTATCCAATTACCAATTATTTCATCCTCAATAAATGATATTGTCGTTCAAGCGTACGTACGAATTACCATCTTCACGAACGCGATGGGATTCATTCCACATTGTAACAATTCAAGAATAATATTCATTTTATGATAAAAATAATTTTTAATAACATAATATCATTCTGGATATGAATAAAATATATCCTATCGATAACAAACATGACTTATAAAAAAATCATACAAAGAAAAATGATTCAGTTAACACCCAAAACAATGATATTACTAAAATATCATTAACAAAGCAATATTAAAAGATCATATATGATAACATATTTAAGCATATGGTTATTGTATAATTTAATAAAAATTATTTAACCATTATACATATGGTTAACGTACCCTATACTAAGTAAGAATACAAAGTATGGGTTAATTTTACAATCTCTTTATTATATGAGGTTGTTAATACATAAGTATCTACTAGGACTTCTTTATCATCCACATATGTGTTACTTAAAAATGTATTTAAAAACATTTTAACTATTTACTAGGCAATGGGATAATGTCATTTATACAATTTGTTTGACTTTTTATAATTTTTTTTGAAAGGAATTTTTCTCTCTTTCCAAATAGGGATCTTTATGACCATTTTGAAAAATTAAGGAATGAATGTTTTTTTAACTTGTAAGGTGGGTGTGGCTTTTTTAGTCTTATAAAAACATTGAATATTAAAATACATGCTTCTGAGAATATATTCAAAATAAATGGTTTCATTACTTTGGAATGATTTAAATGTAGAATGAAATATTTCACACAAATACTGTTTGGATTGATTTCATCTATGTCAACATCCTTCATTGGATTTTACACATGTTTCAAGTTGATTTATAATGGAACAATCATCCATATTTTATTGATGGTTTTGTGATATGTTTGACTATTGATGTGATATTTTTATATGATTCATTTTTATGGTTAAATTATTAACATTTTGTATGATAGTTTTAATATGAATGTTTATGTTATTCATCAACCTTTTCATATGAGGAATGTATTGGACATAGTAAGTGATGGGTGGAGCCCAATATAGCTTCGCAATGAATCGGTAGGCCTCATGAGAAAAACTAGTGTCTTGGAACTAGGTCTTGACAAAATCTTATTTGTATTCTATGGATGAGGACTTGACTATGTGGTTGTGATGTCCGACATTATGTATTCCATCATTATGAAATTATCTATTGATATTACATGTGATTATTCTAATTGTAGAATATCCATGTGAATATGTAAATTGAATTATTTGATTTATATTTTCCATATTATGCTGAATTTTATGTTTAAAAGGATTTTGTTTTAGTCTTATTCATTGCCTTAAATGTTTATGCCTGTTTATGAAAGTTTCTGCTAAATTTTTATCCCTACTGAGCATCTAAGATCACTCCTTTTTACATTTTATATTTTTCAGGATGTGAAGAGGTATATTATGACAGACTTGCAGAGTTATGCTAAGGGACATGATTTTGTTCAAAGGAGACCCAATGTTGTTTTTTTTCATAATGGAATGTAAATTTTTTTATGTATCCAGTACATCCAAGGATACTAAACTGATCAGTATTTCAGAGTTTCATCCCTTGTGATATTGTTAATATTATGTAATAATGCACTGACTCTATGTAACTAGGGTCGGGGTGTTACAGTTGGTATCAGTGGAAGTTTATTGTAATCCTATGAAATTATATTTAGAGAAAAATCTGATTATAGAACATTACCCTAAGATAAACATTGAGTATTAGTATAGAAAAACATTAAATAATTTTGGTAATGTATAGATTTTTTGAAATTTCCTTGCAATAAATCCATCTCTAGATACGAGAAAGTAAAGGAAGCTCTAGCACAAATGTCTCTAATGATAAAACTCAAAAACACCGATTTGAGCTAGACTCGGATGTGAACTGCTGCACAACAACAGACCTTGCTGCACTATTAGTTACGAAACTCATCAGGGATATTCATTGGATAATTCAAATTTTCTTTAAAAAACATTATAAAGTATTTTTGAGTAAATACTTCCTTAAAAAACATTTTTTTATGATTATGGATTATATGCATATATTGTCCAATTTATATTAGGTATTTTACTAGTTTGGAATTATTTATTGGGATTAAAATATAATCTAGTGTATGAAACTGTTTAAAAATGAAGACAAGTGGAAGGAATGAAAATTGTATCAACACATATATTCTATTTATGGATTTCCATCCTAATAAAGATAATTATAGTGGTACTGGTGAAGCAACTGGTGCTGAACAGCTTATAACCATACCGTGACAACATAGTCAAGTTATGAATAATAACCTTACCCGTACATGGAACCCTGATCCACAACATAGAGTAACAATTATAGACAATTTCGTGAGGGAAAAACCACCAACATTCAATAAGACTACAAATCCATTTGTGGCTTAGAAAAGGATAAGTTTCTTATGGAAAATATTTTATTCTTTAGGGAGTAGCGAAAGGGAAAAAGTTGGCATGGATGTTTATCACCTCATATGAGATGAATATCATTAGTTGTAATTAATTAAAAACACAAAGGAGGATAGAGAAGTTTAAAATCATGAATAAAGGTAGTTTAAATATATTTTCTTACTTAAATACTTTCCTCATGGACATCAAGCTGATATGGAAAAGACAATTTTAATGTTTGAGGAAAAAATAGGATGAGAATGTCGCAAAGTCTGAGGATAACATTACAATGATAGAAAGTCAAGCTGTCGATTATATACATAACCCAAGGAGTAATATTGATTGATTCATTGATGGTTTAAATCCATTTCTCCTTCAAGAATTAGTCTCACAATACTTTTCATCATATAAAATATTGTCTCATGTGATATCAGAACTAAAAAGGAATTCTCTATGTCTTACAACTTTAAAGAAATGAAAGAGAAGAAGAGATATTTTGAACACTCTGAAAATGGAAATAATGTGAATAAGGGAAAAGTTGAATTTCCATCAAGCAGTAAATGTTGGAAGAAACACCCTGGTACATGCCTGAAGGGAATGGGAGATTGTTACATGTGTGAAGAAAAAGGCCATCAAGAATATGATTGCAAGGGAAACAAAAAGGTTGTCATTGTTGATTGCTATAATTATAGAGAAATGGGTAATTATGCAAATGAATGTCCTAAGTATCATGTATACTTATCATAGAAAAGAAAAATGGAGATAGGAAAAGCATATGTAATCTCTACTGTTAAGGTCGAAGATCCTAATGACGTGATGGTAGGTAATTTAATGGTTTCCTAAAATTTAGCCAATGATTTATTTTGTTCTGGATCGTCGCATTGTTTCATAACATAAAATTGTTTCTACGAAAATTTGATATTTTCAGTTTGATTTATCAAGGGAGTTGTCAGCCGAAAATCATATGGGATGTAGCATTGAAACAATGTTCTATGAATCAGTTCACATTAGGCAATATAAATGTGATTTGTATGCTGATCTTATTATTATACCCATGATTTAATTTGATACAATCCTCAATATAGATTTGCTTTTGGACCATGATGTGAATATTTATTTTAAGAATTAAGAGGTTATATTTTATTTTGATGATAAGGAATACCTAATTTTTTTATCAGAAACATCACCATCTGATTCTCTTTTAGATTCACATACAGTATCTCTACTAAATTAAATTATTAGAGGGTAAGGGAGTCAAACAATTATGGGTGAGGAAAAAAATTCCAATAGAGGATGTACCTATTGCGCAAGGATATGTTTATTTGTTTCTAGAGTATTTACCTAGACAACCTCCAGAAGGAAAAAATTATTTTTAAATTGATTTAATTCCTTGTTCAAGTCCCATATCGAGGAGCCCTTACTGTATGGACACCATGGAATTAGTGGACCTAAAGAAACAACTAGAGGAATGGAGTAATAAAGGATATATTTACCCTAGTTTTTCCCCATGGGGAGCCCCTGTTATTTTTGTTAAGAATAAAGATAGATCTATGAGGTTGTGCATTGGCTATAGGAAGATCAATGCTATAAGAATTAAGAACAAGTATACCATTCCTCGTGTTGATGATTTATTTGATAAACATCACGGAGTTCAATGTTTTTCAAAGATAGACCTTCAATTTGGAAAACATCAGTTGTGTGTGAAGAAGGAAGACATTCCTAAAACAACATTTTGAACCAGGTATGAGCATTAGAAGTTTACAGAAATGCCTTTTGGACTGACTAATGCACCCTCTATTTTCAGGGATATAATGAATATAGTTTTTCAAGGAATACATTGATGACTTTGTAGTATTATTTATTAATGATATATTGGTATACTCATAAAGCATTGAATATCTATAAAATAACTTGCTCACTATTCTATAAACCTACAAGAAAAATTAATTATATTAGAAGATTTTCAAGTGTTAATTTTTTCTTCAAGGGATTTATTTTCCTGGCCATATTTTCTCAACATATAGAATCTCTGTTGATCCATCTATGATAATAGAAATACAATAATTTCCAGCACTAAAGATTATAACCAAGGTATACAATTTTATTGGTTTATGAGGTTATTATCTGGGTTTCATACAAAATTGCTTCTGATTGGCTAACCCATTAACCAAGATCACACATCAAGGGGTTAAATTTGTTTGGAAAAAAGAGTGTGAAGAATGTTATGAGGAATTGAAGATAAGATTAGTCCATTCTCCTATCTGGACTCTACCATATGCTAATGAAGTGTTTTTTATTTGTAGTGATGCTTCAATGAAAGGACATGGTTTTGTAATTGTGCAGAAAGATAGAATTATTGCATATGCATCATGATAGCTAAAAATTCATGAACAAAACTATTATACTAATGAAATTATGTTATATGCTATAATATTTTCATTGAAGATATAGAGACACTGTCTCTAAGGTGAATAATCTCTGATATATACCGATCACGAGAGTTTGAAGTATATATTCTCACTAAAAACTCAACATGAGGCAAAAAAAATAGCTTGAACTACTCATAGATTTTTATTGCACTATACACTACTACTGGGGAAGTCTAATAAGGTGGGAGATGAATTAAGAAAAAAGGATCATGGTGTTCTGAACAATGTGGGAGCTGAATGGGATCCTATGTTCATGGATCTAGAAAATATGGAAATGGGAATAGTCATGGACGGTAAAAATTAATACATTCCTAAATGGTTGAAAAAATCTCTTTATTATAAAAGATAAAAAGTTCTGAGACTGATGATGAGGAGTTTCAAAATAAAATTAAAGCTGAGAATGATTGGAGATTGATCCACTTCGTATATGAAGATGGAATTTTGAAATTTGGGAGGAGGAATTTTATCTCGACATACTTGATCTTAGATAGGAATTTCTCGATGATTCTCATAGGTCTAATTTCTTTACACACTATGGTAGAACTAATATTTATTGATATTTGAAGAAATATTTTTGTTTGGACCACATGAAGTGGGAGATTTCTAATTATGTGTCATGATGTATGGTTTTTCAATAGGTGAAGGTTGGAAGACAACATCCAAGATGATTCATGCATCCTCTTCCCATACCAGAGTGAAAATGGGATGATATTACGATGGAATTTGTCATGAGGCTACCTAAAAATCCTATAATTAATGATGCAATATAGTTCATTGTTGATCGTTGTATCAATTCATCACCTTTTCTTGATATAATATAAGATTTAACTCTTCAACGTTTAGCAAAACTATATATTAATGAATTTTTAAGACTTCATCGTTCATGCCTATCTATTATTTCGGATAGCGATCCATGTTTTACATAAAGATTATAGAAAATTCTTCAAAAAGACCTTGATACTGAACTTCATTTGAGCACTGCATACCACCCTCAAACTGATGGACAGTCAGAATAGACTATTAAAACCTTAGAAAGAAAGTTTAGATCTTGCTCATTTGACTATAATGTTATGTGGGATAAGTATTTACCTCTGGTAAAATTTTCCTATGAAAATAGCTTTCATTCAAGTTTTCAGATGGCACCATATGAAGAGTTATATATAAAGAGATGTCCCACACCAACTTTTTGGGATGATGTTGGTGAAAGAAAACCGGCAGGCCTAGAACTTAAGGAGGAAACAATGGAAAATGTGACAATTATCCAAACCCACATCAAAGAATCTCAATGTAGAAAAAAGAACTGTGTCGATAACAGAAATAAATATTTATAATTTCAATTAGGAGAATATGTTTTCATGGAGGTATCTCTATAGAAGGTTGTTCTACGATTCAATAATAATATAAAATTAAGTCCCAGGTACAACAGACCTTTCAAAATTCCATAATGGATTGGAGTTGTAGCGTACTGTTTGGAAATGCCTCTATGTCTCTCTAAAATTGTTGATGTGTTCCACATATTACTGTTGAGAAAATATATGACTGACCCAACACATGTACTCACCTATGAAAAATAGATTTGGAACCTGATCTGTCTTATTGTGAAGATCCTATCAGGATTCTTGACACTAGAGAATAAGTATTGAGAAACTGGATGACTCTTCTACTGAATGTTCTATGGGGAAACCATAAGATGGAAGAAGAAACATGGGAACCTGAGGAACTTATGAGGAAGAACCACCCAAATATTTTTATGCAATAATATTCTAGAAATTTAGAAGAAGAAATTATATGATAGAGGTAAGAATGTAACACCCAAAGCTTCAATGGTACACTTCTCTTTGAATAATACAATATCTTGTGTTGTACACCACCTCGTGTTCTAGCACACCGCAACCAATCATAATAGACATTAAAAAAATCCATTATGAAAAGTGATACCCAATTTCAGATATTTTATAAATTTTATTTTTCAAAATGGAATTCATTTTTGGATTTGGAATATCAAAACTAGATTAGGGTGAATTTTTGGTATTTTTCTGAAAAATTTCAATTTTTGATGAATTGTGAAAAACACTACATTATTGTTTAGACCTGAATTTTATTTGAATAATTATTATTTTTATTAAAAATTTTATGAAATCTAAAATAAATACATAATACCTATATTTTTTCAATTTAGTTAATTGGACTCATTTTATAATAATATCTTATATATACAATTTTATTGAACAATTTAACCCCTTTTACCAACCTTCTAGGCACATTTGAAAATTTTCATAAAATGTGATTTTACTATGTCTATGATTTAATTTCAAAACAATGAGAGACACAGTTTTCATTAGTAAGTAAAATGAGGTTCAATCGGATGAAAATAATTTTTGGTGAATTATAACTTGTGAATTTTATTTACCACTATTAAATGTAAATAGGGTAATTAAATGTGAAAATGATATTAAAATTACCATAACACATATCCTGATTCTATTGGAAGTTTTTATTTTGACTAAAATCAACCTTATGAATAAATTATGATCCTTTTTGATCCACTTGTATTAGATTAAGACATTTATTATTTTTTTAATGATGATTTAAAAGTGTTAGATTCCAATTTTAGTAACTAAATTATTTTTAATATAGGGTTGTACATAAGGTAGTTTTGACTAAATATATATTCATTAGAAATATAAAAATATTTATTTCATCATGGTATTTTATTTATAATTTGTATACATTTTAAATTTATATTTATGTATGACACAATGATGATGCTTTAATTACCTTATTATAAAACGATTAAAATAATTGATATTATAAATATGAAAATTAATGTAATTTGAGAATTTTTATGCATTCCAATAATTTTTGTTGTTAATATGACATGTTAGGATTAATTTAATGTGTTTTTTTCTAATTAATAATTTTTTTGTCTTAAAAAAAACAATACTAAATAGTGTCAAAATTGACTTAAATGAGTTTTTCAATCAAATTCAATATTACTAACTGATATAATATTCCTAGAAATATATTTTTCTTCTAAATTACATATATAATTATATATGTGTCATTAATGAACCACTTTATGTTCTCTTGGAATTTTATTGTATGTTTATTAACCATGTAATATAAAAATACATGAAGATATTGTAAATGTTAAAAAATTAAACTAAGAGTTAAATCTAATTCTAATGTTAATATAGTGACCAAAACATATCTAAAAACAAATGGTTGAATGTTTTTTGACCCAAGATAACCTTATCCTCGAAATAAATCCTTTTGAAGCCTTTAAAAACCATAAATTTCATTATAATAAAATAATATTTCAATCTTTTCCTAAAGTGACCGTCACATCTATTATAAAATGGAACTTAACCATCCCTCAAATTCATATCATCAAATTCATTTGGATCATCTAAACCCAGCTAAAATATCATCCCAACTACCCTCTATTCATCCAAGAGGCCCTAGTTTGATTTTAAGTCCAACCTAAGGATCCCTTTTGCTCATTTCGAAAGGAAGTACCCGAAGAAGATGTTGTAATTCCATCTATTCTTTCAAAGTTCTTTTCTCCTTCCACTTCATATTTCAGTGTTGGTTACATACAAAAAAAACAACTCCAGTACCTTATACATAGTGTGATTTTATTATAAATTTGGTGAAACAGTATTCATTATTCTGTCCATCCTATGAATGAAAAATTCACCATACGTGCGTACTTACGGCTTACCGTCTCCACGTCGTGATGTAGTCTTTTATTCAACACTTCATTATTTAGAAGGGTATAATAAGGATTATAATTGATTTAAATAAAAAATATAACATTTTAATGATTCTATATATGTCATATACTATCCTATTACATAATAATTTACCATCAATAGAGTGATATTGTCACTGGTGCATACGAACGGGATTACCGTCTCCACAAACGTGATTAGATTCCTTCCCCATCATTACCATTCAAGAATAATATTAATTTTATGATTAAATATACTGTTTAGGAACTCAAATTCATTCAGGATATGAATAAAATACATCCTATCCATAACAAACATGACTTACATAACAAAACATATAATGGAAAATGAATCAGTTAACACATGAAAGAATGATACTCCTGAAATATAATAAACAAAGAATTTTGAGAAGATAATATATGATATCATATTTAATTGAGTGGTTATTGTATAATTTAATAACTATTATTTATCCATTATACAGGTTGTTAATTTACCCGTAACCGTGAAATAAGATACAATAATGTATAATTTCACAATATAATTATTATCTTAGGTTATTAATATGTAAGTATCTACTAGGACCTATTTATCATCAACATCTGTGCTTCGTAAAAATGTATTTCAATTTTTTTTTCTATTAAATGGACTATGGGTTAAATTCATTTATCCCCTTTTTTATTTTTTATAAAATGATTTTAAGGGAATCTTTCTGTCTCTTTCTAAACAAGGTACTTTATGAACTTTTCAACAAATTAATGAAAGAATGTTTTTTTAACTTATATAGAAGGTGAAACTATTTTCAAAAGTTATAACACCTTTGAAGAATCCTTCAAAATATTTGGAGAATATTTTAAAAATAAATTTTCTTTTACATCTGAATGATTTAAATGTAGAAATAAATATTTCACTCAAATATTTTTTGGATTGATTTTATCTTTGTAAACATCTTTCGTTTAGATTTTACATTTGTCTAAAGTTTATTTATTATGATACAATCGTACATATTGTATTGAATGTTTTTTGATTTGTTTGACAATGGATGTAATATTTTTATACCATTCATGGTTTATGGTAAACGTATTAATATTTTGTATGATATTTTTAATACGAATGTATATGTTATGTTTCAGCCTTTTTATATAAGGAATGCATTGGACATAGTATGTGATGGGTGGAGCCCGCTATGGCTCCTTGATGCATTGGTAGGTCTCATTAGACAGAATAGTGTATTACCACAAGGCCTTGAGAAATTCTTATTTGTTGTATTGGAACGAGACCTTGACTATGTGGTTATGATGTCCAGAATTATGCATTCCATCATTATGAAATTAGCTATTGATATTACATGTGATTATTAAACTTGTAGAATATCCATGTGAATAAGTAAATGGAATTATTTGATTTATATTTTCCACATTATGATGAATTTTATGTTAAATATACTTGTGTTTTATTCATATACATTGCATTAATTGTTTATTCTTATTTAGTAAAGTTCTTGCTAAATTGTAGTCCATTATGAGCATCTGAGCTCACACATTTATATGTTTTATTTTTTACAGGATGTGAAAAAGTATAATATGACTGACGTTTTAGGGTATGTTAAGAGATTTTACTATGTTCAATGGAGACACAATATTGTTGTTTTTCATTTCATAATGTAATGAAAAACTTATATATGTATCTTGTACATCCAATGCTACTAAACTGATCTGTCTTTCGGGGTTTGATCCATCGTGATCATGCTAATGTAATGTAATAATGCACCGACTTTGGGTAACTAAGTTTCATGCATTACAATGTTCCTCCATTTTTCATCATTTTTTGGGACTAATGGAACAATTTTTCTATCCGATTCTACCCCTTTTCATTATTTGTTTTTTGTTTTTTTGATGTTAATCATTCACAATTAACCATATAAGCATAGATTGATCAGGTATTAACTTTAAACATTGATTCAAAATTAGTAAATGAAATCACTAAATCTTGATCTAATTTTTTCTAAAATTGGGACTCAACTTGTGTAGTTCGATGCTTGTTGGGGTCATATGGAAGACCTGGTGAAAATTTTTGCCCCTTTTTTTTATTTCCATAATTTATTTCTAAGCCTGCTTGATACAGGCTTAGCAGGTGTAAATTGAATTTTTTAGGCCGCCCATTGCATGTTTTCAACCTAACAGGCATTATTCCTATTTTGAGTATGGGATTTCTCATCTGTTTTTCATCTAAACTATAAATAGTATTGGTTCAATGAACTGGTACTCGACTTTTCTCCATGGGTTCACTTTGATTGTTTTCAAATTGGAAAGTATTACGTCTTTTTTGTTGTTTTTGGTTTTACTAATAAGGCTTATTATTGATGTTTTAGGTCAAACATATTTGACCAAAATTGGTGGGGAAGGAGCCCTAATTTGGGATTCACCAGTCGAAAATTTCCTAATAACGTTAAGACATTAATGTGGGATTTTTTATGACCCTGAATTTGGGATCTTTTGATGTATATGGGGATTGGGATCCATTTTAGGTGTACCAAGGTAGGAGAGGACTCTACTAGGGACGAATTTACATTTGATTAATGGCCATTTTGTTGGAGTCCTATGGTGAGAAACTGGGGCAAGGTGTGAATTTTCAAAAAAAGGTTTCTACAGGACACTACCCATCCATTTTCGATGGTCTGGGGGGAATTTATAGAACATTTTATTTGTTTTGAATTTGGGGACCAAAGTTAGAGTTCTATTTGAGGAATGATGTTCGATTGTATTGGGGGAATTTGTGTGAGATTTGAATGGGAAATGGATCCCACACATTTTTTTTCTTATGTAAGGGTGAGCCAGTGAGTGCATGGTTCAACTTCATATAACCAGGATACTTGTATCCTATTATGGGAGATAATTTTACTCTAACTAGGGGATATTAAATGATTCCTCAGTTAAATAAGAATTTTTTTTTCATCTTAGGTCTTTTTAAAATGGAAAAAATATGTAATGCATTATCCATGTGGTTATTGAATCTAATTGGGGAGACGAGACATAAGTGTTAGGTGGGTGTATATAAACTAGAATAGACTCTCCTGAGAATGAACTTGCCTTTGATTGATAGTTGTTTCATTGGTGACATATGCATATCCCCTATGGCATGATTTGTATAGTCAAACAATAGTGTCTGCAAGACACTGACCTTCTATCCCCGATGGTGGTGAATATTTATGGAAAATGGGATCTTTCTAGACTTG
Source organism: Viscum album (assembly GCA_963277665.1). Classification (NCBI taxonomy): domain Eukaryota; kingdom Viridiplantae; phylum Streptophyta; class Magnoliopsida; order Santalales; family Viscaceae; genus Viscum; species Viscum album. The sequence goes on along the minus strand of OY728131.1, from coordinate 1,223,439,159 downwards.
GTGTATGGATTATGAAATGGGGTGAACCTAAACATAATATGGGGAATTTAATTGGAAGAACATTACAATTAGAATCTGAAATAGGTGGTCAATATTTTTTTTTGTGCGGATCAACATTGCACATAGGGATGGGGCATCATTATTTTGTAGAAGCCTCAAGATGAACCATAGGTGAATCATGCCAGTATGTATTGATATATCCATGATTTGGGTAGGGTGGATAATGTAAACCGTGATTTTGAGTGTTCTAAAATCATGAGGGATATCACATGTATAGGGATCCATTAGGCTTATAGATGTAGTCGAGGACTCTCTTGAGAACAAATTTTCGTTTGATTAACATCTGTTTTGTAGGCTACGTATGCAGAACCAATGAGGTATGATGTTCATAGTTAAAAAATGAGTCCACATGAAAATATCCTTCCATATCTAATGGAAATGGAAGGTTGTGGGGATCCAATATTTATCAAAACATATAGTTTGATGCCTAGAATAAATGGATACATATATATTAGAAAAGTAAGAGTTGTGATTCACCCATGAGATCAAGTAGTCCCCTATATAGATTTATCTCATATGTTGGGTATGGAATTCGTCCCTCTTAGAAGTACATAGTGGTTTAATGTCATACGTCTAGGACCCATCGTTCCTTATGGGGAAGGGAACCATAACATGCATTTCTGGGTCGTACTACTTGGATCTAACTCCTGGACTTATTGGCCGTGATGTCAAAATGGATCTCCTACTAAGGTCCCTAAGCTCATCTGATCATTGATTGGTGTGATAAAAAAGGGATTACAAGGATTCTAGGTCACCACATAAGAATAGAGTGATCAATGAAAAGGATCATTTGTTGCTTAGACTAGTGTTATACAGTTTAACATCATAAAATAAGAACAAATTTTTACACAATTTATCATCATGTATGGTGGACATAGTTTAATACCAACATGAAATAATGGAGATATGATTATCCTTAAGCAGTCCTGTATAAAGGACTTTTCTGGGGATTCATTCCTTTGATTTAATTCTTCCATTTAAAAGGGGAAATATTAATACCTTTTTTGGATGTGTCTTGATATTAGAATTTGGGTCCACCAGAAAACTTCTTAGTGGGAAAAAATGTTACTTAGGATTCTCAAAAGAAATTACTACTATAGTTCTATATCATACATGGGAAGGGAATCATTTTTTTGTGGGGGATGATCCAAGATAAAAATCTCCACATTTTCATTGAGAAGTGCAGTTTAATTTAATGCATATAGGTCCCTTTTGGCTGTCCAATATAGCATTGTGAAATAAGGATGTCAGTAACACAGATTACCATCATGTTGCAAAGAAAACTTGTCACTAAGACCATAAATAGTTTTGAGTTAATTGTGGTTAGGATATTATGGCATTAATTATACATGAATGAGTATAGATGAAATAAACCATAGTCTTTGTGGTCCATGGATCCAGAAGATTGAAAATGGGCTTGAAAGATTTCGAGTGTACATAAATAAGAATGGACTCTCTTAGGGATAAATTTTGGTTTTACTAATGACCATTTTATAGGAATCATATGTAGAGCCATAGGGGAATGCTATTAAGAGTCAAACAAATGTATCCCCAGGTCACTGGACATCCACCCCTGATGGCTGTGAATGTTTATGGTGATCTGATCTTTCCCGAAGTATGGAGTCTAACAAATGGGAATGACGTGTCTGTGAATGTAAGAAATATCTAGACAATTATTATCTATGAACTAATGAATGATTATACATAGATATGACTAATATGTAGGGGGAATCATGATCATTAAACCCCTTCTATGTTTTAGAATTCAGACCTAGAATTTCTTTCATATCTATGTTTTTTTTCTTCGGGAATTTGGGGTTATGTTTTGGATCTTCTTATACTGAGAAATGGGCCACACATGACTCTTGAGGGAGCATACAGTTTAATTTTATGTGGTTATGGTCATTCACGGATACCCACATGAATTTCTGACCATTACATAGAGGGGGGATCATTTTTTTGGTGGATGGACATGGATGTCAAATTCAGCAGTCACTATATATATCATGTATTGGTATGAATTAATCCATACATAGTTCTATATGATCTCTACAGAGGTTTGGCCCACATGTTGGTAAAAGAGAGTTCATTTTTATTTAATTGATGGTTGGGATCGAATGTTAAATCTAGGCATAACTGTGTATCTTTCAAGCAAATTAATCAATCCATATTTAGTTCTAAATGTTCCTTGTACCAATATAACTCATGCGTATTGTTAGGGTCATTTTGGATTCATTCTCTATGGGTGTCGGGTTTATCGTATTCCTCTATAGGTTTTTTACATAAGGGAATCCTTACCACTGATCCTAAGCTCACGTGAGTCATTCTCAATGTGATAAACATGGAGCAATGATGATTTTATTTATAGTACGGTTTGATAGAGGATACAATAGAAACATTACATTTCATGTGATGGTTGGGCCAAGATCAAGGGTCGAGGTGTCGGTACGTGTCCCATTGATGAATGGGAATCAAGCCGTACATAGTTATTTTGAAACTGTATAGTTTAACATCTTGCAGTTAGGATGGACTCCATACAATTTAATGTCATTTCATTAGGAAATTTTTTAATTGGTATTTTATTTTTCGATGATTAGGACAATTTATGCTATGTGGTTTAATGGCTTGTAATTGAGAACTATATGTTGCTATTATGAAATATATTTATACATAAACCTATAATTAGTGGGACCTATGAGGATCTTTCCATCGATCGATATCAAGGAATATTCTTTATTAGAGTAGACCTTATGTATGACATATGGTCCCTCCCATTTGTCTCAAACTCTACGGGTTTCATCCCAAATAACAGTAGGGTTCTTAGGACCAACACCATCTCCCTTTCAAGAAAAGATTTAAGGAAAACATTTCTTTGATGGATCATGAGATCTGATTTTTTTGGACTTCTAAATGGTTAAAAGTGTTCAACCATTTCTCATCCAGTCACTCCAACTCATTAACATGTTTCTAGGATTTTTGATCCATGAAAAGTTGATCATTGATGGCAATGTAGAGTGATAGAAAATGATCTTCGATGGAAAAAATAGTCTCTATCTCATATACTAATGACTATGGGTTTTCCTAGGTGGCATTACGGGACGAGGTCGGGTAATTCCATAAATAATGAAGGAGATTATCTATCCAAAATTTATTATCCTTGTCCACCGTCTTATAGAGTATTTTGTATAGTGTCTCATTGAAAGCCTCTATCTTCCCATTGGCCACTTCATGGTGTTAAGATAAATGATTGGATTAGATTCGATATTTGTGGTATAACATGTCCAACATTGCAAAGAAGATGTTTCTGCCATTGTATGTAAGTATTATATTATAGACTCCAAATCTGGTAATTATGTTTTCTTTTCCAAAGCTACTAATGAATTTTCTTGAAACCCATTAAGGGATACCAATTCAGCCCATTTGGAAAATAATTCGGTTTCTGTGAGAATAAACTTTAATTTTCTGGATGTGGAAAGAAGATATGGTCTCAAAACATCCATCCCCAATATAGAAAATGTCTATCTGTACTTAGCTGTGTGAGGTAGGTCTAGGTGTAGGTGAAAAAAATAGCATGAACATGGTAGGAATGTCACATCATGGTGAATGTTACACAATCCATTATCATAGTGTTCCAATGGTATTGAAGCCTTTGAAATTGACACGAGAGTGAGGCCATTGATTGGTGTGCTCCACAAGCTCTGACATGCACTTATATCATGACAGCAACAGTCTCTTATCCATCACTACACCTGTAAAGGACTCCATCAAGGCCTTTTTTGAAGATTAATTTTCCTTGGGTTGTGCCATTATATGAAACAAAATCATCTTCTCACCTCCGAATCTGTTCACTTCATGCCCTATCTAGTGGGAGGTCCACCTTCCATATGTAATTTTTAATGGGATTCATCCATCCAATGGTGTGACCATACGGCTCATAAATGGGGAAAATCTCGTTGATTCCCTCCGCGTTGTCATGAATGAAAGGCAAGATCATCTGATAGTGGGAAATTAAGATGACTATTTCATATTGGTTTGGATTATCCAGGGTTGTGTCTACATTTTCTAATGAATCATCATGATCATTTTGCGACCAGGGGACATAAGTCAGTGTTGGATCTAATGTGAATTATTTAATAAGCTCTCATATATGGTTCATCAAATGTGCCAATACATCATTATTAATGGAATAGTCACCATTGACCTCCTTGATTACCAGATCTGAATCACCTTTTATATTATGGAATTCAGCTAGTCATGAAGTTTTATCTATATTCCTACAATGAGGGTCTGGTATTCTGCTTCATTATTTGTGCTCCCCAATTAAGACATGGTGGAGTAAAGAAAGAAGACCATTTCTAGGGATACGAGTATAACACCCATCCCTACTTTTTTGAGCTTGGGATCCACTATCCTTTACTTATCGGGATTTGGGAGGCACTATCGAAGTACATTTCCCATGTTTGGGGGCCTTCTTGGGTAGAGAATACCTCTTCATCATGAAGTACTGTATCCAATGGGGTCGTTTCATCATAGGGGTGCTCTACTAGAAATTCTTCTAATTCCAGGACTTTGATGAATTTGTTGGGAATGTAATGTATGTCATAATATTGTAGGATGAATGGCCACCGTGATAGTCGTCTAGTTATCATAGAACAACTGAGGATATACATGAGCGGTATGCATTGGTAGACCAGATGGACCTCTTGGAGATATGGGTGATGCCATAATTTCTCAACCCAAAATAATATGGAAAAGTAGTTATTTTTTATTCATGAATTTAGAGTTTCGACATCGATCATTATTCAGATGACGTAATAGAGATGGTTCTCACAGCCAATATTGTTATTCTTCATGAGGAAGGTGCCTTATTACCATTCTAAGGTGGTTGAAATAAATTTAGTTGACTTGTATCAATTGGCGGCCTCAGTAATGGTTGGATTAAATGATCTCTTTTTAAATTTTTGAATAATTCTTGACAATCATTATCCCAATCATATGCTATCGCTTTCTTTTTCAAATAGGTCAAAGGAAAACATTTACCTGCAAGGTAGGAAATGAAGCACTAAATGTAGACTAGGTTCCCCTGGAGACCCCTCAAACCAGGGAGGTTGCGAGGTGGATTCATTCCAAGGATTTATTTTGTCTTCTTGGGGTATACATTGATGCCACGATGGCATACAATGATGACGAGTTAATTTTACAGAGGTGACGCCAAAGGTACACATTAATGGATTCATATTAGACTATTTTTTAACTATTTATTAAAGACAGTTTCAATATCGGTCAGGTGGTTTGAGAACTGTTGTGATTTAACCAAAAATTTGTTGATATAGCGATCAATGAACATTCTTAAGAAGGGCTTGAAAATGCGATGCATGTTGCGCTGATACGTATTGCCGACATTTTTCAGACCAAAGGGCATAATGTTATAGGATAACACTTTTTGGGGGCCTTGAAAGCAATGGATTATTCTTCTTCTAAAGCCAGTAGTATCTGGTTTTATTCAGAATATCCATCCATGGAATAGATGTACTCATACTTGGATGTCACATTGATCATTAATTATATAATTGGGATTGGGAATTCATCTTTTAGGTAGTGCCGATTGAGGCACCTAAAGTCAATGCGCACTCTAATCTGTCCATTATTCTTTTTCACAGGGACTATGATTCATAGAAAGATCATATATTTGACTTCCCATATAATGTTTTCTTTTATTACATTGTAAACTTTATCCTATATTTTGGCATCTTGTGTCGGGTGGGTCCTTCTAGCATTCTACTTATATCCATGATGGTCTTCAGGAAGGCACATGTGATGAGTGGTGACTTCAAGATTGTGGTCCGGAATTTATGTATAATTAATGGAAAAAAAATTTCCATTATTCTATAGAATCGTGTTATATGCCTCTTGATCCTCAAAGGGCATAACAATACGAATAAGATTGTGCTACGTGTCATCTTCGATGCCCCATTTTACCTCCCTAACATCATCGATTGTTGTGGAGACTCCCACTTGTAATGTAGTAGGGGAATAATTGAGGTCTTATTCATCTTCATCACCTTCTTCTTCATCTTCTTCATCTTATTATGGAGAGAGGATTCTCAAAATTAACTCTCTAATGTTAGCGTAGTACTCCCAACTTTGATTTATGGAGACTAAAATAACTCATTTTTCATTAGCTGATAGCGGGGAAGTATCCAAAGATGATGGAATTTCATTGCATTCATTTAGTGAGATGAAATCATATTCATCCTTAGTGAGTAAAGAATAAATTATATGGGGTCCTGAGAATGGTCCTAGAGAATCATTTTTTGGGATGTCCCCGCCATCATAGGGACTAGTGCACGTTTCAGTGTCTTTTGACTTGGTGGCCATAACAGAAATCATGTAGATGACTAAGTACGCATATGATCTTGAACCTATGTACTCAACATGGTTTATGGGTAATACATAATCTTCCCCAAGATGTTCTAGAAGATCAGTGGGGGAAATTTCTAATCCATTTTGGACAGTGACCCAATCAACTTTTTTGTCCAAATACTGCTTCTCCTTTGGTTCATTGAACCCCCCATCAATATAATGCGAATCACAACATTGAAAGGGTGTTTTATCTGTGTCTGATGTCCCATTTCATCCATTTGAACAAAATTTGATGCATTGATGGAATCACGAGGGTACCATGTGTGCAGATGCATCCACCACCTCTCTAACATAACATTGAAGGTCATTCTCTACTTTACTACCTGAAAATCTGAATCAGATATGAGGTCACCAACCCATGTTTTAATCTTGATTAATCCCAATAGATTCTTCACACATTTGTCATATCCCAGTAGATTATTGTTGAAGGGTGTCAGAATGTCCTCATCATATCCTAATTGACCAAGTGTCCACATTAAGAGGAGGTTGACTTTACTATCATTGTCGATGAGAAGTCACCGAACATCAATACAGTTTATCTTTATGTATACAAATAATGGTTTGATGTGTCCTTGCATTATGACGTCTTCACCCTGATCTATGAAGGAGATGATAATATGAATTTCTTTAGGATTGGAATCTTTTTGATAGACTTTGATAGTTCTAACACAATCCTTAAATTCATGGGTACATAGTAGGGCATCGATGAGTTCCTTTCTATGATCTATTGATAGAAAAAATGATTAAAGTATTGTTAGATTTTCCAGTACTAAGGATAGATGTTTTAGACTATCATATTTTTTATCTACTATTTGGTACATCCTAACTTGGGGATTATCTTTTGTGGGCACATTAGGGGTGACATATTAGGATGTATATGGTCTGTCCTCTCTGACATGGGTTGATGTTGCTTTTGTGCTTTCTATGTTCGGCCGAACAGGTCTACCTTCAGTCCATGGGTGATTAGACATCTTCTCTTCCACCATTGGATACACCAATATTATTTGGCTCAAATTTCATTCAATATGGGAAGAGGAACATTCTAGTTCCCTTTTTTATGCTAGAGGGTCCTTCCGTGAGTTTCTATAATGTTAACGGGTTGATTTAAGGTGTAGTTGGGGATCCGACTCCAACAAAAATCATGCCTTCCTGGGAACCCTCAACCTTTTCAACCACTTACTCAAGATATCCAGTCGAATTAGGGGAATTTGGTATCATGGAAATTGTATCTATTATAGAATGGGTCCATAAAGTGAATGAAATTAATGATTCCGAAGATTAGTTATAGATATAACAATGATTTTGTCTAACTGTATTTTTATGATGGAGCAATTTGGTAGGGCGGTCCCCGTCGTGCCGTTCTGCTGGGCGGTTCCCATTATTCCCTTTGGCTGGGTAGTTCCTGTATTTTCAATCTTTCAATAATGAAGTCCAAAAGTGAAAAAAACCAGTTTTGGTTTTGGTATAGGCTCATATTCTTGCTCTTTCTTTCTACCCATCTGTATCTTATAAGATTATGGGGATGAGGATGATGGATGTGTTACATCATGAGTTGTTGGGGGCATGGTTGGTTTCTTCAACTATTCCTGGTAGATTACATGGGCTCAGATGACTATTTTCCCAGTCTTCCAACTATCAAATTTTTCATCCTTCTTTCTGGTGTATTTTTTCTTATTTTTTTTCCTCTCTTGGGTATAAGGTGGAGACATATGCTTATTTTATCAGTGGAGGACCTCAATTGACTTGTTCAGAATCCACCATCTCTTCCAAGAGGTCCTTGAACAATAAGTACTCTTGGATGGAGTGCTCCAGTATTTGGTGGTAGAGATCATAATTTAGACAGTCTACAAAGACCACTTCATCGGATAACATTGGATTATGTAGAGAGAGAATGTTACAATTCATGGAAGCTATGATGTAGCCACAGACTTGGTCATATTGGAATGAGTAGAAAATATTTTTTTCTTCCTAAAACTGATTTATTTTCATACCCCTTGGATCATGTTGCTGAGGTGGGGGTGTCTCTTTGCATTTATGGAATCCTGAATAGTTTGAAGGGGGCCTGGAAATAAGAACTGGTTCAGGGGTGGCTTAAGCATGACCAAATTAAATTTATCTTTTCCCATTATTTTCCAAGGTGCCGATGAGGCCAACCGTGACTTGATATTTGTCTACTGTAATGAATCATCTCTCCTTTTAGGAATGGTTGAAAAATCATGGAACCTTCTTGTGTACTTTAGTGGGATTATCAATGCCTGCAATTCATCATATATATTAACGATGTACATAGAGATTATTTCATCCTGGTGGAGTGGCTAGTTTATAGAGTACGTCAGGCCCTTCCATCTAGAAATGAATTCATGAATCACATTAATCCTATCACTACTTGTAGTTCATGATATCACTGATTGTTTTATTATGTAATGTTGAACTGAACTGTAAGAGAAATTGTTTTTGGTGGTTCTCCCATCATGTGATTATGTTAGAAAGAAAGCGAGTGTACCACACAAAGACCACAACCTTCAGAGTTCAAACAAATCACTGGATTTTTACTACATCTTACTACTCTAGGGACCCAATCATGGGTCATAGTAAGATTTATAGTGCATTAGGTATTGTTTCGGGACTCCCAAACCATTGAACACAAGAAATATGGGGTTCCTAATGTTTGGTGATAACAGAACATAGATCATCCAATTAGGGTATAGTTTATGTTTAGATTGTATCACAGCGTGACACCATTACATGGAATCTAGTCGATCTATTAGTTTCTCAATGGTATTCAAGATCCCTTGATGCATATCCTTCCAGACTAGATCTTGGGTGGGTGTTGTAGGGGGAAAATATAGATGTGTTGGTAATGATGGAATTTGTGTTGTATATCTAGCTGGGGGTATCCTTTGTGGGTTCACATATATATACTATGGTTTACTTCCCAGTGGAGGGAAGTCCTGATGTCCTTTTAGGGCCGAATTGAAGTGGTTTGATAGTCTTTTTGCAGGATTGGATGGGAATATGAGCTTAATTTAATTTACCGGGATGAGTTCCTGTGGTAGGGGCACATCTTTGGTTACCACATGTTGACATTCTGCATGTGGAAGATAAATAGAATGATAGATCACTTAATGAAGCACAACATTGATTTTCCAGAGTCTTTCATTTTTTCCTCCAACTTGGCAAATATTTCCTCGAGCATGAGGGACACATTCTTAGGGTGGATGAAGAGGTGGTTCATAGGAAACCTGATATTTATTCTTCTCATTAATTGCGATTCGCAAGGGTGGTAGTTCTGGGTTTGCTGAGAGTGTGCCCAAATTTTGTTCAGCTCTCTGGTTATGGGTATGCACACCATTAGGCTCGATGTTAGTTTCCTCTAGGGGGAACCATCTTCTCAGGAATTTTCTTTGTTTGTATAATTTCCTTTGAGATCTATGGGGCCGATGTTCACATGTTTACTAATCCATACCACATTGAGGGGGGGGGGGTGTACCGGGTGCCAAATGGTAGGAGATATTTTTTTGTTCTTTATTGGACTTTCTCCTTCAATTATGTTGTATTTTTCAGGTTTATTTGTGAAGATTGACCCGAAGGGAGCACTGATCTAACCTCAAAATGTGACCTCATCTTAGAATGTATGAACCAAGTGACGGGGTCGATTAGGTAACCTCTTAACTCATAATTCTGTCCATATGAGAGAAGATGGACATTCAATTTTCATGATTTTGAGGTAAAAGTTCCCCTAACCACGTGGGTTAGGGTTTCTCCTATTCTCTAAGTGATGCACTATGGCCCAACATTGTTTGTTGTACAATGGAATTTTGATTTAAAAACACCCCCTACCATGTGGACTGGTTTTTTCCCTTATTCCAGTGGTGGCTATCGCTAAATCCACCTCTTTGATTACATGCACTTCTACATGGGTTTGATCAGGGTATGCTGCAAGATTGGAAGGGGATTTATTTTCTTTCGAAGATAAGAGCACTGATTTCCAGTTTTCTTCCCTAAGGCGGGAAGCCTGCTGGATGTTCTCGGTTGTCTGGATCAAGAGATTCATGATGGCTTGATCTCTTCATTCCTGAAACTTGTGAGACTTTCTCAATGCTTATTCTTATTCTGCGTTCCACATTTCTTGAGAAATTATTTCATTTGATTGCTAGATTTGGGTAATGAAATTGTAAGTTTTCATTTCCAATTAGGTCTGCTGTATAGGATGTGGGGTGAAGTGTAGAGCTCTTTGTTTTCCCCATCCCCAAATATAAACTCCATATTGGACTTTTCCAATGTGGAAACACAAATTGTGATGTGCATGAAGGTAGGCCAGTTCATTTTTTTTTCTATCACCTTTTTTATTGTGGTCGTCGTGCAAACAGGAGGACTTCTAGGTTAATTAGATGGAAGATTTCTTTTAATATGATAACATGGTATGCATTCCCTTCATTGGGAAAGAACATATCATTTATCTGGAAAAGTGTCATACAAATGTTTGAGGATAAGGTTATACATACATTCCTAATAAAAATACCATGGTATGTGGAAGTGAAAAGTTTCCATGGGAAAATGAATCATTGTTATATTATCCTTAGCTAGTTGTCTTCTCCCAAGAAACATGTCTAGTGGTTTCTCTTTTGGGGACACATGTACTTGACATTATTAGCTTTACTGCTTTTAATGATTTTGTTCAATGCATCAACACTGGTAGAAGATTCATTGATATGTGAGTGGTATAGTGGTGGATTAGAAGATGAGAGAGTCCTAGGTACATCCTCTAGTTGAGAAAAAATATTACCCATCATAGAAAGAGAGGTTGACATGTTTGAATCCATTGTTTTGAGTTCCACATTATAGAATGGGCTTTCTAACATTTATCCCAGTATGTGAGGACGTTATTTACGACATGAATTTTGATTGCATGGAAGAACTTCGTAATTAGTTCTAAAATGGAGAGGGATACCATTGCAACTTGATGCCCAACCACGAGGAGTGTCCCTACGATGTAAACTTTAGGGAGGTCCATCAGGGTGGGATATAGCAAGAGGAGGACCTTATTTCTGCTTGATGTCACATAGGGGAGGTCATTCTCGATGACTGCTATGAAATCAAGGACTACTTTCACAACTTTATATTTGGTTGTAGGGATATATTCTACAGTGTACATCCTAGAGAGGGCCTTCAGGATGCACTATATTGAGGAGAGGGTCTTCTCTTTTATTACTATTGTTATGTGGAGGAACTTTAATTCAAGTACACTTATAGGGAGGTCCTTTGCAATTTCTGCCATCATGATGAGGAAAACCATTATGAATTGATGTCTGACTTGAAGGAAGATCATATCGGTAGTGTATATCCTAGTGAGGACCATCAGGGAAAATGACAATAAGGGGAGCACATTCTTGTGATCTGATCTTCTAGTTGAGGGGAAGGGTATAATGACACACATTAGGAGATAGAATCTAGTGATTGATCATTCTTGGCACACTGAGTAATCCCCCATGGGTTCTATAGAGAAGAACCTTTCGAGATACTAGTAGAAATATTTCCGTGAGGGTCTTCTCAACCGCTACTTCCACTTTGATGATTTGTTGATGAAATAATAGTTTCTTAATCCATTATTGATATATAATCAAGGGTGTCAACAAATCTAGCTTTTAGAAGAGCAAGATCAAGTATATGCACTTCATTTTCTGATTGCCTTTGGCCCATTTAAGTTTGGTCGCTCTCTAATAGGAAAACGAGGCCTTCTACTATTAGTAATGGACTTTATATATGGGTCACATATTTTCTGGTTCCCGTGATGCCACAGGGATACACCGACTATCATTTTGAGTTCTGATAGAGATATATGCCTGCCCTGGAGAAACCACCATGTTAGACCGACGTCCCCCGATTGTAATGAGAATTTTCCCCAAATCTAGTTTTCCATGTATCCTGGGATATTGTTGTCGACCCTCATGGACTAAATTAGGGATGCATAACTACTCTGATGCGACTAACTCATTTTGTGGGTAAGTCATCCCGTTTGGGGAAACCCGGTGACATTTATGGTTCCTCGCCATTGCGTCTGATGCAATGATGTCATCACATGCCTAAGGGTTATGGTATAGAATCAACCTATGGTCATCCATAATTTCCAGGATGCACTGAGATACATATTTGGCTAGAATGGGTTTGAAGGTCAATTTTGATGTCGGAGTAAGAGTTTGTGCATGCTCATATCCTCCATAAGTTTCCAGTAGATACTGATATTTCTCTTGTTCCAGAATAGAGGAATGAATCTGAAAATGGTTTTCTTCTTTGATTGCCATCGTATTTGACTGGTGGACTTCATATATATGATTAGGAATTTGCATGTACTTTATTTCTGCTATATTTGTCTCCCAAACTTGATATGCATTCACAGAAATTTGACTCTACTCATATAATTTTTCTGCCTTATTTGGATGATAGGCTTGAAACAAATCAATAGATATTTGTGCCTTCTAGTAGCTGGTTTTCATCCTATATAGATGATGGTATATTAGTGCATCGATATATATTTTCATATACCTGTAAGTATCCACTCTATATACACGGAAGGACCAGTGAGCACCAGGAGGGATGTGCGCCTACTCATATTTTGACACACTATTACTGTGGTGTGATTGAGTGGTGGGGGAAGAGTTTTGTGTCTTCCCGTTGAATGTGATATCATTCGTATGGTAGAGTTCCTCCATAGGAATTAGGCTAATATCCTATTCCTGATTGTATGTCTACTTCCCTTAGAAGGCAGCTTGAGGGGCCCATGGCTTTTAGACTTTAGTAGGTTCCCTCATCAAAATATCCTCTTCAGAATTACGATATTTGGTCCCTTGGTCATGGTGGTGACACTCTATAGAAGGATCCCATGAGTAGGACCCCCATGTAGCCAGGATGAAGTAATAAATATTGACATCATCTACCTCCCTAAGATAAGAAAGGTATTTTTTATCATGCTCTGAGGATAGGATCCCATAACCGTTCTAGGTGACCAATGGGTTTGCCTTGTGCTGGGGTTCTATACATGGTTGAGGAGGTGACTGGTGAGCATTTTTATATTTGAGGGGTTTTCTTGCGCCCTACACTATTGGGAGAGTACAATTTTGGGGGTACTATTTAATCATTGTGTTGGATACCCAGCATCAAAGATGATGGGTTGGTGAGGGGTTCTTCTCTTTATATGGGCCTCGACTGCCTGTGGGATCACTAAGTTTCATGTCTGCATTGTTTGTTGGGATGTAATTTTGATGAAAATTTTCAATGTGGGAACCTACAATATATATATATATATATATATGACATATACAAAAACAAAACACCATCAAAGTACCATGTCCTGATCATATATGTATTTAACGGTTCGACTTATCCCCCCTTCCTCGGTCTCCCTTTTTTTGAGGTAGAGCAGCTTGAGTAGGGTAAACTACCACCTTGGTTGAGGGTTCACTTCAGGTTCACCATTTTTGTTTCTACACGACCTGAGAATTTAGGGATAAAAATGTTCTGATAGGTGACACAAATTTGTCTACTTTTATAGATAATTTGACGTCAGGTTCACTATTTTAGTTTTGACCCATGGTGAGTATTTGGGGATAACAAAATAGTCCGATCGGTGAAAAGCATTTTTATGTTATTATAGAGAATTTTACAATGAGTGACTAGAATTTGGCTGCTATTATTGTTAATTTAACGTATGGTTAACCATTTATTTACCCCGAGGTGATTCATGTATGGGTGGATAAAATGGTCTGACAAGAATCATCACTCATCTGTTATGGTAGAGATTTTTACGTCGCTCTCTTTGTTTCGGACTGATTCACATCTTTATCCTTTAGGGGAAATTGTATTAACCCAGTGGGGACTTGGATGTTTATCCATTCCTTATTATGAAGGAGGTTCCATAGTTAAATGGTCTTATCAAGAGACTTCATGAGGTTACGTATTTGTAAAATTCGTCCTCATAGGATATGAATTTCTCAAATAGTCTCTAATGGGATTATTCGTGGAGCCAGAAACACTGAACTATGCTGGTATCCATGATTCATGGATATTATTTCGAAATAAAGGTGCTTGTTGGATGATGATTTTTCCATCAACACATAAGAAATCCATTTTTGGAGAGGATGTGAGGATGGGAGTATGGGCACATCAAACCCTTATGGGGGGAATTATTTTGTATTTCGAGACACTCTTATAGATTTTTTCCATTTTCATATTTTATTGAACCCTCAGTTCACTCTTGAAAAGTGTATCTGCGGGCTACCCCTAGACTGCAGGGTCATCTTTGTTATACATAGATTTTATGCTACAAAGGCAATTTTGACTTAAGATATTCAATAAGGCACTTTGGAGTTTATCATCACAGTTGATTTATGGAAGATTTTTTGATGTTTGGGTCAGACTTGTTTGATGATATTCCTACGTATCCCCATGAGAGGAATCAGATCCCACGTAGTTCGACAATCATGGGGCTTGGACCTAGGAGGAGTCCATTTTTTTTGGGAATAATTGGGTGGACCCTTTTGGAAGGTCACACCATTGAGCTCGGGCCTTCAATAAGGCATCCTACCTATCCTATATTGGATATGAATCAGAGTTCTCATAGTTCATTATGAGAGGTGATTACGCATGGAAGCTACTTTTTTCAGGGGACATGATTGGGTGGACACTTTTGGAAGCCACCATTTGAGCTTGGGCCTTAAATAAGGCATCCAACATATCCTGTTTTAGACAAGAATCATATTTATCATAGTTCATTAGGGGTGGTTGATATCCGTGGATGTTTCCTACTTTGGGGACATGATTGGGTGGAACCTTTTTGAAGGGAACCCCTTTGAGCTCGGGCCATCAAGCAGGCATCCTATGTATCCTAGTTTTGACACGAATCAAAGTTCGCATAGTTTATTATGGGTGGGGATTATGTTTGGGAACTTACCTCTTGAGAGGATATGATTAGGTTGACCCTTTTAGAAGCGCACCCCTTTGTGCTCGAGCATTCAAGAAAGCATCCTATGTATCAAGGTTTGTACAGAAATCAATGTTCTCATAGTTCATTTTGGTGGGTTGTGTTTTTTGATGTCTTAATAATCAGAAATATATAAGCCCATGTGAGTAATGTTTAGTGTGTGAAATAAGAGGATGTCATACATTCAACAACTCACACACTGTGACTCCTGTAGGTGGAAGAGGACGGACCATTTGAAGAATAAGTTGAGGTGACTTTGGCAGAGGGTTCAGAGCAATGAAAATTTCAATATGGGATGACATTGAAGGTCATGTGGCTCAGCTATTATATGGTTAGGTACATACCTTGTGGGAGTTCCCAAGAATGTGTTCTATGAAAGGTGAGTAATGTCGCTTCTTGTCGAAAGGAAAAGTGAGAATGAACCCTTTCACTGATCACCATTCCTCATTGAATGGAAAATAAGAGTGATCTTCCTTTATCCCTAGAATGGAGAGGTTCACATTAGTGTCCCATGGTTTAACTCTGATTCACCATGGGAATGTAGACGTTGGGAAATTTATGGGGTCCGAACTATAATGGGGACAGACTTTGTGACATTGCTTAGCTTGGGTATGTATACTTAAAGAGGCACACTGATGTGCCCGATGATCTGATCGTAGAGGTCTCGTGGATTTGGACGTGGATTTGGCATGAGGTATGTGGACTAGTTTATGGAGGTGTTTTTGATATATTAATGGTAATGGAGGGATGATATTGGAGATGTGGGGGAGGAAACTGGAAGAAACCCCATTATGCATACTGTTTTCTCATATGGGATGGTGGGATCCCCACATACCATAGTGCTATGCGGGCAGAGGGGTCATCCACATACTAAAGTAGTATGTGGAATTTGGTGTGGAAAACTATGTACCAATTTGGTATGTAGTCCTGGATGTGGTTTTACATACCACTTCAGATTTTACCATCATACTGATGCAGTAAGAGGTACAAGGTTCAATTCGCATAACAATGCACTATATGCAAAGGCATTTTGAAGAGGGGTTATGAAACCTGTGGTTCATGGAGAATATATCGACGATGAATTTATGGTTTTCTATAGTGAAAATTAGGTTTTTGGTTCAATGATTATTTTCATGTTCCTTGTCTATATGGTTCGTTGCTGGTTATACTTTTGGAATTGTGATTCACAGTTTGCACTTTGTCAAGGATTCGAAATAGAAGTTGGAATCCACTCCAAATTTTTTCTTCCAACATATTGGGTCTCATATGTTATTTCTTCATCTGTCCACCTTTTAAGATCCTCCTGTGATCCATTTTTAGAGCATTGGGGAAATGATATCTACAGGAATGAAGAACCATTTGCGGAAGCCCCTAAAGATATATCTCAACCCATTGGAAGACTCAGTCATCTGGGGTTTGCAGAGGTAGTGGTTCATGGTTCGCAGAACCCTTCCTTCTTGCTTTTTATGGGAACTACTGAGTTTTAGGGATGGTATGTGGATATAATTCCTATGTTCAATTTCACTTATGACATAGTTCACAACATCCTAGGTTGTTTGGCCATCTCCCTATGAGCTAGTGCCTCATGAGTCCTTCTACGTACTGGTTGTTCATGGTTCATTTTCTTCGTGAGCCATTCCTGGTGATGGTACATGGTTTACTTAATACTATTGAATTTTTTTATTTCATCAATTTTCTGCTCAAATTTTCAATTCAATTTGCATTATTTTTCATTGATGGACCTGTGGGAATGTTTACTTACTTTTGATAAGGTTCATGTGGGGATATTTACTTTATGATATTTTTAGGACCCAATAGATGAATTTTGGGGGATTATGAGGCCATATGGGTCTGTAATATCTTTGAAATCACTGTGTGTTTGTCTAGGTATTTTTCACATCTTTAGCAGCATGATTTTTTTCCAATAAATTTCCCCCGAATAATGTGTACCGAAGGAAAATGAGGGTCATATTCTAATAGTAAATCAGCGAAAAAACATGGTGGATCATGAGTCTGGAATGCATTTCACAGCAAGAAGATTCAATGTATCAATCCAACTATTAATATAGGGTCATCCATCACCAATAAATAGGGCGTGAGGGGATCATGGTGCTTATTGGATCTCCACAATCGATTACACCAAAGCTCTATTTTCGCAAAGTGATCTACCCCACAAACCAAACATAATGAACTGTGTTTATAAGTCCTTTGTGCTGTGAACACCTTACAACAAACCAATTCCTTGTGATCTATTTCTACAATGTGATTCACAATGAGGAAAAGGTTTCTCCTTGAACTTCTACTTTTCTATAGAGTTTCATAATGGATCTTCATAATCGACCTCTACAAACTCACTCAGAAAAATTCATTATTTCTCGTGTCGATGCCTACTCAGGAAGTTATTACCGATTCAACATAAAAGGATGAAATGGAAAAAAACATCCATATTTTAGAGTATGTCTAGATCCACTCCAATAATGATTCATTGATGAAATATCTCTCAAAATCCTAGATTGACTACATATTCTATAATAGGTTGAAACTGTATGAATTTGGAAAGTGAGAAGATGTGTTAATTCTAAAGGAAAGAAGAGACAATCCAACCTATTATTTCATGGGATCATGATGTAAACATCTGTGGTACCATGCTACAAATGTATATATCAGGATGGACCATACCCCTGTCATTACACACATCCTCTACAATCATCTCAACAACATCGATTGAAAGGTATTGGAGAAAGATATATCTCCTCTATAGAATAAATTTATCCTCAAGGAAGGGCTTGGGATCCTAGAGAATGGGTGGAATGATGGATGGGATCTCCTCCAGGGTGGCATGTCCAACGAGGAGTGGGTCTGGGCATACTACTTCTTCACATCAAACACATAATTTGAAATGGTGCTAAGGCGAGTAGTCCTGTATGAAGAAGCATGGGATATCCAATTACATGTCTCTCAACCATAGGAACTAATATCAGATTTTCTATGACCCTGGTCACCAAATACCAACATGTTTTAACTGCATCATGGGGTGGTTTTCATCATCATCTATGACTTGTACCAGATCTCAGGCATCCCAATCCTGGGGAAAATTTGTGATGAGATCCTCCCAGATGAGATTTATTGGGAGGATGAAGAAAAAATATTGTCTCTAGTGAAGAAATTGCTAAACCTAGTGCTTTTCTCGAGCAATGACAAGTATAACACTAAGGATGTCCACTTCAAGAAGTGTTTCAGCTACTCTATTAACTTTCTAGCACAAAAAATGACAACAAGGCCCAAAAAATCCCTAAAGGGAGCTCAACAAGGATGGGATTAAACCATGTGGCTAATCATAGAGGATAAAAAATGGTAACTATGGGGATACATTATCAAATATGATCTAAATCCAACATTCAGTCTTTCTAGATTCATCATAACACAAATTTGCAGTTGGATGATGCCAGTGAGGGATGCACACATGGGGTCGTGGTAGGCCACATTTACCATGAATGTGGTGATGGCCTCTGGTTAATGCCTCAATCTAGGGATCCCAATGCTGGTGAGGTTTTAAAAGTTACATCGATACATAATCTATGGGATGAGACCATTGTGTATTTTCAGGCCATTCCACTTTTTGTAAAGTTGGGTGGCAAAGCATAAGGGGGGTTAAAAATATCTCAACCCCATCTCTCCTCCTAGGTCAGGATTCCCATCAGAAATTCTGTACATTACATAGATTCTTCTACTCTATTTGGGTCCAATGTTCATGTTGAACAAGATTGGGAAAGTGGACCAATTCATCACACATAATTCCAACTAAAAATGAGATAATTTACTAATGAATACATAGACACCATAGAGAAGCAATCATATCTGATGTCCTTTCTCCATGGAGTCCTAGTAGAATAGGTGGAGTGTGAACAAATCTGTGATCCATATTCCACACACTAATTCACATGATAGTTCAAATGCATGAATAGGCTGACTCTAATGGTGTATCTATGGGCGCCTATTCAGGATAACCCATGCGTAATGAGAAATCTTTGGTTGATGTCCTCTTAGGAGGACATAAATATATGGAATGATAACCCACCACTGACCACTGTATTTGAGCTAATTCACGAGTACACATAGAGATGGGAAGCTACTTATCTGTGTGAGATATTAAAGCGACCCACAATCTGGGCCAGTAATGCAGTGGTCCCCACTCCTTGACGTCAATGTCGAGTTGTAGTTAGGGGACATCGTGAGGTATGTTTCAATGCATATCATGGTGTTGTGGTCACATAATTATTGGAAGTGGACCATGAACAAGAACATAATGGTGGTGGAAAATAAATGAAGGCAGTAGTGTTAGATCCAGTGGATCTGACTGGGAGGACCTAGGTTAGAGGGGAATTATTGAGTGGATTATACAAAACACAACCATAGGCTCTTGATATGAAAATGTGCATGTTGGTGCTTCCCCTTGATGTCGTTTATAATGAATCTTGGAAAGGTTGGGACACCTATAGGTAGGTCCTCAACATCAATGACATGTGGGATAACTTTGACCAAGTATGTGATGGAGTTGGGGGAAATCAGATTGACGAAATACATCATCAATGACTCCATGGCTCTAGAGGTAATTTTTTTGATAGAATTGAATGAAATGGAACACTATCAAGGTACCTTGAGACTCATGACAAATTGAGTGAGGGTGCTGTGGAACATGACATCCCCCCGATGGTGTTATTAACATAGATGGAAGAGTGATATCTCATGTCTGATAGCTTGGATGCTTCCTCAAAGGAAGATGTTGGAAAGGAGATTTTTTAGAAGGATGATGAGTAAATAGATACCATGGGATATTCTATAGAAGAAGGTGAAATACTAGACTCAAAGGAAACCACACCGGGTAGATTTTCTACAACTCATTATGTAATCTCTAACTCATCCCCAAAATTTCATTATCTTCTTTACTAAAACCTAGATTCTTAAGCTGACTTATACCTATACATAAGGATCGTGGGTAGATCATTCCTACTGACAGGGATAGAGGTGTGGTGACGGGTTTGGAGGACCAAGCACTAGGACCCACATCCAATGAAATAATATCTGTAGAGTTCAGTAAGGCTAGAGAGAAAAGCATGGTATCCTCAGAATCCTCAGAACCCAAAATCATATATAGAAGGTCCATCCATAAAAACCAAATGATAAGAAGCTATTGAAAAGGGCATGTGTATCCATCACTCAACCATCGTATATTTCATGCCTCATGGAATCATAGAAATTGTTTTAATAATCATAATTGTTGACATTGTCCTCATCTGATCAGTTCTCAGAGTGGTGAGAATATTACTGGGATGGATGGTCATAGGATCTAAGTACTCTTTATTGAAATGAATGTTTCCCCATATGGAACCAATTACATAAGATGTCTAGACCACGGTTCCCTATGAGCGATCAACTATGATTATAGGTGATGCAACTGGTGGGATAGAACCTAAAGCTGGATGATCCAATATCATTGAGATGGAAACAGGTGACGAGGATTATCCAAATGACCTTGTGCCAAATATTAGAATGTGATTCTATATAAGGATCCTACTAATGATCTCCTTGATACCTTTATCACATATTAACTATCTGATCTTATAGAGCTGGACAATTCTGATTTTAACACGATTGAGGATAGTCAGAAGACATGACGCTAAGCATGGAGTCTAATAAAATTCTTCCTCGACAAGGTTCCATAATTTGGGTGGATAAGTCAAATAGGATCGCTCCATATCTAGATTCTTGACCTATGAACATGAGGGGTTGATGTGAGAAATTTTCATATACTGATTTAAGACTACCTAGCTGAGAAGATTTGGGAGAATAGTTAGCACTTGGATGTTGTATGGTTTCAGATGAAATCTATGAACATTCAAAATATCCCAGAGGTCGACCAAGTGATCCAATGCCTCGACGATTAGATGAGTTAGCATTTCAAATTCATTGAAATGGAGACTGGGCTCATTGAATGAATGAAGGCCCAACTAGAGGAAGCTAAAGAGTAGCTAGAATAGGTGTGTTGTCAAATGCTTGAGCTCTAAGTCGAGCTGGATCATATGTAGATCGGGGTCAATGAGCATTAATCTATGTTTGTCGATGAGAAGAGGGAGCTCAAAAGATTTAAGGAAACTCTAGAATCTACATGTTGTAGGGTTTCATAATTGAAGTATTCAATTAAAAAAAATATCTTTGAGGGGCATGTTTTGGCCAATCTCATGAAACATAATTTCCTTGAATACCTTATTATTGAAACTGCATGTATGAGTATATTGACACTTCCCTCGATTAATACATTTTGATCATATATATTATACAAATAAGTATGAATACCTAATCTCACTGAGGTCAAAAATAAGTGTGACAAATAGAGGAAAACCACATAATCATACACATTGGATATTAGAAAATCATACAATAATCTAATAGTCTGGGACTTCTTTTTTCTGAATAATCACCAAAGTTTCCTTATAGAAGGGGGGTGACTGGAGAAAATGATCCCTAGAACATCCCACTATCCTTTCCCAACATGATAAAGTACATGATTTGAATAAACATAGAGGCATTGGAATCAATCTGAAAAAATGGAACGAAAAATGGGAATCATGATACACAAAATTCAAGACAGATTGGTGGTGGAATCATGATATGGGATAACTACTGACCATATTCGAAATTCATTACCTATACCACTAGTCTAAAATAGTGGAAAACCAATGAGTGCCACCAACTGACTGAATTCGATAACATAGTTCCAAACATAAAATTTCAACCTTTGTATTTTGTAATGTTGGCCCATAATATTATGTAAGCCGAAATTGCATGGGACAAAGCCATTATGGCCTTCATTTGAATGTGAAAGAGGAAAAGTATCCAAATAAAGGGCACAAAAAGTGTGAAGGTGGAGTGACGGAATGTTCAAATGGATTATAACACTCTTGAAATTACACCACTATGACAAAATTATATTTATTTGAGCACATTTATCTGAAAAATGGTAAAAACTATCTTTTAGAAGGTGCGTCGTCTCAGATGTTGGGTGACAACTGAATATGTGAGAAATGTGGTGGATATATAGCACTATGGGAGAGAACCCCATAGGTGAGGGCTTGGGATTCATTGTAGATTCATTTCCTGAAAGTGAAGATGATAAATACATAATTTAAAATAGTATGATTCTGATGATGCATAGAACAATTTTACATCATGTGATCAAGACATGTCCAACAATTTATTTTCATGCGATTATAAAATTAAACACAGTTTAATGTCATGTTGTCAAAACCCTTCCCAAAAGCTTAAAGTTGTGTTTCAAAGACATGAGGATCCTAGTTTAGGGTCATAGAGTTTGGAACGTAATTGGGGAAAAATGGATAGCATGGTTATTGACCATGTGGATGAACCTATGTTAAAAGTTATGGGTATCACTACGTATCCTATAATGTTGGGAATCAAGTCTCACAATGTTCTAGAATCATAGAATGATGCGAGGAAAACACTGGTGGGGGAAATCCTCCCTTGAGAGAATGATGAAGGGTCCCTTAATTATCACGGGGCATCATGAACTTTTTCAGGGTAGTATTTATGTTTCATGTCATGTTTTGAGGAAATTAGATCTTAGTTCTCGAATCCCATGTAGTTTAACTTCATGATGTTATGACAAAGGTGACCCAAAATGAAAAATTAGAAATAATGTGATGGCCAGACACATGATCAAGGATGTGGGTTTCACTATATACCCCAAAAGTATGGGAATCAAGACACACATATTTCATTGATAAAGGGAAGGCATTTGATATTTTATGATTTTCCTTTTGTTGTTGATGTGTGTCTATTTTTTTGGAGAGACCAACCATGGAAGAATAGTCTGGTGTCACTATGGGATTCGAGACCTGCACAGGCCTTGAAAAGGGGAATGGTGTTGACCAGGGAAAAAGTTGATTCCTTTTCAACTGAGAACACCAAAACATTGTTCTATTTTTTCCCGTATGACCACGATGATGATTCCACAGTTTAGTGTCATATGACTAGACCGGCCCATGAATTTTAACATCATATGGTAAGGAAATAATAGTTTAACGTCATGGGGAATGATGAAGTTTAGATTAATTTCATTTTTCAAGCATAAGAGATCTTAGATTAAGGTCGTAAAGATTGGTCTATAATGTTCCCAACTTTCTATATGGTTATGAACATAGAAAAACTCCAGATCCCATGTGAGGCATGCTCAGTGTGGGAATCATGGAGTTCTGTAGGGATTTCCCCCTCACATGAGTGTGTACAATAGTGAAAAATAAATTTTCGGTTCAAAAATCCCCACCCAGAAAACAATCCTACTCAACACACACAGATGCAAGGAGGAACAACACCAGGGGTGTTGGAGACCCAAAATAACATAATGGTAGAAAAATGTGAATAACACCATCTAATATTTTGGACGCAATAGGGGTGGAGTTACAATGGAGGATAACTATTGACGATATTCAAAATATATCATTCATATCATGTAACCTAGTATGTGAACCAAACAAATAGGGTCGACTGCAAACATTATCTAAAACACATAGTACTAGAAATTTTAATATTTATGATGAGGTCACATCACAAATTCCCAATTATAAAAAATGAAATTGCAAATAATTTTTTTGTGATGGGTTTCCGCAACACAATACTATATAGGACCGGTCTGCGTCGCTTCTCAAATAGTTTTCATGTGGTTCTTTTTAAAAACTCTATTACGACGTGTTGTTGCAAATAAATTAAAAAATTTAAAAGATAATATTCAATCAAACAATATTAAAAGTATTAAATAAATAATATTATAAAATAATAACAATAATAATAATATAAATATAAATATTATTAGTATAGAGAAAATAAAGGATAAAATATAGTAATATTAGTAAAATAAAAAATTTATAAAATAAAAAACTAATAGTGGTAATAATAATATTAATATAATAATAATAATATAATATTAATAATAATTCAATAATAATATAATTATTATTAATGAAAAATATTACTATTATTAAATTAATAAAAATGTTAGAATAATAAAAAACTCAATATTTGAAAAAATATAAAATAATAATTACAATAACCAAGTAATAATAACTAAATAATAAATAAATAAAAAAAATAAAAAAATATAATATTAAATATAACAAAAAAATAAATAAAAAAATTAAATATTTGTGAAAACAAAAAAGTATGCAGTATAAAAAAATTAAAAGTTATTGTTATAAAAAAGAATACATTGAAAAGAATTATCATAAAGAATAAATACATCACTAAGGGGGAGGGTCATCAAAAGGAGCTCGAGGAGATGGTTAGGTGAAAATCCATCCCTAATCCTAGAGTCCGATGTCGCATGGACTCCATCTTCTGGTGTCGCTCTTACATACATCAACACATCTCCTCCTACTACTGCTGTCGTTAGAGCTCTTCCTCCTGCAGCTGCTGCTACCACTGATGTATATCCTCTGGATCCCTATCCGTAGTCTCTATATTCTCACCTCAAGCTCATAGTTTCTCCGGATACTATAATGTTGATGATGATGACTCTAAACGATCTCCTCTCTAGCTGGATGTTGACATCGTAGTGGTACCATAATAACTCCTAGGATTTAGTCAAGAGGTGATACCCATAACTGAGCCTTTCACTAAGGAATTCTAGGTCTCCAACACTCATTCTTCCTCATTAAATCAGTAAGAACTAGTATAATCATCAAGCTCAGCATGAATCTTATCCAGTGTCTGAGATGTAGTGACTTCATATGAATATTTCAAAAGAAATTTAAAATTTAAATACTAAAAATATTATTTGTAGTTAATTTTAAAAATAAAAAAATTATACTAGCCATAATCTAATGTTGGCGATCACCCCTAATCACTTTTTGACCGGATCGTTGTAAATCCTCCCATAAATGTCGAAATCCATAATATTGGGTTGTATGATTGCCTATATGAATATATAATAAACAACATAAATTTAAATTTATATAATTTAATTTAAAAAATTACTTACAATACGTTCCATATGTGTAATGAATGTACAACTACCAACTCAATGTATCACAACATATCGCCGCCACTTTTGTCGACCAATCAAGGATCTACTATGAATACGACCACCAAAACAGTGAGAACACAACACATCCCAAACTTGAGATGAAATGTAATCAGGTCGGTGGGTGTGAAAAAACTCATCAAACTCTATAACTCCTTCATTCATCCTTTCTTTCCTTCTCAAAATGTAAAAAAAACTAATGGAAAATCTCACACATAAACCCCTCCCTTTCCTTCTAGATAACGTCACACATGATGTCATTGATGGGATAACATAAAACCTATAAATATTTTATAATATGATGTTATTAATTAAATAAATTTCAAAGTAAATATTAGTTATTTACATACCAGCCAATGATTGAATATGAGATGTTGAACATCACTATGAATCTAATCCCATGTGGCCCATGTTTCCAAAAAATAATTGCCCAATAGAGCTCTTCCTTATCCAAGATCTCTATATAAAAATATGTGAATAAAATTACAAATAATCAAACAATAATTATATAATGCATTTAATAAAAGATATCTAAAATAAATAGGTTAAAAGACCACATCTTGCATGGATCGAAGCCAATACTTGGTCATCGCTCAGGGATATGGTTTGGAATAATCAATAACGCAACACCGCACCCCGTCTGAATACTCAATGAACCGCTAGAAGTCAAAGGGTCAGATGATCCAACATCCTACTCATCCAAAGGTTTATTGTTCTCCTACAACTGATGAAACAAATGACCATTCATCTGAAATATAAAATTAATATTGTTATATAATAATTGAAAAAAAATATACATATATATATATATATATATATAATGTTATTAAAATAATCATTTAAATGTGTCAATATTCATCTTCCTCCTTATTATTATATCTGACGATGTCAATGTCTTCATTCTCCTCATCAGCTTCATCAATTTGAATATGATTTTCGGTTCTATCATATCTGTTAATTTCTAATTCCTTTGTAACATAATTGAATTCATCATCACCATAAACCCTCAAATGTAGAGTGTCACCATTGATATCATGTATCTTCATTAAAAATATGGATTTGGAGCAGTCTCTTGAAAATTTTCAATTCCATTCACTTTTTTGAAACCACATTCACTTTGAGTAAACTGATTTTCCCCATATAAAATTTTTATTATGCTCTACCACACACCCTACTATCTTGAAGTATCACAAATACTTGAAAAATAAATTTTATATTCCTAATGGGCTAATAAAAATGGTTCTTTTAGTGAAATAGTCCCTTTATATACCAAAAATGATTTTATAATAAAATAATATTTCAATATTTTTCTAAAGTGACCCTCACCTCTCTTATAATAGGTTATTTTCCCTTCTCTCAAAATCACACCTACAAAAACATTGGGATTGGACAAAATCTACACATATATCCTCCCATCTACCCCCAATTCAGCCTATTTTCCTTACATGGATAATAAATACAACCTATAGATCCCTTTTGATCAAATCAAAATAAATCACCTGAAGAAGATGTAATAATTTCATCACCTCTTTCAAAGTTATTTTCTTATTCTACATCCTATTTCTTTATTGTTTAATTAATTAAATAATAACTCAAGTACCTTCTACATACTGTGATGTTATTTTAAATATGGTACATTGATATTCATTATTCTATCCATCCTATGAATGACAAAGTCATCATACCTGCGTACGTACGGCTTACCGTCTCCACGTCAGGGTGTAGTTTGTTTTCAAAATATAATTATTTGGATAAGTATAATAATGTGTATAATTCATTTAAATAATATATATAACATGTTAATGATTCTTTATATATGTTATACCATCTAGTTACATATTATTTTACCATCAATGGAATGATATTTTTGCTCGTTCGTACATACGGATTACCGTCTCCATGAACGCGATGAGATTCATTCCCCATCATAAAAATTAAAGAATAAATTTCATTTGATGATTAAAAATAATATCTAAGAACTTAATATAATTCTGTATATGAACCAAATAAATCCTATCCATAAATAACATGAATTATGTAACAAAACATATAATGGAAAACGAATCTGTTAATACCTATAACAATGATACTACTGAAATATTGTCAACAAAGAAATAATAGAAGATCATATATGATATCATATTTATGTAGTTTGTTATTGTATAATTTAATAAAAATTATTTAGCAATTATAAAGTATGTTAACGTACC
Source organism: Viscum album (assembly GCA_963277665.1). NCBI lineage: Eukaryota > Viridiplantae > Streptophyta > Magnoliopsida > Santalales > Viscaceae > Viscum > Viscum album. The sequence continues at coordinate 1,223,411,396 of OY728131.1, read as the reverse complement.
CTCGTCCAAGTAAAATTACAAGGTAAGTGTTAATTTTACAATATCATTTTTATCCGAGGTTTTTTATATGTGAATTTCTGCTGGGGCATTTTTATCATCCACATATATGATTCTTAAAAATGTATTTCAAAACATTTTTACTATATCCATGAATATGGTTTATATTCATTTATAAACTTGTTTTTATTTTTATAAATATTTTTGAAAATATTCCTTCCATCATTTTCTAAAAAAGGTACATTATGACCTTTTCAACAAAATAATGTTAAGAATGTTTTCTTAACTTACACAACAACTGCGGCTATTTTCTATTATTACAAAACCTTCGAAGCTTCCCTTAAAAGCTTATAAGTTTATTTTAAAAAATAAATGTTTTCTTTTATAATTCTATGAATTTTAAATTATTTCAAAATTTAAAGATATATTTCTCTCAAATAGTTTTGATTTCATCTATCTCAACATCCTTTAATTACTTTTACAAATTTTTAATGTTCATTTACTATTCTAAAATATTCCATATTGTAGTGAAGGTTTTTCGAGATGTTTGACAGTAGATGGGTTATTTTTGTACAATTTAAGGATTATGGTTAAATTATTAACATTTCATATGCTAGTTCTAATATGAATGTTAATTTTATGTTTCATCATTTTCATATGAACAATGCATTGGACTTAGTATCTGATGAGTGGAGCCTGCTATAGCTCCACGATTCATTAGTAGGTCTCATGAGACAAACTATTTTCTTGGCACAAGGACTTTAGAAATATTATTTTTAGTCATGGTACAAGGAATTGACTATGTGGTTATTATGTCTAGCATCATGCATTCCATCATTATGAAATTAGATATTGATATTACATGTGATTGTTCGACTAGTAGAATATACATGTTAATAAATAAATTTTAATAAATAAATGTAATTATTTGACTTATCGTTGCAATATTATTCTAATTTCTAAGTTTAAAATCCTTTTTTTAGTCTTATACATTTTTTAAATGTTTATTCTTATTTAAGATAGTTTATCCAATATTATTACCATTACTGAGCCTCTGAGATCACCCCTTTCATATATTTTATTTTCCCAAAATGTGATGATGTATATTACGATTAACTTGTAGGAATATGCTAAGGGATATGCGTGTGTTCAAAGGGGTCACAAAGTTGTTCTTTTTCCATTTCATAATATAATGTAAAACGTATGTATATATCTAGTAATTCAAAGTCTATTAAACTAATCGGTCTTTCGAGACTTGATCTCTCGTGGTAATGCTAATGTCATGTAATAATGCACCGACTCTGGGTAACTAGGGTTGGGGTGATAGAGTTAGTATCAGAGAGAGTTTATTACAAACAATGGAATCTAGATTTAGAAAAACTATAATTCCGGAACATTACCCTAAGATAGACTTTGTGATTTATTATAGAAGAAAATCAGAAAATATTGGTAGTGTAAATATTATGGGGGTTTTCCTTGAAAATAAATCCCTTTCTAGATACGAGAAGGTAGAGGCCGCTTTGGCACAAATGTACCCAGGAGTGAAAACACTTACAAAGAGTTTCAGGCTTGACTCGGGGTATCCTCAAAAACAACAACGAGCATACTTGCAATCATGGTTAATAAAATCTTATGTGATAAAATTAGGATAATTCACATTTTATTTAAAAACCATTATGAAGGATTTATGAGTAAATATGCTAGCAAAGAAACCATTTTTATGAATATGATACTAGATGTCTGAAAACATTCAATAAATGTTGAGATTTTTTCTAGTTTTTTGCATTATACAGTATGATACGATCTAACATAGTGTATGTACTCATTTATAATTGGCACTTAGAATAAGGAATGGGAACTCTAGCAATACGCATGATCCAAAGTGTCAGAAGGATCATATCTTTCATGGTCATAATCGAGTATTTTGAAGGGAAATTGTTTCCTATGTATTCTCTTAAAATGAAGAAATAATATCATGTGTTAATAAGATAATTAATAAATTATATGAGTTATATGGATTTTATGGGAAACAAGAGAAGAAGAGGATGGAAGAGAAAAGGACAGATAAAGGGAATAAGGGAAAGAAGGATTTTCCCACATGTGATAATAGTGGAAAATATCACCATGGTAAATTCCTGAAGGGAATGAGAGATTGTTATAAGTGTGGAGATAAAGGAAAAAAAGTACATGATTTTAAGGGTAAGAAATAGGGTTAAAATGTATAATGATTCATCTGCAAGGATTTGGTTCACTATGTGAATCAATGTCTCAATCAATAGAGTATACACCAAATAATGCAATTGGATAATAATCATGTTATTATAATACCACAAATGAAGATAAATGATTAGGGTTCTTATGTTGTTATTAATGAATTATTCCATTTGTGTGTTTTATCAATGATATACTGGATATATGAATTATAGAAATAAATAATGATTGTACTACAATACTATTTTATTAAAGATTTGAGATTACATGGTACTAAGAAAAGTGACCCAACAACAAGTTAATTTTTTTGGAAAATACATGGATAAAGGAAATATAAACCATAATATGGTCCTGATACTGAGGTAGTAATTTTGGAAAAAGAGTTGGTTGATTATGATAAATTGTATTGGATATTGTTTACTACCTTGGAACTGATTAAAGGTTTGTTTATTCCATCATTGTTGGAGTACTCAAAAAAATTTATATAAGAAAAATATATGGTATTATATAAAGAATAAGGGGGCATGAATGTAATAAATAAGGATTAATGGTAATTTAGGTTTTCACCATGTTTTAAGAGATTACATGATGATGGTACTAACAGGTTATTATGTTGAAAAAATGGAGCTTCATTATGTTATGTTGACCTTCCTTATAAATTTTTAGACTATGTGTTCGGACACAAGTATTTTGGAAAATTCAAAATATTGGAATTAATTATATTGGACATTGGATACTATGGTTTATGATTAAAAAATTTATAAATATATTTTTTTGGATTTTTTTATAAAAAGGTCCACCAGAAGGTGGGATGACAACCTATCGCTTCCATCAAGGACGTGAGACTTGAACCCACAACCAATTGACAATAAGGGCGCATCACCTACCAATTGCCTATGTGATGATATTTTTGTATAATTCTGATTTTTAAAAATGTATAACAGGTGAATTATAAATTCAGGTGTTATGAAACAGAATACATTTAGTTATAATAGAATATTTTTGAATTCTATTATCTTTTGAAGAGAATTATGAGTTATTTGGTAGAAATTAGTTAATGGATGGAACTCTACTTATCAAGTATTTTTTTATTCTATGAAGAAATTAATTATTTAACATTAGATAACTAATCTACAAATAAAAGAAATGTGTTATCCTAATACCTTATGTTTTGTTAAAGTGATGATATTTTTATGGGGATGCCCTCATATTTCCATTTATTGTTCACTTATTTGTGATTGATGACCTCAGTAACTCCCTATAAATATTAATATTATTCATTAAATTATGTCTTCATAATTTCCACAAATTTTATTATATTCGATACCATAATTTTGTGGTTATTTTTTCATTTACCATTCCCTCTTATTAAGACTAAATTTTAGTAACCCTATTTTAGATGTGGGTTATCCACAAAGGTATTTTATATAATCATTATTTTATTTTCGATTTTTTTTTCAAATTTTGATGAAAAAATTTATTAATATAGGGTAGAATGTAACACCCCATGATTTCATAGTAATTTTTCTATTTAAAGTAATTTAATAGCTTGTGCTACACGCAACAATGAGTTCAAGCGCATCACGACCAATAAAAATAGCCATGTAAAAAAGAGGTTATGAATAGTAATAACCATATTTTGAATTATATATATATATATATCCTATATAATTTTAACATTTATATTTTGTCTTTCTTAGACATAATATACGTACAAATTCAATTTTTCAGATAAAAGATGTGTCCTTCAAAAATTGATATTTTACTGCTTATTAAATGGGGACCATTTTTAAATCCAATATTTGAAACTTTTATATATTCAACATGAAAAAAACATTATTCTTTAGAAATGGGACAAAAATATTTACATTGGTTAAATTTTTGGTTCTTTTATGATATCTTTCATAATTTGATGAATAATGTAAAATACAATATTTTAATTTAAAACATATTTTTTAATATATATAATTTATAGTGTTATATTATACATTTGAGTAGTTTTAAAGTATCATTAGATTATATTTTTGTTTTTTAATATAATAAAGGTCATTAGAAGTTATTTTACATTTAAATTGGGCATAAACACATATCAATCTTTTTATAGTTTATACGTCTCAAAATCCTGCTTTCTGGTTCTGACAGTGAGAAATAATTTAATATTAAATAATGCAACCTCTATGTTTTGAATTTGTTAAAATATACATCATTTTTTAATTTGGAAAATCAAAATTATGTTTGGGTAAATTTTATCCACTTCTCTAAAAACATTCAATTTTTGATAAATAGTAAAAAACCCCGCATTATTGACTAAAACTGACATTTATTTAAATAATAAATTTTCTATTTTAATTTATTATAATATAATAAGATATAAATAATACCTATATTAGTTCAATTTAATTCATTGTATTCATTTTAAAATAAGATTAGATATATAAACTTTTATTGAACTATTTAACTCTTTTTACAAACCTTCTAGGCAGATATGAAAACTTGCAAAAAACATAATTTTAACACTTATGTGAATTGAATTTCAGAAATTCTTGTGACATAGTTGACATCATTAAGTAAAATTTTGTTCAATAGGATGAAACTAAATTTTGGTTAAAAGTAACCTTTGTATTTTATTTACAATGCTTGAAAGTAAATAGGGAAATTAATGGTAAAAATGATACTATAATTACCCAAAACTGTCTTAATTCTATTGGATAAGTGTATTTAGAACAAAATAAACCTTAGGAATAAAATATGATCATCATTGATCCACTCGGATAAGATTAGGATATTAATTAATATTTTATTTAAAGAAGAGTTAAACGTGTTAAATCCAATTTTAAGTAACTAAAATATTTTTAATTTAGGGTTATACATAATATAATTTCAACTATATATATTAATTAGAATGAAAAAAAATATTCCATACATAATATAATTATAATTATAATTTTTAGACATTAAATAACTAAATTTATTTATTACACCATGATGATGTAGTAATTAACATATTAAAGAAAGATTAAAATAATTGATATTTAAAGATCTATATAAATGTAAATTAAGATCATTAATGCATTAAACAAGTTTTAAAGTTTAATATGACATGTTTGTGTTGATTTAATTTTTTTGAAGTAATAATATTCTGTTGACTTTCGCAAAGACCATATACTAAATAGTTTCAAAATAGACATAAATGTAATTTTTAAACAACTAAAATATTACTAATTGATATAATATTATTAAAAATAAAAGGATCGACCAAAGGACATAGATAATGTTAGATATTTAATTAATGAACCACATGGGGATTAATATTCATTTTATAGTATGTTTATTAACCATGTAACATAAAAATACAAGAAGACATTCTAAATGATAAACAATTTATCTAAGAGTTAAATAAAAAACATACGGTTAATATGGTGACATAAACTTGTATAAACCATTTGGTTGACATTATTTCTACCCATCTCCCCTTATCCAAGAAATAAATCAAATTTTATCCATTATAAATCTAACATGATTATATAATAAAATTATATTTTAATCTTTTCCTAAAGTGACCCTCACCTCTCTTATAAAAGGTTACTTAACCTTCTCCCAAAATCACACCTCAAAATCCATTTGGATCAGCAGAACCCAACTCAAGTATCATCAAAACTACCTTAAAATCAACATAGAGACCTTACATTGATCAGAAATGAATCATAAGGATCCCTTTTAATTGAATCAAAAGGAAGGACCCGAAGAAGAGGTAACAATTTCATCACCTCTTTTAAAGTTCTTTTCTTCTTCCACTTCCTAATTGTTTATTGTTTCCATACTAAAAAAATAATTAAATTACCTTATATAAGTAGTGAAATTATTAAAACTATGTTATTACAAAATTAATTATTCTATCGGTCCTATGAATGACTAAGTCACCATATGTGTGTACGTACGGCTTACCGTCTCCACATCCTGGGGTAGTTTGTTATTCAAAACTTTATTCTTTGGATAAGAATAATAATGAGTATAATTCTTTTAAATAATAAATATAACATGTTAATTATTCTATAAAAATGATATAAAATCCAATTACATATGATTTTACCATAAATGGAATGATATTTTCACTCATGCATACGTACAGATTATCGTCTCCAAGAACCCGATGAGATTCATTCCCCATTGTAACCATTAAAGAATAATAATCAGTTGATGATTAAAAATACAATATATGAACATAATATAATTCTAGATATTAACAAAATATATCCTATATATTACATACATTACTTACATAACAAAAAAAGAAAAGGAAAACAAATCAGTTCACACCCGAAACAATGATACTACTGAAATATTATTAACAAAGTAAGATTAAAATATCACATATGATATCATATTAATGTATGTGGTTCTTGTATAATTTAGTAAAAATGATTTTAATATTATACAGGATGTTAATGTACCCTCAACCAGGGGAATTTACATGGTAAAGGTTAATTTTATAGTCTCTTTATTATCCATGATTTCTTATATGTTGGTACCTACTGTGACCTCTTAATCATCTACATCCGTGTTTCATAAAAATGTATTTTAAAACATTTGTACTATTTCCTAGAATATGGATTAAAGTCATTTATACCCTTGTATGTCTTTTTATAAAATGTTTTGAAAAGAATCTTTCTATTTTTACCAAACAATGTACTTTATGACCTTTTCGGAAAAATTTTGGTACGAATGTTTTCTTAACTTATACGGCGAGTGAGGCTATTTTCCATCATTTTAAAACCTTTGAAGCTTCCCTTAAAATCTTATATAAAAATTTTGAAAATAAAAGTTTTCTTTTAAAATAATGTGACATTTAAATGATTTCAAAATAGAAAGAGATATTTCTCTCAAATAGTTTTGATTTCATCTATATCCACATTTTTGATAGATTTTACACTTCTTTAAAGTTTATTTCTTATGATTAAGACTCCCATATTATATTAAAGGTTTTGTGATATGTTTTAATATGGATGTGTTATATTTATACCATTCATGGTTTATGGTTTAAGTATTAACATTTGTTATGTTATATTTATTATGAATTATTATGTTATGTTTCAACCTTTTCATATGAGGAATGTGTTAGATTTAGTAAGTGACTGGTGGATCCTGCTATAGTTCCTCGATGCATTAGTAGGTCTCATGATACAAAATAGTGTCTTGGACTAAGTATTAGAGAAAATATTATTTTTAGTCTTGGCACGAGGACTTTACCATGTAGTTATGATGTATAAAATTATGCGTTACATCATTATGAAATTATCTATTGATATTACATGTAATTATTCCACTAGTAGAATAGCCTTGTCAATAAGTAAATGGAATTATTTGACTTATGTTTTCAAAATTATTCTAATTTTTATTTTTAAAAGGTTTTTTAAGTCTTATACATTGACTTAAATGTTTATTCGTATTTATGATAGTTTTTTCTATATTGTTATCCTTACTGATCATCTGACCTCACCCCTTTCTTATGTTTTCTTTTTCCCCAGATGTGAAGAAGTCTATTATGATTATGTTGTGGGTATTTTCTATGGTACATGTGTGTGTTCAAAGAAGACACAATGATGTTGTTTTTCCATTTCATAATTTTATGTAAATATTATGAATGTATCTAGTACTTCCATGGATACTAAACTAATCTGTCTTTTGAGGCATGATATCTTTTGATTATGACAATGTTATGTAATAATGCACCAACTCTCGGTAACTAGGGTTAGGGTGTTACACAAAACCACAAACCAGCCAATAGGATTCCCAGAAATTTATATTATATAGAACTGTATGTATTATGTAATAATTAAAAGGGAATAACTTTTAAAAATAAAACCCTTTATTATGGATAGGTGAGTAACACAATTAAATAAATGATTTTAAAACATTAAAATATATTATTATTTTTTGAGGATTCATAATAGAATTAAAAAATCAATAAAAATAAATTAAATTCACCTAATTTTTAAATTAAAACATTAATTTTGGTCTTATATCCCATTGATAGTAATTATTACATAACTTTTGGGTCATTATGATGTCGTAAAAAACAAATTATATTTATATGATATTTAATTTTTACCCTAAAATTCAAATATCACATAAAATTATGAAAAAATAACCATGGGATAATTTTGATGTTATGATTTAAAAAAATAATTTTTATAATAATTTTTATATTTTATAATAATTACTTTTAAATAAAAAGTACATTTATTTTGAAATTTAATGTTTTTTCAAAATAACAATTTTTGATCCATTATAAAAATTAAATTTGACACTATAAAAATTATATGATCATCTAAAGTTTCAAGAAATATTTATATATAATTTTAAAATATTATTTATTTCAAAAATAAATTACCTCAGAAGTCCAATAATTGAATTTTAATATTATCAAAATATACAATTTAGTCTATATTGTATTAAAATAAAAATCAATTACAATGTAACAATATAATGATGAAAATATATTCCTTAATCTATAAAAAATAATGAACACAATAATATTTCTTTGGTCTGGATACATATCCATTTAATATACTAGAAATTTACTAAAGATTATGTTGTGTGAGGGTGGGACTTTCATGGGTTAGATCGGAGAACATAGTTTGGGACATGATATAGATGATATTGAACTTCTATCATAAATAGTTTACATCGTTCTTATTTTTCTATATGTTTAATGACATAGATATTTATAGAATAATACCGTTTAATTTATATAAATATTTATGAATAATATATTAATTTTACATTGAAGGGGATACTTTTTCAGGTAGCGAACTCGACAAGAAACAACAGGTTTCTCCAAAATCATATGTTTCACCCAACATAGAGTGATACTAAAATTTAATACAGAAATAATATTATTATTTTAAATGGTATTTAATGTCTAGACATTTGAATAGCAGTAATGAATAATATCAACTGATTTTGAAAAATTGTTTACACATGTTAAAGTAAATATTCATTGGTTAACAAATTAATTAGAAATGAAAATAAAAACAAATTAAATATAAAGAATGTCTTTATATGAATACCTATTTAATAGAGAATAATTGTGTTTATAAAATAACATCACTCTTTTTTTATTTTTATTTACTGAAAAATATAAGTTATAAATTCAATGTATTGGTTAAATTTATCTTTTATGTTTTCTAGATATGATATAAGAGAAATTTCATTTTTTTCGAAAAAATAAGTAATTTTTTAAAAATGCAATTTTATAGCTTTTTAAGAGAGAACACTTTTTTAAAATTATATTTTGAAACTTTTATATCTTATATTTAAAAAACAATAAACATATTATTTAGAAAAATGACATAAAAATTTACTTTGGATGTTTTTTTGAAATTTTTGTCATAACTATTATGTTTTAATGAATAGTAAAAATATGCAAAAAATTTATTGAAAACAAAATTTTCCATCATGATAATTTATATACCATTTAATCCAATGTTTTTCATAGGAAATAATTTCACTTTGAAGTTGGACCTAAACACAAGTCAATATTTTAATAGTTATTACTTCTCAAAACCCATCTTTTTTTGACAAAATGAATTAATTTTAAATTAATTAGTAAAAATTAAGTATTTTAGATATAGAGAAATGGATTCTATATTTTGAATCCCATGGTCAAAATATTATGAATATGCACATTTTATTGTTGGAAATTATGAAAATTAACTTCAATAATTATTTTATTTACCATGGTTAAAGGGTAAATATTGTAAATAAAGGTAAAAAATAATATTTTTATAATATTAAACTACAATAACATGTGTCCCAATCATATTGGATAATATATTTCGGACCATTTCAATTCTTGGGTTGATTTTGGGACCCCTTAGAGACACATGGGTGTGATAATGACATGTTATAATAATTAATTTAAAGTAAAGAGAATTATAACATTAACATGTATCATTTACTAAAAAACATTATATGGGGTTATATACTTGATATATTAAAATATAAATAGTTATTAGAAATATAAAATTATTTCCTACATCATGGTATTTTATTTATAATTTTTATACATTAAATAAATAATTTTAACTATGCCAGAATGATGATGTTGTAATTATTTCTTTAATAAAGGATTCAAATAAATGATATTTTAAATGTTAAAATAAATGAAATGTGATTGTTTTGATGCCATCCACAAATTTTTTGATGAAATTTACATATTAAATTTCAGTTAATTATTCTATTTTTCAAGAATAATGTTTTTATGATTTAAACAAATAAATTACTAAATAGTTTTAAAATTGACAATAATGAGTTTTTAAAACAAATACTATTTTATTAAATGATATAATAGTGCTAAAAATATATGATTCAGAAAAATAACATATATAATGTTAAAAATGTCATTAAGGATTCAATTATGGTTCTCTTGGAATTTTATAGTAATTATTGTGACAATAATTTATTAATATACAAGAAGATATGGTAAGAGTTAATATTTTTCACTAAAAGTTGAAGCTAATAGATAAGGTTAAATTTGTTACCAAATATTTTATAAAACCGATTGGTTTAGAGTTTTTCGACCCAAAATCATATTAGCTTTTAAAGAATTGATTTTGTGACCATTTTTGAATCACCTCAAGCTTACATAGTACGTTTCCCTTTGAATAATACAGTAGCTTGTGTTGTACGTAACTTCGAGTTCAAACACAGTATATCAAATAAAACTAGCCGTTATGAATAGTAATACCAACTTTTTAAAATTTTATAAATTCTATATTTCAAAATGGACTTCATTTTTTGATTCATAAAATCGAAATTAGCATTGGGGGAATCTGTGATATTTTTCTAAAAAACATTACATTTTTGATGAACAGTGAAAAACACTGAGTTATAGTTTAAAACCGAATTTTTATTTAAATAATTATTTATTTTATTTTAATTTATATTAGGTCAAAATAGATATAAAATACCTATATAAATTCAATGTAATTCATCAGAGTCATTTTATAATAATTTTAGATATATAAATATTTTGTTGAACCTTTTATTGTCTTTTACCCACCTCCTAGGAGCATTTGAAAATTTACATAAAACATAATTTTACAGATTCTATTAGTTTAATTTTAAAAATACAAGAGACATTTTTGATATGATTAAGTAAAATGTGGATTAATGAGAGGAAAATAATTTTTGGTGAATAATTTCTTTTTACTTATATTCGTTTATAAGTAAATTTGGTAATTGAGGGTAAAAATGATATTATTAATATCCTAAAACATGTCCTAATTCTATTGGATAAGTATAATTAAACCAAAAACAACCTTATGAATAAAATATGAACCACTTTGGTCCACATGGATTAGATTAGGACACTTATTATTATTTTATTGAAAGAAGAGTTAAAAGAGTTAAAATCAATGTTTAATAAGTAAAACATTATTTATATAGGGTTATGCATAAGATCAATTAGACTATAAATATTAATTACAAAGATAAAAATATTTCCTACATAATGGTATTTTATTTATATTTTTAGAAATTATATAAGTTAATTTATTAATGACACAGTAATGGTATAATAATTACCTAATTAATGAAATTTTAAAATAATGGATACTATAAATATCCAAAAAATTGGAATTTGAGACTTTTGATGAATTAGACTATTTTTATAGGTTAGTATGACATATTATGGTTTATTAGATGAATTTATTTCTATGTAAAAATGTTGTTATAAATTTAGAAAAAACAAAAGACCAAATAGTGTCAAAATTGACATAAAAGTGTTTTTAAAACAAATATTATATTATTAATTGATATTCTATCCTAAAAATACATGGTTCATACAAAGGACTTATAAAATGATAGTTGTATCATTAATGAACCACTTGGGGTTCTATTGGACGTATATAGTAAGTTTATTAACCATATAATATAAAAATACAATGAGACATGGTAAATGTCAAACTATTTAACTAAGAGTTAAATGTAAATGATATAGCTAATATAGTGACTGAAACCTATCTAAAACCAATTGGTTGAGTTATTTTCGACCCATAACTACTTTATACATTAAATAATACACATTATAGTTATTATAAACCTAAAATTATTTTATTATAAAATAATATTTCTAGGTTTTTGTAAGTTTCCTCTGACCCCTCTTATAAAAGGGACCTTCTCCTTCCCTCTAATTCCTATCTTAAAACCCATTTGGCTCAGCCAAACCTTTCCCAAATACCCTACTAACTGTCCTTTATTCATAATATTTGCATTACATTAGTCATAAAGACAATCTAAGGAGCCCTTTTGATCAAATCAAAAGGAAGAACCTGAAGAGGATGTAAATATTTGATCACCTCTTTCAAGTTCCTTTCTTCTTCCAATTATTTTTTCTTTGTTGATTCAATTCTGAAATAAAAACTCAAAGTTATTATATATTATGTGATGTTATTATAAATATGGTATATCCAAATTCATTATTCTATTAATCCTTTGAATGATATGTCACCATACGTGCATACATATGGTTTATCGTCTCCACGTCGTGGTGTAATTGTTATTTAATACATTATTATTTGGATGGGTATAAGAATGATGTGTAATTGATGTTACTAATAAATATAACATGATAATTATTTGGTATATATGATATAACATCCAATTATATATTATTTTAATATCAAAAAATGATATTGCTGCTCGTGTGTACGTACGAATTACCATCTCCACGAACGCGAGGAGATTCATTCCCAATCGTATCTATTCAAGAATAATTTTAATTATATGATTAAAAATAATGTTTAAATACGTAATATAATTTAGAATATTAATAAGATACATCCTATCCATAACAAAAATTTCTTACGTAACAAAGCATATAGAGGAAAAAAAATCTGTTAACACCGAAAACGACGATAATACTAAAATATTATTAACAAAGAAATGTTAAAAGGTCATATATGATATCATATTAATGTATATGATTATTGAATAATTTAATAACAATTATTTCACAATTATATAGGAGGATAACCTACCGTAGACCTAGTAAAAGTAAAAGGTCGGGTTCAATTCTACAATCTCATCATTATTCTAGATTGTTTATACGTAATTATCTACTAGGATCTCTTTATCATCCACACCCATGTTTCTTAAAAATGTATTGAAAACATTCTTAGTATTTTCTAGACTATGGGTTAAATTTATTTATACCCTTTTTTGAATTTTATAAGATTTTTATAATGAAAATTTTCATCATTTTCCTAACAAAGTACTTTTTTACCTTTTCGACAAATTTAAGGTAAGAATGTTTTTTTAACTGATACGGTGGGTAAAGCTATTTTATGCCATTATAACATCGTCGAAACATCCCTGACATTACTATAATAATATTTTCAAATATAAATGTTTTCTTATAGAATTACATGGCTTTTAAATAATTTCAAAATAGAAAGATATATTTCTATAAAAAGGTTTTTATTTCATCTATGTCAACATCATTTGATGGATTTTGAGTTTGTTTGAAGTTGATTTGTTATGATATAAAACATCCATATTGTATTGAAGGTTTTGTGATATGTTTGACTGTGGATGTGTTATTTTATACCATTCATGGCTTATGGATAAGGTATTGTCATTTCATATGCTAGTTTTATAAAAAATGTTTATGATATGTTTAAACATTTTAATATGAGGAATGAATTGGACTTACTAAGTGACAGGTGGAGCCCGCTATAGCTCCACAATGCATAGGTAGGTCTCATGAGACAAACTAGTGTCTTGGAACAAGGGCTTGACAGAATCTTATTTGTAGTCTTGGCATAAGGCCTTGACTATGTGGTTATGAAAGTCTGGAATTATGAATTCCATCATTATGAAAGTGGCTATTGATATTGCGTGTGATTATTAGACTAGTAAAATATCCATGTGAATAAGTAAATGTCATTATTTGATTTTTATCTTTTCTATTTTATGATGAATTTCTTGTTTAAAAGACTTTTTTTTTAGTCATATACATTTCCTTAAATGGTTATTCTTATTTATGAAAGATTCCGCTATATTGTCATCCTTACTGAGAATCTGAGCTCACCCCTTTCTATGTTTTATTTTTCCCAGGATGCGAAGAATTATATTGTGAATGACCTGTGGGGATAGTCTTTGGGATCTTAGTGTTTTATTTGGAAATTTTTTTTATTTTCCATTTTATGATGTAATTAAAACCTTATGAATGTATCTAGTGTTTCCAAAGCTACTAAACTAATCAGTCTTTCGAAACATGATATTTTTTGATCTTTCCAACGTTATGTAATAAGTATCTGACTCTAGGTAACTGGGGTTGAGGTATCATAGTTGGTATTAGAGGAAGTTTAGTATAAACTTTGAAACTAGATTTAGATAAACTCTGATTAGAGCACATACCGCTAAGATTAACTTTGTTAATAGTATAGAAGAACTTCCATTAATTTTGGAAATGTAGAGATTTTGTGAGTATTCCAGGCAATACATCCCTGTCTAGATATGAGAAGGTAGAGGTGGTTCTGGCATAGATGTACCTAGGGTTAAAACTCGAAAACACCGCTTTGATCTAGACTCGAACGGGAACTGGTGCACGAAAAAGGGCATTGTTGTACTCTTGGTTACGACACTTCTGGGGGATATTCATAGGATAATTATCATTTTAATTACAAACCATTATGAAGTGTTTATGAGTATATACTTCCTCAAGGAAAACATTTCTTTAATTTTGTATTATATACATAAACTACTTAATTTATGTTAAGTATTTTACACATTTGGAATTATGTATTTTGATTCATAAACTAATGTAGTTTATGCCATTTTTTAGAAATGGCAAACAGTAGATGGAATGAGACCTCTAGCAATACGCATGATCCAAAGAGTAGGAGGGATCATATCTTTCATGGTGTTATGCCAACATTTATAAAGAAAATAGTCTCCAATGTATTATCATCATATGAATAAATAGTATCATGTGTTAAAAAGATAAGTAACGAATTATCTATGTCTTATGGATTTGAAGGGATGCCAGAGAAGAAGAAGATGGTAGCGAGAAAGATGGAAAAAGGGAATAAGGGAAAGAAGTATTTTCCCATATGTGACAACTATGGAAATATTCACCTTGGTAAATGCTTGAAGTGAATGAGAGTTTGTTATAAGTGTAGAGGAAAAGGACACCATGTACTTGATTTCAGGTGTGGGAAAAATGTTTCAAATGTACAATGATTCACGTGCAAGGAGTTGGGACACTACACAAATCAATGTCCAAATCATCATAGTATAAAACAAATGATGCTATTGGATAATAATCAAGTTTTGATACTACCGAAGATAAAGATTAATGTATAAGAATCCATATATTGCTATTAAAGTATTGTGTCATTTGAGTATGTTGATGTATTTCCAGATGATTTACCTACACATCCTCTAGAAGGATAAATTGAGTTTTCCATTGATTTAATTCCTGTTTCATGGCCCAAATAGAAGACCCCTTATAGAATGGCCACTATAGAAATAGTGGAACTAAAGAAAAAACAATAGGAATTGAGAAATAAGGTATTCATTTTCCCTAGTGTTTCTCCATGGGGAGCCCCTATCCTTTTTATTAAGAATAAAGAAGGATCTATGAGGTGGTGCATTGAATACAGGGAGATCAATGCTATAACAATAAATAACATGTATCCCCTACATCACATTGATGATTTATTTGACCAAATTCATGGAGATCATTACTTTTCAAAAATTTACCTTAGATTTGGATATCATCTGTTGTGTGTGAAGAAGGAAGACATTCCAAAAACAACATTTCGAACCTAGTACGAGCATTACGAGATTATAATAATGCATTTTGGATTGACTAATACAACCTCTGTTTTCCTGGATCTAATGAACAGAGTTTTCAAGGAATATATTGATGTCTTTTTAGTAGTATTTATTGATGATATCTTGGTATAATCTAAAATCTATTATGATCATGAAAATCACTTACGCATTATCCTGAAGACGCTTAGAAGACATGAATTATATGAGAAGTTTAGAAAGTGTAAATTATGGCATCAGAATATTCCTTTTCTTGTCCATATCATCTCTATGTATGGAATCTCCATTGATCCTTGTAATACAAGAGAAATCCATGAATGGCTAGCACCGACAAGTATAAATGAGGTACATAGTTTTATTGTTTTATTAGGTTATTATAGGTGTTTTTTCTGGAATGTTTCCCGAATGGATAACCCATTAACCAAGGCCGCATGTAAAGGGGTGAAATTTGTTTGAAAAAAATAATGTAAATAATGTTTTGAAGAATTTAAGAGAATATTAGTCAATGCTCCTATATTAACTCTACCATCGGGGAATGCTGGGTCTGTTATTTATAGTGACGCTTCAAATAAAGGACAATGTTGTGTCCTTATATAGAATGATAAGGTGATTGCCTATGAATCAAGACAACTAAAAATTAATGAGAAAAACTACCCCACTCATGATCTTGGGTTAGAAGCTGTAATCGTTTTTTTGAAGATTTGGAGACACTATATCTATGGTAAAAAATGCGAGATATATACCGATCACAAGAGTTTGAAGTATATTTTCTCACAGAAAAAACTCAACATGAGGAAAAGGTGATGGCTTGAATTAATCAAGTATTATGATTGCACAATACACTACCACTGAGGAAAGAAAATAAGGTGGCAGATGATTTGAGTAGAATGGATCATGGTGTTTTGAACATGATGAGATTTAAAAAGGAGCCTATATATATGGATCTTGTAATGATGGATATGGGAATCACCATGGAAGGTGAAACATCAATACTTTTTCAAATGGGTGCCAAAAAATCATTACTAGAAAGGATAATGAGTTCTCAGAACAGTGATGAAGAGTTTCAAAATATGACTAAAGCTGTGAATGATAGGAGATTGAGTGACTTTTTTTATGAAGATGGAATTTTGAAATTTGGGAAGAGACATTGGGTTCCTAATATACCAGGTCTAAAAAGGGAATTGGTGGATGATGCTCATAGTTCCAATTTCTAAATACACCATGGTAGCACTAAGATGTATAATGATTTGAAGGAACATTTTTGCTAGGACAACATGAAGAGGGAGATTTCTGATTTTGTGTCAATATGTATAGTTTGTCACCAAGTGAAAGCTACAAGGCAACAACCTGGAGGAGTCATGCAACCTCTCCTCATACCTGAGTGGAAATGGGATAATATTACAGTGGACTTTTTTCATGGGACTACCAAAGACTCCTAGAAGGAAAGATACAATATGGGTCATTATTGATCCTCTTACCAAGTCAGCACATTTTCTTGCTATAAGGGAAGTTTTACCACTTGAACGTTTAGAAATTCTATATATTAATGATGTTATAAGACTTCATGGAGTTCCAATACCGATTTTTTCTGATCATGATCCCTATTTTACATCAAGATTCAAGAAAAGTCTTCAGAAAGCCATGGATACTGAACTTCATTTGAGCACTGCCTACCACCCCCAAACTAGGGGACAATCAGAATGGAATATTCACACCATTGAAGATATGTTGAGATCATTCTCACTTTACTTTCAAGGTACGTGGGATAAATATTTTTCTTTGGAAGAATTTTCCTATAACAATAGCTTCTATTCAAGTATACAGATGGGACCATATGAAGTGTTATATGGAATGAGATGTCTCACACCAACTTGTTGGAATGATGTTGGTGAATGAAAACTCGTAGGCCCAGAACTTGTGGGGGAAACGATGGAAAAGGTGAAGGTAACTCAAAACCACATCAAGGAATCTCAATGTAGGTAGAAGAGGTATGCTGACAAATGAGGGAAGGATTTGGAATTTTAGGTAGGAGATCATGTTTTCTTGAAGGTATCTCCATGGAACGATGTTATAAGTTTCGGTAAGAAGGGTAAATTGAGACCCAGGTACATCGTACTTTTCCAAATTCTAGAACGAATTGGGGCTATATAATACCTATTTGAAATAATTCCAAGTCTCTTCAAAGTCCACGATGTGTTCCACATATCACTATTGAGAAAATAAATTCCTAATCCAATGCATGTACCGACCTTTGACGAATGAGAACTAGAACCTGATATGTCTTATTGTGAAGATAATGTCAAGGTTCTTGATAGAAGAGAACAAGTTCTGAGAAACCGAACAACTCTTCTGGTAAAAGTTCTATGGAGAAACCATAAGATGGAAGAGGCAATGTGCGAACCCGAGGAACTTATGATGAGGAACCACTAGAGTCTTTTTATGCAGTAATACTCTAGAAATTTCGAGGATGAAATTATTTGAAGGAGGTTATAATGTAACTCCCCAAGCTTCCACGATATGTTTCCCTTTGAATAATACAGTAGCTTGTGTTTTACGCAACTTCGAGTTCTAACACACCATAACAAATCAAAGTAGCCGTTATGAATAGTAATACCCAATTTTTGAAATTTTATAAATTTTCTCTTTCAAAATGGACTTCATTTTTGGATTCGGAATATTAAAATTATCTTAGGGTGAATTTTTGGTATTTTTATGAAAACATTAAATTTTGGATGAATAGTGAAAACACTAAGTTATAGTTTAAAACCGAATTTTCATTTAAATAATTATTTATATTATTTAAATTTATTTTAGGTCAAAATAGAAACATAATACTTATATATGTTCAATATAATTCATTGGAGTCAGTTTATAATAATTATAGATATATAAAAAAATTAATTGTACTGTTTACCATCTTTTACCCACCTCCTATGAGCATTTGAAAATTTACAAAAAACATAAGTTTACCACTTCTGGGATCAAAACCTGAAAAATCCAAGAGACATGGTTGATATCAGTAAGTAAAATGTGGTTCAATGCGATGAAAATATCTGTTTGGTGAATAGTAACTTTTTTCTTTTATTTACCACGGTTAAAAGTAAATAAGGTAATTAAGGGAAAAAATGATATTATTATTACCCTAAAACAAGTCCTAATTCTATTGGATAAGTATTATTCGACCAAAAACAACCTTAGTAAAAAAATATGAACCTTTTTGGTCCACTTGGATTACATTAGGACATTTATTATTATTTTATTTAAAGAAGAGTTAAAAGAGTTAAAATCAAAGTTCACTGACTAAATCATTTTTAATATATGGTTATACATAAGATAATATTAGACTATAAATATTCATTAGAAATCTAAAAATATTTCCTACATAATGGAATTATATATATACATATATATTTAGACATTAAATAATTTAATTTATTAATGACACACTGATAATACAGTAATTACATAATTAATGAAATATTAAAATAATTGATACTATAAATATCCAAATAAATATAATATGAGACATTTTATGAATTACAATAATTTTATAGGTTAATATGACATATTATTGTTGGTTATATGATTTTTCTTCAAATTAATAATGTTTTTATAAATTTAGAGAAAACAAAATACCAAATAGTGTCAAAATTGACATAAACGAGTTTTTTTTTAAATATTATATTTTTAATTGACATTAAATCCTAAAAATATAAGGTTCTTCAAAATGTCTTATTTAATGATATTTGTATCATTAATGAACTACTTAGGTTTCTATTGAAAGTATATATTATGTTTATTACCTATATAATATAAAAATACAAAGAGACATGGTAACTGTCAAACTATTTCACTAAGAGTTAAATCAAAAAGATAAAGTTAATATAGTGAACGAAACCTGTATAAAACCTATTGGTTTAGTGTTTTTTGACCCATATCTACCTTTTAATTTAAATAATCCACTTTGGAGCCATTATAAACCAAAAATAATTTTATTATAAAATAATATTTCTAGCTTTTCCTATGCTGCCCCTCACCCCTCTTATAAAAGGTCACTCCTCTCTAATTCACACCTTCAATGCAATTTGGATCGGCCAAAATCTTCCCAAATACCCTCTCAAATTTCTTCCCTTCATCATAGATACCTTCCTTTAGTCATAAATACAACCTATAGAGCCCTTTTGATCAAATAAAAGGAAGTACCTGAGGAAGAGGTAAATATTTCATCACCTATTTCAAGTTCTTTTCTTCTTCCACTTCATTTTTCTTTGTTGTTTCCATTATAAATTAATAAATCCATTATCTTATATATACTGTGATGTTATTATAATTATGTTATAACCAAATTCATTATTCTATCTTTCCTTTGAATGACATGTCACTATATGTGCGTACGTACGACTTACCGTCTCCACGTCGTGGTGTAATTGTTTTTCAATACATTATTATATGGATGGTTATAAAATGACTTTTAATTTATTTAAATAATAAATATAACATGGCAAATATTATTTTTATATGATATATCATCCAATTATATATTATTTTAATATCAAAAAATGATATTGTCACTTGTGCGTACGTACGGATTAACATCTCCACGAACGTGATGAGATTCTTTCCCCATCGTATCCATTCAAGACTAATTTTAAATAGATGATTAAAAACAATATTTAAAGACTTAATATCACTCTCAATATGAATAAGATAAATCCTGTCCATAAAAAATTAATTACGTAATAAAGAATATAAAGGAAAACAAATCCATTAACACCTGAAACGACGATGATACTAAGATATTATTAACAAAGAAATGTTAAAATATCATATATGATATCATATTATTGTATATGATTCTTGTATAATTTAATAACAATTATTTCACCATTATACAGGAGGTTAACCTACCATCGGCCAAGGAAAATTACAAGGTAAGGGTTAATTCTACAATCTCCTCATTATCAGAGGTTGTTTATACGTAATTATCTTCTAGGACCTCTTTATCATCCACATCCATGTTTCATAAAAATGTATTTCAAAACATTATAAATATTTTATAGACTGTGGGTCAAAGTCATATATACCCATATTTGACTTTTATAAGATGTTAATAATGGAATCTGTCCATCGTTTTCCAAACAAGGTACTTTTTTTCCTTTTTGACAAATGTAAGGGAAGAATGTTATTTTAACTTATATGGTGGGTGTATCTTTTATCCACCATTATAACATCATCGAAGATCCTATTACAATATTATGAGAAATTTTTCAAATATAAATGTTTTCTTTTATAATTATGTGACTTTTAAATACTTTTAAAATAGAAAGAGATATTTCTCTAAAAAGTTTTGATTTTATCTATGTCAACATCCTTTGATGGATTTTAATTTTGTATGAAGATGATATATTATGATATAAAACTTCCATATTGTGTTGAAAGTTTTGTGATATGTTTGACTGTGGATGTGTTATTTCATACTATTAATGGTTTACAGATAAAGTGTTGACATTTCATATTCCAGTTTTATTACGAGTGTTTATGTTATGTTT
Organism: Viscum album; assembly: GCA_963277665.1. Taxonomy (NCBI): domain Eukaryota; kingdom Viridiplantae; phylum Streptophyta; class Magnoliopsida; order Santalales; family Viscaceae; genus Viscum; species Viscum album. The sequence continues at coordinate 1,223,389,797 of OY728131.1, read as the reverse complement.
AAACTCATTTATATAAGGAATGCATTGGACTTTGTAAGTGACGGGTGGAGCCTAATATAGATCCTTGATGCATCAGTAGGTCTCATGAGACCAAATAGTGTCTTGGCACATGTCCTTGACAAAATCTTATTTGTAGTATTGCCACATGGCCTTGACTATGTGGTTTTGAAATTCTGGCATAATGCATTCCATCATTATGAAATTGGATATTGATATTGTGTGTGATTTTTCAACTAGAATAATATCAATGTGAATAAGTAAATGGAATTATTTGATTTTTATCATTTCCATATTATGCTGAACTTCAAGTTTAAAAGGCTTTTGTTTTAGTCCTATACATTGCCTTAAATGTTTTTGATTATTTATGAATGTTTCTGCTATATTGTTATCCTTAATGAGCATCTAAGATCACCCCTTTATATGTTATATTTTTCCCAGGATTTGAAGATGTATATTATGACTGACCTGCAGGGATAGTCTATGTGATCTCACTGTTGTCTTTGGAAATAATGTTGTTGTAGTTTTATATTTTATGATGTAATGAAAACCTTATGAATGTATCTAGTGTCTCCAAGGCTACTAAATTAATGGGTCTTTCTAGACATGATCTTTTTTGATCATGTCATTGTTATGTAATAATGCACTGACTCTAGGTAACTGGGGTCGGGGTGTAACAATTTGAAACCGAAAAACATTTTATAATAAAGAAATATTTCAAAACATTATTAAAGTTCCCATCCCCCTCTTATAAAAATGAATCACCTCTACCAATATAATAACACCTATAAATCCCCTTGGCTCATCCAGATTCTGATAAAATAAGCTCCCACCACCACTTTCTTCTTCATAAAATCCTTTCCTTGGGATGAAATCAATTCAAGAAATCCTTTTGGATAAAATCAAAAGAAGACATCAGCTTTTTAGGTAACCTCTTCTCCAAGTTCCCTTCATTTTTCCCTTCTCCACTCCATATGATCTTCTAATTTATTGATTACATTACAGTAGATTTATAATAAATTTACTAGGATGTTTTGATGAGTTGTATTTGAATTACACTTACACACACATCCATCTAATGGATACAAAAATATTATTTTTGTGTACGACAAACTACTGCCTCATGAATTGATGATTGATTAAATTTCCCCTACCACCCCTCATCAAGGTCATTATGGTGAAACTATATTTTTATATGATATAAATTAAATTTTTATTATCTCTATGATTATGTATATTGTTTTACAGCATACCTTTTTTCTTTCCATAAGGTGTAAATACGATAATTTCATTTTAGGAAGTGCAGACTACTTCCCCCTCAAAGCGATATTATTCGTTCTTTCCATACGTGTAACGTACAAGGGATAATGTTAATGAACATATGTAACATATATAAAATATTTTGTTATACTATAATTATAATATACTTATGAATCCTTTTGTTTTCATTCCTTTAAATACGAAAAAGAAAAGAAAGTATCATTTATCTATACGTACGGCTTACCATCTTCATAAACGGTGAATTTAATTACCTATATCCAAATGTTATGGACTATTCTTATTACATATATAATGTATGTATATGATACAAAAATCCTGAATAATATTCGGTTGATGATGTAGTTTTTACAACATGGACAATTTACATCAAAAAAGGTTAATTTTCAACACATGTACCGAAAATCAACCAAATGTCCAATATGAACTAAAATAATTAACTATTAGTTATAATAAGGTAATGAGTTATATAAATTTAATATTAAACATGAAAAATGTTTTGAGGAAAATTTAAATTATTCTAGGTTAATTACACCAGAAATTAAAGAACTAAAGTGAAAGGTCAGACACAATGTAAGGGACATTGTCTCAATCTCCTTTCATTTATCCATTTCATGATAATATACTCCTATATTGTTTTATAGGATGTATGTAAATCCAATATTACATTTCATATCCATATTTTACCTATATGAATGTTATGTATTAATTCATAGAGATTAATATTTAAATGATGAATGAGGTGTGGGACACCTTGAACATTTAAAGATTTAATTTTCTAATCTGTGTCTTAATGATATTAATTTATATATTTATTTATATGGATATTGAAGGATTATAAAGGAAATTTTATATCTATATATAATTTCATTCAATGTTTTCAAAAGGAATAGTTATACACAAATTTTTTTACTTACTTTACATAATGAAAAAAGGAATGTTTTTTGTTTTAATGTATACAGAGATAATGATTTCTTCACTGTTGTAACCGTTATTTGATATTTGGATTCCACTATTAGCCCTAATGTATTTTAAATAAATGAATTATTATTTTATTTGGTTATATTGGTATTGAAAATGGTCTGTAAAATGAAAATGGTATTTTTATATGGAAATGTATTTTCAATTGGTGTTATATGAGTTTTTCGAAAGGGTATTATGATGAAAGTATTTTCTAAATGGTTATCGTGCATTATATGAAATGGGTGAGACTGATACAGCTTATACGAAGGCTTAAACCTCATTATAGAACACAAGTTAGCCAGAAACAGCTTATAAGAAGGCTTGAGCCCCATTATAACTCACGGGTGAGACCATTGTAGTTTATATTAAGGGATGAGACCAATTATATCTCTTTGCTAGGCCCGATATAGCTTATATGAATGGTTATCCCCATTAAAGATATTCAATTTGGAAGTCAGCCATATTTTTATTCCAATTGAATGGGAATGAAAGGGTTTCATTTATATTATTCCCTAATTCACCGAAATGTGTATTTGTTTATATTATTAGTTAAATGTTTTAATTTGATCAAAAAGTGTGAGTGTTATTCATGTGGAAGTGTTTTGATTAGTTCTCTCAAGAAAAAAATAAATGAGTTACCATGTATTAACTAGATTAAGGGTTTTCATTATTTTTATGTCCCTTACTGATATTTTTAGGCTCATACCATATTTTTGAAATGTTTTCCAGAGGTTATAAGGATAGATAATATAATGGAAGGAGTCAATTAGATTTTTTATCACGAAAAAGACATCATGTTTTTTTAAATGGTTTCATTTGGTAGAAAATATAGATACTGAGAGTAACTGTCCACTTGTAATGTAAGGGTCTATTTTTTAATAGCTATTGCCTAATTTTCTAAAACCCTAAAAACGAAAACATACTCAATGTGAAATCTTGACTCAACTCAAAATTAAATAGTGATTATGGGTGGGACTTTATAGTTGGTATTCGAGGATTGGTATAGACAACTTTGATGATTATGATGTTTTATAATGGCCAAGGGATACGATAAAGGGTTTATAATTTTATGTTATATTATAAGTTAAATTATTTTGAAACCCCTTTTGAGATTTATGTGATTTCACAGTGATTAATGGTATTTTTGGAGATATTCACCTCTGAATAAATTATGGGTTATTAGTTTTTTGGAAGAAAAATACGAGGTATGAAATAACCTTTGATGTTAAAACATGTTATGGTTATTTTTGATGATTTCATCACATTTTTTTAATGTTTTTAGAATTATTCAGTTTTTGAAAAAGGACAAAACATAGACTGTGTGACAACCGATCACATCAGACAAAGATGGATGAATCTAACCCACAACCATAGTCCGACTGGGATTTATCGCCTACCACTGGCCTACATGAAGTCCCTAGTTAGTATGAATTATTATTTTTCAGTTAAATGATTTTATGTATCATGAATATATATATTTATGGAACATATATTTTATTAAATGGTTATCCTTATTATAGGAATTTGATTCAGTGATTAAGTGATAAATGTTATTTTGGAATACATTCTCTCTTTTGGGAACACTGTATGCCCTTGGGAAATATAATACAATGGCATTTAATTTGTGGAGTAATGGTTGAAATATTATCTTCGAAGAATCTACATTTTTATTGTGGACATATAGAGATTGGTGTTATTTATGGAAATGTTTAACCTATCATAGATTATATGTGATAAGGTTAATTACTTTTAAGTATGATACTTTATGAGTAGTATATGTCATTTGGAGATAAATGTTAAGATTTTATATGGAAGAATAAGTGATCAAACCCTTCAAAATTTTGGATTTCAGTCTTTTTTTATTAGTTATAATAATTTTAAGGAATTATATTTATTGAATGGTCTTTGTATAACTTTCTGGTATTGTTTGTTTAATTTTGAAGATTAAAAGTAGTATTTATTTTTATAAAGGATTATCCATTTTGGTGATTATGTGATCTTATTCTGAACAGTTTGTTTTTGTTAATGTTTCAAGATAGGATGAACATATAGGTAATATTTTATTGTGTATGTCATTCTCTAGAAGTTGATTCTAGTGATTCATGTGTGACCAAGTCATATTGAATACTCGTCATTTGGAAAAAATATCTGTTTGTGGTAGAAACATATTTCTGGATGATAGTGTACATGACATGTAAGAATGTTTTTTATGTTCTTATTTAAGCTCATAAATAAATTACTCAACATTATGAAACGGATATTAAAACAAAAATATTTTTTGTTTACATTTCCTGATACGATATCAAGGAATGTTTACCCCATCACATGTTTTTGTTTTTCTGGTGGTTAGCTTTCACCTGATCTTGTTTTCAATCACTATCCATAAAAAAAAGATTGTTAGTTTTTATTCCATATGATTTTTTCCTAAATCATAGTATTTGTTTTATTAGGTGACCATTGTACTTCTCTTTATTTCTTTCAATGTTATAGTTTTATTGACTCTTTTTCTGATATAGGATTTTCAATGACGTTTCTAAGCCCAATTTTAAAATTGTGAGGATGCAATTTCCAAAAGGGGGGAATGATGTAACGACCCTGGAATTCATAGAATAATACTTATTCATTAATATTAATATTAATAATAATATATTATTTTTATGATAAATAGAATAGTATTTATGGTAGCATACTCAACATGGTATAACAGGTTTCTATGAAATCATGCGTTGAAGATAACATTGAGTTTTACTAAAATATAATAAAATAATAATATTATTAAATTAAAATGTAATTAACACCTAACCATTGGAATGGAGGGAATGAATATTATCAAATGAATTTTGAAATATGGTTTACACAAGTTAGAATAATGAATGATTGGTTACCCAATTTTTAGAAATGAAAATAAAAACCAATTGAATATGAAGGGTGTGTTTTTATGAAATCTTATTTAAAAGAGAATAATTGTGTTTATAAAACACAATCACTCTTTTTAGATTTTTATTTAATGAATAATATATTTTATATATTCAATATAATTTTTAAATTCTATTATATATTTTATGTATATGATATATATAAAAATTCTATTTTTGTTTAATAGAAGTATTTTTCTAAATATGCAGTTTTACCGCCTTTTGATGTGGAACCCTTTTTAAATTTAGTTATTAACTCCTTTATGTATTCTATTCGAAAAAAGCATACTTCCTATTTAGAGTCAGGACATCAAATTTTTTTTTGGGTGATTTGATTATATATTTTTTATAACTATCATGTTTTGATGAAAAGAAATAATGTGTTAAACTTTAATTGATAACAAATTTTTCCACAATGATAAGTTAAATTGTTAAATCATATTATAAAATGGTTTTAATGTATAAATGTAATATATTTTTAACATTGAATCCAATTTTGGTCATTGGATGTAATTTCACATCAAAATTGGACATAAACCCATGTCATTATTTTGATAGTTATTATTTCATTAAAACCCACATTTTGGTTATGATAAATTGAATTAATTTTAAATTAATTTCTACAACTTTGGTTTTCTTAATTTGAAAAAATGGATTCCATATTTTTAATTATATGGACCAAATTCTGTGAATATATACCTTTTATTATTGGACCTTATGAATAATAACATGAATAATTATTTTATATATAATGGTTAAAGTGTAAATCTGATAAATAATGGTAAAACATATTATTAAAAAAAATATAAATCTACCATTACACATTTAATAATCTAATTGGATGAGAATTTTATGACCATGGGAATATTTGGGACAATTTTGGGACCCATTGGAGCCACATGGATGTGATAATGACATGTTATAAGAATTAATTGAATAGAGAAATATAACATAAACTTGTGTCTTTTATTAAAAAAATATTTTATGAGGTTATATAACTGATCACTTAAACTATAAATTGTCATTATAAAGATAAAATGATTTCCTAAATCAATTTATTTTTTTAATATTTTTATACATTAAATATATAAATTTAATTATGCCACAATGACTATGCAATGATTTCTTATTAATAAAGGATTCAAATAAATGATATTATAAATATTAAATTAAATTAAATTTTAATATTTTAAAGTGATCAACAAATTTTATCAATGATATTAATATATTATCTTTTAGTTAATTCTATTGGTTTAATGTAATCATGTTGATATGACTTTAACAAAAATCAATTATTAAATAGTATCAAAATTGACAAAAATGAGTTTTTAATGAAAATAAAATTTTATTAAATTATAAAATATTCCTAAAAATCGAATATTTGGCCACCAAACTTATTTAATGTTTACAATATCATTAATGGTCCTTCTATTCTTCTCTTGTATTTTTATAGTATCCAATGTAACCATAAATTATGAAAATGAATGAAGACATGGTAAGAGTTAATGTTTTTAACTAAGAGTTAATGGTGAAAGATAAGGTACAATTTTTACCTAGATATGTCTAAAACCTATTTCATGAGAGAGTTACAACCCAAAACATCTTACATTTTAAATAAATGTGTTTGGGAAATTTTGAAACTGAAAATTAGTTTATAATAAAATAATACTTCAAAACTGTCCTAAAGTTCCCCTCCTCCCTCTTATAAAAGGGAATCACTTATACCCATTTACTCATACCTCTCAAGCTCATTTTTGGTTCCATATTCTACTCAAATAATCTTTAAACATCCCTAATTTATTCCTAAAATCCTTACCATGGGAATAATTAAATTATATAATTCCATTTAGATCAAATCAAAATAAGTTGCACGATTTATACGTAATGTCTTTTCTCAAGTTTCTTTCCTTAATTTTTTTCTCCACTACCTATGATCTAATTATTAATTGATTACATAAAAAATTAGTATCCTAATTGTAATAGGATTTTTTATGAGATGTATTTGAATAACACTTACACACTCCTTTATCTAGTGGATATGAAAATATTATTTCCAGGTACTGCGAACTACTGCATCATGAAATGATGATTGTTCAATTTTACCCTACCACCTCTCATGGTGGACATTATAATGGAACTGTATTTATATAATATATATATTATATTTATATTGTATCGATCATTCTATATTTTTATTTTACATGATACCTTTATATTTACCGTAATGTGTAAATAAGATAATTCCATTTGAGGAAGTGCAGAGTACTACTCCCTAAATGTGTTGTGGGCCGTTCATGACATACATAGTACATATAAGGGATACAATTAATGGATCTATGTACCATATATATAATATGTTATTATAATATAATTTTAATATATATATGTATCATTTAGTTTTAATTTTTTTTAATATGAAAAAAAATGATAGCAGCGTTAATTTGTACGTACGACTTGTCGTCTCCATGAAGAGTGCATTTAATTTACAATATCCAAATTTTATTTACTATTATAAATACATATATATTGAACTGATATTATAATTAAATCATGAATAATATTTTGTTGATGATGTAATCTTGACTAAATGGACAATATTCATCAAAACAAGTTCATTTTTGACTCTTTTACCGATCTTCAATGAAACGTCTAATATGAACTAAAATAAATAAGTAATTTTTATTACACGATAATAAGTGATATAAAATAAATATTAAAACTTGAAAAATTTTCTGAGGTAAGTATAAATTAACCTATGTTTTTTTTCAGTGTATTAACGAAAAAACATGGTATGTCAGACACAAGTTAAGGGATTTCGTCTCAATATCCATTCATTGAGGCATTTCATGATAATATCCAGCTCTATATTTTTATAAGATGTATATATAGCCACAGTGACATTTCATATCCATATTTTAACAACACTACTATTATTTCTTAATTCATAGATATTAATATTTTAATGTTCAAATTGGTATGGGACACCTTGAACATTTAATGATTTAATTATCAAATAATTGTCTTCATGATATTAATTTACACATTTATTTTTTTGAATATAAAATGATTATAAAGGAAATTTTATGTATATTAATAATTTCATTCAATGTTTTCTAAAGAAATATTTTTATAAAAATCATTTTAGTTTCATTACAAAATGAAAAAGGGATTGTAATTTTTTTTAATGTATACAGAGATAACAACTTCTCTTCTATAGTTAATGTTATTTAATATTTTGATTTCTCTATAAACTATAATTTAGTCTGAAGAAATCCATTCTTCCTTTATTTGGGTATAATGGTATTGAAAATAGTCTCTTAAATGAAAATGGTATCTTAAATACAAATTGTATTTTTATACGGAAATGTTTTTTCATATGGCGTTGGATGAGTTTTTCAGAATTGTTTTGTGATGAACGTGATTTTGAAATGGTACTTGAGAATTATATGAAATCAGTGAGACTGATACAGCTTATACAAAGTGTTGAGCCACATTATATCTCATGGGTGAGCTTGACACAACTTATTAGAAGGGTTGAGCCCCTTTATAAATCACAGGTTAGCCCGTTATAGATTAATTGAAAGAATGAGGCTCATTGGCTCACTAGTGATCCTGATATAGATTATACAATGGGTGATACCATTTAAAGATATTCAATTTGGAATTTGACCAAATGGTTATTCTAATTGATTTGGATTGAAATGGTTTATGTATGTTATTTTCTAAGTCATGTAAAACTATTTTAATTTCATGATATTAATTTAACATTTTAATTTGAGAAAAAAGTATGAGTGTTAGTCATGTGTAAATGTTTTGTTTAGTTCTCTAATGAAATTTAATGATTTACCTTTTTAAATAGACTACTAGTTTTCTTTATTTTTATGTCTCTTACTGAGGTATTTATGCTCATCCCATTTTTTTGAAATTTTTTCCACAGGTTATAATGATGGATAAGAAAATGGATGAAGTCTAGAATATTTTTATCAAGAAATTGAAATAATGTTTTGATTAAAAGGTTTCCTTTGGTGTAAAAAGTGAATACTAAGTGTAACTATCCCCATGTAAAATCTGGGTCTATTTTTTAATAGTTATAGCCTAATTATCTAAAATTCTAAACCTGAAAATATCCTCAATGTGAATTATTGACTTAACTCAAGATTATGTAATGATTAAGGTTGGGGCCCTGTAATATCTCATCATAGGATTGGTCAAGAAAAAATACCAATGGTGTTATATCCCTAGGAAGATATTTTAAATAAGATTTATAGGGTATTATTCTACTGGTTGAGGCCCTCACATCCTTCTTATATGTCAATGGAAATTTTCAAAACCCTCTATTTAAACTAATTAATTTATCACTGTTCAATGACAATATTACCAATCTTAAAGATTATTAAAGATAATTTAAATACAATTGGATGTATTAAAAAATAATTACATTTATTTTATGTTACACTATTATATAATTAGACATTTAATGAAATTAAAGGGGGAATTATATTTAAAATAGTTAGTTTTGTTACAATATTCCACAAATAAAAATTTCTCCTTCTATATTTTCATTTACTGTACTAAAATGGATGTGGGTAACTCTGTTTCATCACATATTACAGTTCCCATGCCACCTTTTTAAACATTTATTTTCTTCAAAACACTTAAATATGGTTCATTATCAAATTTCATTGATTTTTATCTCTAAAATCTATGATTTTGGCCGAATACACCACATACGAGATACAATTCTCCAATGGTACCACCTATGGATGGAGTACATGTGAGGGGTCTGGTTTGAACTTTCTCATGAGGGATACGTGGAATACATCATGTACTTGAGATAGGTTTTTTGGGATTGATAGTTGGTTGGCCACCACTCCTATGTGATCAAGGATAAAAAATGGGATGATGTATTTTGGAGTAAGAATTCATTTCTTCCAATATCTAATCAGTTTCTACAATGGAGATATGTAAATTCATACCATGTCTCTAACATCAAACTCTAGGTCTCATTAATGATTTTCAGGGAAGATATTTTTAATGAATTTTAGAATACTTATGCTGTTTCTGAATGGTCATAACATTTTCCACCATTTCATAACCATATTCGGACATAGATGTTTTCATTCCCTATCTTCATCATAACACGCTGGTGTTCTTAACCACATACCCTAAAGGGATTTATAGAGAGGCATTTGGATGCTTGAATGGAAACTACTGTTTCTTGAGAACTAAAACAAAGGAAGAAGCTTATCTCATCCTCATTTGAAGTCCATAGAACATTCTATCCACATGGTTTGTAGTGTGAGAATAGTATTTTCATATTGACCATTAGTTCATGGAAGATAGGGAGAAATAATGTTCAGATCTTTGTCTAGATCATATTTTATACATTTCTATAAAAAATAGGTGAATCTAAAATCTTGATCAGATTCAATCGATAGTGGTACTTCATGCAGACTTAAAAATTCCTTGACATATATCCATGCATGTTGATCGAGTGATAAATCCTATAGATTTTTGATAAATGGAGTTGTCATTATAAGACGATCCACAAATACCCAAATAGAATTGTTTCACATTGATGTCTTTAGAATTATGAGGATAATGTCCATGGTAATGTTATTCAAAAAACATGATGGTATGGGTAATGATTTCATCATCCATTTAGACTTATGCATTTCTACATTCACTTTCAGGCATACCTGACACATTGATGTATAGTAAGAGATATCGTTCTTTGTTTTGTTACCATAGTAGTGATCACTGTGATCTTTTAAAAACCTGACCTATATAGGGGATCCAGCCGCAACTACACCAAACCCACCTCCATGGGCCATGGGCTGGCGACCACCGCTGAAGGCATAACAAACTCTAGGAGGCCATTTCCTAACTGCATGTAAACACACACGCAACCAACTCAATGAAAAGTACATAGGAAAAGAAAAACAAGATACTTCAGAACTATATATAAACCAAAAATATGCATCAACTTCTAATAAGTAAAAGTACATAAAAATAAACTGAAATGGAATGTGAAAAATACACAACCAACCAGAAAAGTGCCACAACCTGGTAAGAGGTGGAAAAGTAAAACAACTAAGAGGGCCCCGATCCTAGATCCCATGCTCGATCACCATACGAATTCCAATATCCACATATCCCTATGATCCTCTAATGTCACGATCAACCTGCTGTTGTCAGAAAGGGGACATAGAGTGCGGAAAAATCCCAAGTAGGGGTGAGTATAAAAATAATTAGTAGGATGCCCCGATGGCTCAAGGGAGCAGTAAGTGAGGTACTGAATAGGGATGCAACAGATAGATTACGGTACTGTAAAAGAGTGAAACTCTACCCAACAAATATGGGAAGTAAGATCATCTAAACATGAGGAGCTAGAAATGGGGAGAAGATAAACTTCCCATCAAGTCTCTGCTACCTATTGTAGAAGAGTAGACTCGTCCAACAACGTGACGCTATACACAGTTAGAACATGGAATACCTTGCACGTCTTCACCTCTCTTGGAAGAAGAGTATCCAAATCCCAAAGAATGGGAACTGAAAGTATGATATATATATATATATATGCTCAACCAATGAAACCCAAACTAGAGAGTAATGTGATATCCACATCACTGGCTCATCCTAGGAAAAGTGATACCAACAATTCCAGAATGAAAAAACCATCAATGCCCATCATCTCACAATTCTTCCTTGAATAGAAAGTCAAAGAGGCTCAATCACTGCACCTTGATACTATCCAGTTTGGGCAGTTCTGTCTCACCTTAACAGTTTTAGGTCACTTCATAAGGAAAAGTCTTAGGGGGAAAGCACCCATCTATATTGGGAGTCCAAAGTTAGATCATGTAAGTTTCTTCGCTATGTCGCACAGTCGTGAGATCATGTCACTGTGTTGTGAAACAACTATGCTTTCATTCTAAAGTATGTACATATAATGTTCTTCTATGAATGCCACTTCCCAGCCTATCTGGAGGGTAATCCCTAAAAGAATAATTGGGTAATGCCACTTCCCAACTACTCTATAGGGTAAGCCTAGAAAATATTGGAGAATTCCACTTCCCTACTACACTGGAGTGTAAGCCTTGAAAGTTATTGGCGAATGCCACAACCCTATTTTTCTAGAGGGTATGCCCTTGAAGAGTAACTGGTGAACACCACTACCCATCCTTGCTAAAGGGTATGCCTGAAAAGGAATGGTGATCCCCACTACCCAGCCTCATTGGAGGGTAAGCTGGTATTGATCTCATTATTCTAAAAACATCACTTCCATCATTGTCATCATCAAGCATCGCCTCAAATAGGTACCAAACTTAGAAAATTTATGATCACATATACAAAGCCACTACGAAGGAAACCATCACGTCGTACGTGGAGAAACAATCAATATAAGCTACTAGAATGCCACAATCCGAGTTCATAAGAAAGAGATACGAGAGGTAGAAGATTATTAGTAGTACACAAATAATATGGGGCCCACACGATGTGTGACCCCTCCTCGATGCCTGGTCATATAGCTAACCATTTCTAAGTCCCAACGGGAGAACTAGTACAACTAGGCATGTCAAGGTACTACCAGAGTACATGCCACAATATTCCTAATGCTTACAAGTGCTTGACGCTCGTCACTAAGAAGGAGGGTGAGAATCATATATTAGCTGACACGCCTCCTCAAATAGTTCCAGAACATCGACTATATCTTTCAATAAATCTTTTCATATCTCACAAGATTTGGAGTTGACCAATGTCATGGATTATCTTCAATCATATATAAATGATCTTCCACTTTTATTCCTTTCTTGTTTGCACCTTTAACATTAAATTGTGAATAAGGCTCTACATAATCAAATGGATCATAAAATGGAAATACTTGTAAAAAAATTGCAATATAGGATACTCACCTGTCCAAAAAAGACTACTGATGTTGATTTTGTATCTCCTAGAGTCATATGAAAATGACGCACCGTTGGGGAACACACCTCAATCTAGAAACACGTCATGTGGATGGCGCCATTGTGATACTAGTTGATAATCAAAAACAAGTAGGCTATTAATTTTTCCCAAAATAACATAAGAAGCATAAGTCATAAAAATGCAGCATACATCCAAAAGTCACCTCGTGGGGCCCACACCTCAGCCCTAAATTTAGGAATAAGTGTTGTGCCTTTGCAATCCCCTCATAAAAACACTCAAAGAAAAGTACTCAAGCATCCAAAACAGCTGGCAGATAAAAAAGTGGTATTTCATCATAAAATGTGAGAATCAGGTCTTGTGGGGCCCACACATTTTATCCAACCCAAAAACATCACAAATCGTTTCATTATATCTACACAAGGACTGGGGTCATGCTGCTGTTGATGGCATGTTAATCGGACATCCCAAATGGGAGTTAGTTCTGACAGAAGATTAAATAATTAAATAATTTATTAATTATTTACATTAAGGTTTTAATTCCACCGAGAGATGAAACAAAACCTCAAATGTCCCGATACAACATTGGAGATATCAACTGAACTCTAGGTTCACAACACCTCTTACGACGCATCAAACAGACGTCCGATTCATGAGATACGCCTGTTACAAATAATAATTAATATATTATTATTATAAAAAGAACATATCAAGATACCTGCCATTGAGTGGAGAACTGAAAATACCCAAAACCAATTTCCAAATGTCTGTCTTGATTAGACGGACCCATGGCCATAGATGACACATGAAACATATTAATTTATTAGATGTTGTGCCCCACTGAATGCGAAGGGGCCCAACTTGCCACTATGGCCCACATGGTCGGACCGTCTTCTACTACCCCAGCCCAGCCTGGTAGGCCTAATCTGATTCGGTATCATGAGGCTCACCTGCAGGTCCACTACCTCTTTTCGAAACCCTGTTGTCACGGCCCGTGCCGACACCTTCCGTCCATGAGGGTCGGTCTCCCTCAAACACTGCTCTTGTACAGAGACCCACGAGACCCGGGTCCTCCCTCCTCACTGCCCCTGAGGCAAGCACCTTAGGCTACTCCCATGATGTCCACGAAAACTACCCCCATATCCCGAACTCCCTCTGAGTTGCACCATCCTACTGCACCACACTGAAGTCATTGTCCCAGCCTGAAGCCCCGACCTTGCCTGCTGTGTGTTCCGACGCCGATATACCACGCTGCCCCGGTGCTCCCAGCTCACTGCAAGCCATGAAAACCCCATGTCACTGGCTCCCTCGTGCTCCGGCCACATCATGCCACCTAACATTATCCCGCTCTTCCACTCTCGAGCTCACCGCAACTGAAAACCATATGCCCCTCTGTGCTACACCCCCGGCTAGTGCAGCGCCTCTTCCCATCTGCTGAGATGCCACCAGTCTACTATGGTGGTCCCTTCCACGGACCACCAGGACCAAATTGGAGGTCCAATTTTGATTATGAATTCGGATTTGGGGTTCCTGGGATGAGGCCTTCAAAGCGTCACCCCTCGCTCATCGATCAGTCATGGTTTTGGAGTGTCTGAAAAGTTGGACGAAGAATTCCCAACAAAGGGATTTAGAATAGGGCTCAAACAATGGTGGTGTTTGTTTGGAAATCATTATTATCCTCAAATTATCAAATTATAAACAAATAATTTGATGAAAAATCAACAAATCAACAAAGGAGAGAAAATATACAAGAAACCGACTTCGCTTCCAATGCGTGTCGTAGGTGATGCATATGCGATGCTCCATCCTCGATTCGGTGAAACTTTGGAGACTACCACACTTCAATCAGGCATAAAACGCTGAAAAATGTTTTAGAGAGTGGGAGAGAGAGAGAGAGAAATAATATAGAAGGGAAATTAGGGGTTTCCCCTTATTTCTAACTCTTACGTGAATTTATATAAAACCACTGAAACTCTACGGATGATCATGGATTCTGAAACCTCTGTTCCCTCTCATTTTATATCATGCATAGGTAAAATGATTCATTTCTAACTCAACAAAAATCTTGGATTTACATTTCGTGTCTTCATTGGATTTTCAGTTTAAAAGTTGTTTGTGATAAAAATCACTAAGTCGTTATTCCAAAAAGATGATTTTTCCACTATATGACGTTTCTCTCAACTGTCATGCGCCGACAAATCTTATACCCCTCTTAAGGTAAATGGAACGCTCCGAACTCAACAGTGGACTCAAATTTATGATATGAGTTACCATTTGAGTTTTATTAGTATTTGAGATATTAAGTGAAGGAAATAATAAATTAATTCATCCATTTTTTTACCGCTAATGAGAGAGGGGTCCGAACATCCTGTGCTGACATAGTTTACATCTCTCTTGTTGTAAAAACCATGTTTCAGACCCAAAAGTGGTCTCATATTTCTGATATGATCAATTTTTTAAGAGATAACTCGTTTGTTTTTGAATATTACAAAAAAATAATAATATTTTTTTATAATTTATTCTGGGCACACCGGTCCTCGGAATTGTACGTCGTCTCAACACCTGGATCTGGAAATATATGTAGAAATATTCTAATATCTTATAAGGAAAAAACCTAGACTCTACCCCATTCCCTCCTTCAATATTTTCATCCCTGAAATGAAAAACTATTACTTGGCTCTCTCTCTCCCAAGAAGACCTACACAACACCATGCTAGAATAACACGCAAGCCGAAGGGATGGTTCATCCTCAAAATGTCTGCTACTTTCAAGGACATGTGTATGAACAAACATGTATCTAATCACCCGCGACACATTGAAGATGTCGTGAAACCACTCCAACATTTGGGTGGGTAGGGAAATGAGATAGGAAATATCACCATCTCTTGCTCAATTCAGAATGTCCTGAAGAAACTCGAGTGACTTCCATGGACAGTCCATTATATTCCACGTCGTGACTGTAATCACTATTTGTTCATGGAACAGGTTCTCGTGATTCCCTCCTACAAAAATATCCATCTAGTAAAATACCCAAAGATATCTAGTAACACAGGATTTCACAGTCAGTGCATCACAACCGAGACTCTCTTACATGCTAGATGAGTGAAGTAGTCAACACCATTTACTGAAGAAAATATGTACCCTCCTGCTCTAACAGGGTCAACTACTTGGAAGCTAACTACTACAAAACATCCTACACCTGGTGATTTTGGGATTTCCTACCGAGGGAATCTGCTACAACAATGCCACATTTCAAAACATAGACTAACATGAAGTCAATGTGTTGCATGAATTTCATACAGCACCTCCATCTCAGGTTTATGTCTTTCAGGGTGAAGATGCACCTGAGACAGTAGTTGTCTGAGAAAACCATAACATTTTCTCCCAGAAGATAGCATCTCCACATTTTTTGGGAAAAGAATACCTCTTCCAGCACCACATAGTGAGTCATATAGTACTGTTAATGGGGTGTCTATCACCTATACCAATAGTTGATAACAATATCATGATTAAAATTGATCATCTAAGGTACCAACATACAGGGAAGGTGATAAAACTCATCCAACCACAAGAGAATAGACACAAAAAGCATGTGGAATTCCCCACACGTCTTTTCCACTATTGGAAGGAGATTAATCTTCAAAACATGCACTCTTCCAAACCCACTAGTTGTACCTCGTGAAAAGGGAGTTCAAGTGGAATGACTCCACTAGAAAAGCCAATACCCACTCTGACACTCCATTACACAACCCCTCCATGAACACACATGTCAGAGGGACTCATCCACCACACCTCAATACTATCCTTTTTGGGTGGTACTGACTCTCCCTCAGGGTTTTTATCACATCACAAATACGTTTCTAAGTGGGGAAAGAACCCCTCTATATCAGGAATTCAATTCTACATTGAACAACACTAACATAGTGTTTCACCAATGCCCGACGTCACCCTCAGTAACACCTCGAATAAGGAGTTTGATGAAAAGGGTACTTCACGAAGTGTCTTAAAATTTCTACAGAAAAAGGTAAAAAGGACATAGAGCACACCTCTTATAATTTCATGAGCTATAGTATTATAGGCATCAATAGCATGTAACTACCCACTGCCCCGACTGCCACCTCCCTGTGCCTGATGTGGGATCCATAGTGGTGGTGGAAGGACCCCAAAACATCATCCAACAACCATAGTTCTTCCTTCTCTTCTATTAACACCACCTCCTTGGGGACCACCTTGTCCACAACTAGGAGATATCTGATCATGAAACTACCTCCGTCAAAGAGAGGGATCTACCGAATTCTTGAAAAACACAACACATCTTGTTGGGTAGTCACATGCCACATGACCACACCCATCAAAATAAATGCACTAGTCTCCCATGGACTATCTCGGTGCTCTACACTGTCCCCGACCATGTGCCTATGTCTTATCAAGAGGAGGCATCCAGCGTCGAGGCTATGCTAATAGAAAACTGCTAGATGTGGAAGAAATCATTACTCTATTGCACCCACTGCCAAAAATGGCCAACTGGAATCCCTCTGATAGAAATTTATCTTTCACCAGTGCCTGATCCAGAACCCTGAGATGGGTGAGTATGCACAGGGTAACTATGCTGGCACAAATATCCTCTACGGAGAACCAGCCCAACATCCCTTCCGGGAAGTTTCCATCATGGTCCACATCCAATGAGTAACGATTATGGTCTCTGTACTTAGTCGCATACTCATCCACTACCATCACTCCCTGTTGATGATCCATTAGCATCTGAAACCATACAGAGTGTAATCATGATGAGTCATACTCTTCATGAAATAGCTACTCGATGTAATCCCACGAATGTACTGACTCATCGTGCTTCTAATTACCTTGGCTCTACCAATGCCAAGATAATACATGGAAAACAATTGGCTGTCAAAGCCACAATATAACCTATCTGTGTCTGAACAATCTTTATGAGTCATACCACCGACTATATCCAACCCATCACTTCTGGTGGTTATGGATCACCGTGGAACCTCAGCAGTCTTTGACATTGGAACTCATGTAGCATGTTTATCCTGAATTAATCATTGACCTTCACACCCAGTACTAACTACTACTCCAAAGGGGGAGGTACTTATGACTGTCCACTTGAAAAAATGGTAATCATATGATGGATCATGAACCGAGGCCTCATCACTCGCATAATCTTCATAAAAAATTGGAGCTAGTATCTTAGATGGCTATCATCGCAGAGGCATCCAAAATCTAATCATGGAGTACCATGGTAAAATGAGAATATATATATCAACAATGATGTGGAGATGACACAAAAATTACAGTCAAAGACTCAATCGAATATGATGCATGTACCCATGTTCCCTACAACAAGGGTCTCCACACTCAGAGTCGACAAAATGTAATCAAGGTCCTCATGAATGGATAAGTCGGCTACCGCACAATCAAGGGATCCATGGTCTGAGAGAAGCTCTCAAGACATGTTGACATGATTTCCCTAAATTCCAACTAATTTCTTTTTAGGGATAATCCAAACAACAACCCAAGGAAAAAACCACCTCTGATACCACTTTTTCATGACCCGACCTGTTCCAGGGTTCGATCCGCAACTACCCAATGCTCACATCCATAGGCCAGGGGATGGAGACCTATGCAGAAGGCATAAAAAACTCTAGGAGGCCTTTACCTAAGTACCTACACACACACACATGCAACCAACTCAAAGTAAAAGTGAGGAGAATATGTGAAAACACATACAATGGTGCTAAATATAAAACCCAAATATGCATCGACCTTTAATTAGTACAAGTACAAAAATGTCAAACATAAAGGGAAAGGGGAATAATACACATCCAACCAGAAAAGTGCCACAACCCAGCAACATTTGGAAAAGTAAAATAGCTGAGAGAGATCCAATTCTAGATCAAAATCTATGACCACTGCAAGTGGTCCAACCACCCAATATTCCTATGCTCCACTGATGTCATGATCAACCTGTCTGTCGTCTACAAGGGCACACCATGTGTGGGAAAATACCAAGCATGGGTGAGTAAAAAAATACACATTGGGATTCCCTAAACTCTTAAGGTATCAGAAAGTGAAGAACTGAAGAGGGAAGTAGTAGATATAACATGTTATAATAAAAGAGTATAACTCAACCCAAATAAAGAAGTGGTGTATGATCTTCCAAACATGTGGAGATAGAAACGGTGGGATGATGAACTTCCCGTCGAGTCTCTACTACCTATATATGAGAGTAGACTTATCAAAAAACAAGAATCTAGACATAGAAATCACAAGGCATACCTCACACGTCTTCCCATCTCATAGATGGAGAGTAGGCAAAGCCCATGGAATCGGTACTACTAGTATGATATATATATGATCATCCAAATAATCCCAAACAAATGAATAATTGGATCTCCATATCACTAGTGCAACCCTGGGAGGGAGACTGCAATAGTTCTAGAAGAAACATCCATTGATTCCATGCATCCCTCATGTCTTCCCTGATCTACAAGCCAATGGGGCTCAATCACCGCACCTTAATACTATCCTCTTCGGGAAGTTCTCTCTCACCAGCACAATTTTAGGTCAAATCACAAGTATGAATCTTAGTGGGAAAATCACCCCACTTTCTTTCAAAATAGACTTTATTTTTGGATTATAAATATCGAAATTATCCTAGGGTGAGTTTTCTGTGTTTTTCTAAAAATATTCAATTTTAGTTGAATAGTGGAAACACTGAGTTATTGGTTACAACCACCATTTAATTTAAATAATAATTTATTTCATTTAAATTTATTTTAGGTAAAAATTGATATATAATACCTATATATGTTCAATTTAATTCATTGTAGTCATTTTATAATAATTTTAGATATATAAATATTTTATTGAACATTTCACCGTCTTTTACCCACCTCCTAGGAGAATTTGAAAATTTACATAAAACTCAATTTTACCACTTCTGTGAGTGTAATTTAGAAAATCCGAGAAATGTGGTTAATATCAAGGAGTAAAACGTGGTTCAATAAGATAAAAATAATTTTTTTGAATAGTAACTCTTTACATTTATTTACCATGGTTAAAAGTAAATTGGGTAATTAAGGGTAAAAATGATATTGTTATTACCATAACACATGTTCTAATTATATTTGATAAGTATAATTCTGATGAAAAATATTAGGATTAAAATATTACCATTTATGTCAACTTGTATTAGATTAGGACATTTATTATTATTTTATTTAATGATGAGTTAAAATAGTTAAAATAAATGTTTAATAAATAAACATTTTTAATATAGGGTTATACACAAGATTAATTCAACTATAAATATTCATTATAAAGATAAAAATATTTCCTACATAATGGTATTTTATTTATAATTTTTAGACATTAACTAATTTAATTCATTTACGACACAATGATGATGCAGTAATTACCTTGAAAATTAAATATTAACATAGTTGATGTTTTAAATACCCAAATAAATTTATTTTGATACTTTTTATAAATTACCCTAATTTTATAGGTGAATATGACTTGTAAGTATTCATTAAATTAACATTTTTTGACTAATCATGCTGTTATAATTTTCACAAAAATCAATTACCAAATAGTGTCAAAATTGACATAAAATAGTTTTTAAAATAAATATTATATTATTAATTTTTATTCTATTCCCTAAAAATATAATTATCGTTCAAATGACTTAGATATGGTTATATATAATAATAATTATCCACTTGGGGCTCGTTTGGATTTTTATAGTTAGTTTATTAACCATATAGTGTAAGAAAACAAGAAGACAAGGTAAAAGTTAAATTATTTAACGTAGAGTTAAATCTATAAGATACGGTTTAAATAGTAACCTAAACTTGTCTAAAACCTATTGGTTGAGATTTCTTCCACCCATACCCACTTTATATTTGAAATAAATCACTTTTCATCCATTATACACCGAATATGACTTTATTATAAAATAATATTTTAAGTTTTTCCAAAAGTGCCCCTCTCCTCCCTTATAAAAGGGAACCTCCTCCCTCTTCACATTACAAACTTTTGAGCCATTATGCTCGTCCAAAACCCACCCATTTCCCTTCTCATCTTCCCTAGATACATTATAGAGGTTCTGTTCTCCTCAAAATACCAACTCTAGTGCCATAAGAGGAAGCTTAAAAGATGTGCGTCGAAGAAGAGGTAATCTCTTCTACCGATTCTTTCAAGTTTCTTTCTTCTTAAACTTCTTTTTCTTTAGTGGTTTCATTATAAAGTAATAACATAAGTATCAATAATATACTTATATGTTATTATAAATATTAAACAACCCCATTTCACGTTCTATCCATGCTATGGAAAATGAAATCACTCCACGTGCGTACGTATGGAATACCGTCTCCACGCCGTGGTGTAATCTATTTTCGACCACCACCTTACATGGATGGGTATAATGGTGTAAAGAATAACTATATATAGTAATTATAATGTCATACTTATTCTGATATATTTTATGGGAATGATATCATCGCTCGTGCGTACGTACAGATTACCGTCTCCACGACGCGATGACATTCATTCTCCATGCTAACAATTCAAGAATGATTATAAAGAATATATAATGAAATATATGGCCTGATAAAGCAACTATGTTTATGTATATATATATATATCATATAATTACTTCCATTCAAGTCAATAATGAAAGGAAAACAACGTTCACACATACGTACGGCCTACCATCTCCATGAACGGTGTATTTAATTTCATTTATCTATCTATTATATATATATATATACTGAATATATATGATATATATATCATGATTTTCATTCTGTAAGTATTTAAATCATTATATAAGTAATAATAATATCATGAACAACATGTCCAAACATGTACGATAAATAAAACGATTTTACCCAAAATGACGCTATAACATGGAATTTACAAAATAACGGGTAATATAAAGTCATAAGTGAACCATATAGGATATCATAACAATGAATATGATTCTATAATAAGTAAATTACATTATTTAAATCATTATATAGGTGTTTCAGATATGTACGAGCATATCAGGCCTAATGTAAGGTATAACTTTTCTAATCTCATTTTTATCCGAGATTGCTTATAGGTATGTATTTACCGGGGTTATATTTTTCATCCATGTCCATAAAATGTTTTTTATAAAGTGTTTAATATTATTCCATGTACTTTTAAAGTAATTTTTCCAC
The DNA here is from genome assembly GCA_963277665.1 of Viscum album. NCBI lineage: Eukaryota > Viridiplantae > Streptophyta > Magnoliopsida > Santalales > Viscaceae > Viscum > Viscum album. The sequence goes on along the minus strand of OY728131.1, from coordinate 1,223,367,491 downwards.
TCTTTGACTTTTAATTTGTGTTATGGAAGGAATCTTGCTTTTTTTACCATATGTGGTACTTTTGGACTTATCTGTTAAAAGTACGAAGAGAATGTTTATTTAACTTATACGGCATGAATGGATTTTCACTGTTTCATAATGCCTTATTATCAGGAATCTTCCTATACATTATTTCATTATTATTTTCAACAAAATACTTTTCTTTTAAAATTGCATGGAATTTTGATAAAAGAAAATGATTTTGATGAAGAAAGGATATTTTCCTCAAGAATTCATTTCGTGTTTTTTATCAAAACCATTTTCCATCTAAGATGAATTTTTTTTCATATGTGTATGTTTCAAGTATAATATCTCTATGATTTACATGGTTTCACTTTTCTTATGATGAAATGATATCCATTTGTTTTATATGAATTATGTTGTGATGGGAAGATGTTTATGAAACCCATTTAATTATTTGGGTTATGATAAATGATTTATGTTTATGTTGTGGAACATGTAAGAATGATTTCATTATGAGATGGGTGGGACCTATATCTCCCTCCAATGCATTGGGTAAAGATTTATACCTCATAAGATAGACATGGATGGAACAGTAAGTTAATCCAGTTCAGTGATACAAGAATGGAATGAAGAGTGAACTCGATTCAGAAACGGACTTTGTCCACTAAGATGTTCTTGGCAGCAATTCCTTGTTGACTATGGAAATAATATCATGTGCTTAATGGTTTTTCACAATTACATGTTTTATTCCCATGTAATTTTATCATGATTAATGTTCCTTTATTATCTATTCCTTATGTATTTCCCATATTTATTTCTCAAGATGTTGATGTTTAAACATTATGTTCATGTTTTGAAGTTCAAATGTATACGGTTTGTTTTATTTTCTCCATTATTACCCTTACTGAGCATTTGAGCTCAACCTTTATATGTTTTATTTTCCCTAAGATTTAAAGAAAGCTTTTAGGTAATAAAAAAAGGGGGAAGATCTTTATGGGAGATGTTGATGATCTTTCACTATGTTTAGAAGATTATGTTCTGAGTTTCCAAAGACACTAAACTATTATGATTCTTGAGTGTTGGTTTTTGTTATGTATTATGTATTCTGAAAAAGTAATGTAATGTACATGTACGTCAATTTTGGTGCCTCTACACCTTCCATGATGGAGGATATACTTATAAAAGTCAGTTGGGAATGCCAATTTCCAGCCTAGTAGGATGGTGAGCCCTGAAAGAGTAACTAGTGAATGCCACTACCCAGCTACTCTATGGGGTAAGCCCTAAATGATATCAGCGAACAACACTGCCCAGCCACACTGGAGGGTAAGCCCTGAAAGATATCGCCGAACACCACTGCCCAGTTGTGCTAGAGGGTAATCCCCGAAGGATAATCTTGTGAACTCCACTTCGCCACCATGTTGGAGGGTAATCCTGGAAGAGAACGGAGAACCCCACTACCTAGCCTCAAAGGAGGGTAAGCTGAGATTGCTATCATGATTCTAAAAACAACACATCCATCACTTTACTCATCAAGCATCTCCTCAGATAGAAACCACACTCAGAACATCTCACTTCGTATCTAGAAATCCTCTATGGAGGGAACCATCATGTCGTAGATGGGGATACAGTCAATATAGGATACTTACATGCCACAATCTGAGTTAAAAAAGAGATACATGAGATAGGAGATTTGTAGTAGTACATGACGCATGTGGGGCCCAAATGATGTGTGACCCCACCACATCACCCAGACATGTACCTAACCATTTACAGGTCCAAAAGGGGGAAAAGTACCACTAGGCATGTAAAGTTACTCCCAGAGTACACACCATAATAGCAATAAATAAAACAAGCGCACGATGCTCGTCGTTGAGTAGGAGGATCTGAATCATAGTTTAGCAGACATGCCTCCTCAAATGGTTCCATAATATCAACTGTATCCATCAATTCATATTATCCACTCTCACAAGAATATTTGCTGGCCTAAGCCTTGGATTCTCATAAAACATGTCAAAAGGATCTTCCACTAATATTCCTTTCATGTTTCCACCATTGACATGAAATTCCAAATAAATCTCTGCCCAATCAAATAGATCATACCATCATGATCCTTGTGAAAAAAATTCAAGATCCACCACTCACCCATCCAAAAAAGAATCCTGATGCAGAAACTATATCTCCATGCATCATACGCAAAAGGTGCCCCATGGGGAAAACACCTTAATCTAGAAACACGTCCGGCTTATCGCGCTATAGCAATACTTGCAGATAAATAGACAATGTAGGATATTCATTTTTCCATGAATGAAAATATGAATTAGAAGTCATAAAAATGTAGCATACATCCAAAATCAACCTCATGGGGCCCACAACCTAGCCCCGAATATAGGCGGGTGGATTGTGCCATTGTAATCCCCTCATAAAAAACCTCAGAAACGAGTACTCAAACACTCCAAACAGATGTTGGGAAAAAAACTACCATTTCATCATAAAACGTGAAACTCAGGCCCTGTTGGTCCCACTCCATGTATCTAGACCTAACTATTTGGATAGAATCTTAAAAAGTTCGCACGAGGACTGTGGTCATATTTCCACTAACGATGATTCAATCAGACATCAAAAACATGAGTCGGGTCTGACACAAGATTAATTAATTAATTATGTAATTAATTATTCGCATTCAGAATTTCATGCCATCGAGCGACAAAATCACACTTCTAAGGTCTTGACCCATCATTGGGGAGACTGCCTCAACTATAGGGTCACAACACAACTGAAATCACATCAATCAGACACCCGATTCAACAGATATTCCCATTACAAATAATAATAAAATTTTTATTATAATTAAAAAATGATTTCGAGCTACCCACCTTAGGGAATAAAACTGAAAATCCACAAAACCCATTTCAATATGTCTATATCGATGATACAGACCTGTGGCCATAGATGGAGGATCAAACAACCACGCTATTTAGAAGTTGTTGCCCATTGAACGCGAAGGGGCCCAACTGGGATAAACGCTCTTCTACTGGGCCGGCCCGCCCTGGCCACCTCGATCCAATCTGCTGGCCCATAGCTCAGAAATAGGTCCACTCTATCTCTCCACGGCCTAGTGGTAGTGGCCTGTGTTGAATCCGAGGAGCCACTCTACACCGGTGCTCCCACCTCACTGCACGCCGTGCCCACCCCACGTAGTTGGATCCCTCGTGCTTTGTCCTCCTCGTGCCACCTGTAAGAGTTCCAGGCCACTTCTCTTGATCATGTTGCACCCTATCATCGTCTCTACCTCATTGAGACATGATGGCTACCCCAGCGCCTCCATGCTTCTGCCGCGACGCTGCCAGACTACTCCGGTGGTCCCTTCCATGGACCACTGGGACCACATCGGAGGTCCAATTTTGATTTGGAAGTTGGATTCGGGGTCCTCAGGATGAAGCATACTTAGCACCTCCCCTGTCTTGTCGATCCGTCATGGTTTTAGTGAATCCAAAACATTGTAAGAAGAAATCCCAAGAACTAGGATTAGAATGGGGCTTGTACGATGGCCGTGTTCATTTGGAAATCATCTTTATTCTCAAATTATCAAATTTTAAATGATGATTTTTCTGAAAACACCATAAATCAACGATGGTGAAACAATTAACATGAATCCTACCATGTTTTCATTGTGCATTGTAGGTAATGCGTTTATAAGGCTTCTGCCTTGTTTTTATGATGGTTTGTTGAAGACAGTACCTCGATCCGGCGAAGAACATCGAATAGTGGTTGATAGAGTGAAAGAGAGAGATAGTGGAGAGAGAAGGGAAATTAGGGGTTTCCCATTATTTCTAACTCTTATATGAATTTATACCAAAACACTAAAACTTTTCCGATGGTTGTGGATTCCAAAATCGCCATGCCCTCTCATTTTATATCGTTCCTAGGTAAAATGATCCATTTTGAATTTAATAGAAGTCTCTAATTTCAATTCCGAGACTTCATTCGAATTTTATTTGAAATTATTCCAGGGATAAAAATCACTAAGTTATTATTCCATAAAGACGATTTTTCCCCTGGGTGACGTTTCTCACAATGGTCATGCGCTAATAAATCTTATACCCCTCTTAATGTTAAACAACATGATCCAAACCCAACCATGAACTTAGATTTATAATCTGAGTTACCGTGTCAGTGTTATTTGGGTTTGATATAGTAAATGAATGATGTAATAACTTAATTCATCCATTTAATTACCACTAATGAGTGAGGGGTTTATACATCTTGTATCGACATACATTATGTCGTGCCTAGGGTAAAAGATGCGTTTTGGACCCAACTGTGGTCTCAAATTTCTGATATGATCAATATTTTAAGAGATATCCCTTTTCCGTTCCATAAAATGTACCAAAAAACTTAATATTTTTGGATAATTTATTCTAGGAACACCGGGCCTCGGAATTTCATGTCATCTCATTAATTGGAAATGGAAATATATGTAGAAATATTCCAATTTCTTATAGGAAAAACCCAAGCCTCTATTGACCTTGATACATCTTTGTACTCCTTGGGTGAATATAGAGTGTTGATTTTTTTGCAATACTGAATAGTTCCGTTTTTAACTAAAGATTTTACGGAGCACATAGTCTTGATCCAAATATCACAATTCTTTCATCATAAATTTTAAACATTCATGATTTCCCATTTCTCATGGTTTCCACCTTCTTATGAATTTCCAAATCATTTCTTTGAAGATCATTTAGTTCATCTTTTATGGATGGTTGTAAAATCATTTGAGAATGTATTGATGATGTCACTTTTTTATTGACTCCAATGTCTATCCTTTTCATATCTATGATGACTGTAACATTCTTAATTCTCTTCATTGATAAAGATGCAATATATTTTGTACATAGACTATCCACCACCTTATTTTCTATAGTATGATGGTAGTGGATTAATATGTCCTAATCCTTAATGATCTCTAACAATATTTGATGGATCATTTTTAGCTCTTTCTTTGTGAATATATATTTAAGGCTCCTTTGATCAAAATATACCTCACACTTCTCCCCATGGATATAATTAGGCTAGATTTTCAATGAAATGATCATAACTTCCATCTCAATATCATTAATGGGATAGTATTCCCAGGAATTTTAAACTACCTTTAGTCGTAGGTTATCACCTTTTAATTTTTCATCATTACACAACCTAATCCATTTTCTAAAAAATCTTAGTATACAACAAAGAGTTCTCCATTTTTCGGTAGTGTTAGAAATAGTTTATTGATAAACCTAGTTTTTAGATCCTAAAATATTTCCTCACATTCTTGCATCAATAAAACTTTTACCCCGTTTCAGGGTTAGCTTGGTAAGATGGGTTGAAAAGTGCAACAAATTAAAAAAAAGGTGATAATACCCAGAAAACCCATGGAAATAGTGGATATCTGTAACATATGATGTCCTCATATATCGTTTAATTTCATCAAATATTTTAGGATCCATAGACATCCTATTTTTTAATAGTATATTCAACATGAAAGAACCTTCCTTCAACAAAAACACACATTTGTTGTACTAGGCATAGATCGTCTCCTTTTCTTGGGTCTTTAGCATTTCTCTAAGATGATCCACATGACCATCCATGCTTTTGAAGTATATTATAATATTATCTATAAAGAATACCAAAAATATTTAAATTTAATCTCTAAAAAATATATTCCCCAAGCCTGTGATGATTTTTGGAGCATTATTGAGCCTGAAATGTATCACTATAAACTCTTATTACCAGTACCATGTATGAAAACAATTTGTTAGGCTATCTTTCTCCTTCACCCATAGGAAATAATACCCCTACCGAAGATCCACCATTTAGAAATATTTTTCTCAGCAAAGATAAATGATCAAGTCATAAATCCAGGGTAGAGGATATGTTTTCTTTATCATGTTCATGTTAAGCTCACGATAATAAATGTAAAAGGGAATTAAACCATCCTTATTCATAATAAATAGGACTGGTGCACCCCATGTTGAAGAACATGGGCATATGAACCCTTTATATAGATTATCTTGTAGTTTTTTATTCAAAACCTCATGTTCTACAATATCTTCCCTATATGGAGTATTGTAAAATGGTAACTCCATAGGTTCCAGCTCGATTGAAAATTAAACCTCTCATATAGGATGATAATCAGACAATACCATATGAAACCCATCACTATATTCCCTTATAATGGGAATGTATTTGAGGCTGAATATTAAAATATACTCAATCATTTGAGATAGATATGATTTATAATAAGAAAATAATATCTATAATTGAGTTTTTGGTGATAAAATATATCAATTATCCCTCTTTCACTTGTATTGAAGCAGGGGTCGATTCACAATACAACGAATGATTTCCTTCCTACGATAAGATATCTTATCTTAATGTATAGAAAGCCAATCCATTCCCTGAATTACATAAAATTTCACAAAAGGGAGTATAAAATTGTTTGATGAGATGTTCAAACCAAAAATTGTAATAGTGAAAGAGTTATATACTCGGGAAGAAATAATTTCCACATTTTTCATTTTCACTTGTAACTACACTTCCATGATTTTTAGTGGTGTTTTAATAGTTATACTACAAATTTATGATATAAAGGAATTTGTATGACTATAATAAAAATTCACCTTCACTATCCATGAATGAATATCTAGCATACCATTCCCCACTTTGTTGTCTGGATTCACATCAATGGTTTTGATGGAAATATATTTTCTATGTCTATCATAGAAGATGTTGGGAGTCTCAAAACGACCCTTGTAGTAGTGAATTAGTTTGCAAAGTTCCCCAGTTCCTTGAAGTTGTAGAAATGAACAAAGATCCAAGGGTGAACTAGATAATGTCTTTCATATGTCTCATTAGTGTGTTTCTCATTCTAGAAAATGTAAGTTGGGTCCCCTTCCTCCACATACCTAAATCATTTCATTGTCCTCTATATGAAATTTTTGGGGTGTTTCTTTCTGCACATTATACAAGTGGGGTGATGAAATTTCATGGAACGGTTAAATTTCTCTATTATACTAGTAGAATTTAATGCCACTTCGTACTTCTTATCCCCATGATACCCTTGAGATTCAACTATATCCATTTTTACATTGATGTCACATCATAAAAATTCCTCATAGCTATCAAATTCATGGATCACTTGGATTTTTCATAGACATGATTTTAACCGACTAAAGAAGTGGTGAAACATGAATTATGAGGGGAATAAATGGTCTTAGGTATATCATTCGTGTATTTTGATAGTTTTCTCATATATATAACATATTCGACATCTTTTATCATATGGATTTGGAAATACATTTCTCTTTTATGTTAGATAGTGTGATGAAAATAATTATTAAAAAATAGTTTTCAAAATTCCTTTCACTCCATCACTTCAATATCCTTCATAGGATTCATACTATTTACTAATTCTAACCACATATAAACATCTACTTATGTATGATAATAAACCATTAGAACCTTCCCCTTATCAAATCATTAAAGTTTGTTGAAGAACTTATCAATGGATTGGATCCATTTTCCATGATTATGGGATCAAATGATCCATTGAATGTAGGATAAATTTTCTTCCTAATTCTTTGAAATTATAGATTTTTTTCTCTTTGGGGGGGGGACTCATCTTGATCAAGATTTCTATTCATAACATGAGTTTTCTAAGAGAGTATCATCATAATTTTTGTGATTCTTGCTCCTATAGTATTGAAAATATCGTTGGCAGATGTCATAATATATCTAATTGCATTGATTATTTAATGGATTACGCCTAATTCTAGCCACTAGATAGAATAAAGTGATTATTATGGATGATTATTTTTGTACAATTAAACATATAATAGCGAATAAAATGACATTAAAAAAGATAAATTATAAATTAAATTTATTTTTTAGCTTATTAATTATAATATCCAATCTAGCTTTTCAATGATCTATTTTCTAACATATATTATTATGGGCTCTTTTGTTCCCATAATAATGGTTCATAATGTGATTATGAAATTAACCATGCATATCTCCTAGGTGTATCATGAAGGTGCACATTAAGGAATGTTTTCATGTTACATGTTACCATGTGTTAGACCTAAGACACATTGTCAGTGTTGTTAACCCTAGGCATATCTATTCCAAAAGCATGTCCACCTGTATCATCCAAATATAGATTTATTTTCATGATAAAAAACATACATTATACTTGAAAAAATTAGTAATTTTTTATTATTCATAGTATTATCCCAAATGATTTCAATTTAGTTTTCTAATCATAATCCAATAAATAACTAAACATTTCCACTGATACAAACCATAACAAACCCACTATTTATTTCACATCAATATGTGCTTTATTACCTACGAATACACTTATTACAACTCAAATTATTAAATATACTATTTTCTTTGGGAATTACATACATATCATATCAATATTTACATGAGATTCAATAACATTATTGAAAACATTCTTAACATGATTTTAAAAATTCTATAGCCTATTAAACTACATCAGATAACCTTGGAAGAAACATAAGAATTAGGTGAGAAATAAAGCCCAGTAATGGAATAAAAAAGTGATTATATGATGAATATAATAGATTTTAGAAAATGGGCATTTCAATTTGGAATAAAAAAAACATGAATAAAAAGGGTTGACATATCATGATAATCATAACAAAGGAAATGTGATATCAACTTAAAAATTTGTTTCAGAAAAATTGGTCAAGTAAAAATAGCCTAGACATCATGGTGGACAATGTACTATTAAGGAATAATGTAAGAACATGACATTAAACATAATATAATATTTTTTAAGTCGATAAAAATATTTTTGTGCATGTTAAGGATCTTTTCAGGTTTATAGTATTTGATAATTAGGCCACAACTCATGCATAAAAAATCCATAACAATATAAATTGTAAAATTCAAAATAGTAACCATTTTTACAATAACTAACACTTTTAAAATAATATAGGAAAACTGTTCAGAATTTTTTTTCATAATTAAACAACACATACCCAAATCCTTACTCATCCTTATATCCTATGAACAACATTACAAACATTAAATGAGCACAAAAAACCTCAATACTGAACATACGGATAGAAAATCACTACTCCAATGAAAACCCATAAACCATTTTGTTTAACACTCACTTTATTACCTTAAATAAAGGATCATCATTTCAAAAATATCATTAACTTATCTTTTAATAGTAAAACATTTTTAAGGAAACTTATAAGAAAACATATAATATATAAGTAGGAAACATGGGAAATAATTATACAAGAATGGAATAACCATACAGTATAGTTTCATTTATATAACTCTTTCAAATAGAACATCCATATGACTAAATTCCATACATGCTAGTATTACAATTAGAATGGCCGTATGACCAACATCCTTACCCAATGCATTAGAGGTTATAATGTATACACCCATATTTAGTTTATCAGGTAACCATCCATAAAATTTCCAAGTACCATTTTATAATCATAACATATAATATCATGAAATGTTAAACTTGTTACTTTTAAAATTTAATTTATAATTCTATGAAAAAATTACAACTTATTTAAAAAAATAATCCATTTTCAAACCTAATTTAAAACATATAAAAAATGTATTTTTGAATCTTGGTGTCACATAACACTTTGAAATTTTTGAATAAAATTTGAACATTATCATTTAAACAAATTCATGAAATGTATATAAATCCGTAATAATTTTTGAATTAAAAGAGATGAAAGAGAATTATTTAAATGAAATAATATTCAAAACATTTAAAATGATGTTTTTGTTAAAGTGTCCATTAACTTGAGATAGATTCATCACATATGAAAATTTTCATAATGAGAAATGAAATTATATTAATCATTTAATTTTTTTAGATTGAATTCATATATTTTATTCCTTATAATCATGTATTCACAATATATTAATTATTTAATGTCACATCATATGTTTTTACAATCTTCAATACTAGAGTACAAAATGAACTCGTTAAGTTGAATACAGTAAATTGGTCATTAGTACATAATTTTTGGAATAATTTTCATCAAATTATTTTCAATTATAAAAATCATTTATAATTTTAATCTAAAAAATTGAATATGGTTATGAAAAAATAAATAATTTCTAACCATGGAGATGATATGGCGTACGTAAATTTTTGTAACATTTCAATTTTTTAATGATCATTATGGAAATAAGTTATATTTTATTTTATATTTATAGAATAATAATTATATCATTAATATCATATTAACCATTTATATATACTTATATATATCATCCATGTGACGTGGTAATGAAAAATGAATCACATCACATTTTGGAGGTCATAGTTCACATGTATGCATGAATGAAAGTATCATATTCATGTGCATATAAAGTAGTAACATAATTGATATATTATTGTATTATAATGATAAAATTTTCATGCATACCATATATAAACATTACTTATATCACTATAACAAGTCTTGAGAGATGGTACTGGAAAAAATTATATTGGTTCAAGGAGGTGATGTTTCCCATGTATGCACCAACGATGCTATAATTTTCATGCCCATGGAAAGTAAGAAACTAATTGATATTATATATACATATAATTAATATAATCCAAGAGTGATATTTGTTTATTTCATACTATATATCAAACTTGTACACATTTAATTTTTTTTAGAAAAACATGTTCTTTTATTTTAAAAAGTATATTTCATTTATTTTTAATTAAATGTTCAATGTATTTTACATACATTTGTAATCAACATTTTAAAAGTTATATTAAAACTATTCATTTCCACTATTCTATTGGCTAGGTTATAATTTTAATATTTGAATAATAAAACATAATTTTTGTTTATTCTTATTCTGGCATATAATGTATTCTATCGAACATAAATTTTTCTTTAAAAAATACTGAGGATGTTACATTCTACCCCTTTAATAAATTATATCATTAAAATTTAAATTCCGGATAAAAATCATGTGGTTTTCTTTTAAATATAAATTTTTTGAAATCCCACATCAAAATGAAGATGAATTAAATATCCACATTAAAATAAATATATGTAAGTATGAAGGCCACCTTGGATAACACACAATTGGGTTCCATGTAGGAAAACAAGGAAATTGGAGAGAAAAATATATATATTATTCTAACAGAGATTGAAATAAATAAATTTCTAGAGAAAGTAAAAAAATGTAAAAAATTTAAATCTGGGTTGCGTTGTTCGTTAATTGATACATTAGTAAGAACAGTAAATTGATAACATTTTTTTAGAAATCCTTCTAAAAAATTTAGGAATTATTTTACTATATAGTATATAAACCTAATGAAATACAATTACATGAAAAGTAGTGTTTCATCATTAAATATAATGTTTTAACAGAAGTGGTAATATTATTCCTCTAATTTTGGTCCTAACACATAATTACATCAACATATTAATTCATAAGGAGTTTTATATATTGGAATTTTTTCATTAATCTGAATATGATTTAATAAAAACATTCTACAATGAAACAAAATCATACCATGATCATTTTTTCCACTTGGTTTCATCTCCATTTTTTCATGTGGATAGATTGTCCATGCATTGCAATAATTATTTATAGATTCTTCAAAATCACTTTCATCCTTTATTTAAAATTCACCTTGTATAACGTGGGTTTTATGGATGTTCACATAAAAATATTATTGGAAAATAATATTGAATGAAATATAATTTCAAAAAATAATATATGATATGATTTTTATAAAACATTTGGACTAATTTTATTTAATCATTCAATTATGGGTCCTTTTAAAATAAAATAAGTATATTATGAAAGAGTATAAGCTAAAACAAAATATAAAATTCATGTGAAACGGTATCCTTCCTCAGTTTATTTTTAAAAATTATAATATTATTCACAATATTATGTCAAGGTAAAATCTAAATACATAAGTTGATAATATTTCCCTTTTTTGAAAATATGAGAATATTGGGAAATTGGGATTTGAGTAAAAAAAAAACATGAACCACAGTTGTATCAAGGTATAAAGGATGAGATTGATATCTCATTAATCTATTTTCAAGAGATTTGTTTGTTATAATTTTTTTTAAAATCATCAATACATGAATTTGAAATAATTATTGCATGAAACACATTAGGTTGATATAAGAATGTTTCACGAGATCCCCCTCCTTCGATTTGTAACTCACTTTCATTGATCTTAAAAAGATTTAGAGTAAGGACTTAACTGAACAAATAAACATTAAAACATAACCTATGTTTAAATAGAATTCATAATTACAAATGTATTCAAAAGCATTCCGTTTTTACGAACAATAAGGACCCTACATTAAACATTTCATAATCATGGGTTTTAGTCAAGAAAAATAATTTCATTCAAATTGACGATATTTTCATGTTTAAATTATTAAATAATTAGTACATAACTCATATATAATAAAATATTACAATAAAAATTATACACATCCCAATATAATAAATTTTATTTTCATAGTCTAAATTTGTTAAAATAAATAATGACCAGTTTTATGAAAACACTCTATGAAATTCAACACCACATTTCCAAATACATACACATCCTTAAGTACTATAAACAAAATTAGAGGTCAGGGATGATCATAAAAGCTCAGTAGGGGATATAAATAGATAATAAAATTACTATTTTGAAAACCCATACAATATTTTCTTAAAATAAAACCATTTTACCACCGATAAAAGATCTTAATTTAAAAAGGATCACTATCTTACCTATTGAAAAAAAATCATTTTCCATGAAATATTATAAGAAAACATATAATATACATAGGTAAATTCAGATATAAAAAAACATATATGGAATAACCATACGATTGACTTCCATATACATCACTCTTACAAATGAAATATCTTTATGACTAACTTTCATAAATGTAAATCTCACTAATGTAATAACCACACAACTACCTTGCATACCCAATGTATTGGTGGTTATAATTTAATTAACCATCTATGGTTGGTGATGTAACTAAACTTCAAATGTACATGTACCATTATATAAACATAACAACGAAAATCATGTAATAATTGAATGTTCGATATTAAAATTACTTTTATACTCATAATAAAACATTTCATGTTATTAAAATAATCAATCCTTTTTTCAACACCAATTAAAAAAAATTAAAAGAAATTTTTTAATAAAATCATCTCATACCACTTTGTAAATTTGGAATTAAATTTTAAAATTAACATTTTAAAACATTCATGTCTATATAAAAAATTTTTTAAAAACATTTGGAATGAATAGACATGAATGAGTAGAAGAATAAATCATTAAACAATTTAAAATGATGTTTTATTTAAGGATTCCCTTACTAGGAGTTTGATTTATCACATATGTGATTTTTATTCTATAATAAAAACCTTACGTTGTTCATCTAAATTCTTGAGAATCTATTCACATTTATTATTCATTATTATAATGTTATAACATTTAATTAATTATTTACGTTCACATTTGATGCTTTGATGATATTTTGTATATGAGTTCAAAATGACTTCAGTATGTCTAATACAGTCAAATAGGTAATAAATCCATCATCTATAAAATAATATTATTTAAATGAGTATCATTTTTAAAGATCAATTATATTTTTCAATTAATCCATAATGTATGTTTAAGAAAAATGAAATATGTTATAATCACGGAGATGGTAGGTTGTATGTATGAATGAGAAAAATTTCCATTTTACAATGATTCTTATGGAAAGAATGAATGTATTATTTTATATTTATAGAATTATTTTAATATCATTTATATAATTTTAATCTTTTTAGTATAATTATATATATAAATATATTATGTGTGATGTGTTGATGAAAGTGAATCACATCACTTTGTGGAGGTGATAGTTCAAAAGTATTCATGAACAAAGTTATAATTTTTATGTGTCGATAAATTAAGAACATAATTGATATATTATTCTATTATAATGATAAATATGTCATTAATATCAAATATAATAATTTATTCAACTATTATTTCCTGTCTTGATAAATATTAATTCAAAATCAATAATATCATTTTGTGGAGGCGATAGTTCACATATACACACAATCCACAGTATAATTTTCATCTACAGGTAAATTATGAATTAAATTGATAATATATATATATATATCTCAATAATATAATCTAATAAGAGTCATTTTTTATTAATTGGTTTAAAACACATGTGTGCACATTTAAATATTTTTCCAAGAAAAAATTTCCTTTTATTTTAAGAAGGGTTTTGAATTAATTTATAATTAATTTTTCAATGAATTATATATACATTTGTAAACCATATTTTCATATTTATATTAATACTATTCATTTCCACCATTCTAACATTAATGTGATAATGGTAACATTCAAATAATAATATCTAGTTATTCTTTTAATATTGATGTGGCATATCCTGAATGTTATTGAACATAGGGTTTCATTAAAAAAAGTATGGAATTTAAAAAACATGTTCACTCCCTATCCTAAAATGGCTTATCAGGATAATAAATATTACTCATCAAATTTGAGTGTTATATTATTCTGAGTACACCTGTCACCTTTATTTTATTCAGCAGTATAAGTGTGCCTCATTGAACATACAACCGGAGTTCATTCATCATCATAATTTATACCATGATAAATTAGTGTGAAATAAATACATGTAAGCCCCAAATAAAAATGTATATGTTAATAAATTTTAACACCCTTTATAGGAAATGATTAAGGTATTCACCACACAATTTTTTTAAATTGAAAATAACAATGAAATTTCTGGAGCATAATTGTGTAACATAAAGATTCATATAAATGTGTTTATGAGAGATAAAAAGATTATATCATCACATATAAATAAAATGGGTAGTAATAGGGGCAAGTAGAACTGTCTCCCAACATTATAAATTGATAAATTAAAGTCACAAGGTAATTAAGAAACATTAATAATGAAGAGAAACCCAACTATACTACGACCTGGTAATAGGTAAACATATGGGATCAAAGTTAGATTAATTAGAGTGAAATGGGGATATCACCATTTATACCATAAATTTAATTTATTTTAAATGTTGGTGAACTTGTCCCAATATATGAAAATGGAATTAAAGAGACACAAGATTAATGATGTGCTAGAATGGAAATGAGAAGAGATAAATCAATTACTACAGTTCTACAAGGTAACAGGTGTACATAATGGTTCATTAGAGAGATTAATTAGAGTTTAAGGGGTGACTAATCATGTATAAATAAAATTCATATTATGTGGGTTATATAAGAAAATATCTTAATATGAAAAAATGGAAATTAATAATCATAACATAAAATATGTTCTCGTATAAAAGGAAGACTGTAAGATCCCTTATATGAGTGTGTAAATTCAAAAGCTTGGTAATTGATTCTTGTGAAATAAGGGGAAAATTTAGAGGACTATAGAGAGTGTATGTAATAGTATGTAAGTGATCCAAGTAATTTTAGTGAAGATAAATTGTAGTTTGGGTGTGTCTAGATATGATATTATTGGGATTTCATTATTATTTATGTTTTGGACTCTACATAATCAAATATCCATTACCATAACCCATTAAATAGGATTTCCCATGGTTTCTAACAAATGGGAGTGGTTTTTGTTAATTTATTTGAAAAAGATCCAAAATTATTAAAATAAATCTGTTTCTTATGTGGTGGTGAGTCATAGTCTTAATGAAATGAATTTAAAACATTAACATATATTATATGATTTTAATAATTCATAATGGATTTAAAAAATAAGTCAAATAATCATAAATCAATGTATTTTAATGATAAATAATTTATTTGGACGTGGATCCCCTTTATAGTAATTATTACAACAAATTTTGGCCATTATGATGTCATAAAATGTGAAGTATATTTATGCAATATTTAATATTTAATGAAAATTTGACTGAAACAAAAAATTAGGATAAATTCATCATTGTATAATATCTGCCTTCTTATTACAAAATAAAATATTGATTTTATCTAAATAATTTTCTAAATATTTAATTTTCTTAATTTTAATATAAAAAAGGCATTTAATCTAAAATTCAGGGTTTTTTTAACAATAAGAGTTTTTGAACCCGTAAAGAAATATAATTTTACTTAATAAAAATTAGATGATCACATATATTTGATTAATATTATTTTATAAAAAAATTAAAATATTATCTATTTAAAAATACATTAATTAAGTAATAAATTAAATAAATTTTAATAGTAACAAAAAATACAATTTTTGCTTTATTGTATCAAAATAAAAACAATATACAATGTAACAACCATTAGAAGAAAATACCAATATTATTCTATAAAAAATAATTCACATTTTAAATATTCAATAGAAATGATAGATATCCCTCTAATGAACAAGAAATCTCACTAAGAGCATGGTGTGTGATGATGGTACTTTCATGGGGTGGTTCAGTGAACATGGTTTGGGATGTGATCTCATTGAGCATGAAATTCACTCCTAAATGTCCTTTCTTAGGCTTATGTGGTTTGATATCATCTTAGGATTGGTGAAGAAAATATCCCAATGATGTTATCTCCTTAAAAATCTCAGATATGTTGTCTTCATAGGGTAAGATCCTATTGGTTGAATCTTTAACATCATTTGTCTATATAAATTGGAATTGTTAAAAACCTATATTTATAGTAATCATTTGACCACGGTTAAATTGTAATATTATCAACAATAATTATTCTTAATAGTCAATTCAATCCAATTGGATATACAACTTGAAAATGAAGAGATTTTTTTTTCTATAATCATATTATATAATAATACATTTAAATAAATCAATAGGGGAATTTTATTTATAATAGCTCGGGTCATTATAATGTGTTTCCATGCATGGACGATATTTCAGAACAAGATTAAGAATGGTAAAAGAAAGCTTTTAGACTGGTCTTCTATGAAACCTAATTGTTTCATTGACCTATTTCACATTGAGAATGAAATTGAATTCATTGAATCTAGTCTTGATGATTGATTGAATGAATACCACTTTAGTACCATCATTGAATTTAAAAACAAGATCACTAAAAAGATTCTAGAACAAGAGAAAACTGATTGATAGAGTTCAAGAGTTAACAAAAATAATGAGGTAGAAAAATATATGGAATTATTCCATTCATTCCATAAATAATATATGCGAATTATAACACAAAAAAATTAAAAGGATGATGAATCATTCTATAATTTTATTGAGATCATTGGTTGTGAGGATGTGGCCCCATTCAAATCATTTTTTTGAGGTTAACACTCTAATGTTGTAGTAGTACAGTAATGGACATAATGTTCTCTTTTAATCTATTCCCAACATTATGTCTAGCTCCAAAAATGAATTCCTCATATAAATCCTAGATAAAATACTAGTTTTGGAAGAATCCACATACCTCAACCATAATATCCTTTAGCCTCGATAACTTCCCAAAATCATTTTATTTTACCTCCTATAAACTCATAAAATTTTATTTGATTGATTCTATCTATTATTACTAGGGAATTTTACCGTTGGTGTAATTTTCTACAAGCCTCATTCAAATTCAGTAGGTGATGCTACCCTCCACCTTATATCATCTCATACCAAC
Organism: Viscum album; assembly: GCA_963277665.1. Classification (NCBI taxonomy): domain Eukaryota; kingdom Viridiplantae; phylum Streptophyta; class Magnoliopsida; order Santalales; family Viscaceae; genus Viscum; species Viscum album. Next base: position 1,223,349,799 of record OY728131.1, on the reverse strand, counting down.
CATCATATGTAATTTCATATATAAGATCCTTGTTATTGTCCTTAATAGGAGGATTTCAAATTACCATCAAACTTGGGTGTTTGGGGAGTAACATTGTTTTATAAAATGTAGGTTGGATCAAGCATCCATAGGCACATCATAGAAGATTATTAGCTAACTAGACAATAAAATAACGATTTCCAATATAGCGAATAAAATTTATTTTCACAAGGAATAAAATTGATTATAGTGGAGATTTACTACAATGGTTGTGGGTTATATTGTCTTTGTGAAGTGGTTTTGGGATATTTTCATCAAATTGTTTTTCTTCCATAGGATAACTATCACGTTGAATAGAAATTGCTATGGGTTATTCATATTTTCTTTTTGAGTTAGACATGTTTGAATTTAATCCCATATATTAACTATCCTGATTCATGACTCATTGAGAACAGTCATTGCTAAGATAATTTAGAGTGGAAACATTCACCCTTTATAGATTATGAGACATTTCAATGGTGATTCTCATAATTATTTCATGGATGAAATGATATTACTATTTAATGGGGGTGAATACCCCTCAGAGGAATCAACATTTTCATATAGGAATATATTAATTAGATTATAAAACTTACTAATCATGATAACTGCAACATTAATACCTTTAAACATTTTTCATATACCCTTGCTAAGAGTATGGAAGATCTATTTTTAAATTAACAAAATAATGTTTCCAAAGTATTAACTTGGAGTTCATTATCGCATCATAGGATTTGGTTAAACTATTTTGAGGGGGTTTTGGAAATATCATGAGTCATATAAAAAACTAGATGAACCAATTCATGTTATTTGGGAGAGGATCACTCTTATAAACACTATCATGGCCTCAATCCCTATGCAGGTGCTATAAATAATTAAGAGCCCAAAAAAAATTTAGGATTATTTAGAGGCAATATATAATTTAGGGGACACTGGCCTTTAAGGAAATTTATTTCTAAATTAGTGGCTATAGGGGGATGAATATTGACACCTTGGGGGCTCCATTCATTATCTTCAAGAGTAGATGGTGTGGGAGGTGTTGGATGAACCATAACTAATGAGTATGTATTATTGTTGGGAAGTAATGTAGCGCCTTGATTCTTAGTGTGGTAAGGTTTATCACCTTTGGAATTCCCGATACATGCATGTCATTATTATCAAAGGGATCTCTTGGTGTATTATTGGTTTTGGTTAATTAGATTTTTTATCCATAATATGGTGGGGGAAAAATTTATTTGTTGTGTGTACATATCTCATAAAAACGTCATATAAGTTGAGTTATCAACCTTACCACCTTCAATACACATTATCTTCAATAGTGAGATACTTTTGATCGCATTGAGTTTTACTCACACTAGGATGAATTTGTTTTGAATGATTCCCATACCGATCTTTTTTCGACCAAATCTTGTAAGTGTTCTCTCCAAGATATCAAGAATCACATCGAATGAAATTGTTTGACATCATTAAATTCTATTTCTCTCAAGTAAAAAATCATTATCTGGAGAATTATTAATCATGTTGTTGAATCAAGTGGGATAATCATGAACATGGGGATAAAATATACTTAATGATGTCATTGGCTTCAAAGATTTATGGAGGAGTCCAAAAACCATCTCATTATTGTTGGAGACTAGGTTGTAAAGGGTTAGAATAGATTTAATGCCCTAATTAATCTTTATTTAAATAGAGACATAGTTGATGAGTTTCATTATATTTGGTTCCATGGAATGAGAAATATAAACTCAGAACGGAAGGCTACAATTATCTCTTTCTCTATAAGATATTGTTTCATATTGAACTCTAGGAATAAGTCCCACCGTGATGGTAAAACCATCATGATATTCGGAATGTTGTAAAACTATAGAATTATTGGAGTGTATTTGGGATCATTGGAGAAAAATTGGGTGAACAATGACACTTTGAGAAAGGTCTTGGAGGTTAGAATGTATATTCCTCCCACCCCAGTTCTGATCATATATAGTAGATGGGTTTTCTGGTATCCATCCATCATTGTTCTCAAGCTCAATAGTGATAGATTATACACCATTGGACATATGTATAGAGGAGAAATCATCTATGACTAAAAAGGATCTATTCTGGTGGCTTTCATCATCATATATGGTTAGGGTGATTTAATAAGGGTTGAAGTATATTCCTTATTGAATGTTTTATATGTATTCCATACACATAAAATCACCCGAGATGCCATTGAAATCATATTTTTAGTTATTCATAATTCCTTAAAGTATATAATTCATCCACTTTGTCTATCACCTACCACTTCTCAAGATAAAAGATTCATGTTTCAAATGGTTAGATCCTTCTTCACAGTTGTTGTTAAGGGAATAATGTGGTAGATTTTCTTTTTTCAATGGAGAAATTGTAAAACCCATGTGTGATTTTCTATGGCTTAGGGACCTCCCCCATAATATCATTGAACTTATTTTTACTGACACTCTTGGATTTTTGTATTTTAGACCCCCAATGTTCATATTCATTTTTAACCTCTTTCATTGTGGCCAAATTTATTTTTTTAATATTTTTTGATTTATTATATTTATGATTGGTTAATTTTATAAATGTTATCATATAAATAAAATTTAAAAGTATGAATGAATAGAATCAAATTTTTCATACCATGTTAAATAAAAGAAATAAATCATTCAAATAAGGGTGAAATAACTACATAATTGTATCTATATAGTTATACTGAAACAAAATCATTATTCGATCCAAAATGATATTTGATTTTTTCTCTTCTAAAATATTTTTTGTGTACTTAACTAAAATTGGCATTAAATAAGTATTTAAAGATAGATTATTGTGATTTTATTGGAATGTATTGAGTAAAACAAGATTAACATTAACTAGATTGGGGGTACCACTAAAAAATAATGGATCTATAAGTTAAAAGAAGTACCTTTCCAAAATTACAACGTAGACTCTATGAGTATTAAAATATCCAATGTGTGGACTATTAAATGTATTTTAAAGGATTATCTCTCAATGGAATACCTAAGAAGTTGAATAATAGAATATATTATTGAGGACTATTAGGATTTGAAGAAAATAGATGGATATTTTAAATGATATTTCAATATATAATTTCAATATATTTAATAATTTTAAAAACCAATCATTTTAGAAGAAGGGAAGTGCTCGATAATATAACAAATATGGAACAACAAGCATAAAAAAGTCAAAAAAATATTATAATTAAATATTACCAATATAGTATTATCCTTAAATTGGTGGTTATGAATAGGGTTGACCAAATTACGAAATATATTTAATGTTCACAATAAATTAAATTTTTTTCTTGATGATTTGTAAATAACCTATCAATTATTAAGAATTCCATTCTATTTTTCAAAAATATATTTTCTTAAAAAATTATTTTTATTTAATTATTTTGATTGCATATTATAATTACATGATTTGAACATTTATATATTGAATTTTCAAAACATAAGTTCATTTTTTAAATCAGCATATCAAAGTTAACTTAAGATGAATCTCGGATAAAATTTTGTAAAGTATTCCTTTTATGTAAATATTGAAATATAGTGATTTTTATTGAAATCTATTTTCTCATTTAAATAATTTCTAATGTAAATCATGTATATCATATTTGTTTTAAAATATAATTACTTATGATAGATTTTAAAAAAATACTATTTTCAGTTTTGAAATAAAATTTATACATTAATTTAATATAAAAAAATTATATTTAAAAATGGACTTTTTCTAAGCGATAATTTTTCATTATGTTTTTGTGGTTGATATCAATGTTTATTCAATCACCTCAATGTTTCAAATAACGAAAAATGATTTTCATATTTGGAATAAAAATTTATAAATTTTCTAAATAAACCCCTTTTATTTGTAGTCATTATTAATAGTAATCACATTTATTTTTGTTACCAGGGTAAGGGTAAATGAGATAATTGTGTGTTGAAAATAATATTTTGAGGACATGAAAGTGATCCCAAAATGTGACATAATTTTATATTATATGCATATTTCATCAATAATAATCAAATATTTATTATATGTCATTTTTTCTATTTAATTTGATTATGATCATAATAATATTTTCTCTAAAGAAAAGTAAAAAAATTCACCCACTTTTTTTAATAAATATAATTTTTTAATGTTTGGATAATAACAAGAAATGGACGGTTATAAATATTATATTTAACGATAAATAAAACACGCAATTTATATTATTTTATTTTTATTTTTATTTGTGATGAAATAATATTCTTAAATATTTATGCAATAGTAGGGAAATAATTAATTAATTATTAGAAAAATATATTAAGTGATAATAAAAAAATTGAAGGTAATTTAATTTTTAATAAATAATGTGATCTAAAAATTTTATTGATAAATATATAATTATAGTGAAATATTCAAATTTTTTATTATAAATTAAATTTTTCATGATTTTATTAAATCCAATGTTTATGAATAGTTATAAAATTGAAACTATTGATATATTATGAAAATAATATTCTATTATATGATTTAAAATAAGAAAAAATATTATTATTTGAAAATTGAATGGTGTATGGTTTATAATATTATAAATGGTCTATTTTTTGAATTTTTTCCATTTATATTAATTATATTTACAATCAAAGTGTACAAATCCTTATTATCATGGTAAGTGTGAAAAGGTATAATGGGGGTTATAACCAAATGATAAGGGTAACAAAGTCCAAATTTTCTTAAATGAGATTATTTAGACTCATACTAAACATAGATTCTAATGTAATCAGTTTTTTGCAATTATAAATTGAAACATAATTTATATTAATTTAATACTTTATGAAATTCCATGAATTCCCCTCCTCACCACCAAAATTAATATATTTATTTTATACGAAAACAGTGGGTGTCTAAAATAATGAAATACCTGATGATGTAGGATGAGAAAAAAGGAATCATATGGGCCTGATGTTATGCAACCCATAAAACATGTGATCAGTCCATCTTTGACCTCCTTGGAATAAAGGAAGTCTACCACATTATTTCCTCCATGAAATTAGTGAAGGACTTCTATCAAGATTGTTGATTAAAAAATTGATCCTTTAGATAATATAAGAGACAAACCAGGGTGATGACACACAAATGTTTATGGTATAATTGATAATTCATGGATCAGTTTCAAATTTTTCTTGTGGACTGTTCATTTGGGTATAGAGGGTGAGATAAGTGAGGTATGCATGGGATTCATCCTATAAGAATTCCCTACATCTAAAAAATTATAGTGATGATGAATATTACATAACCAATATTGTTTCAAACATCCCCATAACCCCATATCAACCACATGCTACAAGAGAAGTCTCTGTTGATTTTGAATCCATTTAGGAATTGATGCCAACATATCCATATTCCTTGAATGGGGTTGGGTACCATGATATTAGTGGAACGGCAAGAGAGAAAACATTTAGAGAGGGGGAATCCACCCGGTTCATGATATGGAATGTAAGATTGGTCAAGAAATTCTAATTTCTTATGAATATGGTGGATCTGTTACATGAGGATCTAACAGGAATCACATCCTACCATACCTTCCATGTGGAACAGTAAACCACATAAAAGATCATACATCTAGATTTCTTTTCCATACATTCATTACCAACCCCATGTAACTATTTGTTGGGGAAGGGGAAACCCATGAGATTTGGTTTAAAAATACCAGTTAAATCTATATAGTAATTCAACATGAATCCTTCCTACTCTCCCTTAAAGAACTGGTGGGAAATAGTTTCTGCTAGAGGATCGATACAACCAGAGCACCTAGAAGAGAAATCGATGATAAGGATCATAATATTCTCATCAATTATTAGGGAATTATTCTTCAATTGATAGATAAGGAAATAAATCTTGTAAGGGATACTGTTTTCCAAAGGGATTCCCCCAAATCTTTTAAGTCATTCTACATTGATGGGATATTATAAAAATTCTTGATGGAAAATCATCTTGAGGTTGAGCTTGTGAAGACACATCTATCCTATTCTGGGGACATCTCAATCATTTAGTATGTTCTTCCTTAGTTCTTATCCAAAACATTATGAACATGAATAGTTTGGCTATATCCATCATCATATGATATATTATGAATTGGGCATCCCGGATAACCATATTTGGTGACAATATAATTGTGATTGAATAAGATGGTCTCCGCTCTATCCACAATCTAGTGAGGGTGACATTGAAGAGTCTATATATGTGGTTTCCATGCCTACCTAAAATCTAAATTCAAACAACACAATGATTCCTTGCATTTTTTTTAATTTCCCATCATAATTATACCCCACAATTTCTGGACCTAAAATAATTTTCCACACCACCATTTCTTGCTAGGATAACATTGTGCTAACTAAGCTTATAACACTAATACACCCCTCCACCATAGGTTTTTCTAACTGAATCAATGAAAAACAATGAATAATTACATACCGGTGTGAATACCATATAAAAGAGTCCTGTATATTATCAAGGTTGGATAAAACACCTATTAGGATCATGAGAATAGAAACAACGTGTATACCTTTGGAAGAAAGAAAATAGTTCACCAAAGTAATTCTTCAACTGAATTATAAGAAGTGATTTTTCCAATCCAATATATGGAGTGTAATACTATCAATTAACTTTTCATATTTATTCTTCTAGATTATATTCATATAAATATTGTATCCCATGTAGTCCATTAGTAAGTTCCTTCGTATCATCTTTATTCTACACTCGAGAGTTTTAATATGATGGTTCAAGTTTCAAGTTAAAATAATGAAATTATCTTATAATTATTGAAATAATTGAAATTTTTTTATTCATCCAGAGTCTTGAAGATGCCATGAATGGGTATTTTATTTGAATTTATAAAGATAACCGTACCATAAACAAACATGAGGTGTGAAAATATACATAAATTATACATATATTGATAAAGTAGGATTCTACCATACATTATTCCTCTATTTATAAAACGACATAGGGAATTTTGTGTCATAATAAATTGGATTAGAGAGATGGGATCACCTTATCATAATACATGTACTACTTTTATGAAACTACATTATTTCCCAAGAAATTAAATGGAATTCCCAGAAGAAATGAAACCCCTAATCATTAAATCCAATTCCAACATAGTGAATCCCATTCAAGTTATAACTCTAATAATATTATTCCATTAAATTTGATAATATGATTTTATCATATCAAACATTATAGAAATATTGGATCCCATGAAATTATAGTTGATATATCTAATCATTTCTTGCACCAGACCCATAAATCCTTGGATTGATCTCCCTTTAATAAATCCATGTCATTCGTATGAGATCTATTAAGGTAAAAGGGGAATAGACTTATATTAATGACACTAACTAGTACCTTGTAGGGGATGTTTAATAATCTTATAGGTGTATGGTAATGGATATATGAAGGATACTTCATTTTGGGAATAACTATCATTGTGGTAGTACATGCCACTCGGGGAAGATACGCTCCTTGAAAAGAGTCATGTACCACATTTACTATATCATGACCCACTAGGACTCAAGCGGACCTATAGATAGATATCTGGAAACTGTCAATTCTTGGAGCACTCTCCTAGTTAAGACACCAAAAAAAGAGATAATTTCTAATGTGTATGGTATCATCTCAAATATCTCATTTTACATGTGAGGAAACCACATGGGTTATGACATCAAAGATCTCTAAATAGACACTAGGATAACTTCATTTCATTCATGTGTTAGGTCCAAAATGAATATTTTTAGAAAGAGAATCAGCCACTCCTAAAACCAAATCATTTTTTTTCGATAAATGTATAATTTTCTAAAATAATATGAGGTCTCTTGATATGTATTTGTTCCATATCTCTTGCATGAAAATAATCCAAATTCTTATAAAATTATTTTATTAATTTTATTATGGGCTCCTACCACACCATGTGTTCATTATTCCAAAGGATTTCATTAGGAGATCTCTTCTGGTGTGCATGATTATAATTGAATTAATCAACCCATGTAACTTCAAGGATAGATTCCATAATTTTAAGATTTCTTTCATATTTTCTCTATCCCGATAATAAGGGGACTATGTTTGTTTCTTAAGGAATAAGATCACTTTTGAGTCTCCTTATTTGTTTATGAATCTCTAACCATGAGAAACCTCGGGGTTGCTTTATCCAAGACATACAAACCATTTTATGATATACTGGGTTGTTAGGGTACATGTGGTAGAATGTGAAGTGATCAACTAACTCTTAACTGGAAAATAAGACTCGAAGAAATAATAAGTGTTCAGAAATACTAAAAATAAGGTTAGAAACATTCTCATTTTGGAAGAAGGAGATTTCATGTCCACAAGAAAGGTAATATTCAAGAAGACACCTGGTGTGATGATCACCTCACCGGCAATTTCCACAAGTGAGGAGGTTCCCAATATAACACTTGTACAAGAGTCCTGAGCTGGCCTAGAAATTCAGTTTCTCTTAACCAGAATTACGAGGGAAGATACCTCTGCCATTCCTTTTTCTTCAATTTACTATGATGTGGAAGGTTCCACCCACTATCCAAAATTAATCTCCATGGTTATAGAGTCCATAGTCCTGGAATAGAGAAGCTATTTCTTATCCCTCACAGTTCGATAGATGAAGGATATATTTAAAAAGTGGGATATCAAAGTAAATTGGGTCGTAAAATATTGGTCATAATAATTAAATATCTCAACAGTGACATTATATTTTGAAAAAATACATATATGAGTGTTATGATGGAGAGTATTTTAGAAGATTCAAACTATATTCCTACAGAAAAACTATTTAATCAATGAATAATGCTATTTTGTGTTGAGAACAAAAAAAAAGTGTAACATTTTGGGAAATGAGAACATACAAAATGAAATTATTTTCACATGATTCTCTGAGGGCCTGTGAATTATATATGATAAGGGGGATCAAATAATGATGTGTATACATGTTTTGACCCTCGATGTAGATCCACAATGTAATAGGGTTGATAAGATAAGGATAAAACCTTTGGATATGTCTATGGAACAAACTCAATTGGGGGGGTGAGAATGATAGATTTGGGGGTGAAGATGATTCATGATCATTTAATGGTGTTTTATACAACTCATTTTACTTGGTAGGGGGAGGTTTTGGGTATGAGGAAACTCCAGGAGTAGGAGGAGGGGGTACACTAACTGGAGGAGGTGTGATCTTTGAATGATTATGGAGAAGAAGATATTACACCAATTGTGTGGAACATAAGAACTTCGATGGGACTTGAATAAGGTGTTCATGTTATAATATATTCTGATGAGTAAGATTGGGTGGGGGGAGGTAGAATCCTAGATGGGCCTGAATGTCAAAGGATGGCTATATGTTATTGGTAATGAGTGAATATGACAACATTAGAATGACTCAGGATGAGCATAGCATCCCCAATTGACCCCAGATATAGAATATAGATAAAACGATCAACCTGTAGGGAACTAGTACCAAGTAATGTGGTGACTAGAAGGCCATGAAGCTTACATGTTTCAGTGATGAATCCAAGAAGTCATAGAGGGAGGGAGACAAGGGTCGTTGATCCTGAAGGATCTTTATCAGATCCTCTTAGGGTGAGGCGGAGGTAGTGCTGACTAAATAAAATGACCACTTAGATAGAAACAAGGTTTCATGATAATGAAAAACATACTGTCTCTGATGTATCTCTTTCTATACTAACAACTTCTGTCCATGAATAAAAAAGAATGTTCATAAGCGATGCTCCAATGTAAAATAAATATGATCCACACACTCCTACAATCCTTCCAAATTAAGAGGTTGCTGATGTTGTAGGAGTTTCACATTATCCATATTGAAAAATATCCTTGAGAGAAAATATTCTCTGAGTTACAAGGTTTGGTCTTCTACATAGAGGAATGAACCTTGAGAATCCATGATGGATTAATGAATGAGTCATTATTGAATAAAAGGGGAAGTCCTGAGAGGGAGATGCACACCACCAGATGTGACGCGTCCCAAACATGATCCACATCTATCCACCTATAGAAAAGGAATAAATACCAAAAATATAATAATTTATTTAATTTCTTAATATACCATTCACTGAAAAATGATAACATCACCTGTGCACACGTGTTGACTACCACCTCCATGAAGAAATGTGATATATTTTTTCCCACCTAATCAAATTGATGACAAATAAAAGTATGATTAAATAAATGTTATATATATATAAATATGTTATATTTATAATTATATAATGGTAATATAATACATACATTCTTTCTATAACGGTATTTGAAAAATGGAATCATTACCAAAGTGTACATATGCCCTACCATCTTAATGATTATGCCATTCCTCATTCGTTATAACCATTATTCATGATCAGTTTTAAAAGTATTGTTGATTTATAAAATTGATAATTATTGTATTATTATTCTTCTACAGTTGATGGAATAATTACCTCTTTAAGAAAAATCAACATACCGAAGTCATACTGGACTTATGACCCATATATTGTAACAACATTCAAAGTGTAATTAAATTATTATGTAATTTAATTTAAAATGGTAATAAATAAAATAAATTTAATAATGAACAAGAAATAAGTTCATAAGAAAGTAAATAATCAAAATATCATGATTATAATTAACATACATGATGAATTTTACTTGAGGTAAGGGACACATGAACATAAAACAACATTTCTAATGATATAATGAGTTAATTTAAAAACAATTCTCTCCCATGTCCATGTTTTTGAAATTTTCAAATGAATGTATTTCTATTGAAATAAAATAAATATGTGAGAATTTTAGGCCAATTTATTTTAATTTTTTAAAAAAGGAATAATTTACAAGAATGGTTGATTTTCACTAAAAACAGAAATAGATATATTATATTTTAACATATATAGTGTCAATGAAATTTAAAACCATCATAATACATATATGATTTTTGTAATCCTTCAAAAGAATTCATGTTTTATTAAATTAAATATTATATTTTCCTTTTTCTAGGTATTTTTATTTTGGAAATGAGTTTTTTAGAGAAACTGTTTTTTTATAGCCAAAATAATTATGCACACTAGTTTTAGAAAGTTTTTTAGGTGGTTAATTCATGATATTGTCTTTGAAAATTGATTATAATGTGTTTAGAAACATTATATATTTAGGTTTTCCCAATATATCATATATGATGGGTGAACCCATATAGAACTCCAATGTATTTGGTAATGATTATATTCATCGTATGGTGATATTTGAAGTACTCTGTGTGGTTATTCCAACTGTAATGGTATATGTATGGGTTCTATAACACTTTTATAAAGATGATTTCATAAACAACAAGGATTAATTTATTATTCTAGATAATGTTTTTTCACAGAAACTATTTGATTCAAAAGAAGTTAAAATAATGATATTTTTTATAAAATGTTGTCCTTTGTGGGAAAAATGTATCCTTTTATGTTGACGGTTTTCATGGGTTTTCAATTGGTTCATATGACTAATAGATATATTCATTTTATGTCCATTACTATTTTTTTATTTATCATCCCATGATTTAAAAATGTTATTTAATTGTGTTTAAATATGGGTATAGGACAAGAAGAATTATTGTATAAATCTATTGAGATAAAAAAATAATGTTTTATATTATAATTTTTTTAGGAAAAATTGATAAAAACTATTATTGTACACTTGGTGAAATATAGTTTTGATATGGAAGAGTTATGAACTAATTATCTAATAATTTAATCCTAAAATATGTTAGGATGTTAAACAATGAGAAATCTAGTGTAAATACACTATATTAGGGGATTTTTAGTTCTAATTAATTACAATTGGTATTAGAGATGGTTTTAAAAACCATTAGAAATTATAAAGTTTTCATTAGAGGTTTTCTGATGATTCATGGATACCATAATTATTTTATATGTTTAATGTTGATTATAAGTTAAAAGCCTTAGATACCCAATTTTAGGTATTAAGTGATTGATTTTCTGTATTTCAATGATATTTTTTATATTGGATTTATAATCGTAATCGACATAGGTAAAAAAGATTTTATGGTTAATGTACAATACATTTTCTAAGTGTGTTATATTTTCAAGGGCCATTTTAATTTCATCATGAAATAATTCATTACATGTTTCAATGTTGTTTTTTTCTAAAAAATTAAATACCATGAATGAATACGGATGGAAACGGATCCCATAAGACCATTTTATCACTTCATAATTATTTATTCATCACTATCAAGGAAAAGAATGCTCAATTAATTTTAAAATCACTTTAAACATCCAAGTCACCTGCTATTAAATTATTTTCTATCAAACAGTATTTATTTTGTCTAAAATTAATATAGATCATAGTAACTATTTTATCTAATTTCAAATTATTAATGTACCCATATCATTCAAAAAGGGAAACACAAATACAGACTGGACAAATTTTTTTCTAGATATATATTCTTCATGTTGAAAGATAAAGGGGATATCAATAGAATTAAAAAATACCTTGATATTTGGGTTTATGTTATTAATTATATTATTATTCTCTATGTATGGATCATGATTATGTTTATTTGAAAAATCATATTGAAATATTTCATATCATTAATTTATAGGAATAAATTATTACGTAATGAGACAAAGAATCATGGTTAATGGGTTAATTATGTGTTTATGTATTGTTTTTTCATAATTATGATGTAGTGGGGTTTAATTAATCATGAATCATGTAATGATTTATAAATAATTTTTTTTCATAGTCATAAAACATATGATTGATCTAAATGATATATTTGAAAAATGTAGCTGTGAATGGGTGATACATTTTGGGAGATATTTATCATGTTTTAGGTATAATTAAATCTTAATTTTAACATATAATTTTTGTATTTTTGGATAAATTAATTTACTTATTATGATATATGTTTAAATGTATTGAAAAACATTGGGGCTTAATGATATATAATTTTGAGGTAATTTTGAGGTAATTTTGGGTTATTACAATTTAGGAAAAAATCAATTTTTTATATAGATAACCATGTTATTGGAAATTAATTTTGGTGATGCAATGATTACTGTTGTTTTGGATGAAGATTCCTATAATTTTTCAAATTTCAAAAGATTGAAATAAAATAAATATTATGGGATTTTATTTCTGTAATAATGTATGAATTTTCATTTCACAGAATATTTTATTTTATTCTAGTATTATTTTTTATGGTTACATATAGAAATAATTACCATATTTTTTAGATTATATGAGTTTGGAATATACTTTTACGTTTTTCCATTAAAGGAGATTAATTTTATATATAGCTAAATGATAAGTTTATCTTAGTGGAATATGTAATTAGTTATTTTGGTTTCAAAATTGGTCTAGATTATTTTGTATAATTTGGAGGATAATTACTTATCAGATGATCTATGCTGAATATTGCATATTATTGTTTATTTTTTCTGATTGATGTAGTTCTTCTCTAATTGATTGATAATTCAGTTTCGGAATTTTCACAACCTTGACTAGCCATTTTGGTTGGGGTTATCTAATGACAATATGAATATATTGTTATTATCTTATGGATTATGTTATCCAATAGAGGTTATTTTTAATTCTTTAGGCCTAGAAAATTAATCTTGAATACTCATCATTTGATGAAAAATATGATTTTGTGGTGGATGTTGATTAAATGATGAAATTTTACTTTCAAATAATGTGTATTTATATATCTTCTTACTCAAGATGATAAACTAATTAAAAAAACAGGATGTGATTGTGAAATAAAAACGTTATCTTCTGGACTTCTTTTCTAATGAATGAATGGTATTTTTCACAACATGTTAGTTTGTAGTTTTGTGGTCTTTATGATTCTTAATATCATTCAAATTGATGTTATAATTGTACTATATTAATCAAATACATCACTTGCACTTGAAATTTTTCTTCCATTAGTTTTTGAACTGATCTTAATACCAGAATTTAATATAAAAAACGTTATATTTAAAAAATTCACTTTCAGAAAAAACTTTTTTTCATGGCATTTTTACATTTTAATATCACTTTATATTTTGAAATATCTATGTTTTTAATGATTAATATTTTTTGATTTTTTTTATTAATAATGTTGTTATTTTTATTATATTCCTTATTTTTTTCATTATTAATAGTAATCATAGTAATTATTGTTACTATAGTAATGGTAAATTTGATTATTAAGCGTTTTGAAAAAAATGATATGAAATTGAAAATGAGAAATATTCATTTTATATTCTATTTGATTCAATTTCAACCATATTCATCTAATATTTTGTTACATTAAATTTTTCGATTTAGTTTCAGTTTTGACAATTATAATATTTATTCTAAATAAAAGGAGAAAAATGTCAAACTATTATTTTTTTCAAAAATTTAATTTTTTTAAAATGTGGATATTCGGAGAAATGGATTAATACCAATCTCTTAAGCCTGGTGATCCCCATCGATGAATCCCTAGGTGGAAATAGATTTGGTCATAGACCCCTCTCCCCGATGAAGGTGGAGAGAGTCTTTTATTTTCTTCTAAAAGAGCTCAATGTCCCCCCTTTCAGCCATTATCCAATCAGGATTCTCTTGCACCTTTTACAGCAATCATGATTTTCCCAAAAGTTCCCCACCACAATGATGCCATGCCTCATCTATTTATTTCAACATTGGAGTTCAATAAATATATAGGACTTCCTGATATGAACTTTGTTTCTCAATTCAGACATCATTGGCCTTCAATTGATTCCTTCGACATGTTCTTTTTTGGTTCGTGGGGTCTTTAGGATCATACGAGTGTTATCCTCTTCGATAGAATACATGTAATGAGACATTTTTCTTTAGTGATTTACATTTACCTTTCATGGTCTAGTGATCCCCAGTCGTACAATGAATTTTTGTTCAACATGGTCTATTGTTATACGATTTTCACATGAATCATGACTAAAGTTCTAAAACTCCGGGGTATGTTTCCAAGAACGTACATTGCCATTCCAAAATACTTCCATTATTCATATGCATTGGAATCTTTTTGATCATCATTTATAATCCAATATTAAATAAAATTATGTTTCCATTTATTCTCTCCATATTTCTGTGGATGTTAATGATTCCAAGCCTCTAGATTAGTGGGATTGGATTACGAGGGGGGATATTTTCTACAAACAAGAGGTTCTCTTTGATTCTTGTACAGAATTATTTTTGACATGTAAATACCTCAGATATCTTGTTTCTATATGCTACAACAACCATAAAAATGATCTTGATCATCAAAATCTCTTCCCAGACCATTTTGGAACACCTGGAGTTGTCAAACTAGACAATGGGGATGTACCCTACCTTACATGCACCCCGAAATATACAAGACCATCTATTCACAACATAAATGTTGTAGATTTATTCTAATGTTTGTGACATGATTTGGTTGTCCCAGTTATGAAAAGTAGGTCTAGTGTTTACCTGGGTATATTGACATGGCATCTAGTGGCCCCTTAAGCCACTACTATAAAACTAGGCTACAACCATAGACATATACCCCCGGTTTTCCAAAACAATGGATATATGAATTTATATCAATGAAATATCCATGGTTTTATATAAATCCTTGTATAAAAGGTATATTTCCAAAGGTTGTAGCCACAATTCAGTGAAACTGTGGCAATTGAGTGTTTTTTTGATAGCTATAGCTGTGGCTCTATAAAACCATGGCAATAGTGTATTTTTTCGATGGTTATAACCATGATTTTTGTAAAAATGTGGCTATAGAGCATTTTTCTTATGGATATAGCCAGGGCTAGTGTAAAACAAATTCTATAGAATTTTTCCAAGGGCATTAGCAATTTATTGTGTAAAATCATGGGTATATAGTTTTTTCCCATGGGCTAAAACCACATATTATGAAAAATCATGGATGTAGAGTATTTTTATGGTATATAGAAATGGGTTCACTAAAGTGTTTCTATTGAGTATTTATTTTCATATTTTATATATGTGTTTTCCTTAAACAATGGCTATAGGTCCCCTGAACCTTTGAGGGAAAACATATGGAATGGATTGAGCAACAGTTTACATGCTATAGACAAAAAATTTAATAATATATAATATATATATATATCTGCGTGTGTGTGTGCATGTGAGCATGTGTGTGTCAACCCAAATTACTTTGTGGTGTACTAGTTTAGTGGATGGTATTCATTACAAAGGAACATAGATTGAATCCAATGGGGAACATATTATATTTGGTCTATAGCCATGATTTACTTGGGTTATAGTCCTGGTAGATTGCTATGAGTGCTGTTGCCATAGGGGAAATTTGTTGCAATGGCTTATAAAACAGTGTCTATATATATTTTATTGAGCCATGAAAATATGTGACACAACCATATAGAATTGTAGATATAGCATAGAGCAATGGGTTTGACCCCTATTTCCACATCTATATACCATTGATATATAAAAAATATCTACTTGTGAACCAATGTATCAATTCAAAAAATCCCACATACAATGCTAATGCATTTTTATCAGGTGATGGTTTAGTCCAGGTATAGAAGGAAAGTTATGAGTGTCCAACTTCTTGTATTTAACTCAGAGACTCATAGTAGGGCATGATGGCTATGCGTGGAGAATGGGGGAAGGTTTTGAACATGTCATGTTCAAGAATGACTAACCCGACTATTCACCATATCAAACATTTTGAAATATTGAATGTGGAGGATCATGTCCAAGAGAGTCAAGGTTCAATTCATGCAGTGTGGAGAATCCAATGTCCACAACCAGTGAATAATCAAACTAAAGGGAAATGACCTTATGTATATGAGTCGAGAAAAGAGATGTATATCACAGTCTCAATTGATAGTGCCATGTTAAGACTTGAAATATGAATCCACTGCCCCCAGAGAAAGAGGGTGAAAAACAGAAACACGGATTCAGGGAATATCATTATTTCTAGGGGGATGAAATTAAAAGGGTGTTAAGATTAGTCTCACCCACCAAATCCAATGGATACTATTTCATCCATGTTATTAAGGGCCATATATAGGGATGATGTTCATAATGATAATGACCAGGAAACTAATGATAGAGAAGAATGAATCCAAATGAAGAAAATATTGTGGTTTCGGATGTCCCTCCCATAGATCCCAACACCTTTTTATTGGCTTCCACTAATTATGAGATCTATATATTGATCAATTAAGTAGTTAAGGAGTAAAAAAAATGTGATAGGACATATGAACATATCATACACTCTGAGGAAGGAATATTGGTGGAGGATATCCTTATTAAAGCTTCACCAATGGATGCTGATAGGATGTATGTTAAAATGCCTGAAGTATACGAAAATCAAGATCAATGTGGGTTGATAGATAAGAATGATCTTATCTTGATACGTTTTTTCAATGAAAGGGAGATAATAATTGAAGATTACCATTAAATTTGGGATAATATAGCCTTCCAATTGGATGATATCATCAAGGATGACCTGGGTATGAATGGATCTTTAATCCAATTATGTTTATACATGGATATCTCTTATGTTAAACTCAAACATGATTTTAATTATTTTATGTCATTTTATTATGTTTGTTGACATTCTATTAACTCACGAGGTTTCACAATTTTTCTATAAAATTGTTTCAATAAAAAAACCAATTTACAGTCCGTCAGAGGATATGCAATATTATAAGTATTATTTTTAAATATAAATGATTTATCTTCATAATAGAAATTTAATTTTAATTTTTAGTGAGGAAATAGTTACTTTAATTGATTAAACAACGGTTATTCAATAATTATTGAATTAAAGGATAAATTAGATAATATATATAAATCGAATTAAAAACAATATAATTTGAAATAATTATTTTTATTGGAGAATTTTATAGAACTAATATCATTTTAGAGTTTTATTAAAATATTTTATTTGAATGTCATTATTTTTCAATATATTATTAAAGTGATAGTAAATGAATAGTTACAGAATTTAAATTATTTATAATTTATGAAAATAACATTTTATTATGTGATTTAAAAGAAATAAAAATATCATTACTGGAAAATTTAAAGGTATATAGATTATAATATGATCCATGATCCATATATGGGGTTTGATTCTATTTATTGTATCTATGTTGAATCTCAATGGGAAAAA
Organism: Viscum album; assembly: GCA_963277665.1. NCBI lineage: Eukaryota > Viridiplantae > Streptophyta > Magnoliopsida > Santalales > Viscaceae > Viscum > Viscum album. The sequence goes on along the minus strand of OY728131.1, from coordinate 1,223,331,561 downwards.
ACCATTTTTTCATGTTATGTGTGAAAAGGGTCACAGGCGGTTCAAAACCAAAAAATATGGATAAAAAAAGTGAAAACATGTAATTTTTTTATTGGAATAGATTTTTTATACTCGTAATCACATTATATTATAATATTTTCTATATGAATCCATCAGGAATCGAAAATTAATTTATATTAATTTAAAAAAATTATAAATTTTCAAAGAATTAACCTCCCCTCTATTTTTAATGGTATGCATCTATCATCATTACTTCACACTTCATGAACCATTTGGTTTTTCTTTGATATACCAAAATACATTCCATAAATATATCCTCATATCCTATAGAACTTTTTTATGTAATAATACCAACCATATAGGTCTTAGCGTATTATGAAATGGAGGTTTTCAAAATATTAGGTATACTTATTAACTAATCATTTTTTATTTCTCCACACAAGTGTATAAAATAATCTATAACAATGATTATTTAATAATATCAAAATATTTCATATAAAAAGATTTTACTATGTAAATTTAATAACATATACCTATATATATTCACTATCAAATGGGAATAGAATCTATCATTTGTGTGTATGGTAGACTATTTCCCTGCAAACCAATGTAATTCATTTTACATCACCACCCTCACAGTTGGTTATATTGATATATCTTATGTATATATATATATATATGTGTGTGTGTGTGTGTTATTAATGTTTTATTTTTCTTTTTTAATTGATAATATGCAACTTAATTTTTTACCTTTCCTTCAATGAAAATTGATAATTTATTTCATGTGTATGTCTGGACTACTAGCTCTAGGAAGCGATGTGCTTTTATATTCATCACTACATACCATGGAAGATATATATTAGTGATTAATTAAATAATATCATTTTTATTATTAAATTATAACTCTAGATAATAAAATAATACAAACCTTCATTCCATAATTATATTTGAGAAAAGAAAATATCCCCCATTTATATGTACATCCTACCATCTCCATGATTGTAATGTTGTTTGTTGTTCATTACCATACAACATGATTAGTTTCCAGAAAATTATTTATGTTTAAAAATGAAAATTATGTATTGATAATTATTATATATATGATAGAATAATGACTTATTCTTCCAATATCAACCTTCCAAATTCATCTTTGACATATAATCCTAATATCATCAAAACATACATGGTGATAAAAAATGATTAATTACATGTATATGACATGGTATTAGGTAATATTCATGGAATAATGAATTTGATATTTTTTCTTAAGAATATAAATTATTGAAAAAATTTTGTTGTTCATGAAGATAAATATAAATGGTGATGAGTAAGACTTGAGGTATGTGAAACTTTTACATAAATCATCAATTTATATTTTATAATCATATATTTTAAAATAAATTCTATTACATATCCTTTTTATTAATTTTTTTAATGAATGTATTTACATGGGAATAAAATTTCTTTAATGGTATCCTTATAAAACATTATTTTAGTGGTTTAAGAAAATTAATCTTTTTTAAGAATGTTTTTCTTTCTGTTATATTGACAACATAAGTGGTTTATTTTAATTTATACATTGACAATGAATTTTCCTACCCCCATAACCATTATTTGATGTTAGGTTTCAATTAAAAGAATTCATTTTTTTAAATGAAAACCCATGATTACCATTTTTATGGAATTATGATGTTAAAAATTGGGTTTTAAGTGAATATGGAATTTTTTTACCAAATAAGGTTTTGCACACAAGTTTAAAAAAGATTCTCATGGGTTTTATTCATTATATGGTCCATAGAAATTGTTTAAAAATGGATAATCCCCACTATAGATAAAATTTGATACCAATATAGATTATGAAATGGGTACACCAAGATATTTCTCCAATCAATTTGGTAATGATTATGTTTTATTGATTATATTAGATGCCATCGGTATAGTTATTCCAATTATAAGGGGAATTGTAAGGGTTTTTTCAAGAAGATATACCAAGATTCCTACGTAGCCTTTTTATAATTTCTATGCATATTTATGAGATATCATTTGGTTAAAAAAATAACATAATGTAAAAATATCCCCTTTATAGGTAAAAATGTATGTTTTTATTAAAATGATTTTAATGGGTTATCATGTTTTCACTGGACTAATGAATTTATTATTTTTTATTTACCCTTATATGATTTGATGATAATACAAAATTTTCTATATTTTTTATGTCGGGATTATGGATGGGTTAGGGAAATTAATAATTCATGATTAAATACATGTTGATTATTTATAAAACTAAATAATGTTTAATTTTAGAATTTGTATTTTGTGGGAAAAAATTACAGTTTTTATAAGTGTCCACTTTATTAAATATGAGTTTCATTTGTATGGTTTGTGATCAAATTCTCGGAAAAACTAACGTAATTGATATTTAAGAATGAATTAAATTGAATTCTAAGCTAAATACACATGATTATTTTATTTTTATGGATGGTTGTTTACTTCAATCTAGAAAAAAAGTACTAATAATATTTGATTTTATTTCTTATAAAGAAATATAAATAATCACAAATGTATTATCTTAAAGAATGGTACATTGTAATTTTTTTAAAAAAAATTAAAATAGTTTTAGGGGAGATATATTCTATGTAACATCATATTATTCTAAGATTATAAATTATTATAACGGCCCTTACCCACCTGGTCCATTACATTTCCAAATCCTAATTTTTGAGGTATCATGGGGATCATCAGTGACTCATTGAAGAGTTTTCCAAATTTCTAGTTGAACGAACGGTGGAACCTATGGGCATAAATGCTAAGGCGATTTTTCTTGGTGAACATTTATATGGAAACTGTTCTAGGGAAATAGTGACTCACCCATCGATGAGTCATTTACAGCTTATCCCAGATATTTCATTTTTTCAGCAGTAACATATATTTTAACGTAAAAGTTGTTTAATACCCCTTTCAAAGAAATTTAAGGCCTGTAAAAGATGTTTAAATACCCGATGTGTTTGGAAAACCTTGAATTACCAAGACATGTGTCTCATTATTCAGTGTAACACCATTTTCAACATTTTCCAATCTTCCTTACTTTCTAGTTGGTCCCTTGTTACATGTTTTTCTTAGTTTAATGGAAAATAAATCAACCTACAGTTTCCTATAGTTTAACTCTACTATTTATGAGGGTATTTTTTTATTTATCAACTAATCCCAACGTGCAAAACCACCTAACTGCATAGATGAGACACAATATGACTTTTGTATACTTTTAAATGGTCATCTTGATTTTAGGATCTAGACTCTTTTTAAGCTGAGATCCTCTCTTCCTTATTCCATTTTGATTCTCAAAGGGCACCATTATATGCCCTCCTGAGATGAATTGTGCACCCATTCTGGAGGCCTTCCTACTCAACCTTGGAGTTCTTACTTGAATTATCACATCCCTCAATCTTAACAAGGTTGGAACTTTTATTCTTGATCATCTAGGAAAGGATTTTTCCTTCTTCTCCCTTTACTATTATTTATGCATGGTGGGTGTGATAATGTTCTCTCCAAATTTATATGCAACCAACTATAATGAAGATAATAAACATACTTTGAAAAAAGATAGGGTTGGGAAAGATGATGATTTTTTTATGGTTTAACATCATTTTTATTTTTTCAATTTCATTGGGTAATGATCAAAAAAAAATATTGGTTATTGGTGGTCCTTTATTGTGTAATAATGAAGAAATGATTTCTAGATTATATTATTATGGAATGATTGTAAAATGGGAACTGATTAATCATGTAAAATTGGTTGATTAAATGGATTCCTGATGGATAAGAACACTTGTGTGATCATCCCGATTAACCAAACAGAATGAAGGATCTTAATGAATAGTTTTGGATAAATATAAAAATTCCCTTCCTTTGTTTTGGTGGTATTATTGTTTGTTGTAATTATTGTTTGTGTGGTGATATAGAGAGGAAAGAAATCTCTTGGTGAGGGGTCATTGGTTTGTAAATATTAGGATGTGTGGAGCCGAGGGAAAATGATCGGGACCCATAAGTTGGGTCTTGGATTGGTTTCATCACTTCGAGGGATCTCAAGGATCCAATTTTAATGTTGTTACATGAAAAAAAACTGGGAGTGAATGCTTAATATCCTACTTGAATATATTCTATTCAGTTGTTGGTATGCCTTGTTTTTATTTATGTTAGGTTCCTGGTAGTGGAGGAATATTTTAATGGAGTCACTTGAACATGATAACAAGAACTGGTATAATGGGGAAACTATTTCTTTTTAGAAAAGGGTTGAGCTTTGGTTATGGATGTTTCATACATGTGCATGGAGGGGTACCGATACGAGTGGTTGTGTGCGGTCTTGTCATTGGTTTCAGGATGATTAGGTTGTGATGTGTTCTTGATTACATATATGTATAAAATTTTGTTTTTGTGTTTCTTATACGCACCCCACCAATGTTTATCACTTCATTCCAAATACAACCATTCCATTTGGGTGGGTGTTTATCCCATCATTTTTATGTGTGTCTGGTTATTTTCTCCTTTCCTATCCCTCTCCCAAGTAGCCTAAGATTCATTAGGCAAGCTGTGACAAACTGAGGTTTATTATAGCCCAAGAATTATCTAGCAGGGTTGAAGTGGGGGCCCAGGGGTGTGTGGGGTGGTTTGTATCCCATGAATCTTTGGGATGAGGCCCATGTGTCTTCATGCATGAAAATGGTTGTTCTAGCCGAGAAGTATTTGAGAGTGGAAGTGGTTGTGGTGGCCTAGGTGTCTATGGGCATGGTTATGTGTGGTTGTTGTAGAACATGAGTATGCGTGTGTGATTATATTTTGTTGTGGTGGACCAGGAGTTCTGGATATGGATAAACATGCAGTTGGGATGGACCATATGGTTATTTTGGGGGTCGTAGTGGGATTGCAGTGGGATTTATGGGGGAGGTATGATGCATAGTATGTTCTAAATAACTAGTGGGAAATTAGTGCGAGGAACCCAAATATTGAAGTTCTATTACGTTTATATTACCTTGATTACATTATTCTGGGAGTGTGACTTGGTAGGGAGTATAGTTTTCCTTACTAGGTGTTTTGTTTACCTCTATTTATCATGTGGAATTTGAATGTCTCCCCACATGTGCGCGATGGATTTTTGTTTCCCTCATAATTGTACCTATATACTAACCATATATATATATATAATTTCTTTCAGGTTTCAAGGAGGACATTGAATATCGAGCCAGATCGTACTAGCTCGGGCATCGAGACAGTTGGCGTTCTCACTTTTATTATTTTGGTACATTCCCTCAGAGTTTTCATCTACCAAGTATCAATTAATTATGAAAATGCATATAGAAATGGATATTTTGGTTTTACATTTATCATTAGCCCTTGGAGTGGTAGGTATTTACAATATTATATCCCAATCTTGTTCTAAAAAAAGGGTAATGCCTTCCATTGTGTGAGATTCTATACACATAGTGCAGGTCACCCCTCTAGGGCCAACTGAAGATGGGACACAGGGGTCATTGTCTCTCCTTCAACTTGAAGTAGGAATGGAATGGATTGTTTCTATCCATTTCCTCATCATGGAGAAGGTGGGTTGTGATAGAATGGTATCATATGCTAATGGTAGAGAGAAAAGATAGAGTTCTGGGTTAGGAAAAATGAGGATTGAATGGGATGGTAGGGAAATAGTATTACGCAATCTAGGATCACGAAATATCCCAGGGAAGACCATCTAGGACATGATATTTTAGGGCCTCTGTTATTATATGGAAATACTCTACACCTACCAAACAAACTAGCGATGCTACACTAATTGTAGGGTAGAGGCCCTAGGAAAGTAACATGCATCATAATGACTTCTGTTATGGTTCATATTGGTTGTTCTTCGAATTTTAAATAAATAAAAAATTTATGTAAAATTTAAAATGGTTATTATACACTACTTGGGATAGGAATTGTTGGTGTCTACTATCAACTATGGCACCCGAACATCATCCACGAGTTGTGCGAGCAGTCGAGGCCCATCAGGTTGATCTAGTTGATTAGAAGAGGGATGATCAAGAGGAGGAGGGGGATGAGTGGCCAAAAACACATCAGACCATCCAATGAGAGGGTATTCAAATGTACAAGGGCAGAGTCTTGGACCTAGATACAGAGAGAATGGTCAATGAGTTGGTGATCACTTTTATCTTAATTTTGGCATTGACAGAGTACTGGGTTCTTCTAGAGGTGAGATAGATTAGGGGGAAACGTGTAAGTGGTGTACAATTTATCTTGGGGACACGAAATAAGATGAGGTTTCATGGACGGATAATGGGAATTAGTTCTAGGAGGAATTACTTTAGTCCATGAGGATGTCTGAAAAGAAGTAAGAGCTTCTCTCCCTTCAGTAAGGGAGTATGAATGTAAGGGAGTTGTGGATCATTGTACGTCTCTGAACTTGCACATCAGGATTTAGTAATAAAAAATGATGTTTATTTTCCTATAATTCATTATAGAAAAATACATAGTATATTTTACAATTGAGGAAATTTTCTAGTGTAGGATATGTAGGGTTAGACAAAACATACTTAACTTTTACAACATAAAACATAAACGGTTATTTAATTCATTATTCTCTTACTTTTTATTGGAACATGACCACTCATCAGTACGTGTAGTCACCTTAGGATATTCATAAAAAATGGGTGATATAAAACCCAATAAGAGTATATATATGAACAATATAAAAGTGGTTGAGCATAATCATAACACTTCCAAAAGACCATGAACATTAGATGAAGGATTAATAAAATACTTGAAATGTGGCAATACATAAAAATAAAACATCATATCTTAGTGGTTAAAAACAAAACATAGTTGTGAAAAAATCTATAATCTTGTCCACACATCCTTTCACTTAAACTAATTTGATTCGTCACATTACCCAATTCATTGGAGTAATGTATAATTTCGGGTGCGCCCATCACATTGAAACAATCATATTACGCTATTTTATTCAGGGCGCACCCATCACATCAAAACAGTATCATTATCATTCATACAAAAAGTAACATGTATCAAAAATTAAATTAAATAACCAATGTAAGGGAATGAATTTATCTCATAATAACATACTCATAAACTTAAAGTTCCCAAAATAATGTTGGAATAAAATACATGATACAATAACCATCAACCATGAGTGAGAAGTAAAAGTTGTGTTTTTCAAAGAAGAGTTCTTTTGGAAAACATTTGTTTGACATAAACTCTAGTAGAAAATATTTATATCCCCAAAAATGAAACATAATGATGAAAAATAATTTATATCGCATGACTATACAAAAAATGCAGTGAAAGAGGGGGAACCTAAAAAAAAGAATGTTAGGTTCGAGAATTTCACCATACCTTATATCTGAATGCTTTATTCACTTTAATTTCTTGTATAACCAGATTAGATTCATTAATTATCAATTACAGAACCATTTTTCCTTGAATATGGTTCATTATGGTTCCATTATGTTATTTTATGGGCCTTTTCATGAGTTATATTGTTTAAAACCGTTGTTTGGGAATGTTCATTTTTATGGTTTTCATGAGCAATTCACTTGTATTCATAAATAGAAGTTCATGTACAACATGGGTAAAAATCGATAAATTATATAAAATTTTATTAATTATATTCCAGGAGTTTAAATGATCTTATAATTTATTATATTATATTCCATGTCGATGAATCATTAGATAGGATCATAATGATGATCGTTTGGGTTAATTCGATGGTTTTTCATCCACAACGAATGTGTTTCTTTTAATTATTTAGTAATGTTTAAATAAGTTAGCTACAGAACATTAAATACAATATAGTACATAATAAATATTTGTGTTCAACCATTAAAATGGTTTAATGACCCTATCTAAAGGTAGAAAATGAAAAAAGAAAACATGTCATTCTTGAAGGTGATAAATTGACATCTCACGAACAACATTTTCCTTTGTAAAATAAAAAAGAAGAGGAGAAAAAGGTTGGAAGATATATTATCCCATTAGTATCATAAAATTACAGTATATATATGATATGGGAGTTACCATCCCATTTATATGAGTATAGGTGGATATAGATTAAGAAAATAATATGAAATTTAAAGGCAACTGAAAGAAAAGAGAGAGAAATTACCTCTTGAATACTCCCCATGAGACCCCCATTACTGAAATGAGGCTTGGTATTTTGCTGATACCAGAAGCTCTTGAACATGATGGCGGGGATAAATAAGTTGTTTGGATAGAGTTGGGACAATTCTTGAAGAGTTAGAGGTGTGGTTTGGCAAGGGAAGGGAGATGGTTTATTTATAAATTAGGAGAGTGTGTTTTTAGAATAAAATATCAAATAAAATAATACATCAAATGTTAGACTTTTAATATTTGTTTTTTGACAACATAAATAATAAATTTATATTATATAATAATATATAGACATTAAATCGTCTTTATAATTTTAAATCATTAATTTATTAAATGGAAAGTGAAAAGAAAGAGAAAATGATATTTAAGGAATCACTTTTTGACTTTAGGTTTTGGAAAGTTCTTTTTAGGTTTGGAAATTGAGTTTATTGTATTTTAAGGAACCAATTATGAAATTTAATATATCATGTATGAATCTAAATATATAGAAATTTAACATCATCATTACATCATGAATGTGCAATTTAAGATATACCAGTTATATTAAAAACATTATTTCTACTATTCACCTGGAAATTGATGTATTTCTGAAAAATACAAAAAATTAAACCAAAACATATTTTGATGTGTAGAATCAAAAAATGATTTCCATTTTTCAAAATTTATTTTTTAAATATTATTAATTTAATTTTTAATTAAAATCATAATCTACTTGAATAATACAAATTTTAAAATTAAAACTAATTTCATAATACTTTCAAATAATACATAATTTCTAATAAAATTAACATAAAAACCAAATGGCATAGAATAATTAATTTATGAAAACATTTTTGGGAAATAATTTTTCTTTTAAATTTATTTATTAATTATAAATAATTATTTATAAATTACAAAAATACAAATTCTTTTACTATAGTCATATTGTTATTTATAAGATGACTAAAATTTATATAATCATTCATGGGTGAGGTCTATTAATATCCATAAAGTTATGATACTATTCAATAGGGTAGGTTACTATTCATAAAATCTTAATTTGGTCATATTAGACATGAAATAAATTATTGATAACAACTGTTAATGTCAGATTTTTTAATTTAAAAAAAATAACTAACAAAATTATGTTTAACAGCTATGTTATAAATGTCACATAGTACTCATTAGTTCATTTAAGCACATACTGTTTCCTTTTAAAAACCTGGGATGCTATATTATTCCCCAATTAAATGAATTTCATCCTCAAAATTAATTCATTGTATTTATAATTTTTAATTTATTTAGTGATCATTAAGGAAAAATATTTTCTTATTTGTACATAATTAACAATAATTTTAAAAGTAAATTTTTAGACGACAACACCTAATCTGTAATGTTGTCATGACTGTTCATATGAAACCAACTGTAAATCTTTGAACTCGCACTAATGGATTCAGTACTAAAACATGATGTGTTTTTTTAAATCATCAATGAAATATACATAGTATATTATAAATTTGAGGACCTTTTATGGTGTAGGTTCATGAGGAATAGGCAAACCATACATAAATTTTATGACACAAAACATAAACTGTTATTTATTTCATTATTTTTTAGCTTTTTATTGGCACTTGATCTCTCATTAGTACATGTGGTAACCTAAGTATATACATAAGAATGGAGTGAGATAAAAGCTTATTGATATTATAGATATGAACAATATAACAATGGGTGGGAAAATTCATAACATAGGAAAAAGATCACGAACATGATAGGATGCACTAATAAAAACATTAAATGTAGAAATGAATAAAAATAAAATATCATGTCTTAGTGGTTAACTACCATGCATAGTTGTGAACAAATATAGAATCTCATCCACACATAATTTAACATTAACTCATGAGATTTAACACTTTACCCAATGCATTAGAGCACAGTATAATTTTAGGTCCACCCGTCACATCATAACATTATCATTATCATGAATAAAACAAAGAATATATATAAAAAATTAAAACAATAAACCCATGGAAAGGAACAGTTTTCATCTCAAAATAACACATTAATAAACATTGTGTTCCCAAATGAATGTGGGAACAACATACTTGAACAAACCATCAACCTTGAGTGAGAAGTAAAAGGTGTGTTTTTAAAATATGATTTCTATTGGAAAAAATTTGTTTGACATTAAATCCATTAGAAAACATGTATATCCTAGAAAAGTTATGATAATGATGAAAATATTATTTTTATGGAGTGACCATAGAAAAAATAGAGTGAACTAGGTAGAACCCAAGGAAAGAAATATGGGTTCGGGAAATTCCCCATACCTTATATCTGAACAATTTCTTCAATTTAAGGACTTGTATAACACATTATATTAATTAATTATCAGCTAAAGATCCTTTTTAACATTAATATGGTTCATTATGGTCTCATTAATATATTTTATGGGCCTTTTTATAAGTTTTAGTGTATTAAAACATTGTTTGGGAATGTTCATTTTATGGTTTTCTTGAGGGACACACTTGTATTCCTAAATGGATGTTCATATAGAACATGGATAAACAAACAAAACAGATGTTATATGTTATTAATTATCTCCCATGTTTTAAAATTATATAATAATTTATTATATTATATACCATGTTGATGAATCATTTGATAGGATCTTAATGATAAACATTTGGGTTAGTTAGATAGTTTTCATCCACAACGATCTTGTTTATTATAATTATTTAGTATTGTGTACATAAGTTAGATCCATAAAATAGAATCAGATATAATAAATAAAAAATATTATATTTCATCCATAAAATGGATTAATGACCAGATGTGAATGTAGAAATGGAAAAACTAAATCATGTCATTCATGAAGCTGATAAATTAAAACCTCACGAACAACCTTTTCCCTTCCAAAATTAAAAAGAAGAGGAGAAGGATTTTGGATGATATATTATACCATTAGTATCATAAAATTACATTATATGAATTATATTTGAGTTACAATACCGTTTAGATGAGTATTGGTTGGGAGAGATTATGAAAATAACATGAAATTGAAATTAAATTAAAGGAAAAGAGAGAGAGAAATTACCTCTTGAATCCTCCTCTTGAAATCCCCCTTAAAGAATATTAGGATTGGACTTTTGTTGAAATTAGATGCTCTTGGAGGTGGGGGAAAGGATAAGGAAGGTGTTTGGACATAGTCTCAAAATTCATGAAGCTTGAGAGGTGTGCTTTGGAAAGGGGAGGGGAGGGGTTATTTATACATGAGGATGGTGTGTTTTTAGAATAAAATATAAAATAAACTAATATATCAAATGTTAGACTTGTAATAGTAGTTTTTGTGAAAAATAAATAATATATTAATATAATATATTTCGTTTTAGACTTCAAATCATATTTATAATTCAAATTCATTGTTTAATTAAAAGGAATGGGAAAAGAAAGAGAAAATGATATTTAAGGAATCACTTTTTGACTTTCGGTTTTGAAAAGTTATTCTTAGGCTTGGAAATTGAGTTTATTATATTTTAGGGAACCATTTATGAAATTAAATATAAAAAGGTTGAATATAAAGTTTGATAATTTTTATATCATCGTTACATAATTAATGATGCAATTTAAGATATACTGGTTATGTGAAAAACTTAATTCTTACAATTCACCTAAAAATTGAAGTATTCTTGAAAAATCCAAAAAAAATCACGCTACCCATTTTTTGAAGTCCAGAATCCAACAATGAAGTCAATTTTTCAGAAAATAATTTTCTAAATATGATTAATTTACGTTTTAATTAAAATCATAATCTACTTGAAAAATACACATTTTAAAATTAAAAATTATTTCATAATGCTTTAAAAAATTACATAATTTCTTATAAAATTACCTTAAAACTTAAAATACATAAATTTTTTAATTTATGAATACTTTTTATGGAAATAAATTTTCTTTTAAATTAATTACTTTTTTATAATTATTTATTTATGACTTAAAAAAATACCAACACATTTACTATAGCCATATTTTCACTTATAAGATGCCCATATTTTATTTAATCATTCATTGGTGAGGTATATTACTATCCATAAGGGTAGGTTACTTTTAAAAGGGTAAGTTACTATTCATAAGGGTAGGTTACTATTCACCGAAAATTAAGTTGGTCATATTTGACTCCAAATAACTTATTGATCGCAACCGTGTATTTCAGATTTTCAAAATTGAAAACAAAGAAGTGACAATATTATGTTTAACTGATAGGTTATAAATGTCACATATTACTCATTAGTTCAATTAATCACATAATGTTTCATTTTTAAAATTATGGGAAGTTATAATCTTCCCCCTTAAAATGAATTGGGCCCTCACAATTGTTTCATTGTACTTATAATTATGAATTTATAAACTGATAATTAAGGAAAAAAAATTTCTTATGTTTATCTAATTAACAATATGTTTAAATGAAAATTTTAAAATGAGAATGTCTAATCTCCAAAGTTGTCTAGATAGTTCCTTCGATACCAAATGTGAATCTCTGAACCCGCACATCCAGATTCAGTACTAAAACTTGTTGTGTATTTTTTATAAATCATTAACTAAAAATACACAGTATATTATAAAATAGAGAACCTTTTCTGGTCTAGGTTCTAGAGGATTTGGGAAACCATATATAACTTTTACAACATAAAACATAAACACCAATTTAATTCATTCTTCTCTAGCCTCTTATTGAAACTTAACCAGTCCTTAGTACATGTAGTCACCTGAGGATATACACAAAAATGGGTGAGATAAAACACCAAAAAAGTATTGATATGAACAATATATCAATTCGTGATCACAATCATTACATACTCAAAGGATCATGAACATGGGAGGAAGCATTAATAAATGATTTGAAATGTGGGAATGCATATAAATGAAACATCATGTCTTAGTGGTTAAATACCTCACATAGTTGTGAACAAAGATTACATTATGTTCACTAATCATTTCACTTTAACTAATAAGATTCCTCACTTTACCCAATTCATTGGAGCGCTGTATAATTTTAGGTTCCCCTACCACATTGAAACATTCATATTGCGCTATATAATTCTGGGTGCACCCTTCACATTATCACTTTATCATTATCATGCATGCCAAAAAGAAAATATTTTAAAAATTAACATAACTAAACAATGGAAGGGAATGTGTTTCACTTCATAATAACTCATTCAGAAACTTTGGGTTCCCAAAATAAATTTGGAATAACATACTCGATATAATAACCAACATCCCTGAGTGAGAAGTAAAAGGTGTGTTTTTTAATGAAGAATTATTTTTGGAAAACATTTGTTTAACATAATATCAAGTAGAAAAAATATATATCCCAGAAAAGGTAATATAATTATAGAAAACTGATTATTATGGAGTGACCATACCAAAAAATGCAGTTAAAGATGGAGAAACCAAATAAAGAATGTTGTGTATGAGAATTACCCATTACCTTGTATCTAAATTCTTTCTTCTCTTTATTGACATGTATAACCACATTAGATTCATTAATTATCAATTCCAGAACCTTTTGAAAATTAATATGTTTCATTATTGTTTCATTATGTTATTTTATGGTTCTTTGGATGAGTTATAGAGTTTAGAAATATTGTCTGGAAATTTTTGTTTTTATAGTTTTCTTGAGCGGTTCACTTGTATTCATAAATGGAAGTTCATGTAGAACATGGGTTAACATCTAGAATTGATATTACATGTTATTAATTATCATCCAGTAGTGTAAATGACCTTATAATTGAATATATTATATACCTTTTAGATAAATCATTAGATAGGATACTAATTATGATGGTTTGGGTAAATTCGACGTTTTTTCGTCCACAATGAACATGTTTCTTTTAATTATTTTGTAATATGTACATAAGTTAGTTCCAGAAAATCAAATTTGATATGGCACATATATAATATTCTGGTTCAACCATAAAAATGGTTTCATGACCAGATCTGTTGGTATAATTGGAAAAAGGAAAACACGTCGTTCTGGATGGTGATGAACTAACATCTCATGAACAACATTTTCTATTCTAACATAAAAAAAGAGGAGAAAGATGATATATGATATATTATCAAATTATTATCATAAATGTTTAGTATATATATGATAATTGAGTTACCATTATATTTAGATTAGGATAGGTGGGGTGAGATTAAGATAAGAACATGAAATTGGAATGAAATTAAAGGAAAAGAGAGACAGAGAGAGATATTATCTATTGAATCTCCCTCTTGAGATAATCTATTGGGTGTGGTGGAGAGACTTGGATAGTTTTTATAGAATTCTTGAATCTTTAAAGGTGTGATTTGGCAAGGGGAGAGAGAGGGGTTATTTATACCTAAGTAGGGGTGTTTTTAGAATACAATATTAAATAAAATAATATATCAAATATTAGACTAGAAATTGTAGTTTTTTGAAAACATAAATAGTATATTAATAAAATATTATTTGTTTTAGACTTTAAATCGTCTTTATAGATTTAATTCATTATTGTATTAAAACGGATGTGAACTGAAAGAGAAAATAATATTTAAGAAATCACATTTTGACTTTAGGTTTTGGAAAGTTCTTTTTTGGTTTGGAAATTGAGTTTATTGTATTTTAAGGGATAACTTATGAAATTGAAAATAACATGGTAGATTCCAATGATCTATAATCTTTAAATCTTCATTACAACCTAAATGTTGCAATTTTAAAAATACAGGTTATGTGAAAAAAATTTATTTTTACTATTCACTAGAAAAATGAATTATTTATGAAATTTCCCAAAAATTCACCCATACCATTTTTTGAGATGATTAATCCAAAAATGAGGTCCATTTTCAAAAATAATTATCTAAATATTATTAATTTAATTTTTAATTAATATCATAATATACATGAAAATACACATTTTAAAAATTAAAACAAATTTCATAATGCCTTCTAAAATTACACAAGTTCTTATAAAATTATCTTAAATCCCAAAAGGCATAGAACTGTTAATTTATAAAAAAATATATAAATTTATATTTTATTTTAAATTAATTAAGTTATTATATTTATTTATTTATGACTTTCAAAAATACCAATACTTTTACAGTAGTCATATTATCACTTTTAAGATGCCCAAATTATATTTAATTATTCATGGGTGAGGTATATTCCCATTTGTAATGGTAGGTTACTATTTATAAGGGCTGGTTACTATTCAAAAAAATTATGTTGGTCATATTAGAATCCAAATAACTTATTGATCACAACCATGTTTTTTATTTTTTTGAAATTAAAAACACAGAAGTGAAAAAATTATGTTTAACATATAGGTTACAAATGTCACATGGTAATCATTAGTTCATGGAAGAATATAGTGTTTCATTTCAAAATATTTGGATGTTACAATCATGTTCGGGCATCTCCTTCATTTCACTGCAGACCTCTTCCCAGATGATGAGTGATGAGAATGATGGTTAGAGAAGGCGCTCCAGCCTTTTTTCAGTATGTTGTAACTCCCGTCACTCTACCACCATTCTTGGAGGTTCAAAAGAAGGATGACGTGGTGGAGAGGATGCACATGCTGGGAGGTGTGCTGTGAGAGGGGATCCAACTAGATTCGTCAAAGGGAATGGTCGTCAAAAATAGGCCTCCAGCATCTGGGCCTTCCAAGTTTCAATGTGTGGGGAGTAGGCATCAGCAGAACCAGTTCTAATCTCTCGATCATTGCCCTTTCTCCATGTGCTTGGGAACAAGGTGATTTAATTATAGAATCCATGTGAATCATCAGAATCAGTGCCATTTCTGATTGCAGTATGGTAGGGGTGGACATGATCAACGACAACCTTAGTAGTAGAAGTTTCTAGCCATACATTTTCTGCAGTAGTAGCAAGGGCAGCGAGCTCCCACTCCACTGCGGGAAAATAGTGTTGGTAAAGGCCGACCTCAAGGTGCTCCTCAAGGACCTTGACCAGGGCATGGTGAGGGAGGAATCTGATAGCTAAGGGGTAGAGGAGCTCGGCGTGGACATATTTACGCTACAAAGGCAGCAGTTCCTGTTGGTCTAGAGGTCATTCAATGTATGATCTGTCTGTTTAGTTCACTTGCATGATCATTGTTTTATTATTGAGTTTCATGATCCTTTATTTCAACCATTCTCCCCCTTTCCTTGGGTCTATACATAGAGAGAGTTTCCATTCCCTTGGTGTTGAGAACACCAGTTAGGGGTCAGACTAGCATCTTTGTAGTTTTTCGAGGATGCAGACTGATGTTGGGGCCAGATTAGTCTAGTTGGGATCTCTTTCTACTAAAAATCTAGACATACGATGTCATCTTGGGAATCGAATAGCTATTTACCATGAATGATTTTATCCAATGCTTCATGAGAAGGGTCATTTTCTTATATTTGGGCTGCGAGTGCACAGATTTTGTTAGAAAATGGGGTTAACCGGATGGTTTTTGGTGTGTGTACACCATTTTTTAAATATTATCCGAGTTGTTAGTGGAATCGGCAGACATAGAGAAAGTGTTGGTAATATGTATTTTAATTAAGTTCTTGTTCATCTTCCCAGTTTTGGTTGTGACTCTACCCCCATAATGTGAAGTTCAGTTTGGGATAAACATACAACCCTGCTCCTTCTGATTTTGACGAATCCCTATTGTATGGAGCCAAATGAGTTTCTGTATTTGATGATTCTGGTTGATAACCTGATAAATATGGGTTTTATTCAACCAAGAAATCCACCATGGGGTGTTCCAATCATTTTCCTACAGATCGGAGATGGTGGTGTCAGGTTGTGCATAGACTACCAAATACTGAATCTAGATATGATCAAGAAATGTTACCCCTTCTAAGGATTGACTACATTTTTTGTATTTGAAGGGAGCAGGTTGGTTCTCTAAAATTGACCTATTGCTGGGATATCACCAATTGAGGGTGAATGAGGGAGACATCCCAAATAAAAATATCAAATGCAAGTATGGGATCTTTGAGTTAGTGATTGTGAGGTTCGGTGATACGAACTCACCAGCTGTGTTTTTGGGGCTCATGAACTCTTCTTCACATGATTATCTATACCCGTTCATACTCATGTTCATAAAAACCATCTTGATCTACTGAAGATGAATAGGGGATCACACTGATCATCTAAGAATGTTTTGGTGGTCCTCTGACATCACCATCACTATGAGAAGTTGTCCAAGTGAATGTTCTGGACATGAGAGGTACACTTCCTTGGAAACATGGTGTCTGAGAAGGTAATAATAGAGGTCCCATAAAAGGTCAAATCCATTGTTTATTTAGAATAACCTATGAATGTGGTAGTAGTTCATAGTTTCCTGGGACTGGTAGGTTACTACAGAAAGTTTGTACCGGACATCTGTTGAGTTATAGTGCCTCTGAAAACCATGAACAGAAAAGGCCAGTCTATCGTATGGAGTGAGTAGTTCCATGCATCAATCATTTATTTGAAAAGGAAGCTGGTCAGTGCCCCAGTGCTGAGGTTTCCAGGATAATGGGTAACATTTGAATTTTTCGGTGATGCATTCAGTCTAGGCATGGGGTCTATGCTGATGCAAAAGTGGGAAGTGATATATTATTGTCCAAAGAATTTACTCAAAAAATAACGTAACTATTCCACCTAAGTTGTAGTTCTTGCAGTGATGGTGTTCTAACTAAATTTTTGTGGGTAATTACTTTATCTGATAATGCTTTATGGGTTCCAGGGAACATAAAAGCCTGAGGTACATCTTCTTCTTGTGGGACTTGAACTTGAGAAAATAAAGGTGGATGGTATTTCTTTAGGACTATGACTTCATGATATCCTACAACTCAGGAAATGGGAATGTGGTGTTCGAAGCCTTGTGCAGGAAGTAAAAAAATGGTGTTTTTTCAGGAGTTAGATGATTCTTGCAAGGGAATGGAGGAGTTGGATGCTTTACATCTGGGCATGGGAGTGGAGGATGGTAGAGGTGGTCTATTTCAAATTATAGTACAGTCTTCCATGGTATTGTCGAAGGAAAATACTCAGTGGGGAGACATGGAGGATGAGGTGATTCTTGATTGTGTAAGCCTGGGTGATTCTCCTGAAGGATGTCCTGAATCATAAGATTTTATGCGATAAGTTTTATGTCTTAGAGAGGATGCACAAGGGATTTCTCCATGAGATTCATACCATTTCCCTGGAGGTACACCTAAGAGTCTCTATGATGTATCAGGGCTTGAGAGATCTATTTTTTCCACAGTAAATCGGGGTAGTGGTGGTGTTTGTGGTGAAGAGCCTCATGTGTTAGTAGGTGAAGATTGAAAACCGTGTTCCCAGTGGCCTGTTGCATCCCACAGAATTTTTCAAGTGGAAGTGGGATAACGTCTTGATGTATTTAATCATAGGACTACCCACGACTGAGGGAAGATGTGATGCCATTTGGGTAGTGGTGGAACAATTAAAAAATCACCTCATTTCTTGGAGGTTAATGAGTCATGTGCTATGGATGCCATAGCACTGCTTTCCAGCCTTAGATGGTTGGGTAGATAGAGAGGACCATCCCATTGTTTGAGTATATGATGTGAGTGTCTGTCCTCGACTTAAACGGATCATGGGTATGGAAATTTCTACAGGAAGAGCTTTCCTACAATAATAGCTATCATTCTTCCATTGTAATAACAACATTTAGAGGCTTGTATTGAATAACATATTGTTCCCCATGTGATGGATAAAGGTTGGGA
Source organism: Viscum album (assembly GCA_963277665.1). Lineage (NCBI taxonomy): Eukaryota > Viridiplantae > Streptophyta > Magnoliopsida > Santalales > Viscaceae > Viscum > Viscum album. The sequence goes on along the minus strand of OY728131.1, from coordinate 1,223,312,665 downwards.
AGGAAAGTGTTCATGGTGCATATGTAGTGCAGAGCACAACGGGGAAGATTCAGCTTGAGCATGAAAGGATAAAGGTAGATCATGACCTGTAGAATTTGTATGTGCATCATTGGAGTAGACCCTTGGCGTTTTAAGTTAGGGACCACATGATCTTAAAGGTCTGCCCATAGTTGGGAAAACAGAGGTTTGGTAGGGGATGTAAGAATTCCACAATGTTCATCAGACCCTTTGATGTGTTGGGATGCGTTAGTGAGGTTGCATATCAGCTGGAGTTACCACCACCATTGGAGAGTATCCACAACATCTTCCATATATCTCAACAACATTGGTATCTGCACGATGACTCCCACATCCTTGACTGGGGGAGTTGGATATCATAGACAGTGCGATGTTTGTGGAGTGACCTATGAGAATCAAGGACTCTAAGGAGATGGTGCTTCATGGATGGACCATTCTCTTGGTTCATGTGTTGTGGAGGCATGGTGGACTTGAGGAGAGTACCTAGGAATGGGAGGCACAAATTCATTCTCAGTTCCCATAGCTTTTTGGAGTTTTGATATTATGTTTACTTGTGCCTTGCTTATGGAGTAATGTTTTACCCTACTTACTCTGTGATAAGCTCTATTCATGTTATATATTTTGATTGAAGAATCATGGATATGGGTAATGGAGGACCTGATCCCCAATGAAATTTCATTAATGTGAATGTGATTAAACATATGAAGTCAAGTCAGTTCTTCCCAGAGCAGATAATATATTGACAAGGAAGAAGGAGCTCCCAAATCGGTGTGTCTAGATGGTGTGACGTTTTTGTGATTTTTTGGTCACATGATGGATAGGAGTAATAGTTTTTAGGAACCTGTTCAAGATATATATGTGAGAGAGTTGATCCTATAAGTCAGGGTTTTATTATAGATTTAAAAACTATAGGATGGTTTGTATCTGAGAGGTATCTTACAAGGAAGTAGTTCAGAACCATCTATTTTCTTTAGGTTTACTGATAAATTATAAAGGGAGAGAATATTTTGAGAGATATATGATGTAATAGACTAGACCCACCTAGTCCATTACTTTTCTAAATCAAGAACATTGAGGTATCATTGGGACCACCAGTGAGTAATTGATGAGTTTTCCATATTTCAGGTTGAACGGATGGTGGCACCGATCTGACATCAGTGGAATCGATGGGAATCAGTGGAGCAGATTAACCATCGGTGGAACCGATTATCATCGGTCCCAGGGTGATTATGCTAGGTAGACAATGAATAACCCACATATGAGTCATTTCAAGAATCTCCTAGACTTTTTAGTTTCTCTCCTCTAACGTATATTTTTAGGTAAAATTGTTTTTACCCCTTTCAATGTGATTTAAGGCTTGTAAATTATATTTTAAATTCCCAAAGAGTAATGTGACCCTTTAATTACAAAAATGTGTGGCCCTTTTATGGGTGTCACACACTTTGATGAATTTTCCAGTCTCTCGTGCTTTCCAGTTCAACACATGTTACATATTTTTCTCCATTTAATGAAAAATATTTCAACTAATAGTTGTCTCCTAGTCTATCTCTACTATTTATGAGGTGAAATATTAAATATCAATTATTCCCATCCTATGAAACCTTCCATCCCACAAAGAATCAATGATTCAACTTTTTAGTACTTTGAAATTGACTCCTTGATTTTAGGATATGGACTCTTTTTAAGAATAGATCTTTTATTCCTTCTTACTTTCCATTTCTCTATGTTCCCTTGATACTTCCTCTCAAGATGAATTGTTCACCCGTGCTGGAGCCCATCCCGCTCAGCCTTGGAGTTCTTCCATTAAGTAGTGCATCCCTTATTGTTAAGAAATAATGAAATTCAATCCTTTATCATCTTGGTAAGGGGTTTTCCTTCATCTCTCTTTATGATGAATCATGCGGAGAGGGTGTGATAATGTCCTCTTAGGATGTAGATGGATACAAAATTAATGAAAATAATATATATACATTTAGATAATTAATTGGTAAAAAAGATGATGGTATTGTTGCGATTTACCTTTATTTTTTAGGTTGTGAATTTTATAGTCTCATGTTCACTGAAAATTGTGCTTGCTGGTAGTCATTTTAGGCGCACTAATGAAGCTCTATTTTTTAGATAATCTTTTTATTGAATTACTATAAATTGGAAACTAATTAATTCCATAATCATGGTTGATTAAATGGATTTTTGATGGATAATAGACCTTGTGTGATCACATCATTTAACCATATTAAAATAAGGATCATAATGAATGGTGTTGAATAAATTAAAGAATTCCCTTTCTCTATTTTGGTGATATGCATGGTTTTTCTATTTAATAATTTTTGGGTGAGGTAGAGGGGAACACGAAAACTTTTTGAGGTGTTGGTGGTTTGAGAATCAGAGGCCGTGTAGAGATGAGGGTAAACATTCTAGACCCATAAGTTGGGTCTTGGGTTGGTTCTAGTACATCGAGGGATCTCATGGATCTTATTTAGATGTTGTTACATGCATGTGAACCAAGAGATAATTCGTAAACACCTGATTGGTTGTCTTCCTTTTAGTAGTTTTTTTGGCATGTGGTTATTCATGTTAGTTTCCTGATATTGGAGGAATATTTAAATTTAATCACTTGAACTTGATAATTAAAACTGGTAGGATGGTGAAACTGTTTTCTTTTAGAAAATGGTTGAGCTCAGGTTGTGGTTGTTTCACACTTGTTCATGTAGGGGTAGCAACATGAGTGGTTGTGTATAGGCTGGTTGTTGGTTATGGGACCCTTAGGATGGGATGAGTTCTTGATTACCTATATGTATAAAATTTATTTTCTATGTTTCTTATAGGAATCCCACCAATGTTGAGATCTTTATGATGAATAGCCACATTTTATAGGGGTGAGGGGGGGGGGGGGGTTCTCACATTCCCATGAGTGGATGGTTATTAGCTCTATTCTTCTATCTCTCCTAGGTATCCCAAGATACTTCGGGAAGTTTGTGATGACTTGAGTTTTATTATAGCCCATGTTTATTTGGAATGTTTGGTGGTGGTGGACCAGGTGTGTGCAGGCTTGTTTGTTTCACATGTTTCTTCAAGATAAGGCCAATGTGTCTTCAGGCTTGGAAGTGGTTATTCTGGCCTAGGTGTCTTCAAGCGTGGTGCTGTTTGTGGTGGTCTAGGTTTCAGAAGGTGTGGATATGTCCGGGTTTTGTGGCCCAGGTGTCTACAGGCGTGGTTATTTGTTGTTGTGGTGGCCCAGGTGTTTGTTAGCGCGATAAAGGTGAGGTTGGAATGTCCCATATGGTTGTTTTTGAAGAGGTTTTGGTACTACCGTGGGATTTGAGGGGGGGGGGGTCTGATTCATAGGATGTTCTAAATAACCAGTGTGAAAGTGGTGTGAGGTACCAAAATAACGATGAGCTATTACTATTATTTTACCTGTCTTGCATTATTTGGAGAGTGTTCCTTGGTGAGGCTGGGTGGATAGTTCTCCTTGCTTGGTGTTTCAGTTACCTCTATTATTCATGGGGAATTATAATTTTTCCCCACTTGTGCATGAGATATTTTGGATTACATACTAATTATAACTGTATACTCACCCTATGTATATAAAATTGATTTCAAGTTTCTAGTTGGAATTCGAAAAATGTGAAAAACCTTACTAGCTCAAGCATCGGGATAATTTTTGTTGTTGTTTTTATTTCATTTGGTACTTTCCATCATATTTTTCTTGTACCTTGTATCAATTTATTTTGAAAATGCCTATGGGAATGGATCTTTTGGAATTACTTTTAACTTTAGTCCTTTGTGTCTCTAAGATTTACCATATTATCTCCTAATCTAGTTCTATTAAATAAGGGTAATGTCTTCCATTATGTGAGACTATATACCCTTGGTGCTAGTCACCAGTCTGGGGCCTTCTGAATATAGGAATTGGGGGTCATTATCACTACTATAGCTTGATGAAAGATGGTAAGGGAATATTTTTATCTTTTCCCTCATCTTGGAGAAGGTTGGTTATGCCAATTTTATATTCTATATTATTATCTTCTGGATGAGCCTCATCCTTTAGTAAGTAAAGTGTATAAGGAAGCTTATAAGAAGAAGAAGAGTTTTTTATTTGATTTAAAATGAATCATTATATCATAATTATTTTTTGAAACATAAATAAAATAATGTGTTAAAAATATATATATAATAAACTAGTTCTTCTTCAAGATTTATAATTATAGAGAGAGAGAGATAATGAGGAAATAATTATATGAGATCTCCAATTAGTTTTTACATTAATTAAGGGATAATGAACCAAGTATGACCCATATAAACTCAATATGACCGAGTAAAATGATTTATTTGAAAATAAAAGTTTCAAATTAGATAAAAAAGTTCCACTAATATATTATTTATCCTTACTTACTATATCTAAATATTCATCACGAATTACAATAAGTATAATATTAAAAAGATCAACCCATATCTTCTGGATTTGAATCCCCAGTACACTAAGAATATAAAAAAATTAAAAGCATTTTTCTTCATTCTTAATAAAAAAATAAATTACAATTTTAAGATCTATATATGAAAATAAATGCCAAATCATTCTACAAAGCTACCCTTAAAATTTTAAATTATACCTTTTGAAAAGAGTCTATGAATTTGCAAATGTTTTCATTCCCTAATATTATGTTTTACTTTGTTAAACCACAAATTAATTTAAAATCCATTTGGTTTAAATTTATATTAATGATGAATATGGGCACAGATGGAAAATTACATAGCTATACAATAAGATTGGTTTAAAAGTATTTTTTCAACTCCAAGGAATTGACATTGAATAATCCTTTTAACCATTCACGATGAATAAATAAATTAGAATTATAATATATGTATCCCATTTCAATGTTTATATGTCTTTGAAAATGGATGATCAAATATATTTCCATAATAATAAACTAGTTTAAGATGTTTATTTTTAATAATCAAAGTTGTTTTTGGATCCTATTGATTCTAAAAAGGTATGTAAACTTTAATGATCCCTTTATAGATATAAGAAAGTATCATAATCCTAGAATGTCCATTTTGATGAGGCTATAAAAATATTTGGATTCATTATTAATGGTATTGATCTATATGTATAAAAGAAGTATATTGGGAGGGTAATAGGTTTTCTAGTGTAATATATTTCTGATATATTAATAACAAAAAACAATATTCAAGTATTATTGTTTCTTAACACAAGATTAAATGAATTTTTCTCCATGAAAAACAAATGTAAAAACATATATTTTAGATAATAGGATCTATCAATATAGATTCCAATGGATTCTTGGACTATGTCAGAGGATATACAATAAAATGTATAAACAATTTTCATTATAGAATTATCTATGGATGTATTATTATCTTCTTCTCAGGGTATGAATAATTCTAAATAAATTCTCCATGCATACATTTAGAGATATATATAATGATTATATCCCATTTTAATTATGTGATGGGATCTATCATGAATTTAATTGAATAATATTTACATTATATTTATTTCACATTGATCATGGTGGGAAGAAATCAAGAATATCTACTAGAATTTCATTCAGTGGTAGTTAAATCCAAAATGAAATACCTAAGAAATATAATAGATAGGATCCTAGTTTATAAAATAATTTAGGATCTAGTAGGGAGTACGTATACTCATACAATATTCCTTATAGGTCACGATGATATAAAGTCTCTATCAAACTGTAACACCTAATTATTTTTCTATTTAATTTTAATTAAAATCTATGTTTTATTGAATATATTGTTTCTCACATAGCACTAAAAAAATGAAAAAATATATTTTATTTAGATAAAAAAATATTAAAATTAGAAATAATATATATTTTGTGATCAATCACTTTTTTTGTCGCTCTCTCTATCACTCTCCATTAATCATTATACAACATTTTTTCCAATATGTTGATATTTAAAATATCACTGTCACACTCAATATCAATTCATTTACAATGATGACCATTTCTCGATCTTCAATTTTATACATGGAATCTACTTAAATAATAAATTTATTTCTTTAACTATAGAAACATTACATATTCATGATTATATAATGATAAATGTGAATTATTATGGAAAATTGAGAATGTAATGTATTTATAATTAAAAATACGATAAATACATAGGGAACACAAGTGATGGGTGGGAGCTAGTTATTTATAACCACTCAAATAATCAACAAGTCTCATGAGAAAAAATAATATTTCACATTAGATGGGAATTTTTTTCAATTCAAAACATTTATTAATAATGATTCATGGGTTGAGAGGAATTTTTTGTAAGATTTGTGATTAAAGGGTCACCATTTTGATGTCGTTGAAGACAAAAAAACTTTTTAACTATTAAATTCCATTTTCCATGATGTTAAAGTGAATGTATGTGGAAGTGTACCTTCCAATATATTTTAAACTATCTTGAGGAAAAATATTGATGGTAGAGGTGTCATGAATCCTGAGATAATTATGTCCAAAAATTAAGCATTTCATTCATTAAGAATTCTATTATTATTATCCATGAGATTTTCATTATGATATTATCTCTTAATGAATTTCATTATTTTTTTATTCATAACGTGGAATGTTTTTATAGTTATATACCTTTGCATATTTAATATACAATATCTATTAAGTTATTAAAGTAATTTATTAATGAAAGGTGTTTTCAATTATTTTCCTTTCAATTTTTGTTATGACTTATATAATAATTATAGAAAAATTATTTAACTTAAATGTGTTATCATTTATTAAATGTTACATATTGAATATGTTTATTGACTTGAGAAAGATTTCTCCAGACATAACCCTTATAACTCCTTTGAGATCTCCCCTAGTTTTTAGATTCATAGAAATCCCGAAAGTGATCTATTATGACATGTGAGTATATACAAGAGGGAATAATTATATTCTCAAAAAATAAATGTAGTCATTTGTGTTCTCAAATGTAATAAGTAAATCATGTATGTATATATTTTACCATTCAAAATGAAATATTTGGTCCTTTGGTATGTAATTATTTATAAATCATTCCATTATATTAATATAGAGACCAATATAAGGTGTTTGGATTCACGACCGCTACATACCCTATTACATTTACATCAATTCGAAAATTATATTGTAACTCATGTGTACATGTGGACAGACAACACCAAGAAGTGATGTGTACATGGAATTTTTAATTATAGTTATGGAATCAAGTTTTCTCAATCACTCAATAGGAGTGTTTAAAACCCGATCTTATTTATCTTCATTATTAGTTTTATTTTTATTCCAAATACAAATTTTCTAGTTTTTTAGGCTCAACTTCAACCCCATTATGACATATTGGGTAATACTAACTTATTTATATATTTGAAGTATGTATGTTTCCACATTGAGTAATTTAATGTTAATAAATATTTATTCATCATGGTTGATTATTAAATTCTTGTTACTCCTTAAAGAGGAATTTTTAAATAAAAATATGATCAATTTTTTCTTATTTAGAATTTATATTTTTCTTCCATATCAATAATTTTTAAAAAATATTAAAAATTTTCTTCTAATATAATAAAATTATTTATTATATAAATTTTATTTCATTTTTTACATTTTACATGTTATGATTGAAATATGTATAATTTTTTCTTCAAAGGGAATTTTTTTCGTTCATTACAAAAAACATAAATGAATATTTTTAACTTATATAGCATTAACAGACCATACCACCATATAACCAATTTACACTCATTGGATTTTACTATACGACATCAAAAAAATTATAAAGAAATATCTCTTGAGTTGTTTTTTGCATATGATTTCTTTTAATCTCTATATACATGGATTGAATTTGAAAACCAGTATTTCAGGAGAATTTAAGTTTATATTTCACTTGTAATTAATTTTTTGTATGATAATTTTTTGTTCAAACATTTAATTACTTATGACCATTAAGAAATATTTTTTTCATAAATATCCATCATAAATATGATTTTTTCCCAAACCATATTCCATTTCTACATATGTTGAATTATACGGAATGTTATTTTATTGACTAGGGAAATATTGATAGTCCTTATTTTATAGTCAATGTAGATATTATCTGATAAAGAATATTATTCATGAATTAAATCACTCATTCAATACAGAAAAAATATATTTGAAATATAGTGATGGGAGGGGCCTTGAATTATATGGCCCATTGAAGCATCAATATGTATTAAGAGGAAAATTGGTCTGCCAAATTAAATGGGATATTACACATTCTTTTAAACAATATCGATGTAATTGTGTGTGTGTGTGTGTGTATCATGTTGTCTGAGATCACAAAATAAAACAATATAAATTTGTTTCATTTACTATTTATATCAAGGGGATTACTAAATTTATATTTTAAATATATTTAGTTCATTCCCATGATATCGATTAAATTTAAAATGTTTCCAGATATTTGATTATCCATGTTGATTTTTCATTATTTACCCTTGGTAGAATATGTTATATAGAACCCTTACTGACAATATGAAATATTCCAATATATATTTTCCTTTCCCTATGATATGTATATAAATTAAATGAATGAGTTAATAGATACAAAAAATTATATTTGGTTAGATATATATTTTTTTCCCAATTTAAAATGTGTATCATGTACATATCAGGGTTTCAATGACTACTAAACTAATATATACTTCATGAATAGTTCTACTATATCTATGATAATATAATAAAGTATACAAAAGAAATCAGTTATTATAGTTGTGGTAGTTTCAAATATATTCAAATCACTCTAATCACATTCTTTAACGTGGAGGGAAAACTAGACACTTGATCAGATATTATTGAGAGTTTTTCTCCATGAAACCTTACATTTACTTCATATATATCCCCAAAAATCTAATCAAGAGTACCAAATTCAATGATAAAATGAATTGTGATAATTTCATAAGGTGATCCACTAAAACACAAGGATAGTTATTCAATTTAGATGTTTTTGATAATGTCTTGAAAAAAACATGTGGTGTTGTTTTATTTTTTCTTAATTAGGTATTGGTTATGGTTGTAATATCCATTAATAATTCTACCTCATAGAATTATCATTACTAAATATAAATCATTGAGTAATACAGTCAATGATATCTCTATTAATGTTATCCCACTAGAAATGATCTTTAATATTTCAAAACATCATCATATTCTTTTTTGGTAAATAATGAATGATGAATAATTAGCTTCATTTAATAGATCCTTTGATTTTTGAACTTATAAGACACATAATATATTCCAAAAACATATCATCTATCACTATCATGATTTAAATATAGAATATTACTTACATTATTTATAACTCCACATATTCCATCTATGCCTATTCAATCATCATATTAATTGATGGTTAAACATTAATTTGGATTAGATGAAATATATATCATTCATTCGATTTCAAGTTCAATCCTACATAAATCACATTGTATGAAAATTATTTCAATACTAATAATTTTGAAACAAGATGACTTCTTCTAAATTATATCGTCAATCAATATGGTGCCTTCTCAGTGTGGTAATGTATTGAGAAATTACAATCATTAATCATTTTAGTATATTTAATTTCTCTATTTCTCAATTATTTCTTTGTGAATATATACTTAAAGATTCTATAATGGGTATATATGTCACACAATATATAAGAAATAAAATTACTCCATATATTTTTCTAGAAAAATTTCAATACCAGTTTTAAATCATGAGTTAGATAAATTTTCATAGTGAACATAAATTAGCATGAGTCATAAGATACTTCCATGAAATTCTATGTGAGAAGAAATACCTATATATTATTTAATTCATCATTATTGATCACAAAACCATCTCCACTATAAGGTAGTGTGAGAACTGATGCACTGACCAACCTTCTCCTCAATTTATGAAAATTTTATTCTTACTTTTGTGTCTAAAGGAACATGTTTCCCATATACATCAACATTGTTTTTTTATAGAGAAGATAAATTTATAAATAATCATCAGTAGTATCGATATTACCCAAAAAACATTGGATACTAGTCACCATCGCCATCAAGACCCATTTTTTAATAAATTCCATCATTAGGGGAGCCAATGATATACCCTCTTACCTCACAAGATATTTAGTATTCGAATAAAAAAAATTTACTTTTTATAAAATTGTGTATACGTATTTTCCTTCCTTGAGATCATAAAAATCATCAAATAATCATCATGACATTCATTGGATTTGGAATTTATAATAACATCATCTACAAATAAAGCCACAAACTGACCGTGGTTATCTATAAATAATTTATACCTTATATAAAATAAGATAATTGTCCATTTGTATGATGAAATGGAATCAATATAATTCATAATTACTATACATCATATGAAATATTTTTTTGGATATTCCGACCATTTTTCCCTCAATATATGATATCAAGATCATAAGAAAATAATTGAAATGTCTTGATATACTCACAGTTGATCGTAAAATCATAAATATATAGTAGACGATACATATTAACTAAAGTGATATTGTTAATTTAATGACAATTAATTCAATAATGCATTGAAAATTCATTCTTCTCATTTAAAATAATAGGTGCATCTTATGGTGACATGCTTATCTGAATTCATCCCTTTTAAATATGATTATTGTTTTTTTCTCCCATTCATATAACTCAATTAAGTCCATTATATATGTATCCTTTAAAATTATTGTGTCACTAGGTATGAGTTCAATTGATAACTAAAATCAAAGACTTTTGAGAACACTGGGACACAATTTTGGAAATAAATATGTATATTCTCTTGCCTTTGACATATCATACATTTTGAGTTTCCACCCATTCATTTGAAACTAAAACACCTCATGATGATTTAATAACACCAATATAATGGGTTTAGTTTCCATTAGATGTTCATGTTCACCCTGAAGTCAATAGACAATAACTAGTTCATTCAGAATTTGAAATGTGACTTCCTTTACATGAAAACTGACATGTTCACTATATAATTAATGTAAATACATTTAAAAAATTACATCAAATTATTTAAAGGGGTCAAAATATTTTTAGGATGCACATTCACACAATCATTTATCAAATATTAATAGACATTGGATGTAATTATTGAGCAATTAAGATAAATTTCTAATAATTAAACAACTAATCATTGAGGTAGTGATGTGATAGGCATATACAATTATTTAGATATTAAATACTGTTCAGAAAAAAAAATCATATTAGTCATTTATAATAAAATAGGGGATGATAATTGTATCTTTCAATAGTTATTTTAACATGAAGCATAATAGAAATTATGATCAAATGAGATTTCTCTTTTCTCATGGCTTACCAGGTTCTGAAAATGATTTTAATGATTAACAATTAGATTTAGGAGCTAGTTTACATAATGTCCATATACTTTTTAGTTGTATATTTAGAGTGTCAGTGGAGTATTATATTTAGATTAATCATTATTCATTTAATTCGATTCACTAAATATTTCTATTATATATTAAATTATATGATTTCCATCCATTCCACACATGAAACATTTACCAATCCTCTTATGTTAAATTTTTTCCATTCCCCTTTCCATATTTCTAGAATAATTGAAAACTCATTTTCCATGACCAAATGATATAATTATTAAACATTCCTTGAAAAACCATCTTTCTCTTCATATAATATCCATGATAACAATGGGGATATCCCCTCTCATTTTTTACCTTTAAATAACATTGGATGATTTATTTTTATATACTAATGTATCATATGGAAAAATCATTTCAATGGATTTGTTTTATTCCATAATAGAACATAATAATTATTATTTTTGAGTCAATCATAAAATAGTAAGTGTACCTGACACCTCTTGTGAGTTTTTCCTCCTAACACCAAAAGATTTATAATCTTTCATCATAAGATTAGGAAATTCTATTCAAAATTCAGCTAATTTTTTAGGGGTAGCTTCTTAGTAAAAAACACCCTCATAAAATCTTCCCATTGCATGAAGTCAATTACAACATCTGACCACATATTCTTAAAAAGATTCCACCATTTCTTTAATTAAAATTTCAAATGGTTTAATACCATGATAATTATTTCATACTATTGTAACTGATGAAATATAATATATAATCTTAGTGGAATCAATCTATTTCTCAGAAGCTAGATTATTAAGGGACCCATTGAAAAAAATATACGTTAGCTCATAAATGACTCAATAATGTATTGGAAACTCTATTTTAAAATTGTAAGGTCAATATGATTCATGGATTTATAATCTTTTTTCATAATGGAAATACTGTATTATATTCTAGATAACATTATTTTATGTTTATCAAGAGTATAATTAATAAATTACCCCCATAATATTCATTATCTTTATTACTGCAAGTTACAAATAGTTACTAAATCCAAAATTGAAAGGGTTAGTATCAAGCTAAAATAACTGGAGAAGGAAATCATATAATAATGAAAATAATTCTAGGGAGTTCCTTTATTCTTTCACCTTGTTATCATCCTTGACACATTTAGGTTCATTCTATATCAGTCACAGTTCATAATATGGTGTATTGTTTTTCTCAACTTATTTTTATAACCAAATATCAAACTAAAGAAACTATGCGCTAATACCAACTTAAGTGGTCTAAACAAAAAAATTTAAATATTACATAATTTTAGATGAACATTCTTATATTATATAAAAAACACACCAAAAACCAAAAGGTTTAGTGTATTTTGAGACTTGATACTTAATAAAATTTTATCATGAATGAACATAAACATTACAAATAAACAATATCTCTCAATGTACATTATTATACATGTCCTACCAAAAATATTCTTAAAAAACTATTGAAAATTTAAACATTAGAAATGGCAAGATCAAGTCCCCGATAAGGGTTAATATTGGAGATATTTACTCATGATCATATAAAAACAGAATATAAAAATAGGGGTATGAATTTTTGTTCATAAATAATAATGTTCATAATCAGAAAATCATTTTATTAATCAAGTATAACTTCCAAGGCTATCATAACTTAGTGTAAAATGACCCATAAAATATTTGGTTCACTCTCTATCTTCCTTTCTTCCATAGAATGGGGTTACTCCTCATATTTTTTCTTGATACCTTATGAGATATCAATCATTAACGAATGCATTAAATGTATAATTAACTCTATTTCCACATATCACATAATTAAAACCATATATATATATGTGTGTGTGTTCAATGAGATCATATAAAAATCTATAATTTCTGAAGACTATAACCCGTGGATAATATACATTTTTTATATTGATTTTATCATAACATGATAATAATACGTTAAATGAGATAACATAGATAGTTACATTAGAACATAACCTGATTAAATCATAAAAACTATATTTTTTTAAAATAGACTAGAAATCCATTTAAAAGTACACTAGAAACATTATTTGAAAGCATGAGAAAAATATCATTCTTCTTTTAATAATATTGGAAATATAATTTCCTAGAATAATAATAAAATTATTATTTTTAGAAAGAATAATTGTAATGAGTAATTTAAGATTCATGAAATGAACATTCATGAATTTAAAAAAACCAGTATATAGGGAAAAAATTATGATGATTTTTCCTTTCACACATTTTATAGAATGTATTTAATATACTATTAATAAAATAATATGTAGTTTAGATATTAATCATTTGAAATTAAAATCAATGGTAGTTTAAAATGGATTTAAATAGACATTGGACCATATAAAATAAAATTCTTGAGAAAATTTTAATTAACATATACATTGAATAAAAAAATTTCGACGGACGATAAATATAAGGCCCTCGTTTCCTAAAACATAATTTTCTTAACTTTTAAGTAACAAATATATGACAATGAAATAAAAACATGAAAAAATAGCTGAGGATAAAATATATTTTGTTTTTACTGGTAGTAAAATTTAATTCTTCCAATAAATATTAATGATTAGACAATCTCGATTAAAAATACATTTGATAAAAAAACACTTAAATTTATTCTTGAATTTCATCATTCATGTTATTAAGATATATTATAGTGAATTAATATTTATTATAGATATATAATAGAAACCATTTAATAATTGTATTCCATTATAAAATAACCTCATTATTTTAAATTACACTATTATTAACAATTATTAATTAAATTTATCATTAAATGTGTCAACAATTCATTTTCTATTGCATGTTTTTGTTTGAAGGCATGTTTCCACACCACATGGTCATGGATTCAACATCTATATAATATTTACAATTTTTTATTTATCATATTTTTTTCATTATATAAAATTTTATGATGATTTTTAAAATTTTCAATGACAAATTAATTACAACACATCTTAGGGATGGTTGTTTGTATCTACTCACAAGTAATGTTCTCATTTTACAGTGATTGCAATGAAAAAATATAAATAATAATATATATTTATAAAATATAAATAATATAATAAATAGAATATATATTAATTAAATACAGCATTATCACCATCCTTGTATGTAAGATGTGAAAACCGAATCATATCACTCTGTATAAGTTGAAGTCCATAAATATTCTCAAATAATATTTTCATTTCATATAGGATAAAAATGATATAAAAATGGGATGTAATATTAGCATAATTTTTTTATTATATTAATGATAATTATTTAATCATTTAATTAGGGTTATAGATTATTTGGTGGAGGTAGAATAATAAATAAACAAAAAAATATTCGATGAATATGACTACTTCTTTGAGGATCCACTTTTGGACCTTTTTTAAGGAAATTATAGTTGATCATTTAATAAGCCTGAAACCCATAAAACATTTATAGAGAAGTTTATACAGCTTTTATGTTTATTTTTAGAAACCTATGAGGGTCATGATGGTTTGAATAATAGAGGAGATAAGAATCCATTTTACAAGTGAGGGGAGTTGCACACTTATAAATATTTAACACATTAAAATATAATGAATTCATATTATAGTTAATGTAAATCCTAAGAATCCCGAATTAAAATGAAATATTTTTTCCAAAAATTAATTTACCAAGATGTATTTATAAATTTTTTTTTGTTATTTTATCCCATATCAGTTATGTTTGGAATGTGTTAAACTTTTGAACCATATCCATAGTAAAGTATATTGTAGCTTAGTTATTATCCATTCTGAACAAAAATTAAAATTTCCTACATTAAAAAAATTTACATGATGATTTCATAATATTTAGTAAATTTTATTAAATTATATTTCAAAAATATATAGAGATGAAATTTTAAATAATCCCGTTAAATTCAATGAAAACTGATTTAAGGAAATTGAATTTCAAGCATTACATTGTCTTCATTCTCATTAAATTTAGAGTGAAAAAACATAATGTTAAAATATTTCATTAAACATTCAATCTATAAATTTATGAATAACAGTTCATCAATCTTGACTAATTTAATTTATTAAGATAAAAAATTGCTTGTATAAAAACATTCTTTAGTAAAAAAAATATTTTTCTCCATAAAATTATTTTATTTTCATTTCAAAAAAATTTATAACTAATGAATTCCTTATATACATGTGTGTATGAAAAATTGTCATAATTTTAATAATATAATGTTATTTTTTAAATATGATTTTTTTTAAAAATAAAATATTTGAAAATAATTCTTAAGGATAAATATTATTTCCTAAGTTTGAAGAAATTATTCTCAACAACTAAATTAATGTTAAACAGAATATAATGTTATTCATTTTATAGTGTATAATAATTATGAACATAAATATATGGTTAAATTGTCATATGATTTTTGATATAAATAATGTATTGTAAAATCTTGGGGTTTGTTTATTATCAATAAGGATATTTAATTTAGTGTAAATGTTACCGTTATACAGTTAGTTCATTTATGTGATTTTATTGACCATGATGAACATATTTGTTTATATTTACACTATGAATAATTATCAACTATATAAAATGAATAAATATTTCATATTCTAATTTACATTATTATTATCCATTATATTTAATATAAAAATAGTTATACAGGTGGTGATGAAAAATTAAATATATTTTCCAAGGAGGAGAATAACCGACCATACTTTCATTAATGTATTCATTTTATAATAAAATGAGGGAGGGTCGAATAATAGATATTCCAATAATATAATTTAATTTAAGTGTACTAATATTATTGTTGTTATTATAGTAGAATTTATAGAAAAAATTTAGAGAACAAATTTCATTAGGTTAAGAATAACATTATTTTAAAAAATTCTATGGAGAATATAACCTATTCTATTTTATGATCACTCTTAGGTAACACATTCTTTTTCTATAGTTTGGTCTTTGAGTTGGAAAATATTAGGCCATGAACTTATAAATTAATGAATCATGAGTTTTAGTCCAGAATTTTTTTGTTTCACATTGAGAATCTTTTTGGGTTAATAGATTTAGAAAACGAGACCATATCCAATACACAAAAAAACGTATAATACAAATTGGATACTTTCAAATAGTATAGATTTTCTTCCATATATAACATTTTAAAAAATAAAGAACGATCTATTTTATAAAAAGTCTTCTTGATATTCAACATTACTTCTTCTAATACGAAACTCATCCATAAATATTGTGAAAAACATTAAAAATGTGGTATGAGCATAATAATCTCAGTACTGGATATAAAATTAAGGATACCATTAGTTTATTAATAAAAATTAAAACACATGAATAACACTTTCTTGAAAACATAACATTTTAACAAAAAAAAATATGATTATTTAATAAGTATAATATATTCTACCCTTTTAAATCGAATGATTTCCCTGAATAATCATTAGAAAACCTAGAAAATTCGTGTATGTATATTTTTACATCATCACATTGAACCCTTATAAACCCCTTATATATTTGAATAACCATACATCCATCTTGCACTAAAATTATTCATAGAATATGATCCTTACCATTTTAATTTCAGAGGAATCTAAGCACAACAATTTTTATGTAATATCATGATCACCCGGTGCAATATGGAATTACACAACATTTATAATATTCAAGAACAAAAATAAGAGGTAAAACATTTCATCATCTGAAAAGAGCTTCTAAAATTATATACAAATCACTTCTAGACATTAAAATAATTTTTTTCAAATTTCCATTTTTCTAAAAAAATACTTTATTTTGAAAACACATTTTTAATTCCAAAATTACCAAAAAATGAAAGAAGGATTTTAATTTAAGAAAACATGAAATCTCTCAAATGAATCAAAAAATAAAATAATTTCCACAATAGTTGAAAAGTGATTATTGACATGTACATTGAGAACATAACATAACATTTTTGGTTTGTAAAAATTCTCTTTATATACAATTTAAATGTGAATTATTTTTAAAAAATGAGAATGAAATTCAAAAAAGGCATAAATTTTTTATTGCAATCCCTTTTGAAAAATTTAAATATAAAATAATATCAAGAATATTGAGATTGAAAAAAATATATAAAAATTAAATCATTAATCATTAAAAGTGTCTTTAACCACTTTTAACAATTATACAATAAGCCACATGAAATAATGAAATATAAAAACAATAAATAATATGATTATAGATAAAATATTTACATATAATGTATTCTGGGGGAAAATACTCCTTATAAACAATAAAGGTTCATATCATCAAGAAATGCCTCAATGAAATTATTATCACCTGTGTCTTTATCATATTTAATATTAAGCTTATGTTACATATTTAATTGATTTTGAAATTTTTTAGATTTATTATTTAATTTAATTCACTTATTATATTGATGTAAATAACTACTTAAACAATTACACTTGCATCATGGGTTTTGACCACATCAAGTTTATTTATTAAAATTACATTAGTTGGTCAAATATAGTCACATTGATCATTATATAAAAACATAAAGAATAATAATTATGAAATGATTATCATATTTA
The DNA here is from genome assembly GCA_963277665.1 of Viscum album. Taxonomy (NCBI): domain Eukaryota; kingdom Viridiplantae; phylum Streptophyta; class Magnoliopsida; order Santalales; family Viscaceae; genus Viscum; species Viscum album. The sequence goes on along the minus strand of OY728131.1, from coordinate 1,223,294,643 downwards.
TACATAAATATTAATTTCAAAAACAATCATGAATGATGGTTACAAAAATAAACTTACACTACAATCATGGAGATGGTTGGTTGAACGTAGACATGAGTAATGATCGCATTTCTGAACGATCAATATGGAAAAAAGGAAAGTAACACTTATCTTCCAATAAATATAATTATATAATAAATAACATTATATTAAACCATATATTACGTTATATAAAGCTCCTGTGATATAAAAGTAATCAAATCTTGTCCAGGGAGCGATTGTCCACACGTCCACGAACTACATTATCACCTTTTCAGTGTGTGAATGGGTTTAAAATTATATGAAATTTTATAATTATAGATAGGTTATTATGTAATTATTATAATAAATTTTATTTATGTAACATATTTTTAATTAATAACTTTAGTAATACATTCCATGTAATGGGTGAAAGTTTATCATTTCTTTGATGAAGTTGAATTCCACACGTCCACAAACAATGTTATCATATTTACACAAAATGGATAGAATGAAGATATTAATTATATAATGATTACAGAAGTATGAATAAAATATAAATATTAAATAAAGGATATAAAAATATTGTTTTTATAATAACTTTGAACCATGATTTGTGGTAAATGAAAAATTGCTGACATTGTTTCGTGATGCGGTAGTTCACCGTACATGAACGGTAATTTTGTTACCCATTTGATGTAATTGATTGTAGGTGTATGTAAAACTGTTAACATGCCAACATATCAGTATATTAGGGAACCTTATATCATTATATAATTATATATCAATATGAAATTATTTTTTGAAAAAATAAATAAAACATAAATGTGCATTGAATATAATTACATCTTATTCTGGTACATTCTTTTCGTTTACACCGAAGGGATTCCTTGGATGGATATGTACCCATTTTTAGCACACTCTGGATAAGGGATAGATGTTGGAAGATTAGTTGTTCATGGTTTCAACTATATAATGGGATTTATATATGTGAAGAGGTGAGGGTGGTGAGGGCCTTTTTACAGTGGAGAGGGAGTGATATTGTTGTAAATATAAAAATGGAAGAACTATTGGGATGTATCACTTATAGAAGTAGAAAAAAAAAAAATAATAAAATCAATAAGTGTAAATATAATTTCATATAATGGCTTAAAAATGTTATTGTTCATGTTTTTAGTAGAGAGGATAAAAAATTGAGTTTTATCGTAAAACATTTCAGAAGTATACTATGTTTTAAAATTTTATTTCAATGTAAAATTGTTTCCTATGAGATAAATTTTTTAAAATGATATAAAATTTATATAAATATACTTTTAAACCAAATAAAAACATAATTTATCAATATAAATAATTTCTATGAAAATGATGTTTTGATAAAATATTTCGTATTCTTTATTATTCATCAAAATATAAACATTCTCGAAAAATACCAAAAATACTTCCGAAGTAAATTTTGATTTATAAATTTCATAAATGGTGTTTATTTTTAATATAAAAATTAAAAAATTAAAGAAATTTATTTTTAAAATAGTAGTTTCCTTAAAAGGTGATACAATATATTATTTAGAAATAAAGCCTTTAAGTATAAAATTGAATTATGTTGACTTATTCTAATAAAAACTATTGAATGAATGTACAAAAAAATTACAAAAATATATAAATATAATATAATTAGTTTGATTCACAACCTTTTATACAAAAACAAGTCATTAACTGCCACATTTACCAATAATATTAAAAATATATTTTTGGTTGATATGACTCACTCTGTCTTGCATTGTAAGACTTCTGAGAAACTCATTTATATGTGTCACGTAATCTATTCGACATAACATCCCATTTAATAGAAAATTATAATCTAATTAATAAGTATTAATATATATGAAAAATTATTATTCTGTAATTGACAATGTTGCAAAATCCTTCCCCCATTGGAAGATAATGTCATCACAACTTTATTCATATATCAAATATGTGGGGATATTTTTACATCATCGATTTTTCAAACTCCCATGTTGAATTTTCAACCATTTGGGTTTTTTATAAAACCTAAACCTGATGAATCATCTTATACTAATATACATTTTCTCTATGGTCAAGTACATGATCATATTCTTCATTATAAAAAAGATTCTATTTGAGGTAAACTAAATTAGGTCTCAAAACATGAGATGAATACAATATATATTTCTTTAACAATTAAACATAAAATATGTTTTGTACATGGGATAACATTTATGTAAATATACTCAGTAGGAAGAAAATCATATTCTTTCTAGGATTTTTTAATGCCCAATCATCCATGGGCTCAACTTCCCCTTTATACCAAAACTCATCACAATTTTCCATGGAGAATAATTTTAAAAGACATGATCAACTACCTCTATAAAAATGATCATTAATTTGTTTTCCATATTAATTTTTTTTCCAACTCTATGTTTCTCTCAGGGGTCACTAAAACAATAGAATTTTATCAACTATATCCTCTTCAAAATACACTGACATCAACATCATTTCTCGTACATCATCCCAAAATATGGTGTCTAACAACTATTTCCATATAATTCCCAAAATGTGTCATCTATATAATGTATTAAAAAATATTATTTTAATAAAACTCATCCAAATAAGGATATTGATAAAAATATACCTAGTAATACATTTATCATATAGAAGGAATCTATTTCAAGTTCTGAATCACTTTCTCAGACTATCCATCAGATTGAGGATGAAAAATTGTACTGACTTTTAATTCAGCACCCAAGGACTTATGATGTACTTTCCAAATATTGTATGGGATCCTTGGATAACAGTTGGATATAATTGAGAGAAGAAATCCACATAACTGTATAATCGCCACAAAATATATTCTATAAATATTTTTAAAAGGCATTATATATTAAAAGGTAAGAAAATGTGAAGATTATATTTATTGATCAATAGTAACATGTGTCAGATTATTACCTTGAGTTGTTTTGGATAGTCCTACCATGAAATCTATTGATATATTCTCATATTTTCACTTCAACGGTAGAAAAGGATGGGGCATCTCCTTCAATAAATATCCCTTATCTTTAACATACTGACATGTTAAGAAAATCCTGGCGATGTCAAAAATATCTCTTTTCATTCCATCCAACTAGAAATACCCCTAAAGGTCACTATACGTCTTAGTGCAACACGAATGAATAAAAAAAACATATATCCATGTGCAACAGTCAATAACTCCATCCTCAAATATGAATCATAAGAATCACATAATCTTTTACAAATTATTAAACAGCTTCATTGTCAATATTTAAATTACGAAAAATCCCATTCATAATGGATAAAAACATTTCTTTCAATGAATGATCTGCATTTTTTAAAATCTTAATTATTTATATAAATGTTGAATTCACTAAAACCTGAAAAAAACAGAGGATTTACTTACATCAACAACTTCATGAAAAAATACATCGAACCAAAAACCAAAAAGTCATATTCTAATCATAACACAGTAAATATAGAATTAATTATTTTTTAATCAAAGTATAAAACACCTTGTTTTCTTTTCCCGGATGGTAATAAATCAAGCTATCATAATCATTGATTTGTTATTTCAATATTCTCTATATCATATTAATGTTTATCTATGTGAATATGTATTACAAATTTTTTATCATTATATATTTCACACTTTACTACATGAAAATGATTACTATAAATTTTAATGTAGAAACAACAATAATCAAATCCAATCATTTATATGGTAGTTCATATCATTAGGTTTCAGCTAATGAGAATCATAATGATTTAGCAGATTTTTCTTTATTTGGAAAAAACCTTTTCCATTCAATGAAGCGTAACTGTAGGTGACAAATTTAAAATATCTGATAGGAATGTCTAAAACAAGAGAATTCACCAATCCTTTTTTAGACCCTGAAATCAAGCATCACATTCTTTTTTCAAGGTGAATTTCAATAATTTTTATATTAATTTCATCATTTTCCTATAAAACAGTGAAATTTTCTCATCAAAATACTTGTAGTAAAATGATAATATAAGAAAACTACGTATCTTAGTGATATTTTTTATTCTTTTCCATTATCCCACAATATTTTTTTAGTAGGATCAATAATTATTCAAGGATTCAAAACAATGTGACCATGGAATCAAACTTGTTTCAACAAAAATTTACACATGCTAAATTTTTGATACAGTAAATGTTTTTAAGGTTTGTAAAACAACCATTATATTCATTTATAATTCCTCACAAATATTAGAAAATACTATTATTCCATCAATAAACCTAAAAACATACTTATAAAATCACTCATGAAAAAATATGTCCATAAAATCCATGAAATTAAACATGTGAATTAGATAACCCAATTGGCATAACTAAAAATTCTTAGTGGCCATATCTAGTTTGAAACATAGTCTTTAGAATGTCAACTTCCTTCAATTTCAACTGATGGTACCCCAAACACATGTCAACAGTAAAAGAATATTATTCTCTTAAGATTTGATCAATAAAATAATGAATGTGATGAATGATTACTTTTTTATAATAGTGATTTTATTCATTCATATATAATTAATTAAATGTATCATTGATCAATATTAGTTTTTATCAAACAATACAGTATCACCCCATACTGAAGTTCTAGGTTAGATAAAACAATTAACTAATAACTCAAACTATAGGATTTTCAATGAAAAAAGTTTCAACAATGTAATTCAATAATGGGGATTATAAATAGTCTTAAAATTGCGTAATAATCAACAGTAAAACCAACTTCTCAATCCGGAAACCCCCCAGTGAAAAACTCTAGAAAACATGCATATTTTCATCAATTGCTTGAACATTAGTAATTTGAACAGTTTTTCTTCAAATATATTGATAGGGATACATTTAGTTCCATATCTAATCAGTTTCTAAGATTCATGGTAAGTAATCAATGGAATTAAATCATTAAACACAACTTTCTATCACTAAAATCTATCTTATCATGATAAAATGAACTCCAATACAATCTAAGAATGATATTACATACTAAATGGATAGTTTATAATCATTTCCATGAAAGTCCACCTGGATGATGATAATAGAAAGATTCCAATAAATCCTAGATTCTATAATATTCCCACCCTTAGTTTTTACCAAAAGGTATATCTTACATTCGTTAGGTGATATTCAAAATTTCAATAAATTTTCACTAAAATCAATGAATGTGAATATCTAGAATCATAATGATTATTTTATCTAATTATAGTAATCCAATATCAAACATATCACCACATCATTTTATGGCATAATATCATACAAAGTAGTAGAAAAATAATTTCCCACAGCCTTTTTCCTTCGATCTTGATTATCTGCACCCTTAGTGATCATTGTTGGATACACATTGGCCTAATTTCCCATGTCATTTCAACTATGTCATCTTACTATTGGTATGATACCATATATATAACATTTAGATTATTTATTACTCTTTTCAATATAGTCACAAACATTTTTTCCCAACTTACCACACTAGATACATATTATACTTCTTGAATTATATTTTTGAAATGTAATTTACCATATTTGGAACATGATTGGGGATTACCTCTATGGTTAATAGTTGTTTAAATATTTATTTCATGCCACTTTAACCAATTGCTACTCTTCTAATATCATGGCACATATGTTTCATAAAACTCCATGTCACAGTTCTCATTTTTTAGGATATACTTCTCTTAGTTCTTTCCCTCTACATTGTATCTTTTCCTATAGGGAAAATAATAATGAAAGACCCTATTTGTAAGAAATAAACGTGCTAATAATCAAATACTATATCATTTAAATTTTAACATAAGGTAAAATATATCAAGGGAACTCTTTTAAAATTTTTCTAAACTATAAATTTATCTAAACCAATATTTAAAACCCACAATAATTCCTCTAACATTAAAATTAAAAAATCATAATTTTTATTCAAGAATTTACATTTTTTCACAATAAGGATATTTTTAAGTTTAGTATTTTAGATAATAAGATAATATCTAATTCATAAAAAAACCATATAATACAAATTGGACACTTATTAGTAGTATAATTGTTTTCTTCTATATAAAAATTTTTAAGAAAATCATGATCAATTTTATGTGTATCCTTCACAACATTAAACATGGATTCATAAAAACCCCACTAATCATTGTGTCCTATGGAAAACATTAAAAATGCCTGACAATCATAAAGATGTCAATGAGGGATAAAAAAAGGAAACTTTTATTTGATTGATAAATATTAAAACTAATGAAAAAGTATTTCTTGAAAACAAAACATTTTACCAAACAAAGAAAATATCATTTATTTTACCTCTTTAAAAAACTAATTCCTTGAAAATATATTATAAAACATAAAAAATTCATGTATTTACCTTTGTAAATAATCACATTAAACCCCTATAGGACCATTATTGAACGCTTATAGATTGGAATGACCATATGGATAACTCCCAATATAATACTCTATATAATAACATCATTATCAATGCATTGGAGTGATGTCTCAGTATATGAATTTTAAAATCTATAATGTCATCACTCTATGATATATTGGCACACTCATCATTTAAAAATCTCAAGAACCAAAACACGATGTAAAATTTTTCCTCATTTTAAAAACATTTTTAACCTTGAGTGAAAATAAATTCTAGATATTAAAATACCATTTTAGTTCAAAATCCCATTTCCAATAAAAAATTCAACATTCTTTTGAAAAAAATTTAAATTAAAAAATACCCATTAAAAATAAAGACAATTTTGTATTTAATAAAATACAAAATACTTCAATGCAACCCAAAAATAAAATAACCACTATGATAGTGGAAATGTAATTTTCGTTGACTACGTTAAAAATAGGAAATCCCTTTTATCACTTGTTAAAACATTCCATACAAAACAAGAAAATTGATTAAATATTTGAATTTTTTTAATGAAATTTAAATTAGACATAAAATTTCTGTTATAACCCCACAATACAAATAAATATATAAAATAATATCAGGAATATTTATATTAATAAAAAAATTGAAAATTAAATACTTAAACATTTAAATATTCTCTTACCACTTAAAAAATTTATATCATAAATCCCCAAAAATGAAAACATATAACAAAAAATTAAATATCATGAGAATATAATATAGTATATATATATATATAGAATTTCTAGGGGCTATATATACACCTTTTAAAATTGTAAACGAGTATATCATCAAGAAAGGCCTCAAAGAAAGGTGATTGAGATGAAATCCCTTAAATTGAGTATAAAAGTGACATGTGTCTTTATCATCCTTAATAATTAACTTAAGTGATTTTTTTACCTCATTCTGAACCTTTTTCATGTTTAAAATTATTATTTTTTAACTTACTACAATTGTGTAAAAAATTACTTATACAACTATGTTTACATTGTCTATTTTGACCATATTTAGTTTAGGTGTCAAAAACATCCTTGGTAGATCAACTATGGTCTGAGTGGTCCTTATATAAAAAAATATATAAAAATAATAATAACAGAATTATAATATTTATAAAAAAATTACTATTTTTAATACAAATCTTGAATGATGGTTATGAATAATGTACCAAAATTATAATCATAGATATGGTAGGCCATACATACACTTGGGGAACGATTACATATTGAAAAGATCATTATGGGTAGAAGGTAAGTAATTGTGGACTTTAAATAATCATAATAATATTATAAACAAAAATTTATTTAATCATATGTACTTTTATATATAATAATTGTGATATAAAATGAATAACATGGCCTCTTGGAGGCAATAGTTCACACGTCCACAAAATACATTATCACTTTTTTAGTGTGTGAAAGGGTAATAAATAAAATTATTTAATTTATTTATAGAATATTAATTAGGTCATTAATATAATATATATTTTACTATTTTCACACGTGTTTAATAAGACCCATTCATAATTCATTTCATGTAATGTGGGAATGTATAACATCTCCTTGAGGAGACAGTAGCATACACGTCTACAAACAAGGTGTTTATATGTACATACAATGAAACGAATGTTGATATGTGTTAAATAAAAATTATATAATTGTGATGAAAAAATAAATATCATAAATATCATATAAAAATTGGGTTTACATCATAATTCCTTTCCCTGATAGTGGAAATGTCAAAACGAGTGACATCGTTTCACGAGATCGAATTTCACCATACATTAATAGTAATTTTGTTACCCATTTGATGAAATAGTTGGTAGTTTCAGAAAATATACCCAAAATAAAAATGTATGATAATAATTTGTACTATAATTATATTATATTATCATTTAATAATAACAAATGAAACTATGTAGAAGGAAATAAAACATAAATTCACAGTGAAGAAAGTTATACCTTTTAGGGTAACCCCTTTTGTCTTACACCAATGGGAATTTTGGGGATTTATTTGTATACAAATTGGTAACTCTAGGGTGAAATGAGAGATTTAGTTAGATTAATTTCTATTTTTTTGATAATCCAAAAGGATTTGGTGGGGTGAAGAAGTGATGTGCTGAGTGCCTTTATATAGAAGAGGGGGAGTTCCATTTTTTAAATATAAAAATGTAAACACTATTGGGAGGTCTCACTTGCATCATGACACCCAAATAATAAACCAAAATATATTTAAGTGGTTATATTGTCAAATAATTTAATTTAAATATATTTTGGACTTGTTTCTAGGACATTTAGACTCTAAATATTATAGTTTATATCTAAATAAATAGATTTTTCAACCTTATTCACTGTAATTAATTTTAATTACTTTCACTAATATTTGGACAAAAAAACAATTTTTTACATATTATAAATTATTAATTTATATAATTAAAAAGATATAATAATTTATTTTAAATTCCAATAATAGCAGTCATCAAAATTAATTTAAAACTATTCTCGTATACAAGACATCAAAGTGGGTTTCTAAAGTAAAAATGTTCAAAGGATTTGTATGTTTTTATATCTACATTCAATGTAAAATAGTTTCCAATGACCTGAATTTTTCATAAGTATATAAAATGGATCTTATTATACATTTATACTAAATAATTATATAATATTACTCTTTAAATCAATTTGACAAAAAATCATTTTTGAACTAAATTCCAGTATTTTTCATTATTCATCAAAATATGAATATTTTCCAAAAAATACCAGAAAACCTTCAATTTTTTTATATTTATAAATTAAAATGGATTTTATTTTTTCATATAAAAATTATTAATGTTTCAAAATTTAGCTTTAAAATAGGTGAGCCATTTAAAGGTAATAATATTATTTTTTTTAAAAATAGTGGTTTTAAGAGTAAAATTAGATTTATTCTTATCTTATTCATATAGAATCTTTTTAATAAATTTCAAAAATAATAATAAATTTGTGTAGAAATATTATATTTAGTTATATTCATTCCCTATGATAAAACATCATGGTGATAAATACCATTGTAACTATAATATTAATAATAAATTATCATTAGTATGACTCTTTCTTACTTGTAAGTCAATAATTCATAGAAAATCATTGTTTCATATCATGTACACTATTTTAAATAGTGTACCTTTGAAGGTAAAATTAATATATAATTAAAAAATATTAGTAAATACAAAAATTAATTACTCTTTAATTACCTAGGTTATTGTAGACAAAGGATTATAGAATTTGATATGATGGATATGGAGATATTTAGGAATAATTTGGTTTGGTTAAGGGGAATAAAATGTGTGTAGAAGTGGGTGGGCAGTGGATTATTTATAATTAAAGGAGGATATTGGTTTAAATGAAAATATGAAATTTACATATAATTCCATTAAAAAGTGTCACATTTTAGGACTAAATAGGTAATGATGTTTCTTCCAACCATAAAGGGAAAAATAAAATCTAAAACAATATAATTGAAAGAACAAAAATTCATTCGTATATACAATTATAGAATATGGTGCTCTATGATACATATAATGTGTGAACTATTTTACCTCTATGTTATAAATTTTTATGAAAAATAAAAAACAACACCCTAACAAAATTTTTATGTGCTGATTTAAAATATTACGACCATTTTATAAAAATAAATTCCAAAAAATGGTAAATTTATTTTCAACATAAAATCTATATATATTGAAATATTATATTTGTTATGACATAATCACTTTTTAAAACACGTGGAAAAAATTATCATTTCATAAAATTATATTATAATTTTTTAATGATATATATTATTTCCAAAAACTATATAGTTAAAATAAAATTTTATTTACATTTCTATATTTATCGTAATTGTTTATTGTAATGCATATAAAAAAAATATATGGTTTCAATAATATAATCATTCACCCTTTTTCAATATTTTATTTTATCACATTTAATCATTTTATTCAATATAAGTTTTTCTTATATAATTTCTAAATATAACCAAATATATTAATTTAGTATTCTATATTTTCTTTAATATTATAATGGACATTTCACTATTCCAATTATTATAGTATCATCAAAGTTATTATTAAAATTAATCGTTTAAATTTATTTCATAATCATATCATTATATTCATTATGTTGTTCTTATTTATTATATTATAATTCATTACCAATATGTGAAACATGAATATATTCAAATGGGAAATTTAATCAATAAATGTTTGGTTAATTTTTTTGTGGGGGAAAATAGAGATATGTCTCTATAATTTAGTGAAGAAATAAATGCCAACATTCTAGTCACCAATTGATCAATAATGGCTGACCCCAAGTATATGTTGATGGAATTTTACCTTCCACACATGCTTTGATGTTATATTAGAAATTCACCACTTAATCAATTATGTTCCATCATATATATGGTTTATTTATTATCGAGTGATATTAAATAATAAACCCAGGAAGAAACATAAAAATGAAATAATGTTTTTTCCCAATTGAAATTCAACCAAGCATGCCTAGTTGGAGACAAGATTAATAGTATAAGTGGAATTTAAAAATGTATTAAAATTTATGAAAATACAAGGATATATCCTATTGAATCAACCATTAATGAATCATTTTTACTTTCTTCTGAGAGATCATATTCATAGCCCATGACCATAAAAGTATCAACTATTCATAGTATCTAAATAATTAGTGACATCAATTTAAGTATTCGTCCTCCAATTATGAGCTTCTTATCCTTCATGAATAATCTAATAAGTTAATTATGTGCTAATGTTTTCTTTTATGTGAAATGTAAAATTATTCATTGAATACATTCATGGTTATAGAGATCTGTGATCATAATAGATTCAATACTCAAAATTATTGGGTATTATCTATCATGATGAATACTGGTAATATTTATTTAGAAAGACATGTTTAATGGAATTTTCTATTATTACCAATATCATGTGATTATGATTTATATAGACATAATCTTTGAATAAATGATCAATATTCTCAAATATAGTTTCATTATTCATTAAATTCCATTAAAAAGTGTCTAAAAAAGATCTAAAATAATTATATTAATGAATTAGAATAATTATTGAAAAAGAAATTTAATTTACCCCAAAGAATTCATTTTTTATATCATATATGTAACTGAGTATAGGTATATCATTGGACTAGAGATGTATTCTCATATTGGATTACTCTATAGTATATAGTATATAAAAAAATTATAATTTTTTTACAAATATATATTTATGGTGAGAACATATATACAATATAAAACATGGGGTTATTCTATCTTGGAAGTAGCCTCAACATGTAATGTGATATTTAGTGATGATTGAATGACAGTGGTTCAAAATAATAATAATGTTATCATTGGGTTTATATCCTAAATTTTCCATCTACGTAACCTTGGGTCTTAGACGTAAACTAGATTTCCTCCACCATTTTACTGTAATGGGGGCATAATTTGGATACGATTATTTCATGTCTGTTGGTTATCATACAAATCCTATTGATAATTTTAATTGGTTTCCATTGTCCTTGAAATATTCTCAAGATCCTCCTCTCCATACTATATTGGTGTGAACAAATTATCAAGGGTTACCTCTACTAAGGATGGTCTAATAATCATATTTCAATGAAAAAATGGAGACTATATTTGGAATAGGATTTAATTAGAGGAACACATGTGTGATTATGTTCATTAAGCATACATATATTGTGGCTTAATTACAATTTTATTTCATCCACCAAATACATAGGTGTCCCTCTAATATAGACTAGGTACTCATTTTTTCCCTTTCATCCAATTGTTAACTAACATCCACAAGATCTTCAAATAAAAGGAATGTGTAGAATAAATTGTTAATTTTATTATAAAAAAATAATTATTAAAGTGTGTTCACAGATTCATTGATTAAATCAAAATTTATCAAATCTAATTAAATGTGAGGTAACATTTAAAATAGCACATAATGCTTACTCATATTGTTTGATGTGTTTAAAGATGACTGTATCATGAATGTAATATGAATAATAATTCGACTTTATAAATCATCCTTGTAAATTAGACATATGAATCATGTGTATATATATATTTCTACCCAATGAAGGGACGGTTCCACCCACTTATTGTCAAATAAACATATAAATCCAGGTCATAATGAGGTATAACACATGATGTATCTCATATAATCTATCAAACTCATATATTGGAATCATATTACTTATACAATAACTCAATCAAATTATTATCACTTGACTTATCATCCATCTCACTACATTTTAAGAAAACAATATCTATGTGTCACATAAAATAACAATCACATGAAGCAATCCTATAGTTTAAAATCTACAAAATAACAATCATTAATGAAAATAGATAAATGAAAATGATTAGAAGAATTCAAATCAAAGATTAACTGATGAAAAATGTAATGATATAATAAAAATACCATAGTAAAATATTTATTAACAAAATAATTCAGATTAGTCATATTAAATAACAATCTAATCACTGACACCATGCATAATGTCACCTAAATAGTTCTCTCTAAATTTATTTTACGTATTTACACATTGAAATATTTATTTTAATGTATATATCATTTTCATAGAAGTTTTATCTTATTAATCCATCATTAATCACTATGGTAACAAACTATTAAATTAGATATAAAAAAATCATCAAAACTATCATCATATCATGATCCAATCCTATTGTCTTACCATAGTGAAACCCAAAAAAATATATAAAAATATAGGTCATATTACATACAATAATATAATTATAATTTACATATAAATGAAAACTCATAATTAAATTACATAAAATCATGTATGAAGAAAAGAACCACTAAGAGAGACAATGTTGCGAACTTAGAATGAGACAAAATGTACTCATGAAATCAAAAGAAAATAAACCACATTATACTCAATAATGATCATTTACCCCAATTTTATCTATAATTTCAAGTCCAAATCTAAAATGTAACTTGAACATTTAGGTAATCCATGATATCTCCTCTATTTTTCAAGACATTTATAAAACTTATCCATGCCTTATAGACAAAACGCACAATAAATCAATCCCACATGAGAATATCTAAAACCCCACCTATAGTAAAATTGATTCTATATTTTCCTATGACCCCATTTCCAATTACGAACCCTCATAAGTAAATTTATATACTATAATTATGTAATTTTTTATTAATGAAAAAAACATTTGATCTAACTAATGTTGTTTCATACTATGTCTTTAAGGACAATATAAAATACTCTTAGAAACATCACTATCAATATAATGAGTCCTAATCCATCGTGGAGATTTTACCATGAACTGATAAAAAAATAGTATAATCAATATAGAATTATTCTTTTAGATCATTAAATTTACTCATATTTTTTAAGGTAACTAGGGGTCATAAACATTATCACTACCAAAGTTACCTCTAATCTTCCAATATGTATACAATCATCATTACACTAAAGAGACATTTTATCACAGTCTAATAAATTTGATAATCTAATGGTGGTATTATGAAAAAATTATTTTTCTCCTCATTCATATCCATACCATTATAGTGTTCATAATATAAATCACTCAATCATAAGGAAACACACACACACACATACACATAAATTAATAAAAAAGAACCACACAAATAATATAAATATGAAAAAACCATTTTTTAAAACTTTATATCATTTTAATAGATTAATTTCATATGAAATATGTATTTAGAAAATTATGTAAATTTCATAACATATTGGATTTTACCATTGTAAATAATTATATAGATTTTGTAAAAAATATGCCTTTAAAATCCCCACAGTCAACTTTGAAGCCCCACTATAAACATAATAAATTTAATCAATTTTTTATAAATTATATTTCAAAACCATCACCATTTTTAATTCAATTTAAAAATGAATAACCATTTTTTATAATGTAATGAAAATAATACTGCATATTCTCAACATATATATAAAGTGATCTACCAATTCCCATTCATCAAGGGAAACACAGAATATCATTAACCAAGTCCATATACTCTATTATGAACAGTAAATAATATATTATTCTATCCTAAATTTATTGAATCATACTCTATAATTTGATAAATGTTATTATTATGAGAATAATAACATTATAATTGAATAAAATAACTGAAATCCAAGACATCATAACCCATAAGTGTATAATACTAAAGGTATAAAGGAAACAACTTTTTCAAATTCCTTGAATGTAAGATTCATTATCTACTATAATGATTGAATATATTATAAATAATAATATTAATAAAAAATACATTTATTTTTAAAAAATTCATAATTTTAATAAATGGAAGAATACCCCTAATAATGTAATGACACCAAAAAATAATAAATTTGGTTTCAGAAAAATAAATATACACCAAAGTATATAGTAAGAAATATCCCACCTTATCAGAAAGAACTGATAATTAAATAAATTATAATTTTATTAAAACTAATTAAATAAAAACTAGCTTACCTACCATTAAAAAAAATTGATAAACACAATAACTTATTCTACTTATATTATCATCTATGTTGTGCATAAAAAAACATTAATAAAGGTGATTTTTACAAGGCCTCAGTGATATCACTTCTCTAAATTGGTAATTTAGTCTACTCAAATTTGTATAGAATAGAGATGAATAGGATCAAAATATTCATAGGAAGAATTTTTATAAATTTGTTGAACTGACATATCATGCACTAACATAAAACATAGGAAATTAAGGGATATATAAAAGAGAGAAAATAAGACTCTCCCCATTCTATTTCAGTCCCAAGAGTGGAATACCTAAGGGGTGTTTAAAAATATACCACCATAATATTAATAATACCGACCCACTTAATGTGTCATTTTGGGTCACCACATTTTTGAAATTGGAAACTATAATGGCATTCTCCCCCTAGAATCCTTATAGGATATTATTGGGGTTCTTATAGGATTCTTTTTTTTCATTGATCCTTGTTCTCTTATATAATGATGAAACACATCATTAATGATTTTAAATATTTTCTAATATATCTAATTCTTACATTTAATATTCTATATGAAATCCAAGGACATATATTTCTATATTATTTTGAAATTTTAAATTCTCACCAACTTTAAATTTCATTAGAATTTTAATTTTATCTTATTTAACTAAAAACAACTAATATATGTCATCAAAAACCGAATTTGTTGATAATATTTTAAAAAATATTATTTATAATTTACAATCAAAGAAATATGTATTCTTACATGATAGATGTATTCCATGCTTCATGGATACTATGTGGAATGGAAAGAACACACCACACATTCTACCTAGAATTCAAATCCTTTTGACCATTAATTTGGCTTATTCTTGATATCCCAAGTTTTGAATACCCATATAAATGGAGTTGGAGGCCCCTATAAACCTTGATCATCATTCATATATAAGAATTATGGATCCCCCTAAAGTTCTTGGTCCAGATTCTGGAAATGTTGAGTCTTCTCACCCCTCTCATAAAGAAATTATTCTTTAGTCAACACCCTCCCCGGACTTTTTACACAATTCCATACTCATTACAGAGTTTCCCCAAGTAATAATTGTGGATGGCTATCCTATCTTTGATTTTCCAAGAATATCCATTTGGGAGGTGGTGACCCTCCATCATTTTCCACTTCAGCCCAAATTTTCTATTGATTAACCTCCCCTCACAATATTCCAAAACATAGTATGATCATGGGGCTTATCGGAGGTGTTTATGGTCTCGATGTAGAACCATAGCTATTTCTATGTGGTTCAATCATCAGTGGATTATATTGACTGGTACTAGCCTATAGAATAATTTTCATTGTGAAGATAAAACATCTCTCTCTCTTTTATTGGTTGATGTAGGATCAACAAGGAAAAGACCTCACTCATGTAGTGGTTTGTAGAAACCTCCAAGAGACCCCATTCCATTCCATAATATAGGGCCTATTCGTAGTATTAGGGACTCGAACATGTATTATTTTTACTGTGAATACCACACTATATGGATTCTGGATGGTTCAATGGATTGAATTTTCATCAAGACGGATTTATATGATCTTTCTCCACTGCAAGTGCTTCTTTTAGTTAGAGCATCATTCTCATAGTTGAAAAAAAAATTCACCATGTGGATACTATTAGGAAATACGACAAACTATAAATGTGAAAAAATATAAAAATGAACATGTAATGGAAAATAAATATATTTACATCTAATCAAAATTAGATGTATATCGACCAAAAATAAAACTCCATAGAATATATGTTGACACCAAATTGTTTATGTGGAAAAACCAATAAGGGAAAAATCATGGGATCTAGTAAAAAAGGAGGACCCACTAAATAGAAAGAGTACATGATAGAGACACCCTAAAATGGAAGGTATATCTAATGTAATGAACTTATAAAATGGTTTTTCAAAGGAAGAGGCTGTATTAATTTTGAATAAAAATAATCAATGAACAAATAATATCGGCAAAATGAATGTCATCCCATAAAATTGACGTGGGAAGAAACCAACTCATTGCCTCCCCTTATATAAAAAACCACATGGTGATTTTTAACTACACAAAAAACATCTTTGACCTCAAATTTTTATTAATTGAAAATGCGTCACAAACATTTTTAGGAGGAACACAAAAAACTCCCCCTACAACTCATGTAAGGATAACCACCGTCCCTACAATTAGTCAGAAAGTCTAAAAATTTTCTATAGGTAAACTCTTGTTCCACATAACTAGCCCAATAAACGTAGTATGGATCATTCCAATCACTAAATACCTCGAATAAAGAACATCATGAATTCATTGATATCCAAATATGATATATTTTTACCTACCCAAAAAATTATAATTCCTTCCCAAACAAATATCACACATAATATCACAAAATAAAACGTTCATTTCCAGATTAAAATTGTGTAGTTGAAAAAAAGTTGTCATCATCAAAAAATCTTTTCTTGTCTCTATAGATAGAATAAACTATGACATAGTGGTAGATAAATCAAGACATATTTGAAATATAGAAATAACAGATAAAACTCCCCATGAAAAAGTGATCAAATAGCCTATTGTAGGCTTCCTTGAATTGATATCTACTGCTATATCTGAATCTTTAAATCCCTAAGGCATTGGTTCCCCATTTCCAAAACACAATCTAATAATAGAATTACCACAAACATAATGAAATATATATTTCAATTCCCTCCAATGCTCTATACCTCAATTAAATAGAAAATGACAAACCACACCAACTCGATGAGCTATATAAGATATGCTACATACCATCACATATATCAAACAATTAATAAAAAATGAATTGGCTATGCATTGTATATTCTCTCATTATTCATGAGTAAAATATTTCTAACAGATATTGAGCATAAAATTTAACGTAATAAGAGTAATAAACAATTTTTCTCTATCCCTATAAAATATATTAGGAACCATATCAAGAAATTTCTCTTAATATAACCATAATTTTTTGTTCTCCCTATTGCAGGATATCAACATTCTATGAATCATCCGTGCTATCCCCATGCCATTTATTAGAAAAGATTGAAATTTTTTTGTCTTCAAACTATCAATTCATGAAGAATCATTGCCTATAATGATCATATCATCAACATATAGAAATAGTATTATAAAACCATCATCAGTAAATCTCTAAAAAACAATGTTCAAAATTTTTCTTCCTAAGAACCTTAAAAAATGAATGATTTAAACTTGTTATAAACCTTCCTTGGAGTTTTATTCAATTAATAAAACTCTTTTTTAACCCACATACATGACTTTATTTTCCTATTTCAAAACAACCTTAGGAATTATATATATAAAGATCTACTCTAAATCTTTATGGAGGAAAGCTATCTTCACATCCATATTCTCATTCAATAGATCTATACTTGTACCCAATCCAATAACATCCCTAATAGAAGAAATTTTGACCACAGGTGAAAAAATATCATCAAAATTAGTACCTTTCTTCCGAATAAATCCTTTCTCAACTTTCCACACATTATATCGTGGAATGAAACTATATTATTCATTTTTAATAGGATTAATCTAGGAGTTTTGAATATATATCTTACATGTAGGTAACTTCACCATATCAAATTTATGGTTTTCATGTAAGGATATAATCTCATAATCCATTACCACTACCCATTTACCTTTTTGATCCCATTCTATTGCATCATCAAATTTCTCTAATTTCCCATAATTATGGAGGAGTGCAAAATCATTAGGTCGATATCAAGAAGAAATGGTACGTTGTCGAGATAACCTCTAGAGTGGAACTAATGGTTCATTAATAACCCATAGAAATAAATAATTTTAAAAAAAAGGTGAATCAAAAACATTAAATCCAACCAGTTCACCTTGAATATCATTTTTCACATCAAAATGGTCATCAAAATCACCAATATGAGGTAAATGTGAATCAGAACCTACCTCAAGTCTAAAAAAATCATCAAAGTTTAGAGAAGTAGTTTTTTCCCTTATTAATATCTGCAATAGTTTGATCCCCATTAAACCCTAATTCATAAATTCTATTTGGTTTCCTCGATGTAGGATCATAGAACCAATACCCATGCTCATCATGTCTATAACAAATAAAATACATTGGGGTGAATTACCATCTAGCTTGGATCTCTAATTTATAGGCACACGAACAAATTCCTTCCAACCTAAAACATGCATGTTATCATACCTGATCTATTTACCATAACAAAACATGTTGGTAGTGTATTAAAAAAAGGAATTATATGTGGAAAATTGATATCATAATAAACAGTAAGTAAAAAATCACACAAAAAGTGTTCTGGATACATTTATTTGGAAATAAAACAATGAACTCTTTCAATAATGTTGTGTTCATCTCCTTAACAAATCAACTAATATGAGGTGTATTGAGAGTCATCTTATAATTATGAATATATTCTTGAATAGAATAATGATAAAATGAACCAAAATACTCTCCCCTGTTGTTAGTGGGAATACAATTCAATTTCTAATCGAATTTCAACTCAATAGAAGTATGAAATTTCTAAAAAAAATCAGCATCTGACTTTTTTCATTAAAAACATAACCCAACATATTACGTGAGAAACCATCAATAAAATTTATAAAATTAATAACTCAACTAAAGGTCTTAGATTTCAAATGACCAAAAACATATTAATGTTCTAATTCTTCTACTAGTGACTTCATGTAAAAAGGAGAACAGATGAAACTCACTCTCTTATTTTTTCCAGCAATACAATGATCACATGTGTCCAACTTTGAACTCTTATAATATGAATGTTGATTTATATTCTCTATAAAACCAATCATGTAATCATTAATGTGGATTATCCTCTAATGGATTAACATTGATGAAACACTATATTTATTAATGCAAGGAGTATTACAATAAATAAAAGCTATAGGCTAGTAAAAAACTAGACTCCTTATTTCCTCGAGCCACAAACAATGTTTGATTGGAAGGATTCCATTGGAAATCGAAACATGTACTGATAAAACAATCATTGTCAAGAATTATTTTTGAAATAATAATCAACCGAACCTCTGGTGCTTGTTTAATATTCTTCGAAATCAGATTACTTCTTATGATAGACTCCAAATAAACTATCTTCATACCTACATCATTTTCATCACCATCATTAACCATTATCACAATATAAGAATTACATGGTCTATAATATATAATTATCTTTTTCCTTGATAAAACATTAAAAAAATAACCACTATTAACAACCAAACAATAATCATTAGAAGCAATATTAATGATGTCATAAACAATAACAATATAACCCATATAAGGGAGGCTGCATGACCATCTCCACCACCATTTCTCTTAAGCCTATTTTTCTTCATTATGATTTCTCTATTAAAGTAATAAAAAAATTATTCACATTACCGTTCCTACCACAGTTTTGATATTTAATTTCTTTATGCTTTGACTTGGATTTTTTAATAACTTTTCTCTTACCTGGAATTCTCTTATGATGATCTTCAATTCTACCCACGTTATCTTTGAATAAGGAATCCCAGAAGGATATCTATAGATTAAGTTTCTTGACCACTTCATTAATAATAGATGACTTAACAAAACTAAATGTCACACCACAATTAGATGTAGGACATGTTAGAGTAACACATACATTCTAAAATAACCAAGTTACATGTTAAGAATAAAAGAGATTAATCCCCATATTCAAAATTAATAAACAAATAATAAAATTGATGATAATTTCACTAATATTCACTCAAATAGTCATAAATAGATATATCATATTCGTAACTCAAATTTATCATTTTTCTGAGAAGAATCTATTTAATTTTTTCAATCTTTGAATCATAGGAAATCTTAGGTTTCTCTAAAAAATTTATAGCATAAATGATGTTGAGAAAATAGTTCATGACATTATCTTTGACCCATTGGTGAATGATACCAACAAAAAAATCTCATGATAAAATTACCATTCTTCATCTTACATTATTTATGACTTCTAGGTACTAAACAATTGATGATTCATTTTCTCAACAAAAATCAAATCCTTCATTTTTAGTCTTCGTATATGGTAGTTGGTACCATTCAAAAAAATCATCCGACATTAATTTTCATACATAATAAATATGAAATTATAAACAAACTTACTGTTACTAGATGTTGAAAAATATGGAAATTAAATTATGCTCATAATGTTTCAAATATAAAGTGCAACAAAAAATAAATTTATTTCCAACCAAACAAAAGAGAATACATAACGACCAAAAAGAAATATGCATAAAATAAATATAGACATTAAAATTTAGAAATGGAAAACCCAAAAATTGAAAAACCAAGAGACCTATCAATTAAAATTTGTATCCAATAAAAAGTATTATTTTACTATAGATAAACAACAAAAATGTATGGGATCTAAAAATTAATACACAGATAAAACAGTGGATAAAAGGAAGAGACCAAATGTAGTATAAAAAATTATCATCCATAAAATGTTATAACCAAAATAAATATTTTCTCATAGAGTAGGTGTTTGAATAAATCAAGTCACTACCTCCCCTTTTATAAAAATAATTCGCATGAAGACTTGTTACTCCAAAAAAACTTCTTTGACCTCAGATTTTTATTAAATTGAAACATGCCATACGCCATTTGTGGAGGCACCAAACAAATACAAGGATATTTTAATCCTATCAAAATAAATACTATATCATTTTAGTATTGAGTAAGCATGAGATAACTAAAAAAATATTTCATCATTTAGGGATCTCACCACCGAATTCGAATTTATTGGAAGACAAGGTCAACCTCTACCACTCAGATCCCTCTCACGAAATATCTATCATCGATGAAGCCTCAGATAATTTTCATACTCCACCTCCTCCTTAGGTCCCAGTAGTTTTTTTAATTGGTCATCCCCCCTTATAAAGCCACGAAAAATATTTTGGAACCCATGGTTGGCAACAGTTCCATCCAGACTAGGGACATCCCCAACACCATTGGTTGTTAGTGTAGGGTCCAGTGGTGAAGAACATTTCTTTTCTCTATCCTATTAAAGCATACAAGTCTTGTAATGGATGTTCATTCTATCCCAGTGCCCATGATCATAGTCACTCACATTTAATTCCTATATTCACCTAAAACAACTATAGTTTATTATCAGATTTCTAGCTGAACCAAGAACATCCTGATCTCCTACACTAGCCCCAAATGATGTATATACCAGAACGTTAACTAAGTATTCTTTTTCATCATCACGTACTCATTTGAAGTTATAATTTTATCTGGGGGATAAAACTAGGAATATTCTATTATCATTATCTTTACCAATATTTGGAATTCATGTTCCTTGGGAGTCTGGGTTAAAACTAACTTCATCTCTAGTAAATTTTATCCCAAAAATATATCACAAGTGGGAGTACATGAACCTAAGTAGTCCTCATCTAAAAATTTAGTGTTTACTAAAATTTTTGACCATAAAATGTTCATGAATTTTGATTCTATATAATAGTAAATTTTTATTTTTGTAGAGTATTTTTGTTCTTTTAGAGAATATCGATACCTATAATCAGTACATTTCTACAAATGTGAGTTCATATGGTATTTTTTTCTTCTCCATCTTCTATTCCAGTTGTGACACACCGGGAATAAAAAATATTTCAATAATATAGAGGCCTTGAATGAAATTCACTCATCATTTCTTGTGGTTGGAGACATCAATATGAAAATTTCCACCCCTGAAAATAATGGAGGTAACTAATATCCATGGAGGGATTATCATGATTTCATATCCATGAATTTGAATAATGGGTTTAGGGATATCTGATTCTATAGAGATGAGGATATTGGTTCTATAATTGAATGTGTAATCGATGAATATGAATTAATTTGGTTTTTTTCTTGTTATCTTGAATTCCATTTTACCCTTCCCATCTATTTTGGGCTTGAACTTGGTTCAATCTCTATCAGATAAATAATCTCTTATCATAAAATTGGATTCATAAATTAACAGAGGGGATCAAATAATTATATATAAGAGGTATATTTATGATAATGATTGTCATTTATTGGTTCATGAGTCATATAACAGTCCTATGAATTTCCAAGTATGGATGATATTTCACAACTAGATTAGGCACCTTAAAGAAAATCTTCTGGCCTGGTATTCAATAAAAACTATTTGTGTCTTCAACCACATTCCCATATAAAATGATATCTAATTAATTTAAGAATGTATCAAGGGTTTCTATAATGAATAAAACATCAGTAACACCATTCAAATAAAAATAAATCTCACAAAAATGATTCTAAAATAAGGTACAATTGATTTTGAGAGTTTAATACTTAACTAGAATAAAAAGGGATATATATATATATATATAATTCTTCCATTCTCGACTTGAATAAAAGAGGTGGGGTATAACATTTAAAATTCACATGGATGATGGAACATTCTTCAATGATACTATGGTGGTTAGTTGTAAGAATTTGGACTCATTAAAATCATTTATTTATGAGGTTAACACTATATTGTACGAGGAGTGCACTAGTAGACATATAGATCTCTTTGAATCTATTAACAAAAATGTGTTTTTCTCCATTAATGAATTCTTCAGAAGTATCCTATTTGATAGAACACATTGAGAAGTAGTCATATCCCTCAAACATGATGTTTACCAATGTTTAAATGGCTTCTAAATCAAATTTTATGTGGCCTCACAGGAACTCATAAGTTTTTATTTCATTGATTTTATGTAGGATTAGTTTGTGGAGGATATACCTTGGGTGGAATGTTTAATGAGCCTCATTATTATCTAGAAGGGGATGAAACCCTCCTCCTTAAATCAGTTTAGAACAATCAATATGTGAAATTTCAAATATAATATCCTAGTTAGTTTTTTAATTATGAGTGATTAAAATTATCATCCTTCTTGGATGTTTGTGGAGAAACAAGGTTTTATAAAAGATAATTTTGTTTAATCATTATATGAATAACAAAAAAGATCACTAAATTAGACAAGAATACTCATAGTTCCAATAAAGTTAATAAAGTAAAAATGAACAGGGAATAAAAAATAATCTAATGGGTATTTATTACAATGTTTACTGAATTCAAATACCTCACAAAGTGGGTTTAGGATATTTTCATCAGATGTTTCTTCTACAACTTAATCTACACCTTATTAAACAAGATGAGGTATTGTTACTCTGTGTCTGCTTGTGAAATTATATAGGTAGACCCTCAATCTCCATGTTCCTTTTTCTCAATTCATTAATGTTTGAGTATAATCATTTATAAGAGAATTCAGAGTGGAAGTAGTCATCCTTTCAAGTGTAGGGGAAATTTTGAGGTAGTTTTCATATTTTTTTCATGGATGCAATGATATTTATCATTAATGGGGCTAGAAGATACATTGGTGGATTCAAAATTTTCATGGATGAATATAGTACATTGAGAGGCTTTATTACTAATCCTGATAAGAGTTGCATTTATGCCTGTAATAATTTCTCATATAGCTATGGTAAGATTATGGAATATCTCTTCGGCATTCAATTTAGATAATTTTTCATGGATTAATTGGGATGTCACGACCCATCCTCGGGGCCCGTGCCGTGACTACCCCAAGCCCTCCTTCCATAGGCCAGGGGCTAGCGACTAGCACCAAAGTCATAAAATCCCGATAACTGGGAAGGCATTGCCTTTATAAAAGAAAACAAGCACCACAGAGTACAAGCGGAAGCAAAACACTATGTACAAAAGAAAAGATGAAAGGTAGATGGGCCAGAATACAAACCCAAAAGAATGTACAACTACAACTGAACAGGGTACAACAGCAAAAAGAAAAACAGCTGGAAGAAGGAAGCAGCTCCTGGGTCATCCTCCTCGGGTCCTACCTGAAGGGTAGGTACAGATAGCACAGCTTCTGGTCATCCACCACTAATCCTACCTGAAGGGTAGGTACAGATAGCCTCCTCCACGCTCTCGTCCGTTAACCTCCTCTGTGAGTCGTCTCTTCGTGTAGTCCACCTCCTGGTACCGACTCGTCGTGTAGTCCACCTCGGGGTACCGACTCGTCGTGTAGTCCACCTCCGGGTACCGTCCAGTCCTCGAACACTCGGCCTCCGTCAGCATTGCCCGTCGTCTGAAACCAACACATTGAGGTGCCAGCATAGCCCGTGCAGGGGTGATTATAATGATACTCAATAGGGACCCCGATACCCTCAAGTTCTCACTAAACCAACAAGGGTAACCACAAGAAGATCTCAACAGATAACCTCCACTTAGATATATGCCCATACATATACCTAAGTTATCATGTAACCCATCTCAATCATGTGGAAACACAAGGATTGTGAAATCAACCCATAACCACTACCCATGTATATGCCCATACATATATCTATGTTTCCAAGTGACCCATATCAATCATGAGGAAACACAAAGGTCAAAAGTCTCAGCTCAAACTAGGATTTTCATTATCAAAACCGTAACTGCTAAAGAGCTCCATCTCTGGAGTGTACAGTGGTCCTGTCATGACTCCGAGGTACTGCTCACTAACCAAAGACTGCTGTAGTACTCCACCTATCGAGTACGACGGGCGAGCTGCTACAACCAAGTGCTCCCATGTGCCTCTACAACCAAGCGCACCTCTGTCGTGGGTCTGCTGCTACAACCAAATTCTCCCATGTGCCGCTACAACGAAACGCATCTTCATCGTGGGTCTGCCGCTACAACCAAGCGCTCCCATGTGCCGCTACAACCAAGCGCTCCCATGTGCCGCTAAAACAAAGCGCACCTCTGTCGTGGGTCTGCCGCTACAACCAAGCGCTACCATGTGCCACTACAACCAAGCGCACCTTTGTCGTGGGTTTTCCGCTACAACCAAGCGCTCCCATGTGCCTCTACAACCAAGTGCAACACTCTAACACACCGAGTCGTTCGATCAACAGTCATCGGGTCTCAGTCAGCTACACGGTCTCCGTACTCCGCACGCTCGTCTCCTAGAGGGTCCGCTCCACGAGCTACTGGTCGATACTCCAACTATCACAAAGTCCCTCAAGGAAGTATCTCAAAGGACCCCCTCATCATAGGGGTCTCAACGCAACAGACGGCGCGTCAATCGGACGCCCGGTTTGTGAATTACTAGCCTTTTCGTCCCAGGGGCCCGGTTGGTTTCGTGTGCGAACCAATCCGGTCGTAACTCAACTATACCCCGAACACTCATATGGTATACTCATAGGGACCGTTTCTCAATGTGATCACCAACGCCACTGACAGTTCGTCAAACGGACGTCTGGTCTGAAAGATATCATCTTTTCTGTTCCAGGCGCCCAGTTGGATTTCGGTGCGATCCAACCTGGCCACTATCCATCTGCATCCAAAACCCAGGCGGAGGATACCAAAAGTTCCGTCTCATCAAGAGGAAAGCAACGAGACATATGGCGCGTCAATCGGACACCCGATCTGTGAGTTATTGGCTTTTTCGTTCCAGGGGCCCGGTTGGTTTCCTGAGCGAACCAACCGGACCGCACTCCGACGACATCCAAACCTCGAGCGGAGTAAGCCAAAAGATCCGTCTCACTTAGAGGAATTCAACAAAGCTGACGACACGTCAATCGGACGTCCGTAGCTCAAGATATGGGCGTTTCCGCTCCGAGGGCCTAGTTGGTTTCGTGTACGAACCAACCCGGCTGTACCTAAAATATTCTGAAACCTTAAGTGTGATATACCAAAACGACTTCCTCGATCCAAGGATCGCGTTGCCACTGACGGCGTGTCGTTCGGAGGCCCGTAGCTCATGTTACAGGCATTTGACTGAAAACGGTCCGAAGACGGGGGGTCCGGGACCGGGCCGACCAGGCCCGACCCCCCCTAGGTCGGCCGAGCATCCGAGCGACGCGGGGGGGGGGGGGAGCTGCCGCCCCCACGTGACACCCCCGCGACACCCGAGGGGTGTCGCCCTGGACAACCCGAGTGACGCGGGGGGGAGCCGCCGCCCCCGCGTGACAACCCCGCGGCACCCACGGGGTGTCGCCCTGGCAGCCGGACCCGTGCGGCCGCGGGTCCGTTGGCCGCCACCGCCGCGGCATCAGCCACGACGGCCTCGTCCGGTGGCGCGCTGGGGCGCCGCCACTCCCGGCTGCCGGCGCCGCCGGCATGATCCGCGGGCCACCAAAATCACTCCGGTGGTCCGATTCTGTTCCCGTCTACACCGCTGCTCCTCCTGGGACTCGTTCTTCACTGCGGGACCACAAAATTTCCGTTGCGGCACGTTCCGTCGTCGTCCGTCAAATCCACGCAACAACGAAGAACGACGGAGGGTTGTCGGGCCGTGTTCGTTTGGCCCGCACCCTCCGCGTTAGAGATAATCAACGGGAGAAAAAAATTCAACAAATGAATTCGAAAATTTTAATAAATTAAAATTGTTCTTATTGTCCGGTTCTTTACTTTTAAAAGGAACGATCACAGGAAAAAGGAAATAAATTCACAACAACCCCTACCTCATAGTCGTTGTCGTACGCACATTCTTCACGGATTGTTCGTTGCGGAAGGAGGGGATCGTCGCGTCATCGCGGAAGGGCGTCGTGTCGTCGCGGAATCCGGCGTTGAGTTGGCGAACTCAACGGACCAAGAAACAACAGATTTAATTTAATTATATAAAATTAAATCAGTGTTTTATTAAAAAAACACAAAGAATATTTAAGAGAAACCGAGAGTCTCTTACCTCAAACAGCAGATCGAAGATTCGTTGCGGAGGAAGAGACGTCGCAGATGAACGTTGCAGGAAGGGAACATCGGCGTCGCAGAACACGGCGTCGCGTCGTCGACTTCCATGGGTTCAGCTTTCTTCGTCGGAGTCCGGCGTTCTTTGCATTCTTCTCGTTCTTCGAGAAGGAGGATGAAGGCTCAAGAACTCTGACAAACCTCCCAACGAGTAATCCTCCAAAAAGACATGTTGGTCTTATTTTATTATTACGCCAACAAACGAAAAAGGGTAAGTAATGACCCATCAATTCGTTGAATTAATTCAACGAAACAAACCGCGCATTTAATTCAAAAAATAAACCGCCCAATTAAATGGTGCGTTAAGATTTTAAGAAAACACACCAGTTGACTTTCATAATGACGGGTTTTCGCGGGTGCGTTACTTAGTGGAAAGAAACGGTGGGGCTCGTGCGGGCCCCACCTCACAAATATCCTACCGAGAGGGTAGAATATTTATGGATAGTCTCCTATCCGTTTCAACTCAGTTTAAGTGGATTCCAAGTGGCTTCAAGTGGCTTAAGTGAAATAAAATAAAGTTGTCGTAAAATTATTTTATTTCTTAACTTTAAGCCCGAAAATTAAAAACCACACCCGAGAAAACGCAACTCCGGAAGAGGCGTTTCTAAGCGAAAACCGGCGCTGCGATTTCATCGGTGCCCTCAGAATTCGATTCTGGGCACCGGTTCAAAAATTAGAAAAACCCGCTCGTCCGTTCACTGAACCTACCCGAGCCAAACATCGGAAAATGATTCCGGGCACACCGGGCCTCGGAATCAGGTGTCGTTAGAAACTGCGTTCTTGTAAAATTCATAAGAAAATTAAGAAAAAAATTTACTTGAAATTTACGGGTCATTACATTACTCCCACCACAGGGATTTACGTCCCCGTAAAGCTTCAACACAAACTTAGGAAAACAAAGGCGGCATAGAGCATGCATCTGAGCATTCCGCTCCCATGTGCTCACCTGGACCTTCTCTATCGTGTCCTAGATCACCTCTGGTCCCACAAGAGCTACTATGATTTCTCCCTTGCCGATAAGAGAAATCTGGTCTCATCCCCTGGATGAACCACGTTCTTTGCCTAATACAGTCAATCCCGACATGGATGATACTAGCCCATACCAAGGATGACGTCATAAGGCCTCAACGCTACTACCAAGATATCCAACCGTTACTCTCGGCTCCAAGGGTTGAGTCACACTGTCGGCACCAGTGTGTGGTAACTAGGTCTCCTCCAATAGGTACCTCTCAAGTGAGGGTCAAGTCAACAGTCTAAACTGGAACCTCTTAGTAACAACACAAGAGAGGACAGGAAAGTAAATGCCACAAGAAAAGGTGTCTTTCATTACTGCAACTCAAGTACAAAGACACAAATCATCTACAAACATACATCAACAAAACAAGAAGAAACATGAACAAAAGTATCCAGGTATGGAGCTAGTCCTTCTCCTATCCATCTGCTCCTGGAGCCCCATGATCGTAGGCCTCAGCTGCCTGGAGCTGAGCTCTACCATGTCCTCCTGTCCCCTGCGGTCAGGGTGGACCTCCTGGTGGTGTTGGTGGAAACACCCCGAAGAGTCATCCCCCTCCAGCTGCACGACCAGCTCCCCTGCCATGGCCGCCTACTCCTTACGGCCCGCCCTGATCGAACCTCTGCCTCTACCTGGGGGGCCCTTCGTCCATCTGTTGGTCATCCGTATGGCGGGTCGGACAGTCACGATCCATGTGACCAATCCCGCCGCAGGATTAACACTGCCCTCTCATGGCAAGTTGTTTCCCACCCCGAGTGCCTCGCACAAACGATCCAGAGTCATGCTGTCGTCCACCTATAGGTCTAGTCCTCTTGGACCCCTGCGTCATCTGTCTACTTCCCACTGTAGAAGACTCTGCCACATGCCAGAAATTGGTGGGTCCTACTGCTGGAGACTGCTCAACAAGGAAACTCTCCACTAAGAGGGCTCGCTCCAACACCCCTGCCTGAGTCGGAAAGTTGAGGGAGATCATCGAAGCCCTGATCTCGTGCCTCAGTCCCTACTCGAAGGTCTGGGCCCTGAAGAACGGGCCCCGTCCCATATCTGTGGAGTAGCACGAGAGATCAGTAAATCTTGCTGAGTACTGGGCCACTATCATGTTGCCCTGACGCAACTGTAGTAGCTCCTGGATGCGCACAGCTCGGAGGGTGGCTGGGACGAACTCGGAGCGGAAGATGCTCTCAAAGTCTGTCTAGAGGAGAGACGCCTCGTCGTGCACTTAGAGCATCAAGCTCCACCATCTGCCTGTTGCCGCGTGCAGGAGCCTTGCTGCGAGGATCCCCATGAGGTCTGCTGGTGTCCTCACTAATCTGAAAACAAGTACAACTACCTCCAGCCAGTCCTCGGTGGCCCGAGGGTCCGTATCCCCGCGGAACCTGGGCGGTCGCTGGCGCTGGAACTCATGCAGTGCTCTAAGGCGACGTGCATCGTCAGCGGCTGGGGCCGGTAGCATCGGTGGCTTGGCGGGTATAGGTACCGTCGGTGCCTCAGCTGTCAAAGGGCCCTGAACCGAGTCCTCAACGCTCGGTGGGCTTTCGCCATGCACATCGCTCGGAACCCTAGCTGGTTGTCGTCGTGGGGCCATCCTGAAAAGGAAACAAGTGCGCCACGGTCAGAAAAGTATACCTGGTGAGATGACACAAGTAATCACAATGAAAACTTGAAACACACATTCAATCAATGTTTTCGTGCATTAAGTCAGAAATCAAAAGTCAGGGTCCTGGTGTACGGATACATTGGCCGCCGCACCAACACTGGACTCCCTGGACTGATAACCACACCCAATACACTAATCACTATTGCTTCACATAGAAGAAAGATCAGAGTCTGTGGTAGAACCGAACTACTCTGATACCAATTTTTCACGACCCGTCCTCGGGGCCCGTGCCATGACTACCCCAAGCCCGCCTTCCATAGGCCAGGGGATGGGAACTACCACCAAAGGCATAAAATCCCGATAACTGGGAAGGAATTGCCTTTATAATAGAAAACAATCACCACATAGTACAAGCGGAAGCAAAACACTATGTACAAAAGAAAAGCTGAAAGGTAGATGGGCTAGAATACAAACCCAAAAGAAAGTACAACTACAACTGAACAAGGTACAAAAGCAAAAAGACAAACAGCTGGAAGAAGGAAGCAGCTCCTGGGTCGTCCTCCTCGGGTCCTACTTGAAGGGTAGGTACAGATAGCACACCTCTTAGTCGTCCACCACAGATTCTACCAAAAGTGTAGGAACAGATAGCCTCCTCCACGCTCTCGTCCATCAACCTCCTCTGTGAGTCGTCTCGTCGTGTAGTCCACCTCCGGGTACTGACTCATCATGTAGTCCACCTCCGGGTACTGACTCGTCATGTAGTCCACCTCCGGGTACCGTCCAGTCCTCGAACACTCGGACTCCGTCAGCATTGCTCGTCATATGAAACCAACACAATGAGGTGCGGGAAGAGCCCGTGCAGGGGTGAGTATAACGATACTCAGTAGGGACCCCGAGGCCCTCAAGGTCTCACTAAACCAACAAGGGTAACCCCAAGAAAATCTCAACAGATAAACTCCACTTAGATATATGCCCATACATATACCTAAGTTATCAAGTAACCCATCTCAATCATGAGTAAACACAAGGATTGTGAAATCAACGGATAACCACTACCCAGGTATATGCCCATACATATATCTATGTTTTCAAGTGACCCATCTCAATCATGAGGAAACACAAAAGTCAAAAGTCTCAGCTCATTCCAGGATTTTCATTATCGAAACTGTAACTGCTGAAGAGCTCCGTCTCTGGAGTGTACGATGGTCCTGTCACGACTCCGAGGTACTGCTCACTAACCTAAGACTGTTGTAGTACTCCACCTATCGTGTACCGCGGGCCAGCTGCTACAACCAAGCACTCCCATGTGCCGCTACAACCAAGCGCACCTCTGTCGTGGGTCTGCCGCTACAACCATGTGCTCCCATGTGCCGCTACAACCAAGCGCACCTCTGTCATGGGTCTTCCGCTACAACCAAGTGCTCCCATGTGCCGCTACAACCAAGGGCACCTCTGTCGTGGGTCTGCCGCTACAACCAAGTGCTCACATGTGCCGCTACAATGAAGGGCACCTCTGTCGTGGGTCTGCCGGTACAACCAAGAGCTCCCATGTGCTGCTACAACCAAGCGCACCTCTGTCGTGGGTCTGCCGCTATAACCAAGCGCTCCCATGTGCCGCTACAACCAAGCGCACCTCTGTAACACACCGAGTCATTCGATCAGCAGTCGTCGGGTCTCAGTCAACTAGATAGTCTCCGTACTCCGCACGCTCGTCTCGGGGAGGGTCCGCTCCACGAGCTAGTGGTCGATACTCCAAGTAGAACAATTCCCTGCAAGGAAGTATCTCAAAGGACCACCTCTTCATAGGGGTCTCAACGCAACATACGGCGCATCAATCGGATGCCCGATATGTGAGTTACTAGCCTATTCGTCCTAGGGGCCCGATTGGTTTCATGTGCGAACCAATCCGGCCGTAACTCAACTATACCCCGAACCCTCATAGGGTATACTCATAGGGACCGTTTCTCAACGTGATCACCAACGCCGCTGGCGGTTCTTCAAAAGGACGTCTGGTTTGAAAGATATCAGTTTTTCCGTTCCAGGGGCCTGGTTGGATTTCGGTGCGATCCAACCCGGCCACTATCCATCTGCATCCAAAACCCGGGCGGAGGATACCAAAAGTTCTGTCTCATCAAGAGGAAAGCAATGAGACAGACGGCGTGTCAATCAGACGCCCGGTCTGTGAGTTATTGGCTTTTTCGTTCCTGGGGCCCGGTTGGTTTCGTGAGCGAACCAACCCGACCGCACTCTGACGGCATCCAAACATTCGAGCGGAGTAAGCCAAAAGATCCGTCTCACTTAGAGGAATTCAACAAAGCTGATGACACGTCAATCGGACGTCCGTAGCTCAAGATATGAGTGTTTCCGCTCCGAGGGCCCGGTTGGTTTCGTGTACGAACCAACCCAGCCGAACCCAAAGTATTCTGAAACCTTTAGTGCGATATACCGAAATGACCGTCTCGATCCAAGGATTGTGTTGCCGCTGACGGCGTGTCGTTCGGAGGACGTAGCTCATGTTACATGCATTTGACCGAAAACGGTCTGAAGACGGGGGGTCTGGGCCCGGGCTGGCCCGGCCCGACCCCCCTGGGTCGGCCGAACCCGGTCCGACCCGGTCGGACCGGTCTGGCTCGGCCGAGTGGCCGAGCGATGCGGGGGGGAGTCGCCGCCCCCGCGTGACACCCCCGCGGCACCCGCAGGGTGTCACCCTACACAACCCGAGCGACGCGGGGGGGAGCCGCCTCCCCCGCGTGACAACCCCGCGGCACCCGCGGGGTATCGCCCTGGCAGCCGGACCCGCGCAGCCGCGGGTCCGTTGGCCGCCGCCGCCGCGGCTTCAACCGCGGCGGCCTCGTACGGCGGCATGCCGGGGCGCCACTGGAATCGATCCGGTGGTCCGAATCTGTTCTCGTCTGCACCGCTGCTCCTCCCGGGACTCGTTCTTCAATGTGGAACCACCAAATTTCCGTTGTGGCACGTTCCGTCGTCGCCCGTCAAATCTGCACAACAACGAAGAACGGCGGAGGGTTGTCGGGCCGTGTTCGTTTGGCCTGCACCCTCCGCGTAAGAGATAAACAACGAGAGAATCAAAATTCAACACATGAATTCGACAATTTTAATAAATTTAAATTGTTCTTATTGTCCGGTTCTTTACTTTTAAAAAGATCGATCACGGGAAAAAGGAAATAAATTCACAACAACCCCTACCTCGTAGTCGTCGTCGTACGCACTTTCTTCACGGATTGTTCGTCGCGTAAAGAGGGGATCGTCGCGTCGTCACGGAAGGGCGTCGCGTCGTCACGGAATCCGGCGTTGAGTCGGCGAACTCAACGGACCAAGAAGCAACAGATTTAATTTAATTATATAAAATTAAATCTGTGTTTTGTTAAAAAAACACAAGGAAGATTTAAGAGAAACCGGGAGTCTCTTACCTCAAACAGCAGATCGAAGATTCGTTGCAGAGGAAGTGACGTCACATAAGAACGTTTCAGGAAGGGAACGTCGGCGTCGCAGAACACGGCGTCTCGTCGTCAACTTCCACGGGTTCAGAGTTCTTCGTCGGAGGCCGGCGTTCTTCGCGTTCTTCGCGTTCTTCACGAAGGAGAATGAAGGCTCAAGAACTATGACAAACCTCCCAACGAGTAATCCTTCAAAAAGACATGTTGGTCTTATCCTATTATTACGCCAAAAAACAAAAAAGGGTAAGTAACGACCCATCAATTCGTTGAATTAATTCAACGAAATAAACCGCCCATTTAATTCACAAAATAAACCACCCAATTAAATGGTGCGTTAAGAATTTAAGAAAATGTGTCACTTGACTTTCATAATGACGGATTTTTGCGGGCGCGTTACGTAGCGGAAAGAAACGGCGGGGCTCGTGCGGGCCCCACCTCACAAATATCCTACCGAGAGGGTAGGATATTTCTGGATAGTCCCCTATCCGTTTCAACTCAGTTTAAGTGGCTTCCAAGTGTCTTCAAGTGGCTTAAGTGAAATAAAATAAATTTGTCGTAAAAATATTTAATTTTTTAACTTTAAGCCCAAAAATTAAAAACCACATCCGAGAAAACTCAACTCCCGAAGAGGAGTTTCTAAGTGAAAACTGGCACTGCGATTTAATCGGTGCCCTCAGAATTCGATTTCGGGCACCGGTTCAAAAGTTAGAAAAACCCGCTCAACCGTTCACTGAACGTTCCAGATCCAAACTTCGGAAAATGATTACGGGCACACCGGGCCTCGGAATCAGGTGCCGTCAGAAACTGCATTTTTGTAAAATTCAAAAGAAAATTAAGAAAAAAATTTCCTTGAAATTTACGGGTCTTTACATGGGATATCCCTTATCCCCATTTTGACCTTTTTTTAACCAATTTTAAAAGGTTTTAGCAAGATCATGAGTCATTTTAACAGTTTTAATAATCAATTCTTGTTATTTGGGAGAAGGATCACTCATGCCAACATTATCATGGCCTCCATACACATGAATTTTTTACATGTTCCTATGTTTTCTAAAATATTTATGAGGAATATTAGGAGCAATTTGAATTCATTAAATTGTAATTCTGATGGATATGGGAGGGTAATCTAGCCATTTTTGGAAATATATGTCCAAATTAGTGGCCAGTGGGGGATCAATCATCACACATTGGCGGGATCCGAGTATTTCCACAAAGGGAAGATATTGTAGGTGGTTATGGAAGGTTGTTCCCCATTAGGTATGTTTTTTATTCATGTATTTATTGTACTGACCTTGATTATAATTGGGGGATGGTTTATCACATTTATAATTACTTACCTAGGAATGTTCACATTCTCAAAATTCACTCTCATTGGATCGTTTGGTCGTGGTGAAATCTATATTTGGTTCAATAATTGGGCAGAGAATACACATGGCTTCTTATGTATCACAACTCCCAAGATCTGATTATCTAATGACAGTAATCATCTTGACCTTATTAAAAACACTATCTCTCATCAACATCAAGATAATTTCAATGACATTTATTTTTCCTCAAACTACAATCACTTTTTCTAAAATTGTTCCCTGCGTATGTTTTTTTAAACAAATATGTATATATTCTATCTAAGAAAGAGTGATGAAAAAGATTGAGGATCTTTCTCATTTTACAATGAAAATTAAACCAATAAAAACTTCTTGATCTGGAGAATTGTTAATCATGTTATTGTAATAGATTATGTGATTAATAATTAAACAATCAAACTTAATTTAGGATGTTTGTGTTTCCGGAGATCGATGGAGGAGTCTAACTAACATATATTTATAGGTGGATATTAGGATGAGAAATTTTAGAATGGTTTCAATTCCCTTGTTATTCATGATTTTCATGGAAGTACCGGTGATTATTTTATTTATACTAGGTTCTAAAGAATGCGTTATAAATATATGTATTGAAAGGAGAGGAATATCCCTTTAGTTATAGGCTATTATTTCTTATTTTACTCTAAGTATAAATCCAGCATAAAAGGTAAAACTATCTTGATCTTAGGAATGTTATACTTCTCAATAAGTTTTGTAGTGGATCTGGGCTCATTGGTGAAGCATTTGGAGAAGAACATAACTCCTATATAGGTGTTGGAAATTAGAAGGGACATCCCTACCTCCCTATTATTTATCATCTAGGGTAGATTGGTACAATGATATCCCTCAGGCAGACATATCATGATCAATGTGGAGTGATATATTACTCTTGGACATATTAATAGAGGGTTAATAGTCCATGAAAACAAATTGTTTCTTCCTGTGTCTTATAGAAACTTATACGGTCTAAGTGATTTGATCGTTGTGGAGGAATAATCTTTATTGAACAGTCTATAGGTACTCCTTATTCATTATATCACTATATATTCCATTGAAATGAATTCTAAAATGATTCATAATTCCATACAAGGTAATCCTTCCACCCATGGACCATCGCCTACTACTTCCGATGAAACAAATTTCTAGTTTCTAATGGGGAGATCCTTCTTCAAACAAGGTCAAAAAGGTATAATGTTGTATATTTTCATACATCAACTGGAAACCAGGATAGCCCACATATGATTTTTAATTGCTTGTGGTCCACCTTCCTTAAGAGCATTGTCCTTGTTTTCACTTACTTTATTAGTTTACACTATTTTGGATACCCTAGAGGATTTGTTCTATTTAAACTTATTAAATGTGGATTTGTTAATTTAATGTTTTTTATGATTTATAATATTTATTTTTGGTTAATTTTATAAAATATATCGTATAATTGAAATTTAAATGTATAATAAAATAGAATCAAATTTCATTCTCCACGTTAAATAAATGGAATAAATCCATCAAATAAATATGAAATCATTAAATAATTTCATCTATTGATTTTGGATGGAACAAAAGCTCATAGGTATCAAAATATATATTTGATTGTTTTTATTTTTATAGGATTTATAAGTATACTTCTGTAAATTTTCCATTAAAATGAAGTCATCGCTATATGTGTGTAATTTTATTAGAAACTATTTAGTTAATAAAATAATAATAATTACTATATTGGGGTATCCACTAAAAAATCAAGAAAATATATCTTAAAATTTATATCTATTCAAAATTACAACTTAGTCTCTCTGAGTATTTGTATATCTAATGTGTAGACTATGAAAATTACATTAATAATTTATTTCTCACTCGAATATCATAGAGATTGAAAAATATAAATATAATATTGAAGACTATTTGTATTTTATTAAAATAGTTAGATATTATAAATTTTATATCAACATTTAATTAAAATAAAATTAGTAATTTTTAATATCTATTTATTTTAAGAGAGACAATGTTTGATAGTGTAAAAAATATGCAACCGTTATCTTTAATGATCACTTAATAATATTATTTAAATATGAAAATTATAAATTTGTAGTTGAATTGATGGATATGAATTACATTAACCACATTAGGAAATATATTTAATTTTCCTAATCAATTAATTTTTTATTTGATTATTTAAAAATAAGCTCTCAATTTTTAGGAATGTCATTTTATTTTTCAAAAATATATTTCCTTAAAAAATATTTTTTATTTCTTCTTTGAGAGAAAATATTATAATTAATTATCTTGAATGTTTAAAAATGGTATCCTATAAAACTAATTTCATTATTTCAATTATAATTTCTATATTATTATAAGATTAAATTTATAGATTTTTCTAAAATATTTTACTTTTTATTGAATAGTAAAAATAATAATTTTTATTGAAAATAATTTTTTATTTGAATGTATTTCAAAAGTAAGGGAATATATTTTTAATTTTTTATAAAATTTATTTATTTTATATTAATTAAAAATAATATAATTTTAGTTTATAGAATATTTTTTACTTGAATTTAATATAAAAATATTTTATACATTAAAAGGGTATGTTTAAGAAAACAGATTTTCATCACATTTCAGTGGTTTAATTTTAAATTATATTCATCCAATTAAATTTTTCAAATATTAAAAATAGGATTGAATATTTTTAATCAAAATCTACATAATTTCTAAATGAATTCCACATTTAGTCAATATGATAAGTAATTTTTGTAATTTTGTTTCCAATGTAAGGGTAAACAATGTCATTAAGTGTTAAAAATATTATGGTAAGTACTTGAAAATGGCTGTAACAGTTGAAATGATATTACAGTTTGAGTATATTTCATCTGTAGAGGTGACACTATAGTGGAAGATGCATGCAGTATGAACTATAGTGGCGGCAGTACTGTAACAGTCTGGGTGTTGTAGTAGTACTGTTCATTGATGTGACCTTTGGGTGAAAAAACGAGCATTGAAGTATTATATTTAGGCCACTTAGCATTGGACCTTTGGGATATGTAATGGGTCTCCCACTACCCAAACAAAAATAAGTATTTTATTTAATAATAAGATGAGTCTTTCACCCCAACCTTTAAATTAAAAATTAAAAATAATAAATGATAATATTAACATTAAAAGTAATATTATTTTAAATAATAAATGTGATCCAATACTTTTATATATTAATATATTATTTTAGGTATGTATAAAAGTAAATTATAATAATTTCATTTTTTTCATGATGTTATTAATTTCAATAAAAAAAATAGTTCTAAAATTGAAACTATTTATATTTTTGGAAAATAATATTTTATTAAATGATTTAGAAATACTAAATATATTATAATTTTCCAAGTGAAAGGGATATTGTTTATAATTTTAACCATGGTCCATTTTTTGGTATTTTTTCTATTTATATACATTATCTTTACCATCAATGTGTACCAATCCTTCCTTTAATGGTAAATCTGAAAAGGGTTAATAGAGGTTAAAACCATACGACAAGGGTAAAAACATTGCCAAAACATGTAAAAAATTTAGTATATGGGATTGTTTAGAATCACAGTCAACTAATATTTGGTTATTATCATTTTTTATCCAATTTTAAATGAAATTTAATATATAGTTCTGCTTTTATCCTTGATTGACTTTGAAATATTTATATATACTTTTCAAAGCTAGGTGTTAGGACAGTGTTCGATTCAAGGTCCATATGTGCCTAAAATTAATTTCTAAACATATTAAATATAGTTTTTATTAACATTCATTATTTCTTAATTAAAATGAGATACATATTTAAATATAATCCCATATAAGGAATATAAGATCGTGGTTGAGTCTAAAACATGTTGTTTTCCTTTGGCACAATATACAATTGGTCGGCACATGGTGTTTGGACACCTCGATCTTTTTCATTTGGTTTAGTGGATCAATTAATTAATAAATTAAAACAGTCATTAATTATATATATACATGAAATGTATAAAAACTAATTTCAATGTAAAATTATCCAAGGTGAT
Source organism: Viscum album (assembly GCA_963277665.1). Taxonomy (NCBI): domain Eukaryota; kingdom Viridiplantae; phylum Streptophyta; class Magnoliopsida; order Santalales; family Viscaceae; genus Viscum; species Viscum album. The sequence goes on along the minus strand of OY728131.1, from coordinate 1,223,255,367 downwards.
CCGCATAATCCCTAAGAGGTTTTTATAGCTTCTCAGTCCTCCTTCATTGGAGAATCACATCAAACAATGAAGAATTGCTGGATTAGAGAAGATTGGGAAATAAAAAAAGCAAAAAAATCATTATATTTTTTCTGAGCATGTCACTATATGATTAATTATTCAATATTCTGATATGGCTCGGTAATTTTGGGTTTACATGCATGTTGATTAAATTGATTATGTCGATCAATCCATTCTATCGATCTATGCTAATTGTAGAATACACAGACACTTACAAACATGTTTAAGATTACTTATTTCACTGTATTTTGAACATGGTATAATTTCTCCTTATATTTTTCAATAACACATGTCCTACCATGATTAATCCTTTTTTATGGTTCCTCTTTCTCAAATTTCATTCTCATTTTACACTGGTAGGACCCTGTAGTCTCGGTTCAACATTTTTGTGTGGTACCAATCCCAATATGATGCCCAGTATTCTAAGAGATTGATTAAAGTGGTTTGGATCCATGTAAGAAGAATGGATATAGATTCTTTGCAAGGGATATAAGATCATTTTGATTAATTAATATCAATTAATAAAAGGCGGAAACATTGATGATGTACGAGATAAACGATGATCCCACCAAGAACTATTGGAATCCATTCTCTATTTAATGAATTTCAGAAATAATTCATTTGGATTATATATAATACATATGGGTGAAGATATTTCCAAAATCTAAGCGATATATTTTTAATTGAGGCATACAGAACAGATTTGGGAAACATTTAAAAACATGACTACCCACTGTGTATAAGTATAAAAACACAATTTGTAACCCCTTGAGTAAGGTGGATAGGGTTTCGATAAATCATAAGGTTGGAACAAATTGTATCTCTCCTAAACGATGTGTACCTCATCCCCTGGTGGGTGATCCATGCGATGAATCACACAGGTGGAACCCTGTGTAGTGAAAAAAGAAGTTTATCAAAGTATATGCACACGAGGTTAAGTACACCAACACAACCATAAGGACATGGCCCGATCCCAGTTAGCATGGAAACACTGTGTTGTCATCCAAAAAGGAATGTATTACTACATTTCTTGGGATCCATTTAACATGAAGGACTTGACCAGGTGGTGGGGAGGGACCACAAATTATGTGTGTCCCATAAAATGTAATATACTACTTGGTTTCTTCTAACGAAATATCAATGTTATATATCACGATCATTTGGATACAAATTTTTTCATAGGAGAAGCCTATCCAAACTATTTTTCAATTTATAACACTGTTGTTCCCCAGGTATTGGCTATAGAGATACTATGTGTAATGTTCTTGGAATGGTGCAAACTGAGGAGACCCCCAACAAAGACCGTGATAAGGAATGATCACCTGAGAATTATTTCCAGTAGAAATATTTGTTAGATAGTGCATGGACCTTCCATAATCAACATAGAACCCATTTACACACTAGGGTATGCAATAATGACCTATAGAGTGGAACCCTACCATCATTATGGGTGGAGGTCCTCCATAGCTACCCTCTTAGTGGAACCCCTATGACTTATTGGGGAATAGGACCTCATGGAATATAGTGGATTCCCCCTGCATTTTTAGGCCACGGGTACTTGAAATATGAGTGCAACCCACTATAGGATAGAGCCTCGGTCCTAGATGATTAGAGTTGATCCCCATTACATCCCATCATAAGGGTACTAGACCTATAGAGTGGAACCACCCATCATCATGGGCCTAGGTCCTCTACATACCGTGTGGAACCCCCTAATAGCATAACATGTGGTTCTGCATGAGACTAGAGTGGAACCCTCCACAATTACATATGAATATATCCTCTCTGGATACTTATAGAGTGAAAAACCCCACCCCTAGACACATTAGGGACTGAAACCTCAACATAGATTTTGTTCCCCTTGACTTTTCAAAATAGTGAAAAGGTGTGGTTTGACTTACCCGATTACTTTTGGGAAGTTGCATGAGATTATATTCATCATTTATAGAATTCTGGAATGATTGGAGAATATACTTATTGGAAAAAGATATGATATTGGGATCTCATTTCTCTCTCTATTTGGTATCATTTTACTATGCATATAAATATATATACTTTTTCATCCAAATCCTTTTAACTGGTTACTCTATTTCCATGATAGCTGAAGACGTGCAGGGTGTTCCACATGATTTCATTGTATATCTACTCATAGTTGGATGAGTCTACTCTCCTACTAAAGGTGGAGATGACTCGAAGTGTAGTACATATACTCACAGTGTTTATAACCTTCTATTTGGATAAGGTTACATTCACTATTTCATCAGGATGAGCTATTCTCTTTGGCTATATCTTATATCTCTTTTCTTTTTATTCCTATTTTACCACTTACACCACCCCATTCAGTATTTGGGAGTTAAAAAATGGTTTTTATGTACTCACCCATGAATCGGCTTTTCTATCACCTTTCGTGTATTTTGTAGATGATGGATAATTAAAAAGTAACTAGAGTGAATATTTTGGATACCTAGTACATAAGACCATGTATGCTGGCTACTTCTTGAGATTTTTGTGATGGCCCACACTAGTAGTTTACTATTCTATTTTTTATATTTGGGACGTATTTTTAATGGGGCATGTATTTTCCCCATTACATTTTAGCATTCACTGAAGTAACCTCATACAACCTAGATGTTATGAATGCTGGATTATATTATACCCGTGTTTCATATTTTAAAATTTTCCTCTACACTAATATATTTAATTGGATGTTTTTTTTCAAACATTTACTTAGGAAAAGTCCACCCCATGTTAGTTATGCCTTCAGCACTGGTCACCACCCCTTGGCCTACGGTGGTGGTCTTGGTGTAGCTGCATCTCCAGCCCCATGTTAGGTCAGTTCATGAAAGATTAATGGTAGTTCATTTTCATTCTTTTGGATATTTTTTAGACTTGTCTAGACACAAGGATTTTGTTGGTTTTAGTTAAGCAATGTCGAAGTTCCCCAAGTGTGGATCTCAAGCTAGGGAATTTGATTATGGTGTGGGTAGCCGACATATCAATTCCCTAGGACCTTGATTACATTTATGTCGACATAGGAAATATAAACATCGTTTCTTGGATAAATGGTTTATTCATAATATAAGATATAGTCATTATTGATCCATCTTGATTCAATTCCCCATTGTTGTTTTATATACGTGTGTGTGTTTGCTCAACATATTTTGGTACTTATTGATAAATCTTTAGATGAATCCACAATGATAGACATCCATTATTCTAGTTACAAATCATGAATTATATCTAAAGTGTAAAGAGGACTTAGTTCAGGTTCCAACCTGTTACCCCCTCCGTTGAGGTGGGTTTGTAGCAGCACCTCCACCTGTCATGTAGAATATTGTTCTAGCAGAAGAGCAAGAGTATGTATGCATTCTTGGAGTGCATATTGAGTACTAGTGTCATAGGACACAATTATTTCACAAAAATGAATATCCACAGGCAGTAGAGGTTGTTGTAGAGTTATTTTACCAAATCATTATGCTCATTTGACCTTGATAGATCATGTTTTCCCACTAGTAGAAAGATTTTTTTATGGAGCAGTAGAATACTAGTGGAGCCTTGATATGAAGATGAAAAAAGAGTCTACACTCTCATGGCTCGACTTCAAACACCCATTCCATGAGGTGTACTACCAATTATAATGGCTCTCATTTTGGATTCAGGAGCTTCTAAAGCTATGGTATGGAGGGATGAATGCTACACCCATAGTGTTTTAAATAATAAAACTAAGGTCGATAGCGTATGTGATACATAACACCAAGCATAAAAAAATAATTATTTTTCAAAATATGAATATTTTAACCATTGTACTAAATATTAATATATAAATTCGATTATCTAATTTACTAAATATATATTTTAATTTTTTTATAATATATTGATATATTCATAGTAAATAATAAATCAATTTTTGGTAATATATTTTTATTCATCAAAATATGTTTTCATCAAAAAAATTCTTTTTATATTAAAATAATTTTATAAAACATTTAAAATATTTATTTGATAATAAGAACTCAATTTTTTTTATTATAATATTGAAATTATCTTTGGGGGAATTTTTTTAATTTTTTGGAAAATATATATTTTCTAATGAATAGTGAAAATACTATTTTTATTTAAAAAAATCATTTCATTTAACATATTAATTAATTTTAAAATATAATTATACTTTTAATTTTATTTTAAAATAACATAATTAATACTTAGTCTCATTTAATAAATAAAATTACATTTGAATTACCTTATTAAAATATTCTAGTCTATATTGATATTTAATCTTAAAAGATATTTTTTTCTTCTAAAAACTGTTTTAAAATGCATAATATTATTCCATTGTAATTTATTAGAAAATACATAATGAACAATTATTTAAATTATGTTTTATTTAAAATATATATATTCTTGAATATAAATTCATATAATGAAGATTACTAGTTATAGAGTTAACTTAAAATCATATTTTCGTTAAAAATGCATTTTTTTCAAAAACTGACTTCTACCATTCTTGAGGGTTTAATATTAAATTAAATTATTACATTTATTTAAAATTATTTATATAAAATGTATTCTATATTTTTAATAATAATAATTAATATTAGGCATTAAATCAAACTTACTTTTCATATAATTTGAATGTTAAATGTAGTAAATAATTACCATGGGGGTGCGAATTTCTGCATGCAGATTGAGATGCAGGCATGACTCATGACACAGAAAGGCGGGGATGCAGGAATGATATAGACATAGTGACATAAAAAGATTGATGTATGTATTTTGTAATACATCGTTTTTTCAGTTTGTGTGTATTCATCCATCTACTGAGATTCATGCACACTGGGCTTTCAAGCCACAACCGAATAAATATTGCTTGATGAGTGGGTTGTCCCTTGAGGGTGATGTCCTTCCTTTGAAACCAGTTTTTGTGGTGTGTGTGTTTAATATAACTTTACCCAAATAACCCAATATATATATATATAACGATTATTATATTTATTCATTTTTTAAATTTTATAAATGACATTGATTATTTAAGAAAAAAAGAAAAATGATAATGTTAATTAGCATTCAATTTAATTTAAAATGTTTCTTTTGAAAAAGTAATATAATTTTTAAATAAATAATTTTTTAATAAAAAATATTTATTAGATAAATTTTATTAAATATATATGATCATATAATTTTATATAATGTAAAATTTAATTTTTAAAAGGGTTCAAAAAACATGTATTGTCATAAAATCATGCAGTTGAAAATAAAGGTAAATTCATATTTCAAATGTGTAAATGATCTTATATAGTAAATTATTTATATAGAATTAATATTATTCTTGTAATCATTACATTGAAATTATCCAACTTTGAATTTTTCCCAATTTTCGGAGACATTCTCATTTTATGTTAAAAACTAAATACCATATAAATATATTTTGTGTATAATCACATGAAAAAAATTGAAAACTGATGTAATATATACAATAAATATTATCAATTACCAAATAAATATTTTCCCTTAAAAATAATTTGATTAAATGTTTATTTTATTAATTTTATAATGCATTTGTGTATCCTCCAAAACCATTAATATATTTTTATGGTTTTAAAATCATGTATTTAAGAGTATGACTCACTTCAACATAAGAAAGGGTATTATTTAATTATTTTTGTAAATTTAAAACATAAAATAATTTAAAACACTCTCATTTGGTAGAAACCATTTGATGAAATAATAGAAAGATTTGTGTTTTCAATTATTTTATTATCTACAGTCCATAACCCGTGTTTGAGAAATAATAATTAAATACCCAATCATTTTCTATATAATCCCACCCTTGATACAATTTATCATAACAAAAAATCCATCCATCATATATTTAATTTTCCCTCATATATCTATATTTTTATTAATGTCCCCTATCCTATCAATAATCTCCATTTGAGATTTTGGAGTCACACTCTCAAGGTATGGTACCTTCCTCTCCTCCGTTCAATTCAAGAATATTTTTGGAAATTAGTTTTTTAATATCCAATGGTTATTATTTCATTCATTTTAAAAATATAATTTACAATAATATTGACGTTATTTTAATGATATAACATTATTTTCCCTCATTTTACCCTTAACTAAGATGTTAATATGATGAAATTTAGAAATGGGTTATACTCTCCCCATTTTTATTCAAGAATCACTTTTGTGAAATGCCTCTTACATTCCATTTGATATTATTGAGATATACTCTCCAATAACATCTATACTATTCATTTACCATGGATAATATTTTAAACCCCATTCACTCTCATTAATCCCTCACATGAACTATTATATACACATGTTACCATGAATAATATTTTGTAAGGGATCATTATATTTTCCTCATTATTCAAGTTTATTTATTATCAAACTCCAACTATTTCCAATTCATATTTTGAGGATTTTAATAACTATTTCCTTAATACATCCCATTTGATTTAAAAATTATGATAGACACCTTTCTCTATCATAAACCCATTTCATGAATTTTTAAGTAACATCTTTTTGTTACCGAAACTTCACTATGCTTTTCCATGCTAAAAAAATATGTAATGTAAACCATACACTTTTCCTATCAAGGGGGTTAGCCATTATAAAATTATAATTTTTCGAAAAGGGAAATACATGTATTTATTCCAAAATACTTAATCTTGGAATAAAATATTTTGATTAACGAACTCTTATAGTATGATCGATGTGCCACACATAATAATGAGAATGAAATGAATCTGATTGGTGAACCAAGAATTATAGAGTGCTTCAATGCATTGGGTATTTTTTTTGTCTCATTAGACATCATGTTGGAACATGTAGTGAACCTATCTTATTTATGGGACTTTTTCCATCATGATCTCATAAATGTTATCCTTGACCTATGTCTATGATGAAATGTTTTAAGTGGTTTCAATATTTACCATTTTTCCTTTATGATTACCATGGTACATCATTCCTTATTATTCATGTACCTTTTATTTCCCAATTAATAATCCAATTTTTTAACATTTATTATTCCCTTCATGTTATTCTATGTTTATTATATTAAGATAATTTAAAGGTCACTACATTCAAATGTTTTTCTCCATGTTATCCCATAAAGATTTAAATGAGAGCATGTTAAGATGTATTTAATAAAGATTTTTTTCTATATTTTTATGTAATATACCTAATTTGATAATACACTGTTAATCTCAATATTCCAGGTTTTATTAAATGTAAATATTTTTAATAAATAATGAATTTTTTTAATAAATAATTGTGGTTTTTTCATGATTGTGGCGGTGTATGTTGTGAGGTTCACAGACCTTAGGTAGCACTCGCTTGATATGAAATGAGATTACTACTTTTGAGAATGGAAGTTTAACTTGGGACTCCATAAAGAGATCCAGGCTAGTGTAGTTCCCTTACGAATTACCACATATCTTTGTGTTATGGAGTGGGAACTAGTGATATAGATATTTCTAGCTGAGGTATTCTAGATAGCTAGAGATGGCCATAGGCATTACTAGGGTGAGTCATCTGTTGTCACTAGTAGACGCCATAAGATAAGATCTCCACGTAGGAGACACCCTTAGATAAGAATCAAGCATGTTGTCAAGGGAAGAACATAGGACCAGGTAACTTTGGTAGGGGACGTGATTTTATTATTATGTGTGTGGGAACATACAAGATACTACCCGACCATACATCCTTAAAAGCACATGATGATAGTTGATAGATCACCACAGTAGAGGAATCACATGAATAGTGATCCCTAAAAAATGAGATGGGTGGTTGACCCATAGTACGATTTAGAAGATTAGTAAGGGGATATCTGGTTTGTGGATGAATCTATAAGATCCTACCTTCTCTACCCCTAGGTAGATCACAAAAGGCTCTAAGAGTTGGCGGCTAGGGTCGCAAACTGCTGCAGGCTTTGGAGGAATATGACGCTACAAAGCATGAGATGATTATTGGTATGATATGAATGTTTTAAAAACATTATTTTTTATTTTTAGACACAATTTACATTCATTAAATCATATTTATACTCTTTGTGTGAGATCTGTAGCTCCCAGTTGAGGTGTTATCCCACCATCTTCATCTTGAGGTTCTTATGTGGAATGCTTCATCTGTATCTCTCACCTACCAGCAATGTGAGCTATCACATGGTGAAGAGTGGTTCATGTGGCACCACTTGGTCATTAATTTAGAAACCTATTAAATTTTATTGGGTATGGATTGGATATCAATGGTATGATAGAAGTTTGAATTTTCCTACATACATGTCAGAAACCTACACATGGAAGTAACAAGATTCTCATTTTTTGGGGAGAGAGATATCATTTTAGGGGAAGTGGGTTCTATAAAGAGGATATATCAGACCATTATCCATAATTTGGTGATTATATATCTAAATTTATTAGGATATTTATGGATTTTTAATCATTTAATTGTGTAGGATTATATGGAAGTTGTCACTGCGGATGTCTGAGGACTACCAATGAGGTGGGAGATTGAGTTTTGTATCGATTTTAATCTCAGGAATAGTCCTATATATTTTTTAGAATATCAGAAGTCCCCTAATGAGAACCTTGATCTACAATTGAAGTTTGTTGGACCTTCGAGAGAAGGATATCCTGGGAACCAGTGTTTCCCCTTGGGAAACTCCGATATTGTTCACAAAAAAAGGATTATGAGAGTTTGTAGCTTCTCATGGATTATCATCACATTAACCAAATAATGATAATGAAAATGTACCCCTTAAAAAGTATTAGGGACACATTATACTAGTTTTAAATCATGATATTATTCTAGAAGACCAATCCCATGTCTGAATTCATCCATTTGAGGGTTTAAGATGCTGATATTCCAATGATGGAATTTTAATGTCTCTATAGACACTATGAGTTCCTAGTGATAAATTTTAGAGTAAAAAATTCACCCAATGTGCTTATGGATTTGATGAACTGGGTTTGGAAGCCACACTAGGAAATGATTTTGGTCATATTCATTGAATACATACTCATATAATATTCATCATATGAGGAAAATTCATAACACTTTACGATATTTTTAGATTTTATAAAAGAGAACATTCTTTGTGGTGATATATTGAAATTGCAGTTTTGGATTCATGAGGTTCACATTATGGGAAATGTCATTTATAAAAATGGTTTATCCATGGACAAAGAAATGATCGATGAAGGTAAATCTTTAGAACCACCCAAGATTGTGTCATAGGAGTAGAGTTTTCTTGGAATGGTGGTTTACTTTAAGAGGGTTGTGATAGAATTTTCTAGAATTGTAGCCACTTTGACCACCCTGACATAGTAGAGGGATCTATTTTCCTGGTCTGATTATAGTTATAGGTCCTCTAAGGAGTTGGGGTTGATTCTAATGAGTACTCCAATTTTGATAATACCAACATAATACAAGGAGTTTGTAGTGTATTGAAATGCCTCATGAGGTGGGATTGGCTACCTATTGATGTAGTGATAGAGTGTTATTTAATATGGTTCAAGGTATTTGAGACCCCATGAGAAAACCTGTAATGACCCAATGTTTTTAAATGGAAATTACATTATTATAAATGTGTAATATAATAAAATAAAACCACTTCACAACAAACTACTATGTTCTATGTGACGTTTAAACATAATTTTTTCACTTATGTGATTTGAATTTTGAAAACATGACATACAGGGTTGTGATCAGTAAGTTATTTGAAGTCTAATATGACCAACATAATTTTTTTTGGTGAATAGTAACATACCATTATGAATAGTAATGTTACCCTTATGAATATTGACATACCATAATGAATATTAACCATAACTATGATAGTATATAAAGAATATTCAAGGGGTAGTATAATATACCTATATTCGGGAATAAGAAAATAAATGTTTTAACATCAGAACTATTCAAGTAAATTATATTTTTAATTAAATATTAGATTAATCATATTTATGAAATTATTTTAGAAAAATGGATTTCATTTTAGGATTATTCATGTCAATAAATGGTTATGGTAATGTTTTGGGATTTTTTTTGAAATACTTGAATTTTTAGTGAATTGTGAAATACATTAATTTATTGTATAAATACATTATAGTATAAATCCATTATTCAAAAAAGTACACGGTGTAACAACAAAAATCTCAAAAACACATGCATTTATTACAATTCCTGGTAGTGGAATAATCATTATTTCTTATCTTATATACTAATAATAGACTAATGATTATAATATTACGAAAACTATTGCACCCTCCTCTATAAGTGCCACCTCTTCCACCCTCTTCTCTTCACTTCTCTAAATCCTTGTGCCTAGCCGATATTCTGAAAAAATATATCTCTAAGATCCTTCAACATGTCCTAATTCTGCTAGTCTATTCAAAATACCAAATCCTCTCCCCTTAAGAGGCTCTCAAAGGAGGTAAACTCAAGAGGCAAATTCCTCATTCCAAATCTTTTATTTGTTTTATATTCATTTATTTTTTTGTTTCTTTCCTCACCTCCCATAAACTAAATGGTAAGATAAATCCAGTAAAATGAATGTACTGGAATGAAATTATTCTAATGGGATAATTTGTTATCATCTCTCCATTCCCTATCATTTATTTGAAAGATGTGAAAACCTAGTTTGAGATGTGTTAATTTAACATAATCAAGGATGGCCTATTATCAAATTCCATTATCGTTATCAATTCTGGAATTGAAAAAAATTTAATGGTTTATGAATCCAATTATATATTTATTATTCCTCATAAATGGTTCTATAATCCTTTTTAAGACACGGTTTTTATTAAACAAATTGTTTTCATTGTGGTAAAGAACTGCCAATTAACCCAAAAGGATGTCACTAAAGTTTTATATAATGATTCCTCATCACTTAAATTAAAAAATAAATGTTTTCTACCATGTAAACTTTAGTATGTTCCATAATAAAATATAACTTCAATTCTGAAAAACCACATTAATCATACATGTTTATCCGGATATGAACTGATCAATAAAACCAAGGAAGCAAACAAACTGGAACAATGGAATTGAACCTTATAAAAAATAAAAAATATTGAATAATATAAAAATGATTATAATACATATTTTCTATATATATGAGGTTATATAATTTTTAATTAATACACCTTATTTTTTTATTCAGTTCATTAATAATAGGTGAAGAACACCAACCCACTTAATATAAGGGATCCTCTCAGTTTCACATTTATTCAAGTATTTCCTCTTTGCTATGACATTCTATGTGTAATACCTATTTATGGGTATGATTTCACACTTCCCCCATAAATTTATCATGATTTATAAATGACTATAATCCTATTTCACTCTCAATAATCCCTCTTAAGTACACCCAATTCCATACCGATAATCTGTAAAGAATTTTTCCTCAACCACCTTTATTCCATCGGGTTACTCTATCATTATTTTTACCAAAACAATTTTTTATTTTATATTTATTTAAAACTATAAATTATGTTTATATTCTACCAAATTATGTTTAATGATACTTCCCTCATTCTCTTTCGGGTATATACACGCTTTTAAGTTATTCCCTCTTCGATACTTCCCAATAAGCAAGCTTATCTTAATGGAACTCCCCAAATTTTTAACCAGTTTTATCTGCAATTTATCTTCTATTTTAAGACATAATTGTTGTTATAAAATCTCTTTTTTCATTATTAAAACCTTCTTGGTTCACTTATGGTTTTGTATAAAATAGAGCACCCTTTTCTTTTTTAAAATCAATATAGTATTTTTCTTAAAGCCGCACAAAAATGTTTTAATGCTAAAACTTCTCAAATACATTTCTTAGATATGGTCACATATTATTGAAATAACTTACCATGATATGAGCCTATTTTTCCTTATGAACATCCATGTATGTTCAAATTCCATTCATTCATGGACACATTCAAGATACGCCTATTAGTTTTGATTTATATCATGATTTTGGTACCCAATTATTTCCATGGGTAACCCTTGTGTTTATGTAAGATTGATTGTGTATGACTATTTATGTGGAAAAAATATTCATGAAATGTAATATAGTTGTGACTTGATTTCACTCCAATGGATTTGGTAATTTTGAGTCTCAATATATGTTATGTGCGACGGTCTTGGGAGTTAGCCCTTGCTTTTGCTACTATATACAACAGTCATGGTAGTTAGCCTTAGCTTATGGTACTATGGGAAACAATATTTGAGGTTAGCCTTGAGTCATACTAAATTCAATTTTTATTTTTCTGACATATTTCAATGATTCTATGATTGAATTATCCCATGTTTATAAGTTATGATTCCATATTTTACATACCTTTATATATCATCGTGTCATGAATTTTATCTCATGTGCTATATCATTGTTCTTATGGTTATTCCCTAAGTAATCTTTCATCCCATAACATTGTTCTAGTTATCCCCACATTATCTAATGTAGATATATGAGCCTAATGGAAGACAAAATCTCAATATTGAGTTTAAATAAAAACGTTTTTATAATGTTTAAATATGTATCTAGTATTCCAGGACAATAGAATTTTTGGTCCTTGTCTTGTACTATGATTTATAATTATGCATATACTCATGTAATGTTATATATAAAAGGATAGGGTTGATATAGTTGGTATTAGAGGATGGTATAGTTATTTTTATAGATTAGGAGTTGAGAACCTTATTGAGAACCTTAAAGGTGAGATGAAGTATAAGAAAACACCATTGTGTTTAGGTTAGTATAGATTATGTGGTTTATCAGAAAAATATGTCCCTATCTAGATAAAAATAGGTTGTGGTAGCTCTGGCACACATTTACCTAGGAGTGAAAACACTGACAAGCTATTTTGGGCTTGACTCGAGGTATCCAAGTAACATACAATAGTTGTTGCTTCACACTTAGTTTGACACTCGAGTAGGATATGATTTGGTAAAATCGTGGGAATAGTAAAAACCATTATTAAGGGAATAAAAAAATCACATAATAATATAAGTTATGAAATAGATTTAAGATAACCTTGATTTAAACCTAAGTAATCACAAGTTAGGATATACTTCTCCTCTAAAGGTTTTCCCTATTATGTTCAAAATTTTTCTTTTTTATGTTAAAAAACTATGTATTAAATCCCTCTAATTGTATGTTAATTTTCTTAATTAATGGAGGGAAATAAAAGAACATGTTCTAACAACAACTGTGATATGAAATGTGAAGATTTCCCTATTGACATGCCCGTTATGACGGAAACGGGTGCTCAAAACTTCATGGCAGTACTTTATCATCTAGCTCAAGTTGTGAATAATAAACTGAATCACATGGACTACCATGGTACACTAGAAAAAGATAAATTTTTTGTAGAATCCTTCATGTGTAAGATGCCATCGATGTTAGTAGATATTATGATACCCTCCTCATGGAATCGTGGATTAACACCACTGAAATGATATTCTCCATCCTCAAGTGCTTGGAAGAAGAGAAATTTGTATTGGTGGCCTATCGTTTTTATTGGGAAGCTGATTAGTGGTGGACACATATCAATAATACACTGTCACATGATAAAATTTATTCTATTGATTGAGTGGAATTTAATAGGTTGTTTTTCAATAGACAATTTCCTCTAACCCTTCATCTCATGAAGGAATGAAGTTTCCCTGGTCTCAAGAAAATGAAGGATGAGTCCATCATGGTGTATGAATCATAGTTTACAAGGATTTAATCGTACGCCTCTGGCTTTGTTCAGAACATGGAAATTAAGGTGGATCATAACATTAGTGGACTAGAGCCAAGTCTACGAAAAGAGTTAGTTATTCAAGATATCGATAGTTATGAGGTGATTTTCTATTTTCCCTCAAGGATGACATGGAGATTGGATTTTCTCAGTGGTCTCGTGGGACCAGATAAAAGAAAATGAAAATGGAGAACAAAATGAGTGATAGAACAAACAAATCATCGGATGGAACAGAGCCCAAATTTCCCACTAGCAGGATTTTTGGGAAGAAGCATCCTGGGAACTGTCTAAAGATAACCATGAATTACTTCAAATGTGGAATGAAAGGATATCTGGCTAGGAACTTCCAAAGGGATATGAAAAATCCCACTAATTTTAAATTATAATGGAAGTTACATATCAATGCTCAACCAACGGTGCAGTGTTACAACTTCAATTAGCATGGGAATAACGCAAACAATTTCCATCAGCCAATAGTTGTCAGAAGAAATCAACAAAAACCTCCAAGAAAACTAGGAAGGGATTATAATATCACTAAATCTGAGGTGCATTCAGACAATGTTGTGATGAAAGGTACGATAGTTATTCATCAAAAATATCGAATATACTATATGATTTTGGTTCTGCGCATTCATTTATATCATTCATGTTTAATAGAACTATTCAGACACAACCTAAAATTTTGGAGGATATGTTATCTATGAGAACATCAAATTGGAAAATTATTAAGATGATGTTTTATAACTCATACCTAGTTAATGTTTTTGGATGGAACCTCCCATAAAATCTCATCAAACATTATTTAGTGGAGTTCAATACCATCTTGGGCATGGAATGGCTATCTTTATAAAAATCCAATATCAGTTGTTAGGAAAGAGAAATCAATCTTCACATCCTATTGCATCATCAGAATCATTAAATGTGTAAGGAGGAAGATGAACCTCATTTAGAATCAATATCGCATGTGTGGGTATTAATTTCTTCTTATTAGGATTGTCTATATCAGATAATTAGAACAAAGGAATGAATCATGCTTGAGGACATGTCCATCATGGTGGATTACACTAATTTATTCCCTTAAGAGTTTCTTGGTCTTCCCTCCAACCAAGAGGTTGTGTTCTCTTTTGAACTTATTCCTAGTTCTCTACCAATATAAAATAATCCTTACAGAATGCACAACATAGAGCTAGAAGTTCTAAAGAAGAAATTACAAGAGAATTTTGAGAAGGGTTTTATACACCATTTTGCTTCACCGTGGGGTGCACCCGTCCTATTCGTCCAGAAAAAGTCTGGATCAATGCACCTCAGCATTAATAATCATGAGCTTAGTAAAATTATGATTACAAATATATATCCCCTACTTTGGATAAATTACTTTTTCAATCAGCTTCATGGGGCTTGATATTTATCTATGGTGGACCTTCAGTCAGGATATCACTGATTAAAGGTGAGGATGAAAGATATTCCCAAGACATCCTTTTGAATGAGTTATGGACACAATCAGTTCATTATGATTCCCATCGGACTAAACAATTCTCCATAAATTTTCATGTTATTAATTAATAGTCTTTAGATATTACCTCGACAAATTTTTTGTAGTCTTTATTGACAATATTCTGATATAATCCAAGATAAAGGATGAACATGAAGAGCATTTGAATATTCTGTTAATGACTTTGAAAAGGGTGAAGGTTTATGCAAAGTACAGTAAATGTGAGTACTGGATCAAGGAAGTATCATTATTAGGGTTTGTTATCACCACAAAGGGATATTTTTAGACCCTTTAAAGACAAAGGCAATTGAAGACTGGCCCAGAACAATATCTGTAATGGAGATCCATAAATTTTAGGGTCTAGATAGGTATTTATCGAGGATATGTGGAGAACTGAAAAAAATTTTCAAAACCAATGACCAATCTGACACAAAAGGTATTATAGTTTTTCTAGACACAGGAATGTGAATACTATTTCACGGAGTTGAAAAAGAGGCTTATCACTATTCCAGTACTTACACTCCAAACAAGTGATGAACTCGTGGTGTAATATAGTGATTATTTGAAGGGATTAGGATTTGTGCTGATGGAAAATGTCAAAATTACTTCCAACAGCTCAAGGAAGATAAAAATATATGAGGAAAACTATCCTATAGATGATTTGGAGTTGGCAGTGGTGATATTTGCGTTGAAAATCTGGCAGAATTATGTCTATGGTGAGAAGTGTGATATACATACCTACCAGAAGATTCATAAATACATATTCATAGAAAATGAGATTAGTATGTACTATTGAATATGGATAGAAGTCATCAAGTACAATGACTTCTCCATCCACTACCAACCGAATAAGGAAAATAAGGTGGCATATTCTCTAAGTACAATGGATCCTGCATATTTATCAATGATGAGAATTGAAAAGGATCCGATCTTTTTATAATTACAAAGGATTGGCATAAGAGTAAATATGGGAGGAACATAATAAATCCTTTCTCAAATAATTTCTCAACCATCCCTCATGCAGAAAATAAAGGATGACTAATGAAAATATGTATAAATTCTAAAGAGTAAAAGCTATCATAAATGGTAAATCCTTTGGGATCATGATTGATGTGGAAGGTGTTATAAGATTTGGATCACAATTATGTGTATAATCTGATTTAGAGATAATAAAGGAGATTTGGAGGTGTGAGACCATTTCCATAGAGATTTTCACTAAACATCAAAGGAAATCCAGAGGAAACAATGCTATATGGGTCATTATGGATCGTCTTACAAAGAGGGATCACGTTATCTCTATTCGAATGGACTTATCATTGGATAAAGGTGAATAGATATATATAAAAGAAATTTTTAGGATACATAAAGTACCACTATCTGTTATATCTGATCGTGGTACAAGATTCACCTCGATGTTCTGGAAAAGTCTTCAACACACTCTAAGCACTGAACTGAAGTTCTGTAAAACCTATCATCTTTAAACTGATGACCAATCTGAAGAAAATATTCACACACTAAAAGATATGTTGATAGAATGTTCTATGGACTTAATAAGTGGATTGGACCAACATCTTCTACTGGTTGAATTCTCATACAACTATTATTCCACTCGATCATCTGAATGGCTCCACATGAAGCCATTTTTGGAAAAGGGGTAGAACATCGAGGTGTTGGGAATATGTCAGTGAGAGTAAGATTTTAGGACCTGAAATGGTCTATGAAAAGGTAGAGAATGTGAAAAACATTCATCATCATATCAAGGAATACCAAAGTTGACATAAGGGTTATGTAGAAAAACATTAACAGGAACTTGATTTCAAGGTTGGTAACTTGGTATTTTAATGCATATGTCCATGGAAGAATGTTATAAGGTTCATAAAGAATAGGAAGTTAATTCCTAGGTACATCAGTCCCTCCGAGATTCTTGATTATATATGGAATGTGGAATATTGAATAGTACTTCCACCTACTATGGAGAATGTACATGATATCTTTTAGGTATCCCTCTAAAAGAAGAACATAACAGATCCTCCATATGTACTCTCTTCATAGGTGGTACAGTTGGAGGATGATCATTCCCATGATGAATAACCAGTGACGATCTTCGATCATAGTGATAAGGTTATACAAAACTAGACTACTCACCTAGTCAGAGTACTCTGGTATAACTATAAGTACAAAGAGGCAATATGCGAACTGGAGGAGGCAATGATTGAAATGTACCCGCACCTATGTTTTGGTTTAAAATGTAAAATAGATTTTTGATGGATAAATTTCTTAAGGGGAGAAGAATCTAACGACCCAATTTATTTCAATAGAAATTATTTTCTTATAATTTTGTCATATAATCACATTAAATCACAACATAATGAACTAATAAGTTCTATGTAACCATTAAATATAAGTTTTTCACTTCTGTGATTTGAATTTCAAATATCTGACATACATGTTATGATCAGTATGTTATTTGGATTTTAATATGACCAGGTTAATTTTTTGGTGAATAGTAACATATCTTTATGAATAGTAATGTTACCCTTATGAATAGTGACATACACTAATGAATATTAACCATACTTATGATAGTATATAAATATGAATAATGTGGATATACAATATACCTATTTTTGGGATTAAGATAATAAATGTTTTAAAAAATGTATTTTTCTTATAAATTGTGATTTTAATTAAATATTAAATTAGTAATATTTAGAAAATTATTTTTGAAAAATGGATTTAATTTTTTCATTCTATATGTCGAAAAATGATTATGGTGAATTTTTTAGATTTTTCTGGAATACATGATTTTTTTGTGAAAAGTGAAATACATTAATTTTCCATATAAATAAATTAGAATTTAAACATACTATTCATAGCATCATAAGTGATGTAAGCCCAAAATTCTAGAACTCACTTTTATTTATTACTAATATTGGTCATGGAATCATCATTATTTCTTTTCTTAAGAAAAAATAATATACTAATTATTATAATATTATGAAAACTCTCGTCCCCTTGACTATAAATATCACCTCTTCCACCCTATTATCATTACTCATCTCAGACCTTGTTCTTTGCCAATGTTATTCCCAAATCTCCTCCCAGTCTCCATACCCATTTCCATCATCCCATATTATATTCAAAATATGAAATCCTCTACCCTTAAGAGTCTTTCAAAGGAGGTAAACACAGGAGGAAAATTCCTCTTTCCAATTCTTTTTTTGTTTAATTTCTTTTGTTTTATTGTTTCACTCCACACCTAAAATCACCCAAATTGTATTATAACTCTAGTAACATACATGTACTATAATTATATTATTATAATGGGGTAATTAATTTCCTTATCTCATTTTACCATATTTTATTTAAATGAAATGAAAACACAATTTGAGAAGTGTTAATTTAGCACAATAAAGGATGACTGGTTTTCAAATTCCATTATCGTATTCAATTATGGTCATTAAAACATTTTAATGGTTGTAATAGACCATAATATATGATTTATTCCCCATATATTGTTCAGTAATCCTTTTGTACACATAGTTTTGGTTTGTAAAACTAACTGTGTTCTTTGTGGTCGAAAACCACTAATGAACCCAAAAAGATGTTACTGATGTTTTATATAATGATTAAAAATCAAATCACGTGACCAAATTAGGTTTTAATCCATTTAAAATTTTGGATGATTAATTATAAAATATAAATCCAATTCAGTAAAACCACTTTAACAATACATGTTTATCCGAACATGAACCAATTATTAAAACCAAAGAAGCAAACAGACCCGAACAATGAAATTGAACCTTATAATCAATCAAAAATGTTTTGAATGAACATAAAAATGTAATATTAAATTAATTGCATATTTAATAGTTTATATAATTATTAATTAACAAACTTAATTTTTTATTCAGTTCATTAATAATAAGTGGATAACACAAATGACCTTAAGGTAAGAGATCCTATCCATTTCACTTTTTTTCAACATTATCCTATATTCTATGCAATTTTAGGTGTAATACCTAATAACAACATATGATTTCACACCTCCCCCAAACATCGATCATAATTCATAAATGATTATAAATCACATTCTCCCTCAATATGCCCTTATATTTACACATGATTCCAAATTGATAATTGATATGGAATTCTACCTGAATTGCCTTTATTACTTCGGGTTGCTCTATCTATCTTTTACAAAAATAAAGTTTTCTTTTATTTTTATGTAAAACATAATCATGCTATTTATATTCTCCAAAATCATGTTTACTGTTCCATGCATAATTATCATTAGGCGATATACATGATTTTAAGTGAATCCTTCCTCGATAAATCACAATAAGTAACCTCATTTAAAGAGAACTTCCCAAATTTTACCCCATTTCAAGTGCACTCTAACCTCTATCATTAGCCCCCATTTTCGTTATAAAATTAGTTTTTTTTATTAAAACCACCTTGGTTCACTTTTGGTTTTACATAAAAGAATTTTTCCATTTCTATTTTAAAATCTCTATAGTATTTTCCTTAAAACCACACAATAATGTTTTAATGAAAAAATAATCGAATTAATTTCATATATGTGGTCAATTTTGTTTGAAATCAATTACCATGATATATTCCTATTTTAAATTATGAAATAATTTGTGTTTGGTAATTCATTTCTTTTAGGGAAACATTCCTGATATGCCCATTGGTTATGCATTATATCATGATTATGGTACCAAATTTATTCCATGGGTAAAACTTATGATTATGTAAGATTGATTATGTATGATTATTTATGTGGAAAAAATATTCATGAAATATAAGATGGGTGTGACCATATAGTGATGCAATTAATTGGGTAATTTTGAGTCTCTTGTGAAGATATGTTTGACGGTCTTAGCGGTTAGCCTTGGCATGCTCTACTCTGTGAAATGGTATTGTCTTTTCTCCTTTGCTTGTACTACTGTGGGAAACTATCTTGGAAGTTAGCCTTGACTCATAATAAATTCATATTTAATGTTTTAATCACATTTCAATGATTATATTATTTAATTATCCCTTTTTTATATATTATGATTTCCTATCTTACATTCCTTTTTATATCATCATGTCTTTCCTTCTATCCCATGTGCTAATGCTTTGTTCTTATTGTTATTCCCTTACTGACATTTTAACTCATCACATTGTTTATGTTATCCCCAGGTTATCATTTGCCGATGTATGAGGACAATAGAAGATTTGTTCTCATCATGGTGTTTAAATAAAAATTAGTTTTTGTAATGTTTTAATATGTACTATGTCTTCCAAGACACTACACATTATGATCCTTGGACTGTGCACTGATATATAATTATTCTTAAAATCATGTAATTTTATATTTAAAAATATATGGTATCTTTAAAAACTATGTGACTCATTACCTATATCTAACAAAAATATTCTTATCTATGAGGATGTTCACTCACTATCTTGAGGGGGAGCACTCTGTGGTTTACTCAAGCCAACATAGTCTTTGGTATGACTTCAGGTGGAGAGACATGATCCTAAAAAAGAAAATCCTGGTGGAGTTCCTGGATGAAAATGACTTCAAGATAATCTATAATCTAGGTATGTGATATATGGTAGGACATTGAATTTGCAAGAGGTACCATTCTTTCTTGGTGGATGATGCTTCAAAGTAGTTGGCATCCTTATAACATACCCTGGAAGAGAAAGAGGGTAAAATTTTTCTAGATATTATGGTGTTGATTTCATCACTTATTGAGAGTTTGAGAGATTATAAAATATGATACATCAATTTTTGAGTCATTAGTCACCATATATTCTTGGGAGACTCACCATATTGATATTCTGATATAGGTAATCATGTCATCTTTTTTAGGGATGGGCGCTGGTACTACTCACAATGAAGGACGAGGTGGTGTGGGAGTTCCACTATTATCCCATATGTATACATCATGGAGTGGGTAAGATGTACAAAAATCAACAATGATATTTTTTTTGGTATGGAATGAGATTGAGTATAGCTTTGTTCATCTCTCAGTGTCTCACATGTTATTAGGTTATGGTGAGCACCACATTCCAATAGGTTTGTTCCAGTCCCATTGATACACTGAAGTCGAAATGGGATGGAATGTAAAGGGAAATTATGAAAATAATCCATGAATATAAAATGTACATGAAACCATCTAGGTTATAGTTTACTAACACAACTAGTCAAATCATTTCATTGATATTAGGGAGTAGAGTTTGGTGGGGAGTTTGGAGATGTTTTATGTTTTAGAGACCATTCTCCTTCATGAGGATACATCAACAATTGTCTATAATAGCGAGGAACACATTACATAAAGATTATGTAGAGGCATGAATGGGGAATTTGGGAACCAAATGAGGATGAGTAAAACCTTTCATCCCTAGATTATTGAGAATAATAAGCACACTACCCATATTTTGGAGGACATGCTAAGGGTTTGTGTGTAATACATTGGACAGAGCTGGGATGGTCACTCTCCCTTGGTAGAGTTTGCATACAAAAATAGCCACATCTCTATAATCAACATATCTCAATTTTAGGAACCTATTGGATGCCCTATATTTCACCATTATTCCATATAATTTTCGATGATACAACACTTTTTGGCTTTGATATAGGGCATGTGACAATGGAAAAAGTCCAAGTAATCCATGATTAGATGAAGATGGACAAGGGAAGACATAAATATTATAAATATTGTTTTCATAGGCCCTAGTAATTGGACAGGGGAAACCATGTTTTCATGAGATACACCCCATGAAATGGAATGCAGAGATTCATCTGGGTAGGAAAGCTATCCCTGAGGTTCATTAGGCTAGTAAAGATCATTTATAGGGTTGATGATGTTTCTTATCACCTCTCACTACCCCTACACAAAGAGCGGGTTCATGACATCTTCTACATGTAATACTTGAGGACATACATGTATAATTAAAAGAAATTATATCTACTATTATAATCAATATATTGACGATTGAGCCATCATTATGGAGTACATAATGGAGATTGAGGATAAATTGGAGGGAAATATATATGGATGGATCATCCCTCTGGTTTGCATGTTGTGGACCCACAAAAATGTGCATGATAGTTCTTGGGAGCAGGAGAGTTGGATAAAATCTTGGTATAACAAATTTTATATTAGTTTTTCTTTTTGAGAATAAAAATATTGAAAAAGAAAATGATATGGAGACTGATTTTTCACTTTTAAAAATTGTAATATTTTTATATACATTTGCAGATCTAGGTGCTCAGATGGCGTGAAATTCCATGGTTCGGTGTTCTTGAAAATAATTTGATAATTTATTTAAATATAGATTATATTTTACACTTAAATATATAAAATTAAAATAGGTTAAATCTTAAACATGTGATATGATAACAAATATGAGACAATAGTCTATTTTGGAACATGATTTTTCCCTTGGGGTTACCTAAAATTGGTTGAAATGGGGAATTCTGATACCTCGCTCATTAGTGGTTTATATAGTGAATTAATTAATTAATTCATCTATTAAATAATTTTAGATCCAAATTAAATATATAAATATTAATCAGCATAAAAAATCCTATAAGGTCATCTATATAATCCTTGGGTGGATTCCAGAGCTTCTCCTTCCCCCATCATTGGAAAAACACCTTGGATGGTGACCAATTGTCAGATAAGAGTAGATTGGGATACTAAGAATGAAAAATATTCCTCAAATAATAAATGAGAACATTCTTCAATGATTAATGATATAATCATCATGAAGGGATCTTCAAAATATTGGTTTATAACCTTGTTGATTAATCTTATTAATTAGATCGATCCCTAGAATCATTTTTCTCTAATTCTTGAAAAATAAGATGCATACATATCTTTTTAAATTGATTTATTTCATTTACTTCTAACCAAATAATCACCATTATTATAAATTATCCAATAAACAATGGAAAATGGTTAATAATTTTTTTATGTTCCCTTTCTACCATTTTTTTCATTTTTCAGCTGAAGCACCCCATGGTGCCCGTTCGACATTGTTGAGTGGTACCAAGCCCAGTCGAACCATTAAAATTATGATGGATTGACAAATGGGGATTGGAAAAATGAGAGAAAACATGATCTATAATTTATGAAATGTACAAGTGCTCATTTCAATGATTCATGATCATGAAATCAATGTCCTAAATATGGATGGTGTACAAGTTAAACAAAAAACACAATGTGGACTACAAGAATCTAATTTCTAGAGAATGAAGGCCTGAAAAAATATATCTGACCTATGTTTGACATTTTCAAGAAATTTAATTGAATAAATAAAAGAGTTATTGCATGAATTAAGGCATAATAATCATATATGATAAACTTTTAAAAAATTAACTACACACCATGTATAATGATGAACACACAATGTGTTACCCCTGGTGTGTGATAGATTGGGTTATGAAAAATAATAAAGATGGAACACCACATTTACTATAAACCCATCATGAACCTCATACCCTTGTTTAAATGTTGTGTGATGAATAACATGGGTGACACCCGATTTTGAGAATCACTCCGTGTATGGAAGTACACAAATATATGGTCATGTATATAATCACGGGGTCATGTACATGGACATAGATAGAAGGAAACCGACATGTCTATATTGGCTTGGGAATGCAGTGTACTCCACAATCATGGTTTTTTATACTACTTGTATTTGGAGCTATGTACCTACATGGACACAATGATATGGTGGAGTGGAACCACAAGTCGTAGGTGTCCTCTCAAACATGGTGTAATACTTGGTATCTTCTGAGGAAACAATAATGTATAGTATCTCCATAATTAAGACATGATATTTTGGTCCTGAATAGTCAATGTAGTGTCTTTCTACATGTATATTATGACGTTCCCTCCATTTGTTTCTATTGAGATGACGTACAAAATGTTTTAGGCATAACTCTAACTGAGAAGAAACCCAACGATGAAGGTGAGCGTGCAGGATCACCAGAGGCATCTTCTGAGTAGAACCCCCATGTCTGATAAGGCGTGGGTCCTCGATGATCATAGTGGAACCCCTATTCAATTTAGGGAACATGTAAATAACCTATATAATGAAAAACCCATCATCATGAGAGTGGTACCTCTACAGCTACCCACCGAGTAAAACCCAACTAATGTACAATGGTGTGAGTTCTCGATGACTAGAGTGGAACCCCCTTGTATTACCAGGGTGTGGTTCCTTGACTTCTAAGATGAACCCCCATATAAAATAGGACATGGTTCCATGATTATTAGATTGTAACACCCTTGTGAAAGCAGTTTTTGGGTCCTCGACCTATATAATGGAACCCCCAATATTCTTGGGATCATGTACTATACCTACCGAGTGGAACTCCCTACCAGCATAGGGTGTAAGTCTTCATAATACTAGAGTAGAACACCCCCCCCCCCACCACCAACTTGAATGAGTGAATTTCCTCTAGGAAAACATTTATAATGGACCCCCTAACACACTAGTGAGTAGGTCCTCTACTTTGAGTTTGTTACCCCTCAAATTTCTGACACAGTGAAAAGATGTAGTTTAACATGCACAATTATGTCTGGGAAGATACTTGAAATTCTAGAAATCATTGTTGGAATTCTATAACTATTAGTAAATACTATTCATGGGATGAGTTGTGATATATAAATCCCCTTTCTCCAATTATTAGGTTTCTTTTTATTGAGAATATATATATATTAATCTATATCAATATCTTTGGATTTTGTAACTCTCTTTCAATGAGAGTTGGAGAAGCGCATTTTTTTCCATGTTCTATCCATCTCTAGGTCCTCTTAGTTATATGAGTATAATCTCTTTCAATAGGTGGCATGAACACTTAGTTTTGTTAATGTACTCACTATTTTAATCCCATTATTTTTTGGATAATGTTACATTCACTCTTGGTTTAGGTTTATTTGTTCTCTTTAGTTGTATCTTGAATCTACAACCTTTATATTCCAATTGTATCGTACACCACCCCTTTCATATTTTTGGGATTATTACTCGATATGCATATAATCACTCATAAATTTATTTTTTCCCACATGTGTCATGTCTA
Source organism: Viscum album (assembly GCA_963277665.1). Lineage (NCBI taxonomy): Eukaryota > Viridiplantae > Streptophyta > Magnoliopsida > Santalales > Viscaceae > Viscum > Viscum album. The sequence continues at coordinate 1,223,229,974 of OY728131.1, read as the reverse complement.
ATGAATAAGATTGATAGGTTGGAAATGAATATATAAGATATTAGGAATAGGTGTTACTTTTAACCTTATATGGTTGCCATAACCTAGGATTCAGGTGTTGGCATCCCTCTGTAGTTTACATTTATTGTTTTTCTATATTGGAAAATATTTAGGTTTGGGAGTGTATTGTTCCCCATCACATTTTAGTTTTTACTATTGTAAACATATACACCTTAGTGGTTATGAATTCTTAGTTTACTTTATACCGTTTATGCATCCTTTACACTTTCATCTTCATTTTTAGATCAGGTTAGCTTTCTTTGTGTCAGTATAGAAACATAGTCGATGGCTTTCCAATGAATGATATTTCATTGGCATTGGTCACCACATGTTATCCAATAGAGGTGGAATTGGGGTATTTTCAGCTTGAGCCTCATCTCAATTCAGGTCATGACATGTAATTTATATTAATTTAATATTTTATGAGATTCCAATAGTTCTGCTCCCCAATTTGATAAAAAGGAATTTCCAATCCTATTTACTTTATAATTATGTCTCCATTTGATTTTAACAATATCAAAAAAAATAGTTTCTTAAAATCCAATTTCAAATAATATAAAACTATTTATGTCATAATACGAACAATAGATGTCTTAAGGTTTAATAAGTATGTTGTTTTTTGATAAAGAGGTACAGTTCTTAACCAATCATTTTTGTTATATTTCTTCTTCCACCTCTTAAAAGTATTTCATAAAAACTTTTATTTAATAACATTAGTATATAAAATATATTTATATATTATTTTTTTAATTTCATGAACTATATCCTTTTCCAAACCTATATCAAATGGACAATTAATCCATCGTTTGTGTGTAATGTGGAATATCACCTCACAAACTGATGTAATACACTTTCCATCACCACCACTCATGGATGGTTGAAATTATGGATTTAATTTATATATATTTTATTAATGAAATATGTATCATTATTAAAAGTTAATATATTATTTAAATTCATTCCATTCTATTCACTAAAAAATGATAATGTTGTTTGTGGGCATGTGTGGACTACCACCTCCATGAAGCGATGTGAATAATTTATCATCACCTCATCCCATTGAGTACATATATATATATGTATTAATAAAATATTATATTTATGATAAAATAAAAATTCTAAAATGTTAAAATAATACTAACCTTATTTCTATAATGATCTATGAAAAATGGGAACATTACTCATGTGTATGTATGATCTATCATCTCTATTATTGTGTCGTAGATCATTTTTCATAACCATTATTCCGGATTTTTTAAATTACAATTGATGTATTAAAATTAATATAATGTGATGATTATTATCTAGATATTATGTAATAATGGAATCTTCGACCAAAATCAACAAAATAAAATCTATTTGGTCATATGAAAAAAAATATTGTAAAAATTTCTAAAGTGAAATCAAATGATAAATTAATTTTATTTTAAATGGTGATAAATAAAAAAATGAAAATATTAAATTAAATAGTTTCATAATTAATTAGATAGTTAATATATTTTTTATTCACAATTATAATGAACATACATGATGAGTTGGACTCAAGGTAAAAGACACAGAAATGTAAATCATTATTTTATGGAATGTTTGACATTATTTAAAAAGGGAAAAAAGGAATGTTCTATTTTAATATATACAATGACAATAACATTTCCAACTATTATAATAGTTTTATGATGGTTTTAATAATTAACATGATTTCATGTTTTATTCAAATAAAAAAACTCTTTCCCTTTTTTTGTGTATTTTATTCTCATTTTTTTAATTGAATAGGGTATTTTAATATCCGAAATAAATTTTCACACTGATATTTTTTACATTGGGTTTATTCCTAGTATGGTTCATGGAAGGTTATTTTCGTGGGTTGATCCCCATTATTAATTCTAGTTATCCTTATATATCTTATATAATTGGTTAAGCTATAAAACTCTCCAAAGCATTGGGTACTGATTATATTCTCTAGATAAATATAATGGATGTTGTTTGTATAGTTATTCCAATTGTAATAGTTCATGGAAGGGTTCAATAATTTTTTATTGAGATGATTTCCTAAGATATTATAATGATTTTTTTATTCTTAATAAGTATTTTCCATAGAAACAGTTTGATTTCAAAACTTATGATAATGATTTTTTTAAAATGATTCCCTTTCTGGGTGAAAATGTTTGTTTATTAAGTATAGATTTTAAGGGTTTTTCATTTTTTTCATAGGAATAATATATTTCATAATTTTATGTCCCTTAATAAGTTTTTTGTGCTCATTAAATGTATTAAAAATGTTTTTTATATGGTTTAAATAGGTTTATATTAAAATAAAAAGTCAAGCTATATGTAGTTGATATTTGTAAAAAAAATCATTTTTTAATGTATTATTTTGTATAAAAAATTGTTACCTTCAAAAGAGTATACTTTTTGAAAAATGGTTTTTATATGTGATAGTTATGATGTAATTATCTGAAACATTTTACCTGAAATACAATCTGTAATTAATAAATGTGAACAATAAAATAAATAAAATATATTATAGGACGTTGAGTTCGGTTTATTTACAGTGGGTATCAATGGAGGGTTTAAACAAATTTGGACATTAAAATTCTTTCATGATAGGTTGTATTAATAGTTACAGATACCATCATTGGTCTATATGATTATGTCCGATTATAAGTAAATGGTATCACATATCCCTTATATGAAATTAATTGACTTATATTGTGGTGATTAATGATATTTTCTAGATTAGATTTATAAGGATAACTGATATAGGTATAAAGGATTTGATAATTACTGTACTGTACAATTTATATGGGTATTGACAATTAAAGTATCATTTTAATTTCAATATGAAATAATAAATTTCATGTGGTTATTTTATCTATATAAATGATCTTCCACAGAGATTAATGAGAAATGATTCAATAATATCATTTTATCACATCCAGATTATTTAGTTATCACTATCATGGAAAAAGAATGTTCAAATGATTTTTATAGCACTATGAATATCCAAATTTAATTCAAGAATCAATTTAATAAATAAAATAACATTTCATTATTCATAAATTTATATGGGTTAATGTGTCTCTTTTAACTGTTTTTAAAATCAATATATATTTTTTATCCTTCAACAAGTAAAATTCCACCATGTACATGAAATTTTTTCTCTCTATATATAGATTTAATTTTTTCAGAAAAAGGGTATATAAATAGAATAAAAAATACACTAATATAGGGGTTTATCATATGAATTATTTTCTTCTTTTATATATAACAAACATGAATGATTTTCTATTCAAAATTTATAAAGAAAATATTTCATATCATTAATTTATAGGTGTAAATTATTATGGAATAAAACAAAAAAGCCTGGTTAATTATCTAAGGATGTTTTTATATATAGTGCTATCATAAGTATGATACAATGGTATTTTATCAGTCACGAATCAACCATGGATTAATTTATAATTTGGTTTTTCATAGTTTTGAAACATTTTTTTGGATGAAATATATACATTTAAAAAATTGATTAATTAAGGTTTTATATTTTTGGGAGATATGTATTGAGTATAAAGTATAAGTACACCTTAATATTAACATATGAAACATTTTATTTGAGGGATAATGTATTTAATTTTTGTGATTAATGTTTACAGTTATTAGTAACCTTTAAATATTAATGATATCTAATTTTTAGGTAATTATTGGTAATTAAAATTTTATGGGCATATTGTTTTTTCATATATAATACCATGTGATTGAAAATATATTTTTCTGATAAAATGAATAATTTATTTTGGAACAAGACAACTATAGTATTGCGTTATAGTATATGATTAAGATTAAAGGAATTATTTGGGTTTTATTTGAGGACTAATGGTTTACTTTTATTTTTGTATAATATATAATTTTATTATGGATTTATTTTATAGGATATATGTGTAAATTATTATTATATTTCAAAGATTATATAAATGGGAATACAAATTTAGATATGAAGAATGACTGTTTTTATTTGGCGATAGATTATAAATGTTTCTTAGAGGAATATGTATTTAATTATTTTTTTCAATCTAAGTCTACATAAATTTGAGGAATCGTGTGTATAATTATGAATCAGATGATCTGTGCTGAACATATAATTTTAGTGTTTATTATTTGTGATTTAAGTTGTTCTTCTACGATTGATGGATTTTTAAATATGTAAATTATCTTACCTATGTGATAAACATTTTGGTTATGGTTAATATCTAATTATATGAGGATTATATTATTATTATACTATAGATTATGAGATTCATTTGATTTTAATTTATGTTTTTCATCCCTAAAAAATTCACCTTCAATAATCATAATTTGTTAAAAAGGCGAGTTTTTGGTAGATTTTGATTAAAGAATGATATTTTACATTCAATACATTTATATTTTAATGTTTTATTTTTTTATATGAAAAATGAATCACTAAACATTATTAAAATTACTATAAAATAAAAATGTTATCATCTTACCTAATATTTGGATGAATGGATGATCTTTTCATACCTCACAAAGTTATAGTTTTGTGGTCATTATGATTCTCATTATCATTCCACTTATTGTCATATGTATTCTCTATCATTATACTTCATCCTTGGGATATTTTATTCCTTACATGTCCATATATTCACTTTTATCTAGTGTTCTCATATTTGAAAAATTAAAACATGTTATCCCATATGACCATCACAGTACCCATTCTCTCATTTCAAGAGGACTTTTCATTAAATATTGTTATGATGTGGGATTTCAAGAAAATTATTTTCAGATGAAAAAATGATGACTATTGAGGAAAAGATACAATTTTGAGGGAATTATATAGTTAAATTTTAGAATTTAATATCCTAGTAATTTAAATTAATGTCTATGTATGAAGGTGTATAAAATAATCAACACCATATGTAAATGAATCTCTAAATATTATTTTCTAAATATAACCATTATAACCTAGTTGTTGAATCATTAGGAAAGAATATGATTTACAAAATAAAGAAATATATTTTAATTTCCAAATTAAATCATATATATTAAATAATTATTTAGAAAAAATATCTCTATTATTATAAAAAGTTACTTATTCTTAAAAAATATTTTCTCATAAAAAATGACATTTATTTATTTTCACGAGTGAATATGATAATAATTATTATATAATTTTTAGAAATTATATTTTATAAAATTACATTAATTTTTCAAATCATATTGTTAAAATATTCTTCAGGAAAATTTTATACTATATCTTGTAAATTTTTATTATTCATTCAATAGTACAGAATACACATTTCTATTTTAAAAATGAATATTATTTTATGACATTTAAAAAGTAAAATTATAATTTGGATTTTTTTTTAAATATTAAATTTTCATAATTATTTAAAAGAAATCCATTTATGATTTTTGAGGAAAACTGTATACCAAAAGATAATATAAATTGATTTGAAATTAAAAAAAGGGAATTTTTTGAAAAATCATTTTTCTCATGTAATTATTTTTTAATTTCTAATTTAATTTTGACGGCTATATGTTTTTAATCATTAAAATTTGATTAAATGACTTGAATATCGAGTTAAATTTTTTAATAGAACTTCTTTTAGTTATTATGGATAGTAATCATATTTATTTTCGTTACCATAGTAAGGGTAAATCTGATTATTAAGGAATACCATAAAGATGATAATGACTAGAAAATGACCCTAAAACATTCCATAATTTTATTTTATGAGTCAATTTCTTCTATAATCATAAAATATTTTTAATATTTTCTTTTTTTCTGTTTTTTGTGACTATGAAATTTAACATATTTTATGTAGTGAAAAGAAAATAAATATCACACTCTTGTTCTTAATAACTATAATATTTTTAACATGGTGGTATCCAAAAAAATATTATATATTTTAAATAACATTATGAAATATAAGTGATTTATCTAAACCATGGTAAATTATTTTTTATTTTTATTGATGAATTAGGCACCTTAAATGAATAAGAAACACTATTGTAGTGTTTATTAAATTAATGAAAAAAATTTGATAAATGATATTAAATATATTAAAAGTAATATAATAAGAAATAATTAATTTGATTTAATAATTTAATATAAAAAATATAATTTTAGATTTTTCTGAAAAAAATATTATTAATTTCATTATTTCTCATGATTTCATTACTGTCAAACTAAATGAATAGTTCTAAAATTAAAATTATTGAGATTTTATGAAAATAAACTTTTATTAAGAGGTTTAAAAATAATAAAAATATTTTAATTGGTCACATGAAAAGTATATGGTTTATAATATCAACCATAAACGTTTTATTGGTTTTTTACTATATATAATAAATATAATGACTCTCATTGTGCAAGAAACGTTATTTTCACTGTATATGATAAAAGGGTTAGTGGGGGATTGAAACCAAAAGATAAGGATAAAAAAATAGTAAAAAATGTCAAACTTTTACTAGAATATACTACTATAGTTCATAATAATCTTATATATTAATATTATCATTTTCTGGATCAATTTCAATTGAGAATTAATTTATTTTAATTTAATAAATTGGAAAATTTCTAATAATGCACCTTGACTCTCATTTAAAAGAGAACCCATTCTCATCATTACCTCATAGTCCATGAACCATTTTGATCATCTATGATCTAAAAAAATCTGTTCATTAAATAAATCCTAGAATCGTAGAGATATTCTTTTTTTCATAATAAAAAACATATATCATATAATATGTAAACCAAAGGAGTGTTATTTTTGAAGAGGAATAGTTCTTAATAAATCATTTTTTATCTCTTCACCCATGTAATTTATATATTATGTAACAATTATTAAATAATAATATCTATATAAAAAATATAAATATGAGTCATTATATTAATTTTAAAACTAATATATATCTTTATCCACTATTACATGGGAATGAAATATGTTTTTCATGTGTATGCTGGATTATTTCCATGAGAACTGTTGTAATTAAATTTTCATCTCCACCTCCTATAGTCGGTTATAATGATATATTTAATTTATATATATGTTTTACAATAATTATTTTACATGTTTATATTATAATATATAACCTAATTTCTAGAATTCATATTCAATGAAAAAAGATAATGTCATTCATTCGTTCATGTGTGCTATGACCTCTGTAAAGTGATGTGATTCACTATTGATCATAAAATTACATTGTTGATATATATAAGTGTGATAAAATAATTAATATCAAATATATTATATAATTATGTTTATATAAATATAAAATAATACTGATATTATTTCTATTATTATTTTTGAAAAAAAATGAAATATCCCACATGCATATGTAAAACATATCATCATCATGATTATAATTTAGCTCATTTTCAATACTATAATATATTATTGGGTACCATAAAATAATTTATATAAAAATGATACATATGTAATGGTAATTATTCAATACTAGAGAGAATATTTACATCATTGAAAAAAGTAAGCCTACTGAATTCATTTTGGACTTATAATCCAAATATCATCAAAACGACCATGTTAAACGTCAAGTAATTGTATATAGCATGGTTTTAGATAAAATTATATGAATAAAGAATTTAAAAAATATTTATAGGAAAATAGAATATTTATATATGTTTAGTTTTTTTTGAAGAGAAAGAACACAGAAGATGAGTTAGACTTGAGTTATAAGACACATCAACATAAAGAGTCATTTTGATTGATATGATGATACATTTTTAAAATAATTCCCATACATATATATGTTTTAATTTTTTAAGAATTCTTTTCTATATAAAAAATAACTATACTAGTAATTTTATACCAATTTATTTTAATGGTTTTAAAAATGAATCTTTTTACAGAATGTTTGAATTTCCATAAAAAATTCAATCAAAATATATTAATTTTATATATATGTAGAAAATGACTTCTTCCACACCCATTACCATTATTTAATATTTGTATTCAATTACAATATTTCATTTCATGGAAATAAAGAATCATATTTTTAATTTTTTTTAATTTAGATATTAACGATGTATATTTAATATAAAATGATATTTTGATATCTAATTTTTTTGAACAATGAGTTAAAAGAGATTTCCAAAGAGTTTATTCATGATATTGTTCATAGACATTTCTTTCAAAGGGTTAAGACCGATTATAGGTCACTGGTTTTCCAAATATATCTTATCCAATGGATACACCCATATATTTGTCTAATGCATTAAGGAATGATTATATTTTCCAATGAATTGTATTATATGTTATCAACATAGTTATTCCAATTATAAGAGTTTTTTTTTGAGTTTTATCAAGATGAGGTCAAGAAGCACATACTTAAATTTTATATTATTTTCAATGAGTTTTAATTTATATAATTGTATTATAAAAGGTTTCAAAATGGAATTTAAAAAAATATATTACCTTTGTGTGTATAATTTCTGATTTTATAAAATGGTTTTTATGGGTTTTCTTCTTCTTCATTTTACTAATGAATTTATCAGTGAAAATTTCTCTGAATATGTTATTTTTTTAAACCACTTTTTAAAAATATTTTTCATTTTAATTGTGTATGGGTTAGAGGATAATATGTTAATTTTAAATCCATGAAGTTTTTTATAAATATTAATCATGTTTTATTTTAAATATTTTTTTTGGAAAATTGTATACTAAAAAAATGTCTCCCCATTATAAATTGATATTAATATTTTTTATTTATGAGTAAATTCTCTATAAAACAAATCCTAAATAATTGTTTTTGAATTAATTAAAATTAATTCTAGTCTAAAGACACCAAATTATGTGAATCTTTAGAAATTTTCATTAAATAAATTAAAAAGAATTACTAATATCATATGGTTCAAATTTTTACGTATTAATGGAAAAGTCACAAAATTATTATCATAATAAGTAGTCCTATATAACTTTTTTGTGTTTAAAAATCATTTCGGGGGGACGTATTTGATGGAAAATTGTACAATTCCATGGATAGAAATAATATTTTCTAATGTCCTCTCATCAGGTTGAGCTTCCTTAAGGATTAAGTAATAAAGATACAGAATCATATAAGATGAAATTACTATTTATTTTATTTATAGTGGATCATGATATCATCATTGTTAGAGAAAACAAGATATTTTATGTGGAAAAAGGATTCACCTAACAAATTGGATTATCTACTAGATTTATAATAAGAGAGAGAGATAAAGGGAAATAAAAAATAACTATATGAGATCTCAATTTTTTACGAAAATTAAGGGATAATGAAGAAACTATTTTCCATATCAACTAATTGTGAAAATGTAAAATGAGTTTTCTAAAATAAAATATTATGAATAATAGAAAAATCTTTCATCTAATATCATTTTTATACAACATTCTACATTCTATGGATTCTTCAATGATCCAAACATGACTTAAATTATAAATCCCAACTAATATCTTCTAGATATAGTTTTCTCACAATATAATAATATAAATAATAATAAAAAATTATTCTTTGTGTGGAACTATAAGACTATGAAATATTTTATGTTCTAGATGAATTATTCATTAAAAATACCTTATTCACCAAGTGGTAAGAGCAATGGAATTTTAAAATTATTTTATTTTACTAATATTAAGTTTTACTCTTGGAAAAATTACTAACTAATTTAAAACCCGTTTTGTGTAAATGGATATTAAATTAGAATATGAAAATATATGGTAAATTAAATACACTAATAAAATGATTGGGGTTTTATGGATTTTTTCAACTAATAATAATTAATTATGAATAAACCTTGTAACCATTCATGATTCCAAAATTCATTAGAAGTATGCTTTCCATATCACAATCCCATGATTATAGGACATATAATGTGGATGATAAAATCATAGTATAGACTTGAAAATGTGTTTAAGACATTAATAAATGAAAATCAATGATTATTATGTTACCTAAAGATATTTACAATTTATGAAAACTTCAATGATCCATGTATAGATTAATAAATAAATCATAATTATGAAACATCCATTTTTATGAGCCTATAACAATATTTGGATTAATTAACAATGGAAGTAATTTATCTATATACAAGAATGATTATGGGAGGGAAATATTTTTATAGTGTCATATTTTGATTATATATTTATAACAAAACTAAAGATTTATAACTTATAGTTTGTTAACACATAGATAAATAAACATTTCTACCTGAAACACATGGGTAATTCAATATATATTCATGTCAACAAGATCTATCAAAAATGATTCCAAAGGATTTTTGGACTATGTCAAATGATATATATTCAAAATGTATAAAAAATGTTCATGAAATAATGATCTATGAATGTATTATTATCTTCGATACATGGTAAAAAGCCTTCTAAAAAGACTATAATCAAACACATAGCGATGGGTATAGAATGAATATATCAAATTTTAATTATTTTATGGGATATATCTTTTATTTAATTTTATAAAATTTACATGAGACTTCTTACACTTTGATCATTTGGGAAGACGTCAAACAAATAAAAATGAGAATCCCTAGATTGTAGTTAAAACCATCATTATGTACCGAAGATATAAAAAGTATATCAGCAAGGTTCTTAAAAGATACCCAGACCTAGTAGTGAGAAGGTACAATCATATAAACTTTCTTCAAGGTCATGATCTTATAAAGTCACCATCACCCAATAACACCCACATATTTTTTTAATGTATTTTTCATTTTAATTAATTTTTTAACAGATTTTTCTGCACAAAACACCAAAAACAATTTAACAGTGATGCATTTTAATGAGAAAAAATATTAAAATGGAAATTAATAGTAATGTTGAGAGAAAATTATTTATTAAAAATTATTTCAGTTATATTTGTAAGGATATATATTGGAATGAAATTTAAGCATTAAAGATATATTCCCTTGAAAATACAGTTGTTAAAAATATAATCATTGAAAATATAATTATTGGGTATATAGTCCTTAGAAGTTCATGTATCTACCATGTATCATTATTTTTTTATATTTTTAAAAACCATAAAAATAATAAAATTCATGAAAAATATTTTTTTGAAATGAAATAATAAATTATGTACAAATATATTTTATTATAAAAAATACATTTTTAGGTGTTCACTGTTATTATTATTATTATTATTATTATTATTGTAAAGTAATCGTTTTACATATTAAAATAATAAAAATAAATTTTACAGCACCATAGTGTAGGTAAAATTTATTTATTTGAAGATAAATCATTAATTGTAAAGGGATTTGATTATTATTATTTAATGTGAAAAATTAAACTTTTCAATGAGCTATTTTTAAGTGGTTTTTTATTTTACAAATGAAATTTACAACCCTTCTAAGATGAATATGATGTAATTTTTCATCATATAATATATATATTATCAATAATTTTATTATAATTTTATATGAAATATGATTAATAACACTTGTTCAATTAAAATATTCTTTGTATAAAAATATTTTTTCCCTAAAAATTTTATATTTTATTTAATGGTTAAAATTATTATATTTTTCAAATTGGATTATATTAGATGGAGACCAATTTTTTATTAATAATTCAAAATTATTCGATGATTCTAATTTCATATTTATACATAATAATATGTCACCGATGAAAAAATCGAGTTACCATAGTAACTGTAAAATAAAGTAATTTTTTAAAATTTAGTTGTAAAGATTAAAAATATCACAAAACCATATCTCCAAATTGTGTTAATCATGTTTTTAAACACCCATATTTAATATTTACTTCTTATTTTCAATAGTCTATTTAAAATAAAAATTTTATAAATTAAGGAATGAATATTTGTTGAAATGCCACTTGAAGCCCAGCAAAAAAATTCCCCTACTCAACCCCTCCTAAACCAATCTTTTAATTAAATTATACATTTAATATAAACCTATTTTTCAACTCCTAAAAATTTATTAAAAATTTATTAGATTTTGGTCCCATTAAGGAATAATAAATCCATCATTCGGGAAAAACCCATACCAGGATGGGGAGAACTCATAAATGTATATTTTTTATTTTTTCTCATTTAATTAATTTAATTATCATATCCACTCTTTAAAATTTTCATTATTATTGGTAATTATGTTAAATAAAAATAATTTTTATTCTCTGGAAAAGACAAATTCATCTCTCATAAGGATGTATTATGTGGTAAAGAATCATCAAAGTGGAAATAGTCTACATGTTTTCAATTATTTTCCTTTAATTGAATTTAACTTTTAACTTTTATTAAACCTCATTCTAATTTAAAACCAATTGAGAATAAATGAGAATTAAATTATGAGATAGAAATATATTTTAAATTACATAAATAAAAACTATTTTTGGTCATTACTGTATTCAGTAATTTTAAGGGAACTTACAATGACGAGACCATTTTACCAGTCATGGTTTTTACCTAAAGTAGAATTATACATTCCAAACCATATTTCCAGGATTGTATGTCTTGGTAAATGGATGAGAAAATAAAATTTTGGAATTGTAACCTTGATAAATATTGTTATATATCATAATTAGAGGGGTATGTGACATTAAAATATATTAAAAAGTTATACAACATTAAATGATCAATTGATATATTTATGAAATAATAAATTTCATAGAATATCCTATTTGATTAATCTAAAGTTGGATTTACTTCATTTATAATTTATGTGATTTAGGAATATACAAGAATCCTAATATGAGTTTTACTATATTTATTACAATATAATTTCCTGATATATTTATTATGGAAGATGCTATTCAAGCCATATAATATGATCAAAATTGGTTGAAAGAATGTTTATCTAGGAAATGCTTAGCTGAATTGGATAATATTCATGTGAACAATAAATATTTAAATATAATTAATGTATTTTTTGACTAATTCAATTAATGTACATTATAAATATGGTCAAAATGTATAAAATTGATTGATCTAAGAGAGGATTATTATATACATCATAAAGTAATAATTATTTTGAAAAAAAATATATAGAAACATAGAGGGGGATGCATATTTAGAATATCACATTTGATATAGTCTGAAGGGATATATTAGGTATATCATGTTTTAAATTTTTCTTGATAATTCTTATACTATGATCATTGTGGGATGACATTATGAATATCCGTGAGGATTTCATTGTGAATTATGTAAAACAAAATCAAATTCTCATAGAAGTAATAATTATGTGATCCTATTTTATATATGAGATGAATAAAGAGTAGTGAGTGGAACTATAAAAATCTTTGATAGATATCATTGTTCAGTAAAGTAATAGTCAAACTACAAAATGACACAATTTTACTTCGTATTTTTACTCTGAAAAATACTATGTTTAATAGCTTGTTTCATATACAAAAACTAACTAAGATAGATCCAAGTAAATTTAAAGAGTTAAAATATTACAATGAAATATTAACATTAATGAATTATATGAAAACAATATGGAACATATTTTTGAAAACAATAAGTGGAATGAATCAAAAAGTAAACAAAATTACAATGAATATAAATAATTTATCCCCCTTGTTTACCACGATGATGAAAACAATTATTTTATATATATATATAGAATAATGGAAAATTATTCAAAATATAATAGACTTGTTAAGAGGGTTGTAAATAAATTACTAATTTTAGATATTTTCTTGTAATACTATGTATAGATATGTAATATGATTTTTAAATATATAGTCATTAGAAATTTGGTTCTTAGAAATATTGTAATTGGATATATGTCCATTTGGTATGTGTGTTTATAATATTAATACTCAAGTTGTGTTATATTTAGTAATAAAAATAAAACAAAATAATTTATAAATTTCAAAAATTTATATAATTAAACAAATTTATATTAGGTAATTAATGATTTTTTGTACCAAGATATATATTTTATTCTTTGCATATTACTATTATAATTATGCAGGAATCATTTATTGTGTTAATTAAATAAAAAATACATCATTAGAAAAATATTCTCTCGAGATATTATCTATTAATTTAATGATAGTGAGGGTGATATATTTTTTTTGTTATATTTTACTATATATTAATATTTTAAAAAGTGATTCATGTAATATAGTATGTGAATAAATTATTAAATTAAAGTTTCCCCTTGAAATATATTGATGAATAAAACATGAATATAGAAAACAAGATCTATCAATATTGATGTCAATGTATTATTAGACTATGTAAATAATTTATATTATAACTATACCCTAATAGTATACAATTAATTCATTTAAAAGAGTATTATCTTTTATGTCACATGACATTAATATTTATAAATAACGACTCTTTAAAATCATTAAGAAATTTAAATAATGAGTATATTCTATTGTTATTTTGATTTGGGATTTATTATGTTTGATATTCTATATACATTCCTTAATATTTCATATACCTTGATTAGGGTTGGGATACATCAAGTTGAACCCTCATGGTTTCATTGTGTAGTTGTTAATACTATGATGAAGTACATGAATCATATAAAGGATATGATCCTAGTTTATAAATGAGAAAAATAACTAATCCAAATAGGATACACTAATACTATCATCCTTATAGATCATGATGACATAAATTACAAATTAAATGACAAAACCACATGATTTCATTATTTATTTTTACTTTCATTAAGTACTCTATTGAATAGCTATTTTCATATGTAAAACCAAAATAAGATGAACATAAATTCATTTTTTATTTATAATGTTATAATGAAATATAAACATTAATATGTTATGATAATACAATATTATACAACATCATGAAATGTATTGGATGAAGAAATATAATTGTAAAAAAACACTATGAACACAAAATAATTATCCTCATGATTATCAATGGAGATCATAACAATGAATTCATCAATGGAAATAATATTATATATCATAAATATTATATAAATTTTTAGATAACATAAAATATAATAAATCATAAAATAATTTTATAAATTATATATATTATAATTAATTATAAACATTTTAGATATGGTCATTGGAAATAAGCTCATTGGATATATGGTTTTTGGGTGTGCTTATTTTTAATAATTATGTTGAAGTTATATAGTAATTAACGATTAATATAAAATAATATAAATAACCAAAATATAATTCCATAATGACTTAAATATCTAATTTTTTATTATAAAAATTTATTTTTTTATGTAACATATGATTATTATTATTAATTAATTATTTGATATTAATAAAATATAAATAAAGTTTCACATATACAAATATTATTCATTAATCACTTACATAAATGAATGTATAATATCATAATGAATATTTTATGTTGATAGGGTTCATGAATTTTGAATTGTTATCCATATAGTAAAATTATGTTCTAGTATTGGTAAATCCACTATCTAATTTGAAACTCATTGAGTTTAAATATTTATTAATAATTATTATGGAAATAAATTGTATGTTTCATAAATATAGTACATTTTTTTGGTTAAACAGTTTAGTGTTATCCAAGGAATTAACCGCGATGAAGAAATTTTACAATTCATGACGATGAAATTCATCCGAATTATACCTTAAATAACATCTATCTTTGAATATAAGACATACATGATAGAATATAAAATTTATTTTCATAATTGTAAACTAGTATTAAAATCATACATTTCTTATTGAGAGTAGTTTGAAAGACCAGAATGAAAATGTATGCATGTTTCAAAGTTCCATTTATATATTTAATAAAACATCATAATCATGGAATGTTGCATTTGATAACACTATAAGGGTATTTTGATAAAATAAAAATTTAAATGATCTATTCATATAAAATTAGGTTTATGAGTTTTATTTTTTTCTAATTATTACATGTTTGTGATATATTAATGATGGGACATGATATTCAATTATTTTAGTTAGTTAACCCATGGTTAAATTAATGTTTCACCCTAAAATACATATGTAGATAAATGTATAATCTATTTTCCCTAAACAGTCAATATAGATTACAAAGGATTCTTGGACTACGTTAAATACATTACATTAAAAAATAACTCAAATTTTTCTTGATGGAATAATCTAAGAGGGGATTGGTATCTATGTATCATGGTATAAAACATTATATGAAAATACATCCGCAGAAATATAGAGAGAGGATAATAATTATTGTTTCTAATTATGATTCATCGATGATATCTATCTTATATTTAATGTTATGTACATTCATTGATATTTTTTACACCTTGACCATGGTTGAAATATAACAAAAAGATCAACAAGAGATACATTAGGTTGTACTTATAACCATGAAGAAGTACTTATTGTTTATAAAGGATACAATCTTGGTTTAAAAAATAGTGTTAGAACTAGTAGATAGGGGATACAATGATAAAATAATCATTATATTTAATGATGATCTAATTAAACTGTCAAATTGTAACAACTGATGAGTTTTCTATGTATTTTTCGAATTATTAAATATTATGTTGAATAAATAATTTCTCTCCCAACATGAAAAAAAGTAACCTCATAACAAATTTTATTGAGATAAAATTTTATAATGAAAAATAAAAATTATTATAGTATATCAAATCAATATAAAAAAAATTAGAAAAAATAAAACTAGAAGAAAACCAAAATTAAAAAATACCGTAAATAAAAAATATTTATCCTTGTAGTTTAAAATCAAGATCAAAACCCCGAATGAGTCTTTGAAATGACGTAATATAATATATATTATAATACAAATTCTGAGAGAGATGTAAAAAATGATAAATTATTTTATATGTACTGGTATGGTTATATATAGGAAAGAAATAAAAACACTATAGATATAGTCAAGGGAAATATTGATGTTAGGTTTATAGACATTGGGTATTCATGTATTAAATTAGTATTCTGAAGCTCTATTATTTTCTAGTAATAAAATTTAAATAATTTATTCCAAAAATACGAAATAATTCACAATGTAAGTTAAGATATAATATTTAATTAAGATAATTTATTATAATATGACTTATTTATGTGTTACGTATTATTATTGTTGTTATTATTACTAAATTATTAAATATATTTATAAAATTCATTAATATATTGAAATACTTATTTATTGATATAAAATAATTTTTATATGAAAATTTATTAATATAGAAAGGATGTGGTTAAATTTATTTAATGTAAAAATGGGCATTTTTTAAGAACTATTTTTATGTTTTATATAATTTAAAATTAATGAATAAAATTTTTCACTATTAGATAATGAATACATTGTAATGATTTAATATATATATAAAATTATTAAAATTAATTTAATTATAATATTATTCAACACAAGATTAAGAACACATAGTGTTCGAAAAGGCTACTTTCTAGAAAAAGTCTCCCGATATATATATATATATATATATATATATATATATATATGTATATATAATTTTAATTTAAAATAAAAATTTATCATATTTAAAAATTAAAATTGAATAATTTGAGACCAAATCATTTATTACTGTATAATAATTATGTAAGATAATTTTTATTTATTTTTGATATAAAAATATGTTGTCGTTTTAAAAATTGTGTTCCCTTGGTAAAGGTAAAATGAGGTAAAAAGGGTTAAACTAAGTGTTTTGGATTTAAAATATAAAAAAACCATATATTTATATTTATTAGAGTTTGTATATTAAAATAGGTATCCTTTTTTGAAATATTTATACACATTACAATTGAAATGACAATATTATACATTAAATAATGAATATTTGTGGATGTTCTACTGAATACACAGCTATTAAATTCCCCACTTGTGTCACTTCCAAATAACACTTTTACTTCAATTCAATTTTGAATATCTAAAAAATATACCTCTATCAAATATTTATTTTAGTTTTAGTGTATTTGGTTCCATGAATGATGCATAAATCATTTTTTATGGAAACTATATCGAGAATCGAAGAATTCATCAATGTATATAGTTCTTCAAAAAAAATCAATTACCTCTTTATAATAAATATATATAAATTTAATTGTACACCATAGAAATGTTATATTAATATATTTTTTATTCTTATGTTGTGATACATAAAATATATATATCAAAACATTTCCACATTCACTAGTAGAACATGTTATTGATAAGGATAGTTCAACCACCTATATAAAAAATTCTATAACCACATCACAAATTTCATCATGAGTATGTCTCAGGGAAATAATAAATATAATACCTGATATTAATAAGTAATTTTATATCTAATATGTTCCATTATGTGTGAAATAAAAAACAATGGTAAATACATTGTAAATTATTGTTATTAATAATTACCTAAACTATGGTCGTTATAGGTAATATTATTATGAACCATACCCAACCATTCTATTACATGGACATTGGAATAAATAAATATGTCCAAAAATAATGAATAAAAATCTTACAAAGATATTTTGATGATAAAATTGATATTACTGAACTTGTATCGGCATCACAATTCCAAAATATGGAAGAAATAGTCAAAATTACTAACTACTAATGATGGAAAAATTTATAAATGACTAATAAATGTGTAATGATTGACTATAATTGACAAATATATTAGGAAATATATATGAATATAGTTATTAAATATGTTATTAGGATGATTATTTTTATTATAAAAAATTTAAAATGCATTATTATAACACTTGGGTAAATGATAGGGCGTCCTTCTAATATCAATAATAAATAAATACATATTTTTTTAAATAGATATTTTTTTAAATCATGTATTAATTCTTCCAAAATAGTTATAATATATAGTCCTAGGGTTAGTAATTTATTTTACATGTATTCTTACGATTTTATCCTATATTTTGTTTAAAATTGACTGAAGTAATACTATTAAATGAGGACCAACAGTTATTCTTATTATTGGAAGAGAATATTTCTCCTTCAGCCACATATTATTTATTTTACACTTTAAATATCCTACTTGATTTAACTATTTTATTATAGAAACATTGAGATTTATATTAATGTATTTAATCAAGATTGAAAGGACTATTTTTAACATTTTTCTTGATGAGTTATTTTCAAATGATGTTGGCCTTCATTGAAAAATAGTAAAAGGAATCACTTTTTTAAATGATTTATGTATTAAAATCTATACCCAAATTTTTTAAAAGTTTTATTTAATAATTTTTCACTATTTTATTATATGGTGTTCCAAGGCAATTTTTAGTCCCATTGTATAAGATAATATTTAATTAAAAAAATTCAATCTTAAAGGATAGATATTCAATATTCTGAAATCAGTTTTCTCCTACATTTATAAAAGTTTTATCCATATATATCAACATACATTAGTGTTTTTTTATGAATCACTATGGATATTAACAAATGATATCGTCAACCTTCATTTTTAGATAGCTTATGAAAATTTATTTGGTTTGTTCTTATGAAACCCATTTTTCCACATGTTAATTAAGTAATGATATAATTCAAAATGGTTTCACATTCACGTGACACATATATGTATGATGTATAAATTTATAAAATGTGAGTATATTACATAACTCCATTGAAATGGTTAATTTTTTATATCACATGATATTATGATATGATATTGGGCTTTATCCCATGTCCAAAAGGGACATGGGAAATAAGTTTTTATCCCAAGTATAGTATGTTATAGGCAGGTGATTATCCTATTCTATTATGTTATGAATATCTAAGTGTACATCCTTTAAATATTTTATTATTAGTTTGCTTTGGATTATGTCACATTGTTATACCTATGTAATTTTTTAGTTGATGACTATCATCACATTTTTTAAAATATTTTATTTTAGGGACCCATACATTTCATATATATATGTTATATAATTTTAGAAGAAAATTCATTACAAAAATTTTCGATAACATTTAGAATAATATAGGTTTATTTGATTTGGAAATATTGATATTTAAATGATATTTTTATAAAATTTCTATATCATATCCAATTTAATTCATTGAAACTAGATTCCCTTTTAGTCATATCATAATTCAAATATGTCTTTATAACCTTGTTAAATGATATATTTAAAAGGTTTAGCTCATATACTCCTTAATGGTAAATAAGGGATATATCAATAATTATATAAGAATAACATGAGAATAAGGATGTGATCAAATTATCAAAAAATTTTATTTCTGTAACCAATAGTTTCTTATAACTTTGTGAACATTTATATATAGAAATAACTTCACCCATTAAGCTATGTACATGAAATCATGCACTCACATAACCTTATAGTTGTGAATTCAGGTCCATGATTAATTTTATTTACATGAATTTTCAATCCATGCATAATATAATGGAAATGAAAACTAGTTCTACACTTAATATTATAGAAATAAAAAAATTGATGAAAAAAATTTTAAACATTAGTTTTGTTTCGAAAATAATAAATTTTTCTCATGATTTTTTCATATTTACCCAATTCATTAGACGAAAATATAATTATAGTCCCACCCAACCTTGGATATAAAATTAACACTGTCTTTGGTTATAAATTAACCAATCTCTAGGGTTATAATGTAAAGACTATGAAAATAGGAAAACCACAAATTTTTATTCCATAAGATAATTAAACATTAATTAAATCATCACATCATTACACATTAAAAGACATGAGGATTCATATACATTTTAACTATTCATCATAACAAAACCAATGGAAAATAATTGTCTTTTAAGAACTTTTTCATAAAATCATTATTCTAGAATCTTGATTATGTAAATTCATGAAAATTAAAGGAAAAAATTAAATTTCAAGAAATATGCAATTATCAACTAATTTAATTATATTATTTAGATTTTTTTGAAACTAAATTGTTATTAGACACATAATAAACCATTATGTTAAATTTCTATATTGTAACAAAAAACATTTTCTACTATGTTTTCATATAAATTGTAATCACAATTAAACTAATGAAAATATATACATATATATAAATAAAATAATATGAAACAATAAAATAAATTCAGGGGTTGTATATACTAAATATAAAAGGAAAAATTGGTGAATATTGAATGAATCCCACAAAAGTAAATGTGAGATGAATATGTCATACAATAGGTTTGAAATTTTTCGTATGCATTAGATCTTTCTATCTATTGAATGAACTCCATTATATATCCACTAGAGGATCCAAGGTATTGTAGTTTATGAATACTAGAACCTATTTTATGATGGTTTGGAACTTTATAAAGCATATGTTAATGTGGTGGTTCAGATTGAAGGCTCTAAAAGTGTAAAGAAGAGAGAGTAGTGGTCCCATTTATAATTGAGGGGAGGTAAAGATTGGTAATTTTTTAAAATATTTAGTTAATATATATTTATTTTGAATTCTAAATGTGACCAGATTAATATGATTATATGAAAATATGAGGACGAGTACAAATCCTATCATCCATTAATATTATGAAGTGTTTGGATCACATTTATACCCTAATGATTTTTTTTCAACCCTTCATTTACTCTTATTTTTATTATCGTGATATCAATTTTTTTACACTAAAGGGGTTAGTATTGTTACTATAAAGGTAGAAACAACAAACAAATGGACTGTGATTTACGTCATAATTAATTTCCTATTTACATGTGTGAAGATATTTTTTTGTAATTTTTGTTCATTATATTATTTATTATTAATTATAAAATAACATTAACGTTTATTTGGAACTATTCACATAATTGTAATTTTGACACTATAAAGAAGACATGAAATTGAAATAAAATAATTTGAAACCACATTAATTTATCTATTTTATTTTCATACTTATTTTAACAGAATGATTCATTTATATCATATTTGTTTATCATTTTTAAAATCTCCTATTTTACATGTTTATTAAATTAATAATTACTATACTAGCATTAGGTATTATTTTATTGTAATTATTTATTGGATAATAATTAAAAATAAATTAAGTTGATAAAAAATTAATTTTTGTTTCAAATGAATATTTATAACTGAATAAACATTCTTTTTATCTCTATATTAAATGATTTGTAGTAATTAAATTAACTGGTGTGACATTTATTGCATTATATTAACATAAATATTATAAATTTGAAAATCACGTCCAAATGTAAAAAAGAGAACATATTTACTGAATTTATCATGTTTATGGACAAGATATACACATCTAATGAAATTAAATAAATTATAACAGTCAATCTGTAGTTTTTATCATTTTATTTTTAACCTATATAATTTTATTTACCGATTACCATAGTAACAACAATAATAATGTTACTATTCATTAGATAAAAACTATAAAGGAAATATTTAACAAATTTTAATTTCGTATTTCCAATTATAGAATCCAATTTTCAATATTTTACATCTTAAACTTGATAAAATGCATAAATTGCAATGAAAAATAATTTCTACAAAAAATAAAATTTTTATCATAAAAATTTTATTACACAAAAATAATGTTTAATGATAATTCATATTATGTATACATGAATTTATCTAATTAATTTATAATTTTTTACATTTAGGTAAAATTCAATTGATAATGACAATTTTTAATCCAATAAAAAGATAGTTTTAAAAAACTTCATTATTTTCAGTATTCACTTAGAAATAAATATTTTTAGAAGGAAAAAAACATTCAACAAAAAATAATTTTATAATATTTATTTTAAAAAATATAACATTTTTATACATTATAATTAATAATATTTCCTTCAATTTAATTATAATTAATTCTTCACAAAAATAAATAAATATAATGTTTTTAGAAAACAGCTTTTTGATGAATAAATTGACTATAATTTAAATTGTGTGCATATGTATTAATAATTATTCAATAAATTTATATTGATAACTACAATTATGTATTTCTTAATGTATTTAATTCCTTTTGTACCATTCCATTAATCAGATATTTTATAATGGACATATTATAATATTGTATGGTTTTTTTAAGCTCAATGATATGTGTAACACTAGTAATCCATGAAAAAATTGATTTAATGAAAACCATTTCATAAAATCTATGTCTATTTTATATCAACACATCAATAAATTATTCCCTCACAATATTTCGTAGTAATAAAAATGTTTAATATATAAAAATTCATTTGTCTAAACACAAACATTATATTATTATAATGAAACAACCCTTAAAAATAAAAGTTAAAAACATAAAGGATACCAAAAATAACATAAAATAAGGTTCCCATATAATAATAATTTGAGGGGGGTAATATAATATGTACATGGAAGAGATACCTATCTCTGAATTGATAATGGAGAGTGATATGGAAAATGTAATTAAAAATTTTAACCCCCACAATACCAGTAATCTATTATTAGTTTGAAGACCATTGATTCATATGAATGGAATGTAAAGGGTAATTTTATTATTTCATGGTCATTTTTTTAAATTTCTATGGATTCATTTATTATCTAGACAATGAACTCAATAAATTGTAATTATATTTTTTTCAAATTACAAGAACAATATCGGGCTTTGGTTGTTGTTTGATAAATTTCATCTTCATCTAGTATGCTGTGAAATGGATATTCGAGATGATATTATCTTGTCCAATCAACATTTAACAAATCATGAAATCAATAAATCATTATATCCTCCTCAATTTTTTTCCAAAATTAATATTGTGAGCACATGATATCAAATATAGAAAAATAATAATTTTATCTCTAAAAACTCATCCAATGTACAAATTATACGATTACATAAAAGGATATCCTTAATATACTTTAAAAATTGGACTAAATAAATTAAAAATACAAAAAAATAGAAATAAGGATACTAAATTTACAAGATAAGCATAATATTAATCTTCTAATCATCGTAACGATTATTTTATCATCACATAAAAAATATCTAACTACATTTATCATATATTTTCATAAAACATGGTAAAACCAAGAATTATCATAACACCATAATTAAAATAATCATGAATTAAAAAAATAAATCCATGAAAATTCAATATATAAAATCATTGTTTAAAAAATAAATTTTTAAAATCCAATAATTTTTTAAACACCTTCAATGATAACATAAAAAAATTGTTATTAAATCCATAATTAGATCCAATGTTATAAATACCATCCCATTTAACGTCTCATATCCAAAAATATTTTTATCTGATTATTATCTAAACATAATAACCATATTAAGGGTTATATTTCCATCAATCATGTATTCTTTAAATATATACCATTAACAAGAAATCACTTTTCCTGGTCATCAAAACCATTTAAAAAAATCCTTGAAAATCAATTATGAAAACCCTGTACTAAACAATCCATATAAGTTTCACGGATCATATAAATAGAAAACCATCTCAAAAATACTTATTCATCATAGAACATTAATTAAAATACATATATAATTGAATCATTCATTTTCAATGATCGACATAACATTTTCCCTAAATGTTTCTTTGTGATAGCTATTGGATTTGGGAATTTACATGGATAATTCTCATGTTCCCAACACATAAGAAGTTGAGCTATAAATGTTACCTCAGATATAATTAAATACCCCATATATCACTTAATTATTAAATATTAATAACATTTCCAATGAACTTGTTATCCTCACATAATACATATTCTCTTTATTTGATACATTCCCTTGATTAGTTCTTCCCATATTTTCAGAATATTAGCAATGAAATCTTGTTATTTCCATGGTCTCAACTAACTGATCTCCCAACAAACTCTTTTCTTCTCATCATTTATGAGTTCAATAGTAGGTTAAGTTTTAATTTTTAATCATATATCATGATAAGTGATTATGAATAATAGAAACATAATTAACTGTAGTCATCATCACATTTTTTTCAATCAAAACAATGTCTGTCACAATCAATGTTAACCCATTTAATTTTAATTCCAACCATTGTTAAAACTAAATAATATAGTGTGATCAGCAATAATAATAGTAAAACACCACTTAATAAGGAAAAATAATTAATAGTATGTAGTAATAATGACACATTATTATCGATATATGAAACCATTTGTTTAATATAAGTCATACATAATCATAATCTATTCTATTCAATAATAAATTTTAATTATTGAAAATAGAATTATCCAAAGTATATTCCATGATAGAGTTACAGTGGGTGGTTCATATGGTAAAAATCACAATTATTTTTAATGATGGATTATATATACTCAACCCAATTTTTTTGGTTTATTACAATGAGATGAATCTACTTTAAAACCACATCCACAAGATGTATCTAGAAAGGGATTTATTACTATGAAAATCACATAATAAATTCATTACGATGATTTTTTGATGCTATATAATAAATATACATCCCTTTAGGATTATCAATATTTTTTTATAATCCATGTTTAAAAATTATAACTATTACTTTATCTGAAAACAAGTATAATGAACCATGCTTTATATATGTAAATGTTTCTCTATTCTAGGATAATATTCAACAAATAACATAATGATCCATGGAAGAATCATTTTTTCTATTATATTTTCAAATATTTATAAATAAAAAACATTTCATAAAATATCTACATCTTATCCTAGGTATTTCATTGAAAGTATCACCCTTTTTAGTCATATAATAAATAATTCCTTACATCATAGCCTATATAATTGAAACATAATAAAGGGTGATCTCATATTCTTAGTAAGGATTAAAAAATGGAGATACCAATGATCATAAAAAATAACATGAGCATAAGAGTACGATTACATTTAATTAACTTTTTAAATTAAAACATTCTATATTATAGATCCTAATAATGAGTCATAGAAAAAATATTAGACCGTCAGAATGCATGAATTATAATTGAATAAATGAATATTATCCATGTGGACCTAAAATTAGTACAAAAAATGTGTTAATGTAATACATAATATTATAACATTTTGAACATGTATAAATTGAAAAACGAATTCACTCATTAAGTTGAGGATATGAAATCGGAATCTCACCTAAAATAATTAACATGAAACTTAGTCAACATATAATTTTATGAACATAAAAAAATAGTTTTTCATAAACATATGGAAAATAAAAACAGGAACATTCCAAATAATATTTAAATCAGGTTAAGTCAGAGAATAAAATTATAGACAAGAGAAATGCATTCCCACATATTCCCATGTACCTGAAATTAATGTCCAAGCATCAAATGTTTAAAATAAAATCATGCTCACATCAAACATATTTACCTCAGGAGTTACCCACATGTACATAATTGATTAGAGGACTATATGATTCCCTATCACTTTTCTTTATTTATAATGTAACATCCTTCATTAGTTACATAAAAACACCTTTCAAAGTTATAAAATAACAGTAATCACATATTAAATAACCATACATATATTTCCCAAATGATCATAAAAAATTAATCACATTATCAAATCACAACACATGAAAGTAAAATTTTTGTCATAAATATTTCATCAATTCATCATTGAATAACTCCTAAAAATAAAGGAGCTTATTGGAAATCTGATCAACATGAAAATTAACCGTCCAATGAAAGATTAAGATTGGTATCAACGGATAATATGCCCAGAAAATCATATTTATAGTCAAAGGATGTTATAATATATGATAATTCCTTTAAAATATAGATAATATATTTATTAAGGAAAAAAACTTCCAATTTTGAAAGAACTTCTTTAAAATTTAAAAAGTTATACAAATATCATTAGAAATTTTTTAATTGAAAATATACAAGGATATATTTAAATGAATAATCAATGAAATGAGTGGCCTTGATGGTGGGAAATCATGATTATTCCATATATGTTAAATTAAACAATTCCATTTGTGGGTTTTTTTAAAAAATTAATAAAGTATGTCATTCAATAAATGGAAATAGGGAACCTTTTAATCCAATCATCAAAAAGGAAAAATGAGTAAAAATGAATTTAATAATAATATATGAATTGTAAAACCCTATTTACAACATTTTTAGAAAACATGAATATATATAAAAGGTTTTCCTGAACAGATCGAGAAGTAAAGTAGATTATACTTAAAAAAATTCCTTCTCTATCTTGAGTAAACTATGAAAATAAAATGAAATTAAAATATTTAATTTCAATAAATAACTCTAGGAGAAAAAAATTAAAAAGATTATGTTGTGCTATATCATAATAACTCATCAATATAAAAGTGTTATTCATATATATCAAAATACATTAGTGTATTTTATGATTCACTAAGGATATTAACAAATGATACCGTCAACCTTCATTTTTGGATAGCTTATGAAAATGTATTTGGTTTGTTCTTATGAAACCCATTTTTTCCACATGTTAATTAAGTAATGATGGAATATAAAATGGTTTCACATTCATGAGGCACATATATGTATGATATATAAATATATTAAAAGTGAGTATATTACATAACTCCATTTAAATGGTTAATTTTTTATATCACATGATATTAGGATATGACATTGGGCTTAATCCCATGTCCAAAAAGGACATGGGAAATAAGGTTTTATCCCAAGTATAGTATGTTATAGGCGGGTGATTATCCTATTCTATTATGTTATGAATATCTAATAGGACATCCTTTAAATATTTTATTATTAGTATGGTTTTGATTATGTCACATTCTTATACCTATGTATTTCTTCATCTGATGACTATAATCACATTTTTCAAACTCTTTTTTTAGGGACACATAATTTTCACATATAGATGTTTTATAATTTTAGAAGAAAATTAATTAAAAAATATGAGAAAACATCTAGAATAATATAGGTTTAGTTGATTTGGAAATATGGATATTTAAATGATATTTTTATAAAATTTCTATATCATATCCAATTTAATTCATTGAATCTAGAGGCCCTTTTAGTCATATCATAATTCAAATCTATCTTTATAACCTTGTTAAATTATATATTTTAAAGGGTGACCTCATATACTCCTTAATGGTAAATATGGGAGATATCAATAATTATATAAGAATAAAATGAGAATAAGGATGTGATCAAATTATCTAAAAATTTGAATTCTATAACCAATATATTCTTATAACATGGTGAACATGTATATATGGAAATAAGTTCACTAATTAAGTTATGTACATGAAATCATGCACTCACATAACCTTATAGTTGTGAATTAAGGTCCATGAATAATATTATTTACATTAATTTTCAATCCATGCATAATCTAACGGAAATGAAAACTAGTTCTACACTTAATATTATAGAATTAAAAAAATTGATGAATAAAATTTTAAACATTAGATTAGTTTCACAAATAATATATTTTTCTCATGATTTATTCATATTTACCCAATTAATTTGACAACTATATAATTATAGTCCCACCAATCCTAGGATAAAAAATTAACACCATCCTTAATTATAACTTAACCACTCTCTAGGGTTATAATGTGACGACTATGAAAATATGAAAACCACAAATTTTTGTGCCACAAGATAATAAAACATTAAGTAAATCATCACATCATTACACATTAAAATACATGAGGATTCATATACATTTCAACTATTCATTATAGGAAAACCAATGGAAAATAATTGTCTTTCAAAAACATTTCCACAAAATAAACATTATCCGTCTATATAAAGAGTATGAATGATATTAGTGGATCATATCCCCAATAAATCATAATTTATATAAAATTATGTCATTGTATATGAATATTCGATTAAATAATATTTTTGAAATATTTGTTTTGGATAATAACTGTTCCATTATGAAATCAATTATTTAAAATAATAATATTTCAAAAAAAATTATATAAACAATTTTCATTGAGAATAACGGCATAAAAATATAAGAAAAGATAAAAATAATTGATCAGTAATGTTGGGGGTAAATTGTATTTATGTGGTATATGTTAAAAGAACATATTCCATTTACAATGTTGAAAAAAATTCAATCTGTATTTTATTTTGAGAATGATAAGAGGAATCCATAAAAACCAGGTTATTTAACAAGTAAACCTGGTAAAAAATGGAATTTAAAATCATTAAACTGTAGAAAGTACAATATTTTTTTAACATATATATAGAAGGAAATTTATTTTCATTATAAGAGGGAAATAAAGTAGATTTTCCACTAAATCATTATTCTAGAATCTTGATTATGTAAATTCATTAAAATTAATGAAAAAAAATTACATTTCAAGAAATATGGAATGATAAAGTAATATAATTATATTATTGAGATTTTTATGAAACTAAATTTTCATTAGACATATAATAAACCATTATGTTAAATATCTATATTGTAACAAAAAACAATTTCTGCATTGTTATCACATAAATTGTACTCACAATTAAAAAAATGACCACATATATATATATATATATAAGAAAAATCATAGGAAACAATAAAAAAATTCAGGGGTTGTATATACAGAATATAAAAGGAAATATTGGTGAATATTGAATGAATCCCAAAAAGGAAATGTGAGATGAAAATGTCATACCATAAGTTTGAAATTTTTTGTAGGCATTGGATCTTTCTATCTATTGAACGAGCTCCATTAAATATACACTAGCGGATCCAAGGTATTGTAGTTTATGAATACTACCACCTATTTTATGTTACTTCGGAACATTATAAGGCACATTTATATGTTGTGGTTCAGCTTGAAGGCTCTAAAAGTGTAAAAAAGAGAGTGTATTGGTCCCATTTATAATTGAGGGGAGGTAAAAATTTGTAATTTTTAAAAATATTTAATTAATATATATATTTTTTGAATTGTAAATGTTACCAAATTAATATGATTATATGAAATTATGATGATGAGTCCAAATCCTATCATCCATTAATATTATGAAATTTTTGGATCACATTTATACCCTAATGATTTTGTTTCAACCCTTCATTTACTCTTCTGTTTATTATTGTGATATCAATTTTTTTACCCTAAAGGGGTTAGTATTGTTACTATAAAGGTAGAAACAACAAATAAATGGACTATGATTTATGTCTTAATTAATTTCCTATTTACATGTGTGAAGATATTGTTTTGTCATTTTTTATCATTATATTAATTATTATTCATTATAAAATAACATTAACGTTGATTTGGGACTATTCACATAATTTTAATTTTAATAGTATAAAAAAGAAATGAAATTGTAATATAATAATTTGAAACAACATTAATTTATCTTTTTTATTTTCAAACTTATTTTAACAAAATGTTTCATTTATATCAAATTTGTTTATCATTTTTAAAACTCTTATTTTACATGTTTATTAATTTAATAATTAATATACTTTCATTAGGTATTATTTTGTTGTAATTATTTATTGGATAATAATTAAAAATAAATTAACTTGATAAAAAATTAATTTATGTTTCAAATGAATATTTATAACTGAATAAACCTTGTTTTTATCCCTATATTAAATGATTTGTAGTAATTAAATTAACTTGTGTGACATCTATTGCATTATGTTAATATAAATATTATAAATTTGAAAATCATGCCGAAATGTAAAAAGAGAACATATTTATTGAATTTATGATGATTATGGACATGATATACACATCTAATAAAATTCAATAAATTATAACATTCAATCTGTAGTCCTTATCATTTTATTTTAACCTATATTATTTTATTTACCCATTACCATAGTAACAACAATAATAATTTTACTATTCATTAGATGAAAACTATAAAGGAAATATTTAACAAATTTCAATTTTGTATTTCAAATTATAGAATCCATTTTTTAAGATTTTACAACTTGAACTGGATAAAATGCGTAAATTGAAATGAAAAATAGTTTCTATAAAAAATAAATTTTTAAGCATAAAAATGTTATTATACAAAAAAATGTTTAATGATGATTCAAATGATGTATACATGAATGTATCTAATTAATTTATAATTTGTTACATTTAGGTCAAATTCAATTGATAATGACACTTTTTAATCCAATAAAACATATAGTTTTAAAAAACATCATTCTTTTCACTATTCACTTAGAAATAAATCTTTTTAGAAAGAAAAAAACATTCAACAAAAAATAATTTTATAATATGTATTTTAAAAAATATAACATTTTTATACATTATAATTAATAACATTTTATGCAATCTAATTATAAATACTTCCTCACAAAAAATTAATAAGTATAATTTTTTAAGAAAATATGTTTTTGATGAATAAATTGACTATAATTAAAATTGTGTGCTTATTTAATAAAAATTAATCAATAAATTAATATTGATAACTAAAAATGTGTATTTCTTAATGTATTTAATGTTATTCATACCTTTCTATTAATTAGATATTTTATAATGGACATATTATAATATTGTATGGTTTGTTTAAGCTCAATTTTATGTGTAACACTAGTTATCAATGAAAAATTGGATTTATAGAAAACCATTTCATAAAATCTATGCCTATTTCATTTATAACAATCAATAAATTTTTCCCTCACAATAATTCATAGTCATAAAAATGTTTAATATATAAAACCTAATTTTTCCAAACACTGACTTTATATTATAATAATGAAACAACCCTTAAAAATAAAAGATCAAAAACATAAAGGATACCAAAAATAACATAAAATAAGGTTCCCATATAATAATAATTTGAGGTGTGTAATATATTATGGACATGGAAGAGAAACCTAGCTCTGAATTGATAATGGAGAGTGATGGAGATAATGTTATTAAAAATTTTATCCCCCACAAAACCATTAATCTTGTATTAGTTTGAAGACCATTGATTCATAGGAATGGAATGTAAAAGGGTAATTTTATTATTTCATTGCCATTTTTTTTTAATTTCTATGGATTCATTTATTATATAGACAATGAACTCAATAAATTGTAATTATTTTTTTTCGAATTACAAAAACAATATCGGGCTTTGGTTGTTGTTTGATCAATTACATATTTTCTATTATGGTGAGAAATGGATATTCGAGTTGATATTATCATGTCTAATTAACATTTAACAAATCATAAAATCAATAATTCATTCTATCCACCTAAATTTTTTCCCAAATTAATATTGTGAGCACATGATATCAAATTTAGAAAAAAAATAATTTTATCACTAAAACCTCATCCAATGTACAACTTAAACCATTCCTTAAAAGGATATCCTTAATATACAATCAAAATTGGACTAAATAAATTAAAAATAAAAAAAATATAAATAAGGATACTAAATTTACAAAATAAACCTAATATTAATCTTCTAATCATCGTAATGATTCTTTTATCATCACATAAAAAATATCAAACTATATTTATCATATATTTTCATAAAACATGGTAAAACCAAGAATTGTCATAAAACCATAATTAAAATATTCATGAATTAAAAAAATTAAATCCATGAAAATTAAATATATAAAATCATTTTCAAAAAAATACATTTTATAAATCCAATAATTTTTTAAACACCGTCAATTATAACATATAAAATTGTTATCAAATCCGTAATTAGATCCAATGTTATCAATACTATCCCATTTAACTTATCATATCGAAACATATTTTTATCTGATTATTATTTTAACATAATGATCATATTAAGGGTAATATTTCCATTAATCATGTATTCTTTTAATATATACCATTAACAATAAATCACTTTTCATGGAAATCAAAACCATTTAAAAAATCCTTGAAAATCCATTATGAAAACCCTGTACTAAACAATCCATATATGTTTCATGGATCTTATAAATAGAAAACCATCTCAAAAATACTTATTCATCATATAACATTAATTAAAATACATAAATAATTGAATCATTCCACTTCAATGATCGACATAACATTTCCCCTTAATGTTACTTTATGATAGCTATTGGATATGGGAATTTACATGGATAATTCTCATGTTCTCCACACACAAGAAGTTGAACTATAAATGTTACCTGTTATATAATTAAATAATCCATATATCACTTAATTTGTAAAACTTAATTACATTTCCAATGAACTTGTTATCCTCACATTAAACATATTCTCTTTATTTGATATACTCCCTTGATTAATTCTTCCCGTATTGTCAGAATATTAGCAATGAAATCTTGTTATTTCCATGGTCTCAACTACCTAATATCCCAAAAACTCTATTCTTCTCTTCATTTATGAGTTCAATAGTAGGTTAAGGTTTAATTTTTAATCATAGATCCTGATAAGTGATTAGGAATAATAGAAACATCCATAATTGTAGTCATCATCACATTTATTTCCAATCAAAACAATGTATGTCACAATCAATGTTATCCCATTTAATTTTAATTCCAACAATTGTTAAAAATAATATATATAGTGTGATCAGAAATAATCATAGTGAAACACCACTTAATAATGAAACATAATTAATAGTATTTATTAATATTGACACATTATTATCGATATATAAAACCATATGTTTACTATAAGTCATCCATAATCATCATCTATTCTATTAAATAATAAATTTTCATTATGGAAAATTGAATAAACAATATATATTCCATGATAGAATTATAGTGGGTGGTTAGTATGGTAAAAATCACAATGATTTTAAATAATGGATTATATATACTCAACCCAATTTTTTTTGTTTATTACCCTAAGATGCAACTACATAAAAACCACATCCACATGATGTATCTAGAAAGAGATTTATTACTATGAAAACCACATGATAAATTCATTATGATGATTTTTTGATGTTATAAAATAAATATAAATCTCTTTAGGATCATCAATAATTTTGTTAATCAATGTTTAAAAATTATAACTATTACTTTATCTAAAAACAAGTATAATGA
Organism: Viscum album; assembly: GCA_963277665.1. Taxonomy (NCBI): domain Eukaryota; kingdom Viridiplantae; phylum Streptophyta; class Magnoliopsida; order Santalales; family Viscaceae; genus Viscum; species Viscum album. The sequence goes on along the minus strand of OY728131.1, from coordinate 1,223,196,103 downwards.
ACCATGATTTAGATATGTAAATGTTTCTCTATTCTAGAATAATATTCAACAAATAACATAATGATCCATGGTAGAATAATTTTTTTCTATTATATTTGAAAATATTTATAAATAAAAAATATTTCATAAAATATCTATATCTTATCCTAGTTAGTTCATTGAAAGTATCACCCTTTTTAGTCATATAATAAATAATTCCTTACATCATAACCTGTATAATTGATACATGAGAAAGGGTGATCTATGATTCGTAGTAAGGATTAAAAATGGAGATACCAATGATCCATAAAAAATAACACCAGCATAAGAGTACGATAACATTTAATTAAAATTTTAAATTAAAACATTATATATTATAGATCATAATAATGAGTCATGGAAAAAATATTAGACTTTCAGAATGCATGAATTACAATTGAATCAATGAATATGATCCATGTGAACCTAAAATTAGTATAAAAAATGTGTTAATGGAATACATAATTTTATAACATCTTGAACATGTATAAATAGAAAAACAAATTCACTCATTACATTGAGGATATGAAATCAGAATCTCACAGGAAAATAATTAACATGAAACTTAGTCAACATATAATTTTATGAACATAAAGAAAATATTTATTCATAAACATATGGAAAAGAAAAATAGGAACATTCCAAATCATAATTACATCAGGTCAAGTTGAAGAATAAAATTATAGACAAGAGAAATAGGTTCCCACATAATCCCATGTGCCTGCAATTCATGTCTAAGCATCAAATGGTTAAAATGAAATCATGCTCACATCTAACATATTTACCTCAACAGTTACCCACATCTACCTAATTAATTATATGAATATATTATTCCATGTCACTTTACCTTAGTTATAATATAACATCCTTATTTGATTAAATAAAAACATCTTTCAACGTTATAAAATAACTTTAATTACATATTAAATAACCATACATATATTTCCCAAATGATCATAAAAAAGTAATCACATTATCAAATCACAAAACATGAATGTAAAATTTGTGTCAAAAATATTTCATCAATTCATCATTGAATAACTCCAAAAAATAAAGGAGCATATTAGAAATCTGATCAACATGAAAATTTACCATCTGATGAAAGATTAAGATTTGTATCAATGGATAATATCCCCTATAAATCATATTTATAGTCAAAGGATATTATAATATATGATAATTCCTTTAAAATATCGATAATATATATATTAAGGAAAACAAACTTCCCATTTTGAAACAACTTCATAAAAATTTAAAAACTTAAACAAATATCATTAGATATTTTTTATTTGAAAATAGACAAGGATATATTTAAGTGAATAATCAATGAAATGAGTGGCCTTGATGGTGGGAAATCCTGATTATTCCATATATGATAAATGAAACCAATACATTTATGGTTTTTTAAAAAAAATTAATAATATATGTCATTCAGTAAATGGAAATAGGGATCCTTTTAATCCAATTGTCAAAAAGACAAAAGCATAAAAATGAAATTAATAATCATATATGAATTGTAAAACCCTATTTAAAACATTTTTAGAAAACATGAATATATATAAAATATTTTTTGACCAAATAGATAAGTCATGTAGATTATAATTAAAACAATTCCTTCTCTATCTTGAGTACACTATGAAAATAAAATGAAATGAAAATATATAATTTCAATAAATATCTCTAGGAGAAGAAAATTGAAAATATGATGTTGTGGTATATCATAATAACTCATCACTATAACCTTAAAAAAAATTATAAACAATTAAATTATCCCATAATCCCTTGAAAATTTGGTATAAATTAAACCACTATTCCTATAAAATAAGGAATCATAGATAGACATGTAAATCTGTATAATTTATTTTATAAACATAATAAAATAAATTCATGTGTATTATATAAACCAAATAAAAGAAAAATGTGGTGAATAATACATGATTCTAATAGAAATAAAAGTGATATTAAAATCCATTACATAGGCCAGACTTCCTTCATACACAATGGGACCTCATATAATTTGCATGAACTCCTTTAGATATCATATTAAGGATTTGAGGGTAGAAATTTTGAGAAGAAAAACTAATATCTAATATGGATATAAATATTGAATATGTATTTTCTCATGTTATGGTTAAGATATAAGGATTATTATCATATAAAAAATAGAATGGTTGGGTTTACATTAATAATTGAGTGGAGGAGGAAATTAAATTTCATAAAATATTTAATTAATATAAATTAAAATTGATGTAAAAATGTATCCCAATTTATATTATTATAATATTACAATAGTATGAGATTAGATAAACTCATATAATAAAACATATACATGTATGGATCATATTTTCACACTTCTTTTTTTAACCATTTGTTAACCCTTATGTTAAATATGGTGTTATCAATGATTTTAGTATTAAGTGTTTAATATAGTAACTATAAAAGAAAAATGTGCTATAAATGGAAAATTATTAATAGCATCAACCATATCCTATTCACGTGACCAATAAATAGTTTCTTTGTATTTCAAAATCATTTTATTAATGTATATTTATTATAAAATAACATAAACATAATTTTTGGAACCAATCATTTAATTAGAATTTTAAAAAAATGAAGGGAATCGAAATTTATTGCAATGAATCCAAAGCCCTGTATCATTTTATATTTGATAAAAATAACCGTCATAGATAATGATTCATTAATATAATATTACGTTTTATATTTTTGAAATATATTATTTTATTTTTTTAATTTATTTAATAATTACGAAAAAAATCGTTGTCAAAGATTTTAAGGGAGTTATTTCATCACTAAAAATTTAAAATAAATTTCAATGTTAAAATAATATTTATTTTTGAAATGTATATCTATAATTAAAAATATCCCCTATTTTTCCTATATTAAAAATTTTATACTTATTAATGGAAAATGTGTGGCATTTTTTCTTCATAATCACATAAATATTATAAATGTCAAAATCATGTCCAAATGGGAAAAATGAGATATAATTTTATTTGGGACGAATATGGATTATTCATACACATCCAATAAAACTAATTCCACTTTTAGTGTCAATAATTAGTCCTTATCCATTTACATTTAAACTTAATTTCCGAATTTATCATTTACTGTGGTAACAAAATTACTATTGTTAATATTCATAAATTAATGAAATATGAGGGAACTATTTACCAAATAAATACCAAAAAATTAAAATTATTGTAAAATTTTTTTAGGATTCAAATAATTTCATTGGAAGAATTTAATTTTAATATTATTGTGTAAAATGAAAAAAAAAAGTTTTTAGAAAAAATGTTTTGGAAGCCCAAAAATGTGTTTGAAGACCAATAATTTACTCTTAATTATTATGTAAATATTTTTTATTTAATAGAATATTGATTAAAAATGATTGAAATAAATTTTAATATATTATTTTTAATTAAATAAGTTTTATTTTACATGTATATCTAATTCAACACATAAGAGAACCTTTTAATGACATGCAAATGACATTTTAAAATAAATCATTATTTTTACTATTTACTAAACAAATTATCTTTTTAGAGAAATAAAATAATATAACCTAAAGTTATTTTTGATATGATAATATAAAAAAGAATATCCTTGTAATGAAATGAAATTTTTAACATTTTATGAAATTTAATTATAATTAAAAATTTTTAAAAAATAAACAAAACCAATTTTTAATGAAAATAAATATTTCATGCATAAAATGGTTTCAAGAAAAATTGAGTGCTTATATTATAATAATTATTGAATAAATATGTATTTACTAGGAAATTTGTGTATTTAATAATTTTATCAATCTAATTAAAACATTCCAATTTATTGGTTAGGATATAATGGTGATATAGAATTATTTCATTCGTTATTTAAACTATTGGTTCCATTAAACACAATCTAATCGATAAATAAAATTAATTTATAATGAAAATATTCCTAAAATAGTAGGGTGTCACATTTACACCTTTTTTATTATATTCAAAAAACATAATATATGGAAAAATATTAATTATTTATGTTTTATAGGGCATGAATCTCTTGTGATAGTATTATTTACCCTTATTAAGATCAGATACCTATGTTTTCATCTTTTTTCCCACTGATGGTGTTCAAATAGAATTAATTATGGTTACCCTTAATTGAAATATGATATCACCACATCTTTTTTTTATATTCCCTAGGTTATTATAAAGGTAATTCAGTATGATTTTTTAAAAAGTGTATCATATGAGATGAGAATTTATGGGAGTTTTTGAAAATGTTGTAAAAAACATTTTATGTTTCTAATCTCTAATGAAACAAATACTATATGTTATGGAGTTTTATTTATTATTTTATTTGAATTAAATTAATGTGATATTATGTAATATGTAGGTATTAAATTCATGGGTCTCCTTATTTGCTGCTAGAACATACAGTAATATTTTTTTCAGGATTATGATATCAATAATAAGAGAATATAAACTAAATCAGCATATGATTAACCAAAATGGATGTTGTATGATACTAAAATTAATCAGATTTTTTGAAATTTTCATATTTTAGGACATAATAAGATTGATATATCTACTCATATGATTAATAAAATTATTATTTTTACTATATATACACACACTAACCTTTTTAGTTTTTGTAAATGTTTATATCTAGGAAGAATACAGTAAAAAATTAAGTTAATGGGTTGTAAAATGAATATAAAATTTTGAAACAAAAAATGGTGAGATAATGGGTGAAAATAATATTGCTTATATCAAGATACAAACAATGATTGGAATCCCTATGGACTTCATAAGGCACTAAAGAAGGAATAACTCTTCTTTGAGTTCATTATGATAAAAATTATTCCCTCATTTATCAGTTTTTGAACCAACTTATTATTGGTAAATCCATCAATATAATAGAAAATATATTTTCAAGTATACATTTAACATTTCATAAATTTAATTTTATATCTATTTATCATTACAAAAGTGAGTAAAATATATATTATAATTACTATTTATATGATATAAAATGTGGAAATAAACTCTATAAAATAGGATGAGTTTAAAAAACATTATTCACAAAATATTCTACCATAAAATTTTTCAAGTAAATTAATTAATTAGAATGACTGTGAATTATAATATAACTATATATTAGTTAATATATTAATTTTTAAATAAAAATATATTCAATAACATGTTTTATTAAAACACCATGTTTAAATAAAACGAATAATAACATTTTTTAAAAAGGATTTAATAATCCTATCCTCTAAGATAGAAGGAATGAATAGGAATAAAAAAATTATACAGAATATACATAAAATATCTATATAATTTAAATATATTTATTAATGATAAAAAAAAATGTACTCAATTTTTTGTAAAGTCATTTTATGCATCAGAATACATTCTGTTAAAAATTGGTTTTTTTCTTTTTTTTTGTGTTGAAATTATAATTTCTTTATTAAAATAAGAGAAATTTTATTTTAGAAAATATATATAATTTTGTAAAAAAACATATAATTATAGTCTTAGGATTATTTTTAATGATATTTTTAAGTTTAGTTATAATAAATACCAATTTTTATAAAATTTATATTTCTTTTAATAAAATAATTAATTTAAAAGTATCACAATATTTTTTATTAGATTTTATTGAAAAAAATTGATCCATTTTATTAAAAATAATATAAATAATTATATAGTAAACAACTTTATATTTGATTTCAGTATGGGTTTAGTTTTATACTATACTATGGAATTTTCTAAAAACATTATTTCATTAGATTTAATGAAGATTTAGTAAAATTGATTCTTCATACATATATATATTAAAAATATAAAAATATTTCCCTTATTTGGAATCATGAGGTTATTATTTTTTAAATAGGTCCCATATATTTTTATTCATTTTTAATTATTACTATAGAAAATATTTTTCACCTCAGTAATAGAAAAATAAGTAAAATGAGGTTAAGACAAATGGATATTGAATAAAAATATCACTAAAACATTGATTTATTATTTTTTATTAAATCATATAACCCAATAAATTCTATAAAAAAATATATGGATATTTATTTTCATATTAATTATATTGTAAAATTTAAATTTTTTTGGAAATCATATATCAAAAATGTATCTTTCTTGACTTTAATTTATATTAAATGATTTCAAAAGAAAAGAGAGATGTTATAAATAATATAAAAGGATGTTTTAGAAATATATACAATGTTTTAATGATATTTTTTAAATTTTTATTGATTACATAAATATATTATATTCTTATTCAACTTCAATATATTTCTTTTTCAATAGGTATAAAAATGAATTTGAATGACATTAAATACAATAAAACTGAATATTTTAATTAATTTTCATATTTTTCTAATTTAATCAGTAATTATAACATATATATATTGTTAGATGTGTATAGATTCAAATAAGATTTCTATCTAAATGTCTTTGATAACTAATAAAATGGATAACCTAAATTTTTTTATTTATTATATTTCTTAATAAAAATATATTAATAAAATCTTCATTTTTTGAAATAGATCAACTGAAATGATAAATTTTCTAAAATTTGATCTATCGCCCATTTTAAATAATCATGTTACCTTATAATGGTAAAAAGAGATATTATGGGGGCAAACTCAAAATATAAGGCTCAAATAAAAACATAATCATGTAAATATTCTATTAGATAATTTTATTTTGGACTTCTCATGTTATAAATATTAAATTGTGTCAATATAGTTCCACTTTATATTACTATGATACATATAATATTTAAATTTTTTATGTAATGACATGTGTCTTATTTCCCTCAATTATTAAAGGGTACCACTCTTCTTATATTATCTATAAATCTTATGGAATATAGTTTGACCTATTAATTCCCATATAATATCAATAACATCTTCCCATGGATTTAATTCTCTTGTATTATCATAGAAAAAACCTATAAATCTTAAATATTAATAAAAAAGTATTTTTTTGATGAAAATTTAAAACCCTTGCCTAATTGTTTTCATTTAATTTACTCTTCAATATCCATACAATATTATAAAACCATTCACATATGTTAATAAAATTATTTTCTATGTAGTTAAAATTTATTACAATATAGTAAAAAATGTAACACCCCAAGCTTCTAGGGTACACTTCTCTTTGAATAATGCAATAGCGTGTGGTGTACGAAACATCGAGTTCTAACACACCACAACCAATCAAACTATCCGTTATGAATAGTAATACCCACTTTTTGAAATTTATAAATTTTATTTTTCAAAATGGACTTCATTTTTTGATTCGGAATATCTAAATTATCCTAGGGTGAATTTTTGGTATTTTTCTGAAAAACATTATTTTTGGATGAATAGTGAAACCACTATGTGGTAGTTAAAAAAACTAATTTTTTCATAAAACTGACTTTTACTGCTTCTCTGAATGAAATTTCAAAAATCCATGAGGCACAGTTAATATCAAGGAGTAAACTGTGGTTCATTGAGATGAAAATAATTTTTGGTGAATAGTAACTTTTTACTTTTATTCACCATGGTTAAAAGTAAATAGGGAAATTTAGGGTAAAATTAATCTTAAAATTACCCTAACACATGTCCTAATTCTATTGGACAAGTGTATCTTGACCAAAAACATCCTTAGGAATAAAATATTATCATTTAGGTCCACATGGATTAGATTAGGACATTTATTATTATTTAATTCAAAGAAGAGTGAAAAGAGTTAAAATCAATGTTTATTTATTAAAACATTTTTAATATAGGGTTACAAATAAGATAAATTCGATTATAAATATTCATTATAGATCTATAAATATTTCATACGTAATGATATTTTATTTATAATTTTTAGACATTAAATAATTTAATTTATTTATGACACAATGATGATGCAGTAATTACCATAATAGTGAAAAATTAAAATAATTGATATTATAAATACCCAAATAAATATAATTTGAGACTTTTTATGAATTAAACTAATTTAATTGGTTAATATGACATTTTAGGAATGATATAATTAACTTTTTTTGAAGTAATAATTCTATTATTATTTTCACAAAAATCATTTTTCTAAATTGTGTCAAAATTTACATAAAAGAGTTTCTAAAACAAATATTATATTATTAATTGATATTAAATTCATAAAAATCTATGGTTTGGCCAAGAGAATTATATAATGATAGTTTTATCATTAATGTACCACTTTAGGGTCGTTTGGAGGTATATAGGATGTTTATTAACCATATAATATAAAAATACAAAGAGACATTGTAAAAGTGAGACTAAATAACTAAGAGTTAATACATAAAGATAAGGTTAATATTGTCACCCAAACCTATCTAAATCCTATTTTTTTAGTGGTTTAAGACCTTTCCCCACCTTAGAATTTTAATAATACACTTTGGATCCATTAAAACCCGAATATGAATTTATTATAAAATAATATTTCTAGCTTTTCCAATGGTTCCACTCACCCCTCTTATAAAAGGGCACTCCCCCTTCTCATTAATTCACACCATAAAAGCCATTTGGATCAACTAAACTCTGCCCAAATACTCTCTCAACCTCCCTCAATTAATCCTAGAGTCATTACATTAGTCATAAAGCCAACCTAAGGAGCCATTTTGATCAAATCAAAAGGAAGAACCCGAAGAAGAGGTAATGATTTCCCAAACCTTTTCAAGTTCCTTTCTTCTTCCACTTCTTCTTTCTTTGTTATTCCCATTCTAAAATATTGAATGAAAAATATCATATATACTGTAGTTTTAATATAAATATGGTACAACCATATTCAGTATTCTATCCGTCCTTTGAATAACATTTCACCATACATGCGTACGTACGGCTTACCGTCTCTACATCATGGTGTAATTGTTATTCAATAAATTATTATTTGGATGGGTATAATAATGATGTGTAATTCATGTAAATAATAAATATAACATGATAATGATTATTTATATATGTTATACCTTCCAATTATATATTATTTTAATATCAAAAAAATGATATTGTCGCTCGTGCGTACGTATGGACTACCGTCTCCACGAACATGATGAGATTCATTCTCCATCTTATCCGTTCAAGTATAATTATAATTTGATGATTTCAAAATAATGTTTAAGGAAATTATATAATTCTGGATATGAATAAGATACAACATATCCATGACAAACATGTATTATGTAACAAAACATATAAAATAAAACGAGTAATTTAACACCCGAAACAACGATAATTCTAAAATATTATTAACAATGCAATGTTAAAAGATAAAATATGATATAATATTAATATATATGATTCTTTTATAATTTAATAACAATTATTTCACCATTATATAGGAGTTTAGCCTACCCCATCGAAGGAAAATTACATGGTGAGGGTTATTTCACAATCTCTTCATTATCAAAGGTTGTTTATACATGACTATCTACTCGGACCTCTTTATCATCCACATCCATATTTATTAAAAATGTATTTCAAATAATTCTTAATATTTTAATGACTATGGTATAAATTAATTTATTCCCTTGTTGAATTTTTATATTAAGTTTATAAAGGAATCTTTCTGTCGTTTTTCAAACAAGGTCCCTTTTTAACCTTTTCGACAGAATTAAGGTAAGAATGTTTTTTTAACTTATACAGCAGGTGTGGTTATTCTCCGCCATTAATACACCTTTGATTCATCCCTTACACAATTATAAAGATATTTTCAGAATAATGGTTTTCTTTTATAATTATGTGATTTTTAATTGATTTCAAAAAAATAGATATTTCTCTCAAATATATGAAAATCCAGTGCAAATGTATACGTATTTAACACAAGCTTAAAAATGTTTTCAGAAAACCCAAATCTCGAGTGTGATAGATAGGAAGGGATTGGGCATGGACCCATCATGGCCTATAATTACTCGAGCAGTCTCAGAATTAGTTATTTTGTTTTCAGAAGCTTCCATAATGTTATCAGAAAAACACTGAATTATATTTTAGAAATTTTAAATGTAAGTATCTTCAAAAAAACATTTCATGGGTAGGTCTCATGAGAAAAACTAGTGTCTTAGCACAAGGCCTTGACAAAATATTATTTGCAGTCTTGGCACGAGGCCTTGGCTATGGGGTTATGATAGTTTGGCATTATGCATTCCATCATTATGAAAGTGGTTATTGATATTTCATGTGATTATTCTATTAGTAGAATATCCATGTGAATAAGTAAATGGCATTGTTTCATTTTATTTTTTCCATACTATGTTCAAGTTAAAGTTTAAAAGGCTTTTTTAGTAATACATTGCCTTAAATGTTTATTATTATTTATGAAAGTGTCCTCTATATTGTTATCCTTACTGGGCATTTGATCTCACCCCTTTTCTATGTTTTATTTTTCCCAGGATGTGAAGAAGTAAATTGTGAATGACCTGCAGGGATAGTATGAGGGGATAAGAGTGTAAACTATAGAGACTATGTTGTTGTAGTTTTCATTTTTATGATGTAATGTAAAACTTTATGAATATATATAGTGTTTCTAAGGCTACTAAACTAATCGGTCTTTCGAGACTTCATCTTTCTTGTGATCATGCCAATGTTATGTAATAATGCACCGACTCTGGGTAACTCGGGTCGGGGCGTTACAGTTGGTATCAGAGAAAGTTTAGTAAAATCATTGGAAGCTAGATTCAGATAAACTCTGATTAGAGCATATAGACATATGATGGACTTTGATGATTAGTATAGAAGAACGTCCTACAATTTTGGTATTGTAGAGATTTTGTGATTTTTCTGATTAATACTTCCATGTCTGGATATGAGAAGGTAGAGGCGGCTCTGGCACAGATGTACCTAGGGGTAAAACCCAAAAACACCGCTTTGAGATAGACTCGAACGGGAACTGGTGCACGACAACAGGACTTGCTGCACTCTTGGTTACGACACTCCCGAGGGATATGCTTAGGATAACTCTCATTTTCTTTACAAATAATTATTAAGGGGTTATGAGTATATACATCCTCAATGAAAACATTTTTATGATTATGTATTATATCCATAAATAGTTCAATTTATGTTAAGTGTTTTATTAGTATGGAATTATGTATTTTGATTCATAAACTGATCTAGTTTATGCCATTATTTAGAAATGGCGCCAAGTGGAAGAAATGGAAACTGTATCAATGCACGTACTCCATGTGGGGATTTCCCTCCTACTCAGGATAATTATAGTGGAGCTGGTGATGGAACTGGTGCTGATCAACTAATCACCATACTGGGATAACTCACTCAGGTTATGAATAATAACCTTACCCATATGGATCACCCTGATCCACAGCATGGAGGATCAATGTTAGATCTCTTCATGAGGCAACAACCACCAACATTCAATGGGAGTATAAATCCATTGGTAGCTGAGCAATGGATAAGTTCCCTAGAGAAAATATTTCAAAATTTGGGAAGTAGTGAAAGGTAAAATGTTATCATGGCAGTTTACCGCCTCATTGGAGATGCTGATCAATGGTGGTCATTGATTCAAAACATGAAAGAATATGATGAAGTATCAAATATGGAATAGAGGGAGTTCAAAGATCTTTTTTTAGAAAAATATTTTCCTCGTGACCATTGATCAGATATGGAATGACAATTTCTGAGTCTTAGACAAAAGGAGGATGAGAATGTCGCAAAGTATGAGGATAACTTTACAAGGTTAGCAAGGTATGCTAGAGATTATATGTGTAACCCAAGAAGTAATATTGATCGTTTATTTTATGGGTTAAAACCATTTCTCTGTCCAGCATTAGTCTCACAATCCTTCTCGCCATACGAAGACATTGTCTCATGTGCTATCAGGACAGAAAAGGAATTCTCTAAGTCTTATGAATTTAAAGCAAAGAAAGAGAAGAAGAGATCTGCTGATCAATCTTGGAATGGATATAAGGGAAAGAAGGGAAAAATTGAATATCCAACCTGCAGTAAATGTGGGAAGAAACACCCCGGTACATTCTTAAAAGGAATGGTAGTCTGTTACAAGTGTGGTGAAAAAGGCCACCAAGCTCGTGATTGCAAGGGGAAGAAGGAAGAAACCGATTTCCAATGCTACAATTGCAGGTAGATGGGACATTATGAAAATTAATATCCTAAGGGTCAGGGGAACTTAACTCAGAAAAGGCCATGGGATCAAGGCCAAGCTTATGCTATCACTGCTGCTGAGGTAGAAGCTCTGAAAGACGTGGTGGCAGGTAATTTAATGGTTTCCTCAAGTTTAGAAAATGCATTATTTGTTTCTCGATCATCACATTGCTTCATATCTTCCCAGTTTGCTAATAAAATTAGACATTTTCAATTTGATTTAACAAGTGAGTTTCAGTTAAAACTCCTAAGGGAAGTATCATTACAACAAAGTTTTGTGAATCAGCCCCTATTAGAGTACATAAATCTTATTTATCCACTGATCTCATCGTTATACCTATTATTGAGTTTGATATAATCCTCGGTAGGGATTGGCTTTCGGACCATGATGCAAAGATTTATTGTAAGAAGAATGAGGTTACGATTTTTTATGATGATGATAAGGAACACCTTTTCTTTAGAGCAGAATCGTCACCACCTAATTCTTATCTAGATCCACCCCCAGTAGCTCAACTAAATTCAATTATTGGGGAGGAAGAGGATGATATTACAGTGGGTGAGGAAAGGAATGTTAAAATATAGGATGTACCTATTGTGAATGAATATGTAGATGTGTTTCCGGAAGATTTAACTTGACATCCTCCAGAACAAGAAGTTGAGTTTTCTATTGATTTAATTCCTAGATCATGGCCTATATCAATGACCCCTTATAGAATGGCCACTGTAGAATTAGTTGAACTAAAGAAAAAACTAGAGGAATTTAGTAATAAAGGATTTATTCACCCTAGTGTTTCTCCATGGGGAGCCCCTGTTCTTTTTGTTAAAAATAAAGATAGATCTATGAGGTTATATATCGGCTACATGGAGATAAATTCTATAACAATAAAGAAAAACTATCCCCTACCTCGCATGGATGATTTATTTGACCAACTACATGGAGCTCAATACTTTTCAAAGATTGAACTTTGATCTGGATACCATCAGTTGTGTGTGAAGAATGAAGGCATTCCGAAGACAGCATTTCGAACCGAGTACATGCATTATGAGTTTACAGTAATGCCTTTTGGATTGACTAATGCACCCTCTGTATTCATGGATCTGATGAATAGAGTTTTCAAGAAATATCATGATGAATTTGTGGTGGTATTTATTGATGATATCTTGGTATAATCCAAAATCTACAATGATGATGAAAATTACTTGTGCATTATCCTGAGGACTCTGAGAAGACTTAAATTATATGGGATGTTTAGCAAGTGTGAATTATCACTTCAGGAGATTTCTTTTCTTGGCCATGTTGTCTATAAAGATGGAATCTTTGTTGATCCTTCTATCACCAAGGCAATCCAAGAATTCCCAGCACCTACGAGTATAACTGAGGTATGCATTTTTATTGGTTTGGTAGGTTATTATCGACGTTTCGTCCAGAATTTTTCCCGATTGGAAAACCCATTAACGAAGCTCACACGTAAAGGGGTTAAATTTGTTTAGACAAAAGAGTGTGAAGAATGTTTTGAATAACTGAAGATAATATTAGTCAATGATCCTATATTGACTCTACCATCGAGGAATGATGGGTTCCTTATTTATAGTGATGCATCGAAGAAAGGACTTGGTTGTGCCCTTATGCATAATGATATGGTTATTGCCTATGCATCACGACAGTTGAAAATTCATGAACAAAACTATCCTACTCATGATCTCGAATTAGCAGATGTGATATTTGCTTTGAAGATATGGAGGAACTACCTCTATGGTGAAAAATGTGAGATGTATAATGATCAGAAGAGTTTGAAGTATATTTTCTCACAAAAAGAAGTCAACATTAGGAAAAGGATATGGATTGAATTACTCATGGATAATTATTGTACGATACACTACCACCCGGGGAAAGCAAACAATGTGGCAGATGCTTTGAGCAGAAAATACCTTGGAGTTTTGAACAATATGAGAATTAAAAGGGATCCAATTTTCATGGTTCTAGTAAATATGGACATGGGAATAACCAGGTATGGTGAAACATCAATGCTTTTTCAAATGGTTTCCAAACCATCTTTACTAGAAAGGATTAATATTTCTCAGACAGATGATGAAAAATTTCAAAAGAAGATTAATGATGTGAATGATGAGAGATTGAGAGACTTTGTGTATTAAGATGGAATTTTGAAATTTGGGAAGAGACTTTGTGTTCCTGATATACCTGATCCAAAAAGGGAATTTCTGGATGATGCTCATAGTTCCAATTTCTCTATACACCCTGAGAGCACCAAAATGTATAGAGACATGAAGGAAAATTTTTGGTGGGACGACATGAAGAGGGAAATTGCTGATTTTGTGTCAAGATGTATGGATTGTCAACAAGTGAAAGCTGGAAGGCAACAACCTGGAGGTGTCATGCAACCTCTTCCCATAACGGAGTGGAAATGGGACAATATTACGATGGACTTTGTCATGGGGCTACCAATGACTCCTAGAAGGAACGATGCAATATGGGTTATTGTTGATCATCCTACCAAGTCAGCATATTTTATTGCTATAAGAGAAGATCTACCACTGGAACATCTAGCAAGACTATATATTAATGAAGTGGTGAGACTTCATGGAGTACCCATATCGATTGTTTCTGATCGTGATCCCCATTTTACTTCATGATTCTGGAAACTTCTTCAGAAATCCTTGGATACTAAACTTTATTTGAGCACTACCTACCACCCTCAAACAGATGGGCAATCAGAACGAACTATTGAACCCTTAGAAGACATTTTGAGATCCTGCTCACATGACTTTCTGGGTATGTGGGATCAATATTTACCTCCAGTAGAATTTTCTTATAACAATAGCTTCCATTCGAGTATTCATATGGCACTATATGAAGTGTTATATGGAAAGAGATTTCGCACACCAACATGTTGGGATGACGTTGGTGAAAGAAAACTTGTAGGCCTAGAACTGGTGGAGGAAGCGATGGAAAAGGTGAAGGTAATCCAAAACCATATCAAAGCAGCTCAAAGTAGGTAGAAGAGCTATGCTGATAATCGAATGAAGGATTTGGAATTTCAAGTTAGTGATCATGTTTTCCTGAAGGTATCTCTAGGGAAGGGAGTCATACGTTTTGGTAATAAAGGTAAACTGAGTCCTAGGTACATCAGACCTCTCGAAATTCTAGAACGAATTGGGGCTGTAGCTTACCGATTGGCAATGCCGCCAAGTCTCTTCAAAGTTCAAGATGTGTTCCACGTATCTTTGTTGAGGAAATACATGGCTGACCCAACGCATGTACTCATCTATGAGGAATTAGAACTGGAACCCGATATGTTTAATTGCGAAGAGCCCATCAATATTCTTGATAGGAGGTAACAATTACTGCGAAACCAGACTACTTGTCTGGTAAAAGTCTTGTGGAGAAACCATAAGACAGAAGAGGCAACGTGAGAACCCGAGGAACATATGATGAAGAACCACCTGAGTCTTTTCATGCGATAGTGTTATTGAAATTTCAAGGACAAAATTATTTGAAGGATGAGAGAATTTAACACCCCAAGCTTCTAAGGTACACTTCTCCTTGAATAATGCAATAGGGTGTGTTGTACGCAACATCGAGTTCTAACACACCACAACCAATCAAACTAGCCGTTATGAATAGTAATACCCACTTTTTTAAATTTATAAATTTTATTTTTCAAAATGGACTTCATTTTTGGAATTGGAATATCGAAATTAGCCTAGGGTGAATTTTTGGTATTTTTCTGAAAAACTTCATTTTTGGATGAATAGTGAAACCACTAAGTGGTAGTTAAAAAAACTGATTTTTTCATAAAACATAATTTAACCGCTTATGAGAGTGGAATTTTGAAAATCCAAGAGACACGGTTAATATCAAGGAGTAAAATTTGGTTCATTGAGAAGAAAATAATTTTTGGTGAATAGTTACTTTTTACTTTTATTCACCAAGGTTAAAAGTAAATTGGGTAATTAAGGGTAAAAATGATATTAATATTACCCTAACACATTTCCTAATTGTATTGGACAAGTGTATCTCGACCAAAAACAACCTTAGGAATAAAATATTATCATTTAGGTCCACTTGGATTAGATTATGAAATTTATTATTATTTAATTCAAAGAAGAGTTAAAAGAGTTAAAATCAAAGTTTATTTATTAAGGCATTTTTAATATAGGGTTACACATAAGATAAATTCGATTATAAGTATTAATTATAAAGATAAAAAGATTTCCTACATAATGATATTTTATTTATAATTTTTTGTCATTATATAATTTAATTTATTTATGACATAATGATGATGCAGTAATTACCATAATAGTAAACAATTAAATTAATTCATATTATAAATACCCAAATAAATATAATTTGAGACTTTTTATGAATTAAACTAATTTTATAGGTTAATATCTCATGTTATGAATTATGTAATCAAATATTTTCGAAGTAATAATTCTGGTATGATTTTCAAAAAAATCAATTTTCGAAATAGTGTCAAAATTGACATAAAAGAGTTTTTAAAACAAATATTATATTATTAATTGATATTAAATTCCTAAAAATCTAAGGCTCGGACGAGAGACTTATATCATGATATTTGTAACATTAATGGACAACTTTAGGGTCTCTTGGAGTTATATAGTATGTTTATTAACTATATAATATATAAATACAAAGAGACATTGTAAAAGTGAAACTAATTAACTAAGAGTTAATACTTAAGGATAAGATTAATATTGTAACCCAAACCTATCTAAATCCTATTGAATGAATGGTTTTAGACCTATAACCACCTTAAAATTTAAATAATATACTTTTTAGCCATTAGAAACTGAATATGAATTTATTATAAAATAATATTTCTAGCTTTTCCAAAGGTGCCCATCACCCATCTTATAAAAGGGCACACCCCCTTATCATTAATTCACACGTTAAAAGCCATTTGGCTCTGCCAAACTCTTCCCAAATACTCTCTAAAATTCCCTAAATTCTTCTTAGAGGCATTCCATTAGTCATAAAGACAACTTAAGGATCACTTTTGATCAAATCAAAAGGAAGAACCCGAAGAAGAGGTAATGATTTCTCCACCCCTTTTCAAGTTCCTTTCTTCTTACACTTATTCATTCTTTGTTATTACCATTCTAAAATATTGAATCCAGTATCTCCTATATACTGTAATGTTATTCAAAATATGGTACAACCATATTCAGTATTCTATCCATCCTTTTAATAACATGTAACCATACATGTGTACGTACGACTTACCGTCTCCACGTCGTGGTGTAATTGTTATTCAATAAATTATTTTTTGGATGTGTATAATAATGATGTCTAATTCATGTAAATAATAAATATAACATGATAATGATTTTTAATATATGATATAACTATTAATTATATATTATTTTAATATAAATGGAATGATATTGTTGCTCGTGCGTACATACGGACTACCGTCTCCACGAACGCGATGAGATTCATTCTCCATCGTATCCATTCAAGTATAATTATCATTTGATGATTTAAAAAATGTTTAAGGACTTGATATCATTCTATATATGAATAATATACAGCCTATATATGACAAACACGGCTTATATAACAAATCATATAAAAAAACAAGTAAGTTAACACCCGAACCAACGATAATTCTAAAATATTTTTAACAAAGAAATGTTAAAAGATCATATATGATATCATATTAATATATATGATTATTGAATAATTTAATAACAATTATTTTACCATTATACATAATTTTAACCTACCCCAACCAAGGAAAAGTACAAGGTGAGTGTTATTTCACAATCTCTTCATTATCCGAGGTTTTTTATACGTGATTATCTACTGGGACCTCTTTATCATCGACATCCATGTTTCTTAAAAATGTATTTCAAATCATTCTTACTATTTTAAAGACTATGGTATAAATTAATTTATACCTTTGTTGACTTTTTATAATAAGTTTATAAAGGAATCCTTCTGTCGTTTTCCAAACAAGGTCCCTTTTTAACCTTTTCGACACAATTAAGGTAAGAATGTTTTTGTAACTTATACGGAAGGTGTGGTTATTCTCCGCCATTTTTACACCTTTGATTCTTCCCTTACACATTTATAAATATATTTTCAAAATAAAGGTTTTCTTTTATAATTATGTGATATTTAGATGATTTCAAAAAAATAGAAATTCCTCTCAAATATATGAAAATCCAGTGCAAATGTATACGTATTTAACGCAAGCTTAAAAATGTTTTCAGAAAACCCGACTCTTGAGTGTGGTAGATAGGAAGGGATTGGGCGTGGACCCATCATGGCCTGTAATTAGTGGAGTAGTCTCAAAATTAGTTAATTTGTATTCAGAATCATGCATAATGTTTTTAGAAAAACACTGGAGTATATTTTAGTAATTTTAAACGTCAGTATCTTAAAAAACTTTTGCATCGGTAGGTCTCATGAGACAAACCAGTGTCTTGGAACAAGGCCTTGACAAAATCTTATTTGTAGTCCTGGCACGAGGGCTTGCCTATGTGGTTATGATTGTATGGCATTATGCATTCCATCATTATTAATGTGGTTATTGATATTTCTTGTGATTATTCGATTAGTAGAATATCCATTTGAATAAGTAAATGACATTCTTTCATTTTATTTTTTCCATACTATGTTGAAGTTCAAGTTTAAAAGAGTTTTGTTTTAGTTATACATTGCCATAAATGTTTATTATTATTTATGAAAGTTTCCACTATATTGTTATCCTTAATGGGAATTTGAGCTCACCCATTTTCTATGTTTTATTTTTCCCAGGATGTGAAGAAGTAAATTATGAATGACCTGCAGTGATAGTATGATTGGATAAGATTGTAGACTATGGAGACTATGTTGTTGTAGTTTTCATTTTTATGATGTAATGTAAAACATTATGAATATATCAAGTGTTTTCAAGGCTACTAAACTAATCGATCTTTCGAGACTTGATCTTTCTTGTGATCATGCCAATGTTATGTAATAATGCACCGTCTCTAGGTAACTGGGGTTGGGGAATTACAAAAAACCAAATTTAACATCTTTAAATTCTATTAGAATTTTAAAAATCATGCATGTTTATGTATGGTCTAACATCTCCACATAGAGGTATATTTTTATCATTACCCTTTTACATGTATGATTATAAAGGTGGAATTAATTAATATATTTAATATTTATATCATTATTATAATTTTTTAAATATAGTATATATTTTATGTCTATAAACATTCATCAATTAGAAATTGATAATATTGCTAATCTGTATCTATATACAACTACCTCTATAATATGATGTGATTATTTTTTATATTAAACCCATATTTATATGATAATAAATTCCAATAAAATGAATAGAATTTATATTAATAAATTTAATATAATTATGGACATTGAGGGACTATTTGAATAACAAATTAACCCCATATAATAATCCCATGTAATTTAGATGAAATTTATTGAACAACCCTCAATGGTCAATATAAGTGCGAACTATTTAAAAAATAAAATAAAAATATTAATAAAACTATCTTTTGAAATTGAATACATATGAAAAATTATTTTTTAATTTATTTAATAAATTTAAAATCATTATTTAAGAGGATCAAGCATCTGTGAATAATAAGAGACTCATGGTCAGTGTTATTCATCTCAATTTCACATAATTTAAATTTACGTTGTTTAATACACCCAATTTACTTTATATTGTGTACATACATCCACATTTACTTATTACAACACTATTAACTCTCTATTAATGGTATTAAACTTTCAAATTATGGTTTACACTTTTATAGGGTTTAGATTTGAATGTTATTAAAGGCATAATGGATTTATAATATAATATCATTTTATTTTGTTATTTTTTATGTTCATATTTCTTTTTTTAATGTTATATGATAATAATATCTAAAACCAGATATATTTTATTCTACTCTTCTTATGGTCAGGTTTTACATGTTTATTTTCCATTTCTTTAATTATTGGATTAAGAATCAATGAGTACAGTACTTGTAAGTCACATTCCTATAAAAATTATATTTTAAGGTTTCCATTCCAACCATTTTTATTCTATGTTGAGGTCATTTTTAATTATTAAATAATTATTTAATTTATTATATAATGGTTTATAAATATAATTTTAATCATTTTTAAATTTTTTTTTGAAAAAAAAAATTATGTTTTCTTTTAACATATAACGAATGAAGTGGTTTTCTGGTCATCATCACTATTATTTGCACTTGGATTCCATTGTGTGATTCAATGGTTATTTTCAATGAAAATATTTTTCCCAATATTATGGGGATTTTTTTAAATTATATCATAATAAAAGAGTATTATCTTATTAAGGGAATGAGAAGAATTTTGAAATGTGATTTATATTTCTATTCTTACACCCAATTACAAGGTAGCATTTTGAAATTTATACTGTTGATTTTAAATTATAAACGTATTATATTACTAAAAACCATCGTTTTGGATAAAAAAATGGTCTTCTATTAGAATTTAATAGAAATGGCTTATACCATATATTTAGATCCATCACATTATTTTTTTCATAATCTCCATCACTGTCCACTATTCATTGGATATTATTATTCTCCACTGTGTACATTTTTTCAATATTATTTGTCAATTAAATACCACTTATATTAATTTGATGATGATTCACAGGCATAATATTAATATATACAATATCCATTGATGGATGAAAGTTATTTCAATTGCAATGGATGTATTCCATATTATTGATTCAATAATGATAAATGTCGATTTATATGAAATTTTGAATGTAAATTGTATTGATCAGTCATAATATATATAATTCTATTTATGTGAATGTGATGGGCGATTCTTAGTTATAGATAGACTCCTGATGTATCAATAGTTTAAATGAGATAATAAATGTGGCCATATTAGGTGGGTATTTGGTGAGCATTTATGTATTTATTTAGAATAATATCTTGGTTGGGAGGCCTTGATAGTTAGATTCATTCTAATTAGGAAAAAGAATTGACAGGAATATCATGAATATCAGGATTTATGCATATCCATTATTTATAATTCTTTTTCTATTATATATGTGATTACTATATTGATATTTTCAATGGATGTTCACTAAAATATTGTTCTTGATTTAATGAAATGAGATGTGATATTTCAATATTCTATATTGGTTATTCTAAATATACACATGATATATTCTACTATATGTAACCCATATTTACCATCTCAGATCCCCCTGTAATTTTGTCATTTCCAAAAAAATATGAAGAATGGAACGTTCGATGATTTCTAAAAATTTTAAATAAAATTGTTCGTGAAATTTTTATTATTCCAATAGGATATTGGAATAAAGTATATATCTTGTTTCCATGAATTATAAATTGATAAATCCTTTATAATGTGATCCATTGAATCTTGTAATAATATAATATGTAAGAAAAATATATTATTTACTAGAGTGATGGTGTTATAGATGGTATTAGAGAATGTTTAATATGAACCTTGGGAACAAGAATTTAGATTTAAAAATTTAACGTAAGTATTTTTATATCCTTTTATAGTATTTGAGATGATTTTTTGGATTCTTATTCCATGTATCATTAGTGATTATGAATTTTGGTAAACTCATTCAGTTCCATGATTTGGGATGATACCTAGAAAATGTAAGGAAATCAACACCCATGGTTGATGTAAGGGTTAACCTGATAATTTACATGTGGTATGTACTGATTACATATTAATATAAACTCATGACTATGAAGTGAATTAAAATCAATAGATAATTATTATTGATACATTTAGAATAATTTGGTTTATATAAGTACCTTAGTATCATTTTTTGATGATTTCTATGAGATTATTTTCTTAGAATGATTGTATCCACAGATGTAATATTTATTCACCTTTGTATGACAAAGGGAAATAAATTAATATCCCTAATTTAATAATAAAAAATTTTAGGATTTTAATTCAGGGTTATTATTTTCAAATTTACTAATATATGATTATTTTGTAGTGGTATTTTAAAATGTATGTTTAGTATGAGAATGAATACAAAACAACCATTGAATGTTCTAATAATATTAATATGTGAAGAAAATATTGAAAGTATGAATTTTGTAAACATGTTTTTAATGAATTTGATAACCTAGGGAAGTTATTTTTTAAACAATGTGATATTCAAAGAGATATTTTTTGAAGAATATATATATATGATATTTATGGTAATTATTTCATTTAACATAGAGATCCTTGGTGATTTTTACAAAAAAAAAATTAGTTTATCTAGGAAAATATATATTTTGGAATATTTGATTTGGAGATATACATATTTGAGTATATGACTAATAATTGATTAATTTTTTTAGTGGATTATTTTTAATAATGGATTATTTATACTGATTATTATTTTATATTTTATTGATTTTAGATATAGATACATGAAATATAATTTCATTATATGTTCTATCAAAACATGAATTTAGTTCTTCATGAAAATAATTTTATCATGGTCATGATTATGCACCTTAATGTTTGAAATTATGAATATTTAATGGTATGAATATTTTTAGGTAAATTTTATTATATTTTATTTACCAATAGTAAAGTAATTTCTCAGTCTCGAGAGAACTAAAGAATACAATATAATATCTTTTATGGAATGTAATACTAAACTACCAATGTTAATTTTTAAGAAAACATTTGAAATAATGAGTCGTATATAGGTACACGCATAATAATATTCCTAGTCATAACCTATAATTTAATGTTCATGATAATATCTATAAATGATTTTATTACTATGTTATATATAGTTTAAAATTTTAAAGTTATATTTTTTAGGATGAATTATATATGTGGTGGAGATAATGTAATACCCCCAAGATTTATGTATATAATTTAATTTAAATATATAAACATGACTGGTAGAGTAACACACATGTTACACTGTGTTTAAACAAACCATAAAATAAGATTATTTAAATAATAATTTTATTACATTATATTTGGGTTATAAGGTATGATTTTGTTTCAAAAAATTAAAAAAATAAATTCAATGTTTTTTTATGTTATTTTTTTTTAATAATAACAATAAAAAATTAGTTTTTTATTAAGTTGTTTTATGTTTCAAAACACGTGTTCTTTAAAAAATGGTATATATTGAATTTTGTGCATAAATATTATAATTAATTTATACCAATTTTAGTAAGTATTTTTGATAATTTGGATTCAGTTTTTTAAATCATCATTCCATAATAGTATTAGTATGGTCTTTCTTTTAGGAGATATGAATTTAATGTGTATAGTGAAAAATATTTTTTTATACACTTTCATTCATTTTTTCTAAATCAATTCATTTTAAATAACCATTATATTTTGTTTTTGGTTATAACATAAAATCATATTCATATTATCAATATATTATAAATAATACCATATGAAACAAAATTAAATTTTATTTTGGATTAAATTTATTTTTAGGCTTTAAATCTCACATTTCTAAAAATCAATTCATTGTGTCTTATGAATTTATATTAAAATTGATTTCTGGAAAATATATAAATTTAATAGATAATAATGGAATCTATATATTTGATACTGAGGTTAAATTTTTTTAAATATGACCCTTTTATTTTTTGTTATTACAAATAGTTATAATGGTAAATATTTTTCACCATGGTAAGGGAAATACGAGTAAAAAGTTGTTAACAGAAAGACATAATGCATAAAAATATCCCTACCATATTTATTTATACAATTTTATAAATTTATTTTTTAAAATTACATCCTATATTTTTACATATGAAATATTTATTCCATATTCCTCTAATTATCACATTTACATTATTTTATAGAAATTATATATACATATTTTGAGTTCTTTGATTTTAAATTTTTCATATATTTTTTCATATATAATGATATATGATAAAAAAGAAAATAAAATTTCATTATGAATATAAATAAATTATATTTCCGATATTTATTTTTTAGAGTATATATTTACCTTAAATGATTTCTCAATGTTGATATAGTTATTTTTATAACATTAAAAAATTCAAGGTAAAAGATTTTAAAAATAATGAAAATTGTTTTTTTATTAATTTTTGAATTCCATGAAATTAATAGGCAATCATAAAATATAAATAATATAAAATTTTAATTATATTCAAATTTAATTCATTTTTTGTATTCCTTGAATTCAAATTAAATGAATAGTCCCAAATGTGACTGATGATATTTTAAGTTAAATAATTTTTTCTTAAATGATTTATAATTTTTATGAATTTTTGAATTCCATGAAATTAATAGGTAATCCTAAACTATAAATAATATCAAATTTTAATTATATTCAAATTTAAATCATTTTTTGTATTCCATGAATTCAAATTAAATGAATAGTCCCAAATGTGACTCTGATGATATTTTAAGTTAAATAATTTTTTATTAAATGATTTATAATTTTTAAAAATTGTAATAGGGAATTTTAGACTTTATGTGATAAATAAGATTTATCTATTGAACATTTTTATTAAACTTCTAACCATATATATAAATTTATGACCTGTTAATGCTAAAAACATATTTCCACCATTAAATTAAACAAAAGTTAACTTTGGAGTTAAATAAAATTATATTGTTTAAAATCGAACATAAATATGTAAAAAGTTTATTATATGAAGTTATTTTGAAGTTATGATGTTTTTAATTCAAAATTATATCCAATTGGTAAAATTTCAAATGAATATAACTTATATTATATATTAATAATTTAAGTAATTCGATGTGTTTCCCTTTCCATAAAAATAAAAGGGGAGCAATCCTCTTTTGTTATTAACAAATCATGGGAATATTACCTCAACCAAGACCTAACCAAATCCATTACTATAATTTAACCATGTAACTTGGATTCTCTTGTTTAATTAAATGACCACCCTTGAAGGATTAACGTGTAATACAATGTTTTTTCATCGAACAATAGGTATATCTCTTAATTGAATGATTCCATTTTATATCTTCTTTCCCTACCATTACATAATTTATAACCTTTGTTATATAGTAATATTCTATTCATATATACTATAATATATTTTTTTAGGAGGAATAACCATTTTTTAATTACTTTCCATTCAATGAAAAACGAATGCTTCGCTCATTCGTACATAAAGATAATCATCTCCAAGTGACTGTGTAATTGTATTTTAATCACAATTTTAATTGAAATGATATAATGTTTGAATTAATGAATATGTATTATATTTTTGTGAAATTAAGATTATTGAAATATAATATATCACTTACCTTCTTCCCTTATATCCATTTGAAATTGTTAACTTCATTTATATGTATGTTTGGGCTACCAACTTAATGAAGTGAAGTGATTTATTTTTATGTTACCACCATTTGTGATTGATTGAAAAATAATATATAATTAATTAAATTTATATTCATGAAATTTTTAAAACAATTTAGATGGTTGATCAGTTTCATCACTACATTAAAGATGGAAAATATTCCAAATTAATTTTCATGAAATTAACCGAATAGTGTTAATTTGACAATATAAATAAATAATATTACTAGAATTAAATTTAAATTGGTATAAATGAAAATTTAGTAAAATAATCAACATTAAATTTTTTATGTTAAAGTATTTTTTATATTTATGTTTATTATATATGAGTATCAATCATTTTTGACTATGTTGAGACCCCAGTTAAGGGTTTACATATCAATTTTACTTCCTCGAGACATATGTTATATTATGAAATTAATTTATTTTATATAGTTTATATACTACCCCATTGAAATATTATAAGATGAAATATGATAATTTCATTTTATTTACCTTTCCAATTCATTTTTACTATTTTATGATATTTTAATTCAAAATTTATTAATTTATTATATAATTTCATTTTAAATATTATTTAATTTTAGGATTATTTAGGGTCATAATTCCTTTAAAAAAATATATGATCCCATTCACTTAATCCATATATATTTTGTTCAGTTTTTATTTGTTTAATTTTCAATTCTTATCCTATTATAATGTGAATAAAAAATTACATTTCATCTGAGGGACATTCATTTTAATTTATTTTCATTGTTTTCCATCCATTATTTTTTATTATATGTTAGGATACATTTAAATATCTCATGAAAGATAGTATTTATTAATCAATGATTGGAAAACATCATTTTCAACTATTTATTATGATCTTTATAGATGTCTAAAATGTAATATTTTTGAAAACTTTTTATGGGTAAATTTTTAAATCTATAAGAGTGAAAAAATAATGATATATTTCTCATATATACAACATTAATGTATTTTCCCATCATTTTTCCACTAATTACTTTAAATAATTGATTAAATGTTTCTTTGGTTATTTTCCATGAAATATTTCTCTCAATATTTTGGGAATTTTTATTTAAAATTATATTAAAAAAAATTGGGACTAATTATATAATATAATGGAAATAATTTGGAAATGTGATTTAGAAAACCATTAATATAATAAGTTACAAGGAATTAATTTTTAATTGATTCATTATATTTTTATTTATAAAGGAATCATTTTATTGCAAAACCCTTATTTATAATGAATTGATGGGAATTAGTCATTTTTTATTTATAATGTTCTATACATAATTTTGTGATCATGAAATTACTTCTGACCATGTTCTCTATGACAATCCATTATTCAGTAGACATTTTTTTCTTCGATATTTAAATATTTTTAATATCATGGTTTGATTAAATATCTGTTCAATTAAATTATCTGTTCAATTACATTTATTATGGTTAGACAATATACCTTTTATATATATGGTATCTAAAAAAATCATAAATTTATTTCAATTAATATATAAAAATTTTCATATTCATGAATCAATATAAATAAGTGCAGGTTTTTAATGAATTTTATGAATTAATTACATAAATAGTTAAAATTATATGAAATACATTGGACGTACACATGATGGGTGGGGAATGATTTTTTATAGCCCCTATATACTTCAACAGGTCTCATGAGATAAACCAAATGGGAACATTATATGGGTATTTTGTTCAATTCAAACAATTTAAATATAATCATGACTAGGTTGAGTGGGTATGTTGTTAAGATTGATTGTTATATGAGAATTTCCTTGATGTAATATTGATGAATGATCAGCTTTTTTGAAATTTCAATTTTTTGAGTTTAGTTTCCATTTTCAAGTGATTTGTATTTTTATATTAGACACGATTGTACACTGAACAGATTTTATTGTTTTGAAAAAAAATATTTTTTTCATCAACTCCACCATATTAATTACATAATATTTATTATTGAAATATTATGATGTATATAATAGTAATCGAGAGATTGATCTCACCATTAATTTACTTTCCTTTTCTAATTTTATGATAAATGGATCATTGATTGAATTTTATAGTGAAATAATTTTTTCCATGCCATGGTATATTTTTTTAATTAAATATAATAATTAATTTTACATCTTGTTTTCAAACTCTGTGAATTGATTGATCATATGTAGTATGATACCTTTCAATTTATACCATTTTAGTAACTAATCATTATCTTATAAACACTAGAGTCCAATTGTTATATAAACCCACTAGTTTCTATAATGAGAACATCATATGATATTCAAGGTAAGATTCTTGTTCTATTATTATTTCAAAATTAAAATTGGATAATGTTTTTAGACTATTAAAAATAAATATCCAAAAGTAAATGGTTATAAGGGACAATTCTAGTTATTAGTATTGTTTTTGATTTCATCTAAAGAGAAAAATTGAGATTGGAGACTCAAACTATTCTCATTATGTTTTATTTAATGAGATAAAAATGGATTTTTGTGGAAAATAAAATAATTAAACCATAAGATAAAAAGAAATTTAATCCTACTACATGAAAAGTATGTGATAAATGGTGTTGCATCCCACCCCAAAATCCACTAATATGTGCCCCGAGGTAGTCTTCCACATGACCAAAAGCATGCCTCCTAATATTCTAGAGGCTAATCACTAGTAGTGAGGGCCTTGGTTTCGTATATTGGGATACCAATCCCTCATGAATCAAAGTATGGTACAATAGTAAATAATAACGATAAATTTTATAGCAAAAAACATATGAGTAGTAATTAAATAAGAATAATAAATAATATAATTTTAAAAAGGGGAATATGAATCATAAATATAAACAAAAACTGTGATGATCATTTCATATAGCTATATAAAAATGAGGTACAAAAGATACATGGTGAAAGGGAATATACCAAATTTTTTTAAAAATTAAAAAAGACAAAACATTCATACTACTAGAATAATGAAAATATGATTAATCCTCTTCTCCTAGAATGGATTATAGTACAAAAAATAATGCCTTAGATGATTGATGGCCACCTTTTCTTTTCATACAGAAATGAATTATGACTAGGAACCATTGGTGGCTCAAGTATTGTGTGATATAAACTCAGTAGGAGATAACAAATGTTGTCAATAAAAATCCATTCTGTGAATATCAAAATTATAAGTGTGCGGGTACATTATAAATATAAAGAAATATGTGAATAAAACATATAGATCTTTGTTCTGCAGGGATACCAAATCGAAACTACCTTCTTCAACCTTTTCTCAATGTCTATGAACCAAGGGGTACTGCATATGTATGGTATGACATATGAAATGGTAATCATAAGTTTTTTATCATGATTGGACAAATCAAAATCCATTGATACTTCCTGAAAGGCATATCATTTAATTTAATAAGTTCGAAAAACTGGAATTGTATAAAAGTAATATCTATTATTTAATAAGTTCGAATCCTAATCCCATCCAAGGAAAACTTTATTAAGGAACCATAGTGTTGAACCTGGAGCAATACAAATGACCAAAATCATAGGATTTTATCCATTATAATACATAAGGCATCTGAAGTATCACTTTTGGTGTGGTAAAGAATGAACCTACCAACTCCTCGATGGTGTAACACATAGTGGACCCAACATCTCACATGGATGGTGTAGCCATATAACCCACTGATTCCATCCCAGGTATCTCCCCAAGGGAACTGGTATTGACCATGGATTAATAAGTAATCATCCTACTGCTCCCTCAAATAGAAATCCATTAAAAGAATCCATGTATCTATCATGATATAAAGGAAGTCATTCTAATTACTAATTATAATGCATGATGGGTGTGCCTATTGAATCCTTATGTTTGGACCCTTTAATTAGTGCTAGCATAATTGAAGAGAAGCTTATGATTAGAACTAAATCCCACCATACCCCCAAAGAACTGATAATAAGTTTCCTAATTCATTGAATTCATGTAATTTAACTATGGAATAAAGAATATGGGCCTAAAATCATGGAAAAAATATCCAATAAATGCATATCACATTCCAAAATTGTTATTACAAGGAAATTAAAATGGAATAACTATTTTAAAATAGTTCTTATTTTCAAGAATAAGGATATCAAGACATTAATGATGGCCACTCTAAAAAGAGTGGATCATTTCTATGTAAATTCCTCATAGCATTGATTTTATAGTAACTAGGATCCCTTGAAACATATGAATAACTCTTAATTTAATTATTTAAAAAATAGTCGGTGATTCCATAATGTACAATGTAGCTCAAGGATGAATGATGAAAATGAAACTAGACTTTATGAAAAAGGTCTAGACCACCTAACAAAAGATCTTAGTAATATACTCATCCAATATAAGTCCTTCTATTGATATATAATGGGATAAATCAAAAGAATGGATAAATTTCCATTTTGTGTCCAACACAGTCAATGGAAAAACAAACCGATATTGGATGAAGGAGGTACTTAAAATCCTAGCTTAGCATGAGGAAGAGGGATTCATGTGGGAGAGGATATCGTCTAGAGGGGAACAAAATGGGTGAGGATTTAACAATATTTATTTCACAAATGGTCATTAGGACCATAATTATGGGGTCCCTGGTTTGGATAACTTTTTATCCAAACCATGCACAAACCATGCGCCCAACACTACCCAAATACCCCCTTCCCATGGGCTAGGCACACTATTTGACTAAAAAAGAACATACCTTAAAAAATTTATCTGTCACCTAATTAAGAAAAAATAGATATCCTTAAATATAATATCCCATGTTTTAGTAAAACATCATGGCCCCCAATTATTCACTAAGTACCCTTCATGGTTCAGTTTCATAGTTAACACTAACTGTGTGCTAACTAATTGACTCAACCGGTATCTCCAATTTCAAGATATCAATGGTCTAAATAGGCCCTTGAAAATCTAAAACAACACTATATCATTTTTATCACATTATTAGTATAAAATTAGTTGGTTTAATAGTAATATATGTTTCCATTTCCCCCTCAAAACAACTCATCCATAAGTTGCATGTTCATGAGTGGTAATGCATCTTATGAGAAAATTTTCATCCAATGAGATTAGGAATCAGCTTCTCTATCTACTTTCCTATCTTTTACATGTATTTGTTTCCACTTAACCCATACAAGAGGAACCGACCTACCTCAGAGAGCCTTCATTCTCTGATCAATGATACATTTTGGATTCTTCTTAAATGATTCATCGTCCTCCAACTCTATATCCTCAGGATGAAATGAATGAGATGTATTTTAATGATAAAGGAAAAGCTAAAATATTTGAAATGCATCTTTCATGTAATAGTACATATATGTTAAATGGAAATTATATTCTATCATCTAGACTGCCACCATGATATCAAAAGGCCCCAATTAATGAGGCTACAACTTTCCCTATCTCCGAGTCCTTATAAGACCAAATCAAGGTAAATATCATATTAATACACAATGTATGACCACAAAATCTAGATGAATGTCTCAATGATTGGTATACAGATTATATCTAGATTGATATGCATCCTTGTATTTCAGATTCATCTACAATTCACTAAAGTCCATTGAATGATATGAGGACCAAGTAGTGCTTCTTCTTATTCCAATAACAAAAAAATGCATGAACATCATGTCCTTCCCTATGTGGCCCCATATGGAGCCATTTTAGTCAATTCATATAAATTATTATTATAGGAAAATGCAGCTAGATGTATATGTTTCTCCCAAAAACTACCAAATACAATAACACATTCATGGATTTTGTCCTCTATCATCCATATTCCCTGCTTGGGATGTCCTTCTTTCTAAGGGTGATATGATGTACACAATAGAACCTATGATCACATTGTATTCTATGACACATACTAGAATCATGATGTAAACTGGGTACCATTAACCTCTATGATAGAACATAGAACACTATGATGGAGAAATATCTCCTGCATATAATTCCTTACTATCCCATTAACTAATATTATCTCTTGGGTTGGTATATATTTTGCATCCTTGTTCAATATATCGATGATCACCCATACGAAATCACAAACTCAAGGGGATTTTGGAAATCACATCACAAAATATATAGTTACTTAATTCCATTTCGACTCAACAATAGATAGAAGTTGTAAAATTATTATATTTTATTAGTGATCCACCTCCACCCACTAATAGGTAGAAAACTTCATGATGAAACCTAAAATATTATATTTTATACATGACCACCAATACTGATGACATATTTCTTTCTAAATTTTACTATGACGAGCATAAACTACAAAAAAATGCATTATATTCCCACATCAACTCTTCTTGATTATCTAAATATCATCCTCACTAATTACCCAACAAAGGGGCGATCCCTCTCCTAAGACATCGTCCATTATGACATTGCCTTCATGATTGGAATGATACATCTTCTGTTTCTTTTCTAGTTGGAATTATTTCACTATCATAGCAATTAAAATATTCAAACCTTGATAATGTTGAACCTATAAGTGCATATAAAAAATATCCATCAACAACCACTTGAAATTGGCATCTTGGATGAATTTTTTCTGAGTCTCTCGACACCATGCACTATCCATAAAATTTCCCTTTCCATGTGAATAATAATTCTCAATGTTAGATGACTATTGGTATTCTATTCACAGGACCAAACTCAAATTAATTTTACACACTGTAGAAATATACATGATAATTTTGTAGTTTGTGTAAAAAATGAATAATTCTACTAATAGATAATACCTCTAAAAGAATAAATTAGGAACCACATATGCTAGATCATTGACATGAATAGGGTAATTTGGTTCATGTGGTCTCAACAATTTGGACCCATACTCCAGAACTCAATCTCCCTACAACCTAACTATTCCAAGACCAGTTTCCCATGTATCACATTAGAATGTATAACTTATTCTTAGAAGTAATATAATAAGGATCAATGCCAAATTTATCCATAAAATTATCTCTTGAAGGGCTCTCTTATTATATTTATACTACAATAACATCACATACATCTTAGTTGTGAATATGAGAGGTGTTACAAGTCATGATATTCCCTGAATAAAACACAATTATTTTTTGTAGATCCCCAATAAACTATGTATATAAATGAAATTATTTGGATACTCCAACAAAACCATGAAAATAAACTTCTCTAGGTCGCCCGAAACCCATTCTTCTGAAATGATATGACCCATAAAGTGAACATTAATAATCCAAAATATTCATTTAGTTATATTATAATATAGTCAATACTATCTCCATGTATTATCCATGATCTCATGATGTTTTTTACAGTTGTGTTTAGTACACGAATAAATCAATATGTCATACATAAAGACTACAGAAAATGAATCCAAATTGTAACACCCCAAAATTTAATAGTAATTTATTTTCTTTAAAGTAAATCAATAGCTTGAGCTACATGCAACACCAAGCATGAGCGCACCACGACTTAATAAACAAGTCGTTCAAAAATGGTTACGAATAGTATTAACTGAATTTTGAATTTTTAATACTCTAAATAATTATAGAATCCATATTTGGTGTTTCTTATACATAATATAAGAAAAAATTCATTTTTTAGATTAAAGAAGTATTTTTAAAAAATGCACTTTTACCACCTTGTAATGGAAAAAAACTTTTGAAAAAAAATATTTGAACTTTTATATATTCAATTTAATGAAATTAAATTCTTCTTTATAATCAAGAAATAAAAATTTATTTTTAATAAATTGTTGGTACTTTTTTGATAACATTCATATTTTGATGAATACTGAAAAATATTAATTTTAATTGAAAACATCTATTTTAATCAAAATAATTAATAGTGTTAAATTAAGAATTTTAATGTTTTGGAAGTATAATTAGAATATATTTTTATCATTTAATAGTATGTAGTTCATTATAACTAATTTCCCATTAAAATTTGACATAAACACATGTCAATCATTTGATATTTTTTTCTTTTTAGAAACCTCCTTTTCGGTTTTGAAAACAGAATTAATTTAAAATTAATTAATGAAAATTATATGTTTTTATTTTGGAAAATAGAATTCATTTTTTAATTCGGAATATCAAAATTATCTTTGGGTGAATTTTTGGTATTTTTCTGAAAACATTCAATTTTTTTGAATAGTGAAAAACAATGTGTTATAGTTTAAAACTCACATTTTATTTAAATAATTATTTATTTTATTTAAATTTATTTTATGTCAATATAGATATATAGTACCTCTATAAGTTCATTTTAATTCATTGGATTCATTTTATAATAAAATTAGAGTTATAAAATTTTATTGAACCTTTTAACGTCTTTTACCTACCTTCTAGGAGCATTTGTGAATTTGCATAAGTCATAATTTTACCGCTTCTATGAGCTGAATTTCAAAAATCAGAGAGTCACAGATGGCATAAATAACTAGAATATTGTTCAATAATATGGAAATAATTTATGGTGAATATTAACTTTTAAATTTTATTTACCACGGTTAAATGTAAATAGGGTAATGAACGGTAAAAATGATATTATAATTACCATAAAACATGTCCTAATTATATTGGATAAATGTAATTCGACCAAAAACATTAGGTATAAAATATTTCCCTCTTTGGTCCACTTAGATTAGATTAGGACATTTATTAATATTTTTATTTAAATTAGAGTTAAAAGTTTAAAATTCAAAGATTAATAACTAAACCATTTTTAATATAGGGTTATACATAAGATAAATTAGAAAATAATTTTCCATTAGAAATATAAAAATATTTCATACATAATGGAATTTTAATTATAACTTTTAGACATTAAATAATTAAATTTAATTATGACACAATGATAATGTAGTAATTACTTTATTAATTAAAGATTAAAATAATTAATATTATAAATTCCCAAATAAATGTAATTTGAGTATTTTGATGAATTACAATAATATTATAGGATAATATTAAATTTTAGGTCTGAATAAATATTTTTTAAGTAATAATTCTACTATGATTTTCACAAAAACCAAATACTAAATAATTTGAAAATTGACAAAAATGAGTTTTTAAAACAAATACTATATTATTGGTTGATATAATTTTTCTAAAAATCTAAGGATCATCAAAAGGGCTTAAATAATATTATATATGTCATTAATGAACCACTTTAGGTTCTCTGGAATGTTTATTGTATGTTTATTAACTATATAGTGTAAGAATACAAGAATATCCAGTAAAAGTTAAACTATTAAACTAAGTGTTAAATCTAAAAGATAAGGTTAAAATGGTAACCTAAAATTTCCTAAAACCTTTTTTAGAGGTTTTCAACCCATAATAATCTTATATTTGAAATAAATCATTTTGGATCCATTTGAATCCGAATATGATATTATTATTAAATAATTTTACACGGTTTTCTAAAGTGACCCTCACTTATATTATAAAAGGGTACTTCACCTTCTCATACATTCACACCTACAAAGCCATTTTGTTCAGACAAACCCTACCCATATATCCTCCCAACATCCCTCACACCATCCTAGAGTCCTTAATTTGATCAAAAAGCAATCCTATGGATTCCTTTTGATCAGCTCAAATGGAAACACCTGAGGAAGTGGAAATAATTTCACCACCCTCTTTCTAGTTCTTTTCTTCTTCCACTTCAA
This sequence comes from Viscum album, assembly GCA_963277665.1. NCBI lineage: Eukaryota > Viridiplantae > Streptophyta > Magnoliopsida > Santalales > Viscaceae > Viscum > Viscum album. The sequence goes on along the minus strand of OY728131.1, from coordinate 1,223,160,843 downwards.
CATCCTCTTTATTTGTTGTTTCCATACCAAAATAATAAATCCAGGACCTTTAAATACTATGATTCAATTATACATATGGTATAACCATATTCATTATTCTATCCATCTTATAAATGACAAAGTCACCATACGTGTGTATGTACGGCTTACCATCTCCACGTTATGGTGTAGTTTGTTATTCAAACACTATATTATTTATATGGGTATAAAAATTAGTGTTACTGATGTAAATAATATATATAAAATGATAAAGATTCTTTATATATGATATAAAATCCAATTACATACAATTTCACCATCAATATAATGATATTTTCTCTTGTGCGTACGTATGTATTACCGTCTCCACGAACACGATGAGATTCATTTCTCATCGTAATCATTAAAGAATTATTTTAATTTTATGATTAAAAATAACTTTTATGAACATAATATCATTATGTAATTGAATCAAATACATCATATACATAAAAAACATGGCTTATATAACCAAGCATATAATGGAAAATGAATCTGTTAACACTCGGAACGATGACACTACTGAAATATTATTAACCATGAAATATTATAAAATCATATATGATATCATATTTATGTATTTTGTTTCTTTATAATTTAATAACTGTCATTTAACCATTATACAAGAGGTTAACATACCCTATACTATGGAAAAGTTCTAGGTAAGGGGTTTTTATCTCACTTTTAATTCACTAATATTTTCATCGTTCACCACTTATTTATTACATGGGGTGTATTGAGTACTTCCATTAGATATAAATTATCATGATTATATTAATTTTCATGGTATTCTATGATTCATTTGGTTGTTATTAACTTTTTTTCATATGAAACAATTGATTACAATATGGTAAGGGGTTTTCATCTCACTTCTTATTTCCATGATACTCGTGATATGTTGCCTCTATTTCCTTTTGTGTGGTGTATGAACTACCAATGATTGTATTCCTTATGTAATATAAATTAATATATGGGTATTTAAATCTTAATTTTGTGATCCTTCTTTCATGGGGTGTATGTTTCGGATGTCAGCAAATCGATATGGGAATTTTTAATTTCAATTTCAACTCAAGGGGTTTTTCACAAACATCATTGATTATTTTACTACAAGATTATGTGTAAATAAATATTTATTTATTTATGAAGTAATTTACACTCCCCTTTGTGTGGTTATTATTTTGATACACATAATCACTCCATTGATAAATTTTAAATTCATCGATATGAACTTTATAAGAGTAATCTTAACTCAATTTTCATTCATTGTGTTAAACATCCAAGTAATTTGTGTTGTTGTTACAAGAAAACTCATGAATTTCCTCTGATTTCTTTACATTGAATATCCAATCATACTTAGTGTATTTATATTTTTCACCCATAATTATGTCATTGATTTTTCCTTAACCTAAGGATACAGTCTTTATAAGGGATTGCATCTCCACTTATATTCAACTGATACCTTTTTGTTGGTATGCACCAATTCACTTTTATTTGGTTTATATACTAGACATTGACATAATATATCATTAATCCATTTATTCTCATGATATTATTATGTTTTTATTTCCTCAATTATTTGTATTGAAGCTTCTTACATTTGGTTAGGAACTCTAACTAAAATATCATTTTAAATGTTTTAAACTTTTATTCTTCTAAATATTTACAATTAATGTAAAAGTTTTTAAAATGGTGGTAAAAATTTATTTATATGGACATTAATGTTTTAAAATTAAAATTCCATTTTTAATTTTTCAATGTGGTATGGGACACTTTGATTTAAAAATATATTTTAAACATCTTCTTGATAAATAGTGATACTATTAAATGTTTTCAAGAAGAAGGGGGAAATTTCTATCAAATAGTTTTAATAATTATTCTCATCTATGTCAATATACTACATTATTCACAATTGAGGTTAATTTATTATATTACAATCGTTCATATTTTATTGAATGAGTTATTTTTGAATGTGGAAGTGCAATTATATACCATTCATGATTTATGGTTAATGTATTGACATTTTGTATGCTAGTATTAATAAAAATGTTTACAATAAGTTGCACCCTTTAATATGAGGAATGTAATGGACTTATTAAGTGATGAGTGGAGCCTTCTATAGCTTCTCGATGCATCGTTAGGTCTCATGGGACAAACTAGTGTCGTGGTAGAATGCCTTGACAAAATTTTATTTCTAGTCCTAGCACAAGGCTTTGACTATGTGGTTTTGAAGTCTTTCATTATGCCTTCCATCATTTGGATATTGGATATTAATATTAAATGTTATTATTTGTCTAGTAGAATATCTATTTGAATATGTAAATGGAATTATTTGATTAATCCTTGCCATATTTTGTTCAATATTATGTTTAAAATGCTTGTGTTCTAGTCTTATACATTGCCTTAAATGTTTGTTCTTATTTATGATAGTTTCCAATATATTTTTATCCTTAATGAGCATCTAAGATCACCCCTTTATTAAGTATTATTATTTCCAGGATGCAAATAAGTATATTAAGACTAACCTGCAGGAATAGGCTAAGGGGCATTATAGTGATCAAAGGGGAAATAATGTTGTATTTTTTTATTTCATGATGTAATGTAAAACTTATGTATGAATCTAGTACTTCCAAGGATACTAAACTAGTTGGTCTTTCCATTTGTGATTCCATCTATCATGACAATGTTATGTTATAACGCACTGATTCTAGGTAACTGGGGTCGGGGCGTTACAGTTGTTATCAAAAAACAGTTTAGTACAAACCTTGGAAGCTATATTTAAAAAAAACTATTATTAGGATACACTACCCTAAGATAGACATTGAGGATTAGTAAAGAAGAACATCCAAAATATATGTTAATGTAAATATTATATAGGTTTTCCAAGCAATACATCCATGTTTGGTTATGAGCAGGTAGAGGAGGGTCCAGCCCAGATTGACCTCAGAGTGAAAACTCTAACAAGGAGTTTTGGGTTTGACCCGAGGTACCCTTGTACACGACAATGAAACTTGCTAATATCTTGGTTACAAAACTCTTGGGGGATATTATTAGGATAATTTACATTCCCATTACAAACTGATTTGAAGGATTTTAATATATGTTGAGTATAAATAAATATGGTTAATCTAAAGTTGTTTTAGATTACAAAGAAGGTGTTATGATATTTTCTAAATAATTTTATGACTCATATTATGCTTTCTTTTGTTAGTCAATGGCAGGATTCCAAGGAAGACATTGTTATATTGAACATATTGTACAAGGTGGTAACAATGGTGGAAATGGGAAATGAAATGGATTGTTGATAGGTGTTAAAGATATCATGTTCATGAAAAATCCGTTTTCCAAAAATATGATCAATAAAATGTATATATTAACCAACTCTCTAACTTAATAAAGAAGGGAAATGCAGTGAATGATAAGATCTCCAGTAGTGGAGACCATGGAGAAAAGAAATCTCAATTTCAATCATGCATGAAATGTGGAAGGAGACACCTAGGAAAGTGTCTCAAAGGAAAAAAGAAATGCTTTATGTGTGGAAAAAAAGACATAATGTAAATAATTACCGAGGAAAAATGATGAGTACTGTGGAAGAAAATACAAATGATCCCAAGAATCAATTATAGTAATTTTATGTAAATGTATGGGACCTGGGCATTACCCAAGTGAATGCCCTATTCTTTAGTATAACCTCTTGGTCATGGAAGATCCTATGTGGAAATAAATGGATGGTGAAATGTTTAATAGTATTAGTGATCTTTGTTGATGGAGTAACATGGAATGAATTTTCTCTTGTATGTGTAACCCTATAGTTTTTTATGTGATAATAATTTTTTAGGAAGAATTATATTTTATATTATAGTTATAAATAACTATTGGGTTTTATAGGATCCTTGAATTTGAGGAAATTACAACTTCTTAACGTTTGGGATGAAAATGTGAGGTATGAGATAGCATTTGTGGTGAATTTTTGTTATGGTTATTTTAAATAATTTTTCTCATTTTGGGAATGTTATAAAATATAGTTTTTAAAAGAGGAAAACTTACAGACTGTTTGACAACCCATAGTGTCAGAAATTGCTGTGGGAATCAAACCAACAACCAGAGTGCGATTGATATTTTTCACCTACCACTACACTACATGAATTCCCTATTTAGTGTGAATAATTCTTTTTAGTTAAATGATTTTATTGATAAATAATATGTTGATTTGGGATCTTATGTCTTATCAAATGGATATCCTTATTATAGGAATTGGTTCAGTGATTAAGTGATAAATGTTATTTTGGAAGACGCTTACTCTGTTGGGAACACTATATGCTTAAGTAAAATATAATACCATGATATTTCATTTGAGGAGTATTGATGGATTTTTTTCTATGTTTTTATTGTGAATTTATAGTTATTTGGTTTATTTATGGAAATGATTAACCTATCATAGAGTATATGTGATTATGTTAATTACTCTATTTATGCGAATTTAAGAGTAGTTGATGTTATTTGGAGATAAAATTAAATGTGGTAGAATATGTAATCAAATTATTCTATGTTATGGGTTTGAATATTATTTTGGATTATATTGAATAATTTTACGGACAATTGTTTTTTGAATGGTATTTATTGAAATTTCAGTATTGTTGGTTTAATTTTAAAAATTAATATTAGTATTTTATTTCTCTAATGGATTACCTTTTTGGGGATCATCTTATAATGTACAAACAATTTTGTTTTTGGATAATCTTTGAAGACAAGGTAAATATATTGTATATCCTTTTTGGATCATGTGATTCTTTAGATGTTGATTCTAGCACTTTAAGAGTGACCAAGCCATCTTGAATAGTCATTGTTTGAAATAAAAGAAGTGTCAATGGTATAAATTAACTAAAGAATGAAACCCTAATTAAAAATTATGTATATATATTCATGTTCTTAGTCTATATCATAAATAAATTCCTCAACATTATGAAATTGAACTTAAAACAAAAAAAACATTGTCCGTTTAATTTTCCTATTGATAAACTAATGATCATTTATCCTATCACAAGTTTGTGGTTTTCTTGTTGTTAAATGTCTCTTGATCATGTTTTCTATCACTCTTCATCAGAACGTGAACCATATTTTATCTTCTATATCCATGTTTTATTATGTGAAATCATATTATGGCTGACCTAGAGAGCCCTTTGTACTTCACTTTATTTATTTTAATGTGATAGTTTTATTGACTCATTTTTTGATGTGGTACTTTCAATGAAGTTCCCAAGCCCTATTCTAGAATGGTGAGAATGAAATTTCCAAAAGGGGGAAGGAATGAAATATCCCATGATTTCATAGTATGTTATTTTTCTTTAAAATAATTAAATATCGTGCACTACTCGCCACACCATGTTTGTACACACCCCGACATACCAAACTAGTCGTTTAAAAGTGGTTATGAATAGTATTAATTGAATTTTTTTTACATACTCTGTATAATTTTATAATCCATATTATGTGTTTCTTAGTCATAATATAAAAAAATCATTTTTTATATAAAAGAAGTATTTTACAATAAATGTAATTTTACCACCTTCTATTGGAAAACCCTTTTTAAAACCAGTATTTGAAAATTTTATATATTCAATTTAATGAAATTAAATTACTCTTTATAATCAAGAAAAAAATTTATTTCGAATATATTTTTGGTTCTTTTTTTGATAACATTCATATTTTGATGAATACGAAAAAATACTAAATTTTAATTGAAAACAACTTTTTTATTTGAAATAATTAATATAGTTAAATTATGAATTTGGATTGTTTGGAAGTATAATTATATTATATTTATATCATTTAATACAATTTAGGTCAATATAACTAATTTCACATTTAAATTTGACATAATCACATGTCAACATACTGGTAGTTTTTTCTTTTTAAAAACCTGATTTTCAGTTTCGACAATAGGTATTAATTTGAAATTAATTAATGAAACTTCTTTGTTTTGAATTTGGTAAAATAGAATTAATTTTTGAAATTGGAATATTAAAATTAGCTTAGGTTTAATTTTTGGTATTTTTCTAAAAACATTTAATTTTTGATGAATATTGGAAAACAATGCATTATAGTTTAAAACCTACTTTTTATATAAATAATTATTTATTTAATTTATATTTATTTTAAGTCAAAAAGTATATATAATACTTATATATGTTTAATGTAATTAATTGGATAATTTTTATAATAAAATAAGATCTATAATTTTTTTTGGACTTTTTTCCGTCATTTACCCACCTTCTAGGAGCATTTGCAAATTTTCATAAAACATAATTTTACCGCTTCTGTGAGTAGAATTTCAAAAATCAAAGACACACAGTTGACATCAGTAAGTAAAATTCTATTCAATAAGATGAAAATAATTTTTGGTGAATAGTAAATTCGGACTTTTATTTAGCACGGTTAAAAGTAAATAGAGTAATTAAGGGTAATAATGATAATATAACTACCCGAACAGAAGTACTAATTCTATTGAATAAGTTTAATTCGACTAAAAACAACTTTAGTAATAAAATATGATCCTCTTTAATAAAATTGGATTAGATTAAGACATTTATTATTGTTTTATTTAAAGAAGAGTTAAAATATTTAAATTCAATGTTTAATTACAAAATAATTTTTAATATAGGGTTATACATTAGATATGTTCGACTATAAATATTTATTAGAAAAATGAAAATATTTCCTAGATAATGGTATTTGATTTAATAAATTTAGACATTAAATAATTAAATTTAATTATGACACAATGATGCTGCAGTAATTACCTTATTAATGAATGATTAAAATAATTGGTATTATAAATATCCAAATAAATGTAAATTGAGACTTTTGATAAACTAAACTAATTTTATAGGTTAATATGACATTTTATTGTTGATTAAAAAAAATTTCTAAGTAATACGGATATTATGATTTTCACAAAAACCATATACTAAATAATGTCAAAATTTACATTAATGAGTTTTTAAAATAACTACTATATTATTGGTTGATATAAGATTCATAAAAAACTAAGTTTCAGCCAAAAGGAATAAATAATATTATATATTTCATTAATGAACCACTTTAGGTTCACTTAAAAGTTCAGAGTAAGATTATTTACCATATAGTGTAAGAATACAAGATGACATGGTAAAAGTTAAACTATTTAACTAAGAGTTAAATCTAAATGATAAGGTTAAAACGGTAGCCTATACTTTTATAAAATCTATTGGGGGAGAGGGTTTCGATCGTTCCACAACTTAGATTCTAGATAAATCAGTTTGGAGCAATTAGAACTATAACATGACTTTGTTATAAAATAATATTTCATGGTTTTCCTAAAGTGACCCTCACTTCTTTAATAAAAGGGTACTTTCCCTTCTCTTAATTTCTCACCTCTAAATCCATTTGTCTCTACCAACCCTTGCCAAAATATCCTCCAAAAATTACTCACACCATCCTAGAGTCCTTACTTTTATCATAATTCCAACCTAAGGATCCCTTTTGATCAACTAAAAAGGAAACACCTGAGGAAGAGGTAATAATTTCACAACCCTCTTCCACGTTCATTTCTCATTCCAATTACACTTTCTTCATTTCTTCTTTACCAAACTAATGAATACAGTACCTTGTAGATAATGTGATGTTATTATAAATTTTGTTAAACCATATTCATTATTCTATCCATCCTATAAATGACAATGTCAACATATGTGTGTATGTATGGCTTACCATCACCATGTCTTGGTGTAGTTTGTTATTCATGCACCTCATTATTTGGATCGGTGTAATAGTGAGGATAACTAATTTAAATAATAAATATAATATGATGATGATATTTTATATATGGTATACCATCCAATTACATATTATTTTACCATCAAAATAATGATGTTATTGCTCGTGCGTACATACAGATTACCATCTCCAAGAACGTGAAGAGATTCATTCCCCATCGTAATCATTCAAGAGTAATTTTAATTTTATTATCAAAAATAAATTTTATGGACATAATATAATTCTATATATGAATCAGATACATCATATCTATAATAAACATGGCTTACGTAACCTAGAATATAAATGAAAATGAATCAGTTAACACCTGGATCAATGATACTACTAAAATATAATGAACAAAGAAATATTAGAAGATCATATATGATATCATATTTATGTATTTTGTTATTGTATAATTTAATAAATATTAATTCAACATTATACATGAGGTTAACCTACCCTATACTAATGAAAAGTACAAGGTATGGGGTTTCTTATCTCACTTTTAATTCTGTGAAATTTCCATTATTCGCCACTTATTTATTACATGTGGTGTATTGTGTACTTCCATTTGATATATATTATCATGATTCTATGTATTATAGTGGTATTATATGATTCATTTTGTGTTTATTAGCTTTTGGTCATTACGACTCAATTGATTACTACGGGGTAAGGGGTTTTCATCTCACTTCTTATTTCTGTTAGATTCATACTATATTTCAACTATTTCCTTTTGTGTGTTGTATGTACTACCCATGATTATATTCCTTATGTAGTATAATATAATTTAGGTGTATTGACGTCTTTATTTTATGATCTTTTTCTCATGGGGTGTATGTTTCGTAAGTTACCTAATCGTTAATGGAATTTGTAATTTCGATTTCCAGTAATTTGGTTTTACGCAAACTTCATTGATTATTTTACTCCAAGATTGTGTATGAAATCACTATTTATTTATTTATGTAGTAATTTACCTTTCCCTAACTGTGTTTATTCTTTTAATACACATAATAACTCTATTGATAAATTCTCAAGTCATCGATATGAACATGATACAAGTAATCGTAACTCAATTTTCATTCATTGAGTTAAACCTCTAAGTCATTAGTGTTGTTGTTATAAGAATATGTGTGAATTTCCTATTTTTATTTTATTATGAATATCCAATCATACATAGTGTATTTATTTTATTCACAAATATTTATTTCATTGATTTATCCTTAACCTAAGGATATAGTCTTTATAATGGACTTCATCTCAACTTACATTCTATTGAGAATTCATTGTTATTATGCGCCAATTCACTTTTATTTGGAGTATACACAATACTTTGACATAATATATCATGAATCCATTTATTCTCATGATATTATTAAGTTTTTATTACTTTAATTATTTGTATTCAAGAATCTCACATTTGGTTAAGAACTCAATCAAAAATATCATTTTAAATGTTTTAAAAATTCATTCTTCTAAATAATTCTCATTAATATCCATGTTTTAAAATTGGTTTTAAGGTTTTATTTATATGGACATTAATGTTTTGATATTAAAATTCCTTTTAAAACTTTCAAAGTGGTATGGGACACTTATTAAAGAATTTATTTTAAACAGCTTCTTGAAAGATAGTGATACTTTTAAATGTTATCTAGAAAAGGGGGGATAATTTTCTCAAATAGTTTTGATGATTACTTTCATCTATGTCAATATCCTTCATTATTCTAGATTGAGGATAATTAATTATAATACAATCTTCCATATTGTATGAAATTAGTAGTGTTTTACTTTTCATGTGCTACTTTTATATGATTCATGTTTTATGGTAAATGTATTGACATTTCACATGCTAGTTTTAATATAAATGCTTAGATTAGGTTTCACCGTTTCATATGAGGAATGCATTGGACTTAGTAAGGTATGGTTGGATCCCACCATTTCAACTCTATGCATTGATAGGTCTAATGGGGAAAACTTGTGTCTTGTCACAAGGCCTTGACAAATTCTTATTTGTAGTATTCGCACAATGCCTTGACTATGTTGTTATGATGTTTGGCATTATGGATTCCATAATTATAAAATTGCTATTGATATTACATGCGATTATTCTATTAGTAGAATATCCATGTGAATAAGTAAATGAAATTATTAGATTTTTATTTTCTATATGATGTTGAAGTTTATGTTTAAAAGGCATGTGTTCTAGTCATATACATTAACATAAATGATTGTTCTTATTTATGGCATTTTCCTCTATATTGTTATCCTTACTGTGCATCTCAGATCACCCCTTTTTTATGATTTATTTTTTCCAGAATGCAAACAATTATATTACTATTAACCTGCAGGTATATGCTATGGGATATAATAATGTTCAAAGGGGACACAATTTAGTATTTTTTTATTTCATGATGTAATGTAAAACTTATGTATGTATCTAGTACTTCCAAGGATACTGAACTGATCAGAATTTTGTGACATGATTCCTTGTATCATGACAATGTTATGTAATAATGCACCAATTATGGGTAACTACGGTTGAGGATTTACACAAATAAATATAGAAAACATAATTAATTAGATCAATAAAAACTAATGGTTCCTTTGAAAGGATGAACAGTATATCCCAATACCCATACATGTTATAATAACTCCAAAAAACAATACATGGGATTCATTAGGTTCTCACACTGAAATGGTGGTATCATTCCCTCAAATATATCATATAAAAACAACTAACCCTCATATATGTTTGAAGAGGTTATTTATAAAAGGTAGTAGATATTAGTTCATAACCATAAACTTGTTCAACTTGTGATAGTCCACAAAAATAATAATGGTACTTACATTCTTATTAAAGAATAGCATAATATAACCCCATGAATAAGTGTTGGGGTTTTTAATACTATTTTCTTCTAAGGCTTCCAACTACTTCTTGAGTTCGTGGATCACTGTAGCTTCAATTATACATAGAGGAATAGAATTTGGTGTTTCTCCTGAAACTAGCCTAATGGTGAACTCTATATATCTCATAAGAGGAAATATAGAGAATTATTTTAGGAATATATACCTAAAATGATCCTCCATAGTAGGTATCTCAACATGCTTCATTACATAATCATTAATAAAGAGAATATCCATTTGTGTCATTACTCCACCCATCCCATGGTACTTGTGTCCAACTCAACTAGACACGACATCACATTCTAAATTTTCAACGTAGGAACTGTCCTAATTAGATATAAATGACACCCTATTAAGATTGAATTAAACATGGGAATGGTTTGGTAATTTCCTCTCCATTTTTTGAGAATGGGGTCGAATTTGGTCATCTTGAGGACATTGAAATTCCATAAGAATTGGAACCATATTTTATTTAGTGGAACTACATACACTAGCGTGTATTCTCTCATAAACCCCATAAAAGTGTGTTGAGTGACATCATAGAATAAAACTAAACCATTTATAGTATTTATATTTTCAAAATACTCACATATATAATAGACTGTGAATAACATGTATCAAATAATGAAAAAAATTAATGTATAAGCTATAAGAATATTACATAGTACAATAAAAGTCCCTAGACTATGATCCTTATGAGTTGGGTATACTGAATAGATATTACCTGACCCACGAAACAGACATAATATATGTATATATTGATCAATAATGTTATAATTGTGATGAAACTCTACGGTCTAACTACCTAATCCATGATAACCTCCTCAACTGGATCAGTCGATAGTTGACCATCTTCCATCTTGACATGGAGCTACAGATTCTATACTAGAATAGGGTGTATTTATAGATCCATTATCACTAGGAATTTGAGGGTAAACCTTGAAGAAATGATAAAGGTGAACCATCCTTCCACAAGATTATAACTCTATTGGGTTTCTGATACACTCTGGTTTCTTATGGAATATACCACAGTAATATTGAAACAATACAAAGATGTCAAAATGTTTCCTCTATCAATCACTACATCAGTGTGAACCATCAAAATGATGATTATTTACTCTAGACAAAAAATATATCAATACAGATATTAAAATACTCTAATTAACACTACTATATTTCATTAGGTTCCCCTCAGTGATGAAGGAATAGTTCACTCTTTGAAATGGTTGTCAAATGACAGATGTTCAGCTGTGATTTGATGTCGTAGACAATACCACCATTATATATTTTTTACATTCATCATCTGAACACTACACAAAGATAGTTCAAGACATTGGTTCATTGTAAAACAATATGAATGATCCATTATCGATATAGATCCTTGCGGTACGTGCACAAAATCTCATGTATGGTCCACTATTAAGGTATTTGGAGAAATGTATCCACATAAAATTTTCTTTAAGACATCCCAAACCATACAATAATTACTACCATCTTGAGAGATGGCATTCCACAAATTCTCGGTCAATTCATAGAACATTTATGTGGCAAGGTTTACTTTACACTCAGGATGTGTCTTTATATTCTATAATATCTATATCATTTCCTCGATCCATGACTCAGTAGGATGAGGACTTTCATCACCTGAAATGGTCATGGGATGATACTATTGGAATTTTCAAGACAAGTCTACCACATTTGGTTAGGTCACGGTGATCCCAATATAAATTGCATGAAACACGAGAAACTATATCAGAATTGAGAGTCATCACCCAATGGAAGATCAACATGAGGTGCCTTAGGTTCCACTATAAGAGTTAATACTAGTGGATCCCCCCCACCAACAAATAGTCTTCTACGTCCCTCCTAGCATATGATTTGATAAAATTATAGCGACACAACTCTAAAATTTCTTGGCTCACTTATCATAAAATATTTAGCATCAGGTTGGAAATAGAGAAACAAATAATGGATATGTATAAATATTTTAAATAATTAATCACACCTATAACCATGATTATAAATCAATGTACAGGAAATAAATAATACAATAGATAATAGGATAAACTACCCAGTTTCAACTACTCAGATCTTGTCAGGGTTAATGTTTCATACAACATAGTAAAGGATTCCATGTATGGATTTTCAATTTCAAGCTATATAGAGAAACATCCTTTACTTTTCAATTATAATCACCACTGATTAGTTACTATTTTAATTTAAAATTAAATTCTACATCTGTTAATTCTAATTTATATGTGAATAGATAGTGTAATGTCATTAGGTACATCACCATTCCCAATTATTAAATGTATATACTGTTTATAACATGAAATTGTTACATTATGTAACTATGAACATACTATTATATACAATATCAATATGTAATGTGACACTTATATATTTTTATGAAATATATTTTAATATGATTTTATTTCTTTTATAATTTGTGTTACGCACATCCACATGTTTAGACAAATCCCAAAATATTATTAAAATATTATATTCCTTATATAACATAGCCATTACTTCTGAGGGAATTAATAAGAATGACTAATTTATGAAATAAATATATTGTTCCCATTCAATATGAATGTTTTGGTATATGCTTCTAATATAATCAAATATTTTTAGAAATGTTATTTTATTCGTCAAAATTACATTTTCATCAAAAAAATTAATTATTTTTATGAGTGAGTAATAATTTCTAGAAGATCTAGAAACTGTATTAGAAAAAATAATTTCATTTAGAAATTCATTATTCTAAAATTATCTTAATATTATATTTTGATAATTTTATAAGAACATTTATTTTTCAAGGATGAGTGAAAAATAAATAATTTTATTTTTATTTAATATTCGATTAAATTTAATTCAATGAAAAATTATTTCTTGGATTTTTTTTGAAATTTTATTTAAATCAAATTTATTTAAAATATTTAAATTATGGTTTTTAAAGAGGATTTAATTATTGAATTTAGTATAAGAATTTTTATACTTCCAAGGATCTTATTCCAAAATACACTATTATTCATTTCCTTTTTTAATTAGAAATTAAATTCTACAACATGTGTTTTTAGATTTTTGGAAAATTGATTCAATATTTGGAATCACTGGAAAATTTTTACCAAATAGGTCACTTTAGTAGATGATCATTATAAATAGAAACATCAGTACATTTTTCATACCATGGAAAAGGGTTAATCATGTTATTTATGTAAAAAATAATATTATAAGAACTAATAATGATAAAAAAACATACCTAAATCTTATTCGATAAAGGATATTCAACCCATAACACATATGGATTGAAATTGAGTTTTTTAATGGAAACTTGTCTGTGTTGATGGCTTATTTCTCGTTTATATCAAAGAAAGTCTTGAAATGACATTTTCTTCATCCTAAATATCACTACTGTGTCCAAATGGATACAAACGTATGTTAAGAGTGAATAAAAATTTCTATTTTAACTAATTAATATTAATATCTTGATATAAATTTATTTATTTCTTTTGGGGCCACATTGATGAGATTATGACCTTTATAATATTTTTTTTAATGAAATGTCAATTTTTTCACATTCATGTTTTTAATAACTATATCATTTTCAATATAGGATGATCAATAGAATATTTCATACAATGATTGTTATTTGAAAAGATAAATGAATTATATTAATCATGGTTTTGAAATCTCATCCTGGATTCCACTGATAGGTATCGTAGTCTGGTTGGGAAGAGGTCCTCGAGCACATATTCTTGAATGTTGGAGGCAACCGACAAGCAGTGACGACCTAAGGTGTGTCTATGGGGAGGCTATTCTTTCATGTAAGTGTGAAACATATTGGAATAATAATAAAATTCTAATACATGAATAATTAAATCATTCGTATAGAATAAAATTACCAATATTTGTATATAAAGTAATAATACTAGAAGAAATCTCAAATACCCTGATGATCATGTCATGTGTCTACAAGGAATCCAAATTAGGCATTCATGAATGGTATACTACATGTTTCAAAATATCAAAAGGCCAAAATGTACTATTTCCAGATAGAATCACAATCCGTAACTCGGTAACATGCTCCCCTTCCCCAAAGCATGGCACATAGTGAAGCATCGTACTGTGGCCATTGGCCTTAGTCCATACATGTTTCCATATAGTCTGTCCGGGCACCCAAGGACATCCCGAACAAGGTGTGAGACAAAATATGAGTATTTTACAATAGATGGTGTTTATATGAAATCAAGGATATGTAATATACAATATATCATAGAGAAAATATAGAAGATATGAAAATAGTACATGAAAAATTCCCATGGAAAATGAAATAACAATAAGTGATAGTATTGATCCAAAGAATGGTCCCTATAAAACTAGTTTTAAGATCCTATGACAAGGAATTCGTAAAAATTTTGAATTAAACACTATAACCTGGATGTACAGACTATATATAAAGTCAACCATTGTTAGGCCATATAACATGGGTCTCATGTCTACCACAACGGAGCAATATTACAAGTTGTGTCACATTTAACATAGATGAGATGTATAATATTATGTGTTATACATTGTGATTCCTAATCCAAGGTATAGTTAACCATGCCATCTTTTTAAAGTCCCATGATCATCTCGATGTAAATTTGGTTAGGATTGAATTGGTCTCCAAGGAGCATATATACAAACCATGTCCACATCGAACATAAGAAAACCATGTCCAAGGAGAAGAAACTACAATGTCATCCCTAGGAAACAATACTAGTGGATAAAGTTCATCAATGTCTTCCACTACCATAATCAATATCCATAGCATAACATCCAAGGCCTTTGATGGAGTTACGATCCAATCCATAACAAACATAGAATCCTTTACCATCTCAATTGATCTCATTCAAAAATTCACAATGCATGACTCTTCTTACTCTTATATCAATTAAAATTCAATTAAATTTCTATAAGTTTACCAACTCATACAACTATTCACAATCAATCAATTAAAAATAAAAAATAATGCTTAAATTTTAAAGGAGGAAAAAAAATAATATTCAATCAATTCAATTCATTTAATTTAAAAATGGTATTCCTCTAACAAGGAAAAATCAAATTCACACACCATGGGTGGTATAAAAAATGGAAATATCAAAGGCATGTCTCATGGGTGACCTAAGTTGAGGAAAAACCTCCAGCATTTCTAAAAAAACTAGTGGGAATATGAAATATTTTACATGACATTCAATTTAATCGTTAAATAAATTTTTGGTCCCCTGAATGAATGATTGTTATGTGGTAGATGGGAAATAAACTCAATAAATCAATAAACCACTCATCATAAGTATAGACCACCTATCGTTGGTCCGTATTTCAGTTATCATCCAATATCATCTCATTAAATGACTCATATAAAGAGAAAAACCAAGTCTTGATGAAGATTCTAGATATAGAAAATATTATATATCACCAAAACAACTATTCGATTTTAAGTCATATTTATAATGTCACAAAAGTAATGGAGTGCTCACCAATTAGAATCTAATGATACAAACGATGTCCAATACTGAATATAGATCATGAAACAAGAGTAAAGAATATGAAAAGGAATCAGTGGAGCTCCCTATGTCACATTTCTATTCCAAAGGAAGACGAAAAAATGGATATAGTTTTTGATAGATTTTATGTAATATTTCCCATTTTAACCTAATAAAATGGGATGCATTGTTTGGATGCACGGAAGGATAAACTATGCACCAAATGTGAACCATCTACATTTTTATGGTGGAACCTGCATGGTCACTATTCATGGTTTGCCTAAAAATGCGTAAAACATGTATTTTTCCTCTTATAAAAACATTCAGTTCCTTGCATGGGAATGCACCTCCATCCACATGGTTTTGAAAACCGTGCGAGATCCTTCATCCAACATTCATGGCCACACACAGCTATTATTAACAATGCGACCTAAACCATGGAATTTCTATTATCTATGCTGACTACAGATTTTTCCCATTAATGTGGGTTCTAGGGTCAGAACAAGCCTGAGAAAGCCTCAATACTTCCATAACCTCAGAGGTTATTCATATTAGACAATAAACATGAATTTAATCTGAAATAAAATATATGAACATGACAAAAAAATTCTAAGATCATAAAATTTCAATCTGATTAATAAATTCATCCCAAAATTTTCCTCTCAAGGGTGGTTAAGAGTCACCATAGAATTACTTCGACCACAGCTCATGAATGTCAGCATCACACACCCAAGTCTTGTCTTATTAGTAGTAATATTTCCATATGACTCGTAGAAGAGTAACTGACCAACCTATAACAACATTTTTTCTTATATAAATGAAATTAATAGGATTCTCCCCTAATAGTAAATCAACCTGTAACTTCACCACATCTAGATACATAGTGTTATATGAGTTTGAGTGATACTAGTATACCTTAGATACATAAATGAAACCATGCATGGTCTGGTATTTTTATGTTAACTGTAACTGATAGGTTACCACCCTAACTCTCTCTGAAATCTCGAAGGTCCAAATATATCATGATGAACTATTACCGTGTCTCTTAATAAATTTGTTTCAACGAAATTGTGAGATAAATTAAAAAACCCCATACCCAAAATCAAACTCTAGAGGTATTCAATAGTAATCAGTGAACGATTTCTATTTTTAATGGGAAGTAACCATACCCTTTCTGATTAAATGTACATTCATATAATTCCGGTACATAAGGAACGGCCCTTGCAAATCTTCCCTAATAATCATTAACCAATTCATGGGAAATCAGGATGGCCTACCATAAAAATCTTTACATTGTTCCAGCTATATAGTCTCTAAATAGCTATAGTTGTAGGATAACTCAACAAGGTTTATTTGTGACTCCAATGTGATCCCAAAATCTAGGTTGCATGCTCGAATTTTTTTATCAAGGACCTATATCATTTGCACTGACTATACTTTAGTCTTATGCTGATGTGATTTGTTCAAAAGTAACTTTATACCCATTTCTCTTGGTAATCTTGGGTAAAAACAATATGTAAACTATGTGTCCCTATTATAAATTATAGTATTAATGACCCCATGATGTTGTACTATCTCACAGATATACAACATCACATGATCATTCATATTGACTGCCTCCATGATTGGAATGAAATTAGAAACCTTAGTGATCTTACTAACAAAAACCCAAACCTCATCTCTACCATGAGGAGACATCATAAAACCAGCCATGAAATACAGCATGAAATCATCCCATTTCCAATAAAAATTGAAAACTTCTATAAATGATTTATTGGTCACTTATGCTCCACCTTCTTCTGCTGAAAGATTGAATAACTCATACGAAATGTAGCTACCTCATGTTTCACACACAACCACCAATGCTAGTGATCTAAATCATGGTACATCATAGTGACATCATAGTTCTCTAACCTAATTAAGTCATGAAACTACTATATTTTATCACCATGTATGTCCACTAGAACCCATATGAGTCCATAAATGAATATGATCTCATTCTCTCCTATTGTTCAGGTAGTAGGTGGGTTCTCACCTATCACACCCTCACATAAATCTATGTCCTTTGAATCTGATAGCTTCCTCATCCTTAGTTTTTCATTAAGGGTATAGGTCAAAACTATGTATGAACGAAAATTATATCCATGACATTCCTTTCCCTAAAAGATCATCTCAATGAACTTATCCATAAGCCTCCATTTGATACTGGATTTTCGAACAACCTATATCTAAGTACTCATACTGAGTACATCAGCTAATACATTTTCCATTCCAAGCATATAGAAAAAAATGGAAGTTGAAAAAATATAGGTACTCATCCAAACTTCTCTATAATATATTCATATAATAGTTTATAAATACACACTTATAGATTATATAGTGCATGTACACAAAAAATTCTCTCCAAGTAAATAAATTCTGAGACAACACAAATCATGAGAAAGTATAACTAACTCAACATCATTCATCGATTAATTCCTCATATGTGTACTAACCTATTGAGACACATCCAACATGTCTCCAACCCCATGAAGTAGAATTACACTAAGACTGATACCTAATGTTTCACAATACACAGTGTAACTCCTACCATGATATATAGGAATCATGGATGATGATAAATTCAATCTCCCTTTCACCTCAAAAAAAACTATTTCATCAGTATCTAACCATAAATATATCACTCTATTCTTATTAAAGAACATATTTTGTGCTTCATGGCATGATAATTCCCATATGAGACACATATAATATCTAAATAGCCTTAAAAACATCATATATCAACAAATTTCTCATGATTATCCAAGGAAACTACAGCTCTAACCTTATCTAGGTCAAATAATACTCATTTTTCAATGATAATATGGAACACAAAGTGATTCTAATCTATCCAAAAGTGTCAAATTTTGATATTATCATATTATTGATGATTTATTAGTGTATGTAAATAGATTTCAATATTTTTGACATGGTCTCATCAATTGTGATAATACTAAAGGATGTCTTCCACAAAAACCACTAAAAATGAATCTATATGAGGACGAAAAACATGATTCATCAATGTTAAGAAAACTGCTATAGTATTCTTGGGACCAAATAGCATAACTAGATACTCTTATAAACCATACCTGAAAAGAAAAGATGTGTGTGGTGTGTATACTAACCGAACATTCACATTTTGGTATCCATATTTCAAATAAATTATCGAGAACACTAGAGGTACTTGATGATGATCAAATTTTTCATATATATATGGAAAGGGTTATCAGTTCTTAACCATCATTTGGGTCAATTTCCTATAAGACATGCATAAAATGAGGGTACTACCAACCTTTCTTACAAAAAATTATAAGAAAACCTCATAAAAAAGTGGTGAAACCTATAATCAGCTTTTCTATAAGTCCAAAATATACCTATTGAGCTCCTACAAAAATATTATTCCCAGCATGTATATGGGAGTGGATAGCAGTGTAGCTCCTGATACTAGCTCCATATAGAAATCCACCTCATCTCAGGAGGTAAACTTAAAATATCATCTAGGAAAGCATCCCTAAAAAGATAAACCATTGCAGGAAAGTACACCTAACATGCTCCAGGATAATCTAGTTACAAACTAGAAATATGGGCTACCATTCTCCCCAGCACACGATACTATGGTTCATATTGGCTTGCCTGTACAACCCATTAAAATTAATGAATAAAAAACCATCCCTATAGTGATGTCAAAGTCACCCTATAGTGATATAAATAAATAATTTTTTTATAATAAACTAGCCAACCAATACTGATTATGATGTCAAAAACATTCATATCATCAAAAAATATATTTTATTAGAGTTGAAACCCAGTAATTTCAAGTGGTTACTACATATACTAATGTATTTTCTACATTATTATCCCAAATATAGTTGAAAGTGTTATAATTTCTTCTAAAAACTGAATTACAAACTCATAGATCTCCATAATAGGCACATATATGAAACTATGTAATGCACTTATGTCAAAAGGAGATGATACAAGATTATATGATTCTATGATCATACCTATGACTATATATGGTCTAGTTACATTCTCTTTGTGGTGGAGGCTATATATAATATATATGGCATGAATCATCGATCTGTGAAACAACCTCACTACCCTTAGTAGGCCCAGTCTGCAATTTCTTTACAGTTAGGCTGCATCCCCATTAACCGTGACCACCATCTTTTCCAAATTGACCAGTACTGGTCCGACTAGCTACCTAACATGGATCTATGAAACCTGCTCTTGAACATGATGTTTGAGTTTACCCATAACACTCAGTGTTGGAGGGATGGTCCTATTAAATCATTGTATGTTTCCCATCCAACCACATGCATGTTACATGATTGGGTCATGATCAAAATGATATCACACAACTCCAAATATTCCACACTGATAAACTATAAATTCAATAGTAAAGGTAGCAGCATAGACAATACTCATCTAATGGAATGCTTCAGATCATTTTTTCTTATGACTAGAATTTTAACTACTGGGTCAAGAGACTCCACTATTCTACTCTACACCCCTAGAATCCGATTGGTTCAACTATATAATTTGAAACATATTTACCATCTCAGTAATACATTTAAACTTGAATATGTTGACATGAGATCTAACAACAAGTTGGAAGCCTTCCTCGAAGCATATCTCCCTCAATAGTTCATCCACAATGTATGTAGACACAAATCACTGAATCTCTTTAAATCATGTTAGATACTCTATTAAATTTATATTTTCCTAAACCATATGTATGAAATCAATAGCCTTATCTACTCTCATAGTCTCAGGGAATATGTATTCATAATTAATTTCTAGGAAATCAGCACAAATCATATATCATGGCCTCTCAACCCAGTTGAAAACACCCAACTAGTTCTTTTCTCCTCCCAAAAGCATATATTTCATGAGATTCACTATCCTATTAAAAGGTGTCTCAAAATGAATTAAGATTGATGTAATATCTCTAATACACATCGTAGAAGACTTTGGACCTCTATCCTATAAAAATATGGGAGAATGATATAGCTGGAACACACTCATCATCTCATCTATAGACTAGGAATGCTAAATTTCATCATGAAAAGACTGCATAAAGAAGAAAAATACCTCACGTAACTATGCCTCAACAGTATTGTACAGTAAAACTGTAGGTTTAATAGCTAGAACAATAGTAGTATCCATTGGTATCCCAGGGACCAACACATAAAGTGTGTGGTTTTTTTGGCCACTTGGTTTAGTATTGGAGGTCTTCAAGGTGGAATTTATCAATAATGCAAATCCCACACCTCAAAAAAATTTATAGAAAAGTTCATAGATAAATGAATAATAAATCACCAAACAATCCTATAGAGTGGTCATATCACATATACTACTGCTAAATCAAGGACTAGTAAAAATAAAAAATAGTATAAGTCCCTAGAGACACTACATACTTCAATCATAAAAGGTGGGACAAGGTGATGTTCTTTATTTCACAATTTCAATTTCCATTTCAATTTCATATTCGTTTCACACTTCATTTTAAATGGTTGAATCAATTGATTCCTTAATTACAATAAATAAGGGACCAAAATCCTTATTAATAGAAATATATAATCTACTAAATTTACACCATTGAATGTTCTTGAACATACAACTCATGGTCCATGAATCAACTTCACATAATTGCGTCGCTGTGGTTTCTTCTATAGCTTAATAATGAAATTACATCATTGGTTAAAGAAGGAACTCTGTGTACTAACAATTTTTTCTAATTTAATATATATATTATATATCAAAACTGATGGTATATCACACAAACAATGTATAACAACATTATAAAAACAAGTAATGGATCATTTGTGGCATGGAATAAATCATGGAATGTGATTCATGTAAAATGACTAAAATGATGCATGACATGGAATACCCTCATCTCATTGGTTTTAAAAAATATATATATAATAATAATATCATTGATAACATAAAAAATCAAGTGCATTACATAATGGATGAATCAAATAAACATTAATAGTTAAAATACATAGAACAATAATATCTATTCCATGAAATTTGTATTTTTTTCTCATATGTAGGTTAGATACACCATGTCTTAGCTCATTACCCAAATTTAGTTCTCCATAATCTCATTTTATTATCACAAAATAATAAGTATGAAATGAAAACTCCCTTGACACTACATTGCCACATCCAAACTCGGATACAATGGAATGGTGCTCTGAGTTGGTGGGTCACATGGCTTCAAGTTCATCCCCCTAAAATTTGGGGGCTAAAGAACTAGATGTTAGGACCTATGATGTGTCTATGGGGAAAATATGACATCATGACAGAGTGTATCATAGTGTAATAATAATAATAGTCTAATATTATAAATAGTAAATTTTTTATATAGATGATAAAAATGAAGTTAGGTATATATAAAAATACTATTAAACCCTAATATTTTACAGTATGTACCTTATTAAATTAATCAAATTTTATTTTATAGAATACATTGAAAGCAACACCGAGTTTAAATGAACCATGATATACTATTAAAATTTTAATTAACTATTGGAATTGTAATGTGATTATTGACGAATACAAACTTTGATATTATAATAAAAAAATATATCTTATCATAGAATAAATAATATTTGGGTATCTCAAAAATGAAAATATGATATATAAATTTCATGGAATAATTAAATAAATGTTCAAAAATGATAAATTTCATGTTGGAATTTTTGAGAAACATAAATGAATATTTTGTATTTTAGAAATAATTTAATCATTAAAAATTAAAATTTATTTTATAAAAAATTCATAAATTTATATTTTTTTGTCTTATAATTATAATATAATTTTATGAGACCATAATTAATTGTACAAATGTAATAAATCAGTAATAATATTAAAATATGTGTTTTCTGAGAAAATGATGATTTTAATTAGTAATTTATTTGATCATAAATAAAAAATAATTAAAATAATATAGAATCCATTTTTTCTAGATATTGAAAAAAAAAATCGCATAATTCTTGAGATTTTTTAAAAATAGATTTTTTTGGCGTATAGTGATATATGGTAATATACAGTATTTAATATTTTTGGCAAAATACATGAATTTTTGTGTCATGGATGATTTATGAAAACATTACATAGAATTAACATGAAATATTTATTTTAATTAGTAACAATAATCATTAGTATTGATAGTATTGATCCCTATAAATAATCAAATTAAAAATAATCATCAAAACACCCCTATATGAAAACTATAAATACCACCCCTAACTTCCCACTCCCCTCACACATTCAATGCCATGAATATTATCTCAAGTCTACCCAGATACCATCCCAATCATCTTACCTACATCAAAAACCTTATTTTTTGACCAAATGACCAAATACTAGTGTCTTAAAGTGGATATAAAGGAGACAATATTTGAGTGGAAAATCCTTATTTCACTTTTAACGTATTTTATTTTATTATCCTTTTTTAATATCCAAAATATACAGTGGAATTGTAAATCTATTATGATATGTGTACTAGAATGTTATTTTTTAATGGAATATCAATTCAAAAATCTCTTCCCTTATCTTTTAATTCAAAAAATGAAAACACTACACATGACATGTCGATTCATCGCCTTTATAGATGATGTGTTTTAATTTTCCATTACCACCTTCAAGGAAGGTCATAAAACATAATAATGATTAAATTAGATTTTAATTGACACATTATATGTTATATCATATTCTATAACCAATATTTAAGCATTATATTAAATAAAATTTCACAAGTTTTTGATGGTCATAAATACTGCCAAAATATGTTTAATAATTTTCAACAATATTTTATCTGAAGAATCTTCCTCATACCATATAATGAAATGGTTATTTTGGACATTTAAATATATATAATAAAATTAATTATCAATAATTTCTATTATGTTGTTTTATTCCATTCAACAATAAATCCTATATTTATACCCAAGAGAACCGACTATATGACCATGAAGAAAATGCTTCTGGAGTAACAAAATTAAACATTATAACTCATAAAAATGTCCACTAATGAACATAAATCAATAAAAATAAATAACATATATTTTTAAGAGTATCTGAATTAAATAATTAATGAATCATATTTTATTATCCATGACATTAAGTACATGTGTAGAATGCTCTCAAACATAAGGTAAGGGATTTCCCTTCTCGCTTTTATTTCTCTATGAAATGAATTATTCACCACTTCATTATTATGTCTGGTTTATCTATTATAATATTTTTTATATATTTTCATGAATATATTTAATTTTAGGGTTTTAATTTTATATTTTTTTGTTATTAATTTTATCGTGCATACGATTTGATTAATTACATGTGGTACGGATTTAATCATCTCACTTTTAATTTTGTGAGATATAATCCTTATTCAAATTTTATTTCTTATAGGAGTTTTACATACTTTCAATTGATATATAATATCATTAATTTAGTCATATTTATGTAATTAAAATTTTCTATTTGATAATTATTACATTTTCAGGGAATACAGTATTACTAATTACAATGTGGTAAGGAATTTCGTAACAATGTTTTAATTCAATGGGTTAAAATTATATTTCATTGCATATGTTTAGATAAGATTGTGATTAAAATGATTTTATGTTATCTTATATTTTATTTAGACATTTTGACGAAGATTTATAGTGAATACACAATATCTATTCATTTTATTAATGATATGATCTGTGGAAGGGACATTGTCTCAATTTTCTTTATGTTGAGGCATTTATTTTATGATATGCAGCAATTTTATTTTCAAACGTCTATATACTACAATTTTTTATTTGTGATCATTATTAATTTTATATTTAATTAAATATATATATTTCTTATTTCATTGATACGATTATATCTTATGTTATAGACTAATTGTTTATATGGTGTTTAATTTGAATGTT
Source organism: Viscum album (assembly GCA_963277665.1). NCBI lineage: Eukaryota > Viridiplantae > Streptophyta > Magnoliopsida > Santalales > Viscaceae > Viscum > Viscum album. The sequence goes on along the minus strand of OY728131.1, from coordinate 1,223,135,621 downwards.
ACTAGATTAAATGGGGAAAAACAATAAATCCATATCTTTTAATGTGTACAAATATTTGTTCAAAATGAACATTTATTCATGAATAAAATCAATTATTTCTTTATTTGAGGACTTATTAGGACATAAAGACATTTTGGGCCCCATTATAGATAGACCCTTGATGCATCGACAGTATCCCTAGACAAATTAGTTGGTGAAAAACCCTTCAAATTTATGTTAAAGATGTAGTATATAGGTTTCTAGACAGTAACATAAACGATAATTTCATGATGGTAGTGGTTCATGTTATAGATTCATAACATCTACTAACTTAGAATATTTATCATTCAATATTCATTTATTACTACGCATAATATTTTTACTATTAAAAAATCTATGGATGTATTTTTATTCATATTTTATTTATTAAATCGAATGTTATTTTTAATTATTTACCATTCCATATTTAATTTTACTTATTTATTATTCTTTTCAAGTAATTTATTCATGTTTCTACAATATTTATGACTAAATAGTCATTTGAGTTTTACCGTTTATTTTTTCCATCCCCGGGTTATGAAGATGGATTATTTCAATAAAATTCAAATAAGCCGTTTATTTTATGTTGTCATATTCTATGGTTAATTTAACATGTAATAATTTAAATATGTTTGTATCTAGTAATTCAAGAAAAATAAATTGATTGATCATTGTAGATGTAATCTCTTGTATCCATGGTATTGTAATAATGTAAGGCACATTCTTCAGAGTATTATGGTTAGGGTATTTAATGTTGGTATCATATTTTAAAATAAACAAAACTAATTTGAGAACTATTATTATTCCTTACAGTATTAAAAAACATTTACAACCATAATTTTTTTTTATTTTCTAGATTAATTCTCATAGTGATTTTGGTATAATCTAGTTTATTAAATTATTTAGTGATGAAACATAATGGGAGAAAATGATTCAATACTCTATGCAAATATTTTGATTTCCCCAATGAGAGTGTCAAAAAAATATGATGGAACAATGAATATCATGACTATATTTGGAAGTCTTTCCCAGGTTATGATGACAATACATACTAAACCTATTTTTGATCATTTCATGTTGATTTATCCCCCATCTTTTTTTTGTGATAACTAATAACATGATAGTCGAGAAATGTGTCAACTCCCTTGAAAAGATATTTCTAGAAATGGGATGTGGTTATTGGAAAAGGTAGTAAATGAAGTATATTTACTCAAGAGAATTTTTTATCAATGGTTTTCATTGATCCATATTGCTAATAAGGAAGATTAAATTGAATACACTGAACATAGAAATTTTAAAGAATCTTTATTAGACAAATATTTCTGTCTTGAGTAAAGAACTAAAATAAAGAAAAAAATACATAGATTAAATAAAAACAATGATGAAAACAATTCATAGTATACAAATACAATCAAAAACTATCTATGTATGATACAGTTTACAAAATTGATTCAGAAAATAATATTGATCATTTCTTTGAAGATATTAATCCAATTATCAAATGGTAACTACAATCGAAAACATTTTCATCATATGATGAAATAGAGTTAGGTGTAATAAAAACATAGAAAGTATTAAATAGACCATATATGTTAAAGGGATTTCAAGAGAGAAATATTTCTTCCAGTTATAATGAAAATGTAAATCATTAATGAAGAATAATGGAATGAATAAATTCTAATAATAAAAGTATTTTGGAATGAATCATCATTGTAGATTCATGAAAGGCACATGGTTTATTAAAATTTTGGAGACTAGCATTATTTGTATCATTAGAGTAAGGGGAAATTGTCTAATGATTTATTGTTCATAAACTATAATTAAATGGCTAATTATTTATAGCGATGTCCCACACTACTTTGGAATCTACTACAGAAGAGGCAAAGGGGAGATGTTCAATCATATTCCATCACTATAGATGAGATAGACGTACCCAATAATGTGGTTGATGGTGCATTAATACTATATTAAAATATAACAAATGCTTTATTTTATTCTGCATCATCACACTCTTTCATATAATCCTAGTTTTTCCAACACTTATACATTTACCTTTTGATTTAATATGCCATTTTTCAGTCAAAACACATAAGGGTCATCTCAATGTAATTAAAATGTGTTGGATAGTCCCAGTTATGGAATATAAGAATGCTTTATTTGCTTACCTTATCATCAAACATATGGTTGACATTGATATAATCATCTCTAAGGACTGGATTCCAAAATTTTATGTAAATATTTATTTAAGAAGAAGATAACTTTGATTTGTGACGTAGTTATAAAATTCCATATCATTAGTCAAGAAACATCATCATATAATTATTTTCAAGATCCACCACTGGTATCCCTACTCATTGAAATACATATGGATTAATAGAAAACATCACATCATAATGAATAAATTGGTATTTATATTGAGGATGTTCCTATTGTACATGAATACATTTATATATTTATTGAGTTATTACCTAGACCCCCAGAACCTGAAATTGTGTTTACCATTGATTTAATCCCTAATAAAAATAAAATACCAAAGACTCTCAATAGAGTGGGAATTGTAGAATTATTAGTACTACATAAAAAACTATTGTATTTGTGTAATAATATGATTATTGGACCTAGTGGTTTGCAATGGTGTTCCACTGTTCTCTTTGTTACTAAGAAAGATGGATTTATGAGGCTCTGCATTGACTGCAGATAAATCAATGATATTAAAATAAAGAACAAGTGTACCCTTACTCACATTGATAATTTATTTGTTCAACTTCATGAGGTAAATATTTTTTCATAGAATAACCATTAGTTTAGTTATAATCAATTGCAAGTAAAGAAGAAATATACTATAGTGGAATATTTTCAGACAAGGTATGGTCATTATGATTTTACAAAACAAGATTTAGGATTAACTAATTCACCCTTGGTTTTCATGGATCTAATGAACAGATTATTCAATGAAAATAATGTTGATTTTTTTGTTTTATTCATTATTGATATGATTGTGTATTATAAAACCTATAAATCACATGATAATCACATCTAGATCATTCATCAGAATCTGAGAAGGAAAGTGTTATATTGAAAATTTATCATGTGTGAAATCTAGTTTCAAGAAATTTCTTTTACTTTGATAATTATATTTATGTATTTAATAATTATTGATCTTTTAAGGAAAAATGAAAACCATTAATGAACTAATCCAATGAACATTACTATGGTATATAGTTTCAATTGTTTAGTTTATTTCTATTGGCATTTCTATCAGAATGTTTTCCTACTGGATAACCTATTAACCAAGATCACACATAAACGAGGTATGTTTGTATGGAAAAATGAATGGGTAGAATATTTTTAATATTTCAAGACAATAATAGTAAACGAAATGACTGTTACACTATCGTAAAGAACATATGGTTTTTTGATATACATTGATACATTAAAGAAAGGACTCTATTGTATCATTATGATAAATGATAATGGTATTGAATATGCATCACGGTAGTTGACGATTCATGGAAAAATATTATCCCACTCAGGATATTGAGTTATCAGATTTAATATTATCATTTATGATATAGAGGAACTATCTATATGGAGAAATTTGATAGACAGATATGGATCACAAGTGTTTTGAAATACATGTTTACAAAAAAATAACTCAACACGAGGAATATATGATTGTTTGGATTACTCAAATATTATGATTGTTCAACACAATACCACATAGGAATAGAAAATAAGATATCATATTCATTTAGTAGGAATAATCATAGAGTTCTAACCATGACGAGGATTGAAAGGGATCTGATGTTTATCGATTTAATAAATATGGATGTAAAAATTACTGATGAAGGGGTAAAAAAATACTTTTTCAAATTATTTCTAAACCATATTTATAGAAGAAGGTAAAATGTTCTCAATCTAGTGATTAGAATTTTCAATAGGACATTAAAAGTGTATAGATTGAAAATTGGTTGTCTTAATCTATGATATTGTAATTCTAATATATGAAATGATGTTATGAATTTTAACAATACCTTATCTTAAAATAGAACTATTAGATAATGAACATATATTAAATTATCTATATTCCTTGGTAGTACCTATATGTATAGGGATATGAATGAATATTTTTCTAGGGATTATACAATAAAGGAAACTGTGTACTATTTTTCATGATTTCTAGTTTTTTAAATTGTGAAGGCTAAGATATATTACCATACTATAGTCATGAGACCACTACCTATACCTAGGTGGATGTTTTATGAAATTATGACAAACTTTTTCATAGGAATACCAAGGACCCATAGAAGGAATGAGTCTATTTTAGTTATTGTTGATCACCTTAATAAATAAACACATTTTATTTCTATATATTTATATTTAACTATTATGTGATATAAATAATATATTTTAATGATGTTGAAAGACATAATGGGGCATGTCTATTGATTATGTCTAATTGAGATCTTGTTTTACATCAAAATTCAAGAAGATTATTCATAAGTCACTTGATCTTGATATTCATTTCAGTAAAACATACCAATCTAAAAGAGATGGATAATTTTAAAGGACTATTTAATCATTATCAGACATGTTGAGATCATTCTCACATTACTTTCAAGTTATATGGGATCATTATTTATCTTTCCTAGAGTTCAAAAAAAATAACAATTTCTATTTTTGTATTCAAATAGATATATATGTAGGAATATATGGAATGATATTTCATACTCAGTATTGTTGGGATTATGTAGATGAGTGGAAAATTATAGGCCCACAACCAATAGATGAGTAAATAATTATGTTAAAAACTATACATACGCTTAATAAATAATTATAATGTAAGAGAAATAGTTATTCTTTCAATATGAGAATGAATTTAGAATTTATTGTGGGATATCATGTTTTTCTAAGAGTATATCAATGGAAGGGTGTAATTAGGTTCATTAAAAAAGTGAAACTAATCTCCAATTACATTGAACCATTTGAAATTTTAGAATGAATTTGAGATGTATCTTACCAATAAGCAATGCCACCAAGTCTGTCGTATGTTCATTATGTGTTCACATGTCAATGTAAAATACCTACATGATAGAACCAAAGCATGTACTCAACTATGATTCAATTGAACAACAAACTTGTTTGTATTATTGAGAAGATCCTATCAATATTTTGGAAACTAAAGAGGAAGTATCGAGAAATTATAAGGCTTACTAAACAACATTCTTTGGAGGAAACATAAAATGGATGAAGAAATGTAGGAACCTGGGGATGTTATAAATAAGAACCAAACTCTTATTTTTAAAATATAATATTAAAGAAAAATTTTTGATTATGAACTTTTCAAAAGAGATAAAAATATAACACCTAATTATTTTATGATTTGTATCCTCTTAAAGAAATTGAATTTATTTGATAGCTTATGTTGCATGCAACATTGAGATTAAGTGAAAAATGATATACTATTAAATATTAACATAACCATTAGAATAGTTATGTGACAATTAGGAATATTAAAATTTCCATTATAATAATAACCACAATTGTGAAAGAATAAATAAAATATAGATATCTTATAAATGTAATTATGATATATTTATATCATTTAATAAGTAAATAAATATTTTAATAATGAAAAAAAATATTTTGGTATTTTTGTGAAATTTAAATTTTTATTTACAATTTTATAATTAATATAATGATTAAAATTAAAGAATAATTCTTTAAATCTAATCATAGATTAATTTTTTGCATATAATAACATTCTAATTTTATGAGACCTTCATTATTTTTTCAATGTTTCGTAAAATTGGTTATAATATTAAAATAAAAATATTTTAAATAAATGACAAATTTAATATGAAATTAAATTTCACACACTTATAAAATTATTTTAATAAAATTGACTGCATTCTTAATACATTATGTTGAAAAATGGATAGGGTGAATTTTTTGGATTTTTCTGAAATAGTATAATTTTCTGTGAATAGCGAAATTCAGTAATTTACTGTATATATAACATTATAAACCAAATACATGAAATTTTTATTGCTGAATAATGAAATAAACAATTCAATATGACTCACAAGAACTTGTAACTTTATATAGTTAGGAGAATCAATACTATTGATATTCGTTAGAAAAAATAATATACAAATGAAACAAATAATCCAAACAACATGTCTCCAACCACATGAAAACCCAACCCTCACCACCCCTTCTTCTCACCCCATCTAATCCATGAATATTTTATAAATTATACAAAAACATCATCCCAATTTTCTTGCTCATGACAAATACCGTTTTTTCTTACCAAAAGATCAAAGCCATGTGCCTTCATGTGGTTCCCAAAAAGACAGCATTTGAGAGGTAAAATCATCATTCATTCACATTTAAATTATTTTATTTTCATTCCATCACCTAACCTACACCTATAAAAAGTTTAATAATTACTCAAGTATGATATGTACAATTTAATATTATTTTATTAATTGAATATACCCCATCAATTCTCTTATCTTACCCTTTTATTTAAATAATGAAAGCATCATTTTTGACATGTCGATTCAAAACATTCTTGGATGATGAGTTTAAATTTTTATTTAAAAACATTATGTCTACTTATAAAACAATGATTATGGTTAAATTTTAATTTTATATAATCACCATATATTATATATTATTCTATAACCAGCATAAAAACATATTTTTTAAATAAAAATTTCCATGTCCATGATGGTCGTAAAAACTAAAAAAATAAAATTAAGAATTTTATTCAATGTATTATCTAATTAATCTACCTCATACCATACAAAAAATGATATATGATACCATTTAAATTTATATTAGTCAATTAATAATAAATATTTTCAATTCTATAGTTTTTTTTATTTGATATGAACTCCCATAATTATACACAACGGGACCGACCATTAATCCATGAAACAAACACTCCCAAAGGAAAAAAAATTAAAATTTATAACTCATTAAAATGGACATTAATGGCATTAATAGAATTGAAATATGTATAATATATGTTGAATAGGTTCATAATTAAGTAAATATTGAATCAAATATTTTTATCAAGGGAATTAAGTAAAAGTGAATAATTCTTTCATACATAAGTTAAGGTTTTTGTCATTTATCAATTATTTCTATGATATATGTATTATTCAGAACATATTTCTTCTTTTTGGTGAATTAATAGTACCATTTGATATATCATATAATTCATATCTTTATATTCATGGTAATAAATGTTTCATTTTATGATTATTAATTTTATGGGTCATACTATTCGATAAATTATATGTGGTAAGGATTTTCTCATATCACTTTTACTTCTATAAGATATATTCCTAATTCAACCATTATTTATAATTTATGGTTTACATATTTTAAGTTTATATATCATATAAATAATTTCATTATTTTCCTGGTATTCATTGTTTAATTCTATAATTATTATATTAGTGGGTCATATTATTCAATTGATTAAAAAGTTGTTAGGATTTTCATAAGTTAATTTTTATTATTTGGTTGAAACATCTATTTAGTTGAGTATGTCATTGTAAGGTTATGCATAAAGATAATATTTGTAATCAAATATTTTATTTCTCGTTTTTATGTGTATTATATGTAAATAAATATAATATATTCATTTTATTAATTACATGATATTTGTAATGGATGTCCTATAAATTTTCTTTCGATGAGTTGTACTTTTGATATTTTTCACCTATATTATTTTCTATGGTGTACATACTACCCTTATTTTGTATGATTATAATTGAAGGAATATTTAATTAAATATCTATATTTAATATGTTATAGTGATTTTTTCCTTTTTCTAATTCAGTATTTTTATATTGTGTTTATATTGAATGTTATTTTATTAATGGGGGAAATAATGTTAAATCAATAAATTTTACTCCATAAGGATATTTTTGGTAAGTGAAATGTATTGATGAACTAAATCAATCATTTCAATAATTGATAAATTCTTTGGGCAGGTAGTAATAATTTTTTCTGGTTAATGATAGACCCTCTATGCAATGGTACTGTCATGATACCAATTATTTAGTAACAAAAACTTCATGTTTCTTTCAAAGAAGAATTAGTTGGGTTTCTACACATAGACCTAAACCATATGTTATGGATGGTACCAATCCATGTTACTAATACATGAATAAAAAAAATTAAACATTTCATTAATTGGGTATTCATTTATTACTATCCAAGATATTATTACTATTACTGGATCTATAGATTCATTTTCATCATACATTTGTTGATAAAATGAATTGAGTTTTTCATTTATTCACTTTTGATATTGATTATCTCTTTTTTATTGTTATTCACTTATTATTGGTTAATGTTTATGATGTATTTAAACCTTACAGAGCATTTTAGAACACCCTTTATTTTTTTCCTTCTCTAGGTTATTAATATGAAATCATTTAATTAGTGTCAATGAAATTTTATAATATTCATGGTTATGTTCTATGTTTAATCCCTAATGTAATACGGGAACCATGTATGTATGCAGTTCTTCAAGATTAATACATTGATCTATCATTGGTGATATGATATTTCGTATCTAATCAAATGTAATAAATTAACTACAATATGTCTATGTTACCGGGATAATGTTCTTTAAAAAAATTTCCTGATGTAATTTCATATACAATAATGATCATTTCATGTGTCTATAACGTATCCAATATAGGTATACATGAATGGTACAATACATGTATAAAAATATCAGAAATTATATAAATCACTATATCTGTATAGCGTCCCAAGAGTTAACTCAGTCTTGTTTTTCCTTTCTTCTATGCATGGAACAAAGTCTTACATCGAACTACATGAGATTTCCCCGATCCCTAAGTGCATCCATATAGTCTGTCCAGGTACATCATAGCTGCCCGAATAGGGTGTGAGATTCAATCATAGTGGTTTAACTCAAAAAAATTCAATGACATGTATTGGATGTGAAATATATGTTGGTTATGTGTAAAATATTTAACAGATATAACTAGATTTGAAAGAAAATATTAATTTATTAAGGAATAAATTTAAGTGATAATGTAAAGAATAAAAATTCTCCCTGAAAACAAAATTTTCAATCTTCAATAACATATAAGTAGTTAAAAAGGAATAAAAACATGACCGTGTTGTATTAACATTATATTATATAACCCATGGTCAGACCATATAACCTATACCTCATGTCAACCATATCTAAGCCATAAAATAGAAGTGTAACATTTACCATGGCCGAGACGTATAATTTGCATTTTTATATCCCAAGAGGACAAATTTAAGTTATAGTGAACCAAGTCATCCATATAGAGTCCTATGAGAATCTTGATGGAAACTCTGTTGGTTCGAATTGGGAACCAAGTTTTATGTCAATAGACCTTGTCCATAGAGAGCGGAAACAGACAAGATTTAAGGGGTAGCAAGGCTCGATAAATCTCACAGAATCAAGACCAAAGGATCAATATCATCCAAGGAATCTACTACTATTTTTAATATACAAGGAGTAATATCGAAGGCATCCAATGATGTTAGTATACAAGGCATACCAACCAATTCATCCTCTAACACCTAAATTTATATCATTCATCAATTCCCAATACATGAGTCTACACACTCATATAAAAATTCAAATCCAATTACATTTCACAAACTTTAACCACTAAAAAAATAAAATACAAGCAATTAAATCATTCCTCAACATTCTTAACATGGTATGGAGGTAGAGCATATCCTAAAAAATAAATTAAATTCATTTCACTTATAAATTATATTCTTATAAATAATGAATTTCCAATTCAGACCTCATGGGATTTATGACAAAGAGAAATCATAAACTCACATCCCATTAGTGATATTGTTTTGGAAACCAACCACCAAAAAGTCTCATCAATATAGAGGTACTCCCTAATAGGTTCTATTATATCCAATTTAATCAATAAATTTATTTTTTGAGCCACTATGCAATGTCTAGCAGGTGGAACATCATCCTCTAGCTCTATATATCATCAAATCACGTGGGAAAAGTATAGACCACCTATCTTGGGTCTATAGAAGGGTTGATATCTTTTATCATATCTTGATTCAACATTTATAAATAAACAAATTAATAAAAATCATCTAACCTAAAAAAAGGCATATTAGTTTACACCCAAATCACATAGTCATGACGAAGTCAAAATATTAACATCACAAGTGGAATGAATGACTCACTAGAATAAATCTAATAAGACTGATGCCATCCAATTCCATGTCCATATTGACAAAAGAGAGTAAATCCTATTTTTTTGATTCAATGGATCTATCCATGCCTAACTACTATCCTATAATAGATAAGGAAAAATTATATATATTTTCATTATATATGAATAGAAATTTTTTCATTTTTCCACAAAAATATCGGCCACAAGGTTTTCCTAAATGGAATTCCATAATATGCGCCAATAGTGATCCCTCTATTTCATTATGTTGGGACACACACAGTCACTGGGTAGTGATAGATTAATAGTGCACAAATTGTGAATCTTGCCTATGATAAAAAATTTAGGTTCCTTGCATAGGCATTCAACTCTATCCTCATGGTTTGAAATCCGATTAGGCACATTCATTACACTATCCAAGATTTATACAGTAAGTAATAATTATGCGGCCTACCAATCATGTTTTCTTTTAACCATGTGGTCGGCCTGTTTTTTCCAAAAAGATAGGTTACATAATCCGAACAATCCTAAAACACCTCTAATACACTAATAACCTTATAGGATATTCACATTAGTCCATTAATAAGAATTTTAAAAAAATTGAGATACATACCAAATGAAAAACATAGGATATATCAATGGTAATTTATTTGAATTTTTTTAAATTAAATAGTTAACATAAATTCATAAAAAAGGATATTATAGTATTTATTCAGATAAAAGAAAAATAAAATAAATGATTTCAAAATATTTAGTTTACATTATATTTTATATTTATGGTGACCTGAATATTCTATAGATGACCTCTACACATTAGGTATATAATAAAACATTTGGCTCGAGGTTTAAATATCATCTTAATATTTTAAAAATTCAATGTACTAAAAAATATCAATATTAAAAATAATGATATTTTATGAGGTTAATATATTATTAAATTATTTAAATATCATACCAATATTTTAAAAATAAATAAATAAAATTAATTATTTAAAAATTTCATAAATAAGACATTGATATTTCAACTGACACCATATAAGTTACAACTACATCATATATGTACAAATAAACATTCCACTATTGTGTAATTAAAATACGCTTACTAAGGGTTGATCAAAATAGTAAGGCTTCAAAAAACTCAAAAATGTCTAAAATTTAATTTTTGAAAAGTCTTCAGCCTTATATTATGTTCAAATACATGTTCATTGTATGGTATTTGAATGTAAAATTAATTTATTATAATTTAATCATTTGAGAAATTTGAAAATTTCCCCTCACCACAATTATTAAAGAGAATATACTCCATCACTTCATTGCACAAATTTAAGACTTATAAATAAACCATCAATGGCCAATATATCCCCTATAAGTTCTTTAGTTACATTTTAGTGGAGCAAGTATTTAAAAAAGACCAAACCATACCCCTTAATAAGAGATTCTAAGTAATTGTTTCGAAGAAGATGTAATCATTCTAACTGATAAAATTATTTTTATATTCATCCCAAACTCCTATAAATAAATTACTTTTAATAGAAAATAATAAATTTAGTATACTAGATATTTTGAAATGTTATTATTATTATGAAAAAACCATCATACACCAACTTTTCCATCAAACAAGTAGTGATACTATCTATAATTCGTATGTACATCTTACCATCGCCACTTAGTAAAACACCTTATTTTTCAAAACCAAATTTTATGGATTGGTACTATGAATGTTTTAATAAATATATATGATATGTATGACATTATAATGATTTTATAAATATTATTTATTAATTTCTTTTTTTATCACATCAATCGAAAAATGAAAACAACATTCTTTTGTATATACGACCTACCATCTCCATGAGTAGTGAAATTGATTTTTTTATATATTCCATCTTTGAATTTTAATAAGTATGTATATAAATATTATATACTATATGTATACCATGAATAAAAATTTTTAAATCATGATAATAGGATCATTGTGTAAGGACCAAGACATCCTAAATAAAACATGCCTGGAAAATGAGGTAGTTATAACCAAGAACATGGATTTTAACAACAAATTAAAAATAAATGGGTGATAAATGTAATAAATAAATAATACATGGTATTGTAGAATTAATGATATAGAATAAAATTATAACAAACATATATTTATTATACAGTGATGTTGAACATGAATGATGAAAGAAAATAATTGAAAAAGTGTCTATTTTAAAAACTTATCATTAATCAGGTTTGTTAAAATATAAGAATCCAAATGAGAATATGTCCCTTTCATGTCCATGTTTTCTTAAAAATGTCTTCGAAAATTTATCTAAAATTCTATTAAAACATATTAATATTATTTTAACCCATGTTTTACATTTTTACTAAAGGGTTTTAAGGGAATATTTTTATCATTTCCCAAAATAATATACTCTATGACTTTACTGAAAAAATACAGAAGGAATGTTTTCAATGTGTAAGACATGAGTGGATTTTTTTCCATCATGATGAATTTATTAATTAAAAAATACTATATAAATATACATTGTTATATTCTAATAAAATATCATCAATTATAAATGCATCCCTTTTAAAAAAATCATTTACATATGTAATGTATATTTTACACAATAAAAATTTCATGGGTAATTCAAAATCATTGTTATCTCGAGTAACCACATTTAATTTTTATTTATTTATAAGGGATATGATCTATGGTTTCCATCATTATTTTTTTTCTGATTGGTTTTTGTTTATTATGGAATAATTTTATGAATCCTGTTATTTTTCCATGATTTATTCTTTCATTTAGTGTTTTTTAAACACCTTTTACATCCATGGTTTATTCAATGTGGAAATGGTTATGGAACGTATTTCTTTAATGGTGTTTGATATATTGAATTATTTATGACACAATGAAATATATAATTATAGATATCATAATTTTGCAGGTGGGGTCAATATTTACCTCAAATACATTGTGTAGATCTTAAAATATCATGAGATAATAATGGAAAAAATATCAATGGGATTTATCCACAATAAGAAATATGTGCATCTAGATATATTATGGGAAACCATTGTGTCCTAATCAGCCATGTATAAATCACTGTTTATTCTCCTTGAAATGTGATTTTTTCAATATTAATGATTTGGAAATAATTTTACGACATGAGCTTGTGATTACAAATTTATTTACGATGATTATTAACTCTTATGTTACAAATATTATAAAATGATAATTCTTTCATAATTTATATTCTTGATCACATAAAATTATAATTATCTAATTACATCATATGGTTATGGATTGATATCCCATATGTTTATCTTTACATAGAATTTCAGAAAAACCAATCTTATGTTTCCTTCCCTATGTGATGAATAACATTTTAGGAAGGGTATACGCAAGAGGATTACTATGTGAGAAAATCATTGTTAGAGATATTGATGATATTTAATAAAATAATAAATTTTTATATCTAATGTATAAATAATCAAAATCTTTAGGGGTTTTCATGTATATTATTTTTATATTTAGAGTGTTCATCTATATAGTGGATATATTTGTTTATGAAAATCTCAGGTTGTTATAGTTGGTAAGAGAGTAGGGTTTAGAAAATATTTATAGATTAGGTTTTGAAAACTATTATGAAAACCAAGATGATAGGTCTATTTATATGATAAAATTGAAAAATCATTATGGTTCCTAAATGGCATATACTAACCCGAATGTGTAATTAAATTATATGTCACGATGTGGACAATATATTAATGATTTCATAGATTTATCTGGATGTCCACTATGAGTAGTGTTTCACACCCTATGATTTATGTTTTTAGTTAATAAATTGATATTTAATTAATCATAATAATATTGAGTGAAAAAAATAATTAAATTTTTTTCCCACTATAAACCAATTGTTATGTGATCTGTAATGAAGAATCTTTCAGCTACGATAACACAACCATTATATAGCTTTGAATCATATCTAGTTTCCTTGTGACCAAAAGATGGAACAATTTACAATTTAATTCTTCATAAGGAAACATCCACATTATTTTATTGCATATTATGATCCATTAAAGGCTCAATTATTTTTCCGAACCATTGTTAAAAAAAATATGGTCTTAAATTCGAAGGAAAATAAAATGTTTCCCAATATTGTTTTCATCTAGAAGGTGGACCATACAATTCTAGAATCTTATAATGAATAGATGGAAAGTAGAAGAGATTAAATCCATTGAATGGGATGAGTATAAATAGAAATTCATTAGTAAGTAATTTAATCAAATTCTATGTACAATTATGGAGAAGGAATTTCTTGAGTTGTAGTAAAAAACTGAAAAATCTATTGCTACCATTGACTAAAATTATACAAGGATTTCAAAGTATACCTCTAGTTTATTTATTATCCTTAAATGTAAAATATGTTAAATCATTGCTGTCCTAAAACCATATATCCATAAATAAATAGCTATAAAATACATTGTTATACCTGAAGACATAATTCAATATTTCCTCAATGTAAAAAATGGAAAATGTATATTTTTGTCAGTATAATGATTTTTATACTGAAATAATGATTGAGCCTCCTGAAAAAATCAATAAATCTCATGATAAAAATAAATTCTACTAATTCACATGTCAGAATTGTGGGAAGAATCATCAAGGGAATTTTTATTATTTTATTATGAGGTGATTTATGTGTAAAAAGGTGAGTCATCAGGCCAATGCATTTATAAATTTAATTAATGGAAATGTTATTAAAATGAAAGAGAATAGGTTTCCAAAAAAAAATACTCACATTCCAGTGTTTGGAGTGAAAGGAGTTTAGAAATTATGTGTATCAATGCCCAAATTAAATTAATAACGTGTATAGTAATCTAAAACATCCTTTGTTGAATATGAAAAAATGTAATGTTTACACAATCACAATGGATGAAGTGAATTAGGAAAATTAGGTAACCATTTTTATTCACTCCATAGATAATAGTTGAATTTTTAATTTTGTATGAATGATCCCTAATAAAATATTATTATTCATACAATAGATAAATTCACTGCGATTAAATAGACTGCATGGGTTATAGAATAATGAAATTACATTTGATATTCTATCAGTAATAGGAAGAAAATTTTCATTCAATGAAACTATTTTTGTATAAGAGAAGGAATTTTATAAAGAATAAATGGTGAATTATTTTTATTACATGTATATGTCTCTATTATTGTTTGATATACGGGTTTTTATACCATAATTGGAATTGGTGATCATACCCCTTTTGAGGTTTTTACATGATTGGAGTTTATAAATATTAACAATATTTTAAAATAAATTTATAGAAATAGAACCATTGTGTTTTTTATATGTGATAAATATATTCAAGAGGAATTCCGTTACAATTTTTGGGAAAATGATAATAAGTATTGGTATCATTATGTTTTTTACATATTTATGTAAATATGGGTTTTAGATAATCACTATATTATATTTGAAATATTTATTCAATGAATATTTAATTTTGGATCTGGTTTCTAGAATATATATTAAGGAAGTGGTGATATTACATTTCTTACCAGATACTGTTTTATATGATTGGGATCCAAGGATTACCTCAAAGGATTTCTGATTTTCTCAGAAGCTCTTGATACAGAGTTCAATGTTAGGACTATATATCATCCTCAGTAAGATGGTCAGTCTAAAAGAATAGTTTAGACTACAGATGATATATTATGATTATTTTCTATTTATTTAAAATGCGGTTATAATCAACACCTCATTCTAGTTGAGTATTATAAAAACAATATATTTAACTTGGGAATTCATATGGATCCCTATAAAAATAAGTATAAATATATGGAATAGTATAAAGATGATGAAGTAAAGCTATTGGGACCTTAGAAGGTTGATGATATAGAATATATAGTTGGATTCATTCAACAATATATAAGGATAAGAATATTCTTAATCAAATGTTACAATGATAATCTTTGACGGGATATAGAATTTTATATTTATGGGAAGGTCTTTATAAAGTGTTTTCTATGGAAGAAATATGGGATCAAAAATCCTTATATATAATGTTCCATTTTAAATACATGATCATATCAAGATAGTAGCTTACCATTTTGGGTTTTCAACAAATCTATCTAAATAATATGATTTTTTTCTATGTATCACAAATGAAGAACTAAATTCCTAATCTATCACATGTACTAATCTCATAGTTAATAGAATTAGAGAAGTGTAATACTTATGAAGAATAACTAGTATATATTTTTTAACAAAGAGATAAATGTTTACGTAACAAAAATACTCATATGGATACTATTTTGTGGAAAAACCACAAATTTGATGAAGCAATGTGGAAATCTAATGATGTGTTGAGGTAGAACTATCCTCATATTATTGTCTCCATGTGATTAATTTTGAGGTAAAATACATTTTAAAAGTTGTGGATTTTAACACCCCCATATTTGAAGGCAATATTTTTTATATATTCTAATTTTTTTGATATCATGTGTTGCAGGGATTAACAAGTTTTGATGAAATTATAAATATTCCTAAAATTTTACATGTTTATTATATACATGAAAATTAAATTTGTGGGAATGAATAAGAATAACTAATTATAGAATTAAATATAATGTTACATAGAAATATAAATTTATTGGTTTGTGAATAAAAAATAATTTCATAATTTTTAGTAGTCATTTTATTCGTCAAAAATATATTTTCAGGAAAAATGAATTTATCGATATTTTAAGATTAAATATTTAATTATAGAGGATATAGGAATTTTATTTTTAAAATTAAATTAATTTTTGAATTTATAAATATAAAAATGTCCCAAAATTAATTTTTAATAAATTTATAGAAACATTTATTTTCATAGAAAAATGAAAAATAATGATTTTTATTGAAATCAATATTATTTTCAATTCATTTTCAATGTAATATTATGTTTTCAATTAGTTTTAATTTTTTAAGATAATTTTTATTTTTAATAATTGAATAATCGGATTTTATGTAAATTTTATACATCAATTTATTTTCAAATCATTTTATTTTTAAAATTATCATTTCTTGATAAAACTATATTATTTCATTTTGTTGGTTTTATTATATATTAAATTATGAAACATTTAGGTCTGATACATTGAGAAATGAATTCAATATATGGATTATTTATTAAAAATTTATAAAATATCTCACTTTTATTTTTGTTTAATATGAATAATAACATTAGTAAGTTTTTGCTACCACCATAAAGAAAAATCTAGTAATTTTTGTTATAAATAATTATATGAACTAATTAAAGACCCAAACACTTACCAAAATATTATTTGATTAATATAATTTTAAACATAAAATAATATGATCTAAATTTAGTTTTAATGTAATTTTTTCATGAGGATGGATTATTTATTATTTAAATCAACAAAAGTCACAAAATTACATGTTCGTTATAATAAAAATATGTTACGTGACAATATGGGCGAAAAATAAGCATATGAACGAATATATTTGTTAATTTTTAATTTAATAATCATAATTTCATGATTAAATATATTCATGAATTGTGGGGAAACATGGATGATATTCTGACATTTATTATATTTTTTTAATAAAATTGAAATATGTTACATTCATGAATTTAGTAACTATAAGATTATTAATATGGGGGTTTTCAAGAAGTTTTGTTAATCCATAAATATTATTTGGAAATATTAAAGATTTACCTTTAGTCTTATAATTTAATTTTATTTTTTTTGAATTAAATTTTAACCGGAAATGATTAAACAATGTCGACGTAGTAATTATTCAATTATAGAGAAAAAATAAAATTAATGATTTTAACATTATTTTAATAAACATCATATGAGATATCTAATGTTATAGAGAAAATATATAGATAAAACTTAAATAATAGGTATACATATATAATAGTGGTATAAAATTCTACATGATTTCTAGATATTTATAAAAATCAATGTAGTGAATAGAATCAAAATTGAGAATAACGATATTTAATGTGGTTAATATTTTATTAAATTTGTTAAAAAGCATTGAAATATTTATAAATTTTTTTTTAAAAAATGGTCTAAAATAGAATAAATTTTAAATTTATTATCTAATTTAAACCATATAATTAAAAATTACTACCATTAAAAATTGAAAAATTTGTTAACATAAATAAAATGAAAATACAAAAACTATGAGTTATTCCAAATGATATAATTTAAAATATTTCCAAAACATTACTAAAATCATTTGGATGATTATATTACAACATTATTTCAAATTATATTTATATCAATGGCTATTTTTGTTTATAGAAAATTAATGTATTATAATTTAATGTTTTTTGAAATTCCAATAGGGCCCCTCACGTTAATTATAGAAGGGAACATCCTACAACACTTATTTACCCAACATAGAGGCTCATAGATCTGCCATACTCTTACAATTTATCTTTTCAGCTTCTATATCCACATTTTATAGGTTCTAGTATTCTCATAATACCATCCCTATAGCACATGAGAGGGGATACAAACTATAAATTTCTAGTGATAGGTATTTCCTCTAACAGATCACATTATTTATATAGTCTTCCTTTACTCATATAATCTTATAATGGATGTCATAATATAATAAAATATTTATTATCAATGTTATGAAATCTTTATTATGATTATTATGACATCATGATACCCCACCCATCCATAGAACAAAAAGTGAATGTATCGCTCGTGCGTTTGTACGACTTACCCTCTCCATGTAGTGATAAAATTAATTTTGCATCACCATCATTTGTTGATGACTACTATGAGGGGTTTAATGAATACATATTACATATATGATATAATTATTATTCTCTAAAGATTAATTTTTATTCAAATTTCCATCATTATAACAATCAAAAAATTAAAACAGCATTCTTGTATACTTACGGCCTATCGTCTCCAGGAATGGTGTAATTCATTTTTCAATATATAAATTCTAGTAATGATATGAAATATTTATATAATTATTATATATTATGTTTTACCATTATTTATCATCTATAGATTATTATTTAATGATCAATATATAAGAACCAAGAGTTCCAAACAAAAAATGCTTGGAAAATGATGTATTTATCATCTAGAAAAATAATTTTAATGACCATTTATTTTTATACAGATTCTAATATTTTATAAATAAATTATATATATTATGATATAATTAAGGTTATAGAATAAATTTATAATCAATTCATATTTATTATACTAGATTTTTGACCTTTTATTATAAGAGCAAAGACATAATTTAAGGATTTATTTCACTACCTCATCATTATTATAGATTGTCTAACATTAAGACTCTGCTAGGGAATACTTCTATTCCATAACCAAATATTGCAAAAAATAATTCAGAAATGATTTTAATATCATCATAAAAATTTTTAAAATAATTTTTACTCATGATTTACTTTTTATAAAATCAGTTGAATGAAACCTTTTTATAATTTTTCAAACAACATACTTTGTGTCTTTCATGAAAATAAAATGGATGGAATTTTTTTATCTTTTGTGGAATGAGAATTATTTCCCTCCTTTATTACACAATAATTTTTTTAATTTTTTTTACAATCTTATATGTATATTTTCATGTCAATTATATTTTTTTATTTCTTTTTCTTTTAAATAATATTTTTTAAATATTGAAAGTATATTTTTATCAATAATTATTTGAAGTGATATTTTAATTTATTTTTTATCAATGATAAAATTATTTGATGTTATTTATGAATTCATAGGGATATGATCCACGTATACATACATTATTATTTCTCATGAGGATTTATGTTTATTATTGAATAATTTTCAAAACTCCAATTACTTTTCCATGAGTTCTACTATGATGAAATTTTTTTTGAAACCAATTTATTTTACATGGTATATGAAAAGATGTTATTTTAATGAAAGACATATCGTTTCGTGGGATTTAATATAATGAATTATCTATGATGATAAGGAAAATATGAGATTGGTTTTTATTATAAATGAGGTGAGACCTATATCTCTCTCTAATTCATTATGAAAATATTAATATGTCATGAGATAATAATGAGAAACATGACGACGTGCTTGATCAACAATGGGAAACATGTGCATCTAGTTATAGTATGGAAACAATGTGTGTTCTAATCCACTATTTTGATGGAATTGGTATTTATCTTTGACATATGAAATGGTTTTCTGTATTTATGATGGATCCAAACTTTTATGACCTGAGAAATTGGTTCATGATTGATTTATGATTATTTCTCACTCTTATGGCCCATTTTTCCTAAAATGATATTAATTTTTAACAGAATCATGTTATGATATATGAAATGTTAGGTATGAAATTTTTATGTTTCTTTCACATTCACTTAATCTTATTATTATATAATACATTTATATAATCATGGATTGATGTCTCTTAAGATTAATCTTACTGAGCATCTGAACTCACACAATCTTGTGTTTTCTTCCCTGGTCTATGAAGAATATTTTAGGTTTGGTATGCATAAAATATTACTATCTAAGAAGGTTTTTGTTAATGATTTTGATGATGTTTCTAAAAATAATATTATTTTCTATCTAATATCCAAATGCTCTAAACTATTTTGGCACTTCCATGGATATTTTTATTTTTTATTGAATATTAATAAAAAAAGATATAATATTTTTGGAAGAATAGCTCATTAAATTATATGTATCATGTAATATAAAATGACTTGTTTCAATGAAATACCATTAAAAATTTATCCATATAAATTTTTCCTAAACTTGAAAAGTAATTTGTCAATAAAATCGACTAACATGTCAGTCCATAAAATTGATGGTTCATGGATCAAACCTGAAATACTAGCTAATTAAGGTGTCATCATCAATATGTAGTGGTAAAAACAATTTTATTTGATGTAGGAACGTTAATTAATCCAATAATGTTATCCATAAAATAAAAATTAACACAATTTTTTCTTTAATTATGAGCGAACTCATAATTACACCTATAAATACATGAAATGACAGATGTAATTTAGATATGAAATGGTATAATGCATGTTGTTTATGTCCTGATGTTCTTATAATGACGCATGAGATGACACCTCATTATTATACCGTATCACTAAAGAAGAAAATATATAATATTCATATCAGTATTAATAATTTCCCAGAACAATTGTGTCACAAAAAAATGAAATCAGTACAACTATAACATGAAAACCCAAAAAAAAGAAACATCATATCCCAAGTTATTGGAGTTTATCTTATACGTGAGAATGATATTTCCATGAAAATTAACATTACAAAACTAGAATAAATTATATTATCATGTGTAATACACAACCAGATTGACAAAAAAAAGGAGACCTAGAACCACATTGTACATTCTCTCCTCTTATGCCACTATGCAAATCCTTGAGAGAGTTAGCCACATGACCTCAATTTGACCTCCACGTACACTAGATCCTATCGACTAGAAGAATTATACAATATAATTCCAATTTAATGTACATGAATTCATGAATCATAATATAAAATTGTGGAAAATAATGATGATAAACAATTGAGACAGAAAAACATAATAAGTTTGGGAATAATAATAATAATTCATACTATCTAAATATGATTAAGATGAATCATAAATAGATGTAATAATTTTTATTATCATGTCATGTTTCCATAACAAATTAAGGACAGGGGATACCAAGGAAACAAGAATATACCACATGTAGTACAAAAACACAAAAAGGAAAAAACATGTTCTACTAATATCATGATAATAAGCTTAGTCATCTTATCTCATAATCCATCCATGTACCGAAATTCATACATCAGAAGCTATATACTTCCCTTTTCATATAACTAATGTTAGTATGTATGCTCAGGTACCATAGGAATTTGGATAAAGGTGTGATATATACATCATAGGCCACCAACAATGGTGTATGGAAAATTTTATTCATTGATTATAAAATTAGAAATGGGCACGTACATACGATTTATAAATAAACAAATAAATAAAACACATTGGTGAGGGATACTCAAGGATGATTGATCGACACAACCAGCGGTGACCTATGTCAGATGTCTCTGAACCAAGGTGAACCTATAAAAGTAAGGTAACATGTATGTAAAGATCATCATAAATAATATATCATTATTGGACCAGGACAAAACATATAATTTACCAATGAATATATATACATTGGTTTAATAGGTTTGAGAACATGGAATTATATACAGGGAATATATAAAACATAAATAGGTGAAATCATGGTCCCATCCAAGATAATCCATATAATGGAACCCGAGTATCACACAAGGAGCAATATAAATACAAAAAAATATCAGATTATATACAAGGAAATCCATAAGGAAACTCATGTATCAATCCTAGCATGAAAAAACACGAACCTATAATAATATCCCTTATGTACCACATTGGGAACCATGTATCACCCATGGATGGTGTAACCATATCAAAAACTAGACAGTCCAAGGTATCTACCCTAGGAAACAACAATCACTCATGTGTAAGTAATTAATCTTTTGGGCGAGCCTATGCATGAAAATCATTAAAAAAGGTCTATTTATTTTCCTCGTGTAAATGTATTCATTCATATATCTGATTATGAGGAACGTTGGTATAGTACAAGGAATCATTATGTTGCTAACCCTTTTCACATCTTATCTTAAGTGAATATAAGGTTATAGTTAACACCAAAACAAACCATACCCCCAATAATTTCTAACATGTTAGCCAATTCAATTAATTCAGGAAACTCCACTGTGGTATACAAAAGAGGGGTCCAACTCATGGACAAATATATTTCATTAACTCATCTCACATTCCAAAACATCTATTATAAGGTAATTTAGAAACCATATTTAATATTAAATTATTCTCATTTTAAAACATATTGATCTTATGCCTTTAAATAGGTGAACAACCAAAGGGGTGAATTGTCTCAAGGTCAATTCCTCATAGTGTTGTTTCATAGGTAACTAGTCTCCCATTAAACATAATAATAAACATTAATTTGATAATTCAAATAGAATGTAGGAGATTCCAGAAATTCTGACATGCGTCTCAATGACACATGACGTAAATTCCACAAGAAATTTTGGAAATGGACTAAATTTACTAGCTTAACTTCATAATACTCGTTTTCATGTAGTATCATCTCTTGAATTGAGTTAGAATGATATAAATCATAACATTGGATAACATCCCATTGAAGATCCAATGAAATTCATAGTGAAGAAAATATATATTAGATGGAGGACACATAATAAAAACTATCTTGGATTGAGGAAAAATTTCTATGTGAGAGGATATCTGCTGATGGAGAGAGGAATATGGGGTGAGGGTTTTAAAAAAGTTTTCGTAACATGGTCATTTATCCCTTCATTAAGGGGTGACACAGTTTGACCATATAGTTGGCCAAAATGGGCACTAACTCTCAACCCAAAACTCTACTATGAAACCTCTCTCATGGGATAAGTTCGCTATTTGACTAACCATACATATAGAATATGAAATGGATCTATCACATGATTGAGACATCAAATAAGTCCATGTGACCTAGGTCACATAGTTTTGTAAAATAGTATAGCAGCTCTTATTCACAGATTACCTCGTATGTTTGAGTCTCATGGGTATCCCTAACCATGTTCTAACTATATGGGTAAATATGACTCTTCAATTTATAGTGCTTCTATATTTGAACTATCATTTAACTCTCTCATACCACTCCATAGCCTTCTAAGTAGATAATTGACATAAATCGAGAGGTTTGAACAATATTTGATTTTTCTGTAAGGCTTTGAAAATATTTCAATGTTAGAATAAGTCTTAGAGAAAGGTCTCAAATGAAAAGGTATACGCTTCAGTTATGAAATAGATGGGAATGAAGCACATGAATTTAAATGGGATATGAAGAGATCATCTAATGGGATGGATACAAATAATTTTGATCCTAATATACCACATACAATACAACTCTTTCATAGTAAGGAATATAAGAATTATCCAACAACTAATACAATATATGGATAAATGAAGAGAACTGATATTTTAACCCTCATATGATAAGGAATAAATGGAAAATATATGAAATCACAAATGATAAAGTCGGTCATTAAAATTAATTATTGAATGGTATATTCATTTTTGGCCTAGAAATTCAAATATCATTTTGATCCTTGTTTTATCAATAATTTTTATATCTAGAATGATTTATATGCCCATAAAATTACCAAATTTTTTTTAATTAAATATTATTAGTGAAAACTCCTATTGGTCCTAGGATTTCGTATATTGTTTAAAAAAGCTGTATGACATATGTGTTGTGGGAATGTGTTTTTTACATTTTTTTATAATTTTATTGGAATTTTATAATCTTTTTGGAATGCGTTGGATTTATTGATATGGACCCCATATAAATTTTCACTATATCGAAGTCTCATTGCTTATAAAAAATGAACAAATGGTATTTTATTTCCACAAACCTAGACATAATCTATATTTAGAAATTATTATCCAGTATATGGGTAATAATGCCCAATTTTTATGGTTATTTCACACAAATGGTTTATACTTATTATGCGTGAATATGATAATATACTTCTAGAAGTGTTTCCCTTTAAAATCATGATAATTTAATGTATTTTATTTATAGGTAAACTATTTAATATATTTTTATAAACACTACCACAATATTTTTATATAATAACATATATCATAGAGTGTATAAAACATGAAAATGATAAAATTAATAAACCATAAAATAAAATAATTAAATATGAACATTTTAACATATCAATTGAATATGTGTATTTTAAAAGTGGTAAGAAAATGATAAAATATATATAAATTTTCAAACAATACAAATTTAATTTAAAATATCACTATAATTTTTTCAATTTCAATTTATCTTATGAAAAATATGTTCTTTTTCTAAAATTGTTTTTACTGCTCTATGTAAGAAATTAATATCATTAAATTTATTCCATTTAAAAATAATAATAATTTTATAAAAAGAGATTAACTTTTTAAATCATCATAACATATATATCATAAATTTATTTTTTTATATTTTTCTAAAAAGATAATTTTTCAGTGAATAGTAAAAAATACCAGATTTTTAAATATAGATATTTATATTCATTTAAATTATTAATTTTAAAGTACCATTATAAATTGAAATTTATTTAAATTTTCAATATGATTTATTTATTATTATTAATTATATTCTAATTATCAGTATATCCAATTTTAGTATTTTTATATTTTTACAATTAAAAATGCATTTTTCTAAAACCAATTTCTAACTGAATAATGTTCCTAAATTTTATTTAATTATAATAAAAAAAAATTGGAAATGTTTTAAATAATGTTTATATATTATATATCCAACTGTATGAATTTAAATAAACTTAATGATTATTTATATTCAAATTATTAATATAAAATCATCATAATGAAAAATACATTTCTTCAAAAACTGTTTTCAACACAAATTTAGGGTTTGTATTAAAATTTAACTGTACCGCCATTACCAATTTTATTTCATAATATGGATTAAAATTTAAAATTACTATAATTTAAGTAATATCATATTGTCCAAATTAATTTTCAAATTAATTATTTGTAATGAAATTGAAAATTAACTCCCTTAGTTATTTTTAAAATGAGTTTTATGAATTGCATAGGCCTCTCTTAAAATTAATCATTCTCACAGATATAATTTTTATTTGATAAATTGGATTCAATATTTAGAAAAATGGGTCAGAATTTATATAATAAGCTTCATTTTATTCTAGCCATATTTTACTAATCACCCATGTAAATAAAAATAGAGAAGTTATCACGGTGAAGACTGATATGGTAAAATGAGGGAAAATAAGTTAAATAAATACATATATAAATCCTTTGTTTTGTGTGTTTTAAATATTTTGATAGAATATATCATCCATAATTTACTTTAATAATTAAATTTTATGTCCATGGGGTGGGAGAGACATCGTATTTTTTACTATTTTTGTGTATTTACAAGAATGTCACTCTTCTTCCATTATAAAAGGGAACTCATTTAACTCATTTATTCAATTACTTAATACAACTTTTATTCACCAAAAACATCAAAAATTTGTCCCATAAATACATAGAAACAATATATGTCTATTTTTATTCATAAAATAGCAACACTATGGTCCTTGGGAAGCGATCCAAAGGAGGTTTCTCTAAGATAATGAAATTGTCTAATTGAAGCTCTCTCTTTTTAATTTTTTTATAGCAAACCATTAATTATTTGATAAAGAATACAATATTATTACTACATTATATATCATATACAGATATTTTATTATGTTAATGGAGTAATATTTATAAATTTCTACTTTAATCATAGGGTAAATAAAATCATCTATTATGCGTATGTGAAACAACTACCTCACGAACCGATGTAAAATGATTTCCCTCATCATTTATCATTGTTGGATAAAATGATGTGATTAATAAATATATAAAATATTTATGATATAATTATACATGTTTAATTATAATATCAGATATACATTCTTACTTTCCTTTTTGTTTAAAATTCAACAGCATCGCTTGTGCAGACAGTATATTATCACCACATAAATAATGTGATGCGTTTTTATATATGCAATACATATAAGGTATTAAGGATAAATTTAATGAATATATTTTATATATTTGAAAATATTTTTTTTATTAAAAATTAATATATCACCCACTTCCTAACCCATTCTCCCATGAAGGGAATGATATCATCACATGGGTATATATATATAACCTGCCATCTCCATGAATAGACGCGATTCATTTACATTTTAAAACCATAAATATTGATTCAAAAAATTCATCAAATGAATAAATATTATAATATAATAGTAATTTATTTATTTAAATGATATATATATCTGATACATAATAACATGAGCATTAATGTTAAAAACAATGCTTAAGAAAACAAGGAAACAAACACCTAATACAATGGAAAAATGGAATATTATTATAAAAGGGGTTATAATATGTTATTAAAGGATAATATAAGATATTATATATATTTATATGGTTTTTTATAAATTAAAATCATTTGAAGTAAATTATACCATTGGCTAAATAATGTTTAATGATATAGAATCATGAGTTAAGGGACATCATCTATGTTTTCCTTCATTGACGTATATTTTATTATTGTACAAAATATTAATTAAAATTATGTACATATGTCCAAATTTACATGTAATGTCATAAATCATTTACACATCAAGGTATTTTATTTTTAAATTTGAAATATTTTATCCAACAGGATTTGAATTTTTTATTAACATGCGATAATAAATACGAATTTTTTTTTCTTCTAGTTGTGTTTTATTACATCTTAAATGTATTTCATATTCTAAGATTACCTATGTAATGAATTTTTATAATATTATGTTTTATTTCATCTTATTTTATGTGGATTTACATTTTTTACACATAATTGATTCATTTTCAAATTTTTATATATTTCTTATGGTTATTTTAAGGGATTCCATATCATTTTCCATTTTATTGAGATATATTTTTCTATATGTACCTATTTACTTATATGTTGTGTATATACTACACCATTAATTTATTTAACAATAACTACTATTTATTCATCATTTTATTATAAAAAATATATATCCCCAATAATTTGATGGTATCTTATAACTTCTTTTTTATTTTTTTATTGTTAAATTTCTATTGAAGCAATCAATTTCATTTCATTATTTTTTAATTGGAAATTAAATATTTAAATCATATTCATACTTTAAATAGCATGGATATGACTAACATAATTAACCCAACTCTAGTAACCAGATATTGGTGTCTGTAAGATTACATTGTTACTTTATATATTTAATCATATACTAAATAACTGAATAGTTTAGTAGTCCTAGTACACTAGATAAATACTTGAATTTGACATACATTTGGAAACATAAAATAAAAAACATGTTTTATTGGAGCATTCTATTATTCTCCTTATCATATACCTATATATCAATCAGAAAACAAATCCTAGTATCCAATAGAAAATAATACATAAGAAATGAGTGATCATAGATTTTGGGTAAGGGAATGCATAATATGAAAGAAATAATGAATAAATAAGAATAATCTATATAGAAAGGTAAATAACATAAACACAATCCATTTAACCAATAATATTTGTATAATATAAAATAAATAATTGATAAACTAATAAATCAATACAAATAATAACATAATCATGAAATATATACAAGGATATTGTAATTAAAATAATAATCAAAGGGAAAAAATAGTTCTCATAATGAGGGAATTCAAAATATCTTATGTCAAAAACATAATATCAAAATCATTGATAAGAAAGTTTAAATCTATAGATAAAAACCTATCTAATTTGGAAACTAAAATTGTCTCATAATAATTGTCAATGTGCTAATTCAATAACAAAAATGGAGCACCACTCACCAGGTACTATTTCTAATTCATTCCTCAAATAAATGGTCTGAAATCTATTAAAAACATTTATATTAAAAAATAAACATAAAAATGCTAATAATTACCCCAATCAAATAAACATAATTATGAAAAATATAGATTATTGTGTGGAATAGAAAAAAAATCGAATATCCTCATTCGAAATTATCATAAACCATCAAAATAATGAATAAGGATGATACCCATAAAACATATCCCTAGTGAATCATATTTACTATGACGGACTTAGTTCATTGATGAGTAAAAATAACAAATAATTTTCAATATAATAATATTTTTGGTAAGTATTATTTTCACATTAACATTACTTTTAAGATAAATATTTCACTAAAATATTTAAAAATACCATTCATTTAGTACGGTCTTTTAATATATGAAAAATAATATATAACAAATTGAGTGAGATTGACTACCAAATATTATGTTGATGCCATACAAGTTAAGGAAATGATTCCTTTCAGATTTTTGAAAAATTCCAAATTAGCCTTATATTGGAAACAACATAAATATGTATTTCAATATATTTTTCATTGATTTAAAATCCATATAATGTTATTAAAAATTTATTTTTAAATTTTGAAGAACATTTTTGCGCCTTTTTTATTTCAAAACATGGATTGTGATGAATTTTTTTGAAGGAATATATAAATAATGATATGTTTTATTAAAAAAATCACAATAATTTTTTGTACCAATATGTGGAAAATGGTACAAATAATTGATAATTATCATGAATAAACATAATATAATCTTTTATATTTATTTTAAGATAGATATATAAAATATTTCGCCCTTGGGAGCCATAAAAAACAATCCCAAATATTGATTTGATAGTAAAATAAACCACTACAACTTTGTAACCTTTTAAATCAAAAGCCCCATGAAAGAAATTACATAATGTGATACATTATATAATATTAATAGAAATATATTATTGATATATTACATTATAATGGGTATTAAATACACTATAAAAAAAAAATTTGGTTAATATGGTATATGTCACACTGAAGTAAAAGTTAGAAAAGAAACCCTTAAATCATGCTCAACATCATTCATTTGATTTATAAAATCCAATAACACACACACACACACATATATATATATTAGGATTAATATAAATATATAACTTAACTATAATAATATATTTAAAAACCTGTTTGATTTAATAATAATATTTTATAACACCTATATTAAAAATTATTTAGTAAAGTCACTATATCAGGTCACAACATATTTATTTTTCATGTATGTTTTAGTTTAGTTATTTTGGTCCTTTTAATTTCATCATGGATATATTATAATTAAATTTTAACCATGATATAAATATCATATATATTATTAGTATATGTATTTATAGTAGCGTATTATTATTGTTGATAGAAATTTGATTACATTGTTCATAAAGATGGTAACCCATACATATAGATGAACATTGTTTCGATTTTATAAATATATGGAATGAATAGAATAAGCAAACTAATAAATATTTATATAAATATTATTATTTCATTTAGATAATTCATATTTATCAAATAAAACCATGTTACTATGCATGTAACAAAATAAAATGAATTTTTATCGCAATATGGAGGTGCTAATCCACACATCTACATGACTAATGTTATTGTTTTAAAACATATGTGAAGAAAAGAGGATATATGTGATATTTTATTTAAATAATAATTTTTATTAAATTTATATTACATATATTCATTAATTTAAACATTGATACATTCTTTTTGAAGTCAATGAGAAAAAATAATCACACTGCTTTTTGAGGCAGTAGTCTAATATACACACAAACGACAAAATCATATCCCCTGAGGAATTAATATTAAAACTCTATATTTGGTATGATAATTATAGAAGTATAATAATCTGTTAAATATAATTTTTAATATATAAAATCAATGATAGTATCTATCCATGAGTGTTGGTGATGGAAAATGAATTTATTTTTTTAATGATAAGGTAATCTACTATACACAAGATCGATGATTTAATTTCCCATTTGACAGATATGTATATAGATAGGGGTTATCCCATTAACTTAATAAAATATCAATATATATTTTATATTGGTGTTATTATGAATTCATAGTTTATTAACATTAGATGGAGTTATAAGAATAAATCAAATGAAAATGCATAGTTAAAAATATTATCTCTTGTTCGAGTATCAAATTTATTTTTATACTAAAGAACTATTGGATTTCAATAATGGTATAAAAAAGAGTATAATAAGTTTTTAGGGATATATAAATGGTATTTGGTAATGGATTTTTAAAAACAACTGGATATGGATGTGTGAATAAGGTAAGAGAGGGTATGAACTTTCAAAATTGTTGGAGAGGACATACATGGAATTTTTTGTATGATAAAATGATACATGTGTTTTTATCATGAACCAAGCCTTAAGAATTAGTAAATATTTAAAATTATAAAATATATCTTCGAAATATTGAATAAAAATGGGTTTTGGACAAGTTGTAAGTGGATTTAAACCCTTATTCTTTTAGTTAACCGAAAATAGACCTGTTTTTACCTTAACGACGATAATTATTATTACTATTTCTACAATTAACTGTGGTAAAAAATTAATTTAACTTTATTAGATAATTTAAATAATTATAAATACAAATTTTGAATCCATATTTACATATTCAATTAAATGAAATGGAATAATTCAATTAATAAATTAAACATAGACCTGAAGAAAGAGTTATTTTCCAATGAGAATCTTCTCATTAGTTTAAAATATTTTAATATCATGATTCAATATGAATGTGATTATAAGGATTTAAATTTATTGAATTGTAATATTATATAATTAATATTACATTAAAACGAATTTTAAATATAACTTAACATTTTATAGAATCGTAATGAAAATACATTTATAAATAAAAATTCCACCTATTAAGATTTATAAAAAATAAATATTTTATGAAAACAATAAAAAATGCACCAAAAAATAATGTACAAATATATATTTAAAATTAAAATTTATTTTTTCAAATAAATTATATATAATTAGAAAAAAATAATTTTATGTTATGTGAGCAAAGCATGACTAATTAGGCTTTCATGATATTTTTCTCATCAAACATTTCATTCTCTTCCAAATTCAACTAATTTTATTTCTAATTAGTGTATTCAAATGGAATTTATATTTTTTATGTTTAGAATATGTAATTTTCATAATTTTATTGGAATTAACACCCAACATATTAAAGGCTAGGTTATATTTTTATATTTTAAATAATAACATTTCATTATGTTTTCATGTTTTGTTCAAATCTAGTGTTTTTTACATTGCAGGTTGTTTTAGATAAATATTTTAAAAGTAACATATTTTAAATTATATGTGTGCTACAATCTCTTATAATTTGGGTATTTTGTATCATATACAATACCAAATGTTATATTCTTATTTTAAAATCACAGAGTGTTACATTATACATCTATTAAATAAATTAAATCCTTATAATTTAATAATTATCATAATAATAAATGGTTTGAAATTATATTAAACACTTATTGAAATCAAAAATAAATATGTTGTATAATAAAACATTTTCTCAAGTAGATATAAACGAAATTGTAATTGTCATCTTGAATAATCACATAAATAGGATTCTGCATTTGAGTTTAAGTGTTGGATATAATTTTATGACATGGAAGAAAAGTGTAATTCCCAAATAATAATGGAGGTTGATAGAGTGAATTGATCATGAAATTTTAATAATAATGAGAATTTAAAAAGAAACACAAAACCTACATCTATGATTAGATAAGTGACTATTTGAATCATTATTCATAAATGAAATAGGGTGATTGTTTTCAATATCATTTTTATATAGTTGAGGAATTATATTACCATAAGGATTATATAATAAGAAAATATACATAAGTGATATATTTTTTATTTTAGAGGCTCAATTTTACCAATTTTTTTCTTCAATCAATTCCCACATAAATTCATACTCCCTAAAGTGAATATCCACAGATAACATTAACACCTGAAACAC
Organism: Viscum album; assembly: GCA_963277665.1. Lineage (NCBI taxonomy): Eukaryota > Viridiplantae > Streptophyta > Magnoliopsida > Santalales > Viscaceae > Viscum > Viscum album. The sequence goes on along the minus strand of OY728131.1, from coordinate 1,223,102,753 downwards.
ATTTAAAAGATTATTATTATAAGAATTCCTTCATAATGTGTCTAGATATTAATAAAAACAAAAATCTATAACTCAAGTAATCCAATGAGACCTAATTTTTAACATAATCCAGTCCATTTCTAGTTAACATTAATACTCCTCAAAATATTTCTGACCAAATTCAAAGTCCAAATTTTTTTATGGAAGGTCACCATATTAACATTATATTACTCATAAAATATTATTTTGTTCTCATTGTCACAATAAAATTAAAGTAATACCATGATGACCAAAAATCCTTAATAAAAAGATGCATTATTTAAAGAAATAAAATATTTAGTGGTTGACTACATTCCATAATTATATAATTGTAGTAAACTTCTGAATAGTGACATAAACAAACAGCCGACTAACCAATTTTTTGGTCATAAACAATATCCAATAAACTTATCATTATTTTCTAAACATTGAGATCATATTAATAGTTGTGATCCCATAATCATTTATTTTACAATAGGCTTAACTTTTTACTGAATATTTCTTTTTCATTAGAACTATTCTATATATTCTCTAAAATCCTAAAATAAATAGTTAATTTCAACAATTCATACACATTTAAGTATTGGAAGTACCATAATTTTATTTATAAAATACGCATATAACAAAAAATTTGAATCCAGACATATGATGTTAGTCATTCCACTTCAAAAGTGGTAACAGCATAATATTTACTATGATTTCATAACTTCATTAGATAGATATTCTCTTGATGCTTGGGAAATTAATTTACATTTTCCCCCTTATCCTCACTATTGATGCATTTTTAATTTTTTATTTCATGTTTACAATCTAAATTGTGATAAATTTTTTCGATTCAGTCCACACTATTAGAAAACACCAATTTCATTCATGAATGTACCGTGGTGTATAATTCCACAATTATCACAAGTATAAAATACCTTATTTCCATTCTTCCCCATATATAATTCTTTCCCTATCATCCTATTATTTCCTTACATCAATTCAAATTCATAATACATATATAATTATTTCCATATTTTGATAGAACATGACATTAAGTCATTGAATGATGATAATTTTTGGTAGACTCATTCCCATTGAAAGATTTGCTTAATCCTTTTACAAAAGTGATCAGTCAAACTCTTTTTATTACATATATTGATATGGTTCCCATTAATTATGCTAATTTACATTGCTATAGAATGGAAAACTATAGATTAGATCACAACATTATGTATAATAATGTTTAATCCCTAAACTAGTGAAAAAAGGATCAAAAATTGAAAATTTTATTTAGGAATAATCTGTAAATTAAAATCATGGGTTCATTCCAAACATTTCAAAATAATAAAAATATTTTCAAATCCATCATAATGGTTTTTATGAAAAAATATATATTATCCCCAGAATAACCCTTGGAATTTTCAAACATGGTTCATAGTAAGGATTGTTTTATTGTTCCAGTTAATGCTTATGGGATGAATCATCGGCTTTTTGATGTTATAATCCCTAGGTACATCTAGGTCTAAACCAAATAAACTTGTGGAATCTAAAAAATTATGTTGTTGGAAACCTCTATTTTTAATTCTTTAAAATCATTCTTAAGTCTACTAATAATGTTTTTAATATACATTGCTATTAATCATCTTTTAGTATAATTTTAACATCTGGTGTATGTGTTTCAATCATAATACAAAATTACAAATTTTTGTAAACTATGAGAAATTGATACTTTTACTACTTATAGAATATTCACCAATACATGACCTTCCAATGAAATAAGATACTGATAAGTGGAGTCACCAACATTGTTACCCAACTTTTTTTTCTAAATATGATTCACTGAAAACATGAACTACCAATGTTTGACCAACCAACTCCTGCCCTACCAAATTTTTGACCAACTGACACAGAGTCTTATCAACACTCATAATTTCTCTGATAATGTTTTACATACAGTTGGGATACCAATGCATCACCTACCCATAGTAAACCCATTGACACATCATCTACCGATATCTTGATTGATCAATGCATGTTTGGCCTACCAACAGACCGATCCACTGATAGTCTGATCTTCTAACAGAAGTTATCTAATTATATAATGAGCTACCGAGAGAATGATCTATAAGAAACATGAGACACCGATAACCTAAGATACTTATCGAATGAGTCACCCATGATCTGTATCATAAATTGGATCTTACAACTAATGGTTATATTTATGATATTTAGTACTACTTATTATAATAATGAGCTTATCGGTCTTTTGTAGACAATATTTAATGATGTCAGACACCTCCACGAGGTATGAGGTACCCTAGAACATGCTTCTTGTATGGGTAAGGGGAATATAAGGATCAACAAGAAATTAAGTGAGAATGTAGTGAGCTAGAACAAATAAATAGAGTTATTCATGCAGCATAAAAAAGAACAAGAGTTACTCACTACATATATATGAAGACAATGATAAGAACCAAAATACAAAAAATATATATAGCAACAACATAAAATAAAAGAACATTTCAGAGACCACTATGAATATAAGATAAATGTGAAAACAGACTCTCATTTTTTCTATTTGTTTCTAAATGATAACCATAGCTTCACTTGTAACATTTTTAAAAAGACAGAGAGAATTATAGCACATTACACAGTTCATCCTAAACTTTTTTTTATCATTTTTACACTCCCTGTGTATATTAAATAAATTTATAGAAGTGTGTGTATCTCAATTTTATAAAAAAATAACTCTTTTGATAAACTATTAGATAAATTGATATATTCACTAAAATATCTTTTCATGGATTACATTCTCATAAATAATAGTGGAAGAGGTCCTTTTATGGAATTGTTTTATTGTTTTTTACTACCAATTATATTTTGGAAGAGATATCATGACATAAAATGTTTTCATATTGTTGATACCCCAATCTAGGGATTGAATTAATTTTATTTTATATAACTATATTTGAGTTAGGTGATCACCAGGTGGAGGATATTAGGTATCCACTTGAGAATGAACTTATTGTTCACTTATGTTATGTGTGTTCATGTTTTTTTTCTATATCATCGTAATTATTATAGAAAACTTGTATTTTATTTTATAGTTAATCATAAATAGTGTTTATATTTGAAGTTGTTTTTCTATACTGATTTGAAAAGTTAATATGATAATGTGTATTGTTTAAATTGAGAACTAATCCATCTTTGATAAATATTTTTAACAAAATAATATTTTATAAATCTTCTACATTGTTAACTAGCTTATTTTTTCTCAAATTGGTGAAATTTTAAATAATATAATATATAGTCATTTTAAACAAAAAATATTTTTGGAACATGATTCACCACCCACTTTAGTATCCTACTATGGCCAAAAATTTTCATCATATGTTGTTTTAATGCTTTTTCAAAAATATTTTTCAAATGTGATTTTAGTTGTGTTTTAATTATCTATAACTGTTTGTATGTTCGGAAATTGTAGTTCTTGAAAACCTATTTTTACTATTTTATTTTTATAAATAATATTTAATGTGTTTAAACCAATAGACCTCCATACTTTACTAGAATAAATGTGCAAATAAGAAAATTAAAATTAAAATCTATTTGAAAATAATAGGTTTTTAAATCTGTTTTTCAATTGTAGATGAATATAACATTCCCAATACTGCTAGGAATAGATGAGATGATTCCAATGAAGTATCCTATAATAATAAATCTAAATCTATGAATTAATTAAATTTCTATTTAGGTGATGAATAATGTACAAGTATTTCATCATGTAAAACAGAACATGAAATTTGTGACACACTAGCAGTTTCATATAAAGGAAACTCTAGTTTAAATTAATGAGACATAAATAAATATAAAATTAAAAATTATTACATTACGATGAAGTCTAATGAACCTATTTATATTATTTATATTATTTTTGATGATATAGTAAATATGATGTTGTCTTTGGGAAACATAAATACATCCATGGAACAAGTAATGTGAAAACTAAAATGCTTACCAGAAAGATGGAAAAGAAAATTTGTATCAATAAGGAAATGTTTTGATATTAATAATATACATGTAAAGAAGCTGATAGAAAAACTATTGATGTATGACGATGAAGTAATGTTCAACATAAAATAATAAGATGAAACAAATATAAATCCACTGTATTTCAAAACAACTACCTCCATTCAAAAAAAGGAAGCTCAAGTTCATACGGAAATATCAAACAATGAAGAATCAAAAAGTGATAGAGATGATGATATTTATTATTTATCCAGGATATTTAAAAAGTTAAATATAAATTATATTTTCTTTAAAAAGTAATTTTATAATGGTAAATATGATATTAAATAAAAATAATAAAAAGTATTGGAAGTTAAATGAAAAAAAGAATTGTTTATTATGCGTGTGAGTGAAGAGGACATCTAAATGTTAACTTTCCTAAATTAATGTTAAAATGTAAATATGAAGACAAGGCTGTAATGTAAAAAAATTTAATGTATGCCACATGGAGTGCTTCTGTGGAAAACACTAGGGAATCTGAATCTTTACATAGTGAGAATACTGACATTGCCAATACGTGTTTCCAGACAAACACATCTGAGGTAAACCTAGAATCTTCTAAATAAAAATTTTATTATTTTTGAGATGAATCTTATTATGAAAATATGAAAAATGAATATATTATCAATTACTATAAAATTAATAAGGATACATTTACTAAATTGAAATATACATATAAATCTATAATTAAACAAAAACCTCTTATTGATTCTACTTAATCTGAAATTACTATTGAAAAGAAAGAAAATTCGCATTTATATAATAGAAATAGTGAACACAAACTCTCTAATGAAAATTTAAATAAGGTCTTATAGTGATTCTAAAATGTTAAAGATATCTTATATCAAATACGTAGCAAATATATTTTTCCAATGTGTACTACTGGTATTGGTTATCAACCTGTAAAAAAATGAAAACAATTTTGAATCCAAATCTATAAAATATGGTTTTATGTCCTAATGTTAAAACATTTACTACATATTCTAGTGCTGGATAATATTCTACTACTTCATGTCTTTATGGAACAAATAAATTTTATTTGTCTACGACATTAAAAATTGATTACAAGAAACACATGATGAAAATATGGGTTCCCAAAGATTTATTTACTAATATTACTGGACCTAATCATGTCTGGGTACTATAATCTATCCATGAATGATTTATTTTTTTAGGAAAACTATCTGGAGAGTTATTGTAAATTCTTATAATACTTGGATTGTGGTTATTAAACACATATGATAGGGATTATTTGAGATTTATGAAAATTATCAAGATTGAAGGTGGGAATGTCACCTTTAGTGACAATAAAAAAGGAAAAATAATTGGACATGCCCAAATTAGTAACAGTAACTCAATTTTAATTTCGAATGTTATTTTTATGATGGTCTTATGTATAATATTGATAGAATTTCACAATTATGTGATTATATAATACATTCTAAATTTTAAAATGATTTTTTTAATGTTTTCTATTCTGAAATCGACTTAGTATTCACTTAATTTAGAAATGAAAATGATTTTTCCCTCAGTTTTTATTCTATAATTTCTAAAAATTTGTCTTGATTAAGTGCCTTTAATAAATTTTCATGGCTCGGGCACATGATATTAGGACAATATCATATTCACTCACTTATAAAGTTTACTTAGAAAGGACTAGTCAAGGATCTACATAAAATTAGGTTTCTAAATGACAATATATAATCCTTTTCTACAAGACAAACAACAAAAAATATTTTACAAAAACAAAGAAATATGTTTCATCTTCTGAAACACTTTTGTTTCATAACATGGATTTTTTGGACCATCTAGTGTTTCTAGTTTAAATGGGATGCATAATGTCTATGTTATAGGAGATGTATTTTAAATATATACTTGAAACATATTTTTAGCCCGAAAAGTTGAATCTTATTCCTAAATTACAAGTATGATAGAACTGTATTATACCAATGTTGTCTTAGAATTAAAAAATATAGAAATGGAAATGGCCATAATTTAGAAATCTATGAGTTTGAATCTTTTTTCTTAAAAAATGGCTAGAATCAGAACTTTTCTTCTTATATGAAACATCAACATAGTGGTGTTTTAAATAGAATGAATAGAACATTAAAATAAATTTCCCAAAATATTCTCAATGAGTATGAATTAACTATTTAATTTTGGCTATAATCTATGGATACATCATGTTATATAATTACCATAGTTTTAATTAGACATATTCTTAAAAAAACACCCTATGAGATGTAAAAAATTGGAATCCAAAGATAAAAACATTAATGTATTTTGTTGCAATGTGTAATATTTGAAATGTTTCCTACAAATTTGATGAATGAAATTTCCTTGGTTATCTAACTTCTAGAAAATCTTATAGGTTCATAATTAAAAGAACTATTTTTTTAATAATTTTTACACATCAAATTTTAGGAAACAGATCCACATGAACCTAAATCCTCCCAAGAAATTATTGAGGATGATATATCTAGTCTAGATATAAGTTAAATACCGTCTGACTCTACTGTTAAGAATGAAAAAAATACAGCAATTCTCTAATATATCAAGACTCTATTCATAGTGAGCGTGTTTGTATAGAAGAACCTAAAATCTAAATTCCTTCTTTCTCTAGATCAACAAGAACCCTAAATAATTATTAATTAGATGTTGTAGTTGGAGACTTAGACAAGGGAACACAAACTAGAGCTTCTCTAAGAAGCCATGTTGAACATCAAGCCTTATTTTCACATCATGAATATAAGATCCTCAATGTGACAATTAATGAAGAATTTTGGGTAATAGCGGTGTAAGAATAGTCAAATCAATTTGATTGATAAAAAGTCTAAAAATATTATTATTGACCCAAATACACCATCACTATAGGCACTAAAAATGTTTATAAATAATAATGATGGAGTTGGTATCATAGTGAGAAATAAATCTTGACTGGTTTCACAAAGATATAGTCAAGAAGAAGGAATTAACTATAAAGAATCATTTTTACTCATTTCTATCCCTAAATCCATTAGAAATTTTCTAGAATATGTAGCACATATCAATTTCAATCTATATCAAAAGGCTATCAAAATTGCATTCCTAAATTGGTTTATATTTTTGTATGTTTTTGTTTAGAAACCCCATGGTTTTACAAACCCTCATTTTCGAAATCATTTTTGGGTATTATTAAAATCATTATATGGTTTAAAATAGGCCACAAGAGACTAGTATGATACGATCAACAGTTTTTTAATTTCAAATTGATTTAAAAATCTCATAGATGGTCCAATTATTTTTTTAAAAGATTCTACAATTTCATTAGTTTTTCAAATCTATGTGGATGAAAATATTTTCGATCTTCTAAAAATTATTATTTTAATTGATTTTATAAAAATTATGCAAAGTGATTTTCAAATGAATTTAATGGGTAAAATATAATTCTATCTTAGATTTCAAAATATTCAAAATAAATAATGTATTATTTTATATTAAAGAATATACAATAATGATCTTTTGAAATATGTTGCATTGGATACAAAAAAATCAAGTGATACTTCAATAAGGACCACCTATAAATTACATATTGATGAAAATGGATGATCTATTGATCAAACCAATTACCGAGGTTTGATTAAAAGTATACATTAAATACCTTCTAGTCAGCTTGATATTGTGTTTAGTGCGTGTATGTGTGCATGATTTCATTAAAACCCCAAATAATATCATTTAAATGTTGTTCAATTAATTTAAAAATATATAATGTATACAACCATCGTAATATTGTTTTATCCAAGAGGAAAGACATTTGATTTAGTTACTTATTATGACACTAATTTTTGTGGTTGTAAGATAGATAAAAAAGAACATGTAAAATATGTCACTTTTTGGGAATGTCTCTACTATCATGGTTTTGTAAAAATAAAAATTATATTTAATTATATAATGTTGAAGCTAAATATATAACTAATACTAGTTTTTGTGCTCAGAATTTTTAGATGAAATACACATGACTAGATTATGGATATTAGTTTAGGTACGTACCTATAAACTGTGATAGTACAAGTGCTATTTACATTTCTAAAAATCCATATTATCACTCAACGAACAAAATATATTGATGTAAGACATCACTTTTTGAGAGATCATTGTCAACATGGTGATTTAACTCCCGAATTCATTGAAAAATATCATCAACTTCTTGATATTTTTCTGTGGCATTAAATTGTGAGGGGATGAGTTATGTCATAAATGAGTTAAGGATGACCAATTTTTTATAAACTTCCAATGAAGAATCTCTGTTGATTTTTCAGTGACATGTATCACCCATAATGAATTGCTGACGTAACACACCGATTACTTCTCAGTGATGTGACCCACTGATGATGTATCACCGATATGAGTGAAAAATTATGTCGCGTTGATGTGACATACTGATTATGTCTCGCCGAAAGGTATCACCAATGTGTCTCACTTACTGATATTTTATTTCTCTATATGTAATTTTAAACATCTTTGTTTAATTTGTATTATTTTATTTGAAACCACAATTTTTACTCTAGGTTATCAAATCACTATGTGATAAAATTAATATTTGATCCAATTATTTTTACCATCACACAATTACTCTTAGACTCTAACCCTCAATCCATTATTTCCTGAGATTCTACCTTTCTCTCTCGAACTGATCCCTTTAAATCCCTCTCAATGGCTCAACATTATGGTGTTTAATAAAGATATCATGACGTGTCGTTTCAATCCAATAAACAAAGAGGTGAATCTAGTCAGCCCAAACCTAGACCTAAACCTTTTCATCCAAAACTCATGATCTATATCATAATCCAAGAGAATGAAGTGCATTTGGAATGGCTATTGATACTATGTCCCTTTTGTTGAATGTGATTAAAAAAAAGGTGGTTAGAGTGGGTCTGCATAAATTAGAGACCCCATTATATGTGGTTGGTACATGATTTTTACAATTTTTCTGAGTTTCTACTAGAAGTATCTAACGTATTTTGGATAATGTTGATAGTGTATGTAAAGAGTGTATCTTTTTCTTCTAATCATTGGGAATAATTTTTTAAGGTACCCATGAATGTGTTTGAAATGACCCCCTGGGAAGTGTTCCTCCAACAAGTTACCTCTTCATTTATGAGGTAGATATGGCTTATTTTAGAGGAAATTGAGAGAATAGGAGGCTTATTCCTACAGAGGTCGATAGTGAGTGCATGCATTTTTTCATAAAAATCATCAATCTTCAGTTATGTCCCACAAAAGGTTACTTTTATTCTCTTATGTTTTAGGGTGTTTACTTGTTCTGTCTATTGACGAATGTCTACAAGGTAAATCTATGTAGATAATTCATGGTTCATATCTGGGAGATAATCAAGACCTATTGAATGGTAAACTCTTTGTATTATTTGATAATTATCCCCACCATGTTGAAGGATAAGGTATTTTTAAATAATGGTAATAATACAACATCTCATTGTGATAGTTTCTGTCTCAACAATAATATATGTAAGAGGATCAAAATTAATTGAAATACCTATAAGATGATGTGGTATGGGGAAAATGACCTAATTTATAATAAATATGACTATTTGGAGAATCAATCAAGGACGAGAAACATAGTTGATCCTTGTCTTGTACGAGATAAAGCTGGTGAGTATTTTGATGAGGATGTGGCTGAATAAGGGCAGGGAAATGAATCTCTGATAAATCACAGATTTGATCATTATATAGATGATTGTCCACCAGGGATGTGTTATGGTTATACAAGTCCACCTAGACCTCTACCTTCTACAGAACCACTTTTACCATAGAATAATATTTATTTCATTATTGTAATTTATTGTTATTTTTATTTTTATTGGTTTAATTTTTTTTATTATTATTTATGTTATTATTATTATTATTATTATTATTCTTTGTATTATTATTGTCATTATTGTAGTTGCTGTTATACTTATTTTCAGTTTCATTATAATTATTATTTTTAATATTAAATTATAATTAAAATGAATAAAATGGAAACCATGTTCTACTAGTGGCGCCCCCTTCCCCGTTCTTCTTATCTTGCATGATGCACTCCATTTCCCCTCCCCATGTTTGATCTCCCACTGATCCTCTAACAACGACCGCCCTCCTTAACTTTCCCCTCTCACACAGCCCTCCAGGACCCCCCCCCATTCACCCTTACCTCAAGCCACCCTCGTTTCCTAGAAATTCCCTCCCCTCACCAGTGCACTCAAGTAATCCAACAACCCCCCTCATGTCTTGGCCTCACCCTCAAGCTCCCTGGCCTCGCCTCTCCCCGGGTTTATCCTGGTCTTCTCCAGCACCCAACCCATATCCGATCCATTTAGGCCCTCCTTTCCGACCATCCACTATGGAAACCATCATCACATCCCATCTGAAGAAAGCCATCACACCAATCCCCCAGTATCCTTGCCACACCCTTGCATCTGCTAGCCGCACCAGTAGAGTGCTCCCCCTCGCTCGCCATTTTTCTATGAATAACAACACACCAAAATCTCAGTGGTCCGACCTCCCTTTTACACGCCGGCCAAAACCCCCTACTCTGGTACAATTATCTATTTGTTTATTTATTTATTTTTCTTAATTTTACCTTTGCTGTTTTTATTTATTTTGGATAAATCCTAATACTGCCAAAATTGTGCGTCGTGTTTCTTTTCTCACTATTAAGCGTGCATGGTTGGTCTGCAATGCATTGTCCCTTATTTTGTTGAAGTTCAATCGTGTTCGTGCTGGATTTGAGGTAGGAGAATCCACTTTTTTCCTTTCCAAATAATCCCACTTAATGATAGACTATTTAAGTTCATATTTAATGTGATCTTCACTTTCATAATATTTTTATTTATTCTGCTATAATATTTCCAATCTATTTAATTCTATCAAAAAAAGTTTTTAATTATTTTCCCTAGTAATGTTTTTTTTCTGTTTATGAAAATTGTGTTCTTTTGATGCCAAAAGTTTAATTGGTACTACATCATACATGACACACACTTTCTTTATACTCTTCAATAGACCGTCATGGTGTTTTCTTTTTGGTTTTTTGAAATTTGATTGAGTTGTTTTTGAAATTTCTTATAAACTACTTGACTGGGTTATAAAATTTCCATAAATTGGTTGGATTGATTATATAATAGTTTATATTTTGTATTGTATATTCTTATAATTGTTGATGAACTATTTAGTATGTTTCACTAGTTGCTTGTTTTCCGGAAATAGGAGAATTTGGAGATATTTTGTTCAAATGTACTTTTGGCATGGCGTGTTTGGTTGGACAATGTTGTAACTTGGATATTGTGTTAAAAATGTTTTAAAAGGGGGTTTATGGATTCAAGGGGGATTGTTTTGTGTTCTCCTAATGTTGAAAATTGCTGGTTATTATTTCAAGGAAAATTGAGTCCTTGTAGAAATGGTTTAGATTTTTTAATTTGGATATTGTTGAGACATTGGATATTGATAGATCCATTGGAGCACTAGGTGTACACCTGGATGTGCCCTAAAATGAATATGGAACCTTCAAAATAATGTTTTCTTAAAAAATTGTTTTATAAATTAATTTTGTTTCTTAAATAAGGTTTGGTTCTTTATGTGGCTTTTATGAAAGGTTTGAAATGTTGCCACAAAGAGAGTTACCATTCAACCTTTAGTGTGTGTTTCGATGAATTTTCTGATCAATGGGTCATTTGGACGTTTCACAAGATTGTGTATTTTTTATTTAGAGTTCAAAATGTTTTACTAAAAATGAATTGGATATTTTCGACTTAAAGATCATTTGGATCTTCCAAATTATGGGTGATGTTGTGTTAACTGTTAGAATGGTTTGGGTTTAGAAATTGTGTGTACCTATTTTTAATTTTATATGTTTTTAGAAAAATTATTTCAGCATGGATGTGACATGATGGCCCATTTAGCACTATCATCTTTAATGTAATGTTTGTGTTGATTCTTTTAAATGAAGTCGTTTTGATTACTGTATGACCATTTAATAACTTCAGTATTTTGAAAAAGGTTTCAAATGGTTATATGATTTACATGGAATGATAGCTTGGATAGAAATTTGTTAATGTGATATGATTAGATGTGTATATGTGGGACTCTTGTCTAGTGTATCGCTTAATGGATGAATGTATAGTAAGAATCGTTGTTTGGGGGACGTAAGGGTGGTGGGATTAGTCATGAGTGTGAGGGCCTTCTTCCTAAACGGTATTATTGTAACCAAAATGGGATCCTGGGCATCCTATAGTTGATCGAGTGATGGTTTCTTATCATCCCCGATTAGACAGGTTGGTACCCACTGGTGGCTCTATAGTTCGGGTGAGGAGTTTCGTTGGTTTCTATTAGTGTGAGGGGGCCAGTTGGTTATTAACATAGGGGCATCACTATATGCCAGAAGGTGGTTCTAAAACCGAGTATGTCCAGGGGTCTTCAAGGGATGTTTAGAATCACCCATGGTTACTGGATTATTTACACTGCTTTTGTACATTATATTGCACTAGTTTATTTTTAGTTTTCACTTTTTACATGAGTTACTCTTGCCCAGCATTGGTATATTCTTTTGTGAATTTTATTTATAAAAGGATAAATGATTTTGGAAATGGTATGTTTCATTTGTTGAATTTTTAAATAGGTAAAACATGTTTCTTATTTTGAAATGAGAAAACCCTAATTTTATAGTTGTATTTTCAACTTGTGTTAATTGATGGTTTCATGAAAAGATACATTGTATTTTGTTGTTTATTTTGGCATCCCTACTAAGAATCTCAGTGCTCACTCCTATCAAATTATTTCAGTTGTAGGTTCAGTTCTTGTGAAGGTTCCTAGTTCAGCTACTCAGTGTTGGTGCGAGCTTGAATCTGAGTTGGGTAGTGACCTAGAAGGTCACCAAGAGGTAATTTCATTTTTATTTTCATTCTGTTGCTAGTTTTTATTTGTATCATCAGTTTTAGATATTTATCTTTTGTTCATGGTCCAAACAGTTCCCCGCGGTTATTTTCTGATGCCCGATACTTGTTGCTAGCCAGTGGGGATCAGAAACACCCTTCGGTCCATTTTGCAGATAGGCTCGGGTGACCGGTTTAGGGTTGACCAGGGTTGGTTCAAGACATTGGGTCTCTATTTTTGGTATCAATGGAAAGGATTAGGTATAAATTAAAAACTTCTATGATTAAACATCAGGTAGAACCCAAATAAAATTAAATGTGTATGTATGGGGATGTATCTAAGGATAATTACATGGATGAGTCAAATAAGAGAAAATTGTCATAGTGTTTTGTTAAAGGATAGTGAAAGTGGGTTCCATGATACTAAATCTCTATCTGAATAGTACAAGTGGATGGGGATATGGAAATTATTTACCTATGGGTATAGACCTATAAAACTCTGTAATATGATAGAATCGATTGAGAACTAGTGGATTAAATTGGGCGTTTATGGCAAAGTATATTGAAACTCTCAAATATATTCTTGGAAATTGATAAATTTTTTACGAACCACCATGAAGAATTTATATACATGGTGAATATGAATTACATATAATAAACCCACAGTGTCATAGATTAATAATAATTTATCATGATATTGACATATAATAGGTGATTTTCATGACTATTTGGTTACCCACTATGAATATTATTTCCCCCTCATTGATTGTTAGTTTTGGTCACTAGAATAAACAAGAAGGAATTGGCTTGAAATTGAATGTGATAGAAAATCTTATAGAAAGTAAAAAAATGGGATGATAACTAGAGTAATGGATATTGTGATTATTCCTAATCAGTTATCCCGAATCATGATTATCATCTTATATTATAGATAAATACTATAATCACAAAACAAGAAAAGGGTAGAGTCCTATAAAAACATATATGGATGAGACCATGGAGTAAATATTATTAAGTTTTTAATATTTCATTAATTAGGGATGATTCAGACAAGGGAATGTCTCAAAAAATGATAAGATGCATTTTTTGTGGGGAAGTAGGATAGAGTATGTAAATTCTTTTGGAATATTGCATATTTTAGTTAATGAAATAGAATGTAATATTGGACTCCGATGGGTATTATAAATAGTTAAATATTTTATGTGTGAAATGTTTTGGAATTGTGAAAATTAATAAACTAATAATAATGCTTATGAAGTAAATAAAAAAATGTTGTACGACTATTTGATATATTTCTTATGATGAGGAGACCAAAATATTTATATGAAATTAATGTTGAATTAAATAATGAGACAATGAAGACTAGGTATTACATTTAGTATGGCATGGAATTATTAGTGTGTTTACATATTCAAATTCAACAATTATGAAATAAATAATGATTATTTGGTATAATCATATTTAGGTATTTGAAAGTGTAATTTTAATGGTACTCATGAAATAGAATAATGAGTTTATTGAATGGTTTAATTTTATTATTAATGTAAGATAACACATAATATATTACTAAGGATAAAAAATTTGTTTTTATTTTTTATAAAGATATTTTGGATATGAATAATGTAAATTGGATAGTACTGATTAACTTGTAACTGATTAATTATTTTTCATAAAAGTGGGTTAGGAAATCATGTATGGATTTTATATCATTTTTTTAATTTAAGTAATACACAATATATTTTATGTTATATATAATGAATGAGGAACATGTACATTTTCAATAAGTTTTTATGGTAATTTATGTTACAACTATGTTTTAGGAGAATAAATGATCTAGGTATTCACGTGTTTGGTATGCATGAATCAAGAGGCGCAATATAAAATATAGGTGTTTATTGGTAAGTAGTTTTTTAGAAATTTAATTTTCTTATTTATATATATTGATTTTGGAAGGGTTATAAGGATAAATATTTACGAAATAGTTTTAGTTGATCATTGGATAATTATTTTCTAATTAATTTATTACTACACAATTTGATTATTTATGCATATTGGAAAACCTATGATTACAATTTTTTTAAGATGATAACTAATGATATATAAAATATATTATCATTCAATTTATGGAACATAAGGGTTTTTAGTGCACTAGGAATAAAAAATTATTTATCCTTTCTGGGAGTATGAGATAAAGTGAAAATTGATCTTGGAAAAACAAAATAATGAAATTAATCATATAAAATAAAAAAGATAGTATGTATATTATCATATATTCACCTACTTTATGGAAAAATTGTAACGACCCAATGTTTCATTAATGGAAATCTCTCTTGATCTAATTAAATGTCTCTTTATGATTATATAAAATGTTAACTTCCTTGGTTTTATGTTAAGAATTTTTACTATTTCTAATATAGTCGTTGAACAGTGACCACATGATTAGTATAAATATAGGACTATAACAAATCCAATTTACTCAGACAAAAGAAGTGATGGCCTCATCCTGTAGAATTTCCCCATACGAAGCCCATTTTTCAGAGCTCGGAAAAGAGGTGGAATCTTTGGGCTTAACTCTTGACCAAGACCAAGCTGATCTTCATCATCTCAAGCTCAAATGTGACCGTCTACGGGAAAAGTGGATGTGAATTGAAATTACCACTCGAGCGATGTTATCCGAGCAACCGCAAGAGTCTTTCACCATCGCACACCATACCCTTAGGTCTTATGCGGCTATTTTAAGGGGTTATGTAACAAATAAGTAGTACTATGTTCATGTAAATTATTTTTTTGTATATAATAATGAATATAATTTCTAGTCATTTTTGATACATTGTAAATAGTTTTTAAAGTACAAATGGTGTTTTTAGTTATTATTTAATTAAGAAATCTATTTTATTAAATTAAGGGATTTTTAATTAAATAATATTTTAATAAAATAATAATATTATTATTATTAAATTAATTTTCATTAAATATAAATGATCTTATAATTTTATGAATTCAATTAAAATTTTTATTAAGGTTTGAAAGCCATTTTTTTCAAAACCCATAAATTTTCGATAAATGTCAGTTTTTATTTTAAAAGTGGAAATTAACATATTTATAAAATTATTTAAATAAAATAAATGTTATTTTTGGAATCAGGATGTCGAAATTATCCAACGGTGAATTTTTCATAATTTTCTGAGACAGTCAAATTTTTGGGTAAAAATTAAATACCGTGTAAATATATAATGTTTTTTATGACATCATAATGACCCAATGGTGATGTAATAAAATACTATAATCCTTATGTTCGGACAATATATGTTTTACCATTAAAATAATGTTATTTTGGGTTTGTTTGTCTTACTTTTCAAAGAATTAATGGACCCCTCAAGACATATTCAACACTTTGCCTTTTTAAATTAATTTTCATGGGAGTGTTACTAACCTCCACATAAGAAACCCTAATATTTTAAAAAGTTCAGACGTTGGCCTTATAAAATATTTTCTTCCTCTTCCCTTTTCCAAAAAACCATGGACAAAAACCATGGGATGGTTTGTGGTTTGGATTAATTTAATGTAAGGGGACGCAAACATAAATAATAACGAATTCCATCACCTTTCCTATATAAACCCACCCAAGATCCCACTTCCTCCTCACTAAAATCCCTTGGAGTTTGTCCAACCTCTGACCTACTCTTTCTAGAATCCTCCCAAGGTTCCCCAAGCTCCCAGGAAGCCTCTCTCAAGCATCTCTCAGGCCTTTGGAAGCACACTTCCAAGTAAGGGTTTTTTCTTCCTTTCTCATTTTCGTCAACATTCTTTAAGTTGTATTGCCCTTTTAATTTAAATTATGAATGTTGGGGTATGGTTTCTCACCTCCCCCATACCGCCCTCTTATTGTTTTAATGATGTGAGACCCCTTTATCTCTCATTAAATTCCTCCCATGTACACCTGTTTCTATGCCAAAATTCTGAAAGGAACTTCTCTCTCTTCTTTTACATTTAAGCAATAATTTTGTATCATAAATCTAAATTCCATTAAAATTGTTGGGAAATATATCTATATGACCTCATTACTTTCTATTACATGTAAATATGATGAGAAACTCCTTTCTCTCTCATAAAACTTTTTTATGAATTCTTATGTCATGCCGTTAGTCTGCCGAAATCTCAACAATTTTCTAAGCCAATGCCATTGTGTAGTGGATACCATGACCATTTCTCCATCAATGGTATCCACATTTATTCATGTTTACTTATTGATTACAAAGTCTCATGTATGAATTCCACATTCTTTTATCATGGAATAAATGATTATGTTTTATGAATCCATGTTTTATGATCCATGGGGCACACTTATGCATGAAATGAAATGTTTAAGAAGGGTGCGCCCTTATAGCGTTCCAATGCATCAGGTAAAGTATAGTATCATGATATGTCATGTTCAATGAGTGTTGAATCATGATAATTCAAGTGCAACGAGGGTTTACTCGTTCTTCATGTGCAATGAGGATTTATTCATTCTCCTTGTGCAATGAGCCTTGGCTCATGCTAATTCCATGTTAAGTGTTGTTGCCACATTTCAATGTTATGATTATTATGCTTTATCATTCCTTTATGTTCATGTTTATTTTATTATCTATTGATATTCTTATTGTCTAACATGTATTTTACTCCTCATGTTATTCCATTTTACTCCCTTACTGGGCTTTATATCTCACCCTTTTCTTATGAATGTCCTCAGGTTATCCCATGCAATGCTAAGTATTAGGGAATGTAGTGGTCATGTAAAGGATGTTTTCAATAAAGATGTTGTATTTCATGTTTTAATATTTTACGTAATGATCCTAATCCCCAAAGACACTAAACCTCTCTATCTTCTTATTGTATCAAGTTAAGTTTTATGTAATAAATCATGTTTATGTTTATAATAAAAGCAGGGTTGTCAAAGTTGGTATCAGAGGATAGGTTTTGTTGTTTTTGGGATTAGGAAACCCTAGTAAATACTTAGATACATGACTAAGTATAATAAAAACATCCCTATGTTTTGGTAAGTACTGATTAAGTGATTTATCAAAAAAATACATCACTGTCTGGATACGAGCAGGTAGAGGTGGCTCTGGCACAGATGTATCCTAGGGGTAAAACCTGAAAACACCACTTTGAGCTAGAATCGAATGGGAACTAGTGCACGACAAAGAGGCTTGATGCACTCTTGGTTACGACACTCCCAGGGGATATGTTTTTGATAAATTCAAAAGCTTAGTATGAACCATTATTAATGGAATGAAAAAATGGCCCAACGAATATATGTTATAAAGTAGATCATGAAAATCCTAGATTGAAGCCTATAGTCTCATGATTTAAGGAAATAAAAGTTTATTTATAATTCATCGACTTTTGTCTTTGGATTACCATTTTTGTGTTAGCCCTAACTTTCCTTTTATTCTATCCAATGGCTGGTAATAGGAGGACTCGGGCTATCAATCGTTGTGATGATCAGTGTGATGACTGTACTAATGGGATGCCCAATCCAATAGGAGCGGGAATCGCAAACTTTTTCATGCTTCTCTCTCAGCTAACTCATGTTTTAAATAGAAACACGGGTCAAGAGGAACGTCCAAACCCCCCTAAAAATGATCAAGTCGCTATTGAGAGCTTCATGAGGCAATGACGTCCTACTTTTTGTGGATCATCCGATCCCATGATCGCTGAACAATGGATCAACTCCATTTAAATGATATTCTCCATCCTCCAATGTTCTGAACAAGGGAAGGTTCTCCTAGCAGCTTCTCATATAGAGGGTGAAGCTGATCAATGGTAGACGTTGATCAAAAATACGAAGCCTGAGGAGCAGAACTAGGTGTTGGAATGGAAGGATTTCTAAAAGATGTTTTTCGATAAATATTTTCCACGCACCCTCCGGCTTAAGATGGAAAGGGACTTACTTTCCCTCAAGCAAAAAAGATGAAGAATCTGTTGGAGCGTACGAGGAAAACTTCACGAGCATTTCACGATATGCTTCCGGCATTGTCGTTACCCCTGAATGCATGGTTGACCAATTCATTGGTGTGCTGAAGCCTAGCTTGCGGAAAGCATTAGAGATCCGTGACTTCGACAGCTATGAGGAAATTTTCCGATGTGCCCTCAAGGTTGGAATGGAGATCGGGGAATCACAGGGGTATCATGGGGACAAGAAGCATAAGGTGGACTTCAATGCTGGTGGTCCGATAGATAAATCCAACGGTGATAAGAATATCCAGCACCCCACTTGCCAAAAGTGCGAAAACAATCACACTGGAAATTGCCTTAAGGGGACGAGAAAATGCTTCAGGTGTGTAAGAGAAGGGCACCTAGCTGTTAACTGTCAGCAAGAAAGACTCACGGCTACAACAGAGGAGAGGAACACTCCGTTCGAATATCAACGCATTGTTCAATGCTACAAATGGAATAAACCGGGTCATTTTTCAAATCAGTGCCCTATTCCAAGGGTTTTAAGAGGCAACCAACAACCTCCAAGGCAGCAAGGAAGAGCTTCTTCCATCACTTCTGCCGAAGTGAACCCCAACAACGAAGTGGTGATAAGTACTCTAGTTATTCATTCAAGAATAGTAAACATATTTTTTGATTCAGGTTCTACACATTCTTTTATATCTCGAATTTTTAGTTGAACAATCCCAACACCACCACAAATCATGGAAGTATATATGTCGGTGAGTATGGAAAATGGGGAAATCATTGCATCCCATGAATATAAGTCCTCCCCGGTTATATTCTGTAGATTGAATTTCCCGGTGAACCTCGTCATACTCCCTCTGGTGGAATTTGATGAAATTCTTGGCATGGATTGGCTTTCCTTATATATATCCAACATAAATTGTCGGGAGAGGAAAATTACACTCTATATGGAGAATCGACCCCCGATTAATTACAAGTGTCAGGAGAAAGATAAATCTTCTTTACCTCCATCATCTCAAGCATGGATATTACTGCCTTGTGAGCACACGTATCTGGCTCAGATGATTGAGTCCAAGGAAGAAACCATCCTTGAAGAAATGCCTATTGTGAGGGAATTCGCTGAAGTGTTTCCCGAGAAACTGCCTGGTCTTCCTCCAAGAAGAGATGTTGAGTTCTCAATTGAACTTATACCTAGGGCACTACCAATATCCAAGACTCCATATAGAATGGCTGTTCTAGAGCTTGAAGAGCTGAAGAAACAACTACAAGAGAATCTGGATAAAGGGTTTATACGCCCAAGTGCTTCACCATGGGGAGCATCAGTCCTCTTCGTCAAGAAGATAGATGGGTCAATGTGGCTTTGCATCGATTATCGTGAACTTAAAAAAATCACGATAAAGAACAAGTATCCTCTCCCAAGAATCGATGAATTTTTTGATCAAATGCATGGATCACAATACTTCTCCAAGGTTGATTTATAGTCAGGATATTATCAAGTAAGGGTGAAGAAGGAAGTTTTCCCCAAGACTGCTTTTTGTACAAGGTACGGGCACTATGAATTCATAGTAATGCCTTTTGGACTCACCAATTATTCAGAAATATTCATGGACATGATGAATAGAGTCTTTAGAGATTACCTTGACAAATGTGTGGTAGTCTTTATAGATGATATTCTAATATACTCCAAAACCAAGGAGGATCATTAAGAGAATTTAAAAAATGTACTAGAGACTTTGTGCAAGGATAAGCTCTATGAAAAGTATAGAAAGTGTGATTTCTGGTAGAAGGAGGTCTCATTCTTGTGCCATATCATCACAAGAAATAGGATATCTGTGGACCCCTCCAAAACAGATGCAATTGAGGGATGGTCGAGGCTAGCATCGGTAACAGATTTCCGAAGCTTCTTGGGGTTAGCTACATATTATCGACGATTTGTGAGAAATTTGTCACGATTGTCTAACCCTATTATCAAGATAACTCGAAAGGGAGTAATGTTCTCTTGAAGTGATGAATGTGAATAAAGCTTCACGAAGTTGAAAAGGAGGCTTATCACTGTGCCCGTGCTCACTTTACCCACAATTGAGGATCTTTTTGTGGTATTCAGTGATGCTTCAATGAAGGGCTTAGGTTGTTTGCTAATGCAGAATGATAAAGTTATAACCAATTCCTCATGGTAGTTGAAAATCCATGAGAGAAACTATCCAACGCATGATCTAGAGTTGGCGGCGATAATATTTTCCTTGAAAAAATGGCAGCATTATCTTTATGGAGAGAAATGTGAGATATATACTGACCACAAGAGTCTTAAATATATATTCACACAAAAAGAGCTTAATATGCGCCAGAGATGATGGATAGAGCTCATCAAGGATTATGACTGTTCAATACATTACCACCCTAGGAAATCGAACAAGGTGGCAGATGCCCTAAGTAGAATGAACCCAACAATTCTATCAATGATGATAATTGAGAAGGATCCAATCTTCTTAGACGTGATGAAGATGGACGTGGGAATCATAAAGAAGGGAAAATTGTCAATCCTTTTACAAATGATTGATCAACCATCTCTTTTGAAAAGGTTAAAGGATGCTCAAAAGGATGATGAGGGAATTCAGGGAAAAGTGGAAGCTATCAAAAAAGGGAAATCCTCAGTGTTTAATGTTAGTGAAGAAGGAATTGTGCGGTTTGGGAAAATACTATGTGTTCCATCAAGTCTGGAGCTGAAGAAAGAACTTTTGGATGATGCACATAGTTCAAATTTATTTATTCACCCATGGAGAACAGTGATGTATTGAGATCTCCGAGAAAACTTTTGGTGGGATAATATTAAGAAGGAGATAGCTGAATATACATCAAAGTGACTGGTGTGTCAGCAAGTGAAGGAAGAGAGGCAGAAGTCTAAGGGTATGATGCAACCATTTACCACACCAGAATGGAAATGGGAGAACATCACCATGGACTTTGTCACCAGATTATGAGGACATACAAAGGCAACAATTCAATCTGGGTTGTTGTGGATCGTCTTACAAAGACTGCACATTTCATTTCTATTTGAGAGGATTTTTCATTGGATCAACTGGCACAGATGTATATCAGGGAAGTGGTATGGTTGTATTGAGTACCACTATCTATTATGTCTGACTGACATCCAATATTAACCTCTATGCTTTGGAAGAGTCTTCAACATGCTCTGAATACTAAACAGAACTTTAGTAAGGCCTATCATCCTAAAACTAATGTCCAATCTGAGCGGACTATCCAAACACTTGAGAATATGTTGAGAGTGTGCTAAATGGACTTTAAAGAATGATGGGATCATCATATTCCTCTAGTTGAGTTCTCTTATAATAACAGTTTCCACTCGAGCATCCAAATGGAACCATATGAAGCCCCGTATGGGAAAAGGTGCAGAACACCTGCATGTTGGGATGAGGTCGGTGAACGTAAGTTGCTTGGACTAGAAATGGTCAAAGAAATAGTGGAGAAGGTGAAAACCATTCAGCAGCATATCAAGGCATCCCATAGTTGACAAGAGAGTTTTGCAGATAATCGTTAACGAGACCTAGAGTATACAGTTGGAGACATGGTGTTTCTACGCATATCTCCATGGAAGATGGTCATGAGGTTTGGAAGGACATGGAATTTAAGTCCAAGGTACATCGGCCCCTTCGAGATTCTTGATCGTGTCGGGGCTGTGGCCTATCGACTAGCACTTCCACCTACCATGGCCAAAGTACATGATATCTTTCATGTATCCCTCTTAAGGAAGTACATACCAGACCCTTCACATGTACTCTTTTCTGAGGTGGTACAATTGGAAGATGATCTTTCTTATGAGGAGAAACCAGTGAAGATCTTAGTCCGTAGAGAAAAAGATCTACGAAATAATACAGTGCCCCTCGTCAAGGTGTTGTGGAGAAACCACAAGTTTGAATAAGGAACTTGGGAATTCGAGGAAATTATGAAGCTGAGTTACCCACATCTTATTTAGTGTGGTTAAAGAAAAATTTCGAGGGTGAAATTTCTTAAGGGGGGAATATTGTAACAACCCAAATATTCATTAATGAAAATCCCTATTGATCTATTTAAATTTCTCCTTATGTTTATATAAGATGTCAACTTCCTTGGTTTTATGTTAAGAATTTTTACAGTTGCTAATATAGACGTTGAACAGTGAACACATGATTAGTATAAATATAAGACTTTAACAAATCCAATTTACTCAGAAAAAAGAAGTGATGGACTCATCATGTAGAATTTCCCCATATGAAGCCCATTTGTCGGAGCTCGAAAAAGAGGTGGCATCTTTGGGATTCGCTCCTGTCCAAGCCCAAGCTGAGCTTCATCAAGTCAAGCTCGAACGTGACTGTCTACGGGAAAAGTGGAAGTTGATTGAAATTACCACTCGAGCGATGTTATCTGAGCCACCCAAGAGTCTGTCACCATCACACACCTTACCCTTAGGTCTTATACAGCTGTTTTAAGGGGTTATGTAACAAATAATTAGTACTATGTTCATGTACACTATTTTTTTGTATATAATAATGAATCTAATTTCTAGTCATTTTTGATACATTGTAAATAGTTTTTAAAGTACAAATGGTGTTTTTAGTAATTATACAATTAAGAAATATATTTTATTAAATATGAGATTTTTAAATTAAATAATATTTTCATAAAATAATAATAATATTATTAAATTAATTTTTATTAAATATAAATGATCTTATAATTTTATGAATGCAATTAAAATTTTTGTTAAGGTTTGAAAGCCATTTTTCTCAAAACCCATGAATTTTCGATAAATGTCGGTTTTTATTTTAGAAGTGAAAATTAACATATTTAGATAATTATTTGGATAAAATAAATTTTATTTCTGGAATCATGATGTCGAAATTATCCAACGGTGAATTTTTCATAATTTTCTGAGACAGTCAAATTTTTGGGTAAATATTAAATACCATTGAAATATATAATGTGTTTTATGACATCATAATGACCCAATGGTGATGTAATATTATATTATAATCCTTATGTTCGTAAAATATATGTTTTACCATTAAAATAATGTTATTTTGGGTTTGTTTTTCTTACTTTTGAAAGCATTAAGGGACCCCTCAAGACATATTCAACACTTTGCCTTTTTAAATTAATTTTCATGGGGGTGTGACTCACCTCCACATAAGCAACCCTAATATTTTAAAAATTTCAGACATTGGACTTATAAAATATTGTTTTACTCTTCTCTTTTCCAAAAACCATGGGCAAAAACCATGGGATGGATTGTGGTTTGGATTAATTTAATGTAAGGTGACCCAAACCTAAATAATAAAGAATCCCCTCACCTTTCCTATATAAACCCACCCCAGTTCCCACTTCCTCCTCACTAAAATCCCTTGGAGTTCGTCCCACATATTCCCTACACTCTCTAGAATCCTCCCAAGTTGCCCCAATCTCCAAAGAAGCCTCTCTCAAGCCTATCTCAATCCTTTGGAAGCACACTTCCAAGTAAGGGTTTTTTCTTCCTTTCTCATTTTTGTCAATTTTCATTAAGTTGTATTTCCATTTTAATTTCAATTATGAATGTTGGGGTATGGTTTCGAAAGTCCACCATACTTCGATATTATTGTTTTAATGATGGGATACCCCATTATATCTCATTAAATTCCTCCCATGTACACCCGTTACTATGCTGAAATTCCGAAAGGAACTTCTCTCTCTTCTTTTACATTGAAGCAATAATTTTGTATCATGAATCTAAATTCCATTACAATTGTTAGGACATGTATCTATATGAAATTCTTACTATCCATTACATGTAAATATTATGAGTAACCCCTTTCTTTCTCTTAAACCTTTTTTATGAATTCTTATGTCACGCCGTTACGCTCCCGAAATCACACCGAATTTCTAAGACAATGCCATTGTGTAGTGGATACCATGCCCATTTCTCCATCAAAGGTATCCACCTTTATGCACCATTACTTATTGATTACAAAGTCTCATGTATGAATTATAGATTCCTTTATCGTGGAATAAATTTTTTTGTTTTATGCATCCATGTTTTATGATCCATGTGGCACACTTATGCATGAAATGAAATGTTTAAGAAGGGTGCGCCATTATAGCATTCCAATGCATTAGGTAAAGTATAGTATCATGATACGTCATGTTCAATGAGTGTTGACTCATGATAATTCAAGTGAAATGAGGGTTTACTCGTGCTTCATGTTCAATGAGGATTTACTCATGCTCCTTGTGCAATGAGCCTTGGCTCATGCTAATTCCATGTTAAGTGTTGTTGCCACATTTCAATGTTATGATTATTATGATTTATAATTCCTTTATATTCATGTTTCTTTTATGATCTATTGATATTCCTATTGTCTAACATGTATTTTACTCCCCATGTTATTCAATTTTACTCCCTTACTGGGCTTTATAGCTCACCCTATTCTTATGCATGTCCTCAGGTTATCCCATGCAATGCTAAGTATGAGGGAATGTAGTGGTAATGTAAAGGAAGTTTTCAACAAAGATGTTGTATTTCATGTTTTAAGATTTTATGTAATGATCATAAGCCCCAAAGACACTAAACCTCTCGATCTTCTTGTTGAATCAAGTGAAGTTTTATGTAATAAATCTTGTTTAAGTTTGTAATAAAAGCAGGGTTGTCATAAAAGTAAATTCCCCAAAAATAGGATTATTGATGTTAAATAAATTATTTTACTATTATCATATTTTTTAGTATATAAATTATTGTTTTTATGTACCATTTGGTTATGTATTTGTGATTGTAATCTTTCTCCAGATCATGTTTTCTAGTACTATATGTCTATAATTGGGCTATATGTTTTATATTTTATATCCTTGTTTTCACTTCTTAGTTATATTATCATATTTGGAAATATAGTATGACTTATTGTATATGAATTTATAAAATAATTTTCTCCTTTTCAATAGGATGTCTAATGAACCCTTTTGGCGATGTGGGTTTCTATGAATTAATTTTTTAATGTTAACCCTTTGATGTTAGAGATGAATTTTTAGGGGGAAATTATTTTGATAGAGGTTATAATGTAACACCCTAAGAATTTGTAAAATATTTTTTTTCAATTTTTTTTTATATTTTGATGTTAAAAAATATGATTTATTCATGTGTTATATTCATTACTATGTATGGATTTTGATTGACACAATCCCATGCATATCTTCCATTATATGAAAAACTTATTTTAAATAAAATGTCACATAAAAGTATAATGATAATATTTAATATCAAACGTAACACCTAGAATTTGGAATGGAAGTTAAGAATTAGATTAACCAAATTATTAACATATGGTTTAACATGAATATAGAATGAATTATTTGGTAAATAATTAATTATAAAAAAATAAAAACCCACTTAATATAAATGAAATCATCTTATGCAAGACTAATTTTATACACATTGTGATTTTTACCTAAATAAGATAAAAAATCAAGTTTGGTGATTTTTTAATTAATTTTATATATTATATATTCAAAAAAATAATTAAAATTTATAATATTATTTTTCCAAATAATACATAATGGTAACCCTACTTTTATGCTTAAAAGGGTATTTTTTTAAATAGGTTTCTTTATTTTTTATTGGGTACTTATTTTTTAACTAAATATTGACACTTTTATAAAATATAGTTTATAAAATATATATACATTTTGAAATACGAATTTATATATTAAATTACCATGATTTTTTGGGTTTTTCAGAGAACTTTTAATTTTGATCAATAGTTCAAAATACTAAATTTTAATTGATAAAAATATTTACATAGAATTTATTTATAATGATTTATTATATTTTAAATAATATATAAAAGTATATTAGATAAATTATACAACTATTTATCAAAAATGGGGTATTGGAGTCAATTTAATATTGAAATTGGAGATAAAAATCGTTGTAAACAATTGACTATTTTCACTTTAATAAAACTCACATTATTATCACAAAAGTGGGATTAATATTAAATTAAATTATACAATTTTGATGAATGGAATTTAAAAAATGGATTAAATAATTAAAATATGAATCATTTAATACCTATAAAATGTTTAATTTTTTTACTATAAATATTTGTGAGAAATTTATAATTAATTAAAACAATTAAGGTCAAACCGAAGTTCTACGCATTACAAGTGTTTTTGTAAAAAAAATTATCCAATCCGATCTGATTTTTTGATATTTTTTTTCATATATAAAAAATTTATATCTAAATTACCTATTATAAACATTTTAATCTTATTATTAATGGTTAATTAACCAAGTTAAATAAAAAGATAGAAGTTACCATGTTGAAAACTTTATGGATAAAATTGAGTAAACATAATGACTAAGAAATATATTAATTAAAAATGTGTTTATTTTATCATTGGGATTTCCTTGAAGTTAATTAAATCTTTATACTCCATTTTTATCAATTTGGGTGGATCATTAGGTAATAATGACCTCCAAATAGTGAATTATTTTGGGTATTTACAAAAATGCATGTTCTCGTCAATTATAAAAGTACACTCACTTCCCTCATGTCGTCACACATATAAAGCCATATTTCTTGATCAAAAACCCTAAATACCACTTCTAAAATTTTATCCTCTCATACCATCTAATTTTTTTTTGCATCAAACCAACCTATTAATGATTTTCTGGAAATAAAATGATGATACCGTAATCAGAGGTAGGATTCATTAATTACCTTTTTGGTTTTTTTAATACCCTTATATTACATTTATATAATGATTATATAAAACAATTAGGATCCTAAATATCAATATATGTATTTATTTCATGGTAAGGACATAAAAAACCTCAATTTCCATAAAATGGGTTACAAAATAATTGTTCATCTCAATGGTGGATTACTACCTCATGATCCATTATCATTCGATGTTTCCATTACCTCCTCTCACGGATGGCTAAAATGATGGGGTTATTATTTATATATATATATATTATAGTTATCATATTATCATTGTTAATTAATTATTATATCTCACATAAATCCATACTCTATATTTTGTGGGAATATGATTTTGTAGTTCTTGTATACGGCAGAGTACCGCCACGCGGCGTAGTGTGATTCATTCATGCTTTACATAAAATGTATTACTGTTGGGGTTAATAAAAATTTGATATATATATAATATAAATTATTATGGTATGATTTTATGGTTCATTAAATTTTATTTCATTCAACCAAAAATGAAAATAAAAAACAACAATCATGCACACGCACGACCTACGGTCTCCACGAAAGATGCATTTCATTTCATATCACTAAATGCAATGTATTATAATAAATATATGTATAGTGTGTATATATATATTATATTTATAAAATATTTATAAATTCTATTTAGGATATATTAATATTAAGATCATAATTATTTATGAAAAAATCTAAAACTATTCATAGCGATTAAGGTCAAACGGGTTTACTTCGAGATTAAAATCTAAAATTAAGGAGAAAATGTCATAGGAACATGTTAAAAATGATTTTATGACCATATTTAGACCATCATTAACATATTATATATTTTATGTATTATTGGTAATATTTTCAAATTAAGTGATATATATAATAAGGTAAGTAACGAAAAAGGAAAAATGAGCCTTTTCAATTATATTTTCCAAATTTTTTGGGAGAGGGAAAAATATAGGATTATATATATATAATGTTTTGAAACATAAATGAATTTTATATATGATTATAATATATGTAAAATTTTTAGTGACTAATTATTTCCATTAAATACATAAAAAATTACAACGCATTAATTACTTAATATAAAATTTACAAAAACAAATGATACTAAAAATATTAAAAGTGAATTAAATTTAGAGAATTGATGTGTTACAATTTTTTAGATTAATATATAATTTTAACATATTTTGATAATAATATATTTTAATTATATCATTGTACTAATATTTTTTATGCTTAAATTAAATGAATAATATCAAAATTGATATTAATTTTTTTATATAAACTTATATTGTACTAAATGAATTAAAATTACTAAACATTATATCCCAATCCAGGTTATTTCTAAAAAATAATAAGTATATATTATGTCCCATTAGTAGACCAAATATTATTTTATAATGATCATATTGTCCCCTATTTAGTAAAAAACAATTGTTAGAGTAGTTATATTTAAACCAATGTTCTTTAATTTTTCTTATGATTATGTAAAAAATAATTTTCAACAGACATTCAAATTTAATTTTAAAAATAATATTTAATATTTGGAACATGTGAGTATATTTTATATAATAATTTCAATTTAATTTAGATTTATTGGATAATTTACATATATTAAAAAATAAATTAACAAAATGAAATACCAAATGAAAAATTAATGAAGATTAGGAGTTAATGAACAAAATGTTTAAAAAATGTGTTTTGTTGTTTATAGGATGTGTTTAAAAACAATTTGTTCTATTGAAACATTTAATTATCAATTTTGGATCGAATTTCAGTAATGTGGACCTACAAATAGTGAATAATTTTGAGTAATTAAAAGAATGTCACTCCATATTAACTGTTAAAGAAGCTCATTCCCCAAACTTATTCACACATATCAATCCATTTGAGTAATCCAAAATATACCAAAATAACATCCCAACACCCATAAAATAATCATAAATGCCTATGTATTAGAGGAATGTGATCCCTTGATGTCATTAGTGAGAACATTAGTTGGATACCATAAGAAGAGGTAACATTTTTCAACGGGCATCTTTATTTTACATCTTCATCAACCCCATTCAATAATTATTATTGAATACTGATATAATAACAACATTATCATCCATAAAATGAAATATTTTATGTTATTGTACATCCTACAACAAGAAACACTTCCATGAAATGGGTAACAAATTATCATGCATGTGATCAACGAACTACTGCCTCAAGAAATGATAATATTCATTTTTACATTACAATCAATCACAGTTGGGTATGATTTTGAATATTAATTTTATATATGACATTGATAAAATTATTATACAAATTGATTCATTTTATCACATATCAACTTGTTATATTACAATACATAAGGGATATGATAACATCATTTGTGTGTACGATTGACTATCACATCGGGAAGCGATGAGATTGGTTTTCTATAATGCTTTACATGGAAGTTAATAAGGGAAAATATAATAAATATATTTGATATAAATTAAATTTCATGATATTAATGAATTTTTTTCATTATTTATGTATAATTTAACATTTTATTTCACACATTTTCACTCAATGAAGAAGTGATAACCCCATATATAGACATTTGGATTACATCCTCCTCGAAGTGATGTAATTTACTCTTTCATCAACAAATAAAAATAATTATATATATAGTTTTATATAATTAAAAGTTATTTTATTTATCATATAATTATAGTTATATAAATATAAATTTTTTTAACTTGTTTCAATAATGATCATTTTAAAATTGAAATATAACACATGAATATGTATGACCTACCATCTCTAGGATCATAATGTTAGATCATTTTTCATAACCATCACTCTTGATTGGTTTCAAAAGATAAATTTATTTTAACATAATATAATTATATCATCATCATTATTATTTAGATATTTAAATAATGTGCACTGTGATAATAGAAAACCCAACTATGTCATTTTTGAAACAAAAACTAAATATGATCAAATCATCTTGATGGAAAATAAGTCAATTGAATAATTATATATAAGTGGTAAATAAGTGAAGTAAAATAAAATAAGAGTAAAATCTTTTAAATCAAGTAAATAATTTTTATATATTAATTTTTTAGTTATATAACGTCACACATGACAAGTCTTACTCAAGGTAATGGGTTTTCAGGTCTAACATTTATTTATTAGAGATATATGTCATATTCACAACTTATTGTTGTTTTTTGGTGAATAATAATCCTATAAATGTGTTGTATGATTATTATTCATAAATTCATTGGGATGTATATATAAATTTTACGATTTTAATTTCATGGGGTTGTTGATTTCAACGTTACTAATGTGGTATGGTATATTTATCAAAATTTATCTTCTTTGTTATGTTTATTATATTATATTATAATATTATTTTAGTAGGTGTATATAATACTCCATTAAAAATTTTATATCATGAATCACCATATTTTCATGATATTATTTGTTTTGTTTTTTGTAATTCTTTAATGGGGATTACGATTTAATGTTACAGAAGTGGTAAGTGTCTTTTGATACATTCTTGTCATTTATCGAGATAATTTATGGTAAAGTATATGATATTAAAATATTATGAGTTTAATGAATTATATTATCCTATATTAATTCATTATATATTCATTTAATTGTATCATTTATTTAGTCTTTGGTACTTATAATATTTCATAATCTTTTTTATACAATCTGACTTTGTTTCTCTCTCAAGTGGGAAATCTATTTGCTTCAAAATCCATGTTTCCATGAAATGTTTTCAAATATTTTATTCAATTTAAAAATTAATTATTAAATAAATATTTATCAAATTTTTCCTTATAAAAAGTGTTTCTCAGTAATATAATTCCCTCTTTCCTATTAGGACAATTTTATAACCTTTTTATAGTGGAAAAGGAATGTTCTTTACAACATGTTTAAAACTAACCACCTATATGACATGAAATTCAATGAATCTTCTATTTAAATTTTAATAAGTTATTTATGTATAAATGTTTTTTTGTATTATAAAAATTTATGTTTTTAAAGCATTATTTTTAAATAAAAGTATTATAAAAATGTTTTATATTTTAAATAGAGATATTTAAAATGAAAAGGTTATTTTCTACAAGAACATTTTTAATGATAGTTAAATGTTATTTTCATTAATCAACTTTGACAACCCTAATTGTTACTTATAATCCATTCAGCATATTTTTTAATGATTCTATACCCATTTAATTCATTATGGGTTAATTTTTTTTAGATATTGTTATGGATCCCATGTTCTTTTCATGTGTAAATCATGTTTTAAAGAGATTATAATAGAACCCATTTTAATTACCAGGGTTAATAATATTTCATGGAGGTTTTTATAAAACTAGTTTCTCTTTTATTTGGTTAATAAGGTTTTAAATATATTTTTATAGAACATATTTATTTTCCTTGGGTTTAATAATGTTGTAAATATATTGACAAGAATAAAATTCATTTTCAATGGACCAAATAGGTTATAAATGAATAATTATTATTTATATGTTATTTATAATGAAATTAATGCTCAAGGTATATTATTAATAATGATGATCTTGGATATTATATACAATGGGGTGCCACAAATAGTGTCTTGTGATCCCTTTATAGATTATATGATTGGGAATCCCAAATATTGATGGATGATCTCATTACATATTTTATGTCAGGGTGGACCAAATATTGTTGGTGACCCCTTTATAAATTATATAGTTGGAATCCCTAAATAGCGCTGAGAAATATTGTTACAGCTAACATGATTAGTGTTCCTAGATAACATTCAAATTCATTATGTATGGATAATGTTATCTAGATAATTATATTGAATGTTTTCCGTTGTTTAATTATAATTTTTAAGGGTTTTATAAAGGTTATATTGTATGATGTTATAAGATAACAATTTGGTTTACCTATGCTTGATATGACTTTATGTTTTTTCATTTGATAAAGATAAATATCACATAGGTCATGATTTTTGATTTTATTGAGTTAATCCTTTGTTTAGTCCTTATTTAGTATTTTTATGTTTTATGGTCTTATTATTGATGATTATTAATATTATTATGTTATAATTATGCATTATGGTTATATTATGAAACCCATATTCTCTTTTTATTCTCACTGATGACATTCATTTATTAATGAATAATGTTTCTCTTACTGTGAATTTTATCTCACCAAGATTAAATTTTTTTTCTCAGGATAATGATAATAAAATTGATCAAGTTATTTCTATAAAAGATTTTATATGGACGATGATGATATCTAAATTTGAACATTAATACCTAGGATATTTCATAGATATTACAATTTAATTCCCGTATAATTTGTTATGACGTATTTTTTTCATAAAACTCTAAAAGTTTAAATATAAAATATCCTTAAATATATGTGATCCAATTTTCATCTAGTAAGGATTATATGGATAAAATGGGTCGGAATTATTAGCATCAATTCCCAAAATGCAATGTTTATAATTTCTGCACTAGATCTAGGAGTACAAGTGCAAGGCTGTTATAGTTTGTATCAATGTCCAATTTAAATAAGCTTTAAAATTAGGAATCTTTCATGGGAATGCATCTTTATAGTTATTTCTACCATCATTGGTAAATAATAATAAGGCTAATTGTATATTCAATATAATAGAAACCACATTTGAGGGTTTTAAGAGGTAAACAATTTTAAGGTTATATAGAAAATCTTCGGAGATATTTTATTACATTGTGAAATTTTTAACCTCTACTTTTAACATGATGTTTTATTAATGTAGGAATTATTTTTTCAAGTTAAATGAAAAATCACAAAATGATTAAAATTTGATAACTAGTTACATACGGTAAAGCTTCCGGGCTTGAATCCACAACTAATGGGTGAAAAAGATGACGTGCCTATAACTGGACTATGTGATTTCAAGGTTAGTAAAACATTTTTAAATTTAAATATAATTTTTATTTTTAAATGAACTTTTAGTAAATTTTTGAACTATGTGTTAATTTATCTTGTAAGAATATTGAATCAAATATATCGAATCCGTAGTTTTTCAATTTAGTTAGGAAATGTTTGAAATTGTTTAATGATAGTTATAACATGTTTTGATTTGAATATTTTTATATTACAATTTTTTTTAATATTAATTTTTCATATGATGGTTTATTTATTTTGGGAATTATATTACCATTTGATAAATTTTTTTGTTTTGGTTAATGTGTAAAATATAATGATTAATTTGTTAACTGTTTTATAGTTATGTAATATTAAAAAAAATTTAA
Organism: Viscum album; assembly: GCA_963277665.1. Lineage (NCBI taxonomy): Eukaryota > Viridiplantae > Streptophyta > Magnoliopsida > Santalales > Viscaceae > Viscum > Viscum album. The sequence continues at coordinate 1,223,068,799 of OY728131.1, read as the reverse complement.
TTCTTTAGGTCTGTAAAATTCATATTTCATACTAACTGATTAGATAATGACATTATATTATGGTGTTAATTGGATAAAGGATAAAATTATAATCATTAATTTTGTATATGTCATTATCTGTTCAATCTTGAGGGTGAAAGAATACCTCATATATAAAAAAGATGGTGAAAACAATTAGTATCGCAGTACCTTTAATTATGAGGAACTGATGGTCCTTTTGATCATTAATGAATAATATTTAGGCCCTTAATATACCATTGGTCATTAAATTTATTTTGATCAATGATGTCAATCACTCTGTAATAATCTACATTTTACTCTATTCAACCTATGTTCTCTTATTTTGAAATGTAGATCTGTGTTAGTGCATATGACCATTGTACTTCACTCTATCTATTATTAAGAGAATGTTTTGGGAACCCATTTTATGATGTGGGTTTGTACAAAAAATATTCTCAAATATCGAATCATTTAATACCAATATAAATTTAGTATTATGATGATTCAATTCATTAAGGGGTGAGGAATTAACATATTGATATTTTGAAAGAAGAAAATTATATTCAATAATATAAAGGAAACTAAACACAGATATTAGAAATTAATGAAAATCTATTATTCTTTGTGTTATATTTCATTTTAATTAAATTTAATCACTTTTATGTCTTCTGGTACATGCACCCCATAGTTTTTTATGTTTATTACCGTATTCAACACGCAACACCAGGCATAAACACCCAATAATATATTTCACATTTATAAAATATCTATTAAATGGGAGGTTATGAAAACTATTCAATAATTTATGTAATAGATAAATATATATATATATATATATATAATTTTACTAATAAATATAAATTATTGTTGGATATTTTGTAGAATAAAAATTGATTTTCTGTAAAGTGATTTTGTACTTCAAATCTATGTTTAATCAAAAATAAATTTATTATTTTCAAGGGAATTTTTTTGAATAATTTATTGATATTTTATAAGGGTAATTTGATAAAATTAACTTCAAATTTTAAATAATAATACAAGAATATCATTTGGGTGAATTTTTCAGATTTATCTGAAGGTTTTTATTTTTTGAGAAATAGTTAAAAATACAAAACATTAATCGAAAACAATTTTCTTATTTAATTTATTTATTAATATAAATTATATTTTAAAAGAGTTTTAATTTTTAATTATTTAAATTATAAATATATTAATCCATGTTAGTTCATTGAAATCATTTTTATATTTAAATTGGATATGAAATCATTGTAAACATTTGAACTTTTAAATTGTGAAAACACACTTTCTCTTCAGGTATGAGAGATTAATACTAAATTATTCCACATTTATAAATTGAATATGAAAAAAAAGTATTAAAGAGTTTGAAACATTATAATTTATAATTTATAATAAGTATAATTATATTTTTTAAAACATAATGGTTACTGAAAATAGTTACAATTAACCACAGTGATTACTTTAAAAACAAGTATACGAAGTGATTAAATATTAATCTTAATTAAAAAAATGAACTAGAAACATAAATTACACCCATTGGATGGAAATATTTCGACCCTTTTAACCTTATAATCAATTTTTTATTATTTTTTGGAACAATTTTCATTGAATGTGACTAAGAAATATGTTCAATAATTAAAAGGGCATAAAAGAACTTTTTTATATTTAATTTACAATATGCTCTGGGATATGGGAATAAAACACAGTTTCTTATATAAGTATTATTTTAAAATATTTGTGTTTCTATATGATTATAATATATTTAAATATTTTTTAGATGAATAAATTACATTATATACCTAAGATACACCCTCAAAATAATTATTTCCTTAAAAAGTAGCTAAAACAAGTGACACTAAAAATATTAAAATTGAAGTAAATTGAATAAATTATCAAGTTCCATTACTTTTTAGTTTAATATATCTTGTTACATAGGTGTGATCATAATATATCATAATTATTTCATTTTAATGAAATTTTTTAAATTCAAATTATATGAATAATTTCTAAATTGACATAACTATTATTTGAAAATAAATTTTATTAGATTAAAGAACTCAAAATTAATAAAATCATATCCACTTTGATGTGATTTTAAAATTTTATTAATTTTCAATTATTTCCATTTAATGAAAAAGTTATCTATGTATATTTAATATAATGAACCTTAATTAGCGTAAAACCAGGTTAGAGAAGTTAATGTAAATATAGTGTTGTTGCACGTTACTTGTGCTTGTGTAAAAACAAATTTTTAACACACATAGGATTTTTATTAATGAAATTTGTTTTATTATTTATAATTAGTGGGTTTAAATTATATATTAATTATCAATTTAATTTAGTGTCACTAGATAAATTAGGTATAATGGAAAACTAGTTATCATAATAAAATACCCAAAATAAATACGGAAGCATATGACATAAGGGAAAATATTTTTATAAAATATATTTTATTATGTAATTGAGGGGGGAATTGAACATATATTCCCTAAAAACTATTTATTATCAATTTTGGTGCTGATTTATGTAATATTGGCCTCTTAATAGTGAATAATTTTGAGTATTTGCAAGAATTCCAATCCTCATCAACCATAAAATGGAACCCACTCCCCTAAACTATTCAAAACTCACAAGCCATTTTTCCCATATAAAACATACCCAAAAAATTAAAAACACCCCTCCTCACATAACATAAGAATTATTTATGTAATCAATACATCCTTGTATTGAATTAGTTCAAACCTATGGGGATACTTGGAGAAGAGGTAATGTTCTTCATCAAGAATATTTATTTTACTTCATTATCCACACTATTAAATTCATTCAATAACATGGAAATAAAATATATTAAATTTATTCCATATAATTAAAGGTTTTTATTAAATTTATTTCATATAGTAAGGATTGTATGGAAAAAATGGATCTGAATTATTAACATCAATTCAAAAAATTCTATGTTTATAATTTTCGCACTAGATCTGGGAGTACAAGTTCAGGGCTGTTATAGTTGGTATCAAAAGGCCAATTTTGATAGCTTTTAAAAGTATGAATTTTTCATGGGAATGAATCTTATTTGTTATGTATACAATCATTGGTAAATAATAATAAGTCTAATTATATATTCAATATCATAGAAAACACATTTGAGGGTTTTAAATAGTAAACAATTTTAAGGTTATGTGTGAAATTTTTGGAGACATTTTATTAGATTGTGTAATTTGTAACCTATTGTATTAACATGGTGTTTTATTTATGGAGGAATTATTTTTTCATTTTAAATGAAAAATTGATAAATTGAAGGAAATGTGATAACTATTCACATTTGGTAAAGCATTGAGGCTTTAATCCACAACTGATGGGTTAAAAGGTTTTAGTACCTATGAGTGGACTATGTGATTTCAAGGATAGTATAAAATTTTTAAATTTAAATATATTAATTGTTTTTAAAAAAAAATTTAATCAATTTGGGAACTAATTTTAAGTTTATCTTGTTGGAATATTGAATAAAATCTATCAAATCCTTATGTTTTGATTTTAGTGAGGAAATGTTTGAATTTTTTTAATGACGATTATAAAATGTTTTTATTTGAATATTTTTATATTACTTTTTATTTCCTTAATATTAATTTTTTGTATGATAGTTTATTTATTTTTGGAATTATATTACCATATGATAAAATTTTTTTGTTTTGGTTAAGGATTAAAATATGATGAAAATTTTGTTACCCTTTTATAGTTACGTAATATTTAAATATTTTTAATGCTTCCGGTCTGTAAATTTAATATTTAATACTCACTAGTTTGATAAATACCTTATATTATGGTGGTAATTGGTTAAAGGATAAAATCATAATCATTAATTTTTAATATGTCATTATCATTTCTATCTTATGGTTTAAATAATACCTCAAATCTAAAAAATGGTGATAAAAATTAGTATCGGAGTACCTTTAATTATGATGAACTGATGGGCCATTTGATCATTAATGAATAATATTTATGACCTTAATATACCATTGGTCATTCAATTACTTTTGATCAATTATGTCAATCAATCTATAATTATCTACATTTGACTCTATTCAATATATGTTCTCTTATTTTGAAATGTAGTTCTGTGTTATTTCATACAACCATTGTACTTTACTCTATCTATTATTAAGTGTATATTTTGGGAACCCATTTTATGATGTTGGTTTGTAACAAAATTATTCTCAAATATCCAATCATTTAATACCAAGATAAATTTAGTATTGTGATGATACAATTCATTAAGGGGTGAGGAATTAACACCGTGATATTTTGAATGAAGAAAATTATTTTCAATAATATAAAGGAAACAAAACACATATATTAGAAAATAATGAAACTCCATTATTCTTTATGATAAATTTCATTTTAATTAAATTTATTCACTTTTATGGATTGTGGTACATGAAATCCCTAGATTTTTATGTTTATTATTGTATTCATCACACAACATTGAGCATAAACACAAAATAAAATATATAACATTTATAAAAAATATATGAAATATGAGGTTATAAAAACTATTTAATAATTTATGAAATAGTTATATATATATATATATATATTATTTTACTAATAAATATAAATTATTGGGAAATATATTGTAAAATAATAAATCATTTTTTGTAAAGTGATGTTGTACATCAAAAATATGTTTAATCAATCATTATTTTATTGTTTTCAATGAATTTTTTTAAATAATTTATTGATATTTTTAAGTGTAATTTGATAAAATTAAAATCAATTTTTTAATCATAATACAAAAATATTTTTTGTGTGAATTTTTGGTATTTTTCTAAAAAGATTTAATTTTTGAGCAATAGTGAAAAATACTAAACATTAATCAAAAACAATGTTCTTGTTTAATTTATTTATAAATATAAATTATATTTTAAAAGTGTGTTAATTTTTAATTATTTCAATTATAAATATTTATATCGAATTTAGTTTATTGAAATCATTTGTATATTGAAATTGGATATGAAAACAATGTTAACTTTTGAACTTTTAAATTTTGAAAACACACTTTCTCTTCAGGTATGTTAGATTAATACTAAATTATCCGAAATTTATAAATTGAATATAAAAAATATGTTAAATAGTTTGAAACATTAGAATTTATAATGTATAATATGTATAATTTTATTTTTTAAAACATAATGCTTACTGAAAATAGTTACAATTAATCAAAGTGATTACTTTAAAAACAAGTATACTAAGTGATTAAATATTAATCTTAATTGAAAAAATGAACAAGAAATATAAATTACACCCATTGGATTGAAATATGTCGACCCTCAAAACCTTATATTCATTTTTTATTATTTTGGGAACTTTTTTCATTGAATGTGAGTAAATAATATGTCCAATAATTAAAAATGCATAAAAGAACCTTTTCAGTTTTATTTTACAATATGATCTGGGATATAGGAATTAAACATAGTTTGTGATATAAGTATTTTTTAAAATATTTGTGTTCTTTTATGATTATAATATATTTTAAATTTTTATAGAAGAATAAATTACATTATATACTTAAGATACACCCTCAAAAAAATTATTTCTTTAATATGTAACAAAAATAAATGACATTAAAAATATTAAAAGTGAAGTAAATTAAATAAATTATCATGTTCCATTATTTTCTAGTATAATATACCTTCTTACACAGGTGTGATCAAAATATATTTTAATTCCATTATTTTCAAGAAATTTATTAAATTCAAATGAAATAAATTATTTCGAAATTGGCATAACTATTATTTCTGAGTAAATTTTATTATATAATACAACTTAAAATTAACAAAATAATATTCTATTTGATGTGATTTATAAATGTTATTAATTTTCAAATATTTTCATTTAATGAACCAGTTATCTATGTATATTTAATATAATGAACCTTAATTAGTGGAAAACCATGTTAGAGAAGTTAATGTTAATATAGTATTATTTCACGTTACATGTGCTTGTGTAAAAACTAATTTTTGACAAACATGTGATTTTTATTAATTAATTTTTATTATTATTTATAATTAGTGGGTTTAAATTATATATTAATAAAAAATTTAATTCAGTCTCACTAGATAAATTATGTAGACAGAAAAACTTGTTTTTATAAAATAATGAAACATATGAATCATATGAGTTAAGGGAAAATATTTTTATAAAATACATTTTATTATGTAATTGAGGGGTGAATAGAACATATATTCCAAAAAACCTATTAATTATCAATTTTTGTGTTGATTTATGTAATACTGGACTCTTAATAGTGAATACTTTTGAGTATTTATAAGAATGTCGATCCTTATCAACCATAAAATGGATCCCACTCCCCTCACCTATTCAAACCTCACAAGCCTTTTTTCCCTTCAAAACCATACCCAAAATAATTAAAAACACCCTTCCCCACATAAAAAAAAGAAATATTTTTGGAATAAAAACATACTTTCATTGAATTAGTTCAAACCTATGGAGGATACTTGGATAAGAGTTAATGTTCTTCAACAAGAATATTTATTTTAATTTTTTATCCACACCACTAAATTCATTCAATAACATGGAAATAAAATATATTAAATTTATTTCATATAATTAAATGTTTTTATTTTATGGGTATGACTTACAACCACACACCCATCTTTCAAATGGGTTTCAAAATCATCATTTGTGTGTACAACAAGTTACCGCCCTAAGAAATGATGTCATTCAGTTGTTTATTATAAACATTCATGATTGGGTATAGTAATGGATATAAATTTTATATATTATATTTATAAAATAATTAGACCTATAGAGTCATTATATAATTTAAAACCTTTTTATATACCTATATTAAAGTGGTATGATAATGCCATTTGTGTGTACAACGGAGTATCACGTCATGAAGCAATGTGCTACCGTTTCAAAAATGTGTTACATGTAAGGTAATATTAGAAAATGTAATTATTATGTGTATTATATGATATTAATGATATATTTACATTTATATTTTTATAATATAACATTTACATTCTTACCATTTCACACATGAAATAGTGATAACATCGCTCGTGGGTGTGTGGACTACTGCCTCTTCAAAGCGAAGTGTTTCCTTTTTCTTCACCACAATAATAGATTGATATATAAAATTATATAAAATTAAATATTAAGGTTTTTATTAAGCAATTATCTTAATTTAAAATAAAAATGTTATAATTATTTTTCATAATGATAATTGAAATATACAAATTTAACTAATTCATATATATGAACTACAATCTCTATGATCATAACATTAGTTCAATTTTCCTAACCATATTAAAATACTATTTTTAACGTTGTAATTTATGTTTAAATATGAAAAATATATTATTATTATTTTATATTGTTTAAAATAATGACCCCTTTCACCATAGTGAACACACAAAAGTGGCTTTTTACAGAAAATATGTATATTGTAAAATCATTTGACAAAAAAATTGATTATGTTATAGTATATTAAATATTAATAAGTGAAATAAAAGTAATTATAAAATATAAAAAGGTTCAAAATAAATTAAATAATTAAAATATTTTTCTTATGAAGAAAATGAATCATTTGTAAATTCGTTCCCAAGGTGATGGTTATTCTTGTCTCACATTTATTTCATTGAAATATATTCCATATTCACCACTTATTATTATTATGTATTGAATATAATTCCCAATAATTTATGGTACTAATAATATAATTTAACTAATGGGTATTTACATATAGGTTTTATGATATCTCTTTCATGGGGTTTACTATTTCAATGTTACCAAATCGGTAAAGCGGGATTTCCAAAATATTTCTACTTTCAGACGTTTGTTATTTTATACATCTATATTATTTTATGAGGTGTATATACTTCTTTTTTTACATTTTATATCAGGAATATATATATTTTCAATTTTTTTATGTTTCATTTAATTTTATCCCTTCATGGGAATTGTGATTCAACACTAACAAAGTGGTATGAGTTTTTTGTAACAATCTCATCATTTATTAGGTCATTGTTGTTGAAATAATATAATTCCAATGAATTATATTATAGAATTATTATTCATGATACTTTTATGTATTAGTTCCAATTTTTACTCATTCATTCTTATAATAATTGATAAAATGATTCAACTAAAATCATACATTGTTTCTCTATTCGTTCAGAATTCTCAATTCTTCCAAAATTATTTTTTCTAAATTTATTTTCAAAAACAATTGTTAATTTTTAAAATGATTTATTAATGTCATTTATAACAATTTATTCATTACAAGTAAATTTATTCAATGGAATCAACTTTTTTCTATCCGACAAGGTAGTTTTCCAACATATTTACCTTGAAAAATGAATGACCTTAATGACGTTTATAGAATTACCCAATGAACTGACCAGAGTTTATTTTTGGGTACCATTGAATGTTTACATGGTTATTTTTGTTGATTTTTTTCTTAATACTATAAAAATAAAGGATTTAAAAATATTAATTTAAATGAAATGGATTTTCAAATTATTTTAATTTTAAAATAGTGGGTTTTAAAATGAAAAGAATATCTTCCCCATGAATGTTAGTGGTTATATTTTACTATTATTGACATAAATAAATGTAAAAACCTCATGTTATTACATATTCTCCATTCATGATATTTTATAATGACATCATCCTCATTTTTTCTAGATATATTACAATTATTTTAAAGGGATTATTATAGAACCCATTTGTTTTTTAAGGGTTAATCTTGTTTCCATGAGATTATTATTCTACCTACCAAAATTTTAATGGGTTAATAGTGTTTAAATGATATTTTAAGATAACTCTTTTTTATGTGTATATATTAATCATGTTTCAAATATATTTTAATAAACCCATTTTCTTTTCCGTGAGTTAACCGGTTATGAAATACATTTATAAGAAACCTATTTATGTTCCATGAGTTAATCTAGTAATGAATTAATAATGGTTTTTATATGGGTTTTATGATTAAATGGAAGGTATATATAGGATATACATGTAGTGGTTTTTAGATATTTAATAAGACGGTGTAGCCTAGGTAGTGTCGGGTGAGCCCGCCAGATAATATATGATGGGTGGTCCATATAGCATTTGGTGAGCCAACTATAGATTATACGATGTGGTGCCCAGAAAGCTCATAATAAGATTGTAATAAATTATATGATAGGGAATCCAAGATAGGGTTTAGTGAGACTATTATAGAATAAATGATTAGTTTTCCCATATAGTGATCTAATGCATTGGGTCATGATTATTTTGTCGAGAGAAGTATATAATAATTTTTTCTATATTTATTTCAATTTGTAATAGTTATGTAAGAGAAATCTGATATGATGTTCCAATATAAAAATATACTTTGTATATTTTTTCTATGGGTTTATTATGTTTCATTTAATCAATATTGATATCACAAGGATCATTATTATTGATTCTTATTACTCCCTCGATTGCTAATGCCTTATGTTATTGTTTCATGTTTGATGTTCTAAGAAATGATTAGTATGAATAATATTATGTTTTACACATGTACATTGATTATTTCATCATCCCAAAATTAATTTCTAATTCTCACTGATAAAAATCATTTTCAATTATTACATTTTACGTTACAAATCTTTTGTTCTCACCTTTATTGTGTTTTATTTCCCATTATTATAAAGAATAAAGTTTATTGTGTTATGTATAGAAGTGATTTCATATGGAAGATAAGGATGACATAATATTAAAATAAAAAGTTTGTTTGTCTAGTAGAAATTATCAATTAATGAAATTTGAAATTTTATAGCTAGAGTTATCCATAATACGCTAAAACACTCACACTAAAAGGTCCATGAGAAAATATGATATCCAAATTTTCCTTTTCATGTTGTAAGATTTGGATAGAAAATGTGGATCGTAATTATCAGAATAAAATAGGGAAATAGAATATTTATGATTTTATCAAAATATAAGGGAGTCCCATTATGGGAATTTTATAGATGAAATTATCACAAAATTATATAAATAATATTTAAAAATCATTTTCCAAATATCATTTCATTCATTGATGTTACCTATGCGTTAATGGGGACATGATCCATGGATAACTTTTTTATTCATTATCTAAATGGTTATATTATTTATTTAGTGTATTAAATGAAATATTTTTCTTTTGTAAAGGATATTCCATTAGGAAAGTATTATGAAAATAAATTCTTTTCCATGGGTTATTCTATGATAAAATGATTACGAAACCATTCTCATTTGAAAAGGTTGTTATTTGATGATATGTTTGTGATGCCTGTTTCCTTTCTTGGGTTATGAAATGATGCATTATTATGATCTTATGGAAAGCATAACTTATTATTTCACGATGTTAATGGTGTAACCTATATCTCCCTCTAGTTCATTTGAAAAATATTATTATCTCTTGATATTTAAATTAAAAACAATTCAATGAGAATAATCCATAGTAGGAAATAAGAGCATCATAAAAAAATGGGAAAGAGGTGTTTCCATATCCATAATTGGAAATAGTTGAGTCCTGATCCACCATAGGAAGAAGTTATTTTTTTTGAAAATAGTATGGTGGTTCTTCATAATCCAAAATGGTAAACAGGTGAAAATTCTTAATCCACTATTCTTATTGTCTTGGCATGTTAACTTAATATATGAAACGAGTTCTAATATTTATGATGGTTAGAAAATTTAATGACATGAGATTATGGTTAATGAATTATTTTTGATGATTTCTCACATTTATAGCCCATTTTAGCTGAACTTATAAAATTTTATTTAGTGAATATTATTTATGATCCATGACAGATTACATATGATATTTTTATGTTTTTTTTGGATCATATAGTCTTATTCTTATATTATTATTTCATATTATTTTTGATTTATATATGTTATATAAACCCATACTATGTATCTGAGATACCATATTATTATGTTTTATTTCCCTAGGTTATGAGGAATTGCTTTATGTAGGCTATTTGTATGAAGATTAATTAATGGTAAGATCATAATGGTATACCTATAAGATCCTTTTGGAATTAATAATATTGTGTTCCATGTTTCTAATGTAAAAAAATAATAACAATCGTTATGTGTGTTATCCATTGTAATGTATTGAATGTTCATATTAAAATATATAATGTACATATATGACATTTCAATGATTATATTGTTTTTATGAAATGAAATTTTTAGTTAAAAGAATAAAATATGTATGAGAAAATATTAGTGTGAACCCTCGGTATATTTAAAATGATATTTTTCGGTATGCCACCAAAAATATGTCTAAGGAAGAGTCCATGTTTAGGAAAATATATTGATGTTTTGATTAAGATAGAGAAAGTGGATTCCATGAAATTAAATCCTTTTCTAGGTACTATAAGTTGAATTGGATGTAGAATAGATGCACCTAAGGATAAAAACCCTAAAACACCATATTGAGTTAGAATCAATCGGTTGCTAGTTCAGGATAACATTACTTTCTACACATCTGGTTTGACACTCTTAGGGGATATGATTTGTAAATTTGAGAACACTTTATGAACCATAATTTTGGATTCAAATAAATGATTACTAAGAATGGAATAGGGTAAACCATTGGTTTCATAGATTTAAAATATGGTGTCATTATTAGGAAATACTATAAATAATTTTCATGATTATTTGGTTTCCCACAATGAATAGTGGTTCTCAAAAAATGATTTTTCATTTTTGTAAATAGAGGGAACTAGATAGAAGAGGTTTTACACTGAATGTGACTAATGGTTTATTGATACCCCTAAAAATGGTTTTATGACTAGAGTACAAAATATTTTGATTATGACACATCATTTTTCCTAAAACATGATTGGAAACATATACCATATCTAACTCTCACACTCACAAAACATAGTAATTATAGAGTTATCATAGAACTATTAATGTTGAGACCATGGAGGGTTGAAAATTCTGTTTTTTACATGTCAAGAATGTGGGAAGAAGCACCTCGGAAAACACCCCAAAGGATGATAAGATATCTTAATTATTGTGAATAAGTAGACATAGTAATTAATTAATAGAGAATAATATAGATGTATGTTATTTTAATGAATTTTTATATTTATCTCAATAAGTAATATTCCAAATTATATTGATTTAAGTGTGGAATGTAAACAAATTATGAAAATTAATGTCCTAATGAGAATTATCATGAAGAAAATAAGAATGTTTTTATGTTTAATGGTTCTTTTGATGATGATAAAGATACTACAATTGAAATATTAAAGGAAATAAGAATTAGGGAATAAGATAATGAATCTTATTTAATATATTAATGATTATGAGGATTAATTTATTTTTTAAATATTTTGTGACCAATTTGGATAGATGTTGTTTTATGATTCTAATACAAGTTTATGTTGACAATTTTTAATTTTGTATGTGTTGAAATAAATTCACTTTTATGTTTTGGAAATTGAATGGAAGAAATGAAACGTACAATATAATATTATAATTCGGAAAACTTTTCATAATAATGTTCCTTAGAAATATTTTTCTTTTCTAAATATGTTTTATGGAAGAAGTTGTGTTTTAGTGACACATTATTTCCAGAATGAATTTTCTTATTATTATTAAGAAATGTATCAGAGTGTTTTATGAATGATATATAATTCTTATGATTTTTTAGAAGTCATAAATATAATGACATCTATAAAAACATATGATGAAAGACTAGTGAATGAAAGGAGGAGGATATGGGTTGTCCATAATAACATAGGCAAATATATTTCAATCTATGTGTTCTCAAATGAATTAAGAGGCCCTAAAAAAAGTAAAAGTTTATAGAAGGAGGATGTATTTGATGTAATGTTTTAAATAATAATTGGTTTACCAATAGATTGGGTTGAATGATTCGGTGCACTGTCAGATTCACCAAAAAAAACAATTCACCAAATCCGTCATCTTTTGGGGAAAGTATAGAAGAGAAAAATTAAATATTGACACCGGTGGGTCTGAGGTGACATTTTAGTGATTCATCAGAGGAAATAATACACCAATTAATCATCCAATGTAGATTTATATCAGAGTCAAAATATTTAATGATGTTAGAATTTATGGGACTATTGATTGATATCAAATTTTCATCCACCAAATTATTTAAAACAATGTACTCTACCATTTTCATAAAAAAAAATATTTTATTTTAGATATTGGGTCATAAATATGAGAATTCAGGTTGATTTATTTCGTAGTGGGTCAATAATGAATGAATTGATGATTTATTTTCGTTAAATATATTCAAGAGTAAAATAAATCTATTCTTATTTTCAATTGGTTCAATATATATTAGATTAGTGTTATCACCGATACAACATAAGGATTTAGAGACCGATTCATTAGTTTCATGATTACACTGTTAAGTCATCAGATTCTAGACCTCATCGTAAATAGGAACAGAAGTCTGAGGTGTTTCTGAACAATTAGTGAAATTGATTTTTATGATGTTTTCAATGTCTTTTCGAGGGGTTATTTTCAGCCTATAGAAGTTTCAATATTGTTTATGGAATAATTGTCTCGTGGTTTTATGTTGTTATCAATATCTGGAAAAAAATTAATTCATCTCATAGTTGGTATGGATCATCGAATTGGTTAGTTTTTCAAATTACAAGAAGAATCATAATAAAAAATCTTCATATATTTTGTATTTTACAATCTGGTTAGGAAAATTGGAGTTACCATATGTTTCATCGTAATGAAGAACATCATTCTAATGAACATGGTATTAGACTGAATAATTTTTAGAAATCCGTCTTTAGGCAAGAATTTTAATAATTTTTATGTAGTTTTAAGAAGAATATAGATGTTTTATGACTTCTAAAAATTACCAAATATGAATTCAAAATGAATGTGAATTTTTAGTTTTGGGACATATTGGTGAGAAAGAAATCATTATCAAATCCCAAACCAGACCACTTTTGGATCTTCTATAAATAATTTGATGTGCATTATATGTTAAGATAATTGAGTACTTTTCACATGTAGATAAGGAGATAGAGATACCTAATTTTATGAGTTTTGGACTAGATTAGAACTCTCAATATGGGGTAATCTAGATTATATTTTCTAGATATAAGAAGATATAGAAATAAGTTAAACGTCCGGATGGAGTCAATATATGTAGATTTTTAGAGAATTCTTTACATGGTTGAAATTTTTATCTTGGATATTATTTTCTTATTGATACTCCGGAGCAGGTAATCTAATAGTGGAATTGGAATGATCCATCAAACTGAGTTTTAGTATAAAGACGAGAATGGGTTTTTTCTATTTTTTATCTGGTAGGAATGTGGAGATGAGTATTTTGAACATAAATAAATGTGGAAGTTGGTGAGGCGGTATGTTAACATGTTTTGAGAAAATCGGTTAATGTTTCATAACATGTAAAAAAACTTGTATTACACTATTTTTTTAGTATAATAACATTCATTTTTTATTGTTCATAGTGAAACACAAGTGTAAGGGTACATCCTAGTTGTTCTATCCACACAAAGGGAATTTGTTCAAGTTGATTCATTGGTAAAGGATTATTAATATACCATGACAATGACTAGCTACTCTTGTTGAGAAGTGATCCTTATAAATACATTTTTTCCCATTGATATGTGATTTGTTCTTCTCTTCAAAGTGATAGATATTAAATTGGTAGTGAATATTGTTTTAAAATAAAGGTAAAATATGATAAAAAGATATCACTGATTTAGCCTCGTAACCTATCAATGACCATCCATCTTGGATAAGCCTTTTCAATTGATAACATATCGATGGTTAAAATCATATTCCCCTTTTTTAGGTTTATTTTGAAGATATGTTTACATAGGTAATCTAAATTGGGAAATTATTATGGGGTTATGGTCTTCATTTGAATGAATATTCATATCTAAAAATATTGAATGGTCCTTTTTCTTATATCTCTTGGGTATGATATTTTATAATTTTCTACATATGGATTTAGTAATTTTAAGGAAAATTTTCTTCTTATATATATGGATAAGAATAATATTGATATCGATGGAAGATAAAAAAATATTCACTGTCATCACATTATGAATGTAAGTTCTTAATAGTGAAGGGAGTACCTAATGATAATGGTATCTAGAAAATTATAAATAAGATTTACAAGAAAATACATATAAAGTATGAATATTTCAAAATTAATGTTTATGAATCTATTGGTGACTTTTTAATAAGGGTGAATGATATTTTTATCACCATTATATATCTTGGTAATAATCTAGATTAGTTAGAATATCATGAAATATATTTTTGATAAATATTATTCAAATGTTTTAATATTACAAGATATAAATTTTGAAACACTATAATTGGGTGAACATTATATTTCTCTAATTACATATAAAATGAAAATGTAGAATGTTATAAAAGGAAAAAATGTTTATAGTGTAATTTTATTCAAGGATACCATAGAATGTAATCTGAAAAATAATTTTGATGAAAAATAAGTTGTTATTCACAATTTAAAAATATGGTATGTAACAATCTTGATGAATTTTTATCCTTATTTTCTAAAAATATGAAATTTGTTATAGGAATGTATGTGGGAAAAATTCCATTAAAAGTTATCTAATAATGAGCTATTGGGAACATTGATACCATTCTTTATCAAAAATATTGATGTTTAATTTCACCTGAAAATATTGGGAACAATGATACCTAGAAAGAGTATTTATAATGAAAGACATTTTTATGTTGAATTTTTATTGAAAATATAGTTGAAATAATTTATTTGAATGATTGCAAGACAAGAAAGTGAGATCTAGAATTTGAAAAAATATTCTCCAAAAAATAATTGTTAATTAATTCTTGATGAAAATAAAAGTTACTTGATTAAGTTGATAATCTGAAGAAGGCTCTTAAGAAGGAAAAGAATTAGAATGAACATCTACGAGTAAATCTTAAGTAAATGGAATAAGGAGTGGAACATGTTCAATAATTTTTTTTATAAATTCAATCAAGGTATTATAAATTTCAATAATTCTATATTTGATGTTAGTTAATATTATAAATAGGATTAACTAAAGATGGATCAAAACTTACCTTAAAAGGTTTTAATGAAAGAAAAAATGCTCCCGTGAAGTAGAAGGATGCAAAATTAATGTATATTCCAAAAACAATCAAATTAGGAAGTTCAATTTTTTAAAAAAATTAGATTTAAAAAAAAATAAATTTTCACTAATTATTATTCTAATATAGTCATCATTTAATCTAAATTTTAGAAGAAGAATCTCATGGATGATTCATATTTTTTGATTCAATAAATTTATCATGTATAATGTAAGAAAATTTCTTATAATTACTTTCAAAATTATGCAAAATATGGAGGTTTTAATAGAAATAATTATTTATATATATAATGTTGGTGTTGTGGTTTATTTTGGAATAGATAAAACATGTATTGGATCAATCAAAAATACTAATTTTTTTCATTGAGTTATAGAAATAAATTCACAAGTTGTAATAAATCTTCTCAATGGAAGAAATATGATAAATATGTCTTTAAAGTTGAAAATAGGGTCCAACCTTTGGAACAATTTTTGAATGATGTGAAAAATCTTGAAATATTACAAAAGGGTGTCTAGTTTTGTTTCCCATACAACAATATGTTTTCCGAAATCTCAATATCCATATTAGCCGAAAGTTAAAGAGAAATATAATTTTATTATTTTATACACCACTATTAAGAGTAAAAAAAGGGAATGATCCTAGATCTTTGAGGATGGGTGTTATTATCAAATGATATGAGGATTGAAATTGTTGAATAATGTGAAAGGCTTTAGGAAAGTAATAGTGACATTTTTTTATTATGAATCTCTCTGACTTAAACGTGTCAGATATATTATTATTATGGAAGAAATGATGAAATACAAGAATTATTTGTTTATTTAGTGGTTGAAACAAATACTGTTATGTTTTTACTAACTTTTTGATGAGGGTAATAATTTGTTTTCTTAAAAAAATTGTATTTTGTGAAAAGAGAGGAATGTGGAAATTTTTTAAAAAATGTCCGACACAAAAAAAAATATTTCATGTTAGTGAAGTTTTGGATTCATTTAAACTAATCCTCATCGAATAAATTAGTTGTGATATAAAATTATGGGTCATTTGTGTCATAGAAACCAAAGTAAGCTATCGATGCGAGAAAATTTTTGGGGTATTTTTGTTATGTTAATAAGAAGGGATTGGTGTTTCATTTTTTTAGAAATTGAAGATACCAAATTAAGTGCATAATAAATTCAATATTCATTCAACTAAATCCTTGTAACATATCAATAATAATATTTTTGTCCCAATGAGAAAACAATAATCTTTTATAGACATGTAAATAATTTATTTCATTAATGATTATAATCACATTACATATGTAATGTGTTTGAAAAATAATCCATATTCTATGAAAATGTATAATATTTTTTAGATAAAAGCTGATAAGGAATATGGGTATTTTGTAAATAAGTTTAAATCTAATAATGGTGTTGTGTATAATAGTTGAGAGATTATAAGTTCTCTTAATAAACATATAATTCAATATGAGTTTATTGTACCATACACACTACTGCAAAATGGTGTTTTTGAAATGAACAATAAAAGTTTAGTTTAATTGTGTCAGACTATTTTACATAAACATGGTATTTATCAATACTTTAGGATTAAAACAATGATTAAAACATTTTATATTCCAAACCTCTGATTCTATAGGTCAATATCTGATATGAATCATTGTGAAATTTTTTATTGAAAATTCCATGTTTTAAATACTAAATAGTTTTTTAGATTTTATTAATCATAAAAAATGGGTGGAAATCTTGGAATGTTTGATAATATGGGTGAAGATGGAATATTTCATTTCAATTCTCTAGATAGAAGAGGAAACAGATGTTTCAAAAAATAAACAGGGTGAATTAATGATTCTGTTGATGTATTAATTCCTGAAAATGACGAGGAAGATACTATAAAAACTCATGCTTGCGTGTAAGATGAAGAGGAGTAATGAATAGTTTTTAAAAACAAAATTAGGATTTAAAATATCATTATATAATAAATACAGAATAATTATATTTAGCTAGTTTTAATTATGAGGAATAATTTCATTAATCTCATCTTATGATAAGGAAATAAGTGGAATCCCATAAAAGTATTGGTGATCAACATAAAAATTATTAAATATATGGACATCCAAATTTTTCTAAAATACATAATTGTATGCAAAAGTCTATCCAAATTTAGATGATGAAGTTGTTGATAATCCAGAAAAAATTTTGTCTATGGGTAAATAGATGGATAAAATTGATAAGTATGATACTTTGGATCCCTTTCTATTCCAAATGACAAAAATTCTATTTTTACAAAATGTTTGTTATGGAAAAATTTGAATGAACATGGTGAAGTAATAATTTGCAGAGAGTGATTTTCTTTAAAATGTTACTCACAAATTAACGGAATTGATATTGACGAGGCTCTTTATCAATTTTAATATTTATAAACACTTAGAATAATCCATTAAATGCCTACCCAACAATAGTATAAAATATATCATATGGATGTGAGGTTGTAATTTTTTAATGGAAAATATGATGTAGAAGTTTCTGTTGAAAAACTATGTGGTATTTTTATTAGGAATGAATAAATTTATGTGTTATTGTTGAAGAAAGTCTTTTATGGATAAAAGAAACTCCATGGTCAGGGTATTCCAAATTGGATACCTTCGTAATAATGTTGATCTTAATAAATAAATGGTTGATATTAATCTTCACATTCATGAATATTAGGATATTTCCCTTAATTTAATCATTTATATTGATGATTTTATCTTTTCTAAGATAAATGAATTAACATATGAATGGTTTTTAGAAGTGATTATCAAATTTTTTGAAATTTCTATACTCTGTGAAATGAAATACATTCATGGATTACAAATCTCAAAAAAAAGGAACACATATTTCATTCCTATGAAAATTATTATAAGGAATATCTTATTAATCCTAGAATGAAAAATTTGAAACATATTTTTCTAAATATTTAGGTGGAAAAGAAATTGAAAATCTCTCTATAATGTAAAGAAGTTGGCCTTAAAGTGTTCTAGAATATGATGAGATATTTTTTATATCTGATTTCCTTCTGACTAGAAATTTTTTATGTTGTTACATGATGTGAAAGATTCCAATGTTATACAAAATAATCACATCTATTTTCTTGAAATTGTTTTCTCGGATATATCAATGACTCAATAGATTTTTAAATCATTTATGATATCTTATAATGAGTTGAATTGTTTACATATAAATATAATCATTTTCAAAGAATTATTGAGGATAGAATATCCCACTCGGGTGGAGTTTTCATTCTGGGGAATGTTGTGTAATATGGAATAATATGAAAAAAACTCAGTAAATATTATATTATCATATGTTGAGTATGTTATGGTCATAGAAGTTATAACTAAAATTCTGTTGATGATGGAATTATTTAAAGACTTACTTATTAAGGTGAAGTTACCATTGCGATTGGGTTTGAGAATAGGAGATCTATCAACCTTACAGAAAACCATATACAAAATTCTTAGTCCAAATTTACTAAAATGTAATATAATTTTATCATGGATCATTAGGAGAAGAAATAACTCATGATGAAGTTTGTTCCTACATCATAAAAAGATGCTAAAATTTTCACAAAACCATTACCGAAGGAAGGATTTTTCAACTTTAGGATGAACATGGGAGTCCAAACATTTACATTCTAATGTTGACATATTAATTTTTATAGCCTCTACAGTCAGGTCTTTGTATAGTGTTGTCAAATCAAGATAAATTATTCATAAGCCTATCCATTTATATGTGTTAATCCTTTTATGAAATCTTATATATATGGGGAGTTATGGGTAATATGTGAAATCTGCATGTATGTGTTTGAACTGTTCTAATAGTTTGTTGATATGGTTGTAGGAAAACATATTCATTTTACAAGAAGAATAAACAAAATATGTCTCGAAGAAATGGAATGTGTAAAATATGGAGAATTTTTAGGTTCCACTTCTTTTTTATGGCATGGTTTTTAGTGAAATATTCTTGTTTCCTACAACAAGTTTAGTCACATAAGTTTAGTATTATTGATCAATGATTGAAGAATTAAGGTCATAATGTTCAGTGATTTATAAATATTTTTTAACAACAAAAGTAAAAGGAGGCATTTTTTGGAACAAGTTGAATTTAACTTTTTTTTGGAAAATTTATAGAGGGGTTTATATATTTTTTCAAATTCTTTATGAAGAAATCAGTTCAATTATAATTTTTTTGGTGATCGGATAGATGAAAAAAACATTGAATCATAAAAAAATAAAGAAAACAATTAATAAGAAATTTATTCGGTTTTAGTTTTTTATTCTAATGATCTTTTGTGGAAGAGGTTTTCCTTCTGCTCCACAATGTGAATGTCAATAATGTTTTGATCTATATAGAAAAATTATTCAGACTTTGGTTAGCTCAACAAAAAAAATTTTGTGATGTTATTATGTTATTACTATGTTAAATAATATGATTTTTTTAGAAACCTGTTCATCAATAATTGTGATTAAAAAGAGTGGGAAATGTGTTTTTTGTAATATGTATGATGATTTAATATTGATCCATGATTTCTCATATTCATGAATAAGTCACTCTATAATAAAATGTTTTTTGGAATTAGAAAGTCAATAAATTCAACATTTTTCAAAATCACTCATCGAAAAATCCATCAGACTGTCTGATTTACCAAAATAATCAAATCACTACATCATCCATCAAATGGAAAAATTCTAGAGAAATAAATTCACTAATGAAATAGGTTTATTAGATGTAGTGTGAAACTGATTCCTTGGAGAAATTATGAAAATGAGTTATCATTGGATAGAGTTTTCGATTAGAGGACGAATAGTTATGTAAGAATTTTTGGGACCAATAAATGAGATTATAATTTTATCAACTAGTTTATACTCAATAACCTACTCAACCACTTTCATAAAATATTTTTCTTCTTCAATTAGGTCAATAACTAGGGAATTCTGGTTGATATATTTTGAAGTGGGTTGAGTGAAAAATAAAAGATGATTTTTTGTCCTTCGTTGTGATTAGAGGTAAACTAATATTGTTTGTTTCTCAAGTGACTCTATAAAACTTAGGATGAGAATAACAAAAATACATCAAAACGAATCTCAAACCAATTTATCAAATGTATAATAACCCAAATAATTCAGCAGAAGATGGACTTCATCAATTGTATTGACATCTACATAAGGAGTTATGAGCAATTAATAAAAATGGGAATTGTTTTATAGTGATTCTTAATGTGTTTATATAGGCTATTTCATCCTATAGAAGTTGAAAAAAAAATGGTAGAATATTTTCATGGTTTTCAATTGGAATGGAGATGTGGAATGAAAATTCATTCATCTAACAACTTTTTAGAATAATCAGAGTTAGTAGTTTTTCAAATGATATAGTTAATCGTAATAAAAATTCTCCAGTTTTTATGATTTTTTATGTTGGGTCAATAAAATATGAGTGACCTTAATGTTCGTCATAATGAGTTACAACATCAAAATTACCTATATATTAGATAGAGAAATGGTTATAAATCCCACATTGTGCTGTATTTTTAAGAAGAATTTTTATATTTTAATAATAGTCATAAAGAATTAAGATGTTATAAATGAGACAATTATTAATTATATATAAATGTGAATTGTGTGTTTTAGGATGTTTTTTTGGGTGGGAAAATATTTTATGATTCACCCCATACCCGTTTTTCTCGCAAATAAATAGTATGAAGGGCATTATACTTTCAAATAATTGAATAGTGTTTATGAGGGAATAGAGGGAGAGTGTGTGTGTGTGTGTGTGTGTGTTGATCATATTGGAAGAGAGAATAAGTATCCAGAATGAGTTTTGTTTTAGGACATTTTTTAAAATATAAGTAGAAGAACAAAGGTGTTACCATATCAGACCGAGTCATCCGTCATTTGTTTCTAGTGAGAGTTATAAGTGGTTCGGATTTTCTTCATTGGATTTCTATTCTATATTATTTTCAGGTAATTGAAATTAGAAAATGAAATTAGGCTAATCTATCAGGCCGATTTGTTTTACTACGTCTAAAAACATTGTTTCTTCTTGATATTGGGTAGGAATGTGAAGAAGTATGTTTTTGAGAATCCCAAAAGATGAAGGTGATCGGGAAAAACTATAACATGTTTTGATCCAACTATAGAACTTCTCTTATCTTCTTACACCAACAAGTTTTATATCATTTGATCATGAATTAGTAAATTACCAAATGATCTATTCACATTGCTACAAAAGTGACATATTATATCATACATTTTGTATCTACAAAAAGGATAGTTTTTAGTGTATTTTGTTGTGTTGGATTATTCCAAACCATGCCAAGGAAAATATAGTTTGGTTGAGTACTTAACCATTTATATAATTATGTTCTTATGGATGTCTGAATGTTTTGTTTCCAACAAAGTGATAAATCATTAATATGAGGTGATGTTTTTTAGAAGAAAGTTATCATAAAATAAAAAGTTATCACTGATTCACCCCTAACACTGTTAGTGATATATCCATCCTAGTTGGGCCTTTTCAATGTATTGTATATAAAATACATTGAATTCTGTAATTATTTTTTAGTATATGATTTTGGTTCTGTAATTAAAATATCATGTCTAATAGTATTGATGACCTTGAAATAAGATTTAATGGAATGGTAATATTTTATAATTAATGGAAGATAACACTTAAAATGGTCCTAAGAATGTGAAAATGGAATTGAGTTTGTATAAATAGATTTTGGATATGAATAAATTTAATTTGATTGTACTGAATACCTTGGAACTGATTAATGACTTATTGAAAAAAGTGTTTTATCGAATCATGGATAGATTTTAAATCATTTTTGGGATTCAAGGAATATATCCAATAATCTAAATTTTATATATGTTATGAAAAATATTGTACATTTTAAAAGTTCCATTCTGGTAATTCATGTTATTAACATGATTCAAGGGAATTAAAAATAAAGGTATTAATATACTTGGTTTGTAGAAATCAAGCACCACATTATTATATATGGGTTTTTAATGTTAGGATGATATTGAGAAATTTAGAGACCTTATTTATATGTATTTAATTTTACAAGGGTTATAAAGCTATATATTTATGAAATGGTTTCATTTTAAATTTGGATGAATATTTAGTGATTAATGTATTACATTATCATATGATGATCTATTTATATTGGATAAATTGTATTAACAATTTTATTATAATGATATCTATATATAGACAAAATGAAATATCATTCTATTTGCGGATCTTATGGTCTCTTACTGCTTCAAGACTAACAAATTCACCTTAATTTATACATAGAAAAGATAATGTATAAGTTGATAAAATAATGAAAAATATAATAATTTATTCTTGGGAAATTAGAAGTTATCATGTAAGTAAATTTAACAATTTTTTCATCCTAGATGAGAAAATGTGTTCCCAAATTTATGAAAGTGATAATTAAATAATGTTTTTCATACTATCATCATTTTTTACGATATCAAAGAAATATTTTATGTCTTTTTGTTTCATGACTTTTTGATCACTGTCTTTCTCCAAACCATGTATATTATCAATCTCTAACTATATATTGGAGTTATTTATATATTATAAGTCAATTTTCTCACATCCTATAAATGTTTTAATATATTGACACAAAGTATGTGTTTTTTAGATGGATTTTTCTCATCCATATATAATTTTGGAGATGTTATCTTATTAACATTTTCTATGATGTGAGTTTCTATGATATAATTTTCAAAGGTTAATCCTTTGAAAACTATGAGGAATCGTTTTGGGGAAAATAATTTAGGGGGGTTTTAATGTAACACCATGTGGTTTTGAGAAATATATATATTTTTTAAAATGAATTTAATTTTTTCATATTTTATAAAACACTAATTTTAGTGTGCATTACATAGTCGAATATGTTTAGATTTTGTTACCAATAATCCTTAGTTTATTTTTTATTACACATAACAATGAGTTTAAACAATACATCATTTACAATTAACATATTATTATCTAATATAATATTTATCACCTAGTCATTGAAATAACGATTATGAATAAGATAAATTAATTTTTTAGAATTTTTTTACCCATGTTTATATAATTAATTATTTTGTAACTAATTAATATAAATTATAATTTAAACCCTCCAAATGTATATAGAATCATTATCTCAAAAAAAATTATGAATATAAATTCATTCCTCAATAAATTAAAGGAATCAATTTTGCTGAATGATTATCATTATATTTATATAGTCTATATTCAATAAATATTTGACATTAGCCTTACTTATTTCATAGAAAACAGATAAAAATAATACCAAATTTATAAAAAAAATCATATTTTTTTTAAAAAATAACTGTTGTCCCCATTTTTAGTGCTTTTTTAATATAATTTTCCCTCATTTATAAAAAAAATCAACAATGATATTTTATTTAAAAAAATTTAATTCCAAAACTATATTAGGGTAATTGTTTAGGGTATTTGAAGAAAATATTGATATTTGGTATAATAGTGTAAAATTGTGAATTTTAATTGTTAATAAGATTTTTTAATTTATTTATTCAATTAAATTAAATTTGAAATTTTTTAAAGTTATTTTTGTTATACTGTATATATTTTAATGTAACATAGTTTATTGGAATCAGTTTCAAATTTAAATTGGATAAATAATCATTGTAAACATTTGATCATTTTGGCATTAAAAATTACCTTTATCATCACGTGACTATGATTGATTATATGTCAAATTATCCCCCATATACTTGTGGAATTTCTAAAATGGATTACGTATTTTGAATCTGATTTTTTTATATTATATAATTATTTTAAATAAATTTCTGACCTTAATGATATGTAAGAATATTTTAAAACAATTAATGAGATTAAAGATAAAATGTTATTGTGAGTATTACATTCATTTCTATTAAAATTCATTTCAGACACCAATATAATTTTTTAATTATATTGATTTAATATTTAAACATAGTATGAATAAAATATCTAATAAATATCTTCTTAATCTTATTAAGAGTGGTTAAATAAAATTGTTAAATAAAAATATATAATTAAAATTTGTATAAACTCTATGGATAAAATAGGGTAATCATAAATACTATTGAATAACATTAAAAATAAATTTAGGTTATTTTTTGAGGTTTTTGTCAATATATTATTCCCTAAACATAATTATTAATCAATATATATGAACATTAGGTAATATTGACTAGAAAATAGTAAATACATTTATCTATTTACAAAAATTTCTCTCCTCTTCAATTATAAAAGGGTACTCAAAATTCCTTTTTTTATTTTCAAGAGGAAACCACTTTGTGGGGGAGTGGGAAATATATAGACAAAAATAAAACAAATAGTACACCAATCAAAAAAGACCTCCCAAAGACAAGGAAACCTGAGAACAAAAGTAGAATAAGAAATAATGAACCTACACACCTCTGATCCCTTGAACAACAATGAAAAAAAGATGGCCACTAGCTCGAGGGAGCCCGTCTCTATTTCAATTCTAGATCGTGTGTAATAAGCTCCTTCTTAATTGGATTAGAGAAGTTTGGGGGAAGGAGAAGAGGCTTAGATATGATCGTGCTGGGGTCACCAGATCTTGTTTATTAGCCCGCACCAAGACATCAGAAGAATCCATTTGGAGGGTAGCTGGGTCTTGTCTTTTGTTTTTTGTCTCATGCACCTTTGAACCCAATTTCACATGAAAAGGATACAAAACATGGTTATATTTCCTCTAAAGGCATGTTGAAACTGGAGTAACCATATGCTCCAGCTTCTGATTGGAATTTGCGTCGCCTGAGATCCCACAACCTCTTCACTGGGAGGAGAAACTTGTTCCTATTACAGAGCAGACAAATCTTTTTCTATTCCACTTTTCTCAAATTTATTCATGTCATAGAGAGATTTATTTTTCATGATAGATCACATACCTGCAGCCCTGGTAACAACTGGTTTGGGTAAATTAGATTATTATTACCAAGTATACGACCTCCTCACATGTTTGGTGAAGACCTCTGAGTCCATGATGGTGTTCTTACCCATCCTGGAAGTAGACCAAATATAAACATCCTCTTTTTCCACATCCTTACATCAAATTGACCATGTACAAGTGTCAGAATCCACCTCAGCTTAAAATCCATCTTTGTTCCTCCCTGAGAAGTAAAGCTTCATGCCCTCCATCCATGCATTTCCCTCCTTCAAATGGAATAAGTTCACAATCTCCCAATACCACAAAACTTTTTAGGTTACATCTAGTTCCCTTGAGCTGTTTACTGGTTTGGACCATGTCAATCTTCAAACTAGATAGGCCCTCATGTCTCATATCCTTTCCATCAAAAAGACTAAAGCCAGCCACATGAATAAATTCCATCTACCTTTCTGGTCTGGTCTCATTTGAGTTGGATCATAGTCTCATATCATATCGGAGTAATTGAACCACAACTTCTTCATAATAAGGTAGATTAGCATCACATCGTTCATTTATCTCTCGAACCACCATCCCGTTTCAGCTGGTAGCCTTTTTATGGAGAGTTAAATATGCATTCATTGGATTCTATTCAAGCATAGTTGCTCCCCCACGATGACATCTTAGTGCTGAATGACCTTGGGAGAGGAAAGAGGGACAATAGTGAGTTGACGACCCATACATAATTGGTTGTTTGTATTTGTATTATCCCTCAATATCGATCCAAATGATTTCTAGAGGAGGTTTTGATATTTCATCCTCAACACATATCGGGGGTTCAATGGGATGGAAGACCTCTAGGGTTTTGCGATCTGCAATCAGGAAGCAGCAAACAATATTTTCTATCATCTAAAAAATTGAAGGATTTTGGAAATCGAGAGGCAAACCAGGAAGGCGGATCCAAATTAATAAGGTCTCTGGATCATGATTCATGTGCAGAGAGAAGGACCATCTAAGGGGGATAAAACATATTAGGTTAATGGAGTGTGAGCCACTGGACCAAGCAAAATCCAGGTCTTATTCCTAAGAGAAGTGAATCATAATTTGCTAATAATCGACCAAACCAACCATCGCTTGTTGACAAAGACCCCACTGAGTGTTGACGAGCCTATTGAAGACATCGACATAAGTATTTGGGCGGCCAAAATGGGTGACCAAGGTCAGCTTGTGCAAGGATAAACCTTCTAATAATTCCACAGAGGAAATCGGGAGCGACCCCCCCCCCCATTAGTAAAACCAGGATACCTTGGGGAAAACATGATACCTGGGAAGGTATGGAGAGACTCTGGTTGGTGAAAGTAGAAAAAAATTGAAGGGACATCGATGAGTGGTAGATAAGTTGGCCCCTCACCCCATTGGGAGAGGAAGGAATTGCGGGTCTGGCCAGTGCCTGCAAAAACCCTAAAGAAGCCCGAGGCAGTGACAATACATCTTAATTCGTCATTTCTCTAGTTTATAAAAGGGTACTCACTAACCTTAATTACTCAAAATTCTCAGGCCTCCTTAAATAAAAAAACTACAAGAATTACTACCCAACATCGCTTCAATAACACTATAAGTATCATTTTTGGAATAAGGAAAACATAGGAATGCTTTAGTATAAACCAATAGAGGATACCCAAGGAACATGTAATGTTTGTCAATGATAATTTCTGTTATATTTCTTCCCCAAATCCCTTAAATTATTTTTAATCAGGATTATATATTAACATAATTATATATAATTATATTATATTTTTTACATAATAAAAATGAATCACAACCATCTCTAATTCCCTTAAATGTTTTATTAAATCATCATTCATGTGGACTGCAGATTACCTCCCTATGAACTAATGTCATTTTTTTCTATTACCTCCTAACAAGGATAATAGATAATGTTGGATTTATTGTTTATATATGGTATATATGATATTTATAAAATAATTATTATTCTATAATTATTATATCACATTTTATTCTTACTCTCATTTCTCTGGGAATATGATATCGTCGTTTATGTGTACAGGAGACTACCGCCTTAGAAAGAAATTTGATTCATTCATGCTTTACGAAGAATTTATTAAAGATAGTTTTAATTAAATTGTGTGATATATATGGAATAATAATGATTTTTTAATGAAAATATATATCCTCTAATTTTATTTCATTTAACTCAACAACAAAAAATTAGCTTTCATGAAAAGGAATGACAAACCATCTCTATGATTGTAGTATTTCTTATCAAATCACGAAATTTTATGGATAACTATAAATACATTCATACTAAATATATTTGAGACTAATATCTTGGTTATACCTATAAATATTATATAACCATGATCAAATTAATAGGGAAAAAATATATCAAATCAAATCATATATGAAAAACAAAATTATTATTGCCCGAAATATATCATTAACATGGATTTTTTAATAAATGAATAATAAAATGACATAAAAAATATATGGTATTATATATAAGTATACATTTCTTCAAGAAAATTATAATAATCATATATTTAATATGGAGGAGGTTTTAATGACTACGATGGAAGTCTAGATTTATTGTAATATATTTTTGTCTCACTTTTACTTTCTCCAAGACAAATGTCATAATCACCACATGTATATTTTATGTGTTGTATACAAATCACATGAATTTATTTTATGATATTTATAAAGAAATTTATTATTATTTTTTATCCATATTAGGATGTCCCTATCAAGGGTTTTACTATTCATAAGATACCAAATTGGTAAGATATGTTTTTCTAAATTTTATCACTTTGAGATTTAAATTATGTTATGTATCTGTATACTTTCACATGTTTTATATTTACCCTAATTGAAATTTAATATACAAAAATTTATTTATACTGATGATATTTTATATTTATTATTTATGTTATTATTTAATGGGTCTTTTTATTCAATGTAACCATGGTGGTAATGATTTTATGTTGCAATGTAATTATTTGTCGAGATTATTTGAAATTATGTTTTTGGTGACAAAATATTTTAATAAATATATCAAAAAACTAATTAATATTATTTTATTCTAGTTATTCATGATAGGATCTATTAATGGAACAACATTTTCAGTCTTTTGTACTTATGATAATTAGTAAAATATTTTTAAGAAAATATGACATTATTTATCTCTACAGTTACAAATATGTTTTCTACCAAAATAATGTTCTCTAAAATTGTTTTATAAAAGGAATTTAAAAGATATTTTTAGATAATTTTAAAATATAGGTACTTCTAAAATTAATTATATTTAATTTTTTTAATGATTTTCAATTATTTCTTTATAATGTTTAAATCAATTTAAAATGATATTATTTCTCAAGATGTTTTATGATTTAAAAAGAGGTTTAGAAGAGGATATAATATTATTATTAAAACATGTATTAAATAATATTTTTGATTCATTTTACATCTAAGATTTAATTTCATGATTTTAAAAATGCCTAACAGGGTATATGATCCATATATACCATTTTTATTCTTTCACTGAATGGTGCATGTTTATGATGAAATACTGTTTATGAAACCTATATCAATTCAATGGGTTATATCAAGATGAAATGAATTCCAACACTAATCATTTTCAAGGAATATTTTATGACATAAATATTTTAAAACCAATCACATTTCCACATATTATGATATGTTAAAAATTTATAATACCCAATTCATTTAATGGGAAAATTTATGATGAATGTTTATGATATATTTGGAAATATAAATATGATTATATTTTCATGATAGGTGCAGCCAATCCCCCCCCCCAATTAATTGGGTAAAAATTTATATCTCATGATATGAAAATGTGAAATTAGTTAATGGTCTTGATCCATAATGAGAAATTGGTGCGTTCTAATCCCAAATGGGAAATAGGTGGGACCTGATCCACAATTGAAAATAGGTGGGTTCTCATACACAATATGAAATAGATTCTTCATGATCAATAATAAGAAATAGGTAATATGTCTTGATCCAATATGTAGATGGATTTGTAGTTTCCCTTGACATATGAAACAATCCCTATATTTACTAAATATCCACACACTTCTGACATAAACATATGGTCCATGGTTTATTGAAGATTATTTATCACTCTTAGGGACCATGTTTGTCTGAAATGATAATGTTTTATTTCAGAAATATTATTTATGATCCATGAATGATCAGGTTTAATATTTATAAGATAAGTTCATGATCACATACACTCATTCTTATCTTATGATTTCATATGATCTTAGATTGATATATATTATGTATAACGATATAGAGAACATAATCTCACTCTTTATAATGTTACCATCCCCCATGTCTTGAATAAAGGTTTTATGTTGGTTGTGCATAAAGTTATTACTTAATTGGATGTTCAATATGGGATACATTGAAAAAAATTTATGAATTAAGGATATTTGTGTTCCATGTTTCCAAAGGAAGTAAACTATTACATTCCCCATGAATGTGTTGGTCTAATATATTGAATATTTACATAAAAAATAATAACCAGATATTAAAATCTTCGATAACACTAATCAGAATTGTATTGACATGGAATATTGAATAGTTTTTTTGTTTAAAATAATGATACTTATCCTCAATTATAAAAGTGTTATCCATACAATTTATTATTCACACCTTTCCTGATATTTAGATCATAAAAACCCTTTCCAAAGTATATCACCAAAATTATTATACTTATGTTTTATAATATATAAAATATCATTTTACCTTCCAATTTATTGACAATATTATAACATCACTCTTATATACAGTGGACTACCACCTCATGATGAAATTTAAAACATTTTTGTTTTTAAATTTAAAAGGAAGGAACTAATGAAAAAGTTAATGAATTTATATGATATATATTAATATATATTAAGTATATAAAATTAATATATCACCAAATTCATTACCCATTCTCCCATTAAGGGAATTATATAGTCTCTCGTACGTACATACAACCTACCGTCTCCATATAATGATGTGATTAAATTCAATGTCCATCCTTAAATAATTACTCCAAAAATGAATATAATGATTAAATATAAAAACATAATGTAATAATAATTTTCAATGTGATGGATGTATATATTATAGTTAGAAAACTAATCATCTGTGAGAAAAATACCATGAGAAAATGGAGAAAATAACAATCAAAATATGGGTAAACATGTAATATTTTTCAAGAATGGGAGAAAATATATTAAAATTTCATCATATATGATAGTATAAATATTAATATGGTTATTTTATAAATTAATACCTTTTTTTAAATCATTATATAGGAGGTTAATGAACTGTTGATTAAAATAAAGGATATAGTAATGGAGTTTGTCTAAATTTCACTTCATTGAGTTGTATTTTATTATTTTCCACCAAATTTAATTTATATTGTGTAAATGATGTCAATTTGACCAATAATATGATTGATTTTTTTAACATACTATTATTTTTTATTTTAATTTGGATTATTTTATCCAAGGGGATTTGAATTGATAATTAACAAGTTGTATAATATCATAACTCAATTTATTTTGATTGAGTTATATTTCATCTTCATTTTATATGATATTTTAAGATAATATGTCTAATTTATTTTGACAATATTAGGATTTATTTCTTATTATTTTATGTGATATTAAATTTTATACAAATATTCAATTTATTGATTAATTATCAATTCAATATTATAATCCATTAATGGAATTTTGTTTTAATATTATTTTTCATTGAGATATTAATTATTATGAATTAATTAAATTTTATATGGTATATACACCACCCCATTGATTAATTTTACTTGAATAAATTTGTATTCATGATTTCATTCTAAAAAACAATATTCTTGAAGAATATATGGTCACCCATCATTTCTTGTTTAAATTTTTATTATTAAATTTCTCTTGAACCAATTAGTTTCTTGTTATAATTGTTTCAATTGAATTTAAATTTATATTAAATATACATATTAGTTATATCATGGATAAAATTTATTCATAAAACATGTACAACATTTATGTACATTTTTTACATTGAATGATATGTGATTTAATAGGTAAATGACGACAAATCTAATTTTATTTACAGAATACAGATATCAGATATGTATCATTATTCATGAATTATATTTATTATTCAATATTTGTTGAATTTATTTTATATATAATAAACCATGGAACTGGTTATAAATATCTATTGAATTTTTCAATTGTCTGATGAGGTGAATCACAATTCAATAATTAATTTGAGTTTTACACATAGTTCTATAATGTATTCTGAAAGTTCTTTATATTATAGGTATCATGATGCCAGAAATCATAATGTGTATTAATTAGGTATATAAATCATTGAAAAATAGATTATTATCAATACAAATATTAGTTTTTAATTGATAATATCACTAGATTAATTTCATTCATATTTTATTAATAAAATGGAATCTATTTTTTATTATTTACATTGACTTATTAAATGTTCATTTTATTATCATGACAAATAAGTTACAGATTAAATATAATATGTGTTCATTCTTTTACCATTCCATTGTATTGGTTCCATATCTAAGAAAGAGATTAATGTTAATGATTAAATGATTGTGTATTTATATATTTTCCTAAAAATATTTTTTTATGCATTATTGATTATGATTCAATTAGTCATGATTTATTCTAATTTACAAAACTCTTACTAAGCATATGAGTTCATGCTTATTTTTTCACTAGGATGTGAATGTGCAATCTTTGAATGAGTTTAAGGATATGTAATTTTAACCTTCACTATATTATATTTTTGGTTTTCAATTGTAATGTATGATTCAGAATGTATCTAGTTTTCAATGACTACTAATCATTTTGGTACATTGAGATGTGATAAATTGATCCTATTGAAAAATTGTAATGTAACCTCTTGATCTAGGATAATGGGATCAGGGTGTTTACATTTTATGTCTTCAATTATATTTTCAGGTTGAATTTTCATTTGTTATCATAATAATGACTGTGAATATATAAAAAGCTATATGTAGAATAAATCATATTGAATTATTGGAATTGAAGAATAATCACCAATATAGTGTGTATATTTAATTAAATACCTATGTAATTTACCATGTGGTGAACTATATCATATGTTAAGAAGAAATATGGATCAATTAATCAATACATTTAATATCATGATCATAACTATATCATGGTTGATAAAAACAATCCTCTACAACATATTGATGACTTGTTATACCAATTAAAAGGGTCTTAATAAATCCTAAAGATTCTATTTTGATCTAGATCTCATCAATTAAGGGATTAAAGAGAGGGTATATCAAATAAAACTATCCATACAATATTTGGAAACTCTAAATTCATAGTGATACATTTTGGACATATAAATTCCCACATTATCTTCATTGATATGGTGAATTGATTCTTTCTATATTACCTTTATCAATTTGTGAATGTCTTTGTAAATGATATTCTAATGTATTACAATTTCATTGAAGTGTATGAACATTATTTTAGAATTTTTATATGGATCTTAAGAACAAATAAATCATATTATAGATTTAGGTTGTGTGATTTTTATATTCATAAAGTATTATTCATAAGTAAAGTAATTAAAAGTGTAGGAATATCTATGTATCCTTTATAAATTGAGTTGATTAATAAATGTCTTATATTATCCCCAATAATAGATATCAATATTTTTCATATATTTTAGGCATTATATGATATAAATGGGAGAAAATTATCATTAAAACAAATATATTATCTTAATTATATTATAATGGATTCATATTCCTATAGAAAAATGTATGTCAATAAAATTTCCTTATGCCCATGAAAAGGATTATCACTACACCTGTACTCACAATACCATTTTATAGAGATGGTATCGTGATATAAAATGACCCATCATAGAGAGTATTTTGATATTTCATCATATATAATGATATGGCGGTATAATATTACTTGTATCAATTAAGTATTTATGATAACAACAACACAACATATTAGTTTTATCTAGAAGTTGTAATATTTTCATTGAATATATAGTGGTATTATATCTACAGTAAAAATTTTGAAATATACTATGATAAGATGATATTTTATTATAAATTAATTTATAATGAGTTAAGAAAATAGGGAAAATTTGTTTGTATTTAATAAATAATTATGAATATTAGATACATTATCAACCTATGAGGGAAAACAAGGTGGATCGTTCTTGGAGTGAGAATGATATTCCTACCTTATCAATTTTCATGATATAAATAGACCTAAAAATAAAAAAATTACAAATAAAGGTCCATGAAATGAGAAGGGGAAATGAGAAATCATATCATTACTAAATTATATCATCTATTTATGTAAATAATATGCATATAATTAACTATGATATAATTCTAAAGAAAATTGTAGTGAATAATCCATAGATCATATTTTATAATGATGGAATTATAGTATACCGAAAATGAAAATGTGTTCCTTCAATATTAGAATTAAATATTGAGAAATTGGATGATACACATAACTCATCCATCTCTATATATCCTATAATCACAACGACGGATAGGGATGTTAAGAATCGTTTCTAGTTGGAAAAATGATGGGATAGATTGTAGAGTTTTTACCTCAATATAAGGATTTTCATTAACTTTAGGTAGAATGATATAAGTATAACGGGGTGATTAAACCATTACACACACTAGTATGGAAATGGTAGAGAAACATAATAGATTTATTTGGTGGTATTTAATAATGTTTGTAACATTACGATTCCATTACTATTATAGTATATAACCTCATAATTCTAATTTATTTCTTTTGTATTAAAAAAATATTTCTCACTCAGTTATAATTCCATGATATATGATTAGGAATTTATAGGGAATCATATGGTACCACTGTCAATTTTATCAAATTAAAACCTGATGTTTACTAAAATTTTATGAAGAAGTATTCAACAACAATTGGATATAGGGATGATCTTTAACAGTACCTATAATATGTTTAATGATTTTCAATTTAAAAATATTATACAATATATATATATATACACATGTCATCAAATAATATAATTTTGTTATCAATACCTTCACAATGTTGAGTTCTCATATAACACTTGTTTTCATTATAGCATTAAAATGGATCCATGAGAGTCTCTCTATGAAATAGACTAACAAATCTAACTTGTTGGGTAGAAGTATAACAGAGTAAACTAATAAGAAAAAATCTTTGTCAGAAGATTATTGTCACGACCCGTCCTCGGGGCCCGTGCCGTGACTACCCCAAGCCCTCCTTTCATAGGCCAGGGGCTAGCGACCAGCACCAAAGGCGTAAATCCTGATAACTCGGAAGTAATTGCCTTTATAAAAGTAAACACTAAGTACAAGAGAAAGTGCTGAAAAGTAAATGGGCCAGAATACAAACCCAAATGAAAGTAAAACTACAACTGAACAAAGTACAACAGAAAAAGACAACAACTGGAAGAAAGGAAGCAGCTCCTGGGTCATCCTCGTCGGATCCTACCTGAAGGGTAGGTACAGATGGTGCAGCTCCTGGTCGTCCACCACGGATCCTACTTGAATGGTAGGTACAGATAGCCTCCTCAACGCTCTCGCCCGTCAACCTCCTCCGTGTGTCGTCTCGTCGTGTAGTCCACCTCCGGGTACTGACTCGTCGTGTAGTCCACCTCCGGGTACTGACTCGTCGTATATTCCACCTCCAGGTACTGACTCGTTGTGTAGTCCACCTCCGGGTACCGTCCAGTCCTCGAACACTCGGCCTCCGTCAGCACTGCCTGTCGTCTGCAACCAACACAACGAGGTGCGGGCATAGCCCG
This sequence comes from Viscum album, assembly GCA_963277665.1. Classification (NCBI taxonomy): domain Eukaryota; kingdom Viridiplantae; phylum Streptophyta; class Magnoliopsida; order Santalales; family Viscaceae; genus Viscum; species Viscum album. The sequence continues at coordinate 1,223,032,754 of OY728131.1, read as the reverse complement.
TGTAGGGGTGAGTATAACGATACTCAGTAGGGACCCCGAGACCCTCAAGGTCTCACTAAAACAAACAAGGATAACCACAAATAAGATCTCAACAGATAACCTCTACTTAGGTATATGCCCATACATATACCTAAGTTATAAAGTAACCCATCTCAATCCTGAGGAAACACAAAGATTGTGAAAACAACGGATAACCACTACCCATGTATATTCCCATACATATACCTATGTTATCAAGTATCCCATCTCAAACATGAGGTAAACACAAGGTCAAAAGTCTCAGCTCAAACCAGGATTTTCGTTATCGAAACCGTAACTGCTGAAGAGCCCCGTCTCTGGAGTGTACAGTGGTCCTGTCACAACTCTGAGGTACTGCTCACTGACCTAAGACTACTGAGGTACTCCTCCTGTCGAGTACTGTGGGCCTGCCGCTACAACCAAGCGGTTCCCACCATGGTTCTGTCGCTACAACCAAGCGCTCCCATGTGCTGCTACAACCAAGCGCACCTCTGTCGTGGGTCTGTCGCTACAACCAAGCGCTCCCATGTGCTGCTACAACCAAGCGCACCTCTGTCATGGGTATGCCGCTAAAACCAAGTGCTCCCCTATGCCGCTACAACCAAGCACACCTCTGTCGTGGGTCTGCCGCTACAACCAAGCGCTCCCCTATGTCGCTACAACCAAGTGCACCTCTGTCGTGGGTCTGCCGCTACAACCAAGCACTCCCTTGTGCCGCTACAACCAAGTGAACCTCTGTCGTCGGTCTGCCGCTACAACCAAGCACTCCCATATTCCGCTACAACCAAGCGCAACTCTGTCATGGGTCTGCTGCTACAACCAAGCGCTCCCCATTGGGCTATCCGTAACACACTGAGTCAATCAGTCAAGCAGTCGTCAGGTCTCAGCCGGCTACACGGTCTCCGTACTCCGTACGCTCGTCTCTTGGAGGGTCCGCTCCACGAGCTATTGTTTGATACTCCAAGTATCTCAAATTCCCATGAAGAAGTATCTCAAAGGACCGCCTCGTCATACGGGTCTCAACACAACAGACGGCGCGTCAATCGGACGCCCGGCCTGTGAGTTATTAGCCTTTTCGTCCCAAGGGCCCAGTTGGTTTCGTGAGCGAACCAACCCGGCCGTATCTCAACTGTACCCCAAACTCCCATAGGGTATATTCATAGGGACCGTTACTCAATGTAATCACCAATGTCGCTAACGGTTTGTCAAACAGATGTCTGGTCTAAAAGATATCAGCCTCTCCGTTATAGGGGCCCGGTTGGATTTCGGGTACAATCCAGCCTGACCACTATCCAAATGTAACCGAATCTTGGGAGAAGTATGCCAAAAGTTCCGTCTCATCAAGAGGAAAGCAACGAGATAGACGGCGCAGCAATCGGACGCCCGGTCTGTGAGTAATTTTCTTTTTCATTCTAGGGGCCCAGTTGATTTCATAAGTGAACCAACCAGACTGTACTCCACCTGCGTCCAAACCTCGAGCGGAGTGAGCCAAAAGATCTATCTCACTTATAGGGATCCACCAAAGTTGAAGGCAAGTCAATCAGACATCTGGAGCTCAAGATATGAGTGTTTCCGCTCCGAGGGCCCGGTTGGTTTCGTGTACGAACCAACCCGGCCGAACCCAAAGTTTTCCGAAACCTTGAGTGCGATATACTGAAACGACCGTCTCGATCCAAGGATCGCATCGCCGCTAAAGGAGTGTCGTTCGGAGTCCCGTAGCTCAAGTTATGACCAAAATACCGAAAATTGTCCGAAGACGGGGGGTCTGGGCCCGGGCCGACCCGGCCCGACCCCCCCCCCCCCCCCCCTCGGGTCGGCCGTACCGGGTCAACCCGATTCGGCTTGACTCGGTCCGGTCCGGCCAGGGCATGGCCCGGCTCGGCTCAGCCGAGCGGCCGAGCGCGGAAGCCGCGGGGCGCCGCCCCCGCGGGACGAGGTAGCCGCGGCCCTCGAGGGGCCGCGCTGGAGACAACGGACAAGGCTTCTGCCGCGTCCCATGGGGGCGAGCCGGACCAGCGCTACCGCGGGTCCGCTGGCCGCCGCCGCCGCGGCTTCAACCGCAGCGGCCCTGTCTGGCGGCGCGCCGGGGTGCCGGCGACCCGCACCGCCTGAGACTTCCGCGGGCCGCCGGAGTTGCTCTGGTGGTCCGTTTTCCTTACCGTCTGTGCCGCTGCTCCTCCCGTGACCCGTTCTTCACTGCGGAATCATCAAATCGCCCTTGCGTCACGTTTTGTCATCACCCGCCAAATCCGCACAACAACGAAGAACAGCGGAGGGTTGTCGGGCCGTGTTCGTTTGGCCCGCACCCTCCGCGTTAGACGGTATCAATCGAGAGGATAAAACAACATATACAAAAACAATTTTAATAAAATAAAATTGTTCATAAGAATCCGGGTTCTTTATTTTAAAAGAAACGATTACGGGAATAAAATGGTATTTCCAAAATAAAATCCCTACCTCGTCAAGGCGTCGCATGCACGTTTTTCGCGGAGTTGATCGTCGCGGAAGGAAGCGATCGTCACGTCGCGGATGGTTGTTGCATCGTCGCGGATAGGCGTCGCGTCACGGAAAACGGTGACGCATCGACGAACTCCGAGATTCAAGAACAATAGATTTATTTAATAATAATTAAATCCATGTTTTGTTAAAAACCACAAAGGATTTTTAAATGACATCCAAAATCTCTTACCTCCAGGAGTAGGTGATCGGAGATCGGGGCGGGGAAGAACGTCTCGGATGGGGCGTCGTCAATCTCTGAGGGTGAGGGCGGTATTTGCATTCTTCACGTTCTTCGCATTCTTCGCGATGGTGGGTGAAGGCACAAAACTTGTCAAAACTTCTCAACTAGCATTTTTCCAAATGTCGTGCGTTGGTCTTATTTTTTTATTTCGCCAACGGATTTAAAACAGGTTAAAAAACGAATTAAATTAATTCATAGAATTAATTTCAACGAATAAACTGCCCATTTAATTCAATGAAGAAAACCGCCCAATTAATTGGTGCATTAAGAAATTAAGAAAATGCGTCAGTTGACTTTCATAATGACGGGTTTTCGCGGGTGCGTTACTTAGCGGAAAAGAAATGGTGGGGCTCGTGCGGGTCCCACCTCACAAATATCCTACCAAGAGGGTAGGATATTTTTGAATATCACCCTATCTGCATCAACTCAGCTTAAGCCACTTTAAAATGCTTCAAGTGGCTTCCATGTGGCTTAAGTGAAATAAAATAAAGTTTGTCATACAATTATTTTATTTCTTAACTTTAAGCCCAAAAATTAAAAACCACACCCGTGCAAACGCAACTACGGAAGAGGCGTTTCTAAGCAATTACCGACGTTGTGATTCCATCGGTGCCCTCATAATTCGATTCCGAGTACCGGTTCAAAAGTTAGAAAAACCCGCTCGTCCGTTCCCTGAACGTACCCGAGCCAAACTTCGGAAAATGATTCTGGGCACACCGGGCCTCGGAATCAGGTGCTGTCAGAAATTGCGTTTTTGTAAAATTCCAAAGAAAATTAAGAAAAAAATTTCATTGGAATTTACGGGACTTTACATTACTCCCACCACAGGGATTTACGTCCCTGTATTGCTTCACCACAAACATAGGGATACATAGGCGGTACTGAGCACGCATATGAGCCTTCCGCTCCCATGTGCTCACCTAGAGGTTCCCGTACTGCCAAAGAAAGTGCACCTGAGGAATCGATCATCCTTGTAGGATCTTCTCATGTCGATCCTTGATCCCCACTAGAACCTCCGTGGAAGTAACCCCATCGTCATTTTCCTGCTCCTCATGGTCAATGATATGTGAAGGGTCGAGCATGTATCTCCTCAGTTGAGATACATAGAAAATGTCATGCACCTAGTGCAACTGAGGTGGATGGGTCAAGCGGTAAACCACCACGCCTACCCAGCTAAGGACCTAGAAAGGTCCGTTGAACCTCGGAGATAACTTTCCTCCCTGACCACATCTCCGTAAACCTCGTCGAGGTGAGACCCGTATAAGGACGTGATCGTCATCCTCGAACTCTAGAGGTCTCCAATTCCTATTAGAACTGAAACTCAAAACGACTGCTGCCACGAGGGTACAGTTGACTGACTCAAGAGTGATCGTTCACACCCTCCTATGCAAGAGTTTATCATGTGCTGCCTAGGGTTTCCTTTTCACCGACCAAGGAAAACCCATCCCGACGCTGTAGTTAAACCACAACCTTTTTGCCTAATACCATCAATTTGTGTATGAACTGTGATTGTCCAGTCCATACTCAAACCAACGTCGTAAGGCCTCGACGCTGCCACCAAGAGATTCCAACCGAAACTCTCGCCTTGAGGGTCTGACCACACTGTCGGCGTAAGTGCGATTATCGAGTCTCATCCCAAGGTATCTCTAGACGTGAGGGTCAAGTCCACGGCATACCAGAAATTCTAGGTCTGGGAAAAGATTTGTGAAAGAGAGGAATGATTCATATCGATGTCTGTTACTACAGCAGCAAGTAGTGGACACAGACTGTCCCTTGAATCATTTTTTGAGCCACTGGGTCACACTCCTTGACCGCATGAAGCCGCACTCTTCCTCCGACCTCCAGCTCCCTGAGCCTGGCGAGGATAACTAAGGCGAGTGGTTGTATCATGTTAAGATGTACACCACCTCATGATGCTCTCTTAGCTCTGCCTCCACGTCTGCTGCTTCGCAGACTCATATTTCTTTTAAGCTTCCTCTTATGGAAACATTTAACATGCCCGAGTCTCCAAGACTGGCGCCAGTTTCCTGTTTCTTACTGCACTGTGCATTCTTCATCCACTCCTGGATGATCTGCACCTTCCTTGCCTACGATCTGGAAGAGCTGCTAAAAATTTCTTTTTTTCTGAAAAGATAAACTCGGTCTCATCCCCTGGATGAACCACGCCCATTTCCTAATACAGTCAATCCTGACATGAATGATTCATTCATGCCATGGATGATGTCGTAAGGCCTCGACGTAACTACTAAGAGATCCAACTGTCACTCTCACCTCCAAGGGTCAAGTCACACTGTCGGCATTAGTGTGAGGTCACTAGGTCTCCTCCAGTAGAAATCTCGAAAGTGAGGGTCAAGTCAACAGTTTAACCAGGACCACTCAGTATCAACCCAACAAAAGGACAGGAAAGCAAACAAAGATAAGTGTCTTTTTATTATTGCAGCTCATAGTACAAGGACACGAATACAACAGAAAAATGGAACTAGAGTACAAGGCATGTATCCACTAGTTTTACTCCTGTCCACCTGCTCCCAGAACTCTACTGCCTTGTCCACTGCTCGGCTGTTGCTCAAGCACCCGCCGCTGCTTCTGCCTCGGTGGATCCTCCGAAGCCTGCGAATCAACTGCACGAGGAGTCAGACAGTCATGAGCCAGGTGACACTTTCCGCCGCATTCATATAACATCCTTCTCCTCACAAGGATGGATCTGGCCCTCTTGGACCTCTGCATCATCTGTCTACTGCCCACAGATGACTCGGCTACTGATCGAAAGACACGCGGCAAAGGCAGCAGCTCCTGAACATGCTCGGGGTGTAGACTTACTGGCACAAACTCCACCCTGAAGAAGGTCTCTAAGTCTTCCCATGTGAAGGCCATCCCGTCACAAAACTGGAACAAGTGGCTCCACCACCTGCCTGCTGCTGCCTGAAGAAGGCTGTCAGCAAAGATCACCATGAGGTCTGTCGGTGTCCCCACAAGCCTGAAGACTCTCACCATAGCCTCCAGCCAATCCTCAGCCACCTGCGGGTCCGTCTCTCCCCGGAACCTGGGTGGCCTCTGGCACTGGAACTCGTGCAGCGTGCTCAAATGGCGTGCATCGCCTACTGCTGGGGCTGGCGGCATCGGTGTCCCAACGTATGGTAGTACTGCTGGTTCCTCCGCTGGTGCCTCAACTACAAGAGGGCCATGTACTGAAGCCTCGTCACTCGATAGGCTGTCAGTACGCACATCCCTCTAGGCTCTAGCTGGTCATTCGTGAAAAGGCATCCTGAAAGAAACAATGTGACACGGTCAAACGATTATACCTGGTGAGCTGACCTGGTTTGAGATGATATTTAAAAACTTCTGGAAACACACACGCAATCAGTGTTTTCATACACAGAGTCGGAAATCGGTTATCAGTGTTCTGGTGTATGGATATGTTAGCCACCCGCACCAACACTGGACTCCCTGAACTAAAAACCACACTCGGTACTCTTAACACTATTGCATCATAGAAGGGGAAAAAGATTAGAGACCCAAGTTCTGCGGTAGAACCGAACTCCTCTGATACCAATTTGTCACGACCCTTCCTCGGGGCCCGTGCCATGACTACCCCAAGCCCGCCTTCCATACGCCAGGGGCTGGCGACTAGCACCAAAGGCGTAAATACTGATAACTCGGAAGGCATTGCCTTTATAAAAGTAAACACTAAGTACAAGAGAAAGTGTTGAAAAGAAAATGGGCCAGAATAAAAACCCAAATGAAAGTACAACTGCAACTGAACAAAGTACAATAGAAAAAAGACAACAGCTGGAAGAAAGGAAGCAACTCCTGGGTCATCCTCGTCGGATCCTACCTGAAGGGTAGGTACAGATGGCGCAGATCCTGCTCGTCCACCACGGATCCTACCTGAAGGGTAGGTACAGATAGCCTCCTCAACGCTCTCGCCTGTCGACCTCCTCCGTGTGTCGTCTCATCGTGTAGTCCACCTCCGGGTACTGACTCGTCGTGTAGTCCACCTCCGTGTACTGACTCGTCGTGTAGTCCACCTCCGGGTACTGACTCGTTGTGTAGTCCACCTCCGGGTACGGTCCAGTCCTCGAACACTCAGCCTCCGTCAGCACTGCCCCTCGTCTGCAACCAACACAACGAGGTGCGGGCATAGCCCGTGCAGGGGTGAGTATAATGATACTCAGTAGGGACCCCGAGACCCTCAAGGTCTCACTAAAACCAACAAGGATAACCACAAAAAAGATCTCAACAGATAACCTCTACTTAGGTATATGCCCATACATGTACCTAAGTTATCAAGTAACCCAATCTCAATCCTGAGGAAACACAAGGATTATGAAAACAACTGATAACCACTACCCAGGTATATGCCCATACATATACCTAAGTTAACAAGTATCCCATCTCAAACATGAGGTAAACACAAGGTCAAAAGTCTCATCTCAAACCAGGATTTTCGTTATCGAAACCGTAACTGCTGAAGAGCCCCGTCTCTGGAGTGTACAGTGGTCCTGTCACGACTCCGAGTTACTACTCACTGACCTAAGACTGCTGAGGTACTCCTCCTGTCGATTACTGTGGGACTACCTCTACAACCAAGCGCTTCCCACCATGGGTCTTCCGCTACAACCAAGCGCTCCCATGTGCCGCTACAACCAAGCGCACCTCTGCCGTGGGTCTACCGCTACAACCAAGCGCTCCCCTGTGCCGCTACAACCAAGCGCACCTCTGTCGTGGGTCTGTCTCTACAACCAAGCGCTCCCCTATGACGCTACAACCATGCGCACCTCTGTTGTGGGTCTTCCGCTACAACCAAGCACTCCCTTGTGCCGCTACAACCAAGTGCACCTCTGTCGTGGGTCTGCCGCTACGACCAAGCGCTCCCCTGTGCCGCTACAACCAAGCGCACCTCTCTCTTTGGTCTTCCGCTACAACCAAGCGCTCCCCTGTGCCGCTACAACCAAGCGCACCACTGTCGTGGGTCTGCCACTACAACCAAGCGCTCCCCACTGGACTATCCGTAACACACCGAGTCGATCAGTCAAGCAGTTGTCAGGTCTCAGCCGGCTACACGGTCTCTGTACTCCGTACGCTCGTCTCTGGGAGGGTCCGCTCCACGAGCTACTGGTTGATACTCCATGTATCTCAATGTCCCACTAAGAAGTAACTCAGAGGACCGCCTCATCATTCGGGTCTCAAAACAACAGACGGCGCGTCAATCGGACGCCCTGCCTGTGAGTTATTAGACTTTTCGTCCTAGGGGCCCGTTTGGTTTCGTGAGCGAACCAACCCGGCCATATCTCAACTGTACCCCGAACTCCCATAGGGTATACTCATAGGTACCGTTACTCAACGTGATCACCAACGCCGCTGACGGTTCGTCAAACGGACCTCTGGTCTGAAAGATATCATCTTTTTCGTTCCAGGGGCCCGGTTGGATTTTGGGTACAATCCAGCCCGGCCACTATCCAAATGTAACCAAAACTAGGGTGAAGTATGCAAAAAGTTCCGTCTCATCAAGAGGAATGCAACGAGACAGATGGCGCGTCTATCGGACGCCCGGTCTATGAGTTATTGGCCTTTTCGTTCCAGGGGCCCGGTTGGTTTCGTGAGCGAACCAACCCGACCGTACTCCACCTGCGTCGAAACCTCGGGCGGAGTGATCCAAAAGATCCGTCTCACATAGAGGGATCCACCAAAGTCGACGGCACGTCAATCGGATGTCCAGAGCTCAAGATATGAGCGTTTCCGCTCCGAAGGCCCTGTTGGTTTCGTGTACGAACCAACCCGGCCAAACCCAAAGTTTTCCGAAACCTTGAGTGCGATATACTGAAACGACCGTCTCGATCCAAGGATCGCATCGACGCTGACAGAGTGTCGTTCGGAGGCCCGTAGCTCATGTTACGGCCAAACGACCAAAAATTGTCCGAAGACGGGGGGTCTGGGCCCGGGCCGACCCAGCCCGACCCCCCCTGGGTTAGCCGAACCGGGTCGACCCGATTCGGCTAGACCTAGTCCAGTCCGGCCAGGGCACGACCCGACTCGGCTCGGCCGAGTGCGGCAGCCGCGGGGCGCCGCCCCCGCGGGACGAGGAAGCCACATCCCTCGAGGGGTCACGCTGGAGACAACGGACAGGGCTTCTGCCGCGTCCCGTGCGGGCGACCTGGACCCGTGCGGCCGCGGCGGCCCTGTCTGGCGGCGCGCCGGGGCGCCGGCAACCCGCGCCGCCGGAGTTGCTCTAGTGGTCCGTTTTCCTTCCCATCTGCGCCACTGCTCCTCCTAGGACCCATTCTTCACTACGGAATCATCAAATCGCCCTTGCGTCACGTTTTGTCATCGCCCGCCAAATCCACACAACAACGAAGAACGACGGAGGGTTGTCGGGCCGTGTTCGTTTGGCCTGCACCCTCCGCATTAGACGGTATCAATCGAGAGGATAAAACAACATATCCAAAAACAATTTTAATAAAATAAAATTGTTCATAAGAATCTGGGTTCATTATTTTAAAAGAAACGATTATGGGAATAAAAAGGTATTTCCAAAATAAAATCCCTACCTCGTCAAGTCATCGCACGTGCGTTCTTCGTGGAGTTGATCATCGCGGAAGGAAGCGATCATCGCGTCGCAGAAGGGTGTCGCGTCGTCACGGATAGGCGTCACGTCACGGAAAATGGTGACGCATCGACAAACTTAGAGATTCAAGAACAACAGATTTAATTAATAATAATTAAATCCATGTTTTGTTAAAAACCACAAAGGATTTTTAAATGAAATCTGAAATCTCTTACCTCCAGGAGTAGGTGATCGGAGATCGGGGCAGGGAAGAACGTCTCGGATGGGGCGTCGTCAATCTCCGAGGGTAACGGCGTTCTTCGCGTTCTTCGCTTTCTTCGCGTTCTTCATGAAGGTGGGTGAAGGCACAAAACTTGTCAAAACTTCTCAACGAGCATTTTTCCAAATGTCATGCGTTGGTCTTATTTTATTATTACGCCAACGGATTTCAAACAGGGTAAAAATGTATGAAATTAATTCATAGAATTAATTTCAACGAATAAACAATCCAATTCATTCAACGAAGAAAACCGCCCAATTAATTGGTGCATTAAGAAATTAAGAAAACGCGTCAGTTGACTTTCATAATGACGGGTCTTCGCGGGTGCGTTACTTAGCAGAAAAGAAACGGTGGGGCTCGTGCGGGTCCCAACTCACAAATATCCTATTAAGAGGGTAGGATATTTTTGAATAGCACCCTATCTGTATCAACTCAGCATAATCCACTTTAAGTGGCTTCAAGTGGCTTCCAAGTGGCTTAAGTGAAATAAAATAAAGTTTGTCGTACAATTATTTTATTTCTTAACTTTAAGCCCAAAAATTAAAAACCACACCCGTGAAAATGCAACTTCGGAAGAGGTGTTTCTAAGTAATTACTGGCACTGCAATTCCATCGGTGCCCTCAGAATTCGATTCCGTGTACCGGTTCAAAAGTTAGAAAAACCCGCTCGTCCGTTCACTGAACGGACCCGAGCCAAACTTCGGAAAATGATTCTGGGCACACTGGGCCTCGGAATCAGGTGCCGTCAGAAACTGCGTTCCTGTAGAATTTCAAAGAAAATTAAGAAAAACATTTCCTGAGAATTTACGAGTCTTTACAATTATATAGAAGATTCAAACACATCTATTACCCATTAAATCAATAAAAAGATGAAAAAATATCTATGATGAGAAAATTTGGAGTGTGTGGGGGTTTAAAGTTAGAGACAAATAATTCCATCAAATATCATCAATTAATAGTGTTATTATATTATTGAGGATGAGAATGTTGATCCCTAGATACATTTCCATCATTAATACACTTAATTTGGCAGTAATGGTTTCTTATCATCTACCACTTCCACCGAACCACTCCCATGTGCAAGATTTGATAAATGAATAATTTTTTATGAATTAAAAACCGTATTTTTCCTATATAATAAACTCAAAAGTAGTAAAACTAGAACATGAACTCTATTATGAGGAAAAAATAATAGAAATAATTGATCATATAGATAAATAAATATAAAATAATACTTCACAACAAATAAATTTGTTTTAGGAGAAAAAATATGTTGGTGGAATAAACATGGGAACCAAAAGGTTCAATGATAAAAAAGAATCAACATTGTTTCATTAGAGTAAAAAAAGGTATTTGAAAAAAATAGGGGGTGGAATGAAACACCCAAAAAAATTTCTATTTATTTTTTCATTAATTAAATACTATGTTGAATATCATATTTCAAAAAAAACCGAGCAGAATGAACAATCATACATTTTTAAGATAAAGTATTGCAATGAAGGATTAAAATTAATGAATTGTTATAATACAATATGAAACATCAATAATAAAAGTACATACGGAATACATCCAAACACAAATAAATATACCATAAACGTAAACACATTATCCCCATGGATTTTACGGTGTTCAAAACCATGATTGAAATTATAAACATTAGGGAAAATATTATAACTATAATATATATATGTTTAGGGATCAGTAAATATAATTAATGATTTTAGTTATGTTTACACGGCTATATATATGAATGACATATGTATATTATAGATATAGTTATTTGAAATATGTTCTCTGGAAATATGGTCGTTTAATATACGGTCATATGTTATGAATATATCCCATTGGTATATTGATTACTTGTAATATTTATTACCCAATGGAAAAAATATAATTCACACATAGTAATTAATTTATAATAAAAGAAAAATAATTTATTTAAATAAAATATTTTATTACAAACATATATTATTATATATTATATATTATTATTATTATAGAATGTATTAATGTGTTTATAAAATAAATAGTAATTTTAAAATTATTATTTATTAATAAAATTAAATTTTCAAAAAAATAATAATTAATTTTTATTTTATTTGAGGAAAATTATTTATTGTATGAAAAATATGTTTTTTAATTGTGTCTTTATATATTATTTGTTATTAAACTATTAAATTACATTGGCCTTTTTGGAATAATGAACATAATTTATTATTAAAATATATAAATAACAGGCTAACACTTATTTACATATTAATTCATATGAAATAATATTGAGAACACTTTATGAATAATAACAAAATATTATTTAAATTGTAATATATTTTTTTAATTGAAAATGTAAAATATATTATTTTTAAACTGAAATTCATTAAATGTTGTACAAAATTTTAATCATAATCTAATAATTATTTCATTAGAAAAAGTACAACTACATACATAAAAATATTTTCCTAGGAAACAAATGAGTCCCCACGATAAAGGTAAAATGTAGTAATTTTTTTAATTTAATTTGGAAGAATTGTGACATCAAGATAAATAGTCCTTGAATGATTTAGATGAGGTTATTTATTACCTATATCAATTAGTATTTTATTTTAATCTACTTTCAATTTAAAATGTAAACATTACATATAATAGAGTGAATAATTTTTGAAATTCCATTGAAAACTCACGTATAAATGGACCCCTCCTCTACCCCTATCAATAAATTCATTTTCTTCATTTCTATCTTCAATATAAAATAATTTACATTATATAAAATCATTCTTATACATTTAATATCTTCTGGTTATAGTAAGGAATACCAGATCAACTATTCTGAATATAATTGTATCAAGAAAGAGAGATGTCATCAATGTGTGTACGTATTTATTCCCAATACCTTTTATATTAATTTCTCATATAAAATAATTAAAAATCATAATTTTAAACTTCAATAATGTTATTATAACATAATTATTCTTATGGTTAAATGATATTATTTTTATATAACTTTAATGGCTTACTCATTCACTATTATAAAATTTTCTTGTTTGTGTTGGTCCAAACAATCACATAAACATTGTTATACCAAAATAACAATTTTCATCATAAATAGGTACTATGAAATAAAATATTATAAAATATGATATTATAGAGGGATTAATTTCATAGAATGTTTTTTATTAACATTGATAAAAATTAATGTACATTACAATGTAACTTGTTGTTATTTATGAATAACAAAAAACACCCCACACCATGGATTCCATTTGCATGAACCATACCCATAGTTTCCCTGAATGTAATATATAAATAGATAAATCATAAAAATATAATGATTTCACTACCCTGTATAATCTATGAATGTATAAATTTTAATTAAATACCAATGATATACATATTTATTGTTAAATAAATATAAAATAATCAAAATTAATACCCCCAATGATTAAAAAACAATTAATAACTTATATTAATGTATATAATGATTAAAATTGAATTATTAAAAATGTATAAAATATTAATATGGTCTTGATATAGTTTTTCTAATGTTTTTTTGTTTATTATACCCATGGATAAGGTTCGTTCCTATGAAATCAGATTATATATATCAATTTCCTTTCAATATCAATTTTAAATTAATACTATCAATGCTTTAAAAAATATTTATGGAAATTTTATTTTTTTTATATCAAATTGAATTATATTTTCTCCCCATATAGATATTCAATGATTTTTCATCTATTCTTAACTATTTCCCTCTATATGATTTATAATTCCACAGAAATGATTCCCAGACATTTTGACAAATGTCAACATTTCTTTTTAGTTAGTAAACATTCTCCTTTTTGTCCATATTATTTATATTTTATAGTAAATGTATGTATATAAATTTAAATTAATTTTATATGGTAAATTTATTATCTATTTTACAAAAATGAAATTTTTTAATGAAATATTTTTAATGTTTTATTCAAGATTCATTTTCAAATGATTTTGTCTTTGTTTACAAGAAAATAAAAGGAATCCCTTTTTAATTATTTTTCATAAAAAAAATTTATTCCCAGCCTACTATTATGTTTTCATTATATATATATATATATATTGTTATAGTATTTGAAGGTAATTTATATTGATTTTTATTAATTATATTTCAAAAGTAAAATTTAAAAAAAATTCATATATATTTATTCTTAATTTAAAAATATATTTTATAATTATTTTATAAAATTGTTTCTCAACTATGCCTGTAACTATTTATTTTTCATACAATTTACTTTGATTTTCACATAATGATATCAAGAAATTTCATTTTTTCAGATGTCTTATGATAATATCTTATGAATGATCCCATGAAATAGGTTTATTTGTGCATGTTAATTAATATATGAAAGAATTATGAATTATTTTATATTCTTATGGCACACATATTTGTGGTATAACATTATATGAATTGTATGTTCATTATAGATCTTGAATTCATTGGGTGAAAAATTTTATACCATGAGATTAGAATCATAGATGAGTGGTTATCCCAGTTCCAAGAATTTTATTATACATGGTTGGTAACCTAATGTATAATATGTTATGGGTTTACGGTTTGCCCAATATATTATTATATGAATGTATTAGTGGTTATCCTTGAAATATGTTTTTATTTCTATGATAATCCTTATTCTACATTAATTTTCCTATCTTAAAATATCATTTTCCATGACGAGAATCTCACATTTTCAAAGTCTTATTATGATGTTGTATGTTATAATAATTCCATAAAACATGAATCTTGATTTATGATCTATTTCTTATTTGTATTTATTCTCTTATGTTATGACAATGAAATTTTATTATATTCTCATACCCGCATTTTGAATAATCTTCCTTGATTGATCTCAATTTAATTTACCCTTACTAATATTTGGTCACAGCCTTAAAATTGTTTCCCTTTACCAGCCTATGTATAAGAGTATTAATTTTAATGTATCTAGACATATATCATGTGAGAAGACTATTTCTGAGAGGTGATGAAAATATTATAAAATAGGTTCTTCATGTATCTAATTTACATATATAAAAAAACCATAGGTTACTCAATGTGGTTTTTATGATATATAAACAATACTTATGTTAAATTATGTAATATATCTGTATAAAAATCATAGTTCACCTGAAATACAATGTATTCTAACTAATTAGTTGTTAAGTGAGCTATAAAATCCTAAATAACCCTGTGAAATCCGATTCTATAATAGTGTCTGATTATATATTATCCTTAAATACACTTAAGAATATAGTATTGATATAAAAATTCATCTTAAATAATATATTTTTACCATGGTGTATAAATACAAACCTAAAATATCATGATGATAATATATTATAGTAACTTTATAAGTGATAAATATGCATTTTCTGGAAAATTATATACTTTTGATATTTTATATCCTAGGATGTTTAATAAAAATCAATATAGTAAAAAAGGTATGTAGAGAGGAAAATGTAGTAATCCTAGAAAATAAATCCATATATTAGTTGATTCTAGAGTCTCATGTGAGGGCTATTATATTATGAATTGTTAACTATTTTCATTTGTGCAAGAGAGAGATTGTTAGAGTGGCTCCTTAGATATAAACTATTCGTATAATTTTGATGACCTTAAATTATATATAAATTATTAAAAAAAATAATTTTTATCATCAAGATACTATCATAACTTGTTTGAGAATTATATATGGTATTTTCATTATATTATTTATCATATCAAAATGTTATTACAATTACCTTCTATAAAGAAATCCTTATAAAACACTAAAATTACCCCCATGATAAAATTATTATACATTATATTAACCAGCATGATGGGACCTAGATGGTATTTAACAATAGTTGTTTGGTGATTATAATGATTTAGAAATTGGAACATATATTTTTCCCTTAGTGATCTCCATGCATGGGAGATCATGAGTACTAAAAAGAAATAAGAACACCATATTGTTTTAGCATCATTTATTTTTCCTATTTTGTAGAATTTTTGTTATTTTCCAAACTTTAAATAATAATCATTTCATAAAATGAATAATGTATTTAAAGTAATTATAAAATACATGGTAGTTTATAATTTTTGTGAGTTATCTTCTATTATGTACTTCACTAAAGATATGGAATTGGTTGAATGACTAAGATATGATTTATCCTTACCATATTATATATATATATATATGGATAATTAACTTAAATAATCATTCATTAATTAAACCCTTGGAGTTGGTAGAATTTGGAAATTCCATCTAGAAAAAGAAATAAAATATATATCATGTTTAATTTATAATGAAACCAATTGTGCAGCACATTATATGTGGTATTAGTTGGCAACGAGATTATATTATAATGAATATGTTCATAGAAAAGATATCGATTGTATGAATTATCCATATCACCTTAAGTATAATGATTTATCTCTAAAGACCACTCATTGATATGAAGATAACGCCTTAAAGGTTTAAAAAGAAAGTCCATTCAGAAGCTCCACTAAATTAGATGAATCAATGTTTAAGATAATTTTGGAACCAATTACAAGGGGCATATATCTCCCACTTGTGAATGATACCAAGAATTATAAACTAGTTAATTTCATAGTAATTTATTCAATTAAATATTATTGTAATTAAATTTATTTTATGATGTAATCAATAGTTATTTATGTTAAAAAGAGTCGATATGAGGATTTTAGTCCAACGAACATTACAGGTTCTTAGTTTTTTAAATATATATAACCAAATAAGACCCTAGTAAATGGATTTTATTTCATTATTTGATACATTAAAATTTCACAAGTTATAGATGAAGTGTTTAAATGAATTATGATTTGTTAAACATTCATTTGGATGTATTTGGGATATTTTGAATGTTATGTATCTTATGTGACTAAAATTTTATTAATAAATAACACTGGAATACATTCTTATCTCACATCCCATATTCATATACATTCACCTACCATTATCTATAGTTCTTGATAGTTATAAAAGATTGAATAATACCAATGATTTAGTATTTCGTTCATGGATCATGTTTATGGTATTATAGAGATCATATAAAATCAATAGATTTATCAATTCTTCAAAATCAGAACAAAATAATAGGAGATCGACCAACCATGATTTTAATATCCTGAGTATATGTATCTATGAAGATTATTGTTTGTACTATTTGTGTGACAACAACCCTATTATGAGTGTGTAAGAAAAAAATAAGGGCAAAAATGAGTTATAGTCTTATTATGTTTCTTTTTTATTAATTTTGATATTCCTATTAAATAAGGAATTATGAGTACTAGTATAACATATCTTGTTTTATAAATTACATCAAACCAAAATGTATACAAATATTTTCACTAGACATATCCAATACACCATAATTCCACTATGGAAGAATTGGAACATATTGAATTGGTCTCAAAACCAAGTTTTTATTCTATATAAACAATTTAAAAAATATCCATTTTATATTTATTTATTCCCAAATCATGTAACCTACAAGACAATCATGTCATAATTTTATTGATCATTATCCTGGTCTTTCAAACTTCATGAGTTACTTTATCAAAAATAAAATTCAATATCCAAAAAACAAAACTTATTTGGGAAATATAAGATAATTAATTTGTTTATTGACCAAACACCTGTTATAAGGTACACAAAAAAATTTAGGGGGATGCCTCAAAAGATTCTCTAATATACCACCTACCCTATTACATATCAATAATTACCTTATATGATCATAGATAAAAATAATATTTCAGGATATATACAAACCAAATTTATGAAAATGAACCAGTGTTGATGTAGGTTTAGGGAATTGTACTCAGTATGTTCATCCCAAGCGTTAATTCAATCCAATGAACAATTAGTTTCTATGTGAAACATAAATTTGGTCTGTCTAAATATAACTGAAATCATAGAACATCAATAATGATCATACCAGTATTGATGATATTTAATCATCATGATAACAATATCTCATCATTATCAAAACATATAAATGAAAATTTACTTATAAATATATAAATATTAATAATTCATATTCTAAAAAATCCTTATGGGAATGGACCATACTAACTATATCCTTGTAGAGAGATACCACTTCCCCATATACATGATTGAATCCTAATAATCAATGAACTGATTATATTATAACAAAACATAAATATTAAGAATCACCCTAAGCCTCAATCAATATGTTTTTAAAATATTCCACCCTATATATAAATAGTATAATAGAAAAATAAATAAAATGTTAGAAAATAATAATAACATATCCCAAACATTTATATTTTTATCACCAGATGTTTTTCCTTAAATTCAATATAAAATAATCATGAATAAATAACCATGTAGTAATAGCATGAAAAATCCATAGTTATATTTCTTGCCTTCCACAACCCCAATAATATGGGGGAAAAGAAATAAGTAGTCATTGCATCATTTCCCTCCTTGATCTTATTATTAGGGGAAATAAATAGTATAAGCACTAATGTAAATCAATTTTTATTAGAAACCAATATTATGGGGTGATACTATGATCAAATATTCATTTTTTCACCAAAAAAAAATCAACACAATGTTATTAGTATGAATAAGTAAAAATTCATATATATATATATATCAATATATATTTCTATAATGGACTGACCTCAAACAATAGTTAAAGCCAACACTTGACCCAATCCATTACATTCCTGATGGGTGTTACTGATCCCCTCAGGTAGGAAAATATAACTAGGAGATGAAACACAAATTGAGGGAACAATTTAACCCAACCTAAAACAAGATAGATGTAATATATATATTTATATTTATATAAAGAATAATGAAATAGAAGTTGTGTTAAAAAAATATAAATATATTTTTTAAGAAACGATATGATAAATGTAGTAATTAAACTCAAAAGTGGTATTGTAGATACTCTAGTGGATTTCTGAAATAGTTAAAATCACTACTCAATGGGGTTTGTATGAATTGTCTGACCATATCACTACCAACTACCCATACCCAATTGATATGAACCTCACAACCTTACTATAATTTACCGACATTTCCTACATAAATAGAAAATACTTGTTTGACATTCATGCTATGTGGGGTATGAGGTGAAAGATAAACTAGTTTAATAGGATCCCATCCATGTTTTTCATGTAATTTATCTACAATATAATCCACATATGATCACATTAATGAAAAAATTGAATGATAAGAAGTTTTATAGTTTTTATATCAGAAGCAAGGATAACTATGTACCCTTTTCCATTGTTTTAAAACAAGCTAGGTCAAATAGTGTTAAGGAAAATCATCCAAAATGATTTAAAATTTATCAAACCAATGTATATCGAAGGAAATGTAAAACAGTTCCAAATAATTATGGAAAATATAATCAATGTATATATTTGGGATAGGATATCAAGGCCACTCAAACATCAATATGTCTAGGGTGCAATACATGTTCCGTGAACCCATACATCAAGTACTTGGGAATATATAAACATCTAATATGTTAAATTTCCCTACTATGAAAATCAAGTACTATATCCAAATTCATCTCAATACTATAATATAATAATGACCCATTATGTGAACTCTCATACATTAAAAAGATCATGAGGCCTAATACTACACCTTGTTATTATGTTTTCAAGACATCCATGTTTTGTATTTATCAAATCATATTCAACGGTATTGTCACATTTCAAAATACAATTTACGCTAAAAACAACCGTTTATCATAAAAATATCATTTGAAAACATATAATTTAATTCAATTATGTATTATTTGAAAGAAGAGTTCTCTTACCAAAATAACATGAAACTAGAATTTCTCTGAAAACCCATTTTAAAACACACAAATCAACCATTTAACAAATAATGTCTATTTGTTGTGAAAAAAACACTAAACAATAGAAATCATTTTTTATATACAATACACTATACATGAAACCACCTAACTCATACGAAGGATGTAAAATACCACGATGAGATCTACATACTAAAGGGATTACAAAACAATTAATATCTACCCTCTAGGACCTCACAAGCCCCAAAAAAAACATAATTATTTTCCCACAGAAGATTATTGTATAATAGATCTAGAATAGACCGAGGAGAAGAATCATCACAGAGTTATAGATCCCTTAAATGTATCCCAACATCTCTAAGAAAAATATGATTAATGATAAATCATAAATATTGCATTTATTCAATGTGATAAATTCCATAGAAATAAAAAGAACACATATCTAGAATGTGGAAACACAAACTATCCAGATATTGAGTAGGGAATGGAAGAACCCGAAAAATAGAGATCTCCAAAAATCACTAGAGGGTTTCTAGGGTTAGAAGAAGAGTAAGAACACTGAATAATGGAATATTTAACAATATGTTGGAATGATAAAACTTATAGGGAAGATGGAATTCATGATAGTAAACTAAGATTCACACTATAAAAATATAGAGTTTCATGCCCACTAAAAAAGTGTTATCACATATAAAACTATTCTGAGTAAATCATTCATGATGTAAAATTGGTTTACCATTGTAAATAAATTATACACCCTCAACGAAATTAATGTATTTCACCTAATAATATATTCACATCTGATACATAGAGCTCAATCTTAGTCTCCTCGTACATCAGAATATGGGAGGGAGTAGAATGATTCATCTTGATTTAATAAACATTGAAATCCTCATGGAAACCTATCAACTATGTTAGAAATTAAAACTAATATTAATCCTTCCAAAAATTCCTAGTTTTCTCAAATGACCCAAAATATCTTGGAACAATCTTGTAGATTTTAAAAGAATATAGTGTCCCAACCAAGGAGAAACATTCAAGAAATACTAGGCACTCATGGAAAATCCCAGAGTATGACAATAATGACCTATGTACGATTTCTTCTAACCCTATTATATAATCAGGTGTCGAAGTGTCTATGGAATATATATATAGAATTATCATGAATTATAATGTATCTTATGATAGAGGCCTCACAGAACATTTCCATATAAATAGGAATCCAGAAATAATGACCATAGAATCTTCAAATAGAGCCATTCTAATTGGAAACTTGTGACTCTTCTTATCTGAAGACTCAAATAGTCACAGTTGGTAGTCCCATGGTATACTAGAATGCATGATGTAAGAACAAATAATATCATCTATTATCTATATAGTACAATCCTTCTCTGGATTGTATGTAATAATCAACATAAACTGAGTCTCCATCACCTATTGAAGAGTCTTCCTAAATATAGAAGTAAACATGGGTTCCCATTCCAAGACAATTTCTTAGTAAAACCCATGAAAAATTATTATCTACTATATGTATAGTTTACCCACATATTCATCTTTATTAGTGTCCCAAATCATAATAAACTAAGAATATTTCATAAACCAATCAACTATCATCTAGATAGAATTACTCTCTTTGGGAGTCCATGGTAATTGAATAAAAATGTCAATGTACACATTATCAATATTCCAAATCAGCACCTAACACAGGTATAGAAACCCAAGGGTTTGAAAGTCTATAAATTTATATACTGGAATGTATAAAAACATTACAAAAATTCATCTATATCATGGTTCATTCCCAACCACTAGTTCCATCACCACTTTTCACAGTACATATTCATTGTACTAGGACGAATGGTCTGTGAGAGAATATGATAGTAATTAAATAACAAATTACACATGGATTATGGGATGAAAAAATGATATACAAATAATTGATTACCATCATAAGAGTGAGACCTACTGGGAATGGTATCCTCACCATAAAGGGCTTCTACAATTCCTTCACAACTCGTTATAATATTGTTGACCCTGTCGAAAAGACTCATTGAGAGATGATGAAAAATAAACCCTAGATTTTACCCTGACTGAATCAACTTCCTTAAAATATATTTTCATTTAAATAAATAATCCAATCATTTTCCAATATTCCTTTGATTCCAAAATATAATGTGGTGTATCTTTCCTATTAAAAGTTTCTACAATAAAATTACAATTCTCTTATGTATTAGGGATGTAAATATAATACATCAGAAGATATTCCACCCTTAAACTATATTTGATATTCACTTCTATTTTAGAAAAGATATATCTTATAATCTAGTGATAAAAAGACAAAAAACTTACCCTCAAAAATATATTTCAACTAATATTAATAAACATACATAACTATAGAAAGATCCAAATAAATATTTACGTAATTATTCATTTGTATCCAATTATAAATTGATCCCTCATCCACAATGTGATCATCATTCACATAAACACAACCCAAATTATTTCTAGAGCTTCTAAGTATGCATGATACCCCTTACTTGGCTTAGGTAAGATCGGAATAAGAGTCGATATTTGAGACTATTATTACTCATCTAATGTAATCTAATATTTAAATCCAATGTTAATTTCATCCCTTTCTTGGTATGAGTAGTCAAAGTTGAAAAAAAATTGTACATGATTTATAAACTACTGACAGTATCCAAAAATTCCTTAAAATCTACAAATGCCAAGGGTTTTTTTGGAACATCGCAAGAATAAAAAACCTTAACCATCTTATGATTGACCGATATGAGACACTAAAAAATCTTGTAGCCTATAAAAATCACAATTATATCTAGAAAGAGTTTTTAAAATTAAACAATTAATGTTAGTGTTTTTTCAATTTTCCCAAAACCAAATTCATATAGTACATATACTCAAGCACATATATCTTATAAATGAATTTATGATCAAAAAATCAATAAAAAATTGTTTCAAGATACTAAGTGAATATCTCATTCATAAAATAAACAAAAACTATAAGAGAATTATTAAAACAAAAATGAATATGGTAATATTCATAATTTCTACACATAATCAGGATATAGTCATTGGAATATGAAACCAACCAACGAAGAGATAATGATAACTTGATCGAATAACAATTTTCGAAAACCAATTTTCCCAATTTAATATTCAAAAAAATCATTCATAGGGTGGAAATGGTATTCATTCTGAACTATCACTCTATTCATCTTCAAATAGATCGCACAAAAACCATATAAAACAACAGATATTTTTGAAAAAATATATTGTAATAATTTATCGAAACACTATGGAAAAAATAATTTTTTTATCATATCATCCAAAATGATCTTGAGTTCTTTCAACTTAACTCATTCTATAAGATAATTTGGTATTGATATCATCTGAGTACACAACACTGTATTAATCATAAACTCAACCTACTTATTGGGAGGAATACCAAAGATGTATTTAGGATAGAAATTAATGAATTTATGGGAAATAATTTTTATATAATAAATTGAAAATAATTAGAATAAATATAAATAGTTGAACAAATTCATGACCTATGGGTATTATGGTCCTACACAACCAGACCTCAAATCCACTCACCCCAAAACACCTGATAGAACATATTATAAAATAAAGAGAAACACCGATGATGAAAATAAATCTCACCACATTGATAAACATTAAAATCCATAGGGAATATGATAGTGAATATATATAATTTGTGAAATATGAAACCCCATACTGACATCACATCATCTATCAAATTATAAAAAGACAATCATTGAAACCCCTACTCTATCCCCATTATTTGATGAATCAGTATCTCAATAATAATGGAAATGATCGATGTTGGATGTATTAAGAGTATCATAAAAATAGTATGATATAAATGAGAGTGAGGGACTAATATAAAATTGGTATATTGCAATAGACGTGGAAATAATCAAGGTACCACTCACTATTATGGGGCTTATATCACCCACTACTAGAATCTCATTGACTATGTAATAGGGATTCATACATGTGGGATATGTCTAGATCCCTAAAGTATTTGATGCATCCAAATAAACCATATTTTTCATTAATGATTATTATCCTTGACTATAGTGTGGAATAGGCATATCTTGAAGAAAAACTATATATGGTCTTTTTAATCATATTCATTGCAAATATTACAGGATGTCAGATATTTATGCATGGTATGCCATTCCATTTGAAACATATGGAAAACCTATGGCATATAGCTACCTATAGCTAACGACACCCACTTCTTAGATCCACCTCCACCACTCATTCGATTATCCTTCCACTTCTACTTATTTCCTTGTATGCTAGTAAAACTACCACTTAGGGGAAGAGTCACACAACCGGAGCCAATATTTCCTATTATATTCAGACATACAAAAAAATATCTATAATCTATTTCATTATAGAAGGTAATTTTAATCATATATTCATGTGATATGATAATAGGTTATTATCCCTATACATTTTTTCTTATCTACTAGGCGCATTCCTTATAACAATTAATGAAAAATGAACAAGTTCAATAAAAATATTAGCGTATTGAAACACAAAACAATATCCATTAAAAAATTAGAGGAACATTAGAGATAATATCATCATCATATACTATTGAAAAAACTTCTCAATGAAATGGGTCATCAAATTCCTCTATTTCAATCCCATATGCCAATTTTGTTGCACCGTATAATCCCAAAATCACTTGTTTGGACCATTGCGTCTAAGAATATAACAATAAATGTTGATATCCATAGTCTTTTAAATGAATTAAAATATTACATGGATCTTGAATATCCAATCCTCCACCTCTTGATATTCAATCTTACTTCTAAATTATGTCGGCTTCTCACATAGGAATTGTCGAGAACAATCTATTTATCCTCTCGAAACTGGATGTGACTCAAAAATAATGTTAAAAACACATTTTATATTATAAAACATGACATGAACTATCAAAATGATATCCCATATAAGATTTGGATCCAATGTTAGATTACTTTAATGGTGAAATATCATGACACCCTCCTATGGAACAAATGGAAGTCATCATGAAGGGTTACCATTGTACAAAAGCAATAGATGAAAATGATAAAATAATGGAAAATTGTTACTTTGAACAATATAAACAGAATAAGAAACTAAGATGAAGATCAAAATGAATTATTGGATACACACACATCCCAACAAACCATGGTATCTTGAGGATTGTCAAGGTATTAGTGCTCTAAGAACTCAATGTAACCAATATATCATGTTTTGAAAATCATATCTCATATCTTAAATAATCCCATAATTAGAAATATTTAGGTAAAAACTTTTTCTGTACTAATTGTCAATGAACCAACCCAAAATACCCTATAAAACCAACAAAAAAACCAATGCAATACATACCCAGGGATTATTCTCCACGCCCATGGGTCGGTGACCAACATCTAGGATTCAAACACAAACTAGAGGGAGTGATTCATCCCAAAATAAAAAAATTTACAAATAATAAAAATATATATTAATTGTAAAGAAATGTATGGATTAGAATGAATAAAATATATTCAGTAACCAAATTACCAATAATGGAAATAATAAAACTGAAAAGAAGAAAGATAAAAACTGAAGGGAATAACCACAGAAGGAAAAAAATTACACTATGTGATATGTGTGAAGAGTACCATAATATCCCCCACTAAAAATACCTAAATAACATTATCCTCATTGTATAAAGGTGAACCTTGCCTTTTCCTTCATGAAAATACTATATAGGGACTACACACTATCAGTGGGGTGTGAGGGTAGGGCCCCACCCAAGTGTTCCAAATTATTTCCTTATATAGTACACACAATAAGATATTATGATATGAAACATGGAATGATATGAACTTATATAGTTTATATTATCTATGAATTTTAAATAGTTACCCCTTCTCGATAACACACATACTATATAGGTAAAAATGTTTGAAAACATTCATTCCAAAAAAATTCAAATTTATTAAAAATATATATATCAAAGCCAAATAAATAAAAATCCAGGGTGAAATGTTAAACATTCATAAATGATAAATTATGTCTAAATTACCTAGGACACTCTAACATTAATATGACTAGTTCACACAAACAGTCCATGGAAACCGCCCATCATGGTCATGGGTGCATAAGAACACCAATGAAAGTAAATTCTCATATCATGCCAATCTTGTCATAGTGATAAATAAATCTCCATCAGGGAATATAAGAATAAAATATAATGTGAACACTCTTATAATCTTAATATGATATGGCCCCACACTATACCATCCACTTAAGCACCCAAGGATTCCATGGGAATCATTTACCAATTAATTTTAAATTTACTTGCCAAATTTAATAATAAGGTTAAAAATACCAAACAAACCTTTCTCATCAAAACCATATTAGAAAACCCATTTCAAAATTAATTTATTAATGCATTGAAAAACAATTATCTTTTATCAAAACAATGGTAAACATTTTTTCCCTCAAAAACCCATTGTCACATAAAAAATAATACATTTAACCAATCCTGAAAATTTATTTAGAATTTTTTTATAAGAAAATATTATCATAGGTTTATATGAAATTGGATAAATATTGAACTGCCTACATCAAACAAGGGTCACACAATACTTTAAATGGGATCTGGACACAAGGAGAAACATATAACAACGAATGGAGGTAGTCAATGACCTCAAATGTTGGACCACAACCAAAAAATGGGATGGCTTAAACAAGGTGACAACATGATAGATCTAGATGGGTCAAAAGAGAATGATCATCCAATGATTACATATCACAAAACATTTCCCGACACCGTTGTGTGAACAATGAGGATTTTAAAAAAAATGTGAAACCTACTAATATAGAGGCAACTAATTAAAAATAAACAATTCAAAACATGAATGAGGTAATGAAACCAATATAATGATAGAGTGATTAATATAGAACTAAGATAAATGGATATCTCCCCAAATTTCATGGTAGGATTAATTGGGTTTGACGAAGTGGAAAAACATTGAAAAAAAGAGGTGTCATTGATGCTCAAAATGATAGAAAATGATGGGTAGGAGGAATTTACAACGTAAAAATAGTTTTCAAATTATAATATCTTCATGTTTCACATAAGTATAAAAACTTGTTTCCTTGGGATTAATTATAAAAAAACATTTATGATGTAAAAAATCATTTTATGGGATAAATAAACACTTTTCCATATATTATTTACACGTCTTGTTCCCAATTGAAAATTTATGTCATAAATAATAAAATTGTGATGTAAATTATTTAAAGAGATAGTGGCCAATATTGGATCGTATAGAAAAGACCATAACGCCTCTTGTGCATGCCAAACCAAAGAAAATACCTCACAAACACTTACTAGATCATACCTTTTTTATATATGATGTTACATTTTCTAACTAAAAGTAATGTGTTTGAATATGTTAGAAACTCGCATGTAATCATTAATCTCAAGAAATTGATTAAGTGAGTATAAGTAACCATAGTGGAACATTATCATTATTAATATCCACTAAATATTAGACAACAAAAAATATTAAATTAAGATCATCTAATCATGAAATACCAAAATCAAATCAATTATCAACCCATTTGTCAGATGAAATATTTTATATAATAATACCCATTTTTTGTATTATACTACAGTATAATCAGTGCCTTTGGCATATCAAATACAATAATAATTCAATATAACATATTATACTATTCAATTAATTAAATAATTATTTTATTAATATTAATAAGTATATCATAAATCCATATTTATATAATCCCATATATTTCAAAATAATGTTTAAATATTCCTGCATTTCTATTATAGTTTTTTTCACAATTATAAAATCTACTAATTAAATTAATATGGTTTTTATCTTATATATTTTCCATCATAACATGAATAAAAAAACAACCACTAAATATTAATTACCTCATAAAATATGTAATTAATAATCACTAGAATATTCTCACAAAATTAATAAGGTCATTATTTTTCATCATTTTTAATTTATATCCTTTTAATTTAATAATAGATACATTTACACATTCTATTTTAAAAATATAATTTATATTCATTTAATGTATAATTATATACATATATGATATTAAAATAATCCAAATATATTTATACATCAAACTATTTTAATCACATGGTATTATTAAAAAATTATTATCACTTAAATAATAAATATGGAACCTTCTTATGATATTTAATATTATAAAAAATCTTATTATAACTCTATTTTATTTTTGATAATTTTAGGGAAAAATGGATATAATAACCATATTGATAGATATATCCATTATATTAAAAAAATTACTTATAATAAATTCATTATAATGAATTTATAAATACCGAAATTTATTAAATTATCATAAGGGAATCAATATTTCATGATTTATCACCTTAATTTTTTTCAGGTTTAATTATCATCGTTAAATTTATAACTAAAATCTTAATTAACAGACATTTTTGGATATAATTCACGTTGTTATAAAAATATTTTCATACATATTAATTATAAAAAATGTTTCAATATGTTTGTTTTCTATAGTAAATTTATTTTTAATATAATAATAATAAGTTATTTGATAATTTTTTATCTATAGACATCTGATTTAAAAAAATTAATCATCGTTTTTAAGAATTATAATATTTACCACAACATATCAACAACATCCCTAAAAAAATTCCCAATTTTTGGTTTGATAAAATTTTACATAAGAACATGAATCATGTTTAATAATAAAATATCTAAATTAATTTAATAAACCCATTTATATTGATCCAAATAACTATTCATAAGATCCAGGTTGTTGGTGGAGTGTAACATATTTTTTTATTTACTATATATCTATGAAGTGACCCTATATACCCTAGAATATCATAATGAATAAGGAAAACCCTCATAACCCCCCCCCCCCCCAAGATACTAGTTGATCCATTCCATATCACCTCACCCCCATTGTTGTTCATAACCATTCAATCATATCAGAAAAAAAATATACATTCTATGTTGTCCCATACATGTGTTTTCACACTAAAATAGTATATTCATCCTATCAAATGATCTTATGACTTAGATCAAATCACTCCATGTCCTAATTTATTATAAACCCACCCCAATACATATATATGTATCTAATGTATAATAATCTGAATGTTGATGAAATAGTCAAAATTATTATTGGGTTACGATCAACTCACCACAGTTTTTCACACCACTATACCCAATGGAACCCTATAGAGAAAATATTTCTAGATTAATTAAAAATTAAACTAAATATTTTTATCATAATGAGGTTTAAGAAAATATTTTCATAAATTCATGAATCAATTAAGTATTCACTAAAATAATGAGAGGGAATGTAAATTAATGATACTTCCATAACCAATATATTTTACTGGATTGGATACATCATCACATAATTTTTCTAATAAGGTTTTTTCCAAAATAATATAATCCACTATGTTTCATTTTAAAAAATGTTATACACGAGGTTATAAAATTATAAAAATAGATAAAAAGGAATTTAAAAATATATTTAGAATATATTTATAACCATAAATAAAAATAATACTTACATTATTGTAGTATATTATTTTATAAAATAGAATAAATGTATAAATTAAATTTGAATAATGAAATTCATCCTTCAATCATCATATCTCGAGGATAAGAATTGGATAACTATATTATATATATGGATAATCTCAATCAACATGATGGATTTATTTCAGTCTGATTATATTATTTTCATCTGCCTTTAATATTTTTTATATGTGAATTTCATTCCATTTTTTATGTTAAAACTAAATAAAAATTTATATAAGAAGGCCAGAAATAATCATATTAAAAACCATAATCAATTCTCTTGAAATTCTATAATTAGTTTAATATTTTGAAATAGTATTTATAGACAAAAAAACAATAGAAAACTACACCTAATCCTCTATGTAAATTTATTTAATTATTGAATATGTAGATGTATATTCTAATTATGAGTATATTAATAAAATATAATAATATTTATTTTAAAACAATCACCACTAATAGTATAATTTTCCATTTTTGTCTGGGTTATACCAAAGTCACATAATAAAGAAGATCTATCTTCTAGAATAGAATTGTAATATAGTTATTTTTGAATTTATACTCATTTAATAATAAATCTAAAATATTTATACTTTATAATTAGAGACTAATATTTATTTGTAAAAATTCTAAAACTATCTGATTTAACTTCAATAAATAATATATTTTATAATTAATAACATTAATTATTTTATTTATGTAAAATATAATGTTAGAAACTATGCATAGGTAAAGTTATTCGTAATGGGAACTCATGATTTTTTTCCACCAACTTCAAAAATCACAATCTAAAAATAAAAAATTCCCCACAACTAGACATATATTTATATATATAATTCCTTTTTCAATAAATATAATATATATAAAAATAAAAAATTATCTAATATTATCCATGTAATTAGAAAATACCCAAGAAAATAAATTGTTAAAATTTATTTACTCATTTTATTATTATCACCAAAAAATCATAAAATACCAACGAATGAAAAAAATTACAATAATTTAAATTATATGAAATTTTTTATAGTGGTGAAAAGACATCAAAAACTTCATAAAGAATAAAATATTAATTATCCATAACAAAAACTCTAATATAACCAGAAAATATTATTTATTTAATTTTAACTATAATTAAAACAGATAAATGTTTTATAAACACCAAAATAATGTTATCCTCAATCCTGGAATTCTCCATGATTTATCTTCTAATCCTAGATGAACAATTTTTTATAGTATTCTAATAAAATATATTGGAAAACATTTATATGTCATACTATAAAATATTATAAATTATATTTTAACTCTATTTATTAAATCCAAATTATTTTTTCAAAACAGCCATAATGAGGCTATCTAAATGTGTGATACTTACTCAACTTGTTCATCCAAAGACTCAAATAAAATTCACAATCCTTCAGTACTAACTAATATTAATCTTCTTACTATTAATAATAAATCTAAATGTGATTCAATTAAAATATCTAACCATAATGTATTTATTTATCACACAAAACCCAAAAAATTAGGAAGAAACATAAAAATTTAAATAACGTGGTACAGATCGGGTGACTTAGAAAACAAAATCTAATGATGTCAAACATTGCATCAGGAAAAATAAAATTCAACAATATATATTAGTATAATGATAACTAATTTATGTTCTATATTATTATAACAACAAGTCCGGATACTATCTATTAACCCTTAAACTATCACTTTAACACTTATCCTCTCTAAGGGTTCCCCTGACAAAAGAAAACTCGTGGGGATAATGATTAAAATAATCATGGATAGTCACATTGTATTTTTCGAACAAATTATATATAATCCACGTAAATAAAAACATATTTCATAGATGGTCTCGTTAATAAATGTTTAATATTCCTTCGTATGTTGTAACTAAAACTCATGAAATCCCAAAAAATTTATGACTTTTCATCGGTCTAAAAATTCATCGTCATCATCTAATAATGAATCGTGGTCATTAACACATTCAAATAAAATAATGATAGATATTATTTATTCTAAATCATTATATTTATACAATTTATAAAAAAAGAGAATGTATTTATATTTCTTTCATTTCAATGGTGAATCTCCAAAAACCAAATAAAACCATTATCACAGTAAAAAAAATGTGATGAATTTACCTTATTTCATCAAACCCCTAAAAAATATAATTTATTCTCACTTCAGTTAACAAAAATTTGATAAAAATCATAGCAAATCTCAATCAAGTATTTGATGCTCAATTATTTATGTTACAATTATGTATTTATTCTATCAATTATGTATAATATAACAACTAACCATCATTAAATATGGTCAATTATCTATTTGGGATCTATACCATCAGATTTTGAAAAAATATTCTCAAATACATATAGCTGGATATGATTTGTTATATCTAGACCCAAAAATGACCATTGACAAAAAAAATGGGATTTAATGCGACAAAAATCTTGATGTCCTAACCACTATAAATTATAAAACACTATATTGTAATAAAACTTGTTAAATTTATATATAATATTCTATAATAAAACAAGTAATATTTCCTATTTCAGTTCAATTCTGAAAATAATCATATGTAATTTTTGATTTCAATCATTCAAAAATAAATATTTCTCATGACAATTTTACATTAATGAGATGATCCAAATCAATTATCTTAATGATTCATCACAAAGAAGGGTGGTTATGAGAGAATTCTCCAATTCCATTCAACGAAACTAATATATTTTTATAGAAAAGTAATCAAGGACACATTATTCATCTTCCAAGAAATTACACTAATATTGTTGATTCATTTTCAATGGTTATATATTGATAATTATATTTATATTAAATTATATAATGTGTAACATCACATGAAACCTCAAATAAATAGAGAATACATGTAAAGACCCGCAAATTTCAAGGAAATTTTTTTCTTAATTTTCTTTAAAATTTTTCAAGAGCGCAGCTTCAGACGGCACCTGATTCCGAGGCCCGGTGTGCCCGGAATCAATTTCCGAAGTTTGGCTCGGGTACGTTCAGTGAACGGACGAGCGGGTTTTTCTATCTTTTGAACCAGTGCCCGGAATCGAATTCTGAGGGCACCGATGAAATCGCAGCGCCGGTATTTGCTTAGAAACTCCTCTTCCGGAGTTGCGTTTGCTCGGACGTCGTTTTTAAATTTTGGGGCTTTAAGACAGAAATAAAATAAAATTAGTGCGACAACTTTATTTTATTTCACTTAAGCTGCTTGGAAGTCACTTGGAAGCCACTTGAACTGAGTTAAAGCGGATAGGGTGCTATCCGGAAATATCCTACCCTCTTGGTAGGATATTTGTGAGGCAGGGCCCGCACGAGCCCCGCCGTTTCTTTCGCTAAGTAACGCACCCGCGAAAACCCGTCAAAGTAATTGAAAAGTCAACCGACGCGTTTTCTTTAATTCTTAACAGACCATTTAATTGGGCGGTTTATTTCGTGAATTAAATGGGCTGTTTCTTTTGTGAATTAATTGGGCTGTTTCGCTCGTTGAATTAATTCAACGAACTGATGGGTCGTTACTTACGCGTTTGCGTTCGTTGGCAAATTAATAAAATAAGACCAACTCTTTCTTTTGGAGGATTACTCGTTGTGCGAGATTCTCTGGACCTCCACTCTCCCCGCAAAGAACGCGAAGAACGCGAAGAACGCGAAGAACGCCGGCGACCGGAATTCGACGACGCACACCGAGATCTGCGACGTCGACGAGCCTTACCCGCGAAGTTCTTCGGCGACGCCCCTTCCTCCGCAGCCGATCTTCGTTCGGCAACTAAGGTGAGAAACGAATCGTTTGAATTCTCCCTTTTTAATTTTGATATCAACGGATTTAAATTAATTAAATCCGTTTGATCTTGATCCGGAGATTGGCGACGCGACGCCGGATACCGCGACGACGTGACGATCCCCCTCCTTCCGCGACGAGCAATTCCGCGACGACCTCTCGTCCGACGACGACGACAAGGTAAGGGTTGATTTGAAATATTTTCCTTTCCCGTGATTTTTATTTCTTTTAAAATAAGGAACCGATCACGGAACAATTTTAAATTTATTTAAAAT
This sequence comes from Viscum album, assembly GCA_963277665.1. NCBI lineage: Eukaryota > Viridiplantae > Streptophyta > Magnoliopsida > Santalales > Viscaceae > Viscum > Viscum album. The sequence continues at coordinate 1,222,999,593 of OY728131.1, read as the reverse complement.
TGTTGATTTGGTCGTTTCTTGTTTCTCCCGTTGTTTATGACTAACGCGGAGGGTGCGGGTCTAACGAACAAGACCCGGCAACCCTCCGCCGATCTTCCTTTTTGTGCGGATTTGGCGGGCGACGGAAAAAGCACGACGCAAGGGCCATTTGTTGATTCCGCAGTGAATGACGCGTCCCGGGAGGAACAATGGCGCAGACGGGAGGCAAAACGGGCCACCGGAGCAACTCCGGCGGCCCGCGGAAGGCAGCGGCGGTGCCGGCGACCGGAGGCGGCGGCGCCCGGCGCGCCGCCGTGGTGGAAGTCCGCCGCGGCTGAAGCCGCGGCGGCGGCGGCCGGTTCCGCGGCCGCGCGGAACCGGGAACGGATGCGGCGGCCCGACCGCGTCCGCGTGACAGGCGGCCCCCCACGGGGCCGCGTTTCGCTTGAGCCGCGGGTCAAGCCCGCGGTGCCCTCACTCGGCCGCTCGGCCGAAGCCGAGCCGGCCGGTCCGGTCGGCCGGGCCGCGCCCAGGCCGGACCGGACCCGGCCTAGCCGGGTCGATCCGGGTCGGGCCGACCCGGTTCGGGCCGACCCGGTTCGGCCGACCCCAGGGGGGGTTCGGGCCGGGTCGCCCCGGGCCCGGAATCCCCATTTCGGGCCCTCTTCGGTCTTTCGCCCATATCTTGGGCCTGGAACCTCCGATTGACGAACCGTCAGCGGCTACGCGATCCTTGGATCGAGACGGTCGTTTCGGTATATTATACTCAAGGTTTCGGAAGACTTTGGGTTCGGCCGGGTTGGTTCGTACACGAAACCAATCGGGCCCTCGGAGCGGAAACGCTCATAACTTGAGCTACGGACGTCCGAACGACGTACCGTCAGCTGTGGTAGTTTCCTCTAAGTGAGACGGAACTTTTGGCGTACTCAGCCCGAGGATCGGATACAGGCGGAGTACGGTCGGGTTGGTTTCGCCCTAAAAACCAACTGGGCCCCTCGAACGAAAATGCCAATAACTCTCAGACCGGGCGTCCGATTGACGCGCAGTCTGTTGCGTTGAGATCCTGTTGTCGATACGGAACTTGTGGATACATCAACTTTGGACTACGTGTCAGTTGATGTATCAGCCTCTCGGCTCGTGGAGCGGACCCTCCTAAACGAGCTCGCTATGTGCGGGAACCCTAGCGCTGGCTGTGACTTCGACGACAGAGCAGAGATCCTCCGTGGACTGCGACGACGGCAGAGCAGAGATCCTCCGTGGACTGCGACGACGGCAGAGCAGAGATCCTCCGTGGACTGCGACGACGGCAGAGCAGAGATCCTCCGTGGACTGCGACGACGGCAGAGCAGAGATCCTTCGTGGACTGCGGCGACGATTGTGCAGAGATCCTCAGTGGACTGCGTCGACTACTGCACTCAGCGATCCTACGTGGATCAGTGCCCGATCCTGTGTGGGTCCTACTACCGGTTCTGTGTGAGCCACTGCCTACCGGTTCTGTGTGAGCCACTGCCTACAGGTTCTGTGTGAGCCCGATCTTGTGTGGGTCTTTTGCGGGGGTTAGTACCTATCGATCCTTCGTGGGTCCGACGACTTAGATGGATCAGTGATCATCTTTGACGTCATCTGAAAAAGTATACCTGGTTGAGCTGAATCTTATGTTACTCTCCTTTGTGGATTGTGTTGAACTATCCTTTGTGGATTTACTGTTTACTCTCCTTGTGGATTTGAGTCTTTCTTTCCTTTGTGGATTGAGTTGTTCTTGAGCTCGTGAGCAGAGCTAGAATTGGGGACTTAGGTATATGTATGGGCATATACCTAAGTCGAGTCAGATGTTACTTCGTGATTGCATCTTTCTTTTGTGCTATATCCTTTGTGGATTTCGGGAGACCTTCGGGGGTCTCGGGGTCCTTACTGAGTAGTTTGTACTCACCCCTGCACGGGCTATGCCCGCACCTTGTTGTGTTGGTTGCAGACGACGGACAGCGCTGATCACGGTTGGGGCGTGGAGCAGGACGGTACCTGGAGGTGGACCACTGGGCGGGACGTACTCGGAGCGGACGTGGGACCCGAGGAGCCTGGAGGCTATCTGTACCCACCCTTCAGGTGGGATTTCCAGTGGACGACATGAGGCCGCCGTCTTTTCTTCAGTTGCTGTTCTTTACTTTTTCAGTTGTACTTTACAGTTGGGCTTGTATTTCCGGCCCCCTTTACTTTTCTGCACTTTGTAGTTACTTTCCGCTTGCTGACTCTGTGGTGGTTGTTACTTATAAAGGCAATGCCTTCCCTGTTTGCCGGGATTTTACGCCTTGGTGCTAGTCGCCAGCCCCTGGCCTATGGAAGGCGGGCTTGGGGTAGTCACGGCACGGGCCCCGAGGTCGGGTCGTGACAAATTGGTATCAGAGGTGGTCGGTTCTACCGCAGACTCTGATCGTCTTTTCATTCTATGTGATGCAATAGTGTTTAGTGTATTGAGTGTGGTTATCAGTTCTGGGAGCCCAGTGTTGGTGCGGCGGCCGACGTATCCGTACACCAGGACCCTAACTCCTGATTTCCGACTTAATGCATGAAAACATTGATTGCGTGTGTGTTCCAAGTTTTCTTTGTGATTACTTGTGTCAGCTCACCGGGTATACTGATCTGCTTTATGAAAGTCTCAAGTTTTCCTTGTGATTACTTGTGCCAGCTCACCAGGTATACTGTTCTGACTGTGGTGCTCTTGTTCTCCTTTTCAGGATGGCCCCGCGACGACAGCCAGCTAGGGTTCCGAGTGTTGGGCGCGACGGCATCCCACCGAGCGACAAGGCCTCGGTGCAGGGCCCTTTGCCAGCAGTGGCACCGGCGGTATCTTTACCCGCCGAGCCACTGATGCTGCCAGTACCAGACGCTGACGATGCACGTCGCCTCAGGGCACTGCATGAGTTTCAGAGCCAGCGACCGCCCAGGTTTCGTGGTGAGGCGGACCCCCAGGCCGCCGAGGACTGGCTAGAGGCGGTGGTACGGATCTTTAGGCTAGTGAGGACACCAGCGGATCTCATGGTGATTCTCGCAGCGAGCCTCCTGCAGGCGGTGGCAGGACGATGGTGGAGCCTGATGCTCCAGGTTCACGATGAGACATCCTTGCTCTGGGCGGACTTCGAGAGCCTCTTCCGCTCTGAGTTCGTCCCGGCCACCCTCCGAGCGGTGCGCATCCAGGAGCTTCTCCAGCTGCGCCAGGGCAGCATGACGGTCGCTCAGTACGCGGCGAGGTTCACTGACCTATCTTGCTACTCGACCGACATGGTACGAGACCCCTTCTTCCGGGCCCGGACCTTCGAGCAGGGCTTGCGGCAGGAGATTCGGGCGTCGCTGATCTCCCTCAGCATTCCGACCCAGGCGGGAGTGCTGGAGCGAGCCCTCCTGATCGAGAGCTTCCTGGCAGAGCCTTCTTCAGCGGCGAGACCTAGCGCAGGGCGGCAGGTAGCTGAGTCTTCGACAGCAGGTAGCCGACGGATGACTCTCGGGTCCAGGCAGACCATACCCCCACGCAGACGGCCTCAGGACACCGGCTCAGCAGTGCGGGGCACACAGCGGAGTGCCAGCCTTCCGAGAGGCAGGCTGTGCTACTCCTACGGCGGGCAGGGTCACATGGCTCGTGACTGCCCGACTCGCCGATCAGAGGAGCAGCAGACGGTGGAGGGGCCACCCAGGCAGAGGCAGAGGGTCGACCGTGGCGGTCCGCAGGGAGGAGGCGGACGTGGCAGAGGAGCTGGCCGAGAAGCGGGTGGTGGGCGACGCTTCCAGGCTCTACCCCCACCACCACCAGGAGGGCCACCTCGACCACAGGGAGCTGGTGGGCAGGGACAGGCCCAGCTCCAGGCAGTGGAGGCCTACGACCCCGACATGCGAGAGATGATTCGAGGTACGATCTGTGTCTATTCCACCCTTGCTGCAGTACTTATAGACACAGGGGCGAGTCACTCTTTCATAGCCTCTGCCCTTGTTCGGAGCTCGGAGATTCCGACTGAGCCGTTGGCTCGATCCTTACGGCTAGAAACTCCTACGGGAGCAGACTCGACGATTACGCACTGGTGCCGGTAGTGTGAGCTTACTCTAGGAGGCGAGAGTTTCGGCTGGGATCTCCTTGTAGCGGCGTCGACGCCTTACGACGTCATCTTGGGCATGGATTGGCTATCCACGGTTCATGCCCGGATCGACTGTTTTAGGCGCAAGGTGCGATGTGTTCGCACCGACGGGAGCAGGTTTACCTTCACCGGCGAGAAGGGAACCTTTGCAGCACATGATGGACTTCCGCGGAGGAGAGTGCAGCCCATCTCTCATCAGTTGGCTAGCCTCATCCTAGGAGCAGTGGACATGCGGAGTCCAGCTTTTCCTGCAGTGGTGGACCAGTACGTGGACGTCTTTCCCGACGACGTTCCAGGGCTACCTCCTCGTAGAGAGGTAGACTTTTACATCGACTTGTACCCCGGGACAGCCCCGATATCTACTCCAGCATATCGGATGGCCCCCTCCGAGCTTCGAGAGCTGCGGGTACAGTTGGAGGACTTGCAGAGCAAGGGGTTTATCCGACCCAGTGTTTCACCCTGGGCTTCCCCGATTTTGTTCGCCAAGAAGGCGGACGGAAGCTTGCGACTGTGTGTCGACTATCGTCGCCTGAACCAGGTGACAGTGAGGAACAAGTATCCGCTGCCACGGATTGATGACCTCTTCGATCAGCTCAAGGGAGCGCGGTGGTTCTCGAAGATAGACCTCCGGTCAGGCTATCATCAGCTCAGAGTTCGAGACGAGGACGTGCAGAAGACGGCCTTCAGGTGTCGGTATGGCCATTATGACTTCTTGGTTATGCCGTTCGGCATAACCAATGCTCCAGCAGTGTTCATGAGCCTCATGAACAGGATCTTCCAGCCATACCTCGACCGATTTGTCGTTGTCTTCATTGACGACATTTTGGTATACTCGACGACTGAGGAGGAGCATGCCTACCACCTGCGAGTTGTGCTAGACATACTCCGAGAGCACCAGCTTTATGGCAAGCTCTCAAAATGCCAGTTCTGGTTACGTGAGGTCCATTTCTTGGGGCACGTCATTTTTGAGGCGGGAGTTGCAGTGGATCCCGCGAAGATCGAGGCAGTGCTAGCTTGGGAGCCACCCAGGAGAGTGACGGAGGTGCGGAGCTTCATGGGCCTAGCCGGATACTATTGGAGATTTGTGCCAGACTTCTCCAGAGTTGCGGCACCACTCTCAGCCATGACAAAGAAGGGGAAACCCATCGTGTGGTCAGACAGATGTCAGCAGAGCTTCCAGGAGCTGAGACAGAGATTGACCAGCGCACCTATCTTGAGGTTGCCTGAGGAGGGAGTTGGATACGTAGTTTACTGCGATGCATCAGGGACTGGACTCGGGTGCGTCCTGATGCAGGAGCGGGCCGTGACCGCCTACGGATCACGTCAGTTGAGGCCGCATGAGCAGAACTACGCCACTCATGACCTGGAGTTAGCAGCAGTGGTCTTCGCTCTGAAGACTTGGTGGCACTATCTGATGGGCGAGCGCTTCACAGTATTTTCTGACCACCAGAGTCTCAGGTATATCTTCTCTCAGAAGGACCTGAACCTGAGACAGCGGAGATGGCTTGAGTTCCTCCAGGACTATGACTTTGAGATAGTCTATACTCCTGGGAAGGGGAACGTGGTAGCCGATGCCCTCAGCAGGAGGACGGGCATTCAGCTACTTGAGGAGGCGACGGAGCAGCTAGCCTCCTTACAGATATCCTTTGTGGATAGAGACGGAGCGGCCTTTCTTCAGTCTCTCACAGTCTCTCCTCCACTTCTACAGCGGGTCAGAGAGGCTCAGCGTGGGGATGCTGACTGTGAGACCCGGCGTGCACTGATATCCTCAGGTCAGGCGCCTGATGGTTTCTCCCTTAGAGCAGAGCACGAAATCCTTTTCAGAGGACGTACCTTCGTACCAGTCTCTTTACGAGAGGAGGTGCTGGGAGAGTTTCACACTTCTCCCTTGGCGGTATATCCCGGAGTGGCGAAGATGTACCAGGATCTCAGACGACAGCACTGGTGGCCGGGCATGAAGAAAGCTGTGGCAGAGTTCGTTTCACGATGCCTCACCTGCCAGCAGGTGAAGGCAGAGCATCAGGTACCAGCAGGCTTGGTACAGCCCTTGGAGGTCCCGGAGTGGAAGTGGGATGGCATATCTATGGACTTCGTGACTGGACATCCACGCACTTCCAGAGGTCACGACTCCATTTGGGTGATTGTCGACCGACTCACCAAGTTGGCACACTTCTTACCCATCAGAGAGCAGGGCTCAGTGGAGAGCTTGGGACGTCTTTACGTCCAGGAGATCGTACGGCTTCACGGTGTGCCATCTTCTATCGTCTCCGATCGAGATGCTCGTTTCACTTCCCGGCTTTGGAAGGGGTTGCAGGAGGCGTTCGGGACTCGGCTCCGTCTGAGCACAGCCTTCCACCCTCAGACGGATGGTCAGACGGAGAGGACCATACAGACACTCGAGGACATGCTCCGTGCATGTGTTCTCGACTTTGGTTGCAGCTGGGAGGACCACCTACCCTTGGTGGAGTTCGCGTACAACAACAGCTACCACTCCACCATCGGGATGGCACCATACGAGGCGTTGTACGGCAGACCCTGCAGATCACCGTTGTGCTGGACAGACCCCAGGGAGTCAGCACTCGTGGGACCAGAGATGGTCCGAGCCACGACAGAGAAGGTCCAGATCATCCAGGAGAGGATGAGGACAGCTCAGAGCCGGCAGAAGTCATATGCTGACAAGAGGCGGAGGCCACTAGAGTTCGAGGATGGCGACCACGTCTTTTTGCGTGTCTCACCTCGACGTGGTTTACGGAGATTTGGCCGAGGCGGCAAGTTGTCTCCACGGTTCATCGGGCCTTTCCAGGTCCTCAGCAGGATAGGAGAGGTGGCTTATCGCCTGGCTCTACCACCTCAGTTGCACCGGGTGCACGACGTCTTTCACGTGTCTCAGCTGAGGAGATACGTGCACGACCCGACGCACATCATCGACTTTGGGGAGCTGGACGTGGACGATGGGGCGACTTTTGCGGAGGTCCCAGTGGAGATCGAGGGTCGACAGGAGCGGGTCCTACGTGGGCGGTCGATTCCTCTTGTGCGCGTCAGATGGCAGCACGGGAACCTCCAGGAGAGCACTTGGGAGCGGGAGGCTCAGATGCGTGCTCAGTACCCCCATTTGTTCCCCTAGTTTTTGATGTATCTTTACGGGGACGTAAATCCCTGAGGTGGGAGTAGTGTAAAGACCCGAAAATTTCAAGGAAATTTTTTTCTTAATTTTCTTTGGAATTTTTCAAGAGCGCAGCATCAGACGGCACCTGATTCCGAGGCCCGGTGTGCCCGGAATCAATTTCTGAAGTTTGGCTCGGGTACGTTCAGTGAACGGACGAGCGGGTTTTTCTATCTTTTGAACCAGTGCCCGGAATCAAATTCTGAGGGCACCAATGAAATCGCAGCGCCGGTATTTGCTTAGAAACTCCTCTTCCGGAGTTGCGTTTGCTCAGACGTCGTTTTTAAATTTTGGGGCTTTAAGACAGAAATAAAATAAAATTTGTGCGACAACTTTATTTTATTTCACTTAAGCTGCTTGGAAGTCACTTGGAAGCCACTTGAACTGAGTTAAAGCGGATAGGGTGCTATCCGGAAATATTCTACCCTCTTGGTAGGATATTTGTGAGGCAGGGCCCGCACGAGCCCCGCCGTTTCTTTCGCTAAGTAACGCACCCGCGAAAACCCGTCAAAGTAACTGAAAAGTCAACCGACGCGTTTTCTTTAATTCTTAACAGACCATTTAATTGGGCGGTTTATTTCGTGAATTAAATGGGCTGTTTCTTTCGTGAATTAATTGGGCTGTTTCGCTCGTTGAATTAATTCAACGAACTGATGGGCCGTTACTTACGCGTTTGCGTTCGTTGGCAAATTAATAAAATAAGACCAACTCTTTCTTTTGGAGGATTACTCGTTGTGCGAGATTCTCTGGACCTCCACTCTCCCCGCAAAGAACGCGAAGAACGCGAAGAACGCGAAGAACGCGAAGAACGCCGGCGACCGGAATTCGACGACGCACACCGAGATCTGCGACGTCGACGAGCCTTACCCGCGACGTTCTTCGGCGACGCCCCTTCCTCCGCAGCCGATCTTCGTTCGGCAACTAAGGTGAGAAACGAATCGTTTGAATTCTCCCTTTTTAATTTCGATATCAACGGATTTAAATTAATTAAATCCGTTTGATCTTGATCCGGAGATTGGCGACGCGACGCCGGATACCGCGACGACGCGACGATCCCCCTTCTTCCGCGACGAGCAATTCCGCGACGACCTCTCGTCCGACGACGACGACAAGGTAAGGGTTGATTTGAAATATTTTCCTTTCCCGTGATTTTTATTTCTTTTAAAATAAGGAACCGATCACGGAACAATTTTAAATTTATTTAAAATTGTTGATTTGGTCGTTTCTTGTTTCTCCCGTTGTTTATGACTAACGCGGAGGGTGCGGGTCTAACGAACAAGACCCGGCAACCCTCCGCCGATCTTCCTTTTTGTGCGGATTTGGCGGGCGACGACAAAAGCACGACGCAAGGGCCATTTGTTGATTCCGCAGTGAAGGACGCGTCCCGGGAGGAACAATGGCGCAGACGGGAGGCAAAACGGGCCACCGGAGCAACTCCGGCGGCCCGCGGAAGGCAGCGGCGGCGCGGGTCGCCGGCGGCGCCCGGCGCGCCGCCGTGGTGGAAGTTCGCCGCGGCTGAAGCCGCGGCGGCGGCGGCCAGTTCCGCGGCCGCGCGGAACCGGGAACGGACGCGGCGGCCCGGCTGCGTCCGCGTGACAGGCGGCCCCCCACGGGGCCGCGTTTCGCTTGAGCCGCGGGTCAAGCCCGCGGCGCCCTCACTCGGCCGCTCGGCCGAAGCCGAGCCGGCCGGTCCGGTCGGCCGGGCCGCGCCCAGGCCGGACCGGACCCGGCCTAGCCGGGTCGGGCCGGGTCGGGCCGACCCGGTTCGGGCCGACCCCAGGGGGGGTTCGGGCCGGGTCGCCCCGGGCCCGGAATCCCCGTTTCGGGCCCTCTTCGGTCTTTCGCCCATATCTTGGGCCTGGGACCTCCGATTGACGAACCGTCAGCAGCTACGCGATCCTTGGATCGAGACGGTCGTTTCGGTATATTATACTCAAGGTTTCGAAAGACTTTGGGTTCGGCCGGGTTGGTTCGTACACGAAACCAACCGGGCCCTCGGAGCGGAAACGCTCATAACTTGAGCTACGGACGTCCGAACGACGTATCGTCAGCTGTGGTAGTTTCCTCTAAGTGAGACGGAACTTTTGGCGTACTCCGCCCGAGGATCGGATACAGGCGGAGTACGGTCGGGTTGGTTTCGCCCTAAAAACCAACCGGGCCCCTGGGACGAAAATGCCAATAACTCTCAGACCGGGCGTCCGATTGACGCGCCGTCTGTTGCGTTGAGATCCTGTTGTCGATACGGAACTTGTGGATACATCAACTTCGGACTACGTGTCAGTTGATGTATCAACCTCTCGGCTCGTGGAGCGGACCCTCCTAAACGAGCTCGCTATGTGCGGGAACCCTAGCGCTGGCTGTGACTTCGACGACAGAGCAGAGATCCTCCGTGGACTGCGACGACGGCAGAGCAGAGATCCTCCGTGGACTGCGACGAAGGCAGAGCAGAGATCCTTCGTGGACTGCGGCGACGACTGTGCAGAGATCCTCAGTGGACTGCGTCGACTACTGCACTCAGCGATCCTACGTGGATCAGTGCCCGATCCTGTGTGGGTCCTACTACCGGTTCTGTGTGAGCCACTGCCTACCGGTTCTGTGTGAGCCACTGCCTACAGGTTCTGTGTGAGCCCGATCCTATGTGGGTCTTTTGCGGGGGTTAGTACCTATCGATCCTTCGTGGGTCCGACGACTTAGATGGATCAGTGATCATCTTTGACCTCATCTGAAAAAGTATACCTGGTTGAGCTGAATCTTATGTTACTCTCCTTTGTGGATTGTGTTGAACTATCCTTTGTGGATTTACTGTTTACTCTCCTTGTGGATTTGAGTCTTTCTTTCCTTTGTGGATTGAGTTGTTCTTGAGCTCGTGAGCAGAGCTAGAATTGGGGACTTAGGTATATGTATGGGCATATACCTAAGTCGAGTCAGATGTTACTTCGTGATTGCATCTTTCTTTTGTGCTATATCCTTTTTGGATTTCGGGAGACCTTCGGGGGTCTCGGGGTCCTTACTGAGTAGTTTGTACTCACCCCTGCACGGGCTATGCCCGCACCTTGTTGTGTTGGTTGCAGACGACGGACAGCGCTGATCACGGTTGGGGCGTGGAGCAGGACGGTACCTGGAGGTGGACCACTGGGCGGGACGTACTCGGAGCGGACATGGGACCCGAGGATCCTGGAGGCTATCTGTACCCACCCTTCAGGTGGGATTGCCAGTGGACGACACGAGGCCGCCGTCTTTTCTTCAGTTGTTGTTCTTTACTTTTTCAGTTGTACTTTACAGTTGGGCTTGTATTTCCGGCCCCCTTTACTTTTCTGCACTTTGTAGTTACTTTCCGCTTGCTGACTCTGTGGTGGTTGTTACTTATAAAGGCAATGCCTTCCCTGTCTGCCGGGATTTTATGCCTTGGTGCTAGTCGCCAGCCCCTGGCCTATGGAAGGCGGGCTTGGGGTAGTCACGGAACGGGCCCCGAGGTCGGGTCGTGACAATACATGTATTGAAAAACAGTATTTTAATGAATTATATAGTCTATTAACCATATAGAAATTTATATTATATTTATAATATATTGTAATATATATGTCCCATTTTGAGAAAAGAATATAATATAATACTATTTTCAATTTTTTCCCAAACAAAATCTCTATATATTCATACAACACCCAACTAAAAAGGATTGTTCCATATTTCATTGGAATATAGACATTCAATTTTCACAATGTAAGTTATTCATACTCAGATCCTGAAAAAATATTTATATTTTTTTCAGCTACAAGATTCTGTCTAATTAAGGAAAAATTAGTTGTCTCAAATCCTTCCTCCGTATATATGACAATATTTTTATTAAAAGATGATTTTTAAAAACATTAAAGTCCCCAGAAAACCAAAAAAGGAAAATTTTAATATATAAGAGAATTTATTTATTAGTGTGTATGGGGAAAATACCACCCAAAAAAATAGTATTCATGTTTTCAAGAGAATCATATAAATATTTAACCGTAGAATCATAATAGATATATATTATAACCTTCTCCACTATATGTATCACAAATCACATTCAAAAACACTAAGGTAAAATGGTAATGCCAATGTCAATAATCATCTACCATGATCTCCACAATATCATGGATTTACCCTTGTCTATTTCACATAGAATTGTATTATAATTCATTAACTCTGGGAAAATATAGATCACTATAATCTTGCATTATATATATATATATATAATTAATGAACCACTGTTATATACCTTATTTTTTTCTATCAATGTGTCTTAGACATCATTCCTTAGTAATAGTTTTCCTCTAAAATACGTCATCCATTTTTACCCATTCTAAATTCAAAAAATATGACTCAATAAACAATATATACATTTTATAAATTATTCAAAATCACCTAACAAATTTTGAATTGTTATTAAAACCTAATATTTAATTAATTATTTAAAAATGATTCTTCATGTCTCATCCTAACAATAAGTGAACACCTTATGCTTTCTTATTTTAAAATAGGGGTGGTGAAAATAATTCTAGTTTCCAAAAAATGTAATAGATTCATTGCCACTAACTATATCTGAACACTAGTTACATGTATCGTCATCTACAATGATATTGTCACGACTCGTCCCCTAGGGCCCATATCGTGACTACCCCAAGCCCGCCTTCCATAGGCTAGGGGTTGGTGACTAGCACCAAAGGCGTAAATCCCTAAACATGGAAGGCATTGCCTTTATAATTATAAAAAACACATCAGAGTATAAAAATAGAAGCAACACACTATGTAAAATTATATAAAAAAGTAGTGGTGGAATGAAAAAGGGGCTAGAAATACAAGGAGAACTGTAAAGTACAAGGAAACTGAAAGTACAAGGAAATACAAGTACCACTGAAGAAAATTAAAGTAGCTACTGGGCCATCCTCCAGGGTTCCTACCTGAAGGGTTGGTACAGATGGTCTCCTCATCACTCGTGTCCGTCTATCTCATCTGTGTATCGTCACTCCGTGTAGTCCACCTCTGGGTACCATCATGTATTGTTAATCCTTTCCTTGGTCAATGTTGCCCATCGTCTACAACCAACACAATGAGGTTTGGGTATAGACCGTGCATGGGTGTGTATAACGATACTTAGTATGGAACCTGAGACCCTCAAGGTCTCACAGAATCCAATAAGGATAAACCAAAATGTATGAAACCAATGGAAAATCATTACTTAGGTATATTCCCATACATATACCTCAGTTATCTAGTAACCCATTTCAATCATGATGAAAACACAAAAATCATTGACTCAGCTCAAACCATGATTTTTATTATCGAAACCATGACTGCTGAAGAACTCATCCTCTGTCGATTATGGTGGTCATGTCGCGACATCAAGGCGCTTCTCACAAACCATAGATTGATGAGGTACTCCTCCTATCGAGTATCGTGGGACTGCTTCCAACTACCAGGCGCTCCTCCACTGTGGGTCTACCACCAACTATCAGTCGCTCCCCCTAATAGCCTGCAGAGGTACTCTTCTAATTGAGTATCACGGGTCTGCATCCAACTACCAGGTGCATCTCCACCGTGGGTCGGCCGCCAACTACCAGGTGCTCCCCATTGGGCTATTCGAATAACTTTCAGTCGAATCGGTCAAGCAGTCATCTGGTCTGCCAGCTACTAGGTCTCTTCACTCTGTATGCCCATCGGTGGAAGAATCTTCTCCACGAGCTGCTGGGAAATACTCCAACTATCACGAAGTTCCAAAACAAGTATCTTATATGTCTTCCACATTATATGGGTCTCAAAACAATAAACGACGTGTCAATCGGACAGCCAGTCAGTTAGTTATTAGCCTTTTAGTCCCAGGGCCCGGTTGGATTCGTGTAAAATCCAACCTGACCATAACTCAAATATACCCCGAACTCTAGTGGGATATTCTCGAAGGGACGGCTCCGTTCCAAGATTACCGACACTGTTGACGGTTCGTCAAACGGATGTCTGGTGCCAAAGATATGGCCAAAGAAGGTAATGGTTCAATAATGGGCACGGGTCTGGTCCGACCCGGTCGGACCGACATGGACTAACCCAGTCTGGGCCGACCTAGTCTGGGTCGATTTGGTAAGACTCGCTGGGTCTGACCCGGCCCGTTGGGCGGGTCAGCCCACCATGTTATGGCCCGGTCCACTAGGCCCGACCCAGCGGATTGCGAGGGCGGTTCGGCACGGAGGATTCCACATATACAACTCGGACCGAAGGCTGGGGTCGGTTCGTACTGCCCTGTGAGGGGCAGGGCTTGTGCGACTCGGCCCGGGAAGTCAGCGGCAGGCCGCGTGGTTCGCGAGCAGGCTGCGGGGGCGCGGGGCAGGGCACGACAGTGGCCGGGCTAGCCATAGGGGCATGCGGGCGGCGTGTGGGAATGTCGGGCAGCGTGAGGGGGGCGCGGGCAGCGCGTTGGGCACTTGGCAGCATGCGGGGGTGCCGGAAATCACGAAGGAAGCCAGGTAGGGTTATGGTGGGGTAGTTCAACCCACGGGGGAGCGTGGGACGCGCACAGGGCGCCGGGCAGCACGTGGGGCACCGAGCAGTGTGCGGGGTCGCGGGCAGGCCGCAGGATCATCCAGTGCGTGCACCAGGCAGAGCGTCGGGAGGTCGCAGGTAGGTGGGTCAAGCACCGCTCGGCTGTCGGTGTTCGGTCGGGAGTATCGGTGAGGTGCGGGGGCGGCGCGATTCGCGGAGGCTACGTGTAGCGTGACCTTCATCGTTTCCACCTTCTTCATCATCGCTTTATCTCATTGTCGTAGAACATCACCATAAATATGAAAACCGACAGAGGATGTCAGGCCATGTTAGGTTATCCCCCACCCTCCGCGTTTAGAGGTATCATTTGTCTCATCAAGAAAAGTAGACAATTAAAACCACATCCTCAACAATATCTTTTTATCCGATGAAGAAGAGAATAAGAGGGTAAAATAATATCACGCAATAAACCCCCTACCTTTCTCATAGTTGGATGATGTTGGCGCAAAAAGGCGGATATCATTCGTTGACGGAGTCAAGGAAGAAGATGTATAGGATCATCGTTCATCGCATCCGCTAAGCACTTACATACTCGAGTTGCACCGAATTTTTGATGACGCTCCACATCGGTAGGTGTCTGAGGAAGAAGTCGAAGAAGGTCAGCGTTCTTCATTCCTTGTTGGAGAAGGCATAATTCTCCACGTGTTGGGCATCGTGTCACTTTGTCAGCGTTTTGTCGCTTGGTGAAGTTGTCCCAAACCTCCTCTAAAGCTCCCTATATATAGGAGAGGGGGAGAGGTAGAAACTGTCATGGAATTTATGATGGTTCATTTATTAGGACCCTTCCTAAATTCCAACAACGTGGTTACTTAATTTAAAAATGGGGTCAAGTGAATTAAGTAGCGCTGGCGCAATTTAAGAGCTCCATTGGCTTAATTATTGAGGGGATTCTAAGAGGCTTCACCCACATAGCCTACATCAACACAAAAGATAGGATTTAATTTTAGGTGGAAACAAAAAATTAATTGGAAGAATTTAATTTCACGTTGACACATAAAATTAATTTGACAGTAATTAATTTTATGTGGACAAATAAAATTAAATTGGAAGCAGTTAATTTTACGTCAACAAATAAAATTAATTGAGGGGGTTGAGAGGTTTCCTCTTCCCCCCCCCATTAATTGGGGAGTTATGTGTCATGTGGTCCCGATGTCATAACCTCTCATAGGAGGTTATGCTCGGGTGTGCCCCACCACCATAACATCTTATGGGAGGTTAGGTTGTGGTGGTCCCACCTCCAACTCCCAAGTGGTGGTTCTAACCTACAAACACTCTCATCGAAGCTTATAATAAAATAAAGTGTCAGCTCACATTATTTTTTTAATTCTTTTTATAAAAAGTCAAAAACTAACTTTTATTCTCGACCAACTATCGTCGAGGTGAAAGTATTATTAAGCGAATATCAGCGCTGTGAGTTCAATGGTGCCCTCACGTTTCAACTCCAAGAATCGGTTCAAAAGTTTTAAAAATCCTGATCGCACTATAACTGAACATACCCAAACAAAACATCAGAAATTTATTCCAGGCACATTAGGCCTTGGAATCAAGCACTGTAAATTTTCTCGGACTCATAAAATTCCAATGTATTTAAAAAGAAATTACATGCGATTTTCAGGTCTTTACATTCACCCCACCTTAGGGAATTACGTTCCCATAATCTAAATGGTGTTACTGAGCACACATTTGAGCCTCCCGCTCTCATGTGCTCTCCTGGAGGTTTCTGTGCTGCCAGTGAATGTGCACTAGAGGTATCGACCGTCCACATAGGACCCATTCCTGTCGATCCTCAATCTCCACTACAACCTCTGTAAAAGTCGCCCCATCATCGACATCTAGCTATCTGTGGTCGATGATGTGGGAAGGGTCGTTCATGTATCTCCTCAACTAAGATACGTGGAAGATTTCGTGCACCTGGTCCAAATGAGGTGGAAGAGCAAAGGGGTAAGGCACCTCGCCTACTCTGCTGATGACCTGGAAAGGTCTGATAAATCTCAGATATAACTAGCCGCCTCGGCCAAATCTCCATATACCTCATCGATGTAAGACACGTAGAATGACGTGGTCACCATCCTCGAACTCCATAGGTCTCCGTCTCCTGCCAGCATACAAATTCTACCTCCTCTATGTAGTTTTCATCCACTCATAGATGATCTGCACCTTCCCTATAGTATCTCGTACCATCTCTGTTCCCACTAATGGTGACTCCCCAAGGTCAGTCCAGCAGAAGGGTGATCTGGAAGTTTGCCCATACAAGGCCTCATAATGTTTCATCCCTATGGTGGAGTGATATATGTTGTTGTAGTATAACTCCACCAAAGGCAATTGATCCTCCCAACTGTGACCGAAGTCGAGGACACATGCACGTAGCATGTCCTCAAGGGTCTGAATGGTCCGCTCATTATGACCATCTGTCTGAGGATGGAAGGCGGTGCTCAAGTGAATCTATGTCCCGAAAACCTCCTACAACCCCTTCCATACCCGGGAAGTAAACTGTGCATCATGCTCAGAGACAATAGAGGAAGGTACTCCATGCAGTTGCACCATCTCCTGCACATAGAGTCATCCCTGGCTCTCTACTAAACCCTATTCCTTGATCGGTAGGAAGTGGGCCGACTTGGTGAGTCGGTCAACGATTACCCAAATCGAGTCGAACCCGTGGTTATACGTGGAAGATCTGTCACGAGGACCATGGATATCCCATCCCACTTCCACTCTGGGACATCTAATGTTTGTACAAATCTTGCTGGTACCTAGTGATCCTCTTTCACTTGCTGAAAAGTGAGTCATCGAGTGACAAACAATGCTACTGTCTTCTTCATACCTGGCCACCAGTGCTGTCGTCTGAGGTCTTGATACATCTTTCCAACTTTTGGATGTACCGCTAATGAAGATGTGTGGAACTCCCTCAACACTTCCTCCTAAAGTGACACCGGTACCATAGGACATCCTCTAAAGAGGATGATGTGCTCCCCACCTTCTAAAAATCCATCCAGTGCCTGACCTATGGATATCTGGGTATGTCATTTCTCACAGTCAGCATCTCCACGCTGCGCCTCCCTGACTCATTGAAGAAGTGGGGGAGTGACTGTAATAGACTGATGAATGGATGCTCCATCTCAATCCACAATGGTTATCTATAAAGAAGCCACCTACTCTGTTTCCTCACCTAGCAGATGTATACCAGATCTCCTACTAAGTGTATCTGCTACAACATTCCCCTTCCAAGGAGTATACACTATCTCGAATTCATAGTCATAGAGGAACTCAAGCCAACGTCATTGTTTCAGGTTCAAGTCCTTCTGAGATAAGATATACCTGAGACTATTTTAATCAGAGTATATGGTAAAACATTCGCCCATAAAATAGTGCCGCCACATACTCAAGGAAAATACCACTGCTGCAAACTCCAGGATATGGGTAGTGTTGATCTTCTCATGTAGTCTCAGCTACCGAGAACCATATGTGACCACTACTCGCTCCTGCATCGGGACACATCCGAGTCTGGTCCCTGATGAATCGCAATAAACTACGTACCCTATGACTTCCTCTGGAAGCCACAATATTGTGGAACTAGTCATCCTCTTCCTTAGCTCCTAAAAGCTCTGTTGGCATCTCTCCGACCACACGAAGTGTTGCCCATTCTTTTCCAAAGCTGATTGTGGTGTTGTAACTCTAAATAAGTCTAGCACAAAGATAATTCTGGCCGACTCATTAGTGATCGACTACACACTATTATGAATGAGTCCTTCTATTGCTGCCTAGGTTTTCCTTTTCTCCGACCAAGGAAAATCCCACCCCAATGTTGTATATAACCCACAACCTCTTTTCTTAATACAGTCAATATGAGTGTGACCTGTGGATGTCAAATCCAAACCCAAAATAACGTTGTAAGGCCTCAATGCTTCCACCAAGAGATTCCAACAAAAACTCTCTCCTCAGGGGTCAGATCACACTTATCGAGTCTCCTTCAATAGTTATCTACAGACATGAGTGTCAAGTAAATGGTTTAACCAAAAACTCTAGGTCTTGGAAAAGATTTGTGGAAGTAAGGGATGATTGGTACCTATGTATATTGTTACGGTAGCTAGAAGTTGACACATACCATACCTCAAATCATTCCTAGAGCCTTTGGGTCACACTCCTTGGCCGCATGCAGCTACTTTCTTCCCATGTCCTCTAGCTCCCTAAGCCTGGTGGGTTCCACA
The DNA here is from genome assembly GCA_963277665.1 of Viscum album. NCBI lineage: Eukaryota > Viridiplantae > Streptophyta > Magnoliopsida > Santalales > Viscaceae > Viscum > Viscum album. The sequence goes on along the minus strand of OY728131.1, from coordinate 1,222,981,564 downwards.
GAAGGGGGGTGTTTGTAACATGTCGAAATGAACACCACTTCATACTTCTATCCTATCTCTCCTACCATGTATGCTACCCTGCAGATTCATCTATCGTTAACACTTCCTCTTCCAAAAAAAAATTTTACATGCTCAAGTCTCTAAGACTGGCTCCAGTTTCTTGATTCCCACTACTATCATTCACTGGTTCTATCCGTTCATCCAAAGAAGATTCAACCACAAAGGTTCTCTCTAGCACCCTAGAATAAGTAGGATTTCTAGAGGAATTGTGTTATCTCCGATTTCCTTTAAACACACCTCGATCAGATGTTCGAGTCCTGAAGCACTGATCGTATTGTATTCATCGATTACCAGGAAAGATCGGTACGCCTTGATGGATACTCAGCTACAGACATGTCGTCCTACCGAAGCTGTAGAAGTTATAGAGAACTCTCAGCCACCTCGTCGAGCAAGTCCTCATCCACCTATGAGTGAGGCTCACCTTGTAACATGAGTGGTATATGATACTGAAACATGTGTCAGGTACTAAGTCTATATGTTTCCTCTACCAGTACCACCAGTTGCAACTGCTGACCAATGAGTAGTGATATAGTTGGCACACTACCTAAAGGTACTATCTTAGGCAACGATCCACATACTGAAGCCTAGTCACTAAGAAAACCATTCTCATGGTCACTCATCAAAAAGTCTAGTAGCTAAGATCACCATCTGCTCTACTGGTATCTCAACTAGGCGAAAAACTCTATAAATTGCCTCCAGTCAGCCCTCAGCTGCATGAGAATCTGTCTCTCCTCGAAACCTCATAGGACTCTACTTCTGGAACTCATACGATTGCACTTTATTTTTGTGCATCGTATGCTATTATGGATGGTGGTATCTGCTTCCCTATGGGTGATGGTGCTGCTGGTACTCCACCCGATGGTGCCAACATAGTAAGAGGGCCCTACATTGGAGCCTCGTCGCTTGGTGGGCCGTCATTGTGTAATCTCTCAGAACTCTAACTGGAATTCTTGATAAAGGAATCCTGAACTAATGCGACATGGTCAAAAGTTATACCTAGTGAGATGACCTGGTTGAGTTGACTTAAATAAAAGTTTTGAAAACATACACTCAATCAGTGTTTTCATGCACTGATTTGGAGATCTATTGTCAGGGTCCTTGTGTATGGATGTGTCGGCTGCCGCACCAACACTTGACTCCCAGAACTAAAAACCCCACTTGGTACCCTTAACAATATTTCTTCATATAAAATAAAGATCAAAGTCCTAAGTTGTGTGGTAGAACCACACTACTTTGATACCAATTTGTCACGACCAGTCCCCCGGGGCCAGTATCATGACTACCCCAAACCCACATTCCATAAACCAGAGGTTGTCGACTAGCACCAAAGGCATAAATCTATAATCTGGGAAGTCAAATCCTTTATAACTATAAAAAACACAACATATTACACAAAAAAAGAAAAAAACTATGTAAAATTGTATACAAAAGATGTGATGGAAAGAAAAATGATCCGGAAATACAAGCCCAACTATAAATATCAAGGAAACTGAAAGTACAAGGAAATACAAGTACAAATGAAGAAAAGTAAAGTAGTTACTGGGTCATCCTTTCGTGTTCCTACTTGAAGGGTTGGTACAGATGGTCTCTTTATCACTCCCATCATTCTGTCTCCTCCATGTACTCTCACGTCGTGTAGTCCACCTCTGGGTACCATCCAGTCCTGCAACTATCTGCCTTAGATAACGTTTTCTGTCGTCTACATCCAATACAAAAAGGTGTGGGCATAGCTCATTTAGGGGTGAGTATAACGATACTCTGTAGGGACCCTGAGATCCTCAAGGTCTCAAAAAATCCAACAAGGATAAACCACAAAGTATGAAATCCATAGATAACCATTACTTATGTATATGCCCATACATATTCCTAAGTAATCTAGTAACCCATCTCAATCATGAGAAAAAAAAAGACATTGAATCAACTCAAACCAAGATTTTTTTTATCGAAACCACAATTTCTTAAGAACTCATCCACTTTCGAGTAATGTGATATTGTCATGACATAGAGGTGCTTCTCACTAACCTTGGACTACTGAGGTACTCCTCCTATCGAGTACCATGAGTCTGCTGCCAACTACCAAGCACTCCTTTGATGTGGGTCTGTCGCCAACTACCAGGTAGTCCCCCTAATAGACTGTAGAGGTTATCCTCTTATCGAGTACCACGGGTCTACCTCTAACTACCAGGCACTTCTCCGCCTTGGTTCTGCCGCCAACTATCAGGCGCTCCCCACTGGGATAGTCGAATCACTCCAAGTCGAATCGGTCAAGCAGTCGTCAGGTCTTTGAGCTACTAGGTCTCTGCACTCTGTCTGCTCGTCGGTGGATGAATCCGTCCATTATCTACTGGGAAATACTCCAAATATCGCAAATTTCCAAAAAAAAAGTATCTCATAGGTCCGCCGCATCATAGGGGTCTCAACTCCACAGATAGCCTGTCAATTGGACGCCCGGTCTGTTAGATATTATCCTTTTAGTCCAAGGGGTCCGGTTGGATTCATGTATGATCCAACCTGATCCTAACTCAACTATAACCCAAACTCCATTGTGGTATTCTCAAAGGGATGACTTCATTCCAATAATACAGGCACCGCTTACGGTTCGTCATACGGACGTTCGATGCCAAAGATATGTCCCAAGAAGGTAATGGGTCAGTAATGGGCCCAGGTCCGCTCTGACTCGGTTGGAATGACTCGGCCCAACCCAGTCTGGGCTGACCCTATCTGGGTTGCTTTGGTCAGACTGGCTGGGTCTGACCCGGCCCGTTGGGCAGGTCAGCCTGCTATGTTTTGGCCCGGTCTGTTGGGCCCGTCCCAATGGACTACGAGGGCGGTCTGGCCTAGAGGTCGCTATGTAGGTGACTTAGCCTGAAGTCCAAGGCCAGTTCGGATAGCGTCATGAGGGGCGCATCTCAGATGAATCAGCCTGGAAGGTTAGTGGAAGGCTTCGTGGGTTTCAGGCAGGCCATGTGGGCAACAGGTAGGGTGCGGGAGTGGCCGGGCAGGCCGCGGGTGAGCGCGGGGACGCCAGGCATCGCGCGGGGGGCGCTGGCTGCGCGTGCGGTCTCCGGGAAGTGAGCGAGGAAGTGTGAGGCACGCGGGACGATGGGTAAGGCACTGGTGAGGCCGTGCAGACCACTGGGATGAACGGGCAGCGTGCGGGGGCACCGGGCAACGCGCGGGGGCGCCGGGCAGCGCGCTGATCAGTGCGGGGGGGGGGGGGGGGGGCAGCGCCTGGGACACCAGACTGGGTGCCAGTGAAACTGGGTAGGCCACGGAGATGTGCGGGGAGCGCGCATGGGATCAATGTAGTGCTCGGGGGTGCGGGGCAGCACGCGGGGGTTCCTGCCAGCACGCGGGGTAACCGAGCATCACACAAAGTAGCGTGCGGGGGCGCAGGCATCACGTAGGGGCGCCGAGTAGGGCACCAGAGGGGTGGCGTAGCGTGCGGGGGTGCCAGGCAGGGCGTTGGTGGGGTTGTATAGGCCGCGGGTCAGGCTGTGGGTTCAGCTAGGGTGCGCCTCAGGTAGGGCGTCGGGAGGCCGTGGGTAGGTAGGTCAAGCATCGCTCGGCCGGCAGTGTCCGTCCGAGAGCACCGGTTCGCCGCGGGGGTGGCGTGATTCACGGATGCTGCAGGTACTGTGACCATCGTCATTGTTGGCTTCTTCATCATCGCCTCATCGCCTTTCCGTAGAACATCACCACAAAGTAGAAGACCGAGGGAGGGTGTCGGGCCATGTTAGGTTAGCTCACACCCTCCGCATTTATATATGTATGATTTGGATCATCAAAAAAAGTAAATGATTAATAACACATCCTCAACAATATCTTTTTATCCGATGTAGAAGATAACAAGAGGGTAAAATAATATCAAGAAATATACCCCCTACCTTGCTCGTATTTGGTTGACGTTGGCGGAAAAATGCACACATCGTTCGTTGATAGAGTCACGAAAGAAGATGTAGAGGATCTTCGTTCATAGTGTTCGCCAAGAACATCCAAACTCAAGTTTCATTGGCTTTTTGACGACGCTCCATGTCGGTAGGTGTCCGATAATGAAGTAGAAGAAGGTCAATGTTCTTCATTCTTCGTTGGAGAAGGCGTAATCCTCCAAGTGTTGGGCGTCACGTCACTTTGTCAGCGTTTCGTCATTTAGTGAAGCCGTCCCAAAACATCCTCCCATGCTACCTATATATAGGTGAAGGGGGAGAGGTAGAAACCACTAGGTAATTTATGATGGTTTATTTATTAGGAACCTTCCAAAATTCCAACGATGTGGTTACTTAATTTAAAAGTGGGGGTCAAGCGAATTAAATAGTTTTGGCGCAATTTAAAAGTTGTGTCGGTTTAATTATTTGAGGATTCGAAGAGGCTTCCCCCACATAGCCTACATCAAAACAAAAGATATTATATAATTTTATATTGACAAATAAAATTAATTGGAAACAATTAATTTCACATTGACACATATAATTAATTTGACAACATTTAATTTTACGTGGACACATAAAATTAAATTGGAAGATATTAATTTTACATCGACGCATAAAATTAATTGAGGGGGTTGAGAGATTTCCTCAACCACCACATTAATTGGGGAGTTAAGTGTCATGTGGTCCCTACATCATAACCTCTCACAAGGCCTTATGCTTGGGTGGGCCCCACCACCATATCCTCTCTTGGGAGGTTAGGGTGTGGTGGTCCTACCTCTAACTCTCAAGTAGAGGTTGTAACCAACAAACACTCACATGGCAGCTTAAAATAAAATAAAGTGTTAGCTCACTTTATTTTATCGATTTTATTTATAAAAAGACAAAAACTAACTTTTATTCTCGACTAACTGTCATCGAGGTGATAGTTTTCTTAAGCGAATACCAACACTACGAGTTCAACGGTGCCCTCCGATTTCAATTCCGAGCACCAGTTCAAAAGTTATAAAAAGCCCGCTCGTAATTTTACTGAACATACCCAAAAAAAACATCATAAATTGATTTCGGGCACACCGGGCCTTGGAATCAAGCACCGTAAATTTTTTCTGACTTGTAAAATTCCTATGTATTTTGAAAAAAAATTCCACGGGATTTTTAGGAAATTAAAGATATGAATAAATAACAATAAATTTAATATAACATTTACATAAATAATAACCACTATAATTGAATAAAATATAATAATTGAATTGATATACAAATTGTAATAATACCACTAGAACATATATAAATAACATAAAAATATATTTGTATTTACCTAAGGTGTAATACATAAAATATTTGCATTGATATCTACTACAATATCCCTTTCCCATAACTACCCTATAAGATCATACACCGGATTTATATTATAATTTTCATGAAAACATTAATCAAAATTTCACATGTGTACATATAGTGTTGAGAAATAGTACCCAGTATGGTCATCCTATGTTGAGAGATAACCCCATGAACAGTTATTTTCACTGTGAAACAACAAATAATAATATATTAAAAACCCAAATGTCAATACACTTCAATATCTATCATACCAATATTTTATGACTATTGTTAAATGAGATACTATTATATGACATTCATTACTCTAATAAAATAACAACATATTAATATGTGTTAAAATATATAACATTTATATTGTCAAAATCTTAATATATAGGGTCCTTGTGAACTATGTCGAGTAAGAAAATAACAATATACCGAAAACTATGCTAGAACCCATATCATTTGAGATTATATATCCTTATGAGACTTTAAATATTACATGAATCACCCTAAATCTTACTTGGTGGATTTTGGAATCCATCACACATTTTATTTTCCATCTATTAATATAAGTAACATGTGATAAAATAATAATATCATCGAATATTCATTCATATGTTTTCCTTTCATTTACTTTCAATATATATTACACATGATGAGATAATTCAGGAGTTAATATACTATAATCACATACTAATTTTCTAAATATATATATATATACATTTCCATTAAACAAAATAATGTGGGTCCAAAAAATACATAGTGAAGTATTATCTTCCCTGATCCTGATATTGTTGGAGAATATGTGTGTAAACATTAAGGTAAATTATATTTTATCTTAAAATTAAATTAATTGTTGACGTCATGAATTAATTTATATTTGTATCACCAAAATAATTAATCAATGATTTATTGGCAGTGATATTCTAAGATAAACATATCTTCCATAATATTTCTCTATTAAAACTTAAAGGTTAACAATAGTTTAAATACATACATGTTGTTTTATATCTCAAACCCTTGTTGGTGAATGAGTATATCTAATCATAGTGGAACATGTTCTATTTCAATATCAAAATACATCTAACATTATCACATAAAAATATATGATTTAGTGAATAATTAAATACTACTATCAAATCACTAATCTAGCTATCATTAAGATGAAACATTCTCCATTATGTTATATAATTTCATCATATTGTTCTATATCATTTTATATATTATTTCCACTTAAAAAATTATAACAATTAAATGTCACTTATTATATTACTAAACTAATATAATCATTGAGATATTAATATTAACAACTATATTATAAAACTATATCCCTATAAGATCAGTGTTTCAGAAACATTATTTAAACATTCCCTCATTACTATCACAATTTATTTATTAGACTATAATGAAATCCATTGAAAAATAAATATGATTCATATCTTCATTATCTATAGATGTAAAATAATTAATAAATACATAATTAAATATCTATAACCTCTTTATGGAAATAATTAAACATCACTATAAAAGTATCCAATCAAAATTATGTTCATTATTCTTTAATGTTTATGATTCACATAATTTATATGTAATAACATATTATCTAACATATCTTATTGAATCATATTAATTTAACTTAATAATTTATATTTTTATATAGGGAAATAAAATAACTCCAAAATATTTTGATCAAACACAATTAGTTTACTTGAATTCATAAATAATTTGTACCACTTATGTAATTAACTCACATACATCATATTTTGTATAATATTATCCTAAATATTACAATAATTCTATTTTATTTTTATTTTATACTAGACACAATATCATTATTTTTAAAACTATAATTTATTTCTATTTCATTAAAATAATTCATTTAAATTTATATCCACTCTTAAAAATTAATTATTAATACTTTAAAAGTCTTCAAAATATCATATTTAAAATCATTAATTATTCAATAATCTCCCCAATAACATCAATTCATATTTTATTACGACAAATAAATTAATAAATACTATTATAAATATTTATTATTATATTTAATGTATTCCAATTTATTATAAGTATTTCATTATCATCAATAATAAATAATAGAGCAGAAATATTTTTTTTACATCCCAAACACATTATCAATTTAACAAAGAAAACATATTTTATAATATTAATTATTCAGAGATACAATCCTGAAATATTTTTTATTATGAAATTAGGGAGTCTTATTTTGTATGAAAAAATATCTATATCTACTTTCATGAAATTCCTCTATGATCACTTTGCTAAAAATTCAACACAAGATCACATGTTATATTAAACATTAAATTATCCAATTTGGATTATCAAAATTATCAAAAATGATATAAATAATTTATAATTTGGACTAATATGTATAAATGTGTCCAAAAAAATCTATTAAAATTAGAAATTGATATGGAACATTACACATTTTTCCAATGTCTATTGAATATTGAAGTGGTTCTATGTCGCCCCACCATGCATTTCCAAACACGATTATAATAGAGTCATTCCACATCATCCGTGATTAATATTTACAATTTGATCATCTAATAAAATTTTCCTACTCATTATGTATCATTCTTACAATGAATATTCATACTTTAATATGGTGGTTATATATCCGAACGATCTAATCACTCAATGTAAACTACATCATACCCCACAAATAGGTACTTATCACCCCTCTATATGAGTATATAGAAAATAATACGATGTTTGATTATTGAGTGGAAGACCATGATTCTAATTGGAGCCTAATTTCTCAATCGATTCATTGATAGTCACCACCGACCATAGAACCCTAGAGATTGAGGATTTTCAATTTATTTTATATTTTACATACTGTTTATCCTATCATGAAGAATAAATAAATTATTGTTTCATTACATGAATAAAAAACAACATTTCAGAAAAATAAATATAGAAAATTAAAATGAGAGATAAATATAAACTTAATAAATTATAATATGTATATAGAATCATAACTGTAATGCTCTAACCCCAGTTACCTAGAGTCAGTGCATTATTACATTACATTGGCATGATACAAGGAAATCATGTCCCGAAAGACCGATTAGTTTAGTAGCCCGGGAAATACTAGATACATTCATAAGGTCAAAATTACAACTTGAAAAGAGAAACCACACTAAATTATTCCATTGTAAACATCCAAGCTTCTTATATTATGCCTGAAAGTAACTCATAACTAACTTCTTCACATCCTGGGAAAACTAAAACATAGAAAGGGGTTATCTCAAATGATCAATAAGGGTAACAATATAGTGGGAACATTCATAAATAAGCATCAACATTTAAGGCAATGCATAACTAAAACAAAATCCTTTTAAACATGAACATCAACATAATATGGAAAAAATGTAAATAATGTAATTTAATTATTCACATGGATATTCTACTAGTCGAATAATCACATGCAATATCAATAACTACTTTCATAATGATGGAATGCATAATTTTATACTATCATAACCACATAGTCAAGGCCTTGTGTGAAGACTACAAATAAGATTTTTTCAAGGTGTTGTGCCAAGACACTAGTTTGTCTCATGAGACTTACCGATGTATTGAGGAGCTATAGAGGGATCCACCCATCACTTATTATGTCCAATGCATTCCTCATATGAAAATTTTGAAACATAACATAAACATTCGTATTAAAACTAGCATAAGAAATGTCAATACTTTCTCCATAAACCATGAATGGTATAAAAATAGCACATCCACAGTCTAACATAACTCATTCAATACAATTTGGAAGATTTTATTGTAACAAATTAACCTCAATTGAGAATAATGAAGGATATTTATAAAGATTAAAATAATCATCAAACTATTGAGAGAAATATCCATTTTTTTCTTGAAAACATTTAAATGTCCCACTATTTGTCATTAAGTTGATTAAAAATAGATTTTTGAATCAAATTTTACCATACTACATTGAAAATTATAAAATGAATTTTAATTTTAAAACTTTAATTTCCATACAAATAAAACATTAAAACCATTTTTAAAACACAGACATTAATGAGAATGATTTTTAATAATAAATCTTTAAAACATTTAAAATGATATTTTAGTTATAGTTCCTAACCAAAAGAGAGACACATGAACACAAATAATTGAGGTAATAAAATCATTTTAATATCATGATAATAAAGGTATTCATGATATACTATTTCAAAGTACATTATATACACTATATAAATGTTATTTGGTGTATAACAAGAAAGAAGTCTCAATGGAATGTTAATTGAGATGAAATCTCTTATAAAGACAGTATCCTTTGGTTATAGATAAATGAACGAAATAATTATGTGTGACCAATATAAATACACACAATATGATTTTATATTCAGTGTAATTCAGTCAGAGTACATTCACACATATTCTTGTAAAAACAACACCAACGAATTGGATTCTTAACTCAACAAATGGAGATTGAGTTAAAATTACTGTTATCAATTTCATATCGATGACATGAGAATTTATCAATGGAGTGATTATGTGTATCAAAAGTATATAAATATAAATGGGAGTTGAAATTATGACATAAGAAAATGAATAGTTATTTCACACATAACATTGGAGTAAAATAATCAATGATGTATGTGTAAAGTAGAATGAGTGGAAATTGAAATTTGTAATTCTCTTCACAATTTGGTAACTTATGAAACATACATCCCATGAAAGATTTATCATTAAATGATGATGAAAATATGCATAAATTAAAGTATATTACACAATGAATACAATAATGGGCATTACAAACACCACATGCAATAAATAGGGGTGAGAATTGTAAATCTCACGGAATTAAAAGTGAGATAAGAAAACCCATTACATCAAGTCCGAATTGTCTTGTGTGTTCCTTGTTCTTCTAGAATAATAAAATTAAATTAATTTCTAATTGATTAAGAACCCTTTTCAATTTTATTATTCCTTTTATATCACTTATTACCTTTCTATAATAATTAGTTAATTATTTGAGTTCGTATTGGATATTTTATTGATGTTCCGAACATGAGTCAAAAATGAACTTGTTATAATTACAATTTTTCCATGTGGTCAAAAGTCCATTATATCCAGAATAATATAAAATATTTAGATATAATATATATATTATATATCCAGTATATATATATATATATATATATATATATATATATATTTATAACATTACATATCATTTGGAGATAAGAAATGAAATTCACCTTTCATGGGGACGGTACGCCTTACGTACACATGAACGCTACTTTCATTTCTATTTTTTATTTTAATGGAATTAAAACATAATGATACATAGGTATAATATAATTCCATTATAATATAATATTATATATTTTTTACATAATTTAATTACCTCTATCTTTTATATGTTCCATGAATGTCATGACCAAATCATATCACTTTGAGGGGGCGGTAGTCCGCACATCCTCAAATGGAATTATCGTGGTCACACATATTGGAAATCATATTGGTGAGTTTTTAAATGAAAATTACTGAAGAATAGAGAAAACATAATCATAATATACATAATATATAAATACAGTACCATCATAATGGCCACCATACGAGGTGGTAGGAGATAATCAAACAATCATCGTTTCATGAGGAGTTAGTTTGTCATCCGGAGAAACATTATGTTCTTCTCCAATTAGATGGATGTGTGTGTAAGTTTAACTTAAATACATCTTATAAAAACATCCTAGTATATTTAAGATACTGGTTTTGTTAAGAAAATAATGGGGTAAAAAGAGTTCATGGGGTTGGACAAGTAAAATAAGAGAAATAAATTTAAGAGAAAATGTTACCTTTAATTTGGGTAACTCCCTTTGTATTGAACCAAAAGGACTTATTGAAGTGACGTCATTCTAAAGTAAATCTTATAGGTGGAGGGGATGGATGTAGTTATCTTAATTGGGTAGAGGTTGGATGAGACAAAAGGCTTGATAGGTGTGAAAAATTGGTTAGAAGTGGTCCCCTTTTATAAGGGAGAGGAGTGGCTCCTTAGGAAAGTGTGAAACTATTATTTTATTGTAAACATCTATTTGGTATAAAAATGTCCAAAACACATTAAACTCGAAGAAAAGATTACTAATACTTGAAATAAAATCATCCAATTAGAATTTGAGATGATTTGTATAATATTTTAATAATCACATTCTTATTAATTTAAATCATTTATTAATAAGGTAAACCCAACATCCTTATTGTGTCATAAATAATTTAATTTATATGATGTATAAAAATTATAAACAAAATCCCATGATGTAGGAAATATTTTTATCTTCCCAATTAATATATATAGTCTAATATATACCTTATATAACCCCATTTAAATATTGATTTAATAAAATATATTTTTTTGTGTCATTTTTATCTTTACTTTAAATTAATTAATCTAAAGAGTCATTATCACTATAAAGTGGCTCCATGGGGTCCCACAATAAACCCAAGGATTCCCATGGTCTTCCATGACTCATAAAATAATGTTAGGACAAGTGTTAAGGTAATTTTATATTATTATAATATACTTTTTACCTTGAATTATCTTATTTATCTTTAACCGAGGTAAATAAAAGTCAAAAATTACAATTCACCAAAAATTATTTTCATCTTATTGAACCACATTTTACTTCTTGATATTATCCTTGTCTCTTGGATTTTTCAGAAAAATTCCAAAAATTCAGCCTAATATTTATTTTATTTTTGGAATTAAAAAATGATGTGTATTTTTCTAAATTCAAAAAATAGAAGTGGAATTAATTAATTTAAAATTAATTCCCGTTGTTTAAACAAATACCATATTTTTTAGAAATAATAACTATCAAAAGATTGACACATGTTTATGTCCAATTTCAATGTGAAATTAATTCATTGACCAAAATTAGATTAATTGGTAAAAATATATTCTATTTGAACTTTATAAAAATTAAAAAGATAATCTAACCATATAAATTAATTAGATTAAATCACAGTTTTGAATTAAAATACAGTATTTTTCACTATTCAAAAAAAAATTGAATTTTATCAGAGAAATACCAAAATTTTACCCAAAGTAAATTTTTATGTCCCAATTCTAAAGAAAATTTTTATTTTTTCAAATATAACATATAAAAATGGCCAAAATAATATTTAAAGAGGGTTCTCCATCAAAAGGCAGTAAATCGGCTCTTTATTGAATATTACAATATTTATGCTTAAAATAGAATTCCTTTCTTATTTTAAGTCTCTATCTTTTATTGGATAAATGTAAAAACATTTTAAAAACATATATAATCATATTTTAGTTAGTTATATTCATTTCCACCAATACAGTGGCTCAGCGTTAAGTACCATTTAAAATAACAATATTATATTATTAGTGTGCAACGTATGATTTCAAAGAAACATGTAGTCATGTATCGGGTAATCCATCGAACATAGCAACCCCTTTAAATAAAAATTTACATTTAATTCACAAATATTAATAAATATGAAAATTTATTATTCTTTATTTACCTTGGATGTTACATCCTTCCCCCCATTTGGGAATTGCGTCCTCGCAATTTTAAAATTGGGCTCGAAAACATTATTGAATGCACCACATCAGAAAAAGTGTCAATAAAACTATCACTTTATAATAAATTAAGAGAGGTAAAAAAAGTTTACTTGAGAAAAAAAGTGTCATGTTCTGATAGAGAGGGATAGAAAACATGGTCAAGAGAAAGTTAATAACAAGAAAACCACAAAATTTTTATGGGACAAACAGTAATTAGTTTCCCAGTAGGAAATGTAAACACACAACATTTTTTTTATTCAAGTTACATTTCATAAAGATGAGGAATTTATTTATAATATCGACTAAGGACATAAAGAGATATACTTACTTTTTAAACTTTCTACCACTAAATATTTTTTTAAACGATGTGTATTCAAGAAGAATTGGTCACACTGGAAGAGATAGAATAAAATTCTAGAGTATTACATGATCTACAAGAGATAAACTATATGATTACCTTGTCTTTAGAGATTAACCACCAACAAAATGGTTAGTACAAGATCAGATGATCCCTAAAAAGGATAATCCTTTATAGAAAGAAATACTAATCTTAATTTATAAAATTAAACCAACAATACCCAAAGCTCAATTAATTCAATTCAATAAACAATTGTCCATAAAATCAATAAATATAATCTAAACTAATTTTGAGACCCAAAACATAGAAGAAATTGATTACACAGTCTTCCACATTAAATTGTATCTCCAAATGACATCAACTACTCTTAAAGTCACATACTTAAAAGCGATTAACCTAATCACATATTCTCTATTATAGATTAATAATTTCAATAAATAGCCCAAATCACAATAAATCCACAATAAAAACATAGATAAAAATACACCATTACTCCTAAAATTAAATCCCATATTATTCTATTTTCCTTGGGAATATAGTGTTCCCAACAAAGTGAATGTCTTCTAAATAACATTTATAACTTAATCACCAAATCATTTTCCTATACTAAGGGTATTCATTTGATAAGACATAAGATCCCAAATAAACTTATTATTGATCAGTAAAATCATTTAACTAAAAATAATTAGTCATACCAACCAGGGAATTCACGTAGTCCAGTGGTAGGTGATAAATCTCAATCGCACTTTGGTTGTGGGTTCGATTCTCATAGCTTTGTCTGACGCAATGGGTTGTCACACGGTCTGTGTTTTGTCCTTTTTTAAAAACTATATTTTATTACATTACCAAAATGTGATAAATTCATCTAAATAACCATAACATAATTTAACCACAAATTTTATCTCATACCTTGAATTTTTATCCCAAAATATAATAACTTGTAATTGCCTCAAACCAAATGATCATATAAAACCAAATCGTTATTTATAACTATATCCACAAGAGGAAAGATAATTCTTCCTCAAATATCACATTCACATGACTAACTACATGGTTAAAAATATAAGAGAAAATTATTCCAATGTAATCCCATCAACAAGGATCACTAATACATTTAAACACTTCTCCATCCATTTATTTCCACATAGATTTTTCTTTGACAAAGAGAATATCCTATAGAATAAGAAATTCACTCGGGTAATGGCAAGGTCCCCTATATTTACGGAAAATGACTGTAAATGGATTACTGGGAAATTTTTTATTTTCTTCCATAGTACAATTCATTTTTACTCATAAATTCTTCACTTTATATCCTTCTTTCCCACAGGTAAAGAATTTATTTTTTATATTCAGACACTTTCCTGGGTGACTCCTTCCACATTTCCTGGATGATGGAAATTGATGATTCATTTCTCCATGGTCTCCACTGCAAGAGCTCTTATCATTCATCACCATTCTCTTCTTTGTTGAGTCGGGGAGTTGGTTAATATATATGTTATTGATGATATTTTTGGAAAACTATTTTGGCATGAACACGATATGTTTTATGACTATCAACATTCTAATTTGTTACTCATTTACACCACCATTCCCACCATTTACATCATGTGAAAAGTTACTATGACTTACTTGTAATCTAGCCATTGACTAAAACCAGAAATCATTGTGTTAGTAACAGTAGTCATTAAATCATTTAGAGAATATCATGACACTATATTTTCAATTTTAAAACACCTTAAGATTAACCAAGGTCATTTATTCTGATCATATATTAAAATAAAACAAATCGGTTTGTAAATAAAATGTAAATTATCCTAAGTATATCCCTCGGGAGTGTCATAACCAATAGTGCAGCAAAGCCCATTGTCGGGCACCAGTTCTTGTTCGAGTCTTGCTCAAATTGGTGTTTTCGGGGTTTACCCCTACGTACATCTGTGCCAGAGCCGCCTCAACCTTCTCATATCCAAATAAAGATGTATTTTTGGAAAAATCACAAAATATATATAATACCAATATTTTAGGATGTTCTTATATACTAATTCTCAAATTCTATCTTAGGGCTATGTGCTCTAATCAGAGTTTATCTAAATCTAGCTTCCAAGGTTTGTAATAAACTTTTTCTGATACCAACTCTAATGCTCTGACCCAAGTTACCCCATGTTGGTGCATTATTATATAACATTGGCATGATACAAGGAAATAATGTCACGAAATACCGATTAGTTTAGTATATTTGGAAATACTAGATACATTAATAAGGACAAAATTACAACATTAAAAGAGAAACAACACTAAATTATTCCATTGTAAACATACATGCTTCCTAGATTATGCCGGCAAGTCACTCATAACTAACTTCTTCACATCATAGGAAAAATATAACATAGAAAGGGGTGATCTCAAATGCTCAGTAAGGATAACAATATAGCGGAATCTATCATAACTAAGCATAAAAATTTAAGGAAATGCATAACTAAAACAAAGTCCTTTCAAACATGAACATCAGGATATTATGGAAAAAAATGAAATAATTCCATTTACTTATTCACATGGATATTCTACTAGTCAAATAATCACATGAAATATCAATAAACACTTTCATAATGATGGAATGCATAATTCCAGACTATCATAACCACATAGTCAAGGCCATGTGCCAAGACTACAAATAAGATATTGTCAAGGCCTTGTGCGAATACACTAGTTGTCTCGTGAGACCAACTGATGCATTGAAGAGCTATAGCAGGATCCGCCCGTATAATGACCCATACTTTACATACATTGTTCTTACTTCAGAATTGAAGAACACTTATTACAACATATAACAAAACCATTAAAGGAACGTATAGGTATATTGTCATTAGAAACTGGGAAACATAAACAACTGGTTCAAAAATCATCTACGTTGTCTCCCATTTATTTCATCATATCTAGAGTCCCTTTTTGGCATATCCTACATAATACCCTTGTTCCCGAATTGGGGAAAAGAAACCACACAAAAGGGTGAGCTCAAATGCTCAGTAAGGGTAAAAAAAATAAATATAAATCATATCATATTCATAAGAACATAACATTTTGAATATCTTAACCTGCACAAGAGATCATAATATCATAACATGGCATAAATCATAGTGGTGAAATGTAATCCCAATAATCATAACGTAAAACATGAAACTTTGTGTCATACACACATAATCATAGAAAATCATTTCATTTTAGTCAAGACTCATTTCCAAGACTATCATAGCGGACAAAGTCCATTACTGAACTGAGTTCACTCCTCATTCCAGTCCTGTATCAATGAACCTGATTAACATTCTGTTCCATCAATGTCTATATCATGAGATATAAATCTTTACCCAATGCATTAGAGGGAGATATAGTTCCCACTAATCTCATAATGATACCATTCTTATCTGTGCCACAAAATCATAAATCATACATCATAACATAACCCATGTAATAAATATGGGATTCTTAATCATCAAGCCATCATATCATAATACATATAAGATAAAAGGACATCATAAAATTAATTCCATAATAACATAATAAAATCAATGTAAAAATAGGAATAGAAACATAAACCTATATAATCTTAGATTGAAAATAATTTTGGTAAAACACTTGAACTTCATTCTTGAGGAAAATATCATTTCTACTTCAAAAACATTTTTCCTTTCTTAACATGTCATACAATATTAAAATAAAATAATTTGATTAAAAATAAACACGAAAACATTTAAAGTATGCTTCATGGAAATATTGTTTTATGAAATCATAAATATCCATTCATGTCGTATAAGTTAAAAAACATTCTTCTCGTACTTTGGCCGGAAAAGTCAACAAGTACCTCGTACTAAAAATGACAAAAGATTCCTTTCATATCTTTTACTAAAAACTCACCAAAGGGTAAAATTGGATTTAGACAATTTTAAGAAGATAGAAATAATATTACATGTTGAGGAAACATTGATGTGGATGATAAATACACCCCATTAAATACTAAAGTATAAATAATCTCGGATAAAAATGAGATTGTGAGATTTTACCTTATCTTAGGTCTGATATGCTTTGTACGTGTCCAAACCTCCGGTTTAATGATTTAAATAATGTAATTGACTTATTAAATAATAATATACATTGTTATTATAGCATATATGATCATATTCTTATCTTATTATTAGTAATATTTCATTGCTACATGTTATTCGGGTGTTTATTGCTTTATGTTCTTATGCGTGTTTTGTCGAATAAATTCTTATTCTTCTTTTTAGATTATAGATAACTCATTTAAAGAATGGTATTAATGTAATATATATCATATTTATTCATTCAATTCGTTTATATAATCATTATTCAATGAAGATCATGTAGAACGAGTCGTATCACATCGTGGAGACGGAAGGTTGTACGTACGCACAAGCGATGATATCGTTCCCATGATCATGGTATTGTATTGAAGTGTATGCATACTATTTCAGAATCAATATAATTTTACAATAATCATATATAGTTATTATTTACACCATTATACCCATCCAAGTAAGGTGGTCGTGGAAAACAGATTACACCACGGCGTGGAGATGGTATTCCGTATGTACGCACGCGCGGTGATTTCATTTTCCGTAGGATGGATAGAAGGTGAAATAGAGTTGTTTAATATTTATAATAAAATATAAGTATATGAGTGATACTTATGTTATTACTTCATAATAAAACAAGTAAAGAATAATAAGTAGAAGAAGAAATAAATATGAAAGAATTGGTAACAGATATTACCTCTTCTTCGACATGCCTCTTTGAAACATCCTTTTAAGGCACTAAGATTGGTCTTTGAAGAAGACCACGACCTGTAGGATATTTCTAGGGAAGTGTAGAAGAGAAATATTCAGGGTTTTTCTGATCTTGAAAGCACAAAGTGGTGTGATGAGGAGAGGGAGGAGGTTCCCTTTTATAATGGAGGAGAGGGGCACCTTTGGAATTATAAGAAATATTAATTTATAATAAATTACAAACCTACTTATAACCTTCAAAAATGACTCAAATCCTAAGCATAAGTGATATAGTGTTCTAATCGCATTATCGAATAAAATTTAGACAATTTGGGAATTTAATTTATACATTATCAACATGATTTATCCTTATATAATCTATTTAGTTTTATTTGTGGTAATAATATTTTAAATTTTAATCAGTATAAATAATTACTTATATGTTCTCAATTGTACATAATTGTATACATTATTAAATTTTAGACCATATAAATATTAATTTATAATTTTTAAATTTTTTTGTGATTTTTAAACTATATTATAATATGTAATTTCTATAAATTAACCGTAGTGTAAATTTTGACACTATTCATTTATTTGTGTTTAAATAAAATATATACAGAAGATTTTTTCGAACTAAAATATTTAACAGATTAAAACCATGTCATGTTTATCTATAATATTAGTGGAGCTCGTTAAATAGTTCATATAATATTTATTTCAATACTTTTAAAATCATTTATTTGATATTTCAATCTATAAAATAATTTCAACAACACTATTGTGTCAGAATTAATGATAATTATTTAATCCCTAAAAATCATAAATAAATTTATATGATGTAGATAATTTTATTATATTTTTGTAGACTATTCATGTTTGATGTTTTATGATGTTTATCACTAAATTAAAATTACTTTACTTATAATATTTAAGAGAGTGACATGTTGTCACTTTCTTTGGTTTTAATAATAATTATATTATTTCATGGTCAATAGTCCATGAAATGATTCTTGTCCGACCCTTTGGTGATATGTGTAGATTTTTAGTCATCCAATATGATTCTATGAAGTGTTAGGGTAATTTTATAATCTTATTTTTACCCTTAATTACCAGCTTTTCCTTTAACTGTAGTAAATAAAAATTACCATAGTTATTATTCATAATATCAAAAAAAAGTAACCTATTAACTTAATTTAGACCCACTGAAACCAAATATTGAATCCATTTTTCAAAATTCAAAACAAGGGATTTGAAGTAATCAATTTAATATTAATCCCGTTGTTAAGTAAACGGGTTTTAAAAGTTAAAACATTGCCAAAGATTGAAATGTTTTAACCTATGAATTCAATGTAAAATTAATGATAATGACATACATTATATTAAATGGTAAAAATATATTCTATTTATCCTTTAAACCCATTCAATATTATAATTTAACCATATTATTTTTTACGATGAAAAAAGTTGTTTTTAATTAAAATATACCATGTTTTTACTATTCATTAAAATATGAAAGTTACCAGAATAATATGACAAATTTATCCAAAGTAAATTTTTATATCCTGATTCCAAAGAAAAATTTAATTTTGTCAAATATAACTTATAAACATGTCAAAAACTAGATTTAAAGTTGGTGCGCCATCAAAAGGCGGCAAAACTACATTTTCTTAAAAATACTGATTTTACCCGAAAAATTTATTTTGTTCTCATACCATGTTCTAGAAAATATATAAGATGAATACTAATTTTATAAAATTCAAAATTCAGTTAATACTATTCATAACAGCTATTTTGTGAAATTATAATAATATATCGTTGTTTAGTGAAACTCGGTATTGCGTACTACACACGCTATCGAGGAAGGTCGTGATTGCATGTAACGCAAGCCAAGCTACTATTTTGAGAAGTAAAAGATTCCTTTGATGTTGCGTATAACATATTACATAAAAAATATACTGCTCATAAAATATCAGGGTGTTACATTATACCCCCATTAAATTGAATTTTCCCTAAAAATTAGTCGCTTCATAACAAACAGATGAGGATACATCTCCATCATCATTTCCTCAAGCACCCAGGTAGCTTTTTTAATTGGTGGTTTCTCCATAAAACTTTCACCAAGAGAGTGGTCTTGTTCCATAGAACTTTTTCACTATGATCCAGAATCACTATCAGCTATTTTTTATAAGAAAAATGTTTCTCTAGTGGTACAACATCGGAGCTGAGTACATGTGAACGATCGGGTATGTATTTTCTCAGGAGAGATACATGGAACACATCATGAACTTAAGAGAGATTTATTGGAATTTCAAATCAGTAAGCAACCTTCCCAACTTGATCCAGTATTTCAAAAAGACCAATATTCCTAGGGCTCGGCTTGCCCTTCTTTCCTAATCTCATTACTCTCTTCCAAGGAGATATTCATAAGAAACCTTAATCACCCATTTCAAATTCTAGGTCTTTTCTTCAGTTGTCGGCATAACTTTTTTTTGACTCTGAGATGCTCTTATGTGTTGTTGAATAGATCTGACCTTTTCTGACATCTCATCAACAACATCAAGTCCTAATAGCTTTCATTCCCCAAGTTCATCCAAGCAAGTTGTAGTCTTGCATTTCTTTCCATAGAGAGCTTCATAAAAAGCTATCTGAATACTGGAGTGAAAGCTATTATAATAAAAAAATTCCACCAAAGGTAGGTTTTGATCCCAACTACCATTGAAATCAATAGAGCAAGCTCTTAACATATCTTCTAGATTTTTAATTGTTCTCTCAGACTGACCTTCTGTCTGAGTATGATAAGCAGTGCTGAACCTCAACTCTGTATCTAATTTATTCTGAAGACATCGCCAGATAATCGAGGTAATCCTCGAATCCTGATCAGATATAATGTAATGTGGTACTCCATGCAATCTTACCACTTCCTTTACATATTACCTGGCAAGATGATCCAGAGATAAATCTTCCGTAATAGCAATGAAGTGTGCCGACTTCGTAAGATGATCAACTATAACCCAGATATCATTATTGTCTTTAGATGTTTAAGGAAGTCCGGTGCAAAGTCCATAGTGATGTTTTCCCATTTCCATTTGGGTATGGGTAATGGTTGTAACATCCCTTTAGACTTCTGTCTCTCAGCATTAACTTGATGACAAACCAACCATTGAGAGACATATTCAACAACATCTCTTTTCATGCCATCCCACCAGAAGTAATCTTTCAGGTCCCTATACATCCTCGTGCTTCCATGATGTATAGAGAATGAAGAACTATGAGCCTCATCTAGTAGCTCCTTCTTTAATTCTAGGATGGGAGGAATAGAAACCCGATTCCTGAACCTTATTATCCCATCACAATCAAGGTTGAATTCAGGAACTTTTCTCGCCTTCTTTTGTAACTCTACATCTTCTTTTTTTGCCTCTATAATCTTTACATGCATAGATGGTTGAACAATCATTTGTAAAAGATAAGATTTTTCCCCTTCAATTATTATTACAAGATCCATCCTTTTTAAATCTGTAAATATTAGATCTTTTGAGATCCTCATCATGGATAAGCTATCATGGTCTTGTCGACTTAATGTGTTCTCCACCTTGTTTGCTTTCCCAGGGTGGTAATGAATTGAGCAGTCGTAATCCTTAATCAGCTCCAACCATCTTCATTAGCGCATATTCAGCTCCTTTTGTGTAAAAATATACTTTAAACTTTTTTGGTCAGTAAAAATATCACACCTTTCACCATAAAGATAGTGCCTCCAAATAATTAATGCAAAGATTATTATAGCTAACTCCAAATCATGAGTTCGGTAATTTTCCTCATGAATTTTAAACTGTCATGAGGCATAAGCTATCACCTAATCTTTTTCCATGAGAATACACCAACATCCTTTCTTGGATGCATCACTATAGATCACAAACCTTTCTCCACTACAAGACAGTGTGAGCACAGGTGCACTGGATAACCTTCTTTTCAACTCCTTGAAATTCTCTTCACACTCCTCCATCCACACGAACTTAACTTTTTTTCGAGCCAACCTGGTTAGTGGATTAGATAATCATGAAACATATTTCACAAAACATCGATAATATCTAGCCAAACCATTAAAACTTCGGATCATAGTTACTTTTGTTGGTCTCGACCATCTTTTTATAACCTCTGTTTTTGGTGGATTCACATATATCCCCTCTTTTGAGATTATGTGACCCAAAAATGCAACTTTTTGAAGCAAAAATTAACACTTGGTAAATTTGGAATAACTATTCTTCTTTATCCAGGTCTTTAATAAAATTCTCAATTGATCTTCATGTTATTCCTTTATCTTTGAATAGACAAGAATATCGTCTATAAATACTACCACAAACTGATCAAGATAGTCTCTGAAGACTCTATTCATTAGATACATAAAGATATCAGGGGCATTAGTAAGACCAAATGGCATCACTATAAATTCGTAGTGTCCATACCTCTTACGGAAATCCGTCTTTTGTATATCCTCTTTTTTTACCCTTAATTGATGATACCCTGAACAAAAATCAATTTTGGAAAAGTATTGAGCTCCGTGTAGTTTGTCAAATAAATCATCAATGTGTTGGAAAGGATATTCGTTCTTGATAGTGATCTTGTTAAGTTCTCGATAATCAATGAAGAGTCACATTGATCCATATTTCTTCTTAACAAACAGAACAGGTGCTCCCTAAGGTGACGCGCTAGGGCGTATGAATCCTTTATCAAGATTCTCTTTGAGTTTCTTCTTTAATTACTGAAACTCAATTGGGGATATTCTATAAGGTTTATTTGAAATAGGCATAGCACCCGGTATGAGTTCCATTGAAAACTCAAATTCACGATTTGGTGGAAGACCTAGAAATTTCTCCGGAAAAACATCATCAAACTCCCGTAAAATGGGCATATTATTAATCATGAGTTTCTCTCTAACCATTTGAGATAAATAACCTTCATTTATTGGAATCAAGACCCATAAGTTGGATGAAATTTTCACTGTAAGGATATATTCATCTTTGCATCGATAGATGATAGTAAATTGATCGGGAATATTAATTGTGATTTCCCGTCTTTGGAAATTGATATGAGCTCCGTATAATGAAAGCCAATTCATGCCATGAAACACATCAAATTCCACTATATGAAGGATCACAAAATTTGTAGGAAGCACTTTCCCACAAACTTCAATCGAAAAGGAATTGTAAACTTTTGATGCGACTACTGTGCCATTAGGGGTTGTCACAACTAACTCAACATCTAATTGTTGAGGTATTACGGTGATAACCTTAGAATATTCTTCAGAAATAAAAGAGTGGATGAATCCAGAATCAAATAAAAATTTTCTACTTTATAGTGGATGGTAACTGTACCTTTCACCACTTCGTTATCATACTCTGCATTGCCGATAGTAATTTCATGTGACTTTCCTTTGTCTTTGGCCTTAACAGTTTGTTGACGTCTATCATCATCAACAACCCTTGGATTTGGGCATTGATTGGAATAATTCCACATCTCCTTTCACATGAAACATTGAAGTGTAGGAGGTGCATTCTGTGTATCCCTTTCTTTGTTCGCATCATTAGACATCCTCTTCCCATTATTTCGACATTCAATAGCCCGATGACCTTCTTTCCCCCACTTAAAACATTTTCTTGTCCCTTTAAGAAAATTCCCTACATGTTTGTTTCCACAATTTGAGCATAAAGGAAAACTCATCTTCCTTTCAGTGTGGTCTTTAGATTTTCCTTTGAAATCCATTTTCCTCTTCTTATCAAACCCATATGATTGATGGGTTACTCCAATCTCCATCTCAACCTTGACAGCACATCGAACAATTTCCTCGTAGCTATTCAAGTCTCTTATGGCTAATGCCCTTCTAAGACTTGTTTTTAAGCCACTAAATAATTGATCGATTTTACTCACAGGTTGGATAATAATTCCGGAAGCATACCTTTCAAGTCCTGTATAATTTACTTCGTAGTTACCAACAGATTCATCATCCTTTTGCTTCAGTTCATGAAACTCCTTCTACATATTTTTTCGAAGAATATAAGGGATGTGATTATTGAAAAATAAGTTCTTGAACTCTTTACATTCCATGGACTCAATTTCATTTATTTTCCTCGTATTCTTGATAATATTCCACCATTGATCTGCATCACCTTCCAAACGATACACTGCTAAGATGACTTTGTCATGTTCAGAACATTGTATAACTGAAAATATCTTTTCAGTGGTATTAATCCATTGTTCAGACACTCATGGATCAGAAGACCCCTTGAATGAAGGTGGACGCTACCTCGTGAAGGATTCAACCGAATTTTGCTCCTTCCTTTTCTCGTTTGGAAGTCCTACATGGTCCATAGCTTGAGAAAGTTGTGTTAGCATGGCTAAAAGATTTTTCATTCCCACTCCCATAACATTTGGTTGCTTAGGGGAACAATTATTGCATTTCTCGTCACATTCAGCATTAAAACGGTTCCTTCGAGTTCCAACCATTAGCTAAAACAAAGAACAATAGTGTGAGAAAAACTAATCATAATAGGAAAACCACATAATCAAGAATAAAATTAAACCCTTTAGGTATTATCATTGGTTGTTCATGGCTATTTCTAAATCACTAATATTGTGTTCTATTCTTAGAAATATCCTTAGGGTTCTTAGTAAGGCTTTCACATCCTAATTTCCAAAGGTTGACTATACCTTTCCTCTAATACCAACTATAACGACCCATACTCTACATACATTGTTATTACTTCATAATTTAAGCATACTTATTACATCATATAAAAAAACCATGAAAGGACCGTGTAGTTATAGTGTCTTTAGAAACTGGGAAACATAAACAATTGGTTCATAAATCATCTACGCTATCTCCCATTTATTTCATCATATCTAGAGTCCCTTTTTGGCATATCATACTTAATACCCTTCATCATTTAATGGGGAAAAGAAAACATACAAAAGGGCATCTCAAATGATCAGTTAGGGTAAGAAAAAGAAATAGCAATCATATCATATTCATAAGAACATAACATTTTGAAGATCTTAACCTCCACAAGAGATCATAATACCATAACATGGGATAAATCATAGTGGTGAAATGTAATCCATATAATTATAACGTAAAACATAAAACTTTGCAGCATACACACATAATCATAAAAAATCATTTCATTTTAGTCATGACTCATTGCCAAGACTATCATAGCAGACAAAGTCCATTACTGAACCAAGTTCACTCCTCGTTCCAGTCATGTATCACTGAACCAGATTAACGTGTCGTTCAAGCCATGTCTATATCATGAGATATAAATATTTACCCAATGCTTTGGAGGGAGATATAAGTCCCACCCATCTCATAATGATACCATTCTTATGTGTGCCACAAAATCATAAAACATACACCATAACATAACCCATATAATAATAATGGAATTCTTAAACATCATGCCATCATATCATAATCCATATAAGATAAAAGGACATTATAAAATTAATTCCATCATAACATAATCAAATCAATGTAATAATAGGGATATAAACATAACCCTATATTGTCTTAGATGGAAAATAATTTTGATAAAACACTTGAACTTCATTCTTGGTGAAAATATCCTTTCTAGTTCAAAAACATTTTTCCTTTCTTAACATGTCATACAATCATAAACTAAAAGAAGTTGATTAAAAATAAAAAATGAAAAATTGTAAAGGAAGATTCATGAAAATATTGTTTTATAAAATCATAAATATCCATTCATGCCATATAAGTTAAAAAAAATTCCTCTCGTACTTTGGCTGGAAAAGTCAAAAAGTACCTCATACTAAAAATGACAAAAGATTCCTTTCATATATTTTACTAAAAACTAAAAAAGGGTAAAATTGGACATAGAAAATTTTATGAGGATAGAAATAATATTACATATTGATTAAACATGGATGTGTATGATAAATAAACCCAAATAAATAACAAAGTATAAACAATCTAGGATATAAATGAGATTGTGAGATTTTCCCTTACCTTAGGTCCGATATGTTGTGTACATGTCCGAACCTCCTGTATAATTATTTAAATATTATCATTGACTTATCAAATAATAATATTCATTGTTATTAAATCATATATGATTATATAATTATCTTATTATTAGTAATATTTCATTGCTACTTGTTATTCCAGTGTTTATTGCTTTATGTTCTTATGCGTGTTTTGTCGAATAAATTCTTATTCTTAATTTTATATTATATATACCTAATTTCCAGAATGTGATTAATGTAATATATATCATATTTATTCATTCAATTTGTTAATATAATCATTATTCAATGAAGATCATGTAGAACGAGTCGTATCACATCGTGGAGATGGAAGGTCGTACGTACGCACGAGAGATGATATCATTCCAATTATCATGGAATTGTATTTAAGTGTATGTATACTATTTCAGAATCAATATAATTTTAAAATGATCATATATAGTTTTTTTTACACCATTATACCCATCCAAGTAAGGTGGTGGTGGAAAACTGATTACACCACGGCGTGGAGACGGTATTCCGTACGTACACACACGCGGTGATTTCATTTTCCCTTGGATGGATAGAAGGTGAAATAGGGTTGTTTATTATCTATAATAACATATAATTATATGATTGATACCTATTTTATTACTTCATAATGAAAAAACTAAAGAATAATATGTAGAAGAAGAAATAAATTTGAAAGAATTTGTAACGGATATTACCTCTTCTTCAACACGCCTCTTTGAAACATCCTTTTAAGGCACTACGATTGGTCATTGAAGAAGTACAAGACCTATAGGATGTTTCTAGGGAAGTGGAGAAGAGAAATTGGGAGGGGTTTTACATTTTTTAAGGCTCAATGTGGTGTGATGAGGAGAGGGAGGAGGTTCCCTTTTATATGGGAGGAGAGGGGCACATTTGGAATTATGAGAAATATTAATTTATAATATATTACAAACCCACTTAAAAACCTCCAAAAATGACTAAAATCTGAATCTTAGATGAGATAGATCTGTAATATCATCATCCAATAAAATTTAGACAAGTAGGGAATTTATTTTAAACATTATAAACATGATTTATTTTTATATAATCTATTTAATTTTATTTTTGGTAATAATATTCTAAATTTCAAATCATTATAAATAATTACTTATATGTTTTGAATTGTCCATAATTTTATAATTTATTACATTTTAGACCATATAAATTTTAATTGATAATTTTTAAATATTTTTGTGATTTTTAAACAATTTTATAATATGTAATTCTTATAAATTAATAATAGTGTCAATTTTAACACTATTCATTTATTTGTGTATAAATAAAATATATACAGAAGATATGATCGAAATAAAATATTTAATAGATTAATAACATGTCATTTGTATCTAGAAAATTAGTGTATCACATTAAATAGTTCATATAATATTTATTTTTATACTTTTAAAATCATTTATTTGATATTTCAATCAATAAAATAATTTCAACATCACTATTGTGTCATAATTAATGATAATTATTTTATCCCGAAAAATTATAAATAAATTTATATGATGAATATAATTTTATTATCTTTGTGGAGACTATTCATGTTCGATGTTTGATGAAGTTTTTCACTAAATTAAAATAATTATACTTACAAGATTTAAGAGAGTGACATGTTGTCACTTTCTTTGGTTTTAATAATAATTATATTATTTCATTGTGAAAAGTCCATGAAATAAATCTAGTACGACCCTTAGGTGATATGGGGTGACTTTTATTAATCCAATAAGATTTTGGCAAGTGTTAGGGTAATTTTATAATCTTATTTTTACCCTTAATTACCATATTTACCTTGAACTGTAGTAAATCAAAATTACCAAAGTTTTATTCATAATATAAAAAAAGTAACCTATTAACATAATTTGGACCCACTGAATCCAAATATGAAATCCATTTTTCAAAATTCAAAACACAAGAGTTTCAGTATTTAGTTTAATATGAATCTCGTTGTTAAGCAAACAAGTTTTAGAAGTTAAAACATTGCCAAAGATTGAAATGATTTTACCTATGAATTCAATGTAAAATTAATGATAATGAAATAAATTATATTAAATGGTAAAAATACATTCAATTTACACTTTCAAACCATTCAATATTATAATTTAACCATATAAATTATTGCGCTGGAAAAGTTGTTTTTAATTAAAATATAGCGAGTTTTTAATATTCATCAAAATATAAAAGTTACCAGAATAATATGAAAAATTTATCCAAAGTAAATTTTTATATCCTGATTGAAAAGAAGAATTTTATTTTGTCGAATTTAACTTATAAACATGTCAAAAACTAGATTTAAAGTTGGTGCGCCATCAAAAGGCGGCAAAATTGCATTTTAAAAAAAATACTTATTTTACCCGAAAAATTTATTTTGTTCTCATACCATGAACTAAAAAATATATAATATGAATAATAATTTTATTAAATTAAAAATTCATTTAATACTATTCATAACGGCTAGTTTGTAATATTATAATAATATATCATTGTTTAGTGAAACTCAGAATTGCGTACAACACACGCTATCGAGGAAGGTCGTGATTGCGTGTAACGCAAGCCAAACTACTGTTGTGTGCAGTGAAATATTCCATTGATGTTGCATATAACATAATAAATAAAAAAATATACTGCTCATAAAATATTAGGGTGTTACATTATACCCCCCTTAAAATGAATTTCTCCCTAGAAATTCGTCACTTCCTACAAACAGATGAGGATACCTCTCCCTCATCATATCCTCAAGCACCCATTTAGCTTCTTCTAATTGGTGGTTCCTCCATAAAACTTTCACCAAGCGAGTGTTCATGTTCTGTAGAACTTTTTCGCTATGATCCAGAATCTCTGTCGGCTATTCTTCATAAGAAAGACCTTTCTCCAGCGGTACAGCTTCGGAGCTGAGTACATGTGAAGGATCAGGTATGTACTTTCTCAAGAGAGATACATGAAACACATTGTGAACTTCCGAGAGATTCGGTGGAATCACCTATTGGTAAGCTACCTTCCCAACACGATCTAGTATTTGAAAAGGACCAATATACCTAGGGCTCAGCTTGCCCTTCTTTCGAAATCTCATTACTATCATCCAAAAAGATATTCATAAGAACACTTTATCACCCACTTCATACTCTAGGTCTTTTCTTCAGTTGACGGAATAACTTTTCTGTTGACTCTAAGCTCCTCTTATGTGTTGTCGAATTGATGTGACCTTTTCTTCCATCTCATTAACAAGATTAGGTCCTAATAGTTTTCTTTCCCCAACTTCATCCTAGCAAGTTGGAGTCTTTCATTTCTTTCCATAGAGAGCTTCATAAGGAACCATCTGAATACTGGAGTGAAAGATATTATTATAAGAACATTCCACCAAAGGTAGGTTTTGATTCCAACCACCTTTGAAATCCATAGAGCAAGCTCTTAACAAATCTTCTAGAGTTTGAATTGTTCTCTCAGACTGACCGTCTGTATGAGGATGATAAGCAGTGCTGAAACTCATCTCTGTATGTATAGTATGATGAATACTTTTCCAGAACATCGAGGTAAACCTCAGATCCTGATCAGATATAATGGAATGTGGTACTCTATGCAATATTACCACCTCTTTTACATATATCCTGGCAAGCTGATCCAGAGAGAAATCAACCCTAATAGCAATGAAGTGTGCCGACATTGTAAGATGATGAACTATAACCCAGAGAGCATTATTTCCTTTGGATGTTTTAGGAAGTCTAGTGACAATGTCCATAGTGATGTTTTCCCATTTCCATTTGGGTATGGGTAATGGTTGTAACATACCTTTAGAGTTCTGTCTCTCATCTTTAACTTGCTGACAAACCAAGCATCAAGAGACATATTCAGTAATATCTCTTTTTATACCATCCCACTAGAAGTACTCTTTCAGGTCCCTAAACATCTTCGTGCTTCCATCATGAATAGATAATTAAGAACTATGAGCCTCATCCAGTAGATTCTACTTTAATTATGGGATGGGAGGAACACAAACCCGATTCCTGAACCTTATTATCCCATCACAATCAAGGTTAAATTCAGGAACATTTCTCACCTTCTTTTTTAACTCTACATCTTCTTTTTGTGCCTCTTTAATCTTCACATGCATAGATGGTTGAACATTCATTTGAAAAATATATGATTTTTCCCCTTCCATTATAATTACAAGATTCATCCTTTGTAAATGCATAAATATTGGATCTTTTGAGATCCTCATCATGTATAAGCTAGCATGGTCTTGTCGACTTAATGCGTATGCCACCTTGTTTTCTTTCCCAGGGTGGTAACGAATCGAGCAGTCATAATCCTTAATCAGCTCCAACCATCTTCTTTGGTGCATATTCCGCTCCTTTTGTGTGAAAATATACTTTAAACTTTTATGGTCAGTAAAAATATCACACCATTAACCATAAAGAGAATGCCTCCAAATCTTTAATGCAATGATTACTGTAGCTAACTCCAAATCATGAGTTGGGTAATTTTGCTCATGGATTTTCAACTATCGTGAGGCATATGATATCACCATATCGTTTTGCATGAGAAAACACCCCAATCCCTTCTTGGATGCATCACTGTAGATCACAAAACCTTCTCCACTACAAGGCAGTGTGAGCACAGGTGCACTGGATAACCTTATTTTCAACTCTTTGAAATTCTCTTCACACTCCTCCGTCCACATGAAATTAACTCCTTTTCAAGTCAACCTGGTGAGTGGATTAGATAATCATGACAAATATTTCACAAAAGGTCGATAATATCCAGCCAAACAAAGAAAGCTTCAGATCTCAGTTACTATTGTTGGTCTCAACCAACTTTCGATAACTTCTGTTTTTGCTGGATCGACAGATATCCCCTCTTTTGAGATTATGTGACCCAAAAATGCAACTTTTTGAAGAAAAAATTCACACCTTGTAAATTTTTCATAATGAATCTCCTTTCTCAAGGGTCTTCAATAAAATTATCAACTAATCTTAATGTTCTTACTTGCTCTTTGAATAGAAAAGAATATCGTCTATAAAGACTACCAAAAACTGATCATGATAGTCTCTAAAGACTCTATTCAATAGATCCATGAAGATATCAGGGGCATTAGTAGGACCAAATGGCATCACTATGAATTCATAGTGTCCATACCTTGTATGGAAAGTTGTCTTTGGTATATCCTCTTTTTTTACCCTAAATTGATGATACCCTGAACGAAGATCAATCTTGAAAAATTATTGAGCTCCGCATAGTTGGTCAAATAAGTCATCAATTCATGGGAGAGGATATTTGTTATTGATATCGATCTTGTTATGTTCTATATAATCAATGCAGAGTCTCATTGATCCATGTTTCTTCTTTACAAACATAATAGGTGCTCCCCAAGGTGACGCACTAGGGCATATAAATCCATTATCAAGATTCTATTGGAGTTGCTTCTTTAATTCCTGTAACTCAATTGGGGTCATTCTATAAGGTGTCTTTGAAATAGGCATAGCACCCGGTATGAGTTCTATTGAAAACTCAACTTCACAATTTGGTGCAAGACCTTGCAATTCCTCTGTAAAGACATCATAAAACTCCCGTACAATGGGTATATTCTTAATCGTGAGTTTCTCTCCAACCATTTGAGATAAATAGCCTTCATTTATTCGAATCAAGACCCATAAGCTAGAAGAAATTTCAACTGGAAGGATATATTCATCCTTGCATCGATAGATGATAATAGATTGATCGGGAATATTAAATTTGATTTCCCTTCTTTGGAAATTGATATGAGCTCCGTATAAAGAAATCCAATCCATGCCACGAATCACATAAAATTCCACTATAGGAAGGATCACAAGATTTGCAGGAAGCACTTTCCCACAAACTTCAATCGGAGAAGAATTTTAAACTTTTGATGTGATTGTTGTGCCATTAGGGGTTGTCACAGAAAACTCAACATCTAATTGTTGAGGTAGTACAGTGATAACCTTATAAAATTCTTCAGAAATAAAAGATTTGGTGGATCCAGAATCAAATAAAACATTTGAAACTTTAGAGTTGATGGTAAGTGTACCTTTCACCACTTCGTTATCGTACTCCACATCACTGATAGTAATTGCATGTTACTTTCCTTTGTCTATGGCCTTAATAGTTTGTTGACATCGATCATCATCAACAACCCTTAGAGTTGGGCATGGATTGGAATAATTCCCCATCTCCTTGCACTTGAAACATTGAAATGTAGGAGGTGCATTATGTGTATCCCATTCTTTGTTCGCATCATTAGACATCTTTTTCCCATTATTTCGACATTCAATTGCCCGATGACATTCTTTTTCCCATTTAAAACATTTTCTTGTCCCTTTAAGACAATTCCCTCCTTATTTCATTCCACAATTTGAGCATAAAGGAAAACTCATCTTCTTTTCAGTTTGTCCTTTAGATTTTCCTTTAATATCAATTTTCCTCTTCTTATCAAACCCATATGATTGATGGGTTAATCCAATCTCCATATCAACCTTGAGAGCACATCAAACAATTTCCTCATAGATATTAAAGTCCCTTATGGCTAACTCCCTTCGAATACTTGGTTTTAAGACACTAAAGAATTGATCGATTTTACTCTCAGGATGGATAATAATTCTGGAAGCGTACCATGCATGTCTTGTAAAATTTACTTCGTAGTTACCAACAGATTCATTATCCTTTTGCTTCAGTTCAAGAAACTCCTTCTACTGCTTTGTTCGAAGAATATGAGGGAAGTACTTATTGAAAAATAAGTTCTTGAACTCGTCCCATTCCATGGACTCAATTTCATCTCTTTTCCTCGTATTCTTGATAATATTCCCCCATTGATCAGCATCACCTTCCAAACGATACACGACTAAGATGACTTTGACATGTTCAGAACATTGTAGAACTGAAAATATCTTTTCAGTGGTATTAATACATTGTATGGACACTAATGAATCAGAAGACCAGCTGAATGAAGGTGGAAGTGTCACAACCCGACCCTACTCCTACTCGAGCCGCAACTACCCCAGGGCCGCCTCCATAGGCCAGGGGATGGCGACCAGCGCCGAAGGCAAAACAACATGGGGAGGCCTTTGCCTAAGCACTTGTACACATGCACATGCAGAAAACTCAATGCAAAAGTGCAGAGTAAAAAGGAAAAGTAAAGCGAAACTGCTACAAATAAACCACAGTGTGCATCAACCTCTAACAGTACAAAGTACGTTACTGAAAGGAAAAAGGGGAAAAACACGTGCCCATCCAGAAAAGGTGCCACAACCCTGCAACAGGTAAACAAAAAGGAAACAGCTAACGGTTCTCCCACCCTGAACCCGGCCATGACCACCGCACATGGTCCAAGCTCCCAAGCTCCTACGCTCCACCGATGTCACGCTCCACCTGTCCGTCGTCTGCAAAGGCACACCAAGTGAGGGCAAAGCCCAAGCAGGGGTGAGTATAAAAATACTCAGTAGGATACCCCGAAGGCTCTAGGGAGCAACAAAGGAGGTACTGAAGGGTGAGCAGTAGAGCGAACAAGGAATATAAAGGAGTACAACCAAGGGTGCAGAAAGAGTAATAGCTCAACAGAGAGTCGAGCTCAACCCAACAAGAGAAATGAAGTAGACTCGTACAGGCACAAGGAGCTGGAAACGGTGAGAAGAAGAACTTCCCGTCGAGTCTTCGCCACCTATAGCAGGAGAGTAGACTCATCCAACCACGAGAATCCAGACACGGAAAGCACGTGGCATACCCCGCGCATCTTCGCCTCTCCTGGAGGGAGAGTAACCAGGCCCAAGAAGTGGGTACTCGAATAAGGTATATACATATCCTTATGCTCAGTGAGAAACCCAAATAGCGTCGTAAGGGGATCTCCGTCCCATAGCTCAGCCCAAGAAAGAGTAGACAATAGTCCCAGACATAACACCATCGATGCCCGATATCCCGCACTCCGGCCTCGAACCGCAAGCCAAGGGTCTCAATCACCGCACCTCGACACTATCCGCTTTGGGCGGCACTGACTCGCCCGCACGGTTTTAGATCGCGTCACAAGAACGCGTCTCGGTGGTAAAAGTTCCCCTCATACTTGAGAGTTCTAGGGAAAGTCAAACCACACCTCGTCACTGCCCTGCAGTCGAGAGGTATCCTCAAAGTCAAGGTCGTCACAACACTGACCCATAACCAGGGGTCCCGCTCCTGTGGTCATGGAGGAAAGCCACAGGCAAGCCTAGTCAAGAGGACTGAGTCTAGGATGCCAACTAGTGTCCCCACTGCCCAACCCTGCTGGAGGGTAATTCAAAACTAGATATCGGGTGACCCACTGCCTAGCCCTACTGGAGGGTAAACCATAATACATCAACCGGCGACCCATTGCCCAGCCCCACTGGAGGGTAGACCATAAGACGTCATCAGGCGACCCACTGCCCAGCCCCGCTTTAGGGTAGACCATAAGACGTCATCAGGAGACCCACTGCCCAGCCCCGATGGAGGGTAGACCATAACACATCATCAGGCATCCCACTGCCCAGCCCCACTGGATGGTAGACCTGGATTAAGTCAACAGGCGGCCCACTGCCCAGCCGTGCTGGAGTGTAGACCTGGAACTAGATGACGGGAGACCCACTGCCCAGCCCCACTGGAGGGTAGACCCTAAGAGGTCATCGGGTGAACCACTTCCCAGTAACTGCTGGAGGGTAGACCCTAATAGCGTCGGGTGACCCACTTCCCAGTCTCTGATAGAGGGTAAACCCTAGTAGCGTCGGGTGACCCACTGCCCAGTCTCTGCTGGAGGGTAAACCCTAGAAGTCGATGAGTAACCCATTGCCCAGCCCCGCCGGAGGGTAGAACTCAAAACTGCTCTAGCCATCTCCACCGGAGGGCACAACACTGGCCAACCGAACACGGAGTGGGTATTGCGCAACCAACCAACTCCAGCACAGCTCACCCAAAGGGGTTCAGCGCCTGTTCCATCACGAGGTGCCACTAGCACCGCTACTGGCCGATCCATCGAGAATGAACCCAGGGGAGACCACTCAACCCTGCTGGTCAACAAACACATAGAGGGACCCTCTACGCCGTGAGAGGTCCAAGTACGCAAATCAGAACCCAGCACACATGTGGGGCCCACACAACGTGTGGCCCCATCAAAAAACCCAACTGAACGCACCAACGATCTCAAGTACGAACTACCACACATACCTCCACGCGCTCTCGTATACTCCCAGAGTATACCACGTCTCCATCCCAACGGCTATCGTGCACACGACACCCAACGTCAAGGCGAAGGCGTGACGTAACAACTCCACCTCAAAGGCCCAGGCACAGCCATCCACATCTCATGAACCATTTACGTCACTCTCCCAAGAGTGTGTGATCGCACGCCAAGGGTCTGATACAAACAAGGTAGCGAGAACCACCACTGGAGAACCTTCCATGCTTCCACATTTAACAAGATTGTGCAAGAGGCTTCGCACAACCAAACGGTTTTCACCTTTGTAATCCTTGAGGAAAAACATGCGAGATCGACTACTTACTCGCCTACAACGGATATAAGACGAAAAAGTCACCAACACCGCCTCACGCCCGAACGGCGTCCCGTGATCCCGATCCTCGGCCCCGAAAACAGTCGGGTGCATCTCACCATTGCTACCCCTTCGGGAAAACACGTCAAAAGCACTACTCGCTTCAGTGCAACGGGTATCCGGAGAAAAAGTTACGTTCCGGCACACCGCACATGAGCGGTGCCACGTTGGACCCGCATCCCGGTCCCGAAACTCATCGAACGGATCACACCGTTCCGATCCTCTAGAAAATGTACACGAAATGGACTATTCCCTTGTCCAAAACGGTTGCCTGGTGATAAAGCCGGAAATCACCGTCAACTACCGAAATGACCCTCATGGGACCCGCACCATCGTGCGGAATTACACCGGGCAGACTGCGCCAACGCGTTGCCCTCGAAAAAACACCCAACATCGACTGCTCTCATGCCCCGAACGGACGTCCGAGGAAAAAGGCGCTAAAAGCTGCACGCAGCTCAAAAGACGGGCAGTGGGACCAGCCCCTCAACTCCGGAATCAACGCCTGGAACCACCCTGGAAACCTCCGCCTCGACGCCAGGGTTGCAATACCACTGACGGCGCTTAAAACGGACGTCGGACGCGTCCGCGCCTTCCAAGACAAGAACCCCCGGGAAAATGCCCGACCACTTGACAGTCATACCGCGCCCCGAGCCCCTCGTTTCGGGAATTAAAAATTCCGAAAACCATCTCAAAAAGTCCTCCATGACACGGGCTCTGCGCTGCCGCTCACAGCGCGCAAAACGGACGTCCATAGCGAATGCTACGGACGTCGAAATTTAGAAAAATGGGGGGGCACCCCTTGGGCCGGACCGCCCCGGTCCGACCGGTCCTCCCACAGCTGGCTCACGGCCAGGCCGCGGACCCGGCTCACCTTGCTGCGGCCTACCAACATCCGACCAGCCTGGATGGACGGTCTCGCTGCGCCCCCGCGGAGACCCGTGGTTCGCGGGTCTCTGTCCACCGAGGTCACGCCACGCCGCGACCCCGGGTCGTTGTCCAGTGTCGGGGCCCTCGGCCTGCCGCCACAGAGCCCAAGGTCGCCGCCCACCGCCAGTGCCGGAAAATGCCTCCGCCAGCCGGAGCCACTCCGCCTGGCCACCGAACCACCGTGACGCCCCGCGGACGCCTCCTCGGACCAAAGCCGGGCCGCCGCGCCTCCTTTTGCCGGAGCTCCCAAACCGACCGGAAAACCTCCAAAAACCCGCAAACTTCGGCGATCGATTGTGAACGCCTCCAAACTCCGATTTCGAATCCAAAACAAGCGTCGGAAAGAGAATAATTCATACCAGACGACCATAGAATTATTTCTAAGATTAAACAACAATCCGATGCTAAAATTGGGGTTCAAAGGGGGGGGGGGTTCGGGATTTAAAACTCAAACAACACCACCTACCTCGCTGGGCTTCGCCCAGAGGTTCGCGTCGATCCACCGGCACCACTGTACATTTCCGGTGTCGCCTCGCCGGAGCTCGCCTAGCCAGAGGTGAAGGAGGGGGAGGAGGGTTTGAGGAAGAAGAAGAAGAAGAAGAAGAAGAAGGGGGGGTGGGGGTGTTTAAGTGCAAATCACTTAAACGCCCGCCCGATAGCCCCGAACCCGAACTCCCGATGGTGTAGGGATTTAGCCTCCCCTATGCTAAGAACCACGCTCTAAGCATAACGGAGGTCTCGGAATTTTATTCCGAGACCCCGTTCAAAAGTTACTAAACTTAGCGCCCGAGGCCGCCAAATTACGAAAATGCCCCTGGGGCCATTTTTCACAGACGGCCCGCGCCCGCAAAACTTATACCTCTCCTAGGGTAAATGGTACTCTCCGAACTCAACGGTGCCCTCGGATTTCCAATCTGATCCACCGTTTAAGAGATACCTGTGTCTCAACATTAAACGAATTAATTAATTAATTAATTCATCCGTTTAACGTTCCGAGAGAGGGAGAGGGGTCCAAACGTCCCACGCCGACAAGTTTTATGTCGTTCATAGGGTAAACACCCCATTCTGGAATCTTCCATACACTCGGATCTCTGATCCGAAACTCTGTTTAGGAGTTATCCCATTTATTTAGCATTTCTAGTTTGAACGCACTGAAAATTTAATTCCGGCCACTCCGGGGCTCGGAATCGCACGCTGTCTGAAGGCACTACTCTGGAATCTTATCGAGAATATTACAAAGGCTTTCTCAGTAAAAACTGGGTTCTTAAATCATTCCCTCCTTCAAGCTTTTCTTCCCTGAAAAGTAAAAACTAGGGAGCAACACAGGGTACTAAGCCCACACATGGCTTTCCAATACCCAGAAGAACCCACGCACAACTCTGCGTCACCGCACACAGACCAAAGGATTGATCTGTTCATGCTAGGTCGGCCCTTTCCGACGTCGTGGACCCACTCTCGACTTTGGGGTTAGGGCAAGGCGGTAGGGAACCTCGCCATCCCTTTGCACAGTTTCAAATGGCCCGAAGGCTCTCGGGGGTAGCTCACCTTCCCGGACGAACCTCTATGTCGCACGCCGTGACTGGAATCACCGCCCGCACCTGAAACAAGGCCCGGTGATTCCCTCCTTCAGAATATCCATATGTTGGAACACCAAATGATCTCTGATCATGCAAGACTCCACAGCTGAGGCTCTCTTACACGCTCGATGATCGATAGAGTCGACACCATCGACTAAATGAAAAGGTATCACGCCTTTTTTCCTTACCAACACAGGGTTACACCCGACGCCCTGCGTCGCCCTGGTAACACCTCAAACGAGGAGCAGGGTGGAAAGGAGTCCACACACAGAGTATAAAAATTCTACTAGAAAAATGTAGAAGATCTGTAGAGCGTGCCTCTTATCACTTCATGCTCTGCAGGATAATAGAGATCCAAAGCTCGCGGCTGTCCTCAGTCCCAACTGTCAGCTCCCGGAGCCTGAAGTGGACCACCTAGTGGTGATGGGAAGTCCTTGTAACTTCGTCCCCCACTACCAGCTTCTCCCGCTCCTCTGCTAGCACCACCTGTCTGGGCACTACTCTGATCGCGGCGCTACCTCTATCGTGGTGGTGCGCCTGCTGCCTGCCCAAAGCTCTCAGCAACTCGGGTCGGGCAGTCTCGTGCCAAGTGACCTCACCAGTCGCAAGCTTAGCAACAACTCTCTCTGGGATGCACTGGTGCCCTCCGGCGCCACTGTGGTGTGCGACCACGGCCCGGGATCCACTCACAGAAGGGCATCCGCGGCTGAGGCCCTGCGCCTTTTCGCCATAGTGGTATACGACCATGCCCCTGAGTCCGGTTGTCAGTAAGCAACCTGCGTCGTGGTCCTGCTTGCCGACACCCACTAGCCACGACAGAAGTCTCAACTCCAACATGCCTGCTGCCACTACCAACTCCAGAACGTGTTAGGAAGCCCTCTGTCAACAGTGCCTACTCTAGCACCCCGACATATGTGGAAATGCACAAAGGTACTATGACATCACGAATCTCTCGGCAGAGACCCTGCTCAAAATTCTGCGCTCGGAGGATGTCGTCATGGACCATGTCCGGGTAAAAGCGTGCACGGTCTGGAAAACTAGCCACGTACTCGGCCACCGTCATCCCTCCCTGCTGAAACTAAAGGAGCTCCTGAATCCAAACGGAGTGCAAGAAGGAGGGGAAAACTCCTCTAAAAACAACAACTAGAAGTTGTCCCACGAAAGCAACGACTCCTCATGAAGCTGAGTCACCATACTCCACCAACGCCAAGCTGATCCACAGAAAAGGCTGGCTGCCAAAGCCACTCTCTGATCTATCGGTGTCTGCACAAGACTGAAAAGGCGAACCACTGCCTCAAGCCAATCCTCTGCTGCCTGAGGGTCTGGCTCACCACTGAACCTCGGCGGTCTCCACCGCTGGAACTCACGGAGCGCGCTCATCCTGTGCTCAAGCTCAGCCTGCCCTGCTAAAGCTGTCTGCTTCTCAATAGGTGGGGGTGCTGCTACCGGCCCACCCGGATAAAGGGGCTCGCATGATGGGTCCTGGACTGTGGCCTCGTAGCTCACAGGGTCGTCGTCACACACCAAAGCTGGTATCTTGGATGATTGTCGTCGTAGAGACACCCTGAATATTATCAAGGAGTGTCGCGGTCAGATGAGCATATATGTACATAAAAATAACAAAGACGGGGAGCTGACTCAAGAAGGACAGTCAAAGACTCAATCCTATGTGATGCACAAACCAATTTTCCCTGAAACAAGTGTCTCAGCATGCCGAGTCGACAAGCGGGTTATCAAGGTCCTGGTGAATGGATTTGTCGGCTGCCGCACCATCACTGGACTCCCTGGCCTGAGAGCTGCTCTCGAGACACGTTAACACTATTGCCCTAAATCCCAACCAATTCCTCTTTTAAAGACGTCTGAACATCGTCCCAAGGAACAAACCACCTTTGATACCACTTTGTCAGAACCCGAACCTACTTGGGCTCGAGCCGCAACTACCCCAGGCCCGCCTCGATAGGCCAGGGGCTAGCGACCAGCGCCGAAGGCACAACAACTCGGGGAGGCCTTTCCCTAAGAACTTGTACACATGCACACGCAGAAAACTCAATGCAAAAGTGAAGAGTAAAAAGTAAATGCAATGGGAAACTGCTATAAATAAACCACAGTGTGCATCGACCTCTAACAGTACAAAGTATAGTGCTGAAAGGAAAAAGGGGAAAAACACGCGCCCAACTAGAAAAGGTGCCACAACCGGCAAGAGGTAAACAAAAAGGAAACAGCTGACGGGTCTCCCACCTGGAACCCAGCCACGACCACCACACGCGGTCCAAGCTCCCAAGCTCCTACGCTCCACTGAAGTCACGCTCCACCTGTTCGTCATCTGCAAGGGCACACCAAGTGCTTGCAAATCCCAAGAAGGGGTGAGTATAAAAATACTCAATAGGATACCTCGAAGGCTCGAGGGAGAAACAAAGGAGGTACCGAAGGGTGAGCAGTAGAACGAACAAGGAATAGAAAAGTGTACAACCAAGGGTGCAGAATGAGTAACAGCTCAACAGAGAGTCCAGCTCAACCCAAAAATAGAAATGAAGTAGACTCGTCCAAGAGCAAGGAGCTGGAAATGGTGAGAAGATGAACTTCCCATCGAGTCTTTCCCACCTATAGAAGGAGAGTGGACTCATCCAACCATGAGAAGCTATACACGGAAAGCATGTGGCATACCCCGTGCGTCTTCGCCTCTCCTGGAGGGAGAGTAACCAGGCCCAAGAAGTGGGTACTCGAACAAGGTATATACATATCCTTATGCTCAGTGAGAAGCCCGAACATCGTCGTAAGGGGATCTCCATCCCATAGCTCAGCCCAAGAAAGAGTAGCCAACAGTCCCAGACATAACACGATCGATGCCCAGCATCCCACACGTCTTCCCCGAACCGCAAGCCAAGGGGCTCAATCACCACACCTCGACACTATCCGCTTTGGGCGACACTGACTTTCCCGCACGGTTTTAGATCGCGTAGCAAGAATGCGTCTCGCTGGGAAAAGTGCCCCTCGTACTTGAGAGTTCTCGGGAAAGTCAAACCACACCTCGTCACTGCCCTGCGGTCGAGATGTCTCCTCAAAGTCAAGGTTGTCACAACACTGACCTGTAACCAGGGGTCCCGCTCTGGTGGTCACGGAGGAAAGCCACAGGCTAGCCTAGTCGAGAGGACTGAGTTTGGAATGCCAACCGGTGTCCCCACTGCCCTGCCCTGCTGGAGGGTAATTCATAACCAGATATCGGGTGACCCACTGCCCAGCCCTACTGGAGGCTAAACCATAATACATCAACCGGCGACCCACTGCCCAGCCCTGCTGGAAGGTAGACCATAAGATGTCATCAGGTGACCCACTGCCCAGCCCCGCTGGAGGGTATACCATAAGACGTCATCAGGCAACCCACTGCCCAGCCCCACTGGAGGGTAGACCACAACACATCATCAGGCGACCCACTACCCAGCACTGTTGGAGGGTAGACTTGGAATAAGTCAAAAGGCGACCCACTGCCCAGCCGTGCTAGAGGGTAGACCTGGAACTAGATGACGGGTGACCCACTGCCCAGCCCCGCTGGAGGGTAGACCCTAAGAGGTCGCCGGGTGACCCACTGCCCAGTCTCTACTGAAGGGTGGAACCTAATAGTGTCGGGTGACCCACTGCCCAGTCTCTGCTGGAGGGTAAACCCTAGTAGCGTCAGGTGACCCACTGCCCAGTCTCTTCTAAAAGATAAACCCTAGAAGTCGATGAGTAACCCACTGCTCATCCCCGCTGGAGGGTAGAACTCAAAACTGCTCTAGCCATCTCCACTGGAGGGCAAAACACTGGCCAACCGAACACGTAGTGGGTATTGCGCAACCACCCAACTCCAGCACAGCTCATCCAAAGGGGTTCAGCGCCTATTCCATCACGGGGTGCCACTAGCACCGCTAATGGCCGATCCATCGAGAACGAAACCAGGGGGAGACCACTCAACCCTACTGGTCAAACAAACACACAGAGGGACCCTCTACGCCACGAGAGGTCCAAGTACGCAAAGCAGAACCCGACATGCACGTGGGTCCCACACAACGTGTGGCCCCATCTCAACCCCAACTGAACGCACAAACGTTCTCAGGTACGAACAACCAAACGTACCTCCAAGGGCTCTCGTATACTCCCAGAGTATACCACATCTCCAGCCCAACGGCTATCGTGCACACGACACCCAAAATCAACGCGAAGGCGTGACGTAACGACTCCACCTCAAAGGCCCAGGCCCAACCAGCCACATCTCATGAACCATTTAAGTCACTCTCCCAAGAGTGCGCGATCGCACGCCAAGGGTCTGCTACAAACAAGGTAGGGTGAACCACCACTGGAGCACCTTCCATGCTTCCACATTTAACAAGATCGCACAAGAGGCTCCGCACAACCAAATGGTTTGCACCGTTGTAATCCTCGTGAAAAACACTCGAGATCGACTACTTACTCGCCTCCAACGGATATCCGACAGAAAAGTCACCAACACCGCCGCATGCCCGAACGACGTCCCGTGATCCCGATCCTCGGCCCCAAAAACAGTCGGGCCCATCGCACCATTGCGACCCCCTAGGAAAAAAACACGTCAAAAGCACTACTCACATGAGTACAACGGGTATCCAGAGAAAAAGATATGTTCTAGCGTACCGCACACAAGTGGAGCCATGTGGGACCCACATCCTGGTCCCAAAACTCAACAAACGGATCATACCGTTGCGATCCTCTCGAAAAAGTACACGAAATTGACTATTCACTTGTCCAAAACGGTCGCCCGATGATAAAGCTGCAAATCACCGTCAACTGCCGAAACGGCCCTCGCGGGACCTGCACCATCGTGCAGAATTACAGTGGGCAGACTGTGCCAACGTGTTGCCCTCGGAAAAACACCCAACATCGACTGCTCGCATGCCCCGAACGGACTTCCGAGGAAAAAGTCGCTAAAAGCTGCACGCAGCTCAAAAGATGGGCCGAGGGGCCCGCGCCTCAACTCCGGTATCAACGCCCGGAACCACCCTGGAAACCTCAGCCTTGACGCCAGGGTTCCAACGCCACTGACAGCACTTAAAACGGATGTTGGACGCGTCTGCGCCGTCCAAGACAAGAACCCCTGGGAAAACGCCCGGCCACTTGACGGTCATACCGCGCCCCCGAGCCCCTCGTTTTGGGAATTAAAAATTCCCGAAACCATCTCAAAACTTCCTCCATGACACGGGCTCTGTGCTGCCATAGACGGCGTGAAAAACGGACATCCGTAGCGAAAGCTACGGACGTCGGAGGTTAGAAACGGGGGAGGGGGGCACCCCTTGGGCCGGACCGGCCCGGTCCGGCCTGTCCGCAAACAGCCGGCCCGCGGCCCGGCCGCGGGCCCGGGTCACCTCACCGCGGCCTGCCAACATCTGACCGGCCCAGATGGCCGGTCTCGCTGCGCCCCCGCGGAGACCCGCGATTCACGGGTCTCTGTCCACTGAGGTCACGCCGCGCCGTGACCCCGGGTCGCCATCCCGTGCCGGCGCCCTCGGCCTTCCGCCGCCGAGCCCAATGCCGCCGCC
The DNA here is from genome assembly GCA_963277665.1 of Viscum album. Taxonomy (NCBI): domain Eukaryota; kingdom Viridiplantae; phylum Streptophyta; class Magnoliopsida; order Santalales; family Viscaceae; genus Viscum; species Viscum album. The sequence continues at coordinate 1,222,937,860 of OY728131.1, read as the reverse complement.
CACCGCCAACACTAGAAAACGCCGCCCCTAGCCGGAACCGCTCCACCTGGCCACCGAACCACCGCGACGCCCCGCGGCCGCCTCCTCGGACCGAAGCCGGGCCGCCACGCCTCCTTCCGCCAGAGCTCCCAAACCGGCCTGAAAACCTCCAAAAACCCGCAAAATTCAGCGATCGATTGCGAACGCCTACAAACTCCGATTTCGAATCCAAAACAAGCTTCAGAAAGAGAAAAATACATACTACAGGACCATGGACCTTTTTCAAAGATTTAACGAAAAACCGATGCTAAAATTGGGGTTTAAAGGGGGTTCGGGATTTAAAACTCAAACAACACCACCTACCTCGCTGGGCTTCGTCCGGAGCTTCGCGTCGATCCACCGGCACCACCGCACCTTGCCGGAGTCGCCTCACCGGAGCTCGCCTCGCCAGGGGTTAAGGATGGGGAGGAGGGTTTGAGGATGAAGAAGAAGAAGTTGATGATGAAGAAGGGGGGGTGGGGTGTTTAAGTACAAATCACTTAAACGCCCGCCCGACATCCCCGAACCCGAACTCCTGACGGGGTCGGGATTTAGCCTCCCCTAGGCTAAGAACCACGCTCTGAGCGTAACCGTGGTCTTGGAATTTTATTCCGAGACCCCGTTCAAAAGTTACTAAACTTAGCGCCCGAGGCTGCCAAATTACGAAGACGCCCCTGGCGCCATTTTTCACAGACGACCCGCACCCGCAAAACTTATACCCCTTCTAGGGTAAACGGAACGCTCCGAACTCAACGGTGCCCTCGGTTTTCCAATCCGAGCCACCGTTTAAGAGATACATGCGTCTCAACATTAAACGAATTAATTAATTAATTTATTCATCCGTTTAACGTTCCGGGAGTGGGCGAGGGGTCCAAACGTCCCGCGCTGACAAGTTTTATGTCGTTCCTAGGGTAAACACCCCATTCCGGACCCATCCGTACACTCGGATCTCTGATTCAGAACTCCGTTTAAGAGTTATATTATTTATTTTGCATTTCCAGTGTGAACACACTGAAATTTTAATTCCAGCCACTACAGGGCTCAGAATCGCACGCCGTCTGAAGGCACTGCTCTAGAATATTATCAAGAATATTCCATAGTATTTCTCATCAAAAACTGGGTTCTTATAGGAAGATACCCCATGAAAGATTCAACAGACTATTTCTCCTTCCTTTTCTCGTTTGGAAGTCCTGCATGTTTCGTAGCTTGAAAAAGTTGTGTGAGCATGGCTAAAAGAATTTTCATTCCCACTCCCATAATATTTGGTTTCTCAGGGGCACAATCATTGCATTGTCCGTCGCATTTAGCATTAACACTGTTCCTTCGGGTTCCAGCGATTGACTAAAACCAAGAAGCATAGTGTGAGAAACACTAATCATAATTGGAAAACCACATAATCAAGAATAAAATTTCACACTTTAGGTCTTATCATATGTTGTTCATGGCCATTTCTAAAACACTAAGATAGTGTTCTATTCTTAGACATATCCTTAGGGTTCTTACTAAGGCTTTCACATCCTAGTTTCCAAAGGTTGACTATACCTTTCCTCTAATACCAACTATAACGACCCATACTCTACATACATTGTTATTACTTCAGAATTGAAGAATACTTATTACAACATATAACAAAAACATGAAAGGACAGTATAGGTATAGTGTCTTTAGAAACTAGGAAACATAAACGACTGGTTCATAAATCATCTACGTTGTCTCCCATTTATTTCATCATATCTAGAGTCCCTTTTTGGCATATCCTACTTAATACCCTTTTTCATGTCCTAGGGAAAAGAAAACATACAAAAGGGTGAGCTCAAATGCTTAGTAAGGGCAAACAAAAGAAATATCAATCATATCATATTCATAAAAAACCATTTTGAATATCAAAACCTACACAAGAGATCAAAATATCATAACATGGGATAAATCATAGTGGGGAAATGTAATTCTAATAATCATAACATAAAACATGAAACTTTTTTGAATACACACATATCATAGAAAATCATTTCATTTTATGAAGGACTCATTTACAAGACTATCATAGCGGGCAAAGTCCATTACTGAACCGAGTTCACTCTTCATTCTAGTCATGTATCACTGAACCAGATTAACTTGTCGTTCCAGTCATGTCTATATCATTAGATATAAATCTTTACCCAATGATTTTGAGGGAGATATATGACCCACCTATCTCATAATGATACCATTCTTATGTGTTCCACAAAATCATAAATCATACATCATAACATAACCCATGTAATAAAAATGGGATTCTTAAACATCATGCCATCATATCATAATCCATATAAGATAAAAGGAATTTATAAAATTAATTCCACCTTAACATAAACAAATAAATGTAAAAATATGGATAGAAACAGAACCCTATATTATCTTTGATGGAAAATAATTTTGATAAAACACTTGAACTTCATTCTTGAGGAAAATATTCATTCTACTTCAAAAATATTTTTCCATTCTTAACATGTCATACAATCTTGAACTAAAAGAAGTTGATGAAAAAAAAACATGAAAACTCATAAATGATGCTTCATAGAAATATTGTTTTATGAAATCATAAATATCCATTCATGTCTTATATGTTAAAAAGAACATTCTTCTCGTACTTTTGCCGGAGAAGTCAAAAAGTACCTCGTACTAAAAACGACAAAAGATTCCTTTCATATCATTTACTAAATACTCACAAAAGGGTAAAATTGGATTTAGAAAATTTTAAGAGGATATAAATAATATTAAATATTGAGGAAACATGGATGTGGATGATAAATACACCCCAATAAATACCAAATTATAAACAATCTCATATAAAAATGAGATTGTGAGATTTTCCCTTACCATAGGTCCGCTATTCTTTTTACGTGTCCGAACCTCCTGTATAATGATTTAAATATTTTCATTTACATATTACATAATAATATTCATTGTTATTATTTCATATATGATCATATTATTATCTTTTTATTAGTAATATTTCATTACCACTTGTTATTCAGGTGTTTATTTCTTTATGTTCTTATGCGTGTTTTGTCGAATAAATTCTTATTATTATTTTTATATTACAGATACCTCATTTACAGAATGGTATTAATGTAATACATATCATATTTATTCATTCAATTAGTTTATATAATCATTATTCAATGAATATCATGTATAACGAGTCGCATCGCATCGTGGAGACGGTAGGTCGTAGGTACGCACGAGCGATGATATCGTCCCATGATCATGGAATTGTATTGATGTGTATGTATACTGTTTCAGAATCAATATAATTTTACAATAATCATATATAGTTATTATTTACACCATTATACCCATACAAGTATGGTGGTGGTGGAAAAAAGATTACATCATGGCATGGAGATGGTATTCCGTACGTACGCACACGCAGTGATTTCATTTTCTGTAGGATGGATAGAAGGTGAAATATGGTTGTTTCATATTTATAATAACATATCAGTATATGAGTGGTACTGATGTAATTACATCATAATGAAACAACTAATGAAGAATAATTGGAAGAAAAAATAAATTTGAAATAATTGGTAACGAATATTACCTCTTCTTCGACACGCCTCTTTGAAACCTCCTCGTAGGGCACTAAGATTGGTCTTTGAAGAAGACCAGGACCACTAATATGTTAATAGGGAAGGGGATAAGAGAAATTGGCAGGGGTTGGATGAGCATAAAATCTCAAATTGGTGTGAGGAGGAGAGGGACGAGGTTCCCTTTTATAAGGGAGGAGAGGGGCACCTTTGGAATTTTAAGAAATATTAATTTATAATAAATTCTAACTCCACTTAAAAACATCCAAAAATGACTCAAATCCAAATATAAGATGAGATACGGTTGTAATGTTATTAGAAAATACAATTTAGACAAGTTGGGAATTTATTTTAAACATTATCAACATGATTTATCCTTAAATAATCTATTTTATTTTATTTGTGGTAATAATATTATAAATTTTAAATCATTATAAATAATTACTTATATGTTGTTAATTTCCTACAATTTTATACTTTATTACATTTTCGACCATATAAATTTTAATTTATAATTTATAATTATTTTTGTGATTTTTAAAAAATTTTATAATATGTAATTTCTATAAATTAACAATTGTGCCAATTTTGACACTATTAATATATTTGAGTTTATATAAAATATATACAGAAGATATGTTCGAACTAAAATATTTAATAGATTCATAACATGTCATTTTTATCTAGAAAATTAGTAGATCATATTAAATATGTAACACCCCAAGCTTCTATGGAACGCTTCTCTTTGAATAATGAAATAGCGTGTGTTGTACGCAACATCGAGTTCTAACACCCCACAACAAATCAAACTAGCCGTTATGAATAGTAATACCCACTTTTTAAAATTTATAAATTTTATTTTTCAAAATGGACTTCATTTTTGGATTCGGAATATCAAAATTATCCTATGGTAAATTTTTTGTATTTTTCTAAAAAACATCATTTTTTGATTAATAGTGAAACCACTATGTGGTAGTTAAAAAACTGAATTTTTCATAAAACTTAATTTTACCGCTTCTGTGAGTGAAATTTCTAAAATCTAAGAGACACGGTTAATATCAAAGAGTAAAATGTGTTCCAATGAGATGAAAATAATTTTTGGTTAATAGTAACTTTTTACCTTTATTTACTACGGTTAGAAGTAAATAAGGTAATTAAGGGTAAAAATGATATTAATATTACCCTAAAAAATGTCCTAATTCTATTTGACAAGTGTATCTCGAACAAGAACAACCTTAGGAATAAAATTTTATCATTTAGGTCCACTTGGATTAGATTAGAACATTTATTATTATTTAATTCAAAGAAGAGTTACAAGAGTTAAAATCAATGTTTATTTACTAAATCATTTTTAATATATGGTTATACATAAGATAAATTCGATTTTAAATATTAATTAGAAATATAAAAATATTTCCTACATAATGGTATTTTATTTATAATTTTTAGACATTAAATAAGTTAATTTATTTATGACCCAATGATGATTCAGTTATTACCATAATAGTGAAAAATTAAAATAATTGATATTATAAATACCCAAATAAATATTATTTGAGACTTTTTATGAATTACACTAATTTTCTAGGTTAATATGACAGTTTAGGAATGCTTTAATTCACTTTTTTCGAAGTAATAATTCTGTTATGATTTTCAAAAAAATCAATGTTCCAAATAGTGTCAAAATTGATATAAAAGAGTTTTTAAAACAAATATTCTATTATTAATTGATATTCAATTCCTAAAAATCTAAGGCTTAGTCAAGAGACTTATATCATTAATAGGTGTATCATTAATGGACCACTTGGGGGTCTCTTGGATGTATATAGTAAGTTTATTAACTATATATTATAAAAATACAAAGTGACATGGTAAGTGTCAAACTAATTAACTAAGAGTTAAAACTAATAGATAAGGTTAATATAATGATCCAAACCTGTCTAAATTATATTGCATGAGTGGTTGTTGACCCATCCCCACCTTAAAATTTAAATAATCCACTTTGGAGACATTAGAAACCGAATATGAATTTATTATAAAATAATATTTCTAGCTTTTCCAAAGGTCCCCCTCACCCCTCTTATAAAAGGGCACGCCCCCTTCTCATTAATTCACAACTTAAAAGACATTTGGCTCAGCCAAACTCTGCCCAAATACTATCTCAACTACCCTCACTTCATCCTAGAGGCCATAATTTAGTCAGAAAGCGAACCTAAGGAGCCCTTTTATCAAATCAAAAGGAAGAACCCGAAGAAGAGGTAATGATTTCACCACCCTTTTTCAAGATCCTTTCTTCTTCCACTTCTTCTTTTTTTGTTATTACCATTATAAAATAATAACTCCAGTATCTTATATATACTGTAATGTTATTATAAATATGTTACAACCATATTTAGTATTCTATGCATCCTTTGAATAACCTGTCACCATACATGCGTACGTACGACTTACCGTCTCCACGTCGTGGTGTAATTGTTATTTAATAAATTCATATTTGGATGGGTATAATAATGATGTCTAATTCATGTAAATAATAAATATAAAATTATAATTATTCTGTATATATGATACACCATCCATTTATATATTATTTTAATATCAAAAGAATGATATTGTCGCTCGTGCGTACGTACGGACTACCGTGTCCACGAACGCGATGAGATTCATTCTCCATCGTATCCATTCAAGTCTAATTCTCATTTGATGATTAATAATAGTATATAATGAGTTGATATCATTCTAGATATGATTAAGATACAACATATCCCTGAAAAACACGACTTATGTAACAAAATAAATGAAAGAAAATGTGTAAGTTAACACCCGAAACAACGATAATTCTAAAATATTATTAACAAAGCAATGTTAAAAGATCATATATGGCATCATATTAATATATATTAATCTTGTAAAATTTAATAACAATTATTTCACCATTATATAGGAGGTTAACCTACCCCAACCAAGGAAAATTACAAGGTAAGGGTTTATTTCACAATCTCTTCATTATCCGAGGTTGTTTATACATAATAATCTACTGGGATCTCTTTATCATCCACATCCATGTTTCTTAAAAATATATTTCAAAACATTTTTACTATTTAAAATAATATGGGTTAAAGTCATTTATACCCTTGTTTGACTTTTTATAAGAGGTTTATAAAGGAATCCTTCCGTCATTTTCCAAACAAGGTCTTTTTAACCTTTTCGACAGAATTAAGGTAAGAATGTATTTTTTTAACTAATACGACGTATGCAACTATTTTACGTTGTTATAAAATCTTCAAATCTTCCCTTACATGCTTATAAAGATATTTTCAAAATAAATGTTTTCTTTTATAACTATGTGATTATTAAATGATTTCAAAAAAGAGATATTTCTCTCAAATATATGAAAATCTAGTGAAAATGTATATGTATTTAACGCAAGTTTAAACTTTTTTTCAAAAAACCCGACTCGCGAGTGTGATAGAAAATAAGGGATTGGGCGTGGACCCATCATGGCCTGTAATTAGTCGAGCAGTCTCATAATTGGTTAATTTTTTTTTCAGAATATTGCTTAATGTTTGCAGAAAAACACTAGAGTATATTTGAGCAACTTTAAACGTAAGTATCTTCTAACAAAATTTCATCGATAGGTAGCATGAGACAAACTAGTATCTTGGAACAAGGCCTCGACAAAATCTTATTTCTAGTCTTGGAACGAGGCCTTGGCTATGTGGTTATGATAGTCTGGAATTATGCATTCCGTCATTATGAAAGTGGTTATTGATATTGCATGTGATTATTCGATTAGTAGAATATCCATGTGAATAAGTAAATGGCATTATTTCATTTTATTTTTGCCATAATATGTTCATGTTCATGTTTAAAAGGCGTTTGTTTTAGTTATTCATTGCCTTGAATGTTTATTCTTATTTATGAAAGTTTCAGCTATATTGTTATCCTTAATTGGAATTTGAGCTCACCCCTTTTCTATGTTTTATTTTTCCCAGGATGTGAAGAAATAATTTATGAATGACCTACAGGGATAGTATGAGGGGATAAGAGTGTGGACTATGGAGACTGTATTGTTGTAGTTTTCATTTTATGATGTAATGTAAACTTTATTAATGTATCTAATTATTCCAAGGCTACTAAAATAATCAGTCTTTCGAAACTTGATATTTCTTCTGATCATGCAAATGTTATTTAATAATACACCGACTCTGGGTAAGTGGGGTCGGGGCATTACAGTTGGTATCAGAGGAAGTTTATTACAAACCATGGAAGCTAGATTTAGATAAACCGAGCACATAGATTTAATATGGACTTTGAGGATTAGTATAGAAGAACTTCCTATAATTTTGGTATTGTATAGATTTTGTGAGTTTTCCGAGAAATACATCCCTATCTAGATACGAGCAGGTAGAGGCGGCTCTAGCATATATGTACCTAGGGTTAAAACCCGAAAACACCGCTTTGAGCTGAAGTCGAATGGGAACTGGTGCACAACAACGAGCCTTGCTGCACTCTTGGTTACGACACTCCCGGGGGATATGCTTAATATAACTCTCAGTTTCTTTACAAATTATTATGAAGGGTTTATGAGTATATACTTCCTCAAAGAAAACATTTTTATGACTATGGATTATCTCCATAAATAATTCAATTTATGTTAAGTGTTTTATAAGTATGGAATTATGTATTTTTATTCATAAACTGATCTAGTTTATGCCATTGTTTATAAATTGCTCCTAGTAGAAGAAATGGAAACAGTATCAAGGCACACAATCCATGTAGGGATTTCCCTCCGGCTCAAGATAATTATAGTGGAGCTGGTGATGCAACTGGTGCCGATCATCTAATCACCATACTAGGACAACTCACTCAGGTTATGAATAATAACCTTACCCGTATGGAGAACCCTGATCCACAACGTGGAGGATCAATGTCAGATCTCTTTATGAGGAAAAAACCACCAACTTTCAATAAGAGTATAAATCCCTTAGTACCTGAGCAATGGATAAATTCCCTAGAAAAAATATTTCAGGCTTTGGGGAGTAGTGAAAGGGAAAAAGTTATCATGGAAGTTTACCGCCTCACTGGAGATGCTGATCAATGGTGGTCATTGATTCAAAACACGAAGGAAGATTATGAAGTATAAAATATGTAATGGAGGGAGTTAAAAGATCTATTTTTAGAAAAATATTTTCCTCGTGACCATCGACTAGATATGGAAAGACAATTTCTGAGTCTGAGACAAAAGGAGGATGAGAATGTCGCAAAGTGTGAGGCTAACTTTATAAGGTCAGCAAGGTATGTTGGAGATTATATATGTAACCCAAGAAGTATGATTTATCGTTTCTTTGATGGGATAAAACCATTTCTCCATTGATCATTATTCTCACAATCCTTCTTGTTATAAGAAGTCGTTGTCTCATGTGCTATCAAGACAGAAAAGGAATTCTCTAAGTCTTATGACTTTAATGCAACGAAAGAGAAGAAGAGATCTGCTGATCAATCTGGGAATGAAAATAAATGAAATAATGGAAATGTTGAATATCCAACCTGCAGTAAATGTGGGAATAAACACCCTGGTACTTGCTTAAAAGTAATGGGAGTCTGTTACAAGTGTGGTGAAAAGGGCCACCAAGCTCGTGATTGCAAGGGGAAGAATGACGCTACCAATGTCCAACACTACAATTTCAGGGAGATGGGACATTATGAAAATGAATGTCCTAAGCATCAAGGGAACTTACCTCAGAAAAGGCCAAGGGATCAAGGCCAATCTTATGCTATCACTACTGCTGGGGTAGATGCTCTGAAAGATGTGGTGGCAGGTAATTTAATGGTTTCCTCAAGTCTAGCAAATGCATTATTTGATTCTTGATGATCGCATTGTTTCATATCATCCCAGTTTGCTATGAAATTTAAATATTTCCAATTTTATTTAACAAGGGAGTTTTCAGTTAAAAACCCAAGGGAAGTATCATTGTAACAAAGTTTTATGAATCTGTCCCCATTAGAGCACACAAATGTTCATTATCCGCTGATCTCATCATCATACCTATGATTGAATTTGATATAATCCTCAGTATGGATTGTCTTTCGGACCATGATGTGAAGATTTATTGTAAGAATAAGGAGGTTACTATTTTCTATGATGATGATAAGGAGCACCGTATCTTTAGAGCAGAATCGTCACCACCTAATTCTTATCTAGATCCTCTCCCAGTAGCTCAACTAAATTCAATTATTGGGAAGAAAGAGGATGAAATTATAGTGGGTGAGGAAAGTAATGTTCAAATAGAGGATGTACCTATTGTTAAAGAATATGTAGATGTGTTTCTAGAAGATTTACCTGGACATCCTCCAGAATGAGAAGTTGAGTTTTCCATTGATTTAATTCCTGGATCAAGGCCTATATCGAAGACCCCTTTTAAAATGGCCACTGTAGAATTAGTCGAACTAAAGAAACAACTAGAGTAATTGAGTAATAAGGGATTTATTCTCCCTATTGTTTCTCCATGGTGAGCCCCTGTTCTTTTTGTTAAAAATAAAGATGGATCTATGAGGTTATGTATAGACTACAAGGAGATCAATGCTATAACAATAATGAACAAAAATCCCTACCTCACATCGATGATTTATTTGACCAAATGCATGGAGCTCATTACTTTTCAAATATTGAAATTCTATCTGGATACCATCAGTTGTGTGTGAATAAGGAAGACATTCCGAAGACAGCATTTCAAACTAGGTACGGGCATTACGAGTTTACAGTAATGCCTTTTGGATTGACTAGTGCTCCCTCTGTATTCATGGATCTGATGAATAGAGTTTTCAAGGAATATCTCAATGAATTTGTGGTGGTATTTATTGATGATATCTTGGTATTCTCCAAAAGCTACGAAGATCATGAAAATCACTTGTGCATTATCTTGAAGACTCTCAGAAGACATGAATTATAAGGTAAGTTTAGAAAGTGTGAATTCTGGCTTCAGAAGATTTCTTTTCTTGACCATATTGTCTCTAAAGATGGAATATTTGTTGATCCTTCAAAGACAAAGGCAATCCAAGAATGGCCAGCACCTACGAGTATAACTGAGGTACACAGTTTTATTGGTATGGCAGGTTATTATCGACGTTTCGTCCAGAATTTTGCCCGATTGGCTAACCCATTAACGAAGCTCACGCGTAAAGGGGTTAAATTTGTTTGGACAAAAGAGTATGAAGAATGTTTCGAAGACATGAAGAGAAGATTAGTCAATGCTCCTATATTGACTCTACCATCTGGTAATTATGGGTTCGTTATTTATAGTGGTGCATCGAAGAAAGGACTTGGTTGTGTTCTTATGCAGAATGATAGGGTTATTGCCTATACATCACGACAGTTGAAAATTCATGAACAAAACTATCCTACTCATGATCTCGAGTTGGAAGTGGTGATCTTTTCTTTGAAGATATGGAGGCACTACCTCTATGGTGAAAAATGTGATATTTATACTGATCACAAGATTTTGAAGTATATTTTCTCACAAAAATAACTTAAAATGAGGCAAATTAGATGGCTTGAATTACTCAAGGATTATGATTGCACGATACACTACCACCCGGGGAAAGCAGACAAGGTGGAAGATGGTTTGAGTAGAAAATACCATGCATTTTTGAACAATATGAGAATTGAAAGGGATCCAATTTTTATGGACCTAGTGAAAATGGACATGGGAATAACTAGGGAAGGTGAAACATCAATGATTTTTCAATTGGTTTCCAAACCATATTTACTATATAATATTAAGAGTTCCCAGACCGATGATGAATAATTTCAAAAGAAGATTAAAGCTGTGAATGATGGGAGATTGAGAGACTTTGTGTATGAAGAAGGATTTTTGAAATTCGGAAAGAGACTATGTGTTCCCGATATACCTGATCTAAAAAGAGAATTTCTGGATGATGCTCATTGTTCCAATTTCTCTATACACCCTGGGAGCACCAAAATTTATAGAGACTTGAATGAACATTTTTTGTTGGACAACATCAAGAGGGAGATTGCTAATTTTGTGTGAAGATGTATGGTTTATCAACAAGTGAAAGCTGTATGGAAAAAACTTGGAGAAGTCATGCAACCTCTTCCCATACCAGAGTGGAAATGGGACAATATTAAAATGGACTTTGTCAAGGGGCTACCAAAGACTCCTTGAAGGAACAATGCAATATGGGTTGTTGTTGATCATCTTACCATGTCAGCACATTTTCTTGCTATAAGAGAAGATCTACCACTAGAATGTCTAGCAAGACTATATATTAATGAAGTGGTGAGACTTCATGGAGTACCCCTATCGATTGTTTCTGATCGTGATCACCAATTTATTTCAAGATTCTGGAAAAGTCTTTAGAAATCATTGGATACTGAAATTCATTTGAGCACTGCCTACCACCCTCAAACAGATGGGAAGTGAAAATGAACTATTCAAACCTCAGAAGACATGTTGAGATCCTTCTCACTTGACTTTCAGGGTATGTGGGATAAATATTTACCTCTGGTATAATTTTCCTATAACAATAGCTTCTATTCGAGTATTCAGATGGCATCATATGAAGCGTTATACGGAAAGAGATGTCGCACACCAACCTGTTGGGATGACGTTGGTGGAAGAAAACTTGTAGGCCCAAAAATGGTGGAGGAAATTATTAAAAAGGTGAAGGAATCCAAAACCATATCAAAGAAGCTCAAAGTAGGCAGAAGAGCTATGCCGATAATCGAAGGAAGGATTTGGAATTTCAAGTCAGTGGTCATGTTTTGATGAAGGTATCTCTATGGAAGGGAGTCATGTGTTTTGGTAAGAACGGAAAACTGAGTCCCAGGAACATCAGACCGTTCAAAATTTTAAAACGAATTGGGGCTGTAGCTTACCGATTGACAATACTGCCAAGTCTCTCCAAAGTTCACGATGTGTTCCACGTATCTCTATTGAGGAAATACATGCCTGACCCAACGCATGTACTCACCTATGAGGAATTAGAACTGGAACCCGATCTATCTTATTGAGAAGATCCCATCATGATTCTTGATACGAGAGAAGAAGTACTAAGAAACCAGACGACCTGTCTGGTAACAGTCTTGTGGAGAAACCATAAGATGGAAGAGGCAACGTGAGAACCCGAGGAACTTATGATGAAGAACAAATCGAGTGTTTTCATGCGGTACTATTCTAGAAATTTAGAGGACGAAATTATTTGAAGGAGGGGAGAATGTAACACCAAAAGCTTCTACGGTACGCTTCTCTTTGAATAATGCAATAGCGTGTGATGTACGCAACATCGAGTTCTAACACATCACAACCAATCAAACTAGCCGTTATGAATAATAATACCCACTTTTTGAAATTTATAAATTTTATTTTTCAAAATGGACATAATTTTTGGATTCGGAATATCAAAATTAGCCTAGAGTGAATTTTTGGTATTTTTCTGAAAAACATCATTTTTTGATGAATAGTGAAACCACAAAGTGGTAGTTAAAAAACTAAATTTTTCATAAAAATTAATTTTACCTCTTCTGTTAGTGGAATTTTGAAAATCCTAGAGACAAGTTTAATATCAAGGAGTAAAATGTGGTTCAATGAGATGAAAATAATTTTTGGTGAATAGTAACCTTTTACCTTTATTTACCACGGTTAAAAGTAAATAGGACAATTAAGAGTAAAAATGATATTAATATTACCCTAACACATGTCCTAATTATATTGGAAAAGTGTATCTTGACCAAAAACAACCTTAGGAATAAAATATTATCCTTTATGTCCACTTGGATTAGATTAGGAAATTTATTATTATTTAATTTAAAGAAGAGTTAAAAGAGTTAAAATCAAAGTTTATTTACTAAATCAATTTTAATATAAGTTTATACATAAGATAAATTTGATTGTAAATATTCATTATAAATATAAAAATATTTCCTACATAATGGTATTTTATTTATAATTTTTAGACATTATATAGGTTAATTTATTTATGACCCAATGATGATGCAGTAATTACCACAATAGTGGAAAAATAAAATAATTGATATTATAAATACACAAATAAATATAATTTGAGACTTTTAATGAATTAAACTAATTTTATAGGTTAATATAAAATGTTAGGAATGATTTAATTAACGTTTTTCGATGTAATCATTCTGTTATGATTTTCATAAAAATCAATTTTCCAAATAGTGTCAAAATTGACATAAAAGAGTTTTTAAAACAAATATTATATTATTAATTGATATTCAATTTCTAAAAAATCTAAGGCTCATCCAAGAGACTTATATCATGATTGGTGTATCATTAATGGACCACTTGGGGGGTCTCTTGGAGGTATATAGTAAGTTTATTAACTATATAATATAAAAATACAAAGTGACAAGGTAAGTGTCAAACTAATTAACTAAGAGTTAGAACTATTAGATAAGGTTAATATAATGACCCAAACCAGTCTAAATTCTATTTTTGAGTGGTTTTCGACCGATCCCCACATTAACCTTTAAATAATCCACTTTGGATCCATTAGAAACCGAATATGAATTTATTATAAAATAATATTTCTAGTTTTTCCAAAGGTGCCCCTCACCCCTCTTATAAAAGGGAACTCCCCCTTCTCATTAATTCACACCTTAAAAGCCATTTGGATCGGCAAAACTCTGCCCAAATACTCTCTCAACTTCCCTCACTTCATCCTAGAGGCCCTACTTTAGTCATAAGTCCAACCTATTGAGCCATTTTTATCAAATCAAAAGGAATAACCCGAATAAGAGGTAATGATTTCACCACCCTTTTTCAAGTTCCTTTATTCTTCCACTTCTTATTTCCTTGTTATTACCATTATAAAATAATAACTCCAGTATATTATATATACTGTGATGTTATTATAAATATGGTACAACCATATTCAGTATTCTATCCATCCTTTGAATAACATGTCACCATACGTGCATACGTACGACTTACCGTCTCCACGTCGTGGTGTAATTGTTATTAAATAAATTATTATTTGGATGGGTATAATAATGATGTTTAATTCATGTAAATAATAAATATTACATGATAATTATTCTGTATATATGATATACCATCCATTTATATATTATTTTAATATCAAAAGAATGATATTGTCGCTCGTGCGTACGTACGGACTACCGTCTCCACGAATGCGATGAGATTCATTCTCCATCGTATCCATTCAAGTGTAATTCTCATTTGATGATTAATAATAGTATCTATGGACTTGATATCATTTTGGATATGATTATGATAAAACCTATCCATGAAACACACAGCTTATGTAACAAAACAAATAAAAGTAAATGAGTAAGTTAACACCTGAAACAACGTTAATTCTAAAATATTATTAACAAAGCAATGTTAAAAGATCATATATGATATCATATTAATATATACGATTCTTGTATAATTTAATAACAATTATTTCAACATTATACAGGAGGTTAACTTACCCTAACCAAGGAAAAGTACAAGGTAAGTGTTTATTTCGTAATCTCTTCATTATCTGAGGTTGTTTATACGTAATAATCTACTTGGATCTCTTTATCATCCACATCCATGTTTCTTAAAAATATATTTCAAAACATTTTTACTATTTACAAGAATATGGGTTAAAGTCATTTATACCCTTGTTTGACTTTTTATAAGAGGTTTACATAAGAATCCTTCTGTCGTTTTCCAAACAAGGTATTTTTTAACATTTTCGACAGAATTAAGGTAAGAATGTATTTTTTAACTTATTCGGCGTATGCGGCTATTTTATGCTGTCATAAAATCTTCAAATCTTCCTTTACATGATTATAAGGATATTTTCAAAATAATGGTTTTCTTTTATAATTATGTGATCATTAAATGATTTCAAAAAAGAGATACTTCTCTCAAATATATGAAAATCCAGTGCAAATGTATATGTATTTAACACAAGCTTAAAAATGTTTTCAGAAAACCTGACTCTCCAGTGTGGTAGATAGGAAGGGATTGGGCGTGGACCCATCATGGCCTGTAATTAGTTGAGCCATCTCAGAATTAGTTATTTTGTTTTTAGAAGCTTACATAATGTTTTCAGAAAAACACTGGTGTATATTTGAGCAATTTTAAAGGTAAGTATCTTCAAAAAAAATTGCATCAGTAGGTCTCATGAGACAAACTAGTGTCTTGGCACAAGGCCTTGACAAAATCTTATTTGTAGCCTTGGCACGAGGCCTTGGCTATGTGGTTATGATAGTCTGGCATTATGCATTCCATCATTATGAAAGTGGTTATTAATATTGCATGTGATTATTCGATTAGTAGAATGTCCATGTGAATAAGTAAATGGTATTATTTCATTTTATATTTTCCATACAATGTTTAATTTAAAGTTTAAAAGGCTTTTGTTTTAGTTATATATTGGCTTGAATGTTTATTCTTATTTATTAAAGATTCTGCTATATTGTTATCCTTACTGGGAATTTGAGCTCACCAATTTTCTATGTTTTATTTTTCCCAGGATTTGAAGAAGTAATTTATGGAAGACCTGCATGGATAGTTTGAGGGGATAAGAGTGTGGACTATGGAGACTATATTGTTGTAGTTTTCATTTTATGATGTAATGTAAACTTTATTAATGTATCTAGTTATTCCAAGGCTACTAAAATAATCTGTCTTTCGAGAATTTATCTTTATTGTGATCATGACAATGTTATGTAATAATGCACCGACTCCGAGTAACTTGGGTCGGGGCGTTACAAAATAGTTCATATAATATTTATTTTAATACTTTTAAAATCATTTTTTTGATATTTCAATCAATAAAATAATTTCAACATCACTATTGTGTCATAATTAATGATAATTATTTAATCCCAAAAAAATATAAATAAATTCATATGATGTAGATAATTTTATTATATTTCTAGAGACTATTCATGTTCGAATATGGATGAAGTTTTTCACTAAATTAAAATTATTATACTTATAAGATTTAGGAGAGTGACATGTTGTCACTTTCTTCAGTTTTAAAAATAATTATATTATTTCATGGTCAAAAGTCCATGAAATGAATCTAGTACGACCCTTAGGTGATATGGGTCTACTTTTATTCATCCAATAGGATTTTGGAAAGTGTTAGGGTAATTTTATAATTTTATTTTTACCCTTAATTACCAGATTTACCTTTAACGGTAGTAAATAAAATTACCGTAGTTACTATTCCTAATATTAAAAAAAATAAAAGTAACCTATTAACATAATTTGTACCCATTGAATCAAAATATGGAATCAATTTTTCAAAATTCAGAAAACAAGAGTTGTATTAATTAATTTAAAATTAATCCTGTTGTTAAGCAAACAGGTTTTAAAAGTTAAAACATTGCCAAAGATTGAAATGTTTTTACCTATAAATTCAATGTAAAATTAATGATAATAACATAAATTATATTAAATGGTAAAAATATATTCTATTTATACTTTAAAACCATTCAATTTTATAATTTAACCATATAAATTATTGTGATGAACAATTTAGTTTTTAATTAAAATATAGCATGTTTTTACTATTCATCAAAATATGAAAGTTACCAGAATAATATGAATATTTTATTCAAAGTAAATTTTTATATCCTAACCCCAAAGAAGAATTTTATTTTTTCAAATTTAACTTATAAACATGTCAAAAACTATATTTAAAGTTGGTGCGCCATCAAAAGGTGGAAATACTGCATTTTTTTAAAATACATATTTTAAAAGAAAAATTTATTTTGTTCAGATACCATATTCTAGAAAATATATATGATGAATAATAATGTTATAAAAATAAAAATTCTTTTAATACTATTCATAACGGCTAGTTTTTAATATTATAATAATATATCGTTGTTTAGTGACACTCGGTATTGCGTTCTACACACGCCATCGAGGAAGGTCGCGATGGCGTGTAACGCAAGCCGAGATACTATTTTGTGTATTGAAAGATTCCATTGATGTTGCGTATAACATAATACATAAAAAAATATACTGCTCAAAAAATATCAGGGTGTTACATTATACACCCCTTAAAATGAATTTCGCCCTCGAAATTAGTCACTTCGTAACAAACAGATGAGGATACCTCTCCCTCATCATATACTCAAGCACCCATGTAGCTTCTTCTAATTAGTGGTTCCTCCATAAAACAATCACCAAGCGAGGGGTCTTGTTCCTTAGAACTTTTTCGCAACGATCCAGAATCTCTATCGGTTGTTCTTCATAAGAAAGATCTTGCTCCAGCGATAAAGCTTCGGAGCTGAGTACATTTGAAGGATCTGGTATGTACTTTCTCAGGAGAGATACATGGAACACATCGTGAACATGAGAGAGATTTGGTGGAAGCTATAATCTGTAATCTACCATCCCAACACGATCCAATATTTCAAAAGGACTAATATAACTTGGGCTTAGCTTTCCCTTCTTTCAAAATCTCATTACTCTCTTCCAAGGAGATATTCGTAAGAACACTTTTTCACCCACTTCAAACTCTAGGTCGTTTCTTCGGTTGTCATCATAACTTTTTTGTTGACTCTGAGCTACTCTTATGTGTTGTTGAGTAGATCTGACCTTTTTTTCCATATCATCCACAAGATCAGGTCCTAATAGCTTTATTTCCCCAACTTCATCCCAGAAAGTTGGAGTCTTGCATTTCTTTCCAAAGAGAGCTTCATAAGGAGCCATCTGAATACTGGAGTGAAATCTATTATTATAAGAACATTCCACCAAAGGTATGTTTTGATCCCAACCACCTTTGAAATCCATAGAAAATGATCTTAACAAATCTTCTAGAGTTTGAATTGTTCTCTCAGACTGACAGTCTGTCTGAGGATGATAAGTAGTGCTGAAACACATCTCTATATGTAAAGTACGCTGAAGACTTTTCCAGAACATTGAGGTAATTCTCAGATCCCGATCAGATATAATGGAAAGTGGTACTCCATGAAATCTTACCACCTCTTTTACATATATCCTAGCATGCTGATCTAGAGTGAAATCTTCCATAATAGCAATGAAGTGTGCCGACTTCGTAAGACGATCAACTATAACCCAAATAGCATTATTTCCTTTGGTTGTTTTAGGAAGTCTAGTGACAATGTCTATAGTGATGTTTTCCCATTTCCATTTGGGTATGGGTAATGGTTGTAACAGCCCTTTAGACTTCTATCTCTCAGCTTTAACTTGCTGACAAACCAAGCATCGAGAGACATATTCAGAAACATCTCTTTTTATACCATCCCACCAGAAGTACTCTTTCTGGTCCCTATACATCTTCGTGCTTCCATGATCAATAGAGAATGAAGATCTATGAGCCTCATCCAGTAACTCCTTCTTTAATTCTTGGATGGGAGGAACACAAACCAGATTCCTAAACCTTAATATCCCATCACAATCATGGTTGAATTCAAGAACATTTCTCACATTCTTTTGTAACTCTACATCTTATTTTTGTGCCTCATCAATCTTCACATGCATAGATGGTTGAACATTCATTTAAAAAAATATAATATTTTTCCCCTTCCATTATAATTACAAGATTAATCCATTGTAAATCCATAAATATTTGATCTTTTGAGATCCTCATCATGGATAAGCTAGCATGGTCTTGTCGACTTAATGCGTCTGCCACCTTGTTTCCTTTCCCAGGGTGGTAATGAATTGAGCAGTCTTAATCCATAATCAGCTACAACCATCTTCTTTGGTGCATATTCAGCTCCTTTTGTGTGAAAATATACTTTAAACTTTTATGGTCAGTAAAAATATCACAACATTCACTATAAAGATAATGCCTCCAAATATTTAATGAAAATTTTACCTCATCTAACTCCAAATCTTGAGTTGGGTAATTTTTCTCATGTATTTTCAACTGTCGTGAGACATAAGTTATCACCATATCATTTTCCATTAGAACAGACCCCAATCCCTTCTTGGACGCATCACTATAGATCACAAACCTTTCTCCACTACAAAGCAGTGTGAGCACAGGTGCACTGGATAACCTTCTTTTCAACTCTTTTAAATTCTCTCCACACTCCTCCTTCCACATGAAATTAACTCCATTTCGAGTCAACCTGGTGAGTGTATTAGATTATCATGAAAAATATTTCACAAAACGTCGATAATATCCAGCCAAACAAAGAAAGCTTCAGATCATAGTTACTGTTGTTGGTCTCGACCATCATTCGATAACTTCTGTTTTTTCTGGATCCACAGATATCCCCTCTTTCAAGATTATGTGACCAAAAAATGAATCTTTTGAAGAAAAAATTCACACATGGTAAATTTTTCATAAAGCATATCCTTTCTTAGGGGTGTTCAATAAATTTATCAAGTGATCTTCATGTTCTTCCTTTCACTTTGAATAGACAAGAATATTGTCTATAAAGACTACCACAAACTGACCAAGATTGTCTCTAAAGACTCTATTCATTAGATCCATGAAGATTTCAGGGGCATTAGTAAGACTAAATGGAATCACTATAAATTCATAGTTTTCATACCTTGTACGGAAATCTATATTTGGTATATCCTCTTTTTTGAATATTAATTAATGATACCCTGAACGATGATCAATCTTGGAAAAGTATTGAGATCAACGTAGTTGGTCAAATAAGTCATCAATTCGTGGGATAGGATATTTTTTCTTGATAGTGATCTTGTTATGTTCTCGATAATCAATGCAGAGTCTCATTGATCCATGTTTCGTCTAGACAAACATAATAGGTACTCTCCATGGTGACACACTAGGTAATATGAATCCTTTATCAAGATTCTCTTGGAGTTGTTTCTTTAATTTCTGAAACTCAATTGGGGCAATTCTATAAGGTGTCTTTGAAATAGGCATAGCACCTGGTATGAGTTCTATTGAAAACTCAACTTCACGATTTTGTGGAAGACCTGGAAATTCCTCCGGAAAGACATCATCAAACTCCCATACAGTGGGTATATTCTTAATCGTGAGTTTCTCTCCAACCATTTGAGATAAATAACGTTCATTTATTAGAATCAAGACCCATAAGATGGAAGAAATTTCCACTGGAAGGATATATTCATCCTTGCATTGATAGATGATAATAGATTTATCGGGAATATTAAAAGTGATTTCAATTATTTGGCAATTGATATGATCTCTATATAAATAAATCAAATCCATTCAAATAATCACATCAAATTCCACTATATGAAGGATCAAAAGATTTGCAAAAGCACTTTCCCACAAACACCAATCAGAGAAGAATTGTAAACTTTTTATGCGATTGTTGTGCCATTAGGGGTTGTCACAGCAAACTCAACATCTAATTGTTGAGGTAGTTCAATGATATTGTTAGAAAATTCTTCATTAATAAAAGAGTGGGTGGATCCAAAATCAGATAAAACATTTGCTACTTTAGAGTGGATGGTATGTGTACCTTTCACCACTTCGTTATCATACTCCACATCGCTGATAGTAATTGCATGCGACATTCCTTTGTCTTTGGCCTTAAATGTTTGTTGACGTCGATCATCATCAACAACCCTTGGATTTTGGAATTGATTGGAATAATTCCCCATCTCCTTACACTTGAATCATTGAAGTGTAGGAGGTGCATTCTGTGTATCTCTTTCTTTGTTTGCATCAGTAGACATCTTCTTCCATTTATTTCAACATTCAATTGCCCGATGACATTCTTTTCCCCACTTAAAACATTTTCTTGTCCCTTTATGACAATTCCCTCAATATTTCTTTACACAATTTGAGCATAAAGTAAAATTCATCTTCTTTTCAGTGTGTTCTTTAGATTTTCCTTTAAAATCAATTTCTCATCTTATCAAACCCATATGATTGATGGGTTAATCCAATCTCCATCTCAACCTGAGAGAACATTGAACAATTTCCTTATAGCGATTAAAGTCCCTTATGGCTAACTCCCTTCGAAGACATGTTTTTAAGCCACTAAAGAATTGATCAATTTTGCTCTCAGGTTGGATAATAATTCCGAAAGCATACCTTGCATGTCTTGTAAAATTTTCTTCGTAGTTACAAATAGATTCATCGTCCTTTAGCTTCAATTCAAAAAACTCCTTCTATAGATTTGTTTGAAGAATATGAGGGAAGTACTTATTGAAAAATAAGTACTTGAACTCGTCCCATTACATGGACTCAATTTCATCTATTTGCCTCAAATTCTTGATAAGATTCCCCCATTGATCAGAATCACCTTCCAAATGATACACTGCTAAGATGAATTTGTCATGTTAAGAACATTGTAGCACTGAAAATATCTTTTTAGTAGTATTAATCCATTTTCCGACCACTAATGGATCAAAAGCCCAGCTGAATGAAGGTGGACGCTACACCGTGAAGAATTCAAGAGAATATTGCTCTTTCCATTTCTTGTTTGGAAGTCCTACATGTTTCATATATTGAAAAAGTTGTGTGATCATGGCTACAAGTGTTTTCATTCCAGCTCCCATAACGTTTGGTTTCTCAGGGGCACAATCATTGCATTTCCCATCGCATTAATCATTAACACAGTTCCTTTAGGTTCCAACGATTGACTAAAACCAAGAAGCATAGTGTGAGAAACACTAATCATAATAGGAAAACCACATAATCAAGAATAATATTTCACACTTTAGGTCTTATCATAAGTTGTTCATGGCCATTTCTAAAACACTAAGATTGTGTTCTATTCTTAGTTATATCCTTAGGGTTCTTACTAAGGCTTTCACATCCTAGTTTCCAAAGGTTGCCTATACCTTTCCTCTAATACTCACTATAACGACCCATAATCTACATAAATTGTTATTACTTAAGAATTAAAGAATACTTATTACAACATATAACAAACCCATGAAAGGACCGTATAGGTATAATGTCTTTATAAAGTGGGAAATATAAACAACTAGTCCATAAATCATCTACATTGTATCCCATTTATTTCATTATATTTAGAGTATATTTTTGGCATATACTACTTAATACCCTTCTTCATGACATGGGGAAAAGAAAACATACAAAAGGGTGAGCTCAAATTCTCACTAAGGATAAACAAAATAAATATCAATCATATCATATTCATAATAACATAACATTTTGAATATCAAAACCTATACAAGAGATAATAATATCATAACATGGGATAAATCATAGTGGTGAAATGTAATTCCAATAGTCATAACTTAAAACATGAAACTTTTCGACATTCACACATAATCATAGAAAATCATTTTATTTTAGTCATGACTCATTACCAAGACTATCATAGTAGACAAAGTCCATTATTGAATCGAGTTCACTGCTCATTCCATTCCTGTACAACCGAACTGGATTAACTTGTCGTTCCAGCCATGTCTATCTCATTAGATATAAATCGTTACCCAATGCATTTGAGGGAGATATAGGTACCACCCATCTCAAAATGATACCATTATTATGTGTGACACAAAATCATAAATCATACATCATAACATAACCCATGTAATAAAAATTGGATTCTTAAACATCATGCCATCATATCATAATCCATATAAGATAAAAGGATATCATAAAATTAATTCCATATTATCATAATCAAATCAAAGTAAAAATAGGGATAGAAACAGAACCCTATATTATCTTAGATGGAAAATAATTTTGATAAAACACTTGATCTTCATTCTTGAGAAAAATATCGTTTCTACTTGAAAAATATTTTTCCTTTCTTAACATGTCATACAATCTTGAACTGAAAGAAGTT
This sequence comes from Viscum album, assembly GCA_963277665.1. Classification (NCBI taxonomy): domain Eukaryota; kingdom Viridiplantae; phylum Streptophyta; class Magnoliopsida; order Santalales; family Viscaceae; genus Viscum; species Viscum album. Next base: position 1,222,914,517 of record OY728131.1, on the reverse strand, counting down.
GATTAAAAATAAGCATGAAAAATTATAAAGGATGTTTCATGGAAATATTGTTTTATGAAATCATAAATATCCATTCATGACATATAAGTTAAAAAGAACATTCTTCTCATACTTTGGTCGGAAAAGTCAAAAAGTACTTCGTACGAAAATAAAAAAAATATTCCTTTCATATCATTTAATAAATACTCACAAAAGGTTAAAATTGGATTTATAAAATTTTGAGAGGATATACATAATATTTCATATTGAGGAAACATGGATGTGGATGATAAATACACCCCAATAAATACCAAAGTATAAACAATCTCGGATAAAAATGAGATTGTGAGATTTTCCCTTACCTTATGTCTGATATGCATTTTACGTGTCCGAACATCCTATATAATGATTTATCTATTTTCATTTACTTATTATAGAATAATATTCATTGTTAATATAAAATATATGATAATGTTCTTGTTTTTTTATTAGTAATATTTCATTGAAACTTGTTATTCGGGTGTTTATTTCTTTATGTTCTTATGCGTGTTTTGTCGAATAAATTCTTATTCTTCTTTTTAGATTATAGATACCTCATTTTCAGAATGGTATTAATGTAATATATATATATATATATATATATATATATATTCATTAAATTAGTTTATATAATCATTATTCAATTAAGATATTGTATAACGAGTCACATCAAATCATGGAGATAGTAGACCGTACGTACGCACGAGCGATGATATCTTTCCCATGATCGTGGAATTGTTTTGAAGTGTATGTATACTGTTTCAGAATCAATATAATTTTACAATAATCATATATAGTTATTCTTTACACCATTATACCCATCCAAGTAAGGTGGTGATGGAAAACAGATTACACCACGTCATGGATATGGTATTCCGTATGTACGCACGCGCGGTGATTTCATTTTCCATAGGATGGATAGAAGGTGAAATAGGGTTGTTTATTATTTATAATAAAATATTAGTATATGAGTGATACTGATGTTATTACATCATAATGAAACAACTAAAGAAGAAGAAGATGAATAAGAAATAAATTTGAAAGAATTGGTAATAGATATTACCTCTTCTTCAACACGCCTCTTTGAAACCTTCTATTAGGGCACTGAGATTGGTCTTTGAAGAAGACCATGACCTCTATGATGTTTATATGGAAGGAGATAAGGGAAATTTTCAGGGGTTTGATGAGATTAAAGACTCAAAGTATTGTGAGGAGGAGAGAGAGTATGTTCCCTTTTATAAGGGAGGAGAGGGGCACCTTTGGAATTATAAGAAATATTAATTTATAATAAATTCGAAACCCACTTAAAAACCTCCAAAAATGACTCAAATACGAAGCTTAGATGAGATAGGGTTATAATCTCATCATACAATACAATTTATACAAGTTGGGAATTTATTTTAAACATTATTAACATGATTTATCCTTATATAATCTATTTAATTTTATTTGTGGTAATAATATTTTAAATTTTAAATCATTATAAATAATTACTTATATATTGTGAATTTCCAACAATTTTATACTTTATTACATTTTCGACCATATAAATTTTAATTTAATATTTTTAATTTTTTTTTGTGATTTTAAAAAAAATTTATAATATGTAATTACTATAAATTAACAATAGTGTCAATTTTGAAAATATTCATTTATTTGAGTTTAAATAAAATATATACAAGAGATATATTTGAACTAAAATATTTAATAGATTCATAACATGTCATTTTTATCTAGAAAATTAGTGGAGAATATTAAATAGTTCATATAATATTTATTTTAATACTTTTAAAATAATTTATTTGATATTTCAATCAATAAAATAATTTCAACATCACTATTGTGTCATAATTAATGATAATTATTTAATACCTAAAAATTATAAATAAATTAATATTATGTAGATAATTTTATTATATTTCTGGAGACTATTCAGGTTCTATGATTGATGAAGTTTATCACTAAATTAAAATTATTATTCTTATAAGATTCAAGAGAGTGACATGTTGTCACTTTCTTCGGTTTTAAAAATAATTATATTATTTCATGGTCAAAAGTCTATGAAATGAATCTAGTAAGACCATTAGGTGATATTGGTCTACTTTTATTCATTCAATAGGATTTTGGAAAGTGTTAGGGTAATTTTATAATTTTATTTTTACCCTTAATTGGCAGATTTACCTTTAATTGTAGTAAATAAAAATTACCGTAGTTACTATTCATAATATCAAAAAAAAAGTAACCTATTAACATAATTTGGACCCACAGAATACAAATATGGAATCCATTTCTCAAAATTAAGAACATAGGAGTTGTAGTAATTAATTTAAAATTAATCATGTTATTAAGCAAACCGGTTTTAAAAGTTAAAACATTGCCAAAGATTGAAATGTTTTTACCTATGAATTCAATGTAAAATTAATGATAATGACATAAATTATATTAAATGGTAAAAATATATTCTATTTATACATTAAAGCCATTCAATATTATAATATATCTATATAAATTATTGCGATGAAAAATGTAGTTTTTAATTAAAATATAGCGTGTTTTTACTATTCTTCAAAATATGAAAGTTACCAAAATAATATGAAAAATTTATACAAAGAAAATTTTTATATCCTGATTCCAAATAAAAATTTTATATTTTCAAATTTAACTTATAAAAATGTCAAAAACTAGATTTAATGTTGGTGCACCATCAAAAAAAGGCAAAACATCATTTTTCGAAAAATACGTATTTTGCACAAAAAATTTATTTTGTTCTCATACCATACTCTAGAGAATATATAAGATGAATAATAAAGTTATAAAAATCAAAATTTATTTAATACTATTCATAACAGCTAGTTTGTAATATTATAATAATATATCGTTGTTTAGTGAAACTCAGTATTGCGTACTACACACGCTATCGAGGAAGGTCGCGATTGCGTGGAATGCTATCCAAGCTACTATTGTGTGTAGTGAAAGATTCCTTTGATGTTGCGTATAACATAATACATAAAAAAATATACTGCTCATAAAATATCAGGGTGTTACATTATACACCCTTAAAATTAATTTCACCTTCGAAATTCGTCACTTCGTAACAAATAGATGAGGATACCTCTCCCTCATCATATCCTCAAGCACCCATGTAGCTTCTTCGAATTACTTGTTCCTCCATAAAACATTCACCAAGCGAGGGGTGTTGTTCCGTAGAACTTTTTCGCTACGATCCAAAATCTCTATCGGCTGTTCTTCATAAGAATGATCTTGCTCCAGCGGTACAACTTCGGAGCTGAGTACATGTGAAGGATACAGTATGTACTTTCTCATGGGAGATACATGGAACACATCATGAACATGAGAGATATTTGGTGGAAGCACCAATCGGTAAGCTACCTTCCAAACACGATCTAGTATTTCAAAAGGACAAATATACCCAGGGCTCAACTTTCCCTTCTTTCCAAATCTCATTACTCTCTTCCAATGAGATATTCGTAAGAACACTTTATCACCCACTTCAAACTCTAGGTATTTTCTTCGGTTGTCAGCATAACGTTTTTGTTGACTCTGAGCTGCTCTTATGTGTTGTTGAATAGATCTGACCTTTTCTGCCATCCCATCAATAAGAGCAGGTCCTAATAGCTTTCTTTCCCCAACTTCATCCCATCAATTTCGAGTCTTGCATTTATTTTTATAGAGAGATTCATAAGGATCCATCTGAATAATGGAGTGAAAGCAATTATTATAAGAAAATTACACCAAAGGTAGGTGTTGATCCCAACCACCTTTGAAATCCATAGACCAAGCTCTTAACATATCCTCTAGAGTTTGAATTGTTCTCTAAGACTGACCGTCTGTCTGAGGATGATAAGCAGTGATGAAACTCAACTCTGTATCTAAAGTATACTGAAGACTTCACCAGAACATTGAGGTAAACCTTGGATCCTAATAAGATATAACAGAAAGTGGTACTCCATGCAATCTTACCACTTCTTTTACATATATACTGGCAAGCTGATCCAGAGAGAAATCTTTCATAATAGTAATGAAGTGTGCCGAGTTTTTAAGACAATCAACTATAACCCAGATAGCATTATTGTCTTTGGATGTTTTAGGATGTTCAGTGACAAAGTCCATAGTGATGTTTTCCCATTTAAATTCGACTATGGGTAATGGTTGTAACAACCCTTTAGACTTCTTTCTCTCAGCTTTAACTTGCTGACAAAGCATGCATCGAGAGATATAAGCTATCACCATATCGTTTTGCATGAGAACACACCCCAATCCCTTCTTGGATGCATCATTGTAGATCACAAACCTTTCTCCACTACAAGGCAGTGTGAGCACAGATGAACTAGATAACCTTCTTTTCAACACCATGAAATTCTCTTCACACTCCTCCGTCCACACGAACTTAACTCCTTCCCGAGACAACCTGGTGAGTGGATTAGATAATAATGAAAAATATTACACAAAACGCCAATAATATCCAGCCAAACCAAGAATAATTTGGATATCAGTTACTGTTGTTGGTCTCAATCATCTTTTGATAACCTCTGTTTTTGCTGGATCCACAGATATCCCCTCTTTTGAGATTATGTGACCCAAAAATGAAACTTTTTGAAGCCAAAATTCACACTTGGTAAATTTGGCATAAAGCTTCTCCTTTTTCATGGTCTTCAATACAATTCTCAAGTGATCTTCATGTTATTCCGTTCTCTTTGAATAGACAAGAATATCGTCTATAAAGACTACCAAAAACTGATAAAGAGAGTCTCTAAAGACACTATTCATTAGATCCATGGAGATATCAGTGGAATTAGTAAGACCAAATGGAATCACTATAAGTTCATAGTGTCCATACCTTGTACGGAAAGCCGTATTTGGTATATCCTCTTTTTTTACCCTTAATTGATTATACCCTGAACCAAGATCAATCTTGGAAAAGAATTGAGCTCTGCGTAGTTGGTCAAATAAGTCATCAATGCATGGGAGAGGATATTTTTTCTTGATAGTGATCTTGTTAAGTTCTCGATAATCAATACAAAGTCTCATTGATCCATCTTTCTTCTTAACAAATAGAATAGGTTCTCCACAAGGTGACACACTAGGGAGTATGAATCATTTATAAAGATTCTCTTGGAGTTGCTTCATTAATTCATCAAACTCAATTGGGGCCATTCTATAAGGTGTCTTTGAAATAGGCATAGCACTCTGTATGAGTTCTATTGAAAACTCAACTTCATGACTTGGTGGAAGACCTAGAAATTCCTCCGAAAAGACATCATCAAACTCCCGTACAATGGGCATATTCTTAATCGTGAGTTTCTCTCCAATGATTTGAAATTAATAACCTTAATTTATTAAAATCAAGACCCATAAGATGGAAGAAATTTCCACTTGAAGGTTATATTCATCCTTGCATCGATAGATGATAGTAGATTGATCAGGAATATTAAATGTTATTTCCCTTCATTGGAAATTGATATGAGTTCCGTATAAAGAAAGCCAATCCATCCCAAAAATCACATCAAAATCCACTATAGGAAGGATCAGAAGATTTTCATGAAGCACTTTCCCAAAAACATCAATCAGAGAAGAATTGTAAACTTTTGATGCGACTGTTGTGCCATTAGGGGTTGTCACAGCTAACTCAACATCTAATTGTTGAGGTAGTACGACGATAACCTTAGAAAATTATTCAGAAATATTATACTATCTAGATCCAGAATCAAATAAAACATTTTCTAGTTTAGAGTGGATGGTAATTGTACCCTTCACCACTTCATTATCATACTCCACATCGCCAATAGTAATTGCATGTGACTTTCCTTAGTCTTTGGCCTTAAGAGTTCGTTGACGTCGATCATCATAAACAACCCTTGGATTTGGGAATTGACTGGAATAATGCCCCATCTCCTTGCACTTGAAACATTGATGTGTAGGAGGTGTATTCTGTTTATCCCTTTCTTTTTTTCACATCATTAGACATCTTCTTCCCATTATTTCAAAATTCAATTGCCTGATGACCTTATTTTCCACACTTAAAACATTTTCTTGTCCCTTTAAGAAAATTACCTCAATATTTCTTTCCACAATTTGAGAATAAAAGGAAACTCATCTTCTTTTCGGTGTGGTCTTTAGACTTTCCTTTGAATTCCATTTTCCTCTTCTTATCAAACCCATATGATATATGGGCTACTCCTATCTCCATCTCAACCTTGAGAGCCCATAAAAAAATTTCCCCGCTGTTATTGAAGTCCCTTATGGCTAATGCCCTTTGAAGGCTTGGTTTTAAGCCACTAAATAATCGATCGGTTTTTGTCTTAGGTTGGATAATAATTTCTGATTCGTACCTTGCATGTATTGTAAAATTTTCTTCGTAGTTACCAACAGATTCATCGTCCTTTTTCTTTAGTTCAAGAAACTCCTTCTACATCGTTGTTTGAAAAATACGAGGGAATTACTTATTAAAAAATATGTTCTTGAACTCGTCCCATTCCATGGTATCAATTTCATCTCTTTTCCTCGTATTCTTGATAAGATTCCACCATTGATCAGCATCACCTTCCAAACGATACACTGCTGAGATGACTTTGTCATGTTCAGAACATTGTAGAACTGAAAATATATTTTCTGTGGTACTAATCCATTGTTCAGCCACTAATTGATCAGAAGACCTGCTAAATGAAGGTGGACACTACCTCATGAAGGAATCAATAGAATATTTCTCCTTCCTTTTCTCGTTTGGAAGTCCAGCGTGGATCATAGCTTGAGAAAGTTGTGTGAGAATGGTTACACGATTTTTCATTCCTACTCCTATAACGTTTGGTTGCTCTGGGGGACAATCATTTCATTGCCCGTCACATGCAGCATTAACACGGTTCCTTCGGGTTCTTGCCCTTGACTAAAACCAAGAACTATAGTGTGAGAAAAACTAATCATAATAAGAAAATTACATAATAAGTATAAAATTTCACACTTTAGGTCTTATCATAGGGTTTTCATGGACATTTCTAAAAAACTAAGATTGTGTTTTATTCTTAGACATATCTTTAGGGTTCTTACTATGGCTTTCACATCCTAGTTTCCAAAGCTTGACTATACCTTTCCTCTAATACCAACTATAATGACCCATACTCTACATACATGGTTATTAATTCAAAATTGAAGAATACTTATTACAACATATAACAAAACCATGAAAGGACCATATAGGTATAGTGTCTTTAGATTCTAGGAAACATAAACAACTGGTTCATAAATCATCTATGTTCTCTCCCATTTATTTCATCATATCAAGGGTCCCTTTTTTGCATATTATACTTAATACCCTTCTTCATGACCTGGGTAAAAGAAAAAATACAAAAGGGTGAGCTCAAATGCTTAGTAAGGGTAAAAAAGAAATATCAATCATATCATATTCATAAGAACATAACATTTTGAATATCTTAACCTACAAAAGAGATCATAATATCATAACATGGGATAAATCATAGTGGTGAAATGTAATCCCAATAATCATAACATAAAACATGAATCTTTATGGCATACACACATAATCATAGAAAATCATTTCATTTTAGTCAAGACTCAATGCCAAGACTATTATTACAGTCAAAGTCCATTACTGAACCGAGCTCGCTCCTCGTTCCAGTCCTGTATCACTGTACAAGATTAACATTCTGTTCCAGCCATGTCTATATAATGAGATATAAATCATTACCAAATCCATTGGAGGGATATATAGGTCCCACCCATCTCATAATGATACCATTATTATGTGTACCACAAAAACATAAATCATACAACATAACATAACCCATGTAATAAAAATGGGATTCTTAAATATCATTCCATCATATAATAATCCATATAAGATAAAAGGACATCATAAAATTAATTCCCTCATAACATAATCAAATAAATGTAAAAATAGGGATATAAACAGAACACTATATTATCTTAAATGGAAAATAATTATGATAAAACACTTGAACTTCATTCTTGAGGAAAATATCCTTTCTACTTAAATTTTTTTTCCTTTCCTAACATGTCATACAATCTTAAAATAAAAGAATTTGATATAAAATAAACATGAAAACTTGTAAAGGAAGATACATGGAAATATTTTTTTATGAAATCATAAATATCCATTCATGTCGTATAAGTTAAAAAAACATTCTTCTCGTACTTTGGCCGTAAAAGTCAAAAAGTACCTCATACTAAAAACTACAAAAGATTCTTTTCATATAATTTACTAAAGACTCACCAAAGGGTAAAATTAGATTTAGAAAATTTTAGGAGGATAGAAATAATATTACATATTGATGAAACAAGGATGTGGATGATAAATACACCCCAGTAAATACCAAATTATAAACAATCTCGGATAAAAATGAAATTGTGATATTTTCCCTTACCTTAGGTCCGATATGCTTTGTACGTGTCCAAACATCCTGTATAATGATTTAAATATTTTAATTTACTTATTACAGAATAATATTCATTGTTATTATATCATATATGATCATATTCATATCTTTTTATAAGTAATATTTCGTTGCTACTTTTTATTCGGGTGTTTATTGCTTTATGTTCTTATGCGTGTTTTGTCGAATAAATTCTTATTCTTCTTTTTAGATTACGGATACCTAATTTTCAGAATGGTATTAATGTAATATATATCATATTTATTCATTAAATTCTTTTAAATTATCATTATTCAATGAAGATCATGTAGAATGAGTCGCATCACATCATGGAGACGGTAGGCTGTACGTTTGCACGAGCGATGAAATCGTTCCCATGATCGTGGAATTGTATTTATGTGTATGTATACTATTTCAGAATCAATATAATTTTACAATAATCGTATATAGTTATTCTTTATACCATTATATCCATCCAATTACGGTGGTGGTGGAAAACAGATTACACCACGGCGTGAAGATGATATTTCGTAAGTACGCATGCGTGATGATTTCATTTTCCGTAGGATGGATAGAAAGTGAAATAGGGTTGTTTCATATTTATAATAACATATAAGTATATGAGTTATACTGATTTTATTACATAATAATGAAACAAATAAATAATAATAAGTAGAAGAATAAATAAATTTGAATGAATTGGTAACAGATACTACCTCTACTTCGACACGCCTCTTTGAAACCTCCTCTTAGGGCACTAAGATTGGTCTTTGAAGAATAACAGGACTTCTATGATGTTTCTAGGGAAGGGTATAAGAAAAATTGTCAGGGTATGACCGAGATTTAAGGATCAATGTGGTGTGAGGAGGAGAGGGAGGAGGTGCCCTTTTATAAGGGAGGATAGGGCCATCTTTGGAATTATAAGAAATATTAATTTATAATAAATTACAAACCCACTTAAAAACCTCCAAAAAATGATGCAAATTCTAATATTAGATGAGATAGGGTTGTAATATCATCAGCCAATAAAATTTTGACAAGTTTGGAATTTATTTTATACATTATCAACATGATTTATCCTTATATAATCTATTTAATTTTAGTTGTGGTATTAATATTCTAAATTTTAAATCATTAGAAATAATTACTTATATGTTCTGAATTTTCATTAATTGTATAAATTATAACATTTTATACTATATAAATTTTAATTTATAATTTTTAAATATTTCTGTGATTTTTAGACAATTTTATAATATGTAATTTCTATTAATTAACAATAGTGTCAATTTTGACACTATTTATTTATTTGAGTTTAAATAAAATATATACAAAAGATATGTTCGAAATAAAATATTTAATAGATTCATAACATGTCATTTGTATCTATAAAATTATTTTATCTCATTAAATAGTTCATATAATATTTATTTTAATACATTTAAAATCATTTATTTGATATTTCAGTCAATAAAATACTTCCAACATCACTATTGGGTCATAATTAATGATAATTATTTAATCCCTAAAAATTATAAATAAATTCATATGATGTAGATAAGTTTATTATCTTTCTAGATACTATTCATGTTTAAAGATTAATGAAGTCTATCACTAAATTAAAATTATTATACTTATAATATTTAAGAGAGTGAGATGTTGTCACTTTCTTTGGTTTTGATTATAATTACATTATTTCATAGTCAAAAGTCCATGAAAAGAATATATTCCAACCCTTAGGTGATATGTATGTACTTTTATTCATCCGATAGGATTTTGGAAAGTGTTAGGGTAATTCTATAATCTTATATTTACCCTTAATTACCAGATTTACCTTTAATTGTTGTAAATAAAAATTACCATAGTTACTATTCATAATATCAAAAAAATAAAAGTAACCTATTAACATAATTGGTACCCACTTAATAAAAATATGGAATCAAATTTTCAAAATTCAAAACACAGGAGTTGCATTAATTAATTTAAAATTAATCTTGTTGTTAAGCAAACCGTTTTTAAAAGATAAAAAATTGCCAAAGTTTGAAATGTTTTTACTTATGAATTAAATGTAAAATTTATGATAATTACATACATTATATTAAATGTTAATTATATATTCTATTTTTACTTAAAACCAATTAAATATTATAATTTATCCATATTAATTATTGCGATGAAAAAATATGTTTTTAATTAAAATATAGCGTGTTTTTACTATTAATCAAAATATGAAAGTTACCAGAATGATAAGAAACATTTATCCAAAGTAAATATTTATATCCTAATTCCAAAGAAGAATTTTATTTTTTCAAATTTATCTTATAAACATGTCAAAAACAAGATTTAATGTTGGTGCGCCATCAAAAGGCGGCAAAACTGCATTTTTTGAAAAATACTTATATTACCCGAAATAATTATTTTGTTCTCATACCATGTTCTAGAAAATATGAAAGATGAATAATAATGTTATAAAATTAAAAATTCAGTTAATAATATTCATAACGGCTAGTTTATAATATTATAATAATATATCGTTATTTAGTGAAACCTGGTATTGCGTACTAGACAAGCTATCGAGGAAGGTCGCGATTGCGTGTAACGCAAGCCGGGATACTATTGTTTGAAGTGAAACATTAATTTGATGTTGCGTATAACATAATACATAAAACAAATATAATTATAATAAAATATCAGGGTGTTAAAACCCATCAATTATTAAGTCTTATGCATTCCTCATATGAATAGTTTGAAACATAACATAAACATTCGTATTAAAACTAGCTTACGAAATTTCAATACTTTTTCCAAAAACCATGAATGGTATAAAATTACCACATCTACAGTCAAACATAAATCATCAATACAATGTGTAATATTGTATTGTAATATATTAATCTAAATTGATAATAATGAAGGATATTTACATAGATTAAAATAATCATCAAACTATTGAGAGAAATATCCCCTTTTTCGTGAAAACATTTAAAAGTTGCACTATTTATCTTGAAGTTGATTAAAAATAGATTTTTGAATCAAAGTGTATCATACCACATTGAAACTTTTAAAAATAATTTTAATTTTAAAAATTTAATGTCCATATAAATAAAACATTAAAACCATTTTTAAAACATGGACATTAATGGGAAATATTTTGAATAATAAATCATTAAAACATTTAAAATGATATTTTAATTGGAGTTACTAACCAAAATAGAGACACTTGAATAAAAATAACTGAGGTAATCAAAACATTGTAATATCATGAGAATAAATGGATTCATGATATACTCTTTCAAAGTACATTATATACACCATATAAACGAGATTTTGTGTATAACAACAAAGAAGTCTCAATGGAATGTTAATTGAGATGAAAGCTCATATAAAGACCGTATCCTTATGTTAAGGATAAATGAACAACATAATTATGTGTGAAAAATATATATACACTCAATATTATTGGATATTCAGTGTAATTCAATTAGAGCACTTTCACACAAATTCTTGTAAAAACAACACCAATGAATTGGATGCTTAACTCACCAAATGGAGATTGAGTTAAAATTACTATTATCAAGTTCATATCGATGACATGAGAATTTATCAATGTATTTATTATGTGTATCAAAAGTATATCTACATAAAGGAGATTGGAGACTATGACTTAAGAAAATGAATAGTGATTTCACACATAATCTTGGAGTAAAATAATCAATGACGTATGCATAAAACCGAATGAGTGAAAATTGAAATTTGTAATTCCCTTCACAATTCGGTAACATACGAAACATACATCCCATGAAATATGGATCATACAATGATGATTTAAATATCCATAAATTAAATTATATTACATAATGAATACAATCATGGGCAGTACACACAACACATGCAATAAATAAATGGTGAAAATGTAAATCTCATGGAATTAAAAGTGAGATAAGAAACCCCTCACCTCATGTTTGAATTCTCTTGTGTGATCCTTATTCTTCCCGAATAATAAAATTAAGTTAATTTATACTTGATTAAGAACACTTTTCAATTTTATTATTCCTTTTATATCACTTAATATATTCCAATAATAATTAATTAATTATTTGAGTTCATATTGGATATTTTATTGGTGTTCGGAACTTGAGTCAAAAATGAACTTGTAATAATTACAATTTGTCCATGTGGTAAAAATTACGTTATCTCTAGAATGATATAAATGAATTATATATCATATATATATTATTTATACAGTATATATATGTATTTATAATAATATGTAACATTTGGAGATTAGAAATGAAATGCACCTTTCATGGATACGGTATGTTGTACGTATGCATGAATGCTACTTTCATTTCTATTTTTTATTTTAATGGAATTAAAACACAATGATACATATGTATATTATAATTATAGTATAATATAATATGATATATGTTTTACATAATTTAATTAACTCTATAATTTATATGTACCATGAATGTCATGTACAAATCATATAACTTTGTGGGAGTGGTAGTCTGCACTTCTCAAATGAAATTATCGTGGCCACACATATTGGAACGCAAATTGGTGTTTTTTAAATGAAAATTACAGAACCATATATAAAAAATAAACATAATATACATAATATATAAATAAAGTTCCATCATAATGGTCATCATTAGAGGTGGTAGGAGATAATCGAACAATCATCGTTCTGTGAGGCGTTAGTTTTCCATCCACAGAAACATTATGTTCTTCACCCATTAGATGAATGTGTGTGTAAGTGTAGCTTAAATAATTCTTATAAAAACATCCTTGTATATTAAATATACTGGTTTTTTTACGAAATATAGGAATAAAAATAGTTCATGGGGTTGAATAAGTAAAATAAATGAATTGAATTTAAGAGAAATTGTTATCTTTAATTTGGGTAACTCTCTTTGGTTTGCACGAAAAGGACTTCTTGAAGTGTCTTCTAGATAAGGTAATGCTTCTAGGTAGAGGAGAGGTATGTAGAAGGATTAATTGAGAATAGGTTGGATGATCCAAAAGGTTTGAGAGGTGTGAGTAATTGGTTAAAAGTTGACTGCTTTTACAAGGGAGAGGAGGGGCTCTTTATGAAAGTGTGAAACTATTATTTTATTATAAATTTATATTTGGTTTAAAAAGCTCCAAAAAAATTAAAGTTGAGGATAAGAAGACTAATATTCAAAATAAATTCATCAAATCATATTTGGCCATGTTTTGTATAATATTTTAATCATTATAATTTTATTTATTTAAATCATTTATTAATGAGGTAAACAATACATCATTAATGTGTCATAAATAATATAATTTCATTGATGTCTAAAAATTATAAAAAAATACCATGATGTAGGAAATATTTTTATATTTCAAATTAATGTTTATAGTAGAAAATAAATCTCATACAACCCCATGTAAAAATTAATTTAGTAAAATATATTTTTTTGTGTTATTTTTGTCTTTACTTTAAATTAATTAATCTAAAGAGTCATTATCACTATCATGTGCCTCAATGGGGTCCCAAAATCGACCCAAAGATGCTCATGGTCGTCCATGACTCATACAATAAGGTTAGGACAATTTTTAAGCTAATTTTGTGTTACTATAATATACTTTTTACCTTGAATTACACTATTTACCTTTAACCATGAAAAATAAAAGTCAAAAGTTACTATTCACCAAAAATTATTTCCATCTTATTGAACCACATTGTACTTCTTGATATTAACCGTGTATCTTGGAGTTTTTAAATTCAACATACAGAAGCAGTAAAATTTCATTTAAATGTAAAAGTCACTTTTTTAACAACTACTAAGTGGTTTCACTATTCATCATAAATTGAAGTTTTTCCAAAAAATACCAAAAATTCAACCTAATATTTAATTGATATTACGAATTAAAAAATGATGATTATTTCTCCAAATTAAAAACATAAAAGTGGAATTAATTAATTTAAAATTAATTCCTGTTGTTAAAAAAATAGCGTGTTTTTAAGAAATAATAACTATCAAAATATTGACACTTGTTTAAGTCCAATTTCAAAGTTAAATTAATTCCAATGACCGACATTGGATTAAATGTTAAAAAATATATTCTAATTGAACTTTAAAACAAAAGAAAATGATACTATATCCATATAAATAAATTATATTAAAACACAGTTTTGAATTAAAATACAGTATTTTTCACTATTTATCAAAAAATTGAATTTTATCAGAAAAAACAAAAAATTTACCCAAAGTAAATTTTGATGTCCCGATTATAAAAAAGAATTTTATTTTGTCAAATATAACATATAAAAAGGACAAAACTATATTTAAATACGGTTCTCCATCAAAAAGAAGTAAATCACCTCTTTAATGAATATTAGAGTATTTATGCTTAAAATCGAATTACTTTCTTATTTTAAGACTCTAACATTTATTGGATAAATGTAAAAACATTTAAAAAACATATATAATAATATTTTATTTAGTTCTGTTAATTTACACCAATATAATGGCTCGGCGTTAAGTACCATTTAAAATAATAATATTATTTTATTAGTGTGCAATGTATGATTTCAAAGAAACATGTTGTTGTGTATCAGGTAATCCATCGAACATAGCATCCTCATTAAATTAAAATAAACATTTAATTCACAAATATTAATAAATATGAAAAAGTATTATTCTTTATTTACCCAGGATGTTAAAATAACATTAATCATAATTTTATATTTATTTCAAAATAACCTAAAAATGGTACTATATATATAACTATATAATCCATGGATTTAAGTTATTATAAATAATATTAAAAATTTAAAATAATTCACTTGAAAATATCCATAAAAGGATAGGTCTATATTAGAAATTATTTAAAAAATTATTCACTTTTAGCATTTTTAAAAAATCATAAATTAATTTTATCAAGAATATCAAGCCTCATCATTCAAATATTAGAGGTATTATTTGGATATTGAAATTTAATATTAGGAATAAACTAAAATTATTAATTAGTTAAATTATTTTCTAATTAAATTGTATTAATCATTTTAAATATCTCTCATTAATTAATTTCATGACTTAATTCATTTAATATTGAATGGAATATTAATTTGGATAAGGAAATAAAATTATCAATTGAAATTATCAGATAAAATAACCATTCATAATTATTTCTTAATTCCTATTTCTTTTGTGAGTTATATTACATTGATTGAAGAATCCAGGGTGAGTGAAATCAAAAACATATCCTCTATGTCAATTCAAAAAATTTATATATATATATATATGGTTTCATAGTCCTAAATATATATTTTTAAATAATACTAATTTCATTTAAAAATTATCTACATGGACATTAAAATATTCCAATGTTGTCACAACAACGCCAATATAGTACCCCATGTTGGTAGTGTGAGATTCGATTTAATAAAAAAAATGGATTGGATTGATTTTTTTGATAATTATCTAATAGATAAAAGTAAAGACACCTTATTTGTTTATGTTAGAATATTGTAAGGTCAAATAAAATAAACAATAATATATTTTATGACAGATATAAGAAAGATAAATTGGAACCATAAATGTGGAATAAGTCAACACGTTAAATAAAATTATTGATGTATTGATCACCATAGTTTAAAATAAATATCATACTGTTTGGAATAAATATTAAAATTATATAAAATATTATAAATATTTGATAAATTTTTAGAAGGTATTTTAGGGGGATGATATTTGATAATTGTGAAAAGAAATATATAAGAAATTAGTGGGACCATTATGTGGAGATGGAGCATATTTGGTTTTTAAACATGGTTGGGATTTTGATATATATATTCATTTGGAATAAAGTATTGTTTGGTTTTATAAATAAAGATTTTGAAATGTATACTAATGATATAAATTAATTTATTATTAGTTAAAAATGTAATTAATACTATATTAGAGTAAGTGAATATGGGATCATTTTAATTTCATCACATATAGAGTTTCTATAAATAGATGTAATAACACATTGATATTGATTTTGAGAGGAAGAATCTACTGAATCATGTTGTATAAGTATTCCATAAGTGACACAGTATTCTAATATTTTAAGAGAGGAAGAATCACTAGGGTGTTCCCTCTACTAAACTCAAGTTTATCATCAATATGTATCGATTGATTGAAATCATCCCTGAGAGGTGTTCATGATCATTGAAATCAGTACAATTTAAATAATAGTAAAATCATAATGAATGACTACATCAATTTTTTATATCACCCTTAAAAATTATGTTTATTTGGTTTTGTAAATTGTTGTTTTTATCTAATTAAAAAATATTTTTTAAAATATACATTTATAGAGTTAATCTTAAATATATATTTAATGTATTTTTATTTTATATAACACATTTAATAAATGATTTTTATTAAATATATTAATT
Source organism: Viscum album (assembly GCA_963277665.1). NCBI lineage: Eukaryota > Viridiplantae > Streptophyta > Magnoliopsida > Santalales > Viscaceae > Viscum > Viscum album. Next base: position 1,222,897,651 of record OY728131.1, on the reverse strand, counting down.
ATAAATACTGAATTATAAATTTACATTTATTTAATTTTAATTCAATGCAAATAACTATGAATAATATAATTTTATGTTTAAAAAGGTATTTTAGAAAATATTTTTATAATCATGTGTAATTATTTAAAAATTCATTATTATAAATATTAAAAAAATTATCAAAATTAAATCCTAATTTTACTCAATACAAAAAAATTAGGAAATTGGTTAAATTTTTTTAAAACAAATAAATGATTAAGGTAAAATTGAGTAATATCATTAAATTATAAAATGAGCTAAAAGGGTATAAAAAAATTTAATGTGATAAAATATATATAAAAAATATCAAAAAAGTAAATTAATCTGGGTATTGATGTTCTATATTAATAAATTATTCATTTTAAGGGACACATAATGTAAAATTGCATTCATTGAAAATTAACAAATCGGTATTTGAAAATATGGATCGAAAATGAATTTTTAAATCATTTCCCTGCCTATAACCACTAAAAATTGAAACTATACCTCAATATCCACTCTAATATATAATAAATTTTACTCCCTAATAATCCTTTATCATGTGTGAGAGAATCAGGTAATAAGTAGTCATAAATACTATATTTCAAAGTAGATTCCTAAAGAAATATATCACTATTCTTTGTATGTTCTATATTTTCCTAAAATTATTTTCGTTATCATATTCATCCACTCATTATTGAATATTATTTAAAACACTAATAGAATTTAATTTAACTCATCGTTATTATATGATAGTGAAATAATTCTAAAAAACTATTTTTTTTAACTCGTTCATTCATGAAAAAATTTTCATGTTTAGGTATGTTTAATCACCAATATAGATAATCATATAAAATTTTCATTATGAATGAATAAAAAAAATTAAATAATCATAGTATAAAATATTAATGATAAATTTGTGTTTTTGTTTAAATTCTATAACAAAAATCTATATAATTATGTTTATTTATAAAATAAACTCCTTTACATTACTCAATTATATTTAAAGTGTAAATTTAAAACAATTATTTAAGAACTATTATTGTAACATCAATGAAAATTAAATGGAACTCAAAGAATATAAATAATATATAAATCCATTAAAATAAAATTTCAACTGTTTTGTACACTTTGATAAAAAGGAAAGACCATTTATATCTATGTATGTGTGGAAAAAATCAAATAATTTACAAATTATGCCATGTATTAACTCTGAATTAATAATTAATGGGTATTATCAAGATATATATTAATGATTTTATGAAAAATAAATATTAATAAGGTTCTTACACTGATTAATAATATTTATATATTTATTATATATAGATCATGTTTGAGTAAGAGAGAATACAATGTAAGGGATTTTCTATGCACAACAACTTTTCATTGAACCATATATTTCCTCTATGGATATTCACTTATGTTTTTCATATATTATCATATTTTTACACGTATTTTATTTTACATCTAAATTTTTCAAAATAAATTTTCAAACTCATTATTTCACTGATTTCAATTTCAAAAAATATATCATTATGAAGGGAAATTTTTCCAATTTATTTTAGGTAATTAACTTTAATATATATGTTCTTTTTCAAAAAAAAAAATATTTTAGTAATAATGAAATTCAAATTGTTATTCCCTTATAAAATCATATTATTTACCTTTATTTTTATTTATTTTTTTATGTAATTAAATCACGTTACGTTAAAAAATTATAATATTAATAATTTTTTTTCATATAACATTTATTCCATTTTATATATTAGCTAAAAATTATCTTATATTTCAGATTATTATAATTACAAATAAAATTAAACAGTGTTTTATCAATATTAAAAGTGATTTTTAAATTTAATTTATATTCATATTTTCACAGTAATATTCTCAAAATATTAAGCGAAATATTTGATTGATTTTATTACCATTTCCTTCTACTATTGAAAATCCTTTATTGATGTCTTTAATTTTCCATGCATCAATCTCAAAATTTTATTTTTATATTTTAATTTGGTTAATTAATTTCTCATATTATTCAATCAAAATTTACTATTACATCATATTAAGTACCTCCTAAAAATGTTATTTATGTCAATTTATTTATAGTTGTTAATATAAATATGATTTTGATGGATGTGTTATTTTTTCCACATGGAAAATATATCTAATTAATTTCTATTATATTTTGGGTGTTTTTGGAAATTTATATCCCTTGAATTTTTATGTAAGTGATTTATATCTCATGATGTATCTTTGTTAGGGAATGTAGATAAATAAAATTAATTACTAGGATATTCGACAGAGCTTCTTATCTAATTCCATTATGTTATATGAAATAGGATATTAACTAAATAAACTATGTTATGAATTTTATGGTAGATAACCTTAAAATAAGTTTATTATTATCTTCTATAATGTGTGTATCTCAAAAATATGTTATACCACATTCCTATTATGTCCTAATTGATCATGATTATTGATTTAGTATTCTAATTCCATGCTATCTGGTATGATTACATGATCACCCTTTATAGTATAAACACCCATATTGTTATATCTATGATTTTATTTTCATTCCATAACTTCAATTTTTTTGTTTCAAAATGTTATTTCATTAATAATTTCGTTATAATGGCCTTAAGGCCTTAATTATTTTTATTTTTTATAATTTACCTTTCAAGAAGTTAAGTGAAACCCTTATAAGTCCCGAAGGCTTAGAGGAAATTACCTGACCTGTAGACCTTAGAGGGAATCACCCTGACAAAACAACTTTGAACTGCTCCTCCCCAGCTTATGTCCTGATACTAGCGCTCCACTTTCACGGAGATTGTCGGCTTGATTTCCTATGCAATGCTCTATAGGCTCTGTACAGATGGAAAATCCATACCCTCTAATTTTTCTAATTTTTGTTAGCTCGAGTTTAGTGAATGTACTTTCCCTGAATCCTCATTTGATTCCTAGTCCATTGTAGTATGACTGGTACATCTTCATTCATGTGGCCTGAAGGTCTTGAGGTGGCCCAAAGTCCTTGAGAAACAACTAGCCCAATGTCCTTGTCTAGCCCAAAATCCATGCAGGACCCGATGACCAAACTGCTAGCCCAGGGGCCCAGATGGATGAATAGTTCTGGCTTCCACAGTACCGAACAGTGCCTGCAATAGTAAATATGCACTGCTTTCTACAGTGTCTACTACTATACCTGAAAATATGCCTCTACCCAGATTTGATCTTTGGTATCTTCTATGCATCTTCCATGTCCAGACCAACTAGACTGAGACTAATGTGTTCAATAATAATTGCATCTCTTCAATGCTCACGGTTTATATTTTAATACAATTTCTCATTATCTCGTTGTGTTATCTCCCTTAATGGTAATTTGAGGTGAAATTTTTTGTTATATTTACTATATCATTTGGTAATGATTAACAGTATTATATAATATTTGATTAGAGGTGAATCAAGTGAGAGTAATATTAATGGAATTAATATATATTTTGTTTTAAAATAAGTTTGTTATATGGTTAATAATAAATTAAATTAAAAATTGGCTTCTGTTACTCATCATTATTATGATTTTCTATGTATCAAAATTTTATGTTATATAAAATTTATTTTAGATATGTTTAGTTTATCCCATTATTCATAATAGAGGAGAATAGTTATTTTTTGGAATTCTGTTATCAAGTATAATATGATAAAACACAATGTAAACATTTTTTAATACGGATTTCATATGATAATACTTATTAGGAATGATTTTCATAATAATTTTATAGTTTAGTAGGTTTTACATAAGATGTTATTTTGTAATATTAGCGACAAAAATATTAATTTTAAAAAAATTGAAACTATGCTAAATCATGTAATAAGAAAATGTTATTGTAAATGGGGTAATTTTCCAAATTAATATTCAAGTGTCATTAGATAAAGACTTCTATACCTCTTAGAAATCCCATAGGAGGTTATGAGTAATGAAAAGAATAATTTAATGAAGATAAACACAGAATATAATGAATAACTCACTGTCAATTTCTTCCAGTGATAATCAAAACCATACATTAGTGAACTATAGTTATAATAATTATCGAAAAATAGATCAACATAATAGAAAATATATTTTCTGTTATATAATTATTTAGTAATTAAACATAATTTTCTATTTTATTTTTCTATTTGAAAATTAAGTTCTAAAATGGTTAAATTTTATTATGAACAACTGAAAAATGGAGAAATTAACTCAATGTAATTATAGGATGAATAAAATTTTAACATCTTTTACTCAAATTCATGGCCAAAAAATAGAGTTGGTAGTCAATTATATAACAAAAGTATAGAATGAATCAAATGGTTCTTACAGAATATTTGTTATGAGATGTTCATGGTGTGGCATAAATTTTCTCATTGATCCAAAAAGTAAAATTAACTTATTATTTAGCGGTATAAAATTATATCTTGGAAAATAAATATAAATAAGTAACATTTGTAAGTAAAAAACTAATTTGATGTGATCTTATAAAGGTAATATAGATTTAGAACTCTTAAAAAATGAGTTTATTTAAAGATAATAATTTGGAAAATAATATATTTACATATATTTATATAATAAAGAACATTGATGAAGAATTATTTAACTTTTATCATGTCATAATTATAGGAAGAAGAACCTAGTAAATTTCATTATATGAATGAAAAAGTGATTCATTGGGTAAGGAATATACAATCAATCAAAGGAGTGACTTTGATATTTGAAGAGGTATATTAGTATAATAGAGGGGAATAATTTCCATCCAAATGATCCATTTTTGTTTAATGATTTGGATTTATTAATATAGAATACTATATATGAAAATACCTCAAAGAGAGGGTGAATGAGGTTATATATAAACACCAAAAAAATCAAAGGATAATTGATGTTCTTTTTTAATAACAGTTATGAAATTGAATCATTAAGAAATGTAAAAAAATTACATATTATTAAAACATGAATTATGATTGACTTACTTGTATAAGTCCTTCACATTCCATTATATCTTCCTAATTTTATTTGATTATTTATTAAATAACAAAAATATTAGTCTTTGAGTAATAAACGAAAACACTTGATGATTTATTGAAATAAATCCAAGTATATCACCAACCTTAAATTGAATTTAAAATGGGGATACATCCTATATGTAATTGAAATATTCCCATGATCTAATTTGAAGTGATTTTGAGCATGGATTAGAAATATCTACATAGATATCAAATATATTATCCATATATTTAAATGTTATTTCACATAATAAATCATGCCATGATCGTATATTGATGAAATCATGTTTAACAACATACATTTGAAGCTAATTCCACAATATGAGTTCTGATAATCAATAATGAATGATATATATCTCAAATATTGGGGAATAAAATTTTTATAAAAAATAAACATAGTATACACAAAATATATTGACATATTTCATGAAAATTTTAATGGTCTAATATGAAAAAATGTTTTTTATTTATCAAATAAACTAATACCAAGTGATATCCCAATATTTAAGAGTCACAATAAAATTTCCCCCCTTAAATTGGTGTAATTGAAAATGAAACACCAAATGAATTTAGATAGGGTTTTTATATAGCCAAGTGAATTACCAATGGGTTCACTAATAATCATTCTTAATTTTAAGGATGATCTAATGTTTCATTTTTTTGATTAACATGATGATAATATGATCCTAACTATAAACAATTATCCTCTTCAATGTATTGACTATTTTTTCAATAAACATAGATATGAAAGGGAATATATTGTAAAAAGAACGTTTTATATAATATGTGGAAACTATGAATTCATATTGATTCCTCTCAAACTAAAAACATCCCAAAACATCTTCATGAATTTTATTAAAAATGATTATATTTATTAAAAAATCAATATAAGGAAGTCCTTATGAATGAAATTTTAAAATATTAAAAGATCACAATAGAGTATGAAAATAATTTATGATTTTGTCAATAAAAAATTAAATCCTTTATTCCAAATCCAAAAAGTATGAAATTAGGTTGACATAATTATCCTTCATGGGTTAGGTAATATCATGATATGGTAAATATATGGATAATTCAATTAAATAAGTGTTTGAATTTTTTTCTTGACTCTATCCTAGAGCATTTTTCTATTGTTTTCTAATATATGTTGTAAATTACTGAATCTTTATGATAAAAATATTATAGATATAAAATACACACACCTTGTTAACTCTGAAGGGAATAATATTTCCTTAAATAGAATAATGTAGTGTTTTTAAAAGGAATGTAATAAAATTTTGGTAAAGTCACATTTACTCAAACTATCCAATAGTGGAGAATGGTTAACAATTTATAGTGATGTTTCAATTAAAGTAAAGGGTTGGGTTTCGTTTAAAAATTTAAAATCAATTACCTTATAAGACGAATTTTCTCATACATAGATATCACATCATTATAAATGAATATATATTAAATTACACAAATATACTATGGCGGAAAATTATTGTTTAGTGGCATCAGAAACTTGGAAAAAATATTATAATTTTGTAAATGATCTTAAATATCTCTTATAAAAATATTACCCATATATACTCTTAATAAATATACCAATCTTAAAACCATTATTCATTACCCATGGAAATAAATCATTAGAAATTATGATCTCAAATGCTCAATAAAGGAAAATATGGGTGATACCTAAGAATGCCATGATTATAAAGGGAGAGAGAACATTAGTATATAATTTTAAAACCATAACATACATATAAAAGATAATAAAATTGATTCTATTAATAATGATTTGATGTTAATAATAGATGAATCATAAGAGAGTAAATTAACTGGTCTATGAGATAATAATATTTTCATAACACATGGATTTTGGGCATTCACATCATATTAAAACAGTGTGATCAATTGTAAAGGGGAAAAAGTTCATCCATTAATTTAAGGACCTAAAATACAATCCACACATAAGATTATGAACATGTAACCACGTCGAAATGTAAAATTATGGACAAGAATTATAATTCCACACATAACACTATGAACCTATAATCAGGTTCATACATAACATTGTGAACATGTAATCAGCTTCAATCATAATATTATGATTATTTAATCATATTCACACATAAAATTTTGAAATTATAACTAGATTCATGCAAAAAAAATTTATCATTTAATTAGGATCACACATAACATATTTAATGATAGGATATCCATTTTTACACAATGCATTGGTGGGATAAATAATTCCTCCCAACTCATGATGAAAATTGTATATATATGATCCATGAGGTCATAAAACATTCATCAAATCATAGCCTATTAAATCAACTATGTTTGAAAAAAAAATATCATCATATTAAAACATTTATTAAAGTTATATGTCTTATAATAATTTCATAATTTCATCATTTCATAACCAGTGGTGAAAGAAGTGTGTTCCATAAGATTTGTATCATGGTATAACCCATAGATTTGAAATGAGATTCACAAATATCATCTAATAACAAACACAAAAAATTATGTAAAATAATAATAATGGCATAATCAATTAATATACATAGAAAACCTTAATTTATATAAAAATATATAATATTAAATTAAAAATGAATTTTTAAGGATAATACCATAGAACTATTCATAAAGAAGATAACTTTTCATTGAAAATCAATTTTTAATACTAGAAAAATACTAAAACCATTTGAAAATCATTTTAATTGAAAATAAACAAGAAAATATGAAATAAATGAGTTAAAAAACAGTGAGTTAGAAAATTAAACATTCCACATCGAATTTATTTTTTTAAAAAAGAAATTGTTTTGTAAAAATTTTGCTTCGAAAATTACCATTAAAACATAAAAAAGATGATTCAAAGAAAATAATGTTCAGGATGATTTGATTATTTATTCATACCATAAGTGTTAAAAAAAATATTTATTTCACATATCCATAAATTCATAAAGTTTATTTTTTTTGTAAAAATACATTAGTATTCATTTTAGAAACATTTGTCAAAACATTTTTCGAAAACATTATTTTGGTAGGAATGAGGTTTCAAATGAAAATTCGATTTTTTTAAAAACCAAATTATTGAACTATTAAGTATATAAAAAGAGTTAAATGAAGGTAGAAAATTTATTCTCATAAAAAAAATATGGAAGAATAAATGTAATGTGTTTCATGGGGTATGGATCATAATATTCTATAACCTAAAATATTATCATAAAAATTCTGCATAAACGATGAGATTATGACATAAAGACCTTAATGGTTTAATAACAATGAAATGTAATACCCATGATATAATAATATTAAATTGATAATAAAATATCTTCAAAAATTTTTCTTTATAATGTGAAATTTAATGGGAGTATTATATACACCTCATAAAAGATGATAGGCTCAGGACATGAAAAATGTCTTAAGGAGAAGAATTGGGACAAAAATCCCTTACCGCATGGGTAATATTTTGATTTATAAACCCCATAAAAGAGAGATACTGAAAAGGATAATTTGATTCAAATAATTTTATATTAAATTATTATAAAATAAGTTCACTGGATTTTTGTACACCATATTAGTGAATAATGTGGTATGTATGGATAGTGTCACAAATAAAATTAAAGTGAAATAAAAATCCCTTACCTTAAGTCTTTAATTCTTTTACACATGATAAAAAAAATTTATAATAAATATAACATTATTATAAATATATTATAGAAAAATAATTATATTTTTATACCATACATGAGTTTTTATAGCCTTTTATGACCCTGTCTAATAATAATTCCATGTTAATGTTATGTTTTGGGTAATAACCGCTTTTTTCATATATGTTTTGATTTGTTACATTTGTACCTCATAATTTATTTTAAAAAATTAACCATATAAATAATATTATACATGATATAAATATCATATATATTCATTAGATATTTATTTAGAGCAACCTATAAAATTTATTGATTGCAAATTAAATATATTATTCATTAAGACGATAATTCGTACATATGAATGAAGATAGTTTCAATTTTCTTGGTTTAATAATTGAAAGAAATATTTATTATATAATAACATTATAGAATCATTTTATGTCATATATATAATATATTTTAATTAAAATATTCTTTAATGAAATCCATGTTATGTTTGAATGAATCAAATCATTTTGCGAGCTGGTTGTTTACTATAAAAATGAGCGATATTATCACATTCCCAAAAATTGGAAAGAATCATGGTACATGTTATATAATAATTCGTTAAGAATAATAATATCATAAATATCGTATATAGAAAATTTATCATTATTTCCCATCGAGATAGTTGGGGATTGGAAAATGAATGACATCAGTTCACAAGGACGTAGTTCATCATACACATGAACAATGAATTAATAACAAATTTGATAGAAGTGTAGGAGGATAGTTATTTTTAAATCAACATAAAAATTATTAGTATATGTGAAATAATGGTATTTTTAAATTATAAGTGTTAATACATAATTGATGGTTGAAAAAAATGAGAAAGAAACATAATATATTATCATGATAATTGCCTTCAATAAGATAAACCTCCTTTGGATCTCCTCTTAATGAAATTAGGGATTTTATTTTTTGGTGGAACATATTTATCACCATGAGTTTTTATGAACTATTATTTTTCAAATAAATTAAATTTACTTGAATTATTTCATTACAAAAAATCCATGTTATTCTTGGGCCCCATGGAAAAACAGGTTAGCTTTCCTTATAAACGACACTGCATTTTTACAAAACCATGAAATATTATTAGAATATATATTTATACACGATAATTTAAAACTAGAAAATAAATTATGAAATATAAATATTAAAAAATATGTTTTTTTAGATATTATGAATAATGGTTTCACATTACGAAAATATATTAATAAAAAGGTACTTAATTTTTATAAAACAACTCTCTCCATTTGGTAGAGAATATTTTTAAAAAAATTAGGTTTTTTTGTACTATAATGAAATTAATTATTAAAATACTAAAAGAATTATTTGATAATATAACCTTCATTTTTTGAATAAGAATATCAAAATTATATTATGGTGATTTTTATTTTTTATTTTTTTGAAATGTTTCATTTTCCACTGAATAGGCAAAAATAATAAATTTTCATGAAAAAATCTCTTTTCATTTAATTTCTTTATAATGCTAAAATATATTTCAAAGTGGTTATAAAGTATAACTAGAAAAATTTTAAATACATTAGTCTAATTTAGGTAATTTTATAATATTTTATATGGAATTCAGATATAATGACATTGTAAATACTTTTATATTTTCTCTTTAAAAACTATATTTCTCTTCACATATACATGATTAATTTCAAAATAAAATTTTCCAATTTTGTGTATTGATATTGGAAAATGGATTGGATATTTTTTATTAGTATATTATATAATTTTTAATAAGTTTAAAATTATTTTTGACTAAAATATATAAAAAAAGTACAAATTATTTTCTATAATTAATATAAAAATTGATTTATAGGGATTTTAAAATATGGAGATAAATGTAAAAAATGACCTACCAACATTTATAACACCAATGTTTTGGGTTTATATTTACCATACCTCTTATAGGTTTTATAATGGCACTTCTAGAGGCTTTTGGTATGATAAAAATGTGTGTATGATTGAATCATTTCAAAATATATCAAGTAAGCAAATCACCTAAATTATAAATGTCCACCCATCCCCTATCTTTTTAACAATAGAAGAAAACAATTTATCAAACTAAATCTACCTAAATAACTTCCCGAATTCCCTATTATCATATTTGAAGCCTTATTTAAGACATAATAGAAACTAATAAATTATTATGGTGTAAATCTATAGAGCATTCGCGAAGAAGATATAAAATTAATCAGTGAGATTTTTTGTTTTCTTTCCTCCTCCAGTAATTTTAATTACTTTTGTTTAATGATGATATAGTATACAGTCTATTACATGTATTTAGGCCTGTTTATGTTTTGTAAATTTCCTAAAAGCATCCTCAATTCCATCAATTGGGTTATGAAAGCACAATTCATGTTTACAATGAACTACCGCCTCAAGAAAGGATGTTATTAATTTTTCTTTTACCACCTATAAAGGATAATGATAATGATTGATTTATATTTTATATATTATATTCATTTTTTATTATGATTATTTAATTATAATATCATAAATACCTTTATTCTCTCCATTTTGTAGAAATATGGTAATGTCGCTTGTGTGTACAGTGGACTACCTCCTTGTAAAGAGATGTGATTTGTACCGGCTTTACCTGGAATGAATTATGATTTTTTTAATAAAAATATTATATAAATAAAAAAAATTATATAATTATAATATATATATAATTTACTTTATTTTCATTCAACATAACTAAAAAATGTCAATAATGTTCATGCATACATTCGACATATATTCATTATGAATTGTTTATCATAGTTTCTATGAATAAATTATATGAATTACTATAAATACATATATTCTGATTATATATTATATTTATAACATGTTTAAAATCAGTTACATGTATAAATAATGATCATTGTAAAAGTACCCACAATTAAAATTCAAAACAGACACGAATCAAAAAATAATTATTAGATGAAACATGAATTTACCAATGACTTTTTAATAAATTAGTAATTAATGGTCATTAAAAACTCATATTAGTAATGAAATTTATATGAATATTTTAATTTAATATATTTTTAATAAACATAAATTAATTATATATGAGTTTCGATTGTGTAATATTAATGTGAGAACTTAATGTAAGGGATTTCTATCTCACATTTTTCTTCCGTGAGACAGACACCATATTTACCACAAGATTCTTTTTTATAGTATAATTACTAACAATGAATTTATTTTGTTATACATATAAAAATAATTATGGGTATTTAAATATTAATTTTTGCATCAAAATTTCATGTGGTATACAGATAAAATGATACCAAATCAATAAAGGATTTTTATCTCAATTTACCATCTCTGAGACATATGATTATGTTAAACACCTATCATCTTGTAATATTTGTATGTTATTCCACTTTGGCATGTACAATCTTGAGTTTAATAATTCTTGATATATTTAAATATTAATTTTTTATTATTACATCACGACGATTACGATTCAAAGCCACCAAAGAGGAAAATATTTTATGTTAAAATCTCATCGTTTTTAGGTTTGTTTATAATTATTTTTACAATAATAGTTTTATATGATCAATAACTTAGTAAAATAATTAATTTTATTTTCTTATGGTTATTAAATATATTTTCAAGTAATATTACAATTTTATACTCATTTTTACTGAAAAAATTTGGAAAAATGCTTTTACAAAAATACGATAATGTAATGTCTCATATTTTTCGTGTGTTATTTTTAAATATTTTATAGAATTATTTCAAAATCAAGCGTGGGGTGGGAACGTCATTCTACGAAGACGACTTTACCTATGAATGAGCCTAACCTCAACCGGTGCTGGATGAGAGAAAAAGATAATTTTCATAAATTTTTTTTAAATAAATTAAAATAAAATAATTTGAAATGTTTATTTTATTTTATTTGGAAGCGTTCGCTGAAGCACAATAATGGGGCAGCAATTTAAATAATGGATCATAATAACTCTTAAACAATAACACTAAATCATTAATGACGAAGTGTAGTGGAATTTTGAAATGGATTCCCTTATTTTAATGGGTTAATCAAATGTGGGTCATTGGTAGAAAATTGAGAGACACACTAATGAATTCTTGGAGCCTTGGAGAGAACTCTCGACAATGAACAATGATGAATCAAAAGTGTGAATCGATAAACCAATGAAGCAGAAGGTTCTCAGCAATGACAGTAGTGTGATCCCTTCCTCAGAGATCGATCCCTTCTATAGGTAAGGCTTATGTATTAATGTTGTTTTCTTCCATGTTCTTTGAATTTAACGACGAATTTGTATCAAACCACGAATTGGATGAACTGTGAATATTCATTCTTGCTGGAGGTATTTTTATTATCAGGTTCCTTCCAAGGGATTCTTTTTTTCATTTTTGGATGATTTTAATTTTCCCCATTTTGATCTTATTACAGGAATAGATTCACTTCATGACGAATTATGGAAGAGTTTCGTTCCACCCTTGTTGTTTTATTGTATTCCTAAATCATCCCCATGTTCACTGCGTTCTGCAAGAGGATACAGATGGGGAATTTTTGTGTGCCCATTTCGTGGGGAAATGATTAAAAAATATAGATCCATTATCATGATGACCCTGTGGAGGTGTAACAATGATAGAGGTGAACAAATCGTCACGGTTTAGGAGTTCTCGTTCATTGAATGTTCTTCATGTGGGAAAATTGGTGCATGTTTTCGGGGCCGATTGGAAGTCTGAAACCCACAGAAATGGATATGTGGTGTTGGGGAGGCCTCATCTTAGATGATTCCTCAAAATCTGGTTCTGTGATTGATGATCAGAAGTAAACTGGAGGCACGCAGAAGAAGAATGACATTTCTGGAAATTTCTCAAACACAAGACATGTATCCTGAAGAACATTCCATTCAGGATCAGCTCATAGGTGGGTAGGTTACCACAAAGCAAGAATAAATAAAAAGGCATGTTATACATATAAAATGGCATGCGGGTCCTTATGTGGGAATAATCATGTATCCCGAGTGATACACGAACATGGGGTAGAGTACACAGCTGTGTAATCCACCACACGACTAGACCGGGCTAGTTGCATGGGTTTCCACGTATACTAGTTACATAGTATGGCACAAACGGTTTGAATAGATTTATGGGCACATGGCCACATAAACATGGGTAACCCTGGTTACTCAGACACAACATGTTGTCCATCCTTCTTGTCTTGTAATTACCTTTCTTCACAGAAAGTACCCTCTGACTCGGGCTATTAAAAATAGTTAGTACCCGAATACATGAGACATGACAAGTGAACCAATATACACGCTGTCTATATCCTATAACATGGATTTATGCTCTTATCCACCATTACTTGGACATGATTCATTTGGATTAGTTTCCATTTTTCTCTTTCCCCTAAATGTCAGTTATCGTTTCCATCCAATGGATTATGATCTTTTAAGTAGTACTTTCCAAGATAGAGCCAAGTATCCCTCTAAGAGGCATAGAGCGAGATCCACTATCCATTATAGACCCTAGGTAGAGTTAGATTTCAACATGAATAATCTTACAGGACACCGATCCTCTACATAGAAGGTGAATCTGAATGAGTCACTATATTGACCATGGACCTAGAAGTGATCCTAATCTATGTATCATGATCTTTCCCCACTCAAGAGTGTGTTCTCCCAGAATGAGTGTATCTAAATCTCATGGGTTTTTCCAAAGAACAGTACTTCTCAGATATACATCATAAGAGCTATCAAACTCGTGGAGTGATTTCTCCCAGACGAGTGCTTCATGGATCCTTTGAACTAAATCCCAAGCATGGGTATGTAGTCGTGTGACTTATCTCTAGACTACGGGTATGGGTATCAAGTATATCTAGATTGCATTTCTCTTATTAAGTGTTTAATAGACATATAATATGTAGATATGACTGTACCATTAACATGTGTATTGCTTTGTGGTTATTGGGGTCCTCTACTAAGTATTGTTATAGTCAGCCCTATACGGGTTGTGCCCGCACATGTCATGACTTCTCCAAACAAGCAGCATTTTGACGGAGTGCAGGTAAGATAAGGACCAGATTGAGCTCTCAAAGTTCCATATAGGCCAAGATGACCCTATAGCTAGGAGTAGTAGTTCATGTACCACCTTCTTTCTTATAGTATGTAATTTTTACTTCCAGTACCTAATTTTATGTGGGCTTGTATTATGGCCCAATTTACATTTTGTACATTACTTTTTTTGTAAATTATTGGTCGGGTTTAGGTGTATGAATTAATTTTTTTCCTTAGTGGTTTTTTTACATTTCTGCATTATTGGGCTCGGAGACGTGTGCATGTGTGTAGGTACATTGAAAATGCATCCCATGTTAATGATATGCCTTCTATATGATTGTCACTATCCCCATGCCAATTAGAGGTTGGTTTTGGGGGTCTCGGCACTTTCCCCACTCGAATGGGTCATGACAAAGTGGTATCAGTGGTGGTCTATTCTACCTTAGGACTAAGTGACTATGAGATTTGGTTTAGGGAAATGATGTTATGTGTTTTGAGCTTGGATATCAGGCCAAAGACACTAGTGTTGGTGCGGGTGGCTGACGTATCCATACACAAGGACTCTGATAAACATCATTCATCTCGGAACATTAATACAGTAGTTATAGGGAAATAAAAAAATGATACATGATTCATTTAGGAATGGGATGTGTTTTCCATGTACTTTAATGACAACTAATTAGATATACTCGTTGACCAGGGTACATGTTTTTTCCTTACAGTATGCCTCCATGACCCATACCCGCAAGGATTCAGTAGCTCGATCACAATGATGATGCCCAAAGATTTGAGGATTTGATACAGGGACTATATCCCCATGCGTTACCTCTAGGTGGTCCACATACTATACCACCACCTTTATATAATCTCGTGGTACCTACAGTACTGACAGATGAGGGGAAAAGGATTAGAGTTCTCCCTGAGTTTCAAAGATAGTGACCCCTCCGGTTTTAAGGTGATCCCGACCCTCAGGCTGTTGAGGACTAGCTTGAGGTGGTGAACAGAGTTTTCCAACTAGTCCGGACACCATCAGACAAGATGGTTATCCTTGTAGAGAGCCTTATTCAAGGCTTGATGGGAAGATAGTGGAGTTTGACCACACAGACCCACGATAAAGAGACTCTTTTGTGGAAAGAGTTCTAGAGACTCTATAGATAATAGTTCTCTCTAGTTATGTTGAGAGTAGTTCATATCCCTAGTCTTCTTTATCATGAGTAGGGTAGTTTGAATATGGATAAATATTCATCTAGGTTCACCAATCTCACTAGGTACTTGATGAATAGGGTTAGGGATCAGTACATCTGATCTTGAACCTTTGAGAGAGGTCTATGATGGGACATCAGATCTAATGTTGTGCCTCTGTGCATCTCAACTTATGATGGGGTGCTCAAGCAAGCCATGGTGATCAAGATCTTCTTGGCTGAACAGAGGAAGCTGGCGTCAGTTAGTATTAGGTTTACCAAGTGTGGAGACCTTGGAAGTAGGAATGCTATGTCAAGAAGAGTGATCATGATGTGGGAGACATCACATGAGTACCCAAGATAGTGGATTGGAAGTTTAAGGCTCTCATGAAAGATAATATCATCCTTGGAAAAGGCGATATGATATTACACGTGCGAGGGGAGAGGACATATTGCTGGAGACTATCCAACCCATCGATCTATTAACAGGGATGTTATGGATAGACCACCAAGGCGGAGGTAGAGAGTGGAGAAGATTTTCCCACTAGGTTGTGGATGTGACAGAGGAGCTGGGAGTGATACAGGTGGTGAAATACGATTAGATATACATCCACCCCACCACTAGGATGTTCACACCAGGCTTAGGGAGCAGGAGGATAGGGGTGAGGATAGCTACATTTGGTTGAGGTGTACGACCTAGGGGCTCTAGGGATGATCCAATGTACGATATATGTCTTTTCCACCATAGATGTCATACATGTAGACATATTTTCTTGTCATTAATTATTCTCCACATGACTTTTGTGAAACCTAGAGATTCTGGTAGAGTTTTTTACTCGACCCTTACACTTGGAGACAGCTATGGGAGGAGACTTGATGATCACACACCTTTGCAGACTGTGTGATCATTCCCTCATTGGACAGATTTTCAGTTGGAACCTCTTTGTGGTACCGTCGAGGCCTTACATCTTCATTCTCGATATGGATTGGTTATCATTGGTCCATGTATAGATTGTATTCTTTAAGATAAGTTTGTGGTGTGTTCGCAATGGTGGGATGAGGTTTTCTTTGTCGGTGACAAAGAGACCCAAGCAGTACAGGATGGAATCTTTCTTTTGAGGGTACAAATAATCACGCATGATTTTTCTAGACTTACCCTCAGTGGAGTATATGTTGTGAAATTCTTGTTTCCAACAGTTTTGATGAAGTACGAGGGAACCTTTCCCGAAGATGTTTTAGGACTACCTACCCAATATGAGGTTGTTTTCTAAATCTACTTACACCCTAGGATGACACCGATATCCTCACTAGTGAATCAGGTGGCTCCTACAGAGCCTTATGAGATGAGGGTGTAATTAAAGGATTTCCAATGAAAGGGCTTCATAGGACCCTGTGTATCACCTTGGGCGGCCCCAGTTTCATTTACCAAGAAGGCAGAAAAGATTTTGAGGTTGTGCGTGGATTACTGGAACCTGAAACATGTAACAGTGATGAAAAAGTATCCACTACCGAGGATTGACAACAAATTTGATCAGCTAAGAGGGGCACAGTGGTTCTCAAATTTTGACCTTCAATAAAGTTACCACAATTTACAAGTACGAGATGAGGACATACCGAAGATGACCTTATGATGATGCTACGACCACAACGATTATGTGGTCATGCCATTTGGTGTGACAAATTCCCCCGAAATGCTCAAGGGACATATGAATAGGATCTACCAACAATTCTTAGACCGGATTGTAGTGGTCTTTATTGACGTCATCCTTGTGTTCTTTGGGTGAGAGGAGGATCATGTGAGACACCTTCAGATGGTTCTGAACATACTCCAAGTGCCCTCGTTTTATGGGAAGATCTTGAAGTGACAATTCTAGATACATGAGGTCCACTTTCTGGGATATGTTATCTTAGTAGATGAAATAGTATGGGACCTAGCCAAAGTCAAGGTACTGCCTGCATGGGATCCAGGTCGGAGTGTGACAGAAGAGCGAAGCTTCCTTTGGTTGGCAAAATACTAGTAGATATTTATCCCTGATTTAACCTAGGATTCAGCAATGATGTCAACCTTGACCTGGAACAGGCAGCCTTTTGAAAGGATGGAGAAGTGCCAGTGGGATTTCCAGCAGCTAAGGTAGAGTTTGGAGTGCACACCAATTTTGATATTTCTAGATGCGAGTGTGGGGTACGTAGTTTTCTACGACACATTAGGGAGTGGGTTTGGATGTGTCATGATGAAGAAGAAGGAAATGACTGTTTATTGATTGCACCAGATAATTCCCTATGAGAAGAATTATGTTCCCCAAGAACTCGAGTTGCAAGAAGTAGTATTCTCATTGAATATGTAGTGACACTACCTTAGGGGGGAGTTTTATTGTCTAATCTAACCACAATTTCCTCATATATATATTCTCATAGAATGATCTAAATATGATGTAGAGGCAATAGCTAGAGTTCCTCGAGAACTATAATATTGTGATCATATAAACTCATGGGAAGGGAACAAGATGGAAGATGCTCTTAGTAGGAGATTGATCTCATAGTTATTGAGTGAGGCGATGAAGTAGTTAGCATAATTATAGTTATCCATTGTGGATAGAGAGGATAAAACTTACCTCTAGTTGATAGTGGTCACCCCTTAAATCTTACAATGAGTTAGGGCAACACAACATGGGGATTTATACCATGAGGCTTTACATTCCCAGTTATCTGTAAGACATTCTCTCGATGGATATTCTCAAGGTGAGACTAACATCTTTATTTTTAGGGGACACACTATTGTACCACTGGTGTTGCAGGAGGAGGTTCTAAGGGAGTTTCATACATCCCCTATGGCAGTACACCCTAGTGTGGTGAAGATCTACCATAGTAATCCATGGTAGTTCTGGTGGATAGGTATAAAGAAAAAAATTTAGAGTTTGTTTCTATATGCCTTACATGCCAGTAGGTGAAGGTTAAAAAATAGGTTCCAATAGGGTTAACATACCCCTAGAAGTGCTAGAGTGGAATCGGGATGGAATATCAATGGAATTTATGACAGGTTTTTCATGGACATCAAAATAAAATCATTCCATTTAGGTGATTGTTGAATGAATCACCACATTGGCCCATGTTATAGCAATCAAAGAGTAGAGATTCATAGAGAGCATGAGATGCCTCTATGTTTAAGAGACAGTTCAACTTCTCGAAATCCCTTGGACGATATTCTTGGATCGAGACGACCACTTCACATACCTGTTTTGGATGGGATTGTAGGAAGCTTTTGGTACTCAGCTACACTTGAGAACAACATTCTATCACGAGACAGATGGTCAGACAGAGATGAAAATTCAGGTTTTGGAGGATATGTTGTGGGACTGTTTCATGGACGTTAGTTGCATTTGGGGGAACCACCTACCGTGGGTGGAGTTTTCATTCAAAAACTTCTACGACTCCACCATTAGTACATAACTGTTATATGCTTTATTTGGGAGACCCTTCTACTTTCTGCTTTGCTGGAATGACCCCAAAGATTCAATAATCATGGATACAAATATGGTGTGAGTTACCACTGCGAAGGTGAAGATAATCTAGGAGTGGATGGAAACCACAAAAATATGGAAGAATGCTTATGTTGATAGGCGATGGAGACATCTGGAGTTTGAAAAGGGATACCATGTCTTCCTTCGAGATTCACCTCAATGAGGGTTACAGAGATTTGGCCAGAGCGTCATGTTATCATTGAGGAACATTAGATCTTTCCAGATACTACAAAGAGTTGGAGAGGTGGCATAATGCCTATCTCTACTATGGAATTTTCACTTTTTATATGATGTCTTCCATGTGTTGCAGCTGGGGAGGTATGTGCATGACCCATCACATATTAGCGACTGAGGTGAGCTAGACATAGAGGATGGAGATATCTTCACAGAGTACCCAGTGGAGATAAAGTATCGACATGAGAAGATCATTCATGGTTAGGTGATTACTATAGTGTGTGTTCAATGGAAACATAGGAATCTTTAGCAGGGAATATGGCAGTAGGAAGCTCAGATCAATTCCCAGTTCCCATATCTTTTTGAGTAGCCCTTATTTTGGATAATTGGGGATGCAAAGCCCCAGGTTGGGTAGAATGTAATGTCTCTAATTTTCCCTCTATTATTTTTAAATATTATATGGAATTATTTTGAGACCAATCATGGATACGTCACGTCATTACGAGGTCTGATTAGTTCAGAATTGTGATTTGAACAGTTTTTCAGTTAAGTGAGTTGGTGTTTGTGTGTGGTTGTGGTAGTTTCCGAATGGATGACTGAATTAACAATCTAAGGGCACTGTTGCATCTAAGACGAAAAATTTATAAATGATGGGCCTAACCTCGACCACTGTGGGTCCAGGAAAAAAGTTAATTTTCTTGATGTTTTTCATAAAATGAAATAAAATAAAATAATTTGAATATTTTATTTTATTTTATTTAGAAACATTCGTTAGAGCACAATGACATGGAAGTGGTTTAAATAATTAATTACACATTATAATGACTCTAATACAAGGTTATTGGCTCATTAGTTCTGTAACATAGTAGAATGCTGAAATGTGTTCCATCCTTTAATGGGTTAATTTAATGTTTATCGTTGGAGGAAAATTAAGAGAAACTCTAGAGACTACTTGGACCATTTGAGAGAACTCTCGACAATGAAAAATCAAAAATCAAAACTGTTAATTGTTGGGTTAATATAGTTGAATGTCCTCAACATCGATGGTTGCGTGTTCCCTTCTTCATCGATCGATCCCTTCTCGAGGTAGGGGTTATGTTTTTTTTTGTTCCTCATTCTTTGAATTTAACATTGAATGTGCATCAACCCACAATCTTCAGGAGTAGTTCTTCAGCGTTCTTGTAAATGGACTTTTCATTATCGGGTTCATTCATGTGGATTATTTTTTTCATGTTTGGATGTTTTTAATTCACCCTATTTTAATATTCTAATGGGATCAAATTAATTCCATGAAAAATGAAGGTGGATGTTCGTCCCTCCTTTATTTTTTTTCTTCCTCCCTCTTCCCCACATTCTTCGCGTTTAGCATGGGGATATGAACGAGGAATCATTGTGCTCCTATTTCTGGGCATAACAATCCCAAAATGGAGATCTGTCACCATGATGACCTAGTTGAGGTGTGACAGCGATAACAATGGATGAATTGATTCGTCGAACATTATTTGTGCGGGTAAATCAGTACATGTTTCCAAGGGTGATCGAAGGTCTAAAACCCATGGAAACAACATTATGGTGTTAGGGTGACCTCAACCAAGGAGTTTCATGATTAAAAGGTAGCCAGATTGAATATTTTGAAAAAAAACTAGTGGTTCGTGGTGGAAGAATAGATTTTTTGTGAATTTTCGGACCACAAAGTCTGTATCCTGAAGAACACAATGTGTGGGACTGACTTAGTGGAAGATAGGGTTCCATGGAGTAGGATGTGATGACATGCCATGTTCTTCGAAGAACACGATGTGTGGATCCTTACGCAGGTCATGATGTTATTCTCATGCGATACACAGAAATGGGGAGGAGAACACGACCGTGTACTCCCCCACACAGCCAAACCAGTCTGGTTGCAAGTGTTACCCAGTGTACCGGTTATATGGGATGACACACATGGGTTGGATCCATGTACAAGAACATAGACACATAGAAGGTGGGAGCCCCTATTACTCGGACATGATATGTGGTTCATCCTGCATGCCATGTACTGACTTTTCAATATAGAATGTCCCCTCTTACCCATGTCATTACACATGGGTAGTACCTAGAGTTGTGAGACACAACATGAGACCACTTCTACACACTG
The DNA here is from genome assembly GCA_963277665.1 of Viscum album. Classification (NCBI taxonomy): domain Eukaryota; kingdom Viridiplantae; phylum Streptophyta; class Magnoliopsida; order Santalales; family Viscaceae; genus Viscum; species Viscum album. The sequence goes on along the minus strand of OY728131.1, from coordinate 1,222,875,895 downwards.
TTTATATCATGTAACATGACTTGATCCTCTGGTCCAACATTCCTTGGACAAGTTTCATTTGGGTGAGTGCCCCTTTTTCTTGTTCACCTGATAGTCACGTATCATTTCCATCCAAAGAAGTATGATCCCTTCAGCAGGAATTTCCAAGATAGAGTCAGGTATCCCTCTTAGAGGTCCATAACAAGATCCTCTGTCCATTCCTAACATAAGGTAGAGTCAAGGATCGACCTGACTAATCCTACAGGATTCTTATCCTATACTTAGTAGGTGAATCTATCTGAGTATTGGTATATGAAAAGGCCTTGGAATGGATACTCATCTGTGTACTGTGATATTTCCCCACTCAGAAGTGCGTTATCATGGAATGAGTGTATTTATCTCTCAAGACTATATCGAACGCACGATAATTCTTGAATAGATGTCATCAGAGATCTCATATGCGTGTAATGAGTTCTTCTAGTTGAGTGTTGTGTGGAACCTTCACACTAAATCCCAATGAATGTGTATGTGGTTGTGTGACTTATCTCAAGACTATGGGTCTAGGTTTCAACTATATATGGATTGTGTTTCTCTTATTATTTTTTCCGCAGCCATATAGTATAAAGAGTTGACTGCACCATTACATACTGTATTTATTTTTGATTTTCAGGTTCCACTACTGAGTATTATTATCCTCACCCCTATACGGGCTTCTCCCACACGTGTCATGTCTTGTGAAGATGAGGGGCATTTTGGCAGAGTCCAGGGGGGACTAGGATGAGAAAAATCTATCACGACCCGCCCTCGGGGTCCGTGCCGTGACTACCCCAAGCCCGCCTTCCATAGGCCAGGGGCTGGCGACTGGCACCAAGGCGTAAATCCCGGTAAAAAGGGAAGGCATTGCCTTTGTAAAGTAAACAAACACCATAGAGTAAGCAAGCGGAAAGTAACACTAAGCAAAAACAGAGTACAACTAAAAGTGCGGAAAGTAAAAAGGGGCCGGAAATACAAGCCCAACTGTAAAGTACAACTCGAAAGGGAAAACAGCAACTGAAAAGTAAAGCTGCTACGCCGAGCTGTCCACTGGAAATCCCACCTGATGGGTGGGTACAGATAGCTCCTCTGCTGCTCGGGTCCCGCAGTCTGCTCCGAGTATGTCCCGCCCAGTGGTCTGCCTCTGGGTACCGCCTCGTCGTATAGTCCACCTCCAGGTACCGTCCAGTCCTCGAACACTCGGCCTCTGTCAGTACTGGCCGTCGTCTGCAACCAACACAACGAGGTGCGGGCATAGCCCGTGTAGGGGTGAGTATAACGATACTCAGTAGGGACCCCGAGACCCTCAAGGTCTCACTAAAACCAAAAAGGATAACCACAGGAAGATCACAACAGATAAACTCTACTTAGGTATATGCCCATACATATACCTAAGTTATCTAGTAACCCATCTCAGTCATGAGGAAACACAAGGATCATGAGATCAACGGATAACCACTACCCAGGTATATGCCCATACATATACCTAAGTTATCAAGTAACCCATCTCAATCATGAGGAAACACAAAGGTCAAAAGTCTCAGCTCAAACCAGGATTTTCATTATCGAAACCGTAACTGCTGAAGAGCTCCGTCTCTAGAGTGTACAGTGGTCCTGTCACGACTCCGAGGCCGCCGCTCACTAACCTAAGACTGCTGAAGTACTCCTCCTGTCGAGTACTGCGGGTCTGCTGCCAACTACCAGGCGCTCCGTCCGCTGAGGGTCTGCTGCCAAATACCGGGCGCTAACCAGATAGCCTACTGAGGTACTCCTCCTGTCGAGTACCGCAGGTCTGCTGCCAACTACCAGGCGCTCCGTCCGCCGTGGGTCTGCCGCCAAATACCGGGCGCTCCGTCCACTGGGCTAGTCGACTCACTCCAAGTCGAGTCGGTCAAGCAGTCGTTAGGTCTCAGCCGGCTACACGGTCTCCGTACTCTGCACGCTCGTCTCCGGGAGGGTCCGCTCCACGAGCTACTGGTCGATACTCCAAGTATCACAAGGTCCCGCGAAGAAGTGTCTCAAAGGACCGTCTCGTCACAGGGGTCTCAACGCAACAGACGGCGCGTCGATCGGACGCCCGGTCTGTGAGTTATGAGCCTTTTCGTCCTAGGGGCCCGGTTGGTTTCGAGAGCGAAACCAATCCCGGCCGTATCTCAACTGTACCCCGAACTCCCATAGGGTAAACTCAAAGGGACCGTTACTCAACGTAACCACCAACGCCGCTGACGGTCCGTCAAGCGGACGTCCTGTCTGAAAGATATTAGCTTTCCCGTTCCAGGGGCCCGGTTGGATTTCGGGTGCGATCCAACCCGGCCACTACTAACTGTATCCAAAACTCGGGCGAAGGATACCAAAAGTTCCGTATCGTAAACAGGAACTCAACGCAACAGACGGTGCGTCGATCGGACGCCCGGTCTGAGAGTTATTGGCATTTTCGTCTCCGGGGCCCGGTTGGTTTTTAAGGCTAAACCAACCCGACCGTACTCCACCTGCATCCAAACCTCGGGCGAAGTATGCCAAAAGATCCGTCTCACTAAAAGGAACACAACGCGACTGACGGTGCGTCAATCGGACGTTCGTAGCTCAAGATATGAGCGTTTCCGCTCCGAAGGCCCGGTTGGTTTCGTAAACGAACCAACCCGTCCGAACTCAAAGTAATCCGAAACCTTGAGTGCGATATACCGAAACGACCGTCTCGATCCAAGGATCGCGTTGCCACAGACGGTTCGTCATTCGGAGGTCCGGGGCTCAAGTTATGGGCCAAAAACCAATTCTGATTCGAAACGGGGGGTCCGGGTCCGGGCCGACCCGGCCCGACCCCCCCCCCCCCCCCTGAGCGGCGCGGTGGCCGGCGGCAGCGGGCGGCGGGCCGCGGCGGCGCGGCGGCTGGCGCCGCAGGAGGTGGGCACGCGGGGGGCAATCAAGCCCCCGCTGTTTGGTTAGGCGGCGCGGCCTTGTGCCGCGCCATTTGCAGGAAACGGCCCCCGCATGTGGGGGCCGGCTGGAAACGAACCGGGGGGCTGCTGCCCCCCCCCCTCCTTTAAAGAACCGCCTCCCTCATTAAGAGGGGGGTTTTGTTGAACCGGCCGGGGGATTTATTCCCCCGGTTTTATGTCATCCGGCCGGCCAGCTGGCCGGCCGGTTTTTACCAACGGGACCGGAAATTCCGGTCCCGCCTTCGACTTCCGACGCCGGCGGCCCGGCCGCCGGTCTTCTCTTCCGTCGCGGCCCGGAACCGGCCGCGGTCTCCTCGTCCCGCCGCGGCCCGGAACCGGCCGCGGCGTTCGTCGTCCGGCGCGGTGCAACGGCACCGCGCCCCTTTGCCGTGCTTTGATAATCATTCAACGCGGCGCGACGGCGTCGCGTTCTTGAAGATTCTTCCTTGACATGGCGCGACGGCGCCGCGTAAATATTTGTACTATCATCCGCGTGGTGCGACGGCACCACGCCACTTGCTTCCACCAGCAAGAATAAACAAAACGATGGAGGGGGTTCGGCCGTGTTCATGCGGTCCGGCCCCCTCACGTTAAGCAAAAACACAACTTAAAATAATCAAGTGTCTCACGTTAGACGTGCTAGATCCACGATCGAGAACGAAATAAATAAATATTGAATCAACAACCCCTACCTTGGTATAAGGTTCGAAGATTTGTCTACGTTCCGCGGAAGACGACGTCGCGGTGGTCGGGCGTCGTGGTCGTCGTTCGTCAAATTCGATGACGAAGAGGTGCGTCCGAAGAGGCACGTCGTTGGCGAAACCTTGTACGCCGACGAAGGTTGTCCGAGGAAGATGCGGTGTTCTCTCTCGTTGACACTGAAGACGAAGAAGAGCGGAGCGGCGTTCTTCGTTGGAACTTGAGCGTTCTACGTCAAGTCTTGAGGAAAGTCAAAAAAAAAGGAAACAACGAACTCAAGAACCCCTACCTCGATAGTCGCACGTTGACGGAGTCGTGGAATATCGGTGTCGATTCCTTTGACGTCGGAGGAAGAGTCGTTGTCGATGGCGTTCGTCGCAGAAAAGATGATGCGGAAGAAGAACGTCACGTCGCGGATATGGCGTCGCGGAAAGACCGTGTTCTTCGGCGAAGAAGTTCTTCGTTGAAGAACGGCGTTCTTCGTGTTCTTCGTCAAGGTTGAAGAAGAAAGAAAAGCTCTCAACCACTCCAAGATGGCTAAGAGTTCTAACCCAAAAAAATAAGACAAAGTCTTATTTTATTCACAAAAAGAATTTCAAAGGTTTGAAATTCAAAAAAAAAGATAACTCCACATTTATTAACAAGTTGTCATGTTAATTAAAGAGGGGTTAAGGGAGTTTGAGGGAAGATGAGAGGTTTAGGTTTCGTGTGGGCCCCACCACACTTAATCCTCTCAAGGGAGGTTAAGTGGGTGTGGGTCCCACCCCCAACTCCCTTTGAGAGGAGTTAACCTACACAAAATAAAATAAAAAGAATTCACACTTTTTATTCAACTTTTTTATAAATCTCCCAAAAACTAACTTTCAACCCGAAACAAACGAAACTCCCGAAAAGGTCTCTTTAGGAGAATATCGGCGCTGCGAGTTAATCGGTGCCCTCAGATTTCAATTCCGAGCACCATATCAAAAGTTAGAAATACCCGCTCGTTCGTTCACTGAACGTACCTGAGCCAAACTTCAGAAATTAATTCCGGGCACTCCGGGCCTCGGAATCAGGTGCCGTCTGAAACCGCGCTCTTGTAAAATTCTAAAGAAAATTAAGAAAAAATTTCCCTTGAATTTTACGGGTCTTTACATTACTCCCACCTCAGGGCTTTACATCCCCGTAAAGATACATCAAAAACTAGGGAAACAAAAGAGGGTACTGAGCACGCATCTGAGCCTCCCGATCCCATGTGCTCTCCTAGAGATTCCCGTGCCGCCATCTGTTGCGCACAAGAGGAATCGATCGCCCATGTAGGACCCGCTCCTGTCGATCCTCTATCTCCACCGGGACCTCCGTAAAAGTCGCCCCATCGTCAACGTCAAGCTCCCCATGGTCAAAGATGTGCGTCGGGTCGTGCACGTATCTCCTCAGCTGAGACACGTGGAAGACGTCGTGCACCCGGTGTAACTGAGGTGGTAGAGCCAGGCGATAAGCCACCTCACCAACCCTGCTGAGGACCTGGAAGGGTCCGATGAAGTGCGGAGATAACTTGCCGCCTCAGCCAAATCTCTGAATACCACGTCGAGGTGAGACCCACAAGAAGACGTGGTCACCATCCTCGAACTCTAGTGGCCTCCGCCTCCTGTCAGCGTATGACTTCTGCCGGCTCTGTGTTGTCCTCATCCGCTCCTAGATGACATGGACCTCCTCCGACGTGGCCCAGACCATCTCTGGTCCCACAAGAGCTGTAAGATTTCTTCTTTTCCGATAAGAGAAACCTGGTCTCATCCCCTGGATGAACCACATTCTTTGCCTAAAACAGTCAATCCTAACATGGATGATACTAATCCATACCAAGGATGACGTCGTAAGGCCTCGACCCTACTACTAAGAGATCCAACTGTTACTCTCGCCTCCAAGGGTTGAGTCACACTGTCGGCATCTGTGTGTGGTAACTGGTCTCCTCCAGTAGATGTCTCACATGTGAGGGTCAAGTCAACAGTCAACTGGAACCTCTTAGTAACATCACAAAAGAGGACAGGAATGAAAACATCGCAAAGTATGCGTCTTTTATTATTGCAGCTCATAATACAAAGATTCTACACAAAAACAACATCAACAAGGAACTAGAAGTACAAGAGACGTATCCACTAGTTCCGCTCCTGTCCACCTGCTTTACTGTTGCTCAAGCATTTGTCGCTGCCTCAACCTCGGTGGATCCCCCCCACCAAGCCTGCGGATCGAGGAGTCGGACAGTCACGTGCCAGGTGACCCTTTCCGCGACATGAGTAACACAACCTACTCCTTGCACGGCTAGCTCTGATCCCACTCCGGGTGCCCTGCACCACTGGTCCTAAAACCCGAGATCGCCCAACTGCTGGCAAAGGGCCCTGCACCGAGGCCTCGTCACTCGGTGGGCTGTCGTCACGTTCGATTCTCGGAACCCTAGCTGGCTGCCGTCGTGGGGCCATCCGGAAAGAAACAACGTAACACGATCAAACGATTATACCTGGTGAGCTGACCTGGTTTGAGCTGTTTTAAGGAGAAAAACCTTTGAAAACACACACGCAATTAGTGTTTTCGTGCACAAAGTCGGAAATCAGTTGTCAGGGTCCTGGTGTATGGATACGTCGGCCGCCCGCACCAACACTGGACTCCCTGATCTAAAAACCACACTCGGTACTCCCAACACTATTGCTTCACAGAAAGAAACATCAGAGTTATAAGTTCTGCGGTAGAACCGAACTCCTCTGATACCAATTTGTCACGACCCGCCCTCGGGGTCCGTGCCGTGACTACCCCAAGCCCGCCTTCCATAGGCCAGGGGCTGGCGACTAGCACCAAGGCGTAAATCCCGGTAAAAAGGGAAGGCATTGCCTTTGTAAAGTAAACAAACACCATAGAGTAAGCAAGCGGAAAGTAACACTAAGCAAAAACAGAGTACAACTAAAAGTGCGGAAAGTAAAAAGGGGCCGGAAATACAAGCCCAACTGTAAAGTACAACTCGAAAGGGAAAACAGCAACTGAAAAGTAAAGCTGCTACGCCGAGCTGTCCACTGGAAATCCCACCTGAAGGGTGGGTACAGATAGCTCCTCTACTGCTCGGGTCCCGCCGTCTGCTCCGAGTTTGTCCCGCCCAGTGGTCTGCCTCTGAGTACCGCCTCGTCGTATAGTCCACCTCCAGGTACCGTCCAGTCCTCGAACACTCGGCCTCTGTCAGTACTAGCCGTCGTCTGCAACCAACACAACGAGGTGCGGGCATAGCCCGTGCAGGGGTGAGTATAACGATACTCAGTAGGGACCCCGAGACCCTCAAGGTCTCACTAAAACCAACAAGGATAACCACAAGAAGATCACAACAGATAAACTCTACTTAGGTATATGCCCATACATATACCTAAGTTATCAAGTAACCCATCTCAGTCATGAGGAAACACAAGGATCATGAGATCAACGGATAACCACTACCCAGGTATATGCCCATACATATACCTAAGTGATCAAGTAACCCATCTCAATCATGAGGAAACACAAAGGTCAAAAGTCTCAGCTCAAACCAGGATTTTCATTATCGAAACCGTAACTGCTGAAGAGCTCCGTCTCTAGAGTGTACAGTGGTCCTATCACGACTCCGAGGCCGCCGCTCACTAACCTAAGACTGCTGAAGTACTCCTCCTGTCGAGTACTGCGGGTCTGCTGCCAACTACCAGGCGCTCCGTCCGCTGAGGGTCTGCTGCCAAATACCGGGCGCTACCCAGATAGCCTACTGAGGTACTCCTCCTGTCGAGTACCGCGGGTCTGCTGCCAACTACCAGGCGCTCCGTCCGCAGTGGGTCTGCCGCCAAATACCGGGCGCTCCGTCCACTGGGCTAGTCGACTCACTCCAAGTCGAGTCGGTCAAGCAGTCGTCAGGTCTCAGCCGGCTACACGGTCTCTGTACTCTGCACGCTCGTCTCCGGGAGGGTCCGCTCCACGAGCTACTGGTCGATACTCCATGTATCACAAGGTCCCGCGAAGAAGTGTCTCAAAGGACCGTCTCGTCACAGGGGTCTCAACGCAACAGACGGCGCGTCGATCGGACGCCCGGTCTGTGAGTTATGAGCCTTTTCGTCCCAGGGGCCCGGTTGGTTTCGAGAGCGAAACCAATCCCGGCCGTATCTCAACTGTACCCCGAACTCCCATAGGGTAAACTCAAAGGGACCGTTACTCAACGTAACCACCAACGCCGCTGACGGTCCGTCAAGCGGACGTCCTGTCTGAAAGATATTAGCTTTCCCGTTCCAGGGGCCCGGTTGGATTTCGGGTGCAATCCAACCCGGCCACTACTAACTGTATCCAAAACTCGGGCGAAGGATACCAAAAGTTCCGCATCGTAAACAGGAACTCAACGCAACAGACGGTGCATCGATCGGACGCCCGGTCTGAGAGTTATTGGCATTTTCGTCTCCGGGGCCCGGTTGGTTTTTAAGGCAAAACCAACCCGACCATACTCCACCTGCGTCCAAACCTCGGGCGGAGTATGCCAAAAGATCCGTCTCACTAAAAGGAACACAACGCGACTGATGGTGCGTCAATCAGACGTTCGTAGCTCAAGATATGAGCGTTTCCGCTCCGAAGGCCCGGTTGGTTTCGTGAACGGACCAACCCGGCTGAACTCAAAGTAATCCGAAACCTTGAGTGCGATATACCGAAACGACCGTCTCGATCCAAGGATCGCGTTGCCATAGACGGTTCGTCATTCGGAGGTCCGGGGCTCAAGTTATGGGCCAAAAACCAATTCTGATTCGAAACGGGGGGTCCGGGTCCGGGCCGACCCGGCCCGACCCCCCCCCCCTGGGCGGCGCGGCGGCCGGCGGCGGCGCGGCCTTGTGCCGCGCCATTTGCAGGAAACGGCCCCCGCATGTGGGGGCCGGCTGGAAACGAACCGGGGGGCTGCTGCCCCCCCCCTCCTTTAAAGAACCGCCCCCTCATTAAGAGGGGGGTTTTGTTGAACCGGCCGGGGGATTAATTCCCCCGGTTTTATGTCATCCGGCCGGCCAGCTGGCCGGCCGGTTTTTACCAACGGGACCGGAAATTCCGGTCCCGCCTTCGACTTCCAACGCCAGCGGCCCGACCGCCGGTCTTCTCTTCCGCCGCGGCCCGGAACCGGCCGCGTCGTTCGTCGTCCGGCGCGGTGCGACGACACCGCGCCCCTTTGCCGTGCTTTGATAATCATTCAACGCGGCGCGACGGCGTCGCGTTCTTGAAGATTCTTCCTTGACATGGCACGACGGCGCCGCGTAAATATTTGTACTATCATCCGCGTGGTGCGACGGCACCACGCCACTTTCTTCCACCCGCAAGAATAAACAAAACGATGGAGGGGGTTCGGCCGTGTTCATGCGGTCCGGCCCCCTCACGTTAAGAAAAAACACAACTTAAAATAATCAAGTGTCTCACGTTAGACGTGCTAGATCCACGATCGAGAACGAAATAAATAAATATTGAATCAACAACCCCTACCTTGGTATAAGGTTCGAAGATTTGTCTACGTTCCGCGGAAGACGACGTCGCGGTGGTCGGGCGTCGTGGTCGTCGTTCGTCAAATTCGATGACGAAGAGGTGCGTCCGAAGAGGCACGTCGTTGGCGAAACCTTGTACGCCGACGAAGGTTGTCCGAGGAAGATGCGGTGTTCTCTCTCATTGACACTGAAGACGAAGAAGAGCGGAGCGGCGTTCTTCGTCGGAACTTGAGCGTTCTACGTCAAGTCTTGAGGAAAGTCAAAAAAAAAAGGAAACAACGAACTCAAGAACCCCTACCTCGATAGTCGCACGTTGACGGAGTCGTGGAATATCGGTGTCGATTCCTTTGATGTCGGAGGAAGAGTCGTTGTCGATGGCGTTCGTCGCGGAAAAGATGATGCGGAAGAAGAACGTCACGTCTCGGATATGGCGTCGCGGAAAGACCGTGTTCTTCGGCGAAGAAGTTCTTCGTTGAAGAACGGAGTTCTTCGTGTTCTTCGTCAAGGTTGAAGAAGAAAGAAAATCTTTCAACCACTCCAAGATGGCTAAGAGTTCTAACCCAACAAAATAAGACAAAGTCTTATTTTATTCACAAAAAGAATTTCAATGGTTTGAAATTCAAAAAAAAAAGATAACTCCACATTTATTAACAAGTTGTCATGTTAATTAAAGAGGGGTTAAGGGAGTTTGAGGGAAGATGAGAGGTTTAGGTTTCGTGTGGTCCCCACCACACTTAATCCTCTCAAGGGAGGTTAAGTGGGTGTGGGTCCCACCCCCAACTCTCTTTGAGAGGAGTTAACCTACAAAAAATAAAATAAAAAGAATTCACACTTTTTATTCAACTTTTTTATAAATCTCCCAAAAATTAACTTTCAACCCGAAACAAACGCAACTCCCGAAAAGGTCTCCTTAAGAGAATATCGGCGCTGCGAGTTCATCGGTGCCCTCGGATTTCAATTCCGAGCACCATATCAAAAGTTAGAAATACCCGCTCGTTCGTTCACTGAACGTACCCGAGCCAAACTTCAGAAATTAATTCCGGGCACTCCGGGCCTCGGAATCAGGTGCCGTCTGAAACCGCGCTCTTGTAAAATTCTAAAGAAAATTAAGAAAAAATTTCCCTTGAATTTTACGGGTCTTTACAAAATCATTCTTAGATCCTTAAAGGACGATGTGTCCCTACAGCTTGGAGCTGCAGTTCCAGTACCTCTTCATTTCTTACAGGTTGTCCATTGTAGTTTTAGTCTCTTATTTTTTGTTGGATTGTATTTTGACCCAGTTTATATTTTATAATTTACTTTCTATCATACTCTATTGTGAGGGTTTAGTTGTATGCACACATTTTGTTCTTTAGTGGATTTTACATTTTCAACATTTTTGGGATTAGAGATGTGTGTGTGTGTGTACAAGTACATAGTAAGTGCCCCTCATGTATGTGATATAACTTCTCTATGATAGACACCAGATCCTAGCCTATTTGAGGTGGATTTGTGGAGTAAGGGCATGGGCCCCACTAGAAGATGTTGTGGCATATAATATATCACTCTTCAGTCAGAAATTTGTTTTCTTACAAAACCATGTTTTTTAAAATGATTTTAAAAAGGATTTATTATCCTCCAATGCTTTTTATAATATATTTATAACTCTATTTTAATTTTAATAAAAATATTTTTAAAATAATATTTAGTTTATTTCTAATAAAATTTCATTTATATTTTCCCAAAAATCTTTATGAAATCTTTATTTTATCATGTACGACATAAAACCTACATTTACAACATTGTGAACCATCATTAATTTAAATATTACAATATAATTTTAAATGTTTTTTTAAAATAAAAATTTTATGTTATTCCTTTTTTTTGAAATACAATATTCAAAGTGGATAGGATATGTTATTCAAAAAATGATATAAGTGATTTTTAAGCTTCCCCAATTGGTTTTCAAGGTTATTTTCACGAAAATTATGTTCAAAGCGTTTTATGTTTTCAAAAATTATTTCTAATGTAATTTTATATTCCTCATGAAATATCCAATGAAATATATAAAAAATATTTTCAATCTAAAATGAAAAACATCGATGTTACATATGTTTTACTAGGTACATTATCCAAGGATAACATTATTATTATTTCCAAAAATAGATTATGATGAAAAGGTGTTTAAGAAACCCATTTCTATTCCATGGGAAATACAATGATTAAATTCAAATTAAACATTCTTCTTCTTACAGATTATGAAATGATGAAATGATTAAATAATAATTCTTTTTTAAATAGGTTATGATACGATGAAATGTTTATAAAATCCATTTCAATTAATGGGAAATAATATGATGAATGTTTTAGGATATTATGAAATACATAATTGTTATTTTAATTATGTGATGGTGGTTATATTACATCCAATGAAGGATATTATGTTATACCAATTAATGGTGGTTCTGTTAAAACTAAACATGGATAGGACCTATATATCCTTCAAATTGATTAGGTAAATATTTATATCTATGGATATAGATACGAATAAAATTGATTTTGAACATGGTTTAGTAAGGGATGTTGTCTGCTATGATAGTATTGAGTGTGAACCTTTACTAATATGTTTTTATGAGTGGACATGTCTTTCATGTCCATAATTTTATCCCTAAAAATGATTATATGTTCACAATTTTATTCTATGACTCGTATTTCATGTCCTCAATGTTACACATTAACATCATTTTATGACTGTAAGATCATACAAGGGCTTGATTTCAAGTCCATAACCAAATTACTAAACCTAATTTTATGTGTACATGTCCAAAAAGTAATAAGATGATTTTTAAACCACATATATACTTACTATACCAATTTCGTACTCTCATGGTTTCTTTTCTTGGTTTCATGAGAATTCATGCCTTATTAACTTGTATGTTTTATTCCATGACAAAATATTATGATATTTGTTCTACATGTTATTATCTGCAACTAATAATATAATTTTATCATACTATTATTCTCATTTCATTTTTATTTTATCATTTATATCTCACTTTTCACCCTTAATGTGCATCTAAGATCACCAATTATTTTGTTTCCTCCCTAATGATAAAAAGAAGATTTCATATTACAAATGTTTGTGAAGAGCAATAAAGGGAAATATATTTTTGGAATTTGTTAAAAATCATTCATCAAGTTAGAATATTTTCTACATATTCCCTAGAGACACCAAACAATACATTCCACAATCATTTGATCGCGTAATGTGTTGAATATTCTTCTAAAAAGATGTACTTTTTTGTTCAAAAAGGATAGGATGTTATTATTGGTATCACAGGATTGGTTTATTTAACATTTGGAAATGTGGATGAAAAAAATTAGTGATATATCTATGGAAATTTAAAAGGATATATCTATAGATATGTTGAAGGATAATTATACTTTTGATTCAATGTTTCATGAAATGACATATAATTATTCTAACGGAATGAGAAAGTGGAATCCATGAAAATAAAACCATGTATGGATATACATGTGGATTTGGAAATGGAATAGAGGTACCCAGGTGTAATAACACTGAATGGGGTGTATTGAGATTAAATCAATCGTTACATGTTTCATAATAATGAGAATTACTCCACACCAGGTTTTACACACTTGGTGAATTTGCGTAAAAAATTCCTATACTCTTAACAAACAATCCCTGACAATTTAAATAGATGATGAATATGAAATAACCAAGATGAAACATAGGTTTATTTGATTAAAAACATGGTTTTATGATTTATACACCTTAGAATGGATTCATTATGATTTTGTGCTTCCCTAGTATGATAAGTGTTTCTAATTTTTTTTCATCTTTGATAGTGAACAAACCCAGAATAAACCCTGTTAAAACAAAATTTTAAAGAAAATGAAATGAATTTACACATGATTAATTAATATTTCATAGAGAGAAAAATAATGTGTGAAATTACTACTTGAAAAGAATATTGAAAAGAGAACATATATGAGTTCCTAAAATAAATAAGGTGGACTTTCTAGTATGAAAAGACAATACATCATGAAAAATAATGTTTATTTTATTTTAAGATGATATCCAATGAAATGAATTGAGATAGAGTTTGATATAATACACCACCAACACTATAGTGTTTCAAGTACACAGAGGTTGGGAATTATGGGAATAAATGCCCCAATTTAAGGGATAATGTGGATTATAGCCCACCAAAAAACTATGAAGGAAAAAAATAAAAAGTGAAATATTTTGAAATATCAATAGATTCTATGTACAATGATAATTAGGGAACAATTATACTCATATCCTTAGTAGGTAAATTCGTGTTTTATTATTTATAAATGATTCCCATGAAGATCTTATTGATCATCCATTACTAAAACTTAACGTGACTATCTCTATCTACATGCAATCTAGAATAATGAAATGACATTTTTTATTTTATGGTTACAATGATGTAATATATCATCCAATGGATTGTTTTATTGTATAATATATTAAATTGGGAATAAATGGATAATATACATTTGGATGTGTATATGTCTCAATGTATGATTATGTTAAATGTTTTGGATTACTTCATTTTCTATTATTTTAATACTGATAATATGTTCATAATCATTGAAACCAATTTTGAGGTTTTTTGTGATTATATTTTTTCAAAATTAAGTATATTTTAAGAGACAATTATTGAAATGTTGACCTTGGGTTTTTATATGATATGAATGTTATTTAACGGGGAATCATTGTCACTTTCTTGGCATATGAGTAAACGTACTAGTAAACTTTATGTTGTTTCAACTCTTAGATATTGACATAGTTATGGGTTATAGTTGATAACCTTTAAAAGAGAAAAAAGTAATTACTATTTGAGAATATTTTACTTTGGATATACATTCATGAATATTCATTCAGAATGTGGTAAGGTTTCAGAGAGTAACACATTCAATTGTATTTTATCAGAAGAAAAAGCTTACCTTGATGTTTTGGTGAATTATAAAGATATATATTGATACATAGTTGAGTCTCATCACTTTATATCATCCTCAAAAAATAGTAAATTTTTCTGAATAATTAAAACCTTATAAAATATTCTAAAATCTTGTTATATTGATTTTAAATGTGTCAAATCAGCCCAGATAACCTAGTAACATACTCCTGATCTGGCACTGACATATGTCAAAAGGTGTTTCCAATCCCTACAGGTTGTCAACTAGCACCTAAATTGTTAGATAAATATATACATATATGCATGCCCAAAGAAAACTCCAATGTAGAAAGTACTACAAGATAAATAGTTGAAAAAATCCCAAATACTATATCCAAAAAGTACCATAAAAATAAGAAAAACAACCCATTTCCCAAATGATACATCACTCCAAAACTAATGTATCAATAAAAATTGAAACCTCTAAGGGGTGTTTTCCATTTTCATGAACCTGGTACATGGAAATAAACAATGGAACAATGGAAATGGTAGGTTGTGAGATATAAACCCCAGTAGGGTCTCACCATGAGTTAAATATTAATATTTCATAATAAATAAACCAAATAATTCATTACAAATAAAATAAAGTAGGAATGGATGTAAAATACCCTATTAATATAAAAAAATTATTTTTAGTTAAATTGATTGAAATATTTCAAAAAAATTCTTAATAAAAATTTTATAGAAAATAATATATATAAATCAGTTTTCATGAGTATATAAGTTCACAAAAAATGAAATCTATGTCTTGTAGTCAACAAAATAACTATAGTCTTCTTCATTAATGTATAATAGTTCTTAGTTATGGGATCCTCAAAAATATCATATTGGCGATCCCAACATTATGTGTATAGAAATCCATATGATACTGGCGAAATAGGACTCACCATCATCCCATTGGGGATAAGATTCACCGAACATGTATTTTTAGAGTTTTAGAGTGTTAATATATTCTCCATACATTACCATCATAGATTGTTTTTCAAAAATAACACATTATCTACCTAGGGTCACATGTGATCAAACAATAAATCAATAATGGGATAATTATTTTGAACCCGTTTAAAATACAATTTCCCCATTTTCAATTCCAATATTCTTATTCTATTTAAAACCCAAAACATGTGATTTTAATTATTTCATGATAGTATTTCGGAAAAAATAAAAAATTTTACAGTTTTAAATAAATTTATGTATTTTTTCTCAAAATAAATTAATGAATTAATTTTCAAAAATACCATCAAATTAAAAAAAATCCCTAATTTCCAATTATATATGAAAATGGGGGGGGGGGGGGGTTTACAAAAAATTCTAGACCATGTGAATTCTAATTCCACTCCAAATTGGAATGTGTTTTTATAAAATAAAATAAATGAAAATTATTTTAAACTATGTGAATATGGGATTTATGACATGAACAATATCATTGGACCACCTACCATTAACCTGAAGATGACGTAAAAACAAACCCACAATTTGTTTTTCCAATGAGAAATGTCAGAAATAGAGATCACATATTCAAACTGAGATTCATGATCCAAAAAAGGATATGATATCCATAAAAATATAATGATTTAGAAAACATTAGGTATGAATGAAGTAGAGAGTGAGAGAGAAATAATGGCATAATAATAATTTTTATAGAGGAATCGAATGATGTTCACCTAGTTTTTATCCTCCATATAATAGATATGTATGAGGTAAAAGGGGTTCCTCAGAGATCCCATATCCATGAAAATCGAGTGAAGTGGATTTGGTATGAGTGAGAGCAAAAAAATGGGTTGAGTAAATTTTTTATAAATATTAATTAATAAAAAATCAACTTGCACAAAAATATTGATAGGGCTACATGGTTTGTAAATCCATTAACCTAAACTATTTACCCCTCTAAAAGGGTGAAAAAATTATACAATGAGGGTTTGTGGCTTTTCAGACCATCAAAAAACTATGAAAAACCCCACAATCTAGGTTTTCATTGTTTCCACTTGGTGGATGCATGGTTTGGGAAAATAAATTTCCAAATCTGCACTACCCATCAAATTATATAAATTTTCAAACATTATCCCAAAACAACCTGAGATGAACCCCAACCAAGGATTTATCAAAAAATATGTTCAATAAGTAATTTAAAATAGTATAATGATTTTACATCAATGTTGGCTTGGATCCAAAACTATCTCAAATTGAGTTTTTATAGAATAATATATTTTTCTCATGCATTCAAATGGATCATTATGATTCATGTTATGGAATGAAGTAACCTACTTATTGGAATGAAGTTTTAGAAGGAAATATATTGGGACATAAGAAAGCTGATGAGATGGAAGATAATTTTATATTCATTTAGTAACATGTATGGACATCATAATGTTTAGAATAATGATATGCTGATAATCGTCAACGCGATTTAATATTTATGGTTCATTAGAAGGCCTTTCTACAAATTTATTTGGGGAAGAAGTAAGGTAAAACAATTATCATGATATATCATTCCCATTAAAATAATTTATCTTAATCCAGATAGAATATTATCATTTGATACCTTGACCATTCCTCTATCAGTTTCAATATGTGTTCCATGTTTCCCTCCTGAAGAACAACATACATGATGCATGAAATATAGTTATAAAGAAACACTAAGTTAATGTTTCATTATATGAATCATAGAGTAAACATTAATTACACATGATAGAGAGTATTTACAAAACCAATATATATTATTAGTATATTTATTTATACATGATGATTACAATATAGACCTAAAATTTAGAGATATAAAAAGTAATAACTAATTTTTAAATATTATGTATAATTTTTTTATATGAAGAAAACATAAGGACAAATTAAATTAATTTTTATAAAAGACTCTATACCTTTCAAAAATATGATTTTCTTAAAAAAATTATTTTTATTACTATTTCTGATCCATAATAAATTTACTTCTAAATTTATTAAAAAATATATTTGATAAAATAGTAATTTTTTTGAAATCAGAATAACAAAATTATATTAGGGATAATATTTGATATCTTTCAGAAATTCATCATTTTTCAATGAATAATAGAAAAATAATAAATTTTAATCAACAAATACATTTTTTAATAGATTATTTATAAAGTTATATTATATATTAAAATGTTTTAAAAGAAAAATTAGTTCAATTATACCTCCATTAATCTAATTTAGTTCATTGGATTCAATTTAAAATTTATTTTATATACAAAAAACATAGTAAAATTTTGACCATTTCCCTTTAAAATCATACATTCTCATAACATTAGTAAGCTAAATTTAGAATAAGAATTTTATACTTATTAGATTATAATTTTAAAAAATATATACCCAATTTTAATCACAAAAATATTTAGTTTTTTATAATGTGAACATAATTTTTTTGAAAAATGATAATTGAAAATATTATAAATTAAACACTATGGTTAAGATAAAAATGGATTTTATTTCTTGTTAAACTAAAAAAATAAGTGTTAAAAATGACCTACCAACTTATAAAACAAACATTTTTTGGAAATAATTTGAACTTATTTATTTTATTTTTATTAATAGATCGTTTTTATGATTTTTTCATTAAAAATATGGGGGTATGATTGAATCTTTTTAATACTTTACTTGTATTCCCCTCACTAAACTTATGAAAGGCCACCACTCTCTAATCTCATTCAAAAATTCAAATTGATATTGTTTGGAAACACCCTTCTCAAAACTCTTTTTGATTTCCCACTAATAATCATCTAATCATTTTTGACTGAAAAACTCACAAAAGAAAGATATTTGTGGAGTCCCTAGAAGGATACATAAAAAAGTTAATTCTCATTAGTGAGTGTTTTTGCTTTTCTTATAAATTAACCTCATTAAATTATTATTATAACATGATGATATAAAAATTTAACTATAATAATACAATGAATAGTTTTTTATTTTATTATCATGTCCTATAATCATCTCCACATCAATCAAATGAGTTTCAAAATAATCAATTGTGTATAGGACAGACTACCACTTCATGAATCGATGACAATAATATCTTCATTAAAATCACTCGAAGATTCTAAAAATTATATATTTGTTGATTATATAGTATTTTTGTGATATTATTATGATTTTAAAATTATTATATAACACAAACCACCATACACTCTATTTTTTAGAAATATGATTACATAACTTCCGTGAACGACTAACTACCACCTCACGAAGCGATGTGATTCATTCATACATAAAATAGAATTAATTATGGATGGATTTAATAAAAAAAATTGTGATATATATGACATAAAAAAATAATAATGTATTTATATTATATATCATTTAATTTTATTTCATTCAATCCAACCTGAAATTGAATGCAATGTTCATGTGTACGTTTGACCTACCGTCTCCACGAATGGTGTGTTTCAATTTCTATCAATAAATAAAATGGATTACAATAATTAAATATATATAAAATATATATGACATTTATATAACTATTAACATGAAGTATAAGAATAAATCATGATATAATAAATATTATAAAAAAATATTAGTCAAAAGATACACAAAAAAAGATATTGTTTCCCAAGACATTACATTAACATGGAATTTTTAAATAACAGGAAATAATTTTGAATATGAAAATAATATATGAAAGATATATATGAATATTGTTACTTAATAGATATATAATAAACATATATTTATTATACATGATTATTGAGCATGTACAATGGAATAGATGTCTTAATGTAATAGATTTTCATCTCACTTTTTACATTCACAAGACACATTCCATATTCACCATATATTTATTTTTGGTGTTGTATAGACTACCAATGAATTTATTTATTATATTTATATATAAACTTTTGTATATTTAATCATAAAATTTTATTTATCTTTTTAACAAGGTTTACAGTTTAAAATATTCCACATCAGTAATTGATTCGTGCCTCTATTTTCCTCAATTGAAAAATATGCTTATGTTATACACATATCTACTTATATATTGTGCATATAGAGAAAATGTTTCATGTATTATCATTAATTTATATATCCTAATGTATATTATGTTTCATGGTATGTTATTAATTCATTAGCCATATGTTTCAATATTACCAATGTGGCAATGCTTTTTTGTTATAATGTCATCATTTATCGGGATTGATTTTTATTTTTCCTCGGATGATAACTTATTAAGATAAATATCTCATTAAACTTGTGAATTTTCATTTTTATGTTAATTTATGATATATTCGAGTAATATTACAATTTTAAACAATTTTATCCTTAAATTAATTGATATGTATTTAAACAAATCTTACTTTATATCTCTCTTCGATCTGAAATATTTTTTCTTCCAATACCATTTTTTTAAAATGTTTTCAAAATTGCTTTAATGTTATTATATATATTTTGAAATAAAATATTACCCATGTTTTACATTTTAGAAAAATTAAAATGTAATTGTCATTTAATTTTCCAAACAATTCCTCTTTTTCATTTATAATATTTTTAAATGATTAATAATTTTATTATATAAAACATGAGTAGAATTTTCTGACGTCATAAAAAATAATTTCATTGAATAACACTTTATAAATTTGAAATATTATTTTCAATGAAAATGAAATGTTTTTTTCTAGGTTTTGAATCGTTATTTTAAATGTATAAAGGATATCTTCTTCAAAAGATATTTTAAATTATTATTAAAGTATCTATTATATAATTTAAAGGATATTTTTCCGTAATATGATGCTCAAAATGTTTTATATTTTAACAATATAATTTTCATGGAAATATAGCTTCCAAAATAAATTCCCCATATTATCTATCAAAATAATTTTCCATCAAAAATGTAAACCTTTGATGTTACGATCACATTACTTATGATATGAACCAAGGATAAAATTCTTATTCTTTCTATGAGTGGTTGATGATGAACATATGCCTAGGAAACCTTCATCACATCCACTACTTATACCATCCAAAAATGATTTTAAAACCATTTTAATTTCCTAGGTTATGTTATGATGAAATGATGGAATGGTTATGAAACCATTCTCCTTAACACAATTTATGAAATGATAAAATGTTTATAAAAACCATTAAATTTCATGGGTTATTATACAACAAATATTTAATGATTTTTTTATTACAACCTATGGTTTTAATATGTTGATATTATATACTATTTGAATGAATATTCCCAATATCACACAGAAAAATGGCAAGGTATCTAATTGACTTGTGCATTTGGAAACAATGAACAAAATTTTCTAATTTGGTGAAATATGTTCATCATCTCCCTGAAAGATATTTAACTTTAGAGGTACCACTTAAAAACATTTATTTAAAACATTGGGAATGAAAAAATAATAATGTGTGTTCTTAGATGCTCAATAAGGTTAACCATGGAAGATAAGTAAGAATAATATGAACATAAGGTTATGAAAACATCCACATAACATTTAAATATAATACTATATATATCAAAAATCATATAAATGATCCATGAAATAAATATTGGATGTTCATAAGACATGATTCATAAGATAATTAAGAATGATTATCTTTCATTGTATAATAATGACATAAGACCTGAAAATGTAATAATATAAATAAGATTAGAATATATTTTATAATTGACACCTACCAATAAATTTGTAATATGTTAGTATTGGGATAATAACTCATGTCACAAATTAAATTTAGGAAGAAATATTGTTAAAAATCTAGTTTTGGGATTATGTTGACCTCTTGTGTACCATCTTGTTATGTTCACAGGATGACCTCATGTGTAGCATCTTATTGTGGGCTCAGGATGACTTTTAGGGTAACCCTTGAGCTCCAAGAACATTTCTCATTATATAGTGAATTAGAGGGAGAAATTGGTCACAAAAATCACATAATGAGAACCACATATATCTTCACCATAATGACATAATTTATTCACTATATTATAACCCATGTAAATAAATGAGTTCCATAAACATATCATCATAAAATATCTCAATGAAAAAAAATTTTGTTTCATGAGATTCCATCCATAATAAATATAAACCATTCATAGAAAGAATAAAAATGAGATACTTATTTTGTATCCCAATAATAATTAATAACTATCATTTATTATTGTCTTAGAATGAATATGGTTTTGAAATAACACTTGAAATAATTCTTGAGGAAAATATAATTTCCATTATGAAATTATTTTTTAAGAGATAAAAAATTATAATATAATTTAATTTAAAATAAAATTGTAATAATGTAATGTAATATTCATAGAATAATGGAGTCATGATGGTAGTAATGGCCTCCCATGTCATATATGTTAAAAAACATGATGTCCATTTATTTTTGTTAGAAACCTCACAAAGAGGGTTGTTTAGAAAATAAAAAAATATTATTTCCAAAATGTTTAATTTAAATTAAAATATGAGGAAAAAATTTAATATTCATATGATAATAGTAAATACTAGTTTTAAAATAGTTTTTGAAAGCACATACAAGGAAGATATATATTCCTCGATAGAAACTAGAATGAAACAATCTCGAATATTGATGAGATTTTGAAAAAACACCTTACCACTTTTTAACCAGTTGAATCATATTCATCGTGAAGGAACTAAAATTATAAGGATATTGAAAATACTGTAATATTGAAGATGTTAATCAAAAAATCAACTCATGGGACATATAAACACCCCGCAAAAGTGACGAGTGTTGAATATTGGATAAGTCTCAAAGAAACAAAAGTGGGACTAAAAATCTTTAAACCTTATGTCTTGACTTCCTTCATATAAATTTAAACATCCAGTAAAATAAATATTATTGTTTTTAAACATTAAACATAGAATGATATTAATATATGATAAATGATATATTATTTTTTCTATGAAATTGCATTTCCCTCTTATTAACAATTCCATGGTAGGTTATACATAAGCAAGAACACTATTTTCATTTTCTTTTCAAATTAATAGAGATAAATTTATATGAAATTTTTTCATTAAAAATAATTACTATTTTCAAATATCATATGTGTTCATTATTTTAATATTTATATCCATCCATGTGAAATATCATTGAAAAAAAGCCCATCCCATTGTGGAGATGGTAATCCATACATACACATGAATGACATTATCATTTCTCAAAATATTTGGTGCTAGAAAGGTATATATAATATTATCATTAAAGAAGAATAAGAATTAAAAATATATATATATAAATATTTTACACATCATGGATCCAAATTATAAAATATGAAGATGGAAAATGAATTGTATCACTATATCGAGATGGTAAGTTGTACATACACACGAGTGATACATTCACTTATTATTAGATGGGAAAAGAGATGTGTAATTGTGTTCTTAAAATCATGATAAAATTTAATAACAATTTACATTTATAGGATATTATTATATATATATCTCATATTTATAGGATGTAAAGAAGACAATAAAAATAGAGTGAGTAGCTAGTGTGATTACTTATTCTTCAAAACGGCTCATTTAGATCTCCTCTAAAAGACTCTATAATTGGTCATTTGGGAATACAAGATCCACTAGAATATGTATTGGTTAGTGGACAATAAATTATGATTGTATTTGGTAAATATAAAAGATTTCAGGTGGTGAAATGAGATGAGGGAGTAAGTTTTGCTTTATAATGAATGTGAGGGGATTTTTTGGAATTTCATAAAAGATTAAATTTTAAAAAATTAAATCTAAAACCAAATATTCCGAAACAGGAAGGGATTAAAATATAATGTGTGATAGAGTGGTAATAAAATAATCCAAAATATTTTATAGATGTTTTGTTGAAATGTTAGACCCTATCATTTTGATTTACCCATATTTAGAATATTTTAATATTAACAATGGTAGTATATTTTTGAACATTAAAAGGTTGATAATTTTACATATATGGTTCTCATTGAACTATAAATGTTCATATATAGATATTATAGACTACTATTTATGAAATCTATATTTATTTCTGAATTTCAGTATTCATAAATAATTTCATAAAATAATTATTTCATAAAATATAATTAGTGTCAATGTTGAAACTATTCATTACATTGACTATATAGAAAATAATACACCATGATATAATAGAACTAATTACAATAAAAGAAACATAATATTTTATATTAATATATAAAATTCATGGAAAAAATTAATTATGTTAGATTATATTTCTTTCAATGTCAATAATATCATTTAATTGATTATTTAATTAATTGAATAATTTCTATGTCTACATTATATATTTAATAATGAAAATTATTTATTCAATAATAATTAAAAATAAAATTCCATGATTTAGAAAAATAATTTATCTTTCATTATAATAATCATAGTTGAGCATATAGTCTATTTATCCACATATAAAAAATTTTATACTTATGAGTGTGGCATTTTATCAATCTCTTGGATAATAATAAAAACTATGTAATTGTCATGGGAAAGAGTACAATAAATAACTCAATTTATGACATTTTTGTATTATGGTTTAATTAAATTCATCCAATAACATTTGTTTATGTATTAGGGTTGTTTTATAATATATATAATTTTATTTTACCCATAATTACCTAATTTACCCTTAAATGGGGTAAAACAAATTTGGTAATGATACCATTTATATTGTACAAAAAGGGACCTATTTAATAAATTTGGACCATATGATTCAAAATGTAAATCATTTTTTACAAATTCAATTTACAACATTCTATATAATTAATTTATAATTAATTCAGAAGAATATATGAAAAAACAAGTTTTTAAAGTAAAAATGTACTATATTTTAGAATATTTTTCTATCCAATTTCAATGTGAAAATAATTAAAATGGCATAAATTGGATTAAATGAAAATTTTCTTCTAATAAAAATTTAAATACAATTAAAAATATTATTTAAAAAAAATAATTTAATAGAATGAGAAAATAGGTTTTCAATTAAAAGGCAATAATTTTCTCTATTCATCAAAACATTAAACATAACAGAAGAAATACCATAAAAATTCAAGGTAAATTATGATATTCTGATTACAAAAAAAGTTCATTTTATCAAATATAATTTAGAAAAGTGTAAATAAATATATTTAAAAATATTTTTATTTTAGGGATAGTAAAATTATGTATTCATAAAAAATAAAACTTTTTATGCGTAAAATTGGATTTGTTCTTCATATCATTTTTTAAAAAATATATGATAAATGTTAAACATTAGATTGAATATAATATATATTCGTAATTATTATACTCCAAAATTGATATTTTTTATTTATTTCTATAAAAGAAACATTTGTATTTTTAAATAGTTTTTCTGAAAAAAACATTTCCCATTTTAAGGGTTTTACATGTGTAAACCATACATTCATATTTTAGTTATTCATATTCATACCATTAATTATAATTGATATGTTTTAATTATCATGATTAAATGACTTTAATAATAAAATGTTTCTTCATTGAACCTCATTCATTCATGAAATTCATTCTATTGAAAAAACTCAGAATTTTGTGAAACAGAAGACTAAAATAGTTTTGCGTTTACTACAACCTAATAAAATAATTAATTATTGTGCAATATTGATTTGGTGGTTTGTATAACACAATCCAATAAAAAATATTTCATAATAAAAAATTTATATTCATTGTTATGAGAAATCTAAAATATCAAAAAGATTAAATTAAATTGGAAACAATATATTTAAAAAAATTTATGGAATTACATTCTACAACCATTAAAATGAATTTGTCCCTAGAAATTCAATTGCGATTTGAATAGATTAAAAATTGAAATTTCCTTCCACAAAATTGAACATTGTAAAGATTAATACTAAAAATCAATTAAAAATGGATTTTGGAATCTTAATGGTCACCCAACGTAACACATAACTATATTTATCAATAAAATCACATTTTTGGAAAGTACAAACATGGGCATAGAAGAGAAATCAAACTATCATATTTTGATGAAGTGTGATAGAAAACCCTGTTAAGAGTATGTTAATGATCACAGTCCATAACTGAATGATTTTTTAAAAATGATGTTTATATCATAGAAAATGATTATAACTTGACCACCATTTATTGTAATAACCATTTACCTATAGATAATTAATTTTTATTAGTAGATATAAATATTTTATTATAGAATAATATCAAACTTTTTTGTGCCTTGATCAATATCCACATCATTTATTATTCAATAAAATGAAGGTGAATTTTTTATTCATGATATATTATAACATCATAAGATAGATAAATAGAATGTTACAACATTCTACCAGTCTTTATCATAGAAAAAATGTTATCAAATGTTATCCAACATCCGTAAATCTTTATATGGAAATAGAATACTTTAAAATATATAACCACATATGTTGTTGAACATATATTCATTGATAAATGATTAACCATGTAAACCTTGTGAAATATGAAATTATAAAATGTTAGAAATAAGGTCACTAAATTTCTCAGAAATAACATAGAATCGATCTCTTGTATATCCTAATGTACCTATTGTTTGTCACATCACAGACATCTGAATATGTTCATTGTGTATTCAATAAACAATAATTGAACACATACATGATTCTTCATTCCTCATGTATTCTATTTTTATATAAGAAACATTTTCATGGGAATATTGGATTAATCCATATAAAAATATTATAAGTGATTTCATTAATCCAAAATCCGAGTAGATAATCACATGAAATTTCACTAACGGATGAACAATAAAAATTTTGTATGGTTCATTCATCCGAATCCAAAAATAAAATACCCATATAAGGAGATAAGGATATTTTTTCCCTAATTATCATGGAATAATTCATCCGTTGTGACAGCTTAAAATTTTATTTTTTCCTTTTCTCCTTATATGTTATTGTATATTTTCGTCTACATTAGTCCATAGATTGGGGAACTTGTTATAATAACACCCAAACACTTTGCAATTGAAGCACTAAAGTGTGGGTGGTTTTTTCTATGGATCATTATCATTATTCACCTCATTGTCCTTATTCATACCATTACATTGGTATTCATCCACTCGATGACCATCCATTCAACAATTGTAACACCATATGGTCTGTTTCAAGAATAATTTTGAGTGCTTTTCCCCACATTTTTTGTTATATATAAACCTAATGTTTCTTTTCACCATTTATATTTTCTTGAGACTTGATATTTTTTATCTAATAAAAACTAGAGTAATGGTGGAAATATATGATTTCCATTTATACCTTTATTGAACATTAAACATGTTCTTAATAACTACTGATATAACTTACAGAAAATTATAATAAGAGACTTGGTTTCTGGCCACCAAAAAATAAACCAATTTTTCATTAAAGGTTTATAAATTTCCCAGAAGGGTTCCATGCATTTCTGGTAAAATTTTCACCATAAGTACTAATTGATTCATCTTCATTTTTAATATATAAGAATTTATTCTCCATATTTGGTTTAATAATATAAGGTAAATACTTACTAATCCTTATCCAATTAAACTATTCCCGTTACTTAGATTCAATTTTTTCTTATTCCCACATGTTATTAATAAGAGTCCACCACAAATCATATTCACCTTACACACATTAAAAAACCATCATTAATTTTTCATGTTCTGAACACTAACAGATTTAAAATATGTTTTCTATTGTACTGATCCATTATTTAGAAACAAGAAAATCAGAATTCCAACTAAAATAAGTTGTGTGTTTGATCATTATAAACTCAACATAAATTTTTCCAACCTCTCTTAATTTGGTTTTCTAGAATGATTCATATATGTGTGAGTAAATAGATAATATTTTTCATTATAACTCCCATAATATTTGTTTTCATATTGGACAATCAATTCGTTTCCCATTTCATTCATCATTAACATGGTTATTTGGGTTCTGGCCATTGACATAAAACCAAAATAATTGTTAGTCTGATAGAAACTAATCAAACTAGGAAACATAATAACTAAGATAAATTATTTTAAATTTATAACATCAAAGGTCTAAATCTAGATTATTCAGTACAATTAACAAAATTTTAGGATTGGGACCTATTTTTTGAATTATCATTTTTTATTTTTCTATGGTTTTCTCATCATTTTTTCTAAAGGATGACTAAAATTTTTCTCTAATACCAACTATAATGACCAAATATTTTTATACCAGGATATTACATATTTTGAAGATGAATATTCATTACATTAATTTTTAAAAACCCAATGAATAAAATAGTTTATTTCCATTGGAAACATGGAACACATTCTTCAAAATTGATTAAAAAATCCCACATATTCTATAAAAAAGTTCCCCTTCAGTTCTCATACATAAAATCATTTCATTGTAACATGGGGAATATAAACATATGGAAGGGTGATATCATATTCTTAGTAATAGTATACATTAAAATACATAAGTATACCATGAAAATAAGGTTATAAAAAATGAACATAATATTTTATGATCATGGCCTATATATAAAAGATCATATATATGAGTCATGACATAAATATTGGTAGTTCATAAGACAAGAATCATAATACAATCAATGGACCTGAGTAATGATAGTATAATAATGCAATAACATATTTAATTTATGGAATACAATTAAGCTTATAATTCCTTATACAAAAGATACCTACGAATACATTCATATTATATTAGTCTTGGGATAATACCATATATACCTACTTAGGGATTGGGATAACCTCTAATGTACCTTCTTGTATCTAGATTATGATGTCCTCTTATTTACCATCATGTTATGGGCTTATGATTAACTCCAATGTACCCAACTGTTGAGTGATTAGAATGACCTCCCATTTATCTATTGTTCTAAAATAAAATTTATCAACACCAAATGAATTTTAGGGAGTTATATTTAAACCCCATAAAAAAATTAAAACCATACATATTTTTTCCTCAATAACCTAAATAATTCACCATCTTGGAACCCATGTGAATAAATGAGTTTCATAAATAGTTTATCATGACATTAATGATGGATATTAAATAGGTTTCAAAATTATATTTCCATTATAAATATTAATATTTCATTTAACAAAGAATAATGGTATCTTGGGGTCATTTCAACATCAAAACAATTTATAAGGAATGTGGTTTTGAAATATTATAAGAAATAATTCTTAATGTGAAAATACTTTCCATCACTAATTCAAAAACTATTTTTTACATCAGATTTTTTACATCAGTTATATTATAAACGACATAAAAAATGCATTATGTTGATTTATCACGTCAGTTATTTTATAAATGATGTCATAAATCAAATATCTCACATTATCATATATATTATAAAATAAATGATGTGATAAATCAACTATCTCTCTTTATTAGGTCGGTTATAAATTAACCTATATTATAAAACCAATTTTTTACATCGGTTATATAATAATAGACGTAACAAATGAGATTATCACATCTGTTTTAAAAAATTTGATGTGAAATTTAAAAGTTCAAGTCGTGACAATAACGCGTTCAATTTTTTTTAAACACGACATTGAAATTTTCTATTTCCACCTAATATTTCATATATTGTTGTTATATTTTCACGTTATTTATATAATAACCGATGAGAAAAATACATTTTTCTAACTTTTTCACATCGGTTATTTAATAACTGGCATGGAAAATGATTATAAATATATAGATACTTTTCCAATCATTGGTTAGACTTGTTTTGGTGCTCAAAATGAGTAAGATATCAAATGTTAGGGCCATCATATTTTGACATTCGTTATGACTTCATTTTTAGATGATCATCTTTCAATGGCTATAACCTTTGATCCGTAAATCCGTTTGTGCACCGCGACTAGTCAAATCAAATCATGGAAAATTATCTACATGATTTTAAACATTATTTCCGTCAGATGTTAAAAAACTAATGTGGAAAATTCTTACAAACAAGTATCAAATTTTCCAAGCATAGATTTGATTAGTCGTAGAACTCAAACGGAGTTATAGATCAAAAGTTATGGCCATCAGAAGTTAAATTTTTTGAGACTTCGTTTAGAGGTTATCAAATTTAAATGGAAATAACATTTGATCCATAAATTAAATTGATATTCATGAAAATTGATATATAATATTAAGAAATTATCTCTATTTTTATTGATTTTTCAGATCGTTTATTTAATAATCATTGTGAAAAATCAATTTTCCATCAAATTTTTCATGTTGGTTAATAAATAACCAATGTTAAAATGCATTTTTCAAGTTGGTTTTTAAATAAATAATGACAAAAATAGATGGAAAATTTGTTTTTATATTCTTCAAATGCGAAAATTTTAATATATTTTTATGATTATTATCATAAAACTAATGTGAAAAATAATTTTTATATCTCTCCAATGCAGAATTTCATTTATTTATAGTGCGACATCAAAATTTTCGATTGCCACCTAAAATCATTAATATTTAATTTTATTTTACCATATCATATATATGATTTAATTATACACATATGGTTAAATTTTCTAATGATCATTTCTTTCAACTTCCATCATTCCATCGTCGACTCGTTTGATCTTCAACATGAATCCATTATTTCTTCATTCCTCGATCTCATCATGGTATTAGTTATTATTTTTCAATGATTTATGTTTTTTAGGATTACTTTTCTTAATTATTATACCACTTAATGATTCATATTTTATTATAATGAGGAATAATGTTTTTTATCATTGTAAAACTACAATTCAACCTTTGGATCCCAAAAATGATTTTAAGATGATGTTCTTCAATCTGTAATCTCGTTAAGGTATTTGTTATTATTTTTCCATGATTTATGTTTTTTAGGATTAGTTTTCTTAGATCATTTACTATTTAATGAATCTTAATTTATTATAATGAATAAAAATGTCTTTTATCTTTGTAAAACTACAAATCCTCTTTTTGATTCAAAACATACATTTATGATGAAGCTTCGGTTGGCTCATTCGATGTTTCTTCTGAAAAAATATATATTAATCATCTGATAGTCATGAAATCTGATATCTAACCCCGTTTGAGCTCTATGACCTATCAAATCGAAGATCACAAAATTATCTATGATATGGTAAACCTTTTTAATGTCATTTTTTAATAGAGTCATTAAAAATGAATTTTAACGTCGGTTTTTTAAAAAAAAGACATAAACAATTTTTTTTCACGTTAGTTATTTAAACACCAATGTGAAAAATCCAAAAACAATATTTATAACATTAATTATTTAATATCTGATGTTAGGAATGTATTCTTTGGGATTTTTGATGTTGGTTATTTAAAAAACCGTTGTGAAAAATAGAGTTTTAACGTCATTGTTTTGAAAAATGGATGGTCTTTCACATCAGTTTTTGAATAACCGACATAAATAATCATGGAAAAAATATTTGTAACATCGTTTAATAAATAAATTATCTAAAAAAATAGTTTTAACATCACTCACAAACATGTTAGCTCAAAACTGACATGAAAAAGTTAAAATTATAGATAAAAAAATTGTTTTTGTAATAGTGCTTTATAAAATCATTTTTTAAATATCTACAAAGTTATAATGGAAACCATTTTGTTTTAAAATAACAATGTAAAATTGTAAATTAAGATTCAAGTAATTATGGAATAATGATGGTATGAAATGACACTAATTATGTATAAGTTATACAATCATTGCTTCTGTATTTGTTTTGTAAAATTTACAAAGATCCTTATTAATAAAATGAAATAAAATATTCTTTTCAATAATTTCGTAAAAATAAAAACATGGGTGAAAATAACATTATATATTCATATGATATTAGTGAAAAATATTTTAAAAATATTTTTAAAATCATATCCCTGAATGAAAAGTATTTATCCATAATGACTTAATACGAATCAATCTCCAATATTGATATGTTATGAAATAAATCATTAAAACATTATAATCAATTTAATCATATGCCCCATGAATGAAATAAAATTATATTGATGTGAAAATAACCTAATTATATGGATAATAATCAAAAAATATATTATTTGTATGTATATACACCACATAAAAAGAGACAAGTGGCGAATATGGCATAAGTCTCGCTGAAACAAAAAATGGGACTAGAAAACCCCTTACAATAAGTCTTGCCATCTTTTTAATATAGTAAAAACTAAAGTATAATAAATATATGTCTATTATAAATCTACCCTAGAATCATATTCGTATATATAATACCATATATGACTTATTTATTACATTATATTACTATCTTTTTAACAATTCCATTTATATTTAATGTTTTGGGTAAAAGCCACATTGTTTTTCATACATGTTTTGACATGATCTTCTTGGTACTATTAAAGAGATAACTATTTAATCATATAAATAATAATTAAAATTACATAAATATCTTATATATTCATAATATATTTATTTATGGTGATTCATAGTACATAATGTTAGAAAATAAAATACACTATTCATGGAGTCGGTATGTTGTATGTACGCATGAACGTTGTTTTTATTTACTTGTTAGAATAAAATAAATAAAATAATATTATTTATTATCATTATATAAGAATAATTATGTTATATATATCATATATAATCCTAAAATATGTATTTATTACCATCCATATGAAATATAGAGGAAAAACGACTCACATCACAAAGTAGATATGGTATGCCATAAATATGCATGAGAGACATTATCATATAAGAAAATATCTTGTGGTAAAAAGGTAGATATGAAATTATAATCAAATAATTATAATTATATAATAAGTATCACATGAAAACATTACACACATCAAAATTTCCACTCATAAAATATAGTTATGGAAAATGAATTGTCTCGCTAATTGGAGATGGTAAGTCGTGCGTACGCATGAGCCTTACATTCACTTCGTACCCGATGGGACAGTGGATGTAGTATTGTCTGTTCCTAAACATTAAAAAATTTCAAATATATAATATTTGTATGATATTATTTTATGTTATATATCATATATTTATATGAGTAATAAATGAGATTAAATAGAGAGTGATCAGTTTGATTGATTTCCATTTCTTCGAAACGGCTCCATCAGATGTCCACAAAATGACACTAGAGTTGTTCTTTAGGGAATAAAAACGCCTTTAAAATGTGGATAGAGAATTTTAGAAGATAACAGTTCAGTTTTTGGTCTATATTGATGTCTCATGGTTGGTAAATTAAATGAGGGAGGAGGTGTCCTATTATAATAAACGCGACGGGCATTTTTAAAATACAATACAATATTAATTTATAATAAATAAAATATAAATATAAAAACTAAAAATGGAAGGGAATTATAATATAATGTGGTATATGATGGTTATAATATAAACCAATATATTGTAGAAATTTTTGTTAAAAATTTAAACCTCATCATTTTAATGAACCATTAGTTATCCTATTTTAATTTTAACTATGGTTACATCTTTTTAAATATTCAAAGGTTTATATTTTTACTTGTATGGTGTAAGTGGAAAATTAAATGGTAAATTTATTATATTTTAGACCTTAATTACCTTATCATGAATTTTTTATGATTTTTAAATAATTTAATAAAATATTGTTTTAA
Source organism: Viscum album (assembly GCA_963277665.1). Classification (NCBI taxonomy): domain Eukaryota; kingdom Viridiplantae; phylum Streptophyta; class Magnoliopsida; order Santalales; family Viscaceae; genus Viscum; species Viscum album. The sequence continues at coordinate 1,222,843,176 of OY728131.1, read as the reverse complement.
TAATATACTATTAGTGTCAAATTTCACACTATAAATTACATTAACATTAAGAAAATTGATACAAGAAGTTTAATTAAAAAATTTATTAAATAAACCCATAAAATTTCATATCAATCAATAATACTTTTATATAATCATAATTATTTTATACTATATTTCATTGAAATTTCATAATATTATTTAATTTATTGTTTCATTTATTGAATTATTTTTGAATCATTATTTTAGAATTATTTATGATACTTATTTCCACACAAAAAAATAAAAATAATATTCCATGATGTATTAAAACCTTATAGTTTTAATTATAATATACATAGTAAATTATATATCATATCTACACTCACATTAAAAATGTTACACTTATTTAAATTAAGAATTTAACATTTTTTCAATCTCTTTAATTTCATTAATATTCAAGTAGTTTTCATTGAAAATTATCCATTAATTTACACAATTTAGATACTTATTCTTTAATTGGATAATTAAATTCATCCAATAACATTAGGGAATGTGTTAGGGTTGTTTTATAACATTTATAATATTATTTTTACCCATAATTACCTAATTAACCCATAATTGTTTTGATATAATTTTCTAAAATTACTATTCGTATTATCCAAAAAAAAAGACACATATATAATAAATTTTTACCATTATATAGATAAAATATGATCCATTTTTTCAAATTCAATTAATAGAATGCAAAGAAATTAATTATTAATTAATCCCACAAGAGGCATGAAATAATGAGTATTTAAAGTGTGCTTGTTCAATAGTTTGGAACAAGTTTATATACAATTTCAATGTGGAATTTATTCTAATTAACTAAATTGGATTAAATAATATAATATTTATATATTTATACATTAAAACTAATAAAAAATATAATTTTATAATATAAATTATTTAGATGAAAAAATATTTTTTTTAATTAAAATACATTATTTTACACAATTCAAAAAATCATGAAACATAATAGAGAAAATACAAAAAAATTAACAACATTTACTTTCAATATACTTATTTAAAACAATAAGATTATTCTCTCTAATACAATTTATAAAATTATCGTAAAAAATACTTAAAACAAGTTCCCATTAAAAGGAAGTAAAATAGTATTTTAGTAGAAATATATCTTTTATGCCTAAAATTGGATTTGTCTTTGTATCGTATATAAAAATTAGGATAAATGTTAAGAAATTTATTGAATATATTATATATATGATTCATTAATATAATACCGAAAGTGGAATTTTTTATTTATGAATATAAAACATACATGTTCACATTTAAATGTTTTTTGGAAAACATTTTCCTTTTTGGGTCTTACATACATAAACTATATAGTCATAATTCAATTAATCCTATTCATACACACAATTTAATGGATATTTTATAGTTTTATTTTTAATATAATTAATATACTAAAATTATGTTTTATTGAAACTCAGTTTTGCGTACAACAAAAGATATCTAAAGTACAGTGTATTATGTGTAACAGAAGTAAAACATAGTATTAGGTGTACCAAGATCTAATCTATGTATTTTATTTTGGGTAAGATTTTCATATTTTTTTGTATAATTCAATACAAAAAAAGTGATTAAATATTACAACAACCATATTCAGTGTTTTGTGAAAAGAAAAGAGAAAAAAAATTATGTCAATTGAAAAAAAAATATTTCAAAAAATATCAGGGTGCCACATTGTGACACACATATGTTAGATCTTCATAATATGGATAAGGTTTCATGGTATCCAATTAATATGTTCAGGTTAAACCAATTTAATGATGTTACATTTTTACAAAATATGGGTGAGGTGTATATATCCCTCCATAACAATGAGTAAATATATATATCTCATTAGATAGGCATGACTGGAATAGAGAGTCATCCCAGTTATGTAAGGGACTTTGTCTACTATGATGGTATTATAAGTGAACATTGATAACATTGATTTTATTCATGGAACTTTCATTCATGTCCATAATCTTATGTGTGAACCTTATTATATGTTTTCAATGTTATGCATGTACCTATCTTTCATGTAAATAGCATTATCCGCGGGCTTGGTATCATATCCATAAGTTTATATGAGGAATTAATTTCATGTCCATAACTTTTTTAGTGGAAAAATTATATTTATACGTCTTCAAAATTTTATAATTAGACTTTTATGGAAAATAATCACATATTTTGAAAATTTTATACTTTCATGGATCTATTTATTTGATTTATTTTTGATTTGTGTCTTAGGAACTTCCATGTTTAATACCATGAATCATTATTAGGATAATTTTGTTAGGTTATGGTTTCTATATGTTAATATCCTTTTGTCAATGCAATATTATAATCATATACTTATTTGATCATTGATATCTCACTTTTTTACCCAAACTGAGTATTTAAGCACTCAATTTCTTATGTTTCATTTCTCCATGGTATGGAGAATGTGTTCTCCTAATGATTATTTTAATAGATAACAAAAGGTGATGGAATTTATGGGTTATGTTTAGGATAATAAACTATATTCCAATATTGTGTCCTTGGTCTCAAAGTATACTAAACTATTATGTTCCTCAAGAATGTGTTTGTTTAATGTATTGAATATTCATATTAAAAATAGTATTATATTTCTTTTTAAAAATCGGGGGTTTCTATAATATAATCTATATAATTTATTTAAGGATGATGGGGAAGAATATTAAGGGTTTTGTTTAACCAAAGGGTATTGTGTGGTTTGAATAAGTATTGGTAGGTAATTTCCTTTTATTAATGGGGAAAGTGGACCTCCTTGGATATTACATTGGAATTTCACAAAAGTTTCAGACATTATAAAGTACATAAAATGAATAAAGAATAAAAATGAATTTATAGTTCAAACTGTGATAGATATGGTGGAAATATTTCTATAAAATAATATTTTTTCTTGCTAATAATTTATTTTAATCCTTGATTTCTTAATTTAACATTAATGTAATCACATTTTCATTTTTAAAACAACATCTATTTTTTTTCCTATTAATTTTTTTCAAATGTTATATTGAAATTAATATATGTAAAATATCATTATGATTCTAAATATGGAATAATGTTTTTTAAATTCAATTTTGAAATGTTAAAAATTAATCTAGTATAAGCGATTAGAATTTTTTTTTTCAAAGACAAATGTCAAAACATTTACAATTCTTTTATAAAAAATTCAATATGAATTTTATTTATTAATGGTAATAATTTTATGTATATTATTTTTGGATATTATATAGATTATATTTTACACGAGCCGCTGAGAGAACATGTGATTCCAAAGCATAGTGTGCCCAGAATAAATTCTTAAAATTTATTAAATAAATTAAAAAAATTTATCATACAGTTTTCCTAAAATATGGAATAACTCTCCAATTTTGGGGGGATGGGGTAAAATTATTTTTATAAGGGAACTATTGAGTTAAAAATAGATGTTTTACCAAAGTTGTGAAATAATTATTGTATATGAGGTCTATTTTAGAAAAAAATAAGCATGAGCATAATTAAATGAAATAAATTAAATAATTAATTTTTTTTCTGTTTTTTTATTGATTTAGAGAACTATTTTCACATTTAAAATATGGTAATATATATTTCTTAGGGTTTCCTTCTAAAGATCTTGAGATTTCATACAACCAATAAAATTAATTATTGGAAAATAATGATGGATTGAGTCCAAATATTGTTTGATTGTGCCAAAATTTTTGAAAGATCTCATAAATATTGACAACATAATCTTTCTTCATCAATGATTTATACACACTTCCATTAAGATGTTATACTTCTTGATTTTCATCCCATTTCGTAATCCAAAATGAATGCGGATAGATTCCATGAATAGAATTGATACATGAATCAATGGTTGAATTAAATGGTGGGATTTATTTATTTTTTCATTAATTAGTATCTCATCGACTCATATCCTACCATGAAAATAGATCAGGACCAAATTAAAAATGATGAAGGGTAGATCCTTGCATCTTTTAGTCAAAGGATTTATTCACTGTTATTCAGAGGTTCATCTAGGGATTTTTCTTTTCGCTAATGATTTAATGAATACCTATTAATGGATAATTTCACGACAATTATATAGTGAAACAGATCAATAACACGGGTGAAATTTTTTATTGTTGTTATTGTCGATGTGTGATGATGAATGTGGATGATCAAGAGCAGAAAATAATGATTTTCGATTCGTGTTCATCCTATTTTTGAAGAATGGTGATTTTTTATCTTGAGGGGTAATCTTCTAAAAAACATAAGGGAATATAATCCTGATATCTATCATTTAGAGGAATTGTAGAACCTAGATATACATGTTTTGGAAAGGGTATATTTTTCCTAAAGGCGTAGGATGATGTGGAAGTGGATTAGGAAATCGTGAGCAACACAGTCTGTAATCTTCTGGTACACACCATGTGTGCCCTCATGTTGAGGTGTTAGGGTTATAAATGGAGACAAATATCACAAATTTTATTACTCAATAACATTATATGTGAACCCTTTTACAAGGCTCAGCATGTTCTCTGATAGGTACACATTCAAGGAAAAAAGTAAACGACCAAGTGGAACACCATTTAATTTGTCAAAAACAAGTCTTGGTGTACACAAGACAATACACAAATATGAACACTGAACATGTACATGGCTTGGTGACATGGTCATGATACCATGTGACTTTACAATTTCTATAATTCTTCTTCACTTCTTATACATGGATGCGTATATGTCATGTGAGGCTATTCCACCCGAGAAGATCTGGGTAAAGCTTGACAGGTCATGTACCCCTTTGTACATGCCTTGTACCCCTATTAGAAGTGTCAGTAACTCTTCATTTCCCATGATTGGACATGTTTAGATTTATTGTTTCCCCTTGGTCTATTCCCTCTATGGTGAAATGTAGAATTTCATTCAAGTCACATGATTGTGATCCCCTCTAGAGGTTGAGTCTCAGAGAGAGTTGTGGATTCCCTATATGAGAATAGAGTTTAATCCTATATCACCTTTTTTCCATGGTGGGTTTTTTTGAACCTATGTGACCTCCATTAGGTGGGAATTGATCCTAAATCTAGTTTATTGTAATATTGGGGTTTGTAGTATCATTAGAAAATGATCCCCTACATAGTAGTTTAATCCGAATTGGCTTTGAGGTTTCCCACAGTGGTTCTAAGAGTGATTCCTATCTCTGTATCTTGGACTTCATAAACTTGTGAGATTAATTAATAGGGGATCAATGAGCTAGACCTCTTCAATGAGTGTCTCCAATGGTATAATGAAACATGGAATAGATTCACACTGAATGACTTTTGATTGGCCTAGAATCCTATTATTTCTAGTTAGTTATGACTACCTAGCGGCATGGTGTCCTTCCTGGGTATATATTGGTGTTTATATTTTAAATTGTTCATTTTGTCTTAAATTTATCTTACTATACTTGGTTATTCATTGTTTTGTGTTTTATGGGAGACCAACTAAATATTGTAACACTCACCCCTACATTGGATTCACTATCTTGTGTTGTGTCTTATGAATATGAAAACCCATTTCACGATGTCCTGGTAGAATAGGGAGAAAGGGTAGAATAGATGGATCTTTTTATACTGAGGAGTTTTACCATAAGCTTCCATTTTACATATTATTCACCCATAGAGTATGTAGAACTCTCTATTTTTTGGGCTGCTATTTGGACCTTTTTTCAACTTATGGTACATTTACAATCATACATTATTATGGGATCATAGATTAATTCATGCAGTATTTATAATGTTTTACATTTCAGAATTATGTGGGATTTATATGTCTATGTGTGTGTGTAGGTACTTTGGAATAATGGATCCCATTTTTTTATTATTAATACTCAGTACTTGCCTCTAGCCCTTGCCAATTGGAGGCGTTATTGTGGTAGTCATGGGCTAGATCACTACAGTTCGGCTCGTGAAAGAGTGGAATCATATAAGTCAGTTATACTATGGAACATATTTAGTATGGATGGTTTGGGGAAACAAAGTATAGTGTTTTGAGATGGATTTCAGTCCATATATTCTAGTGTTGGTGTGGTGGCCGAAGTGTCCATATATTGTGACTCTAATCGCATTCCTTTTGACTTGGTACATGTAAAAAAAATTCATTTAGTTTTTTGGTACATGCATCATGTATGAAAGATAGTGTTCACCATTTATATCTTGATTCAGTTCCCTAGATATACACTTTTGAATGTGGAACATCATATTTAATTTAAGGATTCATCTATGTAGACAACCCACTAGGATTCCACTATGTGATCACAGTGATTGTACGCCTAGTGATGAGGAATTAATACAAGGACCATTGTGGGAGATAGAATCTCTAGATGGTTTACTTGATATAACACAACCCATTTAGTGGTCCCTAACACTAGAAGTACTAGCTGATAATGCACACACGTTGAGTTCAATACACGAGTTTCAGAATCTGATGACCTCCCATCATTCTGGAAGATCCAGACAACCATGAGGATGAGGACTGGCTAGAGATAGTCACTTTTGTGTCCCACATATTGAGGATCACTATAGACTAGATTGAATTCCTCGTAGTGAGTCTTTTTTATGGATCATCTTGGTGTTGGTATAGTTTTCTTCCATAGTCACATGATGTGGCAACTCTCTCGTGGATAGGCTTTGAGGATCTCTTCAAGGAGGAGTTCTAGCCAATTGTGTTTCCATTGTTTCGTATACATAATTTTCTACATCCACAGCCGAGGTATTTTTTTGTTGGATTAATCAATAATTTTGAATAATATCTTGTGTTACACTTTATATTTGGTGATATATTAGTTCATCGGTTCTTGGACCTTTGAGGAGGTCTTGTCCTAGGACATCGGGGCTCTATAGGTATCTTTTTATAATAATTCCTATATTGGAGTTCTTGGGAGAGAATTATTTGTGGGATAATTTTTTTTAATAGATGAAACCATCATTTAGAGCTAGTAGTGGGAACTCAAGGGATGCAACATTGGTAAAATATTTCTAACAATTGTCATAGGGATACAAGAGTGCAAGATGATTTATGAGGAAATCCAAGGAATCAGGGAAAGTGGTTCATGGCACTCAGGGTGGTTCCAATAAGATGAGGGAGAGGTTGTGTTTATTTTATTTGGGTCATACACATTTGGCTTGATATTTTATGACTTTTCATACAGCTGGTCATGAGATGGTCGAGGGAATGCGAAGGCATAGACATAGGCAAGAGCAGGGTGGTCCATAGTGTATAAGACACGTAAGAGGGGTTGACATGGTAGTAAGAGGTGGTCAAAGGTTTGACATATTAACACCAAAACCCCAGGTGGTCCACACAATGAAAAAAGAGCTAGTGGAAAAAAGACATAGTCAGATGCAGACTATAGAGCCTATGACCCCAAGTCTCTAGGGACTATACATGTTACAATCTGTGACTTTTTTTTTGAGTTTTCTACAATACAAATAAAAAATGGTCTGAGTCATTCATTCCTTTACACTTCTCTAGTTCGAGATGTAGAGATTCTGATTGATCGATTAGATCAACCCTTATGGTTGGAGACTCTGGCGGGTGGTGACTCAGTAATTTCACTCATATGCAGCAGTGAAATATGAAAATTTGATGTGAGAGATTTTCATTGGATCTCATAGTAGCATGAATGAATCCATACCGTGTCATATTATGTATGTATATTCTATCCACAATTCATTCCCATATTGGTTAATTTAAGTGGAGAATGTAGTGGGTCAGTAGTTATAGAATGAACTTTTCATTTTTTGGTGAAATGGAAACCATGATGGATTTAGATGATCTCTATAATAGGATAGTGTATATGATTTCACCCAAGTTGGATGGAATGACTCTTGGTGTAGTGTATGCTACGGGATATCATTTTCATGTAGTGGTGTAAGATTACGAGGAATTCATTCTTGGGGAAATACCTGATTTTCATCCCTGGTGATAGGTAGATAGATCTATTTATTTTCCTCATGGGATTGAACCAATATTTTCACAAGTATATCAAATGGCTCCCACATAGATTTGAGAGGTGATGGTGTACCTAATGGACTTATCAGATAAGGGAAATGTTTGAACAATTGTTTCCTCTAGGGAATCCCCTGTGTTTTTTTCCAAAATTGAATATGAGAGATTGAGGTTATTTTTTGATTACCATAAATTTTTGGTGACCATAAAGAATATGTATCCACTACCGATGATCAAAGACCACTTCAACCAGCTTAGATGTTCCAAATGGTTCTTGCAGATTGTCCTCAAATCAGTCTATCACCATATTTGAGTATGAGATGAGGATATATAAATTAAATAATATATGTGTTTTTATGGTCACAATGAGTAATTTAAAATGTTGTTTGGTGTGATCAACATGGAAATAGGGATCATGGGATTCCTGAACCATGATTTCATCCTTTCTTTTCCCAGTTTGTGGTAGTCATCAATGATGTCATACATGTTTATTTTCAATATGAAGAGAAGCATGAGAGACACTTAATGATGGTCTTAGGCACACTTTCTGAAGACCATATTTATGGATTTTTCTTGATATTTAAATTCTGTATAATCGAATTCCACTTTTTGGAACACATAATCTCGGAGCCTAGTGTATCCGTGGACCCAAAAACAGTCCATGTATTTCTTAAATGGGAGATACCAAATATTTTTATTTAGTTATAATTCTTCCATGGGTTGGTAGTGTATTTTTTGAGTTTTAACCACTTTTATAGAGTCTAATTAGCCTTAATAGCATTGAATGAAAAGGGGAAACCATTCTTTTGGACGAAAAGGTTCTAGTAGTGCTTCTTAGAGCTAAGGGAGAAGATGAAAATCACTACCATATTGAGATTTAAAAAGTAGTTGTTTGAGTAAATATTGTTATATGATGCATCAGGGAATAGACTTGGGCTTTTTACTAATTCATAGGAAGGTGGTGGTTGCCTATGTAACAAGCTAGTTGAGGCCACATGAGAAGAACTTCGCAACCAATGAACATGTGTTAGGAACGATAGTATTTTCATTGATGATGTGGAAATAATACTTGATTGGTGAATGATTTATCATGTTCTCTAACCAAAAGAGTCTCAGGTATATATTATCATAGAAGGATCATAACATGAGATGGATGTAATGAATAGTGTTCCTCTAGGACTAGGAATTCATGATTATTTATAATCAACTAATGGTAAATGTGGTGGAATTCACTCTTAGTAGGATATATAACTCCTAGTGATTGGTTATGGTGTCGTTGTATTTAGACTCAGTGTAGTTTTATTTCAGGAAAAATGACAATTCATTGTATCATCATTCGATGATTGTTACCCCATCAGTTTTTTTGTGTGTCTGGGATTTTCATTATGAAGATACTGATCGTGAGACCATACATAATCTAATACCAAATGGACATTCTCCACATGGATACTCTAATGGTGGGAAACACGCTAACATTTTCAGAGGTTAGATTATGGTACCTTTGATGATGTCGGAGGTTGTGTTATGGGAGTTTCATACATAACCTTTGGCAGTACATGCAGTTGTGGAAAATATTTATCAGTACTTATGATATCAATTTTGGTACCCATGCATAAAGAATGTAGTTACAGTGTTTGTCTATCGATGCCTCATTTGTAAACAAATGATGGAAATGCACACAATTCCAACAGGTTTAGCTTAATAGCTTGAGGTGTTATATTTGAAGTGAGATATGATTCCCATGGAAATCATGATGGATTTATGATGTATGTGCATGGGAAATCATACCTAATGGTTGATCATAGAACGACTCACCAAGGTATACCACTCCCTAGGAATTCAAAATAAGTTTTTATTGGAGAGTATTGGATTCCTCTTCATAGATGAAATAGTCTGACACCATGTAGTTACCTTAATGATCATCCATGACCATGATTCTCTCCATACTTATTGGTGATTTAGATGATTCTAGGAAGATGTTGGGAATCAGCTATTATTGATCATGATGTTCCACCACCAGCATGAAAGCGAAACAGAGCAGACCATTGAGGTCTTGGAGTTCGGGTATTTAATATTCATCTTGGTCATTATTGGTAGTTGGGAGGATCACCTACCCTTGGTGGAAATTAAATACAAAAATATATACCATTCCGCCATTGGTATGGCACCATTCAAGACTCAGTATAAGTGATCATACAGAATACCACATTGTTGAACAGATTGAGACTAATTGGAACTCTTGGGCGTATAATGTGTGTGAACTACTACCAAAAGGTGAAGATCATGTAAGAACAATTGAAGAATAATTATAACATTCATAATTATTATTTGGACTGATTATAAAGACCTCTATAGTTCATGAAAGGATACTACATCTTCATGAGAGTCTCATCGAGATGAGGATTGAGAGGATTTTACTATAGTGGAGTGTTATCTCTGAGATTCATTGGCCTCTTCTAGATACTAGGTAGAGTTGGTGAGGTGGTATAACACTTACCACTTCTTCCATAGTTGGATTGAGTACACTATAGCTTATATGTGTCATAGCTCAGAAGATATGTGCATGGCCCATTATACGTTATCAACTCAGGAAAGTAGGACATCGAGGATTCTTATACTTTTTCATAGTACCAATTAGAAATCGAGGATTTAAAGTATAGTAACCTTCATGGGAATTTGATTCCCCTTTTAATTTTTAGTTTCAGTATATGAATTGTAATGAGATCATTGGGAGAGTTAGACCCAAATTTGAGCCCAATACTCTTATCATTTTTATTAGGTTTTTCTATTATCATGATGAAAGCCCAATGCTGGGTGGAATTTAAGGTCTTCTATTTTCCATGAATTATTTTTGGATATATATGGATGATTTTCAAGACTAGGTTCTGTGATAACATTAAACTTTGAGGACCGATGTTCCCAGAATAAATTTTTGAATAATATTGAATATATAAAATATAAATCATGTGTATTTTTTCAAAAGATGTATAATAACTTCCAAATAAAGTCATGCATAGTAATTATTATAGCACCATTGAGTTCATAATTATATTTTTACCCTAGGAATGACATAAGGTTATTCACCATGGTCCATTTATGAAGATATCATAGTGGGTGTAATTAAATAAAATAACTAGATTTTTTTGAAACAACATCCTATTCTACCCTTTATTTATATTATTATGGAATCTTTTGAGGGTAGGCTTCTCAAACCCTGGATATTTTATATAAATTTTGGAATGAATTATCAGAAAATGACAATGAATTCGGACCAAATCATGGATCATTGCGCCAAAAGAGTTGGAGGAACTCATAAATGACAAAAAAATAACTGTTCTTCTTAAAAGATTACTCCAAAGTCTAGGTAAAATGTTTTATATTTGGATTTCCATCCTTTTTTTAATCCCAGATGAACTCAGTTATATTCCATGAATAGAATTGATACATAGATCATCAGTTATTTAATTCTACTTAAATTATTTATTTGTTCATTGATTAATCTTTATTTTTTCATCTCCTTCTACAAATATTGATTGATGTAAAATGAATAGTGGATGATGTACATTCATCAACTATTTTTTCTTATGGATTTCATCCCTGGTTCTTTTCATATTCAACATGGTTGTTTTATTTTGGACAATAATTCGATAAATACATTGTATTTGATAACTGTGTAACCATTATTCGGTGTAACAATTCGATAACATGGGTGAAGTTCATGATAAGTTTTTTGATCAAGGAGGTATGAAGAATGTTGATGATTGGGAGTAGAAAAAAGATATTTTTTGTTCCCATTTGTCTAGTTTTAGAGGAATGGTAATTTTTTCTTGAAGGATCAACTTTTGAGTGGATTCTAGCCCAGATTCTTGAGACCTAGAAACTAGAGGCCCAGTCTAACCCTAATATCCATGATACATCAAGGAAGAATGTTCTAGATAAGAGGAGGAAAATGATAAAGAGTCTATGGAAGTAGGGAGAAACATGGCATGCAATCTTACATTACATGCAGTGTGGGACCCCTCGTTATTGTGCTAAGATTATGGAAGTGGTAAAATATAAAAATATGTGAGACTTGGTCACTTGACATGTGACCCGTTCCATGAGTCTTGACATATACTTCCAAGAGTACATGGGTAATGGAAAAATTACAACCCCATGTTTCATGAATTGTACATTGACACAGACACCACATGGCATACACTGATAGATACATTGATATGATAACCATAAAGGAACAAAGATAGGTGAAACAGATATGATACCATCTGTCTATATATTTTTTATAATTCTTCTAAACACTATATATATGGAGAAATAAATTCCTTGTGATTATATTTCACATTGGAAATAATAGGGATAGCTAGACACAACATGATGTCCCTTCTTGAGTGTTTTTATCTCTTCATTTACCTATATTTTATCAGTGTTGGTTGAGTGTATTCTCTTGTTTGTTTCCCTTTAATGTAAAATTAGGAATTACATCTATGTCAATGGATCATGATCCCTTATAGAGGTTCAACCTAATATATAATAGTTGATATCCATTATGAGACATGAGCGAAATCCTCTTTCACCTCTGTTCCATGGGTAGGGTTTTTGGAATCAGTGTGTCCTACCTAATTTGGGTGTTTGTCCTCTATTGTGCAGGCCGTATAGGTGTGTTTTTTAGTATCATTGACATATGAACCCCTATGTAGTGTGTTGATCCAGATTAGGTTTGTGGTGTCCCCCTAGAGTTCTAGGTGTGACCACCTATCTGTGTATCCTGGTATTTTTAGGAATGTGAGCTTTCTCTATTAGGGTCCAAATATCAAGACCTCTTTGTCGCGTTTATTTATTGAATACATGGGTTATGGAGTGGATTATCATATAATGACCCTTATAATGAGCTTACTTCAATGGATGATAATTGGTTTTGATTACCTGGGGCGCAATGCCATTCCTGATTATAATGAGGTGTTTCTATTTAATAATAGTTTTTGTATATTATATAGATATAACTATATCTTGTTATGGATTTTTAGTTTTTTCAAGGTGTCCTATTGAGTATTGTTAAAATCACCACTTCATGGGATTTTCTATCATGTGTTGTATTTTATACAGAAGAAAAACCTTTTGATAGTGTCTTGGGAGGATATGAATTAGGTGGAGAGTAGATAGAGTGTTTCAGGCTGAAATTTTTTACTAGGATCTTGCAATTAACTTAGACCATGCATTTGGAGCAGGTTAGACACTTTATTGTTTTTTCATCTTTTATTTGATCCCTTTTCCTTTTATTAGTACTTTTAATATATTACTATATTATGATATTTTAGATATATTCATGCATTATTTCAGTTTTTTACGTTTCAGTAATGTTTTAGCTTAGATATGTGTGTGTTTTTATAGGTTCTTTATGATAATTCCTCGCATTTGTGTGATATTTATACTCGACACTAGTCACCTTCCTGTAACCTATTGGAGGCGGGCTTCATGTAGTCATAGGTCAGAAAACAATAGTCTAGATCATGACAGATTTCAATGCACTAAATTGGAATATTGGAGGTATATTTAAACTAATTTTACTTGAAACCCAATTAAATATATATATCTTTAAATTATGAATATTCTAATCGAAAAAATAATTTTCAATTATAAATATGTATTTTCAGTACTCTTAAAAATTGAATCATTTAAGAAAAATAGAAAAAATTAAACCAAAGTAAAATTTGATATGAATATTTCAAAAATAAAATATATATTAAAAAATTTATTTTATAAAATTGAGAAAATTAGCTGTAAAATAGGTTCACAAAAAATTCTACAAAACTACTATATTAAAAAATTTAGTTTTAATCATAAAATATGTTTTATTTTTTTCCTCATTTTTTGGAAACATATAATTTGAATGTAAAACATTTTATGAAATATATAATAGATAAATTTAATTAAAATCATTAACTAATTGTGATATATTTATTTTATTGAGTAGAATCGCGTTTTTGTAAAGAAAATAATTTCAAAAAATGATCTCCATTATTTTTAAAGGGTGTTTTTCTTCATTTATATATAATTAGTCATAAAATAACTCAATATAATTACCAGTTTAGAGCTTATAATTTCATAATTTATTTAATCATATCTATACGCTTAATTCCAATAGCATGGTGATAAATATAATATTCAATAAATATATTTTAACACTATGACATGTTTCGTTTAAAATCATAGTCCCATGTAACTCTAGATAAAAACATGATCGTGTTTAACACAATCTATAAATAGTGTTCCATGTAATAAAATATATACATATTGTTGTGTGTAATGTAATATAAACATGTTTTTACATGTAATAAAATACAAAATCTATTATTTCGTGTAGTGCAAGGTTAATATAGTATTTCATGTGATGAAAAATGCCAAAAAAATTAATTAATTAAAAAAACATCAAAAAATCTCATGTTTTTATATTCTAACCCTATTAAAATAAATTTATCCCTAAAAGTTTAACATGGTAATCAAAGGATTCAAATTTAAAAATTCATTTATAAAAACCCACATTGTAAAAATGGTTAATATAAGATCATCATTAAAAAACAATGTGTTGTTAGAATGATTTCTAGAATAACACATACTAGGATTAAAAATATTAGAGCAAAGGTGGGAAAATAAAACATGGACATGAAAGAGTAATCTAACACCTAAATACGAATGGAGTGTAATAGAGAACATGGTAATGACAAATGTGATGACAACTACTCCATAACAAAAGGTGGTGTTAAAATGGTCATTGATATCATCAAAAATAAAGTCAGAAAGACCAAACTTTATTTCAATAGCCATTATCTATTGATAAGGAATAACTATTCCATCTATTGTGAGAGAATATGAAAAATAACTTACTTGATATATTTTTTTTAAATGGAACATTATCATCATTTAATTGTGCCTTGATCAATTTTAACATCTACTCATACTCTAAGAGATGATTATTTACAGTGTAAAGAACTATATCAGATCTATACAAAATGATTATTTATTCTATATATCAAAAGAAAATTATTCAATTAGGTATATAATATGGGTAATTATTGATACATTAGATTAATTTTTAAATCTCCAAAACATTATCCATAATTAAACATAAACCATCTAATAAATGGTAAAACCTATAAATCGTCCTCAATTAAAAAGTTATATATAAAGTCATTAAATATCCCAAAATAAACATAAAATTAATTTTCTATATATCATTTATAATATATTAATAGTTAAATCATAAATCTTTTAATACCTTAGTTATATATATTTTTGAAGCTAGTTAAGGGCAAGACATTCCATAAAAACTCAAGAAAAATATGTTTTATGCCTCATTAATGGAATAAAATAATGGATTATAAAATATTTTCTATATGTACAGTGATGTTATATACTCCATAAATGATAATCTAATCACATTTTCCAGAATTCAATTATTATTTCTGAGGTCAAAATTATAATAAATTTTATATTATCAATATCGATCATCTCTTTATCGAAACAAAACACAATTTTATAAATTTGATGAAAATATTATTGGTTGTCATCACTTAATATAATTATAACATTTACATTAAATCACTTCTCTAATCAATCAAAATGATTTAAAATACTTTTGTAAATCCATCAAAAATATTATATAGAAAACTCCTTATATACTTCATTATTAGTTGTTCATGAATTCCAAAACATAAATGTGTAATCATCCCAATTATTTCACAAAGCATTAGTTATTCTTACCTTCTTGAGTATTTTATCTAGGATGTTGGTTTTCATAATGTCTATACATTCGACATCTATAACATCCATTCGTTGATAATACCGTAGGGAGACCAATATTCCCATCAATCATATTCTGTCAAATTTTAATTTTTCGTCTGAAATTGAATATTATATGCACTTCATCTCCACACCAGAAACATATTTTTATGACATGTAGACATTCAAGGAGTGCTTCTTACAAAATTATTAACATATAGTAATCTGAATCTTTTTTCCATAATGGCCTCCACTGCATGAACTCTCATCGATGTATATCCTTAACTTCTTTTTTGAGTCAGATATTTGGTTAAGGTGATTATTTTTAATCAAATTCTATAATATCTAATTAGGAAAAATTAAAATGTCCTTCACTCTAGTGATCATCTAATATAGTTACACATCATTATATTTTCCAACACATTCAATGATAAACCAGTTCACTCTAGTTAACCCCTTCACTAAAACATAAAATTCATTGTGTAAGAAATTATAATAATAATGGGAAACCAAATAATGATGAAAATAACATATAAATTTCTTAATGATTTTATTATTCTTTTAAATATTTCTAAAATTGGGTATATACTAGAATACATTTTCATCTTCTATTTATATAATTCACTTTCATTTGTGAATAGTTTTCGAATATCAAACACATATCCTTTAATAGTTTCAAACATGGTGTGTAGCAAGGCCCATTTTCATGCACCTA
Organism: Viscum album; assembly: GCA_963277665.1. Lineage (NCBI taxonomy): Eukaryota > Viridiplantae > Streptophyta > Magnoliopsida > Santalales > Viscaceae > Viscum > Viscum album. The sequence goes on along the minus strand of OY728131.1, from coordinate 1,222,826,678 downwards.
GTGATGATTGGATCTAGATCAATATTAAATTTTCAGTGTAATTATACCTATATACCTCAGTTCAAGACCCTCATAGACCTACAGTATTAAGACAGGGATGCCATTTCATGGAATCTAATTACTCATTCATTTTCAAAATTTATTGTATATTTTCCAACACTTTGAAAAATACTTAGACATGTATTTGCAGATATCCCTAGAAATATCCTTATATATCACACTATGTTATTCACATACTATTTTTCAATTGATTAATATGTGTTTCCATTTATACCATATATAGTGATGTATTCTTATCATATATATATATATTACATTTTTTAAGATGAATATTCAATAAATTCTACAGACACATACCTAAAGACCATAATCATTTACTATCTTTTAAATCATATAACATAATATTCTAATTTGGTGATGTATATTAAATATCACCGATACATAACATCAAATTAGTAATCATCATAGATATACCCACTTCAATAATTTCATCATAACTTAGGGAAATGACACATAAAACAAATCATCATAGATGCTCATTAATGATAATAAAGAGAGTTACACAATCATAACATGAACAAAAGTGTTTGAGAACATGAGTGTTACATTTTAAATAGACACACTTCCTATAAAATATCATAATATTGATTCATGGAATAAATATTCGTACTCTAAAATACATGAATCACAATGAAATCCAAGAACATGATCCATGAAATCATAATATTATCATAAGACATATATTTATGGTGTGCACATCAGCTTTTGACTTTGTGAACATTTTAAAATTCAAATATGAACACTCATTATGTTAAGGACACAACAAAAAATCCTCACCTAAATTTATGAACACGAAACCATGTCAAAGGATAACATTATGGACATAAAAAATAGGCATAAGTATAAAACTATGAATAGGTAATCAGTTTCAGGCATAACATTATACACATGTAATTAAGTTAATGATTTATAGTGTGAACATATGATCAGTTTCATGTATAACATTGTGAACATGTAATCATGTTCACACATAACATGGTAAATATGTCTGCACTTTCATACAAATCGTATTTGTACATGAGTTGCCAATATTTACCCACAAAAATTGAGGGAGATGTACAAATAAAAAGAAATATATAATAGAAAAAATATTTATTTATTCCACAACATCAGGATACATATATCATATCATGAACCATGAAACGAAACATATATCATTAATATTTTATTATATCATATCCTATAGAAATGATTCATGTTTCTTAACCAATTAATAATTTCATCATTTCATAACCTGTGGAGAATGAATTTGTTTTCATTAAAATTTTATTATGATATAACTAGTGTTAGAGAGATTGGTTTCATGAATATCATGTCTTCATAAACATAGACAATTCTGATAATGAAAAATAATGGTATCCTTTGTTTATATCCCTAGAGAATCATAAGTTATATCAAATGATGACATTATAGATATAAATTGACTTTGAATCATAAATTACATGGAACATTCCTGAGGAAGATAAATTTTTTGTGGAAATCTGCTTTTTAAAATAAAAAAATACATATTTTTTCAATCATTTTCAATGAAAATAACCTTAATAACGTATCATGAAACCATTAAAATTATTTAAACTATTTTTTGATGAAAATAACCTTCCCTCTTGGAAAATCAATTTTTATAATATATGACATTGGGAAAATATTTTTCACTGAAAAAACCCCTAATATATATTATGTAATCATAGATAAAAATAATTGTAATAATATTGAGATAATTAATTCATTCTATATATGTTTAAACAATGATTCCATTAAGAATTTTTATAAAATTAAAAATGGATTTGTTTTTAAAAATAAAATGAGGATTCATATTAAATGATTTTTAGAAAGTAAAACATGGGTAAAAATTCATATAATTACTCATTTAATGAAAAAAAGATCAAAAAACAGTCTTCAACCATTTCTATAAAACAAATTTTTGGAATAAATTTTTTTTGGGTAGAATATATTATTTTTCATTAAAATAGTATTTTTTTTATTCATGTAAACACAAAAAGAGGTAAATAAAGGGAAACTTTTTATTATATTTTCAAAAATAGATGATAATAGAATGAAATATATTTTGGAGAGATGGAACATAAGATTATATCATTGAGAATATAAACATAAACAATCATGGTAAATGATGAGAATATAACTTAAAAAAATGACAACATTGGAAACATTGAAACATAAAACCCATTAAACTATAAAATTTTATTAAATTTATAATATCATTAAAATAAGGTTCCTTATGATATAAAACCTCAATTGATAAGTATATAAGACACATTGATCAATATATGTGGATAGAATTACATATGTATCAAGATGAAAATTGAGACAAAAATCCATCATATCATGGGTAATATTTTTTAAATTAATCTCTAGAAAAAGGGGATACTAAAAATTATATATAGATACCCATAATTTTTAGTAAAATAATCATATATTACATTCATGGGAATTATATACAACACATTAAATAAACACATGGTTAATATGGATTTTATCTCGATAAAAATAGACGTGAGAATGAAATCTCATACCTAAATTATCGACTTCCATCACACACATTAAAACGTCATGTATATAAAGTATATTTTTATTATAAATATATTATAGAATAATAATTATATATATCATACAATATAATATTCTATTATTAACTATTTTTACCTTTTTATTAATTATTTCAAGTTACTATTACATTTTGGGTAATAACCGATTTTTTGTATTTGTTTTTTATTATAAATTTTTCTTCCTTTTATTTAAATAATGAATTAATCATATCAATAATTTTAAATATAATATATACATATATATAATATTTTGTATATATGTATTTATAGTAATCTATAATGTCTAGTGATGGAAAATTCAACACACCTTTTATGAAGATGGATGGTCATATGATACGGATAAATGTTGTATCAATTTTCTTATCATATTAAAAGGATGAATGAAAAATGATATATAACCATTAAAAATAATTTTCAATCATTTATATCAAATAATTTCCTCAAGAAAATAATTAATACTATAAATTCAATATGTGAACGAATCACATAGCTTTGTTAGGAGGTAGTCCATTGTATAGAAGAGAGACACTATATTATTCCAACAATATATATCTAATGATGGTATGTGAGATATTAAAATTCCATATACAGATTAATATCATTAATTTCATATATATAAAAAATAAATATATAATTATTACCATCTATGAGAGGTGCTAATCTAAAAAAGACTGACATTGGTACACAAGGTGGTTGTCTGAAGTACCCACATAAGAAAATATCATACCCCATTAGATGGAAGTGTAGAAGCCAAAATATTATGAAATAAAAATAAAAAAATAAATAATATGTTAGATAATGTTTTTTTATTTAATACATAATTGAATCTATAAATATAAGAAAAAAAATGAAATAGCTTGTTAAGATAATTTCCTTCTCTATGAGAAACCTCATTTGGATCTCCTCTTATGGACAATAAAGATGGTCTTTTATTGAAGACCCATTGATAAAGATTGTGACTACGTATATTATAGATAGAATTTAGCAGATTTTTGTCAAGAAAAATTTTCTTCTTATGTGGGAATATGTAAGGGGGTGGAGTTTCCTTTTATAGGTGTTGAAAGGGGACCCCCATGGAAATTATATTGAAGTTTCCCAAAAATGTCCAAAATTATATAGTACATCACATGAATAAATAACCAAAATAAATGGATAAGGGATATTGGGAAGGATAAGGTGGATATTTTCATATCAAATAATATTTCTATATGTTGGTATGTAATTTTATTAATTATATTCTTAGTTTAACCCAATGGTAAACGGTTTTTTACCTTAATAGTGATTAATAATTTTAGTTGTTTTCCCTAGTAATTTTAGTAAAATAAATAAAAAATATTTATATAATATATATTAATGTTATTAAAAACATGGAAATAATTTTAACTAATTCCATTAATATGCATGTAATTTTTTAATTTAAAATTTAACCAGGAGATGTAATGAGAAAATGTGATTTTAAGGAGAAAATGTTAAAACTTTTATCACATTTTTGTATCAAAATTAAATAGTAAATTAAATAAAATGAAATAAATTAGATTAAGGAATGTATAATTTATCAATTTATTCTTAGAAACAATTTAAAATATTATTTATTCAAATAAATAATTTAAATGAAACAACAGATTTCGTTAAAAATTCTTTATTGTTCAATATTTATCCAAAATGAAACTTTTCCAAAACATCTCAAACTTTTACCCAGATATAATAATGATATGAATTTTTTTAAATGAATTATATTCTTTTAAAAAAATTCTAAAGGTATAGACCATTAATTTTAAAAAGAGTGTACAAAAATGTGATAAAACCAATATATATAAAAAAATTTAAACATAAAAATTTATTTATTCTTACATTTTGTGAAAAAAATAAGATATATATTATTTGTTTTAATGACTATATAATATATAAATTTAATTAAAATTTTAACTAAATGTGTTTTTCTATGTATTTCTGGGAACCATGTTTTCATGAATAATATTTTTTTTCATAAAATGATCTACTTTATTTTCAAAAAGATTTTATTTTGATTTCAAATTAATTTTTTACCAATGAATTCATCATATATACATATGTAATAAATTTAATTTAATAATTTGGTTAATATTATTTATACTCACTATCCAAATTTCAAGGAGATAAATATAAATAAAAATAAAAATATTTTAATAGTATGTCACATATCATTTTGCCTCAATGTTTTTTGTAACCTAAGCTAAAATTGATATTGTTTGTAACATTGGAGAAAATTGAAGTTTCATTTAATAAAATATAAGCATTATTTTTTATTAGAAACAAGTTAAAATTATTTTTTTATGTAACACAATATGTACTCATTATTTTGTTTAATTCATTATAAATTCAATTACAGAGTTAATGAAAACATTTGATGACAATGAAGTAATTTTGGAAAAAAATCACAAATGAACAAGGTGTTACATATACCCTATACCTCCAAAAAATTAACAGATCATCAGAAAATTACCTAACACATGATTTTATGTTTTCATACTGATTTTTTCAATATTTATTTCCAAATTTTTTATCTAAGGAGGGAAGTGTCATATATATATATATACTAATCTCAAGAACTAAATTATATACTCGGAAAGAAGGAATGAAAGAGACTCAACCACCATCGATATTTAATGGATGGATAGATAAATCACAAAGGAAGGGGTTAAATCATATATTTCAAATTTAGTTTCCCATCAATCCATATATTTCAAGTCTGAGGAGGCCCAAAAGAGATACATATAACTACAAAAGGTGTTAGGAAATATTTCAAATTTCAATATGGAATACGGTAATGTTTTTGGATTTGGAACACATGCATGTGTTCCATCCATACAAGAGCTAAATAAGGGTCTTTTAGATGACTCTCATATGTCATCATTATGTATTCCAAGAGGAAGATAAATTTTTATAAAGATCTTAAAAATCATTGGTGGCCAAAAAACATGAAGATGTGTCAGGAATTTTCCTTGATAACCTAGTACCCTAATTACAAAGCTGGTTATGAAATAGAAAAAAGGTGTTCCTGATCACCATGGGTTGAAATCATTCACATTGAATCAAACAATTAAATAATGGGAAGTGTTTTTCACATCTATAAATGATGAAACAATTAAAATTTAGTGTGATCAAAAAAAAAATCCATTGGGATAATTGTACAAGAAGTCAACTAAGTAAAAAATACCAGAGTTCAACAACGATGTACTAGATATTATGATAAACAACCCATGTCCCAACAAACACCACAATGAAAATCCCACAGATCAATAGAAATTACAACATCTATATTGTTCCTCCACATAAATCAAACCTAGAAGGAGGAACTCTAAAAACGTTAAGATGCATAGGTAGTGTGTTATCAAAGTGTCCAGTACGGTATCACTAGTGCTTCAATAATATGATGCCACAATAATTAAAAAAATAAGCCATAAATTTTAAATAAACATGCATGGAAGATCAAAATAATATTTTATTAAAAGTATTAACTAAATTTTAATTTATGGAAATACTATATAAAATTAAATTATTAAACATTTTATATAAAATAGATTATATAAGTTGAGATGGGATTTGTAAAACAATTTAAAAAATGGAATATATATTAAATAATTAATTGCTAGTAATAAGTTCATCTAGAAAGAGTTATGATAGTTCTAGGTTATGGGATCCCCAAACACTAAAATAGTGATCACAAAAATATTTGTAACCACATACCTCATAAAATGGGCAAATAAGACTTTTCACCATCTCATTAGGGTTTCGTTTTCCTCCTAATGTATTTTTTTAGATTTGTAAATAGTCAATAGAGTGTTTTCCTGAGTAATTAACTATCAACCTAGGCTTTAATATTCTCTAAAAATAGTCAAAAATGTAAAATTTACATTAAAAATATTAAAAATATAAATAAACCAATTTAGTTTGTATCAATTGGACAATTTTCATGAATAACTAAAATGAATTTTTAAAAAAATCATGCCTTTTTCAATGATAAAATCACAATGTTTCTATCAAAACATTTAAACCATTTTTCTCAATTATAAATTTGAAATAAATTTCACAATTCAATTTCAAAAATCATTTTTACTTTTTAAATTTTATATATAATTTCCATGATTTTCCATCAAATTCCACAAATACCCCAATTCATTAGAATTGGGATTTTTTCAAATTTCATTATAAATAAAATTCAATTAATCTATTTAAAAAAATCAGGATTTTGTAATATAAATGATATAATTTTAATATAAATCATAAAATTTAGGGTTAAATAAATTAAAAAGAATAAAATGGAAACACTTACATCAGGATCATGGGATCAGGAAACACAATACCTACAATAAGGAACTCCAACGAAGAACATCAACTATGAATACACAAGAATAAACCATTACTTCATTTTATAATATAATTTAGATAAGATCCTCTAACAAAAAATTGATCTATCAAACACTTAAGAGGGGGTATGGAGGGATACATATAGATAACAAGAGAATAATTCTTACCAAGGATGTGTTGAACCAAAATTTCATTACTTTTATCTTCTATAGAAGTGGTTTGTGGGAGCCAAAATTATTTCATGTGATCCCTTCCAAAATAGGAAATATTATTATGTTTAGTTAGGACCATGTGGGTGATTAACATTGGGTTCGAGATACTTTTAAAAAAATTTCATATTAATTGAAATCCACAAACATGGTTAGCTAGGAAACGCCAAAGGATTTGAAAAACCAATCATCAAAGAAATGAACCCTTACCAGTGGGGTTGAATAGTTTTTCAAGACATGAATCAATCTTGAAAACCCTCACCACCTATGTTTTCATGGTTTCAACTAGTATGGAAGAATACTTTTGAAAAATGGGTTCCCACATTACATAGCCCAAAATACATTAAAATATTCTTAAATTCAGCCCAAATAACTACTAAATAAGAACTAAAAATTTATGATTCAAATAGGGTTTTAGAGTACCTAATAATTGTAATTGGATTTCACAAAATCCCTACTATATAAAAATTTTATCTTCATAAATCTTGTTAAGAATCTTTTGTATCAAATGAGGAGGCCACTTCTCTCTCATCAGTGCCCTACTCACCCATGACTCATGAGTATTACAATCATGCAACCATTGAACTCAAACTGAATGTATCACCCTCACACAAGGTAACTTGGTCTAAGAATCATATATCCCTACTGGATGATCATTCATGGGAAAATAAGGTTTAATATCATGATTAATCTTTCTTAGAACATGAGGTCGATAAAAATTATTCTTTCAGAGCTGTGATACATGGAGCATGTTATGTATTAATATCAACTATAGGGGAAGTGATAAATGGTACTCCCCTTTCCAAACATTCTCAATGGCATCAAAAGGTCCCAAAAATGAGGGGAATGTTTCTAGTTCCTCCCAAGACATCGATGAAACAAATGAGGTGAAACATTCTAAAACACTTATTCACCAAATAAAAATTCAAATGGACTACAATGATGATTAGGATAAGATTTATTCTATTTTTCTTCAAGAAAAAACTCTGATGAAATAACAGAATCATTTATTCATCTCTTAAACCAATATCTGTCTACCTGAGGAGAGTTTACGAATACCTATCCAACATAATCATTAATTATAATCCCAACAATAAAATTCCTCTAATTGAGCCATTATAACTCTGGACTTGTAACTGTTGTTATAGGAAAACTCAAATATCCCTAGATAGTAATGCTAAGACGCACCAATAATTAAAATTCATACATGAATAAAACCCCATCAATCTATATAGTTATTTCCATATGAAAAATGACTATTGATGGTATAACATTCTCAAATGAACCTGACATCCATGTTCCACATGAAGGCCTCTCTAAAAAAGATAAATAAGCTGACAATACCATTTAGATAATATAGTAGATGGAACTTCATGAAACCAAACAATCACTTTCACATAATGATTTCCTTACTCCTTAATTTTGGTTGTATCAGGAATATGATTAACATGAGTTGATTTTCATAGACTACCATTAACAAAAAAATATCACATTCTTCTTTCTCTTGGTACACAGAAACCCAAACATAACGTACAAATATATCCCTTACCAGATCCATGTCAGCACTGAATGTGGATTTTAAATTACAGATGATCTCTATTGTTCATCCGTGACCTATTGGCATGTATTAAAATGAGGGAAAAAATAAGAAATTCAATGTCTTTTAAATGGACAACAGAATAATTGTTTCATTTCCTAGAAAATATTCATTGTTCCATGTTGCATTGCCCACTGGGAATTATGAAAATCTCCCAAAACAACATTCACTAAAAGAAAAGGTAAAACATACTGTCTCCAAAAAATATAATACCCTCCATGGAAAATGATCAATATGCCACTCTATCCTCCCATAAACAGAGTCTATAATTATACGGAACATGACATCCAGATGTTGTTTTTGAAAATTCATCTCGAGAAGAGAAGAGATTATCTAAACTCTAGCCAACACAAACTCGTGAACCAATTCCTCGATGCTGATATACAAATTTGATAAAAGAGAAATCATGTTCCACTATTTTGATGATTCTTTAATGGACTAGGATGGAATATTCCTACTCTATGAATTTGTGATGAAATTCCCTTTCCTCAGGTTATATGTGATGTTAAAGTGAAAAAGATTATATTCATTCCAACCAATTCCACTGGTGATGAATCAAATAAGTTTAAGAGAAGATATATCTCAATCTATACTTGTTTTAATTCATGGTATAATATTATCTAAAAAGGTAATGTCCCCAACTATTATGTATATGCAGAACAAATATGAGTTAATGTTCATGGGTCAGGTAATTCTTCTCATGTGATGTCATCTACGAGTCCCATGAGCAATGATGTGATCGAAGTTCATAAGAATGCATCCCATACCCAAACCAGATGCATTAAAGATGGCCAGATAGACCCACCCGACCTCTATAATAGTCAATAATAGAGTAGTATTCAATTTTAATTTCCACTATACAAAAGAATTCTAAAATTTCTCATACTATGAAAACATTAATCACATTGGAGTTAGTGGAGTCATCAAAAAATCCAACATTGAGAAGTAATTTTCAAACCGACGCTAATATCCACCCAAACCCAAAAATTTAAAATCTCAAAACAAAATTTCTTATTAGTCTTATTTCATAATTGCTATAACCATTATATGATAAACTAAAATATGATTATCCAACACCCCATTTCCGAGGAACATCACTTCCCAAATCTATAAATAACATTTCTTTAGGTTGGTATAATTTTAGTTATTTATCAACAAATATTGAAATGATCTCAAATGATTCAAATGATTCTCTTCATTCATAGAGTAAAAAAGAAATACATATAGAAATACAACCATGAATATATTAAGATACTCAGGGATTATGGTGTTCATCGAATCCATAATGCCTTTAGGATAATTAGTTATTCCATATGGAATGAAAAGATACACATAATGGAGATAGCTTCTCTAAAAGGATGTTAAACAAATTTCAAAATCCTTTATTCTAAACTGATGGTAACCAGATCAAAGATCAATATTTTAGAAACAATCCATTCCTTTAAAAATTTCATGAAAATAACCAATCCATATAAGTTGATATATTTTCTTAATTGTGACTCTATTTTGTTTCCATCAATCAATATAAAGGATAAATTACCCATCGTTTTTTTATAAATAAAAAACTGATGCTTACTATCGTCACACACTCAGGTGTAATAATCATTTCTCTCAATGACCGTCCAATTGATTTTCTAACTCATTCATCTCATAATGTGAAATGTTGTAATAATGAATAGTTATTGGTTATGTACCAGTACATAAATAGATAGAAAACTCATCCTCTCGTACTTGTGAAAAATCATAGAATTCAAAGAAAAATTGATTGGAAACATGATGAAAAATGGAGGAAGATCACCACTCAAATATTATTTCTCTAGGTACAAGGTGAACATAGATATTACTTTCCCAAATCATTATTAGAGGGTAAAACTCTACTCAACCTTGGGTCCTGTTCTCCCAGAAGGACATGGCACACCCCATTTGGTGAAATAAATCAAATCCTTAAAAAATAAAAATAAATTTGGTCTCTATTTGTAATGATCCAATCCATCATGAATATGTAATCATGCTGTTTCTGGTTGAGAAAAAATAAATATCACTAATGTTATATATCATCTAATGATAAAAAAGCAGGACTACGAAGACCATGCTATCTCTTTTTTTTAAGCAGTGAAATAATCTTCACCACATAAGATAGAATATCCATAGGAATATTAAGAATATTGAAACTATATGTTGATATATACAAACAAGATGCACTAGTGTAAAATAAAGCAGTATATAATGATGAAGCTATAGTGACGTGACCTCTCACAGTCATCAGACCCATATTGTTATCCTCTGGAGACTCTTCCCAATGTGAATAAACATTATTCTAGATGCATGTGGCTTGAACCCCTATTTTAGTATTGGAGTGTACCATATATTTTACGAGAACTTATGATCATGGTCCACTATGTAGAGTATAATAAACATAACATAACATCTACAAGTGACCTAAGCATCCACAAAAACCAAATATATTAGGTGCCTAATGAAAACCCACTTCAAGTACCAATGTTTTCCATATAACTAATGAATAAATGGACCTTTTATTGGAACTTTAAGTGTTCTATAAGAACCCTTATAAGGATAACCACCATTAGAATCATTACTCTTCCACTTTCCTTTAAATGAACTCACACCGCCAGTAAGAGAAAAAAGACCTCCCATCATCCCTGACGTACCATCTAATTCCATCTCAACTATCAATAATACATCCAACACATTTGTATAAGAAGGTATATTCTGAAGGTAACCCTAATGATGAAAATCATTTTTAAGTCCCATATCAGAAAATAAATTAATAATTTTATCATGTCATAAAATCACATTTGGAAACTGCAAAATATTAAAAGAACAATTTGTATATTCAGTCATGGTCTCTTCACCCGTTGATATTTTGAAAAATAATAAATCCTTTTTCCAAAACCATAAAATTTAGAAATAAATATTATGTTAATAAATCTTTAATACCTTTATACTCTAATCCCTCATGATTTTTATCTATCACCATGTTTTCCCACAATCTTCTGCTAAGTCCCTCTAGCTTAAAGGTGACACATTTCACCTTGATTTAAAAAAAATCTCTATGAACTAAAATAGATGATTAATATCCCTCACCAAATTCTCATCTAGATGAGTATTTTTAGATACATGGAACACTAATTTATTCTTTTAAGTAACATTTGAGAATGTTTTCTAAAAAAAATCACTTTAATGTTCCATAACAAGAGCCTCATTGGGAATAGTTGTAGGTGCATGTCCTAGAGCTTGAAAAAAAATTCAATATAACCTCCCCAAGATTCAAGTACGTGAGACTATTTTCTCACTAAATTTCACAATAATATTCCACCTAGATATGATTCACACATCTTATGAAATTCAAAATGCTATAAAACATCGATAGAAAACATTAAAGACATCAGAAAAGTTACTTAGAGAAACAATAAAACATTATAAACCAGAAAATTAATCCCAACATATAGACAAACATGAATTGGATTTCAACATATATAAATAAAATGGAAGGAAAAATATAAATAATCATAATTAATTGTTTTAGAAACTTCCCCTATCGACTTAAGACTCATTGCAGTGAGTCTTGTCTGTGAACTCAACCATAACAACCTCTGAAGTCCTGAAAAGATTAAAATACATTATACTGACATCAAGGACTGATTCTTAGCATGAACCATTGATTCTACTTTTTTCAAAAACCATCACAAATACCAAATCACCCTGATAACCAATCCTATCCAGAAATGGCCCAAATGGAGTTCCTAATCCCTACATGTTGGCAACTATCACCTGAAATCAAAAATAAAAATAATACTGGGAATTATTATTTGAGCTAAAAATTTGAATATATAGTTAGACCTTAGTATGATCAAATAAAAACTCCATAGAGATAAGTATACCAAAAGTAAAACAGGAAAAAAACTCATAGTACATCCAGAAAGTAAAAAAGAGATAATCAACTGAAGTTGCAATGGAAACTATAGCTCAATGCCAACAAAATCAAAAAACACTACACCCTCTATGTGGTTACGTCCCCTTTCTCAATCCTAAGGGAATGATATCTACAAAATCTAAATGATATAGGTAGTTTTTTAGATAAAATCCTAGTAGTGTATCACTATGGATTTTATAATATGAGGCCACATTAATTAATTATAAAAGGATATAAATTTTAAATAAACAGACATTGAAGATGAAAAGAATTTTTTAATTAAGTAAGGCTTTACATTTTAATCAATGGAAATTCAATAGAGAAATTTCTTAAAAAATAGTTTATATTGAACCATTTATACAAATTCACATGAAATTTTTAATTTTTTTTACATAAAATGGAATATATATCAATGTATTAATAATGAGAAACATGGTAATCTTGTAAGACATATGATTGTTCCATGTTATCTTATCCCCCAAAACTCAAATATTGATCACAATAACATGTGTTCACAAGTCCCTTAAACATTGGTCAAAGAGTAATCATCACCATCCCATTGGGGATGTGACATGAAACATATGTATTATTAGAGTTATAAATCATCAATAGAGTGTTTTGTCAAATAACTCACTAACTAGCCAAGCTTGAATGGGATTTACCAATAATCAGCAATTGGAAATTCACTTTAAAAATTAGGAAAAAAGCAACACATTTTCTTCCATTTCAATATGAAAATATAAATTTTAAAACTCAAATAGGTTTTAAATCAATTTTTTTTCTATGATAAAATCATTGGTTTTCTATAATAAAATTGAATCCATTTTTTCGAATAATATTTTTAAATAAATTTAATAATTAAATTTCTCCATTTTAATTCCAAATTTTAAATTCCATAATTTTTTACCGCAATTTCCCATCAAATTTAACAAAAATAGCATAATTCATTAGAATTAGGGGTTCTTCTAATTTTATGTGAAATAAAATTCAAATCACTAATTTATTGTAAATTATATTTTTACAATATAAATAAATGAAATTAAATTTAAATTAAGAAATTTAGGGATAAATTAGTTGTAAATTATTAAATGGTACCACCTGTCTCGGGACTATGGTTCATGAAACCCAACACTCGTAATTGGGAATTTGAACAAAGAGTGTAGTCAATAAAGATCCAATAATCTAACAAATCCTCAAGATAAAAAACAATGGAGATATGATCCTCCCACAAATTGGATATAAAATAATGACTATGAAGGATAAAAGGTGGGTGGGAGATTGAGAATGATAGATGAAATCTTACTAGGAAAAGACCATATACTAATATCCAATCTTTGATCCAAATTGGGGCGGGTGTAAGTTAGAAAAAATAGGTTCTTGGGAGCCATCCGAACCTTGGAAAACATAATACGGAGATTTTTGCCGAATAGAGGGATGTAAATATTGTTCAAGGGGCAGGGGTTTATTATTATTTGATTAATTTCAATCCATATGGATGGTTAGCAGGGTAGGACAACACGGTTAGGAAACCTGTGCACACTAATTGTTCATCCCAGCTAGTTGGGTTTCACGATTTCACATTGGTGGGTGCATGGTTTTCCAAACAATGAACCAACCATGGAAACCCACAATGTTTGAGTTTTCATTGTAATGAATAATTATCTTCCATTATTAGTGGTCTCATATGCTACGTGTTTTCACTCAATAATTAAAATGATACTATATGAGGATTATATTGGAAGAGATGTAGACCATTGAAATATTGGGATTATATTTGAAATAGAATATTATATGTAATTGATCATAATAATGATATGACAGATAACATTCAAAAAAATGAGATGTACTAAAGTATCAAAAATAAGAACAGACATCACTATTGATAATCTTTGATGAGATCTCTATTTTTAAGATGATGATAGAATGAGAAACATATGATGTTTATGAAGAAGCAAAAAACCAAACCCTATATTAACCACACACATTATTATTATTGATCATGTGAATATTTTTTATTATCAATTGGTCCTTCTACCAAAACTATAAATAGTAAAAAAAATCCATTTATTAATATTTTGGACAAACATACATGATCCATCATAAGAACTGAAATGATAGGTGGTACAACTAGAGAATGATATATTGTAAGGAATAAATGGTGTATACTTTTGTCCATATTGATAAAATAAAACATGAAAATACCACCCACTTAGTAAATGTTCCATGTTGAAATCAAATGTTTGGTTATGAAATGTGGGAACCTATAGCTATCCATAGTTTAAATTACCACAATATTTTATTCATTTGAGAAGCTAAATTTTAAGGACTAGATTTTTATAAATAGTGTAGAATGGTAAACACAAAATTTAAACCATAATATTAAATTTATTATATCTCATGTGTTTTATTTCTTGTCTTAAATAAAACACAAATCTATAATGAATAGTTCAGTATGTCATTAATGTTGAAAAGTATAATATAAAATGAAATTATAACAAATAAAATATAAATTTAACATATGTAACATGATAGGAAAAATTATAGGATGAATAAAACCAATAAAAATAAAAATATTGTCTCTTTGTAGTATTATTGGTCCCAATATGCTATAAAAATCATTCCGTTGCATATAACACTAAAGAACACCAAAAAACTTATAATTATTATAGAAATGTTAAGGAATTTTATATTATATAATATAATAGTGATTAAAAATGTATAGAAATAAAATGTGACATTGATATGGTCATTAAGAATATATGACCACTAATATTATATAGTAGTTAGGAATATATGGTCATTGGGAACATATTGTCATTTGAGACTATAATCACTATTTTGTAAAAGTTATTATTTGTATAATTATTTTAATGCTTTGTTTATAGTGTATTAGAGACTCACTGAATTAAATAAAGTGATATGGTCATTGTTTTATACTTGTTGATATGGTGGGAATAAATATTTTCTATCACATATATAAATTTATATAGAAAGGAAGAAACCATATATGAAGACGTATATGTCCACTGAATGAGGTTCATTTTTCTGAGTTTATGAAGGAGGTAGAATAATTATGGTTTTGCCCTTACCAAATCCCTTATAAACGTCACATATTATGGATTTATTGAAGTCATCATCATGGGTTTTTTAAACTCATTTAAATAAAAGAGAGATCTATACATTTGGAATCAACTCCTATGATTAAAACATTATCATATCTCACCATTTAATGTTTTTTGGGCATCTTAAGGTGTTTTCTAAGTAGACGATTTAATATTATGGATATGTAATTATATATATATATATATATATATCAATTATTAATAGTTTTAATACTATTTTTTATTCATTTTAAAAAAGTTCATCATATTTAAAGAAATTATTTAAAAAAAATCTATTTCATTTATAATAAATATATTAACATTCATTTAATAATTATTATATATTGAGAAATAAGAATAAAAGAGTTTAATTATTATAAATTTTATAATTTTTTCAATGTTTTATATATTACACCCCTTGATTGTATAGAAAAATTATAGTATTTTTTTTGGATTTTTTCTTTAATGGTATAAAAAAGACAATATAGTGGGTGGACTAAGTTCTTGATATTTTCATTAAATATAAAACGACCACCATTTTAATATTACTGGTTTCTCATATTTTAATAATGAAAATTATTAGTAGAAATAAATCCCATAAAATAAAAGAATTTAACCCTAGGACTTATAGTGGTTTGGGGAATATATGTTCCGTTGTCCTCTCCCCCAACTCTATTCTTTATGTGTATGGTGATTTTCACCAGATGAGTACTTCTATTGGGTACTTTGAATCCTTTTTATAGTATATCATGAATTAGGGAAAGCAGTTGACACTTGTTACAATAGAATTAGGGAATTAAAACAATCTCTATTAAGGAATTATAAATAAGCGACCTATGGTTATTTGATAAGAACCTTTTATAGCGAGATATGATAAGCAAATCAGTATAATAGATTATTATACATGTGTATGATAAAGCTGATATAAGGAGGGAATATTCATGAGAGATGATATTAAAACAAATGTAATGTGGGGAGAGACATCTAAAATAATATCAAATATTATTGATCAATAATATCTAAATAACACAAAGCCTATTTGTCATTTTCATAATAAACAATGTATCAACTAGATCTTCACAAAAGAATGAATTCCTTTATATTTTTTAGACACTTGTGTTCTTCTTTGTATTAATTCTATATTCTTAAGATATCGTTCAGTTTATTTTAAAATTCATGAGAAAAAATTATGTAAATGTACAAAAGATTACCCCTAAAATTTTGGATCTGAGTCACATTGTTTTATCTAACATATCATAACTATAGTGAAGAAAAATAAATCACATTTTACTTCCTTATTTTATCAAAACTTTCCGATTATTGTAATCATCTTCACTATAAATAATATATATAGACTTTAATTATTTCATGATATCATTGAAATTTGTCCCATGTTTTTCAACAATAATAATTTATGATTTCAATTTTATATAGCCAATTTTAGATCATAATGTAGCAAAATTTCCTATTTGAATTCACAAAGTCAAATTATCTAAATTTCTTAATTCATAAAGGCCTTCTTCGAAAATAATTTTTTTTTCACGTAACCGATTATCTGTGTATATGGATTAATCAATGTAGTCTTTTCACTCGCATAGAAATATCTAATGCAACCAAAATGAACCATGTAGAGAATTTCACCACATATCTGATTCATATAGATTATTACTTCTTGTAACTGCTTCACGTAACAGATTGATCTATATAGTTGATTTTTCACATAACACGTTGAATGACATATAAGGATTTCATAAGGGTAATTCCTTAATATATGAATTTTTTTTAAATGCCTTACGTAGAAGATTATTTTTATATAGGTATATTTCTTATGAGGTATCCATAATTAAATTCTTTTGATTTTCACTATTAAAACACATAAAATTGAGAAAAACATAATTAATACAGTTAAAAATTATCAATAATGTATGGTTGTTAATTTTTTATCACCAATGTATAAGGTATATCATATATTTTTCTATAATAATATTCTCCCAACAATTTACCTGATTTTTAATATTAGAAAACACATAAGATATTAAATATGAATATTTAAAAGGAATCAACATGATTTTAAAAATATATATATAATATATATTTCTTTGAAAATTTAGTGATTATCCTTTATTTATTCCACTTAATTTAGAACTCTCCTTGTTTATAGAATTATTATACATAATTTCAAAAAGATGAAATCCCCACCCCCTCTCATTAAAAAAGGTAAATTATGGTGAAAATATAATGTATCAGTTTTCACGTAATATAAAATTTACGTATAGGGTTAAAATATAATTTTTAATTAATGAACATATGGAATGTTGTTAACAAAAAATAAATATTTACAAAAAATAATTAAAATAATCATAAATAAAATCTTAATAATTTAATAATGATCAAATGAAAAAAAAGATAATATAATCATTATAAATGAACAAAATTAAAAGAAAATAATCACTAAGAAAATGTTAAGAGATGAATAATGATTTGTTTTCATTGAATGTAAATTGTATAAAAAATTACGTCAATATAAAAAAAATTAAATGTAATAAGTTATAAAAATAATAAGAATAAGTCTTATGGATTGGTTCAAATTAATAAGGTTTTTTGGGAGGAGTTATTTTTATGGCATGTTTCATTCAGGAGGTGGTCAATGTCTCTATTATTGATGGAATCACATTCATTCCTAGAAAAGATAAATACTCTCTCTAAACATATATTAGACATTATGTGTAGGTGATGGGAAAGAAAAAAATGAATAATCTATAGATGACTTTGATCCATATAAAAATTGTAGAATCTAATAAGAACCAAAAGAACTTTTAAGCAGGTTCATATGAAAAGGTTCGTTATATTTAATCCTCAATTGAAAATTTTGAATATACAGTTTTATGATATTTCATGTTAATGATTATAAATCATAAATACATTGGATTATTGGTCTAGAATCTATTAAATCATCTAGTGGATCTAGAATAATAGGTCATCTTCTTCTCATATTAAACATATATTCTGAAATAAAATGTCAATCATTTTCATAAATTCCAACAATAAACATAGTGGGGAACTAATTACAGTAGGACTAATAGAAAGATAAGTGCCATATTTAGATAGAGGAGATGTGGTTTATAGTAATATATTATTCAAAATCCATCCCACTGAACTCTCCATGAAAATAATGCTACAATTTTTGATAACATATTCTTATGCATGCTTCCCACATTCTCTATCAGTTTTCTAACAACTTATTTCACAACATTGATAGGTGATTTTGAAATCAACAAAATAATAAGAGCATTCCAAGGTTTCACATGAATAGATATTATAGGATTAAATAAAATATATTTAATAAATGTAATATACCTTCAAGGTTTATCAATAACCAATATATTTCCATATGAGAAATTGCCTCTTGTGATTTATCAACAAATTCTAAACATCAATCCTATTCTTTATAACTAAGTCTTATTCATTTATGATTGCTTTATAATTTATAGAAAAATTAGAATAATGATTTGTTGGTTTATTTCACTAGATAATGTGACCTAATAAACATATATTGTTTGTCTTTGGAATCATCTTGAATATAACACTATGGCCCCAGATGCACTATGTCGATTTATTATTTCAATAAATTATCAAGGTGACAAGGAATCAAATCCTTAAGTATTGATCAATTTATTAGTATTGGTAAATATATTATATACATGGATATTACATTAAAATTAAATACATAAAATACAACATATATAATACTTTGACAAAGCCATTGTTCGTGTAGGTTAACTAGGAATATAATTCATAATACACTTCATGGAATCCAAGGAAAATTAAAAATAATAAAATTGTGATATCAGATTCACAAAAACGTTAAATAATACTGAATAAGATTTTATAAATAACTAGTATATTTAATTCATGTATAAAACTGAAACAAAGGACTTTTAAAAATAAACAAGAACATAATATATAAATAATAAATAAAATAATGCCATTCAAATATTCACATGGATATTCTAATAGTCGGATAAACACATGTAATATTAATAACTAATCCCGTAATGTAGAAATTCATAATTCCTGACATCATAACCATATTATCAAGTCCTGAGGACAAGACCATATGTAACCATACCGTTAAGTCTTTATACAACGTCAATAGATTTCATGATGAGACCTATTGATTCATTGGGGGGCTATAACATGCCCAGACCATCACTTTCTATGTCCAATACATTCCTCATATGAAAAGGGTAAAAATTAACATAAAAATTCACATTAAAAATAGCATATGAAATGTAATTACATTAACCATAATCAATGAAAGGTATCAAAATAGCACATCCACAGTCAAATATATTATAAAACCTGAAATACAATATGAAATATTATTTTATACTAAATCTACCTAAATTATGAAAAAAATACATCCAAGGAAGATGACATAGATGGAAATAATCTAACAAAATCATTAATTTTATTTTAGAAAAATATCCCTTTTTTACTTTAAATAAATTAAAATACACATAATTATAAATCAAATTAATTATTATTTAAATAACCTTGTAATCTTGTATGTGATGCTTCAAAATTTTAAGGCTTCATGATGGAAGAAAATATCTACTCACACCAAATAATTTTAAATAAAATTATCTCCATAATTTTTTTAAATGGTATAAAGAACCTAATTTGGATAATGATTTAAAGATTACATTCAAATAATTATATAAAAACTAAAACATGGGTATAAATGACATTAAAAAATAGTCGACAATATTTTGAAATACATTTTGTGAATCATTAATGTAACGCCACCACCCTAAAAGCCTAGAGCCTTGGATTACATATTACATTGGCATGATTACAAGGAATGAAATTCCTATAGAACAATTAGTTTAGTAGTCTTGAATAAACTAGATAAAAACATGTAACACATAATACATAGGTAAATGTAACAAAATGCAATACATAACAGGAACAAAAAGTTTGCATCCACACAAACTCAGTAAATAGTCTCTATTTCATAACCTATTAGAGGTAAACAAATGATATGTGTTATCTAAAATTCTCTGTAAGGGTTAAAAATAGAGGAATCAAGAACCTGAAAAAATTGAATCCAAATCAATTCGGCATAGGAAATATGTCTTGGTGAATAAACGTAAAATACATTCCATTAATAAACCATGAATGAAACTTCATCCATAGATTTTTTTCATATTAAAAAACTAAGGAATATTAATAACCAAAAATAAATACATAGATTTCTTTTTAATTGGATGTCATGTATCTATCAAATGATACAACAATACTATCGAAACGATTTAATCCAATGCGTATATATCTATCTGATTCTATTTTGGAAACAAACTCGAAGGGATTGTCTCTAACTAACATGTCTCGAGGGACATATTGATGCATCAAAAGGGTATATTGGGCCACACCCATCACATCAAGTCTATATAATTCTTTATACATAGATTTAGTACATGTACAATTTTCCTTCTCAATATCTGTATAGATAAGAAGATACAAATTCATCAATATTTCAATAGATAAAACGACCTTCCTAAAAAACGTATGTAAACTGGTATACTAGTTAAGAAAATAATCATATCCATGAAACCAGAATATGGATACATAATATGATTACAAATTTAAATGAAAAATGATCTCAAAGGGGGATTAAGTATGCCACATAATAATGATTATGTTAACAATACCAAGTAATTCACCATGAAAACAAAAATTAGTCACAATCCCTTTCAACATTGTAATCAATCTCGCTAAAATTCATCAAGTGAATCACTAAATACCATGAATATATAAATAATCCAGATATTATATATCAAATTGTAGTAAACATACACCATATATAATTAATCAGCGGTGAACAATGGAATCATAATGGAAATAAAAGTGAGATGAGAAACCCTTACCATATGATTGAATATGTTCCCAATTGATCTTAATGACCCGAAAAATAAAATTTATCTTCATTAAATAAAAATTCAAGAACATCATCTATGTGTAATTTTTTTATTATAAACTTATTAGATTCATTAATTGCCTTTTTCAGGTTTAAGTGGTATGATTTTATTGTTTAGGAGGCATTTTCCGCCTAGGTTTTCATGATTGGTTGACTTGTTTTGATGAATGGTAGTTTATTTAAAATTTGGTTAAATATAAAGAACTTAAAGTATATATTACTAATGAAATTATAGATATACATTTTATCTTGTAATTATGGATGGTTATATACCATGAGGAAGTCTCATTAGATATATGTTAATGATAAAATCTTGGATTAAGTTCGCAGATTTGTTCACAATGAACTTGTCTTGTATTTTTTTGAATATTATGAGTGTTTATGGATTACAGAAAAATTCATATGATAAAATATATATAATATTATATGGTTCAACCATTAAAAATGTTTCATGACTATTATTGATTATTTAAATAGAAATGGAGTACTTGTCGTCTTTGAATGTGATAAATTAACAAATCTCAAACGGTGTTTTCATATTTAGTATAAGAAGAGGGGGAAAGAGAGATTGTCTTAAAATATTAAATTAGAATAATAAAATTATAGTTTATTTAAGGTATTATAATTATCATATCATTTGGAGGAGGGGAAGATAGGAGAGAGAAATAATAATGGAACTTGTAAAAGAAGTTGAATGAAAATGGATGAGAGGTTCACCTCTTGAGTACTCCACCTTGAGAATCGCCTTAAGGATTTTCTTTTGGGCCTTTTGTTAAGAAAATAAGGTCTTGGACATGGGGCAAGGTCTTAGAAAGTTCATTTTTTATAACATAGGTAAGGCTCAAATTTTGAGTGGTGTGGGACGAAGAGGGGGTGAGGGGTGGTTTATATAGTAAAGGGGGAGGGGTTTCTTATTATTTTAATCATTAGTTTACTATTTTTACCTAAGAAAATAAATAGTGATTATTCTAGGACCAAAAATAATAACAAATGAATCCATGTTTGAATCATGAATGTATAACTCTGTAGGACACCATCCATTAATCAATAAATCATGTATTTATCATTTGTCATAATTTATCATATTTTACTATGCAAAAAAATTCATGTTTTATGAAAAATGCTAAAAATTAACTCTAACAATTATTTGATGTGTAGAATCAAAAGAATAAGTACATTTTCTAAAAATATTCCAATTTTGAGTAATTTTATTTTTAATTAAATTCGCAATTTATTCAAAAAATACTAACACTTAAAATACTTATCTTTATTTTTAAGGTGCCTAAATTTTATTTACACTATCACAGGTTTTGTTATCATTAAGAAGTTTCACATTACTATTCATATTTATAAGTAAATATTCCTAATGGTATGTTACTATTAATAAGGTTAATTGACTATTCATTGAAAATTATGTTCATTCTATCATACATTGAATATCACACTAATCACAACCATGTATGTTCGATTTTTGAAATTCAAAACATAGAAGTGGAAAATTTATGTTTAATGGATAAATTATGAATAACTCTCAAATAACCAAGTTACATTTCAAAGAGACCATGTGCTTCATGTAATTTAGTATATCTAAGGAAAATATGTTATTTAAGAGAAACATACCATTAAATTTTTCGAGTGTTATATGTTTCCCACCTTAAGAAATTTCATCCATGAAATGTTTCATGTATAAATACCATTAAAGATATGTGTAGGTTTCTCCTTCATAACATTCTAAGTATCCCACATTGTTTCCTCTATTTTATTGGTTCTCAAAAGAATGTTTACTACCCAGGTTATTTAATTACTCATTAATTTATACCTTGTGTTAGGAATCTTGATAGGATCTTAATGGTATGAAAAATAAGTCTACAACTCTATTTATTCATATTTGAGTTCATTAATTGGGTTTGGTATATATTTATTCAACAACAACATGTGGAACACAATAATAACTTTGGAGAGACTTGGTGGAATTGCTAAATAGTAAGTTCCAACTCCGATTCATTCCATAATTTGAAATGGATTGATGTACTTGGGGCGCAATTTACCTTTCTTACTTATCCTTATAACACCCTCCAGGGATATACTTTTAGAAATACATGATCATATAATTTAAATTCAAAACCATTTCTTTAGTTGTTAGCATAACTCATTTTCTTATGTTGGGTTTCTTTAATATGGGACTGGTCTTTCATCACCTTTGCATTTGACTCTTCAATAAGTTCACGGCCTATTAGTTTATTCTTTCCAAATTCATCCCATCATGTTAGAGGTCAACACCTATTACCATATAATTCTTTATTGTTCACCATATGAATACTATAATAGAATCTATTATTGTAGGAAAGTTCCACCAAATTCATGTATTGATCCCACATAACTTGAAGGTCAAGAGATCAAGATCTCAACATGTATTCTTATGTTTGAATGGTCCTTTTTTATTGTCCATTGGTTTGGGGGTGATAAGCACTGCTCATATGAATCTCGTTATTGAAATCCTTTTGAATACTTTTCTAGCATTTTGATATAAATTAGGGACCTCGATCATACACAATCGATAGAAGTGCACCATGAAGTCTTAAAACTTCACTAATATAATGTTCTTCCAGGTTATAAAGTGTTAAATCTTCTCTTAAATCAAGTAAATGTCATGATTTTGTGAGATGATCCACAATTAACAAAATTAAATTATTCCTTCTAGGTGTCCCCAATAGTCCTATGCCAAAATCCATCATAATTTCATCCCACTTCTACATATTAATAAGTAGAGGTTTCATGACCATTGTATGATTTTTTCTCTTGACCATACCTTGTTGATAAACTAGGAACCTTGACACATAGTTAGAAACTTCTAGCTTTATGTTATCCCAATAAATTTGATCCTTAAAATATCTATAAATCATAGTTCTACCAAGGTGTATAGGGAAATTTTAGCTGTGAGCATCATCGAATAGTTCCCTTTTTAGATCAGGAACTGATAGAACACATAACCTTTTCCCAAATTTAAGAACTCTATCATAATACAATAAGTTTTCTAATCTTCCATCCTTAATAGCATTAATTATTTTTGTAGATTCACATCTGAAAATTGAGTTTTTTTATCTTCTCTTGTAAAGATGGTTTATATTTTGTTAATGTGGAAAGATGTTTCCCCTTCCTTAAAAATTTCTAAATCTTTCATTAGTAGATCCTAGAATATTTGATCTCTCTCAATCCTCGTTTGAGTTAGAATTCCAAGATATTTTTTTCTTAATGCATCTTCCACCTTATTTTCCATTCCATGATGGTAGTGTATTGAACAATCACAGTCTTTAAGTAACATGATCTATCTCCTTTTGATCATGTTGAGTAATTTCTATGAAAAAATACATTTCAAACTTTTTTTATCCGTATATATCTCACATTATTCACCATAGATATAATATATCAATATTTTTAAAGAAAATATTCTGGCTGCTAACTCATGTTCATGAGTTGTGTAATTTTTCTCATGAGTCTTCAACTACCTTTATGCATAAGTAAAAACTTTTTCATTCTGCAAAAAGAGGAAATTGAGCCCATTCTATGATGCATCATTGTATATCACAAATACATCATTTCATAATGGAAGATTCAAATGTGTATAATTTACCAATATTATTTTCAATTATAGAATGAATTTTTTACATTCTTTCATCTATATAAATATAACCCCTTTTCGTGTGAGGTTGGTTATCAGGTTATCCAATCGGTTGAAATTCTGAACGAAGTATCGCCAGTAACATGCTATGCCAATAATACTACGTGCCTCAGTTAGGTTCATTGGCATGGGCCATTCAAGGATTTCCTTTGTCTTTGTAGGATCAACTAAGATTCCACCCTTAGAGAAAATATAGCCAATAAATTAAATTTATTGGGGGAAAATTCACACATGCCAAAAAACCAATACAATTCATTTCATAAAATATTTTATAGAATAACCTGCAAGTGATTCTAATGGTCATAATAGATTTTGGAGTATGCCGGGATATCATTGATAAATACTACAAAAAAACTAAACAATATATTCCTTGAAATGTCTATTCATTAGATCTATGAAAACAGATGGTGCATTAGTCAGTCCAAAAGGCATAACTTTAAACTCTTAATGCTCAAACCTGGTTCGAAATACTATCTTTTGAATATCATCCATCCTAAAACATAGATGGTGATATCCATATAGAATGTAAATATAGGAATAATATTTGGATTTATGAATTTGATCAAATAAATCAACAATTCATGGGAGAGTATACTTTTTCTTTATTGTAATATTATTTATTTCCCTGTAATTATTGAATATCCTCCTGGATCCATCTTTCTTTTTGAAAATGAGAAAATAGATCCCAATGTAGAAAAACTAGGAATAATAAATACATTTTCACTCAATTACTCTAGATATTACTTTATCACCTCTAACTCAAGAGAGTATTTTCTATATGGAGTCATTGATATAGTTCTTTCACCTTGAATAAAATCAATAGAGAACTCAAAATCCCTCAAGGGAGGATGTCTTGGGTAAATCCTTTGGAAATAAATCATTGTATACTTGTATAATATGTATATCATCCATTTGAATATTTATTTACTTACCCATAGGTATTTTTTTCTCTTCCTCTCCAAGAATTTTATTCAGTAGAGATACTTGTGGTGGATCTGGATATGAATTTGATGGTAATGTTTCTACTCTAAATATAAAGGATTCTAAACCATTCTCAAAAACTGTAACTTAATTCTTATAATAGATCATAACTCCATAATTTCATGGAAAATTAATACTATTAATTATATAAAACTAATTCATTACTATGATTATATGGATAGAAATTAAATCATGTTTATGTGTCGTGATCAAGACAGATCGACAATTCTTTCTGGAAATGATACATCCCCTAATAGTTTTGACTGAAAACTCCTTTATTAAATCAAATTTGACATGTCGAATTTTCTAGTAAAATATAGATTATATAAATTAATTCCATGATACAGAATCAAATAATTCTTTTGGCTAATATTTATTAAACAATTAATGTACCTTCCACTATATCATTAGGAACATCAACCTTCACAATTGTAATTGAAAAAGCTTTCCCTTGCTCTTGTGGCCTTTTCTGAGGCAAGTTTTTTTTGATCATAGGACACTCATTTAAAACGTTTCATGTATCTATTAAATTATACCATTAAACATAATTGAAATGTCACTTCCCCCTACATTCACAGGATCTATGACCCTTTTCTCCACACTTATATAAAAATCACATGCCTTTCAAGCATTTTCAAAGATGATTATTTCCCCAATTATCACATAATGAAAATTTCTTCATTAACCTTTTGATTTTCCATGCTTACTAGAATCCACCTTCTTCTCTTGATCTCCCATGAACAAATTTTATGTAAAAAATTCCATATCTATATTTATGGAACAAAATATAATTTCATCGTATAATGAAAATGTTGGAAAATACATTTCCCTTCTTAGACATTGCTTAATACCTTAAAAATGATCAATCATGTCTTCTAAATCCTGTATGTAAAGTATAGAATACCTAGCTAATTCATTTAAGGTGTCCTCATACTCCCCAACACTCTCTTATTACCTTTTCTTTAGGCTAAGGATTTTACTTTCCATTTTAGATTGTTGATCATAAGGCAAATATTTGTTGAAGAATATTTTCTTTAAATTTCTACATTCCATATCATCTATTTCTTCTTCATCCATTTTATTCTGGATCAAAGACCAGCATTGATCAACATCACCATTGAGGCAAAATACTACCATTAATACCTTATCATATTAATTACATCTTAATGCCAAAAATATATTTTTATTTAAGATACCATAGGAAAAGTATTCACACTAATATATTGGGGATTCTACCACATGAAATTGTCCAATATAGGTGTATCACGGTTATTCAACAAATCTTGAGTATGTTGATCTAATATGATCATGATCTAATCTTCTCAACCATTGACTATGTGGCCTTTCTTAGTGGATAAATCCATACATTTTTCATAGGTATTGGTTCCCCTTCTTCCATTAGGTGGCATCACTAAACAATAGAATACAGTAAATTATATCATAGTTAATAATTTATAACTAGCAAATAATTCTACAAAAATTATGCATAACTAATCTCATAATCATAATAATTCTATATATTTACTTTTAAATCCTCTGTAATGGTTTCTAAAAAATGTAAATTTTACTAAGCTTATCAACATGGAGTTTCAAACCATGTGCGTAGTAATCCACACTGTCTTGTACAAGGATACCCTTAGTCAACCTAGAAACTATATGTTAGAGTTGTTACTCCTATGTACATATATTCCAAAACCACATCCAATTTTAGTACACAGACATGCGTGTATTTTCATGGAAGACTCACATAATCCCTACTCTACAAAAATTCCATGATGTTCTTCTATGACAATATTCAATGTCCAACATAAGTTTTTGTCCTCTAAACTAGGTTTCTTGAATCTAGTTTCCAATGTTGCTACTAAAATTTTTCTAATACCAATGGTAACACTCTGGCCCCAAAAGCGTAGAACCAATGAGTTTGTTATTACATTTACATGATTACAAGGAATGAAATCTGGATGGAATGATTAGATTAATAGCCTTGAGGAAAGTTGAAACATACATGTAACACATATTACACAGGTAAAGGTAAAATAATACAATACATAACAAAAACTAATAAACTGCATCCATGAGAAATTAATAAATAGTCGCCTCTAAATAACCTAATGAAGGTAAAAAAATGAATGTGATGGTCTCAAATGATTTATAAGGGTTAAAAATAGAGGAATCATGAATAAAAAATAACTAAATAAAAAAAATTGGCATAGTCAATATGGAATTGTTAATTAATGAAAAACACACACCATTAATAAGGTGAGAATGAAACTGCATCCATATATATTATTCATTGTTAAAGAATCATGGATAATAATAATTAAAAACGAATAAGGAGAATTCTTATTAATTGGACACCATATATCTGGAACATGATACCACCATACCATTGAAACAGTTTACATATGTGCATAGATACAAGTCAGATTCTATTTTTAAAACAAACACAAAGGGTTTGTAGCCAATTGAATTTCCTCACAAGACATGTTGATGCATAGAGGGCCTATAGAGGGAACTAAACATAAATTTAATTCTAAATGATTAATTATACATATATTTAATACTTGTACAATATTCCTTCTCAATATCCATATAGAGCAGAGGATACAAATTCATCAAAATTTCCATAGTTAAAACAACACTAACAAAATAGTTTATGTAAAATTGTAGATGACTTAAGATAATAATCAAATACAAAAAACTAAAATATTGATATATATTAAATTTTCTATTTAAAATGAAAAAATATCTCAAAGGGGTTGAAGGTAGACCAAATAAGAATGATATGGTCCACAATAACAAGTAAATCCCAATGAAATGAAAACCAGAACATTGTCCCTTACAATATTGTAATCAATCGAGCTAATAATCATTATGTGAATCCCTGAATACCATGAATATAATTAAAATCATGATATTTTATATAAAATGGTATTAAAAATAATCAATAAACAAGATATAATTGTCATGCCATGGAAATATCACAGAATTAAAAGTGAGATGATAAACCCCTTACCTTATGTCCTAATGTGTTCTCACATGATATTAATAACCTAAATAATAAAATTTGTCTTCATTAATTTATAATTAATGAACCTCATCTATGTGTTATTAATTTATTATAACCATATGAGGTTCATTAAGAAATTTTTTATTGGATTAAAAGGGTCAATTTTATTATATTGTAAGCATTTTCCTCATTGGATTTCATTATCAGTTTACTTCTATTCATGAATGGAAGTTCATTTGAGATATGGTTAACATCTAGAGTTGTTAGTATATATTATAAATGAAATTAAATATATATAATATATCTTATAATTATTTTTGTGACATACCATGAGGAAGAATCATTTGATAAAATTTAATGATAAACGTTTGGATTAACATGGCAGTTTTATACACAATGAACATGTTTTCTATTTTTAATATATATTGTTAGTGTGTAAGAATTTAATCACATTTCAGTAGAAAAAATATATATATTAGGATCTGGATCAAACATTAAAAATTTTTCATGACTTTTATTTAATATATTAATATAAATTTAAAACATTTCATCCTTGAATGTGATAAATTAACACGTCTCGTTCGTTGTTTTCATTTTCAGTATATGAGGAGGGAGAAAAGAGAGATGATGATGTAATTCCCCATTAGATTAATAAAATTAAAGTTCATGTATGGTACTAGAATTATCGTATCATTTGGATGAGGGGAAGTGAGGATAGAGAAAAAAAATAAAGGAACTAGTAAAATATGTTTAAAGAAAAAAGGAAGAGAGGTTCACCTCTTGAGTACTCCTCCTTGAGAATCCTCTTAAGGCAATTGTTTGCGGCCTTTTGGTGAGACCAGAAGGTCATGGATATCAGGGAGGGCTTGGGAGGTGTATTTGGTAGAACATAGGTTTGGTGCAAAGCATTAATTTTCTTGAAGGAAGAGGGTGGGGGTGGTTAATATAGTGGAGGGGATGGTGATTTTCATAATATTTTAATCATTTGTTTATTATTTTTCCCAAAGATAATCAACAGTGATGATCCAATGACGAAAAATTATAATAAGTGCATGCGAGTTAAAAACATTTTTCTTACCTATCTTAAACAACATTAATAACTCAATAAATCATGTATTTAGCATTTATCATAATTTATCACATTTTACTATTCACCCATAATTCATGTATTTCTAAAAAATCATAGAAATTCACCTTAACCATTTTATGAAGTGTAGAATCTAAAAATGAAGTTATTTATTTAAAAATATTCTAAATATGAGAAATTAGATTTTTAAATAAAATAATTATTTAATCAATAAATGCCCACACATAATATATTTATCTTCATTTTTAAGGTGCCAAAATTTTATATAAATTTTCATGGGTTTTTTTACCATTCATAAGGGTCATATTAATATTCATAAAGGAATGTTACTATTAATTAAAGTATGTTACTATTCATAAGGGAAGGTTATTATTCACTGAAAGTGATGTTGATTCAATCACACTCCAAATATAACCCTGATCGCAACAGCGTATGTCTTTTTTTTCAAAATTCAAAAACACAGAAATGGAAAATTTAACATTGTGGTCTATGTTATGACTACCTCTTAAATAACCAAGTGTTGTTCCAAAGAGGATCCATGTTTTATGTAATATATTCTATCTAATTAATATAATGTATTCCTGAGAAACATACCATAATATTTTTGAGGTGATATAATTTACATGTATGATAATGTTGTCCTAGTAGATACTTACGTAGAAACAACCTTAGTTAATAATGTCATTGTAAAATTAAACATTAATTTGTTCATTAATTTATTGAAGGTTGTGTTCACCTCCTTTAATGTGGTAATTTATATAATTGAATTATACAAGAACCAAATCCTTATTTATGATATCATATATCATCCTCTTGTATAAGTATGTTAATAATATTTCTGTATTACCATTGTTTTGGGTGTTAATTACTTTTTTTACTATTGATATTTTGTCATTTAATACATGATTTTTTCAATATGATCTATTTACTTAATATAGAAAATTATATGAATTTCATAATTTTTATTTTTACTCATCATATACATTTTATAATCATTTTTCAATGGTTAACGTTGAGAATGAATCACACTGCGTCATGGAGATAGTATGTCGTATGTAAGCCTGAGCAATGATATCATTCCCTTGATGGTAAAATGGTATATAATTTGATGATATAATTATAATTTAAAATTATTCTCATGTTTTATTAATTATTTATATCACTTATACTCTTCATCATACCATTTCAAGTAAAGTAGTGTTGAATAACAAATTACACTATGGTGTGGAGGTGATAAGTTGTACATTCACACACATGGTTGTCTTGTTATGAATAAGGCAGATAAAAGGAGGGATATATTTATACCATAATCATAATTACATATTACAATATATATTATACTAGAGTTGATACTTTTGTATGAAAATAAAATTGGAAAAGGAAGTAGAAGGATATTATAAATTGAATTCAATTGGTAGAACAATTACATCTTATTTGAGTGTATCCTTTTGATTTGAAGAAAAGGACTCCATAGGTGGATTTTCATCCCAAAATTTTTATTTTAGTATTAAGTGAGAGAATTTGGAAGGATAACTGGATAGTTTTTGGTTGATAAAAAGGGTTTTGAAGCTTGATTAAAAGAGGATGAGATGTTCCCTTTTATAAGAGCAGTGAGGGGGACTTTCAGACACTAACAAAGTATTAAATTAATATAAATTAAATTTCAATTAAAAATTTCTCAAGAGTGATGTATTTAGAATATAATTTTATAGTGTGTTGATATCCCCTCATAAAATAAATTTTATAATTGTAATTTTTTTTAAATCCCCATGATTTTTATTTATACTTAATTAACCTATTTAATTTTAATTGTTATATTAATATTATAAAGATTAAATGGTTATAAATATTTTCTTATATGGTGTCAATTGTCTATAAATGGAAAATATATGAAAATTTAATACTTTTAATTATCATTTTGTGGTTTTCAAAAATATCTATGATGTTTAAATAATGTAATAATAATTTTTTTATAAAATATCAACAATGTCAATTTTCACCCAATTCATTTCATTAAGATAAAATAAAATAGAAATAGAAGGATAATAATAATAGAATCATTTAATATACTCTTTATGTGTCATAATCACCAATAAAATTCTAGGATATCTTTAGATAATTAATGTTATATTTATTTTAATATTTCTAAAACTAGTTATTTAATATTTCTATTAAGAAAAAAAATTTCAATGTGACTATTATTTAATCATTAATGGAAAATATATAATCCCTAAAATTTATAAATACAGTAATATAATGTATTTAATTATTATATCATTACATATAATATTTATCATCTATGTTATCTTCTAGTAATCTCTATATTAAAACTATTATACTTATTAAACATTAGAGTGTTACATTTTATCACATTCACTGATTTTAATAATATTCATGTCATATTCTTGGAAAAGATTCCTTTAAATGATTTCCTTTAGAACCTTATATTATAAGGGTATAATTCATTCATACAAAAACTTTTTATAGGTGTTATGATAATTTATATTAATATTATTATCTTTATTTATATGATTTACCCTTAATCGTGGTAATACATTTATATTTAGTATATTTTCTCTTCTTAATGTCCAAAAAAGTAATCATATTTAAATAATTTGAATATTTGGATTCAAAATATTGAATTTTTTTCAGAATTCATAACACAAAATTTTCAAAAATTAAAATTATATTTATCACATTGATGGAACAAGAAAACAAGTTTTTTTAAGTAAAAAATGATCAAATGATTTACATGTGTATTTATACAATTTTAATGAGAAAATAATTCAAATGAACTACAATATATTAAATGATATAATTATAATCTATTTTATATCTTAAAACTAATGAAATTTATAATTTAGTGCTATAAATTATTTAGATAAAAAAATTTGTTATCAATTAAAATTTAGTATCTTTTAACAAACCATTAAAACATGGAACTTATTATAAAAATACCAAAAAATATACCAAGGTAAATATTGATATATTGATTTAAAATAAGAAGTTTATTTTGTGAAATGGAATACACAAATTCATAAAAATATGTTTTAAAATGGGTCCTCCATCAAAAGGTGGAATACTGTATTTTTTAAAAAATTCTACTTTTATCAGATAAATCGAATTCGTTATTATATATTGACTTGAAGTCACATAATATGAATTTAGATATTAAAAGGAATATATAAAATAAAAAATGTGGTTAATACTATTAATAACCTATAATTTATTGGCACGGTTATATATTATATTATACAATTAAATTTTATTAATATGTTGTTGGTTGGTAAAACTGGTTCTTGTGTGTAACGCACGCCAACTCATTGTTGTGTGTAGCATAAGAATAATATGGTTTTGAATAAAAGTCAAGAAATAAGAAAATTACAATTTATTCAGAAATGGAAAATAATGTTAAATATCTATATGTTACATATTCCCACCCTTTAATAAATATCATCTTCTTAATTTAAACATGGGATCAAAAAATAGGGGTTTGACATTTTGAGACATATTTCTTTCCATATCGCATAATAAAAAGGATTAATGAGAACCCCTATTTAAAATAAATAAAGTGATGTATGATGGTTAATATAGTTAACATAGAAAAGGATTACATGTAAGAAAACATGGACCTGAAAGAGAAATGTAACTACCATGTTTTGATGGAGTGTGATAGTGAACAATGTTTGGAGCAAATTGATGATTACAAATATATAAATCTACAATTATCTAAGGGAAAATTTTTTCATCAAAAAATTGATGAGGGTAGAATTTTTGCTGTCCAAATCAATACCCTAGATTTTATTATTTGTTATACTATTCAAGTAAGATCTAATATGATTTCATTCCTTATCATAAGCATAATACCATCCTTTATATCTGATTCGATCTATTTTCACATCATTTGATTCACCTAGAGATCGATATTCAAGATGATTCTTTCTGAATGAGTCTCATTTAAAAAATAATATATTATATATGTATTTAACTCATCTTTAAAATGTTTATAGATACAAAAACAATCAGTAAATATTATCTAATAAATCATACTTAATCATCAAGAAATCATAACAAATTTTCAACTTAACCAAATCCAACTATATGACTCGACCTAAATCCTTCCATCTAAATTCACTCTCAAAAAAGCGTTCTAAATTTAAATAAAATATTAACTATAGCATCCCCAAACAACATATTATATCTATTATTGAAAAATACCTTTTAACCTCAAAAAACATAATGATATAATAAATGCTTCCAAATAAATGATGAAGATGTACTATAGTATAATCCTTATATATATCCTAATTAATTTATCCATATAATAAATGATGCAATAATTCTTGAATATAAATACAAAATTACCTTAATCATTCAACTTCATTATTAAATCACTAACCATATATAAACATCTAATTTCTTAATACATCATTCATCTCGATTTTCTTTTGTAGCCTCTTCATTATCTATAGTACGACTATTTCATGTATAACTTGTGAATTCTAAACATTAACCAAAACTCAATGCATAATTTGAGAAGCAATAATAATAACCATGTATTGATGAAGAACCATTAATAGGATCCATAAATTTTTGGATCTTATTCTTAATCCATTTTAATACATTAGAATAATTACAAGGTATAAATTCTGGAAGGACCGATCATTTTATCTGTTTTGGAAAATATATTTCATACATGAACATTACATTAAAATTCTGAACATAACGTACAAAATATATAATCCATTATTCTCTAAATGTAAACATACATATAAATCATAATACAAATATCGTCAACCTAGGAAAATAAATCATAAAAAAGCTTAGATATTAGATGTGTTATAAGGATAAACAGTACATCAGAAGCATTCATAAATAGCCATAAATGTTATGGTAAATATAAAACTGAAGCACAATACTTTTAAAAATAACCATGAACATAATATAGAAATAATAAATGAAAATAAAAATTAAACAACCCAATGGATATTCTACTAGTTGAATAATCACATGTAAAATCAATAACTAATCACTTAATGTAGATGTTTAAAATGTGAGACATCATAACCACATCGTTAAGTCCTCGTGTGAAGACCATACATAACCATAACATCAAGGCCTCGTTATAAGACAGTTTTTTGTCTCCTAAGACCTACTAATGATTTGAGGGGCTATATAAGGAACCTCCCATCACTTACTAAGTCCAATGCATTACACATTTGAATAGGGAAGAACCAAAGATGAATAGTTGTATTAAAACTAGCATAAAAAATGTTAATACTTTAATCATAAACTAGGAATGGTATGAAAACAACAAATCCACAGTAACATTTATCATAAAACCATCAATAAAATATGGGAGACTATATCAGACTAAGTCATCCTCAATTAAACATTAAATACAACATTTTATGTCAACATATATTAAAATAATTCAACAAAATATTTAAAATACATTGAGAGAAATTAACGTTTTACATTTAAAAAAAGAAAATACTAATATTTATAAAATAAATCATTTTTTAAAAATAAAATTTTAGTATTTTAAGTTAATATTAAACATATTCACGCCTCATAAGGGTAGAAAATTTCCGCTCGCGCCGTATGCATTACAAAACATTATTTCCTTAATTTTTCCAAAAGATCATAAAGTACCTTGTTTTCATAATGATGAAAAGATTACTTTTTAATCATTTCATAAAAAGTAAATCATGGATAAAATTAAAATTAAAAAATATTCTATAAAATTTTTAAATACATTTTATGAAACATGGACATAGATGATAATGATGTCGCAATAGATACTTGTGTATAAACAACCTTGGATAATAATGAGATTGTGAAATTAACCCTTACCTTTTACTTTCCTTTAGTCGAGGGTGTTTTAACCTTTTATATAATGGTTAATGTATTTAATAAAATTATACCATAACCAAGTATATATATATGATATCATATATGATCCACATATATCATTTTA
The DNA here is from genome assembly GCA_963277665.1 of Viscum album. NCBI lineage: Eukaryota > Viridiplantae > Streptophyta > Magnoliopsida > Santalales > Viscaceae > Viscum > Viscum album. The sequence continues at coordinate 1,222,790,149 of OY728131.1, read as the reverse complement.
TTAATAAAATTTTTGTATACCCTTGTTTCATGTGTTAACTGCTTTGTTTTCCCTTTCTTTTTTTCATGAAATTAATGCTTGTTATAAATAGGATGTATTTGGATCATATAAATAATTATATTTAGTTCATAATTATAATTTCTACTCATCATAAAATTTTTTAATCATTCCTAAATGGTTAGCATGGAGAATGAATCTCACTGCGTCGTGGAGACAATAGGTCGTACGTAGCACGATCGACATTATCATTACCTTGTTGGTCACATTTTATGGAAATGAATTATATATTCATATAAAGAATTCATATAATTTTATATTAATTATATTTATCCATAATACTCATAATTATAACATTATTAATAATTTTGTGTTGAATAAAAAATTACACCACAAAAGGAGATGGTAAGTTGAATGTACACACACATGGTAATATTGTTATTCATAAGATAGATAAAACAATGAATCTGGTAGTAAAATAATAAAAATAATATATAATAATTTAGATTATATTGGATTTATTACTTTATCATGGAAAAAACATTATAAGAGGATATACATGAAGAAAATAAATTAAATTGAATGGGTAAAACAATTACATCTTATTCGAGTGTCTCTTTTTGATTTTCACTAAATGACTCATCTGGTTGGATTTTATCCCCAAGTATTAACTCTATTTTTAAGTGAGTGAATTTTTTTAGCATAACTAGTCATGTTTTTCCTAAGACAGATGAATTTAGAGGTGTTATTAAATTTAGAGAAGATGTTCCCTTTCATAAGAGAGGTGAGAGGCACATTAGAAAAATCTCCATGTATTATATTAATATAAATTAATTTTTAGTTCTTAATGGATCTACAGTGAATTGTTTTGATGATAAGTTGAGAATGTGTTAAAATACACTAAACCAATAATATGAAAACATTTTTTTATTTTATCTAAAACCTTATCATTTTGATTTATACTTAATAAATATATTTAATTTTAATCGTGGTAATAATATTCTGAATAATAAATAAATATAAATATTTACCTATATATTGTAAATTATCTATAAATGAACACATAATAAGATTTTCGACCTTCTAATTATCACTTTATAATTTTAATATATTTTCTTATTTGTTAATTTTTTAATAAAATTTAATTTTTATAAAATATCATTAGTGTGAATTTTAAACCTATTCATTTAATTGACAATAAATAAAATTCAAATATAATTATAACATTAATAAATTAAATGTAATATACTCATAAAATGGAATTTTCACAATTAAAACTCTTAGAGAACATTAATTAATAAAAACTATATTAATTTTATATTTTTAAAACCATTGAGTTGATATTTATACAAATAAAATAATTTTTGTGTCACTATTGTGTCATCATTAATTTTAAATATTTATACTCTTAAAATTATAAATAAATTAATATGATGTAGGTAATTATTTTATGTTTCAATATATTATTTATAATAAATATTATATCCTAGTTTTCACTATATTAAAATCATTATACTTACAAAAAATGAGAGTGTGACTTTTTTGTCATATTCATTGATTTTATTAATATTTTTGTCATATTAACGGAAAAGTGTCCATTAAATGCTTCCCTTTAGAACCTTAGATTACAAGGGTCTAAATGAGACATTTGAATAGATTTTCATAGGTGATAGGATAACTTTCAACCTTACTTTTTTATTTAATTACCTGATTTACATTTAATTGTGGTAATAAAAACCTTACTAACGTTACTATTCATAATATCAAAAAATAAAAGAAACTTTTTTATATAATTTTTACCTACTTATATAAAATATGGTATCAATTTTTAAAAATTTAAAACACATAGGTTGTTGTAATAAATTTAAAATTAATCTCGATGATGTGAAGAGAAAATAATTTTTTAAAGTAAAAATGATCAATTGATAGAATTATGTTTATATCCAATTTTAATTTTGAAATAATTACAATGACCTAGATTGTATTGAATGATAAAAATATTTTATATTTATAATTTAAAACAAGTTAAATTGTTAATTTAAAAATATTAATTATTTCTATGAGTAAAGTTGTTATCAATTAAAATTTAATATTTTTTTACAACTCATCAAAACTAGAAATATTTAAAAAAAATGACAGAAAATTAACCAACATAAATTTTGATATTATGATTCCAAATAAGTAACCAATTTCATTAAATTAAACATAAAAGGGTGATAAAACTAGTTTTAATATGGGTGATCCCTAAAAGGTTAAAAATAATATTTTTTTAAAAAATACATCTTTAAAAAAAATTAATTCGTTCTTATATCTTGTCTGGAAAACAGATATTTTGAATATAAATAAAATTTAAAATGTGGTTAATACTATTCATAACATCTAATTTAATGGTCAGGTTTTATATTTTATTAAATAATAATCTTTTATTAATATATTTTTGGTTTGTAAAACAAGGCCTTTCCTATAATGCAAGCCATATCATTTTTGTGTGTAGGATAAGTTTAACATGGTGTGATTTCAGAATAGAGAAAGCGATGAAGTTAAATATATTATGAAATGTGGAATATTGTAATGTCTTGGGGAGTTACATAGAATCTATTGCAACATTTTATCAGATTCTTTAATATGTTTCATGATATATCTTACAAATCGATATGTGCACATTAAATCCTTACCAAAATCGTCACATTTATCATTGAAATATCCCATTAAATCTTCCATAATTTATTGTAACATTACTAGAGAAATCTGATTACACCAAAGATAATGGATCTAAGAAGAAACTATTTTTACCTATGATAGAAACAGATCAAATCCACTCTGAAAATTTATAACAATGGATGGTTATAAATGTAAAATAGAAAATGGATAAATCTTCTTTGATGAATAAACAAATTATGATTATAAAAATTCATAATGTATTAATGGTATCTTTGATCTCATTCCTATAATATTAAAATCACATAAGGAACATCAGAAGACAAACCTTTATTCACCATTTGGTGGTTCTGAGGGGAGTATATTTGAGATGAAACCATAAATCAATGTTAATTAAATTAAGAAATTTTATGTAAAACATCATTATATAGTCTTAAAATAGATTTAATTTACACATTTTCATTAGAACATGCCACCAAAGTTTCATGCTGAACTAATTGGACATATTCAATGCTCATTATATGCTCTTTTTGAGTAGCGAACAACCCAAACACATATGAAAATTAAATTTTTATATTAAGGATTAATTTTATTAAGTGATATTATATATGAAAAAATAATATCCACATTAATAACTCAATAATATATATCGATATTATCAAACTCTATCATTACATTTGAAGAAAAAGATTCTTTTTCAGGGCTATTTGAGATTTTACAAGCCATGCTAACTTCCTCATTAATAAATGGAGGTGGTGATGGTGAAATTGTATATGAGAAGGGTAAAAATTCCCTATATACACATCGTATTTATTAGATTTATAAATTAGTTATCCAGGACGAATTAGAGCATTTTTATAATGCTCAAATGTAGCATCTAGCCTATCATTAGTAAATGGACCACCGAGCACAGTATCCAATAGTCAGTCCATATGTACAACAATAGTTGTATCAGAAATAGGTCCATCAAGATGCATACCTAATATAGGTAGTTCATAAAAACATATCTAATAAACCTCTCCCTCTTTAGGTCTTATTATTAGAAACTCACTGTCATATTTTCAAGCCACTATATGCTCAACTTCCCTAGATAACACAATCTCAACAGGTGTTTTGTCCACAGGTAGTGTGGTTTGAGATGGCTATCCCCTCCTTCCTGTCCCACTAGGTTCAAGTAATTTGAATCAGAGTCTATTAAATACATGATGTTATTCCAACAAATAGATGGTAGGGTGATACGTTTTAGACAAATCACTACATTTCAATCATTATGAACCACATTTTTTTCTTTAGAACCAATGTGATTAGACTAACATAGATATATTAGTTATTAATACCCTCTCATTTTCTTCAATATTAGATAAAATTAATCACATACATCAAAATATTAATATTGAAATTATTTATCGAATAATATAAAACCTAAATTTTATGTAATGAAATATAATCTATCTCACTATATATCTATGCTATCCCATTATGAACGAACATAAAAAAATAACTATAGTATAAAATCCTTCTCTAGTTTCTTGTGAAAGGTAGATGTACTAAAAATGAACATGAATAACTTTTTCTATCAAAGTGAGCTAGTTCCAAAAATCTTATGACCAAATTGAAACTCCCCCTAATGGGGGTAATGAATAAAATTATTCAATTAAGTAAATGATAATATAACTTATTTACCATTAAAGCATGAAAATATTAAATCATATGTTTTGTTGAACTAGAAATAAATATTCATCATAAAATATTTTATCTCGTATTCAAATAGGGATCTTTATTTCATCTCATGAATAATTAAATCCCAACCAATAGATCAAATTACAATCTTTATCAGTATATCGTTACTATATATCCATTACACATCAAGGGATTTTCTAGTGAGAAATCGTCATGGTGTGCTACCATAGAATTTATTAGAAGAAGAAAACTATCCCTCGTCTCATAAATTTAAATTTCCCATTGTATACATGGTCTATTTTAGGTTGATCATGGATTGAAATGTTTGAGGTCCCTTGAGTTTGTTAAAATTTGTGATGGTAATATGTATATAATGGAAAAATAGTCAAATGATGATTTTCATTTCGGTCACATTCCAGATTCCAAAAATTATTTCCTACCTAAATGGGTTTTTTGGTTGATTCCATCTATTATATATTATAAAGTTAAATAAGATCAAAAAGATTGATATTTTACATTCTTAAATATCTGCTCTTAGATATAATAGTCATTTTAAAAAAAAGATACTATAATAAATTAATCATTAATTAAATTAAAATTTAAAAAAAGTTACATAAAAATTTATCAATATAAGATTAATTATATTTATTTCAATTAGAATATACCTAGTTATAATTTTGATAAAATATAAAAGTTATCATACACGGGTCCTAGTAAAAATATATTCTAATTAATTCACAGTAGAGAAAAAAAGAGTAGTATCACTATTTTTATAATGCTATATTCGCAAATGATTCCTTAGATTTATATTCGTTGTTCTATAAGAATTTATTTGATTTGTATAAATGTTGATAGCATATATTTTGTCACAAATAATTGGTACTTTATTATGATTTAATCCAAAATCCATCTGTCCCTTTTTCATCAATAATTAATGTAATAAAAATATGGATACAAAAATATATTATTCTTTAGTAAGAGATAGTGCGACATAGTGTAGTCACATTTTAGACTAGGATTCTTGTGTTTTTTCTTGAAAATAGGGGGTTCTTATTAAAATCTTTATTTCTAATCTATGGAAAAAATTCCAAATAAAAAAATAATATTAAATTAAAATAATTTTATGTGAATGTACTGAATCCTAAAATATTCCTTTTCTGTTCCAAAAAATTATTTGAGAATATTCTAAATATATTTCTTTATTATTTCATTAAATAATTCTGAAATAGAAAATGAAAACAAAATATCTCATCTAATACATGTACAATATAATAAAATTAAAATTATTTCTCAGTAAATTTTATGGAAAAGTACTTTCTAAACATCAACCAAGTTAATATTTTCATTATATTTCTTATGGGGATATGTGTATTTTACAACTTTTAATTTCAAATCAGTTAAATTAATCAAGTTTTAAATATGTTTGATTCAGCACATTCCCAAATCCATTCTGATAAATTTGAAAAAATTAAAAATACTTTACCACATCCAACATGATTATATAGAATTCTATTTTTATGAGTGTTGAAAATTAATTACACTATTTTTTATTTATTGACCAATATATTAGATCAAAAAAATATATTCGAACTAGAAAAATATATGAAGATGATTATATTCCAAAAATAACGTAGGATTTGGTTTACCTATTAAAACACAATTTTATAAAATAAATGAACTTAATGTCTAATACCTAGATCTATATGCTTATTTAAGGGCATAAAGTACTTTGGAATGTTTTAATAAAATATTTGGTTTATAAGGATGTTAAAAATCAGGATGTTGTTTAACATGTACCTCTACCATAAGAAAACCATTCAAAAAATAATATTTTATATCTATATGATATAATTTGAAATTAATATGTGATTTATTGGCTAAGAGAATCCTAATAGATTCCAATCTATATGAGTTAATATATCATCATATTAAATTCATTATTCATGAATTTAACCCTTATCAACTTGACTCTCATTATTCATAGTGTTCACACCCTTATCATCCTATTTAATGTTGAAAACATATTTTGTTCCTATAACATGATAGTTTTAGGGTATTTCAATGTATTCACAAAAATTTTACCTCTTTAACTATTTTAATTTATCATTCAATTATATAACCCAACACTCATATGTTAAGGATTATTTTATAATATTACACTCTTGCTAGATTGAATGGATGAAAACTCTACAATTATTCCTACAATCCATTTAGTTATAATCAATTCAACTCAGCTTTTTACAATTATTTATAAGGGTTTCGTTTTAAGGATTATGAGCTGTCATGGATGAAGACTATATAGTTTGGTTTGATAAATCACACTTTGATTTTTTTTTAAAATAATTCCACAAATCATTATCCTCTTTACTTTTAAATAGATTACTATGAATTCTTATTTTGAATGGAACCATCTAGTTCATAAGCATTAATATTTTTTGATCAAAATTATAGATTTCATCAAATTTTATTGGTATTGAATCTTAAAAAACATTGAACATTTATTTTAGACTCCATATTCCTCAGAATTATTATAATATCCAAGTAAGATCCTATCATATGTATTAAGATCATACAAGATTATACTTGGTGTTTATAATCTAAAACATGAATCCATGAACCATAATGTATCTAATATTTATATTTCAGTCATTCTATGTCTCATAGGTTTCTTGTTCAAAGTAGTCCTTATTAGACCATTTCATATAGTATAAAAGGTTTTATTCACACCGTCATCTGAAAAATGAGTAGGTAGGTGAAATTATCATTACATAGTTCTTGAAATTTATTTCAAAGATCATTACATCCTTTAAAAAACAAATTTTTTTCGAGATTCCATGGGGGGTGAAAATTTATCTTCCATTCCATGTTTTGAATAATAATAATTGAACTAATGGTTTTCAAACATTAATTTTTATTCCCTTCTTAAAGAAATAGATTTGGAATCTTTCTCTCTTGGAGGAAACATGCAAAAACCAAATTAAAATATAACATGATTATCTCATTACCCATAAAAAATAAAACTCTAGTAAATAAATGAAAATCATCAAATAAAATATAAATAGTTTTTCCCTATTAGGATTGAAACTATAGAAGACCCAAAAAAATCCATATTAATAAGTTAAAGAGGTGTAGAATAATAAACCTATTTAATATTCATAAATTATGGAATGTGTTTATTTACCATATTTAGTGCATCACATAATTTATTTTTATTAAATTTATGTTAAGGAAAATATAAAACTGGACTAAGTTCTGAAATTGTTTATCTAACAATAGACACTAAAATGTCTAAATAATCTATTATATATCCATGATTTATTTATTTCATCACTAAAACTAGTCACATTCATTAATTCATATAATTACAATATATAATATAGAAATTATCCATTCTAGGTGCATTGGATTTGATATATTTATCTTTAGAAATTGAGTGTGAATAATTTAAAATTTCAACGAAATAGCCTTCATGATAATGATAAAAAATACCCATCAAATTTTCATTTAACCATTACACATAGAGAACATTATTGATGAGGGATATGATTGGATTTTCACCATACCCATATCAAATTATTTTTCTTATTTAATTTACACAAAAAGTGGCATACCCTCCCTCAAAATTTTATATGAAGTTCAAATTATAAAATTTCTATTCATATGCCTTCATGATCTATAATTTTCATCATGTTTATCATGAATTATTTTAGATTTTTTTCCATACAAATAAAAATTAAATGTCAAATTTTATTTGTAGCCATATTTTCTTGGGTCTAGAAATGTTTTCACCTATATATTTGGGAACCCAACTATATTTATGCACTCAATAAAATACATCACTAAATATTGAAAAACCATTAAAATGAAAAAAATTATTAATTGTGTAGATTTTTGGGTATTTCAGAACAAAATATTTAGAAACAATCCATAAATATACCTAATGAAAATATCTTAATATAGAAATATAATTATTCTTAAATCTAGGAAAACCTATTTTTTGTAATTTTTTTGATTCTGACCTTGGAATCCATATATATATATATATATGATTTATATTATTTCCCAAAATTTGAATTAAATATTTTAATCTTTTTTTAAAAACACTCGAAGCATCATTAAAATCAGAAATTTATTTTTTTAATTATAAGATATTATATACATGTTCAATAAAAAATTCTTTTAAAATTGTGATATTGGATTTTGATTTTTAATTTTTTTATGTTCTTATTAAATTTCCATGTCATTATTAGAATTAATAATGGATATATTTTTTATTTTGAAGGGTTATTACTTATTTTACGATGTGTAATAGTATAAATTTTAATTATTCATAACATCAATTTAAATTTTCAGATTTGAAATCACGTTTAGAATAATAATATTAATGTGCATAATTAGAATGTTCCACAAATCATGAGTTGGATGTATGATTGGATTGTTAGACTTCTTATTCTGAAGATATGTATTCACTAGAATATTTTGAATAAATAAATATGTATTTCACATCATTATTGGATTTCTTATTGTAACTATCCTTCAAAAAATATATATTTTTTTAAATTTTTTTCTTTCATGTATATGTGAAATATTTAATTTGATATGTACATGATTTATTCATTGAAACAATATTAATTACACAAAATTCTCATCAAAATACTTATCCTTATTTAAGTGATTCATTAAAAAACATCTATATTTATTAAAAATATTGAATTAAATTGAAATTTGAGAGTCCTCAATATCTAAATTAGATCGTAAATATCGGATTCTACTATTTCTTTTGTTCATTTCACTTCCTGACATCTTTCACAGTTGAGACTATTATAGTATCATTTTTCCTATCTAACTAACATATTCTCCCCAAATTCAACATCCATATCAGTATTAAACATCTGAAGAGTTCCAATAATATTTTTTTTAAAAATCCTTGACATATATAGATCGATTGATTGAATTTTAAATTCCACCTTATCTTAGGCATATAATTATTAGATATTTTGCAGTTGGATAAGGCTTAATAATTGTAGTTTTCAAAGAAGAAACATAGATAATATTTTATCTAACTCTTCCATTTAGTTTACCAATTATATATCATGCTATCATTCCAATTGCATAAAAATTGATCTTGAATGTATTATATCATTGGAATATCAAATTATCTAGACCTTTATATGAAATTGAATTGGTATTTCACATTTCATGGGATTTCTAGCATCAAGAAAATCTATTGAACTCATCCAAACATTGTTCCCGAATTATAGAATTCATCAATTAATTATTTTTATAATAACTGAATTCATTATCAAAATACAAGGTTTATCATTTAGTTTTTTTTCAATTAATATGTATTCATGAATTTGAGAAAAACCTTCAGACCAAGGTCCTTTAGATAAACTATCATTTCTGTTTTCCATATACTTTATTTCTAACCATTGAAATATGATTCTATTATAATAATCATTCCTCATGTGTTATAATTCAGTCAATATATTTTAGAAATGATATGGAGACATCAATATTTGAGAGCAGATAAATTAAGATTTATAGGCTATAATACCATCTTTCTTCATAGAAGGCTTGTAAAAGTCATTGGATGGGGGTATGAATTGAGTTCTTGAAAGTTTCATCACATTGAAAATGACACCCTTTTAAATATTAATAAACTATAATAATTTATTAAGTTACTATGTTAATGGAAATAAATAATATAAAATAAAAGAATCTAAAATATAGATTTTTAGAGGTGTTGAGAATAAAATTCCCTTACTCCACTCTAGAAAGTCTCTTCTCAATATGTATGGTGCTTTTAACTAGTCCATTCCTTTTTATGTGGAATTAGAGTAATTTTTCTACAGACTATATCACTAAGAAAGAGTATTCAAAACATGTTATAATAAAACATGAGATTTCATTAGGCTTCATAATGGCTTTAGAAGCAACGTCTTATAGGTTCTTCAATAAGTAAAATTTTACAATGAGATATGTGTAGGAAAAGTGATTTATGGTTCACCATAATGTTATTAGAAAAAACTAATATATATGAGATATATTTATGAGGTATGATAATGAAAAAGAATGTAGATCAAGTAGGATCATTAAAAATTATATCAAATTTTATGGATAATGCATTGTAGAAGATCATGATGCTTCTTCTTCATTTTCACAAAAAGTTGAGTAATGTAAAAGATATTCATGAAATAAATTTTGTTGGTACATTTTCTAGTATATTCTCTTCATCTTTATATATAATTATTAGAATTGAGAGATCATTTAATATATTTTAAAATTTATTAAAATTATTTTTTATTCTCACAATGCATGATCCTTAAATTACATGATCTAAAACATATATCTTTCCCAAAAATACCTCATCAATAGTAAATATATAAATATTATCTATAAATTTATTTCCTTAATAATTACCATCCTTTTATTATAATTATTGTTCTAAAATGTGTTAATCTATAATTTAATTATAACATGATATCATCCAAAGATCACTTAAGTTATTATATATTAACAAATACTTATTTTAGGATGACATATATGGCATTGGATCATTACATAGAAAACTTTTCTATAATGCCAAATTAACATATCCCTTGTTCACATATATAAATGTAATCATATATCTAATTTTTTCATACACCCAAATTGATCCACAAAGGATATTTTCACAAGAATCCAAATCTGATATAGCTGAATGTAACTATATAGCTCATTTCAACACATACCAAATTCACATAAGCAATTACATCATGTAATATATTCTTCTAATTGATTGATCTATGTGTCTAATTTCACATGTACCAAATTAAATAAAATAGGTGGATTTCATATATAATATCCCTTCATTTAATAATCTTTTATTTGCAAATGCCTCATGTGACTGATTTTTTCTGTCATAGGAAAATTTCATCCAAATTTTCCAAAATTGAAAAATTGAATTTTTAGCTATCAAAACACATTAAATAGTAATATGACTTTATTAAATAAGATAAAAAGGATTATTAGTAAATTATAGAGGGTATTATAGATATACATGTGATTAGTTAGATTAATATTATCATTCCATGAAAAATTAAAATTGCATATCAAATTAATATTTTAGTTTGATTCTTTCTTCTTATACTGTATTATTTAATATATAACTTCCACCCAATATTTTAGGTATTTCTCTGCCGAATTTATAATTATTTTTCAAAGAAATTCATCATTTAATTTTAAAATGATATATATATTTTATTCTAAAATATGTTATTGACTTTGATTCTGGTCAAAAGTAAATTAGTTATCATCAAATCAATGTGGGTAAACATAAAATATTTAAAATGATTGCAGAGTATTTCATCCAACATCTCTATCATTTTGATATTTAAATCTGGGTTTATAAAACAATAACATTATTTCATTTGATGAGACCATTATTGGGATGTAAATTATTAAAATAACATTTTAAATTTAATTTTAATTGGTTTTTAAAATGATTATAATTGTGACTTATATGTTTTTCTTCTAGGGTACCATTGTCAAAATATAATTAAAACTCAATTTATGATCCTATTTTATTTTACTTTTATTATCTATAAGAACAATACTCATTTTCAATTATGTTTTCTATATTAAATTTTATATCCTATTATGTTATTTTTTTGGTTGATTAATATTTTGGTATCATTAAATCCAAACTAAATATTACTTTTGATGTTATAACTCATGAAAATACTATGTGAAGTGATTTATTTCAATGGGATAATTGAGGTATGATTTCGATGGATGCGTGATTTTATTCATGGCATAAGAGCCTCAACCTAGTTTGTGAAGACTCAACAAGTGCATCAAAGAGACCTGAAATCATATCAAGGAAGAGGTATATTTCTGGGTTACTATAGAATTAATATACTAGATATTGAAGATGATATTTTTCAATTCTGTAGAATATAAAACCATTTATCTATTTTGTCATGACCCAACACAACGGGGCTCAAGCCGTGACTCCCATAGACCACCTCTAATAGGCTAGGGGCTAGCGTCTAGCACCGAGTAGGCTATCTTACACAAGGGAGGAATTAGCCTAAGGTACCATTACACATGCACCCACATACACCTCCATGAAATAATGTAGATATATAAAACTGAAAATTAAAAACTTGCATACATGTATCCTAAACAAGAGTGAAATAGCAGTACAAAAAGGGAAAAAAGGTCCCACCAAAGGAAAACTACAAAAGTGTCTAACATGTTTAGAAGGAGGGAAAACACTACCAAAAAAACCTACTAGTAAGCTCCTCGGCACAGCTCTGGTAAAAACCCCGGTCAAACCCACTCACTATGATCCACCTACTTCGGGTCCTCCTCGAACTCCATAGAAAGGCATGTGGTTTGTAGAAGACAAAAACATTTGTGGGAAAATCCCTTGAGGGGGTGAGTATAAAAACACTCAGTAGGCACCCCAAAAATCCAAAAAAAGAGATCAACTGAAAAGAAAACATTCCACTAATCCTAGACAGAGGCAACCCAGACAAGAAAGAAGCTCCATATCATGACCATCCTCAGCTAAACAAATTTAGTTAGCTCAATCGAGGTGTATGCCCATACATACACCTTGAACATCCAGATATACCCAGCTCACGCACCAAGCAACATGAGGTAACGACCTCATCACCAGAAATGGTTCACAACTAGGATAACACACTCCACGATCACTGTCATCTTAGATTACACTCGTCGGAGAGATAAACTCCATCGGGTCCCACACAAATATCTCAGATGCTCACCCGAGAGATCACACTAGTTAGATACCATCCCTGGGAAAACCTCACTGAAAAAACAAAAACACCAAACTACTCGGATAGGGGATCGCTCCTAGGGTACTCTAGGTGATACCAAAACCCACACTGGTATAAAAAGATCTCATAGATAGGGGATCACTCTTAGGGTCTGATGGGGGATACCGTAACCCGATCTGGGATTCGTAAATCTCACAGATAGGGGATCACTCCCAGGATCTTCTAGGGGATACGACAACCCAATCTGGCGCTCGATAGAAACATGTAACTCAGATAGAGGATTGTCACCCGTGTCATGATAGTCATGACAATACCAAAAACCCTATCTAGTAAATCTCACACTATATGGGATCGAATTGATGATTCCACATCCCTATAGAAACCATGCACTGAGTAGTGGATCATATAACCAATGACACCGCAACCTTACTAAAATCCTCATACTGAGTAGTTGATCACATACCCGATGATTCCACAACCGTACTGAGGACGACCTACTGCGTAGGGGATCATATTCCCAATGATGCCACAAACCCTACAGGGTTAACCTTCTAGATAGGATATCACTTCCTGTGGATAAGTGGTCACAACGATACCAAGAACCTAATCTAGGGAAACGATGCTAGAGGATCCAACTCCGGGACCACCATAGGGATGCCACAACTCTAACAGATTATAAATCCCATTGAGAGGATCCAAAAACTATACTAAGGTTGTGATGCCACGCGAACCCTCGTAGAAACGAACCAAGGGAGTACCCTCAACCATTTATGTTCAAAATCTCTCTAACCCGAGCGACCCACTACAACTCCACACTGTGCACCTGCAAGGCCGATACTGAGGCCAACATCGCGATCTACGTGAAAAAAAACACAGGATAGGCTGTTTACTCGCCCAAAACGGACCACCGGTGAAAAGGATCTATTCACCATAGCTAACCTGTGCAGGGCCCACACAACGATCCCGAAACTCATCAAGCAGATCATACCATTTCAATCCCCTCAGAAAAACACGCGGGATCCACTTATATTTCGTCTGAAACAGACACCCAATGAATAAGGTATTATTCACCGAAGCCAGCATGGGTGGGGCCCATGGCTCAATCTCGAACCTCATCGAACGGATTGCACCATTGTGATCCTCTCGAAAAACACACAAAGGATCAATAATTCATCTGCCAAAATCGGGCTCTTGGTGAGAAAGTTGTGTTTCTCTATAAACGCCCAAACTGACCCTCACAGGGCCCACACCCCAAACTCAGTCACAACACCCAAAAACCATCAAGAAAAGTGCGTTGTACCATCAGGGTCTCAAATCCACTGATGGAACGTCAATTAGACTCTTTGGGTAGAAGATTCAACTTCCTGAAGTCAAATAATAATAAAATATCAATATTTTATTCGAAGATTCAAACTTCTGAGCCATAATCCTGAATATTTGAAACCCCTGAACCCACCTCAAAGGGTTCTCCTTATTTCTAGAGTGGTGTCGCCAAAGACGGAATGTGAATCTGACACATGGATTGAATGAAACGGGGGTTTTAAAACTGCCGTGTACAAGGAGAACGTCGGACCGGACTGAACCAGCCGGCCTGGCCAACCAATATTGGCCGACCCCCATTGCAGGGTCACCGATAATTGGTAGCTAGACCACCACCCCTGTGGTGGTCTGATGATATTCTCATGGGCCTCCACCGCGGGCTGCTGCTGTCGTCCTCCGCCACACCAGCAGACATTCTAAGGGCCGTCGAGGGCACCCTAGGGGTCCAAACGTGCTTCCGAAGGCATCTGCGCACCCCCTGAGACCGGATCCACACATCTATAGGTCAAAAAACAGAGAAAAACCAACCAATTGGGATCTAGGATTTCGAAACTCCAAATTCCTACCTATTGGAAGATCGCCGAAACTTCAGCTGCAGAACGACGTTTGTGACGCACTGGAGCTTGATCTGCTGATGATCGGTGTTAAAAACGGACATCTGGGGCTCGATCTACCATAGAAACGGAGGAGGGAGGGGGTTCGTCAACTACTGTGCATACAAGTGGTTGGGGGAGATGGGTTTTAATTTTATTTTTAATTTTTTAATAAAAACCTCATTTCATCTCCCCGCCATCACACCTCCGACCCGACACTCGGCACCGACTAAAATTATGTCACGCCTAGGTTAAACACGAAGTTATGAACGCAACGATGGACTCAGAATTGTGATCTGGGTCTCATTTCAAGAGTTATTCGAGCTGACACTCGTAAATAATCATTTCCATTAATTTACAAAAACTCCCCTGGTGGCTTTTCTCACAGGAGGCCCGCGACCGCAAAATTTACAACCTGCCTAGGGTAAACGACACATTCCGGACGCAACCATGCCATTATATTCCCGTTCTGAGCTACCTTTTAAGATATAGGACACCCCTTCCATGTGCATAGTATAAAAAAACTTAATACTTTTATAAAATTTATTACGGTCCCACCGAACCTTGGAATCGCACGCTGTCTTCGTGCCTAGCTCTGGAATTATTCATAAGAATATTCTAATGTTTGACAGAGCCAAAACCTGAGTTTCTACATGTTTGGTCTTTCAGGCCACCAGGTTTATCTTTGAGTCCTTCAAGTCCTTCGAACCCCCAAGGCTTCCAGGCCAGTCGATATTTCGGTCTACCATATGGCCTTTGGGCCACCACAAGGCATTTGGGCCACCTCAATGCATTTGGTCCACCTAAATATGCCAATGTACTAGATAGATTACAAGGAACAAGGATCCATACTAGGATTCATAGAAGGTGAATTCGCCAAAGCTGAGCTAACCATACTTGAAGGATTGAGAGGGTATGACATTTTCATCGGTACCGGGCCTATGTAGCTCTGCATAGAATAGCTAGCCAACCAACCATGTATAAGGGACCTTCATTAAAAATTAAATAATATTTAACTAAGTTAATAATTCACCTTGAGGATAATTTTATGTATAGATAATTATATAATTATGTCATAACTTATAATTAGCATTTCAAATATTACAATTAGCCACACAAACATACTTTAATTTTTTTTCATAAGACAAAAAGTCATTAAATGAAAACATGACTTCATGTTTTAATATCATAACTTTTCCATGATAAAATACTTTAATCTAATATTATTTATGTCATGTGAAAAATATTTCAAAACATGGGATGATTATAAAATGTTTAGTAAGGGATACATAAAAAATTAAAACTATTTTTCTTTAAATAACACGAAAAACATGAATACATTATTATAAAATAATAAATTTCACCTTTATGAAGTAGTGAAAACACTTCAGTACATATAAAATCATTTCCTACCCTTTTTCTAACCAAAATAATCCTATAATCCCATAGAATTGAACATATAACATATAACGGTAACTTGGGACATTAACATACTTAAATTAAATAACCACATGGTCTAATTCCACATATTTCACTAAATAAAATAGCCATATGACCGAATTCCATTCCCAATGCATCAGAGGTCATAAGGTAACCACCCATCCTTGTTTGGTCATAGAACCACCTGTAATTTGGTTTATCGCCTAACCACCCATCAAATGGTCAGGTACAATTAGATAATCATAACACATAAAATATTTCAAATTTCAACATTTCAATAATGAAATTTCCTTTGAAATAAAAATAAATCATTTCAAGATACTAAAATACTCAATTCCTTTAAAAAACCATTTTCAATTCCAAAACACCCAAAAACAATATAAGGCGTTTTTTTTCCTTTTAAAAACATTCAGGCTTAAAGAGGAAGATAAATAACAATTACGGCGACCGATATGTAATTTTCACCACAGACATTATTTTTTTGTTTTCATCTAATAAAATTCTTTGTAGAAAAAATATTTTATTCGAATGAAAGTTATATTAAAAGGGTTGTATTATACATCATATAGAATAATGAGGTATATATTGTCAAAATATGTCTCAATGAATAGATGTTGGGATGAAGTCCCTTAACATGAGTATAACTTGTCTCATCTGTTCCCTGTTCTTCCATAATAGTAAAACTAAGTAATTTTTTTACTTTATTCCGATAATTTTTCATGTTTATTATTCCTTTTATATCACTTATTACCTTTCTATAACAATTATTTAATTATTTGAGTTTATATAAGACATGTTGTCATTTTCCGAAACTTGAGTAAAAAATGAACTACTTATCCACAGAAGAAATGATATTATCTCCAGAATGACATTATCTCTAGAATGATATTCATGATTTATTTATAATTGAATATTGAAATGGGTCATTATATCCATCCCCCATTTAAAAATGGTGTCCTAGCTATTTTAAAATTTGGCTTGGAAATTTCATTGAACGTCCCACATTAAAAAAGAGTCAATAAAACGATAATGTTAAAAGAAATAAAAATAATTACAAAGGTCACCCTATATAACACATACTATGATTCCATGTAAGAAAACATTGATATGGAAGATAATATAACTCTCATAGATTAACAAATAGTTCTAGGTAACATGATCAGGGAAGGTTAACCACCACAATACAATTAATTTGGGGTTGGGTAAAGGTTTTTTGATAAAAGAAATCTTATAACATTTTTTTGTCAAGATCCTTTTAATAGAGTTGATGAATTTTATTAGTACGTAGACTAAGATCATAAGGAAATTTACTTACATGAAAAGTAGTGTTTCATAATTTAATCTAATTTCTACCAAAAAAACTCATATTGTCACCAAACTATGAGTATTCTAGATGACTTAGTCATATCTAAGGTTCTAGAATCAACTTATAGAGAACCACATATTCCAAAAAAACGAACTATATATTTCCCCTATCTTTAGAAATTAACCAAAACCAAAATTGTGAGTATGAGATAATATAATCCCCAAAAAAGGAAACACTTTATAAAAATAAATAATTCTCTTAGTCTCTATAATTTAAAAAAAGACACCCAATGTTCTATAATTTCCATTCAATAAACAATTGTCCATAAAATTAATCAAAGTAATCCAAATTAATATTGAACCCCTAATCTCAAAATAATTTAATCACATAGTCTTCCACAAAAATTCTTAACATTTATATTCAAATAACATCGGCTAATCTTAAAGTCTCATACTGAATTGTAATTAACCTAATCAAGTATTCTATATGATTGTTTTATGATTTCTTTAAATAACCATAATCCCCATATATCCCCAATAAAATCATATATTCTTCCAAAATAAAATTTCAACCATTACTCCACAAATCTGTTCCCATAGAATTCTATTTTTTAAGTATTTTGTGTTCCCAAAATAGGGAATGTCTTCTAATATAACCTTTATCACTTAATCACCAAATCATTTTCAATACTAAGGATATCCATTTAATAAAACATTAGTCCCCAAAATCATCTTATACTTGATCTATAAATTAATTTTACTAAAAATAATAATTTATACTAACTAGGGGATTCACATAGTCTAGTGGTATGTGATAAATCCCAATCTTACTTTGGTTGTGGGTTCGATTCCTATATCTTTGTCTGACCCAACAGGTATTCACACCATCTACAGGTTGTCCTTTTTCAAAAACTATATAAGTTTATAACATTCCCAAAATTGGGAAAAATTCATCAAAAATAACCAGATCATATTTTAACCAAAAATGTTATCTCATACCACACATTTTCATCCCAAAAATTAATAACCTATAACTGATTCAAATTGAAGGATCATATAAACCCAAAGGGTTCTTTATACCTATATCCACAAAAGAAATGATAACTATGCATTGATTAACATTTTCACATATCAAACATCATATTTACAGAAACTATAAAAATTCATCCAAATTAATCATATAATAAATAAATTTAATCATATCATCATCCATAAATCCCATAGAACTCTTCAATTCCTAAAATGTAGACATCTTAATCATAGAACATTCTTCATGATCATTTATCCATGTTTTCCATATTATTTCATTATACTTCTTTCCTAAAAAAATCAGGAATATTGTTTTAATATTTTTGTAATGTCAAAACGTGATCTATAAAATAATCCATACCTTTCATAGGTCATTTTCTGTGTCCTCGTCTTCAATTTGAATGTAACTTTGAATTGGTAAACAAACATTTGTATAATACTACTGATACCAATCCCAATCCTTCTTCATAGGACATCTATTTGTATAATGATCATGAACACCACATTTAAAACATTCATTTTATCTTTTGGAAAGAACATCATTCCCTTTCCAGGAGTCAACTGGATGCTTCCTTTTTCCAGGGCAGGTTATTGCTTTATGACGTTCATTACCACATCTGAAAAATCTTCCCGTACCTTTGATGCATTTTCTCAATTGTTTCTTTCCACATCTTTGACACGTAGGATTTTGAAAATACTTAACATTATGATTATTACCAGAAGATCCATTGGGATTCATTTCTCGCATATATGATGACTTAGAAATTTCAAATAGTTTCAAATGGTCAATCATTACTAAATAAATTTCTATATGAAAAACCACAAGAGTTATTATTTCAGCTCCCATTTCATTCATTTTCTCACATAAAAAACCACCACAGTTTCCTTCACATCCATTATTACATTAGGTCCTTCAAGATGAAGTCATTTACTAAAACTAAAAAGGCCTGTTTAAATATATCAATAAAATCATTATACATAATATTATGAGGATGGTAAACACTAAGATATAGTTATTCATTTTATCTTACACACATTTGATTTATATAAAATAACTATAAATCTTTCAAAATTATAACCATTGTGGTTATGTAACTTAATCATTAATATCACCCTAACCTCTAAAGTTATCTAAACAGACTTTTGATACCAACTATAAGGACCCCGCCCTAAACAATACATAATATTTAATTAAATTAGTAATTCAAAATTATGATATTTTCAGATTTATTGATTTATGTAATTATTTTTATAACTTTTACATAACATCTTGAATATTACAACTAGACACTTTAACTCATTATCCATTATTTTCATAAAACATATACTCTTTAAATCTAAACATGAAATCGTTTCATGTATTGACAACATTACTTTTTCTTGATCCCATCTCTAACTCTAGTCTTCCTTATGACCTTGGAAAAACCTTTCATAATCTGGGATGAGTATAAAAATCTCAATAAGGGATACATAAAGAATGAAAATTTTTAGTCTTTAAATTACCTTAATAACATGAATACTTTATTATAATATCATACTTTCACCATTAAGAAGTAGTAAAACACATTAAAAAATATAAGCTCATTTCTTACACATTTTTAACCAAAATATTACCACAATCCCATATAATGCATCATATAACATATAAAGATTCCTTGGGACATAAACACACTTAAATGGAATAACCACATGAGTGACTTCTACACATATCACTAAATAGAATAGCCATACGGTTGACTTCCATAACAAATACATTGTAGGTTATAACGTAACCACCCATTCATGGTATATCACAGAGCCACCCGTTATTTGGTTTATCACATAACCACCAATCAAATTTCCAAGTACCATTATATAATCATAACACATAAAATATTGAAAATATAAAAATCTCACTTATAACATTTCATTTTCAATAACAAGAAATCACTTTATGAAATCAAAATACTCAATAAATTTCAAAAACCATTTTCAATACCAAAACACCAAAAAACAAAATGAAGGGTTTCTTTTTTTCCTTTTAAAAACACTATGTCGTATTGAGAGTGTAACAACCCAACAATTCATTAATGTAAATACCTCTTGCTCTAATTAAATGTCTCTTTATGTAAAATTTTTATATAAAATGTCAACTTCATTGGTTTTATGTTATGAATTGTGACCGTTACTTTTATAGCTATTGAATAGTGATCACATGATTAGTATAAATATAAGGCTTTAACAAACCCAATTTACTCGGACAAAATAAGCGATGGACTCATCCAATATAATTGCTCCATACGAAGTCCATTTTTCAGAGCTCAGAAAAGAGGTGGCATCATTGGGCTTCGCTCTTGACCAAGCCCAAGCTGAGCTTCATCATGTCAAGCTCGAACGAGACCATCTACGGGAAAAGTGGATGTTAATAGAGATTACCATTCGAGCGATGTTATTTGAGCCACCCCGAGAGTATGTCACCAACGCACACCTTAACCTTAGGTATTATGCGGCTATTTTATGGGGTTATGAAAAAAATCACTATTACTATGTTCATGTATATTATTTTCTTATATAATAATGAATATTCTCTCTTGTCATTATTGTTACATTGGAAATAGTTTTTAAAGTACAAGTAGTGTTTTTAGTTATTATTTAAATAAGAAATCTATTTTATTAAATTAAGGGATTTTTTTATTAAATAAAATTTTAATAAATTATTATTATTATTATTAAATTAATTTTTATTAAGTATAAATGATCTTATAATTTTATGAATGCAATTGTAATTTTTATTAAGGTTTGAAATCCATTTTTGTCAAAAACTCATGAATTTTTGATAAATGTCAGTTTCTATTTTAAAAGTGAAAATTAACATATTTAGAAATCTATTTTGATAAAATAAATTCTATTTCTTGAATCAGGACATCAAAATTATCCAATGCTGAATTTTTCATAATTTTCTGAAACAGTCAAATGTTTGGGTAAAAATTAAATACCATTTAAATATATAATGTGGTTTAAGACATCATAATGGCCCAATAGTGAAGTAATAAAATACTATAAACTTTATGTTCGGACAATATATGTTTTACCATTAAAATAATGTAATTTTGGGTTTTTTTGACTTACTTTTCAAAGCATTAAGGGACCCCATAAGACTTTTTAAACATCTTGTCTTTTTAAATTATTTTCCATGAGAGTGTGACTCACCTCCACATAAGCAAAACCATTATTTTAAGAATTTCGGACTTTGGCCTTGTAAAATATTTTTTTCCTATTCCCTTTGACAAAAACAATTGGCAAAAACCATGAGCTGGTTTTTTGTTTTGATTATTTTAATGTAAGGGGTCCCAAACCTAAATAATAAATAATTCACTCACCTTTCTTATATAAACCCTCAATGCTCCCACTTCATACTCACTCAAAGGATTTTTAGTTCGTCCAAACTATTTCCTAATCTCTCTATAATCCTCCCAAGGTTCCCCAAGATACCAAGAAGTCTCTCTCAAGCCTTTGGAAGCACACTTCCAAGTAAGGGTTTTTCTTCCTTTCCCATTTTTGTCCAATTTTCTTAATATTGTCATGACCTTTTAATTTCAATTATAAATTTTGGAGAATGGTTTTTCACCTCCCTCATACTGCCCTATTATTGTTTTAAGGATGGTATATCCCTTTACCTATCATTTAATGCCTCCCATGTACACCCGTTACAATGCCAAAATTCCGAAATGATGTTCTCTCTCCTCATTTATATTCAAGCAATACTTTTGTATCATGAATCTAAAATCCATTACAATTGTTTGGAAATGTATCTATATGACCCCTTACTATCCATTTTATTTAAATATGATGAGACACCCCTTTCTCTCTCATCAACCATTTTTATGAATTCTTCTGTCACACAGTTACGCTGCCGAAATTGCACCTATTTGCTAAGCCAATGCCATTGTGTAGTGAATACCATGCCCATTTCTCCATCAAGGGTATTCCCATTTATGCACATTAACTTTTTGATTATAATGTTTCATGTATGACTTCCTCAATCCTTTATCGTGGAATAAATTATTATTTTTAATGAATCCATGTTTTATCATCCATGTGGAACACTTATGCATGAAATGAAATGTTTATGAGGGGTGCGCCCTTATAGCGCTCCAATGTATTGGGTAAAGTATAGTATCATGATACGTCATGTGCAATGAGTGTTGACTCATGCAAATTAAAGTGAAATGAGGGTTTACTCATGCTTCATGTTCAATGAGAATTTACTCTTGCTCCATGTGCAATGAGACTTGTCTCATGCTAATTACATGTTAAGTGTTTCTGCCACATTTCTATGTTATGATTATCATGCTTTATCATGCATTTATGTCCATGTTTCTATTGTGCTCCATTGATATGACTATTGTCTAACATGTTTTGTACTCCTCATGTATTCCATGTTTATTCCCTTACTGGGCTTTATAGCTCACCCTTTTCTTATGCATGTCCTCAGGTTATCCCATTCAATGCCAAGTACGAGGGAATTTAGTGGTCATGTAAAGGAAGTTTTCAATAAAGATGTTGTATTTCATGTTTTAAGTTATTATGTAATGATCCGAAGCCCCAAAGACACTAGACCTCTTTATCTTCCATGTTGTATCAAGTGAATAGTATATGTAATAAATCATATTTATGATTTTAATAAAAGAAGGGTTGTCATAGTTGGTATCAAAGGGAGGTTTAGTTATTTTTGGGATTAGGATTAGAATACCCTAGTAAAGCCTCAGATACAAGACTAAGTACAATAAAAACGTCCCTAAGTTTTTCTGAGTGTTGATTAAGTGGGTTATCAAGCAAATACATCCCTGTCTGGATACGAGCAGGTAGAGGCGGCTCTGGAACAGATGTATCCTAGGGGTAAAACCTGAAAACATTGATTTGATCTAGACTCGAACTGGAACTGGTGGATGACAATAGGTCTAGCTGTACTCTAGGTTACGACACTTATTGTGGATATGTTTTGATAAATTCACAAGATTAGTATGAACCCATATTAAGGGAATTAAAAAAATTCCCCTAAGAATATATGATAGAAAGTAGACCACGAAAATCCTAGATTGAAACCTATAGACTCATGAGTTAAGGAAATAAAAGTTTATTTATAAGTCATCAACTTTTGTCTTTGGATTACCCTTTATGTGTTACCCCAAACTTTCATTTTATTCTAGCCAATGGCTGGTAATAGAAGAACTCGGGCTAACAACCGGTGTGAAGATCATTGTGATGACTGTACTAATGATATGCCCAATCCAATGGGAGTGGGAATCGCGAACTTTGTCACACTTCTCTCTCAGATAAATCAAGATTTGAATTGAAACACGGGTCAAGAGGAATGTTCAACCCCCCTAAGAAAGAACAAGTCTCTATCGACAATTTCATGAGACAAAGTCCTCCTACTTTTAGTGGATCATCCGATCCCACGATCGCTGAACAATGGATCAACACAATTGAAATGATCTTCTCTATCCTTCAACATTCTGAACAGGAGATGGTTCTCCTGGCAGCATATCATATGGAGGGTGAAGCTGATCAATGTTTGATGTTGATCAAAAATCCGAAGCCTGTGGAGGAGATCGATGCGTTGGAATGGAAGGATTTCTGGAAGATTTTTTTCAATAAATATTTTCCGCGCACCCTCTGTATTAAGATGGAAAGGTACTTCCCTTACCTCAAGAAAAAAAGAGAAGAATCTATTGTATCGTTCAAGGAAAACATCACAAGGCTTGCATGATATGCTTTCGACATTTTCGTTACCCCTAAATGAAAAGTTGACCTCTTCTTTGGTGGGCTGAAGCCTAGCCTACAAAAATCATTAGCGATCCGTGACTCTGACAGCTATGAGGAAATTGTCTGATGTTACCTCAAGGTTGAAATAGAGATCAGGGAATCACATGGGTATCATGGGGATAAGAAGCGTAAGGTGGAATTAAATTCTGGCGGTTCGATGGATAAATGCAATGGTGCTAAGAAGATCCAATACCCCACTTGCCAAAAGTGTGGAAACAATTATCCTGGAAATTTCCTCAAGGGGATGAGGAAATTCTTTAGGTGTGGAAGAGAAGGGAACCTAGCTGTTAACTGTCGGCAAGAAAGACCCACGGCTACGACATAGGAAAGTAACTCTCCATTCAAACCTCAACGCATTTTTCATTGCTACAACGGCAAAGAACCAGGGTATTTTTCAAATCAGTGCCCTAGTTCAAGGGTTTTCGGAGGCAACCAACAACCTCCAAGGCAGTAAGGAAGAGCTTCTTCCATCACTTCTTCCGAAGTGAACCCCGACAATGATGTGGTGATAGGTACGCTAGTTATTCATTCAATAATAGTGAACGTACTTTTTTATTCAGGTTCTACGCATTCTTTTATATCTCGAATGTTTATTAGAACAATCCTGGCACCACTACAAATCATGAAAGTGAAGATGTCAGTGAGTACAGAAAATGGGGCAATCATTGCATCCCATGAATATAAGTCCTCCCCTATTATAATCTATGGATTGAATTTCCTGGCGAACCTCATCATACTTCCTCTAGTTGAATTTGATGCAATTCATGGAATGGATTGGCTTTCCATATATAGATCCAACATTAATTGTTGGGAAAAGGAAATCACACACCATATGGAGAATCGACCCCTGATTCATTACAATTGTAAGGAGGAAAATGAATCTCCTTTAGGTCCATCATCTCATGCATGGATATTACTGCCCTATGAGCTTGCATATCTGGCTCAGATGATTGATTCCAAGGAAGAAACCATCCATGAAGAAATGCCTATTGTAAGGGAATTCTCTGAAGTGTTTCCTGAGGAACTGTCTGGTCTTCCTCCTAGAAGAGATGTTGAATTCTAAATTGAACAAATACTAGGGGTGCTTCCAATATCCAAGACTCCATGTATAATGGTTGTCGTGGAGCTTGAAGAGGTGAAGAAACAACTACAGGATAATCTGGATAAAGGTTTTATACGCCCAAGTGCTTCACCATGGGGTGCACCAGTACTCTTCATCAAGAAGAAGGATGGGTTAATGCGCCTTTCCATCGATTATCATGAACTTAAAAAAATCACGATAAAGAACACGTATCCTCTACCATTGATCGATGACTTTTTTGATCAGCTGCGTGCACCACAATACTTCTCCAAGGTGGACTTACGGTGGGGATATTATCAAGTAAGGGTGAAGAAGAAAGATTTCCCCAAGACTGCTTTTTGTACAAGATACAGGCACTATGAATTCATATTAATGCCTTTCAGACTCACTAATTCTCTATAAATCTTCATGGACTTAATGAATAGAGTCTTTAGAGATTAACTCGACAAATTTGTGGTAGTCTTTATAGATTATATTCCAATATACTCCTAAACTGAGGATCATGAGGAGCATTTAAGAACTATACTAGAGACTTTGCCAAGGATAATCTCTATGAAAAGTACATCATGTATGAGTTCTATTTGAAAGAGGTCACATTCTTGGGCCATATCATCATAAGCAATGGGATATCTGTGGATCCCTCCAAAACAGATGCAATTGAGGGATGGTCGAGGCCAAAATCGGTAACGGATATCTGTATCCTCTTAGGGTTAGCTGGATATTATCGATGATTTGTGAGAAATTTTTCATGATTGTCCAACCCTCTTACCAAGCTAACTCGAAAGGGAGTAAAGTTTGCTTGGAGTGATGAATGTGAAGAAAGCTTCAAGGAGTTGAAAAGAAGGCTTATCACTACGCCCGTGCTCACTTTACCCACAAGTGGGGAACCTTTTGTGGTATTTAGTGATGCATCGAAGAAGGGTGTAGGCTGTGTTCTGATGCAGAATGATAAAGTGATATCCTATGCCTCATGGCAGTTCAACATCCATGAGAGAAACTATCCAATGCATGATCTGGAGTTGGCTGCGGTGATATTTTCCTTGAAAATACGGTGGAATTATCTCTATGTGGACAAATGTGAGATATATACTGACCACAAGAGTATTAAATATATATATATTCACACAAAAAGAGCTTAATATGTGCCAGAAAATATGGATAGAGCTCATCAAGGATTATGACTGTTCAGTACATTACCACCATGGGAAAGAAAACAAGGTTGTAGATGCCTTAACTAGAAAGGACCCAGTGATTCTATCAATGATGAGAATTGATAAGGATCCAATCTTCTTATACTTGAGGAAGATGGACATCAGAATCGTAAATAAGAAATCATCATCAATCCTTTCACAAATGATTGCTAAAACTTATCTTTTGGAAAGGTTAATGGATGCTCAAAAGGATGATGTTGGAATTCAGTAAAAAGAAGAAGCTATCGAAAAAGGGAAATGCTCAGTGTTTAATGTTAATGAAGAAGTAATTGTGCGATTTGGCAAAATACTATGTCTTCCATCAATCCCGGAGCTGAAGAAGGATCTTTTGGATGATGCACATAGTTTGAATTTCTCTATTCTCCCAGGGAGCACAAATATGTATCGTGATCTCCGAGAAAACTTTTGGTAGGATAATATGAAGAAGGAGATCACTGTATATACATCAAAGTACCTGGTGTTCCAAAAAGTGAAGGCAGAGAGGCAGAAGTCTAAGGGGATGATGCAACCACTGCCCATACCAGAATGGAAATGGGAGAACATCACCATGGACATTGTCACTGGACTTCCGAGGACATCCAAAGGCAACAATGCAATCTGGGTTGTGGTGGATCATCTTACAAAGACTTCACACTTCATTTCTATTCATGATAATTTATGATTGGATCAACTGGCACAGATATATATCAGGTATGTGGTAAGGCTACATGGAGTGCCACTATCTATTGTGTCCAGCCGATATCCAAGATTTACCTCTAAGTTTTGGAAGAGTCTTCAACATACTCTGAATACTGAACTGAACTTCAGTACGACCTATCATCCTCAAAACTGATGGCCAATCCGAGCGGACTATCCAAACACTTGAGGACATGTTGAGAGCATGTTCAATGGACTTTAAAGGAGGATGAGATCAACATATTCCCCTGGTTGAGTTCTCTTATAATAACAGTTTCCACTCGAGCATCCAAATGGCACCTTATGATGCCCTATATGGGAATAAGTGCAGAACACTGTCATGTTGGGATGAGGTCGGTGAACGTAAGATTCTTGGACCAAAAATGGTCGAAGAAATGGTGGAGAAGGTAAAAACCATTCAACAACATATCATGGCAGCCTAGAGTCGACATAAGAGATCTGAAGATAACTGTCGATGAGACCTTGAGTTTAAAGTTAGAGACATGGTTTTTCTATGCATATCCTTGTGGAAGACGGTCTTGAGGTTTGGAAAGAAAGGGAAGTCAAGTCCAAGGTACATTGGCCCCTTCGAGATTCTTGATCATGTCAGGGTTGTGGCTTATCGACTAGCACTTCCACCTACCATGGCCAAAGTACAAGATGTATTTCATGTATCCCTCTTAAGAAAGTACATACTAGACCCTTCACAAGTACTCTCTTATGAGGTGGTACAGTTGGAGGATGATCTTTAATCTGTTTTAGTTTGGGAAAAGGAAATTTGTAGGGAGAAATTTCTTAAGGGGGAAATATTGTAACGACCCAAAGTTTCATTAATGGAAATCCCTCTTGATCTAATTAAATGTCTCTTTATGTAAAATTTTTATATAAAATTTCAACTTCTTTGGTTTTATGTTAAGAATTTTGATCGTTAATTTTATAGTTGTTGAACAGTGACCACATGATTAGAATAAATATAAGGCTTTAACAAAACCAATTTACTCATCAAAAGAAGTGATAGCCTCATCCAGTATAATTGCTCCATAGGAATCCCATTTGTCAGAGCTCAGAAAATAGGTGGAATCCTTGGGATTCACTCTTGACCAAGCCCAAGCTGAGCTTCATCATGTCAATCTCGAACGGGACAGTCTACGTGGAATGTGGAAGCTGATAGAGATTACCACTCGAGAGATATTATCTGAGCCACCCCCAAGAGTCTGTCACCATCACACACCTTACCCTTAGAACTTATGCGGATTTTTAGGGGTTATGTAACATATCACTAGTACTATGTTCATGTATATTATTATTTTATATAATAATGAATATGGTTTCTTTTCATTATAGATACATTGTAATTAGTTTTTAAAGTACAAATAGTGTTTTTAGTTATTATTTAATTAAGAATTATATTTTATTAAATTAAGTGATTTTTTAATTAATTAATATTTTAATAAAATATTATTATTATTATTAAATTAATTTTTATAAAATATAAATGATATTATAATTTTATGAATGCAATTGTAATATTTATTAAGGTTTGAAAGCCATTTTTGTCAAAAACCATGAATTTTCGATAAATGTCGGTTTTTATTTTAAAAGTGAAAATTAACATATTTAGAAAATTATTTAGATAAAATTAATGTTATTTCTGGAATCAGGTTGTCGAAATTATCCAACAGTGAATTTTTCATTATCATCTGAGACAATCAAAATTTTGGGTAAAAATTAAATACCGTTTAAATATATAATGTTTTTTATGAATTCATAATGACCCAGTAGTGATTTAATAAAATACTATAAGCTTTATGTTCGGACAATATATGTTTTACCATTAAGATAATGTGATTTTTGGGTTTTTTTGACTTACTTTTTAAAGCATTAATGGACCCCTCATGACTTATTAAACATCTTGTCTTTTAAAATTATTTTCCATGGGAGTGTGACTCACCTCCACATAAGCAACCCCATTATTTTAATAATTTTGGACTTTGGCCTTATAAAATATTGTTTTCCTATTCCCTTTATCAAAACCCATGGGTAAAAACCATGATCTTATTTGTGTTTTGGATTAGTTTAATGTAAGGGTTCCCAATCCTAAATAATAATGAATTCACTCACCTTTCCATTTTAATCCCACCCAAGCACCCACTTCCTCCTCACTAAAAGCCTTTGGAGTTCATCCAACCTCTGCCATACTCTCTCTAGAATCCTCCCAAGGTGCCCCAAGCTCCCAAGAAGCCTCACTCAAGCCTCTCTCAAGCCTTTAGAAGCACACTTCCTTGTAAGGTTTTTTCTTCCTTTCACTTTTTTTTGTCCAATATTCTTAATATTGTTATGCCCTTTTTAATTTCCATTATAAATTTTGGGGTATGGTTTATCTCCTCCCACATTCTTTCCTATTATTGTTTGAATGATGGGAGACCCCTTTATATCTCATTAAATTCCTCCCATGTACACCCGTTATTATGCCAACATTCTGAAAGGAACTTCTCTCTCATCATTTACATTCAAGCAATACTTTTGTATCATGAATAGAAATTCAATTAAATTTTTTTGTAAATGTATCTATATAACCCACTTACTGTAGATTTCATGTAAATATTATGAGACACCCCTTTCTATCTCATCAAACATTTTTATTAATTCTTATGTCAGGCTGTTACGCTGCCAAAATTGCACCAATTTTCTATGCCAATGCCTTTGTGTAGTGAATACCATGTCCATTTCTCCATCAAGGGTATTCACCATTATGCACATTTACTTATTTATTATAATGTTTCATGTATGAATTCCACATTCCATTATATTGGAATAAATGATTATGTTTAATGAATCCATGTTTTATGATCCATGTGGCACACTTATGCATGGAATGAAATGTTTAAGAAGAGTGTGCCCTTATAGCACTCCAAAGGATTGGGTAAAGTATAGTATCATGAAATGTCACGTGCAATGAGTTTTGACTCATTGTAATTCAATTGCAACAAGGGTTTACTCATGGTTCATGTGCAATGAGAATTTAATTATGCTCAATGTGTAATGAGCCTTGGCACATGCTAATTCCATGTTAAGTGTTGTTGCCACATTTCCATGTTATGATTATCATGCTTTATCATGCCTTTATGTCCATGTTTCTCTTGTGCTCCATTGAAATTCATATTGTCTAACATGTATTTTACTCCTCATTTATTCCATTTTTATTCCCTTACTGGGCTTTATAGCTCACCCTTTTCTTATGCATGTCCTCAGGTTATCCCATGAAATGCTATGTACGAGGGAATGTGGTGGTCATGAAAACAAAGTTTTCAATAAAGATGTTGTATTTCATGTTTTAAGTTGTTATGTAATGATCATAAGCCCCAAAGACACTAGACCTATCGATATTCCATGTTGTATCAAGTGGATAGTTTTTGTAATAAATCATGTTTATGTTTGTAATAAAATCAGGGTTGTCATAGAGAATGAAAAATAATGAGTATTGTGGAAGAGTGGTTATTGTCGCCACATACGTTAAAAACAATAATTTTTTCTTATAGTAAAACTCTTTTTAGAAAAAATATTCACTTTTAAATAAATTAAAATTAAATGGATTTTTTATACACTGCATAAAAGAAGAGGGTTTATATTATTGAAATATGCCTCATTGAATGGATAATGAGATGAAGTCCCCTACCTCGAGTCCAAATTCCCTTGTATGTTTCTTATTCTTACTGAATAATAATCATAAGGTTATTTATACTTGATTGAGAAACTTTTTCATGTTTATTACTCCTTTTATATCACTTATTACTTATATATAACAATTAGTTAATTATTTTAGTTCATATCGAACATTTTTCTGATGTTCAAAACTTGAGTAAAAATGAACTTTTTATAATTACAAATTATACTTATAGTAAAAAGTGGATTATCTCCAGAAAGATATTCATGATTTAGATATCATATATATCATATAACTCTTGTATACTGTTATTTATAATATTCCATTGCTTTTGGATATAATAAATGAATTGCAATGTTCATGGAGAGAGTAAGCCATACATACGCATTAACACTACTTTCATTTCATTTTCATATTTGAAGGAATGAAAACTAAATGATATATTGGTATATTATAATTCAAGCATAACATCACATATAAGTTCATTAACTCCATCCATTATATGTTCCATTTATATAATTAATAAGTCATATCACGTTGATGGGGTAGTAGTTCGCACTTTCTCAAATGAAATTATCGTATTCATACAATAGGAAAATATTAAAGGTATGTTCTAAATGAAAAATAAAGAAAAATAATAGATAAAATATATATCATATATATCATAGATAACTAAAATTACATCATAATAGAAACCATATGAGGTGGTAGGAGAAGATTGAATAATCATCGTTTCGTGAGGAAGTAGTTCACCGTCCACAGAAGCCATATCTTCTTTTTCCATTAGACGGACGTGTCTATAAGTTTAGTAATAATAATTCTCAAAAAACAACCTAGTATATTTATGATTCTTGTTTTATTAAAAATAAGTTTATTAAAGAGAATTTAGTTTCTTTTATAAAAAAATAAATGAAAAAATCTTGAGAGAACACATCACCTCAAATCTGATAACAAATTTTAATTTATGCTAAAAGGCCTTCATTAATTGACTTCTTAAAAATGAATGGATTATAAGAGAAATATAAGGATTTTGGGAGCTTATTTGGGAGGATATTTTATGATATAATGGTGCTTGAGAGGTGTGCATATGGGTTTGATGTGGTGTCCTTTTATTAGAGGGAGGAGGGGCATGTTACGAATGATTGAAAATATTATTTTATTATTAATTTATTTTCGATTTATAATAATAAAAAAGTGATATATTTATAATTTCACATGAGTATGTGTCTAAATAATATCATAAAAGGGGTTTTAGACTATTTTAGGTCATAAAATTAACCTTATCATTTATCATTAACCTGGAGTAATCTAATTTGTCTTTTAACATGTCTTCCTGTATATTCACAATATATGGTTTCCATAGTTAATATAAAAAACAAGAAACAAACAAAAAGATCATTTATAACATTTTTAACATCATATATTTATTTTTACTGAATATTAAATTTTTATGACTATTACAATGTTTAATAAAATATTAATTGATTTAAAAATCATTAATGTCAATTTTTATACTCTACAAATAAAGGCATTTTAAAAATATATATCAACTTCATTATTTCAAAAAAACATCATTAGTTAAAATAAAACAAGTCATAATCATACATAAAATTCGTTTATGTCATAAAAAGTTTAAAAATAAATTATTTTTAATATTTGTAATCTCATTTATTTAAATTTTCCATTATTATGGAAATCACTAAATCACCACTCAATCATAAATAAATTTATTTATTTCATCGCTAAAAATTATAAATAAAATATCATGATGTAGGAATTATTTTTATCTTTATTATTACTATTTATAGCCTAATGATCAATTATATATAACCCCATATTAATTTTTTTAGTAAATGTTACATGGTTATATTTTCTCTCACATTAAATTAAAAGTGATTAAATGCCTTTTTTTCACACAAAAGTGGCTCTATGGGGTCCGAAAATCAACCCATGGATGCCTATGGTTGGAAATTTCTCATCTAATAGGGTTCGGACATGTTTTTACATAATTTAATGTTATTATATTATTATTTATTTACCCTTATTTACCATATTTTCCCTTGAGTTTGTTAAAATTTGTGATGGTAATATGTATATATTGAAAAAAAAGTCAAATAATGATTTTCATTTCGGTCACATTCCAGATTCCAAAATTTATTTCCTACCTAAATGGGTTTTTTAGTTTATTCCATCTATTATATATTATAAAGTTAAATAAGCTCAAAAAGATTGATATTTTACACTCTTAAATATCTGCTCTTAGATATAATAGTCGTTTTTTAAAAAAGATACTATAATAAATTAATCATTAATTACATTAAAATTTAAAAAAAGTTACATAAAAATTTATCAATATAAGATTAATTATATTTATTTAAATTAAAATATACCTAGTTATAATTTTGATAAAATATAAAAGTTATCATACACGGGTCTTAGTAAAAATATATTCTAATTAATTCACAGTAGAGAAAAAAAGAGTAGTATCACTATTTCTAGAATGCTATATTCGCAAATGATTCCTTAAATTTATATTCATTGTTCTATAAGAATTTATTTGATTTGTATAAATGTTGATAGCATATATTTTGTCACAAATAATTGGTACTTTATTATGATTTAATCCAAAATCCATCTATCCCTTTTTCATCCATAATTAATGTAATCAAAATATGGATACAAAAATATATTATTCTTTAGTAAGCGATAGTGCAACATAGTGTAGTCACTTTTTAGACTAGGATTCTTGTGTTTTTTCTAGAAAATAGTGGGTTCTTATTAAAATATTTATTTCTAATTTATGAAAAAAATTTCAAATAAAAAAATAATATTAAATTAAAATAATTTTATGTGAATGTACTGAATCCTAAAATATTCCTTTTCTGTTCCAAAAATTTATTTGGGAATATTCTAAATATATTTCTTTATTATTTCATTAAATAATTCTGAAATAGAAAATGAAAACAAAATATCTCATCTAATACATGTACAATATAATAAAATTAAAATTATTTCTCAGTAAATGTTATGGAAAAGTACTTTCTAAACATCAACGAAGTTAATATTTTCATTATATTTCTTATGGGGATATGTGTATTTTACAACTTTTAATTCCAAATCAGTTAAATTAATTAAGTTTGAAATATGTTTGATTCAGCACATTCCCAAATCCATTCAGATAAATTTGAAAAAATTAAAAATACTTTACCACATCCAACATGATTATATAGAATTCTATTTTTATGAGTGTTGAAAATTAATTACACTATTTTTTATTTATTGACCAATATATTAGATCAAAAAAATATATTCGAACTAGAAAAATATATGAAGATGATTATATTCCAAAAATAACGTAGGATTTGGTTTACCTATTAAAACACAATTTTATAAAATAAATGAACTTGATGTATTATACCTAGATCTATGTGCTTATTTAAGGGCATAAAGTACATTGCAATGTTTTAATAAAATATTTGGTTTATAAGGATGTTAAAAATCAGGATGTTTTTTAACATGTACCTCTACAATAAGAAAACCATTCAAAAAATAATATTTTATATCTATATGATATAATTGGAAATTAATATGTGATTTATTGGCTAAGAGAATCCTAATAGATTCTATCCAATCTATATGAGTTAATATATCATCATTTTAAATTCATTATTCATGAATTTAACCCTTATCAACTTGTCTCTCATTATTCATAGTGTTCACACCCTGATCATCCTATTTAATGTTGAAAACATATTTTGTTCCTATAACATGATAGTTTTAGGGTATTTCAACGTATTCACAAAAATTTTACCTCTTTAACTATTTTAATTTATCATTCAATTATATAACCCAACACTCATATGAAAATGATTATTTTATAATATTACACTCTTACTAGATTGAATGGATGAAAACTCTACAATTATTCCTACAATCCATCTAGTTATAATCAATTCAACTCAGCTTTTTATAATTATTTATAAAGTTTTCGTTTTAAGGATTACGAGCTGTCATGGATGAACACTATATAGTTTGGTTTGATAAATCACACTTTGATTTTTTTTAAAAATAATTCCACAAATCATTATCCTCTTTACTTTTAAATAGATTACTATGAATTCTTGTTTTTAATGGAACCATCTAGTTCATAAGCATTAATATTTTTTGATCAAAATTATAGATTTCATCAAATTTTGTAGGTATTGAATCATAAAAAACATTGAACATTTATTTTAGACTCCATATTCCTCAGAATTATTATAATATCCAAGTATGATCCTATCATAAGTATTAGGATCAACAAGATTATCCTTGGTGTTTAGAATCTAAAACATGAATCCATGACCCATAATGTATCTAATATTTATATTTCAGTCATTCTGTGTCTCATAGGTTTCTTGTTCAACGTAGTCCTTATTAGACCATTTCATATAGTATAAAAGGTTTTATTCACACCTTCATCTGAAAAATGAGTAGGTAGGTGAAATTAACATTACATAGTTCTTGAAATTTATTTCAAAGATCATTACATCCTTTAAAAAAAATTTCGATATTCCATGGGGGGTGAAAATTTATCTTCCATTCCATGTTTTGAATAATAATAATTGAACTAATGGTTTTCAAACATTAATTTTTATTCCCTTCTTAAAGAAATAGATTTGGAATATTTCTCTATTGGAGGAAACATGAAAAAACCAAATTAAAAAATTACATGATTATCTCATTACCCATAAAAAAATAAAACTCTAGTAAATAAATGAAAATCATCAAATAAAATATAAATAGTTTTTCCCTATTAGGATTGAAACTATAGAAGACCCAAAAAAATCCATATTAATAAGTTAAAGAGGTGTAGAATAATAAACCTATTTAATATTCATAAATTATGGAATGTGTTTATTTACCATATTTAGTGCATTACATAATTTATTTTTATTAAATTTATGTTAAGGAAAATATAAAACTGAACTAATTTCTGAAATTGTTTATCTAACAATAGACACTAAAATGTCTAAATAATCTATTATATATCCATGATTTATTTATTTCATCACTAAAACTAGTCACATTCATCAATTCATATAATTACAATATATAATATAGAAATTATCCATTCTAGGTGCATTGGATTTGATATATTTATCTTTAGAAATTAAGTGTGAATAATTTAAAATTTCAACGAAATAGCCTTCATGATAATGATAAAAAATAACTATCAAATTTTCATTTAACCATTACACATAGAGAACATTATTGATGAGGGATATGATTGGATTTCCACCATACCCATATCAAATTATTTTTCTTATTTCATTTACACAAAAAGTGGAATACCCTCCCTCAAAATTTTATATGAAGTTCAAATTATAAAATTTCTATTCATATGCCTTCATGATCTATAATTTTCATCATGTTTATCACGAATTATTTTAGATTTTTTTCCATACAAATAAAAATTAAATGACAAATTTTATTTGTAGCCATATTTTCTTGGGTCTAGAAATGTTTTCACCTATATATTTGGGAACCCAACTATATTTATGCACACAATAAAATACATCACTAAATATTGAAAACCCATTAAAATGAATAAAATTATAAATTGTGTAGTTTTTTGGGTATTTCAGAACAAAATATTTAGAAACAATCCATAAATATACCTAATGAAAATATCTTAATATAGAATTTTAATTATTCTTAAATCTAGGAAAACCTATTTTTTGTAAATTTTTTAATTCTGACCTTGGAATCCATATATATATATATGAGTTATATTATTTCCCTAAATTTGAATTAAATATTTTAATCTTTTCTTTAAAACACTTGAAGCATCTTTAAAATCAGAAATTTATTTTTTTAATTATAAGATAATATATACATGTTCAATAAAAAATTCTTTTAAAATTGTGATATTGAATTATGATTTTTAATTTTTTTATGTTCCTATTAAATTTCCATGTCATTATTAGAAGTAATAATGGATATATTTTTCATTTTGAAGGGTTATTACTTATTTTACGATGTGTAATAGTATAAATTTTATTTATTCATAACATCAATTTTCATTTTCAGATTTGAAATCACGTTTAGAATAATAATATTAATGTGCATAATTAGAATGTTCCACAAATCATGAGTTGGATGTCTGATTGGATTGTTAAACTTCTTATTCTGAAGATGTGTATTCACTAGAATCTTTTGAATAAATAAATATGTATTTCACATCATTATTGGATTTCTTCTTGTAACTATCCTTCAAAAATATATATTTTTAAATTTTTTCCTATCTTGTATATGTGCAATATGTAATTTGATATGTACTTGATTTATTCATTGAAACAATATTAATTACACAAAATTCTCATCAAAATACTTATCCTTATTTAATGGTTTCATTAAAAAAACAACTATATTTATTAAAAATATTGAATTTCATTGAAATTTGAGAGTCCTCAATATCTAAATTAGATCATAAATATCGGATTCTACTATTTCTTTTGTTCATTTCACTTCTTGACATCTTTCACAGTTGGGACTATTATAGTATCCTTTTTCCTTTTTAACTAACATATTCTCCCCAAATTCAACATCCATATTAGTATTAAACATCTGAAGAGTTCCAATAATATTTGTTTTCAAAATCCTTGACATATATAGATCGATTGATTGAATTTTAAATTCCACCTTATCTTAGGCATATAATTATTAGATATTTTGCAGTTGGATAAGGCTTAATAATTGTAGTTTTCAAGGAAGAAACATAGATAATATTTTCTCTAACTCTTCCATTTAGTTTACCAATTATATATCATGCTATCATTCCATATGCATAAAAAATGATCTTGAATGTATTATATCATTGGAATATCAAATTATCTAGACCTTTATATGAAATTGAATTGGTATTTCACATTTCTTGGGATTTCTAGCATCAAGAAAATCTATTGAACTCATCCAAACATTGTTCCCGAATTATAGAATTCATCAATTAATTATTTTTATAATAACTAAATTCATTATCAAAATACAAGTTTTATCATTTAGTTTTTTTGAAATTAATATGTATTCATGAATTTGAGAAAAACCTTCAGACCAAGGTCCTTTAGATAAACTATCATTTCTGCTTTCCATATACTATATTTCTAACCATTGAAATATGTTTCTATTATAATAATCATTCCTCATGTATTATAATTCAGTCAATATATTTTAGAAATGATATAGAGACATCAATATTTGAGAGCAGATAACTAAGGATTTATAGGCTATAATATCATCTTTCTTCATAGAAGGCTTGTAAAAGTCATTGGATGGGGGTATGAATTGAGTTCTTGAAAGTTTCCTCACATTGAAAATGACACCCTTTTAAATATTAATAAACTATAATCATTTATTATGTTACTATGTTAATGTAAATAAATAATATAAAATAAAAGAATCTAAAATATAGATTTTTAGAGGTGTTGAGAATAAAATTCCCTTACTACACTCTACAAAGTCTCTTCTCAATATGTATGGTGCTTTTAACTAGGCCATTCCTTTTTATGTGGAATTAGAGTAATTTTTCTACAGACTATATTACTAAGAAAGTGTAGTCAAAACATGTTATAATAAAACATGAGATTTCATATAGGCTTCATAATGGATTTAGAAGCAACGTCTTATAGGTTCTTCAAGAAGTAAAATTTTACAATGAGATATGTGTAGGAAAAGTGATTTATGGTTCACCATAATGTTATTAGAAACAACTAATATATATGAGATATATTTATGAGGTTTGATAATGAAAAAGAATGTAGATCAAGTAGGGTCTTTAAAATATTATCAAATTTGATGGATAATGCATTGTAGAAGATCATGATGCTTCTTCTTCATTTTCACAAAAAGTTGAGTAATGTAAAAGATATTCATGAAATAAATTTTGTTGGTACATTTTCCAGTATATTCTCTTCATCATTATATATAATTATTATAATTGAGAGTTCATTTAATATATTTTAAAATTTATTAAAATTCTTTTTTATTCTCACAATGCATGATCCTTAAATTACATGATCTAAAACATATATCTTTCCCAAAAATACCTCATCAATAGTAAATATATAATTATTATCTATGAATTTATTTCCTTTCAAATTAACATACTTTTATTATAATTATTGTTCCAAAATGTGTTAATCTATAATTTAATTATAACATGATATCATCCAAAGATCACTTAAGTTATTCTATATTAAAAAATACTTATTTTAGGATGACATATATGGCATTGGATCATTACATAGAAAACTTTTCTACAATGCCAAATTAACATATCCCTTGTTCGCATATATAAATGGAATCATATATCTAATTTTTTCAAAAACCAAAATTGATCCACATAGGATATTTTCACAAGAATCCAAATCTGATATAGCTGAATGTAACTATGTAGCTCATTTCAACACATTCCAAATTCACATAAGCAATTACATCATGTAATATATTTTTCTAATTGATTGATATACGTGTCTAATTTAAAATGTACCAAATTAAATAAAATAGGTGGATTTCATATATAATATCCCTTAATTTAGGAAGCTTTTATTTGCAAATTCCTCATGTGACTGATTTTTTCTGTCATAGGAAAATTTCTTCCAAATTTTCAAAAATTGAAAAATTGAATTTTTAGCTATCAAAACACATTAAATAGTAATATGACTTTATTAAATAACATAAAAAGAATTATTAGTAAATTATACAGGGTATTATAGATATACATGTGATTATTTAGATTAATATTATCACTCCATGAAAAATTAAAATTGCATATCAAATTAATATTTTAGTTTGATTCTTACTTCTTATACTGTATTATTTAATGTATAACTTCCACCCAATATTTTAGGTATTTCTCCACCGAATTTATTATTATTTTTCAAAAAAAATTCATCATTTAATTTTAAAATGATATATATATTTTATTCTAAAATATGTTATTGACTTTGATTCTGGTCAAAAGTATATTATTTATCATCAAATCAATGTGGGTAAACATAAAATATTTAAAATGATTGCAAAGTATTTCATCCAACATCTATATCATTTTGAATATTTAAATCTGGGTTTCTAAAACAATAACATTATTTCATTTGATGAGACCATTATTTGGATGTAAATTATTAAAATAACATTTTAAATTTATTTTTAATTGGTTTTTAAAATGATTATAATTGTGACTTATATGTTTTTCTTCTAGGGTACCATTGTCAAAATATAATTAAAACTCAATTTATGATCCTATTTTATTTTACTTTTATTATCTATAAGAACAATAATCATTGTCAATTATGTTTTCTATATTAAATTTTATATCCTATTATGTTATTTTTTTGGTTGATTCATGTTTTGGTATCATTAAATCCAAAATAAATATTACTTTTGATGTTATAACTCATGAAAATACTATGTGAAGTGATTTATTTTAATGGGATAATTGAGGTATGATTTCGATGGATGCGTGATTTTATTCCTGGCATAAGAGCCTCAACCTAGTTTGTGAAGACTCGACAAGTGCCTCAAAGAGACCTGAAATCATATCTAGGAAGAGGTATATTTCTGGGTTACTATAGAATTAATATAATAGATATTGTAGATTATATTTGTCAATTCTTAGAATATAAAACCATTTATCTATTTTGTCATGACCTAACACAACGGGGCTCAAGCTGTGACTCCCAAAGACCACCTCGAATAGGTCAGGGGATAGCGTCTAGCACCGAGTAGGCTATCTCACACAAGGGAGGCATTATCCTAAGTTACCATTACACATGCACCCACATACACCTCCATGAAATAATGTAGATATATAAAACTGAAAATTAAAACCATGCATACATGTATCCTAAACAAGAGTGAAATAGTAGTACAAAAATGGAAAATAGGTCCCACAAAAGGAAAACTACAAAAGTTTCTAACATGTTTAGAAGGAGGGAAAACACTGCCAAAAACACCTACTAGTAAGCTCCTCGGCACAGCTCTGGTAAAAACCCCGGTCAAACCCACTCACTATGATCCACCTACTCCGGGTCCTCCTCGAACTCCATAGAAAGGCATGTGGTTTGTAGAAGAAAAAAACATTTGTGGGAAAAGCCCTTGAGGGGTGAGTATAACAACACTCAGTAGGCTCCCCAAAAACCCAAAAAAAAGTGATCAACTGAAAGGAAACATTACACTCATCCCAGACAGAGGCAACCCAGACAAGAAAGAAACTCCATATCATTACCATCCTCATCTAAACACATTTAGTTAGCTCAATAGAGGTGTATGCCCATACATACACCTTGAACATCCAGATATACCCAGCTCTTGCACCAAGGAACATGAGGTAACGACCTCATCACCCGAAATGGTTCACAACTAGGATTACACACACCACAATCACTGTCATCCGAGATTACACTCGTCGGAGAGATAAACTCCATCGGTTCCCACACAAATATCTCAGATACTCACCCAAGAGATCACATTAGTCAGATACCGTCCCTGGGGAAACCTCGCTGAAAAAACAAAAACACCAAACTACTCGGATAGGGGATCGCTCTAAGGGTACTCTAGGTGATACCAAAACCCACACTGGTATAAAAAGATCTCACAGATAGGGGATCACTCTTAGGGTCTGATGGGGGATACCGCAACCCAATCTGGGATTCGTAGATCTCACAGATACGGGATCAC
Source organism: Viscum album (assembly GCA_963277665.1). NCBI lineage: Eukaryota > Viridiplantae > Streptophyta > Magnoliopsida > Santalales > Viscaceae > Viscum > Viscum album. The sequence continues at coordinate 1,222,748,183 of OY728131.1, read as the reverse complement.
TCCCAGGATCTTCTAGGGGATACGACAAACCAATTTGGCGCTCGATAGAAACATGTCACTCAGATAGAGGATTGTCACCCGTGTCATGACAGTCATGACGATACCAAAAACCCTATCTAGTAAATCTCACACTGTAGGGGATCGAATTGACGATACCACATCCTTATAGAAACCTTGCACTGAGTAGTGGATCATATAACCAATGACACCGCAACCTTACTAAAATCCTCATACTGAGTAGTTGATCACATACCCGATGATTCCACAACCCTACTGAGGATGACCTACCGCGTAGGGGATCATATTCCCAATGATGCCACAAACCCTACGGGGTTAACCTTCTAGATAGGATATCACTTCATGTGGATAAGTGGTCACAACGATACTAAGAACCTGATCTAGGGAAACGATGCTAGAGGATCCCACTCCGGGCCCACCATAGGGATGCCACAACTCTAACAGATAATAAATCCCATTGAGAGGATCCAAAAACTATACTAAGGTTGTGATGCCACACGAACCCTCGTAGAAACGAACCAAGGGAGTACCCTCAACCACTGATGGTCAAAATGTCGCTAACCCGAGCGACCCACTACAACTCCACACTGTGCAGCTGCAAGGCCGATACTGAGGCCAACATCGCGATCTACGTGAAAAAAACACAGGATAGGCTGTTTACTCGCCCAAAACGGACCACCAGTGAAAAGGCGCTATTCACCGTAGATAACCTGTGCAGGGCCCACACAACGATCCCGAAACTCATCAAGCGGATCATACAATTGCAATCCCCTCAGAAAAACACGCGGGATCCACTAATATTTTGTCTGAAACGGACCACCAATGAATAAGGTATTATTCACCGAAGCCAGCCTGGGTGGGGCCCATGCCTCAATCCTGAACCTCGTCGAACGGATTGAAACATTGGGATCCTCTCGAAAAACACACACAGGATCAACAATTCATCTGCCAAAATCGAACTCTTGGTGAGAAAGTTGTGTTTCTCTATAAACACTCGAACTGACCCTCATAGGGCCCACACCCCAAACTCAGCCACAACACCCAAAAACTATCATGAAAAGTGCTTTGTACCATCAGGGTCTCAACGCCAATGACGGAACGTCAATCAGACGCTTTGGGTAGAAGATTCAACTTCCTGAAGTCAAATAATAATAAAATATCAATATTTTATTCGAAGTTTCATACTCCTGAGCCATAATCCTGAATATTTGAAACCCCTGAACCCACCTCAAAGGGTTCGCCTTATTTCTAGAGTGGTGTTGCCAAAGACGGAATGTGAATCTGACACATGGATTGAATGAAACGGGGGTTTTAAAACTGTCTTGTACAAGGAGAAGGTCGGACCGGACTGAACCAACCGGCCTGGGCCAACCAATATTGGCCGACCCCCATTGCAGGGTCACCGATAATTGGTAGCTGGACCTCCACCCCTGTGGTGGTCTGATGATATTCCGCTGGGCCACCACCGCGGGCTGTTTCTGCCATCCTCCACCACACCAGCAGACATTCTGAGGGCCGTCGGGGGAACCCCAGGGGTCCAAACGTGCTTCCGAAGGCATCTGCGCACCCCCTGAGACCGGATCCACACATCTACAGGTCAAAAAAACCGAGAAAAACCAACCAATTGGGATCTAGGATTTCGAAACTCCAAATTCCTACCTGTTGGCGGATCGCAGAAACTTCAGCTGCAGAACGACGTTTGCGACGCACTGGAGCTTGATCTGCTGATGATCGGTGTTAAAAACGGACATCTGGGGCTCGATCTACCAAAGAAATGGAGGAGGGAGGGGGTTCGTCAACTACTGTGCGTACAAGTGGTTGGGGGAGATGGGTTTTTATTTTATTTTTAATTTTTTAATAAAAACCTCATTTCATCTCCCCGCCATCACACCTCCGACCAGACACTCGGCACCGACTAAAATTATGTCACGCCTAGGGTAAACACGAAGTTCTAAACACAACGATGGACTCAGAATTTTGATTTGAGTCTCATTTCAAGAGTTATTCGAATCTGACACTCGTAAATAAACATTTCCATTAATTTACAAAAACTCCCCTGGTGGCTTTTCTCACAGGAGGCCCGCGGCCGCAAAATTTACAACCTGCCTAGGGTAAACGACACATTCCGGACGCAACCATGCCATAATATTCCCGTTATAAGATACCTTTTAGGATATAGGACACCCTTTCCATGTGCATAGTATAAAAATACTTAATATTTTTATAAAATTTATTCTGGTCCCACCGAACCTTGGAATCGCACGCTGTCTTCGTGCCTAGCTCTGGAATTATTCATAGGAATATTCTAATGTTTGACAGAGCCAAAACCTGAGTTTCTACATGTTTGGTCTTTCAGGCCACCAGGTTTATCTTTGAGTCCTTCAAGGCCTTTGAACCCCCAAGTCTTCCAGGCCAGTTGATATTTCGGGCTACCATATGGCCTTTGGTCCACCACAAGGCATTTGGGCCACCTCAATGCATTTGGTCCACCTAAATATGCCAATGTACTAGATAGATTACAAGGAACAAGGATCCATACTAGGATTCATAGAAGGTGAATTCACCAAAGCTGAGCTAACCATACTTGAAGGATTGAGAGGGTATGACATTTCCATCGGTACCGGGCCTATGTAGCTCTGCATAAAATAGCTAGCCGACCAACCATGTATAAGGGACCTTCTCTAAACATTAAATAATATTTAACTAAGTTAATAATTCACCTTGAGGATAATTTTAGTTATAGATAATTATATAATTATGTCATAACTTATAATTAACATTTCAAATATTATAATTAGCCACACAAACATAATTTTTTTTTTCATAAGACAAAAAGTCATTAAATGAAAACATGACTTCATGTTTTAATATCATAACATTTCCATGATCAAATACTTTACTATAATATTCTTTATGTCATGTGAAAAATATTTCAAAACATGGGATGAGTATAAAATGTTTAGTAAGTGATACATAAAAAAGTAAAACTATTTTTCTTTAAATAACACGAAAAACATGAATACATTATTATAAAATAATATATTTCACCTTTATAAAGTAGTGAAAACACTTCAGTACATATAAAATCATTTACTACCCTTTTTCTAACCAAAATAATCCTACAATACCATAGAATAGAACATATAACATATAACGGTAACTTGGGACATTAACATACTTAAATTAAATAACCACATGGTCTAATTCCACATATTTTACTAAATAAAATAGCCATGTGACCAAATTCCATTCCCAATGCATCAGAGGTCATAAGGTAACCACCCATCCTTGTTTGGTCATAGAACCACCTGTAATTTGGTTTATCGCGTAACCACCCATCAAATGGTCAGGTACAATTATATAATCATAACACATAAAATATTTCAAATTTCAACATTTCAATAATGACATTTCCTTTGAAATAAAAATAAATCATTTCAAGATACTAAAATACTCAATTCCTTTAAAAAACCATTTTCAATTCCAAAACACCCAAAAACAATATAAGGCGTTTCTTTTTTCCTTTTAAAAACATTAAGGCTTAAAGAGGAAGATAAATAACAATTACGGCGACTGAGAGGTAATTTTCACCACTGACATTATTTTTTTGTTTTCATCTAGTAAAATTCTTTGTAGAAAAAATATTTTATTCGAATGAAAGTTATATTAAAAGGGTTGTATTATACATCATATAGAATAATGAGGTATATATTTTCAAAATATGTCTCAATGAATAGATTTTGGGATGAAGTCCCTTAACATGAGTATAACTTGTCTCGTCTGTTCCCTGTTCTTCCATAATAGTAAAACTAAGTAATTTTTTTTACTTTCTTCCGATAATTTTTCATGTTTATTATTCCTTTTATATCACTTATTACCTTTCTATAACAATTATTTAATTATTTGAGTTTATATAAGACATGTTGTCATTGTTCGAAACTTGAGTAAAAAATGAACTACTTATCCATAGAAGAAATGATATTATATCCAGAATGACATTATCTCTAGATTGATATTCATGATTTATTTATAATTGAAAATTGAACTGGGTCATTATATCCATCCCCCATTTAAAAATTGTGTCCTATCTATTTTAAAATTGGGCTTGAAAATTTCATTGAAAGTCCCACATTAAAAAAAGAGTCAATAAAATGATAACGTTAAAAGAAATAAAAATAATTACAAAGGTCACCCTATATAACACATACTATGATTCCATGTAAGAAAACATTGATATGGAAGAGAATCTAACTCTCATAGGTTAATAAAGAGTTCTAGGTAACATGATCAGGGAAGGTTAACCACCACAATACCATTATTTTGGGGTTGGGTAAAGGTTTTTTGATAAAAGAAATCTTATAACATTTTTTTGTCAAGATCCTTTTAATAGAGTTGATGAATTTTATTAGTATGTAGACTAAGATCATAAGGAAATTTACTTACTTGAAAAGTAGTGTTTCATAATTTAATCTAATTTCTACCAAAAAAACTCATATTTTCACCAAACCATGAGTATTCTAGATGACTTAGTCATATCTAAAGTTCTATAATCAACTTATAGAGAACCACATATTCCAAAAAAACGAACTATATATTTCCCCTATCTTTAGAAATTAACCAAAACCAAAATTGTGAGTATAAGATAATATAATCCCCAAAAAAGGAAACACTTTATAAAAATAAATAATTCTCTTAATCTCTAAAATTTAACAAAAGACACCCAATGTTCTATAATTTCCATTCAATAAAAACTTGTCCATAAAATTAATCAAAGTAATCCAAATTAATATTGAACCCCTAAACTCAAAATAATTTAATCACATAGTCTTCCACAAAAATTCTTAACATTTATATTCAAATAACATCGACTAATCATAAAGTCTCATACTGAATTGTAATTAACCTAATCAAGTATTCTCTATGATTGGTTTATGATTTCCATAAATAACCATAATCCCCATATATCCCCAATAAAATCATATATTCTTCCAAAATAAAATTTCAACCATTACTCCACAAATCTGTTCCCATAGTATTCTATTTTTTTAAGTATTTAGTGTTCCCAAAAGAGGGAATGTCTTCTAATATAACCTTTATCACTTAATCACCAAATCATTTTTCAATACTAAGGATATCCATTTAATAAAACAATAGTCACCAAAATCATCTTATACATGATCTATAAATTCATTTTACTAAAAATAATAATTTATACTAACTAGGGGATTCACACAGTCCAGTGGTATGTGATAAATCCCAATCTCACTTTGGTTGTGGGTTCGATTCCCACATCTTTGTTTGACCCAACATGTATTCACACCATCTGCATGTTGTATTTTTTCAAAAACTATATAATTTTATAACATTCCCAAAATTGGGAAAAATTCATCAAAAATAACCAGAACATATTTTAACCAAAAATGTTATCTCATACCACACATTTTCATCCCAAAAATTAATAACCTATAACTGATTCAAATTGAAGGATCATATAAACCCAAAGGGTTCTTTATAACTATATCCACAAAAGAAATGATAACTATGCATTGATTAACATTTTCACATATCAAACATCATATTTACACATACTATAAAAATTCATCCAAATTAATCATATCATAAATAAATTTAATCATATCATCATCCAATAATCCCATAAACTCTTAAATTCCTAAAATGTTGACATCTTAATCATAAAACATTCTTCATGATCCTTTATCCATGTTTTCCATATTATTTCATTATACTTATTTCCTAAAAAATCAGGAATATTGTTTTAATATTTTAGTAATGTCAAAACGTGTTCTATAAAATAATCCATACCTTTCATAGGTCATTTTCTGTTTCCTCGTCTTCAATTTGAATGTTACTTTGAATTGGTAAACAAACATTTGTATAATACTACTGATACCAGTCCCAATCCTTCTTCATAGGACATCTATTTGTATAATGATCACGAAAACCACATTTAAAACATTCAATTTATCTTTTGGAAAGAACAACATTCCCTTTCCCGGAGTCAACTGGATGCTTCCTTTTTCCAGGGCAGGTTATTGCTTTATGAAGTTCATTACCACATCTGAAAAATCATCCCGTACCTTTGATGCATTTTCCCAATTGTTTCTTTCCACATCTTTGACATGTAGGATTTTGAAAATACTTAACTTTATGATTATTACCAGAAGATCCATTGGGATTCATTTCTCGCATATATGATGACTTAGAAATTTCAAATAGTTTCAAATGGTCAATCATTACTCAATAAATTTGTATATGAAAAACCACAAGAGTTATTATTGCATCTCCCATTTCATTCATTTTCTCACATAAAAAACCACCACAGTTTCCTTCACATCCATTATTACTTTAGGTCCTTCAAGATGAAGTCATTTACTAAAACTAAAAAGGTCTGTTTGAATATATCAGTAAAATCATTATACATAATATTATGAGGATGGTAAACACTAAGATGTAGTTATTCATTTTATCTTACACACATTTGATTTATAAAAAATAACTATAAATCTTTCAAAATTCTAACAATTGTGGTTATGTAACTTAATCATTAATATCACCCTAACCTCTAAAGTTATCTAAACAGACTTTTGATACCAACTATAAGTACCCCGCCCTAAACAATACATAATTTTTAATTAAATTAGTAATTCAAAATTATGATATTTTCAGATTTATTGATTTATATAATTATTTTTATAACTTTTACATAACATATTGAATATTACAACTAGACACTTCAACTCATTATCCATTATTTTCATAAAACATATACTCTTTAAAACTAAACATGAAATCGTTTCATGTATTGACAACATTACGTTTTTCTTGATCCCATCTCTAACTCTAGTCTTCTTTATGACCTTGGAAAAACCTTTCATAACCTGGGATGAGTATAAAAATCTCAATAAGGGATACATAAAGAATGAAAATTTGTAGTCTTTAAATTACCTTAATAACCTGAATACTTTATTATAATATCATACTTTCACCATTAAGAAGTAGTAAAACAGATTAAAAAATATAAGCTCATTTCTTACACATTTTTAACCAAAATATTACCACAATCCCATATAATGCATCATATAACATATAAAGATTCCTTGGGACATAAACATACTTAAATGGAATAACCACATGAGTGGCTTATACACATATCACTAAATAGAATAGCCATACGACTGCCTTCCATAACAAATACATTGTAGGTTATAATGTAACCACCCATTCATGGTATATCACAGAGCCACCCGTTATTTGGTTATCACATAACAACCAATCAAATTTCTAAGTACCATTATATAATCATAACACATAAAATATTGAAAATATAAAAAGCTCACTTATAACATTTCATTTTCAATAACAAGAAATCACTTCAAGAAATCAAAATACTCAATAAATTTCAAAAACCATTTTCAATACCAAAACACCAAAAAACAAAATGAAGGGTTTCTTTTTTTCCTTTTAAAAACACTATGTCGTATTGAGAGTGTAACAACCCAACGATTAATTAATGTAAATACCTATTGCTCTAATTAAATGTCTCTTTATGTAAAATGTTTATATAAAATGTCATCTTCATTGGTTTTATGTTATGAATTGTGACCGTTACTTTTATAGCTATTGAATAGTGATCACATGATTAGTATAAATATAAGGCTTTAACAAACCCAATTTACTCAGACAAAATAAGCGATGGCCTCATCTAGTATAATTGCTCCATACAAAGTCCTTTTTTCAGTCCTCAGAAAAGAGGTGGCATCATTGGGCTTCGCTCTTGACCAAGCCCAAGCTGAGCTTCATCATGTCAAGCTCGAATGGGACCATCTACGGGAAAAGTGGATGTTGATAGAGATTACCATTCGAGCGATGTTATTTGAGCCACCCCGAGAGTATGTCACCAACGCACACCTTACCCTTAGGTCTTGTGCGGCTGTTTTATGGGGTTATGCAAAAAATCGCTATTACTATGTTCATGTATATTATTTTATTATATAATAATGAATATGCTTTCTTGTCATTATTGTTACATTGGAAATAGTTTTTAAAGTACATGTAGTGTTTTTAGTTATTATTTAAATAAGAATTCTATTTTATTAAATTAAGGGATTTTTTATTAAATAAAATTTTAATAAATGATTATTATTATTATTAAATTAATTTTTATTAAATATAAATGATCTTATAATTTTATGAATGGAATTGTAATTTTTATTACGGTTTGAAAGCCATTTTGGTCAAAACCCCTGAATTTTCGATAAATGTCGGTTTCTATTTTAAAAGTGAAAATTAACATATTTGGAAATCTATTTAGACAAAATAAATGTTATTTCTTGAATTAGGACATCAAAATTATCCAATGCTGAATTTTTCATAATTTTCTAAAACAATCAAATGTTTGGGTAAAAATTAAATACCGTTTAAATATATAATGTGGTTTAAGACATTATAATGACCCAATAGTGATGTAATAAAATACTATAAACTTTATGTTCGGACAATATATGTTTTACCATTAAAATAATGTAATTTTGGTTTTGTTTTACTTACTTTTCAAAGCATTAAAGGACCCCACAATACTTTTTAAACATCTTGTCTTTTTAAATTATTTTCCATGAGAGTGTGACTCACCTCCACATAAGCAAACCCATTATTTTAAGAATTTCGGACTTTGTCCTTATAAAATATTGTTTTCCTCTTCCCTTTGACAAAAACAATTGGCAAAAACCATGATCTGGTTTTTGGTTTTGATTAGTTTAATGTAAGGGGTCCCAAACCTAAATAATAAATAATTCACTCACCTTTGTTATATAAACCCACAATGCTCCCACTTCATACTCACTCAAAGGCTTTTTAGTTCGTCCAAACTCTTTCCTAATCTCTCTAGAATCCTCCCAATGTGCCCCAAGATACCAAGAAGTCTCTCTCAAGCCTCTCTCAAGCCTTTGGAAGCACACTTCCAAGTAAGGGTTTTTCTTCATTTCCCATTTTTTATCCAATTTTCTTAATATTGTTATGCCCTTTTAATTTTAATTATAAATGTTGGAGAATGGTTTTTCACCTCCCTCATACTGCCCTATTATTGTTTTAAGTATGGGATATCCCTTTACCTATCATTAAATTCCTCCCATGTACACCTGTTACAATGCCGAAATTCTGAAAGGAACTTCTCTCTCCTCATTTATATTCAAGCAATACTTTTGTATCATGAATCTAAATTCCATTACAATTGTTTGTACATGTATCTATATGACCCCTTACTATCCATTTCATTTAAATATGATGAGACACCCCTTTTTCTCTCATCAAACATTTTTATGAATTCTTCTGTCACACAGTTACGCTGCCGAAATTGCACCTATTTGCAAAGCCAATGCCATTGTGTAGTGAATACCATGCCCATTTCTCCATCAAGGGTATTCCCATTTATGCACATTAACTTTTTGATTATAATGTTTCATGTATGACTTCCACACTCTTTTATTGCGGAATAAATAATTATTTTTATGAATCCATGTTTTATCATCCATGTGGAACACTTATGCATGAAATGAAATGTTTATGAGGGGTGCGCCCTTATAGCGCTCCAATGTATTGGGTAAAGTATAGTATCATGATACGTCATGTGAAATGAGTGTTGACTCATGCAAATTAAAGTGAAATGAGGTTTTACTCATGCTTCATGTTCAATTAGAATTTACTCTTGCTCCATGTGCAATGAGCCTTGTCTCATGCTAATTACATGTTAAGTGTTGTTGCCACATTTCTATGTTATGATTATCATGCTTTATCATGAATTTATGTCCATGTTTCTCTTGTGCTCCATTGATATGCCTATTGTCTAACATGTTTTGTACTCCTCATGTATTCCCTGTTTATTCCCTTACTGGGCTTTATAGCTCACCCTTTTCTTATGCATGTCCTCAGGTTATCCCATGAAATGCTAAGTACAAGGGAATTTAGTGGTCATGTAAAGGAAGTTTTCAATAAATATGTTGTATTTCATGTTTTAAGTTATTATGTAATGATCCTAAGCCCCAAAGACACTAGACCTCTTTATATTCCATGTTGTATCAAGTGAGTAGTATATGTAATAAATAATATTTATGTTTTTAATAAAATAAGGGTTGTCATAGTTGGTATCAAAGGGAGGTTTAGTTATTTTTGGGATTAGGATTAGAATACCCTAGTAAAGCCTTAGATACAAGACTAAGTACAATAAAAACGTCCCTAAGTTTTGCTGAGTGTTGATTAAGTGGGTTATCAAGAAAATACATCCCTGTTTGGATACGAGCAGGTAGAGGCGGCTCTGGAACAGATGTATCCTAGGGGTAAAACCTGAAAACATTAATTTGATCTAGACTCGAACGGGAACTGGTGGATGACAATAGGCCTAGCTGTACTCTAGGTTACGACAATCCTTGTGTATATGTTTTGATAAATTCACAAGCTTAGTATGAACCCATATTAAGGGAATTAAAAAAATTCCCCTAAGAATATATGTTAGAAAGTAGACCACGAAAATCCTAGATTGAAACCTATAGACTCATGAGTTAAGGAAATAAAAGTTTATTTATAAGTCATCAACTTTTTTCTTTGGATTACCCTTTATATGTTACCCCAAACTTTCCTTTTATTCTAGCCAATGGCTGGTAATAGGAGAACTCGGGCTAACAACCGGTGTGAAGATCATTGTGATGACTGTACTAATGATATGCCCAATCCAATGGGAGTGGGAATCGCGAATTTTGTCACACTTCTCTCTCAGCTAACTCATGATTTGAATTGAAACACGGGTCAAGAGGAACGTTGAACCCCCCTAAGAAAGAACAAGTCGCCATCGAGAATTTCATGAGACAAAGTCCTCCTACTTTTAGTGGATCATCCGATCCCACGATCGTTGAACAATGGATCAACACAATTGAAAAGATCATCTCTATCCTTCAACGTTCTGAACAGGAGAAGGTTCTCCTGGCAGCATATCATATGGAGGGTGAAGCTGATCAATGTTGGATGTTGATCAAAAATACGAAGCCTGGGGAGGAGATCGATGCGTTGGAATGGAAGGATTTCTGGAATATGTTTTTCAATAAATATTTTCCGTGCACCCTCTGTCTTAAGATGGAATGGTACTTCCCTTACCTCAAGAAAAAAAGAGAAGAATCTATTGTATTGTTCAAGGAAAACGTCACAAGGCTTGCATGATATGCTTTCGACATTGTCGTTACCCCCAAATGAAAAGTTGACCTCTTCTTTGGTGGGCTGAAGCCTAGCCTACAGAAATCATTAGTGATCCGTGACTCTGACAGCTATGAGGAAATTGTCTGATGTTACCTCAAGGTTGAAATAGAGATCAGGGAATCACATGGGTATCATGGGGATAAGAAGCATAAGGTGGAATTAAATGATGGCAGTCCGATGGATAAATGAAATGGTGGTAAGAAGATCCAATACCCCACTTACCAAAAGTGTGGAAACAATTACACTGGAAATTGCCTCAAGGGGATGGGGAAATTCTTTAGGTGTGGAAGGGAAGGGAACCTAGCTGTTAACTATCGGCAAGAATGACCCGCGGCTACGACATAGGAGAGTAACGCTCCATTCAAACCTCAACACATTGTTCATTGCTACAACGACAAAGAACCGGGGTATTTTTTAAATCATTGCCCTAGTCCAAGGGTTTTTGGAGGCAACCAACAACCTCCAAGGCAGTAAGGAAGAGCTTCTTCCATCACTTCTGCCGAAGTGAACCCCAAAAATGAAGTGGTGACAGGTACGCTAGTTATTCATTCAATAATAGTGAACATACTTTTTTATTCAGGTTCTACGCATTCTTTTATATCTCGAATGTTTATTAGAACAATCCTAGAACCACCAAAAATCATGGAAGTGAAGATGCCAGTGAGTACAGAAAATTGGGCAATCATTGCATCCCATGAATATAAGTCCTCCCCTATTATAATCTATGGATTGAATTTCCTGGCGAACCTCGTCATACTTCCTCTAGTGGAATTTATGCAATTCATGGAATGTATTGGCTTTCCATATATAGAGCCAACATTAATTGTTGGGAAAAGGAAATCAAACACAATATGGAGAATCGACCCCTGATTCATTACAATTGTAAGGAGGAAAATGAATCTCCTTTAGGTCCATCATCTCATGCAAGAATATTACTGCCCTTTGAGCATGCGTATCTATCTCAGATGATTGATTCCAAGTAAGAAACCATCCTTGAAGAAATTCCTATTGTAAGGGAATTTTCTGAAGTGTTTCCTAAGGAACTATCTAGTCTTCCTCCTAGAAGAGATGTTGAATTCTAAATTGAACAAATACTAGAGGAGCTACCAATATCCAAGACTCCATGTATAATGGTTGTCATGGAGCTTGATGAGGTGAAGAAACAACTACAGGAGAATCTAGATAAAGGTTTTATACGCCCAAGTGCTTCACCATGGGGTGCACCAGTCCTCTTCATCAAGAAGAAGGATGGGTTAATGCGCCTTTGCATCGATTATCATGAACTTAAAAAAATCACGATAAAGAATAAGTATCCTCTACCATGGATCGATGACTTATTTGATCAGCTGCGTGCACCACAATACTTCTCCAAGGTGTTTCGGTGGGGATATTATCAAGTAAGGGTGAACTAGAAAGATTTCCCCAAGACTGCTTTTTGTACAAGATACAGGCACTATGTATTCATATTAATTCCTTTCAGACTCACTAATTCTCCAGAAATCATCATGGACTTGATGAATAGAGTCTTTAGAGATTAACTCGACAAATTTGTGGCAGTCTTTATAGATGATATTCCAATATACTCCTAAACAGAGGATCATGAGGATCATTTAAGAACTATACTAGAGACTTTGCGCAAGGATAATCTCTATGAAAAGTACATTAAGTATGAGTTCTGTTTGAAGGAGGTCACATTCTTGGGCCATATCATCATAAGAAATGGGAAATCTGTGGATCCCTCCAAAACAGATGCAATTGAGGGATGGTCGAGGCCAACATCGGTAACAGATATCTGTATCCTCTTAGGGTTAGCTGGATATTATCGACGATTTGTGAGAAATTTATCATGATTGTCCAACCCTCTTACCAAGCTAACTCGAAAGGGAGTAAAGTTTTCTTGGAGTGATGAATGTGAAGAAAGATTCAAGGAGTTGAAAAGAAGGCTTATCACTGCGCCCGTGCTCACTTTACCCACACGTGGGGAACCTTTTGTGGTATTTAGTGATGTTTCGAAGAAGGGCGTAGGCTGTGTTCTGATGCAGAATGATAAAGTGATATCCTATGCCTCATGGCAGTTCAACATCCATGAGCGAAACTATCCAATGCATGATCTGGAGATGGCTGCGGTGATATTTTCTTTGAAAATATGGTGGAATTATCTCTATGTGGACAAATGTGAGATATATACTGACCACAAGAGTATTAAATATATATTCACACAAAAAGATCTTAATATGTGCCAGAAAATATGGATAGAGCTCATCAAGGATTATGATTGTTCAATACATTACCACCGTGGGAAAGAAAACAAGGTTGTAGATGCCCTAACTAGAAAGGACCCTGTGATTCTATCAATGATGAGAATTGATAAGGTTCCAATCTTCTTATACTTGATGAAGATGGACATCAGAATCATAAATAAGAAATCATCATCAATCCTTTCAAAAATGATTGCTAAAACTTGTCTTTTGGAAAGGTTAATGGATGCTCAAAAGGATGATGTTGGAATTCATTAAAAAGAAGAAGCTATCGAAAAAGTGAAATGCTCGGTGTTTAATGTTAATGAAGAAGTAATTGTGCGATTTGGGAAAATACTATGTCTTCCATCAATCCCGGAGCTGAAGAAGGATCTTTTGGATGATGCACATAGTTCGAATTTCTCTATTCTCCCAGGGAGCACAAATATGTATCGAGATCTTCGATAAAACTTTTGGTAGGATAATATGAAGAAGGAGATCACTGTATATACATCAATGTACCTGGTGTGCAAAAAAGTGAAGGCAGAGAGGCAGAAGTCTAAGGGGATGATGCAACCATTGCCCATACCAGAATGGAAATGGGAGAACATCACCATGGACTTTGTCACTGGACTTCCGAGGACATCCAAAGGCAACAATGCAATCTGGGTTGTGGTGGATCGTCTTACAAAGACTTCACACTTCATTTCTATTCAGGAGGATTTATCATTGGATCAACTGGCACAGATATATATCAGGTATTTGGTAAGGCTACATGGAGTTCCACTATCTATTGTGTCCAGCCGATATCCAAGATTTACCTCTATGTTTTGGAAGAGTCTTCAACATACTCTGAATACTGAACTGAACTTCAGTACGGCCTATCATCCTCAAAACTGATGGCCAATCCGATCGGACTATCCAAACACTTGAGGACATGTTGAGAGCATGTTCAATGGAATTTAAAGGAGGATGAGATCAACATATTCCCCTGGTTGAGTTCTCTTATAATAACAGTTTCCACTCGAGCATCCAAATTGAACCTTATGAAGCCCTATATGGGAATAGGTGAAGAACACTGTCATGTTGGGATGAGGTCGGTGAACGTAAGATTCTTGGACCAGAAATGGTCGAAGAAATGGTGGAGAAGGTAAAAACCATTCAACAACATATCATGGAATCCTAGAGTCGACATAAGAGATATGAAGACAAATGTCGATGAGACCTTGAGTTTAAAGTTAGAGACATGGTTTTTCTATGCATATCTTCGTGGAAGATGGTCTTGAGGTTTGGAAAGAAAGGGAAGTCAAGTCCAAGGTACATTGGCCCCTTCGAGATTCTTGATCATGTCGGGGTTGTGGCTTATCGACTAGCACTTCCACCTACCATGGCCAAAGTACAAGATGTATTTCATGTATCCCTCTTAAGAAAGTACATACTAGACCCTTCACATGTACTCTCTTCTGAGGTGGTACAGTTGGAGGATTATCTTTCATCTGTTTTAGTTTGGGAAAAGGAAATTTGTAGGGAGAAATTTCTTAAGCGGGAAATATTGTAACGACCCAAAGTTTCATTAATGGAAATCCCTCTTGATCTAATTAAATGTATCATTATGTAAAATTTTTATATAAAAATTAAACTTCTTTGGTTTTATGTTATGAAATGTGATCGTTAATTTTATAGTCGTTGAACAGTGATCACATGATTAGAATAAATATAAGGCTTTAACAAAACCAATTTACTCATCAAAAGAAGTGATAGCCTCATCCAGTATAATTGCTCCATAGGAATCCCATTTGTCAGAGCTCGGAAAATAGGTGGCATCCTTGGGATTCACTCTTGACCAAGCCCAAGCTGAGCTTCATCATGTCAATCTCTAACGGGACCATCTACGGGGAATGTGGAAGCTGATAGAGATTACCACTCGAGCGATATTATCTGAGCCACCCCAAGAGTCTGTAACCATCGCACACCTTACCCTTAGAACTTATGCGGCTTTTTTAGGGGTTTTGTAACATATCACTAGTACTATGTTCATGTATATTATTATTTTATATAATAATGAATATGGTTTCTTGTCATTATTGATACATTGTAATTAGTTTTTAAAGTACAAATTGTGTTTTTTGTTATTATTTAATTAAGAAGTATATTTTATTAAATTAAGTGATTTTTTAATTAATTAATATTTTAATAAAATATTATTATTATTATTAAATAAATTTTTATTAAATATAAATGATATTATAATTTTATGAATGCAATTGTAATATTTATTAAGGTTTGAAAGCCATTTTTTGTCAAAACCCATGAATTTTCGATAAATGTCGGTTTTTATTTTAAAAGTGAAAATTAACATATTTAGATAATTATTTAGATAAAATATATATTATTTCTGGAATCAGGTTGTCGAAATTATCCAACAGTGAATTCTTCATTATCATCTGAGACAATCAAAATTTTGGGTAAAAATTAAATACCGTTTAAATATATAATGTTTTTTATGAATTCATAATGACCCAGTAGTGATGTAATAAAATACTATAAGCTTTATGTTCGGCAAATATATGTTTTACCATTAAAATAATGTGATTTTGGGTTTTTTTGACTTACTTTTTAAAGCATTAATGGACCCCTCATGACTTATTAAACATCTTGTCTTTTAAAATTATTTTCCATGGGAGTGTGACTCACCTCCACATAACCAACCCCATTATTTTAATAATTTTGGACTTTGGCCTTATAAAATATTGTTTTCTTCTTCCCTTTATCAAACCCATGGGTAAAAACCATGATCTTATTTGTGTTTTGGATTAGTTTAATGTAAGGGTTCCCAATCCTAAATAATAATTAATTCACTCACCTTTCCTATATAAACCCACCCAAGAACCCACTTCCTCCTCACTAAAAGCCTTTGGATTTCATCCAACCTCTGCCATACTCTCTCTAGAATCCTCCCAAGGTTCCCCAAGCTCCCAAGAAGCCTCACTCAAGCCTCTCTCAAGCCTTTGGAAGCACACTTCCATGTAAGGTTTTTTCTTCCTTTCACTTTTTTTGTCCAATTTTCATAATATTTTTATGCCCTTTTAATTTCCATTATAAATGTTGGGGTATGGTTTATATCCTCCCCCATACATTACTATTATTGTTTGAATGATGGGAGACCCCTTTATCTCTCATTAAATTCCTCCCATGTACACCCGTTACTATGCCAACATTCCGAAAGGAACTTCTCTCTCATCATTTACATTCAAGCAATACTTTTGTATCATGAATAGAAATTCAATTAAATTTTTTTGTAAATGTATCTATATAACCCACTTACTGTACATTTCATGTAAATATGATGAGACACCCCTTTATATCTCATCAACCATTTTTATTAATTCTTATGTCAGGCTGTTACGCTGCCAAAATTGCACCAATTTTCTATGACAATGCCTTTGTGTAGTGAATACCATGTCCATTTCTCCATTAAGGGTATTCACCATTATGCACATTTACTTATTTATTATAAAGTTTCATGTATGAATTACACAATCCTTTATCTTGGAATAAATGATTATGTTTAATGAATCCATGTTTTATGATCCATGTGGCACACTTATGCATGGAATGAAATGTTTAAGAAGAGTGTACCCTTATAGCGCTCCAAAGGATTGGGTAAAGTATAGTATCATGATATGTCACATGCAAAGTTTTTTGACTCATTGTAATTCAAGTGCAACAAGGGTTTACTCATTCTTCATGTGCAATGAGAATTTAATTATGCTCCATGTGTAAGGAGCCTTGGCACATGCTAATTCCATGTTAAGTGTTGTTGCCACATTTCCATGTTATGATTATCATGCTTTATCATGCCTTTATGTCCATGTTTCTATTGTGCTCCATTGATATTCCCATTGTCTAACATGTATTTTACTCCTCATGTATTCCATTTTTATTCCCTTAGTGGGCTTTATAGTTCACCCTTTTCTTATGCATGTCCTCAGGTTATCCCATGCAATGATATAATGAGGGAATGTGGTGGTCATGTAAACAATGTTTTCAATAAAGATGTTGTATTTCATGTTTTAAGTTTTTATGTAATGATCATAAGACCCAAAGACACTAGACCTCTCGATATTCCATGTTGTATCAAGTGAATAGTTTTTGTAATAAATCATGTTTCTGTTTGTAATAAAAGCAGGGTTGTCATAGAGAATGAAACAATAATGAGTATTGTGGAAGAGTGGTTATTGTCGCCACATACGTTAAAAACAATCCTTTTTTCTTATAGTAAAAATATTTTTTGAAAAAATATACACTTTTAAATAAAGTAAAAGTAAATGGATTTTTTATACACTGCATAAAAGAAGAGGGTTTATATTATTGAAATATGCCTCATTGAATGGATATTGAGATGAAGTCCCCTACCTCGAGTCCAAATTCCCTTGTATGTTTCTTATTCATACTGAATAATAATCATAAGGTTATTTATACTTGATTGAGAAACTTTTTCATGTTTATTACTCCTTTTATATCACTTATTACTTATATATAACAATTAGTTAATTATTTGAGTTCATATCGAACATTTTTCTGATGTTCAGAACTTGAGTAAAAAATGAACCTGTTATAATTACAAATTGTACTTGTAGTAAAAAGTGGATTATCTCCAGAAAGATATTCATAATTTAGATATCATATATATCATATAACTCTTGTATACTTTTATTTATAATATTCCATTGCTTTTGGATATAATAAATGAATTGCAATGTTCATGGAGAGAGTAAGCCATACATACGCATTAACACTACTTTCATTTCATTTTCATATTTGAAGGAATGAAAACTAAATGATATATTGGTATATTATAATTCAAGTATAACATCACATATAAGTTCATTAACTCCATCCATTATATGTTCCATTTATATAATGAATAAGTCATATCACTTTAATGTGGTAGTAGTTCTCACTTTCTCAAATTAAATTATCGTATTCATACAACAGGAAAATATTAAAGGTATGTTCTAAATGAAAAATAAAGAAAAATAATAGATAAAATATATATCATATATATCATAGATAACTAAAATTCCATCATAATAGAAACCATATGAGGTTGTAGGAGAAGATTGAATAATCATTGTTTCGTGAGGAAGTAGTTCACCATCCATAGAAGCAATATGTTTTTTTGCCCTTAGACGGACGTGTCTATAAGTTTAGTTATAATAATTATCAAAAAACAACCTAGTATATTTATGATTCTTGTTTTATTATAAATAAGTTTATTAAAGAGAATTTAGTTTCTTTTATAAAAAAATAAATTGAAAAATCTTGAGAGAACACATCACCTCAAATCTGATAACAACTTTTAATTTATGCTAAAAGGCCTTCATTAATTGACTTCATAAAAATGAAAGGATTATAAGAGAAGTATAAGGATTTTGGGAGCTTATTTGGGAGGATATTTTATGATATAATGGTTCTTGAAAGGTGTGCATATGGGTTTGATGTGGTGTCCTTTTATTAGAGGGAGGAGGGGCATGTTACGAATGATTGAAAATATTATTTTATTATTAATTTATTATAGATTTATAATAATAAAAAAGTGATATATTTATAATTTCACATGAGTATGTGTCTAAATAATATCATCAAAGGGGTTTTAGACTATTTTAGGTCCTAAAATTAACCTTATCAATTATCATTAACCTGGAGTAATCTAATTTGTCTTTTAACATGTCTTCCTATATATTCACAATATATGGTTTCCATAGTTAATATAAAAAAACAAGACACAATCAAAAAGATCATTTATAACATTTTTAACATCATATATTTATTTTTACTGAATATTAAATTTTTATGACTATTACAATGTTTAATAAAATATTAATTGATTTAAAAATCATTAATGTCAATTTTTATACTCTACAAATAAGGGCATTTTAAAAATATATATCAACTTCATTATTTCAAAAAAACATCATTAGTTAAAATAAAACAAGTCATAATCATACATAAAATTCGTTTATGTCATAAAAAGTTTAAAAATAAATTATTTTTAATATTTGTAATCTCATTTATTTAAATATTTCATTATTATTGAAATCAATAAATCACCACTAAATCATAAATAAATTTATTTATTTCATCGCTAAAAATTATAAATAAAATATCATGATGTAGTAATTATTTTTATCTTTATTATTACTATTTATAGTCTAATGATCAATTATATATAACCCCATATAAATTTTTTTTAGTAAATGTTACATGGTTATATTTTCTCTCACATTAAATTAAAAGTGATTAAATGCCTTTTTTTCACACAAAAGTGGCTCTATGGGGTCCGAAAATCAACCCATGGATGCCTATGGTTGAAAATTTCTCATCTAACAGGGTTCGGACATGTTTTAACATAATTTAATGTTATTATAATATTATTTATTTACACTTATATACCAGATTTTCCCTTTAACCATGGTAAATAATATATTTACTGAAGTTACCATACATAATGTATAAAAATAAAAGGTACATATGTATAAAATATATACCTCTTGAGTATAAATATGGGAAAAAAATTCCAAATTGAAATTACAGAAATTTCATAAATTAATTCAAAAATAATTCTCATTTTCATAACTAATAAACATGTTTTTAGGACATAAAAACTATCCAAATATTTATATATGTTTATGTCGAATTACAAATTTAATTTACATAAAATTTTAAAAAATTATTAAATGATAAATATATATTCTAATTACGATTTAAAACTATTTAATATTAAAATATAATCATATAAATAAATTATATGAAAAGATGTTTTTGACTTAAAATGCACCATTTTTCACTATTCATTAAAAAATAAACTTTATCAGACAAACCCAAAATTTTTCCCAAAAGTAAAATTTTAAGTCCCAATTATTAAGAAGTTTATTTTGTCAAATTGAATATATAAAATCAGATTCATTATTATTTTATGCCTCTAAAATTTATTGGATAAATGTAAAGACATTTAACAAAAATGTGTTATCATAATTTAGTCAGTTATTTTCATTCCCAGCAATACAACAGCTTTGGGGTATATACCAATAAAAATAATAATATTATATTATTTTTTGATATAAGACTATGTTGTGTGCAACATAATATTTCCATAAAACCCATTGTTGCATTTTGAGTATGCTATCGAACAAAGTGTCTACATTAAAATAAAATTAATATCTTATTCATAAATATTTCTAGATATGAAAATGTATTATTCTATAAATACCATGGTCATTACAACTTTTGATGGTAGAGAGCTCACATCACGAAATTTTTTGGGGAGGGGAGGTTCCATGTTATATTTCATGTTTTGATCTCACATGACCTATGGATCATGTAATTTAATTTCTTTAATTGGGCCTTATATGGGTTTCCCTCATCCCTTGAATTGTGGATTATCAAAAATCAATAAAAATTTAAGGCCTTCAGGACATTCAGGCATGATTGTATTCTTGTGGAAAAAAAATGTAAATATTTATTATTTGGTGATGGGTAGGCTCAAGATTATATATCACTCGAATGATATAGGACATTATTTATATATCATGATAAAAAATGTTATAGGAAATGTGGGGTTAGCTTAATCAATAATGATATTTGACATGAATAGTTTTTGTAGTCTCATATGTTATTGTATATAGGTGGTTATCGTATTCCAATATGTTATGAATATCTTGGATACTGATCAAGACTTAGGATTACTCTTTTTAGGATTATTTTTATCAACATTTATATCCAATGCTATATTACAATTTATATCATCATGGATCATTATTTTTTATTCCATATAATTATTCTATAGTATTTATTATGAATCCCTTTTATTGCTTTTATGGTTTTCTATTTATATAATAGTATATATGACTATGTTATTATGTATCATGATTAAATAATTTTGGATCATGATCATATTCTATTACTCATATCCTTTCTTCCGTTTCCATTATCCTCAATTATTTAGAATCAAAAGATATTTTCACACACACTCATTATTCATTACCCTCTATTGAGTAACTGAGATTAATATTTTCGTACATTCCATTTTAACCTATATAGTGATGATGTTCACTAAGAAGGATATTTCACTATGAGAATCACATGTGTGGAAAAATTTGGGAATTAATATATTTTAGGATTTATGTTAAGTTTATTATATATATATTATATAATTGAAATAAACCATTATGTTCCTAAAGTGTTCTTAATTTTAGATTTGTTATGTATAATCCTGTAAAATGATGTGAAATATGTTCATATGATGTTCAGGTTATCTCAACAAAAATCTTAGAAAATAGATATAAATTCTCTTCAAATCAATGATGAAATTTGATTCAATGTATAACACCCTATTAAGATGAAAATTTGTAATTGAGAACATTTAATTTAGAAATAATATTTCCTTCAGAAAAATAAAAAAAATTGATTGATCCAAATTATAAAAACCCCAATTTATTAACTAAAAAAATAAATGGATTTTATTCAGTCATAAAAAATTTCGAACAATTAGAATAACAAAAGGCATTCCTTACGAAAAACTAAAATATTTTATTTCTTATTTTACTTTAATAAGGAATACAGTTATTATATAAGAATAAATGTGTTAATTTAGTGAAATAATCAAAGATGATTTGAATTCCACTGTCTAAAATAATGATAAAAAATTGGTATTAATGATTCCCTTATATAAAAATTAATGAATAAATCAATGATTTCATAAAACAAGAAATTAGTTGAATGATATTTTTGATTGAGTAATAATAAATTTAAAATTATATTTTTGAAAAAAGGAAATTGTGCATGCTTGGAATTTTAATCATGTTTGGAATGTTATTAAATGAAAGTTGATGATGTAATGTTAAATTATACCAATATTATAATAATATGACATGTAATTTAAAGGAATTTATAAATTCCAAATTATTTTTTATGATTAAAATTAAAATATTTATAAATGTGGTATTTGATTGTTATCATGTTTACTATACATATTTCTTATAAAGGTGATTTCTTATTGAATCCATGAATTATAAATACATGAATATGATATTGTGGATAAATTTTTTCCCATTTTTAATCAAATAATAAATTATTTTAATATAATTTTGTTAATTATTATATTAATTATTCAAAATAATTTAAGAGTACGAAATTAATATATAAATAATAGATTAGTATTGAAGTATTAGTGATTCAATTATAAATAATCGAGGAGATTTCAAAATTATGATCATTATAAGCCAAAAAAAAGTATCCAATTATAACGTAATGATCTGGTAAGTGGATTGTTATTGTGGATTTAATAATTTGGTGTATAGTCACTTAAATTAGAAAAATCATGTTATTGAAATTTATAGAAATTTGGACTTTTTTATGTTTTGAATAGTTCTAAACTAATTAATAATATTTGGTCATGATATTGAATGTGTTATACTTCTAAAAGTGGTTGTAGAATCCAAGATGACATAGGAATAACAAATTATTTCTAGGTTTCATCAATAGTCTAGAAGATATGTATATTTTTATGGAAAATAATGATAAAGTAATGAACATTTGTGAAATTATAAGATCTATTGATATTTGACATAGACCCCATGCACTGACTAGGTTTGAATTCTTGTGGATAAGATTGATGGGGTGGGACCAAGAAGGTCATGTTGGTTTCTTATAATAAACAAACATTGGTTGCATCAATGATGTCCAAAATTGATAACATATGGGATCCATTCATATAAGAATATTCAGGGTATTTCTTATGAAGAGGCCAATTCATGTGTATCTCTGATTACATCAATTTTAATATTTCATTCCAGAATTGATAATCTGGATTTTAGGTTTTATCAAATTGATATAAAAAATCTATTTTCAATGGTAATTTAGTTAATCACATATATATGGTAAAACATGTATTTTTTGAGGATCCAAATGTTTTTTTTATTTGAATGTTAAAATATTCAATTTATCTATTACAGAAATATTCTTAGAGATTTAACATCTGGTTTGATATGGAAATAAAATAGTTTTACTTCAATAATAATGTCAACTACTATTATATAAATTAAGGATAATAATTGCATATTTATATACACATTTTTAAAATTATCTATATAAATTCGTTGGAAATAAATTCTTTAACATTAAACTTTTTAATGATGTAGATGGGAATGTTTTTCATAATGAATTACATGGGTGATGTATCTTATATTCTAGATAATATAATTTCTATAGATATATCTAATAGTATACATGAAATATTTCATAATAATTATATTAATATTTTCTTTATATTATTTTACATAAATACCTCTATGAAGTTTTATTTACCATCATTTCATGGAATGATACATCCAAGGAATCAATGTCATTCTAATGGGTTATAAGGGAGGAATATTGATGGTATTACTTATACATCTTTTATATACTATACTACAAATTTCAGGTTGTATACACAGACTATTTTCTATTATTCCATGAGGATTAAAAGATGAAAATAATCCAATACTAATAATATTTAATACATTACAATTAATATAAACCTTTAGTACATAAAATGAATTAAGGTTGAGTTCCCAATCATTGGAGGTTTTGATGTGCTTATTATAATTGTTTAAACTAACACAATATTACAAAAATAAAAAAGTGACATAATATCTCAATATAGTTTTATTTTTTTAAAATAGTTGATATATTTTTTAATATAATTTAAAACAAAAAAGTATGGTTTATATAATAATAGTGTAATATTAGTTTTTAAAAATATTATAAATGAATATATTTGAATCATTAATTTAATAAAATAAAATGGGGTTGTCCTTCAAATTTTATTATCACTATTGGGGCTTATACTCCATTTCATTGATGTTAGGTATGGGATGGATTTGAGAATTGGATTTTCTTTTTATTCTATTATCCTTAAAGAAAAATAAAGGAACCCATATTGATTTGAATTTTTCGTTTGATTTGGATTTTGAATCACATGAGTATTGTATATGATAAAGAATATGTGATATTAATCCATATAAAAATGATTATAATGATTGAAGAAGGTAATTTTGGTAATTATTCATTGATATTAGTGGTTCCTCATCTGTCATCTCATTTGATTCGCATGGTGGTTCTATCCATGTTTTTTTGATAATCTGTCATTGCAAGATAATTCTGAATTTTTACCTCTATATTACTATATTTAAAAATATTTTGGTCACATTCTAGAAAACTGTTGAATATATATTATATGATTCAAGTTTCTATTAAAGGGGATGTTATAGATAAAATTTTAATGATTTAGAAGGATAATCAAATATATTATGAGGGTGGATTGTATAATTGTTTGACAATAGTGCTATTACATTTTGGTATTTTATTTTCCTATATGATTATTGCATCCATGTTATATGGGAAGATTGATCAAGATGATAATGGTTCTCCAATTTAATGTACACTAGATGAAGGTATTGGTGTATAATAGCCACTAATAATTAAGTAGTAAAAGTGTCTGACTAATAATTTGAATTTGGTTTAGAAGGACCAAAGATCTATTTTTTAATAAGTCTATAGAAGTAAAATTTTCTAATCACCATAGGGGAATAAAATCAATAGTGAAAACATATTCAAGTGATGGATTTTCCTTAGGGTCTGGTACTACATATCCTTAGTGGAATATTTTCCATATATATAACCCCCCTTATTTGAAGATTTAGATTATAACTACATGTGGGAAAGAACAATCTACATAATATACTATATACAGTGGTTCGCCTCGGTGTGGGACGTCATTTAACTATGTTATTATGATTTCACTACTCAATAATGCAGCAACCCAAGGATTCTTGGTAGAAGGAACAATTGAATTTATAAAATGATTTGATTTCTAAAAATCTATGCATGATAAAATGAAGAGTAATGGAATCATTGGTTATTAGTGTGACATTTCTGAACTTGATAATGAAAATACTCATAAAATTTGAATAATATATTGATATTATAAAAATTATGGTATGATTGAGTATAAATAACGTTTTATATATGCTAAAAATATTTCTTCTTCAATAAAATATTCTTCATTGTTAATGTCTACCATGTGTACAAGGTCAACTCCTTGGAAGAAGAATCTTACAGTTGTAAATACTTTAAGGATTTTAATGAGTTTCATTATGACTTATGGTGATTTTTTTCTTGTGTGTTTCATGAAAAAGGATAGGATGGTTTTTGTAACCCTTTTTTTACATCATATGTCGGTATTCCATTTTATAATTTAAATAAAGGGTCATTTTGCCTCAAATTAATTTGTATAATTAGAATTATTCCATTTCATTGTGAAGAGAGCCTAAATCTCACCAAAGGACCTTACAAACACTCCACAAATGTCTCAGCCTGTCCCCTGGGGCACGTTCCATGACTAACCCAAGCCCGACTTCCATAGGCCAGGGGGTGGTGACTAGCACCAAAGTTGTAAATACCTAAATTGGGAAGGAATTTCCTTTATAACGTAAAAACACAAACAAAAGAGTACATGGTTTGAAACAAAAAACTAAATAAAACTATATAAAAAAGGAGTACTAAAAAGTAAAAGGGGGGAGGATATACAAGCCCAACTAAAAAGTACAAGGAAGGTGAATGTATATGTACTGGAAAAATGGTAAATGGATCCTGAATCATCCACTGGGAAATCATACCTGAAGGGTAGGTATATATAGCCTCCACAACACTCCATATTCGTCTGTCTCCTCTATGAATTGTCACGTCGTGTGGTCCACCTTCAGGTACCATCCAGTCCGGGTACACATAGCCTCGGTCAGAGCTTTCCATCGTCTATATCCAACACAACGAGGTGCGGGCATAGCCTGGGCAGGGTTGAGTATAACGATACTCAGTAGGGACCCCGAGACCCTCAAGGTGTCACAAATCCAACAAGTATAAACCAAAAAGTATGAAATAAACAGATAACCCTATATAAGAATCTGCCGATACATATACCTAAGTTATCAAGTAATCCATCTCAATCATGAAATAAAGACAAAATTTACTGACTTATCTCAAAAAATGATTTTAATATAGGGGTAGTATCAAGTAGCATCCCCAGCCACACTGTCGAAACCTCGGCTACTGGAGAACTCCTCCTCTATCGAGTAGACTGGGCCCACTGCGTCACCAAGGCGCTTCCCACTAACCTTGGACTAGTGAGGTACTCCTCCTGTCGAGTACCGTGGGTCAACTACGTCACCAAGCCGCTTCCCACTGTGGTTCTGCCGTGTCACCAAGCTACTCCCCCTCGTAGCAAGCTGAGTTACTACTTCTGTCGAGTACCGTGGGTCTGCCATGACACCAAGGTGCTCCCCACTGTGGGACTTCTGTGACTCCCAGGTGCTCCCCACTAGGTTAGTCGATTCATTCTGTGTTGAATCGGTCAGCAGTCGTCAGGTCTCAGCCAGCTACTAGGTCTCCTCATTAAGCTCGCTCGTCTCTGGGAGGAGCCTCTCCATGAGCTACACGTTGATACTCTAACTATCATGAATTCCCATGAGAAAGTATCTCAATGGTCCGCCATATCATAGAGGTCTCAACGCAATAGACGACGCATCAATCGGATGCCCGGTCTGTGAGTAATTAGCCTTTTAGTCTCGGGGGCCTGGTTGGATTCATACACGATCCGACCAGACTGTATCTCCACTATACCCCAAACTCTAGTGGGGTATACTCAAAGGGACTGTCGCACTCCAAGAATATCATCACTGATGATGGTTTGTCAATCGGTCATTTGGTGCCAAATATGTGGCCGAAGAAAGTAAAGGGCTTAGTAGCAGGTCTAGTTCCAGTCCGACCCGGTCAGACCTGTTGGGTCTCGCCCTACCCATTGGGCGGGCTAGCCTGTTAGGTTCGGCCTGACCCACTAGGGCCAGCCTTGCCTTCCATGTAGAAGGTTCGGCCCAGGCTCAGGGCGGGTTTGGCCCGGAGCACCGTGAAGGTGTGGCTCGATGGCTCAGCCCGGATGGTCGAGGTCGGTTCATTTAGTGCCGCGAGGGGCACAGATAATGCAAAATGGGGCATGTGGGGTGAATGGGGAACACGATGAATGTGGGGTGCGCAAGCTGATGTGGTTCGACCGAGAGCATGGGAGGCGGCTAGGCAGGGCACGGCCAGGCCGGTGGGACACAGACCGGCTTGGGGCAGCGGCTCGGCTCGGCGAGCAGTGAGGCCGGCGGGGGCTTGGCCAGGGCCGGCTCAGCCAGATGCATTACGGGATGTCGCGGTGGTGGCATGGATCATAGAGGTTGTGCATAGCACGGCCTTTGTCTTCGCTGCCTTCGTCACCTTGTTGCTTCTTCACCATGCTGAATATCATTATAAAAGATATCGACGGAGGGAGTCGGTACTTGTTAGTTTGGACCACTCCCTCCGCGATTAGGGTGATAAAAATTAGTTCATCAAGGTAAGATAATGATGAACAACAACTCACCCATCAAAGGAAACATATCCTCAATTTTAATTTTGAATGAAAAGAAGAACATGGCACACAAAAAAACCACCCCTACCTTTGTTCGTTGATCATCGATGAAGTAGTGGAAAGATGATGAAGGTGATCGTCGTTGGTCACATCCACTGCACACTTCGAATCCAAAGCTTGTGTGTCGTCTCATTGATGATGATGCATAGGGAAGGTTGGTTGAAGACGTTTCACATCAGTAGGACTGAGTACAAAGGCTAAAGGAGATCATTTTCGGCTTTATTCATTGGAAGAACACATTCTTCGTTCTTCGATGGGGAGATATTTTCTATGTACTCCCAAGTTTTCCACCAAAATGAATATGCCAAGAAAAATAATAGATTATGTTTACCTATTATTTTATTATGGGTAGAAAATTCAAAATTGGTGAATTAATTAAATTGGCTCCCCTTAATTAATTCAACAGGTTGGCACAAAATTCAAAATAAGTATTTGGTACCATAAATGTTGTGTGTTGGCTCCATTAAGGTGAAGGGGTAGTCGCACCATTAAGTGGGGAGCTCAAGAAGTTTCTCCCCACTTAATGGGGAGTTCAAGAGGTTTCAACCTCGGGTGGTCCCCACCATATCAAACTTGAAGAGGTGGTTAGTTTTGGGTGGGCCCCACCACCATAACCTCTCATGGGAGGTTAAGGTGTGGTGTTCCCACATCCAACTTCCATGTGGAGGTTTTAACCAACAAATAAAAATAATTCCACACACTTTATTTTTATTTAAATCATTCACCGATAACCCAAAAATAATCTTTGATTCTCGACCCACTGCTATCGAAGTGAAAGTCTTCTTAAGAAAATACCAACGCTTCGAGTTCAACGATGCCCTTATATTTCAATTCCGAGTACCGGTTCAGATGTTATAAAAACTTGCACATACGTTAACTGAATGTACCTCAAAAAAACGTCATAAATTGATTCTGGGAACACCAGGCCTCGAAATCACGTGCCGTCAGTTTTCGCAGACTCATAAAATTCCCATGTATTTAAGAAAAAAATTCCACAAAAATTACGGGTCTTTACATTCTCCCCACCTAAGGGATTTATATCCCTGTTTGCTACAACTTAAACCAAGGAAAAAAATGGGGGTACAGAGCAAACATCTGAGCCTCCCGCTTCCATGTGCTCTCATGGAAGATCTTGTGCTGCCAGTTAACGCGCACTAGAGTTATCAACCATCGACATAGGACCCGCTCCGGTTGATCCTCAATCTCTATTGGAATATCCATGAAAGAAGCCTCATCGTCGACGTACATATCTCAATGGTCGATGATGTGTGAAGGGCCATGCATGTACCTCCTCAACTAGAATACATGGAAGACATCATGCACCTGGTGCAACTGAGGTAGAAGAGCTTAGCGGTAATCCACCTTGCCAACTCTGCTGAGGACCTGAATAGGTCTGATAAATCTCGGAGATAACTTGCCGCCTCGGGAAAATCTATGTATTCCTCATCGAGGTGACACCCATAGAAAGACATGGTCACCATCCTAAAATTCTAAAGGTATCCATCTCCCATCATCATATGAAGTTTTTCTACTCTGTGTAGTCTTCACCCACTCCTGAATGATTTTCAACTTCTTCGTTGTAGCTCGTACCATCTCAAGTCCCACTAGTGCTGACTCCCCAGGGTCAGTCCAACACAAGGGTGATCTGCAAGGTCGCCGGTATAACACCTCAAAAGGTGCCAACCCAATGGTGGAGTAATAACTGTTGTTGTATGAAAAATCCACCAAAGTTAAGTGATCCTCCCAACTATGACTGAAGTTGAGGACATAAGCACGCAACATGTCCTCGAAGTTCTGAATGGTTCTCTCAGTCTGGTCATACGTCTTAGGATGGAAGGTGGTGCTCAATTGAAGCTGCGTCCCAAAAGTCTCTTGTAATCCCTTCCAAATCCGGGAAGTAAACTGTGCATCACGATCAGAGCCAATAGAAGAATGTACACCATGTAGCCTCATAATCTCATGGACATAGAGGTATCCCAAGATCTCTACTGAACCATTCTCTCTGATCGGTAAAAAGTGGGCCGACTTAGTGAGTCGATCAACGATCACCCAAATAGAGTCGTGAACCCTTGATGTACCTGGATGTCAGATCATGAATTCCATGGATATCCCATCCCACTTCCACTCTATAACCTCTAAAGGATGAACCAAACCTGCTAGTACCTGGTGCACTGCTTTCACTTGCTGACAAGTGAGGCACCGAGAGACAAACTCTGTAACTACCTTCTTCATCCCCATCCACCAGTGTTGTCGCAAAAGATCCAGGTTCATGTTTTCCACTTCTAGATGTTCCGCTATAGGTTATGTGTGGAAATTCTTCAACACATCCTCCTGAAGTGACACTGGAACCATATTACGTCCTCGGAAGAGGATGACGTGCTCCTTGCCTTTATAAAATTAAACAGGTTCATGCCCTGTGGATATCTAAGCACATCATGTCTCGTAGTCAGTGTCTCCATGTTGTTCTTCCCTGACTCACTGAATAAGTGGCAGAGTGACTGTAAGAGAATGAATGAAAGATGCTCTATCTTGGTGCACAAAGGATATTTGTAAAGTAGCCATATCCTCTTTCTCCTTACCTAGAAGTTTTATACCAGATCTCTTACTGAGTGAATCTACTACAACATTCCCTTTTCCATGAGTATAGACTATATCAAAGTCATTGTCTTTGAGGAACTCAATCCATTATCGCTATATCAGGTTCATGTCATTTTGAGAGAATATATACCTGAGACTCTTGTGATTAGAGTACACGGTAAAACGTTCTCCCATCAGATAGTGTCGCTACATCTTCAAGGTGAAGACATGTACTGCTAACTCCAGGTCATGTGTAGCGTAGTTCTCCTCATGCTGTCTTATCTGCCGAGAACCATACATGATTATATCTAGATCTTGCACCAGGACACACCCGAGTCCAGTCCCTGATGCGTCGCAGTAGACTCCGCACCCTACGCCTTCATTTGGAAGCCACACGATGGGGGCACTAGACAGCCTCTTCCTCAGCTCCTGAAAGATCTTCCGGCATCTCTTCGACCACGCTATGGGTTTCCCCTTCTTCATCAAGGATTATAGTGGTGCTGTAACTCTAGAATGTCTAGAACCAACCTATGGTAGTATCCATGTAATTACTCAACTCCATTTACCCAGATTTGGTGCATTATTACATAACATTGGCCTGATCACAAAGAAATCATGTCTCAAAAGACCGATCAGTTTATTACCATTGGAAATAATATTCATACATAAGTTCAAAATCACAACATGAAAATAAATACATCATTAATTTATTCAATTAGAAACATCCAAGCCTCCTAGATTATGCCTGGAAGTCACTCATAACTAACTTCTACATATCCTGGGAAAATGAAACTTAAAAAAGGGGTGAGCTCAAACGCACAGTAAGGGTAAGTAATACAGCGGAAGATAACATAAATATTAATCATTGTGAATAATTGAAACCACATTCCTCTACCAATAATAAACATGAATAATTTTATTTTAGGAATATGAACGGATAAAATAATACCATAATAAAACATAATTATGGGTATTCAACCAGTCAAATGACCATATGAATCATCAATATTATTTTCATAATGAGAGAATGTATAGTTCCGGACATTCTGAAACATTTTTTCAAGGCCTCGGACAAGACATCTAAAAATAATTAAGGCCTCAGCCAAAACCAAATACCAAATTGGGAAAGGGCCTCAGGAAATTACACGTCTATTTATCTCATAAGACCTACCGATGCATCGATAAGCTATAGCGGGCTCCACCTGTCACTTAATAAGTCCAATACATTCCTCATATAAAAAGGATGAAATATATCATAAAAATTGGTATTAAAACTAGCATACGAAATGTAAATACATTAACCACAAACCATGAATGGTATAAAAATAACACATCCCCAATCAAACATTTCAAAAAACCTTCAATACAATATGGAAGATTTGTATCATAATAAATCGACTTCAAACAAGTTTAAAATCCATCAAAGGATGTTGACATAGATTAAAATGATTTGTAAAAATCATTGCGAGAAATATTCCTTTTTCATGAAAACATTTAAAAGTCGCATAATTTAAAATGGAAGACATTTAAAGACATTTTTCAATCAAAGTGTCTCACACCACTTTGAAACTATTGAAAGTAATTATGATTTTTAAAACATTCATGTACATATAAATATTTCCTTAAAACCATTTTGAAAACATGGACATTAATGAGAATGATTTAGAAGAATAAATATTTAAAACATTTAAAATTATATTTTAGTAAAAATTACCATAAAATGAAACCCTTTGAAAACTCTTTTATGAAACAAGGACATGGATAATAAATATGTCCGAGTAGATACTTACATAAAAACAACCTCAAATAATAACGAATTTGAGAAATTAACCCTTACCTTGTACTTTTACTGGGTCGAGGGTAGGTTAACATCATGTATAATTGTGAAATAATTGTTATTAAATTATACAAGGATCATATACATTACTATTATATCATATATGATCTTTTAACATTTCTTTGTTAATAATATCATAGTATTATCGCCGTTTTGGGTGTTAACTAATTCGTTTTCCTTTATATTCTTTATTATGTGAGTCATATTTGTTATGGATGGGATGTATCTTATTCATATCCAGAATTATATCAAGTCAATAAACATTATTTTTAATCATCAAATGAAAATTAGTCTAGAATGGATACAATGGGGAATGAATCACATCGCGTTCGTGGAGACGGTAATCCGTACTTACACACGAGCGACAATATCATAATTTTGATATTAAAATAATATATATTTGGATGGTATATTGTATATAAATAATCATTATCATGTTATATTTATTATTTACATCAATTACACATCATTTTTATACCCATCCAAATAATGATGTATTGAAGAACAATTACACCAGGACATGGAGACGGTAAGCCGTACGTACGCACGTATGGTGACATGTAATTTAAATGATGGATAGAATAGTGAATATGGTTGTACAATATTTATAATATCATCAAATTATATATAAGATACTGGAGTTATTATTTTAGTATGAAAACAACAATGAAAGATGAAGTGGAAGAAGAAAATAACTTGAAGGAGGTGGTGAGATATTTACCTCTTCTTTGGGTTCTTCCTTTTGATTTGATCAAAAGGGCTCCATAGGATGGCTTTATAACTAATAGAAGGCCTCTAGAATGAAATTGGGACTATGGAGAGGGTATTTGGGCAGATTTTGGGCAATCCAAATGTCTTTGAATGTGTGAATTATAAAGAAGGGGGTTCCCTTTTATAAGAGGGGTGTGGGGAACCTTAGGAAAAGCTAGAAATATTATTTTATAATAAAATAATATTGTGTTTATAATGACTAGAAAATGGATTATTTAATTTCTATGTTGGGGATGGGTCTAAAACCACTCTTCCAATAGGTTTTACAGTGTTTTGGGTCACTATATGAACCTTATCATTTACTTTTAACTCTTAGTTAAATAGTTTGACATTTACCATGACTCTTTGTATTTTTGTGTTATATGGTTAATAATACTTATATAAATATCCATGCGAACCTCAACTGGTTCATTAATGACACACTTATCATTATATAAGTCCTTTTTCTGAACAGTAGATTTTTACGTACATAATATCATTTAATAATATAATATTTGTTTTAAAAACACTTTTTTGTCAATTTTGTCACTATTTGGTATTTTGTTTTTTATAAATTCATAACAGAATTTTTACTTTGAACCAAATTCATTCAACCAACCCAAATATGAAATATTAACCTATAAAATTAGTGGAATTCATAAAAAGTCTAAAATTATATTTATTTGGATATTTATAATATCAATTATTTTAATATATCATTAATTAGGTAATTACTACATCATCATTGGGTCATAAATAAATTATTTTATATAATATCTAAATAAATAAATATAATACCATTATGTTTGAAATAATTTTATATTTTTAAATAATATTTACAGTCAAATTTATCTTTTTATAACCCTATATTAAAAATGTTTTAGTTATTAAACTTTGATTTTAACTCTTTTAACTCTTCTATAAATAAAATAATAAAAAGTTTCCTAATATAAACCAAGTGGACCAAAGAGGTTCATATTTTATTCCTAAGGATGTTTTTTTCGAATTATACTTATCTAATTGAATTAGAACATGTGTCGGGGTAATAATAATATCATTTTTACCCTTAATTACCCTATTTACTTTTAACCGTGGTAAATAAAAATGAAAAAGTTATTGTTCACCAAAAATTATTTTCATCTCATTATACCACATTTTACTTACTGATATCAACTTTGTCTCTCAGATTTTTGAAATTCCACTCAACGAAGCGGTAAAATTATGTTTTATGTAAATGTGAAAATGCTCTTATGAGGTGGGTAAAAGACGTTAAAAAGTTCAATAAAATTATTATATATCTAAAATTATTATTAACTGACTCCAATAAATCACATTGAACTTATATAAGTATTATGTATATATTTTGACCTAAAATAAATTTAAATAAAATAAATAATTATTTAAATAAAAATTCGTTTTAAAACCTTAACTAAGTGTTTTCACTATTCATTGAAATATGAAAGTTATCATAAAAACAACAAGAATTCATCAAAACTAAATTTTTTTATCCACCAATTCTAAATAAAAAGTTTATTTATACAAATTTAATATATAAAAGTTTCAAATATTGGATTTAAATATGGTTTTCCATTAAAAGTTGGTAAAATTGAATTTAAAAAAAATATACTTCTTTTATCTGAAAAAATGAATGTATTCTTATATTATGTCTAAAAAACAAAGAATACAGATTCTAAAATTATAATGATTATATAAAATTCAAAATTCAGTTAATACTATTCATAACTGCTTTTGAACGGCTAGTATGGTTAGTCGTGGTGCGCTTGAACTTAGTGTTATGTGTAGTGCAGGTTATTGAATTACATTGAAGAAATAACATACTATGAAATCTTGGGGTGTTACATTCTCCCCTCCTTCAATAAATTTTTTCCTTGCAATTTTAAATTGTTCTTTGAAAATAAAAGGTTCAAAATAGAAAAATACCTTTGTGGAGAACCCACATTGGAAATTGGGTTAATAAAATTTATTCTTAATAAGAGGGAAAGGGAAATGAAAAATTCACCAAAAAATTATGCTCGGAGAAAATTGGTGGCAATTAGAGAAATATAAATGGCAGAAAAATGTAAATAATTATTGATATTGATGGAGGTCTTCAATCACAAACAAGTGTAAACTTGAGGGCCTCAAATCCATAAATATATGATGATTTAAAATTTTATCGGTTCAAAAAAACATAAGGTACTAGGTTAACACATTTTTGGTTTTAAGATCCCTTATCTAATGTTTAAGAATTAATTTCTTCATAAAATAAGAGAAATAAATATACTTGACAGGTAGTTTTCCATCCTTTAACTAATTTCGACTAGAAAATCATCATTCACTATAACATACAATGGAAAATAAAATTACTCTATTTATCCTAATCGTATATGGTTCCAAAAAAATGAATTTATAATTCATCTATCAGAACTTTAAAAAAATACATTATACAATCCAGGGTCTTTACGTAGTCTAGTGGTAGGTGATAAATCTCAATTGCACTATGGTTGTGGGTTCGATTTCCTTAGCTTTGTCCAACACGACGGGTTGTCACACGGTCTACGTGTTGTCCTTTTTATAAAAATCCAAAAATAACCTTAACAATAGTATCCAATTTCAAACTTAATCCAATCCAATCTTTATACTTATCCAACATACTTCTTTCAAAACTCACAATCCAAAATTTATAGAGATGAAAAAAACAATGAAGATCCTTTTTTCCAAGTAATAACATGTGAATACCATCATCATGTATTCTTTTCAAAGGCAGTAACACCCTAAATTACCATAAAACCTTATTGATTACATTCATGATCCCTTATTCCTTATAAAATACTAGATATATTCCGTATATACAAAATTTTTAATACTCAAAAAATGATGAAATAAACAAACCATTAATCTATTCCAAGGAATTAAATAATATCGAATAAATTTATCAAAATTAATAATCTCTTATTCATAAATCAATACCTCAAAATCAGGACCTTATTAAAGATTTTTCTTTCCTTCAACCATATATTTTCCAAGAAGTTAAACTTGACATTGAGTCACTTTTATTTGTTTTTCTAATCTGAAGTCATTAATGAAATAATACTGTAGTAAAATCCTTATATAATCCATAATTCTTATAACATGTAAATCATTAATACAATACTCAAATGACACAATACATAAATAACATCATAATAACTCTTAATAATTCCTTTAAATCTTTGTTAGTATCATAACTTGATTATTATCCAATAACAGCATTTTGGGTATACTATGATGATTAGGAAATTGATTCACGTATTGTCCCAACTCTTTGTAGGTGAAGCATTGTACATTTGAAACATTTTTCTCACCCTTAAAATCACGTACTTGGTGTCCTCTTTCTCCCCACATATAACAAAATCCCATTCCCTTCAATAATTTACCAAGGTGATTCATTCCATAGTTGTCACATATTGGAAAGTCCTTCTTTCCCCTCTTCCCTTTATCCATCGTTCTCTCTGCCATCATTTTCTTCTTTTTCTTTACATTATTTTCATAAGATTTAGATAATTCTTTTTCTGTATTGATATCACATGAGACAATATATTCATACGATGATAAGGATTGCGATACAAATGATCGATGGGGAAATGGTTTTAAACCATCAAAGAAATGATCAATCTTACTTCTTAGGCTACCTATATAATCTGAAGCATTGCTTGCTAACCTTGTCAAATTAGCCTCTTACTTTGCAACATTATCATCCTCCTTTTACCTGAGACTAAAAAGTTTTCTTTCCATATCCGCTCAATGGTCATGAAGAATTAATTTTTCTAATAATATCTTTTTAACTTGATCACTGATTTGAAAGAATTAAAATGTAGATCAACAGTAATTGATAATAGCATAATATATGAACAAATAATTGGGATTATCAAAACATATAAATACACGATTGGGATTATCAAACCAGGTGAGGTCAATAATCTCCCCCTTTTTTATAATCACAACTTATGATATGAAAAAAAATAGTGAGAATATAGTATAAGAGAATATAACATTTATATTCGAATTTCTCAAAGAAAGCAGTATCAGAGGAAATATAGGAAATAGTAATTGAATGAGATAGATAAAAAATTATCATAGTTAGTATTAAATACAATAGTATCAGAGATAAGCTTTGAAAGAATTGTTACCAAAGAAGGAAATGTACGAATAGTATCAAAGGCTCAATTTTCTCCCCTTTGATATTTCTCCTCCTCTTTATAGAATATTTCTCCCCCTCTCTTTATATTTTCTCCCCCTTTCTTTATATTTTCCCCCCTTTGTGATAATCAAAAAGTGGGAAAGCAGACATAGAAAACTGATAAACAGAGATAGTGTAAAGAAAAACATTTGTATTAGACCAGACAAAACTTACATAAACAGAAGAGAAAAGAAAAGAAAAAAAATTCCTATCAAATAGCCTGGCCACTTTACCAATCCTGATCTTCAACATGAGATCTTCCTTGTGGATCAGAAGAGGATGTAGGAGGTGAGGATGTGGGTGAGGGCTTTGGAATTCCAGAAATGATCACAGGAGGCTGAGCCACTGATACAGTGTCTGGCCTGAATGGGGAAGTTCGTTGAGTGATCATAGGTGTGAGGATTCTAATGGCCTGAGTAGGAGTCATCTGGATGAGAGACTCAATAGAGGCAGAGGCAGGCAAGGCAAGAGGGACAATAACTGGTTTGGCATCAACATGCAAAAAGGGCAGCAACAGATTTTTGAAATCCATAATGATTCCTCCTCCTCTTTCCATAGAAGATATAAAATCATCTTTGTTCTCCTTGAATTTTTCTAAGGTAGGAGTCATCTGCCTTAGCTTGCTCACTTGTTCTCGGAAGGCTTGAGTTATAGGGGTAACTTCATGTTTTCCAACATCAGCTTGAAATGATGGTTGAGTTGTTTCTTGGTAAAAATCCTTTGGAAATAATAATCCACCTTGTTCTTGATTTCCTCCTGAGAGGCAGAGGCCTCTTTCATATGGTCGTGGACGATTTTCACTATTTCCCTGACTTAATATCTTGTAGAGAGCACTACTCGGCTTAGATCTGATGAGTCCATAGAGCCAGTGGTTTAAATAGAACCAAGATCCTCCTTCATCATAGCTCGTAATTGATTCAAATCAAATGCAGGTTTTGAAGCTAGAGGACCAACTGAGAAAGACACGGTTTCTTTGAAACTTTTGGTCAAACCACTAAACAGAGTTTGCAGTTGAGAGTCCTGATTTTTAACATGATCCTTTATAGATGATTTTAAATCTTCAAATACTGAGACCATTTGGCTTACAACACTTTTCACATAGGCTAAATCCTTATCAGCTTGAGGCTTTGAGCTCATGTAAGAATCTAAAGCAGTAACAGACTTCTTTAAGGCTTCATGATCTGCTTCTATTCTAGATGATTGGGTCTGTCACTCTTTGACTGCTTCCATTAGCTCACCCATAAAATTTGACAGATTGAAACCAAGAGAAAGCTCAAGAGATTGTTCTAACAACTTCATTTCTTCACTAAAACAGTGCTTCATCTCAGCAACTGAGGGACTGAAGGACTCTTTCAGCTCATGCTTTAGGGATTCGACATCAGACTTTTTAACAAAATCAGTAGGAGAAACTGTAGTAGATACTCTTGCAGAAGCTAAACTAACTACAGAATCATTCATGACTGATTGAATCGAGGATACTAAAAAAGATTCCATTGTCTTCACTTCTTCTACAAAACTGACTTTGATATTTTCTTTCATCACATCTAAATCATGTAATCGGACCACATCATCAGGTAATAACTCAGAATTGATGTCATAGCTGATATTTGGTCTATTTAAAGATACTTCATTATCCGAATCAGGATAATCCAAACCACAGACTATAAAACCTGGGTCTTCTACCCAGTCTTCAACCTCAACAGTCACTGTAACATTTCCAAGATTGGAATGATGCTCCCCCTCAATGGGTGCATTCTTATGTACAACAACTACATTCTCTGCTGGGCTTTCTTTATCAGAATCTTCCACAACAACTTCCATCTCAGCAGCACTAAAGAGATTTTCTGGAAAAGGTACAGCTTCTTCTCTTTCTTTTTCTACTTCAGCAGTAGGCACAATTTAGTTTCCAATCAATGGACTCAGACTCAACCTAGAAGAATCAGACGATTCAGATACATTCTATTTTTCTCCTTCTTGCTGAGGAACTGACTGGTCTTCCTCATGAATAGATAACACATCCTCTACTTTTCCTTTTCTTTAGTATACAAACACAGTAACAGGACTTGGGGGCAAGTATGGATCTCCTCCAATATCCATTGGAGTTTATTCATCTTCTTCTTCTTCTTCTGACTTATCACTATACTCGGGTTCCTCTTCATCAGGTCCTAAACCTGGATCTCTTTTATCCTTTGGCCTTGAAGGATAATCCACAGGATTAAATTTATCATACACCTTCTGGTCATCACTGACCCATTCTCTTTTCCACGGGTTCCAATTTATTTTCATGTACTTACAAACTGTAGTAGTGATACATAATTTATTCTTAACTACAACTGTCTCATCTTGAGACTCAGCTATCCCTTTCACTTTTATCATCACAGAGATCATTTTGGCAAAGAATAAAGCATTAGTCATTGATTTCGGACTAATAATGTCTTCCATTTGACTCAAAAGTAGTCTTCACATATTAACATTCACACCATGTCTTAACAGGTGTAGAAGATAAATATCTTGATATCTCAGATTAGAAAAATATTCTCTCCTCGGTATCAAAACATGTTGAACAAATTTGAAAAGCAATCTGTTCTCTCCATCCAATTCAGTAGAAACCACTTGCCTTTGACTTCCATTACCCGTTAGTTCTTTTAAAGCGGTCTCATAGTCAAAGATGTTGCTGGTAGGTGGAATTTCTCTTGAGACATACCCGGATACACCTTCATGTGGGACTTTTAAACATTCATCCCACTCTACTGAAGAAAACGACATTTCTTTTCCATTTAAAAAAGAACTTACCCAATTCTCATTCTCGGACTTCTCGAAGCTTACGAATTCGTAGAACTGTTTCACTAACTTTGGGTAGTAGGGAACATTGTTATTTGAAAAACAATCTACCCATCTCTGATCTTCCAGAATTTCAAGCACCAACGACTTTCTTGGTAGCAGCCAATCTACGCATACCTCCTTTTCAATCACAATATCTCTATTCTGCAAATGAGGGTTTACTGGTCGCTTTCCCGACCTAGTTCTGACATTTCTTCCACTAGCTTGTTGCTGCACTTTCTGCTTCTTTGTTTTAGGATCTACACTGTCATCTCTTCTGGCAGGAATCTTGATTTTTTCCATCGTGGATTTAGGGTTCTTAGTCGATTAGGGAGCTAAGATTCGAAGGTGAAAGGTTTTGGGTACGGTGGAGTGAGAAGCGGCTTAGGCTTAGTTTTATCATGTAGGAATCATAAATAAACGAATAAAGTAAAATAAAATAAAAATAAAACGATTCATATTCTTGGCGGCAGACAGAAGTTTTAAAACATTACATCGGTGAGAATTGATCATCAGTGAGAATTGATCATCGGTGAGAATTAAAAATCGGTGAGACTTTCAACATCGGTGAGAATTTCAACATCGCTGAGAATTTCAACATCGGTGAGAATTTCAACATCGGTGAGAATTTCAACATTGGTGAGAAGTTCAACATCGGTGAGAATTTCAACATCGGTGAGAATTTCAACATCGGTGGGAACTTCATCATCGGTGAGAATTTCAACATCGGTGAGAACTTCAACATCGGTGAGAATTAAACATCCCCAGCTCGTGCCTAATGTAACTTAACCTATCAGAACTTAAAGGTTTAGTGAAAATATCGGCCAATTTATGTTCAGTTCCAATAAATTCAAGAGTAATATCACCTTTTTGATAATGATATCTCAGAATATGATTTCTTACATCTATGTGTTTCGTTCTAGAGTGAGATACAGGGTTCTTAGATATTTTTATTGAACTAGTGTTGTCAAAGTTAATTGAAACATGTTTAAACTCAATTCCATAGTCCAATAAAGTGTGTTCATCCGCAGAATTTGTGCACAACAACTACCAGCAGCTATATACTATGCTTCAGCAGTAGACAATGAAACTGAGTTCTGTTTCATACTACACCATGACACTAGGGATCTTCCAAGTAAATGACATGTTCCAGATGTGCTCTTCCTTTCTAACTTACATCCAGCAAAGTCAGCATCTGAATAGCTAGTTAGGTCAAATGATTGTCCTTTTGGATAAAAAAACCTAAATTTACAGTATGCTTAAGATATTTAAAAATATTTTTAACATCCAGTTAGTGTGATTCTTTAGGATTAGCTTGAAATTTAGCGCACATACATACACTGAACATAATGTCTGGTCGACTAGCAGTAAGATAATGTAAGCTCCCAATAATTCCTCTGTAATTGGTTTGATCCACTGGTTTCCCAGCTTCATCTGTATCCAACATACAGGTAGTACTCATAGGTGTATCATTTTCCTTAATTCTATCCAATCCAAAACGTTTTAAAAGATCTTTTGTATATTTACTTTGATTTAAAATAATTCCACCTCTAGTTTGAAAAATTTGAAAACCAAGAAAATACTTAAGCTCTCCCATTAAGCTCATTTCAAATTCATTTTGCATACTTTTTGAAAAATCATTACATAAAGAGTGTTTAGAAGATTCAAATATAATATCATAAACATATATTTTTACAACTAAAACATCTATAGAATTTTTTTAATAAAAAGTGTTGGATTAGAAATCCCTTTAGTAAAACCTTTTGAAATAAGAAAATTGCTGAGTCTGTCATACCAAGATATTGGAGCTTGTTTTAAACCATATAATGCTTTAGAAAGTTTAAAAACTTGATTTGGAAAATGAGGGTTTGTAAATACAGGTGGTTGTTCCACAAAAACATCTTCAATTATAAAACCATTTAGAAATTCACTTTTGACATCCATTTGATATAACTTGAAATTCAGATGTGATGCATATTCATGTAAGATCCTAATAGCTTCCAGTAGAGCTACAGGTGCAAAAGTTTCTCCATATTCTATACCCTCTTCTTGACTATATCCCTGTGCAACTAGTCTAGCTTTGTTTCTAACTATGTTTCCTGATTCATCAAATTTATTTCTAAAAACCCATTTTGTGCCTATTGTCAAGATGTCCTTGGGTCTGTCAACTGATTCCCAGAATTTGTTTCTTTCAAATTGATTTAACTCTTCTTGCATGGCTATGACCCAGAATTCATTATTGATAGC
This sequence comes from Viscum album, assembly GCA_963277665.1. Lineage (NCBI taxonomy): Eukaryota > Viridiplantae > Streptophyta > Magnoliopsida > Santalales > Viscaceae > Viscum > Viscum album. The sequence goes on along the minus strand of OY728131.1, from coordinate 1,222,705,671 downwards.
ATCATTGATATTTTTCGGTTCTAACTGTGACAGAAAAGCTTGATGTTCAACCTGGTTCCTTAGAGAAGCTCTAGTTTGTGTTCCTCTATCAAGATTACCAACAACAGCATCTAAAGGATGATTATTTAGAGTCTTAGTCGATTTGATAAAGGTTGGACTAGAAACTTCAGGTTCATCTATAGGTTCGGGTTCAACAGAAGAAGATTCTGGAAAAAGTCCAGAACTGGATGTTTTTATAATAGGTTCTTTAGATTATCATTAAGGTCCAGAATAGAAAAATCTTCTTCAAGATTCTCAAGAGAGGTTTTAGGCTCATGTGGATCAGTTTCATCGAATTTGATGTGAACAGATTCTTCCACACATTTGGTTCTCTTATTGAAAACTCTATACGATTTACTTGAAATAGAGTATCCCAGAAAAATTCCTTCATCACTCTTGGATGAAAATTTGTCAAGATTGTCTTTGATATTGAGAATAAAGACTTTCCAGCCAAAAACTCTGAAGTAGTTAACCTTAGGTTTCCTATGGTTCCACAACTCATAAGGAGTCCTCTTAAGAACAGGTCTGATTAAGACTCTATTGATATCATAACAAGCTGTATTAATAGCTTCAGCCCAAATGTAAATAGGCAGTTCATATTCATTGAGCATGGTTCTAGCTATTTCTTGAAGGGTTCAGTTTCTCCTTTCAACTACACCATTTTGTTGGGGTGTCCTAGGGGCAGAGAAATTGTGACTATAGCCATTGTGTGAGCAGTAATATTCAAACTCATGATTTTAAAACTCATGACCATGATCACTTCTTAGGGTTTTAATCTTAAGTCCACTAAGGTTCACTACATACTTGTAATATTTAACAAAGTAAGGACAAGATTCACTTTTGTGAGCTAGAAAGTATACCCATATATATCTATAAAAGTCATCTACAAGTACATAGACATAATGCTTCCCATTTAAACTAGAAACTCTTGATGGTCCAAAAAAATCCATGTGAACCAACTCAAGTGGTTGAGAAGTTGAGACTTCTTTCTTTGATTTAAAAGAAACTTTGTCTTGTTTTCCCTTTTGATAGGGATTACACACTTTGTCTTTTGGGAATTCTAATTTAGGTAAGTCTCTAACTAAGTTTTTCTTAGCCAGTTTTCTGAGTGAGTGAATGTTGCGGTGTCCTAATCTTCTGTGCCATAGCCAAGATTATTTATGAAAATCATTGAAATAAGAAATATTTTTTTTGGCTAAAGAATTTAAATCAACAGCATAAACATTTTCATTCCGTAGAGAAGAAAATACTAATGAATTTTTGGAGTTAAAAACATAACATGAATCATTTTAAAACTTGACATTGAGACCATCGTCACATAATTGCAATATCATAAGCAAGTTATATTTATGTCCATCAACGAATAAAACATTAGAAATTAATACTAAGTCAGTGTTACCAATCTGGCCTAGGCTGATGATTTTTCCTTTAGAGTTTTCACCAAAGGTGACAGGACCTACATCAACCTTTATTAAGCTCTTGAAGCAAGAATAATCTTCATTCATGTGTCTTGAGCACCCACTGTCTAAATACCATATCTTCTTGTGACAGCCCTTCAAGAAGGTCTCCTATAAAACAGATTTAAACAGGAAATGACTTTGGTACCCAGATTTTCTTGGGTCCAGATAGGTTAGCAATCAGGGCTTTAGGTACCCAGATTTGTTTTATTGGTTTTATACAATTAACAGAAGTAACAAATTTTGAAAGATAGACTTTATTTGGTCAATAACCATATGAATATCCTGTTGAAGCATATGAATTTCCAAAACTGGAACTAGCAATATTTTTTTTCAGACTTAGGAATAAATCAGGTTCTGGTGAACTGTCTCTATCCTAGTTGGTATCCTAAACCAGTAGCATATCTAGGTGCAACTTGCTTTCCTAGAATTTGAGTTAGATCATCCTTTCCATTTGTGAATTTTTCTAAATCCTTTCTATGTTGCTCATTTGAAAGTTTCAGTTCTATATTTTCCTTTAGTAGTTGAGCATTCCATTCCTTTTATATATCAAGATCAGATTTATGCTTAACACTTAAAGCATAATGTTTCTTTAAACCTTTGTATTTTTCTTTAAGCTCATTACAAGTTTCTTCCAACATATCACAGTACTCAAATAGTTCAGATTTTGACATGTTTTCCAAATCAGAATCATCTCCAGAATAATATGAATTTAAAACAGGAGTGTCAGATGTTACCTCAGAAGTATTTGTCATGAAACACATGTTGGCTCAATTCCTTTCAGTGTCCGAAGATTCGGCTTCACTAGTGCTGTCTTCTGAAGCACTCCAGGTAGCCTTCATGGCTTTATTGTACTTATTGTCTTTATAATCATATTTATTTTTGAATTTTAACTTTGGACAGTCTGCTTTGATATGTCCTTTTCTCTTGCATTCATAGAAGACAACTTCATCAGTCATGTCATCCTTCTTCCAATCCTTTTTCCATTTTCCTTGTTGATCATACTTTCCTTTGTAATTTGTTTTCCTAAAGAATTTCTTTTTCCTATAAAACTTCTTGAATATCCTGGATATTTGAGCCATCTTGGCATCACTGTCAGATTCTGAATTTTTACTCGTTGAACTCTCAGTCTCCATTTGTAGTTTATCCTTGTCTTTACTCTTAAAGGCAGTAGTTTTAAAGGCTACAGATTTTCTTTTGGGTTCCTCATCTTCTTCTTTATTTACTTTAAGATCTTCTTCATACATCATCAGCTTACCAATTAACTCCTTGACAGGCAGTGCTCCAATGTCACAGGATTCTCTAATTGAACCTGATGTACCTCTCCATCTATCTGGAAAACATCTCAGTATTCTCATAATTTGCTCTTTTGAAGGAACAATCTTTCCAAGTGAGCTCATTGTGTTTACTATCTCATTGAACCTGAGATATATGTCAGAAATAGGTTCATCAGGCTTCATTTTGAAATTAACATATTTAATAGTATAAGAGTAAATCTCATTTCTTTAACATTAGTTGTTCCTTCGTGAGAAACAGCCAAGGTCTCCCAAATTTCAAAAGCAGTTTTTCATGCAGAAATTCTGTTGAATTCTTCATCTACTAGAGCACAGTACAGAGAATTCATAGCTTTACAATTATTATTGTAAGCAGTCTTTGTAGGTTCATCCCAAGAAGATCTATCAGTAGTGGGAATTTTGTATTCAGATTCAATATCAGTCCAAATATCAAAACTCATGCTTTCTAGATGAATTTTGATTTTAAGTTTCCACTGAGCATAGTTATTTCTATTAAAAAAAGGTGACCGGTTAGTAGCAGCACCCTCAAGTCTATTATCCATTATAAACAATATTTAAAGAGATAAAAATTTAGAAATAACAAAAATTTTAAGAACATTAAAATACAACTAAAATCACAGTTGAAAACAGAGTAATTTAGAAGATATTAACCACCCTTTGATACCAAATATTGGTCGGAGTGGACACTCAAGAGGGGGGGTGAATTGAGTTCCAATTAAAATTTCTGTTAAAAACTATTTCTATAAAAATCCCCCAATTTCAAAAACAGATTAAACTGTAGGGAATTTATATAGATTATAAAGGTTCAATTAGTTTCTCAAAGATTGATTAGTTCTCAGTTAACTTAATATTATGATTAATTTAACTTTTGAAACTACTGGTTTACAATAAATATAAACACATGCGAGTTTAACTATCCAAGTAGCCTTGAAAATAAATTATATTTCAATGTAATAGCAGTGGAATATGAAATAAATATGTAATGTATGGATATAAACTTTAACTAAAAACATAGAGGAGTTAACCAAGAGGTTCATTCTCAAGCCGAGACTTAGTCCTCTCAAAAGTTTATATAAAGATGATCCACACCCTGGATCGGGGTTCAATAGTTTACAACTGTCCAGGTCCAAGACCTCTACCACTGTAATTCATGGGAAACAAAACAACAACAACCAGCTGTCCAGGTCACACACGACCTCTACCACTATCCACAGTGGGAAAATGAATGAAAAGATAGTGAGTGAGGATTTACAAATCCTCCAGTTAAGGTTCAGGAGACAGTGTGTGTGTAAAATACAACAGATAACACACACTTCTCGTAATGTAAAAAGTAAATCACAGAGATAAAGATATAGAGTTTATAAATGGATCTAGTGATCTTCGTGCAGCTCTTGACTCCTTTTGTTGATTATAATTCATTCTGATTCTTCTTCTGGTTTTTGTCTATAAAATAGAGTATCATCTGTTTCCTTGACTTCTAGGTTCATCTTTCTTATCGGCTCATAGAATGAAGTGTTTTGTGTATTTCTTCTTTACCATAGATTTCTTGATGTATGCTCTATGTTCTGGAGGCTGGAAGTAGTAGTCTCATGAGTACAAGTTCTCCAGTTGTTCTTGGCATGTTTTGAGTTTTGATCCCAAGTGTGTTCTGTGTGCTCGATCTCATCAAGTCTATTGTCTCTCACTGGTTTTTGATACATACACGATGTCCTTTTTATGCCTTTTTTTTGTTTTTCTGAGAATAAGGAATGATTATGCTTTTTAAATCGTACTTGGTACGGTTTCCTGAAATGGCAACATAAATCATTTAATAACATTAAATGCATTAAAAGTAACAAATGTAACCGTTAGTATAATAAACAAATAGTGTCAAGGATATAGGATTTGACTCCGCAGTTCATTATAGGTAGTCGTTTGTTTGTAGACGTGTACGGTTGACTCGGTGTAGGATCTTCCATCGGTAGCTCTTCAAACTCTTATCGGTGGCTCTGTGCATCGGTAGCTCTCTGTCCATCAGTAGCTCTGTGCATCGGTAGCTCTTTGTCCATCGGTAGCTATGTGCATCGGTATCTCTCTGTCCATCGGTAGCTCTGTGCATCGGTATCTCTCTGTCCATCGGAAGCTCTGTGAATCGGTAGCTCTCTCTCCATCGGTAGCTCTGTGCATCGGTAGCTCTGGCTATCGGTAGCTCTGGCTATCGGTAGCTCTGGCTATCGGTATCTCTGGCTATCGGTAGCTCTGGCTATCGGTAGCTCTGGCTATCTATAGCTCTGGTTATCGGTAGCTCTGGCTATCGGTAGCTCTGGCTATCGGTAGCTCTGGCTATCGGTAGCTCTAGCTATCGGTAGCTCTGTCTATCGGTAGATCTGGCTATCGGTAGCTCTGTGTCTTATGAAAACAACATCTAATTGACTTAGAATTGTTTCAAAGCTTGTATAAACAAGGATAATCGAGATTAACATAAATCATAGATTATTTAAACATTATTATTAACTTGATCAGTAATTTGAATGAATTAAAATGTAGATCAACAGTAATTGAGAATAGAATAATATATGAACACATAATTGGGATTATCAAAACATATAAATACACTATTGGGATTATCAAACCAGGTGAGGTCAACAGACACTTATTCATCCTCCTTTGTGTTTTGAATCAATGACCACCATTGATCAGCATCTCCCGTATGGTGATAAAGTACCATAAAAACTTTTTTCCTTTCACTACTCTACAAATCCTGAAATATTTTCTCTAGGGAACTTATCCATTGATCAGCTACCAATGGATTTGTATTCCAATTGAATTTTGGTGGTTTTTTCCTCATGAAGAAATCTAACATTGATCCTCCATGTTGTGGATCAGGGTGCTCCATACAGGTAAGGTTATTATTCATAACCAGAGTGAGTTGTCCTCGTATGGTGATATGATGATCAACACCAGTGGTATCACCAGCTCAACTATAATTATATTTAGTAGGAGGGAAATACCTACATGGAGTACATACATTGAAATGATTTCCATTCCTTCCACTATGTGCCATTTCTAAATAATGGAATAAACTAGATTAGTTTATGAATTGAAATACATAATTACAAACTTGTAAAATACCTAACATAAATTGAATAGTTTATGGATATAATCCCTAATCATAAAAATATTTTCTCTGAGGAATTATACACTCATAAAACCTTTTTAATGGTTTATAATGAAAATGAGAATTATCCTATGCATTTCCCCCAAGAGTGTCGTAACCAAGAGTGCATCAAGGCCCCTTTTCATGCACCAGTTCCTGTTCGAGTCTAGCTTGAAGCGGTGATTTCAGTTTTTACCACTAGGTAGTTCTATGCCAGGGCTGCCTCTACTTGCTCGTATCCATACATGGATGTATTACTTGGAAAACTCACAAAATCTCTACAATACCAAAATTCAAGGAAGTTCTTCTATACTAATCAACAAAGTCTATCATAGGGCTATGTACTCTAAGAAAATTTTATCTAAATCTAGTTTCAATGGTTTGTACTAAACTTTATCGGATGCCAACTATAACGCACTGACCCCAATTATCCGGAGTCGGTGCATTATTACATAACATTGGCATGATCTCAGGTAAATCATGTCTCTAAAGACTAATCAGTTTAGTATTATTGGAAACAAGATTCATACATAAGTTCAACTTTTCAACTTGAAAATACATACAACTCAAAAATATTCCATTAGAAACATCCAAGCCTCCTAGATTATGCCCGCAAGTCACTCATAAATAACTTCTTCATATCCTTCGAAAATGAAACATGAAAAAGGGTTGAGCTCAAATGCTCAGTTAGGGTATGCAATACAGAGGAAGATAACATAAATATTAAGCATGGTGAATAATTTAAACCACATTCTTTTACAAATAATAATCATGAAAACTTTTATGGAAGGAATATGAGCTAAGTAAATAATTCCTTAATAAAACATAATCATAGGTATTATACTAGTCGAATGACCACATGAACCATCAATATTATTTTCATAATGAGGGAAAGTATGATGTCGGGCATTCTGAAACATTTTGTCAAAGCCTCGGCCAAGACATCAAAAAATGATTAAGGCCTCAGCCCAAACCACATATCAAATTGGGAAAGTTCCTCATCCAGTTCCTCATCTAGTTGTCTCATGAGACCTACCAATGAATTGAGGAGCTATATCAGGCTCCACCCATCACTTACTAAGTCCAATAGATTCCTCATATGAAAAGGTTGAAATTTAAATTAACAATCTTATTAAAACTAGAATACGAAGTGTCATTAATTTAACAACAAACCATTAACGGTATTAAAATAACACATCCACACATCAAACATATCACAAAACATTCAATACAATATGGAAGATTATTATCTTAATAAATCAACTTCAAACAAGTTTAAAATCCATCAAAGGATGTTGACATAGATGAAAATGATTTGTAAAAATCATTGAGAGAAATATCCCTTTTTCATTAAAACATTTAAAAGTCACACAATTTAAAAAGTAAGATATTTAAAGACATTTTTGAATCAAAGTGTCACATACCACTTTAAAACTTTTTAAAGGAATTATCATTTTTAAAACATTCATGTCTATATAAATAAATCCATACAAACCATTTTGAAAACATAGACATTTATGAAAATGATTTCGAAGAATAAATATTTAAAACATTTAGATTTTATTTAAGTAAAAAGTACAATAAAAATATCCATTTGAAAATTCTTTTATGAAACATGGAAATGGATAATAAATATGTCCCAGTAGATACATACATAAAAACAACCTTAGATAATAATGAGTTTGTGAAATTAACCCTTACCTTGTACTTTTCCTTGTTCGATGGTAGGTTAACATCAAGTATAATGGTGAAATAATTGTTATTAAATTATACAAGAATCATATACATTAATATAATATCATATATTATCTTTTAACATTGATTTGTTAATAATATTTTAGTATTATCATCGTTTCGGTTGTAAATTGATTTGTTTTCCTTTATATTCTTTATTATGTGAGTCTTATTTGTTTTGGATGGAATGTATCTTATTCATATCAAGAATTATATCATGTCTTTAATGATAATTTTTAATCATCAAATGAAAATTAGTCTTGAATGGATACGATGGGGACTGAATCTCATCGCGTTCGTGGCGACGATAATCCGTACGTACACTTGAGCGACAATATCATTTTTTGATATTAAAATAATATATAATTGGATGTTATGAAATATATACAGAATCATTATCATGTTATATTTATTATTTTCATCAATTACAAATCATTATTATACCCATCCAAATAATAATGTATTGAATAACAATTACACCACGACGTGGAGACGGTAAGACATACATACGCACGTATGGTGACATTTCATTTAAAGGATAGATAGAATAGTGAATATGGTTTTACCGTATTTATAAAAACATCACAGTATATAGAATATACTAGATTTATTATTTTATAATGTAAACAACAAAGAAAGAGGACGTGGAAGAAGAAAGAACTTGAAAGAGGTGGTGAGATATTATCCTCTTTTTCGGGTTCTTTCTTTTGATTTGATCAATAGGGCTCCATAGAATGGATTTATAATTAAAGGAAGGACTCTAGGATGAAGGGAGGAGTGTTGATAGGGTATTTGGGACGATTTTGGCCACACCAAATGGATTTGAATTTGTGAATTAGAAATAATTGGGGGTTCCCTTTTATAATAGGTGTGAGGGGAACCTAAGGAAAAGCTAGAAATATTATTTTATAATAAAATAATTTTCGGGTTTTAATGACTCCAAAATAAATTATTTAATGTCTATGGTGAGGATGGATCGAAAAACACTAAACCAATACGTTTTAGACAGGTTTGGGCCACTACATTAACCTTATCATTTAGATTTAACTCTTAGTTAAATAGTTTGACATTTACCATGTCTCTTTGTATTTTTATATTATATGGTTAATAAACATACTATAAACTTCCAATAGAACCCTAAGTGGTTCATTAATGATACACCTATCATTATATAAGTCCTTTGGACAATCTTTATATTTATAGTAATATAATATCAATTAATAATATAATATTTATTTTAAAAACTTTTTTATGTCAATTTTGAAACTATTTGGTATTTTGTATTTTCTAAATTCATAAATACATTATTATGTCGAAAAAAATTCATTTAACCAACCCTAATATGTCATATTATCCTATAAAATTAGTTTAATTCATAAACAATCTCAAATTACATTTTTTTGGATAATTATAATATCAATTATTTTAATATTTCACTAATTCGGTTATTACTACATCATCATTGTGTCATAAATAAAATAAATTATATAATGTCTAAAAAATAAAAATAAATTACCATTATATAGGAAATAATATTAAATTTATAATTAATTTTTATAGTCGAATTTATCCTATGTATAACCCTATATTAAAAAAAATTAGTTATTAAACTTTGATTTTAACTCTTTGAACTCTTCTTTAAATAAAATAATAATAAGTGTCCTAATATAAACCATGTGGAACAAAGAGGTTAATATTTTATTTACATGGTTGTTTTTGTTCATATTATACTTATCCAATAGAATTAGGACATGCATTATGGTAATAATAATATCATTTTTATGCTTAAATACACTGTTTACTTTTAACCATGGTAAATAAAAGTAAAAAGTTACTTTTCACCAAAAATTATTTTCATCTCATTGTACCACATTTTACATACTAATATCAACCATTTCTCTCATATTTCTGAAATCAAACTCACAGAAGAGGTAAAATTATGTTTTATATAAATTTTCAAATGCTCATATGAGGTGGGCGAAAGACAGTAAAAAGTTCAATAAAAAATTTATATATCTAAAATTATTATAAACTGATTCCAATGAATTACAATTAACTTATACAGGTATTATGTATCTATTTTGACCTAAAATAAATTAAAATAAAATAAATAATTATTTAAAAAAATTATGTTTTAAACTATAACTCGGTGTTTTTCACTATTTATCCAAATATGAAACTTATCGGAAAAGACCCCAAAAATATATCAAAACTAAATTTTTTATGTCCCAATTCTGAATAAAAAAATTATATTCTCCAATTTAATATTTAAAAGTTTGATATATATAATTTAAAAATGGTTTTCCATTAAAAGTTGGTAAAATTAAATTTAATAAAAATACTTATTTTATATGAAAAAATAAATTTGTTCTTATATAATGTCTAAGAACAACTAATATGTATTCTAAAATTATAAGGATTATATAAAATTCATGTAATATTATTCATAACCGCTTTTGAACGGCTTGTTTGCTAAGTCATGGTGCGCTTGAACATAGTGTTACGTGTAGTGCAGGTTATTGAATTACATTGAAGTAATAAATACTATGAAATTTTGGGGTGTTACAAACTAGCCAAACCCCAGGAAACTCTGTACCTTCGTCACACTCCTGGGTGGCTCCCAAACAAGTACCACCTCAATATTCGATGGATCCACTGTAACTCTAGCCTCCGAGATGACGTGTCCTAGAAAGTGAAACTCTTGAATCCAAAAATGGCACTTCGAGAGATTACCATAAAGACGGTGCTCTCAGAGTGTGTCCAGTACTTCCTGAAAATGATAGAAATGCTCCTCCTCATTAGTGAAATAGATCAGAATGTTGTTAATGAAAACTACGACAAAGCGATTGAGGTATGGCTTAAATATCCTGTTCATGAGTCCCATGAATACTGCTGGAGCTTTCGTCACGCTGAAAGACATAACAAAGAACTTTTAATGGCTGTACGGATATTGGAAGGCCGTCTTATGCACATACTCATCTCGAACACTAAGCTGGTGATAGCCTGATCTGAGGTCTATCTTCGAGAACCACCATTCTCCCTTCATCTTATAAAAGAGGTCGTCAATCCTCGGGAGTGGGTACTTGTTCTTCACCATCACATGGTTTAGGCGACAGTAGTCAACACAAAGCCTCATGCTCTCATCCGCCTTCTTGGAAAATAGGATCGGGGCTACCCAGGGAGAAACACTGGTCTAGATGAATTTGTTCCCCTACAAGTCCTCTAGTTGTGTCTATATCTCATGAAGCTCCACGGGAGACATCTGATACCCTAGTGTAGATATCAGTTCCATCCCGAGGTACAGGTCAAAGTAGAATTTGACCTCTCTATGAGAAGGTATACATGTGACATCATTAGGGAAAAACATCCGCGTAATGGTGCACCACTATAGGATAAGTCAGACTCTCCACATCAACTGTTCTGAGGGTATGTCAATCCAATTGATGGGTGATCAGATGTACTCTCTTCTGGGAAAGTCTATCCTACACTGCAAAGGCTCCCTTCTCGCTTGTGAAGGTGAACCTGGTCCCATCAATTCGAACACACCGCACTTTGTGCCTCATACATTCGATATGAGTATGTACTATAAATAATCATTCCATACCCAATATGTCTTTGTAATGCCTCGATTCCACTACGAGGAGATCCCAGATGAAGCTCCCACATCCTAGAGTAATCTCACATTGCTAGTGCCAGTGCATAATCATTGAGTCTACTCACGTAGGAGTCTCTAGCCGTAACGATCGAGCCATTGGATCCTTCAGAATCTCTGAGCTCCGAATGAGGGAAGGGGAAATGAAAGAGTGAATGTCACCTGTGTCTATATGTACTAAAACTAAGGTGGAGTAGACACAGATCATACCTCGTAGAATCTCCGGAGCACCATGATTATAAGCCTCAGCTGCATGGAGCTGAGCTCTTGCCTGTCCACATTCTCCCTGCAGTTGGGGTGGACCTCTTATTGGTGGTGGTGGTAACACCTAGAAACATCTCCCACCACCAGCTGCTTGAGAAGATCCTCTGCCACTTCCTCTTTCTCCCTATGGACCAACTCGATCAAACCTCTGCCTCTGCCTGGGAGGTCCCTCAACTATCTGCTGATCATCCAGATAGTGGGTTGGACAGTCGAGAGTCATGTGACCTTGCCCGCCGCATGAGTATCATGGTCCACTCCTAGAATGTCTGTCTATGTCTCATGTGCCCTGTACAACTGACCATGAGTCGTGTGGTCATCCACCCATGGGTCTTGTCATCTTGGACCTCTGTGACATCTGTCTGCTTCCTACTGTAGAATACTCCTCTACTTATCGACTAGTGGTGGAGCTCACTGCTAGAGACTGCTCAGCAAGGAAACTCTCTTCTATAATGGCTCTCTATATCACCCCCTCCTGCGTCAGAATGCTGAGTGAGATCATCGAATCCCTAATCTCTCACCTGAGCCCCTGCTCGATGGTTCGGGCCTTGAAGAATGGGTCTCGCACCATATCTGTGGAGTAACGTGAGAGGTCAGTGAACCTCATTGAGTACTGTGCTACCGTCATGATGTCGTACTGTAGATGAAGTAGCTTATGTATCCGCATGTCAATTAGGGTGGCTGGGACAAACTCTTCCTGAAACAGGCTCTCGAAGTCTTCCAAGAGAAGTGTCGCCTCATCATGCACCTGGTGAATCAGGATCCACCATCTGCATGTTGCTGCCTTAAGGAGACTCACGACAAGGATCACCATAAGGTCGGATGGTGTCCCGAACAGTATGAAGACTCTTATCACAACGTCCAGCCAATCCTCAGCTGCTTGCGCTTTCATCTCTCCCTTAAAACTGTGCGGGCTCTAGAGTTGGAACTCATGAAACGTTCTCAAGAGGCTTGCATCGTCTGCTACTGGGGCTGGTGGCATCGGTGTCCCAACGGGTAGTGGTACCACTGGTGAATCTTCCGAAAAAGGGCCATGTTCTGAGGCCTCATTTCCAGGTGGGATATCTATGCATAAAAATCTCGAGGCTCTAGTTGTTTATCCATGTGGAGGCATCCTGAAATAAACAGATGCGACACGGTCAAAGATTTTACCTGGTGAGCTGACCTGGTTGAGAAGACTTAAAGAAAACTTTTGAAAACACACACGTAATCGGTGTTTTCGTGCACTGATATGGAAATCCATATTCAGGGTCTGGGTTTATGGATACTTCAGCTGCCTCACCAACACTGGACTCCTTATTCTAAAAACCAAACATAGTACCATTAGCCATATTTCTTCAAAGAAAATATCAGTGTCCTATGTTCTGCTGTAGAAATGACTACTATGATACAAATTTGTCATGACCTGTCCCCCAGGACCTTTTCCGTGACTACCCCAAGCCCGCCTTCCATAGTCTAGGGGCTGGCGACTAGCACCAAAGGTAAAAATCCCTAAACTGGGAAGTCAATGCCTTTATAACTTAAAAACACACACAACAGTGAAAGAGATGAAAAAAACACTAAATAAAATTGTATACAAAAGGTGTGCTGAAAAGTATAAGGGGCCGGTAATAAAATACCAACTGTAAAGTACAAGGAAACTGAAAGTAAAAGTATTGGAAAAATGGGAAATAGCTCCTGGATCAACCACCAAGAAATCCTACCTGAATGGTAGGTACAGATAGCCTCCATAGCACTCCACATCTGTCCTTCTCCTCTGTGTACTGTCACGCCATGTGGTCTACCTTCGGGTACCATCCAGTCCTAGAATATTCTGACTCGGTCATCGTTTCCATCTTCCGCATCAAACACAATGATGTGCGGGTATATCCCATGCAAGGGTGAGTATAACGATACTCAGTAGGGACCCTGAGACCCTAAAGGTCTCACAAATCCAACAAGGGTAAACCACAAAATATGAATACAACAGAAATCCCTACATAGGTATATACACATACATATACCAAAGTTATCACGTAATCCATCTCAATCCTAAGGTAAACAAAAAAGTTACTGACTCATCTCAAACCAGGATTTTATTCTAGGTTTAGTATCTGGTAACATAACCAGTCACACTGTCGAAACCTCATCAACTAGAGAACTCATCCTCTATTGAGTATAGTGGGCATGCCGCATGACCAAGGAACTTCCCACTAACCCTATACTACTGAGGTACTCCTATTGTCCAGTACCGTGGTTCTGCTACGTCATCAAGGTGCTCCCCACCGTGGGTCTGTCGCGTGACCAAGGCGATCCCCCTCGTAGACTGATGAGGTACTCCTCCTATCGAGTATCGTGGGTCTACCGCGACACCAAGGCGCTCCCCACTATAGGTCTATCGTGACTCTAAGGCACTCCACACTGGGCTAGTCAAATCACTCCGAGTTGAATCGGTCAGCAGTCGTCAAGTCTCAGCCACCTACTAGGTCTCTGCACTAAGCTAACTCGTCTCCGGGAGGATGCGCTCCACGAGTTACGGGTCAATAATCCAACTATCACAAAGTCCCACGTATAAGTATCTCAAAGGTATACCACATCATAGAGGTTTCAATGCAATAGATGGCGTGTCAATCGGATGTCCGACTAGTGAGTTATCAGCATTTTAGTCTCAAGGGCCGGTTGGATTCATTCATGATCCAACCGGCCCATATCAGAACTATACCCCAAATTCTAGTGGGGTTTACACAAAGGGACCATTACGATCCAATAATACTAGCTCCACTGATGGTTCTTCAATCTGTCGTCCGGTGCCAAAGATATGGCCAAAGAATGTAAAGGTGTCAGTAGAGGGCCCAGGTCTGGTTCGACCTAGTCTGATCAACCCGGTCCAACCTAGTCTGGGCTGACCCGTTCTGGGTCGACCCGGTCAAACCTGTTGGGTGTGGCCCAGCCCATTGGGCGGGCAGCCTATTATGTTCAACCCGGCCTGCTGGGCCCATCCCAGCAGGCCGCGTCTGCGGTTCAGCCTGGGCTTGGGGTCGGTTCGACCTAGAGCACTGCGAAGGTGTGGCTCAGCGTCTCGTCAGGGATGACCGAGGCTGGTTCAGTTAGTGCCGAGATTGGTGTAGCTCGGGAAGAAGGTGGCGCACGGGGCGTGTGGGATGGCGCGGTTCGGACAGGAAGGCTGAGAGGCGGCCGGGCAGGGCACGACCAGGCCGGCGGGCGACCGGGCAGGGCACGACCAGGCTGGAAGGCAATCCAATGATCATCCAGGTAGGGAACAAACATACAGGGAGGTGGCCAAAAGGCGGTCGGGCAGGCCGGCGTGGCCCAGGCCGGCTCGGGGTAGCGTCTAGGCTCGGAGTGAGTTGCGGGGGCTCGGCTGGGGCTGGTTTGGCCAGGGACAGTAAGGGATGACGTAGGGGCGACATAGATCACAGAGTCCGCGGGATGTGTGGCCTTTGTCTTCACCACCTTCATTACCTCGTTTCTTCGTCTCCATGCCGAAAAACATTATAAAAGAGATTGACAGAGGGAGTCGGGCCATGTTATTTTGGCCCACACCCTCTTCAAATAGGGTGATAACAATCAGTTCATCAAGGTAGGAGAACGATGAAAAAAAACTCACCCGTCAATGGGAACATATCCTTGTTCATCATTTTGAATGAAAATAAGAACAGAACAAAAACAAATAACCCCTACCTTTGTTCGTTGATCATCGATGAAGTCGCGGAAACAAGATGAAGGTGATCGTCGTTTGCCACATCCACCACACACTTCCAATCCCGAGCTTGTGCATCGTCTCATTGACGACGATGTGGAGGGAAGGTTGGTTGAAGAAATTCCACATCGGTAGGATCTGAGGATGAAGGACGAAGAAGATCGTTGTTGGCGTTCTTTGTTGGAAGAATGTGTTCTTCATTCTTCGATCGCGATATCTTTTCACTCTTTTCCCAAGTTTTCCACAAAAAATAATATTCCAAGACAACTAATATATTAAGTTAATCTATTATTTAATTGTTTGAACAAAACTCAAAATGGATGAATTAATTAACTTGGCTCCCCTTAATTAATTGATGAGGATATCTCAAAATTAAAATGGAATATTTGGCACCATAAATACTATGTGTTAACTCAATTATGTGGAGGGGTGGTGGCACCATTAAGTGGGGAGCTCAAGAGGTTTCTCCCCACTTAATGGGGAGTTCAATATGTTTCAACCAAAGGTGTTCCTCAAAATATCAAACTTGAAGAGGAGGTTAGGATTGAGTGGGCCCCACCACCATAACCTCTCATGGGCAGTTAAGGTGTGGTGGCCCCACCTCAAACTTCCATGTGGTGGTTTCAACCAAAAAATAAAAATAGATCCACACAATTTATTTTTATTTAAACCATTCTCTAAAAACCCAAAAAATATCTTTTATTCTCAACCAACTGTTGTTGACGTGAAAGTATCCTTAAGAGAATATCGGTGTTGTGAGTTCAACGGTGCCCTCATATTTCAATTCCGAGCACTGGTTCAAAAGTTATAAAAACCCACTCTCACGTTTATTGAACGTACCTGAACAAAACTTCAGAAATTGATTCTGGGCACACCGGGCCTCGGAATCACGTGCCATCAGTTTTTGCGCACTTATAAAATCCCAATGTATTTATGAAAAAATTTGCCATGGAAATTATGGTTCATGAAACAAGATTCCATTCTACTTGAGAGTAAATAATTTGGTGTGATATAAATATCATTTAGCTAACAGCTATGGATGATATAGTAAATTCTATGAAAATTTAATTAACATATCAAAAAAAAAAGTGGTTCACATTTAATATATAGTTATTTGATAAATGAGATACTGGGTGTAATATTTCATATTGATATTAATGTATCATGGTTTTATTGAAATGTAAATTTCTATTTAAAAATCATCCTTGTGGTTTATATAATTTACATGAGCTTTGACTGATAAAAATCCCCATATGTATAAATTTCTATTAACATTATTATCATCATATAGTAGAATGGGTTGTTATTGTATTATATGATTAACCAATGAAATGTCTTAGATATGACATAGAGTAGATGCAAGAGATAATAAGTCATGAATTATATTACTTACCAATATTCCAAGGTACATCACAAATAATTTCATAAAAGCATTTATATATTTAATGTTTTATGATACACGTGAATCTGAATTATGTACTGTTAACAAGATACAATGTGAAAAAAACTAATAACAACATATATTTTTATGTCCCTGGCCAAAATTATGATATCCCCATGTGGTTGATCATGTACATTTCAAAAAAGAGAAACAAAACAAATTATACTATAGTATATGAATGATACAAGATGTTATTGTAACCCCCAGAGTTAAAAGGTGTTATGTGTTTAAGTTCAATATATTCTAATGTGTCTTGATGATAATTATATTCTTTTTCTATTTTGGTGGCTTGGGAGTTTTTTAGGGGGACCAATTTAAGTCTACACCTCCAATTATACAGTCTTTATATGTTATTGAATAAAACATTTGGTGTCACACCTGATCATTTTTAAGGGGGGGGGGTCCGTCGACATAATACCATCCATGTTTTCACTAATAGAGGATACACCAAATATATGTTAATATAGGGACATGTTCACAATCAAAGGACTGTCTCGGTTCCGCACTTTATGTCATTTTGTGAATATGCCACATGGTGGTTTTTTAAAAAGTGCAGAATGGAAATATCATATGTAATTCCATATTTAATGTCTACTTCCCCACCCCATGACCATTTTTATACTTTTTGAAGTGGGTTTCCATGATTTAGTTATATTTTTTCCCTTCATCATATTACATGGATATTTGGTTTTTTATCATTGAAAATTATATTATTTTGTGAGTCTAAGACCATCAAAACCATAATTTCATCATTCTTCCACTATGATATGTTTTATCAATCAGAAACATAAAAAAAGAATATTCAGGGACATTCATTAGGTTTCTTACATTCATGATGATCTCTGGGACTATAGGTGGGGGAAAATGCTTCATTATAATTGAGGTATGAACTTTGTACCATATTACATCTTTGTATTACGTTTTATGTCTTGAATTTATTGTGGCTGTGTGTACCGCATTGAAAACACTACATGTTGTATCAATGTTTCCATGTTTATACAAAGATATGTGGCAAACACTTTATATGGTGGTCAATGGGTGTTTGGATTGGTTGAGATGTAATTACATCTAGTTTAATGGGTGAAGTTGGGGCTTCCATCCAATAATTTTGACATTTAGAGTGATATTCATGCTCATATAAAGCTATAAGGTCTAGATAAAGATGTTTTTTTATGATTTATATTCTTCCTAATAGTTCATTATGATATTTTATGTGTCATGGTATTATCTATTTATTGATATTGTAGATTTATGGTTCTATATTGAATTATAAGATTCATATTAGTATGTAAATAGTATCACATTAATGAGAAATAGATAGTTTGGTGCTGGATGTTGTGAAAATATATATGTTAAAATGGATCAGTTTATTATGCTTGAGATGACCATCCATTAGTGGGAACAGATTGGTCAAGTGTACACAATGTGGTTGTGGTAGTGTTTTGTTCAGATATTGTGATTTATGAAAGAAATTTATTTCTGACATAGGGAGGATGTAGGTGCTATTAGGATATCATGTCTACCCACTCAATTCACGATGACTGCATGATAATTTTTTATTTTTTTATTTAGTTTTGTCATATCATGAGGCACTACTGACCTTAATTCCTGATTCAAGTGATAAAAATTCAATATATAAATAAATATTGAATATAATTGAGATTATCTGAGATAAACTTAGAAAAAATTATCATTATTAATACATAAACAAATAATCTCACAAGACTCGTAGATACATTCAGTTTCGATTCTCATAGGACCGTTCACATAAAAACATATTTAATAACAACTTTTAATATTTCCACACTATCATACCATAAAATACAACCTTCAATATTTGAAACAGGTTACACACATCATAATAACTATATGAAATTGAAACATAAGAACATGGGATCTCACATACTTAGAACAGGTAATAAAAAATGATAAAATCTAATATAATAACAAAAAATAAAATTGAAATGAGTTTAGAATGTAATTATATAAGTAAATCCTACCAAATATAGTTGGTTTCATAAATCATGGAATAATGAAAAAAATATTTCTTCAAAATAGTGTGGAAACATCCTTCAATATAATTATTCCATGATAGAATATCAATAGGATACCATAGAATTGGTTACAAACAATAGAATAGGTTACATTAATTTAATGGGCCAGACCATGATATCATAATATTGGGAAATATAACATCATTTAATTATGATAGATACATCTTTATCTAGAATACTACTTTCAATATTTACAGTGTCAATTACATGTACTGTGAACAACTAAAACATTCCAATAAATACAATTATAAAGAGACATAAAATTTTAACTTATTCTATAGAGGTAGAAATAATACTACATACATCATTAATCAAAACAGAATAATTCTATAATAAATAAAACATTCAAAAATATTATAAATAACTTATGGAAATAAAATGGGATTTGTTCAAGAAGTCATAAGGAACCCACATTCAAGAAATGGGTATCAATTTGTTTTCAAATTTATTCACATGAGGAAATAAATCAATATTACATTACTATTCATATAATGATAATACCATGGGAAATAAATAGGTATATCTTATTATTCAAAAATAATTCTTATTAAATAGAGTTTAAAAAATAAAATGATGAGTATATTATTAACATCACATAGATAAAGTGTATATTATTATGTAAATAATTTCTATAATAAATTAACTAACTCAATATATGTGAAAACCATTCAATCAACGAAACGAGGTATATACTATTCATAATTTAAAGGAATTGGAGTCATAATTATTCTTATTCACATTGGATGGTTTTTCATGAAAATAGTACTAATAGAACATATATTTACATGAAATTAGTATTACATAATCAATCCAATTAAATATGGTGTATGGTATAATTTGAACAATATACATTATCATGAATAATATATATTGAATGAAAATTAACATGTTGAAAATAAATTTTTTTTATACTTTTAGAAAATTACTATTTATATAGTAAATATCCTTCATATTTTGAAATCATTTTAAAAAAATATTTTATAAAAAAATATAGAAATAATTTATTTTAGAAACCACTAATGGATGGGTAGAATGTGTCTTTTAAAATAGAAATGAAATAAATTATATGTGTTCATATAGATAAAAATGTTATAGGAGGGTTTAAAAAACATTATTAATATTATCAAAATATGAAATATTTATTGGTCCTTTTGAAAAGTATATTTATAATGGTGAATTCAAATCTTTTAAACCATTTTTTTATAAATTAACATCATTAATGGAATCCAAAAAGTAATTAAAGGTTGAGAAAATAAATTTAAGGAGGAATAGAACACATTTGATTGGAAGGGATAGAGAAAAGTCCAAAATTTTCAAAACATTCTCCTTGAATCCCAAATTTCTAAATTGAGTTACCAAACATGATTTTAAAAGAGTAGAATAAAAATATAAAGGCCACATTATATAACAATTAATAATGTTTCCAATTATAAATTACACATTTTTAGCAATAGAAAATATGTACAATAAGGTGAAACCGTCATTAATTTGGACAAGAATAATTCTAAACAGTGATATACCTTTTTAGATTAAAATTTTAATACGGTAAAATATATGAATTAAGTGATCATTTTATAATAGATAGTATATTAGATATCAATGATATAAACTCTTTACATGGAATAAATTAAACTTGAAACAAAAATATTAAAGAGGAATCACTATAACTCAAATAGAGGTTGTTGAGTAATAAAAAAACTCATACTACTTTGGTAAACATTGAATAAAATACCATTTTAAAAAATATAAATGATATTGATCATAAAAACTGATATTTTAAATTAATTCCAACATATTAAATATATAATTTTTGATAATAACAAATATGTCTCATGGAATTAAATTTTAGATAAAGAATACCTCACATATATAGAAACATTGAAGTCAAAATCCATTGAAAGTTGTTATTTAAAATGAAAAATTTAACAATATGAGTCATTATATGATCATGATAAAAAAAATTGAATGTGTAACTAGATACACAGGTATAAAGTTATCATAGTGTATAATTAGAAAGAAAAATTATGTGTGAAAATTTTAGAAAAGAAACCCTTACCATGATCTCAATTTATTCAAAACATGTAACTAACATCCATGAATAATATAATTAGTTTTCAAAGAAAAATTATAAAAAACCTTATTCACATATATTTCAAATAATATATTCAATTTATTATCATATATTATTTAATTATTATATATTTTAGGTTTATGTATGCAATAAAATTGATTTAGTATGTACATATTTATGTACTCTTAGATATTATTGTTGATATATTCATAATATGTTAAATAATTTATATAACATTAATAGAATGATAAAAGAATCATGATATTATTATTAACATTAAATAATGTGTGTATTTATTTTCACATAGTCATATATAATAGTTTTTTATATCATTGTTGAAGAATGTGTGTATACCAACCCTAAGTATGAGCACAACACATCAGGATGGGTGAGTACGATTGTGAATTGATAAAATTACATTATAAAAAATGAGTAATGTTATTATTTATATTATATTATTTAATTTTTGAATAATATTTTAATTTGATTGGATATAAGTAAAACCAATATTAAAATATGAAAACAATAATTTTTGGATCTTTTTTGCCTGAAAAAAAAAGAAGAATTTTTTTTCATTGACGAGATAAATTAATAATCATCATTACAATAATGTTAAAAAAAATTGTATAATAATGATATTGAGGTCATTATATTAAATTTTTACTACATTTTTGAAGGTATATGATTAATAATATTACTGAAGGAGTAAATAATACTCACATTGGTAAATTAAACATTCTCTTGAATGTATTTGTGAAAATGAAATGAATATGACACCCTATTTAGGCCAAAGGAATAAAAAATTTAGTGAGGATTCTAGGATATTAAGATTAGATGTGTTTTCATGAAGGAATTTGAGGTAACCATTCTGAAATGATGTGGTGGAGGTGTCTCTATTTATATGTGATGAAATGTGATCTTAAATTAATACCAATTAATTTTCTATGATAGAAAAATCCTATTAAAAGTTCAATGGAACCAAAATTTCAAAATAATGGATTTTGGGTCGAAATAAGGTTGATAAAGCGAATAGAAATAATTTTTTCACATGTTTCAATCAGTTTACAACTTTATTTTCATATTACCACTTTGATATTTACATTTCTAACTTGTTTTTACTCTATATGATAATATATAAATAAAAAATAAGGTAAAACATTTATCCACATTTCTATTTTCTAAGCCTAAATTTATGATTTATATAATTAAACTCAAATTATAGAAAATAAAAAATAAAAAAAATTTATTTGAAACCTATTATTTTTTGTAGAAAATATTATTTTTTAAGTCTAATGTGTTCCCATCATCATTTGGTATTGTGTAGAAATTTATTGAGTAATAATACATTTATATATATGATTAAAAATAAAGTTAAAGTCATTTTTAGTATATATTAATTTCTTTAATTTGATAAAATAATAGAATATTAATAAAAAATTTCATTGAAATCAGTAGTTGAACCATTATCTTGTACATTTACATTAAAAATGGTTATCATGATATTATGAATAAAAATAATATTTCCAATAGGAAATAGTATGATAATATTGATGTCAAATATTAAGTTTATTTTTTAAACATTTATTTCGTATAACTGATCAATTATTTTATATATTTGAAAGATAAAATAATTATATTGACTTAAATATTATTTATGTTTCCAAAATGTATACATAGATTTTAAAACATTAAAATAATATTTTCAACAGATATTTTTTCACAAAAATGTAATATAATAAAAAATAATTTCAAACATTTATATGTCTAAAAATATATAGTTTTAGAAAAATATGTAATTTTTCTCGAATCACATACAAAATAAATTATTTCAGAGAAATTTCAAAAATTAAATCTAAGATAATTTAGACACTCAAATAATAAAAAGTTAATTTATTTTTATTAAATTTATATTTTTAACATTTATATATGTAGTATTTTCAATTGAGATTCAAATTATTACGATAATCTACTTTTACTAAAAAATAATTTCTTTGAACATTATGTTTTTTAATATAATTTCTTAACAATATATGTTTTATTATATTTTATCATATTATTTTATTTATTCAAGTTGTGTATATTATTATTTTTATCATTTAAACATTTTCCAATTATTATATTAAGGTAAATTACATTATTTCTAAACATGATGGTTTTTTGAAAAAAAATAATATTAATTATTCATCTTCAAAATATAATAAATTTAATTGATTAATATGTTTTTATTTATTTTCAATTTTAATTTCCATTGATTTTTCATTATAATATCCATTTAATATTTAAATTTTCTTTTTAGTTTTGTAATCCTTTTCCTCAGTATTGCACGTCACATAAGTAATCAAGGATACTATTGATTTAATGTATCCAAAATCATAAGTTGTTACATTCATCCATTTAAATAAATGCTCTTATTAATTAGTTAATGCATACTAATGAATTTAAGTGAGGTCATCAATGAACTATTAATCATTCTAGATATTCATTCTAATATTACATCTATTTACTCTATTTATCCATATAAGGGTATATATCTATCATCAAATGCCCTAAATAATTCATACAATTTATAATTAATTATGAATATAACCGAACAATACATTCTCTAATACATAAATTTCCCAAAACCATTTCAATAAATAAGGTATTTTTCCATAGAGAAATTATATATTCTTTTAAAATTTTACTATTATATTTAATCCAAGATTTTATTAAACACAAGTTCTAAAATTCACAAAGTATTCATATATATAATATTCCCAAAAATGAGATAAACCTCACTAAAAGTATATTCAATTACATTTTCATTAAATCAATAATCAATTCTGACACCATAAGTCATGTCTAACTCAAATATCTATAAATAAATCAGCTCTTTATTATATATGCATCATGGATATTTTAATCTTAAGAGTCATCAATCCCTCATTACTGTCTTCTTCAAATGAAATCCCAAAAAATATTAGCCTTCTAATTAAATCACATTTTAAGGTTATTTATTTAATTAAAAATATGATTCCAAATTCGTAATAGAAAACTACAATAGAATCATCCTTATATCGTTCACATATTCCACAATACTTTTTCAGTATAATTTAATATCATTAGTAAATATCACTTACTAATTATTATATCTAAGAGTATCTTGATTTAATTTCTATTATGATATTAACTTCCCCACATTATTTATGGCTAGGAAACACACCTTTTCCATTAGAGCAAGCATATTCTCTAAATATTAACTATTTAGAAATTTTCAATTATTTAGTAAAAAGTAATTTTCATTTCTTGATACATACAATTCTTAGCTTCATTTCATGATCCTATTTCAAAAAAATACTACAACTAAAATATTTATGATTATATCTAGAATAAAAATATGAAAGTATCACTCTGATGTAAAATTCCCTTTATGAAATATACATTTCTAACACATGATGCTTTTTGGTTCAATTAATAGAACAATTCATTCTATCCTTTATTATATATAGCCATTTCCCATTATGTTTTCTAACCTAGTTATAAAACATTGAACTGAAATATATTATAAATTTTCATTATAGTGGTTTTGAATTAACAATGGAATAAATCAAAAAGTGTCAAATGATATCTGAAATTAGGGGTCATTGTCCTGAAGCCTATTATGGGTGATTTGATACCCAAAATATCATTATTATGGTTGTATCCACTCGGTACATTTATTCCAATGAATTCATGAAATTAATGAATTCATATGGGGATTTTATTTACTAAAAACTATGAAATATCTACCTTTATAAATTCTAAAAATTGTATCATATACCATGAAATATCCCATAGATTTATCTCTACGGTTGTACTGATGTTCTTTTATATTAATCAACCATCACGAAATAATACCCCCCCAAAAAAACTAAACACTCATTTGATACCATCTATCGTGACCTATACCCACAGTCTTTGGTATATTGTTCAAAATAGATACTTTTACAAAATAACATTAATTCGGAGTAACATGATCAAAGACAAACACAATAAAATTTCTCATTATTATTAAATCTCACAATAATATCATAGAACATAAATAGGCTTTTGGTTTATTGTTTTCTGGGACTAGTTAGATAGAAAATGTATTTTTAAAAATTATTAGCTTTTCCTCATAATAGAACTATACTAGTCACACTTCTCTACTTCATATACATTACAATCATCTTCGTAACCTATGAAAATAGAAACATAAGAATGTGGTGCATTTATATGATTAAAAATACTATACAAAAACAATAAAAATAAGTTATCCTAATTGATAATATTATGATCTTATGGGTATAATCAAATTATATTAGAAAAGTTTACCAAAAAGATATTGATTGATAATCTAAGAATAATATTGAAGTAAAAAATCAAAATAGTTTTCCATCAGTAATAAATAAATATGATCCAAGGTAGTGATACATTTAGCTACATTATAAATGTAACACAAACATTATCATAGGGAAACATACTATATTTCTAATGATCAATTTGACCTAATTGATATTCCATTAAAAGTTGATTTCTAAATAGTTTTGAGTGTGTAATAAGTATTTCCAAAGATTTTTAGTGTGTCTAATGAAGATATAAAAGAAGACATGAATGAAAATGGGTTTTGTGTGTTTTTTAGAATGGTAAATTTCATGCATAAGGTAAATTTGGAAATTTTGATATATTTTAGTAAGAATTGGTGGCTAAATATTGATTTTCCTTTATGAAATGAGTTTATTCAGTTTAATAATGGTTGTAATAATGCTTTTATATGCTTGGTACTGTGGTTTTTTTAATTAATTTTATAAATGGTCATGGAACATAAATGTTTTTGGTGATTATGTTTCTTAAAATGAATGTATTATTTGTAATGTAATGAGGTCTGTTTGGCACCTTGATAATTATTTTTGAAATTTGAAAACCACACTTGATTCATTCCTCCTTGTTTTTGTTATATTATGTCTATGTTAAATGTTTTATTTGTGATATGATCCTAGTGAATAGGCTTGTTCATTTTTGTGTGACTTCAAAAGGGGGATATTTTTACAGGAGATTCGTGGTGTTAGGATAGATATGTATTGAGTAAAGAAAATGATATGAACATATATGTTTTATTTATAAAAAATCTCCACTATTTTAAACTATGCATATGAAAAAAATTGGAACATAGTACGACAGAAAAATCTACTATTCTAAGATGATCGGTAGGGAAAGGCATGGTTCACCATAGATTTATTTATGTGAAAATACTGACTAAATATATAATTATTTTTCGAGACCACATGACCATGACATGATTTCACCTCTAGTGGATCATAGACATGGACACTGTTGGATTTTTTATATGATTGAAAACCACTAAATAATGGGATGATTTTACCTATTGTGGCTAGTTAATAATGATATTTTTGGATTTTGGTTGGTTGTTTCTATAAGGAAGGTAATAGGATCCAAGTAATGTATTAATAAAAGATACCTAGGGTTTTCCCATGGTGCTTGTGATTTATAATTCAAATTATCTTCTTAATGATTGTTTAATCTATTATGAAAACCATGTTTTAATCTAAATTTATTTCCATTCATTTTAAAATTGCTAGGATTATTCGGAAATAATTTTTTAATTATTATCTATAAAAAAAATTTCTATAAAATATAATATTGTAACTTGAATTTGAAAATAATAAAAATCATTATTTTTATTATGTCTTATTATCAAACTATAATTTCTTGGTATTGTTTTTTTAGGAAGGCATAAGGAAGAGTTTATTCGGGGAACTCATACTATGTTTTAATACCCTATCACACAACATTATTTTTTAGCTTACGGTACTGCTTCCCACTCTAGTTCTCTCAAGGAAATAGTGTGATACTATAGTTGGAGGTGAACCAAAGGGTCACAATGATGTATGTGTGCAGTTTTATTTTCTTTCACTATTAGAGTTTAGTTTTATTTTTATATTTTTATTTATTAATTATTTTTGGTTTTTGTTTTAAATTGTTCACAACAGGGGATTATGGATGCTCGACACTAGTTTCATACTCATGAGGATCAGGAATTCCACTTAAGCCTAGTCATGGACCATCTTGGGTAATAGGTTAACTATTGACACTAGATGATTCACCACACCAAGCACAAAATATTTTGTCATCTTAAGCCTGAAATGAGAGGGTTTATGGGAGGTAATCCCAATCCCAAAAATGTGGGTATATTAAACCATATCCCAAGAGCGAAATAAAATGGCAAATTGGAGGTATTCATGACCCTGAAATAAGGGGGTACACTAAAGGGATCCCATGCATGGAGTAGTTACATAAGTGAATCTCCAAATCTAATCATTTTAGGATGGTATTTTTAGGTATCCTAGAAATGGTACTATATATTTTTATTTTTATTTTATAATAAATGGTTTTCTGTTTATGTTACAATCTCATGGATTATGCTCTAAATTTCATTCTGATTTATTTCTCACGAACTACCAACATTTATGCCAAGAATAATGATTATGATATTTAAAATATTGGGTATGATCTTTGAATATTAAGATAATTTTATCATAAACTTATGCACATGTTAGTCTTACAAATCTCCTCTGTTTTACACATACTAAGAATATGATCTCCTCTCTTAATATGTTTCCTTCACCCAGTTTATGAAGAAAACTTTAAAGTTGGAGTACTAATGGGGAATATCCATATGGGAGATGTTTAAGGTCTTTCACCATGTTATAATAATATGTTTCCCTGATTCTGAAGACACAAGAATATTATATTCCTCAAGAGTTTTTTGGATGCACTAAAAATTCATCTAAAATGATGTAATATTAATGTGCATTAAGCATGGGTCGCTATAGTTGGTATCAATTCAGCGGTTTAGTTTACCATTAGAAAAAATGAGGAGAAAACATTAGTGATATCCATTGGTATATTTATAAGGATGTGTCTATGTATTTTTATAGGTACAAACCTCAGTTGTCATAGATTTAAATCAAAGTTTCATTATTTAAAGAACATATAAGTAATTTTTAATGATAATCTAGTTTTCTACTATAATATGTGTTTCTCATAATATTCTTTTTCTATTAATAGTGGGAAATAGAAAAAATTATGTTAATGTTGAATCTTTCAGATGTGGAAAGTATGGGAATTATACAAATTGAGGTCTTAAGTACAACTATCATGTAGAGAATCAAAAATGTGGTGTGATTATTGGTTATTCTACTCAAGATAAAGATATTGTTAACTACATGGAAAAAGAATGGGACGTTTTTACAGTATTATTTACATTAGACACAAGAATCATGATTAAATTGATGTTGAGGAACATCATGAATTGATTCAGATTTCATATTTTTTTTAAAGGCGTATTATGGAATTTGATGATGAAGCCTAATTAATGGTTTAGGAATAATGTTGGGTAGTTGACAAGAAAATGTATCAGAATTCATGAATTATGATATATGTATCATGAATTATATGCTTTCTATTTGGTATTTTAAAAAATATATTGAAGGGTTATAATAACCTAGAAAAGTGATTTAATAGAAGGGTGATATTTTTTATTGGACAGAAACCATCAACGGGTTCTAGATTTTGAGAAAATTATGATTATTAATGATAAGTAGATGATTATGGATTAAGAAAATTGGATAGTGCTAATTACAATTGAAATGACTATTGATTTTTTTGATAAATTGGTTCATGTTATCAGGGATGTAGTATACGACATTTTTTTATTTAATGAATACATTCAATAATATGTTGTTTCATGTAAGGGGTGAATAAGCACACAAGTTTTCAATATGAATTTATGGTAATTTAGGTCATAACTTGTTTCAAGAGTATACATGATAATGTTATTAACATGTTTTGATTGTGAAATACAATAGATAATTTATGATATATGAATGATCAATATTAGGATGATTTTGTGAAATTTAGTGACCTTATTTATAATTTTTTTCTATTTTCGTCATTTTAAAGGCATCCAAGGCTGACCATTTATGAAAATGTTTAAGGTAAACATTGGATGAGGTTTTTGGGATTCTATAATTATCTCACCATATGAGGTTTTATGTATATTGGATAACATATACTGACCTTTTCGTTGTCATTATAAATAAATATATGTGTAATGACATAGCATTATGCCTCATGATATTTTAGTACTACACGATCGAAAAATTGGCATTCGGATTTTAGAATAAGCGATTAAGTTGAAATTGATCAATAAAAAATGTTTTAGGGTTATCATAAAATAATGTAATAATATCATCTCATGAAAATTATTCATCTTCATGAAAAAATGGTCAATAAATAAAATAGTGTCATTTTATAATCTTTTTTAACGATATCAATGACCATTTTATTGCCACATTGATTATGTATTTAATATCATTATCTTTCTCCAATATATGTTCTATATCACTCTCCCTCAAAACTTAATAGATTTATTTCTCTTCCATGTCCATGTTTTCACTTGCTATCTATATTCTCATATTTGGAAAGCTTGTTATGTGTTACTCTTGGCATGTATTATGTTTCAAACATATATTTTTATAAGGAGGTTTTATAATAAATTTATTTGATGTGGGTTTCTATGAAAGGAACACTCAAATATTAATCAGTTGAAAACCCATCAAACATTTGAGGGTGACATTAATTTAAAGGTGGGGTAAAATGTAACATAATGACATTTTGGGATTTTTAAAATTTATTTAACATTTTTTATATTTTTCATTTCATGAGACATTGAATATATCTTCTTTTAAATGAAATAAAAAATTTATTCATCTATTTTATGAAGAAACTTATTGATATTTCACAACACAAAACTCTTATATTTTCTTTTAGTACACACAACACAATGATTTTCGTGTGTTACTGATAATGCCAAGTTCTTATGATAGCTTCTCTAAGACGCAAGACCAAATTTTCCCAACGTACAATGCACTATTAGTACTATTATTAAAATATTATAATTTTTTCCACCTATCTGTTATAATGATGTATATGGATAATATTTTTAAAATTATGAAAAATGTGTTTACACATGTATATATGAAGAATTATTCTGTGACTAAATAACTAGAAATAAAAAAAATCTATTTTAAAAATATAAGAAATCAACTTCTAGAAAAATATATTTTTGAAATAAAATAGTTTTACCAAAATAAATAAATTATAATTATTTTTATAATATATATATATTATTCATTCAACTATTTAACATTCATGTTTTGTTTTTTATAGATAAAATATAATAATAAAAACAATTTTATAATTAAAATCGCGTACCATTAAAAAAGGTAATCTTACCTCATCTTAATGGTGACATGAGTTTAAATATAACCTTTTACACATTTTTGGTTTTAAAAAAAAAATTTAAATTTGGAAAACTGCATTTACATTGGGAAAAGTTTATGTATTTTTCAGAGAAGTTCTGTATTTTGGTGAATCTTGTACAATAATGAATTTTAATTCAAAATTGTTTTTCAATATAATTATTAAATACACATAAATAATATTTTAACTTGGTTTTAACGTATTATTTAATCAATTATACATAAATTAATCCAATTTAGGTCATTGGATAAAATTTCAAATTGTAATTGGTTAAAAGAATTTTTAATATTTTTGGAGTATTCACATTGAAAACTCATCATATCATCCCATATGAGAGATTAAATAAAAAATAATTTTGACCACTTTAATGATTCAAGGATGGAAAAATGGATTTTAAATTTTTAATCACAATAATTTATAATTTCATCAATGGCCTGTATAGTCTTTGTCCTAAAAGGCTAGTGAAATTAATTAGAATTAAATACATAAATTTAGATTAAAAAATGTTTACATTATTGTTGAAAATTAATATAAAATGGTAAATGACATGTAATCTTTTCAAAAATTCATTCTATTAAATTAATTTTAAAAATTCTCATATTTTATCTAAAATTGAAAATTATTGGGGGAACATGATGTAAGGGAAAACTCTCAATAGTGTTTTTTTATATTTACAAGAATGTCACTACTCCTCAACTATAAAATAGGACTCAACCCCCTTACTTCCTAACACATCTAAATCCAATTTATCTCAACTAGAAAATTGAAAGACAATCTCTCAATTTATATATACGGTCATAGAATCCTCACTTTGGTCATTAATCCAACCATGGAATCCATTGTGTGCAATCCCAAAGGAGTTACCCAAATAAGAGGAAGCGTCCTTCACCATGCTATTTAGTTTTACATTCATTATCCTCACCCATAAATTATTATTCTTAAATTAATATATTATAACCCCATTATACTAAATATTCTTTGATTTTCTTTATGAAAGTGATCACATATTATTTAAGGCCATTGAGTCCCCATGAGGTGAACTGAACAACTCGCGACCTAGATTTGGAATAAATAGCATCATATAGAATGATTTTGTGGCACTATCTTATAGTATAGGGATGTGTTGATTAATTAAACAATTTGTGTATAAGATACATCTTCATCTATAGTGAATAAAACAGGAATAGAGGTGTATGATGGTGTTTCTACAAGACTATTACTTCACGATTGTTTGTAAGCCTAAAAAGGTCAATGTGGTGGTACATTCCCTTAGCCAAAAGTCTCTTTTTCTTTTATTGGAAGATGCATTAGAGCATGTTTCCTATTTACAGGTGAACCTAGTAGTGGAAAGGGGGGTATATTACCTTAATTTAATGTTGTTGACTCCTTTTATTCACCCATTTTTGAGGGAGGCTCATTTGGGAGATATCAACAATGAGGTTCTTCATGATTAAATATCATCAAAATATTCAATATATTGATTTTATGATGAAGGAGAAAATTTCAACCTTATCGATGGATAGATAATGGTTTTGTAGATGATTAGATAAGTTGTAATAGGAAATTTTTGAACTAACCATTTGGATGTACAACCAAAATTACTGAATTTTTATGAGACCATTAGTGGTAGTTTTAGTGTGAAACCATGAGGTTTTTCATTGTTGAATTCATCTCTTGGTTTCTAACATGTCAACAGAAGAAGGCTAAGAACCAGGTTATAGATGGTTTGACCCAACCCGTTGAGATCCCAGATTGGATATTGAATGACATAATAAAATACCTTGTGATAGGGTTTCCATGAATTGTGAGACACCATGAAATTGTATGGGAGATTTTTAGATGACTTAACATGTTGGCACACATCCATGCTATTAGAGAGAAGTGTTTAATTGTCAATTTTGAAGTTGTATGTGTAGGAGATAGTTAAACTCAAGGGTTTTCCATTTAACAATGGCTTTAACCACGATGCATGGTTTATATCATGGTTGCAGAAAGGCTTTAATGAGGTATTATTATCCCCATTAAAGATGAGTATATCATTTTAACCATGTACCCAAAAAAAATCATGAACTATCTCTATATTAGAGGATATTTTGAGAGCTTGTTTTTAGAATATGGTTGGAGTTGGGAAGATCACTTTCATTTGGTATAGTTCACTTATAATATAATTTATCAATAAAAAATAGGATGAAATAATTTGAGTCCTTATATGAGATACCCTATAGGTAACTCTTATACTGGACTATGATTAGTGAGGCATATATTTTTTCGCTGGAGAAGGTGAAAATGAATTATAACATATCATAACCCGAACTCCCGGATCTATTCATGAAATTTTATGTATTTAATTTTTGGATTTGTATTCTATAATTAGGACCCATGTTTTTCATTTCAAAACATACCACATGAAATGAAAAATATTAATTACATACATTCTAAACGAACTTTTATGTTATGTTTTTAACAGAACTATGAAAAAATTATATATAAATAATATACATGTAATAAAATGATAATTTCTCACACAGAACCCAGTATTTATTATATCAATTTAAGCCAACATCATAATCTTTATGAAATCCCTTATTGAAATTGTTTTATCAACCTTGTAATATATAACCTGGTGAAAAGGAATCACAAAAATGGTGAGATCAACTACTATGTATGTGTAATCGTAGTCATTATCAAATTAATGCAATTAAGTAGCAGACGTAGTGGTTTAGGTTGTGATGACATAATTAGAGTTCATGGATGAACCATCAAATAACACATACACATTAATATATCTTTCATATAATATGAAAACATGGAAAATGAATGATTCCTTATAATCAAAAAATCATGACCATGTGATGTTAATAATTATCATAAGAAACATCATAAAGTCATAACATGATATTAAAACCCTTTTTAGTAACATGCAATATCATATTCATAAAGAAATTTAAAAACCATTTTAATTTGATTAACTATATTGGTGAATTCGGGTATAATCAATACTCAATGCATTGCAATGATATTTTGGTTCACCGATCATTTTAGCTATTACAGGCTCACTTGGTTCTATATAGGTTTCCACGTCCTACAATATGTAACGTACTCCCCGAGAGCTATATGGGTCACGAAATTGTGTAACTTGTAACAGGCTCACCCATTGTTATATGTGACACCCAATATTATTAGAAGTAATGGGATCATCTGATGATATCTAGACTTCCCCATTGTGTATGATGTCTTTGAACTATAACATGAATAAATTACATATATATTTTCTCATAACAGTCATATAAAATATAATTATTATTTTATAACATGATTAACCGTTGTAAAATAAATGGAACTAATATCAACCATAATAAAACACGATGAAACCATGGAAAAAAATTTATACCATGAAAATATCTTTAAAACATTATTACCCCTTGGAAAATAAATGAGTTTCATGACAATCTCAAAGAATAATTTTAAACCCATTGAAGAGAAATAGTTTTCTTAAAAATTTCATTAAATAAATACTATTGCATCTAGTGAAATAATTTGGATGGTCCAAATGTGATCAATGATGGATAAGTAAAAACATCAGTCAATGATGTAGATGAATATAAATACATTAAAAATATCATGACAAATATTCTTGAGTAATATATCCTTTAAATTTTAAAAATAATATTTCTAAACAAAAAACATTATAAAGATCATTTTTCATGAAAATAAATTGTAAAAACAATGTATTAATAGAATATTATGAAAATAGATTCATTAAAAATGAATTTCAAATTCCTCAAATGAATAATTAATGAAATTATGGTCATGAAAGTGGTAAATTCATACATGTTGTAATGAAAATTCCTTTTTCTTGGTAAACTTTTTGAAAACTGACTTGTTGATAAATCAACAAGATGATTCCTTTTTAATATATTTCGTAAAAATACATAATTCCAAATAATTTTTCATAATTAAAAATTATTAAATGGTTAATACTGATGTTTAATTTTTTTTATAAAATTGGTTTTTTGAAGATAACACATTTCTTACCAAAGAGAGAAAAAATTCAAATTTTAATAAAAACAATTTCTCATTAATTTTATGTTCAAAAAAGAGTAAAAATGGTAATTTTAGTTTTAAATATCATGAATAAATATGGGATATGAAATAACATGGGTTTCTTGAGATATGGATTATAGGATCTCATATTCAGATGCTTAATCATAAATAATCCTATTAAATTATGATATTGTAACATAAGACTCTTATAAGTTTTGTATCATTGAATCATAAGCCCATTAAATTTACTACATTAAATGAAACAAAAAATAAAATGAGAATAAAATAAATTCATTAGTTTACATGTCAAAGGGTATGTATATACCATTAATAAAATAATACAGGTGTATCAACTATTATAATTTTCAAGGATGAAAAATTGAGACAAAAATTTAGTACCGATTAGGTTACTCTGAAACTGTAACACCCATGAATGTGAGATCATTAGATTTATATTAGAATCACTATAATATTAATTATATATATCGTATATCACATTAATAGGAACTATATATACCAAAAAACAATTATAAGTGGTCAATATCACATATATTTTACATAATTAAATGTGAGATGAGAAAAATCATTACCTCCAGTTTTATTTATCTCACTTGTTCTTTAGCTTCATAAAGAATACACTTATGAAAACTATATACATTCCTTATAAAATTTCTAAATTTTTATTATTTCTTATTTTTCACTATTAAACATTTAATATATACTTACATAACCAATTGTTTTCATGTTAGATATTTTGACCATTTTAAGCATATGTGTCCAAAATGACTTTTGTATGTTGAATGTGGTCAAGGAGGTCATTATATAATAATATAAAGAATAATAATCTTGATATGATTATCATATTTATATATCAATTATTAATTTAAAACATATAATGAAATATGGTTCTGAAAATTGAACTAACAATCTGATCATGGAGATGGTAGGTCGTTTGTACGCAAGAGTAATGTATCAAATTTTCACTTATCATTACAGAAAGAAGGTAAGTAAAATTATTCATTCCATAATAATCATAATATAATTAATAAAATATAATTTATTTATATATACTAATATATATCATTCTTAAGACATGGAAATGAATAAATAATCACATCCTTCATTGGAGGAGGAAGTCTACCCATCCATAAATGACGTTATCATTTATTTCATTGACTAAAAGGGTAAAAATAGAATGATAAATTACATTTAAATATTTTTAATATCTTATTAATAGAAAAAATAATTAATTTATATAACATATATTTATTATATTTACCCATATTATCTTCCATGTAATGTGTTAGTTAGAAATGAATCCCATCATTTCGTGAGGTGAGATTCTATCATACACACAATGCACGATATCATATTCATTATGGAATGGAATATATAAATGTTATATATGATATAAAAACTCTAGATTTATAAATATATAATATATATAATATATGAATTTATATCTATTATCATTCCCAACAAAGTGATGTGGTAATGGAAAAATGATTGTCATTGTTTCCCTAGGTGGTAGTCCACTATTCACTAGGATACATATTTTTTATCTCATTAGATAGAATGGTCTATTTTTTCATTCATATACATAACATATAAATATAAAATTATATTTATGATAATAATTATATAATATCATAATTATTTAGTAATACTAATTGGTGGAGGTGGATAAATAAGTAAAATAATGAGGCTTGTTTAAGAACAATTCTTCTTCTTCAGGCATCCTACATAGATTTCACAAAATCGATGAAAGGTTGTATATTAATCAAAAATAAGTGTTTTATGATGAGGTTAAGGAAGATAGAATGTTATTTTGTCATGGTGTTGATTCACCAAATGTATTGAGAGGTGTTTCTATGTGAGGAAATTATGTACCCCTTTATCGTTTAGGAGGAGTGACATTTTTATAAATTCCAAAAAGTGTTATATATTGCGAGGGAAATCAAACATCATTTTATTAGAATATTTAATATTAATGGGTTGATTTATTATATGGTCGATCCAATCATCCACAATAGAAAATAAACATGTTTTAAACATTTTTCTACTTGACACTCATATTTCTTCATTTTTCTAGTTTCGGTTTTCCTTATGGTAACTAGTTTTCTAACATAATAAATTTATTCATTAAGTCTAAATTAATATGACCAAGATTTTATAATTTGTATCCAATGAATCAAATTTTTAAATCCAACTTTCCAAATGAAAATACATTTTGTTTTTAAAATTAATTTTAACATAGGAACATGTAACATGTAAGAACCCCATTTTAACCTTAACTATACTAATAGAGTTTTTAATATTTAGCAACCAATATATTCGTTTTAAAATAAAAATTGGTCCATTAATAAAATATATAGGAAATTTATTATCATTTGGAGATCAGTTAGTATAATATATGATTTTGAGTAATTTCAAATCATTTGATAAAATATCTTTATTATAAAATAACATTAATGTCAGATTTGACATTATTAATTTAATTTAAATTTAAAAAAATATCAAGAAACATATGGAATTGTATTATATTATTCTAAAAACATGTGTCATGATACATTAATATAAAAAATAATTTATGGAAATAAATAATTAAATTAAATTTATATTTAATATTTTCAGTATCAATTATTTCTGTTGGTTATAAATTAAATAATTAGTGTGTTGGTGTTTTATAAGTATTTATATTAATTAATTATTCTATAAATAAATAAAATAAACTTTTATCATATAAAAAACTAATTAATATTTCAAAATAATATTTATAGCTGAACAAAAATTATTGTTACCATAACCCAATGCATTATTGGTATTAAAAATAAAAAAGGTTCCTTTTTTGTCTTTTTCATTACATAACTTATTAAATAGGTCAGTTTCATGGAATTTTGTCCCAAAAACACATAAAAATATAATATATGTTATTAAAGGTATAAATATGTCCATCCAATGGGTTTTATATATGATTAAGGTTCATTCTAACCTTTATAATTTTAGCTTAACCATTAAATAATCTCATCCATTCCTTAATCATTGTAATTAATTTTAAGCATTTTCACAAATCAGTGTAGTCAAAAATTATGTTTCAAAAATTTGACATTAAAAATTATTATTATAAAAAAAATGTGATAAATTTGTCTAAATGAAAAAAATATATGTGAAAAATTAATTTAATTTTAAAATCCCAAATGCGGTGACATGTCAGGATTTTATAAAGAATAATTTTCTTCAAGAAAAAGATAAATCTATATGAAATTTATGACTAATAATAATAATTATATGAATTCCAATTTTTAAATAATGATATTTAATATATATTTTTAATTTATAATATTATCTTTTAGGGGTTAATTTACCAAA
Source organism: Viscum album (assembly GCA_963277665.1). NCBI lineage: Eukaryota > Viridiplantae > Streptophyta > Magnoliopsida > Santalales > Viscaceae > Viscum > Viscum album. Next base: position 1,222,668,076 of record OY728131.1, on the reverse strand, counting down.
TTAAAAGGGAGAGAAATTATTTATTATAAATTTTATTCGAAAAAACCATTTTAAAACAGAAAAAACTAATACCAAATAACAATATAATATTGATTAAAAATAATTAAGTCGATTAAATGTTAAATTAATCACATAAATCATATTCAAAATATATTGGGACTTTTAAATTTCATAATTTGATGAAAAGTTAAGACTTTCTTCAAAAATCATTATTTTTTAATATTCACTAAAAAATCAACATTTTTGAAAAGGAACCAAAATTTCACCCAATGTAAATTTTGATATTCAAATTCAAGTTTTGAATTTAATTTAAATAATTATATTATTTATAATATTAAAAGTTTTACTATATCTTTTTTTCATGAAATAAAATAATTTTTAATGGAAAATATTTTCAATAATGAAATCACTTTTATAAAAAGCGATTGATAAATTTTTAAAAACATATGAATAAATTATATTTATTAATATTTATATATATATAAATATTTATCATAATTTATTTCATATTATTCATAACCATACATTAATGGATATTTTGTAATTCTAAAATATATTAGGGGGCCTTTACTTTTGGTAAAATTCAGCCATCCGTGTAACAAAAGATATCGAGGAATATAATTATTGTGTTTAATGAAATAAATTCTAGTGTTTCATGTCCCTTGGAATTTAGAAAATAGTTTTTTATCCTAAAATAAAATAGTATTACATCCTCCTCCCTTTCATAAATTTCATCTTAACAATTTTATCTTTATCTCAGCAATCAAAATTTGATTTTGAAAATACTTTTATTGTAAACCTACATCGTAAAATGGTACAATAAAACATCCAGTCAATAAGATAATAATGGAATCAAAAATTCCATATTTAACATCATATAAATATGTTTCCAAATAAGATAAAATATATAGTAATGAATAAGATAATATGAAATTATATATATTTATTGAGGTTTTGGATCACAAGTATGTGAATGATCAATGAAATGTAAAGGGTCTCAAAAGAATAAATATGTGATGATCAAAAATGACATATATTTATCAAAATTAAAGTTACAAGGATATTTCATTTTTTTCTAAATCATTATCCTTGATTCCATTAATATTTCTACAATCTTTACTAAGAGGTTATAGAATATTTTAACATGATGAGTATAATTTCATAATTTAAGAAATTTCCACTATATCCTTATCTTTTTCTCTAAAAGATGTGTATTAAAGATGAATTTTTCATGACTGATGTGATAAAAACAATTGTTAAAGAACACATAAACCAAAAATGATAACAATTTATACCACATATCATTAAACATTTACAAAAATATAAATTTCTACAAAATAGTTAGATAATTTCAATAATGGGTAAACTATCATAAGAAAAAAATAATCAAAATACAACAATACCACACAATCATAAAACTAAATCATACATAAATAACATAATAATAAATGTTTTTTTTAATATGAAATTTTACCTCATACCTTTTTGCTTCTAATACCAAAAATCTCATTATATATCATTAATCTCTTTGAAACTAAATCAAATATCAATATCGTTATTATATATACAACAAAACATGGGCTCTAATAATTACGTTAAAATAAAATATCATTTAAACTATTAAAATTATAAAGAAATTAAAATTGATTATGAAAAAATGTATAGGAATAATTTATATTAAACCAATGCTTTACATTAACTTATACCTAAAAATTCATTTCCTAAACACCCACTGACCATATTAAGGTCTCATCACATTAAACATCAAATGGGTGTCCAATAATTTTGATCTTATGATAAAACATAATCTTATATACATAATATTGAATCCCTAAAACATTATATTTCATCACATTACATCATCTCAATATCCAAAGTGATCTATACCTTTCCCATGATGCCAACTATAATAGGCCAAAATTAACACTCTTATATTTGGTGTAGAAATCGTAAATATAACATTTATAGATATATTGGAGATAATTGTGACCCACATTCCCATCCAAACCATACATTATAAAAAAGAAAAAATTGGATCACGTAAATTCTGCAGGGTACATTAGGTTAGTTTATATAGTTAATTAGAGAAAAATCCTATACAAATAATACTTATCTCATCAAATGTTCATTACTTCTACTAAACATAGAATATATTATTTCAAAAAAAACATTATCATAATTCATATGAAATAACATCTATAAATAATTCATTCAGCCTCAATAATTATATCATTTGGAAGAATAATGATTAGAATAGTGAGATCAAATGCATGACTAGTGTATAAAAATAAATTATAAATTCAATTTCATCAATGAGCATAGTAATTTCATAATTTTATGATGAAAAAATCTGAGTTCTTTGTACAATAATCTAAGAAATCATACCCAATAATACCAAGATCATCAAATATAAAAACATGGAAATGATAAGACTCATCATAATTAATAATTATGAGAAATGTGATATCAATTCTCATTATAAGATTTTTTATAAAATCATAACATGCAATTGAAAACATTTCTGGTAACTTGTATCATTATATTCATCACAACCATTCAAACCCCACTCAATAGGAATAAAATTTTTTTCAACTTATAATATAATAAATACCCAGTTCATTAGATTTATATCTTTTCACACCCATAATTTAATCTATAATGGGCTCACCTGGTGTTATATGGTCTTCCAAATCATATAAGGTGTAATTGCCTCCCCCAATGCTATCTTGGGTTCCATGTCATACAAGTTATAATATAATCACCTATCATTATCTATTCCACAAAAATATATATTTTATAATGGAATCACTCAATGCTATCCCGACCTCCCATTTTATAACATATATATGAACCACAACATGAATAATGAATAAAGTTCATTCATTGTGAAACTAAAATAAATAATCATTATTATTTCATATCTAGATTAACCAAAGGAAAATATTTGGGATTCATGTTTACCTCTTTAAAACATTATTAAACAATGGAAAATAAATCGTTTCTATAAAAATCTTTTTAAAACATGATTAACTTGTAGAAATGAAATGTGTTACATAACAATCTCTTTGAAACACAATTAACCCATAAGATAAAAAAGTGTTTCATAAACATGTCAGTGAAACAAAATTTTTACATCTAGAGAAATAATGAGTATAGAGAAAATATACCATATGGAAGATAAATAACAATAATGATTTATGATTTTAATAAATATAAATACCCTTATAAGTCTATTAGTTTTATTTTTGAGGAAAATAGCATTTTTCATTTAGGAAAAAACATTTTAAAACATATAAAAAATTGAAAATTCTTTTACATGAAAATTTCTTTAAAAAACTAATATTTCAATAAATATTAGTATGAAATTTTCATTAAAAATAACCTTGTAAAATTTCAGCATAATAGTTAAATAAATGATATATATTTCAGTATGTAATTCAGTACATTTCTAGAAGAACTTTCCTTTTGCATGGTAGAAAGGTACAAAAATTGTATTTTTTTTGGAAAGAGAGAAGAATATTTAATTGATTACTTTTGTTAAAATACATAATGGGTAAAAAATTATATAAATATTTTTTAGAAGTTCAAAAATAATTTTATAACATTTTAATATTTTTGGTTTTTGAAAGATAACAAATTTCTAACAGAAGAGAGAAATAAATTTTAAATTTCAGTAGAAAAAAATTATCCATAATTTTAAGTACCAACATGTGTAAAATGGTTCTATTACTTGTAAATATCATGAATATTCATTAAATAATAATATTATTCATTTTATTTTGACATAGATCATAAGAACTATTCTAATAAATAATCATCATAAATGAACCTGATAAAGGATGAAATTATAACACAAAACTTATTCCACTTTGGTATCATGAAATCATATCCCTCATGATATGATTAAAATATATGTAACATAAAATAAAATTTTAATAATTATATTTAATTTAATACATTTAAAAATGGTTGTATATACATCTCATAAATAAATAAATATTTATAACAGAACATCATTCTAAAAAATAGTTTTTTATAATAAATAAAAAACCTCATTGGTAACATTTAAACCATAAAAACCCTAAAATATTGATACAATAATTGATCAATAAATACTCATAAATTTATGTATAATAATCAAAAAATAAATTCATGGGATGAATATATATCACAAAAAAAAAGTTTTGAATATGGAATATATCTCCTAGAAATAAAAGTGAGAAGAAAAAATCCCTTAACATATGTTTTATTTGGGAAACATTTTCTTTGTCATCCTAAAAAATAAAATTATATAGGTTTCATGTTTTTTATAAAAAAAATTTATTTCTATTATACCAATTATTTAACTTATAAAAAATTTATAAATAATATTTTAATCAATTATGTATAAGCATGATATTTTTACCATATCAAGCATATATTTCAAAATTCATTTAATAGGTTGACGATTTTAAAAGTGGTCATTATACAAATAACTATTTAATAAAAATAACTACATAATTTTTATATGTAAACAACAATTATACTTTTAATAAATATCATGATATATGGTTAATAAAAAATGAACTAACATTACGACCATGGAGACAATAAGAATTTTGTACGGATGTTTAATGTTTCAATTTTTCAATCATCATCATATAAAAAAGGTAGAAACAATTATATAAAAAATCGATAATAATATAATAAATAATATTTATATAATTATATATACTTATATATATCATTATTTTTATTTGGTGATGGAATAATGGAATCACATTGCTTCTTGGAGGGACTAGTCCACTCATCTAGGAACGAAATTATCATTTTATAGTGAGTGAAATGGTAAAATTAAAATGATAATTTATATTTAATGAATGATTAATATGTCACTAATTCGAAATATATTTAATTTATATCACATATGTTTATTATAATAACCCTTATTATGTTCCCATAATATCATTTCTGAAAAACTAATCCCATCACCTCATGATGTGGTAATCCTTCATACACACAAGAAACAACATCGTATGCAATATATAATGGAATATAACAAGTTTATATATTATATAATGACTCCAAATGTATATCTTTTTTATAAATATCATATATATCTTTTATATCTATCATCGTAACCAATCGTGATATGTGGCAATGGAAAAAATGAATGACATCGTTTCATTAAGAGGTTACATGTCGTACACATGAATAACAATTTCATAAATAATTTTATGGAAGTGTGTGTGGTTATATGTAGTAAACCTAACATAAAACATCATATTATATTAAAGATATTATGTTAATTATATTATTATGGTATAATAAAAATTTAAGTAGGTTGTGAGATAATAAAATAAAGACACTTATTGAAAAACATTACCTCTTCTTTAGGTGTCGTCCTTAGGTTTTCGGTGAAGTCATGAATGAGTTAATGATGGATATATCAAGATATAATAAGGAGTGTAATGGAGATTTAACTAGTTTAATATGATTCTATATCCAATATGATACTCTTGTTCGTAAATCAAGACTAAGAGAATAATTGAATGGGGAGTGAGACTAATATACTATCATGTCCTTGGTAGTAATCATTGACTAGGGACGTGATTTTATTTAATTATATGTATGCCAAAATATTATATAATATAATTATGATAAATTATCAAGGATAATATCTTCATTATTGATGATCCAAACGTCTCATTTATTAATTGTTTTATGTATTATGTGTCAAATATGGTGATTTTTATAGGGAAATTAGTGAATAATGATTTAAATCATTTATAAACTAGTTGTTTTTGTATCCTTGTTTCCAAAACAACAACCCTTTATGGTTATTTAATTTAACATAATGTTATGTATTTAATATTTTACTAAAAAGGTGAAATATTTATGTACAGAAATTATTTGTTTCTATAGTGGGTGTGACATGAGGGGGTAGAATTGTCCATTTTTATAAGAGAAGAAAATGGAACTTCTCTAAATTTGATAAAATGATTCCTTGAGCATAAAAGAATATATTGATCAAATATATGAAACCTATTTTAATATGTTTAATATCTATATTTGATAAAAACTAATCTTTAATATATTTAAATAAAAATAGTTTTTCTATTAAATATTATTTATATTTGTAAAACATTAAAACAATGGTTTTTATAAATTTAAAATAATAATTTTTAAATTTTATTTTATACTTAATGAATTTATATATATGTATATGAAAATAGATTTGAATATTTTTATGATCTAAATGTGACTGTATTAGCAAACATTGATTTTTTCACAATTCACTGAAAAATAATTATTTTAGAAAAAATATAAATTTAACCCTAAGGAATTTTTATTCATTAAATTTTTTTAAAAAAATTAATTTTATCAAATTAAAGTTAGAAAATTTATTTATTTATTTATTTTAATTAAAATAAAAAAATTTATTCAGAATTCTATTATTGAAAAATTTCTGATTTGAAAAATAATTTAATTAAATATTATTACATAACAAACTCTAAATTAAATATTATTTATTTTAAAATATTTTATAAATTAAAATATTATATATTACTATATATATAATACAAAATTTGGTGAATATAAATTACTATGGTAAATTACACAATATTTTTAAATATTAGTTAACATAATAAAATACATTAAATTATTAATAATTTATTTCTCGAATATAATTATTATAAATTTATTAATACATATTTTTTTACCAAGGGATTTATTATTCTTATATTTTATTTATTTTTAATATTTTAATATTTCACTAGTAGTTTTAGTTTATTGTTTTATGTGTTCAGTGTTGCTTCTAGTACATGTTTTACATATATATTATGAATTTGTAGGATAAAAAATATATTTATGTTACAATGCATACACCTTTATCTCATTAATTCACATAATCTAAGGGTATTATGGTTTTTACTATGAGGATCATACTAACACCATTGATGGGAATCTTGATGCACATGTAGAGTTCATATTCAGGGATACAACTCAAGGGAAAGGGACTTATGGCATGTTGCTGAATAAATACTAGTGAATTTTATTGAGGTGATATCATTACATGAATTACAATTTCTATAGTGATTCCTTATATATTATTTGGTTATTTAATATTTTCTTATTTTTTACTCCTCTTTTTGAAGGGAATAATTTGACTTGAAATACTATTTAATTTATTGCATTTTGATATTTAATGGGATGTTGTAATTATTGATTTGAACTTGTTTCTTCTTATTAATTCTATATTTATATCTCATATTATTTAGTTACACTAATGAATATATGATATTCTATTCATTGACTCCCCATAGTGTCATTTAGGCCACTTTCACTTTTCAACCACCCCTTTGGTACATGAAGACATGCATGTGATCATGTGTCCCGCTATTTTGGGCATGGTAATGTAGGATATGAGTCATAAAGTAGTTCCAAGGCCCCCTTTTCATTGGATTTAATCTTTTGGGATTAATAGTTAGAAGAAAGTATAGTTGTAACTCGATTATGAATATATTAGCATGTCTGTAAAATACATTTATAATGGAAAACCATATTTCAATAGAAATGGAACATAGTTTTATTATTTTTTATGTTATGGTTTTAATATTCTCTCATAGTATTATGGTATCATTTATGTTTATATGATTTTGTTATTGGATTCATTAGAAATAGTGAGTGAGTCCATGCATCATTTATAGGAACATAGGTTTACATGCCATTTTCCAAATTTAATTTACTAGCTGGGGTTTAAGTTAAATAAATTCCAACAATAACACATTTAGTGTATTACTAAATATATCATTGGGGAAATTTAATTAATCATAATAATACATGCATATATATTTTTTATTATGGCTTCAACTAACTTTAAGGTATATAAGATTTTGGTTTATCCCTTAGGTAAGTTCGGTTGAGGATATTTGTAGTATTCATGGGTTGCATCTATGGAATTTTCATGAGTGTTAATGTGTGCATATGTATATATTAACATCATAAATATTGTTAATATAATGTTACGAATATTGCTTATAGGAATATATATGACATTTAATGAAGCCTTTTGATGTCAATTTCCTATGTTTCCATTAAGTAACTTATGTTAAGGTGATCCTAATATAGGTAACGTTTTTTGTGACACAATATATTCATGATGATCCTGTTGAGTGTTATCATTATTCATATCAAATGGTTTAGCAATATAATCCCATCCATCAATGTGTTTTTGAAATAATGATGATGGAATGTAGAGGTTCCCATCATTGAGGGTTGATGATGGTGGGTTTTATCTAATATTTATAGATATGGGACCATTCTAGTTTTTACGGTATGAGTTTTCCTTAAGATATTGTGGACTGGATTGATTTCTTTTGATTATCCTCGAGTAGGTAGAGATATCCCATGATCATTGAGATAATTTGTTTGTGTATATTCTACAAAGATATGTATGGAGGTGGTGCGACTTGATTTGTCTGAATTGAAGTCATGGTTGTATGTCGTGGAAATCATTTAAGGATAATTTTTCCAAGGAGTTATTTTCCGAGACATTGATGATTTACTAACCTCAATAGTTTATGCATCCCTAAAAAATTATGATATAAATGGCCTAATATGTGATAGTTTTTTTATATCTAATCATTGTTTCTCCACTTTTATCTACGAGTGAGCTTGAGAAAGGTAAGAGGATTGAGATTGATCTTTGTCTTAACATGAGGTTACATTTGTAGAATTCTAAACTTGCCATATATTATGAGGAGGCCCTCATAGATCTCACTAATTATATGGTCTTAGTATATACAGGCACAATAAGGGATTATACATTATTTAGCATGGAAAGTGGCACCTCTTTGATTGGTTCTATCGGTTCCTCTTATAGTTTTCAAAATTTGTGGGATAATGAGATTCAATAAAGAAATGTTTGATAGTCAGGGATGGGTAGAGTTTGTCTCTTCAGGGCCCCCTAAATCATAATTTCCTCACAAGATGATTATGATTTAAAAATAATGTATAACATTTAGTTGAGGGAGTGTCATTAATGCTTCAAAATATGTCATATTTCATGATTTTATTCCATTTTGAACCATTTGGGATTGGGAAGAATTTTATGATAGATTATATCCAAAATTGAATGGATAAGTGGGACTCAAATGGATTACAAGATTTTGTATAGGTTGTGGGGTTGGTGAGATGGTTTAGGGTCTCAGTAGCAGTAGAATAAAACATGTCCAAATTCAGTTATATAGGTGATTTAGGGATTTTTGGGGAAGGGCCTTAGATAATACATTGGAAAATAATATTAATTTCACAAGGTTCCTGATAATGGACTTTATGTTCTTGAACTATTACATGTATGGTTTTGATTACCTCAATGGTTTCAATATCCTTGTTTGTTATTATAGGTTATCAATCTATTTTTTTCATATATTGTGTCTAACATGGAGATTATTTTATATTATTCCCTCAGGTTATTATTTCTTGATTCACTGTATGGGAAGATGTTGTAACATGATCATAGGTTTCTCGCACATTCCATAATTGTTGGGTGCTACTTGAATTTGTTGTATTTTCTGATCTTTACTTCGATGAGTTTTGATATATTTTTTAGGATCAATTTCATGTATTTCTACTAGGATTCCATTGACTAATACCTCGAGTGGTTATCAATAATTTCCCTTAGGGGAGGGTACTATTTTATAACAGGAGAGTGGGATACTTATGTGGTTATAGTTGGATTGCATAATAGCCTGGTATGGGACATAACAGTAGGTGGTGAGTGTGGTTCTTACATAACACCATGTGGTTGTTCTATTCATGTTCCATCCAGTTGTGGAGTGATTTTATAAACAATTTCCCAAGGATTTATCAAGTATTTCCTCTAATATGTAGAATTATTTAAAGATTGATTTAATCCTTTGTGAAATTCTAGTATTGATTTAAAAATATAATATAGAACCTCTTGAGTTGATAGAGATTAAGGTATATGTAAACTATATTGTGTTGAAGTATTTTATCTTCTCATGTAACTATTCATGGGGTAAAAATGTTCTATTCAATATGAAGACATACAGTGGAATTCTGATCATTTTAGTTTCCATGATGATGAACTAGGCAATAGTGAAGAACTGATATCCTTTCCCATAATTATTGACCTATTCAACCATATATAGGGAGATGAATGATTTTTAAAGTTTGATCTCGGGTCATGTTATCCACATTTATGGTATAGGGAAGGGGATAATCCAAAGTCAATTTTTTGCAGCATATATGGCTTTTGTGAGTTCACTTTCGTACTACTCAGTCTAAAAAACATGCCAATGGTTTTCATAGAAATCATAAAAATAAATTTTCAACTCTAGCTAAACTACTTGATCATATTTTAAACTAACAAAATCTTGATATCATCATATACCTATGATACACATTATAAATCAATGATATTTTATTCAGAATTCATTGGTCATATTGTATGTATCCTATGTAATCTAATTATAAAATTTGATATCATATAGGGATCATTAATGCACAGGTGATCATATATGAAATAATTTAAATAAATATATATAAACTGTAAGAATAGATTTATTTGGATCATCCATGTTATATATTTGAAATTAATTTTTTTTTGGAAAGGTTGTTTTTTATAAGAAATCCATTCATAACCTCTCCTACATGGAAATTGTAAGACCTTGATGACCATAGATGGGATCATATTCAAGTGGAATAGAGGATGTGAGGATAATTTCATATAACAGAATAAGTGGATAACTTCTACCCAAATTTTTATTCTTTCATATCATATTTATAATTGTTCCATTTATTAGAATACATATTGATTAAGACTATTAACTATTCTGATGAGGAGAGGGGTCAGGTGGTATTTTAAGGGGCTCATCACCTATAACACCCTGAGTATAACTACCAACAAAATTGATATTATAGTAATGGATTTTTATTTAATTTTATGGTGTCATTATATCATTGGAGAGATTTTTTGTGTCCATACTTGCAATAATGTATTGGGATACGTATCCTCCATGTTATGTTTGAATATGTATCCGAGGAATTGGGTTTTTTTATTTATAAATTACAATTTTATATGGAATATATACTATGAAAGGGAAATGTCACCTACAAATATCTAATAATGGAATCCCTAGAGAAGGGAGTTCATAATTTTTAAGAGGTTTAGAAAAGAAGGAATATACTTGTAATATGGATGATGTGAATGTTGATGGATTATGATGTTGGGTTTTTTATCCTTTGATTATCACCTCTTCACTCATGGATTTGGGGAAGATGAGCCATATGTATTATTCAAATTTCATTATGGCATGGGAACAAATCATGGAGGTGAATCCCATAACACATTTGGCTCAGGATTATTACAATGTCTTGTAAGTCCATGGTAATGAAGTTTGACGTACTTAGATAATGACATAGATAAATTGGTAATCTCATACCATATGATTGGTCTTATACACATGACATATAATAAAGTTTCATGGCTTCATGTGGTGTCTTAGTGGGCGGGCATGTTAAATAATATCATATTATTTTCTATTAGCTTCCATTCCATAAAAAGGATAAATACATAGCCCTAAATAATGGGTGGTTTACATTAACCTAATATAGTGTTGGTATGGATTTTGGATTTCGTGATAATTCAATTCATCCAAAAACTAATTAGGAACCTGAGGGTTTGTAATGTAGAGTGATAGTAAATTTTCATGTTGTTGAAGATTTCACATATCTTATATATTTGGGAGAATCTATCTTGGTTACATTAAGTGGGTTATATGTGATATAGATAGTGTTGTTTCATGATGCTTCTATGAGTATAGTTTCAAATCAATATGTGTGCACTACATTGAGAGTCTAGTAAGGACAACAAATGGCCATGGGTTCGGATTTAAAAATGAGTGCACAAATCCCCCACATATTGATGGACCGTTTGAAAGGGATATATTTATATTAGAAGATATAGATAGAGAATTTGTTTTCTACTATAGTGGATATTTGGATTTCAATTTTTCCATGGTAGAGTTTTCTAAAAATAAATACCATCTCGATCTCGATTCAAATGGCTCTGTTTGATGATATTTATGAAAATAGGTGATACACACCATTATTTTGGTCCAATATTGTAGAATTATTTTTTATTATAAGATTGATTTAGGAAACCAGTAATAATGTGAATCTTATTATGAAGTAATTGGTCAACACTTAGAGTTGGCAGTTTTTGTATGTAAATAAGTGGCATAGACCCTTAGATTTTGACCTTGGAGGATGATTGTTATTGTGGTTATTTTATTTAAATATAATGTTATAAAATTTCATTAAATTTTTATTAATTTTTATGCAATTCATTATTAATATACTTATTCTTCAATTAATTTTACAATTGGAACATCACATCTCATCATTTTTCCATTAAATGTTTATTTTTTAAATTCCATCCAACATACATCAGATGAAAAAAAACTATTTTCGTAAAATTAATTTTAATTTTTAGGACCATAAATAAAATATAATACAGAGAATTGTATCACCAAGGTTAAATAGAATATTCATAAAAGACGATTATCATATTAGTCCTAAAATATTAAAATTTATAGGGAAGGAGTATTTGACCTCATCCCACTGAAATAGATATGGAAAAATTAATTAAAGACTAATTAATCATGAAAAAATAACTACATATATAGCATATAATATGGAATAATTAACTAAAATGTGTTAGAGTAAAATTATATATATTTTTGGGACATCCAGGTGGCCCAATTATAAGATTAAATTGTGTGCTATATTATAGGATTAGAATATTATCTCAGTATTTAGTGAAGATCTCTTAAGTGAATGATTGAGTTAATACATGATTTTTATATGATTTAGAAAAAATTAATATTTACTATTTTATCTCACATGAAAAATAATAACCTAGCCTTAATAATCATCATTTTAGAATTTTTGTGAGGGAAGATAAAACATATGCATGTTTCAAATTAAATGATAAAAATGTAATTACAAACCCACATTTCTCTAAACATTAGGAATCCATATTAAATAAATTAAATTATATGGGTTTTCTAGGATAAGGTATCAGAAAGGATCCATTGGATTAATATTTTTGGAAGAAATTGAAATCATATAGTAATTTTTCTTTCTTCATAATGCAATGTTGTAATTGTATTATTATGTTCTTGTTCTTCAATTGAATGTTTCTGAATTTCACTCTAGTTTTATAATATATTGTTCTCAAAACTTATTAATTATTCATAATATCATATTATTCATTGTCATACAATTATATTTCATAAATATTCTATTCCAAAAATATTAGAGAAATGATTTTATTTTCATTATTTTTCTTTTCTTCAATGAATAACATTTAAAATAATATTCCTTAATTAATTGTGAGCATTACATGAATGTGATACTAAGATTTTTGGGTTGATTCTAGGGAGTTTCAGGGGACTACATTAGATTTTATTTTATTTTATTTAAAATTTAAATCATTTCACTATTTTATGAGTTATAATTGATGACTTATTATCATCTTTCTCATTTCGAATTTTAATAATGAAACATTTTGGATTCCAGTATTATCCAATTATATAGAGTTCCTATTAAATTGACCTGGAAGGATAATTGAATATTATCATCATTATGTTTTTGGGATTAAAGTAATTTATTTTGTTTAGGAATATAGTTATTGATTTCATATTTCTATAACTAGTGAGTTTCAAGTTTCTAATAAAAAATGTTTACCTATTATATCCATAATACTAACCTAGGATCAAAGCAATGTCATGAATTTTTTTGTTTGAGTCATTGTAATGTTTTATTTATTTGTTTTCATTTAAATTAACCATTTTGTTCTAAAAATAAAACTAATCTAATTAGTATGACATTTCATAGTAATACCCCTCCATCAATAGATTTGTGTGTCCCTAGTCGCTTCTTCTATAATTGGGGATTGAACCCCTTAATATACTACAATGAATACTTATAAATATTAAGTAAATTTGGAAAATAAAAAGTATATGTCATTATCAAGGACCCAAATATAATTTTTCAAACACTCAAATTTTGTTCCCATCTTATTTCTCGGAACTCACCACCATTTCCCTTATCTTTTTCTATTTCATTGTATATTACATTTTTTGAGAGATTTTGGCCTTCACTTGGGACCACCCAAAACATTAACATACTCCACACCTAATAATATGAAAATTATTTTAGAATTTTAATGTGTATAGGATAAATTTTCTACCCAATCAAAAAAGGTCAAAGTTATTGATCTTATTAATGTCGATAAAATACCTAATTTTGGCCCTTTGTAACATTTTTTCTGATAATGATGAACACATGAATTATAATTTTCTAACCTTTCCATCAATAACAGTGGTTCTCCATGGTAGACCCCCAACATAGTTCATATCCCAAAAATTTCAAATCTCTAAGAGGCCAAAAATTAAAATCCAACATTGAATCAAAATCCTAGAATATATTTTTTGGAAAATAAAAAACCAAATTATCAACATGATAATAATCTATTCATATAACGACGTGTTCAAACCAAAAATGGTTTAAAAACAAAGAAACACAATATAAACATCATAGAGATCAATTTAAGTAACTATAAAGACACCTTTTCTAATTTATTACACCAACATTATTTCAAAAAATTTGTAGTCAAATGGATAGGATGAATTCCAAGGATTAAAATCTGAGATTAAAGATTCAAGTAAATGAAACATGGGAGGCACCCATCCCCAAAATATCTTTTCCTTCAAACGAATTATGTGTATATTCTAATTTCCCACATAATTGATATGAAAATAAAACCAACAAATAAATTCAATCTTGGATATGAAAATAAAATTATATAATTTTTTATCAGTCTTTAATTTAAGAGGAAATCAATTTAATGGATTCACAAGTGGGTTATTTGACATCATGGATATATTATCCTAATTATTTAACCATTGATGGTTTTATAATCAATAATATCATAACCATTTGATAAAATATTAACCTCTACGTCTATATCAACCACTAACAATGAAATAAATAATTTTTTTATTGAAAAAGCTTATGTAAAGGAACAAATTCATTTATAATTTATTATAAAATAAACTGATTTTGATTAGAATCTACAAGTTTCTTTTGGATGTCTCAACCAAACGAATCTCAAACACGAGTTCAATCCTTCCTCCCACAAGAATTAACTATCATTGGAAAACTAAATACTTTTTTATCCTATCGTAAAGTTATTTTTGATAAGATTATTCACAATTTATTTATATTGATTATGAATGAAATTGTATGCTCGCATTTTGAAATTCATCATATTATCTCATATAGTAGAACCAATATGATTGTTCTTGAATAAATTTCAAAACCCACCCACTAACACAAACAGATTCTCAATAAAAATCTAATTGACATGGTAAAAAATGTGTAACATTAAATATTTAAATTTGGTATTAGTTACAATGGTGGTTCCATGTAATGATAATGACATTAAACTATGCACTATTAAGGAGGAAACTAATATTTGATTATTGTTTGTCATTTTCTTCTCCCATATCCAAAAATAAAAATAAATGTGTTTGTATTTAATCCTCCAATTGGGTTTCAATTGTTAATTAGTTTGTGAAATCCAGTTGGGTTTCCATGTTTCTATTTTTTTGAGTGTGAGATTTTGGAGCTGATGATGATATATATTTTCAATTGATGCCCCTACTCCAAAAAGAGCTCAACCCCAATCTGAAATCAGCAATAGTGAGCCTATGTGTGAAATGGATCCATAATTATCAAATTAATAATATATTGTTCTTAAACATTATAATATGAGATTTTGTACAGTTATATAATTAAAATACAAATTATTTAACTTCTATTCTTCACATTCTTCACATTTTTATACACATTCTTCTCCTAAACTTTTTAATTTAGTGTGTTTCAATTCTGTATTGGGGGGGAGTGTAAATATAAATTTTTATTGAATTATTTGTTTTAAAAATGTCACATTTTATGTAAAGTTTCATTTTATTAATCTTCAATGCTGTAATGTACTTATTAAAAAATAAAAACTAAATGTTACATGATGTTGAATCAAAATATTGTAATAATTATTCTAGTTTATGTTCCTGGGAATAATTTTGGTAGGATTTTTTTGTTAATTTATAATTTCCAACATCAGTTTTTCATCCATTCAATCAAAATTACTCATGGTATATCCATTAGATAATGGATGTTTGTTTTAGTTCATGTGTTCCATTTTTCATAGCATTGTGTATGGGTTCACTTTATTTTTAATTTGAGAATCCAATAAAAAATAAAAATAACATAAATGAAAAAAATGACCATGTGGGGAATAATTTCACTAAATTTTTGGAAACAGGATATTGGGGATCAAGAATTATGTTTTCATTCCCAATTTAATATTTTTAATATCTATTATAGATCATGGAATTTAGTTTTATTTTGGAATTTCGTACCTTAGAATCATGACCCCATATTTATATTTCACAAATTTTAACTTTTAATATATATTTTGGTTAAAACAATTCAAAAAAATAAATACAAAAATGAGGAGGAAAATTGAAAAAATTAATAATTTATACTCATATTATGGATGAATTGTACACACACATAGTACATCCATTCATATTCCCTTTATGAAGAAAATGACTTCTACAATTTTTTGATAAGGAACAAATTTTCATTCTTACCATGAATTGGATGACAGGTAGAAGAAATTTTGAAAAAATGAATGTGATTGGACATGGGATATATTTTTTAATTGCATGTTATAATGAAGTTTTACAGGAACTATGATTTTTTATGGGGGTTATTATGTCAATAAATTTATATAAAAAGATCTTTGGTTAGGGTAATTGAATATTTATGTTTATTTTTTATAGGGATTAGTGAATATAAAGTTGGGAGAGTCATATTACACTTAATTTAAAAAAAATTATAATTTTTTTATTTATTTTGATGTGATTAATTTTTTATAAAATCATTGGTTAATTATTTTTTTAATTTGAACTTGAATTATTTCCATTTGTACCATCCATGTTTAAAATGTATTAATATCATACTATATTAAATCATATTTAGAATACTCTAATATAGTTAATTTATTTTTCAATTTTAGATAAACATAACTATAATTATTTGTGGATAATTTTTCTTCGTTGAGAATTTTGATAATTTCAAATATATTGATCATACTGGAACTCAAACATAGTAATTTATGGGAATTTTTTATTTGAAACCATCAAATATAAACAGATGTGGATCCCTCAATTAAAGTCTAGTGATTCTAAAATTATTATTCGAGGTTATATACATGACGTGTATGAATTATATCAACATGTTCTAAGGATAATTATATCATTTTTTTGAATATCCTTGCCGCCTAAATGGAATATTAAAATCTTGACCATAATATAAGGCTAGAAAAGTCATCTCAGTATTTTATGAATAATTATTAAATGGATTATCAAATTGGGATAAAATTGTGATATATTTTATAATACATGTAGTTCTAAACATTTCTTTAATATGTTTATTCCAAATACAGACAATATAAAATAATTTTTGGTGCATAATATAGGGGATAAAAAATGCATACATTTTACCTTGGAAATTATTAAATGTTAATTCTCCACCCACATTAATCCAAAATTATTTCTACCATATCGAATGATTTGAATATTATTCTTTCCTATCCACAAAGGGCTCTCTAATTATATATTTTAGTGGGATTATTGTAAAAAATAATTATATGGTTTATTTTTCTTTCATTGTAATGTAATGCACCAGTTTTGATGTCGTAAACATCTTATTCACTTTTATGGAAATCAATTTCACTATAGTGTTAAAATTAAAAAATATTAACTATTCTATATTTATCATATGTTCATATCATTTAATTTGATATTGTGATTTTCACATGTGATTCAATTCACACAACAATAGTGGAGTGATTGTTTTTTTATTATTTTTATCTTCATCAAGTAAGAATGTTTTTGAAAAAATAAATCATCCCTTGAGAAAATTTCATGAATGGAAGGGAAACCATTAGGTGAATTTATTATGTGTAATTTCTTATGAAATGAATTTATTTTATTTTATGTGATTTAAAATATTTATAAGATTATTGTTTTAATAGCTCTATTCGATGACATATTTTAATTTTTTCCGTTATTAACTTTAATGATGAAACATTTGGAGTGGTAGTATGATTCAATTACATAATTTGAAAATTAATGTGATACTCTGTGTGAATTTATGATTATCTATGTAATTATTTAGGGATTAAATATTAAAATTATTGATTGTGTGTATCATACATATTGGATAATTATGAAACTAATGAGATTAACTTTCATAAGAAAGAAATTAAATCAATTCCATCACAACTAAAAACTAAGATCAATACATTAAAATTTCTTATTTTAGATAAATAATTTTAATGTACATATTGTTTTATGTTCAATAATTTAACAAATTAGTTATAAAAATAAAACAAATTCACTTAGTTGGACACTTCATAGCCAATCCCCCCAGAAAATTATCGTTTCTAAAGGTTACTTATTTAGTCCATATGAATTTGAAACATATATATACTACAATGACCTCTTGTAAATGTAGGTTAAATCTAGGAATGACCGCTACCACCTCATTTGGGGAAAAATCGATTGGGAAAGGTAAGGAAGAACAAAAAACATTATTTATTTCAATTTTAGATTTTCAAATTTATTAGGATGGTGTATTTTGATTTGGATATTACATTATGAAATATATAAATACATGATTTTTTATGTGGATTAGATCTATATGTATGAGACAGGATCCTCAAATGTGATCTATGATGATGTTTTTGAGTCATAAGTATATTATTCATTTGAGGAATGTCTACTAATGACCAAAAATAGAAGTGATAAGGTATTTCATGGGATGAAAATTCATCATATATTAGTAATCTATTTGTATGAAAAAATTCTAAAGGAATCATGGAATCAAGAGATAGATGTGTGGTTTTAGTGGATAGATTTATTCAGCTAAATCCCCTAGAGATGGTACTTATGGATAATAATATGTTAGAAGGGTATTTTATAATTCCCATTATTTATCATGTTGAATTAAATTTGAATTTTGTTTACACTAACGTATCTTATGGATCCATAACTATTTCTGGTATTTCGTGTTGGTGTTTAGTGAATTTTGATGAATATAATAAGCCTTAACCTATAAATTTTCATTATACAAGTGTTCACTATGTGTCTCTTAAAATTTACACCATGATGGTTTTAATATAATGGTTGTCCCTCTCTATAAAACTGGATGTTTCGTAAACCCAAAAGGTTTCAATGGGATTGTAAAAAGAGAGTAAGGCACTATGCATTTGAGTTTTCATGTAAAGAAACTATGTCACAACATGAATATGTCACATGTTTTTTTAAGTATAATTTTTTAATTTATCCTATAATCCCAAATTATAATTCTTTTCTTTTCTACCTCATCCATTTTTGGGCTTGGTGTCTTGAGGTTTCATAATTTTGTTATTTGGAAACCTACATCCCATTTCATGGTAGTTTTATATATCATTCATCATGAAATCTCTAATTTGTTTAATTTAATCCCATAAGATCACTAGATACATCTTAACTATATTTCATGGTTATTTTCCATTCATATACAATAATCGTTATGAATTTAGGGTGTTTATTTTATTTTTAGATGTTCATTTTATATTTGGAAATTGTGTCTAGGAATGTTCATTCCATTAATCTTGAGGTAGGATGGTGTTATAAATTTTTGGATTTTTAAGAGGCTTAATGACACCAATTTCATGTGGGAGGGTTTGATAAACTTTGAGAACTCTTCTTATGGTATCAAAAGGGAAAAATAATTTTCTTTATTAATGTGGTAGACTCTTCATAATTGAAATTATGATCATATGGATTGGGTAATGTGTAATTATATACAATTCTAGGGGTGATGTTAGTTTTTTCCAAATAGATTGTTTAATTATCATAGGGTTTTTTGATCATACGTAAAGAAAGAATGATTTGTAAAGTGGTATAGGGGTTTAGATGATCATTAAAGTTTTCCGTTATGGTCATTGATGAATGTTTTTTCTTATTACTTTTATGATATTTTTGACATGTGGGTGCAACAAGAGTGATAAATCATGTAATAGGATGTGAATTACCTCCCTTGAGGGGTAAGCAATAGGTCATACGTACCTGTGTAGTATCGTAGTAACTCAGGTAATGTAGCAGTACTATTCACAGAATGGGCTTTGGGCCAAAAAATGGGCCTACGGGTCATGTAATGGGATAAATGCCCACTGAGCCTTCGGGCTATGTAATGGGTCTCGATATACCCAGTTAAAGATGTATTTTCTTTGATTTAATAATAAATGAGGCTTTGGCCCCAACCTTTAAAAAAACCATGATGGTATTAAAATATTTATTTTCTTATTTAGTTATTTATTGTATCCACCTTTGTATGATTTATTCAGTTATGTTAATGGTATGTTGGTGATTCCTTACTAATTTTGTTATTTATTGTATCCACCTTTGTATCATTTATTCACTTATTATTATTTTACCATTTACCATTATTATTATTCCTTCAATTATTGAGTTACATTGATGGTTATCTAATATTGAGGGCATAGTCTCCCCAATATTTCATTTTGGTCCTGGAATCTTTTTGACCCACTCTTGAATATGAGGATAAACACTGAAGGTCAAGTGTCCCTTAGGTTTAGAAACAATTATTTGTGGTAGGGAATCACCTATATCCCACAATCACCTTTATATTTATTTCAATACCACTCAACATAACCACCTGACATATAGGTCATCCAAATTCATATACTTTGGAATAGGGAAATCTATATTCCCACCAATGTTCATGTGTATGGTGCGATTATAAATGAAAATATTATACCACTAATAGTACATTATAATAAATCAAATACTGCATAACTTTTGTAATCTTGGTGTAATACATCATGATGCACAAGGAAAGTGGGAATATCATATCCCATTATAAGAACATGACAAACAATACTGCACTCAGAATCTTAATATTAGCATATGAATAGTGAAATGTTGTAAAAATTTTATATCAGGAGAATGAAAAATATTAACAATGCAATAAAAAACTGTTTCCAAGTAGTATAATTTTAATATAAAATTAATTGATTAATAATTATATAGGGGGGATAACATGGTTTAACTATTAGGATATATTAAAAAAATTGGGAAAAATTAATCCTATATCCATTCCATATCATCTATAATTATGATTTGAGTATTCGTGTAATTATGTGGGTATAATATAGACAATGAATCAAAACCATAAAAGGTTAGAATATAATAAAATCACACAAGGTACACAAAACTCACATACAGCACACCCGAAACACTAACAAAACCCATGATCCTATGTAGTCCCATATCCAATCAACTAAACATTAGGTTTGAGCCCCCTTTTAATTTCACATAACAATACATGATCCCTCCAAATAGCTATCGTGAACATGTTTTGACACTTATATTACACACCATCTCAAACCAATACCACATAGTTTCCTTAATGATTTTCTGCTCTCACATGTGAATAAGGTTGTTGGAAAAAATGAATTTTTATAATGAGCGATGAATTATTCATCTTCATGCTTAAACTGTAACATCCTAGGTAAATAAAGAATAAATAATTTTCATATTTATTAATATTTACGAATTAAATATTAATTTTACTTTAAAGGGGTTTCTATGTTCAATAGCATACCCGATACGCAACAAATAGTTTCATTGAAATCTTACGTTGCACACTAGTAATAAAATAATATTATTTTAAATGGTAGTTAACACATAGCCGTTTTATTGGCGATAATGGATATAAATAACTAAAATATGATTATATATGTTTTTAATTTTTTTTACATTTATCCAATAAATGATAAAGGCTTAAAATACGAAACGAATTCAATTTTAGGCATATATGCCCTAATTTTCACTAAAGGTTCACTAGTCGCCTTTTGATGGAAAACTGTCATTAAATATAGTTTTGTTCACTCATATACATTCTATTGTACCAAATAATACTCTTCTCTAGAATCGGGTCATCAAAATTTACTTTGTGTAAATTTTTGGTATTTTTCCGACAAAGTTCATTTTTTAATGAATAGTGTAAAATGTTGTATTTTAATTCAAACATCTTTTTAATCTAATTTTTTTATATGATTAGATTATCTTTTGAATTGGTTTTAATGTTAAATCAGAATATATTTTTACAATTAAATCCAATAGTGGTCGTTGGAATTAATTTCACTTTGAAATCGGACTTAAACTACTGTCACTCTTTTGATACTTATTGTTTCATAAAAACACATTATTTGTCATGACAGCGGAAATTAATTATTAAATTAATTAATGTGACTTATATGATTTGAATTTTTTAAAATAGATATCTTTTTTGAATTCAGAATATCAAATATAGTTTAGGGTGAAGTTTTGGTATTTTTCTGAAAAACATCAATTTTTGATAAATAGTGATACCACTAAGTGGTAGTTAAAGAAACTGATTTTTCGTTTAAATGAAACTTTTTCACTTTTGTGATTTGATTTTAAAAAATCCGACATATATGTTTGTCATTAAGAAATAAAATGTGGTTCAATGAGATTAAAATAATTTTTTGTTGAATAGTAACTTTTAAGTTCTTAATCGCGATTAGTGGTAATTAGTGTACTTTAAGGTAAAAATAATGTTTTAATAATATGAGATGAGCTTGAAACATGTCCTACCCTCATTGGATGTGTCATGTCCGACCAAGACAATCCATGGGTCAACTTGGGGACCCCATGGAGACACTTTGGTTGGGAAATGACATAAATAACTTTTTATTAAATGTTAATGTAAAAATGAAACAAACATGAGATGTTTTACTAAAAAAAATTTACATTGGGATATACAAGTCATATTTTTGACTATAAATATTAATTAGAAAGATAAAAATATTTCCTACATCATGATAGTTTTTTTATAATTTTTTGACATTAAATATATTAAATTATTTATGACAGCATGATGATGTAGTGATTGCCTCATTAATAATGGATTTAAATAAAATGAAAAGATAATGTAAAATCTATGACCTACACATGTCCAAAACCTATTGTATGGATATATTTCTAACCCTAATCACCTTATACTCTAATTATATCAATTTGGGACCTCTTAAATTCTAATATCATTTTAAAATAAAGTAACATTTCTTTACTTTCCAAGAGTGCCCCTCCTCTCCTCTTATAAAAGGCCCCAACCTCTACCACCTTACCCACACTTCCAAAGCCTTTGTCTCGGCCAACCCCTGCCCATTTTGTCTCTACATATCCATTTAATACTCCTTGAAGCCTCACTTTGGGCAGAATTATTTCCATGTAAGCCTTTGAGCTCAAACCAAAGGAAGTTACCCGATTTTAAGGTAATGTCTTCACTTGAGTCCTTTTGTTTTATTTTGCTTCTCCAACCCGCTAAAATCTTTTTATTCATTTATTTTTTAAAAAAACCAGTATATTCCATATACTAGTATGTTTTTATAAAAATTATTTGAGCTACACTTACACACACCTACATCTAATGGTTAAAGAACATACTGTTTCTATGGATGGCGAATTTCTGCCTCACGAAACGATGATTGTTCAAAAACTCATATAACACCTTTAAAGGTGTCCATTAAGATGTCACTATATTTATATATGATTTATAATATGTTTATGTTTTCCTTAAGCTTCTGTATTTTTTTATTTATGGCTTCCATTATGGGTAAACACACGAATTTCATTTTAGGAAGTGCGGACTACCGCCCCCTCAAAGTGATGTGATTCGTTAATTCCATATGTGGGATGTATAAAGGATGGATTTAAAGTTATTATATATGATGTTATAATGGAATTATAATATACCTCAATATCATTATTATTTCTTCGCATTAAAGTATTATATATAAATGAAAGTACCGTTCATGCCTACGTACGGCTTACCGTCTCCATGAACGATGTATTTCATTTCTTATCCCCAAATGTAATGTACTATTATAAGTAAATGTATATAATGGATATATATGATGAATTATACATCTAAATGATGAATATAATTCTGCAATTAAAATATACATACCTCTAATTTACTTTTAATTCCATTAATATGACAAAGAAATGAAAGTAGCATTCATGCGTATGTACGGCTTACCGTCTCCTTGAACGGTGCATTTCATTTATTACCTCTAAATGATTATGTAATATTATAAATACATGTATATTATGGATATATATTATATATATGATATCCAAATCAGGAATTTCATTCTGGATATAAAGAACTTTTGACCACACGAACAACATGTAATTGTAATAAGTCCACATTCGACTTAAGAACCAAATATCGACAAAACAAACATTATTAACATAAATGATTAGATAATGTTTATAACATGATAATAAGTGATATAAAAGTAATAATTAACTTGAAAAAGGTTCGTAATCAAGTAGAAATTAACTCAAGTTTATTATTCAGGACATTAAAGAACGATCGAGTCAAGTCAGACCCGAGGTAAGGGACTTCGTCTCAATCTTCATTCATTGAGGCATATTTCATTTTATACACAACTTTATTTTATACGGTGTATAAACCCCTTTGAATTTTAATTTTATACAAAATAAATCTTTTTCTATGAAGAGTTTTACAAAACGACAAAAAGTAATGTTTCTTTTAACGTACGCGGTGACAAAGTCCTTTTCCACCGCCATGAGTATTCTTTGGTCTTTGGATTCCTGAAGAAGCCGTAAGGTTTTTTTAAAATGAAATAAATACCATATACACTTTTATGTATTTTGGTATTGAAAATGGTTTTTATAGTGGATTTTTTATGTCAATATATTTAAGTGTTATATTGTGATCAAAGTGTTGAAATGTTTTCATTCCATTATATTTGTTTTATGTCTTATGATTTTTATAATGGTACTTGGACATTTGACTGGTCGTTATGTGATAAACCATATGACGGGTGGTGCCATGAATACCAGGACGGGTGGTTACGTTATAACCTCCAATGCATTGGGTATGGAAGTCGGCCATATGGCTATTCCATTAAATATGTATGGAAGTTGGTCGTATGGCTATTCCATTAAGTGATATGTGTGGAAGTTGACCGTATGGTTATTCCACTTCAGTATGTTTATGTCCCAAGTTACCTTTATATGTTATGTGATATTTTAATGGGTTTTATGGTAATCCTTTGGTTACAAAAGGGTATGTAATGATCTTTTATTCAGTGAAGAGTTTTTTACTAATTCATAAAGGTGAAAAGTATTACTTTGATAAAGTATACATGGTTTACTTGTTGTATTGATAAACTAACAGTTTTCATTCTTTGTGTATCCCTTACTGAGCTCTTTATTCTCACCCCAATTTTTTTTGAAATGTTTTTCACAGAACCTAATGTGGAATAGGTTAAATGATGGGATCAAGGGAAAGTCATGCTATATTAATCTTGGAACTAGACATGTTTCATTTTAAGAGTTTTTTTAATTCTATGGAAACATAGTAGAAGTGTCTACTTTGTAATCTTTTGAGATGTAGTATTTATGTTCTAATTCTCAAAAACTCTAAACTTGAAAAGATCTGCAATGTGAATTATTTATTTATTTCAATATTAATAGATGTTTAAGGCTGGGGCCTTATAGTTGGTATCAAAGGTCGGTTTAGAAAACTTTATGAGTTAGAAAATGGTTAAATTATGAATTAATTTATGGTATGATTGAAATGATATAGCATTTAATGTTTACCAAGTTTCTTCGTCCGATATATATCTATGTTAATAATTCTTTTTCATAAAAGAAATAGAGAAACTTTTCTGGGAACAAATATAGAGGAGAATGACTTTCCGAATCAGCAACCAGAGATGGTCGGAATCAGAATTGAGCAGCTTACTGTAGTGATGACTCTGTTGAATCAGGTGATAAATTGTGGTTGTGTTTATTGATTATATTTTGGTGTTTTCTAAAAGTAAAGAGGAGCATTAAAGTCATTTAAGGGTTATCATGAAACCATTAAAATAAAATAAATTGTATGGTAAATTCATCAAGTGTGAGTTTTGGTTGCAACTAATTTCTTTCATGGGTCACATTGTTTCAAAATATGGCATAACTGTTAATCCTGCTAAAACAAAAGTTGTTGAAGAATCACCAAGACCCAAAAATGTAACCGAGATCCGTAGTTTTCTTGGTTTGGCAGGTTACTACCGAATGTTTGTTGAAATTTTTTCACCGTTATCTAGTCCAATTAGTAAGCTAACTCGGAAGGGTGTTAAGTTTTTCTGGACAAAAGAATGTGACGATTGTTTTCAGGAGTTGAAAAGAAGATTGGTGAATGCTCCAGTTTTGGCACTTTCTTCCAGGAATTGTGAGTTTTTTATATACAATGATGCTTCTTTGAAGGGACATGGTTGTGTCCTTATGCAGAATGATTAGGTAATTGCTTATTCTTCACGTCAGTTGAAAACTCATGAGGTAAATTACCCTACACATGATATGGAATTAGCTGCTGTTGTTTTTGCTTAAAAAATTTGGAGGCATCGTTTGTATGGAGTAAAGTGTGAAATATATACTGATCACAAAAGTTTAAAGTATATATTCACTCAGAAAGAATTGAACATGAGACAGAGGAGATGGCTGGAATTAATCAAGGATTATGATTGTACAATTTTCTACCATCCGAGAAAAGAAAATAAAGTGGACGATGCTTTGAGTCGAAAAAGTAATGCTTCATTAACCATGCTACATTTGGAACGAGATCCTTTGGTTGTTTATTTGATGAACTTTGGCATAGAAGTTTTTGGTGAAGGAAGATCTTCTGTTTTGTTTCAGGTATCAGTGAGATCATCTCTATCAGTCATAATTAAGCAAGCACAGAGGGAAGACAATGAGTTGCAGAAAAAGGTAGAGCTGGTTCAGAAAGGTAAGTTTCATGAATTTAACATTGATAATGATTGTGTTTTGAGGTGTTGGAAGAGATTATGTGTGCCTTTTTATTCATAGTTTAAGAATGAGTTGTTATGTGAGGCTCATAGTTCCCCGTTTTCAGTTCATCCTGGCAGTACTATGATTTACAGTGATCTGTGGGAGTATTTCTGGTGGGATGGAATGAAAAATGATATTGCTGATTTTACTGTGATGTGTTTGACTTGTCAGCATGTTAAAGCAGAGCAGTAGTTACCGAATGGGATGCTTCAGCCTTTACCAGTGCCAGAGTAGAAATGGGAAAACATATCCATGGACTTTGTTGTGGGATTACCGAGGACATCTCGAGGTAATAACGAAATCTGGGTTATTGTTGATCGCTTGACTAAATCTGCTCATTTCCTTGCTATACAAGATACTTTTTCACTAGATCAACATTCCCGTTTTTATCTTAAAAAAAATAGTCAGGTTACATGGAGTTCCACTCTCCATTGTGTCTAATCGTGATCCTAGGTTTACTTCTAACTTTTGGAAAGGCCTTCAGAAGTCGTTGAGTACTAAATTAAATTTTAGTACAGCTTTTCATCCTTAATCAGATGGGAAGTCAGAACGAAAAATTCAGACCGTGGAGGATATGCTACGAGCTTTTTCGATGGATTATCAGGGATGTTGGGACCAACATCTTTCGTTGGTTGAGTTTTCTTATAATAATAGTTTTATTCCGGTATACCGATGGCACCATTTGAGGCATTACATGGGAGGCGGTGTCGAACTCCAGCATTTTGGGATGAAGTGGGTGAAAGGAAGGTGATGAGACCAGAATTGGTAGAAGAGTTGGCAGAAAAATTTCAGTTGATTCAGAAACACATGAGAACAGATCAGAGCAGGCAGAAGAGTTATGCGGATAACCGGAAGAAGGATCTATCTTTCAAGGTAGGTGATCATGTTTTTCTCAAGGTTTCTACATGGAAAAGTGTGATACGATTTGGTAAGAACGGAAAGCTAAGTCCAAGGTTCATTGGACCATATGAAATTCTGGAGATAGTTGGATCAGTTGCATACAGAGTGGCATTACCTCCAAGTTTATCTTAGGTACACAATGTTTTTCATGTTTCGATGCTGAGAAAGTATATGCCAGATCCATCTCATATTTTGAGTCCAGAGGTAGATCAGTTGGAAGAGAACATATCTTATGAGGAACAACCAGTCCAGATTCTTGACCACAAGGAGAAAGTGTTGCGAAATAAGGTAACTCACCAGGTAAAGGTTTTGTGGAAAAACCATATTGTTGAAGAGGCAACGTGGGAATCTGAAAATGCTATGAGGGATAAATACCCCCACTTATTTTGATAAGTGAATAAAATTGAGAGGACGCAATTCCCAAAAGGGGGGAAGGATGTAACATCCTAGGTAAATAAATAATAAATAATTTTCATATTTATTAATATTTACGAATTAAATATTAATTTTACTTTAAAGGGGTTGATATGTTCGATAGCGTACCCGATACACAACAAAGAGTTTCATTGAAATCTTACGTTGCACACTAGTAATAAAATAATATTATTTTAAATGGTAGTTAACAAATAGCCGTTGTACTGGCGGGAATGGATAGAAATAACTAAAATATGATTATATATGTTTTTAATTTTTTTTACATTTATCCAATAAAAGATAAATGCTTAAAATATGAAAAGAATTCAATTTTAGGCATATATGCCCTAATTTTCAGTAATGGTTCACTTATCACCTTTTGATGGAGAACCATCATTAAATATAGTTTTTTTCACTCTTATACATTTTATTGGACCAAATAAAACTCTTTTTTAGAATCAGGACATCAAAATTTACTTTGTGTAAATTTTTGGTATTTTCCCGATAAAGTTCATTTTTTAATAAATAGTGTAAAATGTTGTATTTTAATTCAAATCACGTTTTTATCTAATTTATTTATATGATTATATTATCTTTTTAATTGGTTTTAATGTGAAATTAGAATATATTTTTACCATTAAATCCAATAGTGGTCGTTGGAATTAATTTCACTTTGAAATCGGACTTAAACTAGTGTCAATCTTTTGAAACTTACTGTTTCATAAAAACATGCTATTTGTCATGACAGTGGGAATTAATTATTAAATTAATTAGTGTGACTTAAATGATTTTAATTTTGTAAAATAGACCTCTTTTTTGAATTCAGAATATCAAATATAGTTTAGGGTGAAGTTTTGGTATTTTACTGAAAAACTTCAATTTTTGAGGAATAGTGAAACCACTAAGTGGTAGTTAAAGAAATTGATTTTTCGTTTAAATGAAACTTTCTCACTTCTGTGATTTGATTTTCAAAAATCTGACATACATGGTTGTCATTAAGAAGTAAAATTTGGTTCAATGAGATTAAAATAATTTTTTGGTGAATAGTAACTTTTAAGTTCTTAATCGCGATTAGAGGTAATTAGTGTAGTTTAAGGTAAAACTAATGTATTAATAATATGAGATGAGATTGAAACATGTCCTACCCTAATTGGATGTGTCATGTCCGACCAAGACAATCCATGGGTCAACTTGGGGACCCCATGGAGCCACTTTGGTTGGGAAATGACATAAATAACTTTTTATTAAATGTTAAAGTAAAAATGACACAAACATGAGATGTTTTACTAAAACAATTTTTACATGGGGTTATACAAGTCATATTTTTGACTATAAATATTCATTAGAAATCTAAAAATATTTCCTACATCGTGATATTTTTTTATAATTTTTAGACATTAAATATATTAAATTATTTATGACAGCATGATGATGCAGCGATTACCTCATTAATAATGGATTTAAATAAAATGAAAAGATAATGTAAAATCTATGACCTACACATGTCCAAAACCTATTTGATGGGTACCTTTATAACCCTTATCATCTTATCCTCTAATTATATCAATGTGGGACCTCTTTAATCCGAATATAATTTTTAAATAAAGTAACATTTCTTTACTTTCCAAGAGTGCCCCTCCTCTCATCTTATAAAAGGCCCCCACCTCTACCACCATACCCACACTTCCAAAGCCTTTTTCTAGGCCAACCCCTGACCATTTTGTCTCTCCACATCCCTCTATTACTCCTTGAATCCTCACATTGGGCAGAAGTCTTCCAAGGAATCCTTTAAGCTCAAACCAAAGGAAGTTACCTGATTTTAAGGTAATGTCTTCACTTGAGTCCTTTTGTTTTATTTTGCTTCTCCAACCCCTAAACTCTTTTTATTCATTTCTTTTGTAAAAAAACCAGTATCTTCCATATACTATGATGTTGTTATAAGAATGATTCTAGATACACTTAAACACACCTACATCTAATTGTTAAAGAATATACTATTTCTGTGGATGACGAATTTCTGCCTCACGAAACGATGATTGTTCAAACACTCATATAACACCTTTAAAGGTGGCCATTAAGATGTCACTATATTTATATATGATATATAATATTTTTATGTTTTCCATAAGCTTCTGTATTTTTTATTTATGGCATACCTTTATGGCTTCCATTATGGGTAAACATGATAATTTCATTTTAGTAAGTGCGGACTAGTGCCCCCTCAAAGTGATGTGATTCGTTAATGCCATATGTGGGACGTATAAAGGATATATTTAAAGTTATTATATATGATGTTATACTGGAATTATAATATAACTCTATATCATTATTATTTCTTCCCATTAAATTATGATATAGAAATGAAAGTAGCATTCATGCGTACGTACGGCTTACAGTCTCCATGAACGGTTCATTTCATTTATTATCCCCAAATGTAATGTACTATTATAAGTACATGTATGTAATGGATATATATGATTAATGATACAACTAAATGATGAATATAATTCTGTAATTAAAATTTACATACCTCTCATTTATTTTTAATTCCATTAATATGACAAAGAAATGAAAGTATCGTTCATGCGTACGTACGGCTTACCGTCTCCATGAACGGTGCATTTCATTTATTACCTCTAAATGATTATGTAATATTATAAATACATGTATATGCTAGATATATATGATATATATGATATCCAAATGAGGAATGTCATTCTGGATATAAAGAACCTTTGACCACACGAATAACATGTAATTGTAAGAAGTCCACTTTTGACTTAAGAACCAAATATCGACAAAACAAACATTATTAACATAAATGATCACATAATGTTTATAACCTGATAATAAGTGATATAAAAGTAATAATGAACTTGAATAAGGTTCTTAATCAAGTATAAATTGACTCAAGTTTATTATTTAGGACATTAAAGAATGATCGACTCAAGTCGGACCCGAGGTAAGGGACTTCGTCTCAATCTCCTTTAATTGAGGCGTATTTTGTTTTATACACAACATTATTTTATATGGTGTATAAACCCCTTTGACTTTTACTTTTATACAAAAGGAATATTTTTCTACAAAGCGTTTTATAAAACGACAAAAAGGAATGTTTCTTTTAACGTACGCGGTGACAATGACCTTTTCCGCCGCCGTGAGTATTATTTGGTCTTTGGCTTCCTGAACAAGCCGTAAGTTTTTTTTAAAATGAAAGAAATACCATATACTCTTTTATGTATTTTGGCATTGAAAATGGTTTTTATAATGGATTTGTTATGTCAATATATTTAAGTGTTATATTTTGATCAAAGTGTGGAAATGTTTTCATTCCATTTTATTTTTTTTATGTCTTATGATTTTTATAATGGTACATGGACATTTGATGGGTGGTTACGTGATAAACCATATGACGGGTGGTGCCGTGAATACCAGGATTGTGGTTATGTTATAACCTCCAATTCATTAGGTATGAAAGTCGGCCATATGACTATTCTATTAAGTATGTATGGAAGTTGGCCGTATGGATATTCCATTAAGTGATATGTGTGGAAGTCGACTGTATGGTTACTCCACTTAAGTTTGTTTATGTCCCAAGTTACCTTTATATGTTATGTGATCTTTTTATGGGTTTTATGGTAATATTTTGGTTACAAAAGGATAAGTAATGATCTTTTATTCAGTGAAGTGTTTTTACAACTTCATAAAGGTGAAAAGTATTACTTTGATAAAGTATACATGGTTTACTTTTTGTTTTGATAAACTAACAGTTTTCATTCATTGTGTATCTCTTACTGAGCTCTTTATGCTCACCCCAAGTTTTTTTGAAATGTTTTTCACAGGACCTAATGTGTAATAGAGTCAATGATGGGATCAAGGGAAAGTCATGCTATATAAAACTTGGAACTAGACTTCTTTCTTTTTAAGAGTTTGTTTATTCTATGGAAACTTAGTATAAGTGTCTACTTTGTAATCTTTTGAGATGTAGTAGTTATGTTCTAATTCTCTAAAACTCTAAACCTGAAAAGATCCTCAATGTGAATTATTCATTTAATTCAATATTAAGAGATTATTAAGGTCGGGGCCTTATATAAACACCCCACATAGAACTCATTTATCTGTAGTGGAAGAAGCACTACCTTATTCCAAATCCTCCCTAACAGAGTAACAAAAAGTGTAGAAACACAACTCTCACCATCTAATTGAAATTAGAAATATATAAGGACAAAAAGTATCCTATAATTATATAAGGACTCACCACAAACACCTATGAAAAGACACCTACATTGATGTATATTAAAACATATAAAATCAATGTATAATGGCATGCACCACTATCCTTTATCATCTCATGGTTTTCCCTCTCAAGGTAATGAATCAATCCATCCTTAATCAGCATGAATTTAGAAAGATAAAAACCCTCTAATTTTTATTTAGGAATATAACTGGTATATTTTAAAAGGAAAACCAATATTGGATCATGAGTAGGGTTATGCTTACTTAAATATTCAAAAAAACATGCAATGTTCCTTGAATCCAACATTGAATGAGGTTTAGATATCTCAATGAATGAAGAGTATGTGATGGAGGGGTATTTTTAGTCTGAGTGGAGTGGTTAGCGGATATATTTAGGAATTTAGATTAATATTATTGGAAATTAAAAAAAATTTATGGAATTATATTTAACATTCCATTACATACATAGTAAACTTATATCAAGTATCTAGTTTCTCATTAGCCACTATGTGCATATCCACTAGCCAATCACACTAGTAAAAAAATGTTTTTTACGTTTTCATTTTTTACATAGGTTATAAATAACCTTTGTTAAAATTCGTTATCATTTTGTTTTTATTATAACTGATAAAAAAATGTGTTATGTTTATTTATCACGTCGGTTATTTTAAAACCGATGTGATAAATCATATATCCGACTTTATCACATCGATTATTTTATAACCAACATAATGAAACAACTATCTCACTTTATCATGCTAGTTATAAAATAACGACATTATAAATCCAATTTTTTATTTCATTTACATAATAACCGATGGAACAAATGAGTTTAACACGTCGGTTTTAAAAAAACTGACGCGCAATTAAAAATTTCAAATCGCACCAATAAAACTTCGATTTTTTTAAAAATTAGAGTCAAAATTTTCAATGTCCGCCTTATATTTTCTATATTTACATTTTATTTTGCCGTCACTTATATATTATCCAACATGAAATATATATTTTTAGGACTTTTCACTTCTGTTATTTAATAACCAATATGAAAAATGTTTAGAAACGTGTAGAAAATTTTCCAAAATTTAATTAGACTTGTCGCGAAGCTCAAACAGGGTTACTAATCAAACGTTATGGCCATCAGAAGTTGACATTCTTTAATACTTCTTATATAGATGATCAATTTCAAATGGATATAAATTTTGATCCATATTCCGTTTGAGCTCCCCGAGCATTCAAATAAAATATTGAAAAATTATCTACTTGTTTTTAAATATTTTTCACATCTTTTATTTCATTAAAAATGAGAAAAATTCTCACAAAAATGTAGATAATTTTCCAAGATTCTATTTGAATCATCAGAGAGCTCCAACGGAGTTATAGATCAAACGTTTTGGCCATCATAAGATGACATTTTTTAAGACTTTGTTTCAAGGTGATTAACTTTAAATGGCCATAACATTTGATCCATAACTTTTTTTGACTGTAGAGGTCATTAAAATAAAATATTAAGAAATGAAATACATTTTATTATTTATATTTCACATTGGTTATTTAATAATTTTCATGAAATGTCAAATTTACATCTATTATTCACGTCTGTTATTAAATAACTGATGTTAAAATGTATTTTTCATGTCGGTTATTAAATAACCGATGAGAAAAATCGATGGAAAGTTTGTTTTTATATCCATTAATCATGGAAATTTTAATATCTTTTTATGATTTTTATCATAAAATTCACGTGAAAAATAATTTTTATGTCCCGCCTACGTGGAATTTCATTTTTTACACTACAACATCGAAATTTTTTATTGCTGCCTAAAACTTTTAATATCACGTTTTCTTTTCCCATCTCATTTATATGATTTCATTATAAAAATATGGTTAAAATATATAATGATCATTTCTTCCTACCATCATCATTCCACATTCGACTCATTTGATTTTCAACATGAATCCATTATTTGTTTATTCCTCGATCTCATCAGGGTATTTGTTATTATTTTTCCATGATTTATGTATTTTATGATTATTTTTATTAATTATTATACCATTTAATTATTATTATTTTATTATAATGAAGAATAATATTTCAAATCATGGTAAAACAACAACTTTGTCATCATATTTAAAAAATCCTTTTAAGACAAAGTTCTTCATTTGGTGATCTCCTCAAGGAATTTGTTATTATTTTCCCATGATTTATGTTTTTTATTAATAGTTTTCTTAATTACTACACCATTTAATGATCATTATTTTATTATTATGAATAATAATGTTTCTTATCATGATAAAACTACAAATACTCATTTAGATTCAGGAAATAATTTAAATATGAAGCTTTGGTTGGCTCATTCGATGTTTCCTTGGAAAAAATATATATCAACCTTTTGATCGTCGTAACTTCATATTCATAACTTTATTTGAGCTCTATGGCCTATGAAATCAAATCTCGCGAAATTATCTATAATATGGTTTACATTTTTTACATTGGTTTCTAAAAAACATATCTTAAAAATGAATTTTAACGTCAGTTTTAAAAAAAAGGTGTAAAAAATAACTTTTCAAATCAGTTTTATAAAAACCTACCTGAAAAAACAAAAAATAATAATTTTAAAGTAGTTTATTTAATAACTTATGTAAAAAAATTTTGATTTTTAACTTTGGTAACTTAAAAAACCGATGTGAAAAATAGAGTTTTCACATCATTGTTTTGAAAAATGGATGGTATTTCACGTAAGTTTTAAATAAACGATGTGATAAATCATGAGAAAAATATTTTTAAAGTCAGTTAATAAATAAATGATGTTAAAAGAACTATTTTTAATATCTCACGCAAAAACATCGGCTCGAAACCAACGTGATAAAGCTAAAATAACTGATATAAAAATATTTTTGGTACTAGTGTCACTAGATATCAATGGGGGTTTCATCTCTTCGGGACTCATCACTATGTATTAGATGATACTTCAATGAGGATCCAATGGATCCTACTAGTATATTTATGTACTGATACATGCATAACAAAAATATGTCCCTCCACTTACCCTATAAAGATTCTATGAACATCTAAAATTAATCATAAAAAATTTAATAATGTGATATAAATCAGTTCCATGTTTCACCTAAATCTCCAGGGGTCATTATTGGATTCATGTCCAGAGGTCTCTAAAATTCTTTTATAGAGAGATTATATAAGTTAACATATGATTTATATTGATAAATTTTATGGTGTACAAGTCAATATGGAGGTAATATTTTTTTTAAAAGATGTCATTATAGACCACATTCTTACTTTAGTAATAATCATATTTTGGTATAAGTGGATCTTTTCATATAATTAATTATTAATGGGATTATTAATATTTCTAGTACTATAATATCATATATGTATACAATAACTTGACATAGAATAATGATTAATTTAAATAATTTTTTCCCTTATTCTTTAGAGAGTTTATATGATAATCATCTCTAAGATAGTTTTATGGATTTATAAAATGATGTATATTTTTTTAAGTAATAGGAGATATTTGAGAAAATATGAGATTATGGGATATATATAAATATGAAAAATATGGTCAATTGAAAATCACTAAGTCATGATGGATGATTTTCATGAAACATGATCTTATTATCTTATAACTAAATATTATAGTTTTCTTATAATATAATTTTAATTTCAAAACATTTTTATAGTTACTTAAATTAATGATCAAAACATTATAAATATGCTGGAGGGTGTTCTAAAACATAATTGATGATAAGGGATCCAAAAAATGTCTTGGCGGATTTCAATTGATAGAGTAAACCATCAAGGGTATAAATCTATAGGATGTTATTGAGTGATGCACATAAATCCATAAACTCAATCTTATATAATTATATATTAATAGGTATGAATTGTTTTTGGTTTATTAATTTCATTTAGGTATAATTTATTCCAACTAAACTATTCATTGTGGGTTCCCTAGAACAAAATTGCATTTTCTCTTTTTATTACCATGTAATATGTACAATTTTATTTATATATATACATTCATTTAAATTATAGTATCCTTACATATACTTATATGATATATTTGATAATTTACTAAAATATTTGATAACATTTATAGTAGTTCCACTCTATCTCACTCATTAAATGTCCCAAAATCATGTAACACATCAGATCCCATATCGATTAATAGATCAAACCCCCTCACTCTAGGGTTTTAAGAAATATTGTCCCATATCAGGTAACAAATATAATATATAACTCGTGAATAGTCAAAATCATTTTCTAGACCAAACCATTTCTCGTAGTGATTTCTAAAAAACTTATTTTTACTTCTAAACCCTATAATATAGGGTGTCAACAATACTCATGATCTCATTCTTTAACAATATAATAAATTAACATCTCATTCAAGATTTGGTCACAAAATCATCCATAATAACATATGGTATAACATATAGAGAAATATTATGTAGTCATGAAATTCCATAGGGTCTTCCAATATTCTTAACAATACATCATTTAAATATTCAAACCACAAGGAAAATCCAAAATAACAAACTATCCAAATCCTTTTTTCTTCTCACACTAACTATGATTATACACCTAACACGTTTACAATATAAGGGATTCATCACCCTTAACTAATTTCAAAATTACATGGTGACCCTACCCTCAATCAAGCTCAACCATATCTATATTAAAATAGTTATCCTATGAGTAAAACCATACCTCATTACATGTAAGAGGTCATAGTTCCATTAACACCAAGCCATCTAAACCATCATTACACTATAGGGTTTTGAATAAAATAATTCAATCCCACCCAAAAACATTGAATAAAAAATAAGAACATTCCCAAATAACATACACTCCCAGATGATGGACCGTCCACAAAGATAAATAAAAACACATAAAACACGAA
Organism: Viscum album; assembly: GCA_963277665.1. Classification (NCBI taxonomy): domain Eukaryota; kingdom Viridiplantae; phylum Streptophyta; class Magnoliopsida; order Santalales; family Viscaceae; genus Viscum; species Viscum album. Next base: position 1,222,630,497 of record OY728131.1, on the reverse strand, counting down.
ATGATATCCATCCTTTTTTATATATGATAAACAAATTCCATTTCACAAACAATATTTTTTCCCTCATCATTAAATACCTAAATTTTTTTCAAAAACAAAGATTTATGAATTTTATATGGAAGGCTAGGAATCAAGGATATAAAAGAACCAATGATTAATTAATGGGGTAGGATTTACATGGAAATGAATCCGATGAAACTCTTAATGGTGATAAAGAGAGGAGGAGAAATCCTCTAATGTTCAATGAGCCCCTTAAAATCATAGTTGGTTTGGAGGAAGTCAGGAGAACATATGAATGATTCTTAGAGGAGGAAGATATAATAAATTCTATATAATCCCATAACAACTTAATCAAAACAAACTAGAAACAGGGTCACCCAAAAATGGAACCTAATTCTCCACCAGACAATCAATGAAATACAACCATCTATATGTATTGGTATTAATTTTTTTATTGATTCTTATTTAAATACATGAGGTTTCAATTCATCAATAGACATTTGAATGTGAAATATCAGTGTTAAAAACCCTAAAAATTACTTTTTGGACTTCTAATGACGTACTATAGCGGTTAGGGAGGTCTGAGAAGCTATTATGATGTTTGAGAAGCGGATAAGTCGTGAAGTCGAAGGGAAATTTTGAAATTAGCTATCTAGACATTGGCCACTATCTCAACATATTCCATATAGGGGTGGAGTTATTATTAATTTCACTATCTAGCTACTAAGGAAAAAATAAGCTGACTGATGGGATCAAATTTTATTTGTTAAAAAATATGTGAAATTTTAATTTCACTCCCTCCCCCTTTCTTTATTACATGAAATTGAATATTTTTTTCAAATTTCTCTTTAGTTTAATCCCCCTACTACTTTCCCTTCCCATTGAATATTTTACTAGGGTATTATCTGTTTAGCATATAGGTAGATGTTTTAGAAGGATAGAGGTGAGTATAAGAGTCTTATTCATTTTTTTCATTAAATGTATAGTGGTTTAACGGATTTTTTGTGGGGAATTTCATATTTTTAGATTGTTTGAATGGTTACTCAATTTCATCGATTTCTTCTAGAATTGAATGGTAATATTGGATGAGTTGGTCTCACAAAATTTAAGGTAGGTGGTCAACATGATATACACTTAAATTATTCTCACTATATTACATTTGGGGTTTCTTATTCCTGATGACTTATCAAATGAATGAACATAAATTTAAATCAATTTTCTATTTTCCTATTGATTTTTGAAAACTACCATAGAAAAAGATGGTAATGTGGGATTTGGATTAAAAATCATTAAATCTATTAATTCAGTGGTTTTTCTTGTTCCTTTGTAATGGAGTAATATGTTTAGTTGTTTTGGAAACTCATTTTTAATAAAAATAATATATTTTAAAATTATGGGTTTCTATGATGACAATTAGAAACCATTAGAGATAATTCCCATGGATGTTTTAAATAAAAAATTAAATTTCTATTAAATATTAATTTTGGATAAATGTGTTAAGGGACATATTTTCTGAAATTGGATAGAGTGGTGACACATGGATTGGGATGTTTAAACAAATTATGTACATTTTTTAGTAATAAATTGATTGATGTTTTTGGGATCGATAGAGAGAATTGAAGTGACTTATAAAGTCTTTTGGATTCCATATAATATATAATGGGTTTAGAATTTCTATGAAAGATTCCAGGGATTCATTATATTTTGTGTTGGCATGATGTTACATGGATAAGACTTAGCTTCCACTAGCGTACTCATGTTAATGTTGGGGGTGAAAAATTACCTAGAGGTAACGATGCCTAGTTCTATGGAATGCCTCTTGAAAACTATTTGATTCCACTAATATTCAATATTGGGAATTTTATTTGATGGATCCCCCTTATATTCAAGTAATGTATTGAAATTTTAGATTTCAACAGATTAATGGAATTGATCCTCGAGGATGTCCCTCATTGAATTATATGGGACGAGGTACTAAAATTCAACTTCTCTATTATTGATATATAACTCCAAAGGTATGAAATGTTGATTCCATTCTAGAACTACCTATAAATGTCAAGTTTTCCCCTTTTTTCATACACGATTAGTTTTTATTTATTTATTTTTTAGAAGGAATGGTCTAATAAATCAATTGTATTTCTCTTAGGTCACTTTATTATGGATTTCCCAATACTTCAATAAGTAACTAGATTCAGTCATAATGTTTATACCTTATTAATATATATATCTGGTGTATAAATTTGGTAGTGTAAACCTGGGTTTTCCCCTTGAGACCTTTGGATTTACTGGGTTTTTTTATTCCCCCAAACTGGTATTACTAATACATAATTTCATTAATTTACCCTATTATTATTTACTCACATATAATCTATATTCATTCGAAACCATGGTTAGTGTCATCCTATCTTACACTCACACCCTTATCGGGAAACCATGTCACCTGGGTGCACAAGAAGATATGAATTTAACATAGGTTATATGTTTGGATAATGTTCTATTGTAATTCTTGGGGGTTTTATGGATAAGTTGGAACATAGTAGAGCATAGGACATCCAAGGATATGATGCATTTTTCTTTTATGAATTTTTTTTACTTTTGGTATAGTTTTACATAACATATAATTTTTTATATACCTTTATGTTATATGTTAACCATACTTAAGATGTTTCAGAGGATGTGACTTGATTTTTTAGTACCTGCTATTAATTATTCTAGAATTTCATTTAATATTTTTTTTCCTTATTTCCATTTTTTACTTATTTGATATGTAGGAATAGTCCCTCCATTGTAAATCAATAGACCTACTCTTCTAAGTGGAAGCCTTTTAGGAATGATGAGGTGTGTTAGAAATATATTACAAACTACCTATAAGGGAAAATATCAATGATATGGGGTGGATACATATTAAAAATTAGTATCATAGTTGTCTCATTTTTAATATTTGGGTATTGTATAAAGATGAATTGTGTATTTTTGGAGTAGGTTTATGAGCTCAAACCTACATGATATATCACCATGTATTGGAATAGGGTGGGAATTAGGGTTATTCTTTTGAAACACTATAGTTGATTTATTTCAACCATTATTTTTTCACTTAGCTGTGATGTTATTATTTCATGGTATTCTTACTCTTTTTTAGTATGACAAGGGTGGAATTTTTTCAGGCAACACACTATGAATGTATGTTTTATATGTAATTGTTATGTTTCCACTGATTAATAATTTTATGGTATTCACATATATAGGTGTTTCATTTATTATGTCTGGCTTATATCTACATATTATTTATGTCTACCTATGGATATATGTAATTTATTGTTTTTAGTAATTTAATATATTTGGAGAAATTTTATGGCGTTTCTCAAATATTTGATGATGGTGGAGTTCAACATTGCCTAATACGTTAGTAACCCCTTGAAAATCATTGGAACATTTAAATGGGTTATACTATATTGGTATTGGATAAATAATGATTTGATATGGAATATATAATTTTTTCCACTAAAAAATATGAATGTAATCTTATCTAACCCAAACATGTGTGTAATATAAATAAAAATGATGAACAATTATATCATGGAATCTGATTTTTTAATGAAAAATCAATTAAATATTAATCCAAATGAATAACGGTATATATATATTTTAATAGTGGATGAGATACATATATCTTCTAGGTTACAATGACATGGGAATTATGTTACATTAAATCATACATAAATTATAACCTATTTTTCTATTAGTTTCAATTGAATGGAGTGTCAATCCAAAAATTAAGAGTGTTTCCACTGTAAAATTTGATTTTTCCTTCATATAATGGTACATTTGGGATGAAATTTGAATTCATAATAAAAGTCATGAAATGATAAATAAATGATTGTGTATTATAAGTGAGACTTTGATTGAACTAAATGGTGGATATGGATAAATAAAAAGCCAGTAAGAATCTTATATGTTTTTTTCATGCTAAATGTTTGATTGGAATATTTTGTATCCAAGACCGTGAACATATAAATGTAATACCTATTAAATGACGAGTCAATAAATGGATGAATACAATGAATGTCAATTTTCATTGGATGTTGTGTCCTTGAGTAGTTTATATTGCTCAGGTAAGTGCTCATGTAATGATAACGTGAGATGATATTGTACATTTTATGTCTTGGATGGGAAAAAGTGAGTGCCCATGTTGTGATACCTATATGGTTAGCGTGTTACTAAACATTAGATATAGAATATTGGTGGTTATATTTTCCATATTTGTACTTTTGTTCTCATTATATATTAAAGGGTTTATTTGTTGAGATCATTGACATGACATTTATAGTTTCTAGTAAAGCTATAAGAACTTAGTGATCCATAGACCAGGCCCTATTTCTTGGTACATCGACACACTTTGAACCATGAGAGTCACCCATGAGAGGGTTAACTCATTCTATTGTGTTGTTGGATGTATAAATCATGTGTGGAATCTTTATCATATCTAATCAATTCACTACATGTTTAACTGATTATGTGGTTTTAGCACTTTATGAGTTGGTATTTGGTATGTATGAGTTATTAGTGTTTAATGAATATATCATTAAGAATTTTTTATAAGGTAATTCTATTTTGATGCTTGGTCAGCTTTATTATGATCAAGTTTTGAAAACATGTCATAGATTTTCCTGAATTGGAGGTTATATAAATCAAGGAATTGAGACTCATAGGTTGTATTTGGTCACAAGGAAGTATGATACTGATATGGCATTGTAAAATAGATGTATAATGTTTCACATAAGGGAGCATGGTGTAGATAGTGTGATGTGGTTATATGGATCATGATAGAGCACTGGTTGTTTTAATATTATATATGTAGATTTCATTTTTTATGTTATGGTTTTGGATATTTAGGTAATTTTATTAAATACAGACATGAATGAGTCTAATCAAAATCATTTGGTTTATATAGGAGCTTTAGTGGTGAAATATTTGATTTTCTGTAGGGTGTGGGTTCACGACTACTGTGTTTAGGGTCATCAAACCCTATGATTTTTTAATGGATTGTTCCCTTACAGGGAGGTGAATGTGGAATTTATGATACATTTAGGAATTATTTCATAGTGATTTCTTGAGACCGATCATTGGTTAATAGTACTAGATAAAATGTTCTATGGTAATGATTATTCATTTTTCCTTTGTGGGGGTTGGGTAATGATGTGTACTGGGGAGTGAACTAGAATATATTTGGAGGAAAAGTCTCACATTGAATAATAATTATGTAGACACGACATATTTTATTCAAGAAAGAAAATGAAGAGTAGTAGATCATGTATCATGTTTGGTTGTTGGGTTTAAAAATAATGGCCTCACATATTAATTTCTAAAGTAAATTATTGAATAAGTGTATTGGATATCTGATGTATTATTCCTTAGTTATTAATAAGGGAAATCACTATTAAGAGTTTCATACCAGTCATCTCAGGATTTCAATATTTTTTATGGTGTTGTATACTGGGAAGACTAGCTATTTAGATGTCTTATATGAATTGTAATCATAGCTAGAATAATTCCACTGGTAAATTTAAATGTTTTTGGGTGATTCAGATAAATTATATTGTCAGAAGATGTTCTATGTATGGTTTTAAGGTGAAAAAAATCAATATGGTTTCAGGGTCCAAGATAGATATGGATGATGAACTCAGTTAGATGGAGAATCTGTAGAAGGGGTTTAATAGTGTTTCGGTTTGGGTAGTCATTGAATAATTAAATGATAAAAGGAATCATTATTGGGTGATTTTGGGATACATTGGATCATAATGTCGGGACTTTAAAATAGTCAGATAATTATGGTACAATTGTTGTTTTTGTGATTAAATGAATCTGGTTGGATGGAGACTGTTTAAGGTGCCAGACTGTCTACATGATTGGAGTGTTTTATTTTTCAGCAAAGATTCTAGCAAAAAATATGTTGTTTGAACAGTTGGAGTAGAAGTTGGTCAAACTCATTATTAAATTCTATAATAAGAAATTTGATGTGATACCAGATTTTGACAACTGTTTCACACATGTGATGGGTGATTGGTTTTGGAAACTTGTATAGAATAGTTTTCTCCAACATCCATGGGTTCCTATAGATTAGTAGTAAGGTTGTATGATATTGCTGATTATATCATGGACATGTTGATCAAATGTTTTTATTTTTTAAATTGTTTTAAACATCATAAATGATATGTTGGAGAACCCCAAAGGTGAAGGTTTAGTTATTAGGAGAACACTCATGTGAGGGTATTAGTAATTTCTTATGGTCAGACTAAATTCATTAGACATTTGTGACTGATAAAATTATAGTGTAGACTAGGTGTTCAAACCAAGTGTAAGTATCAAAAGTAATTTTGGATTGGTGAAATGATCTACAGTCATTTTTATGGATGTTATATTTTAGTGTTAATGTTGTGGTGGGGGCTCATGAGGTAAAGAGTCATGGACCAGAGACTATGTGTTTAGGTTTTGGTTTTGGGTTAAAATGGTCTTTTGTGGATCAATGATATCATCCCTTGTGTTTTATTTTTGCGAATATGAAATGGAGTATTCTATTGGTGGCATATAATTTTTTTTATGTTGAGTGTGGTATCACAACAACAGTAATAGAAGAGGGGTTTTGAATAGTAAATTGGTTGGCATAGTTTTCTAATGATCATATCCAATGAAGAATATTTTTTTGATTAAGGTTTGTTGAATTGTTTTTTTGTACATCTCAGATACAATTTGGCATTTAGTGGGGAGATATAAAAACTTCGTGTCTGTATTGGTTTTATATTTTTATGGGATGTTTCAATTTTCATTTTGTGAAGGGGTTAGTTATTCAGTATGAATTCATATTCAAATTATGAATGTTGGATGGCCAGATAATATCATTTTTATACATAGAATGATAAGCCAGGGGAATCGAGAGCCAATATAAGGAACTGCAAATTTCAATATGGTTTCGAGGATTGTGGCCACAGTGTTGCAGTGCCACCATCATGTCGATCGGTGGCCATTGGATAATTTATGGACTTCACGGGAGTGTAATCTTTATCTTCAGCTCATCAGTTATCCATTCATCGTAAAACTAGCTAAATTTTATATCAGATGATCCTTTTTAAATGAATGAAGTTAAATGATTTTTTCACCCATCTCCCCTATCATCATAACTAGAATTTTTCTTTTTTTTTGAAAACTACTTGGAACATAGGATCCCTCAATACCCTCTCCTTTTACATGACATATTTTTTCTAGTTCTTGTCGATTCATCTTGTAGTTTGTTGTTTTGGAAGGCTATAGATGATTCTTTTAGTTTTACTCCATCTATTTTTTTATTTTAATTCATTTTCAAGTATTCCTATATTTTTTTATTTTTTATATCTCAATTTCGGGTGTGTTTTATGGTTTTTTTATTTCCCTATGTTTGGATCATATTGAAATATAATATCAAATATGTGGGGCTCTCTGAGGTAAAGATAGGTGTTTTAATGTCACTATCCTTAAATAAAAATGTTTTTATTTCATACATGGATAACTATGTGTTATTTTTAATTAAATATTTGAATAAACAATTAAATTAAATTTTTAGTGGCCTATTATTATTTTAAAAAACTAGGTTGGTCATATTTCTTCATGTTTGTTTGGGAGAAACCATCATTATAGAAATTAATGTTTTGTTGTGGGATCATGACCCCTAAATGGATGAATAAATTTCCATTTTTAAGAAATCAATTTTCTATTTTAAGTATTTTTTTCGGTATAACAGTATCCTAAGATGGACCTTATGAACCAGTAGTGATTATGACCATTGAAATTTTAAATGAAATTGAAAATTTATATTAAATATTTATTTTTACATAAAATTTTAAGGTCATTCATGGGTGTAGTTGAACATACTGTTAAAAAATGTCTTGATATATTAAATAATTTTTATTTATTTTTAAATAATAATATGGTTTATATTTCCATAATTGATTTTAGGAATTTTTATTCATTGCAAAGACCCCTGGATTACTTATGAATTAAAATATGTGAGTAATTCCTTCAAGAGATTCATTGAATTTTTTTGACATGTATTGGCATGTGATTTCATGTATGGTTCTTTGATTATATTATTGGACTCTTATGAATCGCATGGGTGAATATTTACATTGTTTTAATGAATTTTATTACAATTAAATTCCTCATGTGAACCAGAATATTTCAATTAGATCAGTAGATATAGATTACATGGTTTATCTCCAACATGGATTTTCATAATCCATATATTTTTATAATTACATGGATAAATTACAAGGACTATTGGGGGTGTCCCTTATTGAATATAATGGGATGATCTCTCCCTATTTGGATTGATTATTATTAGTATATAATTCCTTGAGTGTGGTCCATGAAACATAGTCATGGAGTGATTCTGAATGTCAATGTAATTTTCATTAGTTCAAACATGATTAGTTGTTTTTATTGGGAATTTCAATGAGGGTATTGTTATATGATACATGTTTATTCCTATTTTTCCACATGGATATGGTTTCTTTAGTAGTGAATCTTTGACCAAAATTCAGACATGTTTCTTCCACATTTCCCACATCACCAAAAAATGAGGTATATTGTACCATTGACATGAATTGTTCCCTTAACACATAAGTATTTTCCAGTTTATAGTCATTCATAAAAGATTTTATTACTACTACATAATTTATTTATTTAACAATAATATTCATTATTATCATAGAATTAATTTTCATTAGACATCATTTTCAGTGGACAACCATGTTATGCCCACATCATGTTTGAGATGATAACAAACATTGGTAAATGAAATGATAAATTTTTTTACATGTTTTAAGTTTGAGGATAGACCTATTGAAACTCTTTATTGAAATAAGGATTGGTTGGATAATCAATGTTGGGACCTCAGATAGAAATTATATCTACCTTGGTTGTGATGTATTTTGTTTTTTTTTCATTTTGTTTTGATTTTAGATAGTTGAATATTAATTTATTTTTCTATACTACCCTAATTGTAAATTATTTATAATCATTAAGATATTTCAGGAGATGTGAATTGGAGTTTTAGTACCTGTTATTTTTTTGGGTTTTTAATGTTATATTGTTTTTTATTTATTTTATCATTTGTTTTTACTCTGATATGTGGTTATAGTTCACCCATAGTCCCACTATAGAATTTTCATACTAGTAATCATAACTAGTATATTTATAGACCCACTATAGGTATAGTAGATATTCTAGTCTAGGAGTTGATCATTTTTTTTGAGGTGGTAGGGTGTTAAAGTGATCCACCACTAAATAGTTAATGGGGCTTATAGATTTATAAAACCACTACATGGGAAAATGGGTACTTCATGTACTTCAAACAGGTACCATTTTCCCTTATATAAAGAATTCAATAGGTGTGACACAAGTAGTAAACAAGGAAATCCACTTGGGCGTCACTAACCACTAATAATATATATATATATATATATTATTCAAAAATAAAAAAATGATCCTTGGAATCACATTTGGTATTTTATGGTCATTATGAACATCTCTTTTAAGGTATTATCATCCTTGAGAAGCATTACATGGGTTCCTCACTAATGAAATTCATCAACTAGAAACCACATATAACTCATACTATAAATTAATTTTCTAGATAAAAATTTGCTACCACAATACATTGATAAGATGAAATCTCTTCCCCCATAGGACATTCTTATTTTAGTCCACGATAAAAACTAGTCTCTCATCAAAAGTTTCATTCACCTCCAACATGACATCATAAATGTATATCACATACATCGAGTAATATGGTTACTTATGGAGTTATGATATGTGAAACACATCATGAAACCTTAATATTAATGTGGAATATCGAACCCATATGAAACGACCCTCATTTATTCAACATTCCCAAATAAACTAAAAACATGTGTGAGATATTTCCATTCATCATTATACATTAGTTCCCCAATCTAGGTGATAGTCATGGTAGTTACAAATTTCTTATTTTGAATTCTACGAGTCAACACCATAGGTTGAAATATGATAAATTCCATATCTATGAAATAGACTAACATTATTGGATCAACAACAACAATTTAGTGTTATCTTATACTGAGCTGACGACAATAAATATTGATTATCCTACCACTTACCAGCATTGTGGTAAGATTTATTATTAGATAATCTCAATAGGTGATTTTTGGTATGAATTATTAATGTATTATCTATATGAAAAATCATACAAAGACAAATAATCATCTCCTGAACTATGAAAATGAAACATGTATTCTTTGAGTATAGAATATAGTATCAAAATAATTCATAGAGATGATTGTTATATAAGAGGTCTATTATACTAGGCTTCAAATGGGACCACATGGACTTATGTAGTCCTTCCTATTATACTGAGCTGAAACTTCTATCACAAAGTGATATTTTTCATACATGTACCCCTTCAGACTATACTAAAATTATTATGTATATATTTTCTATCATTTCAATGAACTAAGTCACAAAAATATATAATAAATTAATATCCTCCAATAATTTGTCATCTAACACCCATAATTCATTATAATTCATCATGATCCATGGAAGTCTCATAAAAATGTCCAATTTCACCTATTCCCACTCCACTAATTTCACTAGATGGTGGAAATAGAATAACACTAATAATTATTGATTTTCCTTAATCCTCTGATAGGTAAAGAATCGTGTGGAAAACCCATTAATATTCTTTTATTTACCAAGAAACCAAAAATTATTATTGATATCATGGTAGATAATGGAAAACCATGGATACACAATCCAAAGAGAGGCATTGAAGTACCTTATCAAACCCACCATCATAGAAGTGAAAAAAACTACCATATGATTAAAATAATGTACCATATCCTTATCCTAAGTCTATCCAATGAAAGCTTAATCTCCCATGAGTTGTTCCTTGGTCACATGAAGTATTGAATTTGTATATTGGTTAGCCTTTACCTGATCTAAATGAGAAAAATTAATTTCTAAAGGGGCACACATTACAGATGTTCATCCAAATGACACATTCATAATTATGTTAATGAGAAAACACAAGATCATTAAGTTCCCATTAGACATATGGAATCTACTTCCCAAATATACATCATCAAAAAATCAATTTCATATAAGTACTTAACCCAAACACTTTATAGATGTATTAATACCCCTCAGTGAAGGTATATTAAATGATATTTTAGTATGTGTATACAAAATGTCTCCCACTAAAGATATAATGTTTCCAAAACATTAAAGCACGAATCAAAATATCCATATCCAAATCATGTGTATGCTATACCAACTCATGGGGTAATATATTATGTGATACCTAAGTGAATACCTAAGATCCATGTGTCACTTTTGACCCACGACCATTCCTAAAATAATTGAAACAGATGGTATTACTATTTCATAGTTAGTTGTGGATATTAATAGATTAAGGATTCAATATATCTTTCAAATACTTATTATAGTCCTCACATAAGCTGACCCAATAAATTCTCACCACCATACTTAGGAATTTTACTTATGTTTGATATTATGTGAGGGAAGCCCTAAATGTTCGACCAAAAAAATATAGATATACTATGACATATAATAATAGGAAAATTATTCTTAGTTTATGCCCAATTCATTATAAGAACCATGTCATATGCATAGATTGATATCCACTCCTAAAAAAATTACATTCCCAAGATAGTGGTCCTCATAAATAAAAAATATACACTTCTAGTAATTTTCAAAATTATGATATTATTGGTGTGGATATAATAATATCATATGGTTCTTGATGTATAATTCATCAGTCCATGGACATACCTATTTCTCATCAGCAAACAACATAATAAAGGAGTATATATAATGATTATAATACATGTGGATTAGGTCAATAAACACCAGTAGCTCATTCATAAAACCCAATGGAATCATAGTGTACTCATATAACGCCAAAATTATCTTGAATTAAATAACTTGAATATACAATACATCGACACATAGCTAGTACCATCATAATATGAATTCAATCATGAAGAACCATAGGGAACCCATTAGCTAGTCGAACAGATCATCTATCTGAGGTAATAAATACATATTCATCCCTACAACCTGGTTCAACTTCTGATTATATGTATAAAATACAAGGATATCATCTACTAATTTGGAAATGAATATATGAGAACCATAAATGGAGGTACTTGGGAGACTAAACCCCATGAAAGTTTGTTACTATATTAATGACATGTTAAAATAATTTTCGTTGAGTTTTAGTGACTTCATAACAAATATTATTACATTTTCAATAGAATTTCATCATTTTTTGAATTTCATTGGTAGTTTTAGAATAATTGTAAAAACATTCTCAATTCCATGTTTTCAATTGTTATTATTATTAATTTTTGTAAATGTATTTAATATCCTTGCTCTTATTTTCTATTTTATAAAGTCTTTTTTGATCTTTATATGACAAGAAATTGTAGTTATGACTTGTTTGTATGACAATTACATCATAGTCTAATTTGGAATTAACTAATTTCATAATAATTCTATGTATTTCACATAAATCTTGAATATTATTTGAAGAATAATGTTGTTTCCTATAACATTAGTTAGTTTTATAATTTCTTTGATTTCTCATTTATTAATATTTTGAATTATGAATGAGTTTTGAATTTCACATGATTAAAATTACCATTTTTATGGAAATAAAATTTAATCCCATATGAATTTACATTTATAAAATTATTTAGTCTTTTTATATTCCTTTCTTAAAAAAATAATTCATGAAATTGATGTATTGTAAGGTTTTCAGTATTTTTGGAAATTTAATTGATATTCACACTAAACTAGAGGCTTCCGCAATACCACATTTGTTGACCAACCAAATATACTTTTTATGGAAGGTATAGATATAATATTCATTGGATAATTAAAATATGAGTATTGGAGAGTTATATCATTATCAATAAAGATTATTATCTATATTCTATTAGTGCATGAAAGTAATGAATTGTTGCAACTTCAACAAAGATACGATAATTGAATAAGTGTATCCCATAGATAAATTTTCCTTAGGATAATAGTTTGGGATATCATCATTTTGAAATATTTTTACCTCCATTGAAAAAGTTAATAGGAGACAAAAAACTATTAAAAAATATGTCATTTAGAAGAGAATAGAGGTCGGATTGAATCATATAGATGGGAGGAATTTACACAATATGGATTCTAAATCACGATTTTCATGATTTATAAAGGAACAAATATATAGGAGTTAATTTTTAAATTTTTGGGTATTTGATTATTTGGATTTCGAGAGTCATAATCCTAGGGAAAATCCATTTTAATCTTGAACATCATTGTATCTTTATTTTATTTATTATAAAATTACATTTTTAATTATGAAGGTCCATTTATTTATTGAATTTTTTATATTAAATTATTCAATAATCATAATTAATTTTTGAAATTAAATTGGTGGATCTAAGTGTGTTAATTTATTATGTGAGGTATTTCCAATAACATAGTGAGTTTAGTAAAATATTTTTTCTTAAAGATATATTAGATTTTGAATTACATTAAAAAACTAAATTAAAAAATAATGATATATTGGAATGATATTTTTGTAGATATAGTGATACACTTTGATTAATTGAATTATAAAGTAGTGAACTCAATTATGTGATTCAATTAGATAATGATAATGCCTTTGATTTATCAAATCATTTCAATTGACTCGAATTTTAAAATTTTCCCCCAAAAACTATTCAGTACAGGATACATTTTCTTAAAAAATATTATAACTTTTATTTAGTTTAATATTTTTTAACGATTTTCATTTGATTGTCTTAGAAATCAATAAATTTATACTTTTAATTATATATTTTTTTAAAAATAAAACTTATCAGTCTTAAAAATAATCTAACAATCTCCTCATGAGAAAGGAATGGGGATACTATATTTCATTTTATAGTAGATAATTTTATTTAATTGTATTTTTTGATGAGGTAACCAACATTAGAATTATTTCATTCTCTAGGATGTTATCATTTTCATGTAGTTTCATTTTCATAAGTAAAAGGGATAAAATAGTAATTTGTTTCCATTAAATCATGAATTACACTATAATTTTCATTCATGAGAATTAATTTTTACAATTTCAATTGATTCAAGGTTTGAATCCACAAACACACCAAGGTGAAAAAAATTAAACTAAAATAAAAATAGCATGCTACAAATGATTGATAGAATTATCTCAATCTAAAGAATAAATCCCACAAAATCATGTAAAACACCATGATTTTCCATTATTCATTGAAATAAAAAATTTAGTTTTTCACTAATATAATAATTAAAATAGTGATCATGGAGATAATTCAGATAAATAAATTCAATGGTTTAGTTATATTTATAATAATATGAAATCACCACTAGTGAGTGGATATCAAATCAAACTGAGAGCTCATTCTTTTTCATTATATGGATCATTTATTTTAGAGTACTTTTGTATACAAACCAAATTTATTAGTGTATTAAATGAATTAAAAAATATTTTACTTGAATAAAATTCAATATATTTTTGAAAATATCTAATTAAAAGTAGTATTTGATAGACTAGAAAAACTACATGTGAAAAATTTCATGACTATTTAAAAAAATTTTATATTTTTTCTCAATCAATTAAATTAATTACTTAATATTGATTTAATATTTCTATGAGGTATTCTACTTTATTAAATGGGGATATTTAGTTCATAATACACCAATTTCATCAACGTTAGTAATTAAAAACATATACCAAAATTCTAAAAAACATTGAAACAGAATTTCATATTTAAAATAATTTAAATATCACCCCACCTAAACTATTTAAAATACTATGACTGTAAGTTAACATGGTAATCTAACCAAAATGGTTATGATAATGAAATTTTTTGAAACTTAACAAACTCAAAAAAAACATCTAATAGTTGTTCTAAAATTCAAGTTCATTGTGGAATTTTTATGTTCAATCAACCATTTAGTGAATAATGTCTAATGATGAAGTAGCCTTCTAAAAACATCAATGTTTTCCTCCTTGTAAATAATTTTATACCAAACCAATAACGATAATATTTATTGAAGAAACATTATATAAATTGATGTTATAATCACCCCGTGATATATTTACATAATTTATAAAACTAGTTAATAGTTTCCACATTCAATCATGAAATTACCAACCAATATACTTTATTGAGAAATCCAATTCTCTAGTTGGAAAAATTTACCAAACTAAAAAACCTAAGGAAATATAAAATAATTCTTTGAATAAACTTTGATATAAAATATAATATTATTACAAGATTTATGTGTTAAATGGTTCATGTATCCATTGATGTAAGTAGTATAACAATAATACTAGTGGTAGTTTTCCTTTAGGGGCGTATTTAAATTCCAAAGGCAATGCAGTGGAAAATGTCAGTGTTATAGAATATAGGTGTGAAACTAAGTTGAACATTCCCAAACTGATAGTTTTAATCACTATATTGATAGTAATCATATTATTTATACATACATATATTTTTTGATTAATTTTGAGCCATTAATAGAATATATAACTACAATTTAATCTGATGAAAATTAAAAATTTTTAAAAAATAATATTCAACCTCAAATGGGAATATTTTAAAAAGAAAACCATAAAGCACTGGAAATAGATGATATGACATTATGTTAATAGGGAATTTCTAATAAGTCTCAATAGATTCTCAAAACACAAATTCCATACCCGTGAAGTTACGTTCCAATGGGGAAGAGTACCCACAGTGATTTAAATAAAGATGTTTTTGGAGAATTTTTGGAATGTTCAATTAGAAATAACATTTCATGATTTTTTAAAATTGATTCGTAAATGATATTGTTTTGAATGAAATATGTATTATAAATGAAAACTAATGGGAAGCGAGAAACCTATCATATGTAGGAATTTTTCCTACATGATTCTACATTATATTACTATAAAATATAAATATCTATGAACCATTTCCATTAACTGAAATAAAAAAGAATTAAAATAAAAGGATATCAGTCAAGATTTATTAGATGAAATAAATTTCATTACATATTTAATTTATACATATTTATAAGTTAGAAATCTAAAACCTATTAAAAATTTTATCTAATTTGTCAAATAACGTAAAACCAAAACCATATCATTGGATATGAAATATTATAGGTTTAGTATATTTACATACCCAATTTATGGAATTACGTTATATTAAAATATCAGTAAGTAATTAATGTTCACAAGTGAAAATTGTAACCTAAATTTGGTAGATATGTTGTTAAATTTAATATTTTCTAGTCCACAGAACACATAATTGTATATCATTACCCAAATCAAGTGAAAATTAATAATTGGGATTTCATAGAATAATTCCACAGTTTTCTATGCATTGAAGAAATAATTGTTTTTTCGGATAATGATTCAGTGATCCCTATCATAATTAGTTTTTATAATATTGAAAATGATGCTTCTAAAGAAAATTTTCTTCTCTAAAACCATCTTTAGAAGCCTACTAATTTTAAAAACATTTCATCTAGAACTAATAAAATAGTCTAAAATAATAAATAATATGAATCTAATTTTTTTTATAAAGAGAAAAATTAATGTCATTTCAATGTTCAGTAAGTTGAACTTATTGAAATTGATGCATGTAAGAATGATGTAGATTTTAAATTTTCATCTATTTTATATAAAACCATTCAAATATTGAATATTGGTGAAACTCCAAGATATTTCAAGGAATATATTTATTATTTTTTTACTCAAAACACAAAAAATAATATAATTTTTTTTTATAAATGATGATGATAATTCAAATTTTTTATTCCCTTATAAATATATAATTTTCAAGATAATAATACTCCTAAATGAATTCATAAACAAAATGATGTCTAAGATTAAAATTTTGAATGATCTCATTATGGAAATTACTTAAGAGGTAGAATTAATTTTTTTTAATTCACACATACTTTCATTGTCCAATCAAAACAACAAATATCATTTAAAACTAAAAACAATTCCTAAATAATCCCAAATATGAAATCACGAGTGAATGTGATAAGTTTTTTATCATAATTAAAGAGGGAATTCCAAAATCCGAATATAAACAACATTTATATGTCCTTATAACTATAAATAATTCATTAGTATTGAATCAGGAAAAATAAAAAAAAATTCCTTTAGTATAATTATATAATAATTTTTATAGGAAATTTACAGTATTATTAGTTAATATCAAATGAGATTGAACCATAAATTTTTTATTGAATTTTAAAAAGGGTTTGAATAAGTTATCAGATAATAGATTCACATCACACATCCCTAATATCTAATAGGATTTTCTAATAAATGTTTCTTATATGAATATGGGTTTCTCAATTTTAATGAATAATTTTTTTTAAATTGATCAAGTTAGACATCCCAAAAAATAAACAATACTCATTAATTATATAAAGATAAATTTAATTAAAAGAAAGAACCATTTTCTCCAAAAATTACATAATTACATGACTTTGTTTTTATATTGATATACCTACTATTTTTTCTTGATAAATATTTTGGGGACATTTAAATTAACACTTTCATGTAGATATCAATGGAAAACTACTTTCAGATGTCCTTTTTGTATATTTTCATATGAAGGAAAAAAATTCATTTAGTAATTATATTAGAACCATTCATAATTATATGATTATATGTTTTTATCCAACTATATAAATTTTTATGGATGATTTTATGGAATATTTTATATTTGATGGATTATCATTTGAAAACGATTTCCAAATTTTGGTTGTTGTTCATTAATTTTACATTGATGAACAACATTTTCTCAAATATGAAAAATGTCATTTCTAAAAAAATGAAAGATTTGTATTTTAATATGTTATTTATAATGATTTAATTCATGTGGTTTTATCAATGGGTGTGTCCATATTATCACACCCATACATAAAAAAAGGTGATATATGGAATATATTTTCTTAGCCCTCAATTATTTTAAATAATATTCATTAATTTTTTTTAAAATGGATTATAAATTATTATAATTTCATTAAAAATAGTAAATATTTTAGGAAACTTATAATCAAGTTTTTATGTAGGATAAAAAATATATGGATTCCATACCCATTTTTCATCCAAATAAATAGTGAATTCCTATTGAATTAATGACATGTTTATTTTATTTGTTCCCTGGGGAAATTTTTAGTCAAAATGTGAAAATAAATATCTTCTAAATGATTATGAATCTATACATTTACATAAAACCCAATAAAGCTACAAAAAATTGAGATATACATTTTATATGTCATTTTATTTTTCTTTAGGAAAGTTTAAATGTTATTTTTTCATGTCTATATTGAATGATTTCACTAAAAATTCTATAATAAGGGTTTTTAATAATGGAATATAAAAAAATCAATGATTTTTTATAGATTTATTAATATAAAATGTACTATAAATATAATGGATAATAAAGGAATTGAAAATAATATTTCTAGATATTTAATTTAAATACAAAATATTATACATGGGAAAATGATTATCAATAAACCCATTAAATATTCCTTTACTAGTGAAGAACAAAATTATGTTATGATTGAGATACAATGGATTATAGATATTTTAAATTACATAATAGATTATTTAATTCCATATTTGTTTTTATACAAAACACTTTACTATAATTTTAATTTATTCAAACAAATACATTTGAAATGATACGTACTTGTAGGATTTTAGCAGATATAAAGTAATCAGGAGATATATTCAAAATTACAAATTTTAATCATTAATGATTTGTTTTTCAATAATTTGAATTATAGAAGACAATTTTAACCTTAATGAAATTCTATGAATGTTATTTTCTCTATTTTATAATGAACCTATATTTTTATATACTCTTTTGAGTTATGTAGAACTTGATAAAACTAATAATTTTGAGGTAAAATTTCTTAAACGAATGAAATGAGAGTCCAATCAATTTTATTTTCCAGTGTGTTTAATTTATGGGTTACATAATTAATTTTTCCTTTTCAAATTTATTTTAGATATAATTTTATATTACATAGTGTTCATTAGGTTTCAATATAGGTATAGTAAATCCCCACATGATTTAATCATGTAAAATCTGATTCTGATTATATGATAGGAAATTTTTTATTAAGATATTGTTTTCCTTGGCTTCTTATCACGGATCATGGTACCGAAATTTGTTTCAGATCATTTTAATGTCTTTTTTTAGAAATATGTAGTCCATTATAGATTTTATATACCAAATATCCAATAAAAATGATGTAAATTAGTTATTAAAAAGAGAAATAATTAAATTTTTTTGGAAAAAATTATAAAACCAAACAAAAAAATAATTGAGTATGAGATTATATGATTATATTTGGGCTTATAAGACTATATTCAAGGCTCTAATGTGAAATTTTTTACTTTTAAATTAGTGAATGGGAAATATTTTTACCTACCTATATTGTTAAAACACATTTTTTGGGGTATTAAACTGATGTTACATGGCCCATTTGATATTTAAAAAGAATAAAAGTTCATAAAAAATTCATTATAGTCATTTATGATGTTTACAGAGAGAACCAATTATTTCGATGATGGAATGAACCACAACAATAAAATCAGATGTAGAGATAACATTCTATTGTTTGAATGGAGAAAATATAATTTCATTGAAAGTATCATTCTAAATAGTTAGGACCATTCATTGTCTCTAATTTTTTTCCCATGTGTTTTTTCCATATTAATGAACCAGATAAGAAAACACTAGTGAAATTCATTTGTAATATGGTAAATCTTTTTAAATATTTTTTCAATAGATAGTACAGTAGGTGATTAATCTTCATGATTCTAAGTATTTCTATTCATAAAGTTGTGTCATTATTTTATACTTGTTTCCTTATATATAATAATTATATAATTTATTTATGATATAAAATATTCAATAATTAGAAAATGGAAAAAATAAATATTGGGGGGATTTAATATTTTTTTTATTTTTAAATTGTTGTTTTATATTTTCGTTGAATTTTTTTTATTTTATATCATTTGTATTTTTTTTCATTTCTAATTTTTTTTAAACATTTGAGGTCACAATTAATAACTTTTTAATTTTTTTAAATCCATGTAAATGATTCATCTAAGTTAACACATTGGACTAAATATAACTAAATTTTAAATTGAACACTATTCTAGATTTAATGTTTTGAAATATTCATGAATGGACAATCTAATTTTGAATTTCTATTTCTAATAATTTTTTAAATCTTCAAAAAAAACCTGAGAAGTGTCTAAACCATTTTGAAATTTTTTTATTAATCACCCTATTTCTTAAGTACCCTAAATATTAATTGATGTATGTTGAATCTGACATGTTTATGTCAAAGTCATATAGTTAAAGGAACTAGTTTTGTGTTCATTGAAAGAATAAATTGATTTTTAAAAACATTTTATCTTGTGATAATTATTTCATAAAATCCCTTTAATATTATTCCTTATGATACCCTAGAAGTCATGAAATAACTTTTACACAATAGCACTAAAAAAATATAATAGTTATTCAACCTATAATAAAAGTGAAACTCTCTAATCTAGATTAACCAAAGTTTGTGAGATGTATTTTTATGGTTTGTAAAAATATTTATATCCACTTAATGAAGAAAATATGAAAATAAGCGTTATTTCAAAAAGATTTTTGATGTGGACATTATGAAAAAACTTTTAAGAAGATATTGAGAAATAAATAATTTGAATGAAATCTATTATATGGATTTTTATATTAAATAAAAGAATAATATTTTATTAATATATAAAATTTATCAATCATGAAACAAAATGTTTGGTATTTAATACTAATATATAAGACAAAATTAACCCTCATTGAATTTAAAAAAAATAATATATATTCTGAATGACCTGGAACTTTAAATTAAAATTTATTAATGTAAATTGAGCGAATTAAATTAGGTTTATAAAATAATAAAAGTGTGATATTTCTTATAATATTTTCATTATTTTTGGTGTTGATTAACTTTTAAGAGGAGAACGAATAATACCAGTCCTGATCATAAATGGTTCCATTCATTTTCTATAAAAAATATCCAAAAAATGTCATTCTTATTTAAAATATTATATATATAAAATATAATTTCCACCAACCTCAGAAGATATCAAAAATTAAGAATGATTAGTAGCTATATTTGAATTAACTGACTATATATTTAACATCATGTCAATACTATTGTAATTCATTTAGGTGTTTGTATATGTAAAGAATTACTTAAATCCTATTTTTTTATGATAAGGTAATATTATTGGGAGTTATGTGTTCTATATTCATTAGAGGATAAATGAAATCAGAATACATTAAATTAACAAAATTTGGAAATTGGAATAATGTTTAATAAGGATCCATGATATGTTTCACAAACATGGTTCTTTAATTAGTAGATATAATGAAATTGTGTTTTGAAATTTATTTGGTGTTTTTATGCAAAATGTTTTAGGATTCCATGTCATAAATGTGAAGAAATTTGAATAGTTTATAGTTTTATTACCTTTTATTTCAATTTTAATGATTTAATACCTCCCATTTTTTTCATTTTCAATGTAATTTCATCAATTTTAATTGTTAGATACTTTTTTAAATTAATATGAAAATAGTTAAATTCATGGGTTTTGTGATGTTATTATATTTTTGGGAAATTATAGAACAAAGCAAAATTATATTATTTCTTTAGGAAAGACATTTTTTAACATGGAATTAGAAGAATTTGGGAAATTTCCTATCCAAATAAATATTCATTGAGTTTTTTATGACAACTAGTAAGTTTTTACATCCTATTTGAGTCTTGTACCACCCATATAGAATTATGAATGGCATAATTCGTTTACTATGTCTTCATTATTGTCATCTGAATTATTTTTAATGTCTTGTATGACTTATTTTTTAATTTGATATGAATTATAAATTCTTATTACATTCATTAACATCTTTTTTTACATCAATAATCTACCCTATATGACTCTTTAATTCCATAAGATAATAAAATTTATTTAGAATGGATGTATTATGCATTTACATTGTGATCATAAATGTCATATATATAGATTATATACATTGTAAAATTTCCTAGAATGTTGTGATACAACTATTGGTTTTCATGATTATACCCATTTCAATCCATGTAATTTCATTTAGAGTGTAGTTGCAGATTCTAATTACATGGGATAATAAAAGTTGTGATAATTTAAATATAAACCATGGTGTTCTAAGATAATTAAATTTGACAAAACAAAAATAGTTTCCAAAATTTTTTATTTCTTCTACCTAGAACCGATCATGGGTAAATATTTATAAGAATATAATCATTAAAAGGGATAAAAGTGAAGTTTATTCTCATTCTTATTTTTTCCCTTCCATTGTAGATAATAATGTTGACACAACCACCACTTGTAAAATAGTTTGAACATGAGTGTGTAGAGGCTATAATGATTTAACTAGAAGGGTGATATACAAATATTACTAAAACATGTTATGGGTAGTCATGAGAGAGATAGATGAAGAAGGACATAATATTTTACTAATCCATTTATAACAAAATTCTCATGAGGGTGTGAAGAGTGGAGATATAAGGGAACTTACTTCAAATTTGTGGACATCATTGTAAATTTATTTAATTTGTAAAAAAAATTGACTGAAATGGGATATTATAAATACTGAATTCTTTTTCATCTAATGTATTCAATAATATTTTTCAATCCATCAAGGTAATTTGGTTGATCGAACTTTTAAAACGTCTTAGGAGAGGTTCTTATTTTGGACATAGTTCCTTTATAAATGATTAACTCTATAGAGGTATTTTAAACATTAAATAAAATTTATAAGAGGAAGACAACCCATATTAATGTATTGGTATAATACATAGTCATATTTATATGAATTATTTGAGTTATTGAATTATATATTGTGAAATAAAATTTTATAATTAAATTTCACAACGATTAAGAGGTTTTTTAATAATAATAATAATGTTTTATTGCCTCTTATTTTAAATCTATTTTAAATGTCATTTTCAATAAATGATTTGATTGGTTTTAATTCATTTATTCATTCATTTAATATATATTATTTTTTCTTAATTGAAATTTTTCATCAAAATATATAATACTCAATTTTTAATTCATTTTAAAAAAATAAAAAAGGTGATATTTTTCTATATTATTCTTGAATATATTCAAAATAAATCCCTATAACAAATCTATTTAATTTAATAAGGAATAATATATTTGATTTGTATTTTGATAAAAAATCATTTTATCACATCAATGTCCATATGTAGCAACTTCAATAATATCATCTTGGTCAGCGTCGTATGATAATACGATAATAATGTAATCCTAGAACTATCATGATATCATTAAAGGAAATGATATCAATATTAAAAAAGAATATAAAAAATAAAAAAAGAAAATTTTTCATTATTTAATCCACTATTGTCAGGAAATCAATTGCGACCATCACCTATTTCACCGCATGAACTAAACCAACCACGTGTTGAGTAATTTCTCATATCTTAATAAATTCATGAACTATTTAACATTACTCCACTTCACATTCACCCTTGATAACATACTCAATTCCCATCAGTGAAACAAAATATACCAACCTCAATTATTATCCAATAATCACAAGAAACTGTGTTCCAATCCATCTGAATGATGATGTCAAAACTCATCATATAAAAATTGATATAAAATAATAAATACATACAACCACCCAATCACTTTAGAATATATAGAACATTTTTTTACATGGTGAAACCTATTTCTAAAATGTGTATAATAATCCAAAATCATCAGAGAACACCGCACATTAATCCCCAATACCAACACAACTCGTGAATTGATAAAAGAATGATGTGTGCATGTATCGACTAAAGGAGCAAAGAGAATTAATTACACAAGAATCATTTCTCAAATGGTAGAATCTAACTTTTATATACTAGTTAGAAACTACAATAATGAGTATACCCTACAAGGCATATTTAATGACCAGACACCACAATCTATGAATCACCAAATAGACTATTAGATAAGGAACATGTGATTGATGTTTCATTTGAGACCCTTTACAAACTACAATGCATAACATCCCAAAAGATTCCATGGTTCTAATCCATTTCCCTTTTGAAAAATCAAGAGATTCATTATACCCCAATCTAGTTCCCCTACCCTAGCTCCAAAAAATTCTAAAATTGATTTGTGGGTGGCCCTATGAGATATCACTAAGGTATAATTAAATAAAAAATGACAAAATGGAAATAAAAATTCTTTAATAAATGTATATTTAAAAAAACTACAATTTAATAGTAATATAAATATACTACAATAGTTTTCACACCCCAAGGGTCACCCCATAAGTATGTAAAAAAACATACCCCCTATTCATGTAAGTTATAAACATATAAAGACTAAAGTATTGTGCTCCCCAGTGTATTTCCCCCTTGAAACCACATTCTACTAGAAGTACCCCATTTTGGAGGTAGCACATGATTGAAATAATCCACTCATTTGTAGGACCATGTGGTTCATGTATTTGACTAACATCATTCATCTCCAACTTACCGATGTGAAAAAAACATGATACTATTTTATGATGAGAAATTTTGAGGACAGTTTTGTTGCCTTTGGATCCGCCAGTGCTATAGAAGAATTCTACTATTCATCTTCTTGGGAATTCAGTGACTGTGGGACCTTAGTTAATTTTAGATCAAAGAAAAATTATTCCATAAACCCTTTTACACAATAAATATAGGTGATCATCACTTATTTTTTAATGGAACAATGCCCATTGATATGTTCAACTACCAAATCTGAGTCACCTTTCCACTCTAGATGGACTACTAGAATTTGGGGTTCTGGTTCATGACCTTCAATGAGGCCCTCAAATTCTATATCATTTTTTACATACTTTTGATAATATGAAAGTGTAAAGAAAAAATTGACTTCTTTAGAAAAATTAAAATGATCACTAATCGGAATTTTTTATTATTGGGGTCATTTATTATCATCCCTATCATTCTTTTGAACATTACATCAAAATAAATTTTCCATGTTTGGGGATTCCATTGAGTAGATATAATCTCTTCATCCATAAATTTAGTATGTTACAATGTTGTTTCGATGGAAGGGTTTTCTTGTAAAGAAATCATTCATGACATGACCTGTCAGTTCTTTTAAAAGAATATTTTTTATATTAAACTATGGTTGTATAACCTACCACCATGCCAGACTTCCTATCAACATAATCTGAGGATGTATTTGATTGGGTTATAATGGGAGATGAAATAGAATTTATGTAATTGAAGGTACAGACTCATCCTTTGAATTATTAAGATTAATGCTATAAAGATCATATAGATATCTAAATATTGAATCTAATCATTTATTATTGTTTTACTCAGATAATATTGGTTTTTTTCATTATTTAAATTGTAAAATTGTGCATGGAAGGTTATTCAGGATCAATTCGGGGCCATCACATATAGACTAAGTGGATTTCCCTCTACCAATGGAATTAATACTAGAATGATCAAGAGGTATTTTAGGAGGTTGTATCATACTTCTTGATAGTAACAGTTTTAATAATATGTTACCCCCCATATTCATCAGTTTGGGGAAGGGAAGTCACATACATAAAAGGTTGTCTATGAAGTGATGGATATAGACAAAGTTTCCTTGAATTCATCTCCAATATTTAATGTATCAATGTGGTGATATGTGGAATATTTCGTTTGTTTTATCACGGGAAACATCCAAGTTGTGATGGCATATGATGAAGCGATGAAATTTTCTAAGGATAACCAAAAATACCATTTTATGGGATTCATCATTAGGAAATATTATTATAGAATGATGAAAATGGTTCTCATGTCATAATGGTGGCCATAATGATTTCTGGACTTAAAAAGAATATCCTCAAAAAATAATTCAACAAAATTCCCTAGGAAGGGTTTGACGATGCGATGCATGAATCATTAGAATATGGAACTGGTGTTTTTAAGAAAAAGGGAATTAGACGATAGAAAAATAATCACTAGGTATATAATGGAATTGGATTCTTCATCTTCTTGGGCCATCCAAAAAAAATTATATCATATAACTCCATCCACAAATCATTATCCTTGTCAACTAAATATCACATCAGTTAGGTGTTACATGATTGGAACAGAGAATTCATATCTTGTATACTGTCGGCTTAGATTTATGAAGTTTATGAAAACTATGATTTTTTTAATTTAATTATTTACTAGGACAATGTCATATAACCATTTTGAGTACATTACCTCTATGATAAAGCCTTACATTATGAGGTTATCCACATTATCCTCAATTTTATAGGTGTGATTTGGTTCTATATTTTTAGTTACATATTTTTTTCTTTAATGGTCCTATGAAAATTCCATGTGATTAGTGTTCAACATGGGATGAATTCCTAGAATCTCAATGTAATTCCAAGTGAACACATCCTATTGTTACATCTGAAAAGATGTATATACCTCATGTTTAATAGATTTCCTAGAATCACTTTCAATGTTGGTCATGGATCTTCCAGTGTAACCATATTTATCTCTCCGAGTTAATCAACAATGGTAGAGTCGCCTTACAAAAATGTTGGAGTTGATTACTTGATGTATTACCCATATCACTCTCCCCTATTAAATTCCTAATTCAAATCATCCATGGAAGTAGTTTTCATTTCATGTTTCTAGGAGTTTTGGGAGTATTCATTAATTGAACATTCAGAATATGATGCAACAATTTGTGGCACCATTTATGGTGTGAGACCATATTGGAGATCAATATGTGGGATGATGGAATAAAAATGATAATATTAAATTTCTCAAATTTAAATGTTAACTTATTTATACATATATTATGTAATAGGTTTTTTTATATAATGTTTTGGAATGAAATAACTTTCATCTAGGTAACTATCACCATTGGGAGAGTTGACAACATCTCCTGTGATTTTGGATTTAGTTTTCACGAATGAAATCATGAAATCAATGGAATGTGTTATTGAATTCAGGACCAACACATTGATTTGATTGATGGGAACCATGAACTCTACATTAATCTACTTGAATGTCTTAGGCATGATAATATACACCCCATTTGAGGCATTTAATAGAAAACAAATTTCATCCATGGACTATTTTTCTTACATAAGGTCAAATAATGTGTCAATGTTTATTTGTTTAAATGATTTTATGGGGGATTTGTCAACATAAAATGTTCCAATGTTTCCATTGATATAATATTTTATGCATTGGGGGTATTCTGATGGGATGGATATATGTTGATGTAGCCAAGTTCTTCCCAATATAATGTTCAAGGACGTAT
Source organism: Viscum album (assembly GCA_963277665.1). Classification (NCBI taxonomy): domain Eukaryota; kingdom Viridiplantae; phylum Streptophyta; class Magnoliopsida; order Santalales; family Viscaceae; genus Viscum; species Viscum album. The sequence continues at coordinate 1,222,602,989 of OY728131.1, read as the reverse complement.
ATTTCCAAACAACCATGAATTATATGTTATGCATGAGATCCCCAAACTAAGTCCTAATATTTATTTCACATTGAGTTTCATCAAACTAAAATTTATGAAGCGTTTAGAATGGAATGAGGTTGAAACCCAATCCATTGTTAATAAATTTTCTTTTGGTGTTAATTTCATTTATCCAACAATCTATATACAGGGTTATCACATGTACCTCTATGATGGAATTATCATCTTACTCAGGGAACGGAAAGATCATGTGCATTCTATAATATAAATTTCTTCATGATATACTTCCGCAGTAGAAACTTCCACTTCTAAACCCTATTGGCTTGAGAAGGTCAATATGAGTTCTTTCCATAGGTCTTTTGATAGACTCTGATCATCCAAAATTGGTAAAATGGTTGGAACTATGGCTAATTTTTTCAAAAAACATACTTATAATGTAATGTAATATGTTTTCCATAATGGGGATGCTATTTTTCGGGTGGTTTTTGGAACTGAATTACTTGATGTATACCAATCATCCCATAGAGTATGAGTTGATGGTGGCTATACTATTGGGGGATTACATCAGTTATGTATGCCTAAAGCCTGATTCTATGTAGGTGATGAAATATCCTCTAGTAGATCGTATAGAATGATCATGTTATGGAATATCTATCAAGTGTGAAAGAATTTCCTTACTACTAGTAAGCTCTATGTATAGCTATCCCTCCAATTCCAGCAACATAAATTGTTCTAGAAGGGGCACGATAAAATTAGTGACTCCCTGAACAATTGTGTCTTCCCATATATACAGGAATATAATGTCATATCCCATAAGTTCACCAATAATGTGTAGGTATTTTTGGTTCATAGAAACATTCTTCATCTGAAAAGGGATCCATTATTTAAATAAAATTAATGACACAATAGATGCACTCTTAATCTTATTGAACTCTTCCTGGTGTGGTGTCACTTGTTTTACCATTTGGTAGAGTGATGCCAATGACATTGGTTATACAGGATTTAAGTCTGATAAATTCAAACACAACATTGGATTTAGAAGATTACCTTATTCCATTGTTTTCTTTTCACTAATTTAGCCATATAAATTTTTGGAAGTTTGTATTTTGTTGGACTAACCTATTAATGATGTTGTTTTCATTAAAACAGATGTGTTTAAAAAAAATTTGTTGTTTCAAATGTTTTCAAGGGATATCATGAGTATAGTTGAACATCTTTCTATCTATCTAGATATTTAACTTTTGTGTGATCTTGTGTTTCACTTCCTTCTATTCTTTCTTCTCCATTGGATTGGTGCTGGAGACACATGCTACCTTAGAAGGTGGAATTCCCGCCTTTACATTTCATGAGTCCACCATCATTACTGGAATTTGTAGGATATGGAATGTTAATAAAGTTGTTCTCTAGTTCCAATATGATGTATCTAGGGATATTATTATTTTAAAAATACTAGACCTAGAAATTAATCTATTTAAACTATTTTTCCTCTATTCTCTATGATCATCCTGACACGGTGGTCATTTTTGTTGATTCTTAGGAGGTGGATCCGATAAATATCTCGTCAGATATAGGGAAGGAATGAGTATATAGGATTACATAAGATTAATATTAGTGGACACTTATTTCCCATCTATATTTACATGGTATTATGGAATTACATAGTTGTTATCTTTGGTTGCTACGGTTGAATCTTCCACTCTTTGAAGGATCGTGAAAAGATCAAGAAACCCTCCAAAATATTTCATAGGGATACGTTTCATATAGAAATAATCAAAAATATTTTCTATAAAGATGTGAAAAAACATATTATTAAGTGAGTGATATGTTTTAGAAGTATTTCAATATTTTCTACTAGGTAATAATATCTGAAAATATTTTATACTCATGGTTATTATAGTTTGATAGGTCATGGACTATTATCTTTGACAAAAATGACCTGAAATGGAATAGAAACATATAATGGAGGACTTCCAACATTGTAATTGACTAATCATACAAGATAGTGTATCATACTAACAATGGTAACTACAGTTATTGCACAAATAAACAATGGTTCACCACTTCATTTTGTTTTGTTGTCCCCATAAAGGGATCAAAATTTGAGAAAAAGGCATCAATTGTCATTCTGGGACTACTGATCCATTCAAAATGGGAAATGTATGATTCATTATGTTTTTAGGGGGAAGATTAGGATCTACCAATTATAGGAAATCCTTATTTTCTGGTTTTATATGTCCACACCATTCCTCTATGAATTACAATCTTGCTGTGAGTGATGAAAGATAATTCATGATCCCCCAAGGGATATTTGGTTGTGTCAGATCTCAAAAAGACATAGAGACAAATAGGGAAATCTATGGTGGAACTATTGGTATCTATTGTGGATAGCCTATAGGGGATATCACGTGAAGATCTATCTGGCATGATTTTGGTTTGGTAGAAAACATAAGAAACTATATGTCTACTATTGTGGGATCCATGTAAATTGTTGGTTGGTATCTTACATTTATAGGATGTTGCATATCAGTTTTAGTTAGTGTGGTAAACCCACTTTGTCAAGGTATATCAACAGGGGTTGAATATAAAGGATCTTCATGGAGAGTATATTTTTTAGGAAGGCTGCATGAATTTTCTAATTCATTGAATCTCTTAAATTCATTAATTTCAACCTCCTATTTACAAAACCTTTTAATTATGTGAAAGGTGCTTAAACACTCTAGGAGGTAGGCGAGGAACAATCTAACTATTATCCTTCTCATAGTTGGATGTCTTTCTATAAGGTATTGGTAGAGTGGTTAGGGGAATTTCCCATATTTAGGGAATGATTATGGTTCCAGGTATGCACAAATCAATCAATTTTTTTTCTGGAACACATTATGAACCAGAAGATCTTCCTCACTTCCCACCTCAAAATTGACCTCATGTTCTGTTGTGTCGGATAGGGTGGAATTGATATCATTCAATGACACATTAATAAATTTCATGCATTCTATCATTATCTTAGTGAGACTGGATATTTCTACGCCCTCTATGAGTCCTTTCCCTCTCTTTTAAGGATTATAAAGGATCCATTTTTGAAAAATGTAATCTTCATATATTCTCTAAGAATTTTAATCATGCATGTAGAGACCCAAAACTTGATATACATGGAAATTAAATTACTTCTGTGGAATACTTAATACATAACAAAAATTGACACAAAAAAACCATAATAGTTTAGTGTCATTGGAAAATCGGAATATAATCTTCTAATCTTGGTGAATGATCTTCAACATCTCCAATTAAGATCTTATCCATTTTTTTTCTTTCCTAAAACCTTTATTTATATCCTGTGGAAAAGAAAACATAAAAAGGGTGAGCTCAAATGCTCGGTAAGAGTAAACATAGAGAACATAAAACAATTCATAAACATTTGAATGAAAAAACATGAACATAAAATCTAAACATCAAAATCTTGAGCAAAGACATAAATCCTGGAAGTACGTAAGTCATAGACCATAATGGATCATCAATCATGATAAAATAGCATGGGAATAAAACATGTAATTGCAGAAAACCATTAATCACATGATATTATTTCCATAGTATCCAAGGCATTGCTGCCAAGACTATCTTAGTGGAAAAAGTCCATTTCTGAATCGAGTTCACTCCTCGTTCCAGTACTGTAACACTGAAGCGAATTAAATTATCATTCCATCCATTTCTATCTCATGAGATATAAATCTTTACCCAATGCATTAGAGGGATATATAGGTCCCAACCATATCATAATGAAACCATTCTTATGTGTGCCCCAATATCACAAATCATAACATTACCCATGTAATAAAAATGGGATTCTTAAACATCATGCCATCATAACATAATCCATATAAGATAAAATGACATCATCAAATTAATTACATCATAAAATAATCAAATAAATTTAAAAATAGGGATAGAAATAGAACCTTATATTATTTTATATGGAAAATAATTTTCATAAAACACCTGAACTCCATTCTTGAGGAAAATATCCTTTCTACATAAAAAACATGTTTCCTTTCTTAGCATGTCATACAATTTTAAACTAAAATAAGTTTATTAAAAATATAATTGAAATTTTTAAAGGAATATTCATGGAAATAATGTTTTATAAGATCATAAAAATCCATTACCTCTTTATAAGTTAAAAAACATTCTTCTCATTCTTTGGCTGGAAAAGTCAAAAAGTTCCTCGTACTGAAAATGACAAAAGTTTCCTTTCATATATTTTACTAAAAACACACCAATGGGTAAAATTGGATTTTAAAAAATTGTAGGAATATAGAATTAATATTAAATATTGAAGGAACATGAGTTTGGATGATAAATATTCCATAGTAAATACCGAAGTAAAAAGAATCTCAGATAAAAATTAAGATTGCGATATTTTCCCTTACCTTTTGTCCAATTTCTTCTGTACGTGTGCGATAATCCAATATATTGTATTTACAAATATTATTAACATATAACAGAACCATAATAATATTTATGATATCATATATGATTCACTTACGACTTTATATTATCCGTTCATTTGGTAATTCCATGTTAAAGCAGCGTTTTGGGTAAAATCGTTTCATTTATCATCCGTGTTTTGACTTGTAATTATTCATATGATTACTTAGATCATGATTAATTAATTAAAGTACATAAAAAATTATTTATATATAATATGTATTCATAATATACATATATATAACAGATCTATAAATGGAATGATATATACCGTTCATGAAGACGGTAGGTCGTACGTACGCATGAACGTTGTTTTCGTTTCTTTATTAAATTTAATATATGTAAGAAAATAACATATACATAAATCCAGTATCATTAATATGTCATATATTTCATTATTACTTATTATATATACTACATAATCATTCTTGAATTGTTAACATGGAAAATGAATCTCATCACGTTGTGGAGACGGTAATTCGTACGTATGCACAGGCGATGATATCGTTCCCATATTTGTTGAATGGAATTAGATTGGATGATATAATATCTTATAATCATTATTATTTTATAATAATAATATATAGTTATTCTTTACACCTGTTTACACATCCAAGTAAGGTGGTGGTGGAAAAAATATTACACCACAGCGTGGAGACGGTATTCCATACGTACGCACGTGCGGTGATTTCGTTTTCCATAGGATGGATAGAAGGTGAAATAGGGTTGTTTCATATTTATAGTAACATATTAGTATATAATTAATACTTATTTTATTACTTTATAATGAAAAAACTAAAGAACAGTAAGTAGAAGAAGAAAGAAACTTGAAAGAGTCGGTAGAAGAGATTACCTCTTCCTCAATGCACCTCCTTTAAACATCTTCTTAGGGCACTAGAGTTGGTATTTTGAGAAGGCCAGAACCTATATGATATAACTAGAGAGGTTAATAAGAGGAATTTTCAGGGTTTGGACGATCATAAAGGATCAAAAGGGTGTGATGAGAAGAGGGAAGGGGTGCCCTTTTTATAAGGAAAGAGAGGGGTACCTTTGGTAACATAAGAAATATTAATTTATAATAAATTCAACCTCACTTAAAAACCTCCAAAAATGACTCAAATACTAATATTATATGATATAGGGTTGTAATATCATCAACCAATAAAATGTAGACATGTTGGGAATTTATTTTAAACATTATCAACTTGATTTATCCTTATTCAATCTATTTAATTTTATTTGTGGTAATGCGATATTAATTTTAAAATTGTTATAAATAATTACTTATGTGTTGTTAATTGTCCACAATTGGATACTTTATGCCATTTTAGACCATATAAATTTTAATTTATAATTTTTAAATATTTCTTTGATTTTTAAACAATTTTATAGTATGTTATTTTTATAAAATAACAATTGTGTCAATTTTGACACTATTCATTTATTTGAATTTAAATAAAATCTACACAAAAGATATGATAAAACTGAAAGATTTAATAGATTCATAAAATTTCATATTTATCTATTAAATTAGTGGATCACATTAAATAGTCAATATAATATTTATTTTAATATCTTTAATACCATTTATTTGATATTTCAATCAATAAAATAATTTCAAGATCACTATTGTGTCACCTTTAATGATAATTATTTAATAACTAAAAATTATAAATAAATATACATGATGTAGATAATTTTATTAGATTTCTTTATACTATTCATTTTGAAAGTTTCATGAAGTTTATCACTAATGTAAAATTATTGTAATTATAAGATTTAAAAGAGTGACATGTTGTCACTTGCTTTGGTTTTAATAATAATAAAATTATTTTCATTGTCAAAAGTCCATAAAATGAATCTATTACTACCCTCAGGTAATATGTATCTACGTTTAGTCATCCAATATAATTTTGGAAGGTTTTGAGGTAATTTTATAATCTTATTTTGACCCTTAAGTACCTGATTTTCCTCAAACTGTAGTAAATAATAATTACCGTAGTTACTATTCATAATATAAAAAAATAAAAGTAACCTATTAAAATAATTTGGACTAACTGAATTTAAATATGGAATCCATTTTTCAAAATTCAAAACATAGAATTTTCAGTTCATAATTTAAAATTAATCTCGTTGTTAAAGAAACAGGTTTTAAAAGTTAAAACATTTCCAAAGATTGAAATGTTTTTACCAATGAATTCAATGTAAAATTAATAGTAATGATAGAAATTATATTAAATGGTAAAAAATACTATATTTATACTTTAAGACATTCAATATTATAATTTATCCATTTAAATTATTACAATGAAGAAGTTGTTTTTAATTAAAATATAGCGTGTATTTACTATACAATAAAATATGGTAGTTATCAAAATAATATAAAAAATTTATCCAAAGTAAATTTTTAAATCCAGATTCTAGAGAATAATTTTATTTTGTAAAACTGAACTTATAAACATGTCAAAACTATATTTAAAGTGGTTGCTCCATCAAAAAGTGGCAAAACTGCATTTTTTGAAAAAATTTTATTTTACCCAAAAATATTATTTTGTTCTCATACCACATTCTAGAAAATGTTTAAGATGAATTACAATTTTATAAAATTCAACATTTAGTTAATACTTTTCCTAACGGCTAGTTCTTAATAATATTATAACCATATATCATTGTTTAGTGAAACCCGGTATTGCGTACTACACACGCTATCGAGGAAGGTTGGGATTGCGTGTAACGCAATCCAAGTCAGGGTTTTGTGTAGTGCAAGACTCTTTTTTGTTTCATATAAAAAAATCCAACCATATATCATTTATACGTTGAATATATATATATATATACACTCAATGTTGAGTAGAATAACTACTATCAAACAAACTTGAATTTGTGTGTAACAAGGTTCAAGAATAGTGTTGCGTTTACTACAAGATAATACGGTGTTGCGTAAAGCGCATGATAATCTTGGTGTAGCATACAACAGAAGATATAAATGAAATTAAAAATAATATGCATTATAAAATCTCGGGTTGTTACATTCTACCCCCCTTAAAATGAATTTCGCCCTCGAAATTCATCAGGGTTATAAATGGTTTATTATAGTAGAGTTTCTTTCATAGAAACCCACATCATAAAAAGTAATACCAAAACTTATCTTTAAAAACTAAAGTATGAAACGTAATGGTTACACAAATTAACTAATCACTGGGTTTCCACATAGAATTACATAGGGGAAAATATGGATATTAAAGAGAAATCTGACAATCATGTTCTAATGGAGAGTGGTAGAGAACATGGCTATAAAAAATCCAGTAATCACAAAGCCATAAATTTTTGATTATTTAAGGTACCATCTTATTCATCGTATATGAGAATAGTAGGACAACATTTTTGGTTTTCAAGATCATTTCCCTAAAGTTGAAGAATTTGAATTAGAAGAAAAACTGACTTGATTTTGGTACAATATTTCTGTTGTTTATGCCTTGAACAATTTCCACTTCATCTCTTAATGAAAAGAAGTTGAATTTGTTTTCTGTGAAATGTTAGCAGATCATGTGATAGAATGATAGTTCATTCCATCTATCTCAAACAAAAGGATATCAAAAGTTAATAAATATACATAAGTCCATCTATAGTGAGATTAATCATATATGGTTCCTAAAATGGATTTATACTTCATATATCATACCTCTTAATATAATAAAAGTACTTTCTACTAACCATTTACTTCCTGTAGGCCAGTGGTGGGAGATAACGGCTTGTCACACTTCGGTTGTGGGATAGATTCCCATAGCCTTCTCCGACGCGACGGGTTGTCACCAGTCCTGCAGGTTTTCCTTTTTTCTAAAACTATGTTATTATAAAATCCCATCAATAAAATCAAAAAAAAAAGATCTATCCTTATACAATACTAACTTATGTCCAACATAATCCATTCCAATCTTTAGGCTTATCCAAAATACTTCTTTCCAAGAACATAGTAGAAAGAAAAAAATTACTATAAATGTCATCTATTGAGAATGTGAATACTATCATTTTTCCAATATATATTTTGTTGATCGCATTACAAAAATGAGAATACCTTAATCATGTATTTTCTTCAAAAATTAATACCCATTTAACCTTATTGAAAACATTAAGGCTATCAAAAATTAACTCTTTCTACATACCAAAATCCCAAAATTTCTATATACTCAATCCATGATATCACTTTGTCCTTATATCATTCATGAGCCCATGAATTCTTTTATACATTTAATTTTCTCATTATCCATTCATTATGTGCTTGTCATCTTATTTCTAAAATCACTTTTCATTGTTACCGGTGCCATATTCCTATGGAAAATCACAATGGAAGAATACATTGATATTTCAATATACCATAAAAGTATCTCAACAACATTATTCATTAATTCCAATACACAAACCATTCAATCCATCCTCTTAAATTATTGGCATGGAATAGGTCCTTCCTCTATTTAGAAGTAACCTCTTATGTTCGTGCATTGAGTTGGGTAATGCCCATGTTCTCGACAGATAATACATTGAACTTCGTAACAGTCTGCCACTCTATGACCCATTTCCCCCCATAGATAGCATCATCCCCTACATTTGAGGTATACCTCAAGGTTCTTCTTACTTTATTTAGAAATCTCAATCTTCCTTTCTCTATGCTCCTTACCAAGCGAACATGCATAAAATTATATCTTCCTTTTATTTGATGAATTAGGAATAGCACTAATTTTCACCTTGTTAATCATATATCATGATGTCTGATTCAGCATAATCATAAAATCTTTCACTCCAAGCATTACCGAATTTCATTGCTCATAGTCACCAATTTCTCCATTAGATTCAATGTTGACGCAATTCCTTCTGGATCACTCCATTAACTAAAACTAGAAATCATTGATTAAGAAATAGTTAAAATAATGAGGAACCTCATAATCATAAAAAGTCACTTATATGATGTATAACTTATGAAACCTTCTTTAACCTATGATATCTTAGGTTCACCCTAGGTTATTCATGATTGTAAACATAATTTTAGGACTGTATCCTATAGTTATACTAAACCTAAGGGACATCCCTAGACATACCTTAGAAATATCTAGGGATCTCACTAAAGTTATCAAATCATAGTTTCCAAAGATTGACTAAACCTTTCCTCTGATAAAAACTATAGAGACCCCAAACATGAAGTACATGGACATTACAATACTTTTGTGAAATACTTAATACATAAAAAAAACAGAAACCAAAGGACCGTAATAATTTAGTGTCTTTGGAAACTCGGAATATAATCTTCTAATCTTGGTGAAAGATATTCAACATCTCCCTTAAAGATATTCCCCTTTTGTTTTCATTCCTAAAACCTTTCTTTATATCCTGAGGAAAAGAAATCATAAAAAGGGTGAGATCAAATTCTCAGTAAGGGTATACATAGAGAACATAAAACAAGCCATAAACATTTGAATGCAAAAACGTGACATAAAATCTAAACATAAAAATCTTGAGAAAAGACATAAATCAGGGAAGTACGTAAGGCATAGATCATAATGGATCATCAATAATGATAAAATAGCATGGGAATAAAACATTTAATTGTGGAAAACCATTATGCAAATGATATTATTTCCATAGTAGCCAAGGCATTTTTTCCAAGACCATCTTAGTGGACAAAGTCCCTTTCTGAATCGTGTTCACTCCTCGTTCCCGTCCTATAACACTAAAATGGATTAAGTTATTGTTATGGCCATGTCTATCTCATGATATATAAATATTTACCCAATTCATTGGAGGGAGATATAGGTCCCACCCATCTCATAATAAAACCATTCATATGTGTGACACAAAATCATAAATCATAGCATAACCCATAAAACAAAAATGGGATTCTTAAACATCATGCCATCATAACATAATCCATAAAAGATAAAAGGACATAATAAAATTAATTCCATCATAACATAATCAAATCAATTTAAAAATAGGGATAGAAACAGAACCCTATATTGTCATAGATGGAAAATATTTTTGATAAAACACTTGAACTCTATTCTTGAGGAAAATATCCTTTCTACTTCAAAAACATTTTTCCTTTCTTAAAATGTTATAAAATTTTAAACTAAAAGAATTTGATTAAAAATAATAATGAAAATTTTTAAATTAATCTTCATGGAAATAATGTTCTATGAAATAATAAAAATCCATTCTTGTCGTATAAGTTAAAAAAACATTCTTCTCGTACATTGGCTAGAAAAGTCGAAAAGTATCTCATACTAAAAATGATAAAATATTCCTTTCATATATTTTACTAAAACCTCCCCAATGGGTAAAATTGGATTTAAAATTTTTTAATAGGATATAAATAAGATTACATATTGAGGAAACATGGACGTGGATGATAAATATGCCCCAGTAAATACCGAAGTATAAACAATCTCGGATAAAAATTGAGATTGTGAGATTTTCCCTTACCTTTTGTCCAATTTTTTTAGTATGTGTATGAGACTCCAATATATTGGATTTAAACATATTATTAAGTTTTAACAGAATCAGAATAATTTTTTTTATATCATATATGATTCACTTATGACTTTATATTATCTGTTCATTTGTCAATTCCATGTTAATGCAATGGTTTGGGTAAAATCGTTTCATTTATCATCCGTGTTTTGACTTATAATTATTCATAGGATTACGTAGATCATTATTACTTAATTACAGAATATAAAACATGATTTATATATAATATATATTTAGAATATACATATATATTATATATTGATAAATGAAAAGAAATACACCGTTCACGGAGACGGTAGGCCGTACGTACGCATGAACATTGTTTTTGTTTCCTTATTAAATTTAATAAATGTAAGTAAATAACATATACATAAATCCTGTAGCATTATTATGTCATATATTTAATGATTTCTTATTATATATACTTTATAATCATTCTTGAATTATTAACCTGGAAAATGAATCTCATCACATTATCGAGACGGTAATCCGTACGTACGCACGAGCGATGATATCGTTACCATATTTATTAAATGGAATTGGAGTGGATGATATAATATCATAGAATAATTATGACGCTATAATAATCATATATAGTTATTATTTACACCATTATACCCATCCATGTATGGTGGTGGTGGAAAACAGATTACACCACAACATGGAGACGGTATTCTGAATGTACGCACGCGCGGTGATTTCATTTTCTGTAGGATGGATAGAAGGTGGAATAGGGTTGTTTAATATTTATAATAACATATCAGTATGTAAGTAATACTTATGTCATTACATTATAATGAAACAACTAAATAATAGGATGTAGAAGAAGAAAGAAACATGAAAGAGTCGGTAGAAGAGATTACCTCTTCCTCGACGCACCTCCTTTAAAATTCTTCATAGGGCACTAGAGTTGGTATTTGGAGAAGACCAGAACCTCTATGGTACAACTAGAGAGGTTTAGAAGTGGAATTTTCAGAGTTTGGACGAGCTTTAAGGCTCAAAATGGTGTGAAGAGAAGAGGGAAGGGGTTCCCTTTTTATAAGTGAGGAGTTGGGCACCTTTGGTAACATAAGAAATATTAATTTATAATAAATTCAATCTCACTTAAAAACCTAAAAAATGACTCAAATTCAAATATTTGATAAGATAGGGTTGTAATATCATAAAACAATAAAATTTAGACATGTTAGGAATTTATTTTATACATTGTTAACTTGATTTATCCTTATATAATCTATTTTATTTTATTTATTGTAATAAGATTCCAATTTTTAGATTGTTATAAATAATTAATTATGTATTTTGAACTATCCATAATTGGATAATTTATGGAATTTTAGACCATATAAATTTTATTTTATAAATTTTAAATATTTTTTTGATTTTTAAACAATTTTATATCATGTTATTTTTATAAAAAAACAATTCTGTCAATTTTGACACTATTCATTTATTTGAATTTAAATAAAATTCACACAGAAGATATGTTTGAAATAAAAGATTTAATATATTCCTAACATGTCATATTTATCTATAAAATTATTGGAGCACATTAAATAGTTCATATAATAATTATTTTAATATATTTAAAACCATTTATTTGATATTTCAATCAATAAAATAATTTCCACATCTCTGTTTTTCACCATTATTTATAATTATATAATCCCTAAAGATTTTAAATAAATATACATGATGTATATAATTTAATTATATTTCTTGGAGACAATTCATGTTATATGATTCATGAAGTTTATCACTAAATTAAAATTATTATACTTAAAAGATTTAAGAGAGTGACATGTTGTCACTTTCATTTGTTTTAATAATAATTAAATTATTTTCAAGGTCAAAAGTCCATAAAATAAATCTATTCCAAACCTTAGGTAATATGGTTCTACTTTTAGTCATCCAATTCAATTTTGGCAGGTGTTAAGAAATAGTTTTATATTCATATTTTTAACCTTAAGTACATGATTTACCTCTAACTGAAGTAAATAAAAATTATCGTGGTTACTATTCCTAATATAAAAAAATAAAAGTAACCTATTAACATAATTTGGACCCACTTAATTCAAACATGAAATCGATTTTTCAAATTTATAAGCACAAAATATGAAGTAATTATTTTAAAATTATTATCGTTGGTAAGAAAACGGGTTTTAAATGTAAAAATATTGCCAAAGATTGAAATGTTTTTTCCATTGATTTCAACGTAAAATTAATGGTAATGACCAAAATTATATTAAATGGTACAAACATATTCTATTTATACTTTAAAACCATTCAATATGATAATTTATCCATTTAAATTATTGCGATGAAAAAAGTTGTTTTTGAATAAAATATAGTGTGTTTTTACTATTCATTAAAATATGAAAGTTATCAGAATAATATGAAAAATTTATCCAAAGTAAATTTTTATATCCTGATTCAAATAATAATTTTATTTTTTCAAATTTAACTTATAAACATTTCAAAAACTAGATTTAATGTGTGTGCGCCATCAAAAGGCTGCAAAACTGCATTTTTTAAAAAATACTTATTTTACCCAAAAAAATTATTCTATTCTCATACCATGTTCTAGAAAATGTGTAATATGAATAATAATTTTATAAAATTCAAAATTTACTTAATATTATTCATAATGTCTAGTTCATAATAATATTATTACCATATATCGTTGTTTACAGAAACCCGATATTGCGTACTACACACGCTATCGAGGAAGGTCGTGATTGTGTGTGACGCAAGCCAAGTGAGGGTTGCGTGTAGTGAAAGACTCGTTTTTTGATATATATATATATATAATAAAATAAAACCATATTTCATTTATACATTGAATATATATATAGAAACACTAAATGTTGTGTAGAAAAACTACTATCAAACAAACATGAAATTGTGTGTAACACGATCCAAGAATAGTGTTATGTATACTGCAAGGTAATACGGAGTTGCGTGTAGCGCAAGATAATATTGGTGCATCTTACAATAGAAGATACTAAAGAAATTAAAAAGTATATGTCTTATAAAATCTCAGGGTGTTACAATGCACTTCCTTATAAATGTTTCTCGGACACAAAATTAGACATAATGGGTTGATTAATTCTATTGAATGTTACTTAATCAAGAGAAGATTTATTCCCACATTTGAAGATATAGTTGAGGTCACAAATCCCCCTTCCCTAAGAGATTATGATGTTTCTGTTAGACTTCCAAAACTTTTGGGGTCTGTTTTTCTGATCTCAATGGTTGGGATAAAAAACTACCTAGCCCTAGGCAGTGATATTTCTCAAGAAATTTCATGGCTTATACTACTGGGGATTGCCTTATAATATTACAGAGTATTGTTTGGATAGTGGTGTGTGCATCATTTGGTATGCACAATAATTATCTTTTTCAAAAGGACATTTCTATATTTTAGACCACTTTTCTCTGTGATGGATGAATTCTCCTAAGAGGGAGACATTCTTGACATTTCCATATTCAGGATAATAAATTCTCTCAACTGCCCTCCCATTTCTAGACTGATGTTGGTGAGCATTCATAAGAACCTACATTTATTTGATCACATATTTGGTTTTGTAGAAGGTATGTTCGTTAAATATGACTTAAATCTATAACATTTCATGATATAACTTTTTGAGGAATTTTTTTATGGGTAGTTCAAAAAAAACATACACCATGTGTGCACCCCATCCTCTAAAATGGATACCAGATGTAGAATCTAAAATAATCTATTACAATTTTTTAACACACTGAGGAATTCATGTTGAGGGGCTCTGTAACACCCCAAGCTTCCATGGTACGCTTCTCTTTGAATAATACAATAGCTTGTTTTGTACGCAACTTCGAGTTCTAACACACACCACAACAAATCAAACTAGCCTTTATGAATAGTAATACCCACCATTTCAAATTATAAAAATTTTATCAGTAAAAATGGACTTCATTTTTAGATTCAGAATATCAAAATTATCTTAGGGCGAAATTTTGGTATTTTTCTGAAAACTTTCAAATTTTGATAAATAGTGAAAATTGCTAAATTTTAATTAAAAAGAACTTTTTAAATTGAAATAATTAATAGTGATAAATTATGAATTTAAGTGGTTTTAAAGTATATTTAGAATATATTTTTATCATTTAATAAAATGTTCATAATTGGACATAATTTTACATTTAAACCGGATATAAACAAAGGTCAATCTTTTGATAGTTATTTTTCCTTAAAAACACACTTCTTGTTTTGACAGCGGGAATTAATTTCAAATTAATTTCTGCCACTTCTGTGTTCTGAATTTAGAAAAATAGATTCCATATTTAGAATCATGAGGTCCAAAATGTGTAAATTGGTAACTTATACTTTTAGACATTTTGAATAATTACTTCAGTAAATATTTTATTTACCATGATTAAAGGATAAATCCGGTAAATAAGGGTAAAAAATAATACTATAATAATAATAAATTAACCTAAAACAAGTCTTAACCCTATTGGATGATTGATTTCCGACCATGGGCATATTTGGGTCTATTTTGGGACCCCATAGAGCCACTTGTAAGTGATAATGACACTTTAAATTAATTAAGTTAATGTAAATACAAAAATTACATAAGCATGTATCTTTTATCAAAATACTTTTTATACAGGGATATATATGTTATATTTTTGACTATAAATATTCATTTGAAATATAAGGATATTTCATTCATCATGGTATTTTTTTTAATTTTTATACATCTAATAAACTATATTATTTATGACACAATAGTAATGTAGTGTTTACCTCATTAATAAATGATTTAAATAAATAAGATTATAAATACTAAAATAATACCCAAACCCTATCCAATTATTATTGAATGATTTTATTTCGGTCATGAGTCATCTTATCTTTTACATTAATGAGTTTTGGACATTTATAAACCTAGTAAAATTATATAATAAAATAATATTTTTAATCATTCGTAAAGAGCCTCTCCCCCCCTTGTAAAAGGACACCACTTCTAACCAATTTCTCACAACTCTCAAGCCTTTTGGATCGTCCAAACTTTGGACAATTAATCTCCCTACATCCCTCTCCTCCTCCTAGAATCCATAACGTAGGCATAAGTCACTTCAAGAGTCCTTTTTGGTTCAAACCAAAGGGAGTTAACCAAATTAAAGGTAATGATTTCTCTTAGCTTTTTTCTTCTATTTTACTTCTCAAACACCTAAACTCTTATTACTATTTTCTTTTGTAAAAACACCCTAATAATCAATATACTATGATATTTGTATTAGAGGTATTTTACCTACACTTACACACACCTCCTTCTAATGGGTGAAGAACATAATGTTTCTGTGGATGGAAACCAAACGCCTCACGAAATGATGATTGTTCAATTATCTCCTACCACCTCTCATGGTGGAAATTATGATGGAACTATAATTAAATATGATATTAATTATATTTATTTTATATATAGGATTCTGTAATTTCATTTTATTGGATACCATTATTTGTGTCATGTTTTATATATATACGATAATTTCATTTGAGGAAGTGCGGACTACCGCCCCCTCAAAGAGATATCTCTCATTCATACCATACATGGAACGTATAAAAGATGGTGTTAATAAACATAAGTTACATATATAAGATATTATATTATAATGTAATAATAGTATACATATATATCATTTGGTTTTTATTCCTTTTAAAATGAAAAATGAAATGGAAGTAGTGTTCGTGCATACGTACGGACTAGCGTCTCCACGAACGCAATGAAATTCATTTCTCATCGTATCCATTCAACAATAATTTGATTTGATGATTAAAAATAATTATTAATTATTTGATATCATTTTGGATATGAATAAGATACAACCTATGGTAGAAAACACGGCTTATGTAACAAAACATATAAAACAAAGCGAGTAAGTGAATACCTGAAACAACGATAATACTAAAATATTATTAACAAAGCAATATTAAAATATCATATATGATATCATATTTATGTATATGATTCTTGTATAATTTAATAACAATTATTTTACTACTATACTAGAGGATAAACTACCCTCGACCATGGAAAAGTACAAGGTAGAGGTTTATTTTACAATCTCTTCATTTTCCGAGGTTTTTTATACGTAATTACCTACTAGGACCTCTTTATCATCCATATCAATGTTTCTTAAAAATGTATTTCTAAAAAATTTTAATAATTACTAGACAATGGGTTAAATTCATTTATACCCTTATGTGTTTTTAAAGAAATATTTCCATTGTTTTCCAAACAAGGTACTTTTTAACCTTTTCGACAAATTTAAGGTAAGAATGTTTTTTCAACTTTTACTGCAGGTGCGGTTATTTTCCACCATTATAAAATCATCAAAGATTCCCTTAAAAGCTTATATGAATATTTTAAAAATAAATAATTATGTGACTCTTAAATTATTTCGAAATAGAAAGAGATATTTCTCTAAAAAGGATTTTGATTTTATCCATGTCAACATCCATTGATGGATTTTAAGTTAATTTGAAATTGATTTATTATGATAAAAAACTTCCATATTGTATTGAAGGTTTTGTGATATGTTTGACTGTGGATGGGCTATTTTAATACCATTCATGGTTTATAGTTAATGTATTGACATTTCGTATTCCAGTTTTAATACAAATGTTTAGGATATTTTTAATCCTTTTCATATGAAGAATGTATTGGACTTAGTAAGTGATGGGTGGAGCCCGCTATATCTCCTCGATGCATCGGTATGTCTCATGAGACATCTAAAACTGCAATTGGCTGAGGACCATTCCAAATTTGATATGTGGTTTTGGATGAGGCCTTAATCATTTTTAGACGTCTTGGCCGAGGCCTTGCCAAATTGTTTCAGAATGTCTGAAATTATACATTCCCTCATTAGGGAAATAATATTGATGGTTCATGTGGTCATTAGACTAATATAATACCAATTATTATGTTTTATTATGGAATTATTTATTCATCTCATACTCCTTCCATAAAAGTATTCATGTTTATTATTGGAAAATTCACGTGGTTTCAATTATTCACCATGATTAATATTTATGTTGTCTTCTGCTGTGTTTCTTACACTTACTGAGCGTTTGAGCTCACCCCTTTCTTATGTTCCATTTTCTTAGGATACGAAGAAGATAGTTATGAGTAAATTTCAGGCATTATGTAGGAGGCTTGGATGTTTCCATTAGAGTAAATTTTTGTTGTATTTCTTTTCAAGTTGTAACGTTGAACTTATTTATGAATCTTGTTTCCAATAATACTAAACTGATCAGTCATTTGAGACATGATTTCCTTGTGATCATTACAATGTTATGTAATAAGGCACCGACTCTAGGTAACTAGGGTTGGGGCATTACAGTTGGTATCATGTTTATAACAAACCTTGGAAGCTATATTTAGATAAACTATGAATAGAGCACATAAACCTAAGATGGACTTTGAGGATTCGTATAGAAAAACTTCCTACAAATATTGGTATAGTAGAGATTTTCTGAGTTTTCTGAGAAAAAAATCCCTATCTGGATACGAGTAGGTAGAGGCAGCTCTGGCGTAGATGCACCTAGGGGTAAAACCCTAAAACATCGCTTTGAGCTGGACTCAAACGAGAACTGGTGCACGACAATGGGCCTTGCTACACTATTGGTTACGACACTCCTAGGGGATATGCCTAGGATAATTCTCATTTTATTTAAAAACCATTATGAAGGGTTTATGAGTATATAATTCCTCAAAGAAGTCATTTTTATGATTATGGATTATATCCATAAACTGTTCAACTTATTGTAAGTGTTTTACAAGTTTGGATTTATGTATTGCGATTCATAAACTAATCAAATGTATTCCATTGTTTAGAAATTTCACCAAGTGGAAGGAATGGAAACTGTATCAATGTGCACACTCCATATAGAGATTTCCCTCTTGTTCATGTTAATTATAATGGAGATGGTGATACAACTAGTTCTGATCAGCTTATCACCATACTGGGACAACTCACTCAGGTTATGAATAATAACCTTACCCGTATGGAGCTCCCTGATCCACAACATGGAGGATAAATGTTAGATCGCTTCATGGGGAAACAAACATCGTCATTCAATGGGAATACAAATCCATTGGTAGCTGAGCAATGGATAAGTTTCCTAGAGAAAATATTTCAGGATTTGGGGAGTAGTTAAAGGGAAAAAGTTGGCGTGGCAGTTTATCACCTCACTAGAGATGATGATAAATGGTGGTCATTGATTCAAAACACAAATTAATATGATGAAGTATTAAATATTTAATGGATGGAGTTTAAAGAGCTTTTCTTAGAGAAATACTTTCCTTGTGACCATCGAGAAGATATGGAAAATAAATTTCTGATTCTGAGATAAAAGGAGGATGAAAATGTCGCAAAGTATTAGGCTAACTATAAAAGGTTAGAAAGGCATGCTACATATTATATACGTAACCCAAGAAGTAAGATTGATCATATATTTTATGGGTTAAAAACATTTCTCCGTCGATCTTTAGTATCACAATACTTCTCATCATACGAAGATATTGTATCATGTGCTATCAAGACAAAAAAGGAATTATCTATGTTTTATGACATTGAAGTAATGAAAAAGAAGAAGATATCTTCTGAAAAATCTGGGAATGTAAATAAGGAAATATGGAAGAAGGGAATAATTGGATTACAACCATGTGATAATTGTGGAAGGAAGCACCCTAGTTCATGTCTAAAAGGAAAAGGAGTATGCTACAAATGTGGACAGAATGGCCATCTTTCTAGTGATTGTAAGGGAAAGAAATAAACTACCAATGGTCAATGTTACAATTTCAGGGGGTGGGAAATTATGTAAATTAATGTCCTAAGAATCAGGGGAACTTACCTCAGAGAAATCCAAGGGATCAAGGCCATGTTTATGCTATCACTATTGCTGAGGTAGAAGCTCTAAAAGATATGGTGGTAGGTAATTTAATGGTTTCTTGAAGTATATCCATTTCTTTATTTGATTATGGATCATTGCATTGTTTCATATCTTCCTAGTTTGATAAGAAAATTTGATATTTACAATTTAATTTAACAAGGAAGTTATCAGTCAAAACATTTAAGGGAAGTATCATTGCAACAATGTTCTGTGAATCAGTCCCCATTAGAGCACATAAATGTTCTTTATATACTTATCTCATCGTGATACCCATGATTTAATTTGATATAATACTCGGTATGGATTTTCTTTCGGACCATTATTGTGAAGATTTATTTTAAGAAGAATGAGGTTTCTATTTTTGATGATGATGAGAAGGAACCCCTTATCTTTAGAGCAGAATCGTCACCACCTAATTCTTATCTAGATTCACCCCCAGTAGCTCAACTAAATTCAATATTTGGGGTGGAAGAGAATGAAATGACTGTGGGTGAGGAAATGAATGTTCAAATAGAGGATGTACCTATTGTTAATGATTATGTAGATGTGTTTCTAGAAGATTTACCTGGAAATCCTCCAGAATGAGAAATTGAGTTTTCCATTGAATAAATTCCTGGTTTAAGGCCTATATTGCAGACCCCTTATATAATGGATACTGTGTAATTAGTGGAACTAAAGAAACAACTAGAGGAATTGAGTAATAAAAGATTTTTTCACCCTATTGTTTCTCCATTGGGATCCCATGTCCTTTTTGTTAAGAAGAAAGATGGATCTATGAGGTTATGTATCGACTACTGGAAGATCAATACTATAATAATAACGAACAAGTATCCCCTACCTCGTATTGATGATTTCTTGTTATACTCCAAAAACTACGAAGATCATGAAAATCACTTGCGCGTTATATTGAAGACTCTGAGAAGACATGAATTATATGAGAAGTTTAGAAAGTGTGAATTCTAGCTTCAGGAGATTTCTTTTTTTGGCCATATTGTCTCTAATGATGGAATCTCATTTTATCCTTCTTATACCAAGGAAATCCTAGAATGACAAGCACCAACAATTATAACTAAGGTATGCAGTTTTATTGGTTTAGCAGGTTATTATCGACGTTTCGTCCAGAATTTTGCCCGATTGGCTAACCCATTAATGAAGCTTACAAGAAAAGAAATTAAATTTGTTTGGAAAAAAGAGTGTGAATAGTTTTTTGAAGAACTAGAGATAAGATTAGTAAATTCTATGATATTGACTCTACTATCGGGGAATGATGGGTTCGTTATTTATAGTGATGCATCGTAGTAAGTACTTTGTTGTGTCCTTATGCATAATGATCGGGTCATTGCCTATGTATCACGACAGCTAAAAATTCATGAGCAAAACTATCCTACTCATAATCTTGAGTTATCAGCTGTAATCTTTTCTCTGAATATATGGAGACACTATCTCTATGGTGAAAAGTGTGAGATATATACCGATCACAAGATTTTAATGTATATCTTATCACAGAAGGAACTCAACAAGAGGCAAAGGATATGGATCGAATTACACAAGGATTATTATTGCACTATACACTACCACCCAAGGAAGGAAAATAAGGTGGCAGATGCTTTGAGTAGAAAGTATCATGATGTTTTGAAGAAGATGAGAGTTGAAAGGGATCCTATTTTCATGGATCTAGAAAAGATGGATATGGGAATCACTATGGAAGGTGAAACATCAATACTTTTTCAAATGGATGCCAAACCATCTTTACTAGAAAGGATAAAGCGTTCTCAGACTGATGATGAAGAGTTTCAAAAGAATATTAAAGCTGTGAATGATGGGAGATTGAGTGACTTTGTGAATGAAGTTGGAATTTTGAAATTTGGGAAGAGACTTTGTGTTCCCGATATACCTTATCTAAAAAGGGAATTGTTGGATGATGCTCATAGTTCCAATTTCTCTATACACCCTGGTAGCACTAATATGTATAGAGATTTGAAGAAACATTTTTGTTGGGAAAACATGAAGAGGGAGATCACTTATTTTGTATCAAGATGTATGGTTTGTCAACAAGTGAAAGTTGGAAGGCAACAGTCCGGAGGAGTCATGAAAACCCTTCCCATACCTGAGTGGAAATGGGATAATATTATGATTGACTTTTTCATAGGAATACCAATGACTCCTAGAACAAATGATGCAATATGGTTCATTGTTGATCATCATACCAAGTCAGCACATTATCTTGATATAAGAGATGATGTACCACTTGAACGTCTAGCAAGACTATATATTAATGATGTTGTGAGACTTTATGAAGTACCCCTATCGATTGTTTCTGATCTTGATCCTCGTTTTACATCAAGATTCTGGAAGAGTCTTCAGAAGGCCTTGGATACTGAACTTCGTTTGAGCACTACCTACCACCCTAAAATAGAAGGACAATCAGAACGGACAATAAAAACCTTAGAAGACATGTTGATATCTTTCTCACTAGGCTTTCAGGGTATGTGGGATCAATATTTACCTCTGGTAGTATTTTTCTATAACAATAGCTTCCATTCAAGTATTTGGATGGCACTGTATGAAGCGTTTTATAGAAAGATATGTCGCACAATAACCTGTAGGGATGATGTTGATGAAAGACAACTTGTAGGCCCAGAACTGGTGGAGGAAATTATGGAAAATGTAAAGGTAATCCAAAACCACATCAAAGCAGCTCAAAGTAGGAAGAAGAGCAATACGGAAAACCGAAGGAAGTATTTGGAATTTCAAGTAGGATATCATGTTTTCCTAAAGGTTTCTCCATGGAAGGGAGTTATAAGTTTCGGTATGAATGGTAAATTGAGTCCCAAGTACATAGGACCTTTCGAAATTCTAGAACCAATCGGGACTGTAGCATATCATTTGGAAATGCTGTCAAATCTCTCCAATGTTGATGATGTGTTCCACATATCACTGTAAATAAAATACATTCCTGACCCAATGCATATACTCACATATAAGGAATTATAACTGGAACCCGATCTTTCTTATTTCGAAGAGCCTATCAAGATTCTTGATATGAGAGAACAAGTGTTGAGAAACCAGACGACTCGTCTGGTAAAAGTTGTATAGAGAAACCATAAGATGGAAGAAGCAATGTAGGAACCCGAGGAACTTATGATGAAGAACCACCCAAGTATTTTCATGATGTAGTATTCTAGAAATTTTGAGGATGAAATTATTTGAAGGAGGGGAGAATGTAACACCCCAAGCAACTGTGGTGTACTTCCCTTTGAATTATACAATTGCGTGTGTTGGACGCAACTTCGAGTTCTAACACACACCACAACCAATCAAAATTGCCGTTATGAATAGTAATACCCACTTTTTGAAATTTTATAAATTTTATCTTTCAAAAGGATTTCATTTTTGGATTCAGTATATCGAAATTAGCCTACGGTGATATTTTTCGTATTTTTCTGAAAACTTTCATATTGTGATGAATAGTGAAAATTACTAAATTTTAATTAAAAACAACTTTTTTAATCGAAATAATTAATCGTGATAAATTATGAATTTGAGTGGTTTTAAATTATATTTTGAATATATTTTTACCATTTAGTACAATTTGGGTCTTTGGACATAATTTCACATTTAAACCGAACATAAACAAGTTTCAATCATTTAATAGTTTTTATTTCTTAAAAACACGCTTTTTGTTTTGACAGCGGAAATTAATTTAAATTAATTTCTTTCACTTCATTATTTTGAATTTAGAAAAATGAATTCCATATTTATAATTAGGAGGTCCAAAGTTTCTAAATATGTAGCTTTTTTTAGATATTTTGAATAATTACTTCGACAAATATTTTATTTACCATGGTTAAAGGGTAAATCCGGTAAATAAGGGTAAAAAACAATATTATAATAATACTAAATTACACTAAAAAGTGTCCTAACCATATTGGTTGATACATATACGACCATGGACATCTTTGGGTCGATTTTGGGACCCCATGGATCCACTTTTATGAGATAATGACACTTTATATTAATTAAGTTAAAGTAAATACAAAAATGACATAAGCAGACATCTTTTCGCAAAACAATTTTTACATAGGGTTTTATATGTTATATTGTAGACTATAAATATTCATTAGAAAGATAAAAATATTTCCTAGATCATGTTTGTTTATAATTTTTAGACATCTAATAAACTAAATTATTTATGACACATTAATGATGTAGTGTTTACCTCATTAATAAATGATTTAAATAAATAAGATTATAAAAACTAAAATAATACCCAAAACCTATCCAATTACAATTGGATGATTTCATTTTGATCTTGAGTAATTTTATCTACAACTTTAATGAGTTTTGTACCTTTATAAACCGAATATCATTATATAATAAAATAATATTTTCAGCATTTATTAAAGAGACCCTCCTCCCCCTTATAAAAGGACACCACTTCTGTCCAATTCCTCACACCTCTAAAGCCTTTTAGATCGTCCAAACTCTACGCAATTAAGCTCCCTACATCCCTAATCTCCTCCAAAAAAATTTACCATCGGAAGAAGGCACTTCAAGAGTCCTTTTTGGTTCAAACCAAAGGGTGTTACCCAAATTAAAGGTAACGATTTCTCTTAGCTTATTTTCTATTATTTTACTTCTCCAACCCCTAAACTCTTCATATTCATTTCTTTTGTAACAACACCAGTACACTCAATATACTATGATATTGTTATGAGATTTATTCTAACTACACTTACACACACCTCCATTTAATGGTTGAAGAACATAATGTTTCTGTGGATGGCAACAAAAAGCCTCACGAAACGATGATTGCTCAATTATCTCCTACCACCTCTCATGGTGTCCATTATTATAGAACTATAAGTAAATATGATATTAGTGATATTTATTTTATATATAATCTTATGTAATTCAATTTTATAGCATAACATTTTTCGTTTCATGTTGTATATATATACGATAATTTCATTTGAGGAAGTGCGGACTACCGCCCCCTCAAAGTGATATGACTCGTTCATACCATACATGGAACGTATAAATGATGGTGTTAATAAACTTAAGATACATATATATGATATTATATTATACTGGAATAATAATATACCTATGTATCATTTGGTTTTGATTCCTTTTAAAATGAAAAATGAAATGGAAGTAGCGTTCGTGTGTACGTAAAGACTACCATCTCCACCAACGCGATGAGATTCATTCCCCATCGTATCAATTCAAGACTAATTTCATTTGATGATTAAAAATAATGTTTAATGACTTGATATCATTCTGGATATGAATAAGATAAAACCTATGTATTAAAAACACGGCTTATGTTACAAAACATAAAGAAGAAAACGAGTAAGTGAACACCCAGAACGACGATAATACTAAAATATTACTAACAACGAAATATTAAAAGATAATATATGATATCATATTTATGTATATGATTCTTGTATAATTTAATAACAATTATTTAACTATTATATAGGAGTTTAACCTACCCTCGACCATGGAAAAGTACAAGGTAAGGGTTTATTTCACAATCTCTGCATTATCTGAGGTTGTTTATACGTAATTACCTACTGGGACCTCTTTATCATCCACATACATGGTTCTTATAAATGTATTTCAAAACATTATTCTATTTACTAGACAATGGGATACATTCATTTATAACCTTATGTGTTTTGGAAGCAATCTTTCTGTCGTTTTCCAAACAAGGTACTATTTAACCTTTTCGACAAATTTAAGGTAAGAATGTTTTTTAACATATACGGTGGGTGCGTTTATATTCCGCCGTTATAAAATCGTTGAATCTTCCCTTAAAAGCATATAATAATATTTTCAAAATAAATAATAATGCGACTATTAATGATTTCAAAATAGAAAGTGATATTTAGCTAAAAATGGTTTTGTTTTCCTCTATGTCAACATCCTTTGATGGATATTATATTTATTTGAAATTGATTTATTATGATACAAAAAATCAATATTGTATTTAAGGTTTTTTGATATGTTTGATTCTGTAAGTTCTATTTTTATACCATTCATGGTTTATGGTTAATGTATTGATATTTTGTATGCTAGTTTTAATACGAATGTTTATAATATGATTAAACCTTTTAATATGATGAATTTATTGGACTTAATAAGTGACGGGTGGAGCCTGATGCAGCTCCTCGATGCATCGGTAGATATCATGAGACAACTAGACGTGGAACTGGCCGAGGCCCTTTCCCAATTTGATATGTGGTTTTGGTCGAGGCCTTAATAATTTTTAGACATCTTGGCCGAGTCAATGAAAAAATGTTTCAGAATGTCCGAAATTATACATTACCTCATTATCTAAACACTATTTATGGATCATGTGGTCATTAGACTAATAGAATACAAATTATTATGTTTTATTATGGAATTATTTACTGAACTCATACTCCTTCCATTAATGTAATCATCTTTATTATTGGAAAATTGATGTGGTTTCAATTATTCACCATGATTAATATTTATGTTATCTTTCACTATGTTTTTACCCTTACTGAGCGTTTGAGCTCACCCCTTTCTTATGTTCCATTTTTCCAGGATATGAAGAAGTTAGTTATGAGTGACTTTCCGGTATTATTTAGGAGGCTTGGATGTTTACAATGGAATAAATTCATGTTTTATTTCTTTTTAAGTTGTAAAGTTGAACTTATGTATGAATCCTGTTTTCAATAATAACAAATGGATCGGTCATTTGAGACCTGATTTACATTTGATCATGCCAATGTTATGTAATAATGCACCGACCCTGGGTAACTGGGGTCGAGGCATTACAGGCTCCCTATTGTTTAATTATATTTAGATATCATATATTGAAGAGAGATGATATATCAAGCCTCTAATATATCCCTTCTATTATCCTGATGTGTCATTGATAATTGTATTATAGGAACATATTCTATATAAGATGTGAAATAGTTTTCTATATATTGGTGCATATGTGGTGCACACAATCTTCCAACAACGCCTCTGAAATGCTCTATTGATTGGTGGTTAAAGGGTAAAACATGATAGTTATTTTCTATTTATCCCATAATTTCATCATGTTTAGCATGTCCCCTTCATGATTTTCAAGATCTTACACTACCTGGTCCAACCAGATTGGATGCTTCATTTCTTCCATATCATATTTGATGAGATTTGTTGGGACATCCTATGTTATGTTTGAATGAAGGTGACCTAAATGAGGTTTAGATAATGACCGTCCCCTTAATCTATTATCAGGTTTATAAATAATTTCACTTTCCAATTAAAAGGAATCATTCCTGATTGAATTTTCCCCTTGCGTCTCAGGGTAGGAGGGATTTATCATTGATACATTGACAAAGGAGGACCCATTGATGACATGAAACACTACTATAGAGATATTGTAACAAGAGAACACCATAATGGGCATGAACACTATATAAGATTATAAATAGGGGGAGACCATCATTATCCATTATATTCATACCATGTAGAGGGATACCATGACTCTCATCAGGATATGGAATGTTGATATCAATTGGATTACATTGATGAATTAATCATTCATGGTGAATTGTTTAAGGAGGACCATAGGAATTACTGCTACCTGCCCCATAAGTAGTTTTAGAAAGTGTGGGATATTGAGCATAAATTGATAAGAATACGAGGAATTCAAGAAAATAAATATTATGTAGAGGGGGATCATATATCCCCCAATTATTTCATTTAGAACATTAGAGGCTTCTTCATGGATTACTTATTTTCTGCAGCTGGTGAGACCTGATGGTGGATATGTTATTCTAGGCATGGAAGATTCTTTTACTAGCTCTCATGTTTCTTTTGGTGTGTTCGGATCAAAATATAATATCTTAGAAATGGGGTTTCAAGCTTTGTTGTGTCCATTCGAATGGGATAATTATATCTATTTCGATGGGTTTATGTTCTTGATCATGTGGTTGTTATGTCATGGGGGGGTGTTCCCTATGACCCTCCTAGATGGGAACAGAGTTGTGTGTCTACTCCAGGGTGGCATAATTGATTTTCCAACCCATTCGTGTGGATAAAGTTGTGTATAAATTCACCATGAACTTCTATTTTCAGAGCTGTTATATCCCTGTGTGCCTGTAGAATATGGATAATGATTTGTGTCTGCACTTACACCATTGTCAGAATATTCATGGTGACTTCTGTAACCAGAATGGGGATATATTTTGCTTACTCATTTGATGATGGGGTTTGTTCGTACTCATTTCATCCCTTTTATTCTAGTTTATATTTACGGTACTCACATATGGGGGAGGATATATAGTGATTCCCTTTATTCGTAATCAAGTCACTATGACTAGATTCTTTTGCTTCTGATAGTTGAAAATGCTAGAATGATTGATGAATTCAGGTAGGTTCATGTTCTTGATAATAGATTGACCAAATATGTTTTGGTTTTATTGTTTGAATGATTCTATATGAGTCTACTACTATGCTTTATTGGTGTATGTTGGACTATTTTTATACTTGTACTTTTCCACCATATTGGAATAGATGTATTCTGTGAGTGCTAATGGTGAGTCTACCAGCCATCTAAATTATCGAAGGTGGGTGTGTGTTCCCACTCAATTTATGCAACCAAATTTGGTTGGTAGGCTTATCCAAAGGGGTAGAGATGTTCCATACTCCCTGTTGACAAGTTTCTACCCTAAGTGGGCCATATTTTGTGACCAAGTCTAAATGTTCTGTGTGGAATGGCTTAGTACGATGACCTCATCATGTTGAGGGTTTATTACCAAATAAAATTGGTAGTGAAGAAAATTTACAAGAGCCCTATAAACTAACCCTTGTGTCTATTATATAAGGATGTATGTGGCCCCTTGATCCACCACCCTAACATGAGGGAAGTATGGGTTGTAGCTTTATGGGGATAAAGTTCTGAAATAATGAATACGATAAAAATTTTCATCTGCTTATGGACTGGAGAATGCTATTGGTTGGAAGATCAATGGAGCTTACTGAGATGGAGGGCCTATCAGGCATCCTCCAAGCTCAGGATTATAATATTTTAGTGGTACTCCTAAGATAGTATGTTCAAGACCGAGCACTGATGATGTATTTTTGGTGATGGAATCGTTTTTATGGATGAATTCCAGACCTGATAAGCATCCAAAGGATACATTTCTGGAAGCTAGATATATTTTATTGGATTGAAGTGAATTTTGAGAGAAAGTACCTAGATATATTAAAAACACAAATAAGGGAACTCCATCAAATAATAATCTCATTTGGATGAAAACATGCATCATTGGTTGTCTTTCTTGGACATCTTTTTTTATTTTATAGTGGAAGGGACCTGATAAGTGGGTGAAACTATCGTCTTGGTTATGTATTCACTTTGGTTTCACCATATTTTTATATATAATGGAAACATATCACCCAATGGTTGATAGTAGGGGGATGAGGTTTGTTGAATCATACACATTGTGTTCAATATTTTATAATGATTTCCAATAGGGTTTTTCATTGATCCCGAAACACACAATGGTTTCATATCAACAAAATTCCTACATTCCAAAGTCATGTTCTCATTTGGGGGTTTGAACAATGATTATTATGAACTCACATTGGGGGAGAGGATTAGATGTCAGGATCATGACAAGATTTTACGAGACATGTTTCCAACTCAAGGACTCTCTAATACATTAAATATATGTTCATGAATCACTTATTGATTCCCAAGTATTATATGGGTCTACCTTGAATTATTAATCAATTATTTCCATTCACTAAGTTTAGAATCATCTATGTGTATCAATGGTTCTTAATAAATGGGTAGATAAGTATGTATCTGAGGTTTAGCATCAATGGTATCCTCTAATGTAATAATTAGAGATTCCTTTTTCATTTCTTTTATAATGATGGTTTCCATCCACACAGTGTTGCACTCTAGAGTTTTTTGTCAGGTTTGGAGATTGGATTTGTTTTCATGTTAGGATCAGACCCCTGAGATGGGATTCGTATGTATAATTTTGAATAAAATTAGAACACATGTAGTTCAGTGCTACTTATTGGGGTCCATCATTCCTTTTAGGGAATTGTGATAAGGGACATGTCGAGTAGTTTAGCATCATCTGGTAATGATTTATTGGTGAAAGTTTCTAGTCAATGTTTGAAGTGGGAGTTTTGTTGAAGAAGATCATATAAATAGGAAGGTATATGATCTTCTAGGTCAAATAAGACCCTATTTTGGGATTTTCATAGAGATTATAGGATTAATTTTGGATTTTGGGTTTAGCCTCATGTATGATTACTACGAATCCCATTTTTATGGAAATCAATTCCCACATATATTGGTTGTAAGGAATGAAAATTATAGAGGCAATCTAAAGGTTTGTCTCATAGGGGATTATGTCCCATTGATAGGATTAGGTTGGAGCTCATTCCGGAAAAGGATTCCAAAAAAATGGTCCATGAGGGATATCTCGATTCATGGTGATTTGAAGTCTCGTTCGTGGATTAAAACCGAGGAGGAGTCATAAATATGAATTTGGTATGGTTGGGGCATGTTTCGGAAGAGAATCCAAAATGGTGGACTTTGAGGATTACTCTGAAAAAGGTTTACCTAGTGAATGGGTGTTGTGATTGGGGCATACTGTAGAGAATTCTTCCCATGAATGGGTTTGATCAGTGATTACTCATAATGATTATTCCAATATTGTAGAAGGTTGTGGCTTATACCATGTATGAGTCCCATGGTATATCTAAGGATTACTTTTTGAATGATGCCCATGGATTAGCGGGTCATGTTAATTTAATGACCACCATCAACCTCTATGGACATGTGATTCATTCTCTGTGAAATAAATAAGAGTAAGTGAAAAATTGAGGAAATTCTGTGATATTATTTTTCCTACGGTTCAATACCTGATCTTGAAGACCCATGCCTATGGAGGCACTCTGGATGAATGTGAAATGACTATTCAGAACAAGATCATATTCCAAAGTATGCATATGATTATTTAGATTCTAGTTTCATAGATATCCTCTAAGACAACAAGTCCTGATGAATAATTATTCAATGATAGAAACAAGATAAATCAAAATATCCAACCAACCACATACTTATCCTCCTCTACTGGTTGAATATTTTGGGGTTACAAGAGAAGAAAAATGGTCTTTTATGAACATGTTACCTCTCCAATTATGTATCCTGGATAGTTACATACCTCTACCCATATAGACAAAGCCATCTAGGAAAATTGGATAAATAGTGGAACCTATAATGTGAATTGATTAGGGATTACTCTTGGAGGGATAACCCAAAGTTGGATCCATTGTAGGAGATGATGATCTTTTTCTATGTTGAAGGGAAAGGCTAACGTGATCCTTACCCTCACTACTGAGAAATTGACTCTACAGGCCTAAAAATTGATAATGGGAGGACATATTCATCACCCTAGTACCTAATACTGGGAACTCCCGAACATGGTCCCCAGGGTTGGGATCTTCATGTCCATAGGCTTTCACATCCATGTGAAACTCAAGGACCCTAATCACCCTGTAGGAAAAGTGTAATAAATCTCTATCTATAATAATTAATATCCAAATGGTCTATATGGTGGTGTTCAACTTCACATATCTTTCATGTGAGGAGGTTTTAGTGGAGGTTTAAATTATTTTCCCTTTTGGTTAAGAGATCAAAATGAAAAGAGGAACTCCCATTAGTGGCTTATAATAGGGATTGATCGTTGTCTCATATAAGATATAGTTTTGGGAATGACAAGGGGTTCTCACACATGTAGGCCTATGTGGTGTGACTGTTCGTCTCACATGAAGGTATGTACAAGTCGATGGTACCTTGGGTGACAAACCACTCAGGTAACAACACAAGGGTGAGGTTTTTACAATGCATCTCAGGCTATCCAATGTGGTTCTTATAAGTTTCTAGAATAGGTACATGGTTATTGAAGGGGACCTCACACTATATTTTGTTAACCATGTCAGAGAGGGTTCCTCATACATCTATTATGTGTTTTGAACCCATGGAGTTCTTTGGTTCTAATATCCCCCAATAATTATGTCTTATTCATGATTTAGAGGGGTTCGTAAAAGGATATATTTCTTTTGGTTGATGTACTATGGAGATCAGATCAATGATAGTTATTCTTGAATTTCTGTTCGTACAATTTGAGAACCTGTTGTAATATTTATTGGAAAATACAAGAACCTGGGTGAATGGTAACTTTCACAAAAGTTTTTCTCATATGTGTGTCACACTACCTAATGAGTAAGTCAGTTGTGAAGATGATGTCTAGGTACTCTTCATACCAACTCTACTTGGCGGTACCTATGCGAACAGCCTTTGTTGGTGTTTCTAATCCTTATAATTCTTCATTTATCTTCTTCTCTTATCATTAAGATTTCTCCCTTTGACACATTTTCATCCTTGTGAAGAAATAGTGATTAAAAAAGGTTTTATGTAGGTAGGTACATTTTAATTTCTATGATATTATTAATTTGGATACGAAGGGAGAAATCAATAAGGAAATTTTTCATATAATGTTTCATGTTTAAATCAATTTTTTAATTTTAATTAATATTTTCAAAATTGTTGCAGAATAAAAAAAACATAAAAGGATGGATTATTTAATTAAATCCATCTTCTTATGGATTAGTCATTTTTTTCATGGTTATTAAGAATGGATCCTCAATTTAGAAATTAATTTAATGTTGTTAGTTATGAATACACCAGGGGAAAAAGGAAAATATATAATACCATTAAATTTTATAAAAGACTACAATTAATGGATATAGCTAACCATGTTGGAAAAAAAATTAATTTTAATTATGAGAAATGTATAAAATTTAGTGACATGGAATAATTGAATATATCTAATAATTCCAAATAAAAAGAAGGATATTCTAGCATATAAGAAGAGAAATATTGTTTTCTTTAGAGAATTAAAAATAAATATTGGAAATGAATCTACGGAATAGATATAAATAAAGGATAAAGGAATTAGAAGAAAGAAGAAATTGTCATTCCTTGATAGGGAATTGAAAATGTCCGAGAAACTTATTCTTTTTCAACTAAGATATATAGAAATTTAAGAACACAAGGATTACTATTTCAATATTTTTTAAAACATTTATATAAGATCCACATTTCCCTTCTACTAATAAATAATTAAAAAAATTTCCTTCCAATATTATGTATTTTAAGAACCTCCTTTAAATTAAGGGGTGATTGAAAATAATGATACTATTTTTCTCATTTAATAATTAATAGTATATATTAAATTGATGTTTTTATGGCTGTCAAAATATATAGGAATATTCAAAATAATTTCTACATTTTAACAATGGGTATATTATACATATATTTTTTATTTATGAAATTTTAGTACTAATTTAAATATTTTACGAATGGTGGAGAAACTATTCTATAAAAAAATTTATAGATATAGTTTTGGACACATGGTTTGATGTAATGATGGAAATAAAAAAAATGATAATAATGGTTTTAATAAATCATTATTGTAACATAAGACTATTAATATTTAACAATGGTTTACCTTTGATATATAGTTTTATATACCAATGGTTTTTTAAAACTATTGTTTTGTCAGGCCCAAAAACCCAATACATATAGCCTTCCATCCCCTTACACATTCCTAATTTATCTACCTATCATGTGTGATTCAAACCTTGACCATACTAGTATATCCCATCCCTATTCATTTTATTTTTAATTTTATTCCACTTTTCATAAAAATAGAGAGTTATAAGTTCATCTTATATTTTTTCATACACCTATTTCATTTATATCTATATATCAAATAGAATCCAATACCTTGATAGGTTGAAATCTTCATAGATAATCAATGTATGGTTTATTTATATATTTTTTCATTTTATAATTCCATTATAAATGTGATTGATGTTAAGCTTATTTATCCATTCCCTCTAACAAAATTTAGTGTAACATAGATTTTATGTGATATATATTAAGGGATTAGGTAATTATTCATTTAAAAAGTACATTCGTTTTGTTAATATATTAGGGTAATATGGAATTATGCTCAAATATTTTCACATGAATTTGGTAGTAATAAATATTATAATGATTTTTTTCTATTTAATATTGTTTGAAATTATAAAATTCATTAATAGTCCTAAAAACTTTTACATGTCTCTAAAAAATAATAATTATTTTTCCCTTGATGTACATTCAAATATTATTAGTTTCAAATACATTAATTGTTTTTATACACACTAAACTTATATAGTCAACATCATCTTCCAAATTACATTTTTATAATTATTATAACACTTATATATTTTCGTGTAGAATTTCAACATTCAAGATCCTATGATTATATGTTGAAAATAGGGCTTAATTAGTCTTATTATTTTTTTTATCATATTTTACAAAATATTAACAATATTTAATAAGTATATAAACATATTTTTATCCGTGATTTAAAAAAATAGTATATTTTGAAATATTTTATGGTCATCATTTATATTCCAAAAAATAATTATTATGTTAAATTATATAAATAGAGTATTAAATATTTATTTTAATAATAAAATACTATTATATCATAATATATAATTTTTTAATGTATGTCATTGATTATATCTTAATTGAGTTTTAAAATGAGGGTTATTTTTTTAATAAGTATTATTCAATAATGCTTTATTGGAAGGGATTATCAACTTCTCTTGTGATAATTCTATATGAAGGATATGGATAACTAATAAATAATTTAGTTATGAAATGAAAAATCCACTTTTCAATCTAAATAATATTTTTGATTTTATAATTGAGATAAAAGTAAATATTTTACTATTTAGGATAAAAATTAATGTTACCGAATATGGATGTTAATATTTTATCAGTTTAAATTATTTAATCAGTGATAGAATGAATTTAGGATACTAAATGTATAATCTTATAGGAGTATAAATTATATTAATAATGATATTTATGGTGTTTAGAGAGTTAAAAAATTGATGGAATATATACTATATATTGTATATAAAGAATGTGGTAATATAAAAAAGATAGATTTCTTAATGTTATTGTGTCAAGTGAATCAGTTGTATTCAATTTATAATACTTCAATTGAATATGTTTTAACCTTAATGAATGAATTAATCTCTTTCTATACAAATATTTCAAAAAATTATAATTATAAAGAACCATAGTTAATTGATTACCTTGGATTTTAAACAATAAAATTTCTTATTTTTAAAAATGATTTCATATTGATGTAGGAGGAATATATGTACCTATATGAATAACTATAATTTGGTACAATTATATCGAATATAATTTTATATGGGCCACCACATAATATTCTACAAATATTATTTTTAATAATTTCAATTATTCAAATGAGAAAGAATATTTGTATATCCAATTAATTTTCATCAAATATGTCATTGAAGGATGTTGAGAAAAATAATGATAAATATGAATTGGTTCATCCTACTAATGGATTATCATGAGGTATATTTTATGAAAAAATTTATAATTTTTCAACTAATGTAACTGATGTACCATTTCATTTATCATGGGATAGTTTTAATTTGTATGGTCATAAGATTAATACCTATAGTACGTAGCTTATTTCCATTAAACCCTATATGCTTCCCCAATAGATTTGTCTAATAATACATTTACATTTGGGTATTTAATTATGTATAGACCTTTTGTTCATAGAAACTAAATAAAATTTATTTCATATGAGAACTCCAACAAACATCCCAACTATGAATTATTGTGCTAGCTAATTCCTACATTACAAAATCAAGTGTAAATTTTGACTAAAAAAGAAATATAATAGAATGTCTGGTTGTAAAAATGATGTAATTTCATGTAATTATGAAACCTAGAAACCCACCCAATCAGTTCTCGAACTGACCTGTCATGTACCTAAAGGGCGTTCCTAGTTCCTACAGGTTCTTGACTAGTACTATGTCATAAAAAACAACTAGAGGGACTGATTTACACCATCATAAATACCAAAATATTTAATATATATTCCTAGGATGAAAGGGCAGTAGAAGATAAACATAGGAAATATATATGCCAGAGAGAAAAGAGAACAATAGAAGATACACAACAAAATATTAGCTAAAAACTCAATAGTTTATGTCCAACAACAATGAATAAAAGAAAATATGAGAAATATATAATTCATGTGATATGTAGAGAAATTCTCGTTATCTTACACTAGCTACCCAACATATTTTACAAAAACCACACTACCTCACTATGATGTCATGTCGTTCCCTTCAATAATTGAAATATAAGAGTCCAAAAATAATCAAAGTGCTGGGAAGGTTGTGTGCTTACCAGCTCAATAGCATCCTACCTATTTTTTCTATAGAAATTATCTCTAAAAAAATATGAACGTTATCATCATTAATAAAAAATATTGATATTCAATTAGAAAAGTTTTATATCAAAATCAGGTGTATACATTCCCATTATTCAGTAGTTTCAAATAATCTAGCTAAGAATGATTCGATGAGTATCACATAAATCAAATTTTGTAATCAATGAAAATAAGCGTAAATAAAAAGTAAATGTAAAATCCCACTAAATATCACTACTGTTTAGGCTAGATAGAACACATATACCTAGACATGTAAAATAATACCCATCAAATCGGTAGACATATACCTCAAATCTAGACAACATAGGAACACACTAGAAACTGAACCTCCCAACAGTTCTTAACAAGTACCTAGAACAACATGCCTTTAGAGATGAGGAACACCCCCATTAGTGGAATCCCCTGGGTAATAATAGATGAATGCTATTACTACACCATCTAAATAAGTACATAAGGCTTCCCATGTGTTATATTTTGAAAACCATTTCATTATAAACACTCTTGAAACACTTTTCGCAGACCCATTTCAAAATTATTTGAAAACACCAAGTTTCTATTTAACAAAAAATGGGAAAAAACATATGTTCATGAAAACCATTTTTCACACACAAAAATAAATAAATAAATTATTCCATTTTATTTTTAAAATTTTATATAACAAAAGATATAATGGATAATACAACAATGGTTATAAATGGAACCACCTACCTCAAATAGGGATTTCATGTGACAATAATTGGACCGAGAACCGTCGTATAAAACAAAACAAATCCATACATAGTATTTAAAAATGTCAAAATTGTATTCCATAACCAATAATGTTATAATAGAGGTTAGTTAATGCATTCCTCATATTAAATTAACTCAATGAAGAAAACCCAATATAGAATAGACCCATAGAAGAAGATCACTTAGCGAGTCTAGAAAGGATCATGAAGGATAACACTATAAGATCAATTTTCATGAAAACATAATACAACTTTGTATCTAGGACTGAAAAAAATTAAGATGAAATATCTCATACCTAAAGAGATTTTTTGAATCCAACTGTATGATAAATCTCTAAATGAAACAATCTGAAAGTAACAGATGTTAGTATAATTGCCTTAGAGAGAATGAAGGTCTTGAGAGAGAAGAATTTACACCAAATGAAAATAAAATCATATGTGTAGTGTTATTAAAACAATAAGCCCCCAAAAAATCACAATATTAATCACTTTCACAACAATAATTTCATGTTTTACAAGACACAAAAAAATTATGTCATGCCAAATTAAAAAAAAGATATAATAAAAATATTCACAGTGTAAACCATTTACACATCATGTATCATTTTCATTCACTGAAATTGTTTGTGGAACCATCCTAACAACAAATTCACATAGTGTAACTAGTTCATTATGCCATTGTGTCTAGCCAAAAAACATGTCTAGATTTTTTAGAAGTATCATAAATTAAATATGAATATTTCTTAAACCTATATAGAACCGTAAAATAGGTTTGAAAAATTTATACCTAGAATCAATAAATTCAAAAAATCAGGCATCCTTGACCATTATCCATTTTTTTCAAGAAATTATCAACATCCTCAAATTCCTATAAAGGCACCCAAAAAATGGAAATGAATAGAGGGATAAAGAATAACCAAAATATGGTAAAACAATGTTTCAAACTCCCCAAACTAGACATTACATCCTTTGGATGTCATGTGGAGTACTGAATATCGAAATAGAGGTGAGCCAAATGATCAATATAAGGTGCTTAAATATCCCTTGTCTCATAATAATTTGATCTATATCACCATAACAACCTAACAAAAAGATAAAAATACCTTATAATATTTTTTCCTTAGAGTCAATGATCTAAACAAGCTTCCCAATAATAATTTTTTAGAAGTTACTATATAGCTTCCCGAATTAGTAAATGAGAGTGATAGGTATGGTATTTTTTGTGATTAAATATTTGGAAAAAAATGAATTCTAGTAAACCGAACTAGAAACTCCAACCAATGTGAAAACATCCTTAGACGCTCAATGACCTCAAACATTCTAACATATCTTAATGCCAAAATCACATTTTCTCCTAACCATTGATGACCCAAATGAGAAGAAACATACATTAAAACTCAATAACCAAGGAAAATATCCAAATTAATAACTTTATGATCCCTATATTATTTTTTCAAATTATGAATTTCAACCACACATCAATGTATATTCCAAATCATCTCACAAATCTATATCATGAGACTAGGTCCTACTAAATTTTCATCACCCACATATTCTTAATAACTAGTTCACATTCCTGGATGACCATACCAATAATATAAGCAAACCCCTCTAGTTAAGGATTTATAATTTTTGATATAATAAAAATAAACTAGTCACAAATTGATATCCCATGGTCTTGTAAAATACAAGATGTAGTAATGGAACATATCCTGGTAGATTTGAATAAAATTCTCTATATAAATATATAATTGTGGATAGTATGTTATACTCAACCTAACATGATTACCCATCACATCCAAGATACTATTCCATAATCATGGGGAAATTGTAGGATCCCTATCTAAAAAAATAGAAGAGGGAACCCTCTATAGTCTCAAAAATTCCTAAAAATACATCTTACCCAGGTCTTCAATTTTTTTAAATGACTTATTGAAATGAAATGTGATAATTTTTCAACGAATTAGGCACCACAAACACTAAAATAGTCTATTACGGTGTCCATGGAAATCTAAAAACAATGTTGAATGACACCTCATCCTATTTAAAAAATATCATCCAAATAGGCCTGGGAAACCCTGAAGGGTTCAAATGGTTCATATTTTCCTATTACTTGGTGTTATAGTGGGACACATAATCCGAAATTCCATGATTTATACTTAGAAACCAGATTCTATATCTCATGTAATAATAATTATGCTTAATACCAGCATAAAATACCCATGAAGAACAATAATGGTAAAACAAAACTAATATTCCCAAAAGCGTTTAGATCAAAAAATGATGCCCAAGATATATAATAATATATTAAAGTAGAGACCAACCAGAAATTGTCTCCCCAATAAAAAGGTTTTCTTGAATTTCAATGGAATCATCATCTAGCTGGTGACCATGAACAATAGTCTCAGGGAGGGTTAACGATAATAGAACACCTGTAAGAACCATTCTGAAAAAATCCTCTTGAGTATCCTGATGAAACTATGTGAAGAGTCCCATAATGTTTAAGTCCTCCCTTGATTATAGAATAACCATCAATAGTAAATTCTATCGGAGAGTGCCTATAGGGAAATTACACATTTGTTTGGTGTAGTTGATGAGAAGTCGATAATTTTAAGGTACTCTTCCAACCAACTTTTTTAGATATTCAATTATTTCTATGGAAAGATAGCGCTCAAACTCTTATGATAAGAAAAGGATATGAACATCTCCCAAATGAGAGAATTAAAAAAAATATGTTCATTCAAAATCATTTTAGTAACTAAATAATGAGTTATGTGGTTCAATTCATGCTTATATTGATGAAAAGATAAATAATCCACATCAGAATCATCATGCATAATCACTCAACCAAGAACCGAACTAGAAACATGACATTACACCATATATGCCTTATCAAGCTTAGGTATGATCATAATATCAGATAATTTTAGATATAGATTCAACTAATCAAAAGAATATATAAATTTCACAACCCAAATGAATTACTCCCCTTTATTAATATGATCATCCAAAAGTTATTCCATCCCTAATAAATCCAGGATAATGTGACGTTAGTATATAGAAATTCCAAGGATACTCTCTATCTAAAATATGATTCATGGCTCTAGACATACCAAGACCAACACCACCTTCTAAATATAAATTGATAATCTATTCTTTTAAATTCCATTCCATGAGAACTTCAATTCTTGGATCCAAAAAATACATTGTAAACTCTTTCCATACAAACAGTTAACCCTGATTTATAGAACCAAACTACCATGGTTCTCATCCTGATGATCAAGTATATAATAAATAAAACTATCACCCATGAACACTACCACAATGTATAAAGATACATATTTTATATTATATTCATAAAATACCAAAAAAACTATAGGGTCAATTGTTATATCAAATCTCATTATAATATATTCATAATGGAAATACCAAATCTTGAAATCAATTTTTTATATATTAGAATCCCAAACACAAAGCTATTGATAACCTAACTGAGGATTGGTATTCAAAAACAAAATATACCTATATAACATGTTGTGATAATCATCTGCATGGGGAAAAGGAAAATTTTTCTAAACCTTCACATGATTATATTTATAATGGTCCACACACAACTATATTGAATTATATTCCTTCTTAGAAAAAATAATCATGACTGCCTAAGGAAATAGACCAGAATGACCAAAAACATTCACCACTAGATCATCTAACTCAAACTTCATCTCTTTCAGCTCTGGTAGTTCCATATGATTGGATGGTATCATAACTGGATGAAAACCAAAAATCATGATAAAGATAAAATATACTTCCCTCTATATAATAATTCTAGAGAAGTCATATAAAAAAAAACCTCATGAATTTCCTAAAAAATGGTTGAAATAACGACAACATTAGAAAATCATTCAGCTCAATACGGACATAAAGAAAAAAACTACTAATCTCTAAGATGGAAGGTTCAACATGAAATGTCTTTAGATCTCAATATCACTGAAACACTGAATATGCCACATCAGTAGTGATGAACATGACATGTTGATGATAGTAATTAATCTAAGAATACTGGGCAATAATACAGTCAATATCAAAGAAGACATTAAAAAATGTACATCCAGAATGATAAAAACTCATACTAACTTCAAATTAGCTATCAATAGCTCACCTAAAGGACACTAAAGACCCTATTCATTTATCTTCCCAATAGGTGTCATGAAATACATAAAAACAGACAAGAGAACAATCATAAATATATAAATATCAATAAAATAGAAAGAAATAAATTCGTGGGATTCCATAATATATTAAAAACCATCCACAATAGTATATAAAATAATGATGGTACCTCTCACTCCCATTGGTCCAATGCCAACTACAATCAGAATATTGTCTAATTCAATAAGGTGCTTCGTTAATTATGTATGTGGACAGAGAACTATATTAGTTGATTTATATAACTGAACCATATAATCCTTTAAAAAAACGATCCCTAATAGTAACACGGTGTATTCATAGCATAACATAATATTTGCATATAGATATACCATCCAAAACCATTACAATTATTTTATAGAGTATGACAATAACATCATGTGAGTATTAACTATAGAAGTTGATATCAATACCAGGGAAAACTATTTTCTTTAATTGATAGTGTGGATTATTTTTAATGATGAAAACATCCAACACCAACCCTACAATGCCCTAAAAACATCCTATTTCATACTAGTGTGCAACTGAGGCTACTAATATGCGAAATATAAAAGGATCATAATCCTACCTTGCATTCCATAACAATAACAACCCTCAATGATCTATTTTACATCTCCATATAGGTATAAGTATTATAAATAGTACTTCTGATCTAATATCATTTCGAAAACAATGTAGGAACTTCTAATCCTTGAACTAATCATTATTTACTAAAAATAGTGAAAAAAATTACTATCTTTATGAACCAATTGTTTTATTCCAATACAGACACTCTCCATATATCAATGAGAGGAACTCTAGAGACTTATACATAATTTGTGAATCTAGATAATACTACTTGATGAAGAATGTTTTTAAAAAATCAAGAAACGGGGATTTAAATTAATAAAAAAGACTTACAGAAGTCGGAAAGATGGAAGTTTAAATTTATCATGTTGAAGTATATGTGTTAACTCACCAGGTATTCGGTGTATTGAGTACAATTTTCTTTGGAAGCTCCGGTATTGGCAACCCAGTCAGCAAGTTGGTTTTCTTCACAATAGATGTGCATCATGATGATGTTCATAGTGGCAAGGTTGTTCGAGAATTTTCTCTATTGGGTTGTACAATTCCAGACAAGATGCATTTGGCCTTTCAAAATAGCTTGCACCAATGCCATTGAATCACTTTCAAACCAAACTGAGTCACATCTTCTTTTTTGACAAAAAGAAACTTCTTCAATGAGTCCATGCATCTCATCCTCAAGCATGGTGGCATGTCCTCAAGTGTATTGTTTTCCCTCTAAGATCACTATTTTGATCCTGGAAGACAAAACCATAGCCTGAAGGTCCCAGATTACCCATTGAGGCACCGTCTGTATTACACTTAATCCAATCTGTAGATGGGTTAATCCATAGAACTTCCATCGTTCTATGAGGTTTGGGGAAATTACTAGGGATATTGAGCCTTCTCAAGACAAGAAGGTCATTCACCGAGTTGTTACATCATTCTGAGAGAATCTTGCATGAATTTTGAACCGCATGAAGTATGCTGGAAATTGCAGCATTGCAGGTGGGTTAGCTTCATCGTGTTGTTTTTTATTTATTCCTGCCCATATAATTTGTATAACATCATCGCAGGAAACATTGAAGATAGCGCGTACTTGTTTGGAGCATTGTGTAGCAGCCAAATCTAGCAGTAATTGTGAAATCTTTATACATGAGGTGGTTGTATGTCAAATAGATCAAAAACATAAATCTAGAGCACTGCAGAAGTGTTGTAGGAGAGGAAAAGGTGATTGAAATCTTCATGGTGTTGTTGGAAAAGCACACATCTCAAAAAAAAT
The DNA here is from genome assembly GCA_963277665.1 of Viscum album. Classification (NCBI taxonomy): domain Eukaryota; kingdom Viridiplantae; phylum Streptophyta; class Magnoliopsida; order Santalales; family Viscaceae; genus Viscum; species Viscum album. The sequence continues at coordinate 1,222,559,882 of OY728131.1, read as the reverse complement.
AATGATATCCACACGCTATAGGTTCACCAGAACCAGAATCATACTATGGTGGAGTCTCTAGAGTAAAGAGAAGTGTGTGGGAAGCATCCATTTTTTGTGAAAAGCTTCAATTTCTGTTCTCTCTTCATGGATAAGATGATTGTAGTATCCCTTAGAATCAAGGATTCCGTTAATACTTGGTTCCCATAGAAGCATATTCTTTTCCTCCAGGAAGTCATAGGATTAATTCCTAGAAAAAATATGAGGGGGAGGTTATTGTCGTTCTCAATCTTTTTTTAACAGAGGAGTCATAATCAGTGTTTGGATCTATGAAATAAACTCTATCAATTAAAGGGGACCCTGTCCAGTTATGTTTCTTGAAACTTAGAGATGATTGGGTACTGACAATCCAGCAGGACTGACTATTTATGTGCTGGAAATGTTTTTTCAGCCCAGACCAGATTAAGGATTGAATGTAACTCATGTTCCCATCAATGATTCTTTTGAGGAGCTTGGATCTGAGGAAATCTGGTGACTTTTCCCTGTCATTGATTATCCTCCATATGAATTTCCCTTGTAAGGATCGATTGAATGATACTAGACTCGTGACTCCAAGACCTCCCTTATTATACGACATGGATCATTTCTTCCAAGGAGCAGAGATTACCCATTGTTCCATAATACTTCCACTCCACACAAAGTTTTTCATCATAGTTTTTAAAGTTTTAATCAGAAAAGTAGGCCAGGAAAAGACCATGAAAGAGAATGTGATTTTTGAGGCGGCCACATGTTTAACAAAAAAAAGTATGCCTGCCATTGAGAGTGATTTTCGATTCCAGGAGGAGAGGGTCCTTCTTACCTAACTCATCACTTCCCCAAAGTAAGAAATCATGGGTCTTCCAAAGAACATGGGGACCCCAAGGTAGGTAATGGTGAGAGACCCTTCACGAATACCATGGTCAGAAATGATACAGGATTTCCGTGTTGTAGGAATGTTTTTACCAAAGTAAATAAATGACTTGCCCCAATTTACCACCAGTCCCGAGACATCTTCATAGTGGAGTAAATAATTCTTGGGGTTTTCATTTTTCTCATATCACCATGAGTAAAGATAATGATATAATTAGAAAAAAGAATGTGAGAGGGGGATAAGAGACACCTTGAAGCACTGATTGTTTTGAGATCACCCGAACAAGTCATATGGAGAAGAATCCTACTCGGATAGTCTTCAGCAATTGCGAAGATAATGGCAGAGATGGGGTAACCCTACCATACTCCTCATGAGCACTTGAAGTAACCTTCAGGGGAACCATTACTGAGAATTGAAATTTTCGCAGAGCTAAAAACAACTTTGATCCATTAAATAAACCGCATGTAAAATCCAAATTCATTAAGGATGTGCTCAATGAAGTTCCAATAAATTGTGCCAAAGGCCTTTCTGATATCCATTTTGAGAGCAATATTTCCCCCCTCTAGTTGACTTTTGTAGTAATTCAACACATTCAGAGGTGGTGAGACAGAAATCATGGATTTTTCAACCCATTACATATCCAAATTGGTTCCCAGGGATGATTCATCTAGAGATATTTTCCAGATGATTGGACATGATTTTTTTAATGACCTTTTAAATGGTGTTGACAAGGGCTACCAGTCTAAATTGAGCAATATTGCTTGAATTTTACACCTTTGGGATAAGGTAAATTAACTAATCATTAGACAATTTTGAGAGGTAACCTTCAGTTAAAAAAGTGTTTAACATGATTACAAACATCTGAATTGATTACCTCCCAATAAACATGAAAAAAGTGATTAGTGAAGCCATCCGGTCCTGGGGAACTTCTATTATTGAGCCCAAAACAGCATCTCTGATCTCAGTGTCTAGATGAATAGAAGTATGAAAAGTGTTATCATCCTTATTTATAAGTTTGGGAATAATGACATCCTCAATATCATCATTACGTGCAGGACCATTGAAAAGGTTCATATAATAGGAAACAATATGATTACAGTGGCTTTGACGGTCATCCAGAGTGGTATCTCCATCTCTTATTAATGAAAGAGGTCATTGAACCTTATTAACTCTTTTCGGGATGTTGAAAAATTTGGTATTTCAATCACCATACTTGAGCCACATGACTTTAAAGAGCTCCCATTGGATATTGTCTCAACGTATGAGGAGTGTGTTGTACTGGGAGGACATGCTGGTTTGCTGAGAAATATCAATGGTAAAGTTGGACCTAGTGGTGTGCGCTTGATGATCATTCAGTGAGATTTAGAGGGATTCCATATTTTGGTCCAGGAGGATGAATTTTTGATTTCTCTAGTGTTTCTATTTTACCTTGAGAGATTTGAGTTTGGAAATGCAATAAAATGGGGTGCAAAGATTCTCGACCATGTTCTAGGTGACTTTCGCAAGCTGAGAACATTCAGGAAGAGTATTCCAAGCATTATTAAACCTAAAAGGGATTTGAAATTTTTCTCCCATGGTAGTGAAGGTTGTTAGAAACTTGATGAACAATGTAATGAAACAATTCATGTCCAAGACCAAATATCTATCGACATGTTACATGGAATCCCACTATTTATTATTGGGACCCTTAGGTCTAAACGTTATTCAATTCACTTTGATATGTTCAAGTGTATCTATTAAGTCAATGATCTAATAAATCTTGTCTATCCATTCCACCACATCACAATATTCACTCATATAACTAATCTAGTGATTGATCCCTTTATACTACTACTAATGGTTGTACCTCAAAAACCTTATTATGGACATAAGGTAGATTTTTTTCCATGATGTGTTGTTCTCCCACAATAGTCCCTATAATATTATGATATAAAGGAAGATTAATTTTCGGATCATCCACTGCACCCTCCTTTGGAAGCTATTTAGGTTTTCTCCATAATATATAACTACAAAAAACAAATAGAATAAGTGATCAATGATAGTAAAATATTAGTTCAAATGGTAAAATAGTAAAAATAAACATATATTTAGTTCTTTATCTTGGAATAGGAGATGAACACCCAAAAAATGCATTATAATATGACTCTCATCAAATAAAAATATATTCACGCACTCACTACAAAAAACCCCATCATGTCCCAAAAATACAAATATATAGCCTACCGAATTCAAAAAAAATTGAACCAAATGTCCTATCATAAAAAATAATAATTACCTGACCCAAATAACCACCTAATCAAGTACCCCACCTGACCCTTCACATACTAGAAGGGCGTTTCAGATACCCATGATCTGGAGACCAGTACATGAGCCTCAATAATATCCAAGTATAATGATTTAAACCAAACTAATGAAGGAAACATGTTTTAAACATATATAAAAAAAGATTAATAAATAATAGATGTGAAAAAAAAGAAACATATATGCCATAGGAAACTAGAAACAAAATAAGTGATGTAACAAAAAGGTGGTTAAAAAATCAAAGATAGAAGTAAAAAAAAAAGAAAAAAAGTAAATATGGGATACAAATACTCCATGTGATAAGGAAAACACTTCCAACTACCACAACACCCACTATAAAACTCATGCGATAGGAAACTTATCACCTCACTATGGAACAATTCCATTCCCCGAACGAAAATACATATGATGATCTATGCATCCCTAAAGGGGTACATATTGTGAGATGTAACATGATTAATAGGATCCCTTCATGGTATTCCATGACATGTTTATGTTAAAAAATACAAACATGATAGACATTAAATAAAATAGGTAATGATAATCATTTATATAGTTTTTATATTAAAATCATGGGAAACCATTCCTCTTTTTCTTAGTTTATAATAAAATAGGTAAAATATTTTTTTAAAAAATACATATATCGAAGTAGGTAATCAAATTCATGAAAAGTAATAGAAAATCATTGGTAACATAACACAATGTATCACTACAAATTAGGACAGATATAAAAATCATACCCACACATTTAAAATCACATGCATCATGTATCTATACATATGTAGCATCTATTGAGAGCAGATGAACAACCTAGAATGTGAACCTCCCAACAGTGACTAACATGTACCAATGTCAATGGGATTACATTGAAGAGAGACTCCCATGAGTGAACCCCCCAACAATATCAATGTTTGTGGATTATTACTACAACTTCAATATAATTACTCAAGGAATCCCATGTGATACATTTCTCAAACCATTTAATCAAACCCCTCATTGAAATCCATTTCGCAAACCCATATCATAATGCTTTGAAAATGCCCATTTTATTTTGAAAAATAAGTGTAGAATCATTATTTCATACAAATATGTTTTTTATTCACACATGAATAAATCAATAAATTGTGATATTTTATTTATAAATCATTTTATAAAACAAAAAAAACATTGTTAATCCAAAAAAATATAGTGATAGAACTACTAGCATCAAAATCTGGTCGCACACACCCACAACAGGATCCAAAACCACCATAAGGAACACAAAACAATAAAAGGACTTTACTATTATTTAACCACATTATAATAATATTATATATCAAATAAGGTCGTAAAATAGGTTAGGTCAAACATACCATAGAAAAAACATACTCACCACACTGTTACCAATAGAGAACTAACCCCCCAAAAGAAAATCATATAAATGACCTAAAAAGATTCATGAAATATACCACAAAAAGATAAACATATTTGAAATTTTAAAATAAATTATATGATTTTAATATGGAAAATGAATAAGCTATATGATCACTTACTCAGATAGACACAACACATCGACCATTAATATCAAGCACCAAATTGAATGATCCACAAGTAGAGGAGGAACCAAATATAACATATGAGAGTTTATAGTTTCTTGGAGTGAATAGTAAAAATTTAATGATAATAAAATCATGCATTCAATTTAGTTGAAACCACTATCCTTGATACAACCATGATTTGAACCCCTACCATAAGTAATTTTTCTTTATTTATATGTTATTCCAAAAAAGGCATCACATCAGATTTAAAATATCCCTAAAAAACATTTTAATGACCTTATCTTGTTTCATAGGATGTAAACTAATCATTATTTAACTAATTATTGACTTCTACACAAAAATATAATCACATAATTTAACTAGTTCATGACATAAATGTTTCTAGTAGATATATCAAGGTAATGATTATTGAAAAAAACCTGACCACCACAAATTAATTCATCACCAAAAAATTACCATCAAAATAAATTACCACATTTATAACACAACTCCATTAATTCAATCAAACATAAATTCGATAATATTTGATCATTTTTTACAATAACCACTCTACATCCGTATGAGACCAGAAATTCACATAAATGAAATGGTAAATGAAATTTATGACGAGAAATACGTAAAATATGGTAACGGGATGTAACATGTTTTACTTATCACACACATTAGGGATGCATTTTTAATAAATATGACATTATATTATAAATTTATGTTTTATCTATGATTATTTCCAAAGATCCAATGTGGTTTGGGTACTAATATACCAGTGATCAATCATTGACATACATTGATTTGAACATATATATATATATATATCATATTCTATAAATGAATGATAAAATATATATATATCAAAAAATATTCATCAATGATACCATAAACATTTAAAAAATAGTTTTTATATATTTGTATTATTAGTTAGTGATAGTTTTATTTTCATCTACATTGATTGGAACTAAATAGTTTAGAATCATCTAGGAAGATGGTATATGTTGTGATGTTAGGATCGGGACCATGATATAGGATATTTATATATCCCCAAAAATATAATTCAAACAGTCATATATTGATGTTAAAAAGTGGTACACATCATTAATTCTATATTCAAATGATGTTGACCATTCTGGTTCCAACTACAATAATGATGTCATGACTTCATTCTTGAAGGTTAAAGTTATTCAGAATGGAATACTAGGGAAAAAAGTTACTTGAAATGATTGGTGTAATTATTATGCCTTAGAATACATGTATAGTTATATTATGAGGGACATGGTGGTTTGACTATGGTTATCTCCTAGATTTTATGACCCATTATGTGGGAATTGTATAGAACCCTTGGAATATGGATCCACGAGGAGTGGTATGACTCATAAAGAATATATCCTATTGATGATAGGACTATTAAGTAATACAGCCTAATGAATATTTTTTATGAAGAATATAGACTGTCAAGGATATTGTGTAAATTTATTACAATTATTTATTAAGGGGTATCCTATGTATCATGGTTGAGAAGATTAAAATCATCCATTGTTCATGTTCTACAGTTTAATGTGGTGTGGAAATTTCGTGCTATTTTGATAGGGGAAAAAATAGGTCATCGAGTGGGGATTATACAATGAAATACCATTTCCTTTATGCGAATCAAGAATGATAATTTCATGTCATGTGAATAGGTTTTCCAAATATTCATGTTCTTGAGTGAAACTTTATCAAATTCCTCCAATTTATTTTATACTTTTTAGGTGTGTCAAGTGAAGGTATGATATTATGTCTTTTACATTGTAGGGGTAACTTGGAATATGGGTTCCAGATTACACATAATAGGGTGACAATAAAAACACCCACCACCACGTAGATACTGATTAGAAATATGGACTACTGAGCTCTTGGGGTATATGGACCCATTATAAATAGTTTTAGGATTAAGGATGGTCTTCTCTAGGATGGTTTCCTTAGCTATTTGATTGATATTGGTGATGTAGTCATTAATAAAAACATGGTTTAGGATTAAAATATTTTTTGTGGTCCCAGAATATATCACTTATTTATTGTATTAGGTCATCTAGACTAGTAGTTTGATATGAAATATGTTTAGCATGAGTGAGGTGATAATCGAATATTTTTCACACAATCGGTACCCTCTTTATCAATTAGATAAATTCTTATAATACACTTAAGGGAAAAATCAGTTGTGCTGGTAAATCAAGAATAACCTTTTTTACATAAATACAAAAAGACAATGGGTTTTATGCATTGGTGAATATCCCAATCATGTAATTATTGTGTCTTATGAGAGTAGCATAGGCTAATGAGTCAACATGGACAAATTAGTGTTTTTAAGATATTTTGAGAAATATTATAATCAAAATAAATAAGTATAAGTGATTGTGAAATCTACGAAGATTTTAAACGGGTTAGGTTTATTAATATAGGTGTTCGGAACTTGATTATGGATACCAATGGGGAATGACAAATAAATATGATACTAGAGAAAATTGGGGAACCTGAGTAAGAGAATAAGAATATGTTTCTTCCATGTGGGAGATCACAGGGAAGTGTAACCACAATGTCCATTAATGGCCAATGATGTGACATAATTGGATAAAAAGGTGAGAGGTTCTATTTTTTAAGGGGTAAAGTGCAGTGGTCTCCCAAATTAGGATGTTTGAAAAAATGGTTGGCCTAGTATTGAACTTTTGATAAATGAACTATTCATTATAAATCATTAGTCAATTGTAAGTCTATGATAATTATAGGTTGGAGTTCTTCTAGAATTAATGGTATGGTAAAATAATCACATTAAATTATAATTCATGGGTGATGGTTCCCCCTACAAATTAGTCCATCAAGGATGACATGGGAAATTAGCACCATATCATGTATTACATCAAGGGGAATTAAAATTAATTTTGTTAGACTGGGGTTAAAATGGGCTTATATAACATTTTTGTTATGTTAATGTTTTAGGTAATTAATTTTCCAAAAATTAAAAATTTATAACCGTATTTTTAGTCTTAATTACCCACCTAATGCGGGATAAGGGGACATGATAAATGATTGATTTTGGAATAACTTCTTCTCTGTGAGTTCAAAAAGAGGAAAGATTAGTGTTTATTTTTATTTCATTGTTGACCATGATTCATGGTATTCCGATATTATTTTGGGTAGTATACTATTGTTTTTTGAAGAAATGAATCATTCTAGTTATAATATCCCAAATATTAAGGGAAACATCACTTTTTCAGAAATACATGATTATTTGGGAACCTAGACATGCGTGTTGCATTTGGGAATTTTTTATACACAATAGAGGATAATTAATCCACTTGAATAAGATTTTATTAAAGATAACCATAAAATACCACAACAACCCCCACTAATTTATATCTCATCATAATATAGACAGTCAAATTATTACCTAGATGTGTGTTTGGAAATAATATTTATAGGGAAAATTCAAGTGCACTAAGGTTTTTTGAGTAGCATGATTTTTTTCACATAATCTTGTCATGGGATGTGGGGTGTCATTTCTTCGGCACTATACACATTCACGATTAGCTGAGCACCAAATACTTATTTAATACCTATAGTTTAGATTCATATATCTTTTAATATTGTTCAACCCCAATTTGGTGAACATGTTTTATTTACTTTTTTGAATCTACAAATAAATGAAATCACTATTTACTCTGGTATCTAAAAATGATAAGGGAATGACTATATCTCCTTCACCCAAACCAAATATGTCACAATTATTCATGTAAAACATCTCTAACTTAGACAAAAATCCCAAGATAATGGTGTCTGGTATACATATATAAGTGAAGCACCTCTGTTAGTCATATGGGAGAATCATTGGATAAATGAAATGAACATTGAATTTCAATTGAATCAGATAAATAATTAACTACAAATTCTTAACCCATTTGGATTTTCCCTCTTGACGTGTGATCATAAATAGTTATGGCAAATTATATTATCACCATGCAGAACAATTTTCCCTTTCTAATATTAAATATATTTTTCATTAGAGGAGAAGCACTAAAAAACAGACATTGTAAAAATAATTTAAAAATCCTTAATTTTAGTAAATATATATTTTCCTATTGATTATCATAAATTACTATAAAATAAAATATTACTAGGGTAAAATAAAATCAAGGAAGAAAAATATTGATGATAAAACATTATGACTCAAAGAGGGGGAGTATAGTTACCAAATAAATTTACTATTGTGGAAAAACTATTTAAATTTCCACTAAAATAAGGTAGTAATAATTTTCTATTAAATATCATTAAATAAAAAAAGTATGATAAAAACATATCTATGAATATTGAACACAAAATAAAATGTAAACGTGGTTCAATTCATGTAACATGTCTTAATGAATCCAAATTGAGACAAAGAAAAATATTGTGTTTTGAGTAAACAAAAACCATTAATAGTGAGGGATTGTAATTGAACATAAAATTCCATGATTATAAGGTTATTTATTATTATAAATCTCTGGTAATAATAATATACAATGCATAAATTATTTTCTATGCACAATATAAAATGTGTCTGAAGAACTGGGATTTGAGAAGAGAAACCTTAACTCTTTTTCATACTTCCACAACACATTTTAACCCCCTGTATCACAAAAATTTTAATTTTATGTTTCTAATTAACAAATTTAATCAAATATACAATCATTTATACTATTCATAAATATTCATTAGGTATATGAATTCATCATTTATTCTTTATCGGATGATTATTGTTTTGAACATTTTTACTAGTTTCAAAATGGGTGTGTCTATGTTGGTTCTTCATTCAAATTTAATCATAAAAGATAATAAAACTTTATGTTATTAATGGTTTAACATTTTTATGATTATTAAAATTCTATTGAAGGGTATTTAACTATTTATACCTAATGATAAAATTAGTAATAAGAACATTTTGTGGTTATTAACAATTGGAGCGGTTTTTATTAATTTATGAATAGAATATTGATATAACATCTAAAAAAACTTAATTATTTTCAAAATTATTTCATAATAGACTGCTTATTGTTTTCTCAAATTCATTGATGATATAAATATATAGTATCATTTTATTTGGGGGTTAATCCGAGCCAAACGAGATCATACAATGTTTATTAAAATGGATATGGCGAGGCTTCATTATAATACAACTATAATAAAAAAATAAGAATGAAATTTAGTGATCATTAGTGTTATATATAATATAATTATGAATATATAAAAAGAAACAATGTACGTAATGACACTACACAATTTAAAAAAAGTTTCTATGATCCCACATATTCTACAAGATTAAATTAACTATAAACCTTTATTATTAATATCATTATTTGGATTATATATTTTTTATAAAATAACCATAATGATATATATGACATCACATTTATACTTTAATAAAATTCATAAAGACATCCTTTTTTCATAATTAAGGGAAAACCCAGATTACAATATTGAGCTGGTTGATGGAATATATCACGAAGGACTATTTTTTTTATAAATGGATGGGTTATATGAATAAATAAATATTAATAACATTAATATGATAAAATTAATGTATATAAATGATATTAATATGATTATACTACTTTTTATTAAATAATTTTCAAACTATATAATTAATTAGAATGAAATTTGATAAAGCCCCAAAATTTAACATTACATAATCTAGAGTTAATTCATGAATTCACATTGCAAAAAATTTCAGGTTTAGAGTTTTATAGAATTAGGATATAAATATTGCATTAAATCTCAAAATATTACAATGTAGACACATCTACTCTATCCAATTTATTTCACAATAATAAAAATCCTTAAATAAAACAAAATTTATTTTCTTGATATAAATCTCAATGAATTATTTATTTCCCTTACCCTTCTTTAGAACCTATGATAAACATTTTAAAAACATGATATGACCATCGAAATGGTAATATGGGTAAAAAAATAAGAAAATAAAACATTAATCCACCAATACAAAAAAATAATCTCTTTAACATACCTTATGAAATAATAAGATTTATTAATAACACATAGTAATCTTAAATAAAATAGGTAACATACAGATTCCCTAAAATACTTACATTGTAGCTTTCCCAACTATGTATGGAGTTAGGTTTGGAATTCATATAAAATATATTCCTTAAATATCTTAGGAGAAATATTAATGTTCACCTCTGTCAAGTTCCCAAATACATTGGAGAACTATCTCAGGATCACCCACCATCAGTTTATCACAAAACAACGTGTATTCATAAACAATACCAAAGAACCATAACATAATCATATCATACAAAACAATCATAAATTAAAGATAAAATATCCACATTACAATCAAAAGATATCAATTCAAGATATTGACATAATTAATCCAATTTTAAGGTCACATTTAAAACATTTAGAAAGAATATTTTTGAATTAATTTTTCCCATACCACATTGAATATATTAAAAGAATTTAAATTTTGAAAATTTAATTTCCTTGTAAAAAAATTCCTTATAACTATTTTGAAAACATAGAAATTAATGAGAAATATTTATAAGAATAAATATTTAAAACATTTAAAACAATTTTTTAGTTAAAGATTCCCTCACCAATTGAGAAAATACTTGAATATAAATAGTTAAATAGTAACATCAAACAACACATTAAATATCATAAGAATAAAGTAATTCATGATATAACATATAAAACAGGGTTTTATATACACCACAAAGGATAAATAAGTTGCAAAATATCATGATATTCCTCAATGAAAGGAGATGAGACATAGTCCATTAAATAGATTTTATCAATGATGTAATAATTTAACAATGGGATAATTATTTGTGGAAATAGTATATTCGCACAAATGAAAGTGGAAATTACAACAAAAATAAATAAACATTGTTTCCACACATAATCATGTCATAATATAATCAACGATGGATCCATAAAACCCAATGAGTGTAAATTGATTTTGGGAATTTCCTTACAAAAACTCGGCAGTGTAACAACTTCACGTAAAAGTTCATAAATTGAGTTGATGAGGGAAAAATGGTATCTCATAATAGCTACATAAATAATGATATAAAAGAAAATATTCCAACATAATAAAATTGAAATTAAAATACGTAACATTAAAGAAGTCCTTGATTGAAAGATGAGGGAGAAAGGTTCCCTTACCATGTGTCTGAGTTGTACTGTTTATTCTTTATCTCCATGAATAACCAACATAAGTTAAATATACCTTCTTAAGAACCATTTTAATGTTTATTATTCATTTTTTATCACTTATTATAGTGGTATACAAATAATATAATTATTCAAGTTCATATAGGTTTTTTGTTATTGTTTGGTACTTGGGTCATAAATGAACTTGTTATAATTAAATGTTGTCCATGTTGTCATAATTACATTATCTCTAGAATTGTAATCATGATTTAAATTTGATATATATCTAGTACATATGTATTTACATCCAGAATATATTTATTTTTAATAGTCCATAACATTTTGATATAAGTAAATGAAATTCACCTTTTATTGATACGGTAATCCGTATATACGCATGAACACTAGTTTCATTTACTTTTTAATATTAAATGGAATGATAACTAAATGATACATAGTTATATTAAAATTATAGAAAAATATAATATGTTATATATGTTTCATTATATAATTAATTCAATACTTTATGCATTCCATGTATAGCCTGAATGAGTCATATCACTTTGAGGGGGCAGTAGTCCGCAATTCCACAAATTACATTTTTGTATTTACGCAATATGGAAAGCATAAGTATTTGGTATAAATGAAAAATATAGAAGAGTATATACAATATAAATATATTATATACTATATACTAATATAGTTCTATCAAATTGGCCTCCATGAGAGGCGGTATGAAATAATTGAACAATTATCGTTTAGAAAGGTAGTAGTTCACCGTCTAGAGAAATAGTATGTTTGTATCCATTAGATGGATGTGTGTGGAAGTGTAGTTAGAATTATAATCATAATATCATCATAGAATGTTTATTATACAATTGTATTTATAAAATAATGGAATAGGGATATTTTAGGGGTTGTGAAGGAAAAAATGGAAGAAGCTTGAGAGAAGACGTTACCTTAAATCGGGTAACTCCTTTTGATTTAAGTTAACATCCCATCTTGAATTGCCTTAATCCAAATTAAATACATCTAGGAGAAAGATATGTATTTTGGGATTTTATTTGGGAAGTGTTTGGACTAGACAATCGTATTGAGAGGTGTGAGTAAGGGGTTAGAGGTGGATACCTATTATTAGAGGGAGGATGGGCACTTTTGGAATATCTTGAATTATTTTTTTATTATAAATTCTATTTCGTTTATAAATGAGTCCAAATTCAGTTAGATAAAATATAACATTAATATAAGTTAAAATAAAATCATTCTATAGAAATTATATAGGTTTTTGATATTTTTTAATTCTTATCATTTTTTATTTAATAATTATTTACTCTTACCATTTTATCAATCATTTAACACTTGTAATATGAAAATATTAACCCAGACATGAAAAATATCCAATTAAAGAGTACATAATAATATTGTATACATATTATAACTATTCGGAAGAATATTATATATTTTTTATTTTTTAACAATTCATAAAATATTTTATACTAAAAATTTGAATTATGTCAATTTTGACACTATTCATATCCTGATGTTTTTTTAAAAACCCTAACAACATTATTACATCAAAAAAACATCATTAATACATATATAAAATTTATCTATCATCAAAAAAATTATTGTATGAAATCAATATAACAAAATTACATTTATTGTAACATTTATAATAGCAGCTATTTGAAACCATTATTAATGAAGCAATCACTGCATAACCACTGTGTCATAATTAAATTTATTTATATAATGTAAAAATATTATTAAAAATTCATTATATAAGAAATATTTTTAGATTAAAAATTAATATTTTTAGTCTAATATATCACTCAAATAACACAAGGAAAAAATATATTTTACTAAAAGATACGTGTATAGGTTATATTTTCCTTAACATTAAATTAAATTTAATTAAATGTCATTTTCACACCCAAGTGGCTCCATGTCATCCTAAAATCGACCCAGTGACAGCAATGGTCTGAAAAAATATCATCTAATAGGTCTAGGACATTTTAATTGGTAATTGAATATTGTTATAATTTTTTTACCATTATTTATCTGATTTACTATTTATCCTTGGTAAATAATATATTTACTGAAGTTACTATTCAAAATTTCTAAAAATAAAAGTTAACTATTTACACAATTTTTACATCATGATTCCAAATATGGAATCCATTTTTCTATATTCAAAATAAAAAAGTGGCAGAGATTAATTTAGGATAAATTTCCTTTGTCAAAACAAAAAAAAGGTGTTTTTAAGAAGTAAAGACTACCAAAAGATTGGAATGAATTTTTGTCCAGTTTCAAATTGAAATTACATCCAATGATAAAACATGCATTAAATGATAATTATATAATTCAATTAAACTTTAAAAATAATTTAAATTACAATATATCAAAATAAATAAATTACATTAAGAGGCTATTTTGAATTAAAATTCAATATTTTTCACTATTTATTAAAAAAATGCCCTTTATCTGAAAAATACCAAAATTTCATCCAATCTAAATTTTGATATACCGATTCTAAATAAGAACTTTTTTTCTCAAATAGAACATATAAACATGAAAAAAAAATATATTTAAAATGGGTTCTCCTTCAAAAGGCGGTAAAATTACCTTTAAAAAATATTAGAGTTTTAAAAGCATAAAATCATATTCATTATTTTTCTAAACCTCTAAAATTTATAGGATAAGTGTTAAAAAAATTAATAATAATATTTCAGTTATTTATATTCATTCCATCCATTACAATTTCTAGGTGTTAAATATCATTTTAAATAAGAATACAGTAATATTAATTTTTTGGTATAACTCAAAGTTGCATTCAATGTAAGATTTTATAGTAACCTATTGATTCATGTTGAGTATGCTATAAAAAATGCCATATTTTAAATAAAAATAATATATTTTTCATAAATATTAATATATATATATATATAGTTATCATATAAATACATAGATCTTTACATCCTTCCCTCTTTTAGAAATTGAAACCTCTGAATTTTAGAATTTCCCTTGGAATCATCAATGAATGTCCCACATCAGAAAAATATTACATAATACTATCACATTAAAAGAATTAAAGATTAGAAAAAAGGTCACCTGAGATAAAAAATACTAGGATTATATGAAAAATATATATGGAGGTAAAACTAACTTTCATGTTCTGATATAATATGATAGAAAACATGACCAAGAGAAAGTTAACCACCAGAAAACCAAGAATTTTTGATAAGTAAAATGGTCTTTGATTTCCTATTATGAAAAGTAAATGTATGACATTATTTGTTTTAGGTATCCTTTAATAATGTTTCAGAATTTATTTATGAGATTTACTATGAACATAAAGAAATATACTTACTTTTCAAGTAATGTTTCATCTTTTAATAAGTTCCTACCAAAAACTCATCTTTTCATAAAACAAAGAGTATTCAAGATACTTGGTCAAACCTGAAGTGCTAGAGTCAAATTATAGAAAATAAAATGATCCATAAAATATGAAAAATATATTTACCATGTCTTTAGACATTAAAAAAAACCAGAAAGGTTAGTACAAGATCATATAATCCCCAAAAGGATAAAACTTTATAAAAATGAAATAATACTCTTAATCTCAAAAATTAAAAAAACAATACCCAATGATAAAAAAATACAATTAAATAAACAATTTTCCATAAAATAATTCAAAATAATCCAAACTATGTGTGAAACCCAAAATTCAGATGGATTTGATCACAGTGTCTTCCAAAAAAATATTAACATTCATCTACAAATAACATCGACTAATCTTAATGTCTCATAATGAAAATTTATTAACCCAATCAAAAAATCTCAAATATAGGTCAATCATTTATAATAATAACCTGAATAGATATATGTCTAAAATAAAAACATATATTCTTCTAAAATAAATTCCAACCATTACTCCTCAATGAAAATCCCATAGTATTCTATTTTTTAGTTATATAGTGTTCCAAAAAGAGAACAATTCATCCAAAATAAACTTTATCACTTAATCACCAAATCATTTTCACATTTTATGGACATCCATTAAGAAATAAATAAGATCCAAAATCATCTTATTATTGATGAATAAAATAATTTAACAAGAAAGAATAATTCATACTAACCGGAGGCTTCACATATCTAGTCGTAGGCGATGCACCCTTGTCGCCCTTCGGTAGAGGGTTCAATTACTGAGGTCATTCCAGATGTGATGGGTTGTCACCCATCTTGTGTGTTGTCCCTTTTCATACAAATCAAAAATAACCATAACATGATTTAAACTCAATGGTTGTCTTATACCTATCATTTTTATCCTAACTCATAATGACCTCATTATCTAAATTCATGAAGTCTTATATATATTGAAATTTTTTTACCATCCTAAAATAACATTATTCCCAAAGAAATAACTTCATACCATGATCATGGTGTCCTCCTGGTTTCATCAACATCAAGTTCATGTAGATAGAAAGTATATGCATTACAAAAATGATTTAGGTATCCTTCAAAATCATAAACTTATTTTATCTAAATAAACCTCGAAAAACTTGGGTCATATGAGTGAGGGTTCATAGAAAAATAGTTTCAAAATATAATAATGCATGACATATAATTTCAAAAAAATATGATAAAACATGATTTTTATAAAACAGAAAAACCGAGTATGAGTTCAAACATTCAATCAATGGTCCTATTAAAATACCATAAGTATGAGCTAAAAGACTATAATTTAAAAAGAAAATATAAATAGGTTGTGCAAGGGAGTCCTTATTTATCAACCTTTTTTAAAATCATAATATTCTTCAAAATCTTGTGATAAGGTAAAATATTGAAAAATTCATTGATAATATTTACCTTTCATGAAAATATGAAAATATTGAAAAAATAGGATTTGATTAAATACAGCCCATGATCCATGTTGGTATCTAGGTCTAGTGCAGGTGTTTGAAATCTACAAAAATTACTTACAAGTGAGTTTTATGTTAGAAATTGTTTTATAATCGTCAAGACATGACTTTTCAAAAATTATATCAAGTAAGTCATCAGGAATAGATAGTAATGGTGTTTGAGATCTTCCTCCATCTATTTTTAACATACCTTCCTTGATTTGGAAAAGTTACAAAATAAGTATTCAACTTAAAGAGTAGACATAGAGAATAAATAGGTGTCTAACAAAAAATCATAATCCCTAATGTTTCCAAAACCGACCTCTAATACCAACTATGAGGCACCAGCATTAAACATTACATAATCTTTATTAAATTCAAGAATTCACATTGATGATCTTTTAAAGTTTAGAGTTTTTTGAATTAGGTTGTAAATATTAAATTATATCTCAAAATATTATAAAGTAGACACTTCTTCTCTATCCAATTTATATCACAATAATAAAACTCTTTAAATAGAACAAGAATTTTTTTCTTGATATAAATCTTCTTGATTTATTTTTTCTCTTACCCTTCCTTATATCCTATGAAAAAACATTTCAAAAACATGGTATGAGCATAAAATTCTCATAATGGTTTATAAAATAAGGAATGAAAATATTTGCAAATCAATACATACAAAACAAAATCTCTCTAACAAACCTTGTGATAAAATAAGATTTATGAATAACACATTGTAATAATAAATCAAAAAGGTACCTTGTAGAATCGATAACATTATTACATTTTAGATTTCACGATTTTGTAGGGAGTTACATTTGTAATACACATCACCCTATATTCTCCAAATCTATTAGGAGAAACATTAATGTTTACCCATGTCATGTTACCCAATGCATTAGATAGCCATCTTGATATCACCCACCCTCGATTTATCACGAAACCCCCATATATGTAAAAAATCCCCAATAACCATAACATAATCGTACTGTATAAAACAATAATAAAGGAAAAGATAACATTTACACATTACAGTCATAAGATATCAATTAATGATATTCACATAATCAGTCCAATTTAAATTACACATTTGAAACATTTAAAAGGATTTTTTTAATCAAAGTGTACCATACCAATTTGAAAATTTAATTTAATGAAAATATTGAAACATTACACTCTATATAAATAAATCATTAAAACCATTATGAAAACGTGGACATTAATGAGAAATATTTAGAAGAATAAATCCTTAAATCATTTAAAAAAATATTTTAGTAAAAGATGACCTTACCAATTTAGAAAAAATGTGAATAGAAATAATTAAATAATAACAACAAAAAAACATTATATATCATGAGAATATAGTAATTCATGATATAACATCTCAAAAGGATTTGTATATTCAGCTTAAAAAAATTTACCCAATATCAAGATACACCTCAATGAAAAGAAATTCAGATGTAGTCCTTTACATAGATTGTATCAATGATGTAAGAATTTATCAATGGGGTGATTATGTGTGGAAATAGTATATCCACACAAACGAAAGTGTGAATTACAATATAAATAAGCAAACAGTGATTCCAAATATAATCATTAAATAATATAATCAACAAAGTATGCGTAAAACCCAATGAGAGGAATTTGAGTTTAGGAAATCCCTTACAAAAATTCACCAGGCTAACATCATCATGTAAAAATTCAGAATATAAGTATATGATAGAATAAAGGGTCTCTCTTAACATTGTCAAAAAATAAGGATATATAAGAACATATTACAACATAAGAAAATGGAAATTAAATGACATAACATAAAATAAGTCTTTGACTAAAATATGAGGTTGAATAGTTCAATTAATATATATCCCACTTAATTATACATTCTTAAGAACATTTTTCATGTTTATAATACCTTTTATATCACTTATTACCTTGATATAAAAATCAAATATTTATTTAAGTACATGTCTGTCTTTTTTTGATGTTCCGTACTTGAGCCATAAATGAACTTGTTATAATAACAAATTTCCCATGTGGCCAAAAGTTCATTATCTAAAGAATTTTATTAATGATTTAAAAATCATATATATCCAGTTTATTTGCATTTATATACATTATATATGTATTTATAATAGTCTATAACATTTGGATATAAGAAAATGAAATTCACCGTTCAAGGAGATGGTTAGTCGTACGTACACATTAACACAACATTCATTTCTTTTTCATTTTTAAACTAATTAAAAATAAAAGATACATAAGTATATTATAATTCTAGAATATTATAATATATTATATATGTTACATAATTTCATTATTTACATCCTTTATATGATCCATTTATATCCTGAATGAGTCATATCACTTTGAGTGGGCTGTAGTCTGCACTTCCTCAAATGAAATTATAGTATTTATGCATTACAGAAATTATAGATTTATGATGTAAATTAAAAATACAGAATAATAGAGACAAGATAAACATATTATATACAATATATAAATATATTTCTACCATAATGGACACTATGAGAGGCAGTAATAGATAATTGAACAATCATCGTATCGTGGGGCTGTATTTTGTCGTCCACATAAACAACATGATCTTATCTATTTTATGGATGTGTGTGGAAGTTTAATTCAACTAATTCTCATAAAAACAACCTAGTATATTTATTACACTTGTGTTTTTATAAAATAATGAAATAAAGAGTGTTTTAAGGGGTTGGATATGGAAAATAAATGGAACAAACTTGGGAGAAGACATTACCTTAAATCGTGTAACTCCTTTTGATTTAAGTTAAAAGGCCTTCTTGAATTTCCTTCTGCCCAAAAAAATTCATCTAAATTGAATAGAAGGATTTTTTTCTTTATTGGGAATATTTTAGACCAGCCAAGTGGCTTGAGGGGTGTGAGTAATGGGTTAGAGGTGGTGTCCTATTATAAGAGGGAGGAGGGGCACATAAGGAATATCTTGAATTATTATTTTCTTCCAAATTGTATTTCAATTATAAATGAGTCCAAATTCATTTAGATCAAAGATAAGATGAATATAAGTAAAAATAGATTCATCTAATAATAATTATATTGGTCTGCGATATTTTTGAATCCATATCTTTTTTTACTTGACCCTTTTTTACTCATACCATTTTATCAAGCATTTAACACATTAAGAATCAAAATATTTAAAAAACATGAAAAATATCCCATTAAAGAGTAAATAATAAAATTTTAGACATATTGTATCTATTTGGACATATATTTTATTTCTTGTAATTTTATAATATTTTGTAAAATATTTTATATTTTAAAATATAAATTATGTCAATTTTGACAGTACTCATATAATGACTTTTTTAAAAACCCATAACGACATGATTACTTAAAAAACCCTTATTAATACAAATATAAGATATATCTATGATGAAATTTTTTTTATGACATCAAAATAAAAATAATTATATTTATTTTAACATTTATAATGTCATTTATATGAATCCTTTGTTAATGATCTAATCACTGAATCACCATTGTGTCAAAAATTAAATTTATTTATTTTAGGGCTAAAAATATAAATAAAATAACATTATGTAGTAAATATTTATATTTTTATAATTACTATTTATTGATGAATATATCACATATATAACACCATATAAATGTTTTTTACTACAAGATAAAAGTTTAAATTATTTTTTCCTTAACATTAAATTAAAAGTCATTAAATGTCATTTTCACACAAAAATGGCTCCATGGGTTCCTAATATTGACCCAAGGATGCCCATAGTCGGACATATCTCATAAAATAAGGTTAAGATATGTGTTATATTAATTTAATATTATTATTATATTACTTTCTCACCCTTGTTTACCCGATTTCCCCTTTAACCATGGTAAATAAAATATTTACTTAAGTTACTATTCATAATGTCTAAAAATATAAGTTACCTATTTACTCAATTTTTACCACCTAATTTCTAATGATGAATTAATTTCTACAAATTCAATACATATAAAATTTATAAATTAATTTAAAATTAATTACCATTGTAAAAACCAAAAAGAGTATTTTCAAAAGTTAAAAACTAAAAAAAGATTGACATGAATTTATGTTCAATTTCAATGTGAACTTACTTAACATGACCAAAATTGGATTAAATGATTAAAATATAAGCCAATAAAACTTAAAACCCAATTAAAAGTACAATATAACTATATGAATAAACTATATTACAAGGATGTTTTGAATTAAAATTCGTTATTTTCCACTATTTATTAATAAATGAACTTTATTAGAAAAATAAAAAAAAAATCAATCATTGTAATTTTTGATGTCTTAATTTTAAGTAAGAATATGATTTTTTCAAATAGAACATATAAAAGTGAAAAAAATATTTAAAAAGGGTTCCCCATCAAAAGGTGGTAAAATGATCATTTAAATATATTAGAGTTTTTCATGCTTCAAATGAGATTCATTATTATTCAATGCCACTAAAATTTATTAGATTAGTGTAAAGTCATTCAATAATAATATTGTAGTTGTTATTCTCATTCTCTCCAATACAAAAACTATGTGTTAACTATAATTTAAAATAATAATAATAATATATTATTTTTTGGGTATAACTAAATGTAGTGTGCGACGTAAGATTTCAAAGAAATTTGTTGTGGCATGTAGAGTATGATATCGAATAAAGTGTCCTATTCAAAATAAAATTAATATCTATTTCATTAATATTATTAGATATATAAAATGTATTATTACCTAAATACATGGGTCGTTACAAATTTAGTTCAAAATACTCATGTTGGGGACTTGATTTATCCTTGGATGTATCCTTGTAAATAATAGACTTATACTAACCAATGGTGAAAAAATTATCTTTAATATGGAATAGGGTTATTTCTGGAGAAAAAATATATTTTAAATTATGAATTATATGAATATGTGAGTCAATAAGTTTTGATGATATCACCCTTTATTAGGTGAACATAATGGTAGTGTTGGAAAAAACCCCATGAATTTCAGAAACTTTATTTCATTATAAAAATTTTATGTGATTAAAATAGGAAAAAATGAGAAAAGGTGGTGAGATTTTTTCATTGCATGACTCAAAAATCTATTTGAAGACATTTTTTATAACATGTTTTGTACTTACCATCTTAGTAAAGGAGTTTTTATAATTTATAATTTTATCCAGGTTAATATTTTTTTAACCTATGTAATTTACACTAATAAAAAAAATGAATAGACCATGTTAACTAATTAGAACCTTTTTATATCAACCCATTTTACCAAATTAAATTTTTACAGGTTTTAAAATTCATTTTTAATATATAAACACTTATTCAAGTAAAACTTTTTTCAGATAAATATCAATCTTTACCTTTAAATATATGCATAAGATAAAATAATATTGGATAGTAATCCAACTGAAATAAATTTAATTATTATGTAAAAATAAAGGAAATGTGGCTTCTCAGAAAATCCATAATGGAATCTGCCGTTAATAATAATTTATTTGTAGAAAATACTCAAAACACTTTTCTTATTAAATCAACTATTAATTTAGTTGTACAAAATCATCTAATATTGTTTCAATTTTCAAAGACTATTTTAAATTAAATAATATTATCAATAAAATACAAAATTTTAATGTATAAAATGATTTATAAATTTCAAGGAAATTGACCAATAATAACAACATTATTCAAATTACTTGTTTCGTGAAAATTGAATTTTTTTACAAACAACCAACCATTTCTGAAAAAATAAAAAAATTCTTACATGAAAATTTCGATATATGTAATTCAAAAATAGTTTATATTATAATTAATTTAAAATTATGAAATTTATAAATTCATTTTTTGAATAAAATAAAAAAAGATAATAATTTTAAAATAGGTTTATTTAAAAAATGACTTTTCAAATATTATCTTTTCTTATTTTTATATCAAATCATTTTTGAAAAAAAATTATTGTTTACCAATTATTAATATCATGCATAATTTATCTTTAATTATAATATTCATAAAGTATAAATCTTTATCAAATAAAGCATAATTCTCTTTTAAAAAATAATTCCATAAACAATAAATCATATTATATTTCATTTCTGATAAACTAAATGATTTATATTCATATTAAAAGTAAAAGTTATTTACATTATACATATAAATCATAAAGTGGATTCCCATATTAATTTCCTCAAATTAATTTACATGTTTTTCAATGGTTATACTAATATATATACATATTATCTAAATATATAATGGTTTTTTATGATTTATTTTGTGTGTGGTGAATGCTATTTAACACAAAGAATTATAAAAAGGTATTCATAAATTATAATTTATGCGTGTTACACTCTCCTATCATTAAATAAATTTTTTTCTTTCAATTTAATGCATATTATTAGCTTCATGTATATAGGGAACACATTATTAACCATGCATTAATAAGTGAATGGGTATTTTTTAATGATGTGTATAGAGATTTATCTATAGGATAAATAATAGTTAAATCTTTTAAAAGAGAGATAAACCATTCAAAATTTCTCATATAATTCTAATAAAATCTAGATCCTTATTTAATAACATACCAAAATCCATAAAAATTATTAATATAATAATCATATAAGTAGTTTTTTATTTTTAACAAAATATCGAATAGTTGGTGAAAAAATACATGAAATATGACACTTGAATATATTGATTCGAGATTCATTGTTAGAATTGTAACATCCTTGGTAAATAAAGAATATTACATTTTCATATTTATTAATATTATTGAATTCAATATTAATTTTAATTTAAATGGGATGCTATTTTCAATGGCACACCCGATACACAACAACAGGTTTCTTTGAAATCCTACGTTGCACAATAATAATATAATATTATTATTTTAAATGGTACTTAACGTCGAGCCATTTTATTAGTGTAAATTAATATAACTAACTAAAATACGATTATATATGTTTGTTAAATGTTTTTACATTTATCAAGTAAAAGTTAGAGGCTTAAAATAAGAAAGGAATTTGATTTTAAGCATAAATACTCTAATATTCATTAAAAGGCCGATTTACTACCTTTTGATGAAGAACCCTCTTTAAATATAGTTTTAGTTCATTTTATATGTTATATTTGAAAAAATAAAATTTTTCTTTATAATTGGAACTTAAAAATTTACTTTGGTTAAAATTTTTGGTATTTTTCTGATAAAATCCATTTTTTGATGAATATTTAAACATACTATATTTTAATTCAAAACTATGTTTTAATATAATTTATTTATATGGTTTGATTATCTTTTTTATTTATTTTAAAGTTATATTAGAATATATTTTTACCATTTAATCCAATTTTGGTAAATGGAATCAATTTCACATTGAAATTGTACATAAACAAGTGACATTCTTTTGATAGTTATTATTTCTTAAAAACACACTATTTGTTTTAACAAAGAGAATTAATTTTAAATTAATTAATGAAACATTTTTTTAATTTATAAAAATAGATATCATTTTTGATTTCATAATATCATATAAACCTTAGGCTTAATTTTTAGTATTTTTCTGAAAAACCTCAATTTTTTTATGAATAGCGAAACCACTTTGTAGTAGTTAAAAAAGGGACATTTAAATTTAAATGAAATTTTACCGCTTCTGCGAGTTGAATTTAAAAAATCTAAGAGACTCATATAATATCAATAAGTAAAATGTGGTTCAATAAGATGAAAATAATTTTTGGTAAATAGTATCTTTTGTCTTTTATTTACCACAGTTAAAGGTAATAGGCTAATTAAAGGTAAAAAGTATATTATAATAATACAAAATTACCTTAACACTTGTCCTAACATTATTGGATGAGTCATGAAAGACCATGGGAATCTTTGGATTGATTTTGGGACCCCATTGAGCCACTTGAGACTGATAATGACTCTTTAGATTAATTAATTTAAAGTAAAGACAAAAATGACACAATCAAATATATTTTAGTAAATTAATTTTTAAAAGGGGATATATAAGATATATTTTAGACTATAAATATTAATTGGAAATATAAAAATATTTCCTACATCATGGTATTTTTATTATTATTTTTAGACATAAAATAAATTATATTATTTATGACACAATAATGATGTACTGTTTACCTCATTAATAAATTATTTAAATAAATAAGATTATAATGATTTAAATATTATCCAAAACATGTCCAATTATAATTGGATGATTTTATTTCTAATATTATTCATATAAAATTTTTCTTTATTGTGTTTTATAACTTTTGAAACCGAAGATAAGTTTATAATAAAATAATAGTTTCACACATTCCTAAAGAGCCCCTCATCTCCCTTATAAAAGGAGAACATTTCTAACCATTTCATCACACCTCTCAAGCCTTTTGGATCAACCAAACTCTACCTAATTAAGCTCCCTAAATCCCTATACTCTACCTAGAAGTATTACCTTAGGTTGAAGAAACTTCAAAAAAGTCCTTTTGGATCAAACCAAAGGGAGTTACCCAAATGAATGGTGATAGTTTCTCTTAAATTCATTTCCTTGATTTTAATTCTCCAACACCATGAACACTTTTTATTCCTTTATTTTGTAATAACACCAGTATCTTAAATATATTAGTATGTTTTTATAATAATTATTTATGCTAGACTTACACACACATCCATCTAATGGGTGAAGAACATAACGATTCTGTTGATGGAAAACTAACGCCTCACGAAACCATGATTGTTCGATTATCTCCTACCGCCTCTTATGGTGGCCATTATCATGGAACTATATTTATATATTATGTATATTATGTTTATATTTTCTCTATTATTCTGTAATTTACATTTTAAAACACACCAATATGCTTTCCAATGTGTGTGACCCGGATAATTTCATTTGAGGAAGTGCGGACTACCGCACTCTGAAAGTGATATGATTCGTTGATGTCATTCATGGAACATATAAGGGATAGAGTTAATTAAATTATGTTAAACATATATCATATGATATTACACTGGAATTATAATATACCTATGTATCATTATGTTTTAATTCCATTAAAATAAATAATAGAAATGAATGTAGCGTTCATGCGTACGTATGACTTACCGTCTCCATGAAAGGTGCATTTCATTTCTTATCTCCAAATATTATGCACTATTATAAAAACATATATATACTGGATATATAATATATATATATATATGATATCTACATAATTTATATCATTCTGGCGATAATTGACTTTTGACCACATGGACAAATTGTAATTATAGAAAGTTCATTTTTTTACTCAAGTACCGAACATCAATAAAATATCCAATATGAACTCAAAATATTAACTAATTATTATAGAAAGGAAATAAATGATATAAAAGGAATAAAAAAATTGAAAAGTGTTATTAATCATGTATAAATTAACTTATGTTTATTATTCAGGAAGAACAAGGAACAAACAAGACAGTTCGGACTTGAGGTAAGGGGTTTCTTATCTCACTTTGAATTCCGTGAGATTTACATTGTTCACCACTTATTTATTGCATGTGGTGTGTGTACTACCCATGATTGAATTCTTTTTGTAATATAATTTAATTTATGGATATTTACATCCTCATTTTATAATCCATCTTTCATGGGATTTATGTTTCATAAGTTACCAAATTGTGAAGGGAATTGCATATTTCAATTTCCACTTATTTGGATTTACGCATACTTCATTGATTATTTTACTCCAAGATTATTTGTGAAATCAGTATTCATTTTATTATGTCATATTTTACACTCCCCTTTCTGTGGATATACTTTTGATACACATAATAACTCCATTGATAAATTATCATGTCATCAATATGAACTTGATAGCTGTTATTTTTACTCAATCTCCATTTGTTGATGTAAGCATCCAATTCATTGGTGTTTTTTTACAAAAAAATATGTGTGAATGTCCTCTGATTTAATTACAGTAAATATACAATAATATTTTGTGTATTTATATTTGTCACACATAATTATATCATTCATTTATCCTTAACCTAAGGATACGGTCTTTATAAGAGATTTCATCTCAATTAACATTCCATTGAAACTTTTTTGTTGTTATACACCGAATCACTTTTATATGGTGTATATAATGTACAATGATATAGTATATCAAGAATCCCTTTATTCTAATTATATTAAAATGTTTTTATTACCTAAATTATTTGTATTCATGTGTCTCCCTTTTGGTTAAAAACTCTAACTAAAATATCATTTTAAATGTTTTAAAGATTTATTATTCAATATCTTTCTCATTAATGTCCATGTTTTAAAAATGGTTTTAATGTTTTATTTAATGGAAATTAATGTTATAAATTTAAAATTACTTTTAAATGTTTCAAATTTGTATGGGACACTTTTATTCAAAAATCAATTTTTGAACAACTTCATGACAAATAGTGCGACTTTTAAATGTTTTCAAGAAAAAGGGGATATTTCTCTCAATAGATTGATGATTATTTTAATCTATGTAAATAAAATTCATTATTCTCAATTGAGGTTAATATATTACAATAAAATCTTCGAAATTTTATTGAATGAGTTATTTTTGACTATGGATGTGCTATTTTTATACCACTCATGGTTTTTGGAGAAAGTATTGACATTCTGGATGCTAGTTTTGTTGAAAATGATTATGTTGTGTTTCAAAATATTAATATGAGGAATTTATTTGACTTAATAAGTGATGATTGAAGCCCTATATAGCTCCTCGATGCATTGATAGGTCTGATGAGACAAACTAGTGTCTTGGAACAAGGGCTTGACAAAATCTTATTTGTAGTCTTGTCACAAAGCCTTGACTATGTGGTTATGATAGTTCGGCATTATGAATTCCATCATTATGAAAGTGGTTATTGATATTCCATGTCATTATTAGACTAGTAGAATATCCATGTGAATAAGTAAATAGAATTATTTCTTTTTTCCATATTATGCTGAAGTTCAAGTTTAAAAGGCTTTTTATTTAGTTATGTATTGCCTTAAATGTTTATGCTTATTTATGAAATTTTTTTCTATATTTTTATCCTTATTGAGCATTTTATATCACCTGTTTCTATATTTTATTTTTCCCATGATATTAAGAAGTTAGTTATGAGTGACTTGCAGGCATAATCTAGGAAGCTTGGATGTTTCCAATGGAATAATTTAGTGTTGGTTCTCTTTTCAAGTTGTAATTTTGACCTTATGAATGTATCTAGTATTTCCAAGGCTACTAAACTGATCGGTCTTTCGGGACATGATTTCCTTATATCATTCCAATGTTATGTAATAATGCATCAACTCTATGTAACTAAGGTGGGGGCGTTACAGTTGGTATCAGAGGAAGTTTAGTACAAACCTTGGAAGCTAGATTTAGATAAACTCTGATTCGAGTACATACCGCAAAGATATAATTTGACAATTAGTATAGAAGAACTTCTTAAAATATTGGTATTATATAGATTTTGTGAGTTTTCCAAGCAATACATCCCTGTCTGGATACAAGAAGGTAGAGGTAGCTCTGGCACAGATGTACCTAGGGGTAAAACATGAAAACACCGATTTGAGCTAGACTCGAACGGGAACTGGTGAATGACAACGGGCCTTGCTGCACTCTTGGTTACGACACTCCCAGGGGATATGCTTAGGATAATTTACATTTTATTAAAAAAACAATTTGAATGATTTTAATATAAGATGAGAATAAATGATGTTGGTTAATCTTAAGGTGTTTCAAAATTGAAAATATATTGTCATGATATTCTCTAAATGATTTTATGACTGCTGTTACTCACACAATGATTTCTGGTTTTAGTCAATGGCTGGATTCCAGGGAAGTCATAGTAACTTTGAGCATGATGTAAACGGTGGAAATGATGGTGGAAATGAGCAAAAAAATGGAATGTTGATAGGCGTAAAAGATATCATGTTAATGCCAAATAAGTTTTCCAAAAATATGATCAACAACATATATACTAACCAACTACCTGACTCAAAAATGAAGAGAAAGGTGATGAATGATAAGGGCTCCAACAGTAGAGACTACGGAGAAAGGAATCCTAAATTTCCATCGTGCATGAAATGTGTAAGGATACACCCAGTAAAGTGTCTCAATGGAACAAAGAAATGGATTACGTGTGGGAAAGAAGTACATAAAATGAAGAATTGCTGAGAAAAAATGAAAAGTACTATGGAAGAAAATAAAAATGGTCCCAAAAATCCATTTATAGTCATTTTCCATAAATGAAGGAGATCTGGCCATTACCAGAGTGAATTCCCTATTCTATAGGACATTTTCTTGGTCAAAGAAGAAGGTATGTGCAAATAAATGGTTGGAGAAATGTTTAAATGTATTATTGCTCCATGTTGATGGGATTACTTTGGAATTAATTTTCTCTTGTATTTTTAACCCTGCAGTTAGTCATGTGAAAGTAATATTTGAGAAAGACTTATCTTTTCTATTGTGGATATAGTTATAAATAACCATTTTGTTTTATATGATCATTGGGTTTGAGGCAATTACAGGCTATTATATTTTGGGTTGAAAATGAAAGCTATGAGATAACATTTGTTTTTAAATTATGTTATGGTTATTTTGTGGAATTTATCTCATTTTGGTAATTTTAAAAAATATTGTTTTTAAAAAAAAGACAACACACAAACCGTGTGACAACCCATAACATCTGACCAAGCTGTGGGAATCAAACCCACAACCCGAGTGCGATTGGGATTTATCGCCTACCACTCGACTACGTGAAGTCCCTTTTTATTGTGACTAATTATTTTTAGTTAAATTATTTTATTGATCAATAATTAGTTGATTTTGGATCTTATGTCTTATCAAATGTATACCCTTAGAATATGAAAATGAATTAATGATTAAGTGATAAATGTTATTTGGAAGACGTTCACTTTGTTGGGAACACTATATGCCCAAGGAAAATAGAATAATATGGGATTTCATTTTAGGAGTAATGGTGGATTTTTATCTATGTTTTTATTGTGGATGTATTGTGATTTGGGTTATTTATGGAAATTATTAACCTATAATAGAGAATATTTGATTAGGTTAAATACTTTTAAGTATGTAACTTTAAGAGTAGTTGATGTCAATTGGAGATACAATTTAACGTGGAAGACTATGTTATCAAATTCTTCTATGTTTTGGGTTTCAAAATTAGTTTAGATTGTATTGATGGATTTTAAAGACAATTGTTTATTGAATGGTATTTATTGAACTTTGGGTATTGTTGGTTTAATTTTAGAAATTAAGATTAGTATTTCTCTCTCTAAAGGATTGTCCTTTGTGGGGATCATCTGATCTTGTACTGACCATTTCGGTGGCTTTTAATCTCTAAAGACAATGTAAACAAATAGATTATCCTTGTGGATCATGTGATTCTTTAGAAGTGTATTCTATCTCTTCCAGTGTGACCAAGTCTTATTGAATACTCACTGTTTAAAAAAAAATATTTAGTTGTAGAAATTTTAAAAATTAACTACATCTCTTTATGTTCTTAGTCAATCTCATAAATAAATTCTTAATCTTTATGAAATGTATCATAAAAATTTTTTTTGTCCATTTACTTTTCCTATAGGGAAACTATTTACCGTTTGACCCATCACAAGTTTGTGGTTTTCTTGTTGTTAACTTTCTCCTAATTTTGTTTTCTATCCCTCTCCATCTAAACATGACACTTTGTTTTCTCCTCCATATCCATTTTTTCATGGAATCCTAGTATCTTTTGTCTCAGTTAACCTTTTTTTACTTCACTTAATTCATTATAAAGTGATAGTTTTATTGACTCCTTTTTCGATGTGGGGCTTTCAATAAAGTTTCCAAGCCCAATTTTAAAATTACGAGGATTCAATTCCCAAAAGGGGGGAAGGATGTAACATCCTAGGTAAATAAAGAATAATATATTTTTATATTTATTTATATTTTTGAATTAAATTTTAATTTTAATTTAATGGGGATGCTTTGTACGATGGCATACCTGATACACAACCACATGTTTCTTTGAAATCTTACATTACACACTAATAATAAAATATTAATATTTTAAATGGTACTTAACGTCGAGCGATTGTATTGGTGTAAATGAATAGTACTAATGAAAATATGATTATATATGTTTTTTAAATGTTTTTAAATTTATCCAATAAAAGTTAGAGGCTTAAAATAAGAACAGAATTCGATTTTAATCATAAATACTCTAATATTCATTAAAGGGCTGATTTACTACCTTTTGATGGAGAACCCTCTTTAAATATAGTTTTGGTCCTTTTTCTATGTTATATTTGACAAAATAAAATTCTTCTTTAGAATCAGGACATCAAAATTTACTTTGGGAAATTTTTTGGTATTTTTTTGATAAAATTCATTTTTTGACGAATAATGAAAAATATTGTATTTTAATTCAAAATTGTGTTTTAATCTAATTTTTTTATATGTTTAAATTATCTATTTAATTTTTTTAAAGTGAAATTATAATGTATTTTTACAATTTAATACAATGTTGGTCATTGGAATTAATTTCACATTGAAATTGGGCATAAACAAGTGTCAATCGTTTGATAGTTATTTTTTCTTAAAAACACGTTATTTGTTTTAACAACTGGGATTAATTTTAAATTAATTAATTCCCCTTTTAAGTGTTGAATTTGGAAAAATAGATATCATTTTCGAATTCAAAATATCAAATAAATATAAGGCTGATTTTTTTTCTGAAAAACATCAATTTTTGATGAATAATGAAACCACTTAGTAGTTGTTAAAAAAGAGCCTTTTACATTTAAAAGAAATTTTACCACTTATGTGAGATGAATTTCAAAAATCCGAGAGACATGGTTAATATCAATATGTAAAATGTGGTTCAATAAGATGAAAATAATTTTTGGTGAATAGTAACTTTTGACTTTTACTTACCGCGGTTAAAGGTAAATAGGGTAATTTAAGGTAAAAAGTTTATTATAATAATACAATATTACCTTAACACTCGTCCTAGCCTTATTGGATTATTCATGGCTTCCATGGACATCCTTGGGTTGATTTTGGGACCTCATGGAGCCATATGAGATTGTTAATGACTCTTTAGATTAATTAATTTAATGTAAAGAAAAAAATGACTCAAACAAAAATATTTTAGTAAATTAATTTTTACATGGGGTTATATAAGCTATATTTTCGACAATAAATATTCATTGTAAAGATAAATATATTTCCTACATCATGGTATTTTTTTTATATTTTTTAGACATCAAATAAATTAAATTATTTATGAAAAAATAGTGATGTACTCTTTACCTCATTAATAAATGATTCAAATAAATAAGATTAAAAGGATTATAATATTATCCAAAACATGTCCAATTCTGATTAGATAATTTTATTTCTAATATTATTCATCTTATATTTGAATTTAATTTGTTTTTGACTTTTTTAAACCGAAGATAAGTTAATAATAAAATAATAGTTTCATACATTCCTAAAGAGACCCTCCTCTCCCTTTTAAAAGAAGACTACTTCAATCCAATTCTTCACTCCTATCAAGCCTTTTATATCGTCAAATCTCTGCCCAATTAGTCTCCCAAAATCCCTCTCCTCCACCTATAAGCCTTACCTTAGGCATAAGGCACTTCAAGAAGTCATTTTGGTTCAAACCAAAGAGAGTTACCCAAATTAAAGGTAATGATTTCTCTTAAATTCATTTATTTTTTTTACTTCTCCAACCCCTTGAACTCTTTTTATTCCGTTATTTTGTAACAACAGCAATATCTTAAATATACTAGGATGTAGTTATATGAAGGATTTAAGATACACTTACACACACATCCTTCTAATGGGTGAATAACATAATGTTTCTGTGGATGGAAAACTAATGCCTCACGAAACGAGGATTGTTTGATTATCTCCTACCGCCTCTTATAGTGGAAATTACGATGGAAATGTATTTATATATTATTTATATTATGTTTATGTTTTATCTATTCTTTGGTAATTTTAATATAAAAACATACCAATATGATTTCCAATATGTGTTACCACGATAATTTCATTTGAGGAAGTGCGGACTACCACCCCCTCAATGTGATATTATTCGTTCATGACATTCATGGAACATATAAAGGATAGAGTTTATAGAATGATGTAAAAAATATATCATATGATATTATACTTGAATTATAATATACCTATGTATCATTATGTTTTAATTCCATTAAAATAAAAAATAGAAATGAAGGTAGTGTTCATTCGTACGTACGGCTTACCGTCTCCATGAAAGATGCATTTCATTTCTTATCTCCAAATGTTGTGTACTGTAATAAATAAGTAAATATAATTGATATATAATATATATATGATATATAAATCATTTATATAATTCTATATATAGTGAAATTTTTACCACATGGACAAATTGTAATTATAACAAGTTCATTTTTGACTCAAGTTCCGAACATCAATAAAATATCCAATATGAACTCAAATAATTAACTAATTAATTTAGAAAAGTAATAAGTTATATAAAAGGAATAATAAAATTTAAAAGTGTTCTTAATAATGTAGAAATTAACTTAAGTTTATTATTCAAGAAGAACAAGGAACAAATAATACAATTCGGACTTGAGGTAAGGGGATTTTTATCTCACTTTTAATTCTGTAAGATTTACATAGTTCACCACTTATTTATTGCATGTGGTATGTCTACTTCCTATAATTGTATTAATTGTGTAATATACTTTAATTTATGGATATTTACATCATCATTGTATGATCCATCTTTCATGGGATATATTTTTCGTAAGTTACCAAATTGTAAAGGGAATTACGAATTTCAATTTCCACTCATTCGGCTTTACGCATACTTCATTAATTATTTTACTATAAGATTATGTGTGAAATCACTATTCATTTTCTTCTGTTATAATTTCTACTCCCCTTTTTGTGGATATACTTTTGATACACATAATCAATCCATTGATAAATTCTCATGTCATCGATATGAACTTGATAACAGTAATTTTAACTCAATCTCCATTTGTTGAGTTAAGCATCCAATTCATTGGTGCTGTTTTTACAAGAATATGTGTGAATGTCCTCTGATTGAATTACACTAAATATCCAATAATATTTTGTGTATTCATATTTATCACACATAATTATGTTGTTCATTTATACTTAACCTAAGTATATGGTCTTTATAAGAGACTTCATATCAATTAACATTCCATTGAGACTTCTTCGTTGTTATATACCAAATCACTTTTATATGTTGTATATAATGTACTTTTAAATAGTATATCATGAATATCGTTATTCTCATGATATTACAATGTTTTTATTACCTCAATTATTTGTATTCAGCTGTCTCTCTTTTGGTTAGGAACTCTAAATAAGATATCATTTTAAATGTTTTAATGATTTATTATTCAAAATCATTTTCATTAATGTCCATGTTTTAAAAATGGTTTTACGATTTTATTTATATGGACATTAAAGTTTTAAAATAAAAATTCCTTTTTAATTTTTCAATGTGGTATGGTACACTTTGTTTGAAAAGTCTATTTATAAACAACATCATGACAGAAAGTGCAACTTTTAAATTTTTTCATGAAAAAGGGGATATTTCCCTCAATAGTTTGATGATTATTTTAATCTATGTAAATATCCTTAATTATTATCAATTGAGGTTAATATATTACAATACAATCCTAAAAATTGCATTTAATGAGTTATGTTTGACTGTGAATGTGCTATTTTTATACCATTTATGGTTTTAGGAGAGAAAGTATAGACATTTAGTATGCTGGTTTTAATACGAATGTTTAAGGTATGTTTCAAAATTTTCATATGAGGAATGCATTGGACATAATAAGTGACGAGTGGAGCCCAGTATAGATCCTCGATGCATCAGTAGGTCTCATGAGACAAAATAGTGTCTTGGCACAAGGCCTTGACAAAATTTTATTTTTATTCTTGGCACAAGGCATTGACTATGTGGTTATGATAGTCTGGAATTATGCATTCCATCATTATGAAAGTAGTTATTGATATTTTATGTGATTATTCGACCTATATAATATCCATGTGAATTTTTAAATGAAATTATTTCATTTTTTCCCATATTATACTGATGTTCAAGTTTAAAAGGCATTTGTTTTAGTTATGCATTGCATTAAATGATTATGCTTATTTATGAATGTTTCCTCTATATTGTTATCCATACAAAGCATTTGAGCTCACCCCTTTATATGTTTTATTTTTCATAGGATGTGAAGAAGTTAGTTATGAGTGACTTGCAGGCATAATCTAGGAAGCATGGATGTTTCCAATGGAATAATTTAGAGTTTTTTCACTTTTTATGTTGTCATTTTGACCTTATGAATGTACCTAGTATTTCCAAGGCTACTAAACTGATCGGTATTTTGGGAAATGATTTACTTGTATCATGACAATGTTATGTAATAATGCACCGTCTCTGGGTAACTGGGGTCGAGGCATTTCAAGAATCATTAATGGTTTTTTCACAGGATTATCAATATTTGAATGGTAATGGGTTACTATCTCCCTCGTTGGCCTTTATGTCAGGACATTAAGTCACATAATTCGAAACTCAATTCTAATTGAACGAGTGAATATTTTTATCTTCTCTATCTACCTCATTCTATATTGTTTGATGACCATAATCTATAAAATTCAAAGATTTACTCCAAGGTTCATTCCCATATTTTTGACAAATAGAAGATTGAATATTATTTATTTCATCATATTTCCCACTCAAATTTCTATGAGATTCCATGGTTTAATTTTTAGGTGTGTTTATAAAAACAACTATATCAACATTGTTAATAAGAATTATTGATATTCACTTTAGCCTAATAATAATATATTTCAATCTATAACAATATCATGTCATCCTATATTACACGTGACTCAATATTTATCAAACCTGATTATACTTATATTAATCTTAGATTATTATATTTCATTCATGGTTTATCCTAGGGTACATTTAGTTGGGTTCTATCAAACATCAAAACAAATATTGAAACTACAAATCATAATTTACCATGAACATTCATAATGTATTCGAAACATAAAAATAATTAAAATCATTTCAATCAATATATAACTTATCCTTAATTAAAATTTTTTAATCACTCCCTTAATATTATACCTGAGAATGTTTATACCATAATCACATACTCTCAATAGCATAACTTTACCTGAACCATTTAACTCCCAGAAATTAAACAGCCACAATATTATATATTCCTTCAAAATTAACTATATATTTTAGCCTCAAATTTTTTTACCACCTGTTTATAAGGTCCCACAAATGTTAGTTCATATCATTATACAAAAAATGGGATTAAATTATCCAAAATTATCTCAAATTAATTATTCATTCTATGGTTTTGAATTAATATTTTCTAATATCCTAAAAATTAAATAACACTATATATTCTCAAAATCACATATATATATATATATTTGAGTTATTAATTCATCAATCACATGTTCTCCAATAGTTATCCCCCAAAAAATAACCCTTTAAAAAATGAATTTTCAAGGTTATTAATTCTAGTTATTATTTATTTCTATATATTTAAGGAAAAAAATAAAGAAAAATCCCTATATTCTTAAAATAATCTTCATAACATTAAAAATATATTAGAATATAATCGATAAATATTACACACTAATGAGAATAGAAAAGAGTTTCAAATTTTTACAATCACTGTGGGGAAATAATAATATTTTTAACCATTTAATTATACATCCTCATTCATTATGATTAAATATTGGTTTATGGATATACAAATTTCCCTTTATAAACATTTTGATCATGTTTCATCTAAATAAAAAAACCAAAATTGTTCTATAATATCCAAAATATGTGTATGAAAACATTAATCTGAATAGTTATTCTATTATGAATCATTCTTTCAGATGATACATTTAAATCAACCAATGGATCAGTTTTTCCAACCATTGGTTATTCATGGGCGTTTTCTGTTATGTTCCAACATGAATATCATTTAACGTCACGAAAATTGATTATATTCACACAGAAAAATGCTCATAGAATAGTAAGAAAGAGTTTTATATGCCATATAGAAGGATAAAGAATAATAATGTGATGGAAACAAACCAAAAAAATAATACAAATAAAATAGTATAGATTTTATTGGTATGAAGAATGTTCAAATAATAGAGGAGATATAAGGAATAGATGAATTAAGGATGCCACACTACACTGCACTGAAAAAAATATATATTCTAACTAAACAATCTCATTATAATAATATTGCAATAGAGAATGTATGTTTAGGACCTAACTGTATTTATTTCCTTAGAATACTGTAGTGAAATCATCATATAAATGATATTTCAGCCATAAAAACATTAAATTTAGTTCTTTAACTAAGAAGAGTATCATCAAACTTTTATAAGATTCAGCACATTTTTTTCGAATAAAGTTAAGGTACACAAAACCATCACATGGAATTATGTAGGGTATTATGAAAAGGATAATAAAACTATAATGAAAATGAGATCACAGAATTGAAAAATGGATCGACATTAAAGTTACCAAAGGAGAAGAATAGAATAATACAATTAATGAAATATTGTTTGATTTCCCTTAAAAAATTCTTGAATCTGTATTGGAGAAAAACTAAAATTTATTTAACCAAATACATAGCTTATAATGAAGAAAATTAGTAGTATGAATGATAAAGTAGAATCTTCTCTGTTGGAGTATATTTTCTCTTCACCTCAATCTCCAGTGGATTCATCATTGCTAACCGCTCTCATTTTCCTATAGTCTCCTCTAGAAATTTAGTATTTTTTCTCCCATGAATTGTATTATTTCTATAAAATTATTTATCCAGACATCATGACATAAAAATCACCATGAAAACATAGATATCAAATTACAACGCATCCCTCGTAATCATTGATTCCATAAAAATCATCTGACAGATCATAATTTCAGTTTTACGTTAACCGAATTTTACAAGTCATCTTTCATAATCATATTTCATAATCAAATTTACTCATTCACATTATATTTATTCCATAAAACCATTAATAAACTCACACAATAAACATAAAAAATCCACCACTATTGTAATAATACAGATTACCTTCTCAACCCTCAAAAAATAGCTGAACTTGTAATAACATCATTTCATTAACAACCAAACGACAACTCGACTTATAAATGTCATTCTTAATAGTGAAAATTATGAATCCCTGTAAATTTTTCCTTTTGAAAATTTCACTTTATCAAATAATTTTAAACATCATATCGTATTCATATTAGAGAATTTTTATTTCTGATATTCATTATTCACAATAGGACTTCAATAGTTATATTCCTCATAATTTGAAAAACTATCAGTCGTAGTGAGATTTGGTAAGCACCAGGTACTCTCTAATGTGTGATAGAACTATAAAATATAGGAAACCCAAAATTATATCCACATCGGGTGATTGGACACCAACCTCATTAACATAAATTTTAAAATGAACAAATATTGATGCAAACATCATTCCAATTAACTCAAATACAAATATGTTTCATCATAATTATACTTTAATGGTTTGGTATGTCAATTATCATTAATATGCATTGTGTATGGTTGTGGTGGTCAACAATTGGTGTGGTAGAACATTCCTCGTCAATCTTCATCATTGATGGTTATGGTGGTCGACAACTTAAGTAGTAAATTTGGGATCATAACACATGAATAATAAGATCCTGATGAATACATGCAACAAATTACATCAAGATGTGCCTAAAAGATATGTTTCTTCATTAGAAAATGCAATATTGAGATCTCAGAAAATTCAGTAGTTGGACAACAAACATGGAATTTCAGTAACATAGAACTGTCCTTTTTAGAAAAATGGATAGTAGTAAAATAGGTTGTGTACAGATAAATGTTGGAATGTGGGCCTATTCAGAATCAGATACATGTTCATTTTTCAAAATGGCTAGGTTCCTGTAATTTGTAGTTGGCGATGTGGGATATACCTCAAATTATTTAAGAAGTGGTAGCCCACAAGTTTGGATGCCTTGATACTCATTTCGAAAATATTTATTAAAAAATTAATGGATCATAATTTCATGAAATCAATAATTAATATATTAAAATTCATTAAATTAATTGAAAACATTTTTAATATATAAATACAATAAATTTAAAATAAAAATATTTAAAACAATATTTGATATATAAAAGTATAAAAAAAATTCCTAAAATAATTAACTAATAATTTTATTAACATAATAAAAATAATTAGTAAAATGATTAAGTTATAATTTTACAATATTGATTGTCCAATTACATAATGAAAGGATATTTAATGTTAAAAATAAATTTTTAATAAAAATATTTTAACAATAATAAAAACAAATGAATTATATATAAATGACACAAAATTGGGAAATTAAACAATATTATAATAAATTAAAAAACAAATAAAACAATTTATAAAAAAAATATTGTAAATAATTTAAAGACATTATATCAATTTAATTTAAAAAATAAACCAACAATTATTATTATGAATAATACTGAGTTAAAAATTTCATTATAAATTAAATATAAATTAATAATTAAAAAATATATCATTTTAATCCTTAAATATAAAATAAAAGTACCAAAAGGGTGTGGAAATATGCAATTTTTAAAAGTCACATAAAATTCCCCCCACATATATTGTTGTTTTTCCCCAATAACACTTTATGAATAGTCGATGGTCAAAAATAAATCACAAAAATATAAATGATGAAATTTCCCTAAGAATTGATTTTTATATAGATTAACTCTCAATGGATCTTTCAAGTAATATAATGTAATTCCCCATCACATTAAAATTCTTCATCATAAAAACACATATTGATTTAAAATAAATGATTTAGTACATTTTTTAATGGTAATTTAAAAAAACAAATTTCATCTAAATAAAATTTCAACCTTCTCTTTTCATCCAGATAAATATTCACACATAATTTATGAGATCATAATAAATACCATGTCGAAAGGATGGGGTTGACTGATATTTTTTAAAAGAATAAAAAACGCATAAAATAATTTAATGAATAAATAAAAAATAATAAAAGACGTTGAAATAATCAATTCAATATATATTTTGATTTTCATTTCA
Organism: Viscum album; assembly: GCA_963277665.1. Classification (NCBI taxonomy): domain Eukaryota; kingdom Viridiplantae; phylum Streptophyta; class Magnoliopsida; order Santalales; family Viscaceae; genus Viscum; species Viscum album. Next base: position 1,222,519,857 of record OY728131.1, on the reverse strand, counting down.
TTATAAAATTGGATGCATATCATATGAATTTAATTCTATAAAATTTTTACTATAAATAATTATCTTTTGAAATTTTCCAATGATTTTACTGAAAACCATTTAATTCAATATGAAAAAAATTACTTAATTCTTTCCAATAGATATAAATGATTATCCTCATTATAGTGGATTAACCACACAAAAATCTAATAAATGTTTTATCCGGTGAGTATTAATATTTGATTTTTAACGACAATACTTTTTGAATTTTGTTATTATTTTCATTAGATAATATTATATTAAATATTATCCTATTAAAATTCCAATTTAAAAAACATAATTCCAAAAATATTCCCAATTATTGAATAAAATGCGTGACATTTAATTTAGTATTGAATTAGTCTTGTTTAACGGTCACAAGGTAGCCCAAAAATTAGTTTTCCACACAAAAACAGAAATCAAAATAAACACAAGAACCCATACTAGTTACTAAATAATAATTAAATAACATAAAAACAATTCATACGATTTTCAGGTTACATTTTAAAATATAAAAGTCTTGTCAATAAGGCATTATGAATAATATTCGACGTACAGAATTTAGTGTTCAGGAAACAAAAAATAGTTGAAATTACCAGTAGTCTTTAGACAGTGAATTTTGAATATAAAAAAACATTAATATATTCTCTAAAATAAGTTATAAAACCCTAAAAATCATTAATTATAACTTTTATATGTAATTATAAGTTGTATAATTCAAAATTTTACTCCCCTAGAATAAATATTTTGCAATTTAATTTTTTCTTTTAACATGTCCCATTTTCCCACACAGCATGTATACACTGGTTCCCCAAATTTATCTCTTTTAAAAATAATAAGATTGAAATAAAATTTTCAAATTTTAATACTAAGAGAAAAAACAGAACCAGAGATATGATTTATGGGTGTTGTATACAATATTCTTAAAAAATGAAGCTCCTTCATCATTATTTCACAATAATCCTTTTCTAAGGAATTGGAAAATGAAGAAAAATAAAAATCATTATTTCTATTATTTAATATTCATCAAAATGAGGCCATGTAAAAATGTGATTTTGGTGAAAATACAGAGTGTAGTAAAAAATACATTAGAATAGATTTATTCAAGCATAATAGAAAAAGATAATTCTAGAAAATTGAAGTTTGTCTCCAATGTAGTGTTAAATCTTCAAAGTCTGACCAAGCATTTTTGCCATAATGTGTTCTAAATGTTATTTTTAAATTTGTATGAGTTATTACTTATTTAATAATTATAATTTTGTTCTGAAATATCATAAATTTCAATCAATTCATTATGTAATTCATCTTCTATAAATGCTTCCGACAAAAACATCACTATTTATGGACTAATCCTATAACACCCTAAAATTTCATGAAATTTTTTTGAACCAATTAAAATTATTTGATGGATAGAATTGTAAAATATTCCATATTAATATTGGTTTATAAAAAATAACAAGATTTTATTCACCATGTAAAACACTAATTTTTTGTTCTAATATATGAAACATTGTGTTTGGATTATGCTACACACAATACCATATTCAATCGATATCTTATGTTACAAGGAAGGCTGATTTTTACCAAACTAAAATATACTATTAATATTATTTTTAAAATTGTATTACTGTTTCACCTAGGATTTGGAATGGAATTTATGAATAAAATTAATTAAATTATAAAAATATGGTTTACATATGTATATAATATTCTTTCTTTACTGACCAATTAATAATATAAATATAAAAACCTTTCAAAATAGGAATTTATTTTCTTGAATAATAAAAATAAAATCTAATGAAACTAATTGTATTAATCTATAATATAAAATTAATTTAAATTATGTCATTTAGTTTTTATTATTTGAGTACAAAAAAAAATTGAAACAACATTCATGTCTATATTCGACTTACCATCTCCAAGAACGGTGTATTTTATTTCCTATTTATATATTTTATTTATTACTATAAATACATTTATACTGAATACATATGTTATAAATATCATGTTTTACATTATAAATATATGTAAATCTTGATCTATGTGAGAGGATTAATTATTACAAGTCAAAAGACGAAAGTAAAACAAAGCAGTGAAACCCAAAACATAACATTATCATTGAATTGTTAATAAATGTGTAATATAATGTCATTAGTGAATCATATATGGTATTATATATATGTATATGGATCTAAAATATATTTTTAATTATGTTATATTTATTGTACGAGATATTTTAACAACTACCATGAGAGTCATGACCTATGGTAAAGGAATTTTATCTCACTTTTTTTATCTATGAGTTACATCTCATATTCACCACTAACATATTTTGTGTGGGGTATATATTTCCCTATGACATGTTATAATTTTAAATTTATTTATTTCATTATATTAATAGTTTCAATTTATTTTATTCTCTTACAAATTTCATGATTCCAAAGTAAATCAAGTAGTGAAGGGATATCTAGTGTCACTTTTATTTATGATTGAATCCAAAGTGAATAAGGACAAGATAGAAAGGTATTTATATTATTCTTTATAATTTATCTTGTTATATTATTAATAATTTGAGATTAGGTGATATTTCTAAAGCATTGAAAAATAAGAAGATTGGATTTTATGAAATTTCATATAGTAATAAACATTTTAGAGAGATGATTTAGCTTTCTACATTTCATGGAAAGGGTATAAAATCTAATGGAACACCTCAAATAGTGGGGAAGATGTTATCTATGTAGTAAAAAGGGTAATATTGTGACATATTGATGAGTAGTTCAATGTATTATCTGTTTAGAACATAGGAATTACCCAAATAAATTCACAAACATAAAAAATTACATTTAAACCATAGAATGACCTATTCTAGGAAAATAATTGAACTCAAAGGATTGTTGTATTGATGTATTTTGATTCAATATTTATATAATATATAAGAATGCTTCAATATTTTTTTTGAATTTTAAAGAATTTGTTGAAGGGTGCCGATGACATAGATATGTGTAACTAACCAACGTTTTTCAATAGAAATTCCTTTTTTAAAAATATGTCATTAAACCAAAAGAAAACACAATATAATGAACTACTAAGTGATAAGTGACAAATAAATATAAGTTTTCCACTTATGTGTTTGGAATTTTGAAAATATGACATACACAATTGTGATCAGTAGGTTGTTTGGAGTCCAATAAGGAAAACATAATTTTTGGAGAATAGCAGCATACCGTTATGAATGGTAACATACCCTTATAAATAGTGATATACCCTAATGAATAGAAAAAATATCTATGATAATATATAAATAATATTCATGTTAAAGTATGATGTGCCGATATTTTAGAATAAGTTAATTATTGCTTCAAAACTAGTTTTTGATAATAAATTATGATTTTAATAAAATAGTAATATAATAATATTTCGAAATTTATTTTTTAAAAATCGACATCATTTTAGGATCCTTTATATGTAATACTATTATTTTGATTATCTTAAAAATGATGTAATAGTAATGTATGAAATGGTTGGGTTGTTATAGTTGGTATGAAAGGAAAATTATAGTTAATTTTGGAATTAGGATTAGTGAACCCTACGGAAAACCTCTAGTATGAGACTATGTACAAATATGAATCCAGGAAGCTTCACATAGGGATCCCATATGTTATGATTTTAGTATAAATCATGAAAATGAATAACTTTTTTATTCATGAATTGTTGACTTATGTTTTGTTCTAACCTTTTATATTTTAAAAAATGATGTGAACTTGGAGAAACTAGACCAAAAACTCATGCGAGGGCCAATGTAACAATCTCCCGAATGGCATCCCCAATGATTTGGGTGGGGGATTCAGAAAATCGTGACGATACTTAACCTAATATCTCAGGTAATGAACAATAACCATAATAACGGGGAACATCCTCTTTCACCAAAGAGGGGGGAACTGGCTATCGAATGGTTTATGCGGCAATGACCACCGACATTTAGTGGATCCTCTGATCCAATAGTTACGGAATAGTGGGTAAACATCATGGAGAATATGTTTTTTGGATTCTCTATTCTGAGACTCAAAAAGTGATACTAGCTATTTATCATCTATATGGAGAGGCTGATCAATGGTGGGATTTTATTAAGAACACCAAGACAAGGGAGAAAATTTTAGATATGGAATGGGAAGACATTATGATAATGTTTTGTAACAAGTATTTCCCAAGATCTCTTCCCACTATGATGGAGAGAGAATTCATAGAGCTCAAGAAAAAGGAAATAGAATCTATCACAACCAATGAAGATAATTTCACAAGGATTTCAAGGTACTCTTCAGGTTTGTTTATCAACAATGATAGATAAATTGATAGATTCTTTAGTCGATTAAAACCTCATATTCAAAAGGAACTTGAAATTCAAGTCTTTGAGAGTTATGAAGAAGTATTTCGATGTGTTCTCAAAGTAGAGATGGAGTTTGGAGAATGGTCACATGGATAGGGTGATAAGAAATGAAAGATGGATTTTCAAGTTGGAGGACCTAATGACAAAGGGGGAATGAAAACTGAACGACCCACATGCCAAAAATAAGGAATGCTGGACCATTGGAAAAGCCTCAAAGTGATGGGGAAGTGATTCAATTGTGGGAAAGGACTCCATGCTCAAGAGTGTCTAAATGACATGAAAAAAAAGTAGAATTTAGTCGATGAAAGGAGAGAACCACCCAAGGTTCAATGTTATAATGGTAGGGAGCTAGGGCACTATGCAATCCAGTGCACTAAACCATGAGTTCATGAGGATAATCATCGTCAGCAGCCACCAAAGCCAAAATGACAAGTAAAGGCTTAAGGCATCACTATTTCATAAGTGGAGATATATAATGATGTTGTACAAGTTACAATTCCTATTTCATCAAGAATGGAAAAGTTCATATATGATTTTGGTTTTATGCATTCCTTTATATCTTTCATGTTTTCTAGAACTATAGAATAGAATCCCCAAAACCTTGAAGTAGAGATATCTGTAAAAACTCCATGTGGTGGAATCATTTCAACCCAAATGTTTGAATCTTATCCTGCTGGCATATGTTGGAAGATTCTTCCCATGAATCTTGTAATACATACCTTTGTGGAATTAGATGCTATAATGGGAATGGAATGGATCTTGTCATAAATATCACATATCAACTGTCAGGAAAAGGAAATATCTTTTTATATTTTTAACAATTTCACTCTTCTTTACAAATGAAAATAATATCACGATTCTCATTTGAAAAATACATTATCTCTTTGGGTGTTGATTCCCTATAAAGAAGCATACCTCTCCCAAATGGTTGAGTCAAAGTAAAGTGCCAACCCTGAGGAAAATCCAATCGTGAGGGAATAAGGTGATATATTTCCAAAAAAGTTACATGAAATTCCCCCATATCATGAGATAGAGTTCTCAATATAACATAGACCAGAAGCTAATCCTATCTCACAATGTCCATATAGGATGGATCCAATCGATCTGGGAGAGTTAAAGAAGTAGCTTCAATATCATCTGGACAATGGTTTCATATGCCATAGTGCATCACCATGGGGTGCTCCAATGCTATTTGTGAAGATGAATGATGAAAAAATACGGCTTTGTATCGATAATCAATAACTCAACAAGATCCTCATTAAGAAAAATTATCCTCTTCCAAAGATAGATAAAATTTTCTATCTGTTAAGAGGAGCTCAGTACTTCTCAAAGGTGGATCTTCTTTCTGGATATCATCAGTTTTAGGTGAATAAGTATGATATTTAGAAGAATTCCTTTCATACAAGGTATGGGAACTGTGAGTTTCGGGTGGTTCCCTTCATAATTACTAATTCCCTAGAAATCCTAATGGATTTCATGTAGAGATTCTTTAGACATTACATCAAAAAAATTGTGGTAGTGTTTATTGATGATATTATCATCTAATCTAAGATCAAGGAGGAAAATGAAGAACATCTAAGACTTGGGTTGGTGACATTGAGAAAGGGGAAGTTTTACACCTAGTTTAGAAAATGTGAATTTTGGATGAAGAAAGTCACATTCTTGGGACATGTGATCACAATTGGAGAAATTTATATAGACCCTTAAAAACAAAGGTGATTGAGGAATGGAACATGCCCTTTAGTGTCTCATAAATCGATAGTTTTCTTGGATTATCTGGTAACTACCAACGTATTGTCATAAATTTCTCATGATTTTCAATGTCGTTATCTATGTAAGAAAGGAAAGGGGTAGTGTATGTCTGGATGGAAGAATGTGTGGGAAGCTTCAAGGAGCTAAAGAGAAGTATGATCAATTCATCTATACTCACACTACCGAAAAAATAGTTTTTTGTGATATAAAATGATGCTTCAAGGAAAGACTTAGGTTGTGTACTCATGGAAAATGACAATATGATAGCCAATTCCTCCCAAAAGTTGAAGATACATGAGCAGAACTACCAAACACATGTTCTAGAGCTGGAAACTATAATTTTTGCATTGAAAATCTATCGGCACTACCTTTATGGTGAGAAGTGTGAAATATACACTGAACAAAAGAGCCTAAAGAAAATATTCACACAAAATGAGCTCAACATGCCTCAAAGGAGATGGTTAGAGCTAATAATAAATTACGATTTCTCAATTCACTATCATCCTAAAAAGGAAAACAAGGTAAATGATTCTCTAAGTAGAAAAGAACCTACTACTCTATCCATGTTATAGATTGAGAAAGACCCTATCTTCTTGGATATGCTAAGGATATATTTAGAAACCATAATGGTAGGTGATACATTTTACCTTGACCAAATTATTGCACAACCATCCATCCTACAGAAGATTAATTAAGCACAAAGGGATGATGTGGAATACAAAAGAGGGTGAATGTAGTAATTGAAGGAAAGTTGAATGAGTTACCTATCGAGGATGATGGTGTGATTCAGTTGGAATGCGGCTTTGTGTGACTTCATCACCTAGGATAAAAATAGAGTTATTTGAAAATGCACATAATTCAACATTCTCTACCTATCTTAGGAGTACCAATATGTACAGTGTTCTCCGAAAACACTTCTGGTGGGATCACATGATGAAGGAGATTTAAGAAAATATCTCAAGGTTCATGGTATGTCTTCAAGTTAAAGTAGAGAAACAAAGGTCCAAAGGGTTGATGCAGACATTGCCTCTACCCATGTGGAAATGGTAGACTGTTACTATAGACATTGTCATGGGTCTCCTGAAGACATCAAAGGGAAATAATGTGATATGGGTTGTGGTTGACCAACTCACCAAGACTTCCCATTTTATCGCAATTTAGGAAGATATCTCACTTGAACAACATGCAAGGATATATGTGAAGGATGTGGTGAGACTGCATAGTGTTCCACTCACAATTGTCTCTAATCATGATTCATGGTTCACATCTAAATTCCTTAGGATTCTTCACCATGTTTTGAGTGCTGAATTAATTTTCATCATGACCTATCACCCCCAAACTAATGGCTGATTAAAAAATACTATTCATAAGCTTGAAGATATGCTAAGATATTGCTCTCTAGAATTCAATGGTGGATTGGATCTGTAACTCCCAATGGTTGAGTTCTCATACAACAATAGCTTCCACTACGGTAATCAGATGGCTCCATATGAAGCTTACTATAGAAATTTACGTATAACTCCAACCTGTTAAGATGAAGTTAGAGAACAAAAGCTATATTGACTTGATCTTGTACAAGAGATGACATAGAAGGATGAAGTTATCGAGAAACACATCAAAGCTCTTTAGGGTCAGCAAAAGAGCTATGCTGACAACCATCGAAAAAACATGGCGTTCGATGTTGGTGATAATGTATTGCTTCGAATATCACTGTGGAAGAGATTAAGGTGATTTTAAAAGAAAGGGAAGCTACGCCCAAGGTATGTTTTCCCCTTTGAAATCCATGATCAGATAAGATATGTCGCCTATAAACTTTAACTGACACCTAATATGGATCAAGATCTTGATGTGTTTCATGTATCACTTCTGATGATGTATGTATAGGACCCATAAAAAATTCTAAACTCAGAGGTGGTATAGCTGGTAGATGATATCCCATATGAGGAGAAGCTAGTAGAGATTCTAGACCAGAGAGATAAGGTTATACGCAACAATACATCACACCTTATTAATGAGTTGGGGAGTAACCCTGATTTTGAATAATCTACTTGGGAACTGGAAGAGGTGATGAAGGAGATGTACCCTCACATGTTTGTGTAAAAAAAATTTTGAGAGAGAAATTTCATAAGGGGGAAGAATGTAATGAACCAATGCTTTTCAATGGAAATTCCCTTATTATAAAATGTAATAAAATCACAAGAAAAAACAACATAATTAACTACTAATTGCTATGTGACCTATAAACATATATATTCCACTTCGGTGTTTGGAATTTAAAAACTTTCACAATCACGGTTGTGATCAATAAGTTGTTTGGAGTCCAATAAAAAACATATTTATTCGTGAATAGTAATATAACCTTATGAATAGTATTATACCCTTATGAATAGTGATATACCCTACTGAATAGTATCATTACCTATGATAATATATAAATAATATTCACATGAAAGTATGATGGGCCTATATTTTAGAATAATTATATGAATGTTTTAAAACTTGTTTATGATAATAAATCATTATTTTATTTAAATATTAAAATAATAATTTTTAGAAAATTATTTTTTAAAATGGACTTTATTTTTGGATCCTCTATGTCTAATACTATTAAGTTGTTTATCTTTAAAATGTTGTAATAATAATGTATGAAAATTTTGGGTCTTTATAATATGAGACTTAAGGGAACGTTTATATTTTCAAGAAAATGAATGAAAATGGGAAGATGCCCCCTAATATGTTCTGAATGATGACAAATTGATGTTTAGTATGGGTAATGAGCTGATTGATATGTATAAAGTAAATTTAATAATAATTATTACCTCATGATGCCTAATGTACTCTTGTACATTTTGTTCTTTGATGTCATAGATAGACATTATTTTGATTTTGGTTTTATGGAATGAATCCAATGACCTTTAGAATATGAAATCATCCATGTTCTCAATAAGTGTGTATGGTAATTCATTTATTTATAATGTTTAAGGAGAATGCATGATGTAGGTATTAATGAGATCAGTATGTGACCACTTAGAGCTAATTTATGACAAATATTTGTTAAATGTGAAGCTAATTTTGATAAATTTAGTGACCTTTTTTAATGTTATGGATTTATATCTTTTATAACATTTATACGTTTCACCGTTTATAGATTCGTTCAAGTAAAACATTTGGTGAGGGTATAAAGATTAAATTATTATCTCTCCATATGATGATTTATACATATAGGATAACATGTGCTATAATTTCTTTTGTGATGATAACTATATATAGATTGAATGTATTATAAGTACAATTAGGGATCTTATGATACATTAGTGATTTAGAAATAAAATTTTAACATCAATTTTGGAGTAAGAGATGAATTTGTAGTTGTTCAATACATTCCTAAAGCGTGGGAGTGTTCATATGAAATGTAATGAAATAAATTAGATATATCTTGTCACACACACTTATTTTACAATACTTATTTTATAAATTTTTTTGTGTGTCGGGTATTCAGGGTTTAAGCCTGACATAAAATTTGATGTTATTATTTAAAAAAACACATCTTGTCCTTGACAACATTCAGTGCCCCATGGTCGAAGCTACATGTCCCAGCCTGGGTCCCTGTATGGCCTTTCCCAATTCACTACACGACTTTCCAGATGTTCAAGGAAGTTGAATAAAATGTAATGAATAATGAAATGAGAATAAAATAATAATAACTAGTGTAACAAATTGGAGGGGACCATTTGAATGATAATAATAATAAATTTTTCGAGACTATTATTATTAATATTATCAGTAGTGTTAATAATATAAATTTTATGAAGTTGTTAATAATATTATAATAATTAATAATATATTTAATATTATGTTATGTTACTATCAGTTTATTATTTTATTTTGCTTGAAATTATTTCTTTTGAGGGTTAGGATGAGTCATGGTAAAATTTTGAATTTTTTTATAAATTAGTTTTCACAACATGACAGTGTCCGATGATTGGGTGAAGCACCATTGGGAAACAACATGGCTCCTCCTGGGTCACCATGTGACATTCTGATGTTCATTTAATTAAATAAAATGAATTATTAATAATGAAATAAAAATAAAAGAGGGATAAATTGTAAATAAAATAAAATAATAAGTGTAATAAAAATTTTATGATTTTTTTAACATGTGAACACATTTTTGTTATTATTGAGTATTTTTATTATTATTAATAATATTAATGTTATCATCAATATTATTAATCCTATAATTTTAGGGTTATAATATTAGATTTTATTAAACTATTAATATTGATGTTATTATTATTTTAAATATAATTATTGTTTTAAGTTAGTTTCATTTTTTCTTTTCTTTTATTCCTATGGTTGAATTTTCCCTCAATCACTCTCTCCCCTTCTTCCTCCACATTGTGCGACCTCACCCCCTCTCAGACCTCATCACGAGAAACCTCCCTGGTGCAGCAGCCTCCAAAAAACGACCCTACCCTATGGCTCCAGTCCAGCACTGTCCTCGCCTGTACATGTCATTCTCCAACCACCCTACTCCATGTGTGCCACTCTCGCACTACCCTACATTTCACCTCCCTTCATTCTTGTCCGGATTTTTCACATGGATCACCTTCAGTGGACCTTGACCTGGAACGCAACACCTCTCTTCGACGTCACAGCTGACCGATGCCCATCACGCCTTTTCAAACTTCCTCCCACTTCTTCACACAATCATGCACCATATCTCATCGAAGAGACCCACCTCTGGAAGGCACCCCTTCCCCCCTTTTCTCAAACATCCTACAAAACCCTCATAGTGGCATTCTTCTCCCTTCTCCTTAAGTATAGATCACCCGGGTAACTTTTGTTCCTCCTCTCTAGGGTTTTCATATAGGTTATATTGTGTCTAGGGTTCGATTTTCATTATTTTTATCTAATTCATGATTTAGAATCTATAATTATTATTTTTTTGGTGTGTTTGGTGAGAAATTGGAGTCGTCCACCGAACATTCCATGGTTCATACATTGAGGTAGGTGGTTTCATACCTTGACATCATTTGAAAAATAGTCTATGTTGGTTTAAATTTATAACACTTTTCTATGATCTTGTTGTGTGGTTCCAAAAATGTTTCTGAGTTATTTTCTTTGTCAATGTGGTTCGAATGAATTTTTTAGTGAAAATTGATTACAATTTTGGGTGTGTGGTATAGTATGATGTTTTCTGAAGATGTTTTGAAGACTAAATCATTAGTTGTGAATCATTTTTTGTGAAAATATTTTAAAGGATAAAGTGGCGTTTTTATATGAATTAATCGACGTGTTTTATTTTGTTTAAAGTTTTGTTTTCTAATTTAATGTCATTCATAAATTGACTGATTGGACATATTCAAATATATGTGATGGGTATAAGTTGTAATTGATAGGATTAAATGTGTGTTATGTTTTTAAAGGGACTTTTATATGTAAAACTGGTCATGTTTCATGTGAAACCCCTTGATGTACTATTTAGAAATGTTATTTAAATTGTTTATATAAATTATTAAATTCCATATGTGATGAAAATCTTGTTGTGAAATGATTTTTGGTGTGTGTTAAATTTGAAGAGGATTTTGAGTTATTTCATGGTGTAAATCCCTGTGGTACTTCTTGGAATTTCATTGCAATATTTAATATGTTATATTAAATTATGTGAGAGGTGCATATAATATTCGAAAATAGATTTGGTGGGCATATGTTTTGAGATATTGAATTCCTTTGCATGATGTTTATGTTGTGCACCCTTAATTATGAAGTGTATTTTGTTTAAATGATGAAAAGAATCATTGACCATTGACTTTGGTTTTGGTGTGGATTTAAATTGGGGAATGGCCATTAAATTCACTGGTTTTAATTTTATGACATTGTTGAGCCTATCCATATGAATTTTTATGATTTAAAAATGTATTTGAAAAAGGATCTACTTGTGTGTAAGATGAAATGATGTTTCGTTCATGAAATTTTTAATTTGTTGACATGTTTGACTTTGGTTATGTAAGGGTTGGGGTGTGTGATATCTGACTATATAATTTGTTTGATCACAAAAGGGAATGCTTAGTACATAGAAGGGTGGATTAGGACTAGTATGTTAGATGTTATGAAAGTGGTTCGTCCCTATTTCATATAGCTTGATTGACATTACAAAACTAACTAAACATTTGTGATGATTGGAGACCACTAGGTTATAGATGTGTTTCCCTACTAGTTTCTTCTCCAAGAGAATGTAGACCTTTTTTGAACCTATGCCACATTTACTCTGAGAAAAGATGTCTCTAGCATCCCACATAGGCTAACTAACTTAGAGGATTTACCCAGAATCCTCTATTATTTATGACGTGGTTCCCTACATCGGTATATGGGAGACCAAAAGAGTATGTGTGACTTCTTTATGTATCATTACCTTCTACTTTAATATAGTTTTTGTGAAATGTTTTTCTTCAACTCTTTCCTTTAAACCTTTCTCTTGTAAATATTTTTCTTTAAAATTATTTCAAAAGAAAAAATTCGAATAAGCATATTAATTTATCGCATGGATATTATGGAATGAATCCTTTTTATTGGGTGAAGTCCTATTGGGATTTTGGCTGACACCCTATATACACCTCTGTGTCTATATAGACCTAATTATTTTGGTATTCTAGGTTACAGCTTCATGCATAATGATGGTGGTTCTGGTTGCTGATGGCCTTCTCGTTCTAGTTGGTGTTGGTTTCCTAGGTATGTGGTATCTCTTGTTGATTAGAGGTTTTAGTTAGTGTTTTAGTTTTCCTAGTTTATGTTTATTTTTGGATGTTGGTTCAAGTTATTGTCCTTTCAATATGAAATCCATTAAGGTACTTTTTGGTTGTCTATTTTCTTTTTTATATTATTATATCTTGTATGTTGGGTTGTGTTTAATATTTTTGGTATATCATTCCCATGTGTTATATTTGATACCAGGTCGGTTCTACTAGACTGTGGAGATCATGAAAACCCCTCATACATTGTTGTAGACCGGGACGGGTGCTGGGTCAAATGGAGACCCAGAATGGTTCGTGACAAAATGGTATCAGAGCAGGTTTTCTCTCTTATGTCATGTTACTTTGGGATAGAACTAGGGTAGACCAATGTTAAGGGTGTCAGAACTCGAGGTTCTAGCTATGAGCATGGTTTCTGACCAGCACACCTCCTGGTGGGACTCGAGTTACCCAGGTAAGTTGGGGTTTGTCTGAGTTTTTGGCCCCTGTGGTTAATCTGGATTAGGTGAAATTAAAAGGGAGTATAGTAAGTGGTCCTAGTGAGCTCACCGAGTTTGGAAAGCCTTGTGGAGTTAGGGACTCTATCCTATAATACTCTCTATGGTGGCGGTGTGACTGGTGTGTGGTCTCCAACCATATGTCCCAATCACCCGCTGACATTGGTCTCATCTTGCATTGTTCCTTGTCACTTTTTTTGGGATTTGTGGAAATCTTGTTTTTAATTAAAAATGATTCATTCTATATGAGTTTTCTATGTCATTGTGTATGAAGTTTGACATTTTTGTGTTTTATGGTCCCCCTGGAAACCGAAAAAGGAATTCCAGTGGGTAAGGGTAAATGTGGTTAAGAGTTACTGGTGTTTTCCAATGTCTAGAAAGGATTGTAGTGCATTCATTGGGCGTAAGGGTCAGGTGTGGTGATGTCTCACAGCATGAGTTCTCATTGAAGAGAATGGGTGGATTTCATCGAATATTTCAGGAATCCCTTTTTTCATAGTGGTGTGTTCTCCTATTTGGGATTTCTAATTAATTTATTCAATTTGGAGAATTTTTTTGAACTCTTTCCTTATTATGGTTCATGGTCAAAGTGAAGAGGTGATTCATGTGTAACATAAAAAACCCCATTTTGGAGGATGTTCTATGAGGGAGTATTATGATGTTGGGGTGTGTTGTGTCTGATGTTGTTGTCTCGATTACAGTATGGTTTTTTGCAGCACTGTGAACCGAGGAGCTCTATTTTGGAGTCTTGAATGCCTGATTGTGAGGCATGAGATTCTTCAAACCTCAATGATCTAGCGATATTCCTTAGAGTGAAGCTAGTTGATAGTCAAGAACCTCTAGAGTGTATACGACCCCAACCATGTTCTTGTCATCAGTATTGAAGGTGAAGGTATTTTAATCATATTTTTGTGGTTGTTCCATTCTGAACGACATGTTTGGGAGTTTGAGATTTTTTGTGGCTTTGAGGAGGCATTGTCACCTCATTACATTAAATTCATGGTGGTAGTATTCCACCAAATGTAATATTTTTTACTGTTCTTATGCAATCTGTTGGGTGAATCAGTCTAAAATTAGAATAGTGATCTTCCAAAGATATGTAGTTGTTGGTTTATTGTCGGATGTGGGTTTGATGCCGTTGTAGTTTGGCCACACCCTCCCATCCTCTTGAGGTGGGGTGTTTAGTCACTATCAAGAAATTTTTAAGGTTTTTTATCTTCTATCAGTTCAATTGGTTAGAGACCAATAGTAGGTCTCACACAATTGTGTTTGGAAAAGAATCATTTTTGGGCTTTTTGATAATGGTGGGGAGTCCTCTCGGGCCTCCTTATGTCGGTTTTCCATTCCCGTCTTAGACATTGGTATGTTTCTTATGGTGGGGACCTCTTTTGGGCTTCCCCATGTTTTCCTTTTGGTTTTGTTCCTAGAGATGCCTTGGTGATAGGTTATAAGAGTGTTCCATGGACATGGTTGGACTTTTTTGTTTGTTCCAGTCAAATGATGTGGTTTTCATTCAATATTTCCTGATGTGTTTCAGCTTGTGAAGTTGGATTCTATGGGTGAATGATTGCCTTCATTAAATCAATCAACTAGTGGAGTTATAGGTATGTGGGGAGAGTGACACCTAGTTAAAGTATTTTACAGATTTCTTATGGTTTTCATTTAAGTCACATTCGATAAGAGCGGTGTGTTTTCTGCTTTTTGGTTGCTATTTTTATGGATCTTCTTTTAACCTTAAGGGGGGTTGTTTTGTACATTGGGGTTCAATCTTAGGTATTTCATTATAGGGATGGAAACCACTATGGTGGGGAGAATTTTCACATCCGCCTCTTTTACATGATATGTTTTATTTAACTTTTCTAGGAATATGGTATTCCAGGTGGAAGCGTGACATTTAATTTTGAGTTTTTATTTGAAAACACACATTTTGGCCTTCATTGCGATCAACGCCCCATGGTTGAAGCCGCGTAGCCTCGCCTAGCTCACTACGTGGCCTCACTTGGTTCCCTGCATGGATTGCCTAATTTTTAAGTCAGATTTATAAAATTTAATGAACAATAAAATGGGAATACAAAAAATTATGTCTAATAAAATTAAATGGACAATATTATTGATAATAATAATAAAATTGTTTGAGAATTTTTTTTATTATCGATAGTGTTAGTAATATAAATTTAATTAAGTTGTCATTAATGTTATAATAATTAATATTTTATCAATATCATATTATGTTACTATCACATTATTAAATTATTTGGTATTAAAATATTTTATCAATGTGTGGGATGAGTCTCGATTGAATTTTGAGTTTTTTTCGATAAATTAGTTTCTGTGGTTTGATAGACTCTGATGCTCAAGTGAATTGTGATTTGGAAGCCACGAAGCTCCACCTCGGCCACCACATGACTTGGAAATATCAAATTAATTAAATAAAATGAATTATTAATAAGTAATTAAAATTATAAGAGGGATAAAATGAAAATCAAATAAAATAATAAATGTGAATAAAATTCAATTAATTGTTTTTATATTTGAGGATATTAATATTATTGTTGAGTTTTATTATTATTATTATTACTAATATTAATGTTATCATCAATTCTAAAAATCCAATAATTTTTTGTTAAGATATTAGTTTTTATTAAATTAATAATATATTTGTTATAATAATTTTAAATATCATAATTGTTTAAAGATAGATTCAGTTTTTATTTTATTTTTCTTTTCTTTTATTCATAGTTTTTCTTTTACCATCATTTACTCTCTCCCTTCCTTCCCCCACGTAGCGTGACCCTACCCCTTACAATGGACCTCATCTCACATGCCATTTCTTGGAAAGAGGCTTCCAGCAAATTCCCCTCTTCTCCGGATCGAGTCCAGTGTTTCCCTCACCAGTGCACGTAATTCGCCGACCACCCTACTCCCTTCGCACCACTCTCACGCCACCCCACCATGCACTGACCTCCATTTTCATATCGATCACTAGTGTGGATCACATCTAGAATCCCTCGAACTGGCACACCCCACCTCCCTCATGTGACACTTTTGACTGACGCCCCTTGCGCCACCTCGCACTACCTCGTGCAGCTTTACACAGCCACACACTGGTTTTTCTTGTGCGACTCACCTCCAAAAACCCCACATTTCACTCATCCAGCCTCATGAACCCTTGCAGTGGCCTTTCTCTCCCTTTTCTGCAAGTATGGACCACCCAGGTAACCTTCCTTCCACCTCCATAGGGGTTTAAGTTATAATCTATTGTGTTTGGGGTTCGATTATCATGTTTTTTTTTCTGAACTCATGATTTAAGGTCTATTTTAATTTTTTGTGGTGTGTTTGGAGGGAAATTGGAGTTGTGCACTGAAATTTTTTAGGTTCCTACACAAAGGTTCTTACACTGAGGTAGCTGGTTTCATACTATTAAATTGTTTATAAATATTATATACATGATTGATTTTATTAAACTCTTATATAATCTAGTTTTATGGTGCCAAAATTGTTTACATGTTTTTTGGTTTGTCTATGTGGTGAAAATGGATTTTTTAGGTAAATGTAATTTAAATTTTGGGAGTGTGGTTTAATGATATTATTTTTGAAAATGTTTTAAAGGCTAAATAGTTAGGTGTGAGTCATGTTTTGTAAAAATATTTTAAAGGATAAAGTGTCATTTTTCTATGAATTAATCGATGTATTTACATTTGTGAAGACTTTTGTTTGCTAATTTTATATTTTCTATAAATTTTATAGTTGGACTTATTAAATTATTTGTGGAGTGAAGAATTATTATTTGATATGATTAAATGTCTATTATGTTTTTAATGGGTCCTTTATATGTGAAATAGGGTAAGTTTCATGTGAATACCCTTTATGTGATATTAGAATTGTTCATTAAATTGATTAAATAAATTATTAAATTATGTAGGTGATGAAAATCTTTTCGTGAACTGATTTTTTGTGTGCATTAAATTTTAAAAGGAGATTTTGAGTGTGTGTATGGTGTAAATACATGTGGTACTTCCTGAGATTTTTTTGTAAAAGTTTTATATGTTCTATTAAATTATGTGAGAGGTGAAAATTATATTTGAAAAAAAAAATTCATGTGAAATTTTCCTAAAAATGAAATACCTGGGAATGATGGAAATTTTTCTAGGATTAATTATAAGGTGTATTTTGTTTAAACAAATAAAATACTGTTTGATGATTGAAATTGGTTTTTGTGTGGATTTAAAAAGGGTCCTGGGTATTAAATTGGTTTGTTTTAATTGTATCACATTTTTTAGCCTTTTAAATTTAGTTTTTATGATTTAAAAATATATTTAAAAAAGTCCTTACTCATGTGTAAGATTAAAAAATATTTTCTTAATGAATGTCATAACATTTTGACATACATGACTTTGGTTAGGGAAGGGGTGTTGTGTGTGATATGTGAATAGGGATTTTTTTGATCATAAAAGGGAACACCAGGTACCTAGGTGGGAAGATTAGGACTTGTAAGCTAGATGTTAAAAAAGTGGTTTGTCTCGGTATCATTTAGCAAGGTTGATGTAACAACACTATCTAAATATTTGTGATGATTTGAGACCAATAGGTTTTAGATGTCTTTCAATACTAGTGGATTGTGCATGAGAACATAGATCATGGTGGTTATTATTCCATGTTGACACCGAGGTATGATGTCTCTAGAATCCGATGTAGGCTAGTTACCTTAGAGGATTTACACAGAGTACTCTATTATTAATGACGCGGTGCCTTCTATAGGAATACATGAGACCACTGGAGATTGTGTGACTTCATTATGTACCATTCCCATCCACTTTAAAGTTGTTTTTGTGAAATGGATTTCTTCAATTGTTTCCTTTAAAACTTTATCTTTTAAATATTTTCTTTAAAAGTGTTTTAAAAGCACAAATTTGAATACGCACATTAATTTATCTCTTTGATGATGTGGTATGAAACCTATTTATTGGGATAAATCCTACTATGATTTTGGTTCATACTCTATATAAAAACTTTGGTGTATGTAGACCTTATTGTTTGTGTATTCTATATTTCGGCTTCATGCTTAGTGACGGTGGTTCGGGTTGCTGATGGCCTTCACATGGAAGTTGGTGATGGTGGACTCGGTATGTGACCCCTATTATTGCATGGGTTTTTGAGTTAGAGTTTTATTTTTCATTTTTTATTTGTTTTTGGATATTGGTTCATGTTATGAACCTTTAAATATAAAATGTGTTAAGGTCTTGTTTGGTTGTTTATTTTCAGTTTTAGTTTATTTAACTTTTCATTTGTTTTGTGTTTATTATTTCTGGTAAATCATTCCCATTTGATATCTTCGATACCGAGGAACTTCTACCAGCCCATGGGGATTGGGAATACTACTTAAAACTTTTCATATATTGGGAAGGGCATCTGGTCGGATGATGACCCAGCTTGGTTTATGGCATATCTCCTTGTGAAAATTAATTTTCATTGCGAAATAGGTTTAGAAATAAAATGTTATCCTATTATCGATTTTTTGATTATATCAACCATAATTATTAATACTATATGGTATATGGATTTTTGATCTCAAAAATTAGTTTCACCATGTTATATATCAATTTTTATAAGAACTTGATAGTAAGATTTCACTTCCATGTCCATGTTTTAACTTTCCACCTATGTTCTCTGATGTGGAAACCAATGTTTGAGTTACCCAGGGTAACTAATATGTTCCCAAACATCATTTTTAATAGATGTATGATAATTTCTTTTATGATGTTGTTTTTTATGAAATTAGATTGAAATTGTTATAAATATTATGACACATATGACTTTTTGAGGGGAATTAATTTTAAGGGGTGGAAAATGTCACACCCTAACTTTTTATGAATTATTATTTTTAAAAAAATTAAAAATATTTGTTGTATTGAATTTCATACCACACAATTTTAACATTTCATTATATAGAACAAAAATATTATGTTGTGTAACATGGAAAATTGTGTTTTGGTATTGATACATGCAACACTATATTTTTCATGAGTTTCACACGATACCATATTACTCTGAAAACTTGCATTTTATGCTAGACTAAATTTTACCAAACTACAATATACTATAAATTTTTTCATTAAAATATTTTTATAGTAATAAAAAATACATTTCATTTGAATGTATGAAAAATATTACATAAAAATATAAAATATGTATTACATATATATATGTATGATGAATTATTTGGTGACCAATTAATAAGAAATAAAAATAAAAACCTTATGAAATAAAAGGAAATGATTTTTTAGAAAAATAATTCAATAAATTTATTTAAAAAATCTAAAAAATTATTTTAATTAAATATATATATATCCATAATTTTCTCTTATTTTTCTCAATACAACCAAAAAATTAAAATAATGTCCATGCATACATGTGACTTACAGTCTACAAGAATGGTGTATTTCATTTCTTATTTTTATATTTTATAAATTATTATAAGTAAATATATACTATATATATATGATAATAATATTATTTTATAAATTCTATAAATAAATAAATCATGAACTATATAATTGGAATAATAATGATAAGTCAAAACATATATGAAATAAAAATCGATTATTACTCAAAACATAGTATTGACATGGTATTATAAATTAATTATTAGTATAATTTCATAAGTGAATCATACATGTTATTATATATGTTTATATGGTTCTTTTATACATGAATAAAAATCTTATGTTTATTATACTATTGGGTTCAACATGTATAACCTGAATTAAGACTTCTGGTAAGATAATTTCATCTCAATTTTTATATAAACAAGTGATAAATTCCATTTTCACAAGTTAATTATCTTGTATGGAATATAAAATACCCTATGAATTGTTAAATAATTAATGTAAATAATTTTAGGATATTAAATGTTTCAATTGATTTTATTGTTTCCAAGATCTCATGATACAAATATTTCTCATTTTGTAAGGGAGTTTCATGTAACACACTTTTTTCGGCAAGACTTTTTCTATATTCACCACTCATTTCTTTTTTTGGTGTATATAATTACCATGGAAGTATAATTTGAATATTATTATTAGAGTTTTTTAGAATTTAAATATACATTTTATGATCTTGGTATTAGGGGGATTACAGTTCAAAATTTATCAAATCGGTATGGTAATTTTTTTCCAATTTTCCTTCTTTTAGACACATGTTATGTTTTTCCCAAAAAATCATTTACAAGGTTTATATACTACCCTTATACATGTTATATGATGAGTATACAAACATTAATTATCTATTAATATTAATTTAAAAGTATTATTTAATGGGGATTACGATTCAATGTAACCAAAGTGGCAAGGGATTAATGATACAATCTCATTATTTATCAACATTTTTCCAGATTATAAGTCCATTGATGATATCATAGGATTAATATCTAAACAATTCACAACGTGTTTCTTATACTATAGAAATTCATTTAATTTCCATGTAATTGTACCATTTTCTCACTCATTGGTATATATTATAATTACGAAAATGGTTTTATGTAAATCTAAATATATTTCTCTTTTTAGTCTAAAATATGTGTTTTTTCAACCTAGCTTCCTGAAAATGTTTTTAGAAATTTTCAAATATTATCTTATGAACATTAAAAGTCATTTTTACCCGTATTTTCCCTTTTAATGAAATGGTTTTTCAAAAGAATTTTTTCTGTAATTTTCTGATCAATGAACTTTTTATGAATTTCAAAGTGAAAAAATTAATGTTTTTTGAGTATGGATTTATCCACTATCATTAACATCATTTATTATAATATTTAATTAAAATTTAAAAAAAATATCTTAAGACCTTTTTTCTAATATTTTTGAAATTCCTTGTTTTTAAAAACGTTTTCAACGAAACATGGATTGAAAATAAATTTAATGTCAAATAAGCATTTTAAATTATTTTGTAGCTTCCATTATTTGTTTCAAAAGTTATTTTTGAAGAAAATTTTTCTAGAAATGATTTAGGTATATAATGTGTTTCAAATGTTTTTCAATTATTATTTGTATATTTTTTATGTTATTTTTTGCGAAATTTGCTTTTAAAAATGTTTTAGGTTATAATTTTTTTTTTCTAGTACAGAATAAATATTTTAATAAATAAAAAAATTAGATGATTTTTAATGAATACATTGTATGTTTTCAACTTTGTTATCAATTAAAACTATTAGAAATTTGTTTCATGCCATAAAAATTGGTTTTCAATGAATGGATATTATAATTAATAAATTCTCCAAGTGATCATTCAAAACCCCTATCCATCTTTGATAACACCCTTTGATATAGTTTATGCATTTCTGGGGATATTATCCAAGGAAAACATTATTGTCCTTTTTTTGGAATTGTTTATGTTCAAGATGAATAGTTGTTTTTAAACCAATTTTTCTTCCAAGAGTTTTACTATAATAAAAATCTTATAGAACCCACTTACTTTCATGGGATACTATATTATGAAATAGTAATGAAAACCATCTCTTTTCCAAAGTTTATGATATGATAATCATGATACCCATTTTATTTCATGGGTTATGACATGATTCTTATAAAACCTATCTCTTTTTTATGTATCATGATATGATAAATGTTGAAATATATTATGGTACACATATGTATTATTTAATTATATAATGTGTGGGACCTATATCTCCCCCAATGCATTGGGTATGATTTTTATCTCATGAGATAGACATGGTAAAATTGGGGAATGAACCATCTTTAGTAAGGGACCTTGTTTGATATATTCGTATTTGAAGTCAACCTGGACTACTGATATGGTCTTTGGAGTGAATGATGAAAACTAAGATTTACTTGTGAGTAAACATGTACTACAACAGTTTTTTGGTCAGTGAACCCATTCCATAATAAATAATGTTCTATGACTATGAACGGTGGTGTGTCACACCCTAAATAAGCACCCCCCACAAAGTTCCCTGATTCCATTTAGAAAATTATTCATCAATTATAGGGAATTATTTGTTATACTTATATGCATTCTAAACTTCTTTGTGTTATGCCAATGGTATGCTCTTGTGACTTCTATTTTTTAATTTTCATATGATTCATGTCTTATGAATTTACCATAATTTTTCCATGATAAAAGATTATTTTATTGATATGAAAGGAATAATTTTCTAATGTCATTCACATGTTCTCATACACTTATTCTTATGTTAGTCATATGTATCTCTTTTATTTACACTTACTATGAATTTTATCTCACCCTTTACTTTGTTTCCATTATCGAGGTTCTGAAAAAAGGTTTTAATTAGTAGTACTGAAGGGGATTATAGTTTTGGGAAACCTCGAATAAATTTATCCACTTTCAGGGAATGTATTCCATGTTTTCAATGACATTAAACTATTATAGTCCTCTCATATGTTCATTTGAAATGTGATGTATATTCATTATAAATAATGTAATATACATTTACGTTAATCTAGGGGTTCATTGAATCCTCCTTTCACCAATAACATCAAGAAAAAAATTTAATTGATAGATCAATGAAAATATTTAATGGGATTAGATTTTTCCAAAAAAACAACATCACTACTGACATATTCAGCCACACACTCCACAAAACATCGATTATTTGATAATTATAAAGTTGATATAGTGGTTTTTATTACCTGATCGATTTTATTAATATCATGGATCACAAAAAAACTGGTGTAGTTAGGTAGGATTCCACAAGGAAACATGAAAATTTATCAATGTCATGAATATAAAAATAATGATCTAGACAATGAAATGAATTGGGGAGATACATGCTTTCTAAATCTAGTAAATCGTCATGAAACACCTCCAACTCACTCTCAATAGTTTGGGTAACCTCATCTTCAACCACAATAGGAATTATAAAAGTATAGACTCAACCACATCATTAGAACACTCTTTTTTATTAGAATAAACAACATTAATTGGAATAAAGTTATCTAATTACAAAATATAGTAATTAGAAAGAGGGTTGTGATCATGGGAGGTTTGTGAAAACTGAACATCGGCATAAGAAATCTCTCAATAAGAAATTTTTTATATATATAGACAACTTTTTTGACCAAATTAATATATTTCATTATATATTTCTCTAGTTTCCAAAGTCATTCAATCTTATGTGTGGAATTAAATGATAAAAAAAATATCTAAATTATTCGTTAACATATCATTCAATTAATTTCTGTAAAATATTAACAAGTACACTTCAATATAACTTCTATAAAAACTTCTTTATACATAATAATAATTTTACATGTAAAAAAATGTATCAATTAAAAAACATGTAACTCCTTCTAATTATCGTCAGCCTAAAAAATAACTTTACATTTTATAACATCAATTAAATCACCATCATTTACTAAAAATGGTTTTCCAAAAATGGTTTGTACTATTTTATCAAATTCAATTTCATGTATATAGATCTTTGTTGGAAATTAATGTTTTAAAACATTAACTAAATAAATTATGTATCATTTTTATGTGTAATAATTTGATGAATTTATTATAGATACATCTATATACAAACGTGATTCTTTAAACAATGAGTTTATATTTTTAGGATATACTAAAATAAAAACCAGATATCTATTATACAATACTACAAATAAAATAATAATCATGGTAATTGATTCCATGTTCCTAGAAAAAGATAATATCATAAAAGAATATAATTGGAGCAAGACAGACATTGATGGAATTTAGAATCAAGATACACAATAGTTGGTAAAGAAAAAATTCAAAAGTAACACATAGATGAATTTTTACTAGTGATAAAATAATTACATATAATCACTAATGAATATTTCCATAAAGGGAGATATGTATTTTTAGTTATCAAGGAAAATGACTAACAATTAATTGAAAGTGTTGTAACTATGTTCTCTAAGGTGGCAGTAAATGACTCTAAATATGTAAAATAATAAAATGAAATGGATTCCGAAAATGGATAATAATTTAAATATAATGTTTGGGTATTTCTAGATCCTCTAGTTGATATAAATGATACTAAGAGAAAATTAGTTTTCAATAAAAAAACTATACATTGACTTGATTTATGTAACTATACTACATTACTAGATAATAAATGGTTTATGAAATATCAACGAATAAACTATTATGAATCTTTTTCACCGGTATCTTTATCTTATTCAATATAATTATAATTTATATAATTTTACAACATGATTACGATATTAATAAAATATATTTCAAACATTCCTTCCTTATTTGAATCCTTTTGGAATCAATCTAAATGACACTACTATAAGGTATATTGTGACCAAATGATTCCAATAAGTTATGTATTATTTATTGAACCAAGTATGGGTTGATTAAAGCATCATGGTAAGGGAATAAATATTTTTAGGATTCCATAAAAGAATTTATTTCCAGAAATTTAAATGTAATCCCTTTACTTGCAAGAGAATTAATTGGATTGAATTATATTCCTTATTTTCATAGGTTTATTATATGTTAATTAGGGGAAATGAGATGCCATTCATACAAACAGTTAATACATTGTCAAAAAACTATTCTTTGTGAATGACTTAAGAAATGTAGCCTACATACTTGGTATCTTGATATATCAAGTTAAATCTAATTGTACTGTTAGAATAAGTCAATGTATATACATTGACAATGAACTTAAGAGATTCAATATATTGAAAAAATATAATATTTTTTTCATCGTATGATTGCATACATATATATATAAATCTATATTAAAACATAAGAGGAGAGATAAAAAATGATTAGAATCTCTTAAACTTATGTGAATAGATCTATCATGTATATCATGATATGTACTACACATGACATTTATTACATCATTAGTAATTTAGTTAGTTATCAAGGAAACATGGTAGAGGTAGTTTCATTAGTTGTAAAATCTATCCTAAAGTACCTGATGGATAAAATGAATTTTTCCAATTTCTGTATGAGAATTTGAACTAGTTTTCATGGGATATGAAATTTTAAATTTTTAAAAAATTATAATGATCTGAAATAATTTATTGGATATTTTTTTACCAAAATGGAGGATCTATAAGCTGTATTGTTTCATAGAATCCACTGGTCACCGATTATATAGTAGAGTCAGATTATATTGTGGATTATGTTATATCAAATGTATTTGTGGGGATATGTTACTTTATCTAGGAGCAATGTCCTATAACTAAGAGTAACTTATTTATAACTCTACATTTTGATAATAGATTATTAGTCATTCTAGAATAGAATCCCTAATCACATCAACTGATAATGAATAAACATTAAAAGAATCACCACCTAGGGGATTTTTTACAAAGGTTTGAATTAAAATAATTTAGTGCATTAGAAATGGAGAGTGTTATAGAAGCATTGAATAAATCATGAGCCCGATAGAAACATGGTTTCTATATAAGAGATAATGAATTATAATTTATAATAATTTTTTTATAGTAAAAAATTAGAGCATATTAGAAGAATTTACCATAAACCAACAAGAGTTTTACTTTTTATTACATGAATATCAATAAATATCATTAAAATTTATTATATTTCTTCTATGATAAATTAATGTGATGATATCCTTAAATTAATTGTCAAATAGAAATGTTATATTAGTTCCTAGATATTATGAGAACCTATAAATGATATGATAATATTATGGAACATTTATATTATAGTCAAGATACAATATGTTTCATGAAACCTAAATTTATTAATACTATGAGGATTTGGATACTCAGAATCATCAATAATTCTTCTCATAAAATTTAATTTTTGTGATATCTATGAACGGAGGTCACTAGGAGAGACCCACCAATCTTATTTTTTAATGTTATTATGTTCTGGCTATTCATATCTGTGAACATGTTTGTTTTTTGTTTGTCTTGAGATAAGAATTAACATATTTCCAGAATATTATACATTGATAATTTAAAAAAATCAGAAAATTTTAATGTTTTTTATAATGATTATTCTAAAAATGAATCACAATTTATTAAAATATTTTCTATCATTTTAAATTTTAATTATTAGAATAAAAATTTTCATTTGTTATAAAATATATTAATATTCACTTTATCAAAAATGCACTTAGATTTTTTTCATTTTTCAAAATAAAATTTTAATTTCAAAGAACTATAATATACATACTCAACTGTTATATTTATAATAAATATTATTTTCATTTTAGTTTACTATTCTAAGGGTGAAAAAAAAATTAATGATTGGGTTAGTATTCCTAATGATCATGAAACATTGATAATCTACAAGATAATTTTATAAATACTATGGAGAAATAGTTGTGTTAAAAAATACGATTTAGAGAAAAATTACATGAGTTGGAGAATCTCAATTAGATTTTTATGGATGAGGATCAAGATAAGGAGGATCCTCAGGTGCTCAAGTGAGTCTCTATAGAAAATAATGACCATTCAGGATAATTGTATCACTAAGATGGGGAGGGGTGTATCAATGATTCATTTTCTTTTATGTTTTCTTGAAATTATATTTTCCTACCATTAATGATTTTAATTCATGGTGAAAGAAAAAATTAATCAATAATCCAAATGAACAACATAATTTATATGGTTCACTATTCAATAAGAATATAAATGTAATTGGTATGGTTTTGAAATGATATAATACCATATAATATACTAAAAAAATAGATGGATTACAATGTAAAGGATATTCACTTTCACTCATGGTACACTAGGAAAATGGTCCAATATTGTGTGTGCACCTTCTTAGAACAAATTGGATTAAACAATGTTTATTTAATAGTTCATGTTACTGGTGGTTCTTTTAAATTCCCAAATATGTATTCTTTTTTAAAAAAATTATTCACTTTCTTACCTAGAATTCGGTAAGAACATAAAAGACATTGATATAGAATTTAAATTCAATTTTATAGTCTAATCTACTTATTTTGATTTCTAAATTTGATTTCACAATCTGATATCCCACTTATATGTCCAAATCTGATTTCCCAAAATGACATATGTATCTTTGCTTGAATACAATTTTGAAAATTTAGAACACTTGCTTCCTCAAATAAAAAATACAAATACTAAAACCCCATAACTGATTAATCCATCACGATATTATAATATTCCAAATTCAATGATAATAAGAGTACAATAGAAAATGGAATATGATGAATAAAAAATATGATGAATAGATGTATAGAATTACGAACTAGTATTTTATTCAACAATTCAATCCATCAAAACATTTTCAAAAAAGTCTCAACACAGAAAACACTTTCCCTCCATAGGAAGTTGAAGCTTATACAAATTCTAGTGAACAATGTTTCTGTTAGAAAAAACAAATATTACTTTTTTTACATTATAGGTTATTTAGGAGATTTTTTTTGGGAATCCCCATAACATTTCGGCTCAACCAAATTCACCAAAAGTTTCATGATATGTAAATTTTTTATGATGATTCATGACCTCATTAACTATTTTTATCTCGTTTCAATCCTTCATGAATAATATATCATATTAAACTCATCCTTTAACTTTGTATTAAATCTCTAATTCATATTTGATTTCTCACCCAAAATCTCTTTATTGGATTCCTTCAATCCAATTCTCTGTGCAAATTGAAATAAAACATTCTTGGAATTTCATGTTTCCCAATAACAACACATCCATATCTCTTCTTCAGCACGTTTCTCTATTCACAACATAATTTATCCCCTTTTAAATGGTTGATTTCATTGTTGATCATATACATATCTTTTATATTCATTCATTGATCTCAAGAAATTTTTCTTCTTCTTAAAATGGATCCTTTCCAAATTTAGGAATCTAAACTTTTTTCACAAAAGTTCTCTACATTTAAAAATCTAATGATCTTATTATAATGGATTCACTAACTTTCTTATTTAATTCTCATGTAACTGAATATGTAGAAAATTTTATGCTACAATTTCTTTCTTACAATTTGAATTATTTTAACATAGCAATCCACTACAAACAACTTTCATTTCTTCTCAACCTAAATATGATCAAGATGAATGTGATCATGAACACCCATTTTCTATTTTCATCCATATCTGACCACTATGAATATGATCGATATCATCTATTTCAAATAATCTTTTCATCAATCATGTGTCATAACTTTCATGAAATTATAATGATTTATATGAACTCGAAGATCAACAAACATCACCACATATGATTTATCAAAGTCATGGAGACATTGACTCTCCACCATTACGATTAAACATTGTATAACAGGTCATAGGAGAATCCATTGACCAATTACATTAAGAAAGATACATTTTCAATATGATAAATCTTTTAATTCCACATTCAATATGAATCCAATAAACCTTTTCTTCTATCCAGCTTCTCATGAATACACTGGCCCATTTCAGCATTGTGATTCTTATTATTTGAATTTGATGGAAATTTTGAATTTAACTAAATCAAAAGTAATATTGTTTCTATCTTTTTATCATTCTTTAGAATAAATACAGATCACCAACAAACATCTTATTGATTATAATATTGAAAACTATTTCTAACATCTTCTACCTTTGTATCAATAAAAATATGGATCCAACAGAACGCATGCTTCAATCCGGATTTCCATAAATCGTATTTGTCAATATAATTTGTTTCTTCTACATACAAATAGATTGAAAAAAACTGAAATAAATGATTGTACAAACAATTTCACCCTCTGTAATTATTTTAAATACCCACTGCAATTACATCATCAACCTGAAAAAATAAGTTATATTTTTTAATTATCTCACTTTTTTATTTTCTATATTCTTTTATTACTCCCCCTATTTATTTTATCTCACCACATTTCATTTATCTCTACTTCTAATTTACAAAAAACATTAAAAGTGGCCATCATAAAAAGCGTTCTCCAAATGATATCATTTCCAGGGGTTGTAAATTTCCATCTACTAACATTGAAAATTTTCATCAACATAGTTATCACACGAGTTTTGTAACAAAAATCATTTAACTAATCATCTCTATATCAATGTAGGAGAACTCAATGTAGGAAACAATAGTGTATAATCAAGGTGGTCAATTTTCTTTATAACACAAAATTAATGTAATACAAATTTCATGTTTCTCAAAACATTCTCATGATTGGTGGAAATATGTGAACAATTTTTTTTAAAAGTAACCCACAACCCTCTCGACAAACATATCAAAATGTTCTAGTGTATAAAAACGACTTCTAAACAACTTGTAGATTTCATAACTTCATTACATTCTTTTGTAAGAATAGTAAGGCCCTCATCCAATCTAGATTTATTATTTTTACTACTTTTATTATACATAAGATAGAAAGAGTATACAATTATTTTTGGAATAAGGAGAAACCGAAATTGTTCCTAATAATCAATAATTAGACTATGAGTCCTCTCTCAATCTTGATTTATACTTATTTTTGTTGAATTTTTCATTTAATATTATTTCGTACTCTGATTCAACCTTATCATTTTTTGTAATAACTTTCTCCATATCTTTATAATAATCGAATTAAGATGTTAAAATTTATTCCTCTTTAGTAACACATTTTTTACAATTAGTTGATATAATGTTTTATATTCCATTCTGTTGTTCTAGAAAAAGAGTTGAACAAATTTTGATATCATTCCCCTCTTTCTCATATCCAAAAACGTTGAAATGATTTTTTAAACATTTATTATATTTTTATATGTCTATTTATTTCCTTTATTCATTCCTTATTGATTTATTACCCTACTTTTATAGCCATGCCAATATGTTTTCTCCATAAAACAATGCACTCTTTATAGTCGGACTTATCAGATTTGTTTTTATAAAATTTCAAAACATGAAGATTTAAACAATAGTTTAAATTCATTTTTTATGATTGTAATAAAAAAAAGACAACCTTTAGAAAAATTTATAGGTTTCTCACAACTTTAAATGGAAGTTTCCAACTCATTGAACCTATTTCCAATTTTCACGCAAACCTTCTCAGGTTTCATTCGAACATTCTTCTCATATTTCTTCTTTTGAGTGAGTTGAATCCACCTCAAACATTTCCTTTCACCAACTATGGAATAATATTAATTTTGTAGGTTGAAAAAACACAGATTTTTAGTATGTCTGAATCCACTACAATACCAACAGTAGCCATAGAAAGAGTATTTTCCTCAGAAACATTCATACTGGCCAGAATTGTATGTATGTTTCTGAGAACCCTTATTGTCTTTATCATATGAACCACAAAATTTTATACTATAAATAATTATATCATTTTTTATTTTTTTCCATAATGGAATCATTATTATTTTACTCTTTTTCAGATCTAGATAAAATATTTTCAGAGTGAGAGTATTTTGAAAATTTTGAATTCATTAATTTGTCAATATTTCCCACCTACATATCTTTCCCAACATTGTTATTATCAGAAAAAATTTATCACTATTATGAACTATTGAGGTTATATATTTTTGATACTTTATATATTTCTAAATATAATTACATTCACCAAAATTAGAGATATATTTTTTTGAAACATATACCATTCTTCTTATCTTTAGGATAAATTTTTTGTCAAGTTCCATCTCTTCTTCTTTTGGTTCAAAATTCACCTCCTTATGCACATTACTATTCTTTTCTTCTTCAGTATATTTTTTTAAATCTAAAATATCTGGAGGCATCTTATTATTCACTTATGAAAGTGTTTCATGAATTTTTTCCGAATATTCATCTTCCAACTTCTTGTTTTACTTTTTATGTATTTCAATATTTCTAAAACATTATTTCATATCATCTTATCAAATGTATTTCAATTATAGTTTCTTCTTCATTCTAACTACTAATTATAATTTCTTAATCATTCAATCTTGTAATAAATATATTTTTTCAAACATATATCATAGATTTATCAGATTTAGCTTCACTTTCTTCTTCTTAAGAAGAAATACATTCATTGGATGAATAATTTTCCTCATAAACTATTTCTATTAATTTTTTCAACTAAAAATAATTTGTAAACTCCTCACTATCACCATATTTAGACAAAAAGATTTTCGTTTGTATTTGGATAAATTATTATCTTCCTTATGGAAATAGAATTTTATTTATCACCATTTCTATTTCATTATATATTAATCCTTCTTTAATCTTATTCTCTTACTTCTTCATTACCAATTTAGGGAAAATTAGAAATAAAATTCCCATTGGCTCCACATCAAAATAAAATTAAAGGATATTCTAATTAATAACTTCTTTTACCTATTTTATCATTTTTAGAAAACGGGGATAAAATATCATTATGATTTTTACTTACCTAATTTTTAGAATCTTAATCTATAGCTTCTTATTATTTAAGAATATTCTTTGAATTTTACTTTTTGGCACCCTTGAATGACATTTCACTATAAAAATTAATTTTTCCTTTTATAAAAATCTCAATTATCATTTCATATGTAATGGAACTATAATGAAAGTCACCAAAAGTCAATGTTTCTGAATCTATATCTTGTAATGAAGATACATTGGCCTCAAAAATTTCAGGAACAGTTATAAAGATCTTTTTAACAATAAATTTATCTTATATGTTTTCTCTATGGAATAAAATAGTTATCAAAATTTCATTTAACTCATTTATAAATTCAAAAAAGATTAATTCTCTCCAATCTTGAGGCATTCATACTTCATTCTCCATATTTTTACCTTTTCCTGCATCAATTTTGTATTTCCTTCATAAATTATTTTCAGCTTATCCCAGGTTACTTTGGTAGTGGAATGTCCTTTTACTCTATGAAAATCACTTTTATAAAGTGATTTGGGTAAATAAGTATTATCACTTCAATAATTATCCTGGTTTTCATTGTCATCATTTTAGATATTATCATTATAAATTCATGGAGGGTCATAATCTATGACATCCCTTGAATCAAAAAACCCAAGAGACAAAAGGATATATAATAATTCTTCTATTAAATATATGATAATTATTATATTTTATTATTATTATCCTCTTACAATTCACACAACTTAGATAATTTATGTCAAATTTTCCTTAAAATACATCCAAAAAGAATATGTGAAGGGAACCTTTTCCACTGATAAATGTTGCAAGCACCCATTTAGCATAATTGTATCACAGAGAGGGGGAGGGGTGAATTAATGATACTTTTTCTTTTATGATTCCTGGAAAATACCTTCTTATCTTATTAAATATTTCAATTAAATATGAAAATAACTAAAATACACATCTACATGAACATAAGAATTTTTAATGATCACTATTCAATAATAACAGGTATGTACATGTTATAGTTGGGAAATGATCTGATACCATACAATCTACTAGAAAAAAACCTCGGTTTATAATGAGTGGGATATTCACTTTCACTCATGTAGAACTATTTAAATGATCCAACAGTGTGTGTGAACCATCTTGGAAAAAATATTGTAGGATAATGTTTTTGTAACAACACTAGTTATAAGGCCCCAGCCTTAAACCTTACTTAATCTTGAGTTATTACAAGATTACACATTGAGGATCTTTTCAGGTTTAGAGTTTTAGAGAATTAGATCATGAAACTTGCATTACATTCTACACTTAAACAAAGTGGTTACATAAAAGACAGTATTCATTCTTCCCATCAACAGTAACATATTGAAAATAAAACATGGATTCTTTCTTGACACATCCTTGACACTATCATCACATCATGTACCTTTCCCTTGACCTGTGAAAAACATTTCAAAAACATGGGATGAGCATAAAAAGCTCAGTAAGGGTTATAAAAATATGGAAAGGAAACATGAGTTCATATATACATAAGAATGAAATCGCACTTTACCCATAAAACATAGGCATATCAAATCATGTATAAATCATAGAAAACATAAGACATAAAGGTAACTTGAGGGATTCATAACATTCTTACATAGGGAGTAACCCTCTTGGTTACGTTTGGAATACCCATCACAGTATATTCCCTAAAATCTCTTCAGAGAAACCTTAACGTTTCACTCCTTCGCGTTACCCAATGCATTGGAGAGCTATATCGGGCTCACCCGCCCTTAGTTTATCACGGAACCACCCGTTTTCATAACAATGCCCAAGATCCATAACATAAATGTATCACATAAAACATGAATAAAGGAAACATAACATTTCCACACTTCAATCACAATATAACATTTTAGTATATTGAAATAATGAATCCATTCAAAAAAGAAACCATTTCCAAAACCATATAAAAAATTTAATAAAGAGATTTTTGAATCAAAGTGTCCCACACCACCTTGAAGCTTTTAAAATTTTAAACCATTAATATCCATATAAATCCTTAAAACCATTTTGAAAACATGGATATGAATAAGAACAAATCATTAAAACATTTAAAGTGATATTTTGGTTAAAGGGTTTTTACCAAAATTAGAGACACTTGAATACAATAATTGAAGAATAAAATTTAATCAGAAATTTATAATATCATGAGAATAAATGGATTCATGATATAATATTCCAAAGGACAGTATATACACCATATAAGATTGAATTGGTGAATATCAACAATGAAGTCTCAATAGGGATGTAGAAAGTGATGAAATCCCTTATAAAGAAGGTATCCTTAAATTAAGGATAAATCAATCTCAAAAATTTGTGTGACAAATATAAATACACCTAATATAATTGTATATTAAGTGTAAAACAATAAAAGGTCATTCACACATATTCAAAGGATGACATATTCAATAACTACATGTTGAACCAAAAGAAATCAAAATTGGGTAAAAACGTTCCCTTGACAGCCTAACGGCATCACATCAAAATGAGTTGATGAGAGATAAAAAGTGTATCCCATAACTTGGACATAAAATTTACATCAATAAGGATATATTATAACATATCCCAACATAACAATATGTAAATTAAAAGACCCAACAAAAGAAGTCTTTTAAAAAAAAGGAGGGTGAAAGGTTCCCTTACCGACTTGGGTATCATTCAAAACATACACCCCATGAAAGATGGACAATAGATCATTGTTTTAAACACTCATAAACGAAATTATATTAAACAAAGAGTAGAATAATGGGAAGTACATACACCACTCAATGGAATTTGTGGCAAATGTAGCATAAATCTCACGGGAATAAAAGTGAGATGAAAAATACCTTACGAAAACTCGGAAACCTAACGACGCCACATAAAACTTCCGGATATGGATTGATGAGATCAAATAGGGTATCTCATCACATTAAAATAAAATGTACAGAAAGTTTAATATAAAAGAACATCCCCCAACATTACAAACAGGAGCTTAAAAGAAGTGACATAAAGGAGAGTACTTAAAAAGAACGAGAGAGGTTAGATCTCTTACGAAAGTTCGGCAGCCTAACGTCGCCACTCAAAACTTCCAAAATGGATTGATGAGAGAGAATAGGGTCTCTCATCACATGAAAATAAAAATTACAGTAAGTGTAATATAAAAAATCATCCCAATAACAAGAAATATGATCTTTAAAAGCAATGACATAAAAGTGTGTACTTAAAAAGAAAGAGTGGAGTAGGATCCCTTACCTCGGGTCCGACTTGACTCGATCGTTCTTTAATCTCCTGAATAATAAACATGAGTTAATTTATACTTCCTTAAGAACATTTTTCAAGTTCATTATTACTTTTATACCACTTATTACCATGTCATAAACATTATGTAATCATTTAAGTTATTAATATTTGTTTTGCCGATATTTGGTTCTTAAGTCAAAAGTGGACTTCTTACAATTACATGTTGTTCGTGTGGCCAAATGTTTATTATATCCAGAATTGTATTCATGATGTAGATATCATATATGTCATATATATCCAGTACATGCATGCATTTATAACATTACATAATCATTTATAGGTAAGAAATGAAAAGCACCGTTCATGGAGACGGTAAGCCGTACGTACGCATGAACGCTACTTTCATTTCTATTTCGTATTTTATAGAATGGAATAATAATGATATAAAGGTATATTATAATTCCAGTATAATATCATATATAATATCATATTTACATCCTTTATACATCCCACATATGGTATTTAACGAATCAAATCACTTTGAGGAGGCGGTAGTCCGCACTTCCTTAAATGAAGATATCGCGTATACCCATAATGGAAGCCATAAAGGTAAGACAACAATGAAAAATACATAAGCATAAGTAAAACATAAACATATTATATATCATATATAAAAATAGTGACATCATAATGGCCACCTTTGAAGGTGTTAAATGAGTATTGAACAATCATCGTTTCGGGAGGCAGAATTTCGCCATCCACGGAAACTGTATGTTCTTTAACCATTTGATGTAGTTGTGTGAGAGTGTAGCTCAAGTAAATCTTATAACAACATCCTAGTATAATGAAGATACTGGTTTTGTTACAAATTATGTAAATAAAAAGAGTTTATGGGGTTGGAGAAGCAAAATAAAACAAATGGACATGAGAGAATGAATTACCTTTAAAAGTGTAACTCCTTTTCATTTGAGCCTAAAGGATTTTTTTGAAAGGATTATTCCCAAAAGGAATCCACTAGGATGAGGAGAGGTATGTGTAGAGAGTAATTGGGCAGGGGTTGGCCGAGAAAAAGGCTTGAGGAGTGTCTGTAAGGTGGTAGAGTTGGGGGCCTTTTATAAGAGGAGAGGAGGGGCACTTTTGGAAAGTAAAGAAATATTACTTTATTTGAAAATGTGTTTCGGTTTTAAAATGTCCCGAATTTATATAATTCGTGGATAAGGTGATAAGGGTTCTAAATACACCCATCCAATAAGTTTTGGACATGTTTAGTTCATATAATTTACATTATCTTTCCATTTTATTTAAATCGTCAAATAATGATGTCATCGCTGCATCATTATTATGTCATAAATAATTTAATTTATTTAATGTCTGAAAATCATAAGAAAAATACTATGATGTAGGAAATATTTTTATCTTTCCAATTACTATTTATAAAATAAAATATGACTTGTATAACCCCACTTAAAAATTGTTTTAGTAAAACATATCATGTTTGTGTCATTTTTACTTTTACATTAAATAAAAAGTTATTTATGTCATTTCCCAACCAAACTGGATCCATGGGGTCCCCAAGTTGACCCATGGCTTTTCTTGGTCGGCCATGACAGAACAAATGAGGGTAGGACATGTGTTAAGCTCATCTCATTTTATTACAGCATTATTTTTACCTTAAACTACATTAATTACCACTAATCGCGATTAAAAACTTAATAAGTTACTATTCACCAAAAAATTATTATAATCTCATTGAACCACATTTTACTTCTTAATGACAACCATGTATGTCGGATTTTTTGAAATTCAAAACACAATGATGGAAAAATTTCCTTTAAACAGAAAATCAGTCTTTATAAGTACCACTTAGTGGTTTCACTATTCATCAAAAATTGAAGTTTTTCAGAAAATTACCAAAAATTCACCCTAAGCTATATTTGATATTACGAATTCAAAAATGAAGCCTATTTTTAAAAATTCAAAACATATAAGTCACATTTTTTAATTTAATAATTAATTCCCACGGTCAGAGCAAATAGCGTGTTTTTATGAAACAATATGTATCAAAAGATTGACACTGGTTTAAGACTGATTTCAAAGTGAAATTAATTCCAATGACCACTATTGGATTTAATGGTAAAAATATATTATAATTTCACTTTAAAACCAATAAAAAATATAATCTAATCATATAAATAAATTATATTAAAAAGAGGTTTTGAATTAAAATACAACATTTTACACTATTCATTAAAAAAATGAACTTTATCAGAAAGAAACCGAAAATTTACACAAAGTAAATTTTGATATCCTGATTCTTAATAAGAGTTTTATTTGGTCCAAAAGAATGTTTAAGAGTGAACAAAAGAATATTTAATTATGGTTCAACATCAAAAGGTGATAAGTGATCCTTTAGTGAAAACTAGGGCACATACGCCTAAAATTGAATTCTTTCCATATTTTAAGCCTCTATCCCCTATTGGATAAATGTAAAAACATTTAAAAAAATATATAATCATATTTTAGTTATTTCTATCCATTCCCGCCAATACAACGGCTACATGTTAACTACCGTTTAAAATAATATTATCTTATTATTAGAGTGCAACGTAAGATTCCCAAGAAACCCGTTGTTGCGTGTTGGGTATGCCATCGAGCATAGCGTCCCCTTTAAAGTCATATCAATATTTTATTCACAAATATGGATAAATATGAAAATGTCATATTCTTTAATTACCTGGGGTGTTACATCCTTCCCCCTTTTGGGAATTGCGTCCTCACAATTTTTAAAATTGAGCTTGGAAACATCCTTGAACGTCCCACATCGGAACAAGAGTCGGTAAAACAATAACTTTAAAATAAAGGAAGATAAGTAAAGAGGTCACCCGAGTTAACCCATACTAGGATTCCATGTAGGAAAACATGGACATGGAGGAGAAAACATAGGGTCATGTTCTGATGGAGAGTGATAGAAAACATGTTTAGGAGAAAGTTAACCATGAGAGAATCACAAACTTGTGATGGGTTAAATGGTATTGGGTTCCCCAGTAGGAAAAGTTAATAGACAAAATTTTTTTAAGTTATTTTTTATTGAGTAATTTATTCATAATGAAACATAATCACTTATCATGTTGACTTTCAACTTTTACACAAACTCGTATTTTCTCCAAAAGACGAGTATTTAGGAAGACTTGTTCACATTAAGAGTACTATAATCAACTTCTAGAGAATCACCTAATCCACAAAAGAGAACTATATAAATCCCATGTCTTTATACTTTAACCAAAACCAAAAACAAAAAGGCTAGTACAAGATCAGATAATCCAGAAAAAGATAACCCCTTATAAAAAGAAAATCTATTCTTAATCTCTAAAATTTGTCCAACAAAACCCAATGTTCAACGAGGACCATCCGATAAACAATTTTTCCATAAAATTATTCAAAGTAAACCAATATAAGATTGAAACCCAAATATTTGAAGGATTTAGTCACACAGACTTCCAAGTTAAATCGTAACATTTATCTCCAAACAACATTAGTCGCTCCTAAAGTCTCGCATTGAAAAGTAATTATCCTAATCACATATCCTCCAAAATCAACTTAATCTTAATTCATAAAATCATATAACTAAAAGAATCAGTCAAACTAACCAGGGACTTCACGTAGTCCAGTGGTAGGTGATAAATACCAGTCCCACTTTGGTTGTGGGTTCGATTCCCGCAGCTTTGTCCGACGCGACGGGTAGTCACATGGTCTACGTGTTGTCCTTTTTCCAAAACTATATAATTCTCAAATCATTCCCCAAAAAGGGATAAAATCATCAAAAATAACCATAACATAATTTAAACTCAATTTTATCTCATTTCTTTCACTTCAATCATAACATATAGTAACCCATAATTACCTCAAAAGTAAGGATCATATAAACCCAAATGGTTCTTTATAACTATGTCCACAAAAAAAAGATAACTATTACTTGAATAAAATTTGCCTATATTAAACATCAGGGTTACACATAATATAAAAAGTCTTCTAATGTAACCCCATCATCAAAAGAGACTTAATACTCTTAAGAATTTCACCATAACTCTTGAAGCCCTTATATGTTGACATCTTACTCATTCAACATTCTTCATGATCCATTATCCATTCCTTTCCAACTTATTCCGAAATACCTCTTTCCTATAAACAAAATCATGAATCATATCCTAAGATTCCAAAATAGGAAAACAATAGTCATGAAATAGTACATACCTTTGATTGGTCATTGTCAGTTTCTTCATCCTCAATAGGAATGGCATTAGGTATTGGTAAACGAATATTGGTACGCTCTTGGTGACCCCATTCACGAAACATCTTCATAGGACATGTGTTTGCATAATGACCATGCACACCACATTTAAAACATTCAATTGATCCCTCAGAAAGAACTTCTTTCCCTTTCCTCGAGTCAACTGGATGCTTCCTTTTTCCATGGCATGTTCTTGCTTTATGACCTTCATTTCCACATCTATAGCATATTTCTGTCCCTTTGAAACATCTTCCTAGGTGTTTCTTTCCACATCTTCGACACATAGGTTTTTGAACACACTTACCTTTATGATTATTAACTGTACTTCCGTAGGGATTTTTTTCTTGCAAATATGATGCCTTAGAGAAATATCCAAGGTTTAGGTGGTAAATAATTACTCCAGATAGTT
The DNA here is from genome assembly GCA_963277665.1 of Viscum album. Taxonomy (NCBI): domain Eukaryota; kingdom Viridiplantae; phylum Streptophyta; class Magnoliopsida; order Santalales; family Viscaceae; genus Viscum; species Viscum album. Next base: position 1,222,480,196 of record OY728131.1, on the reverse strand, counting down.
GGTTGAGGATAATCAAAAAAGTTCTCATTGCAGCTCCCACATCATTCAGTTTCTTGCTCAAAAAACTCTCACAGTTTCCTTCACATCCACTATTACTTTGGTTCCTGCTAGATCCAGCCATTTACTAAAACCAAAAAGGTCAGTGTGAGTATATCAAAAAAACCATCATGTACTAATGAGTAAGATAAACACTAAGATATACTTACTCATTAAATTTATCTAAAACTGGGACTCTTTCTAAAATCCTAACCATTATGGTAATGTCACTTATGCTTAAAGAATACCCTAACCTCTAAAGTTATCTAAACCGACCTTTGATACCAACTATAAGGCCCCAGCCTTAAACCTTACTTAAACTTGAGTTATTACAAGATTACACATTGAGGATCTTTTCAGGTTTAGAGTTTTAGATAATTAGATCATGAAACTTGCATTACATTCTACACTTAAAGAAAGTGGTTACATAAAAGACAGTATTCATTCTTCCCATCAACAGTAACATATTGAAAATAAAACATGGATTCTTTCTTGACACATCCTTGACACTATCATCACATCATGTACCTTTCCTTTGACCTGTGAAAAACATTTCAAAAACTTGGGATGAGCATAAAAAGCTCAGTAAGGGTTATAAAAATATGGAAAGGAAACATGAGTTCATATATACATAAGAATGAAATCACACTTTACCCATAAAACATAGGCATATCAAATCATGAATAAATAATAGAAAACATAAGACATAAATGTAACTTGAGGCATTCATAACATTCTTACATACAGAGTAACCCTCTTGGTTACGTTTGGAATACCCATCACAGTATATTCCCTAAAATCTCTTCGGAGAAACCTTAACGTTTCACTTCTTCGCGTTACCCAATGCATTGGAGAGCTATATCGGGCTCACCCGCCCTTAGTTTATCACGGAACCACCCATTTTCATAACAATGCCCAAGAACCATAACATAAATGTATCACATAAAACATTCATAAAGGAAACATAACATTTCCACATTTCAATCACAATATATCATTTTAGTATATTGAAATAATGAATCCATTCAAAAAAGAAACCATTTCCAAAACCATATAAAAAATTTAATAAAGAGATTTTTGAATCAAAGTGTCCCATACCACCTTGAAGCTTTTAAAATTTTAAACCATTAATATCCATATAAATCCTTAAAACCATTTTGAAAACATGGATATTAATAAGAACAAATCATTAAAACATTTAAAGTGATATTTTGGTTAAAGGGTTTTTACCAAAATTAGAGACACTTGAATACAATAATTGAGGAATATCATTTAATCAGAACTTTATAATATCATGAGAATAAATGGATTCATGATATAATATTCCAAAGGACAGTATATACACCATATAAGATTGAATTGGTGCATATCAACAATAAAGTCTCAATAGGGATGTAGAAAGTGATGAAATCCCTTATAAAGAATGTATCATTAAACTAAGGATAAATCAATCTCAAAACATTGTGTGACAAATATAAATACACCCAATATAATTGGATATTAAGTGTAAAACAATAAACGGTCATTCACACATATTCAAAGGATGACATACTCAATAACTACATGTTGAACCCAATGAAATCAAAATTGGGTTAAAACGTTCCCTTGACAGCCTAACGGCATCACATAAAAATGAGTTGATGAGAGATAAAAAGTGTATCCCATAACTTGGACATAAAATTTACATCAATAAGGATATATGAGAACATATCCCAACATAACAATATGTAAATTAAAAGACCCAACAAATGAAGTCTTTTAAAAAAAAGGAGGGTGAAAGGTTCCCTTACCGACTTGGGTATCATTCAAAACATACACCCCATGAAAGAAGGACAATAGATCATTGATGTAAATACTCATAGACGAATGTATATTACACAAAGAGTAGAATAATGGGCAGTACATACACCACTCAATGGAATTTGTGGCAAATGTAGCATAAATCTCACGGGAATAAAAGTGAGATGAAAAATCCCTTACGAAAACTCGGCAACCTAACGGCGCCACATAAAACATCCGGATATGGATTGATGAGATCAAATAGGGTATATCATCACATTACAATAAAATTTACAGAAGAGGAATATAAAAGAACATCCCACAACATTACAAAGAGGAGCTTAAAAGAAGTGACATAATGGAGAGTACTTAAAAAGAAAGAGAGAGGTTAGATCTCTTACGAAAGTTCGGCAGCCTAACGTCGCCACTCAAAACTTCCAAAATGGATTGATGAGAGAGAATAGGGTCTCTCATCACATGAACATAAAAATTACAGTAATTTTAATATAAAATATCATCCCAATAACAAGAAAGATGAGCTTTAAAAGCAATCAAATAAAAGTGTGTACTTAAAAAAAGAGAGGAGTAGGATCCCTTACCTCGGGTCTGACTTGACTTGATCGTTCTTTAATCTCCTGAATTATAAAATTGAGTTAATTTATACTTCCTTAATAACCTTTTTCAAGTTCATTATTCCTTTTATACCACTTATTATCATGTCATAAACATTATGTAATCATTTAAGTTAATAATATTTGTTTTTCCGATATTTGGTTCTTAAGTCGAAAGTGGATTTCTTACAATTACATGTTGTTCGTGTGGCCAAATGTTTATTATATCCAGAATTGTATTCATGATGTAGATATCATATATGTAATATATATCCAGTACATGCATTCATTTATAACATTACATAATCATTTAGAGGTAAGAAATGAAATGCACCGTTCATTTAGACGGTAAGCCGTACGTACGCATGAACGCTACTTTCATTTCTATTTCGTATTTTATAGAATGGAATAATAATGATATAAAGGTATATTATAATTCCAGTATAATATCATATATAATATCATATTTCAATCCTTTATACATCCCACATATGGTATTTAACGAATCAAATCACTTTGAGGGGGCGGTAGTCCGCACTTCCTTAAATGAAGATATCGCGTATACCCATAATGGAAGCCATAAAAGTAAGAAAAAAATGAAAAATACAGAAGCATAAGTAAAACATAAACATATTACATATCATATATAAAAATAGTGACATCATAATGGCCACCTTTAAAGGTGTTAAATGAGTATTGAACAATCATCGTTTCGGGAGGCAGAATTTCGCCATCCACGGAAACCGTATGTTCTTTAACCATTTTATATAGTTTTGTGAGAGTGTAGCTCAAGTAAATCTTATACTAACATCATAGTATAATGCAGATACTGGTTTTGTTACAAATGAAGTAAATAAAAAGAGTTTAGGGGGTTGGAGAAGCCAAATAAAACAAATGAACATGAGAGAATGAATTACCTTTAAAAGTGTAACTCCTTTTGATTTGAGCCTAAAGGCTTCCTTTGAAAGGATTATTCCCAATGGGAATCCACTAGGATGAGGAGTGGGATGTGGATACAGTAATTGGGCAGGTTTTGGCCGATCCAAAGGCTTGAGGAGTGTCTGTAAGGTGGTAGAGTTGGGGGCCTTTTATAAGAGGAGAGGAGGGGCACTTTTGGAAAGTAAAGAAATATTACTTTATTTGAAAATGTATTTCGGATTTAAAAGGTCCCACATTGATATAATTCGTGGATAAGGTGATAAGGGTTCGAAATACACCCATAAAATAAGTTTTGGACATGTGTAGTTCATAGATTTTACATTATCTTTCCATTTTATTTAAATCGTCAAATAATGATGTCATCGCAGCATCATTATTATGTCATAAATAATTTACTTTATTTAATTTCTAAAAATTATAAAAAAAATACTATGATGTATTAAATCTTATTATCTTTCCAATGACTATTTATAATCAAAAAGATGACTTGTATAACCCCACATAAAAATTGTTTTAGTAAAACATATCATGTTTGTGTCATTTTTACTTTTACATTATATAAAAAGTTATTTATTTCATTTCCCAACCAAAGTGGATCTATGGGGTCCCCAAGTTGACCCATGGCTTGTCTTGGTCGGCCAGGACACAACCAATGAGGGTAGGACATGTTTTAAGCTCATCTCATTTTATTAAAGCATTATTTTTATCTTAAACTACACTAATTACCACTAATCGCGATTAAGAACTTAATAAGTTACTATTCACCAAAAAATTATTATAATCTCATTGAACCACATTTTACTTCTTAATGACAACCAGGTATGTCGGATTTTTGAAATTCAAAACACAATGACGGCAAAATTTCATTTAAACGGAAAATCGGTCTTTATAAGTACCACTTAGTGGTTTCACTATTCATCAAAAATTGAAGTTTTTCAGAAAATTACCAAAAATTCACCCTAAGATATATTTGATATTACGAATTCAAAAATGAAGTCTATTTTACAAAATTCAAAACATATAAGTCACATTAATTAATTTAATAATTAATTCCCACTGTCAGAGCAAATAGCGTGTTTTTTATGAAACAATAAGTATCAAAAGATTGACACTGGTTTAAGACTGATTTCAAAGTGAAATTAATTCCAATGGCCACTATTGGATTTAATGGTAAAAATATATTCTAATTTCACTTAAAAAAAAATTCAAAATATAATCTAGTCATATAAATAAATTAGATTAAAAAGAGGTTTTGAATTAAAATACAACATTTTACACTATTCATTAAAAAAATGAACTTTATCAGAAAGATACCAAAAATTTACACAAAGTAAATTTTGATATCCCGATTCTTAATAAGAGTTTTATTTGGTCCAAAATAATGTTTAAGAGTGAACAAAACAATGTTTAATGATGGTTCAACATCAAAAGGTGATAAGTGAACCTTTAGTGAAAACTAGGGCATATACGCCTAAAATTGAATTCTTTCCGTATTTTAAGCTTATATCCCCTATTGGATAAATGTAAAAACATTTAAAAACATATATAATCATATTTTAGTTATTTCTATCCATTCCCTCCAATACAACAGCTACATGTTAACTACAATTTAAAATAATATTATCTTATTATTAGAGTGCAACGTAAGATTCCCAAGAAACTCGTTGTTGCGTGTTGGGTACGCCATCGAGCATAGAATCCCCTTAAAAGTCATATCAATATTTTATTCAAAAGTATGGATAAATATGGAAATGTCATATTCTTTATTTACCTGGGGTGTTACACTGGTAACCTATGCTTATTTTCAATTCCTAGAGATGTATTTTTTTGAAAAAAAAATATTTAGATTTTAACCAAAAAGCTGGTAAGAACTTCATGGATATTAATATAGAATTGAAATTAGATTTCCTAGTATGATCTGCTCACACCGATTACCCATATTTTATTTTCCAATCTAATATTACCAATATGATCTTCAAAAATGATTACCTTTTATTATAGATGTAGATCTGTCTCAATACAATTGAGAGAACTCAGAACACTACCTTCTTTAGTCCCCAAATCAAAATACAGAAACCACATATATGAGTATTCCATCTCGATATGATGATCATTAAAATACAATGAAATGATGAAAATAATATATAGTGGAATAAAATGAATATAGAATACAATGAAAATGTAAGTAATGTTGTGATATTCTCTCTCCTCATTATCTTCAATCCATCAAAACATTTTTAATAATGATATAATATGGAATAATTTTTATCTCCCTAGAGAGTGAAAGATTTTTTCTCATCTAGAGAATGTTACATCTGCCAAATATAGTTCATAGTGATTTTCACATTTTATTATGAACCAATTAGTGGATTTGGAAAGACACCTCAAAAAATTCCCACTCAAACAATTCAACAAAATTGGAATGATACTAGAAAATTTAGGATGAATATTTACCTCATCAACTCTTGTAAACTCTTCTCATCCCTTACCAAATCTTTGATCATCTTCATCTCTTCCTTCATCATTCTTTTCAATCGCTGGTTCAAAATCGATTCCTCACTCAAATTTTCTTAATCTCACTCCATTAATCAAATTCTCTATACTAATTGAGAAGAAAAATTATATGGATTTTAATTTCCCCAAAACAATACATTCATATCCTATCTTTTTCCCTTTTCTAAATTCAATATGTAATTCAACCCCTATTAAATTGTTCAATACATTTTTGATCATATTTTTTAATTTTATTTTCATTCATTAATCTCATGAAATTCATCCTATGAATATGATTTCTCTTGACCCAACTATAGAATCAACACATTTTTCAAAAACATTCATTGCCTTTAGGAATCTATTGTGCCATCTACGATGCATTAACAAAAAATTATTCATTAAAAATCATACCTATGAATAAATTCATGATAATTTGATACAATTTTTTGTACAATTGAATGTATTGAAACTTTCCAATCCATTAACAACCCCTTTATTTCTTTCTAATCCTAAATATGATCTGGATGAATACGATCTTCAAAACACCTTTTCACATGCCATCTATATCTGATATATTTGAATAGGATTTACATGATTTCTTTCACTTACTCATTCTTCCATAAAGCCATGATCATACTTTTCATGGATTTCTTATGACTTATAATAACTCTGAGATAATAAAATCATCGTTACATTTGATTTATCATAGATATACAGAATATGATTCTCCACCATTATGATTTCACCTTCCATACCTGATTCTGGTACAATCTAATGACCATTTATATCCATCAAGATACATTCTCAATACGATCAAAATTTTCATTATAGATTCAATGTTAATCTATTGAAAATTCAGTTCTTTCCATTTTCTCCCATATAAGATGGAACTTTCAATGCATTGGGATTCTGATTCCTTGAATATGACGGATGGTATTATTTTTACAAAATAAAATGAGATATTATTTTTCTTTTATTTCCAAAATATTCTGAATTTTTATCAACAAACTTATGGATCTGATTGAAAACATTCTTCAATATATATTTTTATAAACCATCATTCTCAAAATACATTCTTTCATTAACATACTAGTCGATTGAAAAAAAAACAAAAAAAAACTTGTTCCTAATATGATATTCATGATAGAGTTATAATATTGGATGATTTTACACCCTAGTGAAACGTTTTGTGTGTACGATTTAGGGAATCCATTTTTAACTCCAAGTGTATTGGTGTTTCCAATTCATTTTTTCATTCATAGTTGTAATAAATTTTATGATCAACTTTGAATGTTGAATTTTTATAGATGAATTTATTAGTTATAAGATTTTTTTGGAAAAATATGTAAAAATGTTAGAGGGATAACTTAATGTAGAGCCAACCACAATGTTGGTTCATAGTTTGGAAAAAAAATTTGCCCTAAAAATAATTATTAGTGATTGGTAAATTATTGTTTTACACCTATAACATTTAACCCTCAATAATCCATTATACTACTCCTCATGTAAACATATGAGAGGGTATCCATTCCAAATTACAATTTTGATCACCCTAAATAGGAGGTGGGTGTTTTGTTTTTTTATTTAAATATTTGAGGTATAATACACTTCCCCTTTTTTAATTCATTGTTTCCCATTCCCTGTGTTATATTTTGATTTACTTGGTTCGGTATTTTAGACATGATTCCACTAATTCAGGGTGAAATAAATCGTTTATGATGGATCTTTCACACTACATAGTTAGATGATGACATGATATGATATATTTACTCGTTTTCAAACTCTTCACTTAGAGTTAAATCATCTTATACATTTTTACGGAGATTTAGATTTATTTGGATTTAATTAGCGATTAATGTGGTTTTATATGTTTTGTATTTTTATTTTGGTGGTGTTGGGAGTATTCTAGAGACCTTATCTGAGATTTTAATTATGGTTTCACTACAATAAGGTTTCTCAGTTAGATTTTAGACTTTAGTCATTCTTAAATTAAATTAAAATATTGCTTTAAATTTTTTTAAATAAATTAAATATTTTATTAATAAAATTTCATATTAAATTACAGGGTTTTTTCGTAGTGATATATCACCTCTGGTGGTCATAAAATTATACTAGACTTAGGATAGATTAGATGAATGTAGTTGTGAAACCATAAAAGAAATGAATCCAATTGACCTTGGTGGTCTTTATGTATTTCACATATGACAATAATAATTATTTATCTATCATCTAGTATGTATAGTATCACTACCTCATGTGTTTGACCTCTTTTAATTTTGATTTTGTAAAATTAAAATGTTAATCCAACAACTGAAATAAATAAAAGTACAAGGTCTACAAAGCACCCACGTTCCCTAGATGAACATCTCAATCATCTATGGGTGATTAGATATATTTGATTTTTCCCATGATCGAAATGTCCCTATATAGGTATGACTGGGATGACTGGGATGTAGTGTAACTACAGAAGTTCCTTTAAATTCTCGATCATGGATGAGTGGTGAATTAGAGTGATTAGCCTATGTGGTCAAGGAAATAATTATGGTATTTCTTAGATCAATTAGACTATCTAATTAATGAGAGGGGTGAGTGTTCCTCTCCCACTATCATCTGATCAAATGGGTGGGTAGACCTTGGGTAGATTGATGAATGGTTGGTTTAGCGGACAAACCGAGGATGAGCATGAAATATGGGATATGCTTTCTTCCATCCCTTAGGTATAAATTCAGTGATCCAATCCCATGATTCCAATTAAATTCTATTATGATTAGGATAATTTTTAGGTATTATCTGAAATATAATTGATATATAGTTACCAAAGAGGTGAGAATGACATTGAGGAACTCATATAGGGTGTTCGTGATTACAGATAACTCATGCAACCAAAATGTATGGCCTACTAATATGTTGACACTAGAGAGGTTTCGTGTTGTAATGGGAATAGTTTAATACATGTGTCACCTTATCTCCCTAATTTATTGTGTGAACTATTATGGTCATAGTGATTCTTATATGTCATTCTCTTGCAACAGGTATATTTCTCAATGAGATAGAGGATATTGGTCCTTGGTTATAACATCTTCAATTGTAAAAGCATGATAATGTGCTTCTACAATAGTTATTGTACCTTTTTTTACCAAGTAGATGGGTGATTTTACTACGAATAAGTCATATTCCATTTGGATTATTAGAAAATAGAATAGTCATCCATATATTTAGATGAGATGAACATCATGTAAAAAATGATATGTGGTATATATTGGTTAACATATTATTTCATAAGTTTAACTCTTGGTAGTATGATTTAGATTAATAATTAGAGTGGTATGTGATTGTAAACACATTTGATTCAGATAAAATTGAGTTTTGTGTAAGTGATAGGTCATGTTTGATCCAATAGTCAATAAATTTATAGAGATAAATGTAGTATTTGTTGATCATGAGGTTTAATGAAATGATAATTTACTTAAGTGGTCATATTTTACATTAAATTTGTATCGGGGTGTTATGGTGTTGACATCCTGAGTGTGCTCTATGAAATTGATTTTTAGGATGGTTGATCATGTTTATGGAAGACAACATGTGGTTGATATTAAATCTAATTTATTTGTCACTATAGGATTAGTATAAATAAATTTAAATGTTGGGGAGTGAACCAGTAGATGTCGTAACGTATTCCCATCATTGTTTATAGAAATTTGGTATGTTCTTAAGATAATTTTCCCATTCAGCTACAAATGGGAGGTGATTGGTGATTCATGTTGGCACTCAGTTGTGAGTGGTATATCCCCTTCTATATGTCATGTGCAGTACTGGATGTCTCATAGGTTAAGGAGGTATGGCCTTGTGTTGGAAGGATTGTTGATGTCGTGAGACCAATCATTATATGGGCGAAGGTGGAACTATTATATAGATGTATGGATTCATCTGTTTTGATTTGAGTCCTTTAAGGAGAACACACATATATTTTAGATGTGATATAAGATCTATTTCATGTGTGGAAATTTTCTAATTATAGTTATGATGCTATTTTAATATTTGTTATATGGAAGATCCATATATTCTTAGGGAAAGATAATAAAGGATGGATTTGTTGTATGTGGATCTAAAAAAGGAATTACATTGAATGTGAGGAACATACATCAATATGGGTTATTTTATGAATGTATGATACCTTCAGGTTATAAGGAATCCATATAAGATAACGTGACATCTTATTTTCAAGTGGGATCATGCACTTTTAGTAAAAATATACATGAGTAGGGATGGACAGTATTTTTTCATAGAATTGGATGCAATGAATTATCTAACAATGTGACTGTGTCATTGGATGGTTTAGAATTAATTTTAATAGTTGATTTTAATGGTGGATATAATTGTGTCTCAAAAATAGTTCTCCCTAAAAAATTTAATATATTGAGTAAAAATATAATCCTTGAAATGAATTGACTAAAAACCCCATAGATATGATATAAATTCAAGGGTAATTATAGTCCCTATGTGTTAGTGGTAATGGCAATAGGTTTCCTCATTTTTCATTAATACTAAACCCTCTATTTGTAGTTATATAGTATGAGCATAGTTTTCTTATAGAATATAACTCTATGAGATATATTTTTATTGAAAATTTTTTCATGTTATGTTTTCTACATGAAATTATATAGTGACTTCTCATGTATGAGAAATGATATGGTGGGATTTTTTTCAATTTTTTTTTCATCAATGAAATTAAAAATGGAATTTAATTTTTTTATTTATGAATGAAGTGGTTGTATAATTATTGTTATTTAGAATTTAATTCTGGGAGTTAGCGCATCCCAATTTTAGTTTTTACATATATTAGGGTCTACGTGGTGCTTCAAGAAACTAAAAAGTCTCATAATATTTGGGTTTAAGTTATAGTTTTTGGGAATTCTCTCCCCTAGGACAACATGATTTCCATAGAACCATGATGTTCCAGGACTCTGTGGGTTTTTCCAGTTCATTTTTTCTTTGATGTTTGGTATGTATTATTAGTAAATAATAAAGATATAACCATGAAAATTTGGGGAAACCATGTGTGGTTTATTTATATAGTATAGTGGTTCATGGTTGTCTATGGATTCATAATAATGGTTAGAAACCTATACATTAGATATTGAGTCTATATACATGTTTAATGCATTATAATTTAAATTATACGTCCACAAAATTAATGAGGGGTGAATGAGAAAGTTCCAACCCGATGGTTTCAAAATAATTTAGAAATATTTATTTCCAAACTATGTGGCCTACCAAATTTCATTAATGAGGGGTAATATAATGTTTTACCTCCAATTATTTTAACTCTAATATATCCTTTCTCCATTTCATCACGCTTATGGGATAGTGTTTCCACATTCCACCTTCATCAATTGATTCACATCGATTTACGGGTTATTTTTTTTGGTTTATTTTGTCAATTTATCATATATCCCTCTCTCTCCTTTCATTCTGCATTTCCATAATTTCCATTAAATTTTAGTTGTCTTGATTATGGTTTTGATATATGATTCTATCATATCAATTGGATTATTTATGTTTTCATGTGTTTTTTCTCTGTATAGTTAAAGGGAATCGTGATATAATGTATTCAAATTGTTACATACCAGTTTATCGGGGGTACATTATTATGTTAATATTCATTTTGGTTTGGAGTTAATTGTAATGAATTTTTAGAAATCTACAGTTTCAATGAAAATTGATTTTTATGAGGATGATTTGAGAGTCTTCCATTGACCTTTTTATGGGTGGTTGGATACTCTATCAGTGTGTTGTGGTTACTCAATGAGACTTTTTGATTTATGATTAATAAAATTAAAATATAATTTATTTTAATTTATTATAAATGAATAAAATAATTAAATATAAATTATCTATAATAATTATTGTATGTTGTAGCGTGATATAAGACTTTAGGTGGTCAGACAATGGTCATGTATGTGGTTGACCATGCCAGAAATATTTCGAGTTTGGTTTAAATAAATTGATACAACTCAACTAGGTGATATATTTTAAATTTCCACATTATTTTATCCATGATTTCTGTTATTGAGTTATATTAGGTATCATCATCTTTAGTTTATTGTTTTTTAAAATAAATAAAATACTGTTTAATGGAAATGGAATGGCTTCTAATGAAATGAACTAACAGCCAAGGTCTGTGATAATAACTTGTCCATTGGATGGTTATCTTTTATATTTATTGTTAAGAGTATATGTGTAATTTTAGAACTTGAGACACATCAAACATAAAGGGGTATAACATGGATTATAGAGAAAAGGAGGACCCAGATATGTTCCCTTAGACTATATGAGTACGGATAAGTGACTAATTGGAATGACTGGCCAAAGTGTGCTAAAATAAAATTATGGGATTACATAGAGTAGTTTATATAACTAAATAGAGTGTGATGAGAGTTTTAAAAACCTCTTATCAAGTGATTACATGGCTTGGTAGGAGCTATTTATATTGGTGATAGGTTGGGAGATCTTACCAACCAAAGATGAACATTGAACGTGGAATGGTTTTTATCCATTCTCTTAAAGGTAGAGTGGCTGGCATATCCTTTGAGGTAAATGGGATCATATAATTATTGTGATAATTTTAAGGTACTTAAGTCCCTCTATGTGATGGTTTTTTACCAGAGAGACTATATCGAGATCAAGAAACCCATAGAGGTTGTCCATGCAATGATATGACATAGGTACCCACATACGAGATTCATAGTGATATATTTACCCTAAAGAGGGTGTGTGTGAGTTAAGTTTTATATATTAATGTAGGTATTAATGTCGAAACTAAAATCATGGTGTGATCCTAGTATGACAATATTTATGTTTATTAGTCGTTCAATTGAAAAGTAGTCATTAATTATGAATTATAGTTTAGGGAAGATATCCACCCCTTAAAATACATCATGAGAGGGACACACTACCCATAAATCATAATAAATAAGTTTTTTTGTATATGAGTTTCAAGGGTTGTTACCTTGGATTTATATAATATTCCTAATTATATATAATACATTGGATTAATCCTTGCATTCAAATTAGATGCTTATTTATTTGGAATTTCTAAGAAATCCCTTTAGATTCTACTATGATGACTATTGATTTTGAATTTTTTGGTCAATACCTTTGGATTCATTGGTGATTTTAATTTATTTTCAATTCCATGGGAAATTCAATTGGATTAGGTTTTAATGACAACATATTTGGAATTCCCTAGAATATACCCCTAGACTCTGGTTAATGCTTATTAATGTGTTAAACATTATTCCCCTCATGTATATTTATATATGTTACATTATTTTGCCTTGATATATTATTGTATTACTATAGGTATAATCTTACCAATCTTCATATTCTTTATATAATTGGATTTTTTTAGTAAATCATTTGAGTAATTTTGTTGCACATAATAATGTTGGATTACCCTTGATTACCTCTATATAATTAGTTATTTCACTATATATTTTATGGATATTGATCTTCATATAGATTTTAATGGTTATTTTAAATTCTTAGAGGCACTCCAACACTAACCACAGATGATATTTACAATCATGGGTGTGATTTTATAACCCAAATATCAATTATTGTTATTTATTTGTTTGTTATAACTTAATTTCATTTATCACATTCATGTAAACTAATCATGAACAACATTTTCTTGTTATACATATGACCATATTGGTTGTTCCCTACTAAGTCGTACTCACACCCTAGTCAGGTAGATATGGATGTTGGTTACCAAAAAGACATTATTATTATAAGGTTTTGGTAGGGTAGAAGTTTTTTTCACCATCCAGTAGGATAACTAAAATAGAATTGGATACTATAATGAGGTAGATCACGGATGTTAGTAAAGAATTGTTATATATTGTGACTTTTATTTAACTTTTCAATGTTATATGGAAAGTGGGATGTCAATGTTTGTTTTCTGGTGTGACCATGATTCTATATGATGTTTTTTGTTTCCACATTAAATTTTTTATATAAATATTGTATTATTTCTTCCAAATTCTATTATTCTTAAAGTGGGTTATGTTTAATTATTTCTAATATTTCTACTCTGATATGTGGGTATATTTTCCCTATAGTAACACACTATACCCTCACTACAAGTTTCTAGCCTCTTGCATACAGAGTGACATGATTGAGGTTGTGTACTGACCACACTTCTCATCACCAGCCATGTGGTTTGTGCCAACATGATGATATAACCTAGTTACAATTATAATTTTCATCATGCATTTAGACATATTTTAAAAATCTCACATTTCCATCATTCATTCATCCTTTCATTGTTCTATATTAAACATTTTTATAATTATGAATATATTTCAAATGTTTTTTTATTGGGAATTTTTTATGAACAAGACAATTTTAAGGGACCTAGATGTTTTAAAATACTAAAATCTCGTTATATTAATTATTTATGTTTATTCTCCAAATATAAAACTTTCAAATTTTGATATTACATTTATGATATTTTTATAATTATTTAATTCAATGAAATAATGTAGTGTATTTTTTTTGTGGTGCATGTATTTTATTCTATATCATATACCAAAATATAGAAAATAAGTATATTTAGAATAAAAATAAAATATCTAAAATTCAATGACATTACTCAAATACATGTCAAACTTTTTAAGATCCATTTATTATGGAATTAATGGATCAATAATTTTTTAATTTATGATATACACTAAAACCTCATCACATTGTTATTATTAAAATTAACATGAGATATATTTTATATAATGGTGTGGTTAAAATTGAACTCATGAATTCCCCAACCATCCTTACTCAAAATTACTCACATGTTTATTCAAATACATCAATATTTAGAGTTTACTACAAACAAGAAGTAACAATGTTTCAATTTTAAAATAAATAGTTTGATTAACATTTTTAATCATTATTTCATTACAATCACTATCATAAATTTTTAATCCAAATTATATAATTTCTAATTTATATAATTATTGTAATATTTTTATATATATTTTTTCTAGTATATTGAAAATTACTTTTCCCATGATGAATATGTCAGATATTAAAGAGGTACATAGGATATCTTTATCTAAAAATTATCGCTAGAAACATCAACTTTCATTGGGCCTTATGAAACCCCCAATGAATATAGTATTATAAATACTTATATCAATTACGTGATATAAAATTTTTGTTTTAATAATCATTTTTATATTTCAATATTGAACTATTAAAATATAAAAATATATAGTCATACAGTGATTGTTATATAAGTATGACCAGTATAGGGTAGTGTTTGTAGTTGTACAAAGGCCACCCTCGATACATGATCATACCGAGAACCTTCACTCTTTATCATTTATTATCAAATTTTTCATATCATAGTTTCTATTAGTGAAGTATTGAACTTCATAAAACCAATAGTGTCTTCAATGTTTCATCTTGGAGATTCATTTTATATAAATGATCCTTAAAAAATGATTCCTCCACACCACAACAATCTGTTTACACCAACTTCACTACTGAATCAATTTTCTTCTTCAACAATCAATTTGATATTATTTACTCATTCTTCTTTAAACTCTTATCTATAGACTTTGAAACATCTATAGGTTATAAAATATCTCATAAATTCATTGGAGCATGTTAACCCTTCCTAAGGTATGAATACTATATAGTATGTTTTTCATTCAAATCCAACATATCATCTTGTATAAAGTCTATATATCCATGTAAATATAGTCTGTCCCTCAAAAAATTTGGCATCAATACAATTTTTTTTCTAGGTATAATTGTAAAAATTATTACTAAAAACATGTTAAGGACTAATTAAATAATTTTCATTATTCCTGATAAAAATGATACTTATAATAAGAAAAACTAGATTTCAATACAATCACAGAGAAAAAAAATTAAGAAAGTTATATTATTTCAAATTATGAATACTTATAGTTAGAGAAATTATATATATTATAATAAAAATTTTACAAAACCATTTAAATATATTATTTATTTTTTTATTACTTCTTTATTACTTTTCAATTCATAAATTTTATAGAAAAAAAATTCTTTTATAAGTAAGGTTATGTTTTCTACAATAAAAATTATTCTATAATAATTAATGAGATTAAATTATATTTATAATCATGATATCTTTTTATGTCCTTAATTTTGTATTTAATATGTATTTTTTGCAATACTATTCATTTTCAAAATGGCCTTCAGAGAATACAAGAATGTTATGTGCCTAGAAATATTTCTTTAATTATGTTTTTTTATGTGAACCCTTCATGTTTTGTGCATATTTATAATATGTAATGATATTTAGTTTTGAAAAAATGGATATTTTTAAATATGATATATTATTAACCTATGATTCAATTATCATTAAGAGCACGGTTATAGTTTGATGTTATAATCATTTAACTTCGATTATTTAATCTTATTAAATGTTTAATTTATGAATAAACTATTTATACTGAAAATAGTTTTTTATTTACTAATTTCATTACAAAAATTATTTTTATAAATCTTTCTTTTTCAAATTTATTTTATATATTTTCATTTTTTTGTATAATGGTTTTTTATTGGCATTATAGTTTTTATTTTTAAAAACATATATCCATTTTAATCTATATGTGAAATTTTCAACAGTGAAATTTAAAAAAAATTAAATATACGAAGTTTTATATTGAAAAAAAAAATATTTCATTGCCATTAAAAAAACATGATTATCTTTTTTAGAGAAAAAACTATTTTTATTATGTTTATTACTATAAAAACATTATATGGCTTAAATTTCCACCAGTTTAAAAAAATTTTGTTATGAGATATTAAAATTTAATGAATATATTTAATTTATGAATTATATTTTCATGAACGAATGGAATTTTATATTAATGTTAAATATTATATAGTTATTAAAATTTTATTTTTTTACTTTTTTCATGAAAAAAACCTTTTATTTTATGATGGATATTATATAAAATAATAATTTTATAAATTTCATTAAGTTTTCTTTTTTAATTTTTGTGTTATAATTATTAAATGTTTCTAATGTTAAATTCTAAGGCATCTTTCTAACCCTTAAATAAATTTTCAATATTTTAAATGTTTTTTTGAATCAATCATCTTATATTTTATTAATAAAATTACATTGTATTTATTTTTTACTTTTAATTATATAATATAGTTATGTTATTAACATAATTGATTTACAAGATTTAGATTTCTTGTTATAATTATTCAAAGGTGTTTGTTCAATGATGCATATTTTTTTAATAGGATATTGAAAATGATTCAATGTATGAAATATTCTATTAAAACTTGATTCTTTTATATCATTTTAAATATTTTTTATTCATTTTTTTTATAAAACATATTTTATTTAATGTTCATTAATACATAATATAGGTATGATATTAATATAATTATGTTTTATGTTTTATATATCGATTTATCTTTTATCAATATTTTTTTCAGTCCTACGAAGTGTTTTATCCATTATTTTGAAAAAAATCAATGTATAAAATGATATTTTTAATGCTCCATATTTTATAACATTAGAAATGGTTTATTTTGTTCAGTTTTTTCAACAACACATAGATTTTTCCTTTATCTACATATTATAATGTTATGTTTTAAATTTTATTATGTTATAAACTTTATATTTGGATTTTAAAGTATTTAAAGTATTTATCATATTATAGAACTTGTTTTTCGTGTTGAAAATGTTCTGTCCTCTAGAGGATTTATTGAGAAATTATAAATCTAAATCTATAACATAAAACTCTATGAAATTACAAACATAACTAGATTTTATGTAAATAAAGATATAATAAAATTATTTCTATAAAAATAATAATAAAATATTTAAAAGGACACATACTGATGATGTTTTATTAGTTTATTTCATAATTTTAAGAAAATTCACAATGACTGAGAGAATAACTTTCCTGGATGAATAATAAAATTTGAATGTCGAACACCTAAAAACCCTAACATTAGTTCCCATGAAAATTTAGAAATAAGAAAAAAACATAATAGTATTCCTAAATTAAAAATAATTTTATAAATTTAATTAATATAATGTAATTTATAAAATATAAATTTAAATATTTAAATAATATTTTCTTGAAATAATCATTTGTAATGAGTAGACATACAAATTTTATTTGGGATTTCGGAATATGTGACAATTAATTTGGTTTCAACAAAATATGGGTTTTCCCATTTTGATGACTTTGTGGAATAACAGACAAATCTAAAGACCCCAAATTTTGAGTGGGGTGATAGAACTGGGCCTTTACATGTAGGTGTCCTCTATATAGTTTAGATACCTGGGAAATAAATTTTATTACATCTTTCTAAACCACTTAGAATAAAAAAAATTGAAAATTCTTTTTCTCTTTCAAAGCCTTCCAATGGATATGGTGGATCCACTCATAAACCAGAAGGACGTACTTCTTGTTTTGTAGTTATTGTTGTGGATAAAAATCAATAGAGGGACATCAATAGGCTCATCACAACATGTTTGGAAGTAGAGGGGGAAAACACTATTTTAAATGGAAAAAATATATTACTCACTAATGTTGAAGTCATGAATCCATATTAGTCTATTTTTACATAATTCAAAGAAATATGATCAAAATATACTACCATAATGTAACATCACAAGATTTTGTGAAATATTTTTCTCGAAAATATTTAATCATTTAGAAATTTTGCATTTCCCACAACATATAATATAGATTTTAATATAATGTTTCTTGGTTTTTATTTCATTATATAAAAAACCATGTTAATATTGAACTAAACACAATGTTTATATTGGCTTATTGTACACATAACACTATGTTTGGACAGTGTTACACATAATGTTATGTTCTTTCGATGGGCTGCATTACACAAAAAAATTGATTTTCTAGGGGACAATATTTTTTGAAATTATTTAAACTAGATAATTAAAACATATCTATTGGAAGAGCTAAAATTATTTCGATTAACCTAATTATGAAAAAATTGTTTTCAATGAAAACACATTAAAAATGTAAATTTTTTTGAAAAAATATTTTAATGTCTGTACATTTATTTTATACTAGTAAATAAAAAAACAATAGTTTTAGATTTATTTTAATGAAAATTATATATAATATATTAATTTAAATTTTCATTACTCATACAATGTGTTTTCTAAATATGATATAAGAAAAAATATAATTTTATGTATAAAAGATACATTATTTATAAAAAATAAAGTTTTCCCACCTTTTGATGGGGGAAATATATTAAATTTGTATTTTGACACATTTATAAATTTTAGTTTACAAGATAAACTTCTTATATTAAATATGGATATCAAAATTAAATTTGGTTAAATTATTTGTAGTTTTTCTATTATGTTTCATGCTTTGATGAATTTTGAAAAATATTGCATTTTAATTGAAAACGACTTTTTTCATCGAAATAATTTATACAATTAAATAATATTTTTATTTGGTTTAAAATTAATATTATATCAAATTTTTATCATTCAATCTAATTTATTTTATTGGATTAATTTTATACTAAAATTTTCTATAAAAAATTTAAAAAACATTGAACTTTTTTAATTTAAAAACTTGCTTTTTCATCCAATCATTAGGATTAACTATCAATCGATTTATTCAAATTAATTAAATATATTTTTGAAAAATGATTAAATATTTTTATTTTTATGTTCCATATTTATTAAATTGTAACCTTTTATTTTTTAACAACACGAATTGTGAGTTTAGTAATTTTTATTACCAGGGTTGAGGGTAAATAGGGTAATTAAAGGTAAAAATAATTTTACTAATTGTAGAAAATATTATAAAATTTTAACAACTTTTTTTTGAAAGTATAATTAGACCCTTAACACATAATGTTATAAATTATATAATTTAATGGACCCTTTTACATATAAATTACTTGAAGATTATAAAAATCTAAGAGAGTGTCCAAATAGCACACTCTTACTATTAATAAGTATAAATTTTTTAATGTTGAGATAAATAGAAGATATTATCATATAATTACAATATTATGAAATATAATATGTTTTTCTACAACATGAATTTTTTTTATAAATTTCATTTATGAAATAATTACCATAGATAGTTATACAATAATGATAAGTGATTATTCAATTAATTAAACTATCAATTAAATGATAATATATATATATAACATGACTTAAATAAGGTGGTCCAAGATTTTTACAGGTGAATATGACATATATTTTGAGTATTAAATGTATTGTTTTGATGTTATATTGCATTATTTGTTTTCTTAATGTGAATTTAATCAATAGTGAAAAACATTACACTAATGAAATTTCAAGAAATGAATATTTTATTAAATTACTAAAAAATCATATAAAACTAAATAAGTACAAATTTGATAAATGTTAGTTTGAACTATAATTAATAGTCCATTTATGGTTAAATTTACACATTATAATTAATAATATGAACATTTTCATGTTTAAACAATTTTTTCCATAGTTAAAATTAAAATAAGTTAACTGAGGGTCAATCAAAAAGATAATGTATAAAATTTTAAAAACAAACTATCTAAAATCAATTGTTTGATTGAATTAACACCTAATAAATAATTAACTAACAATAAATTTTCATTTTGTGGTACTTTTATTGAGATTTAATTTATTATAGATTATTCGTTTTCGAAATTTCAAATATCCCCATCATTTTTATAATAAAAGGAAACATCCTCCCTGAAATCATTTCACAACCAATAGTATTCTACCTAAACCAAAATCTACCTAATTACCTATTTCACTAACCTAGACACGTTATATACACCTTTTTTGTTCCCAACAGACCAACTCTAGAGTCATGTAAAGGAGATCTAAGGGAGTTGTTTAGAAGAAGCGGTAATCGCTCTAAATGATCACACTCTTATGTACTATTTTAAACATCCCCTAACTATATTATATATATCATAAAATAATAGCTTAGTCATCCTAAATATTTTAAAATTATATTATTATTATTAACATACCATTATAAAACCACTTTCCACTAAAATATGAAATTACAATATCGCTCATGTGTATGTACGACTTATAATCTGCACATAGGGATCCAATTAATTTTACATCACCATATTATATGAGTTATATTATGATGTATATAATGTTTGAAAATTATATTTATGAAATAATTTTACTTCTTTAATGATATTATCATATCAAACTTTTTACCAACTAATATTTAGGGAAGGGATAACTTCTCTCACACATATATTTGTCTTACCATATCCACAATGCGATATGACTCCTTCTCTTCTATTTTTATCATGGATGATTATAAGGGTGAATATTATGAATATATGTGATATATATATATATAGCATAATAATTATTATTTGATGATAATATATCATATACCTTTAATTGTTTTAATTCAATATAAAGATGATAACTACGTTCATGCATACATACATCATACCATCACCATGAACAATTTATTTTATATTCTACCTTCAGATATTATGTATTACCATAATACATATATTCTGACTATATATGACATTTATTTCGTGGTTATAATTCATTATATGATGAAATAATTTTCTAATACTTAGTACAACAAATTATTATTCAAAACAAGTACGAAAAACAATGTATTTATCACCAAAAACATAATTTTAACATGGAATTTTTTATAGGTGAACAATATAAATTCACATGTAAATCTTATATGTTATTATATATATGAGTATTTCTATGTATTAGATTTTTTATATATTTATAATTATTTTATATTCGTTTTGAACCTATTTTAAGGAAGTCAATACGTAATGTAATTGGATTTGTAATATCACTTTTGTTTCTGTGAGACTTAGGACATATTCCCCACTCAGCACTACTATTTTGTGTATATACTATCCAATTATGTATTCTATGAGAATTATCCTGAATTTTTTGGTATTTTAATATCAATAATATTATTTTCTTAATTGATCATTCAATTCAATTGATTATAAATTAGTAAGGGATTATTTCACAATCTCATTAATATTAAATATTGTTTCATTTTATGTATTTATTGGGGAATATTTTTCATCCATGTCTATGTTTGATAAAAAAATCAACAATATTTTTACTAATAAAATTTTAATATTGAATTTTATTTTTACGCATGTTTTTCTATTTACAAAATGTTTTGAAAACAATATTTTTTCTATTTTCTTCACGAAACTATATTGTGACCATTCATACAAAAATATAAAAGAGGAATATTTCTTTAACTTGTACATCATTAGTGGAAATTCTTAACCTCATAAATCTATAATTCCATGAATCATCCCTTAAAACCATATAATGTTATTCTAAAATCATTTTTTTCTATAATAATTGTGTTTCTATTAAAGAAATGATTTCATAATGGAAAATATGTTTACCTCAACAATTATTCCAAGTAATCCTTCAAAACCATTTTAATTTTATGAAACATTATTTGATGATTACATATGCTTTACTGGGGATATGACCGAAATATACCCTTCTATTATTTCTATGAATGGTTTATATTTATGATTTAATGATACTTAAGAAGCCTATTTCTTTTTCCTACCTTCGGTTTTTATGAAGTGTTTATGGTACTCATTTCATTACATAGGCTCTGATATGGTGAATGATTTAGGTTTTTCTAGGATACATATATATGGATTTCATTATGTGGTGTTTGGGACCTATGTCTCTCTCAAATACATAGGGTAATGATAATTGTTTGATGATCTCAAAGGGTATATGAGATATTATCCTAAGCTTTCAATTAGCGGGAATATGGGAGGTGATTCTAATATTGTAAAAAGAGGGTACACAAGAGGCTATCAAATTCCTGAAACTAAAAGGTACATATGAGGTCGTCACATGCTTGATGTAGTTATGAAGGTCATTATCCCAAGTATAACATAATATCAATGTCTTGATATGTATCATTTATCTAAAATATTTTATGCTTATGAGTGTGCCACAAATTCAATTTCTTATATCCATTTTATACTCTCTTAACTCATGATAATTTATTATCATATGATTCATGTCTTAGGAACAAAAAATATTTATTCCATGAATCACGTATATAATAATTGATACGTAGGTTATAATCTTAAAATATAATGCTCGTGTTTTTATACCCTTATGTTCATGTTAAGATTATATATCCTCCATGTTTACACTTACTAGCAATTTGAGCTCTCCCTTTCATATTTTTTTATTCTCCATGATGTAAAGAAAGGTTTTAAAAAAGGATTACTGAAGGGGGAGATAATTTTTGGTGATTTTTATAATCTTTCACAAAATTAGAATAATGTGTTCCATGTTTCCAAATGAACCAAACTATTATGGTCCTTGGGAATGTGTTTGTGTATAGTAATGAATATTCATCTAAAAAGGATTTAATTTCCATTAATGAAATTTTAGGTTCATTATATATGGTATGATAACATAGTTTAATTCAACCATTATAAATTAGGAAGAGAAATCCATAGAAATATCTCAAATCATATGTCTAAGAAAAAGATATAATCCTAGAATTTTGGAAATGACTACGAAAAACAAATGATTAAACATATGATTATATATATTCTAGGTAATTTACCATGGTAAAAAGGAATCCTATTATGATGAATATTTCACACACTATTATTTTCTTGGTTTTATTTCATGGGATAAATAATAAAGGAACTGTGTTATTAATGAATGAAATTTGAATTGGAATGATATTCATCATTAGAAACCTTTTGTTATTGGTGATGGAATGAAAAATATTATTACTATACTCAGACAATATACTAGTCATGTTGAACAAAAAAAATGAATATTTGTGGGAAAAAATTTAATTTGAGACCATCATGAAGAAATTACAACCCTATTTTATTGGGTCTTCTGATCCACATGTTGATGAATAAATGACCAGTACCACTAAAAATTTGTATTCCATCCTTTAGTGTTTGGATCATGAAAATTTTATTTTTTATGTTTACCGTTTATAGGTGAATCAGATTAGTGGTGGACTCTTATTAATAACATGGGGGGAATTTAAAAAATTCAATCTATTAAATGGTAATTGTTTTATAAAATATTTTCCAGTAAGTACTTCGATCGTATTCTAGGAACAACGATGAAGAAAGAACCCCATGAGAATAAGAAAAAGGATAATGAATATATTAATTCTGTGAATGAAATTTTAGAAGACTTTCATTGTATTCTATGGGTTAATAATCATCCATAAAATAAAAATCAATTGATTCTTTGGTGGAATAAATCCAAGTCACCATAAGCCCATAGCTATAACAGTCATTGGTAGCTCTGAAGAAGTTGTTCGATTTGCACTAATGGTATAAATGAAAACTGTATATTCCCACCATTTCTCTATGTTTTTTAAGAAAAGGAAGATCAATTATGTAAACATTAATGGTGGAATGGAATTTTAAGTGTCCATATTCGAAAAATGTTGGAATAAGCGATCTGGTTAATTCCAAAAAGGGAAAAGATGGTGTAATGAGTGTTGAATTAATGGTCATAGAGTGGTTTTATGCTAAATAAATGATAAGATGGTATTTAATGTTCTATATATTGAGAATGATACAATAAATTATCCTTTGATAATTTAGTGCTTAAAATTTAAGGTGTTCGGGATTTATGCTATAAAGTGACCCAATTCAAAGACTAATGTGGATGATAATCCCCAAAAACCATTTAGGAAAAATGAAAAATGAAATTATTAGGATATCAATATAGATGATATGAACCATGATAATTTTGGGGAACATGTTCTTCCCTCCATAGTTAGAAATTTTATGTTTAACATTGTGTGAATAAACCCCAAGAAAATATTATTGTTCATCCCATAGTGAAATTTCATGTGATTATATACGTTGATTCTGGAATAATGTAATCACAGATTCTATTGGTATAGGGATGAACAAGGTATTCCCATTAAAAATTTTTTTATTATAAAATACATAATATACAATATTATGAATCATGTGTGTATTCAATTTGGTTTTATAGAATACAGGATAAATGAAATCACATGTTAGGTATGTGATAAAAAAATGTAATTTGTGATATATGGGGGATCAATGTTAATTTGTTTTTGATAAATTTAGTGACCTTTTATCTACGGAATAATAATTTTATCTTTTATAAGGGTTACACATTTAATCAGCTATAAAATGATTTTTGATAATCATTAAATTATGATTTAAAGATTAATGTATTACCTCTCCATATGAGGATTTATTAATGTTGGATAACTTGTGTTAACAGTTCTATTGTCATAAAGGCTTATGGAATGAACTATCATTCTATTTATGGAACTTGTGATATTATAATACTTCAAGAAATAAATATTCTCATTCATTTTCAAGAATAAGATCAGAAGTGGGAATTGAGCGAGGAACAAAAAAGGGTGATATTTTGCTGATATAAAACAAGTATTTCTTCTAATAAAAATTATTCAATTTTATAAACAAGGGAAATGAAAAATAATTATGTCACATTATCATAATTTTTTAAGATAAATATGGCCTTTTAACACATCTTTTTGTTATGGATTTTTGCTCATTATATTTCTCCAAACCATGTTCTCTATCATGATCCATAATAATATGATAGTCAGATTTCACGTTCATGTTTATGTTTTCACTTTCCACAAATGTTCCAATCTATATAATCATAGATATTATATACTTTGGTTCACTTTTATGTTTACAACATTTCCATTTCTACAGAAATTTTAGTATCTATTTTTTGTAGTTAAGGTTTCTATGAAAGTGAATTTGAATTATTAATCCTTTGATGACTTAGAAAATTATAAGGGTGAGATTAATTTTATGGGGAGTCAAAAGTAATATGACAATATTTTGTGAAATATTTTTGAAAATTTATTTAATTATTATTTTCACAACCTGTCCCCCAGAGCCCATAATGTGACATTCCCCAATCCCACCTCCTGAAGGCCAGGGTTGGCGACTAGTGCTGAAGGCGTCAACCGGCAAGTGGAATGCATTTTCATGGATACCTCTACACATATACACTCACAAAAAAAAATCCATAAAGCTGAAAGATGAAAACTAAGTAATCAAAAACTAGATTAAAACAGCACGTAAATCATTGAGTGGTAAAACTGGGCAAGTATACAAGACCAACAAAAGAACTGGAAACAACAAGCATCAAATGGATAACAGAAGGCCATCTGCGGAAAAATATCATGTGGGTGCTAGAGTAGTGAATATATTGGATGTTGAAGTAGTATGTCTTATCAGTGTAGTCCTACTAGGCCTTGCCTTGTCTTAGGCCACAATGTCCACCATCGTAACATTCGTCGGTCCTGTCTCTCTGAGCACCTCTATCGAAACATCGAACATCTGTATAGACACAACACATACGGGTGAATACCATGTATGGGTGAGTTACTCAATACACAATAGGGGACCCTAAAATCCTTGATGGTATCTCAGAAATCCAAGAAGTAAAAAAATATAACAATCACAAAGTAAACCACAATGATCATTCATATTCAGATCTACTCAGGTACATGCCTGTACATATATCTAGGATAGCCAAATATACTCATCTCAGCCACACAAATACATAAGGTTCTGACCTCAAATCCATTACCAGGATTTCCAAATAATTCTAAAATCCTAACTCAATGTTCAAGAGTACACGCTCCATGATATGGTCATCCATGATGGAACCAGTATAGGAGATGTGTTCCATCAGGTACAACTCAAGCATTCCTAATGGTTTGTCCTAAAGCATGCGCTCCATCATGAACTTTCTACTAGAAATTTCACTAATACCTGGAAGTAGTGGTCTCTTTGTCATAGACTTATTCCCGAGGAAAGACCAAGGGAAACCATGTTAATAGGCCCACTCCTCGACATTGTGTTCACTTAGGGGATAAATTCTCTAGTCTGGCACACAATATCTTAGTCACACCAGTAAGAAGCATCCTGCACCTTATTCCGTTGAGGGAGCACTAAGTTCTACCTTGGAATCGATTACATCAAGTGGAGGGGCCCGCTCTTCTTAATTGTGTCTTGTAGTCATGGGAGCTCCAACTCCCTTGAAGGACCCTCTCTCCATCGCTACTCATAGATGGGGGAGTACTACTCCATAAGTGAGGATCTCCACCCCACCCACTAAGGGAGTACGACTCTGGTAGTTTTCTCTCTCTGGGGGACCTGTACCATAGTATGCCCGGGGAGTACCATCCCCAGGCTAGAGGACCCACAACCTGTTACAACAGGGGAGTACCGACTCTACTGGAACAAGGGGTGAAGAGGACCAGCACCCTAAATTAGAAGGGGAGAACAACTCGGTGACAAGAGGACCCGCACCTAGGTAAAGTAGGGGAGTAACCGACCCTATAACAATATTTTTTGAGGGGGTCCCTCACCCTAGTATGTCTATGGAGTATAGACACCAAGTTTGAAGGTCCATTACCTCTTATGACAAGGGAGTATGACTCTGTCGTAGCACTACGTAAGGAGGACCTGCACCCTGTGTCGATAAGGGAGTACCTACTTATAACATAGATGACCCACACCCTATCTAGTAGGGAAGTTCATGAATCTATGTGAGTTAGGTATGAAGGACCCATGCTCTAGTCCAATATTGGAGTACCAACTCAAAATATAGAAGAATATACTCAAAGTAAAATGAACCCACACTTATGATGAGGGGAATACCGTCTCTACTGGAGCAGAGGAGTAAGAAATGCATGTGCCTTTATTCATCAAGGGAATAGTTGTCTTAACTCTCACTATAAGAAACACCCAGGTTCTTTTCCCTAGGATATAATTCTTACCTCAACTGCCAAGAAGTTCCACAAAGAAGTGACCAGAAGTACGGTAATCTCATAAGGGTTCCTACACGATAAAGGTAAGGTGAATCAGACGCCCAGTTTATATGTTTTAGCATTATAGTACCGACGGACCAGTTGAATTCATGTTTGATCCATCCTACCCCTACATAAAAATTATCCAACACTCATGTGATGTATCTTAAAAGTACTGCCTCATTCCAATGATTCTAGTGTCATTGATGGTAAATCAAACAGACCTCTTGTTTAAGAGATAAGGCCTTTTAAGCATAACTGGGTTGAAAATGGTCCATGTCTACTCAGACCAGGTCAGACCGACCCAACCTGACCCAATCTGCGTCAACTCTACCTAAGTATGAATCAACCCAGGTGGAACCGGACTACTGGGCCGGCCTAATGGGTTTGTACCTCCTATTGGCGCGTCCTGCCAGGTGACGCGTCCTGCCTGGCTTAGCCCGACTCGACATTGGGGGCTGACCAAATTCTCCTCAGATGCAACATATCCATGTTTGGTAGCTGCTGACATGGTTGGGCCCACCGGCTGCGTCCCCCACATCATCCCGCAGTTGTCTCCATCACATAGCTCCACACTCCGGCCATGGGAGTCCAGAACCACGACCCATCGGTGATGCGGCTTCCGCCACCCAGGACCGCTGCGAGGGTGAACCTCCCCTAATCCCTCAATTCATCGGCAGGGCTACTGGCCTGCCTCTTCTTTTTCCAGCAAATGGTCAGTGCCGGCGCGCTAGCCGTATCCTCTCTAGGTTGCCGAACGCACTCTATTGGCCTGTCTTTTTCACTGTTTGTGCCTATGGCTTCCAGGGGATTCCCTCTTCACTACAATAGATCATGATCCTCATTTCTGTATAATTCAAATATTCAATCACTAGGAATGCTCATGTGGAGGGGCTTGAGCCTTGTTTGAGATGGATCGTTGCATGCGCATCAGAGGACAATAACCGAGCATGTTTTAGGGCGTGTAGTGCAATCCAAAATAAATCAATCCTAACATTAAACCCCCAAATATTCCCTCCCACATAAATGTCTGACTTGAATATCAATCAGTGTGTGGGTTGATCCAAATCCATCATTTTAAAAAATATTGGAGAATTTGGAAAAGTATTTAACAAACAAACCCCTACATTGAATTCATTGGAAGGCGTTGTAGATGAGCTAGAGGGGTCTCCATATAAAGGTGTTCGTCAGAATTTTCCATCACCCGTTGATTCCTCCAACAACCATTGCTCGATCTCCATTCTTCACTAAAGTAGAAAGTCACCAGTGTTTCATCAGAGACTCCTCTCATAGTTCTTCTAAAACCCATGCTCATGCCTTGAAATAATAGGATAATAATCACCCACATTGTGTTTAATATAATGGATCATTAATTAATAGTAATTAATGAATCAATTACACACATATGAATTGTCATTACAAATCTAAATAAATGAGAGGTTTAATACATTAATGTAATTTCATTAAAAGTTATATCTTGCACTATGGTCTCACCGTCGTCTCTCAATAGTAACAAGGGAAGAATAATATAACATTTGAGTTATTTTATTATTATATTTTTACGGTCCAAAATTTTTCCTTTTTATCTGAACCATACACGTCAATGATAAGATTCCATTAAGCGAATCCTAGCACTGAAAATTCAAAGGTTCTCTCTGATTCTTAATACATGCACCGGTTCAAAAAATAGAAAATTGTGCTCAAGTGTTTAATAAACATACCTTAAAAAAAAGTTTAAAAGTATGTCCCTGGATTTCCGGGCCTTAGAATAACATGCCATAAATTTTTGCAGACTCGTAATAATCCCAAATAATTTTGAAAAAAATCATGAAATTATGGTTTTTTACATTCTCCTCACCTTAAGGCTATTTTTCCCCAAAAATCCAAAACCGAAACTTATTGGAGGAAACGTTCTCAATATTGGTTTCTACTCTGCTTCTAATCACGTACCATAGGGAAACACTGAGATAAAACACTCTCATTTCCATCTCTTTCTTGGTCAACATCATTCCATAACAGGGACATGTTTCTTTAGCTACAACAATAGGGAAACGGACTATGAACTATTATTCATCTACAACTGTGGGGTTCAGTTACACACCTCCATGCTGACCTGATGCAGATCACAGAAATAACCCACTTTCCACATCCATCCATAGATAGACTATTTAACGCCCCGACCCCAGTTACCCAGAGTCAGTGCATTATTTTTATACATTGGCATTATTACAAGGAATAAAGTCCCAAAGGACCGATCAGTTTCGCAGTCTTTGAAAATAGATTACATACATCAATGTTACATTACACTTTAGAACATACAAAACAACATAATTAATCTTTTATTAACTACATTATTCCCTAAACATAACCCTACATATCATTCAAAATGCACTTCTTGTAATCCTGGGAAAAATAAAACATAGAAAGGGGTGAGCTCAAATGCTCATTAAGGGTAAGAAATAAAGTGAAATATTACATCATTATTAAGCATGATGAAAAATTGAAACCAATGCCTTTACCAAAAATAAACATGAATAATTTTATAGTAAGAATATGAGCTAAGTAAATAATTCCATAATAAAACATAATCCTGGGTATTCAACTAGTCGAATGACCACATGAACCATCAATATTATTTTCATAATGAGGGAATGTATAATGCCATACACTCTAAAAAAATTTCAATGCCTCGCCCAGGACGTCTAAAAATGATTAAGTCCTCATCCCAAACCATATATCAAATTGGGAAAGGGCCTCGGATAATTCTACGTCTAGTTGTCTCATTAGACCTACCGATGCATCGAAAGTCTATACTGGGCTCCACCCGTCACATACTATGCCAAATACATTCCTCATATGAAAATGATGAAACATAACATAAACATTTTTATTAGAACTAGAATACGAAATGTAAATACTTTAACCATAAACCATGAATGGTATAAAAATAGAACATCCATTGTCAAACATATCATAACTCATTCAATACAATATGGAATATTGTATTATAATAAATCAACTTCAATCAAAAATAATATTCAGTAAAGGATGCTGACATAGTTGAAAATGATGAGTAAAACATTTTGAAAGAAATATCATTTTTGTAAAATCTTTTAAAAGTCACAAATTTATAAAGGAAGTAATTTAAAATATATTTTTGAATCAAAGTGTCCCATACCACATTGAAACTTTTTAAAAGAATTATAATTTCAAAACATTTATGTCCATATAAATAAATCCTTAAAATCATTTTGAAAACATAGACATTAATTAAAAACATTTAGAAAGATAAATCATTAAAACATTTAAAATTCTGATCTTGATAAAGGGTACCTTTCACAAATCTTTAAAATATTCATTTTGAAATCATTTTTATGAAAAATGGACATGGATGATAAAAATGTCCCAGTAAATACATACACATAAACAATCTCGAATAATAATGAGATTGTGAAAAAAAACCCTTACCAATTTGGTATCTTACGAAACATACACCCCATGAAATAAGTATCATACAAAGAATAACTAAATACACATGAATTAAAGTGTATTACAAAACTAATACAATTGTGGGAAGTACATACACCACACAAAAGTTAATAGTGTCAATATGGCATGAATCTCACGGGAATAAGGAGTGAGATGAAAACCCCTTACCTTGCACATTCTTTTAGTCGAGGGTATGTTTAACCTCATGTATGAAGACCGTAGTATGTTATTAAATTATAATATAACCATATTAATATTTATGATATCATACAGAATTCATTTATATCTTTACACTACCGATTAATATTAATATCCATGTTAAATTAACATTTCGGGTAATAATCACTTTCTTTATCGTACATGTTTTAACTTCTTACTCTTGATTTTATCACGTAGATAATGATTTAAATAATTCCAGAATATAAAACATGATTTATATATCATGTATAATTAGAATATAAATATCTATAATAAAAATATAAATGAAATGGAAAACACAATTTAGGGAGAGGGTAGTCCGTACGTAAGCATAAATGATGTTTATGTTTTCATATCGTATTGAATGGAACTAAGTGAATAAGATATATGTATGTACATAAATAAATATATATATATATATATATATATATATCTAGTAGTATTATTATTTCATACATTACATACTTATTACTAATATATTTTTATAATCGTCGATGAATGGTGGACATGAAAATGAATCTCATCCCGTCGTGGAGACGGTAATCCGTACGTATGCACGAGAAAAAATATCATTCTTTTGATATTTAAATAATATATAATTGGATTTTATATCATATATGAAAAATAATTATGATTTTATATTTATTATTTACATCAGTTACACATCATTATTATACCCATCCAAATAATAATGTATTGAATAACAATTACACCACAACGTTGAGATGGTAAGTCGTACGTACGCATGTATAGTGACATGTCATTCAAAGGGTGGATAGAATAATGAATATGGTTGTAACATATCACATTATATAGTAGATAATAGAGTTATTAGTTTATAATGGAAATAACAAAGAAATAAGAAGTGGAAGAAGAAAGGAACTTGAAAGAGGGTGGTGAAATCATTACCTCTTCTTCGGGTTATTCCTTTTGATTTGATCAAAAGGGCTCCTTAGGTTAGATTTATGATCAAACTAAGGCCTCTTGGTTGGATTGAGGGAATTTGGGAGGATATTTGGGTAGGGTTAGGCTGATCCAAATGGCTTTGGAGGTGTGAATTAGTGAGAAGGGTGAGTTCCCTTTTATAAGAGGGGTGAGGGGCACTTTATGAAATGATTAAAGTATTAATTTATTAAACAATAATATTTGGTTTATAATTGTTCAAAATAAATTTATTTCATGACTTAGGTGGTTATGGGTCTAAATCCTTTCATCAAATAAGTTTTAGAATAGTTTATGTTTCCATTTTAACCTTATCTTTTAGATTTAACTCTTATTTAAATAGATTAACTTTTATAGTGTCTTCTTGTATTCTTACTTTATATGGTTAATAAACAGACTCTAAACTTCCAAGAGAACCTCATGTTGCTCATTAATGAAATATATAAAATTATTTAAGCCCTTTGGACGAAAATTTCATTTTTAGGAATAATATATCAACCAATAATATAGTATTTGTTTTAAATATTAATTTATGTAAATTTTGACACTATTTGGAATTTTTTTGTGAAAGTCATAAAATATATATTACTTCGAATAAGATAAATTGAATCATCTCTAACATGAGATAGTCACCTATTATATTATTGGATTTCATAAAAACTTTGAAATTATATTTATTTTAATATTTATAACACAATTTATTTGATTCTTTCATTAATAAGGTAATTACTCCATCATCATTGTGTCAAAAATAAATTAAATTATTTAATGTCTAAAAAATATAAATAAAATACCATGATGTAGGAAAACCTTTTATCTTTCTAACAAATATTTATAGTCTAATTTATGTAATGTATAACCCCATATTAAAAATGGTTGGTTAATAAACTTTGAATTTAACACTTTTAACTCTTCTTTAAATTAAATAATAATAAATGACCTAATCATATCCATGTGGTCCTAAATGGTAATATTTTATTTCTAAGGTTGTTTTTGGTTGAGTTAAACTTGTTCAATAGAATTAGGACATGTGTTATGGTAATATTAATATCATTTTTACCTTTAATTACCCTATTTACTTTTAACCGTGGTAAATAAAAGTAAAAAGTTACTATTCACCAGAAAATATTCTTATCTTATTGAACCACATTTTACTCTGTGATATTAACCGTGTCTCTCTGATTTTAGAAATTCAACTCACATAAGAGATAAAATTATGTTTTATATGAATTTACAAATTCTCATGGGAGGTGGGTAAAAGACGGTGAAAAAGTTCAATAAAATTTTTATATATCTAAAATTATTATAAACTGACTCCAATGAATTACATTGAATTTATATATGTATTATGTATCTATTTTGACATAAAATAAGTTTAAACAAAATAAATAATTATTTAAATAAAAATCCTGTTTTAAACAATAACTCAATGTTTTTTCACTATTCATAAAAAATTTAACATTTTCAGAAAAATACTAAAAAATCACCCTAGGCTAATTTTGATATTCCAATTCCAAAAATGATGTCTATTTTACCAAATTCAAAACATAAAAGTTGAATTTATTAATTTAAAACTAATTTCTGTTGTCAAAACAAAAATCGTGGTTTTTAGAAATAATAACTATCAAAAGATTGACATTTGTTTATGTCCAATTTAAAAGTGAAATTACATCCAATGTCCAACATTGAATTAAATAGTAAAAATATAATCTAATTATACATCAAAACCATTCATATTTATAGTTGAACACTATAAATTATTTTTATTAAAAAATATGTTTTCATTTAAAATTTAGTATTTTTCCCTATTCACCCAAATATGAAAGTTATCAGAAAAACCCCAAATATTTATTAAAAATAAATTATTATATATCGATTTTAATGAAGAAGTTTATTTTGTAAAATTGAATATAAAAACGTTTAAAATATTGTATTTATAAAGGGTTCTCCATTAAAAGGCGGTAAAATTCCATTTATTAAAAAATGCTTCTTTTATCTGAAAAAAATGTATTTGTTCTTACATTATATATAATAAACTCATAATATAGATTCTAAAATTATAAGGATTATATAAAATAGTACTACAATACAATCTTTATTTATCTCCATAATTCATAGAACCAGTATATTGATGATACAACACTCAAATGAAATAATTATATATTAAGAACATAAGAACGCTTGTCATTCCTCTACACATGAGGTTGTATAATAACTTGATAATTTTCCAATATCATCATTTAATATATACTCTGATGACTGAGGCTTTGATTTATGTAGTGTCCCAATGACTTGAAGATGAAGCATTGTACATTTGAAAAAAAAAATATTACCCTTGTAATCACGTACTTGGTGTCCTTTTTCTCCACACTTATAAAAAACTGTCATTCCCTTTAATCATTTACCATGGCGATTCATTCCACAGTTATCACATATGGGAAAATCATTTTTTCCCACTTCCCTTTATCCATCATTCTCTATTACATTCTTTTCTTGTCTTTCTTCCCATCAAAGACAAAGGACTCCGAGAATTCTTTACTTATCTTATTAACACATGACACTATTTCTTCATATATTGATAATACATGGGAGACTACTTCCCTTCTAAATGTTGTCTTAATACTCTGAAATATATGATCCTTATTACTCTTTGGATCATACGTATTGTTGGAGT
This sequence comes from Viscum album, assembly GCA_963277665.1. Lineage (NCBI taxonomy): Eukaryota > Viridiplantae > Streptophyta > Magnoliopsida > Santalales > Viscaceae > Viscum > Viscum album. Next base: position 1,222,445,112 of record OY728131.1, on the reverse strand, counting down.
TCACATTCCTTCTATTGGATGCCATTTCTATATAATATCCTACACTAGGTTAGTTTATGAATCTCAATTCATAATACCAAACATGTAAAATACCTAATGTAAATTGAACAGTTTATGGTTATAATCCATAATCACAAAAAAAAAATTCTTTGAGGAGATATATACTCATAAACCCTTCACAGTGGTTTGTAATGAAAATGAGAATTATTCTAAGAATATCCCATGATAGTGTCGTAACCAAGTGTGCAGCAAGGCCCATTGTCATGCATTAGTTCCCATTCGAGTCTAGCTCAAAGTGGTGTTTTTGGGTTTTACCCCAGGTACATCTGTGCCAGAGCCGCCTCTACCTACTCGTATCCATATAGAGATGTATTTTCATAGAAAACATACAAAATTTCTACATTACCAAAAATTTAGGAAGTTATTCTATACTAATCCTAAAAAACAATCTTAGGGTAATGTGCTCTAATAAGGGTTTATCTAAATCTAGTTTCCAAGGTTATTGCTAAACTTCTATGATACCAACTATAACACCCAGACCCATGTTTCCCAAATTGGGTGAATTATTTTAAAACATTGGCATGATTACAGGGAATCAAGTCCTGGAGGACCGATCGGTTTAGTAGTCTTGGAAAAAAAGATTACATGCATGAATGTTACATTACACTTTATAACATACAAAACAAAATAAGTAATCCTTTATGAATGCCATTATTCCATTAGCTTAACCCCGTATATCAATCAAAATGCACTTATTGGAATCCTAATAAAAATAAAACATAGAAAGGGGTGAGCCCAAATTCTCAGTAAAGGTAATAAATACATCAGAAGATAACATAATTATTAATCATGGTGAATAATTGAAACCAATGCCTTTACCAATAATAAACATGAATACATTTATGTCAGTAATATGAGCTGAGTAAATAATTCCATAATAAAACATAATCATGGGTATTCTACTAGTCGAATGACAACATGAACCATCAATATTATTTTCATAATGAGGGAATGTATAATGCCAGACATTCTAAAACATGTTGTCAAGGCCTCAGCCAAGACGTCTAAAAATGATAAACGTCTTGGCCAAAACCATATATCAAATTGGGAAAGGGCCTCGGCCAATTCCACGTCTAGTTGTCTCATTAGACCTACCGATGCATCGAGGAGCTATAGCGGGCTCCACCCATCATTACTATGTCCAATACATTCCTCATATGAAAAGGTTGAAACATATCAAAAACATTCGTATTAGAACTAGCATACGAAATGTCAATACTTTAACCATAAATCATGAATGGTATAAAAATAGAACATCCACTATCAAACATATCATAACTCATTCAACACAATATGGAATATTGTATTATAATAAATCACCCACAATCAAAAATAATATCCTGTAAAGGATGCTAACATAGTTGAAAATGATGAGTAAAATTTTTTGAGAGAAATTTCCATTTTGTAAAATCATTTGAAAGTCACACATTTATAAAGGATGTAATTTAAAAGTGATTTTTGAATCAAAGTGTCCCATACCACTTTGAATCTTTTGAAAAGAATTTCTATTTCAAAACATTCATTTCCATATAAATAAATTCATTAAATCATTTTTAAAACATAGACATAAATTAAAATGATATAGAAAGATAAATCATTAAACCATTTAAAATTTTGATCTCTATAAAGAGTACCTTCCACAAATCATTAAAATATTAAATTTGAAATAATTTTTATTAAAAACGGATATGAATGATAAAATTGTCCCTGTAAATACTTACACAAAAACAATCTCAGATAATAATGAGATTGTGAAAAAAACCCTTACCAAATTGGTAACTTACGAAACATACACCCCATGAAAGAAGTATCATAAAATGAATAAGTAAATACACATGAATTAATTTGTATTACACAATGAAAACAATTATGGGAAGTACATACACCACACAAAATGTAATAGTGTCATTATGGAATGAATCTCACAGGAATAAGGAATGAGATGAAAACCCCTTACCTTGCACTTTCTTTTAGTCGAGGGTATGTTTAACCTCCTATATGAAGACCGTGTTATGTTATTAAATTATACCAGAACCATATTAATATTTGTGATATCATAAATTATTCATTTATGACTTTAAACTTCCCATTAATAATAATTTTCATGTTAAATTAACATGTTGGGTAATAATCGCTTTCTTTATCGTACATGTTTTAACTTATTACTCTTGACTGTATCACATAAATAATGATTTAAATACTTCCAGAATATTAAAAATGATTTATATGTCATTTATATTTAGAATATAAATATGTAAAATAGACATATATATATATATATATATATAATTGAAAACACCTTTTATGGATACAGTAGTCCGTACGTATACATAAACATTGTTTCCGTTTTCATATCGTATTGAACAGAACTAAGTGAATAAGATATATGTATGTACATAAATACATATATATATATAAATATATATATATGTCTAGTAGAATTATTATGTTGTATATTACATACTTATTAGTAATATATTTTTATAATCGTCGATGAATGGTGGATTTGGAAATGAATCTCATCGCGTTGTGGAGACAGTAATCCGTACGTACGCACGAGCGAAAATATCATTATTTTGATATTAAAATAATATATAATTCGATGGAATATCATATATACAGAATCATTATCATGTTATATTTATTATTTATATCAATTACACATCATTATTATACCCATCCAAATAATAATGCATTGAATAACTATTACACCACGACATGGAGACGTTAAGCCGTACGTACCCACGTATGGTGACATATCATTAAAAGGGTGGATAAAATAATGAATATGGTTGTAAAATATCATAGTATATAGAATATAAAGTATTTATTAGTTTATAATGGAAATAAAAAAGAAATAAAAAGTGGAAGAAGAAAGGAATTTGAAAGAGGGTGGTGAAATCATTGCGTCTTCATTAGGTTTTTCCTTTTGATTTGATCAAAAGGGCTCCTTAGGTTGGCTTTCTGATCAAAATAAGGCCTATAGGTTGAATTTAGGGAAGTTGAGGGGATATTTAGGTAGGTTTTGTCCGAGCCAAATGGCTTTGGAGGTGTGAATTAGTGAGAATGGGGATTTCCCTTTTATAAGAGGGGTGAGGGGCACTTTAGGAAAAGATTAAAGTATTAATTTATTAAACAATCATATTCAGTTTATAATGGTTCAAAATAAATTTATTTCGAGCCTTAGGTGGTTATGGGTCTAAATCCATTCAACCAATAGGTTTTTGACAAGGTTAGTTTACCATTTTAACCTTATCTTTTTTATTTAACTCTTAGTTAAATAGTATAACTTTTACCGTGTCTTCTTGTATTCCTACGCTATATGGTTAATAAACATACTCTAAACTTCCAAGAGAAGATCAATTGGATCATTAATGACATATACAATATTATTTAAGCCCTTCGGCCTAAACTTACATTATTAGGAATATTATATCAACAAATAATATAGTATTTGTTTTAAATATTAATTTATGTCAATTTTGACACTATTTGGTTTTTTGTTTTTGTGAACGTCATCACAACTTGTTTACTTGGAATACGATAAATTGAGTCATCCTTAACATGATATAGTCACCTAGAATATTCTTGTATGTCATAAAAACATTGAAATTATATTTATTTTAATATTTACAATTCCATTTATTCGATTCTTTCATTTATAAGGTAAATATTTCATCATCATTGTGTCATAAATAAATTTACTTATATAATGTCTAAAAATTATAAATAAAATACCATGATGTAGGAAATCATTTTATCTTTCTAATTTATATTTATAGTCGAATTTATCTTATGTATAACCCTATATTAAAAATTATTTAGTTATTAAACATTGAATTTAACACTTTTACCTCTTTTTTAAATTAAATAATAATAAATGTCTTAATCTAATCCAAGTGGACCAAAATGATAATATTTTATTCCTAATGTTATTTTTGGTCTTGATACACTTGTCCAATAGAATTATGAAATGTGTTAGGATAATATTAAAATCATTTTTACCTTTAATTACCCTATTTACTTTTAACTGTGGTAAATAAAAGTAAAAAGTTACTATTCATGACAAATTATTTTTATCTAATTGAACCACATTTTACTCCTTTGTATTTACCGTTTCTCTCGTATTTTCGAAGTTCAACTCACTGAAATGGTAAAATTACATTTTATATGAATTTATAAATTTTCTTAGGAGGTGGGTAAAAGACAGTGAAAATGTTCAATAAAATTTTTATATATCTAAAATTATTATCAACTAACTCCAATGAATCACATTGAATTTATATAGGTATTATGTATCTATTTTGGCATAAAATAATTTTAAATAAAATAAATAATTATTTAAATAAACATCCGTTTTTAAACAATAACACCATGTTTTTTCACTATTCATAAAAAATTGAACGTTTTCAGAAAAATACTAAAAATTCACCCAAGGAAACTTTTTATATTCCAAATCCAAAAAAAGATGTATATTTTACCAAATTCAAAACATATAAGATTCATTAATTAATTTAAAATTAATTCCCGTTGCCAAAATAAAAAAGCGTGTTTTTAAGAAACAATAACTATCAAAAGATTGATAGTTGTTTATGTCCAATTTCAAAGTGAAATTACTTCCACTGACCAACATTGGATTAAATGGTAAAAATATAATATAGTTATACTTACAAACCATTCATATTTATAGTTAAAAAATATTAATTATTTTGATTAAAAAGTTGTTTTCAGTTAAAATGTAGTATTTTTCACTATTCATAACTGCTTTTGAACGGCTAGTTTGGTAAGTCAAGGTGCGCTTGAACTCCGTGTTGCGTGTAGTGCATGTTATTGAATTACTTCAAAAATATAACGTACTATGAAATCATGGGGTGTTTCAGAATATGCTAGAACCCCCATGGGAATTATGTGTTCAAGGTTGACACTAATGCATAAGAGTAAATACAATTGAAATTGGGCTTCCCATGAGTGAACACGGGGCCTTTCTGGGACCTCTACCTAAAACCTCTAGCAGCCACAACAAAGACAAAATAAGAACACATCCACTCCATATTATGGAATATCTATTTACACTGGATGTTTGAGAACCATTCTTCACTACGAAAATGTCTTTCGGTCTAACACTACCACCACATAACGACTCAAGAAGGACACTTTACGAGAGTCCAAATTGTGCTGCACGAGCTTCCCTTTTTTAGAAAAGTAAATCCCTTATCCTCTACATTGATATACTGCATCTCATGACTAATATAACCATTCTGGGAATTCATGGTAGTATTTTGTACCGATAAAGACGTATTATGGTCTCAATGCCATAACTAAGCGATCTCAACCACAACACTCGCCTCCAAGAGCCAGGTTACACTATCAGCATCTAGGTGTGATCAGTGGGTATCCCCCATCATTAGTCTTTATGCATGAGAGAAAAGTCCACATTCCTACAAGAATCTCAAATTCATGAACATGACTTGTAGAAAAAGGAACATTCAGCACCTATGTCTATTTAGAAAGGAAACATAAGAAAGGACATAGGTCGTACCTCGAAATTCTCTTAGACCATCTTGGTCATTATCGATAACTACGTGTAGCTATCCTTTCTCACGTCTTAAAGCCTCCTGGGCCTAGCGAGACCACCCCCTACTACTCCTCTGACTCCTCTACCTCGCCTACCAACATGTGGAACTCCATTCTACATGCATTGTCTCTACAAAGGAGGTTCATCTGTCGGATCCCTCTTAGCTGTATGGTGGGTTGGTAAATCTCTAGTGAAATTCCCCCAGCTATTAAAATAGTAACAACACATCTCCTATAGTTGATATGCTCTTTGGAAATACTGCTCTACCACAGACCCAAGTGTCTATATACGGGAATGGGTATGCCTCTTACATCGTAATTCCATCACCACTCATCTTATGGCTCCATATTTCACCTCTACTCTATGACCTTTGTCGTAGGTCACATCCACATTCTCGACAACGAGGAATCATCCAACCACAAGGGCTCATTCCAATACCCCAGCATGAGTCAGAATGCCGAGAGGTATCATCGATGCCCTAATTTCCCATCGTAGTCCCATGTCAGAGGTATGGGCCCTGAATTAAGGGTACCACACCATATGTGCGGAGTAGAAAGAAATATATGTGAATCTCACTACGTACTCTTCTACCATCATGATTCCCTATCATAGGTACGACATATCCTATATGTGTAAAGGGTGCTATGTGGATGGAAAGAACGCCTCTCTTAAGTGGCGCTCAATATCTGTGCACATGAGGGTCGCCTTGTCGAGACTCTGGATCACCAGATTCCACCATCTTCTAGCTGAGCCCTAAACAAGGCATGTTTCCAAGACCACCATTTGGACAGATGGTGACCTCACATGGTGGAAGACATGTGTAACTACCTCAATCCAATCTTCAGGTACCTAATGATCTGTCTTGCCCCGGAACCTAGGATTTCTCTTCCTCTAAAACTCATGTAGTGTGTTCACCCTGTGCGCAATATCACCCTGAAATGCTGGTGGAAACTGCTGCTCAACAGGTGGTGGCATCACTGTTGCACCACCCAAAGGTAACACCCCTATATTGGTGCCCTGCACCGAATCCTCCACTCGGGGAAGATCAACATCACGATCCTGTTGTGGAATCCTATCTAGATATCATCGTAGATGCATCCTGAAATGAGTCAATATGAATCACAATTAAGGTTATATCTAGAGATATGAATGAAGAAGGAAATGTAAATCATAATAATTATTACAGGTTGAATAAACCCATCATTTCCCCACAACCAATGTTCCAATGTATTGAGTTGGGAAAAAGGTGTCCAGAATCCTAGTGTATGGATATGTTATTCGTAGCACCAACATTGGAGTCCTTGACCTCAAAGCCTAACACACGACACATAACATTATTGCTTACAAACAGAAACACAGGACCCTTGGTCATTGAGGTAGAACCGACCAACATTGGATACCACTTTGTCATAACCCATCCCCCAGGGCCCATAACATAACATACCTAAAGATCCCATCCCGAAGGATAGGTGTAAGAGAATAGTGTTGAAGGCATCAAACTGGAAGTGGGAGGTAGTTTGCTAGATACATGTACACAAGTTCACTCACGAACCAAATCCACAAAGCTAAAAGTTAAACACTGTGTAATCAAAAACCAGAGAACAAAAACAAGTAATCACTGAGTGTTAAAAACGGGCCAGTATACAAACCAAAAAATAAAAACTGGAATATATAAGGTAAAAATGGAGCACTGATGGCCATTTCTAGAAAAATCCACTGTGATCACAAGAGTAGAGTAGCTATTGGAAACTGAAGTAGTATGTCTTGTCTGCCTTGTCCGATTTTCCCCTGCCTAGTCCTAGGCCACCATGTCCACTGTCGTAATGTGTGTCAGCCCTGTCTACCTGAGCACCTCTATCGAAACATCAAACATCTGCACCAAACACAACACATGCGGGCGAAGCAAATGTAGGGGTGAGTAACTCAATACTCAGTATGGGACATTGACACCCTCGATGGTTTTTCAAAATTCCATGAAAAAAGACAATATAAAACAACCATTAAGTAAACCAAAAATATTATGCATTGTTATCTCTACTCAGGTACATCCCCATACATATACATATGTTACCCATATATACATGTCTCAGTCACAAAAAACCATAAGGCTCAGACCTCAAATCCATTACTAGGTTTTCTAAAGAAGGTTCAAAGTGTAACTCAGTGATCCGGGTTATAGGCTCCATGATCTATCTATCCTTGATGGCACCCATCTGAGAGATGCACACCATTAGGTAAAACCCAACCAGTTATAATGGTACATATGAAAAGATGCTCTCAATCATGAATTTAATATTAGAAATAACTCTCATGCCCGACATTATAGGTCTCATAGACATAGTCTTGCAATCGAGGAAATACTCAGGGTAACCAAGTGAAGAGGCCCACAATCGGCACTATATTCAGTTGGGGAAGCACTGATATAATCTAACCACTGATATATCAGTTGCTCTAGTAAGAAGTGGCACACACCTTAGTCCATTAAGGGAGCACTAACATCTACCTAGGTATTGATTACATTATGTTGAGGGGCTCGATCCTCAAAACTGTGTCCTGCAGTCGAGGGAGCACCAACTCCCATGATGTACCCCGCTCCCCATTACTACTTGGAGATGGGGGAGTACTACATCATAAGTGAGGATCCTCAGCCTACCCAGTATGGGAGTAAAACTCTTGTTGTTTTTTCACTGTGGTGGACCTGCGCCCTAGTACATCAGGGGAGTACCAACCCTAGGCTAGAGAACCCACCCCCAGGCATGCTATGGGAGTACCGACTCTGTTGGAACAAGTTGTAAGGATGTTTTGCACCCTGAATCGGCGGGGGAGTATAAATCGATGACTAAAGGACCCACACAGTGATAAAGTAGGAGAGTAACCGAATCTATCACAATATCTGTTGTGGGGATCCCCCAACATAGTATGTCAGGGGAGTACAGAACCTAGGACAGAGGGCTCGCACCCCAGTATGATAATGGGAGGACTGACTCTTCTGTATCACTGCTTAAGGAGGATCCACACCCTAGGTCGACATGGGAGAACCTACTCCACACATAGAAGACCAGAACCATACATGGTAGGGGAGTACCTGACTCTATGTGAGTTATGTATATAGGACCCGAACCCTAGTCTAATAGGGTAGTACCAATTCCAATGATAAAATAACCTACTCAAGGGAAAATGGTCTGTCGCCCTTGATGTGGGGTATCCCATCTCTATTGGCACCAAGGAGTAAGGAATCCTCTGTCCTTGAGTCGTCAAGGGAGTAGCCATCCTAAATCTCACCACAAGACACACCATGTTTCTTCTTCTTAGACTATCAGTCATACCACATCTTCTAGAATGATCCATAAAGACATGACCCAATAGATAGCCATGTCATAATGGTTCTAACACGATAGACAACACATCAATCGAACACTCAGTCAGAACGTTATAGGCATTTATTAGCGAGGACCCAGTTGGATTCATGTTTCATCCAACCCCTCCACATTTCAAAATTCTTCAAAACTAATGTTGAGTTATCAAAAGGACCACCTCATCCCAAGGATTCATATTCCGTAAAAGGTTCATCAAACAATAATATTTTTAATGATATAATGCTCGTTTAGCATAACTAGGTCTAAAAGGGTCTTGGTCCAGTCCACCTTGTCGAACCGACCCGACCCCGTATGGGTCGACTCGACCCATGTCCAAACCATCCCAAGTCGGCCAAGCCTACTGGGCCTATGGGCTCTGCCCGCTGGGCGGACCTGTTCTATCCTGCCCGCATAGCCGTGTGGCCCGCCTAGATCACCATGGCCCGCCATTGTGGTCCAACCCCTTTATTCCCAAACGTGGCATAGCCGGGTCTGGAACCTTCTCACACGGATGGGCCCGTCGGATGCATCCCTCATGTCAACCCAACTCCTGGGTTGACATCTCTATGAAACGCCACACTGGCTACGTGTGACCCCAGCACCGTGGCCCGTCACGATCATGGCATCCACCGCCCAGTCCCGAAATCGGGGCACGCCACCCCCACCAGCCACTGTCTAGGCCGACAACATATCTCTTCCCTTCCAGGAACACGTCCGGATGAACTCTAGTGGCACGCTTTTTACACTGTTTGTGCCTGAAGCCTCCATGGGATTCCCTTTTCAATGTGATGGATATAAATCTGCTTGGTCAAAAATTTCAAAGAGATAACCATAAGGAATGATCCTATGGAGGGTCTCATGTCTTGTTCGTGTCGGAGTGTGCCCTCCGTAGAGGAGGATAAAAACCAAGGAGGTTTCGGGGAGTGTAGTGAAATCCAAAATTAATCAATCCCAATGATGAACCCCTAAAGATACCCTCTCGAATAAATGAGTGTATTTCAGATCAACGTGTTAATTGGTTGATCCCTATCCATCATTTTTATAAATTAAGAGAACATGGAAAAATCATTATAAAAAAACACCTACGTTGAGTTCGTTGGAAGGTTCTACATATGTGGAAGAAGGTTCTACATATGATGTTGTTCATCGGCCTTCTCCATCGCTTGTTGATTCTTCCAATTATTGTTGCTCGATCACCATTCTTCACTAGAGCGAAAAGTCATCGGCGTTTTTTCAGATCCGATTTCCGTAGCTCTTCCAAAACTTATGCCAATGCTTTTATTAAATAGTAGAATAATCTCCCATGTTGTGTTTAATATTAGGGATCATTAATTAACTATAATTTTTGGGTCAATAAATCACATAACCATTGTTGGTACAAAACCAAAGAAACAGGAGGCTTATGAAATTAAAAGTCTCTAATTAAAATTCTAACATTGCATGAAAGTCCCACCAATGTTGCTCAATAGTTTCAAGGATAGAATAAAATAACTTTGGAATTAATTTATTATTATAATTTTTTATTGTCGAAACATTAACATTTTCATCCGACCCTTGTCGGTCAAAATTAAGCTTCCCTTAAGAGAATCCTCGCGCTGTGAATTCAACGGTTCTCTAAGATGTTTAATATGAGCAACTATTCAAAATATAGAAAATTACAGCCACACATTTATAAATGCACCTTAAAAAAGTTTCAAAAAAAATTCTGGGATCTTCAGGCCTCAAAATCTCATGATTTCAATATTTTCTTACTCATTATAATCCAAATAATTTTTAAAAATATTATACGGAAATTATGGATCATTAGATTTAAGAAATTATCCATTTCACATAACAATTAATATTGAATTTTTATTATGAATGAAAAAAATTTATATATTATATATAACACCAATATAATCTTTTAACACACACAATACATCACTTTGCTTGCGGTAAATGCAACACTATGTTGTCTTCTATAGCATACAATGTTGAGTTCTTTCAATAGCTTTTGTTACACACATGACTCGAATTCTATGAAACAGAACATTATTATTGTAATTATTTATATAATACAATTAAAACATATCAGTAAGAATGGTCAGTATGAATAATGTTAACTTTGTTATTTCTGTATAGGGTACACATATAAGACCCTTAAAAAGGGAAATGTTTTATGGAAGAAAATAAAATGGAAAAACGATTTTTTTATTCCAATAAATAAAAAATATCAAACTTTTTTTATTATATTAATGAAAAATATATATATTATATTAAATATAATGGTTAAAATTCACCTTTTGTTATTTATTGACATGATATTTGAATAAATCCCATTTTATCTATAAAAATGTATTTTACATAAAAAAATAGTTTTACCACCTTGTGACGGTGAAAATGAATTCAATATTGTTTATGAAACTTTTTATAAACATAATATTAAAAAAATTCATTTTTCATTGAAATAGGGATATCCAAAATTTCATTGGTTACATTTTTTTTTTCTATAATTTTTTATGTTTTGATTAATAGTGGAAAATATTGGAGTTTATTTGAAAATAGATTTTTCATTTATATAATTTATAGTATTAAATTATATTTTATAAAATTTTCAGACTATATTTATAAAAATTTATTATTTTTTTAAACAATATGGTTTATTGGATTAAATTTCACATTGAAATTGAATATAAAAAATTTCCAAACATTTGAACTTTTTAACTTTAAAAACGCATTGTTTCCTCCCATATGAAAGATTAATTGTTAATTTATCTCAGGAAATTAAATGAATTGAATTTTTAAAAATGGATTCAATATTTTGAATTAGAGTGTAAAATTTATTAAATAGGAGCCTATACATTTGGTACAATATGAAAGGCATCATTAGTATTTTTTATTACCATGTTTAATAGTAAATCGAGTAAATAAAGGTAAAAATAAAATTATAAATATTATAACACAAAAAAAACACATTAAGATTGTTATTATATGAATTTAATTACACCATTAACTCATATGGTTGATATTGAATAATTTCAACGATACTTTTCCATGAAAATGACTTGGTGATATTTAAATAAAAAAGACTGATAAAATTTTACACACTTACTTTTAATATGTAAAACATTTTTAATATGGTGTTAAAAAAAATATATTCAAGACTAAGTATATTTATATGAAATAAAAAAACTTTTTCTACTTCATGGATTTTATTTTTAGTTTTTATCATAGAAATAATATTCATAAATAATTTTACAATGATGAGACAGTAATTATTCAAATTAACGAATCAACCAATTAAATGATATTATAATTATTAATAGAAATATAATGTGATTAAATTAATATTCTAAAATGATTTTAATAGTATAATATGAAATATTTTCTATGTATTAAATAATTTTTTTGTTGTTAGTGTTATTTATTGTTTTTCTTAATGAAAATGAAATAAATAGTTTCATAATTGAAAAAATTGATATTTTATAGAAATTGTTTTTTATAATATTAATTAAAAATCATAAAAATACTACATAAGGAAAAATTTATTAATTAATGACAAAAAGATCATGAATTTTTCATTTATGGATTAATTTACACCTAATAAATAAAAATATCAACCTTTAAATGCTGAAAAAGTTGATATCATAGTTTCATGAAAAATAGATTCACTAAGTGTAAATCAAAATGATAAGTTTTAATATTTCAACGAAACATGTCTAAATTATATTCTATTATTTTATTACCACATTATCACACATTATCTTTTTATCCATGTCCATTTTAAGTATTTTGATTGATAATAAATTTATTATAAATTAAACTTCTAAGAAATGCTAAAAATTCCCCTCACATTAATTATAAATGGACACCTAATCCCTCATCTCATTTCACAAAAATTATTCATATATGTGGACCGAAATCTAAAAATTTCTATTATAAACTTCTATATACGCATTATACCGGTTTTTTTATTCCCAATTTACTATTTAGATAGTTCAATTATAAAGATCTAAATGATCCATTTCAAGGAAGAGGTAATCGCTCTAACCAATCAATCTCTTTTTCTTATCCATTATTCCTACTCTAAATTTATAATATATAAAATTAAATATTAAATTAATTAAGATAAATTAGATTTAATTTTTCCATTATTATGAACGCACCATTATAAACTAACTTTCCCAACGTACAAGGACTGAAAGTATCGCTTATCCGTATATATGACTTACCAATTCTAGGTAGCGACACAATTCATTTACCATCACCATATATAATGATGGAGAATTATGATGGGTATAGTTTTTATATATTATTTTTTATGAAATTATTTTACTTTTTTTAATGATAATATCATATCTACATTTTTTCCACTAAATCATTCTAGAAGTGATAATGTCTCTTGTGTGTATGTATAGTTCACCATCGCCATAATGGATTATGATTTGTTTTCACCTATATTTAACTTGAATGGTAATAATTATTAATTTAATGAATATATATGATATGTATGGCATAATAATTATTCTCTAGTGAAAATTATAATTAAATTTTCTTTCATTTAATCCAAAAATAAAATGAAAAGAATGTACTTATATGTGTGACCTACCATCCCCATGTGTGGTGCATTTTATTTTCTACGATTAAATTTTATGAATCACCATAAATACATATATTATGAATATAAATGATACTAATTTTATGTGTATATTAATTTATATTGTGATATAATTATCTTAGTAAGAGTACCAATTATAAAAATTCAAAACATGTATAAAAAGCATAGTGGTTATTAAACGAAACATGAATTTAACGTCAAATTATTAATAAGTGGATAATATAAATTCATATGTAAATAATTATTATATTATATATATGAATCTGGTTCTATGTTATATGTACATTAATATTATATTTATTATATAGTAGGTTTTAATGTATATGAAGGAAGTCAAGACATAAGGTAATGATATTTATTGTCTCATGTTTATTTTTATGATACTTATTCCATCATGTCTTTTGTGTGGTGTTTATATTGCACATAAATGACTTCTAAGAGTATTATCATGAATATTAAAAAAATTTAGTATCAATATGACATTCTTTCATTCATTGGGAATATAATTAATTGGGTTTAAAAAATATTATTCTTTTATTTCAAAATATCATCAAAATTTGAGTCTTTTTTATTTTATGTATCCATTGAAAAATATTTATATTCGATGTATATGATTTCTACAAATAAATTCAAAATTATTTTTAATAATCTCTTATTAATATTTTATTTCATTTTTACCACGTTTTACTTTTTACAAAACATTTTGAAAAGAATATTTTTATTTATTTTCTAGACAAGGCTTGTTCTGGATTTTTGTAAAAAAAAATATTGATGAAATATTATTTATATTATACAGAATGATCAACCTTCCCACTATCATGTCTCCATAATTGCTATGATTATATATTATAAGATTATATTTCAATTTTCAAATAAAATTATATCCTTTGTATCATAAAAAATTATTAAAAAATGAATGGATATTTTTTTCGAAAAAAATATTCAAGTAATATTTCAAAATCATTTTCCTTATAAGACAATAATATTTAATTATTACAGGTGATTTATTAGTTTTGTTTCTCCAGGATACATTTATTATTATTTATATTGATGGATTATATTTATTATGTAATGAAACTTAAGAAAACTATGTCTTTTCCCTAACTTATGTTATGATGGGTTGTTTATGAAACTCATTTATATACATCAATTCTGAGATGGGGAACGATTAATGTTTTTTCTGAAAACATATGTACGGCTTTAATTATGTAAATATTGGATCCTATATCCTAATTTAATTCAATTTTCAAAGATAAATTTTCCATGAGATCAAAGTGTACACAATAGGTCATCCTATACCCGCAAAAAAGGGTAGTTATGAGGTCATCATATGCCCACAAGAAGAGAGTAAATAGGATATCATCATATTCCCAAAACTAGAAGGAATGTAGGATGTAATCAAAAGCATGATGTAGGTATATTTGTGAATATCCCAAGCCTAACATAATGTGTATTTCATGGTAGGTTTAATTTAAATAATATATACTAAGCTAATCTATAGGTCACAAATTCCATGTATTATGTTATTGTTAAACTCTCATGGATTATGTTTTCTGATTTTATTATGATTCATGTCTTATAAACGTTTAATATTTATTAAATGACTCATTAATATGATCATTTATTTAAAGGGAATTATTATAAAATGTTATTATCATGTTTTCAAACACTTTATTTCATTTTATTCTTACATATCTTCTTTGTTTACCCTTAATGAGAATTTAATATCACATTTTCTTATGTTTCCATTCCCCATGTTGTAAATAAATATATTTTAGTGAGATTAATAAATGAGATGATCTATATTGAATATTTTTATAATCTTTCACAAAAGTTTTAAAACGATGTCCACATTTCTAAAGGCACTAATCTATTGTGATCCTTAGGTATGTTTTTTGTAATGTAATTAATATTCATCTAAAAATATGTAATATCAATGAATGAAAACCATAATTCACTCTAAATAATGACTAAATATTAAATTATACCTTTAATACTATTTTACCACATCTAGACCAAAGTAAAAATACTTATCATTGATGATTATGGGTCACCCTCTTCGAGGAGAAATGAAATGGATATGAGAAGGTAGTTATTCGCACTAAAAGAAAATAAATAAAATATCATCAATGAAGCCTCCAAAAATTTTTAAAATATGTATAATATTTAATATAAAATCTATGTAGGTCCAATCATGATAAGGATATCACCAATAATCTCCATTATACTAGAATAATTCAATCCAAGTCTAATAATTTGAACGAATATTAGATTAAAAAATTGTGCTTCCTTTAACAAATTATGGTGTTTAATGATATAATCATAACAAATGAGTTCTTTATTCATGTTGAATTTATGATATACAATTAAAATATCTAAAATTAAGGAATAATAATGGTCATTTATCTTCTCAAATTTAGAGTATTATTAGGGATTAGGTTTCTTACTACACATTTATATATTTTTCACGATTTTTTTATTTTGATTGGGAAAATAATCCTATCTATATATTTCTCATTTCATTAATTTATATGACCTTCCTAATCCTTGATTAATGTTAATTATAATTTTTGAGTTTCTTTTATAGTTATTTGAAATTTTACATGGAATAAAAATAATTTCATAAAAATAATGGTAAAAATTTATTTTAATTAGGCAAACATCATGGTATATTAATACAAAATAAATCATATTAATGTAAAATCTAATGATCACATATAAAAAATATTAATGTAATGTGTAAAAAAAATATCTCAATAGTATTTTTTGTTTCATTCGTATCTAGTCCTTATGATGTTTTAAGAATTATTTTTCCCTTTAGTCCATATTTACACACTTATGTCTTGATTAAAATATCCAAAAATGTTTTTTTATATTTTCATTTCATTAAAATGTGTATTCATTTACATTTTTCTTATCATTAATAGTGGGGTATACTACTACGTGTTGTGTTCATACGAGAATTCTAAATGTTTGGAACCGTCTTATATAGTTAATGGTTATTTCAAATGAAAACTAAAAAATGAAATGGAATTATGGTAGGTAATGTGTAAATGTAATGGTAACTATTGAAAAAACTTACAGTCATCATTTATGTGAAATAAATCCACTGGATATACATTATTGATCAAATATTGTATAACGTATTTGTAGAGATATCAGAAAGGTTTTTTTTCATTAAAATTCGTATTATTATTATTGTATTATCAAAATTAATATTTTTCAAATGAATTCAATTAAATTTTACTATTTTTTACGTTTCTTGTGATAAAAGGATGATTAAACTTGGGGAAAAATATAGGGAATACAAGAATGGATTGTAAATTGGTTTGACAATAGAATTATAAAAGGACTCCGTGGTATAACTACGATCAATGATTTTCCAACTACATAGAACAATGAGATGATTAAATATTTGAAGAGTGAAATGTTTATGGTTCTATTAAAAATTATTAATTTTAATAGATAATTATTATTATTAGTGTTTTATTTTTTAATATTTCTAATGGTTTTTTTCTTTATTCATTATAATATAATAAAACTGTAGGGGTTCAATAAAGTATGTTCACACTTTCGTATTGATTTTTATACCTTACATTTAGAAAATGGGGGTTTTAATGTATAGTTTTGTTTTATAAAATTGTTATGGATATTAGTTTCAATAAACATGATACATAATGTTCCAACTATAACATCTGATGTTAATAATGAATGTGAAATTTTCATATTTATTAATTATTGGGAATTAAATATTAATTTTTTCTAAAGGGGATTCAATTATCAATGGTGTACCCAACAAGAAACAATGGGTTTCTTCTAAGACTTATGTGGAACACAACACTAATTCAAATTGAAAAAAATAAAAATATGGTATTATTATTTTAAATAATAGTTAAAGCCTAACCATTTTATTAGATGAAATGTAAATAACTCACCATATTATGATTATAAATGTTTTTTATATGTATTTAACTTTTTCAAATAAAAGTTAGAATCTTAAAATGCGAATAAATTCAATTTAAAGCATAAATATTGTAATATTTTTAAAAGATAGTTTTACCACCTTTTGATGGAGAACCCTTTTAGAATAATTTTTTTTATTTTTATATGTTTAATTCGAAAAAATAAACTTTTTCTTTAGAATAGTGACATGAAATTTTACTTTGGTTAAATTGTTTGGTATTTTTCTGATAAAGTTCATTTTTAATGAATAGTGAGAAATAATGTATTTTAAGTCAAAACTATCCTTTCAAATGATTTATTATTATTGTTAGATTATCTTTTTAAAAAGTTTTAAATTTTAATTTTATTATATTTTTACCATTTAATCCAATTTTTGTCATTTGATTAAATTTCACTTTTAAATTGGATATAAACACATGTCAATCCTTTTGTAGTTTTCACTTCTTAAAAACACGCTTTCTAGTTTTGAAAAAAAATCTATTTTAAATTATTTAATGAAACTTATATGTTTTAAATTTGGTAAAATAGACATCATTTTTTAATTCCTAATATCAAAATTAGCTTGGGGTTAATTTTTGATATTTTTCTGAAAACATTCAATTTTTATGAATAGTGAAAACACTATTTAGTAGTTAAAAAACCGACTTTTTCAATTAAATCAAATTTCTTCCACTTCTGTGGATTTAATTTCAAAAATACCATATATATGGTTGTAATAAGTAAGTAAAATTTGGTTCAATAGGATTGAAATATTTTTTGGTGACTAGTAACTTTTGATTTTTATTTACAGTGGTTAAATATAAATATGGGTTTTCAAGGTAAAAATAATATTATAATAATATAAAATTACATTTAAGCATGTCTTAAACTTATTTTATGAGTCATGGATGACTAATAAATTCCTTGGGTGAGAATTTTTTCATTTTAAGACCATTTGGGTAAGATAATGACATTAATAACTTTTAATTTAAAGTAAAATTAAAAATATCACAAACTTGTATTGTTTTTCCAAATAATATTAATATGGGGTTAAATGATTGATATCTTTGAGTATAAATAGTAATTAGGAAACTAAAAATATTTCATACATCATGGTATTTTATTTATTATTTTTATAAATGTAATAAATTAATTTATTTTTTACACAATGATGATGTAATGATTACATCATTAATGAATGTTTTAAATAAATGAGATTATAAATATTAAAATAAATTTATTTTGAAATTATTTATTCCATACAAAAATTTTATATGTGGGTCTGACTTTTTATATTTGAATTAAATATGGTTTTTTGAAAGAATCAAGTTGGTTTTTATTTTTTAAAAGTCATGATATGAATAGTTTAAAATTTGACAAAAATGAGTTTCTAAATCAATTAATATTTTATTAAATGTTAAAATAGTCCTAAAATTTATAGATTCAGCCAAATGACTTATATATGTTTCAAATAGTTATTAATTAACCACTTTAAGTTCGATTGGAATTTTATAGTAACTATATTAAACATATTGTATGAATGTACCAGAAGACATGGTAAAAGTAAACTTAGTTAACAATGGGTTAAATAAAAAGGATGAGGACTAAACAATTTACAAAAACTGTCTAATTATTTTTGGATTGAGTTATTTCGACTAATATTCATCTTTTCGTATGAATTTAATAAGTCTTTGACCTTTGAAACTGAATATTATTTTATAATAAAATAATATTTTCAAAATTTCATAAATAGCCCATCCTCCCTCTTATAAAAGGACATCACGAAAAAGACATTACTCACACCTTTAAAGCCCCTTGGATCATCCATCCTCAACCCAAATAATCTCCCAACATCCATTTCTACTACCTTGAAGTCTTACATTGGGAAGAAGGCATTTCAATAATGCCTTTTGGTTCAAGTCAATGGGAGCTACCTGATTTAAAGGTAATGTCTTCCCTCAAGTTCTCTTATTTTATTTTCCTTCTCCAACACCCTATAATCTATTTATTCCATTATTTTTTTAAAAAAATTATATTCAATATAATACGATTTTATTATGAGAATTATTTGAACTACACTTCCAAACACCGCCATCTAATGGATACGAGCATTTTGTTTCAATGGACGACGACCTACTCCCTCATGAAATGATGATTGTTCAATTATATCATAGTTCCTCTCATGGTGGCCATTATGATGGCTCTGTATATATATGTGATATATATTATAATTATATTGTCTATAAGATTCTGTATTTTTCATTTATAGAATTCCACTATGGTTCTTATAATCAGTAAATACAATAATTTCATTCGAAGAAGTGCGGACTACCGCCCCCTCAAAGTGATATGACTCGTTAATTCCATACGTGGAACAAATAAAGGATATATTTGATAAAATTATATATGATATAATTATGGAATTATAATATACTTAGGTATTAGTAAGTTTTCATTTCATTAAATATTAAAACGAAATTGAAGTAATGTTCAACCGTATATACGACTTACTGTCTCCACGAACGGTGCATTTCATTTCTTCTCTCCAAATGTTTTATAATATTATAAATACACACCTATGTAGGATATATATGATATATATGATATTTATATCATAAATTTCATTCTGGATATAATCGAACTTTTAACCACATCGAAAACTGCTAATTATAAGAAATTAATTTTTCACTCAAGTACCAAATATCGAAAAAAAAACAAACGTTATTAAGTTAAATGATTATATAATGTTTGTAATGTGGTAATAGGTGATATAAAAGGATCAAAGAACATTAAAAGGTTATAAATACAGTATAATTAACTTATTTTTATATTCAATTATAGAAATAATGAACAAGACAAGTCTGAAACAAGGTAAGGGGTTTTCATCTCACTTTTTATTCTCGTAAGGTTCATGCTAGATTTTGAACTATTTCCTTTTGTGTGGTGTATGTAATTCCAATGATTATATTATTATTTTTAATATAATTTAGTTTATGGGTACATACATCTTCATTTTCTTATCCTTCCTTCATTTGGTATGTTTTGTAAGTTACCAAATCGATATGAGAACAATTCTCCGTACTCTTTTAGTCAAAAACTTATTTTATGTTATATCATTTAAATTCCATTTTCATATGTTGGGATATATTCTTCTATATTTCGATTGATGTAAATTTTATGTCAAAGTGAAATGATACCCTTTTCTCTCTCATAAACACATTTTTTGAATTTTTATGTGATGTTGTAAAGCTGCTGATTTTTTTAATAGAACTTCTTAACCCTATTTCAATTATTTGGGTTAAACATCTACTTCTTGATTATGTCATTTAATGAATATGTGTGAATTTACTATGATTTTTTTACACTGAATATCCACTCAAATTGGGTGTATTTATATTTTTCAAACATAATTATGTAATTGATTTATCCTTAATCTAATGGTACAATCATTGTAAGAGATTTCGTCTGAATTTACATTCCATTGAGACTTATTAGTTGATATGAAACAATTTAATTTTATATGGTGTATATAATGCCCTTTGAAATATTATATCATGAATATCATTATTCTCGTGATATGTTTATTTTTATTTTACATTATTCATTAATTATTTTTATTCAAGTATTTCATGAAGTGGTAATGGATTCTTTAACTAAAACATTATTTTAAATTTTTTAAAGATTAAATCTTCTAAATCCATATCTTTCATGTCCATGTTTTAGAAATGATTTTAATAATTTATTTATATGTAAATGATTGTTTTAAAGTTTAAATTCTATTCCAAAGTTTCAAAGTTGTATGGGAAACATTGATTCAAAAAGCACTTTATTAACTGTTATAAATTGTATTGAAAATTATTTTGACAAAGAATTTATTATGTCAATATTTTGAAATTAAATATTTTTATTATAATGTGAAAATGTTATCTTTCCTTTAATCTTTTTCATATGTTACTATTATTTTATGGTTCATGGGAATTATTTACACATATGAGTGGTTCTGTGATATACCTATTACAGGTGAGCCTGAGATAGCTCTCCAATGCATTGGGTAACATGACGGTGGTAAACATTAATGTTTCTCCAAGGAGAATTAGAAAATATACTATGATGTGTATTCAAAGTGTAACTCCCTATGTAGATGTGGAAGCTATAGTATATGTATTTTATAGATTCCACAAGATACCTTTACGATTTTTAATTTCTAATTTTTATTCATAAATTTTATGATTTCATGTGGTATGTTAAAGATATTATGTTTTGTATGTATTGATTCTCCAATGTTTTCTTACTTTATTTTATATACCATATTGAGATTTTTATGCTCATTTGATGTTTTTGAAATGATTTCCACATCACTTAATGATGAATAGGGTCAAAGATGGGATCATGGAAAAGTCATGTTGTCTAAAACATTGAACTAGACATGTTTCTTTTATTAAGTGGTTTTTTACGAAAAATGGATACCGGGTTGAAATGCTAAATTTGTAGTATTTTAGATGTAATGTAATAGTCATGTCCTAATTATTTAAAAATATAAACCTAAAAAGATCGTCCATGTGAATTATTAACTTTATTCATAAATTATGTAATGTATAAAGCTATGGCCTTACAGTTGGTATCAGTGGTTGGATTATATTACCTTAGAGGATATGGTGTTATTTAAGCATCAGTGACATAATCGTAATGGATTGCATATTAGAAGGATACATTTTTATTTTATAGGTAATAAATGGTTATTACATTTTGGGATGCAAAATGATAGGTATTAGATAACCTTGGAGAATAAAATATGTTATGGTTATTTTTGAGGAATTTATCTCATTTTTGGGAATGTCATAAAATTATATAATTTTTTAAAAAGGAAAACATAGAGACCATTTTACAACCCATAGCTTCATACAATGCTACAAGAATCAAACCCACAAACAATGTGTGATTCAGATTTATCACCTACCGCAGGACTACATGAAGCCCCTGGTTATCATGACTAATTCTTTTTAGTTAAACGATTTTATAGATCAATAATAATTTGACTTTGGTAAATTATGTTTAATCAAATGGATGTCCTTAGTATAGAAATATGATTTGGTGATTAAGTGATAAAGATTATTTTGGAAGACGTTTTCTTTTTTGGAAAAACTATACGCCTAAGGAAAATAGAATAATATGGGATTTTATTTGAGGAGTAATGGTGTAATTTTACTTTGGAAGAATCTATGATTTTATTGGGGACTTATAGAGATTTACGTTATTTACATAAATTGTTAACCCTATATAGGGAATATGTGATTAGGTTAAGTATCTTTCACTATGGGACTTTAAGAGTTGCAGATTTTTTTGGAGATAAAAGTTAAGATTTATCGGGGAAGATAGTGTGATAAAATACTTCTGAATTTTGGGTTTCAAATATAGTTTGGACAATTTAAATATTTTTAAGGACAATTGTGTATTTAATTGTCTTTGTTGAACTTTGGGAATTGATCATTGAATTTTGGAGATTAAGAGTAGGATTTATATTTATAAAGGATTATACTTTTAGGGATTATCTGATCTTTTACTAACCAGTTTGGTTTTGGATAATGTCTAATGA
Source organism: Viscum album (assembly GCA_963277665.1). Lineage (NCBI taxonomy): Eukaryota > Viridiplantae > Streptophyta > Magnoliopsida > Santalales > Viscaceae > Viscum > Viscum album. Next base: position 1,222,421,989 of record OY728131.1, on the reverse strand, counting down.
AAGGGGAAATATATAGGTCATCTTTTTTGGATTATGTGATTCTCAAGATGTTGATTCTAGAAATTTTTATGTGACCAAGTCATCTTGAATACTCATTGATTTGAGAAAAGATGTTTTTGTGGTAGAAATTTTTTAAAGGATGAATGTCTGCATGACAAGTAAATATGTCTCCTTATGTTATTAATTTATATCTTAATTAAATTACTCATCTTTATTGAATGGAACTTAAAACATAAACGTTTTACATTTACATATCATAATGTGGAGTCAAATACCATTTAACACATCACATGTGTATGGATTTTAGATTGTTAACTTTCTCCTAATCATGTTTTCTATCACTCTTAACCAGAACATGACACTTAGTTTCTCATTCATATCAATGTTTTCATTGAATCCTAGAATGGGTTATCTCGGGTGACCTTTTAACATATCCTTAATTCTTTTAAAGTGATGGTTTTATTTACCCTTATTCTAATGTGGGACTTTCAATGAAGTTTCCATGATCAGTTTTAAAATTTTGAGGACTCAATTTCCAAAAGGGTGGAAGGATGTAACATCCCACGTAAATAAAGAATTTGACATTTTCATATCCATTAATTTATGTGAATTAAAAATTAATTTTATTTTAAAAGGGGATGCTATGTTCAATTGGGTACCCGACACAAAACAATAGGTTTTTCTTAAGTCTTATGTTGCACACAATGTTGAGTCATATTGAAAAAATAAAAATATAATAATATTATTTTAAATGGTAGTTAACCACTTGACATTTTATTAGCAGGAATATATAGAAAAAACCATATTTTGATTATATATTTCTATTAAATGTATTTTCTTATATCCAATAAATGTAAGTTGCTTAAAATGTGAATGAACCCAATTTTAAGCAGAAATACTCTTAATTTTTTAAAAGATAGTTTAACCGCCTTTTGATGGATAACCCTTTTTAAATCTAGTTTTGTTAATTTTTATTTATTTTATTTTAAAATATAAATTTCATCTTTAGAATAAGGACATCAAAATATAGTTATGGGTAAATTTTCCGTATTTTTCTGATAAAGTTTAATTTTTTAATGAATAGTGAAAAATTATGCATTTTATGTCCAAACTATCTTATCAAATGATATATTTATATGGTTATATTATCTTTTAAAATGGGATTAAAGTGTAATTGAATGATATTTTTCCCATTTAATTGAATTATGGTCATTGTAATTAATTTTTATTTGAAATTGGACATAAACACATGTCAATCTTTTTGTTGTTTTTACTTCTTAAAAACACATTTTCTAGGTTTGACGATGGAATTTAATTTTAAATTAATTAATGAAGCTTATATGTTTTTAAATTTGAATAAAAGATATAATTTTCAATTTAGTAATAAAAAAATTATTGTTGGATGAATATTTGGTATTTTTTTGAAAACATTCAATTTTTTGATGAATAGTAACAAACAGTTCGAAGTAGTTTAAAAATCGACTTTTTCATTTAAATTAAATTTTACCGATTCTTTAAATTGAATATAAAAAGTGTTACATATATGGTTGTCATCAGTAAATAAAATTTGGTTCAATATGATGAAAATAATTTTTGGTGAATAGTAACTTTTGATTTTTATTTACCGCATCAAAAGGTAAATAGGGCAATTCAAGGTAAAAATAATATTATAATAATATAAAATTACCTTAACACATGTCATAAACTAATTTTATGAGTCATGGTAGTACAATAAAATCATTGTGTTAGACCTTTGGCCTTTGAATTCCATTTTGGTAAGATAATTACATTAATATCTTTTTCTTTGATGTAAAAATAAAAATATCAGAATATGTGTTATTTTTCCAAAAAAAAAACAATAATGTGGGGTTATATAATTGATCTCTTTAACTATAAATAGTAATTGGAAATCTAAAAATATTTTCAACATCTTGTTATTTTATTTATAATTTTTATACATCAAATAAATAAATTTATTTATGACACAATGATGATGTAATGATTACCTCATTAATGTATGTTTTAAATAAATGGGATTATAAATATTAAAATAAATTATTTTGAAAATATTAATTCCATCCATGAATTTTAGTTATTATATTGAATTTTTATATTTTAAATAATTTTTGTTTTTCAAAAGAATCAAGTTGGTTTGGATTTTTTGAAATGTCATGATATGAATAGTATACAAATTGACAAAAATGTGTTTTTAAACCAATAAATATTTTATTCAATGATAAAATAGTCATATATAACCAATATTCGGCCAAATGACGAAGATAAGTTTGAAAATGTTATTAATAAACCCCTTGGGGTTCTATTGTAATTTTATGGTAACTTTATTAAACATATAGTACGAATATACAAGAAGAGATAGTAAAAGATAAATAAATTAACAAAGGGTAAAATAAAAAAGGTAAGGATTTAAACAAATCCAAAACCAATAAAATTCGTTTTGGATGAATTTATTTAGAATTATATTCATCTTATATTCTAATTTTATATGTTATGGACCTTTTTAAAATGAATATTCTTTTATAATAAAATAATAGTTTCAAAATTTCCTAAAGAGCCCCTCTTCCATCTTATAAAAGGCCATCACCTCTAACCCATTACTCACACCTCTCAAGCCCATTGGATTGTACAAAATCATCCCAAATAAGCTCCCAAAATCCATCTCTTCCACATATAATTTTTAATTTTGGAATGAGGAATTTTTATTAATCATTTTGGTTCAAACCAAAGGGAATTTCCCAATTTAAAGGTAATGTCTTCCCTCAAGTTCTCTTCATTAATTTTCCATCCAAACCCCCTTAAACTATCATTATTACATTATATTATAACAAAAAAATCATCTTCAATATACTAGTATATTTTTATGATATGGATTTGAGCTACACTTCCATACACATCCTTCTAATGGATACAGACATACTATTTGTGTGGATAGGGAACTACTACCTCACGAAATAATGATTATTCAATTATCTCTTATCACCTATCATGGTGACCATTATGATGGAACTATATTTATATGTGATATATATTATATTTATATTTTCTCTATTCTTTTTTATATTTCATTTAGATCATACCTTTTTGGTTTCCATAAAGTGTAAATATGATAATATCATTTGAGGAAGTGTAGACTACCTCCCCTTCAAAGTGATATGACTCGTTCATACCATACATGGAAAGAATAAAGGATGGGGTTAATTAAATTATATTTTATATTATACTATAATTATAATATACTTATGTATTAGTATGTTTTCATTACATTAAATATGAATTAGAAATGAAAGTAGCGTTCATGTGTACGTGTGGCTTACCAACTAAATGAACGGTGAATTTCATTTCATATCTTCAAAGGTTATGTACTATTATAAGTATAAATATATATCGGTAACATATGATCAATATGATATCTAAAGAATGAATATAATTCTGTAGATAATGGAATTCGGACCACATATACAACTTGTAATTATAAGAAGTTCATTTTTTACTCAAGTACAAAATATTGACAAAATCAACGTTTTTTACTTAAATGATTATGTAATGTTTATAATGTGGTAATAAGTGATATAAAAGGAATAATAAACTTTTATAAGGTTATTATGAAATTATAATTAACTTAATTTTATTATTCAGGGAGATAATGAAGGGACAAGACAAGCCAGACACAAGGTAAGGGGTTTTCATCTCACATTTTATTCCTTTTAGATTCATGCTATATTTTCCACTATTTTATTTGTTGGAAAGTATGTAATTCCCATTATTATATTATTTGTCTAATATACATTAATTTAATGGGATTTACATCTTCATTGTGTGATCCTTCCTTGATGGGGTATTTTTCGTATGTTTCCAAATTGGTAAGGGAACCTTTCACCGTACTCATTTAGTCAAAGACTTCTTTTATGTTATATATTTTTATTCCAATTTTACTATGTTGGGATATATTCTTCTACATCCTTATTGCTGAAAATTTTACGTCCATGTGATGAGATACCATTTCCTCTCCCATCAATTCATTTTTTGAATTTTTAATTGATGAAATTAGGAAACCGAATATTTGTAATGCTACTTCTTAACCATATTTAAATTCTTTATGTTAAACTTCTACTTCTTGATTTTTTTCATTCAATGAATATTTGTGAATGACATATGATTTTTTTACACATAATATCCAATTATATAGGGTGTATTTATATTTTCTACACATAATTATGTCACTGATTTATCATTAATCTAATGGTACAATCAGTGTATGTGATTCCATCTCAATATACATTCCATTGAGTCTTTTTTTTGTTATATACCAATTTAATTTTATATAGTGCACATATTTCCCTTTGAAATATTATATCTTGAATATAATTATTCTCATGATATTATATGTTTTGATTTATATTATTCATTAATTATTTTTATTCTAGTATTTCCTCAAGTGGTAAATGATTCTTTAACAAAAACATTGTAATGAATGTTTTGATGATTTAATATTCTAAATCCTTATATTTCATGTCAATGTTTTAGAAATGATTTTAGTGATTTATTTATATGGACATGAGTGTTTTAATGTGTAAATTCATTTCTATTATTTCAAAGTGGTATGAGACACTTCGATTCAAAAATCCCTTTATTAAATGATTTAAATGGTATTTAAAATGGTTTTTAGAAAGAATTGATTATGTCAATATCGTGAAATGAAATATTGCGATTTTAATGTCGAAATGTTAACTTTCCTTATTATTTATTCATGTGTTATGTTTATGATATGGTTCATGGGAATTTTTTACTTATATGTGGGGTTTTGTTATAAACATAAGACCAGTGAGCCCTAGATAGCTCTCCAATGCATTGGGTAACATGACGGAGGTAAACATTAATGTTTGTCCTAAGAGATTTAGTGATCATACTTTGATGGGTATTCCAGTTGTAACTCCCTATGTATCTATGAAAGATACAATGTTAGTATTTTATGGATTCCATAAGTTACCTTTATGATTTATGATTTCTATGTGTTATTCTGAGATCTTATTATTTCATGAGGTGTGTTAAAGAAAATATGTATTGTATGTATTGATGAACTGAGATTTTCATTCTTTATTTTATATACCTTAACAATCTATTTATGCTCATCCTATGTTTTTGAAATGATATCCTTGGGAATTAATGATTAATATGGTCATGGATGGGATCGTGGAAAAGTCAGGACGTATAAAACATGGAACAAGGCACGTTTCTTTTTTTAAGAGTTTTTATTTTATGAAAAAATTGATACTGAGTAGAAATGTCTATTTTTTATTATTTTGAGATTTATTGTAATTGTTATGGACTAATTATATAAAACTATAAACATAAAAAGTTTATTAATGTGAATTATTTACTTAATTCAAGATTATATAGTGTTTAAGGGTTGGTCCTTACACCATCTACACATTGATTTTATTGGTTTTATTCACAAGTATATTATAAATCATCATTTTTTTTAAAAATGTTATATTAATTATATAAATTGGGAAACATTAGTCATTTAATGTCTTTTACCTTTAGTAAAATTGATCTCTAGAAGAAAAATGAAACATATATGTGTTGTTAATATCATGATATGATAGAATATTTTAATAATTTTCCTAATATGATAAAATTTTAATATATTGTCTTTAAAATGATAATTAATTAATATTTTCAATATTTTTCTCAAATGGATCTTCATGAACAATAGGATAACAACAATGGATTTAATACTAATTTGTAGTTTGTATTTTGTGTATATCTCTAGCTCAATTTCCTCTATCCACATAAGAAGTCCATAATCCACACATAGTATGTGATTACATCATGAAATTAAAACAAATATTCTAGGACTATAAAATAGTTTCAATAGGCTCAGTCAGAAATAGAATAGAAAAAATGGTTGTTTGGGAGTGTGAAATAATAAATAATAATTCTAATAATTATGAAATATATAATAGATATGCATCCATCATATCCACTAGACAATTTTTCAGATGTTGATAAATATATTTTATCAATGCAGTAGTTTTATTATTATTCTTGTGATTTTGATGATAATGTTAGTGGTTATCAAGGTGATGATCGTTTGATTATTTGTGGTGATGAAATTTTTATCTTTAATCACATTAGTAATATGGCTCATAATGAGGATAATGGTAGTAGATATCATGGGGATGCCATTCTAGATTGATATTGAAATTAATCAAATTTTTCAATACAATGTAATGTCATGTTGGTTCCTCTGTTTAGTGGATTTCATATTATATAAACATATTGTAAATATAAATTACCACATCGTTTTCATATTATTTATTGATTTAATGTAAAATAAATACAATTTTCCAAAATTGAGAGCTAATTTTCTCTGATATTGCAAAATATATATGATCATTTTTTTAATAATTTTTTAAATATATTCAATAGTGGTTCATGTAGAGTTAGACAAGGAAGGATGCTGCTAGTCAGATATTTGAGAGGCTCATTCCCACTAGTCACATGATCCTTGTGTGATGATGATTATACATATACATTTTCCATAATTCATATACTATCCTTGAGGAATTATTTTATAAAACAATTGGTATACAAATTTTATAATGGGGGTATATTTCAATATTCAACAAACAATTTCTATGGGATATACTAATGGTTTGAGATCCCATACCTATAGTTTAGAATAATGGTAACATACCATGTTTGCAATTGAAAAATGTAATAATTGAATTTAATTTAGTGAATTGATAAATTACTTACCTAATTGGAGTCAATAAATATTTTTTAGTATGGATTGCAATGTTAATCTTACCAATATATTTTTTTTATTTCAAATTGACAAAGATTGAAAAATTTATATCATTCTTATCTATCAGTTCTTTTACATTAGACTAACTTTTAATGTGACCTATGGAATTTTATAAGGATTAAATATTTAAACAATTCTAGTGAATCATTATAGGCTATTGATATATATTTTAATCTATTTGGAATATTTTTTATAAGATTTGTGTGGGACAATAAATAATACAGAAGTCATTTGGATTATTTTCAGTGAATCATAATATATATATATATATATATATCAAATATTGTCTAATTTCATGAGTCAGTATGGTTTGTATTGGAGTTCATAAGTTTCATTTTTTTGTAAGGATTATACTAGATAAACATAAGGTTCATCCATAACATTATAATATTCAATCGATCATTATGTGTTTTATTTTATAATGTTTGTTGAAAAATGAAAAATAAATGAACTTTATAATGTTCGTGTGTAATCAATGTATGTATAAAACTAATATTTAGAAGGATTCCCCTGAACGGAGGTTGGAAAATGGAATAATAATAAACTCTATAAGGTTCATTGTGATATCTATAATGTTTTTTTCATACTCTATAATGTATATTTTCAACATTTAGAGTTCCATATAAGACTTTTTATAGTTCAAAAAGGGAATTTTAAAGTAGCCTTTATTATTGAATGATTGGTGGAAAAAGGTAATATGGTTGTTGTTTTATTTATAAAATTTCTCTAATTGGATTTTATTATTAATTTGTGAGGTTCATAATGTTTATTTCAAAATTAACAAGTTTCACTTTAACAAACATCATATGGTTTCAAAACATTTTAAATATTAATTGGAGCAACATTACAGGGATCAATACCATTCTTAGTATGGTTAAATATTTTTTTATGTAACATTTATAAAGTTTTAAATTAAGTAAAAAACTTAATAAAATATTATAATGGAAATTAAATTTTATTTTACATGATTCTTACATCTTTGAGTAATACATAAAAATTATGAATTTTTTTAATCTATTTCATATGTGATATTTAAATGGTGATCACTAATAAAATTAATTTATGTTTTGAAATAAATTCATTTAAATAATCAAATGATAATAAAAGATATATATTTTGGTTTAATAATATAAAAAATAAAAAATAAATGTGATTAGAATCATATTTTCTTATTTTATGTTCATTAATCACATTTAAACACTCACGTTGTGATTCTAGATGACTTATCATGTGGTTGAGTTGTCATGTGTTTCTATTTAATTATGAGAAACTTCAGGTTATAATTAGGTTAATGAATATGTCAAACCATGGCCATGTCTAGTGAAATAAATAAGTGATTACAATAGTTACACTTTAAAATTCATAAATTCACATATTTTTGACCTATTAAATGTGATGAAATAGAATAATAGAGTTAATATAATTGAAGATGAAAAATTAATTATGTGAATAAAATAATATTACGTGATTGTTGGTATGCACTGACAGAAATAGGTTATTATAAAAATGTACTAATGGATTCATTGAACCATTTTGATATTATATTTTTAGGTAATATGAACTATAAATTATTTAAAAAATGAACTTTTTCAAAAATATTAATATTGAAATATATACTGTGTAGACTGAGATATTGATAATATCACTAGGATAAGAAAAAAAGAGAAAAAAAGTTATATGAGCAAGATGTTAAAATGTTGGAAACCCTTTATTGTTCTAGATAATTTAATGATTGACTATTGAGAAAATGATTATGAAGATTATCAATAGATAATTCAGCATGGTTTGGGAAATACTAGTTAATTTGAGTCAATAGTTAGTGGAATTAGAATTTTATGTTCTTATAGAAGTTATAACATCAACTCTAATATTATAAGGGCTCTAAATATATCATTTAAATCTATTACTGATGAATCAAAGTGAACATATAATTGTTATTATAATTGTTTTTTTAAATTATGATTACAACGAGTTAGTGAAATTATTTTGGGATTTTATGTTGTGTGGGGATATAAACTATTGTTTTACTGATACTATCCTATCCACATATAAAAAATGATTCCTTCTGATTGGAAAAATATAGACTTATATAACTATTGGATATATCAATGTGTACGTACCCAACACTGGATCAAAATTTCTAAAAATTGTGTATCCCTTATCCTTATTGAATTTAAAATTTTATTTTGATAAGATTGAGTTTTAAATACATGATAGGATTGAATCCAAATAGATTACAATGATTATATTTAGAAGATAGAAATCTAAAGAATTATCACAAATACTTAACTCCCCCCTCTTAGTATGGAATCAATTATTAGTGCATGTTAAGTACATAAAAAACATCCATATTCCCTATATTATATCCATTATCTTCTAAAGATGGATAAAATATTATTAATGAACAATAGGGGTGAATATATTTTTAAGGGAAACATATACCATGGTTAAAAGAATTATATGATACACAATGTTCTATCTCATTTAATGGAAGTGTTTTATATAGAAAAATTTGTCTATCTAATATTTTTATATGTTTGAAAATTTATTTTTTATAAGGAAATTTTAATTATAATTGGAAAAGGAATTAATTAAATAGATATTTTCTTATCAATGAAAATATAAATAAAGTTGATATCACATAAACATAAAAAATGTGACATGAGACAAGATTTAATGAATACAATAAGGGAAAATAATTTATGAAGATGATATGTTATAGATATAGAGGATCATATTTGAAGACATAAATATAGATAATGTGGAAAATAATTTTTCTACACTTTATCTTTTATAGATATTTTTATCAATTTAAATGTTAATGAGAAAACCATAAAGACTCAGCATTATTAAAATTATTGATGTAAAATTACCCAAAAACTTTAACCCTAATATTTAAACATTATAATATATATAGGATTATTCAATCAATGAGTTACATAATATAGTCCTATTCTATGAATTGATATAGCCACCAATATTCAAAAAATTTAATTAAATATCGGATATCATTTGAATCCATAATAAATAAAAAAATATTCCATGATGAATTTGAAGAGTCGAGTGAATACGATGTTGAGGAAGTGATTTATAAGAATTATGATAAATATATATATATATTATTAATTTACATTAGAAAATGAAATGAAAAACAAAAAATTAAAATCCAACTTAAATGTTTCCAATATGTGTTAATTGGACACTTTTTCAAAAATTATCCAATGTAGAATAGTGGACAGTATATAATTGATTATCATAATGATAATCCTCAAACAAATGGTTTTGGAATTGAACCAAGAAACGATTTAAAATCTATTTAAAATATAAAAAAATATTCAATGTTGAAAGATAAGAACATTGACAAGTGAAGATGAAGAATATGATGTCTCCCCAAGAAGGCTATCTGAGTATTTATTTTGGAAAATAAAAAATTATAATTTCACTTCTATAGAAGGATGAAAATTCCTCACACATTGGGGGAAAATAATGCAAGATAATAGATATAAAGAACATATTTAAATAATTAATGAGCAACCAACTTTTATTAATATATTTTTCATTAATGATTTTAGAAATAAAAATTCTAGAGCTTGGAAGTAGTTGGAAATCTGCAATAATAATGGTGAGAATAATAAAGGTGTTCCAAATTCATATGTGTTAAAGATGAACAGTATGTTAAGAAGGATTATTACATAATTATTAAAAATATTTATATTTCCACCAATGGATATGTGGAAAAGAAATTTAAATAAGAGGGATGTGGTACCATTTTATTCATGTGTGTTAAATCCCAAAATTGAAAGTATGATTAATTTTATTCATATTCGTGGTATTTCATATGAAAATTTGATGAAAAAAAGAGATTGATGATGTGAATCCAAGGAGAACCCCTAATAGTCATGACGTTATATGAATATATTATTATAAGTGTTCAAGAACACTAGGATGAGGATTTGGTAGTGTTGAATAATCCATGATATCATTTGATGAAACAATATATTAATCTTGATAAGTAGAGGTGTTTCATAAAGGTGCATATTGAATGAATCTATATGTGTAAATTTAAAGATGGAAATTTCAATATGAATGTAAAAAAATTGTTGATACATGTTACAAGGTAATTATAAAATTTAGGAACTATATAACGGTGATATTAATGTTTTTCTAAGTAGATATAGTTATATTGATACATTAATCATGGTAGTTGGTGAGTTTCACTCATTCATTGAAACAAATTTGAAAAACCATCAACCTATGTAATGGACATACTGAAGTTACGTCAATGTAACTCATATATATAGGTTTATCATAAATTTAATATCAACATAAAATTTCATATGTAAACGTGTTGCTGCATTTATAAAAAGTTATGTAAGGGTTCCACTAAAATTTTGAAAGCTTTTTCAAGTCACTTGTTAGGTTTGTACAGATAATTATAGTGTTTCGGATGAAACCATTCCAAATGTAGGAGTAATAAATCATAGTCTAATATAGTAAATTTTGGATTTTTAGGAGACTAAACCACAATGATGGTCATTGAAAATTATCAAACCATATATGAGAAATAAAGAGACACAATAATTTCATAGTCGATACCATGGTCATTGTGTGTTCTTTCTGTCTATAAATTCTGCTGAATTTATTAGTAAAACTAATAATGATCTATTATACGTTCATTTAAGATAATTTAAAACATATTTAGTCATGATTTTGGTTGGAATGAGGTTGATATTTCAAAATAATATAAATAATAAAAATGATATAGGCTAGATTTAAGGAAATATTCTAATGGAGGACGTCTGCCTTGTTCATATATCTTTTCTGATGATCATATGAATTATAGGATGAGTGAATCACTTTCATGATGAAAATATTATGATATAACATAGTATGACAAGTTCATATTCATTCTCATGTGTTTATGACTATACAAATTATATGACATATAATGTCATATAGAAATGTTGTGCACAATCCTTACTGAAAAAATTATTATATTTTGAAAATTACATTTTTGTGAGCTATAGATTCCATGGTTCTATTATCATGATTCCAGGATTTGTGTTATAATTCAAATAGTAGAAGAAGAATTAATATCCATAGATGAAAAATATACAGTCACTTTGTCTAATTATATATCGGTAATATTCATGATAAAAATTTTATGGTGTCAATAAATTTGGATGTTATAATTCAGATATCATAGCTCTTTTTATTTTCAATACTCTACTGAATTCATAGGAATATTTTGAATGAATTATTTATTTTAATGAGATTAAAAAATGAGTGTATCCTACTAAGAACTGGATAAACCAAACCTAAAATATTGTTAATTCCCTCTAGTTGGATGTTGGGAAAATTGATGTATATAAAATAACTAAAACACATAGGTATATTTTATTTCAAGTATAAATAACCATTTAAGGTTCATGTGATTAGATCACATGATTAGATAAACCTCAATTTCACATATGATCATGTAACCCATGCCTATTTATGAAACAAAAATCCATGGTCACTCGGTCATCTAACATCAAGGGCATCACAAGATCAAAACTGTCAATGGAGGGGTATTAATATGGTTGTTCATCTTCATGAAATGACTTCATAACACTTTTTATTTTCATGATCCAAGTGGATCATGAAATGCCCCATATTTTTATTTAATTTTTCCCATAGTGTCATGTGATCACCACTTGATAGACTGAATAGACAACTTGGATTTGTAAAGGTGTTTATGATGTATCGATCTCATGGGCTCTTATTTCAGTGTGATGTAACAAGAGACATCACATATGAAATGTGTCCCAATCACATGTAGCACTGGATCACATATAAATGTACATGGACTATCCTCCACTGACTTAATATTAGGTATGTATCATTTCCACCACACGAAGGTTTGCTGATATTTGAGAATACAAAATAATAAAAATATAATAAAAATCAAAAAGAGGATACACACAATGGATTATAATGAATAATAGAAAGAGTTTTATAGAATTTTCAATGATGGGGAAAAAAATAAATTCTCAATTTCCGTTTCAGGATTAATTGGTTGGTTACTTTAATGTTAATTGAATATTAGTGGGTGATCTTCATGCATTACCAACAATGTGAGAGATAACACCATAAATTACCTTGCAGTCATATGATAATGTGATGTACTTTTGGTCATGTGATAATGCTGTGTTTTTTATTAACCACAATATTAGTTAAATAATTTCATGACTATGATTACCATCTTTTCTCATGAATCCCAATTTTATTCTAGGTGAGAAAATAACTCGACATAATTCACCTAAATAGGATGAAGACATGCTTTTCACCAGAAGGGTATGACCCCATGGCATTCAAGTGGACACACATCACATTAGAGTGCTAGTAAAATTCTCTTATTTCCTTGTACAATAATAATATAGTGCTTAATAACCTCCAAAAGGCCATAACTCATAGAAGAATAAAAAATTTGAATTCAGTCCACCTCAGTTTCCCACTAGAAGGAAAGAGACCTTAAGAAGTATAAGGACACTGATTCCCAAAATAATCAGTTTAAATATGATTACTTTTTAATGCATGATCTCTAAATTCCCCATATGCTCTGTGTTTGTCCATTTGTTATATCATTTTTTACTTTAAGGTAATTACTCACAAGGGATTAGTGATTTAAAATGATCATGATATTAGTATAAAAACTAAAATAAATTTGATTCCTTTTTTAATTAGGAAATGATGGATTTCATTTTATGGATTGATCTTTATATTCAAAAAAATTAATTTGTTTTATGTTGTTATTATTAATTGTACCTCACACCTATTATGAATCCCATTCGGATAGATAATTTCAATTAACATGAAATTAGTATAATAAGAAGACCTTTTTGAACTTGAAGGACTCTAATTAAAATTAAAATCCAGATAAAGAGGAATTATTTTAATGGATTGAGCTTTATATTCACTATTTGAAATATGGTTGATCTAATATTATCTATTATTTCTCACACCTATCATGAATCACATGCTCTTATAAAATTGTAATAATCATTCACTTAGTATCACAAAAATACCCTCATTGTACTCAATGAATATTAATCTTACTAATAATAAGACACGTGCGATTATTTTTTTAGGCTAGAGATATATATTACCTATATAAAAAAAATTATTATATTTGTATCTATTGTTTCAGAGACCAATAATGACTCAAATGGGCTTAATGATTTTTATAGATCATGCCCCTAGTATAATATGATCACCCTTATAAACTACATGGTCTAAGATTCACATTATAATATGGATACGTTGGAAGCCATTTTATAGATTGAGCTCCATATTTACCATATGAAATGTATTTGATCTTTTGTAATTCTTGTTTATCACACAAAGTATGAATCACAGGATATTAGATATTTATAAATATCATTCCATTAAAATAACAAAAAACAATATTATGATCTATGAGGACACTGGTTCTTGTTATAATCTTGATACATATAATGAATTTTAATGGTTTGATATCTTTATTCACCAAAATAAATATAATTAAAAATTGGGTTTCTCTTTTTTCTCCCTCTAATAATGAATACTTTAGATTATAGATATTCAAAGATTATATCATTTGGGTAAAAAAACCCCATTAATAATTATGAGGACTCTAATTCCTACTATAATCATGATAAATAAGACATCTTTTCAATGAATATAGGGCCATATCAATTACCAAAATTCCACCATTATGGGATTCTTATTTATGTGTAAAACATGACATATTTTTCATTAAAGTTCTATAATCCCATTAATAATCTTATGAAATTCATTTTGTGAAATCCATAAAAAGATCCATCCTCATTCTCTGTGGTTATGAATATAATAATTTCTTATATATTATTCATCGCACCAACTGTGACCCATATGAGCTTAGTGATATGAAACAATACAATCTGTATAGTGATTAAATTAAAACAAAGTGGGCCTTCACCATCAGAATAAGTTTTGAATTAATTTTCTCTTATTTAAAATGGTTATATTCTTAATGAATCTACTTAGGGGAGCCTCTTATACACAATCCCTACTCAAACCATTGATATTTCATCTTTCATGGAATAGATACTTATAACAGTATAACTACTTTTAGTTTGATTCTTTCTTTCCAATGAATCATTAGATTCATCTCTATCGCTCATCCTCTATATCTTAGTTTCAATTTTTCATAAACATATACATACCTAATGTTGTAAAAAATTATGGTACATTACAATCATACGATGTTAAAATGAACCATTTGAACTACGTTAGATTTTACTCCTCGCTCATTTACGTATGTTCAAATCTGTATAAAGGATTAAACCCAACATCATTATCCTTTCAATGTTAGTATCATCACGTGATATCCCATAAGATATCACTTAAACTGTCCACTCAATGTTAATAATGATATGAGCTAGAATAACTCATCCATCATAGTCATTTTCCCCACTAACCATTTTCCATCATGGATATATTCACAATAAACCATTTTCGATGAGGCCAATATTCCCAAAGGAATATTTACAACTTATCTATATTCAATATTGAATCACTCCCCAACATGGAAGACCATCTCCCTCTCGATTAGTGGGAATGTCTTCACCGAGCCATTTTACCTATGAAACCCTCTCAATATATTTTTTATATATTAACTTTGAGGATAACCATAACATTCCTCACATGTGTAAGTCCCACATCAACCATTTTTATGAACCCATCATCTAGTTATATGTTCTACATTTCATTAAACTATATAGAAAACTCCTTGTCGCATGTCCTAAAAAGGTAATAATTTTCCAATTAAAAGGAATAGAACAATGTAGGTTCTGATTTGTTTCATAAGGATACATTGGACTCATAATTCATAGGCATGAACCCAGCACAAAAAACACTTCACACATTACTATGATAAAATAAACTCTACAGTACCTAGATGATTGTATTTAAAATATAGAAACCACTAAATAAGCATCACCATGTAAGAATACATATAATAAATGGAAAAAATAAGGTATATATAAATATTCATGTTAATTTAATAACTATAATTATTATATATTTTCTTAGTAATGAGTTATAAAATTTTATGGTGGAAATTCTCATAACATGGTGTAGGAAAGATTTGAAAACATGACTAAAATTGATAATAGAGTCACAAAGTGGCCATTAATTCCCCCCTATAGGGTGTTATGCTCCTAATATTATATCCTCATTACTAATTCAATTATTTAAGAAACATTTTTAATGAACCCCAGTGACTATATAAACATCTAATGTAGGTTCATATCTCATTATGAATGTGGGTACAATTGGATGACTTTTGTTAGATGATTAACTATATAAAAATACATTTTAAATCATTAGTCATTGCCCATCAGGAAGATTTTGTAGTGATTTTCATCCCCTCAATGAAACCAGACATCCATCCACCTCATCATGGGTCCAAAAAAATTGTCACCCTAAAGTGGAACATTTATCTCTATTAACCCTTTAATATGGAAAACAAAAATGGATTCAATGTCCCATTCCCATCAACAATTGTATTTTAAAGGAAAATCTATAATAGGATAAAAACAAAAATAGTTTACTTAGTCTATCTATTTATATAATTAAATCAAAAAATCATTTTTACACATGTCAATCCATTTTCTTCGGCGCATTATATGAAATCAAAAATAGTGAACGTGATGTGAATATTTTTTCAAAAAAAAAAGAAATTGTTGTGTATCCCATGTATAACAAATTAAGAATGTTTTCACTATAGATGTTTCATTAACATGTGGAATTATTTGTTATTATATTTATGACTATACTAATGTTTCTCTACATAACCCCTTTGATTCTAATGAAATAGAATGATCATCCCGAAAATAATCTGATACTACTGCTTCCATGAGATTTGGTGCCTTTATGAACTAAAGACAATATCTCTTTCTCAATGCCTCCAAAATCAAGTGGAAATGAGAAGGTCGTGTAATATTATAGGAGTAGAATAATCCCATCCCTTTAGGCTACATTTCAGTATCTCTGGGCACTGAAAACATATCATCACACCTCTCTCGAGGAGAGTCATGACACAACCACTATCGCCTATCAACATCAAAAACGACTTTCTGAACTTCTCTATAGATCATTAAAATTGTAACAATTGTGACATTAGAATGGTGGAAAAGTGAGTCAACTACAACTACATAAATGTGACTAATTATCCACAGAGGGATCTAGTCATATGATGACTTTAGAGTTACACTACTACCACTTAATCTCCTACTGAGAGAGCCACCTGACAGGTCTCCTCGCCAAAAAACTAGCTTCAAAAATGAAAAAGATCTCACCATGAAAGGAATGTAGAAGACCACTGAGAAAGGGATCATACCCTAGTTCCCACTAATTACTGTCATTGCCATATTTTGGTGGAAACCAATGAGAAGCCTCATATTCTGGCTTTCTCAAACAAATTGAAAAAACATATTTCATTATCCATCCTACTGTAGGTGATTATTCCAACCTAGACACATGAATACCATAAGCATAACTAAGTATAAAATAGATTATAGAAAAGGGAATTTATCTGCACCTCAATAAAATATTTCTTGTAACATATTTTTGGAAATTGAAAATGTGTACGCATAAATTTCAATGAATACCCCTTTGATGTGTCAGTAAATCATGATAGTAATAGGGGATCATCATAAGAATATTATATTAATGATATAGAGATGGGAATATATTTGAGTTCTGATCACCAGATTAGCATGTCATTATGATCAACATGATATGATGTATTCTTTGGAGGAATCACATATTCATTATCATGTTGACGAGGGTTATAAAGATATTTCAATAAATGATAAGGAACATGACCTGGATCCTATCCCGATTCTGATAGGGGCCCATCAACAAAATTTTATAAATATAATAGGACCCGAATATATTCCTATTCAACATGTCAGGTTGAATTATTCCATGGATAACCAGTATCAGGACCACATTCCTTCTCTAACAGAGTATTTTTGGCATATTTTTATAGTCATCTTTGGGTAGGATCATATCCCTACCAGAGAAATACTCAACATATTATAACAGATTATAGGATCCATATTCATATCCATACTCATGATAATAACATATTGCACCAGAATTCAGAGGCTATTTCAGAGGACGTTCAATTTCACTCTCCCATTCTGGAAGTTTGTTGAAAAATTATAGAAAGTAATTCAAAAATGAATCTATCACATATTAACACTACAAACATGGTCAAATGGAATTTTCACATGTCCCCCCAAAGGGGGGATTATATTCTTTCTGAACATACAAATTATCATAGGCATACATCAGCATATTCAATGTAGTGAGTACATATTCCCCTCATAGTTGATAGACATTAATATACTCAAGAGTATACTCCAACTTAACTATAAACAAAAGGTCACCATATTCTGACCACTATATAGGATAAGAAACATATTACTACCCAATTAAAATTACTACCCTTGCAGTTATATGGTGAATATTGGAAGAATATAAAGTATCCACTAACTCTTCACCGAATGTATAAGGAAATTACTACGCTAATAGTACTTCTCATGGTAGCATAGTGATAGATTTTGGGTATCCTATAGAATATATACGAAATGTTAAATCTCCTCATGATGATATGTCATCTTGTAAAATATATAATCCATTAATCTGTGAACCATTGCATAGATCGGTGCTCATAACACTAGGGTAAATTATATATAGTTCCACATCAATTAAAAGATATATCTCACCACCGTCAATACATGACCTATAGAAATGAACAGTATCCTGAAATTCTAAATTTCATGAGTCATTCTCCATGTAATAGTGAATTCCCATTACATTATAGGGAGAGTAATATATCTCGGATGAGGAAGAATTAGGAATGGACATGGGAAAAGTGTTATTGGGGAAAACTTATCAATCGTGTTTTTGATCACAAACACCTCCATATATTTTATTATCAATAATTTAACGTAGTTATACATGCCTCACTTATATGAGAACCTATTGGAAACAATTCCATGGTGAAATTAAATGCACCTCCCTTATCTAGAATGTGAAAAACCTCTTCAGTCAATGATCATGCTCTACTTCCAAATATGAAACACCTCTTTCTCTATGGCCTAAGACATGATTTCCAGAAAGAACATTCTAGGGATATTCCATGCATAACTACAAATTGTATCTTCCCTTTTGATTATGATATCATAATCCTTATTTGATGTAGGAAACCGATATTTAGAAGATTGTAGAGCACTAAACATTTCCATAAACTCATATCAGTTGATCTCCCCCAACACAAAATCCTACAATCGACATTCATATAAGATATCCTAAGACCACATACCATGTGATCCTATTAGTCGGTATAATGAAATTATCCATTTTTAAGATAGTATCAGGATTTTAGAGAGAGGGATACTAATAGAATCCTAATATAGGTCTCTTGATAGAATGAGAACACATGTTAGATGGGATAGCTTAAATATCAATATGATTCGAATCCCACTATGTCCAGTAGCACACAATATGATAGGAACTATACTCATCACACAAATGGGTTTAAATGAACCAAATTGTAAAGATAATGTGGGAAGATACCATTAAATCCATTTGGATGAAACCCAACCCATAGGTATGGTGTAATTTTTACCACATCAAAATACATATGGTCATCAAATATAAGGTAGGTCTAGAAGAAAATAGAAACAGCTTCAAATTGGCCTCTTCGAACTATTATTAGGACATTTTCAAAATATCTACCACCCAAAAGGTAATCAAAACCCCAAATGATTTTGGATGTACTATTTGTGTCCCTATATCCTTCTACATCTGATCAAGGGTCAATATAACAATATTCATTAAGGTGATCAGTCTTCTATGGGCTGGGATGTGGTTATCAACTACAGATTTCATATTCATTCATACCAGCAAAAGAAATTCCAATATAATTTATGGCCTTATTTCAGAACATGATGGGAGATTCCCTCAATGACTCAGTTCACATATATAACCAAGGGAATAATAAATAAAGGATGGTCAAACCCTACAATTTTAGCAATCCAAATTGGATTATTGAATGGAATATATAGGGATAATTCATTGATGTAACCCTTGTAGATGATCCAAGTAGCACAGAGTCACTCTACTACATGGAGAATTAAGAAATATTTACTACTTTAGGATATTCCTTAGTGAACATCATCACTATCATAATAGATAACATAAACTAAAGGGTGGATGATGAATTTTGAGATGGTGATACAGTGCATGGAGAGGTTGGTTTCATTGATGAATAATATTAGTCTATATGCTCCTAAAATCATACTGAAAGTAAGAACATATTTTATTCTTTTGAGACCATGTTGGATGGACAAGAATGTAAGAGGATTTTTATTTTTAACAGAGTGGTATTTTTTATTCAAAAGGATTAGTGAATTCACATAGTTAAATACTTTAAAATAATAATATTATTATAATATTTATAATTCAGAAAAATCATAAGTTGTTTGGGGAACATCTAATTAAATCCTTATGAAGAAAAGGGATAATAAATGTGTTTCCAATGTTTCTTCAGTGTGACTGGAAAGAAAGATGCTTGGTTCTTGAAGATAAAAAATTTATAATATATTCCATTGGAATTCAAACAACGCTAGAAATGACTAATCGAAGATTATATATCATGGTAGATAATGTTTGTTATGAAAGTAACTGAATCTTGTTGAAGAAATATGACCACATGTAATTATGTTTAGAGTTTTTTTATGCATATTTTTAGGTGGATCTATTTCCAAATGTTTTACTAATTTTTGGGCCTCAAAATTTGGATTTTGGTTTCCTTTTGGAAAAGGAAGAATTTTTATTGGGGGAATAATTCGAAGACCTCTACATATAGTTCATGGAATTCATAGATGGTATGCTAAGATGCAAATGAAACACATAAAATGAATGATTCCATATAAAAGAGATATGCTAACCATGAAGCATGGTACAAAACAAGTATGCATACCACATTGGATAAACTAGTCATGGGTGGATCACAGTTCGAAGGATTTTTTCTGTTTGTGGGAGGTCAATACATTTTGGTGAAGGGTTTCATTTTCTAAATGGAGGTTGAGATTTTGTACTCTATGAAATAATAAAGGTGGTAAGTGGACTGTGTATAGAAATTTTTCATGTAAGAATCTGGTTTATTGGAAATTTTTTGTTCATGGAAGAAGCTAAGTATGCGGTGACGATGATACCACCTTTAAAATTGTAGTAAAATAGTTTTGTGAAATTTTTAGAGTTATTTTACTATATATTAGAGCATTATTACTTAATTCAATTTGGGAGATAAATTTATATAAGATAACATCTTCTCTTGAAGTAAAAATTTCGCTAAGTGAAGAAGACTTTGAGAGAGAGAATTCCATAAAGGAATCAATATAGAGAGTATATATTCAAGCAACAACGAACTTGTTCACAGAAACAAGGAATGTATGTGGAATAGGAAAAAGTGGTACCGAAAATAGCTAATGGTTCACAGAATTGAAAGAAGATCCTAAATAAAGAAGTAATATATTGAAGCAAAGTCAGTCAGCATAGAAGTTATGGTTTATTGTGTATCAGCGATACGTGGGGAAATACGTGGATCATTAGTGGTACACATGGTCAAGACATTCTATGGAGGAAGAGGCTATTTGTGAATAATTCAAACTATATTGTATATATAGGATAAAGGCAGTTTGTAGTGGTGGCAGATCAGTTCAAAGAAAAGGTAGGTCAGTTCATAGAGGGCTCAATGATGATTATACCAACTTCTAGGTAAAAAAGAGGTGAATTATTTTATTCAAAAAAATTCTTGATATCAGATCTAGAAGAACCAAAATATTTAATTAAATATTTTTTACTATGAGAATCACACACAGAATTGTTTAATTTTAAATGTGCTACCTGACTATAATGGAACATCCAACTCATTGTATTCCACATAAAATCATTATTTTCTTTTGGATTGTGTGGTATTGATTTATTTCCACACCATTCCAAGGACATATATAATATTTTTGAGTAGTGAACCATATAAATTCAATTGTTCCTTTTAATGTTAATTTGGATTGTGTTCATCAGGGAAAAAAATCTTTAACAAGAGGGGAAGTTTGTTTCATAATGAAGGAAAAATAAAAGAAAAATATATCAATAATTAAACCCCTCCCCCTCTTAGTGATACTTGAATATTTATTGGGATACATCACCTATAAATAAATGACATACACCGCCCAATTACATTCTATAAGGGATATATTGAATTGTGTGGATACATTAGATATACCAACATGAATGGTCGAAGATCCGTTAATTGGACATAGGATGGAACATTTCCATTCTATGTTATACAAGATGAGGTGACTAGAATTAGTAATTACTCATAGGATATTTTACTAAAAAATTTCACCCCCATATAGTATTAATTTCCTCTACTCTCTACCATTAAGATAATGTTTATATTTATTAATGGATATAATTCTAACATCATGAGGGATCAAGGTTTATAAAATAAGGTTATATAAAAATGGGAATTGGATACACTGACAATTTCCTATATTGTAGTAATAAACTCCCACACATATATATATATAATAATTTAGTATTTTAATAGAATTGAAATTTGAAGAATTTTTGTTTGATGGAAATATTTTTTTATTTTGAATGTGTTTATATTTCAATTATTGAATTTTAATAAAATATATTTTAACATATTTTTTATTCTTCTTTAAGAATCGAATGTAATAATGTCATAGAGTATTTGTTGAATTAATATGGTCCTTGAATGTCCCCCATATTATGAGAACCTTGATTTTATTTGAAAATGTTGTTAAATAATTATATGTGGTGGGATAACATACAATAATTTGACATATAGTACATATACTTCATGTTCCAGTACTCGTATGTGGACGAGTCTTTTTTCTAATGAACTTCTTGATTTCTAATCTCTAATATTGGAATATAGACCCACTTGTAGTAATTCCAAATGATTTGGGGTCATCGTATATTCCTATATAAATGAATTTTTAATTGTCCTTGGACATTAATATTATCATTTATTAATGACATGAATCACACACATAGATTTTCATACAAAACAATCACACCATATGTTAGAGGAAGGTATTGAGTATTCGGTGCCTCCCAATTGAAATGTTATTGATGGAAAAGTCGAGGAAGGATTTTTTCATTCTATATATAAAGAAGTAAATATCTTGATCCATTGATTAGAATAAAACTATCACCCTAAATCCCATGGATATTTTATTTTACTATTTTTTCAGACGGTCAAAGAAAGAAATATCAAGAAAAATAATTGAAAAAAATTGGTAACCTAGTTGATGATATATTTTGATAAAGGGAGTATGTAATAACCCTCAAATTCTCATTGGATTTAGAGTACAATGAGTAATTACTAGGCCTTAAGTGACATCCCCAATAAGACAAAGGATGGCAATAAATCCCAAAGGGTTTCAAAAACAAATTGTGGGTCAATTTTCCCTTTATGAAATAACCCTTAAACCAACCACGCATAACCAAACATTCACTATATGATGCATGAACAAATGAATGAAAACTATGAAACTTCATTTATGTTAAACCACATCAAGTAAACAACTACGGAAGACCAAACCAAACATCAAAGTACATAGCGGAAGAAAAACTCAATACTCTCAGAAGACTCCAAAACTCCATTATCCATAAGCTCTAAGCTCCACAATCACTGAACAGCCCCAATCATCACGAGGTAGTACTAAAAACATGGGAAGCATTAACTTTTCCCCTTTCCTGGAAAATAGAATTTGTAAAAGCACAAAAGTGCCAAAGAAGGGGTGAGTATAAAACATAGTAGGATTCCCCAATGAATTTCCTACTCATGCCACTTGGATAAAAGAGTTAGTAACATTTATATAAAAAAATTTATATAATTTTTTTTTCTCAAAAGCAGTTTATAACGAAATATAAACAAGTTTACCAAAACCACTTATAACCAAAAGCATTCAAATGAAATACAAACCAATTTTCCAGCGAGTTATTTTTCCAGAAAAATAACTAAACAAGATTTAGAACCATTTTACCAACATCCCTTTTGGGCATACCCAACCATTTCCAAACCCATGCAACCAACCATGAATGCTTCATTTTGACAGTTCTATACTCTTGAGCGGTTTCTCGTCGATCTAAAAAGTCATCAAAATGTAATTGTTTCCCATGTTCCATTAGACCTTTGGCACCGAGCACAAGCTCATATTTCTACCATGACTCGTACATATAGCTACCATGTGCCATTAAACCTTTTTCACCGAGCACAAGGTCATATTTCCACCAAGCCTCATAAATATAGTTACCATGTGCCATTACACCTTTGGCACCGAGTACAAGGTCTTATTTCAACCAAGCCTCGTACATGAAACTTGAACACACACAACATATTCCCATCAATCATTCCAAAACATCCTTTCAATAAAAACTCATTTTTAATGAAAACCATTTCCATCAAAACCATTTCAATGCCAAACTATTTCAATAAAACTCTCTTTTTATTGAAAACCAATTCCAACAAAGTCATTTAAATCTCAAACCATTTTAATAAAATACTTTTTTTATTGAAAACCCATTTTTCATCAAACCATTTACAATTTCAGAAAATAAATAATTTAAAATATACATTTCAAATTCAAGAAGCCAAATCACTTGCACAACAATCCACCAAGATTTCACAATTCCACTAAAACCATAAATCATCACTAAAGAAGATTTATTCTATGATTTTGAAAATCAATTCCATTAAAATAACCCAATTTGAAACTAATCCAAGAAATTATAACAAGAGGATTCAATAGAGAAGTCTCCTACCTTTAGGGTTTTAACGAAAACCACTACAAATGTAGAAGGCACAAGAAAATCGAGTAGCTTCTTCAAAAACCCTACTTAGATCTCTTCTCCTAGAAATAAAAATAACAAATATAATCATATTTGGCATCCACACACATATATCAAACCATAACAGGTGTAGATCTAAGAAACAGAGAGAAGAGGTGAAGTAGATCTATGTATATCTAAGAAACCGAACAAGAACGACGATGAATGATCACATACCTCAAGAATACATCCTTGATTCGCCAAGAGAAGCCTTTGGATCGCCTCCATAATGATAGGATAACCTTCCCTGGCCTTAGGAGGAGAAGAATCCCAAGTTAGGACCACTTAGGATGAAAAATGATCCACTTAGATACATAATGCGTGAGATCCACCTTTATAGGATCTCATTTATGTGGCCGCACAGTTTGTCCGCACTGTTAGACAAACCGTGCACTAAACATGTCTTAGCCATTGCCTCTGTAGACCCTACACTCATTGTTTGGCCACACTGTTAAACTATTGGGTGCCACCTATGTGGAGGCTACTTCCTCCAAGACCAACTACACATGGTTTTTTTTTGCACAGTTTAGACAAACTGTTCACCATCCGTGCAACTTTACCTTTGCATAAAAACATCATTCAATGTTCTCCCAACTCTCCCATTCATCACCCATAACATTAAAACCATTAAAACCAGGAATGTGAGGGTCACATACCAGAAACCGGGGGTACTATATTCTCCCCACCATTGGTCTTTCCATCCTTGGAAAGTAGAAAACCTTCATCCAACTGAAAGAGTTCTGGACATTGCTATTTCATTTCCTTTTCATGTTCCCAAGTAACTTCCTGTATCAGAACATGCTTCCATAAAACCCGCACTAGACCGATTCCTTTTCCATTTAAGACATTATCTTGCCTACCCAAAATCTGTATTGGGATATGTATCAATGATGCATCCGGCTCTAGGTCAATATGATCCCATTTGATCACATGGTCCGGATCAGGCTGAAACTTTTTCAATAGAGATACTTGGAACATATTACACACCGAACTAAACAATGGTGGTAATGACACCTCTCCAACCCATTCCAGTATCTCAAAAGGGACTATGTATCTTGAAGATAACTTTCCATGCTTCTCAAAATGACGATGTTCAAGCCTTGCAGAGATCCTCAAGAAGACATGTTCACCCACACCGAACGACAACGGTCTTCAACGGTGATCTGCATAAGATATATGATGACTCTAAGCTATCTCCATCCTTTTTCAAATCAACTAGATCTTTTCTATTGTTTCTTTGACAAGTCATGGCCTGAATATTGATGTTTCACCCATTTACACTGAGAATAGTGGAGAACGACATGGATGCCCTTACAATGCTTCAAACGGAGCCATGTGTATCGGGGCTTGATAACTGTTATTTTATGAGAACACCACTAAGGATATATGCTACTCCCATGTACCACAGAAATCCATTACACAATCCTGAAACATGTCTTCCCATGTTTCAATCATGCGCTTGTATTTCCCATCCTTCTAAGGATGATACGACGTTCTCATAGTCAACTTAGTTTGAAGGGCTTGTTGTAATGATTTCTAGAAACGATATGTGAACCTCAGATCTCTATTTGGGGCTATAGAAACTAGTACACCAAGACTCTTTACAACTTCTTGGATATAAATTTTTGAAAGATCCTCCACTGTTTGGGTTTCACGAATAGGGATGAAGTAGAAAGACTTGGTTAGATGATACACTATCACCTAAATGGCATCGTGTTTCTAGACCATTATTGGAAGACCTGTAAAAAAATCCATTGTTATCTGATCCCATTTCCACAATGGGATGGACAATGATTGTATCATACTAGCTGGTCCCTGATGTTTTTATTTTCCTAGTGACAAGTTAAGAACCCCGAGACAAACTCGGTCACCTTCCTTTACTTGTCACACCAAAAAAATGTGCCTTCAACTCCTTTTACATCTTCTTTGTAACTGGATATATAGCCCACCCTAAATGGTAGTAAGCATGGTGGGGTTTTTCCTGAAAAATTATAGGTACAACCATCCGATATCTATAACACACCACTGAACCCCCATCAAGTTTCCAGCCATCAATGGTCTCCCCACCATTGAGTTTTGAACATACAACCAGACATTATGCATCAAATGTTTTTTGCTTATTTGATCATTTTTACTAGATCAGGAACAAGCGTAGCTGAAAAAAACTGCAGCATCACCTCGGTCTTCACATTCCAAATGCATGTCTTCTAAGGCCAACATCAACTGCCATTCATCTGATGCTTCTTTCACCAACTGATCATATGACTTTCTACTCAACGCATCTATCACCGAATTTCCTTTCCCCGGTGTATACATCCTGTCAAAGTAAAACTTTTGGAGATACATCGTCCACCTCTATTGCCTCGAATTCAAATCTCGCTGTGAGAAAATGTGTTTCAAGCTTTTGTGATCCGTAAACATAGTAAATTTCCCACCAAAGAGATAATGTCTCCATGTTTTAAAATCCCGGATGACCGCAACTTACTCCAAATCATGTGTTGGGTAATTCTTCTCATGCACCCTCAACATCCTTGAACCATGAGCAACCACATGGTCTCCTTGCATAAGAACCCATCCCAACCCTGATCCTGAAGCATCACAATACACCACATACCCCTATCCTGATTATGGTAAAATCAATATAGGTGCTGATGTAATCCAAACCTTCAGTTCCTGGAAAGACTGTTGCCATTCTTCTGTCCATAAGAATGGAGAAATATTCTTTGTCAGAGTTATCATATGTGAAGCTAGTCGTGAGAAATCAGGCACAATGAGTCGCTATTAACCAGCTAGACCAAGAAAACATCGTATCTCGAAAACATTCTTTGGTGGTTTCCATGAGATAATGGCTTCTACCTTTTCCAGATCAATAGAAACACCTTTCTCAAAAATGACATGGCCAAGGAAACGTACTTCCTGTATCCAAAAATCTCACGTTTATAATTTGGCATACTGTTGGGACCAAGTTGAATGAAGATGAAAGTTTGAAGAGTTAGCTTTTGCAGAGTGTTGTATTTTGTTTTCAAAGGAGATAAATCAATTCACTTTGTAGAAGGATCATAAATCAGACGATGCTTTGCTGGTATGTATTTCACACAAATCATGAGTTAGGAGAACTTGTGATGCAAGCCTTATGAAGGAAAGGGGGAGAAATGATGATGCCAGTCATATAATTTTTTGATTGGAAGGAATGATGCTGCTGGAAGATAGGAAAGATTCAGTTCCCATTGCAACTTTGACGATGCTTAAGCTGATCTATCAAAGGATAAATATCACGATAGTGGGATTCGTGATAAGAGCAGAAGAATGGTTATGGGAAGCAGTAAAGTGAAAAAATGGCAAAGCAGTAGACAATCTGGGGATGGCTGAAAAGCACAGTTTAAGGTGGCGCCATTTTCCAGTGTTTTCCAAATTTTAGGGCCTGAAAATCGGGAGATGAAGAAATGTGCTTGGAAATGGATGTTGCGCATAAGATTGAAGATGGTTTATACGTGCAAAAGAGTTATTCAAGGTCATAACGATGAAAAATGACAAAGGAATGGAGTGCGCGGAAATTTAGGCACGTTTCACGCAAAAATAAAGTGGTGCGCGCAATATCTGCGGGATGCGCGAAATAGTAGCGGGTTGCGCGAAAAATCTGCGGGATGCGCGAAATATTGGCATGGTGCGCGAAATTGAGGAATAAAGTTTTCGCGCAAATGATGGTTAGATATCAGAAGATCAAAAATTGGCAAAGGAATAAAATGCGCGAAATATTGGAGCAGTGCGCGAAATCTGATGTTGCATGAAAGATCGGGTTTGCGCGCAATGTGGAACGCGGTGCGGAATTTTGCGTGCAATTGGTGCTTCATGCTTAGAAGGATGAAAAATGGAAAAGGCATGAGGTGCGCGGAATATTGAAGCATGGCGCGAAATATGAAGTTGCATAAAAGAGTTTTTAAGCGCTTGGAGGAGGTTTTACGCGCGGATTAGTGTTTTTCGCGCGGGTTCAAAAATGCCGATAAATATGAGGCTAATCCTTGTTAGTTGGTAATGCTCGACACTTAGAAGAAATCTCGAGCTCTGGTGCGCGTAAATTATATGCTAAGTGAGTTGCGCGAAAAGGAAGAAGTTTGCATGAAAAGAGGATAGCTGCGCGAAAACTTGAGAAGTTGCGCGAAAAGAGAAAAAGTTGCGCGCAAAAGGAAAGGTGCGCGAAAACATTTTTCGCCCAAAAAGGGTTTTACGCGCAAGTCACCCTAAAGGCTGCGCGAAATATTTGGGGTCTTCGCACGTATTCAGTTTTGCGTAAGAGGGTTCTTACCAGCTTCTGGGTAAGAAAGTGAAGATTTGTACTTAAGAGAATACATCTGTTCAATTGTAAAGAAGCACTGAAACATTGTGTTACCCTATTTGTGCTAAGAGGGAGCACATGCACTATTAGATTGTTTTTAAAGTGCTGCACGAGTGTAAGGGTATATCCTACTCGTTGTATTCCACATCAAAGGATTGTTTTCTAGTGGATTGTGTGGTACTGGATTGTTTCCGTACCATACCAAGGACGTAGCTACTCTTGTTGAGTAGTGAACCTTGTAAATCTTGTGTTCCTATGGTTGTGTGTGTTCATCAGGGA
This sequence comes from Viscum album, assembly GCA_963277665.1. Classification (NCBI taxonomy): domain Eukaryota; kingdom Viridiplantae; phylum Streptophyta; class Magnoliopsida; order Santalales; family Viscaceae; genus Viscum; species Viscum album. The sequence continues at coordinate 1,222,392,545 of OY728131.1, read as the reverse complement.
AGAAACTCCTTAACAGGAGGCGAAGGTTGTTTCAAAAAGGGAGAAACTTAAAAAGGAAAAGATATCACTGATTCACCCCCTCCCCCTCTCAGTGATACTTAGATCCTGATTGGGAACTTCAATTGGTATCAGAGCGAGGTTCCCTTCGTTTACTCTTTGATGAAGTGTCTGAAGAGAAGTTGTGATGGAAAATCTAAATTGCGTGAACAGTAAGGGGATTCCAATCTTCGATGGAAAGAACTATCACATCTAGAAGGACAAAATGATTCCGTATCTTATGTCTCTTGGTTATGAAGTTCTTGAAACTACAACAGATGGATTTCCTGATATTGATGACAAGGTCCCTCTTACTCCTGTCGATAAGAAGAATCTTGAGAATGATGGAAGAGCTAAAAATGCATTACTCTCATCACTTTCTGAGAGTGAGTTTTTAAGAGTGAAAGGTGTCACTACTGCTAAAGGCATCTGGGATAAGCTAATGAATATATATGAAGGAAATACAAAAGTGAAGAAGGCAAAACTACAAATATGGAGGCTGAAGTATGAAGACTTGAAAATGGGAGAATCTAAATCTGTTGGGGAATTATTTACCAGAGTTAATTACATTGTCAGTACAATCAGATGTCTTGGTGAAAAATTAGAAGATGATACAGTTGTTGAAAAGATCCTGAGAATTCTGCCTGACAAATTTGATGCTAAAGTTTCTTCACTAGAAGACAGAGATCCGGAAACATTATCTCTTGATGATTTGCACAGTACTCTCATCACTTATGAGATGAGAAGAGAGAAGACCCTGAAGAGCAAAGCAAAAACTGATAGAGAAATGTCTTTCAGGGCAGAAAAGAAAGAGAAGTCGAAGAAAATTCTTATTAATGAAGAAGCTGGTGAATCCAACTCTGAAAATTAGGTATGTCAAAATTTTGATGAAATTCTATCCTTGTTTTCTAAAAATGTTAAAAGAGGCACTGGGAAATACAAAGGGAAACTCCCTTTGAAATGTTTTGAATGTGGAGCAGTTGGCCACTTTGCGGCTAATTGCCCTCAAAAGGGGAAAGATGTCGTCAGTGATGAAGAAGATAGAGGACCAAGAAGGTCATGGAAGAAACAAGATCGAAAAGATAAATATTCTGGTAGAAGTCAGAATAAAAAGTTCTTTAAATCAAAAAGAAGAAGCTTTTTGTCAAAAGATAAGGAAGATGATGATAGCGAGACTGAATCAGAAAATCTGCTACTGAAAAAACTAGAGAGAGTACCTTTTTTGCAACAGTGAATAATGATGATTATGAGAGTAGTAGCACTGAAGAAGAAGATACTCGACTTGAACAGTATCTGAAAGAAGAGCTGAAGGAATGTTTGAGGAAGATCAGAAAACTGGAGAAAGAAAACAACAAGTTAATAAAAGAAAGTTCCACAGTAAACAATCAAGAAGGTTTTACAGATGATAAAATCATGATGGAAAAACAGATTGATGATCTGAAAAATTATCTTGAGAATACAAAGAATCGTAATGATCATCTTGAAGTGAAGTTGAAGGCAAAAGAAGAAGAGCTGGAACTTGTCCAACAAAAACTGCATAAAGCTAAAGAAATGAATATCAGTTCCAAAAATTCTATCTCAGAAGTAGGGGAATGTTCCAGTAAGAATGAACCAAAAAGGGATCTACAAAACTTACCTTCAAAGGTTGAAATGAAAGAAAAAACTGGTTCTGATAAGAACAAGGCTGGAAAGACAAAGTATGTGGTCAAAATCAGCAATGCAGAAAAATCAGAAGTACATAAAAATCTTGTGTCAAGAAAATCTTCTAATACTTCTGGTACTGTTGAATCTGAGCTGAAGAAGAGAGTTACAAATGAAAATATGATGGTTTTTGAGAAGCGTGTTCACAACTCCATTTAATATAAAGGTTTCAGAGGTAAATATTCTTTCTATGGTTACTGCTGGTATTGTGGTGGATTCGGACACATGGAAAGTATGTGTTGGTTTAACCAACAACATTACAACTATTCCAAAAGTTTTGAAGGACAATGATTGAGGGGGAGTCAATGCTTTCAAAATAGAAGATCTCCAAATAAGGTTCAGAAGATATCTGAGAAGACTGGTGTGATGGTTGGGAATAGATTCCAACCACTGGAAACTTATTGTGAAAGATGTGATCAACCTGGACATCTGGCTAAGGGCTGCCTTAGTGTGTTACCAGAGCAACAAAAGTTTGTTAATAATCCTCAGAAGACAGAGTTTTTAAAATACAAAAGGGACAAGTATGATAAGTCTGAAAAGAAAGAATGTATGGTTCTCTGGCCAGAACACATTGATTTGGCTAGGAAATTGGAAGAAGCAAAACAGAAAGTGAAGGAAAAGGAAGAACAAAAATCACTTGTTGTTGAAACAGCTTTGAAGGCTACAAAAGGAGAGCGTCCATGGATTCTTGATAGTAGATGTTCATCTCATATGACAGGAGACTTAAAGCTGCTGAAGAATGTAAAAGACTTTAAATAAGGAACTGTGACATTTGGAAATGATGAATCTCTAAGGATCAAAGGTGTTGGATCGGCCATCATTGGAAAAGAAAAGATGAAATCCAGAAAAACACTATATGTTGATGGACTGAAACACACCCTGCTCAGTGTGTCACAACTCTGTGATGAGGGCAACAAAGTGATCTTCAGAAAAGATGGATTTGTTGTAAAAGTGAAAATGATGGAAACATAGTTACAAGGGGCCAGCGTACAAGGGGGAATTTGTTCCAAGTTGGGGATGGACAGAACTCTTGTTACATGAGTGTGGTGGATGAAAATAAATTATGGCATAAAAGGCTGGGGCATATGTGTCATAGAAATATGTGCAAGATGTCAAAGCGAGAAAGTGTTCGGGGTATGCCTGATTTATCAAGAGAAAGATATTGGTGCTGCACTATTTGTGAGAAAGGGAAGATTGCTAATTCTATGCACAAGAGAGTTGAAATTAGCTCAAAAAGACCCTTAGAACTCATACACTCAGATATATGTGGGCCAATGAGCAAGCAATCTTCAAATGGAGATAAGTACTTCATTACTTTCATTGATGACTTTACTCGCATTACTTGTGTTATGTACATGAGACATAAGTCAGATGCTCTAACAATGTTTAAGAGTTTCAGAAGGAAAGCAGAGAAAGAATGTGAATATTCAGTGAAGAAGTTTAGAACTGATAATGGTGGTGAGTATAAGAATGAAGAGTTTGAAAGTTATCTTGAGAAACATGGAATTCGGCATGAGTTTAGTTCACCATACACACCTCAACAAAATGGGGTGGCTGAAAGAAAGAATCGAAGTCTGGTGGAAATGGGGAGAACTATGTTACTTGAACATAGTCTCTCTCATTATTATTGGAGGCAAGCCATGAGCACTGCTGTGTATATTCAGAACTGGTGTTTCTATAGACCAAACTCAGATATGACTCCATATGAAATGTTCTATGGAAAAACTCCAAGTCTGAAACACTTGAGAGTCTTTGGGAGTCCATGTATTATAAAGAAGAAAGGTGGAAATCTGGGAAAGTTCGAGCAAAGAGGAGATGACGGAATTTTTCTCGGCTATGCTCTAGAAGGAAGAGGATATAGATGCCTCAACAAAGAAACAGGAAGAATTTTTGATTCTTCAGATGTAAAAGTTGTTGAAAGTGCTGAGAAAGAAAAGCAGTCATATGTTGATGTGGAAGTCGAGCGGGATAGAGAAGATTTTGTTAACAATTATGATAATGTTGCAGAATTTGTTCATCCTACTCAAGAAGAGGAATCTGACTCAGAAATATCAAGTGATGAGGATGAAGTTCAAACAACTCATCCTAGGTTGAGGAAACAAGTGGAGGCTCAGAACATTATTGGAGATAAAAATCAGAGGGTTCAAACAAGAAGAACAATGAATGCTATATCACATACTTCTCTTTATTCAAAAGTTGAACCGAATGATGTAAATGAAGCATTTGAGCATCCAGAATGGGTTCATGCTATGAATGAAGAGCTTGATCAGATAGAGAAGAACAATACTTGGGAACTTGTACCCAAGCCGGACAACAAGAACATTATTGGTACAAAGTGGGTTTTTCGAAACAAGCTGAATGAAGAAGGTAATGTAATAAGAAACAAGGCAATATTGGTCTGCAAAGGATATTCACAAATTGAAGGTATTGACTTTGATGAAACCTTTGCTCCAGTAGCTCGATTAGAAACAATCAGAATATTTCTTGCCATTGCTGCACAACGAGGTTACAAAATCTTTCAAATGGATGTAAAATCTGCATTCTTAAATGGTGATCTTGACGAGGAAGTTTACATTGATCAACCTTGTGGATTTGTTATTGGGAAAGATGAAATCTATGTGTGCAGGTTGAAGAAGGCTCTGTATGGGCTAAAATAGGCTCTGAGAGCATGGTATTCTAAATTAGATACTTGCTTGAAGAAGATGAACTTTAAGAAAGGGAGAGTTGACAGCAATCTCTACATCAAGAAATGTCAGGAGTTTTCACTGATCGTTATTGTTTATGTCGATGATATTATATTTGCTGGAAATAATGAAAGATCATGTGAAAAATTTGCTGAGGAGATGAAGAAGTTATTTGAGATGTCCATGCTAGGTGAAATGAAGTACTTTCTTGGGTTACAAATTTCACAGAAGAAGAATCATGTTTTTCTGTATCAAGAAAAGTATGCTAAGGAACTTCTGAAGAAGTTTGGCATGGAAAATTCGAAACTAGTTTCCACACCGATTTCAGTGGGAACCAAGTTGTCTAAAGATGGAGAAGGCAAGGAAGTTGATCAGAAAGAGTTTCGAAAACTGATTGGAAGTCTGCTATATTTGACTACCTCAAGACCCGACATCGTCTATGCTGTTACTTTATGTGCAAGATTTCAGAGTGCTCCTAAAGAATCACATTTGATTGCTGGAAAAAGAATTCTCAGATATATCAAAGGCACAACAAACTTTGGAATCCGGTATGACGGCTCTGAAAATATTGATCTATTTGGGTATTCTGATGCTGATTGGGCAGGAAATGTTGATGATCGAAGATCCACATCTGGTGGAGTATTCTTTCTAGGAAAAAGCTGTGTTAGTTGGCATACCAAGAAATAGAATTCAGTAACTCTTAGCACAGCTGAGGCTGAGTATCTTGCTGCTACTCAAGCTGCAACTCAACTAATGTGGATGAAGACTCAGCTGGAAGATCTACTTGTTGAAGTAAAGCTACCATTGCTCTTGGGTTGTGATAATCAGAGTGCAATCAATCTTACAAGAAATCTAGTACAACATTCTCGTTCAAAACACATTGATATAAAGTATCACTTCATCAAAGAGTAGGTTGAAAAGAATGAACTGAGGCTGGAGTATGTTCCTACATCTGAACAAATTGCTGATATATTTACAAAACCGTTACCGAAGGAACCATTTTCAAAGTTGAGGTTGAACATGGGTGTACAACCTCCTTCTCATCAAGGTTAAGGTACATGTTTCTGTCCCCTCTCTCGTCTTAGCTTTGGATAGTGTTTTCAAGGGGGAGAATTGTTTCATAAATCTATCCATAATGAAGAATGTATTTTGTGAGAGTTGTGGGTAAGCTGTGAATTCAGCATGTATGTTAGTGAACTATTCTAACTATTTGTTGGAGTGGTTGTAGGAAACAAAGTTGTTTTACAGGAAAGTTGAAGAAGTGAAGAATGATATTGTAAGAGTGAAGAATGCTGAAGTAAAAGATTGCAAGATGTTCTGAAGAAGGATGAGGAGGTATGTTCATGAGATTTCACAGTCACTGCTTTTGGACAGCATGGTTTTGGCTGTCAATAAATCTTGTTTCCTACAATGAGTTAGCTCACGTAGGCTTAGAATTGTTGATAAGTAATCCATTGCAAAAGGTTTCAAAATTAAGTGATTTATGAATCATTGTTGACAACAAAATCCAAAGGGGGAGATTGTTGGGACCAGGTTGAATGAAGATGAAAGTTTGAAGAGTTAGCTTTTGCAGAGTGTTGTATTTTGTTGTCAAAGGCAATAAATCAATTCACTTTGTAGAAGGATCATAAATCAGACGATGATTTGCTGGTATGTATTTCACACAAACCATGAGTTAGGAGAACTTGTGATGCAAGCCTTATGAAGGAAAGGGGGAGAAATGATGATGCCAGTCATATAAAGTTTTGATTGGAAGGAATGATGCTGCTGGAAGATAGGAAAGATTCAGTTCCCATTGCAACTCTGACGATGCTTAAGCTGATCTATCAAAGGATAAATATCACGATAGTGGGATTCGTGATAAGAGCAGAAGAATGGTTATGGGAAGTAGTAAAGTGAAAAAATGGCAAAGCAATAGACAATCTGGGGATGGCTGAAAAGAACAGTTTAAGGTGGCGCCATTTTGCAGTGTTTTCCAAATTTTAGGGCCTGAAAATCGGGAGATGAAGAAATGTGCTTGGCAATGGATGTTGCGCATAAGATTGAAGATGGTTTATACGTGAAAAAGAGTTATTCAAGGTCAGAATGATGAAAAATGACAAAGGAATGGATTGCGCGGAAATTTAGGCACGTTTCGCGTAAAAATAAAGTGGTGCGCGCAATATCTGCAGGATGCGCGAAATAGTAGCGGGTTGCGCGAAAAATCTGCGGGATGCGCGAAATATTGGCATGGTGCGCGAAATTGAGGAATAAAGTTTTCGCGCAAATGATGGTTAGAGATCAGAAGATCAAAAATTGGCAAAAGCATAAAATGCGCGAAATATTGGAGCAGTGCGTGAAATCTGATGTTGCAGGAAAGATCGGGTTTGCGCGCAATGTGGAACGTGGTGCGGAATTTTGCGCGCAATTGGTGCTTCATTCTTAGAAGGATGAAAAATGGCAAAGGCATGAGGTGCGCGGAATATTGAAGCATGGCGCGAAATATGGAGTTGCATAAAAGAGTTTTTACGCGCATGGAGGAGGTTTTACGCACGGATTAGTGTTTTTCGCGCGGGTTCAAAAATGCCTATAAATATGAGGCTAATCCTTGTTAGTTGGTAATGCTCGACACTTAGAAGAAATATCGAGTTCTGGTGCACGTAAATTATACGCTAAGTGAGTTGCGCGAAAAAGAAGAAGTTTGCATGAAAAGAGGATAGCTGTGCGAAAACTTGAGATGTTGCTCTAAAAGAGAAAAAGTTGCGCGCAAAAGGAAAGGTGCGCGAAAACGTTTTTCGCACCAAAAGGGTTTTACGCGTAAGTAATTTGAATTGCGCGCAAGTCACCCTAAAGGATGCGCGAAATATTTGGGGTCTTCGCACATATTTAGTTTTGCGTAAGAGGGTTCTTACCGGCTTCTGGGTAAGAAAGTGAAGATTTGTACTTCCGAGAATACATCTGTTCAATTGTAAAGAAGCACTGAAACATTGTGTTACCCAATTTGTGCTAAGAGGGAGCACATGCACTATTATATTGTTTTTAAAGTGCTGCACGAGTGTAAGGGTATATCCTACTCGTTGTATTCCACATCAAAGGATTTTTTTCTAGTGGATTGTGTGGTACTGGATTGTTTCCGTACCATACCAAGGACGTAGCTACTCTTGTTGAGTAGTGAACCTTGTAAATCTTGTGTTCCTGTGGTTGTGTGTGTTCAGCAGGGAAGAAACTCTTTAACAGGAGGCGAAGGTTGTTTCAAAAAGGGGGAAACTTAAAAATAAGAAGATATCACTGATTCACCCCCTCCCCCTCTTAGTGATACTTAGATCCTGATTGGGAACTTCACATACAAGCGATGATCTCTCAAGATTTGTAACATTATCTCTAGGTGCACCTCATGATCATCCCTTGTCTTTGAATAGACCAAAATTTCGTCCACAAACACCACATGAAAAGAATCCAGATATTGATGAAGTATCTGATTCATCAATTCCATGAACACTGCTGGCACATTCGTTAGACCAAAGGAAATAACCACATATTCATAATGGCCATATATTCTTCTAAAAGTTGGTTTAAGAATATCGTCCTTCCTCACCCTCAATTGATGATATCCAAACCTCAGGTCAATCTTGGAGAATCATTAGGCTCTTTTCAACTGGTCGAACAAGTAATCAATTTGTGGAAGTGGATATCCATTCTATATCATAATTTGGTTAAGTCTACGATAATCAACACAGAGCCTCAAAGTTCCATCCTCCTTTTTCACTACAACATTGGCGCTTCCCACATATACATGCTAGGCCGGATAAACCCTTTGTTTTCTAACTCTTCCAGCTGGCCTTTTAATTCCCGAAATTCTGTAGGTGTCATTCAGTAATATGGAAGTGAGATAGGATTTTTCCATGGAATGAGATCAATAATAAACTCCACTTATCTTATGGGAGGTAACCTAGAGAATTATTCATAAAATACTTCCATGAACTAATCCACCACTAACGGAAGAACACACTACTCAACACCCTCTACCGATTCCAATGATAACATCGCCAACTGATACGATAACGTGCCCACTTCAGGTGCCAACAAACCCATTGCACCCTTCCTTTCATGCCTCTCTCTTCTAAAAAGAAGTCTAATCCCATAGCGTCTCGTAAAATCCATTTTTCGCACATTACAGTCGATGTGGGCCTTAAACGCCACCAGCAAATCCTTTTCCAGGATTAAAACATACCCATATATCTCAAGCGCTAAGAAATTCTACATTAGGTCAACCTCACCCACAATGATACCATGTGCTCTACATAAGAGGGATCGACACTCTCTTAGACCCAGAGGATTTTGGAGTTTCAAAAGTGATGGCATCATTTCTACCCTTAAACCTAGCAACTCAACCACATGTACATCAATAAATGTGTGTGAAGCATCTATATTCCCCATGGGTACCACCATGTATCCTCCTCCCAAAGCTCCCAACAGATCCCACTTAGCTACCGATGCTTGATTCAGCATCTCTGTGCAATCACCGGTACACAACACTGCTATTTTTTTGAAAGGATCTATTTCCTTAACCCTGATTCGAAGATCCTTTCCTTCAACGATGTGTTACCCGCCACCTCGGTTGAAAACCACACTAAGCTCAAAATCATAGTTGTATACTCCGTCCCAGACATATGATCTTGCATCAAATTGATGAAATCAGTTGTGCACTGAATTCTGAACGTATGTGGGTAGAATTGTGTATTAAAAAATTCCTCAAAGCCTTCCCACATCATACCCTGGTTCATTCTCACTTGTACTACCAACTTCCACCAATGAAGAGAAAGATCTAATAGCTTATAAGTTTATAGATTTACATTCAACTCTAACAGTGTCCCCAAGAATTCAAAAATTCAGTTCATTTCGAACAGCCATGCCTCTACCCTTTCTAGGACCAAATCACCCCTAAAGATGGGTGGATCTTGCTTTTGAAACTGGACCTCATAATCAACATATTTTGGTTCTTCCTCTTTATTCACACTTCCCACAGTCTGGAATGTTTGTACTATTCTCTAGACTAACTACTAGTTCACCTAGGGCTCAGGAGAAACCACATTCTCATTGGCCACTTATGGTTAGTCTCTAAGATGCTTACCTGGTTCCATTTATAAACAAACAACAACTTCGGTCAATATGACTCTCTAGCAATTTATGGCTTAGCATTTCAAATTCTATCGCATCATCTATCATAGAATTGTTTTCCAAACCTACCTTTTTCCATGTTCAATCATTTTTTAAAACATTCAACATGCTTTTTGAAAATCAAACCATTTTCAAAATAGACCAAATATCATGTTTTCTTAATATTTCACTTAAAATAATTTTTTCATTTTTTCTTTTCAAAAATTCACACCTTGCAAAAAATAATAAGTCATTCCTCACAATGAGATATGTAATCCCAGTGGGAAGTAATTACTATACAATTCATGCCATTCTCATCTCATTGCCTAAAGCCATGAAAATGATATTTCCAACATTCTAGAAGTGTATCCCAAACACTTATGTACCCAACACCCTTGTAACTTTATGTTCAATATAAATGGGTTAGCTATGTCCTTTTATGCTATACATTTCAAGCTCCAAAAATTTTACTACTATCTAATATTTCATCCCAAGGAATAGACAAGAAGGAATTTAAACTCCAAGACTAGGAACATCAATGACTACTTGTTAGGAAGGGACCGAACAAGTTGATACCATTTGTAATGACCCGAAAATTCTCATTCGCTTGAGAGTAAAATGAGTAATTACTAGGCCTTAAGAGACATCCCAAAGATGCCAAAGGCTGGAAATAAATGCTAAAGGGTTTCAAATACAAGTTGGAGAATGATTTACCCTTTAATAAATAACCCATAAACCAACCAAGAATAACAAAAAATTCAATATATGATGCATGAAAAAATGAATGACAACTAAACAACTTTATTTATGTCAAACCACATCAAGTACACAATAGCGGAAGACCAAACCAAAAATCAAAGCACACATTGGAAGAACAACTCAAGAATCTCAAAAGACACCAAAAATCCATGATTCACAAGGTCCAAGCTCCACAATCACCGAACAACCCCCATCATCACGAGGTAGTACTAAAGCCATGGGAAGTGTTACCTTTTCCCCTATCCCAGAAATTAGCATCTGAAAAAGCACCAATGTCCCCAATTAGGGATGAGTATAAAACTCAGTAGGTTTTTCCAATGACTTCCCTACTCATTCCACTAGGATATAAGAGTTATCAACATTTATATAAAAACATTGTATATAAAAGATTTTCACAAAAGTAGTTTATAAATAAATATAAAGAAGTTTCCCAAAACCACATATAACAAAAAGTATTCAAATGCAAAAGAATCCAATTTTCCAGCAAGTTGTTTTTCTAGAAAAATAACTCAAAAAGATTTAGAAGCATTTTAAAAACATCCCTTTTGGCATACCCAACCATTTTCTAACCCATTCAACCAACCATGCATGCTTCGTTATGATAGTTCAATACTCATGAGCGGTTTCTCATTGATATACCATGTCGTCAAAAGGTAATTGTTTCCCATGTGCCATTACACCTTCCACCCCAAGCACAACGTCATATTTTATCCAAGCCTAGTACATATAGTTACCCTGTGCCATTACAACTTTGGAACCGAGAACAAGGTAATATTTCAACCAAGCCTCGTACATATAGTTACCATGTGCCATTACAACTTTGGTACTGAGAACAAGGTCATATTTCATCCAAGCCTCATAAATTCAACATGAAAACACACCATATATTCCCATAAATCATGCAAAAACCCCTTTTCAATAAAACACCTTTTTATTGAAAACTATTTCCATAAAAAACATTTCAATGCAAAACCATTTCAATTCCAAAACATTTCAATAAAACTACATTTTTATAGAAAACCAATTCCATTAAAATAATTTCAATATCAGAACATTTCAAAAAAACACTTTTTTTATTGAAAACCCATTTTTCATCAAACCATTTACAATTTTAGAAAATCCATAATTTAAAATCACATTTTAAATTCATGATGCCAAATCACTTATACAACAATTCACAAAGATTTCACAATTTCCCTAAAACCATGCATCATCACAAAAGATGATTTAATATATGATTTTCACAATAAATTCCATTCAAATAACCCAATTTTAATATAAGACAATAAATTCTAACAATATGATTCAAGAGCTAATACTCCTTCCTTTTCGGTTTTGACGAAAACCACAACAAACGAATAACACACAAGAAAACTAGGTTGATTCTTCAAAAACCCGCCTTAGCTCTCTTATCCTTGTAAGACCAAGACCAAATCACATCATATTTTGCATCCACACACTTATATAGACACATAACTGGTGTAGATCTATGAAACCAATAGAAGAGGCGATGCAGATCTAAGTAGATCTATGAAACCAAATAAGAATGATGAAGAACAATCACATACCTCATGATTGAGGATTTGATTAGCCAAGAGAATCCATCATATCTCCTCTGAAACGATGGGAGAACCTTCCATGTCCTTAGGAGAAGCAAAATACCGAGTTAGGGTTTCATAGGAGGAAAAACGATCCACTTAGAGGGAAAATGTGTGAGATTCATCTTTATAGGATATCATTTAAATGGCCGTATGGTTTTCTCACACAGTTAGACAAACCGTGCACTAACCCTACGTTAGCCACTTCCTTGGCAGAACTTCCATCCACGGTTTGTCACAAAGGTTAGGAAAACCATGTGCTGCCCATGCGGAAGCTACTACCTCCAAGACCAACTACGCATGGTTTTTCCGTATGGTTTAGACAAACTGTGCATCAACCGTGCGACTCCCCCTTTGCATCGAAACTTCATTCAATGTTCTCCCGACTCTCCCATTAATCACCCTTAACATTAAAACCACGAAAATCATGAATTAAGGGTTACATATTGGAAACCCAGGGTACTAAAGAGTAAATTACACAGTGATTATTTGTATGTTGTTTTTCATTATTTCATAATTATGTTTTTTAATTGGGTTTATCGACCAATTTTTAGGCAGTAAACCTATAATTTAGTCAATCCTTTATAATTCCAATGAGAAATAATCCAAGGGAGTCACACACCATGTTTTTCCATCAATCTCAATTATATTCTACATGGACATAAATACATAAATAAATATTACTATCAAGGATAATGAATATTTTTATTAACATTTAATTAATTGAAAATATTAATTTATGATTACATTATTTAATATTTATTTTGATGTTTAATAAATGAAATAAGAGTTTTAAAGGACTTATATAGTGTTTGGTGTAAAATATTATGTAACAAAACACCTAAATAAAATTTACTATAACATAAGTGGGCTTGTACTATAAAATAATAATAATGATAAAAAAATCAATATTTTTATGAGACAAGGGGTTTATAAGTGGATTTTATAATATTTAAGGGATGACATGTAATTAAATAAAATTTAAACTTAAATGTTATCTATAAAAATTAATGGTTATATATATAGTAAACGATGTGTAATAGAAAAATCAATTTATTTAACACAATGATTTCTTTCTTGACTCATCATTCCCTCTCCCTCTCAAGAATGAGAAACATAATAGATATTACTTCAATACCAACGGAAAACATATCAATAACAACAAAGTAAGAAAATCGATTCGTTATTCTAGTACCCAGAGGTCAATTTAAAATTCATGGAGATTAAAGGCGAATATCTGCATCACTTCTAGAGGTATTTTATCATTGGACCCACACATCAAAATTTTGAAAATGAGAAATGGTTTTTTTTGAATGATTAACATTTACATTGAAGAAAGATCACAATATAAGGTATTTTCATTCTTCTGATCTATATAAATATATTTTAAATTTTACATGAAATACCCAAAAACAAATAAATATATTAAAATTATAAAATGATATCTCATAGTGTAACATAAACATAATAATGAGTTTTTTGATAGCTTGTGTGACATGCAAGACTGAGTTATTCTAAACATAAATGACTAATTATAAATGTTACTCTTATAACACTGAAATTAATTTTATAAGAATGAATAATATTATCTGATTTGTGAAAAATATATATATTTCATACTCAAAACATTATAGATAAATGATTATAAAATTATCAATCAATTTTTAGTAATGTTATTTTATTCATCAAAAATGATTTTTTAGAAGAAAAAAAAATTTATTGACTTTCCTGAAAAATATTACTACAATAAATTTTTGGAACATTTAGAAAATTTATTTGAAAAATAATATCTTTATTTAAATCAGAATATAAATATTTATATTTGGGATATTTTTGGACTTTTTTGGAATATATATATATATTTTGTTCCATTTTGAAAAATAGAGATTTGTGTACAAAGTATATTCTTTTAAAGAATGTGAGTAATTTAAAAAGTTTCAATATGTTGTAAATATGAATTAATTAAACATATTTTATATATAATCCACTAAATTACTTTGAATCAACATTATATTAGTTTTAAGTATAAGATTGCTTTTTAGTTTAAAAATTGGTTTTTATAAAAACTAATTTAGAATGAAAAATGTTTCTATTTTTTAATTAAATAAAATAAGACATAACGAGGGATGAATTAAATTAAAAAAATATATTTTATATAGTAAAATATTAACATATTTTCATAAACTCATTATTATAATTCATAGAGTTAATATTGAATCATAATTTACTCAAAAAATAAATACTTATTAGGTTATGTCTCATCACGTATGTGGGACTAATATGAAATTAAAATTCCCCACTTATATGAATTGACTTTGAGAAAAGGGATGGAATATTTTGAATCAACATAATTTGTAATCCATAATAATGATAATATAATTTTTTACTATAATTACTATTGAAAATACTTAAAATTATTCAAAGTAATTAAGGAAAAAACTTGTTTACCAAGGGAATAAGAATTAATATTAATGGAAATAATGACCTTGTGACTGGTCAAAAAACTAATTTTTGGAAATATTTTAGATATTTTGACGATATGAACTATTTTAATTATTTTTAGTGTATTTAAAATAAATTTTTTTCAATAAAAATTGATGTGAATAAAAATAGATATTAGAAACATTTTTCGTTTTAATTTATATAAATATTTGGTATATGAAATGAAAAAATATCGGTTACGTAGTAAATATTATTTGGAAATAAAAAATTTTCTCTCATGATAATTTATATTAATATATTTAATAGAAATTTAGTAATTTATATACGTAATAAATTCCAATGTAGTAGTTATATGGTTAATAATTAACTAAAATATATTATATTAAAAATATAAAAAGTTAAGTAAAATGAATGAATTATTAACAGTTATTAATTTATTAACTGAATATATCATTATATATATGATTTATGAAAATATATAATAATTCCATCATTGTATTGATATTTTTTTGTATTGAATTTCATTTATAATGCTAAAATAGACATTAATATTGTTTTATAATAAATTATATTTTATTATTTAATTTTAAATTACAATAAAACCCATCATTATCCTTCTGATTTATAAATGTTAATAAGTTTCAAATATGTTCTGTTAAATGAAAAATTATTATTTTATAATGACTATATTCATAGCTAAATATCAAACATCTCTCTCCATGTAGAAAAGTTAAATATGTGTTTTTACACACTACATACGCTTTTTTTAAATTAATTTTCAACACTAATAGGAATGTTATTTTTAAAATTGGATTAAATAATTATAATAATTGGGTATAAATTATATAATAATTATCACTTTAATTTCTTTATAATTGATAAATTACACGATTTAGAGAACTAGTTATCATAATGAAAATCAAAAATGAATAAATAAGCATTTTTAGGGGTTGAGGAATAAAAGGTAAATAACATGTGTTTTTTGCGTTGAGGGTATATGGTCAAACATAAAACCTGACTAAAAAATAATTATAAATATTGGATCCACTTTAGGTAATATTTTCTTCCAGATAGTGATTTCCTATAGGTATTTAAAAAAAATTCACTACTCTTATATAATAGAGAACTCGATCCACACACTTATCCAAAACTCTTAAGACATTTGGCTTGTCCAAAACCTACTAAAATCCTTTATAAATGTTCCTCCACTCATACATTAATCCTTATATAGGAATAAATCCAACCATGGAATGACTTTGGCAGAATGTAAAAGGACTTACATGAAGAATAAATAATTTTCACCAACGACCATTTTTATTATATTTCATTACCCACCATCATAAATTCATAATATACCATGATTTCATAATAATATCATTATATTAAATATAAATATATTTTTATCACATTCTTATTAATTAAAACCATATATACTTTCATAAAATGTGTTGAAAAATCATTATTCATGTGTGTGGAGTTCTGCCGCCAAAAACAAATGTCATTAATTTTCCTATTACCACCACTCAATGTTCAGTATGATGAAAAATATTATGTATTTATATTTTATTTGTTAAATAACTATACCTCTAATGTCATTATATAATATTAACTATTTTATATTCCATTCCATAAAGGACACAAAGATATTGTTTGTGTGTACATTAGACTGCCACCTCGCAAAGCGATGTTATTCATTTTCCACTAACACATTACATGGATGGTAATTAGGGTAAATATAATAAAAATATATTATATAAATTCCATATATAGTATATTATAGACATAATTACCATTTTATAAATATAATATATAATTTTCCTTTTACATTATCCCTCAATGATGAAAATTATAATGTCATTTTTCAACGTGTAGACTGCTACCTCTTCGAAGGGTTGTGATTCCTTTTTTTATCTCTATATCATAATAATGATATATATATATAAGTATAAATAATTTAATAAAATGGTATTTCTGATATTTTTATAATTTTTCAAAAATAAATTTTACTTACATTCTTTCCAAAATGATTAATGAGAAATTGAAACATTACTCATGCCTAGGTATGACCTCTCGTCTCCATGATTATAATGTTAATTAATTTATTCAAAACCATAATTATTTATTAGATTTAAAATTATAATTTATGTGTTAATATTATAATTATATCAGGATTATTATTCTTTATATATTTAAATATGGACCACTATGACCACAAATATCCAACCAAATTCATTTTTTGGCACAGAAGCTGAATATGGTTACAACATTTGGAATAAATTTTATTGATTATGTATTTTTATATAACATGTTTATAAGAAAATTAATATTAATAATATACTTGAAATCAATTATAATGAAATTTAATAATTAATTTTTTTTTATTATTCTGGATGATAAACAACATGTGTGAGGAATCGATCTTGAGGTAAGAGGTTTTCTCGTCTGACGTTTATTTATGTGAGATATATGCCATACTCAACACTTATTTTATTTGTGATTTATATACTGATGATGAATGTATTTAATAATTTTTATAAATAAATGTTTTAGTATTTACATGTCAATTTTAAGAAATATATTTAATGGGTTTATGATTTCATAGATTACAAAGTTGTTTGGGATTTTTTTTCTATATCTAAAATCTTTTATAGGGTTTTTAGTTTATACACCTATCTTCTATTGTGATATTTTAATACTATTAATTTTTCATTTATATAATGAATATCCACACATTCATGGTATTTCATTTTTTATCTATTGTGATTTATTCATGGGGATTGCAATTTAATGTTACCAATGTTTTATGTGTATTATGTTACAATCTCTTCATTTATTGGGATTATTTATGATTATGATTCCAATTATTAAATATCATTATCGCTCTCTCAATAAACTCATGAGTCTTATCCTCATATGGTTTTTTCATAATAAAACTTTTTTTAAATTGATTTTTCATTTCATTGTGTACTCAATAGTTTTACATAATTTTTTTACCAAATATAATATTTTCGGTCAAAAGATCTATAACTTCCAAAACTATGTTTTCTAAAAATGTATTCATAATGTTCTTCAATAGCTTTTTCAATGCTAAATGGATATTTTCCTTAATAAATTCATTAAATTATTTTGAATTATCCATTTATATTTTTTCATGGGTATTTTCAAGGAAAATTATTTCCAAAATGATTTATATTTTAATAAGTCTTTTTGAAAATGTAATGGATATTTTATTTATGAATTGTTTTAAAGGATTTATTAATATAATTTCCATTTATAAAATTCATTAACCATTTTTTACATATGATCCAATAAGTTTATTTTTTAATAATACCACACTATTTATTTTATAGGATAAATTATGATTATTTAAAAGGTATATTTATGTAACTAATTTCTTCTTTAATTGAAAATAATGTTTCAAAGAGAATACTATAGAACCCCATTCTTCTCGATGGGTAAATTATGGATCAAATATATTAAATTTATACACATTTAATTCCAATATTTTAATCATGTTATGAATGAATAATAATTTTTTATGAGTTTTATGGTGAAATAAAATCTATTTTTACTTTAGTATATTCGTTCTTCTTGGATATTAGTTATATGATGGGGTGTCCCAAATAGTATCAGGTGATCCCTTTACAATTTATAAGATAAGGTGACTTAGATAACAACTGGAATTACAATTAAATAATTTATGTTGGGATATCCTAGATAAAAATGAGTGAGATAATTATAGCATGTACAACTGGGTGAACCAAATAGAGTCACAGGAGCCTATTATAGATTAAGAGATGGGGTGACCCATATTTAAATAAGTAGTCCCATAATTTCATAAATGATGGGTGAGACCTGATAGTGATCCAACCAATTAGGTAATGATTATATTGGAATTTATCAATATTTTCATTTCAATTAAAAGGGATTTTAAAGGTTTTTATGAATATGATATTCTAGTTACTGAAAAGGGGTTTAATTTCTTATTATATGTTTATAATGTTTCTTATGATCAAGATTGATATCACATGGGACATGATTATTGAATATAAATATTATTTATGTTCTATATTTTAATATTTTATGATCTTGTTATTGATTGGTATGAGATATTAAATTATTCACTTAGGCACTCTATTTATGTTGTCATAAAATTAATCACTTCCTATGATCATTGATGAAATTTAATTGATAATGATTTTTCATACCCTCACTGAGTATTTGATATCATCCTTCTTATGTATCCTTTTTCACATGTTAAAAATAATTACATTCAAGGTATAATTTTGAGATGTTATTTTATGTGGATTATTATATTATCTTAATGTAAAAATAAAAGAATAGTTAAAGAGGATAAAAGCTCATTTAATATCATTCAAATTGTTTATGTTGGAATTTTTTTTCTCTATTTTATAATTATATAAACCTAAAAGGTCCCATAAAATGTAATAGAGAATGTAGTTCATCAATTTTTTACTTATGTGTTTGTATGGTCTATTTGGAAAATTAAATGGGTCACAATTATCTATAATACATCCTAAGATATAAATATTTTAATTTCAAAATCGGATTTGGGGGTGCGAGATCTGTGCTATTATAGTTGGTATTAGAGGAAGGTTTTATTAATAAAATTAAGGTTTTATCATGTGAAGTTATTTAATGAGTTATTCATACCATCATATATATATATATATATAATATTAAGGTTGATCATATTTTCCAAATTCATAGCATCCCCTTTGGTGTTTTATGTACTGTGATCTTAATGTGGTTAATAAAAATGTAGGAGATGACTTAATAGGTTTAAGTGAATGTAAAGATTTGGATTAATGAGGTTTATTACATTACATTTAGGGTGAATATATTTTAAGGTATTGAACAACCATTAGGTTTTATTTATATTACATATTGAGGTAATTATGTGAACATTACATTTGTTATAAAGATAACTAAGAAACTAAAAAATTATTTATTGAATAAGTGATTAATTATAATTAATGAAAATTTTAAAAAAAAATACATTGAATCTAAAATTAATGAGATAAAATTTGAGGCTAAAATAAACTTTGATTTTAAAGTTATTTGGGAATGATTTAGTTTGAACAATTGGTTTTACTTTTGAATTTTAAAAAATAATTTATCCTATTAATGTTTACACATTTTTCTATTTTTCTTACATTTAACTAATGGTTTTGGATTTGGTAAATGGAAATATAAAGGTGGAATACATTTTTATCCCTTTTATGGTTATATGATCGTTTAAAAGTATATTTTTAGTACTTAAATCATGAAAAATACATTTTTAATACTCATCGTTTAGATAAAATGTTCTTATTCCTGTGTAAGTTGGTTGAAGGAAAAATTTCAAATTAAAATAATAGTGTATTTAAATATGTTTTCAGTATAGATAGTTATATATTTCAACTAATTTATCTAAATTATGTTGAAATAAATATTTTATCCTAGTACATAAATTTCTGATGAACCGATGGCCTTTTATATCGTCACATATTTCTAATTTTGAGTCCCTTACCTTTTTCTTTATTATTTTATATCTTTTGACTGATTACATAATCATTCACTGTTATTTTTTTAAAGGTTTCCTCTATTACAACATATGTTACTCTATCTAGAAATATACTTCTGTGATAATCTATATCAATATTTTTACCTCAGTTTATCAATTATTGAGATGTTGTTTTATTAACCCTCTCTATGATGTGTGTTTATAACAAAAGTATTTTCATATACCAAATCACTGACATATAAAATAATGGCCAAATTGTGAGGATTAAATTTATTAATGGGGGAGGGGTTTGATTTAAAACACCATGATTTAGAATGATGAAAGTAATATTCAATAGTGTAAATGACACATAATAATGAGTTTCTTTGACAGCTTGAGTTACATGAAGGACTGAGTTTTACCAAAAATAAATAAGTGGCGATATATTTTACCATTATAACCAATCTTTTATATTTTGGGGTATGAATTGTATTAACTACACTGTGAAATATATACTCTGGGCCTTCATTATTTTAGACATTTTAAACATGATCGGGATTTTCCCTTTAACATTTTATAATTAATTTCTTAATGTTAGATAGATGATATATATATATATATGTCTCACTTGATAAAAATTATTGACAAATGATTAGTTATAAATTAATCAATTCTTTTTAATCTGGTTTTATTTTAAAAAATATGTTAACTTCAAAAATTATTTTTATTTATTTCCAAGAAGAATATTATAACTACTTTTTTAAACTTTTTTAAAATGTATATCATAAAATTAAATTCATTTTTTGATCATATTATCATAATTTACATTTGGTGAAATATATGGATTTTTTTGATAATATTTTTTATATTAGAGAAAAATAAACATTCCTTTAAAAGACAATTATTTTCAATAAATGAATTAATTTAAAAGGATCTAAATGTTTCGAAATTTTTTTTGTTACCTATGTTATATTTTTTCCATTTTATTAATATGAAGAAATTTTATATTTGTTTTAGTATATGATTGTTTTTTTAATTTAGAAAATTATTTTTCTAAAAAATGTTTTCTAGTTCATAATGCTTCACCATTTTAATTAATTAAAATAATAAATAATGGAGACAATATTAAATTAAATATATAGATAAATAGAATTAAATATTAAATTATTTCCACATAGTAAGTATTTTTAGCTATAGACATAATATTGAATCATCATTTCCTTAATAAAAACTCTTCTTAAAAACCCATTGTCTCACACAATATGTGAGGTTAATATTAATATAAAATTTTACAGTTCTATGATTTAATTTTGAAAAATGAATTCCATATTTTTAATGTGAATTATTTATAATTTACAATATCTATAAAAATGTTCTTGACAATTATAATTTGGGAAAATAGATAAAAATAATCATTGTGATTAAAGAAAAAAAATGAGATTATTAAGGGATTTAACATAACACATAATAGAAAAATGACATATAAACTTTTAAAACACCCATTTTCTTGAAATATTTATAAAATTATGATGTTATGATATATTTTTATGAGTTTTTGGAAAACATTGTAATGAAATTTTCTAATATAATATTTTAAGTGTAGTAAAAGATAAACATGAACCTTTTTTCCTTTAAATTTATATAAGGCTTTAGGATTGGGGAAAAAATATAAGTTTGGATATAAAATTCATTTTTCAGGACAAATTAGTGGATTAAAAAATGATATTTTTTAGATATAAATTAAGTAGTTTATATAATTATGAAATGCCAATGTAGTAATTATTATGTTATTAATTATCTAAAATAAATTATATTAAAAATAGTTAAAGTTATGTAAAATTTTTATATTATTATCAAGAAATAATTTTTTTGATGAACATATCATGTTACATAGGTTTGAAAATATTATATTCTAATTCCATAATTTTACTTATATTTTTTAAATTCAAATTAAATTAATTATGTTAAAATTATCATTAAGGTTATTTTAAAACAAATGATTTTTTATTAAAATTTTTAAAATTAATAAAATATTTATCTCCTTAAATTTGATTTAAAATTTTAATAATTTTAAAATATTTCTATTAATGGATCATTTATTATTTTTTAATGATCAATTTGATAAGTAAATAATGAATATCAATGTCAACATTTTTACGGCTAAATGGTTGTTTCAACATTTTACATGCACTTCTGATAAAACTAATTTTAAAAAAATGTTCGTTATGTTAAAAATTGAATTTAATAAATATAATTAGTGGGTATAAATTTTTATCAATTTATCACCTTAATTTAGTCTTAAATGATAACTGACTTTGGTTATAAAACTTGTTATAGAAATGTTAAATAAAATTTAAAAATAATAAAGAATCTTAGTAGTTGAAGAACAGAATATATAAAATTTGTGTTTTATTTTTTTGTGGATGTGTTTATAGATCATATAGTCTTTAAAAACATTAACTTTAATTATTTATTCCACTAGAGGTGATACTGAACACCTAAAAATTAATACACTGGGTGTTTAAAAAAATTCAAATCCTCTTTAACTTTAAAAGGTCAATCACTTCCCTCACTTCTTCATAGCACACTGACAATTTTTATAACAAAAAACATTCCCAAAAAACATAAAAACTTATATAATCTTATATTATAAGTTTTAAATTGAGAATAAATACAACCTTGGAAAGCATATCATGAAAACTAATTGAAGTTACTCAAAAAAAGAGGTTATGTTCGTCAATGAGAATTTTTTTTTAATTTTTTTATCTACCCCATTAAATTATTATTATACAATAATGAAATAATAATAATTGTACTAAAAAATATTTATACTTTTATATGTTAATTTTATTTTCTATAATCATAAAAATACCCAGAAAATGGGTTATGAAATCATCATTCATATTTATGGCAGACTACAGCCTTGTGAAACAATGTAATCTATTTCTCCATTTACATATCTTAGGGTATGGAATAATGATACATATAAATTTTATAAATTTTATTTATAAAATAATTATACCATTGGATTTGTAATATGACATATAACCTTCTACGTTCTTTTTTATAAGGGATAGGATAACATCACTCATTTTTATAGTGAACTACCGCTACACAAAGCGATGTGATTCGTTTTTCACTAATATTATACATGGAAGGTAATAAGTGAAAAAATAATGAATATATGTGATATAAATGAAATTTTTATGACATTTGTAACATATTTATCATTATGGAAATATAATATATCATTTTACTTTTACCTTCTAACCCACAAAAAAAAATTACAATGTGGCTCATGGATATGTTGAGTACGACTTCTTCAAAGTGATGTGATTCCTTTTTTTCATCATCATAACAAAAATAATTATATAAATAAGAAAATATAATTAAATATAATATTGTTTATAATATTATGAAATTTATATAAGATAAATTTCATCTATTATCTTTTAATAATGATCAATTAAAAATAGAAATGTTACTCATGCATACTTACAACCTACCATCTCCATGATCATAATGTTTGTCCATTTTTCAAAAAAATCATTCGTGATTATTTTTACAGTATACTTTTTATATATATTATAATTATTTCATGATTAGTATTCTTTATATGTTAAAATAATATCCTCTTTGACCTTATTCAACCTTCAAAACTCAATCTTGACACGTAAGACGAGAATGAAAAAAGAATCTTAAAAAAATTTACAAAGATATAATAAATAATTTGATTATAAGTATGATAAGTAAAATAATAATGATGAAATTTTAATCAATAATTTAAATAATTAACTTTCATTTTTTATTTAGGAAGATAAATCAAAAGCAAGATAAATCAAACTCATGTTAAGGGGTTTTCTCATCTCACTTTTATTTCATTTAGATATTTGACATATGAAACACTAACTTTTTTTATATGGTGTATATACTGACCATGAATGTATTATATTATTATTATAATTAAATTTATTTATTTTTACATGTCCTTTTTTGGATTATGTTTCATGGGGTTTAGAGTTTCAGTGTCACCATAATAGTCTGTGAGTTTTGTTTTAATTTTCCATCATTGAAATTTCATTTATGTTATTCACATATCTTACTCTATGAGGTGTATATAACACTCCATTAAAATTTTATTTACTATCATTTTTTCATTGGTATTACAATTTAATGATACCAAAAAATATATATTTTATGCTACAATATCATCGTTTATCAATATTATTTATGATATTGATTTCAAAGAGTAAATTTTATGTTTGATCTCTAAAGAAATTCATGAATAATCTTATTAAATAGTTATTTCATGAGTATACATTATTCCCCATAAATTTTCCTCTCATTATGTACTCATCAGTTCAAAATTATATTTTTATTAAAAGTAATATTTTCGATCGAATAAAATTTTTCTTCCAAAACCATTTTATACAAAAATAATTTCACAACAGTTTTAAATTTTATTTTTCATATCATCTATAATATTTTATAAAAAATACATGAAATAACATGTAAAATAAACCTTTATTTATTTTGTGGTGATTTTCAAGTAAATATATTTTAGAAATGTTTTATGTTAAAAAAAATTTATACTGAATAGTATATCTTCTTCATGAAATGTTATTAATTGTATTTTTAATGTTATTTAAATTCATCAAAATCATCGAACTTTGTTTTTACTTATACTTAAATTTGAAATTTTTAATTATACTATCCTCATTCTTTATCTGGATATATTAATATTGTTTCATATATATTGTAATAGAACTTATTTATTTTTCACAGGGTAACAATGTTCCCAAGTTATGTTTATATAACATGTTTCTTCTCCAAATTTTAATCATGTTTCATATAGATCGAATTGAAAAATATTTCTTTTACCTAGGTTAGTAATGTTATGAAAAAAAATGTTTTTTAGGATGAAATTCAATATCTTTATACTTTAGTTATTTTATTGTCATAAGACATTAATTATATGATTTGGTGTCTTAGATAGACCTTAGTTACTCTTTTATAGATTATAATATAGGGTATCCCAGGCAATATAGGATGACCATGTTACAAATTATATTATGGGGTGGTCAACTTGGTTCGAGGTGTGATTATTATAGATTATAATATTGGGTGACCTTAAAAGATATTGGTGAGACTTTTACATATTATATAATGGTGTGGTCAAAAAAGAATCGGTTTTCCCTTTACAACATAGATAAAACAGCAGCCCAGATAACACCATGTGAGCCTATTATAACATAAAATATGGGTGTGACCAAATAGTTCTCTAATGCATTGGGTAATAATTATATTTTAAGATAGTCTTATGGTTATTCCTATTAAAAATTTTTTGGATGGTTTTATAAATAAGATGATAAAAAATAACAAAAAAGGGTTTTAATTTCTTGTAATGAGTTTATAATGATTATTAAGATCTATATTGATATAAAATGGATCATTAAAAATAATTTTTATTATATATTTTTTTTTCTGGTTTCCATATTTTATGATCTAAGTATTGATAGGTATGAGTTAACTAATGATTCACTCTTCCACTGATATTGTTTCATCATAACCTTATGATCATCATAAAATCAATGATGGAATTCAATTTCAAATTATTTTTTACCCCTATTAAAAATTTTATCCCACTATTCTTATGGTTCATTTTCCCGACGTCAAAAAGAATGAGGATTAATAAATTATGTCTAGATGGTATTTAATATAGACTATGATGATTACTTAATGTGAAAAAAGGATTTTTGGGTTTTGTTGGTGAAATAATAATTTAATAAATGTGAATTATTATGTCAAAATATTGATAATTCTCTAAAAGTCTACACTAAGAAGATCCTCAACAATGTAAGTAATATAAGATTTAATTTTGATGTTGTATGGCCTCTATGAAAAAAATTGGTTTCAAATTTATTATTCTGTCCCAGGATAAACGTACATGGATATTACATAATTATAGTTTAATATTTAGTACATTGGAAAAAATACATTCCTGAGTGCCATAATAGTTTTTTTCATTGGTAAAATGGTAAAAAAATCATTTCGTCTGGATTAAATATCTTCAAAATCTCCCATAAATATCTAATCCATTATTAATTCTACCAAAAAAACTTTTTCATAACCTTGAGAAGAGAAAAATAAAAAATGGGTGAGCTCAAATTCTTATTAAGGGTAAATTAATGAAATGTGTTGGCATAACATGAAAAAATATGATATTGAACTTGAGAATAACATTTGATGATCATACCCTATATATTATAGATAATAATGAATATTGGTTGTTTAGAAGCAATAGATAATAATTAAAATAATAGAATATGTCTTGAAATAATAATATAGTAATAACACATGGAATTTGTGGCATGAAAATTGGTTTATAACATTTAGAACATGTATAAACTGAAACAAGATAAATCAATAAGTTAAGTTAATTAAATCAGCCCCCCACATCAACTTATGGACATGAAAATAGGTTTATGAATAATAATATGAATGTGTAATTTGGATCATGCATAAACATATGTAAATAAAATAGGTCCATGAATAACATTTTGAACATGTAATAAGGTTCACGAATAACATTGTGAATATGTAATCTCGTTCAAGCATAAACATACGGACATGAAACTAGGTACATGTATAATATTTTTAACATTTTATCAGGTTCAAACATAACATTGTGAACACATTATGATGTTTACGCATAAAATTAGTGACATTAAATATGGTCTATTCATAACATTTTGAACATGTAATCAAGTTCACGCATAACACTACGAATGTGTAATTAGGTTCACCCGTAATCATATGGACATGACACCTGGTCAATGCGTAACATTATGAACACATAATATGGTTCACTCATAACATTGTAAATATCTAACCAATTTCGTGAATAAACAAAGGGATATGTAACCAAGTCTATTCCGAACATTGTGATCATGTAATCAGGCTCACACAAAATGTTTATACTCATGATTCATCTATCATTAACCAATACATTGGAGGAAGATATTGGTTCCACCAATCTCATAATAAAATCATTCATACACGTTCATAAGGAAATAAAACATCGCCATATCATGACCCATAATAATAGATCGGTTTTATAAACATCAAATCAGAAAACATGAAATTAATTATAAATTTTTAACATTTCTTAACATCATAACCTATGGAAAATATATAGGATCTATTTCATCAAATTATAACCAATGAAAAGATTCATTTTTCAAAATCATATAACTTGTAAAATAGAAAATTATTTTCTATGCATAATTACATCAAAAAATAACCAATAATATATGATATTAATGAAACCTTTGGATAATTTCTTATATGTGCATGTGTAACATCAATGGATATCACTGTAAATGGAAAAAAATAGAGAAGGATATTTTGAAAACATTTTTGGAGAAAAATATCCTTTTTTTAAAACTCTCTTTAAAACATAAAACCATTTAAAAACCATTTAATTTGAACATACATTCATAACATATAAATAAGGCATGAAAAAATTTTAAAAACTATTCTCCTTGGAAACATATAAAATAATCTTGAAATGATTTTTGGAAAATATTATCCTTCAAAACATATAAAATAATATTGAATTAAATTTTAAAAAAAATATTCCATGAAACGTATAAAAGGAGAATAAAAATTCTATGAAATCAATTTCAATGAAAATTTATATTAAAAAAATAACTTAAAAATAAACCCTTAAACATGAAAAGAAATCATCAAAGGATTGATGTTTGACAAATCCATACATATCATACGAGGTAAAAAGAACGTTCCTTTTACCTGGTGAAAAGGTTAAAAAACAACTTGTTCAGAAAGAGACAATAAGATTTATTTGAAAAAAATATCCACAAAAAGGGTAAAAATTTATTTTAAAGACCATAGGTGATCAGTATAATATTCCTAAAAACCCTTATTAGAAAACATAGTTTTATAGGAGCACATATTTCTGACTGAAGAGAGGGTAATGATGGTCTGTAAAAAAAATTATTAAATATATGGTTTATAAAAGGGTAGAAAAATGGTTCCAATACAAGTATAAGTAATTAATAACCATATATTAATTATTTTTTTTAAGAGATAGATCATAAAATTTCATCAGAGGAAGAACAAACAAAAAAAATCTTGAACAGTGAATGGATTTCTTCACTAAACTCATATAACCGTGTAAGTTGAGATCCTAATATCCGTGTAA
This sequence comes from Viscum album, assembly GCA_963277665.1. Classification (NCBI taxonomy): domain Eukaryota; kingdom Viridiplantae; phylum Streptophyta; class Magnoliopsida; order Santalales; family Viscaceae; genus Viscum; species Viscum album. The sequence goes on along the minus strand of OY728131.1, from coordinate 1,222,364,459 downwards.
GAAGATGAAATTAAATGGATCCGGAAATTTCATGAACAGAAGTAAATTCATGATATTACATGAAAATTTTAATTATATACTCCTTCAATAGAACTTAGATATATATAAAAATATGGGTCCTAAAGAAATAAAATGAAGGAAATACTATTTTACCTATTTTGTAACTATTGATACATTAATGACATGAATGAACGATTTTGAAATGGATATTTTAATATAAATAAATTTAATTTTAATATAAATATAAAAAATAATGGGTATTATATGCACAATAGAAAATGAACTAGTGGAAAATATAGCATGTATCTCACAGAAATAAAAAGAGAGATGAAATCCCCTTACCTTGTGTCTTAAATATTTTCAGACACATACAAGATTAATATATTATAAATATATGTTTATTATAAAACATTTAAATAATAAAATTATTATACATACTACCATATGGGGTTTGATTATGACCTTATATTACCTACTTGTTAAAAATCCAATTGTAAGGTTCCACTTCATGTAATATTTTCTTTATTGTTTACATTTGTCTAAATTTGTTATATCATTGGTCCTTATATTTCTATCATTATTCTAGAATGAATAAAGTGATTTAAATATATATTTTATTAATTATATTTTTATTATAATAATCGATCGAATATAGGGATATAAAATGTTATACACTCTTCATGGAGATAGTAATCCATACGTAAGCATGACCACTATTTTGGTTTTTATTGTCGTCTTGAGTGAAGGAAAGAAAATAATATATATATGTATATGCACATATCCTTTTTATAGTTGTGATATGATATCATATATATTATATATATTCACTAAATCAATCCTTAATTCAATCCATGTAGTGTATGAATGAATGTTCGCACTTTCAGGGGGAGTAGGTCCACACTTCCACAAATGAAATTATCGAATTTAAATCAGATGAAAAACATAAAGGTATGTTTTAAATAAAATAATAGAAGTATAAAGATATTATAAATATAATATAACATCATATATAAATAAATTTATATCAAAATGGACACGATTATTGTTGTAAATGAAAAACTGAACAAAAATCGCTTTGTGAGGCAATAGTTCACTATACAGAGAAACATTATGTTTGTTACCCATTAGAAAGAGGTATGTACAAGTTTAGGCAACACCATATATTTAGAAAAATCCTAATATATTGAGGATATAATAGTTGTTATAAAATCATAAAAAACATATATTTTTAGGGGTGGATAAGGAAATTAAAACAGAGTACTTGAGAGAAGATGTTACATCTTATTCAAGTAACTCATTTTGGTTTATACCAAAAGGCTTCATTGGATTGCATTTTCCCCAGGAAAAGGCATCTATTAGGATGTTATAGATATTTTTTAGTGTCATGAGAAGAAATTAAATGAACCATGGAGGTTTTATAGGTGTGAATAACAGGGATATGTGGTTTCCTTTTATAAGGAAGAGAATTGACCCACATGGTATTTTTGAAAAAAATTTAGGTGTACACAAGTACTTAAACAAAAAATACATTCCAAACACAGCTAAATAAATAATTGAAATATAAGGGACATATAATGGACAACCAACTGTATTTGGACTAGTTTCCAGGTCATTTTTCCACTAATATTGACGTATAGTCCCAAATTATACTTAATTTGACATTAATAATTATGAATAATTTTAATCACTTTTATTATTATTTTTGGAAAACAAACTAAGTTTATCTTTTCATACTGTAAATATTATACCAATTTAATTTTTTTTATTTTTTTTTGGAAAATAAATTCATAAAAGTGGGAAAATGAAGATTAATTAGAGTCCCGAATATAGGATGAAATAGCGGGGTTTTAAAGTAAAAACATTGTAAAGACCCAATGATTGACGTACATGGACATTACATTACTTTTTTGGTTTAATTAATACATAACAAAAACAAAAACACAAGGACAATAATAGTTTAGTGTATTTGGAAACTAGGAAAAATAATCTTCTAATAATGGTGAAAGATCTTCAATATCTCCCATAAAGATCTTCCCCTTTTGTTTTCTAACCTAAAACCTTTATTTATATCCCGGGAAAAAGAAAACATAAAAAGGGTGAGATCAAATTCTCAGTAAGGGTAAACATGGAGAACATAAAACAATCTATAAACATTTTAATGCAAAAACTTGGGCATAAAATCTAAACATCAAAATCTTGAGCAAAGACATAAATATTGGAAGTACGTAAGGCATATATCATAAATGAAAATCAATCATGATACAAAAGCATGGGAATAAAACATGTAATTTTGTAAAACCATCAAGAACATGATATGATTTCCATAGTATCCAAGTCATTACTACCAAGACCGTATTAGTGGACAAAGTCCATTTCTGAATTGAGTTCACTCTTCGTTCAAGTCCTGTAACACCGAATCGGATTAACTTACCATTCCATCCATTTCTATATCATGAGATATAAAACATTACCCAATTAATTAGAAGGAGATATAGGTCCCACCCATCTCATAATGAAATCATTCTTACTTGTGACACAAAATAAACATAAATCATTCATCATAACCCAAAGAATAAAAATGGGATTCATAAACATCATCCCATCATAACATAATCTATATAAAACAAATGTATATCATTTCATCATAAGTAAAGTGAAACCATGTAAATAATAGAGATATTATACTTGAAAAATAAATATATCAAATAATGTCATCTTAGATGGAAAATGGTTTTGATAAAACACTTGAAAAGAATTCTTGAGGAAAACATCATTTCTTATTAAAAATCATTTTATTTTCAGAAAATGCCATGAAATTTTAAAATAAAGTGATTTTATTTAAAATATACATGAAATATTGTAGAGTAAATTTTATGAAAATAAGGCATTATGAATCCATAAAAATCCGTTCATGCTTTAAAAGTTAAAAAAACATTCTCCTCGTACTTTTGTTGAAAAAGTCAAAAAGTCCCTCGTGTGGTAATCAAAAGTAAGATTCATTTCATAACATGTGGTAAAATTCAAAAATGGGTAAAAGGACTTTAAAAATACATGAAATTTTTTTAGAAAACATGGGCATTAATGATAACAATAAACCTAGTAAATACTTATGAATAAACAATCTCAGATAAATATGATATTGGAAAAGTTATCCATTACCTTAGGTCTGATATGCTTCGTACGTATCCGAACCTCCTGTATAATGATTTAAATATTGTCATTGACTTATTACAGAATCGTATTCATTGTTATGATATCATATATGGTTCACTTATGACATTATATTACCCGTTCTATTGTAAATTCCATGTCAAACCAGCATTTTGGGTAAAATTGTTTTATTTATCGTACGTGTTTGGACTTGTTGTTATTGATATTATTATTACTTATATCATGACTTACTTACTTACATAATGTAAATAATGATTTATATATAATATATATTCAGTATATATATATATATAATAGATAGATAAATTAAATAAAATACCCAGTTCATGGAGACGGTAGGCCGTACGTACTCATGAACCCTATTTTCCTTTCCTTATTGACTTGAATGGAAGTAGATGAAATATATATATACATCAATCCAGTAGCTTTATCATGTCAAATATTTAATTATTATTCATTATATATACTTTAAAATCATTCTTTAATGTTTAACATGGAAAATGAATCTCATCGCGTCGTGGAGACGGTCATTCGTACGTACGCACAAGCGATAATATCATTGACATACTTATTGAATTGAATTGGAGTGGATGAAATAATATCTCAGAATCAGTATGATGTTATAATAACTATATATAGTTATTCTTGACACCATTATACCCATCCATGTATGTTGGTGGTGGAAAAATAGATTACACTATGGCGTAGAGACAGTATCCCGTGCGTACGCACACGCGGTGATTTTGTTTTCCGTAGGATGGATAAAAGGTGAAATGGGGTTTTTTTCATATTTATAATAACATATAAGTATATTAGTGATACCTATATTATTAATTTATAATAAAATAACTAAATAAGAAGAAGATTAAGAAGAAAGAAAACTTGAATGAATCGGTAGAAGAGATTACCTCTTCTTTGACGCACCTCTTTTAAGCTTCCTCCTAAGGCACTAGAGATTGTCTTTTGAGGATAAAATAACCTCTATAATTATTATAGGGATGTTGAGAAGGGAATTTTTCTGGATTTGGTTGAGATTTAAATCTCAAAATTATGTAAAGAGAATACGGAGGGGGAGCCCTTTTATAAAGGATGAGAGGGGCACCTTAGGAAAAAAATAAAATATTATTTTATAATAAAGTCATATTCGGTTTATAATATCTCAAAATTGATTTAGTTCGAAGATAAAGTGGGGATGGGTCGAAATCCTATCATCCAATAGGTTTTAAACAAGTTTATGTTACTATTTTAACATTACAATTTAGATTTAACTCTAAGTTAAATAATTTATCTTTTACCATTTCTTCTTGTTTCCTTACAGTATATGGTTTATAAACATACTATAAAAAGAAACAATAACCCCAAGTGGTTCATTATTAATATATATATTATTATATAATTAATTTTTCCGATCCTTATATTTTTTAGAATATAATAATAATTAATAATATAATATTTGTTTTTAAAAACTATTTTATTACAATTTTGACACTATTTGGTAATTGATTTTTGTAAAAATCAAAACATCATGATTAGTTAGAAAAAAGTTAATTAAATAAATACTAACATTTCATATTATCCTATAAAATTAGTGGAATTCATAAAAAGTCTCAAATTACATTTATTTGGGTATTTATAATATCAATTATTTCATTATTTCATTATTTAGATAATTACAACATCACCATTGCATCATAAATAAGTTAAACTATTTAATGTCTAAAAATTATAAATAAAATACCATTAGGTAAGAAATTATTTTATATTTCTAATTAATATTTATAGTGGATTTTATCATTTGTATAACCCAATATTTAAAATGTTTTAGTTATTAAACATTGATTTTAACTATTTTAACTGTTTTTTAAATAAAATAATAATAAATTTTGTAATTTAATCCAACTGGACCTAAATGGTAATATTTTATTCCTAACATTGTTTTAGGTCGAATTAAACTTATCCAATAGAATTAGGACATGTTTTAGTGTAATAATAATATCATTTTTACCCTTAATTACCCTATTTACTTTTAACCGTGGTAAATAAAAGTAAAAGTTACTATTCACCAAAAATTATTTTTATCTTATTGAACAACATTTTACTCCTTGATATTATCCATTTCTCTCATATATTGAAAATTCCACTCACAGAAGTGGTAAAATTACGTTTTATGTAAATTTTCAAATTCTCCTAGGAGGATGGTAACAGACGGTGAAAAGTTCAATAAAATTTTTATATATCTAAACTTATTATAAAATGACCCCAATGAATTACATTGAACTTATATAGGTACTATGTATCAATTTTTATATAAAATAAATTTAAATAAAATTAATAATTATTTAAATAAAAATTCGGTTTTTAAATAGTAACCTAGTGTTTTCACTATTCATCAAAAATTGAATGTTTTCAGAAAAATACCAAAATTTCACCCTTTCATAATTTCGATATTCTAAATCCAAAAAGGAATTCCATTTTGAAATATAAAATTTATAAAATGTAAAAAAGTGGGTATTACTATTCATAACAACTAGTTTATATTATATTTTAATAACATATCGTTGTTTAGTAAAACTCGGTATTACGTACAACACATGCTATCGTGGAAGGTCGCGATTGTGTGTAATGAAATCCAATTCAGGGTTGCGTGTGGTGAAAGATTCATTTGTTTTTTCATATAATATAATCCAACCATATTTCATTTATACATTTAATATATATATATATATATCTACACTCAATGTTGCGTAAAATAACTTCTATCAAACGAACTTGAAACTATGTGTAACACGATCCAATTTTAGTGTTGTGTATACGACAAGCTAATACAGTGTTGCGTATAGTGAAATATAATCTTGGTGTAGCGTAAAATAGAATATATGTAATAAATAAAATAATATATCTTATAAAATCTATAGGTGTTACATTCTACCCCCCTTAAAATGAATTTCGCCCTCAAAATTCATCGGGGTTATAAAACGTTTACTACTTGAAAGTTTCTTTATTAGAAACCCACATCATAAAAAGAAATAATAAATCTTAATATTAGAAACTAATGTATGAAAATTAATGGTTACCCAAATTAACTTATCTCTGGGTTTCCACATAAAAGAACATAGGTGAAAATATGGATATGGAAGAGAAATATAACCGTCAAGTTCTGATGGAGAAAGGTAGAGAACAAGGCTATGAAAACGCCATAAATTTGTGATGATCTAAGGTACCATCTGATTCATCAGTTATGAGAGTACTGGGAAAACATTTTTTGTTTCCAAGATCATTTCTCTAACGTTGATGAAATTTTACATAAGGAGAAATACTTGATTGATTTCATTATAATATCATCATTGGTCATTCCATGAATAATTTCCACTTCATCTCTATTTAATGAAATGAAGTTGAATTTTTCATTCATGAAGTGGTAGCAGATCATGCGATAGAATGATAAGTCATCCCATATGTTTCTATCACAAAAAGGTTAGCATAAGTTATTAAATATACATAAGTCCATCAATTGTGAGATTAATCGTATATGATTCCAAAAATGGACTTCTACTTCATCTATCATACCGCTTAATAAAATAAAACCGGTTTCTACTAACCCGGGACATCCTGTAGGCCCGTGGTAGGCAATAAAGTCATGTCACACTTTGGTTGTGGGTTTGATTCCTGCAACCCTGTCCGACGCAGCGGGTTGTCACCCATCCTGCAGGTTGTCCCTTATTCTAAAACTACACTATTATAACATTCCAGAAATAATATCAAAAAAAAGTTATATCCTTAAATAATACTATCTGATTTCCAACGTAATACATTCCAATCTTTCGGCTTATCCAAAATATATATGTCTAATATCATAGTATAAAGAAAATTATTACTTGAAAGGTCACATAACAAGCACGTGAATACCATCATTTATCCCCCATATATCATAAGATATAATTTTTGGCCACATTATAAACATGTGAATACCTTAATCATGTATTACCGTAGAACCTTAGTGAAAATATGAGTGCTGTCAAAAGATAAATATGTCCACATACCAGAATCCCAAAATTTCTATATACTCAAACCATGATATCACATTGTCCTTATATCAGTCATGAGCGCATTAATACTATCAAACATTTCATTATCTCCTTATCCTTTCATTATGCACATACCATCTACCTTCCAAAAATATTTGAGTTACCTTTCATTGTGATCGGAACCATTCATCATATACTTTCAAAATCTCAAGGAAAGACAACAATGTCACAATCCATAGATTTTTCATTATTCCATAGTACCATACATTATTCTTGATAAACATACAATCATTCCACTACCTTATTAAACCACTGACAGAGCTTCATCATTTCTTTCATCTCTTATATCATTTGTATTCTCTTCATCATCATCCACATAAATACTACCCATATGACCATTTTAATTCTCTTCATGATATTTTCCCTTATCAAATTGGTTTTTATACTGCCCATACATTCCACATTTAAAACATTTAACCATTGTTGATGTCTTAGAAATACAATTATCCTTGTCCATGGTGTTAACTGAACGTTTTCCTTTACAATTACTGTCTTTCTGTCCTTCTTTTCTACACCCAAAGCATCTTCCAGTTTTTTTGAAACATTCTCCTTGATGCCTCTTCCCACATAATTTACATGAGGTAAAATTAACTTTCTTCCCTATATGATCATCATGAAACTCCATCTTTCTCTTATTAGCCGAGTCAGGAAACTTACCAAATCAGAAGGGAAGAGGAATAAAGGGGGAGTAACTTTAATATATACCATCTTGGGTTTATTTTTAATTATTGTTACCGTAATTCTAGGACTATAACCTATACTTATACTTAACCTTAGGGACATCCCTAGACATACCTTAGAAATATCTCTTGGGATCACACTAAAGTTTTTGCATCCTAGTTTCAAAAGTTTAACTATACCATTCCTCTAATACCAACTGTAGAGACCCAAATATTGACGTACATGGACATTACATTACTTTTTCATAATACTTAATACATAACAAAAAGAACAGACAAGGACCATAATAGTTTAGTGTCTATGGAAACTCATAAAAATAATCTTCTAATCAAGGTGAAAGATCTTCAACATCTCCCATAAAGATCTTCCCCTTTTTTTCTTACCTAAAACCTTTCTTTATATCCTGGGGAAAAGAAAACATAAGAAGGGTGAGCTCAAATGCTTGGTAAGGGAAAACATGGAGAACATAAAACAATCCATAAACATTTGAATGCAAAAACATGAACATAAAATCTAAACATAAAAATCTTGAGCAAAGACATAAATCGTGGAAGTAGATAAGGAATATATCATAAAAGAACATCAATCATGTTAAAATAACATGGGAATGAAACATTTAATTTTGGTAACCCATTAATCACATGATATTATTTCCATAGTAGTCAAGGAATTATTTCCAAGACCATCTTAGTGGACAAAGTCCCTTTTTGAATCGAGATCACTCCTCGTTCCAGTCCGATAACACTGAACCAGATTAACTTATTGTTCCAGCCATGTATATCTCATGAGATATAAATCTTTACCCAATTCATTAGAGGGATATATAGGTCCCACTCATCTCATAATGAAATCAATTTTACTTGTGCCACAAAATAAGCATAAATCATTCATCATAACACAATGAATAAAAATGGGTTTCATAAACATCATCCCATCATAACATAATCCTTATGAAAAAATGGACGTCATTTCATCATAATAAAATTGAAACCATGTAAATCATAGAGATATTATACTTTAAATATACACATATTAAATAATGTCATCTTAGATGGAAAATGGTTTTGATAAAACACTTGAAAAGAATTCTTGAAGAAAATATATTTTCTTCTTAAAAATCAATTTCTTTTCACAAAATGCCATAAAATTTTAAAAGAAATTTTTTTAATGAAAATATCCATGAAATAATGTAGATTAAACTTCATGAAAATAAGGCGTTATGAAACCGTAAAAATATATTCTTTCTTTATAAGTTAAAAAAACATTCTCCTCGTACTTTTGTCGGAAAAGTCAAAAAGTTCCTCATGTGGAAAACAAAAGTAAGATTCATTTCATAACATTTTTTAAAATTAGAAAATGGGTAAAACTTACTTTAAACATACATGAAAAAAAATTTAGAAAACAAGGGCATGGATGATAACAATAACCCCAGTAAATACTTACGAATAAACAATCTTGGATAAAAATGAGATTGGAAAAGTTATCCCTTACCTTAGGTCTGATATGCTTCGTACCAATCCTAACCTCCTATATTATGATTTAAATAATGTCATTGACTTATTACAAAATTATATTCATTGTTATGATGTCATATATGGTTCAAATATGAATTTATATTAACTGTTCTTTTGTAAATTCAATGTTAAAGAAACATTTTGGGTAAAATTGTTTTATTTATCATACTTGTTTAGACTTGTTTCTCTTGATATTATTATTACTTATATCATGATTTAATTACTTTAATAATGTAAATAATGGATTATATATCATATATATTCAGTATATATATATAATATATAGATAAATTAAATGAAATACACCGTTCATGGAGACGGTAGGCCGTACGTACGCATGAACGCTGTTTTCATTTCCTTATTGACTTGAATGGAAGTAAGTAGATGAAATATATATATATATATACATAAATACAGTAGCTTTATCATGTCATATATTTCATTATTATCCATTATATATACTTTATAATCATTCTTGAATGGTTAACACGATGAATGAATCTCATCGTGTTGTGGAGACGGTAATCCGTACGTACGCGCGAGCGATGATATCTTTCCCATACTTATCGAATTGAATTGGATTGGATGATATAATATATCAGAAATAGTATGATGTTATAATAATTATATATAGTAATTATGTACACCATTATACCCATCCAAGTAAGGTGGTTGTGGAAAAACCGATTACACTACGAGATGGAGACGGTATTCCGTACGTACGCATGTGTGGTGATTTCGTTTTCCGTAGGATGGATAAAAGGTGAAATGTGGTTGTTTCATATTTATAATAACATATCAGTATATCAGTGATACTTATGTTAATAATTTATAATTAAATAGCTAAATAAGAAGAAGTTGGAGAATAATGAAAACATGAATGAATCGGTAGAAGAGATTACCTCTTCTTCGAAGCACCTCTTTTAAGCTTCCTCTTATGGCACAAGAGTTGGTCTTTTGAGGAGACTAGAACCCTTATAATGTTTCTAGGGAAGTTGATAAGAGAAATGGGCAGGTTTTGGACGAGTTTGAAAGCTCAAAATTGTGTAAAAAGAAGAGGGAGGAGGTTCCCTTTTATAAGGGAGGAGAGGGGCACCTTTGGAAATACTTAAAAATATTATTTTATTATAAAGTCATATTAAGTTTTTAATAGCTCCAAATTATTTTATTTCAAAGATAAAGTGGTGATCAGTCGAAATCCTCTCAACTAATTGGTTTTATACGAGTTTATATTCATATTTTAACATTATCATTTAGATTTAACTCTAAGTTAAATAATTTAACTTTTACCGTGTCTTCTTGTTTTCTTACACTATATGGTTAATAAACATTCTATAACATGCCAAACGAACCCCAAGTGGTTCATTATTAATATATATAACCTTATCTATGTCATTTTTCTGAACCTTATTTTTTTAAAATAGAGTAATAATTAATAATATAATATTTTAAAAAAAATATTTTTATGTCAATTTTGACACTATTTGGTAATTGATTTTTGTGAAAATCATAATAGCAGGATTAGTTCAAAAAAAAAAGTAAATTAAATCAATTCTAACATGTCATATTAATCTAAAAAATCAGTGGAATTCATAAAAAGTCTCAAATTTCATTTATTTGAGTATTTATAATCTCCATTTTTTTAATATTTCACTATTTAGGTAATTACTGCATCACCATTATGTCATAAATAAATTAAATTATTTAATTCCGAAAAAATTATAAATAAAATACCATTAGGTAGTAAATAGTTTTAGCTTTCTAATGAATATTTATAGTCGAATTTATCTTATGTATAACCCTATATTAAAATTTTTTTAGTTATTAAACATTGATTTTAACTATTTTAACTCTTTTTTAAATAAAATAATAATAACTGTCCTAATCTAATTCAAGTGGACTTAAAGTGTAATATTTTAATCCTAAATTTATTTCTGGTTGAATTAAAATTATCCAATAGAAATATGGCATGTGTTAGGGTAATAATAATATCATTTTTACACTTAATTACCCTATTTACTTTTAACTGTGGTAAATAAAAGTAAAAAGTTTCTATTCACCAACAATTATTTTTATCTTATTGAACCTCATTTTACTCCTTGATATTAGCCGTGTCTCTTGGATTTTCTAAATTCCACTGACAGAAGCTGTAAACATATGTTTTATGTAAATTTTCAAATTCTCCTAGGAGGTGGGTAAAAGACAGTGAAAGGTTCAATAAAATTTTTATATATCTAAAATTATTATAAAATGACTCTAATGAATTAAATTGAACTTATATAGGTATTATGTATCAATTTTGACCTAAAATACATTTAAATAAACTAAATAATTATTTAATTAAAAAGTCGGTTTTTAAATAGTAACCCAGTGTTTTCACTATTCATCAAAAATTAAAAGTTTTCAGAAAAATACCAAAAAATCACCCTAGGATAATTTATATATTCCGAATCCAAAAATGAATTCCATTTTGAATGATAAAAATTAAAAAAAAATAAGAATTGGGTTATACTATTCATAACCGCTAGTTTATATAATATTTTAATAACATATCATTGTTTAGTGAAACTCAGTATTGCGTACAACACACTCTATCATGGAAGTTCATGATTGCATGCAATGAAAGCCATGTCATGGATTCCTGTAGGGAAAGATTCATTTGTTTTTTCATATAATAGAATCCAACCATATTTCATTTATACATTGAATATTTATATATACACACTCAATGTTGCGTAAAATAACTTCTATCAAACGAACATGAAATTGTGAATAACACAGTCCAAGATTAGTGTTGTGTATACTGAAAGATAATGCAGTGTTGTGTATAGTGCAAGATAATCTTGGTGTAGCGTACAATACAAGATATAAAAGAAATTAAAAAGAACATATCTTATAAAATCTCAGGGTGTTACAAACATGATCAAAAATTTTACTCAATTTCTGATAGAAATTAATTATAATGATGTATTTGGTATTAATAGATGTATAATTGACCTTATATGATCTTAACATTTTTAAATTATAATTTATCGTTAATAATTATTTAAAAAAATTATTGCCTAAAATGTATTATTTTTTATTATTAATCAAAAATTGAAGATTTATAGAAAAGTAACATAAATTCACCTTAACATAATTTCAGAATTCTAAATCCAAAATTTAAGTTCATTTTATCAAATTGAATATGATATTTTTCTTCATTTAATTTTATTTTTTTTCATTTTATTACATGAAGTGTTGTTAATTTGACAAAATAATTTTTTTAAACATATAGGGACTCTACTATAAATTATATATTTTGTTATCAATATGGTTTATTTTTATAAAACCATTATAAAAAATATTGGAAATTCTTTTATTAATATTCATATTAATCTTTTTAATTAGTAGGTTATAATTATCTCTGTTAAATAACATTAACAATAAAATGATATTTCATAGATTACATCGATGTTGGGTGTAACGTACCTCATGTAGGTGTTGCGAGAAGTGAAATCCAAGTTGGTATTTCTTGTAGCATAAATAAATTATCATATTGTGTGTGAAAGAATGGTTTAATTTATTTTTTTAATATATATATATATATATTAAATATTTCTGATGCCAATTGAAATGAAAAATATCCAAAATGTAAATTAATTAAAAAAATCCTAAATATTAGGGTGTTGTGATTATCAGTATCAATGATGGTATATTATAGATCCTCCATTTTGGTTTTTGGAAATGAAATATTAATAAGAATTTTTATATATAACTATCCACTATATACTTCTAATGCACTTGGAACCATCTACTAGTAAAAGAGTGGTCACATTTATACCTTTTAATTAATTGTAAAATCATTTTTCCATAAAAAATCATGGTTGAATGTTTTTCTTTCATTGTATTAACAATTTAATTTGATTTGAGTTAAAATTTAATCTATATATTTATCATTTCCTTTTAGTGTTTTATTTTATTAATGGGTTTTGAATATATGATGAATGAAAATAGATTCCATAAGAAAATGCAAAATGTTTTGGCTGGAAAAAACAAATTTACACAATGATTAGTTAGAGTATATGTTATGTTCATTTGTTAAATACTCCTAGATGTGTCAAGCGATACATGAAAAGTTGAGTGATGATTTATGTGGTTTATTTATTCCACACTGCCTGTAAACTAGTTCACCTTGTCCTACATGTTGTCAAATTACACAGAATGTAGCTAGAATATACGTTGTGAAGTCTACACAAGTTAGCATTGTAAATCACATAATCTATGTAGTCCTTATAGAAAACCATGGGAGACTAACATCCTTTAAAATTTATGATATAAACAATGTGTGTACAGTGTACACACCTTGTGGTTCATCATTTCCAACATATTAAAGACACCATGTGCCATTAGACTTGAATAGTGGACACACAACATAAGGGATACCTGGTGTGTAACTATCATGTAAAAACCACGTGATCCTATCATGATATAGGTGGAATATAATAGATAATATCTCAGGCACATAGAATGTTGCTACATTGGATGTAGCTAACATGTACATGTGATTTATTCAAGAAGTATAAAGACATCGAGGCTCCATGCATGTAACCCGAATACATGGAAACAGAGGCACATGATGGGTAGAATGAAAATAATATCTATCTAGTATCAAAATTAGTGGAAAAATTAAAAGAATGAATTAAACTAAAATTGTGTAATAAAATGTTATTTCATTGATTGGAAAATTATGTGTCTAAAATTTAATAAGGATTTTAAATATTTTTAATTATAAATTAATTTATCATATTAGATCATAAAATATTTGTTCAATAAATTTTTTAACATTTATTAATTTTTAATATTTATGTCCAACATGATTTGGATGGCCATTAAGATAAAAAAATAATTTATTTATTTATTAATTAATTCAAGCATGTTTATCATAATAATATTGAACAAATAATAAATTAATTTAATCCATTTAATATTGAATATATGTTAAATGTATGATTGTTCATTAGATTTTCCATGACCTATGTATGTGCAGAATTTTTTAATTTAATTTACTGAATTAGTTTTTAACTATGTATTATTAATTTATATGTGATGACTTATGATTCATCCAAAGATCCATTATTATATTTTACATATGTGTCTACGGTATGTTATGTAATGCCATATAGAAATTCCATTGGATCCCCTCACCTGTGTGTGGGAAATAAATACACGTAATTGAAGGAGTATCAGAAGGCATGTGGTTGTGGTTCCAGATGGGTCCATTATGAGGAAAACTCAAGTGACTCATAAGTGGATAGGCTGAATGCTCTATATCATTCCATGTCTGCTAAAATTATTTATTTCTCCAAGGGAAAATGATGATTAAATGTTTTCTCATAAAATTAACCATTAAATAAGCTCATAAACTGGTCATTTTATTATATATTTATTTCTATAAATGAATTATTTATTTTATGGATAAGAGACCATGATAACATATATAAATGAAATAATATGAAAATAATGAATTTGATTAATTTTATTGTGCGTAAAAGAGTAATCCATCATAATAATTTAATTAATTTACATCCAGTCAATATTTCGAAGAGATCTAAAAAAACTAGCAAAAATTTGTGAATAATTAATTTAAAATACCTTAAATTAATGTTAATTATAACATTTCCTTATAATACATGATTATGAATTAAAAAAAATAGAACTAAGTGTTCAATCAATACATTTTGGGATAATTAATTTTATAAAGGGAGTTCCTATAAAGGTTTTGAGTTGACTTAATAATTCTACATGAAAGAGATTAACCCATTGTTTAATTGGTGTAACTTATATGCTAGTGAAGAGGACATCCATTTCAAGATTTTAAGATTAGGTAATCCACAAAATCCATCGTGGAGCTACAAGCCCAGCGTTTCCAAAGACACACAATCCTAAATTCCTTCAAATAGCTTCAAAACCCTATTTATTTAGTTATGAAATGAGGAATATGGATCATTTCACTAGGAATTTAGATGACTAGACATTCTATGTTAAATGGTGTGGACTATAATGACATGATAAAATATTTATAGATTTAATAAAATTAAATTATTTTATTATTTCCGTGAAAATATATAATCAAGAAAAGTTTTAATAATTTCCTTCAGTTATAAAATAATAACGGTATTTTCATCATCATGAATATCCCTTGGATCTATATTAGATGAACAAAATCTCATCACTGGGAGTTACCTCAATGAACATTTCAGATGAATTCAGATAGTGTTGGACTATAAATATAAATCATACATGCTTGAATCTTCAACGCCTAGTCGACTTCCCAAAGAGGTGGATGAGTAATAATTTTTTGTATATGAAATTATTTTGGTGATGTGGTCTATGATAATGTTTTATGCTTTCATATATTTCTAGTCAAATAATGATGTCTCAAGAAAAAAGGAATTCATATGGCATACTATACCACCTTTTAGGTTTATACGAGTACAATTATAGAAAATAATACTTAGATATTTCTAATGTAATATTTTATAGAATTTTTGGGGAGGTTTTTTCCACTGGGCCTCATGTAGTCAAAATCAGTATCGATATTGTTCACCTAGAGTTTCTAAAGATTAATCTCCTTGGAAAACTATGCACTGATCTTATTTCTGTATCACTCCCTTAGAGATTTACTTTTTTTATTAATTTAAATTTGCTAAACATTGATATGTATCAACCAAATACTCTTAATTTCCTTCAACAAGTAAACAACCATAAAATTCATGGAAATTATTATGTTATTATAGTGAAAAAAATGAATGACTATGAAAAATTACCTATTTATATGTCTTCATAGAAATTCTATTCCATCAATATAATGATTGAGGGTAAAGGAAATGAATCAGATGTTGTATTCTATTCATATCGAAAAAATGGACACTTGATGTCTGATTTAAAGTGTTTTTATTATTTGCCTTTAGTTATCAAAAAAATTATTTATATTTCTAAACTTGATACAAATAGATTTATTTTCAAATTTTGGAAAAAAATTCATCTTTTTTAAATATAGAATTTGTTATAGTGAGGAATAATTATATAAAGGTCTTTATGTGTTGGATTACATGAACCATGTAAGGGAAATAAAATACAAATTCACTTCACATGACTCAAACAACACCGATATATGGAATCATCCGCAATGTCATATAAAAGAAAATCTGATTAGTAATTTATTCCAAGATAGACATTTATATTATTTGGAACTAAAACCACTTGGTATATTTCATGTGTGCTTACAAGGAAAAATAAACAAAAGTCCCTTCTAGTGTAAAAGGTGAATGGGCCAAAGTGACTCTTAAATTAGTTCATGTTAATGTTTATGTACAATTTCTTATTAATAGATGGGGTGTATACATAGTTATGTTAACTTTTACTAATGATATATTTAGATATGAATATTTCTACATAATGAGGTATAAGTTGGATTCTTATGATAATTTCATCGAATATAAGAATAAATTTGGGAAAATAATAGTAAGAATATTCATAAACTCTACTCAGACCATGGTGAAGAATATAATAATGAAGACTATATTGATTATTTCGAGGAGTCTATGATCTTATCTCAACTCACTCTTACTTATATGACTTAGTGATATTATGTATGAGAAAGAAGTAATTATTCCTTGATCGACATGGTGAGATAAAATGTGATTCATGTCGATCATCAATTATACTTTAGGGACACATGTTTAAAATAGAATCACACATGATAAACCATGTATCAGCTAAATTGATAAATAGAAATAAATTTTATTTATGGACTTTAAGAATAACACGCTAAAAAATATACATTTTTTAGGAAGATAAGCATTTTTTAAGACACCTCCAGGTAACAATATTTTGGCATAATGAAAAGTGTGTACCTTTAATGGATAACCCTAGGAAAATATGTGATATTAACTATATGACCCCTCCGAGAAAAAGGTAGTAGTGAAAAATATATTCTATATTACACAAGAATGATAAAATAACTAAAATTTATAGTGGAGGATGAGATAGACTTTGATTAAGTCACATATAATGGTATAGAAGAGTTATTATAAAAAAGAATCAAAAAATCCACATGGAAGAAGAAACTATTCTAGAGACACATATACTTTATAGGAGTAATATAATGGTTATAAAACCCAAATAGAATAGTTTTCTTGTCATCGATGAAAGTGACTTATTTTTATTTGATAATATTGATTCTCTAACCTATAAGAAATTTGTAAGTCACACAAATATTTCGAAGTGGAATATGCCCAAGAAATTTAAAATGGTCTCCTGGTAACAAAACCATGTCTGGAATTTGATAAATCATCTAGTAGAAATAAATCATGTTGGTTGTAAATTATTATCCAAGAAAAAATTACACATTAAAGGATAATAAATACATGTAAGGCTTGGCATGTTTGAAAATGGATTTAATAGTGTGAAGTTATTGACTATGATGAATTGTTTTTTACCAGTATCACTGCTGAAATCAATCGTAATTATAATTTTTATTATATATTTTCCAGACAAATAGATTTGGAAAAGGGGTTTCAAAATATAATTCCTTCATGGGAACATTTATGATGATGTTTATATGTCTAACCATGAATGTTTTTTTTCTAAAAAATATTATAGTGCAGTATGAAAATTTCAAAAACCATTTATAGATTAGAACAAGCATCTATGACTTGGAACATTTTTTTTATGAAGGAATAACATAATTTAGTTTCATCAAGAACATGTGTGATTCTTGTGTATAAAATTTTTTTAGTTAGATTGTGATTCATTTTTAATTATATACATTTATTACATACAACTCATTGTAACTGAAATATCTATCTTAAAAACTATTATGGAGTGACTAAATAAATTATATTTTATTTGTTACATGGGAGAGGAAGCATATATTCTTGGAATCTAAATCCATTATGATATATAATCAATAGTATTCTTGAAATAAGTCAAATTATATACATTGGAAAGATAATGAAGATATTTTATGTTGAATAATCTAATAGAGGATTGTTTCAAGTGTCAAATGGTGCTCATCCTTTGTAGAAAATAATTCCTTAGACACATTTTAAAATAAATAAAATGATAAGGATTCCACACACATCAGCAATTGTGTCAATCATGTATTGTAGTCAATATAATAGACAATATGAAACTTACAAATTAAGTGTTGTATGAATATAATAAGATGATCTAGTTATCCACCATTATATGGAAATAAATGATATATATTAGTATTTGAGGAATACTAAGTATATGTTCCATTTTTATAGAGAAAATAAGAAAATATTAATCATAGAAAATTTAGATTCTAGTTTTGATACAGATCATAATGACATGAATTATCAAACAGGATACATCTTTACATTAAATGGCGGTTTTGTGAGCTTGAAGATCTCAAAGAAGGATTTTGTTAGATATTCTATTATAGAGTTACAGTATATTACTAATTTTTTGGTAAAAAATAAGTACATTGGATGTACATCAAAACCAATGATCTTTACATGGTACATATAAGTATGATCCTATCACACAATATAGTGAAAACAATATAGTGTTGGTCCTCACAAAAGTTACATGGTCATATTAATGGATGAATCATTTATATCAAATGTTTCATCTCATGAGGTATTTTACTAAGTGAGGTGAGTTTTTAGTGAGTAGTATTTCCACAGAATTCAATGCGGTTGACCCATTGAGTAAATCCATGAATTACTGGAAATATGATTATATAATGAGGTACAACATCCTAAAATTCTTCAGTAGTTGAATATAGTGTATCATTGTTTATTAGAGTTTCTAAACATGGACTAATAATTTTTTTGGATTAGATGTATATTGAATGTGTCGAATATTAATAAAATATCTTCTTATATTTCTTTCATTTTTCTTCATGATTTTTGTATAATGATGTCTTAGATTATACATCTATTTGATAAGGTTATAGTACCTCCATGTTATGATGATAACCTTGAAGTGATATAATGATATTCTCAATGAATTTTTCTGTTAGATATAGTACTATGATAGGAAAGATATTATAGAGAATGATAGATGTGAGTACACATAATTGGATGAGGCTAGTTCTACTAATATTCCCACAAATAATATCTAAGATGGGAGATTATGAGAACATACCCTCCATTAAGAATCCCCCTATTAGGGTGTCATTGTATATTCCTACCTGTGAGTGTGAGTAATTGTTATTACAAATTAATATTCTAATTAATTCATGTCATGACTGAAACTCTTAGATTTGTAGAAAAAAATTGCTTTTCCATATGTTGGTGGGATGTAAATTATGTTGGGTGCTTCACTAATGGCATGATATTAATCTATAATTTGAATATGATATTTTCCATTCCATATTTAAGTAAGATGATATCTTGAAACTTTTATTTGAATGAAAATGTCACAATAAATTCCATAGATATGGTGTGAAAATGAGTTTATTTCACACATTAAATGAAAGATGTATCCATTGTATAGGTTGGTGATATTGATGTGAAACCTTCTGGATGAGAAATTTTGAGAAAGGGTTATAAAATATTTACTGTTTTTAAGTGGTTATTATTTTTCTAAATTATGTTCTTTCTCTTGGGTGACTTGAGGAATTTTTATACAGTAATATTGGTCCCTAGCTAAGTCTCACTAATGCCAATGGGAATGCGTCCTAAATAGTAACACAGTATGTGTTCTTTTTAAATTGATTAAATTTTATGTGAATTCAATTCACAAAAAAATTAATCTCAAGACCATGAAATAATATTATTTTTGTTTATCAATCACAAATACATTTTTACTAAAAAATATTTAATATTTATTTACATATTCAATAAATTCTAGAGGATTTTGAAAGGACTAAGACTATATATCATTTAAAATAGTCATTAAAAATACAAATAAATAATATTTCATATTTCATGAGATATCATTCACCACTAAATACTAATAATAACATTAATAATAATAATAATATAATTACTAATATTATACATCTGGTTTATTAATGGTCATAATATTGTATAATGAAGGCATGAAATTAAATAATATTTTAACCAAATACTAGCCATATAAATATATATTTTTATGATTATTGTTTAGGCTGTGAAATTGAAAAGAGAGATTTTTTTTCACAATAAATTATATATTTACTACTAATAATCTCTCCCTGTCATGAATGAGACACATAAGAGATATTCCATCAATACTGAATGACTCACCATTAACATAAACAATGTAAGACAATCAATTCTCCGCACCATCAACATGAGATTGCTGAAAATTTCATAGAGGTCAATGAAGAATGTGTGGATCACTATTTGAGGGACTCTATCCTTGGAACCACATAGGGAAACAATTTAAATCTAAAAGGTATATTTTAGATGTCCAACATCCACATTCAAGAAAGTTCCAAATCTAACATATTTTATTTTTTTTTCTATATAAGTAAATTGGTAATAAATTTATCATATATTATCCACATATAGGGTATATTTCAATAAAATATTAAATGAAATTTTAATATGTCATCCACCATCACATGATTATGCTACACATGTAACCTTTGGTAATCGACAACTAATGAATGTAGTGAATCTGAATCAATCTTCATCTACATCATGTTATTATGTGGTAGTCCGAAGAGTGGTACCCCCGAAACGTCAATTAACATTAATGAATCATGGTACTTGAATGGAATTCATGGAATGGAATTGAGTCCCCATATCTCTCAACAGAATATTGTATCATGGAAGGATGGATAACACTTTAATATCACCCAATTTATGGAGTAGTTTCCAAAGTTATTCATATAAATGTTTTCTAATGAACTAAAGTTAGTACAAGTCTTTTTTAAATAACTGATAGTATTATGATAATTTGTTGACATAGAAAATTTCCTAAATAATATCATTATATAGAACACTAAAAAATCATGACCCATTCCAATTATGAAAGGGAAAATGTAGTTAATGGATTAACTGATGTTATCAAAATAATACTAGTAAAAATGCACACTTGATCGCAAAAACAGGCATCGAATAACCTAAAATTTTCTTCTAAGTGGGATCAACATAAAACATTTGTGCAAACTATGTATAAAATAAATCGGGGCCATCATGTAGTTGAGGAATTGAAGAACAATGTAAATTCTCTCTAAAATAAATTTGATCCTTTTTATTTTCGTTCATAAATGATAAAATATTTTTTTAATATTCTAGATACATGGAAACATGGTTAGGTTGGCCTCCATTATCATACAAACTATTTCCCTTATCTTCAATGGTAGAGATAAATTATAAATTACTTCTTCATCTATAAAAAATATATTGTAATGTATGGATGATTCTTGATAGGTAATGCTGGGAAAATCCCAAGTGCAGGTATCCCATTTGTCAGACACCTAATTAGAGAAAGACAGTTATTGAGAATATATTTCATACAAGTGTGATCAAATTTTAGACTACTTAATGTCCAAAAATGATATAAATTGGGCTCATTCCATTCATATTGAATAATTTCTTCATTGATTCAGGGATCCAATACCTTCATCATCATCCAAAGAGATACTATAAGACTTATCCTCTAGTGGAATATAAAAACATTTGTTGTAGAAATGGGGAAATGAATAATATCATTTTACAAATTCCAAACATTCACGGACTCACACTTAATTCTTTACCCCTTCATCTAGAGAATGGGAACTAGCCCTCCTAATGGAACCCTCATCATATAATGATTTATTTTCCATATCTATTAATTTTATTCATTAAGAATAACTATTCTATAATGATGTGTATGTAAATAATGTAGTGGACTCATTGAGTAGGATAGATCATGGAGTTCTAATGCAAATTAGTGTTGATAGGGATATTCTATTAATGGATATAGAGGAGATGGATATAATAATTGTTATGGAATAAGATATGTCACTCCATTTTAAATTGATTGTGAAATAACCAATATTAGAAAAGATAATATGTTTTAAACCAGATGGTTTCAAACTTAAGAAGAAAATTAATTATATAATTTTTTTGAAATTTCAGTATTGATGATTTTTTTTTTGAGATTTGGAAGTTCATTATGTGTTTTATCTATACCTAAGTTAAAAATTGAATTATTGGATGATCTGTACATCTCAAACTTCTCTATACTATCGTGTAACACCATGAAGTATAAGGATTTCATGGAATTATTTGAGTTGAATACAATGAAGTTTGAAATTTCATATTATGTATCTAGATTTTAGGTATAACAATAAGTTAAATATGAGAGACACCATTAATGTGAATTAATGAGACCACTTTCTATTACTATATAGAAATAGAATGACCTTACTGTGGATTTCTCTATAAGAATAAAAATGATTACTATAACGAAGAATGTAATATGGTTTATTCATGATGACAAAAATAAATTTTCTCATTTTTTTCTCCATAATGAATGATTTACCACTTCATCAACTCATAAGTTACTATAAAAATAATATTTTAACCCTTCAGGGTTCACAAATTTCTATCATGTCTAATCATGACCCTTGTTTTACATTGAAATTATAGAATATTTTTAAGAATGATCTTGATACAGAGATTCAATTGATCTCTTAATACCTTCCTAAAACTAATGAATAATATTAAAGTAATATTAGAACAATGGAATGTAGGTTCAGGTCAATCTACCATGACTTTCACAGTGTTTTTGATCAATAATAACATTTTTGACTAAAATCTTGTAACAAAAGATTCCAATAAAATATTCAAATGGAATTATTTGATGAATTAATAGGAATTATATTTCATACTCCAACTTGTAGGGATGATGTTGGGGAAATTAAACATATAGGCCTATAAAATTTTAATGATAACGTAAGACATGTAAAGACAATTCATCCTCAAATTAATTTAACTTAATGTGGGAATAAATGTTATTGAAACTTCAATGGAATGATTTGTAATTCAATCTGGGATATCATATTTTCATGAGTATCTATATATAAGGGCATCATAAGGTTCAGTAATATAGGGAAAATGTACCATTGTACATTATTCCATTTGGAAACCTTGAAGAATTGAATTTTTTAATACCATTTGTAATTGCTTGGAAGTCCCTCAAAAGATCATGATGTGTACCATATATCATTGTGAAGGAAATAATTCAAGAACCATTGAATGGGATCACCTCTAATGAATTATAATATTTACATGTTATATATTACATTGAAGAAACATACAATATTATTAATACCAGATAGCTTGCATTTTATAATTTCATTACATGATAAGTAAATATACTTTTGAGAAACCATAAAATAGAGGATGCAATGCGGGAACCATATGATATTATGAAGAAGAGTTACCCTCAAATTTTTTTAATGTAATATCCAAAACAAATTAGGTTGTAATTATTGAATGATTTGAGATTGTAACAACCCACGTCATTATGAATTATATTGCATTCAAATAAATCCATTCTCTTTGATATCTTGTGTTGCACACAACACAGAGTTTGATCAAAAATAATCTATTGAAATATTATTAACAAAAGACTACTAGGAAAAATCTATATAGTTGGAGGGAATTATTGTAGATAACTTATTTATGAATATATATATATAGTTTAGAAATTGAATAAATATTATCTGAATGTGGCATATGTTTTTTCTAGAAAACTACATTTTTTCTAAAAAGAATTTTAGCCCCAAATTTCACACATAAATTAAAATTTAATTTTAGTACATTTTAAAAACAATATTTGTTAAAATTAACTAAATTTTTTAAATATTAATTTAAAATGTAACATAGGTTGGTTTTTTAAATATATCTAAAATGTTTCTGTTTTCTATGAATAGTGAAAAAAATTTAATTGTAAATTGATTTTTCATTTAAAATTTTTAAAAATTTAAACTACTGTTTAAATTGGTTTTAAAGAAAAATTAGTACAATTATGGTGTAATCAGTGAAATTTTTATCAATAGAAACAATTTCATATTGAATTTTTATATTAAGACAAGTTGTATTGATGAGAATTTTTTCTCAGGAAACCCACTTTTTCATCCCATCTGTGAGTATAATTTTAAGTTGTATTTATCCTATTTATGAAATAAATATACATAAATGCATAAAATATTTTTTATAATAATAATTTATATTATATAAAATGTCTATCTTAATTTTTTTACCACTAACAATAGTAAAATAAGTGAAAATTAAATATTGTGGTTAAGCTAGAAACTGATTTATCGGAGGTTAGAAAAAAATGATATACATTAAAATTATATAAAAACACATAAAACCCATTGGAAGGATATTTTTATACCTTATAACCTATAAGGTACTTTAATTAGAAAAATTAGCCTTCTGGAATGTTTAAAATGATGGTGTAATTGATTCCTTTAAAAAATTCTATCTGTGTCCTCTCCCATTCTTATAAAAGGCCACAAAATATCCCCCCTATTCAACATAATGAACCATTTAGTTCATCCAATTAATTTTATAATAACATCATTTTATCAATACCGAAATAATATATACCTTTTTATGATAAATCAATCATATGAAGAATTTTTTTATAAAAAAGGAATCTATCTAAAGAAGAGGTAACATTCTTAATCAAGAAGTTTTATTTTTTTTTCTTCCATGAAATTCGAATATTATCATAAGATGACTATATTATAACATTAATGTCTTACAAATATATATATATATATATATATTATGTCAATTCCATGACCAATATCCATCTCTTATTCCAAAAAATGGGAAATTGAGCGGCCAATCATGTGCCTAGAGGACTACCAATTTGCAAACCGATGTAGATCGTTTTCCATCACCAAAATTCATGAATAGATATAATGATTTATTTAAAATAAATTATATGGTATTTATGATATTATTATAATTTTTAAATTTTAATACCATAATATTTTTTATGTTCAATTAAATTTTTAATACAATAACATCACTCCCCTCTACGGAAGAATATCTCCTCTTGATGTAATGTGATTCGTCTTTTTCATACATTTAAAATGGAAGGTAGTATGGATTATTTTAATGAAATTATAATATATATATATTACATTATATAAATTATTTAAAACCAATGTATCATTAAATTCCATTCCACTTCACCCATTTTGGGAAAAATATTGTTATACTTGCATATATATGACACACCATCTCTAAGAAGTGATTGGATTCATTTTCCTTGACCAAAGTTAAATAATGGTTATAATATAGTACATATAAACTTAACATTATATTTATCAAATTATTACTATTCTAGTAATGATATATTAATTTATTTTGTATAGTAACTATAACATTTATGAAAAAATATGAATAATAAAGCAAATAAATTAACACCCAAAACAAAGAAAAAGATGATATATTATAAGAAAATGGATTTTAAAATGTTATAATAGGGAAATATATGAAATTATAAATATAAATATATTTATTTTATTAATTAATAACAAGATTAAAACAATTATACATTTGGATAAAAAACATGCAACTAACAGATACCATGAGGTAAGGTACTTTATCTCAATTTCATTTTATTGAGAAATATAGTTGTTTTATGCACCTAATTTATTTTCTATGGTGTATATAACATGAATTTTTAATATTATATCATGAATCCTTAATATTTCATGATATTTTAATATTAAATAGGAATGATTTAATCCAATGGAATTTGACATTAATTTTACACTCTGACAAAGAATTTCGTCTCAATTTCCATTTCATTGAGAGTAATTTATTAATATTAACATCAATAAATTTTAGGTTGTGTATATACAACCCTATTGATGTGTGTTTCATTAATAAGTTTTTATTAATGATGGATAATAAATTTTTTAGGATTCTTCTTCATGGGGTTAAAATTTAAATTTTAATGAAATATGAAAAAAAAAATTATACAATATCACTTTTTTGTATGATTGTTTACTTTTACTTGAAACAATCAATTACTTTTGAACATTTTTAATTAGAAAATAAATTTATATTAAATAAAAATATTCTTATATAAACTATATTTTTATTTAATAAACCATATTCCATTATTAAATACATTATTTACAATAATGTTGTTTGGATAACTTGGGAAATATTGATAAATGTGTATCCTTTACTCAATATAGATATATGAAGAAAATCCAGTTTGATTCAATAATTAAATCTATTATTAACTATAAGAATAATTTTTATGAAAAAAAGTTAAAAGTTGGTTCAAATTATATATATCCCATTCTAGCATCGAAGGGTCACTTTAGAGAAACAAATTGGGCAAATTAAATTAATTTTTTCCATTTTCTTAAAATGACATTTAGAATGCCTTGATGTTACATTAAGTACAATAATTAATTATTTATTTCATCAAGAATTTTATTATAATTTTTGTCCATGATACTTTCCAAAAGATATTATATATAGATTTATTTATTTATCTATTTATTTATTAAATGGCATTGGTTTTCAGTTATTTACCTTACTATATTTATTGTACTTTATATAATTATAATAGTAAATTTATTGATTAAGTGGAATGCTTTATCCATCATATAAATTATAAGATTGATTTTTTTTTATTTGTGGTATCTTCTTTTTTATGTAACCCTAACTCAGAATTTGATCTCACCATAATTTTGTTTATGTTCCCTAGGATATGAAGAAGAAAAATATTAATTATATTTAGTGATGTAGATCATTTTACTTTTTATTGAGTTATATTTTACATGTGTTGATAATATATAATGGGTATAATGTTTATATCTACTTCTTCAAAACTAAAAATATATATTTAGTCCATCAAGATGAGATCGCATGTATCTTTCGTTAATGTAATAAAGTAGACAGAATCTCTGGGTTACTATATTCAGCGTCATCAATGTTTCTATAATATTAGTTTTGTTTAAAACATAGGTAAAAGATTATGATGCTCATATATTAGAGATCATAAACCTATTATTTACTTTGAGGATATGCATCAAAGAATATCATAATGTTATTTTATGGAAGAGATTATGTGTTTTTCTTGTATTTTTATCCTTATCTATACACTAGATATGGATGGTGTTCTGAAAAAAGTTCTACCTAGGCATAATAACCTCAAATAGAACATATTTAAATTGAAAAAATCATCACCTACTGTATGAATACTAGACATAGTGGGCACCTAGTTTTACCTTCCTTGGTATTATTATTAGGATAATTCATATTTTATTTACAAATCTTTATAAAGGATTTTAAAAGAAAAATTTCCCCAAAGAAGCCATTTTTATGATTGTAAGATTAACTATGCATAAATTTTTTAATATAAGTTTAGTGTTTCACCTAATTTAATTTTATTCATTATGATTTTAAATTAATAATTTTGTAATAAAATCTAGTATATTACGTTGTTTATAAATATATCTTAGAAGAAAAAAGGGTATCAATAATCTTATCCAATGTAGATATTTTACTATTGAGTAATCCAATATTGATGGTATTGAAACATATTATATTAGGGATATATTATAGAATATTAATCATGTTTTGAACATTAAAACCCACAGAGTGAGAAAACTATTCCAAAGCATGATTCTTATATGTTGAATTACTTTATGTGAAAGAAGTTCCCATCATTTGGGGGGACAACTCTTACAATGGTATCTGAGAAATGGATTATGTATCATAAAAATATTTATATATAATTTGGATGTGATATAAAGGAAAAGATTAAAAAATTTTGTATTATATCAAAGGTTAGGTTTATGAATAGTTTTATTTGATCCAAGATTCTAAGATGGAAGAGGAAATTGAAGTCATAGATTGGTGATCATTGATGGATACTTTCTTTGAAAAATATTTCCCTAATGAGAAACAGACAAAAATCGAATGTAAATTTTTAAGATTAAACAATAATCACAAAATAATGTGTTTATTATTGTGATGTCAACTCTATAAGTATATTTTGGTATGCAATAGATTACATACACAAAATTAGTGAAATATTGTACATTTATTTAAAGGTCTTAAGGCAATTTTACGAAGCACACTAGTCTCCCAATTTTTGTCATATGGTGAAATTGTTTTATGTTCTCTAAAATATATAATTAATTCTCTATATCTGATAGTTTTTTTGTTAAATCAATAAATTAGAGCTTGCATGAGCATCTATGAAAAGGGGGTGCCAAATAAAAGAATATATATAAAAAATTCATCTTGTGAGTACTATGGAATGAATTATCCATTGATATTTTTAATGGTATGAGAGCATCTTGTTAGATTGTGGATAAAGGGAATTATAATAAATATCTAATAGTGTAGAAACAAAACACTATAATTTACTGTTGAAACTATTTGGAGATAGGGAACTACTCAAAAAATCCCCATGAACTAAATGAATATTCCACATAGGAGGCCATGGGGATAATTCAATTCTTATATGCTCACTAAATCTATGGTTGAAGAACCAAATGATGTGGTGGTTGGTTATTTAATCATAAATTCAAAATTATTCTAATTGATTTTTTTATTATGTGTCACTACACTCTTATATATCAAATAATTTTTCACAAAATATTATACATTTCCCAAGAATTTAAAGAAGATATATTACATTCAAAACTACTAATGGATGTATCACTACAACAAGGATGTGTTTGGTAGTCCACATTATAATAAATAAAAATTATTTAATTATTGAAATTAGTTTCATAAAAATGGTTTAAATTTATATAATCATTTTTAAGGATTGACTATAAAAATATTATTAAAAAACATAGTGAAAGGATTTGGAAATTATGATTCATGATGAAGATGTAGAGTTACATATCGCTAGAGTAGATTCAAAATCATATGAGACATTTATAGATCCATCACTACAAGATATACAAAATGAGATTCTTGGGGAAGAATATAAAACAAAATCTAGTGTTGGAGAAGTTATCTTAGAATTGAGAATGTGAATATTTTATGAGAATACATTGGTATTTTTCTTGAGTAATTACAAGAACAATCTATAAAGAATGGAGTTTAGTTTTCAATAGATTTAATCCCTAATAAAAGAAAAATATAAAATAATATCTAACGAATGAACACTATGTAATTAGTCGAGTTTAAGAAAAAACTAAAGGATTTGTGTGATAAGTGATTTATTTTCCCTAGTGTTTCTCATTGGGGAGGCCAGGATCTCTTCGTTATAAATAAAGTTGGATCCATGAGGCTATGCTTTGATTATTGAAAAATAAATGGTATAATGATAATGAAAAGTATTATTTTTGTCATACTAATTATTTATTTGGTAAAATTCAGGGAGATGAATATTTTTCAATGATTGTACTTCATTATAGGTATCATCAACTGTGATTATGAATGAAGCCATTCTAAATTCAAAATTCTTCGTGATTTATTGAAATCATGAGTTTATAGTAATTCTTGTTGGACTGAATAATGTACCATTTTGTTCCATGTGACTAATTAAATGATAATTCAAGTAATATCTCAATGATTTTTTTTTTCATTTTAATTGATGATTTCTTAGTGTATTCTTAAAGCTATATGGAATATGAAAATAAGTATCACATGCATTTAGAGACTCATATAATGAAATGGTTATTTGGTAAAATTATTATGTTTGATTTCAGATTTCAAAATTTTTTTTTGGATATATTATCCCTAAGGATGGAATTGTAGTTGATTCTTCTGAAGACAAAAAGGTTTCCCAGGAATTTCCTACAATAACCAACATAATTGAGGTACATAGTTTCACTAGTTTGGGAATTTACTATAATTAATTTTTTTATAATTTTACCAAATTGGATTACCTTTTTACCAAGATTAGACATAAAGGGGTTAAATTTATTTCAATAAATAAATGTGTAGAATTTTTTGATTAACTAAAATGGAGATTGGACAATGCTCTATTTTTCATTGTTCCATTTGTAATTGATTTTTTTTATATACGGTGATGCATTAAATAATGGGAATGGTTTTTTTCAAATAAAAAATGATAATGTTATTAAAAATGAATGAATTTAATTGATAAATTGCGAATATAACTATCTAACCCATGATCTTGATTTAGACAATGCAGTCTTCTCACTGATGATATAGATATATTATCTCTATGGTGAATGATGTAAGGTATACATGGATCATAACATCTGAAAATATATTTTTCATTAAAATAGATCAATATAAGATAAAGTTGATGTATTGAGGTACTCAAGTATTATTATTTCGTAATCCAATGCCATATAGGGAGAGAAAATAAATCCTTGGATTTATTGATTATGAAACATCATTGAGTTATGTCCAAAATGATGGAAGAGGGGAATACTATGTTTATGGAAATTGGGAATATGGATATGGGAGTTATTAATGAAAGAAATAAACCACTTATGTATAATGTTATTGATAAAAAAATATATATTAGAAAAGTTAAATTTTATTATTTAAATGATGAATTATTTAAAAATAAACATAAATCTAGGAGTGATGAGAGATTCACCGACTTCATTTATTAATAAAGTGTTAAAAAATAATAGAAGAGAGTATTGTCCTATCACAACGTGGTCTAAAAAGGGAACTGTTATATGATTCTCAAATATAAAATTTCTCTATCCAAAGGTACATGGATTTAGTGGAAAATAATTTGTTCGATAACTTGAAGTAGGAAATTATTGATTATGTGTCCAGATGTTTTGTCTTACAATAATTTATAGTAGAGAGATAACATATAAAATAATTCATACAACCACTGATTATTCCTACTTGGAAATTAGTCGAAATTACTATAGATGATGTCAATAAACTAAAAAAATACACCTATAATGAATGATTCAATATGAGTTATTATTTGTCACCTAACAATATATTCTCATTTCCAATATTTAAGAGATGATTTTACTCGTGAGATCAATTACATGCTCTATTTTTTTGAAACTATTATACATTTTGGGAAACCTATTTTGATCATTTTTTATCATGATCCCCATTTTACATCAGAATTCGTTTTGAGTTTCATGATGGATCCTAATACTATATATCATTTGAGCACAGACTATCATCTTAAAACAAGTTGGTATTTTGAATGGACTATTCAAACTATGAAAGGAAATTTGTGGTCACACTCACATGACCTTCACATAATGTGTGATATTATTATACCATTCTTATAGTTTTTCGGTAAAAATATTTTCCATTCGAATTACAGAATGTAATTTTATGAAACATTATATTGAAGGATGTTTAATTCTCAAACTATTACAACCCCAAACATGGACTCCATAATCTCATGCTGAAATCTCAATCATTACCTTTCCAAATATGATGCGAGTAATCTTGAATCATTTTCTAATATAAACCATGTAAAATAAAATAAAAAACTACATCTCTTAAATTCTCAAGCTATTTTTAGTATTTGGTTTTTAAAGTGTTGTGAAACACTCCAACATAAAAAAATAAAATGGCATTAAATGTGAATTTCTCCCACTTAACCAAACTTTTCATTTTTCAATTAAGGAATCATTATAATCAATATGAAAACAATTCTTGAAAATTCTAGTTTATCTTCATTCTTTATAACATGGGGAAAGGGAAATATAATAATGGTTAGAACAATTGCCCATTTTGAAAAAAGTAAAAAATAACAAAAGAATTACATTAGTGAGAATAATAGGAGAATATGGGAATGATGACATAATCAATGTGCATGAATATAACATAAGAACATGCATACCCATGAATACATATATCATCAAACATGAAACCATGATATAATAATTTTACAAAGGACTGAGTTTTAAGAATCAATAATCATGTGTTATATGATGTCAATCTTGATCAAATAAAATATCATAAACCCAGAGAAAGAATAGATAAAAAACATTGTTTTCATAAATCATAATATTATAGAACCCTTATAGATTTGAAAAAAATTGTAGGAACCATATGATCAACTTCATATATAATTATTTTGAGAAAATATAATTACACATCAAATTTGAGAAAAAGTATTCCACACCAATCCTACAAGCTATAACGAGATCACCTTGAAATATATTGAATTCCCCATAATATAAGATGTAATTAGATGAAAATATTCTATTTTAGATTCCCCATTATATAGGTTATTACAATAACACATGGTTTTATCAGGGCCACCGCATAGTATATAATTTCTAAGCACCATAACCTGAATAAAGTACATAGAGCTCTCATTTCATCATAAAACTAATGGTAAAAATAACTATTCATCTATAAAATAATGGACCCATGGATTATAAATGGGATTCATTTCATACTTTGCAAAAAAATATAAACTAATTGATAAGAAATGGGTTCTAGAATAATTTATTCAAATCATTATTAATTCAAAAAAATATAGTTCCCATGATGATCTCTTTAAAATAGTTTTTATCCATAAAAAAGGAGGATGGTATAATTACCAAATATCCCCAGTAGAGGATAAGTAACAATAAGGTTTTTTGATGTTGAAAATTTTAAACACCAATAAAATTTCATTAAAATATATATTAGGAAAATATTATATCTATTTTTTAAATCAATTTAAAAATATAAAACATTTTGAAAATCCTTGTCTTTTAAAATAATTTTTAATACCAATAATTTAAATAATATTAATGATGAATCATCATTAAAAACAATCTTATGATAATTCAAATAAATATTTAATGAATTGATGTTAATGTCAGTAGGTAATTTTGTACATTCTGTAAAGAGGATTACTTTTCTCTAGATACAATTTTAAGAATATTCTTTTACCCGAAAGAGACAAGAATATTATATTGAAATTTATTTAAGGAATAATTATGTAATAATTTCATTCATAAATATTTTTATGTTGTATAATAACATTTTTTAAAATATTCATAGAAAATATGATTTTGGAGGAAACCTTATTTTTATAGTAAAAATTTGATTTTTCATAAAAAATATTTTTATTTCTTGATAACATAAAGAGAGGTTAATAAAGGGATGATATATATTCTCATGACATGACCATATCATAATAAAGTTCATTTCAATTAAATATTTTTTCAACTATATACTTAATCATACACAATCCAAATAAAATATGAAATTATAACCAATGACATGTACCACTTTGGTATGATTGAATTGTATGACCAATAAAAGGATTAAATTAGAAATAACGAAATATAAAGTGATAATAAATAAATTCCTATTATTACTTTTCATTGGTGATTAAAATAAACCTCATAAAATAAAATTAATGCATAACTTTACTTAAATCTCGAAGAAGGACATCTATGAAAAAAATCCATTAATTATTTAGAAACATTGAAACGATATAAAATGAAATATATATCCTCAAATGGATATAAAATTACCCTTAAATGTAGTCATAATAATAATACAATACGTTCATAGTTATTATAAACACCACACAACAAAAATAAGTTTTGAATATAGAATATATCTCTTAGAAATAAAAGTGAGATGATAAAAACCCTTAACATGAGTATGAATTGTCACAGATTTTTTTATCATCCTGAACAATAAACCTATGAAAATTATTTAATATATTTTAAATTGTTTCTAGGATTATTACTATTTTTATTTCACTTAAAACTATTTATATACAATTAAGTAATATATTATGTTTACATAGGACATTTTTACCATATTCATCTTATGTGTCAAAAATCACTTTTGTGGGTTTCAAATGATCAATGAGTTCATTATATAATCAACTAAAAAATTTTATAATAAAATATTTGTCATATTCATATATAAATTATAATTTAAAAACTAATCATGGAAGTTGTTTATGAAAAATGATCTAATGTTATGATCATATAAATGGTAGGTCATACGCATGCATGGATAAAATATCGATTATTCGATGATCATTTTGGAAAGGAGGTAAGATTTATATTTATATAGTGATAATTAAAAAAATAGCCTAATATTTTATTATATATACTTTTTTTTATCATTCCTGTAACGTGGTTTTGAAAAATTGAATCACATCACTTTTAGGAGGCATTACTCCACACATCCACGTACGTTGTAATCATGTTTTTAGTGACTGAAAATGTATGAAATCAAACATTATATTTTACCCAATGAATTATAAATATTTCATTAATATGATAATATTTCATGTCAATCACAATTATTCATTATATATCCAATTATTCCCTTATATGTAACGCATGAGTGAAAATGAATCAAATTGATTCATGACGTAGTATGTCATTGTACACACAAAAAAAATTATCATATACATTACATATAGGAATATAAAATGGATATATGTTATATGATATCTCCATAGGGATAATTATATTTTTTATATAATATGTAAACTTTATATCCCTCATAATACATAACAGTCAGATTTGGTAATGAAATATTGAATGACATTGTTTCGTCAGGTTGTAATCACATGAACTATGATTTCGTAACACATTTAATGGATTCTTATGATGTTGTAGGTCATAGAAAATTAATTAAAAAGTATAATTATATTGAATATACTGAGGTTATTATATGTTAATTATATAATAGAAATTTCATGAGGTTGATTAATATTTAAAATAAAGATGCTCATTGAAGAACATTAATTCTTCTTTTGGTATCCCAATTAGGATTTGACTAATTCAATGAAATTATCTCTTTCATCCCAAAGATAGTCATCTGTTATAAGTGAAGTAAATATCAGAAGTTATGCTTTCCGGGGTTTTATGATCCAAATTTCTGGAGTTTTGGCAATAAGTGAGGGGGTGAGAGACCATTTATAGTCGAGGAGGAGTGTCATTCATGTAAATAATCAAAACTATTCTCTATTTGGAGGTCAATATTAACAACTTTTTCTATAAAAATATTATTAATTCTTTTTAGGGATGATATAGTCCACAAAATCATCCGCCACACTATAAAACTTGTTTTTTCAATAATTTTCCCCTTAACTCATATGTTTCCATTTTTCATTTTGTTTTTTCCAAATGAAAATTAGTTTTTAATGTAAATAATTTATTCAATAACATTAAATTAAAGTGATATACATTAGATACGTTATATCCAATGATTTAATATATAAAAAAATTATCAAACCAAAATACTATTTCTATTCAAAATAAGTTTTCACTCAAGGATATATAACATGGGAAAACAATTTTTTAAGAGAATATAGGAAGATCCCTAAAAATATATAAAATAAAATCCTATTTTCAATAATGGGAAATAAGGAAACACCTTACAAAAACGATGACAGCAAAAATAGATTAAACAACATAAAGGGATGAGATAAAACCATAGTGATCCATAAGGAGAAAAAGTCAAATAGAAAGAACAATGTTTTATCCTAAATTACATTAATAGTGTCATTTTTGAATAAGGGATAAATATATTAATTATCAAATATAAATTAGTCTATTAATGGGATATACATACTAGATTAATAAAATTTAAAAATCTATTTCCATAAAATAGTTTTTAGTAGGATTAAATTTTTTAATAAAATATAAATTATTATAAAATAACATTAATGTTAGTTGTGACATAATTCATTTAATTTTAATTTAAATAAGAAAAATAAAAAGATTTAATTAGATAATATTATTCTCACACTTTTTTAAAATGTTATATTCATCTACAAAAATAATGTTATAGAACAAATCTCAATGTTTATATAACTTTTAAAATTCATACTATTATTTATTTTTGATAATTATTAAAAAAATAATTTCTTAAATGGTGTTTCATACGTATGAAAAAATAATTATTTCATTTTTATAAAATAAAATATCTTATAATTTTATAAAAACCACATTTCTATCTCAAAATAACATATATATTTGAGCATAAATATTTTATTTCCTATCCTAATGATTTATTGAAATTAAATGGAAAAGGTTCCTCTTTGAATTTTTCTTCTGGTGTCATATAGGTTACATTACTATAAAAGATCCCAAAAAAACTCATATAAATTGATCTTAAGTTTATAAAGATGAAACTATGTCTACAAAATGTGTCTGGGTCATGTTTATAGGTCATTTCCTCCTTATGTAGATTGTTGTATCCCATAGTAAAGCCGTTTTTACAATCATTGTGATTATTTCAAACTATTTTCAGTAATAATTATGGTAAACAAATTAGTCATTCCTTATTGGTCATTATAGATTATTATGATTCCAAATATGGAGTCTAATTTTTTAATTCAAATTAATTAGTATCGACATTTAATTTAATATTAATCCTAAAGATGCAAAGTTAAATAACTTTTTCAAAAAAGTTCAAATGTATACAGTGTTCTTATATCGAATTTTTATATCAAATGGATTTCAATCACCAAAATTATATTAATATATAAAAAATTTAGCTAATTGTACATTAAAATCAGTTAAAAATTCAATTTTACATCATAAATTTATTAATCAAAACCACATTTTTTAAATAAAATTCAGCATTTTTTGTTATTCATTAAATATTGAAACTTTTATGAAAAATACTCTAATTTCATAATAAAATAATTTGGGTATTAAAATTCCAAAATTTACATTAATTTTTTTAAATAAACATTTTAGATGTTTCAAAAAATTATTATAAATTATTTCCATTAAAATAAAAAAAATTAATTTTTTAAGAAAATATAATTTTGAATAACAAAGTCACTTTACTAAATATCGTTTGAATATTTTACTAAAAATTGATTAATAATTTATTTTAATTAAGGAATATATATATGTGTGTGTATTTCATAAATTATTTAATACTATTCATACCCAGTTATTTTAATGCTTGGTTATAACATATATATATATATATAAATCATGGGTTGTTCAATCTTCGTGTTTCATGTAGAATACACTATTGAGAATAAAAATATCAGGGATTCATGTACATAAATCAATTAAAGACACTAGAATTATTAAAAAATATATTTATCATAAAGATATGGGAAGTGTAATTATCTTCTAATCTTAGTGTTTAGTTTCCTTTACACTATTAAATTTAATTTTCTTCTTTCAAAATATTGGGGTGTTACATACTCACCACGACACTCATAAAAAATTGTGACCTTGAAAATTAAGATTTATCTCACCAATCAAAGAGTGGATATCTGAAAATATTTCTATTTTAATATTTTGTCATAAAAAGGGCTGATAAAATATAATTTGAATTATAGAAATATTAAACTAAAAATATTTTTTTGAATAACACATATCTAGGTTTCCAATTAGAGAATTTTGGATAGAATTGAGAAAATAGAAAAATAATTTATGAGAGTGATTGAGTTCATTAGTCACATGCATGTAAATGATCAATCAAATGTAAAGGGCCTCAATACAACAAATCTATAAGGATTTAAAATTCCTTCAGTTCATCAAAATTGATGGTACTAGGGTAATAATTTTGTTTCACAATCATTTTCAAAGAGTTGAGGAAATAATTAAACATATATACAAAAAACAATGTAAAATATAATTAGTTGATTATTACAATCTCACCCTTTAACCAATTTCCTTGAGAATTTCATATTTTTATCTAACTGTTGAGTATTTAATGCTACTTTTTCAATCCTGATGCACTTGAATAAAATTTGGAATACAACATAACCAAATAACTGGAAAATGAGCTATTACTCAAATCTTTTGCCAGTAACCAAAACCAAAAGTGTTAGCACATGGTAAGATAATTCAAAAAATTTATAAGAATTAATTTTTGAAATTATTATTAAAAATAAAAAATTAACATGTAAATTGTAACCAAATCATTAAATAAATAACTATCTATAATATGATTCAATCAATTTTTGGGTTAGTTGAATTCAACAGATTTAATGTTTTTTATACTATATTCTTCAATATAAATAATAATTTTTTCACCAAATAAAATCACCCATGTTTTAAAAATAAACATAATCATTACATATAAAAATTATATTCTAACCAGTACATTGCATTGGCTAGTGGTAAGTGATACACCCTTAACATTATTCTGTTGTGGTTTTAATCACCATGTCATGGTCAGATGAAATATATTATCAACGAGCCTTTAGGTTTACCATTTTTAATTTAAAATTAAAAAATATATATTTCCTCTCAAAGTAAAACATCATTTTGATCTTAGGGGTTAGAAATACCCCCACCCAATAATTTTTTTTCTAGTAACATCATTACTAGCATCAAAATATGTTTTAACTTAAAACCTAAAAATTTAATGTATATCATTTTGAACATATGATCAATATTATTCTTATAGGACATTGATGGTAACTATAAATATCAATTAATCATCAAATTAAAATATCATAATCTCAAAGTAATCTAAACAACACTTTGATACCAATTATAATAGCCCTGATCTTCCACTCATGGTTCGAATGATGAATTTATTAACAATACATTTTCAGCATCGATGCTGATAATTATTGCCCATTTTTTCAATTCAATCTTCCCAACATAAAAAATAAAAATTAGATCACATAGATAATAGAGGACATTTTTTGTTTATTTTTTAATATTATTATTAAAACATCCCACACAAATAGTTCACCTAGTGTTAAATGAGCATTTCTCTCACTTATCTGAGATTCTATTTGTCTCATTAAGATATTATCATTATCTATATTAAATACATTGTATATATAACTCATTAAATCTCGTTCATTATTACCTAGGGTAAATGAATCATAATAAGGGTGATCTCAAATTCTTAGTAATGAAAAATAAAATAATTAATAAATAAATTCCATTTCTGCGAATAATACGAGCATATGGGTTAGATGAAATTATCTATGTACATGAGTACTAAAAATTAATATTCATACCATTTAATACATGAATCATTAAATATGGAAATAATGATTATTTCTTTAGTAAATGGGTGATTCAAATAAATAAATAATCATGATATTTTTTATATCAATCATGATCAAATGAAACATCATAACCCCATGGAAGTATAGATAAAAAATATTGGTATATCAGAACATCATATCATATTACCCTTACAAGACCCTTAAAATTATGAATAACCACATGAACAATATAAAAGATAAATATATAGAGAACATAATCGTTTCACAATGCATCTAAGTGATATCTAGCTGCACCCCTTGAGTAATCTGTAACTGGGTTACCTAAAAATATCTTTGTCACCACATCATATAAGTTGTAACAGGAACACCCATAACTTTCTAGGACATGTGGTCTGACATAATGTCTAAGGTAAATAACATGATTAAATTATTTAAGTATTTTATTTCATTAGAAACACATAGAAAAATTCATTATTCTTTCATAACCTGATTAATGAATGGAAATGCAATGGAATTCAATTAAATATATATGAAACATATTTAACCGATGGAAATGAAATGAGGTCTACACCAATCTCGTTGAATCATGATGAAACCATGAAAAAGAAATGGGTTCCTTAAAACTTATTTAAACCGATCTTCTTCTTTCCAGAAAATAATGAGGGTGGTATCATTAAAAATATCTCTATTGGATAAAAATACACAAGAATTTTGTTGAATTTGATGAATGTAAATAACATTAAAAATCATTAAAACATTTTTGATTAAAATATATTTATCATTTTGAAAATCAATTTTTAAAACACAAAAAATATTAAATACCTTTTCATTGAAAATTAATTTAAAAACCTAGAATTTTAAGAATATTTAGAGATAGTTTTTTTAATGGAATTACTGTAAACATTCAAATAATGATATATCTAAATTATGGTAATGTCATCAGGTAATTCTATGTAAGATGTAATGAAAATTCATTTTACATGATAACATGGTTAGAAATTTTCCTTGAACAGAATGTTTGAATGGGACACTAATAAAATTGTTGTTTTTGGAAGAAAACAGACTTTTTTTACAGAAATAATGATTTTTCAAAAATAAAATCATATAAACTAATTATTAAATAAATATAACAAAATGAATTGAAAAAATGTATTCTCATGACATTACCATTTTTTAATATCATTAAATATAATCATAGTATTTCAACATCTGATACTTATTCATACACAGTGTAGATAAACAATGTGATTTTAATAAAAGGCAATTACCATGTTAGTATATTTGAATCATAAAACCAATGAAAGTTTACTTTAAATGAAAAATAAATTACCATGATAATAAAAAATTATTTATATTACATGTCAATATGGATGTATATACACCTTATAAATGAAAATAGGTGCATAACACAATATAATTCTCTATGAAAGAATGTTGTTAAAAAAATTCATTACCTCATTAAAAACGATAAAACCGTAAACCATATGATAAATAGATCCTAAAATTGATATTTACATATCAATAAATTTAATTATATGAATCATACTATACATTAAATATTATTTTATTCACCACAAAAAAATTAAGTGTTGAATCTGTCATATATCACCTAGAATTAAAAGTGAGATGAGAAAAACCATTATCTAGTGTGTGACATGTCATGTGTATCTATATCATCATGACAAATAATCTTATTATAAATTTATTTATTATTTACAACCATCTTAATTTTTATTATTACTTTTAATTCAATTGTTTATATGTTGTATTTAATTACATTATCGATTTATTTCAAGTCAGATGTTTTTAACCTATTGGGATTGTGTGTCAAAAACAAGTTTGTGGTATGACTATGGTAAGATGGAATTATTTAAACATATAAAGAATAATAACCATGAAATAATTATCATATTTATAAATCAATTATAATTTTAAAATGAATCCTTTATTATGGTTCAAAAAATTAAATAATGTGACGATCATAGAAATGGTAGGTTGTACGTACACAAATGTTACATTTCAAATTTTGAATGATCATTATGGAAAAAGTAAGTGAAATTTATATTTAAATAATGTTGAATATATCATAAATATAGTAAAATATCATTATATATAAATATATATATTATTCTTGGGATATAGTGATGAAAAAAGGAATCACATCACATTGAGAATGTGGTAGTCCAAACATCCATGAATGATGGTAAAACATCTTCAGTGACTGAAATGTTAAGAAATAAAATATTATATTATACTAAAAATAATGATAAATATGTAATTTATACCATAATATGTATTTTATATCATATATATTCCTTGTCATTACCCTTGTTCCCTTCTATTTAATGGGTTAGTGGAAATGAATCACAACACTTCATGAGGTTGTATTCTACATTCCATAAGAATGAAGTTATTGAATACATTGAGTGTTGAAATATAAAAAGGATATATATGATTTAATGAATAAATATTTATAATTATTTAATAAATATAATATAAAAATTATAACTCTATATCCATACCCAACCATGAGGGGTGGTAATGGATGAATGAATGACATTGTTTTGGGAGGAGGTTGTCTACAGATTAAGAGGTAACATCGTTCCTGAAGCTCATTAGTTTCATTTACACTATCCAACCACTAAAATATTAATATTCCATTATTATATAAAAATAATGTATCATAAATATACTAGGATTTTTTTATGATAATATTTCTATCAGTACTCACAAAAAAAATCATCTAATAGGTAAAGAACATACTATTTATGTGTAAGATGAACTGTCACCTCATGAAACAATGATTGATCATTTTTCATTACCAAATTTCATGGATGGTAATTCTGATATAAAATCAGTTTATATATGTTATTTATAATTTATTTATTGTTATATAATTATATAATAATACTTTACTTCATTATTTCAATTTTGAGCAAATATGGTAGCGTCGTTAGTAGAAGTTTGAACTACCACCTCCTAAAAGGAATGTGATTCATTCACATAATACATGGAATGTATAAAAATATGGTTATAATTAAACATATTAAATATTAAAAAAAATGATATTGATGAAATAATTAAATTTTTTTTAATATAATATAAATCATTTTTTATTACCCTTTCTGACTAAAAAAAGATAATGTTGATTGGGGATGTTTTGACTAACTCTTCTTAAACATGATGTGATTCATTTTCCATTAAAATAATTCAATATAAATGTATATATGATGATATAAAATAGAATTTATTATTTAATTATCATTAAGGATTTATTTATTGTTACTTAATTTCTTTCAACAGTGATCAATGAAAAATGGGAACGTTACCCATGCGTATGTATGGCCTTCCATCTCTATGATTGTAACGTTTGATTATTTTAACCACCTTTAATGATTGGTTTTAAAGGTGTAATTTATGTATAAATATGATAATTATTTCATGATAATTATTTTTGATATTTTATATAATGACCCCTATGACCATAGTTAACCTACCAATGGTATTTAATTACACATGAAATTAATTTGTTCAAAATAGTATACATAAAATTAATTGTTTATATAGTTTCATAAAAATGGTAATAAGGGGAGTAAAAGTTATGATAAACATGAAAAATTATTACTATAATGTAAATAATTAACATATGTTTGTTATTCAATAATATAATGACACACAAGACAAATCATATCAAATGTAAGGGATTTTGTATCAAATTACATTCCCTTAAGACTAATTTGTTATTATGATTCACTTTGATTAAATATAGTGTATGTAATGCAATCTTTATTATTATATCTTCATTCCCAATATTATAATTCTATTATAAGATTCATTTGATATTTTTTCCTTCATTGTGATAATGATTCAGACATTTCAAAGTGGTATAAGACACATTGGAATGTTTAAAGATTATTCTCCTCAAGAATGCTTGTAATTATTACCTTTGCAATCTCACTTAATTTATTATTTTATAAATTTATCTTGAAATAATAAATTCAATATAATCATTTTTTTGGTAAATTTCCTTGAAGATCCATATTTATTTATGTTGGATTTTATTATTACCTAAACCATATATCATATTACATACTATTTTGACATTAATGGTTATTGGATTAATTTGGGAATTATTGATAAATTTGTATCATTAATTAATGAAGGATATTTGATAAGGATTATTTTATTCAAATTAAATTTATTATTTTATATGAGTATTTCTTAGGACATATAGTGATGGGAGGATCCCACAATTTATATGGATTCGTAATGCATCAATGGGTTTTCATTAGACAAATAAATTATCCTTATTAGAATTTTTTAAGCTGTCTAGAGGAAAGATCTTGATATTATAGGTTGTCATGTTCCTTATACATGACTTCCAATTATTTGGAATTTCATTTATATATATTTTAGTTATTATCCATCCATGATGTTTTGTATTGACATAAATGTGGATACATTTACTTTTCAATTAATTGATTAAATGGAATGTGTTTCAGTTTCTTACATTCTCATATTGAATTATCATTATATACTTATTTGAAATAATTTTTTTATATATATTTACCTTTCCATGTTCATTTTTTATCATTGATTCATTATTTATTTTTCTTTACATAACCTTAATGATCATTTGATCTCGCACTTATAATGTTTCACCTACCATTTTTATGATGAATAAATCGTTGAAATAGAATTAAAGGTTGCATTTTTTTCATTGAATTATGTATAATGTCAATATTTTATATTTCCCAATGTATTATGGGTATCATGTACGTTTTATGTCTATCTAATACTACTAAACTAACCATTCTATCGATATTCGATTCCTTGTTGTCAGACTAATGTAACGGAATAACACAATAGCAATGGGATTCTCGGGTCAGAACATTAGATATTAGACTCTACTAAGACCACATCAACCAGATTTATATGAAACATCATCTCATAGATAAAATTTTGATGACTGATAAAAATCATGGTTTATTTAATACTTCAAAACAAAATTTTCAGAAAAAAATATTATCTTACATTCAATGTGTGATAATCCATATTTACATAAAAGTTTCTATTAAATGAA
The DNA here is from genome assembly GCA_963277665.1 of Viscum album. Classification (NCBI taxonomy): domain Eukaryota; kingdom Viridiplantae; phylum Streptophyta; class Magnoliopsida; order Santalales; family Viscaceae; genus Viscum; species Viscum album. The sequence continues at coordinate 1,222,320,099 of OY728131.1, read as the reverse complement.
TGAATGCGAAGATTCAATGTCAAAAATAAATAGTTTTTAATTTGAATACACATTTAGAATGAATTTTACCACATCATTTGATGACCCAAAATCAACTATATTAGTAGAAAATGATATCACTATACCGTTCTATTTCCGATCACTATGATTTCTATCATGTAAAACTAACATTACACATGAATTATCATAATTACCCAACTCATTATAACTAAAAAACCTTTTTGTTGGAAGTCTATTAGTTGAAAAATTCATTGATTCCTCGGGATTCATTTCATTTCAATCTGAAGATATATAGAGAAATCATTCACATCCGTAACACTATTTATATCCTATAAAACATTCCACGAAATTAATTTTTATACCCCTGGAACATTTAGAGGGATTGAATCCATAGGGTTTTTCCCTGTTTCCTTCCAAAATTTCATTTTCTAACTATTTTAATCATGAAGAAAATATGTTTCAATAAACTGTATCTTAACTATCTCCCTACAATGAATAAGTTTCTTTTAAATAAAAAATTCTCATACAGACAATGCTCTTAGTAATCATTATTTCCACAAGGAATAATCTCCATTAATATTACTATGAATGTCTCTAATAAAATTCTCCACATACCAAGATAATATCATGTAGTATTCTTCATATGTGGCTATATAATCTTCATCTTTCTCCCTTATTTCAAAAAAATTATTTTTCCATTCGGTGTCAAAAACATTACAGAAACATTAATCAAGGAAAAATAAATGAATGTTTCACATTCAATGGAATAATTATCATATTTATCTCATGTATTCTTGACCAAAGAATACAATTTTTTAGATTAATCTTAAAAATGATAAACAAAAAGATTTATCTTTTTATGTTTCAATCATCCCATGACTTCAAATAACTTTTCTAGAGCATTGATTTATTCCCTTGATACAAATAGTTTTGATGTTCTACTAAATAAGGGGGTATATTTGGTTATAAAATCCCAAAGAAAATATATGTTAATTTTTGTTATAACAAGTTACTCTCTAGAATGGATACCACCACTATTTATAGATTGTTTCAGCTAATCCATTATTGAAAAAATAATTATTTTCTGATTCCAACCATCTAAAGTTGCTAATTTTGAAGGATATTCTCCTCTTGGTTCCTTCTGACTATAGTATCAATGTTTCCTCTATGGAAAAACATTCTAAATACAAATAGTTTAGAAAAAAATGTTTATATTTAAATTTCATATCATTCTAACTTAACACTAAGGAAAATTATTTAAATGCAAAGTTATTAACATTATCCTAATCTCAAATGGTATCTAAAACATTTCATTAATACCAACTAATAAAATTTGAAATAAACCATTACAAAATCTTGATTTTTAGTCCAGAATTTATTCACTTACATCTGAGGTTATTTTCAGGTTAAAATTTTTATAGAATTAATCCATAACTCATTTATATCAAAACCATGAAATATTAATTGTAATTATGTTCTTATAACCAATATTCTTATATTATTAAAAATTTAAAATAAAAAAAATATTTTTAGGTAAAATATTTATGAAATTAGAGAAGACTTATTCGTTTCCCTTAACCATTATTAAACCATGTGAAAATCATTTTAAAAACCTGGGATTTTAAAATATTTATAACAAGTGATATAAAAGAAAAGAAAATTATTTTATTCAGTAAATACATGAATATAATTGAAATAATTGAATTTACACCAATTTTCTGAGAGCATATAAAATAAAACATTTTCAAAAGACAAATGTAAGATGTTTATTCTAAAATAAATCCATTAGAACCCTTGAAAAGAAAGTACAACTACTTTTCAATGTCATTGAGAATCATATTCAAAAATCCTTTCTAAACCATTTAATTAGTATAACCATGCATACAATATCCAATATAATAATTACCCAATGCATTGGAAATCTATAATGGGGATCACCCTTAAAATAATATATATCAGAATCACTTGTTTTCCCTAATCAATCATGGGGTGAAACACTTTATAGATGATATGCCGGGATCTCTGTTGAGATGTAATGGGGCTCAACAATTCATATAATCTATATCGATCTCACTTGTTAGATATAATGGTGCTCGACCCTTCATATAAGCTATATTAGGCCCATCCATTTCATTGAATTCTCAAGTAATAAATAATGAATAATCCCTTTCATCCCAAATCATGTTTAAAAACCATTTTCTACACAAATAAATAACACTTTATAATAAAATTACATTTTATTTTAAACTCCCATTATTATTACCAAAACAACCCTTTCGTTGAAAAAACATTTTCATAAAAAAGAACCCAAAAATAGAAATATTAGTTTCAATAAATATATGGGAACCCCTAAAAATAGAATCTAGGAATCAAATAATGTTCAGATAGGTTGAAGATTCATTATGGCCATGTATGATAAGAATTCCATTTTTTTTTTTCAAAAATGGTCTATATAAAACACATTAAAATATTCTTTTTGAAATCCTTTGAAAATAAATTATAAAATTTACTTCAAAAATAATAAATAAAAAAATTTATGAATAATTTAAAAATAATGAATGTTGAATAGAACCAGAGTTTCAAGGATTTTTTTAAAAGACTATTTATTTAAAAGAAAATTCTCTTCTCAAGTTGGAAATACTGAAATCATTAGTTTTACAACAGAATGACATTATAGAAAATGATAATTTCAAATAGAATAGAAAAATTCATAATATAGAATGCCAACGGGGTTCTATATAAACCTTATTAAATAATAATGGATTATAAAATCAAGATAATCTTCAATAAATGATGATTGACATGATGTCCCTTACCTTGAGTGCAATTCTTCAAGTCTTTCTTTATCTTTATCTTTTTTGGGTATCTCCTTGTTTTTTCAACAATGACCATCCTTGGTGGTAAATCTACCCAAAATAATTCTTTTAGGAACTGTGTAGTGATGTTTAAAATTATTTTTTGTTGGTCTTGGCTAAACCAATTGGTTTTGAAGGTGTGATATGAGAGGGAGAGGTGGTGGCCTTTTATAAGTGAGGTGAGTGGTACACTTGTAATATTTTTAAAGAGTTATTTCAACCCATGTTTTTTCACATTACCATACACAAATATTGCCCCAAAATAGATCCAATAGTGGATACTTTCGATATAAGGACATAAAATGGGCTTAGAACAATTTTATAGGTTATTTGAGCCCTTATGATTACTGTTCAGCAACTATGTAATCTAATAAATACCTTAATCACTATAATTAATTTTTGTTGATTTCATTAATATTTTCTATTGAAAAAATTCTGAAATTAATTGATATTATAATTTTTTTGATTTAAAATATGGAATACCTTTTTAAAAATTAAATTCACATAAGTAGAAAATTGTAATTAAATATTAATTCCCAAGAGGTTTTGAGCTAGTGGGTATTTAAGAATATTATTTTTATGAAAAATATGATTCTATATTAACCTCATGACTAATAATAATCAATAAATGATAATTAATTATCATATACAGGTATATAAAGAATAATTTTTTTTGAAATCATTCCCCTTGGTGTATTATTATTTTTATTTAAAGGGAGACCTATTATGAAATTTCAAATAGTATTTAGACAAACACGACTTTAATCCAAAAAATAAACGTATAAAAAATCCATATTATGTTTATTAAAAATTAATTAAGTGGGTAAAAATTACATAAATAATACATAGGTTACATTAAATCATATTTAAGGGATACTAGGTCATTAAATTATATTTAATTAAAAATTAAATACATTTTATAAAAATCAGTATTTCTCACTATTCACTAAAAATCAATATTTTTCAAAATATACCAACATTTCACCAAAATTAAAATTTTATGTGATGATTTAAATAATTATATCCATTTCAAAAAATAAAAATACTAAAACTAACAAATTTATCGTTTAAATAAAACCATATGAGAAGTTTTCAGTTATAATACTTCTTTTTTTGTTTGAAAATTTGCTAAATATTTTTACAATAGATATAACAATCTAATTCATATTATTAAATATGAAAATGATATATTCTATCATGAAATTGGTTGTTAGACCATAAAATAATAGTAAATGAGGCAAAAAAATATCTAACTAAATACCTAAAAGGGGTGATGTAATCAAAATGATGGAATTCACTCACTGAGCTCTTCAATATCAGATAGTATGAAAAATTGTGAGTATAAAATCCAAAATATAGAGAGAGAAGGATAGAGATATAAATTCCCAAGCCTTTCTTGTATTACACCCTAAACATAAAAAAAATCAATCCATTCTCTTTTGAATGTTATAGTCAATACAAAAGTCGGTCAAATGACTCGTCTCATAGTTTCACCTAGATAACATCTTCCAAATATGATGATGAAACTATTAGGGTATCATAACCTTATTTGGATGGAATTTTATCTATACCCCACTTCATTGTTAGAGTTTTTATATGTTTGTGAATCATTCATGGCCCTTTTTTAAAATTCTGTCCATATTCAAGGGATATCATACTTGACTATACATTTTTGCACTAGGATCTTACAAATTAACTACATGAATATCAATAAGATGCATCATGGAATTATAAAAAGGACGTCATGTTCTTTTGAGCCCTAGATAAACAATAGTGGAACTCATCACCTCAAGGTTATTGATTAGTATCCATGAAAATCATTCCCCATCTGATTATTAACAGTTCAGACACATTGTATTATGATTTACACATTCTAAAATCCCACTATTCATATAGATTCCACATAGGTGAAATTAAATGAACATATATTATACCTTTTCAATAATAAGGGTTCTAACACCTCATTCCTGATCCTTTCGAAAATCCTCTCCACATGACCCTAAACATCATAATATAAAGTTTGAGCTTTACAATCATTAACTAAACACCCTTTTTTCTAAGGTTGTTTTTTTCCTGAAATCATCACATTAATCACTTCATATTTTACATAGTATAGACCATATTAAATAAATTTATGGTGACACAACCCTCCTTGGATTTAGGTTTCTATATACACTACTCTATCATCAGTTTTTTTGAATATCAATAAACATTCCTGGGCCCTTGGTGAAGTATAATCGACATCAAGGGACCATCTTCCTGACTATGAATATCATCCCAAAGAACATTCATATGATCCAAGGTTCCATTAACCATATATTCGTTTGTGTTTTTAAAAGGACCTATGACCTCCATGATCCCTAAAATAATTACAAATGAACTCATCCCTATAGAGTGAATAATGAGTATCCCAAGCATGTATTTCCCATATTATTCAAATTATTTTCGAATTATTTAAAAAATCAAATTCCAAAAATCTATGAATATTTAATATCCTTAATGTCATGTCACTATATAAAATAATTGAATATGAGGCAAGGATTCTAGGATCCAGAACCCTTCTTGAATATTCATCTTTGATTAAATGATACAAGGTTACAAAAAACTTCTTGAATACTCTTGTTTGATAAAAGGATTCATTATAGAAGAATAATTCTTCAATATCCATCCTCCATGACCAAATCCATATATTATGTTCTAGAATCATCTAGAAAATTTATTTTTCCCGTAGTGAGGAATGTCCCTGGTTTCATGAGAATCTCTATTTGAAAATGCTTGTTTACCATTTGATCTTACCTATGTGTCCCTATCCTTTCTACCATAGTCATATTAAATTTAAAAAAACATCCTCTGATCCCAATGAGCACTAAAAAATATCATTGGAACTCATCACACAATTATTATTTTTGACCATCCTCAACCTGTTTATCCAATTTCATCACCATAATTCAAGATATTTGAGACATTTGTCTAGTATTGAACACAGAGTATTTTATTATAAATATATTTTCCTAGGTGAATGAAGTATAATAAAATTAACATAAATTCAAAGAAATATAATCATAAAATACATCAACATATAATCAAATGCATATGACCTAATACTATGAAAATATATTTCTCAAGCTATGTGATATTAAACTTTATCATTATTATGTAAATTTAGTTTGACAATAAGTATCACCTATAGTGGTTCAACAAGAATGTATGGAAAATATACATGATTAGAGTCACAATAATCACTGGACCAAGAACCTATAAAGGTTGGTTTGGGAAAAATTCAAATACCTTCTCTATAGACAAACACCATATGTGATCTAAAAAAAATTTTAAATATAAAAGAAGGCATAAATCATGTTAGGTTAAAATCCTTGAAAGGGATTCCAAATAAAAATTCACATCCCTAATTTCTAGTCCATACATATATGAATCATCCAAAAAATTACTGTTCATAAAAGTAGAATACATAAAGCTTATGGGGCCCATGGGAAAAATTATAGCACTCTCTATGTGAAATATTCACTAATGTAATCCCTTTAAAACATACAATGTCTAAATATTGGATCAAATATATAAAAATATTATTTGTGTACCCATATTCATTCATGAACCATTACTAAGAGGGATCAATTATGAATTGAGATTTTGAGTTCATATTTGGATCCTCTTATGGTCATGAAAGTTAATAACATGTCTACAAATACCTTCTCCCCAATTTTTATAGGAAATTTCACACAAAATTATTCGATATTTTTGAAAAGAATAGAGGAATATGAAGCCCATGTGAATCAAGAGGGCATATACATCCGTTAAATTGAATCCTCGATAATTATTTAAATATCATTTCTAAGGGGAGGTTGCTTGGTTGAAGTCATCCTGGTAAATGATTGTGACATTAAATTTGTAAAATTCCCAAAATAATAAATATTGATTTTATTCCCTAGAATAAATGAAAATTTAAGGGTCTAGTGAGAAATTCACATAATCCATAACCTTCAAAGTGATACGTGATTGTGCAACCAAGTACAACTGTTGTGAAAATTATAAGGGGACACTTGATCATCTAATTTAGAATTCTCATCTAGCAGAATCCATTTATAACATATAATTCCTGTAGTTTTTGTTCTTCAAACAACACCTCCATGAAAAACATGATTGTCTTTCACAAAGTGCATTAGGTAAAGGGGGGTTTATTATATGGGAAGGTCATGTAGTTAATGAATTTTTTATGATTCCAATAATGTCATGTATCACCCCAAGAAAGACTAATCATTTGACTCATCTAAGCAAATAATTCTTTGATGGGACTCTCTAATGGAAACTATTTTTCATGTGATGCACCAGGATAAATCACCGACGACATGTGACCTAGAAACATAGAGTTATTGATATTATGAAAAAATAATTGAAAATTTTATATTTAATTTATAGAAATTACTTTTTCTCCAACCTTGTGAATTGGCTTAGATATAGTAGTAGTGACACTGATAAAAACTCATTGACACACAAAAAGTGAATACGCATTGCATGACTTGGTGGAAGACTATAAATTGTTTCTTAAATTCATAAATTCAAGGAATGATGTTATATCAAAATATCCCCCATGATAAATTTAGTGATTATCATAGATTAAATTTATGAATAATGGGTGACCATTTAGAATGACCTTCATTACATTAACTAAACATATAAATAACTACATAGTCATATGATCACATGATGAAATTTTTTTCAAACAATCATAAGATGTCCTAAGGGGAATATTACAATAACATGTGATTTCCTAACCAAAAATTAAATTATTATTTCTCATGACCAACCTTCTACTATATTTATACACATTCCCACTTTCCATTCAATTAATCTAATGACTCCACAATATGCATTGGAATAGAATATGAATATCATCTTCATGTGGATCACATGGACCCATTGCATTCAGGCGATCGACCACCACTCACGAAGTATACTCAAGAACTAGAAATTAATTCTTCTCAGACTACTTTATGCCCCTTAATATACTTAATTGCTAACTAAGTCATAGGTCCATAATCCTTATGATTTGAATCGTCTTCAATTACCCACTAGTGTTCATGGGACATTCTGAACTATGAGGACTCTGATTTATTTTATATTTTAAAACATAAAACCACAATTTTAGTCCCAATTTCCATATTCACTATATGAAAAATGTTTTATGTTTTTTATCAATTCATTCTCACACTAATAGGGATACATGGTTTGCCTAATTCTTCTGGAGAGGCCTTTAGGAGGCACTTGGATCTCAGGTTTGTTTGGGCATGCACTTCCATCCCCAATTAGATGGTCAGACAAAAAGAGATATATAAATTCATGAATGTATGCTTCATGTCTATGTTATTTACTTTGGAAGGGCTTCGGATGATCCCTTGGTATGGATTGAATTTTTTTGAAACAGTAGTTAACAATCCACGATGAGAACTCCATATCTTGATGTTATGTGTAGATGGACTTATAAATATTCGTTCTATTGTTTGGAGGTTGGTTAATGTTCCATGGTTGGACCATGCTTGGTGAAAAGAGATGAAAAAAATAACCAATTGATTCTTTATATAATTTTGACAAAAAAGAATTCATATCTGTCTTATGTTGATCATCACCATAGAGATTTGGGTTTTCAGTTAGTGTCTGGGTGTTCTTGAATGGTTCACCCCAGTTGGGTCATCAATGTCATGGGAGAAAAAGGAATCCTTCTATTAATTCTCTGTGATAATTCATGATTATAGAGAGGGTGGGGAATGTTTCTTACAATTTAGCACTACCTCCACAGATGATGTAAAGACAAAATGTGTTACATGTATAACAGATAAGGATGTATCATTCTGATCCATCTCGCATTTTGAGATGGAGTGACCTTGATATTGAAACTGATTTATCTTGGATGGAGGAACCAGTTAGGATTGTTGATTTTAGGACCTTGGTACTTCGTGGGAGGAAGATACCTTTTTTCATGTGTATGGAATCTTGGTTTTGATAATCAAGAGACATGGGAACTCATGTCACTAATGATAGAGTAGTGTTCGCATAATTTTTTCATGGAAGCTCCTTTATAAGCTTTCTGGGGTTAGAATGTCTTTATAGTGGGGAGTTTGTAACATCCCATTACCACTCTGATAGGTACGCCATAATCCTTTCCATGATTTTTCCTTTCGGTTGATGGGGTCATGGTTGAGTTTGGATTGGGATTATTCCTATAATGATGAATACATAGATTTTTTTGGATTATCAATCTTAAACTGACTTTTTCATTCTGTATTACATGGTATTACACATTCTGTAATAGGGTTACATGTCTTATAATGGTTCCGCCTACAAGACGTGAAAGACTTAAAGTGGTTATAGATACACATTGTGAGATAGTATTTAACAATGTGAAGGATTGGATAATACATTTTTACTCTACAGTGTTATAATTTATGTCAAGTCAATGTTTTTTTCAATGTATAATAAAATTAAAGGGTTCACAATATTTATTAGGGTTAGACATCATTTAATACCCCCAACAAATATTTATAAAAAGGTAGTTCAGTAGATATATTCTTATTTCCACCCATCATTTTCATTCTCCATCAACCAATGGTCTCCCAAGAAATTTTGATCTTCAACATCCATTATGAATCCATTCAATTGTCATTGGGTCTTCATTACACATGCGGTGTGATATCTGGGTAAGTCTTATCTCTCATTATTCATGTATCTCTCTTTTTCCTCTCTTGGTTTTTAAATGGATTATCTTGTAATTGATGGATAAATTCCTTATGGTGTTGGATCTTTCATCTAGGTTGGGTTACGAGATCTATACCACCATCATTTTCATTGATGGGTTTCATTGTGAGTGTTTAGTTTCAAGTAGTGGTAGGTGGTTCCAACCTAATGATACAAATTGATTATTCCTAAAATGTATGATTTTTTAATTGATAATTTAAATTCAATTTCAAACATTTGATTTAAATTAAATAGATAAAACCTAAATCCAATGAATCGGGAGATTTGAAATGGTTTTGGAAAAAAAATTTGGAAAACCCTGAATTCCATTGAATTGGGGAGTGTTTTTGGAAATTGGATGATTCAAATTGTTCAATTTAAAATGTAAATTTGATGGATTTATTTTTTCAAATAATTTATTAAAGTTAATTGTGTAAATAAATTCTAAAAAATATGGAATTGGTTTTGAATGAATTTTAATGTTGTGAAAATGGATTAAAATTATTTGATTGAAACCCAATGGTTATATCTTTTGAAAGAGGCATGATTTTGATTATAAAAATTTTGGTTTTACATAGAAAATTGGCATTAAAATGAAATAAATGGATTTAATTTTATTTTATGAAATATTAAAATAATTTCCCCACCATTTGTTGTGTAAGAGGACATAAAATCCATAGTTAGTTGGTGAGTTATTTGGACACACTCTACACTATTATAGTGTTCTAAATAATACATGTAGTGGGTCAAATCCTCGATGGGAGGGTTAAAAGTCACCTCGGTCTAATATCATATAGATGTGTATGTGCACATATTTCTAAGTTCACATATAGAGTGTGGATTCCTATATCTGTAAGTACTATCATAACTCTTGGAATATGACCATATTGCTTGGTTTTTATTTATATTTTAGATATAAATGTATACCAATGAATTTGAATTGTTTTACATTCCTTCTGAATTTACATGAACTATTTAATTAAATTTTTTATTTAATATATTGTTTTAGAAATATTTCATCTCTTATAAAGTAAATCATATGATTATAAATTATATTTCACCGTTTTGAAACTGTATGTCATGTTTTGTTTACAAATTTTTTAAAATTCCCTTACTATTAATTTTGTAAATTGAAAGCCTTTCTTTTGGATAATGTATATTTGGAATCTATTATTGTTTATTTTTTTGGTATCCTGATGGGATTAGGATTACACCCTAAATTTTCTTGTTGGTGTTTCTATACATTCTTCTTCTATGTTCGATTAAATAGAATGGATCACATGAATATGGATCCAACAATCGAACCTTGGTCATGATGAGTTGTGTACTTTGGGACATGGGTTGTATTACCTGTTTGGTACATGGGTTGTTTTACTATGAGATTTAATTCCTTGTTTTATTCTAGTACATTACTCCTAGTGGAGGTTCCTTAATTTTAGTATTGACTTGATTTCATTCCTTGAGCTATGTTTAGTGGAAAATTTGTTCCCATGTTCATGTTGTATAATTTCATGTGGTAGTCGTAAAACTATGGGGATCAGGAACTCCTTTCGGGATATGTCTGGTTTATATCGGTTATTAGGTTACTAGGGTACCAAGGATGGTTTGTGATAATATTGGTTATTCTTCAAAAATGTTTGGATATATTTTTTTGATTATAAAAAATGTGATTTTGGGGAAGTTAAATTTGAAAATTAAAATTTTCTATGAAATAAATGTGATATATATTCTATGATTGAATCATAAATTCCATAAATAAAGGGTTTTCTATATATAGAAGTCCCCCAACATAATAATTTATGCATCAACCAATTTTTTTATGTTCTTAACATATTCTTGAATAATTAAGGTATCATTAAAAATTATAATGTTTCTATATTCATCTACAAAGGTGAGGGATAAAGTGGAGATATGTTTCAAAATGGTGAACCAACAAATTCCTACAACTTAAGTTCCATAGATGAGAATATATTGTGGAATAAGAGACTTGGAAACCTCAATTAAAGAATCATTATTAATAACTTTAAGAATTATTTTTTTATAAAACCAAATCATATTATTATAGAAATATACCATTTTTGAAATCACCAAAATGTCAAGGTTTTTCATAAAATAGAAAATGATTGTGGTGATTCAGTCAACTATGATATTGGAGTTAATTCATATTAATTTTTTAGTCTTATGAGTAATCTATCATCAAGAGGTCATATATAATAAATTTACATCATTAATGATTATACTTGTATGACTATAGTTATGTTTTTGGAACATAAGTCTGATGTAGTTAATATGTTCAAAATCATAGGAAGATAGATCGATAAAGTGTTATATGACTACATCACAAAGATGATATTGGATAATGGTTAGGGAATAAAACTATAATTAATTTTAAAGTATCGTTTTTAAATAGTATAATCAAATAATAATTTACTGAACCTTATATACCATAATATAATAGAATATTTGAGAAGCAAAATTGATGTCCAGTTGAGATGGGAAGAATAATGCTTATAGTGTATAAATTCACCATATTTTATTTGAGAGAAGTTGATATTTTATTGTTCATATATATCAATAAGGATTTTTTGACACTGGAAACACACATGAAGCTTCATAAATTTTTTTAAAAAAAGGATCCCAATTTTAATTATGGTTTTTTTGGAATTAATTGTTTTATAAATACTAAAAATAACAATCTTTGTAATTTTGATTAAAAAAAGAATAACATATATTAATGAGATATATATATATCCAATGGAAGTGGTTATAAATGTAATCATGAATGGATTTACTACCTTGTTTATTACTATTGTATTCCTAGTACATTGTTAGATGCATCTTATGGTGGGGAAATTCATGTATTACTAACTCGTCATCAAATCTAATAATATCCTTTCAACATTATTTTCTTTAGTATATGAACCCATGTTATATATTGAGAAATAAATAGATCATATTATTTTGTACTCTAAATTTCACTGACACATGAAATGAATCTATAAAAAAGTGATAATTTGTTTATGATTATGTTTTTTCATTACATGGGATATATAAGCCATTTTTCCATCATGTTTTACCAAACCACGTATTCTCCAATAATAATTTTATCATTAATTATATGTGTTTGGAAGGGTATCATCTAGTATCCATGTATACATTATTACTAATTTGTGTTATCTCTATATTGAAAATGGGAACCACAAATCCCCTTTAGTTATTTACATTGGAATCCAACCAAACTTCGTTAAATTCTTCCTCAAACAATGAAACAATTACAACCTAAAAATCCTCAATACCTCTTACCTGAGTCTTTATATATATAAATTATTTTTTTTCTATTCCTATTATAAAACTATCTAAAAATATTCTATCAACTAAAACATAATGTTTTATAATTTTATTTGATATCTTGTAGGACTTAGTCACATTTACCTTGCCTCACTTATTAAATTACCATAACCTAGATTTATACCAAGTGAGAAAAAAATGAATGATTCGTTTGTTTCATCCTCATATATCATTCTATTTTTTGTTCTTCTCGTTATTTTTCATCTACTTCATCACATGTTAGAGGAATTATGGATATTCACTACTCTATTACTTTTTCTTCTTCTTATTTATATTTAGTACTCATATGTTTGTTTTATTCAAAAAAGTAACATATAGTTTTCATCTTCCTAATTGTTCTTTTTATTCTCTTATAGGAGTCACATATACAACATATTACACTCTAAGATGATTCTTTTTTATCAATATCAAAAAAATCAATATATTATTCCCATAACATTTTATGGTCTTTTTAAATATTCTCATAAATGGAAATATTATATTATTTTTGTAAAAATAAATAAAACCCCCCATGATTTTATCTATTATCAATTATTATCTTTAGTGAAATGGTTGAAGTACCCTTTTTAAATATTCTATATCATTTTATTTTTTCAAGATAAATAATATGATTTTTTATAAAATAGGGCCAAGTTATCTTAATTTAAAAAATATAATTGGAAATCCATCTTTCATAATTTCTCTATGGTTATTCCAGTATTAGGTTGTAGCTTATGGTCAGGATACTTCTTTCTTAGGACATAAGAGATTTCTATTTGACCTGTATAGATTTGTATTAAAGTTGGTCACTCTAGAAAAAATTTGTGTCTTAAATATTATTTATATTCATTTTATCTTGAAAAATAAATTCATTCCCAGATATTTATAACATTGAAACATTTACTAATTATCTCCACTTAAAATAAAATATAATTTTATTAAAGATATTAAATTACATATATTCTCATTTAAATTTCCAAATAAAATAGAATAGTTATATTCCCCAATTTATTATCTTTTAATTTTCTCAATTCATTCCTGCGTTATGGCATAAAAATATGTTAATGATTTTCTGTACATTATCAAATATCCTTAGCATTGCCATAATTGGGGTTTCTCTTCATAATATCAATTCTGTAATCTCACAAAAAATTTAATTATGGAATATTCGTTGAATTTTCCTAAGTATTAATCCTTACATTGATATGGAATAATTCGTAGAAAAATAACAACAATCCTATCACAGTACCGAAACCTTATGTACTTCAAAGATGATCATTATAAAAACACTAATCATTCTAAGGTTGGTGAAAATAATTCTTACCTAGAGGGAAATTTTCTAAATTTTTAGTCTTCCTCTATGGGTGGTCCGTACCCAGATTAGATGACCTTTACACATTAACAAATATTGATTATTAAAATCATTAAAACAAATGTACATTGTACATATTTATTCCTTATAGAGAATAATGATTTTCCATATGTTTCTAGAAATGTTTAATCCTCAATCAACATTATTTCATGATTCTTTATGCTCATTATTATGAAGTGATCATTGACTATTACAAAATATATAATACTAGACACACACTTCTTGATTTAAATTATTTCTATCTGAGTAAAAATTTTATTGAAATATTCTATTCATTATAAAACACCTCCAAAATTTATCTATGGCTTAAAAAACTCTTCATGTACCCTTTAAAAATATCTGAATATTTCTTGTAATTGATAGAATAATTCATAACTAATCTATTTTAATTTTATGGAATTATTCATATTTTAAGTAATAATGTTATTTAATTCAAATTAACTTTAGTACCTCAAAATTTATAACTACACTTAATTCGTATCAAGAACCCTCATATATGATATTTCATAACTGATTTTATAATACTTTATTCTAAAAAAATAATATAATGTGTCATACCCAGACTTCGCTTTGAGGTATGTTTGTAATATTAATTTTTGTTATATAATATTAATTTCCTTTTTATATTTGTTTTGTTGGAATTCAGGATGAGCACAACATTAGTGTGCTCTTTTTGAGCTGATAAATGTAGTCGATCCAACACGTGGAATGCACTTTTTGTGCCAGTAAATGATCCTTGACATGACAACGCCCGACGCGCTGGCAGGGCATGAGCGAAGCTGTGCGGCCAGCCCAGCGTGTGGGCAGACACTTTTTATTATTAACATTGTAAAAGTGTAATTTTATTTTATTATTTTTTTATTAACATTATTACTATTATTATTATTATTATTATTAATGAACACTTTATTAATTTATATTATGAAATTCATTCATCATTTTTATCATTTATTTTATTTTAGGTTGGTGTAGTTTAATTTTTATTTTTATTTTCATTTTCATTTTTCTTTGTCCTTTCTTCTATTTTATTTTTTTCCTTCTCTTTTATTTCTTCTGTCCCTCACCAAACCATATATTCCACCACACTATTCACTAAATCCTTTCCCCCTTTGGTTCGCTCACAGGTTTCTGAGGCCCTAAGGGTTTTCCTCCTCCACTCCCCGGATCAGCTCCTGAATCCTCAGCTGGATCCCCCATTGATGACGCCACACCTCATGCTCAGCCCGACCTCCCTCTATACCTCCATTGCTACCTCCCTCTCATCCCAGATACATCGCACACCTTACACCCTCCTTTGGAGAGCCACGACCCTCCCTCCTTTCTCCTCCTCTGCCACTTCGGGCCACACCTCCCTCTCGCTCTGCCCAGCCGTGCCAACTGCACCACACCCTCCAACCTTCTCTTGGGCACACCTCCCATCTAATGCATCTCCTCTCTCGCTGGCTATGCCCTTATGCCCCTCTACACTCTCACTCTGCCCAGCCGCACCCTGCTGTACAGCCTCCTTGATGGATCAGTTGACTCTCCCTCATCCAGCAGGTCGCGCACCCCCTTCCTCGGTTTGGATTGAAACCCCATGTGAAACCTCTCCCTGTTCGGATGAGTGTCTGACAGCCTTATTAAAGTGTTGTGCAAGCCATTACAAACCCCACTGACCTCGGAAGTTCCTCCCCCACCCTCGTCCAGTAGTCCGCTCGCTATACCCTTGGTTCGACTGAAGACTCGTATCCTCCTTCCTTTTCTTTTCCAGCCAAACCTCCGGTGACTCCCTCTTTTCTAGTGCCGCACTCAACCAGTTACCTCCATCGATCTCCGAACAGCCTCTTGGAGGATATTTTTTTTACGTTTTAGAAAAAAAATTCCAGAAAATGCTGAGGGAAAAAATATTTTTAAAAATGTACTTCAAAGGCGGCATCTGGGATGTCGTCTTTGCATTTCGGGGGCAAGGCGGCATCCGCGATGCCGCCTTTCTTCTAACAAACTCTTTTTTTTGAAAATTTTTATTTTGATTTATATATATATATATATATATATAAACAAAACAAATAATTTTAGAAGAATTTCTCTACTATTAAAGATCTAGCGCTACAGCCATTACAGCAATCTGGATTCTGAAAGAACCTCTCACCCAGGCCTCTCTTTTATAAGAGATCTCACCATGGAAATCATTCTGCATTTCCGGTGTGGGATTCTGGTTCTCCATTTCCTGCACAGAATATTCTGCATTTCCGATGTGGGATTCTGTTTTAATTACATGACTTTGAAAGACTATAAAATGTAAACTATAAGGCCAGTATAAATGAAACTTAAAACATGGATTAAACATATAATAAATAGTTGAAAACAAAAAAAAATTACTCACAGATTTTGATGAAAAATAATCTATAACCTTTCAAAACTGCCTACTTGAAACTTAAAAATGATTCAATTACGTAAAATTGAAAGACTGTAAAACATAAACTATAAAAATAATATAATTGAAACTTTAAACATTGATTAAAAATATAAGAAATATTTGAAAACAAAATAAATTTCACAAAAATGTTGATGAAAAGTAATATATAATATTTCAAAACCACCTACTTGAAACTAAAAAATGTTTCAAGTACGTGAATTTGAAAGATTGTAAAATATAAACTATAAAAGGAATATAATTGAAACTTTAAAAATTGATTAAACATATAAGAAATTTTTTAAAACATAAAAAATTTCTAAAAAAATGTTGATGAAAAGTAATATATAAGCTTTCAAAACCGCATACTTGAAACTAAAAAATGTTTCAAGTACGTGAATTTGAATGACTGTAAAATATAAACTATAAAACGAATATAATTGAAACTTTAAACATTGATTAAACATATAATAAATAGTTGAAAACAAAAGAACTTTCCAAAAAATGTTGATGAAAAATAATTTATAAGCTTTCAAAACCACCTACTTGAAACTAAAAAATGTTTCAATTACATGAATTCGAAGGACTATAAAATATAAACTATAAATAAAATATAATTGAAACATTAAAAATTGATTAAACATATAATAAATAGTTGAAAACAAAAGAAATTTCCAAAAAAAATGTTGATGAAAATTAATTTATATGCTTTCAAAACCGCCTACTTGAAACTAAAAAATGTTTCAATTATGTGAATTCGAAAGACTGTAAAATATAAACTATAAAAAAAATATAATTGAAAATTTAAAAATTTATTTAACATATAAGAAATAGTTGAAAACAAAAAAAATTTCCAAAAAAATTTTGATGAAAAGTAATATATAACCTTTCAAAACCGCCTACTTGAAACTAAAAAATGTTTCAAGTACGTGAATTTGAAAGATTGTAAAATATAATCTATAAAACAAATATAATTGAAACATTAAAAATTGAATAAACATATAAGAAATAGTTGAAAAAAATGAAATTTCCAAACAAATTTTGATGAAAAGTAATTTATAAACTTTCAAAAACGCCTACATGAAACTAAAAAATGTTTCAATTATGTGAATTCGAAATGCTGTAAAATATAAACTATACAAAAATATAATTGAAACATTAAACATTGTTTAAACATATATGAAATAGTTGAAAACAAAAAAAGTTTCCAAAAAAATGTTGATGAAAAGTAATTTATAAGATTTCAAAACCGCCTACTTGAAACTAAAAAATGTTTCAATTACGTGAATTCAAGACTGTAATTATATTAATAATATTTATAATTCGAAAGTCTATAATTAATATTTATAATTATAATTAATATTTATAATTAATATTATTCATTATAATTATCAATTATAATTATTCATTATAATTACTAATTATAATTATTAATTATAATTACTAATTTTAAATATTAATTGTTAATTAATAATATAATTATTAATTATAGAACTATTATTTGTATAATAATTAGTTACTTAATTACGAATTATTAATAATTAATTATATAATAACTAATTAGTTAAATAGTAATATAATTAGTTAATTGGTAATATAATTATATACTATTTAATAATTAATTAGTAATTTCGTAATATAATTATTAATTATATACTAATTAATTAGTTAATTAGTAATAGAATTATTAATTATATAATTTCTAATTAGGTAATTAGTAATTAGTAATGTTTTATTGTTATGTTCGTACGGTTAAATAAATATATATAAATAAAACCTAATTTACTCCCTCTTGAGATTCCACTCCGACCAACAAGTAATAATAGTATTTTGATTTTAGTACACATAAAACTTGTAAACAATAATGTACAATCAATGAATATGCCTATGGCGAGGAGATTCTGTCCCACATGGTGGTCTGTGAGTAGGACGTCCGTGTCGAGTGTGCAGTGGACTCTGATGACCTGGAGAAGGCTGATCCTCGGGCACTGAAACGTCGACTGTCGCATCCTCCATCTTTGTGTCAGTGAGAGGAGTTGTCAACTGCATCTCGTATTTCCATTCGGATCCTTCTCCCACTAGGGTGGTAGAAGGACCTGCCTCTATCGCAGAGGGGAACTAAGCCTATGATGGAGCTATACCCCAAGACGACGACGAGTCTAGAATCCAAGGTTGTGAAGGATCTGGAACCCAAGATGGAGAGAATTGTGGATATCATGTCTGGAAAGACGGATCCCATGCCACATTAGGAACATCCTGAATAGGATGATCCTTGAATACTAGAGGCCCGACCTATGCCTGTGGAACAGGCGAGGACTCACGTGCAGCACGACGCTGTCTACGTCGTCGTGGTCGTGGCTCCTCAGCACCAGCAGCAGCTGCAGGATGTTCCTCTGGGGAAGGAACCTTCTATCCCCGAGCCAGACGTGCGAAGATGCTCCTGGAAAGCACCGAAAAGATGCCCTCACCTCCAGCGATGTAGCATGGACAACTGCCCGGCTAAAGACCCCCTCCTCCTCTTCATCACTCATCCAAACAAGCTACTCTGGGTGACTTACCTATAAATAGATTCAAATGGAATTAGAAAATGATTCAATAAACAAACTAATAGAAATTTATTGACTTACCATCATCTGCATCACTATGCCGGCTTGGGTAAGATATAGTATATACTTCAGTCTATACCATGGCACATAGTCAACCTACTCTGAAAGAGAGAATTGATTTGTAGTAACAACCTGAATACGTATCTATGCATGTCTGTGCTAGCAGTCGATAAAACACGCATGTACTTGGGACCAGTCATCATCCTGCCTCCCTGTCAGCTTCATCCCATGAAGCTGGTCTGTCTGTCTTGATGGTAATGGAATCGGCTGAGTACGGAAAAATTGGCGCATGACCCTGTCAGGATACTGCCACTCAATAATATGAAAGAGAATGAGGGGAACTACATCCATATCATCCTCAATCCCAACAGTGCAGTATGTTGGCAACTGGTCCATAATACTCTAGTATGAAAGCCATGAAATCTGAAATGACAAGTGATTTTCTCAAAAAAAACACCCAACTAAAAACCAAAATTGATGTTATTATTAAATATGTTAGACAGTGATAGATTGTATATACATACCTAATCAGGTGAGAGATAGTCCATCTGTAGCCGATATACACCCAAATGCTGCCTCAGAACCACGTCAAAATTGTGTCGTTGACACCACTTGTAAAGTACAACGATAATGAAAAATAATGAGAAATTATAGTCAATAACTCATATTAGAATCAAAAACCAATAGAAATGACGTATCATACCACCATCCACGCGGAGCGTCATACAGTACCTCCATCTCGACCGGTGGACCAGCAAGGTCAGGGTGGAATGCTGGGATGCGCTCCCATGCCCACATCTGAATATGGATGACGCATCCTCCGAGACCTATATGGTACCTATGGGATAGTCTGCATAATGATTTGTACGTGTATGCCAAGCAGGCTGATACCCAATTGTACGTCCCAGCCCGATCAAAGTCCTCTAGTAGGGGTAGATACATCATATGCACGTGCATCCCCGAGAGATCAGTATACATTGTCCCACTAATGAGTCGTAAGATATACGCATGGGCATAACACATGACAATCTGCTCATCATCATCATCTGGTAAATGTGCAATCTGCGACTCCAACCAACGCATAGATATGGACGATCCATCTGTAGACCGACGGTCGGGAAAAATATCAACGCCTAACAAGCATTGAGCAAGTTCTGGACAAGCTGCACGAGTGAGTCCAATAACAGGTCTCCCCTAGATAGGCAGACCGAGAAGCGTTGCGACATCCTCAAAGGTGATGGTCATCTCTCCCTCAGGCAAGTGGAATGTGTGTGTCTCTGGTCTCCATCACTCAACGAGGGCAGCAAGTAGCTAATGATCCACCAATGTGAAATCTGATACGGAAAGGCTATAGAATCCAACACGACGCAAGTAAGGTCTAATGGCATGTGGGGCTCCATGTGATGAAAATGGTGCACTCGACGCACCTTCACAAATTGATCTGGACGACCCTCTAACACGTCCTGCAAAATATGGGTAGGCTACTGAGTGAGTAGTATGGTATCATCCATCTGCATATAAAAAAAGAAAATGAGTCCTGAGTGTAAAATTTAAATATAACATTATGATGTTTTTAGAATTTATCTAATTTTATGTATTCAATATCTTATGTTAATTATTATGATACTATAAATTTGTTATAAATATTTTGCTAAAATATCCTAAATTTTTTATAAACAGTTAACTGGCATTTAATTTTCAATATGGGTTAATTTTTCCACTTTCGGATTTTTGAAATAAATTCTATTATCTCAGATTTAAAGTTATTTCTTGAAAGAAAGAATATTAATATGAAATAAGTTGTATTATCTAAAATATTGAGTCTTGAATTTGGTTACACATATTTTGGGGGAGCTTTATGATTAACTACTTATGGATTGGATTAAGATAAACCATGTCAATTAGTAATGATGTTTTTCGAATTTATCTAATTGTATGTATTCAATATCTTATGCTAATTATTATGATACTATAAATTTTTTATAGGAAAATTTTCTAAAATATCCTGCATGATTAGATTGGGGTTTAGGTAGGAGGGTTTAGGGATAAAATTTTTAATATTAACGTCTAGGAAACATGTTACTGGGTTATCTGACATTTACTTTTCAATATGGGTTATGTGTTCTGCTTTCGGATTTTTGAAATAAATTCTATTATCTCAGAATTAAAGTTATTTCATCAACTCAAATATATTAATATGAAATAAGTTATATTATCTAAAATATGTAGTCTTGAATTTGGTTACACATATTTTGGGGGAGCTTTATGATTAACTACTTATGGATTGGATTATGATAAACCATGTCAATTAGTAATGGTGTTTTTAGAATTTATCTAATTGTATGTATTCAATATCTAATGCTAATTATTATGATACTATAAATTTTTTATAGAGCAGTTTGACCATATGATATTTATTAGAATGTAAATTTAGGGAACCTTACAATACCCTAAACTAAGCAACTGATGTTTGACCATATGATATTTATTAGAATGTAATTTTAGAGCACCTTTTTATTTACTTACTGTGTTCTTCTTCATTTCACTTTATATGTTCATCAGTATCTTTAGATAATAATTATATGGATCCATTTTTTAATCCAATGTTGTTTATTAATTATTCTAAAATTAACAAATAATAACTAATCGTTAATTATTCTATTATTATATAATTAACTAATAATAACTTTAATTCATTAATTCTTATGTCCTTATTTGATTCTATAACATTATATTTATCATTTATCATTGATAAATATACTGATTTTCTTTTTTTCTTCTCTTATAAATTTTAGTAGTTTATAAAGAAAATATGAATCATCATAAGAATATTCCCCGGAAGTGTCAAACCAGGATGCAGCAAGGCCCGTTATCGTGCACCAATTCACGTTCGAGTCTAGCTCAAAGTGGTGTTTTCGGGTTTTACCCCTATGTACATTTGTGCCCGAGACACATCCACTTGTTTGTATCCAGACAAGGATTTAATTGTGTAGATAACCACATAATCATTAAGCTACCAAAATTTCTAAATACTTAATCTTATGTTGATCTATACTTAATCTATACTACATAACAATAGTTATTTAAAACTATATATAACTAATTACAAAAACTAAAAAACCAAATATTAATAACTACCTAAACTACTTAAAAAATGAAAGATTTAAAACTAAAAAAAATTAAATTAATTAAATAAAAATATTAAATTAAATAAAGAAACATAACTCTAAATGAAGCATTGTAAAAACTCGCACAACAAAGGAATTTTTTAGAGAGAGAGAGAAATTCGGAGAGATGAAGTGAGGAGGGAGAGAGGAAGGCAATGATCAAGTGAGGAGAGGGGGGTGGCCGAACTTTTATAGGGAGTTCAGGCCAAGGAGGCATCACGGATGCCGCCTTTCGCCTCTGCGTATGGCCAAAGGCGGCATCGCCAAAGCCGCCTTTCGCCTTACCCTGAGGTGAAAGGCAGCCTCCCCCTGGCCGCCTTTTCCATGTCAATGATCCGGGCCAAAGGCGGCGCAGGGGAGCAAAGTTGGCATCGCAGATGCTGCCTTTCTGCACTAAAATAAAGGCGGCATCTGTGATGCCGCCTTTGTAGCGTCATTTTTTAAACAAAATTGACCTAGGCATTATTGAATTTTTTTTATAAAAACGTATTTAGAACAAAATCGCCTCTTGGACCTCTTTCCTTAGGTTCAGAGTGACTTAGTTGTATTTTCTTCCCTTTTTTGTCGTGTTTCGGTTAGAGTCTTGTTCGTGTTTGAGTTTTTTTTCATTTGTGTGATGCCTTGTTTTAGGTTTTCTTGTGGACAATATGCTGTGTGCTGGGTTTGCAATGACCTTTGTGCATCGAGTTTGTGAAATGTACTACATGTTGGTAGGTGGTTCCACACATAAGGATTATATGATAGATTATATATCTTGTTTAATTTATTTTTTAAATTTATAAATTAGTTTTAATGAATGTAGTTGGTTTTTGTTTGCAACTTAAATTGTCCATTCTCTTCTGATTGTGTGTTTGTGAATTTTTAGTGTTTGTTAAAAATTATGCAGTTAGTCTGTTAGTATCTGCAAGAGGTGAGGCTTGTGTTTTGTGGTGGTGTTATTATGAAAATGGTTATAACAAGGGGGTTTTTTGTGGTGTTTGTCACCCTGATCCATGCATTGCATTTTAAAAAAAATGTTCAATAAATTTTTACAGTGTTAAATAATTGTATTGTGGGCATAAAAAAATCTGTAGCTATTTATTTTACTGTGTGAGTAGTGTAGTGTGTGTTTTAGAAAATCATTTATGTGCGTAATGATTCCAAATAGATTTTTTTGTGTGTGATAGTGTGGTGAAAAATTTAGATAATACTCTTGTGTTTTTTTCATTTGAATTTAACAAGCATGTGAACGTGGAACTTTTGAGCGCAAAATGGGATGCTTGAGTATTAGGTGGGTGGACCGGGACTAGTCCACTAGTGATATGGAAGTGGCCACGGCCTGATTTCACTCAGCTGGTTTGACGATTACAACACTAACAAAACTATGGGTGACGTTTGGGGACCACTAGGTTATGGATGTGTTTTCCTACTAGTGGCTCGTGCACGAGAGCATATGTTATTGTGGTTCTTATTCTTTGGTTCACGGAGACATGATGTTCAAGGGTCCCTTTCAGTGCTAGTACCTATAGGGCCTCTCCCACATTTATGCTATTGGATTAAATCTCACTTGACAATGGTAAATGGTGTAACCTTTGTGGTGTAATAAAAATAAAAGTGTCGTTTTTCATTCAAAATTGTTTTCCCTTAAAGTTGTCTTTCCTCAAATTGTTTAATTTAAAATTGTTTAATCCTTTATTTTTATTCTTGGATTAAACGTGAAATTGTTATGTCAGTTAATATTTAGATGTGGAATCATTTCTTGGTGACATCTTGTTGGGCGATTTCTCAAACCCTACATACACCTTTGGGTGTAAGAAGATTTGTTTATTAGTGATACAGGTAAGGGTCCAACATTTTGGAGCGGCTGTTCAAGTTGTTAGAGGACCTCCTATTGTGGAGTTGTGGTGGTACCTTGATGGTGGTGTCCTCTCATCGAGCGATAGTTTTTGGGTGAGTTTTTGGGCACCATAATTTTAGTATTGTTTGGGGTTTGGTTTTACATGTGACTCAAAAATATTATTTTGGTCAAAGACTTGTTGGGCTGCAACATTTATTTTTTCTTTTGTTTATTTTTTTAGTTGATTTATATTTTTTTACTTGAGAAAATTATCCCAAGGTTTATTTTAATACCCAGGCACCTGTGCTAGCCCATGGGAATCAGGAATGTCCGTCGGGCCTTGTCGCGGGCCGGGTCGGGTGTCGATTCAGATGGAGACCTGACTTGGTTCATGAAAAAATGGTATCAGAGGAGGTTTAAGCTATTTGGATATTTTATTTGGGACATGTCTGGTTAGATAAGAGCTAAGATTGTCAGGGCTCAGAATTCCAGTTGCGAGTACGGTGCCTGGCCAGCACATCTTGCGACAGAGTCTGAGTCGCCATGGGATGTCGGGATGCTTGTTTGACTTCTCTTCTAGGTGGGACATGCAGGCTGCAGACTATGTATGGACATTGTGCAAGGAAGGAAACTTTAGACGCAACGTTACTTTTGCATGTTTGGTTTACTGATGATTATGTATCTTGTTGGAAATTTGATTTTTTTCTATAGATATGATATATTGATGATGTTCTTTTATGACTATTTCTGTTTTCAGGAAGATGCCTCCTCAGAGAACATACACGCACCCATGGGAGGAATCCAGAGAGAGTTCTCCTTCACCGCATGATCGAAGATTGGTAGAGGTCGTGGTCCGAGATGTTCAGGTTTTAGGACAAGGGGCGACTCCGGCCCCCACCCCTATGCCTTCTAGAAGAGATGGGTCTAGCTATAAGAAGGATAAAGCTCAAGGCTTTTTTAAGAATAAACATAATTTATTCCGAGGTAGTTTAGAACCTCAATAGGTAGAGGAATGGCTTGAAAAGATAGAGCATATGTTCATGTTCCTTAACATTACAATGGAAGTCAGGGTAAAGTGTTCCACATTCCAGCTAGAGGTTTCCAGTCATAAGTAGTGGGAATTAGTGATTCAAGCTCGGAAGCATGAGCAGATGAGTTGGAAGAATTTCAAAGCTATATTCAATAAGCAGTAATGTCCCGAGTTCCTAGCCTATTCTAGATCCAGGTAGTTCATGGATCTCTCAAAAGGGGTTTGGATAGTGATGGAGTATGCAAACCGCTTTGCTGAGATAGTGTGGTACACGTCTGAGATTGTTTCAATTGAATATTTGAAGGCTCAAAAGTTCCAGAAGGGCCTTCGACCAGAAATCCACTCTCATGTTTTCTTGTTCAAGCTGGGAACTTATGCTGATGTGGTCGATAATACTTTCATGGTAGAGATTGACCATCGAGGAATGTCGGGGTTTTCTGGATTAGGGTCTGGGTTTGGTAGTGGTTGTTCATTCGAGAAGAATAGGAAGCGTGATGAGTATGTGAAGAAGGCGAGTGGCAGCTCAGGCCATCCAATTAGGCAGACCTCATATATTCCTTCTTATACGAGGTCGGTTGTGTGCCATCGGTGTGGGAAGGTAGGGCACATCCGACCTACATGTCCCACCCTGCACAAGCCTTGATTTTGTTGTGGAATTGTGGGGCATGTGCAACACTTTTTCAGAGTGACATGCCCTTATCAGAGTGGGGAAGGGTCTGTTGCTTCCAGAGGAGTACCAGTTCTATCAGAGCTGACCAGGACTACGGGATCTTGGTTTGGTGGTCATGGCCAAAGGACCAGATCATCCTCTAGGTAGATCCAGGTCAGGGAAGATCCACGGGCAAGAGGTCATTCCCAGGAAGGGACCAGACATCTGCATGTTGTGGACCAGGCACCTACGGGATCTGATGTAGGAATGTTGACTGTTCGAGGTACCATTCTGATTGGATCTTTTATAGATACATTTTTATTTGATACTGGTGAGTCAGTTTATTTTATATCTTCCTGTATTTTGAACTTGTCGGGCCTTCCAACCGAGATTTTATCTCTTGCAATGGAGTTAGTAACACCACTGGGTAAGAAAAAATAGAAGGGTCTTAGGTTCCAATCATGTGCACTCTATGTGCCAGGAGTCGAGATGGAGAGGGATTTCACAGTCCTTGATATGGACCTGTTTGGTGAGATCCTTGGCATGGACTAGCTGGTGCACTTTGAAGCCCATATTGACTGCTATTGGAAATGGGTCGGTTTTATGGCACCAGATCAGAGTCCTCAATAATTACATGGACAATGGGGTCCTCAGTCAGGTCGCATGGGACCTCCACTTCCTATGTTGTGGAATCTTGCTTGTCAGTTGTCGTCGCTCGCACTTGAGGACGATGGTGGTGTTTCTCAGGGCGGGTTACCTTGTGTAGTGGATGAGTGCTCAGAGGTCTTCCTAGATGATTTTTTAGGATTACCTCTAGAGTGGGACGTGGAGTTCTCGATTGAGTTGGAATAGGGAACTAAGCCAATATCACTTCCCTCATATCACATGGCCCCCACCGAATTGATGGAATTAAAGATATAGCTAGATGATTTGGAATCCAAAGGATTCATTCACCCGAGCATCTCTCATTGGGTCGCCCCAATGTTATTCATGATGAAGAATGATGAAACCCTCTAGTTGTGCATCGATTACTAGAAATTGAATAAGTAAACCATCAAGAATAAGTACCCTTTTCTTCAGATTGATGATTTTTTCGACCAGTTGAAGGGGGAAAATTGGTTCTCCAAAATTGACTTGCAGTCAGGTTACCACCAACTCAGGGTGAGAGAAGCAGAAATTCCGAAGACGGCTTTCTGAAGTAGGTATGGTAACTCCAAGTATCTAGTCATGCCTTTCGGATTGACAAATGCGGCGGTGTTTTTCATAGAACTCATGAATAGGGTGTTCAACCAATATCTTGACTCATTTGTCGTGGTATTTTTGGGTGACATTTTAGATTATTATGGATCTGAGGATGAGCATTTACATCACCTGAGGATTATTTTGGGCACTTTCCGGGAGCACCGCCGATATGAAAAACTATCAAATTGCACTTTCTAGATCATCGAAGTGAAGTTTCTGGGGCATGTCGCCTCATAACAAGGGGTTTCAATGGATCCTGAGAAGATCAGTGTAGTTATGTCATGGGAAAAAATGAGGAAAGTGTTTTAGATCAAGAGTTTTCTTTGCCTGGCCAGTTATTATAGGCATTTTTTTAGGACTTTTTAAGGCTTGCCTCCTCCATGACCGCACTCACCCAGAAAGGGGTGAAATTTGAATGGAGCCACTACTAAAAAAATAGGAAAGGGAAGCACCACCATATATTAGTGCTATGAAAAATTGCCGATAAATGATACCCTGTATCAGCGCTAAAATTATAGCATTGATACAGGGTAAACATTATCAGTTCTAAAAAGGCACTGATAAAGAGGACCATTATTAGTGCTTTGTTAGCGCTGATAAAACCGTAGAAAATGTTTTTATAAAGCCGGTCGCACAGTGCCCTCGTTTTATCACGACCTAAAGCACTCGCGGAACTGGAACCCTGTGACTCCCCTCCGCCGCGGAGCTTCCCCTTGCCGGACCTCCACCTCCCTCAGGATTCTCATTAATGGACCTCCACCGCCCGCTGAGCTTCATGTTGCCGGACCTCCGATTCCCTCATGCTTCACTTTGCCAGACCTCCGCCACCCGCTGTGGTTCTCATTGCCGGACCTCTGCCGCCCTCGAACTTCTCGTTGTTAGTCCTCCGCCGCCCGCAGAGCTTCGTGTGCTGGTCCTCCTCCGTCCAACTTGGTAGAGAATTAATTTCCCTTTTTGTTTGATGTATTCCTACTATAACCATTCTAGGGATTTATGGAGTTAATAACATAAAAATTACTATAGGGTTCTACCTTATAGGACTCAAGTGTGTCCTCTTAATATTTGGATTCATTTTTTTGGATTTTCTAAACAAAATAAATTTTGGAGATGAATTGTGTTATTATTTAGGGTGTTGGTGATGTCTTGGATCAAACCTTTATTGCCACACCTTCACATTATGGACATAGATAATTATTTATTGATATATTATTCTGTAATATCATTATTCCTCCCATTATGGTTTATTTTATACGTTAATTCTTGTGCTAAAGTTTTCTTATGCCTTAGTACTCAAATATGTAATGCATTTAGGTAGGTCCTTTTAGGAAATTGTGTGGTTTTGGTTGTGAAGAGTTTTACTCTAGGGTTGTTGAGCATGGGAAAAATAGTAGGTGTGTGCCTTGTGTCATCATGAACCCATAGTGAAGCTCACCCCAGTATACTAGACCACCGAAGTCCTGATAGATAGTAGGCCCTTAGCAGATAATAGGCTCTAATCCCCCACCATACAGCCCATTCTAGGATAGCACATGCAGGTCCATCTAGAAATCTTGAATCTAATTCATGTCATCCCAACTAGTAATATCACATACCACCCTTATGGGATTCTTCTCATCCAGTAATAAACCCATATGTATCTAAGACCTCCCCTATAGAAGTATTATCATCAATGAATAAGACCATAAGTATCTCATCCCTCCCCTATTGTAGTATTCTAATCCGGGAATAAGACCATAAGTGTCATATACCTAGATCCAAGCTCACTTTGTTATACCAGACTAGTCATGCCTCATACGATATAAGGCCCTTGAAAGATGGAAGGCACAAAGTCCCTTGGGTTAGAACTTGGTGAACCACTCCGATCCTTGACTAGAACTACTCTGAAAATTATATCTAAAAGCACCATCATTCCTATAAGATGATTCTCAATGGTCCTCATGACCACCTCAAAATAAGGAAACTGTACAAGGGGCTCCTTAGCACAAGTGAAACCTTAAGAAAATTGTTTTCATAATAAATAATCATCCATCCTTCCTGATATACAATCCATACTCATGTATTAGATTTACCAAAAGGGAATATATAGAAAAACTATTCTATATGGGAAATCCTCAACAACTAAAAATGGCATGCACTACTCACTTGATCAAAAACCATCCTGTATGGGAATCCGCGTGAGTCCTGTACACTCATCATAAAATAAAATATATGGAACCTATCCATAAATAACTTTCCAAAATTTCAAACCATTCTAAATGCTCAATCAATCATGATCCTCAAACATCAAATCTAAAATCTCAAGTTAGTTTTCTAGAATTTCAACCACTTAGTCCTTGAGAATCAATGGAAAAATTCCTTTATCCAAGATGCCACTAGTTCCTATCATTAGGAACATTCCAAAGGAACTCTAAATAATCATCCTTGGTATAATTAGTATTGGTCAGTCCCAAAGGAACTCTAAGTGACTTTGTATGGAAGTGAACTTGTAAGGCATGATGCCCAGACCACCAAGATTTCTAGCCTTGCCACCCCTACCTCCATCTCTATCCTTATCCCTCACTTAGGTTACTGACTGCTTCTCTGTAGTGGCCAGACCCCTTCCTAGTAGTGTTTGTTTTGTCACCCTTGGCTCTGAGCCTGACATCCAGCTCCAAATACTTATTGATCCAGAGAGAACTCCCTCACCATCCCCCAAGATTCATTACCCATCCTTCCCATTCCCCATTGGATCCTCATCTACCACTCATATGAATCTTACCAACTATAAGGGATTATGAACATGTTCAAAATCAAGGGACCTCAATGAGAGATCATCCCCCCACTTCAATAAGGCTACTAGCTCTAGATACAATGCTAGAGCCCTGTCATACCCATCATTATTATCTTCATATATAATTCTCATTGACTTAGTTCCCATGTTAAGTCAGACTTCCTCACCATAAAAATCAAAAATCATAATGTCAATGTTGTTGTTGTCAAATAACACAAAAAACCCTATAATAATCATTGAATTCTCCTGGAATATTAATTTGCATGGATTTCTACACTCTGACCCCCCCCCCCCAACAGACACAAATGGGCATTTTGGCACAATAAATATGTTTTTGAGACTATTCAAGATTTCAATCAATTCATCACTACCATGGTTCCCAACAGTGACACCTCCTTCCTTTTGACTTTTGTTTTTGGAAGCTATGACCATATTCATCAAAGGGAATCTCTATGGAGTGAACAAAATAACTTTGATCCTGGCCACCATCCATTGTTTCTTGGGGGTGACATTAATTTTATTTCCAACCCAAAGGAAAGGATAGGTAGAAGCCCATTCCATATGAAGGCCATCATGGTGTTTATTGGATTATTAACACCAGTTTGATGGTTGGTATTAAAGTCTAGTATTGGATGGTTTCCTAGCCCTATTTCTATTAGTTTCACATTTATTAACATGATGAGATCATGGATGGATTCACATGGATTTGTATCAATTATGTAGTAGAGTGTAGTCATGTGGTCGAGCCTAGAATGATGTAGATGATTCGATTTGGAAGAGGTGTGTCAATGGTGTTCAACCTTGTTAGAACTAACCTATGTGGGTGCATGGTTGGTGGTTTTAGGAATGTTATCAATGGTCCATTTATTCATGGATTATGTTAGTGTCACTCATGTTGCACATTGGGGTGTGAGATAGCCTATGATAGGTTTTTAGAAAATCAATAAGATTTAATGATGAGAGTGGTCGTTGGCATATATTTTGGGATAAATATTTAGTAATATTCACCACCTCGGACTACTGTCGCATATGGTATTTTTCAGAGTATTATGATAGATAGAATGATACCTTGGGTTTATTGTATTATTAACACCAGTTTGAGATTTATGTGTGACTATATACTTATTATATTTTCTTTTTATTTCTTACACACCACCACATCAGTCGAGTAACCTGATTGAAATCCATATTGGTACTTTGGTTCTGATGTGGATATGATTTTTTATGTGTTTGTGACATGTGTATTTGTGGATATATGGGTATTTCAGCATGATGATAATTAATGTAGGGCAGAGACCTAGGAGTGGTAGATGTATCATTATTGATTATTCATGAGTTTGGTCTAGGGTTATTTGAGGAAACTATAATTAATATAAAGTAATTATATTAAATGAAGATGAATAAATACTAATGGTTACACTCTATTAATCTCTATTTTTATAAGTGGTTCTCTTCTACTGTATTTGGAAGTCTTTTTTTGTGTACTTGAAAAAAAAATATTAATATTTGGGATTCATATAGGATGAATATGAATAAAGATTGGATGGATGCTAATCATTTGACAATAGTGTATGAGAACGGAGTGAAAGAGTTCATCAAATTTGCAAAGGATCATGCAAAGGATCCTTCTAAAATCATTTTTCTGTGTTTACGTTGTTTTTATTCTAGACTATATACTCCAGAGGAGTTGGAAGAACATTTTATATGTCACAGAATAGATCTGAGTTATAAATGTTGGAATAAACACAGAGAAAAAGCGAATGTAGCTACTGGCTGGGATAAAACTGCATTTTATGGATAATCAGATATGAATACAAATATGGGTAATGAAGAAGATCGTATGGAGGATGTGATTACATATGTCAAGGATGATGAAGATCGTATTGAGGAAATGAAAAAGACAATTGAAGATGAACTCTGTGATTGCCCAAAATTGTTTGAGAAGTTAAAGAGTTGTGCAAAGACGCCATTGTATGCTGGTTTCACCAAGTATACAACAATGTCAGCTGTAATGAAGTTGTATAAATAGATAGCAGGCAATGGATAGAGTGATGTCGGTTTTATGGAACTACTTTCTCTCTTAAATGACATGATCCCTGAAGATAATGAGTTCCCAATCCGGACATATGAAGCTAAATGAATTTTATGCTCGATGGGTATGATTTCTGAAAGAATACATTCCTTCTCAAAAGACTATATATTGTTTCTCAAGGAGAACAAATCACTTACAGAATTCCCAAAGTGTGGCGTTTCTCGATAAAGGAAAGATGAATCCAATCCTACAAAAGTTGTATGGTATTTGCCAATCATTCAATGGTTTAGGCATCTATATGGAAGTGAATAAACTGCAAGACAATTGTCGTGGAATGCAGATAAAAGAAATAAATATAGGAAATCATGTCATCCGACCGACTCTCCTTAATGGAAGAGAATTTATCATGAGTATCCTGAATTTAGAAAATACCCAAGAAACCTTCGTCTTGAGTTATCTAGAGATGGAGTAAATACTTTTTGTTTTCAAACCAACACTCATAGTACATGGCCTGTTATGTTGGTAAATTATAACTTTCCACCCAGGTTATTCATGAAGCAGAAATTCACCATATTATCTATGCTTATATCAGGACTAAAACAACCAGGTAACGATATTGATGTTTATCTGGATCCTTTGATCGAGGATTTGAAGTTATTTTGGTATTCAGGTATTATGTTGTGTGATGCATATAAAAGTGAATAATTCACGTTGAGAACGATGTTGTATGGGACAATAAATGATTTCCCTTCCTATGGAAATTTTTCAGGCTATAGAATTAAAGAAACTCAAGGGTGTCCCATGTACGAAGAAGATACAGAATCAATTAGGTTGAAACATTCATCGAAATCTGTGTTTCTAGAACATCGTAGATTTCCTACCTCGTCGGCATATGTACCGATCATGGAGGACATCATTCAACGGAATTTCAGAAAAACACGCAGAACCGTCTTCACTAACAGGTGATCAACTTTTCGAGAAAGTAAAATATGTGAACACTGTTTTTGGTAAACCATTTTTGAAAAACCATACGAAAATCAGTTGGCAAAAGAGATCAGTTTTTTTTATTTAACATACTGGAATTGTTTGTACGCCAGGCATTTTCTAGAAGTGACGGATGTGGGAAAAAATAAATGTGACAGTGTTATCGGAAAATTGCTAAATGCTCCTGGAAAAACTAAGGATGGAATTAATGAAAGGATGGACATGGTTGACATGGGAATATGAGAAATGTTGGCTCCCATGAATGGTGAAAATTGAATGTTTCTTCCTCCAGCTGCTCATACTCTTTCTAGGGAGGAGAGATATCCATTTTGGAACTTCTTTAATGATGTAAAGGTTCCAGAGGGGTATTCATCAAATATCAAGAACATTGTGTCAATGAATTATTTGAAGTCAAAAGGGTTGAAATCACATTACTTCCATGTTTTTATGCAAGATATAATTTCTATATCTTTACGTTGAATTTTTCCAAAAAATGTTGGCCATACGTTAACAAAAGATAGTTTCTTTTTCAAAGCAATATGTAGCAATGTTTTTGAATCGGTGAAATTTCGAGCTATGGAAAAAGAAATTTTCATCATATTATGTAAATTAGAAATCTTCTTTCCACCAACATTCTTTGATATGATGGGTCATTTGATGATTCACTTGGTGAGATAGATTCGTCTTTGTGGTCATGTTCACTATAGATGGATGTATTCTATTGAACGGTATACGAAGAATTTGAAAGGGTATGTCAAAAATCGAAGTCGGCCAAAGGGTTCTATAGTGGAGCGATATATTGTTGACGAAGCCACTGAATTTTCTACCAAATACATATCTGATGAGGAAAGCATTGGTCTCCCAAAATCTCATCACACTGAATGCATTGTGGGTGAGGGAATTTCTAGAAGAGATGTTGTGACAATCAGCATTACAGATCGGGAGAAGGCCCACCTTTATGTTTTGCATAACAGTTGGGAGGTTTCTCTATATATTGAAACTCACAAAGAAATTCTTAGGAAGTTGAATCCATCAAGGGATGAAAAATTGTTATCAAATACACATAATCACCAATTTATAGGATGGTTTCGGGACCATATTTTTAAGCAGTTGGATGAAAATCCGAATTCAATTTTAGAATGACTTTGATGGCTAGCCGCTTGACCAAGTGTATATGTATTATCTTATAGTGGTAATGTAGTTAATGGTTATACATTCTATTCAAATGAACATGATGAAGATAGTATCATGAAAAATAGTGGAGTTACACTGGTGGCTGAAGTGATGCATGTTTCTGGTAGTAATGAAAGAAATCCAATTTATGCAAATATGTCATACTTTGGCATTATCAAACTAATATGGGAGTTGGATTATATGACATTCAAATTTCTGATTTTTCAATGCAAATGGATTGATAACAACAGTGGTGTTAAAATAGATGAATGGGGATTTGAGAAATTTGATTTTAGTAAAGAAGGGTACAAAGAAGAACAATTTATAATGGCATTCCAAGCCGTACATGTTTTTAATGTTCTAGATCCCGCAAACCGAAAGTGGTCGATTATTCTGTTAGCATCCAAAACTACTGAAGGTTCCAATGAAAATTCAGTTGAGGATGATCCTTTTAGTGGTACATCGCAATCATTTCGGAGTAGTCCCAATGTAGATGATGTTTTTTATGTTAGAGGAGACCACAATAAAGGGATTTGGATAATCAACAGAGGTGTCAAATCCCTTTAGCCTTTGAAAAAAAGAAAGAGAGTTCAATAAACATGTTATATTTTGTTTGTAATATAGATCTTGTTATCTCATGTTATTATTTTATCATTACAAAATTTATGTAATCTAAATTAATTGTTCAACAACTTTTTCAGATAATGACTTCTGCACATTCTGGTGCTCTTAACCTTGAAGCTGAACAAGTCTCTCAAGCTGATGCTGCTGTTGCAGCTGCTGCTGCTGCTGCTGCTGCTGCTACTATTGCTCCTGCTGCAGCTCCTGGTGCTCCTGCTCCTCCTGCTGCTTCTCCTACTGCTGCTCCTAATGCTTCTCCTAATGCTACTAGTGTTGAGTTCCAATACCCATCAGCACATGTTGTTGCTACAATTTCAGATGAACATATAGATGATGTTGATATCAATGAAATGGTCTGGAATGAAGGACCGATGGCGCAGAAAAGACAGGTGTGTCATAGTTTGACGATGTTCACCAATGTTATTAAGAAAAAAATCAATGGCATCAAATTTGATGTTGGATGGAATGCATGAGGCCAACATGTGAATCCGAACAAGGCTATGTTTAGTAGTTTCATTGGATTTTTCACTCAGCAACACATGCCAATTGACATAGATTCATGGCACCATGTTGTGTCCGGGATAAAAGTTGTTATCTGGGAAGAAATTATGGTAACATTATGAATTTATTTCTTTAATTTACTAGCAAATAAAATAATGAAATAATGTCTTACTCATCTCAATTTCTTGCAGAGTACATTTATAGTAGATGATTCACACAAGGATTATATACTAAGGCTTGTAGGAAGGATTCATCGATATTTTTGCACTATTTTAACAATATGTCACTTGAAAGATTCCAAAGGTAAAATAAACTCACACCCACCCATTGTCTACGCTCACTTGATATCCCAAGAAGCATGAGATGAATTTATTAGCCTCTGTGGGGATGTGATGTTTCATGTACATTGTTGGTGATAATACATTGTTTGAGGATAACTGTATTCATCACTTTGATTTTCAATATTTCATTTATGAAACAGAAACTTTTTTATAAAAATAAGGAACGTGCATCAAAACCAACATACCCTTATCGTAAAGCAAGGATGGGGTACGCTTCATTAGAAAAGAAAATGGAAAGTATTTTAAATATACAACAATATTGTTAGGTGCCAATAATCAACATCATAATTATATTTCTATGTTTATATGTAGATTTATGAGTCTAAAACCAAATACACTTCCATTCCATGTCATGTGCTATGGAAGGAGGCACGTGTGACTAAGGAAGGAAAGCTATTAGATGAGAACACACAAAAAAGTGTGGGGAATATGTGTAAGTATGACACGATGATAAAAAGATTTGTTTTCAATTTCTATTACATAAAAATAATTAGTTATTTTCCTATATCTGACAGTCAAAGGAATCAGCTACTCCTGTAGAGAATATAGCCCTATTATCGATGGCGTTAAAGAAGACAAAAAAATACGGTCATGTCAGAGGTGCGAGGTTTGGGGTGACACCCCGAGTATATTATGAGAAGAAAAAAAACAGATGATACAGATGAAAAATTGGAACAAATGAGAGAAAAAATAATAACCCTGTATGAACGATTGCAATGGCAGGGAGAGCTGCTAGAAACTTTTATTGGTGGGAAGAAAAAAGAAGACACAACTTAGGAACAACCAGCGCGTGAACATCCCACCCCACCCCCCACCAGCTTTAAGGTGAGCCATTCCCCTCAATGAACTGTCTTAGACGTGGTAATCAATATTCTAATAATTGTTCCCATGAAATGTGAATCAGACAAACACTGATACTTTTTATGTATTGATCTTCTACAGGGTGGTAATGATTGTGATTTATATCTTTCAACACCCACCTATCACCTTGTAGTGAGGGATACAGTGTTCAAAATCCCAAATGCCACGCTGCATAATAGACCACTTCTGAAAGATCATCTAAAAGTGACGATTACTGTAAATCATGATCCAAATGCAGAGCCACCTATTCCATTTGATGATTATGATATTCATACAGTCGAAAAGGCTATTGGGTCATTCATTACATGGCCGCCAGAACTTGTGAGAGTGCATGCAGACAAGGAGGTATTTATTTCCTTTTTTTCAAGATAAACCTTTAACAATTAATGAAACAGGTTCTGAACCAATGATTGTAATTATAGATGGAGAAAGGGAATGGGTGACAAACGTCAGCTCAATACCATATAATGGATCAACCAACCGATCCCAAGGAGCTACTGAAATCACAATAACACCACATGTTCTCTATCCACATTTACTAGAATTGAATACTCATGTGGATACAAAGATAAAAGATGGTAGTAGTCATAGAGTGGTTTTCGAAAAGAATATATATGGAGTGGAAAGTCAATATTTCATTGCTGCTGAATATGTAAATGAGATCCTTGAAAATGGTTGGCTAGGAATCAAGTTGTAAATATATATATGAGGTATATTTTCATGAATTGATTTTCTAAAAGCTAATATAATGTGAAAATTATGACTAAATTCATTTTATATTGTTGACAAACGCATTTATGAAAAAGAGTTGAAGGTGTTTTCCCATGTGCCAAGATTTGGACTCGTTAGTCCTCATATCACATCAACACACCTAACAGAATTAGATCCATAAAAAAGAATGAATGTAGAGACCCAATGCTTGACATACATGGACATTACATTAATTTTTCAGAATACTTAATACATAACAAAATCAGACACACAAGGACCGTAATAGTTTAGTGTCTTTGGAAACTCGGAACACAATTCTTCTAATCGTGGTGAAAGATCTTCAACATCTCCATAAAAATATTCCCCTTTTATTTTCTTACCTAAAACCTTTCTTTATATCCTGGGGAAAAGAAAAAATATAAAGGGTGAGCTCAAATGCTTTGTAAGGGTAAGAATAGAAAACATAAAACAATCCATAAACATTTGAATGCAAAAACATGGACATAAAATCTAAACATCAAAACCTTGAGCAAAGACATAAATCTTGAATGTACGTAAGGCATATATCATAATAGAACATAAATCAAGATATAATAGCATGGAAATAAAACATGTAATTGTGGAAACCATTAAGAACATTTATGATTTCCATAGTATCCAAGGCATTGCTACCAAGACCATCTTAGTGGACAAAGTCCCATTCTGAATCGAGTTCACTCCTCGTTCCAATCCTGTAATACTGAACCAGATTAACTTACCGTTCCAGCCATGTCTATCTCATGAGATATAAATCTTTACCCAATGCATTGGAGGGAGATATAGGTCCCACCCATCTCATAATTAAATCATTCTTACTTGTGCCACAAAACAAATTTAAAACATTCATCATAACCCAAAGAATAAAATGGGTTTCATAAACACCATCCCATCATCACATAATCCATATAAAATAAATGTATATCATTTCATAATAAAAAAAGTGAAACCATGTAAATCATGGAGACATTATACTTGAAACATACACATATGAAATAATGTCATCTTAGATATAAAAATGGTTTTGATAAAACACTTGAAACGAATTCTTGAGGAAAATATCCTTTCTTCTTCAAAATCTATTTATTTTCGCAAAACGTCATGCAATTTTAAAAGAAAGAGATTTTTTTGATAATATTCATGAAATATTTTGGAGGAAGCATAATGAAAATAAGGTTTTATAAAACATTAAAAATCCTTTCATGCCGTATAAGTTAAAAAACATTCTTCTCGTACTTTTTGCGGAAAAGTCAAAAAAGTACCTCGTAACATAAACAAAAGAAAGATTCCTTACATACTATGTACTAAAAGTAAAAAATGGGTAAAAAGGAATTTAAACATACATGAAACCATTTTTATAAAATAGGAAATGGATGATAAATATAACCCTTGTAAATACTTATGAATAAACAATCTCGGATAAGAATGAGATTGGAATAATTATCCCTTACCTTAAGTCTGATATGATTTGTATGGATCCGAACCTCCTGTATAATGATTTAAATAATGTCATTGACTTATTAAATAATAATATTCATTGTTATGATATCATATATGTTTCACTTATGACTTTATATTACCTGTTCTTTTTTAAATTCCATGTTAAAGAAGTGTTTTGGGTAAAATCATTTCATTTATCGTATGTGTTTCGACTTGCCGTTCTTGATATTATTATTTATATCCTGATTTAAATAATTCCAGAATGTAAAAATTAATTTATATATAATATATATTCATCATATAAATATATATTATAGATCGATAAAAGGAATGAAATACACCGTTCATGGAGACGGTAGGACGTACGTACACATAAATGTTGTTTTCGTTTCCTTATTGAATTGAATGAAACTAAATAGATGACATACATACATATATACATAAATACAGTAGCATTATTATGTAATATATTTTATTCTTATTCATTATATATACTTTATAATCATTCATATTTGGTTAACATGGAGAATGAATCTCATCACATCGTGGAGACGGTAATCCGTACGTACGCACGAGCGATGATATCGTTCCCATAATTATTTAATAGAATGGGAGTGGATGGTATAATATATCAGAATCAGTAAGATGTTATAATAAGCATATATAGTTATTATTTACACCATTATACCCATCCATGTAAGTTGTTGGTGGAAAAACAGATTACACCACAGTGTGGAGACAGTATCACGTACGTACGCATGCGCAGTGATTTCGTTTTTCGTACGATGGATAGAAGGTGAAATGGGGTTGTTTAATCTTTATAATAACATATCAGTATATTATTGATACTGATGTATTTACAATATAATGAAACAACTAAAGAATAAGTCGTTGAAGAAGAAATAAAATTGAAAGAAAAGGTAACGGATATTACCTCTTCTTTGACATGCCTCTTTGAAACC
The DNA here is from genome assembly GCA_963277665.1 of Viscum album. Classification (NCBI taxonomy): domain Eukaryota; kingdom Viridiplantae; phylum Streptophyta; class Magnoliopsida; order Santalales; family Viscaceae; genus Viscum; species Viscum album. The sequence goes on along the minus strand of OY728131.1, from coordinate 1,222,280,467 downwards.
TTCTCTTAGGGTACTAAAATTGGTCTTTGAAGAAGAACATGACCTCTAGTATGTTGCTAGGTAAGTTTGGAAGGGAAATGTTCAGGGTTTTTCCGAGCTTAAAGGTTCAAAATTGTGTGAGGAGAAGAGGGAGGAGATTCTCTTTTATAAGGGAGGAGAGGGGAACCCTTGGAAATATAAGAAAATTTTAATTTATATTAAATCCCAACCCCACTTAAAAACATCTAAAACGAATCAAATACTAATATTAGATGAGATAGGGTTTTAATATAATCATCCAATAAAATTTATACATGTTAGGAATTTATTTTAAACATTATCAACTTGATTTATCCTTATTAAATCAATTTAATTTTATTTGTTGTAATAATATTCTAAATTTTAAATTAGTACAAATAATTACTTATTTAATGTGAATTGTCCATAATTGGATACTTTATAAACTTTTAGACCATATAAATTAAAATTTATAATTTTTTACTATTTTTTGTGATTTTTAAAAAAATTTATAATATTTTATTTTTATAAAATACCAATAGTGTCAATTTTGACTCTATTCATTTATTTGAATTTAAATAAACAATATACAGAAGATATGTTCGAACCAAAAAAATTAATAGATTCATAACATGTCATGTGTTTCTATAAAATTAGTGTAACACATTAAATAGTTCATATAATATTTATTTTAATATTTTTAAAACCATTTATTTGAAATTCCTCTTAATAAAATAATTTCAACATCACTATTATGTCACCGTTAATGATAATTTTTTAATCCTTAAAAATTATAAATAAATTTATATGATGTATATAATTTTATTATATTTATGGAGATTATTCATGTTCAAAGTTTAATTAAGTTTATCACTAAATTAAAATTAATATACTTATAATATTTGAGAGAGTGACATGTTGTCACTTTCTTTGGTTTTAATAATAATTAAATTATTTTCAAGGAAACAAGTCCATTAAATGAATCTATTCTGAACCTTAGGTGATATGGGTCAACCTTTAGTCATTGAATAGAATCTTGGCAGGTGTTAGGGTAATTTTATAATCTTATATTTACACTTAATTACCCGATTTACCTTTAACTATGGTAAATAAAATTTACCGCAGTTACTATTCATAATGCCCAAAAATAAAAAGCAGCTTATTAACATAATTTAGACCCACTGATTCCAAATATGGAATCCATTTTTCCAAATTCAATAAACAAAAGTTTCAGAAATTAAATTGAAATTAATCCAGTTGTCGAAAGAAAACGGGTTTTTGTTTAAAATATTGCAAAAGATTGAATTGATTTAACATATGAATTCAAGGTAAAATAAATGCTAATGACATAAATTATATTAAATGGTAAAAATATATTATATTTATACTTTAAAACCATTCAATATTATAATTTAACCATATAAATTATTATGAAGAAAAAATTTGTTTTTAATTAAAATATAGAGTGTTTTTACTATTCATTAAAATATGACAGTTATCAGAAAAATATCAAATCTTTATCCAATGTAAATTTTTATATCCTGATTCAAAATGAGAATTTTATTTTGTAAAATTGAACTTATAAACATTTCATAAAATAGATTTAATGTGGGTGCGCCATCAAAAGGAGACAAAACTGCATTTTTTTGAAAAATACTTATTTTACCCGAAAAATTTATTTTGTTCACATAAAGTGTTTTAGAAAAAAAATTTAAGATAAATAATAATGTTATAAAATTCAAAATGTAGTTAATAGTATTCATAACGGTTATTCCATAATAATATTATAAAAATATATCATTGTTTAGTGAAACCTAGTATTGCGTACAACACACGCTATCGAGGAAGGTCGTGATTGCGTATAATGCAAGCCAAGTCAGGGTTGTGTGTTGTGAAAGACTCCTTTTTTGTTTTTTATAACAGAATCCAACCATTTTTTATTTATACATTGAATATATATATATATACACTCAATGTTGCGTAGAATGACTTTTATCAAACGAACATGAAATTGTGTGTAACACAATCTAAGAATAGTGATGCGTATACTGCAAGCTAATACGGTGTTGCGTATAGCACAAGATAATATTGTTGTAGCATAAAAAACATGACATCAAATAAATTAAAAAGAATATTTATCATAAAATATCAGTTTGTTACATTTTACCCCCCTTAAAAAGAATTTCACCCTCAAAATTCGTCAGGGTTATACCTGGTTTTCTACTAGAAAGTTTCTTTAATTGAAGCCCACGTCGTAAAATGAAATACAAAAACATTAATTTAAAAACTAAAGTGTAAAACCTAATGGTTACTCAAATTAACTAATCACTGGGTTTCCACATAGGAGAACAGAGGTGAAAATATGGATATGGAAGAGAAATCTAACCATCATGTTCTGATGGAGAGTGGTAGAGAACATGACTATGACAAATCCAACAATCACAAAGCCATAGATTTGTGATGATCTAAGGTACCATCTCATTCATTGGATATAAAGGCACTATGACAACATTTTTGGATTTCATGATCATTTCCCTAAAGTTGATGAATTAAAAGAAATACTTACATGATTTTGGTACAATCTCACTGTTGTTCAGGAATTGAAAAATTTCCACTTCATCTCTTAAAGAAATGAAGTTGAATTTGTTATTCATGATGTGTTAGCAGATCATGTGATAGAATTATGGGTCATTCCATCTGTTTCAAAAAAAAGGTTAGCAAAAGTTATAAGTCCATCTTATGGTGTTATTAATTGTATGTGGTTCCAAAATGGACTTATACTTTATTTATCATACCGCTTAATAAAATAAAACTAGTTTTCACTAACCAGGGACTTCCTGTAGGACAGTGGTAGGCGATAAAGTCCTGCCACACTTCAGTTGTGGGTTCGATTCCCACAGTCTTGTTTGACGCAATGGGTTGTCTCCCATCCTGTAGGTTTCCCTTTTTCTAAAACTACACTATTATAACATTCTAGAAATAATATTGAAAAAAAGTTCTAGACTTAAACAATACTAACTTATGTCCTACATAATTCAATCCAATCATTAGGCTTATCTAAAATACTTCTGTCCAAGCTCATAGTATAAGGAAAACAATTACTAGAAATGTCATTTGACGAGCATGTGAATACCATCATTTATCCCCCATATATCATACGATATATATTGTTGGTCAAATTACAAACATGTGAATAACTTAATCATTTATTCTATTGAAAAATGAATACCCATTGAACCTTAGTGAAAACATGAGTGCTGTCAAAAGTTAACTCTTTCCACATACCAAAATCCCAAATATTCTCTATACGCAAACCATGATATCACTTTGTCCTTATATAATTCATGAGCTCATTAATACTATCAAACATTTCATTATCTCCTTAGCACTTCTCTATGCACATATTAGGTGCTTTCCAAAAATATCTGAATAACCTTTCATGGTTACCAGTACCATTTATCATACACTTTCAAAACTTAAGGAAAGACAACATTGTAACAATACTTATATGTCTCTTTATTCCATAGTACCATGAGATTACTTATACAACATTACTCTTGATAAACATGTAATAATTCCAATACCTTCTTAAACCATTGACCGAGATTCAACAATTCTTTTGTCTCACATATCATTTGTAGTCTCCTCATCATCATCAACATAAATACTACCCATATGACCATACGGATTCTCTTCATGAGACTTTCCCTTAGGGAATTGGTTTCCATAATTCCCATACATTCCACATTTAAAACATTTAACCATTGTTGATGTCGTAGCAGTACCATTATCCTCATCCACGGTGTTAACTGAACCTTTTCCATAGCACTTACTGGCTTTCTGTCCTTCTTTTCCACACCCAAAGAATCTTCCAGTTCATTTGAAACATTCTCCTTGATGCATCTTCCCACATGATTTACATAGGGGAAATTGAACTTTCTTTCCTCTATGATCATCATGAAACTGCATCTTTCTATTATTAGCCGAGTCAGGAAAATTACAAAATATGAGTTTATTGATCATATTATGAGATTGCTGATTCAGAATAATAATGATGTTTGGACTTACAAATCCCATTTCATTTGGTTGCTGATGAAGAATATCATTCCATTGTCCAACATATCCTCCATTATCGTGAATCATTCTGTTTCTAGGCATTTTCTAAAACCCAAAAATAATAGTGTGAGAGGAAAAAATCAAAATCATGGTGGAGTAACTTCAATATCTAAAATATTAGGTTTAATCTAATATCATTACCGTAATTCTAAGACTATAACCTATACTTATTCTTAACCTTAGGGACATCCCTAGACATACCATAGAAATATCTCTAGGGATCTCACTAAAGTTTTTGCGTCCTAGTTTCCAATGGTTAACTAAACCTTTCCTCTGATACCAACTGTAGAGACCCAAAGCTTGACGTACATGGAAATTACATTACTTTTGCGGAATACTTAATACATAACAAAATCAGTCACACAAGGACCGTAACAGTTTAGTGTCTTTGGAAACTCGGAACACAATTCTTCTAATCGTGGGGAAAGATCTTAAAAATATCCATAAAAATATTCCCCTTTTGTTTTCTTACCTAAAAACTTTCTTTATATCCTGGGGAAAATAAAACATATAAATGGTGATCTCAAATTCTCAGTAAGGGTAATCATAGAGAACATAAAACAATCCATAAACATTTGAATGCAAAAACATGAACATAAAATCTAAGCATCAAAACCTTGAGCAAAGACATAAATCTTGGAAGTACGTAAGGCATATATCATAGAGGAATATCAATCATGATAAAATAGAATGTGAATAAAACATGTAACTGTGGAAACCATTAAGCACATGTTATGATTTCCATAGTAGCCAAGGCATTAATGCCAAGACCATCTTAGTGGACAAAGTCCGTTTCTGAATCGAGTTCACTCCTCGTTCCAGTCCTGTAATACTGAACCGGATTAACTTACCGTTCCAGCCTTGTCCATATCATGAGATATAAATCTTTAACCAATAAATTGGAGGGAGATATAGTTCCCACCCATCTCATAATGAAATCATTCTTACATGTGCCACAAAATAAACATTAAACATTCATCATAACCCAAAGAATAAAATGGGTTTCATAAACATCATCCCATCGTCACATAATCCATATAAAATAAATGGATATAATTTCATAATAAGAAAATTGAAACCATGTAAATCATAGAGACATTATACTTGAAACATAAACATATGAAATAATGTCATCTTAGATGGAAAAATTGTTTTGACAAAACACTTGAAACGAATTCTTGAAGAAAATATCCTTTCTTCTTCAAAATAAATTTCTTTTCACAAAACCTCATGAAATTTTAAAAGAAAGAAATTTTGTTGAAAATAGTCATGAAATATTTTGGATGAAGCTTCATGAAAATAAGTCTTTATAAAAGTATAAAAATCATTTCATGCCGTATAAGTTAAAAAAATATTCTTCTCGTACTTTTGCTGGAAAAGTCAAAAAGTATCTCGTAACGCAAACAAAAGAAAGATTCCTTACATACCATGTAGTAAATGTAAAAAATGGGTAAAAAAGAATTTAAAAATACATGAAACCATTTTTATAAAATAGGGACATGGATGATAAATATAACCCCAGTAAATACTTATGAATAAACAATCACGGATCATAATGAGATTGGAATAATTATCCCTTACCTTAGGTCTGATATCCTTCGTATGGATCCAAACCTCCTGTATAATGATTTAAATAATGTAATTAACTTATTAAATAATAATATTAATTGTTATGATATCATATATGTTTCACTTATGTCTTTATATTACCCTTTATTTTGTAAATTCCATGTTAAAGTAGTGTTTTGGGTAAAATCATTTCATTTATCTTATGTGTTTCGACCTGTCGTTCTTGATATTACTACTTATATCATGATTTAAATAATTCCAAAATGTAAAAAATGATTTATATATAATATATATTCATCATATACATATATATTATAGATTGATAAAATGAATTAAATACACTGTTCATGGAGACGGTAGGTCGTATGTACGCATGAACACTGTTTTCGATTTCTTATTGAATTGAATGAAACTAAATAGATGAAATACATATATATATATACATAAATCCAGTATAATTATTTTATCATATATTTAATTATTATTCATTATATAAACTTTATAATCATTCATGTATGGTTAACATGGAGAATGAATCTCATTGCGTCGTGGAGACGGTAATCCGTATGTACGCACGAGCGATGATATCGTTCCCATAATTATTTAATAGAATTGGAGTGGATGGTAAAATATATCAGAATCAGTATGATGTTATAATAACCATATATAGTTATTCTTTACACCATTATACCCATCCATGTTAGGTGTTGGTGGAAAAACAGATTACACCACGGCGTGGAGACGGTATTCCGTACGTACGCATGCGCGGTGATTTCGTTTTCTGTAGGATGGATAGAAGGTGAAATGGGGTTGTTTCATATTTATAATAACATATCAGTATATTATTGATACTGATGTATTTACAATATAATTAAACAACTAAATAATAATAAGTTGAAGAAGAAATAAAATTAAAAGAAAAGGTAACGGATATTACCTCTTCTTTGACACGCCTCTTTGAAACCTCCTCTTAGGGTACTAAAATTGGTCTTTTAAGAAGACCAGGACCTCTATTATGTTGATAGGGAAGTTGAGAAGGGAAATGGGCAGGGTTTTGACGAGCTTAATGGTTCCAAATTGTGTGACGAGAAGAGGGAAGAGATTCCCTGTTATAAGGGAGGAGAGGGGCACCTTTGGAAATATAAGAAAATATTAATTTATATTAAATCCCAAACCCACTTAAAATCTTCCAAAATGACTAAAATAAGAATATTATATGAGATAGGGTTTTAATCACATCAACCAATAAAATTTAGGCATTTTAAGAATTTATTTTAAACATTATCAACTTGATTTATCCTTATTTAATCAATTTAATTTTATTTGTGGTAATAAATTTCTAAATTTTAAATTATTACAAAAAATTACTTATTTGTTGTGAATTTTCCATAATTTGATACTTCATAACATTATAGACCATATAAATTTTAATTTATAATTTTTAAATATATTTGTGATTTTTAAACAATTTTACAATATGTTATTTTTATAAAATAACAATAGTGTCAATTTTGACACTATTCATTTATTAGAATTTAAATAAAAAATTTACAGAAGATATGTTCGGAAAAAAAAGATTTAATAGATTAATAACATGTCGGATTTATCTATAAAATTAGTGGATCACATTAAATAGTTCATATAATATTTATTTTAATATTTTTAATACCATTTATTTGATATTTCTCTTAATAAAATAATTTCAACATCACTATTATGTCACCTTTAATGATAATTATTTAATCCTTATAAATTATAAATAAATTAATATGATGTAGATAATTTTATTATATTTCTGTATACTATTCATGGTATATGTTTCATGAGGTTTATCACTAAATTAAAATAAATATACTTATAAGATTTAAGAGAGTAACATGTTGTCACTTTCTTTGGTTTTAATAATAATTAAATTATTTTCAAGGAAACAAGTACATAAAATGAATCTATTCTGACCCTAAGGTGATACGGGTCAACTTTTAGTCATCCAATAGAATTTTTTCAGGTGTTAGGGTAATATTATAATCTTATATTTACCATTAATTACCTGATTTACCCTTAACTACGGTAAATAAAATTTACCGTAGTTACTATTCATAATGCCCAAAAATAAAAAGTAGCTTATTAACATATTTTGGACCCACTGATTCCAAATATGGAATCCATTTTTCCAAATTCAATACACAAAAGTTTCATAAATTAAATTAAAATTAATCCCGTTGTCGAAAGAAAATGGGTTTTTGTTTAAAACATTGCAAAAGATTGAATTGATTTAACCTACGAATTCAAGGTAAAATAAATTATAATGACATAAATTATATTTAATGGTAAAAATATATTCTATTTATACTTTTAAATCACTCAATTTTATAATTTAACCATATAAATTATTATGATGAAAAAAGTTGTTTTTAATTAAAATATATCGTGTTTTTACTATTCATTAAAATATAAAAGTTATCAGAAAAATATCAAAACTTTATCCAATGTAAATTTTTATATCCTGATTCAAAAGAAGAAGTTTATTTTGTAATATTGAACTTATAAACATGTCAAAAACTATATTTAATGTGGGAGCGCCATCAAAAGGCGGCAAAACTGCATTTTTTGAAAAATACTTATTTTACCCGAAAAAATTATTTTGTTCACATAAAGTATTTTAGAAAATTTATAATATGAATAATAATAATGTTATAAAATTAAAATTGTAGTTAATACTATTAATAAAGGCTAGTCCATAATAATATTATAACAATATATCATCCTTTAGTGAAACCTGGTATTGCGTACAACACAAGCTATCGAGGAAGGTCGTGATTGCGTGTAATACAAGCCATGTCAGGGTTGTGTGTTTAGCAAGACTCCTTTTTTGTTTCGTTATAACAGAATCCAGCCATTTTTTATTTATACATTGAATATGTATATATACACGCAATGTTGCGTAGAATGACTATTATCAAATGAACTTGAAATTTTGTTTAACACAACCTAAGAATAGTGTTGCGTATACTGCAAGCTATTACGGTGTTGCGCATAGCACAAGATAATCTTGTTGTAGAATAAAACACATGACATCAAATAAATTAAAAAGAATACTTATCATAAAATATCGGCTTGTTACAATGAAATAGTGAACGGCTTGCTGAAAACATTTGAAAGCAAGATTACAAATGACAGACTCTTCCTAATACCAACCATGCAGGGGTAAAACTCAACGATTAAAGAATATCAATTATATTTTAACTTCTTTTATTAATTTTTTTATTTGTTTTTTTAGGAAACATTGGTTGCTAATTGCGGTGACCATGGATACTCCAAAGATTTATTTTCTAGATTCAAAGCAAGGATATCCATCAAACCGACCACACATGATGGAATTTTTTAATCTGTAAGACACTACATCCTACGTTTTAGGTCTAAAAATTAATTAATATAATTTATATTATCTTTTACTGAGGATTATGTTATGATAGGGCGGTGTATCATTATCATCTAAAACATGGAATGATGACAGGGGCTAAGCATAATGAGGCGAACAAGTACTACATCTGGACAAATATCAGGGTATATATAATAAAATTTCACTATCCAAACACATCTCAACACAAGTTACATATTCTCATAATGATCAATTTTTTTGCAGCGTCCAAAATAAACATACGATAATGATTGTGGTTATTATGTTTGTAAATTTATGAAAGAGATCACTTTTTATCAACAGACTAGCATCCCTAAAGAGGTGTTTTCAAAAACAACTACTAGTTCGTTTAATTTATTTATTAATTATTTATTTTTATATTTTGCAGTACTACTCTGACTACCGAAAATCTTCATACTCACAAGACAATATATATGTGTTCAGAAACGAGTGGGATGCATTCCTGATGGAAGATTGTACACAAATAGAATGAAGATCTACCTTGGGGACATGTAAAATTGGTGGTCATTTTTTGAGAGGGGTTAAGGGGATCAAAAGATGAAACATTGGTGTATAAAAATGTTCGTAGGAAAATTTAAATTGTTATTAAATAAAACAACATTTCTCCAATGAGTCATTTTCCCATTTTAACAGATGATATGCACCAGAAACATACAAGAATGTTGAACCAATGAAAGGGTCTCTCTTTTGTTTAAAATGGACACAATTTTAATTGAAAACAACAACTGACCTATGAAAATCCAACCATATGCATTCGGATTGTCTTGTTCTTTTATAAGAATGATCCATGGATCATTTGTGACATGTGCAAGTCAACCCCGCCTCAATCTGAGGCATGGTGTGGCCAGTACCACACAAAGAGTCTCTCTTTTGTTTAAAATGGACACAATGTTAATTGAAAACAACAACTGACCTATGAATATTCAACCAAATGCATTCATATTTTCTCGATATTTTATAATAATGATCCATGGGACCTTTGTGACGTTTATGAGTCATCCCCACCTCAATCCGAGGCATGGTGTGGCCGATACCACTCAAAGGGTCTCTATTTTGTTTAAAATGGACACAATTTTAAGTGAAAACAATAACTGACCAATGGAAATCCAACCAAACCCATTCGGATTGTGTTGATCCATTAGGATAATGATCCACGCATCCTTTGTGATGTGTACGTGTCAACCCCACCTCAATCTGAGTCACGGTGTGGCCGGTACAACTCAAATGGTCTCTCTTTTGTTTAAAATGGACACAATTTTAATTGAAAACAACAAGAGACCTATGAAAATCCATCGAAACGCATTCGGATTCTCTTGATCTTTTGTAAGAACGATACATCGGTACTTTTTGACGTGTACGAGTAATTCCCACCTCAATCCGAGGTATGGTGTGGCCGGTACCACTCAACGTGTCTCTCTTTTGTTTAAAATGGACACAATTTTAAGTGAAAACAACAATTAACCTAATGAAATCCGACCAAACCCATTCAGATTGTGTTGATCCTTTAGGATAACCATCCAGAGTCTTTTTTGACATGTACCAGTCAACCCCTCCTCAATCTGAGGCATGGTGTCGCCGGTACCACTCAAAGGGTCTCTCTTTTGTTTAAAATGGACATAATTTTAATTGAAAACAACAACTGACCACGAAAATCCTACCAAACGCATTCAAATTGACATTATATTTTATAATAACGATCCAGTCATCCTTTGTGATGTGTAAGAGTCATTACCTTCTCAATTTGAGGCATGATGTAGCCATTACTACTCAAAGGGTCTCTCTTTTGTTTAAAATGGGAAATTTTTTAAGTAAACAAACAACTGACCTATGGAAATCTGAAAAAAGCCATTCAGATTGTGTTGATACATTATAAGAATGATCCACGCATTCTTTTAGATGTGTAGGAGTAATTCCATCATCAATCTGAGGCACGATGTGGCCGATACCACTCAAAGGGTCTCTCTTTTGTTTAAAATGGACACAATTGTAAGTGAAAACAACAACTGACCTACGGAAATCCAACCAAACCCATTCAGATTATGTTGATAATTTAGGGAAACGATCCATGGATCCTTTGTGACATGTACGAGTCAACCCCGCCTCAATATGAGGTATGGTGTGGCCGGTACCACTCAAAGGGTCTCTCTTTTGTTTAAAATAGACCCAATTTTAATTGAAAACAACAACTGGCCTATGAAAATACAACCAAACGCATTTATATTGTCTTTATATTTTATAATAACGATACATGGGTCATTTTTGATGTGTATGAGTCAATTCCGCCTCAAACTGAGGCACGGTGTGGCTGGTACCACTCAATGGGTCTCTATTTTGTTTAAAATGGACACAATTTTAAGTGAAAACAACAACTGACCTATGGAAATATGAACAAACCCATTCTGATTGTGTTGATCATTTAGTATAACAATCCACGCGTCCTTTTTGACATGTATGAGTCAACCTCGCCTCAATCTGAGGCACGGTGTGGCCGGTACCACTCAAAGGGTCTCTCTTTTGTTTAAAATGGAAACAATTTTAATTGAAAACAACAACTGACAAATGAAAATCCAACCAAACAAATTTGGATCATCTTGATATTTTATAAGAATAATCCATGGGTCTTTTTTTACGTGTAAGAGTCTTTCCCGCCTCAAGCCATTGCATGGTGTGGCCGGTACCACACAAGGGGTCTCTCTTTTGTTTAAAACGGACACAATTTTAAGTGATAACAAAAACTGGCCTACGGAAATATGACCAAAACCATTATGATTGTGTTTATATTTTAATAGAACGATCCATGGGCCCTTTTTGATGTGTAAGAGTCAACCCCGCCTCAATCTGAGGCACGGTGTGGCCGTTACCACACAAATGGTCTCACTTTTGTTTAGAATAGACACCATTTTAAGTGAAAACAACAATTGACCTACAAAAATCCAACCAAACTGATTAGGATTGAGTTTATCCTTTAGTATAACGAGCCATGGGTCTTTTTTCTATGTACGAGTCGTCCCCATCTCAATCTGAGGCATGGTGTGGCCGGTACCACTCAAAGGGTCTCTCTTTTGTTTAAAATTGACACAATTTTAAGTGAGAACAACAACTAACCTATGGAAATATGACAAAACCCATTCGGATTATGTTGATCCTTTAGTAGAACCATCCACTAGTACTTTTTAATGTGTAAGAGTCATCCCCACCTCAATCTGAGGCAGAGTGTGGCCGGTACCACTCAAAGGGTCTCTCTTTTCTTTAAAATGGACAAAATTTTAATTGAATACCACAACTGACCTATGAACATCCAACCAAATGCATTCAGATTGTCTTGATATTTTATAATAATGATCAATGGGTCCTTTGTGATGAGTATGATTCATTACCGCTTCAATCCTAGGCACGGTGTGGCCGGTACCACTCAAAGGGTCTCTCTTTTGTTTAAAATGGACACAATTTTAAGTGAAAACAAAAAATGACCTATGGAAATCTGACTAAAACCATTCAGATTGTGTTGATACTTTAGAATAATGATCCATGGGTCCTTTGTGACAAGCAAAAGTCAACCCCGCCTCAATCCGAGTCACGGTGTGGTCTTTACCACACAAATGGTCTCTCTTTTGTTTAAAATGGACACCATTTTAAGTGAAAACAGCAACTGACCTACCAAAATCCAAAAAAATGTATTTGGAATGTATTGATCATTTATAAGAATGATCCACGCCTCCTTTGTGACATGTCAGATTCATTCCCTCCTCAATCTGAGGTACGGTGTGGCCGGTACCACTCAAAGGGTCTCTCTTTTGTTTAAAATGGACACAATTTTAAGTGAAAACAACAACTGACCTACGGAAATCCAACCAAACGAATTCGGATTGTGTTGATTCATTATGAGAACGATCCACGCATCCTTTTTGACGTTTACATGTCAACCCCACCTCAATATGAGGCACAGTGTGGCCGGTACAACTCAAAGGGTCTCTCTTTTTTTTAAAATGGACACACTTTTAATTGAAAACAACAACTGATCTATGAAAATCCATCCAAACACATTCGTATTCTCTTGATATTTTGTAAGAACGATCCATCGGTACTTTTTGACATGTACGAGTAATTCTCACCACAATCCGAGGTATGGTGTGGCTGGTACCACTCAAAGGGTCTCTCTTTTGTTTAAAATGGACACAATTTTAAGTGAAAACAACAACTGACCTATAAAAATCTGACCAAACCCATTCATATTGTGTTTATCCTTTAATAGAACCATCCAGAGTCCATTCTGACATGTACGAGTCAATCCCTCCTTAATCTGAGGCATGGTGTCATCGGTACCACTCAAAGGGTCTCTCTTTTGTTTAAACTGGACATAATTTTAATTGAATACAACAACTGACCTATGAAAATCCTACCAAACGCATTCAGATTGTCTTTATATTTTATAAGAACGACCCACTAATCCTTTGTGATGTGTAAGAGTCATTACTCTCTCAATATGAGGCATGATGTAGCTATTACCACTCAAAGGGTCTCTCTTTTGTTAAAAATGGGAAAAGTTTTAAGTAAACCAACAACTGAACTACGGAAATCTAAACAACGCCATTCAGATTGTGTTGATACTTTAGGAGAAAGATCCAAATGTCCTTTGTGATGTGTACGATTAATTCCATCCTCAATATGAGGCACGATGTGGCCAATACCACTCGAAGGGTCTCTCCTTTGTTTAAAATGGACACAATTGTAAGTGAAAACAACAAGTGTCCTATGGAAATATGACCAAACCCATTCAGATTGTGTTGATAATTTAGGAAAATGATCCATGCGTCCTTTGTGACGTGTACGAGTCAACCCCGCCTCAATCTGAGCCACGGTGTGGCTGGTACCACTCAAAGGGTCTCTCTTTTGTTTAAAACGGACACAATTTTAATTGAAAACAACAACTGACCTATGAAAATACAACCAAATGCATTTGGATTGTCTTTATCTTTTATAATAACAATCCATGGGTCCTTTGTGATGTGTTTGAGTCAACTCATCCTCAATCCAAGTCATGGTGTGGCTGGTACCACTCAAAGGGTCTCTATTTTTTTTAAATGGACACAATTTTAATTGAAAACAAAAACTAACCTATGGAAATATGAAAAAACCCATTCTGATTGGGTTGATCCTTTAAGAGAATGATCCATGCATCCTTTTTGACATATATGAGTCAACCTCACCTCAATCTGAGGCACGGTGTGGCCGGTACCACTCAAAGGGTCTCTCTTTTGTTTAAAATGGACACAATTTTAATTGAAAACAACAACTGACCAATGAAAATCCAACCAAATGCATTCGTATCGTCTTGATACATTATAAGAATTATCCATGGGTCCTTTTTGACATGTAAGAGTCTTTCCCGCCTCAATCCAATGCACGGTGTGGCCGGTACCACACAAGGGGTCTCCCTTTTGTTTAAAATGGACAAAATTTTAAGTGAAAACAACAACTGACCTATTGAAATCTGAACAAAACCATTCTGATTGTGTTGATCCATTAAGAGAACGATCCATGGGTCCTTTGTGACGTTTATGATTCAACCCCGCCTCTATCCGAGGCACGGTGTGGCTGGTACCACAAAAATGGTCTCTCTTTTGTTTAAAATAGACACCATTTTAATTGAAAACAACAACTGACCTACAAAAATCCAACCAAACCAATTCAGATTGAGTTGATCCTATAGGAGAACTAGACATGGGTCCTTTTTGATGTGTACTAGTCATCCCCATCACAATCCGAGGCACGGTGTGGCCGGTACCACTCAAAGGGTCTCTCTTTTGTTTAAAATTGAGATAATTTTAAGTGAGAACAACAACTAACCTACGTAAATATGAAAAAAACCATTCGGATTGTGTTGATCCTTTATTATAACCATTAAATAGTACTATGTAATGTGTATGAGACATCCCCACCTCAATCTGAGGCATGGTGTGGCCGGTACCACTCAAAGGGTTTCTCTTTTCTTTAAAATAGACACAGTTTTAATTGAATACAACAACTGACCTATGAAAATCCATCCAAACACATTCGGATTCTCCTGATATTTTGTAAGAACGATCCATTGGTACTTTATGACGTGTATGAGTCATTCCCACCTCAATCTGAGGTATGGTGTGGCCGGTACCACTCAAAGGGTCTCTCTTCTGTTTAAAATGGACACAATTTTAAGTGAAAACAACAACTGACCTATAGAAATCCGACCAAACCCATTCAGATTGTGTTGATCCTTTAAGAGAACAATCCAGAGTCCTTTTTGACATGTACGAGTAAACCCCTCCTCAATATGAGGCATGGTGTCTCCGGTACCACTCAAAGGGTCTCTCTTTTGTTTAAAATGGACACAATTTTAATTGAAAACAACAACTGACCTATGAAAATCCAACCAAATGCATTCTAATTGTATTTATCTTTTATTAAAACGATCCATGGGTCCTTTTTGATGTTTATGAGTCATTCCTGCCTCAATCTGAGTCATGGTTTGGCTGATACTACTCAAAGGGTCTCTCTTTTGTTTAAAATGGACACAATTTTAAGTGAAAACAACAACTGACCTATGGAAATCCGACCAAACCCATTCAGATTGTGTTGATCCTTTAGTATAACAATCCAAGAGTCGTTTTTGACATGTAAGAGTCAACCCCACCTCAATATGAATCATGGTGTGGCCGGTACCACACAAATGGTCTCTCTTTTGTTTAAAATGGACACCATTTTAAGTGAAAACAACTACTGACCTACGAAAATCCAACCAAATTCATTTGGATGGTCTTTATATTTTATAATAACGATACACATGTCCTTTTTCACATGTATGAGTCATTAACTCCTCAATCTGAGGCACAGTGTGCACGGTACCACTCAAAGGGTCTCTCTTTTGTTTAAAATGGACACAATTTTAAGTGAAAACAACAACTGACCTACATAAATCCGACCAAACCCATTCGGATTGTGTTGATACTTTAGGATAAGCATCCAAAAGTCCTTTTAGATGTGTACGAGTCAACCCCACCTCAATCTGAGGCACGGTGTGGCCGGTACCACTCAAAGGGTCTCTCTTTTGTTTAAAATGGACAAAATTTTAATTGAAAACAACAACGGTCCAACGAAATACCAACCAAACAACTTTAGATTGTCTTGATATTTTTTAATAATGATCCAAGAGTCCTTTTTGAGGAGTATGAGTAATTACCTCCTCAATCCGAGGAATGATGTGGCCGGTACCACTCAAAGGGTCTCTCTTTTGTTTAAAATGGACACAATTTTAAGTGAAAACAACAACTGACCTACAGAAATCCTACCAAACCCATTCGGATTGTGTTGATCCTTTAGGAGAACGATCCAATAGTTCTTTGTCACATGTATGAGTCAACCAGCCTCAATCTGAGGTACGGTGTGGCCGGTACCACTCTAGGGTCTCTCTTTTGTTTAAAATGGACACAATTTTAATTGAAAACAACAACTGACCTATGAAAACCCAACCAAACGCATTCGGATTGTCTTAATCTATTATAATAACAATCCATGGGTCCTATTTGACGTGTAAGAGTCACTCCTACCTCAATCCAAGGCACGTTGTGGCCGGTACCACTCAAAGGGTCTCTCTTTTGTTTAAAATGGACACAATTTCAAGTGAAAACAACAACGGACCTACGGAAATCCGACCAAACCCATTCGTATTAGGTTTATCCTTTAGTAGAACGATCCGAGAGTCCTTTGTTACATGTATGAGTCAACCCCACCTCAACCTGAGGCACGTTGTGGCTGGTACCACACAAATGGTCTCTCTTTTTTTTAAAATGGACACCATTTTAAGTGAAAACATACACTGACCTACGAAAATACAACCAAACTCATTAGGATTTTATTGATCATTTATAATAATGATCCACGCATACTTTGTGATGTGTACGAGTCATTCCCTCCTAAATCCGTGGCACGGTGTGGCTGGTACCACTTAAAGGGTCTCTCTATTGTTTAAAATGGACACAATTTTAAGTGAAAACAACAACTGACCTATGGAAATCTGACCAAACCCATTCAAATTGTGTTGATCCTTTAGGAGAACCATCCATGAGTCTTTTGTGACATGTATGAGTCAACCCCACCTCAATATGAGGCATGATGTGGTCGATACCACTCAAAGGGTCTCTCTTTTGTTTAAAATGGACATAATTTTATTTGAAAACGACAACTGACCTATGAAAATTCAACCCCATGGACCATCCTCACCCACCCAAGACACCAATCCACCCCATAGACACCCCCAACCCTCTGGAAACTCCCCCTGGAAAGCCCACACCCCAACACCCTGGACACTAGCACACCCCCATGGATACCCCATAGACAGCCCCCCCTACCTGGACACCCCCCTCCTTGGACACCACCCCACCCCCCTTGGACAGCCCCCAACATCTTGGACCACCCGCCACCCCCTAAACCGCCCCCCTGGGCACCCCCACCACCTTGGACACCCATATCCCCCTGGAAAACCCCATCCCACCCTCCTGGACACCACCCCACCCCCCTTGGACAGTCCCACCAACCCCCTAGATCGCCCCCACCTCACGGACACCCCCACCCCTGGAAAGCCCCCCGACACCCTGTACACCAGCCCACCCTCCCCCCCTTGGACACCCTAATGGACAACCCCCCCCCCCCCCCCCACACCTGGACACCCCCTCCTAGACACCACCCCACCACTTGGACACCCCCCAACCCCCTGAACACTGCCACCCTCCTTGGACAACCCCAACCTCCTGGACTACCCCCACCCCCCTGGACACCCCATTCCCCACGGACACCCCCTACCCCCCGGACACCCCCTACCCCCCTGGACAGCCACCCCAAACCCCTGAACATCCCCACAACCTCTTGAATTCTGAATTGAATTCTTTATGTACTTAATTTACTTATTAATTATGTGTTAATGGGGTACGGGTATAGTTGTTGTATGGGTATACTTGGTCTAAATAGCTTATGATTTATTTAGGTGGTCCTGTGTACACTACCTTATTGTATTATTCATAGTTTATTGGAATGTGGTTTGAGGTTTTCCACCATGGTGAATTAACCTTAATTCATAATGTGTTATGAATAATAATTTATGCTTTAATAGATAATGACCCTTAAGTATTAGTTAATTAAAGGAACTATGCATAATATAATGGGAAAAATTTCCAAGGTCCACGATAGACCCTTGCGAATTTTCTTGATTCCAACCACTGATGGAAAAGGATTGACCTGTAATGAGTTATTTAGATTACATTCACCAACCATTGGTGTGTGGTTATACTACATGACACAAAGAGCTATGAGACCATGTTTGATGTTTTGATCACATGTCTTTTGGCGTGTGGTCATGAGACCTTGTTTTATGTTTTGATCACATGTGTGTATGTATCCTGTGAGACCATATGTGATGATTTATTCCATGAGTGTTCTTAGGTAGCCTAATATAACAAGTTTTTCCTTGATCAAATTTGTAGATACTATGAATCATAATGATATTATATTCTCTGTTTATATGAATACTCTTTTTCTCTTGATGTGATACTTTTGTTTACATAGATTGATTGACCATGCTTGATATTCATCACATGTGGGTGTGGGTGTGGACTGTGAGACTATATATGATGCTAGATTGCATGATTATTGTAGTATAGAATGTTACCATGTTTGATTTTGATCACATGTTAGTGTATGTTGCTACTAAATTCTCATGATGATATGTTATGTTCTTCCTATATACGCCCTTCCTTGTTATGTGTGATTATTATTCCTTTGGAGGAATGACAACTAGTTTTCACAATAGGTGGACCATCATGTTATGGTTATCCCTTATAGGGGGAGTACACACGATATGTGATGATAGTAATAACAGACTTAATAATATGGTAGTGTTATGAAGACTTTGTGTCCTTACTAGAGATCTGAATAGCTTATGACTTATGTGTTAATTTTCTATGTTTATACTTGGTTTAATTAGCTTATTTAGCTAAATTTTTTGCAGGTTTTTGGGTGTGCTGCTTCAAATTTTTTTTAGCAGCAGACCGGGAAAATATCAGCGCTTTTTAGTGCTGATAAAAAGAGTTTTTATTAGTGCTAAAAAAGCGCTGATAAACTATACCTTTATCAATAAAAAAAGCACTGATAATGAATTAGTTTATCAGAACTAATGGAGCACGGATAAAACACAAATTTATCAGTTCTCTTTTAGCATTGATAAAGGGTCGTTTTATCAGCACCTTTTTCGCGCTGATAAAGTCATCCTTTATCAGTGCTCTTTTAGAGCTGATAATGTCTTCCTTTATCAGTGCCCTTTTAGCATCGATAAAGTACCCCCTTATCAGCACTAAAAAAGTGCTGATAAAGTCGACCCCCCTTTATCCACGCCGATCTTTACATCACTTTTTTAGCACTGATAAAGCCGGTTTTAGCGCTACTTAAGGGCGTTTTTGTAGTAGTGAGCCCACAATTCCATGCATCTTTTGAGGAGTTGAAGTGGTGGTTGACCACTGCACCTATGCTGGTCTTACCAGAGTCTGAGAATGGATACGTGGTCTGTTATGATGCGTCGGGTATGGGCCTTGGGAGTGTACCCTTGCAGGATAACCATGTGGTGGCTTATGGTTATCGCCAGCTCCGGCCACATGAGAAGAATTATCCAACTCACGACTGGGAGTTGGAAGTAGTGATGCACGCCCTGAAGACATCGTGTCACTACCTCTTTGGGGAGAAATTTTTTGTCTATTCTGAC
The DNA here is from genome assembly GCA_963277665.1 of Viscum album. NCBI lineage: Eukaryota > Viridiplantae > Streptophyta > Magnoliopsida > Santalales > Viscaceae > Viscum > Viscum album. Next base: position 1,222,260,563 of record OY728131.1, on the reverse strand, counting down.
CATAAGAGCCTAGCCCAGGTTTTCTCTTAGAATGATCTCAATCTGAGGCAGCACCGCTGGATCGAGTATCTGCAGGGATGTGACATTGACATTATCTATAATCCGGGAAAAGGAAATGTGGTGGCTGATGCTTTTAGTAATAATGTACCAGTGTAGGCATTGAGGAAGTCCAGCGATGAGTGGACTTTTATGGGGCTCTTCTCTCAGATGCACTTGGAGAGCAGGGAACACAGAGGAGGTACTTTCTTCGCTAGTATTCAATTGACTCCCGCTCATCTTCAGTTGATTTAGCAAGAGCAGCCTGGTGATGAGTTGTGCCAGTGATCTATGCAGTTTCTTAATGGTGGGAAGACTCATACAGATTGGTCTATGTCTCTCTGAGAGGATCTTTTGCTTCATGGGCCATCCAGTGGTGTCGTTGTCTCTACAGAAGGTGGTGATGCAGGATAGCCACAAGCCTTAGTGGGTTGTCCATCCTGGTACTATCAAGATGTATTACGATGATCATCGCAATTTCTAGTGGCCAGATATAAGGTGAGACATATCATACTTTGTGTCGAGATGCTACACTTGTTAGAAGGTTAAAGCAGAGCATCAAAGACCATCTATCCTACTTCAGTCGTTACCCATTCCTATATAGAAGTGGGATGAGGTCGACCTGGACTTCATTGTTTCCTTACCTTGTACACCTCAAGGAAAGAATTCTATTTGTGTAGTGATTGATCATTCTAACTAGTCATCTCTCTTTCTCCCAATCATAGATACTACGAAGGTGGAGGAACTGGGCCGTTTGTATGTTCTGGAAGTGGTCAGACTTCATGGTGTTTCATTAGTAGTTGTTTCTGACAGGGACCCCTTCTTTAAATCTCAGTATTGGGGAGGCCTCTAGAAGGCTTTGGGGTCATATATAAAGATAAGCATGACATACCATCCTCAGATGGATGGCTAGACAGTGTAGGAAAATCATATTCTGGACGACATGCTTTGTGCATGTGTGTTGGATTTTGGAGGTGCATGGGATAACCATATGGGATTGGTTGAGTTTTCCTATAATAATAGTTACCAATCCTCTATTTGAAAGGAACCTTTTGAGTGACTCAACAGTCGACCTTGTCGGACTTCTTTGTGTTGGGCATAGGTAGGAGAGACCTCACTCTTGGAACCGAGAATTGTTCCGGAGACATCTGAGAAGGTCAAGATGATTAGACAGCGGTTGTTGACAACTCAGAGTTGCCACAAATCTTATGAAGTTTTGAGGCATTGAGATCATGAGTTTTTTGTGGGGGAAAGTGTGTTCATGAGGGTGGCCCCTCGCTTGGGTCACCACCGCTTGGGGATGCAGGGGAAGCTATCACCGAGGTATGATGGGCCTTTCGAAATTATTGAGCTGATTGGAAAGGCGGCATACAGGTTAGCTTTGCCTTCACAATTTACATCGATTCAGGGCGTATTTCATGTCTCCCAACTAAAAAAGTATTATCCTGATCCATCACATGTGTTGAATTGAGAGAATTTAGAGATTGAGAAAGACATATCAGTGTTTGTGCGGCTAGTGAGGATTGTTGATTCTCAGGAGAAGGTGCATTGTGGGAAGTCCATTCCCTTGGTTCACATTCTTTGGCATCATAGGAATGACGAGCATGAGACTTGGGAGTGGAAGACATGGATTTTGTAGGTTTACCCATTTCTATTCTCTAATCAAGTTTTTAATTGACTTTTCAAGGGCATAAAGTATCCATGGTGGAGAGAATTGTCACACATGAACATCTCCTTGAGGTATGTCTTTAATTTTAATTTTTATTTATTTAAGTTTAATTGACTTTTTATAATTGTTTTGTTGGAATTTGACAGAGCATGACATTACTGTGTGCTTTTTTTGCTGATAAATGTAGTCGGGCCGACACATGTCGTTTAATTTTTGCACCAGTAAATGATCCTTGGCATTACAACGCCTGACACACGGGCAGGGCAAGGGCGAAGCCGTGCAGCCAGCCCGACTTGCAGGCGGACCCTTTTTATTATTAACATTCTGAACACGTAATATTATTTTATTCATTTTTATTAAAATTGTTAAAATTATTATTATATATTATTATTACAGAACTCATTATTAATTTATATTATTAAATTCAATGATCATTTTTATTCATTTATTTTATTTTAGGTTGATGTAGTTTAATTTTAATTTTAATTTTAATTTTCATATTATTTTTATTTTTATCTTAATTTATCCTTTCTTTTATTTTATTTTTTTACTTATCTTTTATTTCTTCTCTCCATCACACAAACCCCACATGCTGCCACATTATTCACTCAACACATTCCTCCTGTGGTTCACACACAGCTGGACGAGGCCCTAAGGGTTGTCCTCGACCACTCTAAGGATCAGCTCCCGCATCCTCGGCCGGATCCCGCATCGGCAACGCTGCACCTCCCGCTCGGCCTGGCCTCCCTCTCTACCTCCCATACTACCACCTTCTCGTCCCAGACATGTCGCACACCTTCCACCCTCTTTCGAATATCCATGGCCCACCCTCCTTCCTCCTCCTCCGCTGCACCGGGCCACACCTCCCTCTCGCTCTGCCCAGTCACGCCAACCACACCGCACCCTCCCACCTTCTCTCAGCCGCACCTATAATCATCGGTACCTCCTCTCTTACTGGCTATGCCCTCCTTCCCCTCTACCCTCTAACTTTTCCCAGCCATACCCTACTACAAAACCTCCTCACCAGATCAGCTAACTCTCCCTCGTCCAGCAGGTTGTGCACCCCCTTCCTCGGTTTGGATGAAAACCCCATGTGCAACCTCTCCCTGTTCGGATGAGTGTCTGACATCCTTATACTCGCATCACTCAAGCCCTGACACACCCTATCGACCTCTAAAGGTCCTCCACCACCCTCGTCTAGTATTCCATGCGCCATCCCCTTGGTTCGACCGAAGACCCATAGTCTCATTCCTATTATTTTTCTGCCAAACCTCTAGAGACTCGCTCTTTCCCAGCACCGCAGTCCTCTGGATACCTCCATCGAGCTCCAACCAGCCTCTCAGACCTCTCTCCTTTGGGTTGGAGTGACTTGGTTTCGTTTTCATCCCTTTTTGTGGTGTTTCGGTTAGATTCTATTTTGTGTATGAGTTTTTTTATATTCATTTTTGTGATGCCTTGTTTTTGGATTTCTTGTGGTCAACTTGAGGTGTGGTGGGTGTGCACCAACCTTTGTGCATCGAGTTTGTGAAATCTGATACACATTGTTAGGTGGTTCCATGCATAAGGTTTATTTGATAAAATTTGTTGCTGGTTTAATTTTTTTAATTTATTAATTATTTTTAATGTGTGCAGTTGGATTTTGTTTGCAACTTAATGTGTCCTTTCTCTGTTGTTAGTGTGTCTCTGATGTTTTAGTGTTTGTTAAAAATTATTCAGTTATCCTATTAGTATGAACAGGAGCTGAGGCCTGTGTTTTGTGGTGGTGTTAGTATGAGTATAGTTATAACAAAAGGTTTATGTGTAGGTTTTGGAATATGGAGTCGTGCATTGCATTTTAAAAAAACTATTTAAGAAATATTTATAGTGTTAAATAATAGTAGTGCGGTCTTAAAAAAAATCTGTAACTATTTATTTATCTGTGTGAGTAGTGAAGGGTATGTTTTCGAAAATCTTTGATGTGAATAATGTTTCCAAATGGATATTTTTGTGTGTGATAGTGTGGAGAAAAATTTAGATAATACTCTTGTTATCTTTGCATTTGACTTTAACAATCATGTGAACTTGGAACTTTTGAGCACAAAATGGGAAGCCTGGGTATTAGGTGGGCGGACTATGACTAGTGCGCTATTGATACGGAAGTGGCCTCATCCCAGTTTCACTCATCTTGTTTGACGATTACAACACTAACAAAACCATGGGTGAAGTTTTCGGACCACTAGGTTATGGATTTGTTTCCCAACTAGTGGATCATGCATGAAAGAGTATGTTATTGTGGTTCTTATTCCTTGGTTCACTGATACATGATGTTCTTGGGTTCCGTTCAGTTCTAGTACCTACAGGGCCTTTCCCACTTTGGTACTCTTGGATTACATCTCACTTGACAATGGTAGATGGTGTAACTTTTGTGCTGTAATAAAAATATTAGTGTTGTTTTTCATTCTAAATCATTTTCCCTTAAAGTTGTCTTTACTCAAATTGTTTTATTTAAAATTATTTAAGTCTTTATTTTTATTCTTGGATTGAACTTGCAATTGTATTGTCAGTTAATCATTACATGTGGAATATTTTATACATGATATCTAGCTGGGAGATTTCTCACACCCTACAAACACCTTTGGGTGTAAGTAGATTTGTTTATGTCTGATAAAAATAAGGGTCCAGTGTTTGGGAGCGATGGTTCATGTTGTTAGCAGACCTCCTGACATGTCATGGTGGTGGTGGTTTGAGGGTGGTGTGCTCTCACTGGGAGATAGTTTTTGGGTGAGTTTATGGTGACCATACTTTTAGTATTGTTTTGGTTTTGGTTTTACATATGACTCAAAAATCTGGTTTTGGTCAAAGACATTTTTGGCTGAATGTTTTACTTTTTGTTTGGTTTATTTTTCTGGCTTCTTTATATTTGTTTACTCGGGTAAATAATTCCCAAGGTTTATTTTAATACTAGGGCACTTGTGCTATCCTGTGGGGATCAGGAACATCCTTTTGGCCTTATCGTGGGCTGGGATGGGCATTGGTTTGGATGGAGACCCACCTTAGTTCGTGACATAATGGATTATATAATCATAATATAGTATATTTTACGTTGGTATGGTGTTAATAAAACTTTATAATCAAATTATATCATTAGTCTACCACAAAAATTTTCTATCATCTATTTTTTATTATAATCTCTAGCAATTACTATATTGTATACAAGGATTCTCACACATCATTACTTGTATTTGATATGAGTTATATATCTCTAATTTTTATTTTTATGGGATTCCCACATAAATCCATATGGCTAGTTATTCACTAGAATCCTTCCTTTTCTTTATTCATCAATTATCCAAAGTCAAATGTGTAACAAAACTCCATGTTTAGTGGGTATATACTCAATTCATCACCCAATATTCAATAATATATATATTTAACATTTTTATGAAAAAAATAACCCATTCAACAAAATATAAATTCAATATCCATAATTGTATTTTTTAAATAATAATAATATCCATCCATTAAATTTAAATCCTTAAATTTTCTATTATCCTCAAAACCTTAAAGAGAATAAATAATATATAGATAAATAAATTCCCCCTATATGAACTCCCTGATTATAAGAAGAGTTGTTTTCATTTTCATTGTGCATAGTTCAAACTATTAGAGAAGGGTGGTTCCAAATTTTCCCTTAGCAATGTGACATAATATATAAAAAATTATGCATACATTGGATAACCCATTGTATAAAATAAAGGAGATAAATTTTGAAAACAAAACTATCCATTTATAGAACACAATGTGATAAGAAAACAAAAATTAATTATCTAGGGGTTTATTAAACTAATTATGATTTTATTTTATTCACCTATACACAAATTACATAAACAAATCTAATCATCCCCAATGTGGGTTGATTGTTATACCCTACATTTTCAGATAATGTAATCCCTTGAAGAAAAAATCAATGTGAACCAAAAAACCACGTTCTTTATATATTTAGTGATATCCAAAATTTTATATTTAACAAGAATCAATAAATCTATATTGGAAATCATTATTTGATAGATACTCTTCAAGGGTTTCTTTTAATGATTTAAAATAGCTTATTTTTCTATATTAAATGTTCACCTATATTAACATTTAATGACTATGATCTATAATTATCCTATTTCATGCATCACCTCCAATTCCATCATTTATGATACAAAACGACGAATAGAATATGTTGGGTCCTAATTTGATTCATATTTGTAGGAATATGGTTGATACATCTTTATCACCTCATATTCTCCTCACTTGGTGGTTATATGGTGTTTTAATCTTATCGTGCTTTCATTTAAATTTGGTTTCCATAACTGAAAATATTTAGGAATCTTGTTTTTAAAAATTTTGTATTTGTAATAATTGACTTCATGGAATGATTAATAATGGAACGTTAATTATTTTTAGACTATCCTAACCTTTTATCCTCTTCTAACATGGGTTTCTATATTGTTAGAAATTCTTTTTTAACATTTTCATCTTTCTTGTTTTATTTGGACACAAAATATCCATCAACCCTAGACCACTCATTAGTTATTATACTAGTAGTCCCTAATTGACTTCAAGTGAACCATCCCATATATCAGAGGTTATTAAATGGAAACAGTGGTCTAGGGTTCTAACATGTATAGACTATTATGCTATATCAGAGATACAAAATAGATGAAATTAAACCAAACATCATCCAAACAATAATAATTAGAGTACACATAATAAATAAAAATAATCATCTATAAAACAACAACACATAAGTAATCAGTCAAAAAAATCATTTTCACTCAATAATACAATATTGACATCCCATGGGAAGATTACATATACTGTTAAGTAATATAAATAAATGATATATAATACATACATATATTTATTGTCCCACCTAATCTATATAACTAATGCAGTCCATGCTATCTAACATGATATATCTAGTTCAGGACTCTTCCAAACCTATACCTATAATCATTGAAGTCTTATAAATAACCCAAGCACTATCTCTACCTGATCTAGATGAAATTACAACTAATTAAGGTACCCCAATAAGGTATTAAATTTATTTACTTTTCTTGGTACATAATCTAAAAAATATTTTTGGAAGAATAAATAAATAATTGTTGGTGATAATCATGATATAATGTGAAACTTAATTTTAAAACAAACCCATTTCATCCAACATTGATTCATAAGAAGAACACTGCGAAATTTTTACATGAAATAAAATAACCTAGAGCCCAGGAATTGTTATACAACACTAATAAAGCATCATCTCTAACTCAGGGTTGGGAAGTTAATTCAATAAACCACTTAGATCCTTGGAATACCCTACTAGAAACCCATTACCATGAGATTGGGGTGTATCTACTGATTTGAAAATCTATTAATATGGATCAAGGGTGTACCCAAAAATAAATTCACCACCTGGATTTAGGGTGTTATCAAATAGGAAATTAGAATCTAGAACTTTGGGGGAATTCCATTCTAGGAATCCAACACCCGATGACCGGGCTGTATAATTCCCCTTAAAAACAAATAACACATGATTCTAGGAGTGTGTCTCTCCTCTACCCGGAATCACAACATCCATGTGAAGTAGTGTGTCCCTCGTCTTTCAGACACCACATCATCAAGTTCTAATGGTTTGGCTACCCATATTGGATATCACCTTGTCTGAGTCCATAGTTTTGGATCTCCCCTTTTAGAAATTGCCTAATCAGATTCCCTATATGTGGATCCCCATGATGGATATCACCTTGTCTGATTCTAGGATATGGATCTCCCCAATCAGACATCATCTCATCTGAATCTGTGGAGCATGTCTAATGCATCAGAACCCTTATTATCTACCTCTCTATGGATACTTCAATAAATCATATGGATTGAAGGAACATGTCCCAGAAATCTCAAACCATAGTGTCTATATCACATCGAACCATATATCTAACTATATGAATCTATAGATTTTATCCAATGATTCCAAAACTGTAGTGTCATCAGATCCAATGATCAAATATATGCAATCCCAAACCATTTCTCTATAAATCTTATTGGGACGTTTGGGCCACCCCTATCACCTCATAATCACATTTTTATGGGACATCTATCTAAAAAAAATCATCCCATAATTCCATAGTTATCCTCCTAATTGAATGTCCAATAATCATTAATGTTCTTATACACCTAAAATGTTTGATTCATGTTCTAAAGTGATAACTAAAATCTTCACTACCCATTTCTAAGTGCATCATCAGTACAGTTGAAATGTCATAGGGGAACCCATTATGGTCCCATAGTCTCTTCCCAATAAATAAACCAATCATGTGTTCCCCTTTTAGGAAAAACTTATCTAAGTTCGTTACTCATGAAATGAATAGAATTTCATCAATCATCATATTCAAAAAGATATTAATACCTCATTATCCCCCCAGGAATTCAAAGTAACACCACTTTACAAATAATAGATAATTCCCATATCAATATTCATGTCATTACTTTTTATGTCTTCACATCGAACATATCCATTAGTCTCTACAATTTCTTCCCACCTAGGTAATCACGTCTCATTGGGGGTGGAATTATCTCCCTATATACATCTCACTTAACTCAAGGCTTTAATGATTCTTTAGTCAACCACATGTATAACCTTTAGTACATCCATCACAATTGATAACTCATTAATACCATGAGGTCACTACGTGGACATTCCACTATGGTTGCAACATATCATTATTTTAGTACATTTAATTTTAAATCCTCAAGGTTCATGTGTTATAGGGAATTCATTAATAGTTAATTCCATGACCCTCTATGGTTGAGGAAATAAATATAGAATGGAAAGGGACAATGTGGCCCTTGAAACTCACTTTTATCAAATAAATTACAAATATTATAAAAAATTAATTTAGAAAAAGTATTTATCACCTTTATGGTGAGACCACATATAAAATTACATGATAATAACATGCAATAACAACGGTTTATATGAAAAGTACTAACTACCTCATTCAAGAGTTATTTCCTTCTAATTTCAACACAAAAAACACCTACACAAGCCCATGTAAGTCGAAATGCTAATCGTACATCAACATGATTATGTATCTCATAACAAAGAACACAAATTAATTAATTATAATCACATTTAATTTTAATAATAAAATATACAATTGATTTTCCAATTTAACCAAAATATTAATAAAACTTACTAACACAATGATTTGTAACATTTCATTGGAGAGACATGGTGTGTAACACCCACAACACACCTCAAAACATTGTCCATGGAAACAAAACCCATGAAACAACATCCACTAAAGAATCCATTGCTTTTAAATTATTAAAACCCCATAAATATATTCATATAGTTACACATTCTTAATAAATTTCATGGAATGGTTCTCTGATTTTATTTGAGGGTGTAATCATGTTATTATATATGAGAGCTCTATTAGTCATGCTGAATTCCACCATGAACTAGGGAAATCAACACTGAGACCCATGTAAAATCACATATATAAGTCTAAATCCATCCTTAAAGTTGCATTATTATGGTAAGTAATGGGAAACAATTCCAACCCTCACTACCAAATCTCACTCTAAATCACCACTAGTTAATGGATATTGATAGTGGGAAAGGGATATGGAAATATTGACCAAATATAGCCTCTTCCTACAATAAAAATCCCCCAAAAAAATCAAAAACATGATAGACAAATAATTTCTTACCTTGTCTAAAAAATCCTATATACTCATTCACATTGTGAATATGGGGTACAATCCATGAAATACATGAGGTAGAGGGGTACCCTATTCATCCAAAGTTTTATTATGAAATGTTCCACAATTCACATAATAGATAGATAATGAATGTTTTCCAAATTACTCATTCATGGGTCACATTAAATATGTGAATTTCCACATAATATTTTCTGTTTTATGTGTATAGGTCATGTAACTATGTAAATGTAATTAATTATGTGAATTAATCCCTCATGACATGCATTTCCAATATCTTCTATATTTTGCATACCCGTCCATGAGACCATTCATCAATGATCACTCAATAACCTATTCAACGATATGAGTCTTTAACCACATAAAAAATGAAATTATTCAACATGTTCAAACCAGAATATCACAAATAAGAGTATAGGTACACAAAATTATCTTCTAATAAGATGAAGAATTAAAATTACCTCTTGAATTTATCCCCTAAAAGGTACCAACTTTTATAGGACCCTCCCTTTAGATAATCCTTTTACATATTATTAATAAGATTTTATTTCCCTTTTTCTTTTATAAACTCCTATTGTGAATGATCATATGTCATTCACTTAGTAGATTGTTTTCCTAAATTAGTTCACCTTCAACACAGAACTTCATTATCTTTTTATTATCCTTTGATGAGAGTAATTACTACTATATTATATGTATTAATGACAAATTCATCCATATAAACTCATTCATATAAGGATTCACATTTTGGTTCAATATTTATGAATTATTTCATATAATTCATACCTATACCATAATGATTCTTGAGGTGGAATATTTTAAAAAACTATAACCTTATTCTCTTAGGTTGAGTATACTTTTCATGTTTCTATTCTATTTTATTTGTACTATGTTTTTAACTAATTTTACATCTCCATGAGGAAAATTCCATATCCTTTTAACATTTTTATTCAATAGTTATATCATCATCTTCTTATTAAGATAATATTTTTTCTTGGTTCATACATTATATCTATATTAAAAGTATTACAAACCTCTATTTCAATAATTACAGATGTTATCCAGAGTTTTAAATCTATTCTTCATTAAAAAATTATAATTTTACTATGAAAACTACTTTTATACATCATATTTTATTTCATCATCAAAATTTATCCCCATTTTCCCATTCTTTCTTTAAGTTTAATAAGCCCACATTTTATTCCAAACAGATATGTCATTATCCAAAAATCTATTGAAGCTTCAAAAATTTCCTATATATAACGTTATTTTTCTTAATGTTCGATCTATTTGAAATTTCTTTTAATTTTTTCTTATAAAAAACCCCACAAATTTCAGCTCTAATTCTCAGATTATATTTTTAGCCATAGTTTCATCCACCCTTAATGATGGGGTGGTTCTTTTGAAAATTATACTGATCCACAATTGGATAATTTTGTATATTTTTCAAACCTGATAAACAAAACATATTTATTGAAAACTATATTAAATTGGAAATGGGTTACATATTTACAAGAGTCTGTTATTAGATTATCATGAAATGATTCCCAACACTTAATTGTGAATTTTTCTGTATTCATGGAGGTAATAATCCCCTAATATGTTTATTTTGAATCAATTAATATTTCATCCTATAGTGAAGTTTAATGATTAATGTTTAATTTATATGTCATGGAATTTTAAATCGATGATGTTGTTTTCAAATATTGTTAATCTCATCCTATCTTCCCATGAACATTTTATAATTTCAATTTGTTCTTTATGATTGATTACTATTACTTTTAAATAATTATCATGTCTTCAATAATCTTAACTTTAAAAGATAGTTTTTTATTATTTAATCTCTTAAAAACTTGATGTGTCTTCTTAAATTCATAAGCAGCTTCATTGAAGACATTTTGAAACACCTATTTCTCAGATTCAAACATTTGAAAATCATAAATATATATATATATAATATTTAATTGAAAATTTTGATATATTATAACTTATCCTTAACTATATTTTCTTGAGTGTTTCATCAATTAACATTTTATGCTAATTCATATTCTATAACATCAACTTTTTTATTTAGCTGTAAACTTTCATAATTTTAAGCAATAATGTTTAAAAATTTCAATGAAACTTCTTCAATGGTAACTAGTTAAATATAATCCTTCACTAATATATATGAAAATTTTGTTATTTATCCTGATACTATTTTTCATATTCACTATAATGTGAACTTGATTCATAAGAAGAATAATGATCAACAAATTTAATTAATAACTAATTACCATTATGAATATGATAAGCTAAAGGTTGTTTCTTGAAAATCCTATTTTCAAAAATATAATTCCAAAATTAAATATTTATATCCATCCATTTTTTATATTTCATGTGAAATTGTTTTATCTTTAGGGTTTTTGAATATTTTTAACTTATTGTGAAAATAGATTATTTTGAAATAAATAGATTTTTTATATCTGCGTGGTAGGTCAACCGTAAATTTTTTTACACTGACCTAAATAATGATTTTTTTGGATTCAATAGATGATGGGATACATTTAATTAAATGATACCCAAATATGAATCCAAAAATAGATTAACTAGATGAAGATCACAATGTAGTCTTTAGAATATGTGCCCAGTTTCAGATAATTTTGATGATTGGCCCATATATCACACATGAATTATCAAAATGTGATGAAAAATAATGTAGATAGATACCATTTTAATATATTTGTCTTCATCTATGGAATATAGATATTTAAACTTCTTTATGGTAATAAATTCAAGAGAATTAAGTTCATTGGAATATATACAGTATTTTTATCAATAAAATGTTTCACTAATAATATGGAATTTATATTCGATAAATTTTCCTATGTAGATTAACATTTTATATAATTAGAAATAATAAATAAATGAAAATTATTATAGCATTAACCTCTCTAAATTTTACCATTCACTATGTCAATGGTTAATAATAATTCTATACACATAATTGGGGTGGAAATATTCTAAACACCACCCTATAAAAAATACCTTCACTCTTATCAAGGGATTGGAAATTTTATTTAGACATTTTAGATATCATTTTATGTTTCTTGTTTTGGTTCTTACTATCTTGTACACTTATTTATTCTATATATTAGTCCTCCCTTCACCCCACTTTTTATTTCACTTTTATCGTTTTTGTTTCCACCACCATGATCCATCTCATCTCCATGAGAAAAGAGAATCAACCCTCATTCTTTTTCATTTGGGGGTAGGAGGGTAATGTTTAAGTTAATTTTTAATCAATGTTGTATATATTTTATTCTATTATATAAATTTAAATATTTTTGAAACCTTTTATGCTGAATGTATTACTCTGCTTTCACTACAATGGAGTTCGTCTTCTCATTAATATTTATTCTACTCTTTAAAGACCCGTAAAATTCAAGGAAAATTTTTTCTTAATTTTCTTTGGAATTTTACAAGAGCGCGGTATCTGAAGGCACCTGATTCCGAGGCCTGGTGTGCCCGGAATTAATTTCCGATGTTTGGCTCGGGTACGTTCAGTGAACGAACGAGCGGGAATTTCTAACTTTTTAACCAGTGCCCGGAATCGAATTCTAAGGGCACCGATGAACTCGCAGCGCCGATATTCACTTAAGGGGTCCTTGTCCTAGGTTGCGTTTTATGTGGGTTGAGAGTTACTTTTGGGGGAATTAAAATGAAGTTAAATAAAATGTGGAAACACATTTTATTTTTATCCATGTTGGTTATATCATCCCAAAGGGAGTTAGAGGTGGGACCCACATCCACTTAACCTCCCTTGAGAGTATTAGGTGTGGTGGGGCCCACACTAACCCTAACTCCTCAACTCCCCCTTTAAACTCCCAATAACTCCACTCAATTTAATTTTGAAAACTTGAGTTTTAATTGTGATGAGTTATTGTTTTTCAAACTTTTGAAATTCAAGTGGTTTAGTTGTGTAAATAAAATAAGATTTAGACTTATTTTATTTTGGTTAGTATCCTTTGCCACCTTGAGAGTATTTGGGAAGCTCTCTCTTCATCTTCTTCAACCTTGACGAAGAACACGAAGAACACTTAAGCTCCGACGAAGAACGCCGCATCTCTTCTTCGTAGAAGATGTGTTTCTGAAGATCGACGACGCTACTTCTTTCGATCTTCTTCCCGTGTCAACGAATGGAGATGCCGCTTCCTCAGGCTTCCTCCATCAACTTACGAATCTTCTCCAGCGACGTACCTCTTCGGACGCACCATGATGTCAACGGAATCAACGTTCGATTCCCACGATGCCCGACCACCGCGACGCTTGTCTTCTGCGGCTTGTTGACATGCTCCGCACTTGAAACCGAGGTTGGGGTTTAATGTTATTTGATTCCGTTCTTGATTCTGGCATGTCGGATTTTGTGGTTTTCGACTTTTTATTATCGAATAATGCGAGGGGGTCGGACCGCACAAACACGGCCGACCCTCCTCCTTATTTCATAATTGTTTTCTTTGTGGTTGGTACGAAGGAGCGTGGTGCAGTCACACCACGCGGTTCATGCAGAACATACGGGCGGCGCCGTCGCGCCGCGCCGTGGAAAGAGATTCAAGAACGCGACGACGTCGCGTCGCGTCGATGGAATTCAAAGGTGTCGCGGCCAGAACGGGGTCGTGGCGGAGGGACGCGGTGTCGTCGCACCGCGCCGGACGACAAGGGTCGCGGCCGGTTCCGGGCCGCGGCGGAGCTTGGGGACCGTCGGCCAGTCGGGTCGCCGGTGTCGGAAGCCGGAAGAGGACCGGCCTTTGCCAGTCCTGTTGAGAAGAAGCCGACCGGCCAAGTCGGGCCGGCCGGAAAGAAGGAAACCGGGGGAATTAAATTCCCTCGGCCAGCATAAATGGCCCCCAATAATGAGGGGGGTCACGGTTTCACAAAAGGGGGGAAGCCCCCCCCCCCCCCCCCCCCCGTTCTCAATCAGCTCGGCCGAAGGCCGAGCTGGCAGCGCGCCCAGCGCGCTGGCTTGAGCCGGACCGGCGCGCCTGGCCAGTCAGCCAGACCGGGCCGGGTTGACCCTGTCTGGGGCGGGTCGACCCGGTTCGGGCCAGCCAGGGGGGTCTTGGGCCGGGTCGGCCCGGGCCCGACACCCCCGATACCGAACTATTTAGGTTCAAATGCCCATAACTCGGGCTACGGACCTCCAAACGACACGCCGTCAGCGGCGATGCGATCCTTGGATCGAGACGGTAGTTTCGGTATATCGCACTCAAGGTTTTGGAATACTTTGAGTTTGGCCGGGTTGGTTCGTACACGAAACCAACCGAGCTCTCGGAGCGGAAACCCTCATATCTTGAGCTACGGACGTCCGATTGACGTGTCGTCAGCTTTGATGAGTTTCTCTTAGTGAGACAGATCTTTTGGCATACTCCGCCTGAGGTTTGGATGCAGGTGGAGTATGGTCGGGTTTGTTTTTCCTTAAAAACCAACCGGGCCCCTGTAACAAAAAAGCCAATAACTCTCAGAAAAGGCGTCCGATTGACGCGCCGTCTGTTGCGTTGAGTTCCTGATGACGATATGGAACTTTTGGATACATCAAATCTGGTCTATGTGATATTTGATGTATCAGACTCTCGGCTCGTGGAGTGGATATCCCGAACGAGCTTGCTGTGTGTGGGAACCCTAGAGTTGGCTACGACTGCTACTGTGATTGCGACTGCTACTGTGACTGCGACGATGACTGTGCAGAGATCCTTAGTGGATTCGACGACGACGACTACAACACTCGGCGATCCTGTGTGGATCAGTGCTACCGATCATGTGTGGGTCTGATCCTGTGTGGGTCAGCGCTTAGCGGTCCTGTGTGAACGAGCGCCTACCGATCCTATGTGGGTCCGATCCTGTGTGGGTCTTTGCGGGGGTTTGTACCTATCGATCCTTTGTGGGTCTGATGTCTTAGATGGACCAGTGATCATCTCTATCGTCCTCGAAGAAGTATACCTGTATGAGCTGAATCCTGTTTACCTTCATGTTTGGATTGTGTTGTGCTATCCTCTGTGGATTACATTTTTCTTTCCTGTGTGGAATACGTATACTTTCCTGTGTGGACTGAGTTGTAATTGGGCTCGGAGGTTGGAGCGTATTGAAATGATGACTTAGGTATATGTATGGGCACATACCTAAGCAGTGTCGGTTGTTGTTTCGTGATTGTATCTTTCCTTTGTGGGTTATCCTTTGTAGATTTTGGGAGACCTTCGGGGGTCTCGGAGACCCTACTGAGTAGCTTATACTCACCCCTGCACGGGCTATGCCCGCACTATGTTGTGTTGGTTGCAGACGACGGACATCGTTGATCGTGGTTGAGGCGTGCAGAGCAGGACAGTACCTGGAGGTGGACCACTGGGCGGGACGTACTCGGAGTGGACGGCGGGACCCGATGAGCAGTGGAGCTATCTGTACCGACCCTTCAGGTGGGATCTCTACTGGACAGCGTGGTGTAGCGGCTTTACTTTTCAGTTGCTGTTTTCCCTTTCAAGTTGTACTTTACAGTTGGGCTTGTATTTCCGGCCCCTTTTACTTTTCCTCACTTTCAGTTGTACTCTGTTTTTACTTAGTGTTTACTTTTCCGCTTGCTTACTATGTGGTGCTTGTTTACTTAACAAAGGCAATGCCTTCCCTTTTTACCGGGATTTATGCCTTGGTGCTAGTCGCCAGCCCCTGGCCTATGGAAGGCGGACTTGGGGTAGTCACGGCACGGGCCCCGAGGACGGGCCGTGACAAATTGGTATCAGAGGAGTTCGGTTCTACCGCGAACTCTGATATTTTCTATGTGAAGCAATAATTTTTAGCGTATTGGGTGTGGTTATCAGTCCAGGGAGTCCAGTGTTGGTGCGGCGGCCGACGTGTCCGTACACCAGGACCCTGACTTATGATTTCTGAAGTAATGCACGAAAACATTGATTGCGTGTGTGTTTCAAGTTTTCTTTGTGATTACTTTATATCAGCTCACCAGGTATACTGTTCTGACCGTGGCGCACCTGTTTCCTTTTCAGGATGGCCCCACGACGACAGCCATCAAGGGTTTTGAGAGTCGAGCGTGACGACAGCCCACCGAGCGACGAGGCCTCGGTGCAGGGCCCTTTGTCAGCAGTGGCACAGGCGGTAGCACTACCCGCCGAGCCACCGATGCTTCTAGCCCCAGCCGTTGATGATGCACGTCGCCTCAGCGCACTGCATGAGTTTCAGCGCCAGCGGCCGCCCGAGTTTCATGGGGAGACGGACCCTCAGGCAACCGAGGAATGGCTGGAGGTAGTCGTACGAGTTTTCAGGCTAGTGAGGACACCAACAGACCTCATGGTGATCCTCGCTGCGAGCCTACTACACGCAGCACCGGGCAGATGGTGGAGCTTGATGCTCCAGGTGCACGATGAGGCATCTCTACTTTGGATGGACTTTGAGAGCCTCTTCCACTCGGAGTTCGTCGCATCCACCCTCTGTGTGGTGCGCATTCAGGAGCTTCTTCAGCTGCGGTAGGGCAGCATGACGGTCGCTCAGTACTCGGCGAGATTTACCGATCTCTCGCGCTACTCGACCGACATGGTACGGGGCTCATTCTTCCGGACCCGGAACTTTGAGCAGGGTTTGAGACATGAGATCAGGGCATCGCTGATCTCCCTCAGCATACCGACTCATACAAGAGTACTGGAGTAGGGCCTTTTGATCGAGAGGTTTCTTGCTGAGTCTACACCAGCACCGAGACCCACCGCAGGGCGACACGTAGCAGAGTCTTCTGCAGCAGACAGTCGACGGTTGACTCAGGGGTTTAGGAAGACCAGACCCTCAGGCAGATGACCTCAAGACACTGGCTCAGCAGTGCGGGGCACACAACACGAAGCCAGTCTTTCGAGAGGCAGACAGTGCTACTCGTGCGGCAGGCAGGGCCACATGGCTCGTGATTTCCCGACCCGCTGTGCCGAGGAGCAGCAGATGGTTGAGGGACCACCGAGGCAGAGGAAGAGGGTTGACCATGGCAGTCCGCAGGGAGGAGGCGGACGAGGCAGAGGAGCTTTCCGAGAAGTAGGTGGTGGGAGACGCTTTGAGGCTCTGCCACAACCACCACCAGGAGGTCCGCCCCGACCACATGGAGCTGGTGGGCAGAGACAGGCACAGCTCCAGGGAGTAGAGGCCTACGACCACAGCGCGCTCGAGATGATTCGAGGTACTATATTTTTCTATTCCATCCTTGCTACAGTACTTATAGACACAAGAGTGAGTCACTCTTTCATAGCCTCTGCCCTTGTTCGGAGCTCGGAGATTCCGACAGAGCCGTTGGCTCGATCCTTACGGCTAGAGACTCCTACGGGAGCAGACTCGACGATTACGCACTGGTGCCGGTAGTGTGAGCTTACTCTAGGAGGCGAGGGCTTTGGCTGGGATCTTCTTATAGCAGCGTCGAGGCCTTACGATGTCATCTTGGGCATGGATTGGTTATCTACAGTCCATGCACAGATTTACTGTTTTAGGCGCAAGGTACGATGCGTACGCACCGACGGGAGCAGGTTCACCTTCACCGGCGAGAAGGGAGCCTTTGCAGCACATGATGGACTTCCACGGAGGAGAGGACAGCCCATCACTCATCAGTTGGCTAGCCTCATCCTAGGAGCAGTTGACGTGCGGAGTCCTGGTTTTCCTGCAGTGGTGGATCAGTTTGCGGACGTTTTTCCCGACGAAGTTCCAGGGTTACCTCCTCGCAGAGAGGTAGACTTTTATATTGACATGTACCCTAGGACAGCCCCGATATCGACCCCAGCATATCGGATGGCCCCCACCGATCTTCGTGAGCTACGGGTACAGTTGGAGGACTTGCAGGGCAAGGGGTTCATCCGACCCAGTGTTTCACCCTGGCCTTCCCCGATTTTGTTCGCCAAGAAGGCGGACGGGAGCTTGCGACTTTATGTTGACTATCGTCATTTGAACCAGGTGACATTGAGTAACAAGTATCCACTACCAAGGATTGATTACCTCTTTGATCAGATCAAGGGATCACGGTGGTTCTCGAAGATAGACCTCATTTCAGGCTATCATCAGCTCAGAGTTAGAGACGAGGACGTACAGAAGACGGCCTTCAGATGTCGGTATGGCCACTATGAGTTCTTGGTTATGCCCTTCGGCATGACCAATGCTACAGCAGTGTTCATGGACCTCATGCACAGGATCTTTCAGCCATACGTTGATCATTTTTTCGTGGTCTTCATCGACGACATTCTGATTTACTCGACGACTGAGGAGGAGCACGCCTACCACTTACGGGTTTTACTAGACACACTCCGAGAGCACCATCTATATGGTAATCTCTCGAAGTGCTAGTTCTGGATACGTGAGGTCCACTTCTTGGGACATGTCATCTTTGAGGCGGGAGTTGGAGTGGATCCTGCGAAGATCGAGGCAGTTTTAGCTTGGGAGCCACCCAGGACCGTGACGGAGGTGAGGAGTTTCTTGGGACTAGCTGGATACTACCGGAGATTCATGCCCGACTTCTCTAGAGTTGCGGAACCACTCACATCTTTGATGAAGAAGGGGAAACCCATTCGTGTGGTCAGACAGATGTCAGCAGAGCTTCCAAGAGCTGAGACAGAGATTGTCCAGCGCCCTTGTCTTGAGGTCGCCTGAGGAGGGAGTAGGGTACGTAGTCTATTACGATGCATCTGGTACCGGACTCGGATGTTTCCTAATGCAGGAGTGGGAAGTGATCACCTATGGATCACGTCAGTTGAGGATGCATGAGCAGAAATATTCTACCCATGACCTGGAGTTAGCAGCAGTGGTCTTCGCTCTGAAGACATGGAGACACTATCTGATGGGCGAGCGCTTTACAGTCTTTTCTGATCATCAGAGCCTCAGGTACATCTTCTCGCTGAAGGACCTGAACCTGAGACAGTGGCGATGGCTCGAGTTCCTCCAGGACTATGACTTTGAGATATTCTATACTCCTGGGAAGGGGAACGTAGTAGCCGATGTCCTCATCAGGAGGACGGGCATTCAGCTACTTGAGGAGGCGACAGAGCAGGTAACCTCTTTGTAGATATACTTCATGGATAGAGATGGAGCAGCCTTACTTCAGTCTCTCACAGTCACTCCTCCACTTCTACAGCGGGTCAGAGAGGCATAGTGTGGGGACGCTGACTGTGTGGCACGGTGTGCACAGATATCCTCAGGACAGGCACCTGATGGTTTCTCCTTTGGAGAAGAGCACGACATCCTTTTCAAAGTATGTACCATGGTACCAGTCTCTTTACGGGAGGAGGTGCTGAGAGAGTTTCACACTTCTCCTTTGGCGGTACATCCTGGAATGGCGAAGATATACCAGGATCTCAGATGACAGCACTGGTGGCCGAGCATGAAAAGGTTGTGGCAGAGTTCGTTTCTCGATGCCTCACCTGCCAGCAGGTGAAGGCTGAGCACCAGGTACCAGCAGGCTTGGTACAGTCCTTGGAGGTTCTGGAGTGGAAGTGGGACGGCATATCTATGGACATCGTGACTGGACTTCCACGCACTTCCAGAGGTCACGACTCCATCTAGGTGATTGTCGACCGACTCACCAAGTCAGCCCACTTCTTACCCATCAGAGAGCAGGGTTCAGTGGAGAGCTTGGTATGTCTTTATGTTCAGGAGATTGTGCGGCTTCACAGTGTGCCATCATCTATCGTCTCCGATCGAGCTGCTTGCTTTACTTCCCGGCATTGGAAGGGATTACAGGAGGCGTTCGGGACGCAGCTACGTCTGAGTACAGCCTTTCACCCTCAGACAGATGGTCAGACGGAGAGGACCATTCAGACTCTCGAGTACATGCTACGCGCATGTGTCCTCGACTTTGGTCGTAGCTGGGAGGACCACCTACCCTTGGTGGAGTTTGCGTACAACAACAGCTACCACTCCACCATCGGGATGGCACCGTACGAGGCGTTGTATGGCCGACCTTGCAGATCTCCTTTGTGCTGGACAGACCCTGGGGAGTTAGCACTTGTGGGACCAGAGATGGTCCAGGCCACGATAGGGAAGGTCCAGGTCATCTAGGAGCGGATGAGGACAGCTCAGAGCCGGCAGAAGTCATATGCTGACAGGAGGCAGAGGCCACTGGAGTTTGAGGATGGTGACCACGTCTTATTGCGGGTCTCACCTCGACATGGTATACGGAGATTTGGCCGAGGCGGCAAGTTATCTCCACGCTTCATCGGACCATTCCAGGTCCTCAGCAGGATTGGCGAGGTGGCTTATCATCTGGCTCCACCACCTCAGTTGCACCGGGTGCACGACGTCTTCCACATATCTCAGCTAAGGAGATACATGCACAACCCGACGCACATCATTGACCATGGGGAGATTGACGTTGACGATGGGGAGACTTTTACGGAGGTCCTGGTGGAGATCGAGGATCGACCGGAGTGGGTCCTACGTGGACGGTCGATTCCTCTAGTGCGCATCAGATGGCAGCACAAGAATCTCCAGGAGAGCACTTGGGAGGGGGAGGCTCAGATGCGTGCTCAGTACCCTCATTTATTTCCCTAGTTTTGATGTATCTTTACGGGGACGTAAGGTCTTAAGGTGGGAGTAATTTAATGACCCGTAAAATTCAAGGGATATTTTTTCTTAATTTTCTTTGAATTTTACAAGAGCGCAGTTTCTGAAGGCACCTAATTCCGAGGCCCGGTGTGCCCGGAATTAATTTCCAAAGTTTGGCTCAGGTACGTTCAGTGAACGAACGAGCGGGAATTTGTAACTTTTGAACCGGTTCCCGAAATCGAATTCCGAGGGCACCGATGAACTCGCAGCGCCGATATTCGCTTAAGGGGACCTTTTCCAAGGTTGAGTTTTATGCGGGTTGAGAGTTACATTTGGGGGAATTAGAATGAAGTTAAATAAAATGTGGAAACACATTTTATTTTTATCAATGTTGGTTATATCCTCCCAAAGGGAGTTAGAGGTGGGACCCACATCCACTTAACCTCCCTTGAGAGGATTAAGTGTGGTGGGGACCACATGAACCCTAACTCCTCAACTCCCCTTTAAACTCCCAATAACTCCACTCAATTTAATTTTGACAACATGAGTTTTAATTTTGATGAGTTATTGTTTATCAAACATTTGAAATTCAAGTGGTTTAGTTGTGTAAATAAAATAAGATTTAGACTTATTTTATTTTGGTTAGTATCCTTTGCCACCTTGAGAGGATTTTGGAAGCTCTCTCTTCATCTTCTTCAACCTTGAAGAAGAACACGAAGAACACTTAAGCTCCGACGAAGAACACCGCATCTCTTCTTCATAGCCGGTGTGTTTCCGAAGATCGACGACGCCGCTTCTTTCGATCTTCTTCCCTTGTCAAAGAAAGGAGACGCCGCTTCCTCAGGCTTCCTCCATGAGCTTACGAAGCTTCTCCAGCGACGTACCTCTTCGGACTCACCTCGACGTCAACGGAATCGAAGTTCGATACCCACAACGCCCAAACTCCGCGACGCTTGTCTTCCACGGCTTGTTGACGTGCTCCGCAATTGAAACAAAGGTAGGGGTTTAATGTTATTTGATTCCGTTCTTGATTATGGCATGTCGAATTTTTTGGTTTTAGACTTTTTATTATAGAATAATGCGAGGGGGGCGGACCGCACAAACACGACCGACCATCCTCCTTATTTCATAATTGATTTCTTTTTGGTTGGTACGAAGGAGCGTGGTGCTGTCGCACCACGCGGTTCATGCGGAACATACGCGCGGCGTCGTCGCGCCGCGCCGTGGAAAGAGATTCAAGAACGCGATGTCATCGTGTCGCGTCGAGGGAAGTCGAAGGCGCCGCGGCCGGAACGGGGCCACGGCGGAGGGGTACGGTGCCGTCGCACCGCGCCGGACGACAAGGGCCGCGGTCGGTTCCGGGCCGCGGTGGAGCTTGGTGACCGGCGGCCAGCCGGGCCGCCGGTGTTGGAAGCCGGAAGAGGACCGGCCTTTGCCGGTCCTATTGAGAAGAAGACGGCCGGCCAAGTCAGGCCGGTCCGAAAGGATGAAACCGGGAGAATTAAATTCCCCCGGCCAGCAGGTGAAGGCTGAGCACCAGGTACCAGCAGGTGAAGGCTGAGCACCAGAGTTCGTTTCTCGATGCCTCACCTGCCAGCAGGTGAAGGCTGAGCACCAGGTACCAACAGGCTTGGTACAGTCCTTGGAGGTTCTGGAGTGGAAGTGGGACGGCATATCTATGGACTTCGTGACTGGACTTCCACGCACTTCCAGAGGTCACGACTCCATCTAGGTGATTGCCGACTGACTCACCAAGTCAGCCCACTTCTTACCCATCAGAGAGCAGGGTTCAGTGGAGAGCTTGGGATGTCTTTATGTTCAGGAGATTGTGCGGCTTCACAGTGTGCCATCATCTATCGTCTCCGATCGAGCTGCTTGCTTTACTTCCCGGCATTGGAAGGGATTACAGGAGGCGTTCGGGACGCAGCTACGTCTGAGTACAGCCTTTCACCCTCAGACAGATGGTCAGACGGAGAGGACCATTCAGACTCTCGAGTACATGCTACGCGCATGTGTCCTCGACTTTGGTCGTAGCTGGGAGGACCACCTACCCTTGGTGGAGTTTGCGTACAACAACAGCTACCACTCCACCATCGGGATGGCACCGTACGAGGCGTTGTATGGCCGACCTTGCAGATCTCCTTTGTGCTGGACAGACCCTGGGGAGTTAGCACTTGTGGGACCAGAGATGGTCCAGGCCACGATAGAGAAGGTCCAGGTCATCCAGGAGCGGATGAGGATAGCTCAGAGCCGGCAGAAGTCATATGCTGACAGGAGGTGGAGGCCACTGGAGTTTGAGGATGGTGACCACGTCTTATTGCGGGTCTCACCTCGACATGGTATACGGAGATTTGGCCGAGGCGGCAAGTTATCTCCACGCTTCATCGGACCATTCCAGGTCCTCAGCAGGATTGGCGAGGTGGCTTATCATCTGGCTCCACCACCTCAGTTGCACCGGGTGCACGACGTCTTCCACATATCTCAGCTAAGGAGATACATGCACAACCCGACGCACATCATTGACCATGGGGAGATTGACGTTGACGATGGGGAGACTTTTACGGAGGTCCTGGTGGAGATCGAGGATCGACCGGAGTGGGTCCTACGTGGACGGTCGATTCCTCTAGTGCGCATCAGATGGCAGCACAAGAATCTCCAGGAGAGCACTTGGGAGGGGGAGGCTCAGATGCGTGCTCAGTACCCTCATTTGTTTCCCTAGTTTTGATGTATCTTTACGGGGACGTAAGGTCCTAAGGTGGGAGTAATTTAATGACCCGTAAAATTCAAGGGAAATTTTTTCTTAATTTTCTTTGAATTTTACAAGAGCGCAGTTTCTGAAGGCACCTAATTCCGAGGCCCGGTGTGCCCGGAATTAATTTCCAAAGTTTGGCTCAGGTACGTTCAGTGAACGAACGAGCGGGAATTTGTAACTTTTGAACCGGTTCCCGGAATCGAATTCTGAGGGCACCGATGAACTCGCAGCGCCGATATTCGCTTAAGGGGACCTTTTCCAAGGTTGAGTTTTATGCGGGTTGAGAGTTACATTTGGGGGAATTAGAATGAATTTAAATAAAATGTGGAAACACATTTTATTTTTATCAATGTTGGTTATATCCTCCCAAAGGGAGTTAGAGGTGGGACCCACATCCACTTAACCTCCCTTGAGAGGATTATGTGTGGTGGGGACCACATGAACCCTAACTCCTCAACTCCCCTTTAAACTCCCAATAACTCCACTCAATTTAATTTTGACAACATGAGTTTTAATTTTGATGAGTTATTGTTTATCAAACATTTGAAATTCAAGTGGTTTAGTTGTGTAAATAAAATAAGCTTTAGACTTATTTTATTTTGGTTAGTATCCTTTGCCACCTTGAGAGGATTTTGGACGCTCTCTCTTCATCTTCTTCAACCTTGACGAAGAACACGAAGAACACTTAAGCTCCGACGAAGAACACCGCATCTCTTCTTCATAGCCGGTGTGTTTCCGAAGATCGACGACGCCGCTTCTTTCGATCTTCTTCCCTTGTAAAAGAATGGAGACGCCGCTTCCTCAGGCTTCCTCCATGAGCTTACGAAGCTTCTCCAGCGACGTACCTCTTCGGACTCACCTCGACGTCAACTGAATCGAAGTTCGATACCCACAACGCCCAAACTCCGCGACGCTTGTCTTCCACGGCTTGTTGACGTGCTCCGCAATTGAAACAAAGGTAGGGGTTTAATGTTATTTGATTCCGTTCTTGATTCTGGCATGTCGAATTTTTTGGTTTTAGACTTTTTATTATAGAATAATGCGAGGGGGCCGGACCGCACAAACACGGCCGACCATCCTCCTTATTTCATAATTGATTTCTTTTTGGTTGGTACGAAGGAGCGTGGTGCCGTCGCACCACGCGGTTCATGCGGAACATACGCGCGGCGTCGTCGCGCCGCGCCGTGGAAAGAGATTCAAGAACGCGATGTCGTCGTGTCGCGTCGAGGGAAGTCGAAGGCGCCGCGGCCGGAACGGGGCCACGGCGGAGGGGCACGGTGCCGTCGCACCGCGCCGGACGACAAGGGCCGCGGCCGGTTCCGGGCCGCGGTGGAGCTTGGTGACCGGCGGCCAGCCGGGCCGCCGGTGTCGGAAGCCGGAAGAGGACCGGCCTTTGCCGGTCCTATTGAGAAGAAGACGGCCGGCCAAGTCAGGCCGGCCAGAAAGGATGAAACCGGGAGAATTAAATTCCCCCGGCCAGCATAAATGGTCCCCCATAATGAGGGGTCCACGGTTTTACAAAAGGGGGGCAGCCCCCCCCCCCCCACCCCCCCCACCCCCCCACCCCCCCCCACCCCCCCCCCCCCCCCCGTTCTCAATGAGCTCGGCCGAAGGCCGAGCTGGCTGCGCTCCCAGCGCGCTGCCTTGAGCCGGACCGGCGCGCCTGCCCGGTCTGCCAGGCCGCGCCACGCCGTGCCGGGCCGGGCCGCGCCGGGCCGGGTCGACTCTGTCCGGGGCAGGTCGACCCGTTTCGGGCCAGCCGGGGGTGTCTCGGGCCAGGTCGGCCCGGTCCTGAAACCCCTGATACCGAACTTTTTAGGTTCAAATGCCAATAACTCGGGCAACGGACCTCCAAACGACGTGATGTCAGTGGCGATGCGATCCTTGGATCGAGCCGGTCATTTTGGTATATCGCACTCAAGGTTTCGGAATACTTTGAGTTCGGCTGGGTTGGTTCGTACACGAAACCAACCGAGCCCTCGGAGCGGAAACGCTCATATCTTGAGTTACGGTCGTCCGATTGACGTGCTGTCAGCTTTGTTGAGTTCCACTTAGTGAGACGGATATTTTGGCATACTTCGCCAGAGGTTTTGACATAGGTGGAATACGGTTGGGTTGGTTTTGCCTTAAAAACCAACCGGGCCCCTAGAACGAAAAAGCCAATAACTCTCAGACTGGGCGTCCGATTGACGCGCCGTCTGTTGCGTTGAGTTCCTGATGACGATACGGAACTTTTGGATATATCAACTCTAGACAATGTGACAGTTGATGTATCAGCCTCTCTTCTCGTGGAGCGGACCCTCCCAAATGAGCTTGATGTGTGCAGGAACCCTAGCGCTGGCTACGACTGCTACTGTGACAGCGACTGCTACTGTGACTGCGACGACGACTGTGCAGAGATCCTTAGTGGATTCGACGACGACGACTACAACACTCAGTGATCCTGTGTGGATCAGTGTTACCGATCCTGTGTGGGTCCGATCCTGTGTGGGTCAGCGCTCAGCGGTCCTGTGTGAACCATCGCCTACAGATCCTGTGTGGGTCCGATCCTGTGTGGGTCTTTGCGGGGGTTAGTACCTATCGATCCTTTGTGGGTCCGATGACTTAGATGGATCAGTGATCATCTCTATCGTCCTCAAAGAAGTATACCTGTGTGAGCTAAATCATGTTTACCTTCCTGTGTGGATTGTGTTGTGCTATCCTGTGTGGATTACGGTTTTCTTTCCTGTGTGGAATACGTATACTTTCCTGTGTGGACTGAGTTGTACTTGGGCTCGGAGGTTGGAGCGTATTGAAATGACGACTTAGGTATATGTATGGGCATATACCTAAGTAGTTTCAGTTGTTACTTCGTGATTGTATCTTTCCTTTGTGGTTTATCCTTTGTGGATTTTGGGAGACCTTCGGGGGTCTCGGGGACCCTACTGAGTAGCTTATACTCACCCCTGCACGGGCTATGCCCGCACTACGTTGTGTTGGATGCAGATGACGGACAACGTTGATCGTGGTTGAGGCGTGCAGAGCAGGACAGTACCTGGAGGTGGACCACTGGGCGGGACGTACTCGGAGTGGATGGTGGGACCCGAGGAGCAGTGGAGCTATCTGTACCCACATTTCAGGTGGGATCTCCAGTGGACAGCGTGGTGTAGCGGCATTACTTTTCAGTTGTTGTTTTCCCTTTCCAGTTGTACATTACAGTTGGGCTTGTATTTCCGGCCCCATTTACTTTTCCGCACTTTCAGTTGTACTCTGTTTTTGCTTAGTGTTTACTTTTCCGCTTGCTTACTCTGTGGTGCTTGTTTACTTTACAAAGGCAATGCCTTCCCTTTTTACCGGGATTTACACCTTGGTGCTAG
Source organism: Viscum album (assembly GCA_963277665.1). NCBI lineage: Eukaryota > Viridiplantae > Streptophyta > Magnoliopsida > Santalales > Viscaceae > Viscum > Viscum album. Next base: position 1,222,233,469 of record OY728131.1, on the reverse strand, counting down.
TCACCAGCCCCTGGCCTATGGAAGGCGGGTTTGGGGAAGTCACGGCACGGGCCCCGAGGACGGGTCGTAACATACTCCTTACTGATTATAATGATGAATGCATAGGGTTAGCATTGAATTTAAATAATCATGTGAGATATATTTTATAACACATTTAGGGTAATTGTGGGGTAATAGTTATCCAAATGAGTTGATGGAGAGTTATTTTTTGATCATTACATTTCATAGAATATTTAGAATTAATATTTTTCAATGAAAAATGACAAAATCATTATATACTCCCAAGAGTAAATAATTTTTTATTAATAGCTTTTGTTCCACATGTTTTATGTTTTTCAAGAACCTATATTATTATATATATATATTAATATATATATATATATATTATCTATATTTTATAAAAACCCCATTGTAGTGCAAAAATTAATTTATAAATAGTAGAAATGTAAATTTTGTATGTGTGAGTTGCCTCCTCAAAATATTGACATTTGGGGTCCACTAGACAGAATTCATTAGAATGTAAAAACTAAATCATAAGAATTTTAGGGAAATCCCTTATATCATTATTCCTTTTTTGGATTTAAATTCTTTTTTATCTTTTTGACATCTTTCTTATTCGTATGTTTTACATTATTTGTTGTCACCGTCAATTTTTTTTTCAATTTTAATAGATTCTATTTATTTAATGTAAGTTTATTCTTCATACAATTAAAATATGAACATCCAAATTAAAAGTATAAATTCTAGGGTAATAAAATATTGATCTAATTTTAGTGAAACTAGATTTAAAAGTATTTTAAATTCATGGTGAGTTGATGTAGACAAGTTAACGGCATGATGAGTAAGGTGCTTCTAACATTATACCAAATCCCAAATATTAATTTAATTTTTCCCTCCTTTAATGTTTGAACCCCTATTATCTATTATTATATGAATAGATCATTTTTTATTCTATAAAATCTGAGTTAGCCACATGAAATTCAATCTATAAAAAAGAGACAAACAATTAGTATATTTAAAAGCTTATAACGTAAGGTGGGAAACCTACTCCTTGTAGTGATAGTATTTTACCAAGTCATTTATTCATCACTAAAGTTTTATCATCAATTATAGGCTTGTATCCTAAGAGAATCCTAAAACCAAGAAGAATATATTACACTAGTTTGTGTTTACTATATTACACATGTTACTTCCTAAGCCAAGAACATCTAGATTCACTGTTAAAAATATAAAATTTTCATTTTCAGATTTCATACAGATATATGTGACCCAATTCTTTTCATCCAAAAATGTAAAAAAAAATTGAATATTTTTTCACTTACATAACCAATGACCTTTTAAGATTATATTTTTAGTGGATAAATACATAATATTATCAAATTTGGTTAATGGAAAACAAGTTCATAAAGATCATAACCATCTCCCAGTATACCCATATTTTTATATTCCATGTTATTTCATCAATATATCCCCTTAAAAAACTCACATATGAAACATTTTTTATCAAAAATAATCATTCTTCATATCCTATGAAAATAAAAAATAATAAGGGGTGAGCTCAAATGCTCATAAAAGGTAATCATTAGAGATGTGAATTGATTATTATATTAAATATTAATATATCCATATGGGTATAACATCATGACTATAAACTAAAATTTTTATAACCAGTCTAAAAATGGTCACAAACATGAGTTATGAAATAAAATATCTACCTTTAATAACAGACAAATCATAACAATGAGAATTCATAATAACTCAATCGTGAACCATAAAATCATTTTATAAATTTTTGATGATTCATCATAAGTATAGAAACCATTTAATATGTCATAATTAATAACCAAGATCATTTGATTAGGAATTAACGCATTTTTTATTAGTGGATGACACATATAGACATGTTTCCCATAATTGATGTAGCACATCAATGTTTTCCCCATAACAGATAAATCACGTCAACTTGTATCCCATAATGATCTCATGAATAAAATACATCACGCAATGCAATGGAGGTAGATATAGGTATCACATGTCAAATAATGATAACAATGTGTTTTTGTTCCTTTGGACAATAAATCAATTATCATATCTAAACTGATGAAATTAATAAGGTTTTATAAATCATTCATCATTATATAATCCATTAAAAATAATTTTATTTTATAAACTATTTGTATTTTCAACATAAAAATAAACCATACAGAGAGATAATAAAGAAGGTATCAAGAGATCATATCCATATTAAAAATTAAATAACATCAATGGATGTAATCTTATATTGAAAATATATATGAACTATCACATGGAATAATTCATGATGAAACTAAGCATTCTATTTTCTAATAAATTTAACAAAAAAATATCAATCATAAGAAATTAAGCATTTTCATTGAGAACTAATGTGTAAAAATATAAATTATGCATCAAATAATTTATGTTCCCAGAAAACTGGTAATCCACTGATTCTATATAAGATAAAAAAACATTACTTCCTAACTATTGCTGAAAAATGTCACAAAATACCACATTTAAATATAGGAAAAAATTTGTTCAAAATATTTTATAGAAAAAAAATATTGTTCAATTTTTTTAATTTTATTTGGAAACACTTAAAACCATTTTCAAATATATTATTCAAAAAAATATACAAATAACTCATATAATCCTTAGTGGATATGTAATCATAAACTGTCCTAGATAATGATGGGATTTTGAAATAAACCCTTACTAATTTGGAATAATTGGAATCACGTGATCCATGAAAAAGTTACATCAATGGAAAAATAAATTTTTATGAAATTCCAATTTCAGTAATAAATGTGTCAAAATATTCTATATATAAACAGTGTAAAAAATAGATTTATAACATCAAATATATATCGATGAAACAAAATTTAGATTATGAAACCCTAACTTGTGTCTCAATCATCACATAAGTTATTTATATTACTAAAAAATAAACATTGGTTAATTATTTAATTTATTAATATCCACTTTAATTTTTATTATTCTTTTTATCTCACTCATTACATTGCATTTTTAGTAATATTTTATAGCTAAGTCCAAATTGAGTTTGTTAAGCTGAATATGGTCAAAAAGGTAAATTTTATATCGTTTATAGAATAATAATTATTAAATGATTAAAAAATATATACATAATTTATACTTTTCTATCCAACAATTAAATATGGTTATGAAAAAAGAACAAAATTACAATCATGGAGATGACAAGCTATACGCTCACAAAACTAACGTTTCTATTTTACAATGATCATTATGGAAAGAAGTTACGTATTATATTATCATTGAAAAATAATCATAATCATATATATAATATTACTTCTTTAAAATATTATTATATATATATATATATCTCATGGTATTTTGTGATTAAATATGAATCACATCACTTCATGGAGGTTGTAGTCCACGTGTACACTCGAACTAAATTATCATTTTTCATTTCATGCAATGGGAATTAGATAACTGATATATTAAAATTTTAAAATATTAAATATTTCATGAACATAATTTACAAACAATAATCCCATCATTATTACAAGTCATGAGATAGGTGGATGAAAAATGAATTACATCGGTCTATGAGAAGATAGTTCATCGTTCACATGAATAGTGTATTACATGCCCTTTTGATGGATGTTAGAGATGGATATAGGTTATTAAATTAACATAATAAAATTAAAATATATGTTGTATAATGATGTAATTATTTTAGTATGGTTGAATAATATTTCATAGACATGGAAGATGACATAAAATTGAATTCATTATTAAAAATGATTCCGTTTATTTAGAAAACAGCCATTTCATAACACTTTGTAACCTCAAATATTGATATTATACCCTAATAAATACTTCTATAATGATGATATGGGATATATAAAAGGGTTTTTTAAGGTACTAGAAGAATCAAATTTGTTTCTTTGAGTTAGTTAATGATAATAATAGGTTAATGTATATAATATATGGGTGGGTAACTCTTGAGAGTTATCAAAATATTAAATTAATATAAATCAATAATCAATTACATATAACACCAAAATTTTTTAACTATAATATAGGACATATATACATGCTTAAAAATTCCCTCAAAAAATAATTTTTGGAAATGTTTAGTTCACATTTTTACCCTTATCATTTTGTTTTAACCCCTCCTTGTCCGATTTTTAACATACCACGACATCATGGAATTTTACTATATGTGGGTAAATATATTCCCAATAAATAGAATAAAGGACCATAAATTTTCCATAGATGATATTATACGCAATATAATTGTCATTTGGCCATGAAAAATAATATTTTTATAAAGTTTTATTCATTTAATAAAATGTCATTTATTTCAAAATATCAAAAATTTCAATTTTTAGTACTATTGATTACATTGACATTAATTGTATAAAGATAACCCTTATAATTTTAATCAATTATATTAACACATACAAAAAAATCATGTCCATGTAAAAAATTCATGGAGCATGTAAAACCTTATTCATGTCTTTTTAATTATCTAATTACAATTAGCATTAATTTTCATTTTCTCGTTGAACTGATTTTAAATTTTAAAATTCAGGGGGTTTTTTGCATATGTGTACAACTAGTGCATGGTTAGTACAAATTGTGCACATACCATCTTATAGAACTGAATTTTACGGCTAATGAATGGTTTGTAAAACCATTAAACTACTCCTTCATGGTGTCTTGAAACATTAGTAGATGTGCATTGTTGGTGCACAGTTTTCCAAACCATTCTTCAAATCCAATTGTGGTGACATGATAAAGAAAATAATAAAAAATCAAATAATGTGGAATAAGTAAATAAATATTTCAATGATGATAATAATTAGTTTTATATTATTATTTTCTTCATCATAATTATAATTATTATTAATATTCAAATACCCTAAAGGGGGTTTTCATTTCCCACCCCCATATCATACACTGGCCTCCCCATCCAATCATTCACACCACCCCCGCCCTTATAACCTCTCCACCATATCATTTCATTATATATTTTTGGTGATTTTTTGTCGTTCCATCAAGTAAAGTTCTCTAACTTCCTCCTCCTTTTATTCCAACAATTCTTCATCCCTCCTCAACCAATTTTGATAGGTCAAACCATAACATAAGGGTTGAAAAAACAATTGGCATTTTCTTCAATTTTAAGGAATATAGTGTGCCACTTAGGTCATATTTGTTTGTTTTGTGGAATCCACCACCAAATTATAATCATTTTTGTTCAGTTTAGTTTGCTCCCCTCTATTTGAGGTTGGTATTATTACCTTCTATATTTGGAAAATTTTCATTTTTTTCATTAATATATTTATGGTTTCCTTTAAATTTTTATCTACCTTAAACCCCCTTGGGGTGGCTTTATACCATCAGTCATGAATCTATCATAAACATATGATTAGTTAAGGCATATATATATATAACTAATGTAGATATTCATTCATGTAAATGGGAAATATTCATTGAATTAAGGGATATATATATATATGTGTGTGTGTGTGTAAATTCATTTGTGTGTAAGAATAACAAAGTGGATTCAGAAGGCAGTTATCAAATTGCCTTGATTTTGAGGTATGTTCTTTATGTCCAAGCCTTTAATATGAAATATATGACTTTCTAATGTCATTAAAAATGTGTTTTCATTATTATATTAAGTGTAAATTCATTGGAAATTGGTTTTGTTTCTGAGAAATTTCCTAGAACTTGTTTTCCTTTCTTTTTCATAACTACTATTATGAATTCCTTTTGTTATGCTTGTTTCTAAGAATAAATTTAAATATAAAGCATAAAAATTGTATAATATAAGTTTATAAATTATTTCTAATATTTTAAGTGTGGTGTTGTAAAATAAAAGGATTTTTGTTATATATATTATCAAAAACTATGATTGTTTGTCACCTAGAAAGGTAGTTTGGAAATAAAATTACTTATATGATTTTTTGGAATCTTCCAAGAATGAATCTTATTTTAAACATGGTTTCTGAGAATTATATTGAAATTGTAAGTGTGTAGGCCCACTTGGACCTTTGAGATGTTCGTTTTATGGGGGGATACCCTATTCTTTCCCTTTCGATGAGATGGAATTTTCATAGGTATTTTCAAGGATGGGTAAGGTATGCATGATTCAATAATCAAGTTATATTTAATTCCATATGGGTGATAAACTTCCTATTCTCACTTACAAAAAATATCATGTGATTTATGGAAATAATATAGATGATTGACTGATTCTTTCTTTCTTGGCACAATTAGACAATGTAGAACCTCATAGATAGAGTATGGGGCATGTAAAATGTTCCATTACTGATGATAGTTTAGATTATCCAAGTTGGATATCATATTTGGAGGTGCACCATATTACAACAGGTGTTCCTAAAAAGAGTACGTCCAGTGATTGATTCTAGAACTAGTTAGAAAACACCCATTTTTACTTATTTTTATGTTCTTATTTCAGTTTATAGTATTATCGTTATCTGTTTTTCATGTTTATGTATTCATATTTCTATATTTTTCCCACATCCTTTCCTATTTTCTGGTTTTCCCACTACAAATTATTAATCATGGTTTTATTCATGGTGCTATATTTTTAACATGGTTTTGGATATTTAAAAATATTTTTTAGCTAAAATTTATTTTTTCTCAAATGGGATTTTTGAAATGCTTTGTGTAGTTAATTAACTATAGAGAACACAATTTTTTATTTCTATTTTGAAACTAGAATGACATTGTTTGAATTATAAAGATAAGTAATATTTAATATTTTATTTGGGAGAGACTACTTATCTTTAATAATCACACGTATATCTCTAATTTTTTTAGCATCTCGTCGTACATCTTAGTTGGACTCAGTTTTCATGGAACGAAGCTGGATTACTGACTGGTGGTGACCCACAGGGTCACAATGATGTATGTGAGGTTTTATTTATTTCTATAGGAAATGTCTATTTTTTTCTTTTGATAATTTTTTATTTAACTTATTTTTATGGGATAAACTTTTAATTTTTGAGTATAATTGATACCCATCACTAGTTTCCAGCCTAGGAGGATCAAGAAAGAATCTCAAGCCTAGTCGCAGTTTAGCTCGGGTCATAGGCTTGAGGTTGAACTATGATGTTTCATGAAAAATTAGTATCTTTGAAAGGTTATCCCCTGTTATTTTGGAATTATTTGATGTTCAAAGCTCGGATTTCAATAATTCAAGTGATCAATCGTGATTATTTTATTAATCTCCACCTATATAGAAGAATGATTGATTTCATAGGGTGGTTTATGATGGTTATGTATAAAAATCCAATCTTGTATCTTGGATGTTTACAATGTTTTTATACATCTATTATTCAATTTATATTTTAGAATTGGTGGCCTATTTTTAGAATCTTCATTAATTCGATTTTTTGTTTTGGAGAAATTCCAAGGGGCTCCAGGTTGTTTTCCACAATTTGGAAAACCATGTGAAAACTATGAAACTACATCTAACAAACAAAAATGTTCTCACCAAGTTGGTTTATGGTCTTCCAAACTATACATTAATAATGTGTGTAATAGTTCTTCTTTTGAGGTATTGGTATTCTGAATCATTGAGTAATTGGTTTTATATTGTTTTTTATTGGTATTTCTCTTGTTTAAATTGGATCATTTCCCCTTGGGATTCAAAATAGTGTTTGATTTATTAAAAATTATATTTTCATAATAGAATCATTGGATTCTTTTAAAATTTAATTTCTTATTTTAAAAATGGAAATTATTTTGGAATCATTATTTGAATTCTGAAAAAACTATAGAAAAGAAAATTTAAAACGAAATTGAAATTGTTTTGTATATTGAATTTTTTTTTAAAAAAAATTTGAAGTAAATTGAATTAGGAACGAAAATATATTTTATTTTTTTAATAAATAATGACTTTGAAAACAGTTTGGGGTTATCTTATAGATAATTTTTGAATGTGATGTATCCATTTTTTTGACACTTGATATTATTATAAAGTCTCATATATTGGGAAATATATGTGGGGGAAATGGTTGGTTGTTGGTATGTGTGCATAGGTTCTTGAGATACCACAAGGATATATATATACATGTGTGTGTCTATTTTTAGGAGATATTTTTAATAAAAATGGTGTATGTTCCATTTGTATGTATTGTTATATTATCTAAAAAGTATCTTCAAAAGAGAAATCAAAATGTTTTTGTTAGTTGTTTTTTTTTGTGATGTTAGAATTTTGTATTTTGAGTTTTCCATATTAGGATTTTGATTTTATGTGTTGGTGTGTGATTGAAATTTTTATTTGATATTGGGTTTTAGTTTGTGGTATAATTGTGGAGTTTTGGTTTGGGATGCACTTTGATTCACCTTCATGTATCTCCATTTTTTAGTATGCCCTAGAAAAGTATTGATAATTAGTTGAAGGTCAGACTCTATGATGTCTTTCTATGTTTTTGAGTGAATATCCTTTTTGGGATTTATTTCTGGTTATTTTTTTTGGATTATGCATGGTGATTTTTTCATAATTAGTGCATTGAAATAAATCATGATTATTTGTTTCTTCGGGTATTATCATTGATGAATCTACCCAAACTCCAGATCAAGTGGTGGATCCAAGTCCTTTTAAGAGTTTGGATCACACAAAGGCCTTTTAGTTTATCTTCCACCTAAATTAGTTGACAATGTGTAGAATAACACATTCCTTTTTGGATTGCAATAATATATTCTATTTGACGTGTATTCTTTGGTCACTAGAAGGGGGTCTTATATATTTTTTTTTGAAATATGAAGTTTTGGTCAGATATCATAAAAACTTTACTATGGAGGATAATATATTCCATGCCATTGGAGCTCCATCCATATGTCTTGTAGTGAAGATTTTAACATATTGGAGGTGCTGGTGGGTGTGGTGGATTTTGACCCGAAAAGTTGTCTCCTACGGCTGAGTAGAAATTACTTAAGATTGTTACTATTGTGGTGTTTTATTTCTGATAATTTTTTTGGGAGATCATGGTGGCCGCATTTTCATGGGATTTATGTGGTTTTAACACATAGATGAAAATATATGATTAGTTATCCTATTTTTGGAGTGGTCTTGGCTTTGGGGGACACCTTTGTGATGATTATCCATCTTTGAAAAGATTGAATCATGATATATATTGGTGACTAGTTTGTGTTTTCATTGTTGGTTATTATTTTTGTTGGAAGGTAGTTCGTCAAGAATTACTCTTTGTGAAATAAATTTTCTAGTCATTTTTTAATGGTGGGTAGACACAATAAGTGTCTAGATCACGAATTATCATGAACTGGTCGGGTGTGAATAATAAATTGAACAGTTCACACCAATGATTTAGGTTTTGTCTTGATTTTTGAGTTTTTTGGACATGGGGAACCAAATATTAGCAAGAGCACAAATCTAGGGTGGGGGTAGAGAGTCCACTATAGAATGAGGTCATGGAAAATTATGTCTTAAAATCATTCATAATGGGGTAATTTTTTATTTCATTCCTATCATATCCTTGTCATAGTGGTGGTCGGTAAATTTTGGTAATGGGTTGTGTGATGTATTCCTGTGTTGATCCCAAAAAAACTATGATTAGTTTATTTTGTTAATTATATGTTAGTGTTTTGGGAGTAACTTGATTTAGGTAGTGTTTAAATATGTGATTCTTATTTCCCTTCTTTTTCTTGAAGACTAGACTTCTATTATCTCACTAATTTTCTCCCTAGTCGTGGTTCATTTTTTTGGATTTTTTATTTCTATTGATTTTAAATTTTGATGTTTTGGGATTGAAGAAAATGAGTTTCAGTTCCTAGATCATCAGGTTGAGAAAATTTCATCCTAGGTGGTTTTTGTCTTTTCATTGTTTCATGATAATCTTAACAACATTGGACTTTTTGGGGGTTGATAGTGTTATGGTGGAGAGAATTATCACACCGAAAAATGAATTATTAAGTTTATATTTATAATTTTCAATTTATGTGAGTTTTAGATTGAACATGTTTTAATTTTTAAATTTTGAGGGATTACTACATAGTTTTATGATCGGTTCATGGTTAGTATAATCCTTGAATAGACTATGTGAGGGAGTCTGTAAATTTATGAGATCATAATTACATGTACGGTGAAATATTTTGAAAAAATTTCTGCTTCCCATGTGAGATGTCCATAAACATTAGTAGAAAACCATGGTTAGTACATGATTTTCCCCACTATACTTTGAAACTGTGTGTTTTTTCAAAAGTAAAACAAATAATTATAAAATAAGAATAAATACATAATAAATAAGTGTTTTAATTATAATAATAATATCAAAGGTGATATTATTATTATTATTATTCTTATTATTATTACTCTAGATCCCCAATAATTATATTATTTTCCACTACCACCCCCATAATGTGAGCCCCCTACCTCTCCATCCATCTGTGACGCTCCCTCTCTTGTTCCCTCTGCTCTATAACATTTCTCCAGTTTTCGTGGGTATTTTTGGTCATTACGTAATGGTATGAGCTCCTTTTTAATCCTCCTTCACTATTCTAGTGATTTTTCATCTCTCGCCTCCTAGTACTGATCAACCAAATCCTAGTATAAGGGTTGACCAAATTTTTTGTTTTTTGTTCAGTTTTTAGGGTATGCAGTGGCCCTCTTTGGTTATTTTTTTTCAATTTCAGAATATTCTATCAGTGGAAAAGTATTTTTGATAATTTATTTTCACTTCATTCCATTTTATGTTGGTCTATTTTCTCTCTATGTTTGGAACATTTTTTTGGGGATGTTGTAATTTATGGATTCCTCAGATTTTTCTATTATACATTAAACCCCCTTGTGGTGGATTTATATTTTCATTCATGAAGGAGGATTACAAATTAGCATATGTAAGATATATATATAAACCCTAAATGTAGATATTCCCTCAAAGGGAGGGGAATTTATAAATATAATATAGGAATATATATATATATATATTCATTTGTGTGTTAGAGTAAATTAGTGGATTCAGGTTGTTGTTGTCAAATCACCTAGACTTTGAGCTAAGATCCCTATATCCAAAACATTAACATGAAATCTATGACTACATGATGTTTCTAAAAATGCGTTTTCACAATTATATCATTTTTAAATTAAATGAAAATTGGTTATGTTTCTTGGCAATGTGAATCCCATTTAATTACATTCATTTTGTTTACTTATAATATGAGTGTTTCTTTTCTAATCCTTTTTACAAGAATACCTTTAAATGTGATGTACCTAAATTTTTTAAAATATTTTTTAACTACTTCATGAACATGAATTGTGGTTTTTGAAACTAAAATGATTTGGTTAAATGTGTTATATAATTTTTTTTCTTTATAATTTTGAAATGTAGCTTTCAAATCAACTGAATTGAATGGCCCATTTAGAATCATCTGTGCAGGAATGATAATTTAACCCTGGTTTTAGTGTCCGGTTTTGAAATATAAGTATATAGGTCATTTTTGATCTTTGAGAGGTTCATTTTATAATGGTAAACCACTATGGTCATCCTTTAAATTAGAGGGCCTTAAAATATCTGGTGTCATAGACTGGGGATGGTAATCATGGTGGCATATATGGGTTTTGTTTAATTCTATGTGTGGGATGGCCTCTCTATTCTATATTATAATTGCATTATGGGTTTCTAAATTTCATCTAGAGGGTCGAGTTATGGTTTTATACTAGTCCCTATTAAATGGACTAGAATCCCATATATAGATGAAAGAGACGGTGAGATTTCCCATAGTAGAGGCTTCTTTCGAGTAGCTTGTTTGGTTTTTCACTATGGAGGTGCACCATATGCCATCATGTGGTTACGAACTATGTATATTATGGAATTAATTCTTTGGATATTTCTGATATTATAATGATTACCTTTATTGATATTTTGTTTAATTCATCATTATTTTTGATATATGTTCTTTTGTGTATTTGTTCTTTCTGTAAAATTTAGTATACCCTTGGCATTGTCTCATTTATCATGGTGTTTATGTTTCTTTATGGTTTATTTCGTGATGTGTGAAATCTAAATCGGGGTTTTGATATAGAAGACCATGTTTAAAAAAATTGTTTTTTCTTTAGAAGGGGATATTTGGATAGATGTGTATTGTTCACTAAATATGGAAAACTGTATACTATATTATTTAAACTACCATGACTTGGTTTTCATTTAAATGGTATGGTATCGATAATAGTTAATTTAGTCGAGCCTACTTTGTTTTAATAATATTGTCTGTAGCATTATCTTTTTTTATCTTCATGTTATGCTTCATACTTAAACACATTCATTGTAGAAATACATTAATTCAATTGTGGGTGGGGACCCATAGGGTCACATTAAGGTACATTCAATTTTATTTATTTCCTCATCTACTATTAATTTTTATTTTTCAGTTTATATTTGCTTTTCTTCAATTTCTTTAATGGGATAAAACAATCCCACTTGAGTATATTTGATGCCCAAAACTCTTTGTCAGCCTAGGAGGATCATAAATCCCTATCTAGCCTTGTTGTGGGCTGGCTTAAGTGACCATTTTAAGGTTTACACAGTTAGTTCATGATAGAGAACTTTTTTTATCAAAAATTATATTACATATAATTTTTTTAATATCATTTATTTCATTTTTCTAGAAATTAAAATATTATTTAATCATTGTTTTATTTAGTTTTATGATAATTAGTTATTCAGTATATATTAAAAATAAACTAAACTAAAGAAGCAAGATATTTTCGATTTAAAAATTTAGGTTTTTAACATATTCTCTTTATAACCCCATATTAAATTATTATATTTATTAAAAATAAGAATGTGACATGTTAGAATTTTATAGAAAGAAAATACTATCCAGGAAATCATCTCATAAAAAATGAGAAAAAATAAATATAACCAAATCGTGGAAGAATATTGAGGTAGTGGACTCATTCATATTAAATCTAGTTTTGGTTCCATTTTATAATCCATATTGTTTTATTTTGAAATTTAATTACCTGATTTACCCTTTATCGCGGTATCAAAAATTAATAAGGTTTCTATTCATAGTGACCAAAATTAAAATGGATCTATTTATAGTATCTAGAACTCATGATTAAGATTATTGAATCCCTTTTTGGAAAATTAAAAAATCATAAGGGGTATAATTAAATTTCAAATTAAACATGTAAAACATAATGATAAATAGTTTTCCAAAAAATTCCTTTTTAAATGTAAAATGTATTTATTCTAATTTCAAGTCAAAAAACTTTTCAAAAATAATAGTTACATTCTATTAAATCAAAATGAAAAATATTAAATTTTAAATCAAATCAAAAAAGGATTTTTTTTATAATTACATTATATGGAAGAAAATAGTTTTTAATAATAATTATTATTTTTTTCAAAATTCATTCAAAAATAAATTTTTCAAAAAAATAACAAAAACCTTTATAAAGATTATTTGGACATGTTTATTTAATAAATTAAATTATTTTTATAAAATATATTTTCTTTAACATCTAGAAATCAAAAAAAAAATTAGTCATAAAAACGGAATTTTTGTTAAAATTTTAAAAAACTAAAAAGATGACTTTACCCAAGTTTTGTGGTTTTTTCAATAAATTTTTCATTAGATTTATATTAATTTGAAAATTTATATATTTTTTCATAAATCATTTTATCCAATTCAAACAAACCAATTTTATAGTTATGTTCTAAAGGTCACATATTAATATTCTATTGTTTGATTAAGCTATATGTTGTGTATCATTGATTTTGTAATCATTATTTTTAAAAATAATGGGATATAACATTATCCCAATTTAAGAAATTCCAACCTATAAAATGTTAACATGGTCATAGAGACCATGTATTTTAATTTTTAAAATAACATTGCTATAATATGAAATCATAATAAAGGTTAACAAAAAATGATCTATAAAAGGGGGATAGTGATGTACAAAGGTTATATGGGATAACAAATTACATGTTTCCAAATAGTCGAACATTAGTGGGAACTGATGATAAAGTAATATCCAGATATAATTTATAAAATGTAAGTGATATGTCTTGAGAGTGTTATAAATTAAAAAATTATTACCCAAAGATGTGTAAAATGCTATCAATTCCTCAAAATTGATATTTATATGAAATAATTTTTTTCTTAAGTTTTATTTCCTAGGGTTGAGGAATTCCATTATAATCGAAAATTGAAACATAAAGAAATATACTTACTTGAAAGTTATAACTTCCTCTATTAATAACATTCAGAAATAATCTCATTTTTTCTCAAAATGATTAGTATTTAAGATTTATTTATCATAATAAAAAAAATTATAAATTTATATTCCTCCTTATTTAGCAATTAACTAAAACAAAAATGGATAGTACAAGATAAGATAATTTCAAAAAATTATTAAACCCATAAAATTATGAAAAAAACATTGATCTGCATAATTAAATAGTATTCCTTAATGTTCACCTTATAAAATTCAATATTCAATTATCCATAAAATTCCATACAATATTCTATACTAAGATTGATACCCAATGATCAAAAGGATTTTATTAGATCATCCTCAAAGACAAATATTTGATTTATATTCCAAATTATGAGTGCCTTAATCAAATAATATTCAAAGATACACTAATGGTTTCTACAAATAACCTGAATCACTAAAATACCATATTAAAAATAATATACTTCTCCAAAATACAATCCAACCATTATTCCTCAAATAAAATTCAATAATAATTTAATCACCATAATCATATATGGTTCCCAAAGTAGTGAATATCTTTTGAAATAACATTCATCACTTAATGGAAAATCAATTTTCATGCCCATGGTGATTAATAAGAAACAAATGTGTTTTAAAATAGAAATAAAATTTATCTATTAGATAATTTAAATAAATAATAATAAAGGGATTCTATCCAATGTATAATATATACTAGTGGTAGGTAATGCACCATTGTATTTGTATGGAAGTCTGTTCCAGATTCGCAGACTTACAAGATGTAACATTTTTAAAATAAACCTATGTGGCATATGGGTTATATAAGACACAAAATAAAAACCATATGTTTGTGTTCCGTAGGATCATAAATCATTCATCATATTAGAAATTATGAAAATAAATGGGATTAATAAACATTACATCATAGCCAAACCCATTAAGAGAAATGGGTTTTAGGAAAATTTATTTTTTTATTATAATTACTGACCATCTTGAGAAAGAATAAGTATAGTATCATTAGACCATATCCCTTTTAAATATTACATAACATAAAATAATTTTCATTTTTGAAGGAAATTTATTTTGAAAGATCTCTTAGAATAACTCTTGAGGAAAATTACCTCTACATTTTCAAATCTCATATAAAAAACATAACAAAAATTATAATGGAATCAATTTTGTTTGAAAATAAACATTGAATATTATAAATTAAGATTCAAATAATTAAGATGTCATTATAGTGCATAAAGTCACTCATTAATTATAAGTTAAAACAATATCACTTCCATATTTTTATAGAAATAGCAGCAAAGTACCTCATTTGGAAAAGAATGAAAACTTCATTAAACCCATTTTATAAAAAACCAATCGTCTGTAAAAACTGATTTTAAAATATTACAGTAAAATAATAAAAAATTATTTTTATTCATAAAACATTTACATTGAATAGAAATATTACCTTGTGGAGTATTTGAAATAATCATTATGTAATAATGATTAGATTTTGAAATAAACCCTTACTAATATGGTAATTTTTGAATCATAAGACCCACAAAAGAATAAAATTAAATAAAACATAAATATTTCATGAAAAGGATATTAATTATTTAATAGGTTCTTGATTCAATATATCCACAACATATACATAAATTTGTGCATAATATCAACTATGTCTTAATGAATGATTATTTAGATGAAAAACACTTTACTTGAGTTAAAAACATCATGTACGTTTATTATATTCCTAAATAATATTTTTTTTAATTATTTAATTTATTAATATCAATTTTTTTTTATTATTCTTTTTATCTATCTTATTCACAAATTTATAATGATTACTTCATCATTTCTATTCTTGCCTGGTGTTTTAGCTTTTATTGGTATGTAGGTCAAAAATGACATCTGTAGATTGATTGCGGTCAAAGTGGTCATCCTTACATAATTTAAATAATATTAATCCTTAAAGAATTATTTTTTTATACCTTAATTATTTTATCAAACATCCATTTAATATGGTAATAAAAATGAGAAATGTTAAAATCATTGAGATGGTAGATCAACTGTCGACATGATAAATGCTAACATTTTCAACTATAATAATGTATAGAAGGTAATAATTATTTTAACCTTATTAAATTATCAAAATATCATATTTTCATTTCATTTATAATAAAATTACTAATATGTATCATATCTATGATGGGGGGTTGAAGATTGAATCGCATCACTTCATGGAGGTGGTAGTCCACACATACGCATGAATGATGTTATCATCTTTCGTTGCATAGAATGGTAAGAAGGTAAATGATATATTGCCTTTATATAAGGAAAAATATTTTGTTAATATTATTTATAAACAGAAATTCCATTACTATAACCATTCATGATAGATGGTGATGGAAAATGAATTACGTCGTTTCACGAGGCGGTAGTCCACCAAACACAAGAATTATGAATTTCTTTTCCATTTGATGAATGTTGGAGAAAGATATTGGTTATAACATTAAGATAAAAACATTTAAATATATGGATAATAATGGTTTAATAAATTTTTAATGATTTAGGAATATATTAAGGGGGAGGAATAAGAATTAAAAGTGAAGTGCTAGATTAAAAAAGAGAAATATTTTTTAGAAAACCTCATTTTTATAACACATTAAGAACACCATGCCTGATATTCTATCAAAACCAAGACTGATTTAGTAAGGGGATATATTTTATGAATTTATTGGGATTATATTTGGATTAAATAACTGGGGTTTTAATTGTGATTAAATGAGAATAATATATTCCCTTCTTTAAGAGAGGTTGTACTATTGAATTTCATAGAATACTAAATGAATTTAAATTTATATTCAATTATAAATGGATAAAAAATTATTATAGTTTATTATAGTTTATGGAATCATCGAAGTAAATTCGAAACATAATTTTTGGATAAGTTTCTGTCGCATTTTTACCCATATCGTTTGGTATTAATGCCTCCTTAACCATTTTTAACATACTTTGATAAAAAAAGTATTTTTAGTGTTTGAGGGTCAATCAAATTAACATATATAGAAACAAACTCTCATAAAAAGATATTGTATGATATTATAAATGACATAATATTAATTTTTATGAATATAATAGTTTTATGTTTCTTATTTGAATTATAAATATAATATTTATTTTAAAATAAAAAAATGTAAATTTTACCACTATTCATCACTTTTACATTACTAATATCAAAGTTACAAATAGTATTCATTCTGATTATGTTAAAACATACCAATTATTTCATGGTAATTTACAAATATTTTAGAGAACATTATTAATCCAATTGATAATACTTTTAATATTGTTAATATACTTTAATTGACTTTTCCACTAATTAAATTACTAAGGAATCCGTGTTTTACTATCATTTAAAGTAACTAGTTCTTCCCAAAAAACTAAAAACTAATTATCATGATAAATATATAGGTTTTTTATTTCAAAAATAATATTTATATTTGATAATATTATCTTTATAACTCCATATTAATATATTATACTTATTACAAATTAGAGTGTGACTTGTTTGACTTTTCTGGAAATAAAACATTATAAAGATCATAATATCATCAAAATTCATGTATAATTCCATATGTATAAATATTTTATGAATATAAACTAAATTTATAGATTTAATAAAATTAATGGGAGTTTTTTCGGATATTTTATACTCCTTATCATTTTATTTTTATTATTAATTTCTAAATTTAACCTTTACCACAATAAAAATTTCTAAGGTTACTATTTATATGCACTAAAAAAGGAAGACCTATGAAATAAAGTTATAACTATTTATTGTGAATAATGAATTCATTTTTTAAAATTAAAAAAATTATGCAGAAATTTAATTTATTATGATATAAGAAAATTGTGATGAAAAATAATTTTTATTCAGAAAAATTTCATTTTTAAATATAAAATTTTTATGCTAAGTTAAAGTATAATACCCATTTTAAAAAACCATAATTGATTTATTTTATGTTAAAAATAACTGATTAAAATTTTAAAAAAATTAAAAATATTATTTTCCTTTTTAATTACTTTAAAATAAAAATATTATTTTCAATAAAAATAAATTTTTTCCAATTTTTTTTTAAAAATAACTATTTTTAGAAAAATATTAAAAACATTGTCTTAAGAAAATTGTAACATGATGAATTAGGAAATTAAATTAATTTTTTAAAATAAAATATCTATATCATATAGAAATTAATTATAATATTTACTCATAAAAAGGATGAAAACTCATTTTTCAAGAAGAAAACATATTTTTTAAAATAATAATATAAATTTTTGAAAAATTTTGTGGTTATTTTCTAAAAAATTTTCAATAAATTTATATTTATTTATAGATTTATATTTAATTAACTAATAATTTAAACTTATTCATACCATCCAATTTAATGCCTTTTTGAAATAGTCACATAATAATATTTCATTATTTTCTTATGCTAGGTGTTGTGTATCTTGTATGATACATAATTCCATATTAAAATCTCAGGATATTGTAACATAAGTGAGTAGTAATGAACTAATTGGTTATTTATATTAAAAGAATACCAAAATTCCATAACTTCTTCCTCAAACACGTATTTGTCAACCTCATGAAAATATGTAAAAACTCATAATTGAAACATAGTCTCTATGAACAGTTGATAGTATAGTTCTTATTTTTTAAAAATTACTGAGGTTATCCCAGTTTAAACTCAACATAACGAACTATCATTAAATACTATATTGGTATTCATTATATAATCATTTTCTTGTTTATTTATGATACAAAACACAAAAATTAACCTTGAAAGAAAAAAAATCTAGTTTATTATTTCTCAATTCTCACTCTCCTTTTCCATTATACTTCATGTTTTTATCATTATCATCATCATTATCTTCCTCTACATATAATCCATCTTCAGCATTAGTATATGTTATTAAATTTTTATATCTTCATAGGTTATAATCATATTTCCTTCTCATCTTATTAAATATTCATATTCGCTTACTATTCAGATCAATGTTACATAATTTCCCTACTTTTTAAAGACTTAATTTTTTGATCATGACACACTCAGGGATAAAATTAATCTCACTCTAAACTAATCCCTTTTTAACGTATGGGAACACACTTCCATACAATTTTAAACTACGTTTTTTATCCTTTTTAATATTATTATAATTGGAAATGTTATATTTTTTAGGTGAAATATAACAAAATCTGTTGCGATGTTCATTATTCTTGACTATGGTCTTTAGTGAAATGATATATTTACCCATTCATTTATTTTACCTCTCATTCTATCTCAGTCAAATGACTTTTTTATTCTACAATATGATCAGATTTTATTCTTAAAAATATTATGACAAGTAATCTTCATTGAAGAATTTTCCCATATATGTATATATAAACAATAGTACCATTAATTTTTGCATGATTCCTTCTTGTAGCATGAGATATTGAAATTTAACATTGTAAAATTCATCTTGAATCTATATAATCTTGTAGTTACCAATATCTTAATTTTTTACCTATTCATCCTAGTAAGAATCAAAAATTCAATTACTAATATTTAAAAAAATGTGTTAAAACTAATGAATATTCACTAAATTTGTACTTCATTTGGTCACCAATGTTAAATTTAAAATATTAACAATTGAAATTTCCAATGTAATGGTATAGTGATATTCCCCAATTTTTTATACTTCAATATTCCCCATATTATTCTCTTTTCATGGTTTCATAAATAATCATAATGTTTTGAAATGAATTATAGTATTTGGAATCAAATGAATTAGTTTTTATCTTAAAAGTATTAATTTGGTAATCTGTTAATAATTTTCAGTAAGTAGCATTATTAAAATTTTCTAAACTGTTTATCATTATATAAATATGGTATAATTCTTAAATAAAATTCCAATGGTCCTTACACACCACTTCATCCATAAATAATTGTTGAATGACACATATAAAGCAGGGTAACATATTTAATACCTATGAATAATTGTTACATATTGAAATATTTATTTAATTTTTCAGTAACTACTCTAGATAAATCATAGATAGATCAACTGACCTTTACAAAGATGTCAATGATTTTTAGTCAAGTCATGAAAAGATCTATATATTTCACATACATTATCTTTATAAATAACATGGTTCATCATTATTAAAATTGACACTATCAAAATCCAATCAGTTTTATTAGATGGTCTCTATGTACATCCTTACGATGTGACCAATTGTGATTATTTAAGAAGAAATCATCAACACATAAATTTTGATTTGAACAATTTCATAGTCCAAATATTTAGTTTTCAGAATTTTTCTATTTAGTTTAAAACAACCCTATAAATTCTCAAGGGATTTTAAAATTCATTAAATAACATTATAATAATACAATTTATTTCTATGAATTATTAGAATAAATCAAAACTCATATATAATAAATCCAAGGAACATGGAAGTGTTTAAATAATATTGTTCATGTATACAAATTAACATTACCACATTCTAATATCCAACACTACTACAGAAACAGGCTTTATCATCACTCAAAACTGGCGTTAAGAGTGCTAAAAAAAAGTTGTATAACTCAGCGCTGATAGAGGGTACCCTTTACCAAGGATAAAAAAATTCTCACAACAAGTGCATTTATCATCACTGAAAAAGAACTCCTTAAGGATTCCTTTATCAGCACAAAAATTACACTAAAATGGACCCTTTATCAGGGCTAAAAATCATAGATAAAGGGATCTTTTGTTAGCTCTAAAAACACGCAGATAAAGGGATAATTAATCAGTTATTTTTTAGCACTAATAAATTCCATGCCAACTGTAACCTGAAATTCTACAGCAGCACACCCAAACAAAACCTGCATAAAAATCAGAATATCAAACAAGTAGTTCACACAGATAAAATATGCAGTGGTAGTCAATTTGGGGTCAAAGGATGGGAAAAAATACATACCTAATGTGATGTACTAATTATTCATTATGATTATCAAAATATTCCATTAAATACTATCTCTTCCAAATGATACCTTACATTGACTCAGATAAAATATATAGAGATAGCTTATTGTTCGAACCATATGAAAATTTTGATTAAGGCATGCATGTGAGTTATTATTCATATTTATTGTG
This sequence comes from Viscum album, assembly GCA_963277665.1. Lineage (NCBI taxonomy): Eukaryota > Viridiplantae > Streptophyta > Magnoliopsida > Santalales > Viscaceae > Viscum > Viscum album. The sequence goes on along the minus strand of OY728131.1, from coordinate 1,222,212,048 downwards.
GTTAATATTCATGTCAAGATTAGATATGGAATTTGTATATAGATTTTGAGTTCCTTTTTTGATATGTTGCCTTTGGACCGAGGGAGTTTCCCCTATAGAATCCTCAGAGTAGATGGATTTTGGTGATTCTTGGGACACATAAGGAAATGTGTTCTTCTCGTTGACGCCTTTATCTTATGGTGTGTAATATTGTTTTCACACCATTTATAGAATTTATAAATGGTGGACATATATATTATTATTCTCTATTCGTCCTAGACACCTGATTAGTAGTCATGTAGTGCTTTTATTGGGGGACACAATTTAGAAGAACCCACATGGATACACTTTCATGGGGAATTTTCTGATTCATTTTGATCTTTTATTGTTTTACATACATTGGAGAAGGATGTGTTGTATGACTCCAAGTAAAAACCATGAAACTTACCTTTATAAGGGATTTCTTAGGAGCATGATTTGTTCATGTATAAGAGAAGACATGTGGTATAGATCTATAGTTTAACTAAGTCATTTTTAATTACTGGAACACGATTAGTTTACTATTTGTCCAAACTGTGCAGAAGAGGGTTTCTTATCCAATGGCTCCTAAAAAGTTTCTGAATAGTTTAGAAAACTACCCCACTAGAACATGAATTTTGTTAATGATATGGTATAATTTAAGGGATTTCAAACTATTTCTTCATGTAACCTTCTTGAAACATAGACTAATATCCCTTTATCTTGGAAATTTATTCAATTTAAATTCTCTATTCTTTTTTCTTTCCCTATCGTTCTTCTCCCTCTCCCTTTCCTTTTTGTTTTCATCCTTCACCCTTCACTCTAGGGATAAAGGTTTATATTTAGTGTGTGTGATGAATTATTAATGTGGGTTTATTGTTTAAGGACTACTTAGAACTCTATGGGGCTTGCCTATGTGTCTTATGTAATGGGTAATGTCTATGGGATTGTTTTCCGTACGTTAGTGGTTGTTATCACTTAATAATTATGTCCATTTTAAACATAAAAGAGACACTTTGAGTGACACTGGTCACACCATGCCTCATATTGATGTAGGGTTGACTCTTACACGTGACAAATGACCCACAAATTATTCTCCTAATGTAACAACACAATCCGAATGTGTTTGGTCATTTTTCTGTATGTCAGTTTTTGTTTTTAATTAAAATTCTATCCATTTAAAAAAAAATAGAGACACTTTTAGTGATACCATCCACACCATGACTCAGATTGAGGTGGGGTTGAAATTTACATTTCACACATGAACCATTGATCGTTTTCTTAAATTATCAACACAATCCAAATGTGTTTGGTCAGTTTTCCAAATGTAAGTGGATGTTTTAACATAAAATTAATGGCCATTTTAAACAAAAGAGAGACACTTTGAGTGATAATGGTCACACAATACCTCATATTGAGGGGTTTTGACTCTTATACTTCACAAATTACCAATGGATTGTTCTACTAATGTATCAACACAAAGCAAATGTATTTGGTCAGTTTTCCATATTTCAGTTGTTGTTTTCACTTAAAATAATGACCACTTTAAACAAAAGAGAGACACTTTTAGTTATACCAGTCACACCATGCCTCAGATTGAGGAAGGGTTGACATGAACACATCAAAAATCACCCATGGATCATTCTTTTAAAGTATCAACAAAATCTAACTATCTTTGGTTAGTTTTTTTTTGAGTCATTTGTTGTTTTCACTATTAAATTATGTCCATTTTAAAAAAAGAGACACCTTGAGTGATACCAGCCCCATTGTGCTTTGGATTGAGGCAGAGTTGACACGTAAACGTCACACATGACTCATGGATTGTTTCCTAAGAGTATCAAAACAATCCTAATGTGTTTGGTTAGTTTTCCATAAGTTATTGTTTGTTTTAACTTAAAATTTTGTCCATTATAAAAAAAGAGAGACACATTGAGTGATACCAGTCACACCATGACTATTACTAAGGAGGGGTTGACTCGTATACCTCATAAATAACCCATGTATTGCTCTCCTAAAGTATCAACTCAATCCGAATGCGTTTGTTTGCTTTTTCGTATGTCAGTTGTTGTTTTCACATAAAATTCTTTCGATTTTAAACAAAAGATAGACACTTTAAGTGATACCAGACACTATATCCCTCATATTGAAGCGGGAATGACTCTTAAACATCACACATGAGCCATGTATCATTGTCCAAAAGTTTCAACACAATATGAATCCTTTTGGTCAGTCATCCATACATCTGTGGTTGTTTTCACTTTAATATTATGTCCATTTTAAACAAAAGAGAGACCCTTTGAGTGATACCGATCACACTATGCCAGAGATTGAATAGGGGTTGGCTATTACATGTCAAAAATTACCCATGGATAATTCTAAAAAATTATAAACTCAATCAGAATGTGTTTGGTCATTTTTAAGTGTGTTAGTTGCTGTTTTCACTTAAAATTATGTTCATTTTAAATAAAAGAGAGACACTTTAAGTAATACCGGCCGCGCTGTGCTTCATATTGTGTTGGGGTTTACTCTTACACTTCAAAAATGACACATGTATCATTTTAATAAAGTATCAACACAATCCTAATGCGTTTGGTCCTTTTTGGCATGTCAGGTTTTTTTTCACTTAAAATCATGTCCATTTTAAACAAAAGAGAGACACTTTGATTGATACCGGCCACATCGTGCCTCATATTGAGGCATGGATGACTTGTAAACATCAAAAATGACCTATGTATTATTATCCTAATGTACCAACACAATAAGAATGTGTTAGGTCAGTTTTACATGTGTCATTTATCGTTTTCCCTTAAAAATTATGTCAATTTTAAACAAAGGGGAGACACTTTGAGTGATACCGTCCACATAGTGCCTCATATTGAAGTAGGGTTGACTCTTACACATCAAAAGTAACCCATGTATCATTTTAATAATTAATAAAAACAATAAAAATTCATTTTTTTGGTTTTCCGTACATTAGTGGTTGTTTTCACTTAAAAATTATGTCCATTTTAAACAAAAGAGAGACACCTTGAGTGATACTGGTCACACTGTGCCTCAAACTGAGTAAAAGATGACTCTTACCTATCAAAAATGACCAATGTATCATTTTAAAAAAGTATAAATACAATCCAAATTCATTTTGTCGGTTTTCTGTATGACAGTTGTTGTTTTCACTTAAAATTTTGACCATTTTATACAAAAGAGAGACACTTTGAGTGATACCGTCCACACTGTGTCTAATATTGTGGAAGGGTTGACATGTAAACATAAAAAATGTCCCATGGATCATTTTACTAAAGTACAAACACAATATGGATGCATTTGGTCGGTTTTTTCTATGTTAGTGGTTGTTTTCACTTAAAATTATGTCCATTTTAAACCAAAGAGAGACACTTTGAGTGATACCGATCACACCATGCCTCACATTGAAGAGGAGTTGACTCAAAAATGTCCAAAATGACCCATGTATTATTCTCCTAAATTATATACACATTCCAAATGTGTTTTGTCAGTTTTCCGTACATTTGTTGTTGTTTTCACTTAAAATTTATGTCCATTATAAACAAGAGAGAGACAGTCTGAGTGATTCCAGCAACACCATGCCTCGGATTGATGCGATTTGAGTCTAACACATCATACATGACCCATTTATCATTTTACTAATTTATCAACACAATATGAATGCATATGGTCAGTTTTCTATAAGTTAGTGGTTGTTTTCACTTAAAATTTTGTCAATTTTAAACAAAAGTGAGTACACTTTGAGTGATACTTGTCAAAACGTGCCAAAAATTGATACAAGGTTGATTTTTACCTGTCAAAAATAACCAATAGATCATTCTACAAATGTATTAACGCAATAATTATGCATTTGGTCACTTTTATTTATATGAATTGTCGTTTTCACTTAAAATTATGTCCATTTTAAACATAAGAGAGAAACATTTAGTGATACCGGCAACACCATGCCTCAGATTGATGCAGGGTTGACTCATACAATTCACGCATGACCCATGTATTGTTTTCGTAAAGTATCAATACAATCCCAATGTGTTTGGTCAGTTTTCCATATGTCATTGTTTGTTTTCATTTAAAATCATGTCTATTTTAAACAAAAGATAGACACTTTGAGTGATACCGGCCACACCATGACTCTAATTGAGGATGATTTGACTTGTAAAAATAAAAAATGACCAATTTATCATTCTACTAAAGTATCAAAACAATCCTAATACATTTGGTCATCTTTTTGTATGTCAGCTGTTGTTTTTACATGAAAATTATGTCCATTTTAAACAAAAGAGAGACACTATGAGTAATATTGGCCACACCGTATCTTATATTGAGTCAGTTTTTACTCTTAAACATAACACATAACCAATGGATAATTTTACAAGTGTATCAACACAATACGAATGTGTTTTGTTGGTTTTTCGTATGTTAGTGTTTGTTTTCACTTGAAATTCTGTCCATTTTAAACTAAAGATATACACTTTGAGTGATACCAGTCACACCATGACTCGGATTGAGGTAGGGTTGACTCTTACATTCATAAATTACCCATGGATAATTTTCCTAAAGTATCAACATAATCTGAATGTGTTTTGTCATTTTTTCGTACGTCAGTTGTTATTTTCACTTAAAATTTTGTCCATTTTAAACAAAAGAGAGGCACTTTGAGTGATACCGGTCAAACCGTGCCTCAGATTGAGGTGGGGATGACTCGTACATGTCACAAATGACCCATATATCGTTGAACTAAATTATAAACTCAATCTGAATGCATTTGATCTGTTTTTCGTATGTCAGTTGTTGTTTTCGCTTAAAGTTTTGTCCATTTTCAACTAAAGGAAGACACCTTGAGTGATACCGGCACCACTGTGCCTCGGTTTTAAGAAATGTTGACTCTTACATGTCATAAATGTCCCATGTATCATTATCGTATATAATTAACACAATATGAATTTGTTTGTTCAGTTTTTCGTACGTTAGTTATTGTTTTCACTTAAACATTATGTCCATTTTAAACAAATGAGAGACACTATGAGTGATACCGGACACACAATGCCTTAGAATAAATAATGGTTAACTTGTACATGTCACAAATGACCCACAGATCATCGTCGCAGTGTATAAGAACAATATGAATGTGTTTGATCAGTTTTCCGTACGTCAGTTGTTGTTTTCACTTAAATTTCTGTCCATTTTAGAGAAAACAGAGACACTTTGAGTGACACCAGCCACACCATGACTTGGATTGAGTTGGGTTTGACTCTTACATGTAACACATGACCTATGGATATTTGGCCTAAAGTATCAACACAATACTAATGTGTTTGGTCAGATTTTCGTACGTTAGTTGTTGTTTTCACTAAAAAGTTATTTCCGTTTTTAACAAAAGAGAGACACATTCAGTGATACCATCCACACCGTGCCTCGGATTGAGGTGGTGTTGACTTGTACACATAACAAATGACCCATGGATTATTCTAATAAATTGAAAAAATGGATGTGGGGGGGAGAGACCTTGTGCATTAAGTAGGTTCCAACAATGTTAAATTTCTTATTATAGATCATCAGAAAAAATACAATTTCCAACAATGAAAATGTGCAACGCATGACAATCTATTTGGAATCTTGAATCTCATACTGCAATCAATTTAGGTTAGAGAAGTTTACTTGTGTTTTCTTTGAATTTGAGTGGGCATGCATGATGTGAAGGTATTTTGGAGAATTTTCTGTTTTTTCTTAATAAGATCCCAATGAAAAGTGGTTCATCATTCTTGCATGTTGCTGGTGCATTTCATCTGTTAAAAGGAAAAAATGACTCATTGGAGATATATTGTTTTATTTAATAACAATTACAATTTTCCTACAAACTTTTACAAATAACAATGTTACATATTTTGATCTTTGTTATCCCCTCTCAAAAAGGTCGTCTAATTTTACATGTCCCCAAGTCAGATCTACATGGTATTTTTGTACACTCTTCCATCTGTTATGCATCCCACTCATTTCTAAAAAAATCTATATCGTTTTGTGAATATGAGGTTTTTTGACAGTCAGATGAGTACTGAAATATATATAAATAAATAATTAATAAATTATTTAAATTTAATAGTAGTTGTTTTTTAAAATACCTCTTTAGGGGTGCCAGTTTGTTGATGGAAAACGATCTCTCTCAAAATTTTGCAAACATAATAACCACAACCTTTATAATTTTTCTGTTTTGGACCCTGAAAATACTTTGAACATTAAATGAATAGGACACTTGTATTGATATTTGTTTGGATAGTAAAATTTTATTATATATACCCTGATACTTGTAAAAATGTAGAACATGTTCGCCTCCTAATGCTTAGCCCCTATCCTCATTGCTATTTTAAGACGACATTGTTACACAGCCCTATCATAACCAAATTTGAATTAAAAATAATATAAATTATATAACATGATTTTTTAACCTAAAATATAGGATGTAGTTTCCTACAGATTCACAAACTTCATCATTTGTGATCAGTTTTTCGGATATCTATTCATTGAATATAGAAAATAAATCATTGGACAATCAAAGTTCACCGCAATTAGTATCCAATGATTCCTAAATCACAAAAAGGAATAAGTAATGAATGAAGTAAAAATATAATTGATATGAATTAATCGTTGAGTTTTACCACTACATGGTTGGTATTAGGAAAGTATGTCATCCGTAATCTTTCTTTCAAATGTTTTTAGCAAGCCTTAAACTATTTCATCCCTTATTAATGGCTCTAATTTTTTAGTTATGTAGATGTGTTATGAGGACTAACGAGTCTGAATTTTGGCTTAGGGAAAAATCCGTTAAACTATTGTTTATATATACATCTTACATTAATATAAAATTTATTTTGACATAATTATTTCATTATATCAGCTTTTGAAAAATCAATTCATGAAAACATGCCTCATATATAGATTTACAACTTTGATTCCTAGCCAACCGTATTCAAGGATGTCATGTACATTTTCAGCAGCAACGTAATCTTCAATTTCTTCTCTGTATATATTCTCTTCAAAAACAACTATATGAATACTACAACTTTTTTTCTTTGTATCCACATCAGTCTTCAATGCTAGTAAATGTGGATAGAGAACAAGTAGTGTAATTGTGCTTTCCGTAGATCTTTTGGATCAGTTGGTTGATCCTTTAGATTCTTTTGAGCACACGTTTCTTGCCACACCCTTCTATTTCTCCATCTATATTAACATTCATTTCATCATACATTTTTTATTAATTTTTAAAGGTTTAGCTTGAAAAATATTGAAATAGATAGCTCTTTGTCCACATGTAATCTGACAAGTTGTGATGGCCATGAAATGAATGTATCAATAGGATTTTCAACCTTATAAAAATAATCATCATCAAGTGTAATAGGTAGCTCTTCATTTGGATCATGAGCTTCAGTAATCATCACTTTCAGATAATCTGTTGGAAATGGTTTATTATGCAGTTTGTCTTCTAGGATGTTGAACACCGTAGCCCTCACTACCAGTTGATAGGTGGGTGTTGGAAGATATAAACCACAGTCATTATCACTGTGTAGAAGTTCAGTACAGGAAAAGTATCATTGTTTATCTGATTCACATTTTCAGGGTACAATTATTAGAATATTGATTACCATGGCTAAGACAGTTCTTTGAGGGGAATGGGTCGCCTCAAAGCAGGTGGGGGTGGGGTGGGATCTTCACGTGCTAGTTGTTCTGGATTTGTGTCTTATATTTCCATAATACCCATAAAAGTTTCTAGAAACTCTCACTTCCATTGAAATCATTCTTCAAGAGTTTCTAGTCTTTTCTCATTTGTTTTATTTCTTCATTTTAATCATCCGTATGATTTTTTTTTCAAAATATACTTGGTGTTTCATGTAGTCCCTCAACCCAAGAATCCTAGAGACGATGCATTATTTTAATACATTGGCATGATACAATGAATCATGTTCTACATTACTGATCAGTTCAGTGTTATTGGAAACCTGATATATATATATAAGTTCAACATTACAATTGGAAAAGAAATACAACACTAATTTATTCCATTAGAAGCATCCTAGTCTCCTATATTATGCCTAAAAGTCACATATAACTAACATATTTATATCCAGGGAAAATGAAACATAATAAAGGAATGAGCACAAATGCTCAAAAATATTAGGAAATATAGAGGAAGATAACATAAACATTAGTCTTAGTGAATAATTGAAAACACATGCCTTAAAAAATAATAAACACATACACTTTATGGCCTAAATATGAGCAGTGTGAATAATGCCAAAATAAAATATAGTCATGGGTATTTTACTAGTCTAATAACCACATGAACCATCAATATTATTTTCATAATGAGGGAATGTTGAAATTCCGAAACATTTTTTCAAGGCCTCTTCCAAGAAGTCTAAAAATTCTTAAGGCCTCGGCCAAAACTGTATAACAAATTGGGAATGGCATCATCCAATTCCATGTCTAATTTTCTCATGAGACCTACCGATGCACTGAGTATCTATAGGAGGCTCCAGTTGTCACTTACTATGTACAATACATTCCTCATATGTAAAGGATGAAACATAACATAAACATTCATATTAAAACTAACATATGAAATGTCAATATTTTTACCATATACCATGACTGCTATAAAAATAACCCATACATGGTCAAATAGATCACAGAACCTTAAATATAATATTTAATATTTGTATCATAATAAATAAACTTTAAATAAGTTTAAAATGTATCAAATGATGTAGACATAGATGAAATCAAAACCATTTGATAGAAATATATCTATATATTTTGAAATTATTTAGGAGTCACATAATTATAAAAGAAAACATTTATTTTGAAAATATTCTTATAACATTGTAAGGGATGCTTAAAAGGTGATATAACGGCGGAGAATTATCACACCTTCCGTATAAGTGAAAAAAAATTCTAACCATAATTTGTCGAAAAGGTCATAAAGTACCTTGTTTAGAAAACGATATAAAGAGTTCATTAAAACCTTTTTATAAAAAGTCAAACAAGATTATAAATTACGTTAAACAATAGTCTAGTAAATAGTAAATAAAATTGAAATGCGTTTTTAAGAAAATTGATGTGGATAATAAATAGTTCCCAATAGATACGTACATAAAAACAACCTTGGATAATAAAGAGATTGTGAAATTAACCCTTACCTTGAACTTTTCCATGGTCGATTATACGTTAATCTCAAGTATAATAGATAAATAATTGTTATTAAATTATACAAGAACTATATTCATAAATATGATAACATATATTGTCTTCTATTATTTTTTTGTTAATAATAATTTAGTAGTATCATTGTTTCGGGTGATAATTGATTCATTTTCATTTATATGTTTCGTAAATTAAGTCATGTTTATTATGTATAAGATTTATTTGATTAATATTTAAAAATATATTATGTTACTTAATATTATTTTTAATAATCAAAAGAAAAATATTCCTGAATGTTTACGATTGGGAATTAATCTCATCGCGTTTGCGGAAAAGGTAATCTGTACGTATGCACGAACGCTACTTCCATTTTTTAATGGAATGAAAACCAAAAGATAAATTGGTATATTATTTTTCTAGTATGATATAATATTTTATATATGTTATGTATGTTCATTAACACCATCCTTTATATGTTCTATGTATGGTATGAGTGAGTCATATCACTTTGAAGGGGTGGTAGTCCTCACTTGCTCAAATGAAATTATCATATATACACAACATGAAAAGAATAAGGGTATTCTTTAAAAGATAATTATAGAAGATTATAGACAAAATAAATATCATAAATATCATATATCATTACAGTTCCATTATAATGGCCACCATAAGAGGTTGTAGTAGAATATTGAACAATCATCGTTTCGTGAAGCATTTGATCGCCGTCCACATAAACATTATGTTCTATACCCATTATATAGTGGTATGTGTAAGTGTAGGTCAAATAATACCCATAAAAACAACCTGGTTTATTTAGGGTTCTGGTTTTGTTATAAAATAAAGGAATAAAAAAATTTATGGGGGTTGGAGAAGTAAAATAAAAGAAAAGAACTTAAGAGAATATGTTACATTGAAATCAGGTAACTCCCTTTAGTTTGAACCAGAAGGATTCCTTAACATTCTTTATTACTAAGGTAAGGCTTCTAAAAAGAAGATAAGGATTTAAGGATATTAATTGGGTAGAGTTTTGACGTGCCAAGTTGTTTGAGAGGTGAGAGAAATGGGTTACACTTGAGGGATTTGTATAAGGGGGTGGAGTGGCTCTTTAGGAATGTTTGAAAACATTTTTTAATATATAATTTTTTCGGTTTCTAAAACTCTAAAACTCATTAAAGTATAAGATAAGATGACTCATGTTCTAAATAAAATCATCCAATAATAATTGGACAGGTTCTGGATATTGTTTTAATTTTTTTAATTTCATTTATTTAAATCATTCTTTAATGAGTTAAAAACTGTATCATTATTGTATCATAAATAATTTTATTTATTTGATGTCTAAAAATTATAAAACAAATACCTTGATGTAAGTAATATTTCTAGCTTTCAAATAAATATTTATAGTCAAAAGGATAACCTAGAAACCCCCTTGTAAAAATTATTTTACTAAAAGATGTATGCTTATGACATTTTTGTCATTCCTTTAAATTAATTAATATAAAGAGTCATTATCACACTCAAGTGGCTCCATTGGGTCCCAAAATTGAACCATGGATTCCCATGGTAGGATATGTATCAGCCAATATGAATAGGGCACATTTTAGGATAATTTAAAATTATTATAATAGTATCTGTTTAACCTTATTTACCAGATTTTCCATTTAACCGTGGTAAATAAAATATTTACTCAAGTAAATATTCATAATGCCCAAAAATAAAAGGTATCTATTTACATAATTTGGACCTCCTGATTAAAAATATGGAATCCATTTTTTGAAATTCAAAACAAAGAATTGGAAGAAATTAATGTGAAATTAATTCTCATTGTCAATACAAAGAGCGTGTTTTTAAGATATCATAACTATAAAAAGATTGGAACTTGTTAGTGTCCAATTTAAAAGTGAAATTACTTCCAATGACCAAAATTAGATTAAATAGTAAAAATATAATATAATTATACTTCAAAATAATTCAAATTTATATTTAATAACTAGAAATTATTTTAATTAAAAATATTGTTTTCAATTAAAATTTAGTATTTTCATTATTCATCAAAATATAAAATTTATCATTAAAACACCAAAATTTTATCCAAACTAAATTTGAATGTCTTGATTAATAAATAAGATGTTTATTTTTTTCAAATTGAGTATCAAAAATGTTTTGAATATTTTATTTAAAAGGGGTTCTCCATTAAAAGGTGGTAAAATTGCATTTTTTTTAAAAATACTTCTTTTATCTAAAAAATTGAATTTATTCTAATATTATGTATATAAAACATAATATGGATGTTAAAATTATATAGAGTATATAAAATTAAAAACATAGTTAATACTCTTCATAACTACTTTTTTTAATCGCTATTTTGGTAAATCATGGTGCGCTCAAACTCGGTGTTGTGTGTAGCTCAAGTTATTGGATTACTTGGAAGAGATAACGTACTATGAAATAATGGGGTGTTACATTCTCCACTCCTTCAATAATTTTAATCCTCGCAATTTGAAATTATTCTTCTAAAATAACAGTTTGAAAATAGAAAATACCTTTTTGGAAAATCCACATCGGAAATAGGGTTAATAAAATTTAGTCTTAATAAGAATGAAAGGGAAATGAAATTGTCACCACCAACTCAGAGTTCGAATAAAAGAACATTTGTGTAAATTATAGACACATAATAAGAGAGATAATGTAAATATTTAAAGGGAGTGATTGAGGTCGTCAATCATAAACAATTGTCAATTTGAGGGCCTCAAATCCATCAATCTAAGATGATTTAAAATATCATCGGTTCAACAAAAACCTTAGGTATTATGATAAAAATAATTTGGTTTTAATATCCCTTACCTAATTTTTATGAATTAATTTATTCATATAATATAATATATATATATATATATACCTGACATGTATAGTTCCACCCTTTAACTAATTTCTACCACAAAATCCTCCTTCACTCCAAAAGATAATAGAACTAAAAATATTATATTTATATAAATCGTATAAGGTTCTAGACATATAACATGGAGATAACTAATTTAAAAAAACTAAGTACTTCTTATAGGCTAGTGGTAGGTCGTAAAGCCTTGTTTCATTTTGGTTGTGGGTTCAATTCCTACAGCTTTGTCCGACATGATGGGTTATCACCTGACCTGTAGGTTGTCCTTTTCTTAAAACAATAGTATTATAATATTAGAAAAATAGTCTTAATAAATACAATCCAAATTTCAACTTATTCCCTTCCAACCTACATACCAATCCAAAATACTTCTACCCAAAGTCTCTCTAAGAGGTCACTAAATTCAAAAATCAATTGTAACATCATATTCTCCAAACAATTTAAAGATTCTTTTATTATCACATACTGAAAATATGATTACCTTAATCATATTAAAACAATAATTAGAACAAAAATTACTACAATACAATCATTATATATATCACATTCTTCCTATAACCAGAAAATATTTCTTGAATCCAAAAACACAAATACATTAATTATTCCATATCAACTATAGTAACAACATAAGATTGTCCTTGCTCCATTGGCATTTTCTGAGGTAAGTTTCCTTCACACATAGGACATTAATTTTCATAATGACCCATTTCACTACAATTTTATCACTCAACATTGAAAACCACTTTCTTTCCCTTGAAATCACGAGCCTGGTGACCTTTTTATCCACATTTGTAACAAACACCCATTATTTTTAGACAGGCACGAGGGTGTTTCCTTCCCCAATTATAACAGGGTGGAAAATAAACTCTTCCATTCTTCCATGTTTCCTTATTTCCTTTCCTAGAGTGTTCAGTAGATATCTTCTTCTATTTCTTTGCTCTAAATTCGTAAGACATAGATAATTATTTTTCTATCTTGATAGAACATGAGACAATATCTTCATACAATGAGAAGGATTGTGAGACTAATGCTCGATGGAGAAATTGTTTTAAACCATCAATGAAATAATTAATCTTTCTTCTTGGGATATGTATATAATCTGCAGCAAGCCTTGCATACCTTTTAAATCTAGCTTCATACTTTGTGACATTCTCATCCTCTTTTTTGTCTCAGACTCAGAAATTGAACTTCCATATATGCTTGATGGTCATGAAAAAAAACTATTTTTCTATGAAAAGCTTTTTAAACTCCCTACATTTCATATATGATACTTTTTCATCCTCTATTGTGTTTGGAATTAATGACCACCATTGATCTGCATCTCTAGTGAGCTGATAAACTGTCATGAAAACTTTTTCTCTTTCACCACTCCCCAAATCATGAAATATTTTCTCTAAGGAACATATAAATTGCTAAACTACAAATGGATTTGTAAAAACATTTAATATTTTGGTTTCTTCCTTATGAAGGGGTCTAACATTTACCCTCCATGTTGTGGGTTAGGGTGCTCCATACAGGTGTGGTTATTATTCATAACCTGATTGAGTTGTCCCAGTATGGTGATAAACTTATCAGTACCAGTGGCATCACCAGCTCCACTATAATTATCTTGAGTAGGAAGGCAGTCCATACATGGATTACGTGCGTTGATACGATTTACATTCCTTCCACTAGGAACCATTTCTAAACATTGGCATACAGTAGATTAGTTTTTGAATCGCAGTATGTAATTCCAAAAATGTAAAACACATAACATAAATTTAATAGTTTATGGATATAATATATAATCATAAAATAATTTTTTATTTGAGAAATTATATACTCTTAAATCCATCATAATGGTTTGTAACGAAAATTTGAGTTTTCATAGGCATATCCCATGGGAGTTTCATAACCTAGAGTGCATCAAGGCCTATTCTCATGTACCAGGATACCCCGAGTCAAGCCCAAAACTCCCTGTCTGAGTTTTCACTTCTAGATACATATGTGCCAGAGCCGCCTCTACCCGCTCGTATTCATAACGAGATGTATTGCTTGAAACATTCACAAATATCTTTAAATTGCCACAATACTTTGATGTTCTTATATAATTATGCTCAAAGTCTATCTTAGGGTAATGTTCTCTAATCAGTGTTTATCTTTATATAGTTTTCAAAGATTGTAATAAACTTTCTCTGATACTAACTGTAACGCCCAGACCCCAAAATCCCGGATCAGGTGAATTAGTTTAATAAATTGGAATGATACAATGAATCATGTCCCAAAAGATAGATTAGTTTTGTATTATTGAAAACAAGATATATATATAAGTTCAAAAATACAATTTGAAAAGAAATACAACACAAATTTTTTCCATTATAAACATCCAAGCCTCCTAGATTATGCATTCAATTAACTCAAAACTAACTTCATCATATCCTTGGAAAATGAAACATACAAAATGGCTGAGCTCAAATTCTCAGTAAGAGTAAGAAATATAGTAGAAGATAACATAAACATTAGGTATGGTGAATAATTGAAGACACATTCCATTAAAAATAATAAACATATACACATTATGGCAGAAATATGAGTTGAGTAAATAATTCCAAAGAAAAACATAGTCATATGTATTATACTAGTATAATAACCACATGAACCGTCAATATTTTTTTCATAATATGGGAATGTATAATTCCAGACATTCTTAAATATTTTGTGGAGGCCTCATCCAAGACATCTAAAAATGATTAAGCCCTCGATCAAAACCATATATCAAATTTCAAAAGACCTCAGCCAATTCCATGTCTAATTGTCTCATTAAACCTACCGATGCACCAAGGAGATATAGCGGGCTCCACCCATCACTTACTAAGACCAATACAATCCTCATATGAAAAGAATGAAACATAACATAAACATTCGTATTAAAACTAGTATATGAAATGTCAATACTTTAACCACAACCCATGAATGGTATAAAAATAACACATCCATAGTCAAACATATCACAAAACCATAAATAAAATATAGAAGATTTTTGTCATAATAAATAAGCATAAAAAAAGTATACAACATATCAATGGATGTTGACATAGATGAACTCAAAACTATTTGAGAGAAGTATCTCTTTATATTTTTAAATCATTTAAGAGTAACATAACTATACCAGAAAACATTTATTTTGAAAATATTATTTTATGTTTATAAGGGAATCTTCAAAGGGGATATAATGGCAGAGAATAACCACACCCACTGTATAAGTTAAAATACATTCTTACCATAATATGTCGAAAAGGTCATAAAATACCTTTTTTGGAAAACAACGGAAAGATTCCTTTCAAACCATTTTAAAAAAAATCTCTAGAGACCCAAATATTGATGTACATGGACATTACATTACTTTTTCAGAATACTTCATACATTAAAAAAACAGATGCCCAAATATCATATTAGTTTAGTGTCTTTGGAAACGCAGAACATAATCTTCTAATCATGGTGAAAGATCTTCAACATCTCCCATAAAGATCTTCCCCTTTTGGTTTTCTTACCTAAAAACATTCTTTATATCCCGGGGAAAAGAATACATAAAAAGGGTGATCTCAAATGCTCAGAAAGGGTAAACATAGAGAACATAAGACAATCCACAAACATTTGAATGCAAAAACTTGAACATAAAATCTGAACATCAAAATCATTAGCAAAGGCATAAATCTTGGAAGTACGTAAGGCATATATCATAATGTATCATCAATCATGATAAAATAGCATTGGAATAAAGCATGTAATTGTGAAAACCATTAATCACATGTTATTATTTCCATAGTATACAAGGCATTACTTCCATGACCATCTTAGTGGAAAAAGTCCATTTCTGAATCGAGTTCACTCCTCGTTTCAGTCCTGTAACAATGAACATGATTAACTTACCATTCCAGCCATTTATATATCATTAAATATAAATCATTACCCAATGAATTAGAGGGTGATATAGGTCCCACACATCTCATATTGAAATCATTCTTTCGTGTGCCACAAAATCATAAATCATACATCATAGCATAACCCATGTAATAGAATGAGATTCTTAAACATCATGCCAACATAAAATAATCCATATAAAAAATAGATATCATTTCATCATAAGAAGAATAAAACCATGTAAATAATGGAGACATTATACTTAAAACATAAAAATATTAAATAATGACATTTTTTATGGAAAATAGTTTTGATAAAACACTTGAAATGAATTCTTGGGTAAATTATCTTTTCTTCTTAAAAATCAATTTTCTTTTCACAAAATGCCATTAAATTTAAAAAAAGGTTTTTTTTAAAATAATAATGCAATATTGTAGAGGTATCATCATGAAAATTAGGCATTATGATATCTTAAAAATCCTTTAATGCCGTATAAGTTAAAAAAACATTCTTCTCGTACTTTTTTCGGAAAAGTCAAAAAGTACCATGTATGGTAAACAAAAGAATGATTCCATCCATAACACAAAGAAAAAGTCAAATAGGGGTAAAAATGACTTCAAACATACATGTAAGAATATTAAAAACTTTATGAAAATCATTTTTATGGTCATGGATGAAAAAAATAACCCCGGT
Organism: Viscum album; assembly: GCA_963277665.1. Classification (NCBI taxonomy): domain Eukaryota; kingdom Viridiplantae; phylum Streptophyta; class Magnoliopsida; order Santalales; family Viscaceae; genus Viscum; species Viscum album. The sequence goes on along the minus strand of OY728131.1, from coordinate 1,222,195,346 downwards.
AAATACTTACGTATAAGCAATCTCGAAAAAAAATGAGATTAAAAAATTATCCCTTACCTTATGTCAAATTTCTTCTGTATGTGTCTCATACTTATGTATAGTGGATTTAAAAATATTATTAACTTGTAATAGAACCATAATAATATTTATTATATCATATATGATTCACTTACAACTTTATATTATTCGTTCATTTGTCAATTCCATGTTAAAGCAGCATTTTGGGTAAAATCGTTTCATTTATCGTCCGTGTTTTGAATTGTAATTATTAATATGATTACTTATATCATGACTACATAATTCCATAATATAAAACATGATTTATAGATAATATATATTCAGAATATATATATATATATAATAGATCGATAAATGGAAAGAAATACATCATTCATGGAGACGGTAGGCCGTACGTACACATGAACGATGTTTTCGTTTCCTTATTGAATTGAATAGAATTAAGTTGATGACATAAATATATATATACATAAATAAATTAGAATTATTATGTCATATATTTCATGATTACTTATTATATATACTTTATAATCATTCTTGAATTGTTAACATGGAAAATGAATCTCATCGCGTCGTGGAGATGATAATCTGTACGTACGCACGAGTGATGATATAGTTCCCATATTTATTGAATGGAATTTGAGTGGATGATATAATATCTTAGAATTATTATTATGTTAAAATAATCATATATAGTTATTCTTTACACCATTATACCAATCCAAGTAAGGTGGTGCTGGAAAAACAGATTACACCACGGCGTGGAGACGGTATTCCGTACGTACGCACGCGCGGTGATTTCATTTTCTATAGGATGGATGGAAGGTGAAATAGGTTTGTTTCATATTTATAATAACATATCAGTATATAAGTAATACTTATGTTATTACCTTATAATGAGAAAACTATATAAGAAGAAGAAGAAGAAAGAAACTTGAGAGAATCCCAAAAAGAGATTACCTCTTCTTCGACACACCTCCTTCAAGCTTCTTCTTAAGGAAGTAGAGTTGGTCATTTGAGAATACCAGAACCTCCAGAATATTTCTAGGGATGTGGAGAAGATAATTGGTCATGTTTTGGCCGAGATTCAAGGCTCTAAAGGGTGTGAATAGAATAGGGAAGGGGTTCCCTTTTTATAAGGGAGGAGAGGGGCACCTTTGGAAAACTTAAAATATTATTTTATAATAAAGTAATATTCAGTTTATAATATCACCAAATAGATTTATTCTGAAGATAAAGTGGGGATGGGTCGAAATACCCTCTACAAATAGGTTTTAGACAAGTTTAGGTTACTATATTAACCTTATCTTTTAGATTTAACTCTAAGTTAAATAATTTAACTTTTACCGTGTCTTCTTGTTTTCTTACACTATATGGTTAATAAACATACGATAACCAGCCGAACTAACCCCAAGTGGTTAATTATTAATATATATAAGCTTATCTAAGTCATTTTTCTGAGCCTATGATTTTTAGGAGTATAATTACAATTATTAATATAATATTTGTTTTAAAAACTATTTTATGTCAATTTTGACACTATTTGGTAATTGATTTTTGTGAAAAGCATAACAGCATGATTAGTTCTAAAAAAGTTAATTAAATCAATATTATCATGTCATATTAACCTAAAAATTATTTTAATTCATAAAAAGTCTAAAATTACATTTATTTGGGTATTTATAATATCAATTATTTTAATATTTCATTATTTAGGTAATTACTGCATCACCATTGTGTCAAAGATAACATAACTAATTTAATGTCTAAAATTTATAAATTAAATACCATTAGGTAGGAAATCTTTTTATATTTCGAATAAATATTTATAGTTGAATTTATCTTATGTGTAACCCTATATTAAATTTTTTTTACTTATTAAACATTGATTTGAACTATTTTAACTCTTTTTAAATAAAATTATGATAAATGTCCTAATCTAATCCAAGTGGAACTAAAAGATAATATTATATTCCTAAGATTGTTTTTGGTCGAATTATACATATCCAATATAATTCGGACATGTGTTAGGGTAATAATAATATCATTTTTAATCTTAATTACCCAATTTACTTTTAACCGTGGTAAATAAAAGTAAAAAGTTACAATTCACCAAAAATTATTTTTATCTTATTGAACCACATGTTACTCCTTGATATTAACCGTGTCTCTCTGATTTTCGTAATTCCACTCATAGAGGCAGCAAAATTTAGTTTTTCGTAAATTTTCAAATTCTCTTAGGAGGTGGGTAAAAGATGGTGAAAAGTTCAATAAAATTTTTATATATGTGAAATTATTATAAAATGGCTCCAATTAATTACATTGAACTTATATAGGTATTATGTATCAATTTTGACCTAAAATAAATTAAAATAAAATAATTAAAAATTTAAAAACAAGTTGTTTTTTAAATAGTAACCCAATGTTTTCACTATTCATCAAAAATTGAAAGTTTTTAGAAAAATACCAAAAATTCACCCTAGGCTAATTTCGATAGTAACCCAATCTAATACGGTGTTGCATATAGTAGAAGATAATCTTGGTGTAGTGTATAATATAAGACATCAAAATAATATATCTCATAAAATCTCAGGGTGTTACATTCTACCCCCCTTAAAATGAATTTCACACTCGAAATTCCTCGGGGTTATAAATGGTTTTTTACATGAAAGATTATTTCATAGAAACCCACATCGTAAAAAGGAATACTAAAACTTACTTAAAAAATGAACATTAGAAAAAAAACGGATACCCAAAGTAACTCATCACCTGGGTTCCCATATAGGAGATCATAAGTGAAAATATGGATATGGAAGTGAAATCTAACCTTCATGTTCTGATGGATAGTGGTAGAGAACTGGGCTATGAAAAAACGAATAGTCACAAAGCCATAAAATTATGATGATCTAAGGTACCATCTGATTCATTAGATATAAGATCACTAGGACAACATTTTTGGTTTTCAATATCATTTCCCTAATGTTGAAGATTTGTTGAATTAAAAGAAATACTTACTTTATTTTGGTACAATCTCATCATTGGTCGTATCTTGAACAATTTCAACTTCATCTCTTAGAAAAATGAAGTTGAATTTTTCATTCATGAAATGTTAGAAGATCATTTGAGAGAATGATAGGTCATTCCATCTGTTTCTATCGCAAAAAGTTTAGCACAATTTATTAAATATACATAAGTCCATCTATGCTGAGATTAATCGTATATGGTTGCTAAAATGGACTTATAATTCATCTATCATAGAGATTAATAAATCTAGTTTCTACTAACTAGGGACTTCTTTTAGGCCAGTGATTGGTGATAAAAGCCTGTCGCACTTCGGTTGTGGGTTCGATTCCCGCATCCTTGTCAGGCACGACGGGTTGTTGCCCGTCCTACGGGTTGTCCTTCTTCTAAAACTATACTATTATAACATTCCAAAAATAATATAAAAAAAGATCAATCCTTAAATAATACTATCTGATGTTCAACATAATCCATTCCAATCTTTAGGCTTATCCAAAATACATTTGTCCAATATCATAGTATAATGAAAACGATTACTTGAAAGGTCACATAATAAGCATGAGAATACCATCATTTATACCCCATATATCATACAATATATCTTTTTGGTCACATTCCAAAAATGTGAATACCTTAATCATGTATTCTTTTGAAACATAAATTACCATATAACATTAGTGAAAACATGAGTGCTGTCAAAAGTTAACTCTTTCCACTTACCAAAATCCCAAAATTTCTATATACTCAAACCATGATATCACTTAGTACTTATATCCATCATGAGCTCATGAATACTATCAAACGTATTATTTTCTCCTTATCCATTCATTATGTGCATATCTTATTCTTTCCAAAAATATATGAATAACCTTTCATGGATACTAGTACCTTTCAACATATACTTTCAAATACTTTAGAAAAAACAATAGTGTAACAATCCTTAGATGTGTCTTTATTCCATAGTACCAATAACTATACAACATAACTCTTGATAAACATAAATCATTCCACTACCTTCTTAAACCACTGACTAAGCTTCATCATTTCTTTCATCTCATATATCATTTGTAGTCTCTTCATCATCATCAACATAAATACTACCCATACGACCCTGCTGATTCTCTTCATGAGATTTTCCCTTAGGGCATTGGTTTGGATAATGCCCACAAATTCCACATTTAAAACATTTAACCATTGTTGATGTCTTAGAAATACCATTATCCTTGTCCATGGTGTTAACTGAACCTTTTCCTTTATAATTAATGGCTTTGTGTCCATTTTTTCCACACCCAAACCATCTTCTGGTTCCTTTGAAACATTCTCCCTGATGCATCTTCTCACATGATTTACATGAGTGGAATTTAACTTTCTTTCCTCTATGATCATCATGAAACTCCATATTTCTCTTATTAGCTGAGTCGGGATACTTACCAAATTTGAGATTATTGATCATATTATGAGATTGCTGATTAGTCATAATAACTATGTTTGGACTTACAGATCCAATTTCATTTGGTTCTTCATGAATAATATCATTCTATTGTCCATCATATCCTACATTATCCTTAATCTTCCTATTTCCAGTTATTTTCTAAAATCCAAAAAGAATAGTTTGAGTGGCAAAAACCGTGCTAGGAAAACAACATAATAAAGGGGGAGTACCTTCAATATATAACATCTTAGGTTTAATTATAATATCATTATCATAATTCTAGGACTATAACCTATATGTATACTTAACCTTAGAGACATCCTTAGAAATATCTCTAGGGATCTCACTAAAGTTCTCACATCCTAGTTTCCAAAGGTTAACTAAACCTTCTCTCTGATACCAAATGTAGAGACCCAAAGCTTGACGTACATGGAAATTACATTACTTTTGCATAATACTTAATACATGATTAAAACAGACGCCCAAAGATCGTATTAGTTTTTTGTCTTTGGAAAATTGGAACGTAATCTTCTAATCATGGTGAAATATCTTCAACATCTCCCATAAAGATCTTCCCCTTTTGGGTTTTCTTACCTAAAACCTTTATTTATATCCTGGGGAAAAGAAAACATAAAAAGGGTGAGCTCAAATGCTCAGTAAGGGTAAACATAGATAACATAAGACAATCCATAAACATTTGAATACAAAAACCGGAACATAAAATCTAAACATCAAAATCTTGATCAAAGACATAAATCTTGGTATTACGTAAGGCATATATCATAATGGATCATTAATCATGATAAAATAGAATGGGAATAAAGAATGTAATTGTGGAAACCATTAATCACATGTTATGATTTCCATAGTAGCCAAGGCATTACTGCCATGACCATCTTATTGGACAAAGTCCCTTTCTGAATCGAGTTCACTCCTTGTTTCAGTCCTGTAACACTAAACAAGATTAACTTACCATTCCAGCCATGTCTATCTCATTAAATATAAATCATAAACATCATGCCATCATATCATAATCCATAAAAAAATGAATATCATTTCATCATAAGAAGAATCAAACCTTGTAAATAATGGAGACATTATACTTAAAACATTAACATATTAAATAATTTCATTTTATATGGAAAATAGTTTTGATAAAACACTAGAAATGATTTCTTGAGGAAAATATCCTTTCTTCTTCAAAATCATTTTCTTTTCACAAAATTCCATGCAATTTTCAAAGAAATGATTTTTGTTGAAAATAATCATGCAATATTGTAGAGGAATCTTCATGAAAATGAGTCATTATGAATCCTTAAAAATATGTTCACACCGTACAATTTAAAAAACATTCTTCTCGTACTTTTGCTAGAAAAGTCAAAAAGTACCACGTATGGTAAACAAAAGAAATATTCCATACATAACACAAAGTAAAAGTAAAATTGAGGTAAACATGACTTTAAACATATATTTAAGAATATTATAAAATTTATGATAAATATTTTTATGGTAATGGATGAATAATATAACCCCAGTAAATACTTACGTATAAGCAATCTCAAAAAAATGAGAGTGAAAAATTATCCCTTACCATAGGTCCAATTTCTTCTATATGTGTCCGAGACTCCTGTATAGTGGGTTTAAACATATTATTAACTTATAACAGAACCATAATAATATTTATGATATCATATATGATTCACTTACGACTTTATATTATCTATTCATTTGTCAATTCCATGTTAAAGCAGCGTTTTGGGTAAAATCGTTTCATTTATCATCTGTGTTTTGACTTGTAATTATTAATATGATTACTTAGGTAATGATTACATAATTCCAGAATATAAATCATGATTTATATATAATATATATTCAGAATATATATATATATAATAGATCGATAAATGGAAAGAAATACACCGTTCATGGAGACGGTAGGCCGTACGCACGCATGAACGATATTTTCGTTTCCTCATTGAATTGAATGGAATTAAGTAGATGACATAAATATATATATAAATAAATATAGTAGAATTATTATGTCATATATTTCATTATTACTTATTATATATACTTTATAATCATTCTTGAATAGTTAACATGGAAAATGAATCTCATCGCGTCGTGGAGACGGTAATCTGTGCATACGAACGAGTGATGATATCAATACTATATTTATTGAATTGAATTGGAGTGGATTATATAATATCTTAGAATCAGTATTATGTTATAATAATCATATATAGTTGTTCTTTACACCATTTTACCCATCCAAGTAAGGTGGTGGTGGAAAAACTGATTACACCACGGCGTGGAGACGGTATTCTGTACGTACGCATGCGTGGTGATTTCATTTTCCGTAGGATGGATAGAAGGTGAAATAGGGTTTTTTCATATTTATATTAATATATCAGTATATAATTTATACTGATGTTATTACTTTATAATGATACAACTAATGAAGAATAAGTAGAAGAAGAAAGAAACTTGAGAGAATCAGAAGAATAGATTACCTCTTCTTTGACGCACCTCCATTAAGCTTCCTCTTAAGGAAGTAGAGTTGGTATTTTTAGAAGACCAGAACCTCAAGAATGTTTCTAGGGAAGTTCAGAAGAGAAATGGGAAGGGGGTTTCCGAGATTCAAGGCTCAAAAGGGTATGAAGAGAAGAGGGAAGGGATTCCCTTTTTATAAGGGATGATAGAGGCACCTTTGGAAAACATAAAATATTATTTTATAATAAATTAATATTCGGTTTATAATAGCACCAAATTAATTTATTTCGACGATAAAGTGGGGATGGGTTGAATTCCTCTCAAAAAATAGGTTTTAGACAAGTTTAGGTTACTATTTTAACCTTATCATTTAGATTTAACTATAAGTTAAATAATTTAACTTTTACTATGTCTTCTTATTTTTATACACTATATGGTTAATAAAGTTACTATAACCCACCAAAAAACCCCAAGTGGTTAATTATTAACATATATAACCTTATCTAAGTCATTTTTATGAACCTCAAATTTTTAGTAATATAATAACAATTAATAATATAATATTTGTTTTAAAAACTATTTTCTGTCAATTTTGACACTATTTGGTAATTGATTTTTGTGAAACTAATAACAGCATGATTAGTTCGAAAAAATATAATTAAATAAATAATTACATGTCATATTAACCTATAAAATTATTTTAATTCATTAAAAGTCTCAAATTACATTTATTTGGGTATCTATAATATCAATTATTTTAATATTTCATTATTTAGGTAATTACTACTTCACCATTGTGTCATAAATAACTTAACTATTTTAATTTCTAAAAATTATAAATATAGTACCATTAGGTAGAAAATATTTTTATCATTCTAATTAATATTTATAGTCGAATTTATCTTATGTATAACCCTATATTAAAAATATTTTACTTATTAAACTTTGATTTGAACTATTTTAACTCTTTTTAAATAAAATAATAATAAATGTCCTAATCTAATCCATGTGGACCTAAATGATAATATTATATTCCTAAGGTTGTTTTTTGGTCGAATTATACTTATCCAATAAAATTAGGACATGTGTTAGGGTAATAATAATATCAATTTTACCCTTAATTACCCTATTTACTTTTCACCGTGGTAAATAAAAGTAAAAAGTTACTATTCACAAAAAAAATATTTTTATCTTATTGAACTAAATTTTACTCCATGATATTAATTGCGTCTCTCGAATTTTTGAAATTCCACTCACAGAAGCGGTAAAATTACGTTTTTTGTAAATTTTCAAATTCTCCGAGTAGGTGGGTAAAAGACGGTGAAAAGTTCAATAAAATTTTTATATATCTAAAATTATTATAAAATGAATCCAATGAATTACATTGAACTTATATAGGTATTATGTATCAAGTTTGACCTAAATACATTTAAATAAAATAATTAATTATTTAAATAGAAATTCTGTTTTTAAATAGTAACCCAGCGTTTTCACTATTGATCAAAAATCGAAAGTTTTCAGGAAAATACAAAAAATTCACCCTAGGATACTTTCAATATTCTGAATCTAAAAATGAAGTCCATTTTGAAAGATAAATTTTATAAAATTTCAAAAAGTGGGTATTACTATTAATAACGGCTAGTTCATAATTATATTATAATAATATCTCATTTAGTGAAACTTGGTATTGCGTACTACACATGCTATCGAAGTAGGTCTTGATTGCATTTTATGCAATCCAAGTCAAGGCTGCGTGTAGTGAAATCTCCATTTGGTGTTGTGTATAAGATAATCAAAACTTATTTCATTTAAACCATAAACAGAATCTATACATAATGTTGTGTAGAATAATTTCCACTAAACGAACATGAAGTTGTGTCTAACATTAGCCAAGAATAGTATTGCATATACTGCAAGATAATATGGTGTTACGTATAGTACAAGCTAATCTTGGTGTAGTGTATAATACAAGACATGAAAACAATATATCTCATAAAATCTCGGGGTGTTACAATTTCAAACTAGGGTATAAATGAATATAAACCATAGTCTAGTAAATAGTAAAAAATGTTTTAAAATACATTTTTCAGAATCATTAGTGTGTATGATAAAGAGGTCCCATTAGAAACTTACATAAAACAACCTTGGATAATAAAGGGATTATGAAATTAACACTTACCTGAGGACTTTCCTTGGTTAAGGGAACGTTAATCACTTGTATAATAGAAAAATCATTGTTATTAAATTATACGAGAACTACATACTTAAATATGATATCATATATGGTCTTCTAAAATTACTTTGTTAATAATATTTTAGTATTATCATTGTTTCAGGTGTTAATTGATTCATTTTCATTTATATGTTTTGTAAAGTAAGTCATGTTTGTTATGTATAGGATTTATTTGATTCATATCCATAATGATATTTGGTTATTAAATATTATTTTTAATTATAAAATGAAAAATATTCATGAATGGTTTCGATTGGGAATGAATCTCATCATGTTCATGGAGAAGTTAATCCGTACATATGCACGAATGCTACTTCTATTTTTTTAAGCAACGAAAACCAAAAGATACATAGGTACATTATTATTCCAGTATAATATAATATTTTATATATGTTATGTATGTTCAGTAACACCATCCTTTATATGTTCCATGTATGGTATAAACGTGTCATACCACTTTGGGGGGGCAGTAGTCCGTACTTCCTCAAATGAAATTATCGTATATATACAACATGAAAAGAATAAGGGTATTCTATAAAAGAGAATTACAGAAGCTTATACATAAAATAAATATCATAAATATTATATATAATTGTAGTTCTATCATAACGGACGCCATAATAGGTGGTAGTAGAATATTGAAAAATCATCGTTTCGTGAGACAGTTGTTCGCTGTCCACAGAAAGATAATGTTCTATACACATTAGATGGAGGTGTGTGTAAGTTTAGTTCAAATACATCTCATAAAAACAACCTAGCATATTGAATATACTGGTGTTGTTATAAAAAATGAATAAAGATATTTTAGGGGGTTAGAGAAGTAAAATTATAGAAAAGAACTTAAGAGGAGATGTTACCTTTAAATCGGGTAACTTTCTTTGGTTTGGACCAAAAGGCTTCATTGAAGTGCCTTCTACCTAATTTAAGGCTTTTAAGAGTAATATAGGGATGTAAGGAGATTAATTGGGTAGATTTTGGACAATCCAAGTGGCTTGAGAGCTGTGATAAATGGGATAGAGGTGAGGGATTTTTATAAAGGGGAGGAGGGGCTCTTTTGGAATGTTTAAAAATATTATTTTATTATATAATTACATTTGGTTTCTAAAGGTCCAAAACTCATTAAATTAGAATCTAAGATGACTCTTGTTTGAAATAAAATCATCCAATAGGAATTGGACAGGTTTTGGATATTGTTATAATTTTTATATTCTCATTTATTTAAATCATTTTTAATGAGGTAAACATTGAATCATTATTGTATAATTAATTATTTTTGTATTTGATGTCAAAAAATTATATAAAAATTACCATGATTTAGGAAATAATATTATCTTTCAAATCAATATTTATAGTTGAGATGATAACTTATATTCCCCTTGTAAAAAATATTTTACTAAAATGTTTTTGTTTTTGTAATTTTTGTCTTTACTTTAAATTAATTAATATAATGTGTCATTATCACACTCAAGTGGCTCCACGGGGTCCCAAAATCGACCCAAGGATGCCCACGGTCGTATATGTATCAACCAATAAGAATAGGACACATTATAGGGTTATTTATTATTATTATAAAAATATGTGTTTACCCTTATTTACCAGATTTACCCTTTAACCATGGTAAATAAAATATTTACTAAAATAACGTTCATAATGTATAAAAATAAATGCTATCTATTTACACAATTTGGACCTCCTGATTACAATTATGGATCCATTTTTTCAAATTCAAAGCATATAAGTGGAATAAATTAATTTATAATTGATTCTCGTTGTCAAAATAAAGAGTGTGTTTTTAAGAAATAATAACTATTAAAATATTGACACTTGTTTGTGTCCAATTTCAAAGTGAAATTACTTTTAATGACCAACATTATATTAAATAGTAATAATATAATATAATTATACTTAAAAATCATTAAAATGAATAATTTAACACTATAAACTATTTTAATTAAAAATGTTGTTTTCAATTAAAATTTAGTATTTTTTACTATTCATTAAAATATAACAGTTATCATAAAAACACAAATATTTAATTAAAACTATATTTTTATATCCTCATTCTAAAGAAAAAATTTATTTTGTCAAATTTGATATAAAAAAGTGTCAAATACTGTATTATAAAAGGATTCACCATTAAAAGTTGGTAAAATTGCATTTTTTTAAAAATAATTCTTTTATATGAAAACTTTAATTTGTTCTTATATCATGTCTAAAAAATCAAATCAATGTTAAAATTTTATGGAATATATAAAATTTAAAATATCGTTAATAATATTCATAACTACTTTTTTAATGGCTGTTTAGTTAAGTCGTGGTGCGCTCGAACTCGGTGTTGTGTGTAGCTCAAGTTATTGAATTACTTTAATGAGATAACGTACTATGAAATCTTGGGGTGTAACATGCCACCCCGAACCCCACACCTCTAACATGACCGTACTATTCTGGTCGGTTTAAAGCCGTTGATAATAGGTATGCATCTGCTATATGAGTATCTTATTCCTATGAGTATCAGATATATTAAAATAATTAATTATTATTATATTCTAGAAATTTAAACTTTTTATCATGTCATACATACTCATACTTCCCAAACATTTTTTTTGTGTTTTCATATACTATCTTCCCTTACTTATTCACACATGCCTCCTTTTATAGCACACGATGTGGGATGGATGTGTCTTTGGCTTTAGACTCACCAATCTACATATAAATAGAGAAAGATAATTATGATTTTGTTTCTTATCACTTAACAATATTACTGTGAATTTAAAATATGTACTATTTTCTTTTATAGTGAAACATATCCCATCCTTGCTTTACGATAGGGGTATGTTGGTTTTTATGCACGTTCCTTATTCTCAGTACTCATTTGTTGTTTCATTAATGAAATATTGATAATCAAAGTGATGAATACATATATCCTCAAACAACATTTTGTCAGCCATAATGCACCTAAAACATCTCATACCCACGACGGCCAATAAATTCATCCCCTGCTTCTTGGGATATTTGGTGAGCGTAGACAAGGGGTGGGTGCAAGTTTATTTTACCTTTTTAATCTTTCAGGTGACATTTTTTTAAAATAGTGTGAAAACCTCGATAAATCCTTCCTACAACCCTTAGTACATAATTCTTGTGGTTATCATCTACCATAACTGTACTCTACAAGGGATTGAGAAGAGTAAGGAACCATTTCATAATTTTATTTTTCTAGTAAATAAAAGAAATAATATCATAATTTTACCATAATTTCTTCCCAGATCACAGCCTTAAACCCGAACAGAACATGGTGCCATGAATCTATGTCAATCAGCACGCGTTGCTGAGTGACAATTCCAATGTGACTACTAAACATAGCCTTGTTGGGATTCACATGTTGTCATCGTTCATTCCATCCAACATCAAATTTAATGAAATATATTTTTTCCTTATGAACAATTCCTAACACCTTCAAACATTGACACAACTGGGTTTTCTGCAACTTTGGTCCTTCATCCCCGACCATTTAATCAATATCAACATCATAAATATGTTTATCTGAAATGGTAGCAATGACTTGTGCTGATGGTTTTTGTTCCTCAACACTAGGAGGAGCATTATTTTTAGAAACATTTTCTAGCTCTACACTATGAGCAGTAGCAGCAGCTTGAGAGACTTGTTCTGACATGAGGTTAGGAGCACCAGAATGTGCAGAAATCATTATCTGCAAAAGTGGATAAATAGTTAATTTACATTAAATAAATTAAGTAAAGATAAGATAATTGGATGAGATAATAAGATCTATATTACAAAAAATATATAACATATTTATTGAACTCTCATTCTTTTTTTGAAGGCTGTATGGATTTTACACCTCTATCGATTATCCAAATCCCTTCATTGTGGTCTCCTCTAACATACAAAACGTTATCTACATGGGGACCACTGTGAAATTATTGCGACGTACAACTAAAAGGATCATCTGCAACAGAATTTTCATCTGACCCTTCAGTAGTTTTGGATGATAACAGAAAAATCGACCACTATCGGTTTGCGGGAACTAGACAATAAAATACTTGTACCACTTGTGATTCCATTATAAACTATTCATCTTTGTACCCTTCTTTATTAAAATCAAAATTCACAAATCCCAATTCATCTATTTTAACACCACTATTGTTATCAACCCATTTCAACTGAAAAATAGAAAATTTGAATGTCACATAATCCAACTCCCATATTTTATTGACAAAACCAAAGTATGACATATTCGCATAAATTGAATTTCTGTCCTTACTACCAGAAACATGCATTGCTTCAGAAAAAAAATTAACTCAACTATTTTTCATGGTAATATCTTCATCATGTTCATCTGTATAGATTTTATAATAATTAATTACATAACCATTGTAATATAATACATACACGCTTTTCCCAGCTTCTAGCCATCGAAGTCGTTCTAAAAATGAATTGGGATTTTCATTTAACTCCTTAAAAATATGGTCTCTTAACCATCATATAAAATGATGATTATGTGTATTTGATATCCATTTTATATACCTTGATGGATTCAACTGCCTATGAATTTATTTGTGGGTTTCAATATATGGAGCAACCTATGAACTGTTATGAAAAAACATAAAGGTGGGACAAATCCCGATATGTAATGTTGATTTTCACAACATTTCATTCAAAAAATCACTCACCCTCAATGTGTCCAGTGTGACGAGATTTCGGGAGACCAATGCTTTCAACATCAGATAGGTATTCAGTACTTAATTCAATGACTTTCTCAACAATATATCTCTCCACAATACAACCTTCTAGAGGATTTCGATTTTTGACATACCCTTTCAAAATCGTTATATACCATTCAATGGGGTACATCCATCTGTAGTTCACAAGACCACAATGTCGAATCTCTATCACAAGTGAACCATGAGATGAATTATCATATCAAAGAATGATGACAGAAAAAAATTTTCTTATTCCTATAATATGATAACAATTTTTTTTCAATAGCTATCAATTTTGTCAGGTCAAAAACTTCTCTGCATATAGATTTGAAATAGAAACAATGTTTTGTTACCATATGATTAACACTCTTCTTCAAAATACAATGTAAAGCTACATGAATTAAATCATGCATCAAAACATGGTAGTAATGTGATTTCAAACCTTTTAACATAAAATCAGTCATTGACACAATGTTCTTGATATTTGATGAATACCCTCTAGAACCTTTACATCATTGAATATGCTACAAAATTGATATCTCTCATCCATGGAAAGAGTGTAAGTAGCTGGAGGAAGAAAAATTTTATTTTCACTGCTCATGGGAGCCAACTCTTCTCGTATTCCCATGTCAACCATGTACAACCTTGCCTTAATTCCATCCGTTGTTCTGATAGTGGCATCTAGCAATGTTATGATTACACCATCACATATATTTTTATCCACATGCATCACTTCAAGAAAATGACTGACGTACATACAATTCCATTATGGAAATTCAAAAAAAAACTAATCTCTTTTTCCAACCAAAATTCATATGGTTTTTTGAAAATGGTTTACCAAAAATAGTGTTCACATCTCTTACTTTCTCAAATAGTTGGTCACCTGTTAGTGGAGATAGTGTTGTGCATTGTTCTGAACATCCATTGAACGATGTTGTCCAAGATTGGTACTTCTTTTATAGGGGTATAAATCTACAATGTCCTAGAAACATAGATTTCGATTAATGTTTCAACCAAATTTATTTTGTATATTCTTCGCACATGGGACACCCTTGAGTTACTTTAATGCTATAACGAGACAAATTTCCATAAGCAGTTAAATAATTTATTATACCATACAACATCGCTCTCAACAAGAAGTATTCAAATTTATAATAATCATAAAACATTACACTTGAATCCCATAATAACTTCAAATCCTCAATCAAAGGAGCCAAATAATCATCAATATCATTACCTGGTTGTTTTGGTCCTGATATAAGCAAATATAACCTGATGAATTTCCGTTTCAAGCATAAACATGGTGGAAAGTTATAATTTACCAACATAACATGCCTTGTACTATAAGACCTAGTTTTAAAACCAAAAGGATTCACTCCATATGAAGATAATGTAAGAGGAAGGTTTATTGGCTCATTTCCAAATTCAGGATACTCATGATCAATTATCATCCATTATGAAGTGTTGGTCAGGTGACATAATTCCTCATCTTTATTTCTTTTATCTGCATGCCATGACAATTTTATAGTTCTTTCTTCACTTCCCAATACTTTCCTAAACCTTGGAATGATTGGAATGTACCATAAAACATTTGTAGGACTGGATTAATCTTTCTTGTATCAAGAAGAACCACAATTTGGGCCGTCCTTAAGTGATTTGTTCTCCTTTCAAAACTATTTACTATCTTTCAGGCAGGCATGAATTCTATCAGAAATCATACCCATCGTGCATAGCCTTTGGTTATCATCTTATGTACAGCTTGGGAGATCTTTACCTCCTGAGAGCATGACATTAAAGAGAGAAAGTATTTCCGTAAAACTAACATCACTCCATCCTTTTCCTACATTCAATTTATACAACTTCAGTACAGCTAACAATGTTGTATATTTATTAAAAGCAACATACAGTGTCTTCTTTACAGGACTCTTTAAATTCTCAACCAATTTTGGGAAATCACGAAGTTTATCTTCCTCTGACCTTGTCATTTCATCAATATTCTCTTCATAGTCATTGAGATATTTAATCACATCCTCCATATAGTCTTCTTCATTATCCATGTGGGTAATCATATCTTATGATCCATAAAATGCAATTTTATCCTATCCATTAGCTACATTCTCGTTTTCTCTGTGTTTCTTCCAACATTTATAACTCTGATCTATTCCGTGAAATATCAAATGTTCCTCCAACTCCTCAGGAGTAATTATTCTAGAATAAAAACAATGTAAACACATACAAAAAACTTGAGAAGCATCATTTGAGTGATCCTTCGTAAACATGATGAGCACTTTCAATCCATTCCCATAATCTATTATCAAACGATTAGCATTCATCCAATATTGATTCATCTCAATCCAATTTGAATCTCCAGTATTATTATTTATGATTCAAATACACAAAACAAGACTTCCAAATATAGTAGAAGAGAACCAATTCTATATAAAAATATAGATTAATAGATCCTAACCATTTCCAATAATGATTTGGAAATCAACTAAACTAGGATAGACCCCCAATCAAAATCAACACTTTCCATCCCACTTACCAATAGTTCTACCACTGAACAATCTTGCAGCAAAACATTAAACATCCTTTTAACCACCCCTACCAGCCCCCTCATTCATTATAAAATAATCACATTAAACAGCCAAAAACCAGTGACAAAACTAAAATAAAATGAAAACAATAATGCATTTTTGATGAGAAAATAATATATTATATACATTTCCAAACACAAAGGGGTTTACAGGGGACAAAAATAACCTAGGTTTACCCAAAATTAATATTGTATATCATCGGTTTTGTTACCCAAATTAACATAAGAAATAGAAAATTGAGGTTATTGAACATAAATTCTATCAAACCTCCTATCACTAACTATTAATACATTCCCTAATATTTTAAAAATTTGTGAAATTAATTTATAAATAAATTATTCCCCAAAATCATGACATTTAGATTAGAAAAATTCCCACCCATTTAGGTAAAATTGAAATATGCTTCCTTTTTTTCTTATGAATCATTATATTTGGATAAAAACCCTAACCAAATAAATAAAATTCATATTTTCCCAGGAATTTGAAGGTAAAGAGAGATAAATAATTCCATTGAAAATAATTCAATAGAATCTTTTAGTATCGATTGAAATAGGGTATTGGTTAATAAAAGGATGATGTCAATAAATCAGGGAATAATCATGCTTAAACTCTCAAACCAAACTCACCAAATCCCAAAATTTTATCAACTAAAACATAACCCTCTGACTAAAAAAAATTACAGCCTACTAAAACCAAGAAACAGAGTGAATTAGGGGTTACTCATACTACTGATTCCCCAAAACAACACCATTAAAATAGATCAACTATACAGTTATGGTACACCTTGAGATACTCAACCCTAGGGAATAATCCCCAAAATAAATCAAGAAAATCTCAACACTCCCTTATAACTCATTCTATTAGGACCATAACTCAAGGCACCATCTTTAGCCTACTAAGAAACACAAAGAAAACTACTCTGGATATCTTCATCACAATCCCTCATCTATACCCAAAAACTCAAACATAAACTCACAACCTTCCTTAGAATCTCTAACCTCAATGATGAGTCAAAATTATAGGTTTTAATTTATTCATCAACGATGTGTTCTAAAAAATAGAACCTCAATGAACATATGTGAATCCCAAGGGAAACCACAATGTATCCAAATTGATTGAATTCCATGATATTATCTATACACTAATACTTCTATATCTAGGGAATAAAAATCTCATAAAAATAGTTTTAACTGGACATGATCTTCCTTACATCATTCCCAAGACACTCTTAAAAGTAATCCCATTTCTAAGGAAACCCTTAAATGAGCTAGAATATTTTCTACTTCAAAACCCTCCTCAACTACATCTATCCAATTCATAACTGTAGGTCCCAACACCTGGACAAAAAACATAAACACCTCCTACTATTCAGATTTGGAAACACTTTATCCCATGTCTATTTTTATTTCCTGGGAAATTTAACATGATAATGTTTCAACATGTATAAGCATCAAAATTAATAAATTTCAACCAAAAAATTAAATTACTTACCAACACCAAGGGATATAATTCAACACTAAAAGAATCATATATACCCCAAAACTTATAAACTACAAAACCAATTTATAATTAATCTCAAAATATTATATTCCTATGAAATCATCACCATCAGACCCTCCAATAACACAACCACCTCATCACCACGTGCCACCATTCTTAAATCCATCGAAAAATATAACAACCACTTTTCTCCTTCCCACTACACACATTTACTATAGAGTATTTAGAATAATATTAATCTTGAAAATTACTTAACAAAACTCTATAAGTAATAAACAATTCTATTGGAAAAAATTTAATCACTTCATGCATTTTTGAATGAATGTGACCTATAAAAATAGACCAAGCACACAATATATCCCAAACCAAACCAAAATAAACCACCATAATGAATATTACAATTATATCAAAAGGAAAAAGATGAGGATGGGGAGTGAAATCACCAAATATCAATTATGGTAAGCTCAGAATCTAACCTCATCGAAAGGAATCCCAAACACTGAAAGTAGGGTTCGTAGGGAGTAGGGTCCAGTGGGGAGGATGAGAAGTAAGGTTCACTGGGAGGAGGATCCGTGGAAGGGGTTCAAGGTGGAGGATATAGAGTAGGGTTCATGGTAGAGTAGGGCATACAGTGAAGTAGGGATAGTGGCACTAGAGTAGGGCTAGCGATGGCGGAGTAGGACTAGCGGTGGCAGAGTAGGGAAGTGGTGGTAGAGGTCCAACAAAGAGAAGATCGTGGGAAGGGGAGTTTTCCCAGGGGTACAGTCTCGCGAGAGCTTTAGGTGAGATAAAAAAAGGGCAATGTGCACCCCATTGTATAAAATGGGACTATGGGTTTATCAGTGCTAAAATAAATGCACTGATAAATGGTCACTTTATCAGCACTTTCCTGGTGCTGAAAAAGAATCCCTTTATCAGCGCTACAAAAGCACTGATAAAGTGACCCTTTATCAGTTCTAATATTTTAGTGCAGATAATGGGTGACTTTATCCATGCTAGAAAAGCACGGATAATGGGAACCTTTATTAGCACTTTTAATTAGCACTTTATGAGTGCTTTTTTCATAGCGTTGATAAAAGGTGGAACTTCCTTTGCCCGTTTTTTGTAGTAGTGAAACTACTCTTTATTCATTTCAACACCATCAATACATTTTATTTCATTACAAATTTAAAATTTATTAATTTTCATGAAACATTAGGATGGATTTTATGATATTTATCTATATTATTCTTCAATATAATCATTTTTAAATTATATTAACTACAACATATACCAATTTTCATGTACAAAAACAATCTCGAAGCCTAAATTTATTCTCAAATATTCCATTAAGATTATTATATATAGTTATTATCCCAAATCAACACTTATCTTAATCATGTGGATAATATCTCCAAAAAAAAGTTTAATTGATTCCCGATTAGAACAATCCAATGTTTGATGATTATATTTACTTTTATTTCTGCATTCATTACAAATAAGTGTATGTGAATCTGGATTTAGGTCTACTAAGTGGATACTCACCACATAACATAACATTCTAAAATACAAATATGTTGACACATATTACAAAAAATAAAACCAATAAAAAAATTTATGTTCATTATTGGGACCCATGGTTTACCAGCACACCCTATAGTCTTTTAAAAGAGACTAGTATCCCTAATTATATATATAGGTTCTACATGTTTCAAAAAATATTCCCAAATTATAACACCACATATCCTTAGAACAACTTGATTAATTGGGAGACTGTCATTTCTGATTGACAAATTTAATGGAAATACCATACCATATATTTTTTTAGATTTTGTGGAAGGTACTAAAAAACATATTAATAAAGTTTTACTAAAAATCCACAAATAACACTTATTTAGTTTTGGTAAGGTCTTATAATTTCTATAATTACACCAAGGGGGCCATTAATTCCCTTGGAAAATTTTGATGGTGGTACTTTCATAACCATTGATTTCAATCACCCTCTATGATTTGAACTGAGGAACCAACACCTTGTTGATACTATCAAGTGTATTGCATTATAAAAAATAAGTCCTTGTTATGTTAAACCAAATCATATGTCTCATGGATTTAATGGGGTTGTTTGATATATTTAAAGTACATATGAAAGAAACACCCCATTTTGTGATTATTTTCCAAAATATTATGGTATTTCCATGAATAATTTCGAATTATGGTGTGACTACATAGAGAATAATGTCATCTATTAAGGACTGGAAATTTTTTCTTTAAAAAAATTATAAAAAATTAATCAATTGCCTATTTAACAGTCGATGACCCCAATAATAATGTTAGATATTTCTACATGAAAATGTCTAAAAACATTCGGATAAAAACATATAAAAGATTAGATTCTAATTTCTGATTATCCTTATAAAATTTGTGATGAAGATAATATTTTTCATTATCTAATACTAAATTATCAATGATAAAAAATGGATTTTAATATAGAAATTATTATAGGAAACAAGAGGATCCACATTAAACAAGAAAAATCTTATGACTAGAAAACTAAACAAATATCATATCTGATATTGAACCACAAAATATTTCAAAATATGTTATTCACAAGTAATTGAAAAATTATATGGTTTAATAACATTATAAAATTTATAGTAACTCTACCAGAGATCTTTTTCCATGATATAAAAAAATTATTTAGAACTAAGTGGGTTTTATAAATAAAATTCAATGAGAATGGTGAATCACCAATAATCAAAACTAGTCTAGTTTTGAATTGATAATGAAAAATGTATGGAATATAATTTGATGAACCATTTTTTCCAAGGTATATCCTACAACTAATTTTAATTTTATCGGTATTGTAAATACACTCACACTACAAAGTTTAACAGAAGGATGTGAAATTATCATTCGTAAAAGAAGATGTTGGGGTGGAATTGATTATGGAAAACAAGATGGATTAATTGAAAAAAATGATATAAGAATATTCCATAGGATAATAAATATAATCATTACTTCAAATAATCCCCTAATTCTAGATATTCATAATTTTAAGGTTGTTTGAGAGATACAAAATTTTTAAATAGAAAAATTGATTTAAAACATTACATGAAAGATATGTTCATAGGAACCCTAATTTTTATTGAATATTTAGATTAAATTATATTAATCGGTAAAAAATATCATCTCTATGATAATTCTTCCAAATATACATGTATATGTAATTTGAGATGTCTATATTGGGTGAAATAAACTTCTTTAAGGGATTTCTAGTTAAAAAAATTACCTTAATTTCTTATACCATGATAAATATATCAAATAATTGCTAATGAAATTGGGAATTGAGGAGAGTAAAGAAATATCTACACCAATTGAAATTAGTAATAATATGATAAAATTTGAGGTATTAATTAGTGTAAATTTAAAAAAATAGAAGAATCATTGGAATCCTACTCTATATAAATTTGTGAACTCTAGTTATAGTTTTTATTGTCAATCTGTGATTGAGGTTTTAGAGAGATTTTAAAGAGTCTCATATTGTATCATATAAATTTATATTGATAGAAATTAAATAATCTAAAATTTTTTCATGGGGTAAAAATAGATCACATTTCATTTTTCAAGGATACATAGTTGGAAAATGGGTCAAACATTGTACTGATAAAATGTCCACATTTTGAGGAACATTCTTCCTAATTGAGTGATTTTAAAGTTGTTACAGAAAAATAAGATATAATTTTCCTTAAGAATATCAAAGGAATAATATATTAGAGCTACAAATTATTGAATATATATACAATTGATGTTGGTACAGCTGGTATGTTTTTATGTTTAATGATGAAAAATCAATAAAATGATCCCATGATTGTCAATGTTTTGTTGACGAATACAATTATCCTATAAAAAATAATGATAAATGAATGATGATATCAAATCTCATTTCATCAAATAAATATTGGAAAATTGTTATATAGAATGAAAATAAATTTTCACCAAATATCATAATGTATATATTTTTACAAAAGCAATACATAAAGATATATTTTTGAAAATAAGGGTGATACATAATGCCTTTAATTATATTTTTCACATCAGAGTGTGTGAGGATTAATCCCAATAGTACATGGAATGTATTGTTAAGTTGTAGGGGTAGTATACAACATTTATAGAAAATGTACCTTACTCTTATTTTTTTAAATGGGGATTTTCATTGAAAAACCAGTAGTACGATCATTCCTTATATTTTTTTTAATATAAATCGATGATTTTTTAGAAGGCAATGTTTTGGAACCCAGAATTGGGAGAAACAATTTGTTAGTCACCTGGAAAAAAATTTATTTTAACTAAGGAATTTAATTCTCTAAAATAAATTATTTTATCGATTGGTGTAGTGTCTCGAATCATATCAATTTATTATGTATATTATTTACTTCCAACCATTCAGGACAGTCATTAAATGTTATTATGGCATTCTCAAAAAAATTGTTATGTTGTTAAAAACTTCTAGAGACCATAAGAAGAGTACAACAATTTTTGTGATAATTTTAAATAAATTTTAAATTCTATTTAAAATAAAAAATAAATATTATAGTGTTCATAAGGTTAATCATAGAGTTTATATGGTTCAAGGGTGTGTATGGATCACAAAAAACCATTATAAGGATGGTGTATAACATTTCATGGTTCACTATATCATCATTAGAATTATTCATAGAAATAAATTTTTAAAAAGTTTAAAAAAAACATTAAAAGGTTCATATATAATTATTATATGATTGAGAAAAATATTTATATGGGTTTCCTTAAAAATAAAGTGGGAAATGAGAAAATTAATCAACATTGAAAGGTTAACTCTAATCTTTTTATAGGTGTTTCCAGCAATCAAAAGGTACATTTCATTAATTTTGGTGTTTACAAGATAGTACATAAGGTTTATAAATGACATCATATAGTTACATTATTTTTTGATAAAATGAGAGATAAATATAAAAATATTACTTTCTATTTTTTGAATGGTTAATGTAAATGAATGTAAGATCAATTTGAAGGTGTTTTAATGTTTACTAAGGGAAACATCATATGATTTATTCCTTTTAGAATAACAAAGTAGACAAAAATTTTATGGTTATGCGCATTGCTACATAAGTCTCAACACTGTCCAAAATTATGAGATTTCTAATTACTTAAATTCAAGAAACATCCTAAGAAAATATTATATGGTAACATAAATTATATGATGTTTGGACTATATTTATTTATTAAAAATTCACAATTAATAGTTTGATTCAATATGATTCTTATAAGAAATAAAAAATGGCGAGCATTAATTAAACTGTCTGAGGTTTTTAAAAAAATATACTTGAAAAATAATGATAATGATAAAAAAAAATTGATGCTGAAGAATCTCTATATGATAGTTGACCTAAATAGGCCTTTCTAACAATATATCCACCCAACCATAATTTTGATATTGAGTCATATCCCTCCAGGAACTACATGTTCCCAAAAGTCACATGATGTCCCCGCATTGGGGCCCACGCACATACTCCAATGGATCACATGGATAATTATTGTACATACATTCCATCAAATGAAATGTTAGTGTGTTTTATAATCTCTCACTCGGACCTTAATAATCATACTATGAGGCCACCCATCCTGATATTATTCCAATCCAACAATACAAAATTATTGAGTTCAAAAATATAGCATCCCCAAAAGAAAGGTAAATCTTTTTCAGCTGGGTAGTAACATTAAGTATTTTAAGTATCAAATTTCTAGGGTTCTATTTTATTTATGGAATGTTATTAAGATTATGTTTTGTTATTCTTATTTTCCTAAATCACATGGTAATAATCATGTTTTAGAGTCTAAATGAGCTATCGAGTGTGATAATTATCATGTGGTTGAGTTATCAAATGTTTCTATTTCATGAAGTAATGATTCCCATTGTAAGAGGGTTGTAGAAGATGTCAACACAAGGTTGATCAATTGAAAATGAATGTATTTTTCTTATATCACATTCTCAAATTCAAAATTTTACATATTTGTTAATTATTAAATGTAAAAAAATATAAATTATTTATTTCTATTATTAAATTGTAGGTGATAGTTAATAAAAGAAGTGAATATTTAGTGATCAGCATTATTTTCCCAAATTTTTTTTGAGAAATGTGAAAAGGATCTCATTATTCTCCATGTCATTATTTTATATCTATATTCTATTTTTTAAGGATAAGGATTATATATTAGAGTGGATTGATTCCTAATAGATTTCCTTGATTTTTTTCTATAGATAAAAATTAATAAATAATTGAACCTCTCAGTCACCACCACTCTTAGTGGTGTACCCATTCCTAGAGAAAATAATCATTAATAAATGTTCAAATATGGAGAATTATTTTTGGGGTGTGGTGATGGATAAAATATTTATATTTGATTCAAGATATTAGAAATCCTATGTTGTTGTTGATTTTTTAAATGATTTATGTTTTATATTATTTTTTTCATGAAGTTGATGGTGAAAACCATGTTAAATAATTAATATGAAATGTTGTTTTGATCTTTACTGAATGAAAAAGATAACACATTGTTGAAATTAATCTTGTTGGCCTTTTCTAAAAAATTGATGTTGATTTGAGACTAGAAATAGAACCATTGGAATCTTCTATAGAGAGAGAAGATAAAGTATAGATGAGACATATTATTATGGACGTCAGTTATTATTTAAAAGGAAATTATAACATACTACCAATGATAATTTCGTCAAAACATGATGATAATTAGGAGGGAATTTTTTTTAAAGTGACCAATATACACAATATATCCATGGATCGGTATATTTCATACATTAAAATTATTAGCGGATGTATATATATTCAATTTATAATCCAATATCAATATGTTATACCAAAATTGGAATGTCAAAAGAGATTTAATATCAACCTTAAAGAGGGGGTAAAGAAAGAGGAAATCAAATTTCATGATGCTAGAATTGTACATCCCATGTTAGATAACTCATGGTTTACCCCAACCGATGGGGTTACCAATAAATAAGGTATCATAATGGAAAATAATGAAAATCATTAACTCATTCCAATATGTTATATGATAAGGTAAAAGTTTTTAATATACGGTAATATGTTTCATATAGAAATTAATTTGATCATTTCCCCCGATAATTTATCAATCAAATTCTATAATGTTTTTAATATCTTGAATTATAACATTTTATGAATGTATATCCATGATATAAGATTGTGGTTATAGGTGAGGTGTACTAAAAAAACTATATTTACCAACCAATATTAAACATCTTATGATAAAAGTATGAAATTCTGATTGTGTGGAGCCATAACATTTTAATAGTTGTATAATTATAATATTTTTAGATTTGGAGGAAAAATATATATAAATTATCATATATTTTATTTCGATACTTCAAATGACATGTTAAGAGTTTATACATAATATATACATGGTTTTAACATGACATGAGGAGATAACCCTGGTTTTAAACATGAAGAAATTATATTTTATGGTGAAATAACAGATCATTCCTAGACCTGAAAACACAATGGTTGGTATTCATCTAAAAAAATAAAAAGTATAAGTGACTCAAAATCTAATACAACCAATATTGGTGAATATGGTAAGGATATTATAAGGTCATATAAGATAACAGATAAGTTTTATTTAATAATTTTTTAATATTTCCCAACAAAGTGGTTTTTAATTAAAAGAGATTCTATGTTTAAATTTTAATATTTGTGAATGGAAATATTTTTTTTCTTAATGAGATGTTACTTAAATCACCTATCTAAACATAAATAGAGTATACAATTTCATTTTTTGTTATGATTAATTCCAGTTATTTTTCCATTGGTTTCTATCTTCAAAAATGAATGTAGAATAATTTTTTTATAATTTATGGAAACTAATGACCTTGTAACATCGCAGCATTAATCAGACAACAACGTTTTAAATTTTGATGTTTAATTATTTAAAGAGACCCAGGGCACATGTCTGCCCACCCCACTGTGAGTCCCGAGCATCTATTTAAATAATTTAAATAACTATATATGTTTTAGTAAAAATGTTAAATCACTCTTTTGCGCAGTGTTTAGGATTAAAATTATTAATTAAGGATTAAAAATAAATAAGAATAGATTTAAAAAAAATTAAATGAATTTATGATTGGAGAAAAACAGATTTAAAAATTAAATAAAATTGGGGTTACTTAAAAAGTACAAATGATTAAAATGGACGATTACAATTTTTTATTATTTTTATCCTTTTTCTTTTCCATATTTTTTATTCTATTTTAATTTCTCATCTTATTATCTCTTTTTCTTTTTTTCTTTTTCTCTTATTTTGCTTTTACTTTTCGTTCTTTTCATTCTTTTTTCCTCCTCAGTTCTTCTCCTCTATCTCAAGTCATGCCTCCCCCTCTCCCTAGGTGGTGCACCACCCGTATCCATCTTCTAAAGACCACTACGCCTCCATTTGTCGTATGATTTCATCCCCATAAGGTGGAATGTAAACTTTTTGGCAAGGCGAACCTTGCACATTTGAAATTTTATAGTTTAGTTGGGTATCCTTCGTGCACTTCGTTACTGAAGGATTATACCCTATTTTCAGGTTCTTCTATAATCGTATGTTTTCTTCTATTTTAGGAAAAATCAAAGCCTACCGTGGATCATAAAATCATATATGACCATAAGGTTGGGTGTCAACTTTATTTCCCTCTATTTCAATTTGATTTACAAACATGCACAATTGTGTCGTTCGTCGGTGCCTACCAACATTATACAAGTTCACACTAAATTTTCAATTTAATTGTTCCCCATAAAATTTTCAGCTCTATTTATCATAAATTATATTGTTTAAATTGTTACTATGTGGTCATTGACACCTTTGGGAATGCCAAAAAGGCTGGTATAAATTCTGTTAGCCCAGAAATTTAATTTAATTATCTTCATGTATTATGCATCCCATTTTTGTGTTCAATTTAAATAATTAAATGACATTAATTATGAACCAAGAATTTTAGGATCTTTTGTAGTTTTTTTGGGATGAATTATTTATTTATTAAAAAGTGAATTTATTTTCTTATGTTGATGTGGTATCTTGCCTTGTTAAGTTGTTACACTACAATATTAAATTAATACCTTGTGTTTCATTGGTGTATCTGCTTATATTTCAAGATGCAATTAAATATGCATTCTATTTCATGTCTACTGTTGTGTAAATTAAATTAAATTCATAGTGGGTAGAGAAGGTGGATCACGTATTAAGGGCCGCTCTTAGACCATCTGTTCCTGACTGATACCACTACGTATCAGAGGGAGGTCTCTTTGGATCTTCTTAACTGAGACTTCTCTAGGATTTTTAAATACTTATGAGTGATAATAGTTTAAAAATATCCCGTTGATAATGAATCTATTGGGAATGTTCCTATTCCAACCTTGGATAAGGCTCAACCCCTTTTTGTGAGATCGGAACATAGTCGTGTAAAATCCATGCCTCGAGTGATACTTGGTCTTTAGAAGGATTACCTTGGATGGGATCAGTGGTATTGGATAATTTGAAGAATGTACTATAGTGATACCTTTAGAAATGGTTAGGACTCTAATTCTAAATATTAACATTAATAATGATGTAGTAAAGGTTTATGTTAATACTTCTTTGGGTCTCATGAGAATTGTATCATTTTTATGGTATGGGGAATCCCATTTGGTTGACACATGATATAGACCCCAAGTAAAGGCACAAGCATGGGGGTGCACCTATTCCTTGATTTACATTAACATTCTAGGATTATATATCTTCATATGTTCATTCTTCTAGGTACTCCTTTCAGACTTCTTGGATTGGAAAAAGAAGGTGATTTTGGACGCGTACCGTTGGGAACCCAGGATGAGTTATTTATTTTATTGCACTTAATTAATTATCTACATTTGTTATATAATGGAAAATTGCATTTTATAACTACACTCAATCGAATGTATTAGACACTGTGTGTGCAGACCTGATGGGATTTTATCTCACACCCTACTAGGTCATCGTTGACACCTGAGTAGATTACATGCTTCCAGGTAATTACAAAGGGGAGCTAGCTGCTTTGGATGCTTGATTGTTTATTATGGCTTAGGATGGAGACTAGGTCAGAGGACCTATCCTTTCTTGTGATTCAGTTGTTTCAATTTTCATCTTTTTTTAGTTGATAGTATACTGGAATTTCTATTTTTCAAACTTTCAGTTTATCCATACATCATATCATGGCATTGTCTTGGGAGCTTCCACTCATGATTATTATTAAGTTAGATTATTCATATTTCTTCTACAGTAGTTTATTCATTTATATTATTTCTCTATTTATTATTAATTGTTGTTTACATCCATTTTGATAAAACCTATTACCTATGAAGTCGTAGTCTCCACCGCCGACATGAAAATGGTCCTTCCTACTAGTTGACAGCCTCTAGCATTCAGGGAGATGCGCTTGAGGTTTTATGGCCAACCTGACTCGAGGAACCATTCAGGTGGATCCTATGATGGGGATTCTACAAATTTGTATCATATCCTTTTTTCCTTCTATATTACTGTTTGGGTTAGACATGATCTTAGGATATTGGGATTTTGATTATACCATGTGCTAGGATGTAGTTATCCCATGTACAGGGGAAACCCAAATTCCTGGGGTGGGATTGTAGTTATTGATTATGCTAGTTATTGTTGATATGATTTCACTTTTGGGTGACTCTTATTTTGTGTTGTTATTTGTGTTGTTATTGTTGACATAATGGGTTTTTACCATTATAGGACAAGCATACGAGGGAAATACAATGCATGCATCATATTAGGCACTATATGATTAAAACCACGTGCATATTTCCCTACCATATCTACTTTCAGCATACATTTTCCTATTTTCATGTCAGTGTCATTTTGAATATTGGTAAATTTTTTGGAATACAGGTTTGTTAAATATAAGGTTGTGATATTCTATTAGATGTTAAACTGACTTAACCCAGAAATAGTCTATATACCTGTTTTAGAAATCCTTGTATGTTTTTCTCTTCCATATCAAAACCCATCTCTTGAAGCAGGTTTTCTGTTATGTAGTGATCAAAGGAAGTCTATATACCTAACCAATTTTTTCACCTTATATAATTTCCCCATCTCGTTTACCCTTTATCTAAAGGTGTGTGTTGGGATATTGTAGACTAATGTTGTCACGACGTATTCGTGTCATGCCTCGGGATTGGGAAAATAAGCACATTCTAGAGACGGTGGGTATTGAACCACCGGTGGTACCTATTATATTTCCTATTATGGTTAGATCTACATATGATCCTTCGAGGGTCCTTGACACTCAATTCGGGGATACTCTCTTTAGGTTTATGCAGTCATTTCAGAGTATCCCCAGACCTGCCCGGTCTATTGAAGACCTCAAGCGGGAATTTCTATATCAGTACCCTCCAACCTTCTCAGGGTGTGACAGTCATCATGTTGCAGAGTCATGGGTAGAATCCATAAGTATTATCATCGACCACCTCGAGTTTCTTCAAGATAGAAGGGTAAAACATGCAATCTACATGCTCCTTGACTCCGCCAAGCACTGGTTGGAAATTGTTTCTCAGGCTGAGTAGACCAGTGACATGGTATGGGTTGATATCCAAGCATATTTGTACGATCAATTTTTAATATGGACTCTGAGATATGATCATGCACATGAATTTATACATATTCAGTAGGGCTCTATGCCTTTTTTAGAGTATCCTACTCGCTTCACAGAACATCATCATTTTGATCCATCTCTAACTAAAGAATCATATACTATAGTGAAAAGTTTTGAGGATAGAATTGAGTATTTTATCTAGTAACAGGTGAATATTTTTTTGTCATAATATGTTTTTATTTATTAGAAATAAAAAAACTGGCCCAACATCCAAAAAACAAAACCAAACCTAAAACCAATCCCTAAAACAAAACCAAAACCAAACTAAAAACCAAAACCAAAACCAAAACCAAAACCAAAAGGCATTAAAAAGGTCTAAAAAAGTGAAGACCAAGAGCATCCCCAATATCGATGTCCACTCCTGCTGAAGTAAGTGATCCAAGGGAATTGAATTGCATAATAGGGGGAATGGGGGTCACCCTAGAGTCTAATAAATCAGCAAGCCAATTACCCTCGCACAATGTGTGGATAATTATGGTGTCATGGGAAAGAAGATCCTTGCATTTTCTAATGAGATATGTGATCTTAAAAGGAGAATTGATGTTGCCTTTGAGGGAGATCCAAATGATCTTCAAGTCTTTATCCACTGTATCCAAGGGAAGAGCCCTCAAAGAGCACAGTTCTAAGCCACTAAGCATGGAATTGGACTTTGCCACCAAAGAGTCACCAGCTCCATAAGAGCTATTGAATTATAGGACCACATAGCCATATGTTTCCCAAATAGCCCCTCCTCCCTTCCTGCCCCCCTTTTTGCAAGCCCCATCATTGTTTATTTTTAGCCCGTGAGAAGGAGGGTGCCATATTACCCAAGAACTGGGCCTCATAGGGGTGGAGTCCCGGGAGATTGAACCATGATGGAGTAGCGACTAAGGGAGGGTGCTAACTCATGATTCTTGTGGAGTGAATCCAGCTCAACGATCAACAACCTGGACCAGAGGATCAAGTCCTGGGGAGAAGGGTGAGACCCATGGTGCCTTGCATTGTTGTGCGCCTGCCAGATGCTTCAAAAATCTAACAGCGAGTGTAATTGAGCATCCATCCTCTTTATTCTTGGTGGTGGTACCATAGTACCAGTGCTGGAAAAACAGCGAAAGAGAAGAAGACATACCTAAAAACACCATATTCCCCCCAAGGCATTTCATAGCTAGCCAGCCCAGTCACCTTGATGTAAAATGTGGGTCTAATTCTACTCTTTGGGAGTAGAGAAGCAGCGGCATCTTGAGGCAAGAGGAATACCTTTATCCTTGATATACATCTCTGTAGGGATAAAATTGGAATAGACTCTCCATATTAGAACATTTAACATGGAGGAAATGTACTTGCACCAGAGAATAGAACCCCAAGGGGTGCTTTCCGGCTGCTTAGGAAATGTATTCATGTAGTCCCTTTGTAAGAATCTGCCAGAAGGGGAACCCTTAAAGACTCACCTGTCTGTGGATTTGTCCAGGAAAATATTAGGGAATTGATCCTCCATGGGAGTGTTGAGGACATCCTTGAGAAAGTTAGGATGGAGGAAGGCCTCCTTAATCAAGTGGATGGGGGATAGACTTCCCAGGAATCCAGGAAAGCCGCTTCCCTAGTTGCACTCCCATAAATTGGAGGTTCTTTGCTCGATGGTCCATTGGGAGTGTTTCTAAAGGGAGGAAACATGGGTATGGAGAGAGCTCTAGAGGGGGGAAGGTTTCCTGCCATTCTCCCTGATCTCGAAGCCATAATTCCCCCTGATGAAGATACTCCACAAAGTCTATCCCTTGATAACTTCCTAGGTGAACTTTCCTTGCAAGAAGAACATGGATTCTCCCAGAATCCTCACATTAAAGCCACCATGCACTAGTGGAATCGCTAATATAGTCCAAGAGGCTCATCTGCACCAACCTTCCCCATGTGTGTACCATATGATGAAGTTATGGATAGACATCAGCCAGTTGATGACATACCAAGGGACCTTAAGAACAAGAAAAATGTGCAAGGGGATAGAGGACAACACACTGTTTTTAAGAGTGATCCTACCCCCAAAAGAAAGAAAACAGTTCTTGATGTTGTTGATGAGCCTAATAAACCAGTTAGACAAGTCCTCAAATTTTTGAACCTAAATCCTCCAATGAGCAATAGGGGCCCCCAAATAGGTCATGGGAAACTACTTTCCATGGATCCAAAGTAAAATTTCAATAATAGCATGTGTCTTCTCAGGCAGTTCGAAGGAAAGAAAACAACACTCTTTTCCCGGTTGATAAGTTTCACAATCCATTGAGCGTATTCATACAAGATCCTCACCAAGATCTTGATATAGGGTACCCTCCTGTTGGTAAATAACACCACATAAACCGAAAAGAGGAGGTGGGAAAATCTGGGGACTTGAGACCCACAATGGAAGGGGCGGATAGCGCCTTGCTGCATGGATGACGAGATGTTCCTGCTAAGGGCGTCTTAGGCCAGAATGAACAGGACTGGGAAGAGGGTACCTCCTTGACGTAGGCCTTTAAAAGACTTTATAAACCCACATTGTTTCCCTGCAAACCTGATGTTAAACAAAGGGACGCTATAGCAACAGAAGAGGATATCAATGACAACATCTGAGAAACCCATACATCTCATGGTACGGGTGATGAAGTTCCACTATGAACAATCATATGCCTTATCCATACCCAATTTAATAACCATGTCTGATCCCACATCCTTCTTGTTCAAATCACAAACCATCTCCTAGGTGAAACCAATGACCCCTTGGATCGATCTCCCTATGATGAAGGCATGAGGCTCATCCGAAATCGACTGGTGTGTGAAGGTGGTGAGACTACTATTAACTATGGTAGACAGGATCTTATAGGAAAAGTTATGTAGACTGATGGGCTAGTACTAAGAGATAGTGGAGGGGGAGAAAAACTTCTGGATTAGGATCATGGTGGTAGTAGACGCCATGCGCGGGAGAGAGCCGCCTCTGAATAAATCCTGGATTGCCTTAGACAAATCTTTTTTCATAATGTTCCATGAAAGGGTGTAGAAGGAGCCTGGGAAGCCGCCTCGACCAGACACACTATCAGGGTTGAGATAGTTCACTGACTCCCATATCTCCTTCTCATCTGGGAAGCTGTAGAGAATTTCATTTGCATGGATAGAAATGTTGTGTGGGATCGATTCAAATAGATCCACCTGTCTAGAGGGATAACCCTTCTGGAAATGAGGGTTAGGATTGCATAACCGAGTTCGGATGTGGGTGCACACCATAGTGCCAATCAGCTTCAGATCGCTGGAAAAGGACCCATCCTCAAGCCTCATATTGGGAACATGAACTTTCTATTTCTCCTTCAAGAAAGCATGGGAGAAGGATGTATTATGATCCTGCTCTCTAAGCCAAGAAATGTGGGCCCGTTTTCGTAGGTGTCGTCCCTGTTCATGAATGACCTCATAAAACCAATGATTTTTTATTCAGAGAGCAGTAAATGGCTCATCATCCCACTAATCTTTCAAAGACAGCTCAGATCTCTCGACTAGTGGTTCTTTAATCTCTCTTGATGGTCCTTGGATGTCCACAGAGGCTTCAAGTCCCTGAAGTCTTCTGTGTGGGTTATCCTTCCCTATTTACCGCTACCTTTCCAGAACATGGCCTTCTAGGGGAGATCGGTAACTCACATGGTGAGTTTATATGTGCAATTGAACGTAATCTCCACCTGCATGACATAGCTACGGCCCAGATCTATGTGGTCGTGAATCTCTCAACTCCTCCCCTAGCTCATATCATCCTTTTTGTTGGGTCCTCTTTAGAATGGACTTATCATCCCTTCTACCCTTCAATGCCTATTTTTTGTGGCAGCTGTCGCATCCACAACCACATGTCTTTAGATTTTAGTTGACACTCCTCCCACCATGCTCCCTTAAGGAAACCGATTCATTTCGATAAAAGAGAATATTCATCTACAGTGCCTCCTGCCAACCGCCTGATTGTCTGGTGGACCCTGATCCGTGTTGTCCTCTGCCCCTGGTTCCTCCATCCCCCCTTACCTTTCTCTTCCCCCAACCCCACCTCTTCCCTTTTCCCTTTCCTCTTCTCTATCGCCCTCTGCATGTCCATGTCTCAGGTCTTGGCTTCCTCTCCCCCTTTCTTTCGCCGACATTTCCCCTGATCCATCTCAACATTCCTCTTCCCTCGCCCCCTCCACCCTACTTAGAGCTGGTCCCTTTCTCACCCAGTACTTTCGTCTTGGTTGTTTCTCCCCAAGAATGAGCCAGGTTGAATGGCCCTTCCCAGATGTGGTCCCTGATTCCCAGTGCCAACTCCTTCGCAGTCTTAACATCATTGGAGGACCAAACTTTCTGAAGCTCATTGGGAAAAAGAAGAGTCTGCCACGCCCACCCTGGCTCATAAGATTCTTCTTTCTCACCATCTCCCCGCATATCCTCATCATTGAGGATGGTTACTAGATCACAGACAAGAGGTGCTTTCATTATTTCATTGGATCTTTTCCAACCGGCTTCGTCGCATGGGGCTAGCATCAGGCGCACACTGTTCAAATGATCTCGGTCATTATATGGAACGACCGTGGTCTTGGGTCCAGGTTGAAAATGGACTTCCTCTACTCCCAGGTGTCTATCCATAATGTTCCAATAGTTGTTGTTTTGGATCCCAAACATTGTCCTCTCAATATCGGGGATTTTTCTAAGCGAGTCGGAAATTTTTATTTCATGAATGGCGAGCCGATGAATCATCGCATCTGGATCTTCTGGAGCACTAGTTGGATGATCTAAAGTCTTGCATTATCGAACCAGTATCTCTCGGTCAAAGTGATGGATGGGAACCAGTCTTCTTTCTGTTCCTTTATTTGTGCTATGTGCGACGGTAACCTATTTCTTATGACCAGTATCATAGATATTTTAAATCAGGTTGTAATTTCAAAGTAAAATGTCAAGGAACCAAAATCGGTTAGCCATGGTGTTTCATTTTCGGGGTAGGGTGATGAATCTTCTGGGTGTAGGAAACGCCATTTTGAAAGTGAATGTGGGTGAAATCCAACCCTAGAATAATTTTTTGATAGCTCTTTCACATATTTTATGTGCGGAAGAGATGGTCACGAGATGCCACAATGCACGAGGTTCCTGAAGCAATGTTCTTCTTACAGCAGGATGGGTCATGTTTAGAATTTATGTCTTTCCTTCTCTTCAGAATCTAGTAGCAGTGGATCCACACCTTCACCTTTGTTAGGTATGGGGTATATGACTCCACAACAAGCTAGATGTTCATTTTCCACCAGCTGATCAGGCTAAGGTAATGGTGGTTGTCCTGGTTGAGGAAATAAAGTTAAATATTATCAGCATCAGAAGAGTGGGCCTGCTCAGGCCAACAAAGAAGTGTCTCAGGGTTGTGGTTTAGGTCTCATGTACACAGTACAATCAGCACCAGAGGAGCATAGTGCAGGACCATGTACGGTTATAGGTAATATTCCAGTAGCCTATACTTTTTCTTGTTCAATTTTTGATATCGGCGCATCACACTTCTTTTTATCTAATGTTATTTTTGAATGTCTTGGTTTTCTAATTGAGTACCATAGTGCAGTCTTATCTCTCAACACTCCTCTATGAGTCAAGACTGAGGGAATATGCCAGTGCCGAGAATTCCGCTTTGCAATTGGTGGGAACCATTTCATTTGTAATTTCTATATCCTCAATATGTATGGCATCACAGTCACTGTTCATATGAAATGGCTTGCTCCTTATCGTGCTCAAGTGGATTTATATCACTACCGCATATCCTTTCCATCCCCTAAAGGGATACTAATATCTACCCAAAGGAGAATGTGATATGCAGGTAGACTGAGCTAAGCCAAAATATGTAGGGTTGGGCATAGTGACCGCTCAGTTGGAAACTCTCTTCATGAGCGATCAGGGAACACATGTGGTTGAATTCCCTGTAGTAGTGGATCTTTTCAGGGATGTCTTCCTTGGTGATTTTTATGGATTACATTATATGAGGGACATGGATTTAACTATCAATATCGTGCTAGATGTGGCACCAGTGTCAGTTCCCCCTTATCATATGGCACCAATAGAGCTATTGTAACTCAAAACAAAGCTTGAAGACCTCAAGGATAAATGTTTCATCAGACCTGGCACATCATCGTGGGATTAACATGTTCTTTTAGCCAAGAAGGAATACAGTACCTTTAGGATATGAGTGGATTATCATCGACTCAAATTGTTCATGATAAAAAATTGATATCCATTACCTTGTATAGATGATCTCTTTTACTAGATCTGGGTAGCAACTATTTTCATTATAATTTATCGGAGGTCGGGATACCACCAAGTGCATGTGAGACCATCTAACATACCACATAATGCATTCCGAATTAGGTACAGCTTGTACAAGTATCGAGTTATGCCTTTTGGTCCCACAAATGAGTCGATAATCTTCATGGATTTGATGAACTTAGTCTTTCAAACATATCATTACTCTATTATGATAGTCATTTTAGATGGAATCTTGTTGTATTCGTGCTCTAGACACAACCATGAAACCCATCTTGATATCGTGATGAGTACACTAAGAGAGAATCAGCTATAAATCATACTCAGCTAATGCCACTTCTGGATTGATTATTTTCTCTTCATGGGTAATATTCTATCTGAAGAAGGAGTATCTGTTGACCTAGAAAAGGTGAGTGTCATAGATTAATGGGAGAAACCATGATTGTATTTCACTTCCGTAGTTTCCTGGGGATTTCTGGCTATTACAGGAACTTCATCTAAGATTTACCTCTCTTAACAGAACCTCTTACTGCCCAGACTGTGAAATTTATATAGTTCATCAGGTCAAGATCTTGTGAGAAGTATTTTAAGAATTTGAAAGGAAGACTAACCTTATCCCCGATCCTGATTCTTCCTGAGCCAGTTAAGAGGTATACTATTTATTCGGATGCTGCAGGAATCGTACATGGTGTTTTTTTGATGCAGGGTGATAAAGTTGTGGATTATAGATCCCACCAGATGAGACCTCATGAGCGGAACTATCATACACATGACCTTGAATAGGAATCTTTGGTTCATGCTCTACTCTATTAGAGGCACTACTTTTTGGGTGAAAAATTAATAGTTTACACGGATCATAAAAGCTTAAAATATATCTTCACTCAACGATACATGAATATAAGATAGTGAAAGTGGGTCCAATACTTGTAGTCATTCGATGTTGAGCTTTCATATACACCTATAAAGGGTAATGTCATGGAATACTCATTAAGCTACAAGACACAAACACAGGCTGTTCACGTATCCAGCAGTGTGTGGAAGATGACATCTTTATTATTTGAGATGCATATGGAGGTTCTAGAATAGCATGGGAAACAAGTTCTTATTGCTCTTTCAGTGATTTATTCTCTTATATAGAATATCTGTTGGCAATAGTTTAATGATCATGAGGGGTTCATTTTGAGGGAAAACATTAAAGTAGAGAAACCTACTTCCTGGTTGGGTTGTTGATGGAAGTGGATCTCTCCTTTACAGTGGCCATGTATAGGTACCTTTTGGTATACGGGAAGAGATAATTAAGGAATATCAAACCTCCATTTATGTAGATCATCCGGGGCTGACCTAGATGTAGAGAGACATGTGTCGACAATACTGTTGGCCTGGTATAAAAAAGCAGATAGCGGGTTTCATCACTTTGTGCTCCACCTACCAATAGGTGAAGGAACAACACCAGTGACTTGTTGGACTCCAATAGAATAAATCCATTCTTGAATGGAAATGGAATGACATCCCCATGTCCTTTATTATTGTATTTCAAAGACCTCCTCTTGGAAGTGATGCAATATGGGTGGTTTTCAACAGGTTTTTCATGGTTGTGCACTTCTTACCTATCTGGGAGACATTTACAATTGATGAGGTGGGAATGATTTATATCTGGTAGATTGTTTTACTTCATGAAGTACCTTGTTCTACTATATCAGATAAATATGTCTTCTTTACTTTGTGGCTCCAGCATGGGTTACAAAAGGCACAGGGTTCACACATTATTTTGAGTAAAACATATCACCCTCAGATAGATGAGTTGTCTAAGATTACTATACATGTGTTAGAGGATATTTTATGGGCATGTATCCTTGATTTTGGTGGTTCATGGGAGAAATATATACCTCTTGTTTAGTTGAGCTATAATAACAAATTCTAGGTGACAATTAAAATGGATTCATATGAGGCACTCTATGTTGGATCCTTTCATTCTTCTTTTTGCTGGCTCGAAGCAGGTGAGGAAGCTCTGTTGAGTCCTCATCACGTTCAAGAAACATCTAAGAAAGTTCAGCTAATTCAAAAGCATATGACTACATCTCAGTCTAGACTAAAGTCGTATACTGATCATCATCATAGACCTCTATAGTACATGGTTTATCATCGAGTCTTTCTATATATTTCTCCGAGGATGGGATACAGGTGTATTAGGAGACAAGGAAATTTATCACCGAGATACATCAGGACATTTGAGATAGTGGATAGAGTTGTGCCTGCAGCCTATCGGTTGCTATTACCTCTGATTTATTGTTCCCTATATGACATTTTCCATGTATCTCAGCTCTGAAAACATCATCCAGAACCATATCATTCTTTTGACCATGAAAACATCTAGAGATAGGAAGATACATCCTTTGCAGAGCATCAAATCTGTATCATCGACCATTGCACGAAAGTCTTCTGAGGTAGGTCATTCCCTCTGGTCTTGGTTTTATGGAAACATAGGCACATTCAGTATGAGACCTAGGAGTGAGAGACGGGTGTACGCGCATAGTGGCCAGAACATTTCTCGGACGACATTCCACTTCCCTCAAAAGGGATACTCGGGGATGAGTTGCCTTATGGAGGAGAGGTTGTAACATTCTGGATAGAATCATGTATGGACCGTTTTAAATTCCTTTCTAATTCTTTAATGTTACCCATGGCGCGCATTTTTGCACTCCAATGCGGGTCCCACACTGGTATTTAAATAATTTAAACAACAACAGAGGTTTAAAAAACATTAATCCC
Organism: Viscum album; assembly: GCA_963277665.1. NCBI lineage: Eukaryota > Viridiplantae > Streptophyta > Magnoliopsida > Santalales > Viscaceae > Viscum > Viscum album. Next base: position 1,222,156,600 of record OY728131.1, on the reverse strand, counting down.
ACTTTAGCATGTTGATTTGGAATAAAATAATTAATTAATGATTAAAATAAACTATAAATATATCTAAAGAAAAGTTAATAAAATTAAATAAGGGATTAAAAGAGGTGTAAAAAAATAAAAAGAGGGTTACATAAAAAAAATTACTAAATGGGAGAGTACGTTTTTTTATTATTTTTATCCTTTTTCTTTTCCATCATTTTTATTCTATATTACTTTTCATTTTATTTTCCATTGTTAATTTATTTTAACTCCCTATCATTATTCTTTTCTTTTTATTTCTTTTATTCTTTGATTTTTCTGTCCTCCCTTCTTCTCCTCCCCCTCACATCGCGCCTCCCCCTCTCCCTAGGCGGTGCACCACCCTACTCTCACATTGGAAGACCACTACACCTCTATTCATCATCTTTTTTCTACACTTTTAGTTGCTCTATAAACCATAGATTATTCAAAAACATGCGCATTTAGAATTGTAGAGATTTGTTGAGTATCCTTACCGTAGTTCATCGCGAAATGATTTTACCCTATTTTGGGATTTTTCTGAGACCATTAGTTCTCTTCCATTTTCGGTCAAATAATATCCAACTGCAGATCATAGAATCATCTGTGACCATATTTTTGGGTTTATACATGCTTTTACTCTGTTTTGTTGCAATTTATAAAAATGCATGTTTGTTCCGTTCACTGGTTCCTACCGACTTTGGGCCAATTCACCCAATCTTTTCAATTTAATTTTTAAAGATAATTTTTAAAACCCTATATATCATAAATTATATTTTTTAAATTGTTTCAATATGGTTGGACACTCTTTTGGGCATCAAAACGTGGCTGGTGTAATTTTTGTTAGCCCATGCATTTAATTTAGTTAACATCATGTATTGCACAACCCGATTTTTTGTGTTGAATTTAAAGAATTAATTTATATTAATTATGAACCTTGAATTATTGGATCTTTGTTAGTTTTTTATTCTTAATCATATATATATATATTAAATAGTGCATTTATCTTCTTATTCATATGTGATATCATTCCTTGTTAAGTTGTTACGCTGCAATATTAAATTAATACCTTGTATTTTATGGGTTTATCTGCTTATATTTCAAGCTGGAATTACATATGAATAATATTACATATCAATTACTATAGAAAATTACAGAAATTCAGGGTGAGGAGACAAGGTGGGTCCAATATTAAGGGCCATTCTTGGACCCTCCATTCTTGACGATTACCACTATGCGTCAGGGGGCACTGTCTTTGGATTTTCCAGACCCATAAATCCACAGGATTTATAAAAACTTTTGAGTGATGCTAGTTCTAAAAGGTCCCATCCTGGATAGATCTTTCAGAAATGTGGCTATTCCAGCCTCTGATTATACTCAACCCCTTTTTTCATGATTATAACAAAATCATAGTAAAGCTATCCTCAACGGATACTTCGTATTTCAAAATATATCATTGGACATGCTCAGTATTGTTGGATAATTTGATGGATGTAACATAGCGATAACTTTGTTGTGGGATCCGAAACCAACGCTCAACTTGAACATTAATAATGATGCACTAAAAGTTTCTGTTAATTCCTATTTAGTTCATTTGAGAATTGTAACATTTTTCTGGTATATTGAATCACGCATGGTTGACACATGATTTATACACCAAGTTAAAGCACAAGCTTGTGGGTGTATCTCTTCCATTTTTTACCTTTCTTTTCCAGGATTATATATTTTTATATGTTCATTTTTCTTATTATATGAACTCCTTTTAGACTTCTGGCTTAGCCCAAAGCATGTGATTAGGGATGAGTACCATTGGGAACCCCGACATAGTTATTTATTTTATTGCACATAATTTATTATCTACATTTTTTATATAATGGAACAATGCATTTTATTACTAGATGATATGGAATGGTATAGACATCGTGGGTTCCACACTTCTCAGATTTTATCTCACACCCCTATCGGGCATCGTTTTCACCTGAGTAGATTAAATGTTTGTGGGTATTGACAAAGGTAAGTGTTCTTATTATGGTTCTCGATTATTTCTCGCTTCTTATAAAGGAGACCCTGATAGAGGACTGATCCATTATCTTGATGGTGTTGTTTGAATTTTTGTATTTTATTTTTATTTGATTGTAATCATGGGTTTCTGTTTTTTTTTGCTTTATGTTTAGACATACCTCATAGAATGACATTTTTTTGAGCTTCCCCACTAGATTAATATTCAGTTGGATTATTCATATTTCATAGGCTCTGGTTTATTCATTTATATTCTTCCTTGATTTATTATTAATTTTTTTACGTTTTTTATGTTAATACCTTTTACTTATGAGGTTATAGTCTCCCCAGCAGACATTAAAATGGATATCTATGGTAGTCGGTATCCTCTATCTTTCGGGGAGATGCTCTTGAGGTTATGTGGCTTCCCATCTCAGGGAACCCTTCAGGTGGATCCTGGTATGGGGATGCTACATACCAGATATCATTCTTATTAAAATAGTATGATATATATTCATGTTTTTTTAGGAAATATATTAATTAATATGGAACTAAATTTTATCGATGTTTTTATTTTTATTTCAACACCATCCATTGATATGCATGATGATAAATTAAGATAATAAGCCCAAAATCCTCAAAATACTACTCCTTATATTAGATTTTGAATTGAAAAAAGGAAAAAATATAGTTGATAACCATATTTATGATCACTTTTGAAGTATTAATTTTGGAAAATATGATAATCAATATTTAATTTCAGAATTATTTACTTATGAACACTTGATTAAATGGAAGGCACAAAAATTAGCATGATATTTTTTCATGGTCCACCACTTTTATATAGAAATCCTTCAAAGGATGTTTTTTAAAAACATGAATAATATATTCCTAGAATATTTGAGTATTTACTATTTGTAAAAACTGTTTATCATCAAAATTATAGATAATAGGATTATCATGAGGTTTATTATAATATATTAAGTTACTTCAATTCTAAAATATTATAATTATAAACTTCTTGAAAAAACATTATAAGTGACAAGATTGTAGTGATGTGGGTTCATTGTGTACTATACATTTAAACCTTTTCATAGATGTAATAAAATTAATTTTATCATGTGATGAATTCCATATTACTAAAATAAATAAATAATTGAAAAATTATATAGTTTGGTATAATGGTAGAAGAGGTATTTTTTGTTTGGGATCATGATTTTATGGAAGACATCCAAATGACAATGAAATGAGAAAATTTTAGTTCTTATAGATAATTTATCCAATTGTTTATAAAAAATACCTATATTAAAGAAAAAGGTATCTGGTATGTAGATTTTTTTAAGAGAATCATTTTTTAATGATTTGGAATAATAAGGGTCATAACCATTGCCAATTTTTTTCACATACATTCATTTTCTCTTGGAAAATAATATCACATAAAATTGAAATATATGAACTAAAATTATAGGATATTATGGTATTCAATTTCTAATATTATGAATACTATAAGTCAATACTATTACATATGGATGAGAATCGGAATATGTGGATTGAATCCCATAAGAATACTAGGATACTCATTGAAAGAGTGGCGTAATTTCTTTAAGAACATATTAATAAAATAATTGAGGGTAGGAGAAGTTAATTTATTCAACACATGGTTGAGTTTATTCCCTTCATGTTGAGATTAGGATGGTCGAAACCATTTCATACTTTGAAATATTTTTTAATTAATATTTTTTAATTTCAAGGATAAAAGTTTATCTACTATAAATAAACAAAGGTTGCATATATACATTGAAGCATACTCAATAGAAGATCCAATATAATCAACCTTGTAATAATAATCTAAAATTAATATTTATTTGAATTCTCTAATGAATATTCTCTTGGGAGGTCACCCAATTCTAAGAGTTATCTACTAATTTTTTTTAATATACTAGTTCCAATAATAGAAAATCATTATGCCAATGCTTTGGAACCATTTGTATAGGTCCCCAAACGGTTTGTATAGAAATAACTAATAGTATGGTGGGTCGTTGGATGTTAAGGCATTAGTATAGAATTATACCCATGTTTTTGTAAAATTATCAGTATAAGACATATGAAAAACAAATACCAATAATTTCATAAAACCATTCATATAGGTAATGTTAAAAATAAAACCCCGCTCGATTATGATCATAACACCTCTAATTTATAATCCAAGAACTTAACCAATAACCTAACTTGACATTCGTGAACATAATTTCATAAAGATAAATATGTATATTCGTAAGTAGTTTAAATTTTTCATTTATTTGATGTTATTTTACAATATAATACATATAAAATATGGCCAATTATACCAAATATTTTGAAATCCATTGGTATTGGTGGATACCAATATTTTTAGAACCGTTGGTATAGGCTATATGATATTTTGAGATATACCAATGGTTTTGGACAAACTGTTGTTGTATGTTGAACCTATACCAGTTTTTTTAGAAACCATTGGTATAGGGTGTATACAAGAGACCTATACTAACAATTTTGTCCAAAACCATTGGTTTAGGGTCTCTCCATGGCACATATACCAAGGTTACTGGGAAACTATGGGTATAGGTCCTCTCTAAAGGACCTATACGAATAGTTTTTTCCCAATTAATTGTATAGTTATGTTAGTTTAACTCATATTTCTAGTAGTGGTCACCCCAATATTTAGATGGAATGAGTTTCCTACACATGTGTTAGATAATAAAAACATATTCCTTAAATGTGACCATTTACACCAACTGAAAAGACCTAATTTTATCGATATATTAATAAAATACCCATAACCAATACTGATTCACATATATTCCCTAGATGATTTAGTTTTATGGTTTTAAAGAAATTGGAAAAACACTTCATGTAACAAACCCCATGTCTTACTAATCATATGTTATTTTTTTCTATTTTGAATTTATTTTATTAATCCATAAGAAAAATTCAATATCTCCAATAAAATTCTCCACAAATTTTCCCTTCTAAATGTTTTTTATACAATATCATTCTTTATAACCATAAAAAATGGAAACACAACAAATTTTTATCCTAAGTACTATTTAAGGGATAAAATTGGAGATATCAAATAATTATCATAAGTGAAAATAATATAATCATGAGGGTATAAGAACAAGATCATAAGTTATGAAAACATAACCATCATGTTAGGGATCATAAATCATGACTAATGGAATAAGGAATTTTCATAACAGAAGGCGTAAGTCATAAGATTGTGGAATTGTCTATAATTATAAATTTTCTAATCGATATATCATGAGAATAAGACATTCATTTTTAAATATAGATAATAAATGAAAAACAAATCCCCAGTAGGAGATCTCTACCAAGACTATCATTGTGGATTAAGACCAAGAGTATATTGGGATCACTCTATATTCCCATAAACAATGTAATAATTTGTAATGGCCACAAAACAAAATATTAAACACATATAGGCTTGGGATGACTACTTATGGGCCTTCTGGGGATTAGGAAAACAACCTAAATACACTCTTAGCCTATGTATTTTCACCTGTACAACATATAGGGCTTCTGATTACCTTTTTTCCCTTTTTTATTTCTTATGATATAAAAAATTTCCCAACACATTATATAGATGTAATTTTTTTGAACCAAACTCCATATAATGAAATTTATATATATGTATTCTATACGATTAAACAATAGTCATTATTTCATCATATCTTATTGTGACTATCTAAAAGAGATGGGTTTCATAAAAACATAATTAAAATAGTATCCACATAATCTATCATGTCAAGGAATATGGATGGTATCATTAGAGTATACCCATTGTAAATCATAATATTAGTTTATGTATGTTGACATCAATAAAACAACATTTATAAAAGAAGAGATTTTTTTTGAAAAAAAAGAATAAAAATCCATTCCTTTAGTAATGTTTAAAAAAGAAGAATTTCAAAAAATGGGAATATGATTCTCATTTTAATACCATGTAAAATTGTAATATAATAGTATAATGTAAGAGTTAGGGTTTTTGGAAAAAATGATTCATTTAATGAATATTAAAAAATGATTCTGTTGAAACTCTTTTCAAATGTGTAATGTAACATATATGGAAAATATTGTATGAAATTAATATTAAAAAAATTTAAAAGAAAGTAAGATGTGGTTAAAATTTAGATTAAATATTCATCAGAGAATATAATATGAATTTCTTAAAACTATATAATGAATATAGACCTAAAAAATCCTCAAGCTAGATGATAAATAAGTTCGATTGTTCTTAAAAAATAAATTTTGTAAATTTTATTACCAAAATGGGGTCAAATATAAGAATACTTGAATAATTGGAAACAAATATAGTAAAAATAAATTTTAATATTTTTATACGAGAAATGTCATTATTTTTTTCAATGTAAATTGTAATATAGACAATCTCAATAAAAAGTGATGTTGTACTATAAAATCATCATAGATTTGGTAACCATTGATTAAAAACTAGTGAGACAAATAACCATAGATGTGTTTTTAAATCCACAAAATTTTCATGGAAAACATCATAAATGACATTAATTGGTTATATATATGATGCATAATAGAAATAATGTGGTGAATATATAACATATCTCTATGATGTAAAATTGTGATGAGTAAACCCAAAAAACATTGTAAAATATTGAATAGAAATAGTTTGAAAATAGAACATGAGATAGATATTTAAATCCATTTTATTTCAAGATGTATTCATTGAGACATATTTTGGGTATCATAAACAAAACATAATATAAAATAAGTTTAAAATATGTAATATATCTTGAAAAATAAAAATGAGTTAAGAAACCCTTACAACTTTTCTAACATTTTGATTAAAAACCCCATAAAAATAGAAAAAAATGTAATTAAAATTTAAATACCATGAATAATAATATAATAAAAATTAAATACTCTAAGGATTTATCTTATAGACTATATAAATAATAGGTTAATAATATTAAATATGTCTCAAAGAATATCATTTTAGATGAAACATTTACCTCATTCATCCACTTAGTTAAACATTCTCTATATTCATGTATGATAAATTTAGATATATTGAAGACATTTAACTGAAATATATTAATATTTAAATTAATTTATATCATTCCGTTATAAATTTAAATTATCCAATTCTTAATAATTCATGCTCAAAATTAATTATTAATTGTTAACTGTTCCATTTTCATAGAAATGTTTGCTTCAAATATCCAAGTACAATCACCATGATAAAAGTTTTATCATCTCCAAAATCCTATACAGGGTTTTATTATAATTTTTATTCATTTAATATACTATTTTAGTATTCCATTATGTTTTTTCCTAAAGAATAAAATACATCATTTCATGGATATAATAGTATGTACATTCACATGACTAATGTTTTTTATTTTTATAATGGATGAAAAAGAAATAAATTAGATAAATGTTAAACTTTCCATAATCATAATATTACTTTTATTTTAAAATGTATTAATTAAATAAATTTATATGATCATAATAGTTATATGGTAATGAAAAATAATATATATCACTTCAGGGAGATGGTAGTTGAAACATACACATACTTGATTATTTTAGTTTCTATATGACGAGTGGTGGAGAAGGAAAATAAAATATTATCTTTAAAGAATAATTTTTTTTCATAAATATCCCATGTATTAATTGAATTCATCAATATAATAATAAATGATAAGTTGGGAAGAATAATTAAATACATCACTTCATTGATATGATAATATATACGTACACAAGAGCGATATTTTCATTTTCAATTAGTTACAAATTGGGTATATAATGATTGTAAAATTATCATAAAAAATTCACTATATTTAATATAAATAATTCATTATTTACTGTTGTTATTGAATATATGAAAGCATTAATGATGAAACCAACATGAAATAATTTGTCTAATATATATACATCTTATTTTTAAATCTTCTTTTCGATTGAACTTAGTGACTTTGTATGAGAGGATTATAGTCACAACGGCATATTGGGAACAAGTTATGGAATTTTAGGATTGGGATTTATCTTTAAATATTTTTAGAAAATCAAACTCACATGTTCCTTTTTAAAAGGTAATATCAAGTCACCTTTTCTATGGAAAACAATGGCTATTCACAAATAGTAAGCCTTTGAGGGTCCTCAAAATAAATTTAAAATATGAAAAGATGATCATAATAATAAAATTTATGTAATTATTGAATATTTTTCATCTATAATTTTCTTCATATTTTATTATTCTCTTAAAACACTTTTTAATATATTTTTAAACATTAAATATCATTAATATCTTTTTATGTACTATACAAAAAAATTACTTTAAAACCATAACACACAACGAAATTTGAATTTTAATATTTAAAAGATTAATTATGCTTAATTTTGATCCATAAAAGTCATGAAATTCCATATGTTATTCCAAAAACAAGACTTTTAGAATTTTTAAAACTATATACATCAATTTTTAACCTGGTGTCACTATTGTTACATCTAAGATATCTAAGAGTTTTAAGTAATTATTCCATCACTAGAGTTTTAAAAATAAATTACCACCATCAATATAATCTATTTACGGTCTAGATTTTGATATTAAACATATAATTATGTATATTTACCCATTTAATTATCATGAAAAGTATTAAGAGAATGAGAGGGCCATTTTGGTTTATATTAATTTTAAAATATAAAAGAAATAGAATAATTGGATAAAGTTAAACAGAATGGAAAATTTTATGAATATAAGATACTCTAGGGTCTAAATACAGTCATAAAAGGAAATTTGGACATTTTGTGGAGGTATTTTAGGACTTATATATTACTTTAGCCCCTTGTTAATCCCATTAACCATTATTATAGTGAAAATGATTTATTATGGTAACCATTCATTATAACTTTAAATTGAGATATGACTTATTAAAAAATTTGAACCATGAAATTCTAAATCTAAAATCCATTTTTCTATATTAAATTTTTATATGTGGTAAAACTTATATTTAATATATTTATGAAAAATATAATGAAAATTTATTTTCATAAAAATTACTTTTTGAGGATAAACAAGATTTTAAAAAACATGTATAATGTATACTCTGAGGGAATTAATTGTATTTTTTAAATAAAATGAGACATATTAGTAATTATTTCAAACAAAACATAATGGAAATTTTTAAAAACTATATTTAAATAGATGAACTGAAACATGTTTTTACATGAAAATAATATATTACTTAGATTTTTAAAATGGCAGACATATGTTTTCTATATTGAACTGAATATTTTAAATTTATTATATTATTGATTTAATAAATAGTTTTTCTAAAAAATGGTTTATTAACATTCATTTCATCATATTATCTTGATATTGTCATAAAATTTACACTATTTATAAAATCATTATTTTTTACTATTCAACCCAAAATCAATATTTTCAAAAAATCCAAAATTAACCATAAGATATTTTTGATATGATGAAAAAAAATGGAATAATTTTATTAAAATTTAATTCAGAAAAATTATAATTATACTTTACATAAAAAAGATATATTGAAAATCCTTTTTTATTATAAAAATAAGTATTTTAGAGATTAGGTGTTCTTAGAATTACATCACATTAATTACCAAAGAAAGTCCATTAATTATTTTAAATGTTATAAAAAAATTATTTATTTATTTTTACTAGTATTTTAAATAAATTGTTATTCTATTTATTTTGGTGTTGTGTATATCACATGTTATTCAACAAGGCATTTAAAAAAATTAATACATACTAAATTCTTGTGGGGTTTCATTCCACCAAAATAAATAAATTACCCTAATAAAAAAATTATTATATATATTGGATTAAAAAATTTCCATAATCAATTCCCTAGGAGTAAAGATGACTTAGAAAAATATTTATTTTAAAAATATCCTAAATAATTAAATTGAAAAATCTAGGAAAAGAAAAAAATGTGAACTTGAAGATTATTACACATATGTGACAAGAACAACTTATTTATCCACGTTGATTATATATACATTGTGAAAAGGATACTAATTTCTATTGTGACAATGAATACTTTCTTAAATATTTATTATTCCCTTCTATTACATTTTTCATCCTCATACTCCAAAATGTGTTTCCAAGAAGTATATCATGGTTACGATGTGACATTTTCCACTTTAAGACCACATTTTTTTTCCATTTCTTGAGTTGAGGAATAAATTCAGCATTAAGAAAGACAGTATGGGAAAATATACATACTTCATTTAATTCAATTTTATAAGAAAATATTTATCCTTCAGTTTTCATTCGTGCATTTTTATGTCTCTTCTTCAACTCATATTGTATAAGATAAAAAACCATGAATAAATTTTCAAGCATGAAGCACTAAAATTAAATTTAAACAAATATAATGATCCATAAAAATATGACACTTTATTTCTCTTGTCTCAAAACATTTAGAAAAATAACATTATTTAATATTTACCTAATATGAATAAACATGTCTATAATGAAAAAATACAGTCACTAGTGGAAATATGGGATTTAACGTCGACATAATAATGTCGGTTTTTTAAAAACTGGTGCCAATCGTGTGTAAGGGAAATTAATTGCATCAGTTTTTAGTAAAACCGATGCTAACAACAATTATTCGATGATATTTCACATCAGTTTTCACAAAACTGATGTAGAAAATTTAAAAAAATGTTTTGGCGTTGGTTTTTAAAAAAACTAACACCAATAATAATAATAAATCAAATTTCAGCATCGGTTTTGAGAAAAAGCGATGACGGAAATTTTTTTAAAAAAAATTTGCGTCGGTTTTTGTGAAAACCGACGCCATAAGGTATAGTTTCGGGGTCGGTTTTGGAGAAAACCGATGCTGAAAATAAAAAAATTATTATCGACGTATGTTATTCTCAAATCTGACGCCGAATCTTTTTTTTAAATTTTCGGCGTCGGTTTTTTGAAAAACCGATGCCGAAAGTCTTTTAAAATTATCAGGGTCTGAAACCCTCATTTTGTTCCATCATCGAAATTGAAACCCGTTGCGGCGCCTTGGACTCCCGACAACCTTCGAAGCTCAATTTTTATCTTGGAAGGCCATTGTTGAAGGTTTTGTTCCGTTTTCATAATTTCGGGTTTGCGTTCTTTATTTTTATCTCTTGTTTCATCTTCCATTGTTTATTTCTTCTTCCATAACCCTATTTTACACGATTATCAATATTGGTTCGATTTTAGTTGTTTTTTATCATTATTTTTTGTTGGTATTATCATTGTTGGTATAGATTTTCTAGTGTTTGTTTTTTGAAGTCATTATACCGAGCGCAGTTTGGATTGAAGTTCTCCATTCGGGTTGAAATTCGAATTTTGCAAGCTTTTTTTTAAATTTATAGATAAATTATTTATAAATAAATTTTGTTATTGATTTTATTTAATTATTAGTTTATATTTTTTTAAATGTGTTAGTACATGTTTAAATATTCTTTCAATAGGCATTCTTAAATATCCTGTCAAAAAATTTTATTCTTTACATTGACTCTAATCAAATTTCACCCAATACACTTACTACATCCTTTAAATTAATGTACTATTCAATATTTTTGACACATGCAACATCAAAATATTGCAAATATATAAAATAAACTAATAAATTTTAAAATAATGATATTATAATTAAATTATAATATCAATATAAAACACATGTATATAATATGAAAATAAACTGTTTACTCTATTTTTAAATGTGTTTCATATCTGATGTCTTTTATCTGATTATCAATAGTTTTTATTAAATATGTTTTTGTTTACAATTTATCTGATGGATATTTAAATGTTTATATGTTTTAATATATTCATCAATTATATTGTGATAGTAGGTATTAATGGATCGTAATTGGATTCATTTATGAAGAACCTCTAGTGAATATGAAAAAGAAGTTGATAATTTTTTGGAATTTGCTAAAGGAAATCTTCAAAATATTGATTTGATTTTCTATCCATGTGTGAAGTGTTTACATATGATAAAGTTAAAATCCATCGAAATCAAGGATCATCTCATTTGTTATAGTTTTAGCCTTAATTTTACACGTTTGATCTTTCATATTGAAATAACTGAAAATTCAACATACAATGTTGATGACAATATCCATATTGAGGCAGAGGATTGTATGGAAGAATTAATTCATGATCTAGGTGTTGAAACCATCGAAAAAACACCAATTGTTGAACGATTATATGTAGATTCTAAGAAACCATTATTCCCAGGTTGTAGTAAATATACAGTGTTATCATCAGTTTTGAGATTATTTAACATAAAATAAAAAATTCGGTGGAGTGATAAATGTTTCTCCAGTTTTCTTGAGCTTTTACTTTCAAAAGGCAGTGGGCTTCCAGATTCCAATTATTGGGTGAAGAAAATACTATGCCCTATGTGATTGGTGTATAAAAAGATACATTCTTACCCCAATGATTGTGTACTGTATAGGAAAGAAACTGAAAATTTATCAAGTTGTCCTACATGTGGGACATCACTCTATAAGATGGATGAGAAAGTCAACTTAGATTCATTCTCAGGTGATGTCATGAAACGTCATGAAAAATCAATTTTTTTCATTCCAATGATATCATCCAATATTTTTTTCATACAATTCGGATAATTCAATTTTGATTTATTTTTAGGTTCCAGAATCAAAACTCCAGCTAATGCAATTTGATAACTTCCAATAATTCCTAGTTTGAAGCGTCTATTTTCAAATTCAATTAATGAAAAAAGGTTAAGATGGCATTTAGATGAGATAATCTCTTATGGTAACTTTTGTCACCCTACTGATTCAACATAGTGGATGATTTTTTATAAAAAAATATCATGATTTTTGAAGTGAAGTTAGAAATCACAGAATGGGATTGTGTATTGATTGAATGAATCCATATCAGAGCCTTAGTAGCCAATATAGTTCACGACCTGTTTTTCTGGTACTTTACAACTTGTCCCAACATCTATGTATGAAGAAAAAATATGTTATGATGAGATTGATGATTTCTGGACCAAAACAATTGTGAAATGATATTGATGTGTATCTTACACCATTGATTGATGATTTGAAACTGATGTGGGAGGAAGGTTTCAAAGTTTTCGATGCATACAAAAAAGAGTATTTTCTTTTCTGTGCTATGATAATTTTCACTATAAACAACTTTCCTGCATATGGAAACTTATTTGGATATAGTGTTATGGGACATAAATCATGTCCAATTTGTGAAGAACAAACTTCATATTATCAATTGTTGAATGGAATAAATACAGTGTACACAGGGCATTGAAGATTTTTGAGAATTGATCATCCTTATCGTAGACTGAAAAAAAATCATTTAACGGTTTACAAGAATACAACCTTCCCCCTCGACCAATGTCAGCTGAATAATATTATAATAGAGTGAAAGATATTGATTCGACATTTGTAAATAGAAGAAGTTATGGTTTTCGAAAACATATCCGGAAGAAGTAGTCTTTTTTTGAACTACCTTATTGGAGATTTTTAGAGATAAAACATAACATTTATGTTATGCATGTTCAAAAAAACATATGTGACAGTTTGATTGGAACTTTGTTAGACATAAAAGGACAGAAAAAAAGACGGATTACATGCTAGATTAGACTTGATATTCATGAGAATATGTTTGGAGTTAGCTCCTGCTGTAAAGGGAAACAGAACATATTTACCTCCGGCTTGTCACACATTAATCAGGAATGAGAAGATGAATTTTTATTAGTATGTTCATGGTATTAAAGTACCCAGTGGTTTTTCTTTATATGTGAATAATTTTTTGTCATTAAAAGATTGTAAATTAATAAGTATGAAATCCCATGATTTCCATGTGTTGATGCAAAAAATTCTACCAGTAGAAGTGTGTGGTATATTACTGAATGCTGTTAGAAATACTATAATCAGGTTATGTAATTTCATCAAATCCATTTGTAGCAAAGTCGTTGACCCAAATTTGTTAGATGTGTTGGAGAATTAAGTAACTCTTATTCTTTGTCAACTAGAAATGTAATTCCCAGCCACACTTTTTGATATAATGGTTCATCTATTGATTCATTTGGTGCATGAGATAAGAATATTTGGTCCTGTTTATTTAAGATGGATGTATACTTTTGAATGATATATGAATATTTTTAAAGGATGTGTGAAAAATTCTTATCGACCAGAGACCTCTATTATTCAAAGATATGTATCAGAGGAGGTGATTGAGTTCTGTACTGATTATTTGAATGAGGTGGAGCATATTGTTCTCCCTGTATTTCGACATATGACAATTGATAGTGAAGGTAGAGGGCTTCAAGGCTTAAAGGTAAAGTTCATTCCACATGATGAAGTGATGCAGACACATTTATATATTTTGAACAACACAGATGAGGTTCAACCATATATATCCTCACATATTTCTAAAATAAAGTTACGATATCAGAAAATAAATTAAAAGTGGTTAATGATTGAGCATAAGAAGACATTTGTTTCATGGTTTAAAGAGAAAGTCACCCAAGATATATCTTTATCAAAAACATTGAAGTGGTTAGCAGGGGTACGATCTCTTAATGTGATCACATGCTCTGATTTTGATATCAATGGCTACACATTTTACACAAAAAACCAAGATGACAAGAGTACCGTTCAGAATAGTGGTGTGATGGTTTTCGCTGAAGCGGTGCATTTTTTGAGTGCCAAAGATAAAAACACAATTTTTGCATCAACATCATATTTTGGAGTTATTGAAGACATATGGGAAATTGATTATATTAAATTTTGAGTCACTATTTTTAAGTGTAATTGGGTTGATAGTAATAGTGGCATGAAACATGATGATTATGGGTTTAAACTAGTTGATTTGAAAAGATTTAATTACAATGAGGAACCATTTATCATGGCGACACATGAAAAACAACTATTTTATGTAATTGATCTATCAAATGACCAGTGGTCCATTTTATTTCAAGGAAAAAGATACCATTTGGGTGATGAAGATGATTCAGATGATGGTAGTGATTTACATGAGCCTTATTCATCTATTATGAAATTTCTAGATGATTACAATGAGTATAAGGTAGACATAGTGCATGCAGTATGTATGGATCATGATGAATTCATGTAAGAAAACAGTAAATTAGTCTCTTAATTTTTCTGGTAAATATTTATATTTTGTGTCCATTTTTGAAACTTACAAATGCATGCCTCTATTTTTACATACTTATTTTTGTCTTGTTTCTAATTATTCAATTTTTTAATTATATGCAGATACCCAAAACTTCATTACACTTTCTAGTAGAAATTTCTGATACAGATAGAGAGGAGAAGTTTCTGAGGTATATCTATTTTGACTTATTCTTAAATATTTAGTAATATAATTATTTAATGAAATACAACTATTAACTTACAAAATTTTTTTGCAGGACTACTGATGCGTCCTCGACGGAGTAGACTTCTCCTGTTACTACTCAAAAATCATGTTCTCAAGTTCGTAAACGTGGTATTACACATTTACCAAAACTATCAAATTCTCATGATGATGACAAAGTACACATCCATTTTGATGATTATAATAATGTAGTTGTCCCAAATGTAGTTTAGTTTTTCAATTATATAGCGATGTAGAGCCATTGCAGGATTAGTATTTTATATCCTTATTGGAATTCAGTGGACAGGACGGTGAAGCAACAACTTTGGGAGGCCGTGACGGTAAAATATCTTTTTTTATTTATTTTATTTCATTTTTTGAATATTATATATTTTAAATGAAACATTTTAATTTATTCAATTACAGATGACATTCAATTTTGAGAAAAATAGAGAAATTAAAAAAGATATCTCTCTTTAGTGGCGGGTCGATGGAGAGATTTTAAAACCAAACTGACAAATAAATTATGTTTTTGGAAAGAGATGGTTTGAAATCCCATGTCTTATGTATCCATATATAGATGAAGAAACATGGAAGCGATTTTTTGACAGTTTTCAGGAAAAGATATTTCAGGTATGGTAATTGTTTTATATTTTATAATTTATGCTATATTTTTATTAGTACATAGTAGTTTATTTTTATATAACAGGACTCTAAGAGAACTCATTAAGAGATCTAGTTGAAAAAAATATACCCTCATACTTTATCACATGGAGGGTATTCGTATTTTGAGAAGAAAATGATTGAAGAAAAATTTGAAGCATTAAGAGCTCGATCAAGTAGTGGTTCAGAAGAGGTCCAGTTTGGTCCTCCATCTCCTCAAACTCGCCATGAGAAATGGAAACGAGCAAGAAGAAGAAAAAATGAACAATATATTACAGAGTAATTTTATCAACTGAATGATATAATTGTAAGTAAATATTATTTATTTATTAACAATTTTTATATTTTATAATTTTAAAACACTAATATAACCTTTTTATTTTTCATTTTAGAATAAACTTCAGGAGCAAGAGACAGATAGATCTCTTTTCCCTGAGGGTATGATGGACATCCAAGCCACTGCTTTGGGAAAGATAGAACACCCTGACCGTGTTAGAGGATATCAGGCAGGTGTTAGTATTCAGAAGATTTTGGTAAGAGTAAGCAATCAAAAGACCCAGAAATAGAATTATTAAAAGAAGAGCTAAAAGGTTTGAAACAGTCTTTGGGTGATCAAATTCAAGCAGCAGTGCAGAAGGATTTATTAGAACACTTGGCAAGACAATCACAGTCTGTGCAGCCTTCCAAGGTATATTATTTATTTTTCATCAATTTTTCTGTTTTATAAATTATAATCACTAATATAATTTTTTCAATTTTCAGCCTTCCCAGTTTGCTCACCCGGATCACCCTGCCCCATCTACTTACCATGCCCCATCTACACAACTTTCCAAGGTATATTATTTATTTGTCATCATTTTTTCTATTTTATAAATTATAAACACTAATATAACTTTTTCATTTTTTACCATTCTCAGCCTACTCACTCGGACTACCCTGCCCCATCTGCTTACCAAGCCCCGTCTGTGCAACCTTTCGAGGTATATTATTTTATTTTAATAAATTTATCTTTTATAAATTTTTAACCCTATTATTAATTTTTCATTTTTCTACCATCTCAGCCTCCTCACCCAGACTACCCTTCCCCACCTGCTTACATTGAGCCTCCACCTCCTCCCTTGGATAAAGCCTTATATTGTGAGTTGTTTACGGGAGATCCCCATGTAAATATTGTTGCGTTAGGATATGTGCATTTTTTGGGGGACTCGGTACATCATCAGCCTATGAAGATGGGTCAGGTTAGAGTATCAGTACTTTTTATTATAGATCCTACTGCTCTACTACCATTTCATACTGTGGATATCAACAGTGTTGGGGAATGTATGGGCCATTTTTTACATTGGCCAATTGCCCTTATTCCTTATATTTAACTTGAGGTATGTGTTTTTTTAAATATTAATTACAAATGATTCAAAATTACTTATAATATCTTCTAAAATTAAACTTATATAGGAATATCTAAAACCAAAATAAACTGCACAAATGAAAC
The DNA here is from genome assembly GCA_963277665.1 of Viscum album. Classification (NCBI taxonomy): domain Eukaryota; kingdom Viridiplantae; phylum Streptophyta; class Magnoliopsida; order Santalales; family Viscaceae; genus Viscum; species Viscum album. Next base: position 1,222,139,021 of record OY728131.1, on the reverse strand, counting down.
AAAATTTTCAACAATAGTTGGCTGTAGATACTTCTAATATTTCTTATGGGTTAAAAATATTATCTGAGTCCTCTTCTTCCTTGAATTTTATCTATGAGTTTCAGATGAATCCGGATATATGTGGAAGAAATTATGTATTGAAATTATTGAATGAATATATCATGAATTTAGTTAATTTTGAAGAGATCACACAGAGTGTTGTGAAGTTGTTTATCATGTATGTTAATTGACGTTTGAGTTGCTATTTCATTAATAAAATATTGTTATGTCATTGAATAACCATATTTTCTTTTTAAATTAGGTATCTACACAAGCTTATTTTAAAAAAGGAAACAACAAGCATTTATAACTTTATAGATCCATAGTACATTTCCTCGGAAGCCAAATATGTGAAGAATCATGAAAGAGTTCAATATATATCCGAGAGATTAACACAGAAAGAGATTCAGTGCCGGTTTTTTCCATTTCATGATAAGTAAGAACATCAACATATTTATGAACTAATGATCATTATAATGTCATTAATAGTGAAATTTTTTTATTGTAGGGGGTATTGGATGTGTAACATCCCGATTCCAGGTGCCACTAAACAGGTGCCCCAAACCCGGTTCGCCATATGACCTCTAGCGCATTTCTCCAAATGCTAGAGGCTTCTGACTAGCAGCGAGGGCCCATGTCTGATAGTGGGGAAACTATGCCCTCATTTTTCAAAGTGCAGCACAGCGGAATAGATAAAAAATATACAACAAGCAGAATCGGTAAACAATATATATAAAAAGAATGGATAACTGATAATAACAAGGAAACCAGCTGTCATATTTTTATGAATATGCAGCATGTCACTATTTTATAAAATATCCAAAATAGGTTACACTTAAATACAATGAAACTGAAGTACAAGGACATAAATACAAAACAAAACAGCCAGCGGCATCATGATACCTAGCTCGGTCCCATGCTCCCCTAATTCCCAGCAACAATCAAGTACATGTATAGGGACCATTTCCCTTATTCACACCTGTAGAAATATAATCTGTTTGGGCCGAAGACATGACCCAAATAGGGTGTGAGAAATAATTCCTAGTACGCATAGACCAAAGGCTCGTGCCCAATTGTGTGAAAAGATGCAACAACAGTGTGCAGTAGTAAAATGCAATAAAATAAGGAGTACTCAAAAGTTACTAACTTTACCAGTTATATTACCATTTTATTATTCTATTACACATTCAATTTAAGATATCACCACAATAAATATTCTAAGTAAAACAGCCAGTGTCCTCAGACGTGTAAACCCTTACCCTCGAGTAAAGAGAATCCAAACACGGGAATCTGCCCACAGGCATATCGAATATTTCCCATAGGCATACGAGGTGTCTCCCACAAGCACAGTGTCAACTGCCCACAGGCACAGAATAAGTTTCCCACAGGCTAAGTAGTACATTACCTATAGGCTAATCACAACACTGCCCTCAGGCTAAACAAGTAATCAGTCCATGCCCAATATTTAAACAAGAAATATACATGCAATAAAAATACAATTCCTCTCAAGGAGATTCTATAATCATTATTATAAAGGCATACCCTCGGGTATCCTATCCAAATGACTAAACAGAGGAACGCACCCCCGGGGTGGTCCTGAATCCAAGAAACGATCCCAAACAAAAGTTTATTATCACATTTAAATTACCTAAAAAATTTTAGGTATTTAATTCAACAAGGCCTCATCTATATGACACCGCATTCATTGGCGTGTATCCCAACGATACACAAAACGCACATCAGTTGGAAATTAAACACCAAGCCACCTACCTCGATCACCCGTGATCGATATACCCTAACGACGCCTTATGAAATGTTCAAGAACATCATATATGTGAGGTAAAATAATTCTAGTTCAACCAAAAATAACTTCCCTTAGAGGAATAATTGGAAAGAAACACACAAGGAGAAGGAAGCTCTTACCTGTGTGGTTCTAACGAGATTGATGGAAGCGGAATCAGATTCTCGATGCTCAATCGGTTGATCCTCGAAGGTCTGGCCTCCTCATCCGAGTTCCCGTCTGGTTCTATGCCAATCCTATGAACAGGGTTGGCTACTACCCATTTTAAGCGAATAAACAAACTACACGGTGTGTAATTTTGGCTACACGGCATGTACTTCCCTCATTTAACTATTCCTCTTGTGGCACCGCAAAACTGTTCATCAGTCGACATGAGTACACAGTGTGTATTATTGACTACTCGGCGTGTACTATTGCCTAGCTAGTGGTTTCTTCCACCGCCTTATTATTTTCCTGCCGACTGACCACACAACATGTAAATACCTACTACATGGTGTGTGGTCGGGTTTTACACCCTTCGTCTCCAACATGGCTACACACCATGCGTACTCATCCCACATAGCCAAAGTACATGGCGTGTGGAAAAGTACATCGCGTGTAGTCCCAAAATTTGGGAACATTCCCTATTTTCCATATTTTCTCAAAACCACATAAGGAAAAGAGAAAATAAGAAACCCGTACCTCAAAACTAAGAACCGGATTCTTATAAACATCCCCCCTTAAAGAAATTCACCCCCGAATTTCCCTTCCAAGGGTGGTGAAGATATATCTGTTAATAACTCTGGACACTGAGCACATACATCGCTCTCCCGATCCCAGGTTTCGTCTGGCACTCAGCTATGCTGCCATAGCACCTGTACGAGATGAACTGACCGGCCCAGAGAACCTTCATGCTTCTATCAATGATACGAATCGGATGCTTCTCGAAGGGAACATCTACCTCGAGGTCAACCTCCTCGGGCTGAAAGACGTGAGATGGGTCTGAATGATAGAGATGCAACTGAGATACATGGAAGACGTCATGCATGGCCCGATACCTCTGCGGTAACTACAACCGATAGGCAACCGGCCCGACCCTATCCAAAATCTCAAAAGGCCGTAAATACCTCGGTGAAAGTTTACCCTGTCTCTTGATCCGCCTGTGACACAACCTCGGTGAAACACGCAAGAAAACCCGATCCCCAACCATGAACTCCAAGGGTCGTCTGCGGCGATCAACATAAGATTTATAACGATACTGTGTGGTAGCCATCCTCTTCTGAATCAACTAGACCTACTCAGAAGTATCCTACACGAGACGTGGTCCTAATAAAGCTGCATCACCTACCTCTAACCAGCACAAGGGTGATCGGCATGGCCTACCATATAAAGCCTCGTAAGGTGACATCTCAATAGTTGCCTAAAAAAATATTGTTATAGGAAAACTCGACTAGAGGTATATGATTCTCCCAAGATCCCCCAAATTCTAGGATGGATGCACGCAACATTTCCTCAAGCTCCTATATCGTACGCTCTGACTGACCATCGATCTGAGGGTGGTAAGCTGTTCTCAGAAGCACCTGTGTACCCAGTGCCCTCTAAAAACTCTTCCAGAAACGAGACGTAAATGGGAGTCCCAATCTGAAATGATATAACGGGTGACCCCATGAAGACATACGACCTCTCGGATATAAAACTTCCCAAGATCGTCAAATACAATGGTCTCCTTGATCTTCAAAAGGTTAGCTACCTTTGTGAGTCTTTCCACAACAACCCACACGACATCATTTCCTCGAGGTGACCATGGAAACCCAATCACGAATTCCATTGCGACATCATCCCATTTCCATGCCGGAATGGGTAACTGATGTAAAATCCCGGCTGGCCTCTGATGCTCCGCCTTCACCTGCTGACAGGTGGAACACCTCGTAACAAAACCAGTTATTTCTCACTTTATACCCGGTTACCGGTACTGACGTCTCATGTCTCGTTACATCTTGGTAACCTCGGGATGATCTTCCCAAGATGAAGCTTGAAAATCCTGCATCAGCTCCTCGCGTATATCCATTAGGACCCACACTCATCCATGGAAACACAATACTTCATTATCACCTATCGTCCAACCATGAGATGGCTCCTCAGTGGTCACCAACTCCCATAGAACTAGGCCTTATGAATTAGATAGATGTATCATTCTCACTCTGTCGAGGAGGATAGAAGTCACAGCTAAAGATGAAAGATAGGTCTGCCCCTGACTGTCATGCACCTCCAAATTCATCTCAGAGAAAAAAGCCATAAGATGCCATTCACCACTGGCCTCCTGCACTGCATGTATCTGAGTCTTCCTGCTCAATGCATCAGCTACTACATTACCTTTACCAGGTGTATAGGCAAGCTCAAAATCGAAGGACTGAAGGTATTCAACCCACCTTCATTGTCTCGGGTTCAAGTCACGCTGGTTAAAGATGCGCTTGAGAATTTTTTTTCATTCGTGAACACCAAAAAATGTTCTCCCTATAGATAATGTCTCCAACAGCGCAACACATGAACAACTGCAGCCAACTCGAGATCATGCGTCGGGTAATTCCTATCATGTGGCCTCAACTTCCGAGACCCGTACGCAACTACTCGATCGCCCTGCATCAACACAGCTCCTAGCCCAATACCTGATGCATCACAGTAAACTGTATAGCTCTTCCCCTGCTCTAGGAGTATTAGGATCAATGCTGATGTGAACTTTTCCTTCAGATCCTGGAAGGCTATCTCGCAAGATTCTGACCAAATGAACTTCACACCCTTCTTAGTCAAACTCATCAATGACACTTCTAAGTGGGAGAGGTCCTGTATGAAGTGTCTATAGTAACCAGTCAGCCCCAAAAAACTCCGTATCTCAAACATGTTCTTAGGCTGATCCCAGGAAACTACTGCTCTCACTAATGGAATGTGGGGTTTTCCCCACACTTCCATACCAACGGTTTCATGAAACCATTGGTAAGATATGGTTTAGGGGAGCTATTACCAACAGTTCCTTAGAACCATTGGTATAGGTGTGTTTGTGGGAGATTTTACCAATTGTTCATTAGAACCGTTGGTATAGATGTGGTTTAGGGGAGTTTTACCAACGGTTCAATGAGAACCGTTGGTATAGGTGTGGTTTAGGGAAGATTTTACCAATGGTTCTAACGAACCGTTGGTATAGGTTTGGCCTGAAAATATATACCAACGGTTTTTAAAAACCTTTGGTAAAACATTCCCCCAAATTAACAGCGGCTCGTCCTCTCCCCCATTTGCGATACAGAACCCTAAACAGGAGTAGTTTGGTGATATTGGAGCTCCTTCGGCTTCCTCTTCCTCCATCCCATCGAAGGTGCTGAATCTCCTACCGAATCTTATCAGACCCATCCTAAATTAGGTATTTTCTTAACTGGTGCCTTATTTTTTATTTAAATTTATCTAATATTTCAGTTTTTAGTTTTGATTTGGATGTGTACATGTTTTTGTTTCTGTTTTGATTTAACATATATGTGATGATCCTTTATCTTTATTAAGATGTGTCCAATGGTTCCTTAATCACTATTTTGTGGAGAATGAATGGTTTTGGACCAGCATTAGAAGTAGCTTCCAGTGAGACCATTTTAGTATAAGGGGAAACAAGATTATGATCTACAAGGGGTGATTGAGTTGGTAGAGACCAAACATAGTTTCTTCCTTGTGTTCAAGAACCATAAATAGAGCGTTCCAATTAGGTGGTCATCAGTAAAGTCATAGGTAAGATTTCCAGGTCATGTTTCATTAAGTTGAATATGTGGCGCTATAGTGGTTTTGGATTGTTTGAGGTACTCTTGGTGTATTGTAAACCCTCATTTGTTCCATATTCACTTAAATTGATTTAATATCATTTTTTTCACACACACCATTTTATCCTCTCAAACTATATTTAGAGTGTATTTTCATTATTATGGTGTTAAATATTTTAGTAAATGTATAATAGATTATTTTATGTGTTCTAGGGGTTTAGACTGATGACAGGGCTGCATGATTATTGTGGGGGTATTCTTTTCATATAAATACACCTATACTATGTCATCAAATGTATCAACGAGTTATATTCGTTACAGATTTTTATCAAATGATTCTGAAGGAGGGTTGTGTAATCATAAGGGGATAGAAAAAATGTAGTTTTTGTTATTGAGTGCGAATTTTAGGTGGGAAGTTGATATGTGGTCCACCTAGTTTATGTGATTGTTCATACTTTTATTGAATAGATTTAATCTATTATGTTGGAGGATACCAAGGTTGTTAGGGTTTTTGTTTTTGTTTTTTATGAGGTGGTTGTGATGATACCCCCTTGACATGATGTTGAGATTGACATAGACCAAAATCCTGGTGCTTCTCTAATTTCAATAGCTCTTAGTCTGTTGTATCCAATATTGACACCCAAAATTATTTTTATAAATCAAATTTTATTGAATTGTAATCATTAATATGTCATAGTGTGAATCATTAAAAAATAATTTCAGAAACTATATTGTCATCTCATCTATAAATATAATGATTAAAGATACATTATATGGATGGAAAATCATATTCATGAGATCTATGAAGAAAATTATAGTGTTTATCAACCCAAAAGTCATGGAAAAAAATAATAAAAACCATATATACTCCTAAACTCAATCTTGTGAATGATTCTTTATATGACCCACTACTAATGGTATTTTTAAGGATACTATTCCATAGAAAGCAACAAAATGTCCTGTAACAGATCAATTTTTACTAATATTTTTTATAGAGAACTTCTTTATCTCTATTAACTAATTAATATTCATTTAGTCCAAAAAATCCATAAAATACTATCTTACATCTATGAAAATATAATTTTATCACCTTATAAACAAGTACCCTATATGATAAATATATTTCCCTAAAACATTTCATAATGCATTTTATATACTCAGAGGGACCATCCCACTCTATGAACCTACCAAGATTCCAATCCATCCTCATAAGTATTTCCTCATCAAACTCTAGGTGTACAATTTCCACACCTATCACTAACCTTGTTGACATCCCGCCCACCCCACCCCCGGACACCCGCCCACCACCCCCCGGACACCCCCATCCCCCAGACTCCCCCACCCCCTGGAAAGCCCCCCACCACCTTGACACCCCAAACCCCACTGGACAGTGCCTCCACCCCGGTGGACAGCCCGCCCACCCCCCGTGGACAGCCCTCTCACCCCCTGGACATCCCACCCACCCCCCAGACACTCTAGACCCCCTGGACAGCCCTGCCACCCCCATGGGCATCCCGCCCACCCATTGGACACCCCGTACCCCCCGGACAGCCCCACCCACCCCCGGACACCCCATTAACCTCCTTGGACAGCCCGCCCACCCCCCCCCCTAGACTCCCCCTACCCCCTTGGATAGCCTGACCACCCCCGCGGATAGCCCGCCCACCTAGACACCCCGACCCCCTAGACAGCCCCCACCCCCTGGACACCTCCGACCCCCCGGATAGCACCACCACCCCCTAGACACCCCACACCCCCTGGACACCCCGCACCCCCTTGGACGGTCCCGCCACTCCCCATATCTTCATCCTACTCCTCTTCATGATCTCCCTGAAGAAGTTAAAGTATAAAACTCATGTACTCCCAACAAGACCCTTAAGGATTATGTATTCCTTTATCCACTTCCAATATCTTACTGCGAAATCCTTGAATATAGGTATTATAAATTCTGTATCTTATTTTCTTATATACACTGTATTTTTCTGTATTTCATATTATGAATATCATATAGTTTAATGTGTCAGTTATGATTTTTTATAAAGTAAACAGTTGTCATTTACCTAAATATTTTTTTGATTAAACTTCAATATTATTGAATTTATTTGAAATGACTTATTGAAAAATTTTTATTGAATGGATATAAGTTGGATTTATGAAACTAATTGGATTTCAACCGATTTTTAAAATAATTTGAACAACTTTCTAGATTTTTCATTTGACAAGGCTTCCGATAGTGGTCGCATACACTGCCCATGTTTTAATTATGTTGGAAGACCTTGGTTGAGTCATAAAGCAGTTAGCTATCATATAACCAAATATGGTTTCCAAACAAACTATTATGTGTGGTATCACAATAGAGAGAAAATGGAATCACAAAATGTTGATGATCCAAATGATAGGACTGAATTGGAGAGTTTGATATATGATCAGTTTCCATTTATTCGGCATCATGATAAGGAAAGCATGTCTAGCCAACAATATTTCGATACAAGCACACATGATGGGTCCAATGAAAATTATGATGTTGATAGGGTGAAAAAATTGAATGATGCTGCGATGACTCCAGTATATCAGCAATGTGGTAAAATGAAAAAGTTGGAATTTTTAATCCGATTGTTTCATGGGAAAGCTATGTATGGGATTTAAAATACAGCAATTGATTACATTATTACCTTATTGAAGGAATTACTTCCAGATGATGCAGATATTCCCTTAAACCACTATATGGCATGGAATTTATTTGATGAACTTGGATTCTCAAAAAAAAATCTTGCTTTCCCGAATGATTGCAGCTTATTTTGGGAGGAAACCGCTGAAAGAAACGATTGTATCAAATGTGGAACCTCCCGATTGAAGCCAAAAGATGATGGAACACCATCTCGTGTGCCAAAAAAAGTAATGTGTCACTTTCCATTGATCCCCAGATTACAGAACCTTTTCATGTCTGATGAAATATCCGTAAAAATGCGATAGAATGACACCGAGAGAAAAAAGAAGAATAAAGAGTTGGTTAACCATGTAGAAGGATTTTCATGGTAGATATTTGATGCTCGATATCCTGAATTTGTAGCCTATGTGCGTAATGTGAGACTGGGTCTTTCATGTGACGGTTTTAATCCATTTGGGTAGATGCTTACTTTGCACAACACATGGCCGGTTTTCATACACATTTATAACCTTCCCCCTTGGTTGTGTATGAAAAATCCTTACACTTTCTTGAGTATACTGATATATGTCCCTTATGATCCCAACAATGATATAGATGTATAAATGAAACCTTTAATAAAATAGTTGAAACATATTTGGGATGTGGGTGTTCCCACATACGATGCATGTTCTAAAGACATATTTCATATGCGTGCTGTGCTTATGTAGACGGTCAATGATTTTCCTACTTATGCAATGATGTCTGGATGGATCACAAAAGGAAAATTTTCATGTCATGTTTGTACGAATAATACTCGATCGAGAAGACTGAAATATCTTCGTAGTTTTAGTAATATGGGACATCGATGATTCTTTCCAATGAAACATCCATATAGAAGCAGTCGTCAAAGATTTGACAATACCATGGAGAATGACGATCCACCTTAGTGTATGTCTGGAACTGAAGTGGTTAATGATTTAAAATATTTCAGTTATTTATTTGGGAAGGGTGTAATGAAATCTAAAAAGAGGAAAAATACTTCCAATGATACCTATTACAATTGGAAGAAGAAGAGTATATTTTTTGAGTTTTCGTATTGGTCAACCAACTTGTTACGTCATTGCTTAGACGTAATGAACATTGACAAGAATATATGTGAAATGTTGCTTTCGTTTCTTCTAAATGTCAAGGGAAAGACAAAATATGATTTACGATCTCGGCGTGACTTGGTTTATTGGGTGGGTCAGACCAGAATTGCATCATGTATGTTTCATTGAAAATAAATGGCAAGTTCCATGTGCTTCTTATGTGATGACACCTACTAAAAAAATCAATTTTCGGAGGTGATAGAGACTATTAAAGTTGCTGATGGATATTCAAGCAATATATTAAAATGGGTCAATAGAAAATAGTTGAAGCTGAAATCATTGAAGACTCATGATTATCACATCTGTTTGCATGAGTTGATTCCAATAGCAATCTTTCATCTCTTGTCCACTAATGTTAGAGTCTCAGTTATTTGGTTGTGCTATTTGTTTAGAGATCTTTGTGCTAAGTGGTTGTCCAAATCCATCTTGAAAAAACTGTTGGTAGAGACACCATTAATTTTGTGTGAGTTAGAGAAAATATTCCCTCCATCATTTTCTACATGCATGTTGCAACTGATTGTCCATCTTCTGGCCGAAATACTTCTTGGAGGACCCGTTGCTTTCCATTGTATGTATCCAACTAAAAGAAACATTTTCACATTGAAATCATATGTTCGGAATAAGAATTATCCCTAAGGTTCTATTGTGAACGGTTACTTGGCTCAAGAATGTATGGATTTCTGTTCAATGTATTTGTCTGATCTTACTACAAGAATAAACAAACCAATGAGATATTAAGAAGAATAGTATGGGAAAATTGAACCCTGTTTTCCATCACTTACTCAGACAGGAGGAATTCGGGGATCATATACATTGACGACATTAAGCCTTGAAGAGCGAGAGATGGCACATCACACAGTTTTGTTCAATTGTGATTTGTTCGATGAGTATATCAAGTAAGTAAATCGTACATGTATCTCTTATCTTATCTCTAGTAATTTTAAATATTTGTTAAACTATTATTATTTTTATCTACAGGGAAAACAAAGAATTAATATATAGAAAGCATCGTTCTTTATCTTTGAGAAGGAAAGAGACTTTGCATAGAAAAGGGTTTTCTGCTTGGTTGAAATTGAAGGTAAAAACATTTCTTTAATAACTAAATAAAAATAATATTAAATTAATTTCACCGTTTTCTTATATTTCAGGTATCGAGTTTCCTTGCAGACTCTGTTTCTAAGGAAATAAGATCTTTGGATTTTGGTCCTAATACCATGGTTCGTGCTTTTAAATCACTTGTGATCAATGGATACAAATTTATTATCACTGAACGAGCAAGAAAAAATGAGAACACAACATAATGGTGTTATGTTAACTGCCACGACAGACTGTTATGCCAGTTCATCGGATACTATACCTCGTTCTGAAAATGTAGCTTATTATGGAGTCGTGGAGAAAATAATAATTTTGTATTATTACTCGCATGGTCAAGCCATTATGATGAAATGTCAATGGTTTGATTCAATGACGAGGAAAGCCACCTTTATTGATGATTGTGGATTTTGAGTTATTGACATGAATCACACTCTTTCCACTGATGAACCATATGTATTGGCATCAATGGTGAAACAAGTTTCTTATGTCAAAGATCATTGTCATCCTAAATTTGGTGTAATTATTGAATTAACTCCCAAAATTATTTTTGATGATGGTGATGATGAAGTTGACACTATACCTACTGCAATTGGATGCAATCCGTTTATTACTTATGATGACGCCAATGGCTCAATTATCATAGTTGATTGTGAACCCGATGTTGTGGTGGGACATATATAGAATCATAAAGTCGTGTTCTCACCTATGTGATTCACCAACATCATTCAGAGTGTGTATCCTAGTAATTACCTTCAAACCACCATAAATCTTCTTTTACTTTATGTTTTTTTATCAGAATGGTTTTCCTATATTTTGTTTTTTGGGTTACACATTAGTTATTTGTTTCTAATTAATTCCATATTTGTTTTCATTGGAGGAAATGACACCCATTTAAGAGAGGTGATAGAAAAAGATGACAAATAATAATCATCGCATGATACAGATGGTTGTTCCTCCACTCATCCATGTTGTGAGTATTTTATTTCAGATATAAATATTTTAATAACTTATAATATCATGTGTTTACTTTTGTGTTAAACTTTTTTTCAGGATCCACCCCCTACACGAGAGATATCCGATGAGGATCCCGATATTTATCCCAGTAGAGAGGTTGGTGGTAGGAGGTGGGCTGGTGTCAGAGATGGACAATCATCTAGTGGTCGTGGTACTAAGGCCAGTGGTACAAGGGCTTGTGGGGAGATATTTAGATGATCCACTGCCATAGATGTATCTTCTTCGCCCCATTTTTATCCCGGCGTGTCTTCAGGGACACACGGGATATTTAGACCTCCGATGTTTACACTACCAGTTGGCCAGACGTCTATGCCATCATCTTTTTCTTCTAGTTCATTATCTCTGAGATATTATATTCCGCCTTCTTCGACTCCTACTGCGACACAGTATGTGGATGAGGACCATAGACTGAGGGACACTCCACCTGTACTGGATATTCTATCAGCTTCTGCACATACAGTGACGCCAATTGATCCGACTACCACAGGTATATTTATATAACTCTATCAAATTTTTATACCAAAATTTATTTTTATTATAACATGTACTAATATTTTTTTTAATAACATATTCATCTAATGATAGGAGGAGGGGGTGGGGCCATACTCTCTTGCGTGTGGTATGGAACCTCCGGACATAGTTGATGGTTGAATACAATGTTTATGGACAAATGATTGAGAAATATGGGCAGGAATGTCGGGGGGTTTTGGCGATGCTAGCCAAATACTCCGATATCATTCTGGTCAGCCCTCTCTCTTGGAGACATCATCCACACGAAGTCAAAGATAATGCGTGGGCACAAATATGGGTAAAAATCTATTGGATTTAATGTAGTATTTTTTTTGTATTTATATGAACTAATCTATTGGGTTTCAGCTTCAGTTTAACTGTCCTGATGTAGAAGGTGCATGACCAGCGCGTTTAAAAGAGATAGGAGAGATTTGGAGAGATTATAAGCATGACCTGTATGTTGGCTGGTGTGATAGAGTGGGAATGGAGTTAGAGACATTACCTATCATTGATGACTTCCCGATAAAGCAATATCGCCAAATGATTACCCGATGGGCGACTGCCAAATTTATGGTATTAATCTCATTTGAGGTATTTAAATGTGAGTTTTCATATTTTGCATTAATATAATCTTATTTATTATTAAAATTGATTTATTAATCTTCTCAAAAAAAACAAAAAAAGATTGATTCAAAGCAATACCTTCACACTTTGGGGCGCACAACTATGTGAGATCATGAGAGGCAGCTGGTACGATATAGTTGTTTATAATTTTTCATTTGGACTTTCCCTTTATATTTTTTCCTACTTAAATTATGTGATTTATTGAATATTGAATATATGATTATACTTCCACTTTATATTGTTTCAATTTCATTACAGAAGCAAAAATTGGATACTGAAGGACGTATCCCTCAAGAAAAATTGTTTTGCTCGAGTAGAAGAAAAAAAGATGGAACTACGGTAAATGAACCAACCCAAGAAAAGATTGTAAGTTTTAATTTGTTTATTTCAAAGTTTAATATCTATTTTGAAATTTAATAATCTATTAATATTTTTAACAGGATGGTTTATAGGCTTTTGAAGCCCAGGATCCTGACAATTTTTGGCCACACGATCATTTATATCAGGTTTTGGGAGTAGAGCACTCTGGTCGAGTACGCTGCCGACCTGGTAAGAATATATCCCCGATGAGGTATTGGTCCTCTCCAGGTATCCATTATAGTACCACTGAGTTGGAACAGGTCAAGGAGTATGAAATATAGTCTGATAAAAGGGTAACAGAGTTGGAAGTACTAGTTCAAATGAGGGACAAATAATTTATGAAACTGATGAAAGTATTATCTTCATCACTTCCACCAGCGGCCATCACGGCTTGTCAAACACTTATTTCATTGATGGGTGCATTATCCAAAGCACCAGGTGGCAGCTCTAGTGGCGGTCGATATGATGACGTTCCTGGTGATGACGAGGATGCTCAAGAGGACAAGGGTGAGGATGAGGTTGAGGACGAGGGCGAGGATGGGGTCAAGGGCGGGGATGTGGACAAGGGCAAGGATGGGGCCGAGGATGAGGATGCGGTCGACGATGAGCATGGGGACGATGATGAGGACGGCGACAAGTACAGAGATGGTGGCGAGGATTAGGCCGATGATGACAGTGGTGATTGTGATGGTGATTAGGGGCAGATTTATCCATTACATTTTTGAATTCTGTATAACTCTTTATTTTTGGACCTGGTTTTCCACTCTGGGGTTTTCCTCTGCTTCATAGAGATGTTGTTATCAGATCTCTTTTTTATACTGGATTCTTATTGTATGATTAGTCTACTACCTAGACCTTTAGTATTCCTTGGTACTATGATACCCATTTTTCTATTTTTTGTTACTTATCTTTCTTAGTTAGCCATGTATTTCATGTTTATGTCATTTTCCCATAGAAGGGAATTTTATGTCATTTATGCCTGATAGTTTTATGCCTGATAGTAACATGTGTGGAATAGTCACATGAAAATAAATGTTCTTTTGAAAGTAGTAATTGTACATTATTTTTTTGATCATACCAAGGTCATGATTGTAGCTTTATTTTTCATCCTCTGTTCAGGTCTCACATGTTCTCCCAATACAACTTGTCCTTAATGCCTTCACGCTTCACTATTTCAGGGAGCTATGTTGGTAATAAAAATTTCTGGAAAGGATCCTTCTACACTTGGTTTGGATACATTATCACAACAAATATTGTCTTTTCATGGATGTAGCTGCAAAAACCATTTAATTTTACTTAAGTATTAATGATTTATGAAATCATTACTTGGGACCAACACTATTGATTGTATATATAATGTTTCAAATACATAGTAATCTTTTATTTAGTGAAGATATATTAAAACCCTGCAACTATTAAACATCATATTTGTGCTTCAATTATTTCAAGTGTCACCTATACATTTTTTCCATTCATTATTATGAGTAATATATGAGATTGTGTTATTTACCTGTACTATGCTCATTTAAAAGTAGACCCTGTTTAAGAATAAACCATCCATATTTTCAGATATAATTCTTTTTCTATACACATTTATTTATGTTACCTTTCATCCAAACTATCTCTTCCACTTTCTTATATAATTATTTCCCAATTTCTCATACATTGTGTTTTAAATAACTTCTTATGAATAACTATTTCCCTAATGATTATGAAAAAAGGTTTCCATATTCCTTATGATCACCATTTTAGGTTAATATGAATAGATTTATATCTGGAATTAGAATGAAATAAATGATTCCCTATATGATATCTGGTTTGATAAGTTAATATGGTCATCCTAATGTTAAAAAACAATCACTCGAAATATTATTGGTTATGTTTTTATTTTTTTGTTTTTGAAGTGAATCGTGTTGTTTTTGAATTTAAATTCTGTTGAGCGGATGATTTCTATTTTAGTAATGGTGGATCTTCTGGGAATTTTAGGAATGCCAACTAAATTCTGGAATGCTTATTGAAGTGTTTCCAAATTTATCATACGTACTGTTTTAAAATATTTCTTATACATATTTATGAATTTCTTATTAAAGTGTTTCTCTATTAGTCATAAATAGTATGTATTGTTATTTTTAAATATTACTATATCTGTATGTAAACTTATTTAATGAATGGGAAGGTGCTTGGGGAAGAGGATGGACAAGGGGAGGGGAGGGGAGGTGGATTTTGGGTGAAAAGGGTGGTCAGGATGGGAGGGGCAGGGGGCTGCTGGAGGAAAAGGGTGGGCAGGGGGGAGGGGAGGGGCAGAGGTAGGGGCTAGGTATGTTGGAGGGTAGGGCATGGAAGGGGAGGGTAGGGGAGCAGCTGGGTGATGGCGGGAGGGAGGGGTTGCTGGGGGAAAAGGTTGGGCAGGGGGAGGGGCTGTTGGGGAAAAAGGGTGGGTAGGGGGAGGGGAGGGTATGGGTAGGGGTTGGGCAGGTTGGAGGGGATGGCAGGGAAGGGGAGGGGAGGGTCGGGGAGAAAAGGATGATGGCAGGAGGGAGGGGGTGTTGGGGGAGGAGGTTGGGCAGGGGAAGGGGATGGAGGGGGCTGTTGGGGGGAAAGGGTGGGAAGGGGGGAGGGGAGGAGAGGGGCAGGGGGTTGCTGGAGGAAAAGGGTGGGAAAGGGGGAAAACGGTGGGCAAGGGGGAGGGGAGGGCAGGGCAGGGAAGGGGAGGGGAGGGGAGGGGAGGGGATGGGGCTACTGGTGGAAAATGTTGGGCAGGGGGGGAGGTGGTTGTTGGGGGAAAAGGGTGGGCAGGGGGGGGAGGGGAGGGGAGGGGCTGGGGCTGGGCGGGTTGGAGGGGAGGGTAGGGAAGGGGAGGGGAGGGTAGGGGAGGGGAGGGGAGAGGAGGATGATGGAAGGACGGTGGGGGTGCTGGGGGAAGAGGCTGGACAGGTGGGAGGGGAGGATAGGGGGTTGCTAGGGGAAAAGGGTGGGAAGGGGGGGAGGGGAGGGGAGGGGCAGGGTATGGGCAGGTTGGAGGGGAGGGCATGGAAGGGGAGGGGAGGGGATAGTAGGGGAGGGGCTGTGTGATGGTAGGAGGGAGGGGGATGCTGGGGGAAAAGGTTGGTAAGGGGGGAGGGGAGAAGAGGGGCATTGGATGGGCAGGTTGGTATGTTTTCAAATGTATTACATCATGTTTTTAATAACATTTTCCACTATTTTTGTCAATGTTTTTTTTGTTTTCCACATTTTTTATGGCTAGATTCTCTCCCAATCATTTAATTCACATGATATACTACTTTTTTTATGTTCTCCAGGTCGATTACTTCCCATGTTGCAGTATTGTTTTTTTCATTGACAAATGTTGTTGATCCTATTGGTGGAATAAATGGGCTATGTAAAATAAACTAGCCTTCAATCTTACCATTCATCATAGGTAGTGGATTACCTATATTTTTACATGTTGATCATATCCAGTTGAAAAATTAGATACGTTTTTATTTCTCATATGTTTTCAGCATTCATTGCACAGGTTGTGTTGAATGAAACATGGCATGTTTTTGGAGAAGATATGTTATACTTGATGGAAGAGCTGGGCAGGGCATGACGGGAGGGGGAGATCTGGGCAGGGGGTAGGGGGCTGCTGTGGGAAGGGGATGGGTAGGGTGGGGGAAGAGGTTGGCCAGGGGGAGTTCTGGGGGAAGGGGCTGCGCAGGGGGGGGGTGAGGTGGGAGGGGTAGGTGATGCATGTTTCATTTATTTTGTTTCCTTTTATTATTTTAAATGTATGTTACGTCAGGATTACTATTTCAATTTGTTGAGAATAAATTTTAAATCTTGTTCCAAAATAATTTATGCTTTCTACTGTTGTGTTAAGTCTGAGAACAATATCTTCATGGGTATCTTGTGGCTGGGGGAGAATTTTTGGTAGCCATAAAATTGTTGCTACGAATTTCATTCATTAGGAGGTAGGATAGGTATGTCAAACTGGGGAAATTTCATAGATGGAATACAGCCATTACAATGTAAATGTTAAACATGGAATGTTGTTGCTTATCAGTGTAGATGCGTGGTGGAAAATTATTCAGGGAATTCAACAGTTTGGTTATTATGAAGTTCAATGTGTCTTTTGTGATGGGTCTTATCTAAAAGAAAAGTAAAGGTCTCTTCTACTGGTATTTATGATATGAAGTTAGCACAAAATGGTTATTGCTGAAGTGGAATCTCATTTGGGCCAACTTGTGAGTTTTAAACATGGTATAAAAAATTCTCCTTGGTTGGAAACTTATATTGTTATAAGGTGCATAATATTGATCATTCATGATGTCCACATCAAACAGACCTTTAGGGAGGGTGTCTTCGTTGCAGATGCATTTGGTTCTCAAGGTACTATTTCCAATAATTGTATCATTTATCATGAATAATGGTCCTTTCCATTTATGAATAACTACAATGTATTATTATATATATTTCCATTTCTATACATATTTTCTAGCCTTCTAATTGAATTTGGCTCACTTATTGAAAATGTCTTATAAAACTCAACACTTACTATAAGAAGATAAAAAAATAATGGTTTATAATATTTTGATGCAAACCATGCAGTCAGAGTTCTCAAATTCTGTGCTTATGAAGTTCTACCAAGAATGAAGGAAATCATGTCCCCCCCTAAATGGTACCTTCTTGGATATTTCATTTGAAGCTTTTTTGCATTATCACTATGTCATTGATGACAGAGATAAGTTGTACTGTGAAATTGATCTTGAACAATGTAAATTAATTTCGATGCATTCAGGCTTAGATGTTATGATAAATTGATGGTTTTGGTGCTACAAGAGAGGGATTAAAAAGATCTTAGGTTGTATGGATTTTCGTAAACTAGATAAACAATTCCAGTTTTGGGTTCTATAATATCTTATTACAATTGATATTGCACATTATGTAACTATCATTCCTCAAATTCCTAACATTTTTTCCCACACAGTCAATCTTTCTATAACTTTTATTCCTTATAGACTATTTCTCATTATGTAACCATTGTTCCTCAATATCATTAACTTTTATTCCTCTATTATGTATTTTGTAATTTTTTTCAAAAAGACATAATTTTAAGTGAATACAAAACTGAAAATACAGAAAACTGACCAAAGTCATTCTAATTCTATTGAAACATTAGGAAAAATATACATGGGTCATATATGATGTGTACGATTCAACCCTGCCTCAATCCGGTGCACGGTGTGGCCGGTATCACTCGAAGTGTCTCGCTTTTATTTGAAATGGACAGGATTATAAGTGAAAACAACAATCGGCATACGGAAAACCGACCAAATGCATTCGGATTCTGTTGATACTTTTGGACAAGTTTCCATGGGTCATTTTTGACGTGTATGAGTCAACCTCGCCTCAATATGAGGGACAGTGTGGCCGGTATAACTCAAAGTTTCTTTCTTTTGTTTAAAATGGATGCGCTTTTAAGTAAAAAAATGTCAAACGGAAAACAAACAAAACACATTTGGATTGTGTTGATACTTTAAGAAAACAACCCATGGGTCATTTGTGACGTGTATGAGTTATCCCCACCTCAATCCGAGGCGCGGTGTGGCCGACACCACTCAAAGTGTCTCACTTTTCTTTGAAATGGACAACAGTTTAAGTAAAAACAACAACTGACATACAAAAAATGGACCAAACACATTCGTATTCGGTTGATACTTTAGGAAAAGTATCCATGGGTCATTTGTGACGTGTACGAGTCAACCCCGCCTCAATATGAGGCACGGTGTGGCCGGTACCACTCAAACTGTCTCACTTTTATTTGAAATGGACATGATTTTAAGTGAAAACAACTACTGGCATACGGAAAACCAACCAAACGCATTCGGATTCTATTGAAACTTTAGGAGAACGATCCATGGGTCATATGTGACTTGTATGAGTCAACCCCTTCTTAATACGAGGCATGGTGTGGATGAAACCACTCAAATTCTCTCATTTGTTTCAAAAGGACATCATTTTAAGTGAATACAACTGAATTTTACACTCATCAACAATAGTCACAAAATCTTTTTCATGAGTTGGGTAGTTTCACTCATGGGGTCATAAGTGACGAGACTCTTAATAAGATACCTTTTCACCATATATTATAAACAATAAAATTTCAATGCAGAATTCATCACAAATTATTAGATACCCAAATCTTGGATCTGAAAAAAATGGGATATGAGCCAATTTCAAACTCTTATTCAACTCTAATAGGTAATTCTTATACTATTCTACCTATTATAATTTTATGGGGAGGTGGGGAGGTGGGGAGGTTGTGCTGGATGGGGGGATGTACAGGGGTGAGGTGAATTACTACCGGATGATTGTTGTCATGTGAAGATTGAATTAGGGAATTGTAGTACATGACATGGTTGGAAGAGTTTGATGGTTTTATGTATTTTTTTGTGCTATTTTAGGTGTTTTTATACTTTTTTAAGTATGTATGTGCTTTTTGTGATATTTTTTATGCAGGTGTATAGTGGAGGGGCTACTGGAGGGGGGCTGATGTAAAACAGTTCTTAAAAAACACAATACCAATGGTTTTAAACCGTTGGTATAAGAGTTATGGAATTATAGAAAAACACAATAAAAATAGTTTAGAACAGTTGGTATAGGTGTTCTGGAATTATGGAAAAAACACAATACCAACGGTTCTAAACCGTTGGTATAGGTGTTCTGGAATTCTGGAAAAACACAATACAAATAGTTTAGAACCGTTGGTATAGGTGTTCTGGAAAATCACAATACCAACAGTTGAAAACCGCTGGTATAATAATTCTCAAAAAATACAATACCAATGGTTCTAAACCATTGGTATACGTTGAGAGAAATTTAAAAAACAATATACCAACGGTTTAGATCAAACTATTGGTATAAGGCTTTCCTCATGGCTTACTAGCCTATGGTTTGGAAAACCATTGTTATAGGCTATACCAACGGTTTTCCAGCCTATCCCAATGGTTTAAAATTGTTGTTATAACCTTCTATTATAGTAGTGTCTCATATTCTCTGGGTCTACTGCAACTCCTACCTCAGAGATGATATGATCCAGGAAGTGTATTTGGTCCATCCAAAAGTGGCACTTTGAGAGCTTAGCATATAGATGATGCTCTCTCAGTGTACTCAATATGATCTCAAGATGGGTGGAATGGTCGTGTCTATTGTGAGAGTACACCAAGATATCGTCCACGAATACTACCACAAAATAATCCAGATAAGGATGGAACACACGATTTATCAGAGCCATAAAAACTTATGGTGTGTTTTTGAGTCCGAACGGCATAACTGTATACTCGTATAGACCATACCTCCTCTTGAAAGTTGTGAGAGGTATATCAGATGGTCTAACGCACAACTGGTGATTTCTTATTCTCAATTCAATCTTCGAGAACTCTCATGCTCCACGAAGTTGATCAAAAAGATCATCAATCCTTGGAAAGGGATATCAGTTCTTAACCGTCAACTGGTTCAACTTCTGATAATCCACACAGAGTCTGAGGGTACCATATTCCTTTTTCACCAAGAGGACTGGGTAACCCCAAGGAGAAGTACTTGGTCAAATGAAAGCCTTTTCCTATAACTCCTCTAACTGACTCTTGAGCAACTGTAACTCTGGTTTACCCATCCTATAAGGAGGAATGGACACTAGCGCTGCTCTTGGAACAAGATCAATCGAGAAATACACCTCATGCTCCGGAGGAAGACCTGAAAATTCGTCCTGGAAGACATCCATGAAATGATCAACCACTGGAGGGAAATCATTTTGACAAGTCCCCCAGTCATCTAGATATAAGCTCACAATCTGGGTTGTGATACCACCTCACCCATGATGCTTTGGTCCAGCTCGACTTTCCTGAACATCCCACTCACCCTTGTATAGAAACTCTCCACCCTCTGTTGACGTGAAGCTCACCCTACGACGATAGAAATCCACAAAGGATCGAAAGGTAACCAACCAGTCCATCCTGAGAATGACAGCATAGCTCATTATCACTAAGACATAGAGGTCCCAAAGGAAGTGAAACCCACCAACCTCAAGGGGTCACACCTTGCACTAATGCACACTAGTCGTTCTAGTTCCCAACAAAGTGTATAGTGTCATAACAGCAGAAGAAGAAGAAACACAGAGCCCAAGGCTCTCCACAATGGGCACACATATGAAGCTATGTGTAGCACCCGTATTAAAAAGTAATTACGATAAAACAGAAGCTACTAGAATAGTACCTCTGACAGTAGAAGGTCTGGGATCCTGCTCTTGTTGGGTCTGTTTCACTACATATACCTGCCCAGTGTCGCGGCCCTATGACATAGCCTGGCTAACCTGAGCTATCTTGTCGTAGTACCTCTGAGATTATTGTGTCTAGCTACCATGGCCACGTCCACCATGCATGCCTTCACGCCCTGACATATTCCAGTTCCCCGACTGGTAAAAATCTTCTGGTCCTACCCCCATACGCGGAGTCTGCACAGAACACCTCTTACTAGCCACTGGTGGAAACGCCCTGCAAAAGCATTGCAGATGACCCATCATGCTATAATCCCAGCATTCCACTGGGTCACGTGGACACTGAGGTTGCTTGTGCCACTCCTTACCCCACTGGTAGCATATGAACTTGCTACTTGAAACATTCTACTGGTTGGTACTACCACCCTAAGAGAAGTACATCTGTATCTTCTTCTTACTAGTAGAAATAGTACCAGAAACTGGTGCTGAACCACCATGACCCACACCACTAGCTTCTCGCAGGTTCCTCTCTGTAATCAGTGAAACGAGCGGAATAATCCATCTCTGACATAGCACCCTGATGCAGATTCATGAACACTCGAACTCGATCTTCCCTCAACGTGTCTGGGAAGAATAAGTCATAGAAGTCTTTCTGAAAATCATCCCACGCCATGTCACTATGATGCTCTTACTAGGTGGTAACATCCCACCACCTCTTGGTGGAATCATGCATCATATATGTCATGATCTTGACCCTTCTCCCTAGAGGCGTCTCTAGGTGATCGAAAATATTCTACATCAACCCCACCCAAGACTCCGCTACCTATGGTCCTCCATCCCCTAAAAACATAGGAGGATGTTACTTCTGAAAGATACGAGTCAGCTCGGCCATATATTTGGTAGCTGGCGGTGCTCCCTGAAAGGTCTACATTAACCGCATAAAGCCTTCACAAAACTAGGCCTCTGCTCCTGTGTCCGGTATTACGGCTGGCACCGCATCTGGATCTACTGGAGGATCAACTGGTAGCCCATGGACAAACATCTCTGAGGTATATTCGTTGCCGCTCTCTTGTAAAACAACGCGTGAACGTCTTGGTGGCATGACACTACAAGGTTAAACCCACACCTTAGATCAAGATTATCACAGTCTGAAAACGAAAAAACCAAAAGTGGAACAGGAGGAATAAGGCATTTAAGATTTCACAACAAGACTACACGACGTGTATACTGACTACACGGCATGTACCTGATTTATTTTCCCATGCCCAGGACCTTCTACATGGCCAAGCCACATGGTTCTCGTTAAAAAAAACTACATGGAGTGTATATAATCTACACGGCGTTTATGGTGTAATTTTCCAATTGCATGTGTCGTTTGTGACACGACCGACTACTCGGCTTGATACCACATGGAGTGTTACACCTGCACAAGGCATGTACACTACCCCGTTTCCCAGCCACACAGTCAGGTCAACATGGTCTGTCACTGGTCAAGGCTACACCGCGTGTCCCACAGGTACACAAGGTGTACTTGACAAGCTTCGCCGACCCGTGTTGTTAGTTACACGGCCAGATACACGGCTCCAACTACACAGCGTGTTCAATATACACATGGTTTGTACACGAAAGGATTACACCAACTCGTGTTTTTAGTTACATGGCCAGATCCCAGGTCAGACTACACAGCGTGTTCCACAGTGGACACGATGTGTATGTCTTAAGGTCTCCTCCATCTGTGTTTGTTAGTTACACGGGCGGACTCCGGGTCAACACTACACGTCGTGTACATCCGGTACACGGTGTGTTCGCCCCAAGAATTTTCTTTCCCCGTTTCCCTGCCCACATGGTCTATGACACATGAAGGACTACATGGCGTGTACTTAGAGTACAAGGAGTGTACTTAAAAAAATTTCTTGTCTTCCAGAACAGAAGAACCTACACGACATGTTTACGGTACTACATGGCGTGTATACTGGGTTTCCGGACAGTATGCCTCAAAAACTTCATCGGAACCTATAAAATACTGAAAACAACACCTAAGTGCCAAATTCTGATCCGTGAGGGCCCATACTCCCCGTGAATCAAAGGTTGGCATCTTATATGTGTTATAACCAGATAAACAGCCAATGATCCACCAAATTTCGGTCAATGAGGGCCTATACTCCCCAAAAACCAAAGTTCGACGTCCATTCTATAAATAGGCTCACACAATAATACCCTATAACATTGCAGGTATTTATCAAAGCATCTATCAAAACAGCATGCTTTTCTAGCAAAACAACTATCACACCAACATGCACTTTCTAATGCGCCTACATGGCATGGATGTAATGCCTGGCATGCGATTTCTATCATGTGCCTAAATGATGAATGAGATGGCATACCCTCATCTCATCAGGTTTCAACTAGATATAACCCATGAATAAAATATAAATAGCACAATACCAGTGCGTCACCTATTAGTGAAAATAGATTCTACTGTCAAATTGCAAAATCAAAAAAAATTGCAACACGAGGTAAATTGGCTTTTCCCTGTAAACGGGTTAGCTACGCCCGGACACAACTTATTACCAACTACCATTATCGTCCTATCCCTGACTAAGGTTCTAAATAGTAAGTCAAAGAAATGAATTCCTCGGATACCACATTGGAACGTCCCGGTTCTGGGTGCCACTCAACGGGTGCCCCAAACCTGGTTCACCACGTGACCTCAAGCGCATTTCCCAAAATGCCAGAGGCTTCTGATTAGCAGGGAGGACCCAGGACTGATAGTGGGGAAACTATGCCTTCATTTGTCAAAGTGCAGCAGCACAGAATAGATAAATAGTATTCAACAAGCATAAGCGGTAAACAATATATATAATAAGAATGGATAACTGATAATAACAAGGAAACCAGTAGTCATATTTATACGAATATGCAACATGTCACTATTCTATAAAACATCCAAAACATGTTACACTACAATACAATGCAACTGAAGTACAAGGACAGAAAAACAAAATAGAACAGCCAGCGGCATCGTGAGCCCTAGCTCGGTCCCATGCTCCCCTACTTCCCAGCAACAATCAAGTACCTGTATAGGCACCCTTTCCCTTATCCACACCTACAGAAACCTAATCTATTTGGGCTGAAGAAATGACCCAAACAGGGTGTGAGAAATAAATCCCAGTAGGCACCCACAAAAGTCTCGTGCCCAACTGTGTGAAAAGATGCAACAACAGTGTGCAGTAGAAAAATTCAATAAACTAATAAGTACTCAAAAGTAACTAATTTTACCGGTTATATTGCCATTTTATTATTCTTTTACACATTAAATTTACGATATCACCATAGTGAATATTCTATGTAAAACAGCTAGTGTCCTCAGACATGTAAACCCTTACCCTCGGGTAAAGAGAATCCAAACATAGGAATCTGCCCACAGGCATATCGAATATTTCCCACAGGCTTACGAGGTGTTGCCAATAGGCACAAAGTCAACTTCCCTCAGGAACGGAAGAAGTTTCCCACAGGCTAAGTAGTACATTTCCAACAGGCTAATCACAACACTGCCCTCAGGCTAAAAAAGTAATCGGGCCATGCCCAATATGTAAACAATCAATATACATGCAATACAAATGAAATTACCTTAAGGATATTCTATAATCATTATTATAAAGGCATACCCTCAGGTATCCTGGCGAAGCGGCTAAAATGAGGAATGCACCCCCTAGGGTGGTCCTGGATCCAAGCAGCAATCCCAAACAACAGTTTATAATCACATTTAAATTACCTAAACAATTATTGATATTTAATTCAACAAGTCATAAGCCATACGACACCCCATTAATGGGCGCATATCACAATGATACACAAAACGTACATCAGTTGGAAATAAAAAACCAAGCCACCTACCTCGATCACCCGTGATTGATATACCCGAATGGTGCCCTCTGAAACGTCCAAGAATATCGTAGATATGAGGTAACAGAGTTATCGTTCAACCTCAAATAAATTCACTTAGAGGAATAATTGGAAAGAAACATACAAGGAGAAGGAAGCTCTAACCCGTGTGGTTCCAACGAGATCAACGGAAGCGGAATCGGATTCCCGATGCTCAATTGGTAGATCCTTGAAGGTCCGGCCTCCTCTTCCGAGTTCCCATGCAGTTTTAAGCCAATCCAATGAATAGGGTTGGCTACTTCCCATTTTAAGCAAAAAAACCAGACTACACAGCATGTACTTTTGGCTACACGGTGTGTACTTCCCTCATTTAACTGTTCCTCCGGCGGCACCGCCAAACTGTCCATCAGTCGACATGAGTACATAGTGTGTATTCTTAACTAGACGACGTGTATTGTCGCCCAACTAGCGGCTGCTTCCACCACCTTACTATTTCCCTTCCGACTGACCATACAGCATGTAAATACCTACTACATGGCGTGTAGTTTGTTTTTACACCCTTCGTCGCCAACATGGCTACACACCCTATGTACTCATCCCACAAGGCCAAAGTACACAGCGTGTGGAAAAGTACACAGCGTGTAGTCCAAAAATTTGGGAATTTTCCCCATTTTCCTTATTTTCTGAAAAATACTTAAGGACAAGAGAAAAGAAGAAACTCATACCTCAAAACTAAGAACCGGGTTCTTACAGGATGTTAGGCATATTTTTCCGAAGTGAATGCACGTTATATTGGTTTTTCTCTTTATTAAGAGAATTTCATAAACCATTTTTTACCTTGTTAAATAGGTATGTTTTTTTTATTTTTTATAACCTCATTATGTTTAATTTTCTTTGATTAGACAAGTATTATTAGTTTATATATAAAAAAATGTAGATCATGGAATCATTTTAATAAGGAATACATGTCAGAAAAGAAACCAACAGAAATCAAATATGTGGAAGTACAACTAATTAGTCTTTATATTTTTCTATATATTATTTTATTAGTTAAATGTTTTATAACTACAGTGTCATTGTCAAAATGGACATGTTGAATGTGGTTATTATATTCTACGATTCATGTACGAGATAATCACAACTGGGGAAACTACTGATTTTCATAAGGTTAGTTGTATTAATTTTTTATATATTTTCTGCCATATTATTCTATTTTTTAATTTCATATCATTCAATATTATTGTAGGCATTCAATGATACACAACCTTATTCCCAATCTGATATGACCCATATTCAATCTACTTTTTTGAACTACTTGTTAAGTCTGATTAAGATTTGATGTATGTATTTTTAATATTTATAAATAATAATACATATGGGTTCAAAAACCTAACTCTTCTGATATATTAAGTGTTTGAAATGAGTATGTCGTAAATTCTAGAGTCGTCGGACTTAGAAATGTCACAAAATTTCTTGAAGTCATTGATTCCAGGTACATGTATTGTAATTTTACTTTATAATAACAATGTATAGATAATTGTTTTGATTATCTAGATATAAGAATTGAAGTTATATGAGGCATTGGATGATAAATACTATTTAATTGTTTTTTTATATTGTGTTATTTTTACAGGGGTTTTGAAATTTTTGGGAAGTGTAATTGGAATTATTTTTAAAAAAAATTATTTATGGTGTCGGTTATATAAATAACTGACGCCGAAATATTAAAAAAAATTGATTTTCAGCGTCTGTTTTAGATAAAACTGACGCCGATAATATTGTCTAAAATTATTTTCTATGTTGGTTTTATGTAAAATCGATGATGAAACTCTTACCAAAAACCATATTTTTAACATCGCCTTTATAGACATCGGTTTAAAACCGACGTAAGAAACTTAAAAAAATGACGTTTATTTATGTTTTTTCCACTAGTGATTAGTCTATAAAACATCATCAATAACACCTATAATCCATCTTAAATCATTCTATAAATAAATAACCTTAATGGTATTCAAAATATTCTGTTCGAAATTCAATGCTCATAAATCCAAATGATTTGATCACATATTGTTCTAGTATCAACATAAAATTTATCCCCAAATTACATTAATCACTCATAATGTCACATAAAAATATATATAATTTAATCATATATTCTTTGAATTATGTTAATCATTTCCCAAAAATATAATAACCCTTTCTCTCAAATAATAATATTTAACTTAACTTTAATGATCATATAGCCCCTAATCGTAATGTGTTCCTTTGAACTTATGTCCCCAATAAAGTTCATACAAAATATAATCAAACAAAATCACATAATAAGCATAATGGTTTGATATAACTCACCAATCCTTTAAACCCCAATGAAAAATTCCCCAAAGTCCATTGGTGACCTTAAAATCAAATAATTAAAAACCGCAAAATAATATTTATTCTATAAAACATATGATTACCCCTAAACATGTCAACCAATAATAGTATCATTAAATATTAAATAATCATAATAAAATAACATCAAAACATAAAATTTTATGTAAACTATACTCAGATACAAACTATGACAACCCAATATTTGTACACATGAATCTGGTGTTGAAAAATATTATTTATTTATTGGTTGTGATACTAACTAATGAAACCCAATTTTACCCATATATAAATTCAATATCAATAACAAACACTGAAGTACATATATACCTAAAAACATTTATTTTTGGATTATTATAGAATTAGGAATAACCCTTTAGGTTCAAATTCATAGGACATCCTCATTAAAATATAATTTTCCCATTATAAGTAGATTTACATATTCTATAATAAAAATTTTACTTCCCCCTCAATATTATCTCCACAGGACACCATTCTTGAGATCTATTATATAATATAAATCTTCGTAACATAGGTAAATGGAAATATAATAATGTATGAGTTCAAAGGTTTTGTAATAGTAAATATAAAAGTATCTAATTATAGACAATAACTGAGAACTAGATAAGAATAAGAGTATAAAAACATAATAATATCATATAAAAACATAACCATTATTTTATAAAAAAATTAATCATTATTCATGGAATAAACATTTGACATAAAAAACATTATTAAATTGAGTTTTGAATCCTCAAAAATCAATCATGGTCCATGTGAGAATAACATAATAATAAGACATATGTTTTTTACATACAAATAAGAATTCAAATTCATTTCCTTTATTAGGCCTCACATCCAAGACAAATGTAGTGGAAAATGATCTTTAGTGGATTGAGTTAACTCTCTATTACCATACACAGATTAATCATATCTCAAGGGTGTCCACCTTAAAGTTCATAACAGTTTTAGGATTTGTCTAAATACCAGAGCACCATATTGGGCATATACCAACAATTGGTATACACAATTGGGCTAGGGATAATCACTTATATATCCACTAGGGATGTGTAAAAACTCAAAGCAACACATTTTGCCACAGAAAATTTAAAACATAACCCAATTAATTGGACATATGTATGGTTCTTGGCTAACCCATCACATAATGTAAGTCATATGAGTGTATTCCTCAATATTACAAAATCTTTAATGATTTCATCATTGCATAACAATCCATGATAAATATAATTTGATTCATAAATGAATCCTTAAAACAACATCATCACAATCATTCTGAAGAAATAATGTTATTGGCATCATCAGAAACGTTCCCTAGTAAAGAATAAGATTCTTTAACAAATGCTGAAATAGATATAAAATAATGTTATAAAATTATTTTAAATATTATTTAAAACACCAGATAAAAAATATTTTTTCATAAAAAAATTGGAAATACTAAGAATTCCAAAATAAAAATTATAGTCATTTATTTTTAAATCCATGGTAACTTATAAAGCAATATTGAAAGAAAAATAGTAGTCATGATGGTGGAAAAATTCATTCACTCTATAAATACTAAAAAACATAATTTTCAAATGTATGAAAAAATTAAAATATAATTTGTACTGAAATTGATGGAAATAATTAAATTTCTAAAACATGGAAAGAAAGTAAAATATGATGTATAATTACTCTAAATAATAATTGGATAATATAAAATAACATTTATAAAATATTTTTAACAATGTAGATATAGAATAAAAAAGAGTATATCCCAAACAGTATATATAAGGCCAGTTTCTATTAAAAATAGTATTTTGTTCGTTCTGAGTGCCAAAGAGGGTGAAATAGATCTAATAATTTAAAAATAAAAAAAATAACTAAAATAGAATAAAATTTATCAGGTCTAGAGGAGAAATTGTATATATTTTCTACAATCAATATTGAAATATAAAGAGTCCCAATAAAAATATAGAGTTTTATATAAAATCCTTATAGACATAAATAATTTCTGAGTAAACCCCACATGAAATAATAACCATGGATGGATATTTAAATCACTACAATTTACGTGAAATGAATTATAAAATACATTTATTGGCTTTATATTTTTGGATGAAACCAAATGAGAAATGGAAAATTGACTCTAATGATACCGAACACACAAGAATCATTTATCATGGAAGAACAAGATGAAAGAATTACTAGATGGGTGGTTACATGATATAGTCATACACCGAGGACACACGATCATGTATCCCTCTCAGTGACACGGTACTCCATAAGTCATTAAGAGTCACAAGATTCTCCAACAATGACTAAAGAGGTTTATCTACAACAAGGCTTTCATTATAATTCCTAATCCAAAAACGATCATATGATTCCCCCTTTGAATTAATGTGGTTTATTACATGTCAATTAGGACATGATAAGGTCTTACATGGTTTCAATGATCTATTCGTCGATCAATAAAAGGCCCAATATATGTCTCTATGATCATGAAAAGACCATTAGACCAATTTTCATTGATCTTGTGATGCCCTGGTCGAAAAATTCCTTATGATTTCAAAAAAATGTTTCAAGTAATGACATATTTACATTATTGAAGTTATTTTTTTATTCATGTAAATTCATCATGTGGTTCAAATGATAAGTTAATTAATCTTGTGAAGGCCCTAGAACATGTCATCATTCACATGAAGAAACCCCCGAATAAGTCAATTGGATCACATAGTTCATGTGATCAATACATTAATCATTCAAAGAGCATCATACATGTTAGATTATTATCATGAAGTCCCTCATACATGTCATATTGATCAAGAAATGTTCCCCTAAAAATTTAATCCTTGTTGGTAGTATAACCCTCGGACATTTCATTCTTGTTAAGACCCCCCCCCCCCTCAAGAAATGTCATCTTGATCACACGATAAAAGTGGTCAGTTATTAGATAATGTTTAGGATCCCATGCATGTCATACAGATTACATGGCATCCCTTATAAAAGTCAGTCTTGTCCTGTAGGTACACATGGATATGTTCCCTAGAATCATGTGATCCCCAGGATATGTACCTTCAATCGAGTTCTCCCATTTCGTTGAGAATGTCCAACATAGTCCAAGACTATGTACTCCTGATTCCAAATTTGTTACATGTCCATGAAAAAGGAATAATTTCATCCAACCATACTCAATAAACCTCAAATTTTCCCATTTATTTTCTAATTACAGGGTAAAAACTGGATATGTGACATCAATATCTACATTGGTAAAAGTACCTCGACATTCTAATTACACTAGATAATTGGACTAGATCATCAAATGGGTTTACCATTTATTCTCATCCATCAATGGTTTTGGAACCATTGTAAACTATTTGGATTATAATTAATTTTATAATAAGTATGTTTAAGATTCCTTCCTATGGATGAAGATCCATATGAAACATTAATAAATTGTCTTTCCTTGTAGACTCATGTCCGTCATGAGATTTCTAAACATATTCCATCAAGGTGACCTCAAAATTTAAACTTTCTCAAACATCTGGTCTTCTTTAATGAGTATTTCTTTCACCAATATGTTGTTTATATAATCCCTTGATATCTTTGGTTTCTAAAACCAATCATGAATCATGTGGGCTTAGAGAATATCATTGATCATTCATATAGCATTATATTTTTTTCATTATGGGAATATTCATAATGTGTAATCCCTTACCCTATTTTCCATTTTCATAAAATTTCCATAATATTGATAAAGAAAACATTAGGGAGACCTTAGTGTATAAGCCCTATATATTTTCAAAATTACACTCTCATGTGATGGGTCCAATCAATTGTTTTCTCATATTTCTAACACTAAGAACACCTCACATGGCTTATAGATCAGAAAATGTTGTGCCATCAGCATGGGGATAATTCCCCAGCATAGGCCCCCCACATAGGATTATGTTCTCTTAAAAATTATATTCACTCAATGATACATACCCTCAATGAGGCAACACAGTGCAATGTTATATCCTTATGTCGCATTGAAACCACTAGCACCAGTCCTTTATGAAGAAAAAACTCATAAATATATTAATAATAGGACTCGGATTCCTATTATAAATAGGATACATAGGGTTACTCCATAAGGTCTAATATCCCTATTCAAAATTTTGTATACGTTATTTTAGTAATGGATGAGCTTTACCAAAGAATTGCTGCAATGATATAAGGATAAGAACATACACCTATACTTGTTGTTGGAGCATCGTACCAGTAAGTCCAACATGAAGATGTATATAAAGAAGAGAAAGAATATATTCTTACTCCCATATCTGAGAATTCTCTATATATTCAGATAAATGGTTGGTCATAGTACTAGGATCATATTCTCATTATGAATGCGGTCCATCAAACTTTTTTTGAAATTACCTTAGAGAAGGTGAACATTACATTCAAATCAGGAAGGATGAAAATTCCAATGTCCAACTAGGATCAAGACAATATCCATCCTCGAATCTGAATATGTTTTCACGATTTGGAAAAAAACTCATGGGGTCCCATTTTTAAAATAAAACATATGGCCATCGGCATATTATGGTTACCAAAATTCATTAGTCTTATACTCCCTCTCATCCCCAAAATGTGGTTTAAAATATTCTGGCTTGGACATAAGGTGAGGTTCATATTCTAGTGTTTCCCAATCAATATTTACTTAATTATTTATAACATGTATCTACAACACCTCATTGGTTATTATACTCTTTTTCTAAAGTATAATGTTATTACTACCATGATATATAACCTCATTGTAGTATATTTATGGATTATAAGTACTCTCACCCAAAAATCCAACATGTACTAGCTCCCCATGGTGATATCTCACATAGAAAAAAATTATCACATTGTTAAGGAATATTTTTTCGAGAGGTTCTCAATATTCCATGGTTAACCATTTATAGTTCCCCATAAGCTACCAGCAGCACCTCACCTCAGTTAGTAGGTGACCTAAAGAAGTGAAATTTGTGATCTAACCACGTTTATGATTATTCAAATTATAAATAAAGGGTAAAATGAATATCTGGGTGTATCTTGCCTAAAAAACAACCAAAATATATTTTATTCCATAACTACTTCTCATTATGAAGTCCTAGATGAGCTATAAGGGTAGTTCGTGCCTGAATTATCCCAAAATATTTAATAACCCTTTCAGTAGATAAAGAATATAAACCTCCCTTATTAGGGATATGAGTTTCACCTCTATACTATAAACAATATCTATAGTTATATAGACTTGGATTCTTTTTAGGACCTTATATACAAGGTCGAAATTCATAGTAAATCTTACATTACTCTTTCCTCTACAACGTGTAGGATCTTCATAAATTAATCACCAAATCCCTATCAAACACCTATATCTGAGGATGAGGTGGCTATGGAGCATTTCACATCACCCCTTACGTTGTGCAAAAAAGTTACAAATATGTGGTTTTATATTGTTTCATAGTTTATTGGGAGTTTATCAGATAGTGTAACATGATAGATAGTTTGTTAGCCTAATGAAACCCATATACTTTCAGAGTGAAAGAATGTTATGAATGGAGGGATAGGGACACCAATAGGCATTGAAGCTAGGCCTCTTATCAAAATGGTGGGAATAAATCTTAAATACCGAAAAAAAGTAATAGACTACCTAGTATCTCACTATAATAAGTGATTACTATAATAAAATTAAACCACACATATATAAAACATGAATGAAAATTTTCCAAATCATGTAGATTAAAATGGAACCTTCCATGATATACCTCCATGATAAAAACCATCCCATAGGATTGGGTCCATATTTACCCCGTTTCACCCCCAGGGGAATCAAACACCAAGAGGGTCTCCATGAAATAAGTGGTGATTCCTAATAAAATAAATCCAATAGGTATGTGGTTTTTATCTTACCCTCCATCCAATGTGTTTTTAGATCATTAATAATAAGATTAGATATTACCAACGTTGGTCCCTAATCAACACCAACCCTGAGGACTGGGGGGATTTTTATTCTCATGGAAAAGGAAATCTATATTTTCTAGTCCATGAGGTAATGTCCAAATGATGGAATCCTAGTCCTTCCTCCTATTATGAGACACACCCCTTTCATTTGCGGTCCACTAGAAAATCCTGACCCAAAAACCCCCTCATGTAAATTTTTCTTGGTCTAGGATAGGGTGAATGTTTGTAAAAGAAAATTAAACCGTTGTGGGGTTTTAAGCAATGATATCCCATTAGGACAAGGGACTAAGTGAAAAACCCACAAATACCCCTTAAAGTAAAATCGAGAGGTACAAAACTGCCCTGTTATTAATTGAATGATGTGGTTACTATTTTCACCCAACATGGCATAGTGAGATTCATAACCATCAATCTACAAAAATGATATGTGCCAATACATGAATGTAAAGTGTCATAATTCTAAAATAGATCATCAAGAGGCATTTAATATTGTTTCATAAACTAAAGATGGTTTTACATGGAATCGCAAGTGGAAAAAAACATAGAACCTCTAAATAATGAGTTACGACCTCCTGAGAAAACATTTATTAAAGATAAAGGGAAGGATGTGGATACATCCAATTCACCTTCTAGTTGGGATGAAATAAAATCTATAGAGGAATGTCTAGAATTATAATATAATGAGACACACAAACTCAGATTACTCAATTTGGAATTAAAAATGGGAAATATTACCCCAAAGTATCACCATCATTAAAAAACAAATACCCCACATTTCATTCATCACGATATAGATAATATGCCTATAATGTTAGTGTTTCATCGTCATGAAAGTTATAAATCCAAAAAACCAATATACATAAACCTGTTAATTAATCTCGATCATGATTTTCATTTATTATGGTGATAAAAACCTTCTAATTATGGTGATCATAAATCCCTACAATGAATTATAAATCAATAGGATATGAAATCTGGATAGGCACGTCAACCCTCGCCCCCTACACCTGTATAAAAGATTATCCAAAAAGTGAAAACCTCAGAAACCCTCAACACCATTATTCTCCATGAGCTTCTAATGGAAGATATTTAAATTTTTAAAACCCCATATAGATCAAATATAATCCCTCCCTTGAATGGTTGGATGAGCCTTTTCCTCTTCCAGATTTTGTTAACCATATATTCTCAACTATTGATTGAATGGGAGGTCTAGAACAACATCTCAAATAATTCATATCCAGATATGGCCCTATGGTGGGCTATTAAGACATATAATGGGAAAAAAAACTATGATCTTTTATATAGACTTGGAATGTGCTAGGCTTCATTTGGTACAAAAAAATTCTATCACGATCCATCATACACTAGAAATAACTTTATCAACAAATACATGGCCAATTTTTCTCTATATTAAAGAAATATATGATCATAAGAATCTTGAATTTTAAATAGTATGAAAATATGAGATTTTATTCCTGTTGATTCCCAATGGAATATTCTAATGTACTCACTCAGTAGCTCATTATCCAATGAGAAATTATTGGGGAATTCTGTTTATGACCTCTAAAAGGAACTTCAAACACCCTTTATCTCAATCTAATACCTTGGTGGATTTCATGATTTTTCAAAAATCGATGTGTTCCTAGAAGACACCATTCAAAATACTTTGGAAAATTTTATCCCACAACCCTGACATAAGGGAAAAGTATTGGTAGACTAGATACTGTTGTTTTCACCCTCAAATTAGTAATGTTGCCAACCAGAGAAACCTTAAAGGATCTATGTCAGCAAGATCATCCCATAAAGTAGAAGTAGTATCCATACCATCATAAACTAAAGGTGAAGATGGATCAGGGTGCCTCATGATTTTAGAAATGGTACAAAAAATTGTATTATGTTTGAATTGAAAATTTTCCTACTTATTTACTTACATTAATATAGACCAAACTTTTCAAGCTACTGAGTCGTTGGAAACCCAATGAGGTACACTTCCATGACAACCCTAAAAATTCCCCCTATTATAAGATATTGGGCCATTATATGACCCTTGCACACCCTGAGAATGGAGGAGGGGACTAGGGTGTCAAATTTTTTTTTAAAGAAATGTATCTTCTGCCTATTTTTGTAGAAACTTGTAAAACCTATCTGATATAATCATGTTGTAATTAAACATTTAAATGTTTAGAGACAACAATATAGTTTAAATTCGTTCCTCACTAAGGGCCAGTGTAAGGAGAATACATTAAAAGTGTGTCAGTCATGCCTAAATCCAAAAGGATTCACTAGTAATTATGGAGTATAGAAGATCACACATAGTCACTCTATGCTAGTCACACTCCCTTTACAAAAATAATTTTAATATAATAGTCCATCCCTCGAAACACTTCTATAGACTCCACTAAGACCACTATATTGGGTGAAGTCTTACATAGATAAAATAATTCAATGTCTCCTTAGTATATTGTCATTTAAGACATTGTCCCCCATTTGTGCAAGACTCTACTTTCACCACATTCATTAGCTTATTTACTTGAAGGCAATATTCACTTAAACTAGATGTTCAAAACCCCAATTTTTTAGGATTCCAAACATTATGAAACCCCATTTATGATTAAAATAAATAATATAATTCATGAACCCACACACCTATGTGAAGTTCCTAACCTTATTGAGGCTCATAGACTTTGTGGAACACTAAGTCATCATGAAACTCCCATTCTTCATGAATCTCCCTTTTTCTAAATAGACTTATAATTATTCAAGACTTAACTAGTCTTTTCAAGATTCTCATCCTCATATAGAATTTTTTATTCAGGAATCTCCCAGCCATCACACATTCGAAGTGATTCAACATTTTCTCATATTCAATTAATAACAAATGAATTGGGTGTGGATTCCTACTTACTAACTCATACCATTACAATGTTTCCAAGATCCCATCAGACTTTTCATGAACCTCTTCATTTCTTCTCATGAACCTCCATCATTCAAAATGATCCTATGAAATTTAACACATACATAGACATTCTCAAAGTAACATAGGCACTGCCATCTCTTTTCTTATTCATGAAACCTTCCATTGTCATCGTAACATTGTTGTTCCATCAGGAATTTTTTATGCTCCACACCTTCATGAAACTGGATTCCTTTAAGATGATACACACCATTGTGAAAATATAATATATAAAAAATCCATGCCTTTACCATTTTTTGATGAGTCATTCTTGAAATACCACATTTCAAAATCAATTCTCCTTCCTCCAATTTTTGATCTCCAAAAATTTGAAAGATGCTGGAAAAAGATTTCCCCATCAACAAAAAATCTATCTATATTGTAAGATAATTTTATATGAAAACTACTTGATTAACTCAAGTGTGAATTGACAAAAAACAAATATAAGAATGTTTAACAACAATTAAAAAGACATTTTTCTAATAGTTACATAATGTAAGACTATATTTCATTCAAATACATACTCCATGGGATGATTAAATCTATAAAAGTGATAGTGGGAAACACCGAAACAAAATTGTCATGTTTGAATTCCTCCCAACTAGATGAAGGGGCGACTAAAAAAAAATGTGGCTAGGTGTTACGGTAATTCCGATAACTAGATCACTTGGATGATATATGGGAAATATCACACCATCCTAAGAGACCATCTTCATGAACCGGTAATAATTTTATCACTTACAGATATTCCATTGACTCTACCTCCCAAAACCACATATAATCTTTTGATGTAGGTAATGAAAAAGGGAACAGAGACTTATCCAATAACCACAGTAGCTCAGAATCTTCAGGATATCTCTCAAAAAAATTCAATGAAAGGGAACTATACAAATAAAATGTAATCATTAGTGGATGAGGATATAATTTTCAAATTTATTAATGTTATTTAGTTATCAAGAACCTTCTTTGAAGTTGGATACACATTTGAGAGTGTGTTCTCTATACTTGATCGGGGATCCAGAGGTTGAGGCTGCAGAACCTGAGGGTATAAAGGCTAACCTATTCATCAATGAAACTCGTATTATAATCACATCTTCACTGAATCCATATAAACTATTAGGACTAGTAATATAGTTCTTAAGAATTTCTAGAATAGAATTGGAGATGTATGGGATCTTTTAAGAAATATTCTGATTCCAACAGATTTAGATTAACATCTAGTGGGGGTTAAATTGTTTGATCATACCAAAATATGGGATAAGAAATCAAAACATTTGTCATTTTGAAAAGGTAATACATTAAACTCTACTAATAAATAGGCCTATATACAACAAACACATCACCTACAATTCTACACACAGTGTAGGAACACCACTTCAGTAAGAAAAAACCTATATCATGGACGTATAAAATTATAAAAAAATTGTGGTCTTCCCAACCAGTTCCCAATTCATTATGTTATTCAAAATTAAAAATATCTTATAGTGTTTCTTAACGATACCCTCTAGAGTATGAGGATTTTGAGATATATGCCTCATCAGTTGAGTTTTATTGGACGGAAAATACTCAGATGGGATTTCATACAACCATTTAATTCATAGAGAATGATTATTAAGAAGATTTCATGGGATATATCATACCCTTATATGCTTTAGAAATGAAAATTAATATTTACATCTAAATGGATCTACACTAATGTTGTTCTAGGGTCAAATGCATTATTGACTAGACACTCAATGTCTTCAATATAATGAGATTTAATTTTTTCCAATGGAGATACTTATTCAAGGGTATGAAAATAATCCATAAAATACCCATCTAAATGATAAATCTCAGGACCCAATTCAAGGGCCTCCTGTCTAATGACATGTTCTGGGTAATATTGAAATTCACGACCTTAAATTTCTTTCTTGAAAGACTCTGAATTCATTGTCCTGGTATGGTACCTCTAAAAAATAATAGATGTTTGAAATACAATATCTATGAATATATTGGAAAATTATATAGATAAATATCAC
Organism: Viscum album; assembly: GCA_963277665.1. Classification (NCBI taxonomy): domain Eukaryota; kingdom Viridiplantae; phylum Streptophyta; class Magnoliopsida; order Santalales; family Viscaceae; genus Viscum; species Viscum album. Next base: position 1,222,100,542 of record OY728131.1, on the reverse strand, counting down.
ACTTTGTATCTTATGAATTCTGATATTCCGATTTGAGTTTCTAAAATTAGGGAAAAATACTAGGTGTAGAGGTAGAAATCTATTTTTCCCCCTTAATGGATTATTAAACTTCCCTATAATTAGTATGATCTATGTAGTCATTTTATTTTACCCAGAAACCTAATGTATGAAGTAGTTTAAGTCCAGGTGATCTATTATGACCATAAAATATATTGGCCCATGTCTATGTGATAATGATTATTCAATCTGATATGGGTCATTAAAAAACAAATGAACTAAATCTATATCAGGATTCTAAAATTTAGTCACTCATTTAGAATAAATTAAAAATTAACCCAACACATTCCCAATAACTTTGAACAATCATACATATATTATCCTTATAGTATAATAGATTAAGACATGAATCATGATAATCCCCCCCCCAATATTCCAGTTCGGGATGTTAGTGTATCTTCTCATGGATTCTCATACCTCAACAGGGATAAAGATTACCCAAAATTATCCACCATGCCAAGGGATTCTCCATAGATACAATGATTAAATAGGAATATAATTACCTTATGGATTCCCCTCTCACATTTTATGAAGGTGTATCTAATACTATAGATGATCTAAATTAGTGGAATCATGGAATAGAATAAGTACCACTAACTACATTAATTAGTTACTCCATTATTCTCGAGGTGTAGGTTATGTTTATTTCTATTATAAAGTAGCATTGATATGGGTTCACATTGAATTAAATAGATATTAGTGGGTTGAAGCCCAATGTGGATACTCATTATCTAGGTTTTTCTGATTACTACTGAGGTTTCAAGTAGGAATCCAAGAGCATGAAACACTCACGTACTACCAAGGTCTAATATAATGTTGAAAAATTGATCAAATCCATCTTTTATGGGTGGTTTATTACCCAAAATGTATTTCAAAAATCATCCATATTATTAAAAATAACTAGAAGATCAAGCTCTGCACCGATTTTAAGTACATTAATCAACAATTCCAAATAGATTATTTTCTAATGTCAATCACATGACTTTTGATCAATGACACTACTAGTTTAAAATCCATTTAATTTATGTATGTCTATTTTGGAGATATCTATATCAATATGTCCCTAGATGAATATGAGGCTACATATTTCATATTTCCACATGGAATATTTTCTACATGGTTATCCAATTTTTATCAATGAATGTTGTTACAACTTTTGAATACTTCATTAGTTATATATTGAAACCCACAACGGTATGAACTATGGAGTACTAATTTTATGACCTGGTGAATATTTCTTTTTGTGTGGTCACTTTATTAATAATCAATTATTCCTCAACAAATTTAGTATCATACATTGAAAGTGAATCAACTATAGTGTGATTTTGGATTAACATCATAAAAACTAATTAGATATATGGTAGAGTAGTATATAAATTATGAAAATCCATTAAAGGATAGTTTAATCATGGAAATTCAACTTATTGAAATCTAAAATAATTGATAGGGAACCAATTTAACATTACTTATATCAGGGATTTCATTTCAAACAAAGCTTGAAGATATATCCCCTTAACTATGTTAATGATGAAGAGAACCTCAGACTGATTGGATGATGATTTCCATGAATAATTCATGAAGCTAAATTAGTAGGTACTTTATCTAGTGGTCATAGTGCCTCTAGGAAAATAGAATTATCCTATGTGTGGTTGTCATATATCTATTTCTGGACACCCTCACACAAAAAAATTATTTGCGGAATGATAAAAGTAACTAGTATCAAAGCCACTCAATTGTATATACTATTACATGATATTATGATATCTCAAAAAATAGCATCATTATAATTTTCATAGTTCCAAAGCTGAGGCATTAATTATTGCATCATGATGTCCACCTGGTCTCTTGTATTGATCCTATCATGTATATTCATACCCTATAAAAACTTAATATTTCAGAAGTCATATATGACATGAAAACCCAAAATAATAAAATAATACAACACTAATATGATTTATTATATATTTCATTTTTAATAAATTCAATCTCTTTGATAACATGTATTGTACGCAACAATGAATTTAAATGGAAAGTGATACACTATTAAAATATTATTATTTAAACCTATCCATTAAAACAATTCTCTTAAATTTTAATGTATGAATAGTAAAAACTAAAATTTTTAAACATTTAAAATATAAATTAAATGACTATCTATTGAATTTAAATAAAATATTATTCATTTAAAGAATGACTTTTTTCTTGAAAAATAGTTTTTTTTATAAAAAGAATTTTAGATTCACTTTGTGCTCGAAAATTAAAATTAACTTCTACCAATATTAGAAAATTTATTTTGAAAATAAACATTATTTTCTAAATAATCATATTAATATTAAATTAGTGTGAAATTTTCATATTTTTAAAATCCGATATTATTTTCAATGAATAGTGATAACTAATGAATTTTATAAAAATTTATTTTATTTTTAATAAATTAAGGATAATTTATATTTTAATTTGTTTTAAAATTAACAAAAGTATTATTTATCAAAATAAATTATAATTAATTACAATTATATAATATTTGTACTTTATTTTTTTTGAGATTATTTTTAATCTTTAGAACACCTTCAATGAATTTTTTTTAATATTAAAATACTTCATCATATAAAATAATTAAAATATCTCGTAATATTGAATTACTTAAAATAAAATTATATATTATATATCTATGAATTTAAATTTAAATACTTATTATTATTATTCCATGTTCCATATGTTAATTTAAAACAATTTAACAACCATAATTCCATAAAATTGTTATAGAGTAATTTTTTATTATAAATACATTGTAGGATTGTTTTTATTTCAATGGATGAAGAATTTTTTAAAGAATAAGTAATGTCCTTAAAAGATCATATTATTTTATTTCAACTTCCTTATCCTTGGAATCATGTAAAACCTGTGTTATATAATAATATAAATTTAATATAAATAATTAAATATTATTTTGTTAATTTAATTATCTACATCCTTCTCCTTCCCCAAAAATGGTAAATGAAAACATTGATCATATGTATAGTGGACTAACACCTCGCAAACAAACTCAATTAGTTTTCGATTGACTATTCTAAATGATGGATATATTGATTTATTTAGAAATTATATATGATATTTATGTTATATTTATACTTATATTATATCACATTATCATTCTTACTATTTATTCAGTAGGGAGTACGATTACATCGCTTGTGTTTACCACGGGCTACCGCCTCACGAAATGATTTTTTCACTTAGGATTTTTATCGAAGAAAATAAGGATTAATTTTGTATTTATATATGATATTAATGATTTATTAATAATTATAAAAAATTAAATATATCATATAATTTATTTTCATACAATCTGTTTAATAAATGATAATGACATTAATTTGTACAGTTGAATACCACATTGCGAAGCGATGTGATTTATTTTCCATGAACTCTTTACATGGATGTTTGAAATTTATAAATATAAGGAATATATGTGATATATATTACATTATATTTATTAGTTATAGTTAATATACTATCCAATTTTATACCCTTTCATTCGTTAAGGAAATGAAAATGTCTCTTTTGTTTATGTATGGCCAACCGCCTCCATGAAAATATCTCATTCATTCCCCATGTAAAAAATATAAAAAATATTATAATGATTTATATATTGAAAAATAGATATTTTGAAAATTTATAGAATTATTAATATGATATAAAAATATCTTATGTTTGAGATAAAAAACATTCATGATAATACAATAATGAGAAAACCAGGCTATTGAGACCTTAATTAATAGTAATAATGAACTATTATTAATGAAATACGGATAAGATGTCATAAAATAGTAAATATATGAAATTATAAATTTTAATATGAATATTATCTAGGCTAATAACATGATTATACAACTATAATGGAGGTTAAATATATCTTATATAATTGTAATTGTGAGGTAAGGGGTTTCTTAAAAAAAATTCAATTCACTAGGTTAAACATATAAATCATTTATTATGCTATAATATGACTCTATGAGAAATTATATTTGGTTATCTTTTGTTATATTTATACTTGTTTTAGGTTTATTTACATTTTATACATTAATTTATTCACTTATTAATACCCACATCATCTATATGTTCTTTGTATGAGATTCATGTAAAGTCCTGGAATTTTCAAGGAATTTTTTTTGGAATTAATTTCTTTGGAATTTTATAAGAATGCAGTTTCTAACAGCGCATGATTCCAAGGCCCGGTGTACCCGGAATCATTTTCCGAAGTTTAGCTCTGGTATGTTTAGTGAACGAATGAGCGGGTTTTTCTAACTTTTGAACCGGTGCTCGGAATCGAAATCTGAGGGCACCGATGGAATCACAGTGCCGGTAAATGCTTAGGAACACCTTTTTCGGAGTTGCGTTTACTCGGGAGGAGTTGTTAAAAATTATGGAAGTTAAAAAAAAATTGAGCTACAATATTATTTTCCTTTTTAGTGGTTTTGACCTTTGATTGGAAGTTGGGGAAACCACCCAAGTGAGGTTATGAGGGTAGTGGGGCCCACACGATCCCCACCTTTTCATTTCTTCAACCCCCTATTAATTAAGGTAACGCACCTGCACCCACTTTAAATGAAATTCAACCTTTGTTGTTATCTGTTTATTAAACGCCACTATTAATTGGGTGGTTAAAACGTTGCAATTAATTTAATTAATTATTAATTCGTTTTTGAATTTCAAGAGCTTTGGCATGAGTAATAAAATAAGGCAAACTCTTATTTTATTAGGTTAGCTTGTTGAGAGAGGATTGGGGGAAGAAACTTTCTGTGTTGAAGTTCGTATTCCTCAAAGAAGAACCCTAAGAACGCCGACCTCTGACGAAGGTCGACAAGAATGCCGGATCCTCGGAGATCGACGACGCGACGCCAACGAATCTTTTCTCCGCGACGCGACGATCCTCCTTCTGCGATGCCTTCATCCGCGATGTGCAACTCCAAGATGAAACTTCAACTTTTTCTTCAAGGTAGGGGATTGTATTCCTTTGTTCGTGATTACCTTCATTGCTGATTGTCTTCTTATTTGAGCCGCCTGATATCGCAATAACGGGAGGAGGTTGGACCGCATGAACACGGCCAACTCTCCTCCCCCTTGTTTGTTTGATTTTGTTGCGGCACGTGTAAGGCGGCGCAGTGCAACGGCACCACGCGGGAACAATGAAGAACGGGAGAAGAAGCGTTGTGCCGTCTCGCCACACCGTTGTGGTGATGCGAAGGATCCGTGGATTGTTTAATTGACGGTTGATCGACAGACGTCGAAAAAGCGGGCCACAAAGGCTTTATGTAGTCTTCGTAGTGAAGGGCCAGTTCCGGGAGGACCGCTGGCGAAGACGGCAGTCCAAACGGAAAACCAGAGCGTGTCCGGTGGTCCGTGGAAGATTTCGCCTGCGCGCCACGCCGGCAAGGCCGTGCCGGCGGCCGGCGCCTGGCACGCCACCGGGAAGGGCCTCCGCGGCTGAAGCCGCGACGGCAGCTGGTTGGTCACGCGACCGCGCGTGACCAAGGGAGACGCGGCGCTGGCCACCGCATCGTTGGCCGTCACATCGCTGGCAGGGAGCGGCCCCCACGCGGGGGTTGTGGATTCATTCAAGGGGGGACAGTGCCCCCCCCCCCCCCCCCGCACTCCATCGCTCGACCGTTACGGCCGAGCCATCGGGCCGCCAGGCCGGGCCGCGCCGGTCGGCCCGGGCCACGACAGCCGCGTCGGGTTGACCCGGTTCGAGCCGACCTAGGGGGTATCGGGTTGGGTCGACCGGGTTCGGGCCAACATAGGGGTATTGGGTCGGGTCGGACCGGGCCCGAACCCCCTATTCCAGGACATCTTTCGGTCTTATGCCCATAACTTGGGATGCGGACCTCCGATCGATCCACCATCTGCTGAGATGTGATCCTTGGATCGAGACAGTCATTTTGATATATTACACTCGAGGTTTCGCAGAACTTTGGGTTCGGCCGGGTTGGTTCGTACACAAAACCAACCGGGCCCTCGGAGCGGAAACACTTATAACTTGAACTCCGGATGTCCGATTGACGTGCCATCGACTTTGTTGGATTACTCTTGATGAGGCAGAACTTCTGGAATGCTTCGCCTGAGTTTTGGATGCAGTTGGATAGAGGCCGGGTTGGATTGTACCTGAAATCCAACCGGGCCCCTCGAACGGAAAAGCTGATAACTTTCAGACCGGATGTCTGTTTGACGAACCGTCAGCGGTGTTGGTGATCTAGTTGAGGAACGGTCCCTATAAGTCTACCCTATGAGAGTTCGGGGTACATTTGAGATACGGTCGGGTTGGTTCGTACACGAAACTAACTGGGCCCCCGGGATGAAAAAGGCTAATAACTCACAAACTTTGCATCTGATTAATGTTCTGTATGCTGCGTTGAGACCCCTATGACGAGGCATTCCCTTGAGATACTTCTTCGTGGAACTTGTTATACTTGGATTATTGACCAGTAGCTCGTGGAGCGGACCCTCTCGGTGATGAGTTAGCAGAGTGCAGAGACCTAGTAGCTGGCTGAGACTTAACGACTGCTGATCTATCGTCTTGGTGTGTTTCTGATAGACCAGTGGGGAGTGCTTGGTTGTAGCGGCAGACCCAAGGCGGAGGAGCGCTTGGTTATAGCAGAAGACCCACGGTACTCAACAGAAGGAGTACCTCTGGAGGCTACGAGGGGGAGTGCTTGGTTGTAGCGGCAGACCCACGGCGGAGGAGCGCTTAGTTGTAGCGGCAGACATGCGGTACTCAACAGAAAGAGTACCTCTAGAGCCTATGAGGGGGAGCGCTGGGTTGTAGCGGTAGGCCCACTGTACTCGACAGAGGAGGAGTTCTACAACAGTTTTGGTTTCGATATCATGAATAAAATCCTGGTTGAGTTGAGTCTATGACCTATGTGTTTACCTCATGATTGAGATGGGTCACTTCATAACTTAGGTATATGTATGGGAATATATCTAAGTAGTATTTATCTGTTGATTGCATAACCTTTGTGTTTCCTCATGATTGAGATGGGTTACTTGATAACTTAGGTATAAGTATGGGCTTATACCTAAGTAAGGGTTATCTGTTGTGATTATTATTTGTGGTTATCTTTGTTGGATTTAGAGGGACCTTGTGGGTCTCGGGGTCTCTACTGAGTACCATTATACTCACCCCTGCATGGGCTATGCCCGCACCTCGTTGTGTTGGATGCAGACGATGGATAGCGCTGACAAAGGCCGAGCGTTCGAGGACTGGATGGTACCCGAAGGTGGACCTCACGAAGAGTCAGTATCCGGAGGTGGAATTCATGACAAGACTATACTCGGAGGAAGTTGACGGGTGAGAGCATTGTGGAGGCTGTAAAGACCCGTAAAATTCAAGGGAAATTTTTTCTTAATTTTCTATGAAATTTTACAAGAACGCAGTTTCTGATGGCACCTGATTCCAAGGCCCGGAGTGCACGTAATCAATTTCCGAAGTTCAGCTCGGGTACGTTCAGTGAACGAACGAGCGGGAAATTCTAACTTTTGACCCGGTGCTCGGAATTGAAATCTGAGGACACCGATGAACTCGCAGCGCCGATATTCGCTTAAGGAGACCTTTTCCGAGGTTGCGTTTTAGGCGGGACGAAAGTTAGTTTTGGGAGAATTATAAGAAGTTAAATAAAAATGTGGAAACACTTTTTTTTACTTGTTGGTTAACTCCTCTAAAAAGGAAGTTAGGGGTGGGACCCACACCCACTTAACCTCCCTTGAGAGGATTAAGTGTGGTGGGGCCCACACGAACCCTAACTTTTCATCTTCTCTCAAAACTCCCTTTAACCCCTCTTTAAAAGACATGACAACTTGTTAATTAATTTGGAGTTATTTTATTTGAATTTCAAACCATTGAAATTCAATTTGTTAAGTGTGTGAATAAAATAAGACTCTAGCTTATTTTATTTGGTTAGATTTCTCTAGCCTTCTTGAGAGAATTTGGGTTCTCCTCCTTCTTCTTCAACTTTGACGAAGAACGCGATAAACCTTCGAGCTCCGACAAAGAACGCCGCTCTTCTCTTCATCGTAGCCGGTTGTTTCCGAAGATCGACGACGCCATCCATGTCAACGAAAGGGAACGCCGCTTCCTCCTCGGACTTCCTTCGTCGGCTTACGATGATTCTCCAACGACGTACCTCTTCGGACGTACCTCTTCGTCAATGGAATTGACGAACGATTACCGCGACGCCGACCTCCGCGACGCTTGTCTTCCGCGGGTCGTTGACGATCATCGTTCTTGAACCGAGGTAGGGGTTGTTGTTGATTATTTATTTACTCTCATTCATGGTTCTAGCATGATAATCTTGTGGATAAATATTTATGTGATATCATCTAACGATAGGGAAGGGGTCGGACCGCATAAACACGGCCGAATTCCCCCTCCCTTGTCCTTGATTATTATGATTTCCTTGTAGATGAACGAGATGGCGTGGTACCGTCGCACCACGCGGAAATTCGCACGGTTGTATTGCGTGGCACCGTCGCGCCGCGCCGTGGAAGGATTATCATGAATGTGACGCCGTCGCGCCGCATCGAAGGGAACCAAAGGCGCCACGGCTGGAGCGGGGCCACGGCGGAGGGGCGCGGTGCCGTCGCACCGTGCCGGACGACGAACACCACGGCCTATTCCGGGCCGCTACGAAACGGGAAGACCGGCGGCTAGCCGGGCCGCCGGCGTCGGAAGCCGGAAAGGGGACCGGCTTTGCCGGTCCCGTTGAAGAAATACCGGTCGGCCAGGTGGGCTGGCCGGAAGGGGAAAACTGGGGGAATTTATTTCCCCCAGCCAGCTTGAATGCCCCCCTTTAAGAGGGGGGCCGGTTTCCTTATGGGGGGCAGCCCCCCCCCCCCCCCCGTTTTTCCAAATGGCAGGCCCCCATGAAGGGGGGCCATTGATTGAAAAAGGCGCGGCTTAAGCCGCGCCGCCAGCTGAAGAAGCGAGGGCCTTGCCCCCCCACGCGTGGCACCGAGCGGCGCCCGTCCGCGCCGCCGCCGGCCGGGCCGGGTCGGCCCGGACCCGGACCCCCGTTTTCGAGACGACTTCAGTCTTTTGGCCATAACATGAGCTACAGACCTCCGATTGAAGAACCGTCAGCGGCGATGTGATCCTTGGATCGAGACGGTCGATTTGGTATATTGCACTCAACGTTTCTAAATACTTTGAGTTCGGCTAGGTTGGTTCGTACACGAAACCAACCGGGCCCTCGGAGCGGAAACGCTCATATCTTGAGCTACGGACGTCCGATTGACGTGTCGTCAGCTTTGTTGAGTTCCTCTTAGTGAGACGGTTCTTTTGGCATACTCCGCCCGAGGTTTGGATGCATGTGGAGTGCGGTCAGGTTGGTTTTGCCTTAAAAAACAACCGGGCCCCTGGGACGAAAAAGCCAATAACTCTCAGACCGGGCGTCCGATCGACACGCCGTCTGTTGCGTTGAGTTCCAGTTGACGATACATAACTTTTGGATACATCAACTCTGGACTTTGTGACATTTGATGTATCAGCCTCTCGGCTCATGGAGCGGACCCTCCCGAACGAGCTTGCTGTGTGCGGGATCCCTAGTGCTGGTTGCGACTGTGACTGTTACTGCTACTGCTACTGTGACTGCGACGACGACAGTACAGAGATCCTGTGTGGAATCGACGACGACTACAGCACTCAGTGATCCTACGTGGATCAGTGCTACAGGTCCTGTGTGGGCCCGATCCTGTGTGGGTCCGATCCTGTGTGGGTCTTTGCGCTCAGCGGTCCTGTGTGAACCAGCGCCTACAGGTCTTGTGTGGGCTCGATCCTGTGTGGGTCTTTGCGGGGGTTAGTTACCTATCGATCCTTCGTGGGTCCGACGACTTAGATGGATCAGAGATCATCTTTATCGTCTTTCGAAGAAGTATACATGTGTGAGCTGAATCCTGTTGCTATCCTGTGTGGATTGTGTTGTGCTATCCTGTGTGGATTGTGTTGTGCTATCCTGTGGGGATTCTGTTTGCTTTCCTGTGTGGAATACGTTTACTTTCCTGTGTGGACTGAGTTGTACTTGGGCTCGGAGGTTGGAGCGTATTGGAATTGATGACTTAGGTATATGTATGGGCATATACCTAAGCAGTGTCGGTTGTTACTTCGTGTTTGTATCTTCCTTTTTTGTTTTATCCTTTGTGGATTTTGGGAGACCTTCGGGGGTCTCAGGGTCCCTACTGAGTAGCTTATACTCACCCATGCACGGGCTATGCCCGCACTACGTTGTGTTGGTTGCCGACGACGGACAACGTTGATCTTGGCTGAGGCTTGGAGAGCAGGACGGTACCCAGAGGTGGACCACTGGGCGGGACGCGTTCGGAGCGGACGGCGGGACCCGAGGAGCAGTGGAGCTATCTGTACCGACCCTTCAGGTGGGATTTCAAGTGGACAGCTCGGTGTAGCAGCTTTTACTTTACAGTTGTTGTTTTCCCTTTCGAGTTGTACTTTACTTTTAGTTTGGGTTTGTATACTGGCCTATTTACTTTTCCGCACTTTCAGTTGTACTCTGTTTTTACTTAGTGTTTACTTTCCGCTTGCTTACTCTGTGGTGTTTGTTTACTTTACAAAGGCAATGCCTTCCCTTTTTACCAGGAATTATGCCTTGGTGCTAGTCGTCATCCCTTGGCCTATGGAAGGCGGGCTTGGGGTAGTCACGGAACAGACCCCGAGGGCGGGTCGTGACAAATTGGTATCAGAGGAGTTCGGTTCTACCACGAACTCTGATCTTTTCTATGTGAAGGAATAATGTTTAGCGTATTGAGTGTGGTTATCAGTCCATGGAGTCCAGTGTTGGTGCGGCGGCCAACGTATCCGTACACCAGGACCCTGACTTCTGATTTCCGACTTAATTCACGAAAACATTGATTGCGGGTGTGTTTCAATGTTTTCTTTGTGATTTCTTTGTGTCAGCTCACCAGGTATACCGTTTGACCATGGCACACCTGTTTCCTATTCAGGATTGCCCCACGACGGCAGCCAGCTAGAGTTATGAGAGTCGAGCGTGATGACAGCCCACCAAGCGATGAGGCCTCGGTACAGGGCCCTTGTTCAGCTGTGGCACCGGCGGTAGCTCTACCCGTCGAGCCACTGATGCTTCCAGCACCAGCCGCTGACGATGCACTTCGCCTCAGCACACTACTTGAGTTTCAGCGCCAGCGACCACCCAGGTTTCGTGGGGAGACGGACCCCATGCAGCAGAGGACTGGCTGGAGGCAGTGGTACGAGTTTTTAGGCTAGTGAGGACACCTGCAGACCTCATGGTGATCCTCGCTGCGAGCCTACTGCACGCAGCAGCGGGCCGATGGTGGAGCTTGATGCTCCAGGTGCACGATGAGGCATCTCTACTTTGGACGGACTTTGAGAGCCTCTTCCGCTCGGAGTTCGTCCCAGCCACCCTTCGTGCGGTGCGTATCCAGGAGCTTCTTCAGCTGCGGCAGGGCAGCATGACGGTCGCTCAGTACTCGGCGAGATTTACTGATCTCTCGCGCTACTCGGCCGACATGGTAAGGGACCCATTCTTCCGGGCCTGGACCTTCGAGCAAGGTTTGAGACACGAGATCAGTGCATCGCTAATCTCCCTCAGCATACCGACTCAGAAAGGAGTACTGGAGTGGGCCCTTCTGATCGAGAGCTTCCTTGCTGAGTCTACAACAACACCGCGACCCACCGCAGGTCGGCACGTGGCAGAGTCATCTGCAGCAGACAGTCGACGGATGACTCAGGGGTCCAAGAAGACGAGACCTTCAGGAAGACGACCTCAGGACACTGGCTCAGCAGTGCGGGGAACATAGTGCGGAGCTAGTCTTTCGAGAGGCAGACAGTGCTACTCGTGCGGCGGGCAGGGCCACATGGCTCGTGACTGCCCGACCCGCCATGCAGAGGAGCAGCAGACGGTTGAGGAACCACCTAGGCAGAGGCAGAGGTTCGACCGTGCCGGTCCGCAGGGAGGAGGCGGACGAGGCAGAGGAGCTGGCCGAGCAGCAGTTGGTGGGTGACGCTTTGAGGCTCCACCACCACCACCATGAGGTCCACCCCGACCTCAGGGGAGAGAACAGCTTCAGGCATCTGAAGCTTACGATCATGGAGCTCCGTAAGCGGGTGGACTAGTGCGGGACTAGCTCCAGGCATAGAGGCCTTTTCCCATAATTCCTCTAGCTTCGTATTTTGTGTTGCCTTGTGTCCTTGTACTTTATGTTGAAGTAATAAAAGATACTTTCCTTGGTGACTTTTGTTTTCTTGTCTTTTGTTTGTTTTTACTAAGAGGTGTCGGTTAAAAACTGTTGACTTGACCCTCACTTGCGAGATTCTTACAGGAGGAAACCCAGTGACCACACACTGATGCCGACAGTGTGACTCAACCCTTGGAGGCGAGAGTAACGGTTGGATCTCTTGGTAGCAGCGTCGAGGCCTTACGACGTCATCCATGCCATGAATTAACTAATCATTACGGGATTGACTGTATTAGGCAAGGAACGTGGTTCATCCAGGGGTTGAGACCGGATTTCACTTTTCGGCAAAGGAGAAATATTTGCAGCTTCGCCGTACGTTAAGGAGGAAGGGGAAACCCTTCGTGTGGTCAGACAGATGTCAGCAGAGCTTCCAGGAGATGAGACAGAGATTGACCAGCGCACCTATCTTGAGGTTTCCTGAGGAGGGAGTTGGATACGTAGTTTACTGCGATGTATCAGGGACTGGACTCGGTTGTGTCCTGATGCAAGAGCGGGCAGTGATCGCTTATGGATCACGACAGTTGAGGCCGCATGAGTAGAACTACGCTACCCATGACCTGGAGTTTGCAGCAGTGGTCTTCGCCCTGAAGACATGGCGACCCTACCTGATGGGCGAGCGCTTTACAGTCTTTTATGATCATCAGAGTCTCAGGTATATCTTCTCGCAGAAGGACCTGAACCTGAGACAGCGACGATGGCTCGAGTTCCTCAAGGACTATGACTTTGAGATAGTCTATACTCCTGGGAAGGGGAACGTGGTATCTGATGCCCTCAGTAGGAGGACGGGCATTCAACTACTCGATGAGGCGACGAAGCAGCTAGCCTCTTTGCAGATATCCTTCATGGATAGAGATAGAGAATCCTTCCTCTAGTCTCTCACAGTCACCCCTCCTCTACTGCAGCGGGTCAGAGAGGCACAACATGAGGACGCTGACTGTGAGACACGGCGTACACAGATATCCTCAGGACAAACACCTGATGGTTTCTCCCTTGGAGCAGAGCACGACATCCTTTTCAAAGGACGTACCATGGTACCAGTCGCTTTGTGAGAGGAGGTGATGAGAGATTTTCACACTTCTCCTTTGGCGGTACATCCTGGAGTGGCGAAGATGTACCAGGACCTCAGACGATAGCACTGGTGGCCGGGCATGAATAAGGAAGTAGCAGAGTTCGTTTCTCGATGCCCCACCTTCCAGCAGGTAAAGGCAGAGCATCAGGTACCAGCAGGCTTGGTACAGCTCTTGGAGGTTCCGAAGTGGAAGTGGGATGGGATATCTATGGACATCGTGACTGGACTTCCACGCACTTCCAGAGGTCACGGCTCCATCAGGGTGATTGTTGACCGACTCACCAAGTCGGCACACTTCTTACCCATCAGAGAGCAGGGCTCAGTGGAGATCTTGGGACGTCTCTACATTCAGGAAATTGTGCGGCTCCACGGTGTGCCATCATCTATCCTCCCCGATCGAGATGCTCGCTTTACTTCTTGGCTTTGGAAGGGGTTATAGGAGGCGTTCGGGACGCAGCTACATTTGAGCACATCCTTTCACCCTCAGACGGATGGTCAGACGGAGAGGACCATTCAGACTCTCAAGGACATGCTCCGCGCATGTGTCCTCGACTTTGGTCGTAGCTGGGAGGACCACCTACCCTTGGTGGAGTTTGCGTACAATAACAGCTACCACTCCACCATCGGGATGGCACCGTACGAGGCATTGTACGGCCGACCTTGTAGATCTCCTTTGTGCTGGACAGACCCTGGGGAGTCAGCACATGTGGGACTGGAGATGGTCCAGGCCACGTCAGAGAAGGACCAGGTCATCCAGGAGCGGATGAGGACAGCACAGAGCCGGCAGAAGTCATACGCTGACAGGAGGCGGAGGCCACTAGAGTTCGAGGATGGCGACCACGTCTTCTTGCGGGTCTCACCTCGATGTGGTATTCAGAGATTTGGCCGAGGCGGCAAGTTATCTCCGCGCTTCATCGGACCCTTTCAGGTCCTCAGCAGGGTTGGCGATGTGGCTTATCGCCTGGCTCTACCACCTCAGTTGCACCGGGTGCACGACGTCTTCCACGTATCTCAGCTGAGGAGATACGTGCACGACCCGACGGACATCATTGACCATGGGGAGCTTGACGTTGACGATGGGGCGACTTTTACGGAGGTCCTGGTGAAGATAGAGGATCGACAGGAGCGGGTCCTACGTGGGCGATCGATTCCTCTTGTGCACATCATATGGCAGCACGGAAACCTTCACGAGAGCACATGGGAGCGGGAGGCTCAGATGCGTTCTCAGTACCCTCATTTGTTTCCCTAGTTTTTGATGTATCTATACGGGGACGTAAAGCCCTGAGGTGGGAGTAATGTAAAGACCCGTAAAATTAAAGGGAAATTTTTTCTTAATTTTCTTTGGAATTTTACAAGAACGCGGTTTCTGACGGAACCTGATTCCGAGGCCCGGAGTGCCCAAAATCAATTTCTGAAGTTCGGCTCGGGTACGTTCAGTGAACGAACGAGCGGGAAATTCTAACTTTTGACCCGGTGCTCGGAATTGAAATCTGAGGACACCGATGAACTCGCAGCGCCGATATTCACTTAAGGAGACCTTTTCCGAGGTTGGGTTTTAGGCGGGACGAAAGTTTGTTTTGGGAGAATTATAAGAAGTTAAATAAAAATGTGGAAACACTTTTTATTTTTTTTAACTTGTTGGTTAACTCCTCTCAAAGGAAGTTAGGGGTGGTACCCACACCCACTTAACCTCCCTTGAGGGGATTAAGTGTGGTGGGGCCCACACGAACCCTAACTTTTCATCTTCTCCCAAAACTCCCTTTAACCCCTCTTTAAAAGACATGACAACTTGTTAATTAATTTGGAGTTATTTTATTTGAATTTCAAACCTTTGAAATTTAATTTGTTAAGTGTGTGAATAAAATAAAACTCTATCTTATTTTATTTGGTTAGATTTCTCTAGCCTTCTTGAGAGAATTTGAGTTCTCCTTCTTCTTCTTCAACTTTGACGAAGAACGCGAAGAACCTTCGAGCTCCGACGAAGAACGCCGCTCCTCTCTTCTTCGTAGACGGTTGTTTCCGAAGATCGACAATGCCTTCCGTGTCAACGAAAGGGAACTCCGCTTCCTCCTCGGACTTCCTTCGTCGGCTTACGAAGATTCTCCAATGACGTACCTCTTCGGACGTAACTCTTCGTCAACAGAATTGACGAACGATTACCGCGACGCCGACCTCCGCGACGCTTGTCTTCCGTGGGTCGTTGACGATCATCGTTCTTGAACCGAGGTAGGGGTTGTTGTTGATTATTTATTTACTCTCGTTCTTGGTTATAGCATGATAATCTTGTGGATAAATATTTATGTGATATTGTCTAACGAGAGGGAAGGGGTCGGACCGCACAAACACGGCCGAATTCCCCCTCCCTTGTCCTTGATTATTATGATTTCCTTGTGGATGAACGAGATGGCGTGGTGTCGTCGCACCATGCGGAAATTCACATGGTTGTATTGAGAGGCTCCGTCACGCCGTGTCGTGGAAGGATTATCATGAACGCGACGCTGCTGCGCCGCGTCGAAGGGAACCGATGGCACAGCGGCCGGAGCGGGGCCGCGGCGGAGGGGCGCGGTGCCGTCGCACCGTGTCGGACGACGAACACCGCGGCCGGTTCCGGGCCGCTGCGAAACAGGAAGACCGGGGGCTAGACGGGCCGCCGGCATCGGAAGCCGGAAACGGGACCAGCTTTTCCGGTCCTGT
The DNA here is from genome assembly GCA_963277665.1 of Viscum album. Taxonomy (NCBI): domain Eukaryota; kingdom Viridiplantae; phylum Streptophyta; class Magnoliopsida; order Santalales; family Viscaceae; genus Viscum; species Viscum album. Next base: position 1,222,084,437 of record OY728131.1, on the reverse strand, counting down.
TGAAGAAAAACCGGCCGGCCAGGTGGGCCGGCCTGAAGGGGAAAAACCGGGGGAATTTATTTCCCCCGGCCAGCTTGAATTCCCCCCTTTAATAGGGGAGGCGGTTTCATTAAGGGGGGAAGGCGGCCCCCCCGTTTTTCCAAACGGCAGGCCCCCACGAAGGGGGGTCGTTGATTGACAAAGGCGCGACTTAAGCCGCGCCGCCAGCTGAAGAAGCGGGGGCCTTGCCCCCCGCGCGTGGCACCGAGCGGCGCTAGGCCGCGCCGCCGCCTGCCGGGCCGTGCCGCCACGCCGGACCACCGCCGGCCGGGCCGGGTAGGGTCGGACCCGGGTCGGGTCGACCCGGTTCGGGCAGACCCAGGGGGGTCGGGCTGGGTCGGCTCGGACCCGGACCCCCCGTTTTCGAGACGACTTCGGTCTTTTGGCCATAACTTGAGCTACAGACCTCTGATTGACGAACCGTCAGCGGCGATGCGATCCTTGGATCGAGACTGTCGATTTGGTATATCGCACTCAAAGTTTCGGAATACTTTGAGTTCGGCCGGGTTGGTTCGTACACGAAACCAACCGGGCCCTCGGAGCGGAAACGCTCATATCTTGAGCTACGGACGTCCGATTGACGTGTCGTCAGCTTTGTTGAGTTCCTCTTAGTGAGACGGTTCTTTTGGCATACTCCGCCTGAGGTTTGGACACAAGTGGAGTATGGCCGGGTTGGTTTTTCCTTAAAATCAACCGGGCCCCTGGGACGAAAAATCCAATAACTCTCAGACCGGGCGTCTGATCGACGCGCCGTCTGTTGCGTTGAGTTTCTGTTGACGATACGGAACTTTTGGATACATCAACTCTGGACTTTGTGACAGTTGATGTATTAGCCTCTCGGCTCGTGGAGTGGACCCTCCCGAACGAGTTTGCTGTGTGCGGGAACCCTAGTTCTGGCTGTGACTGTGACTGTTACTGCTACTGCTACTGTGACTGCGACGACGACAGTACAGAGATCCTGTGTGGATTCGACGACGACTACAGAACTCAGCGATCCTACGTGGATCAGTGCTACAGGTCCTGTTTGGGCCCGATCCTGTGTGGGTCTGATCCTGTGTGGGTCTTTGCGCTCAGCGGTCCTGTGTGAACCAGCGCCTATAGGTCCTGTGTGGGCCCGATCCTGTGTGGGTATTTGCAGGGGTTAGTTACTTATCGATCCTTCGTGGGTCCGAAGACTTAGATGGATCAGAGATCATCTTTATCGTCTTTCGAAGAAGTATACCTGTGTGAGCTGAATCCTGTTGCTATCCTGTGTGGATTGTGTTGTGCTATCCTATGTGGATTGTGTTGTGCTATCCTGTGTGGATTTCGTTTGATTTCATGTGTGGAATACGTTTACTTTCCTGTGTGGACTGAGTTGTACTTGGGCTCGAAGGTTGGAGCGTATTGGAATTGATGACTTAGGTATATGTATGGGCATATACCTAAGCAGTGTCGGTTGTTACTTCGTGTTTGTATCTTCCTTTTGTGGTTTATCCTTTGTGGATTTTGGGAGACCTTCGGGGGTCTCGGGGTCCCTACTGAGTAGCTTATACTCACCCCTGCACGGGCTATGCCCGCACTACGTTGTGTTGGTTGCAGACGACGGACAGCGTTGATCTTGGCTGAGGCTTACAGAGCAGGACGGTACCCGGAGGTGGACCACTGGGCTTGACGTGTTCGGAGCGGACGGCGGGACCCGAGGAGCAGTGGAGCTATCTGTACCCACCCTTCAGGTGGGATTTCCAGTGGACAGCTCGGTGTAGCAGCTTTTACTTTATAGTTGTTGTTTTCCCTTTCGAGTTGTACTTTATTTTCAGTTTGGGTTTGTATACTGGCCCATTTACTTTTCCTCACTTTCAGTTGTACTCTGTTTTTACTTACTATTTACTTTCTGCTTGCTTACTCTGTGGTGTTTATTTACTTTACAAAGGCAATGCCTTCCCTTTTTACCGGGAATTACGCCTTGGTGCTAGTCGCCATCCCATGGCCTATGGAAGGCGGGCTTTGGGCAGTCCCGGCACGGACCCCGAGGGCGGGTCGTGAAAGAGGCTATCTGTACCTACCCTTCAAGTAGGATCCTTGGTGGACGATCCAGGAGCTGCTTGTCACCTTCTGGTTGTTTTATCTTGTTCTTTGTACTTTACAGTTGGGCTTGTATTTCCGGCCCCTTTGTACCTTCAGAACTTTCATTGTTTACTGCTTACTTAGTGATTGCTTCCACTCGTACTCTGTGTGTTTGTTTTATTTTATAAAGGAAATTTCATCCCGGTTTTTGGGATTTACGCCTTTAGTGCTAGTCTCCAGCCCCTAGCCTATGGAAGGCGGGCATGGGGTAGTCACGAAATGGGCCATGAGGATGGGTCGTGACAATTTGGTAACAGAGGAGTTCGGTTCTACCGCAGAACTCAGGGCTATGATCTTTCTTCTATGTGAAGGAATAATGTTAAGGGTATTGAGTGTGGTTATCAGTTCAGGGAGTCCAGTGTTGGTGCAGCGACCGACGTATCCGTACACCAGGACCCTGACTTCTGATTTCTGACTTAATGCACGAAAACATTGATTGCATGTGTGTTCAAGTTTTCTTTATGATTACTTTGTGTCAGCTCACCAGGTATTCTGTTTTGACCGTGGTGCACCTGTATCTTTTCTGGATGGCCCCGCGACGAGAGCTAGCTAGGGTACCAAGTTTTGTACGTGATGACATCCCACCGAGGGAAGAGGCCTCGGTGCAGGGCCCTTTTACTACGGAGGCACCGGCGGTACCACTACCCACCGAGCCACCGATGCTACTAGCCCCAGCCGCTAAGAGTACAAGTCGCCTTGGTGCACTACACGAGTTTCAGCGTCAGCGACTGCCCAGGTTCCTTGGGGTGATGTACCCTCAGGCAGCCGAGGATAGGCTGGAAGCTGTAGATAGAGTTTTCAGGCTAGTGGGGACACCAGCCGACCTCATGGCGATCTTTGCAGTGAGCCTCCTGCACGCGGAAGCAGGCAGATGGTGAAGCTTGATGCTCTAGGTGCACGACGGGGCATCTCTTCTTTGGACGAACATTGAGAGCCTCTTCCGTTCATAGTTCATCCCAGCCACCCTCCGTGCGGTGCGCATCCAGGAGCTACTAAAGCTGCGGAAGGGCATAAGGACAATAGCCCAGTATGCGGCGAGGTTTACCGATCTCTCGCGCTATTCCACAGACATGGTACGAGACCCATTCTTCGGGGCCCGAACCTTCGAGCAGGGGCTCAGGTGAGAGATCAGAGATCCAGTTGTTTCTCACAGCATTCGGACACAGAACGAGGTGTTGGAGAGAGCCCTCTTAGTGGAGAGTTTCCTTGCTGAGTAGTCTCCAGTAGCAGGGCCCACCACTAGCCGGCATGCAGAAGAGTCCTCTACAACAGGCAGTAGACAGATGACGCAGAGGTCCAAGAGGACTAGACCTAAAGGTGGTCGACCGCATGACACAAGATCATTTGTGCGAGGCGCCCAGGGTGGAGAACGACTTACCATGCACAGACAGTGTTACTACTGCGGCGGGGTTGGTCACATGGCTCGTGACTGCCCGACCCACCATACAGATGACCAGCAGATGAACGAAGGACCTCCCAGGTATAGGCATAGGTTCGATCGAGGCAGATCTCAAGGAGCGGGAGACAGAGGTAGGGGAGCTGGTCGTGCAGTTGGAGGTGGACGACGCTTAGAGGTGTTTCCACCACCACCACCAGGAGGTCCAACCTGACTGCAGGGAATAGGTGGATATGGGAGAGATTAGCTTCAGGCAGCGAGCAGATGGACAGGAGGGGGACTAGCTCCAGACCTGGAGACTTTTGTTCATTTTTTTTCTAGGTTGGTTGATGTTTTTTTGCAGATGCTTTGTGCCTTTGTACTTTGAGCTGCAGTAATAAAATACACCTTTCATGTGGCTTTTAACTTCCTGTCCTCTCTTTATGTTGTTACTAAGAGGTTCCAGTTTAAAAACTGTTGACTTGACCCTCACTTTGAGATACCTATTGGAGGAGACTTAGTGACCACACACTGATACCGAAAGTGTGACTCAACCCATGGAGGTGAGAGTAACGGTTGGATATATTGGTATTAGCGTCGAGGCCTTACGACGTCATCCTTGGTATGGATTAGTATTATCCATGTCGGGATAGACTGTATTAGGCGAAAAATGTGGTTCATCCATGGGATGAGACATGATTTTTCATATCGGAAAAGAAGAAATCTTAGCACCTCTTGTAGGACCAGAAAAGGTCCAAGTCATCCAAGAGAGGATGAGGACAGCTCAGAGCCGGCAAAAGACTTGTACTGACAGGAGGCAGAGACCACTAGAGTTTGAGGATGGCGACCATGATTCCCTACGGGTCTCACCTCGACGTGAGTTATGGAGTTTGGGCTGGGACGACAATTTATCTCTGCGCTTCATCAAACCCTTCAAGGTCCTCAGTAGGGTAGGCAAGGTGGTTTACCACTTGACCTTTCCACCTCAGTTGCACTGGGTGCATGAAATCATCCACGTACCTCGGCTGAGGAGATACATGCATGATGTTTCACACATCATCGACCTCAGGGAGTTGTACGTTGATGACAGGGTGACATGCACAGAGATTCCAGTGGATATTGAGGATCAAAAGGAGTGGGTCCTACATGAACGATTGATTCCTCAGGTGCGTTTTCACTGGCAGCACAGGATCTTCCAGGTGAGCACATGGGAGCGGAAGGCTCAGATGCGTGCTCAATACCACTTTTGATTCCCTAGGTTGTGTTAAAGCTTTACGGGGATGTAAAGCCCTGAGGTGGGAGTAATGTAAAGACCAAGAAATTTCAAGGATTTTTTTTGAAATTAATTTCTTTAGAATTTTACATTAACACAGTTTCTGACGGCGCCTTATTCCGAGGCCCGGTGTGCCCGGAATCATTTTCCGAAGTTTTGCTCGGGTATGTTCAGTGAACGAACGAGCGGGTTTTTCTAACTATTGAACTGGTGCTCGGAATCGAAATCTGAGGGCACCGATGAGAATTGCAGCGCTGGTAAATGCTTAGGAACACCTTTTCCGGAGTTGTGTTTGCTCAGGAGGAGTGGTAAAAAATTGTGGAAGTTAAAAATAAAATAGAGCTACAATTTTATTTTCCTTTTTAGTGGTTTTGACCTTTGAGTGGGAGTTGGGGAAACCACCCAAGTGAGGTTATGAGGGTGGTGGGTCCCACACAATCCCCTCCTTTTTATTTCTTCAACCCCCTATTAATTAAGGTAACACACCCGCACCCACTTTAAATGAAATTCAACCCTTGCGGTTATCTATTTATTAAACGCCTCTATTAATTGGGCGGTTAAAACATTGCAATTAATTCAATTAATTGTTGATTAGTTTTTGAATTTCAAGAGCTTTGGCATGAGTAATAAAATAAGACAAACTCTTATTTTACTGGGTTAGCTTGTTGAGAGAGGATTGGGGGAATAAACTTTGTGTCTTGAAGTATTTCCTCCTGGACGAAGAACGCGAAGAACGCCGACCTCCGACGAAGGTCGACAAGAACGCCAGATCCTCGGAGATCGACGACGCGACGCCAACGAATATTTTCTCCACGATGTGATGATCCTATTTCCGTGACGCCTTCATCAGCGACGTGTAATTCTATTCCAAACCTTCAACTTTTTCTTCAAGGTAGAGGATTGTATTCTTTTTTTTCGTGATTACCTTCATCGCCGATTGTCGTCTTATTTGAGCCGCCTGATATCGCAATAACGGGAGGAGGATGGACCACACGAACACGACCGACCCTCCTCCCCCTTGTTTGTTTGATTTTGTTGCGGCACGTGTAAGGCGGCGCGGTGCAACGGCACCGCGCCAGAACAGTAAAGAACGGGCGAAGAAGCATCGCGCCGTCGCGTCGCGCTGTTGTGGTGATGTGAAGGCTCCTCGGATTTTTTAATTGATGGCGGATCAAAGGACGTCGGCGAAGCGGGCCGCAAAGGATTTATGAGGTCTTCGTAGTGAAGGTTCGGTCCCGGGAGGACCACTGGCGAAGGTGGCAGGCCAAACGGACCACCAGAGCACGTCCGGTGGTCCGTGGAAGATTCCACTGGTGCGCTGCCGGGAAGGCCTGCCGTGGCAGAAGCCGCGGTGGCAGGCGGCTGGTCCCGCGGCAGCGCAGGACCAAGGGAGACGCGGTGCTGGCTGCTGCATCGCTGGCATGGAACGGCCCCCACGTGGGGGCCACGACTTCATTCAGGGGGGAGCCCCCCCCCCCCCCCCCCTGCACTCAATCGCTCGGCCGTTACGGCCGAGCCACCGGGCCGCGCCCTAGTGGGCTCGACCCGGTTCGGGCCGACCCCGGGGGTATCGGGCCGGGTCGGACTGGGCACGAACCCCCTATTCCCGTACATCTTTCCGTCTTACGTCTATAACATGGGCTGTAGACCTCCAATCGATGTACCATTTATTGCGATGCAATCCTTGGATAGAGACAGTTGTTTCGGTTTATTACACTCATGGTTTCGGAGAACTTTGGGTTCGGCCGGGTTGGTTCGTACAAAAAACCAACCAGGCCCTCGGAGCGGAAACACTTATAACATGATCTCCGGACGTCCGATTGACGTGTCATCGACTTTGTTGGATATTTCTTGATGAGACGGAACTTTTGGCATGATTAGCCTGAATTTTGGATGCAGTTGGATAGTGGTCGGGTTGGATTGTACCTGAAACCCAACAGGGCCCCTCAGACGGAAAAGGTGATAACTTTTAGACCGGACGTCCGTTTGACGAACCGTCAGCGGTGTTGGTGATCATGTTGAGAAACAGTCCCTATGGGTATACCCTATGAGAGTTTGGGGTACATTTTAGATACAATTGGGTTGGTTCGTACACGAAACAAATCGGGCCCCTAGGACGAAAAAAGATAAGAACTCACAGACCGGGAGTCCGATTGACGCGCCATCTGCTGCATTGAGACCCCTATGACGAGGAGGTCCCTTGAGATACTTCTTAGTGGAACTTGTGATACTTGGAGTATTGACTAGTAGCTCGTGGAGCGGACCCTCCCGGTGGCGAGCTAGAAGAGTGCAGAGACCTAGTAGCTGGCTGAGACTTGACGACTGTTGATCTATCATCTCGATGTGTTTAGGATAGCCCAGTGGGGAGCGCTTGGTTGTAGCGGCAAACCCACAGTGCATGAGTGCTTTTTTGTATCGGCATACCCACAATACTCAACAGAAGGAGTACCTCTAGAGGCTTTGTGGGGGAGAGCTTGGTTGTAGCGGCAAACCTACGACAGAGGAGCACTTGGTTGTAGCAGCAGACCCGTGGTACTCAACAGAAGGAGTACCTTCGGAGCCTATGAGGGGGAGCTCTTGGTTGTAGCGGAAGTCCCATGGTGGGAAGCACTTGGTTGTAGCAGTAGGACCACAGTACTCGACGGGTGGAGTACTACAGCAATCCAAAGTTAGTTGGATGCGCTTGGTTGTAGCAACCGGCCCACTGTACTCGACAGAGGAGGAATTCTACAACAGACGTGGTTTCGATAACATGAATAAAATACGGGTTGAGCTGAGTCTATGACCTATGCATTTACCTCAGGATTGAGATGGGTCACTTGATAACTTAGGTATATGTATGGGTATATATCTATGTAGTAGTTATCTGTTGATGGCATAACCTTTGTGTTTCCTCATGATTGAGATGGGTTACTTGATAACTTAGGTATAAGTATGGGGTTATACATAATTAAGGGTTATCTGTTGTGATTCTACTTTGTGGTTATCCTTATTAGATTTAGAGGGACCATGAGGGTCTCAGGGTCCCTACTGAGTATCGTTATACTCATCTCTGCACGGGCTATGCCCACACCTCATTGTGTTGGATGCAGACGACGGACAGCGCTGACGAAGGCCGAGCGTTCGAGGACTGGACGGTACCTGGAGGTGAACCTCATGACGTGTCAGTATCCGAAGGTGGAATTCACGACGAGACGATAATCGGAGGAGGTTGATGGGAAAGAGCGTTGTGGAGGCTATCTGTACCTACCCTTCAGTTAGGATACATGGTGGACGATCGAGGAGTTGTGCTATCTGTACCTACCCTTCAAGTAGGATCCTTGGTGGACGATCCAGGAGCTGCTTGTCACCATCCGACTATTTTATCTTTTTCCTTGTACTTTACAGTTGGGCTTGTATTTCCGGCCCCTTTGTACCTTCAGCACTTTCATTGTTTACTACATACTTAGTGATTGCTTCCGCTTGTACTCTGTGTGTTTGTTTACTTTTATAAAGGCAATGCCTTCACGGTTATCGGGATTTATGCCTTTGGTGCTAGTCGCCAGCCCCTAGCCTATGGAAGGCAGGCTTAGGGTAGTCATGGCATGGGCCCCGAGGACGGGTCATGACAATTCATCACAACAAATCTTTCTTAGATGCACATGTTCTTTTATGAACAAAATCTATTTTAAGTGGTGAATATAAAAACCCATTACATACTATATCATTAATAATTATTGATTAATTATATATTACACCAAAATTTGTCTACTTCTTTTATTTTATTTTATGATATTGAATTTATTAAGGTGGAAGTGGTTTATGTTTCAATATCATTTTAATTGGGAATGTTTATGCTTAAATTTCATTTATTGGAGATAATTTTATCATTGATGAGTAAAAACCACCAACTTTTTTCTTCTCCATATATTCGAGGACATTTCATATAATTCTAAAATTTCTCTCTATTTAGTACATAAAATGGATGATAAATTGTTCTTAGTAAAATTAAATTAATTTCCCTCTTCAATAAAAAACCCTTTTCTTATATATCCAGGTTTTGTAAAAATATTTTCAATTTGTTTACTATTCTACATTTTTTGATAAAAGTCATTTTCACTATTTTTTAATTTATTCAAAATTATATAAAATGATTATTCCTACCATTTTTGGAATAAATTAATTTTAAATTTCTATCAAAATTATGAATGGAATTATTATTTTTCCATGCAGAATAGAAAATATATTTTCCACTATAAAGATTACTATTTTAATTGAAGCCTCCCTAATATGTTTCAATGTTTATTTCAAAAGAAAATGGATTCCTGAATATTTTTTAGATTTTATTTTTTCAAAAGATGTTTTTAATCTGGTAATGTTATTTTCCCCAAGAATTTTTTTAAATATTTTTAATATTTATATTCTTAAATGAAAATAACTTTTGATATATTGAATTTCTTATAAATTTAATATATATTCCCCTCACACGTATACCTAGATAATTCTATCTTATTTTTATGGGGTAGTAAATTACTTATGATAATCTCCCAATTTCTGTCATTATGAAAATCAATTTGGATAATGTTAAGGGATTGGATTATGAATCTTATTACTTTTCCTAAGGTGGAACCAAAATTATATATATATTTAATGCATTGGGTAATTTTTTTGGTCTTTTGATACATCATGTATGGGAATAGGGAGTGAATATAATCCATTGCGGGACTCTATCCACAATGTGATACACTCTATGAAATTAGCCATGAATTATTATGATGTAATGTTATTTGTTATTTTTTACATTTCCTATTATTCCATGATCTTATGATGCCTTTTAAGTTATTATTTTCTTACATGAAATTACTATTGAACATTCTATTTTATTATATCATGTTATACAATTCACTCGCCTATTACGATTCATTATCTTGTTAATTAGCTTATTGGGTTTCCTAGCTCAACCATTTTATTGATTTATTCCCTAGGATTTCCCATGATGATTTTGGTGCTCAAATGGATCTTATGAGCTAAATGTGGAGAAAAAATAAGGATTCCATGTTTTAATTATCTTTAATGTATTATAAAACAGGCCTCCAAAGATACTAGTAAATTATGGTACTTATGTTTTATTATTGGATATTTATTTTTAAAAAATAAATAGTAATATTTGTATAAGGAATGGGTCACTATATTTGGTTTCAGATGTGTGGTTTAGTTATCCTTGGTGAACAAGGATGAGAAGACCATTGTGAGAACCTTGTGGATATTCATAATGATATTTATAAGGATAAGTATATGGATAAGTATATATATAAGAAAATATCATGGAATTTTGATAATGTTTAGAGAAAGTGTTTTCTGAGCAGTTACACACATTTCAAGATATTACAAGTTGATGTGGTTTTCAAACAGATTAACCAAGGGGTAATCCCTTTGAAAAAGTAATGTTAGGATTGATTGAATCTTTACAAGGTGCATGAAAATGGGGCTTATAGGAATCCTAGATTAACAGCCTCATGGGATTTGGTTTGGAAATTAACAAACCCTTTATACACCATCATGAAGGACATGAATAAATGATAACTATGGATGATCATGGTTAAACATAATGTGTCCTGGAATGATAATAATAATATTTATAATGATTTTATATTCATAAATACCCCTTATAGGTTTCATGTTATGGAATTATAAAATATTATGATTATTTTGGGAGAAATTTATGGTAATATAACCCATCAGTTTAGATTGGGTTTTATGAAAAAATGTTATTTTATGAAAAAATATGTTCAATATTGTGGAAAAATGTTTAATTTCATTTGTAACATTCATGGTATCCCCTATATATGTTTTTTGTGTAATAAAACTGAATTAATATTATAATATTTTGAGGAAAAAGTAATCTATATAGAAAAAAAATAGTAGTGACAAACTAATATGATGATTAATTTTATAGTAATTATATAGTAATTATATTAATATATATTAATAAGGATAAATTGCATGTCATATAAAAGCTCATCCAGAATGTTCATGGGGCATGATCTCAAAACTATTGTGTGATAAAGGGTGGTACCTACCACTGAACCTATGTAATTTACTAGTGAAACGAAAATTATTTTTACTTAAATGCTTTTTGGGGTAATTAACATATTGATTTTTGGAAACATATTAGGGGGAAAATACTTTAAATTTTTTATCATTTTGAGTTTACTAATGATATATTTCATTAAATTTTATTAGGATGAAATATATATATATATATATATATATATATCCATTATGTTTAATGTAATGGATTATTTGGGGATAATGGTATCTTATTTTTGGAAATATAATTTTAAGAGTATTGGATAACATTTGATAGTAAAACCTAATTTTATGAGGCTATTGAGGTTATATGGGATATAAACTTATTTAATGAATGATATATGTTGAATAATTATTATTTTTATTAAATTTTGGTAATCAATATAGTTATATTCATTTTGGGTAGTATCTTACCTTTTCTAAAAAATTTGTTTAACTAAATATGGGTGGAAATTATTAACACACTTTTATTGATCATATCATCTGTTAACATTTAATTTTAATTATTCAAGGATAAAAAATTATATTTAATATTCATTTACTTAGAGTAATAGTTAATCTAGAAATTGATAGAATAAAAATTAAATTATTGAATTGTGTTTATGGAATAAAAATATATCAAGTAATTATATTTTCTCGTGTTCACTATTGTGGAAGAAAAAGGTTCCTTCAGCTCTATGAAAATAAATTTAAATAGAAAATTTAACCTATTACCTTCATATCCATAGAATTAATAATCATTTAATTCATTATAGTGTTATGAATTTTTGGTTTTCGGCATTCTCAAGATTATTCTCTGTCTTGTGATCAGAGATATCCACATATCTCTATAATTTTTCATTATTTTCTTCTATGTCAATATTTATAATTTCCAGAAATTTTCTACCACATGGGACCCATGTTATGTTTTCTTTGACACGACCATTTGATTTTAATATGAATATTCATAATTTTAAATATTTTATAACATTTAGTGATATTGGTTATCCACAAACGAACATTTGTAGGCCAAACACTTGACTACTGAGAAAAAGTTTTATTTGTGAGGATGCAATTTATTTAATGGGGGTAGAATACGACACACTAAGATTCTAAATTGAATTTTAGACACCCAGCACCAAGTTTAGAATAGAATTTAATATCATTTTTATTATAAAAATTTTTACTTTTAATATAAATTCAATCTCATAAATAGTTTTTGATGCCAAAGAAACTAGATTAAATGAAATGTGATACTCTATTAAAATATTAATACCAAAACATAGTTTCTATTTTCTATCCATTAAATTGGGGGGTATGTATATGAATAAATAAATTAATAAAATATTTATATAATAAATAAAAGTATTATTAATTGATTGTCAATAAAATAAGAAATAGGTTTATGAAAATAATTATTTTTATAGAGTATTTTTCTAAAAAGTGGATTAGCCATGAACTGTGCACATAATTTAAAATTAATTCTTTCCATTTTTAGATTTCTTATTTTAAAAAACCAATTTTTTAATTTTGTATATCAATATTAAATTATGGTGATGTTTTTTTGGATTCTACAAAAAAAATTCTTTCATGAAATAGTGATATGTAACAATTTTTATAAAATTGTCAATATTATTAGTAAATTAATTACCACAATTGTTTTAATTCTTTTAATATAAAAATATTAATTATCTATTTATATTAAATCAAATTAATTATATTTAATTTTAATCATACTACATTTCAGAACAAATTTATCTTTAGGATGTAGAATACATTTTCTCCAAAAATAGTATTAATGTGCCTACTGTTTCTTCATATTAAATAATTTAAATTTCCTAGAGTAAAAACTAATTTAATATAAATGAAAATATTATATATATATTAATTAAAATTATTTTAATTATTATTACTTTTTATATTGTTAATATAACATCATCATTTTCGTGAAAAAAACAAATTTTGATTTTTTTGACATATCTGATGTTTTGATGTGAAATTAAATTGATCCAATTATTTTGGATTATTTTGAAAAAATGGTTCTATAATTATATTAATAATAATTTATTTTTTATATCAATTTCTTGTTAATTTTTTACCATAACAAAAAATAAAAATAAAAATTATTTTTTGTGGTTAAGAAAACAAATAGGTTTATTGGGATGGTTAAACTAAAAATAAATTGGTTGAAAATGACCAATATTTTTCTGATTATTATTTGCTAGTTATATTTCGACCATATGTTTAATAAGGTTCTAAAATGGTATATTTTATTCAATTTTATAATTGAAATTTTGTGGTGGATTTCTCTCTTTCAAAAGCATCAAAGTGTGTCCTCTCCCCCACTTATAAATAGTCACCCACTCTCATATAATTTACACACATTAATGAAACATTTATTCATCTGTAACCTAAAATAATCACTTTAAAAATTACATACCCTCATCCTCTAACCCTTGTTTTGGTCATAAATCTTACTTAGTAATGTTGTTGGTTCAAATAAAAAGAAGTTGACTAAGGAAGATGAAATATCTTTAAACAATCATTTTATTTTTGTTTTTCCTCAACCTCCTAAAAATAATTGTATACCAAGTTGATATAATTGAAATAATATAATCTATACACTGAAATGTTTTATATTATTTTCATGGTCTACATCCATCTCCTCCTTCTTCTAATGGGAAATGAAACCATTTTATTATGTGTATGTCAAACTATTTCCACGCGAATCGAAATAATTTGTTTTCCATCACTGATTATCACAAATGGATACAATTATGTATTTAATGTTTATTTTTAATATTGATCATAAAACTATACATATAAAATTAAAATATCACATTATCATTCATAAGTTCCATTTAGTATAAATTATGATTATGTCGCTCGTGTGTTCATCAGACTATAGCCTCACGAATCACTGTGATTTGTTTTCAGATACCCCTTGAGTGAAACTTGATAAGGATTAATTTGATGTTTATGTCTAATATTAAATAAAAATTAACAATATTGGGAAATTTAATACATCATATATTATCTTACTATACCATCCATTTAATTAATGAAAATTTTGTTTGTGTGTATAGGTATTATCACCTCACAAAGTGATCTGATTATTTTTTCTCTAACTCATTACATGGATGGTTATAAAGTATAAATTTTAAAATTTTATGAGATATATCTGACTTGATAATGACTCTATAAAATTAATATACAATCCAATTACTTAATTTTTCACCTTTTATTGAAATCATAGTGTCCCTCTTACATACATACATTCTACTTTATCCCCGAAGTTATGTGATTCATTTTCTATATTCAGAATTCAATCATGAAAATAATAATTTATAAAAAGGAAAAAATATTATTTATAAAAATAAAATCATTATTTATAAGATATAACTATAACCTGTATTTTTGATCTTGAAAATTCATGATAAAATATAAAAGGTAACACCCAATAAAATAGTGATAATGAAATATTGCTAAATAATGGTGATAAGGTTTTATAAAAGTGATAATATATTATATTATAAATGTTAATATGATTCCATTATAAGTTAATAAAATTTTTTGTACCACACTACAGTAATTTAAAGAGTGCTAAAATAAAGGTATGTGCATGGTAAGAAGTTTCTTAACTATATTTCCCCTCATTGGATTCAAATTCTACTTTATTGGTTAGGTTATCTTATATTAGGTGTGTAATTAAGTATGATTATTTCATTTTTTTATCTTCCTATATTTCATTTTTATTTACGTTTTATACACATTATAAATTCATTGATTTTTACACACTTCAAGTATCTGATCTTTGTAAGGATTTTTTTCTCAAGATGTCATTATTTGAGACGCATGTTCTTTTACTCACATAATCGCTTTTAAATGGTGATATAAATCCCATTTACATACTATATCATGAATACAGTCTAATTCATGAAATGTTTTGTCAATATTAACCCTAAAATTTCCAAAGAACTTATGATTCATATGTTTCTGAAATCATAAGTGTTTATGTTTCAATAAAATTTTAATGTGTATTACTTATGTACAAATTTCAATTATTGGAAATAATTTTGGGTTTTGAATAATAAATCCATTATGTTTTACTATACCATGTTTATTCATGAACTTTTCTAGTAATTTTACTATTTTACTCTTTTAATTACATCAAATTATTTATAATGGTTTTTTAAGAAAAATGACTTCATTTCATTATTTGGTTGAAATCCCCTTTACATCCATATCAATATTTTCAAAAAAAAATTAAAAAATACTCTTAATGTTATTGTGTTATTTTTAATGTTAAAATTTTACCATGTTTTATTTTTTAAAAATATATTTGAAGGTATTTTATTTTAATTATCTCAATAAGTAACTTTTTATCTTTCACCAAAAATGTGAATAAAATTATGGTTTTTAATGATATTCTTCATGAAGGGAAATATCATGCCATTATGACCACTCATTGTTTAAAGATTTTGTTTTCAATTTTAATTTTTATCTTCAAAAAAACTATTTTATCTAATTTTAGAAACATTATTATTTTTTTAATAATTTTTTTCAAAGTGGATATCATATTTTCATCAAGAATGTATTTAAAGTTATTATTATATTTTTATTATTTAATGAAAACAACCATTGATATAGAGGAATGATTCTATTATATATATATATGTGTGTGTGTGTGTGTGTCTCACATATATACCTATCATATTCTATTTTCCTTTTATGGTGTAATACATGCCTTATGTTTAACTCTCAATTACCTTTATTATGAAAATATCTTTGGATCATATTATGAGTAAAAATAATTCAACCCATTTGTTTTCAAGGATTATTATTTTTATAGGACTAATGATATATATAAATATGTTGCACACACATTCCTATACATGAACTGAATGTTTCAAGTTGAAATAAAATAACATATCCCTCCATTTAATTTGTTAATGGTTAACCTCATGAGGCGTCATCTATGGGATTTTGTAGTGAACCGAACCCATTATGTGAATATTTACACTATATGATGTTGTCTTCGTAGTTAGCCTTGACATATTCTTCTATAGTTTAATATGTTGTTTCAACATTTTCTATGAATTCATAATCAACTAATACCATGTTCTTTATGATATTCTTCTGTGAAATTGACCTATCATCCTTCTCATTTATGATATCATGTTATACCTTTGACTCATCTGGTATACTTCATTATCATGTTTATTATATTACTAGTCTTTCAATATAACACCATCATTTCATGTATTCCCTAGGTTATACCATTAATATTGAAAAGCTCGAATGAATTTTAAGAGTTCACATTAGTGAATAAAATATGGATTATTTTTTTTAGTTTTATATGATGTGTTATAAACTAATACTTCTAATGAAAATATGCATTTAAATTCATTATATTTTATTAATGGATATAGATATTAAAAAATAATGTAATAATATGTTTAAAAGTATTTGGTCATTATATAGATTCCAAATGTTAATAGGGTATATGGCTTGATGGCTAGTTATCCTACATCAATAGGAATTCCAATACATGTCACAAAAGGTAACACACGGTCATTAAGTATATGATTTCATTAAAATATAAGCTTTCCTAGAAAAAATGACAGTATATATGAAACATCCAAAAAAATATTGTCTGAGCATGACCCTCCCTTAATTTGGGTGGTGTATCTTAGTGGTGACTCTCGTAGCCTTATTCGAAAAAATGGAAAAACTAGACCTTAGCTCAGTTGTCTTAAAAATTTTGTTTGTTTACCTAGAAAAAGAAATATTACCCTACTCCATCTCATTATCCTAAGGCTACAATAATAATGATGTGAAATATAATTCCCCTATTGCAGGCATAGAGCTTTCTCAATAGTTGTCGATAGCTTCTCTAAATATCAAATGTGATTCAGTTTTAGTGATCAAATATATCAACAGATAATATGTCATCCAGATGGTTGAATCTTTCCATCTCATCAGTTATGTGTGAATACTAATGGAAAAATCTCATTTTGAACCAACAATATATAATTTCCATCAATCTCAGAATGATCATGCAGATGCACTAAGTAATGTACCCACATTAAAGGATGACCTTACTCAGGACAATTTATTCTTATAAATGACACGCTAATGGGTCATCATACACGTCACTATCTAAAGCATAGAGGAAATTAACATGATTAATGTTTACCAAAAGTATTTTGATCTGATATCAATCCCATGAATGATGAATCCTGAAATATTTTTTCTCCAACATGGGACCTTCCAATCGGATCGAGACAAAAGGGAACATATTTGACACCATGTAGTGAACATCTCCGTTTACAATTGGTTGAATAGTATAAATACCTCAAATTATGAGGCTTTCATGGGTTATATTTATATTAATTTTATATGGAGAGTTTCACATTATAATGGAGGATGACTGTGTAGGTTTCTATGAGAATCACTATTTAGGAACCATGTTCTCCCACACTAATTGGAGGATTTTTTACTATTATATGATGATATTTCAAGACTATATAGAATTCATTGGGATGTGCCAAGCATGTCAGAACCGTTCAAACATCATACATCAAACAACAGAGTTTTCGCACATATTTAAGTGTTCTTGATCATTTACCATAATGGGAATGGACATTTTGAGGCCATATACCCTAGAAATATCTATGTTGTTCAATTGTATCTTCATTACTACTGACCTATTTTCCATGTGGGATAGATGATGATATACCACTCAACCAAGTATTTTAACAGAATATAATCCTATTTTTCATGTCAAATATTATCAACTGGTTTTGTGTCCCTCATATGACATTGATAGAAAATAGGTCTGACTTCTTGTTCCTTCATATCTAAATAGATTTCATTAGGAATATAACATTGAGTGCAACCATTCATCTCACTATCATGTAGTATAAAATAAATACATAAAGGTATTAAATATGAATATGTGGAATTTATATCATAAAACCATGGATTATGACAAGAGGTATTGGCCATAAAATTCCCATCATGATATATGGGCACACCATACCACCTACACTACCATACAAACAACCCCATATTCTCTAGTTTATGAAATATAGATAGTTTTCTGATGAAATTCCAATTTCTATCAATCCAAAAAATTATTTTTATATAGCTCAATAATAATTAACAATTATTAAAGTGGATAGATGATTCAGATGGACTAAATGTGATAATGTTGTGTATGCTGCAAAACCTCAATGTCTACCAAAATCAGATTATGTGATCCTTCAATAAAAAGTTTCATCATTACTCATTCGTCCAAGGAGAAGTGGTACAGGTTCTCAAAACCCCCATGTTACTAGTGATGGAACACCCAATGTATTAACCCAAGTGTTATGGGCCTTACACAATACATGAATCATATTTAATAGGGATTTATAATCTAATATAATGGATTTAGAACACATTTTTCCCACCACAAATAAATGTTTTCTATAGAAAATTATTTTTACCTACCACCAATGTAAAAAATTACTATAAGAAATACTTCAAACTATAGAGAATATCTACATCCATACCACATGAGGTTATTATTCATGAATTAAATCCTTACCACATGATGTTAAGCTTCCTAGAATATGGTCCTAGAAAAAAGACATTAATCTACATAGAATCATAGATCAAAGTTACAACACCGTAAATAGAATAACATATGATTAACTTCTAGGACTCCCCCCACTAACATATGAAAAAAATGTCCATAAATAGTTTCAAGTGTCTAGGTTTACTAGATCATGTCAAATTTTTCCAATCAACACTCTATGAGGGAAAAGTGACACCACATCATCCATTAATGGAAGCCTCTTTCACATTAGTTTTTTTCTTTCTCAGTACATGAAATCACTTCATTGGAAATTCAATATACATTAGCTGGATCTAGGAAGTAAAAAAATGTTCCTCTTTCCATATGTGTGACAGAGAATATGTAGCTTTATTCTTATGATTATGGGATACATAGTGAAACCTTTATTACCCAATTCATTTTCAGTACTTATTTTACATCACTCCAAAAAATGTCACTCCATGAGAGTTTATAATGTATAAATATTCTATTTCACATTAAAAAGTGTACATCCCTATAGTCCCCATGTCATGAACTCTTATGCAGTGTAATTGATGTTTTAGTCATCTCTTATTCCTCACATAGATTAGGACTCATGTGATCTTATAGAACATAAAAAATTCCCTCAAACTAGATTGATTGAGAAGTGTTTTATTCAAAAATAGGGAACCATTTCTATGTAACATATTGTTAAAATACATAATAATTTCCTTATCTAATGAAATTATTTAGTATAACAAGGGGTATTCATGAAAATCAGGTCATCCCATCACATTTTTTTGTACTCGAGAATCAAATGTTGTATCCCTTCACATTGAAAATGTGTTCAATATGAGTTGGACTAACATTTCGAGTAATCAATCAAATCCTGAATATTATGATCTCCATGAACCATCATCATATTTTTTATTTCAATGTTAATACAAAATAATTAATTGAGTAGATAAAATTCTCTTGAAACTGCATAGACATCAATCCCATATAATCACGGTACTCCATTACAACATATTGGAAATCGAGGCCAGATAATCCCAAGGGGTCCAACAAGGATTAACTAGAGAATAATTAATTTTTTCATATCATTCAACTAGTGAATGTTTTAGTTATTTAAAAATGGAACCCCATAGGTCATATAGTTATAGTCTATAATTCATGTGATATAGGCTCCCACCATTACTTATAGTCAACCTATAACAATGAAACACCGCTTCCAATTGAGCTCAATATTCTTGTGTTCGGATTTACACCTCCCATAACCAAACTATTAAAATGGATTTTGATACCCTATATGTAAATAATCAATACATAATAAATATTTTAATGTAATATTATAAAATTACATTCTTGTACACTTTCATTTTAGGATGTGTATCTACATGGAATACATAACTCCCTTGTATTTCTAAATCACTTTAGAAACCCCCTTTTCTACTAAAAAATGCATACTCATATTACGTTTCTAAATATTAATATACCTTGTGTGCATATTCTCTTTGAATTTCATGAATCATGAGCCCAGATCCCCTTGTATCTCACTTTTGGTATACCTATAGCATAGACTAACTAATCAAATGCGACTATGCCCGTATTCATTGTTCAATGAAACAATTTTAATCGATTTTTTCTATGGATTTTTTTCTTGTTTGGAACTGTTGGTATTTTCTAGTAAATATCAAAATTCTTATATTCTTATAGATATGGTGTGTTTTGGTTTGAAATGGACCACCACTAGGATTCACTGTTGAATAAAAAATAGTTACGATCTTGTTCCAAGAGGATTTTTTTGTTTCCTAGAGTTACCGAACATAGATTCATTGTGAATAACAAAATTCCTCAAATATTTTTCATCTGTGACGTTTTGATCTTGAAGGAACGGACCCCTTTACTATATGACCTATTTTTCTAATGTTATTAAACTAATTTAACCAATCATCGAACAGTGATCCTTGATATTTTTATTCAAATATAGGATTTAATTCACATGTTTACCAATTTCTAAGTGGGATCATGAATGATTAATTATTTTATGAATTTATAACCAAGTCTTTGTAGAAATACCCTAAACCACAGAGCATTTAGGTGTTGGTCGAATGACCTTAATCTTTAGGATTTACACATCCTAGTCCCATGATGTTAAAATTCATAACAACATCCCCACTACACGATGTTAAACTACATGTTACCCATCCTAGATTCATGATGTTAAACTGAACATTTGGTGGTGACCATGAGGGAGATACCTATCTTTTTTTACACATGATACATACCTATGGAAAATTCTATCTATTATGAATTTTTCATCCCATTATGAGTTTCTCTAACAACCCTTCATGATTATAATGTGGTCCCTTAATTTTTGGGTCACTAGAGCATCCCCCACATTAGGTTCATTACATTATTAGTCCAAGATACCTAATTAATAAAAATTTATGTTGAATGATCCATATATGTATAGAAAATATGGTTCCCTCATCCTTATTTTAGAGTAATATCTTCATAAGGGATCATTATATAAACATTTTTTGGATTTATTCCTATTCTTTCCAGATATATACTGATACTTGGATCTCAAATCATGGCCCAACCATGATATAAAAAAAGTTAAACATGCCCCCTCCATGTATATGGTTAGACCTCTGATAAGATTTATCTTCAAAAGAACAACATGTGGCTTGATTTATATTATTGTTGGATATTTTGGGACACTTGGATATATTATCCTAGGCATAACCAAATAGAAGAAATACCCCCTCCTTGAATATGGGATATACATATGAAATTTTCTTTCTCAATAACGACATGTTTCCATATTCATATTTTAACAGGATATATAGTAGTTCTTAGATCTAAAATCATGGTCTTAGACACAATATAAAAGAATAAAATATATAATTAATTACTCTTCTCAGTATATGGATTAGACCCATATAGGGTGTTTTATTTCATAAAACTACTTATAGACCCATTCATAAGTCCATGAGATGTATTGAATTTTTAGGATCATCTCTCAATGGCCCATCCATGAATATTCATTACATTTAATAGTTTTCCTCAATAAAAACTATATTTACATAGGGATTCATTCTCATATCAGCATTATAGTTGCATGATATTAAATCACACAACCACATCATAGTCATCTGACATTAAACTATGTGGGCAAATCTATATCACATGACATTAGACACCATGAAAAGTGGTATTTATGATGAACATATAATCCCCTATGATGATTGTGTTCATATAAATCAAAATGTTATCCCTTTAACCGAATTTGTTTTCAATATGTGTTAGTGTAGCTTTTAGGGTGCTTCAACTCTACATAAAAATTGCAATTTCCATGAACTAAATTCATATTTTTTATATCTTAGTAAATACCTACTTGTTACTTGAGTTGATACACAATTATTTAAACCCTATAGACCCTGATGTCACATACATTTGGTCCACCAATGTATTGAATTGATAATAAGGATTTTCTATGTTAAAGGGACCACACTATGAATCAATTTTGATTAAAATTATTCCTATTTTCTTGTGACTATTTTATGTATATATCCAAAAGGAATGGTTCCCCTAGAATCTAGGAGTTATATTCATGAGTTTGTATGATATGGTCTTCTGCCAATAATAATTGTTGACCTATACCCATCATTATTCACCCACTATTGAATCAGATATTATGTGGTTATAATTTACACCTCATATAACCCAACTATTTTAGAGGATTCAAAAACTCTATGTGTCACACATATATGTTCCATACTTATTGTCAAGGACTGATTATCACAACATATTATTTTAAAATTTAATGTCAGGGTGTGTATATTCTTTGAAGACCCAATGTCCTTGATATACCTAATCCTCTTAATAATCATATTTGGTTCGAGTTGTGTGAAAATAAAGCTACATAATTCATACTTATTGGTGACATGATGTTAAACTACATGACATTTGGTCTGTCCAACCAAACCTAAAACTTATTGTAGTAGTCTACCGTAGGCAATCCACAACCTAAATGTGATCTATATCCATCTAAGGTTTCGTAATCCGATATCCATAATTTTTTATAGGGATGAATTATTCATCTTCATACCACTGTTTAATATGGAAATTCCCTTTCACTATATATGAGATAGATCTATGTAGAGGAAAATTGAAGAGAATATTATGCAAAGAATTTCTAAGGGAATATAAAAAAATACAACTCTCTACATGTGAATTATATCTAAAAAATGAAACTTTAAGTAATCTTAATATGGATTGATTCCTATTATGAAAAGATGTGTAGTTACTCCTAGGTTACCTTATCCTATTTCTAGATAATATATCCAAAACTATAATTCCATATCTCTAGTTCAAGATCCCAAATTGTGTATTAATTCATCTTATATAAGAATAACATGTGTCTTTGTTTGTAATGACCCAATGTTAAATCAATGGAAATTACCTTATTATAATTATGTCATATAGAATAATCACATAAAATAAAAAAACAATGCCACATATTTATTAATTGAACTAGTAAATACTATTTTACCTTTAAAAATAATTTTTTAACTTTTAAGATTTTAATTTCAAAAGTCCAACATACATAGTTGTAACCATTAAGATATTTGATGTCTGATAGGACAAACATAATTTTTGGTGAGTAGTAAAATAACCTTAAGAATATTAATATTACCCTTATTAATAGTAATGTGATCTTTTTGAATATAAAATAAACCATGACAATATTAACATTAATAATGAATGTATAAATAACATTTATCCATCTTATAAGTGACAATATGATAGTGTTGGTAATTTTGGTAAGTCAAAAACATTCAATTGAAATTTAATTATTAATTTGAAAATATATATGAAAATTTATTTTCCTAAAATGTATTAATAAAATAATATTTTGATGTATTTTGAATATATTATAATTTTATGAGCCCTTAATTAATTTCTTAATGTCTTTAATAGTGCAATTTTAATTTTAAACTTTTTATTTTTTATGTTATTTATGATTTTAATTAAAAATTAAATTTATCATATTTATAAAATAATTTTAATAAAATGGTACTCCTTTTTGGATTCTACACATAGAGAAATAGTTTGGTTGATTTTTTGGGATTTTTTAGAAATACATGAATTTTTGGGGAATAGTTAAATTTGATAATTTAAAAAATA
The DNA here is from genome assembly GCA_963277665.1 of Viscum album. Classification (NCBI taxonomy): domain Eukaryota; kingdom Viridiplantae; phylum Streptophyta; class Magnoliopsida; order Santalales; family Viscaceae; genus Viscum; species Viscum album. Next base: position 1,222,060,818 of record OY728131.1, on the reverse strand, counting down.
TTCTAAAAAATGAATGTATGCATCATGATTCAGTCATGAATGATCTCAATGGACATTTTTTCAAACTCACAAACCCTTATTACAATATTTTATCATAGGATTTTTCATTATTTCTTTTATTTTTAAAAATAATAACCTAATGAATTAAATATTGAGAAAACTCCCCTCTCCTCCACTATAAAACCCACCTTCACCACCTCTTATCATCACACCTCTCAAGCCTTGTTACTTGTCCAAATTCTACTAAAATATCTCTCTAATAGACTAGCCCACATCCATGATCAGTTTTTATTGATAAAATAACAAAAACCAAACCTTTTTAGGAGGATCTCAAGAGGACAGAATCAAGCGGTAAAACCCTCTTCGATTTTCATTCAATTACATTTTAAGTTCATTTGTATTATTTTTTATCCTCACCTCTACTCATACAAATGGAGTGATAACTCTAGTAACATAAATTTATTGAAATATTATTATTATAATGGAATAATTTGTTATCATATCTCATTTTCACTCCTTTCATACTAAGTAATGGAAACACGGTCTGAGATTTGTTAATTATTCACATTCAAGGAACGAACGCAAGTTTTTCAATATCTATTGCAGCCATAATTATGATCACGAAAGTTTTTTTTGGTCGATCCAAATTGTAATGTTTTTAAGGTATCAAATTTAATTTTTTGGATTAATTTTTTTTTAAATTTTTTAATTTATAAAACAAAATGAGTTTGTGGTGATCAAAACCACCAATAAACCGAAATAGTTATAAGTAATGATTTATGTAATAATTCATCCTCACTCCAAATAAATTAATTAATTTTAAAAAAATATAATTATATTTATTTTATTTAATAATATATTATATAAATTATATACAACCATTATCATCTAACATTATTATCTGTACATATATATAAGTAAACTGATAATGAAAACCAAAGATACAAACACTTCCATATAATGAAATTAAACCTCTTAACCAATCAAAAAGGTCATGATTGAACATGATACCGTTATACTAAATCCATACCAAATTCAATTTTTTATAGAATTATTAATTAATGAATCTAATTTGATATTACATGACATTAATATCAATTGAATAACACCTTCCTATATAATGTAATGGGTTCTACCCAAATCCCCATTATTCCTTGAGGTTCCTCTATCATTATTTTTACCCAAATAAAGTTATATTTTATTTTCATTTAAATCTTTTAAATGGTATTTATATGTTCCAAAATCATGTATCAAGATCCATTCATCATTATATTTTGGGGATATACTAAATTTTAAGTGGTTGCCTTGTCAATTCTTCCTGATAGGAAAGCTCGTTTTAACGTAACTTCCAGAATTCTTACCCAATTTTATGTGCACTCTATCATCTATTTTAAGCCACCACTGTTCATATAAAATCATTATTTTTATTATGAAAAATTCTTGTTTCAATTTTGGGTTTATATACAATATTATTCCATTTTCTATTTAAATTATCTTCAGTATTTTCCTTAAAACTGCACTAAAATGTTTTAATGAAAAATTTCTTAAATACTCATTTTACATGGTTTGACTTTTACATGACATCTGTTATCCTAATATATTACTATTTTCCATTATCAATTTCTATTTAGGTTTTTCTTCATTTCATTCACAGACACCCATATGATATGCCAATTTTTTATGCTTTATAAAATTGTAATGATACCCATATTTTCAATTGGTAGACTTCTGTTCACTTATGATTGATTACGCTTGATTATTTATGTGGTGAATATATTAATTAACACGTTAATATTTGTGTGAAAAAATAGTTCTCTTATTAATTGTGTAATGTTTAGTCAAATTAGACGTTATATGAAACGGTCTTGGTGGTTCACCTTGACTCGTGCTCCTCTATATGCAACGAGACTTGACACATGATGAAATCTTGTTTTAGGATACTAAAACATTACTATGATTATATGCTTATATGATCCCGTATATTATATTTTATGGTTCCATATGATAAATCTTGTTATGTTTCCCTTTATATAATAATTTCATGCCTTCTAAACTATATGCTAAAGCTCTATTCTTATGTTTATTTTCTTATTAGTCTTTTTAGCACATAACTTTGTTCAAGTTATCCCCATGTTATCCTATGCATACATATGAGAACATTGGAAGTTATGAGATCAATATGGATATTGAATAAATGTTTCTTTCATGATACTAAATTATGCACCAAGTCATCCAAGACACTATATTTTAAAATCCTTGGATTGTAATATGATGTTTAATTATGATTAAAATCATGAAATGAAATGTGTAAAATGGTAGGTTCTCTATAGTTGGAATCATCGGGTATTCTAGTTATTTTGGATATTATAAATATATCAGTTTAGTTAGAACCTTGTGGATAAGAAAAAGTATTATAAATCATCCCTAAATTTTGGTTAGTATAGAGTAAGTGGTATATCATGAAAATACATCCCTTTTCTAAACACTACAAGTAGAATTGGTTTCGGGATAGATGTACCTATTGGTAAAACTCAAAAAAGGTGTTTTGGGCATGATATAGGGTAACCTGGTACAAAATATTTGGCCTTACTACACACCAGGTTTGACACTCACTAGGGATATACTTTGGTAAATTCATGATCTCATTACAAACCATTATTGATGGAACAAAAAAATATTCCATAAAAATATATGTTAAAGATCACATCATGGAAAACATAGATTTAAGCCTAAGAAATCACAAGTAAAGAAATACTTTTCAATTACATGTTTATCATTTTATTTTCAATGTTTCCTACTATGATTATTAGTTATGTATTAAAGAACCCTAATTACAAATTATTTTCTTAGTTAATGGTGGGAAATTGAAGAACATCTACAAAAAATAAATGTGCTATGGAATGTGATTATTTTTCTAATGATATGCCAAATATAATGGGAATGGGTGCTGAAAACATCTTAAAAGTACTTTATCAACCGACTAAATTTATGAATAATAACTTTAATCATGTGAAAATCCATCCTTATATAAAAAAATAAAAGAATCCATTGAATCCTTTAGGAGGAAAAGGCCTCCCATGTTTATTGGATCTTATGATCTCCTCCTTGCAATATAGTGTACTAACTCCATTGAAAATATATTATCTATCTTCCAATGATCCAAAGAATAGTAATTAATGTTGTAAGTATTTCGTTTTGATGGGTAAGGTGATCAATGGTGGAAAATAATCTATAATATGGTATCCCATTATGAAAATGATTCCATATAATGGGACTATTTCAAGAAAATGTTTTTGATAAATGTTATCCCAAAACCCTATATATCAAGATTAAAAGATACTTTCTATGACATATGTATAAGGAGGATGATTCTATTGGAGAATATGAATAAAACACTACACGTATTTCAAGATATAATTTTGGCATTATAATGAACACCAAATTCAAGGTGGATCACCTATTTAGAAAACTAAATTTAATTCTTTGAAATGAATTGGTGATTTGATACTTTCATAGTTATGAGCAGATTTTATATTGTTCCCTCAAAGTTGAAATTGAGATTAGACACTCCCCATGGTCTGAAGGGAAACTTGAAAAAAAGTGAAAAATGGATTCCAATATATGTGGAACATACAATAAATCCTAGTAGAAAGAAGACAAAGCATCCCATGTGTAAAAATTGTTAGAAAAAGCATCATGGGAACTATCTAATGGGAACTAGAAATTGCTTTAACTTTGGAAGAATAGGAAACCTGGCTATGAACTACTGGATGGATATGAAGAATTCCACTAACATGGATGAAGAATGGAAGGTTCAGATCAACATTGAGATTGTGGTGAATTGTTATAACTGAAAGTAACTTTGGAATTATGCGTAAAATTTCCCTAACCAAGGATTTTCTGATGAAGTCAACAACAACCTACAAGGTAACAAGGAAGGGTGTATGGTATCACTACTACTAAGGTGGATCCATACAATGATATGGGTAGAGGTTCACTATTTATTCATTCAATAATAGTGAACATACAATTTGGTTTCGGTTCTATTTATTATTCCATATCATGAAAGTTTAGTAGAACTATACAAGCACGACCTCAAAATTTGGAGGCTGCATTATCTATGAGAAAAAAATTGATAAATTATGGAATCCAAAGTATATAACTCCTCACCAGTTAAAATTTTTGGACTAAAATTTCCATGAAATTTTTTCATACTTCCCCGGGTTGGGTTTGATGCTATTTTGGGAATGGATTGTCAACATTTATACAATGCCAACATTAAATGTCAGGAAAGTCAGATCACTCTTCACATACAAGATTATCATCCAACCCTATACAAGTTTAAGGGGGAAAAAGAATCTCCTTCATAATCATTATCTGAAGTGTGGGTAATGTTGCCTTTTGAGAAATAATATAATTCTCAATTGATTGACACAAATGAGAAGAAGCTTCTCAAATATATTCCCATCGTGAGGGATTATAATTATGTATTCACTGAAGAATTACCTAGTATTATTCTTGATAAAGAGGATTAGTTCTCAGTTGAACATATTCCAGGATCCCTACCTATATCATATACACCTTATAGAGTGGCCACCGGTGAGATGGAAGAGATGAAGAAGTAATTACAACAGAATATAGAGAAGGGTTTTATATAAATGAGTGCTTAACCAAGGGGTACACGGGTCCTCTTTATTAAGATAAATTATGGATCAATGTAACTCTTAAATTATTATTGTGAGATTACTAAAATCACAATAAAGAAAAACTATCCCCTACCTCGGATGGATGACTTTTCAGATAAGCTATGTTGGTCCAGTTATTTCTCTATAGTGGACCTTCAGTTGGGATATCACCAATTAAAGGTGAGGAAGGAATATATTCCAAATACATCCTTTATAATTAGTTATAGACACTATTATTTCATAGTTATTCCCTTCTGACTAACTGATTCTGTATAAATTTTAATGGATTTAATTAATTGAGTCTTTAGATATTACCTCGAAAAATGTGGGGTAGTTTTTATCGGTGATATTCTTATATAACCCAAGAGCAAGGTGGTACATAAGGATTATTTTGATACTCTGTTGATGAATTTTTGAAGGGATAAACTTTATTCAAAGTATATTAAATGTGAATTCAATATGAACGAAGTATCACTATTGGGGAATTTAGTCACTATAAAAGGAATATATGTGAATCCTTCTAAAACAAAGTCAGCCGAATAGTGGACCATGACAACATCTATGATGGATATCCATATCTTTGTCAACCTATTTGGTAATTACCAACTATTTTGGGTAAATACTAATGATGGTAAAACCCAATGAATAAAGTTTCACAGAAGGGAGTGAAGATAATCTAGACTCAACAATGTGATTAAAGAAATTAGGAGCATAAAAAAAGGTTTATCACTACTCTAGTACTCACAAACTGATAAGTGGAGAACACATTGTGGTCTAACATGATGCATTAAAGAAGTTCAATAGTTTTTTCTGATGAAGATTGTTAATTTTATTGTTTATTCTTCATGGAAGTAGAAAATCCATTAGCAAAACTATCCAATGCATGAACTGGAGTTCGCTACTATGATCGTGGCATTGAAAATATTGATCCATTATCTCAATGGGGAGAAGGGTGAGATGTATACTGATAAAAAAGGTCTCAAATATATATTCACTAAGAAATATATTAATATGATCCAAAAAATATGGTTGTAGATCATCAAGGATTATGACTGCTAAATCCACTAACATCCTGGTATGAAAAATAAGGTTGAAGATTCTATAAGATGAAAGGATCTTGCATATTTATGAATGATGAGAATTTAAAATGATCCAATCGTATTTGATTTATAGATGATGGACATGGGAATCCTCAATATAGGACCATCATCAATCTTTTATCAAATGATTTCAAAACCATCCCTCATGTATAAAATAATGGATTATCAAAGAAATGATGTGAAAATTCAAAAAAGGGTGGTAGATATTAGAGATGACAAATTCTATGAGTTTAATATTGACAAGGATGGTGTTATAAGATTTGGGTAATGATTATGTGTAGCATCTAATCTAGAGATAAAGAAGGATATTTTGAGTGACACACAGATCTCAACCATATCAATTAAACCAGTGCGCACAAAGATGTATTGAGGCCTATGAAAGAATTATTTGTGGGAAAATATGAATAAAGTGTTTTCTACATATACATCAATGTTTCTAGTATGTCATTAAGTGAAGTATGAAAGGAAAATTTCTAAGGGGATGATTCAACCACTACCAATTCCAACATTGAAGTGGGAGAACATCACCATAGAATTTTTCACTAGACATTCATGGACATGTAGAGGATATAATGCTATATGTGTAATTGTGGATAGTCTAACAAAGACATCTCACATTATCATATTTCTGTTGGACATCTCATGGTATCATCCTTCAGTAATATATATCAAATAGGTGGTAAGTCATCATGGAGTACCCCTATATATTTTATCAAATAGAAATGTGAGATTCTCCTTGATGTTTTGGAAAAGTCTCCAACATGATCTAATCACTCAACTAAACTTAATTAAAGCCTATTATCCTAAAAATGAAGGCAAATCTAAGTGATATATTCACATACTAGAATACATGTTGAAATAATGTTCTATGGGCATACAAGGATGATGGGAAAAACATCTTCAACTGGCCGAATACTCCTATAATAGTATTTTCCACTATATCATCAAAATGGCACCATATAAATCCATTAATGGTAAAAGGAGCATAATATCACTATGCTGGGATATAATAAGTGAGTGTAAGCTTATAAGACCATAAATTGTTGGAGAAATGGTAAAGAATGTGAAAACCATTTAGCATCACATCAATGAAGCACAATGTCAACAAAATAAAAATGAGGATAATTATTGATGAGACCTTGAGACTAATGTTAGAGTCATTGTATTCTTCCACATATCTCCATGGAAGATGTTATTGATATTTGGGATGAAAGAAAACCAATTCCCATGTACATTAACCCCATCAATATTATTGATCATGTTAGAGTTATGGCCTATCGACTAGCACTTCCACCTACCATGTCTCAAATAAATGATGTCTTTCCTATATCCCTCTTTAAAAAGTACATACCAAATTCTTCACATTTACTATCCTCAGAGGTGGTACAATTGTAAAAAGGTCCATCTAATGAGGAGTGTCCAGTGATGATCTTGAATTAGAGAGATAATGTTCAACATAACAAGACTAATCACCTGGTAAAAGTACTATAGTGGAACCACAACTACAAAAATCCTAAAAGGGAACTGGAGAAAATGATTAAATAAAAATACCCACACAAGATTTCATCATATAATGTAAAATTAAATTTTGAGGTTGAAATTTCATTTGTGGTGAAGAATGTAAGGACCAAAAGTTTAATCAATGGAAATTACCTTCTTATAATCATATCAAATAATATAATCTCATAAAATCATAACTAAATGCCACATCATGCTTAAATTAACTACTAAATACTAAGTGAACATTAAATGTAATTTTTTCACTCAGGTTATTGGAATTTAAAAAATACAACATACATGGTTGCAATACTTATGATGTTTGGAGTTTGATTGGACAAAAGTATATTTGGATAATAGTAACATACCATTATAAATTGTAATGTTACCCTTATGAATACAAATACGGCCCTTAAGAACTTTAAATTGGTCAAGTGAATTCTATCCTTACCAAAGAATGTATAAATAAAATTTCTCTATCATATAAGTTAAAATATGATAATGTTGGTGTGTTCGGCATGTCAAAAATATTTACTTATATTTTGATGATTATTTTAATAATTTAAATTGAAATTTACTTTCATAAAATGTATTCAAAAATTAATATTTCAATGCCTTATTATTATAATATAATTTTTTGGGACTGTAACTAATTTCCCAGAGTTATTAAAAAGTTGTTCTTATTTTAAAATTCTTATTTTTTTAGTAAATTATGATTTTAATTAAAAAGTAAAAATCTCATATCTGTAAAATTATTTTCATAAAATGGAGTTTATTTTTGGATTATATTCATTTAAATTTATTTAGGGTGAATATTTATTACTTTTCTGAAATACTTAAATTTTTGTGAATACTGAAATTTGAAAATATATGAAATATGCTAAATAAATGTATTTAAGCATTAGGATTGAGTCATGGATGATTTAAACGACCATTGGTTCAAACTTAAATGAACGTATTACTATATTTCTCACAAGAATCAGTACTATTGATTTCCTTGAGAAAAATAATAATCTAACAAATTAACTATTGAGAAAACTCCCCTCTCCTCCACTATAAAAAACTACCCATCACCACCTCTTCTCATCACACCTCTTAATCCTTGTGCCTTTTCCAAATTCAACTCAAATATATCCCTAATAATATCTCACACGTCTAGGATATTTTTTTCATTATAAAATACAATAAACTAATCCCTTAAAAAGGCTCTCAAGAGGAAGGAATTAATAGGTAAAACCCTCTTCTGTTTTCCTTCAATTTTTTTTCATGTTCATTTTTATTATTTTCAATCCTTACAAATACTCATCAAAATGGTATGATAACTCCAATAACTTACACGTAATTTAAATTTGTTATTCTAATGTAATAATTCATCATTGTCGTTCGTTTCCCATACTTCTATACAATGAAATGGAAACACCATATGAGATGTGTTAATTTATCGCATTCAAGGACAATCGCTTTTCAATTTCTATTACCATCTTAATTTTGGGTCATTAAACAATTTTTATAGTTGAGCCACATAATTATGTATGTAATATATCTAATATAATTTTATAGATTAATTATTTACAAATTTAATTAATTTTAAAAATAAAATGGGTTCGTGGTGATCAAAAAACCGCCAATTATCCCAAACGGTTATCATTAATGATTCATATAATGATTCAAACTCACTCCAAATAAAAAACGTAATTTTCTAAATATTTAATATTATTTTCTATAAAAAATTATAACATAAATTCTTTACCACCATACTCATCTTAAAAGATTATTTTTAAACATATATAAGTAAACCGATCAGAAAAACCTAGGAAACTAACGCTCCCATGAAATGAAATTGAACCTCTTAACCCATCAAAAAATCCATGAATTAACTTGATAAGGTTATAATAAATCAATTACATGTATAAGAGGTTATTTAATAATTAATTAATGAATATATATTTATTATCCAGGACATTATGATCATGTTATGAACACCCACAAACTTAATGTAAGGGATTCTACTCGAACCTCCATTATTCATTTGGGTTGCTCTATAATTCTTCTTACCCAAATAAAGTTATAAGTGATTTTTATGAACATGTTATTAAATATATTTATATGTTATAAACACATTTATAAATATCTATTCATCATTACCTTTCAAGGATATATATATTTTTAAGTGGTTCCATTTTTAATTCTTCCAGATAAACAAGCATGTTTTAAGGTAACTTATGGAATTCTTACCCAGTATGAAGAAAACTTTTTCATCTGTTTTAATCCACCATTTATCTTATTAAATAATTTTTTTTATTATTAATTTTTTTTTTCACTTTTTTTTTATATAAAATATTATTACTTTTTCTTTTTTAAATTCTCTTTAGTATTTTTCATACAACCCCACTAAAATGTTTTAATTCTAAAAGTTCATAAATACTCCTTTTACATGTTATCACATATTTTTGACATTACATACCCAAAAATATTATTATTTTCCCTTATTAATGCCCATGTATGTTTTTATTCCATTCAATCATTGACACATGTATAATACTCCTATTTATTATGCTTTATGAAAGGATTGTGATACCCAATTCTTTGTATGGGTGCCCTTGAGTTTATGTATGATTAGTTATGTGGTAAAAATATTCATTAATATGGGTGATCCTAGTAAAATCTACAATTAATTTGGTATGGTTTAGCCTCCTTAGATGTTATGTGAAATGGACTTGGAAGTTATCCTTGACTCATACTCCATGTGCAATGATCTTGGCTGTTAGCCTTGAATCGTGCTCCTCAATGTGAAATGAGCTTTGAGTTGTGCTAATGTCATATTTAATTTTGTGGGAACATTACTGTGATTCCATGTTTATATGATCCCATGATTTATATGTTATTTTACAATATGATAAATCTTGTTCCATGGTCTTTTATTTCATTTTGTCATACCTTCTAACCAATGTGTTAATGCTCTATTATTCTGTTTATTCCCTTACTTGGAGTTTTTTCACATAATTTTTTCATGTTATCCATATGATATCCAATGATGATATATGATAACAATGGATGTTAAGATCTCAATAAAGTGATTAAATATAAGTTTATTTTAGGACGTTTCGTTATGTACCTAGTCTTCCAAGACACTAGACTTTACAATCCTTGGCTTGTAATTTGATTTTTATTTATACTTAAAATCATGTAATGACTTGTGAAAAAATATTGGGTTTATATATAGTTTCTTCCTATTTTGATATTTAGTGGTTCCTAGTAATATTATATTAGGCCTAGCCATAGGATTTATACTCTCTTGACTTTCCTGGGTTCTTCATCCATATTCAATGCTTCCAAACATGTTTGACCACATGAATGTAAAGATAACCCACCAATGAAATGCTCTCCTATTATGACATCCCTTTTTCATTGATGGTATCAATTATAGTTTGGGATTATGCATATAAGTGATTTTATTTTTATTCAATTTCAAAGGTAACGTACCCCTCTCCCATGTATATGAGTCAGATTTATGTTAGGGGATTACTGACTTCTCTATAACTACTTATATCATGTGTCATATCCCCATAGGATATGTAGTGATACTTATATCAACCAAAAGTAAATTACATAAATGAATTGGAAAAAATGGAACTCCCATATCTAATATAGATATTTGATATAAGTAGGGTGGAATATGAGAATATTGTATTGTTTTATTCTTGATATCAAAATATACCTAGTGAAGCCTAAGATACTTAAAACATTGTCTAAAATTTTAAATCAATAAAAAAAATTCATTCCCACTAATTCATGTGATCTTGATCTATGTAGAGTTATATCTTTGATACGTATAACTAGTTTATGATTCCTTACCTTGAATAATTTATAGGGAGATCCAACAAACCCCATCCATAGAAATTACATGCACCAATCGATTGGGTCCACCATGAATGACCGTAATATTATATGGATGGTTGAGTTATACAAGATTTTTACACCTACATATAATAAATTTCTACATATATATTTCTCACTAATTATTCAGATATGCACAAATGGGCCCCAATTATATAGAAAACCACTATTAATCCTATTTAAAGAAACAAATTTTTACCACATATGAATTCCCCCAAACAATATAGGATGACCTTATGTATGTGTTATGTAATGTTTTGTTGGTCCCCATGTCCTTAAAATATGACATTAAACTATAATAATGACATCCTGGTAACATGAAGTTAAACTAAAGAATAATTACATCCTTACTTTACAGTGTTAAACTACATGGAATGTGTAACCCCATTAGACGATATAAAATTGGGTATTTTATCGCCCATCATCACTCATTATCAATGGTCTACAGGATCCTAACCCTATACAACAAAATACTTAGGTTTTTTTATTATATTACTGTGATCCTCAATCCGCAAGTCAAATTTCTTGTGTTGGGAATCTCATATATTCATAGTACTTCCATGTTCCATTGAGACGAGAAAAGTGTCACTTGGTTTGACCATGTATGAGTTATATGTCCATAAGGTCCTTAAACCCATCATCCAAATTCATTTTGGTGTTAATATAATTAAATTTTAATCCGTATGATTAATTAAAGAATGATAGTGTAACTAATCACTATAGAGTGACTCGAGATCATACATGGGATGAATTTATCATAAAATAACTCATGATTTTATATCTCTGAAACTTGGTTTTTGACATTCACATTTCCTACTGAAAATGGTGATAAATTACTCCTAACTAAGGGAATTCTAATTTTTCTATTGGATAACCACCCCCCCCCCCCCGAATTCTTGTTCCACATACCATGACCATAATTTCATTTCACATTTGACAGTGAAGTATGACCATAAACATTATCCATTTGTGGTAGAAAGACTATAACCTCAAATTACACATGAATAAAACATAAACTATATCAATATAAAATCCTAAAAAGGGTGTTATGGACAAGATTCAAGCCTTCTCTAACTAATATATTTATTTATATTGTTTATAAAATAGATATATCATATATAAAATTAAGAATTAGGGTCATAGGGCCCATTTTATTCCCATAGTAAATGTTCACGCATTCTCATTGTTCACATCTAGTCAGAGAAAAGGTTAATGTAATGGTTTATCACATAACTTCACTATTATAACTTTTTCATTATAAAATGACTCAAATTTATTGATACCCTAGTACTTCGTAAATAATAAGTCTTCCATAGACAACCTTCATGTATTTGAAATCTCTGTTAATACCTAGTAATACTTTGAGTTTGTATACTTTTCTTTGCGACCCATAGCCATGAGTTAATTATATTTTTTCTTCTCTATAGTAAATTTTTAATAAGGTCCAAATAATCTAAAGGTATCCCACTGGGATTCACTGGTGAATAAAAATTTCTTAAGAGCATGTTCAGATGGGATGTTTTTTCTCTAGAAGATAAGATCTATATAAATAAGTGATTTATTTCTCAGGTTGAGTTTGATACTAGTTTCATCTTTTACCAACTAGTCTTCATTCTGTAATGGTTCATAAATTCACCAACCATGATTTAGGAATCCTATAAACATCCTATTCATGTAGATTCGACATCCTCACATTATATAACCATATATTATACCCATTCTCAAATTATGAATATGGTACTTCATTATTTATCTTTTTTATTATCCTGTCACATGACCTTTAACCATGTGGTTTACACAATATGCTTCTTGACTATAAAATAAGAAGCACTTAGTGTGTAAGAATCCCCCTTGTATAATCATTCTTGCATACTCTATTTCAATGTTTAAGTGTTTCAATCATAAAAAATATTACATATAAAATATTAAAGAGTTATTCCCTTTATGCTTCCCCATGTGAGTAATCCCATCTAGGATCATTCATAAGGCCTCTTAAACCATATAATGGAGCCCTCTCAACCTTTAATTAAAGGAACTGTAATCCTTGTCATCCTAAGAAACATTATAGTGGAACTCAACTCCTCAATGTCTTTTGAGATGATCCCTATTTTTTTGAACCATCTCCTCACCTCTAGCTCAAACTCGTTGATACATGATTTAAAATCCCATAATCCTACTATCCATTTGGATTTTAATTCCCTAATATTATGTTTTTATCTAAAAAGAACCTTTGAAATAATAATATATGTTTTCAAAACCCTTTATAAATATTCATCCTCAAAACTTCAATAAAATTGCATGTCTTCAGATCCCTTATGGAATATTTATACTTAGGATTCATAGCTAGGGATTGGGATGAAATAAACTATTAGGAATATATGTCCTCCATGCCATTATAATAGAAATTCACTGATTTTCTAGGCCATATGAATCTAAAAAATAATAGAATAAGGTTTGAGCTATATGATCCTAAACTCCAGAAAAAGATTGTATAAGCTACATGAAGTTATATTATTGTAGTGGAAGGTATAATTTATATGATCAAAAACTATAGAAAAATCAGGTATGTTCTAAAAAACACTAAACTATAATAATAGAATGCATAACCTTTACGACCCTAAACCACAAAAAAATATAGTCTGAGCTACATGAACCTAAACTACAGAAACATATGGTTTGATTATATTATATTAAACTATAGTAAAAAGGGGACAAGTTATTTTCATTAAAACTATAACCAACAATGGATTGGAGTTATAATACATTAAACTTCCAATTTAAAGTGACACAATTCTCATGCGGTTGAAGACATACCAAGGAAAATGCGGAGAAAATCCAAATATCAGATCACAGGAAACACACTCTATGTAGTCTAAAAAATATTGATAACCTATCAAATGAAAAAGGGGTACAATTATTCAATATGATAAACTATAAAGGGAATCCTAATAAAAATAAATGGTCATGAATATTAATCCCCTCTGTCATGGAATTATTGAAAATTGAGGGCTAAACACAATAGATTAAAATTCTATAAGGGGGATTATCTAGACAAAGAAAAAATCAAGTTATTCTCATTAGGCTCATGGATTGGCTAAAATTTAGAGAACTCTCTTTATATGAAATATTTTCTTGAATTTATCCTATTAAATTAGATGATCTTAAAATTATTATAACTGAAACATGAATGAGGGTACTTAAGCATTAAATTTTTCAAGCAATCATTCATGGTAAATTTTCATTACATGTATTTTACGATTAGAGCATTGATGTCTATGTATGGGTTCACTTGGTATTATAAAAATATTGATTTTTTCAGGATTTATATAATAATGAGTTATCAAAATTACATTAACATAGTAACTGGAAAAATGATTAGTAAAATTTGACATTATTTATCCACTCATTTTTATTTTTAAAATAAATGGAGGAATATATATAGTTTGTATCTATTCTAGATTCCTTGTAGGATATACAATAAGATCATCGTAAAAATTGTTTTTATGAGTTCCCTAAATCATCCATATTCAGGAGGAACATGTAAATATTATACTAAATTGTCACCCAATATACTTCCTCCATCATTTATACTAAGAATATGACTTTAATTGACTAGGATAAGACACAATCCACTTTTTAGTGATTTTAAGCAAAGGGGATGCCTTTTAGAAATCAGCACTTCTATGATCTGTACTTGCTTCATGTTCTATTTTTTGGGCATCCAATTCACTCATTTGATCATGAAACTATGAGGATATACGATTTTTTTCAATACCTTAGAGGAATCCATTATAATTTCTAGAATAAAACATTTGATATCAAATTCACAATGATCCTTATTATGGATGGATAGTTGTTACCATGATAAGATTTTTTTCAGTGTGATTTTACATAACATCTAATACCTCTAGACACCAACCCTACAGAAATATAAAAGTGAGATTTGGTCCTCACATTGACTATAAATATCATACAAGAGAGTATTGAAAATTATGGAATGGATCTGGTACCAAATTATCCTTCGTGTCATCCCGCTATTGATGGATATATATGAGGATGCGTCTGCCTGTGGAACTATAGTTGAGATATATTTAGGTATCAAATATATCAAATTATGTAATGTCCTTGAAAATGAATATGTTACTATAATGGATTTTACTAATCTATATTCATAATTGTTTTACTCTTAACTTCATCTAATCAGTTCATCATCTATTATCGGTATTTAAGATATGGTTTCCCAAAAAAATATTCCTCTTCATCGTAGGGTGAATTTCTAATAGGGGTATCTATTTAAAATGAATCCTAAGTTCAAAATTAGTCCCATAAAGGTCATAATATATGGGATTGGATTTAATTAATGAGTATCACATCGATAAACTTATTTACTTCGAACAATTATGGGGTAATATTCCATCCATGATTGCCAAAATTCTTGAGACCGATAACTGGATGCTTTCTTAAGAATAACAGAAATCAAGGAATTAGTATACTAAGGTGACATAATTAAACAAAATAAATTATTGATCCTAGGGTTTGATTCCCATTACATGAATGTAAAAGGAAAATAATGAAATTTTCCTTGTCAAACCAAACAAATGAAATAAAATTTAAGGGGTTCATGGATCAAAGATGATTAGCTCATCTAAATGGGTAGCATAAACCCCATCCTATAATGAAGCATTATATAACCTCTCATCAATATAACCAACTAAATACTCTACTATCATCCCATAGGTTGTCAGTTATTTCATTAAATTGAAAACGTTATACCCACTCAACATATTAATAGGCTAGTGGACATATAATGGTGTTTCTTCGACCCCAAATAAATTTAGCAATCTAGGAAGAACATTGAATGAATTATCTATGAATTATTTTGGTACCTATTCCACCATTAGTGTTCATATATACATAAAAATTCTAATTTTAATGGAATGAGTAGTTGAAAAATATGTTCAAATGTTTGCTCAGATAGATTCTAGGGTTTACTTATACCAGTTTTGTTGAAATCCCCAATTTATCATCTCAAATACCCAAATATGCACCCCTAATTGAGAAAATCCATACATTTAGAAAAATGAATAAAAATACTACAAACTAGATACATTAATACACATTGTGATTCATATTATAGACCCATGGATTATACTCTCCATTCCCCTAAGTTTCCCAATAGGTGCCCGTGCTATCTCAGACCAACAAAGAATGGAATTAGTGTGGGCATATCATATTAGTTCAAGCTCAAAATTGATAATAAAATATGTATTTACAAAATATATAGCATATGATTGAGTGTATATTTAGTACCTTTCTCATATTCTCTCTCACAATAGTGAGAATATACCAATCCAAATATTGAGTCTTTAAGTGTCACCCAAAATGGTCATAGTAGGGAGGAATTCTTCTTACATATCCCCAAGTGGAAGTATTCCCCAATTGTTATCATTGTCCCATAAGTGAATTAACACATCAACTTGGGTATGATGTAATGAGTTGGTTCTAGAGAAGTAAATAATTTTCATCTTTCTAAGAAGTCTCAGTTCATGGTACATGATTAATTGAGAAATCCACATCACCTCATAGAGGATTATGGTAGGTAGATTATATAGAAATACTTTATGGATTGATCTAACCCAAAATATTCATGGCCATTCATCAAAAAAATACAAAGAATATATAACATTTTTAACTCCAACAACAATTTAGACATTGCAAAGTGGAGACATGTTTATTTTAGTAAAACTGGGAAGTCGGTTGATGATGGATATTGGATCCTTATAGGCTTAAATATGAATTATTCAATGTGTCTGTTGACATCGATAATGGAACTAGCATGACTTGGTTACACTCCAATTAATCCCCTAAACCCATTCAAAGTAATATCAGAACCACAAATTCTAATGATTGTGGCCAGATGAAGGGAAGGTGACATCATCTTGAGGAATTATTATATATATATGTAATATATGAAGAAGATAATGGTTCTATTTATTAGATTAATGAAGACAATTTATAACATTATTTCTAGACAATACCTAACACTAGGAATTATAATTATGGTTTACATTAATAATATCTCCCTAAGGATCCATGTTGGATGTTGTCTGTAACACCCCAAGCTTCTACGGTACACTTCTCTTTGAATAACGCAATAGCGTGTGTTGTACGCAACATCGAGTTCTAACACACCACAACCAATCAAACTAGCCGTTATGAATAGTAATACCCACTTTTTGAAATTTATAAATTTTATTTTTCAAAATGGACTTCATTTTTGGATTCTGAAAATCGAAATTATCCTAGGGTGAATTTTTTGTATTTTTATGAAAAACTTGATTTTTGGATGAATAGTGAAACCACTAAGTGGTAGTTAAAAACACTGATTTTTTCATAAAACGTAATTTTAGAATTTCTGTGAGTGGAATTTCAAAAATCTGAGAGACACAGTTAATATCAAGGAGTAAAATGTGGTTCATTAAGATGAATATAAATTTTGGTGAATAGTAACTATTTACTTTTATTTACTATGGTTAAAAGTCAATAGGGTAATTAAGGGTAAAAATGATATTAATATTACCCTAACATATGTCCTAATTCTATTGGAAATGTGTATATAGACCAAAAACAACCTTAGGAATAAAATATTATCATTTTGGTCCACTTGGATGAGATTAGCACATTTATTATTATTTAATTCAAAGAAGAGTTAAAAGAGTTAAAATCAATGATTATTTATTAAAACATTTTTAATATAGGGTTACACATAAGATAAATTCGATTATAAATATTCATTATAAAGATAAAAAGACTTCCTACATAATGATATTTTATTTATAATTTTTTGACATTAAATAATTTATGACACAATGATGATGCAGTAATTACCATAATAGTGAAAAATTAAAATAATTGATATTATAAATACCCAAATAATTATAATTTGAGACTTTTTATGAATTAAACTAATTTTATTGGTTAATATGACATGTTAGTAATGATTTAATTAACTTTTTTCGAAGTAATCATTCTGTTATGATTTTCACAAAAACCAATTTTCCAAATAGTGTCAAAATTGACATAAAAGAGTTTTTAAAACAAATATTATATTATTAATTGATATTCAATTCCTAAAAATATAAGGATCGGCCAAGAGACATATATCATGATAGGTTTTTCATTAATGGACCACTTGAGGGTCACTTGGAGGTATATAGTATGTTTATTAACTATAAAATATAAAAATACAATGTGACATGGTATGGGTCAAATTAATTAACTAAGAGTTAAAACTAAAATATAAGGTTAATATAATGACCCAAACATGTCTAAATTCTATTGGTTGATTGGTTTTCGACCCATCCCCACCTTAACCTTTAAATAATCCACTTTGGAGCCATTATAAACTGAATATGAATTTATTATAAAATAATATTTCTAGCTTTTCCAAAGGTACCCCTCACCCCTCTTATAAAAGGGCACTCCCTCATCTCATTAATTCACACCTTAAAAGCCATTTGGCTCGGCCAAACTCTGCCCAAATAATCTCTCAACTTCCCTCACTTCATCTTAGAGGCATTCTTTTAGTCAGAAAGCCAACCTAAGGATCCCTTTTGATCAAATCAAAAGAAAGAACCCGAAGAAGAGGTAATGATTTCACCACCTCTTTCCAAGTTCCTTTCTTCTTACACTTCTCCTTTCTTTGTTATTATCATTTTAAAAAATTGAATCCAATATCTCCTATATACTGTAATGTGATTATAAATATGGTACAACCATATTCAGTATTCTATCCATCCTTTGAATAATATGTCACCATACGTGCATACGTACGGCTTACCGTCTCCATGTCGTGCTGTAATTGTTATTCAATAAATTATTATTTGGATGGGAATAATAATGATGTGTAATTCATGTAAATAAAAAATATAACATGATAATGATTCTTTATATATGATATACCGTCCAATTATATATTATTTTAATATTAAAAGAATGATATTGTCGCTCATGCGTACGTACGGACTACCATCTCCACGAATGTGATGAGATTCATTCTCCATCGTATCCATTAATGTATAATTATCATTTGATGATTTCAAAATAATTTTTAAGGACTTGATATCATTCTGGATATGAATAATATACAACCTATCCATGAAAAACATGGCTTATGGAACAAAACATATAAAATAAAACGAGTAAGTTAGCACCCGAAACAACGATAATTCTAAACGATTATTAACAAAGCAATGTTAAAAGATCATATATGATATCATATTAATATATATGATTCTTGTATAATTTAATAAAAATTATTTCACCATTATACAGGAGGTTAACCTTACCCAACCAAGGAAAAGTACAAGGTAAGGGTTATTTCACAATCTCTTCATTATCTGAGGTTGTTTATACGTGATTATCTATTGGGACCTCTTTATCATCCACATCCATGTTTCTTAAAAATGTATTTCAAATCATTCTTACTATTTTAAGACTATGGTATAAATTCATTTATACCCTTGTTGACTTTTTATAATAAGTTTATAAAGGAATCTTTCTATCGTTTTCCAAACAAGGTCCTTTTTAACCTTTTCAACAGAATTAAGGTAACAATGTATTTTTTTAACTTATATGGCGTATGTGGCTATTTTACGCCATTATAAAATCTTCAAAGCTTCCCTTACAAGCTTATAAGGATATTTTCAAAATAAAGGTTTTCTTTTATAATTATGTGATTATTAAATTAATTCAAAAAAGATTTATTTGTCTCAAATATATGAAAATCTAGTGCAAATGTATATGTATTTAACGCAAGCATAAAAATGTTTTCAGAAAAACTGACTCTCGACTGTGGTAGACAGGAAGGGATTGGGCGTGGACCCATTATGGCCTGTAATTAGTCGAGTAGTTTCAGAATTAGTTATTTTGTTTTCAGGATCTTGCAAAATGGTTTCAGAAAAACACTGGAGTATATTTGAGAAATTTTAAACGTAAATATCTTCTAAAAAAATTGCATCAGTAGGTCTAATGAGACAAACTGGTGTCTTGGAACAAGGCATTGACAAAATATTATTTGTAGTCTTGGCACGAGGCCTTGGCTATGTGGTTATGATAGTCTGGAATTATGCATTCCATCATTATGAATGTGGTTATTGATATTGCATGTGATTATTCGATTAGTTGAATATCCATGTGAATAAGTAAATGGAATTATTTCATTTTATATTTGCCATACTATATTTAAGTTCAAGTTGAAAAAGATTTTGTTTTAGTTATACATTTCCTTAATTGTTTATTCTTATTTATGAAAGTTTCTGCTATATTGTTATCCTTACTGGGCATTTGAGCTTACCCCTTTTCTATGTTTTATTTTTCCCAGGATGTGAAGAAGTAAATTATGAATGACCTGCATGGATAGTATGAGGGGATAAGAGTGTAGACTATGGAGACTATGTTGTTGTAGTTTTCATTTTTATGATGTAATGTAAAACTTTATGAATATATCTTGTGTTTCCAAGGCTACTAAACTAATCGGTCTTTCTAGACTTGATCTTTCTTGTGATCATTCCAATGTTATGTAATAATGCACCGACTCTGGGTAACTAGGGTTGGGGCATTACAGTTGGTATCATAGGAAGATTAGTACAAACCTTGGAAGCTAGATTTAGATAAACTCTGATTAGAGCACATAGAACTAAGATGGATTTTGAGGATTAGTATAGAAGAATATCCTAGAATTTTGGTATTATAGAGATTTTGTGAGTTTTCTGAGCAATAAATCCCTATTTGGATACGAGCAGGTAGAGGAGGCTCTGGCACAGAAGTATCTAGGGGTGAAACCCGAAAACACCTCTTTGAGGTAGACTCGAACGGGAACTGGTGCATGACAACGGGCCTTGCTGCGCTCTTGGTTACGACACTCCCAGAGGATATGCTTAGGATAACTCTCATTTTCTTTACAAATCATTATTAAGGGTTTATGAGTATATACTTCCTCAATGAAAACATTTTTATGATTGTGCATTATATACATAAATAGTTCAATTTATGTTAAGTGTTTTATAAGTATGGAATTATGTATTTTGATTTATAAATTGATCTAGTTTATGCCATTGTTTAGAAATTGCACCTTGTGGAAGAAATGGAAATCGTATCAATGCACGTACTCCATGTAGGTATTTCCCTCATACTTAAGATAATTATAGTGGAGCTGGTGATGCAACTGGTGTTGATCAACTAATCACCATACTGGGACAACTCACTCAGGTTATGAATAATAACCTTACCCTTTTGGAGCACCCTGATCCACAGCGTGGAGGATCAATGTTAGATCGCTTCATGAGGCAACAACTACCAACATTCAATGGGAGTACAAATCCATTGGTAGATGAGAAATGGATACGCTCCCTAGAGAAAATATTTCAAGCTTTGGGAAGTAGTGAAAGGTAAAAAGTTATCATGGAAGTTTACCGCCTCATTGGAGATGCTGATCAATGGTGGTCATTGATTCAAAACATGAAGGAAGATGATGAAGTATAAAATATGGAATGGAGGGAGTTCAAATATCTATTTTTAGAAAAATAGTTTCCTCGTGACCATCAAGAAGATATGGAAAGACAATTTATGAGTCTGAGACAAAAGAAGGATGAGAATGTTGCAAAGTATGAGGCTAACATTACAAGGTTAGCAAGGTATGATGGAGATTTTATATGTAACCCAAGAAGTAATATTGATCGTTTCTTTGATGGGTTAAAACCATTTCTCCGTCGAGCATTAGTCTCACAATCCTTCTCGTCATATGAATACATTGTCTCATGTGCTATCAAGACAGAAAAAAATTCTCTATGTCTTATGACATTAAAGCAAAAAAAGAGAAGAAGAGATCTACTGATCAATCTAGGAATGGAAATAAGGGAAATAAGGGAGAAGTTGAATATCCGACCTGTAGTAAATATGGGAAGAAACACCCCAGTACTTGATTAAAAGGAATGAGAGTGTGTTACAAGTGTGGTAAAAAAGTCCACCAAGCTCGTGATTGCAAGGGGAAGAAGGAAGCTACTGATGTCCAATGCTACAATTGCAGAGAGATAGGACATTACGCAAATGAATGTCCTAAGCGTTAGGGGAACTTACCTCAGAAAAGGCCAAGGGATCAAGGACAAGCTTATGCT
Organism: Viscum album; assembly: GCA_963277665.1. Lineage (NCBI taxonomy): Eukaryota > Viridiplantae > Streptophyta > Magnoliopsida > Santalales > Viscaceae > Viscum > Viscum album. Next base: position 1,222,038,465 of record OY728131.1, on the reverse strand, counting down.
ATCACTACTGCTGAGGTAGAAGCTCTGAAAGACGTGGTGGCAGGGAATTTAATTGTTTCCTCAAGTTTATCAAATGAATTATTTGATTCTGGATCATCACATTGTTTCATATCTTCCCAGTTTGCTAAGAAAATTAGATATTTCTAATTTGATTTAACAAGGGAGTTGTCAGTTAAAACTCATAAGGGAAGTATCATTACAACAATGTTTTGTGAATCAGTCCCCATTAGAGCACATAAATTTTCTTTATCCGCTGATCTCATCGTCATACCTATAATTGAGTTTGATATAATCCTCGGTATGGATTGGCTTTTAGACCATGATGCAAGAATTTATTATAAGAATAAAGAGGTTACAATTTTTGATGATGATGATAAGGAACAGCTTATATTTAGAGCAGAATTGTCACCACCTAATTCTTATCTAGATCCACCCCCAGTAGCTCAACTAAATTCAATTATTGTAGAGGAAGAGGATGAAATTACAGTGGGTGATGAAAAGAATGTTCAAATAGAGGATGTACCTATTGTGAAATAATATGTAGATGTGTTTCTGGAAGAAATACCTGGACATCCTCCAGAACGAGAAGTTGAGTTTTCCATTGATTTAATTCCTGGATCAAGGCCTATATCAAATACCCCTTATAGAATGGCCACTGTAGAATTAGTTGAACTAAAGAAACAACTAGAGGAATTGAGTAATAAGGGATTTATTTTCCCTAGTGTTTCTCCATGGGGCCCCTGTTCTTTTTGTTAAAAGGAATGATGGATCTATGAGGTTATGTATCGACTACAAGGAGATCAATGCTATAACAATAAAGAACAAGTATCCCCTACCTCGCATTGATGATTTATTTGACCAACAGCATAGAGCTCAATACTTTTCAAAGATTGACCTTCTATCTGGATACCATCAGTTGTGTGTGAAGAAGGAAGACATTCTGAAGACAGCATTTCGAACCAGGTACGGGCATTACGAGTTTACAGTAATGCCTTTTGGATTGACTAATGCACCGTCTGTGTTCATAGATCTGATGAATATAGTTTTCAAGGAATATCTCGATGAATTTGTGGTGGTATTTATTGATAATATCTTGGTATACTCCAAAAGCTACGAATATCATGAAAATCACTTGGGCATTGTCCTGAAGACTCTGAGAAGACATGAATTATATGGGAAGTTTAGCAAGTGTGAATTATGGCTTCAAGAGATTTCTTTTCTCAGCCATATTGTCTCTAAAGATGGAATCTCGGTTGATCCTTATAAGACCAAGGAAATCCAAGAATGGCCAGCACCTACGAGTATAACTGAGGTATGTTGTTTTATTGGTTTGGCTGGTTATTATCGACATTTCATCCAGAATTTTTCCCGATTGGCAAACCCATTAACGAAGCTCACATGTAAAGGGGTTAAATTTGTTTGGACAAAAGAGTGTGAAGAATGTTTCAAAGAATTGAAGAGAATATTATTCAATGCTCTTATATTGACTCTACCTTCAGGTAATGATGGGTTCGTTATTTATAGTGATGCATCGAAGAAAGGACTTGGTTCTGTCCTTATGCGGAATGATAGGGTTATTTCCTATGCATCTCGACAGTTGAAAATACATGAACAAAACTATCCTACTCATGATCTCGAGTTAGCTGCTGTGATCATTTTTTTAAGATATGGAGGCACTACCTCTATAGTGAAAAATGTGAGATTTATACTGATAAAAAGAGTTTGAAGTATATTTTCTCACAAAAAGAACTCAACATGAGGAAAAGGAGATGGCTTGAATTACTCAGGGATTATGATTGTACGATACACTACCACACAAGGAAAGAAAACAAGGTGGCAGATGCTTTGAGCAGAAAAGACCATGGAGTTTTGAACAATATGAGAATTGAAAGGGATCCAATTTTCATGGATCTAGTAAAGATGGACATGGGAATTACTAGGGAAGGTGAAACATCAAGGATTTTTCAAATGGATGACAAACCATCTTTACTAGAAAGGATTAAGAGTTCTCAGACCGATGATGAAGAATTTCAAAAGAAGATTAATGATGTGAATGATGGGATATTGAGAGACTTTGTGTATGAAGATGTAATTTTGAAATTTGGGAAGAGTCTTTTTGTTCCCGATATACCTGATCTAAAAAGGGAATTGTTGGATGTTGCTCATAGTTCCAATTTCTCTACACACCCTGGGAGAACCAAAATGTATAGAGACATGAAGGAACATTTTTTGTGGGACAACATGAAGAGGGAGATTGCTGATTTTGTGTCAAGATGTATGGTTTATCAAAAAGTGAATGTTGTAAGGAAACAACATGGAGGATTCATGCAACCTCTTCCCATACCAGAGTGTAAATGGGAAAATATTATGATGGACTTTGTAATGGGGCTACCAAAGAATCCTAGAAGGAACGATGAAATATGGGTTATTGTTGATCGTCTTACCAAGTCAGCACATTTTCTTGTTATAAGAGAAGATCTACCACTGGAACATCTAACAAGACTACATATTAATGAAGTGGTGAGACTTCTTGGAGTACCCCTGTCGATTGTTTCTAATCGTGATCCCCGTTTTACTTCAAGATTCTGGAAAAGTCCTCAGAAAGACTTGGACACTGAACTTCATTTGAGCACTGCATACCACCCTCAAACAGATGGGCAATCAGAATGAACTATTAAAACCATAGAAGACATGTTGAGATCCTACTCACTTGACTTTCAGGGTATGTGGGATCAATATTTACCTCTGGTAGAATTTTCCTATAACAATAGCTTCCATTCGATTATTCAGATGGAACCATATAAAGCGTTATACGGAAAGAGATGTCGCACACCAACCTGTTGGGATGAAGTCGGTGAAAGAAAACTTTTAGGCCTAGAACTAGTGGAGGAAACGATGGAAAAGGTGAAGGTAATCCAAAACCATATCAAAGCGTCTCAAAGTAGGCAGAAGAGCTATGCTGATAATCGAAGGAAGGATTTGGAATTTTAAGTCAGTGATCATGTTTTCCTGAAGGTATCTCCATGGAATGGAGTCATACGTTTTGGTAAGAAAGGTAAACTGAGTCCTAGGTACATCAGACCTTTAAAAATTCTAGAACGAATTGGGGTTGTAGCTTACCGATTGGCAATGCCGCCAAGTCTCTCCAAAGTTCACGATGTGTTCCACGTATCTCTGTTGAGAAATACATGTCTGACCCAACGCATGTACTCACCTATGAGGAATTAGAACTGGAACCCAATCTGTCTTATTGCGAAGATATCGTCAAGATTCTTTATACGAGAGAACAAGTACTGAGAAACCGGATGACTCGTTTGGTAAAAGTCTTGTGGAGAAACCATAAGATGGAAGAGGCAATGTGGGAACCTGAGGAACATATGATGAAGAACCACCCGAGTCTTTTCGTGCGGTAGTATTCTAGAAATTTGGAGGAAGAAATTATTTTAAGGAGGGGAGAATGTAACACCCCAAGCTTCTACGGTACACTTCTCTTTAAATGATGCAATAGCGTGTCTTGTATGCAACATCGAGTTCTAACACACCACAACCAATCAAACTAGCCGTTATGAATAGTAATACCCACTTTTTGAATTTTATAAATTGTATTTTTCAAAATTGAATTCATTTTTGGATTCAGAATATCAAAATTAGCCTAGGGTGAATTTTTGGTATTTTTCGGAAAAACTTCATTTTTGGATGAATAGTGAAACCACTAAGTGGTAGTTAAAAAAACTGATTTTTTCATAAAACTTAATTTTACCGCTTCTGTGAGTGTAATTTCAAAAACCTAAGAGACACGGTTAATATCCAGGAGTAATATGCGGTTCATTGTGATGAAAATAATTTTTCTGTGAATAGTAACTTTTTACTTTTATTTACCACGGTTAAAAGTAAATTGGGTAATAAAGGGTAAAAATGATATTAATATTACCCTAACACATGTCCTAATTCTATTGGACAAGTGTATCTCGACCAAAAACAATCGTAGGAATAAAATATTATCATTTAGGTCCACTTGGATTAGATTAGGATATTTAATATTATTTAATTCAAAGAAGAGTTAAAAGAGTTAAAATCAAAGTTTATTTATTAAAACATTTTTAATATAGGGTTACACATAAGATAAATTTGATTATAAATATTCATTAGAAATATAAAAATATTTCCTATAGAATTATATTTTATTTATAAATTTTAGAGATTAAATAATTTATGACACAATGATGATGCACTAATTACCATAATAGTAAAAAATTAAAATAATAGATATTATAAATACCCAAATAAATATAATTTGAGACTTTTCATGAATTACACTAATTTTATAGGTTAATATGACATGTTAGTAATGATTTAATTAACTTTTTTCAATATAATCATTCTGTTACGAATTTCACAAAAATAAATTTTCCAAATAGTGTCAAAATTGACATAAAAGAGTTTTTAAAACAAATATTATATTATTAATTGATATTCAATTCCTAAAAATCTAAGGTTCTTCCAAGAGACTTATATCCTGAAAGGTGTATCATTAATGGACCACTTGAGGGTATCTTGGAGGTATATAGTAAGTTTATTAACTATATAATATAAAAATACAAAGTGACATGGTAAGTGTCAAACTAATTAACTAAGAGTTAAAACTAAAAGATAAGGTTAATATAATGACCCAAACCTGTCTAAATTATATTGGTTGAGTGGTTTTTGACCCACCCCCACCTTGACCTTTAAATAATTCACTTTGGAGCCGTTAGAAACCGAAATGAATTTATTATCAAATATTATTTCTAGGTTTTCCAAAGGTACCCCTCACCCCTCTTATAAAAGGGCAGTCCCCCTTCTCATTAATTCACACCTTAAAAGCTATTTGGCTCGGAAAAACTCTACCCAAATACTCTCTCAACTTCCCTCACTTCATCCTAGAGGCATTCCTTTAGTCATAAATCCAACTTAAGGATCCCTTTTGATCAAATCAAAAGAAAGAACCTGAAGAAGAGGTAATGATTTCACCACCCCTTTTCAAGTTCCTTTCTTCTTCCACTTCTTCTTTCTTTGTTATTCCCATTCTAAAATATTGAATCCAGTATCTCCTATATATTTTAATGTTATTATAAATATGGTACAATGATATTTAATATTCTATCCATCCTTTGAATAACATGTCACCATACGTGCGTACGTACGGCTTACCATCTCCACGTCGTGGTGTAATTGTTATTCAATAAATTATTATTTGGATGGGTATAATAATGATGTGTAATCATGTAAATAATAAATATATCATGATAATTATTCTTTATATAAGATATACCTTCCAATTATATATTATTTTAATATCAAAATAATGATATTGTCGCTCACGCATACGTACGGACTACCGTCTCCACGAACGCGATGAGATTCATTCTCCATCATATCCATTCAAGTATAATTATCAATTGATGATTTCAAAATAATGTTTAAGGAATTGATATCATTATGGATATGAATAAGATAAAACCTATCCATGACAAATAGATCTTATGTAACAAAACATAAAAAAGAAAACGAGTAAGTTAACACCCGAAACAACGATAATTCTAAAATATTATTAACAAAGCAATGTAAAAAGATTATATATGATATCATATTAATATATATGATTCCTGTGTAATTTAATAACAATTATTTCACCATTATACAGGAGGATAACCTACCCCAACCATGGAAAAGTATAAGGTAAGGGTTATTTCACAATCTCTTTATTATCCGAGGTTGTTTATACGTGATTATCTACTGGGACCTCATTATCATCCACATCCATGTATCTTAAAAATGTATTTCAAATCATTCTTAATATTTTAAAGAATATGGTATAAATTCATTTACACCCTTGTTGACTTTTTATAATAATTTTATAAAGGAATCTTTCTGTCATTTTCCAAACAAGGTCATTTTTTAACCTTTTCGATAGAATTAAGGTAAGAATGTATTTTTTTAACTTATATGGCGTATGTGGCTATTTTACGCCGTTATAAAATCATCAAAGATTACCTTTCATTTTTATAAGAATATTTTCAAAATAAAGGTTTTCTTTTATAATTATTTTATTAATAAATGATTTGAAAAAAGAGATATTTCTCCCAAATATATGAAAATCCAGTGCAAATGTATATGTATTTAAGGCAATCATAAAAATGTTTTCAGAAACCCCGACTCTCAAGTGTGGTAACAGGAAGGGATTGGGCATGGAACCCATCATGGCCTGTAATTAGTTGAGTAGGCTCAAAATTAGTTATTTTGTTTTTAGATGCTTGCATAATGTTTTCAGAAAAACACTAGAGTATATTTGAGCTATTTTAAACGTAAGTATCTTCTACGAAAATTTCATTGGTAGGTCCCATGAGACAAACTTGTGTCTTGGCATAAGGCCTTGACAAAATATTATTTATAGTCTTGGAATGAGGCCTTGGCTATGTGGTTATGATGGTCTAGCATTATGCATTCCATCATTATGAAAGTGGTTATTGATATTGAATGTGATTATTTGATTAGTAGAATATCCATGTGAATAATTAAATGAGATTATTTCATTTTATTTTTTCCATACTATGTTGATGTTCAAGTTTAAAAGGTTTTTGTTTTAGTTATACATTGCCTTAAATGTTTATTATTATTTATGAATGTTTCCACTATATTGTTATCCTTACTGGGCATTTGAGCTCACCCCTTTTCTATGTTTTATTTTTCCCAGGATGTGAATAAGTAAATTATGAATGACCTGTAGGGATTGTATGATGGGATAAGAGTGTAGACTATGGAGACTATGTTTTTGTAGTTTTCATTTTTATGATGTAATGTAAAACTTTATGAATATATCTTGTTTTTCCAAGGCTACTAAACTAATCGGTCTTTCGATACTTGATATTTCTTGTGATCATGCCAATGTTATGTAATAATGCACCGACTCTGGGTAACTGGGTTCTGGGAGTTACATTGTCTTTGAGTTTAGAGAAATATAGGCCCTGATATAAAAAACCTAGATTATTGAAAATTTAATATTATAAAAATAGTAGAATTATTGAAAAAGTTATTTACATGAATGGAGTCACGAAAAGAGCATGTTCGTTTATGTGTCTCATTATCACTTACCCAATATGAAGTCTCACAATCACATGATATGTTCCACTAATCCAAATCATGTAAAAATAGGAAGGTCACATGAGTCACATACAACATTACACTTTAACATGACACCCAAGAGCATCATGTTAAGAAAACCCACATCCAGCAATATGAAGAATGGATTAAGTAACCTAATGATAATTATAAATAATTTTGGTCACTAGATTATTCTGAAAATTTCTATTACACGATGACATCATTTGATCAAATCACATGAACTATTATCATAGTGGGGTTATGTGACACAATCATGAAAATCAATCATACAAAATCAATGTTTTTGTTATCTCTCCAAATTTATAATTCATAAGAGAAATTATCATACCTATTCCAAAAAATATATATTATATTTAATGGAATACCATTGGTCTCTTAGAAGACTAAGATACGTTAAGGAGACAACCCAGAAGAAGAGCCTGTGGCTTAGGAGAGTATTTACATACTCCGAATTGAGCCTTTGTTCCTTTCTCTAGACATTGCTTCTACGGGATGGAATTTTTGGGTTCTCACCAATTGATCATTATAAAATTGGACATAAATATACCCAAAATGTGGGCCCTATTTTCCCATAGAATGAAATGAGTAAAGTGATACTATATTGGAAGTTATGCTTCAATTTCCCATGTGGAGGTCACGAGATATCCTGACCCTATTAAAGACTCATGACCTCGTAACTCATCTGTAATCACATGATGATATGACAAAGAAATTTTTTCAATAATTCATTAGGATTTTATGAAAATTACAGATCATTAAATGGCCATTCATTTCACCATTTTAATTCATGTGTTTGACATAATGATAATTGGGTCATGTTATGGGCCAAAATGGTTCATATGATTAGGTTATCGATAATGTGAATCCCCTAAGCATGTCAGCATGATATTGATAAGTATCATATACACATATATATTGATTTTTTAATATCTTGGTGGACCACAATTATAAAAAATGTCATGGGATGTAAGAATAATTTTTGTAAATGACAAGATCCTTACATGATGTATTTTATACTATTTCTGAAACAAGGACTTATGTGATCCACATGATTAGTTCGCGGATCATAAAAAATACCAAGGAAATATCATACTTTCCTAGAATGCGTCCTCATACATGTCATCTATACCAAATGAAAACCCTTTGACATGCAATATTGATCATGTAAAAAACATCGACATGTTATCTTGATCATTCTAATGCCATCACACATGATCATATTCTCAGGAAATACCCCATGAAGTCTTAGGATCAAATCCATGAAAAATTTTTCCCTTTAAAGGATTAAAAATTTGAGGAGGAAAATGTTGATAGAATAATCTTGTAGTATCTTTTTATTATAAAATTTATAGATGGATTCACTAATAACATTCAATTAGATCACGCGAATCAAATAAGAGGTTGTAAAAATATACAGACACCCATTCCACCATCTCAAAATGAGTCTATTCGATTTTCCCACATGATAATTAGTATACTTATCGAAGAACATATTCCTATAAAAACCCCCAAAGATGAATAAAATGGTTATTAAGATAAGTAAGTGGAATTTCCAGAGTTAAGGGATCATGCGATCACAAGATCCTTCAACCTAAAAATTTCATGTGAGTCATATAAGAGAAATAAATAAATTTAGTTTTAAAAGGTTAGATCATGATATGGAATATTGGTCCAATAAAATAATAAAAACATGTCATCTAGATAAGTTGAGGGTGTTGTTGCATGTCTCCTTGATCATGTGATGCCTAAATGGATAATCGATGGAAATACACCACGTGATACATGTAATGAAATGTTTTCTATGTTGAGATCCTATCATCATAAAAGTAACATTATTCTTCTGGTAATTGGATCAAAAAATTCACATGATTAGTTCATTGGACTTGAGAAGGCCACCACACATTATATCGTTGAAAGAAATATTCCCTAGCTAGGACAGTTTTATCTTGTGGTTTGAGAGATCAATTCCTTGTTTACGAAAAGTCCACTGGCCATGTAAGATTTATCATTAGAAGGACAAAAAACATGTAATATTCATCACATGAAGGACCATGCATATTTTATAGATTGAAGTTATATAAATCCATGATATTTCATCCTTTATAGATAGATAACCCTCTTACATGTCAACCTAGAAAGGCATACACCACTAGAAAAGTTAGCAGGATCACACCGTTCATGTGATCAGTTCATTGGTCACACAGAGGCACCTATGAATTTCATAAGGATTACATGATAGTTCAGGGACATGTCAAAATTTTCAGGCATTTCTACATGGACATGTTACCTAAACTATGTAGACCCATGACCATGAGATTTTGTTCTTGTGTCCCCTTTCGATGATGATTTTTTATAATGGAGTATGATCATGCACTCATGAAGCCTTATTAATAACATAACCATAAAAGAGGACCCTGTTCCAACCATGAATAATCAATTGACCTCTTGTAGTCCCATATCTTTTTCAATTAAGGTTAAATTATAGATATGTAACCTAGAAATCTACCATGGTGTAAGTCACTCTATATTCCATTTACCTTTTCTCATAGTACCCATATACTTCTATGGGTTTACCATCTTTACTCATCCATTAGTGGGTTAGGATCCCTTGTAAACTATGATTAATATTATTAAAGTTTTAATAATGATACCTAAGACACATATCAAATGCCCAATCACTATATCAAATAACCATATCATGCCTTCCAATGTGGATTCATATCCCTCACAATGTTTCAGACCATATTCTATAAGGGAATGCTCTTCCTATAAACCATACACAAATATCAATTCCATATTAATAATTATTTCATATACCTAAATTTAGTGTGTCTAATATTGTGCTATATCTTTATTTTCACCCAAATAATTAATCATATGTCCATAGATAATTTCAAAAATTATACCATTAGTAAAATAAAAATTCCCATTTATGGGCATCCTCATAAGGTGTATAATATGATTCTATTTTCCATTATCTCCTAAAATCCATATTCCTAATTAAAAAAACATTTGTGTGACCACATTTTGTAATTCCCATTTACGATTAATCATACCATCTCATGTGATGTATCCAATATTCCAATGTCTCTTGTTTCTCACCCTGAGAATGACTCACATGGTCTTAGAGATCAACCATAATTATTCCATCATCATAGGGATTATTCCCCAACATATACCCTTATTTAGGTGTATGTTTGATTAGATATTAAAATAAATTATATTTCCATACTTCTTATGAAGAATCTTATGATAGAATTATATTCGAATGTCCCACTTAAATATATATCATCATACCTTTTATGACACATACAACCATTACAATTGAAATATAAGGACTCTAATTCATTTTTTAAAGAAGACACATAGGATGAATCCCATAGTTCTGAGATCCACATATTATTGTTAAATTATTTCATGTATGTCATTTCCACATGATGTTATACTACATTGAATGGTATTATAGTAACAATAAGGGATTTTATTCTAGTTTGTTTTAAAGGATATATAGGACACCTCCTAGATGTTCAATCCCAATTACAAAACACCAATCACCCCTAGATAGTAGAGACCCCCAATGATCCTAGTCATTTAGATTTAAATAAATATTAGTACATAATTTTTTAGTAATAATGGGAATCATGGTGGAGAGCCTCAGATTCAGACTAATGTTTTCATTAGTAAAAACCCTTCTTGTATGTATAGGGACCCAACCCACAATCATTTTCAACATCGTAACCAGTCCTATATTGTGGTTTGGGAAAGATTAATGGGAATATAAAAAACCATTAAGAGTCTCTTAGAGTAGGAAATTGTCTCCCCCAATAGGTTTTGATAATACCAAACATCCATACACTCAATCAATGTGAGATCCTAAGAATCAGGGGTAAAACCCTAAATGGACATCTAGCTTTTGAAAGAAGGCATGTAACTTGTTATGGATACGGGATCTATTGGGTGTTTCTAGGAATAATAGTTTTTATAATGATTAATTATTAAACTATATAGATCCCCTCAAAATAATTCTTTAGCCCGGAATATCCAGAAAAAAAATAAACCCCAAATAAAATAAATAAGTTGGTGAATATAGAACAAACCTCTATGTATGGAAATTTAGATGAGGAAACACATAAAACATTTGTATCTATTAAATTCAATGAAAATGAAATATAGAATATGTGATATATTATTCTATCCATTTATTTTAATTATTTACCGTTTAAAAAATTGATAGGGTTTTATATGCACTAAAAATTATAATATAAGTGGTGGATATACCATATAAGTCAACGACAGAAAAGTATGATAAGAAACCCTTACAGAAATTATAACATATAATTAAAAACCTTTTTGAATGAAAAATATTGTAATGAATATTTAATTACCATCAATAAAGATATTACAATGATATAATACATCAAATAAGAATTATATAAACATTATTAAAGAAATTAGGTGCATAACATGAAACATGTCCCAAATAAGGGAATTTTATTGAAGCCATATTCTAGGCCTTTTACTTAGTTGGATATTATATAAATTATTTTATATTAAATTTACGCTCACTATAAACATCTACCAGAATAATATTGATATTTATCTTTCTATATATGAATCTCCTAATATTTAAAACTATCTATATATTAATAATTATTGTTAAAATTAAAATTAATGTGTTATATATGTTGTTTTCATTGCATGTTTGGGTTATTATCCCAATCTTTGTACCTTAGTCATGGATTTTACATATCCAAAATATTGGTATTTTTTTGATATCAGGCAAATACATTCAATATATGTTTTTAACAATGCATTAAAGGCATTCATAAAAAAAGCAATATATCATTTTATGGAGAAAATGGAATTTATATATTATTTAGGGACGTTTTCATTTTTCTAATGGATTAAAACAGAGTTATGTATAAAAAAGTTTTAATATTAAAAAATCATAATAACGTTACAAATATAATATTTATTTATCAAATACATCTTAATATTAATCCATGTGATACGATAATGAGAAAAAAATCTCTTTATGGGGATGGTAGTTCATACGTATGCATGATTTATGTATTCATTTTCTATAGTATTGTAGGGTAAGAAGGTATACAATATCTTATCTATATTAATTAACAATAACTTCATTAATTTAATATATATTCATTTAATATATTTATATAACTGTCTATGATGGAAAGTGATTTAAATTAAAATACTTCACTTGATGAATATAGCAGTATGTACATAAACATTAGTAGTGTTTTAATTTAACATGATAAGGACGTCATCTATATAATGATAGCAGCATTACAAAAATAAAATAGAATAAATATACTATATTATTTATATAAAAATGGTTATTTTTTATTTTAAGGATGTACGATAATAAATAAAAATGAAAGAATTCGGTTACAAATTATACACCTTCAATTGATATCTTCCTTTAAAATGAACATAAGGAATTTATATTTGACTTTTAGGGTCACACTAGGGGCATGGGAATAGGGTGTGAGATGTTGGATGAGGAATTTTGGTATATTTTTTGGATAAAAATATTATTTAGTATTTATGGAATTCTCAAACATTTCTCATTCAACTTTTTCCTTATAATATTTTTATAATTTATAAACCAATTAATTAAATGGTATTTGTCACTAAATATTCGTAAATAATACTCAAGAAACATCAAATAATATGAAGTTAAAAATTCAATGTAATAAGGGAATTATAATTTTAATATTTCAAAAAAATCATAACTTTCATTTTTAACAATTAAATTCTTGAGAAAAACCAATCATATTCAATACATGTCACTTTTATTATTTTTAAAATTGTTTTCTTTTATTTTTTTCCAACATGCATAAGCATTACATAATTGATGAATAACCAATATATGTAATTATACAATCATATAAAATTAAAAATAAATCATCATACTAAATATACCTTATAATTTATAAAAATTAATTATTGTGATATATTAATAAAGTATTTTTATCATTATAATTTTCATAAAATTGTATTAATTTAGTGAGAGGTATATTTTATAACTTTAATTTCAATATGGAAACTAAATTATATAATTAATTAAACAGAATAAATATCAAAAAATATCTCAAGGTCAGATGTTGGAGGACCAAAATATTCTCATCCAATAAATGTTAGAAAAATATTTGGGGTATTTCTAGCTTTATATCTTAGTTTATCCCCCACCCCCACACCCCCACACCATTTAAACAGTCCAACCTTTACTATGGAGAAAAACACTACCTATGACCAATATTCAATATGATAAATAGATATGGTATTTACTAACTATTTTTTAATCATTGATTTAAAATAAGAAATAAATTTTGCAATATTTATTTTGTTGGAGTAGTAAAAAAATAATTTCAATATAATTATGAAGAAAGAAAATAAATGATATTTTTTAAAAAATTTATTTTTTAATAATAGAATATATTTTGTATTGAAATCATGTATACTATTTATTACCATAGAATCACTGGATTATTGGTAACAATATAAGATTTAGTTTACATTAAAATAAAACAAAAAAATTATATACTTGATTGAATGGGAATAACCAAAAAAATAATCTTAATAAAAATATGACTTATACTTCAAAAATTTGAAACATAGTTTTTCAAAGATAAACATGATATTTTATATTGTTTTATATAACATCATGGGTTTTCATACACTATATAAAATATTATTAATAAAAATTTAAGATATTATTTTATCAATATAATATCAGAAAAAAAGAACTTTTTTTAAATTTTAAATTTTTTATTATCTATATACATACTAAAGTAAGGTTTTCTCCAACACGTGTCGCTCTCTCCATCTTCCACACCACCTAAAACCCTTATTCCCACTTTCACACACCCTCAGAGGCCCGATCTTTTCCCCACGCCTCTGTCCCGTGATTTCTATTACCTCCACAACTTGGGTTTCTCCCACCTTCCCCTACCTCCTTCCCTCCGATTCCCACCAGCATCCGGCGATACCTCTCCAATTAGTTCCCATATACCCGACGATCTCCCCATACCCCACTCGTGTTTCCAATCGTCGTTGTCTACTTCGCAGAAATCCTCTCTGCCTGCTCTGCCTGCTCGGCCTGCTCCGCCACCGGCTCCTTCACCTCGCGCTACTTTCATCTTTGACCACATCACCTCGTGCTCCCATAATGTACTATGAAGGATTCAATCGACAGAGACCGGTCTTCCCGCCCGGATGATGTGCCCTCTTCCGATCTGATTTTCTATTTCGAGGTAGCGGCCTGCTTCGACAAATAACTTTGACACATTGCCTCTTTTATACCACACCATTCACGACGACATTTGGTGAGCGGTGCACTATGTACTCTTATCTACAAATAACTTTTACACACTGCCTCTTTTCTACGCCTTTTGTATTGCTTCATCCAGGTATATATTCTCTAGATGCGAGCTCCTGTCATTGAATAGATGTTCAGATTCCTCCATTATACAATACGATGTCTGAATGAAATCTTCCAGTAGTTATTTTCACGTGTATGTTGCCTCATTTCACACATGATTATGAAAATTAAACCCATGTATGGGTACCATTTACTACATTACATTATATTCAGACTGCATATTTTCTTTTATATTTTCAGTCTAATTTATAACTGTTTCTTGGATGGTGCTATGACTGTGGTTCATTGCAATAACAGGACAGTGATTCATGAGGTTTATAGAATATTTACTCCCATTCTTGCTTCCGTCTTCACTATATAAATATTCCTCAATAACCATCTGAGGCATTCATTCTAACTGTTTTGGATATTTGTGTCTTTGGTTCATTATTTTTAATGTAATTAACTTTCCACTAGTTTTTTAAGGGTACCTTTTAGTGGATAATTTGACATTCAATTTGTACATTTGATTTTCTATTTTCTGTGAAATATTTATATGTTTATTTGATGTTGGTATAAGTGTGGTTCATTGCAATCAAAGTACAGTTGTTATTCAGTTTTATATAATATTTAGTTTCAATTCCATCTGACTTCACTGCATATATATTTGTCAATATACATTGTAGGTATTCATTCAAACAGATTTGGAGATGTGTTCCCATATAGCATTGTTTTTACTTGAATATTCTATTTTCAAATGATTCTTTTCTGTATAGTATATACATTCATTAATGTAGGTATTAGTGTCGTTTAGTAAAATTAGAGGACAGTTCATATGAATGGGTATCTCATACAACATTATGTGACATTCAATAATGTGATTTCATTGTATTATTTTGTGTGTAATGTATATATGTTTCTTTGATGTTTGTCTAATTGTGGTTCATTTCAATCATAGTACAATTCTTATTCAGGTTTAGAGATTACTTAGTTGCAATTCCATCCATCTTCACTGCAAAAATTTTCCCTAATATCCATCCAAGTTATTCATTCAAACTATTTTACAGATCTGTTCCCATACTGCATTCTATTTATTTGAATATGCTTATTTTTGAATATGCTATTTTCAGATGATTCATTTCTAGGAAATCCATGTTTTCATGCTGCATAATTTTCTTTATACTGGACGTCGCTCATGCTGGAGGAGGAGAATGCTTTACATTTTTTATTACGCTATAGGTTTTTGACGCTGACTGTTTATGATGGAAGTGTTGAATTTTTTTATGAATAATGATGATCTTGGGAGTTTTGTTGTATTTTATGATATCATGTTGCTAGAATGATATGAATTTTATTTAAAGGGACATGTTTTGATATGTTTACACAAGTTGTATGAACCTTGAGGTCTTTTTATGCACTTTCTGCTGTCTATTTGAAGCAGTTTTTTCCCAGAAGTTGCATGGTGGGTTGAACCACTGTATAATAAGTGGGGATAAGGGTCTTCAATTTATTTATGAAATTAATATTTCTTATGTTACTACTGCTTTTATCATCCTGTTGCTTTAAAAGGCGGGGGTGGCTGGTAAAGGGGTAGGATGTGCATATACATATTGTGCATTATTCCTGTATCTGATGCAAATATTTATATGGTCTTCCAATGTTCCTGGGCTGTCTAGAGGTAAATTTTTTTTATGATATTCTTTTATTTTTACCATATAATGTTTAATATCAATACTTTTTTGATGGTACAAGAGTTTCAGATATGATATTGATATTGGGAAGAAGGAGGGTGGTTGTCACATCCATGCATGTGGGTATAGTACTCCACCAGATTCCTAAACTGCACCCTCCACCAAACGTCTGACATGACCCCTCGAAACGTACATAATATTTATGGGTTCTTGAGTACCATAGAATATGAATCCAATTTGAACTGTCCAATTAACGCTTTTAGGAAGTGGAAGAACACTTATCACTATGAAGAATTCACTTCTCCAACATTCCTACATCATCCTATATCGAGCAAGGTATGTGACACGTCCTTTGTACTGTCTAATATGTTAATATCTCATATTTTATTTTCATGGACCTGAATTTATTTTATTTCAAATAACATGGAATCAATGCATGTTTTCAAAAAAAACAAGGATTGTCATGAAAAATGTGACAACTTTTCTGATATGGATTGTATGGAGCGATTAAGAGGCAACTAAAGAGGTCGAAATATCAACATTTCATTCCTGTATTCCTTAGCATCTACACAAAGGATGCAGATAAGCCAAAGTAATGCATTTACTGATTAGTTGTAGATTGATAAAATATATATCCTCCACTTTCTGAAAAATTTCTCCATATGTAAACATAACACCATCTCTTTTTGTTGAAAAATTAGTTCTCTTTATGTATTGTAATTAATCTTCTGCACATCTCATACTTATTATAAGAACAACTCTTCATGTTCGTTATTAACATTGAAATATAGTAATGTCTTCATAAAAACAATCATTGAACCATTTTTTCATACAAACATATAATCAATTACGTTTGAAATAGTCCTCATTTTCTAAATAACCTCCTCTCATGATACTACTGCTCCCTTTATGCAGTTTGTCATGTATTATCTGTGTAGATATATGTTTAGAGAATTCATTGAAGCTAACATTCCTGTAGTTGGGTATTGATTGGTTAGTGTAATTCCTCAGGTTTCCTCAGTTGTTTATTTCTCATTTGTTTAAAATTGATGTCATGGAGTGAGAAGTCATGGTTGTTGATTCAGGTATGTATCTATCCAGAAGAACTTCACATATCCACATGTATCGGTTCATTTTTTTTCATTTCCTACTTAGTTTTTACATCTGACATGTTGTGTGTTGAATTTTATATTACTTTTTGTTTCATGAAAGGGAATTAAAAAAGTATAGAAGCTGCTATGGAGATACAGATTCAATTGCGGGAGCAAATTTTGAAGATATACAAAAAAGTATTGGAGTTGATACTTTTTATGTAGTAATTATTTCTTCCTTCTATTGGTGTTTTTTTACATATGTAACTCTAGGTTTTCTGAACTATTTAATGCTTATTTATTATTCGAGCTTTGAATGTGTTTTAATGTCATCACTGAATGATGTTGGGTTACAATTATGGGATTCTAAGGATGTTTGTCTCCCTAAAGGTATGTCTCACTACTTCAAATCTCATGGGACCCGTATGATAATGAAAAATTTGTCTTGATTTATATTTTAAGGGGATATGTTTACTTGATCCATGTATTTTAAAAATTAATTAATTTATTTATTTCTATTGGATCATTCAACCACAATTTAGATCATCCATGATATTTTCTTGAATGTATGTTTCATTAATCTAAAAAGATGTATGGAAACTGTTATGGGGAAAGATTATATTAATTCTTGACTACCATATTGATTTCCCATATGCTTATTTATGTATTTATCTTAATGTGTGTATATTTGATGTAACAAATTTCAATGTTTCAAACCATCATCGTTCAACTGAACATAATAGCTATAAAATGGTTTTTGTCCTTGATAATGACTATGAAATCAGTATCTTTATTGACAGCTTAGAACACACTTATGTAACTATCTATTTATTACTGAATTTAATTGTAAGAAAAAAGTCACAAAACATTACAGTTTCATTCATTACTATACATGAACATTAAACCGGTGGGTCTTCATAGTGACTGATCAGAACCCGACATTTCTCTCTCACCTTATACAGTTCTACACATATTTAATTATACAGAGTGATTAAATTAATTTGTAATTTTTTTTAAAATTTTTTACAATAGCATGTACCACAAATTTATGTGTTCATTATATTCAGTATATTCAATATTCATGTTGGGTTTTGATCCTTCATACAAGGTGACATGGAGTACTTAAACTCGATTTTGGAGAAGAACAACGTCATGGAACACTAGAGCAAGGGTACATTTTCAAGAATTGGGTCATTTTATTTTGTTTTAGTTAATAGATCATTTCAAATGTATTAAATATGATATGTGATCCATTTTTTAGACTACATATAATCTCATTGAGCATTGTATATATTTAATTTGATCATTGAATGGTTTTTTAAACCTTTAAAACATGTATTTAATTTGAGCAGTGAATCGGGATTTTTTATTGAGCAACTGGTCATTTATTAAGGCATTAACTAAATATGTTAATTTCTATTTCATGCATACTTATTTAGGAAATCATTGGTGATAGTTTAGTATTTTTTATGGGGAAACATGGTGTTGATGCTACAGTCCAGATTCTAACTGAAGATACTCAAAACAGTGGAACAACTTCTTCTGGTGTGTTTGTCATCTAATTTACAGAATTCTAAAAATATTGTGATAGTTTAGCTCCTAAAATATACTATCTTACTTTGAGCATAGTATTGTTTCAACACCTCAAAATTTTTTATAATTATGCGGGACATGTTTTAGTAATGACAGGAAAATAATTCATATTTTGAGGCATATATGATGTCATGCATCATTGTATAGATATTGTACAAAATAGGTTCAATAGTTCAATAAAGTAGAGTTGTACTCTAAAAATTAGCTATATCATTGCATTTTTATCTGAAGATATATTTCATGAATAGTGATGGATTGTTCTCTTATAGATTGAAGTTTTTGAAAAATTATGAATGTTGATGTCTACATGGTTTGAGTTTCTATTATTAGAGCTGGGTGGGAAGCAATGGTGTTGGATATTTTTCCATTTTTTAGCGTAGTGTTTTTAATAAATAACATTGGATCTGGATAGATCTTTTATTATTTTCTTAAATAATGTGTTACCTGTTAGAGCATTAAAACCCACTATTGGCTTTTGAAAATGTTGAAATTATTGGTAGATGATGAAGACAGATGGGCTGAGTTGTAGCGTCTGTAAAACACACCTCTAATTTATCCTGGACGTTATCATCTATAGATAGGGTATTATACTGAATACACCATAGAAGAAAAAATAATTTTTTTGGAAACACTTTTCACCATAATAACTCTCCCCATAAGTCATGAAAATTAGTCACAACTTAGATAATGTGAAATTCCCTGCAATTTAAAATACCTGAAGCCGAACAAGTGAAAATAGAATAATATATATCATTATTCAGAAAAATATTGTCAAATATGCTCCTCTGATTTTCATCTAGAGTTTTCTAAATAAGTGTGGGATAGGTGCAGGCATCCCTAAAACAGAATCAATGGGTGTTACTATGGGGGAACCTGATATAAATCCTTTACCAGTTGTAGAACCAATAGCTTATATCACCGTTGCCAACTAAACATCTTGAATAATGGATTTTTTTGATTCATCTGTTCTCATATGTCAACTTAATGGGATTTGATCATTCGTCAGGATTCCTTTGTTTGCATTTAGTTGATTTGAGGATATGGGTTCAAATCAATGAACATTTTTAGGAATGGTAAAGTGATGGTTCAAAAAAAGTTGCATCTTGGAAATCCCAAACTGCTTTCCCTTGAAGAACATGTTTACGATTTCTGTAATCTATACGCTGTAGATTCTTAACATTTTATCATTTTCTGAAAAACTGATTTGTAGCATCATCTGCTTAATATTTTAATATTTTACAATCACGTGTATTATGTAATATGTACATTTTTTGAACAAGTTTTATCTCATAGTTTATTGAAGACTACAATTCATGTAATCCATAAAAATTTTAAATCTGTATTTTTCAGTTGGATGATCATATATTTGCAATACTTGTAACAAAAATTTATGACATAAAGCATCAAATGTTTAAGTTTTGTTGCAGGGTACTCTATAGCCTGGTGGAATCGATTATGGTTGAACACGTTGCTGAGGTCATGTTTGGTGACTTTTTATTTTTCAAGTGTCGATGAATTAGTTGGTGGCCTTGATTATACTATTCACCGAATCATTTTTTGAAGCAACATTTAGATCTTTAATATTGAGCTTTCAGTTCCACAACTTGCATCCATGGATGGTGCACCTAAAACATTTTGTGGAATGATTATTCAATCCCCCTCCATTCTTAATGTTAGGCTTGAAGTTGTAATACTTTATAAAATGGATGTTGAATCAAACAAATTATTGGTTTCCAATTATTCCAAATAATTCCACAAGGTACCCTCTGCTCTCTTTCTATAACTGAACTCTTTAACCTGAAATTTACTTATATTTGATTGAACCACCAAAATTTACTATTATATTGAAGCGAAATAGTCCGTTAAAAAACTACATATCATTGAAGCTGATTTTGTGGCAATTAGTTCATGAATTCATGGAGGTACATTAATATTTATTTAAAATACCATTTTCATAAAGTGCAGACATTGTTGTCGGGAGAAATAATCGGCAGTATACTCATAGAGAGTCCATGGCTTTGCGCATCTAGCCTATGAATTATTGACAGGGAGGTATGGCTACAATTTATTTCTCCTATGATGATGTTCATTACCTTCTCTCTTATCTCGACCCTATGAGAGAACTAACATTTACGTGTATTCTCTTTTTAGTTAGAATAGTTATAGTTGTCCAAAAGTAACTTTGTTTGGAATCTCTTGCTATGGAATAATTTATTCCTCACTCAGGTTTCCAAATTAGATGAATTTTTTTTGTTTGTTGGATTTAGCATGTTCGTGGGGGAATTCGAGCGGATGTTTGCGACCATTAATTCCATTGTATGAGTGCTACTTTCAGGCGAAATATTCCATATGTATAAACCATTCATGAATTTTATTTCTTATTACATATATTTTTTAGAAGATTATAGGATAGATATAATTGATCAAAATAATCTATAATTTCCACCATTATAGGTTCAAAATTCACCAAAGGCTCATAAAGATTTATGGAGAAGAACTCATGAGTTATTCTTATTATTTATTTATTCTACTGTATAGATTTGTTTTCATGGATGATACCATGATTCCAGTACCAACTAATAATCTTATAATTGGAATATTTTGGTATTATTCTAGACATAACAACATATATATATATATATATTACTAATGTTAAAATATCCTGTGAAATTAAATCAAGGGAGTGTGATAATATTATGTATCATAAAGTGAAATTTATTTATGATGATTAGGTTAAAAAGATGAACTCTCAATTACATTATCTTTTAATGACACCACACTGAATGCAACCATGTTTCCAACTAATCCTCATCCCAACATCTTCACAAGCCCATCCAATCCAGTCAAAATCTAGATACCTTAGAACTCTCTACGTTTCCTTCCACCATTTATCGCAATCTCACCTCTTGCCTCCACCTCCTCCCTCACCTCCACCTTCAGCTTCATCCATGTCTCTTATCTATACCTCTTCCATCCCATCATGTCTTATCTCCATCACAATTAGTCTTTACTTCATTTCCTTCAATCACGGGTAACCGAATAACTTCATTATCATCGTTTTATTCTAAACATTGTATGAAATACAAAGACAGTGTAGTTTATTTTAATGACACAAAACTAGATGATTTGAATGAAAATTGAATAGTTCCATGCATTTGCGTAGGCATAGTACTAGTTCACCCCAAATTAAATCTTCTCAGAAAAATTACATAAATTAACTGTAAAAATATTTTGATATACTGATACTAAAAGTGAAATATTTTTTTCAAATTAATTATCTAAATTATATATATCTTTTAAATGAATATAAATAATATAAATAAAGTCTTTTTTTATTAAAAAAATTGGGCACTTATACATTCATTGTTCTTAACATCATATAAAATTAATTACCAAAGAGTGTTAATTGATTAATTATCAGAGTGTATGCCGATAATTAATTTATAGTTTAATCTAAATTTACATAATAATGATTAAATTATTATGACTTTTTAATACCCCTTGGTATTCAATAATTAATTTAATTAATGTAATATATACTAAAATATTGATGTATTACATATATTTCCATATATTTTAGAAAACAAATTACATGATTTTCGAGTAGGTAATTGAACATTTTGTGGAAAAAATTTATCATCTGACCACATGAGATATATATCATGTGGTATATATTATTAAATTTAGTTATTTTTTTAAAGAATCCATTATTTTTCAAATTTCATTACACATTGGTGAGTAAAGTGTGGTTATTGTAATAATTTTCCTCTTTTTTTCTTCATAATCATTAATTTAATTTTATTGAAAATTTAAAACCCCATTATTTGAAAAAAATATATATAATCATTGAACCATTGTAATTATAATAATAAACCTAAAATTTCATGATATTTAAAAAAATATTGACTCTAATGTATGAGGATTCAGAAAAATATAAAACCTATAGTAACGCTTGTAGGAGCTAAAATATAAAAAAAATTCAAAATCCAAATTGAGGGAAGAGGGAAATTAATTTATAAGATTAAGATAATGTGACATCATTTTAACTTAGGGAGTGTGGTAAATTGAAATAAAATAAAACTATGAACACTAAAAGGCATCTTGGGTGATGTATAATTATAATATATTACAACATATCGAAAAGAAAACCCAATATGATTGATTTCTTGATCATATCGTGGATTCAGTCAATTTTATTACACACAACTGTGATATGATATATTTAAGGGGGGATAGTAATGAGATTTTTAAGTATAAATTTTAATTAAATTTAACTTTATTTTTCACTCTATCTTAACAATTTTTTGGTTGATTCATTTATATAGGTAATTAATCAATATTTATGATGAATTTGGAATATTGTGGATTATGGATTAATTTTAGGATTAATTTTTTACAAAATATTTCCGAACATATTTCAAGGAATAAAAATTGATATTAGAATGATTTGACATATAAAAGGATAGAATATGACCAACTATATAAATATGATTATAATCTAAAAAATATTACCAATTAAATTAAAAGAGTTTTGTAAGTATTTTATAACGTCATGTAAAATTTCATTCCCATTTTGTAATGCTTTATATTAACCTATGTAAGATAAAGTGGAGATGTGTTAAAAAAATTATTACTTCCAAAAATATAATAATAAAATCTATGTTTTTCTATTAGGATATATTAATTTGTAGCCACAAAAGGATTTTTTATTTTCTTATAAATCATTTTTCCACCAATGTATGCATTGATTATTGTTTCAACAATACACATATGATTTTAATCAACACATTCTCATTAAATAATAATAGAATAATATCAAAACTACTTGGTTATGTGACTACTCTTGATCCATAATTTATAATATTAATAATATTTTTCATGAGTTTTACCATATAGAGTCCCTAAAAATTATAGAAATATTCATTCACAACCATTAACAAGAGGACGTGAAAAAATGGAGAGCATAAAACCTAATGAATGACCACATATAATCTATTTTTATAAATCCAGAATTGCTTCGATGATATACACCCAAAGAAAAATTCAAATGTAAGAGTTAATTGTGGATCGATCATGGGAAATATAACAAGGAGTAAAAATAAAAAAGAGGAATGACTGAGAAGAATTCAAAAATGGTAAAGGAATAAATAAATTGTGATATAAGAAGAACATAGATAATCTGAAGGGAACTGTATCACATGAAAATTAATATAAAAGAAAAATATAGAATAAGAGTAGGGGTTTAACGATTTTGGAATAAATTCAGCACATTTTGGGAGGTTACCACTGAAGGAAAAGTGTTAGAGTTTTATGAATTGAGAGGAAAATTTATTTTATAATTATTTATCTTTTTATGAGTGGGTAATTGAATTTTTTGGGATTAAAGGTATATTACATTAGAAACTATTTCATTCAGTATAATCATTGATTTTTTTTAAAAGTCTCATACTTATTCTCATAACTCCTTGATTTAGATTTAGATTATTATATGGGAATGTTATTGGATTGAAATTGTAATATTAAAACTTGAATTAAATTATTAGAAAATGACTAATAACAAATGATATTTCTTGGATTTTTTAGGAAGAATAATCATAAAATAATGGTCTCAATCACCACTTATAAGACACCAAAACAACCAAATTTGGAGGCCAAATCATACCAGTATATTTGATATTACTCTTGAAAGATAATTCTTAGATTATGTGCCATTGTTGACATAATTATATTAGAAAATCAATTATAATTCTTTAAAATAATACTTTATACTTGTATTTTCACACACTCTAATTAAATTATCAAACCCAACTCTGTTGTTATAGTCATTGTTTAATAAACATAATAACAAAATTTATGAACAATATCAAATCATTAATGTTCTTGTATTGAGAAATGAACACACCCCATCCATTTTTTCATTTTTATGGGATAAAATTTATATAGAGTGATCATTAACATATCATAATTTAGATAAATTTTTATTTTATTTGATAATCCTTTTTGAGAACCTTCTTCACTAATTAGGTGTTTTGTAGATTACAATACACAAAATATTCCTGAAACTACCCTCCCACCAAGATTCCCACTAACTTCTCCATTATCACAATCACATCATTGATTTTATTTTACATCACATTATCCTTTAATTTTCTCATAACACAATTATAATCCTCTAAGAACCCTTCTATTTTCATGTATCATAAATATTAGATGACATGTAAACATATTGGTTTATCATAATTACATAATTTTCAATAAAGTTTTTCATTCAAGGTACTACCCATTATTATTACCCACCATCAAAAATTTATTTTTGTAAATGTTTCTCCACATTATAGGATCCTCATATTAAAAACACTTTCAATATGGTCAAAACAATGGAACCACTGACAAATATATCCATCTTTTTGTTCCTCACTCCAAAAAAGTATCCTAAAATTATAATCACATTAATCACTTAATTCAATCCTGTGAAACATTTATAAATATGAAATTCATTATTACCATGAGACACCTAGTCAAATCTTCAAATCTAGTTTGATATCAATGAGTTTATTAATTTTAAAACAAGTCAAATAATTTTTTTATAGAAAAAAAAACCATTTATTTTCTGAAAACTCATTCATTATCCAATGGTGTTCTACCAAAATAAAAAATTTCAAAATATCAATCATATTTTTTTCCGTCCAATATAATTTATTTTTCGAAAATGAATTTTCAAAAAAAATTTAAAAATATTTTTCCATATTTGGGACATAAAAATCCCAAAAAAAATCCAACCACGTAGATAATTTTTTAAATATTAAAATAATTTCACAATGTGGAAAAGTAATTGTAGTCAATAATCAATAAACAAAATGTCATATAGTATCCTTATTAGTTCTGTTATGTATAATAATGTGTTAAGGAAAAAAAGGTTTTATCAATTTTTTATTGTTATGAAGTCGTGTTGAGTTCATTTTCAAATAAAAATAACCCTTGGTTGCATATATCATACAAAAATCATGCCACTATAATAGTGACTATGATACATAGTAATTCTCCAATAATTGTGCAATAAGAATAATTTGATGTCACATCATTCACATGTATGGATTATTATCCTAAAAAAATCCGTTAGCCTAGATCCCCAACTCCCAAAAATAGAAATCCCTTATATATATAAGCATTAATGGTGTCTTTATTTGTTACAAGTGCGAGACAGGTAAATAATATTCAACCAATTGGAAGACATAATACTTTATTATCCATTTAGAGGAATAAATGGTGGAGGAGAATCTTTTGATTAATTCCACTCCATATGAGGTTTACATGATGATGGAATGGTTAATGCTTGTGGATACTAATTTTGAGTAGCATGGATGGATTTACAAGAAATATTTTATTCTGATAAGAGTATTAAATTAAGAGAATATTAATAAAGTGATATACAATCAAACAACTAACAAGATGGAATATCACTATACAGACCCTATAAAGGATGATCCAGAAACATAGGTGACCAGTCTCTCCTCAAAATCAGTTAGGGAGAATGTTTCTACATTCATAAGTTCTTTTCTATTTTTATTTTTTGTTAACATATGGTGTTTTTTATGGGTGAACCTATGTGGTTTCTATATTTTTTCTTAATTTTTTTTTTGATAATATAAAAAATTTAATCAGTCATTCCTAAATCAAAAAAAATTACCATACTTGATATTACATTAGGTGTACAAAATATTTGAGATTTTCTGTTTTTTATGTATTATGTATTACCCTCTAGGTTTATGATTTTTTTATAATTTCCATTATAGTTTATATTTGATTAATTTTTAATTTTTCTTATGATGATTTTATATGTTTATCTTTATAATTCATTGTTAGATTTATTATAATTTATTTAAAATTGTTCATGATGATTCGCTAAGATAAATATATCATTTGGGACCAAAAAACTTCATTTATAATTATGTTATATTTTCTCATTAAATACTATTATTGTGCGAACATATTTTCAAGTTTCAACACATTAGATGTTATTTTTGGAAACTTATTGTTACATTACAAACATTGGAAACTTTGAGCTAATGCAGCCTTACATGTATAGATTTCTATATTCAATTTTCTACAATATTATTCACATATCTTGAGATATAAATATTAGGTGTTCACCATTCTTTTTATGATGGACATATATTAAGTTTATTTTTATTTTCCTCAATTTAAAGGAATTTTGGATTAATCTTTTAAAATTTTAGAATTTTTTCCATTGTTAGGGAAGCATTACTACAAAATTTTTATAGCTTTCATATTGGGCTATAGTTTGTTTTTGAAATTTAATGGGAGTTATAAATATAGAATTAAATTTTTATTTGATGCATTGGAAATATAATAGAAATTTATGAAAAATATCAATTCGTGAAAATTAGAAATTCATGGTTTATTTTATAAAATGTAGTAACATTATATTATTTTGGAGTTTCATCCTAGGACTATGTTCAAACAATGTAATTTGAGGATGTTAACACATTATACATTTGATCCAATTCTATTTAAGGAACCAATGTAGGTTATGAAATCATTATGATGTAACAATCATTTCAAAATCCATTCTTTTATTTTATTTACATTCAGACGCTTATTACGATCATCCAACATGTATTTGATGTTATCATATGATACTAAACAAATTATCTATTTTTTTTAATATTTTAAGAATAAAAATTTAAGGTGATGTACAAAAGTATAAATGATAAGGTTTCAGGGGAATTTGGGAAAAAACGAATTGAAAATGTGTTGTACGATTTCATTACAAGATGATGGAGAATTAATAACCAAAATGTATCATCTATTCGATGAATTATTTATTAGGTTATGAACATATTCTTATGAAAAAATTCATCATATAAAAAAAATATTTATTTTCAAGAAGTGAGTGAATGAATATAATTTTGTGAAAAACAATTAATAGAAATCACAATACTATATTGAGAATAAATAAATGTTAATGGGAATTACATTACAATGTTACAATAAGAATGTAATTACCCAAATTATTTTTATATGAAGATGATAAATTGCGTAGGATCATTTGGCCATTTTGGTATCGATGTTCATGAGGTTTTATAACTTTTTTTATAGTGGGAAGGTCATTTTTTCACCTAGAGTTTGGGATAAAATTTGGATGTATTAAAAAAATAAAATATTATTTTTAGACATGGAAAAGATCTTCAGTAAGGTCCAAGATGTTCTCAGATGGTTTAGATGAATTTCGAGACAATATTAAAACCTTTTTTGTTCCACTTTCTAGTTATCATAGATCCATCAGGTAGTTAGTGGCAAGTACAGGAGCTTAGTAAGGGCAGCTGGACACACTAGTAAGCCTATGTGGGGAAAGGGACTAGTCTTTTGTCCCATGGGAAATTTTTTAAACACATGCATCCAATTAATTTCACTTGGGAATCCAACATAAATCTTCACTTGGGATTTTGATCCACTATTCACCCAGTAATATTACATAATGATTTTTTCCTCAACTATATTAGCATTGGAAAAATCCCCATCATCCATTGGTTGAATCAACTCTCGTCTATGGTGTATGAAAGGTTGAGGTAAGGATATGATTATAACATAATATTTTCATTATTTATTTCATTTTCATGGAATCAATTTTTAGGTTTATCTAATAGACCCTATCTTCTTGGATTTTTTCATCATCTTAATTGTCACCCAATTCAGGGTGATCCTGAAATAGATATAAGATGATTAGACTCTCCTATGAATATAATAGGTGGTCTATTTAATTACCCCAAAATTATTTATATTTTTTCATAATATATTCATTGTATGTTATTTTTATGTCTTTATTCTATAACGTAAAATTAATTAATAGTTTTTTGGGGAAGTTTTTTCCAATTCTTTAATTATTATTCCATGGGGAAAATGAAATTTTTTCCAATTTGTTTTTATTTTTTTCATAGATATACTTATGGATTAGTTGTTTAGTGTTTCTTATAAGGATGAGAGTATATAATTAATAAATGAACCAATTTATATATTCTAAATGCCTAGTTTTTTTATTTCGTTGAAATGTAATTATTATTTAGACCGATGATTGAGAAATGGAATTACATGATCACTGATAACATTACAGTGTAATTTTAGTTTAACTTCTTTCATGAATTGTAAAGTAAAATTATATGTTTAGTTGGAATAACCCAATTAATTGGTAGAATTATCCATGAATGGTTCTATTGGTGATATATTTAAAATTGTTATTTATTAAATGAGAAAGTTGTGTATCCTTGGTAACATAGTCATCTTATGTGACTTTATTGTATTAGTTTTTCCATTTATAAATTAATAACGATATAATGTATTTTCCTTGACATTAAATTGTTTAATTGTAATAGTTGGAATTGGAACCATAATTATTGAACCATAATAATTTATAATGTATGAATTTATGAGTTGATTATGAAGAGTGAAATGAATAAATTTAATGATTTAATTAAATGAGCCCCATTATTTATTACTATTTTTTCATAGGCAATACTTGTTGAAATTCAAAGCATTATTCATGGATTTTTTTTGTGGAATACAATAAGTGAGCCCTAGATTCTTATGGGAGAGTCTACTAATTATTATTGTGTAATTATACACTCATATTCATTATAGTCCATTTATATTGAATTCCTTGATCATGCCATTGGAGTTTTCATAGATTTATTATCATGTATTCCTATGAATGTGTCCACAAAGTATTTGGTTAATGTCTATATTTATTAAATTCCATAGATTAGTGTTGGGTATTATTGTCAGGTTACGTGGTTTACTTCTAGGAGATGGTATTCCCATATTAATATTGATTTATATAAGTGGAATTAATTTAGAAGAAGTCACATATTCCAATCAAGTCATGCATCTAAATATAAATAATATATCATTGAGTTTAGATAGGTGACCTGGATTAATGTAATTCCAATCATCACCCCATTAGATAACCTAGGGGAAGTGTTTTGAGGGAATTCATAGTTGATTTATATGGATCCCCTTATTTTATTCTAAATGTGGTTTCCTGGGTTTTCTTCCATGGAACCACCTGACCCATGATGTATACTATGATTAGTGAATTAGTGGATTGGTCCAAAGTAGGTATTAGACCAAAATCCGGAGTCACCAAAGGACTTGTGGATTTGTGGTTTTTAGACATCTATTATACATGAATTTTTATATTAATAAAAATAATTGATGATTATTTATAACACTATTGCATGAAATTCCATAAAAATTGGTTATTTTTGAGATGTATTTGGTAGTGTCCAACTTAATTATATTAATATTCTTATTATACATCCATGAAAAAAAGTTACCTGAGAATATATCACTATTAAATTATAGGTTCATATTTATAAAAAAATCTTAATGTTAGGGATTACTTGGTTTCTAGGATGGTGTATGGTAATTTATGGACTATGAATGGACACATGTTCGATATGGTGAAGTTTCTTGTCATTTATCCAATAATATTATATGAAATTATATATGGTGTATTTTATTACCCAAGATTTATTTGATATACACATTCGTTAAGGAATGGATTTTATTGATCTTATATTTGGTTCATTCCTTATTGTCAAACTAGTGCTTACATAGATTGTATAACAGGTTCGTATTAATTATCTAATGATTCTAATTCAATATATGGGAATAGTATTCCAACATTACCATCATAGCCCTATTTTTTAGTTAGCATCCTTTTTAATAGAATGAGACTCTCTTAAGTCTTGGTGTTGCACTGGCCTTGAGCATTGGTTTAGTGGAACGACCTGTGTGGTATTACAAATTGGTATCATAAATTTTTTTATTTTGTATTTCTATTTTAGAATGCGTGAAAAGATAATAAAAGGCTATTTTTAATGGTATGGATCTTGTTCTAGGGATTGCCTATCCCACATATCAGAGAAGGTAATGTTATTAGGGATGGGATTATTCTTCGTTTATTTTTTTGGCCTGATTACACCCCGAATGATGAATTTTATTAGGTGGATATTGATTTATGGAAACTTACCTCTTTTCCTTAAATATAAATATAGGCTCTGTTCATGCGTCATAATTTTCATTTATGTTTGACGGGTCGTCTTCAGGATTTCCTATGAATGATTAGTAATTTATACGAACAATGACTTGGTAAAGTTATTTAATAAATTTGTATCCATTTATACAAAAACAAATTCAATATAAGTTAGTGGTTAAATCTTACATTAATAATCCTTTTAATGGATAAAATATTTTTTTGTGAACATTATGGATTCAGTATTATTGGGTTTCAGTTTTGAAAAATTACAATAATACATAAATAGTTCTGACTCTGTAAATTATGGCTGAAATATTTTTTAATTATACCCATACTATATAATTCTTGGGTAAACTTAAATCTTTAAAATAGAAATATATTGTAACTTACCATCATTACTATGTTTAACTAGAAAAATAACATTCCATTTATAATTTATATATTGTTTTATTCTATAAGTTATGCCTGACCTTTTAGTTTTTTAATCCTTGGTTATGGAAATTTATGTATAATGTAAAATGGAAGAGTAAAACTGTGAACCCTGTATATATTAATGTTGTTGAACTAACGGTTGTTTGGAAGAATATATTTTTTATGGGTTGTTGGGGATATGAGAAAGACTGGGTGTTGAGACCTTTTAGTTAGTGTTTTTCAGAGATAATTTCGTGTGACCTTAGAATGAGAGTTACAGCTTCTGTGAATCTTGATGTGTATGTGATGTGAGAGATCTTAGTGAACTTCCATAGGCATGAATATATTACTTGAAATTTTTTATGTGGGACCGATTAGGGTGACCAATGTGGGAGGTATGAAAATTCCTTGAGTTCCGCAAGGTATGTGATGTAGGTGATGTTGCTTCGTCTTATGACATTGTTACATGAAAGGTTCTACTAGGAATGTGGTTTTTGTTTGGTAGTTGAAATGGATTTTCATGGGAGAAACACCTTTGTATGTATCTTTCATTTATAAGGTGACATTATTATGGGAATATTCATTTATATTTCTTTCCCAATGAACCCCCTAATTCACTTTATGAATGGTCAATCAATGAGAATCATTATTGGTAGGTTGAGGTCTAGTAAGGTGTTGTTAAAATCATATTGAAGTCAAATTATGTGAGGTGATAGAAGAAGATACTTCGGTTTACACATATGATATTCTGTAGGAATTAAATTATAAGTGGTGTAGACTTAGGTATAGTGTGGTTGATCCAGAATGAGGTGTATGTGAATTAGAGATCCCATCAATCAGGTTTAGAAATGGGCATTTTTAAATTTTGGTACACTTGAAATTAAAATCACCCCGAGTTTTGTTGCTTTGGAAGAACCTATTTTTTCAAGGGAAATTCCAGTTATGTATAGGTCTCTATAATAATAGGATGTAGATTTTATAGTTTTATGAGAGTTTCCATGAATAAAGGTAGAACTATAGAATGATTTTTGGGTTTCATGTAGTCATGTGAATTGTTTTTCATGGGGAAATTACTCTTCTTCCAGGAAGAACTGGGGGTGATCTCTTCTTATAAGTCTAGAATATGAGAGAGGAAATGAAAATATATTACATTCAAGAACTATGTTTGGGGGAAATATTTTTTATCTCTGTAATGAGTCATTCTTAATTGGGAGAAAATTAAATGAGGTATTCACAAATAGTTCATGGATGTTCATTAGATGACCTCATCATCATGTGGGGGTCTCAACATGTATTAGTTAATAGTTTCTCTTGGGGGAGGTAACCAAATCAATTAGCGATTACTTATAGTATAGTGGTCTTATGAAATATATTAGGAAAAGTGATAATCTCTATAAGGTGATGAAAGCATCATGGATGGATCTGGTATGATTCCACAGTTAGTCTGAGTGGAATGTAAATGAGGTCTACTGACGATGATGTGACCAACATTATAATGTGGCTCTAGAGTAGTGTCACATATGTTGTCCTAATGAAATTCCATTGGATTAGTACTCTATGACTGGTAAATGATTATAATGGTAATTTTAATTACACAATATACGGTTTAATGTTTGGGAACTCACTTATCATAGGTTCTTTCACTTGTTACATTGTGAATGTATTCATGAGGTAATAGTAGGTTAAACTTTAGATTTTTTAAAATTATGCTTGGGTTTAATTAGTCTTTCCATTTCATACTATCAAATTTTTAAATAAATAGTTCAAGAGTCATGGAGATCAGAAATAATTTTGTCACATGATGAAATATATTCTTTAAAGGTGGGTAGAATGATATTGAATTTTTTTTATTCCATGTATGGTTTCAGATATGGTATTCGATAGAGGATGGGCCCTAAATTCAACCAAATTTCGGTTCTATAACAGTAAAATGTTCATCATTTAGTTATATAATTAGTTTTAAATATATTTCCAAATGCTGGAAATTTCAATTTATGTGTTCAATTTTGATATATTCATTTATAACCAAGCTGAGAATTCAATTATGTATCCTGATGATCTATGGATGCCTCTAAAAGTTATGATACAGAGGTCTAGAGTGTTAGTAACAAGTAAGTGGAGGTCACCCAATGATTTGAAGTAAGTTTGTTAGTGGAAGTTTGGATTATGTTCTCAAATAAGGTTAGAAACAGTGAGTTGAAAACCACGTTGGGATTACAATGTTTGATATGGAAAGAACATTTTGGAAGATTATCACACCTTTTGAGTATTAACCAACATGTTCAGGAACTATGAGAAGATGGTTAAGGCTCATAATATTTTTTAGGTAATTGAGAATCATGGGTTGGTCCTTCACTTTCCAATTGAATTTTGAATAAGATGGTTTGGGTAGTCATAATCCTTGAAAAACACATAATAGGATCACGAAATGTGCGTTATTGATTAAATTATAAAGATGGGATGAATCATGTTTCAAAATTGTTTGATATAGGAATTTTCATATGGTTTGGAGCACTATATGATGGCATATTAGTTGGTTTTGGACATCATGAGATCTCATGAATGAGAGGAACAATTGATCATATTCTGGTTTTTCACTACAAATTGTCTGTTTTGGATTGGGTATGTCTGGACAATGTGAATTTCTAGGTATGGCCTTATGGAATATCTTATGGCATGATAGTCTTAGGGGAGAAACAATAAATTTCAAGTAAAAGACTTATTGGAATGAAATGGTTTTCAATAATGGATACTGTTAGAAAGGTCAGTGTTATTTATTTTTGGAAATCATTGATTCCACTATACATGAGTTTTAATTATTGAAATTAGTCACATCTGAAGTGCAATGATGCATGGTTCATTGGGGTTGGTCATGGTAGATATGAATTCATGTGTCTTGGATCAATATTAACCTATATAATGATGGTGAATTAGAATAATTAGAACCAATAATCATAGAGGAGAGATCAATATGTGTTATGTGCATGATAAGAAACAATAACCCTATAGAAAATATCTTGCTCAAGTATGGTTATACATAAATATCTGATCGGTTGACCACATAAAAGTATGATGACTTCCAGGTAGAGGGAGTGGTCATACGTGGGTATATTTCACCAACCTATTGAATTTGAGGTGTGTGATTGTGTTTTGTTAAATTTTTATCCAATGGGAATAAATGTAATGATTGGAAGAAGAGGAATACTATTCCTAGAGTGCATGTTTGTTTTAATTGAGGAAAAGATTTGGAATTGGGGCTTGGTTATATTCAATGATTCATATCAGTGATGGGTTTCCATAAAGTGGTGAGGTTTTAAGTCATCATGTTCTTAAAATCGAATGAAATTAAGGAGGAATCTTTTTCTTTTGGTTTACTTATAAAGCAATTTTTCAACGATATTTTGGGATATAATTTCAACACATTACACATATAAAATAGCTATTTATAGGAATTAAATGATGGTTTAGGGTGGTTGTGGAAGAAGTTAGTGGATTTAGAGTATTAAAAGGAATATATAAAATCCACAATAGTGACATCAGCAAGCCACTATAGAGTCATTGGTTAACCAGATTCATTTCTAGTACCCTATTAAGGGTAACTAGAAACACCTGCTAGCTGTAGGGGAGCCATAAATTATATATTGGCCACCTTAACCATTTTTATAATTTTTCAATCTTATTAACTTAATATTGGATACTTTTTAACAAAACATTTTGGATTTAGATAATCTATTAATCTAATAGTGTCACCTTATTCAATTTTCCTCTACTTAATGTGGTTTGGATGAATATTCATAATATATGGGCCAAATAGACTTGTTTCAGAAACATTGGAATGATAAATGTAAGGTTATGACACTACATTAATACATTTTTTAGGTCTTTTAATATTTTAGAATCCATTTCAGGTTTGTCTAATATGTCTTATTTTCAAGGACATTGTATAAAACATCATTTTCCCTAGATTCAGGCCAATCCAGTAGTGAATATCTAATTTGTAGACTATACTAGGACTATGTATGTGTTCACATTAATTAAACCTATATTATTTCCATGTTTTCATATATTCATGATTGTGTGTCATTGTGGTGTATCCAATAATTGACCTAAATTTTATTATCATCATTATTTTATCCTTTTTTATGCTCAATTAATTGATTATTTCCCCAATATCTTAAATGAAACGTTTTCCAATAGTCTTTCCTTAGTTATTTCACAATTTTTTTTGATTAGTTGGATGGGGGTAAATCATAGGGATGGCAGTGTGGATTTAATTGATGACACTCATTTTGTATTGATAAATGGGTAGTTTAATTATTACATGGTGGAAAGTTAAACAATGTTTAGATCAATTATTGTGAAATAGAGTCTCACAAATATCAATTAATTTATTTTGTAATTTATTCATTACATTTTTATTTTATTGAAATGTGTATGTATTTATTGTGTTATCCTATCATGAATAATTTATAGAATAGTCCCTGAAGGGGGACTAAAGTGATATGTTTAAAAGTAATAATTATTTAATGTGAGATTAATGTTTTAGGGGGTAACATCGTGATGTCACATTTTTTATATGTTATTGGTGTAGTACTTTACAAATGGGAAAAGATATAATGGGATGACCTGGATGTTAAATTTTTTAAAGGATGTAGTGGGACATGTCTTTTTAATGAATGAGATTATGTAATTGGGAAAGTGAAAATTTTGGAGTTGATTACATTGAATGTAATGAAAAAAGTTAATGATTTAATGGAATGGGTAGATTTCTTGCTTTTTGATTTTTTTCAATGAATTCCCTGGTGAAATTAAATGGATTCAACATGGAATTTTTTTGTGTTGATTTTTTTGAGTGAGCCTTGAAATTTGGTAGTGTACTAAAATGAATTTTTGGGTATAATGACACTCTTAGATTCAGTAATGGAAAGTGCTATGTAATTTTGTGAGAATTCCATTGGATTCCATTTTGATTCATTATTATGAATTATGTGGGATGGCCCACCATCTAATTTAGGTGATGCTTATATTTTTTAAAATGAAACATATTAATGTCAGGGATTCGTGTATGGTATTGAGGTTGAATTTCATGGGATGAGCTCCCAAATTTGGCCAGATTTATTTTTGTTGAAACGTATATAACCATTACTATGAATGTTATGGATGGATTCTTGTGTAGAGAAATGTACACTTGGTGGATTTAATTACAAGGGTAACTCCCTTGAATTAACTATGGCAATTTTTTATAGGGAATAATTAGTTGAGACATTTAGATTCACAAGATTTAATAAAACTATTTTTTCCATTATTTTCCACCATCGAATCTATACATCCCTAATGTATAAAATGATTATAGATTACGTTTCTTTGATTAAATAAAGTATTAGACCTAATTTAGGTGTCAATATAGATCCAATGGACTAAGGGTTGTTTAACACCACTTTTTATATAAATTATTCAATTGTTAAATTAGTTAGATGTTTTTTATATCATAATATCATGCAATTATGTATATACTAGTTATTTTAGGGACACTATTGGTGTTGGAATACATTTTTAAACGCACACCCTACCACATACATAATGGAACATCAATTACATATAAAATATTACTATTTCTTTATAGTTAGGTATTTGGGAAATCACCATGTGTTGTTGATTTCATGGTTGATATTTCATTGTATGGGAATTAGGGGGTGGGGGACATGACTTGAGTCCACTATGGATTAAAGAATAGTGTTTTATCTTTTAATTTTTTTGTGATATTGTATATAATCTATTGTTTTTTTGATCCTAACATATATTGGAGAATCTCATTTGATATGGAATATATTATGTTGATCTCTTATTTAAGTCGTTCTGGGTTTTCAATCTTCTAAATACCGCATATAGTATCTTATTAGTATTATTTAAGATGATCTTTATAATTAGATATATGATTATATTCATCCCATTGTACGACATTATAATTGTGTTTCTAGTCGATATTCTCTTGTGTATTAGGGTGTGTTCTTGAGACCATGTGTGACACTAGCCTCGACGAAAGATTCAATGGCTCTTGGAGAAGGGTGTTAAAAATTGATGCATGATATTCCAAATGTTTAAATGGGTTCTTTTCATTTATAAATTTATTTAAAAATTGATATTTATATATCACATAGATATTATGGGGAAACCACATGAAGAAAATCCTTAACCAATAGAGAAGTAAGAACATGGAAATTAATCTATAGTAAATAGTAATTAAAAATTATATACATATACTATTAAAAAAAATAAGAAAAATAAGAAGATAAAATATCAAAATAACATGTTAATAAAACAATTTTCATAGAATTAATGACGTACTATGATTTTACATTCTAAGGAATTTCATATTGGTTGGCTGATGCTGAAATTTTCATTGTTAATTAAATGGTCGAATAGGAAATGTCACATTCCTATAACCATCACCTGAAACTTACTATACCTTATCTATTTTTAATTTAATTTTTATAAAATATGGAGTAGAAATCATCTTACCCAGTTTCAATCACCCAACCCATACATTTTTTATACATCCTTTAAAAGTCAAGTCTCTAGTTAAGACTTCCTAACAAAAAATATTAAACATAAGTTACAAATATATGTTTTTTAAGTATTGAAAACACTCCTTGAATGTAGTAAAATTTATTTTAAAACATGAATTCCTAGAAAAAACTTTCATAAAATTGAAATCATACATAACTTGAAAGAATCAATTTTAGCGCCTTTCCACATAGAAAGGTATCACTACTATCTTCATTCATATTTCATAATGATGATCCTTAAGAGGAAATCAATTTAATTCCTCTCCTTTAGTGTGTCAATGGGTAGACATGAGTTACCTGACACTCATTTGTGATTATACTTATATCCATATTATTCTAGAACCTCACAAGGTAAATGCATAAGGAAGTAAGAGAGAACATTATATTCTGTAGAAGGATTTACGATATTTTTAACCACACCATATTGATATGTGTAACTTTCTTATATAGACCTCTTGCATAGACCATGAGTGGTTATATAGTAAATTATACATTCTGAAATTTATGAGGTATTTGTGTGATTAAATACACTATATAACCCTAAAAATTTAATTATCTCATTTATTATATCATATGAAATATAGTAATCAATAATAGATTATGTGAATTGGAAACCAAATAATAATTTTTATTATTAACCTTCTCTACAATAATAATATTCAACTTGAATCATAAATTATAATTATTTGTTTTACGATACAAAATATGATAAGAAATGATTATGGTTTATGAGATATTCATATCATAATAAAAAATATTAAATTATATAGAATATTAAATTATATTTTTTTTGAATTAAAAAATCTATATATGTCTCTTTATATTATAGTTTAAAACATATAATATACAAATTAGTATTGGAGGTTTATCTTCTTTAATTCTTTTATACTATAAATGGAACGGTGTTGTATACCACTCCTTATAAGATGTATGATAGCTTCTGAAATGTATTATAAAATCCCAGGTCAGGAATTCTCCTATAGAATTATTTCCTTTGTCTTAACCCAATAAAAATCCAATTTTTTATTGGGTTATAACTCAAAAAATGACATCTGACTCGTGGATATATATAATATTAGGTTTTGGGTATGAAGTGTCAGAAAAATTATCATTTTCAACTATATAACTACAAATTAACTTATGATTTATATTATTTCATAATTAACATCATACACTTTATGCACCCACTGCATGATATGAATTTGATGTAATTTTTCGATCTATATTTTCACCAAATTTCTGGTTACTTGTTTAATTACTCTAATTACACGGATATTGTAAAGTCACATCCCCCCTCTTTTCATTGATATCAAACTTTATGGGGCATAGAAAATTGTATCATAGTTTACCATTATAATATCATGTCCCTCTATTATTACACATTATAGTTCTTATATTGGGAATTAAAATTTGATCTTATTTGAATATATTATTCTATTCTTACTCATAGTTATTTATTTTGATTTTTTATTGAGATTGTATGAATCCAAGTCCTTACCAATACTATGGAAAGACCAATTTTCATTTATGAAAAATATAGGGGTGATTAATAATCCAAATCCATTGATACCACCACATTTCAATGAAAATGAAAATGGATATTGGAATGATGAGATAAAGTATTTAAAAAAGGATTGGTATTGGATATTGGACAATTATTCTAATACCAAATTAATTTTGAGAATGTGAATTTGATTATTTGATAGCTAATGATGCAGATAAATACAATTTGAATTTCATGGTTATGATTTGTATTTATTTTTAAATAATTATGTGTGTTTATGGACGTATATCTTACTATTAAACTACTTCTTATATTTAGAATACTTCATATGTCGCTCACCAAGGAACTAAAAAGATTCATAGAACTAAATTTTGAATTTACAGGGTATAGTATTAATAATTATGAATGATGGAGAATGAAACCATTATTCTTTTTTATTGTGAATATGTTCTGTGAGAGGGATGATTAATATTTGGAATTGATTTTTGAACGAATACAATTTTAATATAATTATGATATAGTTTATATGTAATTCCCATTGATTTTTAATAAAATGTATTGAAGGTATGTGTAATAGCATTCAGTATATTGGAAAAGTAATGGATAGTTTACACTATTATACATAACATATTTTGATGACATGTAACAAGACATCGAGTATCCATAGAGAAAATAAATGTACAATAATATTATAGATAATATCAATTTCTATGTTCTAATTATAATATAATAATAATTTCTATTATAGGTAAAAGTAACATCATGTTTCCAAATGGAAAGTAAGTATAAATTTGTCTCACATAAGAATAATGTTAATTATATATTAGATTCATATACGGTTTTCAAATAACTCATAAGAACCTTCTTAGAGTCATGTATGATTAAAAATTTGGTGTATGATGAAAATTAGGATTAAAAATAATGATTCTATATTTTAATTCAATGAAAAATATAATGATTACTGATGACTTAAGCCATGATTCAATATGAGGTGGGTATTGAGAGTTTAAGAAGGATGTTTCACCATGGGTCAATGATTTTAATCTCAATGTTATTATTTCATGTGAAAATGTGTACACGGGAAATAATTAAAGCATTTTTTGATGTTTAAAATTTAGATAATGTTGGAATATTTATAATAATTAAATTAGAAAATAATTTAATTATATTGTTGGTTTTTTATGGAGAATATATTTTCTTATCAATTGATAATTCGTGTTATGAAATTCTAATAAGGATATTCGACGAGTGTAAAAAAAGATTTTGAATGAAAATAATGCGTTACTAAATTTAAAAAAAATTATCCATATTTTTATTATGGTTCATTATTCAAATTATCATTCTACTTTTTTGAATAACAAATGGGTAAGGTGGTAGATTAAATGTAATGAGATGGTACTACTCCAATTTGGTGGGATAGTGTGAGAAAATTACAACAAAAATATTTGTTTTCTAAAAAAGGATGAATAAATTTACATTCATCTATTATATTTAAAACATAATATTTACTTAGAGATCATTATTCAGGAATATTAATCTTATTATATTATGATGTATATGGGTTCATGTTTTAAATGATTGATTCTATAATTTTAGTGAGTTAAGAGAAAATTGTGTTAATTAATAATTTACATTGATAATAAAATCGATCTTCTCAAGGGGGGTAGAAACACCATACACTGGGGATTTATTCTTCTATGTTGGAGGTATAACTCATTCAAAAGTCTATTTTACATCTATTGATTTCATCAATAGATGTTTTAGGAGCCTATTGATGAAAAACCATGAGATCAATTTTGATTTCAAGGAAAATATACCATCACTGATTATCCTCCCATCCTTATTTTTTTCATCCACTCTAGTAATCCTATCAATTAGTATTATATTCATGGTTCTCTCTTTAGTTTCACTATTTAAAATTGATAATAACCATTAGAAATCAAAAAAAAATTAATTTTATCTTTTGATGGAAATTTTTTTCATTTTTGTAAAGAGAGAAGAGTATCTAATTTTATATCTCTTATAATAGACTTCCTTCAGTATCCACATCAAATTTTTATAGTACAATGAGAGACTAAAACATTTTCTTTATCTGATATGAATAATTTTGAGAGTGAATGGAAGGAATGGAATGTACATTTCCTTTCATTAGAAAATAAATATCTAACAAAGGGAATGTAATAAAAAA
This sequence comes from Viscum album, assembly GCA_963277665.1. Lineage (NCBI taxonomy): Eukaryota > Viridiplantae > Streptophyta > Magnoliopsida > Santalales > Viscaceae > Viscum > Viscum album. Next base: position 1,221,996,821 of record OY728131.1, on the reverse strand, counting down.
AATAAAAAGATCAAAACCAAGCATCACAAAAAATTGACGGATACATGAAGGTGAAGTCATAAATATTAGAACATTCTAATAAATTTTCGAGATATAATAATAAAGTAAGATTAATCTATTGATTTATTTATTACAAAATTATATATAATAAGTAGAAACATTAGAGGATGAAGAGTAATTCCTAAAGACACCAAATTAGTGAAAAAATATTGATGAGTCTCCCAAATATGTTTGATTCCAATTTTTTACTTTTAAAGATTTATTCTCAATAATTTCGAAAAATCTCAGTTTGAAAAAAAATTAATCACTTTTTTGAGATGAAATATGGAGTTTATATGAAAATAATGTTCAAAAAATTCAATACCAAATTCATTTCAATATGTTTATAATTTGATGAATAAATTTTATCATATTGCTTCTAATGAAGATGTAATAATATAATTTTTTTAACAAGATACAATCCTAGAGTGAGGAAATTTTAAAAATAAAAAGTTGTGTATCAAGGTAAAAATTAATTTAAATATTTTTCATCTGGTATCATTTTTTCCTCTCTTTTGATTTTTCTTTGAGAATTTGAAATGAAAATTACTATGATGAAGAAACCACTAGTTCCTTAAAAATCAAAATTATTATAAGTGAAATCAATCTCAATAAATTGATAAAAAAATATTTCAACAAATTTATTTTTAAGGATCTTTATATCTCTTGAAAAAGTTATTTTGGATGGTGTTGAAATATATTTTAATGATAAAACTATACTGTCCTAGAAATTCTGTGTAATTTATTTTAAAATTATAAAGAATTATTTGGAGACGAGATGCTTGGGCGGTGGCACATCAGCGTTATGGTTCAAGACAAAGCGTCGATGATTCACATTAAATGAATATCAATAATGGCTCATAAACGAACAACATAAAGAAATATTAAATGATGTGTAACTAATATATTGTAACTTTAATTAAACAATGTAATCAAGTGACAACACAGCGTAAAATAAATGATGTGATGTGATTTCTTTTTATGGGCTAACACATTAGAGAAAGGAGGGTCAATAAGTGGAATTCCTCGGAGGAAACTATGGAAATATTTCACTCCAATGAAGAATGAAGAACATAGGGGATTCATCCATGAATTCGACACACCATGAAGAACAGAATTGGAAAGAAACAAATGCTAACAGAACATGAACCCTCATGGATAGGCTACTTCAAGGACAAACATGTTTGATATAGAGTTTTGTTTTGTTTTATGTTTTCGTGTTCATCATTCTAAAAAAACGAACATTGATCATCCCTGAAAAAATTTGATCTAGGGATCACTCATTCAAGTGGGAGGTTTTCTTTTTCAAGGGATTCGTGTATTGGGATTGATTAAATTGTGATAAAACTTTAACTCTATATCACATGTTTCTAAATTATTAACGTGTAAGGAATGGGCTGACAATAATAAGTCATGAGCCCCTTTGAATTTTTGTTTTTTCATAGAAACATATTTAATTTGGAATCAAGGAGGATTTGAGGCCATTGTAGGTAATATGGAATCCCTCTAGGTCATAGGCACAAGCTGCGCAAAGAATGGACCACCAGAGCGGACCGAGTGTTCTGTGTAAGAACCCTCTGGTGCACGGGTGTTGGAGATCGTTGGTGGTGGTCCACAATAACGGATGTGGGTGGGTAGTGGCACACTGAAATAAGTTCTAAAGCTAGCTCGGGCCACGGAGGTTTGACAGGAGCCATTGGCCTCTGCTTCGGTGGCTTGCGGTGGGCGGATGCGTCAACCTGATCACGTCGGTGCACTTCCCTACATCGCACGCGGCACCGCACCGCGTCGAAAGTAGAAAGTCCACGATCAACCGACCACGGTGGATGAGCTAGACCTCTAGATGACCCTCATGGTATGGGGAGTTGGACTAGGCTCCCAATCGTGTCTCATCTAGGAAATTGTCGACCCACCTTTGGTGAGCTGGGTAGGGTTCAGGCAGCCCTAGCTGGTCGGACCCACCCCATCGAATCGGACCCACCCCAGCGGGCAAGGCTATCAACCAATAGGCTAGACCAGGTCATACCTAGGATAGGCCAGATCTGGGTCAAGTAAGAGGATTGGGATCGAGTCTATGGACCCCATGCCAGGTTGGGTAGAGTTGGGTCTGCCTGAGTCAGACATGACCCAGAACCAACTGGCCCCTTTTTGGAAAAATGAAAATATCATTCAAAAAATGTGTCTGATTGATGAGCCATTTGTGTTATTGGAACCCTCGCGAGGAGGAGGATCTTTTCACATACATTACGGAGGCTTTCATGGATGTTGATATATGATGAATGGCTTGAGGAGCGGTTCTCCAAGAATCAAGTGCACTACATGTGTAAACCCTATGGTTGGATGACACCTGAAAAATGATGACAAGCGACCCTTTGTGAATCAGCTACGATGGAATAGTCGGAAGAGGATATGTTTGACCCTATAGGCCCATGGTGGGGAGTTTCTCATTGGGACTAGGCAGACCCATGGTAGGTGACAAGAGAATTACCTCATTATGGCCATGGTGGGAAGCGGGTATGTTTGACTCGCCTTGCCCACGGTGGGGAACAGCTCATTATGACCCAACATACCCATTGTACTCATCATGGATGAGTACCACAACATTAAAAAGATAGTTTTAAGTGTCTCTATGTGACATGGCATGCCAACATTACTCAATGATAAGGAGTTATCCAGTATCCCAAGGTGTTCTGTGAAATAAATGATAGTTTTTCTTTCCTACTCTAGATTATACCATGTGTGAGCTATCTTGCTTCATGGTTTTCACTATGGATTTATTTTTGGTCTTTATCTATTGGTTTGGGGTCCCTACTAAGTTTATTGTTACTCACCCCTTCACGACATTCACCCACACGTATTGTGTCTGGTGCATCCAATGACAACCCTGATGGAGGACTTCGTGGCCAAGGACTCGGTGGTGCTTAATGAGACCAGGTTAGTGGGGAATACTTCTATGGATTCCAATATCTACTCTAAACATACCTATCAGGTGGGGTTTTCAGTAGACATCTTTTAGAGATTCCATGTACTTTCTTTTTTTCACTTCATCTTTTTTGGGTTTGTATTCTAGCCCATTTGACTTACTGTTTTTACTTCTACTTAGTGGTTTTTTAGTGGCATGCATGTTTACCTTTTCATCTTTGGCATGTGGTTCTGTGTACATGCGTATATGTACTCTGAAAAATTCCTCCCAATTGTAGGACGATGCCTTATATGCTAGTCCCCTACCCCAGACCATCAAGAGGCGGGCTTGGGGAATGTCACGACACGATCCCTCAAGGACAGGTCATGGAAATGTGGTAATAATGGCGGTTGGTTCTACCTCAAAGATCGAGTGTCTGTTGTTTTTTTAGGAAACACTGTTAAATGTTTCGAGTTCAACATCCAGATTTAGGGAGTCCAGTGTTGGTGTGGTGGCAGAGATATCCATATAAAAGGACCTTGAATTATTATTTTCAACTCTTTACATGAAAACACAAGTTGCATACATCATATTGGATTTTAGTGTTTCCTTATGTTATTCTTGAATAAGAGTCAGTAGAACTTGTATAATCTATTGATTGTGGTATATATTGACCTGTATCAGGATTCCTCCATGTAGGCCGACAACTTGGAATCTGATGCCTGACCATGAGGACAACATTCCTAGCGATGAGGCATCAGTTGATGGACAAATTCTAAAGATAGACCTTTTGGTTGGTGCACCAGTGTTACCACCACAGGTTTATTGGTAATTATGACCAGTTTTACCAGTAAAGGATTCACTTAAGATTAGGTCCCTGCATGAGTTATAGAGATAGATACCTCCAAGGTTTAGGGGACAGACAGATCATCATGCCACTGAGGAATGGCTGGAGGTGGTGATGACAGTCTTTCTCTTAGTGAGGATGCCACTTGACCAGATGGAGATATTATCTATGAGCCTACATCAGGGTTCAGCAGGAAGATAGTGGAGTCTGGTGATTTAGACTCATGATGTGGTGACCCTCTCTTGGGATGATTTTGAGCAGCTTTTATGATATAAGTTTTTCTCATGACCTTGCGCTCACAATGCATACATGAGTTGCGTCACCTATATCAGGGAAATGTGTTAGTGGATGATTACTCTATGAGGTTTACATACCAATGTTTCTAATCTATGGAAATAGTGTGGGACCCATTTTTTAGGGTCCTAACATTTGAGAAGGGGCTCAGAAATGATATCAGAGAAGGCATGGTGTCTTTCAGTATACCTACTCAGGCTAGTGTGATAGAGGATCCCTTCTTGTGGAGATCTTCATAGTAGGGAAGGCACCGATATCTATAATCACCAAGAGAAATGATGTGACAGATTCCTCAGTAGTGAGCAGCTGGAAGCATATGGAGGGACCCCAGTGGATCATATCATTCAAGGGATGACCCCAAGACTAGGGGTCCGTAGTGCGGGGCTCCTAGAGCAGCGGGAGTCAACAGGGAACCAGGCTATGCTACTTGTGCAGTGGGATACGACAAATGAATCCTGACTATCTGACCTACAACATATAATATCATTTTACATTCAAGGGGTAGACAAGGTAGAGGAAGAGGTTCGAGCATGGAGGTCCACATGGCAGTAGATGTGGCATGGGGCAGTCCAGGCTGTAGGAGGTGGAAAACTATATGATGTACTACCTCCACAACCCCTATATGGTACACCATGGGCTCAGTGAGCATGTTGGAAAGGGAGATCTACTCTTCCAGAAGTGAGTTCCTATGACTACGAAATTCAAAGTACGATCTATGTCTTCTCCACCTTATCTGTAGTGTTTGTATACCTAGGTTTCGTTCACTTTGTCTTTTCCACGATCACTGTTTAAGGCTCAGAGATTCTGACATAGATGTTGTCTCGATCCTTATGATTAGAGACTCTTAAAGGAGTACATTTGATTATTACACACTGGTGTTGGCAATTATATATTACTCAAGAAGGAGAGAGCATCATAGGGGATCTCTTAGTGGAACCATCGAGGTCTTATGACATCATCTTGATTATGGATGGGTTATGTATAAGCCATGATCTGATCAACTGTATTAGTCACAAATTTTAGTGTCTCCACTGGTATGGGACTATGTCATCCTTCACCAAAGAGAAGGTAACTTTTGCAGCACAAGATGGACTTTCTTGAAGGATGGTGCAACCGATCACTCACCAATTGTCTAGCCTCACCCTCGGTGTGGTAGATGGGATCACACCAAGAATTTGTATATTTATGGATGAGTATGAGGATGCCTTTCCTGAAGATGTTTTGAGACTACATCCTCACAGGGAGGTAGACTTTTGTATGGACCAGTAACCTCGGAGGACATTGATATCCACTATGGAATATCAGATGCCTCCCAAAGAGCTTCTTTAATTGAGGGTAACATTAGAGGAAATTCTGGAGATGGGCTTTGTAGGACCCAACATTTCATCATGGGCTACCCCAATGTTGTTTTCCAAGAAGAAAGATGAGATCTTGAGGCTATTCATGGACTTCTAGCACCTGAACTAAGTGACCGTGACAATTTTTTATCCACTACCAAGGATTGATGACCTCTTTGAACAGTTAAAGGCAGCATGGTGTTTCTCAAAGATCGACCACATATTAGGCTATCATAATCTTCAGGTATGGGATGATGATGTACTGAAAATAGGATTTAAATGTTGGTATGGCCACTATGAGTTTTTGGTGATTCCTTTCGGTGTGACCAATTCCCCAGAAGTGTTCATGGGACTCATGAATAGGATCTTCCAGCCTTACCTTGATTGTTTTAGGGTGGTCCTCATTAATTACATCTCAGTGTACTCAAAATTGGTGCAGTATAATTCTACACACCTACGGATAGCCTTGGATACACTCCGAGAGAACTAGCTTTATGTTAATCTATTGAAGTGATGGTTCCTGATTCAGTAGGTCCACTTTCCAAGACACGCCATCTTGAGGGATGGAGTTATAGTGAATCATGCGATAATAGAGGTAGTTCTTTCAAATAATATACCCATGAGTGTTACTGAGGTGTGGAGTTTTCTTAGTGTTTGATGCATACTACTAAAGGATTGTACCTGACTGTTCCAAAGTAGTAGCACCTTTATTATCCTTGCATGAACAGATAACCCATTGTATGGATGGAGATTTGCCAGTAGAGTTTCTAGGAGCTAAGGAGGAGATAGAGGAGTGCCCGTATCATGAGACTACAAGACGTGGGAGGTGGGTATATAGTCTTTTTTGATGCATCAGGGACTGAAATGGGTTGTTTCCAAAAGAAGGAGTGAGTGGTGATCACCTACAGCTCACAGAAGTTAAGGCAGCATGAAAAAAACTACACTACCCATGACCTGGAGTTAGTCCTAGTGGTCATTGATTTAAATATATCGCGAGACTAGTTTATGGGTGAACAATTTACTGTCTACTCCGACCACAAGTGTCTCAGATATATCTACTCACAGAAGGACCTGAAAATAAAACAACAGTAATGGATGGAGTTCCTCAAGTAATATGACTTAAAAATAATCTATACTTATGGTAATAGAAACTCGGTGGTTGATGCACTCAATAGGTGGTCTGAATTGTAGCTTTAGAGTGAGGTGACAGAGTAGCTAGCCGAGATACAGATATCCTCCGTGGATGATTGAGTAGCTTTCCTTCAGTTGATGACTTTCAAACCACCTCTCTTACAACGAATCAGCGAGGCACAACTTGGGTATGTTGACTAGGAGGCCCGATGTTCTCAATTTTCCTCAGGATCAGAACCTAACAGATTTTCTATTGGTGGGGAGAACTCAAACATTTTTAGGGATGCACAATAGTACTAGTAACGTTGCAGGAGGAAGTGTTGAGGGAGTTCCGTACAGCCCCCTTGGTGGTACATCCTGGTGTGGCAAAGATGTACCATGACCTATGACATCATTACTAGTGTCCATGGATAATCAAAGCGGTTGTAGAGTTCATTTCGTGATTCCTCAGTTATCAGCAACTGAAGGCTTTGCATTATGTTCTAGCTGGCTTACCACAACCACTTTAGGTACCAAAGTGGAAGTGGGATGGTATCTCGATGGATTTAATGATGGGATTAAAATTCACACCCAAGGTCCATGATTCTATCTGGGAGATCACTGGCCGAATCTAGAAGTCATCTCACTTTCTACCCATCAAGGAGTAGGGATCTGTAAAGGGATTTGGACACCTCTAAATCTTTTATATAGTGCAAATTCATGTGGTGCCTTCAACTATATTATTATACCATGATTCTTGCTTTAGATCCCAGGTATGTAAGGGATTGTTGGAGGTTTTTAGGACTCAAATACCCTTGAGCACTGCTTTTCACCCTCATACAGATGGTCAAACGGAGCGGGCTATATCAACCATGATGGGCATGCTCCATGCCTCCATCCTTGATTTTGGTTTCATTTTGGAGGACCATATTCCAATGGTGGATTTTTCATACAACAAAATCTATCACTCCACCATTGGCATGGAACCATTTGAGGCCTTCTACAGGAATCCTTGAAGACCACCTCTAAGTAGGACAGACAGAGAGGAGTTAGCACTCATGGTTCTGGAGCTGGTATGGGCTACCACTGAGAAGGTTTAGATCATCTAGGAGTGGATGGGGACTACAAAAAGTGGAGAGAAATTGTACGCAGATAGAATAAAGAGATCCATGGAGTTCGATGAGGTAGACCATGTTTTGGTTTGGGTCTTACCCCAAAAGGGTTGGTAGATATTTGGCAGGGGCGGAAAGTTGTCTTTGAAGTTCATTAGACCTTTTTAGATTATAAGTAGCGTTGGTGAGGTGGCATAACTATTATCTTTACTCACAAAGATGCACCGGGTGCATGATGTTTTTCTCGTGTCATAGATGATAAGGTATGTGCATGATCCATCACACATCATCGACTAGGGCGAGCATGACATTGATAACGAGGAGATGTTTGCAGAGTACCTAGAAGATATTCAGGATCAAGAGAAGAAGGTTCTTCATCGATGGTCAATTCCTCTGGTGCATGTTTAGGGGAAGAATTTGAATCTCCAGGAGAGCACATGGGAGTGTGAGGCTCAGATTCATGATCAGTACCCCCATTTGTTTCATTAGCCTTATATAGGATTACGAGAATGTGAGGCCCAAAAAGAGGGGAGTAAAGTAATCTCCCATAAACTCGGGGTAATTTTTTTAAAATTATATAAAATTATTTCAAGACCATATGCATTGGAAAAACCTGATTCTAAGGCCTGGTAAGCAAAAAATAGAATATTTAAACTTTTTTTATGTTCATTTACATAAAATTGTGAGCAGTTTTCTATATCATTTAAACCAGTGGTCAGATCACAACTCTAAGGGGACATTTGAATTTAAAATATTGGGATTCTCTTATAATGAACCAAAAATCGGCCAGCAAGGGTCGACCTGAAATTTAATTTGAAGAATTTTCTGAAAAAAAATAAAATAACTAAAAAACTTATTTTATTTGTTTTTTCTAAACATTGAGAGTTGGCATGGCTACACTGTGGTGTAACGACGAAGTGGTGATGATTCACATTAAATGAAGCTCATTAATGGGTCCTAAACATGCAGTGTAATGATAGATTAAATGAAATGTAATAGATACACTATTCCATAAATGATAAAGCGTAATGGCATAATGATGAAGTGTAACATAAATGATGAAACCTTTTTTCTTTTAATGGGTTAACGCTTTGGATAAAGGAGTAACAATTGGTGTAATTACTCTGAAAAACCTATGTCAAGATTTGTCTCTAATGAAAAACAATGAACACAGGTGAATCTCTAGCGACTTCGACATAGTTCGATGAACGGAACCAGATAGCAACGAACACCAAAAGAACATGAACCCCCGTGGATAAACAACTTCAACGATGAACACCTTTTAAATAGGGGTTTGTTTTTTTATGTTTCCTATTTATTCATGTTAAAATGGAGAATGCAGATCAACCCATGAACTTGTTGATCTGCGAATTGATTTTTCTTGCGAAAAGGTGGATTTATATTGGGATTCATGTATCAGGATAGATTAAAATTTAAATATATCTTCAATTAGATTACACATGTTTCTAAGCCTCTATAATGGAGGGTGTGGGATAACATGAACAAGGCCCAAGCCCATCCACCTTTCTACTATTTGTGCATTCTTTGTGGTTTCATATTCAAAAATATTAAAGGGGGATTGAAGGCCATCATGGGGAATATGGAATCCCCAAGAGGTAGTAGGAGCATGTGGTGTGATGACCGGACCACTGTAGTGGACCCGGTGGTCTGCAGAAGAACCCACCAGTGCAGGGGGAGTCAGATGCAGCTGCTACATGCATCTCGGCCAAGAAAGACCTGACCCACCCTCAATAGGATGGGTAGGGTGTGGGTGGCCCCAGTAGGTAGGTCGAGACCCAGCGGGCTGGGCTAGATCCATGACCCAATGTGCTTGTAGACAATGGGCCAGACGGGGTTGGGTCGGACAAGACCCGGACCAAATTAGTTCATTTTTGGAAAAACATCAATATCATTCAAACCAATTGTCTAATGGATGATCTATTTAAGGTGTTGAAACCCTTAAAATGAGGTAATTATTTTGGAATAATATATGAAGGCTTTAATGGAAGTTGAGACATGACAATTTTCTTGAGGATCCATTCTCTCAGAATCAACCACACTAAGTGCGGAAACCCAATGGTTGACTGAGACCAAAAAACTGCTACTAGAGACCCTATGTGGATCAGCTATGACATACCAATGGGAATTGGCTCCATGTGACCCGGTAGGCCCATGGGGGGAGTTGCACTATATGACTTGGAAAGACCAGAATACTTGATAATAGGAGTACATCAATATGGCCAAGGTGGGAAGCGACTCTTTGTGACCCGGCATGCCCACTATGGGGAGTGACTCTATATGACCCAACATAACCATAGTAATTACCAGGAATGAGTAGCAAAGTAGTCCAAGGATAGTGGTATATTGCTTTGTGTGACCTTGTTCGCCCACATTACTCATTGTGTAGAAGTTCTCTATTTTCCCATGGTGTTTTGTGAAATGAATTATTGTCTTGATTTCCTACTATAGATTATACCTTGTGTGTGCCATCTTAATTTGTGTATTTTTTGTGGTCTTTATTTGTTGGTTTGGGGTCCCTACTAAGTATTGTGTTACTCACCCCTACAAAGACATTGCATGCATGTGTTATGTCTAGTACATATGATTTCCGCCTTGATGGAGGAATTGGTGGACTAGTACACAGTGGTACCCAGTGTGAACAGGAAGGTGGGTTGTACATCTACAGCTTCAACCAACTACTCTACACCGACCCATCAGTTGTGGGTTTCAGCAAAAATCTTTCAGTTTTACTTGGTACTTTCCTATTTTCAAATCATCTATTATTGGGTTTTTATTCTATCTCATTTGACCTAAAATTTGTACATTTACTCAATGGTTTTGTAGTGGCATACAAGTGTACCTTTCCATCTTTGGGAAGTGGTTGTGGGTGCATGTGTACAGGTACTCATGAAAATGAATCCCACTTGCAGGTTGATGCCTTCGACGAAAATCGCCAACCATTGGCTGTCAAGAGGTGGAATTGGTTGTTGTCACGGAACGGGCCCTGGGGGACGGGTCATTACAGAAACTCTTAAATATACATCGCAAATTTTTTCATGGATCATGAATATAATTAAAGTGCATCCTAAAAGAAATACACATTTATAATGAGATTTTTATTGTACAATGTGAATCAACCAATGAATACTCTTTAGGAATTGAAATAAATATGTGACAGAAGAATATTATGGTGAAATTTCCCATATAATTAAAAAAATGATGAATAAAAATAGATTCTAATTGAAAAATAAATTCTTTTCAAGGAAAATGAGAAGTAAAAAAATTGATGATTTTTTTAAAGGTAAAATCCTTGATGGTATAAATTATAAAATAATTTTTAGAGATTATGAGGATAAAAGGATAAAGAAAAAAATTATTGAATTTGGGAATAAAATGTGTAAAATAAATTATAATTATAATAATTCTATTATAGGAATTGGTGACTGATCCAAGAAATATGAGGGTAAAATTAAATATACATAAAAATTTAAAGTGCGCGTAAAGAAAAAAATGCAGGTTATATTGTTATAAAAATGGTTGTACATTTTGAAGTGATTTCTATTAAAAAAATACCTCAATGGAAGAGCATGTTTTTATAAGAACTAGATAAAAATTGTTTTTTAAGAAAAAATTTTAATGTAAATTTAAAAACTACTCTTATATAGAAGCAATGAAATAATAGAAAATATGTATAGTATCTATAAATGTTGAAATATGGTTTCCACAAAATATTTTGGTGAATTTTTTTTGTCAGAGGTCTATAAATTAGGTTATTAGGAAACAAATCCAACATCATATTTTTATCATATATGTAATGTTTAGGAACTAGTTAACTCATAAGTAACAAAAACCGTTTCTCCTAGTGGACACATTCACACATCCCCATACACTAGAGGTATCCAACAAGTAGTGGGAGAATTTAAATGTATGGTGGGTATTCTATACCATCTTAATAAGAGTTAATCATAGTGGTGATATAAAAATTAAACACCAGTGAAAGAAAAATAGAGAATAGAAAAAACATAAATCATTCAGATATAATAATCAAACATGTATAAACAAATATGTATAATAACATCCAAAATCATGTAAAAAATTATTTCCACATTGAATGGTATTAAAATATGAGAATATAATGGGAAATATAAATTCAAACATATTTAACATGATATACAAAAATGATGAAAAAGAACCAAGAAATATCTAATAACATCATGAGAATAAAATCAGTTATCTACTCCACTATTCCATCAAATTACATAAAATTATTTATCCATAACTAGATTCATCCCTATATCCATGTCCCTATCAATGAAATCTCTCCAAGTACCCATTGCAGGCCCAAAATGGTTGTCAGATAAAATCCATAGGCCACCACCAATGATGTCTAATGTTATCTAGTTGGTGAGTATAATAAGAATTGTTTGTAGGTACCATAATAAAAAAATTGTATATAATAAAAACCAAGAAAAAACATGTTCTTAAGGGGACAACCATCCAACTCTACCAGGTTCATTATAATTTATAGTTTCTCTATGAACACATCATAACACTATTTCAGTATGTGAATATGTATAATAAATCTGGGGACCTGTGGAATAATGATGATATGTCCATGTAATATTGGAACTATGAGGTTCCATGAGAGGTATGACTATAGAAGTCAAGTATAAACAAACAGAAGAACACTTGTCATATCACCTTAATTATTCTACCCGGGAAGTAGTAATTATCCTACCTGGCCTCGGTTATAATCATATTGGGAATTTGTATCTTGTAAAGTAACATAAATCTTGATTATTTATCATCGCACCTAATTCAAGAACATGGATCGTAATTTCCAACATATTATTTTGGAAGAATTAATTTCATACCCAATAATGTATAGGAATGAGAGGAAATGTCATGTCAAACATTCTATTCAAGTATAAGGATCACAATGTCTAATATATTAATCCAAGGAGAAGTGTGACAATGGATAACCATGTTTGGAAATTTCCCATTAATGTAGAATAATTCCATGTCTAGTAATAATAATAAACTATCAACAATCTTTATGATGTGAATGGTATCACATTATATTTAAATAATGAAAATTTTACTTTGTTATACAACTCACCTCCAATTTTTCTCATTTAGACATTTCATTTATAAGGAATATCCTTATCAAACATTCTAATGTTGTTTAATCACATAACCATGAAAATGGTCCAAGTATGGTTTCACCATGCTTATAAGGAGAATTTTCTTTTCGGGCCACCATCCTCCAAAAAACCCAATCATCAACGAAAATGATTTACTATTCCACAATTAATTTAATTAAATTACACATTTATTTTAAATCCATTACGTTATTAATATAATACAAACACAACTTAGTAGGTGGTTCGTGTCAAGGTTGAATACCTGTAATTATGGATTAGGGATCACAGGAAATACTAACTCAAGGTAGTTGATATTTATTAAATTAATTTCAATTATAATGTGTAATTCATGGATACTCCGGAACTTTGCACAATAGTGAATAACCTAATCAATATAATCAATAGGGAAAAGTATTATATCCACTACCTTAGTTGGGTAGAAGGCCCCTCATGCTGTATTATCCTTTAACCCATGATAGAGTGGGAGAAATCATAATAAATAGACAAATTCTCTTAAAATATAGAATATTAGATCACATATATTTAGCATTCAATGTTGAGAGATGAATGGAGGATGGAGTGAACGGGAATCATACTATAACCAAAGATGATCAAACGTGATTTATAGTGTTCGAATCGCATTCCATATGAAGGAGATACATCAAAAAATGTTGAAGGAGTATAGAATTCAATAGAGGCTACTATGTGTGTAATGAATAAAAATGAGAAAAGGTTCACATTATAATGTATTTTGGTAGAAAATTTATTTTCCATTTCGTTTTTAGGATCTCCTACTAACATATGGTGTAAAAATGGATTTACACCATAAATATTATTTGTAACAGGGTATTCCTAATCTATTTACTATTTCTGATTCTAATTTAAAACATAAAATGGAAACATATGGCATAAATGAAATATTTTTTCCATAATAATTTCATGTAGATTGTGTCCTAATCCCATTTGTTTCAACGTCTAAATTATCACAAATTTTCTATAGAGATATCTACCACAGACCAGACCATGGCTAAAAACTAAGCATCGTACCTTGAAAATTATGGGATTCGAAAACCTACCCTGCATATAAAAAATATTCCATAAGTTTTGCTTCTGAGGGCGTTTGACATTATCTATGTACAATTCCATCCACTAAGAACATATATCATTCTATATCTCCTTGGAAATGAATTGTACATGATCATGCTTACATGTCGCCCATATCATATAAATGACCTTCCTAGAAGATCCTTTGGTAAATGATCAAAGATAAATATTGGATACTACTCAAAAAAACATCATCATCTAAATCATCCTCATCGTGTTGAATAAAATTAGATGAGTCAAAATAATGGTTGAAAATATTATAAATATGGAATATATCATCCATATATTAGTACATATATATAAAATATAACTGATAGAATACTGAACCAACACTAACCAATATCTATAAAGGCCCAAAAGACCTTGGAACATAGTTCCTTTTTCTCTAAATTCAGGAATAGCCCAATATAGGATAAACATGCAAGATTAACTGATCTCCCACATCAAACTCTAGAGTTCAGCGATGATAATCAACATAATAATTTTACCTAGATGGAGCTATCTCTAAAAACATTATGATAAGTTGTACCTTTTAATATATAACCTGAATGATATGTGGTCCTAGTACCTCTGCCTCTTTTACCTTTATCCATTACCATGATTAACAACACACCCTACCATATGCGGCCTCATATGAACCCATCTATATAGTAGATTGGAAAATTTTATTATGTGAAAATTCATAAAAAGATAATAGATTCAACCAAAAACTTCTAAAACTAGTGATTTATGATCGAATCATGTCCTCTAACACCTATATCATATGCTTAGACTCACTATTAGTCTGAGGCTACTATTTTATTACCACAGGTACCTTTATAAAAAGATTCTTATGAAACCCCTTCAATAACAGTGATGTAAAATGTGAATATTTGTATGATACGATGGTATTTAGAACAATACAAAGGAATATGTTCTCCATAAAATATATCCTACATAGGGCATACACTAAAATTTTATATCTAATAGTAAATAAGTGGGTGACCTTCATCATCATATCCATGATAACTCATATTACATCAACACCTCGAGGTGTCCTTGGTAGAGCCATAATTAAATCTATAGCGATGGTGTCCCATATCCACATAGGAATGGGAAATGGTTTTCGAAGTCCAAGTGGTCCTTGGTGTTATTAATTTTACTACTAACATCTAGAAAACCTTGTAACGTATCCTAAAACCTCTTTTTTAAAATTATGGAACCAATACATGTGGTGTAATCCACTATACCTTGTGGAAATACATTCATGTACTTCCCATGATAAGGCATGAGACACTCACATCAGCTACTATCATCTTTAGATATGTTCCCAAATTCATCCATGAATTTTCATGATCTCATCCCCATTAGTTAGTCATTTAGGTTTTGGATCCTTATTTAAACACTCTCCCATTGGACCAATCCCTCAGAAATAGAAATCTTCATGATTTTCACACTATACATAAGTAAAGAGGTTACTATTAATAATGAGTCTATCAGCTACCAAAGAAATTTATAAACATCTAAATTCAATTTAAAAGATAAATTAATCAATTTTAATTCACTACATCCCTCCTGAACATATTAAATCTAAATATTATGGTTTATATAATAAAAAATTTAATTACCCTTCATTGGAATATAAGAAAGCTCTAAATTAAATGCTTATAGGTATTCAACCTATATTAACTATCTAAGAATCACGTAATGTTATTGGAATATATATATAAGGATATTTTTGTCCATATATACCATAATTATATCTCCCAAGGTTTAGTGTATCTTTCATTTTGTGGTATATAACATGACTACCAACTCAAAATCATGTGTAGGGTAATTTTTCCTGGGACGTATCAACTGGAAAAACATGTATTCCACAACTCTCTCAACCTACACTAGAACTTATCCAAACCTAATTCTAAAATAATCAAAATAAATTATATAAATTCTTCCCATATCTATCAGAATAAATATCATTTTTGAATTCAACCATCCTTTTAAATCATAGAAGGATTCCTAACATGCTTCAAACCATAAAAATTTCATTCCTTTTGTGGTCATTCCCATGAGAGGTAATGTAAGGAATGAGAAATTTTAAATAAAAAATTATACTGTATAAATATTAAATAAAAGTAAAATATCATTGATATTAATGGCAAGAACCAATAAACCATGGATCTCACAATATTTGGGTAAACATAAAATTTAACCACTAAGATATTCTTACCCATGAGGTGAACATTATCAATCTAGAAGGGGTATTTGGTGATATTATCATATAAATAATGTACAAATAGTGTGTTTGAAATGATATCAATATTTTTGGATTGATCGTGTCAAGTTTTTTAGTACACAAAGACATTATCCATGAAGAGAATACAAAATTAATCCAGATAGAAGTGGAAACCCCGATTAATTAGGGTCATAAAAATAATTCTCACATTTGTGAGTCAAAATTGTGTTACCAAATACACATACAAGACATATATAATACATAATTTTATTTGTGCTATATATGAATGTATGACTCATACCTAATTATAGGTTGGTTTTATTGTTGGTAATCTCTAAAAATTATTACTCTACCATCCTCCTTAATGAAGAAAAGGATCGGTGAACCCCAAATAGAATTTTTTTCCTAAATAATACTTTTATCTTCTTGATCCTCCAACTACCTATTTAGATACTAAATCTCAATAGGTATTATCATGCATGGTGGAATAGAAAATGGTGTTTCTCTTGGACCACATTCATTATTATACCCCACATATCTCTTAGGAGGTAATATAGAAAATCCATTATAGAAAACAACCAGGAAATAATCTATAAATAGAGTGAAAAACAAATGTCTAGATCTATGAAAATATGAAATAATTCAACATATATAGGATATCACTCTTCTAAGCCCATTATTCTTTGGTCCATATCAAGAATCCTAGATGTCCCATTCTCCGTTATGAAATTAAATACTTTATTTGGGTAATGTGAAGGACACCCTCTAGAGATTTCAATCATCATGAGTGTTGTAAGGTACTAACCCCTCTATTTTAAGAATGATGTCAAGACATTTCATCTCTATGATGAATAAGTTCCATATAAAATGATTTCCACACATCATAAGGGGTATTCCAATCATTATTATACACTCACTAACAATACTTCCAGTAGAGTATCAAGAATCATTACTCTACCTAAGTATTTAATTACAAGCCCAATAATTTCCATGATAAAAATATATATAATGGAGCGAGACTCACTAATTTAAAATATTGTAGTGACCAAAAAATATGATTATAATATATTAACACACAATGTTTATGGTCAGACACTTTACTCCCTATGAGTAGGCTCTAATGAATATATCTATCATGATCCATGTCCCTCAGTCACAAACTAACTACCTTGAGTAGGTTCTCTTTATTAGAACTATATTTCATGTCTTTAGATCTCTCATACTTGATTGCCTCCTCAACCAAAACAGACATTAGTACCTCAATTACATTCCTTGTGATGGTAAAATTGTCCCCACTTTTGGACATGGAGTCATTGCAGATCCTCTCTCACTAGTTTCTACATGAAATGATTTAAAAAAACATTTAATATACAATATATTACAATTAGATAAGAAAATATTTGGTATGTATGGCATGTGGGCTTCATAAAATATTTCTTCCCACACTAATGATATAACACATGGCTAGTGGGGTAGAAACTCTGAACCCCATATTCCTGATGTGAACCATTGAGGAAGCATTTCACATCACCTGTCAAAGTACTTTATCATCTAGGTGATACACCTCCTTGACCCTCAACAATATCCTATATTATATTATTCTTAGTAATGAAATATACGTTCACTATCCAGGATGCAGTAGCCAACCAGAATATATTTATTTGTGAAAAAATTTCATACCTGGTCCCATCCTAAAATCATCTATCCTTGAAAAACACATCACCTAATAGAAATGGTTTGAATAACTGGTGATCACTAAAGAACGATAAAATTTCCATTATAGTCCAAGTTCCCAAATGTTGTGTATTAAGTAACTAGCTTGTTCATATATCAATGTATCGAGATAAAATTAATCATGGATGGTAGTCTTTAAATACTGGAAGATTATTTCCCAATGTTGATCAACCTATGAAATATAATCCCACTATAACTTGGAGAATCCATGAATCATATATATTTTTAGCTTCAATATCCTCAAATTAGGTTTTTCAAGATACTCATAGTTAGAGAAATTATCCTCTAAGAATGACTCAACTACCTTGGGACCAACTTCCCGAGAATAAAATAAAAGGTTATATTGCATGAACTCCTCAATAAACTCTTCCATAGAAGAGGTAGATCATAGAGATCCCTATATTTATGTAACTAGTAGTATGAATTCCACTAATAAATTATCATTTGTGACCATATAATAAATTACAAAAGGAGATTTAGGTGTCACTATAGTAGGTAATAATGGGGGGTCGGGGACTACCACCTCTAAGACATGGTCATCACCACCCTCTTGGCACTCTACCATAGTTTTTCAATGTATTATTACTCAAAAATACCAAACACACACCTTTGTATGTAATTTTACAATAGAGATGATCTCAAAATAAAATAAAATCATATGTACATATCCTTCCTATATCTGCTTCAATGTAATCATTCTTCTCCTATCGTCTAATTTATGTCATATAGATGTTCATAAATTTTTACAAGAGATGAACCCACTACCCACTATTGTGGTTTGTTTGGGGTCAAGGTCACACATCTAAAATCTAGGGTTCTGGTATATAGGGTGTTAATTTAAGGTTATATAAAAAACACCTTATGTTGAAATTGGAATCCCCAATTCACAATGACCATTTAAATTTGATAATTTGAATTCAATAGTTATATATATGTGTGTATAATAGTTCAGTTAGATGTGTTACCATTCTAAAGTTATAAAGGCATAAAATAAATAAGTTGTAAAAGGAAAATAATGTAACTACAACCATCTACATACATTTGGTATCAGGATTTAACAAGTCATATATGATGATTTGATTAGTTAAATCCTCATTACAAATTTATATAAATTGTAACATAATAACTTATAACTGTAATTAAATTAATAGAAATCAACTGACATTTTATCCCATACAACTAATGGTTCCTAGATAAATGTGATATTATTGGTTCTTTAATGTTCCACGATCATGTCCAATGGGAAAAAATAATTATGATAATTAATAAATTTTAATTGGCCAATTATTTATCTCATTAACCAATAGAAATGGTAGTCATATAACATATATATGAATCCATTCACTATAATATGATGTAGGTAATGCACACATTAAAATAAATAATGCATGGCATATATATAGACCATGTGAATCTTCATATTTCTATAATAATGCATGAGATTATACATCATTTCATTACCAAGTATAGTGTAAAAATATATAATAATAATAAGCATTAGAAAACATGTGTATGAACCTATTGTTAAATTGATAAAACTATTACATGAAAAAATAATATCAACAAGTCTCATCCCTAGAAACCTAGATTTTTTCCAGTATGTTTGTTAGATACCCTCTTGGATAGACGCATTACCAGATTCTAACACATTCTATCTCTTCAACCCACCAACCCAAAATATTAATATAATTTGAAAAATAAATCTATGGTACCCATTTGTAATGACCCAAACCTGGTTTACTCATAAGTAGTAGAAATAGGTAGGCCACTTGGCCTTAAGAATTCAACCTCATATTCTAGAGGTTTTCGACTAGGTGTGATGGTCTATGGTTGAATGTTGGGGTTACTATACTATTTTATAAAAATAAAGCATAATTTTTGTATACAAATAATGTTATAGTGGAGAAAATACAAATAATAATTGAAAAATAAAGAATGAATATATAATATTCATTCACTTATAGCCAATAATTATAGTCATGCACACAGACATATACAAAATTATTTTATGTTTGTATTCTATACAAAAAATGGAATATAATGGGAAATATAGCACCAAACATATATAACATGTTACAAAATAAGAAAAAAATTGGTATTTACATCTATAACAAAATCATGAGTGTATGCTCATTCATCTACTCTCATACTCTTTCCTATTATAGAAAATTTATTTTTCAAAGCAAGATTCTTCACTTCTCCCCAACCAATATCCAGAATGTCTATCTAGGTAAAAATCAGCTACCCGGACATGGTATAAGTTAAACTTGGTGGGCCTCCACTAACAATTTATAATAATATCTAGATGATGAATATAATATAAATCGTGTATATGAAAAATAATAATAATATATGTAATAAACAAAATCCATGTTCTCTAGGGTTCTTGAGGGGACACATATCCAACTCTAACTACCTTGGCCTAAGCCAGATGGTCTTCAGATAGGTAATATCCTAATAATATATATGTTTGTGAATATCTAAAATCGAGATGGAGAACCATGCCATATAGCGTAGGTTTTCAGGTATAATAATTATATAATGGGATAATGAGGCTCTATATAAGGTGGAATTTATAATTAAAATATAAACATGAATGGGTGAACCCCTAGAAAATAACCTTACATTTTCTGTCATAGGGTTTATTCTAGTTTGTCTTAGTGGTAATCATATTATGAAGCTACACGACTGACTGAAAATTCCTTTTTATTATCGAAGCACTTTTGAGGATGAAAGTGAAAAACCAAAGAGTCTGAACAGAGCAAAAGACAACACATGAAAAGAGAAAAACCAAAAAGTCTGGATTGCATTGTGAAACATCATATTAAATATGTTTGAATGACAACTATAATAGTATATAATAAGGATAATAAATTCCAGTTGTAACATACTTTTTAGTTATAAGGATCTCCATGTCTAATAATCTAACCTAAGGGGAAGTTTGTTGGTGGAGAGACATGTTCGAAACTTTCCCATCAACAAATAGGAACTCCATATCTTGTGATAGTAATCAATTATCAACAATCATCATTATTTGAATGGTCTCACTTTGTAACTAAACCTGAACTATGTGACATGTCTATATCAATCACCTTCAATTTATCTCAATACAAAATTTAATTTTTAAGGCCTAAGCCTATCACACCATATAGGGTTGTTCAATCACATATCCACGTGCATGGACAAATAATTACCTCAGACTATTTCATCTAATTCAACATAAAGATATCATTTATGAGGGAAAAATTAAAAATACAAAAAAAATTAGAACACACTAACGCATAGAATATATAGTCATTTTAATCCACAAACACTAATGGATGGTTCATGTCGAGGCCATAAACATCCAAAAACACCAAGTATCTATGTGAAGGATTTACCTTTTCATAAATCAAATAATTAAATTATACATTTCACTTAATTCTACTTATTAATTTAAAAAATAAATATAGACAATAAGAGGTGGTTGGAATCAAAGATTAATCCACTGATGAGGCATTATGGGTTGTAAGAACTAATAACTCATCGTAATAAAAAATTATTTATTTAATTTAATATTTAAGTTAGTATACATGGATTATAGGGTGTGTGATGCAACAGTTCATATTATAATCAATTGATGATTTAGAGAAAAGTTTTAAACCACCAACCATAGATAGGTAATAGAGTTTTCATCTATTATTGGCCTATAATCCATTCTATAATTGGAAAAAATAGATGAAATAAAAAAATCACAAAAATATGTAATATAATAAAACATAAATTTATAATTTAATGAAGAGATATAAAGGGATGAGGGAAGGAAGAGGAATTGTAGTCTTACTGATGTTTATCCAACCTGATCGCAATATTTTAATCAAATTGTAATACTTTCTTTGATCCATATCAAGAAGCCTAGATGTCCCATTCTCCGTTTTGAAATTAAATACTTTCTTTGGGTGATGTGAAGGACACCCTCTAGCGATTTCAATCATTATGAGTGTTGTAAGGTACTAACCCCTATATTTAAGAATGATGTCAAAACATTTCATCTCTATGATAAATAAGTTCCATATAAAATGATTTCCACACATCATAAGGGGTATTCCAAGCATTAGTATACACTCACTAACCATACTTCTAGTAGAGTATCAAGAATCATTACTCTACCTAAGTATTGAATTATAAGCCCAATAATTTCCATGATAAAAATATATATAAAGGAGAGAGACTCACCGATTTCAAATATTGTAATGACCAAGGAATATGATTATCATATATTAACTCACAATGTTTATGGTCTGACACTTTACTCCCTTGGAGTAGGCTCTAATGAATATATCTATCATGATCCATGTCCCTCAGTCAGAACCTAACTACCTTGAGTAGGTGCTCTTTATTGGAACTACATTTCATTTATTTAGATCTCTCATCCATGACGGCTTCCTCAACCAAAATAGACAGTAGTACCTCAATTACATTCCTTGTGATGGTAAATTGTCCCCACTTTTGGACATGGAGTCATTGCAGATCCTCTCTCACTAGTTTCTACATGGAATGATTGAAAAAAAAATTATTATACGTTATATTAAAATAAGATAAGAAAATATGGGGTATGTATGGCATGTGGGATTCATACAATAATTCTTCCCACACTAACAACATAACACATGGCTAGTGGGGTAGAAACTCTGAACACCATATTCCTGATTTGAACCATCGAGGAAAAATTTTACATCACTTGTCAAAGTACTTTATCATCATGGTGATACACCTCCTTGACCCTCAACAATTTCCTATATCATATTACGCTTAGTAATGAAATATTGGTTCACTATCTAGGATGTAATACCCAACCAGAATATATTTATTTGTGAAAAAATATCATACCCAGTCCCATACTAAAATCATCTATCCTTGAATAACTCATCACCTAATAGAAATGGTATGAAGAACTGGTGATCATTAAAGAACGATAAAATTTCCATTATAGTCTGAGTTCCCAAATGTTGTGTATTAAGTCACTAGCTTGTTCATCTCTCAATGTATCGAGATAAAATTAATCATGGATTGTAGTCTCTAAATACTGGAAGATTGTTTCTCAATGTCGATCAACCTATGAAATATAATCCCACTATAACTTGGAGAATCCATGAATCATATATATTTTTTGCTTCACTATCCTCAAATTAGGTGTGTCAAGATGCTCATAGATAGAGAGATTATCCTCAAAGAATGACTCAACTACCTTGGGACCAACATCCCGAGAACAAAATAAAAGGTTATATTGCTTATACTACTAAGTAAACACTTACATAGAAGAGGTAGATCATATACATCCCTATATTTATGGAACTAGTGGTATGAATTCCACTAAGAAATGATCATTTGTGACCATATTATAAATTACAGAAGGTGATTTAGGTGTCACTACAGTAGGTAATAATAGTGGCTCATGGACTAACACCTCTAGAGTGTGGTCATCACCACCCTCTTGGAACTCTACCATAGTTTTTTCATGGTATTATTACTCAAAAATACCAAACAAACACCTTTTTATATAATTTTATAATAGAGATTATCTCAAAAGAAAATAAATTCATATGTACATATCCTTCATATATATTCTTCAATGTAATCATTCTTCTCCTAGCATCTACTTTATGTCATATAGATGATCATAAATTGTTACAAGTGACGAACCCACTACCCACTATTGTGGTTTGTTTGTGGTCAAGGTCACACATCTAAAATCAAGGGTTCTGGTATATAGGGTGTTAATTTAAGGTTATATAAAAAACACCTTATGTTGAAATTGGAATCCCTAATTCACAGTGACCATTTAATTTGATAATTTGAATTCAATAGTTATATGTATGTGTCTGTAATAGTTCAGTTAGATGTGTTTCCATTCTCAAGTTATAAAGGCACGAAATTAATAAGTTGCAAAAGGAAAATCATGTAACTACAACCATCTACATACATTTGGTATCAGGATTTTACAAGTCATATATGATGATTTGATTAGTTAAATCTCAATTCCAAATTTATAGAAATTGTAACATAATAATTTATAACTGTAATTAAATTAATATAAATCAATTAACATTTCATCCCATACAACTAATGGTTCCTAGAAAAATGGGAGATAATTGGTTATTTAATGTTCCACGATCATGTCCAATAGGAAACAATAATTATGATAATTAATAAATTTTAATTAGCCAATTATTTATCTCATTCACCGGTAGAAATAGTAGTCATATAACATATATATCAATCCATTCACTATAATATGAAGTAGCTAATGCACACATTAAAATAAATAATGCACTGCATATATATAGACCATTCAAATCTCTATATTTCTATAATAATGCATGAGATTATACATCCTTTCATTACCAAGTATAGTGTAAAAATATATAATAATAATAAGCATTAGAAAACATGTGTATCACCCTATGGTGAAATTGGTAAAAATATAACATGAAAAAATCATATCAACAATTCTCATCCCTAGAAACCTAGATTTTTTCTAGTACGTTTGTTAGATACCCTCTTGGATAGACTCATTACCAGATTCTAACACATTATGTCTCTTCAACCCACCAACCCAAAATATTAATATAAATGGAGAAATAAATCTATGGTACTAGTTTGTAATGTCCCAAACTTGTTTTACTCATAAGTAGTAGAAATAGGTTGGCCAATTGGCCTTAATAATTCAACCTCATATTATAGAGGTTTTCGACTAGGTGTGAGGGTCTATGGTTGTATGTTGGGGTTGCTATACTATTTTAAAAAAAGCATAATTTTTGTATAAAAATAATGTTATAGTGGAGGAAATACAAATAATAATTGAAAAATAAAAATGAATATATAATATTCATTCACTTATAGCCAATAATTAGAGTCATACACACAAACATATACAAAATTATTTCATGTTTGTATTCTACACAAAAAATGGAATATAATGGGAAATAGAGGACCAAACATATATAACATGTCACAAAATAAGAAAAAAAATGGAATTGACATCTATAACAAAATCATGAGTGGAAGCTCATTCATCTACACTCATACTCCTTCCTATTATAGAAAATTTATTTTTCAAAGCAAGATTCTTCACTTCTCCCTAACCATTATTCAGAAAGTCTATCTGGGTACAAATCCGCTACCCGGACATGGTATAAGTTAAACTTGGTGGGCCTCCACTAAAAATTTCTAATAATATCTAGATGATTAATATAATATAAATAGTGTATACGAAAAATAATAATAATATCTGTAATAAACCAAATCCATGTTCTCTAGGGTTCCTGAGGGGACACATGTCCAACTCTAACTACCTTGGCCTAATCCAGATGGTCTTCAGATAGGTAATATCCTAATAATATATATGTTTCCGAATATCTAATATCAAGATGGAGAACCACACCATATAAATTAGGTTTTCAGGTATAATAATTATATAATGGGATAATGAGGCTCTATATAAGGTGGAATTTAAAATTAAAATATAAACATGAATGGGTGAACCCCTAGAAAATAACCTTACATTTTTTTCATAGGGTTTATTCTATCTTGTCTTAGTGGTAATCATATTATGAAGCTGCACGACTGACTAAAAATTATTTTTTTATCATCGAAGCACTTTTGAGGACGAAAGTGAGAAACCAAAGAGTCTGAACAGAGCAAAAGACAACACATGAAAAAAGAAAAACCAAAAATTCTGGATTGTATTGTGAGACATCATATTAAATATGTTTCAATAACAACAATAATAGTATATAATAAGGATAATAAATTCCAGGTGTAAAATCCTTTTTAGTTATAAGGATCTCCATGTCTAATAATCTAACCCAATGAGAAGTCTGTTAGTGGAGAGACATGTTCGACACTTTCCCATCAACAAATAGGAACTCCATATCTTGTGATAGTAATCAATTATCAACAATCATCATTGTTTGAATGGTCTCACTTTGTAACTAAACCAGAACTATGTGACATGGCTATATCTATCAAGTTCAATTTATCTCAATACAAAATTTAAATTTTAAGTCCTATGCATATCACACCATATAAGGTTGTTCAATAACATAGCCACGTGCGTGGACAAAGAATTAAGTCACACTATTTCATCTAATTCAATATAAAGATATCATTTATGAGGGAAAAATGAAAAATACAAAAAGAAATTTTAGAACACACTAATGCATAGAATATATAGTCATTTTAATCCACAAACACTAATGGATGGTTCATGTTGAGGCCATCAACTTCCAAAAACACCAAGTATCTATTAGAAGGATTTACCTTTTAAAAATTCAAAGAATTATATTATACATTTCAGTTAATTCTACTTATTAATATAAAAAATAAAAATAGACAATAAGAGGTGGTTGACATCAAAGATTAATCCTCTGATGAGGCATTATGGGTTGTAAGAACTAATAACTCATCGTAATAAAAAATTATTTATTTAATTTAATATTTAAGTTAGTATACATGGATTATAGGGTGTGTGATGCAATAGTTCATAATATAATCAATTGATGATTTAGATAAATGTTTTAATCCACCAACCATAGATAGGTAGTAGAGTTCTCATCTATTATTGGCATATAATACATTCTATAATTGGAAAAAATAGATGAAATAAAAAAATCACAAAAATAAGTAATATAATAAAACATAAATTTACAATTTAATGAAGAGATATAAATGGATGAGGGAAGGAAGTGGAATCGTAGTCTTACTGATGTTTATCCGACCTGATCGCAATATTTTAATCAAAATTCGTAAAAAGGAGATTCTTCAAAACCAACTATGTATATGCATGAAATGATTTTTTATTAAAATAGATTAATTTCTTCACATTTGAATAATGATATTAATGAATTTTATAAATAACCTTTTAAAATATAAATTTTGAACATTATCTATTTTCTTTGACTTGGAAATGAATTGGAGTAAATTCAATTTAATTTTCTAAAATGTATTTTTATCGGATATGTTTTACCACCTTTTTCTGGTAGGAATTAGAATTAATTTTTGTCGCATATATAAATTTTATATTTAAAACTGTAATTGATTTTTGGAATCACCATAATTAATATTAATTTATTAAGTCATTGTAATATTCTTAAAATATCTAGTAATCATGGTAAAAATCTAACTATCATAGTGATATTTAAAAGGGATAACGAGGGGTTGAACTTAAGAGAAAATGATTAAATGACTGAAATATTTTTTAAAATAATATTTTTTGTATTAATATATACAATATAACACCCCAAAATTAAATATAATACAGTTTAGATCCTCTTTTTTCATAGTGACATTATTATATTTTAATATTATTAATAGTTTAAGGTTTTCCACTCCCCTCACATATAAAAAGTATCCTCATATCCTCTCTATTACACACTTCTTGAGCCCCTTAGATCAACAATGATCGAAAAAAATACTATCCCAACTTATATAAACATGACACTAAGTTATTATTTTCCCTAAAAGAGACATTCCAAAATACATAAGGTGGTTTCTAATGGAGGATTCCCAAATATGACATATATGACTTTACTGATATTTTTCATGTTTCTTCATAAACCACATTTAAATGTTCTATAATAATCATAACAGGATGGGATCAATATATTTACTATAATAATATGTTCTTACATTTCTGGTATATTCATTTTCTATATTCTTCCCATTAATTGTAAAATGATAACATCATTATTATATATGTTCTACCTATGACCCTAATTTAGTTGTTAAATTCCATATCTCAAAATATAACATAATGTAGAATGTAAAGAGAATTTTTTCTGAAGTATATCTAAAAGTATTATTTAATAATTTATTAATTACATTTAAAAAAAATCAAATTTATTTTTTTTGTTTTTAATAATCATATTAGATTAATATGAAATTTTGGTTTTTTCCATAAATATTATTTTGGTGAGATTTTTGGATATAACATTACTATTTAAATCATGAATTTTTAAAAATATCTAGTATGTAATAACAACTAAAGATTAAAAGCCCCGTTATATTAACCAGTTTTTTATATATGTAAAATTGTATAATTAAAAATATTATGTTTAATTTATAAAGATATAATTGTTATTTTAAAACATAAGACCCATTTTTCTATAAAACTATTTTCATGCGCTATAAATTTTCAGTTTTAATGTGAACATAAATCACCATCATAAATTAGTTATTGTTAAATAGCTATAAAATTGGGAATTATTCGGGCCAAATTATTTAAAAGGGACCTTTTTATGGCATAAAGGATATATTACTATGTTAAAAAGTAGTTATTGTGGTAAAAGTTAAAATGGTAAAAATGAAAAATCTAATAATAATGATTTAAACTACTCTTTAAAACATGTATAAAATATAGTGGACGAATATAACATGAAATTAATTATTATCCACCCCATTAATTTCATATTTTTGGGCCATATTTTTTATATTGATTTCTCATTATTAAAATGTTTTGGGTATTTATGAAAATGTCACCACCTTTCACTTATTAAAGGGGGACTCCTCTCATAACATCCCCTCACACCACTATCTCATAATTTGGACCAAAATATACCATATCCCTTTTTAAACATTTTTATCCACCTTAAATATGGTCAATATATCTAAATATATTATCCATCAAAGTCTTAACCCCTTTTCCAAATGATAAAATTCAAAATGTATGATATACATTCTAATTTACAATGTTCTCTTTTAAATTTCATTATGTGAATCATATCATCCTAAAATTACATTACACCATCATAAAATAATATCTTTACTATCATTAGTATAATGGTCTATTGTTATAATGATTTGTCATGAATTAACTACCTTTATATTTTTTATTAAAAAAATCATCACTCGTGAGCTATGCAGACTACCACCTCCATGACTTAATAGGTTTCTTTTTTTTCACCACATTATAAAAATGATAATAATAAGTAATAGAATATATAAGTATTATATTTATGACATATTTAATATTATTAAATGATAAAAAAATTACCCCTCTTCCCTAATATATTGAAAATTAAATCATCATCCCTGCTTATGTGTGGATTTCCAACTCCTGGGGAAAAAAATTATGTTTAAGGATATGTAAAGTTAAATTGGACAACAAAATAACAATATTATCAACAAAAAATCAAGAAAAATTCAACCGTACATAAGAAAATTCTATGAGAAACCAATGATTTCTTCATACTATATATTAACATAATATGATTTATATTATTACTGAACATATTTAACATTGTGATATAATGTATTAATAAACACTAAATAACATCTTTATTGTACTAGTCTATTTATATAACAAATAAACCATCTCAAAACATTTCATTAAAATAGGACATGTTCATCTTTTGGTAGGTCTCAACACCACATTAAACACTAATGCTAATTTGTTGAAAAACATCCAAAGGAATCATAATTAGTCATACAATATTATATAAATGTGAAAATATTTTTTATTTTCTTTATATACGTTATAAAATTTTTTTGTTCATTAATTAAGATAAAAAACATTAATCATCAAGAATCACTCAAACATGTTTCTAATCGATTACATTTTTAGGGATATATAATAAATCACTAATGAATGGAATTTGAAAAATAATGTATGTTTTCTAAAATAGTAGAATTAATATCCTATTAAATATGATCATTGTAATAAGATTGAATATAGACTATAGTATTACCAATCAAGCACCAAAAATCAAAACTAAGAACACTCGATATAGAAAATATGTAGAATTCATATAAAGAAATATTATTTATGAATATTATAAATTAAAATGGATATTATTACAATTCTAAATTAAGATATTAACATATCTATGTTTGTGATACAAGATTTTAAATTATTTTTGTTTAATTTAGGATAAGTGGTAATGGTTTTTCATCTCAAATTACACTCATTAAGACATGGTTTGTATTATGAACCTAATTTCCATTAGGTGGTGTATATAATACTTATTGGAGTTGTTGTATCATGGAATAATATTAATTCATGGCCTTTTAAGACCAATTTTCATCGATATATTTCATGTGGTTTTTATTTATCTTCTCCCCAATCGATATGTTGAGTTTTCTATCATAATTTTCATTCTATGGGAATCATGTTATATTCATCACTTCTTTCCTCCTGTATTGAGAATAAATTATCATGAAAATATTATTAACATATTCCTAATTAAATTTATTGGAATTACAATTCAATACTCTTATCCCTCTTTTTTAATTATTTGATTAAATATTTAAAAATAATTATAAAAAACAATCGTTTACATGGTAGAAAAATCATTCTATATTTTTTTAAAGTAAAAGTGTTTGTAGTTTCCTAGAAAATACATTTTTCATATATAATGGAAGATGGATTCATATATGGAACAAATTAAAATATGGGTAACCTCCCAATTTTTTTCTCATCATCCCAATCGTCACATTAATGCGTGATGAGTTGGCCAAACATTTAACACCTAGATAAAAACTCCCAGAATATATTATTTGTCATATCCACAACCACTTTATCTACCCTGATGATGTATTTTTAGAAAAATTCCCTTGGTATCCTATAAAAGAAATATATTTATTCCAATTACTCTCTTCCTTGGATAACATAACTCATTTAATGTACCCCACCACTATATTTATTTAATAAAGGTACACTTTGTTACATTGATGATAACATGTGGATTCTATGTTGATTCATGAATATTCTCCTTGACATCCACATTTTGTGACTGAATAGGTAGGTATTTATTTTGTGCATTTTTCTTTATATAGATAGACATGTCCTTATTCATAAATGGGTCCCTTAAATAATTGTATTAAATGTCTACATTACTATTATTGTAAATTAATAAGACTTAATTCAAGGGAAGGTTGGTCCTAATATTAAATATCCCTTAAATCCATCAACATGACTCATGATATAGAACAACATGTGTTTAAGTGTATACCTCTCCCTATATCAGTATAGTGTCTTAGTACATGGCCTTGAAATAATGTTTTTATTTTTTGAATTATTCAATAAATATGTTTGAGATCACAACTTTTTTTACACATGATTTCATTTATTATCATGGATATAGTATGCCTTTGTTTTTTTCGATTATTCCTTAATATTGTTTACTTATCCCATCTACATCACTTGGATCATATTTATCTTATGATAGTTTCTATTGTATTACACACCTTATGGATCATCTGAGATCACCCATTTTTTCTGAGCCCATGGTATCCTTGCGGAGAATTATGTGAAAGATTTGGGGATATAATTGAAGGGATAATAATTTTCACTAAATGTGTTCATTTTATACCATATGCTTTCTAAAGTAATGAATGTATGTGCCTAGTCTTCCAAGAATACTATGATTTTTGAACGTGTAAAAAATCTTTTATTAAATACCAATAATGTAATTTAACTACCATCTATGGGTTTATACTTTCTATGTTGTTGTATATAATGTCCCGACCAGGGTGCCATGCCTCGGTTCCCCTAGTTGGTTTATCACTGGACGCCAGGCGTTCCCCCCATATGCAATAGGTTTTCGATTAGTAGTGAGGGTATAATAAGTCAATCATGGGGATAATATACCATTTATTATAAGAGTAATAAACCAATGGAAAAAATGAAAAATAGAGTAATTACATCTCACTCTAAAAAATACCATTATCTCATGATAACCAAAAATTGGAATACAACATAAAAACTAAATTTGTACACATTCCATGAAAAAGTAAGTTTATATTGTCAAATTAAAACTCAAAATGAAAATACTACTCCTGAGAGGTTATCAAACAACATCTGGTTCCCTCAACCATGCTCAATCTCAACTCATTCATCCAAAACAAGGTCATTTCCCCTATCCTATCATGCATCCTTGAAATCTATTTGGGTACCGATCTAGAAGACCATGTAGTGGGTGACTATAACATAGTAGGTCACTAAAAATGTTGTCTAGAACAATATATAGTCAATAAAAATGTATTAAGTTCCATAAAAAATAAGTACAATGCAAAGGTAAATAGTTATCCCTTTAATATTTATTCATTATTTAACTACACAAACCCCTGGGTTCCCATGGACAAGAAAATCTTAATACTTACTTCAACCTATGTCAGAGTATAAACCATTTAACATTATTAATTAACAATTCATTACACTAAAATGGACATTATAATCCATTTTAATCAATCTATAAAATGGATAATTGAAATTGTAGTCCAATGCCAACAATTTAGTTTTAGGTTATCATACCTATGACACTGTGGGAATGGGAAGCCACAGACCATGTAGAAGAAATATTTATCACTATGGGATTTGGATGCAATTGAACATATCCCACAGATGTGGGATTTTGATGTAGCATACCATTTCACACAAATTTATAACACAATTTATTACTATAAGCATCATAAGTATCTGACCATGTCCCGCACACATATATAACATGTATTATAATATCACTATATCCCAATATATTTATAACATAGAAGTATATATTAGTCACCATTAATCTATTTATTATACTTACTCATCAAAATCATGCATTAATTAATTGAAAATTATTTAATCCAATTACATTAATTAATTAGAAAAATATTTAATCTCAAAATTAATCTTTAATTAATTCAATAATTAATTTATCCTATCAATCTGAATAATTAATTATACAAAAAATTAATTATGTTTATTTAATTAAAATAAATCATGGATTAGTTATCCATATAATTTCTATTAATTAATTCAACAATTAATTAATCATTTCACATATATACATCCAATAATTTATTCAAAATTTAATTATCCCCAAATTCAATATCAAACATTATTATAACATACCTATTAATTAATTATCCAAATTTCATAATTCAATAAATTGATAATTAATTCATCAATTAATTATCCAAATTGCACAATTCAGTTATTCAATATAATCCCCAATTCATTAATTAATTAATTTACTACATTAATTAATTCAATTTAGTAATTCAAATTTCTATGAAAAACCATGAAATTCTAAATTCACATACACATAATTGAAATCATGATTTTTGGATTTGGAATAAAATACCACCAAACTCGAATCATTGATGAGTGATAACTTTACAGAAATTCCCAAAATTCAGAATATAAATGGCATATAATGTGATCCATATCTATTATTGGGATGGGTGAAAAACTTTGATCCATGATTCAAATAATGGAGAATGGATTTTAGGGAGAATTTGAATCCTTTAAAAGAGCTCCAAAATAATAAAATAGAGCCTATTGGTGAATTCGGGTCAATTTGGACTTAATATGTGAGTTCTGGAATAACTAAAAGTAGTTTTACAGTTAACTAAATTATAGTTCATGGTTTTCTAAGCTGAGGAACACAATTTCCCCTAATCATGAACCAAAACTGTGTGCCTCTTTTATAGGGGTTCACAGTTACTCCTAAGAGGGAACAAAATTTCACAAATTGTGTGGCAACCATACAATTCCCCTATAACCAAGGTTTCATGGTTTTCTAGGTTGGAGAACATTGTATTCCCAAACTGTGGACCAACCATGCACATCCCTCTTTCATTAATTTTTTCAAAAATTCCCACACAAATGATCCCAATGGTAGAACACAATTGAAAATTACTCAATATTTGAAAAAATATTACCAGCTAATGAGCCTGACACAACTTTAGAAAATGTCAGGATCGTCAAATCTCCCCACCTTATTACATCTCTTCCTCAAGATTCACTCCCAAGCATCTCTAAGATTCTGAGTAAAAAAGTTAGGTCCTTGTATTCCACATATATCCTCCCCATTCAATATTTCCTCCTACAGACACCAATGTTTCCACAATACATGAACTATCTACATGGCCATTCCCTAAAACACTATTTCACTATGATCCATCATACGTATTAGATGATCTTTAAAGGATTCATGTATCTAAAGCTTAATATCATCCACATCATTCACATGAAAATGGTTAGGGTGATATCGTCATAGTTTTAATAATAGAAAATATCATTCATAGGATGTTATCATTATGAATGATCCATTGAATACGCCACCAACACGATTCTCTTCATAGCATCAAACATTCCATTGAACATGTGTTTCATTTTTACATACTTATGTATCCTATAGTGACCCAACCTAGAAGTCACCCAAATGAACACATGATCACCCTATATAAACCCTAGGGGTAATTGATGCCAATCATCATACGAATTTTGTCTACAATGATCTATATCCATAAGTTTCGTAGTCAACTAAACCTTCTCTGGCATATCCTATATGACACTCAGCCCCAGTAAATTTGGCCTACTATAATGTGCCTTGTATGGTTTTATCTATAACATATCTTGATTATTAATGTTACAATATTACTACACTTGTGTTTTTTCTTCTCCTAAGACCAACTGAAGTCTAGAATACTTACTCATAGCATATCCTCATTATCCTATATAATATGATTTGACTTCACATATGTCTATAGGTGGAAAGGTGTAATCTATAGAACCCACATACCAAGAACCTTCCCTAAGCCCTTCCATAAGTGATATTTAATGTGTCAGTCTTGGTATAAAATTATAGTATTTGGTACCTTATCCAGATAGACTATTTCTTGAACCTACACATATCTCATGTCCTCCACTGATATAGTATCCCGCATATGCATTAAATGTGCTACATTAATGACTTTATAACCAAAAACCAAAGTATTTTCATTCTTATATGGAATCCCTGGGAGATCCAAAACAAATTCCATGGTCATATCAGTCTACATCCATTCCCGGATGTGCAACAACTGTAGTAACCCTCTAAGTCGTTGATTCTCATCCTTCACCTACTAAAAGGTGTAACATCATGTCATGAACCCTACAATGTCCTTTAACATGATTTCCCACCAAAACTTTCGCCATATGTCAAAGTACATTTTGGTCACCCATGGATGTACCACCCACTTCATGGAATGAAAATACCACATCAACTCCTAGAGCATAAATATAGGAACAACAACCGAATTCTTGACCTAGATGATCTCTTCATTATCTATCAACTAGTTTTATGTTGTATCCCTACATTCAATGCTTTCCCACAATGTTAACCATTTCAGATCCTCATATTTTATGTTCTAGATCCATCCCAAAAGTCTAGACTCCACTAAAACTGGCACTAGTTTCCACTAATCCTAATTATACTAAACCAACATATGTGTATCCTCTAGTAGGGTCATCATTTTCTACTAATCTTCAAACTCATTAACCACAAGTGTCAGAGTTTTCTTGATCAAAGCCTCATAGAAAGTATTTAATTTTCTTGTTTTGTATACTAATTAGAAATAGAAGGATTGCATATACTCAACCCATCTCCACATTTGTATAATCATATCTTGCCACAAAAAGATATACTTCAATCCCTTATGATCATTATGAAGAGTGAAATTTTCACCCAATAGATAATTCTACAAACAATTCAAAGCATAAAAAATTACAGCCAACTTGATATGGTGTGTAGGGTAATTCCATTCATGTGGCCTCAACTACCAAGACCCATACACCACCACATGATATCCCTACTTCTAGAAATCATCATGTCCTATCCCAGAATCATCATAATACATTGTATGTTCCTAACATGGCTCGGGTAGGATTAAGGTTTGTGTCAATGTAAAATGATTCTTTATATTTTGGAAGACATTCCCACATGCATCCGACCATTTGAACATTACCCACGTTTTAGTCAATCCCATTATAGATTCTACAAATCAATAAATTTCATATATAATCCTCTTATAATATCCATCTAATCCCAAAAAAGCTTCATACATTAACAAAATTATTTGGAATCTCCAAAGAAACCATTGCATGGACTTTCTCTGGGTCTACTAATACAGCTTCCTCAAAGATTATGTGACCTAATAAGTTTACCTCATTAATCAAAAAATGACACCTAGACATCTTGTTGTATAGTAGATCCTCTCTCAGTATACATGGAATGGTTTAATGGTAATGGGAATGACAATTTTGAGTCTTTGAGAATAATAATATTTCTTCCATAAACAATAAAAAAAATTAATTCAGGTACAGAATAATGATTTTAATCACCATGTCCATAAATACTTCAGGTGCATTCTTAACCCATATG
This sequence comes from Viscum album, assembly GCA_963277665.1. NCBI lineage: Eukaryota > Viridiplantae > Streptophyta > Magnoliopsida > Santalales > Viscaceae > Viscum > Viscum album. The sequence continues at coordinate 1,221,960,816 of OY728131.1, read as the reverse complement.
GCATACAGAGAAAAATTAATGTTCCTACATTCTTCAAAAAACAGTTCTCAGAATATCATATTGTTTACCTCTCAACTGATGATACCTTGATCTGAATTAGATCTTTGAGAAAGCATAATCTCCCCTCAACTAGCCAAGGAGATCACTAATACATAGAAATAGTTATTTTTTCTTCACAATCATTTGGTTCAACTTCTTAAAAGCAACACATTAGTGCAAAATCCCATCGGTTTTCTTAGAAAATAACATAGGGGGGCCCTAAGGTGACATACATGGATGGATAAAACCCTAAACATATAACACTTCTAGTCATTTCTTAATCTCTTTAAGGTATTTCAGTTCCATTTTTTGTAGTGGAATTGAAACTAACATAAATCATAGTATGATCACAATTGTTAACTCCACATCACTCTTAAAAAAACCCCAGAGAAGTCTTCAAAATAGAAATCTCTAAATATATCCCCTATAGGTACAAAGACAACTTACATAACACCACCATCGTCCTATAATAAACTTGCATCCTTGGAAGTGAGCTCTCAAATTTTCTATATAATTTTCCCTGGATAGACTACCGGAATATCCCACTCTCCGTGGTGAATGTAACAGACACCATTATGAGACATAAAAGATTCCATCCACTGGTAGCAATCAATTTGGTCCCATTATGCGACTAGCTCGACCATACTTATAATTAGGTTGTAGCCTAACATTTCAAGAATATAGAGATCATAGATAAATGGAACTCACGGTTCTCAAGAGAACACCCCATGCACATACAGATGTCTTTAGACTGTAAGCCCAACATTGTATCTATCGTTATAACCACTATTACAAAATACACCATTTTTTCAGGCCAATAGAAATTTTTTGATGAATAATTGAATGAGTGGAACCAATATAAAATAAGGAACTAGATAATGTAGAAGCTACAAGAATATTACCTATTACTATTGATGGTTCATCCTTTCTATGTAAAAGTGTAGGATGAATGGAATATAAATTTCCTACCCCACTTACATGGGATTATGTATGACTTCCTTCGGCTAAACCACTCTACCGATTTTGGTACTCTTTCCTAGAAGCACCATGTAAAATTACTCTATTTCATTGGATATTAGAACTTTAAATTCCATCCTAATATGGTGTATAATACCCCCTTCCCACACTCTAGTTATGTCTAGATCTGCTATCACAATCCCTATAATGTGGGTTCCTCCAAAACCTCTATACATATCCCACATTTCTCAGCCTAAAAACTCCACTAGTGGTTAGGTACAATGTTCTTATATGTTTCTGATCCTACAACACTCGTGGAAACCACATGGGTATGTTTTTGTGTTACCAACCCTTCCCTATGGTTACTCTTATTTCCACTAATCTAGGAGAACGTAAAATAAATACGTTTACTTCATGTTTGATGTTGTACTTCAGGACCATGCATAAGAAACCACATTTCCACCACTGGAATCTTTCTTTAGGGTCCCCTTAGATATGAGAGCTAGATTCACCACCTCTGGAAACTTCTTTTGCCCAAAAATATTTATCTGGGAATTTCACTTTTATGTCTATCTTGGAATGACTTTCTTGTAGTACCCTCATGTCCTACCAGTGCTAGAACAAAGCAATACAAATATGTAAAGTGTCGAGAATATTCAATCATAGGAATATTCCCCAAATTCATCCTCATGTGCTTATATTCTCCCTAATTTCTCAATGTTTCTGGGGAGATATGTTCCGTGAAGTTATATTGATATTCGTTCCTTTCCCTAGCTTCCATATATCCAGTAAGATTATGAACATCCAACCAGCTATTCACTGATCCCTATAGCATATAAGAATCTAACTTGAGCCTATTCACAGTAAGAGTCTTAGTGTGGTCATGTATAGTCTAGATATACTCAATCTAGAACTCATATCCCTCAGGTCCACAATCTACAATAAATGTCCATGGATGTTGTAACTAAAAATAACACGTCAGATCTGAAATTCCTTTCACAACCTACCCAAGGTCTGTTTCAAAGAATTGCATTAATCGGGTGAAATTCTCTTGGAACTTCTCCCCTACTTCCCAAACTCACACTACTGGTGTCTCGGGATCCAAAACTAGTGGAGCATATCCAGACATATCCTCATTTCATCATCTTAACAATCATTTCCATGGAGGAAAATCTCTACAATTCCAAACACACATCTTGGCACTCATAAAACAACATTATCAAATTTATATTAGAGGAAATCACAAAAATACACAACAATTATTTTCCTTAAACATCGGTGTGCGGTCAAAATCGAGGGGCTATCACTACCCTTAACCATCCTACACTTAGGTCATCATTAATAAGGGAAACCAAAATCTCATTATTCACATTCTATTATAACCCCATTTCATATTATTTTTCTTCATTTTTTCATTTTGAATGTAATATTAGGATTCATTTCCCACTTTATTTCACAATATGTGTAATAGTTCAAGTTTAACAGCATACCCCAAACACATTTTCCCTTGGATGCCCAAAATGATTCATGTCACAAAATAATCCTAAGTTCCTAGAATGATGCATGCATACTCAACTCTCAGGCCATAATGATCCATGAGTCAATTCTCAATAAATTTCAAAAACATAAATCACATCACACAACATGTATGTCACCCATGGTGATATAATATTCAACTATAATAGGAAAAGGAAATAATATTGATCCCACCCGAGTGTTTTGGGTTTCCCCCATACATGTGTTAGAAACTCCCATGAATAATCTCATAACCAAGTCCCAACTCTTCCAGGTCTTCTATATAACATTTTAAAATGTAATATAAATGAATAAAAAAGAGAACCTCCTCTGATACCACTTTATAACATCATTTATTGGGTGCCACTCACTGTTTCCCTGAGTCGATTGGTCACATTACCTTAAGAGCACCTCCATGTATGCCATAGGCTATCGACTATTAGTGAGGGACTGATAAATTGACCATGGAGATACTGTATGCTCTTTTTTCCAAGTAATATGCCAGAAAAAATAAATAAACAATTATATAATAACATCTGATGGTAAACAATACCAGTATCCCGTGGTAACCAAAATTAGGTATATAATTTTAAAACTAATGTAGTAAACATTCCACGCTACAGTGCGTGTCAAGTCTAAAATGAAGACTCAAAATAAATTCCCTGATTACTCTATGGAAGGTCCCAAACCACATTAGGTTCCCTCAACCATGATCCATCCATACTCATCTATCAAACAAAGAGTTGTTTCCCTTATCGGGTCCTGCAACCAGGAAATTTGATTGGGTACCAATCAGGAATCTTTAGTAGGGACTGAGTAAAAATTGTTATTTTATGACTAATCATGACTAAAACGAAATCCATCTAATAATAGTATATATAGTTTTATAAAGAAGTTAGTACAATTCATTATTAAACAATTATCCCTTTATAACTTATTCTTTGTTTAACTACATACCCCCTCGAGTTCCCAAGGACACCCAAACCTCAATACATGCTTTAGCCTAGGAAGGTGTCAAAAACATTTCACATTATCTTTTAAAAATTCATTGAATAAATGGGCTTTCATAATCCTTTTCATTTCCATCTCGAAAAGAGAAAATTGGAACACTAGCCCAATGCCAAAAATTTGTGTCTAAGACATCATGCCTAGGATCATGTGGGTTTCAGAAGAAGCAAACCATGTGTCACAAATATATATAATAATGGGATTTGGAAGTAACAGATCAATTCAATTACAGGTGGGCTTTGAAGAAGCAGGCCATTTTCTACACATATTTGTCACACAATTTGTTACTATAGGATTCAATAGTAGCACAACATGTCCCACACATGTTTATCACAGACATCATAAAATCACAATATCATAATATCTCTATAATAAATCCATCACGATTAATCAACATTAATCCCTTTATCAAAATTATCCACCACAACCATTCAATAATTATTTCATAAATTAATTAATCCAAGTTCATTAAATAATTCAATAATTAGTTAATCTTAATAATTTCTTTCAGTTAATTCAATAATTAATTAATAATATAAATCCCATTAATTAATTATTCAACTAATAAATCTAATCTATTTCATCAATTAATTTAATAAATAATTAACCTTATAAAATCTATTAACTAATCATTTCATATATAATCATAAAATAATTAATTAATAAATAAATTATCCCCAAATCCCCAATTTATTATTACGATAATTAATCTATCAATTAGTTATCCAATGTTCATAGTTCAATACATTTATAATTAATTCATCAATTAATTGTCATAATTCTACAATTCAATTATTAAATCAAATCTGAAATTTCTCAACTATTTAATTGACCACATTAATTAATTCAGTATTGGAATCCAAATGGATAAAAAAATCCAAGAAATTTTAATATCACATAGTCATAATTGAAATAATGAGTATGAGATTTTAATAAAATACCACCTACCTTTATTCATTAATGAGTGGTCACCCAATGAGAATCCCCAAAATTCAACAGAGTTATATCGTATCATGAGATCCATATATTTAATTAAGAGGGGTGAAGATCTTTTTTTAGGTATTCATATCATGGATAATGGAGGGAGAGAAGGCATAGAATTTATTTGTATATATCAAGACTCATGAAGGAGATCCTAGGGATGAATTGGGGTTGATTTAGATTTTTAATCGGGTGTTCAAGAATAATTAAAACTAGTCTTCACGTCAAATAAATTCATGTGCACGATTTTAAAGGAATGGGTGAATGGATTCCCCTAACCGTGCTCCTAAATAATGACCCTCATTTATTGAGGAGAATGGTTACTCCAATGAGGGAACATGGTTTCAAAAATTAGGTTCCAACTCTGCAATTCCCCTCTATCTAGGGTTTCATGATTTTCTCTAAGCATGCACAAAAAATGAACAACCCTCTTTCATTTGTTTTTCTCAAATTTCCTTCAAAACACTACCCATGGTAGAACCCAAGGAAAAGTACAAAAAAATTATCAAAGGATTACTTTTTAAAGAGCTTCAGACAACCCTTGATAATTTTAGGATCTTAAAATCTCCCCACCGTTTAACATATACTCATCAATCTAAACTCCCAAGAATCTCTGAGATTCCTAATAAAAAATATCAGTCCTCTAAGAAAACATATCTTTTTCCCCTTCCCTTGTTTCCTCATTCACACACCCAAGTTTCCACAAAAAATGAACTATCAACACGACCACTCCTCACACCAAATTCACAGAATAGTACACAACACATATCGAATTCTCCTCAAAGGATGCATCTATATCAAGCTCCTCGTCATTCAGGATGATCACATTAGAAGGTTCAAGGTGATACCTCCATAGATGTGATATATGGAAAACATTGTTCATAGAACTATATCTCTAAGGATAACCAAATTAGTTTGTCATCGGTCTAGTTTTCATAAAAAGCTCAAATAGTCTGACAAACATGTGTTCCTGTTTTCCCTATATCCATGACATGTGGTGACCCATCCTTGATAAAACATCATGTAATACATGATCACCTTCTATAAGCTCTATTTCTCATCAATGTATATTAGTAGACATCTTTTTCTACCCGGACTCAAATCCATGTGCTTCGGAATCAACTAAACCTAGCCTAACGTATCCTTCAATAGACTTTGTCGCAATAATTCTAACTCACCTTCCTCTATCGAGCATAAATGTAATTTTCATGGACTAACATGAAGTACCATGTAGGTTTCAATCTATATCATAGCCTAATAAATATTTCTAGAGGTAAAATCAAATAGTTCATGGTTCTTCTCCAAAGACCCACTAATGTCTAGAACACAATCTTGTAGACTATACTTAAGAAATTTTATAATACACTCCCACTATTTATCTATTTTTCAGTAGAAACTTATACTCAATAAAACATTCATAACAAGTGATTTCTCTAATCCCGGCCATAATCACAATGTAATGCATGAGTCACAGTTAGATACTATAGTGTGTGGTATACTGTTCGAATGAACACTTTGTCAAACATTCAAATCTCCAGCTAGGCCTATTGGGAATGACTGTTGTAAATTCAAGTAATACGGTACTTTTGTTAGCCTATCCACAAAAACTAAAATTACATCATTCTTATGAGGCATGCCTGGGAGTCCCATCATATATTCCATGGTCACATTATCCCACTTACATTTCATAATAGGAAATGGTTTTAATAACCCTCTATATTGATCATGCTCGGCCTTCGCCTACTACAAGGTGTAGCATCTTTTATTGAACCTTTATATATCTTATTTCATGATAATCCACCAAATATATCATTGTATGTCATGGTACAGTTTGGTCACACATGGATGTACCACCCACTTTGAGGAATGAAAGTCTCGCATCAACTCCTAAATAGTATAAGGCACAACATCTGGATTATAGAAATAGATGATATGTCCCACATCAACCAGCCAATCTAAAGGATTTTTCCCACCTTCAATGCCTTCTCTCCAAGATAAACATTCTGAATCATCATACTGCTTGTCCTTGATCTATCTTAAATGGGTAGACCACACCGAAATTGATAATAGATTCATCGATTCTCTTAAACCACCACATGAATATATTCGAGTGGGGTTATAATATTCCACTCAGCACTAGATTCATGAACCTCCTGCTCTTGAGTTTTCATGCTCAAAGCATTAGCCACACTATTTCTTTTTTGGGCAGATATTCTAACTCAAAATCATGAAACTTCTTATACACAACCCATCTCTGCAACTGGATATTCAAGTCTCATAAAAAATATAATCTTTATGCTCTTTTGATTAGTATACACAATTAAATTTTCTCTAAACAGATAATGTGACATATAATTAAAATAAAAATCCACTCTAGACAACTCAATATTTTCTATAGGTAAATTCTGTTTATGTGGCCTCATATTTCGAGACCGATATGCCACCACACGATCCCCCTACATCATGAAAGCTCTGAGTCTGATCCAAGAAGCATTAAAATTTACTGTATATTCTTTACATGGATCAGGTAAGATCATTATTGGTGTCGGCGTAAAATTATTTTTTATCTACAATAATGATTTATCACATGCATCAGATCATTTTAACATTATCTAATTTTTGGTCTAGCCTGTAAAATGAACTGCCAATCAGGAAAATTCCTTCACAAACCACTGATAATATCCATATAAAATCAGTCAGCTTCGGATTTCAAAATTAATCATGGGATTCGCCCAACATACCACATACTTACCTTTTTCTAGATCCACTGAAACAAATTCCTCTAAAATAATATCACCCATCCAGTGTACCTAATCAATAAAAAACTAACACATAGATATATTGGAATATATATTTTTCTCTCTCTGTGTCCTCAAAAATATTTCAAGGTGTTGGGCATGATCTAAACTATTGAATTAAACCAATATTTCATCCATGGACACTACCATAACTAGATTCTGGTACAGATGAAATATTACAATCATCAATCCCATATATACGACTTGTAAATTTATCAACTCAAAATGGATTACGGTGAAATCATTATGTCCATAACTACATTTGAAAAACATTCTCAGTGTATCATAATGTTGAACTCTCAACTTGTGATACCCTGAAATCAAGTAAAAATTTGTGATTATGAAGACTCCCATAAATTGTTAAAAGATATCATTGATACGCAGAAGTGGATAGTAGTTATTCATAGTTATATGATTAAAAATGTGGTAATCAGAATATAAGCACAAACACCCATCAGACTTATTAGTAAAAAATATAGGGTAACTCTAAGTTGAAATACTTGGATGGATAAAACCCTCAACCTCTAACTCCACCTGCTGAGTCTTGAGCTCTTAAAGCTCTTTTAGATCCATTATGTATGGTGGAATTGAATCTTCCTTAGCTTCTTGAATGATCTCAGCTGTGAATTACACAAATCTATCAAGAAGGAAACCGTAGAACTATTCCAGAAACCCATCCTAAAATCTATCAACTGTAGGTGTAAATAAATCCTTTTTTACACATTTATCATCCAACAAAAAACTTGAATCATGGGTGGTGAGATCTCCCAATTGCAGATTAATTGCCCCTACTCGGCCTTCCTAGATATCCCACTCTCTAATGTGTATGTAATGGTCACCATTAAGATACAAGTAATATACACTCCTCTAGTAACAATTATTTTTTCCTTAGTGTGTGACTAGCTAGTCCATACATATTAATAGTTTGAATCCAATCATTTCAGGAATAGATATTCCCCAATGAAAAAGGTACTTGCCTATTTTAAGAGAACACCCATTTATACATAGATTTCTCTTGACCGTACTCCAAACAGTGTATCTGTCAACATAACACCACTAAAAGACCCCACCTCTAAGCTTAATCTATTAACAAGTTCTACAAATATAAAGTAATGGGAGGCACATGTATCAAATAAGGAAAGAGATAATGTTGAATCTACATGAATTTTACCTCTCACTATCAATGGTCTAACCTCTCCTTCCCTAAGAGTAGGCTAAACATAATGTAACTATTCTACCCATCATCATTATGATGAATTTGAACTTCCTTGTGATTAAAAATTCTAATAATACAACTACCCTTTCCTAGAATCACCATTTTCACTACCTATATTTCCTTGTCTAGTAAAACTCTAGATTCCAGACAGATATGGTGTAGATGACCTCGATCCTACACTCGGGTTATGTCTAGCTCCTCCATCACCAACCTTATGACGTAGGTTTTGGATGAATCACTTAAATGTCCCATCATTCCATATACTTGAAACTTTACTAGTGGTCGAGGAAATTATTTTTCAGAAGTGTCTGGTCTAACTACATTGGTAGAAAACCACATGGGTAAGGTCCTATATAACTGATCATTCACTATGGTTACACTTCAATCCACTACTCTAGGATAAATTCTTATAATGATGTTACCAAAATTGTAAAGTCGTACCTATGAAATTTACAGAAGAAACCACATGTCTTCCATTGAATTTATCCTTCTAGTTCTACTTAAATATGATTCCCTAATTCACCTCCTATAGAAACCTACTCATCCAAATCATAATTACATGGGACATAATTTCACATTTAACTATATCCTAGAACATCTTTTTCGTAGTATCCTCAAATCCTAAAAGTGTTGGAACAACATGCTGCAAATATGAAATGTGTCTAGCGTAGTCTATCACTAACATATTCCTTAAAGTAAACCTCATGAACTCAGCTTCTCTCTTATATCATAGTGTTTTTTGATAAAATATTTCCTTTATTTTCTCTTTAATGTACTACCATTCCAAAGATTCCCATTATCCTGTCATATTCTGAACATCCCACCAATGCTTCAAAAAATCCATTTTTATATAGGTATACATCTTGACCCTCTTCTTAGTAAGAGTATCCATGTGGTTAGGTATAGTCTCGATAGAATCAAACTAGAACTGATCTCCCTCAGGTGAATAGTCTCTAGTAAGCACCAGAGGGTGTGGTAACTAAAAATACCTCATCGAAGCAGGGATGATTTTAACAAACTAAACAAGGTCTTTTTTGTGAATTTCAAGAAGAAAGTGTATTTCTCTTAGAAATTCCCCCATACATTCTAAACTTACACTATAGGTTCCTTAGGTTCCACTACTGGGGGATCATCTCCACCCATATTCTAATATCATCCTCTCAAAAATCATCATCATGGAGGTATAACCATATAATTCCAAACACATGTCTTAGGAATCATAACATAACATTATAACATTCGAGTAAGAGGAAAATACCAACAATACATGACATGTTTTCCCCTAAACCTCACCATGGGGACAAAATCATTGGACTATCACTTCCTGTAATTGTCCTACACCTAATCCTGCTTTAATAAAGTTAAACATGTTCCCATTATTCCCATTTTTTAGTATACCATCTATTCATTTCTTTCATCAATTTTAAATTTTAAATTTTATATTAGGTACTATTTTAAATATTATTTCAAAATCAAGGAAAAATATTTCACGTTCAATAACATACCAAAAACATATTTTCTCATGCATTCTTAAAAAGATGCATGCCAAAAAAATAATACTGCATTCCTAGAATGATGAATCAAAACTCAATTCTAATTCCATAATGGGCCACGATTCGGTTCTAAAAATACCAAAAACAAAAACAACATCACACAATAATTGTTTCACATAAGGTGAAATAATATTCAACCATAATAGGAAATGAAAATATAAAAAATCCCACCCTAGGAAGTTGGCTTATCCTCTATAAATGGCTTTGCAACTCTCAGGAATGGGCTCATAACCAAGGGTCAACTATTCATAGTCTCTTATCTACCTTTCCTAAACATCATGTCAAAAAAACATCCTTTAAGATGACTTTGTAATGTCCCGTGCATGGTTCCATGCACTGGATCCCAAAGCTGGTCAGTCGCATGACCACATTCATGCTTTTTGGTACACTAGAGGCCTCCGACTAGCATTGAGGGTATGATAAATTGATCATGGTGAGACTATAGCCTTTTTTATAATAGTAATACACCAGTGGAAATTAATAAAAAATAGTGGAATAACATCTCAATGAAAACAATTCCAATATCTCATGAAAAACAAAAAAAAACTAGGAATACAATATCAAAACTAACACAATAAACATGCCATTCTATCCTATATGTCCATTGTCAAAGTAAATCTCAAAGTAAAGGTTGTGACTACTCTCAAGTGGTTCCTGAACAAAATCTTGTTCCCTAAACCATGGTACATACCAACTTTTCCATCTAACACAAGTATTTTTCCCTAATCATGTCCTACAACTATGAAATCTATGTGGGTACTGATCAGGCACCCCAAGTAGGGTGTTAGTACAACTCAGTAGGCCAAAACCAATGGTGCCTAAAATTATATCCAGTCTATAATAGTGTATGGGATTGTGTAATGAAATAAGTGTAGTTCACAAGTTAATAGTTATCCTTGTATCACTTATTATTTAACTAACAACATAAACCCCTAGGTTCCAAAAGGCAACAAAACCTCAATAAATGATACATCCTATTTCAGACTCCAAACCATTTCACATTATCTATTTACAATTTTTTAATCTAATAGGGATTTTATAAAAAATTTCATTTCAATCTATTAAATTGATAATTGAAGCCCTAGTCCAATTCCAACAATTTGGGTTTAAGTCATCATACAAAGGACATTGTGGGATTAAGAATCATTATACTATGTCCAACACATATTTATCATTATGGGCTTTATAAGAAGTAGACCATATCCCACACATGTGGTTTTTGGAAGTAGCAGACCACGTCCCAAACATATTTTTTACCAAATTTATTACTATGTGCTTTAAAAACAGGATACCATTTCCCCCACATGTATATAAGATATATCATAAAATCACTATATGTCAATATCTCTTTAAAAAATAATGAATATTAATAAAAAATAATCCCCTTGTCACAATTATCCATCAAAATCATCTATTACATAATTCAAAAATTAATTAATCAAAGTCCTTTAATTTATTCAATATTTAATTAATCCGAACAATTTACTTTAATTGATTCAAAAATTAATTATTCTTATTAAAATAAATAATAAATCTTGCAACTAATTAATCACATATCTTCCATGAATTAGTTAAAATTATTAATTAACTATATAACTTCTATTAAATAATTCTATAATTTATTAATTATTTCACATCTAAACATCCAATAATTAATACACAAACTAATAAAAATCAAAAATCCAACAAATAAAATTTTGATAAATAAATTATTCATTAATTATTCAAATTTCAGAATTAAATTTATTGATAATTAATTCATCATTTATTTTTCGTCATTCCACATTTCAATTAGTCAATCAACTCCCCAATTCATAAAATAATTAATTGAAAACATCAAATAATTAAATTTAGAAATTCCAATTTTGTAAATGAGCCATATAAATTATACAATAAGATAAATATAATTGAAATCATGGATATTTATTTGAATAAAATACCACCTAATTTAATTTTTTTATGAGCGTTCTCCCAATGGAAATCCTCAAATTTCAGTGGAGTAATGATGTAGAATGAGGTCTGGATCTATAAGTGGGATGGGTAAAAATGTGAAATCCATACTTCAAATTGAGAATGATGAAGGATGGAAAGTCTAGTAATCTTATCAGAGAGCTCCAAAATCATGATAGAGAGACTATTGGTGAATGGGGTTGAATTCGAATTAAAATTGGGGGTTTGGGAATAATTTAAACATATTTTTATGTTAATTAAATTATCATGCATGATTTTCTAGGGAGGTGAAAAAGGTTTCCCCAAACCATGCACCTAAATTATGCACCTCTTTTAAATTGGGTCAAATTTACCCTTAAGGTCAAGCACATTTTGAAAAATAGTTTATCAACTATTCAATTCCCCTCTCTCCAGGGTTCACGGTTAGCTGGGTTGGGGGCATCGTTTTTCCTAACCTTTCACAAATTTTTCACTTCACTCATTCATTAATTTTTCTCAAATTTTCATCCAATCACAACCCAAAGGTGGAAAAAAAGAAAATAACAAAAAATAAGAAAAAATATTACATGTTTATGAACCTAGGATAACTCCAGAAAAGGTTAGGATCCTTAATTTTAGAATACAAGTGGACTACCACATCCACAGAGCAATGTGATTCATTATTCATTTTCAATTAACATTAACTATAATTAGGATTGATTTAATTAATATATATATATATAATCATGATTTTATATTTTGGACTTATTTTCTACCTTTCTTTCATTCCATCCATTAAGAAGTGAAAACCTCACTCATCTATGCGTACAAACCACCTCCTCCAGGAAGTGATGTAATACATCATGCATCACCACACTATATATATGGATGTATAATAGTATTTAATAAATATATTTGATTTTACATAAATTATTGGGATTTTAAATATGATGGAACAATTACCATGGTTCATGCATCAAAATATTCAAATAGAAATATTCATAGAAATCAGATTAGTTTTCAACTGAATAATGATTTTAATGAAAAAAATGTTTTTAAAAGGGTAAATTGAAATTATATGAAGATTATATATAGAAATATTTAAAGTAATATGGATCCAAAAATATTAATAGTATATGAAAAAAATTATATTTTTATTTTCTATGTATAAGAATAAAAATAGGATATTAGGTAAAATTTTAGGTTACAATTTCATTTCATTTCATGATTATTAATGATAAATTTTCATTAAGAAAAATTATATGATCCTTGTCCTTTAATGTATTATAAATACATTTAAAAGAGATACATTATTTTTAAAATTAAATCTCAACAGCCTTTATATTGGTGAATAATAATCGTTCCAACAATATAATAGTTTTCTCGAGTGTCATAAGGGTTTGGGAAAAAAATATTAAATAAACATGAAATATTTTGTAGGGTTTACATTTGGCACATGGTTTGTAGTAACTGTGACACTTAACCATGAAAAAATATAGGGATGGTTCATGGATGAAATATCATGATTGGGGAGATGTAATACTATGTGTAAATCTATAAAACTAGACATACAACCATGGTATGGTTTTTTATTCTGTGAGAGGTCCCCATAAAACCATGTGACCCCGCTCCCACCCCTAGGATGGAGGGTGTTGAATGGTTGGTGTATAGTTTATCCAAATGTGTATCCAAGATGTGTGCATCATTAAAGGTGTGGTTGAATTCAAATTTATTCAACTATGTCTCTTTGGGTTCTTACTTAATTTTCTTACCCTTTCCACCTCCTTCAGATTATGTGATTAATGAAGTTCTCTCCCCTCTTATAAGGACCATTCTACCTTGATTTTGAGTTATTCAAACCATCATTATTCTTTAATCAATGAACTGTGTGAGTTTTCCAATTCCCTTTATTATGTTTTCTATATTAATCTAGGTTTAATGTTTTTACTCCATTTGAATCATTAAACTGATGTTTTTTAGGAGGAATAATAGAATAGGTGGTTAAGATTATTTTTGCATGAATCGAAGGCCACGTTGAGTGGACCTTATGAAATTGATCTCTAGATTGGTTTATCCATATGATTCGGGATCATTAAGATACTCCACATAGAATATATTTATGTTGGAATCATACATGTTATGAGGACTAGGGAAGTGGTAGTGGGGTATCTAGGTTCGATTTGAGAATCTTCATGGAACTGAATTGATGGAATTCCATGTAAAATTCCTAGAGAAATTTTACCCTATAACACTAGGAAAGGATAAGAAAAAGAGTTTATGTGTTTGAAATAAGAAAGTATTAATTTGATGGAATATGTTGTATGCCTAAAATATGAATAGTTTTTTTAATGTTGATTGGATGCGAGGAAACTGTAAGGATACATTTTCATGAGGTAGTTATACGTGAGATAATGTCCCATGTAAATATATTTCATTTTAAGGGTTTTGTGGAGTTAGTGGATCAGGATATCATATTCTAGGATATCTATAAGGATGATTCTAGCGGTGGTCCGATGGTTCCAACTCGTAGATCTATTGGTACATATTCTAGGATAATGAAATATAGATATGAGAACATCTACTAGGGCATCAGTGGATAGAGCATATTAGTGAGATTCTTAGTCTAATTAGGTAGTGATCAAGTAATCTTTTATCATTGTGGAAGACATGTCCATGTGAGTTTATTTTTTCCACAACTTCTAGTGAAGTTCCAAATTTGAGGATGGATGGGTCACATGAAAAGATTTTATAGGAACATAGGGTAAATGAGAAGTTATGGGGGCCTAGACTGATGCAATGCACCGAATAGTGGTATACTAACTTGTATCAATTGGGCAGTTGTAGTTATGATAATCATACCAATAGAAGAGGTTGATTTTATACATTTATAAAATAGTTCCCCTATTAGATGTGAAATTCACTAAAATTAACACAAATCAGATCCTAGGGTAGCAGAATAAGATAGTCCAATGCAATCCATCCTACTCGGATTGGTAGGGAGGTCTTCCAATCGACTATTCAAGGTATAGTTTTTATATATTACATTATTTCTATGTAATTATTGGATATATGAGACTCATATTATTTTTTATCTACTTGGTTTGTGAACATTTTGGGTCTGCTTCTATAGAATATTTTGTAGGGCTAGTTGATTGACATGTTGTTGGGGTTGTGATCGAAGGGTATTTTGCAGTTCAAGGAGTGTTCCCTCTGTGTTATTTGGTACTAAATACTTTGGGACTTGTACATAATCGAGATTATGGGATTTTACAAGATCATAGTGATAAAATGGTTGGTTACATACCCATATCATGACTAATTTTACTATCATAGAGAGAGTATCACATCGCTTGAAGGTGACAGTTATGTCAATTAGGGGAATGAAATATATTGGTAGCTTGTGTTGGGCTAGTTTTTATGCAATAGGATGATATCATGTCCCATATTATGATTATTTTCCTAAATCAAGAGTGAGTAAATCATTATATCTTCCTACTTATAGTAGATCGTTTTCATGATGTGTTTCTTAAGTAATTTTCAAGTCATCCACCACAGATTTAGGTTGAGATCACTATAGAGATAATTCCAAGAGCTATGACTGTTTCTATTATAACATATATAATAGTTTTATAAGATCTATGTGTACATAAATTACATCTATATGAATTCAATAGTAATGATTTAATATATATTTGAATCTCACCTTGCGGTTATACATTTTTTCCAAAATAGATGATGGAAATATGTAGTTTTATGTCGACTATCTCAAGTTAAATCAGATGAAGACTAAGAAAGGATATCCTTTTATATGTATCAATGTTCTATTTTAATAGCCAAGGGGTGACCACATGTTCTCTAATATTTATCTATTTTCATGTTATAATCATCCGATGGTGACACCTTATGATATATCATTTTCTTATTTTTTAAATGAGGTATTGTTTGAATTAGTTATTCCTGATGAATTTTGGGATGGTAAACCAAGATGATGTGTTTTTGACTTTGATGAAATGATTCCTTCATGAGTGACCATATTAGTTTTTAGTAGTTTTTTGGTTGACTTCGTGGTGTACTCTCATACTTATTAAAATCATTCCAAAATTCATAACATCATCCCGAGTACACTAAGAGAACATTGGTTATTTTCCTAGCTGTCTATGTGTAAATTGTGGATAGACATGGTGTATTTCATTGGTCAAGTTATCTAATATAAAGTAGTTTTAGTGGGCCCAGAGAAAATTCAGATTGATTATTCATGAGATAATACCTTGAATTTTTTAAAAAATATTTGAATATTTCTTGTATTTGATGGTTACTCAAGTAGGTTCATCAATGGGTTTCCATGGTTAGAATCCCAACTCTTGGACTTTTCCAAGAACTCTATATGTATTCAGTGGTCTGAATAAATTGATAATGAATTTGAGGTGTCGAAGAATATTTTGGAAACTACCCAAAACATGATCTTAACCATATAATGAAATAAGTAGACATTGTTTTGTGATACATCATGGATTAGAAATTTGGAAGTGATGATACTGGGAGACCGAGTCATGGCATATAGGTCATGATAGTTGATGCAACATAAATAGAAACATCATATGCATGATCTCAAGTTATTTGTAACATTTTATCCCATAAAATTTTGGATCAATTTGATATTAGGTGAGAAGTTAATTTTTATACTAATTACAAGAACCTCACAAGCATAATTTATTGATGTGGCTCAAATAATCGGTAGTGAAAATGGGTAGATTATATTTAGTCTTTTAACTTTGAATTAGAAATTACACTAGGAAAGGGGGATAATTTTACAAATTATTTGAGAAGAAAGACATTGAATTGGTCAGTTTATGAGCCTAGTTTTTAGTGGAGTACAGTGGATGTTTCCACCTACATTCTTATAGGTGTTCAAGAGGAGCATGATCTAGTCACCCCCATGTCCTACTCTATTGAGCCACATCTTTTGAACTATGTCAGGAGAAACATGAAGATTTATTATGTTGAGATATGAGATAAATTTTTTAATGTGGGGAGCCAAAATATGATTAGAATATTTATAAGGATGAAATTATTCATGTTTTTATCCATTTGTTGTACGTAAATGTATGCGTGAAGGGATTATTTGTCTATTGAAATACCTAATAGAAGTGATGAACCCTAGTTTGAAAAAAATCTATGTGATATTCATATATAGTATTTGTACTGAGGAATGAAAAATCATATTCCAGGTATCATGATATGATACTGCACCTATTAGAAGGTCAATTTCAAGCTTCAATGACCTGCTACACTTTTATAGATGATACTCATTAAGTAATGGAAGTAGGATGATTTTACCGTGGATTTTTCTGTGACTTTTGAGAATTCTATAGAAGAATGATTTAATATCGATTATTGGGTATTAGTTGAAAATCGTTTCAAATGTATTCTAATTTAGTAGACATTAACAATTAAGAAGCTGGGTGGATCGTATTTCTAGGAAATATTATGTTTTCATGGGGTACCTTATATTATTATTTTTTCTAATCATCATCTTTTTTTTTACTTCTCTCTCCTTTAAAGTCTTTTATAATTCATTGGGTAATCATGAATTTTAAGTGTATTTTTTCACCCATAGATAGATGTGAAATTAAAAAGTTCTATCTAGGTATTAGAAGACATGTTGATCGAATGTTTACATGGTTTTGGTGGATCATGGGAGAAACACTTAGTTCTTATCGAGTTCATAGATAAACAAATTTATCGCAAGACTACTTAAATGGAACCATATTAAGATATTTATGGAAGGCTAGGCATATGCCTCTTATGTTTGATGGAGGTAGGGAAATCAGATTTGTGGGGAACGTTTATCATACAAGAGACGCAAAATAATGGTCAATTGATTCTGAAGTTTATGGTTATGGCCTATATTAGTTTGAATTAGTATATTGATCAACATTGTTTCCCCTATAATTTATAGTGTTGGATCATGTGTTCATTTGGTTGTCACCATGATTGGGCCACTATTGAATTCATAAGAAGGAAAAGTTCATGTTCAAGTATGTGGGACCATTCAAATTTTAGATATAATTAGACTAATGGTATACTAATTAGACCTTACACTATTTATGGTTATATGAATGACTTTTTTCATGCTTCCTGACTTCAGTAGTATCCCCCAAATCGACCTCATGTTATATAATTTGATGATATTGATCAAGAGTCTAATGTATCCTTTAAAGAGAATCATGTTCTTGTTGTGGGTCATAGTGAAAAAATATTAAAGGGTAATACATTGATATTGGTCCAAGAATTGTGGTAGTATGGTAATTTTTAAGAGAAAACATGAGTGAGTGAGGCAGATATATAGGCCCTTTGGCACATCCTTTTTACCATGGAGTCTTAGTGATGCATAGGATTGCATATTAGGGATGAACTATTATAAAGTGGGGATGTTTTAGGATCCAGACCTTGTAAGGACATAAATTCTTGTTTATATTATCAGATCCCTCATTTTATAGTGGTTAATTAAATTCTTATAAAGAGTATAAAAGGATTCATGGGTGTATTAGGGGTTAGGGAAATGAAATATGGACAAAAAGGCCATACTGTGAAAGGTTCATGAGTGAGCACTAACTATATTCCATAACCAGGAAGCTAGGATACTTTTTACACATAAAATTTTTCTCATGATGTTGGGATTGAATATATCCAAACTGTTGAAACAAATGCAGATACTGGTATGGCTATTAATATGGATGACAGTCACGTCAATGTTGAGAAGGTGTCCAACGCATCAATTGAAAATGTTTAGTTGTTTTGGAGCTGTCCAGGATATACATGAATCAATGAAGGAAGGTGTTCATCAAGAACCGATTTTGCAGGACTCCCCTAATAAGGGTGTCTTCGGCCTTCTAGTTTGCAAGGAAGTCCCTTCACTGAAGGAGAACCATGTAATCCTAGAAGATGATGATAATATTTTAAGTGATTTCTTCTAGGTTCTACCATCTATGGACACAAGGAAGAAATTAACTACTACCTTTCTGCTAATGGCAAATGAATCAAATAAAAGGTCCACCTCTCTCAGTAATGAACCCCCATCCAGGTATGAATCTAGGAAAGGCTGGTCTGAAACTTCCCCTGCTAATATAATGGAATCTAAATCTATAGTACCAGAGAAAGTAATTACACAATGTTATATAGGCCCTAGTAGTGGGAAACTTGCTACTAATCTATGAAGGTCCTCATTTGGAATTTCCAATGGTTAGGGAATGATACCATGGTCAAAACCATTAGGCATATTATTATGACCAATAAACCTATGTTAATTGGCATTGTAGAGCTGAGCATGATTCTTGAGAGATGGATAGATTTCAGATAGAGCTCTCTTAGGTATTACTTTTTTTTGAATAATTAATTTGAGATAGACATAGAATCCTAGTCGGTTTTATAAAACAATAGTGTCAAGATTGATTCTTTCTATAATGATCATTAGTCGGTGAGCCTTTCATGATTCTTCCAATCCAACTATATCATTGTGACGTTTGTGTATGCTTTCAATATATACACCTGAAAAAGGGTGCTATGGAGAAATCTGGCCTATACCTCTAAGAACATGTCTTCCAACTAGATTCTGATATGTGATTTCAATACTATCTGAAGGATGGAGGAAAAAAAACCAGGACTGATTTCTATTGAGCATCAGACAATAAGTTCTCCACTTTCTTTGATCAATTTGGATTGGTTGAAGTTCCCATATCTAGTTTTGATTTCACCTAGAGTAGGTATACCTTATATGAGAGACAGGCTAGTATGATGGATAGGTTCTTGGAGCAAGTGGCTAAGATGGGTGATGCGCTGGATGTTTCTGGTTTGTCACTTCTAAAATGTTACCCTGAACACAATCAATTACTAGTTGATATCTACTTTAATAGATTGAGGTCAAACCCCTTCCTTTTAAATTCATTAATTTGTGGTTTATTGTTATAAGCTATAGAGAAGTCATTATAGATGCCCGGAAATTTATTTTTGTTAGAACTCCTTCAAAGTTTCTAACTAGAAAGATTATGATTACAAAGGCCCAATTCAAAGAATGAAGCAAAAAATTCATTCTCTATTCTTGATGGTGATATTAAAGAGGCTGAATCATATCCTCTTAATTTTCAGCAAGGTAACCTTTCTCAGGATTGACCCTCTCAAGATGAAGCTGCTGAAAACCTAGATAATATGATGAAATCAAGGAGAACATTGCTCATAATCAGTTCAACATTAGGTGGTTGAAAGAGGGATATTGAAACTCATGCTTTTTTTTATTCTATGCACTAGGATAATAAGGTCAATAGGAGCCTTAATGATCTAAATATCGATGGGATCATGTTTAATTCTGAAAATTATATAGTAAATGTTGGGTCCTACTACTTTGAAAAGCTATATTCATATTCTAGGGAGGATAATTCTGACAAACTGATGAAGTGCATTGAGCCAAGTATTAATGATGATCAAAATAAATAGTTAACTGAGATCACTGTCTCAAAGGACATACATGCAACCCTTTCCTCATTAAATGCGGATAGTTTTCCTTGTCTCTATGGCTTCACCAAAAAAAAAATTATGTTTTATTGGGAAATTTTTCATATTGAGGTGATAAACATTGTGAGAGAGTTCTTTCATCATTCCTTGATACCATTTAGGATGAATTCCAACTTTATCGCACTCATTATAAGGAAATATAATCCCTTGGATAATAATGATTTCAGGCCTATAGCTATTGGTAATTCTATTACAAAGGTTATTAGTAAAATCATGGCTCGTAGGCTAGGTGAGGTGGCCTAGGACCTTATATCAATCAATAATTTTGGGTTTGTACCTGGAAGAAACATTTAGAACTACGTTTTCACTACTTCTAAATGTGTTAATGTTATGAAGATGAAGGTTGAATATTGTAATATGGCGTTGAAGGTTGATATCTCTAAGTCCTTTGACAAAATAATATGGGATTTCATCTTTGTAGTACTTAAAATGCGTGGGTTCACACTAAGGTTTACTGGTATGGTCTACTCCATCTTGGAAAGTTCCAGACATTGTTTTCTTGTTAATGGGTCCCCTTGAGGTTTCTTGTAGTGCGAAAGAGGATTTAGATATGGTGCCCCTTTATCTGTATTGTTATTTTCAGTTGCTGAGGATTATCTAAGCTGGTGCATTCATGAACTTGTAAATACTGGCTTGTATAAAAAAAATGAGAGGTAAAAGAAAATTCTTTGCATGCTCAAACTTGATCTATTAATATGAAATCTTTATACTCTTCTTGGATGACAAGAAAACCATATCATTCATTAATAAGAGGTTTTTGGACGATGAATAGGTTACAGGCCACACAATTTGTTGGAACAAGTCCTTTGCTATCTTTAGAGATGGAATTCCCATATCGTTGCAGAACAAGGATGCTAGGAGACTTTGTGTGAAATGGGGATCCTTGCCCTTCACTTATCTTGGACATCCTTTATTCTGGGGTATGGTGAAACATTTACACTTGGAGAGAATTTCTTTGAAAATTACCAATCAACTAGAAATTTGGAATGATAAGACTATATCTCAGGCATGTAGAATTTGTATGGTGAATTCAATTATTATATCAATGTTTGTGTACTATTTCTCATTGTATAGATGGCCTAGGTCCATTGTCAAAATTTTGAGTGGTAGGATACGAAACATTATCTAAACTGGTTCGATTTATGAATGGAATTTTGTCACGGTTGCATGGAAGGAGTGTAACAAACTATTGGGATTGGGTGAAAAGGGAACTAAATACATCATGATTTTTAACGATGATTTGCTCCAAAACATTACATGGAAGATTCATTCCATGAATGATTTCTCAGTGTAGTTTTTGGTTACAATATTTGTTGACAGGCTGCACAGTGGGCATGTTATGTACTTTCAATCCTCTATTTGGACATCGATCAAGAAGGATTACTCAAAGATCATGGAACAATCTATATGGCTGGACTGTACAGATTCTCATTTGAACTGTTGGATGACCCATTGGTTGTCCTGTCCCATAAAAATAATATTTTTTCCCTCCACCCTCCAGGAATCTTGCTATATCGGAATTTCAAGGTAATATGAATGCTTATAATATTCTTCCCAATCATTTTCGCATGGAGATATCAAAATATGAGTATGCGGACTGTCACATATTGGTCTGGATGCTTACTCTTGATGGGAAGTTTTCCAACCATCAATGCTCTATGCTTCAGTGTGGTACATCATCTGGTATACAATTATGGGTGGCTGGATTTTTCAAGTCATTTATTTCCCATAATGATTCCATGCATGTCTGGAAAATATAGAAGTTACGACTGCCTGTCCAAGGTCTTCTTCAGCGGACTAGATAGCATCTTGCCCCAATTTTCTACTTATGTTTGACTGCTGAGGAGTCCTTCCTTCATTTGATTGTTCATTGCAGGTTTATCAGCATGTTTTGGAGCTATGTGTAGGTTATATTTCGGTGTTGCTCAGCTTCGTGTCTTTTGAGACATTGCTCATTTTTATCGACCAGGAAGTATACCGTGACCAAGTTCAATCCCTTCTTGCTTGCAACCACTGTCAATGTATTATCGTACAAATGGAAGGTAATGAATAATCTAATTTTTAATAAATACAAACCCTCCTTTAATGATGAAATCTTGGCTATTCATCGTAACATCTGACTCACTTCTAAGATTCAAAACGAATCAATGAACAATGATGTTTCTGAAATGATTATCTTAAGGACACATGGTGTTATTTGTAGGGCAAGGAAACAATGTGGGGTGAAATTCATCTAATGGTTCCCACCGAACTCTGATCGGATTGAGGTAACTATTGATGGGGCAGCCTCTAGTACACCAGGTATTCCTGTTTGTGGCGGTGTCCTTCCCACCTATCAGGGATTCAGGAAGGGTTGTTTCTTCAACTTAATTGGAAATGGATTTTCAATTGAAGAGGATCTATTTCCTTTGATAAAGGCAATAAGGTATTTCATCCATTATGGTTGATGTACATTATGGCTTGAGTCAAAATCATCGAATGTTGTGAAAATTCTCAAATATTGTTCAAGCAATGTACCTTGAAGAATGTTGTCTCCATGGATTGCTTATCTCCATCTTGTAGACTCAATATCTCTTGATGTCTCCCACATTTACAAAGTGGAAAACCAGGTTGTTAACGCTATTTCTAAATGACCCATTATGGAGTTATGTACCATGAAATGTCTCAAAATTTCCAAATAAGTTTTTTTAATTATATAGAGTTATTTAGAGACTGAAAAATCTGACAGTGCATGATTTCAAGGCCCAGATTCCCCAAACTGGGCCATCAATGTTTTGTTATGCTTTAATTAGCACGAGTAAGAAGTTTTCTAGAAAAAAGATTAATAACTCTTAAGCGTCTTCTCAGATCAGAAATCTGAGGGCACCGTTTCATTCCGGATGGAGAGATTACCCTAGGTGCGACTTAATTTTATTCGGCACATGCCTCCTGTGAGAAAACCTGAAAATGGAGTAACCGTAAATAAAATAATTGAATAAAGTTATTTTATTTTTCAAATGCTTATAACTCATGAACGGTGACTCAGATTGAATATATGAGACTACCGCTGAGCTCATGAAGGTATGTTTTCCTTAGGTAGATAGTAACATTGGTCAGTGTTGGAAAATAGTGGAAGTTATGTTTTAGTAGTAAATAAAATAATTACGTAACAATTATATTATTGTTAAAATACATAACAACTAAATTGTAACTCAGATTGAAAATCTGAGAGTACCGTTGAGTTAATCTGGACATTTTCTCCTTAGGCAGAGCCTAACCTCAACTGGCGTGGGTCTAGGGTGAATATAACGACCCATACTTTACATACATTGTTAATACTTCAAAATTGAATCACACTTATTACAACATATGACAAAACCACAAAGGACCGTATAGGTATAGTGTCTTTAGAAACTGGGAAACATAAACAACTGGTTCATAAATCTTCTACAGTGTCTCCCATTTATTTCATCATATATAGGGTCCCTTTTAGCATATTCTACTTAATATCCATCTTCCTGACCTGGGTAAAAGAAAACATAAAAGGGTGAGCTCAAATGCTCAGCATGGGAAAATAAAGGAAATAAAAATCATATCATATCTTTTTGAAAATCAAAACCTGCAAAAGAGATCATAATATCTTAACATGGAATAAATCATAGAAGTGAAAATGAGATCCCCATAATCATAACATAAAACTTGAAACTTTGTGGCATACACACATAATCATGGAAAATAATTTCTTGTTAGTCATGACTCATTGCCAAGACTATCTTAGTGGACAAAGTCCCTTTCTGAACCGAGTTCACTCCTCGTTTCAGTCCTGTATCACTGAACCGAAATAACCTTCCGTTCCAGCCATGTCTATCTCATGAGATATGAAATCTTTACCCAATGCATTGGAGGGAGATATAGGTCCCACCCATCTTATAATGAATCCTTTCTTATGTGTGCCACATAATCATAAACCATACATCATAGCGTAACCCATGTAATAAAAATGGGATTCTTAAACAACATGACATCATAAAACAATTCATATAAGATAAAGGAATTCATAAAAATATTTCCATCACAACATAATCAAATCCATGTAATAATAGGGATAAAAACAGAACCCTTTTATTATCTTAGATGGAAAATAATTTCGATAAAATACTTGAATTGAATTCTTGAGGAAAATATCCTTTCTTCTTCAAAATCAATTTCTTTTCACAAAACATCATGCAATTTTAAAAGAAAGAGATTTTATTGAAAATAGTCATGAAATCTTTTAGAGGAAGCTTCATTAAAATAAGGCTATATAAAACAGTAGAAATCCGTTCGTGCTCTATAAGTTAAAAAAAACATTCTTCGTACTTTTGTCGGAAAAGTCAAAAAGTACCTCGTACGACAAAAGATTCCTTTCATACATATTACTAAAAACTCACCGAAGGGTAAAAATGGATTTAAACAATTGTAGGTGGATGGAAATAATATTACATATTCATGAAACATGGATGTGGATTATAAAATACACCCCAGTGAATACTTACGAATAATCAATCTCGGATAAAAATGAGATTGTGATATTTCCCTTACCTTAGGTCCGATTTGCTTTGTTCGTGTCCAAAGCTCCTGTATAATGGTTTAAATAATGTTATTGACTTATTCCAGAATCATACATATTGATATGATATCATATATGGTCATATTATCAGCTTCTTGTTAGTAATATTTCATTGTTACTTATTACTCGGGTCTTTATAACTTTTTGTTCTTATGCGTGTTTTGTCGAATAAATTCTTATTCTTATCTTTAGGTTATAGATAATTCATTTACAGAATGTTATTAGTGTAGTATATACCATATTCATTCATTCAATTCATTTATATAATCATTATGAAATGAAGATCATGTAGAACGAGTCGCATCACATCGTGGAGACGGTATTCCGTACGTACGCACGAGTGATGATATCGTTCCTATGATCGTGGAATTGTATTGGAGTATATATATATTATTTCAGTATCAATATTACTTCATAATAATCATATCAATATTACTTCATAATAATCATATATAGTTACTCATTACACCATTATACCCATCCTTGTAAGGTGATGGTGGAAAATAGATTACACCACGGCGTGGAGACGGTATTCCGTACGTACGCACGCGCGGTGATTTCATTTTTCCATAGGATGGATAGAAGGTGAATTAGGGTTGTTTCATATTTATAATAACATATCAGTATGTAAGTAATACTGATGTTATTACTTTATCATGAAACAACTAAAGAAGAAGAAGTTGAAGAAGAAAGAAATTGAAAAGATCGGTAATGGATATTACCTCTTCTTTGGAACGCCTCTTTGAATCCTCCACTTAAGGAACTAAGATTGGTCTTTGGAGAAGACCAGGACCTCTAGGATTATTCTATGGATGTGGAGAGGAGAAAATGGCAGGGGTTGGCCGAGCTTGAGTTCTCAAATTGGTGTGAGGAGGAGGGGGAGGAGGTGCCCTTTTATAAGGGAGGAGAGGGGCACCTTAGGAATATCTCAAAATATTATTTTATATTAAAGTCAAAATCGGTTTATAATGGTTCCAAAAGGTCTTATTTCTAAGCTAAAGTGGGGATGAGTCGAAATCCTATAAACCAATAAGATTTAGACAAGTTTAGGGTATTATTTTAACCTTATCAATTAGATTTAACTCTAAGTTAATTAATTTAACTTTTACCGTGTCTTTTTGTTTTCTTTTACTATATGGTTAATACACTTACTATAACATGCCAAACGAACCCCAAATTGTTTATTATTAATATATATATCCTTATATAAGTCATTTGGACGAACCTTAGATTTTTAGGAATAAAATAACAATTAATAATATAATATTTTATTTAAAAACTATTTTGTGTCAATTTTGACACTATTTGATATATGATTTTTGTGAAGGTCATAACAGAATTATATGTTCGAACCAAGTTGATTAAATCAACATTAATATATCATAGTAACCTATAAAATTATTGTAATTCATAAAAAGTCTCAAATTACATTTATTTTGGTGTTTATAACATCAATTATGTCAATATTTCATTAATAAGATAATTACTGCATCATCATTGTGTCATAAATAAATTAAATTATTTAATGTCTAAAAATTACAAATAAAATACCCTTATGTAGGAAATCGTTTTAGCTTTCTAATGAATATTTATAGTCGAATTTATCTTATGTATAACCCCATATTAAAAATGATTTACTTATTAAACTTTGATTTTAACTATTTTAACCCTTCTTTAAATAAATTAATAATAATTGTCCTAATCTAATCCAAGTGGGCCTAAATGGTCATATTTAATTCCTAAATTTGTTTTTGGTCGAATTACACTTGTCCAATAGAATTAGGACATGTGTTAGGGTAATATTGATATCATATTTACCCTTAGTTACCCTATTTACTATTAACCGCGGTAAAAATAGTAAAAAGTTACTATTCACCAAAAATTATTTTTATCTCATTGAACCACATTTTAGTCCTTGATATTAACCGTGTCTCTCGGATTTTTGAAATTCCATTCACAGAAGCGGTAAAATTATGTTTTATGCAAAATTCAGTTTTTAACCTATCACTTAGTGGTTTCACTATTCATCAAAAATTGAACGTTTTCAGAAAAATACCAAAATTTCACACTAGGCTAATTTCGATATTCTGAGTCCAAAAATGAAGTCCATTTTGAAAAATAAAATTTATAAAATTTAAAAAGTGGTTATTACTATTCATAACGGCTAGTTTTAATAGCATATTGTTGTTTAGTGAAACTCGGTATTGCGTACGACGCAAGCTATCGAGGAAGGTCGCGATTGCGTGTAAAGCAAGCCAAGCAAGTGTTGTGTAAAAAAAGATTCCTTTGATGATTTATATAACATAAAAGTCTCGGGTGTTACATTCTACCCCCCTTAAAAAGAATTTCGCCCTCGAAATTCGTCACTTTGCAAAAAACAGATGAGGATACTTCTCCCTCATCATATCCTCAAGCTCCCATGTAGCTTCTTCAAGTTGGTGGTTTCTCCATAAAACTTTCACCAAGCGAGTGGTCTTGTTTTGTAGGACTTTTTCGCTACGATCCAGAATCTCTATCGGCTGTTCTTCATAAGAAAGATCTTGCTCCAGCGGTACAACTTCTGAGCTGAGTACATGTGAAGGATCTGGTATGTACTTTCTCAGGAGAGATACATGGAACACATCGTGAACTTGAGAGAGATTCGGTGGAAGCGCCAATCGGTAAGCTACCTTCCCAACACGATCCAGTATTTCGAAAGGACCGATATATCTAGGGCTCAACTTCCCCTTCTTTCCAAATCTCATAACCCTCTTCCAGGGAGATATTCGTAAGAACACTTTATCACCCACTTCAAACTCTAGGTCTTTTCTTCGGTTGTCGGCATAACTTTTCGGTCGACTCTGAGCTTCTCTTATGTGTTGTTGAATAGATCTGACCTTTTCTGCCATTTCATCAACGAGATCAGGTCCTAATAGCTTTCTTTCCCCAACTTCATCCCAGCAAGTTGGAGTCCTGCATTTCTTTCCATAGAGAGCTTCATAAGGAGCCATCTGAATACTGGAGTGAAAGCTATTATTATAAGAAAATTCCACCAAAGGTAGGTGTTGATCCCAACCTCCTTTGAAATCCATAGAGCAAGCTCTCAACATATCTTCTAGGGTTTGAATTGTTCTCTCAGACTGACCGTCTGTCTGGGGATGATAAGCAGTGCTGAAACTCAACTCTGTATCCAGAGTATGCTGAAGACTTCGCCAGAACTTCGAGGTAAATCTCGGATCCCGATCAGATATAATAGAAAGTGGTACTCCATGCAATCTTACCACTTCCTTTACATATATCCTGGCAAGCTGATCTAGAGAGAAATCCTATCTAATAGGAATGAAGTGTGCAGACTTTGTAAGACGATCAACTATGACCCAGATAGCATTATTGCCTTTGGATGTTTTAGGAAGTCCTGTGACAAAGTCCATAGTGATGTTTTCCCATTTCCATTCGGGTATGGGTAATGGTTGTAACATCCCCTTAGACTTTTGTCTCTCAGCTTTAACTTGTTGACAAACCAAGCATCGAGAGACATATTCAGCAACATCTCTTTTCATGCCATCCCACCAGAAGTACTCTTTCAGGTCCCTATACATCTTCGTGCTTCCAGGATGAAGAGAGAATGAAGAACTATGAGCCTCATCCAGCAGCTCCTTCTTTAATTCGGGGATGGGAGGAACACAAACCCGATTCCTGAATTTTATTATCCCATCACAATCAAGGTTGAATTCAGGAACATTTCTCACCTTCTTTTGTAACTCGGCATCTTTTTTCTGTGCCTCTTTAATCTTCACATGTATAGATGGTTGAACATTCATTTGAGAAAGATAAGATTTTCCCCCTTCCATTATAATTCCAAGATCCATCCTTTGTAAATCCATAAATATTGGATCTTTTGTGATCCTCATCATGGATAAACTAGCATGGTCTTGTCGACTTAATGCATCTTCCACCTTGTTTGCTTTCCCAGGGTGGTAATGGATTGAGCAGTCATAATCCTTAATCAGCTCCAACCATCTTCTTTGACGCATATTCAACTCCTTTTGTGTGAAAATATACTTTATACTTTTATGGTCAGTATAAATATCACACCTTTCACCATAAAGGTAATGCCTCCAAATCTTTAATGCAAAGATTACCGCAGCCAACTCCAAATCATGTGTTGGGTAATTTTGCTCATGGATTTTCAACTGTCGTGAGGCATAAGCTATCACCATATCATTTTGCATAAGAACACACCCCAATACCTTCTTGGATGCATCACTATAGATCACAAACCTTTCTCCACTACAAGGCAGTGTGAGCACAGGTGCACTGGATAACCTTCTTTTCAACTCCTTGAAATTCTCTTCACATTCCTCTGTCCAAACAAACTTAACTCCTTTCCGAGTCAACTTGGTGAGTGGATTAGATAATCGTGAAAAATCTTTTACAAAACGTCGATAATAACCAGCCAAACCAAGAAAACTTCGGATCTCAGTTACTGTTGTTGGTCTTGACCATCTTTCGATAACCTCTGTTTTTGCTGGATCCACAGATATCCCCTATTTTGAGATTATATGACCCAAAAATGCAACTTTTTGAAGCCAAAATTCACACTTGGTAAATTTGGCATAAATCTTCTCTTTTCTCAGGGTCTTCAATATAATTCTCAAGTGATCTTCATGCTCTTCCTTGCTCTTTGAATAGACAAGAATATCGTCTATAAAGACTACCAAAAATTGATCAAGATAGTCTCTAAAGACTCTATTCATTAGATCCATGAAGATAGCAGGGGCATTAGTAAGACCAAATGGAATCACTATAAATTCATAGTGTCCATACCTTGTACGGAAAGCCGTCTTTGGTATATCCTCCCTTTTGACCCTTAATTGATGATACCCTGAACGAAGATCAATCTTGGAAAAGTATTGAGCTCCGCGTAGTTGGTCAAATAAGTCATCAATGTGTGGGAGAGGATATTTGTTCTTGATAGTGATCTTGTTAAGATCTCGATAATCAATGCAGAGTCTCATTGATCCATCTTTCTTCTTAACAAATAGAACAGGTGCTCCCCAAGGTGACGCACTAGGGCATATGAATCCCTTATCGAGATTCTCTTGGAGTTGCTTCTTCAATTCCTGCAACTCAATTAGGGCCATTCTATAAGGTGTCTTTGAAATAGGCAAAGCACCTGGTACGAGTTCTATTGAAAACTCAACTTCACGATTTGGTGGAAGACCCGGTAATTCCTCCGGAAAGACATCATCAAACTCCCGTACAATGGGCATATTCTTAATCGTGAGTTTCTCACCAAATATTTGAGATAAATAACCTTCATTTAGTGGAATCAATACCCATAAGATGGAAGAAATTTCCACTGGAAGGTTATGTTCATCCTTGCATTGATAGACGATCGTAGGTTGATCTGGAATATGAAATGCGACTTCCCTTCTTTGGCAATTGATATGAGCTCCATGTAGAGAAATCCAATCCATTCCAAGAATAACATCAAATTCCACTAAAGGAAGGATCACAAGATTGGCAGGAAGCACTTTCCCACAAACTTCGATCGGAGAAGAATTATAAACTTCTGATGCGATTGATGTGCCATTAGGTGTTGTCATAGCTAACTCAACATCTAATTGTTGAGGTAATACGGTGATACCCTTAGAAAAGTCTTCAGAAATAAAAGAGTGGGTGGATCCAGAATCAAATAAAACATTTTCTACTTTAGAGTGGATGGTAAGTGTACCTTTCACCACATCGTTATCGTACTCCACATCGCTGATAGAAATTGCATGTGACTTTCCTTTGTCTTTAGCCTTAAGAGTTTGTTGACGTCGACCATCATCATCAACCCTTGGATTTGGGCATTGATTGGCATAATGCCCCATCTCCTTGCACTTGAAACATTGAAGTGTAGTAGGTTCATTCTGTGTATCCCTTCCTTTGTTTGCATCATTAGACATCTTCTTCCCATTATCACGGCATTCAAATGCCCGATGACCTTCCTTTCCACATTTAAAACATTTACTTGTCCCTTTAAGACAACTCCCTCCATGTTTCTTTCCACACTTTGAGCATAAGGGAAAGTTCATCTTCTTTTCCGTGTGCTCTTTAGATTTTTCTTTGAATTCCATCTTCCTCTTCTTATCAAACCCATTTGACTGATGGGTTACTCCAATATCCATCTCGACTTTGAGAGCACATCGAATGATTTCCTCGTAGCTATTGAAGTCCCTTATGGCTAACGCCCTTCGAAGACTTGGTTTTAAGCCACTAAAGAATCGATCGATCTTACTCTCAGGTTGGATAATAATACCAGAAGCGTACCTTGCAAGTCTTGTAAAATTTGCTTCATAGGTACTAACAGATTCATCATCCCTTTGCTTCAGTTCAAGGAACTCTTTCTCCATCTTTGTTCGGAGAATACGAGGGAAGTACTTATTGAAAAATAAGTTCTTGAACTCGTCCCATTCCATAGACTCAATTTCATCCTTTTGCCTCGTATTCTTAACAAGATTCCACCATTGATCCGCATCTCCTTCCAAACGATACACTGCTAGGATGACTTTATCATGCTCAGAACATTGAAGAACTGAAAATATCATTTCAGTAGTACTAATCCATTGTTCATCAACTAATGGATCAGTAGACCCGCTGAAAGAAGGTGGACGCTGCCTCATGAAGGATTCAACAGAATGTTGCTCCCTCCTTTGCTCGTTTGGAAATCCTGCATGATTCATAGCTTGAGAAAGTTGTGTGAGCATGGCTACAAGATTTTGCATTCCAGCTCCCATATCATTTGGTTGCTCAGGGGGACAATCATTGCATTGCCCGTCGCATTCCGCATTAACACGATTCCTTCGGGTTCCATCCATTGACTAAAACCAAGAAGAATAGTGTGAGAAACACTAATTATAATAGGAAACCACATAATTCAAGAATAAAATTTTCATGCTTATGGTCTTATCCTAGGTTATTCAAGGCCATTTCTAAAACACTAAGATTGTGTTCTATGCTTAGACTTATCCTTAGGGTTCTTACTAAGGCTTTCACATCCTAGTTTCCAAAGGTTGACTATACCTTTCCTCTGATACCAACTATAACGACCCATACTTTACATACATTGTTAATACTTCAAAATTGAAGATCACTTATTACAACATATGACAAAACCACAAAGGACCGTATAGGTATAGTGTCTTTAGAAACTGAGAAACATAAATAACTGGTTCATAAATCTTCTACAGTGTCTCCCATTTATTTCATCATATATAGGGTCCCTTTTAGCACATTCTACTTAATATCCATCTTCCTAACCTGGGTAAAAGAAAACATAAAAGGGTGAGCTCAAATGCTCAGCAAGGGCAAATAAAGGAAATAAAAATCATATCATATCTTTTTGAAAATCAAAACCTGCAAAAGAGATCATAATATCTTAACATGGAATAAATCATAGAAGTGAAAATGAGATCCCCATAATCATAACATAAAACTTGAAACTTTGTGTCATGCACACATAATCATGGAAAATCATTTCTTGTTAGTCATGACTCATTGCCAAGACTATCTTAGTGGACAAAGTCCCTTTTTGAACTGAGTTCACTCCTCGTTTCAGTCCTGTATCACTGAACCGAAATAACCTTCCGTTCCAGCCATGTCTATCTCATGAGATAAGAAATATTTACCCAATGCATTGGAGGGAGATATAGGTCCCACCCATCTTATAATGAATCCTTTCTTATGTGTGCCACATAATCATAAACCATACATCATAGCGTAACCCATGTAATAAAAATGGGATTCTTAAACAACATGACATCATAAAACAATTCATATAAGATAAAGGAATTCATAAAAATATTTCCATCACAACAAAATCAAATCCATGTAATAATAGGGATAAAAACAGAACCCTTTTATTATCTTAGATGGAAAATAATTTCGATAAAATACTTGAATTGAATTCTTGAAGAAAATATCCTTTCTTCTTCAAAATCAATTTCTTTTCACAAAACATCATGAAATTTTAAAAGAAAGAGATTTTATTGAAAATAGTCATGAAATCTTTTAGAGGAAGCTTCATTAAAATAAGGCTTTATAAAACAGTAGAAATCCGTTCGTGCCGTATAAGTTAAAAAAAACATTCTTCGTACTTTTGTCGGAAAAGTCAAAAAGTACCTCGTACGACAAAAGATTCCTTTCATACATATTACTAAAAACTCACCGAAGGGTAAAAATGGATTTAAACAATTGTAGGTGGATGGAAATAATATTACATATTGATGAAACATGGATGTGGATGATAAAATACACCCCAGTGAATACTTACGAATAAACAATCTCGGATAAAAATGAGATTGTGATATTTCCCTTACCTTAGGTCCGATTTGCTTTGTTCGTGTCCGAAGCTCCTGTATAATGGTTTAAATAATGTTATTGACTTATTCCAGAATCATACATATTGATATGATATCATATATGGTCATATTATTAGCTTTTGTTAGTAATATTTCATTGTTACTTGTTACTCGGGTCTTTATAACTTTTTGTTCTTATGCGTGTTTTGTCGAATAAATTCTTATTCTTATCTTTAGGTTATAGATAATTCATTTACAGAATGTTATTAGTGTAGTATATACCATATTCATTAATTCAATTCATTTATATAATCATTATGAAATGAAGATCATGTAGAACGAGTCGCATCACATCGTGGAGACGGTATTCCGTACGTACGCACGAGTGATGATATCGTTCCTATGATCGTGGAATTGTATTGGAGTATATATATATTATTTCAGTATCAATATTACTTCATAATAATCATATAAATATTACTTCATAATAATCATATATAGTTACTCATTACACCATTATACCCATCCTTGTAAGGTGATGGTGGAAAATAGATTACACCACGGCATGGAGACGGTATTCCGTACGTACGCACGCGCGGTGATTTCATTTTTCCGTAGGATGGATAGAAGGTGAATTAGGGTTGTTTCATATTTATAATAACATATCAGTATGTAAGTAATACTGATGTTATTACTTTATCATGAAACAACTAAAGAAGAATAAGTTGAAGAAGAAAGAAATTGAAAAGATCGGTAATGGATATTACCTCTTCTTTGGAACGCCTCTTTGAATCCTCCACTTAAGGAACTAAGATTGGTCTTTGGAGAAGACCAGGACCTCTAGGATTATTCTAGGGATGTGGAGAGGAGAAAATGGCAGGGGTTGGCCGAGCTTGAGTGCTCAAATTGGTGTGAGGAGGAGGGGGAGGAGGTGCCCTTTTATAAGGGAGGAGAGGGGCACCTTAGGAATATCTCAAAATATTATTTTATATTAAAGTCAAAATCGGTTTATAATGGTTCCAAAAGGTCTTATTTCGAAGCTAAAGTGGGGATGGGTCGAAATCCTATAAACCAATAAGATTTAGACATGTTTAGGGTATTATTTTAACCTTATCAATTAGATTTAACTCTAAGTTAATTAATTTAACTTTTACCGTGTCTTTTTGTTTTCTTTTACTATATGGTTAATACACTTACTATAACATGCCAAACGAACCCCAAATTGTTTATTATTAATATATATATTCTTATCTAAGTCATTTGGCCGAACCTTAGATTTTTAGGAATAAAATAACAATTAATAATATAATATTTGATTTAAAAACTATTTTGTGTCAATTTTGACACTATTTGATATATGATTTTTGTGAAAGTCATAACAGAATTATATGTTCGAACAAATTTGATTAAATCAACATTAATATATCATAGTAACCTAGAAAATTAGTGGAATTCATAAAAAGTCTCAAATTACATTTATTTTGGTGTTTATAACATCAATTATGTCAATATTTCATTAATAAGATAATTACTGCATCATCATTGTGTCATAAATAAATTAAATTATTTAATGTCTAAAAATTACAAATAAAATACCCTTATGTAGGACATCCTTTTAGCTTTCTAATGAATATTTATAGTCGAATTTATCTTATGTATAACCCCATATTAAAAATGATTTACTTATTAAACTTTGATTTTAACTATTTTAACCCTTCTTTGAATAAATTAATAATAATTGTCCTAATCTAATCCAAGTGGGCCTAAATGGTCATATTTTATTCCTAAGTTTGTTTTTGGTCGAATTACACTTGTCCAATAGAATTAGGACATGTGTTAGGGTAATATTGATATCATATTTACCCTTAGTTACCCTATTTACTATTAACCGCGGTAAAAATAGTAAAAAGTTACTATTCATCAAAAAATTATTTTTATCTCATTGAACCACATTTTAGTCCTTGATATTAACCGTGTCTCTCGGATTTTTGAAATTCCATTCACAGAAGCGGTAAAATTAAGTTTTATGCAAAATTCAGTTTTTAACCTACCACTTAGTGGTTTCACTATTCATCAAAAATTGAAAGTTTTCAGAAAAATACCAAAATTTCACCCTAGGCTAATTTCGATATTCTGAGTCAAAAAATGAAGTCCATTTTGAAAAATAAAATTTATAAAATTTAAAAAGTGGTTATTACTATTCATAACGGCTAGTTTTAATAGCATATTGTTGTTTAGTGAAACTCGGTATTGCGTACGACGCAAGCTATCGAGGAAGGTCGCGATTGCGTGTAAAGCAAGCCAAGCAAGTGTTGTGTAGAAAAAGATTCCTTTGATGATTTATATAACATAAAAGTCTCGGGTGTTACAGTGAACATTAATAATTTATTGTAATTTTTTAGGTACGTTCAGTAAACGCGTGAGTGGCATTTTTTTACTTTTGAACCAGTTCTCGAATTAAAAATTTGAGAGAACCATTGAATCCGTAGCAGAAGTATTCTCTTAAGGGAGACATCACTTTGACCGTAGTAGGTCGAGAGAAAAATTATGATTTTGGGACTTCATAAAAGAAATAAATAAAATAACATTGCTATTTAATTTTCATTCTTTTCCTCCAATGGACAGGAGGCAATGTGGGACCAGTGACGTGTCAAGCCAACAAATGGTATGAACTTTCAATCCTATGTAATACTAATTTTGGGGAATTAGGAAGGTTTCTAATTAATGAGCACCCCTTAATTCCCATTGTCGTAACCTACCCTCCCCCTCTCCTATTTATATGGAGCATGGGGAGAGGTATCAGAAAGCTACACCACGTAGCGTAGTGCTAAAAAGGTGTCTTGATGCCAAACCCTAGGGGGACGGAGCCAGTTCCGACGAGCGGTGAAGAGGAGACACTGAAACCCCAAACCGGAGATCGACGATCGAGCGACGTCATTGGAGTATAGTTGCGAGGGATGATGATCACCGACCCACTTCCTCAACTGCGGGAATTTCTCCATCGTTATTGAGGTAGTGGTTTGATTCTTGTTTAAATTCAATTGAATTACTTGAACCCTTTAATACTACCTCTTGATTACAAGCTAACACGGAGGGCACTGTCCTAACAATCCCACCCAAAACCATCTGCTACATTTCTACCCTTGCATCTCTATGGAAGACCGTAAGTGCAGAGGAAACAAATGGCTATAATGGAGGTGGCGTGCTGATTCACACTGTAAGAGTAGGCCATGACACTATGTTGAGGCGGTCATCGGAGCAGTCGTCACGGGAAGGCCACAAAGGAGGTGCGATGCACTGTTGTGTGCCTCCGGTGAGCAATGGGTCACGGTTCATTAGTCGTGGTAATCAGAGAAGGTAGATGGAACATTGGCCGCTACAGAAGTAGAGGGTGGGACAACCAGTGCACCACTGGTGGCCAAGAGGTTGCGGCCAAAGACACAATGGAGGAGGAACCCGCTGTGCAGGTTCAACGATGACCAAGCAGCTCCCACGTGCACGGCCATTTCATAGAACCGAATGGCCTATTGGCCATTTGAGATACCGGTAGGAAATGCTACCCTTTTCCAGCTCGATTGAACCAAGGGTTGTACCCCTTCTGAGCTGTGCCTCACACGGTCAGACTGCCCCCTTGCGGTCCACCCCACACGCGGCCGGGCTTCCCCCCCCCCCCCTTGTGGGTCGCGCCTCACTCGGTCATGCCACCTGCCTCATGGGTTGTGTGATAGTGGGATGTGCCCCCTTTTGGGCCACCCCTTTGCGGGTTGGGCTAGACCTTAACTAACTAGGATGATCCTGCCACGGCCCCGTCCAAACCGGGTCGGGCCTCGTCGGCCCGACCAGGTCATACCGGACCCAGAATCACTTAAAGGGCCATAACATGAAATCCATATATCTGTTGGATGAACCATCTACACCACTAGGAGCCTTAGAGTGAGATGATCCTTTTAGTATACTCAAGTTGTGTTTTGGAGACAGTTGAATTATGGTTGGGTGGGATAGAACCTAAATCCAACAGGGCTCCCGAAACTAAAACGCTTATAACTCACAGACCGAGTGTCCGATTGACGCACCATGTATTTAGTTAGAACCCTTACGACATGGCGGACCTTTCGGATACTCCATTGTGGAGCATAGTGGAAGACAATTCACGACCGATATCTCAATGGGTAGATTCTACTGAACTTGAGTGCATCGAGTGTGAGGAATCTAGAGGTTAGTTATAACGCGAAGAAAGAACATTGATCCTATGTGGGTCAGCATCTATCGATCATCTATGGGTTAGATTCTATCAGATCTGGTGTGGGTCATCTATTAGGGATCATGTGTAGGTCAGCGCATACCAATCATATGTGGTTTAGATCCGGTGTTGGTCTGAGGCGGTTAGTACCTATCGATCTTGTGTGGGTCAACAGTAATGCCTCTTAACAGATAATCTAACTTATGGATAATCATTTTTACATATGTACATATGTTATACCTGATTGTGAGATGAGTCTTTTCACCTTCATGGTGTTATCATCATGGTGTTACCTCTGTGGTTCTTCTATCTTCATGGTGTTACATGTGTGGTTCTTCTATCTTCATGGTGTTACCTGTGTGGTACTTCTATCTTAGTGGTGTTACCTATGTGGTACTTATACCATTGTTGTGTTGTCTTCGTGGTGTTACCTCTGTGGTACCATTATCTTCCGGGTGTTACCTTTGTGGTATATCGACCTTTGTGGAGCTACATTTGTGATATTCTTCCCTCATGTATGAGAAGAATATATATTGATAACTTAGGTATATGTATGGGAATATACCTATATAGAGTTGATGTCCATCGCTTCGTTCTTTGAGTTGGGGTATTTCTTTTAGGTTTTTCCTTGGTGGAAATCTAGGAGACCTACTGGGGTCTCAGGGAACCTACTAAGTATCGTTATACTCACCCCTGCATGGGTTTCACCCATAGCTTGTTATGTCTTGTACAGATGATAGACAACGTTGATTGAGGCTAAGGGAGAAAGGTCTAGACAATACTCAGAGGTGGACCATTGAGCGTGATGTGATGCATGGACTAATGATCGTGAATTGTACCTAGCCTTCTGGTAGGATCCATGGTGGATGATCCTGGAGTTTTTTTTTCACTTTTCAGTTGTGTTTGTACTTTTTAGTTGTACTTGTACTTTTCAGTTGGTCTTGTAGTCCAGCCCCTTTTACTTTCATCACACTTTTGCTGCAACAGTTTACCCTGTCGTTGCTTCTTGTTGTGTTCTTGGACTGTGTGTCTATACAAGATAAAAAAGGAATTGCCTTCCCGTTTTAGAGATACACCTTTTTGGTGCTGGTCGCCAGCCCCTGGCCTATGGTAGGTGGGCTCGGGGTAGTCATGAAATGGGACCTAAGGGATAGTTCGTGACAAAGAGGTATCAGAGGAGTCTGTTCTACCAAAGAACTAGGACTCTAATATTTTCAGTGGAACAGTAGTGTTAATTGTTATGAGTGTGGTTTTCCATTTGGGTAATCCAGTGTTGTTGCAGCTACTGACGTATCCATAAAACAGGACCCTAAATTCTGATTTCCAACTCGGTGCATGATAACACTGATTGCGTGTTTTTTGATAATTTTTCCACTTGATTTCATTGGAGTCATCTCTCCTGGTATAACTTAATGACTATGGAACACCTGTTCCTTATCAAGATGCTTCCACATAGACAACCACCTAGGATTCCTGAGAGAGTTCATGACGATGGCCCACTGACCGATCCTGTGTGTATCAAAGTTTTAGCGATCATGTGTGGATGAGTAACAGAGGCTACTAGTGGACAATTCATGCCGACTGAGTGTGCTGGATGAGTTTCAGCAGTAGACTCCTCCGAGGTTTCGAGGTGAGATAGATCCCTAGGAATCTGTGAACTTGATTGAGGTTATGGCTAGAGTTTTCCACCTAGTTGGGACACCAAAAGATCAAACGGTTATCCAAGTTTCTAGTCCTATCTAGTGTGTTCCATGAGGATTGTATGTGGGGTAATGAGGCCCATGTACATGGATCATTTCCAGAGATGGTACCTTCAGGTGGTGATCTAGATATGCCACTTCCCATTGGTCAGTAGTTACTGTTAGCACTACTAGTCAATGAGTGTCACCCAAGGGCTCGAGGAGTGATTCGAGGTATCGTTTTTGTCTACCACTAGATGTCGTATTAATAGAAATAGGTACCAATCATTCCTTCTTACCAAGAATGTTGTTCAAGACCTCGAGTTTCCAGTCAAACTGAAGACTTGACCCTTACAAATAGGGATACCATTAGGATTAGACTCAATAATAACACTTATGCCGACGGTGTGATCTAGCCCTTGAGGGACACGTTTTGGTTGGAACCACTTGGTGGAAGCGTCGAGGCCTTAAAATTTTAGTTTTTGTATGGAATGGACATCCACTGATCAAACTCAGATTGAATGTATTTGGATAGAAATTTGTGGGTTATCTAAAACATTGGAATGGGGTTTTCATTGGTTGGTGAAAAATGAATATTAGGCAGTATATGATAAAATTTTTCATAGAGGGGTGTAGATGATCACTATTGAGTCGACCCGCCTTTCCCTCATGGAAGATGGAGTTTTTAGATTTTAGTTCATTACAATAGTGGCAGAGTGTGGGGACATCTTTTCAAAAGATGTTTTCAGGATTATCTCCCTGAAGGGAGAGGGACTTCATCTATAGCTAGGTAATACTAGAGTTATTAACTAGACTTATCCCGGGTAGTGGCACCCTTGTAATCTTTTTTGAAGAAGAGGGATCCTTTCCTATGGATGGATATGTGTCAGCATAGCTTTCAGAATTTGTGACAATGAAGATGGCTAGAGTTCCTCCAGGTCTATGACTTTGAGATAATCTATACACCTGGGAAGGGGAACATGGTAGTAGACGCCCTCAGCATGAGCACTAGTCTATAACTACTGATTGAGGCATCAGATTAGTTAGTCACACTATGGATATCCTTCAGGGATAAATATAGAGCATCATACCTCCAGTCTATGGCTATCACTCCCCAAAGTCTTCAGCAAATTAAGGGGGCATAGCTTGAGTCATTGACTGTGAGACCCGACGTGCTTATATATCCTCAGAATGGTTTCTTTAAAGATTTTTTTAAGGTTGGAAGCACTTTATCATCATCAAATGATGCACCACAGTACCACTAATGCTTTAGGAGGAGGTGTTAGGGGAGATTGACAGATCCCCTTAGCAGTACATCTTGCAGTGGTAATGGTGTACCGAGACTTCCAGTGTTAGTACTGGTGGCCATAGATGAATGAAATAGTGGCAGAGTTTGAATCACAATTCCTCCCTTGTTAGCAAGTGAAGAATATATAGAGCTGTAAAAATCCTTATTCCGACAGGGTGAGGGATACCTTGTCATCCAACATGTCTCACATTGATGAGGTATGTGGAGATTTGGATGGGGTGGAAAGTTATCTCTGAGATTTATCAAACCTTTCTAGATTCTCAATAGAGTGGGTGGGGTGGCATACTGTCTATCTCTTTCCCCCAAGATGCACCAGGTTCATAATTTTTTTCCATGTGTCACAATTGAGGAGATGGGGCATGATCCATCGCATGTTATCGACTAAGACGAGCTGAAATTTGACGACGGGGTGATGTTTACGGAGGTTCCTATATAGATTGAGGATCGACAGAAGAAGGTACTTCATGGGAAATCGATACCTTTGGTGCACGTTCTTTGGTAGCATAGAAACCTCCAGGAGATCACATGGGAGCAGGAGGCTCAGATTAATTCCTAGTATCAACTTTGATTGATTTGCCTTTGTTTTTTATTTCAGGGACGTAAAGCCTTATGGTGGGGAGAATGTATTGTCCTAGAATATCTGTATATTTTTTTTATTATATGGAATTATTTTGAGGCTGTGAAATCTGACGACATGTAATTTAGAGGATCGGAGTGCCTGGAATGATCCACAAATGCTTTTTAAGCTTTAATTAGAACACATAAGTAGTTTTCCTGAAAAAGTGGAATAAGTCTTTAACGGTTTCCAAGATCAGAAATCAATGGGCACCATTGTGTTCAGGATGGCGGGTTTACCATATGCACGACTTATGTTTAGTAGGCGTATTCCTCCTATGAGAAAACCCAAAAATGGAATAATTGTAAAAAAATAATTAAATAATGTTATTTTATTTTTCAAATGATTATAAATCATGAATGGTGACATGGATTAAAAATATAAGACCACCGCTGAGCTCATCAGGGTATGTTTTCTTTAGGAAGATACTAATATCAGTCGCTGCAGGCCAACAATGGAAGTTAGTTTTTACCCATAAGTAAAATAATTAAATAACGATTATTTTGAGGGAACCATTGAATCCACAGAGCCAGGGTTTTCTTAAGGAATACATCACTTCAATCACATTAGGTTTGGAAAATGAGGTATATTTTGGGACTTTTTAAAAGAAAAAATAAAATAACTTTGTTATTTAATTTTCATGCTTTTCCTCCAACAGACAAGCGACAATGTGGGACCAATAATGTGTCAAGCCAACAAATGGCTTGACCTTTCAATCCTATGTATCAGCAATGTTGGTGAATTTGGTAGGTTTCTAATTAATGAGCCCCCATTAATTCCCAATGTCATTTCCTACCCTCCGAATCGTCTATTTATATAGTGCTTGGGGAGAGGTATCAGATAGCTTCACCATGCAACAAAGTGCTGAAAAACTGCCGAGACGCCTAACCATTAGAGGACGGAGCCTGTTCCAGTGAGCGGTGATGGGAGACAATGAATTTAAAAACTAGATATTGATGATCGATTGACGTCATTAGAGTCTAGTTGTGGGGGATGAATAACACAAACCCACTTCTTCAACTGCAGGTGTTTCACCATTGTTCCTGAGGTAGGGGTTTGAT
Organism: Viscum album; assembly: GCA_963277665.1. Lineage (NCBI taxonomy): Eukaryota > Viridiplantae > Streptophyta > Magnoliopsida > Santalales > Viscaceae > Viscum > Viscum album. The sequence continues at coordinate 1,221,918,432 of OY728131.1, read as the reverse complement.
TCTTGTTTAAATTCAAGTGAATTTATTGAACCCTTTAATCCTCCCTCATGATTACATGATATTGTAGAGGGAACAAGCCCAATGAACCCAAACCGAACCCTCCGATACTTTGCTATACTAGAACCTCTATAGAAGACCAGCAGCGTGGCATCAGTGACCAGCTACGAAGGAGGTGGCATGCCAATGCACGCTACAAGAGTAGTCTGTTGCACTAAGTTGTGGAGGTTATCAGAGTGGCTGACACTATCCAGCAACGCAGGAGGTGTGGTGCACCATCGCACTCCTTCGGTGAGAAACGAGTCATAGATTTTCAGCCACAACGGTCAGAGAATGCATCCAACACATCAGTCGGCCACAGATATAGAGGGAAGCGCGACCAGGACACCGCCGGCGGGCAAGAGGCTATGACCAAAGCTACAATGGAGGAGGAACCCACCGAGTGGGTTCAAAGGAGACCTGGAGGCACCCACATGGAACCACTGTTTCACAAAAACAAATAGCCTCCAGGCCGTTCGGGATACCGGGGGGAAACGCTCCCCCTTTCTAGCTCGGGCGAACTTCGGGCCGTGTCCCTTGCAGGTTGCGCCTCACGTGGCAGGGATGCCCCCTTGTGGTCTGCACCACACGCGTCTGGGCCGCCCCCCTTGCAGGCTACCTGCCCAGTGGGCTACGTGCCAGCGGGCCGCGCACTATTGTAGGTTTCCCCCCTTGTAGGAAGGGCTGGACCTCAACCCAGTGGGCCGAGTCCGCTACAACATAGTCCAAACCGGGTCGGTCCGACCGGGTCAGACCGGACCCGGGCCCAACCGAACCTAAAAACACATAAAGGGCCATAACTTGAAATCTGGGTGTTCGTTTGATGAACCGTCTACACCACTGGGACACTTGCAGTGAGATAGTACTTTTTGTATAATACAAATGTGTTTTGGAGATAGTTGGAGTATGGCTGGTTTGGATAGAACCTGAATCTCACCGGGCCCCTAGAACTAAAACACTTATAACTCAGAGACACGGTGTCTGATTGATGCACTTTCTGTCACGTTAGAACCCTTACGACATGGTATACCTTTGGGAAACTCCTTTTTGGATTTTAGTGGTAGAAGATGTACGAAAGATATCTCAATGGCTAGATTCAATGATACTCGAGTTCACCGAGTGCGAGGAATCCTGTGGCTATATGTAATGTGAAGAAAGGATGTTGATCCAATGTGTGTTTGCATCAATATATCCTCTTTGGGATAGCTTTTTTCAGATCCTGTATGGTTTAGTGCTCAGCGATCCTGCGTGGGTTAGCGCATACTGATCCTGTGTGGGTTAGCAGGGGTTGGTACCTATCGATCTTGTGGGGGTTAATAGTAGTTCCTCTTAACCGAATAAGATGATATAGAATAGAACTTATAATTTTTTACTTCTGTACATAATTTAGACCTAATTGTTAGTTGATTCTTTTCATATTCATGGTGTTATCTTCATGGTGTTACCTATGTGCTACTAGAATCTTCATGGTGTAGCCTATGTGGTAATTTTATCTTCGTGGTGTTAACTGTGTGGTACTTCTATCTTCGTGGTGTTACTTTTGTCGTACTTCTACCATTGTGGTGTTGTATTTGCGGTGTTACCTTTGTGGTACTTCTATCTTTATTGTGTTACATGTGTGGTATTTCTACCTTCGTGGGGATACCTTTGTGGTATTCTTTCCTCAGGTATGAGATCTGAATATCTTGATAACATAGGTATAGGTATGGGCATATACCAAAGTAGAGTTTATGTCCATCACTTTGTGCTTTTATTTGGGTCATGCTTTGAGGTTTTTCCTTTGTGGAACTCTAGAAGACCTAAAGGGGTCTCGAGGTCCCTATAGAGCATCGTTATACTCACCCCTACACAGGCTTCACACACAACTTGTTGTATCTTGTGCAGATGATGGATATCATTGATCGACGACGAGGGAGCCAGGGCAAGACAGTACTCAGAGGTGGACCATTTGGCATGATGTGATGTAGGGACTGGTGATCATGTGTTGTACCTACCCTTCATGTCAGATCCTTGGTTGATGATCCAGGAGCTGTTTTTCACATTTCAGTTGAGTTTGTACTTTTTAGTTGTACTAGCACATTTCATTTGGGCTTTTATTCTAGCCCCTTTTACTTTAAACACACTTTTACAATAGTAGTTTACATTATGGTTTCTTCTTGTTGTGTTCTTGGACTTTGTGTCTGTATAGGTTAAAAAGGCAATGCCTTCCTATTTTAGGGATATGCCTTTCTGGTTCTAGTTTTCAGCCCCTGGCCTTTGGAAGGTGGGCTTGGGGTAGTCACGGAACGGGCCCTGAGGGACAGGTTGTGACTTTCCAGTTGGTATTTTTTGGCCATGATATTGATCTAGTATAAAAAAATGGACTGTAGTGTTTAAATACACACTCTTCTTTGTAAAGATCTTTTGTTCTGAATTTTTCTGTACAGTTTATTTTTCATAATAACAACTTTTTTAAGTTCAGGCTGGCCTAACTCCTAAACCATCAGTCTATGGGGACCAATACCCCTCATGGATAGAGTGAGTCACACAATTGGCACATGTTTTAGGCAATCGAGTGGCCAAATAGTGTTCCACCTTAGGGGGGGTCACATTTAATACCCTACAAATTTAAGTTCTCTTACCCTATTTTCTGCCCCATTCCACATCATAAAATTTGAGTGGTGAACCCGGAGATCTTCCCCATTCCAAGGATAGTTATACCTCAATTTTAGTTGTTTTAAGCATTGATGGTTTCAAATTGTAGCTATGGTTGAGTCTACCACTCATCTTTCTATATTTTTTAGATGAATCTTGGTTAGAAGGTCCCGCCCCCAAATCATTAAAAAAATTCAAATAGATTATTACATTTTGTTTTCATGGTTGATTAATATAGAATCAAAAGTCATGTTTGAATGATTGTTCATCTAAAAACATCAGTTAGGTAGTCTACAAGTTATATATCATAGTATTGATATTTTATTCATGCATAGGTGGTTGTGATTTAGTTCAATTGTTCTTTATATTCCAGTCTGTGGTAGGAGATGAAAAATATGGTGTTTAAAAGATGTGTAAAACCCATCACAACACCTGTTCAACCAATTTTGAATGAGTACACCATTCCTATGGTCACCCATGGGGTGTTCTAATCACTTGAACATGATAATTAATTCATTATATGATGAATTGATGGGTTTATGAGATTTAACCAATTGTAACAGTGTTATCATGTTAAAATGGTATAAAGGGGTGTTTTTATTTACTTGAATATGTTACATGGGAGATGATATATAAATTGATAAATGCAATAAATGTGTAAAGAGACATGTTTGTTTGATTAAATGGTTCAAAGGGGTGAAAAATGGTCGTAGTGTTGCTTAAATTGTGAAATGGTATAACTATGGGAATTTAGAACATGTCGAATGTATTGATCCATGGAAATGTAAAAAATGAAAATGTGAACCATCATTATTAATGTTTGATAATAGATAATTGATTTTGAATCTGGTATATGTGTCCAATGGTTGGTTTTGATGTTGGATTGATTCTACACTCCCATGGGTAGGCTATACTTATGATCTAGGCACGCTGATAAACCATAGCTTTGGATAAAAGACCGACACATCTGACTCCAAGGGTATGGACATGGAATTACATATCGTGGTTGGTATGGTAACAAGTGTCCTTCTATATCTAGTGTGGATACATAGACTAATTTTCCTTTTTTCAACTTATCATACCATAATCTCACTTATCAGATGATTACCATGGGCTGCATATGGGTTGATATGTTCTGGTACTACATAGAATGTATAATAAATGTGGTTATTTGAAATAATGTTTAATAATAAACTTAATTTATTTTAGTTTTATCTTTATTTATTTGAATCCTTTATACACTATTACTAACAAGATATATTTATATACACTATTGATAATGGCCTGTTTCGTTGTACTCACACCCATCTAGGTCCATCATTTGGCACCTAATAATACATCAGGGTTGTAGGTCAAGATAAGGTAAAAGGACCTATGTTAAGATGGATGTTATGGGAGTCTAGTTAGATATCATAATAGCGGACAAGACATTCTGTTAGATATAACTTCTTGGATTCTCAGGAGTGTTTTATTTCTGTTTCCCTTTCTAACATTTGACCGTTGTGGCATGATATATTTATAATGTTGGGTTGTTGTACATACCTGGATATGAATATTGGTTATGAGATGATTGGTTATTTATAATTATTAATATTTATTGGCATTATTCTTATTTGAACTATTTTTTTTACACAAGTAAAAATTCCTCTATTTTAACATTTTTTCCATTAGACCCTCCATACTTGTCAGTATATGCTGGAATATGGGGATGTGTGCTTTAGTTCATGTGGGGATCTCGGTCCGGGCTATAGTTATATTATCACCCATGCTGGGACGTTACATTTAAACCCATATTTTTTTTCCCTATTTATATTTATTAAATAAATTTTATTTATGTCCTTTTTTCTTATTCGTGTATAAAATTATTGAGATTTTTTTGAAATTTCCACATTGATACTTATTTTTATATTGGGAATCAAAGCATTCCATATCCATGTTATTCAAAAAACGGAATGTTTTACCAATACATGGAACCTATTAAAAAAATTATATTCACTACTTTTTACTTTATTAAATTTTTTTAAGATATCATATTTTAGAAAAAAAAATATTTTCATAAAAACCCTTTTAATCTTTCTAAAAAATTAGGAAAATAATTTCATATTTTATCATATACAACATCAATATATTTTAAAACCCTCATGTCATTTTTTTTCATTAAAACACACTATACTTGTTTTCCTGGGTATTTTAAAATTAAATATTTTTTTCATTATTCTTTGAATTTTAAGTATGTAATAATACCAATAGATAGGTATGTTTTACTTGTTTTCAAAGAAGTGATCAAAATATTATTGTAAACTAATTTTAAATCTATGTTATCATCCTTAATGGATTATTATAATTCCATATGGATATATTCTTATGACATAATTAAAATCATTTCTATACATGGCTTCTGAAGATAATATTTTAAGGATGATTGTATGAAACATTTTTATTTTACTAGGTTCGATTATGTTGTGTTTAAATATTTATGAACCCATTTCTTTTCCATGGGTTATTCCATAATGAAATGATGAATTATTTTTTTACCATTTAGCACACTTATGTACGGTTTTCATTTTTTGATTTGTGGGCCAAAAATAATATAGACATCTAATGCATTGGGTAAATATTAATATCTCATGAGATAAAATAGATTATAATGGGGATTTAATCTAGATTACTATGGGGATCTACCCACTATGATAGTCTTTAGATTGAACATTAACTCTTGAAATTATGGAATATGGTATGAACCCAATCCATTATCATAATTTTACCCCTATGGTAGTCTGGGACTAGACTTTTCACAAATAAAATGATTTTATGGGCATATGTTCCTTCAGAAAACATATGTCTTTTGTCTATGATATTTTATCTTAAGTCATTGATGATTACTGATGATTATACAATCTTATGAATTATGTATTTTTTATGACAAATCCATATGTCAAGAAACATTACTAATGATCATTTTCCCATTTGGTGTGATTATATTATATTTTGATCATGTTCTCAGACCCTTATTCTAATCATATATACACATATGATCGTTTACTGATATTTCTTTTGTTTAACTATTCAAATCATTTGAGCATACCCTTTATTATTTTACATTTCCCAAGGTTATAGATAAATTCTTTGGGTATGTTTTTTTAAGAAATTTGTCATATCAGAATAATGTTTTTGAATATTTTGGTGATATTTTATGAAATAATATGATTGTTAATATATTCATTGAATACACTCAAAATTTTTTATTATCGGTCCAATATTATTTATGAGATCTATTTAATATTCTTCTAAAATGATGTAATATTTACATTTTTAATTCATAGTTCTCCTCATATTATATCAAAAGAGGGTTTAGATATTTTGGGAGACTAGGTTTGGAAATATTTGGTAAAACACATAGGGATAAGTCTATGTTTGAGATCATGTGCCGAAGTTTTGGAAAAGTAAATATTGTTCAGTTTTTTAAAAAATAAATCCCAATAAGGATATAAGGATATGGATATAGGCTCTAGTATAGATTCATATAGGGGTAATAACTATAAATATAATCATTGGTAATTCTCTTTATCTTCACCGTTTTCATAAAAATATGTCATAACTACACACCTGGTTTAAAACACCAATGGAAACTGATTTTATTAATTCCAATTACCCTTATGAACATTACATTGAATGATAGGATAAAATATATGACTTAATATGATAATAAACTATTATATAAAATATATTTATTTTTTATGGGATTGAAAAAGGATTCATAATTTAGGACATTATAAAAATTATTTTCATAATCATATGATTTCTTACCACGATTATTGATGTTCAAAAGTCAGACTATGTTTTTGGGTTTAGTTATTTTTTTTAAAGGACCCTCAACCAAAATTCCAAGGTGAATATTTTTAAAAGTAAGGAAGGTTACAAGAGGCAAAAATACAAGATCTTATTGAAATCAGCCTCATAATGAGAGAATAGAACCACGAGAAGCGTATCTGACAAGGTAAGAGGATTACTAACTCCCATATTCACAAGACCATATGCTACAATATTCACCTCATAATAAACTAGTGTGATGATGAACTTGAGGTTGAAAAGTTTCTTCATGAATTCCATCGACTTTTTAGAAGGCCTCCAAGAGATATGAAGTTCACCATTTCTGATGGCCTATACAAGAGTGGTAGAGTCACTTTCCGACCATATAATAGTCCAACCTTTCAACCTATAAAATGATACATAATGAATTACTCCCAGAATCTCCACCTCGATAGAACTAGTCATTCCACTTGTTTCATTGAAAAATCCATTAAAAAGAATAATCTTGAGTTATAAAAACCACACCACAAACTAATGGCCCATGATTTCCATTTGACACACCATATGTATTCACCTTTATCCAATTAAAGAGAGGAGGAAACCAAAACACTTCAAAATTCCCCAATTTAGGTCTAACATTTTCAAGAATGCCCATACTTTTCAGCATAATAAAATCTTGTATACTATTGTTTCACTCCTCCATGGCAGTGCTACAAATGAATCCTATAGCTGAAAAAACAACTTCTTCATGCCCAACATTATAACACCATCATATCCATGGTGAATTGCTAAATTTTGTTTCCTCTAAATAGCATGAAAACATTAAACTATATAACTAGGTGGAATCATTACAAAAAAAATTTTGATGACTAATACAATGACCATCATCAAGAGAAACTAAATTAAATAGGGCTTGGTATCAAAAATATTTTCGGTATTCTCAACTAACACTCTCAATCGATTAATTTTAACATGAATTACACGTAACATACAACATGTCAAAGGAAAGAACAACTCACCATTGATTATTTTATGAAATATCACACACAATCTTTTAGTGGTTCCTAAAATTCACTAATTGATAAGAAATACATCAATTATATAGAGAATTTATTCCTTTTTCTCCACTTCATTAACCATGAATATGATATTTTTGTTGTGTATCTTTTGGAATGTGGTGTTGGTAAGCTGAGGAATATTATCAAGAATATGAGGAAAGAATAGTAAATTTAATCCATGATATAGGATGTGTTTAAGAAGATGATTTTAGAAAATTATTTTCCTTAAAATCTACACACTAGGATGATATAAATGTAATTGTAATTGACACAAGTTATGATGAATCAATTCAAACATTTGAGGAAAATTTCACTAAAAATACAAGGTATACTTAATTTTTTATCATCAAACCTAAATAAAAATTAGAATGATTCATTAGTTGATTAAGACAATGTCTCTAAAAGGAATTTTTTATAATAGACCTTAATATATAAAAATAAATAATTCAATGTTATCTTAATCTAGGAATATATATTGGAGACTCTCATTGTTCTCATGGTTTTGGGGATAAGAATACAAAGACTAATTTTTTAGAAAAAAAAATAAACATATACAAAAAAAAATTAATCTTCCTCCACGGATGTAGAGTAGAAGTAATTAAGGTAACAATTTTTTTAATGGATCTAATAAATGATTTAAGTGTTAAAAAATGGTCATTATGCTTAATAATTTTGATGTAACTTGGACATTTAAGTAAATGAAATCAATATATTTAAATCAAAAACTAATACTCCACCCACAATATAATTCTATTATTTAATGGGGTTTTGGAATTACACCGATCTCAAAATGAATTAAATGGTTAATTAAAAAAATAGAATCATTAAAATATTATTCCAAGTGGAAAAAGAAAGGATCATGTGATCACTACAACTAAAGTGGGTTATGATTACAATGTTGGGAAAGGTAAACATTCCATCCACTATAGAATTTAAAATTCATTATTTGATTATACCTTTACCCACTCATGTATATGTGAATGATATTTTAGGTGTATCACATCACAAACTCAATGATTATATGTTGAGTAAATAGAAAAAACTCTTAATCAAATGGTGTTAAAATAAAAAGTATATATATCTTATTCAATAGAATTTATTTTGAATATTCTTCATTAAAAATTTGTTATTCTCCATATATGTTAATTCGATGTTATTTTGTGAATGTATTTCCTCTCATTAAATAAGTCCCATATAATTTTCCAAGGAAGTGATTTCACATTTGATATTAAAATCACCATATATTATTCATTCAATATTTGGTTGAATATGAATATAAAATGGAAATCACTTCCATTGATCTGGTTTTACAACCTATTCATTAAGGATATTTATCTAAAATGGTTTTGGAGAATCTCAGAATTAAATAAATACCTATTATTATTGAATATTTAGATATATTTATATTAAATTCCTATCTTTCCTTCCCATAATCATGAAGATGAGCTTTCAATAGAACTCATACTTTGTACTATACCAATTTTGAAAACATTTTATAGAATATCCCTGATTGAGTTTTCAAAATTGAAGAAGAAACTTGTGGAGAATCTTGATAATAAATACTTATTACCTGGTGAATTATCTTAGGTACACATGGTGTTTCAAATATTAATAAATATGGGTTAATGTGCCTCTATATTCATTATCGATAACTAAACATTATTATTATTTAAAATAGTATCATATACCGTATATCAAAGATATTTTTGATAAATTATAATGAAATAATTTATTCTAATGACTGAAAATCATTATAGATATCATAAAATAATTGTTAGTAATAAGGATATTCTTGAGAGATCCTTTTGTATGATTTATATTAATTTTGATTGTATTGTGATTCCATTTAGACTTACAAATTCCCCATATCTTCAAGACAAAATGAATAGAATCTGTAAAAATTTCCTTGATTATTTTTTGGTAGTCTTTGTAGAAAACATTAGTATATATTTCAAATATAATCAAGGTTATTCTTGGATTGTGTTAAAAACCTAGAGGAAATAAAAAATATATAAAAATTTTATGAATGTAGAATTTTTGCGATAATATGTTTCATTATTGGTTCATAAAATCCCAAGAGATGTTATATTAATGGATTCAAAAAATATTAGCATTATTAAGAAGTGGACAAAACCAACCCCAGTGATAGAGTTCCATAGTTTTCATGGGTTTTCTAGATGTTATCAATGATTTTTGAGAAATAAATCAACGAAATAACATCCAATGACCAAGTTTAATTATAATGGAGTCAATTTACATTGGATTGTTGAATGTGCTAAAAATTCAATGGAACTAAAAAGAAGGTTGGTCATTGATCTTGTGCTCACCCTATCTTCAAATAGAGAATGAATTTTATCTATGGTTAAACAATAATAACATAAATATAATGTTTTCTCATTATGATATATATGGTGATATCTTATGCCTAAGACTAATTTTTTATTAATTTATAAAATTACCCAACTAATCATTTGGAGTTGCAAGTAGTAACTTTTTCATTGGAAATATAGAGGAATTAACTTTATGGTGAAATATAAGACATAAGTATTAATCATAAAATATTTAACTATATATTCAAATAGAATTATTTTCATTTGTTCCAAAGGATATGGTTGTAATTGATTAAATATTATCACTTCTTAAGATATTAACACCCTATGAAAGAGAACGAGGTTGTTGATAGTCTGAGTTGGAAGGACCGTACTATTTTTTCCATGATGTGGATTTAATGAGATCTAATAATTATGGATTTAAAGAACATATATCATGATATAATTATAAATTGGGATAGAAAATATCTTACTCAGATGAATTTTCAACCATACATACATGTGGGGATTAAAATGGTAAATATGGATATTATGGAACTACATATGAATGTTTTTACTGTTTCTAAGTTCAAACATGGTTATGGTTGAATGATATGATTTTGTAACATAGTATTTTTCATGTCATTACCATACTCAAAGAATTATTTGTTGGATGGAACTATTAGTTCATCAGTATCCATATATCCTTTAATTATGATGATTTCTTGAAATTTGAAAGAGTATCTATAGTCAGACATTAGAAAAAGGAATACCACTTATTATTTTTCTATATGTCTTACATTTACAAATGATAATACTAATAGATATATGTATAAGTGAATTCAATAACCATGAACAATACCTGGATGGAAAAAAGGAAAACATCACTATGTATTTAATTATCAAACTCTAAAAAAAAAATAATCTATAATGATATTTTGGTTATAGTATATTTCCTTATAAATTTAACACATTTTACTATTATTAGGAAAAATATATCTCTTGATATTCTTTCTGGGGTTTATATTAAATAATAAGATATGTTTCAAGATATAGGACTTTCTATTGTTTCTAATTGGGAATGAGGTATACCTCAAATTTGTATAGATGTATTCAACAATATTTAAATAAAGAGTCAAACATTTTCACATAATGTCATCCTAAGATATATGGATATCATTAAATTACAATAAAACACTAGATTATATATTGAGAGATTATTCTAAATATTTATAATGTGTTTTGGATCAACATATTTCTCTAGTTTAGTTATCTTACAATAATAGATTTCACTCGATACTTCAGAAGGATCCTAATGAACCGTTTTATGAAAGGAAGTGCATAAATATATTATGTTGGGATAAAGTTGGCGAATGAATTCTATTGCTACCTTGGATTGTTCAAAAAATGGTTAAAAATGTTATTTCCATTCAGTAGCACATCAAGGTATCATAGTGTTCAGAAAATGTTATAGTTAAAATCATCGATGAGATCTGTAGTTTGAAGTTGGTGATAAGGTACTATTATAAAGTTAAAATTGGAATAAGTTTATGATATTTAAAAAATAATTTATCCTCATATCTATCAAATCCATTGATATTATTGATCATATTAGGAAAACAGATTATCTCTTGTCACATCCACTGAAACTCTCTAAAGTTCATTATTTTTTTCATGTACCTATCTTGAAGAATTACATAACTAGTCCTTTAAATTTAACAAAATTCCAGGTTATACCACTGAATCATGATATCTATTATAAGGTATAACTATTTGAGACTCTATCTTATTGTGATAACATGTTGAAAAATGACACCACTCACCAGGATATAGTTTTATAGTGAAACCATAAATATTAGAAAGATATATGGGAACCCTAGGATTTGATGAGGCATAGTTATAATTATTATTATTTTGTTTTATAGAGATATAACTGATTTGGAGAAATTCTTATAAGTTATCAAAACATAACTAAATGATCTAATAGAATATCTATTAAAAATAATTGAGGTTTTTAATTTCTTGTGAATCATGTAACCATAACCATATTTGAATAATGATTATAGATGATAAAATAAAGAATAGTTTTTTGTTATTTAAAGGGAAAATAATCATATAAAATTATTTTTAATTCACTTGAAATATAGAATTGATCCAAACTAATAATTTATCATTTTATTCAAAAGGAATCAAATGTGAACAGTCGTAATGGGGTATAAAATTGATGCAGACCCTAGAGAACACCAAAAATAATGTGAATACAATTATAAGAAATAAATACACTATTTAAAAAGATAATGTTCCACTCCACCACAAAGACTTTCGATACATGAACATCAGTAGCTTCCCCTCCCCCACCCGGTGTAAAAAATATATTTTTTTGGTGAAAAATAATTTTACATTATCATATAGATTAGAAAATTATAGAAGGGTTGTTAGAGGAGGATAGAACTGAATTTATCAGTATGATCAAGTATGACTCAATATTGGAGAGAGAGAGAGTGATATAATCAAACATGTAGTGTGAAAGTCAAGTGGACAGTCTATGTACTTCATCCCACATGGTGCTTATCTATTTGAATAATTCTAAAAATACCAAAGTAAATGAACCTTAAGTGTCATAAATGATTATTCAAACATGTTTGATACCATGAATGCATGATTCATGAGTATTAATCTTAAGTCCATGAGTTGGTTCCTTCCAGCCAACATAGGGACATCACCCCAATTATTCTATCTGATACTTCATGAAACATGGCCCTTATTGAGGTAAAGAACTAATTTTTTTATGTTTAGTGAGAAAAAATTTGTGATATTAAACTATATCTAACTTCTCATAAAATATTATGGTTGTATCCAACTGTAACATTGGGATTTATTGAGATCCTCATAAAATAACCTAGCAACATATTTCACTGAGGATCTACCAACATAGAAATTCAAAATTTTAATGATTTTTCTCTTTTATCTATACCAATGTTAATTCACAAACTAAAAAAACTATTAAAATGGCCTTGAGAAACATCTTAGCTAGCACCATATAAACCTCAACCTATCACATTCTACATTGATGTGAAGAAATTAATCCATACTATGGTTAATAAAACACATGCATTTGGAGGAATGGGGAAATAATCATTGTATATTAGAATCCACTTGGAGGGAATTTTTTTAGATCATCTGTAAAATATATTTTATTTTGTTTTGAATTTTTTTCCCTAAATATTAGGGTTTAGACCATATGGTTTTTTTCTTATAGAAACATGAGGAAGCTCAAAAATATAAATAGTATTGTGAGGGGAATAGTGAGTACATATCAGTTTGGGATGTATTAAAGATGAATTTTATGATAATGGGAATTTTTTTATGATTGAGAACAACTTTAGTGAAATACATATTGTTGAAATCTTTCATGTGGTGAATGCTAGAGACAATACACCTTTGGAATTATATATTTCAGTCATAAAATTTGTTTATTTAGAATCCAATGTCACTCATTCTAACAATCCATTTGGAAATTTCAAGGATATTGGTAATTAAACCAATCATGTTTTCCATAAAGGAGAGCCTCAAGTACATTCCAATAATAGTAATTGATTATTTTTTTTTCTTTCATCATGATGAAGCTATTATAGTGATCTTTTTCAATAATATCTTATATTATTAACTTTTCAGTCATGAACCTCATGTTAACTATCATAAACATGAGTTTAATAACCCCAACCATGACCATGTTTACATATTTATCGAACTCATAATGTCTTTGTAGATGAGGATCACAAATTAAATAGTTGAAGGTTCCTTTAAGGTCATTAATGTAACTATCAAGGGCCTTATATTTGTAAATTTTCAATATATCTTTTATATAAAAATTAATTCATACAATTAACAATAATAATCATTAAGTTTTACACATGTATAAAATTAATTCATTGGTTATCATTTGGTTATAATTAAAAATAATTGCATTTTATGGAAAAAGAAGTTTTTTTAATTTTTCTTGCATGCAATGTGATTATATCATAATAAAATAAATTTATCACTATTGATGGATTTTTTAATTATGATTAAAAATATTATATATTCCATATATTGATTTTTTACCAGGAAATTAAATAGATAAAATTCATATTTTTGAATCAAAAATCCAAATCTCTAAAAATAGATTCTACCAGAATTGTGTATATATGTAAGAATTAATATTGATCATCTCATGAAATTGAATATTTTAAAATGGATTAAATATTTCTAATTAACATAACTAATAATATTTTATATGATCAAATTAATTTTAGATCAAAATTAATAGTATCCATGATATTATCTTGTTTCCATTATAATGATTAAGATGGTTAATGAGTGGTTAAAATAGTGAGATAATGGATAAAATGACATAAAAACATTTATAAATTCTTTTAGCTGAATTCATTTCAATACAATATCATACCATTTTGAAGAGGATCCAATTAGAGAAACTTTCTAATAAAGTTGACTTTATTATATTATAATTTCACCACACCAGTTATGTACTTTAGCTTTACTAAAATCTACCCATAAAATCATCCAATATCATTTTGCATGTCATTTTATGTCCTAGTGTTCCAAATATACCCATCTAAGAATCCTTAAGGTTTATTTTCAATGGGGGATACTCGAAGAACAAATATATGTTCATTCAAATATTACTCAATAATATTTTTTACAACCCATCCCCAAAGGATCATTGACCATATTAACATTATAAATTCAAAATATCTTAAATTATAATATGTTACAGTCATTTTATTTACCTTACACATTCTTTGAAAAATGATTATGTTTCCTATGAGTGTGTTTGTCTAATACCACATCCATAAAGCAATGTTGGTTTTTTTCTTTTTTCTTTTATATAGATGGTAATAAAGAAATATAAAATGAATATATTATATTAATTATAGAATATCTGTTTCGAAATGGTTAAATATTATGTACCATTGTTTTATTCCATTCTTTAAAATTTGGAAACATTACCCATTAATACATACAGACTATCGTCTCTCTGAAGTGATGTAATTAATTTTTTAACTAAAAAGTGAAAAATAACTATACAAATTGGTGCACTAAACCATATGACGTCAATGGTAAAAAAAATATTTGCAAAAAACTTAGTTGATGGATTAAGTGAAATAAAATTCCATCACCACACCATAAGAGTAAATTTAAAATGATGTAGTACACGGTAAACTATCCATTTTAGAACATCTTAATATTCAATTATTTCATATGCAGGTTAAATGTTTTATTTTTATGTATTTTTTTAGATAAATTTTATATGTAAAGAAACCTTCAGTTCTGAATATGTTTAATTCCTAGAGAATATATTCAAACGTATAAAATCACTCTAAAAAAATTAAACTTTCCCCGTGATCTTAGTATAATTGAAATAATGTATTTTTACTTTAAAATAATTTATTATGGGAAATTTTTATCATTCTATTTTTTTGAAAGCATATTTTTAATTATATTTCCAATATATAAATTTTTATTGAAAAATTTATTTTAGATTAATCATAAAAAACATTTTAGTGTTTTTTCAAAACACATGAAAAGTGGGTTTAAAATGTACATGATGGGAGAACTATAAACATTCCATGGTTTATAAATATATTTTGAAATGGGGAGGAAATGTTTAAAATAAACATATATATATTAGAGACTTACATAAAAATATTGATTATTAAAATTCTTAAAGTATTATTACATTGACATAAACTTATATGAAACATGATATTTATGAATAAAAATAATTTTTTGTTCAAAACAATATTTAGATATGATTAGAGGTTTTCTATATATAATGATAAGTCAAACTGACAATTTTTTAGTTTATTTATGATAAATATTTACTGAAAATATGAAGTTATTTCTTCTAAAATTAGTGAAATTAATTTTTTCACTATATTAATTGAAAATTGGGACTTGGATTATCTTAATCTTCAAGAAAATAAATTTTATATAAAATATTCTAAAATTATAATTCTTGATGTTGTATGTTTCATAGAAAGAGTACTTCTAGAAAATGAAATTTATAAATAGAATCTTTATTTTCATGGTCTTACTGGAAGAAAAACATAGTTCCGCTCTACACTAATAAAATTGAATATGTATAAGTTTAAATTTTTTATGACCAACTATTGTGGATACAACAAACACCCATGGATTCTGATTTGAGTTTCATTCAAGCACTGAATCTTTTTGATAATATAAATTCTATTTCATTTCATAAGAACCCAATATACCACTTTTGATGAAATATCAATGACATAACATGACATTTCATTTGGGGTCACACACAAAAATAGATATTATTCATGAATTTTGTTGAACTAAAAATCATCTTACTGATATTCATAGATAATAATATTTTTGATATTTCTGAATGCATCAAACAAAACCTGGAATGATAAATCTAAAGTGTTATGTTATTAAATTCTTAATTTCTCTGTCTTATAACATTGAAAATTTCCTCAATAATGGGGGAGAAAATTTGTTTTAATTTTTATGAAGTTCTATTGCTTTCCAATATATATCGAAAAGTTATATTTTTATAATATTTAAATCAAAAGAATCATATGTAGTGAATTTAATTTCATTTATTAAATAATATTTGAATATTTTATATCATATATTTTAATCTCAAAAATAAAATTATAATTTATATTTTTGTGTTTATTGGAAATTTACTTTAAAATAGTGGGGATGATTAATTTCAAGTAGAACATTTTAATGGAAAATTCCTCATAAGATAAATATTGACTATGTAATAAATCATAACCTAATGGAGTTTCACATTCATAAACCCTATCTTCTTCTGATTCGATTTTAAAAAATAATTCCAATGATTTTATTTTAAAATTAATAGGTGACTAATATATTCAATGGAGATATGTATACATCTAACGAAGATATTTATAAATGAATTTGTATTTATAATGTCTCTTCTATTTTTTCTCTCCACCCTAATGTTTTATGACAAAAAATATAGGGAAAATTAATAAAAATAGAGAAAATGATGAAAAATGTGAAATTGTAGGTGTATTTTAATTTATATTTAAATTTGGGGTAAAATTATGTCATTCGTTTTTAAAAATAGGGTATTTTTTGGAATAATTTATTTATGAAATGTTGATTTAGTTTTAAAAAATAGAAAAAATAATGTGGGAGATGTTTGAAAATTTTAATCTCTTTTTAGATAAAAGTAAATAAGAAATTGTAATTTTGGATAAATTTTTATTAAAATATATTTTAAAAGGGAGAATTATTCAAACAAATTATATTATTTATTTTTAATGAGTTCCTTTTTATTGTTCTAAGTCAAAGGGGTGGGATTTATTTAATCAGAATATATGGGGAGTTTTATTAACAAAACAGAGAGAATCTGGTAATTTTTTTCTATATATATTTTAATTTTAAAAATTAATAGACTTTTGTTTTAATGAATTATGTTTTTTTATTTTGATAATAAAAATAATGTTCATAAGAATTTTTTTACCTGTATTCTAATTAAAGATCAGTTTTTTTGTGTGGAAAAAATATTGTAATAAATAAAATTTAAATGAAATTAAAGAATATAGGAAAATTAAAATTATTTAAGTTATCAATACATATTATAGTTATTAAATATAAGAACACTATAGCAGTTAAGTAATACCTCACTAGAATATGTAGATTTAATCTTATTCTAATGAAAGATGAGGAAAATGTGTCTAAAGTATTTATAACTGAACATCAAGATATCAGAAATTTAATATTGAAATTGGATACAAAAAAACATATAAATTGAATCTCAACACCATTGAGAAGAATTTTTACATTATTAATTGAAAATATTTAGTAATTTTGTGGTTTTTTATTCACTTTTTTCTATTGGGAGTCTTGTCTATCAGTTTACAATTTTCTTTTTAAGAATTTTCACTAAGGGATATCATTGTAGAAGGATTTCCATATAATGTATCATAAATTAACTTATAATAATTGTTTTCTAAATAATTGATATCAATGGATTCTGTTATAGAAGACATATAATCATGTTTTTGAAGAGTATATTTGTCCCGGGAGTAGAGGGATTTTATGGATTGAAATATAATGAAACTGATAATATAGATTGAGGGCTTCTAAGGATGGGAATTTAGAGAAATTTTTTATTTAACTTGATATATTTTTAGGATATTATTATATAACACCTTTTAATAGGTTTAAGATATTTAATTCTATGGGATATAAGATAGACTTTCCAATAGTTTTAAAATTGGGGCACCAAAATTCTTGTTTATAGACTTCCTTACCACTAATGGTTGAAGTGAGTAAGTTATATAGTAACTAATTTATCAATGGAAAAATTACTATATTACAGTATAAATTTTTTAATACATTTATTCCTTTATGTTTACTTACTTTATCATATGTTTATCAATTATTTATAGTATTAATTTTCATTTAATTTACATTCTTACGTGTATTATTTTTTACTAGATCGATTGAACCAATTCTTAATCCAAAAAAATTGTGTATTCCACAAAAATTATAATTTTATTTTAAAAATAAATCCACCTCAAACTGATATTATATTATACATTCATATATTATCAAGGACCACACAGTTTCTTCTGTATCCTGAATTGGGGCCATTTGGATCGACCTTTTTATTATTGAACAATTAAATTATAAAGTCTACCAAATGGATAAAAAAATATATTTTTGAATGACGGGCTATTGAAGATATTTATATAGAGTTATGTTTTCACTTTATACATGGTAAGAACCATATCAATGTATTAAAATTGAAAAAATATCTATATGTTTTGAAATAATATCCACGATGTTGGTTTTTTATGAAAAATAAATATTTTAGATGAATTAAATTCAAAATGTCAAAGTGGGTGGAAAATATATATATGAGGAGAAAAAACTTCACAAATATTTTGGAATGTATATTTTCATTATATAATATTTGTTATTAATTAATAAAAATATGGGAAGTTTTTTCCACATGAAATAATAATAAATTTAATGTGATCTTAATTGATGAGATGAAATTTATCTTGGGTTTAGAAATTACCAAAATAATTGGTTACATTTTTATCTCTCAAGGAAAATATACGTAAGAAATTTTCATACTATTTGGTGTAGAAGGATCTATAATAGTTTCTACACTATTTCATGTTGGTAAAAATTTTAGTAAGTATGAAAATTCCAAGAGTTAGACAAAGAAGAATTCAAGAAGATCACTATTAATATTTTTTATTTGAGTACATCATGAAATTAAATTGTTAATTCCATGACACTGTATGATAAATATCAACCAAATAAAATGATTTTACACTTAATAGAATCTAACAGTATTGTAAGATATATAAAAATTTAATCCAATACTGTAATTTTTTAAGAAGAATGGTGATCTTTATTTTTATGGATTTACTGATGCTAAATAGGTTGGTGATTTGTTGACAGATGTCCAAATATAGGGGAGTATTATTAATTGGTGTAATATGAGAAGCATGTGATTTAAGGAAACAATATACCTTCACATTAAAATACTTAAAATATGATTCTTTTAACACGACCAAAGAAATTACATAATTGATTTGGATGAAAGAAAAACATGATGATATTCCCATTATTGCAGAGTATCCACTATTTATTATCTATAACAGCAAAGTACTATAAATATATCCAATAACACTTTACAAAAATTTATTAAAAAATCACATTGACATAAAATATCATCTCATGAATGATTAGTGGATTTATTGAACATTGAATTAAAAATTTATTTCATCTAAGTATATGGTTATATATATTATGAAAAATCATCTTCCAACTAAGTCTTATGAGAATATATGAGAAAAAAATGGTTGTAAATACCATTTTCCAAAATCATTGAGCTATATCTATATGTTAATAACCATTTTTATTCATGTGAACTTTGATATAAATTAATATGTATGACTAAAAAAGGAAGTAACATTTTTGAACATGAAAACGTTTAATTTATTTGAGTTGAGTATTGAAAATGACATTAAAATACACTATAACTTCTCCTAAAATATAATCATTTAGATTTCATCATTTTCCAAAGTCCATTATAGATATATTTGACATTTAAATTAATCTCTATTTCATTCTACACTGATCAATCTTGGGTATAATTTGAGTTAATTAGTTCATTACTCATTCAATTAAGGAAAATAATATCAACCCTTATAAATAATCATTTTTCTTTACCCTCAATAATGTTGAGAAATGAGGTCTTCATAATTTATTTACACTAATTGACATAAAAATAAAACGATTTTTGGGGAAGTGTATTAAAGAGGAGTTTTAACTAAAATTTTGTCTATTGATAACGAATCCAAAGGGGATATTATTGATCCCATAAAATTTTATATTGTATATGTTGTCAATACATGTGATTTTATGGAAAAATATATTTTCAAATGAGTTTTGAAGTTGTTCTCAGTGAATTTGAATTTTTTTTTCATATGAAATATTCTTGAGTTTCTATGAAATTATAGAAACATTATGCATAAGATCATTGAAGATATTAGAGAGGTACATGGGAATTTCAACATGGATATGTCACATTATTTTATGACATGTAATACCCTTAAATAATTAATCAAATAATTTTTAATAATAATCTCATGATGTATAACATCAACATCAAAGATTCACTAATTTCATAAAACTTATTTTTATGATTTTTAAAAGTGCATTTTGTGTTCTATATGAAAGATAATATGTAATCATACTCATGTATGAAAAAAATTGATGATATTTAATATTAGCATTATCTTTCAAATAATTATATAAAAACATCCAAATGACACATAATATTAAATCTCTATCTTTGGTGAAATGTAACATTAAACATGATGAATCTATGTTATTATTAAATTAATAAATATTATGGTACTTTATGGATTAATATATTCTTCATGAATAAGTTTTTTAGTGAGTAAAAGAAATAAATTTCACTATGTATTAAATATTTTCACTAAAATATATATACAGGAAGTATAAGAAAGTATCAATATGATATGGAATAAAGTCTATCTCGAGATACATGAAATGTAAATAAAGTTCAAATAAAAATTAAAATATATTTTTTTATAAATTATGGAGTAAAGGTGATAAAAAATTTAAATTTATGAGTTTTTAAATATATAAAAAATGTATATGTATAAATCAAAACATTCAATGCAAACAACATAGATTTGTAGAAAAGACTCAGAATCAATTGATGATTCTGTAACATAGATGTAATAACCAATCCTATGTCTAAGAGTAAGATTTAATGAAGTTATTGATTTCTTATGTGATTATTATTTTGATCAGAAAATTCTTTTTAGTGTAATAATTCATATATTTTTGAGTTTAATAAAAATATTGATTTAATGAAAAATGTTTTTCTCTATTTCATGGTTTTTTTTAAAATAATATTGAATGAAAAATATAAATTTTGTTAAGGAGGAAACAAATATTGATAATAAAGTGTTTAAGCTCAAGGAAAAATGTAGTGCCCCAATTCAGTATTCTACTCAAACAGTTCTCCACATCAATCACCCAAAGGTCCTTATCATGCCTTCTCATACGCTAAAGGCTGGCGACTAGAAGTGAGGGTGTGAGGATCTTATAGTAGGTATACTATAGACTCTAGGGGTGAATATAATAACAGTTTTCCAGGTATATATACAAATCAGAAAATAAATACCATAAATACTAGACTGATACCACGTTGTAGTAGAAGCAATAACCATCAATATCGGAAGTAAAAATAATTATCAGAAGAAATGAATAAACACTAAACACTCTATTTATAGAAACATGTATCCAATTCAGGTCGTACAAGAGAATAAATAGAATGGGTCACCCATGTTCAACTATCATTATATACATATATGTTTGCGGATATAAAAAGAAATTCACAAAAGTTAATTCCCTCCAAGGAAAAAACATCCATGGTCCTTTTCCATCCATCCTATGGTCACAGTATAATATGATCACTAAGATCTAGCTCCTGATCTTGGTCCCTTACATGATCTAAACAGAAAAAGTCTAGCCAAATCTCGAAGGACTCATATAGGGTGTGAGGATTATCTCTATAGGCCACCACCAAAATTTTCTTATCTTACATCTATGATAAAGTAGGAGGGTTTAAATATAATTAAAACCACACATGCATGTCACCAAAATAACTTACCTCCCTTATGCTCAACAACCATAATGAAGAAATAAACTAATTTATCCAAACATAGTATAATGGTTTGGTAGAGGATCCATAGTATAATTACCATGTCATCCACTAATAAATATAAATTTAGGGGAACCCTTGTGTAACTCCACCAATGTATCACTCAGAAACCCATTCCACCTCACATCTCATGTCATAATCAGTTAGATGATGTCCTAAAGGCACTCCCTATCACTTACCCAGTCCCTCGTAGCTCATATATTAAATCCCACTCGACTCAAATCCTGATGTATGAGGAAGGGAAATTTATGTCCTCAAAATAATAACATTACCATCTCAATAGAAAATGTCATAAGGAATGATAATATCAATCATCCAAAATAATCATGTCCCAATGGGCTCAATATATAGTGATCCTCATCACCAAACCTATGTTCACATTATTTTCTACTGATGGATCCTTAACATCCCTATGGGTTTCTATAGAAATCACCTCCAACCATAAATATGGTCAACAGTATCCTAAGACACATCTATGTATTCCACTACCCACATGAGTGGTCATTGTCAGCTTGTCATCTATTCTAATCATTGTGATTACCACTCTAATGGTGTCTCATCCAATCATGGCAGGTTTAATGACTAGGAATGTAACTAATCCACATCAACATGTCTCCTCATCCCCCTATAACTATATCAATCATTGTAATGGTCAACATCATTCAATAACATATGGCCATTCTTGTAACCTAACAAACCTCGTTGCCTCAATCCAGAAACCACATCGCCCAACTGGTGATCAACGTCAGCAAGGTATATTGGACAAGAATAATGTAATGACCAACGTCTCCTCAGACCAGATGGTCATCTCCATCTCAATCATTGGTCCAAGCTCAACACACTCCCATATAATCATTTCAAATAATATAAATATAATTCAAATCAATTTGTTTTAATAAAATAAACTCCATACTAATATTCCCATGGTCCAAAAAATCTCACTAGGATTAAACCAATTGTAGTAATGTGTAAGCATACCCATAGGCTTCCTTGACGATCAATTAATTAAGGAAAGGTGTTATTAATGTAGGGTCTCACTCAGACTACCCAACAACACAACATATATCACACCACTGAAAATAGTTAAACCAAAAGGTAAATATCAGAAACACCTTCTACATGTTGGTATATTTCCACTCATCCAATCTCAGTATCTAACTATTTTTGATTTTGAATAAATCAGAATTTTAGATTAACTCCTTAAAATACGATCAATAAAATGTCATATATTTACTACATTATATGATAATATATAAAGAAAAAAGGAATAAATATGACACTAAGATATACTCATGTTATTCCAAAGAGACCAACGATGATCGATTTGAAGTTCAGACAGAGAAGATATCACAATTTATTTAAATATGGGGAACTTTGGATAGCTCCCTGGTATGCATGTGGTTAGGTTGTGAAATAAGAGTAAGAAACTAATTAGGATGTAAAAGCATAAAATATGTTTTTCCCATTTAAATACATGAATTTTTGGGCAGCATGGTTTGGATATCTATGTGACGGCCGTGTGACACCATCTTTATAGACACCACCCAACACATTATTGACCCACACAATTTTCAAAAACATTTGAGAACAATGCATGAACCTCTTTTAAAAACTAAAAAATAGTTGGAAAACAATGTGTCCCCTCTATTATTGTTTGGGAAACCAGGAACATAACCAATGTTGGTCCACACTATTACACCTCTAAGGCTACACAATTTGTCCAGAATATGCTCCTTATTTTTCTAGCCTTAAAAATATATTCTTTCAACCTCTAATTCCCAAATATACACTCTTGAAACCCTGAGTAACATATTATGCCAACCCAAACATTCCTATGGGTTGTGGATTTTGACCCACACTAAAAACATAGGATATTACAAACCTCCATCAATAACATATCTCTCCCCAAGTTATAAAGTATAAATCCATGATGGTACCAAAGATACCCATAACTTTCCAAACAAACCATGTATACCCCAGTCATCTATCACGTGTTATCTCTCTGAACGCTCTCACCACCATAGGAGTTTCCTACCCCTGTCACATCCTAACCTAGACTCAAATAAAATGAATAGTACCCTAACTACCCCTAGAATCCAAGTCCTGTGGTTAATCATCATTGGTCTTTCATCTCGTTAATTTCTCACATCATACTCATGTCACATTGGACACCCATCTAATACGAAATCTTTTTATATGACCACCTCATGCCCATATCACACCTATCACCTATAAGGTACCACATCTCAAAATATTCTCTCACAAAGTCCATGTTCCATATACCTCAACTATATCCTATTTCGTATTGATTCCAAGATTCTAATGCACCTCAAATTGAACCATCATCGCATTGATTCCAAGATTACTACACACCTAAAATAGATCTTTCATCGCATCGAGTCCCATAATAATTTTTGGTTCCACACACCTCATATATATATATATAACACAAATTATTCTATTCCAACCAACTAACCAAAGTCTGGTTAGTCCGAAAATGAATCTTGTGAACCTCGTGCACCCCAAACTAACATGCCTACAAAAGAAACTCACAAAAATAAAACAAAAACATGTCACACCCAATGAATACCTCTCAATATAATTGTCTCCCCAACCTACTGTAAACTTATAAGCTCAATATCATGCACCTATATTGAATATTTAATACCTAAATTCTGGCCTCTAAGTGGTGCTTTACCCGCAACTATTCACTGACCCCAATGTTGTGTCCCATTGTCTCTTCTTAATCCTTTTTTAGTATATGTGTCTTGGAATCCACCTCCTAGTATAGGTAAAAATATGACCTTTGAACCATGATTCAACCATGGTCACAAACTTCCTACATCCCATGAATACTTCATACATAACCACTCAAGATTTCTGATATAGTAACAATCTCAACACTCCTTCGGTGCCTGTTCAAACTACGTCAAAACTTTTCCAAGATTCTCATTTTATTTTAACACAATTGAAGACACACTCTTCGGTGTTATTAAAGATTATTCAACCTTAACACCCTTCTAAAACTCATCTCATCCTAACTTAATACTATTTTAATCATTTCCACTAAAATCACATGAATCCATCACTTTAATTGAATATGACTAGTCCGCCAAATTTCCCTCAGATATCAGTTTCTGATTAATTGGCTCTGAGAATGATGTTAACCTAAATAATTTTACCTAAACCCTAATGGAATTACATAAACCATCATCAAAATTCCTCACCCCAACAATTCCATCACCCACAATACTAGTTGAAAAAATGAGACAAGTTAGTGAAAGTATTTTCATAGTCCATGATGGATATGTCACCTTATTGTAGGCTCAAGAACTCCCAATATCTCTCCACCCTCATCGTATTATATAAAAACTTCTCAAATAAAATCACCTCAAAATCATTCTGTTTTAGTCCATCACATCTTCCCACTCAAACGAGAACATCCCACCAATGCTTTGCTGGTTCTCTAGGCATGTACACGACCAGATTTACCATGTGTCAAGGCGATGTCTTAATCTACTCGAAGATGGTCGATACTGACTCTATCTAGATTTTGGCTAACCATTCTCCACCCTCATCCTTAAATAGTGGTGGTTTCTATGATAGGAACTCTATAATAAATTATTTCATCAAATGCTCAGCTCACTGAGATTCATTATCGATTCCCTGGAAAACTCACTCTGGGATCTCTCTGAGCTGCTCATTAAGATTGTCCCAAAAGGGGTCCAATCCTATAGCTTCCCCAATTTTATATGGTACTTCACCTATTCATCTTCCTTTGAATTATTCTCAACCATATCCACTAGTTCTTCATCCCAACCCTTAGGGGCCTCAACCGGTTCTTTCTCATGTGACATCATATCGTAGCCCTCCTAATTTTCCATCAGAAGCCATCTGGATGGAAAACCCATGGAATACCAATATAATCCTATGAAATAAATATCAATATATATATATATATATATATATTAGTTATGAAATTAAGTAACAAGAATCAATATAATTTCTCCCTTAAACTCCTCCATCCCAACCATGTCACATGACACCCGACCTCCTAGCCCGTCACCTACCTATATCAAAGTCAAGGGTAAATTATATCATGGGATCATGGAACCTTACATACAAACATCAGAGTCACTTTTTGTGTATCATTTTTCCATATGACCCATATCTTTTCCATAACAGGGTCAATAATCACAAGTAATCTGAGGTAGCTGAGTAAAATTCAACCAAATATGGCAATGAAAGAAATCACTGATTAGCTTATTTATTGAAACATTAAATAGATTAGACCATATCATCATCCCTACCTAATATTACTAGATATGGTATAATACATATATGTATATATATCACATATCACATCACATTCAGATCTCATTATAACCACATTTCTCAGATGGATGAGTAGAATGCCACTAAAGAATGATAGGAAGGAAAACACTATTTAGTTTCCTTTGGTGAAACATTAAATAATATAAGCCCTATAATAGTAATATGGGTTCCGAATAGAATCCATATAAAATTATCGTGTCACACACACACACACACATATATATATATATATCATCATATGAACCTATCAATAAAACATAAATAAATCTATCATTATATACTAAGAAATGGGTCCCTATCTCGTCCCTTACCATAACGTATAAGGGTCACATATCATAATATATAATAATCACACACAAGTACACCACTACAGTGTGAAATCAAATCAAGATTTAAAATAAAAAATAGATAAAAAATCCCCACCCCTGTCGATTTGGTCTTTCCCCCATTAAAATAGCTAAAGGCACCTAAACATGAGATCTATAGCCAATTCTAATGACATATTAATCTATTGTTTTCCATAACCCAAATAGTAAGACAAAGTAAAAAAGAAAATAATTTGAAACCATTAGTATCAATTAGAATGTAGATACTAATTTCATTTCATGATCTTCTATAATAGCATTTGTAGAACCCCGACCCAATTTTCCACTCAAATAGTTCACTGGGTTTGTTGTCTACTAGACCTTAGGTGCACCTCCTCATGTGAAAAAGGATAATGACTTAAAGTGAGGGTGTAAGGAGGTGATAGTGGTGATACTATACCCTTTATTTGTTAATATGATAATAATGTTCAATATATATAAAACATTTTGAAAATAAATAATATAAATACTGAACAAGTAACCCACCATACTGGAGGAAATTACAAGCAATAGTGGAAACATAAACAGAAAGAAGAGGAAACAAATAAGTTCTAAACATTCCATTTATAGAAAATTGGATCCATTTTTATTTATAAAGGGAAATAAATAGAAATGATTTAATGTGTCCAACCATTAGTATATTCATAAAATAATGCTGATACAAAAATAAAGTTTCAAAAGATAAATCTAGCTGATACAGGAACATATAAGGTCTCTTCACATCCATCGCAAGAAAACTGTAAAACATGATCAATGACGTCGAGCTACCCGCTCGATACATTACCAAATCACAAGAGAATAAACTCTACATACATTCCAAAGGGACCATGAAGCGTGTCATAATAATCTCATTAAGGCACCACCAATGTATGTCTACCTTACATCTGTGATAAAATGGGTGTATCAAAATTTAAATTATATTGAACATGCACATCATATAAATAACCGGCTTCTCTTGTGTTAGTAGGCCTCGAGAAAGAAATCACCTTCTTTGGACAATGTTAGTATAATGGTAGTAAAGATAATCATTAGCATAAATCCTAAGGCGCCCATGATGAAAATCAATCTATTTTAACCCTCTGGTTCCACCTCCAATATTTCACTCGGAACCTTGTTCCACCCAACACCTCATGTCATAATAATATAACTAACATCTCATAGGTGTCCCAATCGAGTACCAAGTCCCTCATACCAAAACACTTAAATCTACATTATCTAGGAGCCCGACGTCTGATGTACATAGATTTTTATCCTCTAAATAATAACACAGTCACCCCAAAATCCTACATCCCTATGAATTAAGATATCCATTCTCTCAAATAATCTCAGTCCAAGAGCCTAAATGTAACACCCTGAGATTTTATGAAAAATATTATTTTAATTTCATTAATTTCTTATGTTGTATTCTGCACCAAGATTACCTTGCGTTATACGCAACACCGTATTAGCTTGCAGTATACGCAACACTATTCTTGGACCGTGTTACACACTATTTTGATAATAGTTATTCTACGCAACATTGAGTATATATATATATATATATATTAAATGTATAAATGAAATATGGTTAAATTCTGTTATACAAAACAATGAAGGATTCTTTCACAACACGCAACCCTGACTTGGCTTGCATTACACGCAATCGCTACCTTCCTCGATAGCGTGTGTTGTACACAATACCGGGTTTTAATAAACAATGTTATATTATTATAATATTGTCATGAACTAGCCGTTATGAATAGTATTAACTAAATTTTGAATTTTATAACATTATTATTCATCATACACATTTCTAGAACATGGTATAAGAACAAAATAAATTTTTCGGGTAAAATAAGTATTTTTCAAAAAAATGCAGTTTTGCCGCCTTTTGACGGCGCACCCACTTTAAATCTATTTTTTGACATGTTTATAAGTTCAATTTGACAAAATAAAATTCTTATTTGGAATAAAGAAATAAAAATTTACTTTGGATAAATTTTTCATATTATTCTGGTAACTTTCACATTTTAATGAATAGTAAAAATATGCTATATTTTAATTAAAAACATCTTTTTTCATCGTAATATCTTATGTGGTTAAATTAAAATATTGAATGGTTTTAAAGAATAAATAGACTATATTTTTACCATTTAATATAATGTATGTCATTAGCATTGATTTTACCTTGAATTCGTAGGTTAAATCAATTCAATCTTTTGCAATGTTTTAAACAAAAACCCGTTTTTATTCGACAACGGGATTAATTTTAATTTAATTTATGCAACTTCTGTGTATGGAATTTTAAAAAATGGATTCCATATTTGGAATCAGTGGGTCCAAATTATGTTAATAAGCTACTTTTTATTTTTGGGATTTATGAATAGTAACTACGGTAAATTTTATTTACCATAGTTAAAGGTAAATCGGGTAATTAAGGGTAAATATAATATTTTAAAATTACCCTAACAAATGTCAAAATCCTATTGGATGACTAAAAGTCGACGCATATCACCTAAGGGTCGGATTAGAATCATTTAATGAACATTGGTCCATGAAAATAACGTAATTATTATTAAAACCAAAGAAAGTGACAACATGTCACTCTCTTAAATTTTATAAGTATATTAATTTTAATTTAGTGATAAACTTCATGAAACTTCGAACATGAATAGTCTACAGAAAGATAATGAAATTATCTACATCATATAAATTTATTTATAATTTTTAGGGATTAAATAAATATCATTAATTATGACACAATAGTGATGCAGAATTTGTTTATCTAGTGAAAAATCAAGAATAATGTTTTTTTAAACTAATAGTGACCATAAAATGCACAAATACCTAACCAAAACTTTTTGGACATGTACATGTAAACCATAAGC
The DNA here is from genome assembly GCA_963277665.1 of Viscum album. Classification (NCBI taxonomy): domain Eukaryota; kingdom Viridiplantae; phylum Streptophyta; class Magnoliopsida; order Santalales; family Viscaceae; genus Viscum; species Viscum album. The sequence continues at coordinate 1,221,888,726 of OY728131.1, read as the reverse complement.
ATCCAATGGTCGAATATTGGACCATTTGGAGCCTTATAAAAGCGATTATGACACTTATATTATTTTATTTTAAATGATGTCAAAGTTGTCACCTTCATAATTTAATAAATATAACAATTTAAATATTGTGATTTTAAGATGATAAATTCTAGTAAAAGTATTATTGGGAAAGGTAATATATTTATCTTCATCATAGAATTTTATTTTAAATTTTTATACAACAAATAAGTATATTAAATAATTATACAACAATGATGTAGTAATTATTTTATTAAGAGATAAACCAAATAAATGGTTTTAAAAATAAGAAAATAAATATTATATGAACTATTTAATGTGATAAAATAATTTTATAGATACATATGACCTTTTATTAATATATTAAAGCTTTTATTTCGAACATATCTTCTGTATATATTTTATTTAAATTCAAATAAATGAATAGTGTCAAAATTGACACTATTGTTATTTTACAAAAATAACATATTATAAAATTGTTTAAAAATCACAAAAATATTTAAAAATTAAAAATTTATATTTCTATGGTCTATAATGTTATAAAGTAAACAATTATGGAAAATTCACAACAAATAAGTAATTATTTGTTATAATTTAAAATTTAGAGTTTTATTACAACAAATAAACTTAAATAGATTAAATAAGGATAAATAAAAATGATAAGGTTTAAAATAAGATCCAAACATGTCTAAATTTGATTGGTTGATGCGATTACAACCCTATCTCATCTAATATTCGAATATGAGTCATTTTTGGAGGTTTTTAAGTGGGGTTAGATTTATTATAAATTAATATTTTTAAGAATTCCTAAGGTGCCCCTCTCCTCCCTTATAAAAGGGCACCTCCTCCCCCTCCTCCTCACACCAAATTGAGCACTCAAGCTCGGTCAACCCCTTCCAAAATCCCTTATCCACTTCCCTAGAATAATCCTAGAGGTCCTGGTTCTCTTCAAAGACCAATCTTAGTTCCCTAAGTGGAGGATTCAAAGAGGCGTTTCAAAGAAGAGGTAATATCCATTACCGATCTTTTCAATTTCATTCTTCTTAAACTTCTTCTTCTTTAGTTGTTTCATTACAAAGTAATAACATCAGTATTACTTACATACTGATATGTTATTATAAATATGAAACAACCCTAATCCACCTTCTATCCATCCTACGGAAAAAATGAAATCACCGCGCGTGCGTACGTACGGAATACCGTCTCCACGCCGTGGTGTAATCTATTTTCCACCACCACCTTAATAGGATGGGTATAATGGTGTAATGAGTAACTATATATGATTATTATAAAGTGATATTGATACTGAAATAGTCTACATACACTTCAACACAATTCCATGACCATGGGAACGATATCATCGCTCGTGCGTACGTACGGACTACCGTCTCCATGAACGGTGTATTTCATTCCATTTATCGATATTTAATATATATATATATATATTCTGAATATATATTATATATAAATCATGTTTTATATTCTGGAATTAAGTAATCATGATCTAAGTAATCATATGAATAATTACAAGTTAAAAACACGAACGACAAATGAAACAATTTTACCCAAAACGCTCTTTAACATGGAATTTACAAAAGAACGGGTAATATAATGTCATAAGTGAACCATATATGATATCATAACAATGAATATGATTCTGTAATAAGTCAATGACATTATTTAAATCATTATACAGGAGGTTCGGACACTTACGAAGAAAATCGGACCTAAGGTAAGGGAAAGATCACAATCTCATTTTTATCCGAGATTGTTTATTCGTAAGTATTTACTGGGGTGTATTTTATCATCCACATCCATGTTTCATCAATATGTAATATTATTTCCATCCACCTACAATTGTTTAAATCCATTTTTACCCTTCGGTGAGTTTTTAGTAATATGTATGAAAGGAATCATTTGTCGTTTTTCGTACGAGGTACTTTTGACTTTTCCGACAGAAGTACGAAGAATGTTTTTTTTAACTTATACGACATGAATGGATTCTTAAAACATTATTTCCAAGAAGATTCCTTTACAAGTTTTCAAGTTTATTTTTAATCAACTTCTTTTAGTTTATAATTTCATGACATGTTAAGAAAAGAAAAGTGTTTTTGAAGAAGAAAGGATATTTTCCTCAAGAATGGAGTTCAAGTGTTTTATCAAAATTATTTTCCATCTAAGATAGTAAAGGGTTCTGTTTTTATCCCTATTATTACATTGATTTGATTATGTTGTGAGGGAATTATTTTTATGAAGTCATTTACCTTATATGATTTGTTTTATGATGTCATGATGTTTCAAGAATCCCATTTTTGTTACATGTGTTATGCGATGATGTATGATTTATGATTATGTGGCACACATAAGAAAGGATTCATTATAATATGGGTGGGACCTATATCTCCCTCCAATGCATTGGGTAAAGATTTTATATCTCATGAGATAGACATGGCTAGAATGGTAGGTTATACCGGTTCAGTGAAATAGGACTGAAACGAGGGTTACTCGATTCAGAAAGGGACTTTGTCCACTAAGATAGTCTTGGCAATGAGTCTTGACTAACAAGAAATGATTATCTATGATTATGTGTGAATGCCACAAAGTTCCATGTTTTATGTTATGATTATTGTGATTACATTTCACTGCCATGATTTATCCCATGTTATGAAATTATGCTCTCTTTTGCAGGTTAAGATTTCCAAAAGTTATGTTCTTATGAATATGATGTTATTGATTTTTCTTTTGTATACCCTTACTGAGCATTTGAGCTCACCCTTTTATGTTTTATTTTCCCCAGGATATAAAGAAAGGTTTTAGGTAAAAAAAAGGGAAGATCTTTATGGGAGATATTGAAGATCTTTCACCACGATTAGAAGATTACGTTCCGAGTTTCCAAAGACACTAAACTATTACGATCCTTGTGTGTGTGTTTTTGTTATGTACTAAGTATTCCAAAAATGTAATGTAAGGTCAATGTACACCAGGCTTCGGGTCTCTATAGTTGGTATCAGAGGAAAGGTTTAGTCAACCTTTGGAAACTAGGATGCGAGAACTTTAGTGAGATCCCTAGAGATATTTCTAAGGTATGTCTAGGGATGTCTCTAAGGTTAAGTATGCGTATAGGTTATAGTACTAGAATTATGCTAACGATCATAGAATTAAACCTAAGATGTTAGATATTGAAGTTACTCCCCCTTTATTATGATTTTTGCCTCTCACACTATTCTTTTGGGTTTTAGAAAATGGCTGGAAACAAGATGATTCACGATAATGGAGGATATGATGGACAATGGTATGATATTCTTCATAATGAAATGGGATTTGGAAGTCCAAAAATCATTATTATGCCGAATCAGCAATCTCATAATATGATCAATAAAGTAAAATTCGGTAAGTTTCCTGACTCGGCTAATAAGAGAAAGATGGAGTTTCATGATGATCATAGAGGAAAGAAACTTCAATTTTTCCTATGTAAATCATGTGGGAAGAGGCATCAAGGAGAATGTTTCAAAGGAACTGGAAGATGCTTTGGGTGTGGAAAAGAAGGACACAAAGCAAGTAAATGCAAAGGAAAAGGTTCAGTTAACAACATGGATGAGGATAATGGTATTGCTACGACATCAACAATGGTTAAATGTTTTAAATGTGGAATGTACGGGCATTATGAAAACCAATGCCCTAAGGGAAAGTCTCATGAAGATAATCAGTATGGTCGTATGGGAAGTATTTATGTGGATGATGATGAAGAGACTACAAATGATATGTGAGATGAAAGAATTGTTGAAGCTTGGTCAATGGTTTAAGAATGTAGTGGAATGATTACATGTTTATCATGTGTAATGTTGTATAAGTAATCTCATGGCACTATGGAATAAAGAGACATGTAAGGATTGTTACATTGTTGTCTGATTAATTTTACCAGTATCCATGAAAGTTTATTCAGATATTTTTGGAATGTACATGATATGCGCATAATGAAGGGATAAGGAGAAAATAAAATGTTTGATAGTATTCATGAGCTCATGACTGATATAATTAGAAGGTTATATCATGGTTTGAGTATATAGAATTTATGGATTTTGGTATGTGGAAAGAGTTAACTTTTGACAGCATTCATGTTTTCACTAAGGTTTAATGGGTATTCATATTTTTCAAGAGAATACATCATTAAAGTATTCACATGATTGGAATGTGACCAACAAGATATATGGGGGATAAATGATGGTATTCACATGCTTGGTTGGCGACATTTCAAGTAATCATTTTCTTTATACTATGAGCTTCGACCGAAGTATTTTAGATAAGCCTAAAGATTGTAATGGATTATGTTAACCATAAGTTAGTATTGTTTAAGTATAGAACTTTTTTTTGATATTATTGATGTGATGTTATAGTAATGTAGTTTTAGAAAAAGGACAACCTGCAGGACGGGCGACAGCCCATCACTTCGGACAAGGCTGTGGGAATCGAACCCACAACCGAAGTGCGACTGGCCTTTATCGCCTACCACTGACCTACAGGAAGTCCCTGTTTAGTAGAAAACTAGTTTTATTATATTAAGCAGTATGATATGTGAAGTATAAGTTCATTTTAGGAACCATATATGATTAATCTCACTATAGATCGACTTATGTATATAATTTTTGCTAACCTTTTGTTTGAGACAGATGGAATGACCCGTCATTCTATCACGTGATCTGCTAACACTTCACGAATAACAAATTCAACTTCATTTATTTAAGAGATGAAGTGGAAATTGTTCATGGCACGAACAATAGTTAGATTGTACCAAAATAAAGTAAGTATTTATTGTAATTCAAATTTTCAGCTTTAGGGAAATGATCTTGAAAACTAAAAATGTTGTCCTAGTGCCCTTATATCCGATGAATCAGATGGTACCCTAGATCATCACAAATTTATGGCTTTGTGATTGCTAGCTTTTCCATAGCCATGTTCTCTACCACTCTCCATCAGAACATGATGGTTAGATTTCTCTTCCATATCCATATTTTCACCTATGTGGAAACCCAGTGATTAGTTTATTTGGGTAACCGTTACGTTTCATACTTTTGTTTTTTAAAGATAACTTTGGGTATTCCTTTTTACGATGTGGGTTTCTATCAAAGAAACTTTCAAATAGTAAACCATTTATAACCCCGACGAATTTCGAGGGCGAAATTCATTTTAAGGGGGTTAGAATGTAACACCCTGAGATTTTATGAAAAATATTATTTTAATTTCATTAATGTCTTATGTTGTATTCTGCACCAAGATTACCTTGCGCTATACGCAACACCGTATTAGCTTGCAGTATACGCAACACTATTCTTGGACCGTGTTACACACTATTTTGATAATAGTTATTCTACGCAACATTGAGTATATATATATATATATATATTAAATGTATAAATGAAATATGGTTGGATTCTGTTATATGAAACAATGAAGGATTCTTTCACAACACGCAACCCTGACTCGGCTTGCATTACACGCAATCGCGACCTTCCTCGATAGCGTGTGTTGTACACAATACCGGGTTTTAATAAACAATGTTATATTATTATAATATTGTCATGAACTAGCCGTTATGAATAGTATTGACTAAATTTTGAATTTTATAACATTATTATTCATCTTACACATTTCTAGAACATGGTATAAGAACAAAATAAATTTTTCGGGTAAAATAAGTATTTTTCAAAAAAATGCAGTTTTGCCGCCTTTTGACGGCGCACCAACATTAAATATATTTTTTGACATGTTTATAAGTTCAATTTGACAAAATAAAATTCTTCTTTGGAATCAAGAAATAAAAATTTACTTTGGATAAATTTTTCATATTATTCTGGTAACTTTCACATTTTAATGAATAGTAAAAACACGCTATATTTTAATTAAAAACATCTTTTTTCATCGTAATATCTTATGTGGTTAAATTATAATATTGAATGGTTTTAAAGAATAAATAGAATATATTTTTACCATTTAATATAATGTATGTCATTAGCATTGATTTTACCTTGAATTCGTAGGTTAAATCAATTCAATCTTTTGCAATGTTTTAAACAAAAACTCGTTTTTATTCGACAACGGGATTAATTTTAATTTAATTTCTGCAACTTCTGTGTATGGAATTTTAAAAAATGGATTCCATATTTGGAATCAGTGGGTCCAAATTATGTTAATAAGCTACTTTTTATTTTTGGGATTTATGAATAGTAACTACGGTAAATTTTATTTACCATAGTTAAAGGTAAATCGGGTAATTAAGGGTAAACATAATATTTTAAAATTACCCTAACAAATGTCAAAATCCTATTGGATGACTAAAAGTCGACCCATATCACCTAAGGTTTGGATTAGAATCATTTAATGAACATTTGTCCATGAAAATAACTTAATTATTATTAAAACCAAAGAAAGTGACAACATGTCACTCTCTTAAAGTTTATAAGTATATTAATTTTAATTTAGTGATAAACTTCATGAAACTTCGAACATGAATAGTCTACAGAAAGCTAATGAAATTATATACATCATATAAATTTATTTATAATTTTTAGGGATTAAATAAATATCATTAATTATGACACAATAGTGATGCAGAAATTGTTTATCTAGTGAAAAATCAAGAATAATGTTTTTTTTAAACTAATAGTGACCATAAAATGCACAAATACCTAACCAAAACTTATTGGACATGTACATGTAAACCATAAGCATCCAATGGTCGAATATTTGACCATTCGGAGCCTTATAAAAGCGATTATGACACTTATATTATTTTATTTTAAATGATTCCAAAGTTGTCACCTTCATAATTTAATAAATATAACAATTTAAATATTGTGATTTTAAGATGATAAATTCAAGTAAAAGTATTATTGTGAAAGATAATATATTTATTTTAATCATAGAATTTTATTTTAAATTTTTATACAACAAATAAGTATATTAAATAATTATACAAAAATGATGTAGTAATTATTTTATTAAGAGATAAACCAAATAAATGGTTTTAAAAATAATAAAATAAATATTATATGAACTATTTAATGTGATAAACTAATTTTATAGATACATATGACCTATTATTAATATATTAAATCTTTTATTTCGAACATATCTTCTGTATATATTTTATTTAAATTCAAATAAATGAATAGTGTCAAAATTGACACTATTGTTATTTTACAAAAATAACATATTATAAAATTGTTTAAAAATCAAAAAAATATTTAAAAATTATAAATTTATATTTATATGGTCTATAATGTTATAAAGTAAAAAAGTATGGAAAATTCACAACAAATAAGTAATTATTTGTTATAATTTAAAATTTAGAATTTTATTACCACAAATAAACTTAAATAGATTAAATAAGGATAAATAAAAATGATAAGGTTTAAAATAAGATCCAAACATGTCTAAATTTGATTGGTTGATGAGCTTACAACCCTATCTCATCTAATATTCGAATATGAGTCATTTTTGGAGGTTTTTAAGTGGGGTTAGATTTATTATAAATTAATATTTTTAAGAATTCCTAAGGTGCCCCTCTCCTCCCTTATAAAAGGGAACCTCCTCCCCCTCCTCCTCACACCAAATTGAGCACTCAAGCTCGGCCAACCCCTTCCAAAATCCCTTCTCCAATTCCCTAGAATAATCCTAGAGGTCCTGGTCATCTTAAAAGACCAATCGTAGTTCCCTATGTGGAGGATTCAAAGAGGCGTTTCAAAGAAGAGGTAATATCCATTACCGATCTTTTCAATTTCTTTCTTCTTAAACTTCTTCTTCATTAGTTGTTTCATGACAAAGTAATAACATCAATATTACTTACATACTGATATGTTATTATAAATATGAAACAACCCTAATCCACCTTCTATCCATCCTACGGAAAAAATGAAATCACCGCGCGTGCGTACGTACGGAATACCGTCTCCACGCCGTGGTGTAATCTATTTTCCACCACCACCTTAATAGGATGGGTATAATGGTGTAATGAGTAACTATATATGATTATTATAAAGTGATATTGATACTGAAATAGTCTACATACACTTCAACACAATTCCATGACCATGGGAATGATATCATCGCTCGTGCGTACGTACGGACTACCGTCTCCATGAACGGTGTATTTCATTCCATTTATCGATATAGTATATATATATATATATTATGAATATATATTATATATAAATCATTTTTTATATTCTGGAATTAAGTAATCATGATCTAAGTAATCATATGAATAATTACAAGTTAAAAACACGAACGACAAATGAAACAATTTTACCCAAAACGCTCTTTAACATGGAATTTACAAAAGAACGGGTAATATAATGTCATAAGTGAACCATATATGATATCATAACAATGAATATGATTCTGTAATAAGTAAATGACATTATTTAAATCATTATACAGGAGGTTCGGACACTTACGAAGAAAATCGGACCTAAGGTAAGGGAAATATCACAATCTCATTTTTATCCGAGATTGTTTATTCGTAAGTATTTACTAGGGTGTATTTTATCATCCACATCCATGTTTCATCAATATGTAATATTATTTCCATCCACCTACAATTGTTTAAATCCATTTTTACCCTTCGGTGAGTTTTTAGTAATATGTATGAAAGGAATCTTTTGTCGTTTTTCGTACGAGGTACTTTTGACTTTTCCGATAGAAGTACGAAGAATGTTTTTTTTAACTTATACGACATGAATGGATTCTTAAAACATTATTTCCAAGAAGATTCCTTTACAAGTTTTCAAGTTTATTTTTAATCAACTTCTTTTAGTTTATAATTTCATGACATGTTAAGAAAAGAAAAGTGTTTTTGAAGAAGAAAGGATATTTTCCTCAAGAATGGAGTTCAAGTGTTTTATCAAAATTATTTTCCATCTAAGATAGTAAAGGGTTCTGTTTTTATCCCTATTGTTACATTGATTTGATTATGTTGTGAGGGAATTATTTTTATGAAGTCATTTACCTTATATGATTTGTTTTATGATGTCATGATGTTTCAAGAATCCCATTTTTGTTACATGTGTTATGCGATGATGTATGATTTATGATTATGTGGCACACATAAGAAAGGATTCATTATAAGATGGGTGGGACCTATATCTCCCTCCAATGCATTGGGTAAAGATTTTATATCTCATGAGATAGACATGGCTGGAATGGTAGGTTATACCGGTTCAGTGAAATAGGACTGAAACGAGGGTTACTCGATTCAGAAAGGGACTTTGTCCACTAAGATAGTCTTGGCAATGAGTCTTGACTAACAAGAAATGATTCTCTATGATTATGTGTGAATGCCACAAAGTTCCATGTTTTATGTTATGATTATTTTGATTACATTTCACTGCAATGATTTATCCCATGTTATGAAATTATGCTCTCTATTGCAGGTTAAGATTTCCAAAAGTTATGTTCTTATGAATATGATGTTATTGATTTTTCTTTTGTATACCCTTACTGAGAATTTGAGCTCACCCTTTTATGTTTTCTTTTCCCCAGGATATAAAGAAAGGTTTTAGGTAAAAAAAGGGAAGATCTTTATGGGAGATATTGAAGATCTTTCACCACGATTAGAAGATTACGTTCCGAGTTTTCAAAGACACTAAACTATTACGATCCTTGTGTGTGTGTTTTTGTTATGTACTAAGTATTCCACAAATGTAATGTAAGGTCAATGTACACCAGGCTTCGGGTCTCTACACTAAATATATGGAGATACTCATCCCCTAACCAATGGTCTAATCACTATTAACTGAGGGCTCCTCACAATCCATGTCTCTTTCATCGACAACAACATCTAACCATAATGATGGTTAACCCAATCCTAAGACATATTTTTAGAGGCCTCTACCAACATGAGTGGTCAAAATAACCTCATCCTCTCAATTCTATCTATGTTAACATGTCTCCAATGGCGCATCAGTCAATCACAATGAGAGGGAGTCGCCAAAAACTTAATTAGGCCACAAAAACCTAGAACCTAATCCCCTTATGACTATGTTAATTAGTCTGATAGTAAACACCATCCAATATCACACAAGCATTCCCATAACCTTATGACCTCATAGCCTCAATCTAATGACCACATTGACCAAAAAATGATCAACATCGCGCTATGTATCCGGGTCAAGCCCAACCTATTGACCATTGTCTACTCAATCTAGTCAGTCATCACCATCTGAAAACCCATACAATGTCAATAACATTCCCATTGAACAATAAGAATTAATAAAAGTATAATTAAAATATATTTTTAAATAAAATACACCACATCCTGAAAAACTTTTATTCAGGTGGAAGCCGCCCATTGGCATGTTGAATGATCAATTAATTAATTTACAAGTATGGCGTTGATTATTTAGCTTCTTTCTCAGAGTACCCAATGGAATGATCAATAATAATTCCCCTAAAACATGAGTGAAATCAAAGATAAATCTAGTGACAACCAAAAAAATGTTTTTGGATGACCACAAATCTAATCTCACCATATATCATGAGCTTATTTGGAAGAAATTGGTGTTTTAGAATAACACCCTAAAATAGGGTAAACTGTATCACATGGATTTATCACTCTTTATGGAGAGATAAAAGGAATAAATATGTAATAGGACTCAAATATTTATTGATTTTGTTCTAACGTGACTAGTGGGGGTCTATTTTGTAATTTTGATTGGGGATATAATTCAAATTATTCAATAAGATATATATTGGGAGAGAAACTTCTTGTGAATGTAGGTAGAGAATAAAATTGGAGGAAGAAAATAAAATGGATAAATGTTAATAAAATTAATTTCATCCAATTTAATTAAATTCATAGTTTGGCCATATTTTTTGTCTAACTGTGCACCAACCATGTGACACCAACTATTTTGGTACCACACAATGCATGTTTAGCCCAAATTGTTTGTCAAACTATGTGAAAAATGTGCGAACACCTCTTCTAAAAATGGAACAATGGACACATGTCCATGTTCCCCATCATTCAATATTTTTAAATACATGAGCAGATCCAAACAGTGGTCACACGATTAAACCTGGGAGGTTCAACATTTTTTCCAAATCATGTTCCCTACTCTGCACAGCCTCCAAAGCATGGATTTCAGAATTTGATGCACCATAAACCCACTAATAATTCAAACAAACATCTTAGATATTAATACTCATCTAAAAAAGTTCATTTGGTCAAAATAATTATCATAATTATGTTTTGGTAAACATGAATGCTTTTGGTTTGACCACTAACTCCAAAAATTCAAACAGTTTTGGGATTTCAAGGCTCTCCAAAAACCTCGAATGTTCTAGAAAATGAAATTGAAGAATAATTATTCTATTACAAATGATAGGGATTTCAATGATAAAAAATCTTCATATATTGAAAATGTAATTCTAAATAATGACACTAAATGTTTGAGAGAATCCTTGTCTATATTCTCTATAGTAGGTATAATTATGACCGAATTTCATTGCTAAAGAAGACGATTTACAATAAATATTGTACTAGATATTATAATGGTCCAATACATTTACAGATATTGTTACATTACTTTAAGAATAATTACCAATAAAATATAAACCAATGATCATAATGTCTAGTTTCTTTCAATGAATATGTACAAAATTAGAATGCATAAAAAATATGAAAATATTTAATGTAATATCCATAATGATCATTCTACTTCCTTTCATATCTTTCATCTTCATAGGATAACCTGGGGAATTAAAAAAATAATGGGGTAATATAAAAGGCCTAGTAAGGGAATAAAATAGGAATAAATCATAACACATGGGTTAGAATGCATAAAATTATGATATCAAAAGGCATGGAACATGAATAAACAAAAATAAACATAACATATAGAACACGAGATCATGAATCCATGGAATCATAGTAATTTTGAGACAATACACAACATGTAATAATAATGAGTCAAGGATAACTTCCAAGGCTATTGTACATGGTGGAGAAAGTCCAATAATGGAATCATACTTTCTTCCTATCCCAACATGACATCTCATGAGAGAGATCGTTATCCAAGAATATTGTGTTTTATGTGTGATATTTTTTGTTTTATACTATATAAAATTATTATTATAAGTTAATTTCATTGATAAAATGTTTGTTCATTACATTTTTCCCCTTGTGAAATTTCACCCTAGAAATTTCATTATACATTCTAACCTGAAAACATGTGAGGGTATTTCCCCGTTATTTCTTCCTCTATTTTCCATGTTCCCTCTTCACACTTTTGGTTACTCCATAGTACTTTTACAAGTTGATTAGTCTTATTATTTATAACATTGTATCTATGTTCTATGATCTTCACATTAAACTCCTCATAAGAGAGATCTTTTTCAAACTATTCCACCTATGAATTCAATATATGTGAGAAATATTCTATATAATTCATCAAGACGAATATGTGGAATACATCATATACATGAGAAATGTTTTTTCAAAGTCCTAGTCGATTGGTCATAACTTCAAAATGATCACGAATATATAGGTTTGTAATATAGTAGGGAAAAATCAGTACTTTCTAACTAATTATCTTGGATATCTTCCGTGGAGATATATGGAGGAATACAATGTCCCCAACATCAAACTCCAGGTCTCGTAGATGATTGTCTGCATGTAACTTCTATCAAATTTGGAAATAATGGATATGTCACTCAACGGTTTTCACCCTTTCTTCCAGTTATTCAATAATTTCAGTTTTTGGAAACTTATGTTCCCTAAATTCATCTTATCAAGCTAGTGTTCTCCATCATTCACCATAAACAGCTCCTATGGAGCCATTTAGATGTTGTATAAAAACTATTGATGTAATAGAACATGACCAAAGGTATATGTTGGTAACAACCTCCAATGATGTCCATATAAAATTATCTCTATAAGTCTTCTGGTTTCTGAATAGTCTTCTTAGACTATCCATAATTTTGAGGACTATAAGTCATAATGATGTTCATATCAATGTTTAGAAATTGAGGAAACTTTTCTAAAATTGGGATGTATGTCTTGAATCTTGATCAGATATAATTGATATTTGTACTCCATTAATCCTCAACTCTTCTCTCATGTATATATGTTCATGTTTATTTTGTGAGATGTACATTAAAATAAAAATATAGTGAGAGGTCTTTGTAATATGATCAATAATGAGCCATATAGAAATATTTTCTCTATATGTCTTTGGAAATATGGGTAAAAATTCCATGGTTATTGTTTCCCACATACATGTTATTATGGGTAATGGGGTCATAATTATCTTAGGGTTTTCCTTTCATCCTTTACTTTTTGACATACTAGGAAATTTTATGAATATTCATCAATATCCTTCTTTAAATTTTCCCACCAATAGTGTGCTCATAGATCTTGATACATACGTGTGATTCATTTGTGAATAGATAATATTGATTTATGTGCATCTTTCAGAATCTCTTTTCTTGTCACTGTACTAGATGGTACACATAGTAATGACCCAAATACTATGAATCATTCCTCATTAATTTTTAACTCTAAGAATTCTCTATTTTTTACAGTTTCAACCATTTTTTTTAAAAATCTTTATCTCTTCTTTTACATTACTGTAGTTTCTCTATAATTAATGATAGATAAATCATTTGAGATAAAATTGATGGTTTTAATTCCTTAACTAATCCCATGTCCATCCATTATAGGTCTAAGTGGATTGGATCCATCTCAATTTTCATTATTGATAACGTTTTCATATTCTTTCTACATAGAGAATCGGCTACCTTGTTTTCATTAACATGATGGTAGTGGGTTAGGTAGTTCTAATCATCGATGATATTTAACCATATTCATTGGAACATATTAAGATACTTATATTTATATATAAGATCTACTTATGATTATTAAATGTCTTACACTTCTCCCAATAGAGATAATGCCACCAGATTTTCAATGTGAAGATCACAATTTCCATCTCTAGATCATGTGTATGATAGTTTTTCTAATGAATTATATGTTCACATGAGTAATAGGATATTAATTGAACATTTTATAGTTGTACATATCCTAATACATTCTTTGAAGAATCAGTATTGTCCACAAAGACTTCCCTGATTATCTGTATTTTCAATAATGGTGCAATGATAAGCCTCTATTTCACTCTTTGAAGTAGTCTTCACATTAACTGTTAAAGATAATATATACACCCTTTTGAGTCAACATGGTTAGTGTGTTTGAAAATTATAAGAAGTTCCTAAATTTTTTTCGATAGTTCCCAGGTAGACCAAGGATGCTATGGATCATTGTTATAGATATTAGCATGGGCTAGAGATTGATGTACATTACCTTGGATGAATCTACAAATATTTATTTTCTAGTGACTACATTCCCCAAGAATGATTCTTCACACATCCATAACTCACATTTACTATAATTTCCATAAATTTTCTCCCTTCAAAAGGACTTTAGAACATTAATCAAATTCTCATCATGTTCCTCATTAATCATAGAGTATATCGAAATATCATCGATAAACACTGCAAAAATATTTCTAGGGTAACATCTAATGGATCTATTTAGAATGTCCATGAAATTTTATGGATCATTACTGAGTGTGAAGGGAATAACTATGAACTCATAATGTCTAAACCTCATTTGAATTCTTTTCATGGAGATATCTTCTTTCTTAACCTTTAATTTTTAATATCCCGACAGAAGATCCACCTTAAAGAAATACTTTCTCCCAATGTAGTTAATCAAACAAGTCATCTATATTTGGTAGGGAATACTTGTTCATCATCCTGTTTTTTGGAGATCATGATAATCAATTCATAAAATGATTTATCCATCCTTCATATTAACAAAGATGACTGACACATCCCATAGTAAACGACTCTAGCTTATAAAACCCCCATTTGGATTCTACTTTAATTGCTTATTTAGTTCTTCTAACTAAATGGTGTTCATTCTATAAGTTGTCTTTGATGTAGAAATATGTCCAATAATATGTTATGTTAAAAACTCAACCTCTCAATAATGAGTAATAATAGGAAATTATTTAGGAAACAAATCAATGTAGTACCAAATAATGGGAATGTCTCATAGCATGATTCACTAATTTTTCTTAATCATTTTTTAGATATTATCAGTCATAAATAATTAATATAAATAATTGAGATTATTAATATAAGAGAGATTCATCATCATCATTTCAATTATAGAGAATTGGAGGATGCCTTAGGATGTTAAGAGTGGTCACTTTTCCTAATAGTTGATGTTGGCCTTGTACATAGAAATAGAATCCATGCCTAATATAGCATCAAACTCTCTAAACTAAGGAGAAAAATATTTTTTTAGAGGGTCAATACAAAAACATTGACCATGGAAAAATTATATAGTTTGTATGCAATAACATTCTCTATTCTTTGTTCTCATAGATAACTCAACCATTATATTTTAAGGATATTTTTATAGCACTCTACTAAACATTAAAAATATGAAAGAATATTTAGAACTAGTATCAAATAGTAAGATTTAAATTCTTGAATAAATAACCAACATACAAGTCACCACATCATTTTCAGTCTCCACCTCATCAAAAGTAATATAATATTCCATTCCTTATTTCTAAGGATGTTTTTGTTATTTATTGCCCTTAAAAACTCTTAGCTTAGTGAAATTTCTCACATAATAACCATGTTTGATGTAGTTGAAACATTGTACTACAGGCTGATTATTAAACAGAAACCACCTTAATTCCACCAAATTTTTCGGATTATTCATATTCATTTTGAAATTATTAGCTTGGTTCCTCTCTATTCAAAATTTTATGAATCCTTTGGTTCCTCATTAGTAGTTCTTAGGGTTATTATTCCCACACTTATGACACATGTGATATTGGATTTTATTTCAATCAGGGTATTTATCTATTGATCCTCCCATATTAAAATAAATTTTACCCTTTCTAATACTAGGACCATGAGACCACTAATATTCTATGATATCCACTTAAACCTTAAGGGAACAAAAAAAATCTCCTTATATCTATCTATCTATCACATTGCCAATATATTTTGTTGGATTGGATTTAGTCCACTAAATAATTTATCCAATTTTCTTTCAGTGTTTATGAAAAAATACAAAGGAATATCATGAATTCCTTGTAATGTTTTAATCTATTCCATTATATACTCTCCATCCTTTTTCTTCAGCCTAAGGAACTCCCTCTTCATCTTAATATGGAGTGTTTGGAAAAATATTTACTAAAAAATACTTTTGTAAATTTTTCCATTACATGGAACCATTTTCCACCATAAAATCTGTTTTTTTGATTATTTTCCACACAAATCATATAAAACATCAATTTTGTAGACTCTAACCAAAACATAATACTCTTTTTATAAATAAATAAAAAAAATATATTCTCAATGGATTTAATCCATTTTTCTTTGATGAATAGATCAGAAGACCAACTTTATATGGGAGGCCATTGTCAGACAAACAATTTAACTAAAAAATTCTATTTATTATAATAAGGATTGTGTTCCCCATGATTCAAGATATTGTTCATAACATAAGATAGTTATACTACTTCTTTCATTATGTTTTGGTCTCCTATTCCCATCAGATTTGGAATTTAAATTAGGAGATCGTCACATTTCCTATCATGTTGATTGTAAGAATGTGTTCTCATATTTCCGTCGATTAACTATGAAAAGGAAGTGAAAGAAGGGGAAATTAATAGTTAGTTGATAAGAATAAAAAAAATTATTCTCTAAATATTTAAGGATAAACTTGAAAATAGAAATTATATCACAACATGTGAGTCCCGAAGATAAAATCTAGATTATCCATGGTGAAAGAATTATACCTTGGGATATTACAAAAGTTTTCTAGACCTAATCTCTAGAAACATGACCATGATCTGATTCAAATTGTATATTCAGTAGCCTGTTACACATATTATTACATGATTTTGAGAATAACTAGTCAATAAAAACCAACAAAGTATTGTGAAGTCTAGTGTATTTGTAAAATTACGTACCTGATTATAACGAAAGAAACCAAAAAAAGAAAATATTATTTAATCTCCATAATGATATCCAAAATTCCTTTGAGATCTTACATTTTCATACTATAACCTAGAGAATATCATGAACAAAAAGATGAGCTAAAAATACTAGTAAGGGAATAAACATTCTAATAAATCATCTGATACAGGTTAGAAGGCATAACATGATGACATAAAAAGTCTTGGATAATTAATAAACATAAGTAATAATAACATTTAGTATGTGGGATAATGTAATCATTGAATCATAGGAATGTGGCCAAAACACAAAACATCACATATGAGTGAGTCAATGGAAAACTTCCACGACTATTGAACAAGGTTTACGATGTCCAAAAAAGTAATCATGTTTTCTCTATGTCCCTACATGAAATCTCATGAGGCTAAAAATTAACAAGATAATTTGAGTTCTATCTATGATCATCCACAATAACATGTTCTGGAAAATGTTTTCTACATGAATAATCAAACATACCCAAAAGGGATACCCATTTAATGAAATGGGTATCATAATCCTATCACATGGCATATAAAATTGGTGTATCAAAATAGTGTCTATGAAATATTGATTTATGTCATACATGGACATTTATAAGGTAAAATAAGCATAAATCATGATAAATTATGTTTAACATAAGTGAAAAAAAATGTAAAAATAGTGTTTAATAAAATTTAAAAATGACTCTCTTTAGTGAGGTTTATGGGAAATAATTGATGAATTTTGAAAGAGGAAAATGACATAATTATTTTCATAAAACCTAAAATAAACATAGATAGTTGTTCATGATAAAAAAATTATTAAAATAATATTTTTATCTTAATATATATTATTTATTGTACTTTAAAATGGTTATGAAAATGGAAATTTCCTTGTAATAGGGATTGCTTATCGGGAGGAATTAAATGGGAAACATTATAAATGAGGTTTATCCCAATAATGAATGAACAATTAAACTAGGTTCATATGTTTATAACATAAAATTTTAATTTTTTTGTAGTAAATAACATTGTAATAGTTACATTTTGGAAAGATAGAGAAAGTGAAACCCGAAGGAAAAATGGTGGTTTGGAGAGAACCCCAAACCTTATATTTGAAAGTGTTCTTCACTCACACTTAATATCCTGGACAATGAAATTAGAATCTTTATTAACTTAATTAAGACCCTTTTCAACATGAATTTTACTATTATAATTTCATTACATTCATTTATTACCTTTCTAATGAGTTATAAGATTCAATTTCATAGTTTGGGATTGTTTGTTTCCTTGGATTTAATGATTGGGTCACCTGTATACAAGAATGAATGATCATTTAAAATCAGAAGAGTTATCCATAATTGAAAGTATATGTTATTAATTAAACTCCATATGATTAAATGTTCTTATATACAATTTTTTCCTTGATGTGAGGGCAATTCATTAGATAAAATTTACATGATAACCATTTAGATTAATTTGGAGTTTTCTTAACATGAGGAACAAGTTTTTTGTTAATTAATATTATATGTATACACAAGTTATAGAAGATTAAAAAATTTTAAAAAAACAATTTTAAAATCTATTTTAACTATTATATTGGTTTTAATACATGTTTGGAATGTGGTATTAGAAAAAGATAAATCATTGTCCTTGAGGGTGGTGAATAGACATCTCACGGATGACGTTTTCATTTTTAGAACAAATGGGGAAGAGAATAGAATTGATGGTTAATATACTATCATAATAATAAAATTTAATTATATATATAATATGGTAGTTTCCATGTTTCTTTGAAAATCATTGGTGACCCAAGGATATGAAATGAATAGAAATTGAAAGAGAGATAGGGAAGGTTTTACCTCTTGAGAGTTGTCTCTTTGAGAACATACTAAGGAACGTGCAAAGGGGATTTTAGTGAGACTAGAAGGACCATAATGTGGGGAATAGGTTTGGATGATTTATTAGGTTGAATAATAGTAATCTACAATGATTATAATGTGTGAAGATAAGATTTGGTGAGGTGTGGTATTTATAATGGGAGGAGGCATGTTTTTTATTATTTTATTCATTATTTTATTATTTTGGAATAGGACTTTCAATAGTGATTTTTAATGTAACTAAATATAGTAACTAGAGGATGTATTTTGGATATAGGGGCTACTTATATCATCCATGACTCAACCTTGATACAAAAAATAATGTATTTGGAAAGAATGTTAAATGCCATAAATTATTGTATTTCATTATTCACCAAAAAATCATCTATTTTAGAGAAATCCTAAAAATTAATCCCAATAATTTTTTTCCATGTTGATTTAAAAAATGGAGTCCATTTCGTAAAAAACTATTTCTAATAGAAAAAATTTACTTTTTAATTATAATAATCATTTATTTGAGAAATAAATAATTTCAAATTAAAAAATTATTTTATGAAACAATCAAAAATTAATTGATGTATCATAAAAAATCATATAATAATAATAAAACAAAATACTAATTTATAAATCTAGATTAAGAAAATAAATATTATTTTAAATAATAATTCTAATTATAAAATTATAAATAAAAAATTTCACTTCACAGAAATACCGATACTTAATTGAAAATTATATAATCATCTATTTAATCATTCCATTATATATATATATATATTATGTTATTATTCTTAAGATTCCTTATTTTTATTTATAATTTTATAGGTGATGTTACAATTATACAAGCCGTTTCACTATTCTCAATGGTCACATTACTCTTCTGACGGTCATGTTACTATTCCATTGTTATATGTTTCATAATTTCTATTAACACCTCTTATTTTATTAATTCTTAATTTATAAATAGTGTATTGTGTTATCTATGGGATGTTATTTGTTTTATACTATATAAAATAATTAAAAGTAGGGAAATTTCATTGATAAAATTTTGGGATGTTACAGATATAATTTCCAAGAATCGAACCTTTTGGGAATCTATTTTATGAAAGTTAAAAAAGTACCTAGGTCTTTTTTATAACTATTTTACATGTGGTTCTTTTTTATATTATAATATTGAATTCCCATTAATTTTTTTCAATATATTTTTCATAAGACGGAATTTTATTGAAATTACAATTTAAATGTCATGTTGAATAAAAAAATTTAATTTAGTTTCCAAAAAGGGTATATAATCATTTATTTATGCTTAAAGAAGTATATATTCACAAGAATGCTTTTTTAACGGTCAATATATATGATCTTTATTATTTTATTTACTAATATTTTGAAAGAGATGAATTATGATGTTTTTTTATTTAGTTATTAAAAATGGTTTAATATTAATAAATATATTATATTATTTTAACATTCTAATTTGTTCAAATTATTTAATTTATTAAATATATTTTATCATATAGTTGATTATCTTGAAAAGTTTTATGGATCCTTATAGTCACTATTTTGTTATGGAGAGTTCATTAGATGAACCACACACTGCCATATCTTTTTAATTAGAAAATAATTTGAATTTGGGGTGTATATGTTACTATTTAAACTTTTTATTAAAGTTTAATGGTTGATATCTATAATGAACATGCATAGTTTTACGGGTATTTAGAATTATTATTGTTAATACATACTATTTATCTAATCTGTGAGAATTTTATTTTTCTTCACTATGCTTTAATAGTTTTATATTATGAGAAATGATTACACAATATTATTCTCCAATCATATTTTTTAAATTAGGTATATTTTCAATTTAATTTTGATTTTATAATGATATTTACTTAATGATTTATCTTTTTTTATCATTCCAAAATTGGGAATAATTTTTTGGACATCGATCATGTATTAAAATAGTCAAAAATGGGGTGATTTTTTTGGGAGTTTTTTGTTTTATTTGGATTTATTTCAAAACAATACATGTGTATTTTTTATAATTAATATCTGTTTATACATATATATATATATATATTATTTTATTCATGTTGATTATATCTTTTGATTACTTTATCAGTTTATCTATAAAATTAAACAATAGATTCATTATAATTTTCAAAAAAAATTATGAATCCAAATATAAATATGTTATTTGTGACTATAAATCAAAACATATACTTTTTGGAATGTTTCAAACATAACTAAATATTTCTATAATTTTCTTGAATGTTTCAATGCATTATACATTTAGTTTTTAAATATATTTATATTTTTCCAATGTAAGATCTGTTCATACAACTTAATATTAAGTATTCTTATTTAAATGTAATATTTTCTACTATATTTTAATCATGTATTAAGATAAAAACAAAATACATTTCTTACTATTGTTGAGTTATAAATCATAGATAAGTATAAATTTTTTATTCAATTTATTAGGAGACTAAATTAATCATTTTAACATTGAAAATTTAGTATGATGACTATAAAAATTATTGTTATTTTGATATTGTGTTTTTAGGATGATAAATTTTTTTCATATATCAAATCATGGTGTTACTTGACGGGTTTGAATGAAAAATAATTTTATCAATATACCCCCCTAGACCAAAATATGGAACCATTTTTTAATGATATGGATTTGAATTAAATATATGGATGTTGAGTTAGATCCCAAGAATATATTTAACCACTATTGTAGGGGTAACACAACACATGATTTTTTGGACCCAATTTTATGTAAGTAACCCACACATGTAACAAAATTAAAAAATACAACATGTGTTATAGAAAATGTTTTACATTTATTTACTTTTAAATTATTATTATGGTTATATCCCATATTTTGGTTCTTATTTTTTTATTTTTATAATATTGGATAAATATTTTTATCTAATTTAATTATTCAGTTTTCATTTTAAAGTCATAAAAATGTTTTAATTGATAATAAGAATATGGAATGTGAGATCATGCCTAGTAAAATGTTGTACATATAGTTTCTTAAGACTATGTTTAGTAGTTATAAAAATATTACATTAAAACATGAGAGTGTGATGATGGAAATGTTGTATCGTCTACTAAATGAAAGGGTTGTTTAGACGTGGATGTATTATCAAGGGTGTACAAAGACAATGATCAAAAGAAAATTTAATTTAAATAAGGGATGTTTTAGATAATATTTATTATGAAAACTTTCTCAAGAGAAGTCATGAAACTATGTTTATCCAAACATAATGTCAAATAGCATTGCAAGACTATATTGGAATTTGAACATAAAGTACATTAGAATCATGGGATTATATAGATCAGTTTATGTGTGATATTTCAAATTAAGTAATAAGTAATTTATATATTTTTTTTTAAAAAAATGATTTATAGACTATTTTAACGTATAAGGATCCATGATTGATTGACAATGAAATTATTAGATAATAATGAATTTCAATGAGTTTCTGGTAATAATCTATTTAATGATTGAACAAATAGAAAACAATGGGAATTCTAATGCTGAAATACTAAGGTTCTATATATTCAAATATAACATATTAATCTTATATAATTTGGTTTTTTTGAATAAATACTTCATGGTTACCTAAGGTTGAAACTTTTAATCTACATTAAAAACTATTATATACTAATTGCACTAGGTTCACAATCATGAAAGTTATTATAAATAACTATAACATGTTTTAATTGTCTTATCATGTGGTACTCAGCCGACTCAAAGATTAATTATAACTCTATTAGAAGGTATGATTCTCATTATCTTTTCCTTATTAGAAATCATGAACCCTGGTCGTTCCTCAATCCTATAGATGTAAAGGTAAGTTATACCATTATATATAAAATGGATATTAGGTTAATACCACAGCATTGAAAGTATTGGTTTGGTTTTCTCCTACTAATGTTTGGATTCTATATGCTCTCATGCATAAATAAATATTTTATTGGCTTTTTACTCCTAGGAAAAGTTAAATCTAGCTTGTCGATAGCCTTACTCTCGAGATGAGAGTGTTAATAGTAAACATTGGTTATTTTTTCTGAACTGCAATATATTTTCTTTTGTTTTATTTTGTTCGTTACTTAAATACATACACATTATATATCCACTACACTATCCAGTTTCCTTGATTTTTTTCATCTATATTTCCACCAAATATTGAATTATATCGTTATTTACTCAAAATATTTTAATATTTAAAATTCACCCCCCTTTTATTTTATCTATCACATCACGCTATATTGGACCTATCACCTAGAACGTATACCCGTTAAATTATTTAATATAAAAATTATTGAGTGGAATTTGTATAGAAAAAATCAAAATGATATGACCAAATAATGAACTCAGAGATCTCTAAATTTACGCAATATGTATTATAAATAAATACCCAGTTTTTCCCCTATAACTAATACAAAATAGGGTTTTATCGGTGCTAGGATTCACTTTTAAAAACAATAGAAAAGAGTTTTTAATCGCATTGAAGATAAAGGGAGGTCCCCATTATGAGTGATAAAAAATCGTTGATAAAGGTACCCTTTAGCAGTGCTAAAAAAATCGCTGAAAAAAGGTCTTTTATCAGTTCTTTTTAAGAGCTGATAAAATGGGTCTTATATCAGTTCTTTTTTAGCACTAATATAAAAGAAAATTCTATAAAAAATGTTAAAAAGAATAGATAATCTGGGGAGATTTTATAGCACTTGACGCCACTTTTATCAGCTCTTGACTCCCTTTTATTAGTGAAAGGTGGATCCACCTCACTCTCACTTCATGCTGCAGTTTCCCACACAATTCCCTCCCTTTAACAGCACTATCTCCTAATTCAATTTCCTACGTGCGACCTTGCTTCCACTAGAACTCGAACCCCAGACCTCCCCCTTGCACATCAGCACCTTTACTACTTAGCCATTTTGTTTTTTTATCAATTTAATTATATATATATATATATATAAATGTATATAATTATATTTCGTTGTATATTAATATGTAAATATATTAATATAAATATATTTAGTTGTATTAATATATAAATATAGTTATAATTTTTTTCTCTGTACGTTTACTAGAATATTAATATATACTTATAAGATTAGTTTTAAATAATGTTATAAAATATGTTTTCTTATGTGTGTTTATAAATAAATAAATAAGTACATATATACATATATACATACATATATACAACACAAACTCCCTCACACACACAGACACACATATAAATATATATATATGTATCCGAAAAGACATTGAATGTTAAAACGATCATAACTTTTATTCAGGAATACTTTTTCAACTCCACAACTTGTAAAATCGATGTACAAGAAATGATCATCGATATGATATGTGGTACAGGCCTAATAGACATCCAGATCAGAATTTTTAGCAGTTTGAATGCTAAAAAATCAGAGAATTCGGACTAAAAACTCAGTTTTGGAGGCCTTCTGGGCCTTTTGTGGCCTCGAAAAATTTGAAAAAGGATCACTTTTGTTTTTAGAACACAGTTCCCATAATATGATTTAAACTGATTTATGATAGAACTTAAATGGAAAAAATGATAAAAAACTATGTTCGTTTGAAGTTTGAGTTGAATTGTCAACTTATTTTTGATCTTTTATTAATTTTTTATTAATTTTAATATATTCAAACTGTTTTAAAATGACAATTACTGGATAAAAATTATAAAATTATTAATTAAAAATATTTATAAAAATATTTTACAGGACTCTATGACTTAATATGTTATTCATTAATTTTAGATTTCCATTTATCCTCATCTAAAACATATTTGAAAAATATATATTATATTTATATCAATATAAAGTTGATTTATAGATTTATATATTAATATAGGTTTTTTAATTTTTTTTTAAATTTACCCTTTATCATTGCTTTTATAAAATTATGGATAGGGGGTCTTTATCAGGGCTTTTGTAAAAGCGCTGGTAAAGGGGGTCACCATTAACAGTGCTAGTAAAAAGAAGTGTTAAAAGGGTACCTTTTTCAGTGCTAAAAAATAGATGATAAAGGGGAACTTTTATCGGTGCTTTTTTAGCACTATTAAAAGTTCTCCTTTATCAGCGCTTTTATTAACGCTGATAATGTAACCCCTTTATCAGTTATTTTTTATTAGCACTGTTAAATCATCAAGATTTTTTACACTACTAATCAGAAACTGTCAATCTGTCACAAAGTTGAAAACCTAAACATAGAATAATATATAATGGTCTTCCTATTTACATCAAAACGTAACCCACATTCATGGGTTGGGGAGACCTTAATAACCCTGTATGATTCACCCAATAAGATTAACTCATTTTGTTGTTTGATATCAAGCAGTTGAATTTTCATGTATATGGTGAGATTCACTCAACCCATACGAAATTATAAACAATTCTCACTCATATGATATAGTGTACCTATATTAAATCATGGTGAAGAACACACATGTATCTTTATGACACATAAAATACTACCCAACAATTTTTAGGATCCACTAACTTATAATTAATGACATTAACACCCACATGTACTCATTAGGTATACAACACAGTCACTCTCATGTCATTGGGAAAAATTATTTATAGGTGTCCTCTCACCTCCATAATGAATAAATCCTAAAATTATAACTTTTCCAATCTGTTCTCTCACACTTTTTTCATGAAAAAATTATCCATAATATTATGGAAAATAATGATCATACTATGAAAAAAATAATATTAAATTAAATAAGTCCCAAACTTCAATGAAAACCATTAAATAGACATGAAAACAATAAAGGATGTCAAAGTGTCCCTAATGAGATAAGTAATGATATAATAAATAACCCCAAGATGAATTATTGGTCATCAAAATAATGGGTCTAAGTCACATTATATATCAATACCATCTCTCATGACATTCCCCCTCTCCCCTCAATAATCATTTCCAATGAAATATTCTAGAGTACTTGTAGAGAACCTGTAGCTTTAACTATTCTATAATATGTCATTAAAAGGATTTTCACCAACTACTAATTAATAAATAACTATTGGTAAAATCTTATCTCATATATATAACAACAAAACATTGACATCATTATCTTTTATTCATGTCAATGATCTTACTACCCAGAATCCTAATGGAATAAAAACCTCCTAAAATATTGGAATTTTCATATACACTATTAGAATAAGTATTCCCTTCATAGGATAAATCCATAATCACATTGCATTCTGCATCATACAAAGAAGATCATATATCTTATAGATTCCCACCATAAAAAGGAATACCATCATTTCTATTCGTGAAATCAAAAGATAATAAAACCAGATACACTCAATACAGATTACTATCCCAGAGTTCAAATCTAACTTCTCAAACCAATTACTTAAATATCATAATCCATGATTCCTTCCTAGACATTAAATCTTTAGTTAATTTATACTAATTAACCAGAACCTGCATCATATAATACATTCATTGATGCTCTATCTCTCCCTCTAAAAGAAAAAATACAATAAACCTGAAACTCACTTCCCTCTTATCCCACAATCATGATCCTTTCCATTTAACACCATTACCCAAGGACTATATCCACAATTATGAATTTTTTAATCCATAAAAAAAGTATGTAGACTGAACCACACAATATATATTACCCACATGGACAATGGTGAACTCCATTAGAATTTACTTATCAATAAGTGATGTATCACAACTAATTAATGGTTATACCACGAACCTATTAACACTTATGATTTATCTCTCCTAATTCCTCATGAAACACTAAAAACTCCACACCATGAAATTAATTTAACTAGGGTTCCTATATTATATCACTTCATAAGTATTTTCAAAAGATCCCATAAGTGTATACTAATAAAGACTCCCACATGAAACCCTGATCTAGTCTAACCAACCCATAACATAAGGGATAGTTTAGGTATATTCATCATATAAAATCATGCATCGTCATATAACCATAGAATCCATAGTTTTTATTTTTCATTAATGGGGGAACACATGAAAACATAAACATAAATTACATGGAATTGACCAAAAAATGTAAATATGAGTACACCAATTATTAGAACCAAAATTTATTTTCAATATGATAAATACAATTCAAATATATCATAAAAAAAATATAATCTAATGATATAATTAATTATACAGACTTATTAATGTGTCAAAAACTAATGAAAATACACCTTTTAAATTCCCAACTTCCAGCTTTAAAACCCTATTTCATAGTCAAAAAAGAAAAATCTATTACTTAAAAATACTCTTTCAAAAACATCACATGTTTTGACATCATTTTAAAAGGTTTCAAAATTTTATTATAATAGTGAATAAAATCCACCCACCCCGGTGAAATATATAAGATGAAACTCTAGAATTTTTTTGACTTGGTTTCCAACAGAAAATAGATATGTTAAGGAAATATGATCCATTGGAGACTATTAGGAGAAAAAGAGTTTGCCTAATTGTTTTTGAATCCTAAACTATCAAATAGTCATTTTAATTTTACGAAACATAATATTATACTGGAGTAAGCCATAAGTAATCCATTATAATATAAAATACCATAATATTTAACACATAAAATTTAAATCTTCTTATAAAACCAATATTTTACTATCCATTATCCCATCTAGTAGGTCCTTATCTCTGTAAAACATTTATAAAAAAATAAATAATAAATTTAAAACCAAAAAATCGATATGTATAGAATAATACTCACCATGTGGTGTAACATCATTGAAACCATACTAAATTCAGTTTAGATGACTCACAGAACACACTCGGACATGCTGTAAGAAATAAAAATAATTTAAAAATGTTAATAGAAAATTAAATAAATATCAATCTTATTAAATCTAAAGAGGATTCACTAAGTGTATTACCTTGAAAAAAATAGTAAGAAGCATGAAATGATCTTCCACTTTTTAATCTTCTACAATCTATAAAAAAATTAACTATTATTCATAGTGTTACCAACTAGAATTATTGAAATAGAATCATTTATTTCCCAGTTCAATTCACTAAAACAAGTTGATAATATAGACAATTATGTAGGAAATAAGTTAGAAAGGAATTCTTCTCAATTTTGTGAATGGATGTATATTGGACTAAATTAAATCAATGTGAAATAAGGGTGGGATAAAAGATATAAATGGTTAGTCTCCCTTACCTTTTTGGACTCCTTATACAAGAATACATAAATAAAGTTTAAATTAAACCCTTATAAATAACCATAATGTCATCACTTATAGTGGGGGTTAGAGTCACCGTTGAACTCTCAGTGTTTATCATTGTTGGATTGGCTCATTTCCAATCACTCTAATTTCCTAGTAGGTTATTACTAGGGTTTTTTGGGATCCTCTAAGATTATTCTAATCTTAGTTTGATTATTCTACCATGAAATTTATCCTTAAAAGTTTTTCACAAGACCCATTTTATTTAATACCACTATTTAACTCCTATATGAAATGGAAATGAACTGAAATTTGATTTGATTTAACAAATAAAAAATAACACCCACTAAAAATTTTATTATAGTCTATATTTTATGCTTTCTTCTAGAACATATAGACACTTCTGATTAAAAAGTTAATTTAAGATGAATATGATCATATTGGATAGTTATCTAATTGATCAACAAAAATAGATTTTTGATCTATTAATGTATTCTATTCATTTATTATCAATTATATAAAATTGACCACATAGATGAAATTTAGAAGTATTACTAAATAGAATCAATTTTTTTAAGAAATGTTAAATAAAAAAACAAAATCCCTCAAAGAAGTATTAATTCATTAATTATATCCATTAATTGATTTTAGATTAATATAGATACTCAATATTTCTAAATATATTATTAAAATCATTTGTAACATACATATCAACTACACACAAACCAATGATTATAAATCCTTAATTATTGGGAATATTGTGTACATAATTATAAAATAATTAACTAAAATAAAATATCTTTATTTAAATCTCAATAATAATATCTTAACTACCTTTTAGATCCTAAAATTTCATAAGATAACTTGGGTATTACATAAACAAAATGGACGACTTAAAAACCCCATGAATGAAATAACGAAGGAAACAAATCATAGAATAATATTCGGAAAGAATAACATGGTAAAAGTGAATGGTCCATAAATAAACATAGTTATGGAAAATATATGGAAAATAGAATCATTAGAACATTGAAATATAAGAATATGGATGCAACATAAAAAAATTACATAAACATTAGTTAAGGATAACTTCCATAACAATTTCACATGATAGATAATGTCCCATAATGGATTTGGTTTTAACTTTAATCTCATACATTACACATCGTGATACTAAAGTATTTCCCAGTGCAATTTATATCAATCTAGGCACACCAATAATAATATCTACAGGATTATGTGTTCCACATAATGAAATAAAACTGAATGCGTAATCATTAAGATTTCCTATGGAATGAAATGGGTTCTATAATCATGGCATAAAGAATAACCAATGGGAATATAATAATAATTTAAATGAAATAAGTTATCCAATAATTCATAGAAATTAATAAATAAAAAAGCATAGATCATGATAGTTTGTGTCCATTGAAGTGAAAATATGAAAAAGAGTCGATAAATCCCTTTGGAAGAGTACCTCTTAAGCGATGATTTATGAAATTGGGTAACACCTCTTTTAAAAGGGTAACTTAATAATAAATTACACAAGTCCATAACATGTTATAAAATTTATTTTCCTTATAAAATCTATAATTTTAAAAAATATTGGTTAATAACCTGAAGGTTGTAAAATGTAGAAGAGTTCCTTTAATCAGATTTTCTTATCGAGATAAATTGACAAAATAACCTTCTAAAACATGTATTTCCACATAAAATAAAGATTTAATAAACTCCATTTATATTTTTTGGGAATATATAAATAATATAGAAGTCGTATATAAGAATAATTAAGAGATAAATTGATATAAATAGATAAAAACTGTAACCTAATGATAATACAAGCCTTCGAAGAGATCCCTTAACCTATTTTACAAAATCATTCCTCACATGATGTTAATTTAATAAATAACCAAAAAAAATTATTTAATTACTGAATATTTATCCTATAATAAATATATTTTATTTATTATAATTTTATTAAGTTCATTTATTTTAATTCTAGTTATTTATAAATCTCAAATTTGTTGTTCTAGGAGCATTTATTTCATGGATCCAAAGTCAAATCACATTGGGTTATTCATTGATATTCCAATAAAAATATAATACAGCTCTATAAGTGATGTGATA
Organism: Viscum album; assembly: GCA_963277665.1. NCBI lineage: Eukaryota > Viridiplantae > Streptophyta > Magnoliopsida > Santalales > Viscaceae > Viscum > Viscum album. The sequence goes on along the minus strand of OY728131.1, from coordinate 1,221,858,428 downwards.
TGTTATTAATGGATTTATATAAATTTTAATGGTACCAAATACCGTATTTTTTCCGATATAGGGATGGTTCTAGGAGTACAAACATTAACATTATGTTGTTTATTTATTTAGGAATTTTTACAAACCATCATAAACAAGTTTTATTTTATTTGTTCTTATGTTTACATATTTATACCAGAACATGAAATATTATATAATATACATCTTATCATCTAAAATAACCATATTATTATTTTTTGGACCATCCTTAAAGTTAATAATAGAAAATTAAAACTCATTTTCCACAAATCTGGTGAACCTATAAAATATGGAAAATGATTTAATTTCAATGAATAATAAGAAAAAAGAATAGTATGAATGGTGTATATTTCATTATAAATATAAAAGTGTAGTAGATACAGGGTATTGGTGTTATTATACCTATATAGGTTTGTTTAGTGAGGAGATTGTTCGAGAAGAAAATAATTTAAATAGGTTTATTAAGAATGATACCTCTTGAATATATCCTCAATGAAAGACCCCTTAGAGAATATATAATTGGACTAACAGTGAAACCATTAGCACTAATACATGGATATATAAGGATTATAATGTGTAAAGATAAGGTGCGGTAAGGGGTTGTATTTATCAGGGGAGGAGAGAGGTGTTTTTGAAGAATGCATTCATTAGTCTCTTATTTTCATTGAAGATGGTCAACTGTAACAATTATTGTGATAATATATAATAAATTATTCAGGTTAGTTTGACATAATTGATGATCAAATAATACATTACTCGAAAATTCTAATATTTGGATTAAAATTATAAATATCATAAATCATCGTATTTCATTATTCACCAAAAAATTCAAATATTTTAAATAAATACCAAAAAATCAACAAAACCATTTTTCAACATCATGATTTCCAAATTGGAATCCATTTTATGAATATAATATTCCAATTTGGAAAAACTAAATTTAAAAACTCTTTATTAATTAGAAAAATAAGTATTTCAATATTATTATCTATATTATTACCCTTTTAAAATATACTTATGGTTAGATGAAATTATCGGATCTTTGTAATAACACATAATTTAATTTATGAATAAATATTATGTAAATTAAATTAATTTTAAATAATTATATTTATTATATAAATGACACTAAAACATCAATGTTTTATAAAAATGCAGACACTTAATTTATAATTTTGAAAATAGTAATTTACTTGTAGATCAGTTAAAATATATCATATTTTCAATTTTTTAATATACCTATATTTTATTATAAACTTCCATAGGTTAGGTTAATATTTTAATAGTAAAATTAATATTTATTATGGTCATATTACTATTCAAATGATCAGGTTAATATTTCCAACATTCAAATTTGTTGTGGGAATATTTGTTCCCTATTTACAATAAATACCTTTAATAAAATTCATTTTTCATTCACATATATTTTCCCCCAATAATATATTTACATCCGTATTCAAAATAAATATTGTATTGTTAACATTTTTTGGTCATAAAACATTGTCTATAAGTGTTTTCAATCTGCTGGATCAAGCATATCCATATTTTTATATATTACTTTTCTTATTTTCTATATTTTATATGATTGTAATATTTTTCATATTATTTTAATTTGTTTCTATCTGATATATAATTATTCATTTATATATAATGTTTTATTGGTTTTAATATGTAATGTAGTTTCGTTATACTACATAACATAATAATTTAATTGGTAATTCCATTGATAAAATTATGAGTCATTACATTCTCCCCCCCCCCCAAATTTCAACCTTGAAATTTTATTTCTCATACAAAGGTTAAAATTTGTAATGATACTTTTATTTCATAGAAAAATGTATTTCCTATTTTTTAGCATTTTACTTAGGGTTTCACTATAGTACTTTGACTAGGTGAATTGTATTTTTTTGTAGAACATTATCACTATATTCCATAATTTGCATCAGATTCTCCTCATATAAGGGATCATTGTCTTGATATAACTGCATATAAATTTATTAAATTATAGGGATCTAGAATGTAATTCCTCAATACTGATGTTGTAATTTAATATGTACATGGGGCATATTTGGTGTAACTGCTAGTCGAGATCCTAAAGCTCTAAACTGATCAAAAAAACTACAAATGGATGATATATCTCGAACACAGATCTCTGTTTATTCAAAATCTCTTGACTCTCTTCCATATAGATATGCAGAGGAATACCATATCTCTAACCTAAATCTCAAGGTCCCATCAATGATTGTCATCATATCTCTTCATTAAGTGTTGAGAAGCCTTTCTATGATGCTGAATAACCAATAAGTTTTATTTCATTTACTCTACCATTTTAAATACCACCATTATACATTAACCTACATCATCAAAGCACACAGGTTTCCCAAATATCATCCCATGAAGGAATTTATTTGGATCTATTTGGATGATTGGGGGGAAACAAATATTTTAAGATAATTCGACTAGAGAAAGATGTTGGTCTCATGCTCCTTTTTAGTCCTCTGAGGATTCCCATAATAATTATTCCATGGTTGAGATAGTTTATTCACATCATCCATTAGTTTGGGTATAATAAGTTTAATGCAGTTCAAATATGTGTATAGATAATATTTTAGACTCTTCTATAAAATGGATATAATTCTCAAATCTCAAACTGATATAATTATGGAACAACATGAAGCCTCACCACTTCTTAGATGTATATTAATTCAAGTTGATCAACTCTGAATTCCACTCAAATTTAAATGATGTGATCAGTCATTATAAGATTATCCACAACAATCCATATATAAATTTTCAATACTGATGTTTTTATAATTCCATTGATAAATTCTAAGGTGTTATTTTCCTATTTCCATATATGTATAGCTAATTGTTGAATCATCTCCTTAGAATTTTTCTTTTCATCCTTTAAATATAGACATACCAGGAACATTGATGTATATTCTATGATCACATTATTCAAATCCCCAAGATAGTTATCTTAGATATATTGATAGATATTCTTTCTATAGGGATTTTTGGGGACATTCAATCTATGTTCATCATTCAAATTCTCTTCTTTATATCAGGATTTGTTAATACAACTAGTCAAGACAAAAATCTTACAAATACTTCCTCATCAATTTTAAACATTGAGTATTCACTGTCTCTGATAGCTTCTACCTTCTTTTAATGTGTAGCGTCTCTTTTTTTCATCCTTTATCATTTTAATATGGCATTTTTGAGAAATTAAAGATGATGTTTCTTCTTTTCAGATCCATTCTTCTTAGAGAATCTTCTAATTTGTATTACTTACCATGATAGTATTGGATTAAGGATATTAATCCTTGATTATGTATAACCAATTTTTTGGCACATATTTAGAAACTTTTTTGTCAATATATAATGGATTATATTGTGATCTATATATACCACACACTTCTCTTCTGAGAGATTGTACCATTAGATCTTCAACATGATGATTTTGGAAGAAAACTACATATAATTTATTGGATAATTCTCCTCATTCACTTTTAACATACATGTGGAATATTCAATCACATTATTATTTTGAATTAGTAAACAATTTGATCCATTATTTTATGAATTACTATATAACACAATGTGTTCACAACTTTTTGGTAGTGTAAATATTGGTGCAGTTATAAGTCTCCTGTTTAAATACTTAGAGATATATTTACATTCATTGGTCTAGAAAAACATCACTCCTTTATTATTCATTGAGTTTAGTGTGTCCAAAAAATTTAAAGTAGAATTATAGAGTTGTAATGAAATCAATATGAACTCATGTTGTATATACATTTTTCAGAAAGCATATTTGGGGATATCTCTCTTCATCACCTTTAATTGGTGATATATCAACTGAAATTTTTTTATTATAGAAATATTGGTCCCCATTTAATTGATAAAAAGATTAATATATCTGTGGAATGGATACTGTTTCATTATCATTATTTTTTAATTTCATGATGATCATTCCATACACACAATGGTCCTTTATTCATTTGGACAAATATGACCATTGAGCCCCATGTTGAAGCACTCAGGCATATAAAACTATTGTTTATAATATCTTTTAACATATAACCATGTTATTATAACTCAAAGATGGATATTTTATAGGGAGTGTTAAATATGAGAAAAGATCCAACTATGAATTTGAATTCTAATTCAAGCTCTTATTTATGAAGAATCCCAATAAATTCATCAAGAAAAACATTAGTGTAGTCCATCGCAATGGTATTGTTTTCATGAATTATCCCCTCTTCTTCCTCAATAATTTCAGCATGATATAATTTCTCATAAGGAAAAAATATACACACTTGAAATATTGATTAAAAAAGAGATGCATCCTCCACCATACACGTGTATATAATTGGAGGATGACTTGGGATGTAGAGATTGGTCATCCTCTCTTAGAAATTGATATATTAATTATATAAATATATCCAACCCATACCCAATAAAACATAAAACTCTAAAAATGTATGTAACATTATATTCACTGCCTGGTACATTCCACACAAATTGAAATGGTATGAGTTTTATACTTGATATACATTAATTGCACCATTTTTTGTTCTCAAAGACAACTCAAACCAAATATTTTTTGTTGTGTTCGAATAGTTCAACTAAACCTAAATGATATGATGGTATATATATTACTATAATTAAAACTATATTCTTCATTCTTGAATTAATAACTATTGTACCTATCACCACATCATTATTGGGGTCCACCATAACACCAAGTACAGAATATACCCTTCCTTTATCTCAATTATTTATTTATTGTTTTAGATGATTATCCCCAAAGACCATTAGATTTTGGAATTTTCATTTATAATTCCATTTTTCCTTTCAAGTGAATCACTATAACAAAGGTTGAGTTTTGATATGAACCTTAAATTTTTATTCCACAAAATTTATCTTTTTTATATCCCTTCAGAAATTATTACCATGATTCCCTACATTTCTATATTTTAAGAATCAGTTGGTTCCCATTAGTCATTTAACAAGATAATTCTTCCTAGATTTTTAACACGTAGGTTCATGGTTTTTCTTAAATCCCAGATATTTATCTATTTATCCTCCTATATAAAACTCTATTTCTAGATTTTTATTCCTAGGAAACCATTGAGATTCACAATGGATTATTTATACCTTTAGGGAACAATGAACAATATCCTCATGTCTATGAAAATATCTAATCACTATAGATTTTGGTAGGCCCGTCTTTAATCCACAAAATGGGTGATCCACATTGCTTTAAGTGTTCCTAAAAAATAGGGAGTTGTACTATGCATGGTTTGACAATATTTCATCATATTACCTGATAGACTCATCTTTCTTTTTCTTTAATACAAGGAACATTCTCTAAATTTTAATATTTATAATTTGGATAAAATATTTGTTGAATTTTTTTTCATGACCCCTTCCCATTATATGGAATAAATAACATCTATAAAATTAATGTTCTTGATTAGTGTCCATCATGGATCATCTTCCCCCTTATAATAATATTCTTCCAGTAATAATTCCTCTCTTTGGGTGCTTTGGAGGGTAGATAATATCTTCCCAATGGTGTTAATAAATTTTTCCATAATGAGGGGATCAGATTACACACTTAATTTTGGAGGCCACTTTCTCATAAAGGATTTGATCAAAACATGTCATTCGTAGGAAAAATGATGTTATTCCGAATGATTCAAATTATTATTTATAACATGAGACATTTGATCAATTAATATCAGATGTTTTGATCCTTGGGTCCCATCAAGTTAGCTATCTCATTAGGAAAATCATCACATTACCTACCCCATTAGTTGTGTTGAAAAGATTATCTTATTTCGCACCATTATCTAAAAAATGGGTTTTTAATAATCAACTAAAATGAATTAAAAAATGAAACTATAAACATATAAGGAATAAAAAAAATTATATCCTAATATATGAGTCCATATTATTCAATCTAGTCAATTCATGGTATTTATTCATATAAATAGACTTATCTATAAGTATATCACTAAATTTTACTTTTCAAAATCCACAAAATAACTTCACCATTATTTGATAACAAATATAGGTACCACATCCTTTTACACATAATATTACATGATTTTTAACATAAATACCAATTAAATAAGAACCAATTCTCCAAAATCATACTGTATTTGGATGACTAGTTATATAATTTCAAAACATTAAACTAAAAAACATCTTTATATTAATCTCTATAATGATACCCTATATCGCTTTGGTCTCATAAAATTATATAGAATAACCTGGGGAATACGTAGATAAAAGTGGGGAGCTATAGAGTCCAGTAAGGGAATAAACATGGAAATCAATCATTGAATATGAGTCCGAAGGCATAAGATGATAATATATATAGAATGGAAAATTAATAAAAATAATAATTACAAACATATTAAACATGTAACCATAATATCATAGTATCATATGAATATGAAAGCAATATATAACATGACATAATCATAAGTCAAGGATAACAGTAAGGATAATATAACATGCTGGACAGAATAACATAATGGATTAGGTTTACTCTCAAAAAACATACATAATGATTCATGAGACTAAAAAACATAAAAATGCATTGTAGATGTATATGGGGAAATCTATAAAAACATGCACAAACATATGTGTTCTAGATAATGAAATCATACATAAGTCATATAAATAATGATTTTTAATGTAATGAAATGGGTTTTATAATCATGTTATAGATAATAACAAAAGGTTGTATAATAATGAATTCAATAAATAAAATTATTAAATGACTATTGTACATTAATAAATTTAATATAATTATATAAAATTATAAACGATGTAAAAATGAATTGAATACATGAAAATAAGTATATAAATCCCTTTGGAAAATTCCTTCTTAATATAATCTCTATTTAAATGGGTAACAAGTATTTAAAAAGGGTAAGGGAACAGTAATTTTCATAAACCCATAAAATGATCTATTTTTATCTGATGATAAAATTAGTAAATTTAGAATATATGGATGGATTAAAATATTTTAAAGAGTTCACATGAAAATATGTAATAAATTGATAAGTTTCCTTTAATAGGGTTTGTTTATCAAGATGAATTTCAAAGAGAACATTTTAAGACATATATTCCCCCCTCCCCCAAGAAAGATTAAATAAATTGTTCGTTTTTTTGACGTATGTATAGAATATATAATATTAATATAAGGATAATGAAGATTTAAATTGAAGTATTGAGAGATAAATTGTAACTTTAATCAAAAGGGACGATCGGAGATACCCCTATACTTATGTATTAGATTAATTTTTCACTAGATCATCATGTCTTGAGTAGTAAGATTAGATTCATTAATTACTTAATTAAAAACCTCTTAAAAATATATTTTAATTATTTTTATTTAATTATTTTTTTTATTTTAATTTTTATGAGTTAAAAATTTCAATTTCATTTTTCTGGTAGCTTTTCTTACACGGTTCCAAAGTCACATCACTTGGGGTTATTAATTGATGTTTTTTCAAACCGAACTATAAAACCAAAAGTGAAATAAAAAGGAATTAATAACCTAAAATAAATTTTTATCATCCCAAATAGCCATATGTGTTCCAATATAGTGATGGTTCATTGAGTAAAAATGGTGATGTTCTATTGTAATTTTATTTAATATTTTTACCGAACATGACAAAAAAGTTTCATTTAATTAATTGTTATGTCTATATATTAATTTCAGAACATTAAATATGTCATTATATAATCATTTTCATCTTATTTGACTATAATAATATATTTTTGACCTGTCTTGAATTCAATAATGGAAAATAAAAATTCATTTTCCATGGAGGCATTAAACCAACATAATATGGAAAATGGTTTTGTTTCGTTGAATAAGAGGTGAAACGAAAATGATGGATTATAGATATTAAATTATCACTAAAAAATTATACTTTATATATATATATATTATAATAGTGTTATTATGGAATTTTGGATGAGGTGCCTTGGAGAAGGTCGGTGAAGAAAATAATGTAATAGAGGGTGTTAGTGAATGTTACTTCTTGAATATCACCTCATTAAAAGACCCATTGATGAACTTGGAATTAGTATTTTGGTGATACTAGTAGAACTAGAACATGGGGTAGAGTGGTTATGATAGGATTTAGAATATAATTTTTCATGTTCAACTATAATTATAATTTAGGAGAAGGGGTGGTGAGGGGTGTTATTTATATATGGAGAGTATGAGTTTTTTTCAAAATTTTATTCATTAGTTAATAATTTTATCTCACATATATCAATATTATTGATTAATGAGACTATATATAGTAATTGTTTCATTTTATTGCAATTAAAATGGTTCTAACATTATCTACAACTAAAAAATTCATGTATTTATCTTATAATGTAAAATATCATAAATTACCATATTTCACAATTCACCAAAAAATCAAATATTTTATGAAAATACCAAAAATTTATGCCAATATGTTTTTGATTTTTCAAATAAAATTTTTAATCCATTTTTTTAAAATTATTTATTTAAATATGAGAAATTTATTTTCTATATAAATTCCTTGTTTATATTGAAAATGTCGATTTTAATATTATATTTGATTTTCCAAACCTTGAAAAATTACCTACTGTATCATTAAAGTATCATCTCATATAAAGAAACATATTATTAATTAATAAATCTGTATTATTTAAATAATTTTTTATAATAATTATATATATATATTAAAAATGAGATTAAAACTTTTTTGATTTATAAAAATTCAAACACTAAGATTATCATGTTTAAAAAATTTATTTACATGTAATATGGATTAAATAGATCATATTTTCATTTTATAACACACGTAAATTTTATTTCACACATCCATTTGTGAGTATACTATTATAATAGTCATAATACAGCTTCTAATGGTTAGATTAATATTCCAATGGACAGGTTATTATTCTAATGGTTATATTTCTAGTCAAATGGTCATATTTGGAATTGTCACATTGTTTTCGTACATCATATAAATACATATTATTCCATTAATTATTCATTCACATCTATTTTATATCATGTTTATATAAAAATTAATTTTGAAAAGTAATTTTATTAACAGTATGATTGTTTCTAAAGGTGCTTTCATGAGTTTTGTGATTCTAGTCGATTGATAATTCCCAAATTTTTATATATTACCTATCTTAATTTCTATGTTATAAACCATTGTCAAAGTTTTAATTCAATCTACTTTACTTTATAACTAATTAATCACTCTTTATTTATAATAATTATATTTTTTAGTTTCTCTATATGATGTATGTGCTTCATACTAATTGAGTTAATTATAAGAATGGAAATAACACTGATAAAATTATGGATCGTTATAATGAAATAATATATATGGATTCTACCAAAACATATTTAATGATTTTAGTATGGATTATATTGTTGAAAAATGAGTAAAGGCTATAAATAATAAAAATTTCAATTCAGAAATTATTTATAGAATGATTGTTTGAATTTTATAGGTAGTTATAATGTAAATACATTGGTAGTATTTACAAAATTAGGTCATCAAATAAATGGATGAAGTAGATATGAGTTAATATTAATATCTATACAAAATATTATCTTAATATCTATAATTATCTTCATATAAATACCATACGCATATAAAATTGGTATAAAGGATCATTGCTCACTAAACTATCCAAGAAACTGATTGTTCCAAATACAATTCCAATAGAGGTTATAACTTGAAGAATGTATTTCATGATATTAAAGGATAAATAAATTTGTAAGTTTTTACTAACTATTAATCATGATAAATTAAAAAAAATTGATATAATTCCATTTTTGTTGATAAATGGATTACAATGTGATAAATTAATTTTCACTATGAGTAATACTGGATAAAGAAAATTTTCTAAACAGATATAATTTCATAGAGTATAACAATTAGTATCACATCATATTATTACATGATTAAATATTTTATTTTTTAGGGTCCTCATTTCCTGTTAATCTTTATCATGGAGAAAGTAAATAGGATAAGGAATCCAATAAAACCTACATAACAGATTAATTATTTGTTTAATACATTATGATATTATTGATGTTGAAAAATATAGAAAATAAATTAGGTCATAGGTGAATATAATATGTCATATAATCTTATGGGTTTATACTTAGAGAGAAAGAGGGAGGAAAATGATATTACATCTCCAATGAACTTATAAAACAAAAATATTTTGGAAAGAACCCGATATAGTCCACATTCAGAAAATATGATTGAGTTCATTGAGATATTTAAAAATTTATTGTTGGATCTAGATAAAGTACTATCCACTAATAACGTTTTTCATCCATACTACCCAGATTCAAATTCTAAATCATTAAGTATAGCATGTAAAATATGAAGAAGTTTTAAAAAAATTATATGCTATGATTTTCTTTGAAAAAAAGAACCTGACGAAGGTTAAACCATTAATCCTTATGATGAATAATAAAAGTAAATTAATGTATAATATGTAAACGGAAAAAACAAATGAAAATTAACTTATACACCTTCCTTTTAAATATACCCATATGAAAAGTGAATGAGATGAGTTAGAGACAATATTATTTTCATTTAGAAATGGGGATACTAGAAGAAGAATTACTATTAATTGACGAAGTTAGAATGGGATGCCTAAAATTTAGGTATAATTTCCACTGAATGAAATCTTTCTTTGAATACATGTTAGTTGTTAAAAACATCTAATGACTTATACATATGTATTGAAATACAAGAAAAAATAATATTAAATGATTTTAATGGGTGATGTGTAAATTTTAGAGGCTCATAAATCTATAATTTTTGAATTAGTGATATGGTAATAGCATATAAATCTGAAAAAATATATTGGTTATTTTATTTTTTTAATTATTATTATGTGTTGAGTGTTTTTAAAAGAGTAATCATGGTGTTATGTTTATATATATGATAATTTTATTTAATATTTTGAATTTAAATTTAATTATTTTATATAAAAGACCTATTTTTCTCTATAAAACATTTAAATAATGGATTATATATACATGTACTAGAAAAAAAATTGTTATCAATCAAGGAAGAATCCACTGCACATGATTAATATAACACCTATTTATGGTACTTTAATCATGGTTACATAAATGAAATGTCTTTGACTGAGATATACTAAGAATGGAATTTACACTATTATAAAGTAAAAAACATGGATTCATCTTATAATTGTTTATAAAGAAAAATTAAAGATAATTTAATGTCTATTGTCTATAATATGATGATAAAATAATTTTTATAACCTTAAAAAACAAAATCTATGCTGGTTAATGCATGAGATCATTAAGTCTTTGGATTTTAGTTTAGAGTCTGTTTTCATTTTGATGGGAAAAAGCTTATATTGATTTCAAAATGTCTTATTTAGAGAGACCTTTTGTATGGTTTCAGAAATGTATATGATTTTAGTGGTTCAGGTATGGATTATAGAAGTAACAACTTACAATTTTAAATAATAGGGGGCATTGGGTAACCAATTAGGTGTATTGGGTACTCAATATTAAAAAAGCCTAGGTAGTCCTTAGAGAACTGAGTACCTAATTCCCTTAGGATATGTATTAGATATTTTATCCTTTTTTATTCATAAATGTGGATATCTATCCATTTATACTCCATCTATTTAACCACTATTTCGTTGACCTTGATTTGTAATCTCTTTAACCACATGAATTCCTACTCATGGCCTCTTTATTACCTCTTTCTCCCCTTACTTTGGGACCTATATTCAAGAAGGTTTCGTGATCCTTTTTCATACTAATATCATAGGTATGACAACTTCTTCCTCTCTTATTATCTTATCATACCATTTATTCTAAAAAAATTTACTAGAAAAATATATTTCATGAAAAAATCCATCGAAGCATTGTGGGATTCCACCAAATCCATGTGTATTTCACCTCTTTTTTGTTAAAGAGGATCTTGTGCTTGTGACACACTATCCATCATCATTTTAGTGGACGTTGATAATAGTACATCGTGAATGAGGGATAAATGTTTTTTGGTGATATTATTAAGGACTATTTCATGATGTCCTTTAGGTCCTTGGTATGTATAAACCTATGTTTCTAAATTAAATTGATGATATAATGATATTTATTGATATTAAGTAAAATCATAGCATTAATATTGAATAAAACATGAATGGGTGGGTTGAAGTGTTCGAAAATGTTCAAAAAGTACTTGTTAATGTAGAGAAATTAACTAAAAATTTACTATAATATATTATATTGTCTGTTGAAAGACCTAAGAAATATAAAACTTAAGATGATCAAGAATTTTTTTTAAATAATTGTTATGTGTTTTAAAATTTGTAAATGATAAATGATGTTAAGAAGAATATATTTTTATCCAATACAAACAGAAAGAAAAAAAGTTCATAATCTCTCATGGTCTGAACCTAAAATTATGTAGTTGGAAATGTTTTTGGAGTATGGATATAAATTCAGACGATATGCGCAAATTTGGTGCCTAATGAAACAACAATGTGTAAGGTAAGATAGTTGATTAAAATAAAAAACAACTCCATGTATAATTTATGTTAAAAAGGTAAATATTATTTCTTTGGTAAATGTTGGTATAGGTGATGATTTTGGAATATAGACAATATATATATAGGTTTAATAATTATTGTTAATGTCAATATTATAGAAACTAGAGGTTATTTTTGAGGGGGGGGGGTCAACCCACTCAAATAAAGAAACATAGGAAATTAGGTTTGAATGATTTAAAATATAATCTATCTTTTATAAAAATTTTGGTAATTATGTGATCAAATTGGATATTTAAAATGTTTTTTCTAATAGTGATTTTGAAATTTAAAATTTTACAAAAATTCTAAAAATTTCTTTGAGAAAAAAGAAAAATATAAGTAAAAAAATAGATCTTTGTGGTGATTCCTCTCAAAATTACAAAATGAGACCGATCATGGGTATTAAATAGTTTATTTTCTTCTCCAATGATCAGAGATTTAATGCTATTAAATAATTTTAATTGTTATAAATAAGTTATAGTGCCTTTTGGAAATGATGAGTAACTTAGAATCCTGGATGTTTGATTACAATCATTTGAAAATAAAAGTTCAAATCCATAAATTACTTGTTTGTTGATGGGGTGAATCATATTTCTTGTGTTTCTTAACATTTTGATGGTGGAAATTATTTTTTTTATAGAAAATATGGTACTTTTAAAAGGGAAAATATTGAGAAGCTAAAATGAGATGCCAATATATAATGGAAACTTATTTCATGTTTTTGATTCACAAAGATCATGATTTTTGTTCATGTTGAAAGAAAATTAGTTATCTCATAAAATGATATGGATTTTGTGTTAGAGGAATTGATCCGGCTAATGAATTGGGAAATTATTATTGATAGTCTAGATATGATAATGTTAATTGATGGGTGTTGTTCTATTTTATTTATAATGGCGAATATGAAAAACTCAGTACATAAGAAAGTTAAAGTACATTCAACTCATCCCTTAGAGCTGATAAATTTTAATTTCTTGGGTCCCATGAGTAAACATTCAATAAAAAAATATCATTAAACTATATTTTTTATTGGTGAATTTAATTTCATTGTAGGTATTATAATATTGGAAACTAAATCATAAAATCTAAAAATGATTATGAGTTTATAGAGAAGTGTGGAGAAAGAATATTGATATTATTGGGAGAATATTCGTACTGATATTAGTTGTAAATATTAAAATTGGATGTTTAGAAATTATATTCAAAAGTAAGGTGATCATCAATATTTATTTTACTATGCACACAATAGAAAAGGTGGTTTCTAATAGAAGAAATATAATATTACTGTATATTTCATGAACAACATTCATTAAACATGATACTTATCAATATTTTAGGATCCATGTAATCAAAGAAAAATTTTATTTTGGAAATCATGGTTTTTATAGGCCAAACTCTAATATAAATCTATATGAGATTCATTGTAAATAAACTTCATGTTTGAATAACCTCAGGGTTTTTGAAATTCATAGCATAGTTAAAAACATGGGTGAGAATATAGGAAAGGTGGACTATAGAGGTGTTGTTGGAATACTTCTAATGTATCATCCTAATAAAAGAGGATAAAGGTGTTATAATAATGATATATAAATTATAATTGAATTGAAATATGTGAAAAATCTGGAAAAAATGATAAAAAGATTTCACAAAATTTGAAAATATTGACGAAAGGGAATACAAGGTGGTTATTGTCAAATAGGGTTAAAATGTTTTTAAGTAAAATAACAAAATTGAAACATCAAGATATGATGTTTTTCACTCAGTTAACCAAATTGATGAGTAAAATTCATATTCATCTCATCCCATAATGAAAAATAAATTATAAGTGAATGGAAAATTTAATGATTTACTAAAACAATTTCATACTACAGGAACATCAATGTTAGTTTAACCTGCTTCTATATATTCACAGTTTGAACCAAAAGATGTTGATGATGCTTTAGAACATAAATTTTGGATTGATTCCATTAATAAAGAGATGAATCATATTGAAAATAAATATACTCTGGAACTTATACATGAACCAAACCATTGTAATGTGATTAGTATAGAGTGATTGTTCTGAGACAAGTTGATGTAAAAAAGTATAATTTATTTCAAAAAAAATAGATGAATTATAATGGTTATTATCAAGTTAAAGGTATTGATTTTTATAAAACCTTTTCTTTAGATTTATGGTTGCAAACTATTAGAATCCTTATTTCTATTACATCAAAATAAAGATATTAAATATTTCTGATGGATGTTAATCCATATTTTCTTAAAAAATAACTAGATTAAGAATTCCATTTTGAACAAATACGTGGGTTAGTGCTGGGGATAGATGAAAATCAAGTATTAATGTTGAAAAAAACTTTTTATGGTTTAACTAGAACTCTAATAGCTTGGTATTCCAAATTGGTTACTTTATTAAGGAAGTTCCACTTAAAGAAAGTAATAATTGATTGTAACCTCCTAATAAAATAAAATAAATAGGATTACATCATTTTTATTGTGTATATTGAGGACATCATATTTTATGGAGTAAAAAATAACACATGAAAAGATTGGGGAAGAGATAAATAAGTTGTTTAAAATTTCCATGTTAGGCGAAATGAAATATATATTTTTTATTATAATTCATGAAAAAGAATAAATATATTTCCATATCTAATTACAGTTATGATAAGGAACTTATAAATAAGATTGTAATAGAGGATTCAATTATAGTTTACAGACTTTTTTGTAACTATGTTGGGAAAATATAGAGATGAATAGGGGAATATATAAAAGAATTTAGAAAATTTTTAGATGATAATTATATCTAAAAAATCAAGAATAAATATATAGCATATTGTTACACCTTATGCAAGATATTATGGTACTCTAAATGAATATCATATCATGTCTATTAGGTTATAGAGATCCTGATTTTCAAGGATGTTTTGATAATAGAAAATCCACATATAGTGGAGTTTTTTTATAGTGATAATGATGTCTTGGCCAGTATATAAAGAAAATAAACTTTACTATCACTTAGTATAGTTGAAGCTTTATATTTTATTTCCACTCAATCTATATCAAAATTTAAGTGTATGAAAACACAGTTAGAAGACTTTTTTGCTGATTTAATGTTTCCCCTCCTATTAGGTGATGGTAATCATATTTATACAAATCTTACAAAATATCCACATTAAAGTTCTTATTCGAAGAACATTGATATAAATTATAACGTCATCCAAGAAAATTTTTATAAAAACGAAGTGGAGTAGGGGTTCATTCCTCAAATAGATAAATTTGTTGATATATTAACAAAACAATTTCTAAAAGTAACATTTTAAAAAATATGGTTGATAGTGTGTGTTTATCCTCCCTCTATTTAAGGATAAGTTATGTGACCTTAATAACCTATTCATATTGTATTTGGATAGTGTTTTCAAGGGGATAAAATTTAATAACATAATTTTACCCATTAGTATGTTTCTTACCATTCATAGCAAAGAATGTATTTTTTTGGGATTTTTTAAAAGGGGAAAGTTGTGAATCCATTATTCGTGAACTATTTATGTGGATTTTCTTAAGAATTTCTTGAATATGATATAGGAAAAGTTACTTATATAGGTTGAATGTGTTTTTATGATTAATGTACAAAGTAGAAGAGGAATTTTTCTAGGATTTATTCAATTTTTTTGTTAATTAACCACTAATGGATAGAATGGTATTGATGTTTTATGGTTCATGTTCCTAAGATGAGTTCACTTGTGCATGTTTAGTGTTTATTGATAGGTAGTAAATTTATTAAATTAAAAATATTATATATTTATGATCTTTGGTTTAATAAAATACAAGTGGGGATATTTTTGGGACCATAAAGTTTTGATCTATTTTTTAGGATATAGAATGTGTTTAAAAGATTTTGGTTTGGCTAAAGAATGTGTACTCCATGTTTTTATTAGTTGTCTTGATATAAAATAATAATGTTTCTTAAGACTTCCAAGAATTTTTTGACATGTATAGAAAACCATGATGAGTTTTCCCAAAAAAAATCCATCAGACTAACAATTCCTTACTAAGATGCATGGTAATTCTTTTTGTGGAATTTTTAACCATTAATGTTTATAAAGTTCATTAATCTATGTATTTGTAAAATGAATACTTTTTTATGATTTTTAAATGTGAATTTTTCCAACATCATTAGTGATAAAAGGTAATTTGTTCCAAGACTTATAGGAAATGATGATAAATAATTTTTGTGTACATTTTCAGAAAATGTTGTTTTTTTAGATTTTTGTGGAGTTAACTAGATTAGTGAAATTAGAAAGAGGTATCGATGAGAAAAGTATGTCTTTAAATTTTCTGAATATTTATTAATAGATAAAATATGATTAATGTAGCAACCTAACATAAGACAGCCAGGAGCTATTTTCTAATATCAAATACATTAGCATGATTACAAGAAATCATGTCCGGACGGACTAGGAGTTTAGTAGTCTTGGTAAACCAGATACATACTTGTTTATTTTTTTAAAAAATAATACCTTAATTAAAAAATTATTTCTTCCTTATTTATAAATAAATAACATTAAGAATAACATTATTAAAACTATTATATACCTTTATATCATTCATTTTACAGTTCTTGAATTCTTTTCGAAAGGAAAATAAAAAGGGTGATCTCAAATACTCAGTAAGGGTAAAATATAGAGGTTGATAAAATGAATCAGTGATAATAGTTATTATTAAATAATAAATAATTTAACACACATTCCAAATAATTAATTGAACTTAGAGAGAAGTTTATAAATAATATAGAAATAAAAAAATAGAATCACATAGCATTCAAATAACTATATAAAGAAAAATAATTATGGAATGCTAAGAAAATGTAACACAATTATTTTAATCAATGAACACAAAATGAAAACTATCCATATATATGTCGATCCAAAATATCATGGATTAATATCAACTAAAACTAATATAAAGTAAATGATTTATTAATGTATGTCATGTCTATGTCACATTAAACCTATACAATCAAGGCCTTTCCTGAGATGGTTTAAAATTATGGATAGAACCCTAATTAATTTGTGAAAATTATTTGTCATGTGAGAAACTAAATATGCATCTAGGGGCTATATAAAGTCCCATACCCTCCTTTCATTACCAGTCATAAGCATTCCTCATATTGAATAATCAAAATATATAAAATTCCTTATCAAATATCCAAATTGAATAATGAATATATAATTATTCTTATTTCCCCAAATAATCAAATAACTATCAAAGTGGAAAATCTATGTAAAATGGTATATGGTTTTGAAAATAGTAATTTATTTAATAAATGACATGTATAATTAGAGGAAAATGCAATGTTCAATTATTATAGGTGATTGAATAATTAAACCTGAATAAAACATGATTAATGGAATGTGGATATGAATTCTATCCTTGGGAAAATCCATAATCAAGTATCCAGAGGAATAATTAGGATGTTATCAATTCAACAAATCCCTTGAAGAATAAAATTAAATGGGTTTTTTTGTTTTTGATTATAAATAGTATAAAAATATCTTTTAAAATCCTTCTAAAGGATAAAATTGATTTGTTTTTTAAATCCTATTGAAAACAATTTTCTATGAAAATAACTTTTCAAAACATTTTGTTTAAAATGTATCCATCTATAATAAAAAGAAAGAAACTATGAAATAATGATTGTTAAATTTTTACTTGATGTACGAGTTAAAAGAACATTCCTTTTTCACTGTAAAAAGGTCTGAAATTGACTTTTCAATGAAGTGACAAGAACATTATTTTGAAAAAAATTGGTAAAAGAAAAAAAGGGTAAAAACATATTTTTCAAATCTTTTTTAAATAATTTATGGAAATATTTTAATAAAACATTTTTTTAAATGAAAAAAGTTTATGCAACTAATGAGAAAATTATTATCAGGTTTTCTTAAAACAAAAGTTCTTGAAAACTTTGAGCACCAAAGAGGGTAAAATGGTACTAATACTTGAAAATGGTCAAGAACAACGAAATTAGATAAAAATTAATGGTTTTATTGAAAAATTTCAATATAATTCCCTCGAATGGAAATTCCATTGAAATATCATTAATGTTATTGTTGAGGAAAATAATCATTAAACATTCCCACAGGTCTCATAATACATTGAAATAATTTAAATAATATTTCTCATTAATAGATAAAATTAATAGAAAGATTAAAATACCATATATATAAAATTATAAATGATATAATAAAACAAAATGGTTCGTATATACACAATAATTTTGATTAAATTGTTTTTTTGACTATATTTGGATTATCTATCATAAACAACTTTGGTTGGTCTACTATCATCAAAGGGGTAATTATATAAAAAATCAAGAATAATAATCATGAAATAATTATCATATTTAGATATATATTTTAATTTTAAAATAAAAAATTTAATATGGTTATGAAAAATGAACCAACGTTACCGTCATAGAGATGGTATATCGTACATACAAATGGGTAACGTTCCCATTTTTCAATGATAGTTGTGGAAAGATGTTAAGTAACATAAATATTTATATAATGACATTAATATCATGAATATGATATTTTTTAATCATATAAACTTATATATGTGATCATTATGAAGTAAAATGAATCACATCTTGTCGAGGATGTGGTCTTCCACATGTCCATGAATAATGTTATCACTTTTTATGTTTGTGAAAGGGTAATAAAGAAAATGATATATATATATATATATTATTTCAAAAAAAGGTAATTATTTCATGAATATAATATATAGGTTTAAAAGTCACATATTTTAAATTAAAACCTTCATTTATATGATCCATGCATAGTGGGAACAAATCACATCGCTTTGAGGTGGCGGTAGTCCAGACTTCCTGAAACGACGGTAACGAATTTTCAAAAAAATGGAAAGTATAATGGTTTGTGTTATAAAAGAAAAAATAATTAATAAATATAAAATAAATATCATATATAAAAAATATAAAAAATTGTTACATAATAATAAAAAACTATGAATGTTGGTAAAGGAAAAAATGAACAATCATCGTTACATGAGGCGGTAGTTCTCTGTACACAGAAATAGTATGTTTGATACCCATTTGATGGATGTATATGTAAGATTTGGAATAAAAATTATCCTAAATCACACTATTATATTTAGTATACTATTTTTATTAGAATAAATTAATTAATAACATTTGATTTGGTGGATGAGTAATTGAATGAAAAGTCATCGTTGGAAAGCATTACCTTAAAAATCAGGTAACTCCTTTTGGTTTATAACAAAGGGCTTACAAAAAAAATTCTGCCCAAGTGAGGATTAAAGGTATATGGGATGTATTTTTTAAATCTATTTGTGGATATCATGGCCAAACCTAACTGGTATCATAGGTGTGATCAATGAAGATAAATGGTGGCCTTTTATAGTGGAGGAGGAGTGGTACAATTCTAATATTTTGACTATGGAATTACTACCACATTTTTCATGTTTCAAGTGGCTCCAATCATAATAAAATTTGATACATGAGGGTATAGATTTTATATATGGAATGGAAATTGGTCTTTTATAATTTTATTGTATTTTTGGGTGGTTTAGTCCCTTATTGTGCTTAATTTAATATTAATTGTTGCAATCAATTTTATTCACCTTCACTAATCATTTTGGTAAAAAATGGTCTTTTTAAGAATTATAAAGTATTTTTATTCTAAATATTAAATCCATTTTCATAGTTTTAAATCATATAGGGGGAATAAATTGATATAAATTTAAATTAGTATGCTGGAGGAGAATGTGGATTTTTAAAGAAAAAACATCTGAATGTTTTCTTTGTTTTTATAATAAATATCATAGAGAAATTGATTACAACGACATAAATTGTTTTAATTGATAAAAACATGATCTGATAAAACATTAAAACCAATTAAAGGTATAATTTTACCATATATATAAATTAGAAGAAAATCATTTTTGAACTAAAATTCAGTATTTTAAACTATTCTTTAAAAATGATATGTTTCTCAAAAATATAATAAATTCCCCCAACCCAAATTTTTATGTAAGAATTTAGAATGTAAATATTATTTTAAATTATTAAATTTATTTTATTTAAATAATCCATAATTATAATTTTTTCTTCATTAAAAGGAGGTAAAAATACCCTTTATAAAAATAAAGGTTTTATGTGTGAAATTGGCCTTTGTTCTTATATTATGCATATCTAACCAAATGGATGAATATAAAAATATTTTTTTGAATATATAACTTATATAGTTCACTAAAATAATTATGAAATTGTAAATAATAATTTTTATTAATATAAAACTCATTTGGAAGTATAAAAATAAAAAAATTTCTTTTTATATCCAATTAGTTCATATTTTAGTTTCTTTTTAATTGGTAAGAATAGAATTAAATTTATGTTTATATAAACTATAAATTTCTGTATGATAGTTAATACTATACATAGAATCCAATATAATGGCTATATTATATCATATTATATAATAAAATAATATTTTAATAATACATTGTCATTTGGTGAGACACGATTTACTGTGTAATGCAAGCTATTGAGGGAGGTCATTTTTCTGTACAACAAAAGATAACATGGTGTTTCAGGAATTAAAAGGTATATAATATTTTATATTTATTTATTGTTTTATTTTAATTGGTTAATAGACTCCCTTTTTTACATTAGGTGTGGCATTTTATAAGCACTATTGAATACAAAGTTGTACTTTAGAATTTCGGGATGATAAACTGATGTACAAAGTGGTAAGGTAGAAAAATGATGTTAGGTGAAGTCAAAATAAAATGAAATTCAAATCGAATGATGTCTAATAACAAAAAAAATTAGGATTTTATTTCACAATATCATTATATAGAATCTATTAGATGAACTAAAAATCAATAATATGTTTCCAAGTTATCTGGTAGAAGGTTATTATTGAAATCATTATATATTTGTTTCTAAATAACATCAATTAATCATAGGCCATCATGAAAAGGAAATGGTAAAAGTTTTCTGATGTATTTAATTAGTCTGTGAATGTTTCTAGAGCATGTTTTATGAAGGGTTCCAATAATTTCAGTAATGGAACATTGGATGGAGTCTCTTCAGATGGAAGAGTTATAACAAATTTTTACTAGGTTAATGTTTGTTATTGAGTGGTAATATTATGATGGTCATTATGAAAATTTTCAAAATGTATAATTGTGATTAATTAGAGATAATAGTTTAGTGTTCATAAAACCAAGAAGGATTTTATGGTGATTTCCATGTGTTAACAAATTTTAAATAATATCCTTAACACCATGGTAAATTATGTTTAAGTATTGTAATGGGTGATGATTTTTCAGACTCTAGAAGACTATAGAAGTTTCATGAAAAGTCCAGTGAATTGTTGTGAGGTGGAAATTTGAATTTTCTATTTTTAATGAGTTAGAATGTTAAATATTAATCCCTCATTTCCCCCTAATCATGAATCTATTAATAGGATTCAAGTATAGTACATAGATGTGTATTATTGACCCCTGTAAAATATGAAGTTCTACAGAATGTGTATTCGGTAGAAATTCATGACGAACATTGTAAATACAATATTTAGTAAAATAAATTATCCAAATAATAAATTTCATAGTTTAATAATAAATTTCTATTAGAAAAATGATTTGACATCATAAGAACTAGGCATAAGGAATTGGGAAAGGTTTTATTTCTTATGGAATCTAACAAAACGTATATAATGGAAACTATCCAAATATTGCATAATAATGGGTTATCAATTTTTTGATGGAATTAGAGAGAATTTTTTCCAAATTTTGACTTAGTGGAGAATCAAAACAGATAGGTGACTATAGAAAATTTTTATATATAAGTCCAAGGAGAAAGTTCATTCATGCACTTTATTAATAATGAGAAGAAGAAGTTCTTGAAAAAAGGCCAAGTATTATAGTGACAACCTACAATAATTTTTTTTTTTGAAAGTTGATAATAGTTAATACAAAATATATGTTATATATTTTATTTGGGTGGATATCACATTCACTTTCGACTTATTATAGTGAAATCAAATATTAAAGATATTACATTATTTTTTTAACCACATAAAACTATTATATTATATTGTATTGTGTTCTGTTGGATTTTTTTCAAAACCATTATAATGACTAGATACAGTTATTGATTTTGGAAAAATGTAAATTATTATGTTCCTATAGATTTTACTTGTGTGATTCTTTCAGAAAATTTATAACTCATTAAGAGGATGAACATGTGGTTTTTTTAGTGATAAAATATAAAAAGAGAATATCATTGATAATCCCTCTAACCTCATAATGATTAAACATATCCTAATTGACAATTTATTGATTAATCTAATGTAATTATTCAAATAATTAATAAATATATAGATACTCATTTAATTAGTAATCGACCTAAAATAGGCCTAACTACACATAGTGTTTAAAAAAATTATTTTTCTATAAAAATAGTTTTATTATATTTTTTTATTTTTCTCATTTAAAAGATATATTTGAATTATTTTAGAATTGAATAAAATTAAATAGTCTCCAATTATTTAATTGGAACATTTAAATTGTGTAAAGAGTAAAATTTTATTTTTAGTCATAAAAATATGTAACTGATTTAAAACCTAAGTTATGAAATTAAAGGTAAAATGAGGTAAAAAGTGGTTAAACTAAATATAAAAGGCATATAATATTATATAATCCTATATCTAATTCTAAATATGATATATGTTTCAACAATACATGTCCTAAATCCATAATTTAAACAGTTATATTTATATTCTTTTAAAAATTACACCTTTATACAATAAGAAATGAATATGTTATAAAATTCCACTCATAACACACCTATAAAAGGACCCACCCCCCCATACCAACCAAAAAACTCAAAACATATTGTTATCATTTAATAAAATACCATTTCCCCTCTCCCAAATCGTTTATATAAATTTAATAGATTCCATTTCCATGAAAGAAGGAGAAATACTTCATCCCAAAGAAACTAATGTTAAGGAGGGAATTCATCAAGTTATTATCTATGTTCTCCCCTAACTTTTTCAATAACCCTGTCACATAATCCCTTTCTAAATACTATTCCACAATTTAATGATGTTATATTAACATTATTAAACTTCTTATAAAATTATAATTCGATTATATTACTCTAAAGACTTATTCATTAACTAGTATAACATGTTATTATTTACGTTCAGACATCCAAGTAATATTCGGTTACCTTCCATCAAGTACTTATTTACTATAGTATTTACCCACTTTTGATATGGGTGAGTTGTTTCCTTGAAAGTATAGAGATTTGTTTTTTGGAAAAATTAACTATAGTATTGGGATGTATGTTTCTTGAATTTATGGATTCTGGTTATAAATATATAAAAGTTAAATGTGGGTTCCCCTTGGGTTTTAAAGTATTTAGAGATTCTTGGGGATTATTTTTGAAAAATATAGACTCTAGACTATCTATTAGATATATTTATATCATGAACTTGTTACATGAAATGAATCATTTAGATTAAATATACCATGATTCCTATTTATTGTTTGAATAATTACAATTTGTGGAATATTTTCATGACAAGAATGGGTGATCAAAATTAATTCAACTCAAGTGATGCGATTTTCAATGTATTTATAAAATCATGTACTTCATGATGTGAAAGGGATTTTTGATTTGAATTATTAAATTCTTGTCATTTTCATTACACTTCACACATGATCTATTCTTAATTTTATGTGATAGCCACCCTATCAATGATGAGGGAGATTTTGGATAATTTCGATTGATATCCTTCCTTATGTATCCCTATATTCAGTGATAAATCCCCATGGGAGTTAAATCGCTTCTAAATGGTAAGTGGTATTCTTATTTCATCACATTATTTGGAAATAGAAGTATATTTGGCTATGTTTTAAGATCAAGATGTGATCAATTGGTTTTTTATCAATAATTTTCATTGTTCCCTTGGTCTTTGTCTTTTGAAGCCAATATTCTAGTTACCTTTTTATGTTTGTCGAAGGTGGTTAATATTCCTATATTATTGAAGAAGGTGTCTCTACAAAAGGAGTTAATTATTGAATTTATTTTCCTTCTTCTTATCTGCCATGGATATATTGAATTAAAGTACATGATTTGACATTGCAACGCCATTTTTATAAACAATTCATGCTTTTAAATGTATTTTTCATTAAAATTATATTTTTAAACACCAGGTTTTGATGAAATACTAAAATGGTGGATTTGATTTCAAAATATGTTTTCTATTTTGAAAAAATATTTAATTTGACATAAAAAGGTTTTATTAAATACAATCCTGGTGTTTAAACCGGATTTTGACAAACATATCACATTTGGTAAACTTGAGTGTGTCTGGAATAAAATTCTCAATATTTGTGTGTGTAATCCCATAATAGGTTTTTTTGTAAATTTATTTTTTGTTATGCCTCTAGTAGTTATATATTTTGGATCTACCTTAGACTTGGATAGGGTAATTCTTTTTATGCCAAGTATGCATACTCAAAGGTTAGATCCTAAATGGTTTGATTTTTTATTTATCATTGGTTTATAACATGATGTTATTTTCATGGTTATTAAATCATATTCTTGCGTTATAGTGTATCGGTGGTTGGTTTTCCTATAAATACAAAAATTCTTTTATTCATGACATTTTCTATGATTTGTTTAATTTTGTTGGTTTTCATGAAAACTAAAGGATTAATTACAAAAATGATTTCATTTTTATATAAATTATTTAAAAATAGGATTTTTCTAAAGCTAGAGCTGATAAATTCATGATATTAGAATGTCTATATATTATTTGGTTGAATCATACTATAATTTTTTATCACAACCTAATTTTGAATTTGAGTGGTTATAGATATTTTTTAGAACACAACTAAAGGGGAGGGGACTTTTTATAACGTAAGATTCCATTTTTTGTCTTTGTCTGCATGGTAGGATCGTTTTGTGTGATGAATTTTCACACAGGGATATGTTTTTTCTGGGCTATTTTAAAAAATTTTCCCAGTTTGGATTGAATTTATTAGAGTCAAGAATGTTTATATTTCTTCTACACTGTTCTCAAGTTATATTCTTTGTTTTTGAAACACGTGAGGAAATTTTTTTGGTTCCTTCATTACGTCTCACTATGTGCCAGGAAATCTTATGATATTTGTCTAGTTGAATTGAATTGATTCATTATAAATTTTTATCAAATGGAATACCCATCCCAATGTGTGGTGGAACATTTGTGGGGTGGTTCAGTGTCTTTGTTAGATAGAAGTCGTGACCTTCAAAATTTTAATAGTATATTTATAAAAGGGTATTTCCAACTAATTTTTTTAGAATCTATGTTACTATAGGTGGTTTGGGATTTTCTATAATCAAGTGACAATTGGGTTTGTGTTTTTTTTCATAAACTAGGTGTGGGAGTTTGTTTTAATAAAAATTGTCTATTTATCAAGTGTTTTATTTCATTTGAAGAATTCATGGATTCTCAAATTCATGCTGTTTAAAGGAATTAATATTGAATTATAGAAGTTAGTACTACACTTTTTGAATTTTCTCTTAAACTGGTTGGTCATTTAATATTTTTTAACAGACAATTCATCTAATAATATATCCTTATAATCTGAGAGAGGATGCTACAAAACTGGTTAGGTAGGTGAGTCCTCTATTGGAACCTTATTTCGTGGTCATCATATTCCAAACTATTCATACTCTAGGTCAAGTGGGTGTCATAAAACTAGGATGGTTAGCTGATCGAGGCTCATAATTTACAACAGAAAATGTTTTTTAAAGGATTGATAACTGAAATTTGATTAAATCTTCTCTCACTAAAGTATTCGTAGGTTATTTTAGATATATCATTGGGTGGTGGGACTTATCCTCATTATAGGTTACATGCTCATGTGGATATGAAATAACAGGGAGCACCTATGAATGGATTTATATGTGTGTCAGAGTGTGAACCATAGGAATTTAAAGTAGGGTTATCTACTATTAGATGTTAGGTTCTTATTTTTTCTTTTATAATGAAATATTTTTTCACACATGTGGTACTTATTATATTTAAAATTTAATGAATGTTTTCATTTCTGATTTCATTCAATGTTTATGTCATTGTTTCATATATTTCCACACCTTTGGGAAAGAGGTCTCAATAGAGTTCCATATTTTCAGCATGTGGAGTGATGATAGATGATCTTGAGGTGGAGTGGGACTTGTTTTTGATTGGTCTTCATGTCATCGATCATATTATTTAAATGGAACATATGATTAGTTTTAAGTCCTAGATTGACTAATATCATCCTTAGGTTCAATGTTTTTCTTCATAGGATGTCACTCGAGTCTTCTAGGGTGAGTGTTAGTTTTAGACTAAGATAAAAGGTCATTTTTATCTATATGTTGTGGGATCTCATATCTGTTTTTAGAATTGTTTCCTAATGTTGTTGATCCTTATTTTAATAGACCTCTTATTTTTTGTGGTGTGTGTGTACCTTGAGGTATTTCCAGAGTATTCATTCTAGTTTACTACGACAAAAACAGGTAGAGCATACCACTGACGTACAACCTGGTACGATTCATGTTTTCATCCTATCATTTGGATCCTTCTCAGTTTTTAGAACTTATCTTCTAACATTCAAACCACTAGGATAATGGATTTATTTGTCCTATATTTTCTCCATGGAATTTACCTATTTTCTTTTCTAATAGGGTTAGTATAAGCCTTGGAATTTATAGGGATTATTGAAAGTAAAATCAAGTGACAGTTAAGAATAATTATCTAGTTCCCAGTATTGATTATTTTTTTGATCAACTCAATGTTGAAAAATGGTTTTTAAATATTTACCTTAGTCCAATGTATCTCTAGTTGATTATCCTAGAATATGAGATACATATGAATTTATTTAGGAGACGGTATAGGAAACTCTTGTTCCTAGTTATGCCATGTGGGGTCACAAACACTCCATTGGTGTTTAAAGATATGATAAAATAGATATTTCATCAGTTCATGGAACCATTTTTCTTATTTTTATGAATGATATTCTGGGTACTCCAAGTCAGAAGAGGATAACATAGACCTTTGGGATATCAATCTAATAAAATTGAGAAAACATAATTTTGTATTGTAACCTTTTCAAGTATGAATTTCAGATTCATTACCAGATATTTTTAAGGTGTTTTATATATGATATGGCAGTAACTATGGATCCCACATTGATACTAGTGATTATTTATTGGGTGAATCACATAATTTGTTATGAGATCCATGGTTTCTTTTTGTTGGCTGGTCATTACAAACAATTCATTTATCCAAACATTCATATATGATGATTGGTTTAAACTATATGTGTGTAAACATTAAGCAGTATTAAAATGTTGAAGATCATTTGAGGAATAAAGAAGATGTTGAATTTATCTTCAGTTTGGATTTTTCAAGAATCATTTTTGTGTTATGATGTTTTCGGTGATGATTCTTGCATGATTTTGGGGTGTGTATTGAAGTGGGGAAAATAGGTTTTGGATAACCTCTTTAACTAGTTACCCTAATAAGAGAAGAAATACCATACTCAAGATCAAGAGTTGGTTTTGGATATGTATTCATTCAATACATGTCATTATAGACTCTTTGGGGATACATTTATAGTATATTCAGATCATAATCACCTAGAGTATATTTTCACTCAATGTGATATGAACTTTACATAGAGATTCTACGTTGAGTATCAACATAATATTGATTTTTATATTTACTAAACTCTCAAAAAAATGGAATATGGTCATATATGCATTGAGAAGAAAATTACCACCATAAATAGTAACAGAATTTTTGTAACAGTTATATCTGGTGAGTTTTTCAATCGAGATGAGCCTGGAAATGGAAGAATATAGAGGGAATATGTACTTGGATTAGATAAAGGATTAATCATAGACTGATCGGTGGTTTTGTCTTGAGAAGGTATCAGAAATTGATTTCTAGTGCTATAGTAAAATCCTTAAAAGTTTGAAGACCTTGAGTGAGTGGTCTCACACTCCCGTTGATGCTTTGTATTTCAAAAGGTGAGTGAAATAGGAAATTGTTCTTATCATTCTGTTCTCCTTGAGACAACCAAGATGTATCATGACATGTGATATCAGTATTTTTGGTCTTAGATTATATGGTTAACTATGTAATTTGTATCATAATTTCTTACATGTTAGGGAATTAAGATAGACCACCAGAGACCTGGTCATTCGTTACATCCCTTACCGATTTTGGTATGAAAGCGGGATGGGATTTATATGGACTACTTCTTTAGTTTACCATGGAATCATGGTGGTAAATATGTGATTTGTGTTTTCATTTATCATATCATAAATTATATTAATTGTATCCCAATAATGTAGATGAGTAATGTGGGATTTCTCAGAGACATATACATCAGAGAGGTTGTGAGACTTCATTGGGTTCCCTTTATGATTTTTTTTACAGTGACCCTCGATTCACATCCATGTTTTGGAATGGTTTTCATGATTCAGTTATTTCCCAATTGAAATAGATCATGGAGTATCATCCACTTATGTATGTACATATAGATTGACTTATCCAAATTTTTAAGAAAATGTTCCAGGTATGTGCACTTGATTTCGGTGGTACATGGGAATGGAATTTTCATTTGGTCATGTTTGTCTAAAAACATATTCATTAGGCCACGATTAGGATGGTATACATTATAGATTTATATGGTATTCCATATAGATATTTCTTATGCTATGTAAATATGGTAAAGTAGTTCTTGGTTTGGTTGAGTCTTATCCAGGAGAAGATAGAGAATGAGAAATTTATCTAGAAGAGGTTGATCATGGAACAGAATCACTAAAAATTCTATATAGACCCTAATCATTAGTTTCTATTGTTTTATATTTGAGATCAAATATTTCTCAGAGTTTCACCTCATGTGAGACACCATTAGATGGGTAGACATGATAAATTGGTACCCAAGTTTGTGGACCCCTTTTGGATTGTGGAGTATCTTGGAGAGGTATCATATAATTTGGAATATCTATCTCATTTTAATTCCATAAATGATGTGTTTCTTATTAATAAAAATAATAGGTATCATTTAGAACCTTCCCATGTTATTTAATTGTAGGATGTTAATCTTGATCATGAAACCTCCATGGTTGAGAAGTCGTTTATATTATTGATCACTGAGAGAAGGTATTGTGTGGTAAATCAATTCCTTAGTCTTTGTACTATGGTTGTGAGGATAGGATATCAATGAGAAAAGAGATAATGAATTGTTTTTGAGCTATTAGTGGTCATCCCTTTTTGTAATTCTAGGATCTTTAAGACATTCAGGGGACAAAAAGTGTTTATGGAAAGGATATTGTAAAATTATCTTACCTTCATTCAGGTACTTCCTGAATCTAGTATTGATTCATTTTTTGGTTTCATTATTTTTCTAAGGGTATAGAAAGAGTTTTTCATGTAAAATGATATATACACCAAGAATTCATGTTTTTTTCAGGGATTATGGGTAAAAATGCATAAAAAATTTAAGGTGGTTCCCCTTCGGTTTATAAATATTTGGAGATGATTTAGCATTTTCTTATAGAATCTGAACTATAAATCTCTTTATGTGAATATTTATATCATGAAATACTTACATGATGTGAATATATTATAGATCATATAATGACCATGGATTTTGATACATAAACATAACATAATTATTTTAATACACAATCACACACCCAAAGACTGTATTAATTTAGTGTATTCTGAAACTTGAAACAAAAACATATATTCTCTTGAATGATACGAATCATTTCCCAAAATTATCTTACTATCATGAGATGACCCATTTTGGGGCTCAAGCTGCAACTACCCAAGCCCGACTCCATATTCCGGGGGTGGAAATAATATTCTAAGGCATGAAAAACTAGTGGAGGACATGGCCTAATAACCTATACACAATGACATCAAACTCAATGAAAAAGTGCAAGGGGAATAGAAAACTAGATACAACACTACTATATATAAACCAAAAACATGCATCAACAACTAAATAGTAGAATTAAATAAATTTAAACTAAAAGGGAAATGTAAATATACATGCCAATCTATAAAAGTAACATAGCAGAAAGAGAGACACTTTTGGATCTCAGACTACGACTATAGCACACGGTCAAAGAACCCCATATACCAGCGCTCCTCTGATGTCATGATCAACTTGTATATTATCTTCATATGACATGATACAAGTAGGAAAATCTTATTTAGGGGTGAGTATAATCATACTCAGTAGAAATCCCAGAAAATGTGAAGGGGGATTAGTAAGAGATACAACTGAAGATGAAATCAATAGATAGAACAATGTACAATAAAGAGTATAGATCAACACAATAAATGAGTTAAAGTAAACTCATCTAATAATATAGATCATGGAATGGTGTGAAGATGAAATTCTTTTCAAGTATTTACTACCTATAATAGGAGAGTATACATGTCAAATAATGAGAAGCTAGACAAGGAAAACACATGGCATACCCCACTCATCTTCACCTCTCCTGGAAGGAGATTAATCAAAATCCAATGAGTGGGTACTGTAATAATATATATATATATATATATACAGTGAAAGAATCACAAATGAGAGGGTGTGGGGATCTCCATCTCACAACTCATCCCATAAAAAGAGCTTCCAAAAATGTTAGAAATCTCCCCCAACGATTCCAAACATCCCTCATATCTGACCAGGGAAATAAATCAAAGGAAAACAATCACGACACCCTGATCATATTCAATTTGGGTTGATTTATCTTACCTGTATAGTTTTATGACACATCACAAGGATGCGTCTCAGTGGGTAAAGTGTCCCCCTTTCCCATGAGTCCAATAGTACATCAAACCACATCTCTCCACTAATATTTATAGTTGGATGGTGAAAATTAATGGTTTAGGACATGTTCCCTAGTAAGTTAGGGGTATTCCACTATAGTAAATAAGGATCCATGCCCAGTGAGTCAGTGGGATCAACACTTGGTAGTTGACGGGGAACCAGTACCCATCCCCACTGAAGGGTAATATGCTAGAGGGTATCCCTCATTATTTAAATATAGATAACCCACACTCTAGTTCTTCTGGGGGGGAATCTACTCTAGTAATCTAGGACTTTCACCCTACCTAGTAGGGAGATTCCAATCAAAAGTAACTATAGAGGACCCATTCCAATGTTGATGGTGGGTTCCACTATAATATTTTTGAGTACCTCATCCCTATCCATTAGGGGTCTTCTACTTAGAAGGAATTGAGGAACTACACTGGGAATCACTTATGGATGGTATCTCTCAAAATGAAATGATGAGTGCCACTACCCACCCTAGGTGGAGGGTAAGCTTAGAAAACTCTAATAAACATGTCTGATCACAATCATCATCGTACATCTCCTAAAAGGATTCATTATTAGAACATCTAGCATCATATCCAAAAATCCAATATGGAAGGCAACATCACATTCAACATGGAAAAACAGTCATGATAGGCTACTCGCAGGCTGAAATACGAGTCCAAAAGAAATAGATCTGAGAGAAAAAAGATTCATAAAGTGGTGCATGCCACATGTGGGGTCTACATATTGTGTGACCTTGCCTCATAGTCTAGCCATGTACCTAGGAATTCATAGGTACTAAATTGTGTATTATTACCCCTAGGAAAGACACTACACTCCTATAGTACATGGAATATCCTACTAAAAGGATTATGAACACATGATTCTCACCACTAGTATGAATGGGAGAAACAGAACATTTCTGACTTGACTCCACATATGGCCTCATATAACCAAAAATATTACCCTGTTGTGATCCACGTTGAAACGTGCACAGGAACCACTCTTCATTTTCCCAAATCAGACATTGGGTGAAGAAGTTGTATCTCTTAGTGTCATGCATGAACGGTGCTTCATGGGGCTCATTCCACGATCCTGAAAGAAATCAAACAGATCACACCACCACGATCCATATGGAAGAACACACAAGATCAGTTATTCATTTGTCGCAAACATACACCTAGTGATGAAGTCACATTTCAATGAAAATGACCAAACCAGGACATGTGGGGACCACAACTCAATTACAGTTTATGTTCTTGAAATCATTATTCAAATATTATAATTTATTTTAGGGTCATGATGTTGTTGACAGCGCATTGATCGGATGTTGTATGCAGAAGTTAGAGCGGGTCAAAGTTGTAAAAATAATCATATATTATTATTTGAGCATTTCTGGGGCCCAGGCCACAATAACATAATATAAAATACCCAAAATTACCTCAAAAGGTATGTATCGATAGTAGAATTTCATGGCCATATATGAAACATAAAACGGACGCCCAATTTTGAAGATACTGTAGTTTATAGCTGACCTGGCCCGAAGGCCTACCTTGCTCAGCCCTTTTTAGAGGGTCTGACCCACTCCAGTCAACCCAGCCCTCCAAGTTCTTCCTGTGGACCCACCACATAGGCCCTCTCTGGCTCCCGACCTCCATGCACCACCTCTCCATCGTATCTACACTCGGTTTCCCTGATTACTCTGGCGACCTGCACCCCGCACGCCCCCACATTCATGCCATCATCGCTCACCACGGACACTATACCATTATTCATTGGTTATGTCATCTAACTGTGGCCACCAGTACCTACCATGGCCTACGTAGACCACCAAACACTATTGTTTCCTTTTTCAGACCACCGAGGCCATTCTAATTTCCCAAAAAAACATTTTGAGACCAAATCTGGGCTTCATTGGTACAAGAACTTCACAGACCTAAGCTCTACTTGAATATTATTCAGCATTTAATTATGACAAACACTAGGCGGCCTCTTCTTCTCACCACTAGGCCTCCTATGGCACCTAAAACACAAAACCATTGTTGATCCATAATCCTTGGATCATGAACTTCATAGAACCATGCTTCGCTCGATGATCGGAAGTCATTTTGATGCCGAAAAAAGATAACACCGAAGAACGGTGAATAAAGACAAATAATGAGTGATCCGAATACAAATCAGTCGATGATCGTGTTAGTTTGGACATCAACAAACACAAATGAAACTTCAAAAATGATAAAGGATCAATTGCAACAACAAAAACATCAATCAGGGAAACCATAATAAAAAAGAATAATTCTACCTTGATTTATTGATCCGTCATTTCATTCATTGTTCTTTGATATGCTCGGATCAGAAATCTCTTCATGATCTTCCAAATAATTGGTGTATATTTTCTAAAGGGAGGAGATGGGGAGATATTCTTCCATCCATTGGAAAAATGACCCAACCCTTGGTCATTTATTTAATGATCTATTTACAGAAATTCCATAAGTCCCCCACTAATTGTTGTAGTGCCCAAATATCATGAACCCTATCAATTTTTGAAGCACTTAGGTAAAACACTCCAATACGTACTCTGAAGTGGTCTCATATTTCCAATGTGATTCCCTATTCATATGTTCTTCATATTAATGTCTGAGATAAAATAATTTTATTTAATTATTTTACTTATATTTATGTCCTTTGTAGAGTATTCAAATAAAGTCCCACATCGACGAAAGTTATGTCTCGCCTAGTTTAAATACATTCTCCGAACACAACCATATCCTTTTATTTCTTTTGGAAGTAACCGTTTAATATAAATCTCATTTAATTAATGTGAATAGTTTAAATTAAAACTGATATTTTTATAAAATTAATATTGGGCACACCACACCTTAGAATCGAATGCCATCTCAACACCTAGCATTATAAATATAGTAAGAAGTATTACAATGTCTTACAAGCAAAAAAATGGGTCTCTAGATTCCCCCCCCCCCCACCATCATTATTTTTTTCCATGAAAAGAAAAATTAGGGAAAAACTATGATATTGAGCCTACACCTGGCTCTCCCACTACTAGTAACTATCATGTGAGTTTTCGTACTGTCATAGAACCTGAAATAAGATGATGTTCCATCCTTGTATAGTATGATCCTATCGATTATGGGTGTTGGATAATGCACATATATCTTCAAATTAAACATGTGGAAGTCTTCAAGCACATTTTATAGATTCGGGGGGTATGTAATGGTGGTTGTAAAACTTTCTGAATCTCTACACGATTTTGAATTGCTTGAAAACCCTTGGGGATATCTTTCCTCCCAAACAGAAAACCAACATTAAAGACCTCGTTATATCCCCCAACACCTGGATAGTGTGCTCGATATTCTCATTTGTCTTGGGTGAGGGTTTTACTCATCCACTACTTGGTGTCGAACACCTCTTGTAGGACTCTCCACAATCATGTTATAAACCTTGTGTCAAGATTAGAGACAAAATTTCAACGGAACCTCATGAATGTGGACAATCATTGTTACAAACAATTTCCACAAACACACTATTGAACCCTATTACATGATATCAAGGAAGTTTTCTGACTCTGGGAGTCGATCCACTCTCACCTAGACGGTCTCATGGCCCTTCTTTATGAGTGAAGAAATGGTGGAAAAGTATATAGATATACCATACTATATCCATTCAGGGATTTCAAGAGGTTACAAAACCCCTCCAGAACTCAATTCATAGCCTTCACCCATAGGGAACACTCGCCACACCCCCTCCTGCATCACAATGATAACTATTTTTTGTCACTTGAACAAGGTATCTTTATTCCCCGATTCAGAATTTTTATCTGGTGTTATTCTTGTGGATATATCATTCACTAAATATCTCCCACTCTATGTCTTGTAGTTGGAACTCTCTCACATGCTTGAGAAGCAATGGGGTCAACACAATCAACTGAAGAAAAACTATACCCTCATGCTCTACTCGGGTCAACAATATGGAAGCTACCTACTATGAAACATAATCCACTAGGAAATTATTGTAATTATTATTAATTTCATACACTACAATGTTTCTCTTACATGGAGAATAGATTATCTTGAAGTCATAGTCCTATAGGAACTCCAACCTATGCCGTTGTCTCATGTTTTAGTCTCTATGAGTGAAGACATAGGTGAAACCCTAGAAATCTGAGTAAACCACCAAGCTTTATCCCAAAAGGTAGTGTCTCCACATCCTCAAGGAGAAAAAAATTCTTCTTGCATAAAGTAGAGAGTTGTTTAATTTTTTTCATGGGTTCTCCATCACCTCGGACGGTACTTGTTAAATGTCATATCATTGTTGACATTGATCCAGCAAAGGCACCAAAAAACACGACAAGTGAGTAAACTCATCCATCAACAAAATGATATAAATATAAATCATTTTTAATATCCCACCTATCTTTTCCTCTATTTGTAGGATATTAACAAAAAAAACAGACACTCTGCCATACCAACTATTGGAATCCTTTGAAAAAAATAGGTCAAGTAGAAAAACTCCCGTGGAAATGCCAGGACCTGCACTAAAACTTTAGTTCACTACCCCACCATGAACGCACAAGTAAGAGGCACTCGTCCACCACACCTCAATATTATCCAATTTGGGTAGTACTAAATCACCCTAATAATTTTTATCATGTCACAAACACACATCTCATTAGGGGAATGGACCCTCTTCCTCATGTATCCAAAGCTACATCTAACTACACCAACACATAGTTACAAAAACGCCCTACATCACCTTTGTAAAGACTCAAAAAATAAGTAGGGAAAAACTTCTACCTCGCATATTTTATAACAAGTTCAACCAAAAAATATAAAGAGACATAGAGAATACCACTTATCATCTCACACGCTATAAGATCGTAGAAATTGATAGCATGGTGCTTCCCACGTCTCCAGCTACCAGCTCCCTAAAACCGATCTGGGTAGCCAAGATCTGGTAGAAAGATCCTATAGAATCCTCCACAAACAATAAATACACCAAATCCTCTACTTGAACCCCCTTCCAAAGGACCACCATGTCCCTGTCTGGGAGATCCCTGATCACAGCGCCATCTTTTTCATGGTTGTCCCTCAACTATCTGACAGGAAAACTCAGCTTATCTAGTTTGACGATCTCATGTCATGTGAACTTTCCCATCATAAGCATAAAACTCCCTCCATGATTCCTCAGTGCTCTATTTTTTCCCAGACCAAATACTTGATTCAGATACATGGGGAGGCCCCTCGCTTCGAGGCCCCACCAACTGATTTCTTTTAACTATGGTAGAAGTCTCATATATATAACTACCACTATGATACCAGAACTCTGGAATCCTTCTGAAGGAAACATATCTTCTACCGGTTCCTGACCAAGCACTATGGAATATGTGGGGATGCACCAGGGTACTATGCTAAAATGGATCTCCCTATAGATTCAACTATAATCCATTTGTCCTTTGAAGTAACTGTCATAGATCATGTCGAGAGAGTACTGAGTTAGATCTTTGAACCTATACAATAAATATTCCATCGTCATCTATCCCTGATGAATCTCTATAAACTCATTAATCTGGATGGAGTGTAAGAATGAAGTGTTGAACTCCTTACAATTTAGTTGTAGGAATTCATCCCAAGAGAGTACAAACTCATATTGTATCTGAGTATCTAGACTCCACCAGCACCTAGATGATCCATGGAAAAGACAGGGTTCCAAATCCACTATCAAAACTATCAGGGTCTGAACAAACCTGATGATGCAGAACACTGACTCAAACAAATCTGCTACTTCCTAGGACATTGGATCACCACAGAACCTCATAGATCTCTGGTGTAGAAACTCATAGAGTGCACTCATACTACGCACATCTTCAGCCTCCTCTGCTAGGACTACTCCTTCTCAATAGGTGGAGGTGCTACAACCAGCCTACATGGAGGAGGGAAATCATATGATCAATCCTGATGTGAGGCCTCATTAGTCATCTAATTTTTTTCCCTATACCGAATCATTTATTCAATATGGGTGTTTTTGCAGAGGCATGCATAATATTATAAAGAAGCACTGCAGTCAGAGATCATATATATATAATAAAAATAATGGGGTGTTAAATCAATAAGTATATTCAATGATTCAATAATATATGATTCATGTGCCAATGTTTCCTATAATCGATGTCTCATCATGATATATTGACAAGTTAGTAATCAGGGTCCTTGAGAATGGCTATGTCAGTTCCACACCATCACTGAACAGCATGTCTAGAGTGCGTATCTTGAGAAACATTGACACGGTTCTTCCAAACCCAACCATTTCCTTTTTAGGAAACATGAGAACAAATTCCCAAGGAATGAACCACCTTTGATAACAATTTTTTATGGCTTGACCCATGTTGGGGTTCAAGCCACAACTACCCCACTCCCACCTCCATAGGCCAGTGGTGGTGACAAGAACTCAAGGCACGATAAAATCTAAGAGGAATTTTCATAAGAACATGCACACACACACACACACCCAACTCAATGAAAAAGTGTAGATGGAAAATAAAACCAAATACAACGCTGCTATATATAAAACACAATCATGCATCAACCTATAAATAGTACAAGTACAGAAAAAATAAACTGAATGAAAAAGGAAAAAATACATGCCCAACAGGAAAAATAAAATAGCTAAGAGATTCACACTCCTAGATCTCAATCTATGACCATCGTACGTAGTCTAAGAACCCTGTATTCTTAAGATCCTATAAAGTTCTGATAAACCATTCTATCATCTGTATATGGAATGATATTTGGGGGAAAATCCTATGTAGGGCTGAGTATAACCATTCTCAATAGGATTCCTTTAAAAGGTGAAGAGGGAGCGGTAAGAGACACAACTGAAGAGAAGATAAATTGAAATAACTAGGTATATTATTGAGTATAGCTAAACCCAACAAGAGAGTGAATGTAAACACATTAAAAAATGAGCACTAAATGCTTAAAAGATGAAATTGTTCTTGATTCCTCACTACCTATTGTAGGAGAGTGGAAACATCCAACCATGAGAAGCTAGACATTGAAATCACATGGCATACCCCATACATATTTTCCAATCCTATACAGAGAGTAACCAAAAACCATGGAGAATATACTAGAAGAGGATATATAAATATATATATATATATATATACTCAGTCAAAGAATCCCAAATGAGAGAGTTATGGGATCTCCAACTCACAGCTCCACCTAGAAAAAGTATCACAAATAGTTCATGATATATTCATCGGTGATGCCTAGTATCCCTCACATCTACCATGAACACACATTTCAAAGGGACATGATGAATAAACCATGATACTATCTACTTTTGGTGGATCTGACATCCGACATCATTTTAGGTCGCGTCACAAGGATAAGTCTCGGTGGGGAAAGCATACCTATTTCTCCAGAGCCTAATGGTACGTCAAACCATGTCTTTTCA
The DNA here is from genome assembly GCA_963277665.1 of Viscum album. Classification (NCBI taxonomy): domain Eukaryota; kingdom Viridiplantae; phylum Streptophyta; class Magnoliopsida; order Santalales; family Viscaceae; genus Viscum; species Viscum album. Next base: position 1,221,819,383 of record OY728131.1, on the reverse strand, counting down.
CGAATCTGTCTAGTTGTATGGTGAAAACTCAAGGTAGAGGACCTATTCTCTAGTACGTTTGGGGGATTCTACTCTAGTCATCAAGGATATGTTCCCTAGTTCATTAGGGCGGTCAATAATTGGGAGTCATTGGGGATCCACTACCTAGACCCACCGAAGGGTAATATGCATGAGGGAAGTGCCCGTCACATAGCTACAAAGGACCCAAACCCTAGTGTATTAGGGAGATTCCACTCTGGTCATAGAGGAACCACACCCTACCTAGCAGTGGGTTCAAAATCATGATTAACTCTAGAGGACCAGTGCCCATATCGATGGGGGTTCCACTATTATTACATTGAGGATGAGTACCCTAGTCAGTAGGGGGATTCTTCTCAAAAGGCATCGAGGAAGTACACTGGTCATCCCTATTGGATGGTACCTCTCAGAAATCTTTGAGGAATGTTTTATCCTTACCTAACCAGATAGTTAGATTAAAAATATATGGTAAACCTACCTGATCACAGTCATTGTCATACATCGCCTTAAAAGGCGTTAGGCAAGGAACATCTAGTATCGTATCATGAATGCCAATATTGAGGGAACCATCACTTTCTAATCAGAAAAATAATCGGGACAAGATACATGCAGGACAAAATTTATGTCCAAAAGAAGAATATATGAGAGATAAAATACTCCTAGTGAGGTACATAGTGTCTGTGGGTCCCACATGATGTGTGACCCCACCTCATCACCAGGTCATGTACCTAGTCATACATGGGTACTAAACTATGCACTATTACCCCTAGGCCTCCCATTACACTCCTAGAGTACAAGAAACATTCTACCAAAAAGATTATGAGAACATGATACTCATCGCTTGTTTGAAATGGTAAAAATGTAACATTACTTAAAATCTACTTTAGATAGCCTTACATAGCCAAACAGAGCACATCATTTCGGTCATTGTGGAAAAGAACACAAGATCGACTTTTCATTAACCCTAGTCAGACACTCGATGAATAAGATGTATCTCTCAGCCTCGTGTAAGAACGGTGTATCATGAGGCCCATGACTCGAACCTAAAACACATCCAACAGATCGAACCACTGCAATACTCATATAAAAAAACACAGGATCATCTATTTATTCATCCCTAATGGACACTTGGTGAAGAATTAATAGTTCTCCACAAACTCCTAAACTGGGATTCAAAGGGAACACACCTCAATTCTTGTTTTTGTTCTATAAATTTGTCTTGAAAATTCCTACTTAATTTTAGGGACATGATGCCACTGTCGGTGCATCAATTAGACGTCATATGTATATGATATGGCGGGTCAATGTTGTAATAATAATAACTGATTATTATAATTTTAAAATTTCAGGGGCCTGATCCATAATCCTGAAATATAAAATTCCCAATATGACCCAAAAGGTTTCTTGAAAAAAGGATCATGTGGCTGTAGATAGCATGTAAAACAGATTCCTTGTTTAGATGATATGGAGGTTCAAAGTAGACCCAACCCAAAGGCATACATGGCCTAGAATGTTTTGGCTGGTCTGACCTACTCCAGCTGGTCCAACCCACTACATAAGCCCTCTATGACTCACAGAAACCACGCATGGTGTGCAAACGCATTTCCTCACAATCCCAACTACACCCCTATGACCCGACGACTCCGTTGTCATGCTCTTCAGGTGCATGCGCAATCTACTGGCCACCACTCGCAACTGGAAATCCTCCGCTATCCCACAGTGCCTCCTCGAGCCACCAGTGACCACCGTGGGCTGGTGATCCATTCCTCAGTAATTCAGGACAACTATGGTTGCCCAAAATTTCTATTTGTGGCCAGATCTCAGCTCCTAGGGACATGATATTCATAGGCCTAATCTCCTCTCAATGATTCGTCGATGTTTCGATGTGATGAAAAATATGTAGCGTTTTTAGCTCACCACTACATCCCCTCAAGTTCTTTAGACTTGAATTCATAATTGATTTGCAATCCTTAGATCAAGGGCCGCATGGAACCATGATTCACTAGAATATCACATGTTATTTTTATGAGGGAAAAAGATAACGCGGAATAAGGATGAAGAACGACTGAGAACGATCCATCGAAATATGAATCGGTCAGTGGAATTGTTAGTTTGGCCATTGAAAAACACTGACGAAGTAACAAAAACTAAAGAGGTGAAATTTAGAAAAAACATCAATTGTGGAATGATGAATTCTAATAAAGAATCCAACTTGGATTTTTTGATCTGTTGTTGCGTTCGTTGTACACTAATCAGCTTAGATCTTCAGTCACATCACGATCCACCAAATAACTAACATCGACATTCCAAATGAAGGATATTATGAGGGATTCCTCTTCCCTTGGGAGAAATGATCCAACCCTTTTTATTTCCTTACTAACATATTTATAGAAACTCCATAAGTTACCCACTAATGTTAATGGGATCCGAACGTCCCCTAACCTCTCACCTTATGTCACTCTATTGTAAAAAACCCTACTGGGAGCTCATCTATGGGATTGGATTTCAAATTTCTATCCCGATTTAGAAGTTATTAGAATTAACACCCAGGATAAAATAATTTTATTTAAAATTTTATTTATAGTTACACCCTAAAAATAATTTTCTACAGAAGGCTTGTATAAACAAAATTTTTCTCCCCCCAAGGGTAAAAGTCACGCTCAACACTCAATTGTGCCCTCATATTTTTTATTTGATCTACTATTTAAGAGATATCCCATTTCCTTCATATGCATATTATATAAAATATACTTAATATTTTTACAAAATTAATTTTGTGTACACCATTTCAGAGAATCGCACATCGTCTCAGCAACTGGCTCTAGAAATATATATAGAAACATTCCAATGTCTTAAAAGATGAAAGTGGGGATTATACACTTACACTCACGTTCCCTATCATAAAACCAATTTTTATAACAATTGGAAAAGAAAAGATAAGAAAAGAATTTCATAGATTCCTAGTGAGGGTATATAAGTGTTATACGTAAGCAAAGTCATGAACATAAGGGTATGAGAACCAGAGAATTACATTAGAATATAGCACCTCACATATCAAAGATCATACAAATGGGTCATGGAATAAATATTGGATGTTCATAAGACATAAATAATGAGGAAATAAAGGGAATAATCTACGAAAGAACAACATAGGAATAAGACTTATAATTTGTGGCATACACATAAATGTGTAATATCATTCTCTATATGTCAAGTCTCATTACCAAAACAGAATGGGGCACTTCATTGGGGATTCATCTAAATGCTTTGAAATACAACCAACCATTGTTTAATTCCTTTTCTTATTGTGTATTGGGTTTTACCTTTTTTCATAGTAGATCGGGTTTCCCTTCTTCTCATAGTAGATCCATCTTGTCGACATGTTTCTCATAATTATCTCATGATATATAAATATTTACCCAATTCATTAGAGGGAGATATATGTATCATTAATCAGAAAATGAAAACTATGCATATATGTTCCATAAGACCATAAAACAGTAATCAAATTAGAAACTCTATAATTAAATGGATTTTGTAAAAAAATCAATGTAGATTAACTCATTGAAAAGTAACAGAATTACTAATCATCACATTATAAGAAAATAAATCTTTCAAAGAAAGAATATTAATGGTATCCTAGTATCATAACCTATTAAATAATGAGAAACACCAATAGATGTTATCTTATATGGAAAGTAATTTTGAATGATCTTATTAGAAAATATCTTTAAAAAATATCCTTTCAAATATGAAAAAAGAATTTTAGATCATAAAATATTTATAAAATATTTTTCCTTTAAAATAACCCTGAAAATTTATAATGTAATGTTTGAAACCTTATTAAATTTATTTGAAATCCTCTTTCTTAAAAATGATTAAAATATCATGTAATACATATTTAAACTATTTTCTGAAAACATTGTTTTGAAGGAACAATGATTTCTAACGAGAGAGACAATAACATTACATGAAGCATATAATATCTTGATAACAATAATATTGGTGATAAAACATTTCAAATGATGGTATATACACCTCATAAAATAATATAGGTTCATAACATTACATGTCTCTCAAGGACAGAAAATTGAGAAAACAAATACCTTCCAATTTGGTAACGTTTGAACCATAAACAATATAAAAGACAGATCATAAATGTATATGTAAATATCAATAAATTTTAATAATATTATCCCTTCTTAAATTCATTGGTAGTATATACACCACATAAACTAAACAGGTGGTGAATATGGCAGAAGTCTTGTATAAATAAAAGTGAGACCAAAAATCACCTTAATACTACACTTACTTTTAAATTATGATCCCCATGAAATAGTAACATCAATTGAAACTTCTAAAATCATGAAATAAATAAAATTCTTGATATAAAATTTTATTTTTCATTATATAAACCACAAAAAATTAATAAGTGGTGAATATATAATATATCTCATAGTAATAAAATTGAGATGATAAAACCATTGCCTTATGTCCTGACTCACTTTGTACTAATTCAAAAATCTCATATAATAAATATATGTTTATTATAAATATATGAAAGAAAATTATTCAATTATATCATACCATATAATATTTACATATGACATTAAATTAACATTTAATTAACAATTCTATGTTCTGGTTACGTTTCAGGTAATAACCGCTTTGTTATTCACATTTGTTCTGATTTGGTATATTTTTGTTCTCTTACTTATATCATGATTTAATAATATCCTTAATGATAACCCTGATATAAATATAATATATATTCATTATATATATATATAATAATATATAAATTTTAAAAATATTAAATATAATACATCGTTCATGGAAACGATATGTCGTACGTATGTGTGAACGATGTTTCCATTTTCTTGTCATATTGAAAGAAATAAAGTTAATTACATATATGTATATATATATATTAAAATTAATGTAAAATTATTATTTCATATATATCATAAAAATTTTAAAAAATCTGTAATGCATACCTTGCATATTGTCATGGAATCACATCACTTTGAGGAGGCGGTAGTCCACACGTCCACAAATGAAGTCATCATATTTAAACAAAATTGAAATAAGGTTGGTATGTTCTATATAATATTTAATGATTGATAAATAAATCAATAATATCATATAAAAATATAAAGTAAATCATTATTCCCAACCTTTTACAGGAGGCAATGGAATAATGAATGACATCTGTTCGTGAGGCAATAATTTGGCATACACATAGACGATGATTCTTTATCCCATTTGTTGGAAGTTTGTATAAGTGTTTTTCATACCCTTACCATAAAAATAAATTAGTATATTTAAGATATTTACTTAATTCTATAGAAATCAAATAAGAAAATTTATTGGGATCATTTAATAATTAAAACAAAAATATTCATTGTTGAGGGTTAGCACTTTATTAAGTATATCTTTTTAGTGTTTACCAAATCACTTGCATGGTTGGATTTAAACCCAATGTAAGGACTCTAGTTTTAAGGGAATAAAGTTATTTGGATATTTGGATAGGTTTTTTTTTTCAGAACCAAATATGTTTTAATTTTCTATGAAAAGAAAATAAGTGGTTCCCTTCTATAGAAGATGGGGGGGAACTCTATGAATTTCTCAAAAGATTAATTTATATTAAATATTATATCAATAAAAATATTTCCAAAAATAAATTGATATAAAAATAACATATTATAAGGTTTTAATATCATCAACCAAAATATTTTAGAAATGTTTCGTTGTTTATTTAAACCATATCATTTTTATTAACACTTTGTCAAACTATTATAATTTTAACTATAGTATCAAATTTTCAATATCAAAAGTTAGTCATTTTAATATATAATATTACAATTGGACAATAAATTTAAAATTTATTATATTTTACATGATATATCATCCCATTTTTTATTATTAAATATTTTTTGTTATTTCTAAAAAAAATTAGTAAAATATTTTTTTTCATAAAATTACATTAGTGTCTATTTTTACAGTACTCATTACATTGACATTTTGAAAATAAATATAGAAATATAAGTTAGAAAAAAAACATTTATTAAACCTATAGTATCTCATAATTTTCTATAAAATTCTTGGATCACCTAAATTATTAAAAATTATATTTCATTTAATATTTATAATATCATTTAATTTATTGTCTCATTAGATGAATTATTACTGAATCATCATCGTGTAATTATTTATGATAATTATTTCTTCGATAAAATTTAAAAATAAAATTCCATGATGTATATAAACCTTATATATCTTATATTAATATATATATTCAACAATATCTTCTATTTATCTCCATATGAAAAATATTATACTTTTTTAAAGTGTGAGTGTGAAATTTGTTTCACTCACTTTGATTTTAATAATATATAAGTCATTTTCATGGAAAAGTGACCATAAAATAATTTAATTCGTAAATTTATGTGTTAATGCTAGTATTATAATAATATAATAAAATTTGGCCAAGTGTTAGGTCAGTTTTCCAATATTTATTATATTATTTGGACTCTTATTTACCTAATTTACCCTTAACTGTAGTAATAGAATTTAATTAAGTTACTAATCATATTTTACAAAAAACAAAAGAGACATTTTTAATTAATTTGAAACATATAATTCTAAATTATTAATCCAAATTTGAAATTTATAATCACATAAGTGGTAGAGATAGATTTAAAATTGACCCCTTAGAGGGGATGAGACAACATATTTTTAATGTTAAAATGTCACAAAGATTGAAATGTTTTAATATCTAATTCCAATCTAAAATTTGTTCCAATAAATAAAATCAAATAATTTAAGTTAATTATTACTAATTATATTTTGAAAATATAAAAAATAATATTAAAATAAAAATTACTTATAATAAAAATATTTTTTCAATTAAAACTCATTTGTTTTCATTATTCAGCAAAACATGAAACTTATTATAAAAATACCAAAAATTAATCCAAATTAAAATTTGATATTCCTCTATAAAATAAAATATTTATTTTTTAAAATATACTTTATAAGTGGTTAAAATCTATATTTAAAACATGTTTTTTATCAAATTGCAGAAAAATTGTCTTTTTATATGTAAAATTAGATTTGCGCTTATATCATGTTCTGAAAACCCATAATATTAATGTTAAAATTTAAATTGAATACATATTTAATTAATATATTCCATAAATAGAATTTATTTTATTTATAGTATCAAAACACAGTTGTACACATTTAAATATCTTTTCAGAAAACATTTCTTTTTATTTTAAAATGGTTTTATTTTCATTTATAATTAATTTGTAACAAAATAATTAATTATATATAAATGTATAAACTATATTTTCATAATTTGGTTAATATTATTTTTAATTTTAATTATAATGGATAGGTGGAAACTATAATAATATTTTAATAACAATATTAATAGTATATTGTAGTTTGGTAAAACTCTCTCTTGTAGGTAATGAATACTATCAAAGAAACTCAACATTATGTGTAACAAAATCCAAATGTAGTTTCATGTGTACCATTATCTAATCTAGTTGTAATGTGTAGAACAATATTAAATTGGTGTTTAGTATAACATAATCCAAACATGGTGATTTTTTATAACAACAACTATATTAAGTGTTTCATAAAATGAAACATATCAAAACATTAAATAAAATCACAAAAAAAATATTTAAAAATATCTTGGGGCGTTATTGGGAAGATATCATAAGCAATGTTTAGAGTGAAAAATGAAAATATGTGTAATATTTTCACATTGTTAATGGAACAATCATTGTTAATTGAACCTAAAGAGACATGTATTCTATAATATTTGTAAAATCATGGAATTCACGACATGAAAGGGATTCACAACAATAATTATTATGGTATAATCATTTTTAAAACCTTGAATCCCTTTAATCAATTCCATTTAACTCAATGGAATCCATCTCAAGGATTAGGGTGATATTGGATGATTTTGGGTGATATACTTCCATCTGTGTTGCTACATTTGATATTTGATCCCCGTAGTTGTTCTGTCACATCTCCTAGGGAAGGGGTATCCTTATTTCTTCTCTATCATTGGTCATGATAATAGATTTGTGTAAAGACCCAACCCTGATTTCCAGGAGCCGGTGCCTTATTTAATTACATTGGTATATAAACATATAAAAAGAATCCTAGAGGACCAATCAGTTTAGTAGTCTTGAAGAAACTAGATACATACATGGAACCCATTTTACATTTTTAAATGAAACAAAATATGATGCATAACAAAATCTAACAAACTACATCTTTGAAATCTCAATAAATGGTCTTTTCATCTTAACCTGGGGAAGGAAAAACAAATGAAAGGGGTGATCTCAAATTCTTAGTAAGGGTAAGAAATACCCTGGAAGATATCATAACATAAACATTTGGCATTTTTAATACATAAAAAAATGTGCCTTTAATAAAAATATAAACCCATTATGGCATTTATAAGAGATGTGTAAGTAATTCCAGAATAAAACATAATCATATGTATTCTACTAGATGAATAACCACATGACCCCTAAAATCTATTTTCATAATGACTGGATTTATAATGAGGGACAACATAATCATACCATCAATCCCTTGTTCCAAGACCATAAATAATCATTTTGTGAAGGCCTTGTTCCAAGACCGTTGTTTGTATCATGAGACCTACTGATGCACAGAGGGGCTATAGCAGGCCCCACCGGACACTTACTATATCCAATACTTTCTTTATATAAAATGGGTGAACATAGTCAATAAATACATTCATATTGAAACTAACATATGAAATGTGAAAAACATTCCCCAATCATTGAACATAAACACTAACAATTGTAAATAATTTGGTGAATGATATCAATATAGAACATTCATAGTCAGAATAAAAAGAAACCATTCAACAAAATATTTTAGATGATATCATAATAGATATAACCCATCATTCAACAAAGTATGTTGACATAAAAGAATATATTTATAAATGAAACCATTAACAAATTCTTGAGGAAATAATCCTTAAACATTCCAATGTGTCTAATACCACCTTGAAAGATTAAAATCAAAATCCCATAGAATATCATGAGAAAAAGGAGGCTCTTGATATGATATACCAAATGGAATTAAATACACCAAAATAAATAAATAAGTCATGAACAAGGCATATATCTCATAAAAGATAATGAGAGATGAGAAAAATCCTTTTTACTTTTGAAAGAACAATCCTTTTGTAAAATCATTTATATTTGGAATGAAATCATATTTTAAACATGAATATCCCATTAAATAAATTAATAGTACATTGAAATTATATTTTAGGCATAAATGATGTCCCACTTAAGTGAAATCATGTAAAAAGAGTTCATAGGATTCTTTATAAGTAAAGCATTTTAGATCATTTTAAGGAATGTATTAAATAGAGTTTTAATGAGGAAATGAACATTTGTTATCTTAAATCCATAAATTATACAAGATCATTTTTGAGGATAAAATGAGATTTTTTATAAAACTAATGGTGTCTTAAAATATATTTTTGAGTAAACATTAAAATGGGTAAGAATTTGAAAATATCCCTTGAATCGAGTTTGTATTTTGGAAACAATTTTGAATGTTCCTTTTAAAACACATAACTTTCCATAAATTAAGGAATTATTATGGTTTCTGAACATATATATAACAGTCACACAGAATTTATGAGTATTACATATTAATACATATTAATTTCATTGAGGTAATTAGATAATGAAAGTAACCCGAATGAAAATGGAAGTTTGGGTGGAAAACCGAAACCACTTTGTAATCAATCAATTCATATGCCCCAAAATTAATAATATTAAAATGAAACCTTTAATACCATTAAAATAAAGATATTAATGATATTTTACATCATTGGTAATTATACATACACCATACACAATTATTAGTAGTGAATATGGGAAACCTCGGAAAAATAGAAGTGAGATAAAGAAACCCCTTACCTGAAGTCTGAATGGGTTCCGCTCTTGAACATAAGGTCCTAGAATATGATATTAGACTTATTAATAAATTATTTCATAATATATTATAAATTTATTTATATTATCATAATTATGTTTAGTTCATTTTTTTCTTTTGTTGATAAGTTAATATATTGAATTTCATCGTTTCGTAGTGTTCGTTTTCTTTATTTTCATAATCAGTTCACTTGTTCTTAAGTAATGGAGTTCATATGGAATGGATGTAAATATCAAGAATTAAATTTTCATATTATTTATGATCATAAATATTTGTTAGTTTTCATTAATATATTTTGGTTACCTGGCATGAAGATGAATTATTATAATGAACTTAATGAAAATTGTTTCAGTTAATTTGTGGGTTTTGATTACAATGAACTCATTTTTCTCTATAACATAATACCATTATTACAAAGGGATTACAGAAACTTACATAAGTTATATTACATATATAATAACCTGGTTCACCTATAACATGAATAGTTTCATGACTAGAATTAATAATGATAATATAAATAGAAAGTCCATCGTCCTTGAATGTGGTAAATTGACACATCTCCGATGGTGTTCTTGCTACTATTATAAAACAATGTAAAAGGAAGAGAATATGATAACTTATTCCACCATCATTACAAAATTATAGTACATGTAAGTTACTGGATTCATCACAACATTTGGATAAGTATAAGTAGTAATAGAAAAATATAATAATGAACTTGAAAGGAAAGACAGAGAATTGGAAAGAGGAATTTACCTCTTGAACCAAACTTCCTTGAGAACCTCTTTAAGGGAGAGGTTCTAGCCATTTTATTAGACCAAGGCTTCCTAGACGTGGGACAGGAGGTTGGGAGGATATTTGGATAGAATATGGAGAAGTCACAAGGCTTGAGATGAGTTAAGAGAAGAGGAAGCGATGTGGGGTTTTATAGTTGAGGGGAAAGGGGATTTCTCAATTTTATATCCATTAATTTGTTATTTCTCCACAAGACAAGGAATAGTGAGTATTTTATGACCAAGAATAGTAATTTTATCATGTGAATCTAAATCCATGGGTCTTTCATCAGTAGAACATCATACAAGACTCTATAATTAGTGTATTTATCATATTTTGTAAATTATGTTATTTAACTATTCATTAAAAATTCAAGTATTTCAAATAAAACTCAAAAATTCACCCCAACAATTTTTCTATGTATAGAATCTAAAAATTAATTCCATCTTTCAAAAATAATTTCATATATATGATAAACATAATATTTAATTAAAATCATAATTTATTCTAAAAAGAAAATTTTAAAACATTTATTTTCTTATTCCAAAACATAGGAATATCATACTCCCACATGAATATTATTGTTATAATATCATAGGTAAAGTTACTATTTATTAGGGTATATCACTATTAATAAGGGTATATTACTATTCATAAGGGTAGGTTTCTTTTCACCCAAAATTATGTTTTTCTTATCAGACTCCAAATAACTTTCTCATCGCAACAGTGTGTGTCAGATTTTTGAAATTCACATCCCAGAAGCGACAAAATTATGTTTACTTGTCTAGGTCAAAATATAGTTCTGTTTGTAAAGACTTAGTTATCCATAAATTCTATAATAAATATATCTGTAAATTCATTGGGTGTTACAATATATCCTCCTTACGAAAATTCCGTCCTTGAAATTTGAAGTTAAACTTCAAAAGTTAATGGTCAATACATGAAAATTCTATTATGGAAACCTAGAGAAGAAATAGGTATAATAAAATATCCTCTTGAAAAGGTTAATGAAGATGATTTTTTCACCCCCAAAAAAGTCTTCTTTCGAATGACGTGATATTAGTTTGAAGAAAAAAATTGATATGGAAGAAAAATATTACTATGAAGTTCTGAGGGAACATGGTAGATGACAAGAACAAATGAATGTTCATTACTTCAAAACTATAAACTAAATAAAATGAAACTACTCAATATTATCAATGATTGTGATAATTAGAAAACATTTTATTTAATTAAATTTTCCTTGAGTCAAGGAATTATTCCACTCTATAAGAGTATAAATATACATTTCTACTTATAAACTCATCTTTTTATTATAGTTTACCTATCAATACCTCATCACATAGAATGGGTTACGCTATTTGGTGAATAAATACATTAACCTCCAAAATCTCACACAATGATCAACTTAAACCATTTCATAAATGGTTAAAAAATTCCAAAATATAATGATACAACAAATTATAATGAAGTCCTCTAAATTTTTAATATGAACTTATCATTAACCCTTAATCAACAAGAAGTAACTCTAAAATTAAAATTACAAACATGTGAATAACATCATCATGTATCTTCTTGAAATATCAGAAAAACTTGAATTATAGTAGAATCCATATTGGAAACATGCATTCTTTATATTCCTTAAGTAAGATACATTTTATTGGATATATTCATTAAATAAAAATGTTCTATAAACATCATTAATGATAGGACAGACCACTTCTCAATAAGTCAACAATCAGTTCCAATGTATTTAATACTTATCCGGAACAATCATTTATTCATCATTATCTCAACATCATATATATATATTAAGGGTTTTCTTTCCCTCCATTGTGTTTTTTATTAAAATTTTTTATCTTTCCACTAAATCACGTTTCCTTCATACCATTGATTGTATGACCTAAAATCCTTAATGAAAGAGTACTACAGTAAAATACTTATATCTCTTATAATTCATATAACTAGTACATTACAGAAAAAATATTCAAATGGAATGATTCTTGACTAGTCATATTAATCATTCTACTTCATCTGCAGTAGCATCCTAACTTGATCATTATCCAAAATCATCACTTGGTGTATATTCCTTTGATGATTGGGACATTGGTTTTCATAGTGTCCCATATCTTTGTAATTGAAACATTGTCCATTGGAAATCATTTTCTTACCCTTGAAATCATGAAGTTGGTTTTTTTCTTCACACTTGCATCAAACACCCATTCCATTCATGAATTTACCATGGGAATTCTTTCCACAGTCATCTTATATGGGAAAACACTTATTTCTTCTTAATTCCTTTATCCATGTATCTCTCTACCATCCTCTTATTCATTTTATTACCTTAAAATCCAAAGGACTCAGATAATTATTTGTATGGCTTGTTAAAACATGATATTATTTCATCATATGATAAGATACATGGTAGACAATCTTCCTTTAAAAAGATGGCTTAAGACAATTAGAGATGTGATATTTCTTACTCTTCGCATCTCGCTCAATGGTTAGGTTTTCATTCCTTCTACTAGGTGCCATATATAATCAATTAAATATTATATGTTAGCTCATAAAATTATTAACACTCAATAACTCTAAACATGGTATAACACATAGCATAAATTTAAGCATCGTAAATCCTAGAACCATATTCTTTGGTTACTTTGGGTACATAAATCTCACTCAATGGTGGGTAAATAAAATGAGAATTATCCTAAGTATATCCCCTGGGAGTGTCAAACCAATAGTGCAGCAAGGCCCATTGTCATGTACCAGGATACCCCATGTCATACCCGAAACTACTTGTGAGAGTTTTTAGTCCTAGATACATCTGGGCCAAAGCCACCTCTACTTGTTTTTATCCAGACAGAGATGTATTTGCAATAAAGATCCACATAATATATTACTTACCAAAATTTTAGGATGTTCTTGTTTGTTTATCCTCAAATTCCAACTTAGGGATTTGTTCCCTACCCAACGTTTTCGAAATCTAGTTCCCATTATTTCTATTAAAGTTTATTTGATACCAACTGTAAGGACCCAACCCCAATTGCCCAGTTCCGGTGCCTTATTTGATTACATTAGTATATAAACAAGTAATAAGCACCTTGAAGGAACGATCAATTTAGTAGTCTTGAAAAAAACTTGATACACACATGGAACCCATTTAACATTTTGAAATGAAACAAAATATGATACTTAACAAAAGATAATAAACTGAATCCTTGAAAACTCAATAAATGATCTCTTCTTCATAGACTATGGAAGGAAAAAAATAACAGGGGTGATCTCAAACACTTAGTAATGGTATGAAATACGGTGTATGATATCATAACATAAGCATTTGGCCGGTTTAATACATTAAAACATGTGCCTTTAAAAAATACTTGAACAGATTACGGCAGGTATAAGTGCTGATTAATTAAATACATAATAAAACATAATCATGGGTATTATACTAGATGAAAAACCACAAGAACCATAAATTATTTTTTCATAATTAGGGAATTCATAATGTGGTACGACATAACCATATCATCAAGGCCTCATGCCAAGATAATAAACAATCATTTTTTCAAGGTCTTGTATCAAGACCATTGTTTGTCTCATGAGACCTACTGATGCACTGAGGGGTTATAGCAGGAATCACCCAACACTTATTGTGACCAATGAATTCCTCATATTAAAGTGCTGAACATAATCAACATATACATTTATATTGAATCTAACATATGAAATGTGAATAAAATTCCTCAATCATAGAACATAAACTCTATAGATTCGAAATAATATGGTAAATGATATCAAAATAGAACATCCATAGTTAGAATAATAAGAAACCCTTTATTAACATATTGTAGATTATATCGTAATAGATAAACCTCAACATTCAACAATGGATGTTGACATAGATGAATATATTTCTAAATGAGACCATTGAAAAATTCTTGAGGAAATAATCCTCAAACATTCCAAAGTGTCCCATAACACCTTGAAACATTGAAATAGTAATCCCTTAGAATGTAATGAGAAAAAGGAGACTCTTGATATGATATACCAAATGTAATTATATACACCAGAAGAAATAAACAATTTGTGATCAGGGAATATATCTCATAAAAGTTAATGAGGGATGAGAAAAATCATTTTTAATTTTGAAAAAAGATTCCTTTAGGAAAATCATTTATATTTTCCATGAAATCATATTTCAAACATGAATATCCCATAAAATAAAATACTAGAACATTGAAATTATATTTTATGCAAAAAATTTGTCCCATTGAAGTTAAATGATTTAAATAGAGTTTTATGATTCTTTATAAATAAAACATTTTATAGCATTTTAAGGAAAGTATTAAAGAGAATTTTAAAGTGGAAAGGAAAATTTTTTCTCTAAAACCATGAAATGATACAAGATCACTGTTCATGATAAAATTATTGTTTTATAAAACTAATTGTGGATTAAAACATATTGTTGAGTAAACTTGAAAATGGGTAAGAATTTGAAAATATTCTTTGAATTGGGTTTGATTTAGGATACAATTTTGATTGTTCCTTTTAAAACATGTAACTATCTATAAAATAAGGAATTATTCTAGTTGGAGAAAATATACATAAAAATCACACAAAATATATGAGGAGTGTATAATAATACATATGAATTTCATTGGGGTAATTAGACAATTAAAGAAACCCGAATTAAAATGGATGTTTGGGTGAAAAAACCTTACAACATTGTAATCAATCGATTCGTATGCCCCAAAATTAATAATATTAAAATGATACATTGAATAAAATTAAAATAAAGATATTAAGGAAATGATACAACATTGGGCATTATACATACACCATACACAAGTATTAGTAGTGAATACGGGAAACCTCACAGATGTAGAAGTGAGATAAAGAAACCCCTTACCTTAAGTCCGAATGTGTTATGCTCTTGAACATAAGGTCCTGGAATATTAAATTAGAATTATTAATAAATTATTTCAGAACCTATTAGACATGTATTTAGTTTATAAAAATTATGTTTATTTCATTATTCCCTTCTTGATAAGTAATTATGTTGAATTTTGTCATTCTGCAGTGTTCATTTTCTTTATTTTCATAATCAGTTCAGTTGTTCTTATGTGATATTGTTCATGTGGAATGGATGTAAATCTCCCGAATTGAATTCATATACTATTTTTGATCATATATAGGTGTTAGTGGTCATTTATATAACTTGGTTACATGGAATGAGGATGAATTATTATATTGACCATTAGTGATATATGTTTCATTTAATTTGTGGGTTTTGATTACAAAAAACTCATTTTTCTGTATAACATAATACCATTTGTACAAAGGGATTACAGAAAATTAAACAGGGCATATTACATATATAATAATCTGGTTAAACTATAAAAATAATGGTTTCCTGACTAGAATTGAAAATGATAGAAGAAATCGAAATCCCATCATCCTTAAATGTGTTAAAATGATGCATCTCATATTTTTTTTTACGAGTATAAAAGATGGTAAAAGGAAGGGGTGATGATAAATTATTCCACTACCATGACAACATTCAAATACCGATAAGGTACTATATTCATCACAACATTTGGATATGTAGATGTAATAATTGAAAAATAAAAAAATTAACTTCAAAGGAAAGACAAAGAATTAAAAAAGAGGAACTTGCCTCTTGAACCCAACATCCTTGAGAGCCTCTTTAATGAAGAGGTTTTGGTCTTTTTATGAGACCAAGGATTACTGGATGTAGGAGAGGAGGCTGGTAGGATATTTGGATAGAATATGGAGAAGGCACAAGGCTTGAGTGGAGTGAAGAGAAGAGAGAGTGATGGGGGGGTTTTATAGTGGTGGGGTGAGGGGATTTCTCAATTTTATATTCATTAATTTATTATTTCTCTACAAGACAATGAATAGTAAGTCTTATATGACCAAGAATAGTAATTTTATCATGTGAATCCTAATAAAATGGACTTACATCAGCAGAACATAATATATGACTCTAGAATTTGTGTATTTAGCTTATTTTTTATATTATGGTATTTCACAATTCACGAAAAATTCAAGTATTTCAAAAAACTCCTAAAAATTCACCCTAATAATTTTTCGATGTGTAGAACAAAAAAATGAAGTTCATTTTTCAAAACTAATTTTATAAATATAATTAATTAAATGTTCAATTAAAATCATAATGTATTTTAAAAAAACATTTTTAAAACATTTATTTACTTCTTCCAAAACATATGTATGTCATACTCCAAATTGAATATTATTTATATACTATCATAGTTAAGGTTACTATTCATTAGAGTATATCAGTATTCCTAGGTGTATGTTACTATTCATAAGGGTAGGTTACTATTCATCAGAAATTAAGTTTTCATAATCAGACTCCAAATAATTTACTCATCACAATCATGTATGTTTGATTTTAAAATTTACATCACAGAAGTGAAAAAATTATATTTACTTGGCTAGGTTATAACAAAGTGGTGTTCGTATAGACATAGTAATCCATGCATTCTATATTAAATCTATTTTTAAATTCTTGGGGTGTTACAATTTGGAAGTGAATTTAGATTTTTTTTGGATCATTTTGGGTTTTTTATCATTCCTCAATAGTTTCCACACGATACTTAACTTTTGTAGGTAGATCTTTTAGTTACCTATATCCACTTTTAAAGATGACTTGGTTACCTCTATTCTTAAAGTTAGTGTCTCTATTATTGGTGTTAATTCTTAAGTTGATTTATGTTCATTTCAACACCCTTAGTTTTATTCAATGAAACTTAATAATTTGACATAGACATGGATTTTTTTTAACGATGCATGTTTTTAAAAAAATTTCCTTTAAAATCATATTTGTGCATGCCAAGTGATAGAGGGGATTCTTAAATTGTTTTTTTTTCATTTGAAAGATAAGTTTAATATTAAAAAATCTGATTTGAATTTATATAAAGAGGTTTTATTACATGTTATATTGTTTTTAATAATGTATTTTTTTTAAAAAATTATCACATTTGGTAACCTTGGGGGAGTTAAGAATAGACTTTTCAAACTTTTTTTCTGATGCAACGTGTGGTTTAACTTCTCTTTAGTATGTCTCATGATAGGAGAATTTATATTGGTTGGATCCAACTTACACCTTGTATGGGGATTTTATTTCATTTTATGCATATATTTCCATTAGTTAGATAAAAAATGTTTTACTTTTGTTTTATGATTGGTTTATCACATGATGTTATTTTCATGGTTATTTTGTCACATTATTATCTTATGGTGTATCCATATATTGTTTTCCTATGCTTACCTATTTTCTTTTATTTATGAATTATTCCAATATTTGGTGAATATGGTATTTTACTATGAAAAAATTGAATATTTTCAAAAATTGGTTTATTTATATAAAATTTAAATGTATAATAGATTTTTTTTACACTAGAACTAATGAATTATTGATATTTTAACTTTTATAGATTCTTAGGTGGTATCCTACAAGGATTTTCACTCAGAACCTAATTTTTTCTTTTGTATTTTTTAAATATTTTTTGTAAATTACTCAAGTAAGGGTATTGTAATTTCTTATCATCATCTGTTCCTAGATAATCTGCACCTTCTCTATGGTAAACCAAACCATCTCTGGTCCCACTAGTGCTGACTCCCCTGAGTTTGTCCAGCACAGTGGCGATCTGCAATGTTGACCATACAAGGCCTCAAAAGGTGTCATGCTGATGGTGGAGTGATAGCTATTGTTGTGGGAAAATTCCACCAAAGGTAAGTGGTCCTCCCAGCTACGACTGAAGTCTAGGACACAAAAATTTCCTCCAGAGTATTAATGGTCCTCTCAGTCTAGCCATCTGTTTGAGGATGAAAGGCGGTTCTTAGAAGTATCTGCATCCCTAAAGCCTCCTCCAACCCCTTCCAAAGCCGGGAAGTAAACCGTTCATCACTGTAGGAGAAAATAGTATATGATAATCCATGAAAATGCACAATCTCCTACACATAAAGACATCCCAAGCATTCTACTGATCCCTGCTCTCTTATCAGTAAGAAGTGGGCCAACTTGGTGATTTGGTCAACAATCACCCATATCGAATCGTGACTCCAGGATGTATGTGGAAGACCAGTCAAAAATTCAATTATATCCCATCCCACATCCACTTTGGGACCTCTAAGGGTTGTACCAAGCCTACTGGTACCTGGTGCTCTGCCTTCACTTACTGACAAGTGAGGCACCGAGAGACAAACTCTACTACCGCCATCTTCATACCTGGCTGATGGTGCTCTCGTCAGAGGTACTGGTACATCTTTCCCACTCCGGGTAGTACTACTAGAGGGAAATTGTTTAAATTCTTCAACACTTCCTATTGAAGTTACATTGGAACCATGGTACGTCCTCTAAAGAGGATGTCGTGCTCCCCACCTTCATAAAATCCATCAGGTGCCTGCCCTGTGGATATCCGAGCACGTCGCGTCTCGTATTCAGTGTCCCAAAGCTGAGCCTCCCAGACTCACTGAAGTAGTGGAGGAGTGACTGTAAGAGACTGTAGATAGGCTGGTCCATCCCTATCCACAAAGGATATCTACAAGGCAGCCAGCAACTCTGTCGCCTCTCTTAACAGCTGAATACCAGTCCTCCGACTGAGCGCATCTACAAAAAAATTCCCCATCTTATGAGTATATACTATCTCGAAGTCATATTCCTGGAGGAACTCTTGCCCACACCATTGTATCAGGTTTAGGTCCTTATGGGAGAAGATATACCTGAGACTTTTATGATCAGAGTACATAGTAAAACATTTTCCCATGAGATAATGTCTCCACATCTTCAAGGTGAAGACCACTGCTGCTATCTCAAGGTCATGGGTAGCGTAGTTCTCCTCATTTTGTCTCAGCTTTTGAGATCCATATGTGATCACTGCTAGCTCCTACATCAGGACACACCCATGTCTGGTCCATGATTCATCACAGTAAACTACGTACCCTACACCCTCCTCTGGAAGCCTCAAGATGGGGGCACTAGTCAACCTCTACCTCAGCTCATGAAAGCTCTGCTGGAATCTCTCCGACCACATGAAGGGTTTACCCTTCTTCTTCAAGGATGATAGTGGTGCTATAACTCTGGAGAATTTTGGAACTAACCTCCGATAGTATCCAGCCAAACCCAGGAAACTCCGTACCTCGGTCACACTCCTGGGTGGCTCCCAAGCAAGTAATGCCTCAATATTCACTGGATCGACTGCAACTCTAGCCTCCGAGATGAAATGACCCATGAATTGAACCTCTCGAATCCAAAACTGGCACTACGAGAGCTTACCATAAATCTGGTGCTCTCAGAGTGAGTCCAGTACTACCTGCAAATGGTAGGCATGCTCCTCCTCAGTAGTCTAGTAGATCAGAATGTTGTTGATGAAGACTACGACAAAGCGATCGAGGTAAAGCTAAAAAATCTTGTTCATGAGACACATGAACACTGTTGTAGTGTTGGTTACGCCGAAGGGAATAACCAAGAACTCATAGTGGTTGTACCTACATCTGAAGGTTGTATTCTTCACATCCTCGTCTCGAACCCTGAGTTGGTGATAGCCTGATCTGAGGTCTGTTTTTGAGATCCATTGTGCTCCCTTAACCTGATCAAAGATGTCATCAATCCTTGGGAGTGGGTACTTGTTCTTCAAATTCACCTTGTTCAGGCGAAGGTAGTTGACATAGAGCCTCAAGAACCCATCCGGATTCTTGGAAAAATGAATTGGGGCTGCTTAGGGAGAAACACTAGGCCGGATGAATCCCTTTCCCTGTAAGTCCTATAGCAGTACTCACAGCTCGCGAAGCTCAGTGGGAGCCATCCGATTTTCTGGAGTAGATATCGGTGTCATCCTTGAGTATAGGTCAATGTAAAATTTAACTTCTCTATGATTCCTGGAACATTGTCAGGGAAAAAATCCACGTACTGGTCCACCACTACTGGATAAGTCAGACTCTCCACATCAACTACACCAAGGGTAAGGCAAGCCAATTGATGAGTGATTGGCTGCACCCTCCTCCGAGTAAGTCTGTCTCTTGCTGAAAAGGTTCCCATGTTGCCGGTGAAGGTAAACCTGGTCCCATCCATGCAGAAACACCGCACTTTGCGCCTAATACAGCCAATCTGAGAATGGACTCTAGATAAACAGTCCATTCCCATGATGATTTCGTAAGGCCTCGACGCCGCTACAAGGAGATCCCTGCCGAATCTCTCGCCTACTAGAGTAAGCTCACACTTTCGGCACCAGTTCATAATCATCAATTCTACTCCCGTAGGATTCTCTAGCCGAAAGGATCAAGAAAACAGCTCCATCAGAATCTCTGAGCTCTGAACGATGGTAGTGCCAATGAAATAATGAATAGAACATATGTCTATAAGAATTGTAGCTAAGGTGGAGTAGACAAATATTGAACCACAGATCATCTCCTAAGTGCCATGGTCATAGGCCTCAGCTGCCTGAAGGTGAGCTCTCCCTTGTCCACCTGCTCCCTGCGATCGGGGTGAACGTCGTGGTGGTGGTGGTGGAAACACCTCAAAACATCATCCACCACTAGCTACTCGACTAGCTCCTCTACCGCGTCCACCTGCTCCCTATGGACTGCCTCGATCGAACCTTTTCCTATGCCTGGGAGGTACCTCAACATTCTATTGATCATCTGAACGATAGGTCGGATAGTCACGAGCCATGTGACCCTGCCCGATGCATGAGTAAAAATGCCTTCTCCTAGCAGGTAAGTCACCTCTCCGGGTGCCCCGCACAAAAAAACATGAGTCATGCGGTCATCCAGTCGTGGGTCTGGTTCTCATGGATCTCTATGTCATCTTTCTACTACTAGATGCAGAAGAATCTGGTGCAAGTATACTAGTTGTAGGTCTCGCTGCTGGTGATTGCTCAGAAAGGAAACTCTCCACTAGGAGGGATGTATCTAACACACCCGCATGCGTCGGGATGCTGAGGGAGATCATCAATGCCCAGATCTCTTGCCTGAGCCCCATCTGTAAGTTCTGGGCCCTGAAGAATGGGTCCTGCACCATATTTGTGGAGTAGCGCGAGAGGTCGGTGAACCTCACTCAGTACTGCGCCACTATAATTGTACCCTACTGTAGATACAGTAGCTCCTGTATCCATACCGCTCATATGGTGGCTGGAACAAACTCTGCCCAGAACTGGATCTCGAAGTCTATCCAGAGTAGTGTCACCTCATCATGGACCTGGAGCATCAGGCGCTACCATCAGCCTACTTCTGCCTGAAGGAGACTCGTAGCAAGGATCTACATAAGGTCTGCCGGTGTCCCTACCAGCCTGAAGACTCTCACCACATCCTCAAACCAATCCTCATACGCATGTGGGTCTGTCTCTCCCCGGAACCTAGGTGGCCTCAAATACTGGAACTCATGAAATACGCTCAAGCGGTATGCATCATTTGCTACTGGGGATGGTGGCATCGGTGGCCTAATGGGAAGTGTTACCACTGCTGCATCTTCTCGTAAAGGGCCCTGCACCGTGGACTCATCACTTGATGGGCTATCAGAGCGTACGACTCTTGGGGCTCTGCGGGGAGGCATCCTGAAAGAAACATATGTGACACGGTCAAAAGATTATACCAGTTGACCTAACCTGGTTGAGCTGACTTAGAGAAAACTTTTGAACACACGCACATAATTAATGTTTTAGTGCACTAAGTCAAAAATCATTAGTTAGGGTCCTGGTGTATGGATACGTCAGTTGCCCGCACCAACACTGGATTCCCTGAACTGAAAACCACAATTAGTACCCTTAACACTATTGATTCACAAAAAAAGAAATATCAGAGTTCTATGTTCTGTGGTAGAACCAACTCTTTGATAATAATTTGTCATGACCCATCCTGGGGGCCCGTGCAGTGACTACCCCCACCCGCCTTCCAAAGGCCAGGGGATGATGACTAGCACCAAAGGAATAAATCCCTAAACTGGGAAGGCATTTCCTTTATAATCTGAAACACACACAACAGGAAGTAAAACACTAAGTAAACTGTATACAAAAGAGTGTGCTAAAAATAATGGGGGTCGGAAATACAAGCCCAACAGTAAAGTACATGGAAACGGTAAAGTACAACTGAAATAAGAAAATTAAAGTAGCCATTGGGTCATCCTTTAGGATTACTACTTGAAGGGTAGGTACAGATGGCCACCTCAGCACTCCACGTCCATTCGTCCACTCTGGGTACCATCTCACTGAGTGGTCCACCTCCAGGTACCGTCCAGCCCTACCACTCTCTACCTCAGTCAGTGTTTTCCGTCATTTTCATCCAACAGAACGAGGTGCAGGCATATCCCATGCAGGGGTGAGTATAACAATACCTTGTATGGACCCCGAGACCCTCAAGGTCTCACAAAAATCCAACAAGGATAAACCACAAAGTACTAAATCAATGGATAGCCCTTAATTAATTATATTCCCATACATATACATAAGTCATCTAGTATCCCATCTCAATCATGAGGAAAACACAAATGTCATTGACTCAGCTCAAAACTGAGATTTATGATAGTGTGGTAACATGTAACACTCCCAGTCAAACTATCAAAACCTCGGCTGCTGGTGTACTCCTCCTCTATAGAGATATATGGGCCTACCGCATCACACAGAGGAACTTCCCACTATCCTGGACTGTTGTGGTACTCCTCCTGTTGAGTATCGTGGGTCTGCTGTGTCACACAGAGGCGCTCCCCACTGTGGTTCTGCCACGTCACACAGAGGCGCTTCCCCTCGTAGCTTGTTGGGGTACTCCACCTGTCGAGTACCATGGCTCTGTCACATCACACAGAGGCACTCCCCACTATGGGGGATTTTTCATCCCACTGAGATGCTTCCGAGTGGGCTAGTTGAAACACTCCGAGTCAAAAGGTCAGCAGTCGTCAGGTCTCAGCCAGCTACTAGGTCTCTGTACTCTGCTCACTCGTCTCCGGGAGGATCCGCTCCATGAGCTACTGGTCGACACTACAACTGTCACGAAGTCCCACGTCGATGTATTTCTAGGGTCCACCTCGCCATAGGGGTCTCAACGCAATAGACAGTGCGTCAATCCGACGCCCGGTCTGTGAGTTATTGGCATTTCTCTTCCAGAGGCCCGATTGGTTTTTAGGTTCAAACCAACATGACGGTATCACAACTTTATCCAAACCTCATGTGGGGTATGCCAAAAGAACCGTCTCCCCCTAATATTTCCATCGCCGTAGGCGGTTCGTCAATCAGACACACGAAGTCCATGATATGGGTGAAAACGTGTATTCTAGCTAATCGCGTCTGGACTAGGGTCTGACTCGGTATGCGGGCCTGACCAGGCCTTGAAGGGAGTGGCCTGGCCCGAGGGGTTGTCAACCCCAGAAAGTGACCTAGCCCATGGGGCGGCCCAGCCCGAAGGCAGCTCGGGCCGAGGGAGTGGCCCGGCCCGAGGGAGTGGCCCGACCCGATGGCAGCCTGTCGGCCCGGTGGCCAGCGGCCCGGTTGGCCCGGTGGCCCAGTCGGCCCGGTGGCCCAGTCGGCCCGGTGGCCCAGTTGGCCTGGCGACCTGGCGGCCCGGTGGGGGTCCTCCTTAGCCACATCCATGGGGGAAACCTCGCGCCCCCTAGCTTCCCAAACGGCTTTGTCGTTCAGGTGTGAGCTGAAACCAGCGCCAGGTCGCGCCCGTCCAGAACATGCTTGACCAACTGGGTCCCGCTCCTCCTAGCTGGCCAAGCGTCCAACCGCTCCCCCTACTCTGACGCAGCCCTACCTGGCTACGGATTCCATCTCCTCCGCGTGGCGCGACAGATCTGTGCCACCTCCGCCCGCTGAGGCCCTCCTGGTCGTGGCCCTTCCACCCACATGGCGCGACGGCACCGCTCCCCTCCGACAACCCGGCGGCCATTGCACTGCCGATTTTCTTCGCGGATGGACCGACGCCGGTCGTGTTGCTCCGCAGCGGTCCATCCTTCCAGCGGTTTCGTTGCACCACTACCGTCATCAACAAACTAGAACAATCAAAGGGGGAGGGTGGGGCTGTGTTCGTGCAGTCTGAGCCCTCCACATTACGTTGATATCATTCAGAAAATTATTATTGAAGATGGAACAACGTAAAACGGAACAAATTCAAACTCAAAATTCTCCTACCTCACTTGTTGATTATTTACGGTGTAAGTAGAGGAATGGAGGACATCGATTCGTTGATGTCGGGAAGTGTACGTGGTAGGAAACCAAGGGAAAAATTTCTCTGGTGTTCTTTGTGGTCATCTCCTTCTCTTTTGGATCGGTTGAAGATCGAGGAAGATGTTCGTCGTTCTTTGGTTGTGAGTGTCGTTCTTTGTTGGAAGGATGAAGTTATCCATGTTCTTCCAATCCCTCTCTCAAGCTCCACCAAATTAATTTCCAACGAGAAATAATAGACTAACTATTATTTTAATGGTTGGAATGAATTTAAATGGATTCAAAAGGAGTTTAATTAAATTGAAGAGTTCAATTAATTAATTTTGAGGGTTGGAACATTAAATTAATGGGGGAAGGTGGAGAGTTTTCTCCCACATAAATGGGTGTTAAAAGGGGTTTTAAAGACTGTGCGGGCCTCAACACGGATATCCTCCCAAGAGAGGTTATGTATGGGTGGGCCCCACCACCATAACCTCTCATGGGAGGTTATGGTGTGGTGACCCCCACCTCTAGCCTCCTCTTAGAGGTTTTAACCACCACAAAATAAAAATAACATATCACCTTATTTTTATTTAATTTATTTAAAACCCCCAAAACCTAACATCCATTCCCAACCAACTGTCGTCGAGGTGAAATTCTCCTTAAGTGAATATCAGCGTTGTGAGTTCAATGGTGTCGTCAGATTTCAATTCTGAGCACTGGTTCAAAAGTTATAAAATCTCACTTGCACATCTGTGAACGTACCAGAAAAAAACATCAAAAATTGATTCCGGGCACATCGGGCCTCGGAATCAAGCACTGTAAATTTTCACAGACTCATAAAATTCCCATGAATTTATGAAAACAATTTCCATAGAATTTCCATGTCTTTACATGATCCTCACTTACCATAACTATATAGATTTATTCTCATGTTCTTATCAATATTTTCTATTCCACATATGTTTTCAAATTAACTAAATATATATTCACAACATTTTTCATGTAGAAAATCAATGTTAAGACACTTAACTCCTTTCCTCTTCCAAATTTCTACCATTTATTTAATTTATTCTTCTTTAAATAGGGTTTTCTTGTTGAATTCCAAAATATAATGGTGTAATAAATTCAAAAACATGGGTCATTAACTACACATTAATAAATGAGGATCATGAGAGTGTTCATCTTTCCACCTTTAATCTTTTTATAGAAAGGTGTTTTAGGTAAAATAGGACTGATTATTTTTTATTTTTTCTTGGTAAACATAAAGGATTATATCTTTGTGATATTTAATTATTAGGGTGTATTATTTATAGTTAAAGTTTTTTAGTTAATAACTTTTGTTATCTATTGGATTTTATTACTATTTTTTTATAATTAATATGATATTACAATCAATTGTACATAGAGAATAAGTTAAATAGTTTTTTGGAACTTCTTGATGATCATGGATTTATTACACTTTATTTTTTATCTTGGTAAGTTGTCTCAGCTCTTAGATTTTTTCTCAAGATATTCATGTGACATGTCTTCCAGATGTTTTTTATAAAGTATAAATAAATATTAACTTATATTTTAAGAAATATTATTAAACATATTTAATGGTATATTTATATAACTCAAAAATTGGTTTTTATGATATTATGTGATTCATTTTTTTATATTTATTTGTTTTTTATCTTGTGATATTAGATATATGGATTATAATTTTTTATTAATTCAAAAGTACTTAACTTTGTTGATAGATTTATGTATTGGACAAGTTTTTTGTAACCCATTTCATTGTTATATCACATAGATATCTTTTCATAAAGTCTTAGGAAATTTAGTTAACATGATCATTGGGGTGGTATGTAACCCTCAATAATATTATCCATGTTTATTCACCTCGAGGAACTCTAGGCATTGCCTCTCTCTCAAGTTGAGATCCTTGTGAGAGAAGGTATACTGGATACTTTTTTGGTTTGATTATGTGATAAATCTCTCACCCATAAGGTAGTGTCAACACATCATCAATGTGAAGACTAGACCCACCAACTCCAGATTTTGGGTCATATTATTCTTCTCATGTTATCTCAACTATTTTTCACTGTAAGAAATCACCACATTCCCCTGTATCCGAACGCAACCAAGCCTAGTACCTAATGCATCTTAGAACACCACATAATCAACACCATCCTTTTGAAATATCATGATTGGAGCACTTGTCAAAGTCTGTCTCAACTATTGAGATCTCTCTTAGCACTTCTGCATCTATATGAAAGGTTTCCTATTTTGTGTCAAGGATTTCATGGATGATTCTACTCTATAAAAGTTGGTAACAAACCTCTGATAGTACCCAAAAAATCCAAGGAAACTCCACACCTCAGTGACGTTCTTAGGTGCCTACTAAGAAAGCATCACCTATATCTATACCGGATCTAATACAACTCCATCCTTGGAAATTATGTGTCCCAGAAAGTGGAACTATATAATCCATAACTGAAATGTCAATAGATTGTCGTAAATATGATGCTCTTAGAGTATGTTTAGGGCCATCCTCAAGTGTGTCAAATGCTCTTCCTCAAATTCCGAGTATACCAGGATTTCATCAATAATGACCACTACAAAACGGTCTATGTAAGGTTGGAAGATCATGTTCATGAGTCCCATTAACACTACTAGGGAGTTCAATAGGCCAAACATCAGCACTAAGTACTCATAGTCTCTATAGAAACATCTGAAATCAATCTTCGGAATGTCTTAATCCTTCACCCAAAGCTGGTGATATCCAGATCGAAGATCTATCTTTGAGAAACATCTCTCACCCTTCAACTGATCTAAGAGATCATTCATCCCTGGCAGTTGATAATTATTCTTCATGGTCACCTGATTCAAGCACTGTAAGTCCACAAATAACAACAAGCTCCCATCATCCTTCTTGGAAAACAATACTAGGGATACTCACAATGAAACATTGGGTCTCATGAAGCCTTCCTCTGTAGGACCTCCAACTGTATACTCAATTCACGAATCTATGTAAAAGATATCTGATATTATATTCTAGATAATGTCATTGTCATGTGGTATAGGTCAATATAGAAGTATACCTCCCTTTTAAGAGGTATTCCTGGAACATCTTTTCGAAAGATGTCTTTGTACTCATCCACCACTGTAGGAAACAGAGGACATGTCACATCCACATCACTAAGGGGAATGATAGCCAACTGATGTTTGAACGAATAAACCCTAAATTGTGTGATTCCATCCTATGATGCTTGTGTTTCCCCTTAATCAAAAAAGGAATACCAAGTCCCATCATTGTGGTCACACCGCACTGTGGCCCTAAAAGAGTTGATCTGATCATGAACTATGGATAACCAGTGGATACCCATAATGAAATTGTAAGGCCCCGATGTTTCCACCAAAATACCCAAAATGAAACTCTCACCCACATGAGTAAGGGAACACTTTCGGAACCAATGTGTGACCATCAAATATTCTTCTATATGAGTCTCAAAGCATGGGGATTGATTCAATAATCCCACTAGAATCTATGTGACCTAAACAAGGGTTATGGTGATAAAAGAGTGACCCAAACCCTTGTCTATAAAAACTGCAGCTAGGGTTGAAAGACACATATCGTACCTTTAATAATTATAGAGTCTCAGAATCATAAGCGTGCATTGCATTGATCTGGCCTCACCTATATCCACCAGATCCTTTAGCTCATTGTGGACCACCTAGGGTGGTGGTGGTAGTTCCTCGAACCTCAGTCCACCTCATTCCGCTCATAAACCTCTTCTTCCACGTCCACCTCCTTTCATACCACCTTGTTCTAGCCACCACCACTTCCTTGTTGGTCACTTGACCATATCCTAGTGGTTTATCTGGCTGGTCAGAAAATCTCTAACCATATTCCCTTTACTACCACACTAGTAGAACATCCCTTCCTTCGGTCGACCTGATCTGTCGTAGAATCCTTGTACCATTGATCTTGTGTCCTATGGTCTTCCTCTAAACTTTATGATAATATTAGACCAAAGTATCAGTTGTCATGTACCAATTTCTAAAGACATAGCTACCTATCACCTGGTGGTAGCTCCCATCGACGGTGCCCACTCCTCAAGAAATCTCCCTACTAGTAGAGCTCACACAAGTACCCTAGAATTTTAGGGATGCTAAAGGATATCATCGACACCCAGATCTCCTGGCATAGTCCCCCCCCCCCCCAAGGTACGACCCCTGAATAATGGGTCATTTATAATGTCTATAGAGTAGGAAGAATGATCTGTGAATCTCACTGTGTACTCTTCCACCATATGGGTTACCGGCTGCAGATGCAGGAGCACCTATATACGCACAAAGCTTAAGGTAGATAAAAATAACTCCTCCTTGAATAGATTTTCAATGTCTGTCTCCAAGAGGGTCTCATCCTTGTGCATCCAAATCATCAATCTCCACCATCACCCTTCTGATACCTATAGAGGACTTGAGGCTAGGGATACCTTCTTCTCAATAGGTGACCTCACTAGGGGAAACACTAATTAAATTGCCTCCATCGAATCCTTAGCTACATGAAGATATGTCTCACCTCAGAACCTGGGAGGTTGTTGTCTCTGAAACTCATGCAACACACTATGTCTATGTGAATCCTCTACATGTAATGATGGAATGAACTACTACTCTCTTGGTGGTGGTGTCACAGGTACACCACCAGGAGGTTCTATCTCTAGCAATAATCTATGCACAAATACCTCACCACTCATTGGACCATACTCATGGTTTCACCCCATAATCTGGTCTACCTACCTATTTAGAAGATCCTAAAATAGAACCAGATGTACTATAATCAATATTGTATACACGGGTAGCTGACATTGACTCAAGAAGTACATGAGAACACCCTGAATTACTATATTATTCATGAACCAATGATTTCCAATGAAACTAGTGGTTTCATGTACTGAGTTGGAATTTAGAATTCAAGGTCATGGTGTATGGATACGTCGGCCGCTGCACCAACACTTGGTTCCCTAGACATAAATCTGAACTCCAAAAACTTAACCATATTTCAACAAAAAAGTAAAATAAACCTTTAATACTACTCTGTCATGAACCGTCCCCCAAGTCCCATGTTGTGACTACTCCAAGCCCACCTCCCATAGTCCAGGGGCTGGTGACTAGCACCGAGTAGGCATATCCCACATGAGGGAGGCATTTTACAAATTACATGTACTCAAATATCATTTCTAAGAAAAAGTGTAGAACTTAAAATACTAACTAAATAGGTATGAATTCCACTGAGACAACAAAAAATAGTAATAGTGAAATACATCAAAGTAAACAGGACAAAATAAAATCTCAACAAAAATAAAAATTTACAAGCTCCTGGATCTTGTCGATATAAAACCCTACCTAAATGGTAGGTAGATTAATCAATCTAAATATCACTGAAGCATACCTCATCTGTAGGGTCCCCCTGTACCACCACTTTTCTTAGATCCACCAAGTCTCTATCAAATATATGAATCATCTACACAAGAGACGACATGTGTGGGAAAATCCCATGAATGGTTGAGTAAAACAATACTCATTAGGGAACCCAAACCACAAAGGTAAACCAAAAATCAAGACACAAGGTAGACTAAAAAAGAGGTAAAAGAAGTGTACCCTCTTGAAGTACTGTCAAGAAAGTCACTAAAGTCATCTTGCATGAGGATACATGTACTAAGAGAGTCGGGGCATATCTGAATCTATTGAATAATTCAATAATCATAGTAGACCTACTCCGCATATCCACCGGAGACCTACTCTATACCCTAGCAGGATATCTATCATGCACCCTCATAGGAGACTAACTCTATGTTTTCACAGAAGACCAACTCTGCATCTTCATAGGAGACCAAATCTATATCTTATGTGGAGACATAATCCTCTTCTTCCTTGGACAAATACTCAACGTCTTCATTAGAGACCAATTCCGCGTTATAGGAAACCCAATCTGTAACTTTGTAGGAGACCAACTCTGTGTCTTTTCCACAACAGTCACATGATTTTTTCCTTAGCGTTCTCATTTTGGAATCACCAACACCTCGGTAAAACTGGTTATATGCCAAACTCCATGAGAGGTTGGGTAGAGTTTTCCAAAATTGATTCCTCTTAGCGATGGTATCAATTTATCAAACGGATTTTCAAAAAAACACACATTTTGAGAGTTATGGGAATTTAAAAAAAGGGTCTTAGAGGGGTTTGTTTTGACCCATCCCACCCTGGATGGGCCCATCACACCAACTCCATCTCTTCTCTCCTGAGTAGGCTGGTTCGGTCAACCCGAATGTGGTAGTTGTGGTGTCCCGCCTGGTCAACATGGCCGATCGTCGACCCAACATCTCCTCCCTAAGGTAGTCGGTGGGTCCACGGTCTACTTGGTTGATATGGCGCTCTACTGCTTCTCCAGTCCTAAACGCCCTAACTATGGCTCTAGTCACTACCCTCGGCCACACTGCTGTGGGATACTCTACCACCGGTCGTCGAGATAGTGTCTTCCTGCTTCTAGGAGGCTGCACCGGTTTGTGCCACCATCACCGTGTTGGTCCGTCCTTCGAATCGAGAATTCCATTGAAAACCTTCGATCATCAGCATCATGGTCATGGAATTAATATTTTCTTTCCATCACTCTGGGGTCTAGTCATATTTGGAACATCCCAACAAATATTGATGCGACCTTATGGGTCATTCGGTGAGAAATGCAATGATGGGTATATGAAAGGCACCAAGAACACCCTTATAATAGACCTTGGCCTTGTTCATGTCAGCCTCGGTCCATTTTTGTCAACAGAATTATGAAGGGTAAACAAAATAATATTTAACAAGATTAATCCCTTTTAATCCTACAATTTTAACCATCCTGCATGAATAATCGAACCACAGATCAACATGTTCGTGGGTTGGTCCACATTCATCGTTGGAAAGAATAACAAGGAAGGGAATCATGATGAAATAAAAACCATAACTGTAAATAGGATTAGTTAGAGGAGATAATTCATTGTCAATGTTGATCCATTAACAAAAATCATTTATTAGTCATTATTCGATGTTCGTCATTGTCAATGCTTGATCTGAGATTTGATCTCCGAACCGCCATCACCATTGAGAGAGCTTCCTTATCCGGACCTAAGGAAGACATTCGAGATCTAGGTAAAATTCTCCAGCATAATAAATTATTACACTGGTCCATGCATTTGATTAATGGATGAATTGTGTAAATGCATTTTAGCATTTTAAATGCGATTCAATGTTTCCACGACACTAAATTGATGAATTATTGAGTCTTTGCATCTTAGTGTTGCTAAGTCACTGCATAATAATAAA
The DNA here is from genome assembly GCA_963277665.1 of Viscum album. Classification (NCBI taxonomy): domain Eukaryota; kingdom Viridiplantae; phylum Streptophyta; class Magnoliopsida; order Santalales; family Viscaceae; genus Viscum; species Viscum album. The sequence continues at coordinate 1,221,787,038 of OY728131.1, read as the reverse complement.
GAAAAAAATAAAATAACTTTTAAATATATTTTATTTTTTTTTCTTTAAACATCCATATATTAACTTTTGTAGTCGACCCATTCCAACTGATGTTAGGCCCCACCAATGGTAAACTCGTTGTTATGAGCACAATGGTGCCCTTATATTTCTCGTCCAAGAACTCGTTTATAAGTTACAAAACCCATACCCTAGAACTATTTTTAATAAAAATAAAAATATTTTGGATATTTATTCAGATCACCTCAGGCTTTAGAATCATGTGCCTTCTCTATGCCTATCTTGAAGTAACCCCATATAATTTCAAAAAAATTACCCTAGAAAATCAGGGACATTACAGGAACTCCCTAAACTTATATCATAACCCAAGGTTTATATCACATACTTAGGGGGAACTACAAGTTTACTTGGGGTTATAGTACTCTAATTAAGGTTTCATATATCTATCTGAGTTATGTTCACTACCAAATCACAATGCCTTTTTAAATGATATAGTAATATAAAACTTCTGAAATTTATTCACCCTAATATACGTATATCATTTCTAGTAAAAGAAAGAGGTTGATTATTTTAATTTATTTATTTTAGTAAGAAATTGTGTAGATATAATTTCATATACTAAATTATTTTTAAGTTATATTCCATTAATTATTTATAGAATATCAACATAAAGAAAGAATTACATTCATAATAAGAGAGTGAAATATTTTATAAGATTGAGCGAGGGAATATCTTGTTATGAATTCAATTATAACCTCAAGGTGTGTGAAATTATTTTAAAATTATATTATCATTATGTGCCTTTATGGAATAATGTTAATGAAAGGAGGAGTCATACATTTCAAAACATAGTGATATCAATGATGAGTAATGTAACTCTTCCATTTTCCTTTTGATGATATTATTTAAAAATAGTTTCATATACACTTAATTATGTGTCAAGTAAAGTAGTATAAGATATTCCATTTGAGTTATCATATCTAAATAAATCAATATAATAACCTATACATGTATTGGGGTTAGAATAGTATTAAATATAAATTTGTAATTCCAACATATACGTAATGAGAAAAAAATTAAACATAACAGTATATATGAAATAAGTTAAAGGATATTACCTTTATAAACCATATATATAAGGGCTATTGTAGAAATACATGCTACATTTATAAATAGGGGGAATATTTATAAATAAAATTGGATAAGGAATAGAAATTTATAACATTGAATCTATAGATATACTAGAGTTTTTATATTAAAAAACTACAAAATAAACTAGTGAAAGATGTTTTCATGAGAGAATTACTACACAAGTTATCCATAGAAGTTAGAGAAATAGAAGGAAATGATTTTTTTATCCCTAATTCCAGTGAAAATTCATTATTTAAGGATAATAAACCCCTTACCTATATTAAGTTATTATATGAGAAAGAAGATTCTAAGTGGATGGTTTCCATGAATTCTGGAAAAAATACAATATATAAAAATTAATATTAGACTTCTATGAAAAATCAAACTAACATAAAACCCATTGGTTTTAATTGTGTATTCAAGTAGAAGACATAAATTGATGGTAAATTTAATTCAAATAAATTATGATTGATTGTTAATATTTTTATATAGTGTTGAATAATTGACAATACATAAAACTTTTTTCAAGTCATAAGGCTGAAATAACTTACAATTATTCTTTCCGTAATGGTCTTTCATGATTATAAGTCTTGTAAAATTTAGGTGAAATGTTTTTTTCAAATTTTGAAAAACGTACTGGATATTAATATGAAACAACCAATATGGATTGATACACATGAAGATTATAAAATAGTCTAAAATCATCAAAAATTCTTTTATAGATTTGATTAATAATCAAGGATATGGAATGTTAATTTTGATATAGAAATAAAAAATACTGGTTTTATTAATCATGGAAGTGATCTACGTATCTATATGTTAGAATTTGGGAGTCTTATAGTTTCCATAGTTTTTTTCTGATGATATATAAATAAGAGAAAAAAATATTTATGAATTATAGTTGATTAACGATTAATTAGTTGAATATTTTTTTAGTAAACCCCATAAAATGTCTAATTGTTAAAAACTATATCACTGAAAATTACTAATGTATAACCAAGCACCAATTTTTTTCACTCATACACTTTTTATACTATTAAACAAGAAGACTCTACACCTTATTCACTGCACCAAGTCAGCTTTATTTTATATACACACCAAATGAAAAAACTCACCAAAAAAATTTAGAACAAAACAAATTGAAGGAATAAAACATTGAATTTACATGGTTTATATAATTAATTCCTACTTCCATGAGACAACATGGATCCATTTTAAATATTCTCAAAAAAAATTATAAATATGATCAAAAATTAAAATCAATATTATATTTACTTTGTTTCTAAGTAGATTTGCTTCAACTAAATAATTTTCCCACCTCCCCTAAATAGAAATTTACTTACTGATCACTCAATTTCAAGACCATATGAAGTTCACAGAGGACCAAATATTGAAGTGGATGATAGCTGATGATAAGTAGTAATTGAAATATAACCATTAATGGTTGATCATAAATGGAAGATTCATCATCCTTTTACAAATAAACCATAATGAGTATGATGTTAAATTTTATTAAACAATTTCTATTGAATCTGATCACTGCATATTATCATAAGAAAATACTAACATCAAATAAGTGTTCCATTTTCAAAATAAAATAAATGTTTCTACTTGAACTACAATTCAGTTCTATGGTCAATTTATTCTTCTTTTAGTGGACTTACATCAGCACATGAATGTGATTCACATCCCAAAAATATATTTATTAAACAAAACTCCAATGAAATTCTTGAAAACACTCAAACACTTTGGAATTCTTTCACTTCTCTGGTAAAAATCAGTTCTTGATCCCCAGTTCAACTATTCACTCCAATCCCACTATAGCATAACATTTCCTTAAAGGTATATAGAATAACTTATTGGTGAACATATTAGTTAGATTCAACTCACATACTATCATATGTATATTAGGTTCTTCATCCACAAAAATCTATAGAATTAAGTGATATTATTGGTCAATGAGTTTCAACTATGAATTAGACACCATATTTTTCAACAACTCGATTACACTCTGACTATCATATAATTAAAATATACTCTTCTACATCCATCTGATATTGTACAATATATTCCTAAACTATATTAGTTATTTCAAAAAAAATCACACATATTCTTCTCTCATTGAGGATAAATCTATCATAGGACACATCAGTGACATAAATATCACTATTATTCTATCATAGGTGAATAAAACACTGGTTGTATATAGTGTAATATTTGAATCTACCCTAAAGTCACCATAAACATTCCCCCAAAAAAGAACATTCATTCTAAATTACTATGTTATATCTCAAATTCCAATAACACATTGTCTGGTCCAATTGATACATTCTCAATGTACTATTCCTGGATTTCAAAAGATGAGTGAGATGAATCCCACCACATATGAAATATCAAGAAGTGTGCACACCATGAAATACATAATACGTTCAACCACTAAAAAAATAGAACATTCACCATTTACTACACCACAACATCCCTATTTGGTGATTTACCTTATATATCAGGAATTTTTAATATATTGCGGTTGAGAGTCACACATATCTGTGCATATAAAAACTATTTATAATCTTCTAGATGTAATACAATTGACACATCACTATGATTTTTCACTTCATATCTTTTTCTACCATTGTCGCAACAATTTTTTTAGACTCCCTGAAATATTTCATCACAAGTATTCCATATATCTTTTTCTTGAAATTTTAATTCCTTCTATTGTTCAGAACGTCCATAATAATATTATCCACAGTTTGTAGAGACATGACAGAACACCCATCATAAAATTCTTTATGGTAACATCAATGGTAAATGTGTCTTCATATGAAACCATTATCATCTATACATGCATTAATATTCCAGACACAATTTCTTGAAAAATACTTCAAGCTATAGAGACTTATGTTTAGTTTACACACTAATTAGGTATTCTACTGATCTAAGAAACCTACTCATTTCTTAATATAAGTTTAATCTTTCAAATATCTATAGATAAATTAGGTCATTATATCCATTTTATCTAATTTATAATAATTAGATTCAAATATTCTCATCACTTTTGAGAGAGTAGTTTGTTTCAATGCTGATGAAAATATATAAGAGAAGACTAAAAATTCTATATTCTAGAAACATAACACTTCAAACCTTATCTTATACCACTTATTATCACCATATTCATTTTTTAATCAGAAGAACCATTTACTCCCAATAGCATTCATTCCTAATGGTAACTTCATTAGATCCCAATATTTATTCATATTTATAGAATTCAACTCATCCTTAATGGATGAATTGCACATGCCATGATAATAAATTTATATTAATCCATTCATGTTTGTGTCTTCTACTTAATCCATTAAAATCATGAATTTAATGTAAGATCTATACTTATAAACTAGTTATCTTCCAAATTTGATATTTTAAAATTTTCCTTCTACTCATCTCTTTCTACGACTAAAACATAAATAGTATAAAATTCCATTGATCTAACATAATAACCTACATACCTTAATCTTTCAATTACTTCATCAAATATATTATCTATTGGAATCTCTATAATCCCATATTACGTCTCAAGAATATTTTTTCACCAATATTTCTCATCCATTTCATGTGGTATTATTCTAGTTGAATATTTTACGTCAACTTTTTCTAAAAAAACGTTTGTCTTAGTACAATCCATAATAAATAAAGATCATATTCCATAATATGATTTCATATTACTTGTCATTATATGAAAATTGAAATGCAATTATATCATATCAATATATAATAAATAAAAATTAATTATATTTTTTATCTAGTTTATATTTATCCTTAAAATTAAAATGGACTTATGAAATACCTCCTATGAATAGTATATGTTTGAGTTCCACTCTCAAATCAGGACATAGATCTTCTTAAATTTTAGGTCCCATTGGTTTTAATGGAGATCTATTACTTAAGTAAACTAAACAAATTAATGCTTCTTCAAAAAAATTCATTGGCGATACTGGGTGTAACCTCATTTAATTTTTATTCTATATAAAAATAATATTCATTATTATGGACATTTAATTATTCTAGGCATTCCATTTAAAATCTTCTCACTTCGTGTCCCACTATTCTTAAAAATGTTTTGGAAGTTCCCTTTTCTATACTCACTAACATTATGTTTCATTAAAAACACCTTCTTGCATATAGTATTGATCACCCCAACTATAATACCCAAAAAAATCATCAAATATCATAAATATGTTTTTAAATATGTAAACCCATATCTTACCCTTTGAATCATTAATTAATGTCACAATGTATTATACCCATCTGTATGATCGAATTGGTGTAGGCCCCTAACTTTTCATGAAAACAAGTTCTATTTTTTGGCACTTAGGTATCATTCCAATCATATTTAAAGTTACGTTGCACTATTTTTTTATTGTACAACTCTAATAACTTATGAATTTTATATTATGTGGATTTAGAGTGATCTTTACTATAAGAAACTTTGTGTTCTTCTCAAAAAAAATTTGATATAAAAATTCCTTAACTATAAACTATCAAAAGTTATTCTTAAAATAATTTTCACTCTATCATATCTTCTGGTTAGATATAATGTTATATACTTAATTAATCTATCCACAATCATAAATCCCAGAGTAATTTTCAACATTCCATTGATGAAGATTATTCCAAACCCTACATCATCTTTCTATACTATTAAAATTAAATATCTCTATAAACATAACATGATTCATAAAACCATATAACAAATTAAATCATGTTCATCTCCCAAAACATAACATCACATTTTCCAATGATTTACATAGATACTTAAATGTCTAATTTCACCTTATTGAACTTATTGGTCACATAAATATCCATGAATCACTTCTTTGATGTGGAGTGGAACTATACAATACAATCAATTATTAATGATTCCACCATAGCATGAACACTTGGTAGAAATATAATCTTACCTTATACTACCATATAATTTTTTGAGACATTTATATCTAGAAAAATATCATATGGAATTACCCTTTTTTCTATGAAAATGTTTCTTTATGGCCTCTGTTACTAAAATTCCAACATTTTGGGATTGTAACATCCAATTTACGAGGGTAACTTTTATGTGGTTTATTGTCTTGTTTACACTATCTTCTTCAATGCCGATATTATCCTCAATTCTATGAATTGTGTTTAATTTTAGATAAATCATTGAATGCCCCCTATAATAGCTAGTCATTAATTTAATCCCCCAGACATATTCAAATAAAATGTAAGAATTCAAGTAATAATTTCTTATGATAGAAAAAATCACCACACAACGTTATATGATAGTTGATAACAATAAGATTTCCCAAACATATTCTGAAAGCATGAAGTTATAGGATTTACTAATAGATCGAATCATATTAAAATAAATCCCATGGTATGTTGAAAATATATCTTATAGAAATATCATGTTGAATTATCTCTTCATCATGAAAACCATGATCAATGGTGTTTGATTTTAATACAATTTTATAATTTTTTTATCCATTATATCACATACTTATTATCCCATATATTAAAGGCTACATTATAGTCCAGAAAAATTCAAATGAGATATAGTGATTTATATATTTCCTCCACCACTCTAACATTATTGTATTCACCATATTGACTCCAATTAATGTAATGTATAATTCATTTTGTAATATAAAATCATTTTAACCCATTATCCATAATCTAGAGGCTTTCCCAATGAATTTTTATATTCAAACCTCACCTTCTCCCAATGACATGCCTTCTTATACACATAAACTCCCACTGAATAAAAAAAATGTCAATCAATAGAATGTTATTGGAGTCTTCTGTCACATTTGAATTACCAAGATATTAACCCAGCTTTAGTATTAAATATTGGGACTACCCACACAACATCCAATTATTAGAAATTATTTCACTTGAACATGTAAAGGAGGAACTATGCATGTAGAGACCCGTATCTTGACGTACATGGACATTACATTACATTTGCGGAATACTTAGTACATAACAAAAACACACACACAAGGACCGTAATAGTTTAGTGTCTTTGGAAACTCGGAATATAATCTTCTAATCGTGGTGAAAGATCTTCAACATCTCCCATAAAGATCTTTTTTTTATACCTAAAACCTTTCTTTATATCCTGGGGAAAAGAAAACATAAAAGGGTGAGCTCAAATGCTCAGCAAGGGAAAATAAAGGAAATAAAAATCATATCATATCTTTATGAAAAATCAAAACCTGCAAAAGAGATCATAATATCTTAACATGGAATAAATCATAGAAGTGAAAATGAGATCCCCATAATCATAACATAAAACTTGAAACTTTGTGGCATGCACACATAATCTTGGAAAATCATTTCTTGTTAGTCATGACTCATTGCCAAGACTATCTTAGTGGACAAAGTCCCGTTCTGAATCGAGTAACCCTCGTTTCAATCCTGTTTCACTGAACCGGTATAACCTACCATTCCAGCCCTGTCTATCTCCTGAGATATAAAATCTTTACCCAATGCATTGGAGGGAGATATAGGTCCCACCCATCTTATAATGAATCCTTTCTTATGTGTGCCACATAATCATAAATCATACATCATCGCATAACCCATGTAATAAAAATGGGATTCTTAAACAACATGACATCATAAAACAATTCATATAAGATAAATGAATTCATAAAAATGTTTCCATCACAACATAATCAAATCCATGTAATAATAGGGATAAAAACAGAACCCTTTATTATCTTAGATGGAAAATAATTTTGATAAAACACTTGAACTCCATTCTTGAGAAAAATATCCTTTCTTCTTCAAAAACATTTTTCCTTTCATAACATGTCTTACAACTTTAAAATAAAAGACGTTGATTAAAAATAAACTTGAAAACTTGTAAAGGAAGCTTCTTGGAAATAATGTTTAAAAAATCCATTCAAGCCGTATAAGTTAAAAAAAACATTCTTCGTACTTTTGTCGGAAAAGTCAAAAAGTACCTCGTACGACAAAAGATTCCTTTCATACATATTACTAAAAACTCACCGAAGGGTAAAAATGGATTTAAACAATTGTAGGTGGATGGAAATAATATTACATATTGATGATACATGGATGTGGATGATAAAATACACCCCAGTGAATACTTACGAATAAACAATCTCGGATAAAAATGAGATTGTGATATTTCCCTTACCTTAGGTCCGATTTGCTTTGTTTGTGTCCGAAGCTCCTGTATAATGGTTTAAATAATGTTATTGACTTATTCCAGAATCATACATATTGATATGATATCATATATGGTCATATTATTAGCTTCTTGTTAGTAATATTTCATTGTTACTTGTTACTCGGGTCTTTATAACTTTTTGTTCTTATGCGTGTTTTGTCGAATAAATTCTTATTCTTATCTTTAGGTTATAGATAATTCATTTACAGAATGGTATTAGTGTAGTATATACCATATTCATTCATTCAATTCATTTATATAATCATTATGAAATGAAGATCATGTAGAACGAGTCGCATCACATCGTGGAGACGGTATTCCATACGTACGCACGAGTGATGATATCGTTCCTATGATCGTGGAATTGTATTGGAGTATATATATATATTATTTCAGTATCAATATTACTTCATAATAATCATATATGGTTACTCATTACACCATTATACCCATCCTTGTAAGGTGATGGTGGGAAAATAGATTACACCACGGTGTGGAGACGGTATTCCGTACGTACGCACGCGCATTGATTTCATTTTTCCGTAGGATGGATAGAAGGTGAATTAGGGTTGTTTCATATTTATAATAACATATCAGTATGTAAGTAATACTGATGTTATTAATTTATCATGAAACAACTAAAGAAGAAGAAGTTGAAGAAGAAAGAAATTGAAAAGATCGGTAATGGATATTACCTCTTCTTTGGAACGCCTCTTTGAATCCTCCACTTAAGGAACTAAGATTGGTCTTTGGAGAAGACCAGGACCTCTAGGATTATTCTAGGGAAGTGGAGAGGAGAAAATGGAATGTGTTGGCCGATCTGGAGTGCTCAAATTGGTGTGAGGAGGAGGGGGAGGAGGAGCCCTTTTATAAGGGAGGAGAGGGGCACCTTAGGAATATCTCAAAATATTATTTTATATTAAAGTCAAAATCGGTTTATAATGGTTCCAAAGGGTCTTATTTCGAAGATAAAGTGGGGATGGGTCGAAACCCTATCAACCAATAGGATTTAGACAAGTTTAGGGTATTATTTTAACCTTATCAATTAGATTTAACTCTAAGTTAATTAATTTATCTTTTACCGTGTATTTTCATTTTCTTTCACTATATGGTTAATACACTTACTATAACATGCCAAACGAACCCCAAATTGTTTATTATTAATATTTATATCCTTATCTAAGTCATTTGGCCGAACCTTAGATTTTTAGGAATACAATAACAATTAATAATATAATATTTGATTTAAAAACTATTTTGTGTCAATTTTGACACTATTTGATATATGATTTTTGTGAAAGTCATAACAGAATTATATGTTCGAACCAAGTTGATTAAATCAACATTAATATATCATAGTAACCTAGAAAATTAGTGGAATTCATAAAAAGTCTCAAATTACATTCATTTGAGCATTTATAACATCAATTATGTTAATATTCCCTTAAAAGGGTAATTACTGCATCATCGTTGTGTCATAAATAAATTAATTTATTTAAAGTCTAAAAATTATAAATAAAATATAATTATGTAGGAAATCGTTTTAGCTTTCTAATGAATATTTATAGTCGAATTTATATTATGTATAACCCCATATTAAAAATGTTTTAGTTATTAAACTTTGATTTTAACTATTTTAACTATTCATTAAATAATATAATATTAAATGTCATAATCTAATCCAAGTGGACCTAAATGGTCATATTATAATCATAAGGTTGTTTTTGGTCGAATTACACTTATCCAATAGAATTATGACATGTGTTAGGGTAATAGTAATATCATATTTACCCTTAGTTACCCTATTTACTATTAACCGTGGTAAAAAAAAGTAAAAAGTTACTATTCACCAAAAATTATTTTCATCTCATTGAACCACATTTTACTTACTGACATCAACCGTGTCTCTCGGATTTTTGAAATTCCATTCACAGAAGCGGTAAAATTAAGATTTATGAATAAATTAATTTTTTTAACTACCACTTAGTAGTTTCACTATTCATCAAAAATTGATGTTTTTCAGAACAATGCTAAAATTTCATCCTAAGCTATATTGCATATTCCGAATTCAAAAATGAAGTCTATTTTACCAAATTCATATCATAGAATTTTCATTAATTAATTTTATAATTAAATCCCGCTGTTAAAACAAATAGCGTGTTTTTAAGAAACAATATCTATCAAAAGATTGACACTTGATTATGTCTGGTTTAAATGTGAAATTACATCCAATGAACAACATTGTATTAAATTGTAAAAATATATTCTAAATATACTTTAAAACCACTCAAATTAATAATTTATCACTATTAATTATTTCGATTAAAAAAGTTGTTTTTAATTATAATTTAGTAATTTTCACTATTCATCAGAATATGAAAGTTATCCGAAAAGTACCAAAATTTCACCTTAGGCTAAATTCGATACTCCGAATCCAAAAATGAAGTTCATTTTGAAAAATAAGATTTACATAGTTTTAAAAAGTGGTTATTACTATTCATAACGGCTAGTTTTAATAATATTTTAATAGCATACCGTTGTTTAGTGAAACTCGGTATTGCGTATTACACACGCTATCGAGGAAGGTCGTGATTGCGTGTAATGCAAGGCAAGTCAAGGATGCGTGTTGTGCAAGCTCCTTTTGGTGTAGCGTACAACACAAGACTTTAATAAAATTAAAAAGAATATTTTTTTATAAAATCTTGGGCTGTTACATTCTACCCCCCTTAAAATGAATTTCGCCCTCGAAATTCGTCGGGGTTATAAATGGTTTACTATTCGAAAGTTTCTTTAATAGAAACCCACATCGTAAAAAGGAATATCAAAACCAATCTTTAAAAACAAAAGTATGAAACGTAACGGTTACCCAAATAAACTAATCACTGGGTTTCCACATAGGTGAAAATATGGATATGGAAGAGAAATATAACCATCATGTTCTGATGGAGAGTGGTAGAAAACATGGCTATGGAAAAGCCAGTAATCACAAATCCATAGATTTGTGATGATATAAGGTACCATCTGATTCATCAGGTATAAGATCACTAGGACAACATTTTTGGTTTTCAAGATCATTTCCCTAAAGTTGAAAATTTGAATTAGAATAAATACTTACTTTATTTTGGTACAATCTCACTGTTGTTCGTGCCTTGAACAATTTCCACTTCATCTCTTAAATAAATTAAGTTGAATTTTTTATTCATGAAGTGTTAGCAGATCATGTGATAGAATGACGGGTCATTCCATCTGTCTCAAACAAAAGGTTAGCAAAAATTATATGCATAAGTCGATCTATAGTGAGATTAATCATATATGGTTCCTAAAATGGACTTATACTTCATATATCATACTGCCTAATATAATAAAACTAGTTTCAACTAAACAGGGACTTCCTGTAGGCCAGTGGTAGGCGATAAAGGCCAGTCGCACTTCGGTTGTGGGTTCGATTCCCACAGCCTTGTCCGAAGCGATGGGCTGTCGCCCGTCCTGCAGGTTGTCCTTTTTCCAAAACTATATAACATCCCATCAATAATATCAAAAAAAACAAACAATACTAACTTATGTCCAACATAATCCATTCCAATCTTTTAGGCTTATCCATAATACTGCAGTCGACTCTCATAATATAGGGAAAATGATTACCAGAGATTTAACACCATCATCGATCCCCTTATATCATAAGATATGTTTTGTTGGTCACATTCCAAACATTCAAAGTCCTTAATCGTGTATTCTCTTGAATACCTTAGTGAAAACATGAATGCAGTTAAAAGTTAACACCTTCCACATACTAAAATCCTCAAAATTCTATATACTCAAACCATGATATCACTTAGTCCTTATATCAATCATGAGCTCATGAATACTGTTAAACATTTCATTTTCTCGTTTTCCCTTCATTATGCGCATAATATCTCAATCACTTTAAATACCACATTAGACCAATTCATAAATATTCCAATATTCCAAGATACAACATTATTTTGGAATCCCATTACATAAACACTTAATCATTCCACCACATCGTTGTCATATTCAACATTGCCAATAGTGATCGCATGTGACTTCCCTTTGTCCTTTGCCTTAAGCGGTTTCTCATGTCGATCATCACTAACCCTTGGATTAGGGCATTTATTAGCATAATGCCCCATTTCCTTGCACTTGAAGCATTGAAGTGTTGGTTGTACGTTCTCTGCAGTGTTTGCTTTATTCAGTTCATTAGAATCCCATTTTCCATTACTTCGACACTCAGCTGCTCGATGACCTTCTTTTCCACACTTAAAACATTTTCTAGTCCCTTTAAGACAATCTCCACCATGCTTCTTTCCACACTTTGTGCATAAGGAAACATTCATCTTCTTTTCACCATTATTCTGAGTTTTCTCCTTGAACTCCATCTTTCGTTTCTTGTCAATCCCATGAGATGGATATGTAACACCAACTTCCATTTCTACCTTGATAGCACAACGCACAATTTCTTCATAGCTACTGAAGTCTCTTATAGCTAATGCCCTTCGAAGACTTGGTTTTAAGCCACTGAAAAATCGATCAACTTTACTTTCAGGTTGGATGATAATACCAGAAGCGTACCTTGCAAGTCTTGTAAAATTCGCTTCATAGGTACCAACAGATTCATCATCCCTTTGCTTTAGTTCAAGAAACTCTTTCTCCATCTTTGTTCGGAGAATACGAGGGAAGTACTTATTGAAAAATAAGTTCTTGAACTCGTCCCATTCCATAGACTCAATTTCATCCCTTTGCCTCGTATTCTTAATAAGATTCCACCATTGATCAGCATCTCCTTCCAAACGATACACTGCTAGGATGACTTTATCATGTTCAGAACATTGAAGAACTGAAAATATCTTTTCAGTAGTACTAATCCATTGTTCAGCAACTAATGGATCAGTAGACCCACTGAAAGAAGGTGGACGCTGCCTCATGAAGGATTCAACAGAATGTTGCTCCTTCCTTTGCTCGTTTGGAAGTCCTGCATGATTCATAGCTTGAGAAAGTTGTGTGAGCATGGCTACAAGATTTTGCATTCCGGCTCCCATATCATTTGGTTGCTCAGGGGGACAATCATTGCATTTCCCATCACATTCCGCATGAACACGGTTCCTTCGGGTTCCAGCCATCGTCTAAAACCCCAAAAGAATAGTATGAGAGGCAAAAATCATGCTAGGGAAAACAACATAATAAAGGGGTAGTACCCTCAATATCTAACATCTTAGGTTAAATTCGAAGATCGTTAGCGCAATTCTAGGACTATAACCTATACGTATACTTAACCTTAGAGACATCCCTAGACATACCTTAGAAATATCTCTAGGGATCTCACTAACGTTTTCGCATCCTAGTTTCCAAAGGTTGACTAAACCTTTCCTCTGATACCAACTGTAGAGACCCATATCTTGACGTACATGGACATTACATTACATTTGCGGAATACTTAGTACATAACAAAAACACACACACAAGGACCGTAATAGTTTAGTGTCTTTGGAAACTCGGAATATAATCTTCTAATCGTGGTGAAAGATCTTCAACATCTCCCATAAAGATCTTTTTTTTATACCTAAAACCTTTCTTTATATCCTGGGGAAAAGAAAACATAAAAGGGTGAGCTCAAATGCTCAGCAAGGGCAAATAAAGGAAATAAAAATCATATCATATCTTTATGAAAAATCAAAACCTGCAAAAGAGATCATAATATCTTAACATGGAATAAATCATAGAAGTGAAAATGAGATCCCCATAATCATAACATAAAACTTGAAACTTTGTGGCATGCACACATAATCATGGAAAATCATTTCTTGTTAGTCATGACTCATTGCCAAGACTATCTTAGTGGACAAAGTCCCTTTCTGAATCGAGTAACCCTCATTTCAGTCCTGTTTCACTGAACCGGTATAACCTACCGTTCCAGCCCTGTCTATCTCATGAGATATAAAATCTTTACCCAATGCATTGGAGGGAGATATAGTTCCCACCCATCTTATAATGAATCCTTTCTTATGTGTGCCACATAATCATAAATCATACATCATCACATAACCCATGTAATAAAAATGGGATTCTTAAACAACATGACATCATAAAACAATTCATATAAGATAAAGGAATTCATAAAAATGTTTCCATCACAACATAATCAAATCCATGTAATAATAGGGATAAAAACAGAACCCTTTATTATCTTAGATGGAAAATAATTTTGATAAAACACTTGAACTCCATTCTTGAGGAAAATATCCTTTCTTCTTCAAAAACATTTTTCCTTTCATAACATGTCATACAACTTTAAAATAAAAGAAGTTGATTAAAAATAAACCTGAAAACTTGTAAAGGAAGATTCTTGGAAATAATGTTTAAAAAATCCATTCAAGCCATATAAGTTAAAAAACATTCTTCGTACTTTTGTCAGAAAAGTCAAAAAGTACCTCGTACGACAAAAGATTCCTTTCATACATATTACTAAAAACTCACAGAAGGGTAAAAATGGATTTAAAAAATTGTAGGTGGATGGAAATAATATTACATATTGATGAAACATGGATGTGGATGATAAAATACACCCCAGTGAATACTTACGAATAAACAATCTCGGATAAAAATGAGATTGTGATATTTCCCTTACCTTAGGTCCGATTTTCTTTGTTCGTGTCCGAAGCTCCTGTATAATGGTTTAAATAATGTTATTGACTTATTCCAGAATCATACATATTGATATGATATCATATATAATCATATTATTAGCTTCTTGTTAGTAATATTTCATTGTTACTTGTTACTCGGGTCTTTATAACTTTTTGTTCTTATGCGTGTTTTGTCGAATAAATTCTTATTCTTATCTTTAGGTTATAGATAATTCATTTACAGAATGGTATTAGTGTAGTATATACCATATTCATTCATTCAATTCATTTATATAATCATTATGAAATGAAGATCATGTAGAACGAGTCGCATCATATCGTGGAGACGGTATTCCGTACGTACGCACGAGTGATGATATCATTCCTATGATCGTGGAATTGTATTGGAGTATATATATATATTATTTAAGTATCAATATTACTTCATAATAATCAAATATAGTTATTCATTACACCATTATACCCATCCTTGTAAGGTGATGGTGGGAAAATAGATTACACCACTGCGTGGAGACGGTATTCCGTACGTACGCACGCGCGGTGATTTCATTTTTCCGTAGGATGGATAGAAGGTGAATTAGGGTTGTTTCATATTTATAATAACATATTAGTATGTAAGTAATACTGATGTTATTACTTTATCATGAAACAACTAAAGGAGAAGAAGTTGAAGAAGAAAGAAATTGAAAAGATCGGTAATGGATATTACCTCTTCTTTGGAACGCCTCTTTGAATCCTCCACTTAAGGAACTAATATTGGTCTTTGGAGAAGACCAGGACCTCTAGGATTATTCTAGGGAAGTGGAGAGGAGAAAATTGCAGGGGTTGACCGAGCTTGAGTGCTCAAATTGGTGTGAGGAGGAGGGGGAGGAGGTGCCCTTTTATAAGGGAGGAGAGGGGCACCTTAGGAATATCTCAAAATATTATTTTATATTAAAGTCAAAATCGGTTTATAATGGTTACAAAGGGTCTTATTTCGAAGCTGAAGTTGGTATGGGTCGAAATCCTATCAACCAATAGGATTTAGACAAGTTTAGGGTATTATTTTAACCTTATCAATTAGATTTAACTCTAAGTTAATTAATTTAACTTTTACCGTGTCTTTTCGTTTTCTTTCACTATATGGTTAATACACTTACTATAACATGCCAAACGAACCCCAAATTGTTTATTATTAATATATATATCCTTATCTAAGTCATTTGGCCGAACCTTAGATTTTTAGGAATACAATAACAATTAATAATATAATATTTGATTTAAAAACTATTTTGTGTCAATTTTGACACTATTTGATATATGATTTTTGTGAAAGTCATAACAGAATTATATGTTCGAACCAAGTTTATTAAATCAACATTAATATATCATAGTAACCTAGAAAATTAGTGGAATTCATAAAAAGTCTCAAATTACATTCATTTGAGCATTTATAACATCAATTATGTTAATATTTCCTTAAAAGGGTAATTACTCCATCATTGTTGTGTCATAAATAAATTAATTTATTTAAAGTATAAAAATTATAAATAAAATATCATTATGTAGGAAATCTTTTTAGCTTTCTAATTAATATTTATAGTCGAATTTATCTTATGTATAAACCCATATTAAAAATGTTTTAGTTATTAAACATTGATTTTAACTATTTTAACTATTCGTTAAATAATATAATATTAAATGTCATAATCTAATCCAAGTGGACCTAAATGGTCATATTATATTCATAAGGTTGTTTTTGGTCGAATTACACTTATCCAATAGAATTAGGACATGTGTTAGGGTAATAGTAATATCATATTTACCCTTAGTTACCCTATTTACTATTAATCGTGGTAAAAAAAAGTAAAAAGTTACTATTCACCAAAAATTATTTTCATCTCATTGAACCACATTTTACTTACTGACATCAACCGTGTCTCTCGGATTTTTGAAATTCCATTCACAGAAGAGGTAAAATTAAGATTTATGAAGAAATTAATTTTTTTAACTACCACTTAGTAGTTTCACTATTCATCAAAAATTGATGTTTTTCAGAACAATGCCAAAATTTCATCCTAATCTATATTTCATATTCCGAATTAAAAAATGAAGTCTATTTTACCAAATTCATATCATAGAATTTTCATTAATTAATTTTATAATTAAATCCCGCTGTTAAAACAAATAGCGTGTTTTTAAGAAACAATATCTATCAAAAGATTGACACTTGATTATGTCAGGTTTAAATGTGAAATTACATCCCATGACCAACATTTTATTAAATTGTAAAAATATATTCTAAATATACTTTAAAACCACTCAAATTAATAATTTTTCACTATTAATTATTTCGATTAAAAAAGTTGTTTTTAATTATAATTTAGTAATTTTCACTATTCATCAGAATATGAAAGTTATCCGAAAAGTACCAAAATTTCACCTTAGGCTTAATTCGATACTCCGAATCCAAAAATGAAGTTCATTTTGAAAAATAAGATTTACAGAGTTTTAAAAAGTGGTTATTACTATTCATAACGGCTAGTTTTAATAATATTTTAATAGCATATCGTTGTTTAGTGAAACTCGGTATTGCGTATTACACACGCTATCGAGGAAGGTCGTGATTGCGTGTAATGCAAGGCAAGTCAAGGATGCGTGTTGTGCAATCTCCTTTTGGTGTAGCGTACAACACAAGACTTTAATAAAATTAAAAAGAATATTTTTTTATAAAATCTTGGGCTGTTACAATGCAACCAACTAGATCCACTTCTATATTTTCTCTACTAAAATATAAGAAGACTTAACACCCTAAATACCACACCAAGATAGCTTCATCGTACATCATCACCCAATGAAACAACTCATACATGAAAACTATGGATGAAATTAATCTAAGAAAAGAAAGGACATATTTATAATAAATGGTTTATACAGTTATGTTTTTATCCATAGTATAACGCTACATCAATTTTCCTTACTATTAGTTAATTCAAATATTAGAAATGTAGCCATCAATTATAACTAATATTAGTTTTTACTTTTTTGATGTAAAAATATGGAAACTATACAAGTGGTCCCACCTCCCCTAAATAAGAGAGCCTTGGATGGACACTTAGTTGAAATTCAATATGAAGTTCATGTGTTACCTATCATTTATGTTGTTGACAGCTAATGGTTAATGCCAATTAGTACATCACTACTGATATCTAGTTAATGGTGGAAGATTTCTCACCCCTTTACCACTAAAACATAAAAACTCATATCATAACTTCTACTAGAAATTAGACACTAAAGATACCAACTACACATGCACATTAGAAAATAAAATCATCTGATCAACATTATGTATATTAAAGAAAACTTATGTTGATACTCGAACTCAAAGTCTAAACTATTTTACAGTTCTTCTCTTTCTAGTAGATTTATTATAGTACCAAAATAATATTATCAACATAAAATATTTCTCTATGAAATACATGTGTGATGTAACCAACATTCAAGGGATTATGATCTATAAAGATATATTAAAAATGATTTTTAGACTATGTTAATGTATATACATTGAAAATATACTCAAAATTTAAAATATTGAATGATATTAGAGAATATTTTTATCTATAAAAATTGTTATAAATTCATCTAATAAAATATATCCTCATATATATAAATATAGATAAATATTCATTAAATCACCTTAAAATTAATAGATTTTATCATTCAGGTAGGTGATGTTATATACATGAGTTTATATTTCTAACACATTGATCACAGTGGGTAGATATCAAACAAATCCATGGGGGTTTTATTGGGTATTATTAAAATTTATCGTGAAGTGCCTAAATAATTAAAATGACATATTCCTATTCTATCAAATATATGAGGAACAAGTAGTGATGTGATGCATAGATGCTATAATTCAAATATATAATAATGATACAAATCCATAGTTAATCT
Source organism: Viscum album (assembly GCA_963277665.1). Lineage (NCBI taxonomy): Eukaryota > Viridiplantae > Streptophyta > Magnoliopsida > Santalales > Viscaceae > Viscum > Viscum album. The sequence continues at coordinate 1,221,768,075 of OY728131.1, read as the reverse complement.
ATGTTTTCTACCTAAATAGTAGTACACTGGTTAAGATAATTTCCATGAAATATGTTCCCTCTAATTCCATAATAGTACTACATATACTTTGATTTCTATTATAGAAAAATAAGTCTTATAGAAAAGAACATTTTAATCAAATAATATAATTACACCATGTCTTACATATCAAATCAAAATATATCATAATTATAATATAATTAATATATATTCAATGGGTCCTATGTCACAACTGTGGAAAAAATTATCTTTTAGAAATTTATTCTTCTAAGTTATTTTAATCAATGTGGATAGGTCATAGTAAGATAGGTATCACCATAAAAAATATAGTAGGTCATATGACTAAATTTATATCATAGTATATGAATTCGTTTAATGTGATAACTAGTGGGTTATGAATTGTTACCATTTTTTTCGCATGTGAAAAACATTTTATTTGAGTTAGTGACATAGATCCCAATCACGATTATAATTTTTATTACCATGAAATGTGTATATTTTGTTAGATACATATTTTTTTCATACTATCATAGTATCATTACATATCCAGGTAAAATATATGTTAATTTAGTTAGACTATTTATCAAATAAATTTTTCTAAGAAGTTCTCCACTATAATATGAACCTTGTGATATCATGATTGTAATCTAAAATAAATTTCACACAGTTTAGATATATAAATCTGATGGGACATAGATTATTTCAAAAAATCATGCATTGAGGAATTATAATCATTGATACTTCATTAGATATAATTCACACCAAATGATCTCCCAGTATGGTATTTCCTTAGAATTTATTTTCTAATAGAAAAAACAATTGCTCAATGGGTGATTATTTTTCATACATGCAGGCATTTATATTGGTTTCTCAACATGAAAACATCATTAATTTATCACATTAATTATGTACTTGAGTTAATGATAAACAAATTGTGACATATATTGCATCTTGTTCCCTGTAAATGTTATGGACTTTTTTGAATGACTGATAAAGGATGTGTCCCTTCATTGTTTTTGAAGAATATTTCTTTGTCACATTGGATCACGTATTATCTCTTGAATTACATATATAGAAATGGTGAACTTCATAAAGTATATATATAATAATATATATATAATGAATGAAAATATGATTACACAAATTATGCAACCTATTTCATGGGATATTAGTTGACAATGAGATTGTATTACACAATAAAATTTGATAAGAATTTATTGGTGAAATAAGTTATCCATGTCTATTTGGGGGTAATTAAATAATTATATATCCTACTCATAGTCTATTATTTGGACACACTATGATTAATATAAGGTCCTAAAGGGATTCACACACATAATGTATATAGAATCGTCATTAGTTCTCATAAATCAAACATAATAATGATGTGGGCACCATGTATGTGGTTCAAATAACATCTGAGGTTAAATGATCAAAAGTAAATTAAATAAATCTATTTACAATATATTCACATAAAACATTTTTAAAATTGAATTTATTTCATTAAAAATTAATAAGCTATTTATGATTAAATAATTAAATATGTGAAATAATTTTCTATTGAATATTTAGTATTCCTATTTCACTAAATACATCATAGAATATATGATCATAATTAATTTTTCTTATTTTATTATTTAAAAAATATAAATTTTCATAACTATGTCATGAAGGGTTTATCATATATCAGACAAGTCAAATATCTATTAGGGTCAATTATAGGTTATTATACATTTTATGTTTCTTACGATACTAAATTGAAAGCAAAACCATATAACAAAGGTACAAATTCATATTTTAAGACCAAAATTAAAATCCCACGCACTTTTATGAATTTTTTACTCTTACAATCATTTTATGCAGTTATAGAGAGATAAATATGAGTGGGAAATTGATGCGTAGAATGGGGTTATCATGAGTCTTGTTTTCCCAAAGGGGCATGATGCTTATGGAATATTAATCGTGAAGCATGTGGCTCAAGGGTATTCTCAGTCAAACTAATGTTTCTGCGACCATACCTCTTGTGGTTTATGTTTTGGTTTCCAATTTAATTTGTGTTCATTCGTTTTTCTTTTCTAGTAATTTGTTTATGGACCCTTACTCTAGTTTCTCAAATCAGGTGACTACAGTATTACATTAGCATAAGACAAAAATAATCCCATCCCAAAGCACCAAATATTTTAGTATTATTCATTAAATAAATGCCTACATGTAATTTACATTGAATTTCGAAACATAAAATACAAAAAATATTTTATTCGTGTACACAATTGTTTCCCTTAGCGTATCCCAGCATGTCAATCACAAAACAATTCTTGGAATCTTAGGGATAATGAAACATAAGAAATGAGTTAGATAAGATTCTTAGTAAGGGTAAGATTAAAGAATAATCTTCCATGAATAAAAAATTTACAAGGAAAGTTAAACAACTCAAACAAATTAAATTTATAAAATAATATGGGCATAATTTTATAGGAAAAAATGATGATCAAATAAATTCACATCAAAAATCACATAATCATGAAACTTATCCACATATATATTAACTAATCCAACAATCACATAGAAATCAATATATGATATTTTAATGAGGGAATTCATAATGTCAGACATCTAAAATATACTCATAATACCCTTTACAAAAAAAGGTTAAATTTTTGGGAAGACACCTATCTAATTTGGAAAAATAATTTCTATCATAAGACTTGATCTTGTATTGTTGGGGTATCTATAACCATAACCCACTCGTCACATATTAATTCCCATGAATTATTTATATTAATTTCTTGAAACATATTTAACACAAAAATTATTATTCAAAACAAACATACAAAATCTTAATACATACCCAAATTAAATAAACATAATCATAAATTATCCTGAGTAATATGGTAAATGGTTCTAAAATTATACATCCTTATTTAATCTAATCATAAAAAATAAAAATAAGGAATAAGGATTATTTCAATTAATATATATCCCCATTGTATCATAATTACAATAAAGGTTTAATGTCATTGATAAATACTGATATAATACAATGACATTAAAAACATTTCTTTGAGGAAAATATGAATTGCACATTAAAAATATCCTTTCAAAAAATCTAAAAAAAAATTGGAAATAATTTTCATTTAAGATGAACATTGTAAAATGGTAAAATAATCTTTAAAACATTTATTGGTCATAAAGGTATTAAATTTCATTCATTCCATACACATTAGCATAAATATTCCTTTCACTTTTTCAGTATAAGCCAAACAATCCTTGTTTTTATGATGACCTGAAGATTATTAACAAAAAAACTTTTAAAAATACATAATGATTAAAAATATATTTAATAAAAAATTTGAACAGTGATAAAAAATAAAAACATTTTATTAAATCATGGATTTTGAAGAAAAAATATTTTTGATCAATGAGAGATATAAAGTTATATTTTACTTAATACATTTTCTCAATTATTTTATTTACAAAAAAAATGGTAATATTACCATTTAAATTTCATGAATTTCATAGGGATATTTAATTATATATATTTTAAGATATAAATATAAAATAATTTCCCCAAGGGAGACTTAAACAAAAACAATCTTGAATAATAATGAGATTGTAAATTACACTATTAACGCTTTGTTAACTACTAAATCGCAAGGATCATAAAAAAATACTAATCAAATGAAACATTAAATATTTTGAATATAATGATATTCATGATATAAAACATCAAATGGAAATTATATACCCCATGAAAAGTAAAAATTCGTGAATATTCTGTTTGTCTCATAGAAGTAAAAGTTAGAGGAGAAACCCTTACCTAAAGTATGTATTAATTTTTATGTGTCTGAAACTAATTTATAATAAATATATATTTATAATAAATCTATTTTATAACCATAATAATATTTATCATACCACATAAAATTTAATTATATTCTTTTCTCACCTTTCTTAATAATTCTTTGTTAAAATCACTCTTTTGGTTGATATTTGCTTCATTTTTCATGTATGTTTTAGTTCAATAACATCATTAATTTTAATTTCATCACGGTTAAATCATATACATGATGTTAAAACTGATATTTATATCATTTATATTCATTATATATGTATTTAAAGTAATCTATTAATGTTATATGTAGAGAATGAATTACACTATTAATGGAGTCTTTAGGTTATGTGTACGCATGAAAGTAGTTTCCATTTTTCTCGATAGATGGAACGAAAGGAAAATAAATATTAAAATTTATATCAAGTATAATAATTATTTAATATAAATATAATTCATAATTAAATAATAAATCCTTTTAATCATCCACCAAATAAAAAATAAAATACATTTTGCCTCGCTACATGGAGGTAGAAGTCCACACATACGCACGCTAAATGTTACTATTGTCCAACATATTGGAAGGTAGTAAATTTTATGTGATATCAAAATTTTAAAATATTTTTTATCTATTAAATATAAAATATATTAATTTACTTAAATGTTTCAACATTTCACGTATAGTGTAACAAAAAATGAATCGCAACGCTCTGTGAGGTGGTAGTCTGTCAAAAACCAGAGAGACAATATTGTATCCCCCATGGAATGAAATGTTAGAAGGTATATGTGATATCATAAAAAAATATGTATAAAAATTTCCTTAATATAATATAAATATATTAAATACAAAATTATATCCACCCTTGAAAGGTGGTGATGGAAAATGAATTACATCGGTTAGCGAGGCGGTAGTCTTCTGTATAGGAGATCGATGCATTTGTTTCCAATTTTATAAAATTAGAGATGGATATGGGTTTTTAAATAGAAAAAATAACATATATTTATATATTATATATATTTTTTATAATATTTTAATTTTTTAATATGGTTTTTTAGAGTTGGAATAATAAATAAAACAAATACACTCGTTTACAAATTTTACCTTTTTTAGAGAGTCTCTTTACATTTAGACATAAATACATGTAAGGATATATACATAATCAATATAAGGCCTCCTAAATTTGATAATATAATTAAATAATTTATGTTTTCATATCTTGACCAAAACAACCAGTTTTGGATGGGTAAATATGGGAGGGGTAGGGGTGGACTTGTAGGAGTGGGGGAGAGGACAGACATAAATTTTCTAAAAATATAAATAGATCCAAATTCTTTTTCCTGAAACAATTATAAAAAAACTATTATCCAAGAATATTATATATTATAACATTATAATATTTCCATTAGACTGTTTTTAGACATTTCTTATTTCATTATTGACCCTTATCTTATTAGTTTAACCCTCGATAAAGCAATTTTTACCTTAACTGTGGTATTTAGTTTTGATTCTGTTTAATTTTTATAATGGAAAAAAATATTTTTTATAATAGTTGATATAAATTATTTTTATTAAGAATATAAAATCTTTTTTTAGAATTAAATTCAAATGAGTGAAAAAAACAATTTAAAATTAAACTGCACAGGCAACAAAAGTTCGGTTTTACAAATAGAAAGTTCTCACAAGTATAGAATATTCTAATATAAAAGATCAATATTAAATTGATTCAAATGACCTAGTTATATATATTTTTATATAATATCACTACATTTACTTTGAAACCAATTTAAAATATATTTTAACTTATTAGATAATTTAAATGAAAATGCAGTGTTCAAGAAAATGTTTATTTTTCACTATTCATAAAAAGATTAATATATTTTAAAAATCACAATAATTATCCCAAGGAACTATTATAAAAGTATATTTAAGAAATAAATTTTAGTTTTTACTATATATTTTCTAAAAGTGGTAATAATTTATAACAAATTATGTGTTTAAAGCACAAATAAAGATCTTTTTAGAAGAAAAATCTTTTTCATAAAAAGTTTCTTTTCCTTAAAAATGATTAATATATTTTTTTAAAAAAATATATTTCAAAAAAAGTTATTTTATAAAAGATTTAAACATATATTTTTTATAATTTATTTCTTACTATTTATAATATCCAACTAAACAACTATGTTATAAGTGCCATGTTTATGTAATAATATTTTAACAGACACATGCATTTCGTTTATACATGGTGTTGTTTGCATTGAAAGATATCAAAGAAGTGGAATTAATATATATAAATTTTTGGCATATTACATTATCTTATGATATTAATGTTGTGTGTCATCTATTATATCAATTATAATTCCCCTCTTTTAGAATCATAATGTTTTATATTCTACCCCATAAATAAATTGTATCCTCTGAATTTAGCCTTGATCCCAAAAATCATGGGTTTGAAATTTGAAAATTTATTTTTGGGAAACCCACATCCTAAAAGGGTATAATAAATCTTCTTTATAATAGATAAAGGTATTTATGATGGTCATCTAGAATAACACATTAATAGGTTTATAAGTAAGAGAACCTAGGTGGAAAATGAAAATATGCATATAGAAGAGAATAATAATTCCCAAGGATTAATATAGAGTGATAGATATCATGGTTATCAGAATTTTTTCTGCAAAAAAATCATAAATATTTGATCAGTTAAAAAAATCATTAATTCAATAGAAATAAAATTAATAGGATAATGTTTATTCTTGTGGTATTTTTCCTAAAGTTGAGGGATTATGTTTCCATTATTATATAAAACATGATAAGATGTAGTTAAAATTATCATACATTCGAGATTATTTTATCAATTATAACTTTATATAATACACAATAAAATTAATCAATAATATGAATTTTTATGCATGAACCACCAAAATTAATATTTAACATAATATTTTCCAAATAAAAAAATGAAAATATTTCTTATTGTCTCTAGATATTTTCTAAGACAAAAATGGTTATATCTTGTTATCCAATAACACCAAGGTTGAACTAAATCCATTCCATAAATACTTACCCTTAATACTCATGTAATATATGTCTGTCCAAAATTAAAAGGAAGGTTACTAAATCAAAATTGTATTCCCCCAATAAATATCAAGTGTCTATTAAGGTCACATTCCAAATATTTTAACACATTGGTGACCATAAAATCTTGAAGAAAATGTTCATTTTTCTTAAAAATAAAATCTTCATTTGTTGAATATATCATATAAATCAAAAAATATAGTAAACTCTAGAAATGTTTACATAAAACATAAAATAACTAACCAATTTAATGGTTAATAATACTATCCCATAAATATCTCTTTATCATTATTATCTAAACATAGAGAATATATTTAGTCTTATCTTCCCTCAATCATATTTAAAAAAATAAAATTTCCACTCAATCACTTTTCTAGGTCATCAGATCCATTCAAAATATACGAACAAATACTTAATGAAAAATTATTGTAGCATAATCCTTCTACATTTAACAATAATTATAACCAAAATATCATTTACAATAATAATCATATTACATAACTCTTGATTCCAAACCAAAGAACATTAATCCTTACACTACATTGAAGTAATAAAATAATCTTGACCTTGATCTCTTAGAATCTTATAAGGTGTATTCCCTCAATGTTTGGGGAATTAGTTTTTTGGGGTGCCTAGTCTCATCATAGATTAAGTATTAAAAATTTACTGAATTTTTAATTTCTTTTCAATCATGATAATGGAGGAAATTCTCTCCATAATTGTAGAAAACTATCATACCCTTTAATAAAGTACTAAAGTATTTCTTTCCAGAGTTATCAAGTGAGGAAAATCCTTTTATTCCATTATTCCCATTATCCGTTTATTTATCTATCATTCCATTCTTCGATTGAATCGCTTTTAAAACAAAATACACAGATAATTATTTTTCTTACATTATGGAACATGATATTATGTTCTCATATAATAATAATTTTTGGGATAATAGTGCCCTTAAAAGGTTAGATTAAGCCCATAAGAGAAATAATCTTTCATACTCGTTGGATTACATACATTGATGCAGTTCCAATTCCATCCAAAATGAAATATTTCTAAATAATGGTATATAATATATTATATCATTTTAAAATGAAATATATTGTATAATCTTGAAACTAATGAAACGCTTAACTTTAATTGAAAATTTTATTCATGGATTGTCTCATAATCATAATAATTGTTTCTTTATGAATTTTTTCAAATCATAAATATATATTCAAAACCATATTAATGTATAGTAAATAAAATCCCCAATGGGAATCAAACCAAGTTGTATTTAAGGCTCATTTTTCATGTTCTAGGTACTGTTTGAGTCAATCCTAACATAAATTTTTCAGAGTTGTTACCACTAGGTACATCTGTTCCAAAACCACATCAACTTATAGTATATATATATATTGATTTATTTTAAGGTAAACCTTATATTATATACCTTCACAAAAAAAAATTGATGTTCTTATATTCTTCTAATAACTTTTAATCACAGGGTTATGTTCTATAATATGTGGTTCACTAAATTTAGTTCCTATAATTTCTACTAAAAATTCTCTAATACCAACAATAAAGACCTCAACCACAGTTTTTTGAATCCAGTGTCTTCCTTATTTCAATGGAATAAGATACAAGAAATGAAATACCAAAGAGTATAATAGTTTTTTTTTAAAATATTTTAACCTGAAAATCACATTTCATTTTGAAATATTGAATATATAATGTATTTTCTTTGAGAACACCATTATTCAACTTAGTGTATCCCTGCATATTAATTAAAAAAACTTCTTGGTATCCTTGGGAAAATAAAACATAGGAAATGAGTTATATCATATTCATAGTAAGAGTATTAAGGCAATGTAAGTTTTCTTAAATAAATAAAAATAATACTTATGGAAAGGTAAATCACTAAAACACATTTCTATTCATTAATAACATGAAATTAATAATGAAGGAATAAATAATGATCCATTAAATCCATATAAATAATGATATAATATTGAAACATATCCATGGATAATATAAATAACAAAATTATCGCGTGGACATCAATATATGATATCATAATGAGGGAATACGTAATTTCAGACATTTAAAACAAGATGTCAAGACCATTCACATAACATTTTACATCTATGCATAAAAACCTATCTGATATGGAAAACTAATTTTTCTCATGAGACCTATTGATTCATTATATGGATATCTATAACAAACAACCACAAATCACATACTAATTTTAATGCATTAATTATATGAATACGGTGAAACATAATCAACATAAACATTTGTATTAAAACAATATAAAAAATTTAAATACATGCCCTAATTAAATAAACATAACCATAAACCATCCAATATTTTATTGTAAATAGTAATAGACCTGTAAATCCTTAGTAATTAAAATTAAAAAATCCAAAAAACGATTAAGGATTATTTAAAAACATATCCCCAGTGGATCATAAGTACCATAAATGGTAAAAATCAGTAATGAATAGAAAAAAATATCATTAAAAACAATTTTGTGGAACATATCCAATTCACATTGAAAATCATGTTTCAAAACAAAAAAATCACAAAAAATTTAATAAAATTATATTTGAAAATAACCTTTCAAAAAATTTAAAATATTTTTTAAAATATTGGTTGCTCATTACATTCTAAAATCTCATTCATTTCATACACATTAAAATAATGATTCCTTACAAACATTCAATAAAATCCAATTATGACTTGTTTTGAAAATGGCATGATGATTCCTTAAAAAAGATTTGTAATGTAAAATTTGTAAAATTTTATTTAATAAATAATTTTATATATATTGAAAATCCACTTATTGAAATATTTTTTTTATATGTGGATTTTTGTGGGAAATTATTTCCAACCGAAGATAGAAATAAAATAATATTTACTTACAATATTATCAATCATTCTAAGTACCAAAATAGTAAAAATGAAAATATAACCTGAAAAAGTTCTGGAATAACTATATGAGAGTAATATACATTTATTTTAAGATAGAAATATCAAATAATTCCCTTAAAAATACTTAAACAAAAACAATCTAAAAAAATGATGATATTGTGAAATAAATTGTTACCACCTTGGAAACTTCTGAATCATAAGCAACATAAAATAAATAATATTAACATTAAACATTAAATATAATGAAGATAAATTGGATCATTACAAAACATATCCAATGTTAATTATATACACCACACAAATTAATAATTGGTGAATATGGTGAATGTATCATTGATGTAAAATAGATATGAGAAACCATCACCTCTAGTTCAACATCCTTCATATGTGTCTGAAGATCCTATATAATAAATATTGGTTTAATTTACATAAATATAAAAAAAAATATAATATAGTATGTGATATACTTAGAGTCCTTTATCACCCATTTATGAACACTTCTTTTTTTAAATTCACTACTTCAGTTGACAATTACTTCATTTTTCAAGTATGTTTTAGTTCGGTAATTTGGGTCCTTTTAATTCGATCATGGATAAATCGTTTTAAAAAAAATATTCATGATATAAATATAATATATATTCATCACATATTTTTTATAGTAATATATAATTGTTAGTGGAATAAAATGGATAACATAGTTCATGGAGATTGTAGGTAGTTTGTGCGCATGAACTTTGATTCCATTTATCTTAATAGATGGAAATAATGGAAAATATATATTAATGAATATTGAAATAAAAAATATATCTTAGTATAAAAAATATATATTCACCAAATATATGTTTATTACCATCCATGTAAAAATAAAATGAAAAACATTCCACATCACTACGTGGAAATGGTAGTCCACACAAAAGCTACAATTTTGTTATTTTTTTGAATGAATTGGAAATTATAATGTTGGATGTGATATTATATTTAAATAACTTTATTATATCATATTTATCAAATATATTTAATAAATTGAACCTTAATACCCTTCACGTAATGCATGAGTGAAAAAAAATCACATCGCTTCGTGAGGTGGTAGTTTGTCGTACAGATAAGCGACGTTATAAAATCCCATGCATAATGGAAAGTAAAAATTAATATGTGATATGAAAATCCTATTTGTAAAATATTTTAATAAATATAAAATACATATGTCACATCCAATATTTTATCAATATTTGAATATTATGGATGGAAAATGAATTACTACGGTTCGAAAGGCAATACTTGGTCGTACACATGATCGACTATTTTGTTTCTCATTTGATAGATTCGAAAATGGATACGGGTTACTCCATTAACATAATGAAATATAATTATATATTAGATAGTGTTATTGTTATATTATCATATATTAATAAGGTTTTATGGAGGTTTCACTAAATAAATCAAATAGACACATTTATGAATAATATCTCTTCTTCATATTTCCACTTTATATATATGTGTGTGTGTGTGTGTGTGTATGTATGTATGTATGTATCCATATATAAGTATATATATATATGTCTAAATCCTTTCATGGAATTATGAAAAATAAAAATAATGCCTATAGAATTTGATAATGTAATTAAATAAAGTATTCTTATATGTATTGTCAAGAAAAAATTGATTTTTGGGTGTGAAGAGGGGATGAGAGGAGCGGCTTTTTATAAGAGGTCGAGAGGATGCACATAGAATTTGTGAAAATATAAACTAATATACCTATTTTTATCCAGAATAATGACTCCAAAATGGGTTATACTATAACCATAGATATTATAGTGTTGAAATAAGTCCATAAAATTGTTGTTTGACAAGACTTGGGATATTTTTAGCCGTTATCTCCTTAGTTTAACCCCTAGTAAACCCATTTTTACCATCATTGTGATAATTATTTTTTATTATTTTTACATCTAATTATGGAAAAATCAAGTATAAATTAATATATAAAAAATTTATTCTTATTTCAAAAATATATTCCATTTTTTTTAATTTAATTCACATGATTGGAATAATACATTTTAAAATTAAACGTCATATGCGATGAAAAGTGGTTTTCCAAAGAACAAATTCACATAAGTATATAATATTTTAATAAGAAAAATAAATATTAAAATGAATCTAATAAAATATATTATTCAAATTATAATATATTTGGACTAGATTTATATTAAAAATAATTTAAAATAAAATTTTACTTTGAGTATAATATAAATAAAATTATATTTTTAAATAAAAATAAGTATGTTTTCAATATTCATAAAAAATTAATAATTTCAAAATAATCCTACTAGTATACCCAAGGATATTTTTAACATGTAGATTTTCAAAAATAATTTTATTTTTTCAAAAAATATTATAAAAGTTGGAATGATTTATTTTAAATTTTGTTCTCAAAGTGTGAATAAGGATCATTTTAAGTAAACATGTTTCTTTATAAAACATTTATTTATCTTTCAAATGATTCTCATTTTATTTATAAACATTATATATCTGATGAATTTATTTTATAAATGTTAAAAACAAATAATATTCATAATCTAGTCATTACTATTCATAATCTCCTACTTAATGATTAGGTTATAATGGCCATGTTTAATTAATAATATTTAAATAGAATATCCTGTTTCATTTAAACCCAATGTTATGTGATTTTCAAGAAATTAAAGGGATTGAGTCATCATGATCATGCAAATGTTTATTGAAAGTAAAGGAAGGAACAATAAGAATCCAACCCTCCAGCCCCCGATAATGAGGACCAGGTATGATATTTATTTTTCAAGTCATTCTCTTCTAAGATTGATTTTTCCTGTCAATTGTGAAATCTAATATAATTTTCCTCTGTTAAAATATCAGTGTAATGCCTCAAAAAATTATAAGCATAGTTTTATTTCAATAAATTTTTACTAAATGATTTGATAAAAAATGTTTATATGAAATATTACCTTTATGGGTAATTTTATTTATTCTTCTATATTTTTTTATAATTTAAATATATGATTTAATGTTTTAAACATCTTGAAATTAAATTATTTATATTAAAAATATAAGTCTTATTTATAATATAATTTAAGATATTGTAAATTTGTGCACAATAAATGAGAATTATAAATTATTATATCTGATTAAAATAATGATGATACATTACAACTTATTATCATAACACCTCTTTTGACTAAATTGTTTCAAATTTTAAATACACAACAACCATTAGGAATAGAAGGGGACAAATTAAAACAAACATTCTCGCTGAGATATTGTATCATGCATCATTTGGATCCATAATCAGTGGGATTTCATCGATGATAATGATACTACAAATACAAATAAATGGAAAAATAAGAATCATGATCACGAGTAGAGTACTGATATGCGTAGTGTCTAGATACTAAAATTCTTTCAAAGTCGGATATTTATTAAAAAAATACTCAGGACCATTGGGTTATAATCGATGAGGATTCAAAAAATGTATGTAATGATGAAATGAGGATACATCAATTTAAATACATTAATAATGTACATATATACATGCATATTTCATTTTAAAATATGATTCAGTATTAAATTGAATAAAAATATTAAATATTTAAATTATAATATGTTGATATTAGAATTAATAAATGTATTGGACAATATCTATAAATTCAATTTTAATTTTTTCAACTAATATTATAATATCGGTGTGTAAAATAAAAAATTATGGTGATAATAATATTTATAAAATATTTATTGTTCCCTAGGGGTTTGATCTAAAAATTAATCGATTTGAAAATGTGATGATCAAATTAAACTTGATGTTGTAAGACAATGATTATAATTATATTTATAATAATGATGTTGATAACAGTGTTTGATTGTTAATGATAAAATAATAATTTCTTAAAATTATAATAATATATAAAAATTAGTAAGTTATTTATATACTTATAAATATAAGTCTGATCCTAAACCAAAAAATGTAATGAAAATAAATAAAAAATTAAAACAAGAACAAGAAGAAAATGAAAAAAAATCAATAAATGAGAGGACCCATCACACATATTCTTCCTCAGGACACTATTGACACTGAACAAGTCCCTTTATCCATCACAACTAACAAGAACCATCAAATCTCCCCGTAGGAGACTACGAATTGTCCGTCTGGTCTTCCTCATTGCCTCACCTCCATCTAATGTAACTACCTCCCATAGCATCTCGAGTACGTAGTCTAGATGAACCCTCATTGTACACAAACTTTAAATGTAATGACCCAAACTTTTGTCAATGAAAATCCCTCTTGGTCTATTTAAATGTCTTAATATGTGAAATGGTTATACAACTTATGCACTTCTTTTGTTTTATGTTTCTGGAATTTAAAATACAATTAAGAATTATGATTGTTTCTAATACTTCCATTTAATAGTGATCACATGATTAGTATTAATATAGGGCTTTAAAAAATTCTTTTTACTCAGACAAAGGATGTGATGGCCTCATCCAGTAGACTTTCCCTGTATGAAGCCCATTTAACAGAGCTCAGAAAGGAGGTTTCATCTTTGGTCTTCACTCTTGAACAAGACCAAGCTGATCTTGAATACATTAAGCTCGAGTGGAACCACCTACGGGAGAAGTGAAAGTTAATAGACATTACCACACGAGCAATTTTATCCGAGCCACCCTAAGAGTATGTCACCATCGCGCACCTTACCCAAAGTTCTTATACGGTTATTTTAAGGGGTTATGTAACAAGACCCTAGTACTATGATTATGTACATTATTTTAGTATATAATAATAAATATACTTTCAATTAATTATTTTTACTTTGTAAATAGTTTTTATATCACAAATAGTATTTTTAGTTAAATATTTAACTAAGAAATCTATTTTGATGAATTAATGTATTTTTTAATTAAATAATATTTTAAAAATATATTATTATTATTATTAAATTAATTTTTATTAAATATAAATGATTTTATAATTTTATGAATGAAATTGTAATTTTTATTAAGGTTTGAAAGACATTTTTGTCAAAACCCGTGAATTTTAAATAAATGTCAGTTTTTATTTTATAAGTAAAAATTAACATATGTAGAAAATTATTTAGATAAAATAAATGTTATTTGTAAAATTCTGACATCGAAATTATCTAACGGTGAATTTTTCATAATTTTCTGAGACAATAAAATTTTTGGGTAAAAATTAAATATCGTATAAATATATAATGTTTTTATGACAACATAATTACCCAATAGTGATATAATAAAATATTATAATCTATATTTTCGTCCAATATATGTCTAACCATTAAAATAATGTGATTTTAGGTTTGTTTTATTTATTTTACAAATCATTAGTGGACCCTCCAAAACTTATATAACATTTTGTATTTTTAAATTGTTTTCCTTGAGAGTGTAACTCACCTCCACATAAGAAACCCTATTATTTTAAGAATTTCGGCCATTAACCTTATAAAATATTGTTTTCCACTCCCCTTTGGCAGAAACCATGGGCGAAAACCAAGAGCTAGTTTGTGGTTTTGTTTAATTTAATGTGAGGTGTCCCAAACCTAAATAATAAACAATTCCCTCTCCTTTCTTATATAAACCCACCCAAGCTCCCACATCCTCTTCACTGAAATCCTTTTAAGTTCGTCCAAATTCTACCCTCCTCTCCCTATTATCCTTCCGAGGTGACCTAAATCTTTCCAAGGGCCCGATTTTCAAGCTTTCATTGTTACTCTTCAAGGTAAAGGAATTTTTCACCCTCCCCTTTTAAGATATGACTTCCTTTATGTCGTTTCTTCTAGTTTCCATCTCTTTATGTTGAGGGTATGTTATTATATTTTATCATTACCTTTCATTTAATTTATAATTTTTTAGAGACCCTATCCTCCCTCATCAATTTGTTTTCTGAATTTTTAAGTGACCTCATTAGGCTGATGAATTTCTTGAAAAGAAATCCCATATTCTCTTTTCCTTCATGTCTCTTTTTCATGTGGTATGTCATTAAAATATTTATAGAATGATTTTATTTTGTACCCATATTGTATTATGAATTATTTATGAGTGTGTGACCTTTTTCTAATCTCTTTTCAATTTTTTCTAAAACCATGTAATATAGTGGTTATGCTGCAGAAATTTCTCCTCCAAATTTCTATCTCCTTCTCTCCAAAAATTCTATTTTTTAATTTATGTGAATACCCAGACCTATTTAGTTTCAATGGGTATTCATAAATATATAAATATGATATATTTTATTCTGTAATTGACATAAATATAACCTTCATTACCTTTTCATTGCTTATAAATGACATAATGATCTTATTTTTTTAAGAACATTTAAAACGTCACGATCTTGAAATGAAACCCATTTCATTTATTCTCCATGGGTTATTTATGTAATTTTTGATTATGATCTATGTGGTTCACATGAAAATAAATATATGTTAAGGGTGTGACCTGATAGCACTCCAATGCATTGGGTAAAGAATTTAATCTCTAAAGATGACAAGTTTCACGATACCTTGGTGAATAACCTTGGTAAAGTTTATGACACCTCGAGGTTTTATCTTGGTGATATGTTCCTGAATGTCTAAAAAAAATGTTCTAGCCACATATTCAAGTAATGTTTCATGCTTTTTCGTTATGATATTCTTATACTTCCATTTCTCATGTCATTATGTTTTTTACAAGTTCTTATTGATATTACAAGTAAACTGATTCCCATTCTTTCCTTACTGGGTCTTCTGCTCTCCCTTTCCATTGATGTATGTCTCCAGATTATAAGATTCAGTAATTCTACTTAAGATGAATTTATTATAAATCCTTAAAAGTTTATTAGAATAATTTTTTATGTTATTTTCATGTATTATGTTCCTGATTTCCAAGACACTAGTCTTTAAAGATCCTATATTTGTAAAATGTAATGAAAAGTTATGTAAAAATAAGGTGGGATGCCATAGTTGGTATTAGAGGATAGTTTAGTTATTTATGGAAATTAGGCTATGAAAATTGTAGGAAGAAACCTATAGAAAATTTTAAATACAATAAAACTTCCTGCTATGTTGGTGAGTAATGGGAAAATGGTTAATCAAACAAATACATCCCTATCTGGATACGAGCAGGCAGAGGCGGCTCTGGCACATATGTACATAGGGGTAAAACCTGAAAACACCACTTTGAGCTAGACTAAACGGGAACTAGTGCATGAAAATGGGCCTCGCTGCACTCTTGGTTATGACATTCCCGAGGGATACGTTTAGTTAATCATAATATTTTAATGAATCATTATGAAGGAATTATAGAGTAAAGTTATAGTTTAAGCATGATATTTTAAGACATAAAATCCTTTATAGTTAATAGATTTTTTAATGGAATAAGTTTCTCACTAAGGTTTTATTTTTTTAGAAAATGGTGGGAAATATGAGGAACTATGAAAATGGTTACTACAATGGAATATGCACTGACAGACCTCCGATGGAATCTGGAATGGAAACATTCATGTGAATGATGAACCAACTAACAAAAGTTATGGGAAATAACTTGAATCCAGCTAAGAGACCAATATATCCATGAAGGAAAAAACTATTTGTTGAACCCTTTATGCATTAACGACCACCAACCTTCAGTGGATTGAACGACCCATTGATTTTCGAACAATGTATCAGCTATATCAAGAATATCTTTTCTGTACTCCATTGTTCTGAATAATGGAAGGACACACTGGCTATCTATTTCTTAGAAGGAGAATCTGATTAGTGGTGGGAACTAATTAAAAACAAAATTCCAAGATAAGAAGTTGAAGCTATGGAGTGGGAAGAGTTCAGAAAGATATTCTTCAACAAGTATTTCCCTCGATCGATGAGAACGAGAATGGAGAAGGAGTTTCTCGAGCTAAAGCAGAAGAATAATAAATCTGTGGGAAGATACAAGATGGACTTCCCAAGGATTTCACCTTACATCTCTATCTTTTTCATGGATCCAAATGGAAATGTTGATAGATTCTTCGGTGGACTGAGACCTCATCTACGGAAGAATATAGCTAACCGAGACTATGATAGCTTTGACGAGATCATGCAAAGTGCGATGAATGTTGATCTAGAGTTTGGTGACACGCAGTGGTATCACAAATTAGATGATAAGAAGAGATCAATAGAGCCCAGCTTAGGTAGGACCTTTGATCCCAGCAGAGGAGGCAAGAAAGTGTAACATCCCACCTGTAATAAATGTGGGAAGAAGAATTCGGGGAACCGCCTGCTTGGAAGAAAGAAATGCTACAAGTGTGAGAGAAATTTCCATATTTCAATGAATTGTAGTAGGGAGGTGAAACCTCAACTTCCAGACACTAATGACATGTGGAAGATGGTGCAGGCCCTACCTGGTGTCCAGTGCTTTATGTGTGGACAACATGGTCACTTTTACAATCACTGTCCAAATCCGAGGGTAGTGGAGAGGAACCACCATCTGCATCAACAAAGGTCAAGGGATAAAGGTCATAATTTTACTATCATGATAGTTGAAGTTGATGCTTCGAATGATGTGGTAGCAGGTACTCTTGTTGTTCTCTCAAAGTTATCAAGTACTTTGTTTGATTTTTGTTCTATGCATTCCTTTACTTCCTCTAATTTTGCAATGAATTTAGTATCAACCCCTGATTTTCTAAAAGAATAGTTATCTGTCAAGACTCTTGGTGGGATTATCCATGAATCATCATTTTTTAAAAACTCTAGTATTTAATTTGGTGACCACAATCTTATCGCAAATCTAGTCGTCATTCTCACTCTAGAATTCGACATTATACTAGGGATGGACTGGCTCTCAAAGTATAATGTTAAGATCAAATGTAGAAGTAAGGAAATATTGGTAGTCTTGAATGGAACACCTATAGCTATCTTCCAAGGGGAGATATCACAACCAGACCCTTGTCTAGAAAAACCCGTTATATCCTTCTTTATGGAGTTGATCGATGAAGAAGAAGAAGGATATTAGAGTTTAAGGATAGAAAATGTCCCCATCATCTATGAATATGTTGAAGTATTTAATGAGGACTTACTTGAACCTCCCCTAAAAATAGAGGCAGAGTTCTCCATTGAGATCATATCTGGATCTCATTTGATATCAAAGACCCCATATAGGATGGTAAATTTGGAGTTGGAGTAATTAAAGGAACAACTCCATGATCTTTTGTGTAACGGGTTTATCTGACCGAGTGTGTCTCCTTGGGGAGAACCAGTTCTCTATATAATGAAGAAGGATGGATCGATGCGGCTATGCATTGATTATAGATAACTTAATGGGATTACAGTAAAGAAAAAATACCCTCTTCTAATAATTAATGACTTATTTGACCAAATCGTGGGGCTCAATTCTTCTCTAAGATTGATCTTCGTTCTCATTATCATCAATTGAGGAATAAAAAATAAGATATTCCAAAAATTTCCTTCCTATCAAGATATGGGTTTTATGAGTTTGTCGTTATGACCTTCATACTGACTAAGGACCTAAAATTTTTATGGATTTTATGAATAAAGTCTTTATTGACGACCTTAATAACTTTGTGGTTGTTTTTATTGATGATATTCTTATATATTCCGAAATTTGCGAGGAGCATGACGATCATCTAAGGGTTATTTTTTAAACTCTATGGATGGAGAGTATTTTTGGAAGGTTCAGAAAATGTGATTTATAGTTACAAAAAGTTGCTTTCATGGTCCCCATTGTTACTAACGAAGGAATTACAATTGACCCTACGAAGACAAAAGTTGTAAAGGAGTGGCCTCAGCCTACAACAATAACTGAGATTTGTAGTTTCTTTCATTTAGCGGGATATTATACGAGGTTTGTGAAAAAATGTTCAGGACTTTATAATACATTAACCATGTTTACTCGAAAAGAGGTCAGATTCTTCTGGAAAAAGGAGTGTGAGGATTGTTTCCAAGAGCTGAAGAATAGATTGGTTACTACACCCATGTAAACTCTACCCTCATGTGAAGAAGTATTTGTTATTTTTAGTGATGCATCTTTTAAAGTGCTTGGGTGAGTCCTCATGAAAAATGAAAAAGTCATTGCATATGAATCTCAACAGTTGAAGACTCATGAGCAGAACTATCCTACGCATGATCTGGATCTAGCTGCAGTTTTTTTTCCTCTAAAGATGTGGAGGCACTATCTTTATTGGGAGGAATGTGATATATACACAGACCATCAAAGATTGAAGTATATTTTCACACAAAATTAATTTAAAATGAGACAAAGGAGATGGTTGGAATTTCTTAAAGACTGTGATTGTTCAATTCATTATCATCCCAAAAGAGGGGACAAAGTTGTTGATGCATTAAGAAGAGAAGACCCTGTTGTTCTTTCCATGATGGGGATTCAAAAAGATCCATTTATCAATGACCTAGTAATGTTGGAAATAGGAATTATAAGGGAAAGGAAATCATCAACCCTAACACAAATTATATCTCAACCATTATTACTATATAATATCAAGAAATCTCAGAAATAATATACTTTATTATAGAAGAAGTTTGAGGCTGTGAAGGATGGGAAGATTCCTGATTACAATATTGATCAAGAAGGTGTTCTGAAATTTCCTACAAGACTATGTGCTCCATCTATTCTAGAAATAAAGAAGGATTAGATGGATAAATTTCATAGATCTACTTTATCTATACATCCTGGGAGGAAAAAATGTATAGGGACCTTTGTGATCATTATTGGTGGGATAATATGAAAAGGGAGATTGTTGACTACACTTCAAGGTGCCTGGTATGTCAGAAAGTGAAGGAAAAGCGACAACTTCTTAAAGGGGTATTGCAACCACTACCCATACCAGCATGGAAGTGGGATGATATCAATATGGACTTCGTCACTGGTATCCTAAGAACATGAAAAGGAAAAAATACGATATGGGTTGTGGTGGACCATCTAACCAATACTACCCATTTTATCTCTATTCGAGAAGATTTCTCCCGTGATCAACTTGCAAGGATTTATGGGAAAGAAGTGGTAAGGCTGCATGGAGTTACACTTTCTATCGTATCTTATCGTGATCCAAGGTTCAGATCAAAATTCTAGAGAAGTCTTCAACAAGCTCTAAGCACTGAATTGAATTTTAGAATGGCCTATCAACCCCAAACTAATGCCTAATCTGAAAAGACTATTCAAACACTCGAGGAAATACTGAGAACGTGCTCAATGGAATTTAAAGGTGTATGGGATGAACATCTCCCTATAGTTGAGTTCTCTTACAACAATAACTTCCACTCGAGAATTCAAATGGCACCCTATGAATCTCTATATGGGTAGAGATGTCGAGCTTCTACTTGTTGGGATGATGTTGGTGAGAGAAATCTTCTTGGGCCTGATATTGTACAAGAGATGAGGAAAAAATTCCACGCCATCCAGCAACACATTAAGGATGCTCAAATCTGGAAAAAGAGCTACACTGACAACCATTGAAGGGACTTGGAGTTTGATGTAGGTGATAAAGTCTTTCTTTAGATTTCACCTTGGAAGAGATTCGTGAGGTATGTGAAGAAAGGGAAGATCATACCTAGGTACATTGGCCCCTATGAAATCCTTTATCACGTGGGATTAGTGGCCTATTAGATTGCACTTCCTCCAAATCATGCACAAGTTCATGATGTTTTCCACGTATCCCTCTTGAGGAAGTACATACCTGACCCTTCCCATGTACTAAACCTAGAGGTGGTACAACTAAAACATGAACTCTCTTATGTGGAGTAGCCGGTGGAGATCTGGGATCGTAGAGTGAAGGTTCTACATAACAAGACTACCAACCTTATTAAAGTGTTGTAGAGGAACAACAAATGCGAAGAAGCCACGTGGAAACTAGAGGAGTCTATGAGGAAGAAGTACCCACACATTTTCTCTTTTTAGCGTATGAATTAAAATTTCAGGGATGAAATTTCTTAAGGGAGGTAGATTGTAATGACACAAACATTTGTTAATGAAAATTCCACTTGATCAAATTTAATGTTCTAAATTGTGAAATGGCTATACATCATTTTAACTTCTTTTGTTTTAATTTTTTTATTTAAAATACCATTAAGAATTATGACCACAGCTAATATAGCTGTTGAACAGTAATCACATGATTATTATAAATATACGGCTTTAAAAAATTCTTTTTACGCAAACAAAGGAAGCGATGGACTCATCCAGTAGAATTTTTCCATATGTAGCCCATTTAATAGAGATCAAAAAGGATATTACGTCATTGGGCTTGACTCTTGACCAATCCCAAGCTGAGCTTGAATATGTTAAGATCGAGTGGAACTGCCTACAGGAGAAGTGGAAGTTAATAGAGATTACCACTCGGGCGATGGTATCTGAGCCACCCCAAGAGTCTGTCATCATCGCGCACCATACCCTAAGGTCTTATGCGGGTGTTTTAAGAGGTTATGTAACAAGACCCTAGTACTATGATTATGTACATTATTTTTGTATATAATAATGAATGTACTTTAGTTTTATTATTGTTACATTGTAAATAGTTTTTAAAGAACAAATAGTATTTTTAGTAAAATATTCAACTAAGAAATCTATTTTGATGAATTAATAGATTTTTGAATTAAATAATATTTTAATAAAATATTATTATTTTAAATTAATTTTTGTTAAAAATAAATTATTTTATAATTTTATGAATGTAATTTTAATTTTTATTAACATTTGAAAGCCATTTTTGTCACAACCCATGAATTTTTGATAAACGTCAGATTTTATTTTAAAAGTGAAAATTAACAAATTTAAAAATTATTTTGATAAAATGAATATTATTTTAGGAATCAGGATGCCACAATTATCCAATGGTGACTTTTTCATAATTGTCTGAGGTGGTCAAATCTTTGGGAAAAAATTAAATACTGTATAAATATATAATGTGCTTTATGATATCATAGTTACCCAAAAGTGATATAATAAAATGCAATAAATTTTATGTTCGGACAATATATGTCATACCACTAAAATAATGTGATTTTGAGTTTGTTTGATTTATTTTAAAAAAAAATTAGTGGACCCTCTTAGTCTTATATTACATTTTGTCTTTTTAAATTGTTTTACTTGAGAGTGTGACTCACCTCCACATAAGAATCCCTATTATTTTAAGCATTTCGGCCACTGACTTTATAAAATATTGTTTTCAAGTCCCTTTTCATAGAAACCGTGGCCAAAAACCATGGGCATATTTGTGGTTTTTTTTAAAATTTAATGTGAGGTGTCCCAAACCTAAATAATAAAAAATTCCCACCCCTTTCCTTTATAAACCAACCCAAGATCCAACTTCCTATTCACTCAAAGCCTTTGAAGTTCTTCTAAACTCTACCCTCCTCTCTCTAGTATCCTCTCAAGGTTCCCTTAATCCTCGCAACGTCCCGAATTTCAAGCTTTCAATGTTACTCTTCAAGGTAAAGGAATCTTTCACCCTCCTCTTTTAAGCCATGATGTCTTTTATGTTGTGTCTTATAGTTTCCATCTCTTTATGTTGACGATATTTTCTTATATGTTTTCATTAATTTCCATTTCATGTCTAATTTTTTAGAGACTCTTTCCACAATCTTCAATTTGTTTTTTGAATTTTTAAGTGATGTCGTTAGGCTGCCGAATTTCTCGTAAAAGAAATTGCATCATCTCTTTTCCTTTATGTTTTATTTTAATGTGGTATGTCATTTAAATATCCATACCATTATATTATTATGTATACATATTGTATTGTGAATTTTTTATGATTGTGTGACCCTTTTCCCCACTCTTTTCAATTATTTCTAAAACTATGTTATATAGCCGTTATGCTGTATAAATTTTTCCTCAAACTTTCTATCTCTTTTTCTCCAGAAAGTATCCTGTTTTATTTATGTGAATACACAGAAATATTTCGTTTCTATGGGTTCTTATAAATATATAAATATGATATATTTGATTCTGGAATTGACATAAATATATCCCTCACTCCCTTTCCATCGGTTATAAATGACATAATGTTCTTATTTTTTTTAAGAACTTTTAAAATGTCACAATCATGAAATGAAACCCATTTCTTATTTTATCCATGGGTTATTTATGAAATGCTTGACTATGATCTATGTGGATGACCTGAAAATAAATACATATTAAGGGTGTACTTTGATATCACTTCAATGCATTGGGTCTCTAGAGATGACAAGTTTCATGATACCTTGGATAATAACCTTGGTAATTTTTATGACACGGTGGTGTCGGACCTTGGTGATATGTTAATAAATGTCTAAACGAAATATTGTAGCCACATGTTCAATTTATGTTTCATGTTATTTTCATTATGATATTTTTATACTCTTGTTTCTCATGTCTTTATGATTTAATCAAGTTCTTATTGGTATCACAAGTAAGCATATTCCCTTGCTTTCCATACTAGGCCTTCTGCTCACCCTTTCCTTTGATGTATGTATCAAGGTTATAAGATGTAGTAATTGTACTTCATATAAATCTATGATGAATCCCTACTAGTGGATTAGAATAATGTTTTATGTTATTTTCTTGTATTATGTTCTTGATTTCCAAGACAATAGACTTTAAAGATCCTATCTTTGTAAAATGTAATGAAAAGTTATGTAATAATAAGGTGGGATGCCATATTCAACCACAAGCTATGGTGAATATGAAAAGCATCACCTTGTACCTTCTCAAATATCCCTCTGAGTTGGGGCATAAATTGTACATTCACATCCTATTCTATTAACTCCAAAAATTGGTATCTGATTCAATGATATCAGAACCATTTAATATATATGGCACTTATAGGGATAAATCCTTTTTCATTATAGGAAACAAAGACAATGCCCATTCTACTCTTTTCCTCCCTCCATATTTTCAACTGATTCAATCCAAATTGAATAATGTAGAAGGCCACTACTATCCACCTCTTTCGACTTCTCCAATTCGGTTTTCAATTTAGATGACGAGAATGATTTTATTTTATATATATATATATATAGATATATGTTAAATATCCATTTTTTAAGCACCAACATGTATATACATATGATATATTCAATTTATTTAATTATATTTGTACATGTATTAGACTTATGTTACATTTTATTTCTTTAAATCATGGATGTGTTTTTTCATATTAATATTTAATGGGATAATTTTTTTTTGGTATATGAGAATATATATATATTAATATACAAGTATAAGTAATATATTCTTGTTTATCAAACACACATATTCATACAATTATTAATTTAAAATTGTAATTATTAGTCTTCAATTTATAAAAATAATGACCTTCATTACTATATTTCATGTAAATGTGTATTATGTTGTCATTCCAAATTTGATTTTTTTTTAAAATATATTATTACATATATATATATATATTATAATATAATTTTTTCAAATATATATATATATATATATATATTATGTATGATTTTCAATTTATTAATGTTTATATTTTAGAATTTAAATCTATTATATGTATATATGTAAGTAATTGTATTTTTATTTACCAATAATATGTAAGTACTTTTGAGTATATACTTTATGTGATATAAGGGTTTTTAATACTAATGTTTTCAGAAACCAAGGTGTGAATGTGACACATTCTTCTCAAAATATTCCACGTTTATACTCATTATGGGTATATATATACATGTGTATGTATATAAATGTATACTAATTCTAATATTATGTTTTAATTAGTACTATATCTTCTTAAAATATTAAAACTAATAATCATAGTTATTTAAATTTTATATAATGGGTTTATTTTATTAAATATATATATATATGTATATATATACATGTCTTTCCATCCTTGCATGTTTCGAAATGAATTTGTAATTCATTTAAAAACATGAAATCAACCAAATTTATTTATTTAAATTAATCGATGAAGAATTTTTTATATAGAAAATAATAATTTTAAATTTCAAATATGTGTTATATGGTATTTATTTTTAAATTATATGTTAAGAGTATGTTTTAATATTACCAATAATTGTTCATGAATGAAAAATAATATACATTTATATATTAATAGGGGAATTATTTTTCAAAATATTAATTTTATTTTTACTATTATGTACACCATTGTCTTGTATTCTTATAATATTGTGTGAAATACATAAATGTTCATTGTTTACGATCATTGATGTATATATCATTTTATGTGAATAACAAATCACTATGTCTATTATTTTATATAAAATGTTTATTCATGTGTGTCATTATTTTATACATAAAACCAATTAAGGAAATCAATATTTAATACTTTTTTTATGGATGTGTTTTAAAAGATAAAGACAAACGTTTTCAAAAACAGTAATTAATGGAAAATTTTAATTACATGGATGTTAATTATTTTATTTTCAGACCATGTAAATGAAAATTAGTATGAAATTTCTTAGATCCAAATATAAAAATTGATTTCCTAATAAAGTAAATACTTTTACATTAACAAATTTTTATGTGAAGTTAATGTGTTGTTACGTTTTTAAATCAAATCCCCCAGTGGAAAAACAATATATATAAAGAGAGGAAAAAATGTTTTTGTAAAAAAATTGGCACTTGGACATTGTAAAAAATAAATAGATCAGGAGTGAACTCCTTACTAAGGAAGTGCATGGGCCCAAAACATACTACAATGTTTAAGTGGCCATATTTTTTTGTTTTTAAAATATTTTTTAGTATTTTTGAAAAAAACCACTGGTTTATTTTAAAGTGTTTTCATAGCATATGTTTTTTCAAAAAAAATGTTTTCAAAAGGGTAACTATTTTCACAGGCTACAATGCATTTTTAAAAGATAAATTATTTTCAAAAGGGAATATTTATATGTTTTAAATTGTGTCATTATTTTCAAATTCATTTTCAAGATCATTTTTTAAGACTTTTCAAAATAATTTTTATAAAGGTATTAAATTTTGAAAATTGTTTTCAAATTTATGTTTTTAAAATTATATGTATTTTAAAAGTATATTTAGAGTGTTTTTAAAAATATAATTTTAAAAGTTATTTTCAGAGTTATTTTACAAGATATATTTTTAAAAGTATTTTCAAAAGTATTGTCAAATTTATTTTAAAAAGTATATTTCAAATGGTATTATTATTTTAATAAAAATCACTTGCTTTTCAAAAACCCCTTATTGGGAAATTTTGGTCACCGTAATTTTTTATAAAAAAATAGCTTCACATAGATATTTCATGAAGTTTTGCTCGAAAAAGTGATATCATGGAAAAACATTTGTCACTGAATTTGTTTTATTGTTTTAACAATGATAATATGTAAAAGTGGACCAGTTATTCCAAATATTAAACTAGAAATGATAATCAGTTGTAAATATCTATTTATTTTTCAAAAAAAATTAAATAAAAAATAAATAGACATCATTTTTATATACCGGATATGGAAGCAAGTGTGTGAAGCTCTATATTTGGTATCAGAGGGATGGTTTAGATATATTTAGATACAATTATGTTTAGTTAAAATAAGTTATGTTTTTGAGTATAATCTTTTAGTAAAACATTTGGTTTATAACCTTTTTCATTGAGGAAAAATATGAGATTTAAAAATATAGTTCTTAACTCTTAGAGAGTTAAGTGACCATTATAAATATAGAACTCTATTAGTTCTAGGTTTACAAATTATTTTAGAAATAAAATTTATGTATTTTTTATTAGTGAAGACAAATGAATATTGAGGATGAAATTTTGTATAAGGGGGGCTGAATGTAAAGCCCCAAAAAAGTATAAGAATAGTTTTGTTTAATAATTTTTTTTTGAATGGTTTATTTTATAAATTTATATAAAGTATTACATTTATGTGTAAGTATATTTATTCTTCTATATTGATCAAATTTTAAATGTATTATTTTCTATTTTAATATTCTTATAATTAAATTATTTCCTTTAAAAATATAAGTTTTAATAATAAGACAATTTGGGATATATTATTTTATTAGACACAATAAATGGGACATCAAAATAAAAATATACTGTTAAAATAATGATGATTTATTACAATGTAGTAGGAGAACGACTATTTAAATAAAATTCATGGTAATTTTAAATATATAACAAACATAATTAATAAAAGTGGAAAAATTAAAAAAAACATGAAATCATAGATTTTGTAACTCGCCTCATCTGTATCCATAATTAGTAGGAGTCATCTGAAGATGATGATAAAAATAATAAAAATAAGTGGGAAAATAGATATCCATATCATGAGTAGAGTACCGATATGTGTGGAGTCTACATACTAAAATCCATTCTCAGTGAGAATTGATATAAAAACAAATGTTTTGGACTGTTGGGTTATAACAATTGAGGTTTTTAAAAAATATTTAATGATGAAATGAGGATATCGTAGATCAAATTGTTTTAAAAATTATATATATACATGAATATGTAATTTAAAAATATGTTTCAATATTAAATTGAATAATAATATTAAATATTTAAATAGAAATATGTTGATATTGGAATAAATAAATGTAGTAGACAAATATCTTTAAATAAACTTTTGTTTATGTTTTTTAACTTATATTATATATTTATTGTGTCAAATGAAAAAATAGGGTGGTGATAATATTTTTAAAATATTTATGGTTCTTTTGGTGTTTTATCTAAAATGAAATAAATTTGAAAATGAGATGATCTAATTAAAGTGAAGGTTGCATGAAAAATGTGATAATAACAATTGTAACAATGATGATGATAATAATGTTCGATTATTAATGGTAAAATAATAATATCTTGGAATTATAAAAACATATATAAATATGTTTGTTGTACATATTCATATATACATATATATAAGGTCAATCCTTTACCAAAAAACTAAATGAAAATAAATAAAAATGGAAAAGGAAAACAATAATAAAATGAAACAAAAAAATTGATGAACGAAGGGACACCACATGTATCTTCATTCTATAGCCCCTGCCAAATCAACTATCTGATCCTTCTCACTACCACACCTCCATCTGATGTCTTAAACTCCCTTAAATTATCTAGCATTTACTCTTGTAGAAACCTCACTCTGTATAAAGCTTCACCCACAATATATAGTTAAGATGACATACAACACCCCGTCCAATCCCAATCATACCTCCTAGTCACGAAAAAATAGTACCTACAATTATTATTCTATTAACTGAAGAAAATGGTATCTCACTCGATGAAATCTGAAACATTATTTATATATAGAAATTATAGGTAGAAACTAATCCCTCATTTTAGGGAGCCAAGATAATTCACATTCTCTTGTTTTCCTCCCTTTTGATATTCATCTGATTCGGTCCTACTCGAACAAGGTAAAATGCCACTGCGATCAACATTGTTTGAGTTCTCTAGTTTGATTTCTAGTATAGAGAAATGGAATAGTATTAATATATATATAAAGATATGTATAATATTTTAAATTTTCAAGAACCAACATGTATATAAATATCATATTTTCAATTTTTTCAAGTATGATAATATATGTATTCAATTTATGTTTAATTTCATTTCATTAAATCAAGAAATTATATTCTCAAATTAATATGTAAGCGTAACTTTTTTTTATTCATGTATATATATATATGTATATATATATATATATTAAAGTATAAGAAATATATTTCGTCAATAAAATACACATATTCACACTAGTGTTAATTTCAATTTGTAATTGTTAGTCTTCTATTTATAAATGTAAGTGTCTTTCTTTCTATATTTTATGTAAGTTCATATTATGTTGTCATTACAAAATTCATTTTTTTCAAGTATATAAGTACATATATATATATAATGATTATATTTTAATTTTTTAAAACACACACACACACACACATATATATATATATATTATGATTGATAATTTCTTTAAGTTCATTTTTTATAAATTTAATATATTATTCATATAAATATTCATGTTATTGCATTTTTATCAAAAAAAATATATTTAAGTACATATTAGTACATACTTAATGTGATATAAGTATTTTTAAATTTCAACTTTAAAGAAACCTAGGTGTTCGTGTGACACATTCTTCTCAAAATCTACAATGATTATGTTCATTATGTATATATATACTTGTATATATATATAAAAATTAATACTAATTATAAAATTCATGTTTTTATAAGAATATAAACTTCTAAATATGTTCTAATTAATATAGATAGTTATTTTAATTTATCTAATGGGTTTATTTTATTCTATATATACGTATATATATATACATGTCTTTTCATCGTTGCATGTTTTGAAAAGAATTTATATTTCATTCCAAAACATTAAATCATCAAAATTAATATTTTTAAATTAAGTAATGAAGAATTTTTTATTTAGAGAAATTTACTTTTATAATTATTATATCTATAATATTGGTTTTCATTTAACGTTATAAGTTAATGATATATTTACTTTTACTTATAATTTTTTATGAATGTAAAATTATATACATGTGTATATTAAAAGTGGAATTATTTTTTCAAAATACTAATTTGATATTTAATAATATGTACACCATATCAAGCATTCTTTTAATTTTTTGTGGGATAAATAATTGTTTATTTTTTTTGATTATTGATGTGTATATCTTTTTATGTGAATAACAATTCACTAGAGATATTATTTATTATGAATGTTTTACTCATGCATGCCATTATTTTATGCATAAAACAAATTAAAAAATGGAGTATTTAATAATTATATTTAGGGATGAGTTTGAAAAGATAAATTCTAAAATTTTTATGAAAATTAATTCATATTAAATTTTAATTACATAGATGTTAATTATTTTATTGATGGACCATGCAAAAGAAAATTGACATGAGATTTCATAGTGCAAAATCTAACAAGTTATTTCCTAATAATATTAATATTTATACATTTATAAATGTACATGTGTATTTAATAAATTTTTGTGTTATTAAATAAAAACCCCCAATGGAAATATTATATATGTAAAGAAATATAAAATTGGTTTTATGGAAAAAAAATCAATTATACATTGCAGAAAAGAAGAGAACGAGCAGTTACCTCATTCTTAATGATGTTGGTTGAAAAAAAATCCTTTAATGTCTAAGTTTCCTAACGGTTTTGTTATCAAAATATTTCTTATTATTTTTTAGAAAACCTCTAGTTTAAGTGTTTTCAAGGTGTTTGTATTTTCAAAAGTAATACAAATTTTTCAAAAGAACCATTATTTTCACCGGCTTTAACGCATTTCAAAAGTGTATGTATTTTCTAATGCGTATATTTATATTAATTCAAAGTCATAAGTATTTTAAAATTAATTTTCAAAATTATTTATTCAATGAGTTTTCAAAAGTGTTTTAAAAATAATATTATATTTTGAAAATTGTTTTCAAAATTGTTGTTTCAAAATTAAAAGTATAAGGATTAATAAAGTGTATTACAAATACTATTTTTAAAATTATTTTTCAAAGTTATTTTCAAAATTATTTTTCGAATGTATTTTTCAAAAGGTATATGTTTTTTCAAATAAAAATTGAACTGAATTTTAAAAAATCCTATATAGATAAATTTTCTTTAGTCTAAAATTTTATAAAATGTTTTCATGTTCATATAGATCTTTCATGGAGTTTAGCTAGATAAGGAGATAGGGTGAGAAAAGTTTCATCACTTCCATTTTTTCTACTGTTTTAACTTTGAAAATGTGTAAAATTGGTTTTTTCCTCCAATGCATCAACCATAAAATATCATCAGCTGAAAATGTCTTTATATTTTAAGATGCTATTAAAAAATGTATATAATTTTTAAGTTATAGATCTGAAATCATAGGATGGGTGCTCTACACTCAAGTTTTTTTAAAGTGTTTATGTCTATTCCTAATACACCTTTTAAAGTGAATTCATTCAAAAAAAATAATATGGAGAGAAACAATAGTGGGGAGAAAACTAATCTAAATTTTTAATCACTTTTCTTGTTTGTGTATTAAAAATATGATATAGAAATCATAATGTAATTTTTTCTTCATTTAAATCGCATAATAATAAATGATATATAATAAGAGTCTTAAATCATGTGTTGATTCATCAATAGGGATGATTTATTGGATTATTTAAGTTAAAATGATCATTGTTTGAGTGATGTATAAACAAATCAAAAAATGTTTTACAGTTTTTCTTAATATCTTATCTCTTATTTATTGTATACAAATTCAATACGGAAATACCGGTAGTGTAATATTATCTTATGTTATTTAATATTTCTAGTTAAAATGTTTAACAATAACAATAATATATGACTATAATGATCTATAATTTATTTAGGGAATAAAAATAATATATTAAATTGGAGTCGAATCAAGGTCTAAGTTTATATAAGGAATCATAACCAAAATCGTTAAATATTTATCAATAGAAAAATCATAAATCCTACAAACCAATGTTATAACTTATATTATTAGTATCAAACTAGCATTTCTAAATTTAAAATTCCTATATCAACAAAACAATTCATAATCCACAAAATCAAAATTAATCCTTCATTTTGACCATGCTGTTGTGTTTATAGAATAAACAAAAGCATTGAGGTACTCACACACAATGATGTGATAAATTCCATCTAAGTAAAATTGTTGGGACCAAGTTGAATTTTTCCAACTGAGAGGGGAGCTTAATCAAGGTATTTTCCATTTAAAACTTTTCAATTGATCATATTCACACATTTATTGGGACTTTTGTCCTTATATAAATGAAAACATTAAATAAATCACCCTTAATAACTCTCTCAAAAAATCATAAGGAAATACATAAATATAAATTATAAGTAATATAAGGATTTAACATGGTTTACCAAAAAGTTTTGAGTACAAGGATCACACATAAATGATATGTCTATGTGATAAAATCTATTCTACTCACTTTTGTTGGATATACTGTTTCTTCATGGCCAATATGTGTCAACAATCACCCCATAAAAATGTTTTAGGGGTTGAAAAATTCTCCCAAAATGGGAATTCCCTATTCTTACACTTTTTACATTAATTTTGAATGGTTTTATTAGTTTATATACATAATATTTTCTTAGAGAGTTAATATTTATAAATGTGTTCCTTAGATAAGTATAGGTTATGATGATACGATGGATCATTTTGTCCTCAATAGATACTCAAATAATGTTAACATCATTGTGCTTCCAATTAATCAAATAAATATTAGATCAACTATAAGATGAGATAGATATATCACCTTCTTATGCACATGAACATATTATAAAAACCAATTACACTAAATGAAAATTAATCCAAAAATGAAATTATTCTTATGGAATTCTTATAAATGATGGATGTGTTGGTTGTCATCTGCTTCATATTCAAGCAAAAATTAATTGATAAACTATATATTTTTAATGTAAATACTTTTTGGCTCACCACACTTATTTCTATATAGAAAACAAAATATATAAATATGTTTATAATAACCCTTTATTATACAAGAAAGATAAATTCCTAATGAAATTTCATCTTTTGAATTTGTGGAGGGATCAAATTTTAAATTGTGATTCAAAATTGAATTATGAAGGTTTCAATAACTCAAAGAATTTATAATGGTTTTGGAAGGAAGATTAAAAGGGATTTTGAGTGCTAAGTACAGCGTCAAGAGAGGCAGGGGGCTGCTATAGCCTAGGATATTGTTGGCTAGGATGAAGTAAACCACTGGCTAGCCAATGGGAACCACTAGATACCATGTTCTTTTAAGATATAAAAGGTTCTAAAATATATAACCACTACCCAATTAGAGGAATTATTAATTTCCAATTTAAATTTTTTTCCCATAGCACAACTTGAATTTATATGATATCTTTCATTAGATGCTAGAATGAGTTTTACGGAACAGAAACGACCCACAATATATAATACCATTATAAACTATTAGTTAAATTGGGAGGCTTGAATATTTTTAATTACTTTATAAATTATATAAATATATTTATAAATATAAATATCTTGTTCAACATTATTTATTTATATATTTATAGTAAATAATAAATCAATTTTAAAGAAAGTTATTTTATTCTTCAAAATATGTTTTCATCAAGAATTTTTTTTTTTTTATGAAATAATGTTTTTTATATTTTTTGGAAAATTTTAGAAAAATTATTTGATAAATTAAATTTATTTTTGGTATTTAATTATCAAAATTTACATGGGAAAACAATTGGTACACTTTGAAAAATATTGATTTTTCAGTGAATAGTAAAAAATACATATTTTTGTAAAAAATATATTCATTTCAATAAATTAACTAATTTTAAATTACCAATATGTTTTAAATGTTTTTTAATAAAAAATAAGTTTTATTTAATCATATTAATTATATTTAATTGATTTGATTTTGTTTCTTAGTATGATTTTGATTCTTGTTTTAAAAACAGTTTTTTCTAGAAAAACTACTTTAAAATGCATAATGTTTATCAATTTTAATTAATTTAAATAATATTTTATTAATAATGTTTTAAATGAAATATAAATGAGATATATAAATAAATTTTAATTTCTTTTCATAAATTTTTTATTATTATTATTCATACACTTAATATAACATCAACTTTTACAAAAAAAATACTCTTTTTAAAATCCCATTGTCTCACCGTGTCTGTGGGATTAATGTTATATTAAATATTTTCAATTATATGAATTTATTCTAGAATAATGGATTACATTATTTTAAATAGAATAAATTTTTATCTATATTAGGTCTAAATTAATTTTTGATAATATTTATTAGTTAAAAGAGTTCAAATTAATTTTAGTACTCACGTCCGTCTGTCTGGGGTTCTTACCTGAAGGGTAGGTATAGATGGCCACCTCAGCACTCATGTCCATCTGTCTCCTCTGTGTGCCAACTCGTCACAATATCCACCTTTGGGTACTGTCCATTTGTGGCGCTCTCGGCCTCCGTCATCGTAGTCCATCATCTGTATCCAACACAACGAGTTGCGGGCATAGCCCGTGCAGGGGTGAGTATAAAGATACTCAGTTGGGACCCTGAGACCCACAAGGTCTCACAGTATCCTCTAAGGAAAAAAATAAGAAAGATACAATCACGAAGTATCAATAAACCCTACTTAGGTATATTCCCATACATATACCTAAGTTACAAATCTCAATCTGGCTCCAACTCTCGAGCCCAAGCACAAACCAAATCCAAAAAGAAAGTAAAGTCAATCACCATGATGATAATGGTTGAAAGACATGGCTTAGCTCACACAGTTATGTCACCATAGTATAGAGATATAGATGATCAGATGTAGCCACTAGATCATCTAAGCTGTCGGACGCACACATGAAACATGACCAGCTAAGATGTTGGACCCACACAGGATACAGGACCAGCTGTCTCGTCTAAGCTGTTGGACCCACACATGATACATGACCAGTTATAATTCATCTAATCTGTCGGACCCACACACGATACAGGACCATCTATTCTGTCAGACGCACATAGGATATAGGAACAGAAGTCATAACTGTTGAACCCACACAAGATTCCAGTATAGTAGACGTCGTCGTCGAACCCACGGAGGATTCTAGTACAGTAGTCATTGTAGTCATAGCCAGCTCTAGGGTTCCTGCACACAACACACTCGATTCTGGGAGTGTTCGCTCCTCAAGCAAAGGGGGTCGATACATCAAATATCATGAAGTCCCGATTTGATGTATCTTGAAGTTCTGTCTCATCAAAAGAAACCCAACGTGATAGACGGTGCGTCAAACAGACGCTCGGTCTGAGAGTTATTGGCTTCTCTGTTCGAGGGGCCCGGTTGGATTTACACTCAATCCAAACCTGACCATTTTCCAAAGTCACACAAAACTCACTTAGAGTATCGTAAAAGAACTGCCTCATCACAAGGGTCCCAGTGCCACAGACAACACATCATTCGGAGGCGCGGTCTTGATGATATTCTCTTTTAAGAAATGTCGGGCTCAGCCCGTCAAGCCCAATGGGCTGTGGCGGGTCGGCCCAACCCGGTTCGGCATGTCCAACCAGGCTTGGGGTTGGCCCGGCCTGGTGGAGTGCGGCCCACATGCAAACCCAGCTCGGCGGGTCCGACCCGGTCGGGGGGTCGGCCCGGCCCGGTGGGGTGCGACCCACCCACGGACTCGGCTCGTGTTGCGGGCCGGTTCGGCTCGCCCGAAGGCATCGAGCGGCACCGCCTCTGCCTGCCCGACCAGCTGAAGCCTACCGGTTCTATCCGGTGCGAGCGGCCCGCACAGCGGGCCCCTGTTCCTCCCACACGGTGCCAAGCGATATCACGGTTCTTCAGCCCGACCGGCTAGTGGCCAACCAGTACACCCAGCGAGCAACACGCGGTTGTGGGTCGCGGCTCCTATGTTGCGCGGCGCCTGTGGGTGTTGTGATCTTCCAGCCCGGCCAGTTTGAGGCTGGCCAGTTTTTTTCCGGCCATGCGGCTCGTGGTTTCCGTCCACGGTTTTCATCCACATGGGGCCTTCGGGCGCCGCGATCTTCCAGCGGGCTGCTGTTCGGCCTGCTGCTCGGCTCCACAGAGGCCGGCTCATTCGTCCACCGACGTATCTCCACTGCGGTGCGACGACACCGCGGACCCTCTACCCACTGCGCAGTGCAATGGCGCTGAGCCTCCTCCGCCTTCGATATCAAACAATATTAACCATCAGAGGGACTTCGGGCCATGTTTGTTCAGCCCGCTCCCTCCGTGATAAATGATAACAAAAGGCCACCATCGAACAAATTAAGCATCGAAGTTCATGGTAATAATTTAATGTAATCAAATCCCACTACCGTGATTCGAAGTTCATTCAATAAAGACGGCATCGATTCGTTGACATCGGGGTGCATCCGAGGAGGATGAATCTTTGTTGGAGGCTTTATTCATGGGTGGTGTCCTCTCCCTTGATGTGGAGGAAGAGGTAAGAAGGGGGCATTCCTCATGGGCATCGCCTAACTTTCTTTCCCCGGTTGAAGAAGTGGAGGAGATGTTCTTTGTGGAAAGAATTATTTCTTTATAATTCTCCCAAAGCCTCAGAACAGAATATTTTCCAACCAATAAGATAATATACTCCCTTATATTTTAATGATTCCATGCAATTAAAATGAATTCAAAAGAATCCATCACACCACAGATTAATTAATTATGGAATTAATTGATTCTGTTGGCACAATTAGGGGGAGGGAGGTGGATAGGCTCCACCATAATGTGGGAGTTTTAAAGTTAAAAATGGGTTTCAAGGTGTTAAAGGGGAGTTTAAGGGTTAAATGCATGTGTGGTACCCACCACATATTATCCTCCCATGGGAGGTTATGTGGGATGTGGGTCCCACTTCCAACTTCCCTTTGGAGGAAATAACCACCACCTAAAATATAATATGTATCACATAAATTTTATTTAATTTATTAGGAATCCCCAAAATTAACTTCCGCTCCCGACCAAACGCAACTGTGGTAAATATCTTCTTAAGAGAATACCGGTGCAGCGAGTTCATCGGTGTCCTGGGATTTCAATTCTGAGCATCGGTTCAAAATATGGAAATACATGCACGTACTATTACTGAATGTACCCGAAAAAAATTTTAGAAATTGATTCCGGGCACACCGAGCCTCAGAATTAGGAACCGTCAGAAACTGCAGACTCATAAAATTCCAAATAATTTTAAGAAAAAAATTTACTTAAAATTCATGGGTCTTTACATTACCCCCATCTCAGGGCTTTACGTCCCTATATAGTTACAAAACACACAAGGGAAATGAAAGGGGATAGTGAGCACGCATCTGAGACTCCCGCTCTCATGTGCTCTCCTAGAGGTTCTCACACTGGCAGCAAAACACGCACCAAAGGAATCGACCGTCCATCCAGGACCCGATTTTGTCGATCCTTAATCTCTATTAGAACCTCCGTGAAATTCGCCCCATCATCGATGTCCAGCACCATGTGGTCGATGATGTGGGATGGGTCATGCACGTATCTCCTCAGCTGAGATACGTGGAAGACGTCATGCACTAGGTTCAACTGAGGTGGAAAGGCCAGGCGGTAATCCACCTCACCTCCTCTACTAAGGACCTGGAATGGCCCGATAAATCGTGAAGATAACTTTCCTCCTTGGCCAAATATCCATAGACCTCATCGAGGTGAGACCCGATAGAATACGTGGTCGCTATCCTCAAACTCTAATGGTCTCTGTCTCTGATTAGCATAGGACTTATGTCTAATTTATGCAGCCTTCATCCGGTCCTGGATGATCTGCACCTTTTCTGTCGTAGCCTAAACCATCTCTGGTACTACAAGTGATGACTCCCTTCGGTCAGTCCAGCACAGATGTGATCTTCATGGTTTCTCATACAGTGCCTCATAAGGTGTCATCCTGATAGTGGAGTGGTATCTATTGTTGTACGTAAACTCCACCGAGGGTATGTGATCCTACCAGCTGCGACCAAATTTGACGAAACATGCACAGAGCATGTCCTTGAGAGTTTGAATGGTCCTCTCAGTCTGACCATCCGTCTGAGGATGGAAGGCGGTGCTTAAGCGAAGCTGCTTCCCAAAATCCTCTTTAACCCCTTCCATAGCCAATAATTGAAACGATCATCTCGATCGGAGATGATAGTAAAAGGTACACCATGAAGCTGTACAATCTCTTGAACGTAGAGGCGTCCCAAGCACTCTACTGAGCCCTACTCTATGATCGGTAGGAGGTGGTATGACTTGGTGAGTCAGTCGAAAATCACCCATATAGAGTCATGTCCTTTGGATGTATGTGTAAGTCCCGTCATGAAATCCATGGATATCCCATCCCACTTCCATTCTGGAACCTATAAGTGTTGTACCAAGCCTTCTGGGACCTGGTTCTCCACTTCCACTTGCTGACAAGTGAGGTATCGTGAGACAAACTCTGCTACTAATTTCTTCATACCTGGCCACCAGTGCTGTCATCTGAGGTCCTTATACATCTTCGCCACTCCTGGATGTACTTCTAGATGGGAAGTGTGTAACTCCCTCAACACCTCCTCCTGTAGTGAAACTGGTACCGTGGTACGTCCTCTGAAGAGGATGACATGCTCCCCACCTTCAGAAATCCCATCAGGTGCCTTCCTTAAGGATATCTGAGCATGTTACCTCTCATATTCAACATCCCCACGTTGTGCCTCTCTGACTCGCTGAAGAAGTGGATGACTGACTGTGAGAGACTGAAGAAAGGATGATCCATCTCTATCCACAAAGGATATCTGCAACATGGCCAGCTACTGTGTCGCCTCTCCTAATAGCCGAATTCCTAATCTTCTGGTGAGGGCATCTGCTACAACGTTCCCCTTTCCAGGAGTATAGACTATCTCAAAGTTATAGTCCTGGTGGTACTCGAGCCATCACCACTGTCTCAGGTTCAAGTCCTTCTGCGAGAAGATGTACCTGAGACTCTGATGGTTAGAATAGACTGTAAAATTCTCGCCCATCAGATAGTGTTGCCACATCTTCAAGGTGAAGACCACTGCTACTAACTCCAGGTCATGGGTAGCGTAGTTCTGCTCGTGATGTCTCAACTACCATGAACCATACGCGATCACTTCTCGCTCCTGCATCAGAACACACCTGAGTCTGATCCCTGATGTGTCACAGTAAACTACGTACCCTATGCCCTCCTTCGGGAGCCTCAAGATGGGCACACTGGTCAAACTCTGCCTCACCTCCTGAAATCTCTTATGGGATCTCTCTAACCACACGAAGGGTTTCCCCTTCTTCGTCAAAGCTAAAACTGGTGCTGCAACTATGGAGAAGTCTAGCACAAATATCTAATAGTACCCCGCCAGTACTAGGAAACTCCACACCTCTGTCGCACTCCTGGGTGGCTCCCAAGCAAGTATTGTCTC
Source organism: Viscum album (assembly GCA_963277665.1). NCBI lineage: Eukaryota > Viridiplantae > Streptophyta > Magnoliopsida > Santalales > Viscaceae > Viscum > Viscum album. The sequence continues at coordinate 1,221,728,370 of OY728131.1, read as the reverse complement.
AATATTCGTTGGATCCACTGCAACTCTACCCTCTGAGATGACATGTCCCATGAAGTGAACCTCTCGAATCCAGAACTGGCACTTCGAGAGTTTACCATAAAGCTGGTGCTCTCGGAGTGTATCATGTACCACCTACAAATGGTAGGCGTTCTCATCCTCAGTAGTTGAGTAAATCAGTATGTCGTTGATGAAGACTACAACAAAGTGATCGAGGTAAGGCTGGAAGATCCAGTTCATGAGACTCATGAACACTGATGGAGCGTTGGTTACGCTGAAGGGCATAACCAATAACTCGTAGAGGCCATACTGACACCTGAAGGCCATCTTCTATGTATCCTTGTCTCGAACTCTGAGCTGATGATAGCCTGACCTGAGGTCTATCTTTGAGAACCATCATGCTCCCTTGTGCTGATCAAAGAGGTCATCAATCCTCTAGAGTGGGTACTTGTTCTTCATGTTCACCTAATTCATGCGATGATAGTCGACACACAGTCACAAGTTTCTATATGCCTTCTTGGAGAACAAAATCGGTGATGCCCAGAGTGAAACACTAGGTCAGATAAATCTCTACCCCTGCAAGTCCTCTAGTTATACCCGCAGCTCACGAAGCTTGGTGGGAGACATCCAATATGCTGGAGTAGATATTGATGTTGTCCTGGGGTACAAGTCAATATAGAAGTCTACCTCTCTGTGAGGAGGTAGTCCGAGAACATCGTCAGGGAAAACATCCTCATACTGATCCACTATAACAGGAAAACACGGACTCCGTACATAAACCTCCCCAAGGATGAGACTATCCAACTAATGTGTGATCAGCTGCCCCCTCCTCTGCGTAATTCTATCCTGCAATGATAAGGCTCCCTTATCACTGTTGAAGGTGAACCTGGTCCCATCCGTGTGGATACACCGCACTTTGCACCTGGTACAGTAAATCTGAGCATGAACTGTGGATGACCAGTACATACCCAAGATGAAGTCGTAAGGCCTTGACGCCGCTATAAGAAGATCCCAGCCAAAGCTCTGCCTCCTAGAGTAAGTTCACACTACCGGCACCAGTGCGTAATCACCGATTATGCTCCCATAGGAGTCTCTTTCCATAAGGATCGAGCCAACAGCTCTGTCGGAATCTCCGAGCTCCGAACAAGGGTAGAGGAAATGAGAGAATGACTCATACCTGTGTCTATAAGTTTTGTAGGAAGGTTGGAGTAGACACAAATAGTACCTCAAATCATCTCAGGGGTGTCGTGGTCGTAGGCCTCGACTGCATGGAGCTGATTCCACCTCTGTCCGCCAGCTCCCTGTGGTCGTGGTGGACCACATGGTGGTGGTGGTAGAGCCTCGAAATGTTTTACACCACCAGATGTTTGGCCAGCTCCTCTACCACATCCTCCTGCTCCCGGTGGACCACCATGGTTGAACCTCTACCAATTCCTATGAGGTCCCTCTACTTTCTGCTACTCAACTGCATGGCGGGTTGGGCAGTCACAAGCCATGTGGCCCTGCTCGCCGCATGCATACCACTACGTGGTCCTCGTATAGCTGACTCTGTCTCATGCGCCCCACACAACCGAACTTGTATCCTAGGATCTCCGACTTGATAGCCTGGATTGCATAGACCACTGCGACATCTATCTACTTCCAGCTGCAGAAGTCTCTACTACGTGTCGCCCTGTGGTGGGTCTTGGCGCTGGTGACTGCTCAACGAGGAAACTCTCTACTAGAAGGGCTCGCTCCAGCACCCCTGCCTCTGTCAGGATGATGAGGGGAATCGTCGAAGCCCTGATCTCATACTTGAGTCCCTGCTCGAAGGTCTGGGCCCAGAAGAATGGGTCCCGTACCATGTATGTGGAGTAGCGTGAGAGGTCGGTGAACCTTGCTGAGTACTGAGATACTGTCATTCTACCCAACTGAAGATGTAGTAGCTCTTGAATATGTACCATACGAAGGGTGGATGGATCAACCTCTAAGAGAAATAGACTCTCGAAGTCTATCCAAATTAAAGATGCATCTTCATGCACCTAGAGAATCAGGATCCACCGTCTACCTGATTCTGCGAGCAGGAGACTCGCGACAAGGCTCCCCATAAGATCAGATGGTGTCCCTACCAATTTGAAAACTCTCACGATAGCCTCCAGCCAATTCTCAGCTGCATATGGTTCCATCTCTCCCCAGAACCTGGGTGGCCTCTGGTGCTGAAACTTGTGCAGCACACTCAGGTGATGTGCACTCTCTTCTTCTAGAGATGGTGGTATCGGTGGCCTTGTGGGTAGTGGAACCGCTGGTCCCTCCGATGTGATGGGGCCCTGCACCGAGGCCTCGTCGCTCAGTGGGCTACCATCTCGTATGTAACTAAGAACCCTAGATGGTTGCCTTAGTAGGGCCATGGTGAAAAGAAATAGGTGCGCCATGGTCAAAACAGTATACCTGGTAAGCTGACACAAAGTAATCACAAGGAAAACCTTTGGGAAGGAAACACACACACAATCAGTGTTTTCGTGCACTTAGTCGGAAATCAGAGATCAAGGTCCCGGTGTATAGATACATCAGCCGCCACGCCATCATCGGTTTCCCTAAACTGACAACCACATCCAAAACACTTATCACTATTGCTGTTAAAAGAATCAGTGTCTAAGTTCTGTGGTAGAACTGACCACCTCTGATACCAATTTGTCATGACCCATCCTCAGGGCCCATTCTGTGACTACCCCAAGCCCCCCTTCCACAGGCCCGACGCTGGCGACTAGCACTAAAGGCGTAAATCCCAAAGATGGGAAGGCATTGCCTTTATAAAATTAAACAAACACAATAGAGTACACAATAGGAAGTAAACACTAAGTAAAACTGAATACAAAAGAGTTTGATGGAAAGTAAATGGGCCAATATACAAACCCAACTGAACAACAAGTATAGGTAAAAAAGGTACTACTTCTGAAAGTGAAGAGTGGCTCTTGGATCGTCCCTCGAGGTTCTTACCTGAAGGGTAGGTACAGATGTCCACCTCAGAACTCACGTCCGTCGGTCTCCTTCGTCTGCCGACTCGTCGCATGATCCACCTCCAGGTATCATCTTGTCGTGGCACTCTCAGCCTTCGTCAGTGTTTTCCATCATCTGCATCCAACACAATGAGGTGTGGGCATAGCCCATGTAGGGGTGAGTATAACGATACTCAGTAGGGACCCCGAGACTCGCAAGGTCTCAAAATATACACTAAGGATAGACAAAATAAGAAAGATACAATCAAAAACTATCAACCAACCCTACAAAGGTATATTCCCATACATATACCTAAGTTACCAATCTCAGTCTGGCTCCAACTCTTGAGCCCAAGCACAAACCAAATCCAGAAATGAAGCAAAGACATTCACCACAATGATAATGGTTGAAAGACATGACTCGGCTCACACAGTTATGTCGCAACAGTAGAGAGATATAGATGATAAGATGTAGCCACTGGATCATCTATGCTATCAGACCCACATAGGATACAGGACCAGCTATCTCATCTAAGCTTTCGGACCCACACAGGATACAGGACCAGGTATTCTGTCGGACCCACACAGGATATAGGAAGAGAAGTCAGAACTGTCGAACCCACACTGGATTTTGGTACAGTATTCATCGTTGTCGATCCCATGGAGGATTCTAGTACAGTATTCATCGCAGTTACAGCCAGCTCTAGGTTTCCCGCACACAGCATGCTCGATTCCGGGAGGGCCCACTTCTCGAGCAAAGGGGGTCGATACATAAAATATCACGAAGTCTTGAGTTTATGTATCTCGAAGTTCTGTCTCATCAAAATAAACCCAACGCGATAGATGGTGCGTCAAAAGGATGCCTGATCTGAGAGTTATTGGCTTTTCCATTCGAGGGGCCTGGTTGGATTTACGCTCGATCCGAACGTGGCCATTTTCCAAAGTTGTCCAAAACTCACTTAGAGTATCGTAAAAGGACTGCCTCATCACAGGGGTCCCAATTTTGTAGACGGCGAATCGTTCGGACGCGCGGTCTTAAAGATTTTTTTTAAGTGAAGTCGTGCCCGGCCAGTCAAGCCTAGTGGGCTGTGGCGGGTCGGCCCAACCCAGTTCGGCGAGTCCGACCCGGCTAGGGGTGCGCCCTGCCCGGTGAAGCGCGGCACACCCGTAGACCCAGACTGGTGGGTCTGACCTAGTTGGGGGGTCGGCCTGGCCTGGTGGGGCGCGACCCACCCACGGACCGGGCCTGCGTTGCGGGCCGGTTCGGCTCGCCCGGTGCCGCCAAGCAGCACCGCCTCTCCCTGCCCGGCTGGCCGAAGCCAGCCGGTTCTGTCTAGCATGATCTTCCCACACAGAGGGTCGCTATTCCCCCCACTAGGTGCCTAGTGGCACCGCAGTTCATCAGCCCCACCAGCAGGCGACCGGCGGGTTCGCCCGGCGAGCGGCCCGAGGTTGCGGGTCGTGACTCCTCCACCGCGCGGCGCCTGTGGGCGCCGCGTTCTTCCATCCCGGTTACTGTGAGGCCAGTTGGATCTTCTTTGGCCAAGCTTCCCGCGGATATGGGCCCCGGTTTTCTTCCACGCGGTGCCTTCAGGCGCCGCGGTCTTCTAGCGGTCCGCCGGTCAGCCCACTGCCCGGCTCCACAGTGGTTCGCTCGGTCAGCCTCCTCCACATCTCCACCGCGGCGCGATAGTGCCGCATACCCACTACCCACCGCCCGGTGTGATGGCATAGTGCCTCCTCCGCCTCCGACGTCAAAAAATATGAACCATCGGAAGGACGTCAGGCTGTGTTTGTTCGGCCCGCGACCTCTGGGTTAAATGATAACAAAAGGATACCATCGATCAAAGTAAGCATTGAAGTGTGTGGTAATAATTTAAAGTAATCAAATCTCTCTAACTTGATTCGATGTTCGTTCGTTGACGACGACATCGATTTGTTGATGTCGGGGTGCGTCCGAGGAGGATGTGTCATTGTCGGCGACGTTCTTCGCAGGCATTTTTTTCTCCCTTAACACGGAGGAAGAGGTAGGAAGAGGGGAATTCCTCAGGGGCATCGCCTCACTTTCTTTCCCCGGTTGAAGAAGTGGAGGAGATGTTCTTTGTGGAAAGAAGTCTTTCTTTATAATTCTCCAAAAGCCTCCCAATAGAATATTTTCCAACCAATAAGATAATAGGATCCCTCATAATTTAATGATGCCATGAAATTCAAATGATTTCAAAATAATTCATCACACCATAAATTAATTAATTATGGCATTAATTAATTGTGTTCGCATAATTAAGGGGATGTAGGTGGAGAGTCATCACCATAATGTTGGAGTTTAAAAGTTAAATGGCAGTTTCAAGGAGTTAAAGGGGAGTTGAAGGGTTAGATTCATGTGTGGGCCCCACCACATATTACCCTCCCATTGGAGGTTATGTGGGATGTGGGACCCACCTCCATCTTCCCTTTGGAGGAAATAACCTCCACCTAAATTAAAAGTATGTATCACATAAATTTTATTTAATTTATTAAGAATCCCCAAAATTAACTTCTACTCTAAACCAAACACAACTGCGGTAGAGGTCTCCTTAAGTGAATATTGGTATTGCGAGTTCATTAGTGTCCTCAGAGTTCAATTCTGAGCACTGGTTCAAAAGATAGAAAACTCGCACGTACGTTTACTGAACGTACCCGAACAAAACTTCAGAAATTGATTTCGGGCACACCGGGCCTCTAAATCAGTCGCCGTCAGAAACCGCGGACTCGTAAAATTCCAAATAATTTTAAGAAAAAAGTTTGCTTGAAATTTATGGGTCTTTACATATGGGAACTTTTCCATGAAATATTCCAATATTAGTAGTAATGTAATGAAAAAGACAATGATGATCATTTTTTCCTTTTATTTTCTATAAAAATATGGAATAAGGAAAAAACAATATTGGATTGTTATAAATATTATTTTTATGTATAAATGGGTTTTTATATCATTATATTATTTTATTTTATATTAATTAATTACATTAAATGCATAATAAACATCAAATCATTGATTATTTAGTTAATAATTAACAAAAAATAAATTATACTAAACATATAAAATGTAAAGTCAATTGAATGAATTATTATCAAAAATTAAAAAATTTAAATAAAAATATCATGTTAAACAAGTGTAATTATAATGTATTCAAATACCATATCTTATTTTTAATTTTTAAAAATTAAAATTAAATTAATAATTTCAAAATTGATATTAATGGTATTTTATAATAAATAATATTTTATTAAATGAATAAAAATTACCAAAATGCCTATATTCAGCCAAGTGATTTGTAAATTTTAATAAATATCCTAGATATTCTATTCATAGAACAATTATTATTTTATACTGGCTATATTGATAGATAAATAGTAAAAAAACACTGTTAGTATTGGTGTTTGTACACGTTACATGTGATTCTGTTAAAATAAATTTTGAACACACATAGGATTTTTATATGATAAATTGGATTTAATAATTATTAAAAGGGTGTAAAAATTATCTAGTAATGGTCACTATAATTTATTCTTAATGCAATAATTTATTAGTTTAGAAAACTAGTTGCCATAATGTAAAACAAAAATAAAAAAATAAGGAAATATATTAGTTAAGGGAAAAAAAATTAAAACATGTGTTTTTGTGTAGAAGAGGTTTATATCCAAAAAATTCTTTAAAATCCATTAATTATAATTAATAGTGAAACATATGGTTTGATTGATCTCCTTATAGTGATTAATTTTGGGAATTTACAAAAACACTACTCCTCCTTAAGTATAAAATGGAAGTCATTCCCCTCACTTATTCACACTTCCTTATCAATTTTTCCAAACCGAAAACTAACAAAATCACATTAAAACATCAATAAAATAATCCTAGAATCCTTAGTTTCATCAGAAAATCATTCTTTCAATGATTTAGTACAGACATAAGGGGTATACCAAAATAATTGGTAATCTTCTTCAATGAGCGTCTATATTTTACTTATTTATCAACTTCCTTAAATTACTTTTATAAAAATATTTGACAATAACATAATTGTATTGAATATAGTGATACGTTGTTGGGTTATGGTTATATCCTAAATCCTTAGACATTAACATCAAATGGGTTATGGAATCATCATTTGTTTGTACAGTGGACTACCGCCTCATGAAACGATGTCATTCATTTTTCCATTAACACCACACACATATGGGTATAATGATGGATTTATTACTTATATCTGATATTTATAACATAATTAATTATTTAAATTAATTATTTGATATATAACATTTTTTTATTTTGTTTCATATAGGATACGATAACATTAATATTATGTGTGATGAACTACCACCTCACTAAGTGATGTGATTAAATTTTTACCATTGTGTTATATAGAAGGTAATAAGTGTACAGATAATAATTATATGTTATATTTATGAAATATTTATGATATTATTTACATATTTATCATTCTAGGAATATAGTATATCATTTTCATGGAATCGATGTGATTACGTTTTTCATCACCTCATCAACTGAATGATATATATAAGTATATAAAATTGAATAATATTTTATATATAATATTATCATAATTATACATATATAAATCTTACATACCTTATTTTATAATGATAATTAAAAAATGTAAGCATTACTCATGTGCACGTACGGTCTACTGTCTCCATGATCAAAATGTTAGTTAATTTTTCATGAACATAATTCGTGATTTGTTTTAGAAGTATAATTGATATATAAATATGATATATATTTCATTATTATTATCACTCAAGTTATGTTTAAATAATTACAAATTTGACCATAGTCTACCTAGAAAAGTCATTTTTGACTCATAATCTGAATATAGTAAAAATATCAGACTTATACATAATTGATTATCTATTTATATATAACTTATTTATAAGTGGACAAAAATTAATAAAATATCGAAAAGGGATACTAAGAAATTAAATAATTAACATCAGTTTATTTTTAAGGAATATAAACAACAAGTGTGTTGAATCAAACTTGGGGTAAGGGTTTTTTCATCTCACAATTATTTCTGTGAGATATATTCCACATTTACTACTTATTTTCTATGGGTTGTATATACTAACTGTTGGTCAGAGTGGATACTCAAGAGGGGGGTGAATTGAGTTCCAATTAAAATTTCTGTTAAAATATTATCTATTTAAAATCCCTGAATTTATAGAACAAGTTAAACTGTAGTGAATTTATACGTACTGTAAAAGTTCACTTAGCTTCTCAAAGATTGATTAGGTCTTACTTAATTTAACCAAAAGATTCAACTAACTTTTGAAACTAACCTACTAATTTACAATAAGTGTAAACACTTGCTAATTTAACTATCAAAGTAGCTTTAAAAAAGTTTTGTATTTCAAAGTAATAACATCAGAATAAATAAGATATATGTAGTATACTCTAAACTTGAACTAAAGATGCACAGGAGATATAACAAGAGGTTCAGTCTCAAGCTGAGACTTAGTCCTCTCAAATTTAGATAAATTTGATCCACACCCTGGATCGGGGTTAACAACAGTTTACAAAACTGTCCAGGCCACGCAGGGACCTCTACCATTGTTCTTCATGAGATACAAAACAAAGACCAGGACACACAAGGACCTCTTCCACAGTTGACATGGGTAAACAAGAGTAAAAATTTGTGGTTTGAGGATTTTTATATCCTCCAGTTCGGTGTAGGAGACAGTGTGTGTATAATAAATACAGAGTACACCACACTGCTTGAAAGTTAATAAATAAATCACTTAGAGAGAGGATATAAGAGTTTAGAAATCTCTAGTGATTATTAATGAAGCTCTAGACTCGTTGGATTCGGTAGTAATGCTTCTGAGTCCTTCTCTAGTTTTTCTGTTGAAAAACAGAGTGTCGTAGTCAGCTTGCCTTTTACAGATATGAAAAAGATCTATTGATTCGCCGTGTGTTCTTCAGTGGTGTTGGATTGCATTCATGAGAATTCTTTGAAGGTCTGGAAATCTTTTTCTTGATCATAATTGTTCTTCTTGTAGTGCTCTCGGTGTATATAAGTTCTTCTCGTTGTATATTCACACTTGCGCACCGCTTCCCTTCTGTATCGTGTACTGCATCTTAATCTTCCTTATATTCCACACGTTCTGGCAGTAGGAATGATTCCCTTTTTATAGGTACGAGATACGGTTTCCAGACATGCCAACAACTATCATTAAATAACATTAATTGCATTAAAAACATCAAATATGTCTGTTAGTATTTTTTAAATAATATTGAAAAAAAGATAAAGAACAATTTCATAGTGATTATGTAAACGGTGTCTTCTTCACGGTATGAGGTTCATAGTACGAGCTTCACGGTATGTTCATGTCATGGTGACTAGCTCAGGGTGTGCCCTTCACGGTGTCTGGGTCACGGTGTCTGGGTCACGGTGTCTGGGTCATGGTGTCTGGGTCACAGTGATTCCTTCACGGTGTCTGGGTCACTGTGAGTCCTTCACGGTGTCTGGGTCACGGTGAGTCCTTCACGGTGTCTGGGTCACGGTGAGTCCTTCACGGTGTGTCCATACTTAGACAAATATCTGTATTTGGACTTAGACAGAATATGCAGAATATGGACTAAGCTTAATCGTTAGAGAGTAAGATAACACGAATCATAAACATAAAGGCTTGATAATATATGAGAGATTTGTGATCTTGCATAAGACTTGTAAATAATAAAGAGAGTAATTAACATCCATAAGATTTGTTATCATTAAACCAAGATGATTAGTTATTATTGAGATTGAAGAGCATTAGAAATATGTGCAATGAAGATTGAGATTAATTAACAGTAAAAGTATTTGTGATCATTAAAACATTATTAACACTTGAGTCCAACAATCTCCCCCTTTTTGATGATTACAAATCAGATATAGGCAGAATATAAATGAAATTTAACATTAAAAGATCCTAGCATAGGAAAAAAAACATTTTAGAACTGACACTTGTAGCTTTTCTCCCCCATTGATACTTGTAGAGAGTTCTCCCCCTTTTGGGATTATCAAAAAGTAGAGAAATTGAAATTTCGGCAGTTTTCATTAAACAAAGGGTTCAAAATACAAAATATAGGAGAAATACAAACAGTAAACAAGAAATGACCTCCCATCAAAAAGAACACAGTCTCGAGACTCTTCAGGGATCCATCTTTTCCTTGCATTTATCAGCAGTAGGAACTGGTGCTGAAGTAGAAGAAGGCATAGATGCAGTAGCTAAAGAGGGTAAGGGTAGACCTTAAAAAATAGATGGAGCCAAAGTGGGAGTAGAAGAAGATCTAGGCGTAGGTTGGTAAAGAATGACTTGCCAGATTTTGGAAAGGGCATGGCTGACTGACATGGCAGTTGAGGCTAAGGTAGGTAGACCAGGTCTAAGGGGTGCAGCAGTTGGAGAAACTATAGCAGTACTCTGCACATGAAGATACGGCTTCAAAAGATTTATGGAATCAGTAATTATTTCACCACCATATTTTATAGCCTTTTCAAAATCATCCTTATTTTCCATAACCTTGTCCAACAATCTGGTGAACTCTGTATGTTTCTGAACTTGAGTTTTAAAAGCTTGAGTCAGTCGAGGGATTCTCAAATTTTCCACAAGATAACTAAATTGATCTGTCATATCACTTTTAGAGAAAATCCAAGAGAGATAAAGATCTATTTTCTTGGTGATCTCATGTTGAGAATCATTGGCTATCTTAGAATGAATCCTAACCAAGTCCAATGATTTATCACTATTTTTAACCACTTCTGTCAAAGAAAAAAGATCCAAGCCACTGAAGGAACTCTGAATTTCTTCCTTGATTATGGATCTCACCATAGAATTGTAACACCCCAGGATTTCAGAGTGTGTTATTTCTTAAAAATAATTCAATAACTTGCAATACACGCAACACCGAGTTCAATCACACCATTAAAAGAGGTCATGAATAGTATTAAATACATTTTGAACTTTATATAATCCTTATAATTTTAGAATCCCTATTATGAGTTTCTTAGTCATAATGCAAGAACAGATTCATTTTCAGTATTTCACTTTTATCAACTTCTAATAGTGAAACCTTTTTAAATACAATATTCTAAACATTTTGACTAAATGGGGAAATCAATAATTTAAAATGAAACATCACAAGCTTCTACGGTACGCTTCCCTTTGAATAATGCGATAGCGTGTGTTGTACGCAACACCGAGGTCTAACAACCAATCAAACTAGTCGTTATGAATAGTAATACCTACTTTTTAAAATTATATATATTTTATATTTCAAAATGGACTTCATTTTTGGATTAGGAATATCTAATTTAGCCTAAGGTGAAATTTTGGTACTTTTCGGATAACTTTCATATTTTGATGAATAGTGAAAATTACTAAATTTTAATTAAAAACAACTTTTTTAATCAAAATAATTAATATTGATAAATTATGAATTTTAGTAGTTTTAAAGTATATTTAGAATATATTTTTACCATTTAATATAATTTTGGTCATTGGACATAATTTTACAATTAAACCGAACATAAACAAGTGTCAATCTTTTGATAGTTATTATCTCTTAAAAACACGCTTTTTGTTTTGACAGCGGGAATTAATTTTAAATTAATTTCTGCCACTTCTGTGTTTTGAATTTAGGAAAATGGATTCCATATTTGGAATCAGGATGTTCAAATTGTGTAAATAGGTAACTTTTATTTTTAGACATTTTGAATAATTACTGCGGTAAATATTTTATTTACCATGGTTAAGGGTAAATCCGGTAAATAAGGGTTAAAAAAATAATATTATAATTATACTAAATTACCCTAAAACGTGTATTAACCCTATTTGTTGATACATGGTCGACCATGGGCATATTTGTGTCAATTTTGGGACCCCATGGATCCACTTGTAAGTGATAATGACACTTTATTTTAATTAAGTCAAAATGAATACAAAAATGACACAAGCATATATCTTTTAGAAAGACAATTGTTACATAGGGTAATATAAGTTGGATTTTAGAATATAAATATTCATTAGAAAGATAAAAATATTTCCTACATAATGATATTTTATTTATAATTTTTAGACATTAAATAATTTATTTTATTTATGACACAATGATGATGCAGTAATTACTATAATAGTGAAAAATTAAAATAATTGATATTATAAATACCCAAAAAAATATAATATGAAACTTTTAATGAATTAAACTACTTTTATAGAATAATATGATATATTAGGATTGATTTAATTGACTTTGTTCGAGGTAATCAATCTGTTATGAGTTTCACAAAAATCAACTATTGAATAGTGTCAAAATTGACATAAAAGAGTTCTTAAAACAAATATTATATTATTAATTGATATTAAATTCCTAAAAATCTAAGTTTCGGCCAAGAGACTTATATCAGGATAGGTTAATCATTAATGGACCACTTGGGGGTCACTTGGATGTACATAGTAAGTTTATTAACCATATTATATAAAAATACAAAGAGACATTGTAAAAGTGAAACTAATTAACTTAGAGTTAATACTTAAAGATAAGGTTAATATAAGTACCCAAACCTGTCTAAATTCTATTGGTTGAGTGGTTGTCGACCTATCCCCACCTTAGCCTTTTAATAGTCAACTTTGGAGCCATTGGAAACCTAATATGAATTTATTATTAATTAATATTTCTAGCTTTTCCAAAGGTGCCCCTCACCCCTCTTATAAAAGGGCACTCCTCCTTCTCATTTCTTCAAACCTTCAAAGCCTTTTGGTTCAACCAAACTCTTCCCAAATACTCTCCCAACATCCCTCACTACAACCTAGAGGACTTATTTTGATCAGAAAGCCAACCTAAGGAGCCCTTTTGATCAAATCAAAAGGAAGAACCCGAAGAAGAGGTAATGATTTCACCACCCTTTTCTAAGTTCATTTCTTCTTCCACTTCTTCTTCCTTTGTTCTTACCATTCTAAAATAATAACTCCTGTATCTCACATATACTGTGATGTTATTATAAGTATGGTACAACCATATTCAGTATTCTATCCACCCTTTGAATAACATGTCACCATACGTGCGTACATACGGCTTACCGTCTCCACGTCGTGGTGTAATTGTTATTCAATATAATATTATTTGGATGGGTATAATAATGATGTGTAACTCATGTAAATAATAAATATAACATGTTAATGATTCTGTATATATGATATACCATTCATTTATATATTATTTTAATATCAAAAGAATGATATTGTTGCTCGTGCGTACGTACGGACTACCGTCTCCACAAACGCGATGAGATTCATTCTCCATCGTAACCATTCAAGTATAATTATCATTTGATGATTTAAAAATTATTTTTAAGGACTAGATATCATTCTGGATAAGAATAAGATACAACAAACATGGCTTATGTAACAAAACATATAAATAAAATGAGTAAGTTAACACCCGAAACGACGATAATTCTAAGATATTATTAACAAATCAATGTTAAAAGATCATATATGATATCATATTAATATATATGATTCTTGTATAATTTAATAACAATTATTTCACCATTATACAGGAGTTTAACCTACCCCAACAAAGGAAAAGTACAAGGTAATGGTTTACTTTACAACCTCTTCATTATCCAAGGTTGTTTATACGTAATAATCTACTGGGATCTCTTTATCATCCACATCCATGTTTCTTAAAAATGAATTTCAAAACATTTTTACTATTTACTAGAATATGAGTTAAAGTCATTTATACCCTTTTTGACTTTTATAAGTGGTTTATAAAGGAATCTTTCGGTCGTTTTCAAAACAAGGTTCTTTTTAACCTTTTCGACAGAATTAAGGTAAGAATGTTTTTTTTAACTTATACGGCGGGTGCGGCTATTTTCCGCCGTTATAAAATCTTCAAAGATTCCCTTACAAGCTTATAAGAATAGTTTCAAAGAAAATGTTTTATTTTATATGGATCTTAAATGATTTCAAAATAAAAGGAGATATTTCTTTAAAAAGAATATTGATTTCATCTATGTCAACATCCTTTGATGGATTTTAAGATTATTTGAAGTTGATTTATTATGATACAAAACTTCTATATTGTATTGAAGGTTTTGTGATATGTTTGACTGTGGATGTGCTATTTTTATACCATTCATAGTTTATGGTGAAATTATTTACATTTAGTATGCTAGTTTTAATACGAATGTTTATGTTATGTTTAAACCTTTTCATATGGGAATGCATTGGACTTAGTAAGTGATGGGTGGAGCCCGCTATAGCTCCTCGATGCATCGGTAGGTCTCATGAGACAAACTAGTGTCTTGGCACAAGGCCTTGACAAAATCTTATTTGTAGTCTTGGCACGAGGCCTTGACTATGTGGTTATGATAGTCTGGCATTATGCATTCCAACATTATGAAAGTGGTTATTGATTTTTGCATGTGATTATTCGATTAGTATAATATCCATGTGAATAAGTAAATGGAATTATTTCATTTTATTTATGCCATACCATGTTGAAAGTTCATGTTTGAAAGTTTTTTGTTTTAGTTATACATTGCCTTAAAAGTTTATTCTTATTTATGAAAGTTTCCGCTATATTGTTATCCTTACTGGGCATTTGAGCTCACCCCTTTTCTATGTTTTATTTTTCCCAGGATGTGAAGATGTAAGTTATGAATGACCTGCAGGGATATTATAAGGGGATTATAGTGTGGACTGTGGAAACATTATGTTGTTGTAGTAGTTTTTCATGTTATGATGTAATGTAAAACTTATGAATATATCTAGTATTTCCAAGGCTACTAAACCAATCGGTCTTTCGAGATTTTATCTTTCTTGTGATCATGCCAATGTTATGTAATGATGCAACGACTCTGGGTAACTAGGGTCGGGGCGTTACAGTTGGTATCAGAGGAGGTTTAGTACAAACCATGGAAACTAGATTTAGATAAACTCTGATTAGAGAACGTAGACCTAAGATTAACTTTGAGGATTAGTATAGAAGAACTTCCTAGAATTTTGGTATTGTAGAGATTTTGTGAGTTTTCCGAGCAATACATCCCTGTCTGGATACGAGCAGGTAGAGGCGGCTCTGGCACAGATGTACCTAGGGGTAAAACCCGAAAACACCGCTTTGAGATAGACTCGAACGGGAACCGGTGCACGACAACGGGCCTTGCTGCACTCTTGGTTACGACACTCCCGGGGGATATGCTTAGGATAACTCTCATTTTCTTTACATATAATTTTGAAGGGATTATGAGTATATACATCCTCAAAGAAAACATTCTTATGATTATGGATTATATCCATAAATAGTTCAATTTATGTTAAGTGTTTTATAAGTATGGGATTATGTGTTTTGATTCATAAACTGATCTAGTTTATGCCCTGGTATAGAAATGGCGCCCAGTAGAAGGAATGAGAACTCCAGAAATACACATGATTCAAAGAGAAGGAAGGATCATATCTTTCATGGTCTTAAGCAAGAATTTATAAGAGAAATAGTCTCCCATGTATTATCATCATATGAAGAAATAATATCATGTGTTGATAAGATAAGTAAAGAGTTTACTGAGTCCTATGGCTTTGAAGGGAAGAAAGAGAAGAAAAGGATAGAAGATAGAAAGATGGATAAAGGGAAGAGGGAAAAGAAGAATTTTCCCATATGTGGTAACTGTGGAAAAAACACCCTGGAACTTGCCTGAAAGAAATGGGAGTTTGTTATAAGTGTGGAGGAAAAGGGCACAAAGTACATGACTACAAGGGTAAGAAAATGGTTTCAAATGTACAATGCTTCATTTGCAAGGAGTTTGGACACTACGCGAACCTATGCCCCAGTCATCAGACTATGCCGCAAATGATGCTATTGGATAATAATCAAGTTATGATACTACCACAGATGAAGAGGAATGATTAGAGTTCTTATGTTGATTATATCAATTGAGTGTTGTATCAACAATGTACTTGTTATAATAATTATGGAGTATATAAGGATTGTACTGCAGTACTATTTCATTGAGGACTTGAGATGGTGTGGAACAAAGAAAAGTGACTCAGTAGCAGGTTAAATGTTTGGAAAATATATGGTTGAGAGAAAGATAAACCATAATATGGTTCAGATACCGAGGTGGTGATTTTAGAATAATACGTGATTGATTTGGATAAATTATATTGGATATTATTGACTACCTTGAAGCTGATTAATGATTTGTATATTCCATCATTGTTGGGGTTTAAAACATTTTTGGATTAATGAAGTATATCCAGCATTCTATATGGAATAAGGGAGCATGAATGTAATCAATAAGGAATATGGTAATACATGATGAAGGTATTCATATTCTATTACGGGGTAAAAAGGATCTATATTATGTTTACCTTCCTTATAAAAGTTGGACTGTGAGTTTAGACAGAAGTATTTTGGATAGTTCTAGTTTGGATTATTTTGGATTGCCATAAAAGAACAACCCGGAGGTCAGGCGGCAATCCGTCGCGTCCGGCAAGGCTGCGAGACTTGAACCCGCAACCAAAGGGAGACAAGGGTGTATCACCTACCACTGTCCCACGAGATTTCCTGAATTAAATAATGTAGTTTTTTTTAAATTATCTGGTAGATGAATTATAAATTCATTTATTTTGGAACCCTGTACGAATAGTATAAATAGAAAAAAAAATTACGTTCTAGAGTGAAAGATGAGTTTGTGGTAGAAATTTATTAATGGGTAAAATTCTAATTATAAAGTAAGTATATCTCCTTATTATCTTAGCCAATCTCATAAATAAATTCCTCAACATTAATAATAGAAACTTAGAACAAAAATGTTGTCCTAGATGGTACCTTAAATCATCACAAATTTATGGCTTTGGGATTGTTTTCCTTTTCATAGCCATGTTCTCTACCACTCTCCATCAGATAATTGATGGTTAGATTTCTCTTCCATATCCATATTTTCCTACATGGAACCCTAGTATGTGTTATTTTCGGTAATCTTCATACTTTCCACTCTTTATTTTAAATAGAGGCCTCATTAATTCATTTTTCGATGTGGGATTTCAACTAAGATATTTTGAAATGTCAAAAATGTGTTGTCCCAATACCCTATATTTTGTTGAACCGATGGTACTTCAAATCATCATAGATTGATGAGTTTAAGGACCTCAATTTTATACTTGTTTGTGATTGATGACCTCAATCACTACCTATAAATATTGACATTTTTCCTCCAATTTTATGTCTCTAATTGCCACCAATGTTCTCCTAATCGAGATCATAATTTGGTGGTGACCCTTTCATTTCTCTTTTCCTCATATTAAGACTAAATTTTAGTAACCCAATTTCTGATGTGGGTTTTCCCACAAATATATTTTCTACTTTCAACCTTTTATTTTCGAAGAACAATTTCAAATTGCGAGGACGCAATTTATTGAAGGAGGGGAGAATGTAACACCCCAGGATTTCAGAGTGTGTTATTTCTTAATAATAATTCAATAACTTGCACTACACGCAACACCGAGTTCAATCACACCATTAAAAGAGGTCATGAATATTATTAACTACATTTTGAACTTTATATAATCCTTATAATTTTAGAATCCCTATTATGAGTTTCTTAGTCATAATGCAAGAACAGATTCATTTTCAGTATTTCACTTTTATCAACATCTAATAGTGAAACCTTTTTAAATACAATATTTTAAACATTTTGACTAAATGGGGAAATCAATAATTTAAAATGAAACATCACAAGCTTCTACGGTATGCTTCTCTTTGAATAATGCGATAGCGTGTGTTGTACGCAACACCGAGGTCTAACAACCAATCAAACTAGTCGTTATGAATAGTAATACCTAATTTTTAAAATTATATATATTTTATATTTCAAAATGGACTTCATTTTTGGATTAGGAATATCTAATTTAGCCTAAGGTGAAATTTTGGTACTTTTCGGATAACTTTCATATTTTGATGAATAGTGAAAATTACTAAATTTTAATTAAAAACAACTTTTTTAATCAAAATAATTAATATTGATAAATTATGAATTTTAGTAGTTTTAAAGTATATTTAGAATATATTTTTACCATTTAATATAATTTTGGTCATTGGACATAATTTTACAATTAAACCGAACATAAACAAGTGTCAATCTTTTGATAGTTATTATCTCTTAAAAACACGCTTTTTGTTTTGACAGCGGGAATTAATTTTAAATTAATTTCTACCACTTCTGTGTTTTGAATTTAGGAAAATGGATTCCATATTTGGAATCAGTATGTTCAAATTGTGTAAATAGGTAACTTTTATTTTTAGACATTTTGAATAACTACTGCGGTAAATATTTTATTTACCATGGTTAAGGGTACATCCGGTAAATAAGGGTTAAAAATATAATATTATAATTATACTAAATTACCCTCAAACGTGTCTTAACCCTATTGGTTGATACATGGTCGACCATGGGCATCTTTGTGTCAATTTTGGGACCCCATGGATCCACTTTTAAGTGATAATGACACTTTATTTTAATTAAGTCAAAATGAATACAAAAATGACACAAGCATATATCTTTTAGAAAAACAATTGTTACATAGGGTTATATAAGTTGGATTTTAGATTATAAATATTCATTAGAAAGATAAACAGATTTCCTACATAATTCTATTTTGATTATAATTTTTAGACATTAAATAATTTATTTTATTTATGACACAATGATGATGCAGTAATTACTATAATAGTGAAAAATTAAAATAATTGATATTATAAATACCCAAAAAAATATAATATGAAACTTTTAATGAATTAAACTAATTTTATAGGATAATATGATGTATTAGGATTTATTTAATTGACTTTTTTCGAAGTAATAAATCTTTTATGAGTTTCACAAAAATCAACTATTGAATAGTGTCAAAATTGACATAAAAGAGTTCTTAAAAAAAATATTATATTATTAATTGATATTAAATTCCTAAAAATCTAAGGTTCGGCCAAGAGACTTATATCAGGATAGGTTCATCATTAATGGACCACTTGGGGGTCACTTGGATGTATATAGTAAGTTTATTAACCATATTATATAAAAATACAAAGAGACATTGTAAAAGTGAAACTAATTAACTTAGAGTTAATACTTAAAGATAAGGTTAATATAAGTACCCAAACCTGTCTAAATTCTATTGGTTGAGTGGTTTTCGACCTATCCCCACCTTAGCCTTTGAATAGTCAACTTTGGAGCCATTGGAAACCGAATATGAATTTATTATAAATTAATATTTCTAGCTTTTCCAAAGGTGCCCCTCACCCCTCTTATAAAAGGGCACTCCTCCTTCTCATTTCTTCACACCTTCAAAGCCTTTTGGTTCGGCCAAAATCTTCCCAAATACTCTCCCAACATCCCTCACTAAAACCTAGAGGCCTTAGTTTGATCAGAAAGCCATCTTAAGGAGCCATTTTGATCAAATCAAAAGGAAGAACCCGAAGAAGAGGTAATGATTTCACCACCCTTTTCTAAGATCATTTCTTCTTCCACTTCTTCTTCCTTTGTTCTTACAATTCTAAAATAATAACTCAAGTATCTCACATATACTGTGATGTTATTATAAGTATGGTACAACCATATTCAGTATTCTATCCACCCTTTGAATAACATGTCACCATACGTGCGTACGTACGGCTTACCGTCTCCACGTCGTGGTGTAATTGTTATTCAATATAATATTATTTGGATGGGTATAATAATGATGTGTAACTCATGTAAATAATAAATATAACATGTTAATGATTCTGTATATATGATATACCATTCATTTATATATTATTTTAATATCAAAAGAATGATATTGTCGCTCGTGCGTACGTACGGACTACCGTCTCCACAAACGCGATGAGATTCATTCTCCATCGTAACCATTCAAGTATAATTATCATTTGATGATTTAAAAATGATTTTTAAGGACTAGATATCATTCTGGATAAGAATAAGATACAACAACCATGGCTTATGTAACAAAACATATAAATAAAATGAGTAAGTTAACACCCGAAACGACGATAATTCTAAGATATTATTAACAAATCAATGTTAAAAGATCATATATGATATCATATTAATATATATGATTCTTGTAGAATTTAATAACAATTATTTCACCATTATACGGGAGGTTAACCTACCCCAACAAAGGAAAAGTACAAGGTAAGGGTTTACTTTACAACCTATTCATTATCCAAGGTTGTTTATACGTAATAATCTACTGGGATCTCTTTATCATCCACATCCATGTTTCTTAAAAATGCATTTCAAAACATTTTTACTATTTACTAGAATATGAGTTAAAGTCATTTATACCCTTTTTGACATTTATAAGTGGTTTATAAAATAATCTTTCGGTCGTTTTCAAAACAAGGTCCTTTTTAACCTTTTCGACAGAATTAAGGTAAGAATGTTTTTTTTAACTTATACGGCGGGTGCGGCTATTTTCCGCCGTTATAAAATCTTCAAAGCTTCCATTACAAGCTTATAAGAATAGTTTCAAAGAAAATGTTTTATTTTATATGGATCTTAAATGATTTCAAAATAAAAGGAGATATTTCTTTAAAAAGAATATTGATTTCATCTATGTCAACATCCATTGATGGATTTTAAGATTATTTGAAGTTTATTTATTATGATACAAAACTTCTATATTGTATTGAAGGTTTTTTGATATGTTTGACTGTGGATGTGCTATTTTTATACCATTCATATTTTATGGTGAAATTATTTACATTTCGTATGCTAGTTTTAATATGAATGTTTATGTTATGTTTAAACCTTTTCATATGGGAATTCATTGGACTTAGTAAGTGACGGGTGGAGCCCTCTATAGCTCCTCGATGCATCGGTAGGTCTCATGAGACAAACTAGTGTCTTGGCACAAGGCCTTGACAAAATCTTATTTGTAGTCTTGGCACGAGGCCTTGACTATGTGGTTATGATAGTCTGGCATTATGCATTCCAACATTATGAAAGTGGTTATTGATTTTTGCATGTGATTATTCGATTAGTAGAATATCCATGTGAATAAGTAAATGGCATTATTTCATTTTATTTATGCCATACCATGTTGAAAGTTCATGTTTGAAAGGTTTTTGTTTTAGTTATACATTGCCTTAAAAGTTTATTCTTATTTATGAAAGTTTCTGCTATATTGTTATCCTTACTGGGCATTTGAGCTCACCCCTTTTCTATGTTTTATTTTTCCCAGGATGTGAAGATGTAAGTTATGAATGACCTGCAGGGATATTATGAGGGGATTATAGTGTGGACTGTGGAAACATTATGTTGTTGTAGTAGTTTTTCATTTTATGATGTAATGTAAAACTTATGAATATATCTAGTATTTCCAAGGCTACTAAACCAATCGGTCTTTCGAGATTTGATCTTTCTTGTGATCATGCCAATGTTATGTAATAATGCACCGACTCTGGGTAACTAGGGTCGGGGCGTTACAAGAATCATCCAAAGAAGATGTGGAGGTCTGACCAGAAGCAGGTGAATCCTTGACAGCTTTGGTTAGAACTTTGAGCTGTTTCAGAACTTTTTGCAGACATCTAGTGTATTCATCTGTAAGCTTATTCAGAGTTTCCAAAAGCTCTCTCATGCGTTCCAGCATCGTGGTGTGTTTTTTTTTTCCAATATTTTCATCAAAATAAGGGAGGTATGGATGAACTTCAGACACAATTTCCCTAGAAAGGATGGAATCAGAAGGCTCAAGAAAAGCAGTAACAGGTGCAGGAGCAGAAACAGGAGCAGGTTCTGATCTCAGGGATAACTCATTCTGCAAACTTGCTATCATATTTTTCAGATTTGCAACATCAGCGCTCAGAAGAATATTCTCTACTCTGAATTCTTGAATTTCTCGAATCAGCCTTGGTTGAATATGGAAGATAATATTTTCCAAGAGAATTGATGCATCTTCTTGACTTAACTAAGTTACTAGACGAGGTTGAGTAGAGACAATTTTCTCAACTCCAGCTAACGATGTTTCTCCAAAAACGTTCAGATCCTCTTTGGTCACAAAGGAGTGATGCTCGGGTAAGGGTGCAGGTAAAGGTAGTGGTTCAGATTATGTTTGAGGTTCAGATTCATCTTCAGACTTAGATTTTGATTTGAATTGAGGTTGGGGATCTGGTTCTGGTTCTGGATGAGCTACAGACTTCAGTTCAAACAGAGAAGAAAGATCCATTCCAATTGTAGACACTTTCTCTGACTCATTCAAATCATAAAAGCTTAGTAAAACAAATCGGTTGTGCACAGAGTATGAGATAGCAGGTTGAGAAGGTTCAGCAGATCCTACTTCAGTAATCTCAAGATTTTGATGTTCATCCCCCTCAAATTGTGCTTCCCTTTCAGATTCTTGAGGCTCAGGAACATGGAAAAGATCCTCGTGATCATCCCTGATCTCTTTAGAAAATACTTGCTTTTCCAACTGGAAGAAAATTTCCATCCACTCTTTAGCAGAGGGAATTATCTCAGAAACTGACTGTTCCACTAGTTGAACTTCCAGACTTGCTTCTTCTTCAACAGAAATACCCTCTTCAATAGGATCTACCTCAAAGGTTTCTTGTTGTTCTGAATCAAGAAAAACCAACTTCCTTGCAGCATTAGGATGAGCTTCTGGATTTACATCTGCACTAGAAGTAGGAGCTTCCTCTTCTCTCAAACTAGCACCAACTTCCTCTTCTTGAGGTATTTCATCAGGGATAACAACAGGGACAACAATCCTTTCTTTTTCAATAGGATTTGTTTCTATTTGAGGTCTTCGGGCTTCTTCTCTTGGAGATATTTCATTAGTTACTTCCTCTTTTTCTTCTTCTTCTTCTGAATACTCAACCACTTCATCTGGTTCCAAAACAGGATCAGATAGATTTTTAGGCCTTCTTGGATAGTCAACAGGATTAAACATTTTATACACTTGATCATTATCCTCAACCCACTGCTTCTTCTAGGGGTTCCAGCTAATCTTCATTCTTCTGATGATAGGCATGTATAGGCAGAAATCAAGGTCCTCTAACTTTTCTTTATTCGGTCCAACCATCCCTTTGGCAACTAACATAGCCGAAATCATCCTTGATTAAAACAGGGAGGTGGATTTGGAAGTGACTTTGATCAGCTCACAGATATGATTGATAATATACTTGCATAGGTTGATCTTATGGCCATTCTTTAAAAGATGAATCAGGAACCCATCCTGAAACTGCATCATAGAAAAATAACCTTTTCTTGGACTAATCAAATTTTGAACAAACTTGAACAGAAGTCTAGTATCCCCATCTAATTCCGCAGTTATGGCCCTTCGCATGGTTCCATTTCCAGTCAGGTGTTCCAAAGCAGTCTCTAGGTCAAAGACGTCGGTTGATGGAGGAGGTTCTCTCTGGTAATCCTCACAAACTCCTTCATGGGGAATCCCTAGGCATACAACCCATAGACTTGAAGAGAAAGAGCACTTTTGACCATTTCTCCATCTTGTCACCATAAAGCATTCTTCAAACTCAAAAGAAAAAATTACATACTGGTAAAATTAAGATACCAATCTCGGGTAGATCGGTCTATTCTGTCTAGTGAACCATCCAAGCCATCCCTGATCTCTTAAAACTTTCAAAACTAAAGATCTTCTAGACAGCAACCACTCTGGACAAACCTCTTTTTCAGGTAAAACTGTACGTCTTACCAGATTTGGGATTAGATATCCTTCGAGATATATCCTCGGTATCCTCTTCTGTTTCTTAATGCGGCGCTTCTCAGATGAGGGTAAAGATGGATGCTTCATCCTTGGCAACCAGTGAAGGTTCGGGTGAGATGGAAGAGAAGGTTCAGGAGAGAGTTCGGGTAAGGAATCGAATGAAAACCTTATGTTTTATCATTTGGGAATGTCAAACGTCATAAAAACAAAATCGTGGGAAATCAAATAGCGGTGAAATAAAAAATTACACGATACAGGTTAAAATAAGAATAAAAAAATAAAAAACTTTCACGGTGAGACTGTGAGGAGGCGTTATGGTGCGATGAAAACTAGTCATCATGGTGAGACATTTGATAGTTGTCACAGTGAGACAGTGAGCATTCTGTGCAATCACAGTGAGACAGTAAGTTGATAGACCGTGACCATAAAATCTTGACGGTGAGACTATGAACATAAAACAGTAACTTAGAAACAGTGACTATGAAAATGTAAAGTAAAATATAGTATAGTATTAAACATTGAGATCAGTAAGATATTCACTTATGATTAATCATACCAAGATCGTTTATGGTGTAGTTTAATCTTTCATAATTTAATGGTTTAGTGAATATATCAGAAAATTGATATTTGGTACCAATGAATTCCAAAGTGATATCACCTTTTTGATAATGATCCCTCAAAAAGTGATGTTTGACATCAATATGTTTTGTCCTAGAATGAGAAACAGGATTCTTAGAAATGTTAATAGCACTTGTGTTGTCACAATTTATTGGGACATGTCGGAATTGATATCCATAGTCTAGTAATGTGTGTTTCATCCACAAAATTTGTGCACAACAACTGCCAGCGGCTTTGTATTCATCTTCTGTAGTAGATGATGCAACATAATTTTGTTTCTTACTACACCATGATACTTGTGACTTTCCTAAAAGGTGACACATTCCAGAGGTGATTTTTCTATCTAACTTACATCCACCAAAATTAGCATCAGAATAACTAACTAATTCAAATGATTTTCCTCTAGGATAGAATAGTCCTAAATTGGGAGTATGCTTGAGGTATTTGAAAAATGTCTTTACAGCATTTAAATGTGACTCTTTAGGTTTTGCTCGAAAATGAGCACACATACACACACTAAACATAATATTAGGATGACTAGTAGTCAGGTAGAGTAGACTTCCAATCATTCCTCTATCACTGGTTTGATCAATAGATTTACCATTTTCATCAATATCCATCTTATAGGTGGTACTCATGGGAGTGTCACTACATTTTGTGCTATCCAATCCAAAAAATTTTAAAAGATCTCTAGTATATTTACTTTGATTTAAAATAATTCCATTATCATTTTGAAAGATTTGAAATCCAAGAAAGAATTTAAGTTCACCCATTAAAGTCATTTCAAATTCATTTTGCATCATTTTAGAAAAACCAGTGCATAATGTAGTTTTTGAAGATCCAAAAATAATATCATCTACATAAATTTGTACAACTAAAACATCTTTAGAAATTCGTTTTATAAACAGAGTAGGATCAGCTATTCATTTTGTAAAACCTTTAGAAATTAGAAAAGTACTTAATCTATCATACCAAGCTCTTAGATCTTGCTTTAAAACATATAAAGCTTTTGATATTTTGAAAATATGATTTGGAATAAGAGGGTTCGAAAATCCAGGTGGTTGTTCAACAAAAACATCATCAGAAATATACCCATTCAAGAATGCACTCTTGACATCCATTTGATATAGTTTGAAATTTAGATGTGCAGCATAAGCAAGTAAAATCCGAATAGCTTCTAATATGGCTACTGGAGAAAAATTCTCCTATAGTCTATACCTTCTTCTTGAATCTTTCCTTGTTCAACTAGCCTAGCTTTATTTCTAATTATATTTCCAAATTCATCTACTTTATTTCTAAACACCCATTTAGTGCCTATTGTGAAAGTGTCCTTAGGTCTTTCAACAAGGATCCAACCATTATTTCATTAAAATTGATTGAGTTCTTCTTGCATAGAAATTATCCAAAATTCATCATTAATAGCATCATCAATGTTTTTAGGTTCAAGTTGTGACAAGAATTCTTGATGTTTAACCTGATTTCTAAGTGATGCTCTAGTATGTGTCCCTCTATCAGGATTTCCTACAACA
Organism: Viscum album; assembly: GCA_963277665.1. Lineage (NCBI taxonomy): Eukaryota > Viridiplantae > Streptophyta > Magnoliopsida > Santalales > Viscaceae > Viscum > Viscum album. The sequence goes on along the minus strand of OY728131.1, from coordinate 1,221,702,494 downwards.
ACATCTAAAGTATGATTCTTTAGAATTCTAGTTGATCTAGTAAAGGTAGGACTAGAAATTTCAGGTTCTTCTCTAGGTTCGGGTTCATTAGAAACAGATTCTGGAATAAGTCCAGAACTGGTTTTCTTTATAGCAGGTTCATTGGATTTGTCATTAAGGTCCAGAACAGATAAATCTTCTTCAAGATTTTCAAGAGAGGTTATAGGCTAATTTGGATCAGTTTCATCAAGCTTGATTCGAAAAGATTCTTCCACACATTTGGTTCTCTTATTAAAAACTCTATAGGCTTTTCTAGTTAAAGAATAACCATGAAAATTTCCTTCATCACTTTTAGAAGCAAAATTATCAAGATTATCCTTTGTATTAAGAAAAAAACTTTACATCCAAAAACTCTAAAGTAACTAACTTTAGGTTTTCTATTTTTACACAACTCATAAGGGGTCTTCTTAAGAACAGGTCTGATCAAGACTCTATTGATGATATAATAAGCTTTATTGACAGCTTCATCCCAAAAGTAAATAGGCAGGTCATATTCATTAAGCATAGTTCTAGCAATTTCTTGCAGGGTTCTATTTCTTCTTTCTATTACACCATTCTGCTAAAGTGTCCTAGGAGCAGAAAAGTTTTGACTATAGCCATTGTGTGAGCAATATGATTCAAATTTATGATTCTCAAACTCACGGTCATGATCACTTCTTAGGGTTTTAATCTTAAGTTCACTAAGTTTTTCTACAGATTTGGATTATTTGACAAAGTAAGAACAAGCTTCACTTTTGTGAGCTAAGAAGTATACCCAAGTATATGTAGAAAAGTCATCTACTAGGACATAGACATAGTGCTTCCCATTTAAGCTAGAAACTCTATATGGTCCAAAAAAATCAATGTGAACCAACTCGAGAGGTTGAGAAGTTGAAACTTATTTCTTTGATTTAAAAGAAACCTTATGTTGCTTTCCCTTTTGATAGGGATTACAGACTTTGTCATTTGAAAACTCAAGGTTAGGTAGGTCTCTAACTAATTTCTTCCTAGTAAGTTTTCTAAGTTAGTGTACATTGTAGTGTCCTAATCTTCATTTCCATAACCAGGACTCTTTTTGAAAATCATTTAGACAGGTAACATTTTTCTTAGCTACGGAATTTAAATCAACAGCATAAACATTTTCATTTCATAGAGCAGAAAAAACTAAATAGTTTTTAGAATTAAAAACATTACAAGAATAATTTTCAAATTTTACATTAAAACTATCATCACATTATTGAGAAATACTTAACAGATTATATTTTAGTCCATCAAAAAATAAAACATTATAAATTAATACTGAGTTAGTGTTACCAATTTGGTCTAGGCCGATGATCTTTCCTTTAGAATTATCACCAAAGGTTACATGTCCTCCATCAACCTTTATTAAACTTTTGAAACACGAGTAATCCCCAGACATATGTCTTGAACATCCACTATCCAGATACCATTTCTTCTTGTGGGAACTCTTCAAGAAGGTTTCCTACAAAACAGATTTAAATAGGAAATTATTTTGGTACCCTAATCTTCTTGGGTCCAGACAAGTTAGCAATCAAAGCTTTCGGTACCCACATTTGTCTTATGGGTCTCATATAATTCACAGAATCAAAATATTTTGAAAGATAAACTCTATTAGATTTATAACTAATTTAATAACTAGTTGAAGCATACAAATGTCCAGAACTAGAACTTGCAGTATTCTGACCAGATTTAGGAATAAATCTATTCTTGGAATCGGTCTTTGTCCAGGTTAGTATCCTATACCAGTAGTATATATAGGTGCAATCTGCTTAACCAGAATTTGAGTAAGAGTATCTTTGCCATTTGTGAATTTCTTTAAGTCCTTTCTAAGTTTATCATTTGAAAATTTCAGTTCAGTGTTTTCTTTAAGCAACCGAGCATTCTTTTCCATTTCTATGTCAAGATCATATTTATGTTTAACAGTTAAAGCATATTGTTTCTTTAAACCTTTGTATTTGTCTTTCAGATCATTACAGGTTTCCTCCAACATATCACAGTATTCAAACAGTTAAGATTTTGACATATTTTCAGAATTAGAATCATCTCCAGAATAATAAGAATTTAAACAAGAGTTTCAGAGGTTACCTCAGAAGTGTTTGTCATAAAACACATGTTTTCCTTATTTCTATTTTCAGTCTTAGAAGCTTCAAATTAACTGGAGCTATCCTCAGAAGCACTCTATGTAGCCTTCATGGATTTATTATACTTATTATCCTTATACTCATATTTCTTCTTCTATTTCATCTTTGGGCCGTCTGCTTTTATATGTTTTTTTCTTTTTCATTCCTAGCAGACAACTTCATCAGATTTGTCAGATTTTTTCCAATCCTTTTTTTAGTGTCCCTTATTATCATACTTTCCTTTGTAATTTTATTTTCTGAAAAATTTCTTCTTCCTATAAAATTTCTTAAATCGTCTGGCTATGTGATACATTTCTGCATCACTGTCAGATGCACTTTCACTTTCTTCACAGCTTGAACTATAACTTACATGAAGCTTCTCCTTATCTTTATTCTTTGAAGTAGTAGTCTTGAAATCCACTGACTTCCTTTTTGATTCATCTTCTTCTTCCTTGTTTACCTTAATTTCTTCCTCATACATCATTAACTTACCAATAAGTTCTTTGACTGGCAGTTTACCAATATCACAAGATTCTCTGATTGAAACTGAAGTGCCCCTCCATCGGTCTAGTAGACATCTCAAGATTATCATAATTTTTTCCTTTGCTGGAACAACTTTACCAAGTGAATTCATTGTATTGACTATCTCATTGAACCTGAGATACATATCAGAAATAGTTTCATCAGTCTTTATCTTATAATTATCATATTTAATAGTATAAGTATTTAATATCATTTCATTAACATTGGTTGTTCCTTCATGAGAAACACCCAAAGTATCCCAAATTTCAAAAGTAGTTTTGCAAGCAGAAATTTTGTTAAACTCCACATCTCCTAGAGCACAGTATAAGGCATTCATAGATTTATAATTATTATTGTAAGCTATCATTGTAGGTTCATCCCAAGTTATTATTTATGTTTCTGGAATTTTATATTAAGATTCTATAGTAGTCCAGATATCAAAACACATGCTTTCTAAATGAATTTTCATTTTAAGTTTTCATTGAGCATAGTTTGTACCATTGAATAATGGTGGAATGTTAGTAGCAGAACCATCAATTCTGTTATCCATGATAACTAGGTTGAGACAAAAATTTGAAAGAGATAGAAATTTAGAAATAACAGAAATTTTAATAACATTAAAATACAACTAAAATCACAGTTGAAAATAGAGTATTTCAGAAAAATATTTTAATGCCTCTGACACAAAATGTTGGTCAGAGTGGATACTCAAGAGGGGGGGTGAATTGAGTTCCAATTAAAATTTCTGTTAAAATATTGTCTATTTAAAATACCCCAATTTATAAAACAAGTTAAACTGTAGTGAATTTATATAGATTGTAAAAGTTCACTTAGCTTCTCAAATATTGATTAGGTCTCAGTTAATTTAACCACAAGATTAAACTAACTTTTGAAACTAACCTACCGATTTACAATAAGTGTAAACACTTGCTAATTTAACTATCAAAGTAGCTTTAAAATAGTTTTGTATTTCGAAGTAATAGCAACGGAATAAATAAGATATATGTAGTATACTATAAACTTGAACTAAAGATGCACAACAAATATAACAAGAGGTTCAGTCTCAAGCTGAGACTTAGTCATCTCAAATTTATAAAAATTTGATCCACACCCTAGATCGGGGTTAACAACAGTTTACAAAACTGTCCAGGCCACGCAGGGACCTCTAAAACTATTCTTCATGGGAAACAAAACAAAGACCAGGCCACACAAGGACCTCTTCCACAGTTGATGTGGGTAAACAAGAGTAAACAATTGTGGTTTGAGGATTTTGATATCCTCCAGTTCGGTGCAGGAGACAGTGTGTGTATAATAAATACAGAGTACACCACACTGCTCAAAAGTTAATAAATAAATCACTTAGAGAGAGGAGATAAGAGTTTAGAAATCTCTAGTGATTATTAATGAAGCTCTAGACTCGTTGGATTCAGCAGGAATGCTTCTGAGTCCTTCTCTGGTTTTTCTATTAAAAAACAGTGTGTCGTAGTCAGTTTGTCTTTTACAGATATGACAAAGATCTATTGATTCGCCATGTGTTCTTCAGTGGTGTTGGACTGCATTCGTGAGAATTCTTTGAAGGTCTGTCAATCTCTTTATTGATCAGGATTGTTCCTCTTGTAGTGCTCTCAGTGTATGTAAGTTCTTCTCATTGTATATTCGCACTTGCGCACCGCTTCCCTTCTGTATCGTGTACTGCATCTTAATCTTCCGTATATTCCACACGTTCTGGAAGTAGGAATGATTCCCTTTTCATAGGTACGAGATATGGTTTTCTGACATGCCAACAACTATCATTAAATAACATTAATTGCATTAAAAATATCAAATAAGACATTTAGTATTATTTAAATAATATTGAAAAAAAGTTATGGAATGGTGTCACATTGATTATGTAAACAGTGTCTTCTTCCCGGTATGAGGTTCCCAGTATGAGCTTCATGGTATGTTCATGTCATGGTGTCTAGCTCAGGGTGTGCCCTTCACGGTGTCTGGGTCATGGTGTCTGGGTCACGGTGAGTCCTTCACGGTGTCTGGGTCACGGTGAGTCCTTCACGGTGTCTGGGTCACGGTGAGTCCTTCACGGTGTCTGGGTCACGGTGAGTCCTTCACGTTGAGTCCATACTTACACAAATATATGTATTTGGACTTAGAAAGAATATGCAGAATATGGATTAAGCATAATCGTTAGAGAGTAAGACAACTTGAATCATAAACATAAAGGCTTCATAATATATGAGAGATTTTTGATCATGCATAAGACTTCTAAATAATAAATAGAGTAATTAACATCCATAAGATTTGTTATCATTAAACCATGATGAGTAGTTATTATTGAGATTGAAGAGCATTAGAAAGATGTGCAATGAAGATTGAGATTAATTAACAGTAAAAGGATTTGTGATCATTAAAACATGATTAACACATGAGGAGTCCAACACTAACCATGAATGTATTTTTTTCATTATTATCATTAAATTTATTGGTATATACATATCAATTTTAGGACCTCTATTTCACGGGGTTTACTATTTTATTGATACAAAGTGGTTATGGTTTTTTGTTACAATTTATCTTCTTTCATACTTCTATCATGTTATGAATCTATCTTCTTCTTTAATGTCTATATACATCTCATTTTACATGTAATATCATGAATCTATTTATTGTTATTTAAATTTATGAATCATTTAATGTAATCGTTTCACGATTCTTATGATTCAATGATACTAAATTGGTAATTGTTTTATGTAATAAACTCTTCCATTATCAGGAATGTTTACAATTATGCTTTAAATATAATATCATATGAACCATATCGAAATAAACTCTTGAATTTTATTATGAATTGGTTCTTCACGTAATTTAACAGTAATTGTAACATTTTTTACTTTTAGAACATTAAATTGTTAAGAATTTTTTTTAAGAATATATGGTTTTATTACTCCCTTCAGTTAGAAATATTTTATTTTATAAAAACCATTCCTCCAAAAATGTTTTCAAAAAGGTTTTTAACCTTTTAGAAATTATTTATTAATAATTTTTTTACAATTAAGTGTTTTTAATAAACTTTTCAATGGAATATATTTTTCTCATTCCAAAATAGGAAAATTTCTAACCTTTTTATTATGAAATAGTAATGTAGTTTTTAGTATGTATTGAATTACCTACCAACATGACTATAATTTCATTGATCGATCCTTTGAAAATATAAGAGGTATTTTTATAATGAATATTTTATAATTATTATTATTTATATTATTTGTTTTTACAAATTATTTTCAAAAAAATTATTTTCAAAATGTTTTATTTTTTAATTTTAATTTTTCAAATGAAAAAGAAATTTTCCACATAAATGTTGTTAGTAATCATTTAATAGTATTTCATTTCATCATGTTCAATGAAACATGTAATTATATAACCTCCATTAGGAATATTTGGACCATTTTTATTATTTCTATAGATGTATTAATATTATTTTTATGATATTTTTATGAAACATGTTTCACTTCTATCGGTTAATCATGTTTTAAAGAAAATTTTATAAAACCTGTTTCATTTCAACTGATTAATCATGGTTCAATGATGATTCTATGGGGCCCATTTCTTTTCCAAATGTTAATAATTTTTAAAATTTGGTCACATGCATCCCAATTCTTTTTCTTGGGTTAATCATATCATAAAACAATAATGATTGTTTCTTTGAGTTTTATAATGGAGTATTTATATAATTTATTCATGTTTTGGTTCTTATACATATTGTACAATGGGTAGACCAGATGGCATTGGGTAGTCACATTAATACATATAGGATGGGGTGTCCCAAGTAGTATTGAGTGATCCCATTGTATCTTATATGTTGAGGAAGCCTAGATATGAGTGGGCAATCCCTTTACAGCTTATATGATGGGGGAAAATAGAATTGGGTGATCTAATCTTATATTAAATGATGTGTAAACCTAGATATCACTCCTATATATTCGGTAATTATTATATTATAATTTTTCATGTTGTTATTCTAATTAAATGTTTTTGAAATTATTTTATGTATATGAGGCTACAAGATAAAAAACAGTTTGTAATTTCTTGTTATGTGTTAATAACATTTCAAATGATCAATGTTGATATCACATTACTCGTGACTATTCATTATAATGAATCCTTCTTTTCCCATGTTTTCATATTTTATGATCTAGGTATTGATGGGTATGAATTATTTAATGATTCACTCCTGCACTCTCGTTATGTAATAATAACCTTATGAAATTATTATGATAATTTATGACATTCAATTTCCAATGATTATTTTTACCCTTACTATAAATTTGAACTCACATTTTTTTGGATTCATTTTCCCCAAGTTATTACAAATGACATTCAATCAATTTTGTTTAGAGTGGATTTAATGTGGACGATGTTAATTACTTAATGTAAAATATGAAAATATGGGTCAAGTGGTATAAATTATCATTTGAATACAACATTATTGTTTTTATAAGAGTTTTTACTAATTATAAAAAATTAAAAACCTAAAAGGCATTCAATAATGTAAGTGGTAAAAATTTTAATTTTTATGTTGAATGGTTTGGATAGAAAAAATCATCCACAATTATTATAAAACAATTCAAAAATTTAAAGTTTACAATTTTATCACTGAATCCAGGAGTCTATGTTATGGGATGATATAGTTTTAATCATAGGAAATGTTTAGATAAAATTAAAGATTAGGAAGGTATCTTGTGATGTAATTTTAAGTGTTATAGATACTATATTAGTTATATAATATTATGTTTAATCATAAGTTCAAAAGTCTTATACACAAATTTTAGGGTTTAGGAAATGATATATTAAAGTGGTTAAGTATAGTTTAGGAGGCAATGTATTGGGTTAAAATATATGTTAAGATTTAGTCTAATGAGATGTATTTCTTTACATGTTGAGGTCATATGTTTTATGGTATTGATAACCTTTAATGTTTATATGACCTTGTATATTGTGGTAATTAAGGGAATATGATTATCATCATTTAGATAATCGTGAGATTAAAAACTGATTTAGTGGATAATTTATTAATTATATATCATGATATTTTTATTCATGGAAGGTAAAAGGTATTAGATAATATTTTAGGATATAAGAACCCTTGATTTTAAGTTTATTTAAGAATTAATTAGTTTGGACATTTGGTATTACTATTGAATTTTGATGATTATTGTATCATTTGAAGGTTTTACTGTATTAGGAATTTACATACCCTGTGTTAACCATTTTGGTCTTAGTTAATGTTTAAAAATATTTTTAATAGCTGTTTATCCTATTTATGGTTATGCAGTATTTAAAATTTTATTTATAGTGCATCATACAAGAAAAATAAATCCCAAAAATAAATATTTTGGAAAAAATATGTGGTTGTGGTTAAAATTTATTAAAGGATAATATTTTACTCATCAATTATATTTCCTTATTCTCTTAGTAATTATGTTTAGTGAATTCATCAACCCTAGGAAGGGGATATTGAAACCAAAATTTTATCCTAGGACTTTCAATTATAATGAAGAATTGGACTTTTCAATCATTAAATATTAATGGTTTCCATGCCCTTAACTTTCCTTTGATCATTCACTTCTTGTGATAAATGACCTCAATCACAAACTATAATCATGTACGCTTCTCCGCCATTCCAACAAATTTTATATTATTTATAATCCTAGTATTGCGATATTTCATATGACCTCAATGATTCATTTATTATATTATTAAGAAGAAGCATAATTGACCATTTTTACAATATTGGTTTACAATAAAAGTATTTTCAAATTCACATCCTTTGATTTCTAAGATAATGTTTAAATTTTTAAGATGCAATTCAATTTAGAGGGACGATGTAATTACCTAATATTTTAAAATAATAATAATTAATTTGAATGTATAAAGGAGTTAAAACACTGACCTCACTAGAATTACATGAAATAAAAAGTTTTATTGATATCTCACATTATATAAATGAATGAGTTTTACTAAACTTAAACAACCAATGATGACAATATTACCATTATAACCTTGTTGTTCAATTTTTGGGTATTAATAGTACTAAATAAATTATTATTATATATATATAATATCTCAAAATAAAATATTAGTAAATGTTTGGTAAAGAATCAATCAATTTTTTGGAAAGTTATTTTAATCCATAATGCATGATTTTTTATTAATATTAAAAATAAAAAATAAAAAAAACGTAATTGGGGCCTAAAATAATGTAACATAAGAGAATCGGCACTAAAAATATGGAAAAACACATGGAGGAGATACCAGGTACATGTGAATGAGATAAGAGGTAGATCAAAAGAGACTCTGGATACTAAGAAGCTAGTGACCATGTTTCATTCCGTCCAAGTATGAAGAAGAAGAGTCTGATTTCCATGAGATTTTTTAACTTTTAGATATAGTAAATGATATACAGAGGATTATAAGATTTATAATATAGTAAATTAAATATTTTTTAGGTTTCAATGTCAAATAAAAATAGACTTACAACCCTGGAGGGAAATAGATGCAGACTAGTGAGCATAACCTTTTGGTTAAATTATGATTTTTCTTCCAAAATTAATTATTTCCCAAAAAAAATTTATAATAGATTTTTTTAAATTGAAATTTTCTTTTAAATGAACTTAATTTTTGTAATTTTAATACTCATAATTAAATTGGGTGGAATTTTTGGAATTTTCAAAAAAAATTGATTTTTTAGTGAATAATTGAAAATTACTTTTTTTAAAGACTATTTATTTCAATAAAATAAGAAATTTTAAAGTACCTATATTTTAGAATATTTATTTAAAGTAACATAATTTATATTTAATCCAATTAATTAATTTTAATCAACATTATATTTTTTTAGTATAATTTTTTTTCAAAAATTGGTTTTTCTAAAAACTCTTTTAAAATATTTAATGTTTCTCCATTTTAAGTAATTAAAATAATCCATAATGAGGAATGTTTTGAATAAAAATATATATTATAAATAATTAAATATTATTTTACATTCTTAAAATTATTTTCATTTTTCATTAAGATAGTATAATATCATCTTTGGAAAAAGAAAATACTCTTCGTTAAAACCAGATGTCTCGCCGCATCTATAGGACTAATATTATATTAAAAATTTCCACCTTTGTGAATTGAATTTGGAAGAATTTTTTATATATTACGAATAAAATTAATTTATAATTTATAAAATATCCAACATAAATTTTGACCACAATTATTGGTGAAAATAGTTAAACTAATTACAACGATTATGGTAAACACAAGTTTACTTAATGGTCAAACTAAGAATATAATGGTTAAAATAACCAATATACTTTTTCAACACCCATTGTATGGAAATATCTAGAAAACTATGATCTTATGGTCTATTTTATGAGTTTTTGGTGACCTTTTATATGAAAGAGACTTACATAATAAGTTATTTTATGAAAAAGACAAAAAGAATCTTTTTTCTTTTGGATTTCTATAAATCGTTATGATGGGGTATAAAACATTATAGATTTGGTAATAGATATTATTTCTAAATTTAAATGATATTTATATAATGATAATTTATTTTAATTTTTTATAGATGAATTAACTACATTAAATACTTATGAAACCACAACGCAATAATTATTTAGTTAGAAAATAACTAAAATAAAAAAATACAATAAATTTAAAAAGTTAGATAAAGTGTATAAATTATTATCTTACAATAATTTTTTAGATTAATATATAATTTTATATAGGTTTTATCATAATATATTCTAATTCCACCATTGTCTTGATATTTCTTAAAATTTATATTAAATTAGAAATGTAAAAATTGATATTAATGTTATTTTATAATAAATACAATTTTATTAAATGATCTAAAATTATAAAAAATTATATATTATTCAAAGTTATTATAATGTTTAATAAATGTATAATATTTTCAATTCACGGGAAAATTATTATTTTATAATGACTATATTGACTGCTTAATAGTATAAAACTTTATTATAGTGGTTAAGGTTAAAAGGGTGTTTTTTCACATTACATGTGCTTGTGTTAATATTATTTTTAAAAACACATAGGATTTATGTTTGATAAATTGGAATTATTACATATAAATATTGGTTCAAAATTATCTAATATTTTTCTAAATGATTTAGTATTGACGTACAAATTACTTAGGTTCAAAATCTAGCTACCAAAATGAAAAACCAAAAAGAATAAATATAATTAATCATAGGAGTTAAGGAACATAGTGTTTAAAACATGTGATTCTTTTTTTTGGTGATTTTTACAGACCATATAATCCATTAAAGTGATTAATTATCAATATTACAGCTACTTGAGGTGATATTGACCTTCAAATAGTGAATACATTTGGGAATTTACAAAAAATCCACTCCTCCTCAACTATAAAAGGGTACTCACCTCATCATTTCTTCAATAATATAAACACTTTTTGATCATTAAAACCCTTCCCAAAACACATTTAAAATCCCATAACATCATCCTAAAAGCCTTATTTTGTTCATAAATTCAACCATTCTAGTATTTAGTGCAAAACTACGTCAGATGCCCGAATAATAAGTATTTTTCTTCAATAAGCATCATTATTTTAATTACTTCAAAAAATCCTTAATTTATTAACATACCATGATGATATAATAAGTTAAATATCTTACATATAAATTGGTGTTTTTAGGAAAATTTTATGACCAATAATACCGCACACATCCATCAAATAGATTATGAAATCATCATCCGTGCGTCAGGTGAACTACCACCTCATGAAAGGATTTCATTCATTTTTTCCATTACGACCACTCAAGGTTGGGTATGATGATGGATAAAAAGTACATATAGATATTTATAATTTAATTATTTCTTTTTAAAAATTATATAATATATTTAATTATTATATTACATTCTATAATGGATATGATAACATTGCTCGTGTGTTCGACAAACTACCACCTCACAAAGCGATGTCATTATTTTTTCAATAACACATTACATGGAAGGTAATAAAGGCAAATATATTAAATTATTGTGATATAAAAGACTTGTTTATGATATTAATGAAATTTTTATAATTATTGTAATATAATATATCATTTGTTTTTTTTCTATTTCAGACACTAAAAAAAATTATAAAGTTGTTTGTGGATGTGTGGGCTACCACCTCCTCAAAGCGATGTGATTCCATTTGTTATCACTACACCACAATAATTATATATATAAGAATATATAATTATATAATCTTGTATTTATTATATTTTAATCACTATGGAAGAAAAAATTTTACTTACCTTCTTAAAATAGTGTTAAATGAAAAATGGAAACATTACTCATGTGTTCCTACAGCCAATCATCTCCATGATTGTGACATTATTTAATTATTCGTTACTATATTTCATTATTGGTTTTAAAACTATAATTTATCTGTAAATATGATAATTATTCACATGTTATTCTTATTTAATTGTTTAAATAATGACTTCATCCACCATAGTCATCCTACCAATGTCAGTTTTGACACATAAGATGAATATAGACAAAACATCTAACTTATACATAATGGATTAAGTAATTATATTTAAATTTTATATATGTAAAAAAGGAAAAATAAAAATAAAAAAGGTTATAAGTAAATGAAATAATTAAAATAAATTTATTATTCATGAATATAAAGAACAAGTATGACGAATCAAACTCATAGTAAGGGTTTTTCTCATCTCAATTTTATTTATGTGAGATATATGCCATATTCACCGCTTATTTTTATTTTGGGGTGTATATAATACCCATGATTATATTCAATATTTATTATACTTAAATTCATGAATATTTACATATCCATTTTCAGATAACTTTTTCATGAGATTTACCATCTCAATGTTAACAAAATGGTAATGGGTTTTTTGTCATTAATATTCTTCTTTGAAACTTATGTCATGTATTGCATATATATTTGTTTATTATATGTATATTCATCTCATTTAACATTTAATATCATGAATTTATTTATTTTTATGTTATTTTAGGTTTCATTCAATGTAATCTTTTCCAGGAGCTTGTGATTCAAAGATACCAAAGTGGTAAGAGTTTTATTCTATATTCCTTTCCATTACTAGGATTATTTATTTTTATGATTAGAAGAACATATAAAATAATAAATCACTAAATAATCTCATAAAGAATATTATTATAAGTTTCTTCATGATATATAAATGTAATACTACCATTTTCCACTCTTTGGTACATAAAATTATTGTGAAAATGTTTTTAATAAAATCTAACTTTATTTCTCTCCTCGATCGAGAGTATTTCGTCTTCCTAAAACCTATTTCCAAATAATTTTTCCAAGAATGTTCTTAAATTTTTCAAATTTATTTATTAACTAAATTTTTACACTTTATAATTTCTTACAAAATGTTTTCAATGGAATTTTCTTGTCACTTTTGAATAAGTCTCTTTTCTAAAAAAAATAGACCATGCAAATGAAAATTTCATTACGACATGTATATAATTAACTATTGACATGACTATCAGTTATTTAAGGATTAATTTGAATGTTTACAGGGTTATATTTAATTAAAAGTATATCTTAATCTTCATTAATTACATGGTTTTTGAAATTTATTTTTAAGGGTATAGTTTTCTAAAATGATTTATGTTTTAAAACGAAATCTTCAAAATAAAAATGATATTTTCCTCGGTAATATTTTTAATGATTTTTTAATGATTTTTTTATACATCGTCCTAAAAAACATTGCCGTTAATTATACTCCACTAGGTATATTTTTTCCAAAAAAATTATTTATATAGATGGAATAGTATTATTTCAATGAGATTGTAATGAAACTCATTTATATTTTATGGGTTAATCATGTTTCAAATATAATGTTATGAAAACCTTTTCTTTACCATTATTAAATAATATTTATAAGAGGTTTTAATGAAAACCATTTCATTTCCTATGTTTAATCATGTATTAAAGAGGTTTACATGAATCCCATTTCTTTTCAATGGGTTAATCAATTTATAAAATAATAATGATTTCTTCTATGTTTTTTGTGATGAGATATCTTTGTACATTATTCATGTTATCATTCATGGAAATCATATATTTTGGGGATTCCCAGATAGCGGGGGGTGACCCCATTACAACTTATATGATGGGGTCACACAAATAACATCAGGTGAGGTCATTACAGCTTATATGATGGGGCATCCCATATAGAATCGGGTGATCCCATTGTAGATTATACAAAAGGACGACCAAAATTACACTAGGTGAAACGGTTATAACTTAAATTATGGGTGAGTGTAGATAATGCTCCAATTCATTCATAAATGATAATATTGGTTGTCAGAATTATGGTTATTCCAAATAAAAATGTTTTGAAATGGTTTTATGAATTTGATGCTCTATGTTACCAAAAAGGGTTTTAATTTCTTGTTACGTGTCGATAATGTTTATAATGATCAATATTAATATCATATGGATCTTGATTATTAATTATTATGAATATTTCATTTTCCATGTTTTTAATATTAATATAATAGACTTTGTGATCGCCCTTCTAATGTTTCCTATTCTATAGTTTATAAGTTATCATGTTGGGAGAATTATATATAAAAGTGATTTCATAAGGATGATGATGATGACTTAATGTGAAATTGAAAAATCTGGTTTGAATTAGATAAATTCTCATTTGATGACATGGGTATACGTTATGTAGGAGTTTTCTATAATTATCTAAAAATAGCATCCTAAAAGATCCCTTAGAATGTAAGTGATCCAATTTTTCATTTTGACGTTTCAAGGTTCTAGTGGAAAAAATAGGTGACATTTATTAGAAACAATTAGCGTAATGTGAATTTTATGGCCTCAACACTACATTTGGGGGGTGCGGGTTCTGAGAAATTATTACGATAACCATATTTATCATTTTATCATGTGAATTCAAGCTATATGTTCTTTACCTCTCCTCCCCATTGATCCACACCATTTATGGTGTTGTTGGATGGTGGTTTTGGTGATACAAATGTTCCCCTTTTCATTGAATCCTTACTCCTCCCTCCCCCATACCACTAAATTGGTGATTTCCAATTTAGGGAATTTAGAGTGATTTCACCATAGAATGATGATATAACATCATTTTCCGAATAGGGTTTCAATATGATTGTGTTGAGAGTGTCTATAGATGACTTCCACTGATCTCCAGTTGTTTATTTGTTAAAGTCACAACATATTGTCAATTTATATTAGTTTTTTTATTAAATTCAAATGAATTTTAAAGATTATTCTTTATTGGGGATTTATATTAGGATGGTACCAATGGAATTTTGTAACCTCCTTTGGGTGATTTACTATATCTGTTATGTGCATTAGTCAACTGTAGATATTTTATAGAATATACTAATTGGTTTAAAATTGGGTTTTAACAATTAATTGTAAATTTGTTATAAAATTTATGATAATAATTTAACATAAATATTCCATCTTGTGATAGGTAATCAGATGTTGCATCAGGCATGGTCTAGAATGGACATCCAATGGAAGAAACTTGAATCCATTGTAAAAAAATGGAGAGTGATTCAAAAGAGGTAGGTGGTACTTTTCCTTTACCATGGTATTTATAATCTGGATCCATGCATGTGACTTGTGTGGACTTCTCCCTATGAAGATGGAAAATTTGTAATAACTAAAGTGTTAAAATTGAATTACATTGATTATCCTGAAATGATGTTCCTTGAGAGATGAAATAAATTATGAGGCCCACATTCAACAATTTGTAATTATCTTTTATCCTCTCCAACATTTATGGTTGGGGGGTAATGTTAAATTTACTACCTAAAACACAAGAACACGGCTTATGGGGTTTACTAGAATTGAATTATTTTGGTGTCCTTAGCATATGTGGTGTGGTTTTACCACTCGAATAGTGGTATGTGGTGGTTATAATAATAAGAAAAATTATTCCATGATTATAATAAGTTCCCTTGATCCTTCAAGCTAGTCAACTAGTTGAGAGGTGCTTATCCAAATGCATACATCATGACCAGGGTGAGTGGAACTTCCTGAGATAGGTGGATAGGCTAGGATTGGGACAACATATAGTGTTTTAGAAATGGGATGGGATTGAGGACATAACCCTTGTGATGGGTGTTGAACTAATAGGTAATTTGAGATTGAAGGACCCTATTAAATTACTTTTAATTTCCATGTATTGTTTTTTAATATTGTATAGATTATTTCCAACAACGGGTGTAGACACAATATTCTATTCTAAGGCACGATATTCTCAAAATAAAGGATTTAGATATATGAAATATATAAAATAATATGTCGTAAAGTTTTCCTAAAAAACTGTAATAACATCTAAATGGATTCTAGGATTATAAATTTGATGTCCCCATTGAGTTCAGTGCATGAGGTTTACCCTAGTCATGACTTAAAATTAGTCGGTGTTTGCAATTTGTGAATATGTCATCGCATGTATGGAAATTAGTAAAATAACTAAATAAATTATTTTCCTTCTTTTGTATTAACGCGTCAATTTAAAAATATTTAAATAAATTGTTATATTAGAAATCTAGGGATAGTCACATAAACCCTCGAGACATTGGAGAGCCCATGGAGAGACCATTAAAAAGTATCTCAAGAGAGAAATCATGAGATCATGGGTCAATAGTCAACAAACACCATATTCGAAGGATCTCACCAATGATCATGATGTAGCTCTATTATTCATCAAAGACCAAATGGAATCTAGTTAGGGTGTGCATTTTGATATTTTTCTCATTGTTCTTGAATTCTACAATGAATGTGAATCAATCAACAAATATATAGATTCTTGGTTTGAACGTCTTATTGGATTTGATTAATTGAGGGGTTTTGATGGGATATTATCTTTTATATTGTTAACTATTCCAATTTTCATTCTAAAGGCAATAAACCTAGAATGACATGAATTTTTTATATGTTTTGTTTCTCTTGACTGATTTGTTCTTTTCTCCGTCATTTCATTGTTCATCATGGGGGTTCTTGGTTTAGACCACTCCTCAAAAAATATTAAGAAATAGTTTGTTGGGTAGTTGTTTCTTGATGTAATGGTCCAATGTCATAGTATTTGAGCAGCACAATAAGATGTAGGTGTAATGATTGAGATATGGTGATTCAAATGATGGTGGATACCTGATTTCGCATTCTTAAACGCTTTTTGAAGAATGGTGATTTGATCCCTTTTCCTATAGAATAGGATGGCTAAAATATGATGGTAGAAGATTGTTCTTCTTGGCAAAATTAGTTCCATGAATCCTTTTATGATTAAGGCTACATTCCAAGATAGTTGTGGTGCAGGTTCATGCAAAAGGAAGATAAGGGTTTCGGGAAAAAACTGATCAACACAGCATGTAATCCAGGATTACACAGTGTGTGGGACCCCCTGAGTGGTGATTAGTGTTTTAGGTAGGAGATAAGTATCACACGACATGTTTCCCAGTCTAAACGGTGTCTGACCTCTCCCTAGAGACTTGCTGTGTACTTTGGGGAGTACAAGTACATGGGGTGGACTACATGGTTTAGAGAATGGAATGTACTCCCCCACATGGACATGGATTGGACCACGTACATGGGCTAAGCCATGTACTGGTACAAAGAAAAACATACATGAGTTGGAACCCTATTCTAATACACTGGTAGATTACACGGGTAGCATAACTTCCATGGAGTACTATGCGAACATGTCTTGATCACACGGGCCAATTACATGGGTATGATCCGGGGTCAAGGGACACAACATATGACCCCTACTACATGCCTTGTGTTCTTTTAAACATGGCTTGGATATCTTTTATTCCATATCGTGGAAATGTTTTTTAGGGTTTTTTCCCCTTATCCATTCCCAAATGGTTGTTATGGAATCCTCTCCTACTCTGAGGACTGTGATCCCTTCAACGTTCTGTCTTGGATAGAGTCATTGAATCACTCTGAGAGGATCATAGTTAGATCGTATATAGATCTTCAAGACCTTAGTGGAGTTCGTGGTATCTTCTTGACCATCACAATGCAGGTGTTGATCTTTTACATAGAAGGTTATTCCAAATAGTGTTTTTTGGAATCGCCTCATGTCCTTGGTAGTGATCCTCATCTGGGTATCATATTTTATTCAGATTATTAGCGTGTTCTTTCTCATAAAGAGCCTCGATGATCAGTGTCGATTAGATGTACGTCATGAATGCTATCAGACATATGAGATTTTTCTCTTGGATGAGTTATTTGTGGAATAATTGAGCTAGAATCCTAGGATGTTATACTATGCTTTTGATTTAGCTACAGACTATGTGTTTTTTTGAGTATATCTAGATATTATTGTTATATGTGATGTAGACATATACCAATGTATATAGAAATATATTTTCCTTTTGTATTATTTTTTGTTTTGGGTTTTCTGATTTATTATTGTTATACTCACCCCTACATAGTTCTTTCTTGCATATGTCGTGTATTGTGTAGACATTTGACATTTCGATAGAGTCCTAGGAAGAACTGGACCAAACGATGCTTAGTGTGACTGGCTAAACTGATGCGTGTTGAGTTGACTTCTTATAGTTTTCCCAGTAAACACATTATGGTTTTCTGTTTTTTTTTCAGAATCATTTAGGTGGGCCTCTATTTACTATTATTTACATTATTTTACTTCATATCATAATATGGTTACATGATTAGATCTATTAATTCATGAATGTCTAGTTATTTTTACATTTTAGCATTTTATATGCATGAATATGTGTGTGGTCTCATGTACTTAAACTAAGAGCTCCTATATTAGTGATATGCCTCCTCAGTGCTAGTCACTATCCCTTGACCTATTGAAATCGGGCTTAAGGAGTCGTAGAATAGGCCCCTCAAGGATTTTTCATGATAGAGTGGAATCATAGGGGTCAGTTCTACCTTTGGACTGAGAGTCTATGTAAATGATTTTGGGGAATAGTGTTTTTTATTTTGAGTTCGTCCTTCATGACTGGGACTCCAGTGCTTGTGTGATGGTGGACATATTGATATATTGGGACTCTGATCACGTTATTTACCACTCAGTACATGAGAACACTGGTTTTAAGGAAAATAATGGTTCATGCATCATATAGGAACGAGTTACTGATTCCATATCCTTCAGGAGTTATCTCTTCAGATATAATCATTGATTTCGGTACATCATTCTTATTTGAGGATGCCTCTATGAAGTATTTCATCTAGGATTCAGAATTAGGTTCATGAGGAAGATCCCTTCAGGGATGAGGCATTGATATAGGATCCATTTCCCTTGATGTTAACTATTGGTGGTACACCATCCATACTGCCCCTTGTATACAAGTAGGTGGTACCCACAGTTCCACCAGATGAGGTGTCCATGATGAATATGCTCATTACATTTGATGACATAGACCCCCCAGGTTCCATGGTGAGCTCGACCCATAGGTAGCTAAGGACTAGAATGAGGCAGTTAAATGAGTTTTTAATCAATCTTGGACACCTGTAGATCTGATGGTGGTTCTAGAAGCAAGCGTTCTTCAATGACCAGCTAGGAGATGGTGGGGTTTGGTTACATAGTCTTAGGATGAGTAAAATCATTCATTGATATAATTTGAGTGTCTCTTCTTATCTGAATTATCACCAGCTATAGTGATGGATGTATGTATCCCATAGGTTCTGTAGCTCCAACATTCTAGTGTGATAGTAGCTGAGTATTCATTGAGGTTTACCAACCTTCCAAAAAAAATGATGCATACGGTTTGAGATTGGTTCTTTAGGGATTGGACATTCCGTAGGAATATGTGTAAAGACATTTGGTCTAGTGTTATACAACTACGTATTCCTACCTATGTTGGGGTTCTAGAGAGATCTTTAGTGGCCGATCATTTCTTGACTGAGCGTATACAACCTTTGGTTGTCAGTAGTTGGAAAGTAAGAGAAGAGACCTCAGAAGAAGGGAGCTAACATCAGTCTTAGGGAACTAGATGTGTTAAATGTTTTAGGATTAGGACTCACGATAGAGTATCTATAGTTCAAGTGTGTGGTTTTCCCACATTTATCGAACCAGGTAAACCTTTTTTAGTTACATGGAAACACATTTTCTGCATAATGGACACATATATAAGATGTTTCATCTAATTACTCATCAGTTGGATTTCATAACCTTTGGTGTATTGGATTTTTTGAATTCCAAGTTTCTTCCAATTGTTTTTGTGTATGAGGATGTATTCCCTAAAGATTCCACTAGTATACCTCTATATTGACACATAGACTTCTACATTGATCTACAACATAGGATGGCACTGATATAGACACCTGTATATGAGATGTCTCCTGAAAAGAATTACAATCTAAGGTTATATATGGAAGACTTTTAGGAGAATGGTTTGTTCAACCAATTGTTTCACCCTAGGAATCCATTATTTTTTGTGCAGGGAATTTAGATAGGATTGTGGGGTTGTGTTTAGACTACTGACACTTAAAATATATGACCATGAAGAAAACATATATCCTATAATGAGGATCCATTACCTATTTGATCAGTAGAGAGGGGTATAATGATTCTCCAAGGTTAACCTCATGTTAGTCTATCCCCAGTAGTGAGTACAAGAAGAGGATATAATAAATATATCATTAAGATATTGCTACTGTCCCGATGAGTACTTATTGATTACCTTTGGCATGACGAACACCCTATAATAGTTCATGTGAATCATGAAACAAATTATTCATCCTTATTTAGATTGGTTCATGGTAATCTTCATCAATGATATCCTTGTGTACACAACATTTGAGTAGGATCATGTGAGGCACATAAGGATAGTTCTAGACGTACTCCAAGAGCACCTGATTTATGAAAATCTCTTGAAGTTCCAGTTCTAGATGTTGGAAGTCCACTTTTTAGGTCACGTTATCTCCGTATATAGAGTGGCAGAGGACCCTTCCATGGTTTAGGCAGTGTTAGTTTGAGAGCATCCCAAATCTGTGAAAGATGTGCAGAGCTTCCATGGGTTGGAAATCTATTATCAGTGATTTATACTTGGATTATCTAAGGTATCAAAACCCATGAAAACATTGACTCAAAAGGGTAATCCTTTCATGTGGACAAAAAGGTATCATCTAGATTATCATGAATTGAGGAAGTGTTTGATGATTACTCTCATCTTCATATTTCCAGCATAGGGTGTCCGATACATAGTTTTCTTCGATGCATCACAGAATGTGTTGGGATGTGTTATGTTTCAAAGGATAGTGGTGAATGCCTATTGTTCTTGCCAGTTCAGATCACATAAGTAGAACTATGTGTCCCATGATTGTAACACCCTGAGATTTTATGAAAAATATTCTTAATTTCATTAATGTCTTACGCTACACCAAAAGGAGCTTGCACAACACGCATCCTTGAATTGCCTTTCATTGCACGCAATCACGACCTTCCTCGATAGCGTGAGTAGTACGCAATCCCGAGTTTCACTAAACAACGATATGCTATAAAAATATTATTAGAACTAGCCGTTATGAATAGTAATAACCACTTTATGAAATTTTGTACATTTTATTTTTCAATATGGACTTCATTTTTGGATTCAGAATATCGAAATTAGATTAGGGTGAAATTTTGGTACTTTTCAGATAACTTTCATATTCTGATGAATAGTGAAAATTACTAAATTTAAATTAAAAACAACATTTTTAATCGAAATAATTAATAGTGACAAATTATTAAATTGAGTGGTTTTAAAGTATATTTAGAATATATTTTTACAATTTAATACAATTTTGTTCATTGGATGTAATTTCACATTTAAACTAGACAAAAACAAGTGTCAATCTTTTGATAGTTATTATCTTTTAAAAACACGCTATTTATTTTGACGACGGAAATTAATTTTTAAATTAGTTAATGTAACTAATATGTTTTAAATTTGGTAAAATAGACATCATTTTTTAATTCATAATATCAAATATAGATTAGGCATAATTGTTGGTATTTTTCTGGAAACTTTCATTTTTTGATGACTAGTGAAACCACTAAGTGGTAGTTAAAAAAACTGAATTTTTCATAAAACTTGATTTTACCAGTTTTGTGAGTAGAATCTAGAAAATCCGAGACACACGATTAATATCAAGGACTAAAATGTGGTTTAATGAGATGAAAATAATTTTTGATGATTAGTAACTTTTTACTTTTTTTACCACGGTTAAAAGTAAATAGGGTAGTTAAGGGTAAAAATGATATTATTATTACCCTAACACATGTCCTAATTCTATTGGATAAGTGTAATTCGACCAAAAACAACCTTAGGAATAAAATATGACCATTTAGGACCACTTGGATTAGATTAGGACATTTATTATTAATTTAATTAATGAAGGGTTATGATAGTTAAAATCAATGTTTAATAAGTAGATAATTTTTAATATAGGGTTATGCATACGATAAATTCAACTATAAATATTAATTAGAAAGATAAAATGATTTACTACATAATTTTATTTTATTTGTAATTTTTATACATTAAAGTATTTAATTTATTTATGACACAACAATGATGGAGTAATTATCTTATTAATGAAATATTGACATAATTAATGTTATAAATACACAAATTAATGTAATTTGAGACTTTTTATGAATTAAAATAATTTTTTAGGTTAATATGACATGTTAGTATTTATTTAATTAACTTTTTTCGAATTAATAATTCTGTTATGATTTTCATAAAAATAAATTACTAAATAGTGTCAAAATTGACATAAAATAGTTTTTAAAACAAATATTATATTATTAATTGATATTTTATTACTAAAAATCAATGGTTCGTCCAAATGACTTAGATAAGGTAATATATATATAAATAATAAACAACTTGGGGTTCATTTGGCTTGTTATATTATGTTTATTAACCTTATATTGTAGGAACACAAAAAGACACGGTAAAAGTAAAATTATCTAACTTAATGTTAAATATAAATGATAAGGATAAAATAGGAACCTAAACTTGTATAAATTATATTGGATGAGATTATTTCGACCCATACCCACCTTATCTTAGAAATAAATCAATTTGGAGCTATTTAAAACCGAATTTGGCTTTATAATAAAATAATATTTTTAGTTATTCCAAAGGTGCCCCTCTCCTCCCTTATAAAAGAAAACATCCTCTCTCTCTTCCTCACACCACATTGAGCATTCAAGCACGGAAAAACCCTGACAAATTCTCTTCTACACTTCACTTGAAACATCCTAGAGGTCCTGGTCTTCTTCAAAGACCAATTTTAGTTCCCTAAGAGGAGGACTCAAAGATGCACTTCAAAAAAGAGGTAATGTCCGTTACCGATTCTTTCAACTTTATTTCCTCTTCCACTTCTTATTCTTAGGTTGTTTCATTATGAAGTAATAATATAAGTATTACTAATATACTTATATGTTATTATAAGTATGAAACAACCCTATTTTACTATCTATCCATCCTACGGAAAACAAAATCACCGCACGTGCGTACATACGTAATACGGTCTCCACGCCGTGGTGTAATCTATTTTCCACCACCACCATACTTGGATGGGTATAATGGTTTAAATACTAACTATATATGATTATTGTAAAGTAATATTGATTCTTAAATATTATACATACACTCCAATACAATTCCACGATCATGAGAACGATATCATCGCTCGTGCATACGTACGAACTACCGTCTCCACGACGTGATGACATTAATTCTCCACGTTAACCATTCAGGAATGATTATAAAGTATATATAATAAGTAATCATGAAATATATGACATAATAATGATACTATATTTATGTTTATATATATTTATGTCATCTACTTAATTCCATTCAACTCAATAAGGAAACGAAAACAGCGTTCATGCGTACGTACGACCTACCGTCTCCACGAACGGTGTATTTCATTCCATTTTCTGATCAATTATATATATGTATATTATGAATATATATTATATATAAATCATGTTTTATATTCTGTAATTAAGTAATCATGTTCTAAGTAATCAAATGAATAATTACAAGTCAAAACACGAACGACAAATGAAACGATTTTACCCAAAACGTTCTTTAACATGGAATTTAGAAAAGAAAGGGTAATATAAAGTCATAAGTGAACCATATATGATATCATAAAAATGAGTATGATTCTGGAATAAGTCAACGAAATTATTAAAATCATTATACAGGAGGTTCGGACACTTACAAAGCAAATCAGACCTAAGGTAAGGGAAATATCACAATCTCATTTTTATCCGATATTTTTTATACTTTGGTATTTACTGGGGTGTATTTTATCATCCACATAAATGTTTCCTCAATATGTAATATTATTTCCATCCACATACAATTGTTTAAATACATTTTTACCCTTTGGTGAGTTTATAGTAAAAGATATGAAAGGAATCTTTTGTCATTTTTTGTACGAGGCACTTTTTTACTTTTCCGACAAAAGTACGAGAAAAATGATTTTTTTAACTTATAAGACATGAATGGATTTTTAAAACATTATTTCCTAGAAGCATCCTTTACAAGTTTTCAAGTTTATTTTTAATCAACTTCTTTTAGTTTAAAATTGTATGACATGTTAAGAAAGGAAAATGTTTTTGAAGTAGAAAGGATATTTTCCTCACGAATGGAGTTCAAGTGTTTTATCAAAATTATTTTCCATCTATGATAATAGAGGGTTCTGTTTCTATCCCTATTATTACATTGATTTGATTATGTTATGATGGAATTATTTTTATGAATTCCTTTATCTTATATGAATTGTTTTATGATGTCATGATGTTTAAGAATCCCATTTTTATTACATGGGTTATTCTATGATGTATGGTTTATGATTTTGTGGCACACATAATAATGGTATAATTATGAGATGGATGGGACCTATATATCCCTCCAATGCATTGGGTAACGATTTTATATCTCATGAGATAGACATGGCTGGAACGACAGGTTAAACCGGTTCAGTGAAACAGGACTGAAACAAGGAGTGAACTCGGTTCATAAATGGACTTTGTCCACTAAGATAGTCTTGGAAATGAGTATTGACTAATAAGAAATGATTCTCTATGATTATGTGTGTATTCCACAAAGTTTCATGTTTTAAGTTATGATTATTGGGATTACATTTCACTATTATTATTTATCCCATGTTATGATATTATGATCTCTTTTGCAGGTTATGATTTCCAAAATGTTATGTTCTTATGAATATGATGTGATTGATATTTCTTTTGTTTACCCTTACTGAGCATTTGAGCTCACCCTTTTATGTTTTCTTTTCCCCAGGATATAAAGAAAGGTTTTAGGTCAAAAAAAAATAAGATCTTTATGGGAGATGTTGAAGATCTTTCACCACGATTAGAAGATTATATTCCGAGTTTCCAAAGACACTAAACTATTACGGTCCTTGTGTGTGTGTTTTTTTATGTACTTAGTATTCCGCAAAAGTAATGTAATGTCCATGTACGTTAAGCTTCGGGTCTCTACAATTGGTATCAGAGGAAAGGTTTAGTCAACCATTGGAAACTAGGAGGTGATAACTTTAGTGAGATCCCTGGAGATATTTCTAAGGTATGTCTAGGGATGTCCCTAAGGTTAAGTATAAGTATAAGTTATAGTACTAGAATTACGGTAACCCAAGATGTTAGATATTGAAGGTACTCCCCCTTTATTATATTGTTTTCCCTAGAATGATTTTTTCCTCTCACACTATTCTTTTTGGGTTTTAGAAAATGGCTGGAAACAAGATGATTCACGATAATAGAGCATATGATGGACAATGGAATGATATTATTCATGAGAAACCAAATTAAATGGTATTTGGAAGTCCAAACATCATTATTATGCCGAATCAGCAATATCATAATATGATCAATAATATCAAATTTGGTAAGTTTCCTGACTCGGCTAATAAGAGAAAGATGGAGTTTCATGATGATCATAGAGGAAATAAAGTTCAATTTCTCCTATGTAAATCATGTGGGAAGAGGCATCAAGGAGAATGTTTCAAAGGAACTGGAATATGCTTTGGGTGTGGAAAAGAAGGACAAAAAGCCAGTAAGTGCAAAGGAAAAGGTTCAGTTAACACCAGGGATGAGGATAACGGTATTGCTACGACATCAACAATGGTTAAATGTTTTAAATGTGGAATGTACAGGCATTATTCAAACCAATTCCCTAAGGGAAAGTCTCATTAAGAGAATCGATATGGTCGTATGAGTAGTATTTATGTTGATGATGATGAAGAGACTACAAATGATATGTGAGTTGAAATAATTGTTGAAGCTCAATCAATGGTTTAAGAAGGTAGTGGAATGATTACATGTTTATCAAGTGTAATGTTGTATAAGTAATCTCATGGCACTATGGAATAAAGGGACATCTAAGGATTGTTACACTATTGTCTTTCCTTAAGTTTTCAAAGTGTATGATGAATGGTACCAGTAACCATGAAAGGTTATACAGATATTTTTGGAAAGTAGATGATATGTGCATAATGAAGGGATAAGGAGAAAATTAAATGTTTAATAGTATTCATGAGCTCATGACTGATATAAGGAAATAGTTATATCATGGTTTGAGTATATAGAATTTTGGGGTTTTGGTATGTGGAAAGAGTTAACTTTTGACAGCACTCATGTTTTCACTAAGGTTCAATGGGTATTCATTTTTTTCAAGGGAATACATGATTAAGGCCTTCAAACGTTTGGAATGTGACCAACAAGAAATATCTTATGTTATATGGGGATCAACGATGGTGTTAACATTCTTGTTATATGAAATCTCTGGTAATTGTTTTCACTATAATAAGATAATGGACCGCAATATTATGGAGAAGAATAAAGATTGGAATGGAATATGTTAGACATAAGTTAGTATTGTTTAAAGATAGAACCTTTTTCGATATTATTTATGGGATGTTATAGTAATGTTGTTTTAGAAAAAGGACCACCTGCAGGATGGGCGACAGCCCATCGCGTCGGACAAGGCTGTGGGAATCGAACCCAGAACCGAAGTGTGACTGGCCTTTATCACCTACCACTAGCCTACAAAAAGTCCTTGTTTAGTAGAAACTAGTTTTATTATATTAAGCAGTATGATATATGAAGTTTAAGTCCATTTTAGGAACCATATATGATTAATCTCACTATAGATGGACTAATGTATTTTTTTGTGATAACTTTTCTAACCTTTTGTTTGAGACAGATGGAATGACCCATCATTCTATCACATGATCTGCTAACACATCATGAATGACAAATTCAACTTCAATTATTTAAGAGATGAAGTGGAAATTGTCCAAAGAACGTCCAACGGTGAGGCTATACCAAAATCATGAAAGTATTTCTTCTAATTCCAATTTCATCAACTTTAGGGAAATGATCTTGAAAACAAAAAATTTTGTCCTAGTGCTCTTATATATGATGAATCAAATGGTACCTTAGATCGTCACAAATTTATGGATTTGTGATTTTCTGGCTTTTCCATAGCCATGTTCTCTACCACTCTCCATCATAACATGATGGTTAGATTTCTCTTCCATATCCATATTTTCACCTTTGTGGAAACCCAGTGATTAGTTTATTTGGGTAACCATTACGTTTCATACTTTCGTTTTTAAAGATTGGTTTTGGTATTCCTTTTTACGATGTGGGTTTCTATTAAAGAAACATTCGAGTAGTAAACCATTTATAACCCCGACGAATTTCGAGGGTGAAATTCATTTTAAGGGGGGTAGAATGTAACACCCCGAGATTTTATGAAAAATATTCTTAATTTCATTAATGTCTTACGCTACACCAAAAGGAGCTTGCACAACACTCATTCTTGAATTTCCTTTCATTACATGCAATCACGACCTTCCTCGATAGCATGTG
Source organism: Viscum album (assembly GCA_963277665.1). Classification (NCBI taxonomy): domain Eukaryota; kingdom Viridiplantae; phylum Streptophyta; class Magnoliopsida; order Santalales; family Viscaceae; genus Viscum; species Viscum album. The sequence goes on along the minus strand of OY728131.1, from coordinate 1,221,674,845 downwards.
TAGTACGCAATACCGAGTTTCACTAAACAACGATATGCTATTAAAATATTATTAGAACTAGCCGTTATGAATAGTAATAACCACTTTTTGAAATTTTGTAAATTTTATTTTTCAAAATGGACTTCATTTTTGGATTCAGAATATCGAAATTAGCTTAGGGTGAAATTTTGGTACTTTTCGGATAACTTTCATATTCTGATGAATAGTGAAAATTACTAAATTTTAATTAAAAACAACTTTTTAAATAAAAATAATTAATAGTGATAAATTATTAATTTGAGTGGTTTTAAAGTATATTTAGAATATATTTTTACAATTTAATACAATTTTGTTCATTGGATGTAATTTCACATTTAAACCAGACATAAACAACTGTCAACCTTTTGATAGTTATTATCTTTTAAAAACACACTATTTGTTTTGACGACAGGAATTAATTTTTAAATTAGTTAATGTAACTGATATGTTTTGAATTTTGTAAAATAAACATCATTTTTGAATTCATAATATCAAATATAGCTTAAGCCTAATTTTTGGTATTTTTCTGGAAACATTCATTTTTTTATGAATAGTGAAACCACTAAGTGGTGGTTAAAAAAAACTGAATTTTTCATAAAACATAATTTTACCACTTCTGTGAGTAGAATTTAGAAAAACCGAGAGACATGGTTAATTTCAAAGACTAAAATGTGGTTCAATGAGATGAAAATAATTTTTAATGAATAGTAACCTTTTACTTTTTTTTACCACGGTTAAAAGTAAATAGGGTAGTTAAGGGTAAAAATGATATTATTATTACCCTAACACATGTCCTAATTCTATTGGATAAGTGAAATTCGACCGAAAAAAAACCTTAAGAATAAAATATGACCATTTAGGACCACTTGGATTAGATTAGGACATTTATTATTAATTTATTTAAAGAAGGGTTAAAATAGTTAAAATCAATGTTTAATAAGTAGATAATTTTTAATGTAGGGTTATTAATAAGATAAATTCGACTATAAATATTCATTAGAAAGATACAAATATTTCCTACATAATGGTATTTTATTTGTAATTTTTAGACATTAAATTATTTAGTTTATTTATGACACAATGATGATGCAGTAATTATCTTATTAATGAAATATTGACATAGTTGATGTTATAAATACCCAAATAAATGTAATTTGAGACTTTTTATGAATTACACTAATTTTTTAGGTTAATATGACATGTTATTATTGATTTAATTAACTTCATTCGACTTAATCATTCTGTTATGATTGTCAAAAAAATAAATTACTAAATAGTGTCAAAATTGACATAAAATAGTTTTCAAAACAAATATTATATTATTAATTGTTATTTTATTTCTAAAAATATATCGTTCGTCCAAATGACTTATATAAGGTTATATATATTAATAATAAACAACTTGGGGTTCTTTTGTCTTGTTATAGAAAGTTGATTAACCTTATATTGTAGGAACACAAAAAGACACGGTAAAAGTAAAATTATCTAACTTAATGTTAAATCAAAATAATAAGGTTAAAATAGGAACCCAAACTTGTATAAATTCTATTGGATGAGAGGATTTATACCCATAACCACCTTAGCTTCTAAATAAATCAATTTGTAGCTATTTAAAACCGAATTTTGCTTTATAATAAAATAATATTTTTAGTTTTCCAAAGGTGCCCCTCTCCTCCCTTATAAAAGGGCACCTCCTCCCACTCTTCCTCACAGCACATTGAGCCTTCAAGCTCAGTCAACCCCTTCCAAATTCTCTTCTCCATTTCCCTAGTAACATCCTAGATGTCTTGGTCTTCTTTAAAGACCAATTTTAGTTCCCTAAGAGATGGACTCAAAGAGGCGCTTCAAAGAAGAGGTAATGTCCGTTACCGATTCTTTCAACTTTATTTCTTCTTCCACTTCTTCTTATTAGGTTGTTTCATTATGAAGTAATAAAATCAGTATCACTCATATACTGATATTTTATTATAAGTATGAAACGACCCTATTTCACCATCTATTCATCCTACGGAAAACGAAATCACCGCGCATGCGTACGTACGGAATATCGTCTCTACGTCGTGGTGTAATCTATTTTCCACCACCACCTTACTTGGATGGGTATAATGGTGTAAATAATAACTATATATGATTATTGTAAAGTGATATTGATTCTGAAATAGTATACATACACTCCAATAAAATTCCACGATCATGAGAACTATATCATCGCTCGTGCGTACATACGGACTACCGTCTCCACGACGTGATGAGATTCATTCTCCACGTTAACCATTCATGAATGATTATAAAGTATATATAATAAGTAATCATGAAATATATGACATAATAATGATACTGTATTTATGTGTATATATATGTATGTCATCTACTTAATTCCATTCAACTCAATAAGGAAACGAAAACATCATTCATGCGTACGTACGACCTACCGTCTCCATGAACGGTGTATTTCTTTCCATTTACTGATCTATTATATATATGTATATTCTGAATATATATTATAAGTAAATCATGTTTTATAATCTGGAATTAAGTAATCATGATCTAAGTAATCATATGAATAATTACAAGTCAAAACATGGACGACAAATGAAACGATTTTACCCAAAACGCACTTTAACATGGAATTTACAAAAGAACGAGTAATATAAAGTCATAAGTGAACCATATATGATATCATAACAATGAGTATGATTCTGTAATAATTCAATGAAATTATTTAAATCATTATACATGAGGTTCGGACACTTACGAAGCAAATCGGACCTAAGGTAAGGGAAATATCACAATCTCATTTTTATCCGAGATTGTTTATACTCTGGTGTTTACTGGGGTGTATTTTATCATCCACATCAATGTTTCCTCAATACGTAATATTATTTCCATCCACCTACAATTGTTTAAATCCATTTTTACCCTTTGGTGAGTTTATATTAAAATATATGAAAGGAATCTTTTGTCGTTTTTCATACGAGGTACTTTTTGACTTTTCCGACAAAAGTACGAGAAGAATGTTTTTTTAAACTTATACGGCATGAATGGATTTTTAAAACATTATTTCCAAGAAGCTTCCTTTAGAAGTTTTCAAGTTTATTTTTAATCAACTTCTTTTAGTTTAAAATTGTATGACATGTTAACAACGGAAAATGTTTTTGAAGTAGAAAAAATATTTTCCTCAAGAATGGAGTTTAAGTGTTTTATCAAAATTATTTTCCATCTAAGATAATAGAGGGTTATGTTTATATCTCTATTATTACATTGATTTGAATATGTTGTGATGGAATTATTTTTATGAATTCCTTTATCTTATATGAATTGTTTTATGATGTCATGATGTTTAAGAATCCCATTTTTATTACATGGGTTATGCTATGATGTATGGTTTATGATTTTGTGGAACACATAAGAATGGTATCATTATGAAATGGGTGGTACCTATATCTCCCTCCAATGTATTGGGTAAATATTTTATATCTCATGAGATAGACATGGCTGGAACAGCAGGTTAAACCGGTTCAGTGAAACAGGACTGAAACGAGGAGTGAACTCGGTTCAGAAATGGACTTTATCCACTAAGATAGTATTGGAAATGAGTCTTGACTAATAATAAATGATTATCTATGATTATGTGTGTATTCCACAAAGTTTCATGTTTTATGTTATGATTATTGGGATTACATTTCACTACTATGATTTATCCCAGGTTATGATATTATGATCTCTTTTGCAGGTTAAGATTTCCAAAATGTTATGTTCTTATGAATATGATGTGATTGATATTTTTTTTTGTTTACCCTTACTGAGCATTTGAGCTCACTCTTTTATGTTTTCACTTCCCCAGGATATAAAGAAATGTTTTAGGTCAAAAAAAATAATATCTTTATGGGAGATGTTGAAGATATTTCACCACGATTAGAAGATTATATTCCGAGTTTCCAAAGACACTAAACTATTACGGCCCTTGTGTGTGTTTTTTTGTTATGTACTAAGTATTCCACAAAAGTAATGTAATGTCCATGTACGTTAAGATTCGGGTCTCTATAATGATCTTGAGCTAGTAGTGTTGGTCTTCTCATTAAATATGTGGCGAAACTACTTGATGGGATATAATTTTATCATCTACTTATATCATAAGATTCTAAATTATAGCTTTTCTCAAAAGGATCTTAACATGAGTTAGAGGTGATGGATAGTGTTCGTCCATGATTATGATTTCAGAAGTATCTATACTTTTGGGAAGGGTAACGTGGTAGAATATGATAAAAATAGGATATCTTTTATTAGATTCTAAATGAAGAATTTGAGCAGTTTGACTCATTTCAGTTATTCATTGTTTATGGAGATGGAGAAGATTACCTACAATCGATGGTTTTTACCACTATACTCTTATAGCGAGTTAGTGATATACATCTAAAGGATACTAGCTGTGAGACCCTTTATGCTTATATATTCATAGGAAATAATTCTTATGAGTATTTTAAAGGTGGATAACTCATCATTTTTTAGAGGATTCACGATGGTACTAGTGACATTGAAAGATGATGATCTAAGAGAGTTACATTTGTCTATTTTTTCTGTTCATCTATGTGTTTAAAATATTTACCAAGGACATTTATTTTAATTTTGGTGCATAGAGATGAAGAATGAAGTTATAGTTTTTGTCTCTTGATGCCATAAATTTCAGCAATTGAAGTCCAACCACCATGTTCCAGCAAGTTTGGCCCAACACCTTTAGGTTCTAAAATGGAAGTGTGGTGGGATATCTATGGACTTTATGATGGGATTACGACATACATCCATATGGCATGATTTAATATGGGTGATCCTTGATCGGCTAACAAATTCATCCCAATTTCTAGATATACAAGAGTAAAGTTCATTAAAGAATTGGGGACACCTCTACGTACAAGATAAAGTATGACTCCATGGAGTTACACCTATGATCATTTCATACCATGATACTCACTTCACATTCCCATTGTGGAAGGGATTCCCGGTGGAATTTGGGACCCAGTTACACTTGAGCCTATCATTCCACCCCCAAATTGATGGCTAAATAGAGTGGACCATTCATGTTTTGGAGGACATGTTGTGAACCTACATATTGGAATTTGTCTATAATGGGAAGGATCACATAACACTGATTGAGATTGCGTACAACAATTATCATTGCACCATCAATGTGGCATGATTCGAGGCTTTGTATGAGCAACCTTATTGGTCACCACTTTGTAGGACTAAACCAGGAGTGTTTCCACTCATGGGCCCAATGTTGGTGTGAACTACATTGAATATGGTTAATATCATCCATGAGAAAAAGAATAGTACACATTTCTTTAATAAGTCTTACAAAAATAGGAGACAGAGGCCTTTGGAGTTCAAGGAAGGGGATCATGTGTTCATATGTGTTTCACATAGATGAAGGTTATAGGGATTTGGTTGGGGTGGAATGTTATCTCTAATATTCATTAGCACTTTCTATATACTATTTAGAGTTTTCAAGGTGACATACCACATATCCCTACCTCTTTTGTTTGACCATGTACATAATGTCTTCCATGTGTCGTAGATGAGGATGTATGTGCACGACCCATCATATGTTATCGACTAGGGTGAGATAGACATCGATGATGGAGTTACCTTTACTAAGTACCCAGTGGAGATAATGTATTGGTAGGAGAGGATCCTTCGTATACGATCAACTACATTTTTTCATGTCTGGTGGGAGCACAGTAATCTCCAGGAGACCACACGGGAGTGGGAAGCGCAGATAAGTGCTCAATACTCCCTTATTTTGGAGTATCCCTTTTATTGGATATTAGGGGATGTAAATACCCATGTATGGGGAAATTAATGACTTGGATTTTCCATTTATTATTTATGGATATTCTATAGATAATTTTTGAGAACAGACACTAATAATGAGTACAATTCCTTGCCATGGTGTTCCCATAATAAGTGTTTAAAATATATTAAATATTTTAAATAGAATATGCATCCAGTTTTCCCAAAATAGTTGAATAAAATATAAAAGGGTTCTCAGATAAGAAATTTGAGGGTATTATTGGTTTCCAAACACGAATTTTTCCCTAGGTGTGACTTAACATTAGATGGCTTGATTTTTCTTGTGGAAACATCATCAGATGCGCAAAAATAGATAAAATAATTCAATATGTTCTTTCATTTATTTTATATTTATTTGGTTTTTTAAACATCTTTAAATATACAATTATGTTGGAAATCCATGGTTATCCACAGAAAACACAGATATATTGGATATTCCATAGAGATAACAGGAAGAATTCTCTCAATCCGATGATAATGAGATCATGGATTGATGATTGGCGCACATAAAATTAGAAGGATCTCATCAACAATAGTGTAACAGCTATGTTCTTTACTAGTGATCAAATCAAATAAAGATAGAGAATGTATTTTGATTTTTTTGTTCCCAACTATTAAATTATATGATGATGATGAATTAATCAAAAAAATCTGATCCATAGTTTGATCATCTTGCAGGATGTGATCAATTATAGGGTTTTGATAGGAGATTATCTTTGAATTTTTTAGATTTTTTTGATTATCATTATAAATTCAATTAACTGAGATCTACATAAAAATTTATCAAGGTGTATTCCTCTTCATTAATTTTTTTTCTCCCCTAGTTCATCGTTCATCACGAGAATTCTTTATTTGGCCCACGGATCAAAAAATACTGATCATTTGATCATTGCGCAATAATTTATTGGTGCAACAATACAATATCATAGATCTGGGATAGACATGAAATTATAGGGGTGCGATGATGGAGATAGAGTGATTAAGATGATGGTGGATACCAAATTTTTTATTCCTTAATGTTCTTCGGTTCTTAAAGAAGAACAGAGATTTAATATATTTTATAGGTGAATCAGATGGCTAGAATCTCAGCAAAAAAATGTTGATTCTCAAAAAAGATATATCCATTAATCATGGTGTGATTGAGGTAGGATTCCTAGGCATAAACGGTGTGGTTTCATGGGGAATAAAGATAAGTATTTCTAGATAAACGAGATCAAAATGGGGTGTAATATAGGATTTCATTGTCCCCCACCCCTCTCGAGTGGAGGATAGGTTTTCATATAGGACATTGGAATCACATGGCATCTTGGCCAGCCTATACGTCATGTGACCTCTCCCCGAAGACTCGAAATGTACATTGGGAAGTACAATGTCACGCAATGGACTACATAAGTTGGATTATGACGGGTACTCCACCACACAGACATGACCTCGACCACATAAATGGGATAAGTTGTGTTCTAATTTATGATAAAACATACAAGGGATAGAGTTGTGTACTAGAACATGGGAAGCCTACACATCATGAATACAACACGGACACGGCTTGATGACATGGTCCATTTACATGGGAAGGACTCGAGGTCAAGGTACACAACATGTAACCACTACTACATGTCGTGTACTCCTTTATACATGGATTTGATCTCTTTTCCATAATATAATGGACATGATTCATCTGGGTTGGTTCACCTTCTCTTTTCCCAAATGGATGGTATGGAATTGTTACCTACTCATAGGACTACGATCCCTTTAGTAGGTTTTCTTTGATAGAGAGGTTAGAATCACTCTTAGAGTCCTGGAGTGAGATCATCTACTGATCTTATTACCCTTTGTGAAGTTCATGGTATTTTCATGACAAACACTATATAGGATTCAATTCTCTACTTAGTAGGTTAATATAAATTTATTTTTTTACTATCACCCCATGGTCATGGCAGTGATCCCCATCTGTGTATCATTTTCTCTACAGGCTATCAGTATGTTCTTTCTCAACATGAGACCCGATGACCAGTACCTCTAAGATGAATGCCATAGGTGCTATCATACTCATGAGTGTGTTCTGTCAGAAGTGTGCTTTGTGGAATATCTGAACATTAATCCTAGGCATGTATATTGTGGTTGTAGCTTGCCTATAGACTATGTGTATTTATTGAGTATATATGGAACTTCTTTTTATATGTCATATAGAAAATTACATGTGTTGAGATGATTTTATTGACATTATTATGGTATTTTTGGTTTCAAGGTTTACTACTAAGTATATTTATACTCATGCATGCCTGGGATTCTCCCGTACATGTCAAGTCTTGTCTAGAAGATCAAACATTTGATAGAGTTTTAGGAAGACCTGGTGTAAAAGGTTCTTAGTGAGACCAGATAGACTAATATGTGTTCTTATGGATTTCTGATAGTAGTCCCAGTACATACATTGAGGATGGACATGTGTTGTTAGACTCATTTTGGTGGGTTTTTATTTGGACCTGTATACATTATTTTAATTCTTATCATACACTAGTCATGGGATTAGATGTATGCATGCATGGTTGTTCAGTTTTTTTATTGAGTCATTTTATAGGCTTGGATATGTGTGTGTATGTGTTTGTATAGGAACATAGGCTAAGGCCTCCCATGTTAGTGATATGCCTTCTTGTCTATATTTTTCATCCCTAGACCTATTGGATCCATCATTGGGGAGTCATGGAACAGTCCCCTCTTTGATGGTCCATGACACCCTTATGAGGTGTCTTGACTATAATGAAACATGGGGACCCTGGTATGTACCGTAGTGACATGTATACATATCATGAGGGTTTTCATTATTCCTTAGAAGGTCAAGGGTTATTTTTCAACCAATTGTATGATATTTTTTATGGATTATTATTATTTATGAAATGGAAAATAACCATATTAATGGTCCTTAATTATAGGTAAAAATATCTATTAGGGGAGTTGTTTTATTATGCATGTAAAATTTCAATGGGTTGGTCATGTTTATTTTCTGAGAAAACTCATGTTGTGGTGGTTTATGACACCAAGATGAGAAAACCCCCACAGAGGATGTATGTGATACCTAGTTCAAAAAACTCAGGTAGGGGAGGTCTTTTATACTATTAATTAGGCTCCCATGAATTGGGATTTGGGTTTGATCATGTGTACTCATATGAATATTTCAAGGAACATTCTGAAATTCTATGAAAAATATCTATATATAGGGGAGACTTTAATTAATTATATTGGTAGGAATAATTATCATGACATGCTTAGAGACACCCAAGAACCTGAATAAACAATTATGGTCGATCTGGGTCTAAAACATAGGGATCAATGACATTTGGTATATTGTACATGGGTTGGAATGATCTGTACAATGTTCTTAGAGACATTTCATTATCAAGTCAAAGAAGGTATTATTGGTAGATTATTATTTATTTTATGAATTTTTTTATTTATTCTGAGGTTTTCAACTTGAAATATCTCTAAATTTATCATATATCACAAGACCATATTTGTTCTAACAACTAGGATATGTACTCACACCCTTATCAAGTCCCCATTACATTTAGGACCCAATCAACCCTAATTTTTTATAAGTTTATGTTGGGAGGATCCTAGGTATTACATGATCAATTTGGAGTAGCTCAGATTGGTTTTACAGAGTTTTGATGTGGTGAAGATAGGGGATTTTAGTTGATCATCTATTACTTTTATTTTCATTTTTGACTTTTCGTTTCTTTTATTATATATATTTGATTATCCTTGTTGAAACTCAAGAATGTAGGATTATGTGTACGTGTCCACATTTCATATTATTTTTGTTGGATTCTTATTTATCTATGTACTCTTATTGTTATGGTGTTGGATTGATGTTGGTTATTTTATAATTTATTCTAATCTATGATATTTGGTAAATATTCTAGAAAAACTACCACCCTACACCCCCACTTCTAGTTATAATACTCTTCCATATAAGAGGGCACAACTTATTTACATTAGTGACCACCGTTCTAAGAATTTACTAATGGTGTGGGGTGGTGGGACACTAAAATACTCCACACTCTATCTTTTAAAAATTAATTTATGATTTTTATAAAATAATATCCAACCTTTGAACCCTTTATATGATGGTTGGGATTCATTTCCTCTTCCAAAAAAACCTCAAAATTAATCCATTTGTCCACATGATTACATGTGGTCAAATATATGAAATCTATTTGACCATATATACCAAACATTGTTACATATTTCCTCTATTTTTATTTCAAATAAATACTATAATATATTATGGAAAGTATTTGACCATGGAATGATACCCCTCGTTATGGCATGACCCACTTAAAATTTATCTAGATACTAAAATGATCTATTCTATTATTTAAGGAACTATGGTCAATATTCAGACTCACATGATATATCATTTTAAATCACTCAATGATATTAACATTATCTACCAAAAACATCTCAAATACCTCCTTCGCGGAGGTGTGATATACTTTATCACATTTTAATGTCTTGCTTCTTCATCCAATATTATTTCTGTAATATTTCTAAAAAATTGTCCTCTATAGAGATGTTACTATGTCATAGTGCAGTCCTTCTCAAATATTGACTCGTTTCATCATGATATATGAACAGTATCATTACTCCATGAATAAATTATACTATAGGACCACTCTTATTTCTCTCAACATCTCACAACGTTGTGGTTTTTACCTGTAGTCATTTCCACATCATGGATTCTATCACATTTATTCATATTGTGGTGTGGTACTATAGAAATAATTATAATGGATATTGAGTGCCTTTATCCTGTGTTATTTTTAATTTAGTCATTAATATCAAAATTATTTCAAAATTATATACATTAAACATATTTATGAACACTTTTGTATTACTTTGTTAATTCATGGTAAAATCCTCAATCAAATTCACAAATTTAACGTATGAAAAATCTAGTTAATCTCTCATAAAATATATTATGTCAGGTTCACATTCATCCTATCTTACTTTCTATAAAATCTAATAAATTAATCATACATATAAGTAAAATTAACTATACTTGAAACAAATTATGGTGTAATTGATAAATTTCTGGTGTGATGTGATTTTTTTCGAAGACACTTTTATTATACTCCAAATTACTTCATGTAATCTCTTACTTCTTATAAAACTTTTATTGACTAGAATAATCTTATTTTACCTTCACAAAATCTAGATTAAACTATTTCCATTATCCACATGTCATTCCCTTGGTTTATATAAAATTCAAGGTGTATTCTTCTTCTATATAACCACTATATACATAATCACAAAATTTATAGAAACCCAAATATCATAGCCATTTTATTTGATTATTTTTAATATAATGTTCCATAAAAGTACGCCCAAAAATCAAGAGGTTTAGTGCCTTTGAGAAATTTGAAACATAATACAATAACATAAAAAAAAGTCTCATCATATTTATTTTTATCTCTATAGAGTTTTTTAATCACATTGAACTTATTTTTCCATATATGGTATCTTATATAACATATAAATGAATGGAGTGAGCTATGTAGCCTAGTAAGAGAGAAAATATGATATTAAAAAATAATCGCTCATACATGATACATAATATAATATCCTTAATATAAGTATCATATATTAGAAAATTGAATTATTGAATAATGGAAATAGTATCATAACATCATGGAATCATAATAATTTTTAAAAATCATAAAATATTATATAATAATCATAGGTAAAGTCATATTTCAAAAACCGCATAATATAGTTTGATATAATAATTTCTTGTACACCATACTTCGTCTATCGTGACATAAAATCATTATAAAATTCATTGAGGATTTATAATTATAGTATTGAAAATAATAATAATAATATGTATATATATATATATATTGTGTGTGTGTGTGCCTTCCATATAAAAAAGTCATATAGTAAGCATAAGTAGATTAAAGACTAATGAAAAGGAAATGTATTACATAGTATTATATTATGGTAAATTCCTAAAAAATATCATAAATATTCCCATGAAAATAAATGTGTTAAAATATTTTTTGATATTCATAACATATTAAATAATAATAGTTCCCAAAAATGGAGTTCACGTTATGAAAAGTTTAAAAAATAGTGGAGAAGTTTGGAAATATTCCTCTTAAGATATGTTTTTAAAGAATAGGTAAATGATATTTGAAGGATGTAAGTTCATAATGGATTTCATAAAACTACAATTGTTTTCAATTTAATATTTAATATATCAAAATTTCATAAAATGAATAAACCTTAAAATATTGGCACATTCAATATAGTAACAAAGAATAATTTTATCTTTAATCGTGTTTTATTTAGAGGGGAAAATGTGAAGGAAACATAATAGATACAAATTAAACCATGATAAAGTAAATAAGATTAAATTGGATTATATTTAAGACACACACACACACACACATATATATATATATATATATATATATCTATTTATTTATTTAGTATAATATAGAGGGAGATTGATTCAGGGAGAAAGAGAGAAAAAAACCCAAGAAATGAGGGTTGTTTGGAGATTTCTCTTACCTTGGGTCTCGAATATATTGGATTGTGTTACCAATATCCAAAATATTACAAAAATAAACTTATTGAATTATTAATTTAGATCAATATTCCTGAATTTTTAATTTTTAATTATTCTATTACAACCATTTTTAATAATTTCATTGAGATACCTTGCTTATATTCACTATCCTGGGGATGTTTGTTTCATATTTCCAATGTCACATTGGTGTATAGAAAACTATATATTGTCATGACCTGACCCATAACAAGCTCGAGCCACAACTACCCCAAGACCACTTCTATAGGCCAGGGGATGGCGACTAGCGTCGAAGGCACAACAAACTAGGGGAGGCCTTGGCCTAAGAAACTGTACACACACACGCAGCGAACTCAAAGAAATGGTGAAAAGAAAAGAAAGCAAGAGACAACACTTCTACAAAAAGGGAAACTAACATACATGAATCGACCTCTAACCTGTACAAGTAAAGTTCTGAAAAGTAGACTTAAAAGTAAATTGAACAGTAAAAGGGGCAGAGCATGCGCCCAACAGGAAAGGTGCCACAACCCGGAAATAGGTAAACAAAAGTAAACAGCTGGTGAGTCTCATGCCTGGAAACTCTAATACAACCACTGAATATAGCCCAATCTCATGGGTCCTCTATGCTCCTCTGTAGTCTTGATTGACCTGTCCGTTGTCTATAAGGGTACACCAAGTGCGGGCAAAGCCTAAGCATGGGTGAGTATAAAGATACTCACTAGGATTCCCTAAAGGCTTGAGGGAGCAACAAAGGTGATACTGAAATGGAGAGCTGAATACATAACAAGAACAGTGTAAGAGTACAAAAGAGAGAGTGCAACTCAACCAAACAAAAGGAAGGAAGTAGACTTATCAAATCCAAGAGGAGCAAGACATGGAAATCATGTGTCATACCCTGTGCGTCTTCGCCCCTCCTAGAAGGATAGTAACTGAACCCAAGGAGTGAGAACAAAATTAGGGTGTATATACATATATGATCAATAAGAAACTCGAACGAGGGTGTAAGTGGATCTCTATCTCCAAGCTCAGCCCAAGAAAAGTCTCCAACAGTTCAAAGGATATTTATCACCAATGCCCAATAGTCCTACATGCCAGAGCTACCTCATCGCTGAACCGGGAAACCAAGGGTCTCGCTCAGGTAAACATGGAGAAAAGCCACTGACTAGCCTCATAGAAGGGCCAAGTCTGAAAGAAGTCATCGGGTAACTCACTACCCAGCCCAGCTGGAGGGTTAACCCTGAGAGGTCGTCAGGTAACCCATTGCCCAGCCCTGCTGGAGGGTAAATCAGAAGAGGCAATCAGGTAACCCTATGCCCATCCCCACTAGTGGGTAAACCACAAAAGGTCGTCAGGTAACCCACTGCCCAACCCCACTGGATGGTAAACCACAAAAAGTTGTCGGGTAACCCACTGCCCAGTCCCTCTGGAGGGTAAACCAAAAATGGTCGCCGGGTAACCCATTGCGAAGCCCCACTAGAGGGTAAACCCTAAAGTCAACAGGTAACCCACTACCCGGCCCCACTAGAGGGTAAACCACAAAAGGTCATTGGGTAACCCACTACCCCACCCCGCCGGAAGGTAAACCACAAAAGATCGTTAGGTATCCCACTGCCTAGTCCCGCTGGAGGGTAAACCCTAAAGTCAATGGGTAACCCACTACCCAGCCCTGCTGGAGGGTAAACCCTAAGGTTAACTAGTAACCCACTACCCAACCCCACTATAGGGTAAACCCTAAGGTCAATGGGTAACCCACTACCCATCATCGCTAGAGGGAAAACCCCGAAGAAGTCTGATAACTTCGCATTGCTTGTGCCATCACTAGGTTTCAGTAACACCACTACCGTTTGTAGGTTCGGAGTGCATCAAAGGACCCTTCGACCAACACCCTATCCTGTTTCCACATTTAATGGGATCTCGAAAGAGGCTCTGCTCTCCCAAATATATTACACCGTTGTAATCGTCATGAAAAAACACATGAGTTAGACTACTTACTCGCTGGAAACGGGCTCCCGATGGGAAAGTTATTCAACACCACCTTATGCCCATACGACATCTCGTGGGGCCCGCACCTCGGTCAAGAACATCTGATGAAAAAGGCGCAGTACACTACACACAGCTTAAAAGACGGCATGTGGGGCCCACGCCTCAACATCAGCTACAACACATGAAACCACCCTGGTCAAATTCGCCTCGCTGTTAGGGTCACAAGGCCACTGACGATGCCTAAAACGGGTTCCGGATGTAGATGCTGCAACTCCCCAAGTTATATGCAAACGGGGCCCTGTGGGGCACACACCTCAAACCCGAAACATGACACGCAGATCGTACCATTGTGTTCCTTGAAGATAACTACACGACATAGGCTATTCATTTCCCTGAACGGACTTATGAATCATATGTCATGAAAACACAGCATACGTCTGAAAGCCACCTCGTGGGGCCCACTCCTCAGGCCTAAATTTAGGAGGGCGGATTGCGCTGTTGCAATCCTCTTAGAAAAGAACTTAGAAATGAGTACTCAAACACCCTAAACAGATGTTGGGTGAAAAGTGGCATTTCACCATAAAACGTGGAACTAGGCCCTACGGGTCCCGCACCTTGTCTTCAACCCGGACACTTCGGAAAGCATCTCAAAAAGTCCGTAAGAGGACTGGGGTCACACTGCCACTGACGGCGCGTCAATCGGACATCCTAAGCAGGAGTTAGGTCCAACGCAAGAGTAATTAATTATTTATTTAATTAATTAATTAATTAATTAATTACTCGCATTAAGTGGTTCATGCCTCCAAACAACGAAACCTTACCGCAAGGGTTCGGAACCAACTTTTGAAGGACAGTCTCAACTCCTGGGCCACAACACCTTTAACGGCGTGTCAAACGGACACCCGGCTCACGAACCACGTCCGTCGAAACTTTAATAACAATTTAATCTTATTGAAAATTAAACGTTTCAGGTAACCCGGCTTCGGGTGTAAAACCCCAAAACCCCAAAATAGACTTTAAAAAGTCCGTCTCGCTGACACGGACCTGTAGCTGCAGACAGCGCGTCAAACGGAGACGCCGTTTAGAAATTATGTTCCCCCGAACGCAAGGGCGCCCAACCGGACCGGTTTACCCCTGCCGGCCCGGTCCGAACCACTAGCCCGTGGCCCAGCCGCAGGTCTGGCATGAACCTCTGTGGCCTGCTCCAGCTGCACTGGACCCCTTGGTTATGGTTCTCCCCAGTAGACCGGCCATTTGGCCGGTCATCACCGTGTCGCCCTACAGGACCCGTGCTTTGTGAGTCCTTGTCCACAGCGCACCCCCCCCCCCCTCGAGGTTATCACCTCGGGATTCCTCCCAAGCACGACATCCCTAGGCCGCGGATCCACCGCCTCCGCATGCCGGTGTGTCTGCCTCCCGCAGTGCACCACCGGCTCGTCACCACCCCTTCCACCTACTGTGGCCGCCTCGTCTGCCGAATGCCCCGACTGCTCGAGCCGCCTCGTCCCACTCGAAGCCTCATGCTTCGCCGCCTCCATTGAAGGCCCGCGCTCCACCGCCTGCATAGATGACTCTGCCCGGCCTTCCCGGCTTCACCGTCTGCACCCCGTCTGTGCCGGCCACACCCAACACCTCTGCACCGGACCGACCCCTCTGGGCTCTTCCTCGGCCTACGGCTCACCCTCCGGTCGCTTCCCTCGTCGGAGCTGAACCTTCGACCGCCCCCCCCCCCCCTCCCGACCACTCTGGCGGTCGGAAAAATTTTCTAACACCGGTTTTGTGATCCTCGGGGTCGGACCTTTACAACGCCGCCCCTCGCTTTTCGACCGAAAAGGTTTGCGTGCATCCAAAAATTTGGACGTGGAACGCCAAAGATCGATAATTGAAATTGGGCTCGGGCATTGGCTATGTCCGTTCGGCAGACACCCCAAATTCTAAAAACTATAGAATTCAAAGATGAATATTGATGAAAAATTTAAGAAATCAACGATGGTGCGAAATTTAACCAGAATCCTACCTCTAATTGCCCGTTCGTCGTTGGCGACACGCCCACTGTGATCCCACTTTGATTCGCCGAAGTTCTGGTCGTCGTCGCTCCTTGATCCGATGAAGAATAACTAGAGAGAGAGAGCTTGGATGTTAGAGAGAGAGTGTGTGAATTAGGGATTTTTTTCTTAACCGTAAACACTTAAGTATATTTATAGGGATTCCACTTACCACAGAATCTGAATTCACCGTGCCCTCTCATTTTATATTGCGCCTAGGAAAAATGCCTCATTTAGAACTCAACGGAAGTCCCGGATTTCCATTCTGAGGATTAGTTCAAATGTTATTCGAAAGTAATGCCAGTGTTAAAAATCACAAAGTCATTATTTAAAAATGACTATTTTTCCACTGGGTGACATTTCTCACAGCAAGCCTACGCCCGCAACTTTTACCCCCCACTGAGGGTAAACGACATGCTTCGGATGCAACCATGCCCTCGGATTTTTTACCCGAGCTACCGTTTAGGGGGAAAAATAATCCCACGACGTGCATAGTACAAAAACACTTTATATGTTTTTACAATTAATTTCAGGCACACTGGGCCTCGAAATCGCACGCCGTCTTTGCGCCTAACTCTGGAGTTATATGTAGAAATATTCCAAAGTCTTATACTGTAAAAACCGTGTCTCTACATCATTCCCTCCTTCAAGGTTTTTTTCCCCAAAAAGAAAAACTAGGAAAAACAACTTGGGATACAAAGCTCACACCTAGCTCTCCCACTCCCATGAAAACTTGCACAACACCATGCAGGTACAAAACATGAACCAAAGGGATGGTTTGTACTCACAAGGTCTTCTACCCTCAAGGATATGCATAATAATATGCACGCACCTCATTAACTGAAACACATCAAAGACATCATGCACCCACTCTTACTATTGGGAGGGTAGGGAAAGACGGTAGGTAACCTCTAAATCTCTTGCACTATTTCCTGAACGGCCCAAAGAAACTTAGGGGACTCCACCGTCTGAACCCCTACTTTCCACATCACGGACGAAATCACGGTTTGTTCCTATAACGTGGTCTCGTGATTCCCTCCTTCAGAATACCAATCTGGTGAAACACCCAAGGATATACGGTCACACAAGTTTTCATAGTCAACGCATTACCACTGATTCTATCTACTAAGGGAGCCCGCTACAACACTACCATCTCCCGGAACATAGACTACCTCAAAGTCTTAGTCCTGCAAAAATTTTCAACCAGCACCATCGCCTCAGGTTCAAGTCTCTCTGGGTGTGGAAGCACCTGAGACACTAGTGGTCTGATCAAACCACAATGTGCTCGCCCAGAAGATAGCATCTCCACATTCTTAGCGCAAGGACTACCACTAACAACACCACATAGTGAAACATGAAGTTTTGTTTATGGTGTTTCCATCACCTCAACCATTACTTGATAACAGTATCAAGATCGACGTTGAGAACGCAAGGTACTATCGAATAGGGAAGGCGAGAAAACTCATCCATCTTTCAGAGGCTAGAGACATAAGGCATGTGGCATACCCCATGTGTCTTTTCCCCTCTTGGAAGGAGAGTAATCCCCAAAATTGGCACTCTACCAAACCCACTAGTGGAACCGCGAGCAAAGGGAGGTCAAGTAGAAAATCCCTACTATCAAAACCAGAACCTACTCTGACACTCCACCGTACAACCCTGCCTTGAATGCACATGTCAGCGGGACTTATCCACCGCACCTCAATATTATCCTCTTTGGGTGGTAGTGACTCTCCCTCATGGTTTTGATCGCATCACAAAAACGCGTCTCAGTGGGGGAAGAATCCCTCTTTCCCATGCATTCAAAGCTAAGTCAGACAACACCAACACAGGGTTACATCGACGCCCTGCGTCACCCTTGGTAACCCCTTGAATAAATTGTTAGACGAAAAGAGTACCTAACGTAGTGTCTAACAAGTTCTACTGTGATAAGTAGAAAAAGTCACAGAGCGTACCTCTTATCATCTCATTCGTTGCAGGATTGCAGACATCCATGACACACAGCTGCCCGCGGCCCCATCTGTCAGCTCTCTAAGACTGACGTGGGCCGCCAAGTGGTGGTGGAAGGACCTCGAAATGTTTAATGCCAACCACAGTTCTCCTTACTTTTCTGCCTACACCGCCTCCCTGGGGACTACCCTGTCCTCACCTGGGGGGTCTCTGATCACGACAATTCCATTGTCGTGGCGGTGCATCTACCAACTATCTAGAAAACTCAGCACATTTTGTCGATTAGTTTCATGCCATGTAACCTAGCACATCACAATAATAGTACTAGTCCTCCCTGGGATTTCTTGGTGCTATATGTTGTCCTCGACCATGTTCCTGAGTCTCATCAAGGGGAGAATTCCAGCACCGAGGCCCTACCAATTGAAGTCCCTCTGACAGAAATTTCTCTGTCACCAGTGCCTACTCCAGCACCCTAAGATGGCTGAGGATGCACAAGGGAACTACGCTAGCATGAATCTCCTATACAGAGACCATTCTAAAACTCTTGTGCTCAAAAGTTGTCATCATGGACCATGTCCAAAGAGTACCGAGTAAGGTCTATGAACCTAGGCATGTACTCAGCCACTGCCATCACTCCCCACTGAACCTCCAGCAGCTCCTGAAACTATACAAAGCGTAAGTAGGAGAGGTAGTAATCCTCATGAAACAAATTCTATGAGTCATCCCACGATAGTACCAACTCATCATGCATCTGAGTAACCCTGGTTATACTACACCAAACTGTGTGGTGGAAAAAGATTTGTTGTCAAAGCCACCATCTAACCTGCCGGTGTCCGCACAAGCCTGAAGAGATGAACCACCGACTCCAGCCAACCCTTCACTGTCTGAGGGTATGGATCACCATGGAACCTCAGTGGTTTCTAAAGTTGGGACTCATGGAGCGCGACCAGCCTAAACTCATCATTGTCCCTCACTACCGGTAATATATGCTACTCCACAGGTGGAGGTGCTACTGCCTGTCCTCCTGGAGAAAGGGTAATCGTATGATGGATCCCGAACTGAGGCCTCGTCGCTCATAGAATCGTTGTCATGAACCAGAGCTAGTATCCTGGCTGGAAATCATCGCAGAGGCATCTTGAATACGATCAAGGAGTACAACGGTCAAATGAGCATATATATACCAACAATGATGGGGACCTGACTCAAAAAGAACAGTCAATGACTCAATCTGATATGATGCATGAACCAAATTCCCTGCAACAAGTGTCTTAGTTTTCCAAGTTGACAAGCTGGTTATCAGGGTCCTAGTGAATGGGTATGTTGGTCGTCGCACCATCACTAGACTCCCTGGCCTAAGAGCCTCTCTCGAGACACGTTGCCACTATTGTCCAAAAACTCAACCAATTACTTTTTAAGGATGTCCTAACAATGCCCCAACGAACGAACCACCTCTGATACCACTATTTCACGACCTGAACCGTACCGGGATCGAGCCTCAACTACCCCAAGCCCACCTCCAAAGGATAGGGGCTAGCAACTAGTGTCGATGTTACAACAAACTAGAAGAGTCCTTAGCCTAAGAAACTGTACACACGCGCGCAGCTAACTCAAAGAAATGGTGTAGAGAAAATAAATCTAGATACAACACTGCTAAAAAAAGGGAAACCAACATACATGAATCAACCTCTAACCAGTTTAAGTGAAGTGATGAATAGTAGAATGATAAGTAAACTGAATAGTAAAAGGGGAAAAAGATGCGCCCAACTGGAAAGGTTCCACAACCCAGTAACAGGTAAATGAAAGTAAACAGCTAGTGAGTCTCACACTTGGAAACCCTATTATGACCACTGAACGCAGCCCAAGCTCATGTGTCCTCTATGCTCCTCCATAGTCTTGAATGACATGTTTGTCATCTGCAAGGGCACACCATGTGCGGGAAAATCCCAAGCAGGGGTGATAATAAAGATACTCACTTGGATGCCCCGAAACCTCGAGGGAGCAACAAAGGAGATACTGAAACGGTAAGCAGTAGACAGAACAAGAACAGTGTAAGAGTACAAAAGAGAGAGTGTAGCTTAACCCAATAAAAGGAAAGAAGTATACTTGTCCAATTCAAGAGGAGCTAGACACAAAAAACATGTGGAATACCCCATACGTCTTCTCCCCTCCTAGAAGAAGAGTAACGGAACCCAAGGAGTGGGAAAAAAATAGGTTTTATATATATATGATCAACAAGAAACCCGAACAAGGGTGTAAGGGGGTCTCTATCTCCAAACTCAGCCTAATAAAATCTCCAACAGTTCAAAGGATATCCATCACTAATGCCCAACAATACCGCATGCCAAAGCGGCCTCATCGCTGAACTGTGAAACCAAGGGTCTCGCTCCGGTAAACATAGAGAAAAGCCACCGACTAGCCTCATAGAAGGGCTGGGTATGAAATAAGTCATCAGGTAACCCACTTCCCAGCCCAGCTGGAGGGTAAACCCCGAGAGGTCATCAGGTAACCCACTACCCAGCCCTGCTGGAGGGTAAATCACAAGAGGTCAAAGGTAACCCTCTGCCCATCCCCGCTGGAGGGTAAACCACAACAGGTCGTTAGGTAACACACTCCCCATCCCTACTGGAGGATAAACCACAAAAGGTCATCGGGTAACCCACTGCCCAGCCCCACTGGAGGGTAAACCACAAAAGGTTGCCTGGTAACCCACTACCTAGCCCCACTAGAGGGTAAACCCTAAAGTCAATGGGTAACCCACTGCTCGGCCCCATTGGAGGGTAAATCACAAATGGTCGTCGGGTAACCCACTGCCCAGCCCCGCTGGAGGGTAAAACACAAAAGGTCAAAGGGTAACCCACTGCCCATCCTTGCTAGAGGGTAAACCCTAAAGTCAACAGGTAACCCACTACCTGGCCCCGCTGGAGGTTAAACCCTAAGTTCAACATGAAACCCACTACCCAGCCCCACTGGAGGGTAAACCCTAAGGACAATGGGTAACCCACTACCCAGCCATGCTGGAGGGAAAACCCAAAACTGGTCCGATAAATCCCCATTTCCCATGCCATCACTAGGTGTCACTAACACCGCTATCTTTCGTAGGATCGGAGTTCATCAAAGGAACCTCCGACAAACGCCCTTTCATGTTTCCACATTTAATTAGATCTCAAAAGAGGCTTTGCTTCCCCGAACGGATTACACCGTTGTAATCCTCGTGAAAAAACATGCAAGTTAGACTACTTACTCGCTAGAAACTGGCTCCTGATGGAAAAGGTATTCAACACCACCTTATGCCCATACAACATCTTGTGGGGCCCTCAACTCGGTCTCGATAGAGGTCGGGTGAACTGCGCCATCGCGATGGTCTCGGAAAAACACACCAAAATGACTATTCATATGGCCCAAACGGATGTCTGATGAAAATAGCGCAGTACACTGCACACAGCTTTAAATATGGCCCATGGGGCCCATGACTCAACTCTGGCTTCAACACCTACAACCACCCAGTTCAACTTCTTCTCGCTGTCAAGGTCACAACGCCGCTGACAGCGCCTAAAACAGACTCTGGATGTACAAGTTACAACTCCATGTGTTATATGCAAACGAGGCCATGTGGGGCCCACACCTCGACCCCGAAACACATCACGCAGATCATATCTTTGTGTTCTTTGCAGCTAACCACAGGGAATAAGTTATTCATTTTCCCTAAACAAACTTATGAAGCATAAGTCGTGAAAACGCAGCATACATCTGAAAGTCGCCTTGTGGGGCCCAGGCCTCGAGCCTGAATTTAGGTGGGCGGATTGCGCCATTGCAATCCCCTCGGAAAAACACTTTGAAATGAGAAGTCAAACACATTAAACAGATGTCGGGTGAAAAAGTGGTGTTTCACCACAAAACATGCGAACTAGGCCCTGTGGGGCCCGTACCTTGCCTCCAATCCAAATGCTTCAGAAAGCATCCAAAAAAGTCCGCACGAGGACAAGGGTCACGCTTCCACTAATGGCACGTCAATTAGACATCCCAAGCAAGAGTTAGGTCCGACGCAAGAATAATTAATTAATTAATTAATTAATTAATTATTCATATTAATCATTCTGTGCCTCGGATAAACGAAACCTAACCACAAAAGTTCTGAACCAACTATGGAAGGACCGTATCAACGCCAAGGCCACAGCGCCTCTGACAGCACGTCAAACGGACATCCGAATTGCGAACCACGTCTGTCGCAACGTTAATAACAATTTAATCTTATTGAAAATTAAACGTTCTGGGTCACCCATCATCGGTTGCAGAACCCAAAAACACTGAAACCTACTTTATAATTTCTGTCTCGCGGACACGGACCTGCTACTGCAGACGGTGTGTCAAACGGACGCGCAG
Organism: Viscum album; assembly: GCA_963277665.1. Classification (NCBI taxonomy): domain Eukaryota; kingdom Viridiplantae; phylum Streptophyta; class Magnoliopsida; order Santalales; family Viscaceae; genus Viscum; species Viscum album. The sequence goes on along the minus strand of OY728131.1, from coordinate 1,221,652,036 downwards.
TTTAGAAATTATGGCCCCCCGAATACAAGGTGGCCCAACCAGGCCGGTTTACCCCTAACGGTCCGATCCGAACTGCCGGCATGCGGCCCAGCCGCGGGTCCATCCTGAACCACCGCGGCCCGCTAGCCATGGCCCGCTCCGTCTGCACCAGATCCTTGGGTCCGGTCCTCCCCAGCAGACCGGCCTTTTGGCCAATCTTTGCCGCGTCGCCCAACAGGACTCGTGCTTCGCAGGTCCTTGTCTACGGAGCACCCTCGAGGTAGCACCTCGGGATTCCTCCCGAACACGACAGCCCGAGGCCGCGGCTCCCCCACCTCCACACGCCAGCACCTCTGCCTCTCACAGTGCACCCCCAGCTCGACGCTGCCCCTGCCACCTACCGTGGCTGCCTTGTCCACCGAACGCCATGACCGCCTGAGCCGCCTTGTCCCGATCGAATCCCCACACTCCACTGCCTCCGATGAAGCCCCGCCCTCCGCTGCTGGCACATCCCACCCCATCCATCCTTCCTGGCTCCTCCGGTCGCACCCCATCCGGGCCAGCCACACCCGACACCTCCGCACCGGACCAGCCCCTCCGATCTCCGCCTTAGCGTACGGCTCAACCTCCGGTCGCCGCCCCTCGCCGGAGCCGAACCTTCGGCTGGTCCCCCCGGACCACTTCGGTGGTCAGACAAATTTTTTGACGCTAGTTTCGTGATCCTCGGGGTTGGAGCTTCACAACATTGCCCCTCGCTTGTTGATCCGACAATGTTCGCATGCGTTCTAAAATTAGGATGAGGAACGCCCAAGAACGATAATTGAAATGAGGCTCAGGCGTTGGCCATGTTTGTTCATCCAATGGTCCATATTCTAAAAACTATAGAATTCAGAGACAAAATTTGATGAAAATTTTAAGAAATCAACGAAGGTGCGAAATTTAACCAGAATCCTACCTTGAATCGCCCGTTCTTCGTCGGCGACGTGCCCACTACAATCCCACTTCGATCCTCCGAAGTTCCAGCGGTGGTCTCTCCTTGATCCGACGAAGAACTATGAAGAACGTCTAGAGAGAGATAGCTTGGATGTTAGAGATAGAGTGTCTGTGTGAATTAGGGTTTTTTCCTTAACCCTAAACACTTAACTCTATTTATAGGGATTCCACTTATCGCAGAATCTGAATTCAAAGCACCCTATCATTTTATATTGAGCCTAGGCAAAACGCCCCATTTCGAACTCAATGGAAGTTTCGGATTTCCATTCTGAGCATTAATTCTAAAGTTATTCAAAAAGAACTCTAGTGTTAAAAATCACTAAGACATTATTTTAAAATGATTATTTTTTCCCTGGGTGACATCTCTCACAGCAAGCCTACGCACGAAACTTTTACACCTCGCCTAGGGTAAACGGCATGCTCCGGACACAACGGTGCCGTCAGATTTCCAACCTGATCTACTTTTTAGGAGGAAACACAACCCCACCACGTGCATAGTATAAAAATACTTAATATTTTTATACAATTAATTCTAGGCACATCGGGCCTCGGAATCACACTTCGTCTTCGCGCCTATCTCTGGAAGTATATGTATAAATATTCCAAAGTATTACAGGGTAAAAACTGGGTCTCTACATATATATTCTAATGAAATGTGTCCATAAATATAGAAGTAAAATTTTTTGTATTTAATGTGTTTTAAAATAGAAAAAATGTTCTTATTTTAAAATATTATTCATAAATAATATTGATTTATAGAGTATAAGTGTCATGGTTATATGGTTATTTCATTTCGCTATATCTTCCAACCATGATGAAATTATTTGGTTTTATTTAACTGTATAACTATTTATCCACTCCAAAATAAAAAATATATATAATTATTTGGGTCATTTTTTACCATAATGTTTTTCTATTAAGAAAATACATGATGTAAGTGGTGATAATGTAATACATCATCCAGTGAGTCAGTGAATAAACCAAGACATGAGTGATTATTTCATTTTTTGAATGATAGAAAGTTAAATATTGGATATCCAAATAATATAATTTCATTTTAGTATATTTATTATTATTGTTTCTTTTTATGATGATGGGTGGATCAAATTCTGTAGAGGTGGAAGAAGAAAATAATTTGAATGTGCTCGGATGAGATGGTTACCTGTTCAATTGAATTACTACTCTTAAAATAAACCATAATTCCCATAGAGATGTTCTTTTATTGAGACAAAAACTAATGGAAAATAGAAAATATTTTTTGGGTTAGATTTGGGTTTATTTTAGGAGGGATCTTTTTTAATGTGAATATAAATGGGCGGTGTAGGTTGTAATTTATAAAGGGAGGAGAGGGGTGTTTTTAATATAATATTTATTATTTTATTATTTTTGTTCTGGCCAAAAAATAGAGAAGATTAGTATGAATATATAAAATAATTAGAGCATATTAGTGTTTTATAATTGATTTTTGTTAAATCCATAATTCAACTAAACATATATTTAAGAAAACCTTGATATTATGATTTCAAAAAAAACTACTTCATCAAAATAATTTTAACAAATTTGAGAAATTTAATTTTTAAATAAAATATTTCTTTACCAAAACAAATACTAATTTTTATGAAATTATTAGCCATAGAAAATTAACTTGTGATTTCATAAAATCAAGTTATCATTTATTTAAAAATAAATTTTGATTGCCAAAACATTTTAGGAAGATAAAATTTATATTATTTTTTAATAAATCTATTTTAATTAAAATAAAACATATATATTTCACTAAAATAAAACTATTCTTTCTTGGTTTAAAATATAAATTTTATCATATTAAACACTATTTTTATTATATTATATATTTCTTATATTTTAATTCATATTATTTCCAATATATTATTTTACAATTCCATTGGTTCGATTACTATTCTAACAGTCATGTTTCTATTAATAATGAAAGGTTATTAGTTTAATGGTCATATTTCCAACTATCATATGGGTTTTTTACCCTTAAAAAACCCCATAATTTCTTCATTCATCATTCCCTTTATCTCAAGAATATATTCTTAATTTCAAAAAATAGTGATTATATTACTATGGTTTTGAATCATTTTTTAAATAGTGTATGTGTATATGATTATTCTAGGAGGTGAAGATAATATGAATTTATTTATTAATGATATTTTATTTTTATATTTTTAATGTGTGGTTAGAACACTTTCAATTTTTATAGATATATTTATTCTCTAAATTTAATTTTCAAATTATAATAATAAATTGTTATTTATTGTCATTATGTGGTTCATTATACATCATTACTAAATGTGACATGTGAATATATTTTGAAGGTAAATAAAATTTATTAAATTATTATTTTTTACATTCATCCCCATTTTATAAATTCTTTCCTAAAAAATTTATCATATAAAAAAAATTAATAATAGAAGAGTGTATTTCAATTTAATTATTTCCTTGGGTTACCTTGTTATGACAGGTTTGGGGGTAGTTCTATTCCATAGGCCATAACTTTGATGCAATAATGATTATAAAATGCATAGATGTGTCTAGTATATATCATCCCATTCTTTCCAAACCTAATGAGTCACTTCCATATTGATTTTTAAGGATCATTTTACCTCCAACTTCGAAATATATGTCTCCTCGCTCAATATTGGTGTAAATCATTTGTCGTCTCTATGATACATGGGTGTATTATTGAATTTCCTTGATATTTTTTGTCATTTATTAGACCAATTCCATATCTAGAATCTTATATTCTTCAATATATACCATATTGTGGTTATTCTATATCTCTCTCCATATGGGTATTCATGAGAAGCCATTTTACTACTTGATTATAATTTATTATTATATGAGAACCCGACTAGTGTAAAAAATTATTCCCAACCTGAATTGATGTCCATAGAGAATGATCTCAATATATATTAATGTTTTTGGAGAGTCCACTCTAAATGGCCATAAGTCAAGGGGTGATACTTTATTCTAATCTTCAACTCTATTTTCATGGAATGTTGAAGACTGTGGGAGAAAATTGATAAAAAAATTATACCTTAGTTAAACAAAATACATAGTGGTGTTACATGATCCACCACCACTACTCTATTGTATATATTTTCAAGTTGATCAAGTGATAATTCCTCCCATATTTCATTAAAGTGATCAGTATTTTTAAGATGGTTGACTATAGCCCATTATTAATAATTTCTATCTGATGTATCTAGAATAACAATGAAAAATTTTGTGGGGATGTTTTCAAATTTCCAAGTGGTCATTGATAATATTTAAATAAACCCATTTTACTTTTCTCTTTTCTAAAAACACTTGTTGATATACCAATCACTTTCATGTAAATCCATCCATTTTTATATTTATATAATGACACTAATAGTTCTCTAGGAGATCTTTATAGATATTTGTGCTCTATTGGTGGGTAGAGAATGTTAATCTATATAAATCATTAAATATTTTCTCCCTTATATCATGAATTTATGGTACACAATGTCATGATCCAGATATCAAAACTCCTTCTTCACTAATGTTGAAATATAATTCTCACCCCCTTATAATAGTATCTACCTTCTTTTTTATCTCTACACTAACCTTTTTAATTTCCTTAATCATCTCTAGAATTTATGATTAATGAATTAGTTGGGTAATATAGTATGTGGTTCCTTATATTTCTAATCCCATTTATATACTTTATATGTCATACAATATTGAATACTTAACAATCCCTATTTTGGATATGGTTACAGTATCTTATATCCTTAAATCATCTCTGACTTTATTATACATCTGATGATAGTAAAAGATTGAGTAGTGATAATATTTGATCAACACTAACCAATATCATTGGTTCTTGATGAGTTCTTTCAAAGTGAATATATAAATGATGGTCTTATGATTTGTATATTTTTCTCATTTCCCTCTAAAGAGATGATGTCTCTAAATCTTCACATTAAAGATTACTACATCCATCTCTAGATAATATATTGGATGTTTTTTCTCATGGATCTTCAATTATTCAGAGGCATATGAAATCACTTTATCATTATTAATGATCATACAACCCATTCAGTTTTTTGAAGCATAACTATAGATCATAAATTTTCCATCACTTGAAGGTAGTATTAGTACAGTTATATTGATAAGACTTTTATTCAACCCTTTAGATATATTCACATTCATCGATAGAGATAATTTTTTCTCAATTCGATGTTATATTAGTAAGTTCATTTGTAAAAAATGATTAATTCCACACAAATCATTTATAGAATCCAACTAATATAAGTAATATATAGATATTTTTATATAGATATCGGTTTAGGCCATTCCATTATTGACTTTACTTTTAAGGATCCATAGATATACTCTTTTTTGAGAAAACATACCCTAAGAATGTTTTTTCTCCATTCAGATTACACACTTATTATAATTTGAAGATATCTTCTCCCTTATCAATGTCATTAGAATAGTACTCGAATTGTCTTCATGAAAATTTTTACTTTTTGGGTGTATAATAATAATATTTGTAAATACTACCCTAAATTTTTCATGTTAATCTATAAAGACCATATTCATCGTGTCTATGATGATTAAAGGAAAATCAGTGTCCTTGAGTGGAATCACTAAGAACTCATATTTTCGATACACTATTTAAAAGTACATTTGAGAATATCCTCCGTATTCAACTTTAGTTTATGATATTCAATCCAAATACCAACATTATAGAAGGTCTATACCCCACATGTTTGATTGAACAAGTTACCAATCCATCAAAAAGGATATTTTTTCTTTATCATTGTTTTGTTAAGTTTAATATAATAAATGAAAATTCCCATTTAACCGTATTTATTATTGAAATAGAGGATCAGTACCTCCATGGTGATGCACTTGGGTGTATAAAGCCCTTAAAATATCATCATAAAGCTTCTTCTGCATTTCATTAATTTAAATGGAGAACAATCCATAGTGACTCTTGGATATCGTTAGAGATATGGGTATAAGTTAAATTGGGAAAGAAAACTATTATTCAGGAGGAAAAATAGGGAACACTTTTGGTAATTCATTTGTATATTCCATAATAATCAGAATGTCTAAAAGGGAGATACTATAATTTTTAAAAAACATATGTGGAAGATATGTTTGATCACAAAGAACCCATATATATTGTTGAGAATAAGAATTAAAAAGAGATCCACCCTATTTAGTACACATATATAGAATGTAAGGATGATTTGGGACATGGAAAGTGATTTACTTCTTTTGATAGTTGGTGAAAACAATATAAAAATATAGTCAATCTATTCCAAATATAGAATAAAATTCTATAAAAGGAATTATGACATGGGTTTTTGGTAGATTTAAACGTAAAATATTAACTAGTGAGGAGTTATATAATTTAAAGGAAATGACTATGAAACTTAGTGTATTCCATTATAATTCAAACTACATGTCTTTTAGTGGTATTCAAATAGTTTTATTATACATTAATGACATGAAAAAGTGTGTAAAACCAGATTCAAATAAAAAAGTTTATTCATGAAGGGATAAAATGTGTAAATACCACCATTTACTTATCGTTATTATCCACATTAGTTGCGATAAAAAATTATCATACATGCTCTATTGTCCATGGAGGATATTATCATCAATTGTATTGGATAAGCCTTATTTTATAGCATTGAATTTCATAGTTTTTATGTTCCATGTACTTGAAATATTGGTCCATGTGATATGTATTGATCAAATCCTTTATTTATTCTATAATATTTTTTGGATTCTTAATCTCCCTTTTTCATTAATCTAATTCATACCCCTCCATTAAACACATGAATCATTTCTATAAAAACTTGATGAAATTTATGTGACACATATTCACACACTTATGTAAATTGGGTTGTAAGAATTTGTCCCTATTTTAATATTAATCAATACATCCTATATAATTAAACTCCAGTCAATCTGTTTAATCTTCATCCCCTCATAACCATTAAGAATCATTCATCTACATCTAGACATTAAGAGCACATCATATATTTTCCTCACATATATAAAATTTTTGAATCACATTTATTTTCAAAGAAATGGATTTATCCTGCTAAAATATATGAATCCTTAATTTATGAGTAGATGTTAATAACAGGGGCATACTGTGAAAGCCTTGTAAAATTTTCCGAATAAGATCTAATTAATTTTTCCTCATTTTTCTTAAGTTTAATTAAATTCCAAAATTATTTAAGTTGAATATTTTTCGGAAAATATTTACCAGACAATATGTTATTTAATCCTTTCAACTTAATTGATTTTATTTATTAGGATTCATATTCAGAATTAGTGTCCACCAATGATCGACTTCTCCCTCTAAGAAATCAAAGTTCCTTATGAATTTCACTTACATAGAGAATTGGAAGATAAATAATATCTCGTTAATATAAAAAATAAATTATTATATGATTAGTGGATCAAAAAAACAATTAAAATTCAGAGGCCATTGTCACCTAATGGACCGAACAACACCTTGTTCATTCTTGATAGATGGATAGTTCTCTACGTGTGTAGAGAGCCCAGTTTTCATAATTTTTTTTCTATTCATAAGAAATTTTCTCCAAATTAATTAAAATATCAAAAATATTATATCAATTTTATTCCTTTGTGAACACTGGAATAAATTTTTTGAATGTTTGAAATTGTGGTATTTAATTTTTTTATTCATTCTTGCGATTTTAATGAAAAGTCGTACATTTATCAGTTTAAGAAATTAATTTTTTAAAGTATTTAAAATATGATATTCATATTTTTTATTCATTATGTACTTAATTCAGATAAATCTATCCATAATAAATGATATTTTCTTGGTTTTCAATAAAAATGAACATTTGGATTTTCTTTGATTTTAAGGACACTAAAATCTGAAAAATTTATAGGGAGAACCAACATATGGATTTTCCAAACTCATTCTAATCCTTTGGTATTTATTTTAAGACTTTATACATGGGTGTTAGAATTTTATAAATAATTGGAAATGAAAAAATCTTCTGTGTATGCCTCTGGCCAGGAGCAATAGACTTTCCAGAAAACATAGAAAAAGGATAAAGAAATTATTTTAGGTCATCAGAATAATATATTATCCCTATGAATAAGACTTTAAAATTTGGGGATCAAAAGGATTGTATAAAAACAGTCTTAACATACATAGAAATTTCATCACTTTTTCAAAATACTTAAAATATTACAAATACAAACACATAAAATCTGTAATAGTTTAGTGTATTTGGAAACATTGAAATTTAAACACTGGTCCATGAGTGAGAAACATTACTACCCACTAGGTTATCCAAGACTATAACCCCTCTTAGAAACATTATACATAAAACAAATCTTCATAACCTGGGGATTGAAACATAAAAATGGGTGAGCTTAGATGCTCAGTATAGGAAAACAAGGGAGATATGTAGGCATAAACATTCTCACAAGGGTATGATAATATGATCATAACATTAGAAGATCATTCCTTAGATATCAATGATCAAAAAAATGAATCGTGAAATAAAGATTAATATTTCTTAAATAATAAATTATAAGAAAACCTAGATCATTATCCATGAAAACATAGAAATGTGTCCAACCAAAAAACATGTAATATTATTCCCTATAAGTCAAGTCACAATGCTAGAACTTATCAGTGCACCTCATGGGGACTAAACCAATCGGGTAGGACATGCCACTATCCCTAATCTTAGTCAATTCCTTGAAATTGTTTGGGTTTCACAATCTTCCCATAGTGAATTGAGTTTCCCCATCTCCCCATAGTGGATTGTTTTTCTATATCATCTATATTAATGTTGAACACACCTACTAGGAGGGACACACAACCATCCCCAGTCATAATCCTTTCCTTATAAGGGATTTTGTTACCCCATATTTACATAGTAGACCGAGGTCATTGACTTGATTTCCATCATTATCTTATGAGATATAAACATTTAAACAATGAATTGGTGGGAGATATAGGTCACATCCATCTCATAATTAAACCATTCATACATGTACCACAACTTAATAAAACATTAATCATATCATGCCCATAAAATGAGATGGGTTTAATAAATATCATATCATAAACCCATGAAATGAAATGTCTGTCAAAAATATTTAATCTTATCATAACCTATGGAAAATATATAGGTTTAATAAATCATTACATCATAGATTTACCCATAAAATCTATTGTTCTTGAGAAGAATTTTTCAGGGTATAACCCAGTGAAGACAAATGGGACTCGTAAGTATTTATCAGGGTATAACCTGTTGAAGATAAATGGGTTTCATAATCATTTATCATTTTATAACCAACATAAGAGAAACTAAATTCATATGAATTTATCATGGTATAACACATTGAAGAGAAACGAGTTTCATATGCATTTATCATGGTATAACCCATTAAAGAGAAACTAGTTTCATAATCATTGAGTATTGTGAAACCCATTGAAGAGTAATGTGTTTCATAATCCTTGTGCCATCGTGACATAAAAAATTTAGAGAAATAATTTGAAGGAAACAATTTGAAAATTTCCTAGAAAGGCATGAGTGACACCAATAATAGTGAAATATCTTTTAAAAAGAGTTTTTTAGGAAACTGTCCTTTGATAATTTATTTTTGAAAAATAATAAATTTTGAAAACCATTTCCTTTTAAAAAACACTGAAAAATTATAAATAGATCATGAAAATGATTTGAAAAAAATTTCATTCAAAACACTTTTGAAAACATATCAAGAAAAGTTGAAAATATTTTCAAATCCATTTTCCATTAAAATACTTTCAAATCTCATAAAAGAATATTTTAAATCATTGAAATTCTTTTTTTTTAAACAACCTTTTTAAAACATATAAAATAATATTTAAAAATCATTTTAAACACATATAAAATATTAAAAAATTAAACATTTTTTCATATAAATACATATTAAAATAAACATACATATTTAATATTATAATGAAACAATTACATTAAAAATAACCCCGTAAACAAACAACAAATGTATCAAGGATATGGTGGTCATGACAGAGGGTATGTATATACATGCGAACATTCAATTTGTACCTTAAATGTTTAGAAATTTTCCTTGATCATTAAACAAAAATAAGTTTCTTTTATAATTTTTTTTAAAAAGTTAATGTATGGGTAAAAATTTCTATTAAATATCATAGGATAATATTAAAACTTTTTTGAAAACATTTTTAGAAAAACAGTGTTGAAAGAACACAAAATTTTGGACTAAATGGAGAAATAAAGTCATATTTTTATAAAAACGTTTTATTAATTATATTACATACTAATGAGTGGAAAATGATACCATTAAATAGATATAACATTCATATACAGAGCTTAATACACATCATAAGAGTTCTTGAGAGATGAATCATAAAATTTCAATGGAATCCTAGTCATAAACGATATCGATAAAAGAAGAGATTGTAGTCATATAGTGTTACCGCATTGGTAACTTGAAATCTTAAAAAAATATATATAATAAAATTAAATTAATCCTGAAATATCAAGAAAATAAGTAGATTATGTATAGTTATATAGTGTTACCACTTTAGGTAAAATTACATTACCGATTTAGTAACTTCTGAAACAAAAACCCCAAGAAATATATATCATCAAATATATTTGTAAAAAACCATAAATTTAATCATAATAGTCAAATAGTACATATATGGGAAGTATAAACACCACACAAATGCAACGAGTTGTGAATAAGGCATATATCTCATAGAAATATAAATTGAGATGAAATTAACAAACCTTATGTCTAAACTCACCTTATATTCATTAAAACTACCTCTATAATATGTATAATTTCATTATAAATCTATAATAGAAATATATTCATATATATAATACCATATATGTTTTTTAATATCTTTTACTACCTTTTTATTAACTCTTCCACTCTAAAGTTATGTTTCTGGTAATAATAGCTTTATTTTCCAAATGTGTCATGATTTGATATATTTTCTGTTCTCATACTTATATCATGATTTATATAATTTAAAAATGATATAAATATCATATAAATTCATTACATATGTATTTATAAGGAGACAAAAACAATAGAAATATGAAATGGAATACATTGTTCATTGAGATGGTAGGTCGTATGTACGCATGAACGATGTTTCCATTTGATTATCATTTTAAAGGAAATAACTTAAATGAAATATTTGTTTTACATATATATATTAAAATCAAATTATACATATTATTTCGTATTTAAACTATAAATTTAACACACTTATCCTAAATATATTTCATTTAAAGTGTGAATTAATCACATCGATTTGAAGAGGTGGTAGTCCACATGTCCACAGACAAAAAAATCATTTTAACACAAGATGGTAACAATGGATGTACGCTTTACATAAAAATTAAAAAGTGTAAAAATATCAAAAATTTAATATTTATAATATATTTTTAATAAATAAATCATTGATACATTCCATGTATAGTGTTAACGAATCACATTGTAGTGAGGAGGCGGTAGTCCACATTTCCACAAATAAATTTATCATATTTACACAATATAGAAAGCATGATGTTATGATTTAAATAAAAATTATAGTAGAGTAAATATATAGTATATATCATATATATCATATGAAAATATATTTTCCATCATATTTCCTAACCATGATAGGTGGTAAAGTAAAAGCGAACAACATCATTTTTTCAGGATTAGTATATCGTACACAAGAACGGTAAGTATGTTATCCTTTAGAATGAAGTGTATGTAAGTGTAGGTATAACACTTATAATACCAAAATATTAGTATATTGAGGATTATGAGGCTAATATTTATTCAAGGAATAAAAATATTTATGTATTATAAAGATAAAATAAAATAAAGGAGTGTGAAGAAGGTTAATATCTCTTCCATGGGTAACTCTGTTTGGTTTGCACCAATGGGATCCTTGGTTGGATTTCTTCCCAAAGGTGTCATCAAGGAGTAAGGGAGTTATGTTGGAAAGATAATTGTGTAGATATTTTCTGAACTATTGTTCTTTTATAGGTGGTTAATAGGGGGAGTGGTGGTGGCCTTTTATAAGGGAGGGAGGGTACCCACTTACATTATTGAAAACAAATTAGGTGTACCTGCATTTTTTCATAACAAGACCATAAAAAACAAACAAAACACAATAATGGAAGGTTTATGGAAAACATATGTCCATAAAATGGGTTTTGGAAAAGTTTCTAAGTCATTTGGGACATTTATTTTAAGTTTTAGTCCCTTCTTAAGCTTAATTTTACATAAGGTGTTTTAATTAATTTTTATCACTTCAACTAATATTCTTCATAAAAAATCATGTTAATCTTTTTAGACTATAAATATTACACTCCTTATAATTTTTTAAGTCAAATTTTATAAATTCAACTCACATATGTGGAAAAATTAAGTTTAATTCCAATCTAGTAGATGTGGTGAGAAAAAGGGTTTTCGAAATGAGAATGTTCAAAAGTTCATTAAGATTTAATATCTATATTAACCTAAATAATGTGTATAATGACAAAAATTAGATTAATAGATGTATAATTGATATATTTTTACATTAACACCTAATTAAAATATTTTTTTACAATATAAATAAATTATATGAAAAAACATTTTTGAAATAAAATTTAGTATAATTCACTATTCACCCAAAGATGAATTTTCTTAAAAAAAATCCAAAAACATCACCCTAAGAGAATTTCAGAATTATGAATTGAAAAATGATATATATTTTATCAAATTAAATTTCAAAAATGCCTAAAATTATTTTTATTAATGTCCACATTTGGATATAAAAACATGTTCTTTTGAGAATATAGTATTTCCAAACATATAATGACTTGACCAAAAATTATATGTTTTATCCTCATTAAGTTTTATTTATACAAAACCATAAAATTGAATATTCCTGAATTACTTATTAATATTCATATTATTATGTTTAATATTTTTTTATAACTCTTTCATTTAATTAATTATAATAAAAAATAATCTTTTGTATAAACTCAATGTTATGTGTAACACAAGCTAAGTTAGTGTGGCATATAGCACGAGCAAAAAATTATGTTTTGTGTAGTGTGTGATTAACATAGTGTTGTAAAATATAAAATCTAAATTTTGTTCCTAAAAAAATTGTATTCAACATTTTTTGAAAATAAAACAATCAAACGGTATTAAATTAATTCGAAAAAATTAATTCAGAAAAATCAAAGGGTGTTATATTTTTATGACATTAAGATGAATTTATCCCTCAAAATTCGTCTGGGTTATTTAAAGTTTAATAATTGAAATTGAATTTCTTATAAACCCACATAATAAAAAATAATACAATAACTTCCTTTAAAAATTGAATATCGAAACCATAATGGTAACCAAAATTTACTCATAACTAGTTTCCCATAGAGGATAATATATGTGATAAGTAAAAACATTGACACGAAAGATAAATCTAACAATCAATTTCGAATAGAGAGTGATATAGAACATGGAAAGGTGGTAGTTAAAAATATAAAAGATGAAAATTTGGTCTGATCTAAGTTTCCATTTTATTCATTGAAAAAGAGTGTGCTAATATACACTTTTTTGTTTCAAGAACCTTTCCCTAGATTTGAAGAGTTTTCATGGAAATATATTCTTTCATGATTCTAGGAAAACCTCACCCCTTGATGTTCCTTGATCAATTTACACTTCACCTATTTATCTTTAAAAGAATGTGAATTTTCATTCCAAAAGCACTACAAGATCAAGAGATCCTTGATAAGCCATCCCATATGTCATAAATTACCATCAACATGAATAGGTTATCTAATATTCATAAATCCTCATGTGGTGAGATAATAATTTAATATCACAAAATTCATCCAAATTTTACCTTGATCATTCCAAAAATGGTTAACACTATAACCCTTCCTGATGATGAAAATCCAAAACATTAGAAATAATGACATGAAATTAGTTAAGCATGAGACCCCTATATATCACAAAGTAGTTATTTATTCACAATCAAAACATGTGAATACACTCATTATGTATTCTCTTAAAACATGAATATAACTTAAATTACCATAAATCCTTATTTAAAACATGCATGTTCCTTATTCCAAATTTCATTGGATATATTTTGTAAATACAAAAAATTTGTAAACTCCATCTATGATAGCATAACAACTTTTCAACAAATACTTAATTGCTACCAAGGTAATCTATAGTATCCAATTTCCTTATCTGTATCCAATATATCTTTATCAAAATATCATTATCTAAACTTAATGAATATATTAAGGGTTATATTTCTAATAAACATTGCATTTCTTTTAAATCCCTTCTCTGGTACATTGGAACCATTCAACATATTCTAATAAATCCTTTTTGTAAAAACACACACTAAATACTCCTTATATTTTTCACCATTCATAATTCTTAAATCAAAATACATAAAAATTTTAATTAATCCATCTCATCAATATGACATAAACAAGGAATCATCATCTTATTTCTTAATTTCAAATTCCTAAAATATGAAATTATATTCATGTATTAACATTTATCCAACTGAGTTTAATCATGATTTTCATAAAAACTATTACAACAACACATACCTTTCATATGTTTTTTGTGCTCTATTTATTGACATCAAAAAAACCATTACCTATACCACTTTTCTGATTCACTTCATGATCCTTCCACATAGGACATCGATTTTCATAATGCTCATACATTCCACATTTAAATCATTCATCGATGGATAATACCTTAGAGACACCAAAATATGCATCCCTTACGTTAAGATAACATTTCATATCCCTTTGGTAGTTACATTGTATCTTTATTTTACCAATTAAAAACATCTTCTTGATCCTCTAGGATATACACTTGGGTGAATATTTCCACATTCTTGACAGAAAGGAAACATTATCTTCTTTCCTTCATTGTCTCCATTATCTAAACTCTCATAAAATTGTTTCATTCTCTTCCTTGGAAAGTCTGAGAGTTGGTTAAGGTATACATTGTCAATCATGTTCCTTGAAAACTGCTTATACATGATCAAAACATCCTTCACTCCAGTTGTAATCCCATTCTACAACTCAACAAAAAATGTTCCATCACATTAAACATTAACCCAGTTCCTTCTAGTTCCTTCCATTGACTAGAACAAGAAATCATGGTATGAGCACTACATATAAAAATTGGAAATCAGTTAATAATGAAATATTTCTTATAGGATTTATAAATCATGGCCCCTATTACTTTAATCAATGACATGTCAGGCATATCCGAAGTTATTCATAGTCAACATTTTCTTAAATCCTTAATGATGGTTCAAAAGGAGGTTATGAATTCCCATTGAATATTCCTTAGGAGTGTCAAACCAAGTGTACAGCATGACTCATTATCGTGTTCCTAGTTTCACCGAGTTAAGCTCAACATAACTAGATGTAGTTGATACCTTTTGTTACATCAATGTTAGATCCACATACACTTTTAGTATCCAAAAAGGTAAGTATTAATATGAAATCGCTCGCTCTATCCTTTAACAAAATTCTATGACATTTTCCAAAACATTTCCTTATCCTTTGACTTATCCTTAGGTACACCCCTAGAAGTATCCTTATAAATATCCCTGGAGATCACATAAAAAATTTCTCAGCCTAGTTTCCAAAGAATAACTAAACCTCTACTCTGAAACCATCTATAAGAAGCTGCTCTTAACATACATTGACATTACATCCCTTTTGTGGAATACATAAAACATTAAAAAACCAGATACCCAAATATGGTGATTATTTAGTGTCTTTGGAATCATAGAAACATAAACGTTAGTATATGAGTGGCCTAAATTATCTCCCACTGGGTTATCCAAGACTATCACCCCTCTAAGACACATCATACATAAAATACATATTCATATCCTCGGGAAATAAACATAAAAAGGGGTGATTTCATATTCTTTGTAAGGGTAGACAAGGGAGATATGTAAGTGTAAATATGAGAATAAGGGTATGATATTGTGATAATAATATTTGAAGATAATACCATGTATATGAAAGATCATAAACATGAATCATGTAATAAAGATTAACAGTATATAGGGAATTAATCACAAGGCGACGAATAGAATATTCAGTGAAAGCAAGGAATTGTGGCCAATACATATTTATGTAATATGAATCCCTATAATTTGAGTTGCATTGCTAGAACAAAAAAAGGAAATTCATGGGGACTACACCTATTGGTCGGGACACATCACCAACCCTAGTCGTAGTAATTTTTTTTGTAAGGGATCATGTTTCCCCATATTCCCATTCTAGATTGGGTATCCCAAACTTCCCATTGTATAGTAGGTTTACCTACCTACCATCTTCTGAGTGAATACACCTACTCGATAGGACACACCACTATCTATATTCACAATACTTTACTTGTAAGGGATCAGCTTTCTCTATCTTCCTATAGTGTATCAATCCCATCGACTTCATTATCTCCATTATCTCATGAGATAAAAATATTTACTGAATGAATTGGAGGGTGATATAGGTCTCACCCATCACATAATTAAACTATTCATACATTTTCCATGAGATAATTAAACATTCATCATTTCATGAACCATAAAAAGATACGGGTTTCATAAACCTAAAACCATAAACCATGAAATAAAATAGGTATCTTAAATATTTAATCGTATCATAATCTATAGAAAATATATAGGGTTCTTAATCATTTCGTCATAGAATGACCCATTAAAGGAATTGGGTATCATAATAATTTATCATCATATAACCCATTGAAGTGAAATTAAATTCATAAATATTTATCATTGTATAACCATTGGAAGAGAAATGGGTTTCATAAGAATTTATCATGGTATCACCCATTAAAGGGAAATGGGTTTCATAAATATTTATCATGGTATAACCTGTTAAATAGAAATGGGTTTAATAATAATTTATTTTCATATACTCCATTGAATATAAATTTATTTCATAAGAATTTATCAGGTTATAACCCATTAAAGATGAATAGGTTACGTAAACATATTATCATCAAAACATAAATTATTCATAGAAATTATATGAATGGAACCATTGGATAATTTCTGAGAAAGCCATGAGTAACACCAGTAATTTTTAAATATATTTTAAAACAAATTCTTGAATAAAATATCCTTTATTATCTGAAAAATGGTTCTCAATACATAAATCCTTTAGAAAACAATTTTCCATGAAAACACTATGAAAACATATAAATAATGGTTGAAAATTCTACAAAAAATATTTTCTTGAATACACTTATGAAAAAATATATAGAAAACTTGATTATGTTTTAAAAAAAATTATTTTAAAATAAATACACAACTCATAAAATAACATTTTAAAGTATATAAATCATTTTATTTGAATAAAACCTCATTAAAATATATAATTGATTCTTTTAATAGCATTTAAAAAAAATTCTAAACCTAAAAATATGTTTAAAAATCTATTTTCTTTAAAAACCATTTTAAAATAAAAAAAATCCATAATATTATAAAAAAATATTTAAAAAAACCATGCAAACAAACAATCTATGTTTCAAGTAAATGACTGTCATGATGGCAGGTAAGTCCATACATGTCAAGTAATCCTTTTGTAACTTAGAAGTTTATAAAAGTGACTTGATTATAGAACAAAAAGAATATTTATTTTTTAAACCATTTTTTAAAATTGAAATATATGGGCATAAATGAACCTTAAAAATCATAGTATAACAGTTAATAATTTTTAAAAACTTTTTTTATAAAACATGGTTTTGAAAGAACATTGATTTTTGACTAAAAGGATAAATAAAGTCATATTTTCATAAAATAATGTTCTTAATTATCTTATGTGACATAGAGTGGAAAATTATACCATTAATTGGATATAAAATTCATATCTAGATTTTAAGATAATTAACCATATTTCTTGAGATATGAATCATACTATTTCACCAATGAATGCATAATCATATATAATCTGGATAAATGATGATATTGGAGCTATAAATCATTACCAGTTTGGTAACATTGAATCATAATAAAATGGAGAGAATAAAATTACATGGAGATTGAAATATCCTGAAAATAATTATAATAATTTTATAACCTAAAGATCATTATATACACCTCAAATAAAAATATAGGTTCATAACTTTCCATGTGTCACAAAGAAGGAAAATTGAGATTAAATTACTTGACCAATTTGGTAACTTTTGAATCACAGACAACAATAAATCAATATCATGAAATTTATATGTAAACAACCTAAATTTAATTATAATAATAATAGAATGAATCCATTTGATGTATACACATTACACAACTGAACTGAGGTGGGAATAATGGATGTATCTCACAGAAATAAAAAGTGAGATGAAAATCCCATAACATATGTCATGACTCTATTAGTAATCATTGAAACATCATGTATAATATGTATAAGATAATTATAAATATATTTAAGGATCATATTCATAAATAAAATACCATATATTATTTGGTTATGACCATTTACTTCCCATATATTAAATCTTCTATGCTAAAGTTTCGTTTCAGGTATTAATTGCTATATTTTTCGCATGTGGCTTGATTGGTTATATATTTTGTATTCATACTTATATAATGATTTCAAAAGTTTAATAAATGATATATATATATATATAATATAAATACATTATATAGCTATATATAATGATCTATAAATAATATAAATTTGAAATGGAATAAACTATTCATGGAGATGGTAGGCAATACGCACCCATTAACGATGTTTCAACTTAATTATAATATTGAAATAATAAAATTTAATGAAATATATGTATATATATATATATTAACATTATATTAACCTTATTAATTCATATTTATCATATAATTTTAATAAACTAATATTTAATACATTCCATGTAATGTTTGAATGAATCGCATCGCTTTTAGGAGGTGGTAGTCCACATGTCCATAAATAAAGTTTTACCTTTTAAAAAAAATGAAAAGCAAAAAAGTAGGATTTATATAACATTTAAAGATGTTTAAAAACATAATAAACATAATATATATTTTATACTTTTACTAAATTAATCCTTAATACACTCCATCTATAGTGTGAATGAATCACATCGCTTTTAGTATGTTGTAGTCCACACGTCCACAAACGAAGTTATCATTTTTACACCATATGGAAAAAGTAAAGGTATGTTTTATATAAAATTTACATAAAAATTATTATTTAATAAATATCCTGGAAAAATATATTTTACATCATAATTTTCATTTATTAATGGTGGAAATGGAAAATGAACACCATCATTTCTTGAGGTGGTAGTTCACCATACACAAGAATGGTAACCTTGTTACCTATTATATGGAAGCGTGTTTAAGTTTCAGAAGAAATATTTTCATAATAAAATCTTAGTATATTATGGATAATAATAATATTATTTATTCATTTAATAATAGTAACTAAGGTAGTGGATAACAAATATAAAATAAAGGATTTTGAAGAAGGATGTTACTTCATCTCTGGAAACTTCTTTTGGTTTATACCAACAGAATTCCTTGGTCGGATTTCCTCCCATAGAGAGAATTAAAAGATTAAGTGAGGGATGTTATGAATTTATATGGAAAGATAGTTTCGAAACCTAATTGGTTTTTTTGGATTGAAGGATGTAGAGAGTTGGTTGAATTTTATGGGGAGGGAGGGGAGACACTTGGTATTTTTTAAAACAAGTTAGGTGTACCCATGTTTCTACATAAAAATTCAATAAAAACCCACAAAACTCAATAACAAAAGGTTTATGGAAAATTATTTTACATCCAATGGGATTTAGAGAAACAGATACATCATTTGGTCCCTTAATTTTAATGTTTAGTCATTTATTAAGATTAATTTTACCTTAATTGTTGTATTGAATTTTATCACTTTCACTGATATTTTTAAAAAAAATTAAGCTCATCCTATTAGACTATAAATATAATAATTATTAAAACTATGTATATATATTTTTCAAAATTAAATTCATAGCATCTAAAAAGTTATGTTTAATTCTAATCACATAGACATAGCTAGGAATATAGTTTTTAAAGTTAAAATGTTCAAAAGTTCATTAAGCTTTTATATCTAAAAAATATAAAACTGATTATAATGACCAAAATTGATTTAATAGATATATTATTGATCTATATTGACAATAAAATAAACTCAAAATTTAATTTAACTTTATAAATAGACTATATTAAAAATTAATTTAGAATTAAAATTCAATATTTTTCACTATTCCCCCAAAAATGAATTTTTTAAGAAAAATCCCAAAAAATCATCATAAGATAATTTTGACTATATGAATTAAAAAAGGTGTTTATTTTATCAAATTAAATTTCAACATTTATCTGAAAATAATATTATTTTTAATCACATAGGTACATAGAGAACGGTTCTTTTAAGAAAATTTTATTTTTGAACATAAATAAATTTACAAAAAATTATATGTTTTATCATCATTGTTTTTTATTTATATAAAATTATTATAAATAAAAAAATATTGGTTATTAATATTAATATTATTATGTTTCATCGATAAGTTATAACTCACACATTTTTTTAATTATAAAAAATGTTGTTTATATAAACTCAGTGTTGCATATGACACAAGACAAGTTAGTGTTTCATGTAGCATAAGATAAAATTTATGGTGTGTTTTGTTTAATATTAACTTGGTGTTATGTATACTGATTGTAAATCATGGTTTCTTAGTAAAAAAATATGTTCATCATTGCATGAAATGAAAAATATCATGAAAATTTCATTAATTTGAAAAATAACAATTCACAAAATATCACGGTGTCACGGCATGGGTGTAAAAATTCCACCATGGGAAAAAGGATTTTTTGGGTAGGTCATCAGACATTACAACTAATCTTAATGCTTCATTTCATCATAATACTCTATTAATTTTAAAAACAAATTGAAAAAAATAAATCAACAGTAACTATCAAGAAATTCACTTAGGAGTTCAACACAAACCATGGTTCACCGTATTACCCCTCATAAAACCATTTAAAGGCATCCATGTTGATTTTAAACATGTAGTTTTTTTAGAAATTCTGGAAGAAGGAAGTGCACTATTCAAATCCAATTGAAAGGGTAACATCTTGATTCAGGATAATTTTTTTGTATAAATATCCACCATTCAATGACTATATCACCAAATCCCAAGTTTCATGATGACCAAATACATTATTTAAATATCCACTTCCATGAAAAATCAAAATCAAACCCAAACTCAACCCTGGTAAATCCATTCAGGAAAGGTAATTTTTCACTAGATCTATAGAGCATAAAAAAATTTCACTCTCAATTACTATTTAAGGAGTGTGTAATTTGATCATGAGATGTGATGGTTTAGACTGTTTGATTTTTGATTTGTGGTTTCCAAAGGAAATTTAGGCCCTTATTCTTCAAACATGGAAGTATCCATAAAAATAGTCACGGTTGAAATATTGGGGAATATTGTCAATGAAAATGAAACAATTGGAAATGGAGAGTGATATGTGTTTTTCACATGATGTAAGTGACTAATGCATTCAGAAAATATGATCATTATGTTCTAAGAGGATTAACTTTTTATAGTGAAAGGAGTTTCTTCCACAACTTATTTCAATTAAGAGTTGTTTAGTGTTGTCCCTTTTTATTTTTTTCTTTTATATTTTTCATATTAACACTGATGTTGCCACAATAATTCCTCAGTTACAAATATTTTGAGACTCTTCTTTTACTTTTCATGAATTCAATGTTTTAAATGAATGTTTCTTCTATTCATTTATCTATAATTTTTTAAAAACATTATACATATTGATATTTCAATATTTCATAGTATTTTAAACTCTTTTCCATATTCAATAGCCTTCACACACAGACCACTTAAGTTCCCTCCACTAATTTTTATCAGGAGTAGTGGGATGATCTAAGGGTTTTTGGAGTTATTCAATAACTAGTATATGTGATATTAAAGGTATATGTAAAAATTGGACTCCCTTATTCAAGAAAAATATTATACTATAGGATAATTAAGTGAGGTTTCAGTTGGATAAAATTGGAAACATGATTTAATAAGAAGAGAAATAAAATCATAGGTTAGGGAACTATTTAAATATATAAAATTATATCCAACACAAATTATCCATATTTTTCACACACTAAACCCATTAAAAATGTCATAATACAAAAAAAATATATTCTTTACTATAGAAAACCTTGGTCCTATTGCGTAAACATTTAGGTTGTGTTCCAAATTCATTTACTGGTGGCCCCATGATTGGATATCCATCAAAATGATTGATGTTTTTGTTGATAAATCTATTTATATGAGTAAGTACCACCATGAAGCTCTCAACTCCTTATCCCATCATTTTTGGAAATTTTTCTGGTTAATCATTTAACTTCCCATCACATAGGTTGTTGGAATGATTCATAATACTTCAATCTATAAACAAAAATAAAGGAAAATTAGGTGAGATAATACTCAAATTAAAAACAATATAAAAGGAAAACTATGAAATTTTATATAATAACTCATAATTACATTTATACCCTAAATTATTAATTTATATGTTTCAATCTTCGTTATATGTGGTTTTTTTTGTTATTAGGTTCTCTAACCTAACAAGTTTCAAATTAAAATCCTTCATATTGGTTCATAAAGACCTTTTGAGTCATGAAAATCATATCCCCCAAGTGTGTAAAATAAGGTGTTCCATTAGATATACTTTTTGTATATTGAGTAAAGATCGAGTTCATAACCTACCAAAAACATTTTGGGTTATAACCAATAGTAGAATCAATGTTATATCCTTAAAAAAATTTATTGTATCCAGATAGAGATATCATCATTTAAAACAATAGAATATAAAATTTACCAAAATTTTAGGATTTGTACTTATACATAAACATATCAATAGGGATTTAACTATTCTTATCTTAATCCCCATGAATAACTAGATTTCACTCTAATAAGAAATATAGAGCTTTGATTATCTTAAAATGTTTATTTCAGGGTTTTAAAACAAAATATCCATAAAATAGAAACTATAAATGTAGAGTTATAATATATTTGGGATATTTGAAACAAGATAAGAAAAACATAAGCTACATCATCATTATTTTTATGTTTATATATTAAAATAAAATACCAATAAATTTTTCTACAACATATTTAATATATGGAATATATGAAGGGGTGAGCTATAAAAAATAGTAAGGGAGTAACATGATAGAAACGTATCATAGATGAGACAAGAGTCATAACACAATATCATGTAAATATGGATCAAATATCATTAAATGGAAGAATTGAATAAGGATAATTGTATCATAACATTATAAAATAAAAATAATATGGAAATAATATAAAACATGACCTCATGAGCATAATTCAAGGATCTCTCTCAAGACAAGATAATATAGTGTGCTAGGATAACTAATCCTGCACTATAAATAGAAAATCATGAAATGAAAACATTAAAAAATTCATTGGGGGATGTGTAATTTTGGTACTATCCACCACATTCATAACATGTACATGAAATTTTTTTTCCATATATGGAAGTCATACATAACTCATAAACATAAGAAAACCCCATTAAAAGGAAATGGGTTACATGATCTTATCTAATGGTATATAAAAAATAAAATCATAAATATTACAATTAAAATAAAGGATCTAAATCGATGTTTTACTTTAATAAAATAATAAAAAATAATGGGCCATAAAAATGGTTTTTAAGAAAATATTGTTCATAAATAGTGGATAACTATGATTGGAAATGATCCTCTTAAGAAATATTGTTGAAGAAAGAGTAAATAATCTTTAATGAAGTAAAGTGCATAAGTGTTTGAATAAAACCAAAATTATTTCAAATAAAAATATTTAATGTTTTTAGAATTCTAGGTAGGGAATAAACTATAGAATATTGGCATGTGAACATGAGTAAATAATATTTATGTTCCCTATAATTGAGAATTTTTTAGAAGAAAGACATAGGTGTGAACACATAATAAACATGTATAAACCGAGAAAATTAAAATATAATAGATATGTAAATATGTAATATGAATATATAAAAAATATTTTATAATTTTATTAGGATAATAATGACAGAAAATCAGTTAGAGATATATATATATATAACCCCAAAAAATCACGTATTTTTGTTAGATTCTTTACTTTGGATCTAGAATCCATTGGTACGTGAACCTATAATATAGAATAATCAAATTAAAATTATTAAATATTTTGTTTATATCCTTCTTCAAGTATATTTTATTAATTATTATTCTCTTATGTTAAATTAAAATCAGTTTTTATGATATCATGTTTAATTTCACTATTCCGAGGATGATTGTTTCATGGTTTCAAGGTCTCATTGGTTTGTTGATAATTATCTATGTTCTTATTAAATGGTGAAATATTTATATAAGTGTAATGGTATAGATTTAATGTGTTTTAGAAGGTTAAAAGATTCATAATATCCAATATCATTCATAAATAATCGCAATTCATATAATATAAGTGTTATTGTCATAAGATTAGTTCATTGAGGTTCTTTTTATAACCATGATGAACATATAAGATTTCATTTAGATTTATGAAAAAAAATCACTCAATTACTTAAAAAATATAATATTATTATTTAGAAAATTTTTAACCATAATACGTGTATATTATAGCCTACCATTAAGGTAGTGGTGATAATGGAATACATCGGTGAATGAGGGAGTAACCTAACCAAACCATGGGTGACGATTACATTATTAGAATGAGATGAAGTTAAATAATATATATCCCATTAAAATAATTAAATATCAATATATTTATGATACTTATTCCATTCTCTCAAGATAGTTTGAACATATTTATGGGAGGAATAAGAAGCAATGAATTTGAAAGCATTTGGTTAAGAACATTAACTCTTCCTTCAGATGTTTTCTCATAAACTACACCTTAAGGATCTTTATAATGATATTTTGGTGAGGGAAGAACTCCTAGGAGAGTGGAAATAGGGTTGGAAATTTATTTGGGAATTATTTTGGTGGGAAATGTTTTTTATAGTTAATATAAATAAGTGGAGGGGTGGTATTTTTAAAGGTATGATAAGGGGTATTTTTAAAAATATTATTCATTAGTTTCTTGGTTTTTATAAATACTACTAATAAGGATTATTCTTGTTACTATATATAGTAATTGGTTCATGTGAGGCCATGATAATGGTTACACACATCATCCATGATTTAATTAATCATACATTTAAATTATAATATAAAATGCTTTTTTTGTTTCAGTATTCACAAAAAATTCTAGATTTTTAAAAAAAATTCTTAAACTAAGTTCTACCTACATTTTATAAAAATGAAATTTCTTTTATCAAAATTAATTTCTAAATGGGAAAAAATCAATTTTTAAATAAAATCTATATATGTTCAAAAATACTATTTTTTATGGAATGATTAAATTTATAACCCTTAGGATAATTGTTTTAGATTTCAAAGATTCATATTATAATTTATATAAAAATAAAAAGTGTTTTATACAATAATTTTATAAAGATAAAATTTTACATCACATTTTTTGAAATTCATTTTCATTAAAATAAAACATATATGTATTCCAGAAATAAAATTATGGTATCGTTATATCAATTATTTATTTTATTATGTATAACACTTTTAATTAATTACATTATAATATAAATTAAATATATTTTTTTATAAGATACAAAATATATTATTTTTCTTTTCCCTTGAATTGGTTACTATTTTGACAATTGTGTTATCATTTTTAAAGTTTTATTTACAATTCCAATCATAATATGGGTTTTCAACCCCCTATAAATAGAAAATATTTCTATCATTCATCATTATTTTATATTACCCTCAGGGTTATATTATTTAATTTACAAATTGTAAATTACAATATTAATATTTTCTATCTTTTTATGGTGTTATTTATGAGTGTAATTATTTTAAAAAACAAAAATAATCCAAATTTCTCTATTCTATTAATTTAATTTTTATTTGATTACTATCTCATTATAACAACTTTATTTGTTGTGGCAATATTTATTTTTTAAATATAATGTTAAAATTAATATAATAATGTATTTTTGATTTACATTATGTGGTTCATGTGTCTTATATTATACTAAATTACCCATGGTGACACACATATATATTCGAAAGGGTAATTTCTTATAAAAGTTTCCAACTAATTATAATATATATCAGTAACATTAACATCCTTCACTACCATATTTTTCAATGTCATGCATACATCCCAAAATTTATTTCCTAGTAATGCTAAATATCATTTCATTCCACCGTATCACCGTTGGGATAACTAATAATGTCAACCTATTCATCTCATAAATCCATGTATCCATTATATCCTTTACATCAGGTGACGGTGCCACTAAAAATAATCGAAAGAAAATCTGAATCATAATCTCTTATTTCAAAAAAATAAAATTTCACTTACTAAATGAATTAATATATATCACAGAAAAAATAAATAATAAAACTGTAATATAAAACATAAATAAATAATAATCATCAAAATAGTACATCATATATTAATAAAATTAACCTACACATACTAGAATCACATTCCAATCATATTTAAACAAATAAATGTGAATTTGGATGAAAATGAAAGATATTTCTCAAAAAAAGTCTATAAGATACCAGCTAATATATCAATGGTTATTCTCTAACATCCATGATAATCCAAAAACTACATATTCTAATCTTACTAAATATTATATTAAAAATCAAACAAGTGAGTATACATTAATGAGAAATAATAATTAGTATATTTATCTAGTGTAGTGAGTCAACCCCATTAACAACTAGTTTCTAAAATAAATATCAATAGGTAAATCATAAAAAACCCACATAGCAGTACATCATCATCTATCATACCTATATTTATGGTTATTTTTCAAAAAATATCTATTTTCCACATTCTTATTGATAATTGAATAAAAAATTATTTAGAAATATAGGAATATATATTATTCATATTATCCAACATGACAATATGAATGGACCTTGTGAGCTATATCCAGTTAAAGAAGAACAAAGTAACCATATCTACATTAGAACCCTAATCATTAGAGAGTATATCTGGTCATAACACTATAGACATTCGTAGAATCACCATAAGCATTGTCTTAAAAAATTTTGAACTCATCCACCATAAAAATTTATTGTATTAAAATAATATAAATAACATATTAGAAAAAATTACATCATCTCACATTCCTTCATAAGTTTATCTCACTCAATATTTCACCCACAATTCACCATCACATGATACTGGAGAAATTATTTAACAAAAATATCATAGTAAATAATAATCAATATATCTTATTTGACATCAATCCAAACCCATTATTGAAAAATAAATAAGTACTAAGGGAATATTTGTCCAGCTAGATCTCATGGATGTGAGAGAGAAAGAGTGTAAACACTCAAATGAATCATCATCTATCTAAAATCTATAATTTTTATTGATATCATGATCAGATATATCCTTGAAAACAAATATCCTAGATCTATTATTTAGAATAAGTATAGAAACATGTATATGTCTTACATAGTGTCTCAAATATAGTAATGGGTGAGAATATAGTAATTAATTATAGTGGTACACTGTCATCATCAATATCCACAGGTCATCGAACTACATCACATTAATGTAAAATAAGAAGAAAAACAAATCCTATTATCCTATCAATGATCAACCAATTAGCCACCTGAAACATTCCATATAAAGATCCAAAATTTCATTATATCATTCTTTAGTATTTCTATATCATTAGCACATCAAATAAAATAAAAATTCAGTTTACATAATTAGATTATTCACGTCATTTATTCTCTATGATATTCATATTGATAAACATATCAGAAAACTATATCCACTTAACCACAAGGATTCAAAAATATTATTTCTTGATTTCCTCATTGCTAACAAAGTTGTAAGATCCTGACCTTTCTTGGGAGGCCTATAACTCTTTTTTAGGTACTCTTTTACACGTTTTTTATCATTTTTTAGTTAGATCATGCCTTCAATTAGTTTGGGTGATTTCTTGGTACTTTTGGACAGGTTTTAGATAGTGCCGATTTGGCACATGGTTTTCCCAAACCACATGCCCAAACTTAAGAAACGGTGCATCCCAAATAGAGGGGAATTACACAATTTGTGAAATTGCTCACCAATTAGAAGAAAATTTGAACCAAATATTTTAGGGGTTCATTGTTAGGTTACATGTTTTGGGTAACCATGTGGCCCTTCCTAGGAAATTTTGCAAGTGGAAAATTATTTCCCTAAAATTTTATTTTAAAATTCTAGAACACCTTATTTTAATACCAATTCACTCTGGGTCGACCTGACCCAAAATTGTTTGATCTTGGAGCTGCGCAAGAGAATTTCTAGTTTCCTTGAACCAATTTTTTAATGAATATATGATCAATTTTATGGATCAACTCTTCCTTGGTATGTGATTATTTCTCTTTTAAGATTCATCTCTCTCTTTCTTTTCTTTCCAATTAGAGAGGAATTATTTTTCTTTTATAGTTGATGTTTTATATCTAGGTTTTTATGAATATATTTATTTTATCATAGTCCTAGTTATAGATTTTATATCTCCTCCACTATTAGGATTTTTATTGTTCAAAATAAAATTTAAGGTTACAGTTTGAAGAGATTTTGTCAATGATCTCGAGTTTGGTGGTTTAATTTATAATGCCCACAATATTGATATTAATTGTGTGTGTGTGTGCATGTGAAATTTTAATTTCCACATTGAGATTTTTTTTGAAATTGATATAATTTTTTTATTTTTTCATTATTTTTGAATCCTTCATAGATACCATAATACCAATTGGGGATTATGAGATAGACTTGAATAGAAACCCATGGGGTATTTCAATTTGCTTCAAATAATGATTTATAAATTGTAAAATTGGTGTTATTGGGTTATTGGAATTTAACTAAATCCATTATTCATGTATTATAATGGGATTTAAATGATATTTTAGATTAACCTTGAAGAGTAATTGTTTTCTAAAATAATTGATGAGAAGGTTGATAAATGAGTTATAAATGTGGAACTATTATATGTGATATTTTTAAATGATTGATCCTAGAGTTGTGGTTTTGGAAAAACTGCTCCAAATACCAATGGGGTTTTAGACTGATTCTCTAGTCCCCCAATATATATATATATATATATATATGTAAATATATAATCATTTTATCATTGGTGTAACACCCCAAAATTTTAAAAGAATCAAATTATTTTTGATAGTGTATATAAAATGAAAAACCATGAATATAATATAATATAACACCATGAGACTTTATAATATATTTACATAAATCTCTTAGATATCTTTAATTAAAATAAATATATAAGTGAGATTATGTTTCATTCAATAGTGAGTTTCTTTGAAAATGTGTGTTTCATGCAAGACCGAGTTTTACTGGAAAACAACATAATAGTAATATTATTATTTAATTTGATAGTATTAACCTATATGTGAAATTGGTGGTGAAGAATAGAATTAAATAAAATATAAAATTATATTGTTTACATATATTAATTATCAATACATTTATTATAAATAAAATTTGATTCAATTTAAATAAAAAATTAATGTTTTCTGATAAAATAGTTTTTTCTAAAAAACTCAATCATGTTTGGAGAACATAATTCTAAATTTTTTTTTCATAATATTATAAAAATTATATGAAAAAAATAATCTTAATTTTTGAAATTATAATACCCAAATTAACTTGGGTATACTTATTATAATTTTCCTGAAAATTTCAATTTTTTATGAATAGTGAAAAAAAACTAAATTTTAATTGCAAACTGCCTTTTCTTTTAAATTATTTATAATATACAATTATATTTTCAATTGGATTGAGAGTAATTTACGAAAACTTTTATTTCAATTAATCTAAAATATTTTATTTTTATCTTATTTATATTTAATTTGGATTTAAAAACATTTCTATGTTTTAAAATTTTTCCTTTAAAAATCTATTGTCCCGCCACATCTGCGAGATTAATTTAAAATTACCTTTTCCCACATATATGAATTTGATTTGGAAATATTTATTCCATATTTATAGTTTGAATAATTATTAAGTCATAATATGTACAATTTAATTTTTTCCCAATGCGATTAGTGGAAACGATTAAAAATATTTACAATGATTAAGGTAAAAATGAATTTACTTAGTGGTTAAACATTAATATTAATGGGCCTAATGACAATGAAACTAATAAAAATCTCATTATTCCCATTTTTATACCTTATAAATTATACTATATAGTTTTTATCATTATTTGGGCTTATTGAGGAGAAAAAATGGGGGTGGAATTCACTCATTCATAAAATTACATGTGTTCCACTCACCCAACTTATAAAAGGCCACCCTTCTTCTCCTCTCTTCACACATTAAAAAAAGTGGTTCATCTAGGAAAACCCCAAATAAATTCCACAATTCCATAATATCATACATAAATCCATATTTTAGGCATAAATCCATCCATGGAATGAATTTGGGGAAAACCAATAGAAGACACTCGAAGAAGAGGTAACGTTCATCAACTAGCGTTTTTTGTTTTGTTTCATTCTCCACAAAAATATATTATCATTATAAAAATAATATATAATAACCAAAGTCTGTTAAATATACTGAGAAGTTTTAATGATAATTATTATACCTAAAACCACACACACACACATCAAATGGTTCATGAAATCACCATTAGTGTGTAAGAAGGTCTACCGCCTCGCGAAATGATGTCATTCATTTTCCCATAACCACATCTCACATTTGGGTATAACAATGAATATAATGTTTATATATGATATTTATAATACATATCTATATATATTAATTATATAAAATATACTATTTTATATTCCAATATGTAAGGGATACAATAACGTCATTCGTGTGTACAACGGACTACCGCCTCACGGAGCGATATGACTCGTTTTCATTAACACTATACATGGAAGGTAATAAGGGTAATCATAATTCATATATTTGATCTATTTTGACATATTATGATATTAAATAAATATTTAACATTATTTATTATTACATAAAATTTTATTTATTACATTTTTACCCTATAAAAAACAGATAACGTCATTCGTGGACATGTGGACTACCGCCTCCTCGGAGTTATTGGATTCTTACTTTCATAACCAAATCACAAGAATGATAAATATAAGTATATATAGTTAAATAGTATGTTATTCATGATATAATTATCATTATGGAAAGATAAATGTTACTTAACTTCTTTCTATAATGATCATTGAAAAATGAATATGTTACTTTGACGTATGTACGACCTAATATCTTCATTATCATAACATTAGTTCATTTTTCAGAACCATCATCCATGATTAGTTTTAAAAATATAATTTAAATATACTTATGATAATTAATTCATGATTATTATATATATATATAAATAAATAAATAACCCTTTGATTATAGATGATATACCAAAATCATTTTTGAAATATAAACTGGATATGGTGAAAATATCCAACATACAATAAATTGATTAATTAATTGTATATGAATTGTTAATATGTTAAATAAAATTAATAATAAAGCTAAAAATGTTCTAAATTAATTAAATAATTAATACGAGTTTATTATTCAAGAATATAATGACACACCTGATAAATCATACTCAAGGTAAGTTACTTCGCCTCAATTTCCTTTCATTGGGGTATTTTCCCTTTAAAAATCATCTTTTTATATTTTCACTAAAATATATATTTCTCTTCCAGGTCCATGTTTGGAAAAATGTTTCATTAATGATATTATTTTTAATTAAAATATTTATAATGTTAATTTTATGTCTCATTACATTATTTTAATTCTTTCAAAAAAGAATATTTTTATGTGTTGTATATGGAACGTTTTGATAAACAACAAAATTGTTGTTCTATTCATAACGTACAAGGTGACAATGACTTTTCCACCACCATAATAGTTATTTGATTTATTTATTCATTTTCAATATTACATGATCTCAAAATTGAAGAAATATTTTCTCTTTTTTAATTATTTTTGTAAGGAAAATGTGTTTTTCATGAAAGGGTGTTTTGTTATTGAAAATGGGTTTTTAAAAGAAAAGGGAATTTTTTTCTAAATTTTTTTTTATTATGAGTTTAAATAATGTTTATAATGGGTTTTATGATGAATGTGGTTAAATCATAAAATGGTACTTGAGAATTATATGATGTTTATGAGATGAATATAGCTTATATTATAGTTATATCCCCATTCTAGAATATGAGTGAGCCCGATATAGCCTATATATAGGGTCGATCCCCATTCAAGATCATGAAAAATGGGTGAGCCTGGTATAGATTATAAGAAGGGTGGAGAGTGATTATATCTCACCGATGAGCCCGATATACCTTATATAAAGGGTGAACCCCATTATAGAACTTCAATACATTGATTAATGATTATATTGGAAGTGGTCCAAATGGTATTTCTAATTAAAATGGATTTCAAAGGGTTTATGGAATATGAGTCTTTAGGTCAAATAGAAGGAGTTTCAATTACTTTCTATGGGTTTTAAAATATGCATATGTGAAAAAAAATTCTTCATTAGAAAAGTTTTTATTTACATACCTGAAATAACATATATGTAAAGGTATATACTTAATGGGTTTTAATTTTTTTACAGAACTAACAGTTTACCTTCATTTTCTATCACATACTAAGAATTTGTGTTCATCCAAAGTTTTAAAAAACAATCATAGGTTTTAATAATTGGTAAGCGAATGTAAAAAGTCATGTTGAAAGTCATTGATATTTTCAAGAAAATTAAATATTTATTTTTTTAAAAGATTTATATTATGGGTAAATTGATACTAATCGAATGTGTCTGCTTTTCTTCATGGGTTTTTTATGAAAGAGATATGGCAAAATTCTCTAAAACTATAAAGAAGAAAACATACTCAAATATAAATGAATTAATTCATGACCTTAAACTAAATATTATATATTGTTTAAGTTTAGGTCATTATAGTTGGTATACAAGGATGATTTGACAACTTTAGAGGTTATGATAGTATTAATAGCATTCCATTAGAAGATTTTACTTGATGTTTAAGTTTAAATATTCTTTAATTTTTATATTATCATGTTTCTTTTGCTAAAACATTTATGTTCATAATGGTATTCCATATAGGAAATAGACAATATATATTTAGAAGGAACATATAATATAATATCCTTCCAAATCAGTATCTCGATAAGGTTCTAATTGAAACAGAATAGTTTTTTTGAAATGATGCCTTTGTATAAATAAACTATAAATGGTGTTGGTATCCATGCCAAAGAGGAACCTGATCAACTATAAAGAAACATGTCCATAGTGGATAATTTATTGATCCCAAATCTCCCATAATTTAATGAATCATCTAGCCAAGTGGTAGCTAAAGGATGGATCAATTCCTTGTAGAATATATTTGAAGTCATGGGATGTTTGGAATGTCTAAAGTTATTTGTTTCCATCAATCATTTTGAAGGTGAATCTGATTGATGGTGTCAATTAGTCAATAATATCATAGAGAAATATTATATTAATATTATTTAATGTGACATATTTATGAATATTTTTCTTTATAAAAAATTCATTAATGTGTTCCATATAAGGATAAAGAAACAATTGCTTGAATTTAAGGATAAATATGAATATTATGTGGCTAAAAATAATGTAATTTTCAGAAGATTGGTGAGGAATTTTCCGGAAATTATTTGAAACATTTATAGTCAAATTAATTTATTTTAATTAGGTTTAAAACTATAATTAAAAATAGAATTAGTTTCATGAGAATTTAAAAATTATGAGAACTTTTTCCATTTTTATGAGAAAGGTAAGGTGGAGTTTGTCAAGACTTATGTGCACCCCAATGAAAAGAGTATGAAATGGTTTAAGTGGTAAGAAATGGGGAATAAAACAACTAATAATTTTTTTTAAGTGAGACCAGAACTTTTTCCAAGTATAGTAAACTAATTTTTTTTTAATTTATGTCCAGATTTAGAAATTGTTACTAGTGTGGATTGTTTGGTCACAGTGTTTGTGGCTACAAAAAAAGTGTCCAAAATAACACAATAATAGGATGACAGATAGTTTGTTGATAATGAGGTGTTTTTTGTGTTGGGTTGGGGTATTATGCTAACATGTATCAAAATTTAATAACTCATGATGGAAATCACCATGATCAGAATCAAAAAGAGTTGTAATTTCTTTTAACTTTTATAGTTTAAATTGGTTCATCTGGTTATGTACTGAAAGGTCTAGGGAGCTTAGTATTTTTGGAGGTTTGGTCCTAATATTAATGACTTTTCCACCCCTATTTTGATGAATTAAGTAATATAAATACCTTATGAGACATTTATTTATTTTTCATATATATATATATATGAATTATATGTTTCTGTGCAAAAACTGATTTGAGAAATAATTCATTTAAATGTTAAACAGATAAGTTTAATGGTACTGATAACTTTTTGGGTTAATATTATAATTATTGATATTGTTTTTAGTTAACATATTTAAAAAAATAAATACTTATACTGAAAATATTTTGTTAATTATTAGGTTAATAGATTAATTTTTTATAACATGTGATAAACATTTTTCCTTTGTTAAATGGATAGAGACATACTGAAAGACTTGTCAATCTTTTATGGATCTTATGATCCATTAGAAGTGAATTTTATTACTTCATGTGTTAATAATATCATTTTTAGATATTAATTTATATGAGTGAGGGATGAATTGTAAAAGAATCCAAAAAACCATTGGATGAAATTATGAATATGAAATAGAATCAAAACAATTAAGAATATTTTCTAAAATTCATATGTACTAAAATGATTAATCAACTTTTGGAAAGGGATATTGAAATGAAAAGTAATCATATTACATCTATACCAGAATAATAATATGGTATTTTTGATCATCATAGATTTATGGTTGTATGTACCATAAATTTTCATTTATCAGCCACATACTCATGATCAATATCCTCAATCACTCTCTAAATTCTTTTTATGATTTACCTCTCTTCCCACCTATGTACACCAATATGGAAACCAGTTTATGTGTTATTCTATATTTCATTTATAATTTCCTTCATATATTATTAATAGAATGTTTTATTAAACATTTTTACGTTGTTTGTTTACAAAAAAATTACAATTTTGGCTCTTTTATTATCATTATAATGTTTAAATTCTGATGACATAATTTATTAACGGTGGAAATATGTAACACCCTAATATTTTAAAAGAAGAAAATTATGTTGGAAAATATATGTGACAATAAAAAAAGAATATTATATAATACTTAGATACTTTATGACATATTTATTTAAATATCTTAAATAGGATTCACTACACAAGATACCTAGGTAAGAGATTGTTTCACAAAATAGTGAGTTTCTACAAAAACATGTGGTACATGCAAGACCGTGTTTTATGGGACAGAAAAATAATAATATTTTTATTTAATATATTAGTTATAACTATGATTTTAAATTGGTGTTTAATAATGATATTGAAAAATATATTAAAATATATAATTCACACATGTTTATTATCTATTTATTTAATATAAATAAAATGATAATCATTTAAAGTTAAAAAAAAATCTGAAAAAATAGTTTTTAAAGGTGTTTCAATCATGAATAGAGTACATAATTAAAAATTAATTTTTTACATTTTTAGTAAAATTATATGAAAAAATAATATACAATTAAATTTTAAAAAAAAATTAGTTTAGGGTTATTTTTCAATATTTTTATGAGTAGTTTCATTTCATAATGAATAGTGAAAATATAAAATATTAATTTATAACTTTCTTTTCATTTAACCAAATTTTAATGTTAAATTGTATATGTAATTGGTTTTAAAGTAAAATAACATCAATATTATATCAATTAATCCAATTTAGGTCACTATAATCTATTTCCTATTGAAATTTTGTATAATTTTTTTTGAACGTTTTACCTTTTTTCCTTTAAAAACTTATTGTCTCGCCGCATCTACATGATCAATTTTAAATTACTTTTTACCACTCATTTAAATTTAATTTGTAAAAATGAATTCTATATTTTTAATAACAGTAATTTATAATGTTTAATTATGCCAAATTATATTTCCATTAAAGTGATAATTGAAAATAATTAATTTTAATTATAACAAATAAGGTAAAAATGAGATTACTTAGTGGTTAGGCTATAATCTTAAGGGTTAAAATGACCTAAAACAATTTTCAAACCCTATTTTATAGAAATATATAGACATTATACAATATATTATATAGTTTTTTCGTTATTGGGTCCTCTTAACATAAAATAAATTATGGTGGAATTGACTCTTTCAAAAAAAACATGTATGCCACTCACCCCACTTATAAAAGGTCACCCCCTCCCCTACTCTCTTAACACCTACAAAACCAATTTTTTCGGCCAATAAATTCTCAAATAATACATCCACTTACTTGGAATCACCATATAATTCATATTTTTGGCATAAATCTATCCAAGTAGTGTCTATGGTGTAAATATAATGAAGATACTTGAGGAATAGGTTGTGTTCATCAATGATCATTTTTATTTTATTTCTTTCTCCACCCCCTATAGTTATTGTTTTACCATGATGATATGACAACATAAATATATTATATATAATAATATGTTGTTATGTTAATGCTTCTACATACAACCTTATACACTTCTATCAAAAGGGTAATGAAATCATCATTCGTGTGTTCAGTGAACTACAGCCTCATGAAATGATGTCAATAATTTTTCCATTACCACCTCTCACAATTGGATATAATGATGGATGTAAATTTTATATATGATATTTTTAACAAAATTATGTATCTAGAGTCATTATATCATATATAACCATTTTATATTCCATTAAATAAGTGATATGATAACATCATTTGTGTGTTCGGTGTACTACCCCCTCGTGATGTGATGTGAATTGTTTTTCAATAACATGTTACATGGAAGATAATAAGCTTAATTATACTGAATATATGTGATATAAATAACCTCATATTATATTAATGAAATATTTATCATTATTTAAGTATAATATTACATTTTCTTTCTTACCTTTCCACTCACTAAAAAAGATATAACGTTGTTTGTTGAGATGCGAACTCCCACCACCTTGAAACGAGGTGATTCATTTTTTCATCACTACATATCAACAATATATATATATGTATAATTAGATATAATTTTATTTATTATATAATTATAATTTTTCAAAAATAAATATTTCATACCTTATTTCTAGTCATAAACCATACCCCAGGGCCCGTGTCGTGACTACCCCAAGCCCATCTTCCATAGGCCAGAGGCTGGCGATTAGCACAGAATATGTAATTCTCAAAAAGGGAAGGATTTTTCCTTTAAACATGTACACATGCACAAATCTCAAACAGTGGATAATAAACTTGAATTAAACCAAAAATATCACTAAGACAACTACATAAAGTATAGTACAAACTAAAAGTACATAGGGGATAGAATAAAAGACCAAAGCCTCAAAATAAAGTACAACTGCCATGGTGAGTCCTCTCGATACCCCACCAAAAGGTTATGTAAAGGGAATATTCATCTATCCATAAGAGTATTCTCGTTTTTTCCATCGCATTGAGCACTACTTGGTATCAAACCACTAAGTTCTCTATCGAAGCATCCATCTGTCTCATCTCATTGACCACCACCTGGTCCCAGACCACCAATGTCTCTGTTGAGGAATCAATCACCTACACGAGACACGATACACATGGGAAGAGCCCGTTCTGGGTTGAGTAACACAATACCCAGTAGGTACCCCAAACAACAAAGGAAAAACCATAAAAGAAAATATATACAACATACTGTCAGCCCCCACAGATATAATCTAAAGTATAAAATGCAAGACTATTAGTCATTACAAAAAACACCTTGGACTATTATGGTACTACTCCCTAATGAGTATCATGGTAATGCTTGGTCACATAGAGAATCTCCCCACCATGGTCTTACTAGGTCATAGAGAGTTGTTTCCCACTTCTTCCATCAAACTAAGATAGTCATCCCTAATGAGTAATGAGGGTCTGTTGAGTAAAATAGAGTCTCTCCCCATTGTGGGTCTGGAGGGTCACACAAAGATGATTCCCAATTAGCTAATAATAGTAGATTCACAAAAAATTCCTTGTATCTAATCCACATAGGGTCTCTTGTCATTATTCTTCGAGTCTCATCCATCTGCAATATTCCTACAAATAGTATGATTGATTCTAGGAGAATCCACACCTAATTGCATCCATAATATATGAACATTAATGAAAGCCTCCTTAGTGTATTCCAAAATAGCCACCTCTTCATGAGGGATCCAAATTTGAAAATGTCTCATCAAATGGATGCTCGTTCAAAAAGATATTTTTGTTTTAGTTAACATAGGTTGGTTGTGTCTGGGCCTAGTCCATCCCGGTGGGACCAAACCGAAAAACCCAGTTCGGGGGACCCGCATTCCCCAGAACTTGGCCCAATTCGGTAGTGGTTTCAGCCAACCGGGTCACATAGAAACCTGGTTCCATCTGGCATGGCCTGCAACAGGTGGACCGGTTGTTCCCAACCTACACTATACACTAAAACAGCTTCCCATTTAGATGAATATGATGAAGAACTCTCAAAATATCCCTTAGATACTCAATGTGATCTTCCTCATATGTTGAGTACACAAGTATTTCATCAATGAAAAAAACCTTTAACCAATCTTGGAACTCTTGGAACACTATATTTATCAAACCCATAACCAATTTTGAAAAATTCGACACATAAAATGGAATCATAATGAACTAGTAATTCATGTAATGGAATTGAAATGTGTCCTTCGGTATATCATCATTCTTTAGATACATGTAATGATATACCTATCACATATCAATCTTAGATAACTAACTATATCCATTGAGTTTATCAAATAAGTCATAAATCCATGAAATAGATTATAATTTTTTCATTTTCTACTATTTTAATTAATAATAATAGATATAGATATGTAAATGTCCATAAGTATTCATCACACGAAAAACTAGTGAACCCCAGGTTTACATGAATATTCAAAAAACCTCGGTACAAAAGTCCATCGATCTATACTCATAGCTCTCACAACATAGAAAGTGGAATCCTATATGGAGACATTGAGATTGGAGAAGCACCATGATATGGTAATATCCAAATCTCGATCTCCCATCAAGGGTGAAACACCACAACCACTTTGGATATTTTTTGATAGAGTGTGTATCTAAAGATGTGATGAATTGAGTAATCAATACAAATTCCAAATAAAATGGATTATTTTAACATTCCATTAATGTTTAAATATGGGAAATTTTATTAAAATAAGTAGTATGATATATGTATTAATATTTATAAATATTTATCTAAAGATTTATTAGTTATAAGATTAATAATACATATAATATAATTTAATCCTCTACAATCAATTCACATTATCAAAATACTATATGAAAATTAATTAACACTAACTACCAATGAATGAATTGTGTTTATAGTTTAAAATGGTTTTCAATTTTCAATGTGGAAATAGAGTTAAAAAAATTAAACACACAGTTGAAAAATGAATATAAGAGGTTCATTCATTATTCATAACTCAGTCCTCCCCGACCAGTGATCACCCACCACCAAATAGTTTTTATAAATTAAGCTAGATGATCCACAACCTGGATCTGGTTTATCCAACAGTTTACAACTATCCACATCACAGACTACCTAAACTATAGTTATGTGTGGGAGTAAAAAAAGGAAAAAATCCACACATGGACGACTACAAACCTTATCTGTGGGAGAAACAAATAAAAAAGGTGTTTGAGAATACATCTAGTATATTCTAGTTTAGTATAGAAGATGGTTTATGTGTGTTAAAGTAGTGTAAGAATACATGATTCTCAAAAAGTAATAAAATTAATATAATCAAGAAATATAAGAGCATAGAGTTTAGAGATGCTCGGTCTGTTGAAATTTATCTTGTGACTCTTGAGTTCAATTAGTAATGAATCTTGAGTTAGGTTCTTTTAAAATCTTCAAGAAACAAAATGTGTTGCAATTCTTGTTTCTTGACTGGTGGAATGGATTGGATGGGATGATGTTTTGGCTTCCTTGGTCGAGTGTTCATTCAAGGTGATCTCTTCGTGTTTTTAATCTTTTTCATTGCATTAGCTATCAGATATTTAGTGAATCATTATCTCTCTCCATCAATAGTGTTTATCTATATTTTCCACACATTTTTCGTTATATTAATCTATGTGTACTGAAAAATGGAGTGTTCTTCACATTTATCAGTAGTAGTAGGAACATCTGAATCAGATGTTACCACGTACTACTCATTTTAATATGAATTATTTTGGAAAATTAAGATAAATTTATTAAAATATTAAATGGAATTAAATTATATGAATTTAGACATTATAGAAATGTAATTAATAAATTCGTAAAGTAATATAAACAGTGAAAATTTCATAGTGTTTGGTAGTGTCATGTTCGGGAATTTTGTTGCTCTAGCAGTATGTTTCAGGTGGTATATTTCATATGGTATCTTAAACTTAGCCAAATTTTCATTATGTAAGTGGTGTCTCAATTAGTGG
The DNA here is from genome assembly GCA_963277665.1 of Viscum album. Taxonomy (NCBI): domain Eukaryota; kingdom Viridiplantae; phylum Streptophyta; class Magnoliopsida; order Santalales; family Viscaceae; genus Viscum; species Viscum album. The sequence continues at coordinate 1,221,611,178 of OY728131.1, read as the reverse complement.
TGTATGTTCTAATGGTGTATTCCTTAATGGAGTGTCAAACTTCGGTAGTTTTATAGTGTTGGCGGTATGATTATAACGGTTTAATATCCTTGTACTATCTCATAGTTAGTCAAATTTATGTTTTGGTAGAATGACATCCTATAGGTTTCTCATACATGGCCACATTATCATTCTGGTTGTGTGTAATCCTGGAAATGTGTCGATCAATGGAGTCTCATACATTTTGAATTATGTTATCCAATGGTATGATAGTATAATGGTGTAATATCCTGGTGATATCTCAGATATAGAGAATTTTATTTCGGTGATGTGTCCTGGACAATGGTGTCTCATATACAGATAGACTTATCACCTATTATCCATTCACAAATTTCTTATTGGAAAACATGAAATTCCTCAGTATTTTTGAAATCATGATTTTGTGATACTTAAAACTTAGAGGTCAACAATCTCACCATTTTTTGATGATCAAAAAATCATTGAATCAAAAGAATACTATAAATATAAAAACAATCCATCAATGGTATTATAACAATTTAAACATTAAATCTAAGGTAATATCAAAATATAAATCAAGAATTATCATTTACAGTATGTGTAGACAGTTCAAGGAAAATAATATGAAAAATAGTACGCAGTAAATGTAAGAGAATATTTCTAAGATAGAAATATTTAAAATAGATATTATCAAAGATAATATGTTTATATAACATAAAAAATTTGAAATAAAAACATTATTCCATAGATTCCATACAAATTTTCCAATTTTGGGATTATCAAAAAAGGAAATGATTGCGAAAAGAAAGACAGTAAATGTTAAAATAATTTTTAAATGGAAGATAAAAGTAAAAATAGACACAATAAAAGGTTAGAAAGATATTAAAAATGTTGAAAACAAAGTTAATCCAATATAGGTCACATCAATGATAGTTATGTGTAATCTAAAAAAATACAAAGGTCATGATTTCCTTAAGGTATCCATTGGTTTTTTTCCTTTATCCTTAGCTTTCTCCAGCTCCTTAGCCGAGGAAGAAGGATCATCTTGAAGAAGAGTGGAAGTAGCACTAGGAGAATGAAAAGAGAGATCCTATAGGGGATGATCATCCAAAACATCAATCGGAATGATCTTGAATTTTTCATGCACTATATTCATTGAAAAGTGATGAAAACTGAAATGAATAGGTATAGGTGAACCACCAGTAACTCCAAATTTGAAAGAGAACTATAGAAAAATTGCAATGTATGACTGAGAAACCAATGCTTGACCTTGATCATGAAGAAACATATCCATGATATTGAAGAAATACATTATAATCTATCCTCCAATTTCCATTTCACTAAATAAATCATAATTTATTCCATGAAATGTTTCAAGACTATGGTCATCTACTTAAGTTGTCTGGATTTCTCTTTTCATGATCTGGTTATTGGAGGAATTCTATAATTTTATCCAATAATTGAAAATGGTAATCCATATAATTATTTGTATATATCCAATAGAGTTAAAACTTTATGGACCTTGTTATATTCTCTCTATAATCATGCATATCATTGGCATAGCTAAAAACCATCATGATAACACGGTCATAATTATACCGAATTCTACTAAAGGTTTCTTGGGGCTAATCTGTTACACTACCTGAAGCACTGGTAGATGTAGCTCTTAGCTCATCTTTGATAGTTATCCTCATCTGATCAACCTCAAACATTGTAGGAGGATGAGTGGTGGGTAAAATATATGTATTTGAAGAAGTATCCTCAACACTTTTGAGGATACCGACTAAAAAATATTTAAATTGATATTTCATTTCCACTACCAAATACATGAGATTTTTTTGTTCCCCATGGATCTATTTATTCTCTATCTCTATCTATTAAACATTATGGATAATATTATGTTGGATATTCTGAATAAACAACTCAAATAATTACCTTTCATCCTTTTCACTGATCTTTTTTAAAATATGGGATTCATTCCAAACACAATTTGAAACACATACATTATCTTTTATCCAAAAATATTTAAGTCAACATGAGTGACTATATCCATTGAAACAATGGGAGGAGCTGAATGAGGTTCAGGTACAGGGATTGAACTCCCCTACACTGTGAGTGACACAGTTTCTCCCCCACACCGTGATGACGAAGGCTCTTTCATCGGTCCCTCCCCCACTGGTTGGGGAGGGATAATCATCATCTTTAAAGGGAGAGGCTTCTACCTTCTCACCCTTCTCTAACCTCAATATTCTCCCTCCACTCCTGTAGTTTTCACTGTCTCTAAAGGAGCCTGATATTTACCAAGCATCCCCTGACCTTCTGTTGTCAGTTTTCATGTTCAACTAAGCTTCTTCTCTTCCCAATCAAACATTGATCGCTCGATTTTTTCAAAGGAGTCCTTTGATCGACAACATCGGCATGTTTGTTTTTGGATCTTGCAGTTTATAGGAAATGGAAACTGTGGGGTTACTGGATAATAGAAATATAATGATCTTGCTTCATGTTGGAGGAGGATTTGATACAAACTTGGTTAGGTGCACCCCAAAACTGCAACAGTTCCCATTTTTATCTTCATAGATGGTCTTAAAATGTTTATAGGATGTAGGATGCTCCCTCGGTGTCCATTTGGGTGATATTTCCTAATATTCCTCTTCATTTTCAAAATCCCACAATAATTAGGATGATGTGGAACATGGTCGGTAGATATTTGTGTTCTGATAATAGTTTCAAAGCCATTTGTCACCCGGTGAATACCCATGTGTGTGTGGAAGTAGATATTTGAAGAGAGTCATTTGATTTAATCTTGATCATTATAATTATAAAGTGGTTTATGAATCGTGGGTTGAGTTCTGTCCGGAATGTAAAAGTTTGGGCCATGAGTTTGTAATCTGTAGAGGTGGGTCTCACAATGTAGTCAAGCTCATGACTGTTTGTACTAGTGGAAACAATTATATGCCTAATCCAATATCTATACCTACTAGAAATGGGAAAGGGAGTGTGGAGACTAAGTTAAAGAAATAACCTCGGACAGAGAAAGCTCATAGTGAATCGCAGGAGAATCCTCTGGTAAATTGTGTTTTCCACAGGTTGGGGAAAGATCTTGGCCTATCTATGGAGGTCCCCTTGGAGAAAAAGAGGCTGGAAAGAGTTCTCAAACCTATAGTAACTTAGTGTACCTTGGGTGTAAGTGGGATTGTGGAGGGAGGCTACAAAAAATGGTGCATCTTATGATGAAGTGATGTGTGTAGGGAGTGGAAACAAAGACAAAGTAGAAGAAGATTGGACACCAAGGGATACACATATAGGAAGTCCTGCTATGAGAAATGGTTTAGCTGGTGAGGTGTGCTCAGGGTAATTCCTATGAGGGAGGTTGATACTATTGTGCTCAAAAACCCTTTTTCACAACTATCGAATGAGGTGCACGTGGATGTCTTAGCTAGTGCAATTTTGAATTGGAAAAAAAGATCCTAGAAATGAACCCAATGATTACTTATTTTCTACAAGAGGCTCGGAGGAGGTGGTACCTGATGACCAGTTCCCTAGTCTAAGGAGGATCAAGATATAGAGGGGCAACCAGAAAGACATGAAAAACATTTCTCACCTACCCCTATCAATGGATACAGGATTAAAAAAGAAGATGAAGGTAAAGAAATTAGTCAATGATTCTCAATCCATCTCCAAAGATGCATGTCAGAAGAAGGAGTCTGATTCTATACATGCTCCATCTTTGGAACTGCTCATTATTTTGGAATATTTATTTTATGAAACTATTCTAAAAATTAATTCTCCTAATGAATAAGCCGAAAGAATGATGGAACTGCCCCTAAGGGTAACTTTTAATGTGGAATAGGGCACGTGGATTGATAAACATGATCTCTTTTTAATAATGGGGTTCATAAAAAGGAAAATCATCATTGAGGATTACATTAAATCATGGTATAAGATGGCATCGAGGTTTGAAGATCTTCTGATGTAGGAGCCTGACACTCTAGTAAACTCTATCTCGTGGAAACAATTTAGGGATATTGATAGGATGAAATTGCATTTTAATGGGTTGTTTATCTTCTTTTGTGCATGATATTTGGTTTCTCACCTTTCCATAAAAGTGTTTGATAATAAAAATAATAATTTTGAGGTTCAGGTACATGAGGTCTCAAAAAAATGATCATTTTAGGAAGACCCTCAAAATCAACCTGGGAAATCAAGGATCCCTTACGATCACCTTCAAAACTAACATCAGGTTTGTCAGACTTTGGAGGAATTCTTACAATATTATAGAACTTTTCCCACTCTAAATTCATATATTCCATCCAATGGTCTGAAAAAAATATTATTTCATGAGGTACTACAATAGAAGAGACAACTAAAACATCCATATTTATCGGACCTTCGGAACATAAAGCATCCACTGTGTGTTCAACACTCGAAATCTTGGCTTCCAACTATGTATTGATAGTTGGTTCATATTTCATCTCAATATCATTTTGGGCATCAACATAAGTGACTCACTTTTTAAATTTTCTTCAATTGGATAAATATAAATATCTAGAATAGCTAACTTTTAATTGCTAAATTCTTCATCAAGAAGCTCCTTCTCTTATTCAGCAACATGTTGTTCACAGCTGTTATAACTCTCATATATTCAGCCACAAGAAAATATAAAACATCTTTACCTATAGTAACTAAATTGTCCTTATTATCAGAAAAAGTTGTAGCAACATGAAAATATCCATGAATAGGGAATGCTCACCCTCAATAAATTCATCCTTAAGCTCTAGAGGCATTTCTGCATCCTTCTTCTTGATTCAGCCACCATCATCATTAGGTTCAGAATAGCTTGCATCATCACTTCCATCATGTGTAGCATATTAATCATCATTTTATTATTCTTCTTCTTCATGACCACCTTTAGTGGATTTTTAACTTTTATATTGATTCTCTATAGTGACCTCAGTCTCTTCTTTATCACTCTTAACCAACTTCCCTCTTTTTGGAAACCTCCTATGTGGACTAGGAGCTCTAAAGGTAATTTAAGAAGATTTGGAGAAAGGTTAGGGTCAGACCCTACATAAAAAGATTGTATTTTCAATTCTTCAATAATTTATTCTTCCTCTTATAATTATTCCACAACATTATCATGCTCCAAGACTGAATCAACTTCATCTCTAGGTCTGGTTGGATGATCAACCAGATTATATTCTGCATACAACTTCTCACTATCACCAACCATTTTTTTCTTCCATGGGTTATAGTTCATCTTCATTCTTGAAATTTTTGATCTATTTATACAGATAACACCACAGTCAATAACAGACACTTCATCATCACAAACTAGGCCCTTTTCTTCAAACATGGGTGTAATCATCATTGGAATGATCAATGAATTTGATCTGGTGGATGGTTTGATCATCTCACACATATTTACCATGAGATATCTATAGAGCTTAATCTTGTGACCTCCTATCATAAAAAATATAACATAAATGTCTCCATACCTTAGGGTTGAAAAATTTTCATTTTCTTAGACATAGAATATACTAAATAAACTTAAACAGGAACCAACATTCTTCATTCAACTCCGTGGAAACATGAATTCTGGTATAACCATATCATGTTACCACAGTAAGGGAATCCTCATATATAAATATATCACTAGATTCTAGAATACCTCCTTGATAAAAATTGAATAATCCATCAATAGGTACATTTAAAAACATATCCCATTTTCTTAAAGAAAACACAAAAATATTTACTTTTATTTGGATTTCAATACAATCTGCACCATCTTTATTAATTGAAAACTCTATGTTATGATAAAAAAACATATACCAGATTTGAGTAGAAAGGCATCTTAATTGATGAAAATCACTCCAACCAACCTTGGTCTTCGATAACCATAGTTACCATATACTTACATGACAATATCTACATTGAGTCAACTTCTATTTCTACAATAACAACATTGTTGAAATGCTCTAGGATAACTGATGAAACTGGTGTAAGAATACAGGGTTACTTATTCTTCTTATTGGAATATCTATAATTCAAAATATAAAACTTAGAAGAACGCTTTGATCTTGGCATTCACCTTATATTTTCATGATTATTCGACGGTAAGTAGGAGCTTTGAACTATGGGAGATGAAAGGGTCGTACTAGGGACCTGAGAAAGATATGCGAGTATCGTGTGAGGTTCAATGATTATTGGGAATAGACATTGTGATAATTTAATATTATTTGGGATATTAGGTATTATAAAATAAAAATTATAATAGAAATAGAAATCAAAATTGAGACAAACACATGCATTGGGTTTTTGAAAATAGAATAAACCCGGAAATAAAATGATGGTTCAAAATATTATGAAACAGATAAGAAAAAACTTCAAGGTCATGAAATAGAAATGTCAAGAAAACTCAACAGAATGATATAGACAATGGTATAACATTTCCAAATACATGAAAAACAAATATTATGATAATCCAACTGCATGAAAAGATAACGATTTGAAAATAAAACTTCATGACAAACAAATGGTATGACAATCCAATGCTATGTCATCAGAATGATATGACAATTATAATTAAAAATAATTAAAATTTATCCTTCCAAATTCATTTTTGATATAATACATTCTCTCTAAATTTATAATATTAGTAAAAATATCATATAACTGATGTTTAGTTCTAATAAACTCTCGAGTAATATCTCCCTTTTAAAAATGATCTCTCAGAACATGATGTATTATATCAATATACATTGTCCTAGAATGAGAAAAACAATTCTTAGAAATTCGTATTACACATGGATTTTCGTATTTTATGGTGAAATTTCAGAATTGATATCCATAGTCATGTAGATTGTGTTTTATCCACAGAAGTTTTTCACTGCAACTACCTGTAGTTATATATTTAGCATCAGTAGTAGACAATGAAATGGAATTTTATTTACTCCACTATGAAACTAGATATATTCTTAAAAAGTGACATGTTCCAAAGGTTCTTTTTTTATCTTACTTGTATCCACCAAAATTTTTATTAGAATAACTAACCAAATCAAATTCTATTCCTTAATGGTAAAATAATTATAAATTGAAAGTATTCTTGAGGAATTTGAAAAGTATTTTAATACCAATAAGATGTGATTGTTTTTGGGATTTCTTAAAAATGATCACACATTCATACAATAAACAAAATATCTAGTTGAGTAGAATTAAAATAAATAATGCATCCAATCATACATTCATAACTGGTTTAATAAACTAGTTTCTCAGCTTCATCAAGATCCAATTTATAGGTGGTACTCATAGGAGTATCACTAATCTTAGTTTTATCCAGATTAAAGAATTTTAAAAGGAATTTTTATAATTAATTTGGTTTAAAATAATTCATTATTTGTCTTGAAAAATATGAAATCCAAGAAAGAATTTTAGTTTACCCATAAAATTCATTTCAAATTCATTTTTCATCCTTTTAAAAACAGTTCATAAAGAATTGTTTGAAGATCCAAGAAAATATCATCAATATAAATTTGGACTATAAATAAATATTTTGAAATTTGTTTTTTGAAACATTTAGGATTATCTATTCATTCTTAAAATCATTTTTAATTTATAAAATTTGTTATCTTATCATATCAATCTCAAGGAGCTTATTTTAAACCACATAATGATTTATTTAATGTAAAAAACATGATTTGGTAAGAGGGGATTTTGAAAACTAGGGGGTTGTTCTACAAAAAAAATCCTCAATTATAAAACCATTTAGGAATTTACTCTTCACATAAATCTAAAAAAGTTTAAAATATAGTTGATCTTCATAAGAAAGTTGGATTATCATAAACTCAAGTCTGGACATAAGTGAAAAGGTTTCCTCATAATCAATCCCTTCATCATGAATATAACCTTGTTTCAACAATTCTATCCTTTTTTCTAACTATATTTCCCAACTTGTCAACTTTATTCCTAAACACCAATTTTTTGCCAATAGTGAAGGTTTCCTTGGTTATATATTTAAGTTCCCACACCCTGTGTCTTTCACACTTATTTAACTCTTCTTTCATTTATTCTACCGATAATTCATAATTAATAGCTTCATTGATGTTCTTAGGTTCATGATGAGATAAGAAAGATTGGTATTCAACCCTGTTTTAATAAAAGATCTTGTTTGAGCTCCTATATTTATATTACCTGAAATAGAATCTAAAGGATGGTACATAATAGTTATAATATCTCTAGATAAAGAGGGAGTGTTCACTTATGGAATTTATGGTTCAGGTTCAGGATGTTCTTGAAATTATTCATAACTGGAATATTTTTCTTCTTCCTTTATAGCATAATCTAAAGATTTGAGATTTAAATACATAGATGATAAAACACCCTCATGATTTTATATGGAGGCCTAACACTCATGTTGGTGAGTTTCATCAAATTTTTCATGAAATGATTCTTCCACAATTTTTTACTTCTTATTGAAAACTCTATAGGCTATTCTAGAAACTGAATAACCAAGGAAAATTCCTTCATAACTTTTGTAAGAAATTTTGCCCAAGTTATCCTTAGTGTCAATGATAAAGATGTTAAAACCAAAAAATATATAATTTAATTTTCCTTAGGTTTCTTATTATTCTAAAACTCAAAATGGATCTTCTTAAGGACATGTCTGATTAATACTTTGTTGATAATATAGAAAGATGTATTTATAGATTCTTCCCAAAAAGCGATAGGTAGTTCATATTCATTTAACATGGTCTGGGCTATCTTTTGTCAAGTTTGAGTTCTTCTTTCAAGAAATCCATTCTTTTGTGGTGTCGAAGGAGTAGATAAGTTATGAGTGTAGCAATTTTTTGATCAAAATGATTCAAAATATATTTTTTCAAACTCATGGACATGATCACTCTTTAAGCTCTTAATCAAAAGTCCACTAATGTTTTCTATAGACATAGAACACTTTGTAAATTAAAAAAAGGATGCAATTTTGTTTGATAAAAAATGTACCCAAGTATACCTAGAATAAGAATTTTCTAAAAAATAAACATTTTTTTCAATTAAGACATTAAAATTTAGAAGTTCCAAAACAAATCCATGTGAACCAACTTGAGATATTGATAAGTTGACACTTATTTAATTAGTTTAAAAGAAAATTTATATTTTTTCACTTTTTGAGAGGGGTTATAGACAATAATATTGGAATGAGTTCACTCCCCAAACCAACATAGTGCTCAATTCTCACTCCCAAGACTATCATAGTGGATAGACTCCCATACAAAAATGGGTTCACTCCCCATTCATGTAATTTTTGTCTCATGAGATAACGATATTTACCTAATGCATTATATGGAGATATAATTATCTCCCTTTATATGGTAAAATAATATATATGTGTTCCATAAGATCATAAAAAAAGTAATTATTTCAAAACCCATGAAAACAAATGGGTTTTATAAACACTTAATTATAAAAAACCCTATATAAATGAAATAGGTTTCATGCTAATTTCATAATTTCAACAATGCATAACACGTGGAAAAAGAAATGGGTTTCATAATAATTTTATCATGTTATAAACTATGGAGGAGTAATGAGTTTCATATACATCTTATTGTCATAAAAATTAACTATCCATATAAATAATAAATTTGTTGTCATTTGATCATATCCAAAATGAAGATTAAGTAGCATCACAAGATTTCATTTTAGATGGAAAATTATTTTGAACGAAAAATCACTTGGAACATTTCTTGAGGAAGATAAAGTATCTTTGAAAATTTAATTTTTAAAATAAAAATTAATAAAATATTATAAAAATACTTCTCATCTAAAATAACATTGAAAACATATAATGGGATATTCAATTCAAATAATGGTTATTAAATTAAAAAATGTTTTCCATTATGTACATGTCAAAAACATATTCCTTTCACATTTCCATTAATATCCAAATGGGAATTTTTTTGAAAATTACATAAATATTTCTTTTAAAAAAAATTAAACAGAAATACAAAGGTAAAATTAAATTAAAAAACATTTCAAAATTTTGGAAAACATTTTTAGAAAACATGGACATGGATGATAAAGAGATTTCAGTGAAAACATAAGTAAATTAATTTTCCTTTCAAAACAGTCATCTAAAATATTGAGTTTATAAAGAGAGAAAATAAAGGGAAAAAATAAATATAATGAAATAACCATAGGATAATAAAATTTGTGTGTTTATTAAAATATTGATCAAAATATTTCATCATCTGGATAAAAAACAATGACAATCCTGATAAACGATGTGATTTTTTGTTAAATCCTTAGAACTTTCTATCATTGGAATCATAGGACCCAATAAATAATAACATAGAATGAATATTTTAATATAATAATAATAATTTGATTAATGATATAAATTTTCAAGGGGTGCTATATAAACCTCATATAAGAATATATGTGCATAATATAACTTCTGTCTTGAAGAAGGCAATTTGAGACAAAAATAATTTTCCTTGATATCCTATTAACTCAAAAGTACTAAATACTACTATATAATGAATATAAATTTATTATACATATATTACATGAATATTACTATATATATCATCTCATATGTTATGTATTTATACCCTTTTATTACCCATTTATTAATAATTCCTTGTTAAAATTATGTTTTGAAAAAAATTGATTCCTTTTTCAAGTATGTTGTTTTTGCTCTCTTACTTTGATAATTGTTCAATAATGTCTATAATTTTAATGTTGATATAAATATCATATATAGTCTTTATATATGTATTTATATTATTCCATAATATTTAAAGATATAAAATGAAATACCTCATTCATAGAGGCAGTAGGTCACACTTACGCATGAACGTTCTTTTCATTTTCTAGATAGATGAAGAGTAATCAAGGTAAATAATATATTAACCTTAAATATCATTGATGTTTTATACATATCACATAATTTTTTTAACCTTATACCTTATTACCTTCCATGTATTTAGCATGTGAAGAATTAATCACATCTCTTCGTGAGGCGGTAGTCCACCATACACATAATCGACATTATCATATCCCCCATAGAATTGAAATTAAAAAATGTTATATGTGATAATATATTTATATAATTATATTGATGTTTAAAATTTTATACATATACATTATATCCATTATGATTCCCAACTATTATACTTTTACATGGAAAATGTGTCACATCTATTCGTGATGTCGTAGTCCACCGTACACACAAGCAACATTATCATTTCCCATTTTAGAAATGAGTAGATGGTTGTAGATAATTATCATTAAATAATAACATATATATATACGTAATATATTGTGTTTATTATATTATCATTGTTTACTAATATTTTAAGGAGGTGGAAAAATAAATAAAACAATGCTCATTGAAGAGCATTACCTCTTCTCTGGGTAACCTCTTATGTTTGCACCATAAGCCCTACATTGCTTGATTTATGATCAAAATATGGTTGTTAGGATTATATGAGGTAATTATATAGTCTTTTTGGTTATTAATTACCTGAAATATTGGGTTTTTAATGTTTTAATAGGATAGGAGAGTGGGCAAAATTTAATAAGTAAGGTGAATGGACCACTTGTAATTTTTAAAAAGAAAAATTCGTAACCACATTTTTCACATGAGAAAAAACTCAAAAATGCTCCACTATATAACCATAGTTGTGATAATGTAAAAATATATCCTTCTAATGGGTGTTGGTTATAATGTACCATTTTTCATGAGGAATATTTTCATTTTAGTTTTGGTTTAACATAGAAACCACACCTAAGAGAAGGTTAGTTTTATTCATAGAAGGAAACCCCAATAGGGGTGGAACATGGATGTATAAAAAATAGATGATGTGTATCTTAATATTTAGATTGTATTGAAATAAATGACAGGTATTCGGCTGGTCATGCCCCTTACATATCATGAGTTAGTTTTTCTCAGGAGGCGAAAACCCAAGCTATACATGGTGTGTAAAGTTTACTCATTGAATAAATGCCCTAGGTCATTTTATTAAATGAGTATAGGGAATTATTTTGAAATAAAAACTTCCACCACTCTCTTCCCACATAGTAGCAATGACACGAGGGAGTTCCTCCTCTACCTCGCCTGGGTTCCTCTATTTCTCCTCTATAAAATCAAAGTTAACCAAATTATTTGGTTCATTATATCTTCAACTGAAACCACTATATTAATATTGAACCGTTTATGGTTTATATTCCTATCAATGAAGTTATTTTGGTATAATCTCTTATGCCCTATTTATAGTTTTTTTTACTATTCCATTTTCATCATTTCTATCATGAATGAAAGGCCAACAATGGATTAGTTATCATCTATGAACCAAAGGTAGGTGGTCTATACCATTTCCCTCAAGTAATGTTTCTTTATACTATGCATCATTGTGCTACTTTCTAGACCTTCTTGCTTCACCTCTCTAAGGTTAAATTAATTTAATTAATCATCTCCCAAACACATATTAAAACCCTTGATATTGTGGAACCATGTAGTTAGGAATTTTTTGGACATGGGACACCTCTTTGGGTGTTTTCTTTTATAAGGATCTAAATTCACTTTACCTTAAATTTTTAAACCACCTTTCAGGTGTGTGTTTACTTATAATAAGTGGTTCATTGAATTTTAAAGTAAATTCAGCAGAGAGTTTTCATAAGTTACACCCCTACACTATATGTTATAATTTGAATGATAGAACTTTTCTTAAATGTTTTTTCCAACTTGATTAAAATTATATAAATGTAATCCTTTAGTAAAAGGTATCAATTTTGATATCCAAGACATAATGCATACCCAATGAGAGGTTAGTACATGGATCCACATGGGACTCCCTGGACATGAACATCATGCTTCATAATTAGAATCTGGAAATGAAATGTAAATACAACAAGATAAATAATTTTTATATCCTGTATGGGCTCACCATGTGTTTTCATTACCTCTTTATTAGTGATACTAGTTCCCTATGGGAGACATCGTAGAAAAGATCAGTGTCAAGATGGTTACACTAGACCATGAGTGATACTCAGTCCCCTATGTGGGATACCTATGATGGACTTAATGGGTTATACATACACCATCTTGAGAGTGATATATGGGTTTCTTAATTTGGATACAATAGGTAGACTCTACGGTGAGGGGTATTTATAGAGAACCCATAGAAATACATGGGATTCTTGTTATGTTTTAGCTTAGATAGGCTTGGGATAACACTTATAATTTCTAAACATTCCTCATATTTAAGTTCCTTGATTTTTTAATTGATACTCTATGGATACATATTTCATACCAAATCACATGATTGGGTTTGGTCCACTGTTAATGACTTTTTTATAGAGAACTATAATTATATACTATATCATTATTGTATGGGTAACTATGGTTTAGATACATCTAGCATAGAATAAATCAAGTAGTATCGGTCGGGAATCCCAAAAATAACCTAGTATGATGTATTCATTTACTTAGTTTTTGCATTAATTATAATTATAACACTTCTCATTTAATATACACATACTATATTTGATTTAGACATCGTTGGTGTTGGTATACTATGTATATCTTACACCCCTCTCGGACCACCTTTGGTACCCAATAGGAATTCATGAATACATGTGTTTCTAAAGGGAAGTTTCGGGAATCTGATTCCTCATTTTTTGTAATAGGATATAGGATGGGCAAGAGGACTGAGAAAATTCTTGTGATGCTAGTAGTATCTACATTGGTATTTTCTACACTTTTATGTAGCATGTGGTATATTCATTTTTTCCCTATATCCTTTGTAATCTATTTCAGTATAGATACATGACATGACCATCAAAATTATTTGGATCTTTTTATGACTCGGCTTCCAAATATTTATTTCTATTGGATAATTTATTTTTCTTATTTTCATTATTTATCTATATTTATTATCATTATTCTTCACTCGGACCCATAAGGGTATAGTATCCCAATGTACACACCCTAGTCACTAAAATCTATTCATCATCCACTAGTGTACGGGAATATATGTATGAGGTCTTATGGATGACCATCTCAAGGAACCCCTCAATAGCTTCCAGGGTGGGACATTATAAAGTGGTATTATAGTTATTTTTCTTTTTTTATCTTTTTTGGGTAATATATTAGAGAATTGGATATATTGGGATTTGGTAATGTGCTTCTTCCTGGGAGTATCTAACCCATGTATAGGGGAAACCAAAATTACCTGGTACTAGTTCTTAATGTTCTAGATTTTATTAGTTATAATTGTACTAATTTCACTTTTGGGTGATGAATATGTTTTGTGATGTTATTATTAATGATATTACTATTATTCTTCATTTATTACATTGGCCATGTACGGTAAGTAGGTATCACCGCATATGTCATACTGGGCACTTTAGGAATGATATGCGATGCATTTTCCCATGCCACATTTACTTTTAAATATATATTACATGTGATTCTTATTATTTTTATGACTTATTTGATTGAATTATATATATGTGGTGATATTTCTTTTAGGAATAACATAATTAGATTAATTACTATTCCTACATCAATATTAATGGTTTTTTCCCATATAGATTGATGACGAAACCTTAATTTACCAATTATGACATTTTGATCCATGAACCACTGGTTCTATGGGCTAAAATATTAGTTAATTTGATTGATTAATGATCATTGTAATTTATGAAGTCTGTATTTCTATAATTTTTTTATGGTAGTTTATTCAATAAAATCACTATACATGGCCTGTTACAACATGATATTCAACGTAAAGGTATGGTCATAATTATTTGACTTACTAATTTCAATTTATAACGAGTATGGACCTTTATAAATTGGGTATAGTGATGTATTTAACTTTATTGAGATATACATATATCCATAAAAATAAGAATTTACTTTAATAAATTTATTGTACTAATATTAAATGGTTAGCACAAAATGGGTATCTCAATTGCGATGTAAATAGTGTTTTCCTCTATACCTTAAAATTTACACTCAATATAATAGAACCTATACCATGATATATAAGTCCTTGACCCTTAAATGACCTTACTAGTGGGCAGAAGGTTGTGTCTCTTGATACTTCTGTAAGCTTCCTTATCACCTAGGCCTATATTTAGGAGTAGGAAATTGGGTGTGACTTATTCATTGGAAGGTTTTCTTCTTTACTTTTACAATATGTTTTTAGATTAAATGAGGTGTGAACATGAAAATTTTATAGTTATACCACCATGAATTCCTCAAGTTGTACACTATGAAGGTGGAGATGACCATGATCTGGAGGTGGCAAACCCTGAGCCACCATTATTACCTCCTGTAATTCCACTTATAGAACATCTTGTTTCTCTTCCATTGGGAATTGATGCTCAATTATTTGATAGTCACATATGTTTCATGTTATCAGTACATGGATCTCTACGATCTAACCCTAATATTGTAGGATTAATGTGGGAATTCCAGCAGCTACATCCTACCACCTTTTGGGGGGATGGTGTCCCTCAGGCTACTATGTTATGGAAAGAGTTAATGTTATAAATATTTGATCATGTGGATATGCCTATAGAATGAAGGTTAAATATCTATATCTATATGCTATTTGATTCCACCATGAATTTGTGGGATTTCATTACCTGTGTGGACTTCTAGACATCCTTCTTTAACTACTTCGTTCCATAGATTCTGAGAGATAACCTCTCTAGAGATTTTTTGAACCTTTATTTGGTAATTATGTCATTGATGGAGTAACTGAATGATTTCAAATAGCTTCTATGTTTTGTGCCAACTCTAACTGGTAATGAGATATCCACTAAAAAACCTTCTAGGATTGACATATATATGTTGTCTGATAGAAGGTGAACATATTTTGGCTGACCACCATTTCTGAATTAGTGAACCAAGATCACATCATTGAGAAAAACCTAAAGCATGTCTGGAATGTGAAATGGGATGTTTTATCTTTAAGAGAGGGAGAAGCCTTGTCTATAAGTAAGAATAATGGATTCTAAGGGTTCAAGAGATGGCAGTTCCAAGAAGATGACATGTACTAAATGATATGTGGTGTGTCACCAATATGGTAGGGTAATGAATAATAATTCCTAGTGTATTGGGAAACCAATCAAGTGCTGGTATAACAGAATGATGGACCACCTACATCGCTTCTGCCAAACCTTTCCTCTAGTACATAGCTAGAATGCATCTATAAAGACACTATATTCAATTACTGGATTTGTAACTCCATGTCTGGAAGAAATTTTTTCTAATATTGACCATTGAGGATGCGTAGGTGGTAATATTTGAGGTTTTCATATTTCATAGGTTCAGCTCCAGCAGAATGGATCAACCCATGAGATTCAGGTTATATCTCAAGGCCACAGATCTGGCCAAATATATGCAGTGAAACCTACACCTGAGGATCAAAGACTGGGGTCTTCTACCGTATGAGTTACTATTTTAGTAGCCACATGTTTAGTTTCTACCTTATTTGATTCAAGTTCATCACACTATGTTTTATCTACATCAATCATGGAATGTCTTGGCCTATAAATAGAATACTTCAATGGCCTCAGGAATGTTGACACACTATTAGGGTTTCATTAGGAGATTGTGTGCTAGTTAAAGTAGTTCACCTTGAGATAGGTGCGTAAGGATTTTGTGGAATTTATTTTTTCTTGAGATGGTAGTAATTTATGTAGTTATCAGGATGGACTAGCTAGTGACTTACCTTGACCTTGTCGAATGATTTTTCCATAGGAGGTCTCTTACATCGTCTTAGGGTAGTAGTTATATTCATAAGGAAAAATGGGATTTCCATATGAGTTGATCTAGACTCGAGTGTATGGGGCTAGGAAGAGTGACATCTCATATGGCTATTCTCTTAAGAGAAATTCGGGAATGTTGAAAATGGAATTCCCTCCTAGTGTGAAACATTTTAGGGGAGTCTTCCCTAATGATTTCTCAAGTTTACCTCTTTTGTGAAAGGTGGAGTTCAATATTGAGCTAGTGTCTGGTGTGGCACCAGTGTCCATTCCATGCTATAGAATAGAAGCTATGAATCTCTAGGGACTCAGGAAGCAGTTGTAAGACTTAGAAGCTAAGGGTTTTATATGAACTAGAACAAAACCATGGGGTTCACATGTTCTTTTCACCAAGAAGGTGGATAGTAACCATATGTTTTGCATAGATTTTCACCGGTTGAACATACTTATGGTTAAGAACTTGTATTCACTTCCTCATACAGATGACCTCTTCAACTGGATTAGAGGTGTGAAACCGCCCCAGGAACTCATGAAGTATCTCGTAGACATAGAGGTTATAGGTTTTATACAACCTAAAACTTTACCATGTGGTTAACCTATTGTTTTCACTAAGAATGAGGATAGTACCCTTATGTTTTGAATAGATTATATTTAGTTAATGTAGGTTGGGGTTATGAATCAATATTCACTTACATATATAGATTACTTATTCCTCTAGCTCTGAGGTGTGATAGTTTTCTATAAGATTGATTTTATTTTGGGATACCATCAGGTTTATGTGAGACCATCAGACATATCCCAGATAGTGTCTCAAAGTAGATATGGCTTGTATGATTATATTTTTATTCCCTTAGTCATTAATAATTCACAATAAATATTAATGGCTCTAATGAATCAGGTTTTCTACCCATATATGGATTCATTTTTACTAGTTTTTTGTAGATGTAATCTTAGTGTATTCTCTGACTTGAGAAAACTATGCAAACATCTTGAGATCATGTTGAATACCCTAAGGTAGTACTAACTATATACTAAGATCAATAAATCCAATTTTAGGTAGATAAGTTTCACTACTTGAGTTATATAATTTTAGAGGTAGGAGTATATGTTGACCAAGAAAAGGTAAAATTTTTTGTTTCCTAGGAGCATCCTAATAATGTATCTGAAATATGTAGTTTCTTGGGGTATTATGGATATTATAGTAATATCATTCAGGATTTTTCACACCAAGGAATGCCTCTTATTGGCTTGGAAAAAAAGTGTGTGAAGTTCATATGCTCTGAAGATCATGACACGGCCTTTCAGGAGTTATAAGGGAGATTGACATTACTATCATCCTTTATTCTTCCAAATCCAAGAAGAATCTATATTATCTACTGTGATGCTTCAGTAAATAATGTTGGATTAGTTTTTATGTAGGGATACCGGGTTTTAGTGTATAGGTCCTACCATTTGAGAGCTCACGGGTGGAATTGCACTATACATGACCTTGATCTAGTAGATTTCATTCATGACATAAATTATTTGAGACATTATATATTGGGGGAATGGTCTACTGTTTACATAGATCGTAGAATGATAGAATAAATTTTCTCATATACTTACATGACTCTAAGTTTGTTCATGTAGATATAAGATATGTAGTTGTTCGACAGTGAGTTTTCTTATAAACTAGAGATGGGTATTTTAGTAGCTGATGCACAGAGCTGGAAGACTTAGAAATAGGCTATCCAGAGTCAGGTAGTGAATTTTAGTTAATGGCCCATCTTTCTATGATACTTCTAACTATTTTATAAAGTCATTGATAACCTATTTTAATAGTTTTGGTAGTCATATCCTCCATTCAATAAAGGGTGCGGAAGAGAAATATTTCATATCCTCAGGAAATAGTCCTAAGGGGCAATGTCTGAGGAGAGGACCCAACCCCTGGTTTGTCTATCAATGTGGATGATATTATCACATTCATGGATGTATCTTGGATCCTACAGACATAATGAAAGATATGATGAGGGAATATCATGCATATGTTTGGGAAGTTCACCCTAGACTTACCAAAATATACAAATACATACATCGTTTGTATTTTTGGTTGGGTATGAAGAGGTAGATAGTAGGTTTTATCACTTAGTTATTCACTTCTCAGAAGAAGAAGGATAAGAAACAGTGGATTGTAAGACTTCTATAACCTCTCTACATTCAAGAGTGGAAATGGAATGACTTCTCTATGGATTTGGTGATGATTTTATCAAGATACCATTGTGATAGTGATGTGGTATGGGTGATTGTCAACAGGTTGACCAAGGTCACAAACATCCTAACTATCTGAGAGACCATCTCAATTTATGATCTTGGAAGTCTTTATACACAAAATATTTTTCATCTTCATGGTGTTCCATGTTTAATAATATCAATAGAGATTCTCATTTCACGTTGTGGTTCTCAAAAGGGTTTCTAAAAGAACTAGGTTAATAGGTTATATTTATTATAACATATCTACCTCAGAGAAACAAGTAGTCCAAGAAGATGATATGAGTGCTAGAGGAAAAGATCCAGGAATGTGTACTTGATTTTGGTGTTTAATAGGAGAAACACTTTCCTATGGTTGAGTTTTAATATAATATCATCATTCAAGAAATGATTTAGATAGATCCCAAGGGGGGCATTTATAGTATGCCATTTTTAAAATTCCTTTGTGGGTTAGAGGTGGGGGAGGCTACTCGGTGGGGTCCTCATATCATTCAAGAGATTTCAGAGAAAGTGAAACTAATTCCTAAATGTATGGATACAGCTTAGTCCGAGAATAAGTATTATACCAATCTTCTCTAATGACCTATAGAGTTCTAGGTGAGACAACAAGTCTTTCTGGGAATTTTTCATAGATTGGGTTACATACATATTTAGTGAAAGGGAATATTGTCACCTCATTTCTTTGTGCCTTTTGAGATTGTGGAGAGACTCTGGTTGGTAGCCTATTTGTTGTAGTTACCTCAAAGGTACTATTCCATGCATGACATCTTCCTTGTATCGCATCTTTTCAGATACCATTATGACCTATATCATTCATTTTATATTAAGGATATTTATATGGACTTAGGTTCATACATGGAGAACCATATGATGTGTATCGTTGATCAGTGCAAGAAGGCTCTCTGAGGTAGGAGTGTCCCACAATTTTGGGTTCTACGGAAGCATGGCTATGTACAGAATAAGACCTAGGAGAGAGAGGTTGAAGTACATGCTCAGTGGCTGGAAATTTTATCTGATGATGAATGAACACCCTCAAAATAGAAACTAGAGGGTGAGTAGTTTTAAGAAGGTAATGTTACAACATCATGGTTTCCCATGAGGTGCATTTTATTTTTATTTTTGGTTTAAACCAATAACCACACCTAAGGGAGGGTTGACTTTATTCTGAGGAGGAAAGAGAAGAAGGGCTGGAACTCAGCTACAAACCAAATACATGTAATTTATTTGAATACATGACTTGAACTTGGATGGATATGAACCTTAAATTTTATTATTATGCTATTTCCTGGAAGGATAACCCCAATATTTACATGGCTTGTAATGTTTACACACCATGAAAATATAGTATGTTATTTTTTTAAATAAAAAACGGGTTCATTTCAATAGAAAACCCCCACATCCTTCCCAGGTATAGCGATGTGAGTGAGTTAATCCTTCTTCTCACAAAGGTTCCATCATTTCTCCTTCGTTTAATCTTTGTTATCTTAGCCATCATGTGCTTTGGATCTACAAAACAAATATCTCTATTCCACTATCACCCTTCATAATTTATCTTCCTCTCACAAAATTTATTTTGGTGTGATATCGTACTATATATTTTTAGGTTTTTTCCACATTTAATTTTTCTTTAGTTCTCACATGAATCAATGTTTAGAAATGGATAAGGGGTATTATATGAACATAAGGTAAGTGGACTAGATCCTCTCCCTCAAGTCTTGTGAATTTTTACGATGCACTTTTGTGTCATATTCCGTACCATTCAATGTCACCACCATAATGTTAAATTGATTTAATCAAAGTTTATCCCCATGTATATATTTACACTAGAATATTTTTGAACCATTCAGTTCGTAGTTTCTTTCATGTGGTCAACTCATATGGGTGTGCCCTCCCTTAAGGGCCAAAATAACCCTTTAAATAAATTGGTAAACCACCTTTGAGGTGTTTGTTTCCATGTAATTAGTAGTTTTGAGAATTTTTAACTAAACTAAGGATAGAGTGTCTATATGATTGTCCATTATAATACATGTAATAATTTTAATGACTTCACTTGAATTAAATTTTCTATCCAACATGATTAAAATATTACAAAATCTATTCCTTTCTAAGTTGTATGAATTATTGTAGCAAATCCATACTTCATAAAATATATGAGGGTGATACTTGGATACCTATGTTATTCCTTGGTATGTCTCATTATTAATTAGAATTAGAACTTGTAAATGAAATTTAAATGTGTGAGGAGTGATAATTAGTATGCCTTAGATAGGATCACCAAGCATTTTCTCTACCTCTTTATGAGTGATATAGGCTCTCTATGGGAGACATCATGGACAGGATGAGTCGATAGATTATTACACCACGCTATGAGTGATACTTAGTCCCTAATATGAGATACATGGGATGTACTTTTAGGTTTATACATACACTAGGTTGGGAGTGATATATGGGATTATTTAATTAGGTTGCAATGGAAGAACTATACAGTGGGGGTATTTATGGGGAACCCAGAGAGATACTTGGTAATCCTAGAATGGATCACCTTGGAGGGGCTTGAGATTCCACTTATAATTTATAAATATTCTTCATATTGAATTTTGAAGTTTTATAATTGATAATCTAGGGATATGTCTTCTATGACAAATCACTGGATTTGGTTCGGTCAACTCTTAATGATTATTTTTTGATGACCAACTATTATATTTTATATTAAAATTGTACAGTTCACCCAAGTTTAGAGACATCCAACTTAAGCCTATATAGGTTTTATCGATCAAGTGACCCCTGACAAACCTGGTCTAGTGTTGTTAATTATTTATTATCATGCATTTATTACCATGGAATTGTTTCATGGTGTAACCTATGGAAGAGAAACAACTTTTCTAGAAATATTGTAATCATAATGATAAATGATATACAAAAAAAATATATATAGTACCATGAGACCATATACACAATATATGTTAATTATGATTAATGTACACCATCATAGAATAAAAATGCTTTGAAAAAAATTCACCAAGAACGTTTCTTGAGGAAAATATCAATTAATTGAAAATCACCTTTTTAAAATTACACATTCATAAAATATAAAGGAAATAATTTTTATTGAAAATAAATATGATATACTATAAATTAGTCTTAAAATCAAATAACATTCATGGTTATAGGTAATTTTTTTCATTCCATACACA
Source organism: Viscum album (assembly GCA_963277665.1). Classification (NCBI taxonomy): domain Eukaryota; kingdom Viridiplantae; phylum Streptophyta; class Magnoliopsida; order Santalales; family Viscaceae; genus Viscum; species Viscum album. Next base: position 1,221,588,967 of record OY728131.1, on the reverse strand, counting down.
TCAAAACAACGATTCCTTTCTCATTTTCTATAAAATAAAAATATCAAACAAAAATATTAATCATTAAAAAAATAAAAAAAATAAGGTTAAAAATAAATTTAACAAAATCATATATTAGCATTGTATATTTCTAAATTTATTTTTATAAAACAAGGACATGGAAGAAAAAAGGTTTTTGACTAATGATAGAAATAAAGCAGTTTTTCATTAAAAATTTATTTTGAAATCTTGAGTGTATAAAGATAGAAAAAAATAAAAAACTTGTATAATAATTTAATAACTAGAGTATAATTATATTATTTATTTTATTAATATATATATAATAATATTTCATAATTGGAAACATAAACATAAAAATCTCAATAAACTATGGCATTGTATCATTAATCCCTAACCTTGTTGATATCTTTTGAATGATAGGACCCATTAATGATTAAAATCATATAAAACTATTAATATCATTAAATGAATTATATTCATGATATAAAATTTTAGTGGAAATTATAAACACCACATATTATAAGATATGTGCATAACATAACTTATGCACCAAATAAGGTAATTTGAGACAAAAATCCCATACATTGAGTTCATCTTGCCTAAAAAAATCTCTATACTCTTTCAAAATAAATATAAATTAATTATAAATCTATTACTAGGGCCATATTCATATATATAATAACATATATTATGTATTTATACCCTTTTTACCCTTTTATTAATAATTATTTGTTATAATTATGTTTCGGATGATAACTACTTCATTTATCACGTAGGTTTTGATTTGTTATTTTTTTCCTCTTACATTGATAATTGTACAATAATATGAAAAAAGATAAATATGAAATAATTATCATATATAGTCACTATATATGTATTTATAGTAATCCATAAAAGAAAAATATATAAATTGAAATACATCATTCATGAATGTGGCAGGTCATACATAAACATGAACAATGATTCCTTTTTATCGACAAATGATATAAAATCAAGGTAAATAATAAATTACCCATAAATAATCATTGATATGTCACAAATATCACATAACTTATTTAAAATTATCCATTATTACCTTCCAAACATAAGAGAAAAATGAATCACATCGCTTCACGAGGTGATATTCCACCGTATACACGATCGATGTTATAGAGTCCCCCATGAAATGGAAAATAAAAAAGTTATATGTGATAATATATTTCTAGAAGTTTATTTATATTAAAAATATTATAAATATACATTATATCCATCATCATACCCATCTATGATAGTTTTTTATGGGAAATGTATCACATCAGTTCGTGAGGTGGTAGTCCGCCACACATAGGAGCGGCGTTATTATTTCCCATTTGAGGGGAGAGGATATAGATATAGGTAATAATAATTGAATAATAACTTATCATTATTTGTAATATAATAATTTTATTTTATTTTCAATTTTTAACAATATTTTATTGATTTTGATGAAAAAATAAAATATAAATGCCTTTAAAAAAAGGTTGAATCTTCTTCGGGTAACCTCCATTGGTTTTCACCAAAAGACTAACTAGGTTGGATTTATAATCTAAATAAGGATTCGAGGATGGGAGGATGGAATTATATAGAGTATATTTTTAGGTATTTTTTGATCTAAACAGTTATTGAATTGTGAATAGGATACCATAGGTTGGCCTTTTATAAGTTACGTGAGTGGCACACTTGTAATTTTTGAAAATAAAATGGTGTGCCCACATATTTTTCATTTCTAAAGGATAAAAATAGGTCATTATTGAACCTTATACTTAATAAGATATATATTATTTCAAAAATTGGGTCTTTACGAAGTTTTGAGATAATTGTTTTCTTTATACTTTTATTTTAATCCCCCGATATAACAATTTTCACCTTAACTATGGTAATTAAATTTATATGTTTTTATTATTAATTATTGTAAAAAATTTAGTTGTTCTTATTATATAATATAAATTATTCTTATTCCGATTATGGAATCCATTTTTCCAAATTCCATTTATATAGACTCCCAAAATAAATTTAAAATTAATTCCATTGATGTGATGAAGAAGAGGTCTTCTAAAGAGAAAATTTCAAAAGTTTTTAAAACAATTATAAAAAAATTAAATATGAAATCAATTTCAATGACCTAAATAGGATATATATATATTAACTAATTTTACTATAAAAACATCATTAAAATAATTTCATGTTTTTAAATGCTTTAAAAGAAATAACAATTATTAATAAAAACCATTATTTTTCACTATTCAACAAAGAAATTATTTTCATAAAATTTCCAAAAATTCATTAAAAGGTAATTTGAAAACTATAATTTCAAAAATGAATTTTATTTTTTCAAATTATTTTATTAAATGTGAAAAAAAGTAATTTAAAAATAAGTGTGTGAAATGCGTCAAAACTAACTTTTTAGAAATATATCATTTTTGGGAGTAAAATTCGATTTATTCATATCCCATTCCTAAAAAAATATAAGATGAATGTTAATTATTTTATTGAATATATTATATAAAAATTTCATTAAAATAAATTACCAAAAGTGATTATTTTAATTTATTGAGTTAAAATATATTTTTTTGTATAAAAACAATTTTTTTTAAAAATATTTACTTTATTTTTAAATGGTTTTTATTTTCATTTATAATTAATTGGTAACCAAGGAATTGTTTTTATATACATGTGGAAAACCTATATTTTCATAATTAAGTTATTCATATTCATGCTCTTCAATATAATGGCTATGTAATAGCCAACAAATTAAATAATAATAATATTTTAATATTATGTCATGTTTTGTTAAAACATGGTGTTCCATGTAACACATTATAAACTTGATGTTGGGTGTAATTGAAGATCAAATTGGTGTTTTATATAATTTAATATTTTAATTAAATTAAATTTAATTGAAAAAATCATAAAATCTTGAGTTGTTACATCTTCGGAACAAATCAAACTATGATTTTGTCCATGGACTGTATCTTTAAAAAACTATTAGGGACTCTTAGACCTAAAATGTGGAATATTTAAAATTAGTTATTTATATATATATATATTTAAGGATCAATATTATACCATTTTATATCCATTTCAAACACTTGTACAATGAAGAATGATTCATGTAGAGACCCGAAGCTTGACGTACATTGACATTACATTACTTTTGCAGAATACTTAGTACATAACACACACACAAGGACCGTAATAGTTTAGTGTCTTTGGAAACTCGGAATATAATCTTCTAATCATGGTGAAAGATCTTCAAAATCTCCCATAAATATCTTCCTTTTTTTACCTAAAACCTTTCTTTATATCCTGGGTAAAAGAAAACATAAAAGGGTGAGCTCAAATTCTCAGTAAGGGTAAACAAAAGAAATATCAATCACATCATATTCATAAGAACATAACATTTTGGAAATCTTAACCTGCAAAAGAGAGAATAATTTCATAACATGGGATAAATCATAGTAGTGAAATGAAATCCCAATAATCATAACTTAAAACATGAAACTTTGTGGCATACACACATAATCATAGAGAATCATATCTTGTTAGTCAAGACTCATTGCCAAGACTATCTTAGTGGACAAAGTCCATTTCTGAACCGAGTCACCCTCGTTTCAGTCCTGTTTCACTGAACCGGTATAACCTACCGTTCCATCCATGTTTATCTCATGAGATATAAAATCTTTACCCAATGAATTGGAGGGAGATATAGGTCCCACCCATCTCATAATGATACCATTCTTATGTGTGCCACAAAATCATAAATCATACATCATTTCATAACCCATGTAATAAAAATGGGAATCTTAAACATCATAAAACAATTCATATAAGATAAAGGAATTCATAAAAATATAATTCCATCACAACATAATCAAATCAATGTAATAATAGGGATAAAAACAGAACCCTTTATTATCTTAGATGGAAAATAATTTTGATAAAACACTTGAACTCCATTCTTGAGGAAAATATCCTTTCTGCTTCAAAAACATTTTTCCTTTCTTAACATGTCATACAACTTTAAACTAAAAGAAGTTGATTAAAAATAAACTTGAAAATTTTTAAAGGAATATTCTTGGAAAAAATGTTTTAAAAATCCATTCATGCCGTATAATTTAAAAAACATCATTCTCATACTTTTGCCGGAAAAGTCAAAAAGTACCTCGTACGAAAAACGACAAAAGATTCCTTTCATATCTTTTACTAAAAACTCACCTAAGGGTAAAATTGGATTTTAAAAAATTTAGGTGGATGGAAATAATATTATATATTGAGGAAACATGGATGTGGATGATAAAATACACCCCAGTAAATACCAAAGTATAAACAATCTCGGATAAAAATGAGATTGTGATATTTCCCTTACATTATGTCCGATATGCTTTGTACGTATCCGAACCTCCTGTATAATGATTTAAATAATGTCATTAACTTATTACAGAATCATATTCATTGTTATGATATCATATATGGTTCACTTATGACTTTATATTATCCGTTCTTTTGTAAATTCCATGTTAAAGAAGCGTTTTGGGTAAAATCTTTTCATTTATCGTAGGTGTTTGGACTTGTTGTTCATGACATTATCATGATTTAATTACTTCCAGAATATAAAACATGATTTATATATCATATATATTCAGCATATATATATATATAATAGATAGATAAATGAAATGAAACACACCGTTCATGGAGATGGTAGTCTGTACGTACGCATGAACGCTGTTTTCCTTTCCTTATTATCTGGAATGGAAGTAAGTAGATGACATACATATATATATACATAAATCCAGTAGATTTAACATGTCATATATTTCATTATTATTCATTATATATACTTTATAATCATTCATGAATGGTTAATGAAGAGAATGAATCTCATCGCGTCGTGGAGACGGTAGTCCGTACGTACGCACGAGCGATGACATCGTTCTCATGATCGTGAACTTTTGTTGAAGTGTATGTATACTATTTCAGTATCAATATCACTTTATAATAATCATATATAGTTACTCATTACACCATTATACCCATCCAATTAAGGTGGTGGTGGAAAATAGATTTCACCACGGCGTGGAGACGGTATTCCGTACGTACGCACGCGGGGTGATTTTGTTTTCCGTAGGATGGATAGATGGTGAAATAGGATTGTTTCATACTTATAATAACATATCAGTATATGAGTGATACTGATGTTATTACTTCATAATGAAACAACCTAAGAAGAAGAAGTGGAAGAAGAAATAAAGGTGAAAGAATCGGTAACGGAAATTACCTCTTCTTTGAAGCGCCTCTTTGAGACCTCCTCTTAGGGCACTAAAATTGGTCTTTGAGTAAGACAAGAACCTCTAGGATGTTTCTAGGGAAGTGGAGAAGAAAATTTGTCAGGGGTTGGCCGAGCTTGAAGGCTCAAAGTTCTGTGAGGAAGAGAGGGAGGAGGTGCCCTTTTATAAGGGAGGAGAGGGGCACCTTTGGAATAAATAAACATATTATTTTATTATAAAGTCAAGTTCGGTTTTAAATAGCTCAAAATTGATTTATTTCGAGGATAAGGTGGGGATGGGTCAAAATACTCTCATCCAATAGAATTTAGACAAGTTTAGGTTCCTATTTTAACCTTATCATTTAGATTTAACATTATGTTTAATAAGTTTACTTTTACCGTGTCTTCTTGTGTTCTTATACTATAAGATTAATAAACATACTATAAGCAGCCAAACGAACCCCAAGTTGTTTATTATTAATATATATAACCTTATTTAAGTCATTTGGCCGAATCATATATTTTTAGTAATAAAATAACAATTACTAATATAATATTTGTTTTAAAAAACTATTTTATGTCAATTTTGACACTATTTAGTAATTGATTTTTTGTGAAAATCATAACAGAATTTTTAGTTCTAACCAAGTAAATTAAATCAATACAAACATGTCATATTAACCTATAAAATTAGTGGAATTCATAAAAAATCTCAAATTATATTTATTTGGCTATTTATAACATCAATTATGTCAATATTTCATTAATAAGATAAATTACTGCATCATTGTTGTGTCATATATAAATTAAATTATTTAATGTCTAAAAATTACAAATAAAATACCATTATGTAGGAAATATTTTTACCTTTCTAATAAATATTTATAGTCGAATTTATCTTATGTATAACCCCATATTAAAAATTATTTACTTATTAAACTTTGATTTTAACTATTTTAACCCTTCTTTAAATAAATTAATAATAAATGTCCTAATCTAATCCAAGAGGGCCTAAATGGTCATATTTTATTCCTAAGGTTGTTTTTGGTCGAATTACACTTTTCCAATAGAATTAGGACATGTGTTAGGGTAATAATAATATCATTTTTACCCTTAATTACCCTATTTACTTTTAACCGTGGTAAAAAAAAGGTAAAAGTTACTATTCACCAAAAATTATTTTCATCTCATTGAACCAAATTTTACTTACTGACATCAACCGCATCTCTCGAAGTTTCGAAATTCCACTCACAGAAGTGGTAAAATTAAGTTTTATGAAAAATTCAGTTTTTTTAAGTACCACTTAGTGGTTTCACTATTCATCAAAAAATGAAAGTTTCTTGAAAAATACCAAAAATTAGATCTAAGATATATTTGATATTATGAATTCAAAAATGATGTCTGTTTTATCAAATTCAAAACATATCAGTTGCATTAATTAATTTAAAAATTAATTCCCGTCGTCAAAACAAATAGCGTGTTCTTAAGAGATAATAACTATCAAAAGATTGACACTTGTTTATGACTGGTTTAAATGTGAAATTACATCCAATGATGAACAGTGTATTAAATTGTAAAAATATATTCTAAATATACTTTAAAACCACTCAAATTAATAATTTATCACTATTAATTATTTGAATTAAAAAATTTGTTTTCAATAAAAATTTAGTAATTTTTACTATTCATCAGAATATGAAAGTTATTTGAAAAGTACCAAAATTTAACCCTAATCTAATTTCGATATTCCGAATCCAAAAATGAATTCCATTTTGAAAAATAAAATTTACAAAATTTCAAAAGGTGGTTATTACTATTCATAACGGCTAGTTTTAATAATAGCATATCGTTGTTTAGTGAAACTCGGTATTGCGTACTACACATGCTATCGAGGAAGGTCGTGATTGTGTGTAATGCAAGGAAATTCAAGGATGTTTGTTGTGCAATCTCCTTTTGGTGTAGCTTACAACACAAGACATTAATGAAATTAAAAAGAATATTTTTCATAAAATCATGGGGTGTTACATTCTACCCCCCTTAAAATGAATTTCGCCCTCAAAATTCGTCGGGGTCATAAATGGTTTACTATTCGAAAGTTTCTTTGATAGAGACCCACATCGTAAAACTCTTTAAAAAAAGTATGAAACTTAACGGTTACCCAAATAAACTAATCACTGGGTTTCCGTATAGGTGAAAATATGAATATGGGAGAGAAATCTAACCATCATGTTCTGATGGAGTGTGGTAGAAAACATGGCTATGGAAAAGACAGCAATCACAAAGCCATAAATTTGTGATGATCTAGGGTACCATCTGATTCATCAGATATAAGAGCACTAGGACAACATTTTTTGGTTTTTAAGATCATTTCCCTAAAGTTGATGAAATTGGAATTAGAAGAAATACTTTCGTGATTTTGGTATAGTCTCACCGTTTGTCATTCTTTGGACAATTTCCACTTCATCTCTTAAAGAAATGAAGTTGAATTTGTCATTCGTGATGTGTTAGCAGATCATGGAAAAGAATGATGGTTCATTCCATCTATCTCAATCAAAAGGTTAGAAAAGTTATCAAAAAAATACACAAGTCCATATATAGTGAGATTAATCATATATAGTTCCTAAAATGGGCTTATACTTCATATATCATACTACTTAATAAAATAAAACTAGTTTCTACTAAACAGGGACTTCCTGTAGGCCAGTGGTAGGCGATAAAGGCCAGTCGCACTTCGGTTGTGGGTTCGATTCCCAGAGCCTTGTCCGACGCGATGGGTTGTCGCCCATCCTACAGGTTGTCCTTTTTCTAAAACTACGTTACTATAACATATCATAAATAATATCAAAAAAGGTTCTATCCTTAAACAATACTAACTTATGGTAACATAATCCATTCCAATCTTTAGGATTATCTAAAATACTTCGGTCCATGATCATAGTATAAAGAAAACGATAACTTGAAATGTCGTCAACCAAGCATGTGAATACCATCATTTATCCCCCATATATCTTGTTGGTCACATTCTAAAAATTCAAAGGCCTTAATCATGTATTCTCCAGAATACCCATTGAACCATAGTGAAAACTTTAATGCAGTTAAAAGTTAACACTTTTCACATACCAAAATCCTCAAAATTTTATAAACTCAAACCATGATATCACTTAGTCCTTATATCAATCATGAGCTCATAAATACTGTTAAACATTTTGTTTTCTCGTTTTCCCTTCATTATGCGCATATGATCTTATTTCCAAAAATATCTCAATCACTTTGAATACCACATTAGACCAATACATAAATATTCCAATACTTTATGATAAAACATTATTTTGGAATCCCATTACATAAACACTTAATCATTCCACCACATCGTTGTCATATTCAACATCCCCAATAGTGATCGCATGTGACTTCCCTTTGTCATTTGCCTTAAGAGGTTTCTCATGTCGATCATCACTAACCCTTGGATTAGGGAATTTATTAGCATAATGCCTCATTTCCTTGCACTTGAAGCATTGAAGTGTTGGTGGTGCGTTCTCTGCAGTGTTTGCTTTATACACATCATTAGAAACCCTTTTTCCATAACTTCGACACTCAGCTGCTCGATGACCTTCTTTTCCACACTTAAAAAACATTTTCTAGTCCCTTTAAGACAATCTCCACCATGCTTCATTCCACACTTTGTGCATAAGGAAACATTCATCTTCTTTTCACCATTATTTTGAGATTTCTCCTTGAACTCCATCTTTCGTTTCTTTTCAAAACCATGATATGGATATATAACACCAACTTCTATTTATACCTTCATATCACAACGCACAATTTCTTCATAGCTACTGAAGTCTCTTATAGCTAATTCTCTTCGAAGACTTAGTTTTAAGCCACTGAAAAATCGATCAACTTTACTTTCAGGTTGGATGATAATGCTAGATGCATACCTTGCAAGTCTTGTAAAATTCGCTTCATATATACCAACAGATTCATCATCCTTCTACTTCAGCTCAAGAAACTCCTTCTCTATCTTTGTTCGAAGAATACGAGGTAAGTACATACTGAAAAACAAGTTCTTGAACTCTTCCCATTCCATGGACTCAATTTCATCTTTTGGCCTCGTATTCTTGATAAGATTCCACCATTGATCAGCTTCACCTTCCAAACGATATACTGCTAAGATGACATTATCATGCTCAGAACATTGAAGAACTGAAAATATCTTCTCAGTGGTACTGATCCATTGTTCAGCAACATGTGGATCGGAAGACCCACTGAAAGAAGGTGGACGTTGCCTCATGAAGGACTCAATAGAATATTGTTCCCTTCTCTGCTCATTTGGAAGTCCAGAATGATTCATAGCTTGTGTAAGTATAGCAATAAGATTTTGCACTCCATCTCCCATAACATTTGTTTGTTCAGGAGGGAAATCATTGCATTGTCCATAGCATTGATCAACACGGTTCCTTCGGGTTCCAGCCATCGTCGAAAACCCAAAAAGAATAGTGTGAGAGGAAAAAATCATGCTAGGGAAAACAACATAATAAAGGGGGAGTACCTTCAATATCTAACATCTTAGGTTTAATTCTATGATCGTTAGCGTAAGTATAGTACTATAACCTATACGTATACTTAACCTTAGGGATATCCCTAGACATACCTTAAAAATATCTCTAGGGATCTCACTAAAGTTTTCGCATCCTAGTTTCCAAAGGTTGACTAAACCTTTCCTCTGATACCAACTGTAGAGACCCGAAGCTTGATGTACATTGACATTACATTACTTTTTTGGAATACTTTGTACATAACACACACACAAGGACCGTAATAGTTTAGTGTCTTTGGAAACTCGGAATATAATCTTTTAATCATGGTGAAAGATCTTCAAAATCTCCCATAAATATCTTCCTTTTTTTTACCTAAAACCTTTCTTTATATCCTGGGTAAAAGAAAACATAAAAGGGTGAGCTCAAATGCTCAGTAAGGGTAAACAAAAGAAATATCAATCACATCATATTCATAAGAACATAACATTTTGGAAATCTTAACTTGCAAAAGAGAGCATATTTTCAAAACATGGGATAAATCATAGTAGTGAAATGAAATCCCAATGATCATAACATAAAACATGAAACTTTGTGGAATACACACATAATCATAGAGAATCATATCTTATTAGTCAAGACTCATTGCCAAGACTATCTTAGTGGACAAAGTCCATTTCTGAACCGAGTCACCCTCATTTCAGTCCTGTTTCACTGAACCGGTATAACCTACCGTTCCAGCCATGTCTATCTCATGAGATATAAAATCTTTACCCAATGCATTGTAGGGAGATATAGGTCCCACCCATCTCATAATGATACCATTCTTATGTGTGCCACAAAATCATAAATCATATATCATTTCATAACCCATGTAATAAAAATGGGAATCATAAACATCATAAAACAATTCATATAAGATAAAGGAATTCATAAAAATATAATTCCATCACAACATAATCAAATCAATGTAATAATAGGGATAAAAACAGAACCCTTTATTATCTTAGATGGAAATAATTTTGATAAAACACTTGAACTCCATTCTTGAGGAAAATATCATTTCTGCTTCAAAAACATTTTTCCTTTCTTAACATGTCATATAACTTTAAACTAAAAGAAGTTGATTAAAAATAAACTTGAAAATTTTTAAAGGAAGCTTCTTGGAAAAAATGTTTTAAAAATCCATTCATGTCGTATAAGTTAAAAAATCATATTTCTCGTACTTTTGCTGGAAAAGTCAAAAAGTAGCTCGTACAAAAAACGACAAAATATTCCTTTCATATCTTTTTCTAAAAACTCACCGAAAGGTAAAATTGGATTTAAACAATTTTAGTTGGATGGAAATAATATTACATATTGAGGAAACATGGATGTGGATGATAAAATACACCCCAGTAAATACCAAAGTATAAACAATCTCGGATAAAAATGAGATTGTGATATTTCCCTTACCTTATGTCCGATATTATTTGTACGTATCTGAACCTCTTGTATAATGATTTAAATAATGTCATTAACTTATTAAGGAATCATATTCATTGTTATTATATCATATATGGTACACTTATGACTTTATATTATCCGTTCTTTTGTAAATTCCATGTTAAAGAAGTGTTTTGGGTAAAATCTTTTCATTTATCGTAGGTGTTTGGACTTGTTGTTCTTGACATTATCATGATTTACTTACTTCCTGAATATAAAATAGGATTTATATATCAAATATATTCAGTATATATATATATATATAACATATAGATAAATGAAATGAAACACACCGTTCATGGAGACGGTAGTCCGTACGTACGCATTAACGTTGTTTTCCTTTCCTTATTGTCTTGAATGGAAGTAAGTAGATGACATACATATATATATACATATATCCAGTAGATTTAACATGTCATATATTTCATTATTATTCATTATATATACTTTATAATCATTCATTAATGGTTAATGTGGAGAATGAATCTCATCGCGTCGTGGAGACGGTAGTCCGTACGTACGCACGAGCAATGACATCGTTCTCATGATTGTGAACTTGTGTTGAAGTGTATTTATACTATTTCATTATCAATATCAATTTATAATAATCATATATAGTTACTCATTACACCATTATACCCATCCAATTAAGGTGGTGGTGGAAAATAGATTTCACCACGGCGTGGAGACGGTATTCCGTACGTACGCACGCGCGGTGATTTCGTTTTCCGAAGGATGGATAGATGGTGAAATAGGATTGTTTCATACTTATAATAACATATCAGTATATGAGTGATACTGATGTTATTACTTCATAATGAAACAACCTAACAATAAGAAGTGGAAGAAGAAATAAAGGTGAAAGAATCGGTAACGGAAATTATCTCTTCTTTGAAGCGCCTCTTTGAGACCTCCTCTTAGGGCACTAAAATTGGTCTTTGAGGAAGACCAGAACCTATAGGATGTTGCTAGGGAAGTGGAGAAGAGACTTTTGCAGGTTTTGGCCGAGCTGGAAGGCTCAAAGTTGTGTGAGGAAGAGAGGGAGGAGGTGCCCTTTTATAAGGGAGGAGAGGGGCACCTTTGGAATAACTAAAAATATTATTTTATTATAAAGTCAAGTTCGGTTTTAAATAGCTCCAAATTGATTTATTTCGAGGATAAGGTGGGGATGGGTCTAAATCCTCTCATCCAATAGAATTTAGACAAGTTTAGGTTCCTATTTTAACCTTATAATTTAGATTTAACATTAAGTTAAATAAGTTTACTTTTATCGTGTCTTCTTGTGTTCTTATACTATAAGGTTAATAAACTTACTATAAGCTGCAAAAAGAACCCCAAGTTGTTTATTATTAATATATATAACCTAATCTAAGTCATTTGGCCGAACCTTAGATTTTTAGGAATTAAATAACAATTACTAATATAATATTTGTTTTAAAAAACAATTTTATGTCAATTTTGACACTATTTAGTAATTGATTTTTGTGAAAATCCTAACAGAATTATTAGTTCGAACCAAGTTCATTAAATCAATAATAACATGTCATATTAACCTAGAAAATTAGCGGAATTCATAAAAAGTCTCAAATTATATTTATTTGGGTATTTATAACATCAATTATGTCAATATTTCATTAATAAGATAATTACTGCATCATCGTTGTGTCATAAATAAATTAAATATTTAATGTCTATAAATTACAAATAAAATACCATTATGTAGGAAATCTTTTTAGAATTCTTATGAATATTTATAGTCGAATTTATCTTATGTATAACCCCATATTAAAAATGATTTACTTATTAAACTTTGATTTTAACTATTTTAACCCTTCTTTAAATAAATTAATAATAAATGTCCTAATCTAATCCAGGTGGGCCTAAATGGTCATATTTTATTCCTAAGGTTGTTTGTGGTCGAATTACACTTGTACAATAGAATTATAACATGTGTTAGGGTAATAATAATATCATTTTTACCCTTAATTACCCTATTTACTTTTAACCGTGGTAAAAAAAAGTAAAAAGTTACTATTCACCAAAAAATTATTTTCATCTCATTGAACCACATTTTACTTACTGACATTAACCGTGTCTCTCGGATTTTCGAAATTCCACTCACAAGAGCGGTAAAATTATGTTTTATGAAAAATTCAGTTTTTTTAACCACCGCTTAGTGGTTTCACTATTTATCAAAAAATGAATGTTTCCAGAAAAATACCAAAAATTTGATCTAAGCTATATTTGATATTATGAATTCAAAAATGATGTCTATTTTATCAAAGTCAAAACATTTCAGTTGCATTAATTAATTTAAAAATTAATTCCCATCATCAAAACAAATACCGTGTTCTTAAGAGATAATAACTATCAAAAGATTGACACTTGTTTATGACTGGTTTAAATGTGAAATTACATCCAGTGACGAACATTGTATTAAATTGTAAAAATATATTCTAAATATACTTTAAAACCACTTAAATTAATAATTTATCACTATTAATTATTTTAATTAAAAAAGTTGTTTTTAATTAAAATTTAGTAATTTTTACTATTCATCAGAATATGAAATTTATTTGAAAAGTACCAAAATTTCACCCTAAGCTAATTTCGATATTCCGAATCCAAAAATGAAGTCCATTTTGAAAAATAAAATTTACAAAATTTCAAAAAGTGGTTATTACTATTCATAACGGCTAGTTTTAATAATATCATATCGTTGTTTAGTGAAACTCGGTATTGCATACTACACAAGCTATCGAGGAAGGTCGTGATTGTGTGTAATGCAAGGCAAGTCAAGGATGCATGTTGTGCAATCTCTTTTTGGTGTAGCGTACAACATAAGACATTAATGAAATTAAAAAGAATATTTTTCATAAAATCTCGGGGTGTTACAATTTATGATCTATTCCTATGTCCAGACCCCATAACCACCATCATTTCTATTAGTTGGATTTGTAAACTTACAGGTTTATGATATAGTTAATGGGGGCCCTAAATACCATTGTCCAAGATAGTATCCCATGTTTACTTTTCATACTAAGCTCATATAACATCAATTCCCTACCAACTCATGTAGTCCTTACTTGTTCCTACCTCTAAACTTTATCACATAACTCAAACTAACATTTGATACCACTCTATCGTGACCCCATCCACCTAAAGGTGCCCCTTATGTGATGGAAATGGGAGAAGGTAGATAGTGATGCTTGAATACCACATCCAATAATCCATAAGTTTGTGAAAAACATCGATGCTTTATTATATACACAAATGGGAGTCATTAACCTCTAATTATTATATGAGGAATGAGAGATCTGATAAACCCACCATAAAACTCATGTACAAGATAAAATAAAATATCCCAATTATAGGCATGTACTGTCATAAAAACATAGACAGATCTAAAATAATCTTCATGTATGAAAATAAAATACTCTACAACAACATTAAATCTAAATATCTTCACTAAAGCTCCATGATATTGTAATGAAAAACATGATCTTAAACTACATCCTATGATCCTGAGAAATGATTTATATACATGTAAGTTTATAGAAACACGTATACTCTATACAATCCACTTTGGATACTCTCATGAAAAAGATAAAGACAGAATGATAAATCACAATCAATAAAATGTGATGCAAACTCATCAACAAATCAGGTATGTTATGTTCATATCCTCACCATGTATCTCCCAACAAGTATTAAATATAAGTGATCACATACTATATGATCAAAATAATGTACAATGATATTACTTTCCAAAATATTGTTTTCTTTTCCCCAATATCATACATCCTGATCAATCTCTCCCAAAAAAGTAAACCAACCCAAAAACACGTGGGATACTGTACCATATCTGGAAACGCATGAATAAAATTATATCATCATCCCATGACACAACTCTAGATTGTAACCGAGTAGTTTTATAGATCATCCATAGCTCATATTCCATGTATTATACCTCCAGTCATTAAAAACCATACAAAACATACCTATAATAATCTATTGGATACTATATATGAATATACATGAGTGTGAAATAACAAGAAGAAATTAAAACCCTCTACATGCATATTTGGGAACGGTACCCACCATGCATGCCATCTCATAAACTACTGATATAAGATAGTAGAGAAAGTGGGGGTAGTCATCCATCAGTTCATCTCCAATCTAGATATTGAGAAAAACCCATCCTAGAGTTCACTATGTGTCAGTCTCACTACTAAAAAGGGTGGAATGACATATAAAATAAAATAACATATATGATATAATAAATATCAAAAACACACAATGTTAAACAACCATGTCTTAGGCTCAATTAATTTTTTTTTCAGACACCTAACTGTTACCACTAAGGACTAGATATAAAATAAGAACACATACATTCAGGATGCCTTTCAATTCTTTCTTTCTACTAAATATATTACATTATGTCAATTCTTCTAATTAACCAATAACATTTTACTGTCATGATCATCAGAAAATTCTCATACCCTCCAAGAATAAACCAACATTTCCCATGGTTTTTAAGATTATCATCATTTTTATTCCAATAAGCCATCAAATCAATGGGTTTAAAAAAATAATTTCTCATTTTCGTTCTATAATTCTACATACACTATGAATATTCTTTATCTACAGTAAGAGATATACATAAACCAATCACAACCACTTACCACAAGCAATGGGGAAAGGAATATAGAAACAAGAAACCCATCCATCTCTCCCTTAATAAAAACTTATCACCAACAAATAAATTCTATATTTTAGTATAATAATAAGAGGAAATACCATCTTTAACTCCCTATATTAGACTTGTTTCAATCCCCAAAACCACCATACATATCATTAGGAATACGTCCCGCCACCAATAACATCAGCTTCTACCACAAATCCCCCCACCCATATCTCATCAACCATAATATATCCAAAGATAAAATAACAACACATAACAAGGTTTTCATCCAAATAAATCACACAATGTAGCAAGGAAAACCTCAATAAGTCAGCCATGCTTCTGGGCCCTAAATAAAAATGGTATCCAGTTTTCACAAGAAAGTAAGAACCCTCATCCCCAAACATTTATATTTAAAAAAATAATAATTTCATTCAATTTTATTTAAACTAATTTATTAATCAAAGGTTATAACCATAGTTAACCAATGGAATTAACTATTAATAGCTATATATTATGTAAACATGCTTCCAAGTAAAAATTCTAGTTTCATCAAACATTAAAGAATATCATTTTAAATTAACATGACTCTTTTTTATTTAATAAACCAGAATACCAGATACACATTCTTTAGTATATTCTATTTTCATAAGAAATAGTGGTTTTAAATAAAAATGCAACAAGAATCATTTTATTTATGTCAATTTATAAGAGTGAATAGTTTTGACAAACAAGCATCATTAATTCATTAGCAAATGTGCATTACTGAATTTATGTTATTTAACCATTTTTACCAAATCAAACACTCTAAACCAAAGAATAAATAAACATTATAACTATATCATAAATAAATATAGCATTGTATCTTGGGAAAAAATAGGAAAACTGTTATCATGGTGGAAACATATGTGATCTCTACGACCCAAACCATCATTTATTATGTAATATTGTTTAATATTTATTAATGTTAATTCGAAAAGTCAGGATAACTTTACGATTTCATATAAATTAATAAGAAATTGAGATATATTATAACCTTATTATATGTTCAATGTTCGTCACATAAGAGTGGATAAAGAAAGAACAACCACCCTCAAAAAAACACCACCAAGCTAATGGAAGGCTAGATGGAAACTAGAATCTATAAACCCCCATCAAGCCAAGCCAAGAACCCCAAAATAGTCGGTCTAGTTTACATTAAAATATAAAAAAATGATGAATGAAAATGATAAAAGATGGGAAATGTACCTTGAAAAAAACTCTTTATTCACTATAATCTGAGTTATAATCTATGAAGAATAGATCACTATGAATCAATGGTGTTGAATGAAATTTAACAATTAACAAATTCTATCAATATATATCTATCATGATACATCTCATAGACAAGCCTTAAAATCTCCAGAGCAATAATAAAATTAAGGAATGCTCAAAGGAGGGTCACAGATCAATTAATAGTGGAAGAAACAAACTAAAATCTCATTAAATAACCCCTGTTAACGGGTGTAGATTATCTTGTTTCAAAGTACCCATGATCCAATAAGATCAATGGATGTTTTGAATATTTAAATACAAGATCATCCACCACTGTAGCATCAGCCATGGCATGGCCATGTCTATAGTGGTTCTTCATCCAGTCATCCTGAACTAGAATCCCTTACAATGTGTTGACCATAGCTCATTCATTTTCCACTTAATACGGCTCTCAAAAATGTCTTGAAAGTCAATTTCAAGAATTTTTTTTTTGAAAAAAAGAATCCCCATGGAACCATGCCTAATGTCACACCCATTCTCAAGAGTCTCCTCTAGCCCATTTTAGACAGGCACTCACCAGGTCCAAAATGGCATCTAAAATGGCTTGCCAAACCGTTTTGATGGTTATGAAGCACCAACCACTGCATGTACAACCACCCATACAAAAAAACTATAATTTATCATTGTTTTTCTGGAAATAATATTTTAAAATGCTGCTAAATTTTAAATTTAGAGATATTCATAAGAAATCATTGCTAATTTATCCATTTTGTTTTAGGAAAAGTAGCTAAATTTGAGACGTTTATTAGGAAACATCACTAAATATATATGTATATCTAGCTCATTTTCTCGTATCGATGTATGCATATATATAATAATTTATATAAACTCATACACATATATATATAAACATTTGTATAAAAATATATATATTTATATGTATATTAACACACACACACACAAATATATATATACATATATATATATAAACGTATATATATTTTTTAAATTTAGTCGTGTTTTTTAGAAATCATGGAACATTTAGTGACACTTTTATCATTATTTTAAAACATGGCTAACAATATATATATAATTATAATTATATATATGTACATATACATACACATATATATTTATACACGCACATACACATATAAAAAATATATATATAAACATATATATATTAATATAAACATATGACATATATAATATAAACATATACTATATATGAAATTATATATAAACATAAAATATAAACTTATACATATAAACTTAAAATATATACATAATTTTTATATGAACATATATATAAACATGAAATATAAACATATATATATACACTATAACATATAAAATAAAATCATATATTCATACACACAAATATATAGTATAAACTTATATAAAATATGATCATATATATAATATGAACATTTATATATAATATAACCATATATATAATCATAAAATATAAAATAAACAAATATATATCATATATATAATATAAACATATAATTAAACATAAAATATAAACATATAAATATATATAATATAAAACTAATATATAAACCTATATATATAATATAAAATGTAAACATACAGCACAAAACAAACTATAATTTACTGACATTATTAAGAAAACTTCTCTATTTTAGCGACATTTTTACCTATATTTTAAACGGTGGATAATTATATATATGTATATGTATATGTATATGTATGTATGTTTGTATACATCCACATATATATTTATACACAAACACACACATGTATACAGACAGATATATATTAATATAAACATATAATATATATAATATATACATATATATGAAAACATACATATTTAATATTATATAAACATGTAAATAATCATAAAATATAATCATATATATTTATATAAAATATAAACATATATATGTATATATGTAAACATAAAATATAAACATGTATACATATAATATAAAATAAAAACATATATGTAAAATATAGATATATATTTATATAATATAATATAAACTTATATACATAAACACAAAATAAAAAATTTAAAATAAAAAATTTAAAAATATATATATAATATTAATTTTTAAATACTGAAATCTATTTATATATAAATAAATAAAACCTAAAACAATTAAATATTTTAAATTTAATCACGTTTTTAAGAAAATGTTTTTATTTTAGTGACATTTTTACCAGTATTTTAAAACAAGGCTAATTATATATAAATAATTATAATTCTATATATATAATTATAAATATAAATATGTATACATACACATAAATATTTTCACACACACATATATATTTAAACA
Source organism: Viscum album (assembly GCA_963277665.1). Lineage (NCBI taxonomy): Eukaryota > Viridiplantae > Streptophyta > Magnoliopsida > Santalales > Viscaceae > Viscum > Viscum album. Next base: position 1,221,569,413 of record OY728131.1, on the reverse strand, counting down.
CATATATATAATTACATATATATTAATATAGACATATGTATATTAATATAAACATGTGATATATATATATATATTTATATATTATAAACATATATATAAACATATATATTTATAATATGAACATATATATATATAATATAATATAAACATATAAATAAATATAAAATATTTACATATATACATATATATAATATAAGCATATATATAAACATTAAAGGTAAAAGGTAAAATATAAACACATATGTGTTAATATATATTTATATATTAATTTTTTATTACTAATATATATATATATATATATATAACATATTATAAGTTCATATTCAATATTAGAATGGGTGAGTTGGTCTAATTCTTCGTTGTGATGCGGGAGGTGAAGGGATCGACTTTAGGTGGAGGCCTAGTTTCTGTTTTCACATGTAACTTCTTATTTTTCATGTGTGTCGATGTTGGTTTCCATGTTATGAGGGGTGTGGACATTGGTATATACGAGTTTGGAGGAGCGAGTATGATGGGTTTTAGAGACATTTTGTGAGAGGAGGGGATATACTTGGGTGTACATGAGGGGAGAGAGGGGTTGGGGTGGGGGAGATTTTGTATTAGAGGGTTTAGGGGGAGTGGCTAGGGTGGGGTTGTAATATTTTTTAAAAAATATGAAAATTTGTGAATTTCAAGAAAAAATATCAATGTTTGCCAATGTTTATAAAAACATTGGTAATTGAGGCATCACTAATAATCAACATTTATAATCATTTCTAATTTAGAAATATTTATAAGCATCCAAAATCAGACTAAATTTATGAATTTAAAAAAATATCAATGTTTTTTAGAAGCATCGGGAAATGAATGGTGATTTACCGAATTTAAAAAACGTTAGTAAATGAGGAGTCACTAGTTAACAATGTTTGTAAATTTTTTTAATTATGTGATGATTATAAATGCTTCTAAATTTATAATTTTTATAAAAATATATAAATTAATTTTGATTTACTGACATTTATAAACAATTTCATTTAAAAAGGTGTTGCTATTTAGCGATGATTATAAACATTTGTAATTTAGGGATTCCTCATTTCTTGACATTTTTTATAATCCTCATTAAATTAATTATCAATGTTTATAGGTGTTTCAAACAGAAAAATGCCACAAATTTGTGATTTTTTTGGTACCGCACCAAGCTTCCAAAATGCACACTAGTATGGCATAGTGACCTGTAGAAAGAACCAATGCCCTCTCAAAGCCTCCAAAACACCTCCAAACTCCCACTTGACACCACAAACCCTCAATAAAATAAAAATGAATGGAAATTAATTTTTATATCATCCCATATGTTATGTTTGGGTCCTATTTATTAGTATGAAAGTAAGATTTATTTAATTTTATGGATTATGTTTAGATTTATAAGAGGAAAAAACATAAATAAACCTAGTAGAAATGATGGTTTCATAAAAAAATACATCTTAGTGTTGATTTTTCGTATTCAAGTGACTTTTTACTATGTTTTTAATATAATATTAGTTTTTTTCAATAATTACCATTTTTATTTTAGTAAATATTATTAACTAAGATAAACGAAGTAAATAATGAATCTAATGGACAATGTGATGATTGTCCCTATGAATAACTCAAATAGAAGGGATTCAGTGTGAAAACCATCATGGATATGATATATTAGGTTATTTTTAATATGTTTAACCATGTTGAGATTCCAAATACACTAAAGAAGAAATAACTCACTATCAATTACTTTATGTGACAATTATCACCATCTTATAGTTTATATTTTAATCCAAAATTATAGACTAGTGAATCAACATTATATAAAAGATAATTTTTTATTTAATTCTTAGATAATGAAAAAATAGTTTGGGTGGTTATTATTTGGAATGTGAATCATATCAATATTGGAATATGATCAATGACATGGACCAAGAGAAAAAAATTGAATCCATGGAATTGCAGTATTTTAGGGAAATATTTTTTAATAAATATTTTACTTCAACTCTTTACATCAAAATAGAGTTCTAGTTATTTGATATTATGAACAATGAGGATGAAAATGTTTATTCCTAGTAAGAAAAAATCATGATACTTGAATGTTTTGACTCATGTTTTATCATTTACTGTGGATTTAAAATTGATCAATTATATAGTTTCTTACTTTCATGTCCCTAAAAACTATTATTATAAGTGAATTAAGTAGTTATTGAACTTCCCTGGATCAATTAGGATCATTGAAAGGGGGTTTAATTAGTTATCACATTTTGTTGTACTTGAATGTTTATTAACATTATAAGGAATTTTTTCCTAAACATTGAAACATGTTTGAGTTATGATCCACTCAAATATAAATTTCAACCTCACATTTCATAGTAAACGAATATACAAATAGGTCAACCATAAGATAATTATAATGTTTGGTAAAAATTCTTAGTCCTTTTCAGGTTGGTTACCCCCCCCCCCCCACTTCAACATGGTTTCTGTAACATCCCAACAGAGGTGAAACATGCTAGTGCCCCAAACCAGTATGTTATGTGACCTCACGCATGCCTCCTTGTACGCAAGAGGCTTCCAACTAGAAGAAATGGTATTATATGCATTGTGGGGATATTATACTCTATTTATCATTGAATCACACTAGTGTAAATAAATTAAAAATATCCAAATGATAATAAACAAAAACCAAGATAATACCATAATTCATAACGAACACCGTCATATAATAATCCCAAAACATAGAGAGATAAACATAAACCAAAACAACAAATATTTAATGCGAAATAAGTTTCAAGTGTCAAATTAAAACTCAAAAATAAATACATGATAACAACTCCCATGAAGGTACTGAAACAATGTCTGTCTTTCTAATCCATTCTCCATCATGAATCCTAACTCATCCATGTAACATAGGAATATTTTCGTTATCCTATCCTATAAACATTAAATCTATTTGGGTATTGATCAGACATGTCGAGTTAGCTATAAGTACTACTATGTAGGAAACATCCAATGATGTCTAAAACAATATAAAATCTATAAAAATATATGTAGTTGAATAAGTAAAAAAGAAAAAATGATAAAGTAAGAAATTTTTACATTAAATTATTCTTTAATTAACCACAGAGGTCATTTTGTCCATAGTAAACCCCAAACCACAAATACCAAATTTACGTTGTGTTAGAGTTTAAACCATCCACCAAATGGTATCACATTTCATTCTATTATATGTTTTCATTAATCATTTAACTTCAATTTCACATTCATACAATGGGGGCCTAGAGAAGCAGTCTCGAACCCCATATGTATTTAGAGAAATAGTCTCTCTCTAACAAATCTATGATAAAATAAAAATAAATATATATCTTGGGTCCTATAGACATATTCTTGAACCCCATGGGTATTTGTAGCAGTAGTCCATGTCCCATGACTCATTAAAAAATATCACATCTCATAGTTCCACATTCATAACCAATTTTTCATCCATTTTCATAATTCGTTATTCAACTGATTTTAATAATCTCATTTATAAACCATATTAACAATCCAATTTACCAACCATGAAAGATATATAAATAAAAATTTCAATTATATCATCAAAAACCATGGGTTTCGCTCAATTTTGGACTCAAATCGTCAAAAAGACCAATAGATCCATGAAGTGTTTCATGATCACATAGAAGATAATTAATTTATTCAGTTTAGAATACAGTTCCCAAATGTGTAAATTTCAGTTTAATAATTACACACATTTAATTATAATCAAGACTATGGGAGTTGGAAATTAAACCACCTACCTCAAGATCCTTGATGATCATTCACCTGACTGAATTCCTCAATTGATGTGGAATGCTCCAATTCACAATGGTGGAGGACATATAGTATCAAAAACTAGTACCAAGATCCAAATAAATAAAACTATCAAAACCTAGATCTAAATCATCCTAAATGGAGAAAAATCATCCCTCTTTACCAGAAAAGAGAGATGAGGTAGATAGAAAAATAAATAGGGAAGAAAGAACTTATCAGTGAGGGGATGATCCTTTAACCGGATCTTCGATTCATCAAGAAATATGTTTGTGGAGCCTTGGAATCTTTTAAGGATCCTCCATGGTGAAATGAATTCATATTAGGTTGAGACTATAGGATTGGGTAAATAACCAAGGGATTAGTAATTTTAATAAAATGTGGGTGGGGGTCTTAAACCCACATGCATGGTTTGCAAGGAATATGCTCATGGTTTCCCAAAATGTGTTCCATAACCATGTGACCCAGCTTATGGGGTTCACAGTTTTTCCTAATTGGCACATGGTTTGAAAATTTCTATACCCACCATGAAAATCCCTAATATTTTTGGGTGAATAGATTAAGGAGGGAGGATGCAATATATTTCCAAACGATGTAAAAAATGTGCACTTCCTCCTATGCCACCAAAATAGGGAACAATATTTCTAAGGAAAAACTGTAGAATTTTCCTTAACCGTACACCAAGTATCACCAAGATTCTGAGGTAAAATGGTTGATCCACTGATCCAACATATCTACTTTTCTCTCCAATATTTTTTCTTGAACACATCCATGCTTCCACCACACTCGAACTATTGGCACGACCTTTTTCCACAACACTTTCTCACTATGATCCATAACATGATTCGAATTATCCTCAAAGGATGCATTTTCCTCAAGCTCAAATTTATTAGTGTCTATCACACTAGATGATTTGTGGTGATACTTTCAAAGATGTGAAACATGAAAAACATAATGAATAGCATTGTACCTATGTGGAAGATCTAATTATTATTCCACTAGTCCAATCCTCTCCATTATCTCCAATGTTCCAAAAAAACATGGATTCCATAGGACCTTGCCTTTTAATCCTAGGGTGACCGAAACTAGGTGACACCCAAATGGACACACAGTCATCAATAATAAATTCAATGGGTCTTTGACATTAACAACCATAAAATCTCTACCTATTTCAAGACATACCAATAAATTTCTGAACCAGCTGAACCTACTCTGATCTCTCTTACATTACACTCAGTTCCAATAACTCTACCTCACTTCCTCCATTCAACATATATGTGATCTTCATAGCCTACCATAAAGTGCCTCATATGGTTCCATATTAATAATTTCCGGATAACTATTGAACTTGGTGAATTCAAATGGTATTATGTGCTTCTCCTAAAATACACAAAACATTATGATGAATTCCCATAGAATATTCTCTAATACCTGAATAGTACATTCTGATTTCCCATCCATATGTGGGAAAAAATCCATACTAAGGAATACCAAGGTACCCAATTCCTTCTGTAAGACTTTCCATAAGCAGGAAGTAAATAATGAATCCTGATTTGAAACAATGCTCTATAATACCACTTGTAAATTGACTATCTACCAAATGTGCATTCCCTCTAACTAACCAACTATTAAAGTATCTTGGATGAGAAAGAAACTAGCTACATTAAATAATCAATCCACAATTACCAATATAGTGTCATTATATTATGGAATCTTTAGAAGAAACACCATGAAGATCTTGATAAATTTGTCCCATTTCTGTTTTGAAATGGAAAATTCCTATAGTAAACCATCATGTCATTGATTCTTGGAATTCACCTATTGAATGTTGCAGTATCATGTCACGAACCCTAAAATATCATTTTTCATTCCCAAACCCCATACTCTCAATGTATTTTATATTTAATCTAGTCAAACCACGATTTACCACCCAATTTGAGGTTTGAAACTCACATGTCATCTCTTATCACATACTCATAGAAACAAAAACTTGGTTTTGGACATAGATGATCTCATCTTTTTCTATAGTCTAATTATTTTCTGACTTCCCATATTCAAGGCTTTACCTCAGGTTCAAACACACAAAATCCTCATATTACCTCTACTTTATGTGGCTCACAAGTGTGGACTCAAAAGATAATGATATAAGGGTTATCTACTCCTGGAAATCCTAAATGTCAATATGCATCTCAAACAACAATTCCATCATCTTCCACTCAAAACTAAAATCCTTAATTGCCTGAGTCTATGTATTCTTCTCAAAGTATCAATAACACTATTTCCCTTCCTCGGTGTAAAACCTAGAAAAAATTCAAAAGAATTCATATAATAAATCCATATGTACTGATGGAGGATAAAATATATCTGTTATAAGATATAATTTAAGATTTGTTTGTCAGTATACATAGAAAACTTTTTACCTAAACGATGATACCGTTAAAATATCATGAAATAACCCACTATAGCTATATCAAGAACATGGGTTGGGAAATTTCCTTCATGTGCCCCCAGAATTTAAGAAACATACACCACAACTCCATCTCCTAGCATCAACACTTCTCTATGTCTAGACCTGGAAACATCACAAAACTTGGTATACTTCTCACCTAGCTCTAGTAGGATGAAAATTGGTGTGGTGGTCAAATAATTCTTTAAATCCAAGAAAGCATTACCATAAGATCCATAACATTAAAACTTGATCCCATTATTGGCAAATCCAAAAAGTGGTGAATCAAAATGAAAAAAGGCATAGATAAATCATCGATAAAAACCTTCCGACCCCTGAAAACTTTGGATATCAATAAAAATTATTGATATGATCTTAAGAAACCAATTTATGCACCATATATGGGCCCACTAACACACCTTATCCATATATGATATAACCAATGAAATCTAACCAATCAATCTAGAATTGAAACTTATATATCGTGGCATATAATTTATGCTCTCTTAGTGTATTTAGTAAATTTTCTAGATGTTGGTCATGGTCATCTTGTGTCTTGGAGTAAACCAATATTTCATCCAAAAAACCACAAATGGATCCAGGTATGGGTGAATTATTTTTTTCATCAAGGCCATTAACAATTTAGGAGTGATTATTATCCAATAAGACATCATGGAGAATTTATATAGTTCATACCTCCTTCTAAAAAAATACTACAGTATATCATAAGTTCTAAATCTCAACTAATAATACCTAAGACTCAAGTAAATCTTGTAGAAAACACAAACTCTACTCAACTAGTCCATGAGATCATCGATGTGTGGAATAGGGTACTAGTTATTCAAAGTAATCTAGTTCAACTTCTGATAACAAACACATAAATTCAAGGTACTATTAGATTTATTATAAAACAAGACTAGAGAACCCCAATGTAACATTCTAGGATGGATAAATCCCTTAATCCCTCAATTATTACAATTGATTATTAAGTTCTTTTACCTCAATTGGTGCCACATTATAAGGTTGAATAGAAATCGGTTTAGCATCAGGTATGACCTCAACTGTGAACCTAACATCCCTCTAAGGTGAATCCATGAGAGTTAATCATGAAATATGTCCCAGAACTTGTCCAATATGGGTGGAAAGACATAATTCTTAACACCCCTATCATTTAGAAAAATAATTACAACATGGGAGGTGATATCCCTAGTTGGTAATAAACTAGCCATGTATAACCAACTAGGATGTCCCACTCTACAAAATGAACATAATTGTTACCCTCAGGGAACATAAATTTCACCCTCGTATAGTAACAATTGATATAGAATCGGTATGATACCAGCAATTCCATACACAAAATCAATTTAATGTCTAACATGTCAAGTGTAAGAAACCAAAATTTTATCAATGGAAATTTCATTTTCATAATTATGTTATATATTATAAATCACATAAATGACATATAAAACATAATAAAATCATTATAAATAAAGAATGAATAAAATAAGAAGTATTTATTGAAATTAAGGAACCAAAACTAATGTAAGAGTGACTTGAACTTTGGAAAAGGAATTTGAACCTTTTGAATTGTAAACCAACCAATAGAATAGTAACCTCACCAATGAAATTATATACAAAATTTATCCATATTATAAATAAAAAAATGATATAATTATATCATATTATAATTAAACAACTGTTTAGAAAATCATAAATTAAATATTAATATATTTATAAAGCATTAATGTTAATCTACAATTATATACTAAATGTAATAATTTTAAAAATATTATTTTCTTAAAATATATTAATAAATTAATATTTTGATCTTTTAATTATAAGATAATTTTTTGAGACCTTAATTAATTTATCGAAGTGTTATAAAACTAGTTATAATTTTAAAATTGGTATTTTTTGTAAATGATGAATTAACTAAAAATTAAATTTCCCATTTTTAGAAAATTATTTTCATAAAATGGAGTCCATTTTTTAATTTTACACACTGAAAAAAGATTGGGTGATTTTGGGGATTTTTCTAAAATATTTGATTTTTTTTGAAAAGTGAAATACTGTAATTTATTGTATAATCTAAATACATGAATTATTGTGTCATGGATGATGTTTCAAGGATATAAGCAAAAATGGTTCTAAAACACATGAATTAGTTACTATATTTTGTTACAATAATCCATATAATTCTTGGTATTAATCCAAAATAATAAAATAATGAATAAAATAATGATAAAACTCCCATATCATCCACTATAAATATAACCCTTCACCTCCTCTTCTCCTAAAACCCTCAAAATCATGAGGCCTATCCAAATTTTTATCAATATACTTACCAAAATTCTCCCCAACATCCAAGAAAACTTTTTCTCAATAAAATACCAAACTCAAGTCCCTCAAAGGGGTCCTCAAGGAGAATAATTGAATATGTAAAACCCCACTTCTTTTTTTAAATTATTTCCAATTTCTTTTATTTTCATTTTCTATTAGTACCTATACTTTTAAAAGGGTAATAGTAGCTCCATTATATCACTTTTATTGGAATTTTATTATCTTTATGGAATAATACATTAATAACTCTTTCCTCATCCCTCTTTTGTTCTAAAAAATGAAAACATCGTCTCTGATTTGTTAATTTATCGCATTCAAGGATGAATATTTTCCAATATTATTTACCACCTTCAAGGATGGATGTAAACCGATTTTTATGGTTAAACCAGATAATAATATTTTAATTACATTGTATGTTATTTTATATAAACATTATTTATTCATGATATTAAATAATTGAACAAAAATAGTTTGTGATAATCAAGAAACCCCCAAATTAATCTAAATGATTATCATTAACATTTTATCTAATTTTTCATCCTCACCCAAAATAACCAAATTAATTTTATAACCATTTAATATTGTATGTGTTCATTATAAACATATAACTTCAATTTTGGATATCTACTCCCATTTCACATAATCTTTCATACATTTATTCAAGTGAACCAGGCATTTAAACCAAGAAAAAAACACTCCTTAACGATGAAATTTTATCGCATAACTCATCATAAAGTTAAAAATGAACATAATAAGATTATAATAAATCAAAAAAATGTATAAATTTGTTTGAATTAATTAATTTATTGATTTAATTTCTATATCTGGAACACTAAGATCAAGTAAAGAACTGTTGCGGGCATAAGGTAAGGTATTCTTTCAGAACCTCCAATTTTACTTCGGGTTGTGGTTTATCTATATTTTATCTAATGAAACTCTATTTTATTTTTATATAATTCTTTTAAATTCTATTCAAATGTTTCAAAATAATTTATTCATATCATTTCATCCTTATTTTTATGGATATACAAATTTTAAAAAGGTATCCTTCTCAATTCTTCCCGATGAGTAGGCCCGATTAATGGGAACATTCTAATTTCTCACCAATTTTAAAGTTCACTCTATAATATATTTTAATTGACATTTATTTTTCTAAAATCACTGATTTTATCATGAATAAAAATCTTGGTTAATTTCTAGTTTTATATAAACAATTATTAACCTTACATTTTAATGAATATTAAAAAATTTCCCATAAACTGCACTAAAATAATTTATTTATAATGTTTCTTAAACACTATTTTGAAGGTTTTCACTTAAGTTTGATATTAATTATCATGATATATGCCAATTTTCCATTATGAATATCCATTTATGATTCAAATCCACTCTTTCATGGACACCATTATGATATTTCCTATTGATATGCCTTTTTGACATGATTATGATACCCAATTATTTTCATAGGTTACCCTGATTTTTTTGTATGATTATTTATGTAAAATTATAGAAGTGGGACACAAATTCATGAACCTGTTATTATGGGTTCACTCATATAGAACTTAAATACATTAAGTATTGTTTAGTTTCATGAGACTTCATGTGTAATGGTCTTAGTGGTTACACTACTAGAAATTTAGGCTATATGAATGGGTTGAAACTATGGTTATAAGACCAAAAACCATTGATATAGGTTATATCCCTAGTTCAATAAATCATGGACACTATTGGAATGGGTATAGGGAAACGTTTATATCCACAGTTTCAAATCGTGGAAAAAGCCCTATGGCCATAGTTTCAACCCATTAATAAATCCCAATAGCCTTGGTTTGAAACTATGGAATACTTGTAATCTACATAGGTCATATAGCCATAGTTTTAAACCATGGCTATAGGCATTACCATTAAAAATAAACACCCCCACCCCCCTTGGAGAGACCCCACCCAACACCCCATAGACATAACCCCCTATTGACTCCCTTGCACCCCCTAAGACAGACCCCCCCCCCCAAGCACCCCCTACACACACTCCTCCCCCCTTCAGACCCCCTTGCACCCCCTGTAGTCCCCCATTGAACCCCCTACACACCCCAAATCTCCCCCTTTAGACCCCCCATGACCCCCCCCCCCCTCCTGGAGACCCCCTTGGATAGCCCCTGACCCCCCCCCCCCCTCCTAGACACCCCCCTAGACACCCCCTCCCACATCGACACCCCCTACCTCTACTACAATCGCAACCCCTCCCTCCACACCTAAGATAACTGATAGGTGTTCTCCATGGGGTTAGATACAGTGAGTTGAAACCCACAATGAGATCATTTTTTAAATCTATTTACCAGGTCAATAGGCCATTGGAAGATCATTCTCAGTTAAAAATTCATATGGTTAGGAGAACCATGATGTTTATTCAAACTTCAAGAGAAGTAGTATGTTGGAGGTTACCATAATATTTAGGATGAATCATTTGAGGAAACCGAGGAGTGTCATATGGGTGTGGTGAGATCCTTCTTGGTGTTAGAATCTGTAGTGAGTGAGTGGCTCGACATCTGGTGTCATGCATCCCTTGATGATTGGATTTTTGTAATCGAAACATGTTTAGAATTCATAGATGGGGAATAGTGAGTTTTGGAAATTAAAAACCATAGTGGTTTCTGAGACATGTTTTGACAAATATTATGGCTTCTCAGGGATGAGAAGTATTATGGTGGGAAGTTTTTAATTCCCCACAGGTTTCTAATTCATTATTTATGGAGGAAATTTGTGTTTTAAAATGAATCGTTTATTATTTCTTAAATTGGAATTTGGGTCAGGAATCTGAACATTAGACATCCCTAAATGGTATTTTTGGATTTGGTTTGAGTCTCTATTGGTACCTATGGGTTTTGGGTGGATGTTGGTGGAGGTTCAAGGTAAACATTAACTGAAATTTAAGCTGTTGTATCCTTCTATGTTTTGAACCATAGGGTTTATGCCTTGAATGGGGTTGGTTGAGCGGTGAACCCCCTATCATGAATATTTCAAGTTTTGAACCTTAGTTCAAGCCTTGAAATTCTTAGGGATAGGGATTCATGGTGTGAAACCCTTAGTAACACCTCGAATCGTGCCTAGGGGAATTTATTTTAAAATTTTTAATTCTATCTTTTTCTATGTTAAGTAATTCATGACATAGAATATATGGTGATCTTAGGTGAAGAAAATTTTAAGTTGTACCTCTCATCCCACATCCATCCTTCCTCAAACATTAGGTTGGGCTATTTTAAGATGCATTTCAATGGAAACCACACCTATGAACCCCCTAACCCCTCCCCTGGAACAACCCCTTATCCCCTCCACCATGCACACCTGGATCCACCCCCCCCCCCCACCTGCACTAGTCCACCCCCTACTTCACCCCTGCCCCCTCCCCTCTAATGCAACCCTCATCCCAGCCCCCCATGCACCATCCCCCAGCCCCTCCTTCACCAGCTCCAAGCACCTCCCCCCCCCCCACCCACCTACACGAGTCCCCCTAATTCTCTATAGCCCCCCCACACCATCTCCCTACACTTTCCCCAACCCTATCACACACCCCTCCCCCTTCCCTAGCACATTATGCACTAAAGTCTTTTGACATCATAGCACTATTCTAATAGGGGATAACTCGTCCTTAAGTGTTAGGCCTAAATTATTAGATGGTATTAGGGTTTTAATAAATATTTTATTCACATTTGGATTAGAGAATGTGGATCTAGATATAATTGTTTATCCTATGAGAACATGAATCAAGTTATGTGTTGTCCTTAGTTTAGTTTCTTTTCTACACATTAGGCTATACCAAAGAATATATAATGCTTTTTCCATGTTTAAGACAATAGGAGATGAAATTACATAAACTAGTAATCCCCTACACTTAGAACTCATAAATAGATATTTCCTTGATAATGCTAGTGGTTATTAGAAATAATGTTTTTAAAACAATTAAGAAATTATGGTAACAAGTTTCAAAAAAATTAAGCAATTGTATAATTCAAATAAAAGCGTTAGGAAAAGGGAACCTACCTCAACCTCAAGGCACATCTTCTTTTAATGATGAAAACTAAAATCATACTTTATTTTTTTCTTTCACACATATGAAAATAAACATATATATAAGGACACTTAGAGCCTATGTATATATTTACATGGAAAAATATGCACAATGGGGTCCTTAGATTTTTTTTTACTTTCATATACCCCTTTAAAATTACACATGTATGCATTTTTCTTATCCATATATAAGAACACATTTCTCCAATATATATATATATATATATATATATATATATATATTCATACCACCATGAGTGAATATATATAAAGGGGGACTTATAAATGTATATACATACAGATGCATACACATGTAATACTTCCTCAATGGCAACTTGAATCCACCTCAACAAGATCCAAAATGCACTACAAAAATACAAGGAACCCAAAATCCCAAAATCTATAATTAAAGTTGGGCCAAATAATAAAAATAGAATAAAACATTCCCAAATCCGATTTTGAACTCACTATATTTGATGGTGGTGGATAGAACTGGCTTCATCATAACAAACCACTTGTAAGGAAATAGTTGGAAAAGAAATGTGATATAGTGATTTCTTATTTATATGCGATCATTGTGTGAACTATAAATGATAAATAATACATTAATTCATAACAAAAGATGAACAAATAATATTTAGATTGATATTTATATCATAATAATAAATAATATGATCATTAAAAAGAATTTTTGTTCAAATTCCATCATCATCTGAGTTGAAAATTCATTATTTAATTTATATTGAAATGAAAATTCATTTTTTCATATTCCCTTATATAGTGGGATGTTTAAATCCATACACTTTGTAAAAAATTCATATGCATTGGCACAATAAGTTAAATGTTGGGACTACCAAAGTTGAACACTAGCTAAATTCTCACACGGGTACTAAAAAATTGTTCCACTCAATGTAGACTTTATTCATTTTTTATTTTTGAGATTTTCTCCCCCATTATTCTTTATAATCAATCAAACTTAATCAAATTTTCGAATATAAACCATAAATGAATTAGGAAATTATCAATTTTCATTTTCTTTTAATTTTATGTATAATAATATATTTATCAAGAATGAATAAGTCTCTAGAATCTTGGGATTACAACCCCCACCCCCACTCAAAGGATTATTTCAATTCTTCGTTACCATGTTTGTTTTAACGCATGTATGATATCAGTTATATCCTTATATGTGTTTTTAAATGGATATTTATTTGATAGTATACCTAATGTAAAGATATTTACCAAGTCAAACCATTGTGATCTATTTTATTCTCATTCAAAAATGACCCCATGGATTTACCACCACACCATATTCACTAAACGCCTCTTTTAGATGAAAATCATCATCATCCCTATGAAAATTTCCCACAGAAATGTTGTGACTTGAAAAAAATGTATAGGGACAAAATTATAGTTAATAAAATCCTCTTAGAGCAGTCATGTTTACTATGAACTAACCATTAGTGTAATATTATCTCCTAATTGTTATCAATTGAGGAGTTCAATAAGATGTTATATTGGATGTAATATTTTTTTCATAAAACTCACTCATGAGTTACTATACAATACTTACCCTTTCACACTACCCCCCACCCCACACCAACACCCCCACACCCCTTTCCCCCCTACACACATCCCCGCCCCCAGCCCCCTTCACCCCCACTACCCCCAAACATTACCCCCCCCCCCCACACACACACTTTCACCCCTATCCCCCCTACACCTACACCCCCACTACCCCCACCACCTGCACCCCAAATTCCCCCCCTCACCTACACCCCCACCCCCCTCCCAATGCACCCCCACCTTCACCACCAAGTTCCCCCACCCACCCACCTACACCCCCCCCCACTTACACTGCCCACCCACCTGCACCCCCACCCACCTGCATCCCCCTCCCACCCTGAACACCCACACCTTCACCCCCACTACTCCCCACACCTTTCACCCCAACTCATTTGAACACCCCCCCCCCCACACACACACACACCCCATTCCCCCCTCCCAGCCCCCTACACACTACACCCCAGCCCATCCCCCTTCACCCCCACTTTCCTATACACACTGCTCCCCCAGCCTCCTTCACCCCTCAACCCTTCACCCCCACTGCTCCCCCAATAGGGGCGCGTTTTTTATAATAGAGTAACATAATTATATAAACATAAATGTTGGATAAACATGGTGTGATAACGTTTATCTTATTAAAGACCAAATTCACGTTAAATATTTAAATGAGATGACATCGTATTTTTCTTTTTCGACCTCAAGTCCAATGATAATCTTATGCTACAAACTTTGATACTTCACTACAATACCTAAGTAATTATATGTATAATATAGTGGTGATTATGAATAATTTTATGGAAAGTGTTCATGATGTGGGTATTTTGAGATAGTGAAAATATAGATTTAGGGTACATATTAACATTGTGATATCCAAATGAAACACTATAGAGAATTTTATCAGGGTATAGGTAAAAAATGATAAAATGATGACCATTCCATGATGATGATCCTGGTGAGATTACAAACCACCGATAAGAAAAAAAGAGACTCTACCACATTGTAGCGAATTTCATAAGGATTTCCAGAAGTATGAGACTCGCATAAAGCCTTATTCTGTGAATAATAAAAAAATATGTATGTGTGTGCATTTGAGTTATTAGCCTAGTTCTATATATGTGTACTTGAAAGTAACATTAGATTCATTGGATAGAGAATATTAGTCATTCATTCATATGAATAGATATGATGGTGCTTATTTTTCACATTCAAATTCCCAAATCATGAGGTTTGTTCAATGATTCATGTTGAGATGAAAGAAGCACCCACTGAGGAAGTAGCTAAAGTTAAAGAAAGCTCATGATAAAAGAAAAAAATTAATAGGGAGATAATAATGATAAAGAAGATATATCTCTCAGGAATAAAACAATAAATCCTGTCTTCATCATGATTATATTATGATGACATCTAACCAAGAATGAATATTAAATAATTGTCTATGAATTACCATGTTAAGAAGACGGATAAAACATATAAATCTAGTGAATCATATTTTTCCATGAAGATGATGTAATTATAAATTTATATCATTATAGTTGCTCTGATCAATTAATAAAAAGTGCTGAGGACAATATTTTCAAATATCTATTTAATTAGTAATATGCATATTCATGTACTTACATTGAGTAAATATAATAATGATTTACCAAATATAGTGTATCTTTTATTTTTATCCACTTAAATTTTTTTTGGAATAATTCAATTGTCTTAAAAATGAATCAGAGATGGTGGTGATTTCCTTATCCAAAAATGATCTTGAATGTGTAAATATTACTAATCAAATAAAGGCCAAAAACACAAGGAGTTTTAATCTTTAAGGAATGTACTCCATATTTGAGATGGATTTGTTGAATGAAATCCAAGAGGAAGTAAAATCCTCAAAAAGTATATATGTATAGAACTATACATATAAATAAGTATTTTCCGTCATGAATAATGAAATGACAGTCAAAGAAAATAAGATTAAATAGTTTGACTATATCTTATAGGAAAAGAATAAAATTCTTGATGATGAAGTTGATAAAATCAAGAATCCCCATGAAGATAACATAAAAACAATTGATAATGATAGAAACATATTCAATACGAAATTATTATAGCATTAAGTTACACATAAAAAACTATAAGTATCTCAACCTTGGACTTTATTGGTCTTTGAAAGAATTATTTCTCCATGCATTGTTCGTAGGAAAACTCTTATAAAAAAATATCTACAACTTGTTCAAAAAAAACATCTTGATATCATCTAATGATCAATATTCAACATCTATAAAAACAAAGGTACTAACCACATCTGAAAATTTTATTTCTAATAAATCTATTTTTTAAATATTGTATGAATAAATTAAAAACCTATAAAGAATTGGATAAATAGAAGTTAAGATAAATCGACCAATTTATACAAGGATTCGGATAGTAATTGTATGAATTCATTTTCTATATATTGAGCCCAAATAGTTGAAAATAATTCTCAAAATTAGTATACTATAAGATCTAAAAAAATATCAGTAGTATGAAGTTCATAAAAGAAAAATAACTTTTGAACGTTTTTACCAGTATTATAGCAGGCTTCGGCATAATGAATATGAATTTTGGAATAATATATCTCCTGCTGAAATTAAGATAAATCCATAAATGAAAGGGAGTAAGCCTATGAAAAGGCAACAACTAGAGGTGAAAGGGAATAACATATATACTATAAACAAGTATTAAAAATTTGAATATCTCTATTTTATATGTAATGGAAGTGGTCACATGTGTGATTCATGTTTATCTAAGTATGAATCAAAATAAAATAATGATAAAAGATCATAAAATTAAATAAATAATGTTGAGTCATCCTTGCAAAAGAAATAGAATATTGATCAACTTAAATGCATGTACAATAATTTCAAGAGAAGTGATATGTTTAATGAAATTAATATGAAAAAAAATCCTAAAAATCCATATGAATAATCCAAAGAAGATATCAATATACCCATTAATTATTTATTTATATCATTAGTTAATTTGGAAATGGAAAAAAAGAAATAAGAATAAGATAAAGAAAGTGCTAAAAGAAAATATCTTATTCCATATAAAGATAGAAAAGACAACCCCTATGAGGGATAATCAAAAGTAAAAATCCTATAAGTCAGGAAATGGTGTTTGGGAGGTTCAAGAAGGCTATTCAAAACTCAAATAGTTTCTTGAAAATTTCACCAACCCAAGATGAAATCTTGAGAATAATGTAGAATGTAGTAAGAGATGTATGTGATTTTATGGAACAAGCTAAAAATAATATATCATACAAATAAATTAGAATATAATTCATTTTACCCAAAAATTTAATGAAAAAATAGAAAATCTAGTGTGAAGAATTTACATAAAATTTGATTACCAAAAGAAATAGTATCGTGGTTGAGAAGAAATTCTTAGCCATTTTTCTCACTCTAATGATTTAAAAAGGTTCCACCTTATTCCTTTATTATTTGTGTTTTATTTTTTGTGTTAACCATGTATGTAATTAAAGGGGAGGTTTGTTCTCAGATAGAGAGAAAATGAAGAAAATTAAGCTAGAATAATAATTCATGATCTAAAAATGTAACCATCTTTGTACAATTTATCAAATGGTATTATAAATTACATCTGAATAAAATATCTATCCTGATGAAGTATATGAGGAGATCATCCCTTGAGGTGGAGTTTCTTGAGAATCCTTCACAGTAAAAAATTCATACAAATCTGAATTTTGTATGGTTCTTGTGAGAGTGTAAAGAATGTTTTACAATTGTAGTTCTTGAAATCCATTCACTTATGGAAATTTTTTTGGAAGTGAAAGATAGTTTCTTCTATCCTCTAATAATAATCATAAGAAGTAGATAAGATTATATAAAAATATTCATGACATAATTGGACAGAGGCCAAACTGGAAGGTTTATTAATTTTCTTCTCAGTGCTATATTACTCATAATACTATTTAGAAAATGGTAATTGATTTGTTTTAAAAAAATGGATAGGGCTTTATGTCATTACCTGAATCTAGTAATGAGGAATCAATGAGTAAATAACCAAGATCAAATGATTGATTCTAGCTAAGTCCAGAATATGTGAATATATAGAGAGCCTATATAGGTTAGTGTACGTATTAGGGTGCAAGTGAGTGAGGGGTACATAACATTCACATATGCGGGTCGGCATGGTGTGCCATGAGAGAGTACCGAGCCATATTGGAATTTATCTTGTAGCTAATGAGGATACATTTTTTTATAAGTTACAACCTTAGTGTGGTACCGATCAACCTATTAAAACATGTACATGAGTGGAATTTGTAAATGAGATGATGTCGTCTTTATCGTCTTCAACTCAAGTCTAAGGAGATGTATGCACTACAAATATTGATACCACTCTGCAATAGTCAAGTAATTCATTATACAAGATTATAGTGATTATGAAATGAGAGTATGGACTTGGTTTTTTTGTAAGTATAATAATGAATTGAAAAGATTGATGTCAAGGATGCATTAATAGCATGATATCCAAATGAATCATTGTAAAGAAGAATATTTGGGTATATGTAAAACATTGAGATAAAGATGACCATTCAATAGGGAAAATCATGGTGTAATTATAAATACATGTGGAATATGGGAAGAATCCATAATGATTTCTAGAAGGCTGAGACTCAATGTCATGTACAGAATCTGGTCACCATCTCACCTGGCTCCAAACCCAGCCAACGATAAGGACTGAAGGGTATTCTCGATCCCCATGGGATGGAACAAGTGCCTGAGCATCATAAACCAAAAATGGGAATGATTTACCCGAGAGTATAAACCAAAAACAATAATCAAATCCAATAAAATGAATCAGGATTTTTCAAAAACAATCATCTTTTATAAAATTTACGATTTTAATCACACAACATAAAATAATGATTAAATACCATTTCAAAGGTAAAAAACTAGAAATTAAATCCCAATAACCTCCACATGGAAAAAGGCACTGCCCTCAAGAAATCTCTACAACACCGCATCACATTAGACCGCTAAAACCCAAACCATAGGCATAAAAGTTGTGCCAAGACCGGTAGAAACAAAATCAGAATGTCTACTTACACCCAAAGGTGTAAGTAGGGTGTGAGAAAAATCCTAGTAGCATACCACCACTAAGAGATTCCATGTGATAAACATTGAAATTTGAATATCATCTAATTTTTCTAAAACATTAAATGCTAGTTAGAATTTCTAAAAGATACATCAATAAAAATTAAAACAGTTTTCAGGTGGGCCATTTTAAAGAATCGACACTTTTAAATAAAATGACAAAGTAACTGAAATTTTCTGCCAAACATACCGTAAGCCTATGGTAAGAGTAAAGAATCTAATGAGAACAATAAATAAGAAAGGTCCCATGGGCACTAGCTCGCTGTGGGTATGAGGAACCTTGTATCTCAGTGAGAGAAACTATCACAATATACTTTCTTGAGATATTAGGTACCTAGGACCCATAGAGAGCTAGTGCCTTGGGGTTCATTCCTATTGCTTGTGCCCATTAGATTCTTTACTCTTACCATTGACATACGGTATGTTTGTCTGGAAATTTAAGTAGCTTTGGAATTTTATTTAAAAGTTTTGATTCTTTAAAATAGCCCACTTGAAAACTGTTTTAATTTTAAAATTTTCATCTTTTAGAAATTGTAACTGGAAATTAATGTTTTTGAAAATTTGCATGCTTTTTCCTTTAAATATTTATCACCTAGAATAACTTAGTGGTGGTATCCTACTGGGATTTGGATCACACCCTACATACATCTTTGGGTGTAAGTAGACATGATGCTTTTGTTGTTTCAGGTTAGGGCACAACTTTCATGCCTATGGTTAGGGTTTTAGTATTCCAACGTGATTCGGTGTTGTGGAGATGGATTGAGGGAGGTGCCTATTGACATGTGAAGGTTCTTGGGTGGTATTTTTTGGGTTTTTACCTTTTTAGTTTACTTGGAGATTTGTTTTTAAGTTGTGTAAATAAATTCAGAAATTTTATAAAATATGATGTCGTTTGAAAAATCCAAATTCATTTTATTAGATTCGTTTTCTATTTTATGTTTATAAACTTCGGTAAATATTTCCCAATACCAAGTACTTGTGCCAGCCCATGGGAATCAGGAATACCCTTCGGGAGATTTTGAGGGATAGGTTTGGTTCCGGTTTAAATGGTGACCAGATTCGATTCGTGACAAAATGGTATCAGAGGAGGTTCTCTCTTTTGTGTCATGTTATATTGGAAACAGCCAGGATAGTCGGGAGTTGGGACTATCAGAACTTGAGGTTCTAGTTAGGGGTAGTGTTCCTAGTCTTCACACCCCATGATGGGATTCAAGTCACCAAGGGAAGTCAGGATTTGTTTGAGTCCTTTGGTTTTCTTGGTTTGATGATGATTTGGGGAAATGAAAAGAGAGTCGGGTTAATGGTCTCAGTGAACACGCAGGGGAAGGAAAGACATGTAGAGTCTGGGATATTTCCCTAGATCACTCTCTATAATGGTGAAGTGATTGGTGTATATATGCCAACCATATGTCTAAGTCACCCACTGAAAATAATTTCCTTTCACATTGTATTGTGTTCTTTAGTTTTGAAATCTTTGAAGTTTGGTTTTAAAGAAAAAATGACTTGGTTTTATGAAGCGTAACATTGTGGTGAAATGATTTTCTAATAAAAAGGGAACGGTTTGATTTTTGAAATGGGGGAACTTAATTTTCATAAGTGTTTTGAAATGGAAAATGGTGTGTTTATACCTCTTTTGAAAGTAGGAAATTTTGTTAAAGTTGGTTCTGAAAAGTGTTCCCAATAGAGTTTTCTAAACTATCGAAAGTTGTTTTAATGGGATGATATGTTTTGAAATTGATGTATATGACTTGAAATTCAGTATTCATTTGAATTATTGGGATTTGGATTTTGTGTTTAGAGGTCTTGAGAAAAATAATGTATTGGTTTATTATTTTGGTTTTGAAAAGTTGAAATAATTTTTTTTAAACTTTGGTATTTACGTGAGCGCCCACATGCATGGGGTTATATGGGATGATGGTTGGTTACTATAATGAATGGATGAGTTTTGGGATGGATATGATGACGGTTCCTGTTGTGGAATAGAAATATGCATGTGTGAGGCCCATGGGGTACCATTGGGAGATATTCTAACCACTGAACCGTTTGTTTTCAAAGAAATTTTTGTAAAGGAAAACCTGATGTCTTGATGACTATTTTGGGATGGTGTGTATTATGTGTTTTTTAAAATGATGATATTTTTGGATTTTTTGAGTCCAAGAACTTACCTTATTTGAATTTTGTTTTAGGATTGTGTTTTGTCAGTAATCTGTGTTGAAGGGCTGGTTTATGGTCTCTTCTAAGAAAAGTTTGGGAGGCCTTTACAATGGTTCCCCTCATGTGTTCAGTTCTGGTATGTGGAATATTTGGACCAATGTAACAGTATGGTTGTTCTGTGGGTTCTTTCATTGGACAAGGTACACCCTCATTAAGGGTTAGTGCATGATTGTAATGCATCCCAAATTGTTTCTCCAATGGAAAATCCTCCATTTGATCAATATAATGAATAAATTTCTTGATCTTGGGAGATTGAGTTTACAAAATTTCCGTTCTTTATTTTGTGTACCCTCTTGTAGTGAGATAGTTCTTGTGGAAGGTTTAAAGAGAAATTAGTTTATTAAGTTACCTGAATCATTGAAGTTAGAAGTGGTTTGGGGTTGTTTGTGTGGATGAGTTTCTGGATGGTGTCTAAGAAGGCCTATGGATCCTTCGTAATATCTTCAAAGAAGGGGTTTATGATAGACCACCAGTGTGGAAAATATAGTCATGAGAGGATATTATAGCCACTTGATAGAATTGTGTGTTGTTTGGGAACTTCGCATAAAGTCCCCTTCCATGTATTATTTCTATCAGTCGTAATGGTCATGTTCGGTGACGCCTTGTGATGTCGTGTTCTCATTGACTGTAAAGGTGAAGATCGTGAAATCCTCTGAAGGTATATGACTTTTGGGGATTATTTATATTGTGGGAAAACATCAAAATCCTCTATTTTAGAGGAATGTGAATATATCTGTCCTTTCCGTATTTTTTTTTCTCACCCCGATAAACAAGGTGTGATGTGTGTTTGCATCTTAGAAGCCTTTATTTCAATGAAATGGTGGTTTAGGGTAAAGTGATTTTTGGAATATGTTATGTATTGGTGAACTAATCTGAGATTAGGTTATTGTTTTCATGGAAATAAAAAGAAAAATTATAGTTTAGGGGTTTCCAAAGCCTAACTACGAGGAGGAAGATGCTTCAATCATTTGAGCTCCAGACATAGGTTTCGGAGAGAAGCTGGCACGTAGTCTAGGGAAATTATAGGGTTGTTCAAAACCTTTTACAAAGTCGTATCCTAAGTATTAAATATGGAGAATATTTTATACCTCTAATGCTTCCAGCTTGATTTTTTTTCTTGATCGATGGAAAGAGGTGGGAGGACCTCATGTCTATGTTATTTCCCAATGTCATTATTTTCCCATTTAGTTTCCATGGAGTTTTTAGAGTATGGTTGGTAATTTGGATAGATAGGTTGAGTGCATGGTTTTTTCATTGTTTGTATTAAACATGGCCTAGAAAACCATTCAAGTAGAAGGATCCACACGGTTAGCACACGGTTTCTCAAACTGTGCGGATTAACCGTGTGGCCATCCCAACTCTTTAAATTTGTGTACTTTCTATGTCGGACCATGCTGGTCGATTAAGATATTGGTTGTTATGGTGGGGGTACCCACTAAGATTCTCTTGTATGTTACTTTGGAAATTTTGAATGGAGGTCCACCCCCTATCTAGGGAGTCTGTTTGGGCATCCCCATGTGAGTGTTTTGATCCTGCCTTGGGAAAATTTGGGTTGTCTCTTATGGTGGGGAGCCCATTTGTGTCTCCCCATACAAATAACTCAGATTGGTCTTTGGTATTGGATTTGAGGTAGGTATTCTTATTTGTAGATATATAATTACCTATATCTTCCTTGGGTAAATGTTGGGAGAGGAGAATTCCCAATGGTCTGGTTAAAGCAAGGTTAGTGTAACCTTGTTCGTTGTTGTTTTTCGTTTGTTGGAATCCGGTTTGGATAGTGTTTGAGGAGATTTATATTGGGATAATATCTTAATAAACTTGACCAATTAAGGAAGTGGTGTATGTTTTTATTGGTAAGAGTATTCATTCCTTGATTTATCAATTTGAGAGGTTTTGGCCTTTTAGGGGTGGGTGAAACATGGCAAAGGAGTCCATTTTGGCCTTTCGGTTGGGTTTAGTTTTTTCCTTTGGCCTTGATGTGACTTTCCGAGGGTGGAAGGTTTTATGGTGGAGAGAATTGTCACACCCATGACTTCTTTTAAAGTTTTTTTTCTTTTATTTTCCATTCTTGCTTTGTTTTGGAGGTTTCCCATTCATTTTGGTGGAAGTGGTGGGTTTTCAGAATTTGGGCCAAAATGTGAGCCCATTATCAGATTTAAAAATAATTTTTGTTTCATTTATAACTCCTTCATTTTTCAAAATTTTACACCCATTCAACTTTTCAATTCGCATTCCATGGTATATTAAAACTACCATATCAATTTGGACCCCATGGGAATCCATAATAATGATGTATTTGGGTTTTTATTAAGGTTTTGGGCCATCCCATAAGCCCATTTCCTTCGTTAAATTATTTTTTAAATTTTTAAATATCCCGTTTATTTTTTACTTTTTCAGTGATTCCACCTCCCACTCAAAATCAAAATCCCAAGGCTCGCTCTCATTATCTATTTCGCTGCATTGGAGCTCATTTGGATCCCAGATTAGGGAGAAAAATCTTAGGGTTTCTCAAATCGTCCAGATTTGAGAAAGTAACTTTATTCTTTTATAAACCTTTCAATTTTCACTCTTTCTCTACCATTTCAGTACCCGCATAACCTACTAAGCTTTGATTGATCTTACCTATCAGTTTTGGTTGCTTAGAGATTCAAACATTAGTGGATTTGGGGTGATTTTCTTCAAGATTGTTCAAGGTATGTGATTCATTCTTGGTTTCTTCCATTTTCCTTAGGGTATCCACCCTCTTTCATGAAGTTCTAAAATGTCCAGAAGTTAGGGACCAAACCTAGGGTTTGATTTGTGGTATTATTGCTCAAATATTGTGGTTTAGGGTTTGTTTTCACCACCTTTCACTGTGCGAAAAATAACTTTTTGCGAAGGGGAGATTCCCTCATCGCAAATAGTGCGCTGGTCGGAGGGTATTTACGATGGGACACATTGAAAATACCTGGTGGCGGTAAATAGGTTTTGGCGACGGGATGTTGTCTCCTCGCAAATAGTGTGTCGACAGGTACCTTTTTTGACAGGTACCGTCGCAAATACTCTTTTAACCACCGACTGTAATTAATGCGGGCGAAGGTTTTTGCGATGGGTCCCATCGCAACAAATACTATTTGTGACGGGATACCCATCGCAAATCGTCCCGTCACAACTAATCCAACCTATATATATCCCCATCAGTTTTTTCAAATCCTCCTCTCAATTCTCACACACACTCTCTCTCTAAACTCTATTTTCAGAGTGAAAATTTGTGTGAGTTAGTTTTTTTTCACGAAAAATTTCTAAAGTCGTCTACATCAATAGGAGATCAAGTTTGAAGGTATTTATATATTATTTAATTTAGTATTTATTGCTTTTTTATGTTAATTTTAATTATTTTTGATTAGTTGTAATTAAATTAGATTTCAATTGTTTTGTTATCAGTATTTATTTGTAATAGTAAACTGATATTATTCGTACTAATTTTTAATAATTTGTAATAAATATGAATAATTAGTAATAAATAATAAAAATTAGTAATAAATAGAAATAATTAGGAATAAATAAGAATAATTAGGAATAATTAGTAATAAATAGGAATAATTAGTAATAAATAGGATTAATTAATAATAAAAAGGAATAATTAGTAATAAATAGCAATAAATTGGGATAATTAGCAATAAATAGTAATAATTAGCAATTAATAGGATTAATTAGAAACATATAGGAATAATTAGAAATAAATAGGAATAATTAGTAATAAATAGAAATAAATAGGTATAAGTAGTAATAAATAGGAATAATTAGTAATAATTGGGAATAATTAGTAATAATTAGTAAAAATTAGGAATAAATAGTAATAATTAAAAATGAATACTAATAAATAGGAATAATTAGTAATAAATATTGTTGGGAAAAAATCCCTCAAGGTAACATTGTATTATTTTTTGGGTTGATTGTGTTTGTTGACAAAGCAAGTTTTCATGGATATTTTTCGAGTTACCAAGAAGTTGTTGACAATCCTTGTTGACAAAGAACAATGACAAAGGAAAGGACGATCTGGAGGCGGTATAATAGATCAGTACAAGGTGGCGTCGTTTCCTAGTGTTTGCCAAATTTTTGGGGTCCAAAATTTGGAATTTGGTGAGCATCGTGAAAAGTGGATTTCCATGAAGATCATGTTTTTATATGGCAAAGGCATGAGTTTCACGAAGATGGGATGTATGGATTGGATTTCACGAAGGCCAGAAAAATGGAGGCGGTGATGCTTCGCGATTACGTCAAAGCTTCGTGAACGGCAGAGTTGAAGCGCATCGCAGTGGTGAAGGGCTTTGTGAGGGAGCTACGTGGCGAAGGCGCGAAGGAATATTGATAGTGATCCTTCGTGATTACGACGAGCTCCACGAACGGAAAATTGTCGTGGTGCTTCGCGATTTGGACAGAATTTCGATGGAAACTTCGGAGCTTCGCGATTGGCGATGACGTGGTGTTGACTTCGCGTGGAAGGACCGAGGGTCGGTGGAATCGCCTATAAATAGAGGTCAACCCCCTTGAAAGAAGTGGAGAAAATTTTCAGAGAAAATCCTTTGCTCTCGATTTGAGAAGGTGGTTCGCAGAGCCAGTGTGCTTCGCGAATGAGGTGCTTCGCGGCGGCTATTGTAGCTCTGCAAAACCTGTGAGCTCCGCATTAGCTTAGTCATCTTCACGAGGGACGTTGTGTTGTGACGGCAGGAGCTTCGTGAAGGCTTGTTTGAGCTTCGCGAAATTGGGAGCTTCGCGAAGTAGGGTGCTCTGCGAAGGTGTTTCCAAAAGGAATTGTCCAGTGTTCAGAGGCAAAGAGGTATTCATCAGTGGATGAAATTTGGACATTAACAGAGCATCCATCATCAGTTAAGGATGCATGAATTCATGCAAATGAAGAGACCTACATGTCTATAAACTGTGAGTGGATTCCCTTCTGGAGCAGTGAGCTTAGGAAGAGGAAGTAGGTGATCCTCTCCACTGGCAGTGAGCCAGAGAGAGGGAAACAGGGAGTGACTCTTGGGAAAGCAGTGAGCTAACCCTAAACATTATAAAGGTAGTGAGCCTGGGCATAGAAATGATCTAGCCCGAACTTTGTATCCACATCTAGTGAAGAATTGTGGAATTTGGTACGACCGGCAACTTGTCGGCGTATGCTCCTTGGACGTAGCCCAGTGAGGGTGAACCAAGTAAAAATCCTTGTGTCTGCCTGTTTGCTTCCCTGCATTTCATTCAAAGCATCATCATTAGATAAAGAAGTAAAGAAGTGATCATAGTTTACACACAAGAGCAAACAAAGTGACCCTTGTAATAAAGAGGTCAAGATCCAGTGGGGTAGGAAGAAATTTGAAAAAGAATATCCATACCCTGATTCACCCCCCCTCTCAGGGTATATAGGCCCCTATTGGTCCTAAAAAATATGAACAGTTAATAATAAATTGGAATAATTAGTAATAACTTGGAATAATTAGTAATAAACAGTAATAATTAGGAATAAATAGAATTAAAAAGGAATAAATAGTAATTAATAGGAATAAATAGTAATAAATAGCAATAATTACGACTAAATAGCAAGAATTACGAATAAATGGGAACAAATACGAATAAATACGAATAAATACGAATAAATAGGAATAAATATGAATTATTAGTAATAAGTAGTAGTAATTAGCAATAATTAGCAATAATTAGAAATAATTAGGAATAAATTGGAATAAATATGAATAATTCGGAACAAATAAAATAATTAGTAATAAATATGAATAAATAGGAATAATTAGTAATAAATTGGTATAAATAAGAAGAATTAGTAACAAATATGAATAAATTGGAAGAATTAGTAATAAATAAAGATAATTGGGAATAATTAGGAATAATTAGTAATAATTATGAAGAATTAGTAATATTTAGTAATATTTAGTAATAATTAGTAATATTTAGTAATATTTAGTAATATTTAGTAATATTTAGTAATATTTTGTGATAATTAGTAATAATTAGTAATAAATAGTAATAATTAGTAATAATTAGTAATAATTTTTAATAATTAGTAGCAATTAGTAATATTTAGTAATATTTAGTAACATTTAATAATATTTTGTAATATTTAGTAATATTTAGTAATATTTTGTAATATTTAGTAATATTTAGTAATATTTTGTAATATTTAGTAATATTTAGTAATAAATAGTAATAATTAGTAATATTTGGTAATGTTTAGTAATATTTAGTAATAATTAGTAATAATTAGTATTAATTCGTAATATTTATTAATAATTAGTAATAATTAGTAATAATTAGTAATAATTAGTAATAATTAGTAATAATTAGTAATAATTAGTAATAATTAGAAATAATTAGTAGTAATTAGTAATAATTCGTAATAATTAGTAATATTTAGTAACAATTAGTAATAATTTGTAATAATTTGTAAAAAAATAGTAATGAATAGTAATAAATAGTAATAAATAGTAAGAAATAGTAATTAATAGTAATAAATAGTACTAATTATGAATAAATAAGAATAAATAGGAATAAATAGAAATAAATAGGAATAAATAAGAATAAATAGGAAAAAATAGGAAAAAATATGAATAAATAGGAATAATTAAGAATAAATAGGAATAAATAAGAATAAATAGAATCAAATAGGAATAATTACGAATAATTACGAATAATAGGGAATAATTAGTAATAATTAGTAATAATTAGTAATAATTAGTAATAAATTGTAATAAATACTAATAAATAATAATAAATAGTAATAAATAGTAATAAATAGTAATAATTTGTAATTATTTGTAATTATTTGTAATAATTAGTAATAATTAGTAATAATTAGTAATAAATAGTAATAAATTATAATAAATAGAAATAAATTGTAATAATTTGTAATAATTAGTAATAATTAGTAAAAATTAGTAAAAATTAGTAATAAATCGGAATAAATTAGAATAAATAAGAATAAATAGAAATAAATAGTAATAAAAAGTAATAAATAGTAACAATTTGGAATAAATAAGAATGAATAAGAATAAATTAGAATAAATAGGAATAAATAAGAATAAATATGAATAAATATGGATAATTAGGAATGATTAGGAATAATAAGGAATAATTTGGAATAGTTACGAGTAATTATGAATAATTAGGAATAATAAAAAATAATTTGGAATAATTAGGAATAATTAAAAATAATTGGGAATAATTAGGAATAATTAGGAATAATTGGGAATAATTAGGATTAATTAGAAATAATATTAATTGTAATAAATTGTAATAACTTGTAATAACTTGGAACAATTTCGAGTGGATTGAAGACACTCCTTTTGCTCAATGAGTCTTCTTTTTTCAACTTTCACCGACTCAAAACATTATCAAAAGTATGCTTCTATGTACGCATATCAAATCTTGTATGCACGAGTTTGAATATGCATTCGTAGGACCAAATTTTTCATACTGTTTTCAGGCGGTGGTAGTTGAAAGAAGATGATTCATCGACGAAAAGGGGCCTCTTTTGTCTGACGGTTCATTTACTTGAGTCTTTCTCACAATGATATCACAGTGAAGAATCAACTCAGAGGTATGCTTATACATTCTTGTATGCACGAGAATGAATATGTGTACCTCTGAGCATATTCTTCATTGTTATTTCAGTGTGATAAAGATTCAAGTAAATGATCCTTTAGAAAAAAGTGTAGTCGTGAATCCACTATAAATTGTATCACCCAAAATTAATGGTAACTATTAAGAAGTAGTTGTAATTATTTATATTCTTCTTTCAGATAGTGTTTTTATAATTTAAAATTATTCAAAAATAGTGATGATTTTATATTTTGTAGAAAAATATGGAACAAGGAAATAGACATCAGGCAATATTATGTGATCGTGCTTCGAAAAATCAGCACAGAAATCCAAGCAGTTCTAGTTTAGATCTTGTATATATTGAGGGTGCTAAAGCTTTCTTATCATTTGCATCATCAAAACCAGAATATGTTTCAGAAGTCACAATTAAGTTTCCTTGTAAAAAAATTCTCTGAGAATGTTTAACACATTTAACAAGGTTGAAAGGACATCTCTTACAGTTTGGTTTTCAACCAGATTATATTTTTTGGTATCAACACGGTGAACGTCGTTCGAGAGAAGATACTAAAAACTTGATTCTGGATCCATCATGGTTTCAATATCTAGTACATGATGTTGCAGGTCTATATGTTCAACAAACTAAAATTCAAGATGATATTGATTTCACTCCTTTTTTGGAACTATCTGAATTTTATGAGTTGTTGCGGTCTACTAACGATTTATTATATCCTGGTTGCAAGACAAGAAAATTAGAAGCGGTTGCAAAATTTATAGCTGTTAAATCAGATAATGCAATGTCAAACATCTGTTTTGATTAGATATATTCATTGGTTAAAACACTATTACCTGAAGAAAATGTGTTTCCTGTAAATTACTATGAGAGAAAGAGGTTAGTTCGTAATCTGGGCATCAGTTATCAAAAGATTCATGCATGTAGTTGTCCCACATGTGGACAATCGAGGTATAAAGAAGCTCAACCAAGTATGTCTGGATTGATTCCTGTAAAACATTTTAGATATTTACCCCTTAAACCCAGGATGCAACGTTTATTTATGTCTCAGAAAATAGCGTCAATGATATCATGGAACAACAAAAATATTTCAACCGATAAAATCCTGAATCATATATATGATGGTGATTAATGGAAACATTTTTACAGTCTATATCTGTCTTTTTCTTTAGAATCATGGAATGTACGATTGGGTCTTTCTACTGATGGTTTATATCTGTTTGGTTCTTATGGTAGTCAATATTCTTGTTGGCATGTCTTTATAACTTCGTACAATTTTCCTCCATGGATGTTGAGGAAGGATTCCTATATCTTTTTTTCCTTATTAATCTTAGGGTATCTAAAAAATAATATTGATATTTATTTTAAATCATTTATTGATGAGTTAAATGCATTATGGGGTAATGGTGTTAGTACATATGATGTTTCTGCAAAACAAAATTTCATATTAAAGGCTACATTGATGTGGATGATTAGTGATTTTTTGGCATATGGAATGTCATCTAGCTGTAGTACACATGATCCGAAATCATGTCCTTAATGTATGAAAGACAACAAAGCCTTTATGCTCCTCAATGGAAAAAAACCTTGCGATTTTGACTATCATCATATATTTCTTCCAACCAATCATCCTTTATGAAGGAACAAATATCATTTCAAAAAAGGAAAAATTGAAAGGGATAAACCTCCAAAAATGATCTCAGGTACGGAGTTAAATTCAGTTGTGTTTTCATTACCTCCCATCACATTTGGGCCAATAGTACACCAACAGAAAATTCATGCCTTTGGGAAAGAGAATAATTGGATAAAACGGAGCATTTTTTGGGATCTTCTTTATTGGTCTGATTTTTTGGTCTTCTACATGTTGGATGTCATGCATATTGAGAAGAACTATTTTGATAATTTATTTCATACAGTTTTGGATACACTAGGTAAGACCAAAGATACTATAAAATCACAATTAGATCTTGCCCAAATTTGTAGGTGACCATAACTTGAACTATTTGAAAATTTCAGACCATAGAGGTTAATGATTCCAAAAGTAGCTTATACACTATTCGAAGAGAGTCACATATTATTTTGTCAGTGGATTGTAGATTTGAGACTTCCATATGGCTATGCTTCCAATTTGGGCAGATATGTTAAGAATGGTCATATTACTGAATTAAAAAGTCATGATTATCATGTTATAATGGAAAGACTTATACCAATTGGATTTAGAGGTTTGTTGAATTCTATGATTTGGGATTCAATAATAGAGATATCATATTTTTTTGAGACATTTGTGCAGCGACAACAGACTACGATGTGATAAGAAAACTAGAATAAGATGTTGTTGTAATTATCTTTAAATTGGAAAAAATCTTTCTGTCATATTTAATTGACTCAATGGAAGATCTGGTATTACATTTTCCACATAAATCTAAATGTGGAGGTCCATTACAGTTTCGATAAATCTACCCATTCGAGAGATACATGAAAAATTTGAAGAAAAATTACGTAACAAGCATCAGTTGATGGCTCAATTTCTGAAGCATATTTGCAAGAGAAAATTTCTTTCTTCTACTCTCACTATTTTGAATCTGAATATCCCTCAAAACACGACCACATTTGGTGGAATGAGGGAAATGTTAATGAATAAAGGGAAAATCAATTTTCAGTTTTTAATCATGAAAATCTTGGAATTGGTGGAGTTCAAGAATGATGGTTTTCAGACGATGAACATTATAGAGCTCATATATATGTTCTGCTCAACTGTAAAGAAATGAAATCATTTATATTGTGAGTGATTCTATCACTTATTCTATAATTTATGTTATAGTATGCAAAATTATTTAATTTTTAGGTTATATGATAATTATATCAAGAAAAAACTTACACAAATTACAGTAGCCGCTCTTGAAGAACGCAGACAAAAAAAATTCTCAATGGTTTCAGAAACTGGTATCATAAATTATTGATGGTTTAATATCAATTCATTTTACTATCTATAATATTGATACTTTTTTTACAAATTTCCAGGTGTCTCAACATGCTGATAAAATTGATAAGCAATTGTGTATATTAAGTAACCCACCATCCAAAATGGTTAAATCTTATAATACATAAGTGGTGAATGGTTTTCGATTTTATACACGTGCATATGGAGAATCAAAAAACAATGAATAGTGGAGTTTGTTTAAGAGGATTTCATTCTAGAGAAACTGATGTTGAATTTTATGGCATTCTGGATGAAATTATTAAGCTATGTTATGTAGGACAGAATTGCATAACGATGTTTAAATGTTGGTGGTTAGATACTGAGAGAGTCTTGTGTGTTCATCTGACTCATGGAATTATCGATATTAAATATAAAAGTCTTCTGAAAGTAAAGGAACCATTTTTACTAGCTCAACAGGAATATAAAATTTTTTATGCAAAGTATTGTGCTACATCAAGAGACCTGAGTGATTGGTGGAGCATAATAAAAATGAAATCTTGGGAAAATCAGTTTACTCAAACAGAATGTGTTTCCACTAAAGTGGAAGGAATTGAAAATTTTCAAGAGACTACCCAAAATCCATCCTTTTCACAAAGAGACTTGAATATTGATGATGACACCCCAAAATTAAGGGTCGATGGTGATAAATATGTTAATGATGTTACAAATGAATTTGAAATGTCAAGAGATGATGAAACTAAAACACATATGGATATTGATGATGCCGAGGAGGAATATGAAGAAATTGACATCGTGAGATATAGAGATGATTATGAAGGTGAACATTGACATAGTTAAATGCTGGTCATAATCATGAAAAATATATATCTATATATAACAGTTATTTTCAACTATCTGCTAACAATAATATTTTTTTGTTTCAGATGGACCCTGATCTATTTCGTGAGTTATAGGAGGTAGGGCTACCTTTGGTCGAGGGGGATTTGAGATCATCGGACCCTCATCCTACAGGCGGTTCAGGGGGTACACAGAGGGGGCGCAGTCTTGCAGGATTGATGATTCATGACCATATCCTCGAGCGACATCCATAACTTGGCATCAATCCATGTTCACAGAGTTATGGTAACCATTATATTCTAGTTAGATTTTTTTAATTTATGTATATGTATAAATTAATTGTTTGATTATTTATTCTTTTTTCAGATTTTTGTGTATGTAGCTATTGGACAGGGGAGCACTATCTTGTGAAATTATTTTTCTCAGTCATGGATCATAAGGGAACATATTCCAGTTGATGTGCAGCTCGACATGTTTAATAATTGGATATTATGTAAATAAATAATATTTATTTTGAAATTTAGTTCATTAATAACTTGATATTATATATTATTTGTAGGGTTTATGGTATCTCATTGATGATATCATGTGTGACGCTATCCATGTAGCACGAGAGGCATCTATGTGTGATCGTTTCTGTCATTTTTTGCACAATTTGAGAAGGACGGCCATTAAGAAAGCATAAGTGATAGATATAATGAGTCTTGTAAAGCCCACCGACCAGAGTAAATTTCAACTCACATTTGTGATGGATTATGTTTACACTGGTTGGGAGGTGGATTTCAGAGGAGGTATTTAGTGGGTCTGTAGAACTAGGGGAGACAGGAGGTGACGCATCGAGCTGGTAGCCGTACATTCAGTATTCATAGAGAGCATCTGGTAAATATCTTTTTTAAATATTTTATAAACCATTAAATATAAACAGTTTATTTTATATTTTTATAGGCATTCGAGTATCCCGATATTACAGAGTAAGATGTTTATCAGAGTATGTATAGTGATCGAGCCACTGGAGAGATTTAAGGTGATCTCCAACATCGGATTCTGGCAAATATTATTTGTTTCAGTTTGACAATTAACTGCATATAATTTTTTCACAATTTTAATTTCAAATTGGAATTAAAGGAGTCATACGAGGCTGCAAAACTCTCAGAAATAGGTTGGGAGTTAGGACGAGGAAACTGATCAGACCAGTTCCCACCATTTTTGATGAGGCGGTATGGATGCAGGCGACTCAGTATGGCTTTAGGAAGAGCTGAGTAGTTGGTATCAGCTCTCATATGACTCCTAGTACTTATTATGGTACTGCTGCTATGTTGGAATCTCTCTCGAGA
This sequence comes from Viscum album, assembly GCA_963277665.1. Lineage (NCBI taxonomy): Eukaryota > Viridiplantae > Streptophyta > Magnoliopsida > Santalales > Viscaceae > Viscum > Viscum album. Next base: position 1,221,535,131 of record OY728131.1, on the reverse strand, counting down.
GGAGCTTGTGGATAGACATCATCTTCAACCTCACAGTATAAGGAGCTGTTGTGAACTCAGGCTGAGATTATACAGAGTTTTTAGTAGTAGCATGAAGAGATGTGTTAGCAGCAGCAGCTACATAACGATGTGGAGATGTGTCAATGGCAGCAGCAGCATGAGCAGCTAGAGTACATGCTTCTTCTGACTCATAGTTTAAGGATGGAGTTTCCTCCACCATCTCCTACAACTCCTCCACCTCCTCCAAAAGATGACCCCCAGTAAATTTTTTACGTTAAAAACATTTGAATTCAATATTTGATGTAATATAAAATATTTTCAGTTTCTGTCTTTTATATTGATGTAAATATTGCATAATTTAATTTTTTTTATTTTTAATATTTTATTTTTTATCATTACTATTATATTTTTTTAATGTTTGTTTATTTTACTAATAATATTAAAAAAAATAATTTTTTACTTTTTTATATTTTTTTGTGAATTTTCAGAATTTTAATATTTTCTTACTATTTTAATAATATTAATATTATTTTTTCATTAATCATAATTTTATAAAATTTATTTTTTTAGTATTATATTTTTTAATGTTTTTTAATTTTTATTAATAATAATAATAATATTTTATGAATATTTTATATTTTTTTCAGAATATTGATAATTTTAATATTTTTTATTTTTTATTATTTTAATAATATTAATATTATTTATTCCTTAATTATAATTTTATTAAATTTATTTTTTATTTTTATTTTTTTTTTATTTGTGACGGGACCATTTGCGACGAGATCTCATTGCAAATAGTTTAAATATATCTTTTTAAATACAATTTGCGACGGAACCAAGGGCTCGTCGCAGATAGTATTTGCAATGGGCCCGTCGTAAATGGTTGAATTATATATAGTGTTTATAATCAGAGACTTATTTACGTAGGGGTCATCGCAAAAATTTTATTTATATATAATGTATATAATCGGAGACTTATTTGCGACGGGGAAGTTCCCCGTCGATTTTTTTTTTGCGACATGCTCATCACAAAAAAAGTATTTGCAATGATGTTTTTGGAAGTGGTCTATTTGTGATGGGACCCTGTCACCAAAGCTTATTGGCGATAGGTTCCCGTCACAAATAGATCATTGCAAATAGCACAAATTTTTGTAGTGTTTGGGTGCGGCGATAGTGCATTTGATGTTTTGGACCAAGTTTTGAGGGTTTCGACAAAATAACGTTGGTGATTCCATGTGTAAACATTTCATGATGAGTTATCTTACTATACATACTCATTTTTTTCATATTCCTCATACGTTATTTGTAGTACAAATAACTATTTATGATTGATTTGGTTAAGCGTTTAATTTTATAGTTGCATTTTAGCTTGAAATTGGGTGTTTCTCATGTGTAACTATTAGGGTATTATTTGGGTGTATTTTATAACATTTTAATTTGGTGTAATAAATCTTGTATGAGATGAGAGTTATGATTTGGTGGGTTCTTGGTGTTCTATTGGGTTTGAAAGAGTGTTTTTGAATGGGTTTTGTGTGTAAAACCATGTTATGACTCTTGAAAGTGTTTTATGAAAATGTGTGTGTTTTCATGTGCATCTTTTGTGGTTTTATTCGATGAGATTTTATAATACTTTAAAGTGTTTTATCAAATCATTATAGGGATGAAAATTTAGTTTTGTATTGGTATTGGTGTGATTTTGTCCTTGAAAGATGGTTTTGAAATGGGTTTTATGTGAAAATCTTAGGTGTACTCCTTAGAATTGTTTTATGGAAGATTTTAATGGGTTACAGATTTATGTAATAGGTGAAACCATATTGTAAAAATGTTTTTGATTATGTATATTTTTAAATGGTCCGTTTTAAATGTGAAATGGGTCGTCATGTGATGTGTATCCTCTTGGAAATGTTTTATAAAAATGTTTAATAGAATTACTGAAATATGAAATTGATGTGAAAGTGATGTGGGCTGTTTTGTGTGAGTGTGATGTGAAAGATGTATTTTGTTTATGAAAATGTTATTATGTAACATGTGAGTGGGATGTTATGTTATTTTTATCATCTTGGGAAAGATTTTCTAAAATTGTAAAAGGATGTGTTGAATTGTGAAAGATATGAAAAATGTGTTGTGGGCTATTTTGGTTTGAGTTGGATTTCAAAATCAATTTGAATAAAAAGGTATAAGATGTTCTTGTGTGATGTAAATTTGGGATGTTTGGTTGATGCATTATGTGGAAGTGGTATTTTAATGTTAAAATTGTATTTCATGGATTGTCGAACATGTTTGATCAAAATAATGAAACTAAAGTATCTAGGTGGGTGGATGTGTACTAGTATGCTAGTGATCTCTTGGGTTTGGCCTCAGTTTTTTATAGAAAGATGGATTCTTAAAACACTAACTAAATGATGATGATGATAATGATTGGGGAACACAAGGTTATGGGAATGTTCACTACTATTGTCTCGTGTATGAGAACAGATATTATGATGGTTACTCACACTGAGATACGAGGTACCTGGGACCCAGAGTGAGCTAGTGCCTAGGGGTTCTTTATTATTTCTTGTGATCATTATATTTTTTACTATTATCATCAGAATATGGTATATTCTTTGGAAATTTCAATATATTTGGAATTTTATTTAAAATTATTGATTATATAAAATATCCCACAAGAAAATTGTTTTAATTTTTAAATTTGCATCTTTTAGAAATTGTAACTAACATTTAATGTTTTTGAAAACTTGCATGATTTTATTCTTTGAATGTTTATCACATGGAATCTCATAGTGGTGTTATCCTAATGGTCTTTTTCTCACATGCAACTTATACCTCTGGGTGTAAGTAGACTTTCTGATTTTGTTGTCGCCAATCTGGGTACAACTTTTGTGCATATGGTTCAGGATTTAGAGGTCCAACGTAATGCAGTGTTGTGGAGATGGCTTGAGGGCGGTGCCTCTTTCCATGTGGAGGTTCTTGGACTATAATTTCTCGTTTTTTAAATTTGTAATGGTCTTTGAGCATTGTTTTAAGTACTATAATTAAATTCTGAAATTTTATACAAGATGATTTTTTTTGAAAAATCCATATTCATTTTATTGGATTTGATTTCCGTTTTATGTTTATAAACTTTGGTAAATCATTCCAAATTTACAGTAAATGATACCCAGGAACTTGTGTCATACCATGGAGATCAGGAATTCCATTCGGTCCTTGTCTCTGGTTGGGATTGGTTCCAGTTTATATGGTGACCATATTCAGTTCATGACACCCTCAAAGAGCCTTGTGCCCTGAAAAAAAGTTGATATAGTGTACACGTGTGTGTATGATTCATATGAATCCTCAATAAGGTACTATGTATGTGTCACTATAAGATGTGTTTATGTGATTTTATGAGGAATATGAGTCATGCAATCATATTAATAAATCTAATTATGATTATTCCCCAAATTCGAATTAAAAAAACATGAGGTATGTTCCATGATTCAAGTTGAATTGATAGAAATACATACCAATAAAAGAATTGAAGTCAACAGAATCACACATTGCAGTTTAGAATAAAATAAAATAAAGTAATATGGGAATAAGAAGAATTTTGAATGCCATAGTGGAAATTGTGGTGATAATTTTGGTTGTAAAATAGGCCGGAATTGGACACTATACTTTAGTGATGAGAATTTTAGAAAGAATTTTTATCTGTGGGAAATTTCGAGCTAGAGTTTGATGTATAGTTGAAAATGATGATTCAAATGATATATAGGACTCCGAGATGATTAATAAGTAGTAATTGTTTCCATAAAATAAACATGAGTGAAATTTGAGGGGTTAAAACCTAAATACCTTCGGCGGGTAATTAGGAGGTATGACTGGACAAGGAGGAGGACGATCCTCACAAGGTGGGGTAGCCATGTCGGAGGATCACCCGAGGAGGAATTGGGGAAGCAATCTTAGAGCAACGTTGGATGGGTGGCCACATTGGGAGGAAGAGTTGGGGGAGGACGGTCATGGAGAGGAGACCTCATCCGGGAAATGGAAAACTGCATTAGAGTGTGCCAGAGGAGGAGGTGCAGAGGTCGATGTGAACAATGTCAGTTGGGAAGAGGAATGGTGGCACTGATTGGAAGCATCAGTTATGAGGGAGATGTAGTGAGAGAGTTCATTGGGGAGGAGGGATCTCCTTTGAGAGAGGTCTTCGGGGAGGAGTGGGCCGCTATGAGGGAGGTTATCAAGGAGGAGGGTGCCGCAGTGTGTGAGGTCCTTGGGGAGGAGGGTGATGTGGTGAGAGGGTCGTAGATCAGGGGAAGAGGACAAGCCCAATGGGTGTAGAAAAAAAAAAGAGACACAAATCTGTATACATGGACCAATAATTGAATTCTAGATAATAAAGAGCTATATCCACAGACCTATAAAACTGTGGCAATAAATCTATGTCTATAGAATAAATTTCTAGTAGTGTTAGCCTTGACTCGTGCTCCTCTAGGTGTAGTGATCTTGGGTTAATTCTTAAGTCATGTTTTATGTTGCTCCCTGATTACTATGATTTCATGATTACATGATCCAGTGATTTGTATGTTATGATTCCATATGTTTATTCATGTTTAATTCCTTTTATTTCATCATTTTATGCCTTTTAACCCATGTGTTAAGGTTTATTATAATTTTAATTCCCTTACTAGAATTTTGAGAACATCTATTTCTTCACAAATTTCCCCCAAGTTATATTATATAGATAAATGGGATCAATGGAATATAGGAGCTCATATGATGATTGAATAAAATATGTTTTTTTTGTTCCAATTTTTGAGTTTTATGTACCTTATCCTCCAAAGAAACTAGAATTTATGATCCTTAGTATATATTTAATGTTTAATTATACGTAGAAGCATGTAATAATATGTTTAAATGTCTAGGGCCACAATAGTTTGTATCATTGAAAGGTGTTTTTTTAGATATTATGACTATAGTAAATTAGTAATATCCATGGGGATAATTCAATCACAATGGATAACCTAGATTTAAATCTATGGAATAAAAAGTTTATATATATTTTTCCTTTACAAGTTTATCCTTCAATGTTCAAATTTTTATTTTTTTATATTCTTATTAGATAAGTATTTAAGCTTCCTATTTGTAATTTATTTTTTCATAGTTAATGGGTAGAAATTTTATAACCCATACCAACAATAAATGTGACATCCAATGTGACGATTTCCCTATAGAAATTCAAAATATGATGGGAAATTGTGCTAAAAATATCATTATAGTACTTGTTCAACTGAATCAAGTAATAAATAATAACTTGAATCATGAGGAACTCCCTCTTTCTCAGAATTTTGAGAAATTTTTAGTCAAATATTTATGTTTCAAATTCCACCTATGTTTAGGGGATCTTCTGATCCCCACCTCACATAAAAATGGATTAACTCCATTGAAAATATATTATCATTACTCTAGTCCTCAGATGCAGAGAAAGTTGTGATGGAGATCTATTGTTTTAATGAAAATTTGATCAATAATGGACACTAATCAAGAAAATAATGTCCAAGGACGAAATAGATTCCATGGATTGGGGGGATTCGAGAAACATTGTTTCCATAGATATTTTCCCCAAACTCTCCATCTCAAGATGGATGGGGTGTTTTGAGGACTGAAGTAGAGGTAAGATGAGTCTATCAGGGTATATGGAGAAAACATCGTGATACATTCATGATACACCTCCATATTTTTCATGAACACCAAAATCAATGTGAATAACTTATTTTGTGGACAAAATCTGAGTAAACAAAAATAATTCATTATTCCATACTTTGGCCACTTTGAGGGGATTTTCATTGTGCCCTTAAGTTTTAAATATAGATTGGAGACATTTAGTGGTCTTGTGGGCCTGGGGAAAGAATGTTGAAAATTGAATGAGATGTGGAAGGATCAACATATAAATCCCATTATAGGAGGAAAACCTAGTGTCCCACATGTAAAAATTGAGGGAAGAAGCATCCTAGTAACTATCTAAAGGGAATTGATAAATGCTTCAAATGTAGAAGAATAGGGAATTTGTGCAATAACTACCGAAGTGGTATGATGAATACCACTATAGTGGAAGATGGACGGAATGTTTAGTTAAACAGTCATCCTATACTGCAATGTTACAACTACAAGGAACATGGTAATTATTCCTTTCATTTCCCTAAGCCAAGGGTAGTTGGAGGAAATCAACAATAACGACCTCCAATGCATCAAGGAAGGGAATATGCTATCACTACTTGTGAGTTATCTATGAGAATAGAAAATGGGGAAATTATTTCATCCAAATTATATAACTCCTCCCTAGTTAATTTTTGTGGACTAAACCTCCCAAAAAATATTTTCTTGCTTCCATTAGTATAGTTTGACGCTATTTTGGGCATGTATTGACTATCATTATAATAATAAAACATCAACTGTTTGGAAAGGGAGATCACTCTTCAAATCCCAAAGAATCCTCCAATTCTATACCAATGTAAGGAGGATGATGAATCTCTATTATAATAATCATCTCAATTGTGGGTATTATTGACTTATGAGAAATCATATCTATATAATATGATTTAGAAAAAGGAAAGAATCATGAAAATATACAAGTCCATTGTGAGGAACTAAAATGATTTGTTTTTCAAAGGGTTAACTAATCTTCCACCTGATCTAAGGTGTATTTCTGAATTGAACTTATTATTGGATCTCTACATATATCAAATACAAATTATAGAATGACCATCATTCTTCAAGAAGAAATGATGTAGAAATTATATTAATATCTAGATAAGGTTTTTATACGCCCGAGTGATTCACTATGGGGAGAACCAGTCCTAGTCATCCATAAGAAGGATGGATCAATGGGCCTCTGTATTGATTATTATGAGCTTAAAAATAACGATATAGAAAAAGTAACCCTTTCCATATATAGATCACTTATTTTATCAACTATGTGGGACCAATTATTTATTTAAGTTAGACCATTGGTCAAGATATCACCAATTAAATGTAAGGAAGGAAGATATTCCCATGACTTCCTTTTAAATTAGGTATGGACACTACCAGTTCATAGTGATGCCCTTATAACTCACTAATGATCCAAAATTTTTTATGGATTTAATGAATATAGTGTTTAGATATTACCTCCACAAATTTGTGGTAGGCTTTATTGATGTTATTCTAATATACTCCAAGATCAAGGAGGAACATGAGGAGCATTTGAATACTATTCTAAATACCTTGAGATGAGAGAAACTGTTTGAAAAGTATAGTATATGTGAGTTATTGATGGAGGAATTATCATTCATGGGGCACATAAACACCAGAAAAGGGATATATGTGGACCTTTCCAAGATAAAGTAAATCAATGTGTGTCCTAGGAAAACAACTAAAACAAATATCTGTAGTTTTCTGGGTTTATCTGGATTTTACCAGTGATTTGTGAAGAAATTATCAAGATTATCAAACCCACTAACCAAGATTACTCTAAAGGGAGTGAAGTTTTTATGGAATAGTGAATTTGAATACTACTTCAAAGAGTTGATAAAGATGTTTTTCACTTCAACTGTAATCACACTGCCTATAATTATAAAACTATTTATGGTGTACAATGAAGCTTCAAATAAGGTCTTAGGATTTGTACTGATGGTAAATGATAAATTAATAGCCTACACCTCAAGGAAGTTGAAAATGCATGAGAAAAACTATCCCACACTTGATCTGGAGTTGGAAGCTAGGATCTGTTCAAAAACAATATAGTGGAATTATCTATATGAGGAGAACTGTGAGATATATACTGATCATAAGGGCATCAAGTATATATTCACATATAATGAGCTTAATATATTCTAACAAAGATGGTTAGAGCTCATCAATGATTATGACTCCTCAATACACTATCATTCTGGTAAAAAAATATGGTGTTGGATGCAATAATTTAAAAGGATCATTCATCTTTATTAATGATGGGAATTGAGAAGGATTTGATCATATTAGATATATAAAGTATGGACATGGGAATCATTATGTAATGAGAATCATCAATCCTTTCTCAACAAATTTCTCATACATTCCACATAATGAAAATAATATATGCACAAATAAATCATGTAGAAGCTATAAAAAAGGGGAAATCCATAGAGATATAAATGGATAATGATGTTTTCAGGAGATTTAGATCATGTTTATTTGTACCATCCAGTCCAGAGATAAAGAAATATCTTCTAAATGACACACATAGTTTGACTATTTATATTCACCCAGGGATCACCAGGATGTATTGAGATATCTGAGAACATAATTGGTGGGAAAATATGGAGAAGGGGATTGTTGAATATACATCAACGTGCGGAGTATATCAACAGGTGAATGTTGAAATAAAAAAACATCTAATGGGATGATGCAACCATTACCCATACCAACATGAAAATGGGAAAAAATCACAATGGAATTTTTCACTATACATCCAAAGACAAATAAAGGAAACGATTCTATAAGGGTCATTGTGGAATTTCTTAAAAAAACAAATCTCTTTATATCAATTCAAGGGGACTTATCTCTAGTTCAACAGTCATGGTTAAACATCAAAGATGTGGTAACACTACATGGAGTTCCACTGTTGACTGTGTCCAATTGAGATCTAATATTCTCCTTTATGTTTTGTAAAATACTTCAACATACACTAAATAATGATTTGAACATTAGTATGGAATATCATCCTCAAAAAGATATTCAATCTGAATTGTATATTCATACATTGGAAGACATGTTGGTAGTGTGTTTTATAGACTTTGAGAGAGGATGGAAGCAACATCAACCACTAGTTGATTTATCCAACAACAAAAGCTTCCACTCGAGCATCCAAATGGATCTATATGAATCCCTTTATTAGAAAAGATTTATAACAATAGAATGTTTGGATAAAGTGATTGAATATAAGCTGTTAGGACTTGAAATGGTTGAATAAATGGTAGAAAATGTGAAAACCATTCAGCATCATATCTGGGTAGCCCAAATTCTATAGAATAGTTATGTAGACATTCATCGATGAGACCTAGATTTTAAGGCTTGAGTCATGTACACATATCACCATGGAAGAGGATCACGAGAATTTGAAATATAGGAAAGCTAATCCCTAGGTACATTAGACCCTTTGATATTCTTGATCGTGCTAGATTTTTTTACAATCCACAAGAACTTCCACCAACTATTTATCAATTACATGATGTATTCCTTGTATCCCTCTTTAGGAATTACAAAACTTATCCCTCACATGTACTAAATTTATAGATAGTATAGTTGTATTATGATCTCTCTTACAAGGAGCGGTAATTGTAGATCTTAGATCATAGAGATAAATTTTTAAGCAACAAGAGCACTAACCTGGTCAAAGTAATATGGCATAACCATAAGTACGAATAAACAACATGGTAATTGGGGGAAGAAATAAAGGATAAGAACCGTCATCTATTTTACCTCTTGTTTATAAAATTAAATTTTGAGAGAGAAATCTCATAAAGGGGGAGCATGTTATGATTGAAAATTTTACCAATGAAAATTATCTTCTCATAATTATGTTATGCAGTATAAATCACAAAACATCACATATAGAACACAATACAGACTTTATAAATGATGAATGAATGAAATAATAAGTATTTATATAAATTAAGGAACTTAAACCAATGGAACAGTAACTTGACCTTTGGAACAATAATATGGCCATTATAAATAGTAAACCGGTAAATAGAATAGTTAACTCACCTATGAAAGTATATATAAAATGTTTCCATTTTATAAATGAAAATATGATATAATTATATCATTGTATAAGTAAATAAATGTTTGAAAATGATAAATTAATTATTTGTATTGCTATAAAACATAAATGTTTATTTATGATTTTATAATTAATATAATGATATAAAAAATTATTTTCTTAAATTTGATCCAGAAATTAATATTTCTATTAATTTTTATTATAATACAATTTATGAGACATTAATTAATTTTTCAAAGTCTTATAAAACTAGTTATAATTTTAAAAGTGGTATTTTTTTAGTAAATAATGATTTTAATTAAAAATTAGATTTCTCATATTTGTAAAATATTTTTCATAAAATATAGACCATTTTTTAATTATACCCATTAAAAAATGGTTATATTGAATTTTTGGTATTTTTCTAAGATAGTTGAATTTTTGCTGAATAGTGAAATACAATAATTTATGGTATAAGCAAAATATATGAATTATAGAGTAATGGATGATGTTTGGTTGATTTTAGCACCATTTTTTATAAATCATATATATTATTTACTTTATTTAGTCACAATAATACACATTATCCATAGTCTTGATCCAAAATAATAAACTAATGAACAAAATAATGAGAAAACACCCCCTCTCCTCCACTATAAATACAACCCCTCACCTCTTCTACTCCTCACACATTTAATGAATTCAGCCTTGTCCAAATTCTACCCAAAATAATTAAAAATCCTCTCCCACACATTCTGGTTCCTTTGGTCTCAATAAAAAAATCTCTTGTCCCACAAGGAGGTTCTCAAGGAGAATAATTCGAGAGGTAAAAACCTCATTCTTTTTCTTTTAATTTCTTCCTAATTTCTTTTCTTTTCTTATTCTATTCTCACCTCCCCTTATAAAAGTGGCATGGTAACTCCAATATCTCTTATAAAATATAATTGTTTATGTTTATGTAATTATACATCATCAATTATTTTCCCTCCCCACTTTGATCGAAAAAATGAAAATGTCATCTGTGATGTGTTAATTTATCACATTCAAGGATGAAGAGTTTGCAATTTATTTTACTGCTTTCAAAGATGGTCATAAAAAAAATTTAATGGATAAAAAAATTATAATATATGTATTAAATCCTATTTAATTTTTTAGAACCATTATTTATACATGATATTAAATAATATAACAAAACTAGTTCATGATGATCAAGAAACCACTAAATAAAACCAAACGATGATCTTTAACATTTTAGCTAATGATTCATCCTCACCCAATATAACTGAATAACATTAATCAAAGTTTAATATTTCTAATGTTAATTAATAACATATAAATTCAATTCTGGATATCTATTCATGTTTCATAATATATTTCATACATTTACTTAAGTGAACCAAGCATGAAAGCCAAGGAAATAAAAACTCCTAGACTATGAAATTATATATTATAACTAATCAAAAAAACTACAATTCAACTTAATAAAATATTAATAATTAAAATAAACATATAAAAGTTTATTAATTAATTAATTGATTGATTTTATTTGATTATCCATGACATTAAGATCAACTATAGAACCATTTCGAATATAAGGTAAGGGATTCTTCTAGAAGCTCCAATTTTCCTTTGTGTTACAATTTCACTCTCTTTACCCTAATATAAATATTCTGTATTTTTATATACTTCTTATAAATTATGTTTATATGTTCCAAACTCATTTATATATACCATTTCATCATTATTTTTTGGGATGTACATGTTTTAAAAAGGATCCCTTCCCAATTATACCTAATAAGCAAGTCCGATTAATGGGAACTTTTCAATTTCTCTGTCCATTTCTATTACACTCCATAATCTATTTTAAGAAAAAATTATTTTCATAAAATCAATAATTTTATCATGAATAACTATATTGGTTCGTTTTAGGTTTTATACAAACAATTTTTCTTTTTTCTTTTTAAAGAATCTTGAAAAGTTTCCCTTAAATCGCTCTAAAATATTTTATTTCTAATGTTTCTTAAACACTATTTTTACATGTTTTGACATAATTTTGAAATCATGTGTCATTATTTATTCCTATATTTCCTTATAAATATTCATTTATGATTTAAATCCATTCTTTTATAGACACCATTATGATATTCCCTATTTATATGACTTTTGACATGATCGTGATACCCAATTCTTTCAATGGGTAACCTTTATGTTTATAAATGATTCTTTATGTATGATTCCTCATGTGGAACACATATTAATGAGCATTTTATTTTGGGTTCACCCAAATATCATTCCAATTCATTGGTTAATTTTTATTCTCATGATAAATCATGTACAACTATCTTGGTGGTAAGAGTTGACTTGTGCTCCTGGTTCGTCGGCCTTGGTGGTTAGCCTTAACTCATGATCGTCCATGTGAAATAATCATTGAATCATGATTAGTTCATAATTTATGTGGATACCTCATTTCTATAATTCCATGATTACATTATCTCATGTTATATATGTTATTATTCTATGTTTTTATTCACATTCCATGACTGTTTATGTCTCCATGTTATGCCTTCTAATACATGTGCAATGATTTATTATTTTGTTTATTCCCTTACTATGATTTTTATATCATTATTTTGTTAATGTATTTACCCAAGGTTATCCTATAAATATTTAAGGGTTAAATAGTATATATGATCTCATTTTAAGATTAAATAAAATATGTTTTTATTTTGGTTCCATGTTTTCAGTTTTATATACCCAACACTACTAGAAATTCAACCTATACCAACACTTTTTAAAAACTGTTGGTATAGGTCCCATTTCCCAATGGTTTTTTCAAACCTTTGGTAAAATCGCACTTTGAGACCCCTTTTCCCAATGGTTTGGCCAAACCACTGGTAAATGGTATGTCTTTCCCAATGGGTTTTTTCAAACCGTTGGGAAAATACCACTTTTAGACCCATTTTCTCAATGGTTTGGCCAAACTGTTGGGATAGGGTATGTCTTTCTGAATAGTTTTGTAAAATAGTTGTGAAAAACCCACATTTATACCCCTTTTACCAATGGTTTGGCCAAAATGTTGGGAAAGGGTAGGGATTTCCCAACGGTTTTTCCAAACCGTTAGGGAAAGCCCACTTTTAGACCCCTTTTCCCAATGTTTCGGCCAAACCGTTGGGAAAATCCAACTTGGACACCACCTTTCCCAACCTTTTGGCCAAACCGTTGGGAAATCCACGCCCTTTCCCAATTATTTTTCAAATTATTGGTAAAAATCCCTCTTTTAGACCACATTTCTCTATATTTTGGCCAAACTGGTGGGAAAGGGTATACTTTGATGCCACTTTTCCCAATGGTTTGGCTAAACTGTTAGGAAAGGGTGGGTACCTATCACAACGGTTTTCAAAACCATTGAGAGAGGTACCCTTATTTTTTATGAATTCCTTTTTCAAATATCTTAAAATAACTCAATATATATATTATATATAAATATATATATATATCAAAATATAAACACAAAGGTAATTGTAAGATAATTGTAAAGTCTTTGATATATAACCCACAGGTTATGGGTTCAAACCACCACTGTAACTTTTTTTAAAATTTACCTATACCAATTGTTTGAGAACCTATACCAATGGCTCCAAACCATTGGTAGAGGTAATTTTTCCACTACTGTAATCCTACAAAGACACTAGACTTTATGATCCTTGGTTTGTATTTCATGGTTAATTATGATTAAAATCATTTAATAATATGTGTAAAATGATAGTTTCTTCATATCAAATATGTAAATATCCCAAAAAAATGATACTACCCAACCTCGAGAGAACACCCCTTATATAAACAGGTGTCCCTCAACTGTACTCCCAATAGTGTGTTGATCATCATAACCCAAATCAAAAAATCCACCTTCAGAATCAAACCATTCACAATTTGTATAGATATAAAATAAATAGAGTCCCATATATTTAATAATACACTAGAAATAATATAATATATAATAATAGTGACTCTGAATACTAATGTAAAGCCTCTCTATCCAAATGTGTAGGTTGAACTACTTGTAACATCCATGCCCCTCTTTACTATGATGCAGTTTGAGTCTCGTGACCTACAACACTTTTCTTATTTTTATACTCTTTCCTAGACATATGATGTTCAATTCCCTAACCATGATGGTCATAAAAACTCCAATTACCTAACTGAAATGGGGCGGAAGACCCCATTCTAATGCTCTAACCCATCCAGGCTCCTCCATCAATATCATTTGATCGATGGTTTTAGAAAAAAATTCAATACATTACCAACCATTCTATAATCTTGACACTCCACTGTTGGTTATGGAAACTAGCTCTGAATGTGATTTAATCTACCACACTAGTTGTAGTACACATTGTTACTACTCTGAGTAACTAATCCTTCTCTCTGGCCACTCTATTTTCTATCTCTATAGTTGATGTTCTCATAGTAACACTTCCTACTCTAGAAAGATGCACCTCATGGTAGTGGAACATAAACCACCTCCATTTTATTAGAGTACTCCTTCAAGATCCCCATAGAAATGAGAGAATGATTCACCACCTAAGAAATATTATTTAATATAAAGATTTTAACCAAATAATTAATCTCACATTTAAGTCCATCTTGAAAATGCTTCAGCACAATTTCATTATATTCAACCAACACTAGAATAAAGCACTAAAAATCAGTAAAGAGACCTACATAGTATATCCCAGACATACTCCCTTAGGTCAACCACATGACCTTGTTACTCTCTCCTACTAGATAATCCTTGGTAAAGAGTGTTCCAATAACCTCTCTGGACATTAATTCCATGGTATATTCTTCATCTTCTCATCCCGAGCCTGAATATCCAGCTAGTGAATCTCTAACCCTTGGAAAATCCAAGTATCCAAATTAACACTCATGTCTGTAGGAATCTATAAATGGACAAGGATCATCCATATATACTTAATCACAAACTCAACTATTTTTTTTCCACCTTCTCTAATGAATTTTGTATGGTGATTTAACTATAACTATTATTTCAGGTTAGACATATTTCTTATATCATTCCCTGGGAATCCTTCTAAAAAATTTCAAAAAGTGAGAAAAGGTCTCATGAAACAGCTCTTTGGATCCTTCACCTGAAACTATCAGAACCTCTGGATCCACTTCCAGAAGCACATTTCTAGTCATGTCCTCTTAATTTCTTATCAACAGGTGTAGTCATGGAGTCATATATCTACAAATCCAAACATAGATATTAGAACACATAACACATAACAAACACATTTCAATGATATATATTCACATAAATTCATAACAATTCACCCCATACCACATCATATGGTCAAAAAATGATGCTCTATCACTACCCTCAGTCATCCCTCATTTGGGTCATGGCTAACATAGGGTAAAAAAATTTCATAATTCAAGTTACTCAATAGTCACCAATCTTTTTCATTTAAAAATACTACATTTAGCATCATTTTCAATTATCAATTTCTTATTATGCACAATTTTCACTACTATAAAATTTACTAATATATATATTTTTAACCATGTTATAGACCCCAATGTAAATATAATTGGTAATATCCATGGTTTTGTTGTCCATGGATCGAAATGACATGGATATAGTTAAAATTAAATAGCCATGTTATTTAACAATGGAAATTTCAATATTTCCAGGGTTCAAACTGTGGATATATCCCTATAGCCATGATTCAAAGTGTGCATATTTTCAAAATTTTGTAAATGTGTTTCTAGTAAAATAGCCACAACTCAATACATGGTATTAAGTCTATATCCACAATTTATAATCAAGTATACATCCTTCATTTTACAGAATAAACCACCAGCTATAGTACCACAGTTTTTAACTGTGGTAACACCCTCCATATTCCATAAAACAATACGCAATATTGCACCCACACTGCTCCGCACCCTCACTTCACGGAACTACAAACCCAACAAACTATAATGCACCCTACTACACCCCTAAATCTCTACACTACACCCCACTACACACAACTTCACTACACCCCACTACACCCCTACAACACCGCACTACACCCCAATCTAATGCACCCCATTGCATACTCACACACAAAAGTTCCCACTCTATACCTAGATAACATACAATATAAACCATATATATGAAACTAAATCATGAAAGGTATATTAAAAAATAAACCATACACTGAAAACTAAATTCAATGTCAAATATAGCTTAAGGGGAAAAAGTTAAGAACTGTAAAGGAATAGTAAATGTGTTGAATGGGCCTCTAGACAAACAAACCACCAATAATATTACCATGTAGAGTTTAAATAACTTAACACATCCCAAATCCTAGATAACTCACACAACATCCCACACCAAATCATATATGAATCATGTCTAAATTTCTATAAGTAGATATGCATGTCCACAGAAATGTCCATGGAAGATGTGCAAATAACATACTCAGTATCACAATAACCAATATGACCCACACCATATCCGTCTAAAACACCAACCAATAGCACTTAAATCCCACCCTACCAGTAGTACTTAATGGTTTTATTGGAAACACCACCAAATGATGACCTAAAAAACTAAAACAACATGAATTTATAATATCTTCACAAAATGGGTTGAACCATATTCTCTAAACAACCACCAGAATAATATCATTGGCTTTCTATTTAGGTCCTTTTCAATATTAAACATCCTTACTAGACTACCTTTCACGATTATCATAAATTTAAATGTTTAGTCGTCAAATATTCATACTGAATTATCCATAGATCTAGAATCTTCATGGGGTCATTTTAAATCCTTCAATGATAGAGTTTGACACCTCAATCCAAAGTGGGAATTCTTCTATGATGTCTTAAGGTAATTATTTTAAGTTAATAAGTGGATATAATATGTCCTATTCATCTTTTTGGGGGTATGGTTTTTAGGTTGTACTTGAGAGTATTTGGTCTTGTGTTTGTGAGTTTTCTTATTAGTGATTGATTGAGTTATTTCATGAAATTTAGATAACAGATTTAGTGGGTAATGTTTCGAAAAGTAACTTTTTTTCGTCATTGAGTTCCTTGTTATTTTAGATGTTATCCACTAGTTTTGGGGTGTTGTATCCCTGGTGTATCTATTTGTGGAATAATTTTGGGATTTAGTTCCACATTTTATTTTTTGAAGGTGTTTCCCTTTGTGTAGGAATCATTGTTTATTTAGTAATGGCCTATGGTGGAGGTTAGCAGTACGATGGTTCATAGGTACTATTAAGTTATGGGGATCTAGTCTTGTGGCTTGATGTTTTTATTTTATTTTAGTTTTTATTTTATTGGAATAGTGTGTATATTGGAACCTTTACATCCAATAGTGGAATGTTCATTGTGGGTAGAGGTTAACACTGGTTGTTAGTGAGTAGGTGTGCTGAAGGTGCGTATCATAGGGTTTTAGTGAATTTGTGGCTTGAGGATTATAACTAGATCCTGATAATTACATGGATTAAGGTAGGGGTGGCACTCATATCAGATATCTCATGACCTATGAATGATGTTTTCCCCATTTTAAAATTTTCATTTTTCTGTAGTGTTTATTGGGATTTGGTTGGATTTCATATCTGATTATTTTTGGGTTTATATGTTTGGGTTTTTACTACAAAAAAGGTCGAATTAAATCCCTACCCAGATAGCAGCACCCAAACATAACTCAACCCTGGGAGGTTAAAACAGAATAAAAAATTAGAATACAATATAAAAAACTCAAACATAATACAATATATATCCCATGATTTCAAACTATATCCAAAATAAACAAAATAAAATTTCAATGTCAATATCATCAGAATAAAGAAAAATTATATGATAAAATTCAATCTATAAACAAAGAATAAAAGTTACATATAAAATTCACCTCAATATCTGTATCACATGAACTATCACAACCCTCATCATCTCCTACCAAAACACCAACATTGCTATTACCTACTGTCATACCATCAAAATTATCATAATCATAACCATTGACATGTACATTGGCATATATAGAAAAATTAGTGGAAGGATAAGAAGAATCCTCATAAATAAAACACAAATAAATTAGAACACATTTAATTAATGAAAACATACAATGGATATGTGTGTATTTAATATAACACATTTTTATTTACTTGAACTGTGATTGATATTGTATCAGGGATTTTTTTGTAGGAATTGTTTATGAGATATGGGATCTTAACACGTCTATAATCAATCCAAATAATTTTTTTTAATCGATAAATGATTTATAAAATTGTATGTCTTTGTTTAAAATGAAAAGGAAATTTCATAAATTATTTAATTTTTTAATTTTTCTTCATTAAATCTTAATGAATTATTTTGTTATATAAATTTAATATAAATCCTTTGTTAGATATTATTTTCCGAATAATATTATAAAGATGAATTTTTTATGCTACAATATGTATTCTATGAATACATTGTATTCATATTTTTTATAAGTGAATATGGTTAAGAGATATGATAAAAATGTAAGATAATATATAAATAATAATCAATTTTAGTGGAATAATTTATGTCAAAATTTAGGAAATTTCTTTCGATATGTTATTTTTGGGGTTTGGCTCTCACTAATTGAACATTTTAAAAAAATTAAGAAATTGTAAAATATTGAATGAGGATCGATATTTGAACACTATAAATGATTAAGAATCCATGGAAATAAGGTAAATTTAACAAAATGATTGAAATTTGGATGGAAGTGGTCCACTTAATAGTTAAATTTTCATTAAAATATCATCTTCATTAGTTATAAGTATTTTTCTCATAATATTTTACTCCCTTTATATCCTGAAACCATTAAATACCCAACAAAAACTATTTTAGATGTATAATACTAACACTAAACTACTTTTAAATAAATATATTTTCAATTGAGAGATTAAAAAAGTGATATACTTTTGGATTCAAAGATAAAATCAAGAGTGAAAATTACACTAAACTAAGTAAATGAAATTTAAATATAAAATCAATGATAATTTCAAAATCAAATCATAATAAATACACAATACCCACTCAATAGTTAAAATTATTTCATCACATATGATTTAACTAGATATAAGAAAAACAATATATTTTTTTTAAAATTGCTTATTATTTTCAAAAAAATAAAACATTAGTTTTGTAAACTCGAGGTAAAATTGAAGATGTAACATTTCTCATTTTCCTAGTGTGAATAATATCATTGGCCCTGAGAAATCACTCAGTATATTCAATGATTGTCATGTCATTATCACTACTGATGATTTTAAAATAATTATTATAAAGATATACCACCAAATAATAATAAGTGTTTAGAGAATTAGTTTTTTCATTTTGAGAAAGATCCCCAAAGTCCAGAAGCACACCTCTTCTTAGGGATTATTTTGTAACATCTCTATGTTTTATGGTATAAATTTTTTAAAAAATACCTTTTATGCTGAAGGAAATTAATAAAATTAACATATATAATAATATTTTAATGAAAAAATTTAAAATAGAATCACTAAAACATCAATTATTAAACAAAAATACATAGTTAAAGGAGTATCTTTATATGAGTCTTTAATACTTAATAAAATGAAAGATGAAATAAATTATTACATACCATTACGAACAATATTCACTCTTGAAATAAGATCCTCATTTTTATGCTTGTGAATGGATGTAATTCATCCTCAATCATACACTGAATTTAAGAAAGAGTGTATATAAAATAAAATAGTAATATTTTATATGAATTAAAACTAAGAATTATAAAACCATTTAACCCTTTTTTATCAAACAAATATTGACTTATATCGACATAAGGTTGATTTTTTGTGAATTGTTGATGTAATTTTTGGAGGCAAGGATCGATAATTTTGTTTTTGATCTAATTATTATTTCTATTGTTTTTGAATAAATAATTGTTAATCTATTTTGGAGTTTTTTCAATGACAAAGAGGGATATTTTTGGAAAATATCTCTTTATTAGTGTTTATAATTTTGTAGGACTCCGGGACACCCTGAGAGGGGAGAATTGAATCAGGGTGCCAACTTTTTCTTTTAAAAATAATAATCTTGTTCCCACGTTGGTGGGAAATAGTTAAAACTGTATGATGAATATTATCAGCAATGATACATTCACATACAAAGAGATGAAACATTAATTTTTACATGGTTCACCGCTAAGGGCTACATCCAAGGATCATATGCCAAAAAGTTGTCGGTCGTATCAAATTGCACTAATTTTAACTAGTTGTGGATTACAATGGTTCGGGAACAGTCACTTTTTCCCAGGCTCACTACCTTTATAAAGGTTCAGGGATAGATCAATGCTTCCCTCGGGTCACTCCCGTTGACTCCCCATGGCTCACTGCCCTTAGTGAAGTCACACTCAGTTTATAGACGTGAAGATCTATTCATAATTGCAAAAGAATACATCCTCTGTTGAATTTAGATGCTCTGTTGAAGTCCAACTTTCACTCATACACTAATCCCAATTTTCACTGAAGTTATTGGGCAATCTTCCAGTTTTCGTGCAGTTCCAAAAGGACTGGCGTACAACAACCTCACCTGGCGTGCTTCACCAAGACCGGCATGAAATTTTCAAGAACGGTTCACAAGTCACTTGCGTGGTACAAAATCGGCATGAAGGTGATACAAACACACTTGCACGACACTGCCTCCTTCAACTCCAAACTAGTGTGATTTTGTACCTTTATCTCCCAAACTGCCTTGGTTTTGTAGCCAACAACCGGCGCGCAGCCTCTATTTGCGCGACCCAACCACCACTTGCGCAACTCAACCACTTGAACGATGAGAGCTTGAAAAATATCTAAGTCTTGAACTTCATTCCAAATGAGGATGGGTGGTCCTATATTTATAGGAAAACTGGACCCCCTGCGCGGTGGTGCGCAAGTATCCTCACGGCGCGCAGGTCTCGGCGCGCATCGCCTACCACCCTATCCTCTGTCGTGTAAATCACTTGAGCGACCAAACCAATACATGTGCAACCCTCTTTCCTTTTCCATATTTTGATGTTCTGGTCATGAAGAACAATATGCGTGCATGTTTCCAATTCTCCTAGGCACCGGTGTGCATGTCCTTTCTCGGTGCGCAGGTCACTTACGCGACCAGCCCAAAACTTGCACTTCCCTTATCCCTTTTCAATTTTCCATGTTCTAATCTTGAAAAACACATGGTGCACAGGTTTCCCCTCCTTCAAGTACACGACACACAAGTCTCTTTTCCAAAAACACTTTTCTCCATTTGTCGATTTTTAGGCCCAAAAATTTGGCAAACACTGGGAAACGGCACCACCTTCAATATTGTTGTCTGCTTGAACTGTATGTTCACTTGGCTGGTACACATTATGAACTTCCACTGAGGATTGACAAAAAAACACAAATAATAATACAATTCATGCATATAATACCATGGTTCCCACAAATTTGTGTTTTTTAACATTCTTGGTGAAGAAATTGACAAAAAATACTCATAATGGTTTGATTATGTCTTATAATGTGAGGATTAGTTGTGTGTAGGAGAAATTATGGTGTATAGTGGTTGATTCTAATTTCATATAGGTTTATGAAATTCTCATATATTTGAATCGAAAGGTAAATCCAAGATTTAATAATGTTGATAAAAGTACCAAGCATTATTTATTATGATTATTAAAGAATAATTAGTATTTTGAAGGAGTTAGAGCTTAAAATGAGTTATCAAAAGTTGGATAAAAGTGATATAGTGAATCAATCTTTCACAACAGCGTACACTATTCTAGGGTGAATGAGGCTATGAAATTATGTATATGGAAATGTTTGGGATGAATTTTCCATGTGTGTTTTCTTGTGGTTTAATTAACAATCATACTTATTAAAATGGTTATAATCCCCATGAAATGGTAATTTAGAAGAATTCTTGCTGGCCTTGTTCAAAATCATTAAAAATATAATTTGTAAATGGAAATGGAATGTAAAAAAAGGAAAATAGAAAAAGGAGATACAATTCTATTTTTGTGGAATGAATATGTAGGGATAAAAAATATATATTTGAGGAGAAAACATATTTCATGGTTTGGCACTATGGGAATAAAAGTGGTCATAGCATGTGTTGTCACAATTGTATAGAAATGTTTATTGTTAAAATAATCCCAATAAGATTCATTTATCATTGAATAATTCACTAAAATAGGTAAATAGAGGCAAGGCATCAGGGATTTCTAATGCTAGAAAAATTAGTTTCCTGGAGAATACTGATGCAAACTTTATAATTTTTGGAGATAAAAAATACTATTACATGGAAGGATTGTACAAATACGTAGTGGGTGTAAAATGGATAGATAAATTTCAATAAAGTAAGGTGTTTAAAACAAAATATTTTCATGAAAAATAGGGCATCCCAACTCAGATTTTGTGGAGGATAGGTTTGAAGACGTGTACTACATAGAAGTACTATAACCACCAAACTGATAATCTGGGGATGCTCATTCCATCAAGGTCATCATGTTACATTGGATATTCACTTATTTGAAACAGGGATACCAACTCTTGGTTTTTCTATAACAATGATGTACTTATGTATGGTGAAGGGAAGAAGGATTTTTCATAACCATATAGTTATGACCCAAGATGTTTTGGATTTTTGGATGTAGAGGGGACCATTGGTTTTGAAGAAGGATAAAAAAATATAGTGTATGATATATCATAAAGTATTTCTTCTAGACACATTCTATGTCATTGGAAGAAGAATATCATTCCATATTCAGAGGTAATAATTTCTATCCAATGATTATTTGAAGAATTAAATTTGTGTATTGGATTGGATATAGAGAACTACTTATTAAAAAAGAGCCATTCCATGAAGAGGAAGAAAAATTTAATAATTTTAAATATATATAATGATCAAAATAATGAACAAATGGCATGGAATTTTCAAAGTTAGTCGGACCATTATTAAAGACCACACAACCATTACAACACTGATAGGAAAGGGAACATATCATAGAAAAATATATTGATAATTTATATAAATTAATTGGAAATGTAATAAAAAATATAAAACATTGGGCAACCCCTAGAATGAGTGTGAAAAAAAGATAAGAGGATATTAATTATAAAATATTAAATAAAAGTTATATGTATATGTAATCTATAAAAATAATATAGTAGTTTTGGAGAAGAAGAGTAGAATAAAAAACATATTGAAAATCAAATTTTTAGAAGTTCCAGAAAAAGGAGATGTTGAGGTTTTATCAAAGATATAGTTCATAGAATAAAAAACGAGCTTCACTGGGAAATAACATTATTATTTCAGGTTCTATTTCATAAGAATGGGTTAAATAATAAAGAAAAATAGTTCCATTATAAAATCTGGTTGAATAAGAATGACTCAAATAGGTTAATTCCTAGTTGTAATTACCATCACCCAAAGAATAATGGATGCAACTATGATTTATAAAAGATAATATATTCAACCATCGCATCGAGATATTGATTAGATGCAAATAATAGTAAGGTGAGTGAAAAAAATAGAGCATAACCGAGAAACATTTTTTTATGAAAACTATGAAAGGATTATAAATGACCTAAGATGACCATTGAATGATACACTATCATGATTAAAAACTATTAAGGAGCCCAAAATATTTTATCAAATATAATACTCATTCGATCATATAGTTCATAATATGGAAATAAGTGGGAGATACCTTAGATCGGAATTGTGCCATTTTAGACATTATATCTACCAAATAGTGAGTTATAGTGGAATACAAAATCAAACCAACACAACATCATGTCCATTCCCCTCGAATTATAACATAAGAGTAAAAAATATAAAATATATATGGGTGTGTTCATTAATTTCTACATCAACATTATAAATTAGGTGAGATGAATTCGATAGAAATAGATTTAAAATTTTCATAATAACATAGAAATAGGAAACCATAAGTCAAAACGTACAATAAACTAAAATGGTTTAAAATTTTTACCTTGATTCATCCCCCATCTTAGGGTGAATCAAGTCAGTTTGGTCTATATAGATATCTTCTTTTAGAATAAATGATGGGTGGAGAGGTGGGTGAGTGGGAAAACTAGAGAATGGATCTTGTGAATTCCATTCAATATGGGAATAAAAATGAATAATTCCCCAAATTAATATCAGACAAAAATGGATAAATATCAATTTTATATAAAAGTATACAATTTTCCACACATTATATATAACCTCACCGAATGTATACATCTTCCATGTGACTCAAACTATCCAAACAAAATAAACTTTCATGGTTTAAAGAAATTTATATCCTATAAATATTTTTTAAATTTTAAAAAAATTCATCCCAAAACACCAAAAGCCTAATTGAATTTACAAAATAATAAGAATCTGCTCAACAAAGTGACATTTTGGTCCCACAATTCACTTCACAATCCCAATTTACACACTATAAAAGTAATAATTTTTTTGAAAACATATTTAATAAAAAACAAAATTATCTAAAATAAAGATTATGATTTACTCATGATTAATTGGATTAGTAATTTAGAAAATGAATAGTTTATCTATGAATACTATAATCCTGTATAGATTCCCAATCCACCAATCAATAACTCAAAAATAATTTTGAAATGTATGTTCTTAATCAAATATACTATAGAGAGATCTCATATGATTTTTTTAAACATGATATTATATCCCACTAAACTATTATTGATTTTAAAATTCCCATAAACCATATCCTTCCTATACATGTAGAAATTCAGTGACTATTAATAAAATCAAAAACATAAATACACTAATTTATAAATCATTTATTTGACTCTATACAAAAATTGGGAGTTTTTTATTTCTCATGAATAGTTAATTATACTCTACTTAGTTTGTGATAAATAATAAAATTGAAATTAAATAACCACTAGAAAATTGTCTAATATAATGGTATAGACACTGAGTGGAACATAAAAACCTAAATTCTTCTAGAAGAGTGAGTTAAGTGGAATAATGGTTACACAAAGTTATGTTTCATTGGAAAAAGAGACCTGCTATGGGTTTTCCCATCATATATTATTACAATTATAAGAGATAAATAGATGACAAACATGCCATAATGTTCAAAATACACTTATAACTTAACCTTCAAACATAATTATAATGAATATAGAAACAATAAAACCATTAAAAACACGCAACCAAATTACAAAAGTGGGTTTCCTTTTTACAAGACAACAGAATACATAATATGCATATAAAATATTATCACGATTGGTCAATAACTCTTTGATATCTCATTTAAAATAATTAATGAGGTATATATATGATGTAAAATGAGAATAAATAAAGATGAGAAATAAGGTATCTCAATTTCCAACAACCCACCCTAAGACTTACTAGAAACAAGATCCTCTATAGTGTAGAATCCATATTTGGGTGTAATCAATGACTTATTTATATATTGACTATTTAGTTGAAAAAATATCTAAATATCCCATAGATGACCATACTATTGAAAATATTATAGTTTTTTTGAAAAATATGATATTGGAATCTTTAGTTTCACATACTGAATTCATACCTAATTTCATGTTCAACTAAAGAAATTATGATAGGATGTGTAGATTAATATTATAAAAATATAAAATTTATTAACAAATAAATACATATATAAATCATTTCTAAATTTTTAACATTTAATCTTAATACAAACAACATTTAAACATTTTTTATATTTTTATTTGGATGTTGATTTGTTTTCTAAAATTAACATATAAAATCTATGGACTTAATGGTCAGATATTTTTAAAATATATTATAATATAATCTCAAACAATTCAATAAAATTAACATATAAACTAAAATTTTTATGAAAATTTTAAAATATAATCACAAAAACACCAATAACTAAATATAAATACAATGTAAAAGGAATATATTTGAATGATATTTTCATATATATAAGTAAACGATAGTTTAAATTAAATATTACAAACTATTAGGTAAAATGACGACATAGATATAGTATTGGAGTCAGTTGTTTGGGATCTTACATTAGAAGAATCACTAGGTTAGTAAATAAATAGTAATGTAAGATTGAATGACTACTCTTATTTTAGATACATGTGGCCAGAAGCAGTAATAAAAGTTGAGTCACCTATATTCTGTTTTTAGGATAAAATAATTTTGAAGCATCTTATAACACTCATATTATAGTTTCATAAATCTTCTTATATCACAATATTTAAAGAGTTATAAATATATAATAAAAAATGATCAAAATGAATATTATAAAATGCTCATATTAAGATATTATTGTCTATTAAAAAAATAAATCATCAATAATTATTCATGAATAAAAAAATACATCATTTAAATAAAAAATCATTCTCCGCATTTTGAATTACATTACACACTTTCATGTATCCTAGTAAATTAAAAAACAATGTAAAAATAAATGAATCATGAGATCTAAAAAAGTAAAATTTCTTACCTTGGAAAATAAATATTATTACTAAAAATTATTTACACACTTATCATATATGATATTAAATTTAAAAAATTATAAGTGTTTCTTACATTACTAAATATGTGCATAAATAAATTGCAGAAAATGATTTATTCTATGGGAAATACATCTAAAAACTAATTACAAAAAGTGACAAGTTTAGCAAGAATTTTTATGTATCTTCTATAAAATAAACTCTCGTGATATAAAAATCATGCAGTGGTTCCAGAAAAATTATTTTACATATAATATACATTTAATATCTGTATTATTTCAAGTTGGGTACAATCAGATTGGAAAAGGGAATGAAGAAAGTGATTTTCAATCCCCACTATAAACTTACATAAATATAAACAAGGAAGAATATGAAATATAACAAAGTCGAGAATTTTACATATTCTAATCTTGTATAAACTCTAAAAAAATTATTAAAAAATATATGTGATCCGAATAAGTTACTAATATCTAAAGAAAAACATGAAATTGTATGTTCATTAAAAAACTATGGTTCAATATCTAACTAAACACAGATTATAACAGAATAAAAATTAATTTATTGGGGAAATTTGCGGAACCCTATCCTATTATAAAGATAGAATTCAATAAAAGGAAAGGTTAGAGATATTGGTCGTGAGAATGTAGGATTTTGGTAGGGTCACATAAATGATGTTTTTGATAAATCATTAGAGGAGGAGGATCATGAGGGTAGGTCTGGGTTTGAATGAGAAATTGGGGAGGTGGGGTCGCTGCATCAGAGGATAACAATCAGGGGTGGCCACATCAAAGGAGGAGGATCCCTAAAGGTGGGGGTCATTTTGAAGTTGTGTTAGAGTCGCATTGATGTATGGACAAAGCCTCTACAGGGTAGGAGTATCAT
Source organism: Viscum album (assembly GCA_963277665.1). Taxonomy (NCBI): domain Eukaryota; kingdom Viridiplantae; phylum Streptophyta; class Magnoliopsida; order Santalales; family Viscaceae; genus Viscum; species Viscum album. The sequence continues at coordinate 1,221,507,972 of OY728131.1, read as the reverse complement.
GTGGATGTGGGGTGGTCGCATCAGAGGTGTGTCAGAGGAGGAGGTGGGGAGGCCGAATTGGGGAAATATTAAAGAAGCATCTGAGGGGAGGTGAGGTGGTTGTATCATAGGAGAAGGAGGATCATGGGGAATTTGGGTGACCACATGATATGAGGATAGTGGGAGGTTGTGTGGAATCATTGGGGGAGGACACTCACGAGGGTAGTGGGGATGAGGAATCTTTATGTGGATCGACTAAGGGAAAATGAATCGAGAGATGGGATTATGGGTAGGAGAATAATTTCATGAGGTATATGAAAAATATGAGGACCATGTTTCTATGGGAAACTTTTTCTTAGGACTATATGTATCATAAATCCATATTTTTCAAATAACTATAGCCATATCTAAACATATTAACATGGAACAAATAAATTGGGGTTATAGGTTCATTGTAATATATCATTTTTCTAGTAGTGTTCCTTTCAAAAATACCCAAATAAATAAAAGATTTTTATTTACAACCACTACCCAAAACCTTCTTTTTGTGTATTCCTTAAATTATGCATGTGACATAAAATCCCGAGTTCTTAGAATTATCAATGTATACAAAACTTCCATGCATTAACGAACAATTAGAAAAATATGAAAAACAATAAAATCACATAACAAGTGCATCACCCAAGATTAAATGACATTCAACTATATTAGAAAACCTAATGAACAACAATACAACACTAGGTATTTGGGTTTCCCCCAAAAAATGGGTTAGATACTCCCATGCATGAGCACATATTCAAGGCTCGACTCATCCTATTCTCTTATATACCTTTCCAAAATAGTAATACAACTGAAAAAAAAATATAACTACTCAAATACTACTTTGTAACATCTCGACATAGGTGAACCCTTCAAATGACCAAAATATGGATAAATGACCCTAAACCAAAAATATGGATAAATGACCAATAAACACCAACATCATATAATTATACCAAAATATGGATAAATGACAATAAACCAAAATAGTAGATATTTCATTCTAAATAATTCTCAAATTTCAAATGAAAACTCAAAAAATAATGAAATTCAGACAACTCCCAAGTGGGTCCTAACATTATTTCTCATTCCCTCATCGATGCTCTGTCCTGAATCCCAACTCTACTATCTAACATAGGGCTCTTTCCCTTATCCTCTCTAGAAAACACGAAGTCTATTAGGGTACCGAACTAAAATCCTGAGTAGGGTGTCAGTACAACCTATATGCCACATCCATTGACATATAAAATAATATCCAATCTAAAATAGTGTATTAATTTTTATAAGTGATAATGTACATATGATAAAGTAAACTGTTTTCACATTAAAATATTCTTTAATTAGTCACATAAGTGATCGAGTTCACAGTGACAACCAAACCAATAATACATTCTTCAAACTGTGAAAAATTATGAACTATTAACTAAAGGGATATCACATTTCATTCCAATATTTTTTTCAATAATAATTTAATTACAACGTCGTATTCATACCAAGGGTGGTTAAAGATGTAGTTTGGAACCCTGTGGTTATTTAGGGAAGTTATCACTATCCTATAACTATGTGATAACATGAAAATAAATATATATCCTAGGGTCCTAGAATGGAATTCAATAACCCCATGGGTATTTGGTTCAGCCATAGTTTTCCTATAACTCAATCAAAAATATCACATCTCATAGTTCCACATTCACAACCCATTTATCAACCATTTCTATAATTGATTATTCAACCAATTTTCATAATATTTTTTATCAATTCTAATCACAATCACATTTATCAACCCTGAATAATCCATAAATCATGATTGAAATTATATCATCACACCCCATGGGTTTCTATCAATTCTGGTCTCAAATAATCAATGAGTCCAAATGATATTTGAATGTTTTCACGATCACATGGATGTCAATTAAATAATTAAATTTATAGTTCAATTTCTCATTGTGAAATTTTTAATTTCACAATTAAACTTATGAAATTATAATAAATACTATGTTAATTGAAAATTAAACCACCTACCTCAAGATTGTTGATGAGCATTCTCCAAACCAAAATCCACAATTGAAGTGCAATGGTCCAATTCATAACAACCGAGGAGGTATAAGATCAAAACCTAGGATCGATATGTAATGAAAAAAACTATAAAAATCTATATATAAATCATTTACAATTGAGAAAAAATCAACCCTCTTCATTAGGAAAGACATTTCGAAGAGAGAGAGAGAGAGATCCAAATGATGAATAAATCACATACTAATTAGGAATTGATCTATTAACCAAATAATTGATTTGTCAAAAATGAGGTATATGGATCCTTAAAATAATTTAGGTATCCACGAAGACCAAATGAAATCATATTTGGTTGATTTGGGAGGATTTAAAATAATAACCAGGGTATTTGTAAATTTTAATTATATTTTTTGGGGGGTTTAGAACTCACACGAACGATTTCTTAGGTGGAGGGACAAGGTTTTCTAAACTACGTACCTTAGTTGTGTTCCCCTAATCCTAGGGCACATAATTTCTCCAAAGTGGCACACATTTTTTTTAAACCATGCACCCATCATGAAAATATCATCTATTTTTGGGTGAATAGTTTGAGTAGGGAAACTGTATGGTTTGGCCCAACAGTGTGGAAATAATGATCTACCTCACATGCCTCCAAAAATGGGTGCATGATTTACCAGGGAAAACCAATGTGATTTTTAAAAACTGTTCACAGCTCCATGGGATTCCATAGTTTTCTACTTTCATCCGAAATGACCCAAAAACAAATCCCAACCAAATTATATTCAAAAAAATGGTTGAAGATTTTCTAAAAATAAGCATGTGGAATCTCCAAAAATGGTGGTATCTTAAAAATTATCTTATTAACTTTTTAGGGTTAACAATTCATGGGAATAAACAATTTATCTCCCTAGTAATCATTACACCCCCCAAATCACCTCTTATTAAATTTACGTTAACCCCAAAAGAGTTCAAATTGTATCCACTAGATGTCACAGCTGGTTATACCCCCGCCAGCAAGGCCTTTTAGTAACTAGTTATAACCCACAACTAAAAGATATTTAATTTTTATATTCGGATCCACTGTAGAAACATGTTCTCTTCCTTCACAAGAAATATGTATCACCTTCGCTTATATATTATCTTCAAGATCATCAAAAACTCTTCAAAGAGTATTTTTTTCATGGAAACTTCCTCCTATTCTTAGGAAGACCTAGATGTTGTAAAGACCTGACCCCAGTTTCCTAGAGCCGGTGAATTATTACATTACATTGGCATGATTATATAAAAGCTTTATCCTAAAGAAACAAATATTTTAGTATATTTTGAAATCCATATACATACATAAGTTCTACATTATAACTTGAAATGAAAAACAATATAAAATTTCCATTGGGAACATCCACCACTCTAATATGATCCCTACAATTCAATCATAATATACCTATTCTAATCTTGTAAAAAATGAAGCATAAGAAGCCATGATATCAGATTATCAGAAATAGTAAACAATAAAGTGAAATATATCATAAACATAAATGTTAGTCACGGTGAATAATTGAAAAAACGTGCCTTTAAAATTAATTAACATGAACACTTTATTGTTGAAATATGAGGTTAGTAAACATTACAATAATAAAAAATAATCATGGGTATTCTACAAGTCAAATAACCACATTAACTATGAATTTATAGCTTCATAATGAGAGAAATGAATATTACGGAAATTCTAAATCATATATTCAAGTCCTTGGCCAATAAATCTAAAAATGATTAAGGCCTCGTCCAAAACGAAATGTAAAAACAGGCAAGGCCTCATCCAAGTCCATATCTATTTGTCTCATGAGAACTAATGATGCATATAGGGTCTATATAGGACCCTAACCACCACATAATAAGTCCAATTCATTCCTAATATGAATAGGGATAAACATAAACAAACTATATATTAATATTGAAACTATCATATGAAATATAAATAACTTTCTTTGAACATTAAGCATAAATGTTAACCATTCAGAGTAAATTGGAGAATGGTTTTAAGATAGAATATCCACAGAAAATATAATCATGAACTGTTAAATTAATTATTTTATATGATATCATAAAATATTAATCCAAATAATACATAATAATCAATAATAGTGCTAAAATAGATGAAGATACTCTTATAAAAACATCGAGTAATTATTTACATAAATACTCTTTTACTTTGAAAAGAAGAGTTCTTTTGAAAAAAAATCATTGTATAAAACCAGAAGTAAATTATGGTATTTTTATCATAATAAAATGAGTTGTACTTGAAAAATAATGGTTTCAGAAACATATTTTATAGTTCCCATGAAAATAGGTGATAATTTGATAAATTCCCTTGAATCGGGCTTGTATTTCAGAAAGAATTTTGAAAGTTCCTTTTTAAAACATGTTACTCCCCATAAAATAAATAATTATTCTAGTTGGTAAAAATATATATAATACTCAAAGACAATTTATGAGGATTACATAATAATACATAAGAATATAATTGAGTTATGTAGACAATAAAAGTACCTCAAATGAAAATGGTGGTTTGGGTGGAAAACCCACACCTTAAGTCTAAAGGTCTTCCAAAAATAGTCTTAATGACCTAAGTAATCAAATTTCGGTTCATAAATTAATGATTCCATAAACTCCACTACATTTAATTGATTTATTACAACCTTATTATATTCATTCTTGGACTTTTCATGGGTTAAGAGATTCAATTTCATTGTCTCGGAGCGTTTTCTTCTTTGGTTTTCAGGATTCGTTTACTTACATTCATATATGGATGAACATGTAGAATGGGAATGGTTTCATAGAATTGAATTTATATGTTATTATTGAAAAACCAGAATATTACATGGTTATAAAATTTATTTGATTTTTTAGTGAAGGTGAATCATTATATAAAACTTTAATATCAATTTTCTGGCTCAATTTGTGCGTTTTTATCACAACAAACTCATTTTTTTATAAATTAATATGAAGTGTAAAAAATGGTTCAATAACCTTAAATTAGTTACAATACATATATTATGGTATGTTTCAAACATAAAAATGGTTTCATGACCATAATTGAATACGTTAGTAGAAATTTAAAACTCATCGTCCTTGAATGTGATAAATTAACACATCACATATGGTGTTTTCATTTATAGTAAAAAAGGAAAGAGAAAAGAGAGATGATTATGAATTAATCCATTATCATAACAAAATTCCATTTCATGTATGGTACTAGATTTATCATAACATGTGGATAAAATTAGGTGAGGAAATAAAAAGTAAAGAAAGGGAATATAAATAAAAGATATGATAAGAGGAATTTTCCTCTTGAAGTTATCTACCATTAGAGCCTCTTTATGGTAGAGTTTTTTGTCTTTTTTGAGACCAAGGGCTACTGGATGTGGGGTAGGATCTTGGGAGGAGATTTATTAAGAATTTTTGAAATAAAAAAGGATTGATAAGAGTGAAGATAAGTAGTGAGGGGGGGTTATAGTGGAGGAGAGAAGTGATTTTTTACTATCTTATTCATTTTTTTATTATTTTACCCAAGACAATAAATATTATTGATTCTTATGATTAAGAATAATAATATGTGTATTTCAGTTCAAAACAATGGTCATTTACATTATAATTGACTCAAGCATGATGTATAAATTCATTTAATTCTCATTTTTTGTAAATTATCAAATTTTACTATTCACCAAAAATTCGAGTATATCATAAAAAACAAAACAAAAATCACCGTAACCATTTTTTCAACACATAGAATTCAAAAATGAACTCTATTTTATAATAATAGTTTTCTAGATAAAAGAAAATTAATTTTTTTTAATAAAATCATTATTTAGTTGAAAATACATATTTAAATTTAAAAATGATGTTATAATACTTTCAATACTTAACTAAGGTCTTATTAAATTATCCTAAAATTATTTAAAAACAAAATATTTAATCAGGAATAAATTTTATGAAACATAATTTTCTTTTAAATCATTTTATTAATTTATAATTTTAATTTAATATTTATTACTCACAAAAATACCAACACTTAATTATTAATTTCTAAAATACTCTATGTCAAATATAAGTTTTCTAAATTTTATTCATACTTTAATGACAGTGGGTAATATTAAAAAGTAACATATTACAATTCAAAAGTCTTAATTTTCTCTTCAAAAAAATTGTATTTGGACCTTGTCAGACTCTAAATATCTTATTGAATGCAACCGTGTATATCATTTTCTCGAAATTCAAATCACAGAGGTGGTAAAATTATATTTAAAAGCTAAGTTGTATCAAAGTGGTGTTTTTTAGAGACTTAGTGTTTCATGCATTATATATTAAATTTATTTTCAAAACCTTGGGGAGTTACATTCTCCCCTCCTTAAAAAACTTTCATCCTCAAAATTCAAAAAATGTTACCTCATAAAATGATTTGGGTAGGTCTTCATCATAAGTTCGGCAGGCTCCCATGTTGCCTCTTCGATCTTATAGTTTTACCAATGTGTATTTACTAGTAAAGTTGTCTGAATCCTTAAAAACTGTTAGTTAGTATCCATAATCTAGATAGTATCTTCATAGTTAGATAGGTTAGGTTTCAATTCTATTCCTTCAGAAGTGAGAACATGTATTTGGTTTGGCGTGTACTTTCTTAATAATGAGATATGGAACACATTGTGTACTTTAGATAAGCTAGAAGGAATAGCCAAACAATATGAAACAGCTTCAATTCTATCTAGGATTATAAAAGATTCATTCTATATAGGGCTCAATTTCCATTTCTTTCTAAATATTATAACACCCTTCTTTGGAGATACCTTCAAGAAAACATGATCTCTAACTTGAAATTCCAAATCCTTCCTTAGATTATCAGCATATCTTATTTTCCTTCTTTGAGATACTTTGATATGTGTTTGAATAGTCTTTACCATTTCCATTTTTTTCTCCACATGCTCTAGTCCCACAAGCTTCCTTTCTCTATATTCATCCCAACAAGTTGGTGTAAAATATCTCTTTCCATACAATGCTTTATATAATGACATTTGAATACTTGAATGGAATAAATTATTGTAAAAAAACTACACTAAATATAATTATTCATCCCACATACCTTTATAATCAAGTGAACATGATCTCAACACATTATTTAAAGTTTTTATCATCCTCTCTGAGTTCCCATCTGTTTGAGGTTGATAAGCAGCACTCAATCAAAGCATAGTATCCAAAGATTTCTAAAGCCTTTTCCAGAATTTCGATGTAAATCCTAGATCATGATCATTCATAATTGATAGAGAATCTTCATGAAGTATCACAACTTCATTGATTTAGAGTAGTTCTAGGCACTCTTGTGTATAATCCACCCATATAGCAAGGAAATGGGTAGGTTTCATAAGTCAATTAAAAATTACTCATATAACATCATTCTTCCCTGGAGTTTTGGGTAATCCCATGACAAAATCCATATTGATTTCATCCCTGTTCCATATAGTAATTGGTAGAGGTTGCATGAATCCTCTTGGATGTTGTCTTTTGTTCTTCACTTGTTGACAGACTAAACATCTTGATACATAATCAGCAGTTTACCACTTCATGTTGTCCCACCAGAAATATTCCTTAAAATCTCTATACATGTTAGTGCTACCTCGGTGTATAAAGGAATTTGATCTATGAGTATCATCCAATAACTCCCATTTCATCTTCGTTATAGAGGAAAAAACCTAGCCTCTTACCAAATTTTATAATTCTATCTTCGCACACAAAACCATCCAACTTCCCATCTTTCCCAACATTAATTTTCATTTGAAGATTCTCATCATAAGATGGTGAAGCTTTAATTATTTTCAATAAATATATTTGAGATACCATTTGAAAAAGTGGTGATATTTGACCTTTTTTGATAGTTACCATATCCATCTTTACTAGATCTATAAACACAGGATCCCTTTCAATCGTCATTTTTTTTTGGACTCCATGATCCTTCCAACTTAATGAATCAGCTAACTTATTTCACTTTCTTGGGTGGTAGAGTATGGAACAATCATAATCCTTGAGTAGTTAAAGACAAACCATTTTCCTAATGTTGAGTTATTTTTGTGAGAAGATATATTTTAAGATCTTATGATCCGTATATATCTCAAATCTTTTTACATAGTGATATTGTCGACATATATTCAGAGAAATGATTACAGCTACTAACTAAAGATCATGAGTAAGATTGTTTTGTTCATGATTTTTTAACTACCTTGATGTATAGTAAATAACTCAATCATTCTACATAAAGACACAACCAAGACTTTTCTCTAAGCGTCACTATAGAAAAAAATTCCATCATTCCCCAATGGTGGAAAAATGATTGTATCATTCACTAATATTCTCTTCAATTATTAAAAAAAATCTTAACATTATTTTTTACATACAAACATAACCCCTTTACAATTAAACTTGGTAAATTGGTTGTATAATCAAGTGATTTACTGAATGAAATGAATATAATAACTTTATAAACCAATAAAAATACATACCTCTTTTATGTTCATTGGAGTAGGTCATTCTTGAACAGGTTTTGCCTTCACAGGATCAATAGTTATTCCATCCATAGAGATAATGTGGCTAAGAAAGGAAACTGATTGAAGCCAAAATTCACACATTTTATCATTCTTATATAATTCATTTCTTCTAAGAGTATTCAGAATTGTGATCAAATGATATTCATGATCTTTGTAGATTTTGGAGTATACCAATATATCATCAATAAATACCACCAAAAATTCATCAATATTTTCCTTCAAAACTCTATTCATTATATCCATGAAAATAGAAGGTGCATTAGTTAGTCAAAAAAAATTATTGTAAAATCGTAATTCCCATGTTGCGTTCGAAATGATGTCTTTGGAATGTCATCCTTCCTTACTCGCAACTAATGATATCCAAATAGAAGTTAAATCTTAGAAAAATATTGGGATCCAAGAAGTTGATCAAATAAATCATCAATGTGTGTTAGAGGATACTTGTTTTTTAATATTTTACCATTGATCTCTATGTAGTCAATGCACAACCTCGTAGATTCATCTTTCTTCTTAACAAATTAAGAGAGGATACACCGGGAGAAACACTTGGGAGAATAAATCCTTTATCACTCAATTACTATAGTTGTTTCTTTAGGTATACTAAATCCAAAGTGGTTATTCTATGAGTAGCCTTTGATATAGGCCTTGAACCAAAAATTGAATCAATATAGAATTAAACTTCCCACTCTAGGGGATGTTAAGGTAAATCCTCTTAAAAACATTAATATATTCTTTCACAATACGTATATCCTCAATTTGAATATTTATTTACTCACCAATAGATATTTCATTATCATCCTCACTAAGAATTTCAATATGTAGAGATACTGGGGGAAGATCTTAATAAGATCCAGATGACAATGTTTCTTCTCTAAAGATAAGGTATTCTAGATCATTCTAAAAAATCGATCTTCTTTCTTATTGCAATACATTTTCACATCATGATTCAAAATCCAATACATATAGAGCATTATATCAAATTCAATAATGGGTTTGGTAATAAAATCAGTAGACAAATCATTTTTATATTCCATAATAAGGATTTTCTAAAAAATCTTTGTTGCAATTATACTTCCCATATTACTTTTTACTGACAATACTTAATTAAATCAATTTAGAAATATAAAATGTTCTTAGAAACTAAGAAGATATGAAAGAATGAGATGATCCAGAATCAAATAAAGCATTGGCTATGTTTGAGGAAACGATTAAAGTACCTACCACTGCATCATTAAGAACTTCAATATCAGCGATTATAATCACATAAACTTTTCCATACTCAATTGGACTTTTAGGTGGCACGTTTCCTTGAATCATTGAAAAATAATTAGGATAGTGTCGTACCTCCCTGCAATTATAACGTTGAAATTTAATAGATTATTTCCTCACCTTTAAATCACTATCTTGATGGGATTTCTTTCCACACATGTAGCATACTAATTTTCCTTTAAATCATGCACCAGGGTGTTTCCTTCCACAGTTATCATAGGGTGGAAACTCAAATCTTCCCTAATTTCCCATTTACTTAGTTTTTTTCTAGAGTTTTCAGCATCCCTCTTCTTCACATGATTTTATTTAATTTCAAAAAACATAGAGAACTCCTTTTCCTTCTTGGTAAAATATGAGACTATCTCTATGTATAATGAGAATGTATGGTAGACTAGTACCTGTCATAGTAATGGATTTATTCTATCAAGGAATAGATCAATATTTATCCATGGATTATGTATATAGTCTACAACATGCATTGATAACCTTGTGAAGTTAACTTCATACTTTTCAACATTCTCATCTTCCTTTGGACTCAAATTTAGAAACAACCTTTTCTTATCCAGTCATTTTTCACAAGGAAAGTATTTAATTAAGAAAAGTTCATTAAATTCACTGCATCCTAGGTTTAATATTTCTTCTTCCTATTTTCTATTTGGAATTAGTGACCACCATTGATCAGTATCTCCTGATATATGATAAACATCCTTGACAACCTTATATATTTCATTACATCCCATGCTGAAAAATATCTTCTACAAGTAACTTATCCTCTGTTCTTCTATGACTTGGTTTCTAGTCTCATTAAATTATAGAGGTTGTTGTCACATAAAGAGATCAAATATATCTCCTCCACATTGTGGATCTGTATTCTCTATAAGGGTAAGGTTATTGTTCATATCCTGAGAATCTACCAAGTATAGTAATAAGTTTCTCCACACTTGTCACAGCTCTAAAGCCAACATCATAATCTTGAATATGATGGAAATTTTTACATGGGATGCGCGTGTTCATGCGGTTTTCATTATTTCCACTAGATTCCATTTCTAAATAATAGCACACACTAGATTAGGTTATGAATAATAATTCACTATCTCAACATAGAAAAATAATTAACATAAATTGAAATCTTATTCATGGATAATCCCATAATAAAAAACTTGTTATCTTTGGAGAAAATTTACAATTAAATCATTCATAATGGCTTGTAATGAAAATGTGAGTTATCCATAGTATATCCCATGGGAGTGTCAAATCAGGTATGCAGTAAGGCCTTTTGTCATGTTCCAGGATACCATGCGTGAGGCCTTAAACTCCTTTTCAGAGTTTTCACTTCTAGGTAAATCTGTTCCATAACCACGTCGAATTGTAGTATCCAGACTGGGATTAATTTTCTAAAAAGATCAACATAATATATTCCTTACCAAAATTCTAGTAAATTCTTCTATAATCTTCTTCAAAGACTATAATAGAGTTTTTTTCTCTAATATATATTTTCCAAATCTAGTTTCTATGTTTTTTACTAAACTTCCTCTGATACTAACAGCAAAGACCCGACCCCATTTTCTCGGAGTCGGTGTCGTATTACATTACATTAGAATGATTACAAGAAATTCATATCCATAAGGAACTAATAGTTTAGTATATTTGGATACCAAAATAGATAAAAAAGTTCAACAATGAAAATTGAAATGAAAAACAACATAAATGTTCCACTAGGAACATCCCTCGCTCTAAGATTTTCCCTACAATTCAATCATAATATACATCTTCTTCCCTTAGAAAAAAATGAAACATAAGAAGGGGTGATCTCAGATGATAAATAAGGGTAAAAAATACATCAAAAGATATCACAAACATAAACATTAGTTATCATGAATATTTGAAAACACATTCCTTTAAATAAAATAAATTCAACTAATTGTGGTAGGAATATGGGTTGAGAAAACATTTCCATAATAGAACATAATCATGGGTATTAAACTAGTTGAATAACCACATGAAATATGAATTTATAGATTCATAATGAGAGAAATTAAAATTTTGTACATTCTAAAACATATCGTCAAGGCCTCAGCTAATACATCTAAAAAATTTTAAGTCCTCGAGAAAAACAATATCTAAAAATGGGAAAGGCCTCAGCCACGTCCATATCTATTTGTCCCATGAGAGCTACCAATGCATCGAGGAGCTATAACAGGCCCCAAACATCACATAATAAGTCCAATTCATTCTTAATATGAATAGGGATAAATATAAACAACATATAATTTCATATTGAAAGTAACATATGAAATGTAATTAACTTTCCCAAACATTAAGCATAAACACAAACTATTCAGATTAAATTGGTGAATGGATTTAAGATAGAACATCCATAGTAAAACTAATAAGAAACCATCCAATTGAATGTGGTATATGATATCATAAATTTTTAGTCAAAATAATACATAATAATCAACAAAATTGAAGAAACAGATGAATATACTCTTATAAAATCATCAAGTAATTCTTTAAATAAATATTCTTTTACATTCAAACGAATAATTCTTTTGGAAAAATGTTTTTATAAAACTAGTAGTGAATTAAGGTAATTTTATGTTAATAAAATTATTGGTTTTATGAAAATAATATTTTCTAAAAAAAGGTTATATAGTTCCCATGAAAATAGGTGAGAATTAGATAAATTCCCTAGAACCGGGCTTGTATTTCAGAAATAGTTTTGCATGTTACATTTTAAGATGTGTAACTCCAGATAAGATAATTAAGTATTATGGTTTTTAAACATATATAAAACAATATCAATGAATTTATGATGAGTAAGTAATAATAAATAATAATTTTGTTGAGGTATGTAAAAAAAATGTGACCCGGATGAAAATGGAGTTTTGGGTGGAAAACCCTTACCTTAAGTCTGAAGGTGTTCCTCACTTGATATTAATGATATCAATAATCAAATTTATGTACATAAATTAATTATTACAGAACCTCATATACATTTAATTGATTTATTATATCCTTATTAGGTTCATTCATGGCCTTTTTTGGGTTAAGAAATTCAGTTTCATTGTTTGGGAGTGCTTTCTTCCCTGGTTTTTGTGATTGGTTTACTTACATTCATATATGGATAAACATGTATAATGATAATGTCTGTATGAAATTGAATTTATATGTTATTATTGAACAAATAGAAGATTACGTGGTTATAAAATTCTTTTGTTTATTTGGATAGAGGTTGAATCACTATATAAGACTTTAATGACAATTGTTTGTGTTAATTGGAGGTTTTTTATCACAACGAGCTCGTTTTGGTTTGTAAGTTAATATAATGTGTAAAAAAGGATTATAAAACCTTAAATAAGTTATAATAAATATATTATGGTCTTTTAAAACCATAAAAATTGTTTTATGACAAGAATTGAAGATGGAAATAGAAATTTAAAACATGTCATCCTTGAATGTGATAAATTAACACATCTTGGATGGTATTTTCATTTCTAGTACAAAATAAAGGGAAGTGAAATATAATGATGAATTATTCCATTATAATAAAAAAGTTCTAGTATATGTAAGGTACTGGAGTTATCATAAAATGTGGATGAAAGAAGGTGCGGAATGAAAAAGAAAAGAAAGGGACTTAAAATAAAAGAAATTAGAAGAAGAATTTACAACTTGAAGTTATCTTCCTTGAGAGCCTCTTTATGGTAGATTTTTTTTGTCTTTTTAAGAGAAAAAGATATTAGGGATGTGGGGGAGGAGATTTGGAAGAAATATTTGCAGAATTTATAAAAGACACAAGATTAGAGAGGAGTGAAGAGAAGAAGTTAGGGGGTTTTATAGTGGAGGAGGGGGGTGATTTTTTATTATCTTATTCATGATTTTATTATTTTATGAAAGAAAATAAATACTATTAATTATTTTGATTAATATTATTAATATATTAATGTGAGTTTGAACCAATTTCCATTTACATCAGATGTGACTCCAGAATGATGAATAAATTCACTTAATTAGCATTTTTTGAAAATTATCAAATTTTACTATTCACAAAAAATTAGAGAATATTAGAAACAATACAAAAAATCACCCTAAAAATTATTTGACATGTAGAATTAAAAAAATTACTACATTTTATAAAAATAAATATTTAAATAAATGAAATTTAATTTTTAAATAAAATCAGTATTTACAGGAAAAATACATATTTAAATTTAAAACTGATTTTATAATACTTTCAAAAATTAACTATGGTCTTATTAAATTCTCAAAAAATTATTGGAGAAAAAAATACTTATTTAGGAATAAAATTTTATGAAAATAAATTTTCTTTTAATTTTCTTTATTAATTTAAAATTGTAATTATATATTTATCACTCAGAAAAATACCAACATTTAATTATTAATTTTTAAAATACTCAATGTCATTTATAAGGTGTCTAATTTTTATTTATAATTTCACGGGTGTGGATACTACTCATAATAGTCATAGTACTATTCATAAGGGTATATTACTATTTATAATGTTCGAGTTATTATTCACCAAAAATGTATTTTGATCTTATCAAATTCTAAATATCTTACTAAATGAAACCATGTATTTTTTTTTCGAAATTCAAATCACAGAGGTTGTAAGATTATGTTTATTGGCTAGGTTATAAAAAATAGGTGTTTCATAGAGACTTAGTGTTTCATGTATTCAATATTAAATTTATTTGATAAACCTTGGGGGTTACAAATATTCTGAACCTGAGCTTTTCCAGAACATCATATGAAACAATTCCTTAGAAATTTTTACCTAATCGATCTTTATTTTCTGTACCCTATATCTAATGTGTCTCCATTCGATGGTCCTTCTTATGATGCTCCTCATTATTATTTGTTCTGGTGTAATATTTTAAATATACCACCATCTGATGTTCTCTATATAATGGTTCTCCATATTATGAAGGTATCTCGTTCGGATTTTTCTCTTTTTTTGACCAGTGTTTTATCCATTGGATATCAGCTCAATGCTATTCATCTAATATACTCTTCTTCAACGTGTTCATAACTCAGTTTAAAACTCTCTTTATTTCTTATTTTTATGATGGAAATTGATCTAATGCATCTTCTTCTAAGTCTAGTAATTCTTGGTCAAATAGAAATATTCTTCAATCTGGTAGATCCTTGTTTTGAAACTCACAACACAAATCTTTAATTTCTTTTTATCCTCCAGGTGTATGAATAGTTTACAACTCATTATTCATACTATTTCAGCCTGTTATAAAGGTTCTCCTCTCATAAGTTTGGGTGGTAATTAAAATTTAATTTCCCACTCAATGTAAC
The DNA here is from genome assembly GCA_963277665.1 of Viscum album. Lineage (NCBI taxonomy): Eukaryota > Viridiplantae > Streptophyta > Magnoliopsida > Santalales > Viscaceae > Viscum > Viscum album. The sequence continues at coordinate 1,221,492,760 of OY728131.1, read as the reverse complement.
ATTGAATTTTGAAGCTTCTGCTTAATTGGATTTCATGGTGCACTTCTAAACTCTTCTACAATAATCTTAGAAGTTATTGAAGTTTTTAGATTTCTCTCTATTTCTTCAATAATCCTTGAACTCGGTGTGAAGGAACTTCTAAAAAAAATTAAACATTATATATAAACAATAATTTAATTATCAACTCAGTAATGTCATTATTGGGAACTTTACATAGTTTATTAAAAGATCATTAGAGATCCTCTTTATAGTGTATGTATTCTCATTTCCTTTATTAATACTTCTATGTATGATGGTACACCTTCATTATTCTCAAGACTATAAAATCACAAACATTCATAATCTGATGGTCCTCCATATGATTTCCCTTTGTTATCAACAATTTATCTCATAAAATCGTAACATGTTTGTTATATGGGATTTTATAACTCCATTGTATAGATCTTCACTTTACTCTCAGACAGGTGCTCTTCATATGAAAACCCATCCCAATGACTCAGAAATCCTCAATCTAGTAAATCTTCACAGGATCATTCATCTGATGAAATCGCATACATCAGCCTTATTTTTAAAATCCAATAAAACTTTAAAAAATTAAATTAATGTGAAAAACACATCCTGATGACTTTAGAGATAATTTGATTTATCCATATAATGAAATCACAAATCCCTATCCATTGAATTATTCAAATTTCCACCTGGTGAATCTTCTTCAAACATTTCAGTACTATAGATTTCTCTATTTTGTGTGTTGCATAGGTTTTCTCTGTTTAAAGTCCTTGACAAGATATCCTCCATGTAGGGAACTTTTTACTTACTCATTCTCTAGATGATATAGCTTAATAACATTCCTTTAACCAATTAGAACATATTTGACTTCTCTATTAAATCTATCTGCATCATAACATTGTTACCCATTCTTTATAAGGCCTCAACTTTACTAGTCTATATTTATATAGCTGAAACTCAAAATTTATAACCCTGACATCCATTTCATAACATTATCATGGTCTACTATGTCTAGTAATATTGATTCGGGTTTGTCTAATGGAACTTTTTGACTCAAACAATCACTTCTACTACCTTTGTATATATTCCCCTTTTACATATCACTTTTTATAAATACATAAAAGCTCAACATCACAATTATATTACTAAACCATTGACAGGTAACAACCACCATGGTATGTCCAATAACAATGTGTTGTATCACTTTCCAATCAGATCTATTTAGTGATCTATATCTTCTAGCCTTGACGTGTTACCATCGGTCTCGTAACCTCGATCTCATACTTTTAAATCGAGATTGAATAATGAATATACTTTATGATTCTTGGAACCTAAAGAACAATGTAAAATTATCTTAAATTTTAAGAAAACTATTTTATACTCTATAACAGAGTTTCTTACACCTCATTAGGATATTTGCTTTACTCCGATAATAAACTTTGCATACACAACTCCAGAAACATATTCGCTAAACATTCTCTCTACACACATATTGACTAATTGAAAAATAATACAACCAAATACACATTTTCATAACAATATCCCCCCTTTTTTTTCTTTTTCAACATCCACATAAAAATTCAATCATACTTAAATTCAATATGTGTGATCAATACATTCTTCATGATGTTTGAATTTAACTATATGCTACTTCTCCCACTTATTTAAAATCAACTACATTAGTAACATAGTAAATATGTCAACATATTTTCTTTCCATAAATCCATAAAAACATTCCCCAAGAGACAATTAGTATCACATGGGTTTTGTTAAAAATTTATTTCTACAAAACAAATCTATTTCTATGTGGTATAACCCCATATAGAAAACAAGAGTGTATAATCAAGGTGATCGATGTTGTCCATGACACATATTTCATGTAATTATTTCCTCAATATTCTTCCATCATTTTAATATTAAGGAAAATTTGGAAAAAATGATAAGGAGAAACCTACATAAATATTAACTAATGGATCAAAATAGTTAATGTTTATAAACATAATTCAAATAAAATCTTATCTTTATTATCATATCTACTTTCCCCTATTTCAAGAAAGTTTGGATGCTCATAACATAGATTCACCTTTTATCCACCTCATAGGTATTACAACATTCTTCATTATGGTGGTAATAATGTTCCATAAAGGAATTCTCAAACTTGATGAAAGAATTATACAACACTCATCCATATTCATTACATGTGTTACTTAAATTTCCAATAATTTAGTACAATTAAACAAGTATTGGAAATAAATAGGAACAATAGGGTTCCATAGATTTATTATTCTAACTGATAATCTTCTCTCAATCTTATCTTCCTTTTCTTTTTCATAGATTTTTCATGGTATGTACTTTCTTTATTACCATTAGTAGAATATTTAGATGCATTTATCATATTCTCTTCAAATTTCAAAACAACTTTGTTACATTGAGTTTATAACATCCTTTTCGTAATTTTTACTTGGTTTGGTAAGATAGTCATGCAATTATTAGTAATAGAACAATCTTGTTCACACCACTTATATTTCTTCTAAAACGTTATCTTTATATCTATTGATAACTTGTTTTCAACATTGTTCTAATTTTGTAAATCTTCTCTCTTCCATTTTTTAGTAAACTTTTATGAATCCTACATATTTTTTGATATAGAAATTTTATTTATTCAAAAAACAAAGAAACAATTCATTCCTTATTCAACATTCTTGAGTACCCTTCCATACTCAACTTTGTTAATATTCTCAGACATTTTCATTTATGCATTAACATTATTCACCGCCTAAAATTTATTTCTCTCCATGCCATACTTTATTGTAAGGTTTATAATTATATGTTCATTTATACTCCAATTTGATTCATACATCTTTCCTAATAGAGAAATATCATACCAAAATGAGTATTATATATGCCCAAAAACTCCAATACACTTGCAATGAACTAATAATATAAATCTTTTATACTTAAATTAGAATTTGTCCCGATGCTTGTTATTGTTTTTTATATATAAAATATGGTAGATTTTTTTAGGGAGATACATAATTGATGAATTCCAATCCTTATTATTGGAAGATGAAATCTCAAAAGTCATAAATTTTTAGCCTGAATTGTCATTAAAATCATATGTACGTTGAGATTTTTTAGTAAAAGAAACAACACGCTTCTATAAACCTTTCTTTTCATGAACATTATAATATTTACCTTTAATATAAACTAATTTGGTAAGGAATTATCTTATCTTTATTAACTCACTTCATGATTTATGAAACACTAAGAGTGTTTCTAAAACATTTTTTCTTTCCTAGACAAAAAATTGTTTCATAATATTTACCATATTTATGAATTGAACCGTATGTAACTGTTTATGCAGGAAATCCTCAATAAGTGGTCTTTCTACCCTGTTAATATTCTTCTTCTGAGATGATGTTTCTTCATAACTATGTACTTTTTTCTCACGCTCCCCAAATTTTATTTTTTAGATCTAATAACATTATGTTTTATCTGTTACTTTTTATTTAACCCACCATTCTCAAATGTTTTCTAAATAACATTCATATTGAAATTATTCCTTTGATTCAAAAGTTGTGTATGTAAAGACTCGACCCCAGTTTCCTAGAGTCAGTGCCTTATTACATTACATTGGCATGTTTACAAGAAAGATATATCCTGAAGTAATGAATAGTTTAGTAGATTTAAAAACCTGGATACATACATAAGGTCAATATTACAACATGAAATTAAATACAACATAAATTTTTAATTTGGATTATCCATAACTATAAGCTTATCCTTAATGGTCACTCACAATAAACTCCTTTATATCAATGGAAAATGAAAAATAAAAAAGGTTTGAGCTCAAACGCACGGTAAGAGTAAGAAATACATTGGAATTTAATATAAACATTAGTCATGGTTAATAATTGAAAACACATTCCTTTAAAAATAATCTTGAACATAATATGGTGAGAAAATTAGCTGGGTAAACATTTTCATAATAAATCATAACCATGGGTATTATAATAGTTGAATAACCACATAAACTATGAATGTATAGCTTCAAAAATATGGAAATTCATAGTTTGGACCTTCTAAAACATATTATAAAGGTCTTGTCCAAGACTTCAAAAAATTATTAAGGCATCATCCAAAACCATATCTCAAAATGGGAAAGGCCTCAACCAAGTCCACATTTATTTGTCTCATGATACCTACTGATGCATCGAGGGTCTATAGTTGGACCCACCAATCAAATAATCAGTCCAATTCATTCCTCATGTAAATGGGGATAAACATAAACAAGATATACATTCATATTGAAACTAACATATGAAATGTAAACAACTTTCCCCAAACATTAATCTTAAATACTAACCATTCAGATTAAATTTGTGAATGGATTTAGGATTGAACATCCACAGTAAAACTAATAATAATCCATTAAATTTAATATGGATTACTATATCATAAGATATTAGTCCAAAAAATACATAATTATCAACAATAATGTTGAAATATATTAAAACACTCTTAAAAAAAATCGTGTAATTCTTGATATAAATACTCCTTGACTTTGAAAAGAAGAGTTATTTTGGAAAAATATTTGTATAAATATAGAAGTGAAATAAAATGTTATTTAATAATAAAATGTATTATTTTAGAGAAATAATGGTTATTATAAACAGATTATAGATTCTTTTTTAAAATATGTATGAATTAGAGAAATTCCCTTTAATTGGGCTTGTATTTCAAAAATAATTATGAAAGTTCCTTTTAAGACATGTTACTCCCCATAAAATATGGAAGTATTATGGTTGGTAAACACATATATAACACTCACACATAATTTATAAAGAGTTAATAATAATAAATAATAATTTCATTGAGCTAATTAAACAATAAAAGTAACCCGAATGAAAATGGAGGTTCGGGTGGAAAACCCTTACCTGTTGTCTAAATGAGTTCCACACTTGAACATAACATCCAAGAATATAAATTATTTTTATTAATAACATAATTCGGAACCTATTAGAAATGTACTTATTTTATCATAATTTTATTATGTTCATTATTTATTTATTGATAAGTTATAATATTGAATTCCATCATTATGGAGTGTTCGTTTCCTTGGTTTTCATAATCGGTTAACTTGTTTCTAAGTAATGGAGTTCATGTGAAATGGATGTAAATATCTAGAATTTAATTTACAAATTATTTATGAACAAAAAGGTTTTAATGGAAATTTATATCATTTGGTTACATGAAATGTGGACTAATCATTATATGAAATTTTAATGACAATCATTTAGATTATTTTAGTGGTATTTTGATTATTAAGAACTAGTTTGGTCATATGATTTCATATTATGTTCATATACAAGTCCCTGAATATAAAGTAGGTTATAATACATATATTATAGTGTTTTTCAACCATTAAAATGGTTTCATGGCTAGTAATGAAGGAGAAATTCAATAAGGAAACTTCATCGTCCACAAAGGCTGTAAATTAGAACCTTGCGGACAATGACTTCATTTATAAAAGAGAGAGAGAGAGAGTAAGAATATTGATAATGGTTATTATATTAAAATGGAATGATTATAGTATATAGATGATTATGGAGTTATAAAGATCAATTGGGTATATGAGGTTATTATATAATAATAAAATAAGATAAATTAAAAGGAAACTAAATGAAAAAAAGAAAGATGCTTGACCTCTTGAAATATCCTCCTTGAGAACCTCCTTAAGGGAAGGGATTTTGGTCTTTTGGAAATACCAAGAGCTCTTGGATGTTGGGATTGACTAAAGAAGAATATTTGGGCACGACATAGACAAGGAACAATATTTTATAGGTGATAAGAGAAGAGGGAGTGATGGGGATTTAATAATAGAGGAGAGGAGTTAATTTTGAATATTTTATTCATTATTTTATTATTTCCCTCAAGACAACCAATAGTGTTGATTCATGTGACCCCTAATAGGAATAAGGTCATGTTAATTTGAACTAATTTTTCTTATATTATCAATGATTATAGTAATCGTGAATCTAACAAACAATGTATATATACAGTAAATTGTCGTATTTCACTATTCATCAAAAATTTAAGTATTTCAGAAAAATTAAAAAAAATTAAAAATAACCATTTTCTGATGCATATAATTCAAAAATGAAATCCATTTTTTGAAAATAATTTCTTAAATATTATTAATTTAATTATTAAATTAAATCATAGTTTATTTGAAAATTAACAATTTTCAAACTATAATTTGTTTTATATCACACTGATAAATAAATCAATAATTCATTATCTTATAACCTTAAAAAAATTGAATAATATTACTATTTACTATTAATAAGTGTCATATTTCTATTCATAATAGAATTTTATTATTCACCAAAAATTATGTTTGTCTTGTCAGACACTAAATATCTTACTGAATGAAACTGTGTATGTCAGTTTTTTGAAATTCAAATCACAGAGGTGAAGAAATTATTTTTACTGCCTCGGATATAACAAAGTAGTGTTTCTTGGAGACTTAGAATTTCATGAATTCAATATTAAAATTAATTACAAAATCTTGGGTTGCTACATTATCCCCTCCTTACAAAAATTTCATCCTCAAAATTACCAGAATGTTACCACACAAAAATATTTGTATAGTTCTCCTTTATAAGCTCCTCAGGCTCCCAAGTTTCATCTTAGATTTTATGACTTTTTAAAATATCTTTAGCATTCAATTCCTCTAATTCCTCAACACATATTCTTTGGTGTCCAAAATCTAGATAGACTCTTCACAATAAGATATGTCAGGTTCCAATTCTATATATTTAGAAGTGAGGAAATGTGTTGTGTCCGGCATGTACTTTGTCACCAATGAGAAATGGAACCCATTTTGTACTTTAGACAGGCTAGGTGGCATAGCCAAATGATATGAAAGAGATCCAATTATCTCTAGAATTTCAAAAGTTCCTATGTACCTAGGGCTTTGTTTCCCTTTCATCCAAATATTGTTACACCCTTCAGTGGAGATACTTTTAAAAAAACATGATATCCCACTTGAAATAAAAAGTCCTTAATTTTGTTATCTGCAAAAAAAAATTTCTTCTTTGAGCTGGTTTGATATGGCCTTGAATAGTCTTTACTTCAAATATTGTTTCCTCTACATGCTCTAGACCCGTAAGCCTCCTTTCTCCAACTTCATCCCAGCAAGTTGGTGTACAACATCTCTTTCTATAAAATGGTTCATATGGTTCCATTTGAATACATTAATAGAAAATATTATTGTATGAAAACTTCACTAAAGGAAAATATTGATCCCACATACCTTGAAATTCAAATTAACATTATCTCAACATGTCCTCTAAGGTTTCGATCATCTTTTCGGATTTCCCATCAGTTTGTGGATGATAAGAAATACTTAATCAAAGCACAGTATCCCAAAATTTCTATATAATATTCAAGAATTTTTACGTAAATCGTGGATCACGATCTGAAACAATTGATATAAGTGGTCCATGAAGTCTCCAAACTTCATTGATATAGAGTATTTCTAGGCACTCTAGTGGAAAATCCTCCCTTATAGTGAGGAAATATGCAGATTTCGAAATTTGGTCCACAATTACCAATAATGCATCATTCTTTATTGGTGTTTTGGGAAATCCAGTGACAAAATACATGGTGATGTCATCCCATTTTCATGTAGGAATAGGTAGAGGTTTTGTGACTCCTCTAGGATGTTTTCTTTCAACCTTCAATTGTTTACAGACTAAACATCTGTATACATGATCAAAAATTTCCTTCTTGGTGTTTTCCCACCAATAAATTTAGTTCAAATCTATATACATTTTAGTGCTACATGGGTGTATAGATAAATTTGATCTATAAACATCATTCAATAACTCCCTTTTCAGCTAAGGTATATAGGGAACATATAGACTCTTCCCAAATTTCAGAATTCCATCTTCTCATACGAAGTCATCCAACTTCCCATCTTTCATAGCATTAATTTTCTTTTGAAGGTTCTCATCGTCAAGTTGAGAGATTTTAATCATTTCTAAAAATGTTAGTTGGGAAAACATTTGAAAAAGTAATTATTTTTAACCTTCATTGTCGATTCCCATGTATATCCTTACTAGATCCATGTACAAAGTATCCTTTTCAATCCCCATTTAGTTGAGAACGCCATGATACTTCCTTCTAAATGTATCATATTCCTTTTTTACCTTTCATGTTTGGTAGTGTATGGAAAAATAATAATCCTTTAGTAGTTAAATACATCTTATTTCCCTCATGTTCAGTTATATCTGTGAGAATATATACTTTATACTAGTGTGATCTCTATATATCTCACATTTTTATCCATAGAGATAATGTCTCCATATCTTCATAAAAAAGATTACAACTCCTAACTCAAGGTCATGAGTAGTATAGTTTTGTTCATGATTTTTTAACTTCTTTGATGCATAGGCAATAAATCTATCATTCTACATAAGTAAACAACCAAGTCCTTTCTTTGATGTATCTTAATAAATCAAAAACCCATAATTCTCTGATGGTAGTGTTAGGATTGGAGAATTCCCAAACCTCCTCTTCAATTGTTTGAAAAAGTCCTCACATTATTTTTTTCATATGAACTTAACCCCTTTACGTGTATGCTTGGTCATTGGGTTGGCCAAATGGGATATCTTCCAAATGAAACTCTGATAATAACCTGCTAAACCAATAAAACTACATACCTCAGTTATGTACATTGGAGTAGGCCATTATTTCCTAGCCTTTGTATTTATGGGATCAAAAGATATTCCATCTTTAGGGATAATGTGGCCCAGAAAGGAAACTGATTGATGCCCACATTCACACATTCTAAACTTCCCATATAACTCATTTCTTCTAAGAGGCTTCAGAATAGTGTGCAAGTGATTTTCATGATCCTTGTAGTTTTTGGAGTATAAAAATATATTATCTATAATAACACAAAAAATTCATCAATTTATTCCTTGAAAAACTCTATTCATTAGATCCATGAAAACATAGGGTTCATTAGTAATCCCAAAAGGCATTACTATAAACTCTTAATGCCCATACCTAGTTTTAAATGTTGTTTTGGAAATTTATTCGTTCCTCACCAACAAATGATGATATACAGATCCAAGATCAATCTTCAAAAAATATTGGTCTTTATGAAGTTGATCAAATAAATAATCAATGAGATGTAGTGGATAATTTTTCTTTATTTTTGTTGTATTGATATCGCTATAGTAAATTCATGACCTTATAGATCCATCTTTCTTCTTGACGAAAAAAACAGGGGCTCTCCATGGATAAACAATAAAGAGAATAAATCCATTATTACTCAATTATTATAGTTGTTTGTTTATGTCCACTAACTCTGTAGTGTCCATTCTATAAGATTCCTTTGATATGGGCCTTGAATTAGGAATTAAGTCAACAGAAAACTAAATTTCTTACTCTGGAGGATGTCCAGGTAAGTCATTTTGAAACACATTAATATATTCATGAACAATAGGTATATCCTCGATCTAAAAATTCCCTTCCTTACCCATAGTTATTAGATTACCTTCCCCCCCCCCCCAATAATTGAATTCAGTAGAGCTACTAGGTGTGGATCTAGATGAGAATCAGATGGTGATGGTTCTTCCCAAAAGATAAGGGATTCCACATCATCCTCAAAAATTGTAACCTTCTTCTTCTTGAAATAAATGTTCACATCATGGTTCGAAATCCAATCCATACCAAGGATTATATCAAATTCAATCAGGGGAATGGAAATAAAATTAGTAGATAAATCCCATTTATAGACCATAATTGGGACTTCCTGACATAACTTTATTGCAATGATACTTCCCTTAGGAGTTTTCACTGAAAACTCCCTTATTAAATAAAATAGAAAAAATCTATTTTTCTTGGGAAACTATGAAGATATGAAAGAATTAGAGGATCTAGAATCAAGTAAACCATTATCTAAGTATGAATAAATGATTAACGTACCCCACACCACATCATTGGGAACTTCAATATCAGTAGTTGTGATCACATAATCTTTTCCATGTTCCCTTGGCCTCTTCTATGGCATGTTTTCTTGACTCTTTGGAAAATCATTAGCATAGTTTCACATCTCCCAAAAATTATAGCATTGAACATTATTATCTTATTTATACCCCATAAAATCACCATAAATATGGCCTTTCTATCCAAATTTTTATCATACTCAATTTTCTTTTAAAAAGGCACCACAATGTTTCCTTCCACAATTATCATAGGGTGGAAATTCAACTCTTCCCTTATAAACCATTTCTTTATTTCCTTTTCCAAAGTTTTCAGCAACCCTCTTCTTCTCTTACTTTTTCTTAATGTAATAATACATAGAGAATTATTTTTCTCTCTTGATAGAACATGAAAATATATCTTCATATCATGAAAAACATTGGGAGACCAGTTCTGGTCGGAGGAATTTCTTTAGGCCATCAAGTAATCAATCAATTTTTCTCGTTGGATTACGTATGTAGTCTGTAGCATGACTTGATAACCTTGTGATGTTAGGTTCATACTTTGCAACATTCTCATCTTCCTTTTTACTTAAATTCAGAAATTTCCTTTCCATATCCACACATTGTTCAAGAGGAAAGTATTTCTCTAGGAATATTTCCTTAAAGACCCTCCATTCCATCTCTTCTATCTCTTCCTCCTCCTTTGTGTTTTGGATTAATGACCACCACTATTCTGCATCTCCCGATAGATGATAATCTTTCATGACGACCTTCCCTTTTTCATTACATCCCAAAGAAAGAAATATCTTCTCTAAGGAACTTATCCACTACTCAGCTACAAATGGGTTTGTAGTCCCATTGAATGATAGAGGATGTTGTCTCATAAAGTGATCCAACATATCTAATCCGCATTTTGGATCAGGATGCTCCATACATGTAAGGTTATTTTTCATAACCTGATTCAGTCATCCCAATATAGTTATAAGTTTCTCAGAATCAATCGTAGCTCCAAAGACAACATCATTATCTTTCATCAAAGGGAACTCCATACATGGGATATGCGTGTTCATGTGGTTTCCATTTCTTCCACTAGGGACCATTTCTAGATAATGGTATACACTAGATTATGTTATGAATCATATTTTATAATATTAACTTATAAAAATACTTAGCATAAATTGAAATCCAATTCATGGATAATTCTATAATCACAAACATGGTTACATTGAGGAATAATATACAATTAAATCCTTTATAATGAATTTTAAAGAAAATTTGAATTATCCTAAGAATATCCCCTATGATTTTCAAACCAGGTGTGCAGTAAGGCCTGTCATCATGTACCAGGATACCCCGCGTCATGCCAAAAACTCCTTCTTAGAGTTTTTACTCCTAGGTACATCTATTCTAGAAACACGTCCACTTATAGTATCCAGGCAGGGAGATATTTTCTAGAAAGATCCACATAATTCATTCCTTACTAAAATATAAGGATGTTCTTTTACATTTATCCTAAAAGACTATCATAGGGGGTTTTTCCTTAATCTATGTTTAATAAATCAGGATTCCAAATTTTCTACTAAACTTTCTTTGATACAAACTATAATGACCAGATCACAGTTTCCCAGATCTAGTGCATTATTACATTACATTAGCTTGATTATAGGAAAGTCATATCTTGAAAGAATGAATATTTTAGTAGATTTTTAAATCAAGATACATACATAATTTCAACATTATAACAAGAAATGAAATAAAACGTATAATTTGTATTCGGTTCATCCAAAACTATAAGATTTTCCCTGTAGGTCACTCAAAATAATCTTTTTCATATCCTGATAAAATGAAACATAAGAAAGGGTTGATCTCAAATGATTAGTAAGAGTAATAAATACAGTTGAATATAACATAAAAATTAGGCATGGTAGATAACTAAAAACACAATCCTTTAAAAATAAACTTGAACTTAATATGGATGGAAAATGAGATGAGTAAAAATTTCCACAAAAAAATCATAACCATGATTATTTTACTAGTTGAATAACCACATGAGCTATAAATTTATAGCTTCATAATGAGGTAAATTTATATTTCAGACATTCTAAAACATACTGCCAATGCCTAGTCCAAGACGTCTAAAAATGATTAAGGCCCCGAGCAAAACCATATCTCAAAATGGGAAAGGCCTCAGCCAAGTCCTCAACTATTTCTCTCATGTGACCTATTGATGCATAGAAGGGAAATAGAAGGCCCCACCCATCACAAAATAAGTATATTTCAATCCTCATATGAATGAGGATAAACATAAATGACATATTCATTAATATTGTAACGAACATATGAAACATAAATAATTTTCCCTAAACATTATGCTTAAACACTAACCATTGGGATTAAATTGGTGAATGGTTTTAGGATATCTCATCAACAATAAAAAAATCCATTAAATTAAATATTTTTTACTATATCATAAGATATTAGCCCTAGATGAAAGCAATCTTATAAAACAATCGAGTAATTCTTGAGATAAATACTCCATTACTTTGAAAATAAGAGTTCTTTTAGAAAGATATTTGTACAAAATTAGAAGTCAATGAAGTTAGTATTTTCATAAAAAAATGAGTGATTTTATAGAAATAATTTTTTCTAATAATATATTTGAGAGTTTCCTTGAAAATAGGTAAACATTTGAGAAATTCCCTTGAATTGGGATTGTATTTCAGAAATAATTTTGAAAATTATATTTAAAATGTGTAACTACCCACAAAATAAGGATGGATTTTTATGGTAAAAATGTATACAAAAATTGAAAAAAAAATTATGAGGAGTAAATAATAAAATATAAGAATTTCATTTAGGTAATTATACAATAAAAGTAACCTGAATGAAAATGGAGGTTCAGGAGGAAAACCCTTACCGTAAGTCTAAATGTGTTCCACTCTTTAACATAATTTTCTGGAATATGAAATTCAAATTATTAATAACATAATTCAGAACCCGTTATACATGTATTTATTTTAACGTAATTTTATTATGATCACTATGTTCTTATTGATAAGTTATAAGATTGAATTATGTCGTTCTGGAGTGTTTGTTTCCTTGGTTTTCATAATCGGTTCATTGGTTTCTAAGTAATGTAGTTCATGTGGAATGGATGTAAATATGTAGAATTGAATTTACACATTATTTATGAACATAAATATTTTTTAATGGTCATTAATATATTTTGGTAACATGAAATGAGGAAGAATCATTTGGTGAAATATTAATGACAATCACTTAGATTATTTTACCAGTATTTTGATAATTAAGAACTAGTTTGGTCATATGATTTAATATTATGTACATATTCTGGTTCTTGAATATTACATAGGTTATAATACATATATTATAGTCTGGTTTATACATAAAAATGTTTTCATGATATTTAATTAAGGATTAATTGAAGAAAAAAACTTCGTCATCCACAAATGTTGGAAAATGGAACCTCACGGACGATGACTTCATTTCTAAAAGAGAGAGAGAGAGAGAGAGAGAGAGAGAAAGTAAGAATATATGTAATGGTTATTAAATTAACAAGGTATAATTCCAGTATATATAATATACTGAAGTTATAAGGATCAATTGTACGTAGTATGTTAGGAGACAATAACAAAAGAAGATAAATTGAAATGAAACTAAATTAAAAAGAATGATGTTTTAACTCTTGAAATTACCTCATTGAGAACCTCCTTAGGAGAAGGTTTTTTGTATTTTGGAAAGTCTGGGAGCTCCTAAATGTGGAGAGTGAATAAGTAAAGGTATTTTAGAACATCATAGTCAAGTCACAAGGCATTAGAGGTGTGATGAAAATAGGGAGTGAGTGGGTTTTATAGTAGAGGAGAGGAGTGAATTTTGAATATTTTATTCATTATTTTATTATTTCCATCAAGACAACCTATAATGTTAATTCATGTGACCCATAATAGTAATAAGTGAATTTGATTTCCAAATAAGTTTTCTTACATCATCCATGATTCTAGTAACATTTATTTTTAATTATAATGTATATATATGGTAAATTATCGTATTTCACTATTCTTCAAAAATTACAGTATTTCATAAAAATACAAAAATTTAAACCTAACCCTTTTTTGACATGTAGAATTAAAAAATAAAATCCATTTGATGAAATTAATTTTATAAATATTATTAATTTAATTTTTAAATAAAATCAATGTTTATTCAAAAAATAACAATTTTAAAACTATAATTAATTTTATATAACATTGAAAAATTAATCAAGATTTCATTATCGTATAACCTGAAGAAAATGAAATAAAATTATTATTTACTATTCCTAAGGTTCATATTAATATTCATCTTAATATTCATAAGGTTATGTTACTATTCACTAAAAATTATGTTTGTCTTATTAGACTCTAAATATCTTACTAAACCCAACCGTGTATGTAAGTTTTTTAAAATTCAAATAACAGAGGTGGAAAAATGATGTTTTCTTGCTAGGTTATAACAAACTAGTGTTTTTAGAGACTTTTTATTTCATTTGTTAAATATTAAATTTAATTAAAAAATATTGGGGTGTTACAGTGTATGTTTCTTAAATGATTCTTCTAACTTTTATTTTAGAATCCACTCAAGTTTCGTTCTCTCTTCACCATCATCATCAATATCTGATGAAGAAATTACTCTTCATTAATGAGATAAGAAGATCACATCAAAATTATATTCAAAATTAATATCCATCATAATTTTTAGGTCCACTTGGCTAGAAACCTTGATATGGGGGTGAATCATGGTATGACAGATTAAAACAACTACCCCTTTGATCTTGTTTCATTGTTAGAAAGAACTCTCTTCTCTATCCTTCTCATTACAGGGTATGAACTAATCTTAAAGAATAAACAGGACATATAAATTTTACTTGGTTCACCCCCACTAGTCTACACACAATGAGAATACACTAGCAATATAACGAGGTACCAAATCCACTAAAAGTGCACTACTATTTAGACGTTCGAAGCGAACTCCCAATCCCTCCTGGTTTACAACCATTCAAAATTTGAAATATCACTGCTCTCTCAACTGAAGTGTGCTCACTACTTCTTCATAAGTTTCACTCATAGTTTATATACTTCTAGGTCCCTTCATTATAACAAATTAATGCATCTTCCACTATAAGTATATTCTCTATTGATGTCCCACTTTCTTCCCCTAATGACAACCACTTTACCACAATACTATTAGAAAACTCCAAATATTTCATGAAACCCCAACTGTATCTTACATGCAACTTTAATGCCTTGCATTCAGTATTTCACCGTTTTAATGAAATACCTTTTGCACACAACTTTAAACTTATGCACCACTCAAATACTATGCACAACATTCTTAGCTTGTATGCAACTCAAAATCTTTCACACAACTACCTTTGTAAAAAAAATCTTATGTGATCCAGATCTTGGATTCTCTCTAAGTGTTGAGCTACCTTGAATGAGGGGGCCATATCTTATTTATAGTTTTCGTCGACCCTTGTGCATAAGATTCAACTTTCATCGTGAAAGATCCTATTTGAGCGTACAAACATCATTTTCACATTACATTGGGCACGCAAAATTATTTCGTGTAGCCTCATCTTTCGTGCACATTTCCTAATATTTCGCGCACTTCATGAATTTTCCTTTTTTTAATGTTTTGATCCCAAAACATTCCTGATGTGCATGTTTCCAAACCACCTTCAATATTGTGCGCAACCTTCTTTTCCAGAAACATATTTTCGCATTTTTTGATTTTGAGGCCTGAAAATTTGGCAAACACTAGAAAACAGCACCACATAGTATCTATTAATTTTTTACAGACTCCAGATCGACCATTCCTTTATCATGGTTCTTTTTCAACATAGGTTGTCAAAAATATCATTAGAACTCCACAACTCGCCATGGAAACCCTCCTTGTCAAGAACCAAACCTGCTTTGTTAACCAACACTATCACCTCAAAATTGCTTCAATGATACCTTGAGGGATCTTTTTTCCAACACTACTCTCTCCTAATTAATAAATATTACAACTTTTTTCAATGAAACATTATTATTATCTTTATTATCCTTATATTTTTGATACTTTTTTATTTTTCTTGTTACCAAGAATCTTCATTCTTCATCTTAGGATAATATCCCTCAAAATATCCATTGTCATTAAAATTACAAAATTTAATATATTGTTTTCACTTCTAAATTCCCTTATTATATCTCTTAAAAATAATAGTAGTGGTTATGTTAAAGCCTCTTCATTTTCTTCCATATCTGAATAATTTTATTCTTCTAAAACTTATTTATCTATGAGTCCCCATTTTAACTAGGATTTGCTATCTATTTCTTTATTAGACTTATTCTTAAATACTATTTTTTTTCTTATCTCATATCCCATAAAAATATTTTGAAATTTAAACATAGTTAAATATTACAAGTATTCTAAATTTGACACTTTGGTATCAAATATATCGGGAAGGATTCTCATGACCTCCTTATTGATATTGGAATCTCCCATACTCTCATCAAAACATCTAATATTTCATAAAATATCATTAAATCTTGTATAGTATTCATCCATACATTATTCATAATTCATCTTAATTTATTCAAACCTACTCCTATATATTTATATCATAGTTTTCTTGTCTTTATCATTCCCTTCATAACTACTTATTAACTTATCCATGATTTTTTTAGACACTAGAAACCCCATAATATTTTTATATTAATTATATTTGAGATACATCAATATGGAATTTTAAGGTTTTATATCAACTATTAAATTTCTATTATCAACACTTTTTATAAAAACTTCATTAATGGGAGTAAATACCACTGTTATAGCATCTCTAACTTCAATTCCAAGAGATATAAGATATGGTGACACCCTATGTTTCTAACTATGACAATTTCTACTAAAAAATACAGAAACACCCATATTATTCAGCTAATTAAAATTTTACTTCATACTTAATTAGATAATTTATATGTAACCTACTCTAATACAAACTAAATTCCCCTTCACCAATGTTGGATCACATAGAGGGGGTGAGTCAGTGATCACATTTTCTTTTCCATGAATGGTCCTTGACTTCATAAGGAATCTTTTTCCAACCTCTAAAACTCATTAGACATACGATCTAGTCAAATATAAATCTCAACCTTGACTTTCATATGTAAACAATATATAGATAGATCAGCACTTGAAATTTACAAGGTACTATAGAAATACCTACTCCTTGGAATGTTTGTTAACCTCCCCCCAACATGGAATCTTTTACTCCTTTCAGGATTAAAAAGTTATGAAAAAAATTGGTTATACAATCAAGTAATTATTCTTCTAGCTAAACTTATTTCTACACCTAGAAATCATCTCTTCTTCAAAATTTTGTTATACCACACTACTATCCTTACTTTATCCACTTGAACTCATAGTTATTTATATACCTTAGCTATAAGACTTTTTATTAAATATTTATACCCCTTGATATAATATCATTACTTCTTCTTTTTTGATACACTGTAGAATTTTTTTCTCTTCCTCCATAATAAATTTGTTTCGCCTTCACTTGTGTAAAACATTGAGGATCATAAATAGATCACTTAAGAGTATTTTGAACATGAAATGTCCTCCAGATCTTAGAAAAACCATGATATTATTAATCTAACCCATTTTAGAACTTATTCAAGAAAACATCCTTATAAATGTTTACATGATCAACCTCTATCTAGTATGTATTTTTCCTGATGGTTCTCCATCCAATATTTCTTTGTTTGATGATCTTGGATATTATTTCTTCTAGTATGATATATTTTAATCACCTTTATCTGACTTTAATGGTCCTATAATTATCTGGAAAATGGAACCAAATTGATCTGATGTGCCTTCTACATTAATTGATGTTTCATTTGTGGGATATCTATATCAAATTTTCCTATTGATTCATCTTATATAACTGATTTGGAACTGATTTGGATTCTCTCATTATTTCCTATTTTTTCAGTGGATCTCAGTCTGATACCACCTGGGCTTCATCTAATAAAACTCGATCTAATAGAACTTTAATTCAACCATGTATAACCTCAGTTGGAATCTCATGCAACAAATATTTTATCTTTTCTTCCCCTCCATGTTTATGAATAATATAAAATCCTTTCTCAATTAAGTTACACTCTTATATAAATGTTCACTTCTAAAAAGTTTTCATAGGATCTCAAATGTAAATTCTTTCTCCAGGTTTCTTCGAATTTCAAATCTTATGATCAATTGAATTTAATAGGGTACTTCTTAACTCTTTTATAATATTCTTGAGGCTTCCTCGATTTTATTAAAAGATATTCATTAATTTTAAATTCATTAAAATCAGTGTTATGTAACTTATTAATACATCTTTTAACATTCTAGATAATAAAAGTTGAACAATTATCTCTGCATAATAATTGAAAAGGACTTTACATAGTTTGGGTAAGGATCATTAGATATCCTATGTAAAGGGTATGACTGTTAATTCCCTTAATTATGACTTATCGGCCTGATGGTACACCTTCATTATTATCTATATGATGAAATCACAATATTTCATATTATGATGATACTATATTAGGTTTCCCTATGTTAGTAAATGTTCATGTGAAAAACTTATGAAATTTTTGTCTGGTGACATTTCATATATATGTTCGGTGGATCTACATTGAACTCCCCAACTAGTGCTCTTTATATGAAAACTATTACTAATGACTGGGTAAGTTTATGTCTATTTATACTACCTTAAAAACTTGTGTTAGTTCATCTTCATTAGATTATCTTATTGATGAAATCATATAACTCAGTATGATTTTTGTCTTTCTGATGAAACTTTGACTGATCAACCTGATTTGAAAAACACATCTTGATGGCTTCAAAGATCATTCACTTTCACTATCTGATAAAATAAAAAACTATATACATTGGATATTTTGAATGTCCATCCTATGAATCTTTCACATCCATTATAGAATCATATATTTCTCAATCTGTTTCTCTTTATGGGTTTTCTCCATCAGATATCTTCGACAATCTATGTAACATCCCAGATAAATAAATAATATTGCATTCTCATGTTTATCAATATTTGTGAATAAAATGTTAATATTACTTTAAAGGGAATGATATTCTCGATGGAATACCCAATATGAAACAACGAGTTTCTTTGAAATCATATGTTTCACACTAATAATATAATAATACTATTTTAAATAGTTAATTCCTAGCTGTTGTAATGGAAGGAATGAACAGAACTAACAAAAAAATGATTACATGTAACACCCTGATATTTTACGAGAAGTATTTTTTTTATGTATTATGTTATACGCAAAGGAATCTTTCACTGCACACAAAAATAGTTGGGCTTGCGTTACACGCAATCGCGACTTCCTCGATAGCGTGTGTAGTACACAATACCGAGTTTCACTAAACAACGATATATTATTATAATATTATAAACTAGTCGTTATGAATAGTATTAACTGAATTTTAAATTTTATAATATTATAATTTATCTTACATATTTCCTAGAATGAGGTATGAAAACAAAATCAGTTTTTTGGATAAAAGAAGTATTTTTCAAAAAATGCAGTTTTACCGCCTTTTGATGGCACATCCATTTAAATCCAGTTTTTGACATGTTTATAAGTTCAATTTGACAAAATAAAATTCTTCCTTGAAATAACGATATAAAAATTTAATTTGGATAAATTTTTCATATTATTCTGATAACTTTCATATTTTGATGAATAATAACAACACGGTATATTTTAATTAAAAACAACTTTTTTCATCGTAATAATTTATATGGATAGATTGTATTTTTAATTGGTTTTAAAGTGTAATTAGAATATATTTTTACCATTTAATACAATGTTGGTCATTGGAATTAATTTCACTTTGAAATTAGACACAAACAAGTGATGATCTTTTGATAGTTATTGTTTCTTAAAAACACGCTATTTGTTTTGATAGCGGGAATTACTTTTAAAATTAATGAATACCACATATATGTTTGGAATTTGGAAAAATAGACATCATTTTTTAATTTGTAATATCAAATATAGCTTTGGCTGAATTTTTGGAATTTTTCTGAAAAACTTCAAATTTTGATGAATAGTGAAAACACTGAGTTTTTGGTTAAAACCGACTTTTTATTTAAATAATCATTTATTTGATTTAAATTTATTTTAGGTAAAAATAGATACATAATACTTATATAAGTTCAATGAAATTCATTGGAATCATTTTATAATAATTTTAGATTTATAAAAAATTGTATAGAACTTTTCACCGTCTTTTACCCAGCTGCTAAGAGTTTTTGCAATTGTTCATAAAACATAATTTTACCGCTTCTGTGAGTTGAATTTCTAAAATCTGAGAGACACAGTAAATATCAAAGAGTAAAATGTGGTTCAATTAGATAAAAATAATTTTGTTGAATAGTAACTTTTTACTTTTATTTACCACGGTTAAAAGTAAATAGGGTAATTCAAGGCTGAAAGAAAATTTTAATAATTCAAAATTATCTTAACACTTGTCCAAACCTTATTGGATGAGTAATTTCCGACCATGGGCATCCTTGGGTCGATTTTTGGGACCCCATAAATCCACTTATGAAATACAATGACACATTAGATTAATTAATTTAATGTAAAGACAAAATTGGCATTAACAAAAAAATCCTTTAGTAAATAATTTTATTTAGAGGCTATATAAATTATCTTTTCGACTATAAATATTATTGGAAAGATAAAAATATTTCCTAAATTTTGGTATTTTTTTATAATTTTTAGACATCAAATAAATTAAATTATTTATGACAAAATAATGATGCATTATTTACCTCATTAATAAATGATTTAAATAAATAAGATTATAATGATTAAAATATTTTCCAAAACATGTCCAATTCTGATTGGATTATTTTTTTCTACCATTATTCGTCTTATCTTCATCTTTAATGATTTTTGGACCTTTTGAAACCGAAGATAAGTTTATAATAAAATAATATTTTCACACTTTCCAAAGGTGCCCCTCTCCTCCCTTATAAAAGGGCACCTCCTCCATCTCCTCCTAACACCACTTTGAGCCTTCAAACTCTGCCAACCCCTACCCATTTCACTTCCCCACTTCCATAGAAACCTACTAGAGGTACTGGTCTTCTCAAAAGACCAACTCTAGTTTCCTAAGAGAAAGTTTAAAGGAGGCACTTCGAAGAAGAGGTAATTCCTTTTACCGTTTTCTTCAAGTTCCATTCTTCTTCTACTCCCTCTTCTTTAGTTGTTTCATTATGAGGTAATAACATCAGTATCCCTCATATACTGATATGTTATTATAAATATGAAACAACCCTATTTCACCTCTTATCCATCCTACGGTAAACAAAATAACTGTGCGTGCGCATGTACGGAATACCATCTCCACGCTGTGGTATAATATGTTTTCCACCACCACCTTACTTGGATGGGTATAATGGTGTAAATAAATAACTATATATGATTATTGTAAAGTTTTATTGATTCTGAAATATTATACATACACTTCAATACAATTCCACGATCATGGGAACGATATCATCGCTCATGCGTACGTATGGCCTACCGTCTCCACGATGTGATGCGACTCATTCTATATGATCTTCATTAAATAATGATTATATAAATGAATTGGATGAATGAATATGATATATATTACACTAATACCATTCTGTAAATGATGTATCTATATCCTATAAAGACGAATAAGAATTTATTCAACAAAACAGGCATAAGAACATAAAGCAATAAACACCCAAATAACAAGTAGCAATAAAATATTACTACTAAGATGGTACATATATGACCATATATCATATCATAACAATGAATATGATTCTTTAATAAGTCAATTAACATTATTTAAACCATATTATAGGAGTTTCGGATTCAAACAAAGCATATCGGACCTAAGGTAAGGGAAAATCTCACAATCTCATTTTTATCCGAGATTGTTTATACTTTGGTATTTACTGGGGTGTATTTTATCATCCAAATCCATGTTTCCTCAATATGTAATATTATTTCTATCCTCGTAAAATTGTTTAAATCCAATTCTACCCTTCGGTATGTTTTTAGTAAAAGATATGAAAGGAATCTTTTTTCGTTTTTTCGTATGAGATACTTTTTGACTTTTTTGTCCAAAGTATGAGAAGAATGTTTTTTTAAAATATACGGTATGAATGGATTTTTAGAACATTATTTCCAAGAATCATCCTATTCAAGTTTTCAAGTTTATTTTTAATCAACTTCTTTTAGTTTAAAATTGTATGACATGTTAAGAAAGAAAAAATGTTTTTGAACTAGAAAGGATACTTTCCTCAAGAATGGAGTTCAAGTGTTTTATACAAATTATTTTCCATCTAAGATAATATAGGGTTCTGTTTATATACCTATTATTACATTGATTTGATTATGTTGTTATGGAATTATTTTTATGTAGTCCTTTATCTTATATGAATTGTTTTATGATGTCATGATGTTTAAGAATCCCATTTTTATTAAATGGGTTATGCTATGATGTATGATTTATGATTTTGTGGCACACATAAGAATGGTTTCATTATGAGCTGGGTGGGACCTATATCTCCCTCCAATGCACTAGGTAAAGATTTATATCTCATGAGATAGACATGGCTGGAACAGAAAGCTAAACTGGTTCCGTGATACAGGACTGGAACGAGGAGTGAACTCGGTTCAGTAATGGACTTTTTCTTCTATGATGGTCTTGGAAATGAGCCTTGATTAATATGAAATGATTTTATATGATTATGTGTGTATGCCACAAAGTTTCATGTTTTAAGTTATGATTATTTGGGATTACTTTTCATTACTATGATTTATCCCATGACATGATATTATGACCTCTTTTGCAGGTTATGATTTTCAAAATGTTATGTTCTTATGAATATGATATGACTAATATTTCTTTTGTTTACCCTTACTGAGCATTTGATCTCACCTTTTTGTATGTTTTCTTTTCCCCAGGTCAGGAAGAAGAATATTAAGTAGGATATGCCAAAAAGGGACTCTAGATATGATGAAATAAATGGGAGACAATGTAGTTGATTTTATGAACCAGTTGTTTATGTTTCCTAGTTTCAAAAGACATTATACCTATATGGTCTTTTCTTGGTTTTGTTATATGTTGTAATAAGTATGCTTCAACTCTAAAGTAATAACAATGTATGTAAATTATGGGTCGTTATATTTGGTATCAGAGGAAAGGTATAGTCAACTTTTGGAAACTAGGATGTGAAAGCCTTAGTAAGAACCCTAAGGATATGTCTAAGCATAGAACACAATATTAGTGTTTTAGAAATGGCCATGAGTTACCTATGATAAGACCTTAAGTGTGAAATTTTTTTCTTGATTATGTGGTTTTCCTCTTATGATTAGTGTTGCTCACACTATGCTTCTTGGTTTTAGTTAATGGCTGGAACCCGAAGGAATCATGTTAATGTTGTATGCGATGGGCAGTGCAATGATTGTCCCCCTGAGCAACCAAATGTTATGGGAGCTAGAATGAAAAATCTTTTATCCATGCTCACACAACTTTCTCAAGCTATGAACCTTGTAGGACATCCAAACGAGCAAAGAAAGGAGTAACATTCTGTTGAATCCTTCATGAGGTAGCGTCCAACTTCATTCAGCGGGTCTTCTGATCCATTAGTAGTTGAACAATGGATTAGTACCACTGAAAATATATTTTCAGTTCTACAATGTTCTAAACATGACAAAGTCATCTTAGCAGTGTATCGTTTGGAAGGTGATGCTGATCAATGGTGGAATCTTATCAACAATGCAAGGCAAAGAGATTAAATTGAGTCCATGGAATGGGATGAGTTCAAGAACTTATTTTCAATAAGTAAATCCCTCGTATTCTTCAAACAAAGATATAGAAGGAGTTTCTTGAACTAAATCAAAAGGATGATGAATCTGTTGGTATCTACGAAGCATATTTTACAAGGCTTTCAAGGTATGCTTCTGGGATTATTATTGAACCTGAGGGTAAAATCGAGCGATTTTTTAGTGTCTTAAAACCAAGTCTTAGTAGGGTGTTAGCCATAAGGGACTTCAATAGATACGAGGAAATTGTTCGATGTGCTCTCAAGGTTGAGATGGAGATTGGAGTAACCCATTAGTCATATGGGTTTGATAAGAATAGGAAAATGGAATTCAAAGGAAAATCTAAATATCACACTGAAAAGAATATGAGTTTTCCTTTATGCTCAAATTGTGGAAAGAAACATGGAGGGAATTGTATTAAAGACACAAGAAAATGTTTTAAGTGTGGAAAAGAAGGTCATCGGGCAGTTGAATGTCGAAATAATGGGAAGAAGATTTCTAATGATGTGAACGAAGAAAGGGATACAGAGAATGCACCTCCTACACTTTAATGTTTCAAGTGAAAGGAGATGGGGCATTATGCCAATCATTGCCTAAATCCAAGGGTCATTGATGATGATCGACGTCAACAAACTCTTAAGGCCAAAGACAAAGGAAAGCCACATGAAATAACTATCGGCGATGTGGAGTAAGATAAAGAAGTGGTGAAAGGTACACTTACCATCCACTCTAAAGTAGAAAAAGTTTTATTTGATTCTGGATCCACCCACTCTTTTATTTTTGAAGAATTTTCCAAGGGTATCGCCATATTACCTCAACAATTAGATATTGAGTTAGCTGTGACAACTCCTAATGGCACAATGGTCGCATCAAAAGTTTATAATTCTTCTCCGATTGAAGTTTGTGGGAAAGTGCTTTCTGAAAATCTTGTGATCCTTCCTATAGTGGAATTTGATGTGATTCTTGGCATGGATTGTCTTTATTTATACAGAGCTCATATCAATTTCCAAATAAGGGAAATCACATTTAATATTCCAGATCAATCTATGATCGTCTATCGATTCAAGGATGAATATAACCTTCCAGAGGAAATTTATTCCATCTTATGTGTCTTGATTCCAATAAATGAATGTTATTTATTTCAAATACTTGGAGAGAAACTCGTGATTAAGAATATTCCCATTGTACGAGAGTTTGATGATGTCTTTCCGGAGGAATTGTCGAGTCTTCCATAAAATCATGAAGTTGAGTTTTCAATAGAACTCGTACCGGGTTCTTTGCCTATTTCAAAGACACTTTATAGAATGTCCCCAATTGAGTTGCAGTAATTGAAGAAGAAACTCCAAGAGAATCTTGATAAAGGATTCATATGCCCTAGTGTGTCACCATGGGGAGCAACTGTTCTGTTTGTTAAGAAGAAAGATGGATCAATGAGACTCTTCATTGATTATCGAGAACATAACAAGATCACGATCAAGAACAAATATCCTCTCCAGTGCATTGATGACTTATTTGACCAAATACGTGCAGCTGAATAATTTTCTAAGATTTATCTTCGTTCAGGGTATCATCAATTAAGGGTCAAAAGGGGGGATATACCAAAGACGGATTTCCATACAAGGTATGAACACTATGAATTTATAGTGATTCCATTTGGTCTTACTAATGCCCCTTCTATATTCTTGGATCTAATGAATAGAGTCTTTAGAGACTATCTTGATCAGTTTGTGGTAGTCTTTATAGACGATATTCTTGTCTATTCAAAGAGAAACAAAGAACATGAAGATAACTTGATAATTGTATTGAATACCCTAAGAAAATAGAATCTTTATTCCAAATTTACCAAGTGTGAATTTTGGCTTCAAAAACTTGCATTTTTGGGTCACATAATCTCAAAATAGGGGATATCTGTTGATCCAGCAAAAACAGAGGTTATCGAAAGATGGTCGATACCAACAACAATAAATGAAATCCGAAGTTTTCTTGGTTTTGCTGGATATTATCGACGTTTTGGGAAAGGTTTTTCATGATTATCTAATCCACTCACCAGGTTGACTCGAAAATGAGTTAAGTTCGTGTGGACGAAGGATTGTGAATAAAATTTCAAGGAATTGAAAAGAAGGTTATCCAGTGCACCTGTGCTCACACAGCCTTGTAGTGGAGAAAGGTTTTTGATCTATAGTGATGTATGCAAGAAGGGATTGGGGTGAGTTCTCATGCAAAAAAGATATGGTGATAGATTATTCCTCACGACAGTTGAAAATCCATGAGCAAAATTACCCAACTCAGGATTTGGAGTTTGCTGCGGTAATCTTTGCATTAAAGATTTGGAGGTATTATCTTTATGGTGAAAGGTGTGATATTTATACTGATCACAAAAGTTTAAATTATATTTTCACACAAAAGGAGCTAAATATGCACCAAAGAATATGGTTGGAGCTGATTAAGGATTACGACTTCTCAATTAATTATCACCCTGGGAAATCAAATAAGGTGGCAGACGCATTAAGTCGACAAGACCATGCCAGCTTATCCATGATGAGGATCACAAAAGATCCAATATTTATGGATTTACAAAGGATGGATCTTGGAATTATAATGGAAGGGAAAAAATCTTATCTTTATCAAATGAATGTTCAACCATCTATACATGTGAAGATTAAAGAGGCACAAAAAGAAGATGTAGAGTTACAAATGAATGTGAGAAATGTTCCTAAATTCAACCTTGATTGTTATGGGATAATAAGGTTCAGAAATCGGGTTTGTGTTCCTCCCATCCCAGAATTAAAGAAGGAGCTACTAGATGAGGCTCATACTTCATCATTCTGTATTCATCCTGGAAGCACGAAGATGTATAGGGACCTGAAAGAGTACTTCTGGTGGGACAACATGAAAAGTGATGTTGCTGAATATGTCTTTCGATGCTTGGTTTTTTAGAAAGTTAAAGTTGAGAGACAGAAGTGTAAAGGGATGTTAAAGCCACTACCAATACCAGAATGCAAATGGGAAAACATCATTATGGACTTTGTCACTGGACTTCCTAAAACATCCAAAAGAAATAATGTTATCTGGGATAAAGTTGATCGTCTTACGAAGTCAGAACACTTCATTGCTATTAGGGAAGATTTCTCTCTGGATCAGCTTTCCAGGATATATGTAAAGGAAGTGGTAAGATTGCATGGAGTACCACTTTCCATTATATCTGATTGGGGTCTGAGGTTTACCTCGAAGTTCTGGCGAAGCCTTCAGCATACTCTAGATATAGAGTTGAGTTTCAGCTCTTCTTATCATCCTCAAACAGCCGGTCAGTCTGAGAGGACAATTCAAATTCTAGAAGACATGTTAAGAGCTTGCTCTATGGATTTCAAAGGTGGTTGGGATCAACACCTACATTTTGGTGGAATTTTCCTATAATAATAGCTTTCACTCCAGTATTCAGATGGCTCCTTATGAAGCTCTCTATGGAAAGAAATGCAGAACTCCAACTTACTGGGATGAAGTTGGGGAAAGAAAGATATTAGGACCTCATCTTGTTGGTGAGATGGCAGAAAAAGTCCGATCTATTCAACAACATATAAGAGCAGCTCAGATTCGACAAAAAAGTTATGCCAACAACCAAAGAAAAGACCTAGAGTCTGAATTGGGTGATAAAGTGTTCTTACGAATATCTCCTTGGAAGAGAGTAATGAGATTTGGGAAGAAGGGAAAGTTGAGACCTAGGTATATCGGTCCTTTCGAAATATTGTATCGTGTTGGGAAGGTAGCTTATCGATTGGAGCTTCCACCGAATCTCTCTCAAGTTCAAGATGTGTTCGACGTATCTCTCCTGAGAAATTACATACCAGATCCTTCACATGTACTAAGCTCAGAAGTTGTACCGCTGGAGCAAGATCTTTCTTATGAAGAACAGCCGATAGAGATTCTGGATCATAGCGAAAAAGCTCTACAGAACAAGACCACTCACTTTGTGAAATTTTTATGGAGGAACCACCAATTAGAAGAAGCTACATGAGAGCTTGAGGATATGATGAGGGAGAGGTATCCTCATTTTTTTGTTACGATGTGACGAATTTCAAGGGAGAAATTCATTTTAAGGGGGGTAGAATGTAACACCCTGATATTTTAGGAGAAGTATATTTTTTATGTATTATTTTATACGCAAAGTAATCTTTCACTGCACACAACACTATCTTGTCTTGCGATACACGCAATCGCGACCTTCCTCGATAGCGTGTGTAGTACGCAATAATGAGTTTCACTAAACAACGATATATTATTATAATATTATAAACTAGCCTTTCTGAGTAGTATTAACTGAATTTTAAATTTTATAACATTATAATTCATCTTACACATTTTCTAGAATGAAGAATGAAAACAAAATCAGTTTTTCAGATAAAAGAAGTATTTTTCAAAAAATGCAGTTTTGCCTCCTTTTGATGGCGCACCCATTTAAATCTAGTTTTTGACATGTTTATAAGTTTAATTTGAAAAAATAAAATTCTTCCTTGAAATCAGGATATAAAAATTTAATTTGGATAAATTTTTCATATTACTCTGATAACTATCATATTTTGATGAATAGTAACAACACGCTATACTTTAATTAAAAACAACTTTTTTCATCGCAATAATTTCTAGGGATAGATTATCTTTTTAATTGGTTTTAAATTTTAATTATAATATATTTTTTCCATTTAATCCAATGTTGGTCATTGTAATTAATTTCACTTTGAAATTAGACATAAACAAGTGATGATCTTGTGATAGTTATTGTTTCTTAAAAACAAGCTATTTGTTTTGATAATGGGAATTAATTTTAAAATTAATTAATGCCACTTATATGTTTTGAATTTGAAAAAATAAAAATCATTTTTGAATTTGGAATATCAAATATAACTTAGGATTATTTTTTGGTATTTTTCAGAAAAACTTCAATTTTTGATGAAGAGTAAAAACACTGAGTTTTTGGTTAAAACCGACTTTTTATTTAAACAATCATTTATTTGATTTAATTTTATTTTAGGTAAAAATAGATACATAATACTTATATAATTTCAATTAAATTCATTGGAATCATTTTATAATAATTTTAGATTTATAAAAAATTGTATTGAACCTTTCACCGTCTTTTACCCACCTCCTAAGAGCTTTTGCAATTGTTCATAAAACTTAATTTAATCGCTTCTGTGAGTTGAATTTCGAAAATCTGAGAGACACAGTTAATAGCAAGGAGTAAAATGTGGTACAATTATATAAAAAAAATTTTGGTGAATAGTAACTTTTTACTTTTATTTACCACGGTTAAAAGTAAATAGGGTAATTCAAGGTTGAATGAAAATTATAATAATTCAAAATTACCTTAACACTTGTCCAAACCTTATTGGATGAGTAATGGCCGACCATGGCCATCCTTGGGTCGATTTTGGGACCTCATGGAGCCACTTATGAAAGACAATGACACATTAGATTAATTGATTTAATGTGAAGACAAAATTGGCATTAACAAAAAAATCCTTTAGTAATTAATTTTTATAAGGGGCTATATAAATTATATTTTCGACTATAAATATTCACTGGAAAAATATAAAAAGATTTCATACATGTTGGAATTTTTCTTATAATTTTTAGACATAAAATAAATTAAATTATTTATGACACAATAATGATGCAGTATTTACCTCATTAATAAATGATTTAAATAAATAAGATTATAATTATTAAAATATTTTCCAAAACATGTCCATTTCGGATTGGATGATTTTATTTCTACCATGAGTCATCTTATCTTCATCTTTAATGATTTTTGGACCTTCTGAAACTGAAGATAAGTTTATAATAAAATAAAATTTTCACACTTTCCAAAGGTTCCCCTCTCCTCTCTTATAAAAGGGCACCTCCTCCATATCCTCCTCACACCACTTTGAGCCTTCAAGCTCGGCTAACCCCGGCCCATTTCACATCCCCACTTCCTTAGAAACCTACTAGAGGTATGGGTCTTCTAAAAAGACCAACTCTAGTGCCCTAAGAGAAAGTTTAAAGGAGGAACTTCGAAGATGAGGTAATACCTTCTACCGTTTTCTTCAAGTTCCATTTTTCTTCTACTCCCTCTTCTTTAATTGTTTCATTATGAGGTAATAACATCAGTATACCTCATATACTGATATGTTATTATAAATATGAAACAACCCTATTTCACCTTTTATCCATCCTACGGTAAACAAAATCACCGCGCGTGCGTACGTACGGAATACCGTCTCCACACCGTGGTATAATATGTTTTCCACTGCCACCTTACTTGGATGGGTATAATGGTGTAAATAAATAACTATTTATGATTATTTTAAAGTGTTATTGATTCTAAATTATTATACATACACTTCAATACAATTCCACGATTATGGGAATGATATCATCGCTCGTGCGTACGTACAGCCTACCGTCTCCACGATGTGATGCGACTCGTTCTATATGATCTTCATTGAATAATGATTATATAAATTAATTGAATGAATGAATATGATATATATTACACTAATAACATTCTTTAAATGATGTATTTATATCCTATAAAGGGGAATAAGAATTTATTCGACAAAACACGCATAAGAACATAAAGCAATAAACACCCGGATAACAAGTAGCAATGAAATATTACTACTAAGAAGATACAAATATGACCATATATGATATCATAAAAATGAATATGATTCTGT
Source organism: Viscum album (assembly GCA_963277665.1). Classification (NCBI taxonomy): domain Eukaryota; kingdom Viridiplantae; phylum Streptophyta; class Magnoliopsida; order Santalales; family Viscaceae; genus Viscum; species Viscum album. The sequence goes on along the minus strand of OY728131.1, from coordinate 1,221,462,094 downwards.
AATAAGTCAATTAACATTATTTAAACCATATTACAGGAGTTTCAGATTCATACGAAGCATATCAGACCTAAGTTAAGGGACAATCTCACAATCTCCTTTTTATCCGAGATAGTTTATACTTTGGTATTTATAGGGGTGTATTTTATCATCCACATCCTTGTTTCTTCAATATTTAATATTATTTCTATCCTCCTACAACTTTTTAAATCCATTTCTACCCTTCGGTATGTTTTTACTAAAATATATGAAAGGAATCTTTTGTCGTTTTTCGTATGAGGTGCTTTTTGACTTTTCCAGCCAAAGTATTAGAAGAATATTTTTTATAACTTATACGGCATGAATGGGTTTTTATAACATTATTTCCAAGAAGCTTCCTTTAAGAGTTTTCAACGTTATTTTTAATCAACTTCTTTTATTTTAAAATTATATGACATGTTAAGAAAGGAAAAAAAAATTTGAAGTAGAAAGGATATTTTCCTCAAGAATGGAGTTCAAGGGTTTTATCAAAATTATTTTCCATTTAAGATAACATAGGGTTCTGTTTGTATCCCTATTATTACATTGATTTGATTATGTTGTGATGGAATTATTTTTAGGCAGTCCTTTATCTTATATTAATTGTTTGTTGATGTCACGATGTTTAAGAACCCCATTATTATTACATGGGTTATGCTATGATGTATGATTTATGATTTTGTGGCACACATAAGAGTGGTTTCATTATGAGATGGGTGAGACCTATATCTCCCTCCAATGCATTGGGTAAAGACTTATATCTCATGAGATAGACATGGCTGGAATGAAAAGCTAAACTGGTTCAGTGATACAGGACTGGAATGAGGAGTGAACTCGGTTCAGTAATGGACTTTGCCCTCTATGAAGGTCTTGGAAATGACCCTTGATTAATATGAAATGATTTTCTATCATTATGTGTGTACGCCACAAAGTTTCATATTTTATGTTATGATTATTTGGTATTACTTTTCATTACTATGATTTATCACATGACATGCTATTATGACCACTTTTGCAGGTTAAGATTTTCAAAATGTTATGTTCTTATGAATATGATAGGACTAATATTTATTTTTTTTAACCTTACTGAGCATTTGAGCTCACCCTTTTGTATGTTTTCTTTTCCCCAGGTCAAGAAGAAGGATATTTAGTAGTATATGCCAAAAAGGGACTCTAGATATGATGAAATAAATGGGAGACAATGTAGTTGATTTTATGAACCAGTTGTTTATGTTTCCCAGTTTCTAAAGACACTATACCTATACGGTCCTTTCATGGTTTTGTTATATTTTGTAATAAGTATGATTCAACTCTGAAGTAATAACAATGTATGTAATGTATGGGTCATTATATGAAATATTTTTGTTAAATATTTTTACATTTATCCAATAAATGTTAATGGCTTAAAATGCAAATGAATCCAATTTTAAGAATAAATACACTAATTTTTTTAAAAGATTGTTTTACCACCTTTTGATGGAGAACCTTTTTAAATCCACATTTTGACAATTTCATAAGCTCTATTTTTCAAAATAAACTTATTATTTAGAATTGGGATATTGAAATTTACTTTAGATAATTTTTTGGTATTTTTCTGACAATGTTCATTTTTTAATGAATAGTGAAAAATACTGCATTTTACTTCAAAACTGCTTTTTCATCTAAATTAATTATATGGATAGATTATCTTTTTAATTGGTTTTAAAGTGTAAATATAATATTATTTTACTATTTAATCCAATAGTGGTCATTGGAATTAATTTCACTTTAAAATTGGACTTAAACTAGTGTGAATCTTTTAGTAGATATTGTTTCTTAAAAACACGCTATTTGTTTTGACAGCCGGAATTAATTATTAAATTAATTATTGAAACTTATATGTTTTTAATTTTCTAAAATAGACATCATTTTTGAATTCGAAATATCAATTATAGATTAGGGTGATTTTTTGGTATTTTTCTGAAAAACATCAATTTTTGATGAATAGTGAAACCACTAAGTGGTAGTTAAAAAAACTGTTTTTTCGTTTAAATGAAACTTTACCACTTATATGATTTGAATTTCAAAAATCTGACATAAATGGTTGTCATTAGGATGTAAAATGTGGTTCAATGTGATTAAAATAATTTTTTGGTGAATAGTAACTTTTAAGTTTTATTAATCGTGATTAAAGGTAATTAGTGTAATTTAAGGTAAAGATAATGTTATAATAATATGAAAAGACTTTGAAACATGTACTACCCTTATTATATGAGTCATGGATGACCAAAAAAATCCATGGGTCAACTTGGGGACCACATGGAGACACTTTGGTAGGAAAATGACATTAATAACTTTTAATTTAATGTTAAAATAAAAATGTCACAAACATGTATTGTTTTACTAAAACAATTTTTACATGGGGTTATAAAATTCATATTTTTGACTATAAATATTCATTGGAAATCTAAAACGATTTGCTACATCATAGTATTTTTTGTATAATTTTTAGACATTAAGTAAATTAATTTATTTATGACACAATGATGATGCAGGGATTACCTCATTAATGAACGATTTAAAATAAAATGAAAAGATAAGGTAAAATATAAGATATACACTTATCTAAAACCAATTTTATGGGTGGATTTAGAAACCTTATCACCTTATCCTCGAAATAGAAAATTTTGGGACCTTTAATATCCGAAAATCATTTTATAATAAAGTAACTTTTCAAGACTTTCCAAGAGTGCCCCTCCTCCCTCTTATAAAAGGCCCCCACCTCTACCCCCTAAACCACACCTCTCAAGCCCTTGGATCATCCAAACTCTACTCATATTGTCTCTCCAAATCCCTCTATTACTCCTAGAAGCCTCAATTTTGGCACAAGTCTTTCCAAGGAAGCCTTTGGGCTCAAATCAAAAAGATTTATCTGATTTAAAGGTAATGTCTTCTCTCATGTACTTTTGTTTTATTTTGTTTCCCCAAACCCTTAAACTATTTTTATTTATTTAATTTGTAACAAAACCATTATCTTCAATATAATAGGATTTTTTAATGAGAATTATTCGAGATACACTCATACACACATCCATATAATGGTTAAAGAACATACTGTTTCTGTGGGTGGCGAATTACTGCCTCACGAAACGATGATTGTTCAATATTATTTTAACACCTCTCATGGTGGCCATTAAGATGTCACTGTACTTATATATGATATATAAATTATTTTTATGTATTCATTATGCTTCTGTATTTTTCATTTATTCCATACCTTTATGGTTTCCATAATGGGTAAACGCGATAATTTCATTTTAGGAAGTGTGGACTATCGCCCCCTCAAAGTGATTTGAATCGTTAATGTCATATGTGGGATGTATAAAGGATGGATTTAATGATGATATATATTATATTATAGTGTAATTATAATATACCTATGTATCATTTTATTTTTATTCCTTTAAAGTATGAAATAGAAATGAAAGTAGCGTTCATGCGTACGTACGGCTTACCGTCTCCATGAACAATACATTTCATTTCTTATCTCCAAATGTTATATACTATTATAAGTACATATATATAATGGATATATATGTCATATATTACATCTAAATGATTAATATCATTATAGAATTATAATATATATATATATCTCATTTATTTTTAATTCCATTAATATGACAAAGAAATGAAAGTAGCATTCATGCGTATGTACGGCCTACCGTTTCCATGAACGTTGAATTTCATTTATTCTTATATACAAATGTTATAGAATAGTATAAAATAAATATTTACTGGATATATATGATATTTAAATCATTAATACTATTCTGGAGATGATTTACTTATAACTACATCGAAAATCATTTTCAAACAAGTTCATTTTTACTCATGAACCAAACATCGACAAAAACGTCTGATATGAACTCACATTATTAAACAATTATTATAAAATTATAATATATTATATGAATTGAATAATAATATTTAAGTGAGGTCCTTAAGAAATTATAAATTGAAAAAAGTTTATTATTCAGAAATATAAAGAAACGAACAAGACAATCGGACTTGAGGTAGGGGATCCTACCTCTCTCTTTATTTTTAAGTACTCTTTTTTATGTCATTTATTTTAAGCTCATATTTCTTATGTTTGGGGATGTTCTTTTATATTCCTCATACTTTAATTTTATATTTTCATATTATGAGATACCCTATTTTATCTCATAAATCCATTTTTTGAAGTTTTAAGTGGCGTCGTTAGGCTGCCGAGTTTTCCTAAGGGATTTTTCATCTCACTTTTATTCCCGTGAGATTTATGTTACATTTTCCACAATTTCCTTTGATTGGTGTATGTAATTACCATTATTCAACTCTTTGTGTAATATAATTTCGTTTATGGTTATTTAAATCAATTTTGTATAGTCCTTCTTTCATGGGGTGTACATTTCGGAAGTTACCCAATTCGGTAAGGGAACCTTTCACCCTCCTCTTTTTTAAAAGACTTATTTTGTTATTTCTTTTAATTTGCATCTTATTATGTTGGTATATGTTATTATATATTATTATTGATGTAAATTTTATGTCCAAGTGATGAGATACCATTTTCTTTCTCATCAACTAATTTTCTGAATTTTAAAGTGACGTTGTTAGGCTGTCAAATTTTTGCAAGAGAACTTCTTAACTCAATTTCAATTCTTTGGCTTAAAACTCTATTTCTTGATTATTTCATTGTCTGAATATGTTTGGATGACCTATAATTGTTTTACGCTTAATATAATCTTATATTGGGTGTATTTATATTTGTCACACATAATCATGTAATTGATTTATCCTTAATCTAAGGATACCGACTTTGTATGGGACTTCGTCTCAATCTCCTTTCATTGAGGCATATTTTGATTATTACACAACTTCCTTTTATACGGTGTATAAAACCCTTTGATTTTTACTTTTATTCAAAATGAATCATTTTTATACAAAGTGTTTTACTGAAGGACAAAAGGGAATGTTTTTGTCGTACGTATGCAGCGACAACGTCTTCTCTGCCGTCGTGACCATTATTTGAGTTTCGAATTCCCCTATAAGCCATAACTTTTTTAAAACGAAAAATGAATACCATGTTTTAATTTTCTTTTATTTTGGTATTGAAAATGGTTTTGATAATGTTTTTATTATATCAATGTGTTTTTTATATCTTGCGATTGAAATGTAGAAATGTTATGTTTCCTTTATGCATGTTTTATGTGATACGATTATGTTATGGTTCTTGGGCATTGTTTATGAAGATGGGTGGTTCCGTGATAAAATAAGGGCGGGTGAGCCGAATATATCTCTCCAATGCATTGGTTAAGGCGAAGGGGTTAAAATCTAAGGTTTCTTCGAAGAGGTTTAGGGAATATACTATGATGGGTATTCTAAACATAACCATGAGGGTTATTTCCTATGTAAGAATGTTATGAATGCCTCAAGTTACCTTTATGTCTTATGATTTCTATGAGTTATTCGTAAATATTATGGTTTAATGAGGTATGTTAAAGTGCTTATGTTTTATGAGTAAAGTATTATTTCATTTATTCTTATGTATACATGGACTAGTGTTTTCATTCCATATTGTTATAACCCTTACTGAGCTTTTTATGCTCATCCCATGTTTTTGAAATGTTTTTCACATGACATAAAGTGGATTAGGGTCAAGGATGGGATCAGGGAAATGTCATGCTGTCTAAAACAAGGAACTAGACATGACTCTTTTGTTCAAATGTTTTTATTTTGTGAAAAAAAATGGAAACTGAGTAGGAGTGTCTACTTTGTAATCTTTTGATATGTAACAGTTATATCCTACTTCTCTAATACTCTAAACCTAAAAAGATCCTCAATGTGAATTATTCATTTAATTCAAGATTATTTAATGTTTTAAGGTCGGGTCCTTACAATCTATCCTTCATATGGTTAATGTTGTACTCTCCAATTCTCTATATGATGCAGCTTTATCACATTACTTCAACCATCTAAAACATATCTGACTTCAAAATCTGATCATTTTATATCTCAACTATGTTAATCAGCCTTTTTAAGCCAAAAATGTTAAATACCATTCTTCACATAGCCTCAACGCAAACTTTATAAATTAGACTCACATCTCATAATTTGATATTTGTCTATATTACTATATAATATTGAGTATAGTTAAATTGATGAAACATTTTGCCTCACAAATCCACTCATTTTTCATTTATACAGCATCCCCTTTATACTTATCTATTTTTTTAAATGTATACAAACTCAAAAGAAAGATCATCTTTCTAAAACTATAGTCAATAACAATATCCATGGTCTATCTAGTAACAATGTATTGGATCACCATCTAATCACATATGTCTAGTAATCTTCACCTAATAGCCTTGATCCACTACCATTTGTCTTGTAACCATGATATGCTTCGTTGGACTCATTCTTGAATGATGAATATACTTCATGATGTTTGAAACATGAAGAGAAATATAGGATCATATGACTTTGTAAGGAAACATTATTATTCTAAATAGGGAACATTTATTACACATCATAAGGAATCTTCCTTAACCTCCATAATGAAATATTTCTTGAAAACACCATCAAAAACTTCTCTCAAATTTCTCTACATACACATATTTACATATTGAAAAAAATCAACCAAATAAACTTTGTCCCAATAATTATGAAGAAATTGGTTGATATGATCTTATGTTTTAAATGTAAATTAAATACTAAAATTATACCCAATGATTCAGAGATGATAAAATTAAAATGGAGTTACATGGATATTCAAGTAATAAATCTCATTGAGGAGGGAGTATTAAACTTCTGACATGTAAAAAGTGTAGGAATAAGAACATAGAAAATCACAAAAAAAAGAATGTGGAAACATTTTTGGTGTGGAATAATAGGTCAACAATCTTATAATTGAAATTGATATATTAAGAGGTTAATTAATGTAATGGAGAAGAATAAATTTCTACCACATGCACCACTAATAGTTCAACATTTTAAATGTAAATAATTATAAAACTATACAACCAAATGCACTAATTAAATAGATAATATAAATAGCCGATGTTAGTAGCCTTGAAAACCATGAGACCATGGAAGTGCTTATGAAATCACTACTTCCAAATTGGATCATGAAAATGAATTTATTAAATGAACACTTATCAGAAACTCAAGAAATAAAAATATATTTTTTGGTTTTTTTACTTCTCATCCCTTTATATCTTATAATATTTTTATGATTATTGATTCACCTACTCAAATATTGGATATTAATTTATCAATGAAAACACCTTATAGTTGTATGGTTGCATCCCAAATATATAAATTATCCCCAATTGAGATATTTTGGGAAGATAATTCATGCTAATTTTATTATTCTTACCGTAATTTAATTCAGGAAGATATTGGGTATGGATTGGCTTTATCTAAATAGAGAATTTTTTTAATTATTAGGATAGGTAAATCTCAATTTATATAAAAAACTATCCCATGATCATATGTCAATACATTAATGATTATTATCTTATTTTGGAAATTAATTCCTTAATATGGTTTTTGATACCTAATAATGAAGGATATTTATGTCAAATGGAAGGGAAGGAACTCAAAATTGAAGACATAGAAATTTTATAGGAATATATTAATGTATTTCCAAGAGAATTTTTGGGCCTTCAACCTGTTCATGAGGTATATTTTTTAATTGAACTCATGAATGGTGTTATTCCTATCTCAAACAGTCCCCATATAATAACCCTATTTAGTTTATTGAATTTAATAAGAAACTATAAGAAAATTTGGATGAGGTTTTTATATGCCCATGTTCTTCACCATGGTGTGTATTTCCCTTGTTTATTATAAATAATGATTAGTAAATAAGTCTTCATGTTGATTATAGTGAGATTTAAATGATAAAAAATGTAGAATAAGTATCATTTACCCTGTATTGATGACTTTTTGATCAACTTTCTGGGGATAAATACTACTTAAATGTGGATATTCAATTCAAATATCATCAAGTAACGGTGGGAAAGGAAGATAAAACAAATATATACTTTTATAAAATATATTGACTCTATTATTTCATAGTGATTCCTTCCACACATAAAATTTCAATATCTTTCTTCATATATTTGATTAATAGTGTCTTTAAGGACTACCATGATAAATTTGTTATCATCCTTATAGAATAAATTCTCATATATTCCAAGATCATGGAATAATATGAAGATTATTTAAATATCGTGTTGAAGACTATTTGGAAATAGAAATTTTAATCTAAATCTAATAATCTTAATTCAGGGTCTTAGTGTATCGATACATCGGCCGCCGCACCAATACTGGATTACCCAAATTGAAAACCACACTCACAACACTTAACACTATTTCCACATATAAAATATCATAGTCCTAGTTCTTAGGTAGAACCGACTCCTCTGATACCACTTTGTCACGACCCATCCCTCGGGGCTCGTGTCGTGACTACCTCAATCCCTCCTTCCATAAGCTAGGGGATAGAGACTAGCACTAGAAAGGTGTATCCCTAATATAAGAAGTAATTTACTCTTTATCCTGTACAGACACACAATCTAAGAACAAAACAAGAAGAAACCACAAAGTGAACTACTGTAGTAAAATAGTGTTGAAAGTAAAGGGGCCGGAATACAAGTCCAACTGAAAAAGTACAAATACAAATGAAAAGTACAATAAAACTATAAAGGGGAAAATTCTCCAAGATCGCCCACCTAGGATACTACCAGAAGGGTAGGTACAGCTCATGAATAGTAGTCCATGAGTCATGTCACGCCAAATGGTCCACCTCCGAGAACCATCCAGTCCTGGTTCCCTCAGCCTCGATCGATGATGTTCGTCATCTGCACATGACACAACAAGGTGTGGGTATAGCCCGTGCAGGGGTGAGTATAACGATACTTAGTGGGGACCCCAAGACCCATGTAGGTATCCTAGATTTCCACAAAGAAAAAACCAAAAATCAAGACATCAACTCTATATAGGTATATGCCCATACATATACCTAAGTTATCAAGATATACTCATCTCATACATGAAAGAAGAATACCACAAATGTAACACCACGAAGGAAGAAATACCACACAGGTAACACCACTGAGATTGAAGTACCACACGGGTAACACCACAAAGAAAACACCACCATGGTAGAAGTACCACATAGGTAACACTACTAAGACAACACCACAAAGGTAGAAGTACCACACAGGTAATGCCACGATGATAAAAGTACCACACAGGTAACACCATGAAGGTGAAAATACTCTACTCATAATCAGGAATAAATTAAGTACAGAAGTAAAAAATGATTAGTCGTAAGCTAGATCATCTTATTATATTAAGACGCACTACTACTGACCCACATAGGGTCAATAAGTAACTAACCGCCACTAACCCACACAAGATCTGACCCACACAGGATCGGTATGTGCTGACCCACATAGGATCGTTGAGCGCTGACCCACATAAGTTATGATAGAAGCTGGCCCACTCATGATCGATTGCTTCTAACCCACACAGGATCGATGGATGATGACCCACACATGATTGATGTTCTTTATTCACATTACAGCCTGCCATAGGATTCCTCACACCTGGTGTGCTCGAGTTCTGTAGAATCTACCCCTCAAAATTTTGGCCATACCTTGACTTCCACTAAGCTCCATGAAGAACTAACCCAATGTATTTCCTTGTCGTAAGGGTTCCAATGCGAGAGGTGGTGCGTCAATGAGACGCTCGTTCTGTGAGTTATAAATGTTTTAGCTCTGAGGGCCCGGTTGGATTTGGGTTTGATCCAACTTGTTCATACACCAACTTTCTCAAAAACTTAATTGAAGTATACCAAAAGGACTATATTGATCCAAGGATCCCAATTCCATAGACAACTCGTCAAACTGACATTCAGTTCTCAAGATATGACCCTTTAACTATTTATGGGTCTGGTTGGGCCCGGGTCGGGTCTGACCCGGTAGGACCGATCTAGCCCGACCCAGTCTGGGATGGCCCACAGTGAGCACAGTCCACTGGGATGAGGTCTGGCCCAGCCCGTAAGGGGGTCACGCGCATGGGGAACAGCTCACTGGTGTGCGGCCCACTTGGCAGGCGGCCCAGATGTGTGTGGCGCGACCCATAAGGGGGCGGACCAGCCGCATGAGTTGAAGCATGCGATCCGCCCAAACTTGCAAGGAGTGGGATTTTTTTCCCCTGTATCTCGAATGGCCTGGAGACTATTTGATTTTATGAAATGGTGGTGGCACATGGGCATCTCCTGGTCTCCACAGAACCTGCTGGGTAAGCATGGGTTCTTCCTCAGTCGCGGCTTCAGTCGCAACCCTCCACTTGCTGGTGGTGCACTAGATGCGCCTCCTGCTATTATGTGGCCAGCCGATGTGCCATCCATCTTCTCTAACCACAGCGGCTGACGAGCCATGGCCCCTTGCTCACCGGCGGCACGTGACATCATGTTGCACCTCCTCTGTGACTGGCCAGTGTTGGCCCCACTAATGACCTATGTAGTGTAGTGTTACGGGCTCCTCTTGCGGCGTGCGTCGGCGCACTGCCTCCTTCATAGCCAGTTGGTGCCGCCATGTTGATAGTCTTCCATGAACGGTGCAAGGGTAGAAAAGTAGTGGAGGGTCTCGGCTGGGTTCATTAGGCTCGCGCCCTCCGCGTTATCTTGTAAACATGAGGAGTGGTCAAAGGGTTCAAGAAAAACACATGAATTAAACAAGAATCAAATCCCTACCTCAATAATGATCTTGAACGCGCATTTGTTGAAGCGGGTCAATTTTCTCCATCCCATGCAACTATCCTCCAACGATGATAATCGATCGTTGATATTCAGTTTGAGGTTTCAGTATCGCTCGTCACCACCTACTGGAACCAACTTCGTCCTCCATGGTTTGGGCATCCCAACACTTTGTCAGTACTTCGCTTCTTGGTGAAGTTGTGCCGACACCTCTCCCCTCACAAGATATAAATATGAGAGGGATATGGTAAGTAATGAAATTGGGAATTAATAGGGGCTCATTAATTAGGAACCTTCCTAATTCCCCAATGACGTTGTTACTTAGGATTGAAGGGTCAATCCATTACACATCACTGGTCCCATGTTGTCGCTTGTCCGTTGGAGGAAAAGAATGAAAATAAAATAACAGAGTAATTTTATTTATTTCTTTTAAAAATTCCCAAAACATAACGCTTTTTCCAAACCTACTGCTCTCAAAGTGAAGTCTCCCTTGAACGAATCTCAGCACTTCAGATTCAACATTTCCCTAGGATTTTTAATCCAATCACCGGTTCAAAAGATAGAAAACGACACTCGCGCGTTTATTGAATTTACCTTAAAATGATCATAAATTCATTATGGGAACACCAGGCCTCAGAATCTCACGCTGTCAATTTTCACAGAGTCATAATAATTCCATATAATTTAAAAAAATTACATGGAAATTTAGGGTCTTTAAATTAAATTTATTTTTTCTTGGTTTACATGAAAAATACATTTTTTCTTTTGTTACATTCAACAATGAGTTTCTTCAGTAGATTTATTTACACATGATACTGAGTTTTACATAAAAACAATGTATTATTAATATTAATATTTTAAATAATAGTTATTACATAGTTGTTTGAATCTAAATGATATATTGGATTACATAACCTTTGAAAATATATATATCATACATATATTTGTTTTATACACCAATTCCCATTTACATGGTTTATATACATCCCCTTTGAAATGTAATATCATGATTAATTCATACTTTATGATATATTAAGTTTCACTGTGAAATATCACATCTAATGGGATTTGATATTAAAATTACCAAGTGGTAAAATTTATCGTACAATCTCAATTCCTTTTGTGTTTGTTATCTTTCTCTTGAAACAATAACTTTTGTATAATCATTTTCCATTTAAAATTACATTTCTTTCAAATATCCATGTTCGTATATGATGGGTATTATTATTGCTTAAATTGTACATCCTTTTTACATATTGTGTCTACTTTGAAAGTTATATAAATTATTGGGGAAATATTGATAAATCTACATCCTATATTAAATATAGATATTTGATAAGACGCATTATTTATGAATTAAATAGATATATAAGGAACTATTTGGACATTAATTACATGGGTTGGGGAGTGCATAATGTAATACCCTTGATGCATCAGTACTCTCATGATACAAATCATTTGGCAAAATCAGATGGGTTTCTACCCACATAATTAAATTTTCTTGAGGATATATCTTGATAGTTCAAATGTCTGATGTTATGAATTCCATCAATATTGATATTCTATGGGCTCCTTAAATTAGACCTAATATCCATGGTAAATCTCATTTGATTATTTATATGGTATTATTTGATCATCTCTTATACCTTCTATATTAAGCTTAAGTTATCGATTAATTATCAAGTGTCTCTGTTATTTACTTTGTTAGATTGATTATGCTTATATATTCATGATAGATTCTATTATAATTAACCCTTACTTAGCATTTGATCTCAACCTTATTTTTTTCCTTTTCATATTATATGAATAAAATATCTTTTAATGAGGTTTCAAGAGTACAATTTGTAAAAAATAATTATGTATTGTGTTTAAATGTATTTTTAAAATATAAAATAGGTATCATGTACCTACATATATCTCCGAAACTGTTAAACTGATCAGTCCTTTGGAATTTTTTTCCTTGTATCTATTTCAACGTAAAAAAGTAAAGAACAAGCATTGGTATTTTAGGTTTGGGGTTATTATAGGGATTTTTTAAAATGATTTATTTTTTAGCAAATACATAAAAATACCGATTTTTCAAATACAAGAATTTATTTTCTTTATATCAAGTAATTTAAATGTACCTTTATATTTTAAATTTATTATTTAATTGAAATATGATAAATTTAATTCATAATTATCTAATTAATTCTATTTTAGTCAGCAATATTTATGATTTTTATGTAAGTTAATTTTTATCAATAAAAACATATTTTTTTGAAAATACTATTTTTTATTGCATTTTATGTATTAATATTAAAATATATTTCATAAAATTATATAGATTAAATCTTGAAAAATGGAAAACATATCTGTAATCACGAAATTCCAATTTGGTAAATAATTACCTATTATTTTTTTTCATAATGAATTATTACCGTGATAAATATTTGTCACTGTGGTTAGGGTAAAATAGATAGAATCGGGTTAAAACCATGAGATAAGGTCTCCAAATCAACTCAAAACATTCCATTATTTCTTTGTTTGGGATAAATTTGACAATATAAATCCCAAATTTTGATATATATCATTATGGTTTCATTTCTCATGGATAATTACATTTATATTATTTTAGCTAAAGACAAATAAAAAATGTCACTCACTTGATTTTAAATTTATAGCATCCCGCCATTTTATAACAAAAACTTTCATTACATTACACAAATCTGAGGATCGTTAAGGTTTAGTGTCTTGGAAACAAGGATCATAATACATAAAAAAAACATAAAACATTCTTCTTAAACACTTGCAAGGCGTCTCCTTAAGTTCATTCTAGGTTCATTACTGCATCTCATAACCTGGGGACATACATCAAAAGAAAGGGTGAGCAGAAGGCCCAGTAAGGGAAACAAGAGGAACATTTTACATGTGAACATGAGATACTTCAATAAGGACATGAAAAGAACTTTAAGGCATGAGAAAGAAATCATGAGGCATTTCATAATAAAAATAACATTTTTTCATAACTTGAAGATGTGGCTACATCATTTAACATAGACAATCATGAACATATCACCAAGGTCCATCCCCAAGGTGTCATTTGAAAATTACCAAGGTTATTCACCAAGGTATCGTGAAAATTGTAATCTCTAGTGGTTACATCATTACCCAATGCATTGGAGCGCTATCGGGGCGCACCCTTAAATTTGCCTTTATTATCATGTGATCCACATATATCATCATCAAACATTTCATAAATAACCCACATAGCATAAAATAAATGGGTTTCATTTCATAATCATAACGTTTTAAAAACTGCTTTAAAGACTTGATCTTTACGTCACTTTAAACCCACGGAAAGGGAAAGCGGGTCTCATGTATGTAAATACCAGAATTTAAAATGGAACATTTTGATATATATGTGAATACCTTTGTAGAAATAAGAGCTTTGAGTATTCACTTTATAACATAAAATAATTTTTGAGAAAAGAGAGAGGCATTTTGAGGGGAAAATTCTGCAGCATAACGGCTAAGTTTTGGGGTTTTAGAAAACGTTGAAATGAGAGGGTACATGGGTCACCCACTCATAAATGATCCATAAAACAGTAGGGTGAAAGAATAAGAAGGACATATGGACATGGTAACGAAATTTTAGGGACATACCATTTGAAATGAAAAACATGGAAGGAAAAAGATTAGATTTCTCTTATGAAAATTCGGCAGCCTTACGGCGTCACTTAACTTCAAAAGAAAATGATTTGACAAGATCAAAAAGGGTCCCTCATCATATGATCATAAGAGATCAGTATGATTGATATAGAGATCATACCCCAACATAATAAAAAGGAACTTGAAAGACATGACATGAAAATTGAACTTGAAAAATGAGAAGGGTGAAAGAATCCCTTAAAAATTCGGCAGCCTAACGGCGTCACTTAAACTTTCATAAAACGAAATGATGAGAGTAAGAGGGGATCTCTCATCATATAAACATGAAAGGGCAGTAAGAGGAATATAAAAGAACATCCTCTCACATAAAAACATGGAGCATAATAGGAATGACATAAAAGAGATTTCATGAAAAGAAAGAGAGGGGTCGGATCCCTTACCTTAAAACGTGACTCTTGAAACTCAAAGGATTGGACCTTGAGGGCTTGGGGGCACCTTGGGAGGACTCTTTGGAAGGTAAGAAGACCAGAACTTCGTTGGGGAAGAGTTGGGAGTGAAAACCAAGGGAGGAAAGGGTGGGTATTTATAGGGAAAGTGAGGGGACAAAGCATTAATGGCCAAAGGACACCTCACATGTGCTTTTCTCAAACCCATGGGCTCTCCCTTGGCATTTATCATGGAGTTAGGCCACATGGGGCCCCCAAAACAATAATTCATCACCCTTGGCCGGCCAACCCTCAAAAGATCTCATGACATCATTATGATGTCATTAAACATACCGAAACCCTAAAACGGTATTTTTACTATTCACTGAAAATTCAACTTTCTCAGAATAATCCCAAAATTTCACCTTAACCAAATATCAATGCTCTGATTTCAAAAATGAAATCCATTTTATAAAAATATTTTTCTAAATATTTTTAATTTAATTTTTAAATAAAAACACTATTCATCGAAAATTCATTTTTTCCAGAAAAATCCCCAAAAATTACCTTAACATAATATCGATGCTCTGAGTTCAAAAATAAAGTCATTTTTATAAAAATAATTTTCTAATTATTTTTAATTAAATTTTTAATTAAAAAACACTATTCATCTGAAAAAACTAATACTTGATTAATAATTTATGAAACCGTTATTTACCCATTTTATTGAATCACATTACTTAACCAATGTGTCTAAATTATATTAAAACTTTCTTTAAGTGAAAATTACTAATCCATTTGGTCACATTACTAATCCTAAGCGTAAAATCACTATTCATAATTTACTATTCATCAAAAATTAAGTTGATCTTATTAGACTCCAAATTCCTTAATGAACACTTTTGTAGAAGACCATTTTTTGAAAATCATTACACATCATTAGTTATTTAGGGTTTACATAAATATTTCAAAATATCCCTTTTTCAAAATTCATCAATAAAATACATTCTAAAATTATCTAGACATTTGAAATTTCACAAACATCACTAAAGGAAGAAATCTCAATTTATTCATCCGAAAGGATTACACAAGGAAACTAGGGTCTCATCACATAGCCCCTAATAACACTGGCATAAGACCTAAGTGTAAGGTGTGCTATGGTGATAGAATCTGAGGGAGTCTCAGATAACATTGCCCTAGTAGCAATCTCCACTAACTTGAACTTCTCCTGCAAGCGTTTTCGTTCAAGCTTGACACGCTGGAGCTCGGCTTGGGCTTGGTCCAAAGCGAAGCCCACAGATGCTACCTCCTTCCCAAGCTCTGATAAGTGGGCTTCGTAAGGGTTGAGTCTACTGGATGAAGCCATCGACTCCTCTTTCTGCATTAACCATTAACATCTTATTAAATCAATAAGAGTAAGTTAATATACTACTCAAAAAGATTGGGTCGTTACATTCTTCCCCCCTTAATAAATTTCGTCCCCGAAATTTATACTTGAGGCCTAGTTGAAAAGGTGAGGGTACTTTTGCTTCATCGTTTCCTCAGGCTCCCAAGTCGCTTCTTCATATTTATGATTCCTCCACAACACTTTCACAAGGTGGGTAGTCTTGTTTCGTAGGACCTTGTCTCTACGGTCCAAGATCTCCACTGGCTGCTCCTCATAAGAGAGGTCATGTTCAAGTTGTACCACCTCTGGGTTCAGTACATGCGAAGGGTCGGGTATGTACTTCCTCAAGAGAGATACATGGAAGACATCATGAACTTGAGCTAGGTTCGGTGGAAGTGCTAGACGATAGGCCACTGCTCCTATGCAATCAAGGATTTCATAGGGGCCAATGTACCTAGGGCTGAGCTTCCCTTTCTTCCCAAACCGCATGACTCTCTTCCATGGAGAAATTAGAAGGAAGACTTTTTCACCAACACCAAACTCCAAGTCCCTTCGACGATTGTCAGCATAGCTCTTCTGCCGACTCTGAGCAGCCTTTATGTGTTGTTGGATGGCATGAACCTGTTCTGTCATCTCTTGCACGAGATCAGGCCCAAGAAGCTTCCTCTCACCAGTTTCATCCCAACAAGTAGGAGTTCTACACCGCTTTCCATACAGAGCTTCATAGGGTGCCATCTGAATACTCGCATGGAAGCTGTTGTTATAAGAGAACTCCACTAATGGGAGGTGTTGATCCCATCCACCCTTAAATTCCATTGAGCATAATCTCAACATGTCTTCGAGTGTCTGAATAGTCCTTTCAGATTGGCCATCAGTTTGAGGATGATAGGCCGTACTAAAATTCAATTCAGTATTCAGAGCATGCTGAAGACTTCTCCAGAATTTTGATGTGAATCTTGGGTCACGATCAGATACGATGGATAGTGGTACCCCATGAAGCCTTACCACTTCCTTCACGTATATCTTGGCAAGCTGATCCAGAGAGAAATCTTCCCGAATAGAGATAAAATGGGCTGTCTTGGTGAGACGGTCCACAATAACCCATATCGCATTGTTTCCTTTGGATGTTTTTGAGAGACCAGTTACAAAGTCCATGGTGATATTATCCCACTTCCATACTGGTATGGGTAGCGGTTGTAATACCCCCTTAGGAAGTTGTCTTTCTGCCTTTACTTGCTGACACACCAGGCACCTTGTAGTGTAATCGGCAATCTCCCTCTTCATGTTATCCCACCAATAATGATCACGAAGGTCTCTATACATCTTAGTGCTTCCCGGATGTATAGAGAAAGTAGAGCTATGAGCTTCATCCATCAGTTCTTTCTTTATCTCCGGAATAGATGGAACACATAGTCTTGTACGAAATTTCAATACACCTTCTTGATCAATATTGAAATCAGGGAACTTCCCATCCTTTACAGCCTCGAACTTCTCCTTCAGTAAAGGATCTTCTTTTTGAGCCTTCTTGATCTTCTCTAGTAATGAAGGTTGAGAAATCATTTGGGATAGGGTTGATGATGTCCCTTTCCTTATAATTCCCATGTCCAGTTTTACTAGATCTTTAATCAAGGGATCTCCCAGGATCCTCATTGTTGCCAGAACAACAGGATCTTTCCTGCTTAACGCATCCGCGACTTTGTTTGCTCTACCAGGGTGATAATGAATTGAACAATCATAGTCTTTAATAAGCTCCAACCATCTCCTTTGTCTCATGTTCAATTCTTTCTGTGTGAAAATATACTTTAGACTTTGGTGGTCAGTGTATATATCACATTTCTCCCCATAAAGATAGTGCCTCCATATCTTTAGAGCAAAAACAACTGCCGCCAGCTCTAGATCATGCGTAGGATAATTCTGCTCATGAATCATCAACTGTCGAGATGCATAAGCAATTACTTTGTCATTTTGCATGAGGACGCACCCAAGCCCTTTCAGAGATGCATCGCTAAAAATAACGAATCCTTCTCCGATAGAGGGTAGTGTTAACATCGGTGCAGTAACCAATCTCTTCTTCAGCTCTTGGAAACTTTCCTCGCATTCCTTTGTCCAGATGAACTTAACCCCTTTTCGAGTCAACTTGGTTAGTGGATTAGAAAGCCGTGAAAAGTTTTTCACAAACCTCCTATAATATCCCGCTAAACCAAGGAAACTACGAATCTCAGTTACTGTTGTGGGTTGAGGCCACTCCTCCACAACCATTGTCTTTGCAGGGTCAACCGAGATTCCTTCATTGGTTACGATGTGCCCCAAGAAAGCCACTTGTTGTAACCAAAACTCACACTTGCTGAACTTCCCAAAGAGCCTCTCCTTCCGTAGAGTTTTCAAAATAACCCTCAGATGATCTTCATGCTCCTCCCGACTTTTTGAATATATCAAAATATCATCAATAAAAACTACCACAAAGTTATCAAGGTAGTCCTTAAAGACTCTATTCATCAAATCCATGAAAATAGCAGGAGCATTAGTCAAGCCGAAGGGCATAACAGTAAACTCATAATGCCCATATCTTGATCGGAAGGCAGTCTTTGGAATATCTTCCTTCTTCACCCTCAGTTGATGATAACCAGATCGAAGATCAATCTTAGAGAAGAATTGAGCCCCACGAAGTTGGTCAAATAAATCATCAATTCTTGGAAGAGGGTATCTGTTCTTCACTGTGATCCCGTTCAGTTCTCTATAATCAATGCATAGCCGCATTGATCCATCCTTCTTCTTCACAAAGAGAACTGGTGCTCCCCAAGGAGACACACTCGGTCGGATAAACCCCTTCTCCAACAAGTCTTGGAGTTGTTTCTTTAGCTCCTCTAGCTCCACATTTTCCATTCTATACGGAGTCTTTGATATCGGTTGAGACCCAGGTACGAGTTCAATGGAGAACTCTACCTCTCTTTCTGGGGGAGGTCCAGGTAACTCCTCAGGAAATACATCCATGTATTCTTGAACAATCGGAACATCTTCAATTTGTATGCTCCCTTTCCCTTCTTCCTCATCACCGATTAACTCCATAAAGAAAGCTATAGGAGGTGCTTCTAGATAGGGATCAGTTCGGGATATCTCTCCTCGGAAGATAACTGTAGGTCGTTCATTAAAGACTACTGAGATTTCCTTACTTCTGCATTTGATCTTAGCATTATACTTTGAGAGCCAGTCCATCCCTAGTATAACGTCGAATTCCATCATGGGGATGACTACTAGATTTGCGATAAGATTGTGCTCACCAAAGTAAACACTAGAGTCTCTAAACACTGTTGATGCATGGATAATCCCACTTGGAGTCTTGACTGACAACTCTACCTCAAGCAATTCGGGGATTGATTCTATATTCTTTGCAAACTTGGAAGAAATAAAGGAATGCGTAGAACTAGAATCAAATAAAGCACTTGCTAGTTTTGAGAGGACAACAAGAGTACCTGCTACCACATCGTTCGGAACTTCAACTTCAGTTGTTGTGATAGCGAAAGCACGACCTTGCTCCCTTCGCCTCTGCTGAGGTTGGTGGTGATTCCCCTCCACCGCCCTCGGATTTGTACATTGATTAGCAAAGTGCCCAAGCTGTCCACACTTGAAGCATGTGACTTCGGGTAGGGCCGGAACCATCTTTCCTCTGTCGTTAGTGTTGGGAAGTTGAGGCTTCACATCACCACGACAATTCCGAGAAATATGGCCTTCTTTTCCACACCTATAGCACTTGCCACTTCCGATCAAGCAGTTCCCCGGATGCTTCTTCCCACATTTATTGCATGTGGCATGTTGCATATGCTTTCCACCTCTTTCCTGATCAAAACTTCTTCCCAGGCTTGGTTCTAGAGTTCTCTTCTTCTCATTAGATTTGTGAGACCACTGTGTCTCCCCAAACTCTAGTTCAACTTTCATAGCACTTCGAACTATTTCTTCATAGCTATCGTAGTCCCTGTTGGCTAGATTCTTCCGCAGATGTGGTCGTAGTCCACCAAAGAATCTATCAACCTTCCCATTAGGGTCCATGACAAAACTTGAGGTATAACGGGAAAGCCTTGTGAAGTTCATCTCATAGCTTCCGACAGATTCGTTCTCCTTCTGCTTCAGCTCGAGGAACTCTTTCTCCATTTTCGTTCTCATGGAACGAGGGAAATACTTGTTAAAGAAAATTCCCCAAAATTCTTCCCAATCCATAGCTTCCATCTCTCCTCGTGGCTTCGTGTTTTTGATCAGTGACCACCACTGATCAGCTTCTCCCTCTAGGCGGTAAACAGCAAGGGTGACTTTTTCTTGTTCCGAACAATGAATTACAGAAAAGATCTTTTCAATGGAGCTTATCCATTGTTCCGCAACCAATGGGTCAGTAGATCCACTGAATGTTGGTGGTCGTTGACGCATGAAGGACTCAACAGAAAGTTGTTCCCTTCGTGGTGAGGTCGGCCTCTCAGCTTGATTCAAGTTATTACTCATAACTTGAGTCAGTTGGTTCATCATTCGCATGAATGTTTCCATTCCGGCTTCCATCGGAGGGTCGTCATCACATGGTGCATTGCGGTCACCATCGGCACAGTTTCTCCTATTGCCCGCCATTTTCTAAAAGAATAAAACCTTAGTGAGAAACTTATTTCATTTATGAATCTTTTAACTAAGACTTCGTGCTTAGACAATTATAGTTCTCTATAATTCCTTCATAATGATTCATAAAAAGCATGTGATTAACCAAACATATCCCCCGGGAGTGTCGTAACCAAGAGTGCAGCAAGGCCCGTTATCGTGCACCAGTTCCCGTTCGAGTCTAGCTCAAAGCGGTGTTTTCGGGTTTTACCCCTATGTACATCTGTGCCAGAGCCGCCTCTACCTGCTCGTATCCAGACAGGGATGTATTTGTTTGATAGACCACTTACTTAATACTTACCAAAATACCAGGAAGTTTTCCTATATTTAAACTTTTCTATAGGGTTCTTCCTAAAGTTTTTATATCCTAATTTCCACAAATAACTAAACCAGCCTTTGATACCAACTATAGCATCCCGCCATTTTATAACAAAAACTTTCATTACATTACACAAATCTGAGGATCGTTAAGGTTTAGTGTCTTGGAAACAAGGATCATAATACATAAAAAAAACATAAAACATTATTCTTAAACACTTGCAAGGCGTCTCCTTAAGTTCATTCTAGGTTCATTACTGCATCTCATAACCTGGGGACATACATCAAAAGAAAGGGTGAGCAGAAGGCCCAGTAAGGGAAACAAGAGGAACATTTTACATGTGAACATGAGATACTTCAATAAGGACATGAAAAGAACTTTAAGGCATGAGAAAGAAATCATGAGGCATTTCATAATAAAAATAACATTTTTTCATAACTTGAAGATGTGGCTACATCATTTAACATAGACAATCATGAACATATCACCAAGGTCCATCCCCAAGGTGTCATTTGAAAATTACCAAGGTTATTCACCAAGGTATCGTGAAAATTGTAATCTCTAGTGGTTACATCATTACCCAATGCATTGGAGCGCTATCAGGGCGCACCCTTAAATTTGCCTTTATTATCATGTGAGCCACATATATCATCATCAAACATTTCATAAATAACCCACATAGCATAAAATAAATGGGTTTCATTTCATAATCATAACGTTTTAAAAACTGCTTTAAAGACTTGATCTTTACGTCACTTTAAACCCACGGAAAGGGAAAGCGGGTCTCATGTATGTAAATCCCAGAATTTAAAATGGAACATTTTGATATATATGTGAATACCTTTGTAGAAATAAGAGCTTTGAGTATTCACTTTATAACATAAAATAATTTTTGAGAAAAGAGAGAGGCATTTTGAGGGGAAAATTCTGCAGCATAACGGCTAAGTTTTGGGGTTTTAGAAAACGTTGAAATGAGAGGGGACATGGGTCACCCACTCATAAATGATCCATAAAACAGTAGGGTGAAAGAATAAGAAGGACATATGGACATGGTAACGAAATTTTAGGGACATACCATTTGAAATGAAAAACATGGAAGGAAAAAGATTAGATTTCTCTTATGAAAATTCGGCAGCCTTACGGCGTCACTTAACTTCAAAAGAAAATGATTTGACAAGATCAAAAAGGGTCCCTCATCATATGATCATAAGAGATCAGTATGATTGATATAGAGATCATAACCCAACATAATAAAAAGGAACTTGAAAGACATGACATGAAAATTGAACTTGAAAAATGAGAAGGGTGAAAGAATCCCTTAAAAATTCGGCAGCCTAACGGCGTCACTTAAACTTTCATAAAACGAAATGATGAGAGTAAGAGGGGATCTCTCATCATATAAACATGAAAGGGCAGTAAGAGGAATATAAAAGAACATCCTCTCACATAAAAACATGGAGCATAATAGGAATGACATAAAAGAGATTTCATGAAAAGAAAGAGAGGGGTCGGATCCCTTACCTTAAAACGTGACTCTTGAAACTCAAAGGATTGGACCTTGAGGGCTTGGGGGCACCTTGGGAGGACTCTTTGGAAGGTAAGAAGACCAGAACTTCGTTGGGGAAGAGTTGGGAGTGAAAACCAAGGGAGGAAAGGGTGGGTATTTATAGGGAAAGTGAGGGGACAAAGCATTAATGGCCAAAGGACACCTCACATGTGCTTTTCTCAAACCCATGGGCTCTCCCTTGGCATTTATCATGGAGTTAGGCCACATGGGGCCCCCAAAACAATAATTCATCACCCTTGGCCGGCCAACCCTCAAAAGATCTCATGACATCATCATGACATCATTATGATGTCATTAAACATACCGAAACCCTAAAACGGTATTTTTACTATTCACTGAAAATTCAACTTTCTCAGAATAATCCCAAAATTTCACCTTAACCAAATATCAATGCTCTGATTTCAAAAATGAAATCCATTTTATAAAAATATTTTTCTAAATATTTTTAATTTAATTTTTAAATAAAAACACTATTCATCGAAAATTCATTTTTTCCAGAAAAATCCCCAAAAATTACCTTAACATAATATCGATGCTCTGAGTTCAAAAATAAAGTCATTTTTATAAAAATAATTTTCTAATTATTTTTAATTAAATTTTTAATTAAAAAACACTATTCATCTGAAAAAACTAATACTTGATTACTAATTTATGAAACCGTTATTTACCCATTTTATTAAATCACATTACTTAACCAAGGTGTCTAAATTATATTAAAACTTTCTTTAAGTGAAAATTACTAATCCATTTGGTCACATTACTAATCCTAAGCGTAAAATCACTATTCATAATTTACTATTCATCAAAAATTAAGTTGATCTTATTAGACTCCAAATTCCTTAATGAACACTTTTGTAGAAGACCATTTTTTGAAAATCATTACACATCATTAGTTATTTAGGGTTTACATAAATATTTCAAAATATCCCTTTTTCAAAATTCATCAATAAAATACATTCTAAAATTATCTAGACATTTGAAATTTCACAAACATCACTAAAGGAAGAAATCTCAATTTATTCATCCGAAAGGATTACACAAGGAAACTAGGGTCTCATCACATAGCCCCTTATAACACTGGCATAAGACCTAAGTGTAAGGTGTGCTATGGTGATAGAATCTGAGGGAGTCTCAGATAACATTGCCCTAGTAGCAATCTCCACTAACTTGAACTTCTCCTGCAAGCGTTTTCGTTCAAGCTTGACACGCTGGAGCTCGGCTTGGGCTTGGTCTAAAGCGAAGCCCACAGATGCTACCTCCTTCCCAAGCTCTGATAAGTGGGCTTCGTAAGGGTTGAGTCTACTGGATGAAGCCATCGACTCCTCTTTCTGCATTAACCATTAACATCTTATTAAATCAATAAGAGTAAGTTAATATACTACTCAAAAAGATTGGGTCGTTACAAAATTACTTTTATATGGTCACACAGTGATAAAAATAATTTGAGAATTAATATAAAATTGTATTTTTATATTAATGAAATTATATTTCTGATGGAATTTTATTTTTAATTTTTAGTCAATATATAATTAACTTATATTCTTTTATAATGCTAACAGAGTTCTTGTGGAAAGCGTTGAAAAATTGAAGTAAATGATTTAAAAAACATCAAAAGTAATATTTTTGGATGAATTATGGTATCATAATAATTTTATGGTTAATAATATTGAATAATTTATGGTTAAATATCTTATATTTTAATTATATTGTTATATTGATGTTTTTAAAGACAAATTTAATAAAAAATTTCAAAATTAAATTAATGATATTTTATGTAAAATAAAATTTTATTAAATTATTTAAAAATTATATAAATATTTAAATTAGGAGAGTGGGTTGATAAATTGTAAATAATCAACTCTTTTCTATTTTGGATATAATTTTTACCTTATCAGTAAAATTATAACAATTTAATATTAAAAATATTATTACAATAGTTAATGTATTTAATGGTTAATGAAGGGGTTAAACCAAAAGATAATGGTTAAAATGACCTAAAAATTTTATTAAACCCCATTGGTAGGTTTTATTTCGACCTTAGTATTATAAAATGATAATATGAGTAATTTTGGATAAGTGTTTCTAAGAATTTTATTTAACAATATTTTAGAACAGTGAAAATTTACAAGTGTGTCACTCATCTCAATTATAATAGAGAACCTCATCCCATAACTTATTCACACCTATTGATCCATTTAGTGTAAAAACCCCTAGAAAAGGTATCTCCACAACATACTTATCCACAGTATAGAAGTTTGTCTCTTCCTAAAATACCACCCCTAGGATCCTTACTAATAGTTCTAAAGGATTTCCGCTGAAGAAGAGGTAATCGTCTATATCGACTCTTTCATGTTTATTTATTCTTATCCATACTCAGAATATATTATACAAATATTAAAATAATAACTCTATTATCATGAATATAATGAGATATTATGATTATGGGGAAATAATTTTAAACCTCTTTTCCATCCTTCAATTAATGAAAACATCACTTCTAGGAACGTACAGCTTGTTTTCTCCACGTATTGGTGTAATTCATCTTTCATCGCTATTTTACTTGGATAGATTTAAATATTTAAATAATGTTATATATGATATTTATGACATAATTATAGTTTTAAAAATATAATATATCATTTACCTTATTTCCTTTACAACCATTGGAAGATGGTAATGTCGCTCCTGCGTACGTGTCGACTAACACCTCCACGAAGCGATGCGATTTGTACATCATTTCCTCTTTAGATGGATGGTAAAAAGGATATTTTTATGAATTTATATTATATATAAGATATAATAAATATTTTATAAAGGTTTTTTGTTATTTACCTTTCTTTCTTTCCATCATTTGAAAAGTTAAAACATTGTTCATGCGTACATAGGCCTACCGTATCCATGAACAGTGTAATTCATTTTTCTATATCCACCTTTAAAAAATCATTTTAAAAATGTATCTAGTGAATAAATATGATAATTAAAAAATAAATATAATTATATATATGATTAAATTAGAACATATGAACAAGATCCATAGTATGTGTGATGAAACGTATATGAGAAAACTAACAAGTTAACACCTAAAACAATAATAATAATAAAATATTATTAATGGAAATTTGATAAGACATTATAATTGGATCATATATGAAATTATAAATATAAATATAGTTTTATTATAAATTAATAATAGGTTTAAAACCTTTATACATATGATTAAATAACATTTAACAAAGTGGAAGAGTGAGGTAATGGGTTTCTTAACTCAATTTTCATTCATTGGGTTATACTTCTTCTTAGTTGACTATGTTATGTAACGGTTATATGTGAATGAACACTGATACTATTATGTTGTTTTTCAAATTGTTTTTTATTTATATTTTTCACACATAATCGAATCATTGATTAATTCTCATTTTAATTATGTTATGTTTGTACGTGTTTATCATCTCAAAAAGTCTTCTTTGGGACTTATGTTATGTTATGCACTTATATTATTGTATGATGTGTGTATATAGACCATTTTACATGTTATATCATGAATATTTTATTTATAATAGTGTTAAATGTTTCATTTTTTTATTATTTTTTGAGGTTTATGATCTAAAAGTTACCAAAGCAGCAAGGTTGTATTTCATAATCTCCTCATTATTGGGAATTATTTATGTTTTAGTGTCCACTAGTACAATTATTTGATATTTATTTCCTAAAACCAATATATTTTAATCTAGTATATTTATTCATGAAATTTTCAATTAATATAACCATTTTTACTCTCTTTGGTACTTAAACAGAATAGTAAAATATTTTAAATAATAACCAACTTTATTTCTCTCTTTGGTCAAAAATCTTTTTTATTCTATATCCATGTTTCAAAAAAATATTCAAGAGTATATATTTATGTTATATAATAATTTTTTACTTTCCTTTATACCCATGATTTAATTTTTTAAATTGTTTAAAAAGGAATATTATTGTCATTTTACGGATAGGATACTTCTGAATCTTTATAAAAAATTTAAAAGGAATCATTGTCCTATTGTACATGGAAGGAAAAAAATTTCCCTTCATCAATACCAATCAATTATCTTATGCTTAAACTAAAATTTTATAAGGTTATTTATAAATAAAATGTTATTTCATAATATTTTGGACATTTTTTTACTTTAAATAGGTGATCTAAAAATTAAAAGGGTACTTTCCTCAAAGAAATATTCCAGAGATCTTTAAAAAAATCATCTTTATCAATATATTTGGATGAATCTTATAGTTTACTGAGGATTTAATCTAGTGATATGATCCCAATTATTTCTATTGACGGTTTATAGTCAATATTATAGGTTAAATTATTGAAATTCCATATGTTCATTCTTCTAATGTGGAATGTTATTGATTATTATGAAATTTTTATTAGGTTTTTTTGTTTATTAATATAAAGAATTCATTGTACCAATAATATGATAGGTGAGGCCTGAAATTACATAAACCCTCAATGAATTGATAGTTCTCATGAGACAAAACTTTTTGTGAATATGGACATGTATATACCCATTTATGATAGATTTCTTAGCACAAGGTCTTGATAGTATGTTTATGATTTCTTGGAACATAACCTTGACAGTGAGTTTAAGTTGACCGAAATTATTCATTTCATCATTTTGAAATCATTTATTGATGCCCGTATGATTTATTTAATAGTTATTATATCCATGGATAATTTTCAGGCTCATATTATTATTTATTTTGCATCATTTAATAATCATTTATCACTACCATATTATTATTCTTGCTCAAGTTATTCATATAATGGAATGTGTACTTAGTTATTTACATTTCAATTTTTAATATTACTTATTTAATTAAGAAATATTCCATTGTATATAATCCTTAATAAGAATAGGATCTCACCAATTTCTTATGTTACCTTTCCCAAGATTCCATAAAGTGTACTATGAATGATGTGTAAGGAAATTCTAGTGAGAATAATGATGTTCTCAATTAAAATACTATTTTTTATTTTATTTTTTCATATAATGTCAGATTCAACTATGTATCTACTTTACCAATAATACTGAAATATTTTGTCCTTTGTTATGTGATATATTTTATATAGTACCAATGAAATAAAGTTACCACAGGCTATAGGCTAATGGATTCTGTGTCTTTAAAGTTGGTATCAAAGAAAGTTTAGTAGAATTCTTGGAAACTAGATTTATTAAAAAACATATATTATGTAATATAATAATATGAAAAACATTGAAGATATTCCTAATTTTATGAATATATCATAAAGTTATGGTAAGGAATAGATTATGTGGTTTTCCAATTAGTACATCCATGTATAGATACTGTAAGTGGACGTGATTTTTGAAAAAATTCAAATAGTTGTAGTAACCCTAAAAAGAGTTGGTTGAA
This sequence comes from Viscum album, assembly GCA_963277665.1. Taxonomy (NCBI): domain Eukaryota; kingdom Viridiplantae; phylum Streptophyta; class Magnoliopsida; order Santalales; family Viscaceae; genus Viscum; species Viscum album. Next base: position 1,221,433,897 of record OY728131.1, on the reverse strand, counting down.
TATATGTCAACCATTATAAAGTTGAACTGTGAGTTTACCCTTAGTGCATACATGGTTTGAAACACTCAGTGATATGATTGCGTAAATATACATTTTCATTATGAACTATTATGATGAATGAAAGTGTAGAACATACAAAAACTTATAATATTCTATAGTAATATTTGATAAACATAATATATAATGGGTTTTTAAGTCTAAGGATTATCATAAGTTTAAATTCATATATACCCCTTTTGAGGTTTCATGGGATCTATGTTTAAGATTATTAAGGGTATTTTTAAAAACATTTATGGGAATAAAACCCATTTTTTTGGTATCTGTTTTAGTGGACAATTTATTTGGGTATTCATGCTTTTGTATTTTTCTAGACACACTTTTTATCATTACCCGACCCAAGTTACTTCTTGATCCACAACTACCCTAAGTTCACCTCCACAGGTGAATGGTTGGTGACTAGTGTCGAATTCATAACAAACTTAAAGAGTATTTTGCCTAAAAACATGTACATATGCACACATCCAACTCAATGAAAAAGTGAAGAGGGAAATAATAAAAGATGTAACACTAATATAAATTAAACCAAGCATCCATGAACCTCTATAAAGTAAAAAAGCACAGTAGTGTATCATGAAAAGTAAAGGGGAAAAATACACAACCAACCAGAAATATGTCGAAACCTAAAAGAACTAGAAAATAGTAAATAGTTGAGAAATCCCAACTCTTGTATCCCATATTGTGACCATCATACAAGGTCCAAGCACCAGGTATCCCAATGATCCTCTATAGTCATGGTCAACAAGTCTGTCATCTGTATAACACATGATATGAGCGGGTAAATCCAAACTAGGGGGGTATAAAAAACCCAGTATGATTCCCTCAAAGATGAGGGGGAAGGATTAAGAGATACCATAGAAAAGAAATATAGAAGTTCAACATGATATAATGAAAGTGTTCATCTCAACCCAAAAATGATTGAAAATAATATCATCCAAATAAAATGAGTATATGAACCACCCATCAATCCTTTTCCACCAATATTAGTAGAGTAAACTCATAAAACCATGAGAAACTAAACATGAAAAGAACGTGGTATACCCCGCACGACATCGCCTCTCTTGGAATGAGAGTAACCAAATCCAAGGAGTTGATATAGTCAAATGGAAATATATATATATATATATATACTATGTCAAAAAAAATCCTCTTTGAGTGGAATTGACTTTCCCACATTGTTTTAGGTTGTGCCACAAAAACACATCTCAATTGAGAAATCTTATCTATTCCTCATGAGTCCAAAGCTACATAAAACTACTTCTCTTCAATGTGTTGTATAGTAGAGGGACACAAATTCTAGTTAAGGAGATCATGCCCGGGTACAACATGGGGTCCTACTCTGGTAGTCACTGTGGAACTTCACTACCCAGCCCCAATAGTGGGTAATTCTCAAGAATGTCATCAAAGAACTCCACTTCCAATCCCTATATGATAGTAACACATTGAGGAATTCCTTGGCGAACTCCAATGCCCATCCCTACTAAAGTGTAGCACTCGGTTGAAGGTCTTCGGGGAACTCCACTACCCAACCCTATTGGAGGGTAACGCCCAGTAGAAGTTTATCAATAAACTCTTTTTCCCTTCTCTACTAGAAAGTAACACCCATAAGAAACCATATGGGAACACCTCTATCCATCCCTACTAGAGAGTAATTATTGGAATAAGACATTGGGGAACTCCACTACCCATCCTTGTGGGATGGTAACACCCAGAAAGCTCTTGTGAACGTTCTTGATTTTTTTTGTCCCTAGTTGTCACTTTAGTTTATTCTAATCCTGTAAAATTTCATATCATAACTAGAAGGCAAAAAAAGTGCACAATTGCATTGTATGTGGAAAAAAACTCTAGATAGGCTACTCATGGGACAAAATTTGCGTTCAAATGAAAGAGGTATGGACAACTTAAGTTTTCTCAGAAGAGCTCAAGGAGTAAAAGGCATACGAGGGCACCCACATTGTGTGTGGTCCCTCTCCATAGTCGGGTCATGTCTCTGGTCGGCACATAGATTTATGTCTTTGTAGTAGTATAAGTCATTTAGGTGGACAACACAACACTTCTGGGCTAACCAAGACCCAGGGTGTGTCTCTTGGTTGTGCATGTGTACCTTACTATAGGGCATGTGGCATCACATGGGATATCGCCAATGTACTAAAGTTTTTTCTGTGTACTTATATATGATCCCCCTCTTGTGTGGTCTATCACGTAGTTTTTCAATTGAGGTAGGGTACACAATTTGTAAAGGAGGGTTACACATCATGTCACCCTTTGTTTTTTCAAAACCCTAGTGTCGCCACTAAGGGAGGCCATATGTCGTGTTCTCATATTGGAACATGGTGTGCAGTAAGTTTTTCTGCAGAAACTCCAAATCATTAGATCTGGTTTTCTCACATCAAATATGCTCCAACCTCCACATATTTTCCCACGATTCCTTTCGAAATCATTAGATCTGGCCATGGATCATGTTTTCCAATCATTTATCACTATGAATTGACTCTAATAATTTATGAGGGTTTTTCCACACATTATACACACACTAAACTCTTCAATTATTGAATATATAGACTAAAATCATCATATTGAACATACATTTACCCCAAATATTCAAGAAATAAGCTCCTATCACTAAATTGTTTTCATTTCATTGATCCTCTTTGAATCCAGGGGCCCGATCGAGCTTGGTACTACCTTAAAAATTCGAGCCAGAACTGTGGTGATCTAATCAATGAAGACATAAAATTAGATTGGGGAAAAAGGCACCAAAAAATTGAATGAATATTGGACAAGTTCTCTAGGTAAATGATAAATAACGTGATCTAAGGTTAGATAAAAAATGAAATAAATCAGTTCTAGTACATTGGAACAGTAAAAGGATGTAGGGGGAATAGATCAAATAACTATTATCAATTTAATCAATCATTTATTCCAAATAATTAAAACGATCAAAAGACGAGTCCTAACTCGGTTTTGGATCAAGCACTCAAAACGAATGTGCTCACCATTATAGAAGGAAGATCTGTTACGTTCATCATGCTTTGAATTGGGTTGATCTAAGGATTCACCATTGATTGATCTTGCTTCACCAATGGAAGGAGGAAGAGAGAACACTATTGGAATTTTCATAATTACAAACCAACCCTATATATTTATCTATAATTATATATTTATAAACATATTATTTACATTAAATTAATTAATTAATTAATTTAAGTAATCAATTAATTCACTTAAACACATGGCCAATGAACGAGGGGTATGAACATCCCATGTCAACTCGCTTTATGTCACACCTAAGTTAAACACTAATTTTTTTTACCCAATTAGGGTCTCATATTTTTAATCCAATCAAATGTTAATGAGTTATCTCGTTTTCAATGAGGTATCACGTGAATAAGGTATAAAATATTTTTAATATTTTTATAAAATTATTTCTAGGAACACCAGGCCTCAAAATCACACATCGTCTCAGTTCCTATCTCTGGTAATATATATTGAAATATTTCAAAGTCTTAAAAGTAAAAAAATCGGGTCCTTACATCATTCCCTCGTTGAATATTTTCATTCCATAATGGAAAAAACTATAAAAACAAATCAGAATACTAATCCTACACTTGGATATTATGCTCCTAGGAACTCTCCTACACATTTCTATGTTGTCATAGCATGAGAACCAAAGGGACGGTTCATGTAACCAAGGTCTGCTCCTATAATTCCTTGGTCACCACTAGGTGCTCAGCAAAGGTGTCTCCATCCTTGATTTCAATTTCTACCCCATTAAATTATATATATAGGGTCATGAATGTATCCCCTTATCTATGAAATGTAGAAGACGTCATGTACTCACACCAGTTGTGGGGGTAGGTCAAGGAAATAGACAACCACAAGAACCCTTTGCATGATCTTGAATGGCCCAATGAAACTTGAGGATAGCTGTCCTCTAGGAATGAACCACAAAAATCTTTATCATAGGGATACTCTCAAGAAGATGTGGTCTCCCTTCTCGAATTCCAAGTGCCTATGGTAGAGTGGAAGTAGTTTATGTACACAAACTCTACCAAGGGTAAGTGATCCTCCCAACTCCAGCCAAAGTCTAACATGCAATCCTGCACTATATCCTCCAACAAATGAATAGTGTGCTCAGTCTACCCATTGGTCTAGGGTTGGAAAGTTCTAATAGTATAAAATTGGGTCTAGAATACCTCATGTAGACCACTCCATAATCATGATGTAAACCAATGTTTATGATTGGAGACAATTTTCTATGGTATCCCATGAAGGAGGATGATCTTCTATACATACAACTTCCCAAAAATATCTACCAAACTATGCTACCTAATAGAAATGAAGTGTGTCGAATTTGTGAGTCGGTCAACTATCACCCAGATGGTGTCATGGCTCTTTGTTGTGCACAAAATCCTAGTAAAAAATTACATGGATATGCCATCCCAATTGACTTTGGGAACTCAAGGGAATGCAAGAAACCTTCTAGAACATGGTGCTCAGATTTTACCTACTGACAGGTGTGGCTCCAAAAGATGAACTCATCTACCATTCATCTCATGTTGGACTACCAAAACTATCTTTGAAGGTATCTATACATCTTCCCCACACTGGGATATAAATCTTTGGGAGATGTGTGGAACTATATCTCACATCCTCTCATAACATGACCGGAAACACTATTCACCACTGGAAGAAGATGACATGATTACCTCATTCATATTATTCATCTGGTGAGTAAATTGTGAATATATAATCACATAAGACCTCATATTCAATGTTTCCTAGATGTGACTCTCTTATATGCTTGAGAATAAAAAGAGACAACACCGTCAGATGAATAAATCTTGCACCCTTCTGCTCCAACTTGATCATTTACAAGTAAGATAACTACTCTGAAGCTTCTGGAAATAAACCAACCTAGGACTTACTGTTAAGGTAATATACCACAAAATTTATATTCCCTATATTATAGAATATCTTAAATTCATAGTCTAGTAAGAATTCCATCTAACATCATTGTATTGGGTTTATATATCTTTGAGTGAAGACGTACCTAATACTATTGAAGTCTCAGTAAACCATGAAGAACATTCCAATAAGGTATATCATCCATGGCATCAAGGAGAATACTATTTTTGCTAGATCTACGCAATGTGTAACATATATCTACTCATATGGTCTCAATTTCCTAGACCCATATGAGATAACTTACAGATGTTTCATTAACCTGCAACTAATCCCAACTCCTAAATAATCACAATAAACTATGAAGTCCATGCCCCCTTTGATATTCTCAACATTGGAGCTCTCCTTATACTCTATCTCAACTCCTCAAAAGACCTATATCATGGCTAAGACCAGGTAAACAACTTCCTTTTTCACATTAGGGTGGTGAAAGGTTCCTTAATTTTGGATAATTCTACCAAAAATTTATTTTATAGTACCCCCTCTAAGACAAGGAAGATTTAGAACTTTGAAACATTCATTGGTGGCTCTCAAACCAGTATTTCCTCGATATTTTTTGGATCAACGGATAAACCATTCAAAAATATTATATGACCTAGAAAATGAACCTCATATATCCAGAACTAACACTTCGAGATATTTCTGTAAAACTGGTGCTCTCATAGAAAATCTAGAACGATCCTCAAGTGCTCTATATGCTCCTCGTCTGATTTAGATTAGATGATTGTGTCATCAATGAAGGAAACAAAAAAATGTTCCATGTAATATTGGATGACCTAGTTCATAAAATCCATAAGCACAACCAGGTAATTCATCACACTAAAGTGAATCACCAGGAACTCATAGTATCTATAGAAATATTAGAATGCCAAATTTGGAATATCAGCCTCATAAACCCTCAACTGGTGATAGGAAGATCTGAGATCAATCTTCAAAAACCATTTTGTGCCTTGGAACTGGTCAAAGAGTTTGTCGATTTTCAAAAAGGTATATTTGATCTTTATCATGTCATGGTTCTGGTGATGATAATCCATGCAAATCTATAAGCTCACATACACCTTTTTCATGAACAAGTCATGATTTTACAAGGGGGCCATGAGTTATGATAAAACCTTTCTCAATAAGGTCCTCCAACTATAACCACATCTCTCCAACCTTCTTAGGTTCTAGTTGATATTCCACTAAAGATATCGAGGCAATCCTTGGTTGAAAATCAATGAAAACATCCATCTCCCACCTCATGGGTAGTCTTGGAATGTCTTTAGAGAAGACATCCATATATTTCTCCACAACAGAAAGAACCCAGGTGCCTGAAGAATCTTCCTCCCAAAGGGATTCACTCATCAACTAATTGGTGATAGGATACAAACTCCAGCTCGCAGCATCCACCTGTCCTTCCATGATATCTCTCTCACCAAAAAAAGGAGAATATTGTCTCATCGGTGTATAGGGATCTAACTTGTTTGTGGTGATAATATATCATGGATCAAACCATGTAAATCCAGTCTATACATAGTATGACATCATAGGGTTCTATTTTGATGACCAAAAGGTCCCACGTGTACCTTTATCCTCCAAGAAATAGATCTCACATACGACAGATGAAAGATACAAACGAAGAGTTCCCTATAGGGACCTCAAGATGAAGTTATTATGATAGTGTCGTAACTAGGAGCTATAGGAATCACACTAGAAGTATATATAAAAATGAATGATTGGAACATATTTCTACTAGTACTTAAGATAGATTATAAACCCAAGATCGTATCTTGTATCATCCCATGCACTGTTTGATCATAGACATCCAAAGCTTGCACCTATCAGTGGAGCCATCCACCAGCTCTCTAAGACTAATGTTAACCAACTAGTGGATATGGTGGAAGTACTTCATAGATTTTTCCTCTACCTAAAGCTCCTCCAAATCCTCCTCTAGCTATTCCTTCATGGGGACCACCCTATCCCTATTTGGGAGATCCTTGATCACAGCATTGCATCTACCGCAGTGGTCCATTAGCTATCTTCTTGGGTTGATCATCACATTTGGTCAGTAAGCCCAATGTCCTGTGACCTATCTCGTCATAAGAAAAGAACCACCCCTCTCTAGGATGCTCTGGTCCTCTATAGTGACTCAGCCCCATACAACTACATGCATGAGCCTTCTCTTAAAAGGGTCTCTATATCCAAGATCCTGGCACCCAGTGTTTAAAATCAGCTATAGACAACTCATCTCCCTATCACTGACTCTATCCAAACCTCTACTGCCTAAGGATCTGGTTTGTCATGGAACTTCAAAGGTCTCTGATGCTAAAACTCATTGATTTCACTAATAATGTGCATATCCTAAACCAAATCTGTTGGTATGACCTGATACTCAGCAGGTGGAGGTTCTACTACCTATTCACCTGGTGGAAGGGGTTTATGGGATGGACCCTGAATTTAGTCCTTGTTGCTCATAAGTTTGTCATCACAAACCAGAGCTGGTATCCTAGATTGATGGTGTTGTAGAGGCCTCTAAAAATTTATTAAGAAGTACTCCTGTTAGATGAGCATATATATATATATATATCAACAATAATAGGGAGCTAACTCAAGAAGAATAGTCAAAGTATCAATCCTATATTATGCATATACCATTAATCACAGCAAAAGATGTCTCGACATGCCATGTTGATAGGAAGGTGGTAAAGGCCCTAGTTAATGGATACATTATCCATTGCACCATCACTAGATTCTCGGGCCTAAGATCCGCACTCAAGAAACATATACATTGTGGCCCTAACACCCAACCAAATCCTTAGTAGGTAACTCCTGAACAACGCACCAATTATCAAACCACCTTTGACACCAATCATTAACAACCCGACCCAAGATGGGGACAAATTCACAACTACCCCAATATTTCCTCCATAGTTCAGGGGGTGGTGATTGGCATCAATGGAATAACTAACTCGGGGATTCCTTTCAGTAAATACTTGTACAAACACACATATCTAACTCAATGAAAAAGCATAGAGGGGAAAAATAAAAGATTCAAAACTATTATAAAGTACTCAAAGCATGAAAGAACCTCTAAAAAATACAAATGTATGGTACTTTATACTGAAAATTAAAGGGGAAAATATACTCCCAAACAAAAATATGTCCAAACATCACTAAACTAGAAAAGAGTAAATAGCTGAGAGGTCCCAGCTCCGGTATCCCAAGCTATGACCACCATACATATTCCAAGAACCATGTATCATTATGATCCCTTGTAGTCATGGTGAACTTGTTTATCTTTCTACATAATAGATGACATGTGCGGGAAAATACCATGAAGGGGTGAGTATAAACATACCCAGTAGGACTCGTCTTTTGTTGTTTTTACACCTTTGGATTAAATGTTTGAGTAGATAGATAGTATTTCTTCGATGTGTATCCCCTTTCAGCCTTTGCAAGTTCCAACATACTAAAATTGTTTTATTTCATTCATTTATCTGATCATGGATCACATTCATGATTGTTGGCCAAGGCCTCCTAGCCAATGATAATTCTAAACATTTTTTGTACCTTTATTTCTGATATACGTCGCATTCTTCACTAATTAGATCCCTATGGTCCCATCTCGACTTTTTTGGGAAACACTATGATTGATTAGGACCCCTAAATTACGTAGGATCAATGAAACGATAATTTTTTGGTGAGAGAACCCTATATTAGGAATTACTGTGGCATATAGATATTTGATATGATTATTTGAGGCTAGATCTTCAAGCGTTAACACTTGAAATATGTGTAAAATTTTTGATGAAACCCTCATCGGTGATTATAGTCAATTCAAAATAACCAATGGATGGAAATCATAATCCAGGGTTGGATATAAAGATTTCAGAAGGAATTAATGTGAAATCTACAGTGGATCGATCATATTTGAAGTGTGAAAACTGAATCTTCAGATTTTGAGTTTTTTTTAGAAAACTTGACTATAAAAAATTTTCTAGGATAAAAATGGTTTATATCCTCCCTCATTGATAATTATAGGGTTTGAGAAAAACAAAGGGTCACACTATGGGTAACCTTCCCTTACCTATCTTGTACCCTACCCCGATTGGACAAACCATGTGATAGAGTGTAAGGGCAGGGATCCATGTCGAAGTACATGAACACGGTATGAGTACATGGGAGACATCCCATGTGAACCCACATCTTGTGTACCTTTGTACATGAACAAAAGGTCTAGCACATAGATACAACCATCATACACGAATCAGGTACTGATTATCCTAGACACACCATGTATTCCACCAACATGGCATGTAATTATACAGGGATGGGAAACCGTGTGTCAACCAGAGATACGGCTAGGCAATGGAGTGGTACCAAAAGTCATGTGGGTCCCCTCACACACCCTGTAATCCTTCAATTCTTTGGATAAAAAATACATCATCCTTATCTCTTTCGTTTGAACTCATATTTTAGACCACGAGTAGCCTATCCTGAGAATTTTTTCTCGTAGAACAATATGGATTCCTATGTTTGGGATTTAGATATATGATTTAAAATGTTTTGGTCATGGTTTGAACTAAGGATACACCGAATGATGATAGAGATCATGTATGATCACCATATATTTCTAGGCATTACCCACTTACAGGTCTAGGAAGTGGATTCCCTGATAGCTTATTCCATGTGTTACCCTCTAGTAGGGTAGGACAGTTGATTTCCCTAAATATTTCTTCAAGATTTTACCCTCTAGAAAGGCTGGTAAGTGGAGTTCCCCAATGAACTTCTACTGGGTGTTACCCTCTAGCTATTTTGGGTAATGGGATTCCCTAATGACCTTATACCATGTGTTACCCTCTGGGAGGGCTGGGTAGTGGAGTTCCCAAGAGGACTTCTTTTAGGCATTACCCTCTCGCAAGGATGGGTATTGGTGTTCCCTGATGACATTCTTGATTATTACCGTCTAGTGGGGCAGGGTAGTGGAGTTCCTCAGTGACTATTAGAGTAGGAACCCCATGTTGTAATAGGGAATGGAAACTTTACCTAGAATTTTTTCCCCTAAATTGTGCAGAATAGTGACTAGATGTGGTTTGATGTATCTTTAGACTCATGAGTAAGAGGGATTTTTTCCCCACCAAGATTCATTTTTTTGACCTGACCTAAAACTACGTGGGTGATTCAGTGCCACCCAAAGCATATAGTATCAAGGTGTGGTGATTGAGTTAATTAGTCTTGTGTGTTCAGGGTAGTCGTGTGGGATGTTGACTATCCTTGATGGACTTTTTGGAGTTATTGGATACTCTTCTTCTTGGGTTGATCTATGATATGTAGATCCCATTACTCTCTTGTATGGGATTCTTTGACTGATTTTGTATATATATATATATATCTACCTTTGAATGTATCCACACCTTGGACTTAGTTACTTTCCTTCCAGGAGTGGTAAAGACACATGTGATATGCCATGTGATTTTTTGTGTCTATTTTCTAAAGATTGGATGAGTTTAATCTATTATTATAGGTGGAAAAGGCTTCATGGATAATTCATTTACTCACCGTGTTTAGACCCTTGTGTTTGAATCAGCTTACTTTAACACTTTGTTTGGTTGACCTATACACTTTCACGGTACCTTGTCCATATTCAATATTTTTCTTCTATTATATCTCTTACTGGTCCCCCACCCCCTTAGATTTTATGGGGTTATACTTGGTATGTTTATACTCACCCCTTCATGGTATTTTCCCATACGTATTATATCTTATGTAGATGATGGATAGGATGAACGTTACTATAGAGAATCATAGGTTTACTCGGTTCTTAGACTGTGTATGGTGGTTGTTTCTTGGGATACAAGAGTTGGTATGTCTCGTCTATTTACTCTATTCCAATTTTTTAAGGCTTTGAAATTTTTTTGGTCGACTATGTATTTTCTCCCTTTAATTTTCAGTATATACTACCGTACTTCTGTACAGTCTATAGGTTCATTCATTCTTGGGTTACTTTATAGAAGTGTTTCTTATTTTATTATTTACCTTCTAACTTTTTCATTGATTTGGTTGTGTGTGTGCCTGTGTTGGTTTTTCAGAAAAGGCCACCGTCATTTACGTATTCTTTTGGTGCTAGTCGCCACCCCCTATCCTATAGAGGCAGGCTTGGGATAGTTGCATCTCGAGCCCTGGCTTGGGTCAGGTCGTGACAAGTTTAATGTTATTGATAACCTTTAGGGTTAATATGATAACTAATTATGAGGTAATTTTGTTTTATTAGGATAAAAGAGTTAGTAGATTTTATTAATATATTTTTATCATTTAGAAAACCATTTGATCAAAAAATTATTTAGTGATAAAGGGAATAATGTTAAGAACTCTCTATTGAGAAAATTAAACAATTAAGGTAAAAATAATTTTTTGAATAAAAATTCAGTTTATTTATAAAAGAATATATAATTTTACTATTCTTTTATGCTGATTTGGGATATTTATGAAAATTATTATCATGTTTTGGGATATATATAAATAGTGTATATAAATTTTTGGTATATGACATTATGAGTGATTGGTATTATTTGGAAACAATATATTTTATTATCTTAAATATTAATATTTCATCAAATATTTCAGATTTTTTGGCTTTTAATTTGGTGAAAAATATTTGGGAGCGGTTGTAAGGTTATGTTTTACATTTGGTGCTATTGTGGAGGTTTTATATATTAATTTATTATATTAGTAAACTTTTGTTAACCATTTTGTTTTTCTAAATGTTTAGATAAATAAAGAATGAATTTTCAAAAAGTTATTGGTGTAGTGATCCTTTAAAAGTTAATCTCAGTTCCTCAGGCACAAAAAATTCTTCTTGAATATCCATTTCATAGAAAAATAAAGGGTGTAGAAATTCATCGAAAAAAAATAAAAGTTTGAATATATGCTTATAAAATGGAAATAATTAAAGTAGGTTCATTTTGACATTTTCTATATATTAACACTAAAAGAATCCATCAACTTTAGGAAAACTATCTTGGAATAAAAAATATATATATTTATCTTCATTTCTGATGAATTGATAATATTTTAACCTGTAAATGATTTATGGTTTTCTAGTCATTAACTTTATCATTACCATGTTCTCTATGGCTAACTATTGGTTCTTGGAAATTATCTTTCTCCTAAATTTCTATAATTTTACTTCTCACCAATGGTATCATTATCTAGACACCCAAATAAGTTTTATATCAGGTAACATTTATCCTTCAAACATCCCCTTTTGAAAAGTGGTTTTATTATCCCTCTATACCATATAGGTCTTCAATAAAGGTATTTAAAAATAATGAATCTTTTTTGACTGAGATAAAATTTATAGGCAAAATTTAATTTATGGGAGGTTAATGTGAGATCCTGACAATTTCAAATACTATGCTCGATAGCTTTCTTACCAACAAACATCAGGCTTTAAGAGAACTGTGATATACAATTAAAAAAATTATTATTTAATGCAGTAGTTATAGCCTAGCTATTAGAATTGTGGGTATAAATAGGACTAACAAAATTATGATAAATTTGTATAAATTATTAATATAATGTGTTTATTAATAATAAATAAGTTCCCAATATTTAGTTTAGTAATTTTATAATTCAAAAATATGTTTTCATCAAAAATTATTTTAATTGATTTTTTTCCTTGGAAATTACAGTTAATTTTTATCACTTTTATTAATTAAATTTTATTAAGTTAAAATAATTTTTTAAATCAACATATCAAAATTAACTTAGGGTGAATTGGGGTTATTTTTATAAAATGATTTATTTTTTATTGAATACTAACAAATATTTATTTTTCAGATACTCATATTATGTTTCCATAAATAAATTAATTTAAAAGTGCCAATATATTTTAGATTTGGAAATAAAGTGAAATATGATCCATTTTATCTATAATGATCAAATTAATTTCATTTTAATTAGATTTATTAAAAATTTTAATATAAGTTTATTTTTAGGATTAGAAAAACATTTTTTCTAAAAAAATCATTATGCTTTACACACATATATGAAAATATATTTTTTTAATTATAAAGATTAAATATTTTAAAAATGATACTAAAAAAGGAATTTGGATATTCAAATTTGGTAAATATTCCCCCTATATTTTTTCATTAAGAATATAATCTGTGGTAAATATTAGTTACATCAGTAAGGGTTAAATTGGTTAAATGGGGTTAAAACCATGAGATAAGGTCTCAAAATCAACTCAAAAGATTAATTTTACCAGATACATTCTAAATATAAATATATTTCATTTCTATGAAATTTATCGTTGATAATTTTATTTATATTATTATAATTAAAGAGAAATACAAAATATCAATCCCTTTATCTTAAATTCCTTTTATATGTCCACATAGGAAAAAAATAAGTTCCCAATGAATATTAAATATCATTTAGAGAATATTGAAATTATATTTATAATAGTAATTTATTTACAATTTTTATTGAAAATATAATTACCTTAAACAATTTTACAATGCTAACACAGAACTATTGGAATCAGTAGAAAAATCATCGTAAATGATTTTAAAGACATAAAAATTATTATTTTTTGATGAATTATGGCTTCATAAGAATTTTATGGTTAATAAATTTATAACGTACGGTTAAATATTTTATATTAGAATTATTTTGTTATCTTGATGTATCTAAAGTCAAATTACATTAATAGTGTTAAAATTGAAATTTATGATATTTTATGAAAAATAAAATTTTTATTAAAAATTTTAAAAATATTTGAATTAATGAAATCATAAGAGTGGGAATATAAATGTTCTAAATTATAATACCTTTTAAAAATTATAATCTAATGTTTACCTTTTATTTAAAATTATTTCCATTTAAGATTGAAAATTTTGTTACTGTGGTTAAGATTAAAAAATGGTTAACGAAGGGGTTAAACCAAAAAATAAGAGTTATAATGACCTAAAAAGTTCATTAAACCGAAGTTTTTGGAGTTATTTATACCTTTAAATTATCAACTTCAAATCTTAGTCATTTTGGATCCATTTTATAACAAATTTTACAAAATAATATTTTAAAACTATGAAAAATTATATGTATACCACTCATCTAAATTATAAAATGGGGCCTCCTCCCCTCACTTTTTCACACATATTGAGATATTTATCTTGGCAAACCCATAAAAATCTCTCTGAAAAACTATATCCTTTAAGAAGAGATCTAAAGGAGGTTGACCGAAGAAGAGGTAATCGTCTCTACTAACTCTTTGAAGTTTAAATCTTCTTCTACTTACTCTAAATCTATTTTAACCATCTCAAAATAATAATGCCAATATAATAAATAGAATTAGATGGTATTATAATTATAAGATAACCTTTTTAATCTCTATTTCTTCCTTTAGAAAGCAGAAACATTTCATGTGTGTATATATGGTTTACCATCTCTGCATACGGTGTAATTCATTTTCATAACCATTTTATATGGATGGTTATAAATATGGAAATAAATATTATATATGAAATTTATTAAATAATTATGGATATTGAAATATAATATGTAATATACCTTATTATATTTAGATTTTTTGAAAATGATATCATCATTTTTGTGTATGTGTGGACTACCACCTCCATGAAGTGATGTAATTCATTCTTTATTTCCTGATTACAAGGATTATATTAAGAATATAATTGACGTATATATATTATATTTATTATTTAATAATGATTCTAGAAAGGTGAATTGTCATTTACCTTTATTTATTTCCATCTACCAAAAAAACATTTTTGCATATGTATGGCCTACCATATCCATGAATGATGAAATTCATTTTTCCATCACTTATTTTGAAGAGTGGTTGTAAAAGTTTTTATAATTAATAAATTTAGTATCTATGACATTAATATTGTTCTTCATATTATTAAATAATAACCTATGAATGAGAACTGGAACATACATGACGAAACGTACATGAGAAACAAAGTAGTTAACACCAGAAATAATAAAAACAATAAAATGTTACTGAATAACTGGTGATAATATGTTTTAAGTGGATTATATATCACAATATAGATATTAATATGCATCTATTAAAAATTAATAACAAGTTTAAAACTATTATACATAAGGTTAAAACAGGTTCAACAAAGTGGAAGCATGAGATAAGGGGTTTCTAAACTCAATTTCCATTCAATGGGTTATACTTCTAATTTGTTAACAATGTTATGCAATTTTTATTTTTGAAATGACCTCTGATTTTATTATTTTTTATTATAAATTTTTTGGGGGGATTTCATTTTTTCACACATAATAACTTCAATGATTAATTTTCACTTTAATTACAACATATTTTAAGGGTTTATTATCTCAAATTGTATTCTTTTGGAAATATGTTATGTTATGTGCCTGTATTCATTAATGTGGTGTATTTATAAACCCTTTGACATGTTATATCATGATTATTCTTATTATCATGATATTTAATGTTTAATTATATGTTATTATTTTATGGGGAATATGATTTGAAATTTACCAAAGAGTTCAGAGTTTATTTCATTATCTCATCATTGTTTGGGATTGTTTATATTAAAGTATCTATTGGGGGAATTATTTTATCTTTCAATATTAAACCAAATATATTTTCTTCTCCTCTAATAATTCATCTATTTTTCAATTATTAATACCATTTTTTCTCTTTGTTGTACTTAAATGTTCTATAAAATGTTTTTAATAAAAATAAACATTATTTATCTCTTATACAGAAAATCATTTCTCTTATACATCTATGTTTTCTAAAAAATTAAGATTGTATATTTAAAACTTTGATATGATTATTTAAATTGATTTTTCCCGATTATGGACTTTTTATAAATGTTTTAAAAAGAATATTATATTCTTTTTCTAAATGTGGTATATATGAATTTTTATCAAAAATTTAAAATGATTCTTTGTTTTCAAATACACAGTATGAATGAAATTTTCCACTTTCATTACGGATCAATTATTTTATGCCTCCTTTACAATTTTCCATTTTATTATAATAAAACAATTCTTTTTCTACTATTTTTGAAATATAATTAATTTAAATAAGTGATTTCATATTGAAAAGTGTATTTTCTATAAAGAAATATTCCAATGATCATTTAAAAGTATCCTCATATATCTCAAATTCCTTTTAATAATATTAAGTAGTAATTATTATTTAACATAGTGATACCATCAAAATTATTTATCCGGTTTTTATATAATCAATTTCACAAGGGAAATTATTGAAATTGTATACACTCATTCTTCCAATATAGACAGTTAAAGGTTATTAATGAATATTGATTATATTGTATAGTTATTTATGTAGTGTATGAATTAGATGTAATGACCCCAGCCCTCATAACCTAGATCTGAAGGGTAATTTATTATCTTATTACTAGATACATGTGATCACATCATAAAGGAAAAAATGTTTTAGTAGTCTTGGAAAATTAGATACTTGAATTTCACATTACATTTGTAAACATAAAATACAAAATAGTATTTTATTACATAACACCATTATTAAATTTATTGTATCTCTTCATATAAATCATAATAAAATTCATGGAATCCTTAGTAAATATAAAAAAGCGGTGAGATCAAATGCTCAATAAGGGTATGTGTACAACAGAAGCAATTATGGAATGAATAATATAGAAAGAATAAACGATAATAAAATAATGTTGTATAAATAATAAAATGATTTTGAAACTTATTCATGGATATCATTAATATTAACAATATCATATAGACATAAATAAATGATTTTATAGTGATTTAATGAAAAAATTTAGACATATAAAACTTATCATCAATGCCTCATTCCAAAAAATCTTTCATAAATGGGTAAGACCTGGACAAATTCCCAATGTATTTTATCTCATGAGACTTTAAAATGCATCAAGGGGGTATGTAATATAGGCCCCACCCATAACATAATAATTCAAATTAATTAATCATATGAATAAAGAACATATCATAATAAACATTCCTAAAAAATAAATAATATCTTGTATTGTAAGAACTAGAATATGAAATATTAATACTTTACCCAATAAATCTTATCATAAAACATACAGATACATTTTTTGGATGGTATCACTAGATTTTATCCTCAAAAACTCATAAAAGCCGACAAAGGATGTTAATATAGTTGGAAATACTTCCAAAATATCACTGTAATGAAGATTCCATTTAAAATTTTAGGTAAAAATTTAAACATGGGTAACAATTCTTTTAGTAATTCATTATATGATATGAAAAAAATTATTTTATATATTTTATGTAAAATATGGACCTGGAAGAAAAAGGCTCCCGACTAAGTAGATTAACAAGGTCTGTTTTCATTAAAATATTATTTTTATATCCGGATTAATTACAGAGTATAACATGAAATAAATACATTTAATTTATATAAATAACCATAGGATAATAAAATTTATTAGGTTTAAGATATAAATATCAAATAATTTCTCCAATAGATACTTATATATAAACAATCATGGATAATGATGAAAATGTGAAACAAACACTTACCTCATGACCGACTTCATTCATATGTGTATGAGCCTCTTATATAATAAATATTGATTTATTATAAATCTATTATGGAACCATTCTCATATATATCATACCATATATTATTTACTTATAATATTTTATCAATTTTTTAAAAAATAATCTGTATTGAAATCATTGTTCTTGCAAATAACTACTTTCTTTTACATGTACGATTTGGTTGGTAGTTTTGGTCCTTTTACATTGATCATGGTTTCTATAAACATCATTATTTTAACCATAATATAAATATCATTTATATTTAATATATATGTACTTATATTAATCTATAAATTATAGAGATAAATATGAATTACACTATTCATTGAGCTGGTAGGTCTTACATATGCATGAACGTTGTTTTCACTTTTTGATGGATGGAATAAAAGAAAAAATAATAATAATTCGCCTATACATAAGAAATATTATATCGTATATATCATATATATTAATTAAGTATTCCAATATTACCATCTGAGTACATCATAAATGAAAAAGGAATCTGATCATTTCGTGGAGGTGGTAGTCCACACGTACGCAGAAATGACATTATCATTTTTTATTTGATGAAAAAGAGGTTAGATAATGGTAGTTTTCTAATCATAAGAAAATTTCAATAAAATTATGATACTGAATTTATTATTTTTTGATAAATATCATATATTTAGTGGTGGTAAAAACTAAGTAAAAAGAAGGTGATCAGTTAAGAAAATTACTTCTTCTATGAAAAAATCTCTTTTAGATTTACTATTGACGACCCTAGGGTTGGTCTTTTATAAATTGCAGTACCTCTATAATGTGTATAGGTATTTTTTTAAGACAAATATGGATGTATAATAAAGATATTTTTCTCAAATTGGTGTAAATAATAGAGGGAATATGTGTCCTTTTATAATAGAGGGAAATGACACACTTGGAATTACAAAAAATAATTAAAATATAACTATGTCATTATCATAAAAAATTCCTTAAAATTGACATATAATTAAATATATTATAAGATATTGTTTAAATATTATCAAAAAAAATTTAAACGTATAATTGGTATTTTAAACTATATCTTTTATTTTAACCCCCTAATTAACATATTTTATATATAACCATTGTAACAACTTTTTCAAACATAAAGGGTTATAATTTTAATTATAATATAAAAATACATCAATAAATATAAAATATATGAAATTTTTTATAATTTATTATCCATGTTTTCAGATTTAAATATTTCTAGTATTTTTAAATAATTTAATAAAATAATATTTCTATAAAATATCATTAATGTCATTTTTGACACTATTAATTTAATGTGACTTTAAAAACTTCAATGAAAATATGGAATTATAATATAATACATTAAAATATCACTTATATTTTCTATTCATATATATAATTCATATAATACCGTAACTCACTAAATTTATGTTGCCTTTAATATTTTTAAAATCATTTATCATATATTTATATTTATTGAAGAAATATTGTGTCAGCATTGTGTAAGAATTTAAGTTAATAATAGAATAAAAAAGAATTATAAATAAATTAACATCATTGAAATAATTTAATTATTCTAAAAATAATAATTTGTATTCATTCAAAAATTTATTTTGTCTCTTTGAGAATATATAAGAGATATATAAAATTACGGGGGTGAGATTTTATATTTTCCTTTGAATTAACTATTATATCAGTCATTTCCATGGAAAATTATCCATTAAAAATTAAATTTTAACCCTGATGTGAAAAGGTTCTAGTTCTATTCTTCCAATAATAATTTGAATGAAATAATAGTAACTTAAACACATATTTTTAACCTATTTTAACATAATTTAACCTTTGTCGAAGTGAAAATTTTTAACACAATTACTATTGATAAGGACTAAAGATAAAAGGGACCTATTTAACAATTCATAACCTCCTAATTATAAATATATAATCCATTTTTCAAAATTAAGTCTCAATAATCTATAAATTATAATTTTAAATTAAGTTCATGAATCAAGAAGAAATCACTTTTTAGAAAAATACAGTTTTTAAGCATAACCTCGGATTTATTCTTTTCACACGCCTAAAAAATTATTAGATAATTTATAAAACATTTATTTTAATATATAATATATAAATTTCCTTAAAATCACACACAAATAGTGATTAATTTAATTTATTAATATAAAAATTAATTGCGTGCATGAAATATTTCAGAAAAACATTTCTTTTACTTTTAAATTATTTTTATTTTCATTTGTAATCAATGATGAAAGATAAATTTATTATATAAATGTTTAAACCATGTAATTTATATAATTTATTTAGTCTAATTCATACACTATAATTTAATGGGGAGGTTATAATGGTATTACATTTCATTTACACTTAGGGTTGTGTGTATATTAGGATATCAAAGAAATTAAATTTATTGAAAAGAAAATATATCATTAAATATTAGAGTTCTATTTTAAAATAAAATTAAATTGAATTTAACCCTTAAAATTATATTACTCTAATACAAAAAAAATTGAATATCTCTACATAATCACATACTCGAGTTCACATGTAGCTTCTTTGAATATTGGATTCCGTCAAAGAAAGTTAACTAGATTACTAATCTAGTTCTATATCACTTTATCATTATGATAAAATATTTACACTAGTTTTAAAATATAGTAAATAACATGATCTAGTGGTATGGCCTCTGATTGTAGTGGACGTGATGGATCAAGTATGTACTTCCTTAAGAGAGATACATTGAAAACATCGTGATCTTGAGAGAGGTTTGGTGGAAGAACAAAGCAATAAGCTACCATCCCTACTGTATCAAGAATCTTGAAGTTGTAAATATACAAAGTGATCAAATTTAAAATACCATTACATTTTTTCATAGATAAATTTGTTGAATCACCTTCTCACCAACTTCTATCTCCATATATCACTGATGATTATTAGCATAACTTTTATATAGACTCCTATATTCCAGGAGTTTTTTTGAACAACCCATACTTTATCTACCCTAAACTCAAATATCTTATGTCACAATAGCATTATTTATCTATCATCATCCCTACATGTTTATTTCAACACTTATTTCCTTAAAGGTATTTATAAGGATCCATATGAATGCTCAAGTGAAATCTATTATTGTAAGAAAACGTAAATATAGGAAGGGGTTGATCCCAACATCCTCTGAAAACTATATAAAAGAATCTCATCCTATCCCCTAGGTTACGAATGGTCATCTATGACTAAAAATATTTCTGAGGATGTAATCAGTACCAAAAGATACCTCCGTATCCAGAGCCTTTTGAAGACTTCTCCATAACTTCATGGTAAATCTTGTATCCCTGATAGACACAATAGAATTTTGTACATCATTAAATAATACATCTTCTTTAATTTATATTATAGATATTTTATCAGGAGATAAATATACTTTTATAACAATTATGTGTGCTGAATTTATAAGGTAATTAACTATAACCCATATAGCATTATAGCCTTTTGAAATTTTTGGGAGTCTCATGATAAAATTCATGGTGATACTTTCCAATTCCTATTGTAGAATGTGTAATGACAATAACATACCCTTATATTTTAGTCTATCGAACTTAACTTATAGACATACCAGAAACCAATATGCATATTCAGCAATATCTCCCTTCATGTTTTCCCACCATAAATACTATTTCAAATATCAATACATATTTTTACTTAAAGGTTGAATAGATAATGATTAAATTTGACACTTATCCAATATATCCTTCTTCAAATCATTTATTAATAGAACATATACATGTCTTTTGAACCTAATATTTTCCTAAAAATAAGGGTTGAACTCATGAATAGTCCTCGCCTTCTTTTATAGCTTTGTATCTTCCCCGTGCACCTCTTTAATCCTCACACACATATATGGTTGAAAAAACATTTGATGAAGATAATATTTATCCCCTAATATTAGGATTTATCACATACATCCTTTGAAAATATAAAAATATTAGATCTTTTATGATTCTCATCATAGATAAGCTATCATGATCTTTTTGACCCATGGCTTTGTCCACCTTGATTGATTTCCTAGGGTCATAATGAATTGGGTAGTCAGAATCTTAAAACAACTCCAACCATCTTCTCTAGTGAATATTAATCTCCATCTATGTAAATATAAACTTTATGATTTTATGATTAGTATAATATATATATATATATGTGTATATCACATCCTCCACCGTACAGATAATGCCTCCATATTTTTAGTGAAAAATTTTATGACTACCAGATCCAAATCATGAGTCGAGATATTTTTCTAATAAACCCTAAATTTTATGAGGTATAAGTTTTCCTCATATCATTCTACATAAGGACACATCCCATCCCCTTTTTTGACACATCACTATTGATCATGAACCCTTTTCCAATGCATGGTAGTGTAAGTATAGTTACGTTAACCAATCTTCTCTTGAGTTCTTTGAATATTTCTTCACATTCCTCTATCTGTAAGGACAAATCCCAAATCTAAGTCAAATTGGTGAGTGGATTATATATTCATGATAAATCACCCAAAAATAATAATTAGTATCCATCCAATCCATTAAAACTATGGATTTTGGTTATTGTGGTTGGTCTCACCCATTTCTTGGTAACTTTTGTCATTGAAGGATCCATTGATATACCCTCACTTGAGATTATATTACCCAAGAACAAATATTTATAATTCAAAATTTAAACTTTGAAAATTTATCATTCAAATTATCCTTCCTATGGGTCTTTATCTCAATTCTAAAATTTTATTCATTCTCTTAATTTCTATTTGAATATATAAGAATATCATTTATAAAGACTACCACAAATTGATTGAGGTAATCTCTAAATACTTTATTCATTAAATCCATGAAGATTGAAAGATCATTGGTAAGTCCACCTAGCACTACTATAATTTCATATTTATCATACTTCATATGGAATGTTTTCTTGGTTATATCATACCTCTTGATCCTTCATTGATGATATGAATATTGAATATTAGTCTTGGAAAATATAAATATCCTCATAATTGATCAAATATATCATTGATAAATGATATATGACATTTTTTCTTAATAATAATTTATTTATGTTACTTATAATCATTATAAACATGAATTGACACATCATTATTCTTAAAAAAAATAATAAGTGAACCACATGGTGAAACAATCAGAAGAATGAATCCCATATCTAGATTTTTCTATACAAGCTTCTCCAATTCCTATAAATCAATTGGATATACTCTATATGGAGTCTTTGAAAAATTCATAGCACCATGTATGAGATCTATTGAAAACTCTACTTCCTGATAAGGGGAATACTAGGAATGTCTTCAAGGAATATATCATCATATTCTTAATCAATAGGAACATTTTCAATTTTTATTTTCTATCCAACCAAATGATATAAATATCCCTCGTGAATAGGTAGAAAACCCCAGGTGATAGAATTAATTTACATTGGTTGTTCATATTCATCATAACTCTAATAAATGATTGAATGTGAGATTATAATATCATATATAACTTAACATCCTTAATAACTGGTATGGGCTATATACTAGGAAAAACAATCCATACCAAAAATTACATCAAATTAAACTAGAAAAATTTAACAAGATTCATAGTAATAATATACCCCCACAAACATCTATTATAGAGGGGTTATAGACTTGGTATTAGGTCATCCTACCATTAAGAGTAATCATAGACAAATCAATATCAAATCATTGAGGTGGTTATGTGATACCCTTAGAAAACTGTTTAGATATAAAAGTTTCGGTAGAACCAAAATCAAATAAAACATTTTTAACCCTTTTTTGGATGATAAGTGTACCATTAACCACATTTCTAGGAAAATGATTATTGAGTTTAGAAATTTTATAAGCATGGACTTCTCCCCTTGGATGCTTTTATGGTTAACTCCCTTAAAATTTGAAGAATTGGTTTGAATAGTTCCCTGTCACATTTTCGTTAAATTGTTGTACATTGATGGATTCTCCCTTAACCTTAAATTCATAATTGTGGTGGCCTTTTTATCCACACATTATCCAAACTTCTTTTCCTTTTAATCATGTACCAATGTGTTTCTTTCCACAAGTATCATATATTAGAAAATTCCCCTTTATCCTCTACTTGTATCCATCTTTTTTTATTCTATCCTCTTCTTCTCTTCATTTCCATCAAAGACATAAGACTTGAATAATTATTTCTATACATTTATATATGATGTTATATCCACATATAATGATAAGGTTTGGTATATTATTTCACTTTGAAGGATTGTCCTAATCACATCAAATAAATAATCAATCTTTCTCTTTAGATTATGTATATAGTCCATAGAATTCCTTACTAAACTTGTACATTTAGCTTCATACTTAGCTAAATTTTCCTCTTACTTTTGTCTTATATTCAAGAATAGTCCCTCCATATCCTCTCATTATTCTCAAAGAAAATATTTTCCCAATAATGATTTATTAAAATTCATCCATTCCATTCTTGTTATTTAATCATCATCCTTACTATTTTGAATTGATGACCCGTATTGATATGCATCCTCTAAGTAATGTTAAACTATAATGGAAAACTTATCCCTTTAATTACTTATCAAAGTAATAAATATATTCACTTAGAAACTTATCCATTTATCAGCTACAATTGGATTTATAGCCCCATTAAATGATGGAGGTTTCCAATGTATGAAGCGATCAAACATTGTTACACCATGTTGTAGATCAGAATGCTTCTCCATATTAGAAAATTTATTAGTCATAACTATAGTTAGTATCCCCAATATAGTTATAATTGGTTTATATCCATCTATAACTCTAAATCTATCTTCAATATCTTTCTCCAAAAGGAAATCCAAAAATAGATTTCATGAATTAATATGATTCATATTCCATTCTATAGTACCCATTTCTAAATAATGGAATACACTATATTAGAATATAACATTATGATTCATAATGTATACTTTCAAAAATAGTGATGCATTAAAAATAAATTGAACAATTTGTGGATAATTAACCTCATAATCATAAAATTGGTTTCTTCGGGAATATTCTCAAATAATAAAAATATTTTCGAATCCTTCATAACGGTTTGTAAAAAAATGTGAATTGACCTAAGAATATCTTTAAGGAGTGTCAAAATAGGTGTGTAGTAAGGTAACACTCACTATGAACCTAAATTATTAATGAGATATACTCAACCAACCCTTTTTGGGTTTATTACCCTATAATGCATCTATGCCAAAACCACTTCAACTTGTATTATCTATATAAGAATTTATTTCTACTAAATATACATAATCTCTCCATTAATAAATCCCTATTATGTTATCTTATACTTATAATTTTCCATAAATGCAATGATAGAGTTATATTCCCTAATCTATGTTTTCCTAAATCATGTTCCCAAGATTTATCGTAAAATTCCTCTAATACAAATTGTAAATACTCTAATCCTATTATCCCAGTGTCATTTGTATGTTGAATACATTGTTTCTAGACACAATTGACAACATCCCAAAGGAGTGAACAGTTTATAGTGTTGGAAAAATAGATTCATAAATGAATTTCACATTACATTTTAAAATATAACATAATACATAATACATTATTTGAGAAAAAATTTATTTTCCCTATAATATCCCTACATATCAAACATAATACAATTATTTTAATCTTTGGAAAAGGAAATATAAGAAAGGGGTGATCTTAGGTTCCCAGTATAGGTATACATATAGCAGAATCTAATAATGCATGGATAATATAGAAAGAATAAATGATGATCAAATAATGTCATATAAATAATCACATGAGCTAGAAAATTTCCCATGGATATCATAATTATAAAAATAATCACATGTATATTAATAATGTATTTTATAATGATGGAATTATTAATTTTTTACATCTCAAAATTACCTTCGATGCATCGTTTCAAAACATATTACATAAATGGTTAAGAGGACACCAAAATAACCAATCTATTTTATCTCATGATACATACTGATTCATCTAGGTTATATTTAATTTCATAAACCACCAATAACATAATAACTCTAATTCATTTCTCATATGAATAAAAAACCTAACTTAATAAAAATTCCTTGAAATAAATAATTATCCCAGTTGTTAGAACTGGAAAGTATAATATTAATACTTTCCCTAGTAAATATGATCACAAAAATACTAATAAATATATTGGATGGTAATTTTATATTATTTACATAGTAAGTTGTAACATTCAATAAGGTATATTGGAATTGAAGAAAAAACTTCATCTAGGGAATTTAAAATTTATAATATCAGATTAGATAGAGGTGGAAACTGATTCAAACATGAATCCTAATGATCAAATATCATTTATGGATTTAAAGAAATGATGTATTTATATTTTCTCATGTTCTATATCTTGATGATAAAATTATCCCTCACCTTTAGATGAACAATCTAGAAAATGAAAATTCTTTACATTATTACAATAATTTCTAATTAATATATGGACTTCTTTACACCTCATTGATTTATCATTTTATGTTCATTGATTATCTCATGATCTTTCACTTTCATGTGATCAATTTTATTTATCATTCCCCATCATTATTCAGACATTATGTTTTTTTTTCATGTCTATATTCTCACATGCCACTAATTTTATTCTATTTGGAAACAAAATTGTGTGTTATTACAAATAAACTTTATATTTCTATTTCCCTATTATTAAGATTATTTTTTATTATCATTTTTTACAATGTGTGTTTTTAAACAATTTTGTTTAATATTAAAAAAAAATTCCTAACATGATCATATCATTTATCTTACACTCTATGGAATTGATTATGAAAGTGTTTGAACCCTTTTATTATTCCTAAGATTAAATTTTGAGGACACAATTTATTTTAAGGGGTGTAATGTATCAACTTGATATTTTAAATTAACAATAGTTTTCATAGAGTTCATGATGTGAAACACTGAGCTTAAACTTACCACCAAATATTATTATTTCAAATATGACTATTATAACATATCCATTGAATTTTTTGGTATGAATAAGAATAACGGAATTATGAATTATATATTTAAATTTTTGACTAAATAAAAAATTATTTATTAATTCTTAATAAATAATTAATCAAACTTTAGTAATGTGGTCTTATGATTCAAAAGTTTTCATCAAAAAAGGTTTTTATTACATTTTGGATGTTGGTAATATAATTATTTTAAGACTCAATAATAAATTTTATTTGAAAAAATGGATATAATTTTGTAACTCTGCATTTCAAAATTATCTTAAGATTAATTTTTGAAAATTTTCTAAAAAAAAATATTTTTCAATTGAATAATGAAAAATACAGATTTTTTTGAAAACTATCTTTGTATTACAAGAATTTTGAAAGTTAAATTTTTTATTAGAATGGTTTCAAAGTAAAATTAGTTCATTTATATTATTAATATTTTATTTTAGGTCACTAGAATCAATGTTATACATGTATTTGGTATGAAAACTTTTATACTTAAGAAGACATTTTTCTTGGATACCAACTTTTCTTTTCATTTTGTAGGTAAAAATTTAAATTAAATTCTACCACATATGTGAACTAGAGTTTAAAGAATGGATTTCATATTATTAATAATAATAATTTTTATTTTTTAAATATGTCCCTTTAAATTTTTCCATTATGAATTGAATAAATGGTAAATAGTTATAACCATAGTAATGGGTAAATTGGGTTAATAAAGGTTAAAAAAATAATTTCAAATGATTTAAATCCAATCTAAAACATTCCATTACCCTATTTTATGAGTCTATTCCTTCCATGATCGTCTACGTTTTAATTTATGTCCACTTGGATCCTTTTTTCTTTGATAATGACCTATAAAATACTTTATCTAAAGAAAAATAAAAAAATATTACTCTCTTAATTTTAAATTTAACTTATATATTAACATAGTAGTAACAATAAATTGGGAATGAAAATTAATTTTTATTTTCAGAATAATGGAAATATTTTTATAATGGTAATTTATTTCTAATTTTTAGTGATAATATAGTTACATTAAATTCTTAAATAATGTTGACATCATGTTTGTACAAGAAGTGGAAAAATCAAAGTGAATAATTTTAAAAGCATTAAAATAACTTATTTTGGGTGAATTATCTTTTATTGTGATTTTTTTTGTTAAAAATAATTTATTCATTACGGAAAAATGTATTAAATTCTAATTCCATTAATATCTTTATAAATTTAATGTTAGATTTGATTAATAGTTTGAAAAATAACATTAATGATATATTATAATATAAAATATTTTATTAAGAGATTTAAAGTTCCTAAGAGCCATATATTAAGTAAATTTAAAGTTATATGGTTGATAATATAATCCTTTTAAAATTTATGGGTCAATTTTCTATTTATAGTAATTTCCTTTACCACTAAAGAGTAAAAATCTTTGATATATTGGTAATCATCAAAAAGGATCACATGTAGTTAAAACAACAATATAAGGGTTAAAAATCACCTAATATTGTCCAAATTTTATTATATTAGAGTATATATAACCATACTCATCCTATATATTAAATATATCAATTTTTTACACTTTTCCATGAAAAATAATTTCATACTTTATGAAATTCTAAGAGTGTCCCTCTATTCATATATAAAACGGAACCTCTTATCATATCTTTATAATGCCTTTTGAGGAATCTATTTCAGCCAGTAACTAAAAAAATACCTTCCTAATATCCATATCCATGTCCTGGAGGTCTTATTTGGGGAATAATATCATCCTTATAAAGCATAATATGTAATGAAATTGAGGTTGTCTGAAGAAAAGTTGTATCTTCTAACCAAATGTTTTTGTATTATTTTTTCTTATACCTCCTTCAAAACTCTTATAACCACTACAATATAATAAAATAATTATCTCACATACATTTATATTTTTTATTTTTATTTAGTTATGATTATCCATCTCAACATCTATAAAATGAGAAATGAAACCATCATTTGGGTGTACGGTGAACTACCACCTCTTAAATCGATATAATTTTTTTCCATTACCGCCTCTCAAGATTGGTTATGATGATGGATTTAATGTATATATATGATATTTATGAAATTATTATTATTATTTCAAGTTAATATATCACTTATATTCTTACCATTGAATCCTTTAAAAAATGATAACGTCGTTCGTTCATATATGTGGACTACCACCTCCAAGATGTGATGAGATTCAATTTTTTATTTCCGAATCATGTGGGTAGTATATATAAGTGTATTAAAAGAATTATTATTATATTTATGATATTATAATAGTTATTTTATGATATATTTCTACTTAACTTCTTTCCATCATGTTCATTGAAAAATGGAAACATTACTCATGTGTGTGTATTGACAATTATCTCCATATTGTAACGTAAAAAAATTATTAAAACATTATATATATGGATCTAAAATTATAATTAATTTATAAGATGATATTTATACCATTATTATTTTTTGGGGGTGATGTTATAATGATCACTTTTACCAAGATTAACATACTAAACTCGTTTCGCAACTATGAACTGAACATCCTCAAAAAACTGGACGAGGACTTAACTAATTAAGTTATTAAGTATGTTAATGAAATAAATGAATTAAATTGTTTAATTATAAGTTAATAAACCTATAAATTTATATTAATAAATTAAATAATTAATATAATTCTTTCATACATGATTTAGATAATGTGTGTATCAAGTCGGGACTCTAGGAAATGGGTTTCTTAACTTAATTTATTTTCATTGGGTTATATCACTTCTTCATTGATTACATTATGGAAATATGATGTGTAAAATTATATTTTTTATTTAGGTTGTATTTCCATATGAATTTTTTCTATTTACATTTATTGTACATAATATTTTTATTTATCAATTCTCAATTGAATGATAATATTTTTTATAAGGGTTATTCATATCAAATTTTCCTAATTTGGGACTTATGTTTATACACGTATCTTATTATATGAGTTGTATAGACTACCCATTTACAAGTTTTTTCATGGGCCCAAAATGGTAAGTATTTTTATGACACAATCTCATTTTATTACGGTATTGTTTTATGTTCAGAGTTCCTTGAAAGGGGTCATATGCTATGGTTTTATAGAAACCCAAACATTTTATTCTAATTTTGTTTTTCATTTGTTTTATATATATAATTTCCATTTACACACTTATTTATTAAAGAAGCATTATGAAATTTATTTGTAATTGATATTGATATTTTATCTTCCTTTATATTAGAAATAATTATCTTTTATATCCTTGTTATTTAAATATTCCCAAGAATGTACTTATTTGAACTTTAATTATTTCATAATTTCATTTTCAGGTATATTAAAATTTATTTATAAAGTTTTCAAAAATTAATATTTTTTAAATTATTTATACGACACATTTTCACATTCTTTAACAAAGTGTGAAAAAAAAATTTATTTTAAAATATACTTCTTATCCTTTTTTACACTATGATAATATTTTCTATTTCAATATTCCCTTGAAAGTTCCAAATTTTATTTTCAATGAATTTTTTTCTGTAATTATTTAGAGATCATAATTTTTGAAAATTAATTTCAAAGTGGATAGGGTAATTTCCTCAATAATGTTGCTTATTATCTTTTAATGGTATTTCTATCCATCAACGACAAAAACCCATGAAGTAAGATATGATTAACAAGTGATATGTTGTAATGATACCATTATTATTCATTTTCTAGGTAGATTATGATTGTTCCAAATATATTTTTACGTAACCTATTTCTTTTCCATGAGAAAATCACGCTATGAAAGAAAAATGGTTATTGTTATATTGAAAAGTGAAATTTTCTAACTGTTTTTCTCATTATATAGTTCTCAGACATATGTATGGATGATTTCTGGGTAGTTTCATAATAAATAAAGGATGGTTTATTCCATTATAAACCTCAAATGGGTGGTTAAAATGTAAAAATAGTATGGTTGGGTCCATTTTATCCCTAAAATGCAATGGGTAAAGATATGTATTTAACTAGTTATAGGTTTCTCCTAAAAGATTGAAGGAATTTATCGAGTAGGTTATTAAATTTGTAAAAGTGATTATAAGAGTGATATGACAATGATGTCCCAAGATATCAACACATTCTCTATATATTTCCTATGAGTTTTTAATAGATAATATATTAATGTATTAATTTCACATTGCTCATGATTATTGACTCATCTAACTCTTTTATTATGTTAAAATTTTATTCCATGTTTCATGATTTATGATCTATGTTTTTATGGATATGATTTATCTTATTTTATGATCATACCCTTTTATTATGTCATTATACCATTATTCTCATCTTATTTCCCACTAATGAAATTAAATTATAAATGATTTTATTTACCATTATTTTTCATTTGATCTCAGCCTTATTTTGTTTCCTTTTACCTATGTTATAAATAATGATGTTAAATTATATGTGTCTAAAAATGTATTATGTGTAAATAATTTTATGGGATATATTGAATACTTATTTTGAAATAACAAAAAAATGGTATATTAGGAAGACTGTTACTTGAATATGTGGTTGTTTTTATGTAATAATTATTCCTAGTACTATAATCCTCTAAACCTAAATGGTCATTAGGTTTGTAAGTGATCCTATATTTCCATTTTATGTGGTATATTTTGGATTGAAAAATTTGGCCAATGATCATTAATTTAAAGAAATAAATATAAATTTTATGTTTTTAGAACCAGATCAGGGATTGTGGGTTTTGGGATATTATAAGATACACTATGTAAAATAATAATAGGTTCTTAACTAGGAAATATTCTTCATTTAAGGGAAATTAAGAAAAACACCCTTGAGGCTTCAATAAAATCTGAAAAAAAAACCTATTGATAGAGATAAGTTGAAATGGATCACAAAATACCATGAATTAAAGAGTGATTCATTATATAATATATCAAATAGGTAGTACACACACCATATAAAATAAAATAGGTTCATAATACCAAACATGTCCCAAATAACGTAATTTTAGATGAAATGCTTATGGATTTACTAAAAATTGGAGAAAATTGTCTTGAAATATAAACCTTGAAATACATCTTAAAATATTATCAATATAGAGGTAATAATGAGAAAAAAATAAAACAATCATTTTATACACTTTGTAAAATAAAATATATATACAATACAAAGCAAGACTCAAAGAATAGAATTTGAGACTAAGATCCCTTTCTTTAATTATTAGCTTCCATAAAAGCTCTTTAACCTCTTATATAATATATATAAACTTGTTAGAAACCTATTTTATAAACATAATTGTATATTAAACCCTTTTAATCCTTTATTATAATCATTTATTATACATTCATTATATATTTATAGTCTATTTTCATCATCGAATGTTAGTAATTTTATTTTTTTCATATGAGTTTAAAATGGAGATATAAAACCTTATTATTTTGATATGAAGTTCAGAATTTCAATATAATTAAATGTTAGGAAATATATGTTTTAAAATTATTTAATATTTTATATTTTTATTTCATAATTATTTTAGTTATGATTTTTTATGATTGAATTGACGATGATCTTGTTTCGATAATTTTTAACAATTGAAAGATGTTATATTAATGGTAAGTTAAATATGAATATAACTCCAATAAAACCTTAAACAAAGTATTATTTACTCATTCATGTATAATTATACCTTGAATTATTTTTTCATGTGGTAGATTATATAAATTTATAATAGTGTTCATCATGGTGCTTAAACTGACTCAAACAAGAACATTATATAATTGATTGGTGACTATGATGTGAAGAGTGACTTTTTGGAATAATTTCCTTGTTATATAAGAATTATTATTTTATTAAAATTATTTTATGGTGTTTAATCATATATTAATATTTTAATATAATGAATAAAATAATATATGAAAAATTAAATACTTTTCTTCATGGAGTTGGTAGTCTACACGTACACATGAGGGATATTCTCATTTTCTATAGAAAAGAAAGTTGGAAATTAGTTAATATTTTTAGAGTCTTAATAATTTTTTAAATATAATATATATTAATTAAATACCAAATTTTAAATATAAATGTAAGGTGGTTATCCAAAATAGATCATGTTGCATGTGGAGGTTACGGTCTGCATGTAACACAAGTAACATTTTACTTTTTCGAATGGTTTGGAGATAGTTAGAAAATTATTATTCCATAATCAAAATATAATTTCCATATATATGTGATACTAATATCATTTTCACAACCTGGTTGTATTATATTCATTATAGGTAGAAGAATAAATAAAGAAAAATGGAGTTTTTTAAAATTTTACATTACTCCTTGGAAGTGATCCTTTGTAGATTAGGTTAAGGATTTTAGAGGTAGTATTTTTAGAAGAAATATATATATATAAATTTTATAGGATGTTTTGGATTTATTTTGGTATATTTTGGATGAATATTTTAGAATTCATGTGTGAGGATATGTGGGGTGGTGATGTCCCTTTCTATAAGAGAGAGGAGTTGTATTTTTTAATAATATTAAAGGAAAGTCGCTATTAAAATTTGAGTAGAAAAAATTATGGAAATCATGGATTATGATAAAGGGGGTCAATAAAACCTGAAACATACATTTTCAGACATTTTTTATCATGTTTTTATCTCTTTTACTCATATATTATTCACTTTTACCATTTCTGGTTTCAATAGTGGTAAATATTTTTTACCTATGCAATTTACTTTTAGTTACTAAAAATAAAATGGATATTATTACATAATTTATACCTAGTTTTATCAAATATTAAATCCATATTTTAAATAAATTTCAAATGATGATAGAAACATATTTTAATATTAGTGCACATAATGCATAAAAATATTTTTTTAGAAAAAAGTTTATTTTTAAGCATAAAATTACACTTTAGAAAAATTATAAATATTATGGATTTTAATGATATTAATTTCATTATAATTAATAATATAAGGTTTATACGGATTTAATGTCTCTCTATGATATAATAATACCTTTTGGATACTTAGTTAAAAGAAATGGACAAAAAATAGTTTTTATTAAAATAAATATTATTTAAGATTTAAATGCTAAACAAGGATTTTATAAAATTTACACTGT
This sequence comes from Viscum album, assembly GCA_963277665.1. Classification (NCBI taxonomy): domain Eukaryota; kingdom Viridiplantae; phylum Streptophyta; class Magnoliopsida; order Santalales; family Viscaceae; genus Viscum; species Viscum album. The sequence goes on along the minus strand of OY728131.1, from coordinate 1,221,400,104 downwards.
ATTTTGAAATGAATAAATTTACACCATTAATAAACTTTTGGTCATTAAATTTTTTTTATAAGTTTTAATTAGACACTTAGTTTATGATAATTTCATAAAAGATAAGGTATATTTATAAACTATAATTTTCACTATTCACCTATAAATCAAATATTTTTGAAAATTCTCATAAATTTTTCATAATATACTATTGAATTTATGAATAGAAAAATCAAGTTCATTTTTTCAAATTCAAATTACAAAATTTTGAAATTTAACTTTTAAATGGAAATATAATGTACAGTTAAAAAAATTTAAAATGAAAAATAATTTTTAGATATTAACTATTCTTATACTTATTTCTCATCAATTACTAATTAAAATAGGTTTAATATTTAATTCATATTAAAAATATATTTTATCATCATTAAATTTTTGTATATATTATTTCTTGAAATTTAAATATACAGCACCAATAAATAAAATTTTTAGGAAAATGCATTTTAAATCATAAAAAAAATATTCTTAATTATTTAGCTATAATAACAAAATTCATTAATGAATTGGTATTAAAATTATCCTCTATTTTTCATTATACACATATTTAAAAATATTTCAGCTACATTATTATGATGTCCTAAGACAGAATCACTCATATGTAATAAAATTCGATTGGCCTTGTGGCCTCAAGTGAGCCTCCCAGTATGCCAAAGGCTACCGACTAGCAGGGAGGGTATTTAGTGGTATGGTGGGGAGACATTACCGACATTTTCAATGTAATGAAAAATGGTAAAATATAATAAGGAAATAATGGAAATATAAGTAATTGGAATATAATAAATATCCAAATAATAATAAACAATATTTAACAACAATAGGATCATATACAGATGATGTCATGACATTAGAAAAGTGAAAAAAAGGAGGACATTGAAGAAAGTATGAAATATAGTACTTGTATATATAAAAGAGTCAAAATAAAAATAAAATATCTCTATTGGCATCTTGAGAACATTCCCATTCATCTACTCCCACATTATCATATGAAAATAAATCAAGTGTCCATATATGGGCACTTCCCTTTATTCGTACCTACATCCAAGTAGTCTTATCAGGTACAAAATAGAGACCAGAAAAATGTATGAGTAAAACTCATTATTCCACCAATAATGATGTCTAATGCATGTTTATTCCATTGATATATAATGTAACAGTTTTTATATATATTAAATATATAGAAGTATGTAAAAATAAAACATTTATATCTCATAATATTTATGGGATTCTTGGATAACCCTACCTACTTTGTCTTGATATGGATGTTTCTGAGCATCTGGCCATTAATTGTTCATTTAATCAATGAACGTATCCAAGGAGACATATTATAACAATGAAAAGTTAACCATGGGAAACCATAGAATCCATAACCATATAAGGTTGACCCCACTCACAATAATCAACTGGGATGTTTGGAAAGGGTTTTGGGTGAAATCCAATGAATGAATTCTTATCATTTCACATTAAAATTTTACAAACAAGCCTAAGGAAAAGTCTATTGTAAACTCTGGATAAACTTTACTAGAGACCAAGGAGATAATATAAGGCGGTCCATGTCTGAGGACATAAATTTTAATCCAAATATATGATCCAGGAATTATAATTTGTAGAAAATAAGATCAATCATTGATGTAAAGATGAGGTATTCACAAGATAATACTTTGACCAATTCCAATTTGGATATCTCACATGTAGGTCTCGTCAATGAGTTGGTTGGAACCTATGATTTCATCCAAGGAATTCTAGGTCAATAATCCAATTCTAGCTCAAGGAAATCCATTCATTTATAGTGATCCATGTCTAATAAAAAGTGTAATCATAATATAACAAGTGATAAAAGGATAGTGTTAATTAGTCATACCATTTATCAATTCTATTTTTCTATTTAATTCAATTCTTTTACAAGTATCAAACCAAAAATACCTTAGGGGAGATTTAGTTATAATAGAATAAAGGTTTTTTAGGTGTTTAAATAAACTCATCCTGAGGTTTGGTTAGGTTTTAGATCATCAACCTCAAATACTAGAAAGGGTCTCTTGTCACTTATTCAACCATGTTTTGATAATAATTTAAAGGAAAATTAATTTCAAAATAAATTCATCAAAAGTCCATTGTGCGACACGATTAAAAATTTAAAAAACCTCAACAATTTTAGGGGAAATATTATACCACCAATATATCTCAATGGAAGAATCCTTATGTGGTATCAGTCTTGTATTTTTGATTTAATGAGATAAAATAGAAAACTAGACAAACCCTCTTAAAAAAGGGGATATTATCTCACATGGAGACAGCACCCAAGATTATGAAGAAAGGAAAAAAAATAATCAATAGGGTTGTTGGACAAACTGAGGGGGAACCAACATGATAACTAGATATCAAGTTGGAGTCCTAATTGAGTAAATACATCAAATAATTAAAGTGGAGGAGGGTATATATTATATGGTTGGATGCTATGACAAATGTGAGAAGAAAATGATGGATTATTTATTTAATGGAATAAAGGAAAAAACGGTAAATTTAAGATATTTAAAGGGTCATAAGGTTTTTCCATAAGGTTTTCCAAACTATGTATCATATGTATGATTCCCACTATCCCTAATCTTATACATCGCATGTTTTATGTTCATGGTTAGAATAATCACGAAAAAATTGTGCATTTAGCATTGCCTTCAAGCCCACACCATACACTATCTTAGAGCATGGTTATACAAATCATTCAAAACTAAATCATGTTAATCCTATAATAAATTTTACTTTTTCATGGATATTCAATATTTCCTTCATGGTTTCAAAAATCATGTTTCACGCTCTTAGTGTTGCATGGTTGAGGTGTATAGTTAGACAAAACTGTACTCTAACTATCTTATCACCATACTTCTTTAAAAACACTTACAATGGGCACTAAACCAACACCAAATGATCTTAGAACTTTCATGTACCCTTTATTCACTTACATTGATGTAAAAAAAGAGGCTAAAACTGAAATTCAAATGATCCATACTTCTAGGAAATATCATTATCTTATATATATTCACTCCCTATTTCAAAAACTACATTATAACCATGTCATTTAATTCTTATAATATTAGAATCATAAAATATATCATGGTTTCATTTTATTTTGATATTGTGTCTAAAAAAATTTATTCTATATAATATTTATTTAAACTATAATTATATATTCAAATCTCAGGGTTTTACACTTCCTCTTTGGGTTTCTTTTCAAGGATGCATTCATCATGTTCCTCGGTTTTTCTATGTCCATCTTCAGTTCTTAATGTTGGTTCTTAATGACTATTCACCTCTTTCCCACTCTTTTATGAAATTGATCTAAAATTACCCTTGAGTTTAGGAATTTATTTGATATGGATTTTACCTTATCCATTATTTACCTTGTTATCAAGTGTTGATATAATCTTTACAAACTGTCCTTTCAAATCGTTCAACTTTGATCTGTGAGTTGTGAGAGTAGACTGTTGGTTAGGTTGAGACTTCAAAAGCAATCTATATAGATCAATCATTTAGTTTTTTTATTATATCTGTGTTGTTATCTTAGAGAGGGGTGATAATTGTGTCTTTAAAATAGTGGGGGTTGGAAAGGTTATTGAAAAAACATGGATTAAAGGTTGATTTTGAGGCTGTTGGTTTCAATGTACATACTTATTTATAGGGTACAATTTTTATCCTTTGTTTCTATATTATTGTTTCGAGTATGAACATTGTAGGAACATGGAATCACATAATGCATCATAGCACATGTGTACTTGAGGGAATCCAATAGTGATGTTTTCTAAGTAGTGTAAAATCTTGCATACTCTATGATGGGGTGTCCAAGTTGATACCTCGTAATCCTTGTTCAAAGAATACTTGAAAATATAGTTTATTTATTAAAACAAATTTCAAGTAAAAGGACTTTTATAATCCTTTACCTCATGTATTTTTCTAGTAGTGGATATTATACCAAATTATTTGGAGTTTTGTGAGATATTTTATATCATCTCTTTGGATTGATCGGGTATTTTTTCAATAAAGTACCCTCTAGAAGAATAATATAAAATATTTTGGTCATTATTCATAAAGAATTTGTTAAATAACAACAAGAAAATGTGATCTCTAAATATTTGATATGGGAAATAATATATTGTCCACTTAAATCTCTCCCAAAACACATATATATTTTCTCCACTTTCTTTTATGATTCAATATATATATTTTACTGTCTAGGTGATCCATGATGAAGGGAATAAATTATATAATAATTCTCTCTAGAGTCTATCCCTAATGGTGGCTTCCCCAAGATATAAACTCAAAAACCTTACCTTGGCCGATCATGGGAAGGAAAATGGAAAAGTATTCAAGTTTATTTGAGCCTGAAAGACTTTTATAGGCTTGAATTTATTGCATAAATCACTGAATAATTTTAAAAAAATGTAATCCACTCCTAATAAACCATAAAAAATGAAATGATTATATCATTATAGTACAATATTGTAATATTATTCATTATTTAATTATTACAGATGGTTATTATTATTAAAGTTATGTGAATATAACTCTCTAAGTGTCTAATTCAGTTGAAAAAAATTATTTTAGTAGTTTCCACTTGTTAAAATGGTTTTAGTGGAAGAAGTAGAATTGGATGGAGTGTCAGTAAATGGAATTGTGAAAAACTCCCTCTCCACTTACACGGAGATTATTAATTTTTAAATTCATTCAAGTACAGTTCTTTCAACCATTGGATCAAAACATAATATGTGATCTAAACTATATCGAGTCATGTATCGAGAACATTTTAAACAAAAATATCATATACAAAAAACAACATGGGTCTACCTCCCTAGAAATAATTCCATGTTAATGAGAATATTGTTATAGGTATCCTATCAAAAAATATTTTGAACCCAAGTTCAATGTAGTAAATAGTGGGACTCAGATTGTCTCTATAGAGAAATTTGTTTTATGTAAGTTTTTTCTTTTGTTTTATGGGTTTAAAAAGTCTGAAGTATTAGGTTGAATTAGTTTTAAATTTAGTTCTTAGAAGTATTTTATTAACTTTGGATATCCCCACCACTTACTTTTTAAATTGTAATTAAAATTATCTCTCATTCACTCTATATAATCATTGGAAAAAACAAATAATTACCCTTACCTAATAAATTAGTATTTAATAAGAAAGTAAAATAACTATTTCATCACCTATATTACCTAACCTAGTCATCATAAATCTCCAATTACTCCTGAACCAACCCACTACTCACCAACACAGTCAATAAAGAAGCTCTAGGTGGTTTATATGTGTAAAAGAAAGACTGAAAGCAGAAGAAATTGAATGAAAAGAATAGTTCAATTCTCTCATCGAATAATGTAATCAATTAATCCTATATAAATCTTTCATAATTAATTAAGCATTAAAGAATAGGACTCATTAACAAAGGAATTGGGAGATACTCATTAGATCAACCACAGAGTATCTAGTGTTCCATTAATAAATAATTCTGTTGAATAAAGATAAATATAAAATGGTATTAGTATCACAATAAATTGATTGATGGGATATAAAACATTATAATTCCAACAAAAAATATTAAAATATTGACCCTACTAGTGTTCTAAAATTTCATTTCGATAATTAATAAGTGAGATTAGTTTATAAGTTTATTAAAATATGTTTTCACATTTTTTAGATGAGATATACTAGATGAATATTCTATAGAATGATTCATCTTGGAAAATTACTCATATGTTAATAGTAAATGGGTATCCATATGTAGTTGCATTTTCTGATGTGATAATTTTCCAGGGAATAGATACAATGACTATTTTGTTAGTAATTATCAATGATATGATTTCTCTCATTCAATGAAAATAAAATTTATAATTTCTAAAGAAATGGAAATATGTTTCTAAAAACATCAAATTATTTAACGATGGTATATGAGCTTTGGTTTAAAAAATGGTAAGCAGCGTTTAGGAGGAATAAATTTATCTAAAAGAAGTTATGTAATAGTTCATGTGGATAGAAAAGTTATATTGGGTAAATCACTCAAAATATTTAATTGGATTCAATATAATGGGTTGTACACATAAAAATTGGTGGAATTTTTTATGGGATATCATGATTTTGGTGGAAAGTGTATAGGGATAAAAAATGATCAACAGGTGGTTCAAACATGGTGTGTCTAGAGATAGAAACTTTTATCTAGCACATGGAAGTCTAAGTATTAGGTAATGATATAGAATGATAGTCAACATTTGGATTATCATATCCTTATTAGATATTGATTGTTTGATATGGAGACCTTATAATGAAAAGTAGATACCTTGAGAAAGATTTTGTGTTATGTCAAATTTACAATTGTTTTTCTACTTCAATTGGTTTTTGAAGTTGATGGATAGATAATTTTATAAATATTTGATAGTGGAGACCACCATAAGGTTTATTTAGAAAAATTATTTAATTTTCAGGACATGTTTACTCTAACAGTGCCTCTATTAGGTATCTATGTGATATTAATCACACTTATCGATATGTAAAATGATAATGAATTGCGGTAAGGGCCTAAGTCAAATTGTGGAGAGAAAATGACCTTAAATAAACCATAAGGCTCATGCCTGAATCTATTGAACTTTTTTATAAAAAGTACCTATATTTGATCATCCAAAATCTTATGGAAACAAAATAAAGATCTTATATTCCATCCCATAAACCATTATATAAATATAATTTCCATTTTACCATAAACAATGTGAATAGAGAAATAGATGATAAAAAAATATTGAAAAAAGAACATATAACAAATTATAATAGTTTTTCCCCTTCATTAATACACTAGAAGTATAGTCAAAGAATTAAATTAAAATATTTTCTAGTCTAACTCACTTGAAGAAAATCTATTCAAATCATTGAACTTCATAACCCTTCTATTCTTATTCCATACATCCACATCAAATTTGATATTTGAACTTGTAATGAAACATGAAGGTCCTACCACATATATCAAAACCATCATCAAGTTTATAGGTAGTTATTGAGGTGTAGATACCCTTTTTTCTTTATAATACATCAAAATAAATTAAAAAAATGTTTTTATATCTAGTAGTAAAGATGGTGCATGATTTCGAGGCCTAGTGAGATCAAAATTAATTTTATAAAAATATTAAATATATTTTAAATACCGCGCATAAATTTTTTCAAACATAATGGAATATATTCTAAATGGAGTCACAAATCAAAAAAATTATGACTATGTTAGGATCCCAAGAACAAGATTTACCCTAGGTGTGACCTAAAGTTGGTTGAATCTTGATGTTGGATAAGGTATCCAATGATGGGTATATTATGGAAATTAATTAATTAAATTTTTTTAATAATCAATTAATACCCCAAGATTAATTTCCACTATATGTATCCTATTATAGATTATCTTCATTTTTAGGCATATAAACCCGAGATCTTTGAGAGGATCATCCACCATTATATGTTGGATAATTGAGATCGAACAATGAACGAGAACTAAAATCAAGGTGAATCAAGGAATAATGAATGAAATATATCCCCTCCATCACTGGAAACTATGTTCTTCCCCAATGAATTGTCCATTATCAAGGTAGGGAATATTATTTTCTGGGCTTTTACCCTTCTAAATTAATCAAGCATGGAATAAATTACGTGATTTGACTTCTGACATTTACCAATACATCCCAAGATTCCATGTATCAAAATAAATTATTCATTTGATATATTCTTGCTTATTCTATGAAATAACCCATTTTAATCCCTAATTCATTGATATTTGTCCAATAATTATTGGTTAATAATGTTATCACTTTGTTTTTGTTCTTTTCTCCCACCAATCCTTCACGTTATTCATCATTGGACCATGGGTACAAGATTATACTATTATCGAGATGGCCTGAACACAGTTTGAACCCCATATTCATGGTGGATGTGCATAGAATGATCATATTATAGTTTTGAGAAATAATCAAAGAGGATTGTGGGTAGAAGTGATGGATTTCTAGATCAAGGATATGAAATAGAGAAGTAAGTGGCAGAAGAGGTGTGCGTGGCAGTGGTGGACTTTGAGTAGAGGAATTGAAATCTGATTTACGTTCATCAGAGGGCCATAATCATTGAATATAGGCCTTCCCCATTTTATTTTAGGTAGTCAATAGGCATTATTTTCATCGAAAATTATGGATCTAAAATCTGCATAATGAATCTGTAGTTCTTTAGAACCCGAATACATGTCATGTAGTCTAAAGAACACAAGTCACATAGTCCCCTAGATGGGGAATCTAGGGTTTCTAGGTGAGTTTAATATGACATACCAAGTAGAACAACACACATAGTATGACCCAATTCTATTTTCCTTGAATTTACTCCAAATGTACACAAACATGGACATGGAAAGTCATTGGCCATGTACTGGAACATAGAGAGTGTACATGGGCATAATTCCGGAATATAGGAGCATGACTAGAAGCACACAGGTAGAGCCCATGTGGCAGGGACACTTTATGTAGTACCCTTACACATTGTGTAGTTCTACATAGAAGTTGATCTATATGCTAGATTGGACACAGTCATGTAGAGGAGTAGGTCCACATGTCGTATGGACCCCCTTACATGTCGTGTACTTACTGAGAATCTTATATCTCTCATATTTCCTTCATTTGGACTCAGATTATGGCATGTGAGTAGATCATCCTGAGTGTTTTTATATATATATTTTATTTGTGGAATTTCTAGTTAATTTTGATATAATATATGAGATCTTCCAATAATGAGACTTCTTCAGGAGGTTATTGACAATTAAAGTTATTGATAATGATCATCAGAGAGGGTAAAAGGTTTTAAATACTCATTTCATGTTAGGGAATGTGTCCTATACCTTTTAAGTGTAACACTCAAATTGGATCAGGGCATCATTCTTCTACCTATTGAGTGGTACCCTCCTATTGGATTAGTGCATGGGTCCTCAAACGATTGAGTAAAAACCTCCCCTTAGAACAGGGCATGGGTAATCTACCTGCTAAGTGGAACCCTCCTATTGGTTCATGGAATGGGTCCCCTACCTTTTGAGGGGAACACACCTAACATATTAGTTCATGAGTCCTCTACCTATTTATTGGCATCCTATTATTGGATCAGGGCATGGTTCCTCTACCTATTGAGTCGAATCATCCTTGAGTGTCTGAGCATGGGCCCTCTACCTATTGAGTGGAACCCTCATGTCATATCAAGGAATGGGTCCTCTACCTATTAAGCGGCACCCTCATGTCATACCAAGGAATGGGTCCTCTACCTAATGAGGGGAACCCTCCAGACATTTCAGGGTATGGTTCCTCTACATACTGAGTGGAACCCTCCTATTGTATTAAGGCATGGGTCCTCTACCTAGATATTGTGCCCCTCAATTGTGTGATGTAGTGTTGATTTGTGGCTCCACATGGTTACTCATTTAGATAGGCATGAGATATCCTACGAATCGATTATAGACTTTTGGAACTGTTGGAAGACTCTTTATCATAGGCTAGGATACGAGATAGACACCCCCTTTATCTCTCATATGGGTTTATTATAGGAGAATATATATATATATATTGTTAGTTTTAATTTCCCTCCTGCATTGGGTTGATCTGAATCTTTCTACAGTGTCTCTTATTCCTCCCCCTCCAGTTTTTAGGGTGTCCTCTAGGTATGTATATACTCACCCCTGTAGGCATTTTTTTTCACATGTGTCGTGTCTTATTCATATGATGGACAGGTCAATAGTCATTTTAGAGAAAAGTAAGGATACTCTAGTGTATTTGACCACATATGGAGGTTGGGGATTATAGAACTAGATACAGGATCTCCTAGTATTTCTTTTCCATATAATTTTAGGTTGGGAAATCTATTCTAGTCAGGAATATATTTTCCCCTTTTAGTTTTTATATTACATTTATGTACTCTCTTTTTTTCGAAGAGGTTATTACATGTGTGGAATTTACTCTAGATGTTACCTACCTTAAATGTTATTCCTCTACACTTTTGTATAGATATTCTTGGGTTCATGTATATAGATACATTAAGAAAAGGCCTTCCATTCAAATTATTTCTTTCGATGCCTATCGAAAACCCCTAGACTATGATGGCAGTTTTAGGTACTTGAATCTTGGTCTTCAACTAGCTATGTGGGCCCTAGTGGGTCAGGTCATGATAGATTGGTATCAAAGATCCTTCTCCCTTAGGATGGTGATTGTATTTTTCTCTATGAGGTTTGGTTAAGAATTTACGGAAATTGTTTCAAAGTGTCGTCAGTTTGTATTTTGTCTAGGTAACATATTTTTGATGAGGTGTCCCATGTATCAATTCATCATTACTATGACTACATGCTTTTCAAATTGGAAAACTAAGACATTGGTTGTATAGAAAATTGATGCATCCATCATATAGGATTAACTATTCTAACTATATTTCTTGAGTCATCTCCCCATATATATATTCTCATCTGACCATGGTACATCTTAATTACATTTTTAGGATGCCTCTGCAAATACAACCATCTAGATTACCGATTTAGAATCATGATAACAATCTAATGAGTGATTAGTCCTTGGTTCAAGGGACTTCACATGAGATATTTCATCCAATAAGGTAGGTAGTATTACCCCCACCTATTGAGGATCAAATTATACTATCAGAGAAAGTTGAAGTTCCATGCAGTCTTACCACACTTGGAGAGTTCCATCACTATAGGCCACTAAGGTTCCACGGTGATCCAAATCCCCAGGTAGAGTAGGATTGGATTGATTTAGTGATCCAAGTTTTTAGGATTGTATGGGCCCCGGATGATAATAGGTGGCACTAACATTCAGCCTCTTCAATAGAGTAGTTGGGCGCTGGTGGAATTTAGTCCTGAAAAATCATGATGAGTTGTCACTCTCACGGTTTAACTTCCTACGACTTTTTCATGAGTATTACTACCCATATTGCTTATGCTCAATTTTAATTTATGAGTTTTTGGAGTTTCAATTTAGAGGGATGATGGTTTCTAAATATAATTCATAGTTGACTGGCCTTACATGGAACTGCCTCAATATGATTCGAGATGGTTTCTTCTAAGAGTGTAAGTTCATGAAGGGTCTCTGCTGATACATTTCGTACAATGTGGAACCAATGTTCATTTCCATATATGATAGAGTGTTAGAATATGTATTGGTGAAAGAGATAATTATATTGAAGGGATTCCATGTAGCTAAATCTATCAATGGGAATCATAGGGATGATTCTTATACAAGAGTTTGCATATTCCAGTCGAAAAAACATTAGCATGGGACATTTGATTAGGACCAAAATCAGGCCTATGGTCTTACAACTCAGGAACGGCATAGAGGACTAAAGCTTCTTGTAGAGGGGAGGTGTTATATTTGTTATAGGTGAGGTCACATGGTACTTTATTTCCTAAATCAATTTCTATAAGAGAGTAGTAAGATAGTTGATAAATCTCCATGATATAGAAAGCACCATGATCATGGCTCTCAAACATGTGTTCAGGGAATCCCCAAGGGATTTGGAGCTTGAATAGGAGCTGGCGGGGCTCCATTAGAAGGATTTTGCGGTGCTAGATAAATTTATGAGTTATTTCCACCACCACCACTAGGTTGCCTAAGCCAGTATCAAGGAGATATTGATCGGGGTCATGTATAGCTTCAGGTAATGGAGGAATTTGACCCAACAGATCATGGGATGATTATAAATACAATATATTTGTATTATATTCCTTATTTAGTAATAGTAAAAACATGTTTGAGTCATTTCTTTATCAATTTACTATTGATGCAACAATTGGAGCTCCCAGTTGAGACTTTAGTCTAGTTTCTTTACCTTGAGGTTATTAGAGGGAATGATTCTTTGATATCGTTTATCTATCAGTAGAGTGATCTATGTCTTGGTGGAGAGAGTTCCTCATGGGACCTCTTGTTATTCACAATGAGACCATATAATGTCATCTTGGGTATGTATTGATTTTCCATAGTCCAATATGAGATTGACTATCACCATAGACGAATCAGATTCCTTCAAACAAACAGGACTAGGTTCCCCTTTTTGGTGAGATAGATCTTATAGTAGAGCTAATGGGTCTTGTGAGGAGGAAGTAGAAACTCATCACCCATAAGTTGATGATTTTATCCCTTGGGATTGTCAGATATTTAGGCATCTGAATCCTTTAAATCATAAAATATTATATGAATGTCTTCCCCAATGATGTTTTGCAGCTACCAATGAGGAGGGAGATGGAGGTATGTATTGATTTGTATCCTTGAACCACTTTTATGATTTTTGAAACATATTGGATGCCCCTTATTGATCTCTAAGTTCTAAAGGTATCGTTATAGGACCTTTGAGAGAAGGGTTTTATCAGACTCATTATGTCCCACAAGGACACTTATGTTTTGTTTTTGAAAATTAAATATGAGAGATTTCAGATTTATGTTTATTATCATTGGTAGAACCAAGCCATGATAAAAAACAAGTACCCCTTTCTGAGGATTGGTGTCCTCTTAATCTATTATGTGGTGCACAATGGTTCTTGAAGATTGGACTTAGGTCTAACTACCACTATTTGAGATTTCAAGAGGATTATATTTCAATGCTAGAATTATAATATCACTACAGACACTATGAGTTCTTGGGGATTCCATTCAGTGGGAGGAATTACCCTATTATTTTTGTGGTTCTAAGGAACCAGATCTTCTAGAAATAATTGGACTGATTTTTTTCATTCTTCATTGACAAAATATTTATCTACTCTACATTAGAGGATGAGTATGTATATCACTTAAGGATGTCTTAGACTTTCTTTAAGAGTGACATCTTTATAGTAATCACTCAAACTTCCATTTCTAAATCCACAAGTTTCACTTTCTAGGGTATTTAATTTCTGATAATGTATTCGCAGTAGACCCAAATAATAATGATGCAGTGATTTCATGGGATCCACCCAAGAGTGTGTCAAAGGTGAAAAGTTTTATGGGCTTAGTAGGGTACTATATGAGGTTTTTTATGGAATTATCTAGGATTATAGACCTTTTTCTACCATGACAATGAAAAGAAATCTATTTACCAAGATTCAGAAGTTCTTTAAAGACATTAAGGAGTTTAGTTTGAGTATGAAAGGTGCTTCTATTTTGAGACTACCAAAGGAGTGAATAGAGTATGTAGTGTATTGTGATGCCTCTAGAGTTGGGCTCAGATACCTGTTGATATAGAGGTAAGAAGTGATAACATATGTGTAATGGAATTTTAGAACCCATGATCATTAATATGGAACTCAAGACCTAGAGTTGGAATTAGTATCCCTCACTATAAGGACGTAGAAGCACTATCTTTAAAAAGAGTACTTTTTTGTTAAGTCGGACTATCAGAGTATCTGGTATGTCTTCACGCATAGAGACATGAACCTAAGATAGAGGAATTAGTTGGATTTACATTATGAATATGACTTTGAGATATTATACAATTCTATGAAGGTAAATGTAGTTTTATATTCTCTTTGCAATATTTCCATCTCTCACCTGGTAGATGAGGCATTGGAGTAGTTGACTTCCTTGTAGATGACCCTCGTTGAGGACGAAGAAGCATCTTTTCTTCATTCTACAGTGTTACTCCTCTACTTCTTCATTACCTAGGGGATTCTCAATTGGTATATATATACTATGAGGTCCTCTATGACCATATATTCTTAATATATTCACTAGATTATTTTTATTAAAGAGGGAATAATTTCATCCTTTTCCAAGGATGGATGGTTGTTCTAGTCATGATGTGAGAGGATGTGATGAGGGAGTTTCACACTTCTCCATTGGATGAACATGATTATGTATAAATGATGTACATAGAACTTTATAGGAATTATTTTTGGGCTAACATGAGGTAGAATATGGCTAATTTCATCTCTTGGTGTCTCACATTTCAACATGTAAAGGCTGAGCACAAGGTTCTAGCAGGCTTTTTGTAGCCTATTGAGATTCAAGAGTAGAAATGGTATGGAATATCTATGAAAATTATGATCGAGATTCCATGGACAATGATAATCCATGGTTCCATCTTGATTGTAGTTTACAAATGTACCAAGTTAGGGCACTTTCCGGTCAGTAGGGAGAATCCTTTAGTAAAGATTTTTGGACAGTTTTACTTACAGGAGATCAACCACCTTTATGGGGTACCCTTAATGATTGTATCCAAACATTATTTTTTGTTTATGTCATGATTTTGGATATTCCTATAGGCTTAATTCAAGATAAAAATGAGTATCATTATATAATTTCACCTCCAAACAGATGGGAAAGCTAAGCACACTATCCAAGTGTCAGAGGATATACAGACAGCTTGCGTGTAAGAATTATACCAAATCTAGGAGGATCACTAACCTTTGATTTAGTTTTATTAAATTAATAAATATCATTCTTCTATCTTCATGGTTACTTTCAAGGACATGAATAGGACAAATTTTATGTTACCCTTATGTTGGACTAAGATTGATGGGGCATCTCTTATCAAGACATGGATGGTGCAAGTGACAATAAAGAAGGTCTAGGTGAATCATGATTAGATTATTATATCCCATATCCATTAAATAAAATATATTGATCTATTTCATAGTCCCCTGGATTTCAAGAAGGGAGACCATGTTTTCTAGAGATTCTATAAATCAAGAGGATTATGAATATTCAGCCAGGGAGGAAAGTTATCATTGAGGTTCAGCAAGACATTCATGACAATGTAGTGGTTTGGTGAGGTTTTTTACCACATCGACTTACCTGCTCGTTTGGATCTGATTCATGGCATCCTCCTTGTGTCACAGCTAAGGATATAAGTGCATGATCCTGTGAACGTAATTGATTAGAGCGGGCTGGACATCAAGGATGTAGCCACTTTCATGGAGTACCCAGTTTCGATTGAGGATCAGAGGGAGAGGACCCTTTGTGGTTGGATTATTCCCTTGGTTCATGTGTAATTGTAGTGTAGGAAAATGTATGTGATATATTGGTCACATGAATGCTAGATGAGGTCTCATTTTCCCCAAATCTTGTCTTAGTTTGTACCTATTAGGGAAAAGGGTTGAAATATGGAATATTGTAGTGTCCATTTTTTCCTTGTAAAAATTTTAAATATATTAAGAAATATTTTTGGAGTTGGACTCTAAGACAAAGTTCTATTTCAAGTCTTGGGAGCACGAAATTAACTTTATAAAAATAATAAATATATTTTGTATCATGAATGAAATTTTTTTCAGAAATAATGGAATATATCTTAAATGGAGTCTCATATCAAAAAAATTAGACCACGATTGATTTCGAAACATAAGGTTTAGTCTTGACCAAAAATTTTATGACACTATACATTTGGATAAGGTAGCCATTGGTGAGTATGTCAAGTAAATTAATTAATTAAATTATTTATTTAATTTATTTAATAAAGTATACATAATTTCATCTTTTGGTAGCTAATTATTGGGAATCTACAGGGTTAACCACATAACCCTAGGATTGATAATTGGAGCATCCACTATTTTTCATTGTAGAATCAAGGTCGGACAATGAAGGATGGTTGGATCAAGGGGAATCAAGGAACAAAAAATGTAATAGGTTAACTGTATCATTGAAAATTGTATTCTTCACCAATGAACAATCTATTCTCGAGGTTAGGAACATTATTTTTTGTATTTTTATCCTTTTGAATTAATCAATCATGGACTAAATTATCTTCTTTGATTTCTAGAATTTTAAAATCCTTTTCTTGAGTTCATGTATTCAAATAAATTATTCATTTAATTAAATATTGATTACCCAAAAAAATCATCACTTACAATCCTTTATTCTATGAATTTTGGAAAAGAAATCTTGTCCAATTATGTTATAAATTTGTTTATTGTTCTTTTCACCCACCCATTCCCTGTGTCCTTCATTATTGGACCATACAGTCATGATTTGACAATTTTTAGGTGGGAAAGAGTGTGTTCAGACCCCCATATTCATGGTGGATGTACACATAATGATCGGATTGGGTTTTTTAAGATCAATTGTAGAGGATTGTAGGTAGATGTGATGTATTTGAGGATCTGAGAAATGATGTGGAGAAGTTAGTGATATGGGAGGTGATTTTGGTGGTGGATATCTTCAATTAAAGAATCATAAATTCAATTTTAGGCCATTGGAATGCCGGAATTGTAAAATATTGGCCTTCCCATTTGATTTTGGGTAGTCAACCCACATGATTTTGGACGAAAATGATGGTTTTGTAATCAAAGTAAAAGGTATGGTGTTGTGTGGAAAACTCGACTACACACCATGTAGTATAAATAACATCTAATGTGTAGTCCCCTTACTATAGCGACTAAGGTTTCTAGTTGAGTTAAATATCACACGTCATGTGGAACCCCACATTCCATGTGACCCGATGTAGGAATCCTAGCATGTACCCTGAGAGAACATGGAAATAGCCCGGCACATGACATGTACTAGAACATGGCCACCGTACACAGGCATTAGTTCATCTTAAATGAGCATGTTCAGGATGATACTGGTAGCTCTATTGTGTCCTAGACATATTAGGTAGTACCCTTACATGCCTTGTATTAATACATGGATTGTAACACCTAGATGTTTTAATGAAATATTTTCCGTAAATAATTTTTATTCAATAGATTTCATTGCAAAAAATCATGAGGTTAAACAAAACATGATAAACCCCTAATATAAAAGTACTATTATAACATATTCATTAGGTTAGAAAGAATAATTATAACTAACATATGAAAATTTATGGTGAATTCATTCACTACCAATTAATATATGTTTGTATTTTTGTGCAACAAAATTGAGTGACATACTCTTAGTAAATTAAATTAATGAAATGTATATTTTATATAATTAATAAAAAAAATTGATATTCATCCAACATATTTTTTTCACAGATTATAAATAAAACTTATTTGACGTATAAAAACGAATATTTTTTTAAAAAGGGTAATTTTCTACCATTTAATGGAGAACCCCTTTTAATTTAAGATTTTGACACATTAATAATTTTTATACAAAAACCTAAAATTTTTATTCAGAATTAGAATATAAAAAATTACTTTTAATGAATTTTTGATATTTTTTCTGATAACTTTCAAGTTTTGATAAATAGTAAAAATACACTAAATTTTAAGTGAAAACAACTTTTTTCATCAAAATAATTTATATGGTAAAATTTTAATATTGAATAGTTTTAAAGTATAAATAGAATATATTTTTATCATTTAATATAATTTTTTTCATTCAAATTAATTTTACATTGAATTCATATGTCAAAAAATTTCAATCTTTTGCAATGTTTTAACTTTTAAAAACTCATTCTCTCAATTTGACAACATGATTGATTTTAAATTAATCAATAAAACTTCTACATTTTTATTTTTGAAAAATTGATTCCATAATTGAAATCAGTAGGTACAAATTATGTAAATAGATTTATTTTATTTTTGGGTATTTTGAATAGTAACTTCAGTAATTTTTGTTAATACGATAAAATGGTAAATCAAGTAAATATGTAAAATAATACTATTATAATTACCCTAACACCTGTTTTAATATAATTGGATGAGTATTTTTCGATCTAAATCATAATTTGGTCAAAATGGTTTTTATTTGAATCAACTTGGATGAGGTTAGGACATTTAATTTAATTTATTTAAAGAAAATTTTAATATGTCTCACTCAAATTTTAAAAACTAAACCAATTTTTATATAAGGTTATATAGAAGATAAATTATATTATAAAATACTAATTTTAAAACTAATTTTTTTTATTTATCATGGTAATTTATCTTTAATTTTTATGGAAAAATTACCTTAATAGATTATACATTAATGATTTAGGAATTATTTAATTGATAAAAAATAAATAATACATTTTTTATTAAATTAATAATACCCATTAAAAGACACAAACACTTAAAAAATCTTTTTGGTCAAGTATATCTCGACCATAATCATCCAAGGGTCTAGTTATTAGTTATTTGGAGCCTTATATAAGGGATTATGACACTTATATTATTTTATTTATGGCGATGTTAAAGTTTTCGCCTTCATAATTTAATAAGTATAACATTTTAAATAGTAGATTTCCTAGAAGATAAATTAGACTAAAAATATAATTAGTAAATATAATAGATTTATCTTCATCATAGTATTTTATTTTTAATTTTAATTTTAAAAATATGTATATTAAATAATTACACAAAATTGATGTAGTGATTATTTCATTAATAGAGATAACAAATAAATGTTATAAAAAATGTAAAAATAAATATAATTATGGATCATTAATATTTATAATGAATTTTATAGATGACCTTTACATAATTCGAATATAATAAAATAGGTTTTTCTAAATTAACTTATTATCATAATATTTTTAAAAATCAATTAATTGAATAGTGTCAAAATTGACTACTGATTCTTTATCAAAATAATATTTTATTAAATTATTTAAAAATAATAAAACATTTTTTAAAAATATATAATAATTTTAATATGGTATAAAAATTTCCAATTTATATATTTATGGTCTATCATACATTAAATAATTAAATATTACACACTTTTAATATTGAATTATTTGTTACCCAAGTAAAAAATTAAATAGAATAACTAAGTGTTAATTAATAAAATAGGTTTTAAATAGAAATATATACTTGTCAAAAATTTATTGTTTAATGATATTTAAACCTTATATAATCTCATATTTTAATTTGGGTCATTTATGAGGTTTTTTTATGGGGTTTGAATTTATTATAAATTAATATTTTTGAGGTTTACTAAAGTGTCTCTCACCTCAATTATAAAAGGGGACATCCTCCCTCACATAGTTAATTAACTTTGAGACTTAAATATCATACATCCCCTATAATTTTCCATTAACTACTTCACTAGTAACATTATTGGGGTTCTTCTCTTCTTCAAAGACCAACTCTAGTGCTCTAAGATGATATTTGGAGGAACCACGTCGAAGAATAAGTAATCTCTTCTACCAATTATTTCAAAATTATTTCTTATTCTACTTCCTCTTCATGACATATTTCATTATAAAGTAACATATATAATAGAAAATAAATAATGAGATGTTATTATGATTTTGAATAAACCATATTTCATCTTATATCCATCCTATGAAAAAAAATCACCACGCGTGCATACGTACGACTTACCATCTCCACGCAGTGGGGTAATCTATTTTTTCACCACCACCTTACTTGGATGATTATAATGATGGAATTAATAAATATATATGATTATAATAAAATAATATTTATTATTAAATATTATACACCATCCATTTCCATACCATTCAACAAGTATGGTAATGATATCGTCTCTAACGCATACGTACGGCTTTCCATTTCCACGATGTGATGTGACTCATTCTACATGATCTTCCTTAAATCATAATTTTATAAATGTAAATAGTTAATAAATATTTTATATATTATGTTAATATCATTTTTTAATGATATTACTATTTCCTAATAAAGATAACAAGAATTTATTCGATAGAACATGCATAAGAATATAAAGCAATTAATGTCTGAATAATGAGTAATAATGAAGTTTTATTAACAAAGAGATTATAATATGATCATATATGAATATGATTCTGAAATAAGTAAATGATATCATTTAAATCATTATAAAGGATTTTTGGATACATAGAAATGAAATTCGACCTATGTTAAGTGATAATTTCACAATCTCATTAATATTCTAGATTATTTATACGTAAGTATTTATTATGGTATATTTATCATCCACATCTATGTTTCTTAAATATTTAATATAATTTTTATTCTTTTATAGTTTTTTAAAGAAAAATTTACCCATTTGTAAATTTTTATTAAATGGTATGAAATGACACTATTGTCATTATTCGATATGAGGAACTTTATGACTTTTTTGGAAAATGTATGAGGAGAATGTTTTTTATCATATAAGGCATTAACAAAATTTTACGTTATCATAACGCCCTATTTCCATAAAGCCTCCTCTACACTTTTTCAATTTTATTTTCAAATAAATGTTTTTATTTTAAATGTGGGAATCATTTTGATAAAATAAGATGTTTTTGAAGAATATATGATATCTTCTATAAGAATTAATGTCAAGTGTTTTATCAAAATTATTTTCCATATAAGGTGAAATTATTTAAATTGGGTTATGTTTTTATCCCTATTATTACTATGATTTTATTGTGTTTATGATGGAATTATTTTTATGAAATCTATTTATTTTATATGGATTTTGATGGTATGATATTTAAGAAACCCATTTTTGTTCCTTGGGTTATGCTATGATTAATGATTTTTGTTTTTGTGGAACACATAGGAATGATTTCATGGTGATATGGGTGTGACCAATATATCATTCCAATGCATTAGGTAAAGATCTATATCTAATGATATAGAAATGGATAGAATATTAAATGATCTTGGTTCATTAATACATAGATGAAATGAGGATTTAACTTGGTTTAGTAATTGAATTAGTCTGCTACAATGGTCTTGGAAATGAGCCTTGACTAATATGAAATGATTTTTCTATGCTTATGTGTATGCAAAAAAAACATCATTTATTATTTTATAACTTTTGGGTTTATTTTCATTTATTCTTAGGAACTTTTATACCACAACATGATATCATGGCATTTCATATATAGGATAAACCATTCATATGTTATGTTCTTGTGTATTATGATTTTTATAAGATCAACATTTCCCTTGTTTACCCATACTAAGAATCTGAGATCACCCTTTAATATTTTTCTTTTCTCCAGGTCATAAAGAAGGGTATTAAGTAAGATGTGTCAAAAATGTGTCTTGTTATGAAAAACTAAGTGGGAGATAATATATATGTTTTATGAACCAGTTGTTTTTATTTACTAGTTTCTAAATAAATTATACCTATATAGACAGGTGGTGCCATTATTGTGATTTTTAATGAATATTCTTCAATTTTGAAGTAATATCTATGTATGTAAATTATGGGTCATTATAGTTGGTAATTGAGGAAAGTTATAGTTAACATTTGGAAACTAGGATGTGAAAATCATAGTAATAACCTAAATATATGTTAAAGTATATGTTATAATCCTAGTGTTTAATAAATGATCAAGAATAGCCTAGGATAACACCTAAAGTTTCCCAAATTTAAATTTTATTCTTTATTATCTGGTTTTCCTATTATGATTAATGTTCCTCACACTATAAATATTTCTTTTAGTAAATGGTTGAAACCCAAATGAACCATGTTAACATTGAATGTGATAAGCAATGCAATGATTTTCCTCCTGAGAAACCAAATGTAATGGGATATGTAATGAAAAAACTTGTAGCTATGCTCACATAGCTTTCTCAATCTAGGAATCATGCAAGACTTACAAGTGATCAAAGGACAGAACAATATTTTGTAGAGACCTTCATGAGGCATCATCGATCTTCTTTCAGTGGGTCTTCTGATCTATTAGTGGCTGAGAAATGGATCTGTACCAATGAGAAGATATTTTTAGTTCTCCAATGTTAAGAACATGATAAAGTGGTCTTATCAGTCTATAATTTCAAAGGTCAAACTAATTAATGGTGGAACCTTATCAAGAATATGAGGTAAAGAGGTAAAATTGAGTCCATTGAATGGGAATAGTTCAATAACTTATTTTACAATAAGTGCTTTCCTCATATTATCTGAAAAAATATGGAGAAAGAGTTTCTTGAAATTAAGTAAAAGGACAATGAATCTACTGGTACTTATGAAGAAAATTTTACATGACATTTAAGGTATGCTTCTGGAATTAGTTTCTAACCTAAGAGTAAAATTAATCAATTATTTAGTGGCTTAAAACCAAGTCTTCGAAGGGAATTAGCCAAAATGGAATTTAATAGCAATGAGGAAATCATTTTATGTGCTCTCAAGGTTGAGATGGATATTGGAGTAACCCACCAGTATAATGGGTTTCAAAAGAAGTGAAAAATGGAATTCAAGATAAAATATAAATATCACACAGAAAAGAAGATGAGTTTTCCATTATGCTCAAAGTGTGAAATGAAACATGGAGGACATTGTCTTAAAGGGACTAGTAAATGTTTTAAGTGTGAAAAAGAAGGTCATTGGGTAGTTGAATACCGAAGTGATGGGAAAAAGATGTCTATTAATGAGAATCGGGAAAAGGGTACACAAAATACACCTCCTAATCTTCAATTCTACAAGTGTTAGGAAATGGGAAATTATACCAATCAATTCCCTAATCCAAGGGTTATTTATAATAATAAATGTTAGAAAACTATTCAGTCCAAAGACAGAGTAAAGTCCCATATGATCACTATCAACATTGTGGATTATGACAATGAAGTGGTGAAAGGTATACTTATCATCCACTCTAAATTATCAAGTGTTTCATTTGATTCTGGATCTACCCACCCTTTTATTTTTGAAAAAATTTCAAAGGGTATCACCATATTAACTTAACAATTGGATGTTTAGTAAGTTGTGACAACTCTTAATGGCACAATGGTTTCATCAAAATTCTATAATACTTCTCTAGATTTAGTTTGTGGTAAACTTATTCTTGAAAATCTTGTGATCCTTCTTATAATAGAATTTGATGTGATTCCTGGCATGGATTGGCTTTCTCAATATGGATATCATATAAATATTCAAAGAAGAAAATTCAAATTTCATCTTCTTGATCAATCTATGATCATCTATCGATGCAAGGATGAGTATGACCTTCTAGTGAAAATTTCATCAATCTTATGGGTGTTAATCCCAATAAATTAAGTTTATCATTCTCAAATGGTTGGGGAGAAGCTCACAATTAAGAATACACCCATTGTAAAGGGGGTTTGATGATGTCTTTCTGAACGAATTACCAGGTCTTCCATCAAATTTTGAAGTTGAGTATTCAATAGAACTCAAAACCAGTTCTATTTCTATTTCAAAAACACCATATAGAATTCCCCCAATTGAGTTATAGGAATATAAGAAGAAAATCCAATATAATTATAGAAAATGGATTCATTCACCCTAGTGTTTCACCTTGGGGATCACTTGATCTTCTTGTTAAGAAGAAAAATGGATCAATGAGTCTCTTAATTGATTATCGAGAACATAACAAGATCACTTTCAAGAAAAAATATCTTCTTTCCTGAATTCATGACTTATTCATGCACTACACAGATCTCAGTACTTTTCCAAGATTGATCTTCATTCAGGATATCATCAATTAAGGTCCAAGAAGGAAGATATTCCAAAGAGGTAATTCCGTACAAGGTATGGATACTATGAAATTATAGTGATACCTTTTGGTCTCACTAATTCCCCCACTATCTTCACGGATCTAATGAATAGAGTCTTTAGAGACTATCTTGATTAGTTTTTGGGAGTATTTAGAGATGATATTATTTTCTATTCAAAGAGAAATAAAGAATATGAAGATTACTTGAGAAGTTTACTGAAGACCCTAATAAAGGATAAGATTTGTGAAAATTTACCAAGTGTGAATTTTTTATTCATAAAGTTTCATTTTTGTGTTACATAATCTCATGAGGGTGGATATTTGTAGATCCATAAAAAACATATGTTATTGAAAGTTGGTCGTGACCAAAAATGGTTTCTAAGATCCAAATTTTTCTTGGTTTGTCTAGGTAGTATTGATGTTTTTTAAATTTTAATCACAATTATATAATCCAATAACTATGTTTACTTGAAAAGGAGTTAATTTCATGTTAATGGAGGAATGTGAAGAGGATTTAGAAGATCTAAAAATAAGTTTAGATAGTGCACCTATGCTCACACTACCTTTTAGTGGTGAAAGGTTTGTGATCTATAGTGATGCATCAAATAATTGGTTGGTTTGTGTTCTCATGAAAAATTGTATGGTGATAGTGTATTCCTCATGATAATTGAAAATCCATGAGAAAAATTACCCAACTCATGATTTTGAGTTAGTTGTGATAATCTTTGCATTAAACATATGGAGACATTATCTTTACAGTGAAAGGAGGGAAATTTATACTAATAATAAGAGTTTAATGTATATTTTCACACAAATGGATATGAATATGCGTTAAAGAAGAAGGTTGGAGTTGATTAAATAGTACAACTTCTCAATAAATTACCACCATGTAAAAGCTAACAAGGTGGTAGATTCTTGGAGTTGAAAGTACCATGATAGCCTATCCATGATGAGGATCACAAAAGATCCAATATTTATGGATTCTCAAATGATGGATCTTGAAATTTTAAAGGAAGTGGAGAAATCATGTCTTTATCAAATGAATGATCAACCATATATACATGAGAAGAAAAAGGAGGTTCTTAAGGAAGATATATAGCTACAAAACAATATGAGAAATATTCCTAAATTCAAACTTGATTGGGATGGAATATTAAGGTTCAAGAATTGGGTTTGTCTTCCTCCCATACCATAATTAAATATGGAGCTATTAGATTAGGATCATAGTTCTTCATTATCTATTCACCCTAGAAGAAAAATATGTACATGGACCTGAAAGAGTATTTATGGTATTATGGGATGAAAATAGATTTTGGAAAATACGTCTCTCGGTTATTTTTTTGTCAGTAAGTTAAGGTTCAGAGATAGAACTCTGAGGAGATGTTAAAACCACTAACCATACTAGAATGGAAATGGGAAAACATCACTATGGTATTGTTCTCAGACTCCCCAAAACATATAAATTACATAATTTTATATGTTTTATATTTTATCTCCTTATTAATTCAGAACACTTCAATGATATTATAGAGGATTTCCCTCTTGATCATCTTTCTAGGATATATGTAAAGGAAGTGTTAAGATTTCATGGATAACCACTTTCCATTATATCTGATCGGGATCCAAGGTTTACCTCGAAGTTTTGGATAATTCTTTAGTAGGCTTTGGATATAGAGATAAGTTTCATAACATCTTATCATCCTCATACTAACATTCAGTTTGATAGGATAATTCAAAACTCTATAAGACATTTGAGAGTGTACTCTATATATTTCAAAGCCAGTTTGAATCAACCCCTACCTTTGGTGGAATTTTCTTACAATAATAGCTTTCACTATTGTATTTAGATTGATTATTATGAATCCCTACAGATAAATACTTTAAAAAAACTAACTTACTAAGATATATTTTGGGAAAGAAAGCTATTAGGACCTGATCTTATTGATGAACTGGAAGATAAGGTCAGATATTTTCAACAATACATAAGATAATCTCAGAGTCGGTAAAAACATTATTTTGAAAATAGATAAAAACACCTAGAGTTTGAAGTGGGTGAAAAGGTGTTTCTATGAAATTTCTCCCTAGCTAATACTAATGAGATTTGGTAAGATGGGAATGTTTAGCCCAAGGTATATTGGTTATTTTGAAAGTCGGGATCGTGTTGGGGAGGTAGCTTACCGATTGAAACTTCAACTGAATCTCTCTCAATTTCAGGATGTGTTCCATGTACCTCTATCAAAAAATTATATACCTACTCCTTCACATGTACTAAACTCATAATTTGTGTCGCTGGAGCAATATCATTCTTATGAAGAACAACTGAGAGAGATTCTAGATCGATGCGAAAAAGTTCTAAAAAACAAGACCACTCGCTTCGTTAAAGTTTTGTGATGGAACCAAAAAATTGAGGAAGCTACATGGTAACATGAGGATATGATGGAGGAGATATATCCTCATATTGTTTTATCTATGTGATGAATTTATAGGGTAAAATTTAGTTTTATGGGGGTAGAATGTAACACCCAGATGTTTTAATGAAATATTTTCACTAATTGGTTTTTATTCAATAGCTTGTATTTCACCCAATAGTGAGTTTAAATGAACTATGAGACACACTTAATGTAATATGACCTTTATAACCAAGGCATTAGGTTATCGAGAATAAATATAACTAAATTATGAAAATGTATGGTGAAGTCATTGGCTACCAATTATTATATATTTATATTTTTGTATTAATAAATTTAGTGAATTGCTATTAGTAAATGAAATTAATGAAATATATATGTTATATATGTAATAAAATATTTTTTCTATTTATCCAATTGATATTTTTGTTATATAGTATGAATAAAACCTATTTGATGTATAAAAACCTATATTTTTTAAAAAATGTAATTTTCCACCTTTTAATGGGAAACCCCTTTTATATTTAGATTTTGACACATTATTAATTTTTTAGATAAAAAAATAAATATTTTTTAATAAGGATATGAAACTTTTCATTTTATGAATTTCAAATATTTTTCTGATAACTTTCAAGTTTTGATTAATAGTAAAAATACACTAAATTGTAAGTGAAGAAACTTTTTTCATCAAAATAATTTATTTGGTTAAATTATTATACTTAATGTTTTTAAAATATAAATAGAATATATTTTTATCATTCAATATAATGTATTTCATTATAATTAATTTAATAAAAAATTCATATGTAAAAAGATTTCAATATTTTGTAATGTTTTAACTTTTAAAAACTCATTCTCTCATTCCAACAATCGGATTGATTTTAAATTAATTACAAAAAATTATATATATTTAATTTGTAAAAATTGATTCCATAATTTGAATCAGTAGGTCCAAATTATATAAATAGGTTTATTTTATTTTTGATCATTATGGATTGTAACTTCGGTAATTTTTATTAATATGGTAAAAGTGTAAATTGAGTAATTAAGGGTAAGAATACTGCTGCAAAATTACAGTAACACTTGTATTAATATCATTTGATGATTTTTTTTAAACTAAATCATCCTTGTGTCAAAATGGTCTCTTTTGAATCCACTTGGATGAGATTAGGAAATTGAATTTATTTTATTCATATAATAGTTATATTTGTCTCACTCAAATTTTAATAACTAAATCATTTTTCTATAAGTCTATACAAAATATAAATTCTATTATAAAAACTTATTTTAAATATAAAATATTTTTCTTTATCATGGTAATTTATTTATAATTTTTATCAAATAAATATTTTCTTTAATAGCTTATATATTAATGATTTATAGTTATTTAATTGATGAAAATCAATAATATAGTTTTTATTAAACTAATAATACCCCTTAAAAGACCCAAACACTTGATCAAATATTATACCTCAATTATTTCTCGACCATAATCTTCCAAGGGTTGAGTTATTGACGATTTGGAGCCTTATAAAAAGGATTATGACACTTATATTATTTTATTTAATGTGAGGTTAAAGTTGTCACCTTCATAATTTAATAAGTATAATATTTTAAATACTAGATTTTACAGAAGATAAATTCAACTAAAAATATTATCTTGAAATATAAAATATTTATCTTAATCATATTATTTTATTTTTAATATCTATTCAACAAATAATTATATTAAATAATTACAAAAAACTGATGTCGTGACTATTTTATTAATAGAGATAACAAATAAATGTTATAAAAATGTTAAAATAAATATAATTTGGGATAATTAATATTTATAATGAATTTTACAGATTACCTTTAACTTTTATAAATATAATAAAATAGTTTGTTCGAAGTTAAATTATTATCTCAATATTTTTAAAAATTAATGAATTGAATTGTGTCAAAATTGACACTATTGATTATTTATCAAAATAATGTTTTATTAAATTATTTAAAATCCATAAAAAAAATTTAAAAATGTTAAATAATTATTATCTATTATAAGATGTTCTAATTTATTTATATATGGTCTATTTTACATCAAATAAGTAAATATTTCACCATTTTAATGTTGAATTATTTTTTACCCTAGTTAAAAATTAAATAGAATAACTAAGTGTTAATTAAAAGGATAAGGTTTAAATTGACAAAAATAACTATAAAAAATTTAATGGATGATGATATTGAATCCTTATATAATATAATCATACAATTTAGGTCATTTTGGAGGTCTTTGGATTGGGTTTTATTTTATTATAAATTAATATTTTTGAGGTTTCCAATAGTGCCCCACACCTCAATTATAAAAGGGAACATCCGCCCTCAACTATTCACTTCACTTCAAGCCTTCAAGCTCAGAAATACCCTGACCTTTTCACTTATCAACTTCTATAGTAATATTCTAGAATTTCTATTCTTCTTAAAATACCATCTCAAGTTCTCTAAGAGGAGATTTAGTGGAAGCACGTCGAAGAAGAGGTAATCTCCTCTACCAATTATCTCAAAATTCTTTCTTCTTCTACTTCCTCATCATGATTTGTTTCATTATAAAGTAATATCTCTAGTATAACATATTTAATAAGATTTTATAATGAATATAAAGCAACCATATTAAATCTTCTATCTATATTATGAAAAATGAAATCACCAAGTGTGCGTATGTACGGCTTACCGTCTCCACGCTGTGGTGTAATCTGTTTTTTTTTCACTACCACCTTACATGAATAGGAATAATGATGGAAGTAATAAATGTATATTATTATTATTATAAAATTATATTGATTTTTAAATATTATACCCCACCCACTTCAATATCGTTCAACAATTATGGGAATGATATGGCTTATCGTGCGTACGTACGATTTACCATCTCCACAGTGCGATGTGATTCATTCTTCAGTATCTTCATTAAAAAAAGATTATTTAAATGTAAAAACTTAATTAAAATGGTATATATAATGTTAATATCATTTTTAAATGATATTATTATCACCTAATAAGGAGAACCGTAATTTTTCTGACAGAACGTGTATAAGAACATAAAGTAGTTAATATTTTTGAATAACATGAAACAATGAAATGTTATTAATAAACAGATGATAATATGATCATATATGAATATTATTCTAAAATAATTAAATTATATTATTTAAATCATTAAACAAGAGGTTTGTATACATATAATGGAAATCAAAACTAAGGTAAGAGATAATTTCACAATCTCATTATTATCTAAGATTGTTTAAACCTAAGTATTTTCTAGGGTTACTTATCATCCACATCCATGTTTCCTAAATATTTAATATTATTTTTATTCCTATACAATTTTTTAAATTCAATTTTACCCATTGGTAAATTTTTATTAAATGGTATGAAATGATTCTTTTTTCATTATCTGATATGAGGTACTTTTTGACTTTTCCAGCAAAAGTACGGGGAGAATATTCTTTTTAACTTATATAGCATGAATGGTTTTTAGGTATACATAACACCTTTTTTCCATGAATCTTACTCTGTAAGTTTTCAAGCTTATTTTCAAATAAATTATTCTCTTTTAAAATTTTGTGGAATTTTGAGAAAGGAAGTTGTTTCTGAAGAAGAAATGATATTTTCCTCAAAAACTAATTCCAAGTGTTTATCGAAATTATTTTCCATCTACGATTATATTATTTAAATAGGGTGATGTTTCTATCCCTATAATTACTATGATTTTATTATGTTTATGATGGAATTATTTTTATGAAATCCATTTATTTATTATAGATTGTGATGGAATTATTTTTTAGAAACCCATTTTTGTTCCTTCAGTTATGTTATGATGAATGATTTATGTTTTTGTGGAACACATAAGAGTGATTTCATTATGAGATGGGTAGGACCTATATCCCCCTCCAATTCATTGGTTAAATATCTAGATATAATTATATATACATGGATGGAATGGAAAATATTCTATGTTCAGTAATATAGGGTTGGAACAAGGAGTGAACTCATATCAGTAATAGAATTTTTCTTCTATGATGATATTGGAAATAAGCCTTGAATAATATGAAATGACTTAATATGATTATTTGTATGCCACAAAACTTCATGTATTATTTTATGACTTCTGGAAGTATCTTCATTGATTCTTATAAACTATTATCCCTATACATTAGTGGGAAAAATCCCTCAAGGCATCATTGAAGCATTTTTGAGGTGATTGTGTTTGTTGACAAAGTGGACATCTGTGTTGTGATTGTTGAGAAATAAAACCATGAAATAAAAAAAATTACAAAGAGGGTTTCATGGTGTCATGTCGATTTCAATGGATATGTTTAACAATCCATGTTTTATTCAAGAACGTTGACAAAGGAATGGATGATCTGGAGGTGGTACAAAAAAAATCAAATACAAGGTGACGCCAATTTCTAGTGTTTGCAAAAATTTTGGGCCTGAAAATCGAAAAAAGGAGAAAAGTGGTTTTTGGAAAAGGGACTTGCGCGCCGTGTACTTGAATGAGAGGAAACTTGTGCACCATATGTTTTTCAAGATCAAAGAATCAAAATATGGAAAATGGATAAGGTTTGTGCATGTTTTTGAGTTGGTCGTGCAAGTGATTTGCGCGGCAGGAGACGTGCGCGCCGAGATTTGCACCCTGAAGGGAGACTTGCACGCCATCGCGCAGGGTGTTCAAATGCCTATAAATACAGGTTGACCCCTCATCATTCGGTGAAGAGTTCAACACTTAGAAAAATCAGAGCTCCCATCACACAGGTGTGGTGGTCACGCAAGTGGTGTGTGGTCGTGCAAGTAGAGGTTGCACGCTAGGTGATAGTTGTGCACCCAAGGTGGTCTAGGCGAGGATGGAAGAGAGTCGCGCAAGTTCTGAGTTGAAGAAGGAAGTGTTGCGCAAGTGGTTCGGTGACACTTGCACACCAAGTTTTGAAGAAGCACGAAAATTTTTGGTTGTGAACCAATGTTGGTTTGGGCATAAAAGGGTTTGCGTCATGCAAGTTTGGAGTTGGAGAAGCTTGTGTTGCGCACGTGGTTGACGTGGACTTGCGCGCTAGTTTTTTATTTCGTGCCTTCTTAGAGAAGGGTTCCAAGTATGTTTGGTTCACAGAAGTGATTCAGGGCTACGTGAAATTTGGAATATTGACCGATACCCTCGGTGCAAAGTGAATTTAATCTACAGGTGAAAGCTACACTTCAACAGAGCATCAACTTAGAACATAGGATATATTCATTACTAATAATTAAGAGACCTACAGGTCTATAAACTGTGAGTGGATCCTTTCTAGAGTAGTGAGAAATGGAAGAGGAAGAAGGTGATCCTCTCCACCAATAGTGATCTAGAGAGAGAGAAATAGGAAGTGACCCTTGGGAAAGCAGTGAGCTGACTATAAACTTTGTAAAGGTAGTGAGATTGGGAATAGAAGTGATCTATCCTGAACCTTGTAGAAAGCAGTGAGATTTAGTGGATTTTTTATAGCGTCACATCACCGTTGTATGCTCCTTGGACATAGCCCAGTGAGGGTGAACCAAGTAAAAATATTTGTATCTACCGGTTTACTTCCCTTCATTGCATTTAAAGCATCATCATCAGATAAAGAAGAAAATAAGTGATCATAATAAACACACAAGTGAAAACAAAGTGACCCTTGTAATAAAGAGGTCAAGATCCAGTGGGGTAAGAAGAATTTTGAAAAAGAATATCCATACCCTGATTCACCCCCCCCCCCCCCATCTCAGGGTATATAGGCCCCTATTGGTCCTAACAAACATGATATCAGGATATTTCATATGCAGGATAAGACTTACAAATGTTATGTTCTTATGTCTTATGATTATGATATGATTTATATTTAATGTGTTTACCCTTACTAAGCATATTACCTCACCCTTTCATATGTTTCATTTCCCTGGGTCATGAAGAAGGTTATTAAGTAAGATATGTCTAAAATAGTCTATTTATAAAGAAATAATTATGAGACAATATAGATATTTTATGAACTAGTTGTTTATGTTTCCAAATTTCTAAAGACATTATACCTATATGATCATGTCATGGATTTAATATAATTTTTTAATAAATATTATTCAATTTTTAATTAATACCAATATATGTAAAGTATGGTTCATTATATGGATATTTATCCATGTGCTTTTGAGGACACATCTTGGCATAAGATCAGGCTTGCATGACATATGGACCCCTTTACACATCATGTACTTCTTGAGAATCTTCTACATCTTGTATTTCCTTAATTTGTACTGGGATTTAAGCCCACGAGTAGCATGTCTTGGGTTTCTTTTATGAATAATTAAAATGTATCCATCATAGTGTATTTTGAGATATGATTTGATATTTTCTAAGGGTGACACTTCTTTTGGTAGGGCTCGATGATGGTAGTGATTAGGAGAGATCATCAAAGACAGGTGGGGGTTGGAAATCCTCTTATCATATCAGGGAATAGAAACTCAACCTATTAAGTGGAACCCTCCTGTTGAATCAGATAACGGTTCCTATACCTATTAAGTGGAACCATCTGATTAGATCGGGGCATGGTTCCTCTACCTACTGAGTGGTACCCTCCTATCAAATCATTATATGGGTCCTCTACCTATTATGTAGAACCCTCCTATTATATTAGAGCATGGGTCCTCTACCTATTAAGTGAAACCCTTATATCTTATCAAGTAAAGGGTCCTATACCAATTCAGTGGAATCCTCCTTTCATATTAGTTCATGGTTCTTATACCTATCAAGTGGTACCCTCCTTTCGTATCATGGCATGGGTTATCTACCAAATTAGCAGCACCCTCTGATCGTATCGAGGAATGGGTCCCCTACCTACGATGTGGAACCATCATATTGTATCAAGGTATGGGTCCAATACATATAGATTATGACCCCTAAAATTTTTAGTACAATGGTGAGGTGTGGATCCACATGGTTACTCCTTTAGACAGACACATGATATTTTAGGCATCTATGATGGACTTTTGGAACTATTGGCAGACTCATTTTCGTGAGCTGTGTTGTGAGATGAAGATCCCATTTCTCTCCCATCTATATTTATTGTATGAGCTTATATATATTTATATATATCTTTTTTTGGGTTTAGTTTCCCTCTTTATTTAGTTTGAGCTGAAAATTTACACCACATCTCTTATTTTTCCTCCTCCAATTTTCTTGGAATTTTATTCGGTATGTATAAACTCACCCTGCATGGGATTTTCCTACATGTTTCAACTCTTATGAAGACAACAGATAGGTCAACAGTGATTTCATAGGATCATAGGGATACCCATGTGCATTTCACCACATACAGTGTTCAGTGATCGGATATCTACAGTCAGGATCCCTTATAATTTCTTTTAAATGTATTTTCATGTTGTGAGATATTTTTTGGTTGGCCATGTATTTTTCTCTTTTACTTTTAAAATTACACTATCATACTATTCTATTTTCCATGGAGGTTATTTAATTCATTTATTTTACTATATATTTTACAGTATTTTTTTAATATTCCTCTATACTTCTTCATGGAGATGGTTGGGTGTGTGCATACAGGTACATTACTCAAAAGCATCCCATTTTTGTTATGCTGTTTAATGCTTATCGCCAGCCCCAAGCCTACAAAGGCAGGATTTGGGTAGTTTTAGCATTACCTTATGCAACCAGGTAGGCCCTGGGTAATTGGTTCATGACACGAGTCTAGTAACCTAGTATGATTCCCTCACTCAGCTACGCACATTGAGTACTAGTGGTCAATTGAATTCATATACAATTCTATGGTGAGCATCACTCAACCCTCCTAGAAACATAACCCACACATGTTCATATAAAGTCAAACCTACATGTTATCAGAGTGAATGACACACACAGAATTTGAGACATATATCAATACCCCACAACCCAGACAGGTCTCACATACTTTTTAAAAAATAAATGTACACTTTCTTTCTTAAATACAGTATATTTCTCAGCAAATATTAACTTAATAGGATATATAAATAAGCAATATCACCATAAATACTCATTAACTCACTCAATATAGTCCCACAAGACCCAATGGTCATCACACTACCTATCAAATAACTAAAACCTAAAATATCATTTGAAATAATAATTATTCAAATAAAAAAATAATAGGAAACCTATAGGACCCAAAGAACCATAAAATGGTAAAAGAAAATTAATGAATGGTGGTCAAGGAAGAACCAAAGAAACAAATATAATATAACTCTAATATATTATCAAAAAAATCATAAATAATATATATAGAGTCCCACCCCTAATAAATAACAATACCATCAATCATATCCTACCCTATTTTATCTTTTTGGTCCTCACCAAAGCCATCCACTAAACTACTTGTAGATAATATTTTGTTTTCCTCTATATATCACAATTGATCACATGGGTTGGTTCCCACTACACAATTATATAACACTCCAGGTACACACAAATACCTTATATAAACCAAAAATAATCAACATCAAAACATCTCAAATTCCATATAATTGGTTTTATTAGAAAGATGAAAAATAAATCCCCAACCTCCTTTGATTTATGTGTGTTCATTTCTAATAATAGAATCACCACTCCAAGTTAAATACAAATCCATCATTGCACTGTGTACAGTCACCTATGTAGAGTAGTATCATTATGATAGTCTTTATCATTAACTAGTAATCTCATCAACCATGCATGATACCTCAACAAAAATATAAGTCAAACTTCAAACGAATCACTCATGATCCCTAGGGTCATCAGCGATGTTGCCTCCTTGTCTATATCACAAAGCAGTCTCAAATATTAGCTTGGGAATCACCTCCAAGTATTATTTCCACCACTAAATCAAATCATCCTCTATATGATATGTTCCTAGTCTATCAATATCACAAATAAATACTCCAATATATGAAGTAGAGAACTAAATTAACACCAATATAATATTCTTAATCCCCACTATAGATATTCACAACCAAAAACTATCTCCCCAAATTATATAATTATCGTTAATAAAAATAATATTGATAAAAATCCAATAACCAAGAAATCAATAATCTTAAGGTTGATAGTGAACTCCCTTAACATATCCCAATCAAAATAGTGTGTTTCATACCAACACAAGGTTATCCCAAGACATGTTCATAGACTAAGTGTGATCGATTACAAGTCTCACAAGTATCCTAATACATAACTCAAAGTAATGAGGATCAAAGATTCCTAGACTCCACTAAACATCCCATACTAGTCTAACCCAACTATCACACATTGTAAAGCGTTATATATAGTTCATATATTATCATAAAACACAATTAAAAAAATATAACATGTAATTAGAGAGTATTTATGAATACATAACTTTGAAATAAGGACTTTCAGGTATAAGGTCAAATAGACCAAAATATTCCTCAAAAATAATCTCTTTACATTACTTGAAAATGATCCAAAACCATATATATGAAAATCACTAAACAATTATCATAATTCGTTTTACTCACCTAAGGTCCATGGACAAAATTCCAATAAAATATATTTTAGAAAACCATGACATTTTTTTGAAATTCTATTTCAAAAAGAATCTTTTAAAAACACATTTTCTAATTATAAATTATCTTTAAATAAAAATTATATTTAAATCACATTTTAAAAATCTAAAAAATCCATTTAGAACATAAAAACAACTCAACTACCAACTCATCCTATCATTCGATCCATAAAATCTTCCATTGACACTTTTTTGACCAATGTGTCACTAAATAAACCAATTAGTAAGATTTATAGTACTTTTTTACTATTATAACAACATGATCCCATCCTAGTTATTAGTTTATATAATTCTATTTTGAACAATAATGATGACTATAATTATATTATCACATTAGCATAAAATAACCAGAAGAAAAATTTACATAAGCTAGATGGTCAAAGTTATAAATGTGGAATGGTTTCCAACCTCAATTATACATTAAACTATCATTTAATCTTTTACCAACCCCATAAAAGACATATCTCATTATGAATTAACATGAATAAATAATTATTTTATTTTAAATTAAAAACATCTCGTGAAATAATCAAAGAAAAAATCATTAAATGATGGTATGATGTTGAAGTCCCAAGTGACAAGGTGTTTTGTACTCCCCTCACACTCTCAATCTTACTACACAAAAAGTTATTACTAATTAAAATTTATTTTAACCATTTATTTACACATTTTTTATAAAATCCCAAAAAAATAAATTTTCATGATTCCTTAATCAAAATGACGTGTTATGTTGATAATAAATCTGTCATGAGACACCTCAATACAAAAAGAAATAAATATCCATTATAATGACATGATTACCCTATGCTATCATGAAATCACCCTCTAAATCTCTAACTCATCTATCACAAATTAAAGAAACTAAATTAATAATAATAAATGAAGAGAAAGGAAAAACTTTTACCTTGACTTAGAATAATGCAATACACTTAGGCCAATTAGATCAACGGTGGATAAGGGAGAAGAAAGGGGAAGAAAGTAATAATGTTGTGCTCTCTTTTGTAATAATGGAAGGAGAAAACCCTAAAGGTTTTTTAAGAAAATACCCCTAAAAAGATAAAACTACCTCCCCCCCACACTTTATGTATGGGATAGGTAACCCCATTGGACTCCTATTGGATCCCTAATAAAAGATTTATGGACCACTAGTTTCCCAATGGAGCTAGGGGTGTTATATACCACTTCTAAGGCCACCCGACCTCCAATGTATAGTCATTAGGGTTTTTATGGGAGTCTTCTACACCATCTACCATGGAATATCCCGCCCATAATGAAATTACATCATCATAATTTTTCATGGATTACACCATGTCTAATACCACACTTTTCAAACTCATAAAAATTTAAAGGGGCCTACCTTCTAACTTATTTTCAAAAAAAATACCCAAAAACTAAATTCACTTAGGGATAACATTCCTTTATTATATTGTCACAAAAATATCTGATTAATTACAAAATATAAATAACAATGACTTTTTCTTCCATAAAAAATGAAACTATTCATTTCACCACAATTCTGGATTTATTGGGAATTTTAATCCATCATTGAATAACCAAATTATATCCATGACGACCAATCAATATTCTATTTCATGGCTTAAAATCAAATAAATCTATTCACTAAAATCAACACTGCTTGATTTCTAAGATTCTAATTCGTCCCTCAATTATTATCATCTCATTATTCATATTTTTTACTCTATATTTCTATTAACTCTCTCATGGTACAACTATAATCACATAAGAACCCCACTTGTATTTGTCACTAAGACATCAATATGGACCATGTATGCATCATTTTATCTCAAAAAGAGGCATCCAATCAATTTTAGGTCCTATGGAACTCCCCACTATTAGAACATATCATTGAGACCTAATCATACTTGATGATTCTTCCCATCATGTTAATCATGTAGAGACCCATGATTTTAGCTTTATGGAGTTTGTTAATTTTTTATGGTTTTTAGTTAATAAGGGTGTAATAATAATTTTCATTCCTTGTGTTGGAATTTTGAATACATCGTTAGATTTTAGATGTGATGTTTAACCTAGGTTAATGGTTTGGTAATTTTTGAATATGTTTGGTTTTCCCTAAACATGTTGAGTGTCAGTGAGAAATTATTATTTACTTAATTTCCTAATTCATTTTAAATGAATTATCTTTACAAAATAAATAATGTGGATTTTTGTTATTTTATGGTGATAGAGAGGAAATGTTGGAGAAACGTAGAGCGAGATATTTATATAGTGACATGGAAAGTTAAAATAACTGAAGGGGGTTTTGAATGGGAGGAATTTAAATGTAAAATAAAAAAATAATTAATGTATGATTATTCCATGAGATTAATGAGTAGAGTTAAAATAAATTGAATGAAAATTAATTGATGGAAAATATTTTCACCATTGGTAATTTATTGGAAATAAATATATTATTAAAAATCTTTTATAATTGGATAACCCCAAAAATTTTATCATTATTTTGGATTGGAAAACTGAGAATATGAATGAAAAATGTGATTTTTTTAGATGAATGGTATGTGGTGATCATCATGATAATTAAAGGATGTTATAATCATATAATCTAGGTAGGTGTTCCACAATTCACATCTTTTTAACAATTCGTGTGAATTCAAGATGTTACTTCTCTTAATGTTTGATAAATTATTCATAATATTCCAATTATAGGAGTTGAAGATAATTGGGAAATGAGATTATTGATATATATATATATAATGAATGATTTTAATTGGTATAATTACTTAAATATTATTAAAGAATATGAAATTAATGTGACCGGATAAGAAATGGTACATTATTATAAAGAATCATAAATCTAGTGAGATGATGGATGATAGATTATGACATATATAAAATAGTCATTCTAAGATAATATATTAGATAGTTTATTAATTGGATGGTTTTATGTGAAAATTTATAAATAGTTGAATTAGAAATGATATACGGAAATGAAGTTGGTGGGAATATTATTCTTGATGAAAAATTAAAATTTGAAGATTGTGAAATAATTGATATTTTTGAAATATAAGAAAGGGGAGGACTAGAATTTTTAGATTAATGAGAACTATAATTATATTATGATGTAATTTTGGTTTCTTTAATTTTTAGTAGAATAAGAGTAGAATTATATCATGACAAATGTTTTGAAATTATATTAATTAAAAGAAAATATATTGAAATACAAAATTAATGATTTGATGTTAACTATTGTTCAAATTTTTATGTGAATTATTTTATTTAATTTTTTATAGTTTAATAATTATTTATATTGGTTATTTATTAATTAATAGATTTTTATTCAAGTCTCCAATGTGGATTTAGGGACTGGAATAGTGATAACTCATAGAAAAACATTAGAGTTAAGATGATTAAATTTATGAATTTTTTATTACCCAGTAAAATTCATTATAGGGGTAATTTGAATAACTATGATTGGGAGTTAAATTGATGGTGAGGGATAGTGGATTAAGTTTTAGTTAGTTACATTGGGTTATTCCACTTCCTCATAAGACTGCGCCACATTATGTAGTGGAAGACTTATAGAAAATGTGTTACATGGAGTAATGTGAACTTTGCAAGAGTCATTCCAACCAAAATGGGGATATCCAATTATATTAGTGGTCATATATTATATAACATGTATGGAATTTTGATATTGAATTCTGTTGATAGATATGGTAGAACTAAAATTTAATAAAAACCTAAATTTGAAATCTCTAGTGTGAATATACAAAGATGAAAATGTGGAATGTTGTAATAGAAAATGTGGATTTATTTAATGGGATCATTTAATAGGTGTTGGATATGTTATGAGGTATTGGTACTTTCATATTGTAATAATAATAACCCAAATCACCCAAATGACACTCTTTGCATGCCTTCATATAACCCCGGGAGCACTATATGATACTCAAGGTCTAGAAACTAGTGTTCTATGTCTCAGAGTACAATAGGGAATAAGTTTACCTACTAGATTTCAGAAACTAAAAGTAATAAAATTGGAACAATATGGATGATATGAATTGAATCTATCAATAGTACACAAACCATGAGTAATTCAACAGTATAAATAAATTCGAGTACATGTGGATAAGTACCAAATTCAAACTCCAAGCATCAATTCCAACACTAATAGAAACTTTAATAATACAAAAAAACTATGAATAGAAATAATAATAACCTAGATATAAACTAGTACATATGAGTTCATTCAAAATACATCATGGAGTTGTTCGTCCGCTAGAGTGCACATGTAGGGTGTGAACATAAATTACTCAATAAGATACAACCAAAGTTACAACACACAGGAAATGTGATAGAGTTAATCCATCAAATAAAACTACTCATTTACATAAATATACCAGAAAAATGGTTTCATAAATAATTATCAACCATCACATAGTATTAGTAGATAAGGAAGTACATAACAAATCAGTATCAATTATAATTGATAACTCCCAATAATGGTAGAATATATACTACATATAACTACTTTTAACTAAGAGCTCTGAATATAAAACATTCTAGCCTAAAAATCCTTGATTTTAATCCTAGTAGTCAAGTGTTCAATAACACACACATACAAATATTTACCCACACATACAAGTAGATGTGTTTACAATGAGTGTGGGTGAAACACCTATCCCAAAGTGGAAAGGTAAATAGGTAATGAGTTAGGAAAACCTAAATACCCATCCCAATTATGATTCAAGAAATTAATTCCCATCCTAATAAATATTTAATTATAAAAATTTTATAGGGATTTATAGCCCTTTTCATTCCCTAAACATGTTCATGAACGTTAAATATGGAATAAAAATTAAGGGATTTACGATCATTTCCATCAATTCAACCAATTCTCCAATAATGGGTACCAAGTCTAGAGATAAATATAGTACAATATAACATTCTATGATCAAGGTTAATATTTCTGACAATATTAGTCCATAATCATAATTTAGAAATGAATCGATATTCTAGACATGTGGGATAAAAATAAATATTCCATAAAGCATAATTGAATATATATAAATAATATTATAAAAAGGGAATAAGAAAGTAGACACAAATTAAAACATATTTATAATCATGAAATGGAATACTTTGTAAAACACCATGCCCAAAATAAATCATGTGGTGGGTGTAAATTCAAGTTTCACAACACTTCAACCAAATATTTCACTAAAAACATGGGTAACCACTAGTGTGTATCAAAAATAACTAAATTGGAAAGATAGTGTTGGATATAACTAAAACATATTTATAGTAACCTACATAATGGGTAAAAAAGTTCCCCTATAACCTAAAAAAATTTCTAAATATTTATGGGGTAGTAACTACTATGTGTTAGTAGATTCGTAAGTGATAGACCCAATATAGTATTAATCTCAGCCAATTAAATCCTAAATCATCCCGAATAATATTTAAAGGAGGTATAGGTACCTACTTTAGGATGCAAATTTAAAATCATAATTAATTTCAAAATATGTTTTTATTTTTTTAATATATATTATAGAAAACATACATTTGGGTTTCAATCTTATCAAATGTTTTACTTCAAACTCTATACTTTTGAAAATATAATGTAAAACAAGTTTTGAAGATAAAGTGGTTTTAAAAAGTCTTGTTGTGTTGAAAACGTTTTTTTAGAAAATCCAGAAGGAATTTAATGCTTTGTGAAACAAAAATATGTGAAGGTATTTAAAAAAATTCTAATTTGATTTGGATCATAATTGAGGAAACATTTTAAGTTTAAGTATCACATAAATTACTTTCTACTTGAAATAATCCTATCTGTTACATCACCACATACTGAAATATTAATAAATTTTAATTAAGGATGATTGACTTATAATTATTATAGTTCAAAGAAGGAAGTAATTATTTTATTAATATTATATATTAAAGTCACAATAATTAAAGATTATATTTAAATGTGGTCACACTATCAACGTTCCTAAACTTGCTTTACCAAGGAGATCATTCCCATATCCATTACTATTCTATAATGGTTCAAGAGTAAAACCTTGAAGTTGTGTATAAAAATAAATTCCGCCAACAATAATTTATTT
This sequence comes from Viscum album, assembly GCA_963277665.1. Lineage (NCBI taxonomy): Eukaryota > Viridiplantae > Streptophyta > Magnoliopsida > Santalales > Viscaceae > Viscum > Viscum album. Next base: position 1,221,358,664 of record OY728131.1, on the reverse strand, counting down.
AACGACATTAAAACAGTAAATTATACATGCCTAAAGATATTTATTTAATACACTCAAAACCAAGATAAAGGTCATTATGGGTTAAAAAACCCCAGAAAAAAATTAGAGTTAATTCACTACCCAATCACATTTCTTTTTCCAATTAAGATCAAAGTTATCCTTAGTTATTTATGATAAATAATTAATTAATTTGTGAAACATGCTCCCTACTTAACCTTTTATTATTTAATATCAGTAATTGAAGGTAATGGACTAAAAACATCACGAATATATAAAATATTTTAATCTATTAGAGATATACTAGTTTAAATAGGTACCAAACCATACATAAATCTCATATTTGAGTTGACCAACTTATATAAAACCCTTAAAGTAAAAATTAAATCTAATACATGTAATTTAAAAAAACCAAGCTTCCTAGCATTCTTTAAATATAAAATAATTTTAATATATTATTAAAGAATTTAAAAAAAAATTCATAGTTTCATAAATTAAGAAAATTTTTATTTATTTGTTTAAGAAAAATAGTGGTAGATGAATAAAACTAATGTTATAAGGAATTACATACAGTTCTAAAATAAATACCAATAAAATACACTTGATGAAAACTTACAACACTCTTATGAAATCATATAATCCCTTAAATACCATAAAAATACATCTCATAATTATTTTCAAAAAATTACATATGATACTAAAATGACCATATTGAAAACCAAGAAAAGTATATTAAAAACCTTGGATTAATAATAAAATAATTATACCTGTAACTAATTTGAACAAAACCTCAATTAAATCATGCATACTAATCCCTAAATCAAAGTCTATAATCCTGAAAATACCAAATAAATTTGTTCACACCAAATATCCAGAAAAATTAAATAATAAACAATAAGAAACTCACTTAGGACTACTTTAACCCATGAAATAGGGATCCCAAGAACTAAAATTTATTTCACAATGGATTTAGTGAAATACCAAATCATGAAACCCATTAATAGTAAAAGAAACATGCAATGATACATGAGAAGAATAGAAGAGTATTTAATTGGATAAATCACCTTGGATTCTTCATAAATAACTCCCATAAATTTTCCATTAATAAAGTAAGTATGTGGAGGGATTAAAAATACCTAAGGAGATCCAAGAAGGATCTCTCCAATGGATAGAAGTAATAATGGTAGATGAAAGGAAAAAATGTGATAAAATGGTTGGTAAATAAGAATGAATAGACAATTTAAAATAAAACCCATGGTTGGGTCTACTAGGTACACATTGGAGGGACACCAAGTACCTAGTGGAACCCATATGAATTACCTTTAACTACTCAGCTCATTGAGGGCCTAGTGAGTTCCCACTAGTTACTCAATGTCACCTACAGTCTAAAGGTTGTTGGTGTCACCCCCTCTAGATTACCTAAACTCTGAAATTCTTAAGAGAACATGAAACACGTCCAAAAACACCTAATAATTCATCCTTGTACTTCAAAAATATGATCCTTATTCCAAAAATAAAAAGCAACCCCTCAAATAGACCAAAAAATTCAAATAGTCTTAACCTTTTATCACTTATACTCCTCGAGATTGAATCAAAGTCAAATAATTGGGACATAGTCCACTAAAACATCACAAAACATACAAATTCTCGTCCATGAGATTTCTATGGAGACCCCCCCCCCCACAATGCCCAAGAAACATATCAAAAAATCCAAAAAGTCACAATACACACATTCATGCCAATCTCAAATCACTAAATCATGATCACATCCCCAATTGATGGCCCAAAATAAAAATAAAAACATATATATCACCTCAAATTTCTATATATTTATTATATTTCAAATCTTTATCCATAAAACATCCCAGTAATCTAATATCAATATCCGTTATATGAATTCATACCCCAAGTAATTGTCACTATTCGGCTACATGGCTCTTAAGACCCAAAGGAATAAATATACTACTATAATATTAAAATAACCAAGAACTATAATCACTTATATAATCTCCTATAAATTACCAATCCGATGAATACATCCCAAGGCACTCCCCGTTACAGGAATTACCTCTGGTCTTCAGATCCATATTTATTTTTTCAGACAATTTATTAAAATTGTTCATCTAACAATACAATTTTTCAAATTATATTTCAAAATTCAATTTCAAAAAACTCACATAAAAAATTACTTTTTATGAATCCATCAATTAATAATACTTTATTAGGAGGACACAACCCTTTATTATCTTCTAATAAAACAACATGTTGAATGGTCGTCCAAATAGAAACCATCCATTTTATATTTGATAAAATATAAGTGCACATAAATTAAAATAGAAATATAATTTACGACCTAGTCAAATAAAATATATAAATTAATAAGAAAATAAACAATATTTTTTAAAAAAATCACACTTAGATAAGAATTAATAACTAACATGGTAACTATATGTCAAGAAATTAAATAAATTATGATTTCAAAACAATAAAACTAGGATGGAACATAAATGGTAAAAAAACTCTATAAAATTTCTCAATGTTTGGAATAATATAACTATACTTAGTATTGAAATATTTAATAAAATACTATTAACAAAAAAATAATTGTTTTCATTCAAAATAACAAATATGTTATCCATATTAACCAAATTATCCAAATTATATTTATATATATACAGATATGATATTATACATATAAATATATTTATATTTATATATATATTTAAAGGTTGGGACTAAATCCTCATTTATTATTAAAGCAAAGCAAAGACCTCTTTAAATGGGTAAAGGGAGACCCATTACATAACTCGAAGACCTAGTGGGAATTTATCCCATTACATGGCCCGAAGGCCCAAATTTTTGTCCCAAGGCCCATTCTATGAAAAGTACTACTATAGTACCTGCCTGCTACAGTATCACATAGTTCCCACCACTGCTACAGTTCCCTACTGCTGCTACATTGACCAGTTGCCGCTATAGTGACTGTTGTTTCAATAGTGTTTCCACTACTACAGTACACTGCAGTACTGATCTCTACATCACTTTATTTATCCACACATACCAATAATTGAAGTAATTATACTAATACATCATCCATAGTTTTGGTTCCTCCCTACCTACTTGAATTTCCCTAAAAATATGATCTTTCGATGTAAGGATATCTAGGGAGATTTTTATGGGTTACTTATCAAGTATCGCCAATCCTATATCTTTACTTATCTCAATCAAAACTATCCTAGTTGCTATAAGTGATCAATGATATCATTATGTAGCTCTAATATCACTTTATATTGAAAATTAATGGAATCCCTAGAATATCACTTGGATCTGGTCACCACCAAACCCTATGAGTGTTCCTCAATCCCCAAGGGTTATTGATTAGCACTTCAGGACTTAGAGTATAGTTGGAGAGAAATTTACCTACAAGGGTTAGATAACTAAAAGTAAAAAAATTAGTAAAATATGGATGAGATGAGTGATATTATGCAATAATATAAAATTAGGTATAAGACAATAGAAAAAATTATGTAAGGTATACATGGATAAGTTCTAAACTTAAGATCCAAATTCAAGTTCCAACAGTGATAGGAACCCAAACTGTGCCAACTAATTCCATTAATAGTAATAATAATAACCCATATATCAAATAATACCTATATGTGCCTAAAACATTGATCATGGAGTTTCATGTCCACTGATGTTCACATTATAGGTGTGAGAATAGCATAACAAATAGGAAGCTACCAAAGTTACAATACATTGAGAATACTCCCATGTTTATGAATCAAATCAATTTGTTCATTTAAATAAATATATAAGACTAAGGATTTCAAAAAAAAAGTTATCATCCAATACATAGTAGTAGTATATATGGGAGTACTTAGTGAAGCAGTACCAACTATAAATGATAACTCCTTATACCAAGAGTATACATTCACAAAAGTCCTTCTTTAATTCGAACACTATAAATATGATACATACCTATAATGAAAACCATGATACACATCCTAGAAATCGAGACTCTAATAACACATAAGTACACATATGTACCCACACATATGAGTATAAGTGTGTGTAATTATTTAGGGTGAAACACTTATCCCAAAGGGGAAAGGGAGTGTGTGGGAAAGTCTGTGAAACTAGATTTCACATCCCAAGTAGGAGCTAAGGAATAACTTCCCATCCTGAGAAATAATGAATAGGCACATGTGGATAGGTTTTATGAAACTTTTCATGTCTTTATCCAGATTGACGATAGTAAATAGGCCATACACAGTTAGGGATTTACAACCCTTCCCAAACTATCAACCTATTCACCAATAAGGGGTACTTTCTCAAGAGATATACATAACACAATATAAAAGTATATATCCAAGGTTAACATTCTTAGAAATATTAGTTAGTAAGAAATGTATATTAATGCAACTATATTCTAGACATGTTTTAATACAAATAAATGAATAATAAATAAGAAGTGAATGTAAGGAAATCATTTTACTTAAAGGGGAAAAAATAAATTGACATCAACTCAAATGTGTCACCATTAATGTAAGAGAATAATTATTAAAAATCCATAGAGACAATTAATTCCATAAAAAATCATTTGGTGAGTGTAAATTCAAGGATCACTACTCTCAAACCAAACATGGATTTAATAATAACATGTATAGCCACTAGTGTGCTTGATATATGAAAATTTGGGAAAATATCATTGGACATAACCACCACTTACTCTTCGTAGCCTAAATAAGTTGTAAATGTTTACTATGACATATCCTTCAAGGCTCCAACTCATGAAAGGGTAGTAACTAGTATGAATTATTAGAATACAAAATGGAAGACCCAATATAGTGTTAGTATTATCTATTACATTCCTAAATCATCCAATATTAGATTTAATGATGGTGTAAGTGTTGAATTTAGGATACCTATTTAAAATTAGAATTTGTTTCAAAATAGGTTCTCATACTTAGTGTCTACTTTAAAAAATATATACATTTGTGTTTCTTTGATATTAAATGTATTAATTTTAAATATAGACTTTTATAATAGTATAAAAAAAGTTCTTAAGTGAATGTTTCATTATAAAATGTCATGTTATAGTGAAATAAGTTTTGTAAAAAATCATGAGCATGTTTAAATCTTTATGAAACAAATATAAGTGAATGTTTTAAAAAAATAAAATTTTTGTCAGAAACCAATTAATGAAACAAACTAATATTTGGAATCAAATCATTAATTTTTACTTTAAAACAACCCATCTATAACCTTTCTATAGATGAAACCATTAACCTAGGTTTAGTATGGATTGTTGAGTTATAAATAATTCATGTTAAATTGGTAAGAAATGATTTTATTAATAATATATTTCAAAGTCATAAGAAGAAATGGTTATATTTAAAATAGGTCACATTTTCTATTTTTATCATCTTACTTCACTAAGGAAGCCATTCCAATGTCAATTATAGATTTTAAAAGGTTTGATTGGAAAGCATTCAACTTAACTAGAAATGTTAATTACTATTAATGATTTCTATTTAAGAACCCTAAAGAAATAAATTTCAAACACCCTTATATATTTATATGATACTCTATAAAATAAATTATATTTTATTATAAATTTATAATTAAGGAATTACCTAATCACATTAATAGTTAAAATTAATATCAATGTTTCCCTTGGTTATTTATGATCAGTAATTAATTAATTCATAAAACAAGATTCCAAGTTAACCATTTATGATTTATAATTGGGATATTGAGGTCATATAATCCTAATATCAAGCATATTAAACAAAGCTAAACCTATTGGATATGATATCAAAATCACTAGGTATCAAACGATGCTTAAATCACATATTAGAATTAATTAATTATCAAAAAATCATTAAACTAGAAATTAAAGTTAAAACATGTGATTTAAATATTTTTCCAACCAATAAAATATGTTTTGAATATAAACTAATTTGAATATATGGATATTTTTTTTCAAAATAATTTATCTATACATTAATAAAAATTATAATTATTTTATTTATAAGTTTAATAAAAATAATGAAAATTAATCATAAGAAACATTTAATGTATTCAATATGGTTTGAAACAATATTCTAATTAAATTTAATTGATGAATCCTTCCCTCGTACGTTGATTCCATTGTATAATCCCTTAAACACACAAAAACACATTCCATAGTCACTTATAACCAATTACCCATGCTACTAAAATAACCAAATTGAAAACCTGGTCAAAACTTATCAAAGACCTGGGTACCAAAATAATTATTCTAGTCACTAATAATAATAAATATCCAATTAAATCAAAATTAATAATCCCTGAATCAAGTTACGATATCAAGAAAACCCCAAATCCATCTTTATAGATCAAATCTATACCGAAATTATTGGCACTGGAAAATGCATCCCCAAAATATTCCAAATGCTTCCAAACATGATCCAAGATCATATCCCATTTCACAAGCTTAAATTTGGTAGGTTGTAGGGCTTGAACGAAGTTATGAATTAGGAGTTATGGATATTTGAATTTGGTCTGGAAAACTTGTTCTCAGAGCCCATTCATGAAGCTCCCTACGTGATCGCGGAGCAAGGGAAGTTGATCGGAGCCTCTACGAGAGCCGTGAAGCTCAATGACAGTTGGATTCGTGGTTATGAAGAACATGAGGGAACTTGACCAGAGCCTCCACAAGCACTTTGAAGCTCAATGACGGCCATCTCCATGATTACGAGAAACTTGAGAGGGAACTCCCTCAAGTTGCAGAGCATGATTTTCTTTAGGACGCACATTTGTGCTTCGCAGTGCACATTTGTGTTTCGCGGAACGCTTCATAGATCTTCGTCGCCTATAAATACCCAACTCACCCCCCCCCTACCCCCACCTCATAAGGATGGTCATTCCACCCCTTGGGAGATCGATCTCCCATTTTGCAGAGCTTCAGGGCACCGCAAAGTGATGACCTTTGCAAAGGGATCCACGAGAGGCTTTCCTATGTGAGATGCTTTTCTCTGCGAGATTCTTTTCTCCACAAAATTAGTTGCTCTGTGAGACTCCATGATCCACAAGCATATTTCCTTAATGAAGATACTCTGCGAGTCCATGCTCCGCGAGCAGCTTTCCTTCGTGAAGCTGCTCTGCGAGTCCATGCTCTGTGAGAATCTTTCCTTCGTGCAGCTGCTTTGTGATCCCACATGCTCTGTGAGAACCTTTCCTCTATGGAGATACTTTGAAAAGACCTATCATTTTCAATGCTCCAAACTTCATGCCCACAAGTTTGTACCACGGGGGATGTACCCCCACACCCCCACTCAGGTTCGATGTTAGGTTTCAGTCCTGACCCTCCAGTTCGGTCCCTTCACTTCCACCACTGACCTCCATGAAAAATAGAGAGTCACTTCATGAAATTTTCACATCACGACATCGAAATTTTCCATTGTTCCCTTATACACATACATATTCCACCTATGGAATACCATGATTCGAGATACTCCTCCAAACACCATGAAATACCCTGAGTCGACATCTTCCTTATGGTCTCTTTCACATGTCATGAGTTGAGATTCTCATTGACAATTCCTTGGTACATTTAGTCAAACCATTCCTGAAGTAACTCATTGAAACCCCACCACCTGACTCCTATGCCAGGTTGAACCAAAAAGGATTTCTCTTGCATAAGTCCCAAGACCAACCATTTTTTGGTGCCTTATGCCTAATAGTCCTCTCTATATGACTATACAATGTAGTACTCCCTATGTTCCAAACATAGGATGTGTCTTGCTCTAAATAAGAGATTCCTTATGCTCCAATATTAAGATGCATAATATTCCTCTCTACATGATTATAAATTATAATACACCTTATATGAAAAATATGAGATTCCTCTTTCCCCAAACAAGGGATGCCTTATGTGCTAAGCATAAGATGACAACAGCCCTCTCTATATGAATATAAAATGCAGTACACCCTATGTGCCAATCATAGGATTCCTCTTGCTCTATGTGAGAGATGGATTATGCTCCAAGCATAAGATACCAACAATCATCTCTATATGACCATAAATTGTAGCATGCCCTATCATTCAATAGGATTCCTCTTTTCCCAAAGAAGAGATGGATTATGTGAAAATCATAAGATACATCATGATATTATTACAGTGGCATAATTTCATGAGTCATGGAATCCATTAAAACATTCCATCACTCTGCCTCATGCTTTGCGTGTCCTTCATTCGGATCTTTATCCTCTTTCATGTCTAAAGGGACCCCCTAATGGCCTAGTCCTATGCTGCCTCGGCTCACCTACTATCATGGGCCAATGCCCAGGAAGACTTCTAATAACAGTTCGAGTTAGCTCCTGTGTTTCGAACACGGTTAATAGACGACCCTCATTTGTTTGTCCCCATTTTCAGGCTAACGTGATATGGATGTTGTGTTTCGAACACTGACAATAGTTATACTCCATCTCTACACCATCGTAATTGCATTCCGAATGTCTGGAATGTGATTCACACCTTTCATCTCCCTTTGTTTGTTTTGATTCCAATGCCCTTGGCGTTATCCTGCTTGTGCACTAGCACAGAAGTGTATACCTCAATTATATTCCTCGACCCACCTGTGAGTTGAGGTGCCCTCATAACTAGACATGAGGAAGACCCCCGGGCATCTTCCTCACATAAGCCTCATCCACCTTTGTCACTCCATAGCGTCACCCAGGCAGTGTCCATGCATAAGGACCATGCACAATTGTAACTACATATTATCACTAGAGAAACATCCATACATAAGCCCCATGCACCATTGTCACTCCATAGCGGCACCCGGGCAGCATCCATGCATAATCCCCATGCACAATTTCTTCACCCTAGTGGCACCCGGGTATCTCCCTTGCGTAAGCCCCATCCACCATTTTCGCTTCATAGAAGCACTCGGGAAGTGTCCATGTGTAATCCCCATGCACAATTACCACTCCATAGCCGCATCCAGGTAGCATCCATGTGAATCCCAATGCACAATTGTCGCTCCATAGCAGCACCCGAGCAACATCCATGAATTAGCCCCATGCACAATTTCCACTCTATGGCAGCACCTGGGAAGCTTCCCTGCGTAAGCCCCATCTAGCATTACCACTTTGTAGCGGCACCCGGACAACTTCCTTGGGTAAGCCCCATCCACCATTTCCCCTCCTTAGTGGCACCCAGGCAGCGTCCATGCGTAAGCCCCATGCACAATTGCAGCTTCATAGAGTCACCCGAGCAGTGTCCATGCCTAAGACCCATGCACCATTACCACTACATAGCGGCACCCAGGCAGTATCCATGCATATTCCACAGGCACAATTTCCACTCTATAGCGGTACCTGGGCAACTTCCTTGCATAATCCCCGTCCACCATTTTCGCTCCATAGCGGCACCCAGGAAACATCCATGCGTAAGCCCCATGAAAAATTGTTTCTCCATAGTGGCACCCAGGAAGTGTCCATGCGTAATCCACATGCACAATTTCCACTCCATTGCGGCACCCAGGTAGCATCCATTCATAATCCCCATGCACAATTACCACTTTATAGTGGAACCTGGGAAGCTTCCCTGTGTAAGCCCCATCCACCATTGCCGCTCCATAGTGGCACCCAGGAAGCTTTCTTTCGTAAGCCCCATCCACCATTGTCAATCCATAGAGGCACTCAGGAAGAGTCCATGCATATGTACCATGCACAATTGTTGCTTCATAGTGTCACCTGGGTATCTTCATTGCATAAGCACCATCCACCATTTCCGCTCTGTAGCGGCACATGGCAAGCTTCATTGCATAAGCCTGAACCATCATTGCCCCTCCTTAGTGGAACCCGGGAAGCTTCCTTTCATAAGCCCCATTCATCACCCTTCATGGATTCACCTTTACACCATGATCATCAGGTCCTTGCCGCCTCTTGATTCACACACTGATCATGGATCATGTGGGCTTAGAGTAGTAAGCATCCACCATTAAATCTTCTACGGGTATCCTATAGTGTAATCCCCACACCATCTAAACTACGTGGTCTTTGATCCTTGCCAAGGCAGGGTACATAGGAAGCCTCCCTGAGGTTCAATCCCACCGACCATTGGTTCTGACTCCCTTCACGTTGGCTCACCACACCCTTCCCGAACTACGTGGACTTTGATCCTTGCCAAGGCAAGGTATGTAGGACACCTCCCTGAGGTTCAAGAGCAACAACCATCGGTTCTGACCCACTTCACATCGGTTCCCACCATCCCGAACTACGTGGAATTTGATCTTTGTCAAGTCAAGGTACATAGGAAGCCTCCATAAGGTTCAAGCCAAACTCCCATCTGTCCCGACCACTCTGCATCGGTCCACCCCCATCCTCCATGAAAATAAACTGTACGATCCTTTTGTCTTACATGACACTAAACAGTCCCCTATCCAACAGTAAGTGGTTTTCAATCCCCTATCCAGCGGTAAGCTGTTGTTAATACCATCCAGCGGTAAGCCATTTTAAACCCCATTCAGTGGTAATCCATTTTCAACCCCATTCGATGGTAAGTCATTGAAGTCCCCAATCAATGGTAAGTAGTCGTTAGATGAACTATGAAGACTTTTATTATCTACTATGGGGATACGTAGGAAGCCTCCTTGTGGTTCAAACTCATCACCCATGTCTGATTCTGGTCTATCCCTCGATCCCTTGTGTTCGATGAAGATCATGACCCAACCTAGAAGTTCTATTTCCTCCAGATCCCATCCATGAATCCGTTCTCACGGGTCGCCTTCTCAGGTATCCCATCGTCCCACTGAACTATGTGGACTTTGATTCCCTACCATATGGATACATAGTAAGTCTCTTAAGTCTCAAGCCCAACATAACCATCATCATCACGTGGGATCCATCTCATTATCCCTCCACTTCATTCAACTCTCCATCATCCATCTTGATTCTTACCTGGGCCGCTATATCCCGGTAGGATCATGTCATCCACCTACTCGCTACTCCTAGAAGTACTTGGGATGCTTTCAATGGGTATGCCCCAGCATGTATCTGGGTTATTGTGATTTCTATACACCTTGATTCATCACCCATTCTAACTACGTGGGATTTGATCCCTGTCGTCTACACAGCATACATAGGAAAACTCCATGAGTTTTAATCCCATCTAATGATAAACCATAGTGTTCCCCCATTTTGGGGTGCACAATCCCTAATCTTCCCTCAGTGGTGTTCATATCAGCCTTCATGGTGTGACATCTTCCCTTTATAGGACACACCATCTTGGGTCTACTCTTATTGAGTGTTCTGATCCACCCACCCGGTAAACCTTCCTGGTGTTTCCTTCTATTGATGTATCAATCTGATCCGTCTCTATGGGACGTTCTGATCACCCTCATTCTATCTCCACAAGACATTAAACTCATGGATTACCTCATGTTAAACATGATATTCCTAATCAAAACCACGGAAGACAAGCCTTTGGCGTAACCATCTCTGCAAGACATTAAACTAGCGGCATACCCTATGTTAAACATGGGAAGCTGAGAAAAACATTAGATACATGATTTTGACATAAGATACCCCATGACTAATGTGGGATTTCTTGGGTTCTGACCCCTTGAGATTCCCTCTTGAGGGGAAGAATACAGGTTCCCCAATGTCCACGCATCCAGATATTCCCTGACAAGCCTGATGTTTTCATCTACTCCGACCAAATGTTGCTTCCAAGTAAAGACCCCATGGAATTTCCTAACAGAAGTAGTGTAATTAACTGACTTCCACAAAGATATGGTACTGAGAACGAGATTCACAAACAACATCTTAATCTATAAGGGAGACTCGGACTAGGTGATGAGTTTCGAGGAGGAATCCACAGATGGAAGAACTGACATTCCATCATTCCATTTTGATTAAGGAGAAAACGTCCCTGAATATGTGACAGATGTCACTCGCCTTTTGAAATTAGTAATGCGGGACAACAGTTGCACGTCCTCCCTAGACGGATGCACATTCCCCAGCAAAAGCGTTGGAAACAGAAATAGTGAATGAAAACTAAGAAGCCACATAAATATGACTCTTTCAATCCGTATAAGATGTATCCTATGAAATGTAATAGATTTGGACATGATTTTGGTGAAATATCAAATAATGGAACTAGTTAACAAAAATAGAAACAGAGAAATATATGTGAGAATAAGAGTAGTTAAGGTCATAGGAGAGGTTACCTTGGGTTTTTCATGAAAAACTCCCATGATTTCACTTTGAATCATGCACAAAATGTTTTGGAAAAATAATATCCATGGAGATCCATAGAGGATCTCAACCATGATTGAAAGGATTCAGGGTCTAAGAAAAAGGTTAAAGGATAAAATGGTTAATATTAAAAACCAAAAAAATTCATTTTGTAAAGAATATTCATTTAAAGTCTGGTAAATTTCAATGAAAATTTTTTGTTAAATACCTTGGAGTTTTACGAGTCTGTGTCTTCTGACGGCACCTGATTCTGAGGCCCGGTGTGCCCGGAATCAATTTTGGAAGTTTAGCTCGGGTACGTTCAGTAAACGAATGAGCGGTTATTTCTTATATTTTTAACCGGTGCTCGGAATCAAAATCTGAGGGCACCGATGAACTCAAAGTGCCGGTATTCGGTTAAGGGGACCTTCACTGCAGTTGCGTTTTATGCAGGTCAAAAGTTAATAATTGGGTAATTAGCTTAAAATAAATAAAATTGGTGTGTAAAATTTTATTTATATCTGAGGTAGTTATATCCTACAAAGGGGAGTTAAGGGTGGGACCCACAACCACCTAACTACCCAAGTGTGGATGTTTAAGAGGTGGGTCCCACACGAGTCCCAACCTTTCATTTTCCCTTAAACTTCTTAAACCCCCTTCATTAAATTGCCAACACCCCTTTAATTACCAAACTCTCCACCTCCCTCACCCCATTAATTCTTGACAACTCCTTTAATTTATGAGGACCTTTCCTCTACCTCTCCCTCTCTTTAAATTTTTCCAACATACCTTAATTAATGAATGGAACCTCTTCATTTAATTAATTAAGTGTTTGAATGTTTGAAATTTAAATGGCTTGTGTTAATAAAATAATTATGGTAGCTTATTATTTTATTTTGGGAGGGCTTTAGTTGTGTTAAGGAAGAGAGAGCTCTTGAGAGGATAGTTTTCTTCTCCAACGAAGAATGGTGACTACTTCGATGAAGAACATCGGTTACATGAAGAATGATGACGCACCAACCTTTCTCTTCTTCGCAAGAAGTGAGGAGATGCTGCTTCTTCCTCGGACGCACTCCGACGTCACCTATGAATCCTTTCCTCGCGACGCCGTCTTCCGCAACTCCCGATGTGCGAAGTCAATTATCGAGGTAGGGGATTAAGTTCAATTTTAATGGATTAAAATTGTGCCTCGGTTCGTCGTTGTATAACATTGATTTCTTCTCAGCCTATTGCTATCGCTTAACATGGAGGGCGCGGGCCGAACGAACACAGCTTGATGACCCTCCGTTTGATCTTGTTTAGTTATATGGAATCGATGATAGGTAGTGGAATGCGGAAGAGACCATCGACGCAAGGGCCACTGTCGCACACGCAAAGAAAAGCCGCAGCCAAGCGGGCCGTGACGGAGGAAACATGGCACTATCACTTCGTGCCGGGGACACAGAGTCGTGGCCAGCGCAGGTCCCGGCGAAGGAAGCTGGTGTTGTCACACCGGTTGTGTATCAGGAACCGCGTCCCCCATTGCGGGCTGCTTCGGCGGAATGACCGGTCGGCCCGTCGGCCAGCCAGGCAGAGCAAGGCCGCGGTGCCAGGAGGGCACCTCGCTGGAGAACCCGCGGCCTGCCCATGCGGGCCGCTTGCACCACAAGGCCGGACCGCCTAGCCGAACGTTTTGGGAGGTCAGCTCCATAAGGCCCCACCGATTCGGACAGCCGGGGGGTTGCGCCCCCTCGGACCGCTCGACCTTCGGGCCAAGCCAGTCGGGCCGCGCGCCCATCCGGGCCACGCGGGGCTGGGTCGTGCCCCTCAGGCTGGACCGCGGGAACCTTCGGGCAGGTCTGACACCCCTACCAGGATGGACCCGCCAAAACTGGGTGACCCGACCCGCCAGCCCACTGGGTTTATCAAGTCGGGCCCATTATTCACTTAAACGTAAATAACTTAAAGACCGCGCGTCCGATCAACGCGGCATCTATGGCACTGGGACCATATCAACGAGGCGGTACTTTTTCGATACTCTAAGTGAGTTTTGGACAATATTGGTAAACATACGGGTTTGGAAGGAGCATATTTCCAACCAGTCCCCTAGAACGAAAAGCTCAATATCTCTCAGACTGGGCTTCTGATTGACGCGATGTCTGTCGCATTGAGTTCCTTTTGATGAGATGGAACTTTGGGATACATCAACTCTGGAATTTGTGAAAGTTAATGTATCGACCCCTTTACTCGAGGATCGGACCCTCCCAAAATCAAGTACGTTGTGTGTGGGAACCCTAGAGCTGTCTGCGACTGCAACGACAACTGTGCTAAGATCCTCCGTGGGTTCGACGATGAAGACGATTGCACTTGGATCCTACGTGGTTTCGGCAGTGAGGACGATTGTACATGGATCCTCTGTGGGTTCGGTAGTGATGACGACTGTACATGGATCCTACGTGGGTTCGGCAGTGATGGTTATTGTACATGGATCCTATGTGGGTTCCGTAGCGACGACTTTTGTACTTGGATCCAATGTGGGTTTGGAAGAGGTGATCATTTAGAGGCTACATATAATCATCTCCACCCCTCTTCATGAGTATTATACCTGTGTGAGGTGAGTCTTTTCTTTCAATCATTATCATTGGTATGATTGACTTCTTTCCTGTGTGGACTGGATTGTGCTTGGGCTCGGAAGTTGGAGACAAACTGAGATTGATGACTTAGGTATATGTATGGGAATATACCTAAGTAGAGTTGTTTGATACTTCATGTTTGTATCTTTCCTTTTTGGTTTATCTTTCTTGGATTCTGGGAGACCTTTGGGGGTCTCGGGGTCCCTACTGAGTATCATATACTCACCCCTGCACGGGCTATGCCCGCACTACGTTGTGTTGGATGTAGAAGACGGACAACACTAATCGAGGTGGAGTCTTTTAGAGTTGGATGGTACCTGGAGGTGGACCACTAGATGAGATGTACACAGAGCGGACGACTGGACCTGGGGAGCTGAGCAGACCGTATGTACCCACCCTTTATGTGGGATATCCGGAGGACGACTCAGTGGTTGCCGCTTTACTTTACTGTTGTTGTACTTTCTTTCTCAGCTGTATTGTACATTCAGTTGGGTTTGTATACTTCCCCATTTACTTTTCTGCACTTACTTTTTTACTCAGTTTTACATAGTTCTTGCTTCACTTGCGTACTCTGTTGTGTATGTTTACTTATATAAAGTCAATGCCTTCCCTTTTTATCGGGATTTATGCCTTTGGTGCTAGTCGCCAGCCCCTGGCCTATGGAAGGTGGGCTTGGGGTAGTCACGGCACGGGCCCTGATGACGGGTCGTGACAAATTGGTATCAGAGGATTCAGTTCTACCACAAAACTCCGGAATCTGATCTTTCTTCTCTGTTAATGTTTCCTCTGGAATTGGGCATTATCTCATTGATTTAAGATTCTAGAATTCCAAGAGTTTTCTAACGGGTTTGTTCATAGAACTGAAAATATCCAATGATTCCATATCCATTTGGACCTACTTTCCAAAGTTAGGTGCCCAATAGTTGTGAACTGATGAGACTTAAGAATTTTCATTGGTCGAGAGGATAGGAGGTCGGACTCATCACACCTTTTTTAGGGGAATTATTTTCTACTCCGGGACTCTCTTTATAGATTTAAGTTATGTTTGTGAATCCTTATTACATTACCATGTACGAAAATGATCTTTTCTTTAGATCTGACAATCAATGATTAATATCTATGAGATTTAGAGAATATTTTACATGTATTCAAGGTTCTTCATCGATAGAAAATCATATGTATTTGTTTAGAGATTCTTAGTCAATGGTATCCTTTAATACATTATAAAAAAGTCTCTTGGTCATTATGATGACCATACTGGTTTTAAATCCACGCAGCAGGGCACTTTAATTTTATTGTCATTCATAAGTACATGAATTATTTCATAGTTGGGATCGTACCCACAGATGGGCTACCTATGTATCCTTTGTTTTATAAAAGGAATAAGAACCCACGTAGTTCGAGTAAAGAAGTGTGAGGTTTATTTATGATTGATGGCTCAAAAAAAGTTTTCATAATTACTTTTACACTCTAAGCTCACGTGAGTCATGCTCGGTGTGAGAAACAAGAGGTATTGGTAAAACCAGACAATTGTGGCATCATAAGAAATGATGTGGGTCTTATGTATGTATGATTGCCCAAATAGATGAAGATTAGGATTTACTTCAGGGAAGAAACCTGGGAATAAGGTCCATAAAGGTATATGTACATCATGGAGATTTGGATACTCTAACTTGGGGCTTACTCCCAAGGAAGGTTCCCAAATTAGGAGGGGACTTATGATTGGGTTTTACTCTTGAGAAGGAAGCCCAACTCAAAAATTAAATTAAGACTGGTTAAAAGAAATTATGAATGGGGCTTATTTTTAAAGAAGAGTCCTAGGTTAAAGGGAATTGTGACTGGGGCTTACTCCTGAAAAGGAAGCTCAGGTCAAGGAAATTCAGATTTTGGGAACTTGGGACTTGCTCCAAAGGAGGATACCCAGATTTGGGAAATTATGACTGGGGCTTATTCCTAAAAAGGATGCCCAGCTTAGGGTACTTGGGGCTTATTCCTAAGAAGGATGCCCAAATTAAGAGAACTTGGATTGGTGATTACTCCTTAAAAGGAGGCCCAGGTTAAGGATTCTCTCATTTTAAAGGATGAGGTTAAATGAATGAAATATTTGACCTTAGTGACATAAAGATACGTAAGTCACTAGGTTTTAAGAGATGTTCCACATAATTACTTTTAGATAAGGAAGCCAACAAGGAAATCATGCCATGAATGGCTTTGGAGAGAGTTTTGAAGTCTTTATCTTGAAGAGGATAGGCGGATAGGCATAAGATAGGTGAAATAGGTAGGAGGGGCACCCAAAAAGAAGGTGGCATACAAGTCCTGTGTGGGTGCGCAAGTCTTGGTCGCACCAGTACACTTGGGCGACACAGGGGTACTTGCGTGACGGTCAACCCTTAGGGTAATACTTGGGCGATACTTGGCTCAAGCCCTTAGTATTATCCCTAGAGGCTTCCAAAAGAGGGGCGTGCAAGTTCTATTGAAGGAGTAAGTCGGCGAGCAAGTGTGGACATTTCCTTTAAGGTCTAGCCACTTAGGCGCGAAAGTGTTGATGAGTTTCAACACTTAGGCCTTACTCCTTCTATTTAGATCTTTTGTTCTAGGTAATAAATTACCTTAGAAGTGTTTAAAAGATTTGAGAAGAGAATAGGGCGCCAGGAGCTGGAATCTGAGTTTTTGGAATTTTTCATCCTCAAGTGGGGGGCCCACAGGGGGTATTTATAGGCTGGAGAAGAACTTGAGTGAAATTCAAATAGGGCACGCAAGTCACCTGTGAGACCACTGGGCGGCGCGCTAGTATACTTGCTCAACCTTGGTGGAACTTGCGCGACCTAAGTGCATTTGAATCTTTGTTCATGCCTTTGTCAATTTTTTATGTTTCCTCAAAAGATGAATCACTTTGGGTTCAAGGTATTTCCCTTTTCATTTCATTTAGACTCTATGACAGAAAGGAGCGTCAACAGTGAAGAAATAATGTTAAGAGTATTGAGTGTGGTCTTCAGTCCAGGGAGTCCAATGTTGGTGTGGCGGACGACGTATCCATACACCAGGACCATGACTCCTGATTTCTGACTCAATGCACAAAAACATTGATTACATGTGTGTTTCAAAAGTTTTCTTTGTGATTACTTTGTGTTAGCTCATCAGGTATACTGTATTAACTGTGGCGCACCTGTTGCTTTTCAGGATGGCCCCACGAAGGAATCCAGCTAGGGTTCCAAGCTACGTGCGAGATGACAGCCCACCGAGCGACGAGGCCTCGGTGCAAGGCTCCATTACAGTGGAGGCGCCAACGATACCATTACCCACTGAGCCACCGGTACTACCAGCCCCAGCAGCAGAGAGTACATGTCGCCTGAGTGCATTTCACGAGTCTCAGCGACAGAGGCCGCCCAGGTTCCGTGGAGAGATGGACCCTCAGGCAGCTGAGGATTGGATGGAGGCTATCATCAGAGTCTTTAGATTGGTAAGGACACCATAAGACCTTATGTTGATCCTTACCACGAGTCTCCTGCACGCATCATCAGGAAGATGGTGGTGCCTGATACTCCAGGTGTATGATGAGGCATCACTACTTTGGACAGACTTCGAGAGTCTCTTCTGCTCGGAGTTATTCCATCCACCCTCTGTGTGGTGCGCATTCAGGAGTTACTATAGCTGCGGTAGAGCAGTATGACAGTAGACCAGTACTCAGCAAGATTTACCGACCTCTCGCGCTAGTCCACGGACATGGTACGGGACCCAATCTTTCAGGCCCGGACCTTCGAGCAGGGACTGAGGCATGATATCAGGGCTTCGATGGTCTCCCTCAGCATTCTGACGTAGGCAGGAGTACTGGAGAAAGCCCTTCTTGTGGAGAGCTTTCTTACTGAGTTGACACTAGCAGTGAGACCCACCGCAGGGCGACATGTAGCGGAGTCTTCTGCAGCCGGCAGTAGAAAGATTTCACAGAGGTCCAAGAAGACCAGGCCATTAGGTGGGAGACCTCAAGATACTGGTTCAGATGTGTGGGGAACAATGACCAGAGCTAGACATACGATGGGTAGGTAGTGCTATGCATGCGGCAGGCAGGGCCACATGGCTCGGGACTGCCCGACCCGCCATGCAGACGAGAAGCAGATAGTGGAGGGACCTCCCAGGCAGAGGCAGAGGTTTGACCATGGCAGTCCACAGGGAGCAGGCAGACGAAGCAGAGGAGCTGGCTGAGCATCGGGTGGTGGACTACATTTCGAAGCTCTACCACCACCACCACCAAGAGGACCACCTCAACCACAGGGAGCTGGTAGACAACGGCAGGCTCAGCTCTAGGTAGTCGAGGCCTATGACCACGGCGCACATGAGATGATTATAGGTACTATCTGTGTCTACCCCACCCTTACTGAAGTTCTTATAGACACAGGAGCGAGTCATTCTTTTATTTTCGCTGCCCTTGTTTGGAGCTCGGAGATTCCGACAGAGCTGTTGGCTCGATCCTTACGGCTAGAGACTCCTACGGGAGCAGACTCGATGATTACGCACTGGTTTTGGTAGTGTAAGCTTACTCTAAGAGATGAGAGCATTGGTTGGGATCTTCTTGTAGCGGCGTCGAGGCCTTACGACGTCATCTTGGGTATGGACTGGTTATCTATGGTTCATGCTCAGATCGACTGTATTAGGCACAAAGTACGGTGTGTCCGCATAGATGGGAGCAGGTTCACCTTCACCGGTGAGAAGGGAGCCTTTGCAGCGTATGATGGACTTACATAGAGTAGAGGGAAGCTGATCACTCATCAGTTGGCTAGTCTCATCCTAGGAGTTGTTGATGTGCGGAGTCCGTGTTTTCTCATTGTGGTGGATCAGTATGTAGATGTTTTTCCAGACAACGTTCTAGGACTACCTCCTCGTAGAGAGGTAGATTTCTACATTGACCTATACCCCAAGACAACACCAATACCCACTCCAGCATATCTGATGACTCCCGCCAAGTTTCGTGAGCTGCGGGTACAGCTAGAGGACTTACAGGGAAAGGGATTCATCCGACCTAGTGTTTCACCCTGGGCTTCTCCAATTTTATTCACCAAGAAGGCGGATGGGAGAATACGACTATGTATCGACTACCATCGCCTGAATCAGGTGACCTTAAATAACAAGTACCCACTCCTGAGGATTGACGACCTCTTTGATCAGCTCAAGGCAGCACGATGGTTCTCGAAGATAGACCTCAAGTTAGGCTATCATCAGCTCAGAGTACGAGATGAGGATGTGCAGAAGACGGCCTTCCGGTGTCGGTATGGACACTACGAGTTATTGGTTATTCCCTTTAGCGTAAACAATGCACCAGAAGTGTTCATGAGTCTCATGAACAGGATATTCCATCCTTACCTCGATCGTTTTGAAATAGTCTTCATCGATGACATACTGATTTACTCAACTATTGAGGAGGAGCACGCCTACCACTTACGAGTTGTACTTGACACACTCCAAGAGCACCAGATTTATGGAAAGCTCTTGAATTTCTAGTTCTAGATTCGAGA
The DNA here is from genome assembly GCA_963277665.1 of Viscum album. Taxonomy (NCBI): domain Eukaryota; kingdom Viridiplantae; phylum Streptophyta; class Magnoliopsida; order Santalales; family Viscaceae; genus Viscum; species Viscum album. The sequence continues at coordinate 1,221,338,317 of OY728131.1, read as the reverse complement.
GGTTCACTTCTTAGGGAACGTTATCTCAGAGGTGGGAGTTTTAGTGGATCCTGCGAAGATCGAGGCAGTACTTGCTTGGGATCCACCTAGGAGCGTGACGGAGGTGCGGAGTTTCCTAGGTCTGGCTGGGTATTATCGGAGATTTATCCCAGACTTCTCCAGAGTTTCAGTTCCTCTTTCAGCTTTGAAAAAGAAGGGGAAACCCTTCTTGTGGTCAGATATATGCCAGCATATCTTCCAGGAGCTGAGGCATAGATTTACCAATGCACCCATCTTGAGGCTACCAGAGGAGGATGTTGGGTACATGGTTTACTGAGATGCATCAGGGACCGGAATCTGGTGTGTCCTGATGCAGGAGTGGGCAATGATCGCCTATGTTTCACGATAGTTGAGGTAGCACGAGAAGAACTACGCTACCTATGACCTGGAGTTAGCAGCAGTGGTCTTTACCCTGAAGATGTGGCGGCACTATCTGATGGGTGAGTGCTTTATAGTCTACTCTGACCACCAGTGTCTCAGGTATATTTTCTCGCAGAAGGACCTAAACCTGAGACAACGATGATGGATAGAGTTCCTCCAGGACAATGAATTTGAGATATTCTATACTCCTGGGAAGGGGAACGTAGTATTTGATGCTCTCTGTAGAAGATCGGGCATTCAGCTACTTGGAGAGGCGATGAAGCAGTTAGCCTCTTTGCAGATATCCTTCATGGATAGAGATGAGGTAGATTTTCTACAGTCCCTCACAGTTACTCCTCCTCTACTTCAGCGAGTCAGAGAGGCACAGCGTGGGGACGTTGACTGTGAGATGTGACGTGCTCATATTTCCATAGGGCAGGCACCTGATGGATTTTCTAAAGGAATAAAGCATTTCATCCTCTTCAGGGGAAGTACCATGGTACCAGTTTCACTATAGGAGGAAGTGTTGAGGGAGTTTCACACTTCCCCTCTAGCGGTACATCCTGTAGTGGCGAAGATGTACCAGGACGTCAGACGACAGCACTGGTGGCCAGGTATGAAGAAGGATATAGCAGATTTCATTTCAAGATGCCTCACTTTCCAGCAAGTGAAGGCGGAGCCCCAAGTACCAGCAGGTTTGGTACAGCCCTTGGAGGTTCTGGAGTGGAAGTGGGATGGGATATCCATGGATTTTGTGATGGGGATTTCACATACATTCATGGGACATGAATCTATCTGGGTGATCGTCGACCTACTCACCAAGTCGGCCCACTTCCTTCTGATTAGAGATCAGGGCTCAGTAGAGAGATTGGGATGCCTCTATGTTCAGGAGATCGTATGGCTTCATGGTGTTCAATCGTCTATCATCTCCGATAGAGATGCTCGCTTTTCATCCCGGCTTTGGAAGGGGTTATGGGAGGCATTTGGGATGCAGCTACGCCTGAGCACCACCTTTCATCCTCAGACGGATCGCCAGAGTGAGAGGACCATTCAGACTCTCGAGGACATGCTATGTGCATGGGTCCTTGACTTTGGTCGCAGTTGGGAGGATCACCTACACTTGGTGGAGTTTGCGTACAACAACAGCTACCACTCCACCATCGGGATGGCACCATACGAGGCACTGTACGGCCAACCATGAAGATCAAATCTATGTTGGACTGACCCTGGGGAGTCAGCACTCATAGGACCAGAGATGGTTCAGGCTACAACAGAGAAGGTGCAGATCATCCAGGAGCATATGAGGACTGCACAGAGCATACAAAAGTCCTATGCTGATAGGAGATGAAGACCACTGGAGTTCGAGGATGGTGACTATGTTTTATTGCAGGTCTCACCTAGACGTGGATTACGGAGATTTGGCTAGGGCGACAAGTTATCTTCGCTCTTTATCAGACCATTCCAGGTCCTCAGTAGGGTAGGTGAGGTGGCTTACTGCCTGGCCCTTCCACCTCAGTTGCACTGGGTGCACGACGTCTTCCACGTATCTTTGTTGAGGAGATAAATTCACGACCCTATCCACATCATTGATCATGGGGAGCTGGAAATCGATGACGGAGAGATATTTGCGGAGGTCCCGGTGGAGATCGAGGATCAACAGGAGCGGGTACTACATGGACGGTCGATTCCTATGGTGTGCATTCATTGGCAGCACGGGAACCTCTAGGAGAGCACATGGGAGTGGGAGGCTCAGATGCATGCTTAGTACCCTCATTTCTTTCCCTAGTTTTTGTTATATCTTTACGGGGACGTAAATACCTGAGGTGGGAGTAATGTAAAGACCTGTAAATTTTGAGGAAAATTTTTACTTAAATACTTTGGAATTTAACAAGTTTTTGGATTCTGACGGAACCTGATTCTGAGGCCCAGTGTGCCCGGAATCAATTTCCAAAGTTTAGCTCAGGTGCATTCAGTAAACAAACGAGGGGGTTTTTCTATCTTTTGAACTGATGCTTAGAATCGAAATCTGAGGGCACTGACAAACTCGCAGTGCTGGTATTCGCTTAAGGGGATCTTCACCACAGTTGCATTTTATGTGGGTCAAAAGTTAATAATTGGGGAATTACCTTACAATAAATAAAATTGGTGTGTACAATTTTATTTATATCTGAGGTAGTTATATCCTAAAAAATGGGAGTTAAGGGTGGGACCCACAACCACCTAACTACCCAAGTGTGGATGTTTGAGATGTGGGGCCCACACGAGCCTCAACATTTCATTTTCCCCTAAACTCCTTAAACCCCCTTCATTAAATTGGAAACACACCTTTAATTTCCAAACTCTCCACCTCCCCCACTCCATTAATTCTGGACAACTCCTTTAATTTATTTGGACCTTTCCTCTCCATCTCCCTCTCCTTAACTCTTGCCAACATACCTTAATTAATGAATGGAACATTTTCATTTAATTAATTAAGTGTTTGAATGTTTGAATTTTAAATGGATTGTGTTAATAAAATAATGAGGGTAGCTATTATTTTATTTTGGGAGGGCTTTCGTTGGGTTAAAGAAGAGAGAGCTCTTGAGAGGGTAGTTTTCTTATCTAATGAATAACGTTGACTACTTCGATGAAGAATGACAGTTCCACAAATAATGACGATGCTCCAACCATTCTCTTCTCCGTCACAAGTGAGGAGATGCCGCTTCCTCCTCGGATGCGCTGCGACGTCATCTACGAATCCTTTCCTCACGACGCCGTCTTCTGCAATGCCCGACGTGCGACGTAAATTATCGAGATAGGGGATTAAGTTAAATTTTAATGGATTAAAATTTTGCGTCGGTTCGTCATTGTATAACCTTGATTTTTTCTCGGCCTATTTGTTATCGCTTAACACAGAGGGCATAGTCCGAATGAACACGGCCTGATGACCCTCCGTTTGATCTTGTTTAATTATATGGAATCGATGATCGGAGGCGGAACGTGGAAGAGACCGGCGGAGAAAGGGCCGCCATTACACACGCATAGAAAAGTCGCGGCCAAGCGGGTCGTGGTGGAGGAATTCGGCGTCGTCATGTCAGTTGTGCTGCAGGAACCACGACCCGCATTGCGGGCCGCTTCGGTGGAAGGACTGGATGGCCCGTCAGTCAGCCGGGAGGAGCAAGGCCGCGGCGCGAGGAGGGCGATGTGCTGGAGATCCCGCGGCCCGCCCAAGCGGGATGCTTGTGTCAAAAGGTCGGCAAGCCTAGTCTGCCAGTTTGGGAGGGTGGAACCATAAGGCGTTGCCGGTTTGGACAGCCGGGGGGCCACGCCCCCTCGGACCGCTCGTCCTTCAGACCGAGCCAGTCGGGCCGAGCCGCACCCCACCGGGCCAGGCCGCACCCCTCAGGCCGGACCACGCGAACCTTTGGGCTGGTCCGACACCCCTACCGGGATGGACCCGCCAAAACTGGATGACCCCATCTGCCAGCCCACTGGGTTTATCGGGCCAGGCCCGTTATTCACTTAAACGTGAATAACTTAAAGATTGCGCGACCGATCGACGCGCCGTCTGCGGCACTAAAACCCTATTGAAGAGGCGATACTTTTTTGATACTCTAAGTGAGTTTTGGACAACTTTGGTAAATGGCCGGGTTTGGAATGATCATATTTCCAACCGGGCCCGTGGAATGAAAAAGCGAATCTCTCTCAGACCGGACGTCTGATTGACGCGTCGTATATCGCGTTGAGTTCCTTTTGAGGAGACAGAACTTCAGGATACATCAACTCTGTAATTCGTGACGGTTGATGTATCGACCCCTTTACTCGATGATCGGACCCTCCCGGAATCAAGTACGATGTTTTCGGGGACCATAGAGCTGGCTGCAACTGCGACAACTACCATGTTGGGATCCTCCGGGGGTTCGAGGACGAAGATGACTATACTTGGATCCTACGGGGGTTCGGCACTAAGGACAACTGTACTTGGATCATCTGTGGTTTTGGCAGTGATGATGAATGTACTTTGATCCTACGTGGGTTCGACAACGATGGTTGCTGTACTTGGATCCTACGTGGGTTCGGCAGCGACGACTTCTGTACTTGGATCCTTCATGGGTTCGGAAGAGGAGATGATTCAGAGTCTTCATCTAATCATCTCCACCTCTCTTCGTGAGTAGTATACCTATGTGAGCTTAGCCTTATCTTTCGATCATTAACATTGGTATGATTGACTTCCTTCCTATGTGGACTGGATTGTGCTTGGGCTCGGAAGTTGGAGCTTAACTGAGATTTATGACTTAGGTATATGTATGGGAATATACCTAAGTAGAGTTGGTTGATACTTCGTGTTTGTATCATTCCTTTGTGGTTTATCCTTCATGGATTCTAGGAGACCTTCGGGGGTCTCGAGGTCCCTACTGAGTATCGTATACTCACCCCTGCACGAGCTATGCCCGCACTACGTTGTGTTGGATGCAGAAGACGGACAACACTAATCAAGGTGGAGGCTTGTAGAGATGGACGGTAACCGGAGGTGGACCACTATATGAGACGTACACGGAGCGAACGACCGGACCTGGGGAGCTGAGAAGACCGTCTGTACCCACCCTTCAGGTGGGATATCCGGAGGACGACTCAGTGGTTGCCACTTTACTTTACTATTGTTGTACTTTCTTTCTCAGTTGTATTGTACTTTCACTTGGGTTTGTATACTGGCCCATTTATTTTTCATCACTTACTTTTGTACTCAGTTTTACTTAGTGCTTGCTTCACTTGCGTAATCTGTTGTGTATGTTTACATATATAAAGGCAATGTCTTCCCTTTTTATCGGGATTTACACCTTTGGTGCTAGTCACCAGCCCCTGGCCTATGGAAGGCGGGCTTGGGTTGGTCATGGCATGGGCCCCGAGGACGGTTCGTGACAAATATTCCTCTTATCTTGGACCTATTTGTAATGACCCACATCTCAATTATTTAACTTTTTTTATTATTTAGGAGTTTAATAGAAAAAGGGAAAGTACGTTTGAATTTATGAGTCGATAAAAGGTTTTAATTTTAATTTTTGGAATATAGATTTGGTTTTTAATGATTAAGGATGATTATTAGGTGTTTTGGGAACATTTTTGTAAGAACCCGGATCTTCGTTCAGGTATGTTTTTCCTTTTTTCTGGAGTTTTTAAGAAAAATGGTTTTTATGGAAATTTTCAAAGTACAAGCCGTGTACTTTCTGAGTACACGCCGTGTACTCTATTTCAGCTCGAAGCCATGTGTTGGTCGTGTCCGGGCCATGCACACGGTGTGTAAGGTAGAGGTGGAGGCCGGTTTTTCAGAGTACAAAAAAAATTTAAAGTACACTCCATGTACTATCTTTGTTTTTTCATTAAACGGACCGGGGTCACGCCTAACCCCCATATTCGTCTTCTTCTTCAGTTTTCGACCATCTGAGAGCGTCTGTATAGTCGGATCATCGACGGAGTCATGCCTCGCCGTCCGTTCTTTGATTCGAGCACGGTCGATTGCATTGGAATTGCAGCGGTGAGTTCTTCCTTCTGCTTGAGCCTTATTTCTTGATTCATCCTGGTTTTCAAGTTATCATGGGATGAACGTTTTGTGCTTTTTCTCAGATCTACGTCGTTCTAAGGGGAATCTATCGTCAAGGTTCATGTATATCAATCTCCTAGGATCGAGGTAGCTGGTTTGTGCCTTTCCGCAGAAAGTTGATGAATATTTTGTGCAATTTCCACCAATAACCTTGAACGGGGTATTGAGTGTTTCCTATTTTTCCCTTATTACTTGCCTGCTTTTCTTGATTTCTTTAGTTGAGGTTATTGCTTGTGATTAGAGTATTTTGTTGTGCTTAGTTTTCTTTCCATTCTTATTCTTCCAATTTGGCGTTTATCCAGTTTCCATGCCTAGTTTTAGGATTGTGGACTGTTGTTTTATTATTGTTGTTGAGCCTTAGTTGATAGCCAAGTAGTTCTTGAGGTTAACTTGGATGATATACACGCGCTGAGCATGTTTAGTTATACTCAGGACTGTGAGAACCTAGAGTAGTAGACCAAAGGGGGAATTGACGAAAGGGCTTCTCCAGAGTGTCTTTTAATCACGATGCGAGACCAAGTGGAGAATTAATGGAAGGGCTTCTCCAGAGGGTTGTTTAATTAAGACGCGGGCCACAGGGGGAATTGACGTTGAGTGCTTCCCCAGAGAGCCTTTATCATGATACAAGACTATATGGGGAATTGATGGTGAGTACTTCCCCAGAGAGTCTGCTTAATTACGTAGCTGAACCAGAGGGGTGAGACTGTGTGTGCCTCCCAGAGGGTTGCTAGTACTTAGAGGTTGAACCATAGGGGTTATACTGTGAGAGATACCTAGAGGTTTACCTATTTTCTTCTTGTTGCTAACTGTTTTCTTGTGTGTTGTACTTATTAGAACTGTGGACTGTAGTTGTTTGTGCTTTCTGTTTACTGCTTCTTGCTTTAGTACTGCCATGTATTCATTTACTGTTAGGCACAAATCTTTGGGTTATTTCCTACTAGGATTATATCTCACACCCTGTTTGGGCCATGCTTTTGGGCCCAAGCAGACTATTTTTCTATAGGTACATACAAGGGTAAGCACCCTTCTACTTCAGGATCTTGACTGCATCAGGAGCTGGGGAGCATGGGACTGAGTCGTGGCTCGCGATGCTGAGGAGATTATTTTGTTTTTCTTTTGTAATTTATTTTAGTTATATTCCAGCATGTTGTTGTTTTTGGTGCTTTCCATAGATACTTGTACCTTCTACATTATTATCATCATTGTTATATATCTTCATTGCATCTGCTGTTTTGGTTTCTGTTGTTATGCATGTTGTTTGTTGTTTCCGCTGTTTATTGTTATTTCTTACCTTGTATACCTTATCTAATGAGGGAATAGTTTCCCCACCGACTCACCAAGGCCCTCCCTGCTAGTCGGCAGCCTCTGGCATTCGGGGAAACGCGCTTGAGGTCATTTGGAAAACCGGGTACGGAGCACCAGTGGAGGGGCTCCAAACTCAGGATGTTACAAAGTGGTATTAGAGGAGTTATTTTCTCATGCTTTAATATTTCGAGACCTTATCGAGGGATAGGACGGATTCGGTACTTGGAATTAAGCTATTCTCGGGAGTAGCTAACCCGTGTACAGGGAAAATCCATACTACCTCGTTAATTGCAGTTTTCTGGTTTTGAGATTTTATGGTTTGTATGTTTTCACCTAGAGTTATTCATATGACTTGTGCGGTTATTGTTTTGATATTTCGGTTCTATTTCTGTCGCAACCTGATAAGATGAGGGTATTCCATCTCATGCATCATATAGACACTTGTAGGAATCACATTCCATGCATTCTTGCCATGCCATCTAGGGTGAATTAGCGATTGCATGTTGTTGTGATATAATTTGTGTAGATTATGCATGCTGTTGTGATAGTAGCTTGATAGATTCTCTGCTGCTATGTTAGAAAACTTTTTGTTTTGTTCCTTGATTAAAATGAATGCCAAATTTCGGTTCTTGAGGTGTTATGGGCCCTCACGGATCGGAATTTGGCATATTTTCCCTCGTTTTTAGTGTTTCTGGAATTCTGTGTAGTTTCTGAGCTACTGCCCAGAAAAACCCAGAATACACAGCGTGTACTTTTTAGATACACACCGTGTAGTTTTCAGGCCGTGTAACTGACCGTGTAAGCAGAACATGGTGTCATGGGAGTAACTTCGGGAATACGCCGTGTACCATTGATACACGCCGTGTGAGTTCGGAGCCGTGTACCCGGCCGTGTAACTAACAACATGGGTCGGGGAAGCTCGGGTAGAACATGCCATGTCCGGAGGGAACACACCGTGTAGCCCTGTCCAGGTACCCAGTCGTGTCACGAACAAGATGGGCCAGCGTGACCTTTTTTTCCACATGACGTGCTTGTTCGGAACATGTTGTGTAGTCTTGCCCAGGTACCCGACTGTGTCATGAACAACACGGGACGGTGTCGCCTTCGCCTATGAACGTCGTGATTGTTTGGAGCATGCCGTGTAAGGTCCATCCGTGTAGACGACCGTGTATTCAGCAACACGGACCGCTGACGCCTCGTCTAGTGCACGCCGTGTTTTATTCGAACACGTCGTGTAGTCTCGGGTTGAGTCGGACCGTGAGGGTTAGCCGTGTAAGGAGACTCGGGCAGGGGAATAGTTTCTAGTACATGTCATGTGTGGGGGTCAACACGCTGTGTATTTTGACGGGTACATGACTCGTAGGGCAGGAGTACACGCCCATGTCAGTGATTTAAGAAGACACACCATGTAGTTTTATACACGTCGTGTAGTCGTGCTTTGCAATCTTGTATGTTTTCTTCCCCTGTTCCTATTTTGTACTCTTGTGTTCCTTGTCCCTGTTTTCCTGATCTAAGTTGTTCTTTTGATCTTTCAGAGCTATGCCTCCGAGACATCCTCCGGTCGTACGTCTATCGTCAGGCAGTGATCAGACGCCAGACAGGGCTGATCAAGGACTTCATGTCGATCCCCCAGCCGAGCCAGCCTTGGCACCGGTGGTTGTACCAGTCGTGGGCGCTGATGTGCAGTTTAGGGAAGGTTTCATGAGGATGACGTAGGCCTTCCAGGGAGCACCGCCTCCTGCCTCGTCTATGGAAGACTTGACGCGGGTCTTTCAGCAGCAGCATCCTCCCACGTTCTCAGGGGAGGGAGGACCTCAGGCTACAGAGTCATGACTGGAAGCCATGAGGACTGTATTCGAGCATCTGGAGATGCCTCCAGAGAGGCGGGTCAATCTCGCCACCTACATGCTCCGAGAATCCGCCAAGAGGTGGTGGGACGTGATCTCACAGGCAGGTCAGTAGCAGGCTATGACTTGGGAGGAGTTACAGCACGTGTTCTATGCCTACTTCTACCCGGAGACCCTGAGGGCTGATCGAGCCCAGGAGATCATGATCTTGGAGCAGGGTACTCTATCCGTCATGGAGTATTCCTCTCGTTTCACTGAGCTGCAGCATTTTACACCCCTTCGGGATGGGAGTGGGGTGTTTTTGGCGAGGAAGTTTGAGGATGGACTCAGGAAGGAGATTCGATCACAGGTGAACATCTTCTAGATGACTTTCATTACTTCCATCGTCAACCAGGCATTGATTATGGAGAACAATCTGAGAGACTCAGTAGTTGTGAGTCAGGGCGGTTCTACTTCCATAGCTAGATTCCCTTAAGATGACAGCAAGAAGCGCCGTCGGGAGCCTACGCGTGGTGATTCGAGGAAGCGAGATGCATCATCAGGCAGCCAGGTGACGTGCTACCAGTGTGGCCGGACAGGGCACACGAGGCCGCAGTGCCAGAGAGACCCCATGGAGTGCCGATCATGCGGCAATATGGGTCACCTCCAGCGTTTCTGCCAGGTTTTCTCACCAGTAGCAGGTGACCGGGGTTCTTCCATGACTCCTCATTCAGGAGCATCCCCACCAGTCTCTCATCAGTCAGGGAACTAGAGTTATTCCGGCCGTTCGGGCCGAGGTGGAGGTCTAGATCGTGGAAGTCATCCACCAGTTCCTCAGCACCAGCATGGAGGTTCATCTCAGAGTGGTAAGTTAGGGGCACAGAGCTGCGGTGCAGGCCAGTCTTTTGCCGTGGAGCAGACTTATCATGATTGGGATCCCGGTCCTTCAACTGTTCGAGGTACGATTTTAGTAGCCTCAGTTTTATCTTCAGCCCTTTTCGATACAGGTGTTATGCATAGCTTTATCTTTTTTGCTGTTGTGGAGAGCCATGGACTCTGCATCTTTTCTTCTGCCGACTCGTTAACACTAGACACACCTTTGGGAATGATGACATCTAGTGTACGCCAGTGTAGAGAGTGCCCTCTCGAGGTTGCACGGTATCGTTTCATATGGGATCTCTATATCCTAGAGATGACAGGCTATGATGTCATTCTTGGCATGGACTGTTTGATTCCCTTCCGAGTAGTTTTCCACTGCTATTTCCGTAGAATCAGTTTCATTTCACCAGAGGGTGAATCTTTCCTTCATAGAGGTGAATGGGACGTTCGGGCGAGTCGGGCAGGACTCGAGCATCTTGGGCTAGGACGAGTGACGGCCCAGATTGCTAGCCTTTATCTGGATGATCAGGGGACTCCAAAGTGGGACTTCCCTCCAGTGGTGGATCACTTCAGTGATGTATTTCCAGAGGACTTTTCAGGTTTTCCTTTGAAGCGTGAGGTAGACTTCTCTATTGCCAAGACCGGCACCGGTGTCCATTCCTCCCTATAGGATGGCCACACCTGAGTTGCAGAAGCTTAAGAAGCAGTTGGAGGAGCTACAGGCTAAGGGTTTCATCCGACTCAGTACTTCTCCTTGGGGTTCGCCTGTCCTGTTTGCAAAGAAGGCAGACGGTACCCTTCGTCTTTGTGTGGATTATCAGAAGCTGAACCAGTTGACGATCAATAATCGATATCCTTTGCCGCGTATTCATGACCTTTTTGATCATCTTCAAGGATCCCGGGTGTTCTCGAAGATCGACTTGAGGTCCGGTTATTATCAGTTGTGTGTCAGATCATCAGATATACCTTTGATAGCCTTCAGGAGCAGGTATGGTCTATACGAGTATACAGTCATGTCGTTCGGTCTCATGAATGCACCTGCAGTTTTCATGGCGCTGATGAACCGAGTGGTCCATCCTTACTTGGACTCCTTCATCATGGTCTTCGTGGATGATATCTTGGTGTACTCTCACACTCGACACAACCATGCCACCCATCTTGAGATCGTTCTGAGTACACTAAGAGAGCATCGGCTTTATGCTAAACTCTCGAAGTTCCACTTCTGGATCGATCAGATTCACTTCTTGGGTCACGTCATCTCAGAGATAGGTTTATCTATGGACCCAGAGATAGTGAGAGCTGTAGTTTCCTGGGAGAATCCGAAGAATGTTTTTGAGGTACGGAGCTTCCTAGGGCTGGATGGATACTACAGACGCTTCATTCGGGACTTTTCTCATCTAGAAACACCTTTGAAAGGTCTGACCAAGAAGGGGGCAAGGTTCTTATGGTCAGATTCTTGTGAGTCGGCCTTTTAGGAGCGGAAATGGTGGTTGACGTCTGCACCGATACTAGTCTTTCCAGATCCAGGCAAGAGCTACACTATTTATTTTGATGCTTCGGGTATCGGGCTGTGAGCTATGCTTATGCAGGGAGATAGAGTCGTTGCGTATGGGTCTCGGTAGTTGAGGAAAATGAGAGGAACTGCCCTACGCACGATCTAGAGTTAGCAGCTATTGTTCATGCCTTGCGCTGTTGGAGACACTATCTTCTGGGAGAGCACTTTGTGGTCTTCACTGACCACAAGAGTCTCAAGTATATCTTCACTCAGCATGATCTGAATCTGAGGCAGCGCAGGTGGGTTGAGTATCTACAGTCTTTTGACTTCGAGCTTTCCTACACGTCGGGAATAGGCAATGCCATGGCAGATGCGTTGAGCAGGAGAACTCCGATTCAAGCAGTTCAGGAGGCCAGTAGTGAGTGGAAACTAATGGCTCTATTCTCTGAGATGCATCTAGAGGTGCACGACAGATGGGGACAGACCTTTCTATCTTCTGTAGCTGTTACATCCACGCTACTTGATCGGGTAAGGATGAGGCAGCTATCAGACTCGGAAGGCTTAGTCCTCCAGGAGAGTGTGTCAGGAGAGGACCCTCTTCCTGGATGGATAGTGGGCGAGGATTAGATCTTGTGTTTCCAAGGATGCGTATGGGTGCCATCAGACATACGCGAGGAGATGATGCGGAATTTCTATTCCTCAGTTTGGGCAGTTCATCCTGGTGTCACAATGATGTATCGGGACCTTCATCGCCAATACTGGTGGCTAGGTATGAAGAAGGATGTTTCTGGTTTTTTCATGAGATGTTCTACTTGTCATCAGGTGAAAGCAGAGCATCAGCGACCAGCAGGTCTCTTATAGCAGTTACCCATTCCAGAGTGGAAGTGGAACAATGTTGCGATGGACTTCGTGACTGGGTTGCCAAGATCACCTCGAGGGAACGATGCTGTTTGGGTTTTCGTCGACAGACTTACGAATGTTGATCACTTCTTTCCGATCAAGGATACCTTTAGTGTTGATGATCTGGGAAGACTTTACATCAGGGATATTGTGTGTCTGCATGGAGTTCTGTGCTCTTTTGTTTCGGACAGAGATGTGTGCTTCACCTCTCGGTTCTGGCAGGGACTTCAGAAGGCCTTGGGTACACAGGTACTTTTGAGTACAACATACCATCCCCAGACTAATGGCCAGTCCGAGCACATGATCTAGGTGCTTGAGGATATGCTCCGAGCTTGCATCATTGACTTTGGCGGTTCTTGGGAGAAGCATATTCCTCTGGTAGAGTTCGCCTACAAAAACAGTTTCCAGGTGACCATCCAGATGGCGCCATACGAGGCTTTGTACGGTAGGTCATGTCTATCACCCTTATGCTAGCTGGAGGCAGGAGAGGCAGCTTTGCTGGGACCTCGTCTTGTTCAGGAGACTTCAGAGCAGATAGAGCTGATTCGGAATAGGATGGCTATAGCACAGTCTCGACAGAAGTCTTATTCTAATCAGTGGAGAAGACCTCTGGAGTTTGAGGTTGGTGATCAGGTTTTCCTACGTGTCGCACCTAGGTTGGGACACAAGAGGATTCGGAGACAGGGTAAGATTTCGCCGCGGTATGTCGGGTCGTTTGAGGTTTTGGAGAGAATGGGGTCAGTCACCTATCAGTTGAAGCTACCTCAGAGGTATCGGGCCATGCACGAGGTCTTCAACGTCTCTCATCTCCGACGTTACTTTTTAGACCCGTCTCACGTCTTTCAGCCTGAGGAAGTCAAGCTTGAAGCAGATGCGTCGTTTGAGGAGCATCCTATCCGGATTTTTGATTGTAGTACAAAGGTTCTCTGTGGGCGGTCTGTTCCTCTGGTACGAGTGCTATGGCAACACGGGCGATTACGGGACGAGACCTGGGAGAGGGAGGCGGATGTACGATCATAGTGGCCGGAGCAATTCGGGGATTCTTCTTCTCCACCACGTTACGGAAATTCGGGGACGAATTTTTTTAAGGGGAGAAGTTTGTAAGAACCCGGATCTTTGTTCAGGTATTTTTTTCCTTTTTTCAGGAGTTTTTAAGAAAAATATTTTTCTGGAAATTTTCAAAGTACACGCCTTGTACTTTATGAGTACACATTGTGTACTCTATTCTGGCTCGAAGCCGTGTGTTGGCCGTGTCCGGGCCACACACACGGTGTGTAAGGCTGAGGTGGAGGCCGGTTTTTTGGAGTACGGAAAAAATTTAAAGTACACATCGTGTACTCTAGAATTACACATCATGTAATTTCTTTTTTTTCATTAAACGGACCGGGGTCGCGCCTAACCCCCATATTCGTCTTCTTCTTCAGTTTTCGACCGTCTAAGAGCGTCCGTACGGCCGGATCTTTGACGGAGTCCTTCCTCGCCATCCGTTCTCTGATTCGAGCACGGTCGATTACTTTGGAATCACAGCGGTGAGTTCTTCCTTCTGCTTGAGCCTTGTTTCTTGATTCCTCCTTGTTTTCATGTTATCATGGGATGAACATTTTGTGCATTTTCTCAGATCTACATCGTTCTAAGGGGAATCTGTCATCGAGGTTCACGTATATCGATCTCCTAGGATCGAGGTAGGTTGTTTGTTCCTTTCCGCAGAAAGTTGATGAATATTTTGTGTAATTTCCACCAATACCCTTGAACGGGGTATTTCGTGTTTCCTTTTTTGCCCTTATTACTTGCCTACTTTTCTTGATTGCTTTAGTAGAGTTTATTCCTTGTGATTAGAGTATTTTGTTTTGCTCAGTTTTCTTTCCATGCTTGTTCTGTCTGTTTGGCGTTTATCCAGTTGTCATGCCTAGTTGTAGGATTGTGGACTGTTGTTTTATTATTGCTGTTGAGACTTAGTTGATATCCAAGTAGTTCTTGAGGTTTACTTGGACGATATACATGCGTGGAGCATGTTTAGTTATACTCAGGACTGTGAGAACCTAGAGTAGTAGACCAAAGGGGGAATTGACGAAAGGGCTTCTCCAGAGTGTCTTTTAATCACGATGCGATACCAAGTGGAGAATTGACGGAAGGGCTTCTCCAGAGTGTCTTTTAATTATGACACGGGCCACAGGGGAATTGACGTTGAGTGCTTCCCCAGAGATCCTTTAGCACAATACGAGACTATAGGGGGAATTGATGGTGAGTGCTTCCCTAGAGAGTCTTCTTAATTACGTAGCTGAACAAGAGGGGTGAGACTGTGTGTTCCTCCCAGAGGGTTTCTAGTACTTAGAGGTTGAACCATAGGGGTTAGACTATGAGAGATACCCATAGAGTTATCTGTTTTCTTCTTGTTGCTGACTGTTTTCTTGTGTGCTGTACTTGTTAGAACTGTGGACTGTAGTTGTTTGTGCTTTCTGTTTACTCCTTCTTGATTTAGTGCTGCCATGTATTCATTGACTGTTAGGCACAAATCTTTGGGTGATTGCCTACTGGGATTGTATCTCACACCCTGTTTGGGCCATTCGTTTGGGCCCAAGCAGACTATATTGCTGTAGGTATAGACAAGGGTAAGCGCCCTTCTACTTCAGGATCTTGACTGCATCAGGAGCTGGGGAGCTTGAGACCAAGCCATGGCTCGCGATGCTGAGGAGATTATTTTGTTTTTCTTTTATACTTGGTTTCAATTATATTCCAGCATGTTTTTGTGTTTGCTGTTTTCCATAGATACTTGTACCCGCTGCATTATTATCATCATTGTTACATATCTGTATTTCTTCTTCTGTTTTGGTTTCTGTTGTTATGCATGTTGGTTGCTGTTTCCGCTGTTTATTGTTGTTTCTTACCTTGTATACCTTATCGAATGAGGGCATAGTTTCCCCACCGACACACCAAGGCCCTCTCTGCTAGTCGGCAGCCTCTGGCGTTCGGGGAAACGCGCTTGAGGTCATGTGGCGAACCGGGTACGGGGCACCAGTGGAGGGGCTCCGGACTCGGGACGTTACAATTTTAATGTTTAGTCGTAGTTTTAGAGTTTAGGTAGTTTATAATGGGATCCACCTATGGTTGTAGGGTTGTATGTGACACCGAATACTCGGTTGGATCTCATCGGGTACCTGGTGAGACGGGCAATAGAGGGGTCTATTGGGGGGTTCCACTGGGTACCTCGTCACCCTTCAATGGGTACCCAATATACCTATAATTGTGGTGTCATGACCCGCCTCCCTGGGCCATGAACCTTGTCATCTGACCCCATGGGTCTCCTGTAATACCTTGGTTTCCTTCCTAGCACACTATAGATTTGAATTTCTGATTCGATATAAGGTTTCAATTTTAATTTTAGAAATATAGATTTGGTTTTTAATTATTAAGGATGATTTATTAGGTGTTTTGGGTATATTTTAATGTTTAGTAGTAGTTTTAGAGTTTATGTAGTTCATAGGGGGATCCACCTATGGTCGTAGAGTTGTATGTGACACCGAATACTCAGTTGTATCTCATCAGGTACCTGGTGAGACGGGCAATAGAGGGGTCTATTGGGGGGTTCCACTGGGTACCTCGTCACCCTTAAATGGTTACCCAATATACCTATAATTGTGGTGTCACGACCCACCTCCCCGGGCCATGAACCTTGCCATCTGACCCCATGGGTCTCTTGTAATACCTTGGTTGCCTTCCTAGCACACCATAGGCTATTACTCACTAGGGTATCTTATCAGACTAATGACTGTCCCCATAGGCCAAGACATGTTCTTTCAGTGTGTTTTTTCCTCAATCACACACACCTTGGGTAACTTCCCAGAAGGGCACCCATCCTGATTACTACTCCAGACCAAACATTCTTAACTGTGGAGTTCTAATCAGGTAGGCACCCAAAAAAAAGGTTCACCTTGTTGACATTAGTAGTAACAATTATCCTTTAAGTCTCACTTTTTCAGGGGTGTTACATTATCCACCCCTTTAAAGCACAACGCCCTCGTTGTGGACCCCAAGCCTCAAACCTAGGCAGTGTCTAAGAACTTCTGGCTAGGTATTAGCTCTGATACCATTAGTCACGACCCGCCTCCCCGGGCCATGAACCTTGTCATCTGACCCCATGGGTCTCCTGTAATACCTTGGTTGCCTTCCTAGCACACCAAAGGCTTTTACTCACTAGGGTCTCTTATCAGACTAATGGCTTTCCCCATAGGCCAACACATTTTCTTTCAGTGTGTTTTGTCCTCAATCACACACACCTTAGGTAACTTCCCTGAAGGTCACCCATCCTAATTACTACACCAGGCCAAGCTTGCTTAACTGTGGAGTTCTAATCAGATAGTCTCTCGAAAAGAAAGGTGCACCTTGTTGACATGGGTAGTAACATTTAGAATTTTAAGTATCACTTTTTCAGGGGTGTCAAAATATTAGAATATAGTGATATTATACACCCAAGTATTTTATTATGGAGGACCAAGGTGGGTGTGTGGTATATCTATGTAGTGTGATTAGATTTCCTAAGACCTTTTTATTTAGGTGGCCTGGGTGGGAGAATAAATTAGTGATAGGGGGTCTGAATCCATTTTAGTTATTTCACAGTGATGTGGATGTTTTGATTAGTGATGTGGTGGTGGTATATGTAATAGTGATAATATTTATGAGAATGTTCTTATTTTAAATAAAATGGATGTCCATAAGGGATTTATTGTGTGATTGTAATTGTGTAGGATAAGGAGGGGAGAGTCCCTTTGTGTAGACATCTAGAAAACTAGTGAGAGTCCCCAAATAGTGGAAAGAAACTCAACAGTTTCAAGTTCTAGTGGGGAGAGTCCCTACAGGTGAACACTAAAATAATAGTGAGAGTCCATGCAGGTAGATAGCTGCTCAACGAAGTGGATTTGTTAGCATTGGTGTGAGTTATGGTGGGGGAATCTCTAATGGTAGAGACATGGATGACCATTGAAAATCACTACATGTGTAAAATGGCCCCACCAATAGATGTATATATCATTTTTAGTTCTTTAAGGTTGTATATCTTTTTATTAATGGCTATATTCTTAATGATTTCTAATTAGGTGGATAGATACTTTTTTTTGGTAAGAAGATTACAGTAAGTCCCTTGAGAATTAATAGCTACATTTTGATGTGGTAGTTAATGAGAATATTAACTAAGTTCCCTATGAGTGGATAAATTCTTGGTGGTGGTGTTTTATTAGTGAAGACTATAGGGACTTATAGAAATATGAGAAAACTATAGTGAGGTCCTTATGAGTAGAAAACTACGGGATTCTTAGATTAGGATGGATAGTGGTTATTGCGTATAGTTTTTTATGTGATGATATATAATTAGAATGGTGTTTTGATTTGGAAATTCATACGGTCACATGGTATGGAATGGAATAGGTTGAACAGTTTTCTTTTGCGAGAATTTCTTTAATTAATTTTTTTTTTCTATTCATGGATATATTAGTATGATTCATTCAAAAAGACATAACAAGGTTCCATGGTGGAATCTAGTGAGTATAATTATATGATCAACCCTACATTATAAAGTTATATTTTAGGTTACCTGGATAGATTAAGTGGTTTTGTATGGTGAACTTATATCTAGACATTGGATAATTTTAGTGGAATAACATTTCACCATACCTTTACTATGGTATATTGGATATGATATTCTTATGGATATTTTTATATTTTGGTTTGGATTGTATGATATAAAATGAATTGTATAATATAATTTATATACTAATAATGTTTTTAATATTTATATTGGTCCTAGTTTCAAGTATTTTTTATAACAAAGGGAAATTTCATCCATATATGTGTGATATCATACCCTCGATGGTATTCACCATCATATGATCTATTAAAGTTAAACTTCAGCGATAATTCTCAAAATCATTATCGGATCAAATAGACTAATAACAATGGAGGTTTATAATGGAACAATATTTCAGTGAGTGTCTTAGGATGGATTTTTTAGTGGGAATTGGTGAGGTTTGTATTGGGATTAATAATGTAATATTGTATCTGAACATAGAATAAACCATATACCAGGGAAACAAGCCAAGGATATGGGAGGGTGATGTATTTTTATGTAAGTCCCTTAATAGTATATCGATTATACCTAAGGGTTGTTATTCTATCTATGGGTACTAAATTATGTATGGGAATGCATCATGTAGATTTAGGGCATGACGATTGTGTTTGTTTTATGCTAGGGGTGACTATACCTATGGTGGTAAATGATGTGGAGATGTTCTTGGACACATGCATAACATTATTGGATAATTATATGCATGGAGTATGTTGTAAAATGATTATACATTAATCATGTGTATGTTTTTGTTTGAAAATTCCCTTGGCTAGAGAATTATGTAAGAGGTGGTTGAGATATATTTTTTCTAATTTAGGTGGGATATTAACACAGTGATTCTTTGAAATTTTTCTTTATTTGAGATTTATCATGAAAATTTTAGATGTTGTGCTCAAGATATCATGGTGTGACCATGATCATATATAATAAATTTTAATATTCTTTTGTGAAAGAGTTCACATCGGAATCTCTTAGTCATGGGAGTTAATATGATTTATTGGTGATATAATAGGGTAAATTTTCAATTCGGATGGTTGGTATGTGGTTTGTAGAGTCTATGTGTCATTATTCTAATTTAATGACTAAAAAGGAGCTAAAATTTTATCATTATTATAGATATTTAATGCCAAATATTTAGAGGTGGTTGTGGATCATTTATCTGAATTATATTATAGAGATATTGGAAGACACTAAGATAGAGGATAATTTATTAATAAGCATGGGACCCTTCCCTACAAGAGAAATATCGTTTAGCGGCGGTTATTTTTACAAGTAGTGGGGGTTTCTATAAACCACCGCCTAATACGGCATCGCCAATCTATTAGTGGTGGTTATTTCCATTTCGCAGTGGTTTATGGAAAGCGTCGTAGCCGCCTCATTTCGTAGTGGTTTTACTGAGTTTAGAGGCTGTTTTTTACGAGCCCTTGATATTAGTTTATTCACAACGGTTATAACCACCACAAATAAACTCAAATCCAGCAGCCGTAAAACTGTTGTTGAAGTCATGAGAACCACCGCGGAATGAGGCATCTGCGATGCAACTATGTAGCGGTGGTTATAACCGCCGCAAAACGTAAATTTTATTTTACGTTTCGCGGTGGTTTTCACCTTTTAGAGGCGGTTTAAACCGCCACCAATGTACATTTCGCAGCGGTTAAAACCACCATGAAAATCTGACCAGAAAAAAAATAAATTTTTTGCTTCCGCTGCACCACGACCTTGAAAGACAAATCATACCAGAAATACCATGTTGTACATACCAATAGACAACAAGAAACGTCAACCTAGGAAATCGGTATAGAATAAATTGAAAAAAAATAAGTAAACAATGACATGCTATATAAGAATGAACCATATTGTACATACCAACATACAAAAAGAAACATCAACATAGGAAATCAGTATAGAATAAATTGAAAAAATATATATGGTAGAATCAACTATAAAACATAGGTCCATTATTTGACTACTCTCCAAACATACATCTAGTTGATCCTTCTTGATCCCCCATAATATATATCACTTGAAAATGAAACATTAGATCTACATGTGTGTCGGTGTTCCCATATAGGGAGTGAGTGTAAAACACAGTTAGATTTACCATTTGTGGGCCTCCTACTTGGTTTAATACCCCAAATATACCATCACCACAAACATCTACTATACCAGGTGTCTTATAGAAGCTCGTGTGTTAGCCTCACTCAATACCTTATTGTGCACTTTTATGTAACACAACTAATCTTCAATAACTTATTTCTTAAAAAAAATTAGGATACACAAAAACATTGTGTTCTATTTGATCATAATTTAAAATAACTATTGAGATACACTATAGTAATCACCTTCTAAACCTAGTAGGATGACTCTAAAATTCATTACACATGTCCTTTCAACACAATTTTAATCTACAATGAATCATGTCACATTACCTTAAAATGCATGCCTTCAATTATATTTTATTTTATTCCTCTTAATTAGGATACAATATATTCCCCTATGAGGTTGAATCCCAACATCATGAAACATGCTATTATTCTTATGCGATAAGAATAATATGAATCACTTTTACAAAATAACATATTTAAATACTCTAGTATTAGATTATTTATATAGTCCTTAATTTTAGATGCCTTTCCTAGTATCACAATTTCATATCCACCTTTAAGTTGTATGCCCCATCCTCTTAAGAATTCATCCATTATCATCATACCAGCATATATGATATTGAAAACAATATATGGTCCCTCTAATAGGTGTAATCCACAACCATACCATCTCCAAATTATTCATTGAAGACCAACATAAAACTGAAATGGAAAATCATGATAAATTCAAACACTATTTATTTATAGGTACCTTTCACAAAGTGTTCCCCTTCATAAAAAGTTAAGATTATTGTAATATTTCTATTTAAATTGAACATAAATAGTATGATGTATCCCACTAATCATTAATAAACTATGTGTGTTATGATTCTATTTAAAGAGATTCATATGATGCTCATCTCATGGGCCTAATCCCAACAATGTAAACACCTACGACCACTTTGTATGGAAAAAAATGAATAATTTCCTAACTATGTGGCCTTAAACAAAGGAATCATAAACATGTATTATATGTATGATTAACCTAAAAATCATATATTTTCATATCTACATAGATTCAGAGATCATAGGAATAGGGGTAACTTGTTAAACACTAGTATTTTGATATTATTCATTAAAAAATAATAAATCTATAATGGAATCCAATAATTAAAATGATTCCACCCATAGAATATTTGATGATCCCAAAATCTCACACCTTTTACCAATACCTATTTTGTAGAATCTATAGTATGAATCACTAGTAAACACCTTTCATTGTAATTTAGATCTAAAAGGACATCCATACCGAATATTCATATACATGGAAGCCCATTTGAGGTTCTCATCCAAAAATATATAACCTAATGTGAATCCATTAACATGGAATTGGATTGATAAACTATAAATTCTTACATTTGATGATGTATTGATGGGTTTCTTCATTGTGTTACATTTTCAATACCTTCATTGCATCCTTCAATTAAAATTGAATCACCAAATGCACCAATTAGGTTCAAGAACAAAAAAAGATGATAGTGCCCATAAGGAACACAATGGTGAGGAATGAAAACAATTGTTATGTCATACATAAGACTCAATATATATGAATATATGTTCCCCATACCCTGACATACATTGTCTCATACCCTTTTAAAATGAGTGCATGATGGTTCACACTTTATTTCAGGAATACCATCTAAATGCATCTATCCTGACATTATATAACATTCATGGTAATCTATAGGGAATAATACCCCATAGTTTTTCCAACTAAAAATATTCTATGGCAAAACCATTGGTCCATAATTTCACATGAAACCTTTTTTTATCCTTTCAATAGATCATGAGAACACGTTCTTCTCTTATCATATTGGTTTGGATAAATATGTCCACCATAAATTAGAAATCACCTTAGAACTTCATTATGAGTATCATGTTCACTATAGTCATTTTTATTAACATGTGAACTTGAGTACTCAAGAAGATATATAGGATGATTTTCCCTATTGTATATACTCAAGCATCTAAAAGTTGATCCCACTAGGGATATCCAACCACTGACAATCAAGAGTATATTTATACACCTACTAGTTTAAAAACCCTTGAGGCCCATTAGAATATCTAGATAATATACTAGGGATGGTTACAATGCTCTAATATCTAAAAGCATTAGAATCTATCCTAACTGGCCTTTGTGACTATAAAATTACAATGGAAAAAATAACCCACATGGGTGGGGGAATTTTTTATCATTTTTTCCTCATGGTCATCTCCAGTATCATTCATCCTATTGGATCACACCCAAATTAATGATATCCTTCTTACAATGTAAATATGTGTTTCCTATTGGTGGTAACACATTAGTATATTTCTTCAATGTTAACCCAATTGATGTTGGGAAACATGATTCTATTGAGTATGAAACAAGTGTGGATGAATCCACTACCCCCTCACCACTAAAAAAATAGTAAAACCATCTCAACATAATAGAATATTACTTAGTTCAAATTCAGAATAGTATAACATGTGAAAATCAATATTAATTTTCTATAGGGAAAAACCCATTATGTATGGTGATTTGGTTGATGTTATCATACCTCATTTATCTAATATTATAAAATAATAGTAGATTAATCAATCAATAAAGGTCTATCTTAGATGTCCAACTTGATTAGGATCAAATATATTGATGAAAATTACCACAACATTAATGTTTTATCTATAGTTACCTTCATGGGGTATATATCTCAATCAATATAAGGAAATTATCCCAATGGTATTTTAGGATGTAGTATCTTAGGAGTCGGTGGATTCCTTCACTTCTCATATGGATTCCATTGAGTTTTGATGTGAATGAGTATAACCTTATTGGAATTCATATCTTGATTGTGTGGATTCAAATCCTATACCACCCATATTTGGAACCTCCATCTTATTGATATTTGATATAATGGAGGATCTATATAAGTATATTAGGTGTTTTTAATCCCAATGTGTCGAAATGTTTGGTTCCCTAGAACAAAGACAGGATTCACTACAAGAGAAATTCCATTTAGCAGCAGTCAATTACCACTCACAATCGCCTCCCAGTAAGACAAATTACAAGGGCCTCACCAAAGTGTCCACAACACTATCCCCTTGATCACTATGAAATGACCCAATGTGTTCAACACATAAACAATGGGTTTAACTCCTCGTCATCCAAAATCTAGACTACCAATTCAAACACAGGCCTAAATAGAATGATGTATACCACACTCGAGAAATAAATAAATAAAAAGAAACATCAGAAATCAATAAAATGCATAAAAGGAAACATGAGAAATCAAGAAAATTTTAGGACATGAAAATGTTTGGTGGAAACTATGTGCCACAAATGTTACATATACAAACCAATTGTTCCCATATTTATTCAACACATCAACAATACAACTACTCACAGTCTGATGATTCATCATCACCCTCTCCACCTTCATCTCCACTTTCTACTATCACCTATAAGAACATTATATTGAAAATTAAATACGGTTGCATATTTATATTAAAACTCAAAACCAATGAAAGTTATCAAACTAAATGATTTTTATTTTTTGTGATTTACCTGCATACAACCAATCTATGTACTACCACCAGGGGCATATCTTCTCATATGTTGACATATTTCAGTCAACTCTTTCTGCAAAGCAGATATCTAATCCCCCTACTGGTGAACTGTGTTTCGTAGAGAAACAATCTCTTTCTGAGCATCTCCAGGTATGGGAAGACTAAATCCAGGAGTAGATGCATCTTCCATCACCAGTGGCCTTCTAAAAACCTCAGATAGTATGGGTCCAAAACGCATCCCGTCCACTCTACCAGGATGCTCTCTCCCAAGGACTTTAGCAACCGGGTCATCCTGGGAGACTGAGTAGGACTGCACAGGATTGGAATCCCATAGTTCTTTAATTTTTACCTATAAATAAAATACCAATATATATCAACACAGTAAAAAACTGATAATAAGTTATTATAATAAAAAATTTACTTCATACCCCAACTTCTTTAGCAGGCTCATTAACAAAACATTCATCTGATTTCTTGTGAACATCCAACCACAGTTCAGTTTGGGATGCATCATGCCCTAAAATCTGTGACTGCATTAAGAAAAGATAAATGAACAATTAAATATATTAAATAGATAATACAATCTTATAAATATTTAAACTAATTAAAATATTACTAATGTCATTTGGCTTCTAGAAAAGCTTTTTGAGCCCACAGTATGAGGGATGTCTTGCTTAGCCCGATTTGATGCATTCTATCTTGAGAGATCCTAAAATAAATAAAATGCAATTTAATAGTAATGTATTCAATTTCATGTCCTCTTCATATAAATGTATAAATGTAAAATGAGGATAATATAATAATATATATTTCTATATCATTCGCTTCTCATCACAATGTCTATCAACAAAAACATTCCACTGTTATTTTGGTACCCCACATGGTAGCTACTCATACATTTGTTGCACAGTCAATGAGTTATCGTTGACATCACACCACAATCTCCATTTGAAACCTTTCCATTTCTTACCTAGATTTTTCAACTTCCACTTCCGTGCTATCACATCAGAAACTATTAAGTGGAAGAACATCAGTATACAGAAATTCATTTTGAACATATTAGTAACAAGACATTCAATTAAACCATAGGGTAATTAATTTATCTTTATTTGGGAATAAAAAAAAATTAATTTTTCTAGCTTGGAGGCATATGTATCCAATCATCATATGAAATGGGAAGGGAAATGGGATCCGCTTCCAGCTGGCCTAGAATCTGGCCAAGTAACCCCGCGGCGTCATCCGTAGGGACCCCATAAGAATCACATGGAACGACTATCTTTTCTCCAGTCATATTCCAAACATCTAAAATTTTTAATTTTTTCTCCACAGTTGTATTTTTTTCATCTTCAATGAGCAAAAAATTATTATAAACAAAATGAAATAAATTTATTTAATTAAAATTTGTACTTATGATAGTGACACACCAGTATGCCTGTGTTGAACTGGAAGGGTCATGTCACTACCCCACTGCTGAGGCCCCTGAAGGGGGAGTCGACAATTCAGCCTCTAATGGGACATCAAAATATAGTGTGAGAGATGTTTCAGGGGGAGACGGTGCAGGGGTGTAGGCATCTGGTGCCTCAGATATCGTGGGGAGGGAGCCAGATGGATCTTCATCTGTCGCAAAACTATATGAAATAGTGTACTGCTTCCTCCTTGGCATTCCTGTCATTTAATCATATAAAATGAAGTTCAGAATATATATTTCAAAACAAATATGTAGAAAAAAAATTAAAAATGATAATATATGCCCAGTACTAACAGACATAATATATATAACAATGATAATGAATGATTGCAAAAATGAAATAAATGGTTGTTGAATAAATAAACAATTGTACATACAATCATTTTCCCCTTAAATCATGTCGGTTTCCTGCTTCATTTCTTCATCCACTTCATTCATCCTTGCTAGACTAATTTTTTCAATATCATTATGGACAAATAATTTTTCTTCCTGTTGTTGATTATATTCAATTTCATAGGTCAAATTTTCCACTTCATCACCCATATCATACAAATCTCTTTGTATTACGTGAGCAACTACACTCCACCCTTCATCGACAACATCATTCAAACAATATACCAATTTTTCTTGTGATGCTAAGATATATGGATCATGAAGTTCACGATCACCAACATCCATCAAGCGAGAGAAGTTCACATAAGTAAATTGCAAGGAATCTCTTTTAACACCTCTGATAATATCGTCCCATTTGCATTTGAATAAAACAACACAAAAATGTATGTGGTATTTTAATTCAATAATATCATGCAGCTTTCCATAGTATTCCAATTTAGTAAATGTAAATATAAAACTATTCTGTGTTTTCAAACCCACTTCTTGATCGACTGTACGAAATCTAAAGTCATTCACATTATAAGCGTTGAACTTTCTAACTTGTTTTAGAGGACCTCTTGCAAGAAACTTCAAATCTTCTGACACCTCTGCTCAAGTATCATTATTCATGATCTGAAAAAAAGAAATATACTTTATTAGATTTACAAAATGTATGTAACAAACTAATATTCGTATTTATTGTAATATTTATGAACTTACACGTCGTGCAAACCATTCTAGATTCTCTTTATTAACAACTTTTGTTATATCTTTCTCATTTCATTTTCAGACTCTCATTCGTCTCTTTGTTTGTATCCTCAAATCTTCAATAAATGGATCTTCAATTTCACTATTCAGCATCACATATATATGTGCCTGTAATAATTACAATTCAGTCAGTGTCACATTTGAGGTCCTCTCAACTGATCGGCCAATAGGAAGAAATATTTTGGATTTCTGATGTATTTGAGATTGAGTCGATGTGTCTTCAACACATCCAACTCGATTAAATCTTGTCTCAATATCATCCAAGTATCAAGAACAAAAGGTAAGACACTCCTCTGCCAAATAGCCTTCAACAATAGAGCCTTCTGGTTGAGCCTTATTTCTCACCTATGATTTCAAATGCCCAAGATATCTGTAAAATAAAACAAACATAATTATTCATTTAATTAAGTACCAAATTTTTTTTACTTAACTAAAAAACATATAAATAAGGTACCTCCCAATTGGATACATCCATCGATAATGAACAGGGCCTCCTAATTTAGCTTCCTCCACCAAATGCACGGTTAAATGCATCATTACAGTAAAAAATGATGGAGGAAAGATCATCTCCATTGTACAAAGGGCCAATACAAACCTCTCCTGGAGGTTGTCAAACTGAAATATATGTAGAGATTTCTTACATAGTTGTCTGAAAAATGTGTATAATTGGAGTACAACAGCAGTAATTTTTTCAGGTAATAATGTATGCAATGCCAATGGTAGTAATTGTTGTAACAAAATATGTGAATAGTGACTTTTCAATCCATGTAACTTACGATTCTTCAAGTCAACACACCTCGAGATATTACTTGAATACCCATCAGATACCTTAACATTCTTTAAAATTTTAAGGAATGTATCTTTATCCCTATTTTTCATTGAAAATTTTTCTGGAGGATACTTATCATTCTCATCTGGCCAGAGATTGCATTTTATGTTCACTTATTATAATTATTTATGATCATTGAGATGATCTTTACACTTCCCATGATCATTAAGTAATGAGAAAATCAAATTGTCACAAATATTCTTCTCAATATTCATCACATCAAGATTATGCTACAACAAATTAAATTTCCAATACATAAGTATGAAGAATATACTTTTTCCTTCCATTGTTGAGTTCCGATTTCACTTGACGATGCACTTCAGACCCATTTTCTGCTATCATTCAAATGATGAACCTTCCCAAATTCTTTTTCAACATTTTCAAGTTGTTTCAATATTTCAGAACCAGTTAACAACTTTAGTGGTGGTCTACTATCAATGCAACCATTAAATTTTGATCTGTTCAGACGAAATCTATGAGATGCATCGAGAAATCTTCGATGACACAAGAAGCACCATTTTCTAATGTGAGGTAGCTGTTTGGGATCAAAATCAAAGTTACAAATGGGATAAGCCAGACCCATATAAGTGTTCCAACCAGATAAATTCACAAGCCCAGGGAAGTCACTAATGGTCCAAATTAAAGAAGCATTCATTTTGAACATTGTTTTAGAAGAAGCATCAAATGTCTCAACACTGCTTCTTCATAACTCCTCCAATTCGTCAATCAAAGGCTGCATGTATACATAAATATCATTTCCAGACATTTTTTTTCCAGGAATAATTATCGAAAGGATAAAAGATGTTTGATTCATACATATCCATAGAGTAAGATTATAAGGGAACAAAACAATTGGTCAAATTCTATAACTGGTACTCAAAGTTCCAAATGGGTTGAATCCATCGGCAGCCAATCCCAATCGAAAATTCCTAGGATTAGCTGAGAAATCTAGATGTAATGAATCAAATGTCTTCCATGATTGGGAATCTCGTGGATATCTCATTAACCAATCATTGTAATTATCTACAGAATTCCACTTCATGTATTCAGTGGTTTTTGATGACATGAATAATCTTTGCAATCGAGGCTTCAAAGGAAAGTAAATCAAAACCTTTTCAGGTGTGTTCCTTTTATTCTTCTACATGAAATTATGTTCATTCAGACTTACAACATCACCCTTTTCCTGCCATCTAGAAGAAGAACATTTCTTGAAATTATGTCTACTTGAATCCTCTCCCCAATAAAGCATACAATCATTGGGACACGCGTGTATTTTTGTATAATTCAGACCAAGATTGTTAACAACTTTTTTCATATCATAAAAAGATTCTTGGATTTTTGCTTCAGGAAATGCATCACAAATCAATTCCAATATCATGGACATTGCCTTATTTGTAATTCCACATAGACATTTGGTATGATACAACTTCAGCAGAAATGAAAGCTTTGAATATTTCAAACACCCACTATACAACTCTTGATTTCCATCGTCAACTAAATCATGAAACACATTTTCCTCAGTGAAGTTTTATATTACATTTGCCTCCACAGAATCAAGAGGAGGATCCAATGATATGTTAGAATCTTGATCTTCCTATGTTACAGTCTCAAAAACATCACTTGTCACGTTGTAATTTGTAGTACCCTCTTCTGGTTGTTCTGATATGTTTTGATGCTGATAGTGGTGTCTTGCAGTGCCGAATGCATCATTTATGAGGTTTTTCATTTCATTTTCCATTGTCGACAAACTTGGGACCTCATTCTATGGATTAACATTAGTGATCAATCTTTCTGTAACGTTCGATTCTCCATGCCAAATACAACACAAATATTGACTAGGGAATTGATTCAGTATTAAATGTTCATAAACTTCATCTCTCTTCAACCATGTTCTAAATTTACATTTAGGACACGGACATTTTATTCTCCCTTAAATGGATCGATTAGAAATTGAAAAATCTAAAAACTCATTCAATTCCTTAACATACTTAGGTGTGTTCCTTGGTTATGTGATCCAGATTTTATCCATGTATATCACAATGTGCCTACACAATAATAATAAAAATTAAAACACATAGTTACTAATAAATAGAGAAAGAGATTCATATATACGATAGTATAAGATTACAGAAATGTAATATAATAAAGATGATCCCCTGAGTTCGATATGAACCCTCTAGTGTTTGGGATAGGGGAAGTTTCTTTAGTAAAGAGAAACAGTGTGCTAACAACGTGGTAGATAATTTACCATTAAAACCAAAGCACATTGTTAATTTGGAATAAACCCAGCTTAAGTTCTCTATAGATTCTTCATATAAAACTCTAATATCGAATAAATATATTATAAATAATGTTTAGGGAAAACCTTATGATGCTTAAAAAACTCATCACTTTGTTAATTGGGAGTGACAAGAACCACGTGAGGGATGGTAGTCTTGAGGCATGATAAGTGGTTGTGTTCATGGAAATTCATGATGAAATAACTTGGGAGATTAGGTTTTGAGGTTCTACGAACCTTGTGTGGATTGAAATCCTAGACCTCTCTTTGGTGTATTCACAAAGAAAGGAGTTGTGGTGTGACTTGAGTGTGATTTGGATCATATATGTGTTACTTCTCATGAGTGGATAGTTATGGTTAAATGGGATGATCAAGGATCTGACCATGGAGTTAAACTAAGAGTCAGATTCAGTCTTCGGTGTGGCCATTGAACATTTTTGTTATTCCTTTAGTTTTAAGGCATCGTGGTCGGGATATGATAGCGCATTGGTGGGTGGGATTGAGAAAATTTGGTATAATTCATCATCAGAAAGACTTACTAGTGTTATTTCATAAAAATTGATGTGGTAAGGTGGAGACCACATCAGAAATGGCGTTCAAGATGCGGATGATGTGGTTTGGGGATCAAACTAGGGTATTTGAAGAATATTAGATGTGCTTGGGCTTGGTGTTTGGAGTTTCATAGTAGAATCATGTTGGGAATTTGCATATGAAATGAGGGGTGTTGGTACTATCATCCAGGACAACATAATAAGATAATCAGAATCACATAAGTTGAAATAGATCCCAGAATGAATTCTCTCTAAAAATTATATTTGGGAACTTGGAAGAATTATATTCATCCAAACCACTACAATAAGTTAGAATGAAAGTGATTACTTTCATCCAAGACCATACATATTAATGAATAATCATCTAGTTTTGATAACATATAGAGAAAGAAAATAAAATAAAATTTAAATACAAAATAATCCTAGTTGAACTATCTCACAATAAAATTTCCCAAAAAAAAGTCACAACCATATTCATAACTAAAAACATCTCCATGTGATCCCCAAAAAGTCACAACATTCTAATATAATATTGAAACACTTTTTCAATATCACATTTATTTATCATTAAGCCTTAACTTAAAATCTTTATCCTATAATTATTAAGAAAATAAATATCCTTCTAGAAAAATTTATGAATATAGATCGATAAGAAAGTAGGTAGTGTGATTTAACAAACCTACACTTATATAAAGAAATGTTTTAGAATACATGAATTTATTATGATGATGTGTAAAAAAATAATCTTAAATTATCATCTAAGTATTGGAAATTAAATCTACATAGAGATAAATTACTAACTTGGAAATAAGTAGAGGCCACTCATACTCATTTACCTAGAAATATTTCTCAACATCTTCATGATGAATCAAGAGTGGCACTTATATAGGTGTAATCCTAGTCGTGTTCAGGTCATAAATTCACATAGAAGTTTTCTACAAGATAAAATATCAAATATAAAAGAAGAAAAAAAATCTCAATAGGTTCAAAATAGAATAAAGAAAATCATTTAGAATATATCATTGGAATTCCAAAACTATCCATCCCGTGGTAGTTCATTTATCACATGAAAACAAGAACATGAATCAAATCCTGATCACTATATAATGCTTTCACTGATCCAATAGTATTTTATAATTAATGATATAAGTACTAATGTTAGACAATATATAACTAGTGTCCTTACGTAGGAATGAATCAACTATCATAACATATATTGGATTATCTATTCTATAAGGCTAAACTCTAATACCTCTAACACCACTACCCTAGTTTAAATAAAACAACTGAAATATCATTAGTAATTAAATCTAATACCACTATCATGACTCAATTCTTCAAGAACCCAACCTTCATTGGCAATGAAATAGAGTTTAAAATAGATTCAAAAAAATTATTTTAAACCTTAGGGTTCGTATAGGTCGTTGGGTTCGCGGGGGGCCAGGGGAAGCGGGGTTGTCGGGGTCGCGGGGTCGTCGTTGGCAATAGTATTATGAAATTTGATTAATGTGGATGATAAAGACACTGATTACGGTTCTATTCCCTAGTTATATCGCCCCTACCTAAGGGACAAATGTCTGTCAAGGGCCACATTCCCAACTCATAAGGTTTGGAGAACCTATCATTATCCATATAGCCCATATTGATTTCTCATAGAGCAAAGGAACCTAACTTGGTTCCATACTGGGTCATTCATATGTTCTCATAGATTATCATACCATATATGACCATTACCACAACATCCCATAGCCTCGCCCCTAAACATTTATTTAGGAGATAATCAATTACCTAAAACAAGACCTTTATAGATAACTTGACCCATAAATACAAGATGGACACCCTATTGGGGTTTTAATTTCCCTATAGTTAAGCCTCTCACATATATAACATATCCATCAATGGTTGTATAATCAATGCATAATACTAAAGGGAATTCTATGAACCCAACATGAATCTCTATCCTCATGTATCATAAGGTAAATAACTCATGGATCCCATTCATGTCACATACCCACCTACATGAAATTTCAATCCACACAATAAATGCATAACCATATCCTATGGTAATATTAGTCATAAACTACCTTGACCATAGAGTTATCCCATTAAGAAATCTCATTCCATCCTCATCAAATCCATCTCTAGGAACCAACACCATCTCAATCCCCTAACTCATAAAATTACAACATATATTATAAAGCAATAATAATTAATTAAGAGAATTAATCCATATTAATACAATTATTCATACTTTAGGTACATCTCATCAATTATGTATCCTCACTGTAACTTCAAGAAATGGGGTATGGATCACTCTTGGAACACCTTTGAGCTCATTTCTAAACAAAACCCAAATATATGATGTCAATCCATTAAATGAATTCATCCAAATTTTATGATAAACATTAATAAATTATGGAAATGACTCAACAATAATGAAACTACATAAAACCTTATGTATTTTTCCTCCACAAGATTCCTATAACCATTACACACAAAAAATCCACCATAACAAGATGATCCCACCGACAGTAGGGGGGAGCATACCTAGGGTACGAACTCGATGGGTCCAGGGGAGAATCCGGCATCGCGGGTGTTGGGGGGAGAATTGGGGTCAACAGCGATTGACGGCGAGGTCACCGGCGGCACGGGAGGGCAGTAGAGGGGACCGGAGCTAGGGTTCGCGATCGTCGGCGTGAGAAGCCTCGCAGGGTCGGGGGGAGAGAACGTTGGCTCAGGTGGGGGGTGGGGGGGAAGTGTCGCCGATGTAAAAAACTAAATGGGTTTCACGGCGATTTTTAATAAACCGCCGCTAAATCTTTTTAACGAAAGGTTTAGCAGCGGTTTTGTAAACCGCCGCTACAAAACTGCCGCTACAGGCATTTTATGTTGTAGTTCTTTCTGGGGAGTGCATATCTAATTGTTTCCCAGAGTTGAGATAAATGTGTAAATTCTAAAAATTTTAGAAAACAAGGTTTATGTAACTCTAGGGAAGTCAACTAACACTATGATCTCAATTATTTATTATCGTCAGTGTGAATCCATATAATGGTACCTAGGGTTTTTTAATCTACTATTATGGTGGTATGATAAATCGCCAACCAATTTTCCCATCTTTTATAAGTGATCATATTAACCATTAGTAGAGTATGATAATTGAAGGACCAACCCATTAGGTACACCAGTCACCTCAGTAGTAGTTTATAAAGAAGTAACAAGATATATGACCATTGAGGCCACTAGAAGAGGGATATACAGAAGGAAAATATAAAATAAAATATTAGAAGAGGCAATGAGAATGAAGTTAGTGGAAAATAGTAAGGATAGTGAGGAAGATGAGTTATTATATGGAAACTATAATATGTGGAAGTTAAATCAGTGGAAGGACCATAGGTGATTAATGGTATGATTTATATACACTCCAGTGATAGGTTGGATGATGTTAAATGTGGTATTTGGTTATGAGATATTGGTGTAGTGAAATTGACTCAATTGAAACACAGTCTTGTAATTTTTATGAGAAAATTTAATTTCTTATTAATGTATAGTACTTTTCAAATATATTAACCTAGATATGTGTCCACTATACCTAAACCAACATGAAAAAAATACTAAATCCTATTCATAATGTCCATGGGTTGGAAGCTAGTGCAAAGGTTATCACATAGAAAAAGGTAACTATTTGTATTCTATTAAAAAAATAATGAATAAATATTAAAAATAAGAAATTGAATATCAAATACTAATATAAATCCAAAATTATTACACAATATAACCATAAATATAACCAAGCCTAAATTTCAATGCACATAAGCTAAACAAAACATGAAAACAATATCTATGTGCCACACAACCTATCTTCATACCACATCCTCTATATCTTTGTACCTAATCCATGGACCATGTTTAAATTGTAATCATAAATCATACCTATAAGATAGAAAATAAAAAAAGGATATAGATACATTGGAATGTGTATATAGGGTTTCATCTAAATCCTAGTAAGATTCCACTGAATATTATTTATCCATCATTTTATTGAAAAAATAAACTTACTAATCTGAAATAAAAATATAAAAGTAAAATTATTTTTACATTTTATAAAATTAAATAACATATGGTTCCATTAAAAACATGCTTCCAAAATTAAACACAAAAATATAAAATAGGAATAACTTGTATAATGATTTAAAGAAAATTTAGGTAGAGAAACAGTTTGAAATGAAAGCTTTAAGCATGTATCATGGGAAGATTACTTATGGAAATAAGTAAGGGATACCTAAAATCCTCATTTATAACATATTTTAAAATCAATATAAACATGCATTTGTATATATTAATACTCTAGGTATACACTCATTATACACTTTCATGAGGCCCATGTCAGGGAAAATCAAATTGATATCAACTAGGAAGAGAAAGTATCCTCATAACCTAGTTTTGAACTTGTCCTATGAACCACACTAAATAATATATGTTTATTAATGTTGTAAAGGATATTTTTTTATTAGAGTAATTTTACTAGAGGAAAGATCTTTTGGAAGCCATTAGGTCTTATAATTTCAGTACAGATATGGCTTTATTAGATAGAAATGAGGTTGTCAGAAGTTCTTGTTTCTTCTGATAGCCTCTCAGTATATTTCTTAGATCCACTAAATGGTCAATATGAGTTACTATTAACAGATCGAATTAGTGATAATTTGAACCATTCTTTTCATGGACTTTATGTGTATATAGTAAGAAGTTGGGAAGACTATTTTCTTACCAATGATAGGTAATCATACTAAGTAAAGCTACTCAGACTCGGTAATTGCACAGTGTAAATTATGGTAGATAATGAATGAAGGAATTCAATGTGACTAAATGAATTGGTGTGAACCTGTATAAAAGGGGGTGTGACCTCTTTTATTATGTGTCTTAGTTTTAATTTTTAGTGGTCTATAATTTTTCCTTATTATAAGAAATTGTAAACTTTTTAATGCTGATGAAATGAATAATTGTGATGCTTGTCCCTATAGATGTAGGAATAGAGTTATAAAAATGTAAAAAAACATGTTATGTCCTTTACATACTTTTAATTCTCATTCCTTATTCTTGTTGAAAGTTTTTGTGCATTGGATTTAATGACTTTAGTAAGTGTAACTGAAATATGTGATTACGGTGATATTGTGTCTTCCTAGTTTTGTTACTTTCACATTTTAAGGATATATTTATGGTGATATGTTTCTACCATTTTGATCATCTTGTGACTTAAATTATAATGTGTAAAGTTAGTGCATGATAATCAATAATTGGTACTAGACCTTTATAATGCTTTCTTAGAGGCTCTGTGATTTTCATGAAAACAACTAGGATAGCATTATCATATTTCTTAGAAGTTTTTTTATTTTGTAGGAATTATTGTGATAGAAAGTAACAAAGTTGTATAATAGAAAGGTACGTATTAAAAAATTTAATGGGAAGGATTTTAGATATTATATGATGTAGATAGAGGACTACCTCATCCATAAGGATCTGTAAATTTTTTTGAAAGGTGAGAAACTATATAAAATATATAAAGATGAATAGAAAAAATATAATCTAAAGGATTTAGGTTTTTTGGTGATAAAATGGTAGAATAATGTGGCCCTAAACTTCCAAGAGAAGAAGAAGACAGTGTATTTTATATCATCCATGGAAGATATGTATGAGAATCATACAGTACTAAATAAATTATTCTTAATGTGATGAAATTTTTTAATACAGCCATTATAATGGATATTTTTAGTTGATCATATGAATGACATCAACTTAATATGTATCCAACTTGAGTCTATTAAGGTAACATTCATAGATTATGTTTGGGAGATATTATTTTTTCATCATTTATAGAATCATGGGATGAAATGGTAACAATAGTTAGTAACTTCAGTAGAAAAGTTGGCTCAATATTTGAATAAATTTGAAACATGATTATGAATGAAGAGCTTTAGAGGAATAAGACTCAAGAACCTTCTGTAAATTCATTTAGTGTAGAATTAGTAGAGTGATCACCTTATAAAATAAGTAAAAGATGATTGGAATACAAGCCTAAGGATTGGAGTAAAAGTAAATATATTGGTCTTGTCTTAGTGTGTTGGCACTATGGTAAAAGGGATCACCTCAAGAAGGATTTCCATAAGTTCAAGAGAATTTAAGGAAGACTAATTTCCATAGGAGTATTTTCAAAAACACAAAGTATTGAAAATATACTGATGAGTGTCAACACTCCATTGGATACTTGGAATATAGATTTCTGATTTTCTTACTGTTCCAATATTGATAATAGATTCATGAAAAGTTATGTCTCTAGAATGTCATGAAGGTTACATATAGAATATATTGATGCTCTTGATATTATGGGGGTGGGATTTGTCCTAGTTTATTTGATTAATAAATTATTTCTTATGGTAAATAAAGTTTTTTATATTCTAGGATTTCAATAGAATTTGATTTCATTTGGTTGGTTAGACGAAGCTACATATGGAATAGAATTAACTAATGGTGTGTGTAAAATCAATCGTGTGTCACTTTTTTTAGGTAGAGGTGTAAAGGATAGTGCATTTTATATGATCAGAGTGGTAGTGGTAGCTACACTTTCCATAACATCAACAATTAGAAATTAAAATCTATGGAATTCTTGGCATGGGAACCTCAATAAGAAATAAAGAAATTATATGGAATAAAATTCATACTGAATATAAAATATTTAGACATCATATGTTTTTGGAGTTGCATACGCATAAAGTAGTGGAATGTGATATTTAATTTGATCGGTAGACCTCTAAAGATTATGAATATAGAGAATGTAAATACAGATGCCTGGAGGCCTACCTTAATGAAATCTCTTAGACGGTCATACTATTTTGTGACATTTATTTATGAATCCATAAAGAAAGCATGAATATACTTCCTCACAACATAAATCTCAATTTTTTTGAGTATTCATGCATTGGAATATATGTTTGAAAGAAAAATAGGATGTGATCTAAACTCTTTAAGATAGTACAATGGGGTTGGGTGCACTAAAATAAGTTTCTATAACTTTTTTAGACATAAAATCATTAGGTATGGTCAAAATGTACTTGGATATTTTGAGATTTATGGATTAACTAAATGGATGAATCAAAAGAAGATAGAAAGAATGTGGAGCATGAATCTGCATTTAGGGTTGTCCAGGCTATTTTTGGATGAACAATTTGGCACTGTATCATACTAAATCATTAAAAGAGCCTCAATTCTAATAGTAAATAATCTACTAAAATTACTTTGGATAGTAAATTAACTAAATTTTATTCACCTTAAGGTCTCTAGAAATTTACCCTACACTTGTGTGGATGCTGAAGGTGGAGATAAGGTAGAAGCTAAATCTCATGCATGTGACTTCAAAGGTTATGGATATGTATAACTTGGATTTTTGAATTTTGTATAATGAGAAGAGATATATCATTAGAAGAAAAATTGTTCTATTTAACTCAAAGGTTATATATTTAGATAGAAACTTAAAGGGTAATGAAGTCAAAGAAAAATAATCAATTTTTATTCTACTTGATCTAAATAGAGGAACTTAAAGTTCACAAACTATGAAGAGTTCATTTTGCTCTGAGTCTATTGAATGTTTAAAAAAATTGAAGGAATATTTAGAGGAAATCATTTCAGGTTCAAGGATGAAAGTAGTATAAGATATACCTAAAATATCAAGAATAAGTTATCCTCAATCCAGATTTTTGTAGCATAAAAATCTAGTGGTTTTAATTCAGAAAATTATAGAACTACAAGAACAATTATGGAGATCCACAATGGTTAGAGAGCCAGTAAAGAGGTATGGATCTGACATGAATTTAATAAATTAAATAGATTAAGTAGAACTATAAATATTTGAATAATAGGTTACCCTTGTTGAATCTAGAGATTGTGAGTTATCCATGTATGAGGAGTTGAGTTTCCTTCAACTGAATAACACTCATGAGCTAATAGATTTACCTAATTAAGAGAGGGGATGTCAAAAACAAGTGGGTATTCTGGTTAAAGGGTAAATATAAAGGAAATAAGAGGTATAATTCATGGCCTTTGGTCAAAAAAATTCTATAGAAGGAGGGAATTGATTTCTCATAAATTTTCCCCATGGTAGTTAGACACACTACTATTAGAACAATGCTTAGCTTGGTTGCTTATAGGTGATTATACCTAGACTAAATGGATGTGAAAGTATATTTTCTTCATGGGGGTCTAAGGATTAAAATATACCAAATGAAACCTATTTGTTTTTGTGGATAAATGGAATCATAACGTAGTGTGTAAAATCAAGAAAATCCTCTTTGGTTGAAATAGGCACTACGTAAGTATAATTTGAAGTTTAAATCATTCATATATGAGAATTGTTTCATATAGAGTAGCTCAAATCATTATTGCTACTAGAAGGAGCATGGGGATAGAAATTCCATCATTCTAATATTTTCCATGGATGATATGATTTTAGAGGGTACATGAATATAATAGATCTAGGAGATGAAGAAATAACTTTTGAAGATGTTTGAAATGAAAAATATTAAAAAAATAAGGATAATCTTGGTGGGGAGTCCCAATTATAACATATATAAATATTTCATCATTTTAGATGAATATTCGATACATTTTATAATATTACACACTCCAGAACCATAAAGTTTCATATTATTTTGAGACTAGATACATAATAATCATATTTCATGAAAGAACTTCAAAATATCCCACAAATTTCTTTTCTCAAAGTGTCCTTGTTAGATATATCCATGCTAAAGCCTTTCTTTATAACTGGGTAAAATGGAAACATGAGAGAGAGTGAGATTATATTCTAAGTAAGGGTAAACATGGGGGATATCAATCTATTATCATATTCAAGAATAAGATAAGAATAATGTTATGAGAGCATGATTCTAACTTATGAGATAATGATCATAAATCATGATTCATGTCATAAACTTTTAGCATATCAATAGCCATCAGTAATAAGAGTGAGGAATCATCATCAATCAATCATGACCAATGATGTCATACAATAGTCATAATAAAATATCATATGAATTATTAAAGAATCATAAGAATGGAAAACCATTTCATTAGTGAAGTATCACTACCAAGACCATCACTAAATAGTGTAACAATTCCCATAATGTATTTGGTTCAATACCTAACCTATTTTCATCCCTAAAATGAGTTCACTCCCTATACTCTTTCACATTATATCATGAGATATCAATCATTAACTAATGTATTATAAGGATATATAATTTTATTCCAATCTATAACATAATGAAAACTAAAGAACCCAAGTGGTTTTCTAAAACAAAAGTTGTAGTTTTTGTCAATAAGTTGTGAGAAGAAAAGTCAATGTGTGTTTAATAGTGAAAATTTTATAGATATTCACTTTATGTCTTAAACATGTGCATGAGGTTTTTGGGTATTTAATATAGGTACAACACATTAAGATAATTTAGTGATGAGAATTTTGAAGATTTAAATAGTTTCTAATGAAGACTTGTAATTAACATAATTAAATTCCCAAAAAATCAATATTGGGAATGTAAAAAATGATATTTTTATGATATTTTATATTAAAAATTTTAGAAAACACTTTTTTATGGGTGATTAATTTAAAAATGGGCTATCCCCATCCAATAAAGTCAATATGGCTCATCCACACATGTGAGAGGATAGATCAATCATGTGGGATTGATCCTAAGAAGGCTAGCCATGGTGGATTATTATTGTAGACTAAAGCTAGTACATGTACATGAGTGGGTTCTTAATATTAGGGGAAGTCATACTACATTCACAGCATTCGTTAGGTTCACCTAGGCAGCATGAATAGGGAACAAAAGTGTGAATGCACCATATGAGTGTGTGAAGATTATATGGGTGTCGAACTTAGTTTTATCTCGAGTAATTGATGAAAAAAAGTGTTTTTATAGAGAATCAACATTTTATTTCATGAAAATTTCATTACATGGTAATATAATTAATAATATAGATAATATTTTAGATTTAGTGACTTGGTAATAGGAAAAAATAAATAAATGACAACATAATGATTATTCAAATACACATGAAATACATATTCATATGTTCATATTAGGTTACTTTTATTGCATATCATATCCTGTGGATATACATCGGAGAAAGGGGTGGGCATAAATCCAAGTAAGGGATTAATCAAAGTAGATACTTAGCATGTGACCAAGAGCTATATCAATAATTCATGATTATATGAACATGATGTATATCATGATATAAAGTACATGAATCATAACATATAAAAGTGGCTACATCATAAAAATGATACATTTATAAGAATATCACAAAGGTTTAACACTAAAGTGTGATAAATCATAATTACCAAGATTATTCACCGAGGTATCATAAAACATGTCCTTTTTAGAGAATATCTCTTTACCCAATGCATTGTAGAACTATTAGGGTTCACCATTCTTATGTATTGATTCATGTGGTCCACATCAATTTTAATAAATCATTTTACCAATAACCTGAGGAGAATAAAGAATAGGTTTCATATAAAATCATTGAGTGTAAAAATAATTAAAAACATAAACATTCATTCATTTTTAACACAAAAGAAGTGAATGTGTGTTTAATAGATGTAAATTCCCAATAAATAAATTGTATTTACATCTAGGATAATACAAACTAAATATAAAGTGGTTTGGGTATTCACAATATTGGAATTTCCTATGTAAAAGAGATAAATTCAAAAAAATGAATTCGACACCAATCCAGTATACAATAAGGATTAAAGGGAGGGAATAATAAGAGACAAAGGAGGTATCCTATTGGAAAAGCACCATTTGGGTAAAGATCAGAAAATAAAAGCTGCATGAAAATAAAGAAACTTTTACATTAATAAGACTCATGAAAATGTGGTACTTGAATGGAAAGGAAAAATAGGAATATTCCCTTTCCTTGAAGATTTTATTCCTAAAACTTAAGGATTTCACCTCAAAACTTTTTGGGAACCATGGAGGGACTCTTTGAGAGGTGAAATGATTAAAACTTCATAATTAAGATATTTTTAGTGCAGAGTGTGGGTGGAAATAGGGTATGTATATTTGAGGATGGGTGTCTTTAAGTGATTAAATAATGATTATTTTGTATTTAAGGCTAACCACTATTGGCTGGAAATAATTACAATTATTTTTTTAATAAATTAATGTTTTCAAGGATGTCTAAGGTCTTAAATTGCATAAAATACCCATTTAATTATTTATTTTTTAGTTATTTTAAGCTTTTACCATTTTACTTTAACCTGCTATATTATTTTACTGTTATTTACGTAACTCTTTTTTTACCACAGTAAATTTTTTTATGTGTAGAAAAATTAAAATTATTAACTAATTTGTAACTTATAATTCCAATTATTTATTCCATTTTTATTAATTAAATTTATAAAAGTCATAAAAATTATTTATAATATGATACGTGAATAACTCATAAAATATTTTTAAAAAAGGATAAAATCATAGATTTAAAAATGCTAAGAATGATTTTCTAAAATTAACACATTATGTAATATATTTTAATTAAATAATTTTTGAATAATAAAGAGTATAAATAAATTTTAAATATAGATTATATCATAATTAAGTCATAATCGTTTTCATATTTAGTAAAAACTACTATTTTCACTTTTTAACACAAAAATAAACTTTTTTAGGAAATTAATTTAATTCACCCTAAGATAATTTTTATATACTAAATACAAAAATGATATTTATTTTATAAAAATAATTATATAAATATGATAATTTTAACTTTAAAAAAATGTATTATTGAAAATCAATAGTATTTTATGATATAATAAATTGTCTGGTCATTATAAAAATTACTTAGGACTTAATTGATTTGTATTATCACATAAAATAGTTTAACAAGATAAATCCATGAAAATAATTAAAAAAATATACTAATTTACCATAAAACATAATTTAATTGGATATTAAAATATTTATATAGTTTCCAAAAACACCATTATAAAATAATCCCAATGGTCACTTTATTTCACCAATAATCATAATAATGAATAATCATCTTATTGATTAATGGTCATAATGACTGTCATCCATATTTTCCAACATTCCCCATGCCTAACAGTCATATTTCCCTATAAATACACAATAATTATCTCTCCAACCCTCACTACATCACTTATAAAGGTTTTTACACATC
The DNA here is from genome assembly GCA_963277665.1 of Viscum album. Classification (NCBI taxonomy): domain Eukaryota; kingdom Viridiplantae; phylum Streptophyta; class Magnoliopsida; order Santalales; family Viscaceae; genus Viscum; species Viscum album. The sequence goes on along the minus strand of OY728131.1, from coordinate 1,221,296,128 downwards.
TTTTGATAATGTATATTGTTTTCCCTTTGCGTGTTTTTCAATATTTATGGTATGGGTGATATTATTAAAATATTTAAATCCTATGGATTTTGTTTTAATGAATGTATTATTCTTCCATGTGTATATCCATTTACTTTTACTCATTGTATTATTCTATATCTACACTTGATGTGTAATTTTCATATGAAATGTAAAATTATTTTTAAGTTCCATAATTGTAAAACATAATAAAAAGTATGTGAAATGATACAATTTCCTATATTAAAAGAATAAGTTTTTTTAGTTTGTTACATTCATCCCTCCTTAAAGAAATTTCACCATTGAAATTTTATTTTACATAACAATGTAAAAATAGTTGAAGGTACTTCTACATCATTACTTCCTCCAGTTACCAGGTATCCTCTTCAAACATGATATTTCTCCATAGGACCTTTATAAGACTTATTATATTGTTCCTTAACACTTTTTTAATTGTGTCATGGTTCTAGATTGGATCCTCTTTATATGAAAATTCATATTATGAATTCACTCTATTATCATTAGGTACATGTGATTGTTTAGATATATAATTTCTCAATAGGGAAATATATAATACATCATGGACATAGGACTGATTTTGTGGTGGTTATAATTGATAAGAAACTACTCCAATATGACCCATAATCTAAAACGGTCCAATGTACCTTGGAATCAGTTTCCCCTTCTTTCCAAATCTCATAACTCCTTTCCATTATGATATATTTTTGTAATATATGATCCCCAACATGAAACTCTAAGTCATTCCTTTATTTTAAGAATAAATTTATTTTATATTGAGAAGCATTGATGTATTTACGAGTTACTTTAATCTTTTCTATTATTTCCTTCATAATTTATAGTCCCAAAATCTTCCCTTATACAAATTCTTCCCAACATATTAGAGCTCTATAACGTTTTCCACCGATATCTTCAAAAGGTTCCTTTTGGATGCTAGATTAGAAATTATTTTTATAAGAGAATTAAATAAGTGGAAAATGTTGATCCCAAATCCCTTGAAAATCAATTAAGGTAGCTCTTAACATATATTCCATGGTTTGAATAGTCCCCTCAGACTACCCCTTAGTTTTATGAAGGTAGTTTGTGCTTAGGTTTATGTATTTATTTAAATCCTTTTGAAGGATCCTCTGGAATTTAGAAAAAATATTGGATCTCGATCATATTCAATCAATAGTTATACTCCTTGGATTTGTCTTACTTTCTAGATATAGTAGTGATCTTGGTGCTCTAGGGAGAAATCATCTCTTATAGTAATGAAATTGTATGATTTTTTTAATCTATAGAGGATTACTCAAATATCATTTCTACCCATATATTTCTTTGAAAATATAATGATAAATTCCATAGTGATGTTATCTCACTTCTATATAGTTATGGGTTATGGTTTTAATAACCATTTAGGAAGTTTTCACTCGGAATTTTCTTGATTACACACTAAGAACCAGGTAGTGTAATTAGAAATATTCATTTTCATATTATACCACCATTAATGATCCTAAAGTTCCCTATAAATTTTCGTGGTTTTGGGGTGTATAGAAAAAGCAGATTGATGATCTTCATACATCGTCTCCTTTTTTATCCAAAATTAATTGGATATATAGCCTTGTACCAAATTTTATTACACCTTCTTTATCGATATTTAATTTAGGAAACTTCACTTTTTCATATCCTTAATATTCTTTTTTCATAAAAGGATCATCTTCTTATTATTTATTGATATTATCTATTAATGTTAGTTTAGAAGTAATTTGGGATAGGATTGATGATATTCCTTCCCTTATGATTCCCATGTCTAAAGTTACTAGGCCCTTGAACAATGGATCTCATTTAATCCTCATCATTAAAACAACACCTAGATCATTCCTACTCAATGAATCTGCAACTTTGTTTTCTCTTCTAGGATGCTAATGAATTGAACAATCATAACCTTTAATAATTTCAAACCATCTCCTTTGTCTCATATTCAGTTAATTTTATGATAATATATTCTTAAAACATTGTTGTTTTAGGTATATATCACACTTTTCCCTGTAAAGATAGTGCCACAAAATCTTAATAGAAAAAATGATTGTTGATAAATCCAGATCATGGGTAGGATAATTTTTTTCATGAGTCTTTAACTATTGTGATACATTAGAAATCACTCATCATTTTTTATGAGTACACATCCAAGTATCATTACGAATTCATCAATAAATCTGAAAATTTCTTCCCCATTAGAGGGTAAAGTTAGCACAAGTTCACTAACCAACCTCATCTTCGGTTCTTGGAAACATTATTCATACTCTTTTTCCTAGGTAAAATTAATTCCCTTTAATGTTAACATGGTTAGTGGATTATAAAGCCATGAAAAAAATTTCACCAACTTTCTATTGTATATTTTTACACTAAGGAAACTTTTAATATCAGTTACAGTTGTAGTAAATGGAAACCCCACTATGACCATTATCTTTGTTGGATCCACTAATATCCCTTCACTGGACACAATGTGTCCCAAGAATGAAACTTTTTGTAACTGTAACTCACATTTATCAAATTTACCAAAAACATTATCCTTCCTTAAAGTTCATAATATGACCCTTGGATGATTTTCATGATCCATGTGGATTTTTTAATATATCATAATATCCTTAATAATGACCACCATGAAATTATCAATGTAGTCCTTAAATAATTTATTTATCAAATCAAAAAAATTGGGAGAAGAATTATTTAATCCAAAGGGAATAACAAAAAAATCATAATGATCATATCTTTTTCAAAAGGTAGTATTTGTGATATCTTCTCTCTTCACCCTTAATTGATGATAATGACACCAAATATCAGTCTTGGAAAAGAATTGAGCTCTACAAATCCAGTCAAACAAATCATCAATCCTATGAAGGATTTATTTATTCATCATTGTGATCCCATTAAGTTATCTATAACCAATATGAATTTTCATTTATCCATAATTCTTATTTAAAAAAATAATGGTTACTCTCCAAGGAGAAACACAAGGTCTAATGAAACACCCCTCCAATATATTTTAATATTTCTTATTTAATCTACCCAATTCCACATATTCCATTATATATTGGGTCTCTAAAATTAGACTTAGTCTTAGTATGATTTAAATTGAAAAATATACCTCTCTTTCTAGGGGGGTCCTATTAACTCTTCATAAAATATATCAATTTAATATCAAACATCAATAACATCTCTGATATTTAGGATTTCTCTTTCTTTTTATTCTTCTTCACCAATAATTTCCATAAAGAAGATAATAGAAGGTGGTTATTGGAAGTTATTAGGCCAGAAAATATCTCCTTTAAAGATAATCAATGTTTTTCCCTTGAAGACATCTTAAATATATTTACTTCTATAGTTGATCATGGTATTATACTTTGAAAACCAATCTATCACTTGTATTATGTCAAATTCCACCATCAGAATGATCACCAAGTTTGGAAAGAGATTGTACTCACCAAAGATAATAGTAAAATACCTATATATATTTGATTCTTAAATAGTTCCTCCATGAAATTTACCAGATAGATCTGCACTAAAAAATCAGGGTTTAACATGTTATTCTTTGAAAACTTGAAGGAAATTAAAGTATCCATAGAACTATAATAAAACAATATACTTTCTATATTTGAGAATAATATGAGTGTATCTTCCACAACATCATTTGGATCCTAGACATAAACATTCATAATTGATAAAGTGAAGAATTTCACCCGTGTCATTTATTAGGGTTGATAGTAGTTTCAATCTATTTACTTATAATTTATACATTTATTAGTGAAATTACAAAGTCCCCCATACTTGTATCATTTTACAGTTTGTTGTTCATGAATCATATTCCCTTTTCATTAGTATTTATATGTTTAGGAGATACATCACATGAAAATTTTGAGCTATATGTAAATCTCTTCCACACTTGTAGCACATTCCACTTCCTTGAAAATAATTCCTTAAATTATTCTTCCATCATTTGTTTCACATGGGATGTTGTACTTTTTTCTCATTCAGATTAGTCTCAAAATTTTATTCCATATTCCTCTTCTTTTTAATATGTCCATCAATACATTGGGAGAATCGAAACTCTATTTTTAATTTCATAGCACATCATACTATCTCTTCATAAATTCAAGTCTCACATTGCCAATTCTTTATATAGAGGGGGTTTTAGCCTACAAAATAATTGATATGCCATATCGTTGGAATCGATGAAAAATCTTGAAGTGTAATCTGCAAGCCTTGTAAAGGTACTCTCATAATTCCCCAATGATTCATTTTCTATCTTTTTCAACTTATGGGATTCCCTCATGATTTTTGTCTATAGGTTACAATTAAAATATAGGATGAGAAATACCTTTTTGAAATCTTCCCAACCATATAATCAACCTCATTCCTTTGATTTATATTCATGATCTGTTTCCACCACTGATCAGATTCTCCCTCTAAGTGGTATAGTGCCAAAATAACTTTATCTTAATCATAAAAGTGGAGTACAGAAAATATATTTTCTATATTGTTGATCTATTGTTCCTAGATTAGTGGATAATATATTCCACTAAAAATAGGTGTTCATTGCGGCATGAAGGTCTCAACTTCTACTTATTCCTTCTTTGGTAAATAATGATACTTCACATAGTTTCGTTTGTTTTTAATGACTTGAGTTTAAAAATTTATTATCATCGTGAATTTTTCAACTTTATATCCCCCCATATTGGGTAACCCATTATCACATTTTCTATTGCATCTGTTTTTTTCAATATCCCTTTTATTTCATAGTATTTTTTCTAGGAGAAAACCTATGTGAAAAATTTTTTACTATTGGGAATATTATAATATAAATTCTAGTAGAAATATTAATTATTAAATTTTTCTATATCAGGCTTCAAGTATTATATACTTCAATGTTAATAAAATTTTACATAATCATTATATTAATTATAATGGTTTGTACAAGTATGTGATTAACCAAAGAATATACTTCAGGAGTGTCAAAACAAGTGTAATGAAAGTCTCATTATCATGAACTAGTTTACAATTGAGCCTATCTCAATATGATATTTTTATAGTCATTACATGTAGGTGCATTTTTTTCAGTGCCACACCCACTTATAGTATCCAGATAGGATGTATTTTCTTAAAAATCGCATACATAATACTTCACAAAAATACCATGATGATTTTCTATATTTTGACTTATAATTAGAGTTTTTACTAATTTTGTGTAATCCTAAATTCTATAAATAACAAAACCATCCTTTAATACCAACTGTGGTGACCTTCCTCTTTTAATTCATAAACCTTTCATTACATGGTACAATAATTAACAATACAGAGGGTCTTTTGGGGTTTAATATCTTGGAAATTTAAACATACTATATAAAAAATAGAAACATTATTATAATACACTTGAAAAAAATATTAAAATTTATTCCCAAAGTTACTTTTACTATGTCTTATATCCTGGGGATATATATCAATGAAAGGGACAATCATAAATCCCAACATGGGAATAATCAAATTAGATACATTACAACAGATAAATAGGCATATCAATGAGGCATGATCATATGAACAGAAGGCTTATCATAATATAAATAACATGAATCATAACATGTTGAAATGCACTGTGTTGCATTTGTTGTCAATGAGGTATGTTGTTGTCAAGGAATGAATGGATGGATGTAAAGGAGTTTCAATATGTGAATGACAAAAAATGTGATAGTGTTGGTGAGGAAAGGAGAATGGCCATGGTACTAAGGTGAATGTCACTTAGGAGATTCACTAAGTGACATAGGATGTTGTGGTTGAAACATTCTCTATGGATATCAGACGATTGTAGAACTAATCTTAATGTTTCAATACTTGTATCAAGATGATACTAAGTTACAACACTTCAAGAATGAATGATGATGGAGCATCATTACATCAGACGAAGAAGGGAGAATGGCTTGGATGATGAATGGAATTTGACATTTTATATAAATAGGATACTTTGTTTTTTAACAAAGTGTTTAACACTTCATTTGCCAAAAAATATGGCCAGCCAAGGTACCTTGAGGGTTCAACCCCAAGGCATGGGCGCTAGGGCACCACGCCCATGGGGGAACCCGTGGGGCGAGCCAGGGCGGCAGGGAGCACACCCAAGACACCGCATGGGCGCCTGGGGCACGCCCGAAGGAGCGCGGCAGGGGCGTAGGAGCGTGCCCCCAAGAGTGTCAGCGTGCATAGAGGGCGCATAGCGCGCGCCCGAGTGGCAGGGGTGGGCCGCAAGAGCGCGCCCGCTAAGAGAACACGGTGCGGGGCGGCACCGTGGAGGGGGAAGTTCAATTGGGCGGCTGTAGGGAGCGCCTGGTTGATAAGCCGCGGAAGAACCGCGCTTCGTTTCGATGTGGGACGCGGAAAATTTCACCGGGAACGCATCCTGGCCGCACGATCCATCGCGCGCTGAATCGCAGCCGCTCATCTCATCCGCCGCGCGCCGCGATCTAATCCAGTCGTCCGATGTATTTCAACGCACGGATCCAACGGTGCTGAGCTTGTCTCGTTCCCCGAGCTCGGCTGAGGCCTCCCCGCACATTTCCGCAGCCACCAACAAACCAGGCGCACTCCGAGCAAGCCAAATCGAGTTCCCGGCCACCTCCGATCAAACCGAAGGCTCCATTCGGTTCGTCTCGACGTAACGAACACGATCATGCAAGAAAATAGGCATGCATGCAATGCTTGGGAGAATTCGAGGTTGGCCGAAGCAAAACGAAGTTGCCGAGGCCATGTGGTGTTCGTTCTTTGCATGGGATGGCCAAAACAGAGGCCGTGCATGCGTTCTAAATCGCATGCACGAGGAGGAATGAAAGAGGAAGATAAAGCCGCGTGAAACAGCGAAGGAAAAAAAGATTTGGAGAAAATCTTGAAGATCTGAAATCTTCGGTGATTCGAGATTTATCACGCGGATGGACAGAGGCATCCCTCTACCTATATAAGGAGAGCTCGAGGCTCTCATTGAGCTTGCTGATGCGCTGAATTTTTGAAGACCCGTGAGTGCACTCTCTGCCTCGCGAAGATCTGCCCTGTGCGCACCACTTGCGCGGCAGCAGCCCGAAGCCAAACCTTGACTTCGTGAGTCCCTTGCGCGCAACTCCTTTGTGCGTCAAGAAGAAGGAGGTGAAGTGTTCCCTGTGCGCCTACTCCTTGCACGGCAGGAAGAACCCGGGGCAGTAGCACTTGTGCGCCCCCTGGTTGAGGTGCCTTGCACCCGAGGAGCTTGCGCGACGTTTGTGCCTTGTGCACTTGTGCGTCTGAAGAAAACGAGAAGAGGCCGCTTGACCCTTGCGTGCCACCTGACTTGCACCTTGAGGACTTGTGCTCCTCCTTTGAGGCAGGAGAAGACCCGAGGCCAAGACTTGTGTATGCACCGAAGAAGACCCGAGAATTTGTGCCTTGTGTGCAAGAATAAAGGAAGGACAAGTGTGTGCAAGAAGTGGAACAAGGCTTGAACCTTGTGTTTGCAAAGTAATTGAGAAAATATGTGTGCAAACAAAACAAGAAGTGGGCCGAACCTAGGTGTGTGCACTAAGAAGTGTGTATACACTTAGAAGAAGAAAAGGGAGGACATCCACACTAAAGTATAACACACATTCAAGTGTGTAAGCAAATTGAATATAGTGTGTGACGATTGTGGAGAAGGTGTGTGATTAAAATTGACTACACCCTTAGTGGGTTTATTGCACCAAGATAAGGGGAGTGCATGCTTGCATGCATGCACGTGCACACGTGAATAAGTCTGAATCTGCTTGTGTGCATTTGAGGAGTCCAAGACCAGAAGATCTTGAAGAATCAGAGTTTCCATGCATTCAGTGCATGAAGTTGAATTGATGTGAGACTGGACCAGACTAAAGTTAAAGACATCAGTTGTCTGAGTATTCAGTAATTGAAAAGAGCCTGATCAACAGAAGTGATCAGAAGTTGTTGAGCAAGACCAAAAGACCTTTTCAGAGGTTGTTGAAGTTTCTTGAAGAGAGATGCCAGGTCATCCTTAGAAGAAGGAGATAAAGCATGAGCAAGACGAGAATACCTGATCAACTCAAGTGATCAGAGGTACAGAGCAAGGCCAGCAGTCTTTATCCCAGGCTGCTGAAGATACTTGAAGAGCTAAAGTGAAGAAGAGCTACTCGTGTGACTCGAGGAGCAAGGAGAAGCCCCCTATGAGACTCAGGGTGGAAGAAGTCTTCAGTGGGATTCTGGAGCAGGCCAGTGGGACTCTGGTAACACTGTGGGACGCAGTATAAAGACCCTCCTGTGGGACTCAGGAGAGATACAGTGGGACTCTGTATCGACCATTGTAATACTAACAGATTATAATGGAAGAAACCATGTTGGGGCGTATAACCAACATGGCAAGGACGTAGGCCTTTGGTGCCGAACCTTGTAAATCCTTGTGTCCAGTGCCTTTACATTTACTGCATCATTCGTGGAAAGGTGAGAGATACAAGAAGAGTGGATCGAGGCCTTAACAAGCCATATAGGTTTAATTGATAATGAATCAATTAGTAAAAAGTTTTAAGGGATCACTGATTCACCCCTCCCCCTCTCAGTTATTCACACTGATCTGGGCACTTCAATTGGTATCAGAGTGCAGGTTACCTCTAAAAGATCCAAGAGAGTCTATATGGAGTGCAGATTTGAGGAAATGAAAGAACAGCCTCAAATGGAGATATCTGCCAAGACTCTGAAAAACAGAATGAAGAAACAGGCAAAGAAGATGAAGAAGAAGGTTGTTGCAATCAGAGAAACTCCTTCTATGGAAAGAAATGTGAAAGTCACATCAGATGACAATTCCTTTTATCATTATTCTGATGAAGCCTGCTCTAGCTGTGATGAAGATGGAAGGAACAATGATCTTCTAAATGCAATCAAATATCTTCATAAGACAGTCCCCAAGGAAGTGACAATGTGTATAGCTACAGGCATCCTTGATCTTCAAGAAGAAAAATTACAGCTAGAAGATGAAGCCAATTCTCTGGAATTCCAATTGGCTAAAAGGGTTGGCATAACCAACACTCTCAGAAAGCTGGTGAAGGCTAAAGATGAAACTATTTCCCTTTGCAATGAAAGATTTGAAGTCACTGATGAAGAATTGCAAAGAAGCTCTTCTGAGAAAGAAATCTTTATGATAATAATCAAAGATGTGTTTCATGCACTGGAGAAGTTGCACAAAGTGTCAATGAATGTCAGAGATGCTCAAATTGAAGACAAAGTCAAAATGGTGAAGGAGCTTGACAACTCATTCCATGAAATAAAAAAGGTGCATGATGACCAGATGGAATAGCTGAAACAGAATTGGGAAGGTAGGCTAAGATTGTTTGAGGATGAGAAGAACTCCCTCAACATGAAATGCTTTGAACTGGACGTGATATTGAAAAATCTACAATCACCCAAAGATGAAGCCTCCCAGTCAGCTGAAAGAAGAAATGTTGTTACTCAAGTGAGCTTTGAGAAGGATGATTCTAAGAGAAAGACATCCTCTAATGAAAGGGCAACATCTTCTAAAAAGAAGGTACCATCCATCCCATCTTGTATTAATGCTTCTAATTGTGTTTCCACAAAAAGTACAGGATGGAAGAATAATTCCGAACAAGTATGGATGAAGACAATGAAGAAAGAAAGCTCTCCTGAAGCAGCACAACAATTCAAGACAAGTACCCTACAATCAGAAGGAATCAAAAAGTCAAGATTTGTGGGTCAATGTTGGTGTTGTAACAAGTATGGGCATTGTGAAAAGGATTGTTGGTACAATCCACTGAATGCCAAAGCACAGAGGAAGCCCATGCCTAGGGGGAGCAAGCCAGAAGAAAAGAAGCATCATCCACAGGTCCAGAGACATCTGTTTACTGCAAATAGATTTGGATTACTTGACAACATCTGGGATGATTGCAAAAGTGGTCAAAAAGATACATTTCAATCTCCAACTGTATCCAGAGCTAAAAAGAAGAAAAGATCACAGAACCTAGCTCAGAAAGAATCCTTGGGAAGCAAGCATAAGAAAGTGGAAGATGCTCCCAAGAAGATTATGAAAAAGGAAGAGAAGACCTTGGAGTCTAAATCCAAGAAGGGTGATGCATCCAAAAGGACCACCAATAAGAAATGCTTCTACTGTGGACAGAAAGGACATATCATGGATCTTTGTAAAGAATCCATGAAATTCAATAGAGGCAGACTGGACTCAAAAAGACAATCAATCCAGAAGAAGCAGAAGGGATTGATTGAAAATGAGTTGCCTAAGAAAGGTAGCTTAACAGCATCAAAAGAACCATGTGGAATTTCCAAAACTGAGGCCTCACTTCCAAATGACTTGTTAGTAATATGGCCTAATCAGTTGCAACTTGCCAGAGAACTACAAAGAGCTGAAGATGAAGCACTGGCAATTGCTAAGGCAAAAGGGAAGAAGAAGATTTCACATGAAGATCAAGTTCTGTGTGTGAGGTGCAATCAAGCTGGACATACTAGTTATAAATACATGATATTCATTCCAGCTCAGAAGGGATTCTTCAAAAGAATGAAGATTGCACCAGGAGACTCTAGTGCTTAGAAGGCACCTAGAAATACAGGAGTCACACACAAAGAAGTTAAAGAGGTGTTGAGATCCACACCAGCACAAACATCATTGAAGATCAAATGTGAAAGTGTGAAGAATGGTGAAAATGGGACATCTCGGTTGAGAGAATATTCTCAACCTTGATGTTCACATTGATGAACCAAGGAGGTTCCATCTTATTCCCTAATCACTTGTATTTACATGTGCTAACACTGCAGGGAATTAAAGATGATGATCATTCTAATCTGGAGAGTGGTTTGGACAGAATGGAGTGCACCCCTTGAGGGGGAGCCAATCTGAAGAAGATGGGATTCTGATATTAATACCATCTTGAGAAAATCTGAAGGTATTCCAATCATACTTTCATCCCTTGATTCTTAATTGCATTCATCATGACAATTAAGGGGGAGTATTGATTTAAGACAAATGGTTGAAAGGGGGAGCTTTATCTTTGCACCTGAACTTTCTAATGAGTTTTGTGAAGTTGTGCAGGATTTAGCAAATTTATTGTTATATCTGAAAAATTTCAAACCCCTTGAAGCATGATCTCACATGTACAGTGAATTTTGGACAGCATTGAGTTCCTTGGTTATATCACTCTTGTTTTCTACACCGGGTTAGCCCAAGTAGACTTAGAGATGATTTACTAAAGGTTCTTTGCTAAAGAGAACATGTGGCATCATCCCTCTCTTAGTGTTTTTCAAGAAAATACTTTTCAAAGGGAGGAAGTGATTTTTGGATAAGAGCCACACCACATCTTTGCATTTGATTGCCAATAAGGGGGAGAAAAGATTGGGCACACATATTGACCCATTCATATGTGCTGAAGTTGTGATATTGACAACAAATACAAAGGGAGAGATTGAAATGCACTGTGTTGCATTTGTTGTCAATGAGGTATGTTGTTGTCAAGGAATGAATGGATGGATGTCAAGGAGTTTCAATATGTGAATGACAAAGGATGTGATAGTGTTGGTGAGGAAAGGAGAATGGCCATGGTACTAAGGTGAATGTCACTTAGGAGATTCACTAAGTGACATAGGATGTTGTGGTTGAAACATTATCTATGGATATCAGACGATTGTAGAACTAATCTTAATGTTTCAATACTTTTATCAAGATGATACTAAGTTACACCACTTGAAGAATGAATGATGATGGAGCATCATTACATCAGACGAAGAAGGGAGAATGGCTTGGATGATGAATGGCATTTGACATTTTATATAAATAGGATACTTTGTTTTTTAACAAAGTGTTTAACACTTCATTTGCCAAAAAATATGGCCAGCCAAGGCACCTTGAGGGTTCAACCCCAAGGCATGGGCGCTAGGGCACCACGCCCATGGGGGAACCCGTGGGGCGAGCCAGGGCGGAAGGGCGCACACCCAAGACACCGCATGGGCGCCTGGGGAACGCCCGAAGGAGCGCGGCAGGGGCGTAGGAGCACGCCCCCAAGAGTGTCAGCATGCATAGAGGGCGCATAGCGCGCGCCCGAGTGGCAGGGGTGGGCCGCAAGAGCGCGCCCGCTAAGAGAACACGGTGCGGGGCGGAACCGTGGAGGGGGAAATTCAATTGGGCGGCTGTAGGGAGCGCCTGGTTGATAAGCCACGGAAGAACCGCGCTTCGTTTCGATGTGGGACGCAGAAATTTCACCGGGAACGCATCCTGGCCGCACGATCCATCGCGCGCTGAATCGCAGCCGCTCATCTCATCCGCCACGCGCCGCAATCTAATCCAGCCGTCTGATGTATTTCAACGCACGGATCCAACGGTGTGGAGCTTGTCTCCTTCCCCGAGCTCGACTGAGGCCTCCCCACGCATTTCTGCAGCCACCAACGAACCAGGCGCACTCCGAGCAAGCCAAATCGAGTTCCCGGCCACCTCCGATCAAACCGAAGGCTCCATTTGGTTCGTCTCGACATAACGAACACGATCATGCAAGAAAATAAGCATGCATGCAATGCTTGGGAGAATTTGAGGTTGTCCGAAGCAAAACGAAGTTGCCGAGGCCATGTGGTGTTCGTGCTTTGCATGGGATGGCCAAAACAGAGGTCGTGCATGCGTTCTAAATCACATGCACGAGGAGGAATGAAAGAGGAATATAAAACCGCATGAAACAGCGAAGGAAAACAAGATTTGGAGAAAATCTTGAAGATCCGAAATCTTCGGTGATTCGAGATTTATCACGCGGATGGATAGAGGCATCCCTCTACCTATATAAGGAGAGCTCGAGGCTCTCATTGAGCTTGCTGATGCGCTGAATTTTTGAAGACCCGTGAGTGCACTCTCTGCCTCGCGAAGATCTGCCCTGTGCGCACCACTTGCGCGGCAGTAGCCCGAAGCCAAACCCTGACTTCGTGAGTCCCTTGCGCGCAACTCCTTTGCGCGTCAAGAAGAAGGAGGTGAAGTGTTCCCTGTGCGCCTACTCCTTGCGCGGCAGGAAGAACCCGGGGCAGTAGCACTTGTGCGCCCCGTGGTTGAGGTGCCTTGCACCCGAGGAGCTTGCGCGCCATTTGTGCCTTGTGCACTTGTGCGTCTGAAGAAAAGGAGAAGAGGTCGCTTGACCCTTGCGTGCCACCTGACTTGCACCTTGAGGACTTGCGCGCCTCCTTTGAGGCAGGAGAAGACCCGAGGCCAAGACTTGTGTATGCACCGAAGAAGACCCGAGCATTTGTGCCTTGTGTGCAAGAATAAAGGAAGGACAAGTGTGTGCAAGAAGTGGAACAAGGCTTGCACCTTGTGTTTGCAAAGTAATTGAGAAAATATGTGTCCAAACCAAACAAGAAGTGGGACGAACCTAGGTGTGTGCACTAAGAAGTGTGTATACACTTAGAAGAAGAAAAGGGAGGACATCCACACTAAAGTATAACACACATTCAAGTGTGTAAGCAAATTGAATATAGTGTGTGACGATTGTGGAGAAGGTGTGTGATTAAAATTGACTACACCCTTAGTGGGTTTATTGAACCAAGAGAAGGGGAGTTCATGATTGCATGCATGCACGTGCACACGTGAACAAGTCTGAATCTGCTTGTGTGCATTTGAGGAGTCCAAGACCAGAAGATCTTGAAGAATCAGAGTTTCCATGCATTCAGTGCATGAAGTTGAATTGATGTGAGACTGGACCAGACTAAAGTTAAAGACATCAGTTGTCTGAGTATTCAGTAATTGAGAAGAGCCTGATCAACAGAAGTGATCAGAAGTTTCTGAGCAAGACCAACAGACCTTTTCAGAGGTTGTTGAAGTTTCTTGAAGAGAGAGGCCAGGTCATCCTTAGAAGAAGGAGATAAAGCCTGAGCAAGACGAGAAGACCTGATCAACTCAAGTGATCAGAGGTACAGAGCAAGGCCAGCAGTCTTTATCCCAGGCTGCTGAAGATACTTGAAGAGCTAAAGTGAAGAAGAGCTACTCGTGTGACTCGAGGAGCCAGGAGAAGCCCCCTGTGAGACTCAGGGTGGAAGAAGTCTTCAGTGGGATTCTGGAGCAGGCCATTGGGACTTTGGTAACACTGTGAGACGCAGTATAAAGACCCTCCTGTGGGACTCAGGAGAGATACAGTGGGACTCTGTATCGACCATTGTAATACTAACAGATTATAATGGAAGAAACCATGTTGGGGCGTATAACCAACATGGCAAGGACGTAGGCCTTTGGTGCCGAACCTTGTAAATCCTCGTGTCCAGTGCCTTTACATTTACTGCATCATTCGTGGAAAGGTGAGAGATACAAGAAGAGTGGATCGAGGCCTTAACAAGCCATAAAGGTTTAATTGATAAGGAATCAATTAGTAAAAAGTTTTAAGGGATCACTGATTCACCCCCTCCCCCTCTCAGTGATTCACACTGATCTGGGCACTTCACAAGTAAATGTGGCTACAACAAAAAAAAATGAGACATTCATAAGCATATACATAAGTATTATCATAAGGGTTTCTTAAATCATGTTTACCAATGTTATTAACCAAGGTGTCATAAAATAATCCATATCTTGAGATTGGTTCATTACCCAATGTATTTGAGTGCTATCAGGGCACACCCTTTATTTGTATTAATTTATGTGAGCCACATATATCAAAATAAATCATTTTATTAATAAAATGAGTAGAATAAAAACTAGGTTTAATATAAAATCATTGAGTGTATAAATGATTAAAAACATGAATTTTTTTTATTTTTAACCCATGAGAAACTAATATGGGTTTAATACATGTAATTACCAAATAATAAGTTATATTTACATATAGTTTGATATCCACTAAAAAAGGATGTGGTTTGGGTATTCAATATATTTTTATTTCTCATATAAAAGGGATAAATTAAAAAAATAAATTATGCAGCATGATTGTATGCAAGAATGATCAAATGGAGTGAATAATTATAGAGAATAGAGGTCTCCCATGGATAAAAATCAATTTTTGTTTTAATGTCAAAATAAAAATTCCATGAAAATAAATAATATTTTACATCAAGAAAACTCATGAAAAAGAGGTTCCTAACTGAAAAGAACAAAGATGAGATTTCCCTTACCTTGAATATTTATAATTAAAACATGAGGATGGAACCTTGAGGACTTGAAGGCACTTCAAAGGGACTTTTTTGGAGGTTAAATTATTATAACATTGTTCTAATTGGATTTTTTGTGTATATTGGGGGTGGTAAGGTGGTTTTTATACTTGATGTGGGTTGGCATTAAGTGATTAAATAAATATTATTTTTTATTTAAGGATAACCACTATTTGGTGGAATTAATTCCAATGATTAAGGTTGATAATTAATTTTTTCAAAGATTTATAATGTCATAAAATACATAAACCACTCATTTAATGGTGTATATTTTAGGAATTTTAATCTTATACCATTTAACTTTAACATACTACATTATTTTACTTATACAATCATTAATTTTTTCATCATGGTATATTTTTTATTTTTTAAAAAGAAATTAACCTAATTATATAATTGGTACCTTCTAATTAAAAATATTTATTCCATTTACTTGATTAAATTTAAAAAAGTGATATAAATAAATTCCAATTTGATATGCATATAACTCATAAAAATAGTTTTTTTAAAAAAATATAAAACCTTGGTTTTAAAAATATTATGAATATGGTTCTAAATGTTAAGAACTACGTACTATTTGGTTACATAAATAATTTTTTATTTTTAAAATGCATTAATAAATTTTATATCTTGATTATATACAAATTATGTCATAATAGTTTTTGAATTTCATAAAAATAGTATTTTCACTTTTTAACCCAAAAATCAACTTTTTAAAAAAAATCTAGAAATTTACCCCTAAGATAATTTTGATGTACTAAATGAAAAATGAAATTTATTTTATCAATATAATTCTCTAAATATAATAATTTTAATTTTAAAAAAATACTTATTTATTGAAAAATAACAGCCTTTTATGTTATCATAAATTGTTTGGTCATTAAAAAAATTTCTTAAGACTTTGTTAATTTGTATTATCATATAAAGTTGTTTTATAAGATAACTCCATGAACATAACATTTTTTTAAAAATTATAAATTTATTATAAAACATACTTCAATGGAAATTTAAATATTTCCGTAGTTTCTAGAAACACAATTATAAAATAATACCTATAGTCACTTTATTTTTCCAACAATATTAAAAATGACCAACTGTCTTATTGGTTAATGGTCAAAATTCCCATCAGTCATATTGTAAAAAATTCTACATGCCTAACGGTCATTTTTTTCATATAAATACGCTATAATTATCTCTTCATCCCTTAGTACATCACATAAAAATTTTCTTAAATATCGTGTGATAATGTCTATTGTTTTTCTAATGTTTCTTTTCTTTTCTACAATCTTTATAGAAAGGGAAATATTTTGGGGGTATTTAAAGCCAATTGAGTTTGTTTTAATTGATGTATTATTATTCCATGTGTCCATTACTTTACTATTCCTCATTGTAATATTCTATATCTACGCATGATGTGTAAATTTCTTATTAAATGTAAAACTCTTTTTATATGCTTCTATTGTATAAAATGTTAAAAATTTATTGAAAGGAAAGAAATAATTTATTAAAAGAATAAATTTTTTCAGGTTGTTATATTATTATTAATCATTGTATGGAGGAGTGAATAACATATGTGGGATTCATCCTATATAGAGAACTTTTCCTCCACATAATGAGTTACACTTAAAACAGTGATCATCTAATATGAAGTATATGGGCCATCTGATAAAGGCCAACACAAACTTCAACCTCTAATATATGGAAAGGGTTCCAATTTATAAATTCATTCAATTTAAAATCTCTATAGAATAGGTTTTCACAACCCATATCCTAGGGCCTCTGTCGTGACTACCACAAGCCCACCTCCTATAGTTTAGGGGCTAGTGACTAGTGTCGAGTGAGAATTTCCCACAAAGGGGAAGAGTTTTTTCTATAAACCTCCACACATGAACCCTTCCCCAAGAAAAGTACTAAAACTAAAAACACTAAGTAACATATATACAAACCACTAAGACAACCACTATGTGTAATAGTATAGAGTAAAAAGTAAAGTGACTAGAATACAAGCCCAACTGAAATAGAAAATTACAATCTCCTGGTTCTCATTTGAAGAAAACCCTACCTGAAGGGTAGGTACAATAAGTTGTATGAATGTCACTTAAGCATACCATGTTCGTTAGGTCACCCTAAAGCACCCCTATCTCTACCCCACCGAGGGGTTCATCAAATATGTCGATCATCTACACCAGACACGACATGTGCGAACGAAGCCCGTGCAGGGGTGAGTAAAACAAAACTCAGTAGGGACCCCAAACCAAAAAACAAGTCATGAGGTAGAATACCAAAGAGGTACATGATGTGTAGCCTCTAAAAAGTACAATCAAGAGAGTCACTAGAGTCAACTCCTACCAAGATACATATACTAAGAAAGTCATGGAATATCTAAATCTAAGGAGACACACTCCGTAAGGGACACACTCTATGAAGGCACAGGAGAAACACTTTGTAGGTTACACACTCTGTGTAGGCACAAGAGACAAACTTCATATGAGACACACTATGTAGGCATAGGAGACGCACTCCGTAGGAGACACACTCCATGTAGGTGCAGGAGACATGCTTTGAAAGAGAAACACTCTTTATGGGCGTAGAAGATGCACTCCATAAGAGACACAATCTATGTAGGTGTGGTAGATTCACTCCTTAGGAGACACACTTTGTGTAGGCACATGAGACACACTCTGTATAAGTCACAATCAGTCATAGGATTCCATCCTCAGCATGCTTGTTCTGGAAGAACCTACTCCTCGATCCAATAGGGAGTACACCAACCTCAAGAAAAGGTTACTTAGAGTATACCAAAAGGATCACCTTATCTCAATGGTCCCAACAACGCAAATGGCTCATCAAACAAACACATGGTTTGAAAGTTAAGGGAATTTATGTAAAAAGGGGTTGGTTGGGTTTGGGTCCAGTTCGACCCAGTCGGGCTGACCTGACCTGAAGCAGCCCAGGTCCTGCCTAACCTGACCAACCGTGTCTGACCTGACCCACCGGGTCTTCCCACCCCACTAGGTCCATTCCTCCCCGATGGGTCTTGCCTGGCCCATAGCCGGTTTGGCCTGCTCGATTAGGCTGGTTCATCCGCCCGGGATGCGGCGGGTGATGCATCCCCACCTGGTCAATGTGGTCGACCACCACATTCAATGTAGATGAACACCATGTGAACTTCCCTATGATGGTTGTCATGGGGTTCTATCGTGGTCCTACAGGACCACAACACTTTGCTGCATAACGTGGACACATGTCGCATCTGATCGAGTCCCACCATCATCCATTGATCAGGAATCCCTATCCACCACCCACAAATGTCGTACCATGAGATCCTCTGTTTATGACCATATATCCAATTGTCTCCAGATGTTGGGTGGTCATGTCGCCATGCGCCATCGCTGGTGACTCCTCTTTTATAGGTCTCTACTGTCACTATGGTGGCCCATTTTTTAAACCAGGATACCATAGCAATTCTTGTGTCACTGTATTCACTAATATGGGCTCAATATTGTCTTACCATCACTCTAGAGGTTTGGTCACATTTAGAACCTCCCAGTAATTCCCATCATGACCACGGGGGTCCGTCGGCCAAGAACACAAGAACAGTGGAGAGAAAGAGCACAATAACACCCTTAAAATGGAACTTGGTCATGTTCGTGTCGACCTTGGCTCATTCATGTTAGAAAGATTAAAAAGAAGGATAATTATCAAATCTATTCCCTTTAATCCCGCAATTTATCCATCCCTTAATAACGTTTGAACTGTGGATCAACCTATCCGTGGGTTGGTCTGCATACATCATTGGAAACAAGAACAGGGAAAGGAATACTATGAAATAAACCCCCTACTTGGAAATAAGATCAGTCAAAGGATAGAATCTTCATTAAATGTGATCCTTCCATTAAAATCCTTGATCCTTCATTCATCAACGTTCATTTTTCTTCAGCATTCAACGTCCATCATGGCCGGTGAGAGATCTTCCTTCTCCTCCCTCAGGTAAACTACTGGGATCTGGGGAAATTCCCTAGCATTATGAATTCTAACACTATTCCCTGCCTCTGATTGATAGAGGAAACACATTAATGTGTTTATGTGTTTTAAACATGTTTCAGCATTTCCAAGATGTTGTATTGCAGCATCACTGAGTTTCCATATCACAGTGTTGCTGAGTCACTTTGTAACGTTGAAGAAATAAAATAAAATAAATTTTTAAGTATATTTCATTTTTCTCTTGAAAGTCTATAAATTAACTTTTGTAACTAACCTGCATCGGCCAATATTACTCCCCACCTAATGTAAAATTGTTGTTCAGAGATTAATAGTGCCCTCAGATTTTTGATCTGTGCACTCGTTTAGTAGTTACTAAAACTGCACATGAGATTTATTTTTAATAAACTTATAAATAGTTTCAACATTTATTCTGGGAACCCTGGGCCTCGAAATCACATGTCATCTCAGCACCCGGTCTCAAAATAATACCATATAATTTTTAGAAAATTTACACAAAAAATATGGGACATTAAAAAGAACAACAATATAATCAATATGAAAATGATCATATGTGATCGTAAGTAGCTTAAAAGTGTCATAAGGGGATCTATGAAGTATTCTATGATGAAAAATGAATTAGAAAGCTGCACTGAGTTATTCATGAATTTGGACACATGATTTACACATGAGTTTGAGACATTATTGAATCTTTATGTGTGGGAATAAGGTTCCATATACACTTGTTTTAACAAACGAAGTTACATTTATCAAAGACTAGATGATGATTTGCTGAAGTCAGGTAAGTGATGTATGAGAGCTAAGATAGTATGTATAGGAGGAGTATGGTGGTACATGAAATGTTCAAGATAATTTAGAAGCTATCAAAAGCCGTTATATATCTCTTCTATCCATGGATTGTATTTAAATATAATCTGAAGACTCTAGCGAGATTATGGAGGAGGGGAAGACATAGTGGGACTCTATTTTAATTTCATGGTTGGTTGGGAAGTTGGGATATCAAGTGGGACTCCAACATGGTAGCACTACTTGACTCCATGTTGAAGGGAATGGAACTTCCTAAAGTTTTATCCACTTACATATAGAGAAGAATTTATAAACATGGGGAATAACTGGTTGTAGAAAAAAGAATTTATTTTTACCAAAACATTTAATATTGTGTGTTGAGATTCATTTATTTTTTTCATTGTATTTGGTATGATAATATATAGAACTTTTTCATCCAAAAAAGTTATAAAGGCATTAATTAAAATGGTTTTAAATAAAAATAAAATAATTCAGTAAAACAATTTTCACATTATTCAACCCCCCCCCCCCCCCAAGTGTGAATCCATGATTTACTGGGTACATTAATCGGTATCATATAAAAGGTTCTACCTCTGGATGGATATACTTTACTAAAAAAATCATTATATCAAAAATATATAAAGCATAAATTTTAATTTGAAGAAGATTCAGAAGAAAATTGTATTGAAAATAAAACTTCTATTTTTTGTGTAAAAATATAGAGGTTTCAGTAAAGACATGGAATAGTAGGAAAAAAATTGTGGCAAAGAAACTGTAGAAGAACTGAAAGATAAAATAAGATCAATTAAAAGATAATAGAACTCGTTATTGTAAATGTTTAGTGAAATAATTTAATCATAATTCTAATTAATGAAGTTTAAGTTGTGATTAATTTGTATTATATTCTGAAATTAGTGATAATTCGAATAATGTTCCTAAAGAAGTGGTTACTTGTATAGTTAGGGTTTTCAATGAGATTATTAATTCAAAATCACCATTGCAAGTAGAAACTGATCAAATGGAAGAATCATTAACTAAGAAGGCTAAAAACTATAACACTCTCTTAAAACATTATGGGGTTAAAGAAGAGACTCTAATGTTCTATATATAATGATACTTCATGGCTGATGATGAAAAAGAAAAATATTTTTCACCACTCAATAGAATGGTTTCTTTGACTGAAAAAGAACTAAAAAGTAGTTTGTGTTGTGAAAATGTAAAATAAGAGGTTTTTATATAAGTTATCCATGAATTGTAAAATCTATATAATATATCTATGAATGATAAAAACACTAAAATGAAGGTTAAAGTTAAAAAATAATTAAGTATCTTGACAATTTGTTACTAAATGTTAACCAGGTGTATAAAACAAGATTCAAAAGATGAATATTTAGTGAGAATAATGCTTGAAATTTTCTGAATATGAAAATATTGACCTAAAATTAATTTGTCTTTGACTAGAATAAAAACTAAGAAATGTATATGAGAAAAAGAATGAGACTTATTAAGATATAATGAACATAAGTTCTTCCAATATTACTTCTAATGAGTGTCATATTTTTTAAAAAACTTATACTTTTTATTAGTAGAGGATGAGATTGTTTTAGGATATATCTACTTCATGATTGTCTAAAAAGGAAACCCTTTTCCAAATAAATTTTGGTATACTAATAGAATTTTTAATACTAGTGAATATTAAATTGAAAAAAAATATAAACAAATCTGGATGAAGAAAAAAAATTGGAAAAAACTACACCTTTAAAGATAAATTAGAAGAAGTGTAGGAAGTATTTTTCCCAAAAATAATTATAAATGAACTGTTTTTTCCAAATCATAAATGTGTTAAAAATAGTAAAAATATTTCATATAATAATATAGTAAGATTTTTTGTATACTGTTGGTTTTTTTGGATGTTTTTGCATTTTCTTCATGGATTGTTGGTATAAATTGTTATTGTATGATAATTACAGAAGGCTTGTATTTAGGAGGATAAAATATGGAGAAATGAGAAGACATGCACTAGGGAAGAAAAACTCATAGAAAAAAATCTATCTTTAAATAATATATTGGGATTCATTGAATATTTATGTGAGTACTATAATAGAATTGGGAAATTTTATTATCATCTTTTTTATGTACCAATCATTCATAAATCATTTGTTTAAGTGAATATAATACCATAATAAAAAAGGGAAGTAAATAACAAAAAGAGGATAATAGTCTAGCCTTAGGATGTGAATAAAATAAGAAGACTGTTAAATAAATAACTACCAATAATTTAGTGAATAATGATATAAAGGGTGTTGTTCTGAAATAAAAAATGCATCTGTTATAGAAGGAAATTCCACATCATGGACTATTGCAAATTTTCTATAAATTTTAGTACTAAAGAAATCAATCTCGAAATAAAGAATTAATTGATTTATAATAGAAACAAAAAGATCAATTTGATTAAATACATATCCGATGAAGAATATGAAAAGTTTACTAAAAGGATAAATTGATGATTTTTTACATCCCAAACTTGTAAATACTCTTATTTTATTCTTTTCTTATATTTTTTTATTTTGATGGTGGTTCAGGTTGATCCACAATTTGAATTTTTTGAGTTTTCGAATCCTTTTGTTGATTTTTTGTTCAAAATTTCAGATTTTGGGATTGGAAGTAGGTGGATCATAGTTAGAACATGGTTAGGGGAAACCGTGTCAAATTTCCCAGGTAATTTTTTGGCTTGTGGTTTGGTTTTTGGGGTTTGGCACACATCTTGTTCAAAGTTACGGAAACCATGCGATAAGCATGCAGTGTGGTTATGGTTTTGGATAGATGAATTTAGCATGATTAGTGCTTGTTTTGGGAAACCATGTGGCCAAACCATGAAGGGTTCTACCTTTGACTAGTATAGGTCACATGGTTGGCACACATTTTTTCTAGACCAAGCAGCCAAACCGTGCAGCCAAACCGTACAAATTTCCCATATTCTTAAAAATGTGACATTCTAATCCTTCCACTCTGGTCTTTTAATTATATTTTAAGATTTACTCCCCTTTATTGTCCTAAGAGAAATATAAGGATCTCTAATATCCTCATATTTTTCCCTCCTTCCATTTTTGAAGCCCCTTGAAGGTTCCTAGGAAAGTTTATTTTATTTTTTGGTCGATTTTCCCCTCTTTCCTTCCTCTAATATTGTTTTCTAGGTTTCTCATGGGGAGATTTCCCTCTTGTAAAATCCATAGAGTAAAGGGATGATGTGTACCTCAATTTATTTGATGTTAGGTTGTGTGGATTGTCTCTAAGGCCTGTATCTTCCTTATCCTGATGTTTGGTTTCATTCTCACATCGTTGAAGTAAGTGTTTCCATCTATTTTATTTTCAGAACATTCTGTTAATAGTTGAGATTAACTTTAACACTTTAAAAATAATATAATAATTATTATGATGTTATAGTATGAATTTATTAGGTGATTTTATTATTGAAAATTGGTGTGAAATGGTTTTCCAAAAGGTATCTATAATTATGATCTTATTAAAATGCATGCAGGGTGTTTTATGAAATAAATTTTGTATTCTAAAATTGAAATTGATAAGTTATGGTGTTATTCATCCTTGGTTACATTTTGAAAGCTTGTTAAAATGATAAATTGGACATGATGTGTGGTTTGGATGCCTCTCTATGTCTTGTTAATTTTTTTAAACTGTTTTATAAAGGTTTTTCTTGCTTTTAAATTCTTATTAGTGATCTTTTCATTGTGTGACTTATTTTTTAGTTTAAAGAAAAGTGATTTTTATTTAAAATGGTTTTTTGATGATTTCATAATGTTCTATTGGATATTGGAACATCCATGGGTGCATAGGTTTCACACATGGATGGGAATTTAAATAAAAATAGCACTTAATAGTGATCCCCTTTTCTCAAATTATTTCATTGATAAATGGTGGGTTGGTTCTTCTTGTGACTTTAAAAGTGGTTTCAAATATTTTTTTGAATGATTTTCCCATTTTTCATTTTATCGTGTGGTTTGGTTTCAAAAATTATATAATGTCTCATTCAACACTTCTCATGTCGATACATGTTTTTCACTTGGCTTGGAAAGGCTTTTAGATTTAAAACATAAGGGCACATTCAGCATTGTGCATGTAGAGTGGTGTTTTATGTTGACTTTAGAGATGGTGTGTAAATGGACTCATATATGTATTTGTATTGGGATTGTTAAAGTCCGGGTTGAAACATTTTTGTCTTTAAAAAGATGGTTTTGATGTGATTAAATGTGAAGGCCCTATTGGGACCTTATAACATTTTGTAAAAAAATTGGAACTTATGTGATGTGTGGGCCCAGTGGGCATGTTAGGATGTTTTAGAAAATGTTTTGAAAACATGGGTAGCGTGAAGGCCAATTTTTTTATTTTAAAAAGATTTGAAAATTGGGTTCTAATATGGGATATTGTGGTTCCCCTATAATATTTAATTTTTGGATGAGGGTGCTTATGAAAAAATGAATTTCATATATGTTCTTGTTGACTTGGATTATGTTTGAAAACCACTAAAATTTTGTAAAGGGATTCCATGTAGTTTATTGTGCATAAGAATGTTTTTGGTATTGATTCCATTATATCTTGGGATTCATTCCCCTTTAATGGATCGGGCATGAGGACAATGTTGGTTATGGTTTTTATAGCAGATTTCACAAAGAATTGTTGTTATTATTATCATTGGATTCTTGGGAATCATCTAGAGGGTTGATTGATGGTTTATTTTTTACCCCAATTAGATGGGTTGTTACCCAATTGACTCAATAGGGCTATGTTATAAGTTCCACTAGATTGGCTAGTTTAGAGAATATAGATGGTTATTTAATGTGGAGTAGCACCATATACTGGCAGGTGAGTCCAAACTAAGTATGTCCAGGGATTTCCTCTAGATATTTTCAAAAAATACTCATGATTTACAATTAATATGTTATATTTATTTCTAAATCATTATGGATATTGTTTTTTCTAGTTGTGAATACTTATTTTTTTCCTTTACTTTCTGCACAACACCTCTTGGTTTTTTAGTTTGGATTGGTATTTCGGTTTTTTCTTTGACATGGATTGTGTAAAGTGAAACCATTTTTTAAATGGAAATTTTTATTTGTTGTTTTTAAAAAGAATTTTTGGAAAAGTATATTCACTTTTAGGAAATTATTTAGAATATTTTTTTCTCTAAATGTATTTCAAACTAATACTTTTGGATTATTTCATGAAATGAAATGTATAGACTCTATGGGGATTACAAACTGAGCTATTTAATATCACGCCCTACTTTTATCACTTAGTGTCAGTAGACCTGAGTTGTTTTTCAAGTTTAGTTTTTTGGTTCGATCATGCCTTTAGAGAAGGTTGTTCTTGTGGTCAGTGTTGACTAATAGGTCATGTAGAGATCATGTTAGCATGGTTCGGTATCAATTTTGTATTTATTATTTTCGTGATTAGCAGTTGTTGTATCTGAATCGGTTTTTTAATTACTGATATTCATTTATTGTAAGTTCTTCTGCCTGTTTATTTTATCTATTCGATCCTGGTTTTTTTTGGGTAAAATCATTTTCATATTGATTAATTTGATGCCTGGAACTAGTTGACATCCCATGGGGATCATAAATTGCCCTTATTTCATGTCTCGGATTGGTTTAAGTGTTTGTTTGAATGGATTCCTAGCTTGGTTCATGAATAAAATGGTATCAGAGCATGCCCTTGTTATTTGGGGTGTCAGGTAGTTAGAGATTAGTATAGTTTTCACTCAGTAGGTAGGTACATTAAGGACATCATGAACCCCTTCTTTTGATGATCCTCGAGTTTACATGGGTAATCCGAGATCTGAGTCCTTCGTCTTTTTTTGGATTGAGTAATGGAAATAGATCTGAGACGGTGTAAAGTTTTGAACTCACAAAGAGTAGTGACCCGTGTGGATTCTAAGTACATGGTTCAAGTTACTTCTAGTGGGTAATTATTACTTGGGGCATGTCCCACTAACCATGTCACCATGTTAGGCATAGCCAATAGTTTCTCATTCTGATAGTTTGGTGTAAGTTATATTTTTTTGTTTTGGTTGGCGTGATTGGGATTTTAAAAAGAAAACATTTTTGAAAATTAAATGACTTATTTCAAGTGGCTTCAGATAGAAATGTGAAATGGTTTTTTGAAAGCTAAAGTGATTTTTAATTTTGAGAAATGTTAGGAAAATATAAAGGAAAAAGTGATTTGGATTGGAAATTTGGTAAATCATTAGGTTAGATAATGATGTTGTATGTATAACC
This sequence comes from Viscum album, assembly GCA_963277665.1. Taxonomy (NCBI): domain Eukaryota; kingdom Viridiplantae; phylum Streptophyta; class Magnoliopsida; order Santalales; family Viscaceae; genus Viscum; species Viscum album. Next base: position 1,221,269,855 of record OY728131.1, on the reverse strand, counting down.
CTTGATATTCCTTGTGGATATTCATATATGTGTGGGTTTTTATGGAAAGTGAATGTTGAAATGTGTTCAAGGATGATATTAGGAGTAGGGTATGGACACATGTGTGACTGTTCATCGGATTCCATGGGTGAGTATTTGGAATCAAACATCATGTTTGATTTTTCTAAAGTGATTTTTGAAAGGGTGAAAATGGATTTGGGAATTGGTTTTTCTATAAAAAATGGGTCCTTATTTTTTCAAAATGGACTTCAAAACTTAGAAAGTGTCCTCAGAAGAAGAATTTTTGTGAATTTGGTTAAAATAGTGGTTTTTGAAAAGTTGTAATTTGGTTTTTCTTGTATGTGTTTGGCTTATGAGCCTATTTTTTGGCTCATGATGTTCTCCCTAATTGTGTTTTATTATGTTGTTGATTTTGGGTTGTTTTTTTTTCTTATATCATTCTGGGTAATTGAGGTTCATTAGATGTTGTCGAATGGATTGAAAAAGTTGAGAGTGTCTTCAGATCATTGGGAAATCCCGAAGCTCTGAGAGTGTGTGTTGTTTTGGGTTTGTTTGAAGGTATATCTTTGGATAAGTGGAATGAAATTTCCCCATCATCGATGCAAGTTGGAATGACATGGGAAGTGTTTAAGACAACTTTATTCTGAGGTTTCATACCTAAGAAGGTGAAGGTGAGTAAAGTGAATGATCTATGGAGTATTCATTGAGACAAATGGTCATTGAAGGCATATGTTGATCATTTCAAGGAGCTAGTTTCTTTAGCTTTAGAGATAGCATCTTAGGATCTGTTGAAATCTCAACATTTCGTTTGGGGTCTTTTTCTGAGATCAAGGAGAGAATCTTTTCATATTTTTGAAGTTTAGTTCGATAATCTAGTGGATTTGGTTTTCTTAGCTGAGTTGGTTTTCAGAGAACAAGTAGTTTAAATTATCATATCTCTTGTTTCTTGTGAAGGTTTACCATCTAGAGAGGAGTGTATTATTGATAAACCTTTCCTTGAGGAGTCTCTTTCATTCGTTCTAGCTTCTCAATCCTCAGGTCGTTCATTCATGTGCTTCCATTATGGCTGGTTCAAGCATTCTAAGCTATGATGATATAATCCTCCGATTTCTAGTCATCGTTGTGATCATTAGGGTCATCTGGATAAGTTTTATAATAAGGTTTTCCTGAAGAAGATTTCTTGATCATAGTATTTCAGCTCTAGACTGTGAGGAAGTGGATTCTTCATACATCATTGCTCCATCCATAGGTCTCATATAGAATCTTTAACGTTGTTAGGGATTCTGGGGGTGAGGGAACCTTGTCTTAGTTCATGTCTCTAATGTTGGGGTAGAGACAGTTTAAATTTCCAGGTGTAGTTTCTCACTTGTTTTGAGTTCTTTTTAAGAGGTTTAGTGGTCCTATTTTCTTGTAATCCTGTTTTTTAATAGGATTTTGATCATTAAATGGTTATCTTTTTTTAAAATCATCTTTAATTTTATTTTGGGTTTATTTGGAGATATCTCTTCTTGTAGATATTGGTGGTTGTAGTTTATATTTGGATTTTTTGTTTGGTTCGAGTTCCTTCTGGGGATTTTGGTTTGGGTTGGTAGGTCCTATGATAGTTTCATCGTGCTGGGGGTTTTTCTCAAGTGGGGGAATCTCAATTTTGGGGGTACTTTTGTTTATCTTGTGTGGAGATTTTTGGGTTAGCAAGGGTTTTGAGTTTTCTCATTGGGACAATTAGAATTCCTTCCAAAGTATTAGTGAGGTGCTTGTCGTGGGAATATCCTTTTTGCATTCTCACATTTCTTTTCACACTATAGTTTTCACTTTAATTGGTCATGTGTGACTTGTGAAGTGAAAGTTCACCCTAAGGATCATGGTGTTGTTCGAATTTATTTAATTTTGGGACTGAGTTTTTTATCATCTGGGTGGGTGACTTTTGGGGGGAATAAATGTTTTTGGGTGGGGATAAATATCACACCATGAACATTGAAATCCAATTATTTTATTCTTTTCATGTATTTGGATATTTTGTTGGCGGATCAGGTTGAGCCCCGGTTTAAAAATTTTAGTTCTAGAAGCCTTTAGTTATTTTTTTATTGAAATATTGATATTTTAGGCTTTCCAACAGGTGAAAAATAGTTAGATCATAGTTAGAGGAAATTGTGCAGCTTTTCCTAGGTAATCGTGTGGACCATGGTTTGGGTTCTGGGGTTTGGTGCACAACCTACACATGGTTTGGGAAATTATGCAGCAATAATGTGGGGTGGTTCTAGTCTTTTATAGAGGTGTTTAGCACAGTTTGTGCATAGTTTGGGAAATCGTGTCACCAAACCGGGTGGGTTTCTCCCTTTTTCTAGTATAACTCACATGGTTGGCGCACTGTTTTCCAAACCACACAAATTGCCTAAATTTTTAAAAATGTAAAATTCTAATCTTCCTCCTCCAATATTTTAACCATATTTTAGTATTTTCTCCCTTTTCTTGAGCTAGGTGCAGTATAGGGCTCTCCAAGCTCCTCCTCCCTTTCCATCCTTCCATTTTTAATTCCCCTTTAAGGTTCCTAGGTAAGTTTCTTTGGGTTTTTTTCCAATTTTCACATCTTATCTTCCTCCTCTATTATTTTCTGAGTGACGGTTCCCTATTAGTCAAACCCTAGAGGCAAAGGATAATGTGTGGCTCCATTTATTTGATTCTAGGGTGTGTGGATTTTCTCTTGTTCTTGGATATTCCTTCTACCAAAGTTTGGTTTCTTTCACAGAAAATTAAATTACATGTTTCCATCTATTTCCTTTCTATAACATTCCATTAATTCTTAATATTTCCTTTAATGCTTTCAAAATAATAAAATCATCCTTATAATGTGATAGTATGAATTTATTTTTTGATTTTATGATGGCAGATTTGTGTGAAATGGTTTTCCAAAGGATTTCTTTAATTGTTCCCTTATTTGAATACATTCAAGGTATTTGATGAAATGTATTTTGTTTTCAGAAAGTTAAATTGATTTCTTGTGATATTATTTATCCTTGTTTATATTTTTTAAAAAAATTTAAATGATAAATTATACATGATGTGTGGTGTAGATTCCTCTCAATTTCTCTGTAATTTGTAGGAAACGTTTTAGAAAGGTTTTCCCGACTTTAAATAATTATTGGTGATCTTGTCATTGCGTAACTTATGGTTTTGTTTTAAAGTCAGTTGGTGTTTCTTGAAAATATTTTTTTCATGATTTTATGGACACTAGGAATGTTTCCTTGGATGTAGGCACATCCATGGGTGCAGAAGGTTCAAACATTAATGTCATTTAAATTAAAATGGCACTTAAGAGTGATCCCCTTTTTCTCAAAATGTTTTCATGGTTTCTAAATTGTATCTTGGTATATCTTTTTAATTTCAAATTGGTTTCAAATTTTTTTCTATATGCTTGTCCCATTTGGGATTTTATGATGTGGCTTGGTTTTTAAATTAATGAATCTTCCATTTAGCTCTTCTTTTGTTGATTCATGTGTTTTACTTAGATTGGAAAGTGTTTTGAATTTACAACATAAGGGGCCATTTAGCATTGTTAATGTGATGTGGTGTTATGTTTTTACTTAGGAGATGGTGTCTAAATTTCCTTATAGATTTATCTGGATTGAAGTTGTTAAATCCCCATTTGGTACTTTCTCTTTAAAAATATGGTTTGGATTTGATGAAATTTGAAGGTCGTATTAGCACCTTATAACGTTTTAAAATTTTTTTTTTACATATGTGATGTGTGGTATTGGTGGGAATGTTGTCATGTTTTGGAAAACGGATTGAAAAAATGGGTAACATGAAGGCATATTTGGTAGTTTAAAATTATTTGGAAAATGGTTTTGAATATGGAATATGGTGGTTTCCATGTGGGAATTAATTACTGGATGAGCGTTCTTCTAAAAAAATTATCTTTCATGTATGTTTATGTTATATTTTCTTATGTTTGGAAACCAGTGTAATTTTGGGATGGGATCCTCTCTATTGGATCGTACATGGGGAAATTATTTGTATTGAGTCCATTATAACTTGGGATTAGTTCATATCTAATGGTTCATGCATGCGGACATTGTTGGTTATAGTTGTCATAACACGTTTCATCAACAAATGTAATTATTATTATTATTATGTGATTCTCAGGTGTTATCTAAAGGGTCAAGTGATAGTTTCTTGTTGACCCTGATTAGATGGGTTGGTACCCCCCCCCCATTTTATAGGTCTAGGTAGTACACACCACTAGATTGGCTAGTTTATAGTGGCTAGTTGGTTATTGACTATGGATTTTCACCATATGCTAAAAGGTGAGTCTGAACTGAGTACATATAGTTATTTCCTCTAGATATGATCAAGAAATACTCATGAGTTTCAATCTATATTTTTTTTTTCTGCTTCATGCTTGTTATTGGTGTTGTATGTTTTTCCTACTTGTTTAGTTTCTTTTACTTTATACATATCCCCTCTTTGTTAGTTGGCTAATAATGGTATTTGGGTTTTAGTTTTGACATGGGTTGTGTAAAGTGAAACCAATTTAAATATTTAAAGTGGTGTTGGTTATTTTAAAAAGTAATTTGTGGAAAACAATTTTTACTTGAGGGAAATTATTTAGAATCCTTTTTCTATAAATTCATTTCAAACTAGTGTTAGTGGAATTTTTAAGAAAAGAGATTCATGGACTATGTGTTGATTACCTACCGAGCTGTTTAATCTCACACCCTACATTTTTCACTCTGTGTCGGTAGACCGAAGCTGTTTTGTGGGTTTAGTTTTCTAGTTTGATTGTGCCTTTGGAGGAGGTTGGTCTTGTGGTTGGTGGTGACCAAGAGGTCATGTGGAGTCGTGTTTGCATGGTTCAGTCTATGTTTTTTATTCAGTTTTGTCTTCATCATCATTTGTTGTATCTAGATCATTTTTTTTTATTTATTTTTTGTTAGTTCTTATGCACATTTATTTTATCTATTGGATCCTGGTTTATTTGGGAAGATTTGTTCCTGTTGTGATTACTTTGATTAATGATACTAGTTACTAGCATGTGGGGAACATGAATTCCCCCTAGGCCATGTCTCAGGTTAGGCTAAGTGTCAGGTTGGATGGAAGCGCATCTTGGTTCATGAAATGAATGTTAAATATGTGTGTGAATGGTGTAATATGTCTAAAAATTTAGATAAAAATAACATGAAATGGTTTTCTAGACAGGAATAACCCTCCAAGAATAAAGGGAAAGAACCTATGACTTCTTGTGAAATAACTATTGATATAAATAAAATCTACACAAAAATGGAGACTAATAATTCTCCTAAACAATGATTTATAATATATCTAGAACAGTTTAAAGCGGTTATAAATATGGATCAATCACAAAAAATTTGATTGTTCCTTGCTAGTAAGTTTGAATAATCATATTTCTTCTAAGAAGTTATCTAGGTTGAAAAGTAACTCTCACCCATATTTCTCTAACTAAGAATCATTAAATAACTAACTTATTCCAATATTTTTTTTTTCATATAGTGAGTTAAATTTGAAGTATATATTCCAGGGGAGACATGATATTTATAAAATATGTGAACATATTACTTCTAGAGATCTATCCATTATGGTGTAACATTGGCATCATTGTTCCTCTTTGAATCACTTTAATTAAAATCATAAAATTCATAGAGGTTATTTTTAAAGAATGATAATTTAGATAAATAAGTATATAGTGCATCTATTGAGGGGATCATAGAAGAAAAACCACCATAAATCTATTTATAATTTGATATTTCATCAATATGTAAAGTACTGGTAAGGGATGTATCTAATAATTCTAGATATTAAAAGATTTAAAATTTAATGTTATCATCATTGAGTTATGTTGATTTCATTTTCTCGTCTCTATGATGAAAATTCAACCCTAAAATAAGATATTAATTAATTTATAACAAAAGGAAATGAAATTTTGAAAATGTGGAATTTCATTCTTTCACTTGAATTTTTTTAATCTATTTATTGAGATAAATGTAGAAGAATAGTTGAAATTTCTTTAAACAACCCTTAAAATAAATTATTGGTGTATGTATCACATGTAGGAAATTTATTAACAGCATTGATGATGGAATTAATCACTATCTTTTTCTACACTAATAAAAGGTCACGTATACATAGATTAGGTTAATATTAGTGCATTTATAAAATTAGATTGATGTCATTCTTCACTCAATATAATCTGGTTTAATGCTTTAGAATGGCAGAAGATAATATCATGAAACATTGATGATGAAGATGAAAAATCCTTCCCATAATTAGATATTTTAATTTATTTCAAATTAAGGGGAGAAGATGACATTGACATTTGAAATGAAATTTGTATTTAAAATAAATAAAAAGGGGGAGACTAACAAACTTATGAGCTTTATTAATGCTGAAGTTTTATTGTTTTCAATAAGTTTTGAAAAGAAAAATAATTGTGTGTCTAATTTGGATTATTTTAGAGTTATTCTCATAATGTTCTAAATATATGAAATGAGAATTTAGAGATTTAATATTTCTAAAAAAATTTATAGAATTATAATTAGAGTTATTTGAAGATTGAAAAATTAATAAATGAACAATTTTATTTTACATAATTAAATTCTAAAACTATAAATAATATTTTAAATATAGAAATTAAGAATTATACATTATTTTATATTGGTGATTTTGGCCAAATTTTTTATTGGAGATTACTAAGATGTGGTCTATCCATATCCAACCAAGTTAATCTTACTCAACCACACATGTGAGAGGCCAGCTTGATCTCTTGGGTGCTAGCCATGGAATCTCAGTATAGTAGAGGCAAGACAGTGCACATGCGTAAGTGAGTGACTAACACTTAGGTTTGGCATGGTGAGTACATAACATTATCTAGGTGTTACGAGGAGGCATGAAGAGGTAATGTCAGTGGGAGCACTCTATATGAGTTTGTGAAGTGTATCTAGGTGACAACCCTGGTAACAGATCAAGTAGTAGATATAGATGAGTGTATTATTAAGCAGTGAAAGAAAGAGTATAAAACTAAAGTGTGATTGTAACATCCCAAGTAAGTAATGAATAATAGATATTTTTATCTATGTCTATTAATGATTAATATAGTGTTTTAGAGGCTTAAAATTAAAATAAATACAATCTTAAGCATGGAATACACTAATATTCTTAAAAGCTTTTTTTACTGCCTTTTGATGGAAAACCTTGTTTAAATCAAACTTTTGACAATTTTATAATCTATATTTGTCAAAATAAAAATATTTATTATTATTGGGACATTTAAATTTACATTGGATAAATTTTTGGTATTTTTCTGACAATGTTCATTTTTTTAATGAATAGTGAAAAATACTGCATTTTACATCAAAACTGCTTTTTAATCTACTTTATTAATATGATTAGATTGTATTTTTAATTGGTCTGAAAGTTTAATTTGAATATATTTTTACCATTTAATACAATGGTGGTCATTAGAATTAATTTCACTTTGAAATCGAACTTAAACTAGTGTCAATCTTTTGATACTCATTGTTTCATAAAAACACGCTATTTTCTCTGACAGTGGGAATTAATTATTATATTAATTAATGTGACTTATATGTTTTGAATTTTGTAAAATGGACTTCATTTTTTAATTCTGAATATCAAATATAGCTTAGGGTGAAGTTTTGGTATTTTTCTGAAAAACTTCAATTTTTGATGAATAGTGAAACCACTAAGTGGTACTTATAAAAACTGATTTTTCGTTTAAATGAAATTTTGCCATCATTGTGTTTTGAATTTCAAAAATCCGACATACATGGTTGTCATTAAGAAGTAAAATGTGGTTCAATGGGATTAAAATAATTTTCTGGTGAATAGTAACTTATTAAGTTCTTAATCGCGATTAGTGGTAATTAGTGTAGTTTAAGGTAAAAATAATGTTTTAATAGTATGAGATGAGCTTGAAACATGTCCTAACCTCATTGGATGTGTCATGGCCGACCAATACAAGCCATGGGTCAACTTGGGGACCCCATGGAGCCACTTTGGTTGGGAAATGACATAAATAACTTTTTATTTAATGTTAAAGTAAAAATGACACAAACATGAGTTATTTTACTAAAACAATTTTTACATGGGGTTATACAAGTCAGATTTTTTACTATAAATATTCATTAGAAATATAAAAATATTTCCTACATCATAGTATTTTTTTATAATTTTTAGGCATTAAATAAATTAAATTATTTATGACACCATGATGATGCAGCGATGACCTCATTATTTAACGATTTCAATAAAATGGAAAGATAATGTAAAATGTAACACCTACACATGTCCCAAACCAATTGGATGAGTGTATTTAGAACCCTTATCACCTTATCCTCTAATTATATCAATGTGGTACCTTTTGAATCCGAAACTCATTTTAAAATAAAGTGACTTTTCTTCACTTTCCAAGAGTGCCCCTCCTCTCCTCTTATAAAAGGCCCCCACCTATACCTCCTTACACACACTCCCAAAGCATTTGGATCGGCCAACCCCTGACCATTTTGTCTCTCCACATACCTCTCTTACTCCTTGAAGCCTCACTTTGGGCAGAAGTCTTCCCAAGGAAGCCTTTGAGCTCAAACCAAAGGGAGTTACCCGATTTTAAGGTAATGTCTTCTTTTGAGTCCTTTTGTTTTATTTTGCTTCTCCAACTCCCTAAACTTTTTTTATTCTTTTATTTTGTAAAAACTCTAGTATCCTCAATATACTAGGATGTTGTTATAATATGTATTTGAGCTACACTTACACACACCTACATCTAATGGTTAACGAACATACTGTTTCTGTGGATGGTGAATTTATGCCTCTCGAAACGATGATTGTTCAACATTCTCTTAACACCTTCAAAGGTGGACATTAATATGTCACTATATTTATATATGATATATAATATGTTTATGTTTTCCTTAAGCTTCTTTTTTTTTCTTTTTGGTCATACCATTATGGTTTCCATTATGGGTAAACGCGATATCTTCATTTAAGGATGTGCGGACTACCGCCCCCTCAAAGTGATTTGATTCGTTAAATACCATATGTGGGACGTATAAAGGATGGAACTATGATATTATATATGATATTATAATGGAATTATAATATACTTTTATATCATTATGATTCCATTCTATAAAATACGAAATAGAAATGAAAGTAGCGTTCATGCGTACGTACGGCTTACCGTCTCCATGAACAGTGCATTTTATTTCTTACCTCTAAATGATTATGTAATATTATAAATGCATGTATATACTGGATATATATGTAGAGACCCGTATCCTGACGTACATGGACATTACATTACTTTTGCGGAATACTTAGTACATAACAAAAAACACACACACAAGGATCGTAATAGTTTAGTGTCTTTGGAAACTCGGAACGTAATCTTCTAATCGTGGTGAAAGATCTTCAATATCTCCCATAAAGATCTTCCCTTTTTTTTACCTAAAACCTTTCTTTATATCCTGGGGAAAAGAAAACATAAAAGGGTGAGCTCAAATGCTCAGTAAGGGTATACAAAAGAAAAATCAATCACATCATATTCATAAGAACATATCTTTTGGAAATCTTAACTTGCAAAAGAGATCATAATTTCATAACATGGGATAAAGCATGGAAGTGAAATGTAATCACAATAATCATAACTTAAAACACGAAACATTGTGGCATACACACATAATCATAGAGAATCATTTCTTATTAGTCAATACTCTTTTCCAAGACTATCTTAGTGGACAAAGTCCCTTTCTGAATCGAGTAACCCTCGTTTCAGTCCTGTTTCACTGAACCGGTATAACCTACCATTTCAGCCATGTCTATCTCATGAGATATAAAATCTTTAACCAATGCATTGGAGGGAGATATAGGTCCCACCCATCTTATAATTAATCCTTTCTTATATGTGCCGCATAATCATAAAACATACATCATCGCATAACACATGTAACAAAAATGGGATTCTTGAAACATCATGACATCATAAATCAATTCATATAAGATAAAGGAATTCATAAACATAATTCCATCACAACATAGTCAAATCAATGTAAAAATATGGATAGAAACAGAACCCTTTATTATCTTAGATGGAAAATAATTTTGATAAAACACTTGAATTGAATTCTTGAGGAAAATATCCTTTCTTCTTCAAAATCAATTTCTTTTCACAAAACATCATGCAATTTTAAAAGAAATATATTTTATTGAAAATAGTCATGAAATCTTTTAGAGGAAGCTTCATGAAAATAAGGCTTTATAAAACAGTAGAAATCCGTTCGTGCCGTATAAGTTAAAAAAACATTCTTCGTACTTTTTTCGGAAAAGTCAAAAAGTACCTCGTACGAAAAACGACAAAAGATTCCTTTCATACGTATTACTAAAAACTCACCGAAGGGTAAAAATGGATTTAAACAATTTTAGGTGGATGGAAATAATATTACATATTGAGTAAACATGGATGTGGATGATAAAATACACCCCAGTAAATACTTACGAATAAACAATCTCGGATAAAAATGAGATTGTGATATTTCCCTTACCTTAGGTCTGATTTGCTTCGTAAGTGTCCGAACCTCCTCTTCTTTGAAACGCCTCTTTGAATCCTCCACTTAGGGAACTAAGATTGGTCTTTGAAGAAGACCAGGACCTCTAGGATTATTCTAGGGAAGTGTAGAAGGGATTTTGGCAGAGGTTGGCCGAGCTTGAGTGCTCAAATTGGTGTGATGGGTAAGGGGGAGGAGGTGCCCTTTTATAAGGGAGGAGAGGGGCACCTTAGAAATATCTCAAAATATTATTTTATATTAAAGTCAAAATCGGTTTATAATGGTTCCAAAGGGTCTTATTTCGAAGCTAAAGTGGGTATGGGTCGAAATCTCATCAACCAATAGGATTTAGACAAGTTTATGATATTATTTTAACCTTATCAATTAGATTTAACTCTAAGTTAAATAAATTAACTTTTACCGTGTCTTTTTGTTTTCTTTCACTATATGGTTAATACACTTACTATAACATGCCAAACGAACCCCAAATTGTTTATTAATAATACATATATCCTTATCTAAGTCATTTGGCCGAACCTTAGATTTTTAGGAATAAAATAACAATTAATAATATAATATTTGATTTAAAAACTATTTTGTGTCAATTTTGATACTATTTGATATATGATTTTTGTGAAAGTCATAACAGACTTATATGTTCAAACCAAGTTGATTATATCAACACTAATATATCATAGTAACCTAGAAAATTAGTGGAATTCATAAAAGGTCTCAAATTACATTTATTTTGGTGTTTATAACATCAATTATGTCAATATTTCATAAATAAGATAATTACTGCATCATCATTGTGTCATAAATAAATTAAATTATTTAATGTCTAAAAATTACAAATAAAATACCATTATGTAGGAAATATTTTTATCTTTCTAATGAATATTTATAGTCGAATTTATCTTATGTATAACCCCATATTAAAAATGATTTACTTATTAAACTTTGATTTTAACTATTTTAACCCTTCTTTAAATAAATTAATAATAAATGTCCTAATCTAATCCAAGTGGGCCTAAATGGTCATATTTTATTCATAAGGTTGTTTTTGGTCGAATTACACTTATCCAATAGAATTAGGACATGTGTTAGGGGAATAGTAATATCATATTTACCCTTAGTTACCCTATTTACTATTAACCGCAGTAAAAAAAAGTAAAAAGTTACTATTCACCAAAAAATTATTTTCATCTCATTGAACCACATTTTACTTACTGACATCAACTGTGTCTCTCGGATTTTTGAAATTCCATTCACAGAAGCGGTAAAATTAAGTTTTATGAAAAATTCAGTTTTTTAACTACCACTTAGTAGTTTCACTATTCATCAAAAATTGATGTTTTTCAGAACAATGCCAAAATTTCATCCTAAGCTATACTTTATATTCCGAATTCAAAAATAAAGTCTATTTTACCAAATTCATAACATAGAAGTTTCATTAATTATTTTTATAATTAAATCCCACTGTTAAAACAAATTGCGTGTTTTTAAGAAACAATATCTATCAAAAGATTGACACTTGATTATGTCTGGTTTAAATGTGAAATTACAACCAATGACCAACATTGTATTCAATTGAAAAAATATATTCTAAATATACTTTAAAACCACTCAAATTAATAATTTATCACTATTAATTATTTCGATTAAAAAAGTTGTTTTTAATTAAAATTTAGTAATTTTCACTATTTATCAGAATATGAAAGTTATCCGAAATGTACCAAAATTTCACCTTAGGCTAAATTCGATACTCCAAATCCAAAAATGAAATCCTTTTTAAAAAATAAAATTTACAAAATTTCAAAAACTGGTTATTACTATTCATAACGGCTAGTTTTAATAACATTTTAATAGCATATCGCTGTTTAGTGAATCTCGTTATTGCGTACTACACACGCTATCGAGGAATGTCGCGATTGCGTGTAATGCAAGGCAAGTCAAGGATGCGTGTTGTGCAAGCTCCTTTTGGTGTAGCGTACAACACAAGACATTTGTGAAATAAAAAGAATATTTTTCATAAAATCTCGGGCTGTTACAATATATGATATATACATAATTATTATAATTCTGGATATAATGGATACATGAACAACATGTAATTATAAAGGGTTTATTTTTTACTCAAGTACCAATGATCGTAAAAACGACCGTTATTAACTTAAATAATTACATAGTGTTCATGACATGGCAATAAGTGATATAAAAGGAATAATGAACTTGAAAAAGGTTCTTAAAGAAGTATAAATTAACTCAAGTTTATTATTCAGGACATTAAAGAACGATCGAGTCAAGTCGGACCCGAGGTATGGGACTTCGTCTCAATCTCCTTTCATTGGGGCATATTTTTTTTTATACACAACCTTCTTTTATACGGTGTATAAACCCCTTTGACTTTTACGTTTATCCAAAAGGAATATTTTTTTATACGAATCGTTTTACTAAACGACAAAAGCGAATGTTTTTGTCGTACGTATGCGGCGACAACGACTTCTCTGCCGCCGTGACCGTTATTTGAGTTTCGGCTTCCTCTACAAGCCATACCTTCTTTTTAAAAGAAAAATAAATACCATGTTTTAATTTTCTTTTATTTTGGTATTGAAAATGGTTTTTGTAATGTTTTTATATCAATGTGTTGTATTGATATCTTGTGATTGAAAGGTGGAAATGTTATGTTTCCTTTATGCATGTTTTATGTGATACGATTATGTTGAGGTTCTTGGGCATTATTATGAAGACGGATGGTTCCGTGATAAACTAAGGGCGGGTGAGCCTGATATAGCTCTCCAATGCATTGGTTAACGCGAAGGAGTGACACGTTAAGGTTTCTCCAAATAGATTTAGGGAATATACTGTGATGGGTATTCCAAATGTAACCAAGAGGGTTACTTCCTACGTAAGAATGTTATGAATGCCTCAAGTTAACTGTATGTCTTATGATTTCTATGATTTATTCATGATTTGATGAGGTATGTTAAAGTGATTATGTTTTATGGGTAATGTATGATTTCATTCTTATGTATATATGTACCCATGTTTCCTTTCCATATTTTTATATCCCTTACTGATATTTTTATGCTCATCCCAAGTTTTTTGAAATGTTTTTCACAGGTCAAGGGAAAGGTACATGATATGATGATAGTGTCAAGGAAGTGTCAAGAAAGAATCCATGTTTTATTTTAAATATGTTTCCATTGATGGGAAAGAAGAATACTATCTTCATGTAACCACTTTGTTTATATGTGGAATGTAATGCAAGTTTTATGATCTAATTCTCTAAAACTCTAAACCTAAAAAGATCCTAAATGTGTAATCTTGTAATAACTCAAGATTAAGTTAGGTTTATGGCTGAGGCCTTATAGTGATTTAGTCTATACAGATCATTTTTCTTATGCTTAATGAGTAATACTTAAAATAGGTATCACCTAATCATATATATCTAGTCCATCCGACTGATTCTAATTCCATCTTCAACCTACAATTATGTTTAGGGTTCTTATTTATCATGTTCTTCAAGTCCAAAGCTCCAGTGAATAATTTGATCTTATAATCGATATTAGAATGATCTCATGAGATTATAAGTAGCTAAAAAATATTGTAAAAAGGTCTATAAAGTGTTCTATGATGAAAAAATCATGTATGAAAAAGTTACAATGACATATTCATGTATGTGATCACATGATTAACATATTAGTTCGACACATTCATGAAGTTGTACATGCATTCATGAGAGGTTGTATACTCTTGTTTAAATGAATAGAGTTTTGTTTAGTGAAGAGGATACAGTGATTTACTTAATATGTATAAGTGAACCACATGATAATATTTGGTGCACAAAGGAGGATTTTGGAATTACATTCATCATTTGGTGTTGTGAAGTATGTCAGTGGTATTCATCTATAAATACCCCCTTTTATCACCATTTGAGTAAGAAAAGATAAGAATCTAAAACATAGGCTCAATGAAGATCTATAAACATGAGAGGATGTCATGCGATGTTCAAGTTTTTCTTTCTCTAATACTTCCCAAAATATAAATGATGAATGTGATGATTCATGAACCAATGGTTATTTAAATCACACTCATGAGTTCTGTTATTAATATGTACATGTTACTATTATACTAACCCAAAATTTTCATACATATATATTACATATTAATATATTAATATTAATTACATAACATTTTAATCCACACTATAATTTTTTATGTTTAGTATCTTAGGATACTTGGAAACGTAAGCAGCTAGTTCATAAAATATCAACATAGTCTCCCACTTATTTCTTCATAACTAGCACCCTTCTTAGAACTATAAAACTTAATACCTCTCTTTACGACCATGGGAAGTAAAACATAAGAAAAGGGGGAGATTAGATGCTCAGTAAGGGTAAAAAAGGGATATATCAATGATCGTATAATAATAACATGAGAAAAAACATATGAGATAATGAGATTAAAATTTGAAAATAATACCATGTATATCATAGATCGTAATCATGATTCTTGGCATAAATTTTAGAATGTTTATAAGATATTATTAATAATGGAATCAAAGAACATGGTCCTTGAGATCATAATATTGGAAAAATAGAAGGAATTTTTTAATACACATTAGAAAAGAAAACAATTTCCATAGTATTTAAGGATCTTTTCTAAGACTATCATAGTAAAATGGGTTCACTCCCAAAACCATCATAGTAGTCAAGGTTCACTCTCAAGACAATCAAAGTGGAAAACTTACTTTAGTGAATAGGGTTCACTCCCCATTCCAGTCCTTCTTATCTTATTAGACAACAATATTTACCCAATGAATTTTAGTTTGATATAGGTACCACCCATTACAGGATGAAAATCATACATATTTGTTCCACAAGATCATAAATCATTCATCATATCACCACCCATGAAAATAAATGTGTTTCATAAACATTCCATCCTAGCATAACCTATGGAAAACTAATGTTCTTCATAAACATCATGCCATCATAAACATAACCCATCTAGAGAAAGAATAAAGATCGTATCCTTGGATAATATTCCTAGTAAAACATAAGAAACAATGAAGGTTTTTGTTGCTGATGAAACAAAATATCATTAAAACCTTCTCAAATAAAATAACCATTCCATTTTGGAATCACTTATTTAATATCTAAAAATTTAAAAAAATATTAAGGGAAACATATTCACTAAAAATAACTATAACAAATTTTAAATGAATCTTAAAAACATTGATTTTCCATGATGTTGGAAAATTCCATTCATGCCATATAAGGAAAAAAATATTTCTTCCGTACTTTTTTCAAAAAAATCGCAAAGTAGCACATTTGGAAAATGACAGGAAGATTCCTTTATAACCATTTTGTAAAAATTAAATCATGGGTAAAAATAAATTTAAGAAATCATAGTAAAATAGTAAAAAACTTATTTAAATTTTTTTTTAAATCATGGATATGGATGAAAAATGTTTTTTGGTTGAAGAAAGAAATGAAGTAAATTTTGTTTAAAACATATTTTTGATTTATTGAGTAGAAAAGTTGAGTAAAATGAAAAAAAACATGTATTTTAAATAAATAACCAATGTATAATAAAATTCCATAGTATATTGAGAGGTTTATTGTAATATTTTAATAACATAACATAATAATAAACAATCTCGATAAACATTGAGATTGTAACATAAAACCCCTTACCTCGAGTTCACCATATTTTGATTGCACTATAACCACTTGTATAATATATTTAAATATATTACAATTCTATGTCAAAGTAATTTTTATACTTATAATATCATATGTGGTCCCTTTATAACATTTCAACGCCCCCTTTTATCAATAATTCCTAATTGAAATCATCATTTATTGGTGTTAATTGTATAGTTTATCATGAGTAGTTTATCTCGGTAGTTCTGATCCTCATAAATTTGTATTGGTTAAATCATATAAATAATATTAATCATGATAAAAATATTATATATACATGTTTTCATTCATATATAAAAGTTACAGATAGAAAAATGAATTACATTGTTCGTCAAGAGGATAAGTCATACGTCTGAATGAATGTTGTTTTCATTTTTCAACAGATGGGAATAAAGGTAAATATTAATTCACCTTTAAAATTAAATTATTATATCATATATATAATATATATTCATAAAATTATTCCTCATAACCATTAATGTAAAATATAAATGAAAAATGAATCACATTGCTTTGTGGAGGTGGTAATACAGACGTACGAATGTAGGAAATTATCATTTCCCAAAGGATTGGATGTTAAGTAGGTAGATGTGATATTATAATTAAATATGTATAATTGTTTCATTTATATAATATATAATAATTAAAACCATCATAATACACATCTACAAAATATGGGGATGAAAATTGATTTGTATCGCGCTGTGGAGACGGTGAGTCATACATATGCATGAGTGATACTTTAACTTCTAATTTGATGGGAAAATGGTGTATAATAGTGTTTCCAAAAATCATAATAAAATTTCATAATTTTTAGGATATTGAATTTATTATTTTATGATAAATAAAAAAAATTATATGTGGTATAAAATATTAGAAAAGAAATTGATCTGGTAGGGTGATAAAGTCTTCTTTGAAACGAATCTTTTAGATCTCCTATAATTACTCTATGGTTAGTCTTTTGGGAAGACAAGAACCAATATAATTCATATAGGGATGTTTATAATATAAATTGGTTTATTTTAGATGATTTATAATGCTAAATGTGGTGTAAATAAGTGAGTTAAGATTTTTCCTTTTATAATTGAGGTGAGGGGCACTTTTAGAGTTTCTCAAAATATTAAATTATTATAAATTTATTCTCAAGAAAAATTACTCAAAATGGATAGATATTTGGATATAAGGTAGTATAGGGTTTTAATACCCTAAACTAGTAGAATATATACATGTTTTTGTTTTATTTTAAGCTTTATCATTTTCATTAACCCTTAGTTAACCAGTTTTAATTTTTACTAATGTAACAACTTTTTTAATATTAAAGGGTTGTAATTTTTACTTATAAGGTAAAAATTCACCCATAAATGGAACTTTTAGTACATTTTTTACCATATATTATCCACCTTATAATTTTTTAAGTTTTTTATTATTTTTAAATAATTTAATAAATTTTTATTTTGATAAAATATCATTATTGTCACTTTTGACACTATTTATTTCATTTAACATAAAAGACGTAAATAATAAGTTATAATTAGAATATAATATTTTAAAAAAAAAATATGCCACATTAACCTGTTAAAATTTGGGAAACCAAGACTTACCCAAATTATATCAACTTTAATATTTTAAAAACATTTATTTTTTTTACTAATTGAATAAATATTATTTTTTGTGGTGTAAGAATTTAAGGTAATTATAAAATTCATAAAAATTATTAATAAATTAACATCATGAATATAATTTCATTATGTAGAAAATTAATATTAATATTCATCCATTACTAGTCATTTTTCCTATGTGAACACATAAAGGATATTTAAAACAAAGAGAGTGACATTTTGTAACTTTCTTTGATTTTAATATTATATAAATAACTTTCATGGAAAATTGTTCATTGAACTAATAAATTTTGACAATATAGTTCTAAGAGTCATATACAGTTCATAAAATAATAATTAGGATAAAATATTAGGGTACTTTAAATTATTTTCAATCAAGGTTAACCCGATTTACCCTTTTCCAAGGTGATAAATTTTACACTCCTAGAAAATAACTGTATTCCCACAGTTTTGGATAAAACCATGGGTATAGGTGACCCCTACACCCATGGTTTTCCAAAAATTTTGGTAATAGAAATTGATTTAGAACCTATATCCATGGTTTTTAAAAATCATGGGTATAGTGTAGAGACCCGTATCCTGACGTACATGGACATTACATTACTTTTGCGGAATACTTAGTACATAACAAAAAAACACACACACAAGGATCGTAATAGTTTAGTGTCTTTGGAAACTCGGAACGTAATCTTCTAATCGTGGTGAAAGATCTTCAATATCTCCCATAAAGATCTTCCCTTTTTTTACCTAAAACCTTTCTTTATATCCTGGGGAAAAGAAAACATAAAAGGGTGAGCTCAAATGCTCAGTAAGGGTATACAAAAGAAAAAACAATCACATCATATTCATAAGAACATATCTTTTGGAAATCTTAACCTGCAAAAGAGATCATAATTTCATAACATGGGATAAAGCATGGCAGTGAAATGTAATCACAATAATCATAACTTAAAACATGAAACATTGTGGCATACACACATAATCATAGAGAATCATTTCTTATTAGTCAATACTCTTTGCCAAGACTATCTTAGTGGACAAAGTCCCTTTCTGAATCGAGTAACCCTCGTTTCAGTCCTGTTTCACTGAACCGGTATAACCTACCATTTCAGCCATGTCTATCTCATGAGATATAAAATCTTTACCCAATGCATTGGAGGGAGATATAGGTCACACCCATATTATAATGAATCCTTTCTTATGTGTGCCACATAATCATAAAACATACATCATCGCATAACACATGTAACAAAAATGGGATTCTTGAAACATCATGACATCATAAATCAATTCATATAAGATAAAGGAATTCATAAACATAATTCCATCACAACATAGTCAAATCAATGTAAAAATATGGATAGAAACAGAACCCTTTATTATCTTAGATGGAAAATAATTTTGATAAAACACTTGAATTGAATTCTTGAGGAAAATATCATTTCTTCTTCAAAATCAATTTCTTTTCACAAAACATCATGCAATTTTAAAAGAAAGAGATTTTATTGAAAATAGTCATGAAATCTTTTAGAGGAAGCTTCATGAAAATAAGGATTTATAAAACAGTAGAAATCCGTTCGTGCCGTATAAGTTAAAAAAACATTCTTCGTACTTTTGTCGGAAAAGTCAAAAAGTACCTCGTACGAAGAACGACAAAAGATTCCTTTCATACGTATTACTAAAAACTCACCGAAGGGTAAAAATGGATTTAAACAATTTTAGGTGGATGGAAATAATATTAAATATTGAGTAAACATAGATGTGGATGATAAAATACACCCCAATAAATACTTACGAATAAACAATCTCGGATAAAAATGAGATTGTGATATTTCCCTTACCTTAGGTCCGATTTGCTTCGTAAGTGTCCGAACCTCCTGTATAATGATTTAAATCATGTTATTGACTTATTCCAGAATCATATTCATTGTTATTATATCATATATGGTCCACTTATGACTTTATATTACCTGTTCTTTTGTAAATTCATGTTAAAGTAGTGTTTTGGGTAAAATCGTCTCATTTGTCGTTTGTGTTTTTAACTTGTAATTATTAATATGATTACTTAGATCATGATTACTTAATTCCAGAATATAAAACATGATTTATATATATATATTCAGAATATACATATATAATAAATCAGTAAATGGAAAGAAATACACCGTTCATGGAGACGGTAGTCCGTACGTACGCATGAACGCTGTTTTCGTTTCCTTATTGAATTGAATGAAATTAAGTAGATGACATACATATAAATATAAATAATTACAGTTTCATTATTAGGTAATATATTTCATTAGTACTTATTATATATACTTTATAATCATTCATTAATGGTTAATCATTGAGAATGAATCTCATCGCGTCGTGGAGACGGTAGTCCGTACGTACGCACGAGCGATGATATCGTTCCCATGGTCGTGGAATTGCGTTGAAGTGTATTTATACTATTCCAGTATCAATATCACTTTATAATAATCATATATAGTTACTCATTAAACCATTATACCCATCCTTGTAAGGTGGTGGTGGAAAATAGATTACACCACGGCGTGGAGACGGTATTCTGTACGTACGCACGCGCGGTGATTTCATTTTTTCCGTAGGATGGATAGAAGGTGAATTAGGGTTGTTTCATATTTATAATAACATATCAGTATGTAACTAATACTGATGATATTACTTTGTTATGAAACAACTAAAGAAGAAGAAGTTGAAGAAGAAAGAAATTGAAAAGATCGGTAATGGTTATTACCTCTTCTTTGAAACGC
This sequence comes from Viscum album, assembly GCA_963277665.1. NCBI lineage: Eukaryota > Viridiplantae > Streptophyta > Magnoliopsida > Santalales > Viscaceae > Viscum > Viscum album. The sequence continues at coordinate 1,221,249,177 of OY728131.1, read as the reverse complement.
CTCTTTGAATCCTCCACTTAGGGAACTAAGATTGGTCTTTGAAGAAGACCAGGACCTCTAGGATTATTCTAGGGAAGTGGAGAAGGTATTTTGGCAGAGGTTTGCCGAGCTTGAGTGCTCAAATTGGTGTGATGAGGAAGGGGGAGGAGGTGCCCTTTTATAAGGGAGGAGAGGGGCACCTTAGGAATATCTCAAAATATTATTTTATATTAAAGTCAAAATCAGTTTATAATGGTTCCAAAGGGTCTTATTTCGAAGCTAAAGTGGGGATGGGTCGAAATCCTATCAACCAATAGGATTTAGACAAGTTTATGATATTATTTTAACCTTATCAATTAGATTTAACTCTAAGTTAAATAAATTAACTTAGACCGTGTCTTTTTGTTTTCTTTCACTATATGGTTAATACACTTACTATAACATGCCAAACGAACCCCAAATTGTTTATTAATAATACATATATCCTTATCTAAGTCATTTGGCCGAACCTTAGATTTTTAGGAATAAAATAACAATTAATAATATAATATTTGATTTAAAAACTATTTTGTGTCAATTTTGACACTATTTGATATATGATTTTTGTGAAAGTCATAACAGAATTATATGTTCGAACCAATTTGATTAAATCAACACTAATATATCATAGTAACCTAGAAAATTAGTGGAATTCATAAAAGGTCTCAAATTACATTTATTTTGGTGTTTATAACATCAATTATGTCAATATTTCATAAATAAGATAATTACTGCATCATCATTGTGTCATAACTAAATTAAATTATTTAATGTATAAAAATTACAAATAAAATACCATTATGTAGGAAATATTTTTATCCTTCTAATGAATATTTATAGTCGAATTTATCTTATGTATAACCCCATATTAAAAATGATTTACTTATTAAACTTTGATTTTAACTATTTTAACCCTTCTTTAAATAAATTAATAATAAATGTCCTAATCTAATCCAAGTGGGCCTAAATGGTCATATTTTATTCATAAGGTTGTTTTTGGTCGAATTACACTTATCCAATAGAATTAGGACATGTGTTAGGGGAATAGTAATATCATATTTACCCTTAGTTACCCTATTTACTATTAACCGCGGTAAAAAAAAGTAAAAAGTTACTATTCACCAAAAAATTATTTTCATCTCATTGAATCACATTTTACTTACTGACATCAACCGTGTCTCTCGGATTTTTGAAATTCCATTCACAGAAGCGGTAAAATTAAGTTTTATGAAAAATTCAGTTTTTTAACTACCACTTAGTAGTTTCACTATTCATCAAAAATTGATGTTTTTCAGAACAATGCCAAAATTTCATCCTAAGCTATATTTTATATTCCGAATTCAAAAAATAAAGTCTATTTTACCAAATTCATAACATAGAAGTTTCATTAATTATTTTTATAATTAAATCCCACTGTTAAAACAAATAGCGTGTTTTTAAGAAACAATATCTATCAAAAGATTGACACTTGATTATGTCTGGTTTAAATGTGAAATTACAACCAATGACCAACATTGTATTGAATTGTAAAAATATATTCTAAATATACTTTAAAACCACTCAGATTAATAATTTATCACTATTAATTATTTCGATTAAAAAAGTTGTTTTTAATTAAAATTTAGTAATTTTCACTATTCATCAGAATATGAAAGTTATCCGAAATGTACCAAAATTTCACCTTAGGCTAAATTCGATACTCCAAATCCAAAAATGAAATCCTTTTTGAAAAATAAAATTTATAAAATTTCAAAAAGTGGTTATTACTATTCATAACGGCTAGTTTTAATAACATTTTAATAGCATATCGCTGTTTAGTGAAACTCGTTATTGTGTACTACACACGCTATCGAGGAAGGTCGCGATTGCGTGTAATGCAAGGCAAGTCAAGGATGCATGTTGTGCAAGCTCCTTTTGGTGTAGCGTACAACACAAGACAATAGTGAAATAAAAAGAATATTTTTCATAAAATCTCGGGCTGTTACATTCTACCCCCCTTAAAATGAATTTCGCCCTCGAAATTCATCGGGGTTATAAATGGTTTACTATTCGAAAGTTTCTTTAATAGAATCCCAAATCGTAAAAAGGAATACCAAAACTTGGCTTTAAAAACTAAAGTATGAAATGTAACGATTACCCAAATAAACTAATCGCTGGGTTTCCACATAGGTAAAAATATGGATATGGAAGAGAAATCTAACCATCATGTTCTGATGGAGAGTGGTAGAGAACATGGCTATGGAAAAGACAGTAATCACAAATCCATAGATTTGTGATGATATAAGGTACCATCTGATTCATCAGGTATAAGATCACTAGGACAACATTTTTGGTTTTCAAGATCATTTCCCTAAAGTTGAAAATTTGAATTAGAATAAATACTTACTTTATTTTGGTACAATCTCACTGTTGTTCGTGCCTTGAACAATTTCCACTTCATCTCTTAAATAAATGAAGTTGAATTTGTTATTCGTGAAGTGTTAGCAGATTATGTGATAGAACGACGGGTCATTCCATCTGTCTCAAACAAAAGGTTAGCAAAAATTATATACATAAGTCGGTCTATAGTGAGATTAATCAAATATGGTTCTTAAAATGGACTCATACTTCATATATCATACTGCTTAATATAATAAAACTAGTTTCTACTAAACAGGGACTTCCTGTAGGCCAGTGGTAGGCGATAAAGGCCAGTCGCACTTCGGTTGTGGGTTCGATTCCCACAGCCTTGTCCGACGTGATGGGTTGTCGCCCGTCCTGCAGGTTGTCCTTTTTCTAAAACTATATTACTATAACATCCCATCAATAATATCGAAAAAAACTTCTATCCTTAAACAATACTAACTTATAATCCATTTCAATCTTTAGGCTTATCCATAATACTGCAGTCCACTCTCATAACATAGTGAAAACGATTACCAGAGATTTAATACCATCGTTGATCCCCGTATATCATAAGACATGTTTTGTTGGTCACATTCCAAACATTCAAAGTCCTTAATCATGTATTCTCTTGAATACCTTTGTGAAAACATGAATGCAGTTTAAAGTTAACACTTTCCACATACCAAAATCCTCAAAATTCTATATACTCAAACCATGATATCACTTAGTCCTTATATCAATCATGATCTCATGAATACTGTTATACATTACATTTTCTCGTTTTCCCTTCATTATGCGCATAATATCTCAATCACTTTGAATACCACATTAGACCAATACATAAATATTCCAATATTCCATGATACAAAATTATTTTGGAATCCCATTACATAAACACTTAATCATTCCACCACATCGTTTTCATATTCAACATTGCCAATAGTGATCGCATGTGACTTCCCTTTGTCCTTTACCTTAAGTGGTTGCTCATGTTGATCATCACAATCCCTTGGATTAGGGCATTTATTAGCATAATGCCCCATTTCCTTGCACTTGAAGCATTGAAGTGTTGGTGGTGCGTTCTCTGCAGTGTTTGCTTTATTCACATCATTAGAAACCCTTTTTCCATTACTTCGACACTCATCTACTCGATGACCTTCTTTTCCACACTTAAAACATTTTCTAGTCCCTTTAAGACAATCTCCTCCATGCTTCTTTCCACACTTTGTGCATAAGGAAACATTCATCTTCTTTTCACCATTATTCTGAGATTTCTCCTTGAACTCCATCTTTCGTTTTTTGTCAAAACCATGAGATGGATATGTAACACCAACTTCCATTTCTACCTTGATAGCACAACGCACAATTTTTTCATAGCTACTGAAGTCTCTTATAGCTAATGCCCTTCGAAGACTTGGTTTTAAGCCACTGAAAAATCGATCAACTTTAATTTCAGGTTGGATGATAATGCCAGATGCATACCTTGTAAGTCTTGTAAAATTCTCTTCGTATATACCAACAGATTCATCATCCTTTTTCTTTAGTTCAAGAAACTCCTTCTCCATCTTTGTTCGAAGAATACGAGGGAAGTACTTATTGAAAAATAAGTTCTTGAACTCGTCTCATTCCATGGAATCAATTTCATCTCTTTTCCTTGTATTCTTGATAAGATTTCACCATTGATCAGCTTCACCTTCCAAATGATATACTGCTAAGATGACTTTATCATGTTCAGAACATTGAAGAACTGAAAATATCTTTTCAGTGGTACTGATCCATTGTTCAGCAACAAGTGGATCAGAAGACCCACTAAAAGAAGGTGGACGTTGCCTCATGAAGGACTAAATAGAATATTGTTCCCTTCTCTGCTCATTTGGAAGTCCAGAATGATTCATAGCTTGTGTAAGTATAGCAATAAGATTTTTCACTCCATCTCCCATAACATTTGTTTGTTCTGGAGGACAATCATTGCATTGTCCATTGCATTGATCAACACGGTTCCTTCGGGTTCCAGCCATCGTCTAAAACCCAAAAAGAATAGTGTGAGAGGCAAAAATCATGCTAGGGAAAACAACATAATAAAGGGGGAGTACCTTCAATATCTAACATCTTAGTTTTAATTCTATGATCGTTAGCGCAGTTCTAGTACTATAACTTATACGTCTACTTAACCTTAGGGACATCCCTAGACATACCGCAGAAATATCTCTAGGGATCTCACTAACGTATTCGCATCCTAGTTTCCAAAGGTTGACTAAACCTTTCCTCTGATACCAACTATAGAGACCTGTATCCTGACGTACATGGACATTACATTACTTTTGCGGAATACTTAGTACATAACAAAAAACACACACACAAGGATCATAATAGTTTAGTGTCTTTGGAAACTCGGAACGTAATCTTCTAATCGTGGTGAAAGATCTTCAATATCTCCCATAAAGATCTTCCCTTTTTTTTACCTAAAACCTTTCTTTATATCCTGGGGAAAAGAAAACATAAAAGGGTGATCTCAAATTCTCATTAAGGGTATATAAAAGAAAAATCAATCACATCATATTCATAAGAACATATCTTTTGGAAATCTTAACCTGCAAAAGAGATCATAATTTCATAACATGGGATAAAGCATGGAAGTGAAATGTAATCACAATAATCATAACTTAAAACATGAAACATTGTGTCATACACACATAATCATCGAGAATCATTTCTTATTAGTCAAGACTCTTTGCCAAGACTATCTTAGTGGACAAAGTCCCTTTCTGAATCGAGTAACCCTCGTTTCAGTCCTGTTTCACTGAACCGGTATAACCTACCATTTTAGCCATGTCTATCTCATGAGATATAAAATCTTTACCCAATGAATTGGAGGGAGATATAGGTCCCACCCATCTTATAATTAATCCTTTCTTATGTGTGCCACATAATCATAAAACATACATCATCGCATAACACATGTAACAAAAATGGGATTCTTGAAACATCATGACATCATAAATCAATTCATATAAGATAAAGGAATTCATAAACATAATTCCATCACAACATAGTCAAATCAATGTAAAAATATGGATAGAAATAGAACCCTTTATTATCTTAGATGGAAAATAATTTTGATAAAACACTTGAATTGAATTCTTGAGGAAAATATCCTTTCTTCTTCAAAATCAATTTCTTTTCACAAAACATCATGCAATTTTAAAAGAAAGAGATTTTATTGAAAATAGTCATGAAATCTTTTAGAGTAAGCTTCATGAAAATAAGGCTTTATAAAACAGTAGAAATCCGTTCGTGCCGTATAAGTTAAAAAAAACATTCTTCGTACTTTTTTCGGAAAAGTCAAAAAGTACCTCGTACGAAAAACGACAAAAGATTCCTTTCATACGTATTACTAAAAACTCACCGAAGGGTAAAAATGGATTTAAAAAATTTTAGGTGGATGGAAATAATATTACATATTGAGTAAACATGGATGTAGATGATAAAATACACCCCAGTAAATACTTACGAATAAACAATCTCGGATAAAAATGAGATTGTGATATTTCCCTTACCTTATGTCCGATTTGCTTCGTAAGTGTCCGAACCTCCTGTATAATGATTTAAATCATGTTATTGACTTATTCCAGAATCATATTCATTGTTATTATATCATATATGGTCCACTTATGACTTTATATTACCCGTTCTTTTGTAAATTCATGTTAAAGTAGCATTTTGGGTAAAATCGTCTCATTTGTCGTTTGTGTTTTTAACTTGTAATTATTCATATGATTACTTAGATCATGATTACTTAATTCCAGAATATAAAACATGATTTATATATATATATATTCAGAATATACATATATAATAAATCAGTAAATGGAAAGAAATACACCGTTCATGGAGACGGTAGTCCGTACGTACGCATGAACGCTGTTTTCGTTTCCTTATTGAATTGAATGGAATTAAGTAGATGACATACATATAAATATAAATAATTACAGTTTCATTATTAGGTAATATATTTCATTAGTACTTATTATATATACTTTATAATCATTCATTAATGGTTAATCATTGAGAATGAATCTCATCGCGTCGTGGAGACGGTAGTCCGTACGTACGCACGAGCGATGATATCGTTCCCATGGTCGTGGAATTGCGTTGAAGTGTATTTATACTATTTCAGTATCAATATCACTTTATAATAATCATATATAGTTACTCATTAAACCATTATACCCATCCTTGTAAGGTGGTGGTGGAAAATAGATTACACCACGGCGTGGAGACGGTATTCCGTACGTACGCACGCGCGGTGATTTCATTTTTTTCCGTAGGATGGATAGAAGGTGAATTAGGGTTGTTTCATATTTATAATAACATATCAGTATGTAAGTAATACGTATGTTATTACTTTGTTATGAAACAACTAAAGAAGAAGAAGTTGAAGAAGAAAGAAATTGAAAAGATCGGTAATGGTTATTACCTCTTCTTTGAAACGCCTCTTTGAATCCTCCACTTAGGGAACTAAGATTGGTCTTTGAAGAAGCCCAGGACCTCTAGGATTATTCTAGGGAAGTGGAGAAGGGATTTTGGCAGAGTTTGGCCGAGCTTGAGTGCTCCAATTGGTGTGATTAGGAAGGGGAGGAGGTGCCCTTTTATAACGGAGGAGAGGGGCACCTTAGGAATATCTCAAAATATTATTTTATATTAAAGTCAAAATCGGTTTATAATGGTTCCAAAGGGTCTTATTTCGAAGATAAAGTGGGGATGGGTCGAAATCCTATCAACCAATAGGATTTAGACAAGTTTATGATATTATTTTAACCTTATCAATTAGATTTAACTCTATTTAAATAAATTAACTTTTACCGTGTCTTTTTGTTTTCTTTCACTATATGGTTAATACACTTACTATAACATTCCAAACGAACCCCAAATTGTTTATTAATAATACATATATCCTTATCTAAGTCATTTGGCCGAACCTTATATTTTTAGGAATAAAATAACAATTAATAATATAATATTTGATTTAAAAACTATTTTGTGTCAATTTTGACACTATTTGATATATGATTTTTGTGAAAGTCATAACAGAATTATATGTTCGAACCAATTTGATTAAATCAACAATAATATATCATAGTAACCTAGAAATTTAGTGTAATTCATAAAAGGTCTCAAATTACATTTATTTTGGTGTTTATAACATCAATTATGTCAATATTTCATAAATAAGATAATTACTGCATCATCATTGTGTCATAAATAAATTAAATTATTTAATGTCTAAAAATTACAAATAAAATACCATTATGTAGGAAATCTTTTTAGCTTTCTAATGAATATTTATAGTCGAATTTATCTTATGTATTACCCCATATTAAAAATGATTTACTTATTAAACTTTGATTTTAACTATTTTAACCCTTCTTTAAATAAATTAATAACAAATGTCCTAATCTAATCCAAGTGGGCCTAAATGGTCATATTTTATTCATAAGGTTTTTTTGGTCGAATTACACTTATCCAATAGAATTAGGACATGTGTTAGGGGAATAGTAATATCATATTTACCCTTAGTTACCCTATTTACTATTAACCGCGGTAAAAAAAAGTAAAAAGTTACTATTCACCAAAAAATTATTTTCATCTCATTGAACCACATTTTACTTACTGACATCAACCGTGTCTCTCGGATTTTTGAAATTCCATTCACAGAAGCGGTAAAATTAAGTTTTATGAAAAATTCAGTTTTTTAACTACCACTTAGTAGTTTCACTATTCATCAAAAATTGATGTTTTTCAGAACAATGCCAAAATTTCATCCTAAGCTATATTTTATATTCCGAATTCAAAAAATAAAGTCTATTTTACCAAATTCATAACATAGAAGTTTCATTAATTATTTTTATAATTAAATCCCACTATTAAAACAAATAGCGTGTTTTTAAGAAACAATATCTATCAAAAGATTGACACTTGATTATGTCTGGTTTAAATGTGAAATTACAACCAATGACCAACATTGTATTAAATTGTAAAAATATATTCTAAATATACTTTAAAACCACTCAAATTAATAATTTATCACTATTAATTATTTCGATTAAAAAAGTTGTTTTTAATTAAAATTTAGTAATTTTCACTATTCATCAGAATATGAAAGTTATCTGAAATGTACCAAAATTTCACCTTAGGCTAAATTCGATACTCCAAATCCAAAAATAAAATCCTTTTTGAAAAATAAAATTTACAAAATTTCAAAAAGTGGTTATTACTATTCATAACGGCTAGTTTTAATAACATTTTAATAGCATATCGCTGTTTAGTGAAACTCGTTATTGCGTACTACATACGCTATCGAGGAAGGTCGCGATTGCGTGTAATGCAAGGCAAGTCAAGGATGCGTGTTGTGCAAGCTCCTTTTGGTGTAGCGTACAACACAAGACATTATTGAAATAAAAATAATATTTTTCATAAAATCTCGGGCTGTTACATATAGGTTGAAAATTACAACATATACCAACAGTTTTTCAAAAATAGTAGGTATATATCCCCCTTATACCCACTATTTTTGAAAAACCGTGGGTATAGGGTTTGGTTAAATACATATACCCACATTTAACAAAAAAACCCATGGCTAGAGTTCAATCCCATACCCATGGTTTTTCTAAAATTGTGGGTATAGTGTGGAACTATCGCCATGGTTTTTTAGAACTGTGGGTATAGGTTTCAAGAATAAGCATGGGAAAAAATCCCATGGGGAAAAAATTCCTAGGAAAACCTATAGAAATGGTTTTCCACCTATGTACATGATTAATAAAAATATATATAAGTAAATATATATTTATATATACATAATTCTATGTGGTTTATTGGTTAGGTGCGTTGACTATGAAGAGGCAGTCCAGGGTTTGCGTCCAGAAACATGATTTTTTTAATCATATAGCCAGAGTTTAAGAACTGTGGGTATAAGGTTATTGACACGGTGGAAAATTTCCCATTTACATATTCCAAAGGTTTATAACTGTGGGTATATAATTTTTCAAACTATAGGTAAATCTCAGAGCTATAATAATAGCTTAAGTTTCCACAGTTTTGTAGGTCATACATACAGTTCCAAACCTGGGGTATAGGGTCATAATCTAGTAGTGTTACCACATTTATTATTCATATTAACCAAAAATACAAGGTAATATATACCAAATTTGAACCTTTTCACTTTAAGTATCTAATTAATTTTATCTAATTAAATACCAATAAATGGAAGAAATTAATTTTAATGTAAGTGCGCAAAATGCAATAGAAACTTTTTTTAGAAGAAAAATATCCATTTTTCAAAATAAAATTAGATTTTTTCTTATCATATGCCTAGAAAAATATTTTTTAAATGTTTAAAGAAAATTTACCAAGTAAATAATATATAAATTTTAATAACACCATTATATAATAGTGATTAATTTAATTTTTTTAACATAAAAAAACATTGCGTGTGTAAAAAAATTTAGAAAAAACACTAATTTTATATTCAAATAATTTTTTTTTAAAATTATAATAATTTTATAACTAATGAATTCATTTTATAAATTTTAAAACCATATATTTTTCATAATTTAGTTATTACTATCCATACCCTCCAATACAATAGTAAGGCGATAATGGAAATATAATATTGTAATAATGTTTCGTGGTTCATTTTAACTTGATGTTGTGTGTAATGAAAGCTATCGAATAAATCAAATTATTTATATAGAATTATTTCTTAAAAATATTAGGGTGTAATATTCTACACCAATTAAAATTAATTTCTCCCTTGAAATTTTTCACATGTATACAAATAGATGAGTATATTCTACTTCATCAAATCCTTAGGTTCCCAGGTAGCTTCATCAAATTGGTGGTTTCTTCCACAAAACATAGACTATGTGAGTAGTCTTTATTCATAAAAATTTCTCTCTATGATCCAATATCTCTATAAAATACTCTTCATAAGAAATACCTTGATCCAAAGGTATGACATCTGATTTAAGTACATGTGAATGATTAGGTTTTTACTTTCTCATGAGACATACATAGAACACATCATGATCTTGAGATAGATTTTATGGATGTACCAATAAATAAGATACTATCTCGATACAATCAAGAATTTCAAAAGGACTGACATACCTATGACTTATATTTCCCTTTTTTCTAAATCTCATCACCCTCTTCTAGGGAGATATTTGTAAGAATACATTTTCACCAACTTCAAACTATATATCATTCTAATTATTGTTATCATAGCTATTTTTAAACAATGATATTCTCTTCTGCGGTGTTGAATGGTTCTAACCTTCTATACCATTTCCTCATCTTGATCAATTCCCAATAGATTCATTTCTCTAAATTCATTATAGATTATATGAGTTATACACTTATTACCATAGAGGGCTTCATAAGGATCCATATGAATGTTGGAGTGAAAGATATTTTCATAATAAAATCCCACTAGGGGACTACGTTAATCCTAACCACCATTGAAATACATATATAATGATATAAACATGTCTTATAGAATTTGAATAGTCTGGTCAAACTAACCAATTATCTAAGGATGATAAGTAGTGCTGAAATTTAACTTTGTATTTAGATCCGGCTGAATACTTCTTTAAATATTTGAGGTGATCCTTGAATACCAATAAAATACAATTGATAGTGGGACACCATGAAATATTTTCACTTCTTTAATGTATAACTAAGTAATTTGATCAAGAGATAAATTTCTCTAATTGTAATTAAGTGTGTTGACTTCATAAGATGATTGAATATAATCCAAATGGAATTATTCCATTTAGATTTTTTGTGGTGTCTGATGATAAAATCAATGGTTATGTTTTTCTATTTCCATTCTATTTTGGGTAATGTTTATGACATCCCCATAGAATTTTCTCCCTTGGTCTTAACATTCTAAAATACCAAGCACTAAGAAATATACTATGTAATAACTCTTCTTATACCCTCCCACAAAAAATACTCTATTAAATCCCTATACATATTTTTACTTCCAAGACGAATAGATAATTAATAACTATTAATTCCATCCATCATATACATCTTCAAATCTAGTACATAAGGTGCACATAAAAGATTCATAAACATTATTATTTCATCATAATAAAGGTTGAACTCAGGAGAATGTCTTAGCTTCTTTTTGTAGTTCTACATTATCCTTACGTACCTCTTTAATTTTCACTAGTATAGATGCTTAAACACTCATTTGAGAAAAATAATATTTCTACCCTTCCATCAATATTTCAGAATCTAACCCTTTAAAGCCCAGAAATATCAGAACTTTTTTATCTTTGTAATATCCAATCTATCATGATCCTTTCACCTCAGAGCATCTTCTACCTTGTTCAATTTACCATGGTGGTAATGTATTGGGTAGTCATAATTTTTAATAACCTCTGACCATATTCTTTAACACATATTTATATCTTTTGAGTAAAAATATACATTAAACTTTTTCTATTACTATATATGTCACACATTTCTCTATAGATATAATTCCTCTATATGTTTAATTAAAAAAAATTTATAGCTAACTGCAAATCATGGTTTGGGTAATTTTTATCATTGGCCTTTAAATTCCATGAGGCATGAGATATAACCATATAATTTTACATCGGGATGTATCCCAGTCCCTTATTTAATGCATCACTATAGATTATAAACACTTATCCACTATAGGGTAGTGTAAACATAAGTTCACTGACTATTATTCTCTATAATTATTTAAAAGATCATCATATTCATCAATCTAAAGGAAATTGGCTCCCTTCTAAGTTAACATGATGAGTGGATTCAATAATTGTGAAAAGTTCTCCATAAAGTTACAATAATATCTATCCAAGCCACGAAAGACATGAAAATTAGTCAATGTTTTTATTCTATGAAAATGTTCTATAAATTTTATCTTTTAATGGATTACTAGTATAGCCTCATTTGAGATTATATGACACAATAAGTAAACTTTATGAAGAAAAAAATCATACTGGGTAATTTTTTCATAAATATTATCCTTCCTTAGGGCCTTCAGCATAATTCTCAAAAGTTATTCATGTTATTCCTTAATATTTGAATAAATAAAAATATAATCTATATATACTATCACATAATTATTAAGATAATATATAAATAATCTATTAATTAAATCAAAAAAATGGTGTGGATATTAGTAAGACCAAATTGTATCACTATAAATTCATAGTGTCCATACATTTTATGGAATTTTTTCTTGGGTATATCCTATTTCTTGGACCTCAATTTTTTATATCTAGAATAGGAATCAATTTTGGAAAATTATTAAGCTCTGTGAATTTTTTAAAACAAGTCATTATCATGTGGTATAGGATACTTTTTCAGGATAGTGATATTTTTTAGTTCTCAATAATCAATGTAGAGTAACATTGATCCATATTTATTTTTGACAAAAAAATATGTGAAGCCCAAGGTGATTAACTTGGATGAATGAATCCCATGTCAATATTCTTCTGGAGTTTCTTTGTCAATTTTTACAACTAAATAAGGTTTATTCTATATGGACTCTTGGAAATAGGTGTATCACCAGGTATGATTTCTATTGAAAACTCAAATTCGTGATTTTCTGGGAGACAAAGAAAATATTTAGGAAAGATATCAATTCAAAATAGACATATCTTTGATTTTGAGTTTCTAACCAACCATATGAGATAAACACCACTTTTTAATAGGAATCATGACATATATGATGGATGTAATTTCCATCTAAAGGTCATTTTTGTTATCACACTGAGAGGAAACCATAGGATGATATGAAATATCAAATGTAACATTTTTTCATGGATAATTGATGTGGTATTTATGTAAATAAATTAAATCCATTCCCAAAACAACATTTAATTCAATTAGATGAAGTGTGAAAAGATTTTCAGGAAACACATTCCCACTAACTTCAACAAAATAAAAGGCATTGACTTGAGATGTGATCATCATACAATTAGGGGTACTTAATGCTAAATAAAAATCTATTTGTTTAAGTTGGTACTATGATACCCATAGAAAAGTTTTTAAATATTAAAGCATTTGTAGTTCCAAAATTAAATAAGACATTGGAAATTATAGAGTGGATGTTAAATATACCTTTCACAACATAGTTATCATGACCCTTATTAGAAATAGTGATCACATGACATTTCCATTTATCTCTCGGATTAACAGGTTGTTGACATCAATCATATTCATTAACCTTAATATTTGGTAATTGGTTGTCATAATTTTTATACTCCTTTCATTTAAAACACTATAGTTTATGAGGTGCATTATGTTGAGATTTCTCTCTATTAACAACATTAGCTAACTTATTCACATCACTTTGGCTTTCGATTGTCTGATGAACTTAATTTCCACACTCAAAATGTTTATTAGTTTCTTTAAGAAAATTAATTCCATGTTTCCTTCCACACTTAGAGTATAAAGTAAGGATCATCTTATTATCTTATTGGTTTTTAGAATTTAATATTAATTTATTTTTATTTTTCTTTTCAAAACTGTGAGATTGATGGGTAACTCGGGTCTCTATCTACTCCATAATAGCACACTAAATGATTTATTCATATATAATGAATTCCATTACCAATAACACCCTTTTGTGATGTGTTCATAAGCTAGTGAAGAATAAAACAACGTTAATTTCCATTCGGATGATAATACCACAGGTATAACTTTTAATTCTTGTAAAATTTTCCATATAGGTACTATAGAGACACTAATTTTTCTTACATGACTATTGCATAATTTTTAAGATAAAAAAACATAATAGAGATAAAAATCCAAGATCAAAAGTTTTAGTGTCTTGGGAGAATTATTCTCAGACATAACTTGTACATTAAAAACATAAATATTTATTTAAAGCCTTCATCTCTATCCTTAAAATATCAAGTTCTCATTAGTACATATAATCACTTAAATATATTCATTAATCAAATGGGTGACCTAAAAGCCCGATAAGAAGATGAATATTAGACATGAATCAATATAATATGGGTGAGAATATTCATCATCATCACATCATAATTATAGGATCGTCATTAATATCAGGATAGAAAAATTTGATAAAGTTATGGAATGTGGTAGTGCATAAAAATGAAACATCATGTCATAGTGGCCAAATACCACACATAGTTGTGAATAAAGATATCATCATGTTCATGCATAACATATGTGAATAATCATAACATCATTATTTTGAAAAAAATCTCGCATCATTTTCACACATAATACACATTATATAATGAGATACATCATATTACCCAATTTATTATAGGGATATATAATTTTGGTCCCACCTATCACATCATAATATTTACATAATCATGCATTCCACATGAAACATATAACAATATTATTCATGAAATAACCCATATAAGTGAATGTGTTTCATAAGATTTTCATAAATAGTATATTCAAAAATTAACTTTGGAGATACCAATTTAAAAATTTAGATCATACTTTGGAAAAAAAGATCATTTTTATTTGGATAAGAAACAACACATGAGGAGTCAAGGATTTGTTTTGGAAAAATATCATTTTTTAAAATCATTTTTTTATTTAAATCAAGGTGGAAGCATTTATATCCCAAAAAAATGTAATAATAATAAAATAATACATAATGAACATTAAATGAATATCAATATCGAATTTTTTTTTGGAAATAGGTAAAACCCAAAGAAATGATGTTGGGTCCGATAATCCCCTTACATTAATTCCCACTTTATTTCACTGCTTTTATGCCTCTTGAATAATAAACATAGATTTATAAATTCATTTATCCATAAGTTAGTTATAGTAATTTTAAAAATATTTATCAATTATATTCATTTGATTATATTTCTTATCCTTTATTATAGGTTAGTCATTTTGATAACCTATTTTAATTAAAAAATCCATTTTGATTAGATTATTCTATTTTGTTCAAAGTCATTTATACATGCATAAAATAAAATCCATAACCTTATAATACATGTAATTAAATTTTTATATATTATATATAATTTATTATATACATTCAGGATTATGGTTATAATTGTTGACATGGAAATGTCTTCATAGGTTGTTGACTGACCTTTGACAGGAGATTATTGAAAGAGCGGGAAAGAGAATTTTGAAATTTATATATATCATAAATATGATATTTAAAGTTTTTTAACATAATTAATATAATATTAAGTACCTACCTAATTATTATTATATTTTTTTTATGGTGGTGGAAAATAATGAAATAGAAGAATAAGAAAAAGAAGAAGAAGAGTTAATCAAAACTTACTTAATCCTCGGTGTAGCTTCTCTTTATCAATACTAAAAATGCTTTCATTCTTGCAGTTGAATTACTCCAAAACTCCCCTAAGGATTATAGGTGTATTTTTTGGGATTATTTGGGCAAAAAATTGGATTTTTAAAGGTTGGGAGTAGTTTTTTTCTATGGGGACGGAGGGGGTTTATTTATACTTGAGGAGAGGGGTATTTTTTGAACAAAATATTAAATAAATTAATATATCAAAGTTAATAGTAAATTGTTGACATTATAAATCATATATAAATATAATATAATGGGTATAATACTTTAAATCCACTTTATAGTTCAATTTAATTAGTTTATTAAAAAGGAAAGTGGAAAAAAACATAAATTGTTATTTTAAGGAATCACTTTTGACTTTAGGTTTTGGAAAGTTCTTTTTAGGTTTAAAATTTATGTTTATATTATTTTAATGAATTATATATGATATTAAATATTCATGTAAGAATATAAAGTTCTATAAAATATCATGTCATTACTATTTCATGAATGATGTAATTTAAGAAACACTGGTTTTGTTAAAATTTGTATTTTTACTTTTCACCCAAAATATGATGTATTTTAAAAAACTACCAAAAAATAACCCATGGAAAATTTCAATTTATTTAGTTCAAAAATGATATTCATTTTATCAAAAATATATTTCTAACATAGATAATTTTAAATTTTAATATAAAAATTTTGACTTTTAAGAAATACTTTAAAATAAATTTTATTAAAATTACTCTTACCAATGGTCATGTTACTATTACAATAGTCACATTGACTCCTATAAATAGTTATAATTTTTTTATTAACTATTAAACTCAATTAATCTAAAGAATATTTATTTATATTTTCTAGAATTTTAGTTATTTTACTAATATTTTTTTATTTTCTATATCAATGGAAGTGGGGGAGATTATTCTATTAGATTGGGGAATTCCATATTTTCACATATTATTTTTTCTATTTTAAATTTTTTGTCTAACTGTAATGTTTGGAATTTAATTGGTTTCATTGATTGTTAATTTAATATTATTTATTAATGAAATAATTTTTTTATTTTCTTTATGTGTATAATACTATATAGTATAATATATCACACATTTATTTTAAGAGGAAAATATAATTTATAAAATCAAGGTTGTTACAGGTACCACTAGATTCAACATTCTTCTATTTCAAATCAATTAATTCCTTATCCATTTTCATATGAACAATATGGGGAAAATACTTATTAGTAAGTAATCCCTTAAACTCTTCCCACTCCATAGAGTCAATTTCTTCTTATTTCTATGTGTTCTTACCAGCATGAAGGACTTTTTATTAAATAAAATTAAGGGACACAACATACAAAGGTAAGTCATGGAGGTCAAAGATAATGAAGAATGAGTGTCAGTTCTAATGAACTTGGTCCCCTTGGGAGTAAAATTACTAGTCCTATAAAGGAAATATAACAATAATTACTATAAGATTTAATAGCTAAAAAGTTAGCAATGGTCTTCCCCTCTCGCCATGTATGGAGTACTTTCAATTTATTGTGTATCGGTCCCTTGAATATTCTGATGTAGTATTCAATTGACCACTGAATAGAACCTTTACCTATTAGATCATTATAAAGAACTAAAAAGTTTTTCTCCATTTATTTAATAGGTATCTCTTTTAATTTTCAAAAGATTTGTCCTATAATAATGGTCAGAGCTTCAACCTTAAGGGAGTCTCTATTACCAAGATGAGTTATGAATGCTTCCACAACAGCACCCCATGAGTCTCTGATCACTCTACCACCACTCATCTCCCCCATTGAACATGCACCATCTATATTTAATTTAAATCCTTGGATAGGGGGATCCATTTGATATATTTTCCCTTTTTCACGCGAAGGCATTGGCTTGAGGTAGTTCTAGAAATCTAGGATTTCAATGAGAGGGAACTATCCACCTGCTTGCACTGTTCAAATAAATCCCTAACGAGGCTTTTAGTTTTAACAATAATATATATAGTAGACTGCACTAAGGATAGGTGCCACTTCCCATTCCTCTACAACCAAATTAATCAGCAACCAATAGTAAGGATAATAGCTCAGGCCTTCCTCTCAGTGTCTGGCTGTTCAGTGCCCTGAAACCAGTGATAGAGAAAGAAATGAATGAAAAACTCATGTCTAGAATATCTAGTGAACTGACCTAAATTCTTCTAAACTACATTATCCCAATCACTATTGAAAAATAAATGATCAGTGCCTTCAATATTCTCATGACTAAAACACAAACATTTATATTCCAAAGAGATCCCCCTCCATCGTACACTTTCATCAGCGGTCAAAACATTATTCTGAACATGCCATAATAAAAAATTGAGCTTTAAAGGAAGTTATTTACACCATACAGTGTCACCCCGGGTGTCTAGAGAAGCATCCACTTGCATCATTGAGTGAAAATATTTAACCGAAAAAGAACCAAAAGTGATTCAGTGAAGTCACATTTGTCCCTGGTATTAGATATCACAATTCTATCAAAAATATTCCTTTGTAAATCATTCAAAAATGTAGTAATGAGGGTAGGGTGTTCAGTAGCCTCACTGAAGGAAATATCTAGAGTTGGGTAGTGAGGAAAACCTAGAATGGTTCCTTTTTAATTTTGGGGCCAAAAATTTATATCCCCCTTTCTATTATCTTGTCAGAATGGTTTTGGAAGATGGGTAAATAGGATTTAACTAGTTTCACAATTTTTTAGGGTTTAAAAGTGGATGTGTTACCATAAATTCTATAAGTATTCTTCATGTAAGTGAAACAAAAGAAACTCCCCTCAATTATTTCTCAAGAAATACTAGTGTGAAGACTAGACATAGTACGAAAAATACTCTTCAAGTTGATGCCTCCTTCCATGATGGGCTTAGACAACTTAGATCTGGAAGCCCAATGGAATTTATTTTACAAGTTTCCATCCCAAAGAAAAGTGGTTAGAGTTTTCTCCAAGTTGGAAAGTAACTTTTTTGATCCTTCACAGTGGAGATGATGTGCATTGGAATGGAAGATAGCACATTATCTATCATTAAGATCCTTTCTCCAAAAAAAGAACCTATTTTTCTAGTTAAGAATACATCCCATGATTTTTTCAATAATCTCATTTAAGTGTTTGACAAGAATAACATTTGGGGACATTGTATCACCCAGTTATTCCATTGATAAGACACCTTTATACATACCTAGAGTGGATTCAAAAGACCCAATCCTCATGTTTGACCATTTGGGGGGAACTAAAAAGTTACTCTTAACACGATTAACACTTTGACCACTCCAAACACATAAAACCCCAAGTGCTTAATTCACTACCTATATGGATCTTTTATTACCATTAACAAATAGAACTGTATCATCTTCCAACATAAGATGAGATATACCTCCAAGAACCCTCTTATTACGATAGGGACTAATCTTACTAATGTTGATGCATTGGTAAAATTATCTTCTAATCACAACCTACAAAATGATAAATAATGAGGGGGATAAAGCATCTCACTATCTTAAGCCTCTAACTGATTTCAAAATTCCAATTTTTTTCCTATGAAGGAGATATAAATCCATGGGGAGATGAAACACCTGAAAAAAGATCAATGACCCTCATAGAGAATACCATTCTTTCTAGGACCTTGATGATAAAATTATATTAAAATATATCAAAGGATTTACTCAAATATATCTTTAGGACAACATTGATACCAAAATTTTTTAAGTTGATGTCACTGATAACCTCTTGGGAAAGGGATAGATCTTTTTGGATGGAGCAACCATTAACCAAACCATGTTTTTTCTAGCCACCCATATAGAAATAAAGGAATAAATCTTATTATTCATAATATTAGTGTAATGGATTAGACTTCATGGTCCATTACTTTTTCAAAATCCAATTGTTGGGGTGTTCTGAAAGGAAATCGAAGCTCATTTCAAGAGTTTTCCAAATTTCTAGTTTTCCCATCAGGGAGTCAGGCATAGGTGAGTCACATTAGTAGCTCATTGTTGGTAGGTTGGTGTCTGTAACTCGCATTGGTAGCTCAGCATCAGTTACTCAGGGTTTCGGTAGGTCGAGGTTTCGGTAGTTCGAGGCGTCTATAGGTCGAGGCATTGATAGATCAAGGTGTTGGTAAGTCAAGGCATTAGTAGGTCTGGCGGCGGTAGGATGGGAATCCGTGGTTGTCCTTGGTGAGTGGCGTTGGTGAGTTCCATTGGTAAGTGGAATCAGTGACTCATTTTAGTAAGTCAGTTCAATGAATCGTGTAGGTGATTCAAGAATTGGTTACTCACTTTCGGTGACTCATGTTGGCAACTCACACATCGATGATTCATTTTGATTTTTTCCCAATTTTTCTAGTTTTACCCATCCTGCATTTTATTTAACATAAATTGAGTTTAATGCCCTATTTGAGAATTTTTAAAGGGGTTTCAAAAAAAATTAATTATATCTTTAATATCTTAATGCCTCAAGGACTTTGAAATAGTCAAACCACATATTCTTGACAATGGTATGACTTTAATAGACCTTGAAATTGTTTTCTTATGTTGATATAGGATCTGGAATTTCTAATGTCAGGATCCTATTATCCTTTGAACCCTTTTTCCATTGTTCATTAAGAACCTTTATTCCCCAAGGATTTGTGCGCCTATGATATAATAGTCTTGTCGGTATTCCCTAGGATTATTTCCTGCTACTCATGTGACCCATGTTTCTGGCATAAGGAGGACCTGTTCATCAAATGTTATTCCAAGTAGGGAATTCTTTGTCCCTCTTTCTTTTGTGCATCATGCGGGGTGGGTGTACTCGTGCCCCCTTGGGATACAGTTTGACCCAAATTTAATGAAGATCATAAGAATTAATAAATGAGGGGTTCAGAAGATGATGATGATGATATCTTTGTTTTAGATGTTATCCTTGATCCATGTCATGTTTTGTAAGGGTTGTATGCCTTCTAAAAATCATTTTCATTGGTGGTCTATGTTTTCACACCTTTATTTCTTGTGAATACTTTTTATTGATACTCTGTGAATGACCATATGATTTTTAAATTGGTTAACCATGTATATTCAGTTAAATAAATGGATTCCCCAAGATCGAACATGTTCTGTGATAACCTCTGTTTTACAAAGTGGAATTAAAGAATGAGTGTTTGCTAAATCTGAATAAACATTTCCTTATTGGTTTGGTTCTGTGATATGTGTGGTTCTATTTAGTCTTGTGTCTATGTTGTTCTTATGGTGTTGTGGTTTGGAGTGTCGATGTGTGTGTGTAGGGGGGGTGTAGGTGATGTAATGGAATCTCAAGTTGAGAGATTGGTTGATTGTGGAATGGATGAACTTATTATGTAGTGGGACTGCATATGGGTAGGGATTGGGTAGAAGGGTTGCATGATCAAGTTGTGTTATATTTATGTTTATGTTTATGGGTGTTATGGGTGTGGTGTTGTTACATAGTGGGGATGCTGAGTGTGGTAGTGGTGAGGTATGTTTTGGGTTTTCTTGTTGAGAGTAATTACAGGGTGGAATTACTTTGAAGAATGGTGGTGGGGGTTTCCAAGAAAGAGGAGTGTGTAGGGGGACTGCAAGCTGGATGATTTTTTTTTTGAGTATGGTGTTTTTGTGCAATGGGGATACTGAGGATGGTTTAAGAGGGATGATTTTGAACATGTATGTTGTTACCTTGCATGGGCCTTTCACTTGGATTTTTTAGATACTCTGTGAATTATGTGTGGGTTATGATGATACTTGTGGTGTGCTGTGTTTAGTAGTTTCCCAGTAGGGGTGGAATAAATAAATGAATGAATTGATAATGCAGAATTAAAATGGTTAAATTAATTGGTTGGGGGTATGTTTCTAGAAGTGGCTTGTAGTGAGGTGGTGTTCATTTATTTACTTACATAATTAAAGGACATTTGTGGTGGTATGTGTATGTAGGGTTGGTAGCAAGGGAAGTTTTGGTGTGGGATGGTTGTTGTTTTAAAAACACATAGGTTGGGCTAAGAGTTTGAAACCTATATATATACATGTAGTTCCTTGTGATTTCTATACACACCCCACTCATATTGGGTACTACATTCCAAACACCCCCATTATTATGGGGGAGGGTGTCCATTCCCAATATCACAGTTAGAGGATCGATGGATGGTTACTGGATCTTCTTTTCTCCCTCTTCTAGGCATTGGTATTCTTAGACTCTACAGGCAGGTTGTAGTGTAGTTGTAAGATCCAGGTGTCTACGGGCAAGCTGTGATTCCAAGGTGTCTTCTGGATGAGATACATTGTACTTTCCTAGGTCTCTTCGGGATGAGTTTGTAGTTTTGTGGCCAAGATTTTTATGGGTGGGATGTTGTATGTGTCCTAGGTTTGTGTGGGAAGGTTTTGATAGTGGGGGTTGTGGAAGATCATGGTAGTGTTAGGACATTCTCCGTTAGGGATGAGCAGTTAACCAATGTGGGGTACTCAAATATTGATGTTCTTACTAATTTACGTTAATTTACCTGTATTATTTGGTGAGTGTTCCCTATTGAGGTTGTTGTGGATAGTATACCTTGTTAGGAACTTTTGAGTTTCTATTTTTTCATCATAGGGTCATTAGTAAGCTTCTCACACTTGGGAATGAGAGACTTAGGCTTTTCCTACCGAGTATAATTGTATGATCAACCTATGTATATCCAATTGTTTTCAGGTTTATATGGGGATTAGGTAGATAGTGTTTCACCTTACTATCTCATACATTGGAGAAGGTTGTTGTTTCACTATGTAGTTTTATTTTGATACTTTGTATTTTTCTTTGTATTTCTAGCAGTTTTACTTTAAAAATGCATGTGGGGTGGATTTTGGTTTCTTTATATATATCTTATTTCGAGTTTTTTGAGGTTGATACATATTATATCCCGATATTAGTTACCATAGAAGGTTAATGCCTCCCATTTTTGTGATATTTTTAAACCCTTAGTTTCGGTCGCCACCCCTGGGCCTACTAGATGTGGGATTCAAGGGTCGTTATCTCTTTTTCATCTTGACTGAATGAAAATTAGCTTTTTTTATCAAATCACTTTTGAGGGAAAAAGTGAGAAACCATAGGACCAGAATTACAACCAAAAGACCATAATAGAGAAAAGACCATACAAAACTACAGGATATGCCCCTCCCCAGCAACTAAACCATGAAGACCAACCTTCACCATTGCATGACCACTCAGCAGACTGTCCCGTTCAGGAATGCATGGGCATGGAACCAATTGCATAGCCATACCCTCTCAAACTACCATTTCTGAATGGCATGCTCTGGTGAAGGATTAATACTCTGAACCTCATCTGGATCAGACCCAAATAGAATGTAGGATGTGTATCATAAGAGTCACATCAAATCCAAAGGCCACAAAAACCGACCACAAAAAAACTCAAACCAAACTAACATACCTTTCCAACCAGTCAACAGGATCCACCATTTTAACATCATTGAAGAATAGTTTGAGATACCTAGAAACAAATTCCCTATACAATTTCTATTAGAATGAAGATACTTGAATATTCATTAGACTCAACACTAGAATTTCAAACTTTGAATCCAGATGATCCCAAGACTGAATGTACTCCTCAAGTCTGATACTCCCTTTGTTGAAGCCCCCTTCCAGGATTAAGTCCTACTTATCAATCCAAGAGTATTGCTCCTCATTGAGGTCTACCCTTAATGACCTCCCAATCATCATAGTTTCCTTTTATTTAGTTGCATTAAGAGATAAAAACCAGTCGACCACTTCTTCATCAGAATTTAGCACTAATTCTAAGTGTTGGTCCTCCACAGCATCAAAATCTGCTTTCTTGGAATTTATCTTCTTAGTAGAATAACTCTCCAATGTATGAGGAAAAGATTAGTAGTCTTTCTTTCTTCTCCTTACTCTATTACTCCAATTACACTTTTCCCTTGGGTCTTCACCTACCGAATAACCAGCCTCAATTCCATTGAGTCCAATCACATTGACCTCATCTGAATCCATCAACTAAGCTATAACTGAACTAGAACCAACTTCATGTAGGACCTCAAACCAGTTGCTCGCCTGTAAAGGGGTCCAAGACATCAAACTAGATCCTTCTGTTCTCTCCTCTCTAGTAGGAAAGGACACCTCCCTAACAAGTCCCTACCTCCCCTTAAAAGGGACATCATTACCTCCATTCAGCTCCTTAGTATAAGAATCAGTGGTTTCCCCTGCCTCACTGCATGCCCGCTGCTCCATACCAGTTGTAACCTCCTCTATTTGGGCCAAATCAACATTCACCATAAAACTCTCCACATGAAACTGATCATTTTAGGTGGGTGGGCTGCTCAGGTCCTACTTCATCCTGGAGAAGACATCATAAACCTTCGTATTTCCCAAATCCACCGAATCCTTCTTCTCCCTACAAGAACCAGAACCCACCGCCGATGACACCACCACTGGATCACTGGCTAGAAAAATCTCCTCCAAATGACTCGATGTTTGTCGCACTTCCATACCAATCTGTGAAATGAAATCCTTTCCCCCCGGACCATCACATTCCATCCCCTAATACTTCTGATTCATCTGGGAAGCATCCACGCGGACCTCCTCAGTCTTTCCACTGGCCTTACCCACCTTCCATACAAAAACACAAACACCCCGATGACAGCTAATCAAAGAGTTCCCCAACCATTTGCAGGAAGAGAATAATTACATCCAATTCTCATACACTACCCATCTCCTGCATTTATACTCCTCACCGATAGTTACCCAAAGTTACTCAAAAGGGATCCTCGACACATCCATCTCCATGCAGACCTGTGGGTTGACAGGGGGACAGACAGACTTAGTTCAGCTATCAGCACAAAGGAATCGTCTAACAAGATTTCCAAGCATCCTAATAACAGAGGGATTTTGAAACGGAAATGGTAGATTAGGAAAACTTACCCAGACCACAGCGAGAGGAGAATATCGGCCCATATGGAATTCAAAAGTCCATCGAAATAGAAAGAAACGAAAACCATTGAAGATGCGGGGGGGGGGGGTACTCGACCAGGCGGTGATGAGGTCCTCCTAAGAATCGAATCGAACAATAATGTGATGGATATCAAGAAAACCAAACTTCCCTAATATTGAAGAAGGATAGTCATGATAACTATTCGGAACCTTGTAGGGAACATTACACATACTAATAGGACAGTACGGGTTTAGGGATTGGGGCGCTTTGACCTTAGGTACTAAGACAAGTCTGGTTGCACAAGACATTTGAGGGAGATTCTCCAGATGAAAAAAGTCATGTATGGCACTGGCAAATATATCCTTCACAATATCCCATGCATCCTCGTAAAAAGAAATCAAAAACGCATCTGGTCCGGGCGCTCTGTCTACATTTATAGACAATACCACTTCACAAACCACATGTTCATCTGAGATGTTCCCCATCAATCCATTAGCCTCATCTGATACACTAGATGAAATAAAATTAAATAGGTCCATTGTATCCCTCAGGGGGGGACTTGGTCATATTTATACTGGGAGAAGCCAATAAATAATGATTGAAATTATCAGCCAATCCTCCCATAAATTTTCTATTACTGGGGAAGAAACCATCTTCCATCAATATGTTTGGATTCTTGAAATGGAATTTTTCATTGATGTAGGCATGAAAATATCCAGTATTCCAATCTCCCTTATGAATCAATTTAAATTTGGATTTTTCTCTGACTGATAATTCCTAATTCAATAATAGATCAGACCAATAATAATTATTGTATTATAATTTAGTGAAAATAACCTCATCCCAGTTATTCTCCATACTCAATTAAAAATAAATGATGTCACAAATGATGCCTTCCAAGTCTTGGTATTCCGCAGGAATAAACTTTAACCAAGAGAGTAGGGGGAATTTGAGATGTCTAAAATTGTTATGAAAGGAAAGCCACAAATTTCATGTAGGGAGGTTGATCCTGGAATCCCTTACAACCTCTAACAAACTTGTTTTACCAGCCCAAAAAGGGGATAAGTGGAAGGAATATTCATTAAAATACCATGCATTTAGAACGATGTGAAGGGGAAAGTGATCTGAAAGACTCTACTCCAGGTGAGAAATTTTAATTTTAGGAAAATAGGTGAGAGTATCCAAATTAAATAGACATTTGTCCAGTCCACTCTAGGATCATTTGCTACCCTATTGATTATTACACCACCAGAAAGGATCTCATAAAAATCTAACATCCATAAGACTATTACTATTTATTCATGTGATGAAATCCTGACTATATCTCCTAGGGAAGGCACCAATGCCTTTCTTCTCTTCCATATAAGAATATATGTTTAAATACCCACTAACTAACCTAGAGAGCTGCCCAGATTAATAGAGCTTAGGTTATCTGAAAGGTTATCCATCTCTAGAGCATCACATTTAGAATAGATGACTCACAATACAAATTCATAAGATCTCATTGAGAAATGGAATTGATAATCTATTCTGATAAAGATATTAAGTCCACTAAAATTGAAGGCTTCTAGAAAATACAAATATGAGTGTTAATAGAAGCAGTATGAGAAAGCCCAGAAATTTCAACTAGATTGAAAAATCTTTAATTTTAGAGGCATCTTGTTTAGGTTCCATCACTACTAATAGATATACAAAATTATTACAAATCTCATTAGAAATGAAGTCCAATTTAACCTTGGCACCCAACCCACAAGAATTCTACTAGAGAAAATTACCCATCAAGATAATTTAATCCTAGTTTTGGCCCTAGACCCATGCCAATGTACAAATTTAGATGATCTGGATTTAGATTCTGACTTTGACTATGATCTAGTACACACTCCACTTAGAGTAATAACTGCCAACTAAGAATACAATGAGGACTATAAGCCATGGTTATTCAGAGTAGAAGGCTGAAAGACCACTATAGGGGAAGAAGAGGAAGTAACAACCTACTTGATGGGTGGAGAATCAATAATCGGTAAATGTATTTGAAACTGAGATCACAATAAAGCATCTGAATAAATCTCAATTATGGTGAGGCATGAAGGTTGTGAAGAAGCATAAGGTATTAGATTGGTCTCCCTAATCGATGAAGGCAGGGAGAACTTCGGGGGCCATGGTAATAAAACTTTCTCAACCGGAGCACCTATGAGTAAGAAATTATGCAAGATAAAATCATGAAACGGTGAATTAATCACTGTCAGTTGATCAGAGTCCTAGGAGGAAGATGAAACCTTGAATGAGAATGGAGGGATAAGCATTCACTTTCCCTGATCTCTAGAAGCTGGTTATGGACAATGAAGAAGAAAAATACCACTGGATCACATAGGCTCTTTACTATACATACAGAACATTTTCATAGGACTACTAGCCATCAAATCCTGATGGGATTTTCATCATTCAGGGTATGAGTTTCCCTGAATGAGATAACTAGAAAAAATTGGGGGTGAGCCGGATAAATTAGACGTTGAGACCATTCATCCATTCCTTCAAGTTCTATCCATTGTCTAAAACTAAAAAAATAGTGTTATAAATAATAATCATAGCGTAAAGTCACATAATCCTTAAAAATAATTTATAGGATATCTAAATTGTGACACCATCTTCTATTATGACATATTTCTAACCTAGTTCATTCATGATCATTCCTAAAAATTTAGGATTTTATGATATTCTTAGACTTACCCCTAGGGTTCATAATAATTTTTCCTCATCCTAATTTCCAAAAATAACTAGACCTTTCTATGATAAAAACTATTGCAACCCACACTTTTCATACAAAGATATTACATCTCAATACATGAATGTTTGTTACATAAAATTTTTATCCATGCCTGAATCATTTGGGTATAGTATATTTAGAAATTTAGAAACATAAAAAACTATTTCATAAAATATGTAAATTGTCTCCCAATTATTTCTTCATAACTACCAACCTTATTATATATTTCATACTTAATACATTTCTTCAAAACTTGGAGAAAGGAAACAAAAGAAAAGGGTGAGATCAGATTCTCAGTAAGGGTAAGTAAGGGATATAACAAGGATTATATGAACATAACAAGAGAAAAATGTATGAGAACATTATTTTAACATTTTAAAACCATACCCTACATATCATATATAATAATAATGAGTCATGGAATAAATATTGGTAGTTTATAAGACATTAATCTTTAACAAATCAATTAACGTGATCCGTGAGAGAAAATTATAGGCACAATACATAGAATTGTAGCATACACATAATAATATAAATTATTTCCCCAGTAGTAAAGGTTAGTTTCTAGTTCTATCATAGTTGATGGGTTCACTCCCTCAAACCATCTAGT
Organism: Viscum album; assembly: GCA_963277665.1. Lineage (NCBI taxonomy): Eukaryota > Viridiplantae > Streptophyta > Magnoliopsida > Santalales > Viscaceae > Viscum > Viscum album. The sequence continues at coordinate 1,221,221,100 of OY728131.1, read as the reverse complement.
AGTCAAGGTTCACTTCCAAGACTATCACAGAGGAAAAATTCCCTTACAGAACTGGGTTCACTCCTTATTTTAATCCCATTTATATCATGAGATATCAATATTTACCCAATTAATTGGAGGGAGATATAGGTCCCACGTGTCACATAATTAAAATCATACATATGTTTCCAAAAGAACATAAAATATTTAGAAAATTTAAACTCATTAAATTAATTGGATTTAATAAACATTTCATCATAGCATTACCCGTTGAAAACGAATATGATTCATAAACATCATTTCATCATAAACATAAACTATACAGAGAAATAATAATCATGCAATACCTATACTATATTCCTAGTATATCATAAGAAATATTTAAGTTTGTTGTTTTTGATGAGTCAAAATATCCTTAAAACATTCTTGAAGAAAATATAATTTCCATTTTGAAATCATGTATTTAAAATCTAATAAATTACAAAATATTATGGAGAATCGTTTCATTAAAAATAAATATGGTAACTTGTAAATAATTATTCAAAACATTGAGTTCCCATGATGGTGGTAAATTCGCTATTTTTTTCTACATAAAATACATTCCTTTCATAATTTTGTTAGAGAAGTCACAAAGTACCTAATTAGGAAAATGACAAGAAGATTTATTTCAAACTATTTTTTAAAAAATAAAAAATGGGTAAAATTAAATTTAAAAAATAAAATTATAATACTCAAAACCTTATTAGAAACATTTTTATAAAAATGGATGTGGAAGAAATAGGTTTTTTAAATGAAAAATAAATGAAGTCAATTTTCCTTAAAAACATATTTATGGTCTCTTGAGTTCAAAAGGTGGTATAGATGAAAGGAAAAAAATTATTTTCAATAAATAACTTTTGGATAATAAAATCCATGAGTATCTTGAGAATTGATCATAATATTTCTTTATCAAAACTTAATCATAAATAATCCTCATAAATAATGAGATTATAACATAACCTCTTGCCTAGAGTTTCCCTTACTTTGAAAACACTCCAACATCATGTATAATAAATTTAAAAAAATTATAATTATATAAAAAATTCATGATAATACTTATAATATTATATATGATCCCTTTATAACTTTTCAAAACCCCCTTTATAAATAATTTCTTAATAAAATCAATGTTTATTGGTGTTAAATGTTTTGTTTATCATGAGTATTTCATATCAGTAGCTTTGGCACTTGTATTTTTATCTTCTTTACATCATATCCATAATATAAATAATTATATAAATATTATATATACATATTTATAGTCATTAATAAAAGTTGAAGATAGAAAAATTAAATACAATATCCATGGAGATGGTAAGTCATACGCACGCATGAACACATTTTTCATTTTTCAATGGATAGAAAAAAAAGAAAGTTAAATATAAATTCACTATTAAAATATAACTATTATATCATATATATAATATATATACAAAAAATTATTCCTCATTTCCATCCAATTAAAATATAAATAAAAAATGACTCACATCACTTCGTGGAGGTGGTAGTCCACATGTATGCATGAACAATGTTATATTTTACAGAAGGATTGGATGGAAAGTAAGTAAAGGTGATATTATAATTCCATAGGTATAATAATTTCAAAAATATAAAATATATAATTATTAAACACATAATAATACCCATCCATGAAATATGATGATGAAAAATAAATTGCATCACTATGTGGATACGTTAAGTCATATGTACACATGCGGGCTACTTTAACTTCTTGTTTGATAGGAAAGATAGTGTATAATGGTATTTTTATAATAATAATAATATTTCCATATATTTATAATATTTTAGTTTTTATTTATTAACAAATAATATATACTTATAGGATCTAGAGAAGGGTAAAAAATAACGTGATCAGGTAAGGTGGTTATCTCTTCTTTGAAATGAATCGTTTAGATATCATATAACATTCTCTAGGGTTGGTATTTTTTTAATTCAAAAAACTATAAAATGTGTCTATAAAATTTGTGAACATAAATTTTGAGAGCTTGGTCGAGCTATAAGGCTCAATGTGCTATAAATACAAGATGGATGTTCCCTTTTATAGTTTAGGGGAGGGGAACTTTTAAAATTTCTCAAAAGATTAAATTATTATAAATTAATTCTCGAGAATAATTCCTCAACATGGATAGAGATATCAAGTTAATATAGTATGTCAATTTAATACCATAAATAAATATAATTTATACTAGTTTTTTTCATTTTAGACAATTGGAGCCTCTTTATTTTATTTATCACAAATCATGATTGTTATGTTTTCTAACAAGCTCAATGTTTTATAATAGTAAATAATGTTTCAAGTTACTTTGTGAAAAAAAACATGGTTAAAGTGATAGTATACTTTTATTTGGAAAATATCTATCATTGTATTTTATTATATACTTCTAGTTCAACTGAATATATTGTTGAACTATATCTACCGTCAGACTTTACCACTGATGGATTTACCATTGAGAAAATCTACCATTAGTTTAACTGAATATACTAGTGAACTACATTTACTACTGAAAGATATATTATAAAATAGATCTAACATCAGAGATAATATACCACTAGACAATGATACCTCCATATTTGATATACCACTATATTTGATCTACCATCAAATTTGATCTACCGCTAGAGTTGATCTACAACCAGAGTTGATCTACCACCAGACAGATCTACAATTAGATAAGATCTACCACTAGTGACGACCTACCACCAAGTTTCTACCATTACTTTTCAGGTTATTAATTCAAATTTAATTCCTACAATATATATTTTATTTAATTTAATTCATGTAATATGAACATGTATTCAAGATTAATTATTATTAAACCACTCCTTTAATGCGATAAAAAAAAGAGGAATACTTCCTAATTTAGTTCCAAGTATGAGGATACAAGATTTTATTTTTTATTATTTTTCATTGGATAATTTTATCTAGAGGGTTATATATTCTTAATAACTCCCTCATGTAAGAGAAAGTGTGGTCAAAAACAAGATAAAATAATATAGTCAATATTAGTGTTATATAGATATTGATTACAACCTTCTCACTCTTAATCGATTCTGAACATTGAAAAACTGTAAATAGAAATAATATTCTTACATTCATGACACTCTGATTTCCTATATATTCAAAGAAACTTGTTCGATATCCTTTCAAAGACTAATTTTAGGATCTCTAAACATCTTAGGCCTTTCATATTGATTAACATCACTACTTCTAATAATTACTTATTTTCTCTTTCTATTATGATTTATTTTTTAGAATTGTATTATTATGCTCCATTAATATGTATACATTCTCTACTATGATTAAACTAGAGTGTTCTTGTCACATTATCTCAAACTCCCTTATTTTATTCCCATGAATAACTATGAAAGAGGTGTTTTATTACATGCTACCATTAGTCTTCCTGCGTATAACTTTGGAAGAGGCTTTGAGACTGGACAGCCTATTGTGATGTTGATTGTAAAACCTAATCCAGGTTTTAGATCAAGTTTATTATTTAACAAACTTTTCAGAATCAGGTGATTTCTAAGTGGAGGGGATTAATTCATGTTTTTACAATCAACACCTTGATTAATTACTCTATGTGTTTTATTAGTTTTGTTTCCAAATTTTAAAGTTAAAATTGTATATTCTCTTAAAATCCGTAAATAAACATTACTATGATAGCTAGTCAAAATTTGGGTTTAAATAAATTGTTTGATTATTAAATTTAGTTTCAAATGTTAAAGTGATTTCAAATATCATTTTAACTAATCCTAAATCCCACTTCTGAGAAATTATTTGAAAGATAAAATTTATATAGTTATAATGATTTGAATAACATTGTGTTTTTATTAATTTTCATGGATTTAGTTTTAAATTTTTTCAATAGATATTTTTATTAAGAATTAAATTAACTTCCTTTTTGAGTTATCACTCTAAACAATATTTGGTATCAAATGTTTTTCAAATATATTTTTAACTATGATTAAGTTGAATTTTAATGATCTTAAATTTTTTTTAATTTTAATTTTAATTTTTTATGGATAATAATAGCCAAAATGTAACTATCACTAATGGGATTCCTTATTTTAATGATAAAAATTATGCTCAATGGAAGATTAATATGAAAAATATATATTGAAATCATGGGTAATGAGATATGAACTATCATTGAAGATAAATGTGAATTAACAAATACTAATAGATATGGAGTGACCCTACTAAATCATCTTATTCCAATAAATGTAAATCGGTGAATTCTTTATATTTTTCTCTAAGAGATTAAGAGTTTAATATAATTTCTTCTTATACAACTACATTTTAAATTTGGGATAATTTGTTTGTTTCTCAAGAAGGAAATTAAAATATTAAATAAATTCATTTGAATACATATACTATTCTATATGATACATTTTATAAGAACCCAAGTGATTAAATTTTTTAAATGTATCTTAGGTTCAATGAGATTGTGAACGTGATGTATTTGTTAGGAAATATCAATTTCTGACAATGACCAAGTGATGTGCCTATTGATATATTTACCATATAGATTGAAAGGAACTTCAATGTCAATTCAAGATTCATCTGATATATGTACATTTCATGTTAAAGAGCTAATAGTAAAGAATATAATGTATGAAGAGTAACTCAAAGTAAACATAGAATGAGAGGGCGAACTAAAGAGGAATCTAGTAGCCTACAAAACATCAGACGCAAATCAAAAAAGTAAAGAAAAAATAAGATTGATCATGTGATAGAGAATAAACATCTAATAGTGTTAAATAAATGGATAACTTGTCGAGAATATTAAATAGATTTTACAAAATAAAAAAGTTCTCTAAGAAACCCAGTTATAAAGGTAAGTATGACAATAGAGGAAATTGGATAAAGATTAAAAAAAGTATGATACTCTAAATAAAATAATATTATATCAATAAAATAGAAAAGGTCATGTCAGATTTGAATTTCCTAAGTTAAAATTTAAGAATGAGTATGAGGATATGGATAAGAAGTATAAAAATCTATTAAATTAACTATTAGTACTTCATAAGACAATTCAAGTGATTCAGAATAAATCTGAGAGGACAACCATGATAGAGCCAATATTTTTTATAAAAAACACTTCTGAGGTGCCTAGTAATTTCCCAACATTTTCTCTTCATAATTATAATACTTCTTGAAATATAAAAAGTTAATAAAACATGTATAATGAATAAATATTTGAATAATGTAATATTTTGAAGGATATTTTTAATGAACATAAAGTAATAATAAAATCTCAAAAAAGAATCATGAATTGTATGTTCATTATAAAAAAGATATTAGTATTTAAAATGATAAAAAATTGTCAATTTCTTAAAAAACAATGAGTTAAAATTATCTAATTAGAAATTATAAAAGTATTTCTAAATATTTAATAATGGAAGAAATACATTGACCCAGATACTTGTAAAGAAATTTGCACCTAAATATAATATTTCTATAAGATATCATCCTAGAAAAATAAGGATTATTAAAAATAAATTTATTCCAAACTCTAGTTATACTAATTATATTACTAGTTTTTTTTCTTATAGACATAACAATTTATTTATTACAAAAATTCTGAAATCTTCCGATAAGAAACCTGTAACGACCCAAGGTTTCATTAATGGAAATCACTCTTGATATAATTAAATGTCGCTTTATGTTTATATAAAATTTCAACTTCTTTGGTTTTATGTTAAGAATTTTGACCGTTTCTATTATAGTCGTTGAACAGTGATCACATGATTAATATAAATATAGGGCTTTAACATATCCAATTTTACTTAGACAAAATAAGTGATGGCCTCGTCCAGTAGAATTGCTCCGTACAAATCCCATTTGTCGGAGCTCGGAAAAGAGGTGGCGTCTTTGGGCTTTTCCCTTGACCAAGCCCAAGCTGAGCTTCATCTTGTCAAGCTCGAACGTGACCGTCTATGGGAAAAGTGGAAGTTGGTTGAAATTACCACTCGAGCGATGCTATCCGAGCTACCCCAAGAGTCTATCACCATTGCACACCTTACCCTTAGGTATTATGCAGTTGTCTTAAGGGGTTATGTAAAAAATAAGTAGTACTATGTTCATGTACATTATTTTTTTGTATATAATAATGAATATAATTTCTAGTCATTTTTGATACATTGTAAATAGTTTTTAAAGTACAAATAGTGTTTTTAGTTATTATTTAACTAAGAATTCTATTTTATTAAAATAAGGAATTTTTGAATTAAATAATATTTTAATAAAATATTATTATTATTATTATAAAATTAATTTTTATTAAATATAAATTATCTTATAATTTTATGAATGCAAAAATAATTTTTATTATGGTTTGAAAGCCATTTCTGTCCAAACCTGTGAATTTTTTATAAAGGTCATTTTTTATTTTAAAAGTGAAATTTACATATTTAGAAAATTATTTAGATAAAATAAATTTTATTTCTGGAATCAGGACGACGAAATTATCCAAGGGTGAATTTTTCATAATTTTCTGAGACAGTCAAATTTTTGGGTAAGAATTAAATACCGTTTAAATATATAATGTGTTTTATGACATCATAATGAACCAATAGTGATGTAATAAAAATCTATAATCTTTATGTTCGGACAATATATGTTTTACCATTAAAATAATGTGATTTTAGGTTTTTTTAACTTTCTTTTCAAAGCATTAATGGACCCCTCAAGACTTATTCAACACCTTGCCTTTTTTAATTAATTTCTATGGGAGTGTGACTCACCTCCACATAAGCAACCCTAAAATTTTAAGAAGTTAGGACTTTGGCCTTATAAAATATTGATTTCATCTTCCCTTTTCTAAAAAACATGGGCAAAAACCATGGTATGGTTTGTGGTTTGGATTAATTTAATATAAGGGGTCTCAAACCTAAATAATAAAGAATTCCCTCACATTTCCTATATAAACCCACCCAAGCTCCCACTTCCTCCTCACTAAAAACCTTTTTAGTTCGTCCAACCTCTTCCCTACTCTCTCTAGAATCCTCCCAAGGTGCCCCAACCTCCCAAGAAGCCTCTCATAAGACTCTCTCTAGCCTTTGGAAGCACACTTCAAGTAAGGGGTTTTTCTTCCTTTCTCATTTTTTTGACCAATTTTCTTTAAGTTGTTTTGCCCTTTTAATATCAATTATGAATGTGGGGGTATGGTTTCTCACCTCCCCCACACTGCCCTCTTATTGTTTTAATGATGGGATACCCCTTTCTCTCTCATTAAATGCCTCCCATGTACACCTGTTACTATGCCAAAATTCTGAAAGGAACTTCTCTCTCTTCTTTTACATTCAAGCAATAATTTTGTTTCATGAATCTAAATTCCATTAAAATTGTTGGGACATGTATCTATATTACCTCCTTACTGTCCATTACATGTAAATATGATGAGTAACCCCTTTCTCTCCCATCAACCTTTTTTATGAATTCTTATGTCCTGCTGTTACGCTGCCAAAATCACACCGATTTTCTAAGCCAATGCCATTGTGTAGTGGATACCATGCCCATTTCTCCATCAAGGATATCCACCTTTATACACCATTACTTATTGATTACAAAGTTTCATGTATGAATTCCACATTCCTTTATCGTGGAATAAATGATTATGTTTTATGAATCCATGTTTTATGATCCATGTGGCACACTTATGCATGAAATGAAATGTTTAAGAAGGGTGTGCCCTTATAGCGCTCCAATGCATTGGGTAAAGTATAGTATCATGATACGTCATGTGAAATGAGTGTTTACTCATGCTTATTCAAGTGCAATGAGGGTTTACTCATGCTTTATGTGCAATGAGGATTTATTAATGCTCCATGTGCAATGAGCCTTGGCTCATGCTAATTCCATGTTAAGTGTTGTTTCCACATTTCCATGTTATGATTATCATGATTTATCATGCCTTTATGTTCATGTTTCTTATCTGCTCTATTGATATGCCTGTTGTATAACATGTAGTTTACTTCACATTTTATTCCATGTGTACTCCCTTACTGGGCTTTATAGTTCACCCTTTTCTTATGCATGTTCTCAGGTTATCCCATGCAATGCTAAGTACGAGGGAATGTAGTGATCATGTAAAGGAGGTTTTCAATAAAGATGTTGTATTTCATGTTTTAAGTTTTTATGTAACATTCCTAAGCCCCAAAGACACTAAACCTCTCGATATTCTTTGTTGTATCAAGTGAAGTTTTATGTAATAAATCATGTTTAAGTTTGTAATAAAAGAAGGGTTGTCATAGTTGGTATCAGAGGATAGGTTTAGTTATTTTTGGGATTAGGAAACACTTATAAAGCCTTAGAGACAAGAATAAGTATAATAAAAACATCCCTAAGTTTTGGTAAGTACTAAGTAAGTGGTTTATCAGACAAATATATCCCTGTCTGGATATGAGCAGGTAGAGGCGGCTATGGCACAGATGTATCCTAGGGGTAAAACCCGAAAACACCGTTTTGAGCTAGACTCAAATGGGATCTGGTGCATGACAATGAGCCTTGCTGCACTCTTGGTTACAACACTCCCAGGGGATATGTTTTGATCAATTCACAATCTTAGTATGAACCCTTATTAAGTGAAAAAAATGCCCCTAAGAATATATGTTAGAAAGTAGATCATGAAAAGCCTAGATTGAAGCCTATAGGCTCATGAGTTAAGGAAATGAAAGTTTATTTATAATTAATCAACTTTTGTCTTTAGATTACACTTTATGTGTTACCCCTAATATTCCTTTTATTCCTGCCAATGGCCGGTAATAGGAGGACTCGGGCTAACAATCGATGTGAAGATCAGTGTGATGACTGTACTAATGAGATGCCCAATCCAATGGGAGCGGGAATCGCGAACTTTGTCACACTTCTCTCTCAGCTAACTCAAGCATTGAATAGAAACACGGGTCAAGAGGAACATTCAACCCCCCCCCCCCTAAGAAAGAACAAGTCGCTATCGAGAGCTTCATGAGATAAAGGCCTCCTACTTTTAGTGGATCATCTGATCCCACGATCACTGAACAATGGATCAACTCCATTGAAAAGATCTTCTACATCCTTAAATGTTCTGAACAAGAGAAGGTTCTCATGGCTGCCTATCGTATGGAGGGTGAATCTGATCAATGGTGGGCGTTGATCAAAAATACGAAGCCTGAGGAGGAGATCGAGGCGTTGGAATGGAAGGATTTACGGAAGATGTTTTTCGATAAATATTTTCCATGCACCCTCCGGCTTAAGATGGAAAGGGACTTCCTTTCCATCAAGCAAAAAGATGAAGAATCTATTGGAGCGTACGAGGAAAACTTCACAAGGCTTGTACGATACGCTTTCGGTATCATCGTTACCCCCGAATGCAAGGTTGACCGCTTCTTTGGTGGGCTGAATCCTAGCTTGTGGAAAGCATTAGCGATCTGTGACTTCGAAAGCTATGAAGATATTGTCCGATGTGACCTCAAGGTCGAAATGGAGATCAGGGAATCACAGGGGTATCATGGGGACAAGAATCATAAGGTGGACTTCAATGTTGGTGGTCCGATGGATAAATCCAACGGTGCTAAGAAGATCCAGCACCCCAATTGCCAAAAGTGCGGAAATAAGCACCCTGGAAATTGCCTTAAGGGGACGAGAAAATGCTTCAGGTGTGGAAGAGAAGGGCACCTAGCTGTTAATTATCGGCAAGAAAGACCTACGATTGTGACAGAGGAGAGGAACGCTCCGTTCGAACCTCAACCAATTTTTCACTGCTACAAATTCAAATAACTGGGTCATTTTGCAAACGGGTTCCCTAATCCAAGGGATTTCGGAGGCGACCAACAACCTCCAAGGTAGCAAAGAGGAGTTTTTCCATCACTTCTGCCGAAGTGAACCCTGAAAACGAAGTGGTGACAGGTACGCTAGTTATTCATTCAAGAATAGCGAACGTACTTTTTGATTAAGGTTCTATGCATTCTTTTATATCTCAAAAGTTTAGTAGAACAATCCCAGCACCACCCCAAATCATGGATGTAAAGATGTTGGTGAGTACGAAAAATGAGGCAATCATTGCATCCCATGAATATAAGTCCTCCCCTGTTATAATCTGTGGATTGAATTTCCCGGAAAACTTCATCATACTCCCTCTAGTGTAATTTGATGCAATTCTTGGCATGGATTGGCTTTCCTTATATAGAGCCAATATAAATTGTCAGAAGAGGTAAATCACACTCTATATAGAGAAATGACCCCCGATTCTTTACAAGTGTCAGGAGGAAGATGAATCTCTTTTAGCTCCATCATTTCAAGCATGGATATTACTGCCTTATGAGCACGCGTATCTAGCTCAAATGATTGAGTCCAAGGAAGAAACCATCCTTGAAGAAATGCCTATTGTGAGGGAATTCGCTGAAGTGTTTCCAGAGGAACTGCCTAGTCTTCCTCCTAGAAGATATGTTGAGTTCTCAATTGAACTTATACCTGGGGCGCTACCAATATCCAAGACTCCATATATAATGGATGTTGTTGAGCTTGAAGAGCTGAAGAAACAACTATAGGAGAATCTAGATAAAGGGTTTATACGCCCAAGTGCTTCACCATGGGGTGCACCAGTCCTCTTCGTCAAGAAGAAGGATGGGTCAATGCGGCTCTGCATCGATTATCGTGAACTTAACAAAATCACGATAAAGAACAGGTATCCTCTCCCAAAAATTGATGACTTGTTTGATCAGCTCCATGGAGCACAATACTTCTCCAAGGTGGACTTGCGGTCATGATATTATCAAGTAAGGGTGAAGAAGGAAGATGTCCCCAAGACTACTTTTCGTACAAGATACGGGCACTATGAATTCATAGTAATGCCTTTCAGACTCACCAATGATCCAGCAATATTCATGGACTTAATGAATAGAGTCTTTTGAGATTACCTAGACAAATTTGTGGTAGTCTTTATAGATTATATTCTAATATACTCCAAAACCAAGTAGGATCATGAGGAGCATTTAAGAACTGTACTAGAGACTTTGCGAAAGGAGAAGCTCTATGAAAAGTACAGAAAGTGTGAGTTCTGGTTGAAGGAAGTCTCATTCTTGGGCCATATCATCACAAGCAATGGGATATCTGTGGATCCCTCCAAAATATATGCAATTGAGGGATGGCCGAGGCCAACATCGGTAACGGATATCTGTAGCTTCTTGGGGCTAGCTGGATATTATCGACGATTTGTGAGAACTTTCTCACGATTTTCCAACCCTATTACCAAGATAACTCGGAAGGGAGTAAAGTTTTCTTGGAGTGATGAATGCGAAGAATGCTTCAAGGAGTTGAAAAGGAAGCTTATCACTACACCCGTGCTCACTTTACCCACAAGTGGGGAACTTTTTGTGGTATTCAGTGATGCTTCAAAGAAGGGCTTAGGATGTGTGTTGATGCAGAATGATAAAGTGATATCCTATGCCTCAAGGTAGTTGAAAATCCATGAGCGAAACTATCCAACACATGATCTGGAGTTGGCGGCTGTGATCTTTTCCTTGAAAATTTTGCGGTATTATCTATATGGAGAGAAATGTGAGATATATACTGACCACAAGAGTCTTAAATATATATTCACGCAGAAAGAGCTTAATATGCACCAGAAAATATGGATAGAGCTCATCAAGTATTATGACTGTTCAATACATTACCACCCTGGGAAAGCGAACAAGGTGGCAGATGCCCTAAGTAGAAAGGATCCAGCGATTCTATCAATTATGAGAATTGAGAAGGATCGAATATTCTTAGACTTGATGAATATGGACATGGGAATCATAGAGAAGGGAACATCATCAATCCTTTCACAAATGATTTCTCAACCATCTCTTTTGGAAAGGTTAAAGGATGCTCAAAAGGATGATCTGGGAATTCAGGAAAAAGTGGAAGCTATCGAAAAGGGGAAATCCTCAGAGTTTAATGTTAATGAAGAAGGAATTGTGCGGTTTGGGAAAAGATTATGTGTTCCATCAAGTCTGGAGCTGAAGAAGGAACTTTTGGATGACGCACATAGTTCAAATTTCTTTATTCACCCAGGGAGCACAAAGATGTATCGAGATCTCTGAGAAAACTTTTGGTGGGATAATATGAAGAAGGAGATCGCTGAATATACATTAAAGTGCCTGGTCTGTCAGCAAGTGAAGGCAGAGAGGCATAAGTCTGAGGGGATGATGCAACCATTGCCCATACCAGAATGGAAATGGGAGAACATCACCATGGACTTTGTCACTGGACTTCCAAGAACATCCAAAGGCAACAATGCAATCTGGGTTGTTGTGGATCGTCTTACAAAGACTGCACACTTCATTTCTATTCGGGATGATTTCTCATTGGATCAACTGGCACGGATATTTATCAGTGAAGTGGTAAGGTTGCATGGAGTACCACTATATATTGTGTCTGACTGAGATCCAAGATTCACCTCTAAGTTTTGGAAGATTCTTCAACATGCTCTGAATACTGAACTGAACTTCAGTACGGCCTATCATCCTCAAACTGATTTCCAATCCGAGCGGACTATCCAAACACTTGAGGATATGTTGAGAGCCTTCTCAATGGACTTTAAAGGAGGATGGGATCAACATATTCCTCTTGTTGAGTTCTCTTATAATAACAGTTTCCACTTGAGCATCCAAATGGCATGATATGAAGCCCTGTATGGGAAAAGGTGCAGAACACCGGCATGTTGGGATGAGGTTGGTGAACGTAAGCTTCTTGGACCAGAAATGGTCGAGGAAATGGTGGAGAAGGTGAAAACCATTCAGCAGCATATCAAGGCAGCTCAGAGTCGATAGAAGAGTTATGCAGATAACCGTCGACGAGACCTTGAGTTTAAAGTTGGAGACGTGGTTTTTCTACACATATCTCCATGGAAGAAGGTCATGAGGTTTGGAAAGAAAGGGAAGTTAAGTCCAAGGTACATCGGCCCCTTCGAGATTCTTGATCATGTCGGGGCTGTGGCCTATAGACTAGTACTTCCACCTACTATGGCCAAAGTACATGATGTATTTCATGTATCCCACTTAAGGAAGTACATACCAGACCCTTCACATGTACTCTCTTCTAAGGTGGTACAATTAGAAGATGATCTTTCTTATGAGGAGCAACCAGTGAAGATCTTAGATCGTAGAGAAAAAGTTCTACAAAATAAGACAATGCCTCTTGTCAAGGTGTTGTGGAGAAACCACAAGTTTGAAGAAGCGACTTGGGAATCAGAGGATATGATGAAGCTGAGTTACCCACATTTTTTTTAGTGTGGGAAAAGGAAAATTTCGAGGGTGAAATTTCTTAAGGGGGAATATTGTAATGACCCAAAGTTTCATTAATGGAAATCCCTATTGATCTAGTTAAATGTCTCTTTATGTTTATATAAAATGTCAACTTCTTTGGTTTTATGTTAAGAATTTTGACCGTTGCTATTATAGCCATTGAACAGTGATCACATGATTAGTATAAATATAGGGCTTTAACACATCCAATTTTACTTAGACAAAAGAAGCGATGGCCTCGTCCAGCAGAATTGCTCCGTACGAAGCCCATTTATCGGAGCTCAGAAAAGAGGTGGCGTCTTTGGGCTTCGCCCTTAACCAAGCCCAAGCTGAGCTTCATCTTGTCAAGCTCGAATGTGACCGTCTACGGGAAAAGTGGAAGTTGATTGAAATTACCACTCGAGCGATGCTATCCGAGCCACCCCAAGAGTCTGTCACCATCGCACACCTTACCATTAGGTCTTATGCAGCTGTTTTAAGGGGTTATGTAAAAAATAAGTAGTACTATGTTCATGTACATTATTTTTTTGTATATAATAATGAATATAATTTCTAGTCATTTTTGATACATTGTAAATAGTTTTTAAAGTACAAATAGTGTTTTTAGTTATTATTTAACTAAGAGTTATATTTTATTAAATTAAGGAATTTTTGAATTAAAAAATATATTAATAAAATATTATTATTATTATTAAATTAACTTTTATTAAATATAAATGATCTTATAATTTTATGAATGCAATTATAATTTTTATTAAGGTTTGAAAGCCATTTCTGTCCAAACCTGTGAATTTTCGATAAAGGTCGGTTTTTATTTTAAAAGTGAAAATTAACATATTTAGAAAATTATTTAGATAAGATAAATGTTATTTCTGGAATCAGGACATCGAAATTATCCAACGGTGAATTTTTCATAGTTTTTTGAGACAGTCAAATTTTTGGGTAAGAACTAAATACTGTTTAAATATATAATGTGTTTTATGACATCATAATGACCCAATAGTGACGTAATAAAAAGATATAATCTTTATGTTCGGCCAATATATGTTTCACCATTAAAATAATGTAATTTTGGGTTGGTTTAACTTACTTTTCAAAGCATTAATGGACCCCTCAAGACTTATTCAACACCTTGCCTTTTTAAATTAATTTCCATGGGAGTGTGACTCACCTCCACATAAGAAACCCTTATATTTTAAGAATTTAGGACTTTGGACTTATAAAATATTGTTTTCCTCTTCCATTTTCTAAAAAACATGGGCAAAAACCTTGGGATGGTTTGTGGTTTGGATTAATTTAATATAAGGTGTCCCAAACCTAAATAATAAAGAATTCTCTCACATTTCCTATATAAACCCACCCAATCTCCCACTTCCTCCGCACTCAAAACCTTTGTAGTTAGTCCAACCTCTGCCATACTCTCTCTAGAATCCTCCCAAGGTTCCCCAAGCTCCCAAGAAGCCTCCCACAAGCCTCTCTCTAGCCTTTGGAAGCACACTTCCAAGTAAGGGTTTTTTCTTCCTTTCTCATTTTTTGTCCAATTTTCTTTAAGTTGTTTTGCCCTTTTAATTTCAATTATGAATGTTGGGGTACGGTTTTTCACCTCCCCCATACTTCCCTCTTATTTTTTGAATGATGGTATACCCCTTTCTCTCTCATTAAATTCCTCCCATGTACACCCGTTACTATGCCGAAATTCCGAATAGAACTTCTCTCTCTTCTTTTACATTCAAGTAATAATTTTGTATCATGAATCTAAATTACATTAAAATTGTTGGGACATGTATATATATGACCTCCTTACTGTACATTACATGTAAATATGATTAGAAACCCCTTTCTCTCTCAACAACCTTTTTTATGAATTCTTATGTCACGTCATTACACTGCCGAAATCGCACCGATTTTCTAAGCCAATGCCATTGTGTAATGGATACCATGCCCATTTCTCCATCAAGGGTATCCACCTTTATGCACCTTTACTTATTGATTACAAATTTTCATGTATGAATTCAACATTCCTTTATAATGGAATAAATGATTATGTTTTATGAATCCATGTTTTATGATCCATGTGGCACACTTACGCATGAAATGAAATGTTTAAGAAGGGTGTGCCCTTATAGCGCTCCAATGCATTGGGCAAAGTATAGTATCATGATACTTCATTTGCAATGAGTGTTGACTCATGATAATTCAAGTGCAACTAGGGTTTACTCGTGCTTTATGTGCAATGGGGATTTACTCATGCTTCATGTGCAATGAGCCTTGGCTCATGCTAATTCCATGTTAAGTGTTGTTGCCACATTTCCATGTTATGATTATCATGATTTATCATGCCTTTATGTTCATGTTTCTTATATTATCTGTTGATATGCCTATTTTCTAACATGTATTTTACTCCTCATGTTATTCCATGTGTACTCCCTTACTGGGCTTTATAGATCACCCTTTTATTATGCATGTCATCAGGTTATCCCATGCAATGCTAAGTACGAGGGAATGTAGTGGTCATGTAAAGGAAGTTTTCAATAAAGATGTTGTATTTCATGTTTTAAGTTTTTATGTAATGTCCCTAAGCCCCA
This sequence comes from Viscum album, assembly GCA_963277665.1. Lineage (NCBI taxonomy): Eukaryota > Viridiplantae > Streptophyta > Magnoliopsida > Santalales > Viscaceae > Viscum > Viscum album. Next base: position 1,221,205,207 of record OY728131.1, on the reverse strand, counting down.
AAGCCACTAAACCTCTCAATATTCTTTGTTGTATCAAGTGAAGTTTTTTGTAATAAATCATGTTTAAGTTTGTAATAAAAGAAGGGTTTTCATAAAACCTATTAAAAAATTATGGATACCAAAATCCCTTATTGATAATATCTCTAGACCCAAGAAAATTTGGGTACCAAAGTGATTTTTGATTTAAAATCTATTTTATAGGGAAACTACTTAAAAATCCCTCGTAAGGACTTATAGTTTGTAGAAAGTGGTTATTCAAGACACGTGACTAGGGACTATTCATGTTTCAAGAACCTAATAAAATTTTATAGTGGACATGTCAGTTTTTATGACAATGCTACATGAAAAATAATTAGTCTTGGTCAAATCAGTAACTCTAATAATATTTTAGTTTTAATAGTTTTATTTATGGATGTATTAAATTATAATCTTCCAAGCATCTCACATCTATGTGGTGATATTTTACAAGTTATATTTGAGAATAATTACTTTAATGTTTTTTATTCTAAAAATTATTTATTTTTAACCACTTTAAGAAATGATAGTGTTAATGTTGTTAATTTAGATTCCTTGTTTTCTCATAACATTTCCTATCTAAGTGTCTTTCATAAAGAGTATTTTATTTGGACTAGGAGGATAATCCATTAAAAAATTCATTCACTTTGAAAGATAGCTAGGAAACTGTTATTCAAGTATGTTCCTAAATAATAATTCCCCAATGATAAAGTGTGTAACCCATGTTAAAAGGGGTAATTTCAAAAAATATATTTTAAATGAAAGAAATAAGTTTGAACTTCTCTTCCACTTGAGTTGGTTCATATGGATTTTTTAGATTCTCTTGATTCTATAGCTTAAATGGGAAGCACTATGTATATATTCTAGTATATGAATTTTCTAGATATACTTGGGTATTATTTCTAGCTCAAAAAATTGAATCTTATTTCTATTTTACTAAGTATACTAAATCTGTAGAAAATATCAGTGGAATTAAAATTAATAACTTAAGAAATTATCATGTCCATGTGTTTGAAAATCAATATTTTAAATCATTTTTCTCATAAAATTGATATAATCATAACTTTTCTTCTCCCATGACCCCATATAATAATGGTGTAGTAGAGAGAAGAAATATAACCATTTAATAAATTTCATTGATCATGATGAATAATTATGATTTACCTATTTACTTATGGTAAAAATAAATAAATAGATATTGTTACATAATTAATGGATTTTTAATTATACCACTTTTAAATAAAGACCCATATTAATTATGGAATATAATAAAACTGAAGTTTAATTACTTTAGATTTTTTGGTTCTAAAGTATTTTCTCTCAATACAAAGGATAATTTTGAAAAAAAAATCATCCAAGAGTGGTGAAGGAATTTTCCTTTGTTATTCAAAATCTAGTAAATCATATTGTGTTTTAAATAAAATTACAAAGATTTCATAGGAATCTATACATGAAATTTTTGCTGAAACAGATCCATGTGAGCCTAATAACACTTTATAAAAGCATAAATATGATCTATCAAATATAAATATAAATGCCAAACCTTATGATAATTTTGTAAAACAAGAAAAAAAATACAATTTTTAAGAATAACATGAACCTGAATAGGTAAAGGATAATTATATATCTAGTTGTTCCTTTCCTAGAACCATTAGGAATCATAGATAGCATCCCTTATATTTTTTATTTTAATATCTAGATAGAGGAACAAAATCTAGATTTTCTCTTCGAAATAAGGTTGAACATCAAGATTTATTATCATATATTGAACCTAATAAAATCAACGATAAAATTAATGTTCAATTTTTGGAAATTTAAATTCAAGAAGAACATAATCAATTTGAAATAAATAAATTTTGGGAACGAGTATATAAACCTAAAGACAGTATGACCATTGTTGCTAAATGGGTGTTTAGAAATAAGGCTGATGAGTCAGCAACTATAGTTAGAAAAAAATCTAGACTAGTTTCATAAGGATATAGTCAATAATAAGATATTGAAAACGATGAAACTTTTACACTAGTAGCTATACTTGAATCCATTACAATTTTTATTTCCTATGAAGCACATTTGAATTTCAAACTATATCATATGGATGTTAAGAGTGTATTTCTAAATATTTTTATAGTTGAGGATGTTTATTTTTAATAAAACCCTATATTTAAAAAACTTAATTTTCTAAATCATGTTTTAAAATCATCAAAAACATTATATGGTTTAAAATAAGTTCCTAAAACTTGTAAAGAAAGGCTCAACACTTCTCTGATTTCTAATGGTTTTTCAAAATGAATAGTTAACCCTACATAATTTATAAAAATAATTTCTAAATATATATCATTAGTTCAAATTTATATTGATGATATAATTTTCTGGATCTTCTAAAATTATTTGTGTACTTATTTTTCAAAAGTGATGCAAAGTGAAATTGAAATGATTTTAATGGGTGAGATAAAATTCATTCTTGGATTTAAAATTTTTCAAAATTAATATCGAATTATTTTGAATCAAATTAAACATGAGAAATACATTTTAAAATGTTTTGTTATGGGTAGAACAAAAAAAATAATGATACTCCTATGAGTATAGCCTATATGTTGGATATTGATAAAACTAGAAAATTAGTAGATCAAACAAATTATAGAGGTACTATTAGAAAATTTATTTATTTAACTAATACCAAAACAGATATAATGTTTAGTTTATGTATGTGTGCCCATTTTCAATAAAATCCTAAAGATGCACATTTACTTGTTGTCAAAATAATTTTTAAATACCTTAAGCACATAACCAATTTAGGAATATTCTATCCTAGATGGAAAGTATTTGATTTAAAATTCATTAAGATAAATATTTTTGTGGTTGTAAGTAAGATATAAAAATCACCTCTACAACATTTCACTTTTTTGAAAAATGTTATCTTTATGGTGTAGTAAAAAGGAACATTTGTTTTGAACTGTCTACTGTAGAGGGAAAATATATAGATGCAGGAAGTTCTTTTTTGCTCAACTTTTGTGGATGAAAGACACTTTACTATATTATAGATAGAAATTTTGACATGTCCCAATAAATTTTGATAATACAAGTGCTATAAGTATTTCTAAGAATCCTATATCTCATTTTAGAAATAAACATATTTATATTGACATTACTTTTTTAGAGATCATTTACAAATAATATGATATAACTATTGAATTCATTATAATATAACATCATATATTTGAAATATTTTCAAAGCCTTTGAATGATAATATATTACACTATATCATACATGAACTAGGAATGATAAAATTTATATATTTATTTATCTTTAGAGTTTATTTTTATAAATATAAACCATTGGAGATCCACTAGTGGATGATCAAATATTGGTAGATCCACCGTTGGATAACCAACCATTGGGAAATCCACCATTGGTGATCCACCGATCAAATTTCTCTATTAAATCTATAATTTTTTCTATTTTCTACAATTAATTTTTCTTAGATTTATTTATGTAAATTTTATTATATTTTCAAATTATAAATCCATAAATGATAAAATTAACTTACATCATATTTTAAGAACCGTCTCACTCACACTTCCCTACAAACCTTTAATCTTCCTTTTTCTCCCAACCTTTAACCACCCTTCTGTTTATCCTGCTTCCTTTGAATTAGCACAATGGTGAGAGTAAAGAATGCTTCTGTTTCATCTTCTGAATGATCTCATTCCATGAAGAAGTATCTAGGATAATCTAGTCATGTTTCTATTATAAAACAAAATAACCTCTAGATTTTGAATTGATTTATCATTTCTAAAAAAAGATAGATGTTGAATGGATGGTTTCCAGAAATTCATTAGTTCCTATAGTGATCTAATACCAAGGATGGATGTAATGGTTTTCAAGGAATGATCAACCATTATTTCCCAGGTTGGTTCACCAATTCTATCAATGTGAAGATTATGACTTTGATGAGAATAAATATTTGATTATAAGTATGATTAATGTTATATAGGAAGTATTTTAATCAAAAAATTGGGCCATATGTCTGAATGTACATCACAAAGGTATTTATAATGACTTTAAAGTATTCATTACTAGTGATAGTGAAGTATTTATATATGATAATTCCCCTTTGGAGTGTACTGGAAGTGGTGTAGTATGAATACCAACTATAATGGAGCTTCTTGGGGAGTGTAGACTCTTGTTTAAGTTCATCTAATGCATTCATTTTCAGGGAAAATGGGAATTAAGTACCATGAGGTACCATGATTTATTTATCTTATTACTTATGAAAATAAAGGATGAAGTAAATATGTACAGATATCTAATGGTCTATATACTAGATATGAGAAATACCACACTTAGATCTGGGTTTTTTGATCTATCCTAAGCTCATTTCATCTATATTGTAATCCAAGAGTTTAGAGAATGAAGAAGAAGAAGTTGTTGTCAGTTGTGGTGGATTTTTTTTAAATCGGGTTACATGAAAAGGATGAAATTCAATTGGATACCCTCGATGATGAGGTGTGTGATATAAAATGATAAGTTTTATATAAATTTCAATCCCATATAGAATCCTTATACACCTAAGAATATGGTTTATCCCTACTTGGTTGTGGATGAAATTATGTTCAATTCCTCTGATGAGTAAGTTGAGGAAGAAGAAGCTGCAATTAAGGAAGAATTTTATGTGGCATCTTCATCTGAATAAGGTAGTGACCTTGATGTGGTCAACAACCCCTATATTTCTTTTGGAGTTTCCAACATATATATGTATAATCCTTTTAGATAAATCTATATTAGTGAAATAAGAGAAGAAGAAATAGAGTTATTAAGTGAATAATAGATTGAGAGTTCATCTGAGAGTTCAAAAGAAATTTTTGAAATTTTTTATGGATATAAAAATAGAAAAGGTTATGGAACCCATGCCTCTGAAGTTCGTAATAGTTTTTATGGTGAAGTTCATTCTCATTAATCTCCTAGTACATCTTCTTTAGGTATGAATGGTGATGATGTGAGAGTTGTTGAGATTTAGCCTATTGATGAAGCCTCTGATAGAGTTGATCAAGGGGCATATTTTGAGGGAGAGGAATCATAAGTACTAACAAGTCAAAAATTAGGTCATAGGGATGAATTGGTTGTTTCATCCATAGATGGGGATGAATCACCAACCAAGGGCGATCCATCTACTAGTTCAAAGCTACTAGGATTCTCCTATAAAGATTTTAATAGAGAAGATAATAGTAGTAGTGATTTCTATGGAAGTCCACCTTGGAATGGTAAAATTTCTATTCATATTAATGGAAAATATCCTAAGAAATCTAGGGTAGAACATATATATAAGTCTATATATTTGGAATATTTTTGTTCCTATATACTGAATAATAGATCTCAAAATGTATAGGCTTCTTTACCTAGCCCTGATAAGATTACATCTCATCTACCTACTATTCCTCTACTTTTTGGTTTTGTTACTAAGTATGGTCTGAATGCATTTAGGGTGAGGATGATTTCAAATATCAATGGGATTCTTAGATCCACACCTCCTCAAGTGTCTAACATTTTTGAAGCTGATACTAGATGGATTCTTGAGTTGGTTATTTATCACATTCATCCAAAAATGATCTTTAAAAATAAAGAAGTGGAGATTGAGAATAGTCTCTTGAATAGTGAGATGGATGAATTTAAGTCCATCATAGAAGATATAATGGAAATATTTGTTATAGTCTAGACATCACTTCTGAAAAGGTTAGAAACATTATCTATAGTGGGTATTTCTCCTTCCACTGCTCCACCTCTAACTTTTTCATTTGATGTTGAGATGATCTTATCCATTGGTAGAGAAGAGTTGAATGATTTTAAGGGTGATCTTAATACCTCTCATAAAGAATATATTTGGTATATAAAGGTGTATAGTGATAATATCTATAAAATAGTTAGTGAATTTTTGAGTGAATCTAGATGTGATAGAGAGACTGTCATTAAAAATAATATGCATTACCTTTCTCATATTTATATCAAGAATGATCTAAATTCGCATTTTAAGTTTCTTACTAAAACTATAAGGGTGCCTCCTATGAGCAGGTTCATCAAGGAACACATGAATCAACTCTAAGTTTTACCCCCTATGCTTAAGATTGTTATGGAAGTGAAGAAGGTATTTTTCAAGGCAATGGAGCATGGTCGCAAAATCATTAGATTTTTTTTAATTTGATGAATTCATTTTTATAGGCCTCTAGGACTATAGATGTGACACTTAAAGCCATATCATTGTCTTCTCTCACTTATGTACACTCTTTTTTACCATTTGCAATTTTGTTACAACATTTTGGAATTAATACAGTTGATGTAATTCAGCATCTCAGGCCAATTTTCATCCATCATCCTTCTCAAACTACCTCTACACCCTCAGCCTCCACCATTGTGCCTCCAATTTCAAGAAAAGGTAATGACCATGTGAACCCTTCATCTCATAAATATTAGAGTGTTTCTGATTCAGAATATTTTTTTATAGGTATTGTATTTAACATTATATTACTTTTTGGCTTGTAATTCTTGACTTTAATATCTAATGACAACTATCTGTAATGTATCTTTATTTTTTAGCTTGTCTTTTACTTTTATTTCATTGTCTTTTTCATAATCCCAAATGGGGTAGTATTCTTGGATGGAATTTAATATTGTAATAATTTTTTAGTTATGTCTAAATTAGTGGTCAAATAATTATCTCACATTATAAATTTTATACTTTAAGAATACCATTCTTTATATTCATCCATAAGATGATTATAGAATGCCATGATTTTTTATCATTTAAAATGGGGAAATTATTCGAACCATCTTATTTTAATGATCAAAAATCATGTTTATTATTTTTTCTAACAATCTCAATGTTTTATGATAGTAAATAATTTTCTAAGAAACTTTGTAAAAAAACTCTGTTAAAGTACTTATCTACAATTAGTTCAAAAAGATCTACCATTGGCTATGATTATCTACTGCTAGTTCAAATAAATCAACTGGTTGAATACATATACCATCAGAATATACCACATATGGATCTACCATTTAGAACATATATCATTATTTCAACTAAATCTACTAGGTAACAACATCTACCACTGACAAATCTAACTCCAGATAGATTTACCATCAGAGATAATATTCCACTGGACCGTTCTACCACCAGAGTTAGTCTACCGCTAGAGTTCATCTTCCAATAGATTTGATCTACTTCCAGAGTTGATCTTATGCCAGATAGATCCACTATTATACTTGATCTACCACCTCTAAGGATATACCTCCATAGGTTTACCATTTCTATTTAGATTCTTAATTCAAATTTAATTCCTATTACATCTAGTTTATGTAATTTCATGAATTCAAGACATATGTGTATTCAAGAAAAATTATTCTCAAACAAACCCAAGGATAACATAAAGAAAGATTCAGAATTATTTATTTAATATATATAATGTTAATCCATGGTTTTATTTATTTTTATTCTTCAACGGATAATTGGATTTGTAGAGTTATATACTCTGAAGAAATCCCTCATACATGCAAGAGAGAGTGTGGTAGAAAGCAAGAGAAAAGAATATAGTCAATAGTAGTAATAAATATATAGTTATTATAAACTTCTCATGCTAAATAAGTTTTTTTACATTGAAATACTGAAAAGATAATGATTCTTCATACATCTATGACACTCTATTTTCCTACATGTGCTGAGAAACCTATTCGAGCACCTTTCAAAGACTGATTTGAGCATCTCTGGACATCTGAAGACCTTACAATTGAGCAACACCACTACAAATAATCTTTACACATTTTCTTTTTTTTTATGCTTTATTTTTAATCATTTTGTTTTTATACTCTGTTTATTTATACACACTATCTCATTTTTTTAAACTGGAGTTTTCTTGAAAAATTCTCTAAATATCTTGTTTTTTTCATGAATAACTATAGAATAGGTCATCTGTGACCTGGAAACTTTTTTATTGGCACATATAACTATGAAAGATGCGTTGAGCCTAGACATACCTTTGTGATATTTATTATAAAACTTGATCTAGGTTGTGGATTAAATTTCTTTAAAATAAACTATTTGGAAATAGTTGATTGTCAAGTGGATCGGATTAACTCTCAGCTTAAGACTGGACCCCTTGATTAATTCCATTGCGTCTTTTATTAATTTAGTTTTTCTATTTAAATGTTAAAATTGTATCTTCTCTTAAAATTTGTAACAAAACTTTATTTTGATAGTTATAATTTATTTGTGTTTATATAAAGTGTTTTATTAATTAATTTAGTTTTAAAAGTTAAATCGGTTTTAATGATTATTTTAACTGAGCCTTAATCCCACTTCTGAGAAATTATTTGGAAGATTAAATTTATATAATTCTAAATAATTTATTAACTAGTTATTTTTATTAATTTGTGTCATTTATTTTTAAATTTATTTTAACATAAATTTTTATTGGGAACTCAACCCCCATCCCATCTTGAGTTATGCATTTTGAACAATATAAAACATATCAATTTGATTAACCCTCTGTTAACCAATTTTAATTTTAACTATGGTAACTACATTTTCAATATGAAAAGAGTTTTAATTTTTACTTATAAGGTGAAAATTGTCCAATAAATGGCCAATTCATGAAATTATACACCATATAATATCCACCTTTTCTTATTTTAAGATTTAAGAATTTTTAAATAATTTTTTAAAATAAAATTTGGATAAAATATATTTATTGTCAATTTTGAAAATATTCATTTAATTTGACTTAAAAGATATAAATAAAAAATTATAATTTCAATATAATATTTTTTTTAAAAAAAATGTCATATTCACATATAATATTCATGTAATGCTATAAATAATACAAACTAGATCACTTTTAATATTTTCAAAATAATTTATTTTATGTTTCTATTTATTGAATAAATATTGTTTTGGTGTTTTTTAAGAATTTAAGGAAATTGCATAATACCTAAAAAATATAAATAAATTTACAACATTAATATAATTCTATTATTCACAAAAAATTTATTAAGATTATTTCGTAACTATTTTTTCCCAATGTGAACACATAAAGGATATTTAAAACAAAGAGAGTGGAAATTTGTGACTTTTTTATTTAAATAATATATAAATCATTTTAATGGAAAAGTGTCCATTAAACTAATGAAGTTTCATAATAAGGTGATAAGGGTCAAATTTCTTTCATCCAATAAGAATTATCAGGAAAATTATGGCCTTTTATCTTATTTTTAATCTAGATTAACCTGATATACCCTCTACCAAGGTGATAAATTTTACTATTGTTACTATTTATATTGAACAAAACTAAAATGGGAATGTTTAATAAATTTGAAACAAAAAATTCTAAATATTTAATTAATTTTATCTAATTAAATACCAATATATATCATAAAATTATTTTAAATTGAGTGGAAAAAATGTGACAAAATTTCTTTTTAGAAAAACTCCATTTATAAGCATAAAACAAATTTATTCTTTTCATGTACCCAAAAAATATTTATTCATTATTTAAAAAATTTATCAAGTAAATAATATATAATTTTTATTTAAATCATTCACCAAAAGTTATTAATTTAATTTTTTTTAATATAAAATTATATTGTGTGCGTAAAAAAATTCAGAAAAAAACATCACTTTTATACTCAAATATTTTTTGTTTTAAATTATAAAAATTTTATTACTAATGAATTCATTTTATAATTGTGTAGATTATATATTTTCATTATTTATATATTATTATTCATCCAAGCCAATTCAACGACTATCTGATAATGGACACATGATATTTTAATAATGTTAAGCAGCCCATTTAAATTTGGCAATGCGTGTAACATAAGCTATCGAATAAATTTAATTATTTAATGATAAAAATTTCAAAAAAAAATACTAGGGTGTTACAACTTTTATTACATATTATATTGTACTATTAATATAATTTTTCAAACAAAAACATGGTATTTTTATACCTCTCTTATGAGAAGAACATGGGAAAAAATGTATGAAATGTTATACATGCATGAAGGTAGTTTCATATGTGAAATAGTGAAGTTGTATTGAAATTTGTTCTACGATATGTGAAGTTGTCATGCATGAAACATGAAATATTCATGTTTTAGTATAATCAGGTGAATCAGATGCACTTAAAATATTATGTGAAGTAAAAGAATAATTTTTCAAGTAGGAGGATATACATAGCGGATGAGGTGGTTTGATTATAAATTAATGGAATTAAAAATGTGAATAAATTGAAATTAATATGAATTTTAACATACAAGATTGAAGTTTTAGATAAGTATATACAATATACATTACATGAAGATTTTGTAGTGAATATGTATTTTATTCTAGATTATTCATTGAAAAAATATGTTTTTTATGCCTGAGCATTTGACATTTTGAGACTGAATTTGAAAAGTTTTATAATCAGAAGAGAACATAAATAACCAAGAATTTAATGAATATAGAAGTTCCAATAATTTTATAATTAGTGACTAGTGACAATGACTGGGCAGTTGATAATTGATTTTCAAATTTCATGAAACTTTACTTGTATAAATTTTGTGATCCAATTTTTTCATGGAAGAATATTTTTTTCTCGATAAAATGAAGAAGCTATCAAAATATGAAATAGATCGTCCAAATTAGTGGATCATATTTAAAGGTAATCTTAAGAATCTAGTGGGATTATTGAATAGGATAATACATGGTGGGACTCTGTGTTGATTGTTTGTGTTTTTGGGAAGTTGAGATCTTTTGTGGTAATCTAGAGTGGTAGCATTGTGGGAATCAATGTTGATGGGAATGGGACTTTCCCAAGTTGAAACCACTTCCATATGGTGAATAATCTATAACTATGAGAATAACAAATCATAACAAGGAGAAGATTTTTTTACAGAACATTGTAAATATTGTGTTTTCAGCTTAATTTACTTTCTAAATTGCATGTGGAATAAGAATTCATAGGATCCACTCATCCCAAAACGTGAATTTTTTTAAAATTAAAATCTGGTGAAAGAAGAAGAAAATAATTCATTAAAACAAGTCACACCAGATTCACCCCCCCCCCTCTTATTGTGACTGCCCAATCCATTGGTCCCTTCAAAAACTATACATATGAGTGCCACAAGATCATTGAAACACTCAATATTTCATAATATCATAACCCTTGGAAAAGAAATTATTCTCATAATTATTTTCTCATCACATAAACATAATTTATCCAATGAAATAAAATGGATTGTATAATTATTCCATATCCCCAATTAATTATATAAACATCAAATTATGTTGACATAGATGAAAAATAAAATTAAAAGAACAATCAAACATTTCTTTGAAAACATTAGAAAAATATCATTTCTTCAGTTATTATTTTAAATATAAGTTCTAAGAATAATGAAAATTTTATTTTCATAGAAAATATCCATGGAAACTTATAAAGGAATCTTCAAATAAAATAATGGGCATGATAGCAATAAAATTAATTCATGCGATAAAAGTTAAAAAAATATTCCTTTCATGCTTGTTTCCAAATATCATAAATAACTTATTCCAAAAAACATTGTAAAATTTCATTTTAATCCTTTAAAAATAAATTAAAATACATTTGAAAACAATTTAAATAATAATTTGATCACATAAAAGGATATTATAGAACAAAAAAATCATTAACATGGATATGGAAAAAATGTCGATCGAAGAGTAAATAAGGTCATATTTTATTTAAAAACATTTTACCAATCATTTCAAGTACCAAATAGAGAATAATGAAATTAAAATATGAAAATACTAAAATTTACTAGAATATAAGAATCTATATAGGGTTTAAGAAATAAATAGCTTATAATTCCCCCAAATGATATTGAGGGATAAACAATCCTAATTAAAAATGGTATTGAAACATAAACCCTTACCTCAGGTCCTAACTTTCTTCATACATGATTTTAAACTCCTATAAAATAAATTTAGATTTATTATACATATATATTAGAACAATATTCATACTTAATTTACAATATGAAATTCTCTTGTAATTTCTTATTATATATTTATTATCAATTCTACCTTAAAATCAACATTTGGGAAGTTAATTACTCTCTTACCCATGCATGTTTTAGTTCAAAAATTCTGGTCCTTACACCTTTGACATGGTTTCTTCATCTCTAAAATATTAATCATGTTTTAAGTATCATATTCATTCACTATGTATAATTTTATAACAAATCATATAATATGGTCATGAAAAATGAATTACATCATGGCGTGGAGATGGTAGTTCGTACGTAAGAACAAATAATGTCTTCATTTTACAAAGAATGGAAATAAAGAAAGTTATATAACAATATATATTTAAAAAAACATAATAAAATCTTAAATTTCATATAAATTTATTAAATAAATCAATTTTTGGTAGACATGAAAAATTAATCACATCACTTTATATAGGTGATAATTTACACATACGAACGAATGATGTTATCATTTCTCATAGGATGGAATAAAGGTATAAATGGTTTTAAAATTAAAATAAAAAAATTATATTAATTATTCTAACTTAATCATGTTAACATGGTTATAAAATATTTTTATGAGGTAGAAGAATAAACAAACATAAAATGATTTAGTGAAGATGATTACCTCATCTTTGAGAAACCTCTTTTGGATATATTCATAAGGACACTTGGGTTGGTATTTTAAGAACAAAAATACCTCAATAAAATGTATATAGAAGTTTAATATATGTTCACATATATTTTGTTATAGTTAATTGTCTCAATAATGTGTGAATGATAGAGGAGAGGAGGTTCCCTTTTGTAAGTGATGGGAGTGGCACGATTGTAAATACTTACAATATTAAAATATAATAAAGTCATATTCAAGTGAAAGTGGAATCATGTCAACTCAAATTCAAATACAAGATAATTTTGGGTATAAATAAACTTAACCAATATGATTTAGATACTTTTTTATGTTACATTAACCATTAACTATTTAGTTTAACCCCTTATTAACCCTTTTAACCTTTATTATTCTAATGAATTTTTACCTCAGTTTATATTCATTATGAAAAAAATGAAACTAACATACTTATAAAATTGAAAAATATTACCTAAAATATATAAACCTTTTTATTGAATTAAACTTCTATAAGTGATATAATTTCATTTTAAAATAAGAACTCAGAGTGCAATGAAAACCATTTTAAAAGAAAAAATGAATTTTTAAGAATAACATTGAATTTATTATTATTACATAACTATTAAAAACAATTAAAAGACAGTTAAAATAATTTATTTAATTTATTATCTGAAAATTTAATTAAAATCATTCATAAATATTAATTAATTTAATTTATTACAATAGGAAGGCATTATGCGCATAAAAGTGTTTTTTTATAAAAATCTATCTTTTATCTTTCAATGGTTTTATTATCATTTATAACCAATTCATAACAAATAAATTAATTATTAACAAATGTAAAGAATAAGTTTTAATTAGTTTAATACAAAAAATTAATTTTTAAATAAAACAAATATGAGAGAAATAATTCTCAAAACAAAAATATTTCAAAACAGTTCTTTAGGATCAATAGTATTTCCTATGTGAACTTGAAATTATTTTCAACAATTATATTTCATTTAAATAACATATAATGTGATTTTTTTATAATTTTTAATAATTAGTCATAGAATTTTATTTTTTGGGGTTCACAAGCTATCTAATAGAAAATATATATTCTAAAATCTCAAGGTATTACATTCTACCCTCATTATAAGAATTTCACCATTGAAATTATTTCATTATGGTAAAAATAACTAAGTATACATCCACCACATCATGTCCTCAGGTTCCCAGGTATCTTCATCAAATTTTTAATTCCTACAGAGAACCATAACTATGTGAGTGTTCCTGTTTCATAACACTTTATCCATGTGATCCACCATTTTTACCAATTTTTCTTCAAAAGAAAGATCATTCACCAATGGTATGACCTATGAGTTTAGTATATGTAAAAAATCTAGTATGTAATTACTTAAAATATATACATGGAAAACATTATGAACTTGGGAGATATTTGGAGGAATCTCTAAGTGATAAACCATCATCTTGATATGATCCAGAATTTTATAGGGACCAATATAACTTAAATTTAGCTTTCCCTTATTTCAAAATCTTATCAAATCCTTCCAGTATTTAAAGGAATTCCTTGTCACTACATTTGAACTCTAAATATCATTGATGATTTTCATCATAACTTTTCTATCGACTCTAAGCTACCATGATGCATTGTTAAATGGATCTAACCTTCTCGAAAATTTACTCAACTAGCTATGGTCCCAAAATATTTCATTCCCTAACTTCATCATAGTATATTAAAGTTATTCACTTATTTTCATAGAGGTATTCATAATGATCCATCAAAATACATGAGTTAAATATATTTTTTGTAATAAAATTCAACCAAAGTAATGTTTTTATCCCAACCTCCTTTGAAATCAATAGATCATGATCTAATAATACCATATAGGATTTGAATTGACCTATCATAATGACCATCTATTTGAGAATTATATATAGTGTTGAAGCTCAAATCCCTTTCAAATATTTCTAGATACTTCTATGAAATTTCTAGGTAAACCACAAATCTCTATTAGATATAATTGAGAGTGGTACTTTATGCATCCTTATCACTTCCTTGACATATAACCTGAAAATCTGATAAAGAGGTAAATTTTATCTGATAGATATGAAATGTATTGATTTTATAAGCTGATAGACTATAACCCAAATTGAATTATTCACTTTAGATTTATTGTTAAGTCCCAGGATGAAATCTACTATCATGTTTTCCCATTTCCACTCGGGTATGGGTAATAGTTGTAACATACCCTTATACTTCTTTCTCTCAGCCTTAACTTGTCAGTATACTAACTGCTGAGATACATACTCCATAATATCTCCCTTAATGTTATCCTACTTGAAATTATCTTAAGATATCTATACATCTCCATACTTTCGAGATGAAAATATAATAATAAACTATGAGCTTCATCTAAAATATCCATTAATTTTAGTATTAATGAGGAACATACTCTATTCCCAAACCTTATCATTCCATCACTATCATTACTAAACTAAGGAACATTCCATGGTTTCTTTTATAGATTTAAATATTACTTTTTTTCTTTAATAATCACGCTAAAAGATTTTTTAACATTCATATTGGAAAGATAGGATCCTTCTCCTTTCGTTATGATTTAAAGGTCCATCTTCTAAAAATCTGTAACTATTATTTTTCTTTCAATCCTCATCATATAAAAACTAGCAAGTTCCATCTTACATAGAGCATCAAAAACCTTATTCACCATCCCAGGGTGGTAATGTATTGAGAAGTCATAATATTTACTTAGTTCTAACCATCTCATTTTGGGCATATTCATCTCTTTCTTTGTGAATATATACTTAAATATTTTATAATTGATATATATTCCACACCTTTGCTAATAAATATAATACCTCTATATCTTAAAATAAAACATTAGAATTACTTGTTCTATATCATAATTCAGGTAATTTTTCTCATGAAACATCAATTTGAATTAAGAATAAGATACTATCATGTCATTTTATATGAGAAAACATCTCTATCCCATCTTTGGTGCATCACTATAGATCACTAAACCTTCTCCAATTCATAGTAGTGTGAGAAAAGGTACACTGGCCAAGATTCTATTTAGTTCCTTGAAATATTCTTCACATTCATCATTCGAATGGAACTTGGATCCCTTTCATCTCAAATTGGTTAGTGGATTTGATATCTATGATAAATTCCTCACAAAGTGTTAGTAGTTTCTATCTAACAAAATAAAAATATTTATTCTTGCCCCCATGATTTTTCATATCATTGTTTAATGATTTTTGTCTTTGAGGTAACCACAGATATACCCTCTATTTGAATTATATAACCCAAGAATGTTACTTTCTATATCCATAATTCACATTTAATCAATTTATAATAAAACATATCCTTCCTCAAAATATTTAACCCAATCGTCAAATAATCTTAGTACTCTTTATTTATCTTAAAATAAATAAAAATATCATCTATAAAGACTAAAAAAACTGATCAAGGTAGTATCTAAAGACTCTATTCAATATATATATGAATATTTTTGTAGAATTGGTAACTCTAAATGGAATCACTAAAAATTCATAATGACCCTAACTTATACAAAATTTATCTTGTATATGTCCTCATTTTCTTCAATAAAATGATGATATCCAAATCAGAGTTTAGTCTTTGAAATTAATTGATCTCCTCATGGTTGATCAAAAAATCCATAAATAGTCTATAGAGGATACTTGTTCTTGATATTGATCTATTATGTTCTTGGTAATAAACAAAAAGACACTTTGACCCATATTTATTATTAATATAAAGAACTAGTTCACCCCATGGTGATGTAATTGGTGGAATGAATCCCTTATCAAGATTATTCTTATTCAATTACTCCAACTCAATTAGGTCCATTATATAAGGATTATTTGAAATAGGTGAAGCACTAGGTATAAGTTATATTGAAAACTCAACTTCATAATTTGAGGAAATACTATGCCATAATTCATGAAATTCATAACCATATTTCCTAACAATAGAAATATCTTCAATGTTTAGTTTATCCCAAACTCTTTGATATAAATACCCATCATGAATAGGTAATAGGACCACTAAAATGGAAGTTGTTTCCCTTATAATTTCATATTAATTCTCACACTGATAGACAATCATTGGTTCATTTATAATATTAAATTTCACTTCCCTTCCTCAATAATTGATATGTGATCTATATAAATAAATCCAATCCATTCCCAAAATCACATTAAATTCAACTAGAGGGAGAATCACAAGATTTATCTGAGGCACATTCCCATAAACTTCTATAGAATATGGGAAATAGAATTGATATGTGATCATCATAAAGTAATGCATTATCACTAATAATTTAACATCTAATCATTTAGGTGTGGGTGTGATGCTCTTATTAGATTCTTCAAATATAAATGAGTGGGTATAATAGGAATCAAATAAGGCATTTTCATATCTAGAGTGGATGATAAATATACTATTCACCACTTCTTTCTCAAGACCCGCTTCAGCAGTTGTGATTTAATGAGCATTCCCTTTTTATCTTGTCTTAAGAGGTTGTTAAGGATAGTTTTCATCATTAATATATGGATTCATATACTGGTTGTTATAATTCTCAAACTTCATGTAGTTATAGTAAAGTAGTGTGAGTGATTCATTAAGTTGGGATTTATCTCCATTCATTTCATTGACTTACCTCTTTACATCTCATACACATTCACTTTCTTTATGGAATTCCTTTCTACACTTCAAAAATTTACTAATTCCCTCAATATAATCTTACACATGATTCCTTAAACACTTTTCACATAGGAAGATTCATTTTGTTTACTCTATGGGTTTAATTATTATAATTTCCTTGAAACTCGATCTTTATCTTTTTATCAGAACCATGATAATGATGGGAATATCTACTCTATATTTATACCTTGAGATATAATTGAACAATTTCTTCATATCAACTTCGGTCCCTTGTGTTCAATAGCTTTTGGAAATACGTTTTTAATTCACTGAAGAACCAATCAATTTTCCTTTCAGGTTTGATGATAAAACTGAAATCATTCCTTGTGAGTCTTGTAATTTTTTACTCATAGGTTTCAATAAATTCATAATACTTTTAGATAATCTAAAGTAATTCAATTTAAATTTTAAAGTAAAGTTTCATGGAAAGTAATTACAGAAAAATACCATCTTAATCTCATCCAATTCCATAGAGTCAATTTATTCTTGTTACCTTATATTATTAATAAAATTCTACCATTGGTCTACTTCTCCTTCCAAATGATATATCTCAAGAAAAAAATTATTTTCAAATAAAACAAAAAATATCTTTTCATTAGTATTTGGAACCTAAGCATGATTCATAGCTTGAGATATTTTTATGAGTATAACAATAAGGTTTTTCACTCAATCTACCATGAAATTTTTTTAATCAATAGTAAACTCATTGAATTATATTTCACATTAATTTTTAACATTATTCTTACTAATTCCAGTAATTGAAAAAAATCAAAAAGCTTAGTGTAAGCACCAAGTTATAATAATAAGAGTGAGCAATCATATGATCATAAAAATTATTCATGAGATGTGATAGATTATGAAACCTTATTATCTACCAATGAAACTTTTATGTTCACCCTATATCAATTTAAATTAATCATACATTATCTTAAGTTCTATCCATATATTCTTCATAACTTAATCCTAGAAAATAAAAAATAAAAACAATACTATAATCCAAACAGAGGCATCCCAACCATATAATGTAGAAATATTTCAAAATTTTAGAAGAAAATTCCCTAAATTTTATAATAATGCATTCCCCAAAACCATAAATGTTAATTTTCATTATAGAAAAGATAAATTATCATCTTATTTCATTAAATATATTTAATATATCCCTCAATGTTCTTCTCTCAAAGTACCCTTGTTATATATAAATTTACAAAAAAAATCATAACCTGGTAAAAATGGAATCATAAGAAAAGTTATAAACATGGGAGATATCAATTGATGATCATATGAAATAATAATATAAACATAAGGGTATGAGCGCACAATCATAGCTTACAATGTTCATACCCAATCATTTATAGCTCATAAATCATGATTAATAGAATAAATCATTATCATGTCAAAATAAAGGAGTCATAAGAGTAAGGAATCATCATTAATAAATCATAATACATTAGAGAATATCATAAGAATAATAATATGTCCTAATAATTTTGACATAATCATAATCATATAAAATCGTTTCATTATTCAAGGATCACTTCCAAAACCATTATCACCTAATGGAAAAATTCCTATAATAGATTGGGATCACTCCCCATCCTATTTTTATCCTTATAATGGGTTCACTCCCTATCCACTTTCATATTATCTCATGAGATATCAATCATTTTCCAATTAATTAAAGGGATGTATAATTCCAATACTACCCATCATATAATGAAAACCATAAAAAAGTATGTTAGGACCAAGATGATTATTATAGTGATTGTATCCAAGTATTTTCTTTTCTTTTTAAAGAACTTTAAGAAGAAAGGTAAAATCACCTCACTTTATATTTGGTGAAATTTGGACTCGCCGTCAGATTTAGAGAATTGGGCTCATAATGCTTAAGAAGGTCCATCCTATTCAGGTAAAGTTATCTAGAGGAACTCATCGGATTCACCCTGAATCTAGAATGAAAGGATAGATCATATTGAGAATAAATCTTACTGTAAGTAAATGGTCATCAGATTCACTATGAATCTGGTTGATGAAGAATCAGGGTCTTCATGATCGAAGTCTGTCTGACTATGATAAATCAAATGTGATTATTCTTTGCTGATCTTGGAGTTCTCATAAATCATAAGTATGTTGTGAAACTTATTATGCAGGATTTATAGAAGAAAAAATAAGTGAAATAGATGACTTAGATTGAAAGTGACTTGACGACACTCATACAAGCTATTTAGAATGGTGTAACTCATCTAGCTTGGATGATTACTACCCGTTGGATAGAATGAAATCATTTGCTCACTAAGCTGAACTACATCATCACACATGTCTATCGGTAAGAAAACATGATTACTGATATCTTTTCAAACATTGGAGTTAATCAAAACATGACATGGTGCCAAGACCTCCCTGCTACTTTTATTCCTTTCCATATGAAATATTGTAATATGATCCAATACTTTAGACTCTTATAATCTTTCATTTAATAAATTTGGTGCTTTGGCCACTTAGGTCAAGGAATCATCCTTTTAAAAAAAAGAAGTGTGTTCGAGATCAAATTCAGCACAATCATATTCAGACAAATCAAATTTATAGTGATCGTATTCGATATGAGAATGAAATAATAGTGTTTATGTAAGAATGGAAAGTCAAAATACATTCCTTGGAAATTTAGATGATGTTAAAGATCATCCTAAATTTTCAAAGTCGTGAAAAAATTCATGATACAAGATGGAGTTTGTGAAATAATGAATTTGATGAGAAAAGAGAAAGAAACTGCCAAGTGGTATCACTTTCCAAAGAAAAATAAGCTACTGATCAGACTCAGTATGCCATCATATTCTGAGAAAGAATTATATGAAATCCAATTAAGTCAAAGAAAATAATAGAATGGTGTGTCCAAAATCAAGTGTAATTTAAAGTTTAATCATTAATGTATTCAATCATTTTTAAATGTTTTAATTACTTTTTTTATTATTCAAGTGTGTCAAGAAAAATAAATATGTATTTCAAATGGTTTAAGAGAAGATAGAAATAAAATATATGAATATTTTTTCAATGGGGGTATGAAATTAAAAGAAGATGTTTTGCCTCTCCAAGTGTGTCAAGAGACATCATATTTTGGCATTCCCACCAAAACCATCCATGGGCCACCTATAAAAGGTGAGTATACTTTGAACTTTTTATGACTGATGTATTATCCACCATATAAGAGAGGTAACCTTCAACTTTATAAGGAGAGAAATAAGTTCTCGTATTGAGCCTTCGTTGAAAAAAAATTTAGGAAGAGAAGTGAAAGGAGAAGAGACAAGATTGCAACATTGTATTAGGTTGTTCATTGTATTCAATTGTCTATCGAATTATGTTTGTCATCGTATTCGGATGGTCATTAGATCTATCTAAATTAATCGGGTTGGAGATTTCCATTTTGGGATTTCTGGACTAAGGATGTAAGTATTATAAATTGTCTTGATCATATTCTGAAAGAGCTACATCAATCATATTGGTAAAATAGGATTTAAAGATCAAAGTAGGCATATCGGTTTTAGAAATAATATATGGAGAATTGGAGTGAGAAGATCATACTAGAAAATTGTATTTGAATTATATTTCAAAGTCCTTGAAGTTCTTACCATCTTCTAGGTAATAAATTGAAAAAAATAAGAGGAGTACATTTGTGAAGTTGAAAAAAGCACAGGTAACATGCATTGTTACAAAAATATTATTTTTCTCTATTTATACTAAGAGGGCGCACACACACTATTTGATTGATTACAAATTACTATACAAGTGAAAGGGTATATCATACTTGTTGTAATCTAATGATTTTGTTCTAGTGGATCATGTGGTATTGGATTATTTCTAAACCGTACCAAGGATGTAGCTATTCTTATTAAATTGTGAACCTTGTAAATACTGGTGTTCCTATGGATTTTTGTTTGAATTGTTTATTAATCAGGTAATTAATTTTTTAAAAGGAGGTGAAGGTTGATTCATGGAAACATAAAATAAAATAGTATCACTAATTCACCCCCTCCCTATGGCATTCCTCCTTTTTATTGCATAACCTTTCATTACATTTTACAAACAGAGGATCTTTAAAGTCTAGTGTCTTGTAAATCAAGAAAAATATAACATGAAAAAATAAAACACTCATTTAAATTCCCATGAAAATCTTCTTGAAAATTTCATCCTATGTACAATTACTACATCTCATAACCTAGAGACATACATCAAAGTAAATGGTGAGCTAAAGGCCGAGTAAGGAAACCAAGGGAATTAGTTTACTTTTGATATCAATAAGAACTTGATGAAAACCCATAAGACATGAGAAATGGAAAACAAGGAATAACATAATGAAAAGAACTTGAATCATAACTTGAATATATATCTACAATATTTAATTCAGACATTCATGAACAAATCACAAAGGTTCATCCCCAAGGTGTCATGAAAATTACCAAGGTTGTTCACCAAGGTATCGTGAAACTTTTCATCTCTAGAGATTAAATTCTTTACCCAATTCATTGAAGCTCTATCAGGTCACACCCTTAATATATATTTATTTTCATGTGATACACATAGATAATATTCATACATTTCATAAATAACCCATAGAGAGTAAAAGAAATGGGTTTCACTTCAAAATCGTGATGTTTTAAACGTGCTTAAAAACACGATTGTTATGTCATTTATAACCCATGAAAAAGGAATGAGGGTTTCATGTATTTCAATTCCAAAATCAAATATATCATTATTTTTTCTTTATGAATACCCATATAAATGAAACCGGTTTGGGTATTCATATAAATAAAATAATATAATTTCATGAGAAAAAGAGAGAGAGATTTTGAGATGAAAATTATGCAGCATAACGGCTATACAACATGGTTTTAGAAAACATTGAAAAGAGAGGGTAAAGGAGTAAACCATTCATAAATAAATCATGACATAGTATAGGGGAAGAATAAAATTTAAATAAGATCATTGTATGGATGTTTGAATAACATATCACATAAAAAAGGAAACATGATAGAAAAGAGATGATGTGATTTCTTTTACCAAAATTCGATAGTGTAACAACATCTCTTAAAAATCTAGAAAATTAGTTGATGAGAGAGGAAAGTGTATCTCATCATTTGGACAATAAATGGATAGCAATAATGATATATAAGAACATAACCCCACATAATAAAGTGGAAACTATGAGAAATAACATAAACGAAGTCATGACATAAAAGAGGAGGGTGAAAGGGTCCCTTACCTTGAAGAGTGACTTTCAAAGCTCAAAGGTTGGGACCTTGGGGGATTGAGGGAACCTTGAGAGGACTCCTTGGGAGGAAAAAAGATGAGATATTTGTTGAGGAGGATTTTGGGATGAAATGAATGAGGGAATGGCTTGGTATTTATAGGAAAAGTGGGGGAATATTTAATTAATTTCCAACGGACACCTCATTAGTGGTATTTGAAAAACCATGGGCTTTTCCATGGTATTGACCATTTGGGACACCTCATAGCATATATTACTATTCACAAGTCAACTATAATGATTATATCATTATTACATCATTAATGATGTCATTAAAGACACGGAAACTCAAAAATTTATTTTCACTATTCACCGAAAAACAAAACATTTTATAAAAATATCATAAATTCATCATAACCTAGTATCAAAGTTCTGAATTAAAAAATGAACTCCATTAAATAAAAATAATATTCTTAATATTTTTCATTTAATTTTTAAATAAAATCATTATTTTTTCCAAATAAACAACTTTAAATCTATAACTTATTTTGTAACACCTTGAAAAAGTAATCAAGGTTCCATAAAATTATCAAATAAAAATAATACAATAAAGTAACAATTTATGATTACATTTTATGAAAATAAATTTCCATTTTAAATTATTAAATTTATTATAAAATTGTAAATAAAATATTTATGACATACAAAGATACGAAAACTTATACTATGACCGTTTTTTTTAATTTTAAGATGTCTAAATTGTATTTATACATTCATGGATGAAGTTTTTATTTTTTTGGACAATTTACTATTCATTACTATTCATAAGGGTATATTACTATTCATACTTTACTATTCACTAAAAATTAATTTGATCTTATTAGACTCTAAATTTCTCACTGGTCACAACTTCAGAAGACCATTTTTTGAAAATCATTTTACATTATTAATTATTTAAAGTTTACATAAATATTTCAAAATACCTTTTTTCCAAAATTCACTAGTAAAATGGAACTATAAATTCAACTTACATTTACAAAGATATTTGAATTTCACCTACTTTTCCATAATAAGAAATAAAAATTTAATTTATACAAAATTTTTACAGAAGTAACTAAATTCATGTTACATAGCCCTTTATAACACCTGTATAGGACCTAAGTGTAAGGTGTGCTATGGTGATAGAATCTTGGGGAAGCTCGGACAATATTGCATGAGTGATGATTTCTCTCAGCTTGAAATTCTCCCTTAGGTGATTTCATTCAAGATTCACATGTTGAAGTTCGGCTTGGGCTTGGTCCAGAGCAAAGCCCAATGATGTTACCACCTTCCCAAGCTCCGACATATAGGCTTTGTATGGTCTGATTCTACTAGATGATGCCATCAACTATTATTTTTGTATTAATTAACCAAGATCACTTGTATTTATAAACAATAATTATAATTCTAAGAGTTTAACTTCCAATGGTTACATTGACCAACAGTCCCATAACAGTCAAAACAAAACAGTCTCATTTAATTATACTCACTTCATTAATTAAAGGATATAGTAATGTTGAGTATAAAATAAAATAACACAAAAATTTAGGAAACAAATAGTATTCCAAAGTTCGAGTCGTTACATTCTTCCCCACTTAAGAAATTTTTTCCCCAAAATTTTTACTTGTACCCTAACAAGAGAAAAGGTGTGGATACTTCTACCTCATAGACACTTATGGTTCCAACTTGGCTTCTTCACATTTGTGGTTCCTTCGCAACACCTTAACAAGGTGGGTAGTCTTGTTGCGTAGAACCTTTTCTCTACAATCCAAGATCTCCATGGGATGCTCCTCGTAAGAGAGGTCATGTTCCAATTGTACCACCTCTCTATTTAGTACATGTGAAGGGTCAGGTATGTACTTACACTAGAGGGATACATGGAATACATCATGAACTGGTGATAGATTTGGAGTAAGTGAAATCTGATAGGCCACTGCTCCTATGTGATCAAGGATTTCATCAGGTCCAATGTACCTAGGGATGATCTTCCCTTTCTTCCAAAACTTCATGACTCTCTTCCAAGGTGAAATTCAAAGAAATAACTTGTCACCAACATCAAACTCCAAGTCCCTTCAATGGTTGTCGGCATAGATAATTTTCCGACTTTGAGCAGCCTTAAAGTGTTGCTGGATGGAGTGGACTTATTCAGTCATATCTTTCACAATATCAGGCCCAATAAGCTCTCTCTCACCAGATTAATCCCATCAAGTGTTAGCTCTATATAGCTTCCCATCTAGAGCTTCATAGGGTGTCATTTGAATGCTCGAGTGGAAGCTATTTTTGTAAGAGAACACAACTAAAGGGAGATATTGATCCCATCCACATTTAAATTCCATTGAGCATGTTCTAAACATATCTTCTAGTGTTTTAATAGTCCTTTCATATTGTCCATTAGTTTGGGGGTGATAGGCCATACTGAAATTCAATTAAGTGCTCAGAGCATGTTGAATACTTCTCCGGAATTTTGATGTGAACCTTGGGTTACGATCAGATGCAATAGAAAGTGGAACTCCATGCAGCCTTACCACTTCCTTCATGTAAATCCTTGCAAGTTGATCAAGAGGTAAATCTTCCCTAATGAAGATAAAATGGGCATTATTGTTGAGAAGGTCCAAAATAACTCATATCGCATTATTTCCTTTGGATGTTCTTGGGAGACCAGTAACGAAGCCCATAGTGATATTGTCCCTCTTCCATGCTGGTATGGGTAGTGGTTGCAATACCCCTTTAGAAAGTTGTCACCTGGCCTTCACTTTCTGATATACTAGACACCTTAAAGTGTTGTCAGCAATCTCCATTTTCATATTATCCCACTAATAAGGATCAGGAAGGTCCTTATATATATTTGTGCTTCCAAGATGTATAGAGAAAGTAGAGTTATGAGCTTCATCCATCATCTCCTTCTTTATTTCCAGAATTAAGGAGAACATAGTCTTGTACAAAATTCTAGTACACCTTCTTGATCAATATTGAACTCAGGAAACTTTTCATCTTTCATAGCCTCAAACTTCTTCTGTAAAAAAGGATCTTCTTTCTGAGCTTTCATGATCTTCTCTAGTAATGACGATTGCAAAATCATTTGGATTAGGGTTGATGATGTCCCTTCCCTTATAATTATAATGTCCAGGCTTTACTAGGTCATTGATCAAAGGATCTCTTTGAATCCTCATCATAGACAGAACAATTGGGTATTTCCTGCTTATTGCATCAGTGAATTTTTTTGATCTTTTGGGATGATAATGAATTGAACAATCACAGTCCTTGAGAGGTTCCAACCATCTCCTCTATCTAATGTTCAATTACTTTTTTGTGAAAATATACTTCAAACTTTAATGGTCTATGTATATATCACATATATCCCCATAAAGAAAGTGAATCCATATCTTTAGAGCAAAAACAACCACAGCTAGCTTCAGATCATGTGTAGGATAGTTCTTCTCAGGATTCTTCAATTGTAGAGATTCATAAGCAATGACTTTGTCATTTTTCATGAGGACGCACCCAATCCCTTTCAGAGATTCATCTTTAAAAATAATGAATCTTTCTCCACCTGAGGGCATATTTAACATGGGTGTAGTAACCAATCTATTCTTCAGCTCTTGGAAACTTTCCTCACACTCCTTTTTCTATATGAACTTGACCTCTTTTCAAGTTAACTTGGTTAATGGATTATAAATTCATGAAAAGTTTTTCAAAAACCTCCTATAATATCCCGCTAAACCAAGTAAACTATGAATCTTAGTTATTATTTTAGGTTGAGGCCACTCTTATATAAATTTTGCCTTTTCAGGTTCAATTGTGATTCCTTCATTGGTTACAATGTTCCCCAAGAAAGAAACTTAATGTAACCTAAATTCAAATTTGCTAAACTTCCAAAAAGTCTCTCCTTCTGTAGAGTTTGCAAAATAACCCTTAGATGATCTTCATAATCCTCATGAATTTTGGAATATATCAGAATATCATCAATAAAAACTACCAAAAAGTTATCAATTTAGTCCTTCAATACTCTATTCATCAAATCCATAAAGATAGCAGGTGCATTAGTCATTCCTAGGGGCATAACAACAAACTCATAATGCCCATATCTTCATCAAAAGACAGTTTTTGGAATATCTTCTTTCTTCACTCTCAATTAATGATTACCATATCGAAGATCAATCTTAGAGAATAATTGATCCCCACAAAGTTGGTCAAATAAGTCCTCAATTCTTGGGAGAGGTTATTTTTTCTTCATTGTGATCCCGTTCAGTTCTCTATAATCAATGTATAGCTACATCGATCCATCCTTCATCTTCACAAAGAGAACTATTTCTCCCCAAGGAGATACACTTGGTCAGATAAACCCCTTCTCCAAAAGATCTTGGAGTTACTTCTTTAATTCCTCTAACTCCACATTTTCCATCCTAGACGAGGTCTTTGATATTGGATGAGATCTAGGTACGAGTTCAATGGAGAACTCTACCTCTCTCTCTGGGGGAGGTTCGGGAAACTCTTCAAAAAATACGTCAACGTATTCCTGGATGATGGGGACATTTTCTATACTTAAAATCTCATTTACTTCTTATTATTCACCGATAAACTCCATAAAGAAGGATATAAGAGGTTCTTCTAGACAAAGATCTGATTGAGATATCTCTCCTTGGAAGATAATCGTATGTTTTCCATTCCAGACTACTAAGATTTACTTGCTTCTAAATTTGATCATAGTATTATACTTTGAGAGCATATCCATACCTAGTATAATGTTGAATTACAACATGGGAATGACTACTAGATTTGCGATAATATTGTGCTCAGTAAAGTAAATACTAGAGTTTCTAAACACTGATGATTCTTGGAAAATCCAACCAGGAGTCTTGATTGACAACTCTACATTTATCAAATCGGGGGTTGATTCAAAATTCATTACAAACTTGGAGAAAATAAAGGAATGTGTAGAACCAGAATCAAACAAAGTACATTCTGGCTTTGAGATAACAACAAGAGTACCTACCACCACATCATTTGGTGCTTCAAATTCATTCGTAGTGATAGAAAAAGCACGAACTTTCTCCCCTAGCCTATGCTGAGGCTGATGGTGATTCCCCTCTACTTCCCTCGGATTTGTAATGTGATTGGAAGGGTGCCCAAGTTATCCTCACTTATATCATTGGACATTAGGTAGGTCCTCCACCATCTTCCCCTTGTCATTAGTGTTGGGAATTTGAGGCTTCACCTCGCTACAACAATTCTGTGCGATATGGCCATCTCTTCCACACTTTTAGCACTTCTTGCTCCCGAGAAAATAGTTCCATGAGTGCTTCTTCTCACATTTATTACACATGGGACATTGAACTTTCTTTCCTCCTCTTCCCTCATCGAAGCTACTCCCTAATCTTGGCTCCATCGATATGTTCTTGTTACTGGATTTGTGATACCATTGTGTTTCACCAAACTCCAGATCAATTTTCATCACACTCTGCAAAATCTCCTCATTGTTGTCATAGTCTCAGTTGGCTAGATTCTTCTGCAGATGAGATCTTAGTCCACCAAACAATATATTAACCTTCCCACTAGGATCCATGACAAATAATTAGGTGTAACAGGAAAGCCTCATGAAGTTCATCTCGTAGCTTCCCATAGACTCATTCTTCTTCTTATTCAGCTTGAGAAACTCCCTCTCCATTCTTGTTCTCATGGAATGATGGAAACACTTACTGAATAAGATCCCTCTAAACTCTTCCCACTCCATAGCTTCAACCTCCACTCTTGGCCTCGTGTTTTTAATCAGTTCCCACCATTTATTAGAATCTCCCTCTAATTGAAAGACATCCAGGGTGACCTTCTCTTGCTCTGAATAGCGGAGCATAAAAAAGATATTCTCTATAGAGTTGGTCCACTATTCAGAAATCAATGGGTCTATTGATCCACTAAAGGTTGGTGGTCATTGACGCATAAAGGACTCAACAAAAAGTCATTCCCTTTGCGGTGAGATCAGTATCTCAGCTTGATTCAAGTTATTTCCCATAACATGAGTCAGTTGGTTCATCATTCTCATGAAAGTTTCCATTATAGCTTCCATCGGAGTGTCATCAGTGCATGGTCCATTGTTGTCACCCTTTTCATGGCTTCTCCTATTGCCTTCCATTTTCTAAAAGAATAAAACATTAGTTAGAAGCTTATTTCATTTACAAATCTTTTATCTATAAATGACTTTATGTATTAAAACTTCATGCTTTAAACAATTACATTTCTTTATAAATCATACATAATGATTCATAAAAAAACTTATGATTAACTAAACATATCCCCCATGAGTGTCGTAACAAAGAGTGTAGCAAGGCCCGTTGTCATGTAACAGGATACCCCGGGTTAAGCCCAAAACATCTTGTCAGAGTTTTCACTCCTATGTACAACGGTTCCAGAGATGCCTCTACCTTCTCGTATCCAGACACTGATGTATTTTCTTGATAAACCACTTACTCAATACTCACCAAAATACCAAGAAGTTTTCTTATATTTAAAATTTTCTATAGGGTTATTCCTAAATTTGTCATAGACTAATTTCAATAAATAACTAAACTATCCTTTGATACCAATTATGGCATCTTGCATTTTTATTACATAACTTTTCATTACATTTTAAAAATAGAGGATCTTTAAATTCTAGTGTCTTGGAAATCAGGAAAAATAAAACATGAAAACTTAAACACACTTTTAAATAACCTTGAAAATTTTCTTGAAAAGTTCATCCTATATACAATTACTAAATCTCATAACCTGGAGACATACATCAAACGAAATGGTGAGATGAAGGTCCAATAAAGAAATAAAGGGAATTAGTTTACTTGTGATATCAATAAGAATGTGAGGAAAAACCATAAGATGTGAGCAATGGAAAAAGAGGAATAACATAATGAAAATAACTTAAATCATAACTTGAATATGTGGATACAACATTTAATTTAGACATTCATGAACATATCACCAAGGTTCATCCCCAGGGTGTCATAAAAATTACCAAGGTTCATCCCCAAGGTGTCATAAAAGTTACCAAGGTTATTCACCAAGGTATCATGAAACTTGTCATCTCTAAAGATTAAATTCTTTACCCAATGCATTAGAGCGCTATCAGGTTTCACCCTTAATATGTATTTATTTTATTGTTATACACATAGATAATAGTCATACATTTCATAAATAACCCATAGAGATTAAAATAAATGGGGTTCACTTAAAAATCATTACGTTTTAAAATTGTATAAAAACATGATCATTATGTCATTTATAACCCATGGAAAAGGAATGATGGTTTCACATATGTAAATTATAGAATAAAATATATTGTTATTATGTCTTTATGAATACCCATAGAAACTAAACTTGTTTGGGTATTAATATAAATAAAATAATAGAATTTTTTAAGAAAAAGAGAGATAGATTTTGAGACAAAAATCTTGTAGCATAACGGTTATACAACATGGTTTTAGAAAACATTGAAAAGAGAGGGGACAAGACTCAAACACTCAAAAATAACTCATTAAATAGTATAGGGGAATAATATAATTTAAATAACATCATGTTATGGATTTTTTAATGACATACAACATAAAAGGGAAACATGAAAGAAAATAGATAATGTGATTTCTTTTACCAAAATTCGGCAGCCTAACAGTGTCTCCTAAAAATCAAGAAAATCAATTGATGAATGAGAAAAGGGTCTCTCATAATTTAGAAAATAAACGGACATAAATAATGATATAGAATAACATACCCCCACATAATAAAGTGGAAACTAGAAGACATAACATAGAGGAATTCATGACTTAAAAGATGAGGGTGAAAGGTTCCCTTACCTTGAAGAGTGACTTCAAAAGCTCGAAGGATGGGACCTTGGGGGTTTGAGGGCACCTTGTGAGGAATCCTTGGACAGAAAAAACACAATAGATTCATTGAGGAGGATTTTGGAATGAAATTAATGAGGGAATGGCGTGGTATTTATAAGAAAAGTGAGGGAATATTTAATTAATTTACAAGGGACACCTCATCGATGGTATTTGAAAAACCATGGGCTTTACCATGGTATTTTAACATGGTATTGGCCACTTGGGATATTTCAAATAATATCTTACTATTAAAAAGTCAACCAAAATTATTACATCATTAATTATGTCATTAAATACACTAAAACTCAAAACTGTATTTTCACTATTCACCGAAAAACAAAACATTTTATAAAAATATCATAAATTCACTATAACCTAATATTGACGTTATGAATTCAAAAATGAATTCCATTATACGAAAATAATTTTTTAAATATTTTTAGTTTAATTTTTAAATAAAATGATTATTTATTCTAAATAAACAACTTTAAATCTGTAACTAGTTTTGTAACACCTTGAAAACGTAATCAAGGTCCCATGAAATTATCGTATAACCATAAGAAAATAAATTAAAACTTTATGATTACATTTTATGAAAATATATTTCCATTTTAAATTATAAAATTAATTATAAAATTTTAAATAAAATATTTATGACATACAAAAATACCAAAACTTATGCTATAATCTTTTTTTCACTTTTAAGATGTCTAAATTGTATTTATACATTCATGGGTGAAGTTTATATTTTTTTGGCCAATTTACTATTCATTACAATTCACTACTATTCATAAGTGTATATTACTATTCCTACTTTACTATTAACTAAAAATTAAGTTGATCTTATTAGACTCTAAATTTCTTACTTGTCAAAACTGTAGAAGACCATTTTTTGAAAATCATTTTACATTATTAATTATTTAAAGTTTACATAAATATTTCAAAATACCCATTTTTCCAAAATTCATTTGTAATATGGAACTATAAATTCATCCTACATTTATTTGGAAATTTCAAATTCACCAACTTTTCCATAATAAGAAATAACAATTTAATTTATATATAAGATTTACACAAGTAACTAAGGTCACATTACACATCCCCTTATAACACCTACACAGGACCTAATTGTAAGGTGTGATATGGTGATAGAATCTTGGGGTGGATCAAATAACATTGCCCAAGTGGTGATTTATATCAGATTGAACTTCTCCCTTAGGGGATTCTGTTCAAGCTTCACATGTTGAAGTTCGGCATGGGCTTGGTCCAGAGCAAAGCCCAGTGATGCTACATCCTTCCCAAGCTCTGATAGATGGGCTTCGTATGGCCCAAGTCTACTAGATGAGGCCATCAACATTTATTTCTATATTAATTAACAAATATCAATTGTATTTATAATAAATAATTGTAACATTAAGATTTTAGCTTCCAACGGTCATATAATATTCAAAACCCAATAGTCTCATTTAATTATACTCACTTCATTAATTAAAGGATATAGTAATGTTGAGTATAAAATAAAATAACACACAAATTTAGGAAACAAATATTATACAAAAGTTCGGGTCGTTACACTTCCCCTCTTAGTGATATAGATACACTGACTATGCAATTTCAAGTGGTATCAAAGCGTAGGTTCCCTTCTCTTATTCTCTGTTGATGGAGAATATTAATTGTGTGAACGGTAAAGGTATTTCGGTGTTTTATTGTAAGGATTATCATATCTGTAAAGATAGAATGTTTTCCTATCTCATGCCTATCAGTTATGATGTTTTTGAAGCTTCAATAGTTGGATTTCCTCCTATTAATGAAAAATTTCCTCTAACCTCTCTGGATAAGAAGAATCATGAGAATTTTGGAAAAGAGAATAATTTTTTGATATAATAACTTTCTAAAGGTGAATACCTAAGGGTGAAATGTGTTGCTATAGCCAAAGTTATATTGGATAAATTTAAAAACATATATAAAGTCAATACAAAATTAAATAATTCAAAGTAACATATCTAGATATTGAAGTATGAAGATTTGAATATGGGTGAATGTGAATCTATTAGTGAATTATTTACCAGGGTAAATGACATTGTCAGCACTATTATATGTCTTGGTGAAAACCTTGATGATTCTATAGTTTTTGAAAAGATCTTGAGAATCCTTCCAGACAAGTTTGAAGAAAAAATTTCTTCACTCAAAGACAGAGTTCCTGAAACATTATCTCTAGATTATTTTCATAGCACTCTCATCACTTATGAAATGAGAAGGGATAAATCTATGAAAATAAAAACAAATGTTAGTAGAGAAATGTAATTTCAAGGATGTAAATAAAGTAAAATCAAATAAGATTTTTATTGAAAATGAAGCTGGTGATTCCAATTCTAAAAATGAGGTATGTAAAAATCATGATTATATTTTATCCTTGTTTTTTAAAAATGTGAAATGATGTACCGGGAAATAGAATGGGAAAATTCCCTTGAAATGATTTGAATATAGAGACATTGGACACTTTTTGGTTAATTGTCCTCTAAAAAAGAAATAATAGGACAGTGATGAAGAATAAATAAATCCAAGAAGATTGTGGAAGAAACAAGAAGATAAAGGAAAATTATATTCCATGAGGAAAGAAGGTAAATTCTAGAAATCCAAAAGAAGAATTTTTCTATATAAATATGATGAATAATAAGATAGAGATTTTGAATCTAAAAAATTAATTGATAATGGTATTGAGAATAGTTTTATTGTAATAGTGAATTATGAAGAATTTGGAAGCAGTAATTCTAAGGAAGAAGAAACTCAACGTTGAAAGAATAGTTGAAATAATGTATAAGAAAGATCATAAGGCTTGAAAAGAAAAAGAAAATTTGGAATATGAATGTACCGCAAAAAGAAATTAATAGTTTTTTTCTTATTATAAGGTGCAGTTGGTAAAATAAATTGATGATTTAAGAAAATATCTTGAATAAGAAAATAATCATAATGAGCATCTGGAAGTGAAGTTTAAAGAAAATGAAGAAAAGCTAGAACTTTTCCAACAAAATCTATCTCAAACCGAGATAAGAAATATTTGTTTCAAGATATCTATTACTAAATTTGGTGAAATATAACGAAATTATAAACCTTAGAAGGTTCAATAAAATTTACCTTTAAAGCGTGAGAAGAAATATGGAATTGTTTCTATGAAGAAGAAGGCTGGTAAAGTTATGTATGTGGACAAGATTGAAAAAGTGAAGATTTCAAAAGTTTCAAATTATACTAAATCTAAAAATGATTTATCTAGATCCTAAAATGTTTCAAATACTTTAGAATCTAATAAATATGCGAAGAATAAGAATAATCCTATTGATACCATAATGGTTGCTGGCTCAGAAAAGAAAGAAAGGAAAGTTACTGAGAAACGTATTCATAATTCCACTCAGTATGGAAGTTTCTAAGGAAAATGCACTTTTTAGGAAAAAAAAATTTTATTGTTGAGGATTTAAACAAATGTAAAATATGTGTTGGTTCAACTAACAACATTTATATTACCCCAAAAGTTATTAATGGAAAAGGTTGAGGGGGAGTCGGTTCCCTCAAAATAAGAAGTCTGAGAAGGTTGTTTTGAAGAAACCTGAGAAAGGTGGAGTAAGAATTGAAAATAGGTTTCAACTATTTGAAAGTATTTTTTAAATATGTGAACAGGATGTACATATTGAAAAATGATGTCTTGTTTTGTTTCTGGAACAACAAAAGATTCATAAAAATTCATAGAAGCTGATGGTGAAGAAAGCTAAAGAATAAGAAAAAGATCTTGTCGTTGAAACCACATTGAAAGCTACAAAAGGAGAACAACCATGGATTCTTTATAGTTGGTGTTCTTATCATATGATAGGAGATTTTAAATTTTTGAATAATTTGAATTATTTTAAAGAAGGAACAGTGACATTTGGAAATGATGAATCCTTGAAAATTTAAGGTGTTGGGTCAGACATCATTAAGAAATAAAAGAGGAAATCCAAGAAAATCCTATATGTTGATGGGTGGAAACACAATTTCCTAATTGTTTCATAATTGGGTGATGTGGGTAAAAATTTCATCTTCAAAAAATATGGATTTTTTTATTAAAAGTGGAGAAGATGGGAAGATTGTTATAAGATGATAATTTATAAAAGTAAACTCATTTCAGGTTGGTGAAATACAAAACTCTTGTTACATGAGTATGGTGGAAGAGAACTAATTGTGGCATAAAAGGTTGGGACACATGTGTCAAAGAAGCATAAGAAAGTTATATAAAATAGATATTGTCCGATACATTCTTGATTTACCAAGAAGAAGATATTTTTGTTTCACTATTTGTTAAAAAGTAAATATTACCAACTCATTGTATAAGAAAGTTGAGATTTGATCAAGATAGCCCCTAGAGCTGATTCATTCTGATATTTTTGGGTTGATGAGAAAACAATTAAAAAATTGAGATAAGTACTTCATCACTTTCATCAATGATTTTAATTGCATTACTTGTGTTATGTATATGAAACATAAATCAAATGGTTTGAAATTTTTTAAAAGTTTTAGAAGGAAATTAGAAAAGTAATGTGAGTATTCAGTGAATAATTTTAAAACAGACAATGGCGGTGAATAAAGAAGTCGATAATTTAAGTTATCTTGAGAATCATGGAATTAAGCATGAGTATATTTCCCCATAAACTCCTTAACAAAATGGGGTTTCTTAAAGAAATAATAGAATTATGGTGGAAATGAGAAAAAGTATGTTACTTGAAAATGGTCTTTCTCATCACTTTTGGAGTTAATCCATGAGTACTACTATTTATATACATAATTATTATTTATATAGGCCTCATTAAGATATGAATCCATATGAATTATTTTTATTGAAAAACTCCATATTTGAAAAACTTTAGAGTTTTTAGGATTCCATGTATTATATAGAATAAAGGTGGAAACTATTTAAAGTTTGATAAAAAAAGGTGAAGATGGAATCTTTCTCAGATATAATCCAGAAGGAATAGGAAATATATTCTTCATCAAATAAAAAACAATTTTTGATTCTATTGATGTGAAATTAATTGAAAGAGTTGTGAGATAAAAACATACTCATACAGAAAACAAAGTTGAGCAAGATAAAGAAAAAAAATTTGATAAGGATAATCTGACTAAGCTATTTATATTGATGAGGAATATATTTGAAAATATCATCCTAGGATAAGGAAGAAAGTGTAAACTCGTAATATCATTGGGGATCAACATCAGAAGGTTCAAACAATAAGAACAACAAAAGTTATTACTCATATTTCTTTGTATTCAAAAGTGGAGCTAAATGATGTGAAACAAGATTTTGAGTATTTGGAATTGGTTCAAACCATGAATGAAGAATTTTATTAGATTTAAAATAATGACACAAGGGTACTCATACCCAATCCAAAAAACAAAAAAAAATCATTGGTACAAAATGGATCTTTCGGAATAAGATGAATTAAGATGGTGAATTGAAAAGAAATAAGAAAATATTTTTTTTCAAAGGGTATTCACAAATTTAATGCAGTTATTTTGATGAAACCTTTGATTCAGTGGAAATATTATAGACAATTAGATTCTTTCTCATTATTGATGCACAACGAGGTTACAAGATCTTTCAAATGGATTTTAAATCCTCATTCGTGTATGGTGATATTGAAGATGAATTTTATATTCAAACACCTTGTGTCTTTGTTGTTGGGAAAGATGAAATCCATGTATGTTGATTGATAAAGGACTTTATGGGATAAAAAATGATCTCAGGGCATGGTATTCCAAATCGGATTCTTTCTAAAAGAATATTAGTTTTAAGAGAGGAAGTGTTGATAAAAATATTTACATTAGATAAAGTCAATATTATTCTATCATTTTAATTATTTATATTGGTTACATTATCTTTGCTAAGAATGATGAGAGAAGTTATGAAATATTTTCAGAATAAATAAAAAAGTTAATTGAAATTTCTATTCTGGGGGAAATGAATTACTTTCTTGGGTTAAAAATTTTACAGAAGGAGAAATACATTTTCATTTCTCAATAAAAGTATTCAAAGGAACTTCTCAAGAGGTTTAGCATGGAAAACTCAAAACCATATTCCACACTGATTATAGTGGGAATAAAGATGAGTAAAGATAGAGGTAGAAATAATTGTGTTAGAAATAATTTTAAAAGTTGATTAGGAGTTTTTTGTATTTGACTGCCTCAAGAACCGATATTGTTTATGATGTTACCTTATGTGAAAGATTTTAGAGGGATACAAAATAATCACATTTAATTTCTGGAAAAAAAATTCTCAGATACATCAAAGTCACAACAAAAATTTGGAATCAGGTATGGTAGGTTAGATATTACTGGATTGTTTGGGTATTCAGATGCTAATTGGGCAGGAAATGTTGACGAGAGAAGATACACGTCTAGTGGGGTATTCTTTCTGGGAAAGATTTGTTTTTTTTCATAAAAAGAAATAGAATTTATTAACTCTTAGTATTTATTAATATGGGTATGTTTCATCCAATAAAAACACTACTCAATTTATGTGGATGAAAAATCAATTGGAATATTTACTTATTGAATTGAAGTCACCCTTGTAATTGGGTTGGCATAATAAAAGTACAATAAATATCTACATAAATTTGGTTCACCATTCTCATTCAAAACATATTGATATCAAATATCATTTTATTAAATATCATGTGTAAAGTAATGAATTTATGCTATAGTATGTTCCAACATCGGAACATGTTGCTGACATTTTCACAAAACCTTTACCGAAGGAATATTTTTATTAATTGAGGTCAACCATGGGCATAAAACCTCTTTATCATCTAGGTTGAGGAATGTGTTTTTTTCCCATCTCTCATCTTAATTTTGGATTATATTTTAAAGGGGGATAATAACAATATTTTTTCATAAATAAATCCTTTTGTATGCATTGAAAAAGGAGAATTTGTGGGTATTCTATGAATTCAGAATTGTATTGTGTTTGAACTATTCTAACTATTTTTTGGAGTGGTTGTAGGAAACAATTTGTTTTATATTTCATGAAAGTTGAAGATGAAGAATATGAAGACAGTTTTCATAATCACTACTTTTGGATATATTGGTTTTTCTTTCAATTATTCTTATTTCCTATAATGATTTATCATACATAGGATTAGAATTATTTATATGTAATCTATTTATTGAGGATAAAATTTTAGTGATTTATGAAATTTGGTTGAAAACAAAATCTAAAGGGGGATATTTTTAGGACCAAGATGATGATTATGGTGATTTTATTCAATTATTTTCTTTTGTAGTCAAAGAAGTTTAAGAAGAAAGGGAAAATCACATCACTTTGTATTTTGTTAAGTTCATACTGACAATCAAATTTATATAATCAAACTCACAATTCCTAATAAGGACCATTGTATTTGGGTAAAGATGGTTGGAAGAACTCATCAAATTCACATTAAATCCGAAATTAAATGATCGATAATATTGAGAATGCATTTTTTGGAAGTAAATGGTTATAAAATTGAATATAAATCTGGTTGATGAAGAATAAGATTCTGCATGATCAAAGTCTTCATTACTAAGAAAAATAAAATGTGATGATGCATTGATGATCTTTGAGTTCTCATAAATCATAAGTAAATTCTGAAACATATGATGCAATATTTATGGAAGAAAAATTAAGTGAAAGAAATGTTGTCAATATTATTAAAATTGATCAGATCTGGATGGAAATAAATAAGGTTTCTAGAGATTTTATTCAACTTGATCATATTCAGAGCTGTTGGATTCATGGAAATCTTATTCAGGATTATAAGGAAAGAAGAGTTTTGATGTAAGAAATGGAAGTTACAATACTTTCCTTGGAAATTATGATGATGTTAAAGTTTATCCTCAATGAATTCAAAGTCATGAAAGAAGTCATGATACAAGCTGGAGTTTGTGAAAGAATGAAGTTGATGAGAAAGGAGAACGAAGGTTCCAAGTGGTATCATTTTTGGAAGAAAAATAATCTGTTGATTGGACTTAAAATTCCATTGTATTATGATAAATAATTAGCTAAGATCCATTGAGGGAAAGAAAAATAATAGAATGGAGTGACCAATATGAAGAATAATTTTAGAGTTTAATCAACAATGTAGTAATAAAATTAAAAAGGGTTGAATTACTTTGTTTATAAATAAAGTGGATTAAGAAAAAGAAATTTTTATTTCGAAGTGGTCAAGAGAAGATCTAAAAAAAGTGATGAATGCGTTGTCAAGGAGAGAATGAAATTTAAAGAATATTTTTTTCCTCTCCAAGTGGGTCAAGAGCCATCATATTTGAGCTGATACCAATTCATTCTACTGATCGTATTCAATAATAATAGTTGATAAACATAATCAAATTGATCTATTAGATTTAGAAATTGGATCTGGACTAGAAATTAAAAAACAAATTCTAAAAAAAGAAACTATTTAGAGAAGCTTTCAGAATATTTTAGAAGAGTTGATGAAGTCAATATTCACCATAAATTCAAGTGAAATCAATATTTTGTTTAATTTAATTGAGTGGTAAATATTTTTGGGATTCCCTCCAAAACCTTCCATGGTTCACCTATAAAATGAGATTATACTTTACACTTTTTATAAATGATGTATTATTCACCATATAAGAGAGATAACCTTCAACTTTCTTGAGAGAGAAAGAATTTTTCATATGGATCCTTATTATGAAGAAGTTTTTATGAAGAGAAGTGAAGGTAGAAGAGATAATATTGCCACGTTTTGTTTGGCTAGTTATTGTATTTATCTATCTATAAAATTCTATTTGTCATCATATTTGGCTAGTCATCCAATCTAGATGAATTAAATAGATTAGGGATTTCCATATTGGGATTTCTGGACTGAGGAAGGAGGTGTTCTGAATTTTCTCAGTTGTATTCTGATAGAGTTATATTTATCATATTGTTTAATCAGATTTGAAGATTAGAGTAGGAATATAGGATTGGGTGATTGGATCTAGAGAATTAGAATGAGAATATCGAACTATAAAATCCGATTTGAATTCTATATCAAAGTCCTTGAAGTTCTTACCATCTTCTGGGTAAGAAACTGAAGAATTATTTTAAAAGGAATACATTTGTGAATTTGAAAAGTATCATAGGTAACATGCATTGTTACATTAATATTGGTTTACCCTATTTGTGCTAAGAGGTTGCACACTAACTATTGGATTGTTTTCATAGTTCTACATGAGTGAAAGGTTATATCCTTCTTGTTGTCATCCATAGAATTTTTTCAGGTGGATTGCGTGGTATTGGATTTTTTTTCAAACATACCATGGTCATAACTATTATAATTTAATAGTGAACCTTATAAATACTTGTGTTCCTATGTATGTTTGTTTGAATTGTTTCTTCAGAAGGGAATTAAATATTTAACAGGTGGTGAAGGTTGTTTCAAGGAAACATAAAATAAAATAGTATCAATGATTCACCCCCTCCCCCTATCAGTGATACAAAAACACTGACTGGGCACTTTCAATATATACTAAAAGATCATAGAAAAAATCATCATTCGGTCAGATCCTAACCTAATGGAAATAAATCAGTTTCATAATGATTTTCTCATCACATAATCATAAGTGATCCAAATAAATAATGTGGATATTATCATTATATAATAACCCCTGTGAAAAATAAAAAACATAAAAGGATGTTGACATAGATGAAAAATACCTTTACAAGAACATTTGAAACTTTCTTTGAAAACATGGTAAAAATATCCTTTTCTTTTGATAACATTTTGAAAAAAAATCCCAGAATATTGATAAAATGGTTTTATTTGAAAATAACCATGTGTATTTTTAAATTATTATTTAAATAAAATATTATTCATGAATTTGGAAAAATTCATTCATGTAGAAAACATTAAAACAAAGATTCATTTCAAAATTTTATATAAATTCATTAATAACTTGTTTAGAAACATTATAAACATTTATTTTAAATTATTTTCAAATAAATTAAAAAATATTGAAAAATAAATTAAAAAACCATTGG
Organism: Viscum album; assembly: GCA_963277665.1. NCBI lineage: Eukaryota > Viridiplantae > Streptophyta > Magnoliopsida > Santalales > Viscaceae > Viscum > Viscum album. The sequence continues at coordinate 1,221,164,592 of OY728131.1, read as the reverse complement.
ATCATAGAAAATAAAATTATATAAAACATTTTAAAGAACATGGATATGGAATTAAAAATTTATTGATAAAATAGAAAATAAATATGACATTTCTTATAAAAATCTTGATTGTTTTACGTAACAAATAGAGGGTAATGAAAGGAAATTTTAAAACTGAAAAATTAATATATATATATATATATGTGTGTGTGTGTGTGTGTGTGTGTGTGTGTGTGTGGTTTAATAGATAAATATTATATAATTACCCTAAAGTATATTCAATCATAAACAATCCAAATTAAATTGATATTTAATCATAATCCATTACCTAAAGTCCTACCTTTATTCATACACATTCCTAATCTCTGGTATAATAAATTTAGGTTTATTATAAATATATAAAGAACCATATTTATACTTATACCATAATATAAAATGACCTTATAAATTATAATTACCCTTTTATTAACAATTATTTATTAAAATCAACATTTGGGGTGAAACTGTTCTGTTTCCAATACATGTTTTGGTTAATGGTTCCAATCCTTCCACCTTGGTCATGGTTTCTCCCAATGAAAAATATTACCATAAAGTCATAGGCCTAGGAAAAAATTCCCAATCCTTAAAATTTATTGAAGAAAAAAAGAGTGAAAATTACAAAAGTTCAAAACAAGGCAACAGACCCAGCAAGAAAAAAATCAAAAGGGTTCATACTCTTCACCATTTCCAACATCTAGGGCCACCTCCGGATCAGCTGACTCCCACTCAGATTTCAAATTATAGGAATTGAGAATTTTGACTTATTACTCCCTTAGTCACAATAGCTCTGAAGTCAATGGCTCCCTAGACAGCTACTTGCTAACTTGCCTCTATTTCTGATCCATCTCTTTCGATTTTGATTCCTTGAAAGATGATCTTGTAAACATAATCTTTGGCATGTTAGTGTAGTCCTTTCTTGGCTACATCTTTGGTGGAGCAGTGAAAGCCCCCACATTATCATTTCCTTTTTTCCTCCCAATATTGAGTATATCACTATAAGATGCATTGACATGGCTATTGGGAGATAGAATGTCATTTTATTTATTCTCATTAGATACATCCCTCCACTTACTTGGTAAATCCAAGGATCTATTATCCTTCTGATGATCCTCATGCACTAGACCAGGTCCCATCCAAGAATATAGATTATTATTCTCTATCAATGTCATGCATTGACCAATCTCCCCATTAACCTACCCCCCATCAACACAAACATTACCAAAATAATCATGTTATTCTCTTGTGATATAAGTGTGTTGAAATACTTGCTTCTCAGGGAGTAACTCTTCACATTCCATAGTTTCATGTCCATAAAAACATGTCTCCCTAGATGATTCTTTCTCCGGACTAGCCTCCTCATTCATTATCACTTAAAAATTGTTACCAAACTCAATACCTAGGTCCTCCTTCGTGATAACCACCAAACCCCTAGAATCCATTCACATTCCTCCACTGCAACCATCAGCATAGGTGACTTGAGGAATCACAACATCCCCATTTTTTATGCCTAGATGCAAGTTGCCCACTACTACCTATGCCTTTGAAACAAACACCACACCAAGATTATAATACATAATTTTTAAGACATTAGCCACACTCAAGTTATAGGGTGTGTCCATGATCTTCTACAAAGGCCCCCAGTCATCCTATTGTGCAACACTATCATCAGAGCCATAAAGCCCACAAATTCCTGAAGATGCAGGGGTATGAGCTGCAAAACCATACTCCATCATAGCTTCACTAGTCTCCTTCAATCAAACACAGGCAGGGGACACTTATCCATAACATCACTACTCCCCATCACGGGTTGAGACTTCACCAGAATGTCTCATGCCACTCTTACCACGAAAAAAAATCGGATCCAGATACCCCAACTGATATAAGTTCACAGAGAAAGGGACCCAGGATTAGAAGCAAACCAATTTATGCCATTAGAGCTCACCTTTGACCTTGAAACATATGGACTCAATCATAGCCTTAGACACATCAACCTCAACACAAATCCTTGGAGTAATTAGATGGCAGAGAGCATGGGTGCGAGAGTCTGTGCATAAAAATCGACCAATCATTTTCCCGATCAAACGTAGGATCTCCAAATTTTTAAAAGGCAGTGGAAGACCTGAGATGGTGATACAAATCACCATATTTATAGGATCACAATTCATATGAAACCAAAAATAACAATGAAAAATAGAAAAACGAAATCCCTCCACCAAACGTGGGGTAGACGACATAGCATAGATCAAATCAACTTCGTTACTAAAGCAGATTTGAAAATGTCTTCCATCCAGAAGCCCTATAACTAATTTTCCATGAATCTTCTATAAAGAGGATATATACCAGTTAAAAAATAAAACTAAGGGATGATTCCTTCCAAAGTGAGAAACCAAAGGCATATCCAGTAGTGACGATGCCTTTTTTAACTCTAGTTGGGAAATCGGAACAGAAATCACACCGTTGACCTCTTGCAGAACCTTAGGGAAGATCTTGATATCAGGATGGCTAGGTAGGAGGGAGGTATCATAAAAAGAATAATAGGAGTGATGGGGAGCTCTTGAAAGATGGTGAGAGTCATAATACCCCCTCCCCAGCTGAGGCTTAGGGAGGGGCGACCACGTCGCATCCATCCATTACGCCATCAGAGGACGAGGGGTGGAGCGTCAAGCAGCGTATCCTATGAAAAATATTAATCTTTTTAAAAGTATCATATTTTTTTATTATATACACTTTTTAACCATTCATATAATGTGGTGATGAAAAATAAATTATATCAAATTGTTGAGAGGATAGTCAGTACGTATGCAAGAGTGATGTTTTCATTTTCCAATGAATGGAAATAAATAAAGTTAAAATATAATATGACTATCCAAAATCATAATAAATCACAAATGTAATATATATTCATTAAATACATCCATATGACCTTCCATGTATGGAGGGAATGAAAAAAAACTCAAATTTATTTATAGAGGTGGTAGTCCACACAGACACAAAAAATGATATTTTCATTTCTCATAGGATAGAAAGGAGGTAGAAAATAGTTGTACCATTAACATAAAAAAATTAAGTATATTAATTATACTTATTTAATCATGTTAATATGGTTATATAATATTTCGAGGATGTGGACGAATAAATAAAATGAAAATTATTCGGTGAAAACGATTACCTCTTCTTTAAGAAACCTCAGTAGGATCTCTTCTTAAGGACCATTGGGATGGTCTTTTAAGAATACCAATACATATATAATGTTTATATGTAATTTTAGGAGACATTTAGGTAGATTTTTTTTGAGATAATTATCTCAATAAAGTGTTAATAATAGTGTATAGGAGGTCCCCTTTTATATGTGTGGGGAGTGGCATGCATGTAAATACTTAAAACATTAAAATTTAATAAAGTCATATTCAAGTGAAATTTGAACCAAGGAAACCCAAATTCAAAGATAGTATAATTTTTTGTCTAAATACACTTAACAAATAATATTTTAATAATTTTTTATGTTATTCTAACCCTTATCACTTTTTTTAACCGCTCATTAACCCTTTTAACCTTTACCATATTAATGATTTTTTACCTTGGTTACTATTCATTATAAAAAAATTGAGATTAAGCTACTTAAAAAAATTGTAAATGACAGTTTAAAATATGGAAGTTAATTTTTCAAATTAAATTCTTATAAGTAAAATAAATTCATATTAAAATAAACACACAAAATACAATGAAAATCAATTTTAGAATAAAAAAACATTTTTAAACATAACTCTGAATTTATTGTTATTCCTTGTCTAGTAAAAACCATTAAATGAATGTTTAAATATTTTATTGAATATATTAACTTCATATTTTATTAAAATATTTCATCAATAGTGATTAACTTAATTTGTTATTATAAAAAAACATTACACATATAAAATGAGTTTTCTAAAAATACATCTCTTTTTACATTGAAATGCTTTTATTTTCATTTATAACCAATTAATAACCAATCAATTCATTATATAAATGTTTCAATAATAAATTTTTTATAATTTAAATACTATTAATTAATTTTTAAATAAAAAATATATCAAAAAATAAATCTCATAAAAAAATATTCTAAAACTTTTCTTTAGGATCAATAGTATTTCTTAACTGAACTAGAAATTATTTTCAAAAATTATATTCCATTTAAATATCATAAATTTCTCTTCATTTTATAATGTATAAACATTAATAATATAAGTCTATGGTTGTTTTATTTACATGATATCAAAGATAAAATATATATTCTAAAATATTAGTGTGTTACAATTGGGCATGTGGATTGATCAAGGTAAGAAAATCAAAAGTTTATCATTATCTAAAAAAGAGTATGTCTAAAATATCATACAAAAATTTGGGATAATAATAATAAAAAGGTATTTTAACTCTTCTTTATTGACACTTCAACATCTCAAAGGATCAAACTCTATGAATGGAATAAGAGGTAAATCGCATGGTGATAATTCAATATGCATCGTTAGTAGAAAGTATCATATACACCATGGTGGTAACTCAGCTTGAAATTGGTAGTGTAGTGGAATCTATGAGAAGGTTCTGGTAAAATTAAAGAATGTTACATTAGGAATATGTAAATTAGATCATGGTATAAATCAAAGTAATGGAATATATAGCCCTTTTCTATAAAGATGAATATCTTTTGGTAGGATATGTGGATGTAGATTTTGGGGAAGACATAGATTCATAGATAATAAAAATTGCATATGTATTTACCTTTAGTTTAACTTCAATCATAATAATGTCAAGAATATAATTGGTGATTGTACTCTCCATAAATGAATCCAAATATATTTCAAAAAAAATGTAATTAAGGAAATTGTATGGTTGAAATGTCCATCGAAGAGAATATAAGTATCTAAGAGAATGTGTTTCACTAATGTGATCATTACCTAAATGGCCCAAAGGCCTTCATTTTTATTGATTTTTTATAACCCTCCTTTCAAGGTATGAGGGGGAACCCTTACAAGTCTCGTAGGCTCTGAGATTACATGGCTCATAGGCTTAGGAGATTACATGATCCGATGGTCTTAGGGAATTCAACCAGACTATCTACAAGGAACTTCCCCTCCCCAACATCTGCATCATGATAATAGATCTCCACCTTCACATGGTCATCTGGCTAGGCTTCCCATGCAAGCACAGTCTAGTTCCGATGGCATAGCCATATACTCTCATTCTGACAAATCCATTTGGCACTACTTTGGTGAGTGCACCTGCTCTGAATCCTCTTCTGGGTCAGCTCCTTTTTTTGTAGTGTGTCTGGGGAACTGCATGTGGCCTGAAGGCCTTAAGGTGGCCCTAAGGCCTTAAAGTTGGCCTGAAATTCCTACTGACTCGAAGGCCTGTGTGGCCCGAAATCCTTAAGGACTCCAATCCCAAACTAGTGGCCCAAGTTGAATAGTTCCAGCTACTATCGTACCGAACATTACCTACTATAGTACCTACTACAGAACCCTCATAGTGTACAGAGCTACTACAGTACCCCCAGAAATATTCCTCTACCTGGTTGTGATCCTGGGTCTTGTGGATGCACTTAAGGATACCTCGCCAACTGGGCTAAGGCTCATCTACTAATGTTATCATCAAAGTGTGATAAATTTGGCCAAAAATATGGTGTTTCATGGTATGAGGAAGCACATCAACCTAAAGTTCCATTATATCAATAATATACAAGAATATGGAATTTTGGGGTTAGAAAGGAAAAACATTGTGGATATGTTCACAAAGACTTTAATTTAGGAAGTCCTGAGGCAACGCTATCCCTAAGTCATATTTGGGAGAATGGAAGAGAATAAAGAAGGAGCATTGCATGCAACAGTATTACAAAGGGTGGTATTTTCTAGAAGTTTATAGATTTATATGGATTCCTTGAAATAGTTATCAGGTGAGATATTTTTAGGATCATGACAACTCTTCATGTTTTGGGGTAATTTTAGTGAAGTTTTCAACTTTTGGAAACCCTTCGGTCTTGTTAGTTCAGTAGTAGGAAGCTTCAACAGATGGCAATGAGGTTGTTATGAGTTTTTGTTTCTTCTGATGGTTTCTTAGTGTGTTGGTAAAATCCACCATAATATCTAAGGTAATTTCTATAATCAAAAAGATTATGTCAGTATTTGAGTCATTCTTATCATGGACATTGTGGGAAAAGTGAGGCAATGGGAATATTTTCTTATTACTGGTGATAGTTATTTAAACCATGGAGAGATATAGGGTTTCAATAATTTCACAATGCAATTGATGGTCAGTCATTAATGTTTAAAGTTTGTGTGACAAAATAACTTGGTGTTACCCTCTAAAAAAGTGGGTAGGAACACTTTTTTGAGTTGTACTCGTTTTACTTATTAGTGTTCTATATTTCTTCCTAGTCACAATAGATTATAACCATTATAATTCTAATGAAATGAATAATTATTATATTTATCCTGATGGATGTAGGATAAGAGTCTGAACCATGTAAAAAATATGTTCTTTCCTTTACATATCTTCATTTCTCTTTAATTTTTCAAGTTGAATATTTTTGTGAGTCAGAGTTAATGGATTGATTAAGTTAAACTCAGAGTGGTTATTATATTGAGATCATTTCTTCCTAAATCTTTTACTTTGACATAGTGAGGTTCCACTTCTGGTGATCTGTTTCTAGAAATGTGATCATTTGGTGACTCTTCTTTTTTTGTGTCAAGTTATTGTGGTATTATAAATAAGTTTATTCCCAATTAAATTTTCAAAATAAATAAAGGATTCCCATTACCTAAATATTATACATGAAATATCCACTTTTCTATTATTCATAACTCAATCAACAATATAATGAATCAATAGAAACTCATTTAACAAGGATGTTTCCATGTTAAATGGTAAACCGTATAATAATATTTTTTTATAAAACACTTTGAATCAATCCAAACATTTCATGAACCCCTCCCTTTAATAGTATCCCTTAGGTGATGGTAATGAATAAAGAGAGATAATGACCCCCAAGTATTTCCTCCAGTAGGCCCCAGGTTGGCAACTATAACTAAGGGTATAAAAATCTCAATATGGGAGGTATTATCCTCTATAATATATGTAAGATCATGACATAGGATATCAATGACCAATAAACTCTATGACATATTGAAAATGTAAACAAAAACTTTCTACAATGTATGTATAAGAAAAATATATATGATAAAGGGCTCCAAATTAAATACCCAAAAGTAAATCTAATGTAGTGACCCAGCAATATACCATGGGTTCTAGATTGTAATATTTAGCATATCCCACATAGTCCTACTAGAAACATGAAAATAAGTTTTCTATATATAGGGTGAGCATATAAGAATACTCAATTAGAAAAACCAAAGTCTCTCATGCACATTTGAAAAGAGCATACTAATGCACCAGTGAAAAAATGGTCAACTAACCAAACCCCAACCTCACCATAGCATGATTACTAAACCATGCATCTAATATAACAACATAGCATGAATCATATTGATAGACTTTACCCCAAACCATTTTCCCAGTGATTTTCTGCTCTCACACCCCAACACCAGACGTATCGGCACTCTCATATCTTCCGCATAACATATCACATACCACCACCCCATAGCACAGTCACATTACATCTCGCTTGTAGACATTGAGGCCATCACATCAAATCAAAACCACATGTCCAGAGTAAAAGATTATTGTGAACATGAAGAACATCAACCTCATTCCCACCACCTATCATGAACTACCCCCACCAAAAGTCATCTCATCACATCTCTCCCAAAGACACCTGGGCCAACACATCACATCATCACCCTGCAACATGGTTACACCACACCATGCCCACAGCTTCCTAGGACAAAACATCACATCATATCTCGATAGTTCGCTTATAACTTCTGTCAACCACATCTCATGCATGTTAATGTTTATTATAAGAGAGAGTGTAAAAAAAAGGTAACCAGTCATCCATCATCATCACCGGGATGTTGGGAAAAATACCCCCATATAAATATACATGTTTTGGAACATGGTTATTGACGTGGGTGGGGTGTGTATATAAATCACAAGTAATACACACACACATGCGGATATATATATATATATAGACAAACACAATCCCAACCTATGAATTCACCACCATGGAACTAACCAACTCACAAAATCTCCACTTTCACTACCACCACAAAATGTATAGCATCACACAATCCACAAGCCCTAAGACACATTTCACATTACTAACTAAACTCATTATCCCATTCATTTCATTATTAAAAATTAACCAAATTTAACCACACTTCCCATTTAATTCATTAATTATCCATTTCAATCCTATTAACAAAATAATTCTAATATTGTCCTACCATCTCACATAATGTAACACCACAAAAGAAAACCAAACAGCATAACTACCCAAGAAACAAGCCCACTCATCACCACCATTTCATAACCATATCCACTATACACATCACAATTGTTCTCTACATGCCACATCCACTTATCATCACATTCCATTCATAACTACCCCCACATCATAACTACACATTACCAACCCATGCAATAAAACCAAAAATCACAATATTCACATGCCACAACACCTTTCACATCATTTCATAAAATTTCATAAATTTTTCAATGGGTTTTACATTAACCCCATTTTTTATTTTAGTGGAATTATCACACAAGACATATATCTAGGTGAAACCAATTTATTGGTTGAGTGTAATTTATTAACCATTTATTCAACGTGGTGTCAAAAAACCACATAAAATGGGATTCAAAACACATATCTATTTAGCATGAAAAATGGATCCTAATATCCATGATTTTTAGTGGTAAAACATGCATGGATAATCCCAATATCACAGAATCAAAATATAGTAAAAACATTTGAATCATTCCATTACCCTTCAATTTAATTTAAACAAATTATTTATCCTTAATTAAGATGATGAAACTATCTTTATGAATGATAAAAATAGTAAAACCACTCCATCATGATACAAAAAATGAGAAACGAGAGATCCTATTTCTCATATGGGGATTTTCGATTCACTGAGGAAGGTTGAAATAAGAGAAATTCCACCAACAAACACTAAAATGAGTAATATCTCCAATACTAGATGATAAAACATCAACCAAAAACCCCTATTACCAAAAAAACCCACTAGTTTTCCTTAGGTAATAAACTTCCCAAAAAATAAATAGAGAAACATTAGGAGAACACAAGGAGGGAATCTCACATTAACCAACAAGAAAATAACCTCCAAGACCGAAATCGAATTCCATGGGAAGGGTTATAAAATTTTTCCTTAGGATGCACTTATATTCCTTGAGAAATAAGAGAAACATAGAAAAAGATATGGATTTTGAAAGTGAATTAGAATTTATACCCATTCTATAAAAGATTACACCACAGTGCAGCCAAGGTGACCACACCGTAGAATTACTGAAATCAAGGGGTAACACAGTGTATTTAGGAGGAACATGATACATCCTATAAAGTTAAGGTTGTAACGTCCCGAGTCTGGAGCCCCTCCACTGGTGCCCCGTACCCGGTTCGCCACATGACCTCAAGTGCGTTTCCACGAATGCCAGAGGCTGCCGACTAGCAGCGAGGGCCTTAGTGAGTCGGTGGGGAAACTATGCCCTCATTCAGAAGGTATACAAGGTAAGAAAACAACAATAAACAAAGGAAGCAGTAAACGACATGCACAACAACAGAAACTAAACAATGGAAGCAATGTAGATATATAACTAAGATGAAAACGATGCAGCAGGTACAAGTATATAAGGAAAGAAGAAAACACAACAACATGCTAAAATACAACTGAACCCAAGTGCAAAAGAAAAAAAATAATCTCCTCAGCATCACCAGCCACGGCTCGGTCCCATGCTCCCCATCTCCTGATGAAGTCAAGACCCTGAAGTTGAAGGGCGCTTTCCGTTGTCTATACCTACAGCAACATAATCTGCTAGGGCCCAAAAGCATGGCCCAAAAAGGGTGTGAGATACAATCCCAGTAGGCAATCACTCAAATATTTGTGCCTAACAGTCAATGAATACATGGCAGTACTAAAACAAGAAGCAATAAACAAAGAAAAACACAAACAGCTACAATCCATAGTTCTAACAAGCATAGCACACAAGTAAGCAGTCAGCAACAAGAAGAAAACAGGTAACCCTCTGGGTATCTCTCACAGTCTAACCCCTATGGTTCAACCTCTAAGTACTAGAAACCCTCTGGGAGGCACACACAGTCTCACCCCTCTGGTTCAGCTACGTAATTAAGCAGACTCTCTGGGGAAGTACTCACCGTCAATTCCCCCTATAGTCTCGGATCGTGCTAAAGACTCTCTGGGGAAGCACTCAACGTCAATTCCCCCTATGGCCCGCGTCGTAATTTAAAAGACACTCTGGAGAATCCCTTCCGTCAATTCTCCCCTTGGTCTTGCATCGTGATTAAAAGACACTCTGGAGAAGCCCTTCCGTCAATTCTCCCTTTGGTCTACTACTCTAGGTTCTCACAGTCCTGAGTATAACTAGACATGCTCATCGCGCGTGTATCATCCAAGTAAACCTCAATAACTACTTGGCTAACAACTAAGTCTCAACAGCAAAACAGGGCAACAGTCCACAATCCTACAACAAGGCATGGCAACTGGAAAAACGCCAAACAGGCAGAACAAGCATGGAAAAGCAATCTGAGCACAAACAAATTACTCTAATCACAAGCAATAACCTCTACTAAAGAAATCATTCAAAGTAGGCAAACAGCAGGGGAAAAACAGGAAACCCCCAATACCCCGTTCAAGGGAATTTGTGGAAATTGCACAAAATATCCATCAACATTCTACGGAAAGGCACAAACCACCTACCTCAATCCTAGTAGATCGATATACGTGAACCTCGACAACAGATTCCCCTTAGATCGACGTAGGTCTGAGAAAACGCACAAAACGTTCATCCCACGATAACTTGAAAACAAGGAAGAATAAAGAAACAAGGCTCAAGCAGAAGGAAGAACTTACCGTTGCGATTCCAACGCAATTGACCGTGATCGAATTGGAGAACGGACGGTGAGACGGAAGCTCGGAGAAGATTCGGTCATACGGATGCTCTCGGACGGTCGAAAACTGAAGAAGAAGACGAATAATAGGGTTAGGCACGACCCCGGTCTGTTTAATGAAAAAAAAAATAAAGTACACGGCGTGTACTTCAATTTTTTCTGTACTCCGAAAAATCGGACTCCACCTCAGCCTTACACACCGTGTGTGTGGCCTGGAAATGGCCAGCACACGGCTTCGAGCCGGAACAGAGTACACGGCGTGTACTCACAAAGTACATGGCGTGTACTTTGAAAATTTCCAGAAAAACCATTTTTCTTAAAAACTCCAGAAAAAAGGAAAACATACCTGAATGAAGATCTGGGTTCTTACAAACTTCCCCCCTTAAAGAAATTCGTCCTTGAATTTCCCTAATGAGGTGGAGAAGAAGAATCCCTGAACAGCTCTGGACACTGCGATTGTACATCAGCCTCCCTCTCCCAGGTCTCGTCCTGTACTCGCCTGTACTGCCATAGCACTCGTACCAGAGGAACAGACCGCCCGCGGAGAACCTTTGTACCACAATCGACATTCCGGATAGGATGATCCTCGAATGACGCATCCACTTCAAGCTCGACTTCCTCAGGCTGAAAGACGTGAGACAGGTCTAAAAAGTAACGTCGGAGTTGAGAGACGTGAAAGACGTCGTGCATGGCCCGATACCTCTGAGGTAGCTGCAACAGATAGGCAACTGGCCCCACTCTCTCCAAAACCTCAAACGGCCCGACGTACCGTGGCGAAATATTACCCTGTCTTCAAATCCTCTTGTGTCCCAACCTCGGTGTGACACGTAGGAAAACCCGATCACCGACCTCGAACTCCAGAGGTCGTCTCCGTTGATTAGCATAAGACTTCTGCCGAGACTGTGTTGTAGCCATCCTCTTCTGAATCAGCTCTATCTTCTCTGAAGTCTCCTGTACAAGATGAGGTCCCAGCAAAGCTGCCTCTCCTACCTCCAGCCAGCATAAGGGTAATCGGCATGGCCTACCATACAAAGCCTCGTATGGAGCCATCTGAATGGTCACCTGAAAACTGTTGTTGTAGGCGAACTCCACCAGAGGAATATGCTTCTCCCAAGAACCTCCAAATTCAAGGATGAAAGCATGGATCATATCATCAAACACCTGGATCGTGCGCTCAGACTGGCCATCAGTCTAGGGATGGTATGCTGTACTCAAAAGTACATGTGTACCCAAGGCCTTCTGAAGTCTCTGCCAGAACAGAGAGGTAAAGAGTGCATCTCTGTCTGAAACAATAGAGCGTGGAACTCCATACAGACGCATAATCTCTCTAATGTAAATTCATCCCAGATCATCGACATTGAAGGTCTCATTGATCGGCAATAAGTGAGCGACCTTCATAAGTCTGTCGATGACAACCCAAACAGCATCGTTCCCTCGAGGTGATCTCGGCAACCCGGTCACAAAGTCCATCGCAACATCGTTCCACTTCCACTCCGTAATGGGTAAATGCTGTAAGAGCCCCGCTGGTCGATGATGCTCTGGTTTCACCTGCTGACAAGTAGAATATCTCATGACAAAACTAGCAACATACTTCTTCATACCTAGCCACCAGTATTGGCGATGAAGGTCCTGATACATCTTGGTGACGCCAGGATGAACTTCCCAAACAGAGGGATAGAAATCCCACATCAGCTCCTCGCATATGTTTACTAGCACCCATACGCGTCCTTGGAAACGCAATATCTCATCCTCTCCCACTATCCATCCAGGAATAGGGTCCTCTCCTGACACACTCTCCTACAGGACTAAACCTTCGGAGTCTGATAGTTGCCTCATACGTACCCGATCAAGTAGCGTAGAGGTAACAGCTATAGAAGATAAAAACGTTTGTCCCCAATTGTCGTGCACCTCTAGATGCATCTCAGAGAACAGATCCATCAGGTACCACTCACTAATAGCCTCCTGAACTGCCTGAATCTGAGTTCTCCTGCTTAACGCGTCTGCCATGGTGTTTCCCTTTCCCAGCGTATAGGCAAGCTCGAAATCAAAAGACTGAAGATACTCGACCCACCTGAGCTGCCTCAGATTCAGATCACGCTGAGTGAAGATATACTTGAGACTCTTGTGGTCAGTGAAGACCAAAAAGTTATCTCCCAGAAGATAGTGTCTCCAACAGCGCAAGGCATGAACAACAGCTGCCAACTCCAGATCGTGCATAGTTTAGTTCCTTTCATGTGGCCTCAACTGCCGAGACCCGTATGCAACGACTCCATCTCCTTGCATAAGAACAGCTCCCAGCCCGATACCCAAAGCATCACAGTAAATAGTGTAGCTCTTTCCTGGCTCTAGAAAGACTAGTATTGGTGCTGACGTCAACCTCCCTTTCATCTCCTGAAAGGGGGACTCATAATAATCTGATCATAAGAACTTTGCCCCCTTCTTGGTCAGACCTGTCAAAGGCACTGCTAAATGAGAAAAGTCCTAAATGAAGCATCTGTAGTATCCAGCCAGCCCTAGGAAACTCCGTACCTCAAAGACGTTCTTTGGCTACTCCCAAGAAACTACAGCTCTCACTTTCTCTGGGTCCACTGATACTCCTGTGTCTGAGATGACGTGACCCAAGAAGTGAATCTGATCCATCCAGAAGTGGCACTTCGAGAGTTTAGCATAAAGTTGATGCTCTCTCAGTGTACTCAGAATGATCTCAAGATGTGTGGCATGGTCGTGTTGAGTGTGAGAGTACACCAAGATATCATCCACGAAGACCACGACGAAGGAATCCAAGTAAGGATGGAACTCTCGGTTCATCAGTTCCATAAAAACTGCAGGTGCATTCGTGAGTCCAAAGGGCATGACTGTATACTCGTAAAGACCGTACCTACTCCTGAAGGCTGTCAGTGGTATATCTGATGGTCTAATGCGCAACTGATGATAACCGGACCTCAAGTCGATCTTCGAGAACACCCGGGCTCCTCGAAGCTGATCGAAAAGGTCATCAATCCGCAGCAAAGGATATCGGTTCTTGACCGTCAACTGGTTCAGCTTCTGATAATCCACACAAAGCCGAAGGGTACCATCTTCCTTCTTCGCAAACAGAACAGGAGAACCCCAAGGAGAAGTACTGGGTCGGATGAAACCCTTAGCATGTAATTCCTCCAACTTCTTCTTGATCTCCTGAAACTTAGGTGTGGCCATCCTATATAGAGGAATGGACACCGGTGCCGCTCCCGGCACGAGCTCAATAGAGAAGTCTACCTCATGCTCCGGAGGAAAACCTGAAAAGTCCTCTAGAAAGACATCCCTGAAGCGATCCACCACTGAAGGAACGTCCAACTGTGGAGTCCCCTGATCATCCAGGTAAAGGATAGAAATTTGGGATGTCACTCCTCCTAGCCCAAGATGCTCGAGTCCTACCCGACTCACCCGAACGTCACATTCGCCTCTATGAAGGAAAGATTCACCTTCTGGTGAAATGAAACTGACTCTACGGCGATCACAGTCAACAACTTCCCGGAAGGGAATCAACCAGTCCATGCCAAGGATGACATCATAGCCTGTCATCTCTAGGACATAGAGATCTCATAAGAAGTGATACCCTGCAACCCCTAGAGGGCACTCTCTACATTGGTGTACACTAGATGTACTCATTCCCAAAGGTGTGTCTAGTGTCAGCGAGTCGGCAGAAGAAAATAAGCAGAGTCCAAGGCTCTCCACAACAGCAACAGAGATAAAGATATGTGTAGCACTAGTATCGAAAAGGGATGAAGATAAAACTGAGGCTACTAAAATCGTACCTAGAATATTATAAGGGTCGGGATCCTTCTCATGACAAGTCTACTCCATGGAGTAATACTGGCCTGCACCGCGGTCCTGTTCCCCTAACTGACCACTCTGAGCTGAACCTCCCTGCTGGTGCTGAGGGACTGGTGGCTGACCGCCACAGCCTCGACCTCCACCTCGGCCCGAACGGCCGGAAGAACTCCAGTTCCCTGACTGGTGAGAGACTGGTGGGGCTGCTCCTGAACAAGGAGTCATGGAAGAACCACGGTCACCTACTGCTGGTGAGAAAACCTGGAAGAAATGCTGAATGTGACCCATCTTGCCGCATGATCGGCACTTCACGGGGTCTCTCTGGCACTGCGGCCTCATGTGCCCTGTCCAGCCACACTGATAGCACGTCACCTGACTGCCTGATGATGTGTCTCTCTTCCACGAATCACCACGCATAGGATCCCTACGGCGCTTCTTGTTGTCATCTGAAGGAAATCTAGCTCTGGAAGCAGAACCGCCCTGACTCGCAGCTCTAGAGTCTCTCAGATTGCGCTCCGCAATCAGTGCCTGGTTGATGATGGAAGTAATGGAAGTCAGCTGGAAGATGTTCACCTGTGAGCGAATCTCCCGCCTGAGTCCATCCTCAAACTTCCTCACCAAAAACACCCCACTCCCATCCCAAAGGGGTGTAAAACACTACAGCTCCGTGAAACGAGAGGAATACTCCATGACAGATAGAGTACCCTTCTCTAAGCTCATGAACTCTCGAGCTCGATCGGCCCTCAGGGTCTCTGCGTAAAAGTAGTCGTAGAACACGCGTTGGAACTCCTCCCAAGTCATAGCCTGTTGCTGACCCGCCTGTGAGATCATGTCCCACCACCTCTTGGCGGAGTCTCGGAGAATGTAGGTGGAAAGCTTGACCCGCCTCTCTGGAGGCGTCTCCAGATGCTCGAATATAGTCAGCATGGCTTCCAGCCATGACTCTGCAGCCTGAGGTCCTCCCTCCCCCAAGAAAGTGGGAGGATGCTGCTGCTGAAAGACCCGCGTCAAGTCTACCATAGACGAGGCAGGAGGCGGTGCTCCCTGGAAGGCCTGCATCATCCTCAGGAAACCCTCCCTGAACTGCGCATCGGCGCCCGCAACTGGTACAACAACTGGTGCCAAGGTTGGCTCGGTTGGGGGATCGACAAGAAGTCCCTGATCAGCCCTGTCTGGTGTCTGATCACTGCCTGATGACAGACGTACGACCAGAGGACGTCTCGGAGGCATAGCTCTGAAAGATCAAAAGCACACCTTAGATCAGGAAAACAAGGATAGAGAACACAAGAGTGCAAAATGGGAACAGGGGAAGAAAACACACAAGAGTTTACAAAACCCGACTACACTGCATGTATAAAAACTACACGGCGTGTCTTCTAAAGCTACAGACATGGGCATGTACTCTCACCCTACAAGTTGTGTACACTTTAAACTACATGGCGTGTTGACTCCAACACACGGCGTGTACTTGAAAACTATTACCCTGCCCGAGTCTCCTTACATGGCTAACCCACACGGTCCGACTCAACCCGAGACTACACGGCGTGTTCGAATCAAACACGGCGTGCACTAGACGAGGCTTCGGTGGTCCATGTTGTTGAGTACACGGCCGTCTACACTGCTGGACCTTACATGGTGTGCTCCGAACAAGCACAGAGTGCATAGGCGAAGGTGATATCGTCCCATGTTGTTCGTGACATGGTCGGGTACCTGGAAGACTACACGGCGTGTTCTGAACAAACATGGCGTGTGTAAAGGAAGGTAACGTCGGCCCGTGTTGTTCGTGACACGGACGGGTACCTGGACAAGACTACACGGAATGTTCCCTATGGACATGACGTGTTCTACCCGAGCTTCCCCGTCCCATGTAGTTAGTGACACAGTCGGGTACACGGCCCTGATCTCACACGGCGTGTACCAATGGTACACGGCATGTTCATGAAGTTACTCCTACGACATCGTGTTCTGCTCACACGGTTAGTGACACGGCCTGAAAACTACACGGAGTGTATCTAAAAATTACACGTCGTGTATTCTGGGTTTTTCTGGGCAGTAGCTCAGAAACTGCATAGAATTCCATAACACAAAAACAAGGTGAAAAGTTCCAAATTCCGATATCTGAGGGACCATAACACCTCAAGAACCAAAATTTGGCATTCATTTTTAAGAAAGGAACAAAACAAACAGTTTTCTAACATAACAGCAGAGAATCTATCAAGCATCTATCACAACAGCATGCATAATTTTACACAGAGCCTATCACAACAGCATGAAATCGCTAATGCACCCTAGATGGAAACGCAAGAATGCATGACATGTGATTTATACAAGTGCATATATGATGAATGAGATAGCATACCCTAATCTCATCGGGTTGCGACAGAAATAGAACCAAAATATCAAAACAATAACCGCATAAGTCATACGAATCACTCTAGGTGAAAACATACCAACCATAAAATCTCAAAACCAGAAACTGTAATTAATGAGGTAGTATGGCTTTTCCCTGTACACGGGTTAGCTACTCCCGAGCATAGCTTAATACCAAGTACTGAATCCGTCCTATCCCTAGCTAAGGTCTCCAAACAGTAAATCAATAGAAAAGAACTCCTTTGATACCACTTTGTAACGTCCCGAGTCCGGAGCCCCACCACTGGTGCCCCGTACCCGGTTCGCCATGTGACCTCAAGCACGTTTCCCCGAATGCCAGAGGCTTCCGACTAGCAGCGAGGGCCTTGGTGAGTCGGTGGGGAAACTATGCCCTCATTCGGAAGGTATACAAGGTAAGAAAACAACAATAAACAACGGAAGTGGTAAACGACATGCACAACAACAGAAACCAAACAACGGAAGCAATGTAGATATATAACTAAGATGAAAATGATACAGCAGGTACAAGTATCTAAGGAAAGTAGCAAACACAACAATGTTCTGAAATACAACTGAAACCAAGTGTAAAAGAAAAACAAATAATCTCCTCAGCATCGCGAGCCACGGCTCGGTCCCATGCTCCCCAGCTCCTGATGGAGTCAAGACCCTGAAGTAGAAGGGCGCTTTCCCTTGTCTATACCTGCA
This sequence comes from Viscum album, assembly GCA_963277665.1. NCBI lineage: Eukaryota > Viridiplantae > Streptophyta > Magnoliopsida > Santalales > Viscaceae > Viscum > Viscum album. Next base: position 1,221,146,606 of record OY728131.1, on the reverse strand, counting down.
GAAACATAATCTTCTTGGTCCCAAAAGCATGGCACAAACAGGGTGTGAGATACAATCCCAGTAGGCAATCACCCAAAGATTTGTGCCTAACAGTCAATGAATACATGGCAGTACTAAAACAAGAAGCAGTAAATAAAGAAAAACACAAACAGCTACAATCCACGGTTCTAACAAGCTTAGCACATAAGTAAGCAGTCAGTAAAAAGAAGAAAACAGGTAACCCTCTGGGTAGCTCTCACAGTCTAACCCCTATGGTTCAACCTCTAAGTACTAGAAACCCTCTGGGAGGCACACACAGTCTCACCCCTCTGGTTCAGCTACGTAATTAAGAAGACTCTCTGGGGAAGCACTCACCGTCAATTCCTCCTATAGTCTCGGATCGTGCAAAAGGCTCTCTGGGGAATCACTCAATGTCAATTCCCCCTATGGCTCGTGTCGTAATTTAAAAGAAACTCTGGAGAATCCCTTCCGTCAATTCTCCCCTTGGTCTTGCATCGTGATTAAAAGAAACTCTGGAGAATCTCTTTCGTCAATTCTCCCTTTGGTCTACTACTCTAGGTTCTCACAGTCCTGAGTATAACTAGACATGATCATCGCGCGTGTATCGTCCAAGAAAACCTCAAGAACTACTTGGCTAACAACTAAGGCTCAACAGCAAAACAAGGCAACAGTCCACAATCCTACAACAAGGCATGGAAACTGGAAAAACGCCAAACAGGCAGAACAAGCATGGAAAAGCAATCTGAGCACAAACAAATTACTCTAATCACAAGCAATAACCTCTACTAAAGCAATCAAGAAATGAAGGAAAACAATAGGGGCAAAACAGGAAACCCCCAATACCCCGTTCAAGGGTATTTGTGGAAATTGAACAAAATATCCATCAACTTTCTACGGAAAGGCACAAACCACCTACCTCAATCCTAGGAGATCGATGTACATGAACCTTGACAATAGATTCCCCTTATAACGACGTAGATCTGAGAAAACACACAAAACGTTCATCCCATGATAACTTGAAAACAAGGAAGAATCAAGAAACAAGGCTCAAGAAGAAGGAAGAACTTACCGCTGCGATTCCAACGCAATCATCTCTGCTCAAATCGGAGAGCGGATGGTGAGACGGAAGCTCGGAGAAGATTTGGCCATACGGACGCTCTCGGACGGTTGAAACTGAAGAAGAAGACGAATAAGAGGGTTATGCGCGACCCCGATCCATTTAATGAAAAAAAAAAGTACACGGCGTGTACTTCAATTTTTTCCATACTCTGAAAACCCAGCCTCCACCTCAGCCTTACACACCGTGTGTGTGGCCCGGACACGACCAGCACACGGCTTGGAGCCGGAACAGAGTACATGGTGTGTACTCACAAAGTACACGGCGTGTACTTTAAAAATTTCCAGAAAAAACCATTTTTCTTAAAAACTCCAGAAAAAAGGAAAACATACCTGAACGAAGATCCGAGTTCTTACAAAGGTTCCCTCTAAGAAAATGGCTACCTTTATGGGGTAGATCCTATAAATGAGGAAGGAGGACCACAGCACATCCCAAGCCACGATGCCCTAAAACCTAAAAAATCTGAAGAAGTGGCTACACCATATCCCACCCCAAGGGCACAATGGAGCCAAAATTTAAAGAAAAACAAGTATTCGATTCTTAGGCCACTAAGTCGCCACTAGGGCCTCTGTGTTCTAGCCACCAACAACTGAGAGAGGATACACTGCATCCAAGTATCCATGGAATAGCTACCCCCAAATTGGAAGTATCATAGAAAAGGTCTTCTCCTGGGACCCTACACTACAGACTACCACCTTACTATATAACTAATCCATTACAGAATAGCCTCTATTTTCCATGTTGTAGAATTTCCAAAATTGGTAATGAATCCTCCCTTCTCCTCCAAAACACATCTAAACACCTTAGGATCCCCAAATACCTTCATCACCATAATTATAATAAAGTAATAGTTCAAAAGGTTTAGGTTTTTACATTAGACAACTCTTAAAATATTATCACCCTTAAGAATAAGAACCAATATCAAGGAAATAAAAGGGTTCCAAACAACCACCCCCCATGATACCACTCAAGGATCTTACTATAACTAAGAACAACCACTAGACAAAAACCACCAAATAAACAAAATAATTCAATAGAAATTTCACACTACCACATCACCACACTACTCTCACTGAGAACAACACCATACATCTGGCACCAATCATAATACACTACATTCTACATAACCAAATAAACCTCTACACAACCCAAGATGTCCACTTTCATAACCATAACACGACATAGCTCCAACTAAACAAATAAATCCAAGAATTTTGTCTTCCATGTTAAGACACTCTCTTATTTGAGCGGTACTAAATCACCTATATAGTTTCAAACACAAAAATATATAATCTATCCTAATTAGGATTCATATTTTTCCCTCTTCATATGCTATAATTTTTATCATATCATAACATATAGAAAAAACAAATCTCATAAAACAACTATATCCAAACATCTCATTAAAATGTATCATCTAATAAACCAACAGGGTTTCAAAATTTACATCATCAATCCAAAATAAAATAATAAAAAACAAGAAATTCGCAAAACAACTTAGATTACTCGGTACACATCCACATCTCAAGCTCCCAATTCATCTACTCCAGACCACCATGCCTCCATAACACATGAACCAAGGGAATTATCTGACTATCCAGCACCTTTTATCCGTGATCTTGGATCTCCACAAGCTTCTCCACGAACATCATGTTGACCAAAAGATGAAACTCTCCCCATTAAATTAAATGGGATTCATTATGAAGATATCGATATATTTGGGAAACCTATAATATTTTGTGGAACTACTCCATCCATGGTGGATGTTTCAATAGATAATCCACATCACCAACATATCCCAACACCTTGAAAGGCCCAAAAAACTGAGGTGAGAGCTTACTCCCCATTCAAAACCTCTAATTACCATGTCAAGGGGAAACCTTCAAAAAAACATGGTCTCTAATATAAAACTCCAAGGGCCTACTCCTGTGATATTTATACAATTTTTTTCATTCTTGAGCTGATTTCATCCTCTCAATAACAATCTAAACTTTCCATGTCGTACTTTGAACCACATCGGGACCAAGAACGGATGACTCCCCAACCTCAGTATAGTAAATTAGGGAATGATATAACCACCCAAAAAAATACTCAAAAAGTTCCATTATATGTGAGGAGTGAAATTCATTATTATAAGAACACTCAACCAAGGGAAAGTTTTTTTCCAAGATCCAATCAAGTCAAAGATACATGCTTGAAACATATCCTCCAGCATCTGGATTGTTTTCTCTATATATCCATACATATGAGGGTGAAAATTAGTGATAAGTAATAAATGAGTGCCAAAATAATGTTACAATCCCCTCTAGAATCATGAAATAAAACATGAATCCCAATCTAAGACAATAGACAATCAAACTACATGCAGTTGAACAACCTCATCCACATAACTCCTTGCCCAAAAAATCTATGGGACTTAACTCTTTGATCGCTAAAGAGTGTGATGATTTCATCAAACTATCCATGATTACCCAAATAGAATCAAAACCTCCCTATTCATGGGGTAACCCTATAATAAAATACATTAATATGTCATCCCATTTCCACTAGGAGAAATACAATAGTTGCAACAAACCACTAGGAGCACAATGCTTATCCTTTACCTTCTAGTAAACCAAACACCAAGCCACAAAATATGGCACTTCCCAATTCATCTTGGGCCACCAAAACTGCATCATCAATCCATGGTACACCTTTTACACTCCCAGTTGTACTGCTAAATTTATGATATGAAACGCAAAAGGGAATCCCTTATGTGTTTCCATGAGAATAAATAACCTCCCTTAAAAGAAAACATGGTTTGAACCATCCTCCAAATAGCCCTATAGAGGATCACCATAACCAACATGATCATGAATCACCTCGGTCTCCATGTATCCCCACTGAGACTCCTCCACCTGGTGAATCAAAGAATATTGCACCATTATTTGAAACAATCAAACTATACCATGAACCACCCATTCAATGTAGGGATGCCAACTCCTTCCTTCCTTTACAAGCATCTGCGAACTCCCAAAAAAACATCTTTATCTGACTTTATACTAAAATAACTATCCATAAAATCCCCCTTTCTTGAGGTATAAGATAACTCAGAATCATAATTTATAATAAACTCCATAAAATTCAACTACCACTTATTCAAATCATGATGAAAAAAGATATACCACAAGATCTTGTGATCGATGAAGACCACAAAGTGCAACATAACGAGGTAATTCCACCATATATTTTGCATAAATAAAATCACAGCTAACCCCAGATCATGGCTGGTATAGTTACACTCATGGGGATTCAATAACCTATACCAAAAAGAGATCACTTCTCTCTATAATATCAAGACACATCCTATTCTTAAATAGGAAGCTTCACCAAACACGTCAGACATCACCACCTCTTTTGGTAAATGGAACACTGGAGAACTGATCAACATCCCCTTCATGTATTCAAATTCTATGTCACACTGATTAGTCTAGATAAAAACATTGTCCTTCATGGTCAAATCTATTAAATGTGATGCAATCCATGATAAATCAGACATGAACCTCTGATAATAACTCATAGGAGTAAGGAAACTATGAACCTATTCAACATTTTTGGTTGTCAGCCAAGAAAAAATTATCTTAAACTTTGATGGGTCCACAGATGCACCCTACTAAAACACCACATTTCCAAGGAAACACAACTCTCTTATCCACAACTCACACTTTGATAACTTTTTATAGAGATGGTGGTGTTAAAGAACATTTAATACAACTATGAGAGGATTGACATAATCCTCATTTGAACTCGAGTAAACCAATATGTCATTGATGAAAATGGATAAAAAATAGTTTATGAATTCATGTAATTCGATGTTCATGAGTCATGTGAGAATAGATAGTGTATCTATGACACCTAAAATAATAACCACGAACTCGAAGTGCCCATACCTGCATCTAAAGGTAGTCTTTAGAATATCATCCTCCTTCACCATCAACTGGTGATATCCAAACTGCATATTGATCTAAGAAAACCAACTATACCACCTCAACTAGAAAAACAATTATCTTCTATCCTTATAAGAGGGTAAAAAAATTTATTTTCATCTAATTCAAACTCTAAAAGTCTATAAATAGCCACATACCACCATCTGTCTTCTAGAAAACTACACTAGAGCACCCCATAGTGACACATTGGGCTGGATGAACCCTTTATCAATCTGATCATCTACATGAATCCTCAACTTCTATAAATCATAAGGTTTCATACAATAATAATCCATTGAAATCATATCGGTATTGAAATGTAATTCCATCATTAACTCAACATCACATTAAGGGGGTAGCATCACAACCTCTTCAGAAAGAACATCCAGAAACTCATTGAAAACCCTGAGAACCCCTCTATAATGGAATCCATCAACACTGCATGTGGATAATATATCAAGGAAATAAGGCAATCCAAATTTCTACCACCCACCTAAAAACTATACTCACCAAGGAAAACTGCATGCATGCTATCCACATCATGGAATGTGGCACTCCTCTAGAAGTAATCAATAACGACATGAACATAACACATTTATTAGATGTTGAGGATGAAATCATGCAGATTCATCTAAAGTAATAATATATATATATATATAATTTGGACCCCTAATTAGCCAACACCCTAATCACACATCAAACAAGTTGGTCTAGCCCCAACTGGAGTAGCTGACACCAGGGGAACAAGAAGCCTCTCTAGGTCTAATACCAGATAATGGACTATAGTAGATGAAAAAAAAGGATTTTGAAGATACTAAATCAAATAAGAAATAAAAATCTAGATGAAAAGATTCTCATATATTTAAGGATCTCTGGCCCCTCTGGCATTATCTCCTCTTCCATGTACAATTGACCACTCCTATATCCTCTACCACTATGCTTATGAACACCTCCATAAACACACACTGGTTAAATTACCAAAACTCAAGGAATATCTTGAGGTTTACCTAGGCCTATTACATCCCCTATTGATGAAGCATCAACCTACTACCCCCATTGTTGAAACAGACTCATTGGAAAATACTATTGAGGATGATGTTAAACCTGAATACCTCCAAAAAACTAAGATCGAATAAATATTCATAACATATTCTAGATATGGATATGAACTCCATAGACAAATCACACTGGCCTAAATTACCCAGATAAAACACATAAACCACTATCCTTATAAGTATGGAATAGATTCTGTTGAGGTTACTTCCCTCTTCATCGAATCCTTGAAGCCCCTAGCACCTGATATCAGCCACTGACAACTCTCCTCCTCAAGAAACCATGTCAGCTCCCCTCTCATGGTATACCTCCTTAAGAGTACATTTTCTCAATCACCTATGCCTTATTCTGAACCTCCAAACGCATTGGTAACATAAAGGGAGTAACTGTGTACTGGATATAAGGATGGAGTTCCTCATAAAAATGTCATGCACGAGACTCCTCATCCAAAAAAAGGATTGGGAAAAAATATATAAAGTTATTGAACTTGATATCAAGCTATTTCAAAGACATACAAACTTTATCAAGGGAGAGTAACTCCGAAATATTCACTTCCTTCATAGTTGATCAAAAGGAACTCTACTCATAACTCTTTCTTAAAGTCAACCCATGACACATCTACCTCCTTCCACTCATCCAGAAATAGTTTCCACAACTGATGCATATCTCATCAAATCTAACTAACTGTAAAAGGGACCCAGTACCCCATTGGGGCATGGATCAAACTAAAGGTGATCTCTAGCACCTCTATCCATCTATCTATCTCCAAATTTGAAGCACTAACCTCATACTACTGCAAATACTACCATTTAAAAGTGAAAAACACCATATACCAAGCCTCATCCTCTTCTACTGGATCAACCCCATAGTGGTTAACTAGATCATCCTACTAAACCCCTACTACCAAAACAACATACAGACAATGAAAAGGATCCATAGTTAAACGGGAATCAATTATTTCTTAATCCCAATATTATGGAATTTTTTTAAGATTTAACTAATTTAGTTTATATTTATTCAAAAAAATCCAATTCAATCAAGAATTCATGTTAATCATGATTCATGTACCTATCCTAGTTATCTACCTTAAAAACATGTCAAATCACTTGGTCGTTCAATAAGATTAGATCCCATGCACTGGACTATGGGGGCCCTAAAATATTTTTTCCTAACTAGTCTCCTTATTCTATTTTATAGACCAAGGTCAATTAGCATTGTTTCCATACCAACCCATGAAATCCTCACAATTACAAACTAGAAAATTCACCATATCTCTCAACCATCATTTCTAATAACACTCTATAATGACCCCCTCTCTCTAAAGGTACCCCTCCTGGGATTGTAATAAAGAAAGGGAGATAATGACCCCAGATCCCCACCTTCATTAGGTCCCGAGTAGGTTACCAACACTAAGGGTATAAAAAAATAAATATGTGAGGAAGAAAAGATAAAGTAATGAACCAATGAAAACCCAAGGTTCCAACCTAGTAATGTATAACATGGTCAACGTAGTCCTCTTAGAAACCTGAAAAATCTATTTTATATACTTAAAGTGAGAATACAAGTACACTCTATTGGAAAACCAAATTCTATCATTCACATGTAAAAACACCATAGTAATTCACATGCGAGAAAATAGAAGAACCAAAATTTAATAATACATTAACTAACCAAACCCCAACCTCACAGGGGCATGCTCACTAAATCAAGAATCCAATATAATAACATGATATAAAGAATATTGATAGAGGATACCCCCCCAACCACCACAACTTTCCCATGTATTTACTACTCTCACGCCCCAACATCTTACATCCAAGTTCTCCCACATCTTTCTTATAACATTTCACATACCACCACCCCATAGCATGATCACATTACACTGTGACTGCTAACACCTGGGCTATCACATCACATCACAACCACATATCTAGAGTAGAATAGTGTTGTGGATATGATGGACATAAACATTGTTTCAACCTCCAACAATACATGACCACCACCATAATTCTTCCCATCACATCTCGCCTAAAGGTACCTGGTCCAACACATCACATCACCACCCCACAACATGGTTACATCACACAGCACCTAGAGAAACTTGGGTCAACAAATTACATCATATCTAAATAGTGCACTTTGGACTTTTTCCATCACAACCCATGAATTTAAACATCACCTAGAGGAGAGATCTAGAAATTATAGGTATCAATCTATCCATTCTCTTCACTAGGATATTGGGAAAAATACCCTCCGTGAAAATATAAGGATTTCGGCACCTGGAACTCAATGTGGGTGTGGAGAATATAGAAATCTTAAAGAATATATATATATATATATATATATATATATATATATATATATATATATATATATATATATCCATACACAATACCAACTTATGAATTCACCACCAAGGCACTAACAAACTCATATAATCTCCACTTTTTCTTAATTTTCTAAATGTGCAACATCACACAAGCCACACACCACATTTCATATTACCAACCAAAACCCATTATATAGATCACTGATTTAATTATAAAAAATTAACCTCATTTGACCACAGTTACCATTTATTTCATTCAATAATCATTTCCATCCCATTAACCAAATAACTTGGAAACTACCCAGTAATCTAGCACAACAAAATTCTACATAACTAAACAAAACAACCCAACTGCCTAATCAAACAAGTCCAAACATCACAACCATTTCACAGCCATAACCACTTTCCACATCACAACCATTATAAACATTACATATACACTTATCATCACATTCCCATCACAACTATCCCACATAACATCTACACATTATCACCCCACACGATACAACCACCCATCACAACATTCACAAGCCACAACACATTTCAGTCACCTCATAACATTTTCCAAAATTTTCAAGGGGTTTTAAATTAATTACACTTCTTTATTCAAGGTGCATTATCACACAATCCATATATATAGGTGCAACCAATTTATTATCTAAGAAAAAGTGATTAACCATTTCTTCGAGGTGGTTTCACAATAACCACACAGTAAGTCATTCAACACACAAATCAATTCAACATAAAAAACTATCCCAATATCCATGATTTTCAATGGTATAATAATAATGGATATTTTCAATATCATAATATCAAAAATCTGTAAAAACATGGGAATCATTCCCTTCCCCTTAAATTTGATTTAAACCAATTATTTATATTTGATCTAGATGAGTAAATGGTCTTATTAAAAGATAAAAAGTGTATAACCACTCCCACATGATACACAGAATGAGAAATGAGGGATCCCCTACCTCAAATAGAGCTTTCTAATTCACTACACAAGGTTTAAATAAGAGAAACACCACTACTGAACCCCAAAATGAGGAAGATAACCTCTACCATTCTAGAACACATCAACTTGAAACACATATTATCAAAATAAAACCAAATCCACCGGTTTTCCCTTAGTGAAAACCTTTCCAGACAATGAAATAGAGGTAAATTATGAGAATATAAGTAAATAAACTAACCAAGACCATAAATTACTGAACCTCTAATATTAGAATCAAACACCTTAAGAAATTTCTAAAAGTGATCCTTGAGATACACTTGGGTAGCTTAAGAAACATGAGAAACAAAAGAAAATGAGGGAGTTCAAATGTGTAGTAGAATTTATAATCTTTCTATAAAACATAACACTATGGCACAACCAAGTGGAACGTGCCTTATAATTACCGAAATCAAGGGGTACCATGGTATATTTAGGAGATCTATACCACATCTTGGATGATTAAGGTTCCCTATAATAAATATAGCTACCCCTATAGGGTATATCCTTTAAAATGGGGAAAATGACCACAGAACAACCCAAGACTCTATGCCAAAGACCCTCAAAAACTGAAGTGAAGTATATTTTATAGACCTCCTCATGGTGTAGCAAGGCAAAGAATTGGATAAATCACTTAAATCTGATCCCCAGGCCACTACACCGTAGTTGGGGTCTCCATGTTGCAGCCACCAATTTCCTAGATGGGTAATGCCCCATCCAAGTCTCCAAGTAATAACTACTATAAAATTGGTAGTATCTCCAAAAAACCCTCCCATGACCCTACAATGCAACCTCCCACCTTACACTATGGCCACTCTATTATTAAATAGCCTCCAGGATCCATGCCGCATCCTTTCCAAAATAGGCAGTGGCTCCTCCCATCTCCTCTATAACACCACTAAAAACTTTGGGGTACCTAGATACCTTAATCACTAGAATTCACAAAAATTAATAGGTTATAAGAACCAAGATATTAAAAAACACATCATTACTATTGAAAAAAATTCCATATAAATGATAAAAAATACTCTTAAACTCATTTCAAATCATGTCATAAGAAAATTTCATGAAACAAATATATGTTTATTTGATAAAAAATAATGGTACAAATAATATAGGAATAATTCACATAATAAACCCACTTTAACTAATCCATAAATCATTGAAACCTGTTAAAAATCATCAAAAACGTGATATACATCATTTATAGTTCATAAGAAAACATTCTATGGAAAAAAATATATTTCTCAATAAAAACATGGTATCCATTTCATCGAACACTATAAATTTATAGGAATAGGTAAGTATAATTTTACAATTATTTACTATAAAAATACCTTTTTGAAAATTTCACTTTGATAAATAAACCATGGAAACCTATCATAAATTAATAATAATCAACATATAGTAAAATTTTATAGATATAAATTAAATTTAAAACACACAAGCATTCATGGTTTATCTTAATAAAGTAAAAATAATAGAATTACCATCACCGAAATTATGTAACCAAGAACCCTTAAATAATTATAATTAGATTTGATTTGGGTTAAATAAGAGGATTGAATCTCTTTGACACCAAAACCCCAATGATATTTGTAGGGGTTTTCTTGATATAGTAAAATATGATCTATCCATAAACCCTAGAATATAAAAAAATATGAGGAAAGAAATGGGATGAAGAATATTTTATGAAAAGTGGATATAAAGAATATTACCTATAGAATCCTCCATGAAATCGATAAGATACCACTATGTAAGAGAGGATCATGGACGATAAGGAAGACAAGAAGCTTCTCCTACCATGATTTGGAAAAATGAGAGTAGAGAGAGGGTACTCCCTCTTTTACTTAGAGATTATATTAAAATAAAAATAATTAGGGAATTCCATAATTATAAATTTTCTCTAGAAACATCTTATATGAATTACACATAGCTACATTTCTATCCATAAATAATAATAATTACAATATTCATGATATATAATATCTACATGTAAAATAAAATACTAGTACATTATACTTATATTTAATAATCTCACTAATTAAATATAATATGCCATTTTAATATATATTTTAAAAATAGATGGAAACTAAATATTTGAATCTCAAGTTAAATACTATATTTCTATAATATACACTAAATAACATCACATTAACATTTTTTTAAAAATTTATGATATTTCAAAGGTAGGACATGAAAAATGAGGTTTTGGGTCAGTATAGAGGAATGAATGATCCTTGAAACCATGAACAAACCTTAAAAAATCCATAAAATTTTGAAGTTGACACTACATGGTCACTATAAATGTATTCTATAATAATGAACTAACCATGAAACACCTAAAATTTATAAAAAAATAAAAACTACTTATTTTTATTCCCAAAATATTATTAAAATAAAATATACTAAAAAACAGAAAATTTGAATGTTACATATTTTTCCTAGTTTTGATAGTGATTTAGTGGTGTTTTTTAGAAATTGATTCTCCTTTGGGGAATATATTAATTGATTCATAGGATATTTCATCTTAGTTGGAAGGCTTGATTCCTTATAAAACCAATAAAAAATATGAGTTTTTTCAAGTTATGAGGGTGTATGAAGATGTATTTCTGAAAAGTATATGATTTTATTTATGATGATATATATTAAGTTTAGTATTGACATTTATCTAAGATTTTCTCTTATTTTTATTCTATCCTAACATAAAACACCTGTGAATCTTTTAAAATGGTGAATTAAATTAATGAATTTTGATAGTAATGTTTTATTTTATGTAGTCTGTCATGAGGGGATACTCTCATGTTATTTGAGAAAAAGGAATATGGGAGCTTAAGTTTCTGTATTGATATTTGAGAATGAATCAAGTGATGGTTCATAATCACTATCCTTTTCCAAATATAGATGATTTATTTAATCAATTGAAAGGGGGGGTTTGATTTCTAAGATCAATTTATGATTTGGATATCATTATATGAATGTTAAGGATGAATATATCCCTAAAATAAATTTTATGTGTTGACATAGACATTAAAAATGTTATTGTTTCCTTTTGTATTTATAGGTACATTTTCCATGTTTATGGGACTTATGAATAAGTGTTCTTTACCCAATATTAAAAAATTTATGGTTATATTCATTGATGGTATTTTTATTTATTTAATGATAGAGGAAGACTATGAAAAATAAATTATGAATGTGTTAGAGTTTCCTAGGTGTTATTATTTGTATAGGAAAATTTAAGTGATTAATGGTGGTCAATTCTTAGAGTTTCATGTATTATAGTGAGGATACTCACTAGAAAAATAAAAATTATAATGAAATAGAGATGAAAACATCTCTTCAACTTGGTTATGAAGATATTGGAAATGGATGATGTAATTATCAGATGATGGTGACATCTTAATTTGTGTGACATGTATAGGAGTCCCATCTAGAAGATCAAAATGTGGGAATGTGGATAAATTGGATTGTGAATAGTGATGCTTTCGATTGTTGGTCTAAGTATGAGGAACTTAAGGTGTTATTAAATGAAATTTATTTCTTTCCAGAGGTATATGATAAGTGGTTATGCATGAATTTTCTAGTTCATATTTGTTTATGTATCAAGGTTTTTCAAATTCATATTATTCATTAAATAAGTGTGTTTAATGGTTTGGAAAAAAGAACATGGTAACCAAGTTTGTTTCTTAATGTCATATATACTAGTAGGTGAAACCCAAAAATTAACTTTCAGTGTGGTTATTTCATACTTTGGAGGAGTTTTTAGGGAATGTATTTTGGATTTTAGAGGATCGTGGACTAGCCATTTACCATTGATATAGTTTTCCTATAATAACAATTTTCATTCCTTTATTGGTATAGCACATTATGTGGATTTGTATGGGTGAATATTATATTCCTCACTATATTGAGTTTAAGTTGGTGATGGAATTATAGTTGTACTATAGATGGTACGGGATATTATGTATACTGTAAAATTTTTTTAGGATCGTATAAGGACAACCCATAGTAGATTGAAACCCATTACAAATTAGAGGTGGCAGTTGGAGTTTGTGATTGGAGATTAAGTATTCTTTTAAGTTTCTATTTGACAAGGACATTGAAGATTTTTTTAGGGAATCGTGTTATAGATGGTATTTATTAATCTATTTGAGGTGTTATAATGGGTTGGATGGGTATCTTATCAGTTGTTATTACCTCCTTCAGTGGAAAAGGTTCTTGATTTGTTCCATGTGTAGCATCTTCAAAATTATTATCATGATCCTTTTCATTTGATTTATTTGATAGATATAGATATTTAGGATAGTATGACCTTTGGAATTATCTAGTGTAAATTCTTGATTATATAAATAAAGTCTTGAGAATATTATTTATTCCCTTGGTGAGAGTTATTTGGAGTCATGGTAATGTAGAGGAGAGAACTTCGGTGAGGGAATCAAGTATTCAAGCTCAATATCCAAATTTGTTTTGAGTTTTCCCATTTTATTGATGTTTTATTTGGTTTTTTTCAGGAAATTTTAACAAAATTGTTGGTTATTAGTTTTCCTTTTTTATGATTATGGATGATTCTTTTTAATAATGAAAAGTTTCAGAGGGTAGTGTAATGTAGATACATGAATTTTTATAATTTGAGAGCTAGTGAATTTTAATAGGTTTTTGGTTAAGTATAAAATAGTAATTCTTCCATTATTATATTGGAATTTTGAATTCATTTTTGGATTTGTTAAGTGTTATTTACCCTTGGTTATTGGTTTGGTAATTTTCATAGAGGTTTTTTTCACCTAAAGATTATAGGGGTCAATAAAATATTATTATTTATTCAATTTATTAGGTTAATTTAAATGAAATGTCTTTATTAAATGAAAGATGTGGAGTTGAGATATTTTGGTTTTGATAAAATAGAAATGTTAGAGGAAATTTGAGTTAGGTATTTGTGTGGTGACATGAAAATTTATAATAACTGAAGATGAAGTTTTAATGGGAGGAATCAAAAGGAAGGTAAATAAAAATTTAATATAAAGTTATGGCCTAAAATTAATTAAGGGAGTTATAGGAAATTGATTGGAAATAAATTGATAGAATGTATTATGCACAATTGGAAATTGATTAGATAATTATATATTCTCCAAAATCCTCTCGATGGAGAGAACCCATATAATTTTGGAGGCATGGTGAATTAAAAGGAGATGAGACAAATGAGGAATGGGATTGGGGATAAATGGTCATTACAGATCATCAAAGTATTATAGGATAGAATAATCATATAATCGAGGTCAGTGACTCATAATTATCATATATTTAATCATCTATTTGAATCTATCATGACCTTATCCTTTATTTTGGATAAATGATTCATTATAAAACTAGAAGATAATTTGATGATAAATTGGAAATTGGGTTTTGAATATGAAGATAAAATGGTTGATTTCTACTGGAATGATTAATTGAAGATGATTGATGAATATAAACTTAATGGGATGAGATAATAAAAGTAATATTATTATTAATAATGATAAATTTTAAGATATTATGAATAGATTTTCAAAATATATAAGATAAATACAATAATATAATTTTTAATATGATTAATAAATTAGTAAATTTCTTGTGAAAATTTAAAAATGGTGGAATTGTTAATGATGGATGGATATATATTTGGTGTGAATATTATTCTTGATGAATAATTAAACATTGTAGGCTGTTAAATTATGAATTTTTATGAAATCTAAGAAAGGGTGCGAGTAGAATTTAGAGGCGAATGAGAAGTATGATTTTATGGTGATGGAATTTTAATTATCGAGATTTTTGGTGGAATGATAAATTAATATATATCATAAAAAATGTCTGAAAATATTTTAATAAATGTAAAATATTATGACATGTTAGATTAATGATTTGATTTTGATTATTATCTACAATTAATATGTGAAATATTTAATGAATTTCTTATTATGGAATTTTTATTAATAATTATTATTGAATATTTACGAGTTATTTATTAAAATATACAATGTAGAGACCTATTTCTTACCTTGTAATACTCTGAAATATTTCTATATATATTTATAGTACTATTCACTAAGACAGTGTATGATTATGAGGCCCGATGTGCCCAAATATAATTTTCAAAAAATAATAAATAAATTTTATAATGTGTGAAAATGGTTTCATACATAAAACAGTATAACTCCTAAAAAAAAGATTTGATCAGGAGTCTAAGACCACAGTTGATTCTAGAAGATGATTTTTACCCTAGGAATGACCAAAAATAGGTTGTTGTAGGGCGTTCAGACATATCACCAATCAGTTGTATGTTCAGTTGGTTAATTAATTAATTAATTAATTAATTTAACCTAACTAGATTTTATATAATTATACATCCATTTATATTCTCCCAGGGCTAGCCTCATAATCCTAGGACTATTAATATCTTCTCCAGCCTCCTTTAATTGGTAAATCATCTCAGACAACAACAAAACATTGGATCAGAGAAGATCAGAATGAAGTAATCTCAATGACTTACATCGATCATTGGAGAGCACATTCTTTGATGAAGAATGATCCAATATCCATTTCGGACTCATAAATTTTTGTTTTACACCCTTTTTGATTAAATTTATTTAGTAGATACATCCTATTTATTATTTTCTCTAATTTATGGACCTTAGCATGCTCTTATGTACCAATTAAATTGAATTATTAAATTGTTTTCTAACCCTGATTATCTTCATTCTTTATTTTTTTCCAAGAATTCTTCGAAATAATATTTAAACTATTATTATTGTGCCTTTCCTCCTCAATTTATTCACATTCTTCACCAATTGGACTATGTGGTCTCGGTTCAGCGTTGTTGGGAGGTGTTGAGCCCAATCAGACCCCCATAATCATAAAAAAATCATGAGTGAGTGATCAATCAGTGAAACAAGGAAAAATATAGGATTTTTTTTTAATCATGAATGGTCATTTTTATTATTATAGATCTAGTCATTGATGCAGGTAGGTTCATCAGCATATAGGTTTATTGGGGGGACCACCACAGGTCGACGAAACCGATTTCCAACCACAAAATAGCCTAAAATGATGAATCAGAGTAAAATCCAAAAATAATGGGAAAAATGGAAGCCATAATTAGGGTTGAGGACAATATTCAAATCACAAAAAGTGGATCTGGAAAACTATGAAAAACCATACTACATTCCATGAACCATGATGAAAACATAGTGTGTAAACCCTTGGTTGTAGTGGCTATGGTTTCAAAAATACTATGAGGATAGAATGAAATCTATCACTCATAAACATCATGTGTCACCTTCCCTATGTGGATGAATAGTGTTAAAGAGCACATGGTCGGGAACATGTCATGTGCATGAGTACACGGACATGGATAGAGAACATGGGAGGCACCCCGTGTGAAGAGGCATGTCATATACAAAAGTACACAGATACAGGTTAAAGTACACAGACATGGCTTGGATACATAGCCACGGATAAGAACACGGGCAGGACCCTGAGTGGAATAGGCAATCCATTTATATTCCCCACACATCGTTTATTCCTACATGGTTGGAAATCTATGTACCTACAGGGACACAACCAGGTGAAGAAGTGGGACCACGCATCATGTGGGTCCCCTCACACACCTTTTACCCCTTGGATCCTTGTGAGGAATATTAATCTTCCATATATCCTTCATTTGAACTTGTATTTTTTATCACGATTAGACTATCCTGATTTTTTTCATGTAAAATGTGATGGTTCTCTCAGTTGTGGATTTGGAGATATAATGTAGAATTTTTAGGCACTATGTTTGATTAGGAGATGATAGATGATGGTAGGATCACCATAGTCATCCCGAGTGGAACCCTCTAGATGGGATGGTCTTGGTTAATTAACAAATTTTAGAGTGGAACCCTCCTGTTGGAACAGGGCATGGTTCCTCCCCCAACTTTTGAGTGTAACCCTCTATCTAGTCTTGGTATGGGTCCTCCACCAACTTTTGAGTGGAACCCTCTATCTAGGCAGGGCATGGGTCCATGATGAATAGAGTGGAACCCTCCAGATAGGTTGGGTAAGGTCCCTCTACCACCAAAGTAGATCCCTCTTACTGGGAAGGGCATAGGTCCACCATCAACTATCAGAGTGGAACCCTCATGTTGGCATAGGGAATGGTTCCTCTATAGACTTCTAAGTGGAACCCTCTAGCGGGGCTAGGCATGGGTCCTCTAATCCTAGATTTAAACCTGTAATCTAGGTAGATAATAGTTCCTCTATCAACTCCTAGAGTGGAACCCTCCAACTGGGCTACGCATGGGTCCTCTACCAATTTCTAGAGTGTAACCCTCCAGCTGGGCAGGGCATGGGTCCTCTACCACTGAGCGGAACCCTCCTGTTGTACTAGGGCATGGTTCCTCTACTTAGATATTGGGTCCACTTGACTGTGTGTTATAGTGAAACTATTTATCTTATTTTGGATGGTTTCCTTGGGGTATATTCATGAGATGTTTGGAATTATTTATGGACTTTTAGAATTGTTGGAGACACTTTTTTTTAGGCTGAGTTATGAGAGAGATATCCCCTTACTCTCTCATTTGGGATTCTTTTGACTGAGTATATATATATATACATATGTATCCAAACCATTTTATTTGGTTATTCTATTTCCATGTGATACAAAGACGCGTGGGGTATGGAATGTTATTTTTGTGTTTAGCTTATCGTGGTTGGATGATTTTACTCTTCTACTATGGGTAGAAAAGTCTCAACATGTAGTTCATCTATTCATTGTGTTGATCCCCCATGTGTTTGGATGAGGTTACACATTCTCTTATTGGGTTTAGTTCTGTCATATTTATTATCTACTATATTTATGTTTCTTTTGTATCTCTTACTGCTCCCCCTTTCATTTTGGGGCATCCTAATGGGTATGAATATACTCACCCCTGCACGGAATTTACTAGCATTTTTCGTGTCTCATGCAGATGACGAACAGGTCAGTGGTGACTTCAGATGATCTTAGGGATACCTGGTATATTGGATCACATACAGTGTGCATAGATTGGTGATTAGGATATGGGATCTCTCAACCTTTTACTTTATATTTTTTTAGGTTGGTAAATATTTCTAGTTGGTCATGTATTCTTACCATTTACTTTTCAGTTTACACTACCATACTCTTGTATTATCTAAAGGTTTTACATGCATGGTTGTTCCCCTAGTGTTTTTTATATTTTTCTTTTCTTCCTCTTCACTTATTCATAAATATGGATATGTGTGTGCATATAGTTACTTAGTAAAAGGCCTCCCCAAGTTAGTTATTCCTTCGGTATTGGTCGTCATCCCCTAGCCTATGAAGGTGGGATTGGGGTAGTTACGGCTCCACCCCCAGCTTGGGTTGTGTTGTGATTGATTGCTATCAAATCAGTTCATTCCTTTGGATGTTTTCTAGAGTATTACCATTGTTATAATTTGGTTAGTATTTAGGTAAATAGTGTCAAAGTGTCTAAAGTGTAGCTCACAAGCTAGGGAATCCAATGATGGTACTGACTACTGATGTATACATTCACCGGGACATTGAATACCTGCTTGTCAACTCATCAAACCGAGACATTAGTTGTAGTGATTAATGGTACATACATCATATAGGATTGAGTCTTTGACTTTCCTTCCTGATTCATATCCCTATTATTGTTATATATATATATATATGTTCTCATATAACTGTGGTGCATCTTGATTAAAATTTCATGATGCCTTCATGATGATAGTTAGTGAGGATAATATTTCTATATCATAACGATGATCTGATGAGTTATGAGGCCTCAATTCAGGGTTCATACTGTATATTTTTCCTCCATGTGGGCAGGTAGGAGCACCTCCGTCAGTTGAGAAGCTGATCATCTCATCAGAGTAGTCTGAAGTTGTTCATAGGCTTAGCATGCTCTACGAGTTCTAGCACCATATATGGCAGGGGTTCTACTATAATATATATCCTCAGGCAAAAAATAATTGGCTATAGTCGATGGTCTATATCTTTAGGATTTTTTGGACCCCAATGGATTTGGTGTTTTCACTAGAATATAGCCTTTTCTTCAAAGCAGTTGGGTGTTGGTGGATCCTTGTTACACATATGCACAATGTGTCGACACTCTCATGTCCTGACTTCCAGTATATATACTGTGAGGAGTTCCACTCCTTCTTCTTGCATTAGGTTTGTATTGAGGAGATTATAAAGCTATAATAGGGAGGTATGATGTTGGTATAGTACCTAGAGAAGGTTACAAATCTTACTTGGTACTCCCTTAACATTGTCTGATATGGATACTTATGAGCATGGAATTTTGATCAGTTAATCCACAGATAGATTTATGCAATTGTGGTGCCCTTGTACATCCCCACATATGTTGGGGTGCTGGAGAGGGCACTATTGATAGAGATATTTATATCAGAGGTATTCTAGTCAGCTAAAGCTGGTAATTAGCATCACCGAGCTAAGTCATCTGTAGCAGCTAGCAGGAACCAGTTAGTGGGATCTCGATGTAGTAGATCCTTTAGATATTATACTTATGTGAATGGTTGTGTGGTATAGGGACAGCATAGAGAACCAGGGTATATTGAATATGTTCAATGATATTCTTATGATGGTCAAGGACACAAATCACATCACTACCTGACTAGACATGTTGAGGAGTTTTGGTAGACAGTTGATCGACTACCATGAAAGAGGTATTGTTGTGATTAGTGATCTCCCAAGTGAGGATAGGGTTGTCTCCAAGGAGGAATAGATGTAATAGGAGTAGGATGATCTATGGGTGGTGGATGATGATAAGAGATCCTTCCACCACCACCACTAAAAGGACCATGTCAGGCTCAAGGATCTTACGGTTGGGGTCACGGACAGGTGAAGGCTCTAAAGGCTTATGACTCTACAATGGACAAGATGATTAGATGTATGGTCTATGATTATTCAACTCTTGATTAAATATTAGTAGAAAAGGGTTCCAATCAATCCTTCATCTCTATACTCCCGGTGTGAGATCTAGATCTCCTATTTTAGGAGCTAGTCTAGCAACTTTTTCTTGAGGTTCCAATAGCGAACGCTCCTTCTATATCTTTTATCTTCTAGCAGTACAAGTTATTTCTTGGTGGAGAGAGGTTCACGTGGGACCTTTTTTCACCATGATGGAACCCTGTGATGTCATATTGGGTATGTATTGGTTGTCCATGGTTTGAGGCTAGATTGAGTATCATAGTAGATGAGTCAGATGTCTTCACACTGATGGAACAAGATTATCCTTTTATTGTGATTGATATCTCATGGAAAGGAATGAAGGTTCTATAAGTAGGAGGTTTCAACCCATCACCCATTAGTTAGAGAGTATATCCCTTAGTGAAATAGGATCTTTAGGGATATGTATTCCTTCACTTTTGGAGGATTAAATGGAAGTCTTCTCTGATGACGTTACAAGACTACCTCTGAGGTGGTAGGTGGATTTTTTCATTGACTTACATCCCAAAACTACTCTGATATCTTTTATGGCATATCAAATGGATCCTACCATGATCCATGAGCTGTGGTTGTAGTTGGAGGACCTTTGAGATAAGGGTTTCATTAGTCCTAGTGTATCCCTCTAAGAATCTCTAGTGTGTTCGTGAAAAATTTAGATGGGAGCTTGCAGCTTTACATGGATTATCATCACTGGAAATAGGTCACGATAAATAATAAGTGACTCTTATCAAGGATTGACAACATATTTTACTATTTATGAGGTGTGAGATGGTTTTTAAAGATCGATATATATTCCATCTACCACAAATTAAGGGTTCTCAATGCTGATATTTCAAAGCTATCCTTTTAATGTCACCACAGACACAATAAATTCCTAGTGATTCCCTTTGGTGTGAAAAAATCCCCACTGTATTTATAACCTTGATGAAATATTTTTTCTATCCATTCTTGGACTAGATTTTAGATTTATTAATTTATTATATACTCATATACTATACATTAGAGGAGGAACAAGCATATAACTTGAGGTTGGTTATATATTTTCTTCTAGAGCACCAACTTTATGGAAAGATCTCAAAGTGCCAGTTCTTGATTCATGAGGTTAAATTTCTAGGGAATGTAATTTCTAAGCATTGTTTAGATCTGGACCTAGTGAAGATCAGTAAAGTGATTTATGGGATCCAATCAAGAATGTGTCAGAGGTGTGGAGCTTTCTTGGCTAGGCGAGGTACTATAGGAGGTTTGTGGCAGACTTCTCTAAAATTTCAACCCCTTTGACCACCCTGATGAGGAAAGAGTAGTTATTTACCAAGTCTAATCAGTACCAGATGGACTTCAAGGGGTTCAAGATGAGGATAATGAGTTCTAATATGTTGAGAATACCAAATGAGGGAGTATAGTATGTGTGTATTATGATTACTCATGAGCTGTGATTGGATATATGTTGATGCAACACAAGGAAGTTATCTCATATGGGTCGATAAAGTTGAGACCCAATGAGTAGAACTATGTGACTCATGAACAAGAACTAATAGTGGTGGTATTTTCCATGAGAATTTGGAGGCACTGCCTTATGGGGAAGTAAATTCTGGTTTACTAAGACCATCAAATTCTTAGGTATGTATTCATGCAGAGAGACTTGAAACTAAGGTAGCAACACTAGTTGGAGTTCTTGTAGGACTATTACTTTGATATAGTCTATACTCAAAATAAGGGTAATGTAGTAGAAAATTTCCTTTGTAGGAAGTATCGGGCTCACTTGGTGAAGGAGGCTTCAGAGTAGTTGGCTTCCTTACTACTAACCTTGGTGGAGAAGGAGGGTACGTATTTTATAATATCGATGGTGTTGACTCCACTTCTCAAGCATGTGAGAGAGTCCCAACTGGGATACATTTACTATGAGGTCTTACATGATTAGATATCCATAGGGGACTCACCAGAAGAATATTTTGAAGGAGGTAATCATGTCATCCTTTTTCAGGGATGAAAGCTAGTCCCAATCACGATTAGGGATTAGGTGATGTGAGATTTACACACTTATCCCCTAGATATACATATAGGTGTGGGTAATATTTAAAAATACCTTCAGTGGAAATTTTAGTAGTTTGGAATGAGATGGAGCATAGTTGAGTTTACCGCTCAGTGCCTCACCTGTCAGTAGTTGAATGGTAATTACCAAGTTCCAGTAGGTTTGTTATAGCCCCTTGAGATCCCAGAGTGGAATTGGGATGGCATATACATGAACTTTGTGAAAGGGTTTCCATGAACAGTGAAGGTTCATAACATTATCTGGGTGATATTTGACCGACACATGAATTTGTCACAATTCCTTTCTATCAAGAAGTAGAGTTTGGTGGAGATTTTTGGGTAGTTATACATATGGAAGATTGTTTTCCTTCATGGGGTTCCCTCAATGATTATTTGTGAATGTGACATTAGGTTCACATCATGATTGTGTAGAGGCCTGTTGGAGGCATTCAAGACCTAGATATAGATTATTATATCCTTTCACCCTCAAAAGGATGGGAAAATTGAGCATACTCTCTATGTGTTGGAGGATATGATGAGGTATTTCATGTAAGACTTCATCTAGATATGGGAGGATAACTTTCCCTAAGTAAAGTTTGCGTATAACAATAGCTGCCACTCTAGCATCATCATAAAACCATTTAAGTCCCTATACGGGAGACCATTTTGTCACCCTTGTGCTAGATAGATATTGGAAAGACATCTCTTGAGGCTCCAAAGTTG
Organism: Viscum album; assembly: GCA_963277665.1. Taxonomy (NCBI): domain Eukaryota; kingdom Viridiplantae; phylum Streptophyta; class Magnoliopsida; order Santalales; family Viscaceae; genus Viscum; species Viscum album. The sequence continues at coordinate 1,221,123,392 of OY728131.1, read as the reverse complement.
GTGTAGGTGATGATGGAGAAGGTCCAGGTCATCCGTGATCAAATGAGGATGGAATAGAGAAGGCAGACATCATATGCATATCACCATCTTAGGACATTATATTTCGAGTAGGGAGGTCAAATTTTCCTGAGAGCCTCCCCAAAATGAAGATTATAGAGTTTTGACCTGGGATACAAGTTATCCTAGAGGTTTATATGAAATTTATAGATCGTGAAAAGGTTTGGTGAGGTTTTTGGCCACCTTTTCCAACCCCCCACAACTGCAGTGAGTGTATGAAGTCTTCCATGTGTCATAGCTGAGGTGATATGTGTATGACCATACACACATCATCAACTAGGGTGAGCTAGACCTCGATGATGGATCCACCTTTGAGGAGTACTCGATGGAGATTGAGGATCGATAGGATAGGACTCTGTATGGATATACCATCCTCTTGGTTCTCATGTTGTGGTAGCATGGGAATGTGTAGGAGAGTTCCTAGGAGTAGGAGAGCCAAATGTAGGCTCATTATCCCTGGTTATTTTTTTAGTTTTTCTTTTCAAGGATGAAAATATTGAGGTAGGTAATGATATAGAGGCCCAATTTTACCTTATAAGACTTTGGAATATTTCTATATATATTTACAGAATTAGGCACAGTGACAGCATATGATTCTGAGACCCAATGTTTCCAAAATTAATTTATAAAAATATTAAATATATTTTATAATTCGTGTACATAGTTTCTTAAAGGAAACATAATAACTCTTAAACAAAATCTTTGATCGAATACCAGATACCACAGTTAAGTCCAAAACATGTTGTTCACCATAGGAACAACCTAAAATAGGTCGGTACAAGGCATCCAGACATCTCTCATATTGATGATACATTCAGTTGGTTAATTAATTAATTAAATAATTAAATTTATTCTTTTAACATAACTAATTTTTTCATATGTGTATTTTCATAGAGATTCACCTAGGGTTAGCCTCATAATCATGGGACCATTGAGATCTTCTCCTTCCTCTCTTTATTTGTGAATCACCTTGAAAAAAGACAAAATGATGGATCAAAGAAGATCAGGACATAGTGAACACAAATATTTCCTTCAATCACTAAATATCATGTTCTTCAATGAAGAATGATCCAATATCTAGGTAGGACTAATAAATTTTTGGTTTATTCCCTTGTTGATTAAATTTATTGAGTATAATTATCATGTTTATGATATGTTTCAATTATTGGACTTTGACATGCTCTTATATACTCATAAAATTTATTTATTAAATTATTTTCAAACCCTAATTATCCATATTCTTTATCATTGATCAATAACTCTTTTAAATTAACTTTAAACTTTTCTTCTTGTGTTTTTTCCCCTAAATTTCTTCTCATTCTTCCCTAGTTGGAACCCATGGTCCCTGTTTGACGTATTCGGGTGGTACCGAGCCCGATTAGACCCCAGAATCATGAAAGAATCACAAGCAATAAACATATTGATGTAAATAAAAAAAATATATAATTTTTATGAGACATGGGTGATCATTTTGAAAATTGGAGATCAAATCATCAATGGTGGAAGGTTTGGTGGTATACGGGTTGAACAGTGGAACCACCGTAGGCAGATAGAACCAATTTCTGGCCACCGAATGATCGAAAATGAAGAATCAGATTCAAATCCACAAATCACTGGTGGAATCAAAGACAGAATTGAAGGCAAGGACCAGATTCAAATCATGGAAAATAGATTTTTAAATATATGAAAAACTTGACTATATGTTACGTACCATGATGAACATATGGAGTGTATCCCCTTAGCTTTAGTGGATAAGGTTTTAGAAAATTAAAAGGATGGCACGACATGTAGCTCCCCTACATGTCATGTACCACCTTCCCCTTATGAATGAACCATGTGATGAAGCATACAGCCAGGTACATGCCATGTTCCCAAGTACATAGACATGGTTAGATCACACAGCCAGAAACCTGTGTGAAGAGGCTCTCCTTGTACTAAACTACACAGACATGCGGTAAAGTACACATACAAAACTTTGATATATGGGTGTGTCCAAGCACATGGGTGAGACCTCAAGTGGAATAGGCATACCGTGTATGTCCCCCCAGAAACCATGTCTTCCTACATGATTGGAGATCTATGTACCTCCAAATATATGGCTAGGTGAAGGAGCGAGATTACACGCCATGTGGGTCCCCTCACAAGCCGCGTACCCCTTGGCTCCTTATGAGGAAACTTAATCTTCCATATCATCTACATTTGAACTCTGATTTTGGCCCATGAGTATCCTATCCTGATTATTTATTCACATAAAATGTGATGGTACCCTTAGTTATAGTTTTTTAGATATGATATAAAATTTTATAGGAATGATTCTTGGTTAGGTAGTGCTTAACAATAGTAGGATCACCAAAGGCATCCTGAGTGGAACCCTCTAGTTGGGATGGTCATGGGTTCTCAAAGAATTCTATAGTGAAACCCTCCTATTGGCATAGTAATGACTTCCAAGTTGAACACTCAATCTAGGCTGAGCATGGGTCCTCTATGAATAGAGTGGAACCCTCCAATTGGGTTGGGCATGGGTCCTCGAACACTAGAGTGGAAACCTCCTACTGGGTAGGGTATGGGTCCTCCATCAGCTATAAAAGCAGAACCCTCCTGTCAACATAGGGCATGAGTCCTCTGTATAATTATGAGTAGAACCATCTAGTTAGGCTAGGAATGGGTCCTTGACTAATAGAGTGTAACCCTCAAACTTGGATAAGCATCAATCCTCTAGAAACTTCTAGAGAGGAACCCTTCAGTTAGGATGAGCATGGGTCCTCTACTGACTTCTAGAGTGGAACCCTCTAGCTGGGTTGCATATGAGTCCTCTACCACTTATTAGAACCCTCTTGTTGTACCAATTCATGGGTCCTTTACATAGATATTTTATCCCCTCAACTCTATATCATAGTGATGAAGAGTGTCTTCTTTTGGATGGTTACTTCGGAGCACATGCCTGAGGTGATGGGTATCTTTGATGGACTTTTGGAAGTGTTAGAGACTACTTTCTTAGGGCTAAGTTATGATATGGAGATACCCTTACTATCTCATTTGAGATTATTTTTAATGAGTATATATATATATATACTTCTATATTCATACCTTTGGATTTGGTTACTCTATTTCCATGAGATGTGAAGACGTGTAGGGTATGCCATGTGATTTCAATGTTTATCTTCTCATGGTTGTATTAGTTTAATCTCGTACTATGTGTGGAAAAGGATTTATGTGTATTTCATCTACTCATCATGTTGATCCCCCTATGCTTGGAAAAGGTTACACATTCCCTTTATTAGGTTGATATGTGTCCTATTTACTATATACTATTTTTATATTCCTTTTGCATCTCTTACTCCTACCCCCTTAAACTTTTAGGGTGTCCTACTAGGTATGTATATAATCACACATACATGGAATTTTCCCACAAATTTCATGTCTTATGTAGATGATAGAAAAGTTGGTGATTTGTAAGAACCCGAGTTTTTCGAACGGGTCAAAATCCCGACCCTGTTTGAATTTTGACTCGCTTCTGAGAAGAATTGGAGAATTTGGACGATTCCAAGTCAAACACTTGATTTTGGAGAGGTAATGTAGGTGTGCACGGTTAGCGCACGGTTTGACAAACCGTACGGACAAACCGTGCGAAGTATCTAGGGTGAGATAGTAGGCTCTGCACGGGTGGCGCACGGTTTGCCAAACCGTGCGGGTTGGCTGTGCGAAGTTCTTGGGTAAGGAAGTGGCAACCACACGATTGGTGCACGGTTTGCTAAGCCGTGCAGGTTAACTGTGCGGCCACTTAAAGTTAGGGTTTTTAAGTTCCGGGCTGCCCGAAATTCCTCATTTCTCCACTTTTCTTCCTTCCACTCGGGACCTACATGGGGAGAGCTGGCCAGACCTTCTTCTTGCTCCCGGATCTTCATCTGAACTCCGTTTCAAGCACCATTTGATGTGTTGGAACTCCCTTAGTAAGGACTTGATACGCCTTGAGTTGTTTTTCCTGATTTCTTTCCTAGATAGAGTTATGGGGGTTTGAGCGATTTTGATTATTTTGTAGATCTATCGCATTCTAGACATAATTAGAGGTTGCTATCGGAGGAGTAACATCGTACTAGTATGAGGTAGGTGGTGCATACCTTCTTTCGTGTTTTCGTGGACATTTTGGTGGCGCGACCTATGACGTGTTTTTGGGTATTTTGATAAAGACCCTAATTTATCTTCTATTGCATATTAAACGGTTTATTAGACCCATGGGATGCCTTTGGGTATGCCCTTTACCTGTTTTGATTGGGCATGGTTGGGCGAAGGGTTGTTGCTCAAATGGGACATTTTGGCCGGAGGTGAAAAAAATGTATCAATTGATTTGTGTTGTTATAAACTGTTGAGTTAGATTATTGAACATTGATGTGTATGGTAAGAGACCTTAGAGACTTTAGTGTTGGTATGGGACAACACATAGTGGGCGCATTTCAACTGTTGAGTTGTTTTCCTGTTTAAAAGTAAATCTTTGGATTATGTAAGTAAATGTTGATTTGCTTATGCTGGAACCTTCGGGTTGTGTCGGGAATGGCCTGAGTTACTTGGGTGGTCTTGACCATGGGATTGGGCGTCATGGACGTCGGTTTGAGGCAGTATGACTATCAGGTTGGGCTTAGCTTGGGTTACTTGGGTGGTTTTGACCACGGGATTGGGCATCATGGACGTCAACTTGAGGCAGGATGACTGTCAGGTTGGGCATGGCCCGGGTTACTTGGATGGAAAGGCCATCAGACTTGAGCGGCATGGTCGCAGGGACACGAGGTGTCATATGTGTGGTGGTTTAGGTACTATTTTTGGTGATTACTGCTCACCCGGAACATTGAGTAGTGTGCACACATAGATACTCTGTGATGGGGTGGTTTTGACCACTCGTGTGGGTAGAGGCCCCCGTAGATGTGGTTTAGGTATTTTGGTTGGGGGTGTTTGTCGTAGAAATCCACGTGGAAGGTGAGGAGCCTTTAGGGTATAGTATTGAGGCTATCGGGTTGGGGGCTAAGGCTCATCGTGATTTGAGGGCAGACATCACTGCTCCTCCGGGTTACTTCTTGGGCGTGCCTTAGGGATGTCGGTACTTGAGGCACAAGGTGCTGGGTTACTCTTCTTGGGAGTGCCTTCGGGAAGTCGGTACATGAGACACGAGGTGTCGGGAAGAACTTGGTGTTGGGCTGCTACTTTTCTTGGGCGTTCCTTCGGGACGTCGGTACTTGAGACACGAGGTGTCAGGGGGAATGTGGTGCCAGGTTACAAGACAGAGATTCCGGCGTTGGCCAAAGCAGGTGACACTCCATGGTGGCTATTGAGCACTAGTGAAGTTGTGTTTATTTTTTCATTGTAGTGTTTACTGTTTTACTTATAAATTCATGCCTTCTTAAACACTTATATTAGGTACGCACCATTGGGTGGTATCCTACACGGGACCTTCAGGACGCGTGCATACCATATGGATTTACGTGCAGGAAAGAGGCCAGCTTCAGGAGCTGGGCTGCATTAGTTGTTGCATGGAGAGTGTATGTACCTTGAGGTCTTACCTAGCTGGAGTTATCTCGTTTTGTTTCTTTTCCTGTATCATCATGTTTGTTATGTAGCTAAAGTTGGTTAGCCATTGGGTCCCTTTTGTATTTTGACTTGCTATGGATGAATGCTTGGTTGTTTAGTAGTTACATTTGGTGTTCAGCATGATGTTGTATTTATTTCTGCTGCTTTTTTTATATTTACTACTTCTGCTGTTTATCTAAATTGATTATACATCCTCTCTTCGGGTCTGGTTCGAGTCTGCTGAGTCTTTTATTTGGCTGCATCTTTACTGTTATACTCGGACCAATATCATTATTATCTTCCTCTGAGAGTGTATAGCCTCCCCACTATACCTAACAGACTCTCGATGCTAGTCGGCATCCTTTGGCGTTCAGGGGAGGTGTGTCTAAGGTAGTGACACCCGACCCATTTGGCTCTGTTCAGGTGGCTGGCCGGGTCCAGGTCGTTACAAAGTGATATTAGAGGAGTTCTTGACAAGGATTTAGTAGCAGTGTTTTTCTGGCTACGAATGAGATTGAGACTACTCTTTTTATTTCTCCTGGTTTTACTATTTGGGATATAGTAGACTCGAGATAAGTGGTTGTTACTAGAACAAGGTTTCTAGCTTGTGATTGGGTGCCTGCAGCCCCAAGTATGAGGGATGGACCATGTTTCCATGAGTGAGAATTGTTGCTTTTCCTTTTTCTCAGATTACAGTTTATATGATTTCCACCTCGGTGGATCACCTGATGTGTGATGTTATCGATTGTGATATATAACCCTTGACCTGGTGCGGTAAGGGAGAATTGGACCTTGGCCCGGTATGGTAAGTCTTGTTTTCTTGGCTTTTGATAGGCACATTTTTAGGGTATTTCAATTTCATAATTGCACGTATTCTTTGTGAAGTGATAATACCATGTGAATAAAAATCAATTTCCATGATTTATATGCTTTGAAATGTAAAAGGTGAAATTCCTGATATAATTGCTTGTTGTTGAAATATGTATTCCATGCTTTGTATATTGTAGAATTGTATGTGGCAGGGCTTTTGGGTCTTACTCTTATGAGAGCAGGCAGGTACTATGGCTAAGGTATTGTAACTGTCAGGATTAGGCGACTCGGTCATCGATTTGAGGCAACGTGAGTTGTCAGGATGGGCATGGCCTGAGGTATTTTTGATATTTGACCCTGATAGGGGTGAGTAATGAATTCATGAGGCCGGGATGCCGTGGGGCATGGGTTGTAGTGGGGGAGAGTAAGCTTAGTAGTTATGAACTGTCTTTTACTGCTTTCCTTATCTGCGTAGAGTGTATATATATATATATATATGAATATGGGTTGTCTCACCATTTATGGTATTCAGCGGGTTCCTTTTTGGGTGACTCAGATAGAGCGTCAGATGGGAGATGGTATAGTACCGCAGGTACAAGATCATGTTCAGGATCCAGTGCAGGCTGGACAACAGCTGGGTTTGAAAGCGTTCTGGTCGTGGCTCGACGAGCATCTCTGAGCTATCCTAGTGCGGGTCTTGCAGGGGATCGACGGAGGTACTCAGGGTACAGATCCATCTATGTATTATCTGACATTGGAGTTTTAGTCGCATCACCCGCCGCTTTTTCAGGGTGAGGGTGGTCCGCAGGTGGCTGAGAATTGGATTGAGAGCATGCAAATGATCTTCGAGTAGCTCGAGACACCTCCAGGGCAGAGGGTCAAGCTGGAAACATACATGCTGAGAGGACTGGCAAGGCGCTGGTGGGATGTGCAGGTTCAGGCTCGCATGCACGAGGGGTTGGCATGGAAGGACTTTGAGGACAGGTTCTTTGATCACTTTTACCCATAGACACTGAGGGAAAAGAGAGCTCGGGAGTTCTTGAGCCTTCAGCAGGGAGACATGTCCGTCATGGACTACGCAGCTACTTTCACTGAGCTATCTTGCGTTGCACCTAGTATGGTAAGCGATGACACAGCTAGGGTGAGTCCCTTCGAGGATGGATTACGACACACCATTCGGGTCCAGGTTAATATCTTTCGGCTAGGTTCCTTCTCAGAGTCAGTGAATCAGGCACTCATAGCGTAGGGAAACTAGAGGTATAGGCCTCAGGTTGGCTGGGCGATGACTTTATGTGATGGTTCAAACAGCAGGAAGCAAGGACAGGATGAGTTCCAGTAGGGCGGTCATGCCAAGGATTCAGCTAGACCACCTCGCGGTAGTCCTTCAGTGATTTTATTCCAGTGCGGATAACCGTGACATGTTCAGACTCAGTGCGATAGGCCTCCTAAGGAGTTTCGGGCATGTGGACAGGTCGGGCATCTGGAGAGGTTTTGTAGGAAACCTTCCCAGAAAGCTAGCAGGAAAGGACTAGGACAGACTGTGGCATCTGGAGTTGGTTCAGGTTTGGTACCAGGAGAGGGTAGCCAAGGTTCAGCTGTACGTGGAGGACGTGATAGAGACAGCGGGATCCAGCTGAGGGGTCAGTGGCCGGTGACTGGAGCAGCACCGTTGGGAGTTCAGGCATCAGGCAGTCGTGCTTCAGGCCAGGTGCACGCCGTGGAGCTTCCAAAGGCTGAGCAAACTGGTGAGCTGACAAAAATTAGAGATACACCATGGGTGTGGCTGTGATTTTCCTTGTTCTCTTTTGGCATGACCTATAGAGGCATGTCCGTTTTGATTACATGAGATGCACAGGTTTGATGTGGACTGACTATATGTTGGTCAGTGGGGTTGGCACCTTCTCAGGTGTGTGATATAATTTATATATATGTATGGGGTTCCATGGGCATTGGGTCATCGAGGATGCGGGTTACTTGAGGTGCCATGGGCACCGGGGCATCAAGGATGTGAGTTACTTGAGTAGCTAGGCACCAAGTTCATTTTGAGCATCCATGGGATACAGGACCTCATGGAGGCAGACACCGATGCGGTGCGGGATACGTTTGGTTGTCGGAAACGACACGGGAGCTCCAATGAGGGGAATGGGTGACGATGCGTCATGGGAGGACCTTGAGTCTGGAACACAGGGTTGCAAACCTTTTCTCGTTCTGAGTTTTATCAGGTTGAGACCGAGTTAGGCGATTCCTAAGGTGGGGAGCCTCTGAGGAATTTATCCAGAACCTTGTGATCGGGGAAGTCCATGTTGCTTTGATTGGAGTGGTATGTCTGGTTCCATCTTCGGGTTTCATTTGATAGCTCGGCGACGAGCTATTTTAAGGTGGGGAGATTGTAAGAACCTGAGTTTTTGCAATGGGTCAAAATCCCAACCCTGTTTGAATTTTGACTCGCTTCTGAGAAGAATTGGAGAATTTGGACGATTCTGGGTCAAACGCTTGATTTTGGAGAGGTAATGCAGGTGCGCACGGTTGGCACACGGTTTTCCAAACTGTGCGGACAAACCATGCGAAGTCTCTGGGGTGAGACAGTGGGCTCCGCACGGGCGGCGCACGGTTTTCCAAACCGTGAAAGTTGGTCGTGCGAAGTTCTTGGGTAAGGCAGTGGAAACTGCACGGTTGGCGCACGGTTTTCTAAACTGTGCGGGTTAACCGTTCGGCCACTAAAAGTTGGGGTTTTTAAGTTCCGGGTCACCCGGAATTCCTCATTTCTTCTCTTTTCTTCCTTCCACTCGGGACCTACGTGGGGAGAGCCGACCGGGCCTTCTTCTTGCTCCTGGATCTTCGTCTAAACTCCGTTTCAAGCACCATTTAATGCGTTGGAACTCTCTCAATAAGGCCTTGATTCCCCTTGATCCGTTTTTCCTGATTTCTTCCCTAGATCAAGTTATGGGGGTTTGATCGGTTTTGATTATTTTGTAGATCTATCGCGTTCTATACCTAATTGGAGGTTGTTATCGGAGGAGTAACATCGTACTATTATGAGGTAGGTGGTGCATACCTTCTTTCATGTTTTTGTGGACATTTTGGTGGCGCGACCTATGAAGCGTTTTTTGATATTTTGAGAAAGACCCTAATTTATCTTCTATTGCATATTAAACGGTTTATTAGACCCATGGGATGCCTTTGGGTATGCCCTTTACCTATTTTGATAGGGCATGGTTGGGTGAAGGGTCGTTGCTCAAATGGGGCATCTTGGCCGGGGGAACCAAAATGGTATTAATTGATTTGTGTTGTTATAAACTGATAAGTTAGATTATTGAACATTGATTTGTATGGTAAGAGGCCTTAGAGACCTTAGTGTTGGTATGGGACAACACATAGTGGGCGCATTTCAACTATTGAGTTTTTTGCCTATTTAAAAGTAAATCTTTGGATTATGTAAGTAAATGTTGATTTGCTTATGCTGGAACCTTCGGGTTGTGTTGGGAATGGATCGAGTTACTTGGGTGGTCTTGACCACGGGATTGTGCGTCATGGACATCAGTTTGAGGCAGTATGAATGTCAGTTTGGGCTTGGCTCGGGTTACTTGGGTGGTTTTGACCACGGGATTGGGCGTTATGGACGTCGACTTGAGGAAGGATGACTTTCAGGTTGGGCATGACCCGGGTTACAAGGATGGAAAGACCATCAAACTTGAGCGGCATGGTCGCAGGGACACGAGGTGTTAGATTTTTGGTGGCTTAGGTACTATTTTTGGTGATTACCAATCACCCGAAACTTTGAGTAGTGTGCACACATAGATACTCCGTGATGAGGTGGTTTTGACCACTCCTGTGGGTAGAGGCCCCTGTAGATGCGGTTTAGGTATTTTGGTTGGGGATGCTTGCCGTAGAAAGCCACATGGAAGGTGAGGAGCCTTTAGGGGATAGCATTGAGTCTATCAGGTCGGGGGTTGCGGCTCGTCGTGATTTGAGGGCAGACATCGCTTCTCCTCCGGGTTACTTCTTGGGCGTGCCTTCGGGACTTCGGTACTTGAGGCACGAGGTGTCAGGAGGCACAAGGCACCGGGTTACTCTTCTTGGGAATGCCTTCGCGACGTCGGTACTTGAGACACGAGGTGTCAGGAGGCACTTGGTGTCGGGATACTACTTTTCTTGGGCGTGCCTTCGGGACGTCGGTACTTGATAAACAAGGTGTCAGAGGGCATGTGGTGTCGGGTTACATGACAGAGATTTCGGCATTGGCCGAAGCAGGTGACACTCCATGGTGGTTGTTGAGCACCAGTGGAGTTTTTTTTATCTGTGCATTGTAGTGTTTACTATTTTCCTTATAAATGCATGCCCTCTTAAACACTTAAATTAGGTACGCACCATTGGGTGGTATCCTACTGAGATTTTTCTCGCACCCTGCATGGGCCCTTCGGGACGTGTGCAGACCTTATGGATTTATGTGTAGAAAAGAGTCCAGCTTCAGAATCTGGGCTGCGTTAGTTGTTGCATGGAGAGGGTATGGACCTTGAGGTCTTACCTAGCTGGAGTTATGTCGTTTTGTTTCTTTTCCTGTATCATCATGTTTGTTATGTAGCTACAGTTGGTTATCCATTGGCGCCCTTTTATATTTTGACTTTCTATGGATGCGTACTTGGTTGTTTAGTAGTTACATTTGGTGTTCAGCATGTTGTTGTATTTATTTCCATTGTTGTTGTTATATTTACTGCTTCTGCTATTTATCTAAATTGATTATGCTTCTTCTCTGCGGGTCTAGTTCGAGTCTGCTGAGTCTTTTATTTGGATGCATCTTTACGGTTCTACTCGGACCAGTTTCGTTCTTATCATCCTCTAAGAGGGTATTGCCTCCCCACTATACCTAACAAACCCTCTTTGCTAGTCTGCAGCCTTTGGCGTTTAGGTCAGGTGCGCCTAAGGTAGTGACACCCGACCCGTTTGGCACTGTTTGGGTGGATGGCCGGGTCCGGGTCGTTACATGATTACTTCATATGAGATTAGGGATACCTAGTACATTGGATCGCATATGGTGGTCATAGCTTGGAGTCAATAGTTGGGTTACCTCGGAATTTTACTTTCCAATTTTGTCAGGTGGGGACATCTTTCTAGTTGGGCCTGTATTTTTTTCCCTTTACTTTTCAGTTTACATTATCGTACTCTTGTACTGTCTAGAGTTTTTACATGTATGGTTGTTCCCCTGGTGTTTTATAGCTTTTAATTTTATTCCTCTGCACTTTTACAATGATATGGTTGTGTGTGTGTGTACAGGTACTTAGGAAATTACCTCTCCATGTTAGATATGCCTTCTATGCGGGTCTCCAACCCCTGGCCTATGGAGGCGGGTTTGGGGTAGTTGGGGATCGAGCCCTTTCTTAGGTCGGGTCATGAAATCCAATATTAATTTAGAGTTTGTAATAATGAAAACTAATAGAAAATATTTTAGAGGTGTGATGATGATATGGGGGTCATTCCACTTACTAGAATTGTGTGTTGAAGTGATGTTGATGCTGGGGGAATGAATTGGAAATGAGTTATAAGGGTTCATTCCACTTTGAAATAGTTTCAATCCTCATTCTAGTGTAGAATACTTATAAGAATGTGTGATATGGGGTGGTGTGAACTTTACAAGGGTCGTTCCAACTAGGCACAGGTCTATACCATTTATAGTAGGGGTTATATAGTATATAACATTTTTTATATAATGATTGTAAAAAAAATTTAATAGTGGTGGTAGAATATTGATTTAATAAAAACCTTAGATAACCTCTATAGTGTGAATATGTGTACATGTGAATGCGGATGGTAGAAATAGATTATTTGGTTCATTTGAATGGGTTGATAAGTGTCAACTATGTGATGAGGTTTTTGTGCTATTGTATTGTAAATATATGAGGAATTTTAGAAAGTAGTGTGATTATACACCCTAGGATCTAATTTTGGTAGACCAAGGTGGGAGTGTGGTATATTTATATGGTCAGATTATATTTCAAGGGACCATTTTATGTGTGGTGGCCTAGGTGGAAGAATAAATGAAAAATGGGATTCGAAATCTATTTTTGATATTTTAAAATGATGTGTATGATTTTATTAGTGATGTTGAAATGGTACACATGATAATAATGATTATTATGATGATTATTATGATGATGATGATGAGGTTGATGATGATGATGATGATGACAATTATGATGATGATTGTTATGTAAATAAAATGTCCATCAATGGTGGATGAATTATTTGGTGGTAATTATGAAGGTTTAGGAGGGTAGATTATTTTTTGTTATATAGCTAGAAATATATTGAGAATCTACAAGGGTGGAAAAATACCCAACAACTATAGGTTGTATTGGGGAGAGTTCCTAAGAGTGAAAACTTGGTGAAAACCAAGATTCCCCATAATTGGATAGCTTCCTAACTAATGGATTTTCATGAATTTTGATTTATTGGTAAGGATACAAGTTTTATTAGGGAGGGTACCTAAAGTTGGTCACCTGAATAACCAGTGAGATTCCTTGTGGGTGGATAGTATCCTGACTAGTGTATGGGGATATCATAATGTATTCCTTGGGAGTGGATAGATACCAATTGAGGTAGGTATTCACAAATTCCATGAAGGTAGATTTCTACTTATTGAAGGCAGTGAGATTATAGAAAGGTCTCTAAGGGTGGATACTTACTTTATGATATGAATCTTAATGTGTATATTCAATGATTTCTTAGTGAATAGAAACTTGGTGGTGGTGTGGTGTTAGTGACATTCCTATATGTGTATAGCTATATGAGAATATTACAATAAGATCCATGCGATTCGAAAACAGCTTGGTTCATATATGGGTATGAATATTGATTTTTGTTTAGTGTTGGTAACATAATGATATTTGATAGGAATGGATTTGTGGTTGGAAAATTGTGGTGGTTATATGGAATTTAAAGGAAGAGGTTAAAAGACTAGATTTAGGGAGATATCTTTTAGTTTGTTATTTTGTTTTGTTTATTCCATAAATAAATGTATTAGTATGTTTCAATAATATATATGCATAATTATTTTAGGGAGGAACCAACTAAGTATATTTATTTTCCCACCCCTAGTTTATAAAACTATTTTTATGATTACTTAGATAAAGTTGGTGGCAGTGGTGGGAGACATTAACACTGGACATGGGAGACTTTCTGTCGAAGTAGGATTGTACTATACTATATCTAAGTTATATAGGAGATGGTAGAAATGTGTTTATTCTTCAATTTTGGTTTATATTTTATGATATTATATTCATTTATCACATTATTCATATAATGAGAATGGTTTTTGAATTTTTATTGATCATGGTGTTGTGGAGTTTTTAGAATAAAGAATAATGCCTTCAATATATGTGAAATATTATACCCTTGGTGATGGTCTCTAACTCTTGGTATATTAAAGTAGGATTTGGGGGTCAGGATCTAACTTATTTTTAACTCAGGTGTCTTCCCAACAAGGAAAGGTTGTATAAAATCACATATTACAAACACACCTCACATGATCTAACCCATGAAACAATCACTTTATATATTTGGACACATAATCCCTATTGTAAACACCCATCTATCAATGTTAAATCAAAAAAGTTTGTCAAAGTTTCATAAAACACATTAAAAAATATCTATTAGTTTTCTTTTGGTCAAATCATAAAAAACAAAAAACTCATTTGTATACTTACATGCCTTGTTAATCTTCTCTATATCACTCCGAAAAAAAATTATCTGTCCAAAGAGATATTTATAAACCATCTTGTTACTTATTTCCAAATAAAATGGTTTATCATTTTATACATTCAAAATATAAACCAACTTTCCAAAATAACATTGGAGGATTAAGGGTTTTCGATCAAAAATGTAAATCTAAAAATCTCTAGTTTGACCACTCATTTTCTCAAAAAATTATTTCATTTTCAAAACCCATATTGAAATAAATTTTCAAATTTATTTACCATAATATTCTCAAATGAAAAAAAATCAATAATTCTTGGACATTTTGGTCATTTTATGAAAAACACTACATAAAACCATTGTTTAATTCACTAAAAAAAGTCTCACCTTTAATCAAAAAATTCACACTTAAAATATTCCCACTTGACATACTAGTTATCTCACTACCTATAAAATAACCAAAACCTAAAGAATCATAGGAAATAATAATCATTCCATGAAAACCAATAATAGGAAATCAAATAGAACCTAACCATTAATAATAATTTCAAAAGATAATGAAAACCTAAAAAATATTTTTAAAAATGGACCAAAGTAAAAAGTATCAAATAACCACAATCCTATAATAAAACAACTGGAAAATATATATAATAGGTCCCAATTTGAATAAATAGAAATGTCATCTCTCCTGAAATGTTCCATCTCATCTCATTGGTCCTCATTGAAGATATTTTATATAAAACCCATTGAACACATCTAGATATTTCCTATATCTCCCAAGACATCATAGTGGTTGTCGCTTATTACACAATCATACAGTACTATAACTACACAGTGATCCCTAAAATCAAACAGTAAGAATCTAAATTAATACATATCATGTTCTATGTAAATTTTTTTACTATAGTGAAGTAATATCGATGAAAATCCTCATTTAGGGTAGCTACTATCACTTCTACCAATATAATCACCCTCCCCACTATGAGATAAATTTAACATTTCACTGTATCTAGTTACTAATGTGGAAGAGCACAACTTGGAGACATAGCGTTATCAAATTGGGATATCATCATCCATGTGTGTGACTTCACAAGAAAGTAATTAACACTCCATTAAGATAAATAATGATCCTTTAGGTTACCTATAGCACCCCAAGATTTAAAAAAATGAAAACTATATTCAATAGTGTTTACGACATGCTACACTAAGCCTAAATGAACCATGAAATAGTATTATTTAAATATGATCATTATAAATTAGCCATTTAATTATAGAGTATGAATAATATTAACTAATTTCTGGAAAAAAAAATATAAATTACTTACCCAATTTGAATGAATTTATAAATTTTTAGTAAATAGTAACTAAATTTGTAGTAAAGTCATCTTATTCTTCAAAAATAATTTTTCTTCAAAATGGATATTTTTTCTTTTCATGATCAAGTATTACTATTAATTTCTAGAACTTTTAGAAATTTTATTTGATAAAAATGATATCATTTTTTAAATCATCAAATTAAAATTATCCTAGAGTGAAATTTTTATATTTTTCTGAAAGCTATATTTTTTAATCAAATAGTTAAAAAATACTAATTTTTATTAAAAATATATAGTTTATTTTAAAAAATTCACATATTCATATTCTATTTTAGATTTTATTGAAAATTTAGTTAGTTAATTTTGATTAAAAATAATCGAATTATAGTCCTTTTAATGAATTTTATACTTCAAATTGGTATAAAAACATTTTTATATTTATAAAGGTATTTTTATTAAAAAATGATTTTTGTCGCATTTTGTGGGATTGGTTTTAAATTAAATTATGCCAATTATATTAATTTAATATTTACAACTAATTTATATATTTTAAATCATGAGATCCAAATTTGGTAATAGTTCCGTTTTTATTTTTAGTCCTTATGAATAGTAATTATAATAAATAATTATCACCGCACGTAAATCGAGTAATTAAGGTTAAAAATAATATGATCAAGACTAAAAATTGACCCTTATAATTGCCTTTATTCTAATTGAGGAGTGGATTTTGGATATTTTTATCCATTACTTGTATATATGGCCACTTAGTTCCATATTTCTTTGATTTTTTCCTTTATAATAATCATGTAAAAGATATAGACAAAAATATCACTTTCTTACTATTAATATCTACAATATTTTTTTAGTGGGATAAAAAAATTATTTTTGGTTCTAAATATTTAGTTTAATTATAAATGATTTAATTTTATCATGTTAATTTATTTTTAATTTTAATTGATGAAGTAGTTTCCTTAAATTTTTGTACATTTCCAACACAACTTTTATTTAACTAATAAAAAAATAAAATAAATAATTTTAAAAATATTAAAATTAATATAATTAGAAAAAAATTATCATGTTAAATAAATTTTTTATATAAAAATAACATATTAGTTATGTTTGAAATGATTATATTCTAATTCAGTTACTTTCACATTGTTTTCATAGTCAAATTAAATTAATAGTATCAAAAATGATATTAATGGTATTTTATAATAATTAATATCTTATTAAATGATTTAAAATTCCTAAAAATATTAACATCATACAATTGATTGGGATATGGTCTAAAATATAAACTATGGTAAATTTATTTTCCAATTTTCTATTTATAGAAACTATCTTGACCCCTAAAGTGTAAAAAAGTTTGTATCGCAATAATTGTCAAAACGAGTTAACACGAGCTAAAATAAAGTGATAAGGGTAAGAAAAACTAACTTGAACTTGTAAAAATGTTATTGTACTATATTATTTTGACCTATCCTCATCCTATCATTGAATTATATCAGTTGTTATCCTTTTCTCCTTGAAAAATAATTTATATTAATGAAATATGTTAAGAAATTCCAAAAGTTCCCCTCTACACACTTATAAAAGGGTACTCCCACTCCTCTCCTCTCTAAAATTCAAGAGGATTTTGGTTTAGAAATAACTACCCAAATCCTATAATTACATAATTATTCACTGCCTATAGTTCCATTTTTTATCAAAAAATCATCCAAGAATTCTTTTGGTATAAAACTAAAGATGTTGTCCTAAGAAGAGATGTAGTTCTTAACCAAGCATTTTCATTTTATTTCTTCTACTAACTCCTTTTAATATTATACGAATATGATGAAATAATAAAATCAATGTATTTTATATAATTATATTTTATTATACTGATGGAATAACCTATATCCATCTCCTCTTCCATAAAATTGGAAATGAAACTATCGATCATGTGTACGGTGAACTACCGCATCGCGAACCGATGTAATTTGTTTTCCATCACCGCCTATATTGACTAACATAATGATGGATTTAATGTACATATATATATATTATATTTATAAAATAATTATAATTATTTAATTATAATATCATATCTACCTTCTTACCTTCATATTGTTGGAAAGTGATAATGACACTCGTGTGTACGTGTGTACTACCACCTCCACAAAACGATGTGTTTTTTATTTATTAATTTTTACATGTATTATAATAAGGATATATTTAATGAATATATATGATATATATATATATATAATATAATTATTATTATTTAAAGGTGAATTAATATTAATCTTTATTTTTTTACATCTATCGAAAAATGAAAACAATATTCATGCGTACTTATGACTTACCATCTCCATGAACGATGAAATCCATTTTACTATATCTAAATTTAATAGATGACTCTAAGTATGTATATAATTAATATATATATATATATTATTTTTATATCAATATTAAAATTATTTAGGTGATGTAACCATGATTAATGTACAAGTACCAAAACTACTAAATCAAAACTTACATGAAAAATAAAGCAGTTATCACCCAGAAAATTTATTTAAATAAACAATTGTTAATAAACAAGTGATAAAAAATTATGATTAAATAATATATAGTATTATATATATGATTATGGTTATATAATATATTTATAATAAATATATATTTATTATACAGTATTTTCAAACACATATAATGGAATTCAAACCTGAGGTAAGGGTTTATCATCTCAAACTGTCTTCTTTGGGACATATGTTGTGTTATGCACTTGTATTCTTATATGAAGTGTATATATGACCATATTTTCATTTTATATCATTAATATATTTATGATCAGTATTTTTAAGGTTTAAATTTAATTAATTCTTTAATATTGCTAATTATTTCAAAGTTACCAAAGTGGTAAGGGTTTTATGTTACAATCTCATTGGTTATCAAGATTAATTATGATTAAGTTTATAATGATGAAATATTTTTATATATCTCTTAATAAACATATGAATTTTCTAATAAATTGTTTATTTCATGACAATTCATTTTTTCCTTTAATTTTCATTACTATAATTACTCAACAAACCGAAAAAAAATTAGGAAAAATTACTTTATTTCTCTCTTTGGTCAAAAATAATTTTTATTCCCTGATTGTATTTTCATTAAAATGTTTTCAAAAATATTTTACTATTTTTCTAATGATTTTTAAATCCATTTTTACCCTTGTTTTGATTTTTAAAAAATATTTTAAAATTAATATTCTTATCATTTTCCAAATGAGTTACTTTTTTTACTTTTTTACAAAAAATGTGAAAAGAATATTTGTTTTAACATAATGAAATGAACACAATTTCCCACCAT
Organism: Viscum album; assembly: GCA_963277665.1. Classification (NCBI taxonomy): domain Eukaryota; kingdom Viridiplantae; phylum Streptophyta; class Magnoliopsida; order Santalales; family Viscaceae; genus Viscum; species Viscum album. The sequence continues at coordinate 1,221,104,616 of OY728131.1, read as the reverse complement.
CATTGTAACACCCAGAGATTTGAAATGATGAACATCATGTCAATAGTGTATATGACATGAAATTAAAATATTATAAGTTAATGAAATTCCATAATACTTTGAGATATATATTTTTAAACAAATTAATTCTCTTTGATAGCTTGTGATGCACACAACATTGGGTTTAAATGAAACACTATACACTATTAGGATATTATTATTTAATCATTTCCATTATAACCTAACCATTTAGTAGGAAGGTATAAATAATAATAACTAAATTGTAAAAACAATGTGGTTTATAAATGTATAAGATAAATTAAATAGATATATATTAATTCCAAATAAAATAGGAATCATTTCAAAGAAAAAGAAACGTTTTCTAAAAAACTAAATTTTTCTAAAAGTAAGTTTAGTTGTGCTTTGCAAGCATAATTTAAAATTAATTTGTACCACTTTTATAAAATTTATTGTATAAAACTAAATTCATTTTTTAAATAATAATATCAAAATTATCTTATGGTGGATTTTTGGGATTTTTTTAAAATATTCAATTTTTTGTTGAATAATGAAAAATATTAATTTTTATCAAAAACCAACTTTTCTTTTAAATTATTTAAAAAGTTAAATTATATTTTAAAAAAAATTAATGTAAATTTTTGTTCAATTATATAACAATAAATACATTTTTTTTAGTTTAATCAATTTCATATTGAATTTTTAAATTAAGACCTTTTACACTTATGAGCATTTTTTCTTTGGAAACCCGCTTTTTTATTGCGTTTGTGGGTATAATATTAAATTGTATTATTACACTTATATAAATTTAATTTTGAAAAAAAAATGATTAAATAATTATAATCATTATGATTTTTATTATCTAACAACGTCAGATTATTTTTTTACCATTATGAATAGTAAAATCAGGAAAAATTAATTATTGTGGTTAAAGTAAAAACTGATTTAATAGGGCGTTAAACTAAAAATATAAGGGTTAAAATGAAATTAAATATGTCCAAAACTAAGTTTTATGGAAATATTTAGACCTTACCATATCTAAAGTTGGGAAATAGAAATTTTAAAGGCTTTTGGAATGATAAAAATGTGGAATTAATTGATTCTTTTCAAAAATTCTATGTGTGTATTCTCCCCCACTTATAAATTCTCACCACCTCTCCTTCACTATTTACAATTCCAAAGACATTTGTTTCATAAAATATCTTAAAAAATAAAATCCTTACTCACCTACCAATATCCTAGAGACATTTTTTTATTATTAATTCGTCCTATGAAGTATTTTGGTGCAAAACTAAATAGGCCATCTGGAGAATAAGTAACATTATAAAACAATCATTTTAATTTTATTTATTTTTCTTCCTCCTTAAAATATTATTAAATCCTGATAGTATAATAAAACCAGTATATTCCATTTACTTATATGCATTTATGTTAATTTAATGACCTATATCCATCTATTCTTCCATGAAATGGGAAATGAAAGCATTGATCGTGACTAAGGAGAGCTACCACCTCACGAACTAATGTAACTCATTTTCCATAAACACCTCTCATGGTTAGATATAATGATGAATTCATTGTATATAAATAATATATATTATATATATCTTATATAATTATACTTTTAAAATTATAATATCACATATAATTTCTTACTTTCCATTCTGTTTAAAATACAATAATATTGCTTGTGTGTCTGATGGACTACAGCATCAGGAAGAGATGTGATTCGTTTTTCACTTATGATTTACATGGAAGGTAATAAGGATAAATTTAATGTATATATTTAATATATATTACATGATAAAGATTATTTAAAAATAATATATCATATACTTCCTTACCCTTTCACCCATTAAGGGGAATGATATCGTCGCTAGTGCATACGTAAAACATATTATCTCCATGAAGCGATGCGATTCATTTTCTAGGCCCAAATTTTAAGAACGGTTATATTAATGTATATAATGAATAAATATTATATTTATAACATTAATATAATTCTTTATATTAGGGATATATATCTGATACACAATAACTGGAACTTTCATTACAAAACATGCATGAGAAAACAAGCCAATTAACACCTAAAACAATAAAAATAACAAAAGATTGTTAACGAACATGTGATAATATGTTATAATTGGATCATAAATGATATTATTAATGTGAATAAGTTTATATTTTAAATGGATAACATGATTAAAAACATTATATATGATTTTATAGAACGTTCATCTAAAAGGAAGTGTGAGGTAGGGGACTTCATCTCAATTTCTCTTTATTGAGGCATATTGTAATGTTATGCACCAAATTCATTTCATTGGGTAATATTACTTATTCATTGCCTTTAATATTATTAGATTATTGTGTAATGAATTATGATTATCTTATTTTATATTTCCAATTTTTTTAGATGTATTTACATTTTATACAAATAATATATTCATTTATTAACACTAATGTCAACGTTACGATCATTGTAAGGGTTCATTTCACAATCTCATTTTAATTGGGATTGTTTATGCTTAAATTTACATTGAAAGAAATTATTTTATAATAGACCAATAAAACCATTTAATTTTCTTTTATTCTATTTATTCAAGAATTTTTCATGTATTAGTACCATTATTTCTACCCTTTGATATTTAAAATTTTTTATAAAAAGTTTTTAAGAAAATTAGACTTCATTTCTCTCTTCGGTCGAAAATCCTTTTTCTTACAAAACCATGATTTCTAAAAAATATTTCAAAAAAATTTAACATTTTAAAAATGATTTATTAAATAAATTTTTACCCATTTTTAAATTTTTTCAAAAAAAATTAATGGAATCTTTATATCATTTTACAAACAATGCCCATTTAGATTTTAATGAGAATGTGAAAGGAATATTTGTTTTGATGTGTATGGAATATTTAGAATTTATTACCATCGTAACCACTCAATGTTTCAAATATTAATTTATAAGTTTCAAAGTTTATTTTAAAATAAAAATATTTTGTGAACTTTTAGTTTAAAAATATATTTTCACAGTGAAAAGTATATTTTCTTCAAGATTATTTTTAATGAAATTATTATGATATTTCTATTAATAAATGAATTTAACTCTTTATTTTACTTCTGATGCACAATGAATATGTTTTATTTATAATATCCTTATTATTTCATTGGATGGTTCATGATCATTTTGACAAGGTAAATTATTGAAATTCACTTTCTTGATTAATTTTTTTTATCATTAGCTTTCTCATAAAATATTAAAATTATTATTATTATTATTGGACATTAAATTTCCCCTTAATATCCATAACATTTTTCAATAATATAATTATTACTTAAATAGTATATCATTTATACATACTATATTTTACTTTTAAAGTTATATGATTAACTGGGGAAATTATTGTTAATTTTTATTCCTTGCTCAATACGAAAATTTTTTAACAAGCCATATTTCTTATTAATAAAATCATGAATTAAAAATATGAGTAATGATTTGGACATGAAGATATAGGTGGGGTCTGGTTATAGATAACCCCTCAATGCATCAGTGGTCTCATGAGATGAATCAGTTGGCTAGCCATAGTTAAATGGTTTTTTGGTGTCTACCTACCCATAAGTTTAAAAAAATTGTGAATGGTCTTGATAATAGAGGTATCATGATTCTTGAGATTATATAATCCAATAATTTAGTATTTATTTTAACAATAATTCCATTATTATTATCCATGAGTTTTTTCCATGATATTACCTCTTAATGCATTTAATTATTAGTTTATTGATTAAATGGTATGTGTTTTCATTTATTTACCTATTCTATATTGCTTATACCTTATATAATCATGATAGTAAAGTTGTTTAAAAGGAATATGTCTTCATTTATTTACCTTTACATACTAATTGTGCTTAATTCATGATATCTTATGTTGTATTTAACCCATACTAAACATTTAAGATCACCCCTATTTCTTTTCCTTTCCATAGTATTCTATGAAATGTATTATGATTGATATGAAAGGATATGATAGATAGAATAATGTCATTCTAGGAAAAATTATATTTTAATTTGTGTATTAAAATATAATATGGGGATCATGTATGTATCTATTTTACCAAGACTACTAAACTATTTGTTCCTTTAGGATACAATTCCTTATATCTCATTCAATATTGTAAAATAGACATCGGTTATAAGTTATTGGATTCAGGGTTTTTACAGTTGGTATCAGAGAAATTTTAATTAAAACCTTAGGAATTAGATTAAGTAAATAATATATTATGGAACATAACCTTATAACAGGCTTTGATGATAAGTATAGAAGAATATCCAAAAGTTTTGATAAGGTATAGATTATATGGTTTTTTCTAGAAATACATTACTTTATAGATACTAAAATTATACATGGTTCTATCATAGATGTACCTAGGGGTAATAACTCCAAAAAAGGTGCATCATGATTGACTCAAGCATTACATGGTACAAGAAAATTGGCCTAACTATGCACCTGGTTTGACACTATAGGGGGATATGATTTGGATAATTCACATTTTCTTTACAAACCATTATGAAGGATTTGAATAGATCATGAAAATGAATAACATAGATTAAACCTAAGTTTTATTAGATTGAAAATAATTTTCCATGATTTAGACATCATATAAATTATTATATAGTTTTCCCACTATGATTATTGTTTCCCAAATTATGTTTTTTGGTTTTATTCAACAGTTGGAACTCAAAGTAATCATGTTAACATATAATATAAAGGAAAATTTGGTGACTATGAGAAACCATATGGTATTATGATAGGATTAAAAGATAATGTAATTATTCCTAATCATTTTTCCCAAAATATGATTAACAACGTATACCTTAATTAACTTTTAGACTCACCAAATAAGAGAAGCATGGAGTTCACTAAGAGCTCAAGTGGAGACCATGGTGAAAAGAAGACTTGAATTAATTCATGTTAGAAATGTGGAAAGAGTCACCAAGGAAGGTAACCTAGAGGAATGGTAAAAAAATATATGTGGAAAATAAGGGAATAAATTAATGAATTGTTGACGAAGAATGAAGGGATTGAAGGAAGGAAATAAATTTCATCCTAGGGATCCATTTATAGATATTTATATTAAATATGGGTAACCTAGGAATTATCTAAGTCAATTCCCTCTTCTAAAGATTAACCCCTAGACTAAGGAAGGACCTATGTCAAAATAATTCAAATAAAGTACTTATATATTGGGATTTAAGAATTAAACTGTAGAAGTTTTTTTTAAAAATTTTACTTTGGTAATAAGACTCATGAAACATATGAGGATTATGTTAAATTTTAGAAGTATATATATCTTCTTTAACTTAATAGTTATAGATACCATAATTAGTTTATGATTTTAAGGTTGATCATAATTTCAAATTCTTAAATACACCATTTTATGTTTTATGTGATGGGTGTCTACCAAGAATAAGGATATTTTGAGATAAATTTATGGCAATACAAGCCATTGGTTTAGTATATGTTTCAACAGAAAATTTATTTAAGGAAGAATGAATGTACTTTTCTGGGAATAAGTTTAAAGGTAATGGAAACATTTAAGGTTTATATTTTTTTCTAATTTTATATTAATTATGGGTCATCACGATTTGGGAATGATATATGAATTATATTAATGTGGTTTTAGAAATAGAATAACCTACATACTGGGTGAAAAATTGTTACATCTGGAAAAGGTCATGGGGCTTGAACCCAAAACTGAAGTATGATAAGGGTTTAGCACCTACAACCAACCTATGTGTTGTTCTTTTTAATATGTCATTATTTTTACTTAAACGATTTAATGAATAAATATTAATGATGAACTAGTGGTGTTACTATTGAGGTTTATAGATTAATAAATTATGCTTACCATATTAGTTATTTATAATATTTAGAAATAGGTAGAAAGACTTTTCACTCTTTAATGGATATTATGATTCTTTAAAAGTAAATTTTAGTTCTTGAGTTATAAAGATTAAGTTTATATATTCATTTATTGGACTAAGAGATGAAGTGGAAATTTATTGAATCATAACCAAAAGAAGGAACTATGATTATAAAATAGAAAGATATCAAGTAAGAATATTTCCTTATATTCTTATACAGTAAAATAATTCCTCATATTTAGAAAAAAAGATCTTTAAACAAAAATGTTATCTTATTAACTTTATATATAATGAATCAATGGTATTTTTCCTCATGATAGATTTATGGTTTTTTGGTTTTTTACTTTCTATTGATAATTTTAATTATCTTTATCAATGACCCCTATCATCCTCCATCTTTATTTAGTAATTACACTTCTCTTCCTTGAGCATTTCTTCACTTCCCACCTATGTTCTCCTAATTGGAAAACTAGTTATTTTTTTAGATGACCTTTCATAATAATATTTCCCTATTTTAAGTGGATGTATTGTTAACCCATTTTACAATGTGATTTTTCTAAAACATTTTTTTAATAGAAATACTGTGACTTCCAAGTGCAAGTTGAAATTCTGAAGACATAATTTATGGAAGGTGGGGAGAATGAAACACCCTGAGATTTTAAATAAGGAACATCATATTTGGTAGAGTATATGACCCACAAAACAAAAATTAGAATAGAAAATAACACCCCAATACTTTTTTAAATATTTATTTTTAAATAAATTCAATCTATTTGATACCTTTTTAGGCATACAACACTAATTTTAAAGGAAAAAAATACTATATTAAAATATTATTATTTAAATATGACCATTACAACCTAGATACCAAGTTAGAGGGTATGAATATTAATAACTAAATTATTAAATTTATATGATTTAAACATGAGTAAAATATATTAAATAGATATATATTTATTATAAAAAAATAATAATTATTTGGAAGAAAGAAAAAAAATTTCTGAAAAACTATATTTTTCTAAAAGGTAGTTAAGTCACAGTGTGGAAATATAATTTAAAATTACTTTTTACCACTTTTATAGAATTTATTTGATAAAATAAACATAAGTTTTTAAATAATAATATCAAAATTATATTAGGGTGAATTTTTGGGATTTTTTTGAAATGTTTCATTTTTCGATGAATAGTGAAAATACTTATTTTTATTGAAAACGTTCATTTTGTTTAAATTATTTAAAAAGAAAAATTATATTCTAAAATTTGTTAATAGAAAAATTATTTCCATTTTATAATAATAAATATAATTATTTCAATGAAATAAAATCCATATTTAATTTTGATTTTAAAACTTTCTACGCTTATGAGAATTTTTTCTTTGGAAACCCTCTTTTTTATCATGGTTGTGGGAATAATTTTAAGTTAGATTATAGAAATTATATGAACTTAATTTTTAAAAATTGATTCATTATTTGGAACCATCATGATTTATATAATCTAATATGTTCAATTTAATTTTTTACCATTTTGAATAGTGAATGAGCTAAAAATTAATTACCATGGTTAAGGTAAAAACTGATTTACTGAGGGATTAAACTAAAAAGATAAGGGTTAAAATTACCTTAAAACATGTCCAAAATACATCTTATTTCTATATTTATACCTTATAACATATAAGGGTCAATAATGACCTATTTTTAAGGCTTTTATACAGATACAAATTTGGGTGTAATTGATTCTTCCAAAACCATGTCTTCTAAAAATATTTTCAAAAATGTATTTAATGTTATTAAAAATATTTATTAATGAAATTATTACCCATTTTTTCATTTTTAAAGAAATATTATGGTATCTTCATGTTGTTTTCTAAACAATAACCATGTTTATTTTACACAAAACGTTAAAGGAATCTTTGTTTTGATGTGTATGGCATGAAAACAAATCCTACCATTATGACCACAAAATGATTTAAAGATTAATTTATAAGTTTAAAAGTTTACTTTAAAACGAAATTATTTTCAAAATATTTTGTAGAATTTTATTTTAAAAAAATATATTTTCAAAGTGAAAAGGATATTTTCCTCAAGATTGTTTTTAATGAAATTTTTATAGTATTTATATTAATCAATGACATAAACAATTTATAGTACTTATGATCCACTAGTAATATGTTGTTTTGATACCATCTTTATTATTTCTCTAGATTTTTTATGATTTTTTTACTGGGGAAAGTATTTACATTCTCTTTCTTTATTAATTTTCATAATCATTAACATTCCCTGGAAATATTTACATTCTTGTAATTAATAGACATAACATTTACTTTAAATATCCATATTATTTATTAAGGATATACTTATTAATTAAAATATATATTATTTATAAATATAGTATTTTACTTTTAAAGTTATATGATGGAATAGGGAAATTATTATTAATATATATTTATTACTAAATATAGAAATTTTTTGACAAGGCATATTTTTCATGAATTAAATAGGTCATTCAATTTATGAGGAATTCTTTGGATATGTAGATATAGTTGGGGCCTAGTTATAGATATCCCCCCAATGAATCGGTTGTCTCATGAGATGAATTATTTGGATAACCTTAGTTAAATGGGATTTTGGTGTATACCTACCCATCCATTTTAAACTATCTTGTGGAGGGTATTGATAGTAGAGGAATCATGATGCCTGAGATCATAACATCCAATAATTAAGAATTTACATTATGAAGAATTCAGTTATTATTATAAATGATATTTTTTTCAATTATATTATCTCTGGATTCATTTCATTCTCAGTTTATTGATTAAATGGACTAATTTTTAAATTATTTACCTTTTTATATTGATTACCAATTATCTAATCATGATAGTCAAATTATTTAAATGGAATTTTTGTTTAATTATTTAACTTTCCATATTGATTATTCTTATTGATTCATGATATCTTCCACTTTACTTAACCCTTAATGATAATTTGAGCTTGTCCTTATTTTTTCTTTCCCAATAATCCAGGAGGTCTACCATGAATGAAATTCAAGTATATTCTATATGGGAAAATGATATTTTGAAAAACAATGTAATTTGGGTCTTCAAATGTAATATGGGAATCATGTATATATCTATTTTATCAATAATACTAAAGTATTTTGTCCTTAAGAATGAAATTCCTTATATCTTGTTCCAATGTAGTAAAGTATATAATGGCTTTGGGTTACGGGATTTTTTGTCATTATAGTCATGACTGTTCAATGATTTGATGATTACTTAAAAAATTTCCAACGATATTTTCAAAAAAAATGTGTTTTTAATATTGGGTAAATTTTTAGATTTTAAATAATTGGTTTCAAAATAAAAAGTGACTTTTCCTTAAGAAATGTTCCAAGTGTTCTTTTAAAGTTATTTTCATCTATGATGACATCCTTTGATATTAAATAGGTTTTACTAGGGATATGATTCAATGATTCCATCCTTATTCATTCTCTAGATGGTTTATTATTATGACTATAAGTTTTTTATGAAACTCATTTCTTTTCCATGGGTTACACTATGATTAAATGATGAAATATTAATGAAATGTGTTTTTTATGGGTTATTCCATGATGAAATTTTTATTAAACCCATTTATTTTCATGAGTAATGATATGATGAATGATTTATGATCTTTTGGAACTCATATATATGATTTTAATTATGTGATGGGTGGGACTCGAATTATATATATCTCTAGTGCATTGGGTAAATATGGATATCTAATGAGATAAATAGGACTGAAATGGAGAGTGAACCCAATTTATTAAGGGACTTTATCCACAATTATAGTCTTGGGAGTAAACCTTGACTACTATAATGGTTTGGAGAGTGAAACCAATCCACTATGATGGTATTATAAGTAAACATTGATAAATAAGGAAGTAATTTTCTATGCTTGCATGTATGCCACAAACTCATATCTTATGCCTTTGTTATACTATTTTGTCTCATGTTCTTTGATTCCATTATGATTCATGTATTATAAACTTCCAAGATTTATTTCATTACTAAAATTATGATCTATGGTATGAAATTTATAGTTTCAAAATTTTATACTCATATTCTTTTACATGTATGCTCTTTTTTTGTTTAAGTGATCATTGATATCTCCTTTGGTTACCCTTGCTAAGCATTTGAGATAACCCTTTGTTATGTTTCCTTTCCCCATGTTATAAAGAAAGGTTATATTTCAGGTATGTATAATAATACTAGTGTGTCGGAAGATATTTGTGGTATGTGTTGAATATTTTTCATGAAATAAGAAGATTGTTTATCTAGTCTCTAAAAACACAAATCTTTTATGGTCATCCGTCATGTATTTGTGAAATGTAATGAATATTCATCTAAAAAGATGTAATATTTATATATAAAAATTATGGGCCACTATAGTTGGTATGAAATGATAGGTTTATTTAATATTTAGATATTAGAATTAGAAAACTTTATTGAAAACCCTAGGGATAAGTTTAAGAATAGGAAAACATCCTAATATTTTGGTAAGGAATAGATTATGTAATTTTTTGAGAAATACATCCTTTTATTGATACTATAAGTGTGAGTGGTTTTATTACAGATTAATCAGGGGTAATAACCTATAGAATAGTTTTTCGAATATATATTTTCTATCATTCTGGTGAATGGTGAGTGTTACCTTACTGCGCACCTATTTTGACACTCCCAAGGGTTGTGCTTGGGTTAATTAACATTTTCTTTAAAAAAAACATGAATGATTTAAATATATAATGATCATGAATGAAATTATTAAAAATTAAAGTGTTATAGATTGAAAATAAGGATTCATGATTTAGACATCCTATAAATTATTTTTCATAATTATGACTGTTGTTGCTCACTCCATTATTTTTTCTTTTAGTTAATGTCACAACTTGGTTTTGGAATTCATCTTCTATCTCAGTTTGGGTCGGATTTTTAGTTATTTCCTTAGGAACCGAGGGTGAAAGGTTTGTGTTTTGGAGCATTTATTTCTTCCATTATTGTACCAGATTTATTATTTGGTTTCCCACTTCAGTTTTAGTGAAAATGGGTGTTTTGGAGGTAGGCAGGCCTGGGCGCATGGTTAGGGCACGATTAGTATTAAAAATGTGCCATGGCCTAGGTAATCATGCGAAAGTTCTTCGGTGAGATAGTAGCTACTACATGGCTACAACATTATTAGTCATACCATGTAGGTAGGCCATGGGGTCGATCTATTTCTCTATAGTAATGGTCACACGGTATCCGCACGGTTTGACAGACCGTGTGGACTAATAGTGCGGCCTATCCAGTTTTTTTAAAAACCTTTCTCTCTCCTTGTTTTTATACCCAAACACACCCTTACCTCCCCAATTCAAGTTTTGTCACCCAAGGTACCTCCTCCCCTTACCTTAGATTCTCTGGACCTCCATTTTTTGGTGTTTTTAGTGAAATTTATCCTTCGGATCATCATATAAGTCATATCTCCCTTGCTTTATTCCTTCTTTCTAGGGTTTTATTCTGGTTTCTTGGGTTTCCCTCTCTCCCTCAGCTAGGGTTCCAATTTTTAGGGTTAAATAGTAAAATTTTGGTTTAGATATTGATATTTTAGGTCAGATCTTGTCTCCTTTGGGTATGGTTTAGGTGTGATTGATTTTTCTCACTAGATTTCAGAAGTTCTTCAACATTTGAGGTAGGATCACTTTACACCTCTTCTTTAAAGTTAAGATTTCATTGAATTCTTGACTTTATCACCCCTATTAACTATTAAATAATGATTTTTCATGATCTTAATGATTATTTCATATGAAATAAATTTTTTTTATTAATCACTTTGAATGTGTGATGTGGATTTGGTGGGTTTTTCACATTGAATGCTTAAGAAACTACCCGGTTGGATTTTCTAAGTAGTTTGTAATTTATAAAATCATGGTTTGGTTTTTTATATGATGGTTTGGTATTAAAATGGTGGTTGGTGTTTCCAAGGTGGATTTATAAGATGATTTGGTATTGAAAATGGATTATGTGTAGTTCTTTATAAAATATTTGATGTGTTATAATGTCATGAGGATCGTTTGGTATATTACTTAAATGGATTTATAACTTGATTTGGAATGAAAGTGGCTTGTTTTTAGTTTTTTAAGAAATTTTGGATATATGAAAGTGGATTGTTTGACCATGTTATGGGAGTTTCTTAGTTATGGGACCTCCCTTATGTAATAATTGTTTTAAGGAAAGGAATACTGCTTAAGGGGGATAGGGTGGTGCTGGTTTGCATGATGTTTATGGTGGTATATATATATATATATGGCTTTCTGTTTGGAATGTGTGGCACACCCCTTTTTGAACATAGCATGGGAACCTAGCATAAAAAATAGGAATTATGAAAATGTGTGTTACACTAGTAGTTCATGCACTGACCAGTGGCCCATAGTAGGGGGATATTTGGGTTTATTTTTATGGGATTTCAGCCCTTGATCTGTCCTGAGTCAGGGTGGTCAGGAATTTGGGCATTTTGATTTCATCATGTGTGGCATGCTATGGGGATGGGGTCTCATGTATTAGTATGTTATGGTTCTCATCTAAGTTCCTAGGCCTTCTTATGTTCCTACAATGCTAGTTTTTTTAATTCAATTTCCCTCCTTTTGTAGGATCATATTCCTTGTATTTGGTTTTGTTGTTTTCTTGTGAAATGGTGAGTGTATAGATTTATCTAAAAAGGTTTCTAAGAATAAAGTTTTAAATGAATGATAAATTTTCTCTTCCTTTAACATTTATGAAATAAATAAACTCTTTTTTTCCTTTTCCCTTTCTTCCCTTGAGTCTTTTTGAAATAATTAGGGAAATGGATTATGATTGTTTGTTTTAAAATGAAAATTGTGGCAAAACCTATATTTTGTATTGTATTTCAAACCTGTTATTCAATTTTTCTTTATTTAAAGGATGTCCATTGGGAATATAATTTTTCGGGCCTACCTACTAAGTTTTAATACTCACGCCTATAGTCTTTTCTTATTTTTAGATTCTACCACAGGCTTCGACTTCGGTTAGATCACCTTGGGTGATGGTTAGTTGTCGATTGGAGGGTGACAATCGGGGTCACATAGAAATGTCTTGGGTTTCACGTTCCATTTGGTTTTTTTGGTATATTCTGTTGTATATTTTATTGAAATGTAAATGATGTAAAGATTTAAATCCTTAATTATCTTGGTTTTTCTTTGATTTGTTTAGCTTATTTTGTTTATTTTATTGGGTGAAATCATTCCAATTATCTCTATTGATTCCCTTGAAACTTGACATCATCCTAGGAGGATTGGGAATGCCTCTTGGGCCTTACCATGGATTGTCTTAGGTGACTAGTTTAGGGTCTCCCCTAGTTGGTTTGTGATAATCAATGGCTGGAACTAGGAGGAATAATTTTAATATAGAATGTGATAGAAAATATAGTGATTGTGAGAAATTAAAAAAGATGATTAATAAAATAAAATATTTTTTAGTGTTCCTAATCATTTACTATGATATATGATTAACAACCAATACCTTAACCAACTCTTAGGCTTTCCAAAGAAGTGAAATATGTAGTCCACTGAGAGCTTGTGTGGTAGAGAACTTGGAGGAAAGAAGGCTCAATTTTATTCATGTAAAATATTCATAATGATAAACCTAGGATAATGTCTTAAATTAATGCTAAAATATGTTATTTTTGGAGAATTTGGGTATAATGAAATAAATTGCTAAGAAAAATTGAGGATTTTAATGGTGAGAAATAAATTTCATCCAAGAGATCCATTTATAGTTTTTTGTCTTATATGTGGGAACCTTGGAATTATCTAAGGCAGTTCCCTCTTTTAAATGTTAACAACTAGACTAGGGTAAGGCCTATTTTATACCAATATTTTATGTTAAAGGGTTGAAGTTTTTATGTATTGGTATTTAATAATTATTTTTTAGATGTATTTTTACCAATGGTATTTTTGTTATAAGAATAATGAAATATCTAAGGATTGTGTTAATTTTGAAAGCACAAATGTCTTCATGTAAGATTAACTTAAGAGTTAAGATACCATCATGGGTTTATGAGTTTAAGGATGATCATAAGTTTAAATTCTTATACACTCTTTTTTAGGTTTTAAGAGATGGTATTTTAATGTTATTAATGACATTTTGGGAGATTTTTATTAGTATAAGGTATATATAACCCTTAGGTTCAACATTATGTATTATTTGAGGAAGATTCTATTTTAATATGTTTAAAGGTATTGAAAACCTTTTGGGTTTATATGATCTTTGATTATTAAGGTTATTTTTAAGTATCTACAACATATTATTAAAGAAATTATAAGAATTATATTAATATACTCTTAGTGAAAAGGATAACCTATCACATCTGGCAAGGCAGTGAGACTTGAACATACAACTGAAGGGAGAGAATGGTGTAATTCCAACGATGGGACTATGTGATGTCTTAGTTAGTATGGAATTTATTTTTATTAAATAAAGTAACATATAATAAATAAGTTGATTTTGGGAACATTTTTTTTATCATAGATATTACCATGGGACTAAAAAGTGATTTGGTGATTAGGTGATTAATTTTATTTTCAAATAAGTTCACTATTTTTAGAACCTTATATGATTAAGGTAAACAGAATATTATGGGATTTTATTTGGGAAATAAATATTGAATTATATTTTGGAAGAATATGTGATTTTAATGTGTCTTTATGGTGATTCAGGCTATTCATGGAAATTATTTTTATATCTTTGAGATTATATGATTAATACATTTTTTTGTTTGAGACACTAAGAGTGGTTGAATTTATTTAGAGACAAATTCTAAATTTATCTTGGAAGAATATTTGATAAAATCATTATAATAATTGGGTTACAATCATATCCTAATTTTTAGGTTATTTACTTATCGAATGATCTATGTTGAACTGTGGGTGTTGTTGTTGAGGTTTTAGTGGTTAATGTTGTATTTATTCATATGATGGTTTATTCATTTTTAGAATTATATTTTACTAACCATTTTTTGTTTTTATTAATATCTAAATATAGTATGGAGATAATTTTATCCTTTTTTCTATTATGTGATTTTTCATAAGTAAATTTTTATGCTTCAGGCATGAAAAATTCATCTTTAACACTCATCATTTAGAAAAAAAAATGATGATATTATGGTGTAAATTCATTAAAGGATGAAATTATACTTATCAAGTAAGTATATTTACTTATATTCTTCATACAGTTGGAAAAGTTATTCCTCAACTATAAAAAATGATCTTGAAATAAAAATTTAATCTTATTACCTTCATTTATAATGAATCGATGGTTTTTTTCACACCTCATCAGTTTATGATTTTCTGTTCATTAAATTTATCTTGATCATTAATTTTATTATGATCAATGATCTCTATCACTCTCCATAATTTTTTTTACATTAGGAATTTTTTTCAGGTACATATTTTTACTTCCCACTAATTTTCTCCAATTTAGAAACCTAGTTATGTAATTACTTTCATATTTAATTTCCCTATTTTTAGGAGGAAGTTTTATCAACACATTTTATGAAGTAGGATTTCAACAAAGATATTTTAAAATGTTAAACCATTACTTAATAGTATTGAGTTAAAATTTTGAGTAAAAATTTAATTAAAGGGGGACAAATATAACACAGTAAGATTTAAAAAAACTATGTATGATAGTGTATGAAACATGCAACATCAACCCTAAATGAACCATGAAATATTATTAATTAAATGTGACTGATTTAACCAAGATGTTAATTTAGAGGGTATTAATAGGATTAAATAATTTATGAAATATATGTAAAGTTCCTACTCAATATAAATTTATTTATAAATTCTTAGTAAATAATCACTTAATTTTTAGTAAAGTCATTTTATTCTTCAAAAATACTTTCTTCTAAAATGGAATTTATTTCATTCCATGAGAAAATATTATAATTAATTTATGAAAATTTTAGAAATTTTATATTATAAAGAGGATATAATTTTTTCAATCATCATATAAAAATTAACTTATGTTGAAATGTTTACATTTTTCTTAAAAGTTTTATTTTTAAATAAATAGTGAAAAAATGCTAATTTTTATTGAAAACTATAGTTTATTTTAAAAAATTTACAAAGTCATGTTCTATTTGGGATTAGTTATAAAATTTAATTAGTTTATTTTTGTTAAATATTATATAATTATATTCGTTGTAATTAATTTTATACTTTAAATTGGTATAAAAACATTTTCATACTTAAAAATGTATTTTTCTCGAAAATCGTTTTTCATCATGTTTTGTGGGTTTAATTTTAAATTAAATTATGACAATTATATAAATTTAATCTTCAAAATGAATTATATATTTATAATAATGAGTAAATGATTTTATAAATATGCCCCTTTTATTTCTAGTCATTAGGAATAGTGACTATATTAAATAATTAACACCGCGGTAAGGGTAAATCGGGTAATTAATGTTAAAAATAATATAATATGAACTATAAATTGACTCAAAAACTTTCCTTTATTCTATTGGATAAGTTTATATTTGACATTTCCATCTAATTCTAGAATATGTAACCACTTGGTACCATATTTCTTTGATTTTTTCCTTTATAATAATTAAGTAAAAGATAAAGACAAAACTGCCACTTTCTTAGTTTTAATATCTATAATATTTTTTGATAGAGAAAAAAATAACAAATGTTAGGTTATAAATAAAAATTTTAAAGATAAATTATTTTTTATCATGGTAATTTATTTATAATTTTTAGTTACTACAAAATTACCTTAAATTTTTTTGCAACACTGATACAACATTAATTTAACTAATAGAAAAATAAAATAAATGATTTCAAAAATATTAAAAGAATTATAATTGGAAATAATTATGGTGTTACATGATTTTTTTTATAAATATCAAATTTTAGTAATGTTTCAAATGATTATATTAGAATTACACTGATTTCATTTTGTTTTCAATGTCAAATTAGATGAATAGTTCCAAAAAATTACATTAATGATATTTTATAATAATTAATATTTTATTAAATGATTTAAAATTCAAAAAAATATAATCTTCATCCAAGTGATTTTTATATGGTTGAAAATATAAACTATGTTCAGTTTATTATCTTTTTTTTCTTTTATAGTAACTATCTTGACCCTAAAAGAGTAAAAACTTTGTTATCCAGGTAATTTTCAAGAAGGGTTAATACAAGTTAAAATAAAGAGACAAGGGAAAAAACATGATATAAACTTGTCAAAATTTTATTTAATGATATTATCTTTTCTATAATAATTATATTTTTTAATTATTTCATTTTGGATCCATTTTCTCAAGAAAAATTATTTATATTAATTTAATATTTTAGAAATTCAAAAAGTCTCCCGCCCCTCACTTATAAAAGGGCACCCCATCTCCTCTCATATACGCACATAAAGAGCCTTTTGATTCATCCAATACTTACCCAAATCCTTTAATTGCAACATTATTCATGAACTAGAGTCCCCAGTTTTATTATAAAACTATCCAAGGAATGCTTTTGGTATAAACCTAAAAAGGTTTTCTAAATAAGAGGTATAGTTATTAACTATGCATTTTGGTTTTATTTCTTCTTCTACCTCCTTAAAATATTATCCAAATATGATGAAATAATATCAAAATTATCTTAAATATGATTAAATTTTATTATTTTAATTTAATAACCTGTATATATCTCCTCTTATATCAAATGGGAAACAAAATTATCGATCGTGTGTACGGAAGACTACCACCTCGCGAACTAATGTAATTCACCTTCCATCACTGCCTCTCATGGTTAGATATAAGGATTTATTTTATATATATATATATATACATATATGATATTTATGTCAAAATTATTCTTATATAATTATAATATGCTATTTATGTCATAATTATTCTTATATAATTATAATATCACATCAACATTCTTACCTTATTACTTTTAGAAAATGATAATGTCGCTCGTGCATATGTCTGGACTACCACCTTCATGAAACGATGTGAGTATTTATTTTATATAGAAATAAATTTTAATAATAATATATTTCATTAATATATATATGATATATGTGACATAATAATTATTTTTTATTGGTGAATTACTATTTACCTTTTTTAAATCTTTCAAAAAATGAAAACAGTGTTCATGCGTAAGTACGGTGTATCGTATCTATAAAGGGTGAAATTCATTTTTCTATATATAACATTTATAGATGACTATAAATATGAATATAATTAATATATATTATTATTATATCATTATTAACATTTTTGAGGTGATTTAACCATGATCAAATTAAAAGGACCAAAAGTACTTAACCAAAACTTACATGAAAAACGAAGCAGTTGTCACCCAGAATAGAGATTTTAATAAAGAATTGTTAATAAATGGGTGATAAAACATTGTAAGTAAATCATATATGGTATTATATATAATATTATGGTTATATAATATATGTATAATACATTTATATTTATTATACTGAAGTCTTGAACATGTATGAAGGAATTAATACCTAAAGTAAGGGTTTATCATCCCAAATTGTCTTCTCTGGGACATATGTTATGTTATATGCCTATATTATTTTATGAGGGGTATATGCAGCCTATTTTACATGTTATATAATTAATCACCTTATATTAATGATATTTTAGGATTCATTTGAAGTTATTCATTCACGATTCTTACGATTCAGAAGTTACCAAAGTGGTAAGAGTTTTGTGTTATAATCTCATTGCTTATTAGGTTTATTTATGATTAAGTTTATAATGATGAAATATTATGATATACCTATTGAGAAACTCATTAATTTTCGTCTCATATATTTATTTCATTATAATACATTTTTTCTTTTTATTTTCCCCACTTTAAGTACTCAATATATTAAAACGTTATTTTTAAGGAAAAATGATTTTATTTTTCTCTTCAGTCGAAAATCATTTTTCTTCCATGTCCATTTTTAATAAAAAAAAATAAAGAACATTTTCATAATATTTTTTTATTGTTTAAAGTTATTATTACCCATTTTTAACCTTTTAAAAAATAGTCTAAAATGAATATTCTTTCCATTTTCTAAATGAGGTACTTTTTTTAATTTTTTACTGAAAATGTAAAAGGAATATTTTTTTTAAAAAATAAGCGGTATGAATAGAAATTATTTTAATCATAACTATTAAATTATTTTAAGCTCTATTTACAATTTTCCAAGGTTATTTTCAAAGAAAATTTTTTCGATAATTTTTGGAAAATTTTAATATTTTAAATAATTTATTTCAAAATGAAAAGGTTATTTTCCTCAAGAAATGTTCTAAGTGATATATTAATGGAATTTTCATCTATGAAGACATATTTTGATGTTAATTAGGTTTCATAAGGGATATTATCCAATGATACCATCCTTATTCGTCATCTATATGGAATATGATTATGATGAAAAGATTTTTATGAAGCTCATATATTTTCTATGGGTTATGCTAATATTTAATAATGAAATGTTTATGAAACTCATTTCTTTTACACATGTTATTCTCATATCAAATTTTTATGAAACCTATTTATTTTCATGTGTTATGAAATATTATTTATTTATGATCTTTTTTCACACACACATATATATATATATATGATTTTCATTATGTGTAGGTTGGTCTCATAATTATATAGCCCTATAGTTCATTGGATGATAGTGGATATATCATGAGATAATAGGTCAGGAATATGTAGTAAATACAATTCCGTAAGGGACTCTACCCACTATTATAGTATTATAAGTGAACCTTGACTACTACAATGGTTTGGGGGGTGAAACCAATCCACTATGATAGTCTTGGCAGTAAGACTTGGCTATTAAGGAAATGATTTTCTATGCTTATGTGTATGCCATAAACTCATATTTGATGCATATATTATGTCATAATGGATAATGTTCTTTCATTCCTTTATTATTTGTTACTTATGAACTGCAATATTTATTCAATGGGCTAAATTAAGATCTATAATATTCAGGTTATGGTTTCCAAATGTTATGTTCATGTTTTCATACCCTAATACTCTCTTTTTCTATGTGATCATTGATATCTCCCTCGTTTTCCTTTATTGGGAATATGAGATCACCCTTTCTTATGTTTCCCTTCCATATGTTATGAATAAAGGTATTAAGTAGAATATGTCTAAGAAGAGTAATATGTGGGAAGATATTTGTGGGATTTGTTGAATATATTTTACTAAATAAGAATATTGTATATCTACTCGCCAAATACACAAAACCTGTATAGTCATTAGGTGTGTATTTATGAAAGGTAATGGATATACATATAAGAAGATGTAATATTTATATATTAAAAGAACAATTTAATATATCACAACTAATTTTGGTTCCCCATATGAGTCATATATTTATCCCTAACGTCATACTATAGGTTTTCTCTAAGTATAAGGTCTTTTAATAAAACAAATTTTTTATTCAAAATTTATTTACCCATTCGATCTATCTTGGGTTAAAAAATTCTTATTATACTTAGGGAATGAAATATACTGTAATTCTATGATTCTAGTATCTAATATTAGTATAATTTGGTTAAACATTTTGGTTAAACCATGACTAAGAAAAATTGTTTAACCAAAATGTTTTATCCTTTCTTGAAATGGAATCCCAAAACAATAATTATTATGGTATGACCACGTGACAAAAACTACATGCACTATGACATAGTGAAAAACTATTTTAGTGGAATCTATGGAAGAGATTTAACCAAAACAAAAAACGTCTTGTTAGATGATCTAGGTTTAAATTTTATTTTCATGGTTAAATTAACGTGAAATATAAAAAAATTACATTGATTTATGAATAGATCATAAATGTAAATATAAAATGTTTATATTAGTGGCCTTATTTTAAAACTGTTTTATTTATGTAAATGTTTTCATAATTTATGAAATTATTTCATCACAAAGGTATTTATAAATGCCACACACCTCTAAAATATAAAGGATTTTATATTAAAAAAGTGTAAATGACCATATAAAATTTTTATATTGGATAAATGTTAATTATTCATGTCTATATATGACTAAATTATAAAGTGTTTATAATATATTTTTGAATTGTTCATAAATGGTTATCTCATATATAAATTTATGAATTCTTCATTTATTTATTATTATTACCTACTTTATTCATGAATATAAATTTTATATTATAAATTTTCATGTATGTTATAGTTCAAGTCTTTTTAACTACTAATTTAAATTTTCATTTATGCATATAAGGTGTTATATTGTAGGAGTGATAATTTATATAGTTTTCTTATACTTTGATTTGGATTATACTAGATTATGAGATTAAATTAAGATGTTTATTATATTTTATACATATTAAGTGTTATAATTGTGGTGGAATTATGGTCTATCATGTGTAAATAATCATGGGTAGAGGTACTTTAGGTCAAACTACTCACTATCCTAAAGGCTTACGCCTTGTCTAAAAAAGTGGGGGTTAGCTACCTATTTCTTCATGATTACTCATATGGGTTTTTTCTAAGCCTTTTCATGAAATGGTTTCATATAACTTTTACATTGAATGAATTTGGATATATATAAATATATTTTTATTTTTATTTGGGTTAAAAACACAAGGTATGACTTGTGTAAAGAGTTACACATCAATATGGTTTTAACATGTTGATTTAGTGGGAGGAATATGGATTAAAAACTAAATCATTAGAATCATTCACACATGTGAAGGGAATATATAAGATAATATAGTGAGAAATAAATCCCCTTAAAAAAAATAGGTTTTACTTTCCTTATAAATAAAACACTTTTAAATACCTCAATCATTGAAATGGGTAGGTTTATGCTAAATTCAGGTTCACATGGATTATATTATTTAATAAAATGAAGTAATTAGATGACCCCAAAAGTTAAGTGGATTTTATGGAGTTATATTTTAGTTAGACTTACTTGTAAAACCCTTAGGTATGATACCATACGGGTAGTATTGAGTTCTCCATCTAATGGATTGGGCATGAAGTTTCTCACTCAACTATCCAATAGTCATATATGATGTGATTCAGATGATTTCCTACTTAAGTAGCTAAATTGGTGAGGTTCACAATAAATAAGGATCATTACTTAGTGAAATATGGATCTTCAATCACTAATGGATGTGATAAACACTAAAAGGTGTTATCATTTTAGTAGGACTAGAATTTATAAAATTCCTTAGTAAATGAATGCAAAACATGATACTTATCTGATAAAAGAACCTGTTGTAGATAAATAGAATTATCATCATTAAACATAACTTTAAGATCAATATTAGAAAATTAAAAAATTAATGGGAGAAATTTTATAGAGTAGTATAGAAACATAAGAACCAGTCTTAAGCAAGAAGTAAAATTATATGTATTAGAGAAATACCTTCTAGAGTAACCAAATGTTGTTGTTTCTCAACAAGTGGATATGGATACTTGAAAAATAATATATGAATTCAATTTTGGATTCAAATGAATTTTTTAAATTAAAGATAATCAATGTATTTTTTCATGAACTCAATATTATTGGTTGTTTTGATAACATGGAGAGGCTAAAGGTTTCCTTTAAGGATTTTTCTGGAAATGGAATTCAATCTATAATCATCATTATAAATTTTATGATAGGGTGAATTAGTTCAACAAAATTTTAACACATTCCTCAAAGTGTTGAGAATATATGAACTATGGATCATATATCTAGGTTTAGGTATTGTATTCACATTATAAATGGGATAAATGTAAAATAAAAAATAAGAAAAATCATTTGGAAATTCCAATAATGTTTCTTAAAGTATATAGTCAATGTTTTTGAAATCTAAATAATGTGTCAAGAAATAGGGTAAAATATTCTAAATTATTGAACTGTTTAAGATACCCAAATGGATTTGAGAAACTCTATAAAGATTCCATGTTAGGTATCAGTGTTATAGAATCAATTCATTGATTTTTTTTAATGATATATGATGTTTTATTAGAATCTCTTGATCCATTAGTTATACTCCTTGACCGAAAAATATGGAATAAAGTTTAAGAACATCTAAAATAGGTGACACCAAATATCAAAAATCAAACACCAAAACTAGGATTTAGAATCTCTATACCAAATATATACACACATCTAGATAATAACTTCTTAAATAAACCAAATATAAAAATAAATTTATAAAAAAACAACATGAAAAATAATATGGTTCAAGAATTACCCTACTCTATGGAAAGATCCTTGAAAACTTTGTATTAAGAGAGAAAAAACTAAAAGTTAAAAGATACCTAAATATAATAAATCTACCCAGAAATGGAAGAATAATTTAAAATAATACAATAATTATACAAGTAAAACCACCCAACCATTTATAAACAAGTCCAGTTGATTTCATTTCTATACAATATTTTTATTCAACCTTCACTTAATCATCCATCGAAAACCTATGGATTTCACTACCTAAACATGAAACTACTAGTGAAAAATGATTTATTTTTAACTCATACCTTATGATATTTTTCACTTCTAGAAATTAATATTATTTACACTATCATTCCAAACATTATTTCTATCACCCATGCCACTATTTGGTTCCATAACATAACAT
Source organism: Viscum album (assembly GCA_963277665.1). Taxonomy (NCBI): domain Eukaryota; kingdom Viridiplantae; phylum Streptophyta; class Magnoliopsida; order Santalales; family Viscaceae; genus Viscum; species Viscum album. The sequence continues at coordinate 1,221,081,016 of OY728131.1, read as the reverse complement.
ATGGAATCACTCCTTTCATAATTTTTTGATAATCATCCAAAAATAGGTTCTTCATATAAAAAACCAAACAATATCCCACTTTAAAACTATTTTTAGGATCTACCAAATCCTCAAGGTCACTTCATTATATTATATCACTTCCCCATAGTGGTTCCATGGTCTCCACTATACTTATGAACATCCAAACCCCACTATGGCACAACACCACCATAGAATTTCTATAACTAAAAACTTCATCAATATATCCATTATATTTCAATATCTGTAGACTTTCATAGATATATCACTCCATGTAGTACCCCCAGTTTCAATTAAGTAACCCTTTATTTAGGATTTTTAAGTATGTGAAGTGTTTGGGTGAATTTTGGGAGGGCCCGAATGACTTTTGGAATGGTTTTGGGGATTTTATAAAGATTCACAGTTCAAGAATAGTTAGTGGAAACCATAAAACTCATATAGGAAAATATGTGTAGTGAGACAGTGGATAATTGGAAGGTGCATGGTTCGGTGCACAATTTGGCCAGACCTTATGGCCACCTAGGTGAAACCATGAAGACTGGGATAGAGGAATTTTTCATAGTTGGTGCATGGTTTGTATAACTATGTGGGTTAACCAAGAGAGATGATTCATAAGTCAGAGGGTAGTATATGGTTGGTTCATAGTTTGGCTAATTGTGTGACTAATCGTGCATGATTTAAAAGTGTGGTCCTAAAAAAGTGTACCTCACTCTTTTTTACCCCTAAACCCTTATGTTTTCCTCTATTCCATTCCTAAATCAATATTTATTCCTCCCAAAGGCTTTTGAGTCGTCCCCCATTGATTTGAAAGTGATTCAAATGCTTTTATTGGTGCGTTGAAGCCCAATTCCCTTGGTAAGTCCTCATTTGTGGTATTTTTCCTTAGATATACTCATCTCCCCTTTCTTAGTTTCTTATATATTGTCTATTGTAGATATATATATGGTTTCTGATTCCAACCATGGTGATATATGGTTGTGTTAGTATTATGGGAAGAGATATAAGGAGAGTTTTTTGAATATTTAGCCCAGTTTTGTTGAAGAATTCGTGTATTTATTCATTTCTGTCATAATTCCTAAGGTGGGTGGCTTCACTCTCAACTCCTATTACTAGAACTTGAAGGATTAGTTTTAAATTGGTTAAATTTATTGAATTTTATTGTGAAATTTTTGTTAAAATCATGTTAGAAACCATCTTTAGTGATGGTTTGTGTATTTTTGGATTTGTGGAAATTGGTTGTAAAAACTTCTTTTTTTTCATGAATTTAAAATATTGATTTTAAAATGTGGATTTTTAAAATTTATGGAAATGGTTTGTTTGAAAGTTTTTCAATGAAATAATAATTTTATTGAAATGGGTTTAAATGGTTGGTTTTAAATGGTTTTGGCATACATGGGTTTGTGTGAGTTCATTCTTTACATGTGAACCTGAATAAGGGGTGTGTACCATTGGGGTACTAAGAGATTTAACCCTGGATAAGGGATGTGTGTCATTGGGACACAAGGATATTTTCCACTCAGTAAAAACTTAATAGATGTACAATAAATCTCTCATGAGTATGGAACTATCATAGGAGCATGCATGTGTGGGTTTTTGTGTGTGGAACATGCAATGGTTATGCCAAAAATAAATGTGAAATGATTTAAAGAATTGTTTAGTTGTTTTCCTAGGAAACTAGTTTGGTATGAAAAATGTATTATATTCTTATATAAACTATTTAAAATTATTTTATGTAAATTGTTTTATATAAATTTTCTTACTTGTTCTTTCCTAGTGGCATGAGTAGGGAAATAATTTTGGGAAAATATACTGAGTTTCATTACTCATCCCTACTTTGGAACGTTGGTGATTTTTCAGATGTTGTTTACCAGGATATAAGAAATGTTAAATCATTGAATTATTTATTGATGGTTTTTGATACTTGAGCATGAATTTGGAGTTTTAACTTGTAGTTATGTATTAGATTCTTTGAGTTTTATTGGTTTGATTGTCCTCTGTATACTTTGACATTAGTAGTCTTCCATTATGGACCTTTTTTATAGTTTGGTTTTGATATAAATTGTATTACTTTGAGTTGTTTTACATTTTTATCATGAATCATATAATGGTTTTGGATATGGAATTTTTCGTTATGATGTTTTTACTTTCAAAGGGAAAATCATCCCCCAATTGTATTGAATCCCTTGGCATTTATTCCCATCCTTTGGTGTCTTGGGGATGTCACTTAAGGCCAAGTAATAATTCCACCTCGACTTAATCCAATGATGATGGGTGGGATGTTACAAGTGGAATCATCTTGTTCGATCTATGACTTACAAGTAGTATTTATTTATTCGATATTGGGGTTATAATTATGTTGGTCTTGGATTTGAAATTCATTTTGGTCTATTCCATGTGTCACGATGGTATAAAGGATTACAACTATTGTTACTTGAAATGTAGAGCATAAAAATATGTAGCTAGCCTTTTATATTGAACTTCAAGTTACCATGGAGTTGGGTGAAAAGTGTTTTGGGTGAACTTATAGAAGTTGTAATCTCATTTTCATGGGTTTAGACAATTAGAAGAGCATGAAATTCATTATATAAATGACTTCCCACTAGGAATACAAATTTCATTTTGAGTAATGATTTATGATTTGGTGAAAAAATCTTGTTTTTTGAAAAATGTGTTGAAATTTTTTTCAAATGTGAGATTTTGAAAAAGGAAAGATAAGGGTATTTTGAAAATGGGTTGATTTTAAAAGTATGGTAAAATGTTGAATTTTGGAAAATTAATGTTGTGATATATGATGTTTTAAGAATTTTAAACTTCTAATCCTTTATTTGATAGAGAGTGAGACATATGTAATTCATTGTTTTTATATAAAATGGCACCAGGAAGGAGTTGTAGAAACCAACTGGAAGAATCTGCTTTGAATGTGGTTGAACCTAATCCATAGGTGAACCAACAGCTGGTTCAGATTATATTCCAAGGTTTTCAAGCTATGGATAAAGGGAATATAAGGTATGAACCAAGTAAATTTTATAATTCCGTTCAATTCTAGAAGTAGAATCCACTCGTCTTTAGGGGTGATTTAGATCTAGAGAAAGAAGAGGTGTGGATGAATAAAATGAATCGAATCTTCAATTTCCTTGGTACGCCAGTAGATCTGAAATTCAATTTTTTGATGTATATGTTGGAGGATATTTCATGCTAATGGTGGGATTTAGCATTTTAGGCTAAATTAGAGTCGGGCCACACAAGGGAGGATTTTTAAGAATTATTCAACAAATAATTCTATCCTCACACATTCATGATTGCAAGAATAGTGAAATTATTTATCTTGAAATAGGAAATACTCACAGTGGTATAGTATATATATAATTTTATGAATTTAGTCTACTTTTCACCCAAATTTGCTTCTAGTGCATCCTTGAAGGAATGCATTTTTGAATCAGGGCTGGGGAAGGAGATTCCTTCAAAGATTATCATGATTTGTATAACGGATTATAAAGAGATAGTCAATAGAGATATGATAGAATAAAGTGAAATATCTGGAGCTATGGGTGGAGGAAGTATGTTGATACCTATAGTAAATGGTGGGAACTCTAATGTTGGGAGAAATAGAAATAGGGACAACTATTTCCAAGGTAGTGGGGTGGCTCAGAATTAGATGGTTAGATTGGTGAATCTTCCTCCAAGACCCAACATCAAAGATGGATTTTTCCAATGTGGTTCATTCGACCACATGAAGTGAGAGTATACAAAACCACCTAGATCATGTCACATTTGCAACCAAATGGGGAAACTTTAGTGTTTTTGTCATAGTGCTCTGAGGTTGGGTGTTCGAGACACTTCTCATGTGTCATAAATATTGTATGCTTCGATGGGATGAGGGAAATGGAATACCTCTCATCAGTAAAATATATTAAACCATAGTGATTATAAGAATCCATGAATCTTAAATGAGGGAAATCTTAATAGGGAAATTAGGAACAAAGTGTAGTGAGTAAGGAGTTATATGGAACTGATCAAGTGATCATAGATGATCAATCAGGACCATCAATGGTTCATGGTACAATTATTTTAAATTCTATAATTGTGCAAGATTGGTTTTATACGGGTGCATCTCATTCATTTATTCCTTCTCTTTTTTTTATTTGTTGGGTTTAAATGTTGAGATGATACCTTCTATGTTAAAACTTCAAACCCCTCTTAGTCAAAGAGAATGTCAATCCTTCTTATATAGAGTACATTCTATAATTGTGGATGGAGCGAAGTTGATATGGTATTTCTATGTGCTTGAGATATATGTCTATGATATAATCTTGGGTATGTCTTGGTTGACTATAGTCAAGGACCTCATTGAATATTATACCTGATGGGTCAGTTTTATGACTGAGGATGGTGTCGATAATATCTTTAGAGGATAAATGAATGTAAAGGCAGGTGAAACAGGCTTGTTGGCACTAGCAGTTGAAATGATGTCATACCATTTGGAGGCTTTGACTTTGGTATCTGTGTAAGAGATTGATAATAGTAGTTTTCCATAAATTTTTTATTAGTTTTATGATGTTTTTTCTAAAAATTTATCAAGGTTACCACATATTAGGGAAGTGTCGTTTATGATTGTTCTACTTCAGGGGACCAGACCTATTTCTCTTCTATCTTATCATATGGAACCAAAATAATTAAGGTAATTAAAGGTTAAATTGGAAGAACTATAAAGCAAAGGGTTCATTCAACTAAGTACATATTTATGGGCAGCACCAGTCTTGTTTGTTAAAAAGGTGTATAGAACTCTTCATTTATTTTTGGATTATTATAAGCTTAATAAATTTTTGATAAGGAATCAATATCCACATACATATATTGATTATCTATTTGATAAATTTAGGGGATCTCAGTGGTTCTCCAAAATTGACTTTCAATCAGGATATCATCAATTTTAAGTTTGGAATGAGAATATTCCAAAGATATATTTTATGAGTAAATATATCCATTATGAGTATATTTTTTTGCCTTTTATTCTGACGAATGAACTAGTGGTCTTTATGGAATTGATGAACCATATATTTCAAATATATCTAGATTATTTTTTGTGGTGTTTTTGGATTAAATATTGGTGTATTCAAGGACAAAGGTGGAGCATGAGAAACATTTAGAAATAGTGTTGTGGATCCTTAGATATCGTCTTCTGTATGAAAAATTATAAAAGTGAAATTTTTGGATATAAGAGGTAAAATTTATTGGCCATTTAATCTATAAAAGAGGTGTTTATATGGATCTATAAATGATAGAGTTTTTTATCTCTTCGAAACCACCAAAGAAAGTCTTTGATATGCATAGTTTCCTTGGATTTTATGGTTATTTCTGACATTTTGTTTATGATTTCTCATGACTAGCTTCACCAATGAAATCTTTGACAAACAATAATGTTCCATTTCAAGGTAATGATGAATGTTATAATTCCTTTCAAGAGGTTAAATTTTTTCATACATTAGCACCAATTTTTTTCTAGAATTAGGATGAGGGTATGTGTTGTATTGTGATGGTTCAGGATCAGGGTTGGGATGTGTTCTCATTCAAGGAGATATTGTCGTTGTTTATACTTCAAGAAAATTATAGTTTAATGAGTATAAATAACCAAAACACAATTTTGTTTCAACTTCCATAACACATGATTTTAAGACTTGGCATCATTACCACTTTGGTGAGAAATTTATAGTGTTTACAGATCATAAGAGCTTGAAACATATTTTTTCACAAAGTTATTTAAACCTAAGACAAAGACTATAGATGGAGTTTCTACCAATTTTTGACTTTGACTTGATGTATACACTAGGTAACGAAAATTCAGTGGAAAATTCATTAAGAATAAATTCATATGCTTAGTTGGAAAAGGAAGCTTCATATCATTGGTAGTTAATGTCGGTAATAGCCAACATGCACTTAGAATGTGAAGACCAAGGTGATGTTTTGGTTTTTTTTCTAGTTTTGTTCATTACCCATTTTGTTTTTACAGCAAAAGAGGCATATAAATCTAATTCATAATGTGTTTCTATGAGATAAAATCTTAATGGTGGAGAGACTATTGAGGTATGAAATCTTTATGAGAGTTCAGTTGTGTGGTTTTGATATTGGATGGTCATACCTATATCTTTTTCGGAAAAACTTCTTCGTTCCTACCACCATTCAAGATGGGATATTTATCCTAGAATACAAAATATGTATAAGGATTTAAAAGCACATTTTTTATGGGTTTTCATGAAAAGGAAGGTGGTTAAGATTGTTTTGAGACACTTAACTTGTCAACAGTTAAGGAAGTGCATCAGCAACAAATAGGTATGTTGCATTTTTTACGTATTCATATTTGGAAATGGGAGTAGATAACTATTGCATTTTAATAGGTCCCCAATAATAGTTTAGAAACATGATTTCATATGGATGATTGTGGATAGACTCAAAAAGTTGGCCCATTTCATAACAACTCATAAATCTTATACGATGTAGGACTTATCAAAAATCTATATTCGAGAAGTGGTAAAGATGCATAGTGTACTAGTGTTGATAATTTCATATATAGATCGGAGTTTTATGTCTCATTTCTAGAAATCCTTAGAGAAATCCCTTAGGACTAAGTTGACTATGAGTATGTTGTATCATCTTCAGAAGGATGGTAAATCTAAAAGGGAAATAAAAACTTTGGAAGAAATGTTGAGGTATTGTGTAATGGATATTGGTGGCTCATGGGAGGATAAAATACCATTAATAGAGTTCTTGTATAATAATAGTTATCAGGACTCGATACTTATGGATCCTTTTGAATCATTGTATGTTCCTCCTTATCATTATCTACTTTGTTGGGTGGAATCATGCGATACATCACCATTTGGGAAGAGTATTGGCTAAGAAACAATGGGGAATATTCAGTTGATTAGGAAGATGATAAAGATGGATCAAAGTCATTAGAAAGCATATATAGATCATCGATGATGGTCATTGTGGTTTTAGGTGAGTGATCATGTGTTCTTGAGAATCACTCAAAGGCTTGGGCATCGTCGTTTTGGGAAGTAGGTCAAGTTGTCTCCCAGATACAAAGGACCTTTTGAGATACTTGAATAGCTTGGAGATGTGTCATATCAGTTGTCATTTTCACCACAGTTTATTTTTATGCAAAAAAATTTTCAGGTATCTCATTTGAAAAGGTATCATCTTGATCATGAGAATGTGGTTCAATAGGATCACATTGACCTAGAGCTAGATGCTTCATTGGTACATATGTCGATACATATTTTGGATAGGTAAGAGAAATTATTGCATGGGAAAAGCATCAATCTAGTGTGGGTTTTATGTCAACATGGTTAGAATCAATAAGATACTTATAACGGAAGAAATAAATGATTAATCAATGGCCCAAACTCTTTCATGGAAATGCTGTTTTTCTACATTTTAAAGATGGAAAGGCCAATGGTGGGGAGATTGTATCACTCGTGGTTTCAATTAAGTAACCCTTTATTTATTCTTTTTAATTATGTAAAGTGTTTAGGTGAAGTTTTGGAGGGTTTTTAAGACTTTTGGAATAGTTTTAGGGCTTTTATAAAGGTGCACGGTTTGAGAACAGTTAGTGAAAACCGTGAAACGCCTATAGAAATTGTGCATAGTGAGATAGGGGATAATGGGAAGGTGCATGGTTTGGTTAGACCGTGCGATCACCCAGGTGAAACTATACAAAGTGGTATGGAGGTATTTTTCATAGTTGGCACATGGTTTTTCTAACTATTTAGGAAAATCATGTAAGGTGATTCTTGAGACAGAGGTTGGTTCAAGGTTAGCGCATGGTTTTCTAAACCATTCGACTAACCATGAAAGGTTTAAAAGCGAGATCCTAAAAAAGTGGATATCACTAATTTTTACCCCTAAATCCCTTTTCCCCTTAATTTAGTTACTAACTCATGATTTATTCCACCCAAAGGATTTGGAGTCTTCCCCTATTGATCCGCAAGTGATTTAAAGGCTTTTCTTGGTGCATTGATGCCTGATTCCCTTGGTAAGTCCTCATTTGTGGTGGTTTTCCTTAGATATAATCCTCTTCTCTCTCTTGGTTTCTTATATCTATTTCAATTATGGATGTTTATATGATTTTTTATGAAAATCATGATGATATATATTTGTGTTGACGTTCGGGGAAGAGATTTAAGGCGTATTTTTTGAGATTCAACCCAGTTTTGTTGAAGAATTCGTGTTGTTCTTAATTTCCATCATAATTCCCAAGGTAGGTGGCTTCACTATCAACTACTCTTATTATAACTTGAAGTATTAGTTTCAAATTGGTTAAATTGATTTAATTCTATTGTGAAATTTTTGTGAAAACTATGGTAGAAACCCTAGTTATGGTTTGTGGATTTGTGGATTCTTGAAAATAGGTTATGAAAAGTTCGTTGTTTTCATGATTTTAAAATATTGATTTTAAAATATAGATTTGTTGGATTTATGTAAATGGTTTGTTTTAAAGTTTTTCAATAAAATAATGATTTTATTGAAATGGGTTGAAATGGTTTATTTGAAATGGTTCTGGAATATATGGTTTAGTGTGAGTTTATACTTTTGATGTGACCCTAAATAAGGGGCGTGTACCATTGGGGTACAAAGGAACGTGACCCAGGATAAGGGAAATGTGTCATTGGTACACAGGGATATTGGAAACTTAGTTAAAACTTAGTGTATGCATAAGAAATCACTCATGATTATGGAACTATCACAAGAGAAAGCATGTGTGGGTGTGTGTATGAATCGTAGAATGGTCATTCAAAAAAGGAATGTGAAATGATTTAGAGAATTGTTTGGTTTATTTTCTAGGAAACCGGTTTGGTAGGGAAAATTTATTATATTCTAATATAAACCATTTAAAATTTTTTTATATAAATTGTTTTATATAAATGTGCTAAATTTTTCTATCCTAGTGGTTTGAGTAAGGAAGTCATTTGGGGAAAACCAACTAAGTTTCATTACTCAAACCTACTTTGGAATGTTGGTGATTTTGCAGATGTTTTTTACCATGACATAGGTAAAGGTAAATAATCTCACTTATTTAGTGGTGCTTCCTGATACATGAGAATGGATTTGGATTTGGATATTGGATTTATGTCTTGGAGTCTTTTAGTTTTATTGGTTTTGCCTTCCACTGTGTACTTTGATGTTAATAGTCTTCTATTGCGGTACTTTTTTGTAGTTTGGTTTTCGTATCAACGGTATTACTTTGAGTTTCTTTACATTGTTATCATGAATCATATAGTGGTTTTTGTTATATATTTCTAGTTATGGTTGTTTTACTTTCAAAGGGAAAATTGTCCCCCAATTGTATTAAAGCCCTTGTCATTTATTTCAAGCCTTTAGCATCTTGGGGATGTCGCCTAAGTCCAAGTGGAAATTCTACCTCGACTAAATACAATGAGGCTCCATCTTCCTATAACTTCCATATTAACTAATACTTTGGCTAAATAATCCTTTTCATATACATAAAAATAAAATCCTTAGAAAGATGAATCGCTCTATGACTTTCATAGAATGACATTAAATTTAATTGTATTCTTCTAAGATCCTCTAATACTCTATTAAACCAAATAAAATCCTTCCAATATTTTATGATTTTTGCATACAATGCCTCTATTATTGAAATCATAACTACCAGTTGAAGTTTGTACATCCAACTCTTAGTCGTTCCGCTAAAAATGAACATATAGGTAATGATACTTCTTTATGTGTTCACATCTCTTCCAAAGTAAGAATCTGTAAACACTGATAATTAATCATCTATTATAAAATATAGTGACATGATTTCCAAAATATTGAGATACCAGAATTCCCACTTTACTACTTCCTAGTTCTCTCTTCCTAAATTATCCATGAACCTAATGATGACTCTAACTTCAAATGAAATGATTGGACCCATAAAAACCATAACATATATCAAAATTCCAATCACTAATTCATAGGGAACCTATTTCATGTTCTCGTCCTATTATTATATTCGTTGATCCCTCTCCTTGGCCAAGTTGAAATTTTTTTCCAAGGGAGTGGTTATAGTCATAGATTTACTCATTCTGAATATTTCCGCCACTTTCCAGATTTACTCGAACTATGAAAAAATATAGTTATAGATTTTATGTCTCTTATAATTCACATCCCAAACACCCTCTTTTGGGAACCAAGATCCTTCATTATATATCTTTTTGGTAATTCAACATTAACCTCCTTAATCTAATATCACATTGGACTAACAAGAACACTACGAAAAAATGCGTATTTAGCGGTGGTTTTTTTTCCCCGTGTCGCGGCGGTTTAAACCACCACTAAATCGATTAGTGGCAGTTTTGAAAAACCACCGCTAAATTGTGCGTCAAGAAACTATTCGCGGCGGTTTTCAAAACCATCGTAGAACGTTTCGTGGCGGTTTTTTGAATTATTTTTTTTTTATTTTTTTGTTTTTTTTTGTTTTTTTTTACTATTAATTATTTATTTATTTATTTATTTATTTATTTATTTATTTATTTTATTTATTTATTTTATTTATTTATTTTATTTATTTTATTTATTTTATTTATTTTATTTATTTTATTTATTTTATTTATTTTATTTATTTATTTCATATTTATTTTATTTATTTCGTATTTATTTTATTTATTTAGTATTTATTTTATTTATTTCGTATTTATTCCCGAAGGTTTTAAAAACCGTCTTAGAATGTTTCGCGGTGGTTTTTTGAATTTTTTTTTTTTATTTTTTTTCTTATTTTTTTATTTTTTTTATTTTTTTTATTTTTTTAATTATCAATTATTTATTTATTTATTTATTTATTTATTTATTTATTTATTTATTTATTTTTATTTTTATTTATTTTATTTATTTTATTTATTTTATTTATTTTATTTATTTTATTTATTTTATTTATTCTATTTATTTTATTTCGTATTTATTTTATTTATTTTATTTATTTTATTTATTTTATTTATTTTATTTCGTATTTATTTTATTTATTTCCTATTTATTTTATATATTTCGTATTTATTTTATTTTATTTTGTATTTATTTTATTTATTTTGTATTTATTTTATTTATTTATTTATTATATATTCTTTATTTTATTTATTTATTTATTTCGTATTTATTTTATTTACTTCATATTTTTTTATATCCATTCATGCACATGCCCATGCAATATAAAGAAATACTGCGTTTGGTGAGATTTGAACCCCTAACCTCTTGCATATTTTTCAAAGACTTTACCACTCCAGCAAGCTCATCATTTGGTTAATAAACAGAATTTAATATACTTATATATACTAATTGAAAAAATAAACAATACATAACTAATAGATAAAAACTGAATAATAATTAAACAATAAGCAATAATCAATAATTAATAATTAATAATTATTGATTTATTAGTTATTTATATATTTATTATTATTTACTGTTTATTATAATAAATAACAAATAAATTATAATAATATTTACATAAATTATAAAATTATGAAAATAAAATAATAAAATAATAAAATTACGAAATTAAAATAATAATACAATAAATAATAATACAATAAATAATAAACAACAAATAGTAAACAATAAACAATAAATAATTAATAATTAATAATAAATAATTAATAATAAATAATAAATAATAAATAATAAATAATAAACAATAAATAACAAACAATAAACAATAAATAATAAATAATAAATAATAATAAATAATAAATAATAATAAACAAATATTAAATATTAAATATTAAATAATAAAAAATAATAAATAATAAACAATAAACAATAAACAATAGATAATAAACAATAGATAATAAATAATAGATAATAAATAATAATAAACAAATATTAAATATTAAATATTAAATATTAAATATTAAATATTAAATAATAAATATTAAATAATAAATAATAAATAATAAACAATAAACAATAAACAATAAACAATAAAGAATAAAGAATAATAAAGAATAATAAATAATAATAAACAATAAATATTAAATAATAAATAATAAATAAGAAATAATAAATAATAAACAATAAATAACAATAAATAATAAACAATAAATAATAATAAATAACAAATAATAAATAATAATAAATAATAATAAACAAATAATATATATTAAATATTAAATAATAAATAATAAATAATAATAAATAATAATAAATAAACAGTAAATAATAATAAATAACAAATAATAAATAATAATAAATAATACTAAATAAAAAATATTCAATAATAAATAATAAACAACACATAATAAATAAATAATAAATAATAAATAATAAATAATAATAATAATAAATAATAATAATAATAAATAATGCATAATTAATAATTATAAATAAATAAATAATAAATAATAAACAATAAAAAATAATAAATAATAAACAATAATTAATAATAGATAATAATAAATATATAATAAACAATAAAAATTAATAAATAATAATCATAATAATAAATAATAATTAATAAATAATAAATAATAAATAATAAATAATAAATAATAAACAATAAATAATAAATAATAACAAATAAATAATAAATAAATAATAATACATAATATATAATATATAATATATAATATGTAATATATAATAAATAAAATATTATTATTAATAATAACAAATAATAAATAATAAATAATAAATAATAAATATATATAAATAATAAATAACCAGTAACAAATATTATTATTAATAATTATATTTTATTGTTAATAATAATATATAATATATAATATATAACAAATAATAAATGAATATAAATAATAAATAATAAATAACCAGTAACAAATAACAGATAATAAATAAATTAAAGTATATTATAAATAATAAATAATAAATAATAAATGAAACACATGAAAAAGTATGAAAAGACGTGATAAGGGATGAAAAATCATGAAAACGCATGAAAATGGATGGAAAGTCATGAAGAAGGAAGCATTAGAAAGCATGAGAAAGCATGAAAACTCATAACTTTGGAAAACCCCTTAAGAATTCAACATAATCATCATAATAGCCCAAAAAAATCATTGATAAAGATAACAAGTCATGGAAACCCAAATAAATAGTAATAAATGGAGCAACCGTTAAAACTCGTCAAAACGGTCATAAAGTGACAAAAACATTGGACTCACATTAACAGAGATAACTTATGATCCGAGAGTCCATTCCAGATCCGCGACCAGTCAAATCAAAGATCCTGAAACTATCTTCGACCTGATAGGTGAAAGTGACCGAATAGACAGGCAGATCAGAAGTTACGACCATTTAAAAAAAAGCTGATGGGGAACGGGTGCTAGAAATGAGGCATCGAAAAACATAACAAACTCGATACCCACTAAAAAGGCCATAACTTATGATCCAGGAGTCCATGTGGGTACTACAACCAGTCAAACTGAAGCTTATAGAACGAACTACGATCTGGCAAGTAGAGGAGTCTGAACTGACACGCGAATCGAAAGTTAGGCCCATTTGAAGACAAATTCAACGGGACATCAGTGACAGAAATGATGTTTTTGAGGTCTTTGGAGGGATTTTTTGGGTCGAAAGTCACAACAGAAGATTTTTTGTGTTGAGTTAGTGCGTAGCTCTCTTCACTGGCTTTGATTTGATATGTGGTGGAGCCCAAACGGACACCCGAATCAAAATTTGTGGTTGTTTGAAGTTGGAGAACTTTTTTCAACTTTATTATAACTCTCATATCTTCTACACCATATACCTTCTCATAGTTTTGATTATACGTGCCTCTATATCTCTTCATGAGATTCATTTTGACTGGTCGTGGTGCTCCAATGGACGCCTGGATCAAAAGTTATGGTCATTTTAGTGATTTTGGGGTTTCTCAGGTTTTTTTATTTTTTTCTTTTCATTTCGTGGAGGTTTTACCCAAACCACCACTATTTAACGGCGGTTTTTTAAAAAACCGCTGCTAATCCATGAAATAAATAAAAAAATAAAAAAAATTAACACACTTCGCGGTGGTTTTTAAACCGCTACGAAAAAACCGCCGTGAAACCCCCATTTTTCTGTAGTGGAAGAATATCATCCACATAGAGAATAATTATGATGATACAACCATAACTGAACACATTATTATAAAATAAATGGTCTTAATTTCTCCAAATTATGCATTCCCTACCATAAAGGCATTGAAATTCTTGTTCAAATTATCAAACAAACTCTGTGTGATCCGACACAACAGTCTTAATTTTTTTATCCATCAAACGTTTCACCTAATATATAAAGTTTTCATCCTCTAATTCTCTATGAAGAAATGAATCTTTCACATATAATTGATCAATAAGTAGACCCTCTAGGGAATCCATTCTAAGAAACATCCAAAATTTTAAACTTTTTACAATCATATAAATTATTTTTGATAAATTCACACCATTCATTTATTAAAATACATTTACAACAAGCCTTGAATTATTATTATGTGACCATTATAACCAATCGAATAAATTGGTGGGTATTAATAGTATTAACAAATTTATGAAAAAACATAAATCTCATGCTTAATATAAATTTATTTATTAATGCTTAAGAAATAAGTTCTCAATTTTTATTAAATTCATTTTATTCTTCAAAAACAAGCTTTCTTCAAAAATTGTTTTTGTTTCTTTTTGTGAGAAAATAATTATAATTAAAATTCTTGGAATTTTATAAATTTCGTTTTAAAAAAATGATATTATTTTTGAAATCATCATATCAAAATTAACTTTGGTTCAAATTTCAGTATTTTTCTGAGAAGGTTTATTTTTCAGTGAAAAGAAATTTTTCAATAATTATCACTTTATTTTCATTAAAAAGTATCATTAGGAATTGAATTTGTTATCAAATTAACATAAGTATTATTTAATTATATAAAATATAATAAACTTTATTTGAATCATCATTATACCTTATTTTGGTATAAGTACATCTTTGGACTTAAAAACACATTTTTCTAAAAACTGTTTTTCATTGTGTTTTACAAATTTATTTTAAAAGTAATATATTCTTCTTATATAAATTGAATATTGAAAATTGATTTCATATTTGGAATCAAGGGGTAAAAATTTGGCAAATATTTCCTTTTTTACTTTTAAACATTATGAATAGTAACATTAGTAATTTTGTTACCTTGGTAAAGGGTACATCAGGTAATTAAGGTTAAAAGTAAATTGATAAGGACTAAAAATGACTCTAACACTTGCCTTAATTTTGTTGGTTGATTAAATATCATTCATAATCACCCAAAATATATATTTTTTTTTACTACTTGTACAAGATTTTGAACTTTATAATATTTAAGTGAATAGAAAGTCAAAAATCTCACCCTATTACTTTTAATGACTATAATTTTTTTAATATATTTATAAATAGGGGATATGTTTGGTTATAAATAATAATTTTAAATATAAATGAATGTTTTTATTAGGGTAATTTATTTTTAATTTTTAGTAAAGAAATAATTACCTTAAAATCTTAAGAAATGTTGACATAATAAAAAATACATATTAAAGAGGTCTTGATGAATTGGATTCTAATTCCATTGTTTTCTTCTAGTTTTAAAAGTAAAATTAAATTAATAGTTCTAAAATCGACATTAATGTTATTTTAAAAAAAAATATTTTATTAAATGATTTAAAATTATTAAGAATCTTCTCTTCATATAGGTGACTAATATGTGATTCATGACATCAACCAAGGTCTATTTTTGGGTTATTTTTCCTTTTATAGTAACTACATTAACCTCTTAAGAGTAAAAAACATTGATATCACTGTAATTTTAAAAAGGGATAATGAAGGTTTAAAACAAAAAATGGGTAAAAATATGATCCAAACTTGTACAAATTTTATTGTATGAGATTATTTGGACTAATCATAATCATAGCCTCAAATATTATCAATTTTAATCCATTTGGACATAAAAATTGATTTATATTAATTAAATATTTTAAGAAATTCTAAAAGTTCTCCCCTCAATTATAAAAGGGCACCCCTACATTCTCTTATTTAGACAATTGTGATCCTTTTAGGTAGACCATCCTCTAAAAAATACCTTATCAACTTCCTTAGACATGTTCTAGGGGTTTTAGTCTTCCCAAAAGACCATCCTTAAGATCCTTAAGAGGATATCCAAAGGAGTTCTTTCAAATGAGAGGAGGTTTCAACGTGTATGAAGGAAGTTGGACCTAAGGTAAAGGATTTTCATCTCACTTTTATTTCTATGAGACACATGCCATATTCATCACCTTTTTATTTTCGGTGGTGTGTATACTGCCCATCAATTTTTTTGTGATGCTTAGTATGAATTCAATGGGGATTTACAAATACATCTATGGTTCTTTATTTCATGGGGATTACAATTTAAAATATGCCAAAGTAGTAAGTGTTTTATATTACAATATCATTGTTTATCTGGTCTCCCTTGCTTGGAGGTTTGAGGCGGCGACTTCGTTGCGGCGGTGGCTTCATCTTGGCTCGCCTTGTGCGCACTGGTGGCTATCTCTTCAAGGAGGCATAGTGTTAAATCTTCACTTGAGCTCTTCCTCGACGTCTCATGAACTACCCCTCGTTTACCCTGGGGTTTGGAGGTTCATCTTTGCTTTGAGGATCTTCCGGTCGGCAGCGACGGGATGGTGTTTAAGTTTGAGAAAGCTTTGGTTTTTTGTCTCTATTCTCAATTTCTTCTTAATCGAGGGCTACCCAAGGATTTTGGAGGTTAGGGTTTGGATAATCCTTCGCGGTATGACTTCGCTTGTTTCTTGTTTGACTTAATGGATCTTCTCAAGGGTTTCTAGAATCTGGTATCGTCTTGTGGTCTCATCCCCGATTGAATCTTGCTTTTTTTTATTCCTGTTCTGGATTGAAGTTGATCTGCCTGCTGGTTTGCGCATTGGTTTTCGGTTGTTGTTTTTCCATGTGGTTTCTGTCCTGATGAACTTATGTGAGCCTGTAGTGATGCATGATGTTTCTGGTTTTTTTTTCTTTGGGATGATTATGAATGATTTTTTTTAGCGGCGATGTGTTGATGTTCTGGTGAAATCACTCCGGTGATTTACTTCGGTGGAGGTGTTTGATGGCAGGGTGCTGGGTTTGAGGAGTCGGCGGGGTGTGCGGCTTGAGGGCAGCTGTTTGGTTTACTTTTGTCTTTGAAATTTGAAATTTTAATGTGATTTAGATGTTGTGAAGTAAGGATTTGGAAGTGTTGAAGTCTTGTAATGGGTACCGGCAACCCTTGAACCAGCTTTTAGAAAACGGAAAAAAATTATTAGCAGATTCATGGTTATTTTTGAATAAAAAATTTTCCATAATATTTTTTTAAATTTTTATATTTTAATGAAGTGATTTAAAAATTGAAATGTCATATTCCTAAAGAACTTTTTAATGATATTTTAATGGTATTTCTATTCATCAAAGACAAAAACCCTTGATTTAACATTTTCTTTAATGGGGAAATAATCCAAGGACGCCATCCTAATTCTTTCTCTCAATGGTTTATGTTTTTTATTACAATATTTTTATGAATCACATTTATTTTCCATGGGTTATGTAATGATGAAATGATGAAATGATTATTAAACCCATTTCTTTTACATGGGTTATGATATGATGAAGTTTTTTGTAAAACCATTCCTTTTCATGGGTTTTAATATGATTAATATTTTATGATTGGGTGGCACACATATATATGATTTTCATTATGTGATGGGTGGGATATATATCTCCCTCCAATGCATTGGGTAAATATTGATAGATCATGAGGTAAATATGTTAGACATATACTTTATTTCATGTTCACACTTTTATGTGAGGACCTAGCTTTCATGTCTATAATATTATGCATCAACTTGGTTTTTATGTCCATAATTTCATGTGTGGACCTGGATTTCATTTCCATAATATTATGTGTGGAACTAGTTTTCATGTCCATAAGTTTATTAATAAACCTATAATTCATGTCCATAATATTATGAACGTACTTGGTTTCATGTTCATAAGTTTATGTGAGGGAATGATTTCATGTCCTTAACTTAATGAGTGAAATTGTTTCTATTTATACATTTTCACAAACTTATAAGATTATGTATACCACAAACCCATATCTTATGTTAATGTTATGTCCTCATATCTCATGTTCATTGATTCCATTATGATTTATGTCTTATTAACTACTAATATTTATTCCATGACTCATGATTATGATCTATGATATGTAGGGTATGGATTTAAAATTTTAATATCATATTATCATACCCTTACACTCATGTTATACTTATTTGATCATTAATATCTCTTTTTTTCATTAATGAGCATCTAATTTCACCCTTTATTATCTTTATTTTCCCCAATTTATAAAGAATGGTATTAAGTATGATATGCCAAAAATGTTTCTAGTAACAATGAACTAAGTGGTAGATGTTATATAAATTTTATAATCTATTTTTTATGTATCCATGTTTTTTAAGGCACTAGACCTATATGATTCTAGAATGGATCATTATGTTATTGAATTAATATTCATCTAAAAAGATGAAACATCTATGTATAAAAACTATGGGTCATTATAGTTGGTCTTAGAGAAAGTATTAGTTAACCTTTGGAAACTAGGATTAGAAAATTTTAGTGATAACATTAGGGATAAGTCTAATTACAGGATAACATCCTAAATTCTTGGTAAGGAAGATATTATGTTGTTTTATTAGTAATAAATATTTATTTGGATATTGCAAGAGGATTTGGTTTTGGAGAGGAAGTATCTAAGGGTAATTATAACACCCCACCCCTCCTCATTGGCTTGATAAGAGGAAAAATGTTTCTAACCTTTGGTGACATCCCCAAGACACAAAAGCTATAAATAAATTCCAAAGAAAATAATAAAACATTGGGGGATGATTTTCCCAAAGAACCCATAAAACCTATCAATAAATATAAAACATCCAAGAAAAACTTAGTGATTCATGATAATAAACTACATAACTCGATGAAATACCAAAACAAGAACAATATAGGAGTAAAGTGGGAAGGAAATAATGGTTAAAGGATAAGAATACAAATAGAAAGAAATTGGAACTAAAGTTGCACCATCCAAGACCAAGATGCAGACACTCCCCATCTCCAGCCTCAGCAACTAAACCATGATGTCAAGGATCACCAATAGAGAAGTATGAAACATGAACCTTCCTTATATCTCAGTAAATGACATATGAAAATTTACCAAGTTTCCCAAGTAGAGGGTGAGTATATCACTCAGTAGTATTTCCCCAAATACTTTACAATATAATACCCTACGAAAAAAACAAGTAAGTTCATTTAATATAAAATAGATGGTGATAATATCAAAACATTTTATCAAAGAAAAATAATTTAATAAAAAAGAACCATTCACTTTCCACTTGGCATACCCAATCCATGTTCCATATCCATGTATCCATGTATGTCAAATGATAATCCCAACACCCATGAGTGAAAATATATATTTTACTAGGTCATCACTAGGCGATATCCCCTTTTTCATTTCTAGTTGGCATCGATCACCAAGTCTATTTCAACAAGGCCTCATACAATGCAATATGAACTCACATCACCATGTATTTTATGACTATAATTCATATCAAATGGTTTTATATAAAAAACTCTTTTGAAAACCAAATCCTTTGAAAATATTTAACTAAAACATATCAAGAGAATATTTCAAAACTACCACTTTTAAAATCACATAAATCAAGGGTTTTCCACATAAACTACACAAGATATTTCCTATCAAAGTACAAGAAAAATTTATCAGTATTCAAGACAATAAGCTATAAAATAGTAGAGTGGAAGAGAATCCACCTACATTAATTTAGTTTTCACAATGGATATTTAATGATTTCATGGATCAATATCTTCTTCATATTCCACTTAGACCCATAAAGATCTAATCAACATAATTTTAAACCCATAGATATGATTTTAAACAGCGATATATGGTTCCAAGAGATACAACCTAAGGAATACAAGATGAGAAAAAGGATGATATATTATCCTTTTATTCCAAAAATAAGAACTCAAAGATTTTTTATCCAAGGATTCTGTATGTCAAAGATCTCTAGAAATCACATAGATTTTCCCTTGGAGTCTAGAATAGAAAAACAACAACATATAAGAAAAATAAAAAGTGTTGTCTGATGTAATATTTTCTAGGCCCGAATGATTTATAGCATAAATTAATAATATATATCGTAAATCTATTGAGATTTAATTACACTGGAATACTCATCGTAATTTTTATTTTTATTCGAAAACACATCTTATGATGTATAAAAATTTTACGGTGTAAATGGATTTTATGACCTTAACATATACCACAAAAATTTTACATTGTAAAACCATAATTTATTTCATAAATTGTTCTTATAGATTTTTTCAGTAGCCAAGTCCATTTTCTTTCCTTTTTACACTTTTAGAAACTTCTAGAGGATAACCCAAATACTCCAAAGATAAGAAAAAAAAGCATAAAATAATGGCATACCTAAATTCAATGGTGTTATATTCTCCTCATCATTTGGATATATATCCTTGGTAAGATAGATATCAACATTTCCCTCATGAAATTTAGGTCATTTATCCCTTATATCCTTTTCTTATTCTTACATTTCCTCTTAAACCTGACGATGCTTCTACAGTACTCACATTAAGGAAATAGATCTCCCTCGAAGGCCCTTTTCCTATCTATAAAGTACTCGTATTGGCTCATGTATAAGACTTTCATTTGTATCAATAGTAACATGATCCCAACTGATCACATACCATGGATCGGGATGATACTTCTTTATTTGAGAAACATGGAAGGGGTTGTGAACAATACTAAATCTTAACAGTAATGTTAACCAGTACCAACAATTCCAATCTATTATATAACCTTGAACAGTCCCACATATTATAGAGATAAATTCCAATATTTCCCCAATAATGTATTACCAAGTTTTAGTTACACTTTCATGAAAACATGGTCACTGACATAAAAAGATAAAGGTTGGTGATGATTATCAACAAACGACTTCTATCTGCTTTTTTCGTAGATATCTTCTTATGGATCATTTAAACTTTCTACATATTCTCATGTATAATACCTATTTTAATCAAATATATCTATGTTGTTTCCAACAAAAATAAAGGATAATGACAAGGGAGACCATACAAAGCCTCAAACAGTGGAATTGGTATTGTCTCCAAATAACTATTATTATAGGAGAATTTGAGGCATATGATCCTCCCATACACCACTAAAGTCTTTTACACAAGATTTGAACATATATTCCAATGTATGAATAGTGTTTTTGACTATCCATCTCTGTATAGATGATATACTCTACTCATAGTCAATTGACTTCCAAGAGACTATTGTAATTATTGCTAAAATCAAGAAGTGGATAGGGGTCTTTTCATATATAATCGAAGTTGGAACTCCATGTAACCTGACCACTTCTTAGATATAAAATTTTTTAAAGTACTCAACCATTTTGGATTCTCTAATGTGGATAAAGTGTTCTAAATTGGTAATTTTATCAACTACTACCCATATAGCATCATGTTTTTATAAAGTTCTCAGTATGCCTATGAAATTTGCTCACATTGTCTGCAATCTTTCATTCCATACCTTCCCACCATAAATGAACTTTCATAGACTTGTAAATTTTATAAACACCTAGATGAATATTGAATTTTTAATATTGATATGATTAAGTGATTTGTTCCTAATAAGACTGGGGAACTAAAATTAAATTTGGAAATCATAACATAGATTTTTCATCTTTTGTCCTGTTGTCATAGGTCTACCCACCATTTAGGTTTCACCAAATTATGATACAATAAGGATATATAATATGAGATTATTTTACAAACTTTATCAAGTTTGGAACAAGACTAACTAGAAATAAAATAGTAGGGTCACCCAATTTAGAACAATCTAAATACATATTGGCAATCATGCTCATTAGCTTCCATTGGTCACAAGCTTCTCAAACAACTTCCCTATGTGATTTTCGACCCAATGCATCTACTACATAATTCCCTTTAATAGGTGTGTATACTAAGTCAAAATAGAACATTTTGAGGTACTCCATATATTTTTTTTTCCTAAATTTCAAGTATCATAAAGAAAATATAAATTTCATACTCTTATGGTTAGTGAAAACTAGGAAATTTTATCTAAATAGGAAATGTATCCATGTCTTTTAAGTCATAAAAATCCACAGCTAATTCCAGGTCATGAGTAGGATAATTATTCTCATTCACTCAAAACCACCTCAAACCATATGCCATAGCATAGTATCCCTTCATTAGAACACAACCAAGACTAGATCCACATGCATCATAATATACACATATTTATTACTTGGTTCTGGAAAAATTAAGATGGGTTATGAAGTGAGGTGAGATTTAAGTTTTAAAAATAATTTATGACATTCATTATTCTACATGATTGGAACACCTTTACTTGTAATAGAATTCATGGTAGAAACAAATCTTGAGAAACCCCAAATAAAGTAGTGATAATAGCTTGTTAATCCCAAAAAAAATCATACCTCAAAAACACTCTTTAATGTCTACCACAAGACTGATCTTTCTATATAATCAGGGTTAACTTGTATTCCTTATTAGGAAATTAAATTATTAAGGAAAAATAATTCTGGAATCCAGAATTTTTGACTTATAAAACTTAGCACACAAATGATGATTTTGAAATGTACTCAGTATAATTTTTAGTTTCTCATCGTGGTCATTCCTATTTTCATAGTGTACCAAAATATCATAAAAAAATACAAAAAAAAGGATTTGAGATACCTATAAAAGATACAGTTTATCAAATTCATGAAAATTGATAGCACATTTGTTAGAAAAAAAGGCCTGAAGACATATTTCTAATGGCTATAATGACTATGAAATGGTATTTTGAGGATATCACCTCTTCTGACTCTAATAAAATGATATCCTGAGCATAGATATATTTTAGAGAACCACTTATATCTCTTTAATTGATAAAATATATCATATATTCAAGGAATAAGATATCTATTTTTAATCATCACTTGATTTAACTTATGATAATAAATACAAAAGGTAAGAGTACCATCTTCTTTCTTTAGGAATAAAACCAGTGTTTCCCAAGTCGATATACTAGGTCTGATAAAGCCTTTAATTTATAACTCTTCAAGATGATCCTTCAATTACTACAAACTTGGAAGATACATACTATAAGATGGTAGTGAAATAAGTTTTTTATTTGGATTAGGTCTATAGTAAATTAGATTTCCATTTTAGGTGGTAACCTAGATAAATTTTTTAGAAAAACATTCAGGTTGATACACTATTTAAGGAAGAGTCTAATTTCTTATTTAATTAGTTTCACTCAAATTCATTGTTAATATCTTGATAGAGATAGTTTCATAAATTTTTACTAAACGTCCTACTCTACCTATATTTATATCTCAATGCCTCTTCAAAAGGTGGAAGAATTCATCTAAGGATTTAAACATTACCTACCAAGAATAACAGTTGATATAGGCTTTAAATCCCACCATCTAGTCCATACCAAAGATCAAATCAAAAACATTCATATCCAAGACTATAAACTTCTAGAAAAACTACATTCCATAAATGGTAATGGAATAAGTTATGTATTTGAAACCTCTTTATTCCTGTTGTACAAGGGGTGTCTTGATTCTCATGACATGAGGCATCATTTCCATATAAAATCTCATTTGTTTGACCACTAAAGAAGAAAGGAAATGATTTGATGCAACAGTATCAAAAAAGAAATATATAATATGGGAGTTCACGATAATGGTACTTGAAAACATAGATAGGCTTGGTTTCTCACTCGAAATAACTTATTCGTCTCCATATAACTATTACTCATCTATCATGTGATAACTTTAAATTCCCAATTAATGCATCGAATGAATAGCTGAAGTGTTCCTAGAAATATCCTAGTTCACTTGTATCTATAGACATAAACTAGTCTGATTGAACTACTCTATCCAAGCATATGAAAATTATGCATATTTGAGTATGTTCCACCTTTTGATCTCTAAATTTTATAACAAAACAAATTAATATTTCTTGTTTTTTCATAGGGATGGAAATTACTTGGTGGTGTAGTAAATTATCTCTTGTTATGTGTTAATGAACTATACTAGAAACAACCTAGTCTGGTATCAAATCTTGTCATAAAATTAACTAATTATATATTTTAATTCTGATGTGCACTACCTCTATGAGAGTAGACATACCTATTTCTCTTATTTCCATCACTAGAGTTGAAACCTATCCCAATGGAAAAAAATAGTATACATCCCATAGGATTCCCAAAAAAATACATTTCTACCACTATTTCCTTTTTAACCATCTCTTTATAATCTATAATAAATATAACAACTATCTTGGATCAAATCTCTAGTTGAAATCCAATCTCCAAGATGCATGTCTTTAAGCATGCACTATCAGCTACTTCCAAGAAAAAACAAACTAAGTTCATAAACTTAGTTGAATATTTTATCATATATTATTTTTGTTTCTTTAATCTAAAGAAATATTTTGTTCTTTATATTTTGAATTTGTGTAAGTATAATTGTTTATTAAACAATTCCTCAAAATCCTACCACATAATTCCTTGGTTGGATTTAGATTTGATAACTAAATTCAACCATTGGTGTGTAATATATTCCAATATAAGGTCTCTAACTTAATCATCTCCTCTACTGATGTACTAACAAAACTGAATATTTTATTCATTATGTTGAGACACACCTCTACTTTTTCAGGTACATAATCCCCTCAAAAAATAGGTTGACTCTATTTCTGAAATTCTACTCAATAATATAATTTCCTTATTTCATCATTTTTATTTCCTCTATCAACAATTTGAAATTATTTCATGATACTCAATACAAGTTTTTGGTTCACTTATGGCTCAGGTGCATCCACATTTTTAGCATGGTCTTCCTACTGATTTCTACAACATCTTCCTGATGTTGTTTTCTATTAGCAAAACAGTACACTATTTAGACCATTTCTCTCTAGAACTTAAAGATTTAATAAATACCAATATTTTATGAACAATTATCATTACCATGAGAAACAACCAGTGTTACCATCAATTAAAAAATAAATCATATTAACCATTTTCAAAAATAATTTGAATAATAGAGGAACAATGAAGTCCTAGTAGGAAGTCTCTATACTAATGCATGATATGAAACACCCATAAGATAAACCTATTATGATGAGATAAAAACACCACTAGAAGTGACTAAGAACACTTTTATACTTAAACATCTTGGTAACTTGGTTTTTAGTATAAAAAATTTCTCTGCATCTTTTTATGCTATAAATTTAAAGTTCCAATAGTATTATCTTCTTTCTACCAACCCAACTTAATGAATGAACAAAAATGATAACATTTGTAACACCTCTCCCAAACTATTTATCTTGAGAAAGGGAAAAATTATGCTAATATTAGGTGAAAACCCCAAGACACCAAATGATAGAGATAAATTAAAAGGGAATAAGAAAACCTTGGGGGATGATTTTCCCTAAGAACCCATAAAATTTGTCAAGAAATATATAACATCCAAGACAAACTAAACAATGGATGATAATAAATCATATAACATAATGAAATTATAGAACAATAACAATATTATAGTATATAAGAAAATAATTAAAGGTGAAAATAAAAGACTCCAAATAGAAATACATTGGCACCAAAGTGGAACCTCTCTAACCAAGATACAAAAACTCTCTAACTCCAACTTCAACAACAAAACCATGATGTCAAATATCACCACTACAGAAGTACAAAACATTACCCTTCCCTATATCTCAGTAGAGGATATCTGTAAATGAACCAAAGTTACTAAGAAATGGGTGATTATATAACTCAATAGGATTTCCCCGAAGACTTTCCAACATACCTTGCTAATATAAGAATAATTTATCACATTTTATATAAAACGGAGGGTGAGAATATCAAAACATTTTATCAACAGAAAACAGTTTAAGAAAACAATTTAACAATAAAAAACATCCTTTCACTTTCCACTTGGAATATATAATCCATGTTCTATAATCACACACCCATTCATGAAAAATGATAATCCTAACACTCACAAGTGGAAATCCATATTTTACTAATTCTTCAATAGGTGATATCCCCTTATTCCTTTCCAGTCAGAAGCGAGCACTAAGTTTGTTTTATAATGGCCTCATAAAATAAAATATGAGATCACTATACTATGTATTCAAATAATATCATTCATATAAAATAGTTTTCCATAAAATACATTTCATCTGAAAACCAAATCCTTCGAAGATATTGAATTAAAACTTATCAAGAGCATCCTTTAAAATTGACCCCTTTTAAATCACATTAAACAAGGGTTTTCCAAATAAACTATACAAGATACTTTCAATAAAATTAAAAAAAAATTATCAAGATTCAATCTAACAAGATCTATAATATTAGAGTGAGAAATAATCCACCAACCTTAATTTCATTTTCACAAAGGATCCTAAAAAAATTGGATTAATCTCTATTTATAAATACCCTTACAAAAACCACAAAGATCACATCGATAGAATTAAAAACCCATATATCCGGTCTTACACACTGATATATGGTTCCAAGTGAGTAAACTAAAGGATATCCAAAATGAGAAATAATGAGGAGATCCTAACCTTTGATTCCACAAACAAACGCTTAAGGATTTGTTTTCTAAGGATTATATACATCAAAGATCACCAAAAATCGCTTAAATCTTCCTTAGGAGTCTAAAGGAGAAAAAAAGTAGTGTATAAGAAAAATCACAACCATTAGATGATGTAATATTTACTAGGCCCAAATGATTTGTGATATAAATTGATAATATACATCATAAATCCATCGAGGGTCACTTATGTTAAAATACCCATCACCTCAGTTATTTTTTAAGGAAAACATATCTTACTCCATAAAACCATTTTACATCATAAATGTATTTTATGCCCTAAACATCATCCCAAAACTATTTACATCATAAAACCAAAATTTATAGTGTAAATAGTTCCGGTATATTTTTCCAACAGCTGGATCCAGTTTATTTCCTTTTTACACCTTCAAAAACATCCATAGGTTAACCAAATGACTCCAAAGGAAAGAAAAAAGTGTAAACCAATGTTACACCTAAAATTGAGAGTTGTAAATTAATTACCCTAAAAATAGTTTGTCGAGCATATCACATCCATCATTTTGGTTCATAGTGAGTGTTCACATACTGTGCACCAGTTTTGACACTCATGGGGGATATTCTTTGGTTAAATCGCATTTAATTTATGGACCATTATAAAGGATTTGAATAGATTATGATTATGAATGACCTAGGTTAAACCTAAGGTGTCACAGATCCAAAATAAAGTGTCATGCTTTAGAAATCAAATTAATGATTTTTGATGATTATGTGGTTTTCCACTATGATTTTTGTTGATCACACTATGATTTTTGGTTTTACTCAATGGTGGGAACCATACGGAACTGGGTTAACATTTAATTTGATGGAAATGGTGTTTATGGGAAACCAAATGGAATGATGATTGTAGTGAAAAATATTGTAATTATTCCTAATTATTTAGCACAATATATTATTTAAAACTCACACCTTAACAAAATCTTAGACTTAGTAAAGAAGATAATGATAGATTTCACAATGAGATCAGGTGTTGGAGACTATAGAGGAAAGAATATTCAATTTAATGTATGTTAAGAGTGTAAAAATAATAACAAAAGATAATCTATAAAAGGAATGAGAAGATGTTCTATGTGTATATAAAAAGGACATAGATCAAGTAATTTCCAAGGAAAAATTAAGAATTCAATGGGGGGATATGAAGTTCATAATAAGGAACCATTTATAGTTCAATGTATTATGTGTGGGGAACACGGGAATTATCAAAGTCAATTCCTTAATCCAATAGATAACTCCTACACCAAGGTAGGGATTATTTTATATCGATCATTGAGGTGGAATGATTTAATTATTTATGTATTGGAATTAAATAATTATGTTGAAGATGTATTTTATAATGATATTCTAGTTATAAGTCCCATAAAACATATGATTATTATTCTATAGAGGTTTTTGTTAAAGGATTTACAAGGATGTGTTGAATTTTACCGATGACTGAGAAAAGTGATTTAGTGGTAAGGAAATATTCTTAGAGAACACATGATTAAGAGAATGATAGCCCTTCATATATGCATGATGTTGAGATAATAATGAGATAAAGATAAGTTTGATCATGATAAAGTTAATGGGATGGTATTGATGACTTTGGAACAGATTAGTGATTTGATAACAAAGTTATTTATGTTATTATTGATGGAGTTTACAAATTTTTTGGATTTATAGAATATATTTAATAAAATATGATTTTATTTTCGGAATAAGGAGATATTTGATTTATATAAGCATGTATGTTTTCATTATGGATTATTGTTAATTTAGGTTATTACCATGTTACATGAAAATATATTATCAAGGTATTCACATATTTCGTATGGGAAGATAAAATCTACTTTAGGTTGTTTGGGGGATTAATGTTAAGTTGATTTTAGAATTTTAGTAACCTTATTTCTAAATTTTTGGATTTTGATTTTGGTCAGATATATTTTTTATGTATTTTAAGGTTTACTACTTAGGTAATTGTTTAAGTTACACTTTGGATGAGGTTTTATATATTAAATTATTATTTTTTCTATATCGGAAAACCTAATATAACTATTTTGGTTTTGGTAAATATTTAGAGGCCAAAAAAATGACTTATGAATCTTATGATTCATTAAAAGTGATTCAAGAATGAAAAACTCATCTAGAATATCCATTTCTTATAGTAAGATATAAAGTGTAAATTGATCAAAGAATAATTTAAGGATGATATTATTCTTATGACATGGAAATAAATCTAGTAATTTTATTTTGTCGAATGATTTTTCAGGAAAGTAAAAGAATCCATTGAATTTCAAAATAGTACCTTGAAATAAAAATGTTATCCTTTTACTTTACTTTTTGAGGAATCAATGGTATTTTAATTCATCACATATTTATGGTTTTTTGGTGGTTAAATTCCCCATGACTGTGTTCTCTACCACTCTCTATTAGTCCTTGGGAGTTAGTTTTATCTTCTATTTCCATATTTTAACTTCCCACTAATGATATCCTTATTTGTTAAATATATTTTATGTTATTTTAGGTATCCTTTATGTTTCATAGTTTCTCATTTTAAGGGAAGTTTTATTATTCCTCTGTATGATGTGGGTTTTGATGAAAGAATTTTAAAATATTAAAACTTTGATGACTGAGACAAATTTATAGGGTGGAATTTATTTAAGGGGGGTAGGATGTAACACCCGGATATTTTATAAAATAGTTCTCTATAAATTAATTTTATTTCTTTCATAGTTTTCATTAGAAGAAACATTGATCTTAAATGAACCACAAAATACTTTTTATGACCATTATGACCTAGCCGATAAATTGGTGGGTAAGAATAGGATTAACTAACTTATAAAATACATAAAAGTCCTACTCAATATAAGTGTAAGGATTAATTATTAATAAACGAGCACTCAATTTTTTATTAAATAAATTTTATTTTTTCAAAAACATGATTTCTTAAAAAAATAATTTTTTTTCCTCTTTATAAGAATATAAATATAATTAAATTTATTCAATATTCTAGAAAAAAAATTTATAAAAAGGGAAAAAAATTTGAAATCAACATATAAAAATTATCTTTGGGTGAAATTTTGGTATTTTTATGAAAATATTGATTTTTCATTTAATAGTGAAAAATACTAATTTTTCTAAAAATGTCATCTTATTTTCATTAAAAAGTATCATTATGCATTGAATTTTGAAACATACCCAACTAGGTTCTCCCACTAGTGATTGATCCAGTTGTCTACGTGACCTCAGGCATGACTCCTCATACACTAGAGGTTTCTAACTAAAAGTGAGAGTGTAAGGAATATTGTGAGGAAACTATACCCTCTGGTAAAGAGTAACAATGAGAGCATAAAATAAGAGCAAAGTAGTAGAAATAAAAAAATATTAATAATTTAACAGGAAACCAAAGGTGATAAAGAATAACTGAAGAAATCCAAATAAAAATATTATGATGTAATGACAAGCTGAATGTAACTAAATGATGTATTGAGATTCATACAAACAAAAGACAATCAATCTCAAATAAAGACTCTAAAGACCCCGGTCTTCAACCCCATATCAGTACCATATCCAATATCCAACCCATCCAGTAGTCCAAAAATCATTATCAGGGTCTATTTCTATTTTCCAAACCTACATCCATAAGATTTATCTGGGTAAAAAATAGAAACTCATCTAGGGTTTGATTTGAACTCAGTGGGTCAACACCACCATATCTAAACAATTCAACATGAGAAATATAGTGCATGAAATATTGTGATAAACATATTATTAATTTTGATAAATTAATATTATGCATAAATTAAACTCTTTGATCCCCCAAGCTCTGGGTTGAAACTTGGGTTCATCCAAACCTACTTTAATGCCCTGCCGAGTATCTTTGGCTAAAGTTGAATCCTCCTACATCAGGACGAATCACTCAACCAGTGGAAGGTTCTCCAATACAGGATGAATCACATAAAAATCACATTAAAAATGGCCTCACCCTATATTTTATCTAGAATCTCACCCTCATACAACCAAAGATAGTGCATTTGGTCCTCAAACACCCCATAATCATACACTCTACCCTCAGGCATCAAGTACTTATGTGTCTAGAACTAAGTCGGTACGAAACCATCCACCATGCCCACTAGTGTCAACATAAATCCTGAGTCATATCCAGAAGAAATCAATATAAAAATATGTATCCCACCCTAGGGAAAAAATCACATAAATGTCAAATAAGCTCATAAGCTAGGTAAACAATTTGGAAGTCCAAAATCAAACATACAAGATAAATCACTATAAATAACAATGATCAATTCATCAAATTATCATTTTTCTTTCTAGTTATATTTCATAAATCTATGATTCTAATTACCCTCATAAATATATAAAACCTATTTCATTTATTATTTAACCCTAATACTATTAACATATCATTTAACCAAATTTATATGAGGTAATTATACCTTAGGCAATCACACAAATTACATGTTATGCCAATTCATAAGACTAATCCAAAAATAAATTGATTTTTTCCAAAATATCTCAGGGATATAATATCAAACTGATGAAATATCAACATGTCCCAAGGGTGTCACACTTATGGGGTATCCACAGGTCTCAATCTTCATGCCCATCGACCCAACTGGGTCTAATGGATGGTTTAAAGAAAAGTTTTATCATTTAATAGGGTTTATCCAATTTATTAGTTTGTGTCTGTGGTGTTCCAGTATGATCACACATATTTCACATTCTATGGATAACTAAATTAGATAAAAGGGATAATATTTAAACCACCCACCTTAACCTAGAGATCAAAGTAAAACTCTCAACTGGTAACAACAACAAAGGAATGTGATGGTGATCAAAAGGGAAAAACCTAGAGTACACACATAAAGATAAAAACCTGATTCAAATATGCTTAAGAGATCACTCCATGATAGTGTATAAAAATATAAGGAAGGAGAAAACCAAATCAAGAAACTCACTAGATATTCCAATACATCTGAATAGGAAGGAATCACTCTAAAATCACCTAGAGTCTCCCAAGTCTTAGAGAGAGAAAGATGTGCAATGAATGAAATAAATTCTTACATGAAACATGGGTTAAAACTATAGATCCTAATATATTCATGATGTGAACCTCTTTCACAATGTGAATTTCCTAATTTATAAAATATCTTGAAAAACACATTACCACGGGATAAAATAACCATGATCGATTGTTTCATGATGCTAATTGGTTTTGTGGCATGTAAATGTTTCACACTCTAAACCAGATCAGGGTATATATCTAGTCACATTTTCATATCATGTAAACCATTCACAAAATAAAATCTTTATGTTGATATATCACAGTCAGATTCTGTAGCAAAATCTCGAACCACCGCCGAAACTTTCCAAACCCACAGAGAACCCTAATAATCCTTTGACCCGGTTATACCCAAAATCCATTAATTTAATAAAACATCAATTTATTAAATTTATTTCATTTTA
This sequence comes from Viscum album, assembly GCA_963277665.1. Lineage (NCBI taxonomy): Eukaryota > Viridiplantae > Streptophyta > Magnoliopsida > Santalales > Viscaceae > Viscum > Viscum album. The sequence goes on along the minus strand of OY728131.1, from coordinate 1,221,048,743 downwards.
TTGGGAAATATATATTCATCCTAAAAATGAAATCAACCACCAAGGTTTAAGGAAGAAGAAAAAATCCAACTAAAAGTGGTTCAACCAAAAGTCAAGAGGGATGTACCTGGAAAAAGACGAAATCTTAAAAAAATTGATATCAAAGAAACATAAGTATTATTTAATTATATGTATTATAATAAACTTAATTTGGATCATCATTATACCTGATTTTTATATAAGTACATTTTTGGGCTTAAAAATTTATTTTCCTAAAAACTTATTTTGATTGTGTTTTACAAATTTATATTAAAATTAATTTATGTCACTTCTATAAATTGAATCTTAAAAAATTAATTACATATTTTAAATTATGGGGTCTAAATTTAGTAAATAAATCCCTTTAATTTTGGGTTATTATGAATATTAACATTAGTAATTTTATTATAGCGATAAAGGGTAAATCAGGTAATTAAGGTTAAAAAATGATGAGGACTAAATAATGACCCTAACACTTGTCTAAAATTTATTGGATAATTATCTATAATCCATAATAATATAAAATTTTATTATTTACCCTTTTCCATTTGGAAATGATTTTTAACTTTATAATATTTAAGTGAATATAAATCCAAAAATGTCACACTCCTGATTTCAATAACTATAATATTTTTAATATAGGGATGAAAAATGGATATGTTCAGTTATAAATAATAATTTTAAATATATAAATGAATTTTTTTTATCAGATTAATTTATTTTTACTTTTTATTGAATAAATAATTTCCTTAAAACTTATGAAATGTTGATGTAGTAATTATTCAATCGATTGAAAAAAAATTATTTTAAAAATGTTAAAAATAATATGATTTGAATTAATATTTGGGTCACATGATTTTTGTAGACAAAAATGACATATTAAAGAGTTTTTGATGAATTTTATTCTAATTTCATTATTTTCTTATAGTTTTAAAAGACAGATTAAATGAATAGTTCCAAGATTGACATTAATGTTATTTTATAATAAATAATATTTTATTAAATGATTTAAAATTATTAAAAATATTTTATTCATCTAAGTGAATAGAATACAGTTGATGAAATAAATTATGGTCCTTTTATGGAATTTTGTTTATATAGTAACTATATTAATCTCGTATGTGTAAAAAAATTGATATCACTGTAATTATCAAAAGGGTCAACGAAGGGTTAAAATAAAAAGATAAGGTTAAAATGTGATCCAAACTTTTCAAAATTTTAATAGATGATAATATTTAAAATAAACCTCATATTAACTTTGAATATTATCAATTGTTATCCATTTATATATCAAAATTAATTTATATTAATTAAGTCTTTTATAAAATTCCAAAAATTCCCCCCCCCCCCTCAATTAAAAATGGGTACCCCTCTTTTCTCATATTTATGGCATTTTGAGCCCTCTAGATCAACCATACCCTACCAAAATATATTCTCAAATTCCTTTTACACATTTTAGAGGTGATCTTCATCCCAAAATACCAACCCTAAAATCCTTAAGAGGATATATAATGGATTTATTTCAAAGGATATGAGCATCTAATGCATATGAAAGAAGTCGGACCTAAGTTAACAGATTTTTGTCTCACTTTTATTTCTATGAGTCTCATTCAATATTAATCACTTTTTTATTTTATGTGTTATATATAATTACTATGAATTTTTTTAATTATTCTTATTATTAATTTTATTGGGATTTATATATCCATCTATGGTTATTTCTTTCATATGGATTGCAATTTAAATGATACCAAATCCATAAAGGTTTTAAGATACAATCTCTTTATTTATCCGGATTGTTTATTAAGTTTATGATGATGAATTATTATTATCTACTATAAATAATCTCATGAATTTTATTCTCATAGAGTTATTTCTTTAAATTACATTTTTTTTTCCTTTCATTATCCTCTCTTTAATTACTCAAGAGACTGAAATAATGTTTTTAAGTAAAATCGACTTTATTTCTCTCTTCTATCAAAAAAATTATTCCATATCCATATTTTATAAAAATGTTTTAAAAAGGGTTTTTAATATTATAATATGATTTTTAAATTCATTTTTACCCAAGTTTAATTTTTAAAAAATGGTTTAAACGGAATCCTCTTGTCTTTTTTTTAACAACATACTTTTTGAATTTTTTACAAAAATGTAAAAGGAATGTTTTATTTTAACTTAGGCATGAATGGAATTTCTTATTATCATGACCACTCAATTATTTGAATCTTCCTTTAAAATTTTATATTTTTATTTTCAAATAAAATATTTTCTATAATATTTTATTAAAATTTTAGATTTTAAATAAGTGGTTTCAAAATGGAAAAGTCATATTCCTCAAGAATGTATTAATGATATTTTAATGATATTTTTATTAATAAAAGACAAAAACCCTTGATTTTAATAATGATTTACTATGGATATGATCTGAGGATACCATCCTTATTATTTCTCTAGATGGTTTATTTTTATGATGAAAATATTGTTATGAAACTCATTTCTTTTTTATAGGTTTTTCTATGTTGAAATGATGAAATATTTATAAAACTTATTTCTTTTCAATGGGTTATACTATGATTAAATGTTTATGAAACCCATTTGTTTTCATGGGTTCTAATATGATTAATTTTGTATGATATTGTGATGGGTAGGACCTATATCTCCCTCCAATTCATTAGGTAAATATGGATAACTCATGAGGTAAATATGTTATGCGTGAACATGATTTCATGTTCACAATTTTAAATGTTGACCTATCATTCTTGTTTATAAGATTATGCATGGACCTAGATTTCATATCCATAATTTTATGTGAGGACTTATATTTCATGTACATAATATTATATGTGGTCTTGGTTTTCATGTCCATAGTTTTATGCCTGGACTTGTCTTTCATGTCAATAAGATTATGTGTGGAATTGGTTTTATGTCCATAAGTTTATATGAGGTCCTGATTTCATGTCCTTAACTTAATGAGTGATTATGTTTCTATTTATGAATTTTCACAAAGTTATATAATTGTTTATAACATAAACTCATTTATTATGCTAATGTTATTCCATTATGGCTCATGTTCTTTCATTCCTTTATGATAATGTCTTATGAAATGATAATATTTATAACGTGACTCGTGATTATGATCAATTATATATAGGTTATGAATTTAAAATATTAAGTTCATGTTCCCATACTATTATTCTCATGTTATGCTTATGTGTTCATTGATTTGTCTCTTTTTTACCCTTACCGAGCTTCTGATATCACCCTTTCTTATGTGTTCCTTTCCCCAGGTTATGAATAAAGTTATTAAGTATGGTATGTCTAAAAAGGGTTCTAGTTGTGAATAACTAAGTGGGAGATGATATAGATATTTTATTAAATGGTTTTTTATGTATCTAAGCTTATAAAGGCACTAGAACTATATGATTATGTAATGGATCGTTATGTTATATAATGAATATTCATATTAAAATATGAAAAAATATATGTATGAAAAGTGTGGTTCATTATCGGAGTTATGTTAACTCCTGAGTTATGGAAACATGTAAGGGATTCATCTCCTCCTTCATCCCTAACTCCACTATATTTAATCACTTATATTTTACACATATTTTAGGATCTCTGGTACTCCATCATATATAAGAATAAATAAGTGCATGTCACTTCTGAACCTTTACATTGGATGTCGATCCTTGGTTGATCTTCACAAATAAACCTATAGCTCTGAAAAACTGGTATATTTAGAATTGATATACTCACTTAACTAACCAGACATTATGCAATTCCATATAGATTAACTTTATAATGTGCATATTTTTTTATTCTACACCACATCTTTAGAAAAGTACTTATCCTTACATAGGATCTCCCTATTTAAGAGAATATTTCAACTGATAATGACCATATTTTAAGTCATTATCCAATATTCAGAATCCAATGTTTTCATTAGCATGCCCAGCAAATAGACATGCTTGAGACTTTACCTTCAACTTGTACATCTCCTTGAAATAAAAATTGACATAGGAAATGCACTTAAAAACTTTGAGGTGGGAGATATCAATTGTTACTTTTGACCAAATTTCCTCTAAAATTTCATATCCCAAAAAAGTGGAAGGAATTCAATTCACAAGATAAAACACACATTTTATAGCCTTTACCCAAAATACCTTAGGGGAACTAGTGTGAAACCTTATGATTTTATCCCTATCATTAAAATTATGGTTCATTCTCTTCATGAAACCATTCTTCTCTAGTGTTCCTGGTATGGACTTCTCAATATGTATAGCTTTTCACTAGTAGAACCTTTGAAACAACCTACTTATATATTATCCCCTGCTATCAAACCTCAAAAAATTTAACTTACTTCTGATCTCATTTTACACCATAGATCTCTATTAGATGAAGGTTTTAGAAACCTCATATGTGTTATTGATAAAAAACAATGAAACTTTTTGTTTTATATCTTTTATAAAGGTATAATAGTACAGTGAGCCGGTGTGAGAATGAATTAGGTTTATCCCCAATGCATCAATATAAACTAGATCTAACTCTCGATTCTTCAATTTCATTCCTTTCATATTCAATGAAACCTTCTAATTCTCACCAAGGATACACTCCTCACATGTTTCTATCTCCATGAATCAAAGTTTTAGTATTTATTTTATAGCTAGTTCTTTTAACCACTTCTCATCTATTTAACTGAGATGATCATAGAACAATAATATATATCTGGAAGTCTTTTCTCCAGCATTCATTTCTCCTTCTAAATTACTAGTATGATACAATTTCTCATCCTTCACACATTTTTACACCACCATGGAACCTCATGTGACTTTTTAGACACCATTTTCAAATTTTTTATAGAAAACTTTATCGTCTAGATATAATATTGAGATCAACCTCAGTATTTTCTACAGCCCTTACAACTTCAGCAACCATTCATTTGAATTTGAGATATAAAATCACTCTTTTCTAAAATATTAAGATTTTCACTATACCTGAGGTGAAACATTCCAAATTTATAAAAAAAATAGTTTCTCATGCTCCCTCTCTTAGATATAGAGTGAAAAGAATAATAGTAGTCAATTATCCATGACTCAAGTCGACAGACTACACTCAACACCAAAAAATTATTATATTCTAAAATGAAACTTTTTGATGAAATTTCATTTTCATACCTTCTATAATTGACCATTAAGTCCATAAAGTCTTTATTTAAATAATTTTTCTTCCCATAATGTCAGCATACGAGTCTGGGATCAACAAAGTCAAATTGAAACTTCTCTATCATATCCTTCCCTTTCTTTAGAATTTTCCATAAAATAAATTTCCACCACCTTCTGTGCTAAAATAATTTCGAGTAGAAGAATGGGTTTCCTTCCTCCAAATTTCCTCATTTAAAATCATATCCTGAAAATCTAAAAAAACTAATTTATAATTATAGCTAGAGTTTTTCACAGTGATTACCATCACATCCCATGAATATGGAAATGATGATAGAAGTATCAACACCCAAACAACCTCTAAGAAATTTATATTCATATACTCAAACTGACTTTGATTCACATTGAAGTCATTGAAATAATCAACTACTAAATTTCCTTATAAAATTTTAATGTTAAAAAAGTTTTTTCATCTAAAAAACTTTGTTCATAGCAGTTGTATTCCCATGCATATTGGAAATTTTAGTCATTAGAAAAGTTTTAATCTCCATTTCTTGAATATTTAAAGCCACTTTTTTGGATAATATCATTTGAATCATCCCCAGTTATTTTCAATAAACTGTTTCCCATTCTTCCTTTTTCATCCCATCCAGTTTTTATTCTTTTAGTAGAATCTTTGAATCTCTCTAGAATATATAGTTTTCAATTTTCATCCTCTAAAATATAAAATCTAACATGTAAAATTTATCAATCCAATCATTACCCTCTTCCAATTTAATCATTACAAAATTAATGAAATCCCACTAAATCTGAAAATGTAAAAGGGATTCGGAACTAATTATACAATTCCAAGTGTATAATGATACTTTACACAAAGATTTATACACAATAGGGTATTCCTACTAAAAACTCTTCAACTAAACTTTAATACCGCTTCTTTTATCATAACCCTCTGGTCTATAAGTTATCCTCAATAACCTTCAAATGTAGATCAAATTTTTAGATCTCATCAAATAGATGGAACCTAATGTTAGTATATAAACTCTAAAACTAGGTTCTGGAATATCTATACCAAATATATACATATAAAAAGACAAGAAATACTTAAATAAAATGAATATATAAAAACAAATAAAGGTGTTAAATAAGAAAACATAAGATAAAATGGTTTAGGTTTTACCATAATCCATGGTAGGAACACTACAGACTTTGAATTAAGAGATAAAAACATACAAGTTACAAGATCCTTAAATAATATAAATCTAATTTGAAATAGAATAAAAAAATTAAATAGTATAATAATTATACAAGTGAATCCTTTTATAAATAAGTTCAACCAATTCTTCCAATTCCACCAAAATCTAATATTTATAGTCAATCATATCCCAATCAAGATAACCATCAGCATCATGTTTATTTTACTGCCTCAATATATAGATTTCAGTTAATATTGAATACTTTGAAACTCAACCCTCATATTATTCTCTATTTTTTTTAAAAAATCCATTATCACTTTGAAAATTGGTTCTATTTCCCCAAACACCATCTGATTTTTCATCATAAGAACTCGAATCACTCCTTTTGAAATTTCATGATACTTATCTTAAAAATAGGTTCTTCAAAGAAAAAAAATAAAAAATGATACCAAATGTATACTTTAAAAAATTAATCATATATAATCATAAATAATGGTAATCACTAATAAAGTTTTTAATTTTTATTTATGTGATTAAGTAAAGGGTTGTTAAATATTACAGTTGAATTTAAATGGATATATCAAGATCAAATAGATAAGAAAAAATATGTGTATTTTAATCTTATTTCCCTTATATGGTAAGAGGATTTATTTTTAAAAAAGTTTTATTATTAATAAATGAGATGATACACATGATTTATAATTAATGAAAATCTATATCATGATTGAAAAATAAGATAAGGATTAAAGGAGTTTTAACTGAGGTAAAAGATTTTATCCAATATATTTTTTAAAATATAAAGGAAAGAGTTCCCACCTCATTCAATGGAAAACTTAAATAATTAATTCATCTTTTTATAATAATGCTCTAAAAACATCAAATACCATATATTATCTGGATATAATAGTTTATTTATTATATATTCCCACTATAAGAAATAATTTTTATTTCCTATCAAAAAATAGTTTTTTATATTATCATGATATTTTAGAGACAATATATTTTCAAAGTGGATAAAGTGAGTATGATTAAAATTTTATAAGTTCGTGGTATAAAAAAATAATTCAGCTAGTCAAATTAAAAGTGAAAATAATTTGATATCCTAAAATATTTCATAGTGTGTTAGTAAATAAAAATATAAATATTCCCATATATTTACCATAACTAAGTTATTATTACTTTATACCCTACAATATTTTAGGACATATTGGTGAAGAAATATTTTAATACATATTGGTAAAGAAATATTTTAATGTAAAGGGTTATATTTGATTACCAAATTATCTCAAATAAATTTTTTATGTAAAATTTCCAAGAATAATGATGATGATAAACTTAAAAAGATTTCTACATTAATAATATAAGTTATTAAAATTATAAAATTGGATGTTGGTAAGTAAATATGTATTAATATTATGTTTAAAGGACATAATATTAGGAATATCATTACTAACTCTCACTATTATTCAAACTAATTTTTTTCATAGATTTTACTAAAGGAATTTATTGGGAGGGTTTTATTAGGTATTCTCATAGAGATATGGCACAAATTATATAGAGATGTAATGAGTTTAACAAATCCCTAAAAGCGAAGAAAACATAAAGATTATCTAGAATTTTATCATATGGGATAAGATTATATGGGTTCTTATATATGATTTTTTTATTATTCTTTAAATATATTAGGTATATAAAATGTATTGTGTTATAAAGAAGGTGGTATCCACTTTATCATTATTTCACATTGTTTTTATATATTGCATAAAGTGTAATGATAACTGATCTCTCAAATTATGACTTTGAGTTATCCCTAACTAATTTTCATCATGGATTATTATAGGTTATGATGAAATATTATGGTTAGAGGGGGTAGATTATTTTATAGACATATATAATATGATCATGAGGCACAAAATGAGTTTTGTTCACTATATGAACTCCTAAGTATATGATATAAAGTTTCATACACTAAGTATTTTGTATGATAGGGTGTATGTTTCATATTGAATCCCCATAATTGAGGTTGGTAAGAAAATTATCGTGATAAACATCATATTTTTATATATTTATTATGTAATTCATGAGTCTTATCTAGTTAGGGGTGTTTGGGTACGTTTATGATCATGTCATCAGTTGAGACTTAACTGAGTGGGGTTTGTCCTCTCATATAATTAGTATAACTTTTGAGCCCTCAATTGTGATAGGCTAAGGAAATTTATGTCCATCCTTAGATAAGGTACATTTGATGTACTTATATAACTGGATGACGGGAATGTGATTTACTTAACTACTTCGGTGAATGGCATGTGATGTATTCATCGACTAGGTTAATCTAAACTTAAAGAATCAAAACTGTATAAGGAATCTATATAGGATTGATATAGTCCATGTTTCATGGTCAATAAATGTCTTAAAAAATTTATTATATTGTTATTAATTCTTATACCTAATACAGTAATGGGAAAAATGTTTATAGATAAATTTTTTTGATATAGCTCACTCTAAATATCTTTGTACATTTAGTATAATTGATGCATTTTTAGAAGTATCTATTTGATTACTTTCATAAATTTTGGAATTTGGAATTTTTAAAAATGATACAATGGACTGTGAAATCAAATTTTATAGTTATATGAATTAGGAACAAGTTTACAAAACTTTCAGAGATACCATGAAAATGTTTTAGAGGATATTTGAAAGAATTTATAGATGTATTTCCACAAATTTTTTCAATTTATATAACATTTGGTGAAATTTTTTTATAGATTTTTCAAAAATAGTTCTTGAAATATCCAAAAACAAATTGGATATGATTTTATATGTTATTACATATGATATGATATTTTCTGAAATTTATCTAAGCATATGAGGCTTATAGTGTAAGTAGAATATTGATGTAAATATGCACCTAAAATATTAACAATGATATAGTGAAATAGACTATACTATGGTCTGTGTTAGTATTCTATATATAATAATGAAATTCACTATATTGAGGTTAATTGAATATTTATTATTGTGTTATGTGATAATATGTTGATTCATTCATTTATCCATCTCAAATTCGATCACACTTGGTTATTCATCATGGGATGATGATATTGAGGATTTGGAATATTATGAATGAGTTATTTAAAGATTAAACGATTAATTATGATGAATAAAAAAGTGTTTCAATAGTTATAATTTTGTGAGATATTTATAAAACATATCATTAATACATGGGTGAACATTTGAGTTAATGAGGCCTATTTAAAGGTTTTTAAATTGTCATTTCTATGTGAATTATGTTTTGTTGAGACATTATGAAACTTCTTGGTTAAAGTAATCTCTATCTATAATTCCCTTTATTCATTAATATGAAGGTTATAGAAAGCTATGTAAAGGAGGAAGATCATTCCCATGAGTTTAGATATTCATTAATACCATGGATGTAAATTCTTGGGGACTCTTAAATGGTAATTCAAGTTAGATATTATATTTATTGTCTGAATTTAAACCCTTTATAGGTGTCAGGGGTGTTGATATTATTTAGTTTACATGTCTAGGGAATTAGTCTAAGTTTACAGTCAATATTTTGTTGATTTTAATTCTTTATGGTCTAAAATAAGTCTTTAGGTTAGTTTTGTATATGAATTTACGGAAATTTTAAGTCTGGATGAATTTGGAATAAATTCTAGGAATTTTGGAAAAATTAGGTTTTTAGTCATAAGGTATGACTGGGGTGAATCATAGGCTATTACTAACTTGGGGGAATTATAGTGAATTTTAATAAATTTGGACATCTCTTTTATGTAAGAGAAATTTTATGATGTATAAGAGTTATCATTCATAAAGGTTCTGGTGTTTGCAAAAAAAATTTAAGCCTGATTCATAATAGTTACCCATGAAGTGTTAGGGAAAATGGATAAGTCCTAGAATCAAAATGTGTGAAATTTAGTCTTATATATGGGTACCACATACATAATAATACTCCACTTATATAAAAATGGATAATTTTTGGAATCCTTGTGATAAGTAAGAGTAACTCTAATACATAAGATTCATTCTGGAGTTACCCTAAGTATGTAAGAGTAACTCTATTGTAAAGTCAATATATAAGAGTAACTTCTTGATTTGTAAGGTTCACCCTATGCTGTAAAATTGTTGAGATACATGTGATATCTAAGATTAAACTTATGGGATATGAAAAGGGTAAATTTTATTAACCTATGGTATGATATTTGGAAAACTTTTGGGAATTCCCTATGATATATAAGAGTCATTCATTGATATTTAAAGTCATCTTCCTGATATGTGAAGTTTAGATAAATGGTAAATTGTTGGGAACACTTATGATATGTAAATGTATTTATATGAAAAATTATGATATGTAAATTTCATTTCCCCTATATGTAAGAGTCATATATTGATATATTATGATACATAAGGGTCACTGGGGGCATCCTAAAATATATAAAGGTAAGAGGGAATAGAAAAAAGGTGAAGTGTTGCATAAAAGGGTCTCCAAGAGAGTAGTATGTAAGGGTATTTAGGTTCTTTGTGTAAGGATCAAGGAATTTTTCATAATTCAATGTGATTATTTTTTTCCATATTCTCCTCAAATAATTAAAATGAATTAATTATCTAAAAATCCAATTATAAAATAGGATTTAGGTATTTTTGACTACAACATAATGGGTATACCTTAAATATATCTCTCTAGTTCCCTTATTCATATACAAGTGAGTTATACATTGATTCCTATAAAATATTCATGTCATCTATTTTTGGGAGTAGTCACAAGTAAGGCTATATTCCCTAGTATATTTTTTTCTATTTTCTCTCATTGTCTCGATTTCTTTAGTTATTCCCTAAATCATGGTTTATTTAGATTATATGTTTCCTTCTGATGGGAGATAGATCGGCCAAATTTTCTTAATGATTGGATTCTTAATAATTCTAGTAAGGAGGTTCCAAGTTATTCCCTATATTATACATGAGACATGTTTCATGTGATAATAGTATTAGGGTAGGATTGTATGTATTTGACAGGAAACAGTACCACTTACAGCTTCTATTGTTCAAAAGATATATCTGAGGATATTCTCATATAGAAAATAATGGTATTTTCCAAGTTTGGTTTAGTTGTAAAGAGGAAATATATGATATTTTATGGGTGATATTATTATTTGGGAATGTGATTGGTAAAATCCATGTGACTATAGGTGATTTTTATTACAAGGATTGTGGAAATAGAGGTCTTTTAGTGTGATACAGATAGTGTTGACCATTATCATAGGTGGTGATAGATATTTTCTGAGGTGTGAGCTTATAGATGGTGATATCCAATAACTATAGGGATAATGATAATGTGGTCATGTACACATAGTACAGATCACATAAGGTGGTTTTGACCACTCATTGTTGGTCGTATAGTTCGTAATTGGAGTAGATTTGGGGTGATGGTGTTGACCAGTGATATGGAGTATGGATGAAACTTAATTGACCAATAAAGATGATATTGATCACTGAATGGAAGTAGTATTCAGGCTTGTTTTTGTATTCTAATTTGAAATTTTTTAAGGAGTTTGGATTCGTATGGTAATTCAAATGTGATTTATGGATGTGTTATTAGAGCATCATGGTTGACTTGGAATTGTAGTGAGTCATGGGTTGGCATTTGATACCAAGTGATGTGAAATTAGTGGTAAGGTCTGTAGAACTTCAGATATAACATATTGTATATAAAAACCTGACTCGAGATAACCCAACACATCACCTGACCTAGCTTGCCACAGGGTTTTAAGGGTGTTCCCAATACCCACTGGTTGGAAACTAGTGTCTGGGTCTCAAGAATACACACTTTTTAATGATTTCACCCTTAATATAAGATATAAACTAGCAGGGGAGACTACCGATAATATTTTATAACTCATCAATATATTATATACCCATAAATAATAATAATAAGTTTCAATAATAATAATAATAAATCAAATAGAGTAATATGTTGCAATAATAATGAAAACTCAAAACTAAATCAATACACAAATTGAACATAATCTAAGCATGACATAAACAAAAATATAAAAGATTTATTTGGGATGTAAAGGAAAATACATAAAAATCACAAATGAAAACCAAAATCAAAACCACTATCAAAAGTCTTCATGTGACCCACAGTCACTCACCACATCACCACTTCATCCATCATCAGAGTACCTGATCAAAAAACCCAAAAGAGATCAGAGATCGGGCACCTGAAATAAATCATGAGAGTTGTATACACTCAATGGTGTATGTAGGATGTGATAAAATCACATCCAGTGGTATTTCACAAAATATTTTTTGTCATTTAATTTGAAAAGACACTTCATCAATGCTATTTGGAAATATAAATAGAAAATAATTTTCGCTCATGCAGGTGTAATGAAATTAGATAACATTCAAGAACTCACTTTTATAAAACATTACACCTTCTTAGAGTAAACAAGGGAAGAGATAAATTTTTTTCCTAAAACATTTTCAAAACCATGGAAATAGGATCATTTAATAAACTCATAAAACAATCTCCAACCCATTTCCTCCTTCAAAATACATTTATCAATTATTTTTTTAATAAATATTCATCAATTTTATTTTTAAAAAACACTTTAAAAAACACTAAAAAATTGATTCAAAATTAAACCAAAACCATAATGAAAGTGAACCAAAACTCAACTGACACAACATATCAATGAAACACGAAAAAATAAATAACCAAATGAATTTTTTCATATAATCAACTCAAGATCTAGGGGATAAAAATAAGGTATGGAAAGGGGTACCCTAAAAATACTAAAAAGGAATAAATCATCATGGGAAAAGATTTAGGCTCTAACATGAACCACATTATACCTAGTTTATGGATTATGGGTTCCCTATGAAATATTAGTAAAATACCTCATTAATAATGTCCCTTAGAACATTTTGGGCACCAACTAACCCCTAGAAGGGTGAAACTCTCCTTGGGAACTATCTAGATTTCTCACACTTGGATAGCACAACATGTATCCAGAGCTTCTACTTATCCACCTAGGTTTACCATGATATAAAAATGGTATGTGAGAAAAAAACTGAACAATGAGATCATTACATGAAGCAGTTTCAAAGCATTTTTAACTAAACTACTTCTCACCTCCAACACCCCTGCAAGAAACATCCCCTTTCATATCCATCCATATTCATAATCAAATATAAAAATTATAAAAAACATCCCCTTTGGGGTAAAAAATTTATAAAAATCAATATAAACAAGGAGGATCAATCGAGGGCCTAATGGGTTTTAGAAACAACTTTTAAAAAATTCCCAAATGGGATTTTCTTTCAAAACTATCTCAATATTCCAAGCCACTTTCCACCATTTTAAATCTTTCTTTGAAACATTTACTGAAATTAAATCATGGAAAATCATTCACAAGCCCATTTAAAAACAAACCAATAAAAACACACTTAAAACATGTGAGGAACCAATTATCATTTTTTTAAATCATTTAAAAATATTCCAAAACTATCTTATATTTAGAACATTAATTGGAAATCACTTTTTTCACATATGATGACCCAAGTATTGTAAAATTACATCAATAATCAAATCCAATTTAAAAAATCCTCTTAGTATCTTTTAAAATCACATGGAATCAAAATGCACAAATTAGAATACTATGAAAAATCATTGAATACATTTATTCCAAGTGATCCAACCCTTAAACATTTATGAAATCCATCATCACTATCATGTGTGGATTTAATTTAAAAAATAAGGTTTTATAAACCATCAATAATATAATGAAATTTAATTTAAAGGAAATGAAAAAAATAACTACATAAAATTAATCAAAATCAAGTCACAATAATCGAAAAAATGTTTTCTTTTATGGTGAAGGCTTCAACAAGTAAGAGGATGGCCCCTAAAAACCTCAAACACCAAAAATCACAAATTAGGACTACACATGAACCCTATTCTCATCCCAACATACCCTAGGGTTTTTGTGAGGAAGTGAAACTAAAGTAAAATAGGAGAAAGAGTAAGGAATAAAGAAGAACATAAGATAAAGAGGGGTTTACCTTAAGAAATCCACTTGAAATCGATAGAGATGAACAAGAATAAAATTAAGGTTAAGGAAAGATCTCTATATCATGTTTTATGGCTTATTAAAATGAAAATGGGGAATATGGAGGCCAAAAATTAAGTTACACATGTAGGGGAAAACTAGGAAATCACTTTTAAGTGATTTTGGGCATCTCTCATAGTTAGGATGCATTGTTTAGTAAAATATGTGCCAACTGTGCATATCATAATGGACAAGAATAACAAAACCGCATGGTTTGGTTGAATTTTTTACCAAAACATGTTCCAAAAATGAAAAAAATGCTCTACTAAGAGTTAGATTACAATAACAGGGTCACTTGCGTTGTTTTCCACAACCATGTGCAACTCATATGCCAGTACCTCCAAGAACAAAATACTTTAATGGTTTCCACGTGATTCCACATAGTTTAGAAATAATGATGCACTACTCATATTGAATAAAACATTTAAAAATAAAATTTATTGGAAAGGTACATACTATAAGGCTTATTCAATGTCTCTACTAAATAGTGAAACCGAGGAAGTTTTCCAAAAAAAATGAAGTTTCAATCCCAAAACATCGAAAATTTTAAAATGCCGAAAAATAATATAAAAAACCAAACAATAGTGACATGGATGTTTCACATTTCTCCCCAATATTCCACTTTCTTCCCCTATAAATTCATTGATAAATTAGAAGATAAGAAAAACCAGACACTGTAACACATGCATCAAAGGTGGGGGGTTGTGTAAGTCTAAAAGGTCTAGTGAGAATAGAACAATGAACCGAAAAAAACTATTAAAAACCATGGATACATTACTTAAACATAAAAAAACATCTCCAAGAAATATCCAACCTAAAACCACTAAAAAATCTCTAAGAAGAAAGAGACCCAGAATAGGTCTCCCCATTATTAAAAATCCCTCTATTATAGTGAAAGAATGTATAAACACTCCCAAGATAAAAGCACCACTAAAAAAACACTACCACTAAGAACCCAAAGGAAATAATAATCTTCTATAAGAGACAATGACCATCATAAAATCAGCCTCAAAACCTCAAATAAATCATATCCTAATAGATATTCAAATGATCACGAAGAAATTCAACCTAAATCCATCACATACTATGTCACCAAAAGGTAAAAGATACCTAAACTAAAAATAGGATTCAACAAGAAATGGAAAGGGACCTAAATTTGGACCACAAAATATAATTTAAGGGGAGATATAGGACCTCATACTCAGAACACCATCTCATGGTGAACCCAATAATATTAAAAATAATACTAACCAATTAATAATCTAAATTGGTTCCATGTTCAACGTAGGCACACAAAACACACACTCTAAGGCCTTACTATGTATAAAACATCAAAACCCAACCATGTAAAGTGCATTACAACATCTTAAATAGAAAAAATAAATCAATGAGGAGTAACAACAACCATCACAACCAACACCTCATAAATGAGGAGACACAAAATCATCAAAGAGTACATCTTATAGAAATAACCTCAAGAACTTCAACCAGGTATAAACTCAATTAGAAAAGATATATCAGAAACAAATCATACAACACTATACTGGGTAATTCAACTCATAGGATTTTCAAATATAGTCTAACCACTCCACTACCTCAAGGGAATCTTGATCACCATGGAAGAGGTATGGTGACTTAATAAGTTTAGGTGAAAATAATAATTTTCTTCCACTACTCTATTAAAAGTTTGGGAAGTGTCAAAAACCATAATAAATACATCTAACCTACAAAATTATTCATCTTTTACCTCATCCTTGGAATAAAAATTTAAAAATTATCTCAATAACTTTCTCAGAGTCACATATTATAAACAAAAAACATGAATATAACCCATTTACACTTTAAAAATCAAACTAAACATTCCTATTACATTGTAAGGGAGAAACCCAAATCCACAAATTCATGAGGTAAATACATATAATAAAACACATTTAAAAACTTATTTTTTTCCTTTAAACTGTACTCCATATCAAAAATATTCTTAAACACATTTTTTAGTGGCACGAACACTTTCAAAATGACCAAAATCCCTTTGTAAACACTTTCTCTTTAGTAAAAAACCTCACCATAAATTTCTTTCTTTAAAATCACCACATTTAAAAAATGTTCCAAAACTCATTTCACAAAAATCACACACATTATTTAAAACATTAAATTTCATTAAAATAAAAAATCTATTTTAATTTCATAATTTTATATTTTATTTCCAAGAATACCTGTTTGGTTTATTGTAAAACCAAATATTCCATGAATCTCACTCCAATTCCAAAAAAATCAAGAAACCCTTATTTCATTTTAAATCATTTACATCAATCATATTTCCTCTTCAAAAACCTTTCCCATATTTCATAATGAAATTATCGACTTTCAAGACACCCCATGATAATCAAAAGCCATATACAATAAACCATGAAACCTCGTTTTAAAAAACAAAACAATTTATAAAAGCATACTTCCAATTAAAAAAATATTCTGATTCAAAATGGAAAGGAAAACTAATAAATTTCAAAAAAAAAATTATAAGAACAAATATTCCCTTCATTTTATCACAAAACTAGTTTTACAAACAATTCACCCTTAAAATATCCTATTTTCCTTCAATAAATCATTTTTTCCAAGATAAAAAACAAATTTTTAAAAAATTTGACCAAATAATAAACCATAATGCATCAAAAAAACATCATCTAATAACAACGATTTACTATAAAACTCACTTAATTAAACTCACATCATTTGTATACACCATTGTATTCAATTCAAAATCCAAGGGTTCCTAAACAATAAACATGTGTTAAAATAAAAATTATGCATGGTTTATCCACATAGGTTGGATAACCATACAACAATTATGAAATAGTCTTTATTATAGATTGTATAGACATTCACATAGGTTTTTCATGCTTTTATAGACTATGCATCCCTATTTCTTATTCTATTTTCACCCCAAAAGCTCAAGGAGACCAGAAAAATAACCGGTGTACTCAATATGGATCAAAACTATAAAAACAAAGGGTTTTATATATAAATATCACATATTTTTAGATGAATATTCAATACATTTCATAAAAATATTCCCAAGGACCATAATAGTTTAGTGTCCTTATATACTAGAAACATGATCTTCATATTTCGTGAAATATATTCAACATTTCCCAAAAATATCTTCTCGCATAGTACTCCTCTTAGGAATAACCTACCTAAACCTTTCTTCAAAACCTATGGAATGAAATATAAGAAATAAGGAAATCATATTTTCAATAAGGTTAAACATATGAAATATAAATCTATGATCCTATGAAAACATAAGATAAGAATAAGGTTATATTATCATGAAAATAAATTACAAAGTTCAAACCCAACCTATCATAGATCATAAACATGATTTATGGAATAAAATTGTATCATTTTAGATAACATGGTCCATAAGAGTGATAAATCATCATAAATCATTCATGATCTATAAGCACGTGTCATAATAGGGTGGTGCCATTATAAATATAGAAAACCATTTCATATATCATGGTTAAATACCAAGACCATAAACATAGTGGATCAAGACTCATCACCTATTTCCCATTTTGGATTAGAATTTACCAATTTTCAACAGTGGATAAGCACTCACATCTTTCCCATAGTGGATTAGGACTCACCTATTTCCTATAGTGAACCAATCCCATCAAATTGTATCCAATTATTATGTCATCAGATATAAAGTTTTACCATACGCATTTGAGGGAGATATAGTTCCCACCTATATCATAATGAAAATCATAATTATGTGTTCCTCTATATTTAAAAACATTCATCATGTCATCACATCATAACTCGTGTAAATAAAATGGGTTTTATAAACCTTTCATCAATTCACCACTACATAACCCATGAAAAATAAATGGGTTTCATAATCATTTCATCAACATAGACATTAACCATTGAGAGAAATTATAAGGCCCCAGCCTTAAACAATACTTAATCTTGAGTTATTACAAGATTACACATTGAGGATCTTTTCGGGTTTAGAGTTTTAGAGAATTAGATCATAAAACTTGCATTAAATTCTACATATAAACAAAGAGGTTACATAAAGATAGTATTATTCATTCCCATCAATGGAAACATATTTAAAATAAACATGGATTCTTTCTTGACACTTCCTTGACACTATCATCATATCATGTACCTTTCCCTTGACCTGTGAAAAACATTTCAAAAAAACTTGGGATGAGCATAAAAAGCTCAGTAAGGGATATAAAAATATGGAAAGGAAACATGGGTACATATATACATAAGTATGAGATCATACTTTACCCATAAAACATAATCACTTTAACATACCTCAACAAATCATGAATAAATCATATAAATCATAAGACATAAAGGTAACTTGAGGCATTCATAACATTCTTACGTAGGGAGTAACCCTCTTAGTTACGTTTGGAATACCCATCACAGTATATTCCCTAAATCTCTTTGGAGAAACCTTAACGTTTCACTCCTTCGCGTTACCCAATGCATTGGAGAGCTATATCGGGATCACCCGCCCTTAATTTATCACGGAACCACCCGTCTTCATAATAATGCCCAAGAACCTCAACATAAACGTATCACATAAAACATGCATAAAGGAAACATAACATTTCCACCTTTCAATCAAAAGATATCAATACAACACATTGATATAAAAACATTATGAAAACCATTTTCAATACAAAAATAAAATAAAAGTAAAACATGGTATTTATTTTTCTTTTAAAAAAAGTTATGGCTTATAGAGGAAGCCGAAACTCAAATAACGGTCACGGCGGCGGAGAAGTCGTTGTCGCCGCATACGTACGACAAAAACATTCCCTTTTGTCGTTTAGTAAAATGATTAGTATAAAAAAGTTTCCTTTTGGATAAACGTAAAAGTCAAAGGGTTTTATACACCGTATAAAAGAAGGTTGTGTATAAAACAAAATATGCCTCAATGAAAGGAGATTGAGACGAAGTCCCATACCTCATATCCGACTTGACCCGACCGTTCTTTAATCTCCTGAATAATAAACTTGAGTTAATCTCTACTTGCTTAAGAAACTTTTTCAAGTTCATTATTCTTTTTATACCATGTTATGAACATCATGTAATAATTTAAGTTAATAATGTTCATTTTGTCGGTATTTGGTTCTTAAGTCAAAAATAGACTTCTTACACTTACATGTCGTTAATTTGGTAAAAGGTTCATTATATCCAGAATGATATTAATGATTTGGATAAAATATATATCATATATATTCATCATATACATGTATTTATAATATTACATTACATTTAGAGGTAAGAAAATGAAATGCACCGTTCATGGAGACGGTAAGCCGTACGTACGCATTAACGCTACTTCCATTTCTATTTCGTATTTTATGGAATGAAATAATAATGATATAAGAGTATATTATAATTCCAGTATAATAACATATATAATATCATTAACTTTATCCATTACACATCCCACATATGGTATTAATGAATCAAATCACTTTCAGGGGGCGGTAGTCTGCACTTCCTAAAATGAAGATATCGTGTTTACCCATAATGGAAACAATAACGGTATGCCATAAATGAAAAATACAGAAGCTTAAGGAAATACAAAACATATTATATATCATATATAAAAATAGTTACATCATAATGGCCACCTTTTAAGGTGTTAAATGAGTATTGAACAATCATCGTTTCGGGAGGCAGAATTTCGCCATCCACAGAAACCGTATGTTCTTTAACCATTTAATGTAGTTGTGTGAGAGTGTAGCTTGAATAAATCTTATAAAAACATCCTATTATATTGAATATACTGGTTTTGTTACAAAATAAGTAAATAAAAATAGTTTAGAGGGGTTGGAGAATCAAAATAAAACAAATGAACATGAGAGAATGAATTACCTTTAAAAGTGTAACTCCTTTTGATTTGAGCCTAAAGGATTCCTTTGAAAGGATTATGCCCGAAGGGAATCCTCTAGGATGAGGAGAGGGATGTGGAGAGAGTAAATGGGTAGGGTATGGCCGAGCCAAAGGCTTTGGGAGTGTGGGTAATGAGGTAGAGGTGGGGGCCTTTTATAAGAGAAGAGGAGGGGCACTCTTGGAAAGTAAAGATAAGTTACTTTATTTTAAAAAGAGTTTCGGATCCAAAAGGTCCCACATTGATATAATTCGAGGATAAGGTGATAAGGGTTCGAAATACACTCATCCAATTGGTTTTGTCCATGTGTAGGTTTTAGATTTTACATTAACTTTCCATTTTATTTAAATCTTTAAATAATGAGGTCATCGCTGCATCATCATGATGTCATAAATAATTTAATTTATTTAAAGTCTAAAAATTATAAAAGAAATACTATGATGTAGAAAATATTTTTAGATTTCCAATGACTATTTATAATCAAAAATCTGATCTTTATAACCCCATGTAATAATTGTTTTCGTAAAACATATTATGTTTGTGTCATTTTTACTTTTACATTAAATAAAAAGTTATTTATGTCATTTCCCAACCAAAGTGGCTCCATGGGGTCCCCAAGTTGACCCATGGAATTTCTTGGTCGGCCATGACACAACCAATGAGGGTAGGACATTTTTCAAGCTCATCTCATTTTATTAAATCATTATTTTTACCTTAAACTACACTAATTACCACTAATCGCGATTAAAAACTTAATAAGTTACTATTCACCAAAAAATTGTTTTAATCTCATTGAACCACATTTTACTTCTTAATGAAAACCATGTATGTCGGATTTTTGAAATTCAAAACACAATTATGGAAAAATTTCATTTTAAACGGAAAATCAGTTTTTATAAGTACCACTTAGTGGTTTCACTATTCATCAAAAATTGAAGTTTTTCAGAAAATTACCAAAAATTCACCCAAAGCTATATTTGATATTCCGAATTAAAAAATGAAGTCTATTTTACAAAATTAAAAACATATAAGTCACATTAATTAATTTAATAATTTATTCCCGTTGTCATTACAAATAGCGTGTTTTTATGAAACAATAATTATCAAAAGATTGACACCAGTTTAAGTCTAATTTCAAAGTGAAATTGATTCCAATAACCACCATTGGATTAAATGGTAAAAATATATTCAGATTACACATTAAGACCAATTCAAAAGATAATCTAATCATATAAATAAATTATATTAAGAAGCAGTTTTGATGTAAAATGCAGTATTTTTCACTATTCATTAAAAAATGAACATTGTCAGAAAAATACCAAAAATTCACACAAATTAAATTTTGATGTCCCAATCATAAAGAATAAGTTTATTTTGACAAACATAGCTTATAAAATTGTCAAAAGATAGATTTAAAAATGGTTTGCCATTAAAAGGCAGTAAAACAATCTTTTAAAAAATATTAGTGTATTCCATGCTTAAGATTGGATTTATTTTCATTTTAAGCCACTAAAACACTATCTAATTCATTAATATACATAGATAAAAATATATATTATTCATTACTTACTTGGGATGTTACATCCTTCCCCCTTTTTGAAAATTGTGTCCCCGCAATTTATTTACTTATCGAATAAATGGGGGTACGTATCCCTCATTGCATTTTCAGATTCCCATGTTGCCTCTTCCATCATGTGGTTTTTCCACAAAACCTTTACCTGCTTAATCACCTTATTCCGTAACACTTTCTCCCTGTGGTCAAGAATCTGGACCGGTTGTTCCTCATAAGATAGGTTCTCTTCCAGCTGAACTACCTCTGGACTCAAAACATGAGATGGATCTGGCATATACTTTCTCAACATCGAAATGTGAAAAACATTGTGTACCTGAGATAAACTTGGAAGTAAATCCACCCGGTATGCAACTGATCCAACTCTCTCCAGAATTTCATATGGTCCAAGGAACCTTGGACTCAACTTTCCTTTCTTACCAAATCACATCACACTTTTACATGGTGATACTTTGAGAAAAACATGATCACCTACCTCAAAAGAGAGATCTTTCCTCCTGTTGTCTGCATAAATATTTTGCCTACTCTGAGCTATTCTCATGTGTTTCTGTATCAGCTGAACTTTTTCTGCCATCTCTTCTACCAATTCTGGTCCCATCAACTTCCTTTCACCTACTTCGTCCCAGAAAGCTGGAGTTCGACACCGCTTCCCATATAATGCCTGAAATGGTGCCATCTGTATACTGGAATGAAAACTGTTATTATATGAAAATTCAACCAAATAAAGATGTTGGTCCCAACTTCCCTAATAATCCATAGAGCAAGAACGTAGAATATCCTCCAATGTCTGAATTGTTCATTCTGACTGCCCATCTGATTGAGGATGAAAAGCTATACTAAAATTTAATTCCGTACCAAACGACTTCTGAAGGTCTTTCCAAAAGTTATAAGTGAACCTGGGATCACGGTCAGATACAATAGAGAGAGGAACTCCATGTAACCTGACTACCACTTTAAGATACAAACAGGAAAGTTGATCCAGGGAAAAAGTATATCGTATGTCAAGGAAATGAGCAGATTTAGTCAAGCGATCAACAATAACCCAGATTGCATTATTACCTCGAGATGTCTTCGGTAATCCCACAACAAAGTCCATGGATATATTCTCCCATTTCCACTCTAAAACTGGTAAAGACTGAAGCATCCCTTTCGGTAACTTCCGCTCTGCTTTAACCTGTTGACATGTCAAACACTTCATAGTAAAATCAGCAATATCTCTTTTCATTCCATCCCACCAGTAATACTCCCGCAGATCTCTATACATCTTAGTACTGCCAGGATGAACTGAAAATGGAGAACTATGAGCTTCACATAAAAACTCTCTCATCAACTGTGAATCACAAGGAACACACAATCTCTTCCGAAATCTCAAAACGCAATCATTATCAATGTTGAATTCAGGCAACTTACCTTTCTGAACCAGCTCTACCTTTTTCTGCAACTCACTGTCTTGCTTCTGTGCTTGATTGATTCTATCTAATAGAGATGATCTCACTGATACCTGAAACAAAACAGAATAACTTCCTGCACCAACAACTTCCATGCCAAATCTAATCAAATCCTTAACCAAAGGATCATGTTCCAAACGCAACATTGCTAATGAAGCATTACTTTCTCAACTCAAAGCATCAGCCACTTTATTTGCTTTTCCTGGATGGTAATGAATTGTACAATCATAATCCTTGATTAATTCTAGCCATCTCCTTTGTCTCATGTTCAATTCTTTCTGAGTGAATATATACTTTAAACTATTATGATCGGTATATATTTCACACTTTACTCCATACAAATGATGCCTCCAAATTTTTAAGGCAAAAACAACAGCAGCTAATTCCAAATCATGTGTAGGGTAATTTACCTCATGAGTTTTCCACTGTCGTGAAGCATAAGCAATTACCTGATCATTCTGCATTAGGACGCAACCAAGTCCTTTCAATGAAGCATCGCTGTAGATGAAAAACTCACTATTTATGGAAGGTAGTGCCAAAACTGGAGCATTCACCAATCTTCTTTTTAGTTCCTGAAAACAATCATCACATTCTTTTGTCTAGATAAACTTAACACCCTTCCGAGTTAGCTTAGTTATTGGACTAGATAACCGTGAAAAATTTCTAACAAACCTTCGGTAATAGCCTGCAAAACCAAGGAAGCTACGAATCTCGGTTACATTTGTGGGTCTTGGCCATTCTTCCACAACTTTTGTTTTTGCAGGATCAACAGTTATTCCATCTTTAGAAACAATGTGACCAAGGAAAGAAATTTGTTGCAACCAAAACTCACACTTTCTGAATTTTCCATACAGTTTCTTTTCTTTTAAGGTTTTCAAGATAACCCTTAAATGTCTTTCATGCTCCTCTTTACATTTAGAAAACACCAAAATATCATCAATGAAAACCGCCACAAACTTATCCAAGAACTCATGGAAAATTCTATTCATTATTCCATGAATAGAGAAGATGCATTGGTTATCCCAAAAGTAATTACTACAAATTCATAATGGCCATATCTCGTACGGAACGCGGTCTTCGGAATATCTGCCTCCTTTACCTTCAGCTGATGGTACCCCGATCTCAGGTCAATCTTTGAAGAAAACTGAGCTCCCTGGAGCTGATCAAACAAATCATCGATATGAGGCAAAGGATATTTGTTCTTAACAGTGATATTATTCAAGGATCTATAATCAATGAAAAGTCTCATTGAACCATCTTTCTTTTTAACAAATAAAACAGGACCACCCCATGGTGATGTGCTAGGTCGAATGAAACCTTTCTCTAATAAATCTTTTAATTGCTCCTTCAACTCTAAAAGTTCAATTTGATCCATTCGATAAGGTGGTTTTAAAATTGGCTTAGCATCAGGAACTAAGTCAACAGTAAATTCAACTTCCTGATCTGGTATTATTCCAGGCAACTCATCAGGAAAAACATTAGGATACTCATTTACCACTGGCACATCATTAATCTGAATAGTTCCTTTATTTTCAACGATGTGTGCAAGGTAACATTCATTTCCATCTTTTACAAGTTTCTTGTCCTCTTGATAAGTTATCAACAGTAAGGGTTCATTCTTGTAAACAAACTGAAAGTCTTTCTAAAAAGAAACTTCTTTAGCTCCACAATCAATCTTAGCATGGTAAATTGAGATCCAATCCATACCCAGGATAACATCAAACTCTACTAGAGGTAAAACAATAAGGTTTGCAAGTAGGTTCTTTCCACAGATAAGGATAGGAAGATTCTTATAAATTCTTTTTGCCTCAACATTTCCCCCAGGTGTTTTTACCAAAAGTTCAGGAGTCATTTCTTGAGATGGTATTCCCATTTTACTAGAAAAGGTTTCAGAGATGAAAGAATGTGTAGACCCCGAATCAAACAACACACTGGCATAATCTGAAAAAACAAACAAAGTACCTGATACAACTTCATTTGATGGCCCGACATCTTCTGAAGTAGTTGCAAAGGATTTCACCACCCCTTTCTGCTTGTAGTCTAACTGCTTCCCATCACTCAAGCTCTTTGTCGGACACTCATTTTCATAGTGACCCATCTCATTGCACTTATAACATTTCACTAACTGTAAATAAAATTTGGTCTTACCATCACCCTGATCTTTTTCAGTGCAATCATGAGCCTTATGTCCCATCTTACCACATCGGTAGCACTTTTCAGAATTCAGAAGACATTCCCCAGCCTTCCTTTTGCCACATTTATCACAAACTGGAAACTTAGTTTTCTTACCATCAAATTTTTTCGAAGAATTCTTACCTTTCTCCTACCACCTCGGTCTCTTCTTCTGTTGGTTGTTATAGAACACTTGATCATCAGAAAACTCCATTTACACCTTCTCAGCACATCAAACAAGCTTTTCATAACTTTTAAACTCACGAGAAGCTAATGTCCTTCGATATTTTGGCTTTAATCCTGAGTAAAAATGATTGATTTTACTATCAATGTCTTGGATAAAATTTGGAGCATACCTTGCCAATCGAGTGAACCTTTCTTCATAGGTAGCCCCTGAGTCTTCCTCTTGCCTCAATTCCAAGAATTGATTTTCCATCCTAAGTCAAACAGCCTTAGGAAAATACTTCTCAAGAAACATACCTTTGAATTCATCCCAGTCGAGAGCATCAATCTCATCAGTGTCCCTGATATTTTTAACCATCGACCACCACTGATCTTATTCACCCTCCAAACGGTAAATAGCAAGACTAACCTTTTGATTTTATGAACACCCCATGACATCAAAAATCTTCTCCAGTGCTTTAATCCACCCTTCAGCTAGCATAGGTTCAGATGATCCTCTGAATGATGGGGGTTGTTGCCTCATGAAATGTTCCACCACTGACATGTTCCTCTGCGGTTGATCTGGCTGATCTCGTGCATGGATACCACCACCATTCATCGCTTGAGTCAACTGCACCATTACTGCAACAAACTGTTCAGTTCCAATTCCAACCATCTCAGGATGCTGATTCGGAAGGTTATTTCCTTCTGTATGCCTTCCTAGCACTGCTTACCTGTTTCCTCTACGGGAAACCATTCTGAACAAACATGTCTTAGATGAAGCAACATGGTAATCTTTAAATGCTATATCATTTCAAAAAAAAATATTTTTGGATAATCATTTAATAGAATTCTAACTCCTAAAGTTATCTAAACTGACCTCTGATACCAACTATAAGGCCCCAGCCTTAAACCTTACTTAATCTTGAGTTATTACAAGATTACACATTGAGGGTCTTTTCGGGTTTAGAGTTTTAGAGAATTAGATCATAAATCTTGCATTACATTCCACATATAAACAAAGTGGTTACATAAAGATAGTATTCTTCATTCCCATCAATGGAAACATATTTAAAATAAACATGGATTCTTTCTTGACACTTCCTTGACACTATCATCATATCATGTACCTTTCCCTTGACCTGTGAAAAACATTTCAAAAAAACTTGGGATGAGCATAAAAAGCTCAGTAAGGGATATAAAAATATGGAAAGGAAACATGGGTACATATATACATAAGGATGAGATCATACTTTACCCATAAAACATAAGCACTTTAACATACCTCAACAAATCATGAATAAATCATAGAAATCATAATACATAAAGGTAACTTGAGGCATTCATAACATTCTTACGTAGGGAGTAACCCTCTTGGTTACGTTTGGAATACCCATCACAGTATATTCCCTAAATCTCTTCGGAGAAACCTTAACGTTTCACTCCTTCGTGTTACCCAATGCATTGGAGAGCTATATCGGGCTCACCTTCCCTTAGTTTATCACGGAACCACCCGTCTTCATAATAATGCCCAAGAACCTCAACATAAATGTATCACATAAAACATGCATAAAGGAAACATAACATTTCCACCTTTCAATCACAAGATATCAATACAACACATTGATATAAAAACATTATGAAAACCATTTTCAATACCAAAATAAAATAAAAGTAAAACATGGTATTTATTTTTCTTTTAAAAAAAGGTATGTCTTGCAGAGGAATCCGAAACTCAAATAACGGTCACGGCGGCGGAGAAGTCGTTGTCGCCGCATACGTACGACAAAAACATTCCCTTTTGTCGTTTAGTAAAATGCTTCGTATAAAAAAGTTTCCTTTTGGATAAACGTAAAAGTCAAAGGGGTCTATACACCGTATAAAAGAAGGTTGTGTATAAAACAAAATATGTCTCAATGAAAGGAGATTGAGACGAAGTCCCATACCTCGTATCCGAGTTGACCCGACCGTTCATTAATCTCCTGAATAATAAACTTGAGTTAATCTCTACTTGCTTAAGAACCTTTTTCAAGTTCATTATTCCTTTTATACCATGTTATGAACATCATGTAATCATTTAAGTTAATAATGTTCATTTTGTCGGTATTTGGTTCTTAAGTCAAAAATAGACTTCTTACACTTACATGTTGTTAATTTGGTCAAAGTTTCGTTATATCCAGAATGATATTAATTATTTGGATAACATATATATCATATATATTTAGCATATACATTTATTTATAATATTACATCACATTTAGAGGTAAGAAAATGAAATGCACCGTTCATGGAGACGGTAAGCCGTACGTACGCATGAACGCTACTTCCATTTCTATTTCGTATTTTAGGGAATGGAATCATAATGATATAAGAGTATATTATTATTCCAGTATAATAACATATATAATATAATTAACTTTATCCTTTACACATCCCACATATGGTTTTAACGAATCAAATCACTTTCAGGGGGCGGTAGTCTGCACTTCCTAAAATGAAGATATCGTGTTTACCCATAATGGAAACAACAACGGTATGCCATAAATGAAAAATACAGAAGATTAAGGAAAGAATAAACATATTATATATCATATATAAAAATAGTTACATCATAATGGCCACCTTTTAAGGTGTTAAATGAGTATTGAACAATCATCGTTTTGGGAGGCATAATTTCGCCATCCACAGAAATTGTATGTTCTTTAACCATTTGATGTAGTTGTGTGAGAGTGTAGCTCGAATAAATCTTATAACAACATCCTAGTATATTGAATATACTGGTGTTGTTACAAAAGAAGTAAATAAAAATAGTTTAGGGGGGTTGGAGAAGCAAAATAAAACAAATGAACATGAGAGAATGAATTACCTTTAAAAGTGTAACTCCTTTTGATTTGAGCCTAAAGGATTCCTTTGAAAGGATTATGCCCAAAGGGAATCCTCTAGGATGAGTAGAGGGATGTGGAGAGAGTAAATGGGTAGGGTATGGCCGAGACAAAGGCTTTGGGAGTGTGGGTAATGAGGTAGAGGTGGGGGCCTTTTATAAGAGGAGAGGAGGGGCACTCTTGGAAAGTAAAGATAAGTTACTTCATTTTAAAACGAGTTTCGGATCCAAAAGGTCCCACATTGATATAATTCGAGGATAAGGTGATAAGGTTTTGAAATCCACTCATCCAATTGGTTTTGTCCATGTGTAGGTTTTAGATTTTACATTAACTTTCCATTTTATTTAAATCGTTAAATAATGAGGTCATCGCTGCATCATCATTATGTCATAAATAATTTAATTTATTTAAAGTCTAAAAATTATAAAAGAAATACTATAATGTAGGAAATCTATTTATATTTCCAATGACTATTTATAATCAAAAATATGATCTTTATAACCCCATGTAATAATTGTTTTCGTAAAACACATTATGTTTGTGTCATTTTTACTTTTAAATTAAATAAAAAGTTATTTATGTCATTTACCAACCAAAGTGGCTTCATGGGGTCCCCAAGTTGACTCATGGCTTGTCTTGGTCGGCCATGACACAACCAATGAGGGTAGGACATGTGTCAAGCTCATCTCATTTTATTAAATCATTATTTTTACCTTAAACTACACTAATTACCACTAATCGCGATTAAAAACTTAATAAGTTACTATTCACCAAAAAATTATTTTAATCTCATTGAACCACATTTAACTTCTTAATGAAAACCATGTATGTCGGATTTTTGAAATTCAAAACACAATGATGGCAAAATTTCATTTAAACGGAAAATCAGTTTTTATAAGTACCACTTAGTGGTTTCACTATTCATCAAAAATTGAAGTTTTTCAGAAAATTACCAAAAATTCACCCTAAGCTATATTTGATATTCTGAATTCAAAAATGAAGTATATTTTACATAATTCAAAACATATAAGTCACATTAATTAATTTAATAATTAATTCCCGCTGTCATTACAAATAGCGTGTTTTTATGAAACAATAAGTATCAAAAGATTGACACCAGTTTAAGTCTAATTTCAATGTGAAATTGATTCCAATAACCACCATTGGATTAAATGGTAAAAATATATTCAGATTACACATTAAGACCAATTCAAAAGATAATCTAATCATATAAATAAATTATATTAAGAAGCAGTTTTGATGTAAAATGCAGTATTTTTCACAATTCATTAAAAAATGAACATTGTCAGAAAAATACCAAAAATTCACACAAAGTAAATTTTGATGTCCCAATCATAAAGAATAAGTTTATTTTGACAAACATAGCTTATAAAATTTACAAAAGATAGATTTAAAAATGGTTTGTCATCAAAAGGCAGTAAAACAATCTTTTAAAAAATATTAGTGTATTCCATGCTTAAGATTGGATTTATTTTCATTTTAAGCCTCTAAAACACTATCTAATTCATTAATAGACATAGATAAAAATATCTATTATTAATTACTTACTTGGGATGTTACATCCTTACCCCCTTTTGAAAATTGCGTCCCCGCAATTTATTTACTTATCAAATAAATGGGGGTACTTATCCCTCATTGCATTTTCAGATTCCCATGTTGCCTCTTCCATCATGTGGTTTTTCCACAAAACATTTACCTGCTTAATCACCTTATTCCGTAACACTTGCTCCCTTTGTTCAAGAATCTGGACCGGTTGTTCCTCATAAGATAGGTTCTCTTCCAGCTGAAATACCTCTGGACTCAAAACATGAGATGGATCTGACATATACTTTCTCAACATCGAAACGTGAAAAACATTGTGTACCTGAGATAAACTTGGAGGTAAATCCACCCGGTATGCAACTGATCCAACTCTCTCCAGAATTTCATATGGTCCAATGAACCTTGGACTCAACTTTCCTTTCTTACCAAATCGCATCACACTTTTACATGGTGATACTTTGAGAAAAACATGATCACCTACCTCAAAAGAGAGATCCTTCCTCCTGTTGTCTGCATAACTCTTTTGCCTACTCTGAGCTGTTCTCATGTGTTTCTGTATCAGCTGAACTTTTTCTGCCATCTCTTCTACCAATTCTGGTCCCATCAACTTCCTTTCACCCACTTCATCCCAGAAAGCTGGAGTTCAACACCGCTTCCCATATAATGCCTGAAATTGTGTCATCTGTATACTGGAATGAAAACTGTTATTATATGAAAATTCAACCAAAGAAAGATGTTGGTCCCAACTTCCCTGATAATCCATAGAGATAGAACGTAGCATATCCTCCAATGTCTGAATTGTTCGTTCTGACTGCCCATCTGATTGAGGTTGAAAAGCTATACTAAAATTTAATTCAGTACCCAACGACTTCTGAAGGCCTTTCCAAAAGTTAGAAGTGAACCTGGGATCACGGTCAGATACAATGGAGAGAGGAACTCCATGTAACCTGACTACCTCTTTAAGATACAAACGGGAAAGTTGATCCAGGGAAAAAGTATCTCGTATGGCAAGGAAATGAGCAGATTTAGTCAAGCGATCAATAATAACCCAGATTGCATTATTACCTCGAGATTTCTTCGGTAATCCCACAACAAAGTCCATGGATATATTATCCCATTTCAACTCTGGCACTGGTAAAGGCTGAAGCATCCCTTTCGTTAACTGCCGCTCTTCTTTAACCTGTTGACATGTCAAACACTTCATAGTAAAATCAGCAATATCTCTTTTCATTCCATCCCACTAGTAATACTCTCACAGATCTCTATACATCTTAGTACTACCAGGATGAACTGAAAACGGAGAACTATGAGCTTCACATAACAACTCTCTCTTCAACTGTGAATCACAAGGAACACACAATCTCTTCCGAAATCTCAAAATGCAATCATTATCAATGTTGAATTCCGGAAACTTACCTTTCTGAACCAGCTCTACCTTTTTCTGCAACTCACTGTCTTGCTTCTGTGCTTGCTTGATTCTATCTGATAGAGATGATCTCACTGATACCTGAAACAAAACAGAATAAATTCCTGTACCAACAACTTCCATGCCAAATCTCATCAAATCCTTAACCAAAGGATCACGTTCCAAACGCAACATTGCTAATGAAGCATTACTTTTTCGACTCAAAGCATTATCCACTTTATTTGCTTTTCCCGGATGGTAATGAATTGTACAATCATAATCCTTGATTAATTCTAGCCATCTCCTTTGTCTCATGTTCAATTCTTTCTGAGTGAATATATACTTTAAACTTTTATGATCGGTATATATTTCACACTTTACTCCATACAAATGATGCCTCCAAATTTTTAAGGCAAAAACAACAGCAGCTAATTCCAAATCATGTGTAGGGTAATTTACCTCATGAGTTTTCAACTGTCGTGAAGAATAATCAATTACCTGATCATTCTGCATTAGGACGCAACCAATTCCTTTCAATGAAGCATCGTTGTAGATGACAAACTCACCATTTCTGGAAGGTAGTTCCAAAACTGGAGCATTCACCAATCTTATTTTTAGTTATTGAAAACAATCATCATATTCTTTTTTCCAGATAAACTTAACACCCTTCCGAGTTAGCTTAGTTATTGGACTAGATAACCGTGAAAAATTTCTAAAAACCTTCGGTAACAGCCTGTCAAACCAAGGAAGCTATGAATCTCGGTTACATTTGTGGGTCTTGGTCATTCTTCCACAACTTTTTTTTTGCAGGATCAATAGTTATTCCATCTTTAGAAACAATGTGACCAAGGAAAGAAATTTGTTGCAACCAAAACTCACACTTGCTGAATTTTCCATACAGTTTCTTTTCTTTTAAGGTTTTCAAGATAACCCTTAAATGTCTTTCATGCTCCTCTTTACTTTTAGAAAACACCAAAATATCATCAATGAAAACCACCACAAACTTATCCAAGAACTCATGGAAAATTCTATTCATTAAGTCCATGAATACAACAGGTGCATTGGTTAGCCCAAAAGGCATTACTACAAATTCATAATGGTCAGATCTCGTATGGAACGCGGTCTTCGGAATATCTGCCTCCTTTACCTTCAGCTGATGGTACCCCGATCTCAGGTCAATATTTGAAAAAAACTGAGCTCCTTGGAGCTGATCAAACAAATCATCGATATGAGGCAAAGGATATTTGTTCTTAACAGTGATATTATTCAAGGATCTATAATCAATACAAAGTCTCATTGAACCATCTTTCTTTTTAACAAATAAAACAGGACCACCCCATGGTGATGTGCTAGGTCGAATGAAACCTTTCTCTAATAAATCTTGCAATTGCTCCTTCAACTCTAAAAGTTCAATTTGAGCCATTCGATAAGGGGGTTTTGAAATTGGCTTATCATCAGGAACTAAGTCAACAGTAAATTCAACTTCCCGATCTGGTATTATTCCAGGCAAATCATCAGGAAAAACATCATGATACTCATTTACCACTGGCACATCATTAATCTGAACAGTTCTTTTATTTTCAACGATGTGTGCAAGGTAACATTCATTTCCATCTTTTACAAGTTTCTTGGACTCTTGATAAGTTATCAACAGTAAGGGTTCATTCTTGTACACAAACTGAAAGTATTTCTGAAAAGAAACTTCTTTAGCTCTACAATCAATCTTAGCATGGTAAATTGAGATCCAATCCATACCCAGGATAACATCAAACTCTACTAGAGGTAAAAAAATAAGGTTTTCAAGTAGGTTATTTCTACAGATAAGGATAGGAAGATTCTTATAAATTCTTTTTGCCTCAACATTTCCCCCATGTGTTTTTACCAAAAGTTCAGGAGTCATTTCTTGAGATGGTATTCCCATTTTACTAGAAAAGGTTTCAGAGATGAAAGAATGTGTAGACCCCGAATCAAACAACACACTGGCATAATCTGAAAAAATAAACAAAGTACCTGATACAACTTCATTTGATGGCCCGACATCTGCTGAAGTAGTTGCAAAGGATTTCACCACCCCTTTCTACTTGTAGTCTAACTACTTCCCATCACTCAATCTCTTTGTCAGACACTCATTTGCATAGTGACCCATCTCATTGCACTTATAACATTTCACTAACTGTAAATCAAATTTGGTCTTACCATCACCCTGATCTTTTTCAGTGAAATCACGAGCCTTATGTCCCATCTTACCACATCAGTAGCACTTTCCAGAATTCAGAAGACATTCCCCAGCATGCCTTTTGCCACATTTATCACAAACTGGAAACTTATTTTTCTTACCATCAGACTTTTTCGAAGAATTCTTACCTTTCTTCTGCCACCTCAGTCTCTTCTTCTGTTGGTTGTTATAGAACACTTGATCATCGGCAAACTCCATTTACACCTTCTCAGCACATCGAACAAGCTTTTCATAACTTTTAAACTCACTAGAAGCTAATGCCCTTCGATATTTTGGCTTTAATCCTGAGTAAAAATGATCTATTTTACTATCAAGGTCTCGGATAAAATTTGTAGCATACCTTGCCAATCGAGTGAACATTTCTTCATAGGTAGCCACTGAGTATTCCTCTTGCCTCAATTCCAAGAATTTCTTTTCCATACTAAGTCGAACAGCCTTAGTAAAATACTTCTCAAGAAACATACCTTTGAATTCATCCCAGTCGAGAGAATCAATCTCATCAGCGTCCCTGATATTTTTAACCATCGACCACCACTGATCTGCTTCACCCTCCAAACGGTAAATAGCAAGACTAACCTTTTGATTTTATGAACACCCCATGACATCAAAAATCTTATCTAGTGCTTTAATCCACCCTTCAGCTAGCACAGGGTGAGATGATCCTCTGAATGATGGGGGATGTTGCCTCATGAAATGTTCCACCACTGAAATGTTCCTCTGCGGTTGATCTGGCTGATCTCGTGCATGGATACCACCACCATTTATCGCTTGAGTCAACTGCACCATTACTACAACAAACTATTCATTTCTAATTCCAACCATCTCAGGATGCTGATTTGGAAGGTTATTTCCTTCTGTATGCCTTCCTAGCACTGCTTCCATGTTTCCTCTATGGGAAACCATTCTGAACAAACATGTCTTAGATGAAGCAACATGGTAATCTTTAAATGCCATATCATTTCAAAAAAAATATTTTTGGATAATCATTTAATAGAATTCTAACTCCTAAAGTTATCTAAACCAACCTATGATACCAACTATAAGGCCCCAGCCTTAAACCTTACTTAATCTTGAGTTATTACAAGATTACACATTGAGGATCTTTTCAGGTTTAGAGTTTTAGATAATTAGATCATAAAAATTTCATTACATTCCACATATAAACAAAGTGGTTACATAAAGATAGTATTCTTCATTCACATAAATGGAAACATATTTAAAATAAACATGGTTTCTTTCTTGACACTTCCTTGACACTATCATCATATCATGTACCTTTCCCTTGACCTGTGAAAAACATTTCAAAAAAACTTGGGATGAGCATAAAAAGCTCAGTAAGGGATATAAAAATATGGAAAGGAAACATGGGTACATATATACATAAGGATGAGATCATACTTTACCCATAAAACATAAGCACTTTAATATACCTCAACAAATCATGAATAAATCATAGAAATCATAAGACATAATGGTAACTTGAGGCATTCATAACATTCTTACGTAGGGAGTAACCCTCTTGGTTATGTTTGGAATACCCATCACAGTATATTTCCTAAATCTCTTCAGAGAAACCTTAACGTTTCACTCCTTCGTGTTACCCAATGCATTGGAGAGCTATATCGGGCTCACCTGCCCTTAGTTTATCACGGAACCACCCATCTTCATAATAATGCCCAAGAACCTCAACATAAACGTATCACATAAAACATGCATAAAGGAAACATAACATTTCCACCTTTCAATCACAAGATATCAATACAACACATTGATATAAAAACATTATGAAAACCATTTTCAATACCAAAATAAAAGAAAAGTAAAACATGGTATTTATTTTTCTTTTAAAAAAAGGTATGGCTTGTAGAGGAAGTCGAAACTCAAATAACGGTCACGGCGGCGGAGAAGTCGTTGTCGCCGCATACGTACGACAAAAACATTCCCTTTTGTTGTTTAGTAAAATGATTTATAAAAAAAGTTTCCTTCTGGATAAACGTAAAATTCAAAGGGGTTTATACATCATATAAAATAAGGTTGTGTATAAAACAAAATATGCCTCAATGAAAGGAGATTGAGACGAAGTCCCATACCTCGTATCCGACTTGACCCGACCGTTCTTTAATCTCCTGAATAATAAACTTGAGTTAATCTCTACTTACTTAAGAACCTTTTTCAAGTTAATTATTCCTTTTATACCATGTTATGAACATCATGTAATCATTTAATTTAATAATGTTCATTTTGTCGGTATTTGGTTCTTAAGTCAAAAATAGACTTCTTACACTTACATGTTGTTAATTTGGTCAAAGTTTCGTTATATCCAGAATGATATTAATGATTTGGATAACATATATATCATATATATTCATAATATACATGTATTTATAATATTACATCACATTTAGAGGTAAGAAAATGAAATGCACCGTTCATGGAGACGGTAAGCTGTACGTACGCATGAACGCTACTTCCATTTCTATTTCGTATTTTATGGAATGGAATCATAATGATATAAGAGTATATTATAATTCCAGTATAATAACATATATAATATCATTAACTTTATCCTTTACACATCCCACATATGGTATTAACGAATCAAATCACTTTCAGGGGGCGGTAGTCTGCACTTCCTAAAATGAAGATATCGTGTTTACCCATAATGGAAACAATAACGGTATGCCATAAATGAAAAATACAGAAGCTTAAGGAAAGAATAAACATATTATATATCATATATAAAAATAGTGACATCATAATGGCCACCTTTTAAGGTGTTAAATGAGTATTGAACAATCATCGTTTCAGGAGGCAGAATTTCGCCATCCACAGAAACCGTATGTTATTTAACCATTTGATGTAGTTGTGTGAGAGTGTATCTAGAATAAATCTTATAACAACATACTAGTATATTTAAGATACTGGTGTTGTTACAAAATAATTAAATAAAAATAGTTTAGGGTGGTTGGAGAAGAAAAATAAAACAAATGAACATGAGAGAATGAATTACCTTTAAAAGTGTAACTCCTTTTGATTTGAGCCTAAAGGCTTCCTTTGAAAGGATTCTGCCCAAAGGGAATCCTCTAGGATGATTAGAGGGATGTGTAGAGAGTAAATGGGA
Organism: Viscum album; assembly: GCA_963277665.1. NCBI lineage: Eukaryota > Viridiplantae > Streptophyta > Magnoliopsida > Santalales > Viscaceae > Viscum > Viscum album. The sequence continues at coordinate 1,221,011,744 of OY728131.1, read as the reverse complement.
AGGGGATGGCCGATCCAAAGGCTTTGGGAGTGTGGGTAATGAGGTAGAGGTGGGGGCCTTTTATAAGAGGAGAGGAGGGGCACTCTTGGAAAGTAAAGATAAGTTACTTTATTTTAAAAAGAGTTTCGGATCCAAAAGGTCCCACATTGATATAATTCTAGGATAAGGTTATAATTGTTCGAAATCCACTCATCCAATTGGTTTTTTCCATGTGTAGGTTTTAGATTTTACATTAACTTTCCATTTTATTTAAATCGTTAAATAATGAGGTCATCGCTGCATCATCATGATGTCATAAATAATTTAATTTATTTAAAGTCTAAAAATTATAAATGAAATACTATGATGTAGTAAATCTTTTTATCTTTTCAATGACTATTTATAATCAAAAATCTGTTCTTTATAACCCCATGTAATAATTGTTTTTGTAAAACATATTTTGTTTGTGTCATTTTTACTTTTACATTAAATAAAAAGTTATTTATGTCATTTCCCAACCAAAGTGGCTCCATGGGGTCCCCAAGTTGACCCATGGATTGTATTGGTCGGCCATGACACAACCAATGAGGGTAGGAAATGTGTCAATCTCATTTCATTTTATTAAAGAATTATTTTTATCTTAAACTACAATAATTACCACTAATCGTGATTAAAAACTTAATAAGTTACTATTCACAAAAAAATTATTTTAATCTCATTGAACCACATTTTACTTATTAATGAAAACCATGTATGTCGGATTTTTGAAATTCAAAACACAATGATGGAAAATTTTCATTTAAACAGAAAATCAGTTTTTATAAGTACCACTTAGTGGTTTCACTATTCATCAAAAATTGAAGTTTTTCAGAAAATTACCAAAAATTTACCCTAATCTATATTTGATATTCCGAATTCAAAAATGAAGTCTATTTTAAAAAATTCAAAACATATAAGTCACATTAATTAATTTAATAATTAATTCCCGATGTCATTACAAATAGCGTGTTTTTATGAAACAATCAGTATCAAAAGATTGACACCAGTTGAAGTCTAATTTCAAAGTGAAATTGATTCCATTAACCACCATTGGATTAAATGGTAAAAATATATTAAGATTACACATTAAGACCAATTCAAAAGACAATATAATCATATAAATAAATTAGATTAAGAAGCAGTTTTGATGTAAAATGCAGTATTTTTCACTATTCATTAAAAAATGAACATTGTCAGAAAAATACAAAAAATTCACACAAAGTAAATTTTGATGTCCCAATCATAAAGAATAAGTTTATTTTGACAGACATAGCTTATAAAATTGTCAAAAGATATATTTAAAAATGGTTTGTCATCAAAAGGCATTAAACAATCTTTTAAAAAATATTAGTGTATTACATGCTTAAGATTGGATTTATTTTCATTTTAAGCCTCTAAAACACTATCTAATTCCTTAATAGACATAGATAAAAATATTTATTATTAATTACTTACTTGGGATGTTACATAAATAATAATTATGGTATCATTCTATATTATCCCAATTAAATCATAATTAACATCAAAGGATGTCATCTTATATGAAAAATGTTTTTAAAATATCACTTGGAGCATTTCTTAAGTAAAATATCATTTACACATTTAAAAACATTTCTTAAAACATAAAACATTTTCAAAATCCTTTTCTCTGAAAAAAACTTTCAAAACTTGTAAAGGAAGCAATAAAATTAATTTAAAACATTTCTTGAGGAAAATAGAATTTAAAATTTGGAGAAAAAATATCAATATAAAAGATTTCCAAAATCCATTTCTTTTAAAATAACCTTAAAAAATTATAAAGGAATATTTAAAAATCATTTAAAAAATTTCTTGAGAGAAATAACATTTTCACTTTAAAATTCACATTTTTAAGACAAAAATTCCACAAAAAAAATTTTAAATCATTTTCATTGAAAATAACCTTTTAAGCTTATAAATTAATCTTTAAAACATTGAACTGTCATGATGGTGGGAAATTATATTCATGTTGTACATGTTAAAACAAATATTTCATTCACATTTTCAATAAAATCCAAATGGGAAATGTTTGGAAAATTACATGAATATTCCTTTCAAAAAAATTAAAAAATGGTTTAAAATTTATTTAATAAATCGTTTTTAGAATTTTGAAAACATTTTCAAATCATTTTTATAAAATAAGATTTTGAAAGAAAAAGGATTTTCGATCGAAGAGATAAATAAAGTTAGTTTTCTTTAAAAACATTGTTTTGAAATATTAAGTACATAAAGAGAGAAAAATAAAGGTAAAACATGTATTCCAATGAAATAAGCATTGGAGAATAAAATTATTGAGTTTCTTAATATATGGATCATAATATTTCATCATCGAAAGCATAAATATAAATAATCCCAATAAACAAAGGAATTGTATTATAAAACCCTTACCACCTTGGTAAATTTTGAAAAATAAACCCCATGAAATAAATATCATTAAATTTATATGTAAATCACAATAACTTTCAAGATAATAGTCATAAAATACATTCATTGGTATTATTTACACCACATAAAATAAATATGTGGTGAATATTTTTGGAACCATGGTCGTTATGTGCATGATTTGGAGTATGGTATGGTTTGTGTTTGTTGTCAATCCTCACCGAAAGTTTATAATATGTGCCAAAAAAGTGATTATACAAAACAAGAAGATAACAGTATTGAAGGTGGTATCATTTTCTAGTGTTTGCCAAATTTCTGGACCTCAAAATTGACAAAATGAAGAAAAGTGATTTTGGCAAAGATACTTGCACGCCGAAGACTTAGAGGCTTGGATACTAGCACGCCTTTTGTTTTTGGATATCAGGACATGAAAATATGGCAATGGAAGAAGGGCGCCGAAGTTTTTTGTTTGGTCGCGCAAGTACTTATGCACTGAAACTTGCATGCCGAGGGAGGACTTGCACGCTGTCATGCAGGGTGTCCATTTTTCTTATAAATAGAGGACCACCCCTCTTCATTTTCAACGAAGTTCAGACTTAGATAAATTTAGAGCTCCTACCGCGCAGGTGTAGTGGTCGCGCAAGTGGTGGTGGGTCGCACAAGTAGAGGTTGCACGACAGTTGTTTGTTGCACATCCAAGGTGGTTTGGGAAAGAAATGGTGTGGGTCGTGAAAGTTTGGAGTTGGGGAAAGAAGTGTCACGCAGGTGGTTTGGTGACACTTGTGTGCCAGTTTTGAAGAAGCGTGACAGTTGACCTTTGCGTGCCAAAAATGGTTTGGGTGGAAAATAATGTGAGTCGCGAAAGTTTGGTATTGAAGAAGGTTGAGTCGCGCAAGTGTTGGAGGTGTAATTGAGCACCAGTTATAACTTGCGTGCTGACTTTGAAACTTGCGTGCCAGCTTGGGGAAGCATGCCAGGTGTTGTTGATGTATGCCCATCTTTTTGAAGCTACATGAAAGTTGGGAGATTGCCCGGTACCCTCAGTGCAAAGTGAGATTTGTCTACTGGTGAGAATTGGACTTCAACAGAGCATCTACATACAATAGAGGATGAATTCTTTTTCAATGATGAAGATACCTTCATGTTTATAAACTGAGTGGGACTTCACCAAAGGTAGTGAGCCAGGGGGAGTCAACGGGAGTGACCAGAGGGACGCAGTGAGCTATCCCTGAACTTTTGTAAAGGCAGTGAGCCTGGGATGGAGTGACTATGCTCGAACCTTTTTAATCCAAATCTATTGAAGTTTAGTGGAATTTGGTATGACTAATAACCTATCGGTGTATGCTCCTTGGACATATCCCTTAGTGTTGAACCAAGTAAAAAGTGTTGTGTCATCCCTTTGCATGTGAATGTTTTATTTATTCTCATTGCCATCATACAGGTCAAAGTATTTTCAACCAATGTGGGAATAATATCCGTTAGTTTAAAAAGAAAAATTTGACACCCTGATTCACCCCTCCCCTCTCAGGGTGTCCCGGGGTCCTACAAATATGGCATGTGTCTCACAGAAGTAAAAAGTGAGACAAAAATATCTTACAATAAGTCTCAACTTCTTTTGTACATGTTAAAAAATAATGTATAATAAATATAAGTATATTATACATATATTATATAACCATAATTATATATATCATACCATATATGATTTACTTATTCCTTTTATTACCAATTTGTTAACAATTCGTTGTTAAAATCACATTTTGGGTAATAACTACTTTGTTTCTCATGTATGTTTTGATTTTTTTATTTTTGGTCTTGTTACTTTGATCATGGTTCCATAATCTCCAGAATATTAAACATGATATAAATATCATATATATTTAGTATATATTTATTTAGACTAATCTATGAAATATAGAGATAGAAAATGAAATACATCATTCAAAGGGATGGTAGGTCGTACGTATGTATGAGCGTCGTTTCTATTTTCTCATTGGATAAAATGAAAGAAAAGTAAATAATATATTAAAATTAAATAATAATTTTTATTTCATATATATCACATATATTTATTAAATTTATCCTAATTACCATCCATACAAAGTGTTAGTGAAGAACGAATCACAATGCTTTGTGAGGCGGTAGTTTGTCGTACACACAAACGAAGTTATTGTATCACCCATGAAATGGAAAGTAAGAAGTTATCTGTGGTATAATTATTACATAAGTATAATTATTTTAAAAATATAATATATATTCATTTAATATATCTTTATTATAAACCAAGTAAAATAGAAATGAAAAACGCATCACTTCGGTTCGCAAGGTGTTAGTCTGTCATACACAGGAGTGACGTTATTGATTTCCAACAGATTTGTAGGTAAGAAGGTAGATGTGTTATTATAATTAAATAAGTATAATTATATAATAAATATAATATATAAATATTAAATACATCATTATATCCATTCATGATAGGTTGTGATGGAAAACAAATAACATCAGTTCACAATGCGGTAGTCTGCCATACACACGAATGATGATTCTGTATCCCATTTGACGAAAGAGGATATGAATTTAGGTTATTACATTAAAATAATCAAATATCAGAATATTGGAGATAATTTTTTATTTTATAATCATAATTAAATAATATTCTAAGGATTTTGAATAAGAAATAAAATAAAGATTCTTGGTTAAGTATGATACATCTTCATCAGACAACCTCCTTAGGTAAGAACCACAAGGATTCTTAGGATGGATTTATGATAAAACTAATTGATATAGGTCATTGGGTATGAAATTAAGGAATTAATTTGGGTAGGTATTTTCTGATCCAAATTTTTTTGAAGGTGCTAAGAGGAGAGGAGATGGAGTGGATTTTTTTAAGTGAGGTGAGTGGCACACTTGTAATTTTTGAAAATAAAAAGGTGTACCCATATTTTTCACATTCAAAAAGGATCCAAAATGGGACATTATTGAATATTACAGAATATAAGGTGTATATATGTCCAAAAAATGGTTTTTGGATAAGTTTCTTTTTCATTTTACCCCTTATCATTTTAGTCAAACCCACAGAAAACACATTTTCACCTTAACCACAATAATTGATTTTTACTCCTTTTATTATTCATAATAATCAAAAATTAAGTTTAAATTAATATAAAAAATATATTATTATAATTACAAATACAGTATCTATTTTTAAAAATTAAATTAATCTAATATGAAATTTAAAATTTAAAATTAATCCCACAAACGCGATGAAAAAACAGTTTTCAAAAGAGAAAATGTTAAAAAATTTAAAAAGTTTTTATATTAAAATTAAATATTAAAATGATTTAAATGACCTAAATTGGATTAATATATATTTAATTTATCTAATTTTACTTATAAACCCATTTTAAAACAAAAAATAACCTTATAAATATTTTAAACGAAAAGGAAGTTTTCAATAAAAACCATTATTTTCACTATTCATCGAAAAATTAATGTTTTCAGAAAAATCCCAAAAATTCACCCTAATATAATTATGATATGATGATTTAAAAAAAGAATTTTATTTTTCCAAATTATTTTCTTAAATGTTTAAAAAATTAATTTTATTATTTTTCATAAAGAGAAATAAAAAATAGAAAATATTATTTTCGAAACATATAAAGACTTTACCAAAAATTAAGTAATTTTATATCAATATGATTTATTTTTATAAAACCATTATATTAATATTTAAAATTTGGTTATTATTATTCATTCTATAAATTTTAACATCTAGGTAATAACAATCATGTTTAAATAATAAAATTATAGTTTGTCACGGTTTGTTAAAACTCAATATTGTGTGTAATACAATCTATCAAAGAAATAAAATTTATTCAAAAAAATATTTCATAAAATATATGGGTGTTACATTATACCCACATTAAAATTAATTTCTCCCACTAAATTCTCTCACTATGGTAAAAATATATGAGGATATTTATGCATCATCATATGCTCATGTTCCCACGGAGCTTCCTCAAACTGTTCGTTTCACCATAATACTTTGATCAGTTTAGTGGTCTTGTTTCATAGAACTTTCTCTATTTTATCAAAAATATCCACTAGTTTTTTGTCATAATAAATATCTTACTCCAGTAGTATGGCCTATAAATTTAGTATTTGTTAATTATTGGGTATGTACTTCCTCAAGAGAGATACATGGAACACATCGTGAACTTGGGAGAGGTTTGGTGGAAGCACCAACTGATAGGATTCCATCCTGCTATGATCAATAATTTAAAATGGACCGATATACCTAGGGATTAGTTTTACCATATTTCCAAATATAATTTCCTTTTTATATGGATAAATTATTAGAAACACCTTATCACCAAATTCAAATTCCAAATCACACTGATGATTTCCAGCATAGCATTTCTGTCAACTTTGTGCTACCCTTACAAATTGTTGAATATCTCTAACCTTCTCTACCATTTAATTGTCTATACAGGGTCCCAATAGATTTATTTTTGTAACCTAATTCTAGTACATTTTATTTCTATACTTATTTATATAAGTAGATTCATAAGGATCTCACTGAATGGTCAGGTGAAAGCTATTGTTATAAGAAAACTCAACTGGATGAAGATGTTGATTCAAACCATCTTTAAACTCTAGAGAAAAAGTTATCAAAATACACTATAGGGTTTTAATTTTTCTCTTAGAATGACCATATGTATGATAATGATGTACTTTGTTGAAACTCAACTTAGTGTTAAGAGATTTTTGAATACATCACTATAAAATTGATGTAAACCTCAAATACCGATCAGATATAATTGAATGTGGTACTCCATTCAACCTTACCACTTACTTGATGTATATTCTGGAAAATAGATCCAAATAAAAATATTTTCTGATATAAACTATTTGTGATGATTTCATAATGTGATCGACTACAAACCATAATTACTTCAACATCAAAGATACGATAAACCCTAAATTTTACTAGTACCATTAATTATATGTCCACAGAGTGTAAAAAAATTCCTATTAAAAAAACTTTTTCATTAATACATATACAAAACCAAAGGGTTTAATTTCCATAAATATATCTTAAAATATCCTTAATCTTATTAAAATATCATCACATAAAACCTCAAAAGGGGTTCCAATTACTTTAAACTTGTGATCAACCTTAAACTCATAAACCCATAATGGTATTCAAAACTCTTAATTTAATATTACATGGAGACATATACACTTCCAAAATTTAATTAAACATTTATTCCTATATAATATCTTATCTTATATAATAACATTTTCATTGGAATATTGGGTTCATCCTTCTACCAATAGAATATCAAATGTGATTTCATTATTCCATAATCCATGTAGAGAGTGATAGTCTCATGAAATTTCACTAAAGGATGAATAACAATATTTTCATCAGGATTATTAATAAAAAATCAAACATGAATTTCCCAACTAAGGAGGTGACAATAATTGTTCCCTAGTTATCATGATTCACCTCATCCATTGTGATTTCATGAGCTTTCCGTTTGTACTTTGTCTTCAAAGGTTGTTGTCACTTATCATACACATTAACCCTTGTATTAGGGAATTGATTCACATAATTCACAAAATTCTTTCACTTGAAGTAACAAAGTGTGGGTGCTGAATTAGTTTACATTATCTTCTTTGTCAATGCATTAACTGAACCATTAATAAAATTTTTAATTCATGGGATTTATGACCCACCTTTCCACATTTAATGCACCTCCCATTTCCATTCAAGTAATTTCCTTGATTCTTATTACCACATTTCTATCATGTAGATGGATATAATTTATTTCCACCATTTTATTTATTAAAATTTTCATAAGACTCAATATTTCTTTTCTTATCAAAACCATAGGAATGGTGGGAATATAAAAATTCCATTTCCACCTTCAATTCGCATTGAATGACTTTTTCATAACTACTAAAGTATATTATAGCTTAGGCCTTTCGAAGAATTGGTTTTAAGACACTGAATAATCAATCAATTTTTTAGGGATGATGATTAAACCATAAGTTTACCTTCCAATTCTTGTAAAATTATCTTCATAAATACCATAGATTCATCATCCTTTTTTAAAAGAAAAATTAATTCCTTCTCCATATTTTTTCGTATCATATGAGGTAAGTAATTACTAATAAATAACCCCTTAAACTCTTCCTATTCCATATATTAAATTTATTCATGTTACTTCATGTTCTTAATAAGACTCTACCACTAATATGATTCTCCTTTCAAATGATAAACGGCCAAAATGAATTTTTCATTCTATAAATACTGAAGAATGTAAAATATCTTTTCAATGGTACTGGTCCATTTCTTAAAAACTATTGGATCAGAAAAACCACTAAAATAATGTGGATGTTTCTTTGTGAGGAACTAAACCTAACGTTGTTCCATCCTTTTCTCATTTATAATTTTATTATGATCCATATCTTGAGAAAGTTTTGTGATAATAGTAACAATATTTTTCATTTCAGGTCCCATAATGTTTGGTTGCTCAGGAGGACAATCATTTCATTGTATGTCGCACTCAGCATTAACATGGTTCCTTTAGTTTCCATACATTGAATAAAACTAGAAATCATAGCATGAGAAACACTAATCATAGTGTAAAACCTTATAATAATGATAAATCGGATATAGGATGTCTAAATCATGAAACTTTATTTTTAATATATAACACCTTAGGTTTAACCAAGGTCATCCACGACCATCATAAACACATGCTCAAGGATCATAATAGTTTAGTGTCTTTATAGTCTAGAAACACAATGTTATTATTTCATTAAAGATCAAAAACATATCCCACAAATATCTTCTCACATAGTACTTCTATTAAGCATAACCTATATAAACCTTTTTTCATAACCTTGGGAAGAAAACATAAGAAATTGTGAACTCATATACTCTTTAAGGTTAAACATAGTAGATATCAATCTATAATCATATGAAAGCATAATATAATCATAATGTAATGTAATCATGAACATAAATTATGAAGTTCATACCCAACCTATCATATTTCATAAACATGATTCATGGTATAAAACTTTATAATTTCAGAAAACATGGGCCATAAGAGTTAGAAATCATCATAAATAAATCATGAACCATAATCTCATGTCATAAAATTTTGGCACCATCATAAATATATAAAACCATTTTATATTTCATGGTTAAATACTAAGACCATAAACATAGTGGATTAAGACTTATCACATGATTCCCATTATGGATCAGGGTGTGCCTATTTACCATAGTAGAGCAGGACTCGCTTGTTTTCCATAGTGAATCGGGAATCACCTATTTCCTATAGTGGATCAAGCCCATAGAATTATTTCTTATAGTTATCTCATGAGATATAAAGCTTTACCCAATGCATTTGAGGGAGATATAGTTTTCACCCATCTTATAATGAAACCCATACTTATGTGTGCCACAATATCATAAAACATTCATCATATCATCACATTATAACCCATGTTAATAAAACATGTTTTATAAAAATTTCATTAATTCACCATAGCATAACCCATGAAAAAAATAGGTTTCATAAAAATTTCATTAACACAGAAATTAACGATCTAGAGAAACAATAAGGATATTTTCATTAAATATTGTCACCAGTAAATCATAAGTAACATCAAAGTATGTCATCTTAGATTAAAAATGGTTTTGAAAGATCAATTGGAACATTTCTTTAGGAAAATAATCTTTCCACTATGAAAAACTCTTTTTAAAACATAAAAAAATCAAAATCACTTTCTCTGAAAATAAAATTGGAAACTTATAAAGTAAAATTTAAAAATAATTTAAAACATTTATTTATAAAAATAGAATTTTCAATTTGAAAAAAACTTTTTAAATCATAAAACACTTTTAAAATATTTTTCTTTACAAATAACATTGTAAACTTACAAAGTAAGATTTAAAGATCATTTAAAACATTTCTTGAAAAAAATAACCTTTTCACTATGAAAATAACCTTTTTAAAACTAAAAGTACAAAAAAAATATTGAAAATAATTTTCTTTGAAAATAACCTTTGAAACTTATAAATTAATCTTTAAAACATTGATAAGGCATAATGGTGAGAAATTCTATTCATTTTGTACAAGTTAAAATAAATATTTCTTTCGCATTTTTTGTAAAATTAAAATGGTAATTGTTTGGAAAAAACATGAAGATTACTTTAGAAAAAGTTTTAAAAAAATTAAAACACAGATAAAATTTTCTTTAATAAAAAATTTGGATAATTTTAAAAACATTTTAAAAAAACATGATTTTGAAAGAAAAGGGATTTTTGATTGAAGAGAGAAATAAAGTTAGTTTTCATTAAAAACATTATTTTGAACTCATAATTAGAGGGAAGAAATTTAATTTAAAACATTTATTCTCATTAAATAACCAATTTATAATAAAATTAATTTGTTTCAATAGATATGTATCATAATATTTCATCATTGAAGGCATAAACATAAACAATCCCAAAAAAATGATGAGATTGTATCGTAAAACCCTTAACACTTTGGTAAATTTTGAATCATAAACCCCATAAAACATAGATACTGAAATGGATATGTAAATACAAATAATTTTCAGGATAATTATCATATAATAAATTTATTTGAATTATATACACTACATAAAATAAATAGGTAGTGAATATGGCATGTGTCATAGAGAAGTAAAAAGTGAGACTGAAATCTTATACCATAAGTCTAGAAATCATTCATCCACTTTAAAACATTATATATAATAAGTATAATTTTATTTTAAATGTATTTTAAAACCTTAATTATATATATCATACCATATATGATTTACTTATTACTTTTTACTACCCGTTTGTTAACAATCCCTTGTCAAATTCAAGTTTCACGTAATAACTGCTTTGTTTCTTGTATATATTTTGATTTGTTATTTTTAGTCCAATTAATTTGATAATATTTCCATAATATATATAATATTAAAAGTGATATAAATATAATATATATTCATTATATATGTATTTATATTCATCCATAAAATATAGAGAAATAAAATGAAATACATCATTTATGGAGACGGTAGGTCGTACGTATGCATGAACGTTGTTTCTATTTTCTCAAAAGATGAATTGGAAGAAATTTAAATAATATATTAACTTTAAATAATAATTTTTATGTCATATATATTACATATATTCAATAATTTACCCTAATTTTGTTAGTAAAGAATGAATCACATCACTTTGCAAAGCGGTAGTCCGCCGTACACACGAATGACGTTATCGTATCCCCCATGGAATGTAAAGTAAGAAGGGATATGTGATATCATTATTATAGAAATATAATTATTTTAAAAATAACATAAACATTTATTTTATCTATCCTTATTACCATCCAATTAAAATAGAAATGAAAAACACATCACATCAGTTCGTGAGGCGGTAGTCTGCCATACACACGAGCGATGTTATTTTTTCCAATGGATTTGGAGGTAGGAAAGTAGATTTGGTATTATAATTATTTAGGTATAATGATATAATAAATATAATATATAAACATTAAATCCATAATTATATCCATCTTTGAGATCTTGTGATAGAAAAAAAATAACATCAGTTCGTGAGGCTATAGTATGCCATACACACGAATGATGATTTCATATACCATTTTATAAAATATGAGATAAATTTTGGTTATGTAATTAACATAATAAAATATAAAAATATGGGATTTATTTTTGTTATTATATCATAATAATTGAAGGAAATTTAAAGGAGTTGGAAAGAGAAATAAAATAGTGACTCCTGGTTAAGTCGGATACCTCTTCTTCGAACAACCTCCCAAGGTAAGCACCAAAAGGATTCTTAGGATAGATTTATGATAAAACTAATGGATATAGATCATGGGTATGGGATTAAGTAATGCATTTTGTAATTTATTGTCCATTTCAAAGTGATTTTAATGTGTGAATAGGATATGAGATGGTGTATCCTTTTATAAGGTGAGTGGTGCACTTTTAAGTTTTGGAAAGAAAAAGGTGTACCCACATTTTTTAAATGACACAAGGAACAAAAATGGGTCATTATTGATACTTATAGGTGATAAGGGTGAATTATTTCCATTTAGCAGGTGTTGTAAAAGTTTCAAGTTAATTTTACCACTTATCATTTTATTTTAACCCTCAGTAAACCCATTTTCACCTTAACCATGGTAATTAATTTTTACTAATTTTACTATTCATAATGGTAAAAAATTAAGTTCAACTTATTATAAAGTATAAATTATTTTTATTCAAAATATGGAATAAATTTTTCCAAATTCCATTCAGATAAGTGGCAATATTTAATTTAAAATTAACCCCACATACGCGATAAAAAAGCTGATTTCCAAAGAGAAAATATTCAAAAGTTTAAAAAGTTTTTATATCAAAATTCATTATGAAAATGATTAAAATGGACTAAATTAGACTAGTAGATACATAATTTTACTAATTTTACTTTTAAATCCATTTTAAAACAAAAATTAACCATATAAATTCTAAAATGAAAGAACATTTTTCAATAAAAACCAGTATTTTCCACTATTCATCAAAAAAATTAATCTTTTCAGAAAAATCCCAAAAAATCACCATAAGATAATTTTGAAATGATGTTTTAAAACATTTATTTTATTCTATCTAATTAATTTTATAAAATAGTCAAAAAATGGTTTTATTATTTTTCACAAAAAGAAATAAAAAACATTTTCTTGAGAAAATAGTATTTTTGAAACATATAAATACGTTTCCAAAAATTAAGTACTTTTTTATCAAAAAAACTTATTTATATAAAACCATTATACTTAATATTTAAAATATATTTATTCCTATTCACTTCTCTAGGTTTAAAGGCTAAGTAACAATTTTCATGTTTAAATAATAATATTAATAGTTTGAAGTAGTTCGTTAAAACTCGATGTTGTGTGTAATACAAGATATAAATGAAATAAAATTTATTCAAAAAAATATTTCATAAAATATTGTGCTCTTACAAAAACATCACAATATCTTATCAAAACTATAACATCCCTGACCTGGGATCCACTAAACCAGTGCCCCGATCCAGGTCTCCACATGAACTCAAGTGCACCTCCTCATACATCAGAAGTTGATGACTTGTATTGAGGGTATAAATAAGTAATGTGGGGATAATATAGCCCCTTTAACATATAAATACATAGGATACAACAAAATAAATAGTGGAAATACAATATTTAAAATTAATAACACAAGTTTATATGCATAAATCCTCATAAATACTATGGGATATAACTTGTACACCACCTACCACGAATCTGTCGATGAAATAAATCTTAATCAAATCCTAAGATCCATATTCAATCACCCCTTTAAGAATTAACCTAGATTTCCCTAGAAAAGAAGGTTTTAGGGATTCATGAGAATATCTCTCAATATACAATCCCTAATCTAAAAAATGGGAGAAAGGATAGAATTTGACTTACCTTGAGCTTTGATCCGCAATAAACAGTGCTCCAAACAGCCTAGAAACTATGGAGATTGATCCTTAGGATCTATTCAAGGTTACAGTTCATCACTAGGGCAGGAGGTAAGATAAAGGGGGATAAAATCAGGTGAGGTCTTAAAATCCCATAATGGAACAAATATAAATTTTCCAACTTATAAAGGGGCATATGGTTTACCCACATGGTTTTCCAAAACATGAATGAACCACTATCCATGGGAATTTGGTTTTCGCATTACCTGAGTAGGGCACACAGTTTGTCAAACCACACACCAACCATGTTATATTCCATTGTCCAAGGTTTCATGGTTTTCTTAGGAAGGCTACACGGCTTACTTAACTGTGCACCGACCATGCACCTTGCGTAGGTTGGCTCGGTTTTCCTTCATTTCATGCCCCAAACCTTCATAACACCCTTGAGGCACCTCATTCTCCAGCGAATCATTTCATTAACCAAAAAAATATATTGAAACTAAAATTTCAATAAGGACATACCTCTATGAAGTTAGGGATACTAAAACCTCCCCACCTTATAGAGTCTCATACCCAATATGTGATCCCAAGCATCGATGAGTTTCTAAAGAGAATATATTAGGCCATTAGCCTCACATATCCAACTCCCTTTCCAACATTTCTTTCTGAACATTTCCATGTTTCCATAAAACTTGAACCAAGGGAACATTTTTTCCTTGAAATAATTTCCCACTACGATCCATGATACAAACCGAATTCTCCTCAAAGGACACATCAACCATGAGTTCTACATATTCAACATCAATCATGTGAGATGGGTCAGGGTGATATTGCCTAAGTTTTGATATGTGAAAAACATCATGCATTACATTATACCATTGAGGAAGATCCAATCTGTAATCCACTGGTCTAATCCTCTCCATAATCTCAAATGGCCCCATATACCTGGGTGCCAACATTCCCTATTTTCTAATTTGATGGTGACCCAACCTTGGTGACACTCAAAGAAACACACTATCACCCATCACAAACTCAAGAGGCCTACGACACCAATCTGAATATGAATTCTTCCAACTCTGAGTTTTTTCCATGTGTTTCTAAATCATTTTAACCTCTTCTTATGTTTCATGCATGAGACTCATTCCCAATAATTCAGACTCCCCAACTTCTAACCAACATAATAGAGATCTACACAATCTACCATAGAGCGCCTCAAAAGGTTCCATCTGAATCGTATCTTGAGAAATATTATTGTAGGAAAACTCAAAAAGTGGTAATTGTTTTTTCCAAGAACCACTAAAATCTAGAATTCAATACCTCAACATGTCAACTATCACTTAAATTGTATACTCTGACTGCCCATCAGTCTGTGGGTGAAAGGCTTACTCAAAAACACCTAGGTACCAAGCATCTTATGCAATCCCTGTAATAAATACGATACAAAATATGGATCACGATCTAAAAATATAGTTATTGGAACTCCGTGAAACTGCACTATCTCTTGAACATATAATTCTCCCATGTGATCCACGCTGATGGTATCTTGGATCAATAATAAATGAGCCACTTTAGTTGACTGATCCACAACCTCTTAGATTGTATCATTCTTCTGAGGTGTCCACATAAACCCCACAATGAATTCCATCATTACCTCATTTGACTTCCATTTCAGAATGGGAAATGGTTGTAAAAAACCACATGGGCACTAATTCTTGGCCTTAACCTATTGATAGGTGAGGCATCATGATAAAAATATCACAATCTCTTTCTTTATTTCCAACCACCAATATTGCCTAAAAATATCATGATACATCTTTGTAAAACTAGGATTCACATCCCAACTTGATGAACAAGACTCACTCATAAACTCTTCTTGCATAACCATTGGCACCATAACATTTCCACGAACATGAACAAACCCATCATCACTAACAGTCCAACACAAAGTTGACTTCCCACCTTTAAGACTTTCCTTCATAGACAAACATTTTGGATCCTCGTGTAGGCTCTCCCTGACCTAGCTCAAGAGCACGAACTCAATTTCTATAGATACAAGATTCATCTACATGTACCCATCCTACACCTCTAGGTGTATCTCAGTAAACAATTCCATCATCCTCCACTCAGATTTGGAATCCTGAACTACCCAACTTTGAGTTTTCTCACTCAAATATTCTTCGACACTATTTCCATTTTCCGATGTGTAAACCAAATTGAAGTAAAAATAATGCATATATTCGACCCATATTCACTACTAAAGATTCAAATCATGCTGATAGAATATGTACTTAATACTTTTATGATTAGTAAGCACCAAGAACCACTCTCCCAACAAGTAATGCCTGCAAAAATTTAAGTCGTAAACCAGAGCATCCAACTCAAGATCATGAGTAGGGTAATTTATTTTATGAGGCCTCAACGGCTTTGACCCATATGCTACAACCTAGTTATCCTTCATCAATAATTCCCTATGTCCAACACTAGACGCATCAAAGAACAAAGTGTACCTGTTACTTAGATTGGGTAAGATTGAGATCGGTGTGGTCGCCAACTACTTCTTCAACTCTTGAAAATAATTCTCACATGCCTCAGACCACACAAACTTAAATCCATTCTTGGTTGAGCTCAAAATTGGAACTTCCAAATGGGAGAAATATTTAATGGACCTTTGATAATAATTAGCCAATCCTAAAAAACTTCAAACATTTGAAACATTCTTGGGATTCTCCCAAGACACAATTGCCTTTAGTTTCTTCATATCCACTAACACACCTTACTCTAAGATAATGTGACCCAAAAAAATCACCCTATCAATATAGAATTTTCACTTGGATAGATTGGTGTATATACAATGATCTATTAGTATACCAGGGATGATGTCAAGATGTTTGGCATGATCTTCATGGGTTCTAGAGTACACCAATATGTCATTAATAGATACAACTATGAACTGATCCAGATATTGGTGAAATATTTGGTTCATCAAGTCCATGAATTTATTTGATGCATTGTTCAACCCAAAAAGAATCTCCATAAACTCTTATAACTCGTACTTACTCTTGAAAGTTGTCTGTAGTATATCAAAAGTTCTCACCCTAAGCTGATGATACCTCGATATAAAATAAATCTTAGAAAACATGAAATCACCTCTCAGCTAGTTAAACAGATCATCAATTAAATGAATATGGTATCAATTCTTGACTTTCCTATGATTAATCTTTTTATAATCCATACACAATAGCAACAATCCATTGGCCTTATTGTAAAATACCACAAGAGATCCCCATGGTGACATGCTAGGATGTATGAACCCTTTTTATCTAGTTACTCTAACTGAGTCTTAAGCTCCTGAAGTTCTAACAGTGTCGTTCTATATGGAGAAATGAAAACTATCTCCACCCCCGGCACCAACTCTATCATGAACTCAACATCCTTATTAGGTGGAAACCCCAATAATTCCCTAAGAAAAACATCTGAAAACCAATCCACCATAGGAGGTAATATGATCTATTCCACTCCCCCATCATAAATAATAAGACAATCCACTTTGGTTGTGAGTTCACTCAGCTCCAGACAAACCAGCCCAGCACGCCCTACTCAAATAGCCCATTCACCATGAATGTCATAGGCATATCCCTAAAGAGAAATGAATATTACCCTATATCGGTAACATTCAATATGGTATTGATACACCACAATCCAAACCATACCCAAAATCAAATCAAAACCTGACATATCAATGAAAAACAAGTTCCATAGGAAATGGTACCCACCAACCTCTAGAGCACAACCATTGCACTAATTGATATCCTCTATTCACACCCTTAATAGTGAATTGATTGACAAAATCCCACTCAATTATCCACTGTTAGACCCGACAAGACTACCAATTGTGTATAAAATAAATAATTTGAGGCACCTGTACTGAATAAAACACTATCAATAGTGGAAGAAACAAGAATCGTACCTCGAATAGTTGATGGTCCAGCCACACCAACTCCTGGTGTTGACCAGAATACATGAAGATGACCCACCCATCTACCCTAGGTCATGGTATGAGTTTATATTGTTGCACTACCCTACTGTTATGGATGATCTTGCACAAGAGTACCACATCCACCACCTCTACCAGTATGGTCAGTCGAGCTCCAACTACTTTCTTGGTATGGGGTAACCAACCCCCTACATATACTCTGCACTGGCCTTAGCCCTCCATATCATTTCCTAACTATCGTGGGTTCCTACAGAACCTCTACCCATGGCCCAATCTACCTCACACTCATCACTCAACTAGTGGTTGGGAAAACTAACTATGCATGTGACCTAACCTGCTGCACTGATAGCATAAAACTCGATCACTAACCTAAGATGTCGGTTCCTTTTTCTGGATTCCCTATCCACCACCAACCTAGTGAAAAATCTCAAAGTGTCACTTCCTACTATCAAAATATGAACCACTAGTTTTCCCAACTGAAACTGCATGTCTTATTCTTGAAGCCTCCTTGAGGTTTCCTTCTGATATAAGGTCCTGATCCATCACTTCAGCAACCCTCTTCAAGTGAAAGATATTCACCTATGACTTGATCACATACTTGAGTCCATCTTGGAAATGTCCCACTATGGCCGCCTCATCCCCCAAAAAATCTGGAACAAGAAATTGCAGGTCGGTGAAATATCTTGTATATTCCATGACTACCATAGATCCCTAGGTCAATATCATAAACTCCACAGCCTTTTCCGACCTCAAGGTTTCAAGATAGAAGTGTTCCAGAAACTTATCCTAAAAATATTTCCAACCTATACTTTCTTGGTCTGAACCAGAACATCCCACCATCATTTTTCTAGGACTCGCAGCATATAAGTTACCAGCATGACCCTATTCTCTAAAGGGGTCTCCAAGCGATCCAAATTTTTCTAGATAGACTATATAAAAAAAATAGCTTTTGGTCCACCCTCTCTAGAAAATGTTGGAGGGTGCTACAACTGAAACTCCCTAGTCAACTCAAACATACTCAATATAACCCGCCCTAGGTCTCTTTCCCTCATCTGTATGAAATGATCAAATTTATCATGGAATTTATCTTCTCCCCTGTTATTATGAATATATGGGTTTTCTTGATCCACTTCTAGTGGATCATTCTCAATGACATCCTCTTGTCGCTCCACCATTACACATTGTCATGGTGAAATTTTCCTAACAATTCCAAGAACACCTATCAGAACACATAATACAAGGCTTTCATAGTTCGTATAAAATAAGGATACTAGCCATAAATATCTCATTGCATAAATTATCCCAAAGGTCATCATCACATTCCAAACAATACCAACGACTATCCCTACTGAGGTCCATAGATAACATGGGTAAACCAACTTAAATGGTTACAAGTCTTACATTAGACATTATTTCAGAACCAATCCATACTTACAATGTGATCCTTTCCTCCTAGACACATTTACAATTTTACAATTCATTAAAATCAACATCTTAACTCATTTAAAACCTTTTTTTAGACACAATTATTTAACCACTGTTCAATGTTTTAACTCCATTTTTTCCATTTGCGTCATTTTATTAGACACTATTTTATTCAATTTTTTTAAGAAGGTCAAATGCATTCTACCCTTTATGTCCCACATACCCATTTTGTGTGTATAACTATCATGATTCATGCCACCCATATCCCTAGGTGCCTAAAATGATGCAAGAATACACAATCCCGCACCTTTATAGACATGATCAAAATATCATAAAACTGTTGCAACACACAATAAGTGTATCACCCAATGGTGAAATATCATCAATTGTAACAATGCACAATAAGAACAACAATTCCCACCATGGGTGACTTAGGTTTTCACTCATACATGAGTTATATAATCCCAAGAACAAGCTCATTACTAAGGCCCTACATATCCTACTCTCCCTTCTATCATCCCAAAAAATAATACCACCAAAAAGAATCTACTCTAATACCACCTTGTAACATCCCCGACCTGGAATCCACTAAATTGGTGCCCCAAGCCGGGTTTTCACATGACCTCAAGTGTGCCTCCCCAAACTCCAGTGGTTTCTAACTAGAAGAGATGGTCTAAATAAGTCACATGGAGAGACTATACCCTCTTTACCAGAGTGAGAAATAGCAGACAACAAAATAAATAGCCGAAATAATATGAAATAACTAGAGAACAAGCATAATCAGCATCTCCCAAACTGGACACAAACCACAACCAACAGTAAATATGTCATGTCATGATAAACAGTGAAAAAAGTGAACAAATCACAAAATAAATACAAATAGAGGAATCCCAAAAAATTTCCTGACCCCAAGTCTGGAGCCACATCCATGCACATCCCAAGCCCACCTCAACTCCCAAGCACTAGTCTTTTTCCCTTGTCCTGACCTGCAATAATGAAATATTCTTGGGTACCCAATAGTGGCCCGAGTAGGGTGTAAGTACAACTCATTATGACACCGCCAACAGTGTCTAAAAATATCAAGCCTAAACATATATTGCATGTAAATAGTAAATAAATGAAAAGTAAATAAAATATAGTCTGGGTTCCACTAGTTAACTATATTTACCTTAACCCATCCTAGAATTAGTCTCATTTCATCATTTACATCATCTTCTTTAAATTTCACATTACCATCTTATGTCCCATTAGATATCCATTTATAACATTTACATAAGGTTTGAGGCTATCTATATTAAGCATAAAGAAATAATTCAATACCTTATCCCACTAGGGATAAACACGCCACAACTTACCTTATAACCTCCATCCAGGAAATCTCATTGAATGCAGCCATTAGGGGCATATAGCATCAGTCTGACTCCCTAACCTACACATTCCTAGGTAGGGTTAGAGCATCGGTCCAACCTGACCCATGGAAATGATCCTCAATCCTTTATCCCACCATCAATACATGTGAACGTGCTTACATGCATATCCAATTAATCATACATACCAAATCACAACCACACTTTCACAATATACATAACCACCAAAATACATCCAACTCAACATGGGATTCAATATTATTCCATAACCCATTATCACATTACCATTTTCATTACATTTCCATTTATCCTGATTCCCATTTCTTATGCCTAAACTCATTAAGCATGTTCATTATTTTATACACATAACCCCACTTAACATATTCAAAAATTAGTACATGTTAACTCACTTAAATCATTCATCATTCCTCGTTTATTAACCCCCCCCCCACCCCATGCATTACCAATATAAATCACAAACTATTCGGCACATTCCCATTAAATTTCATTTAACCCATATTCATGTCAAGACAAACAATCCCTTATCCATTAACCACCTCTAGACACAACTATCCATTTTTCTTCTTAATCAAAAAATTTACCATTCAATATGTTCATCATGGGATATATTTAATCACAAGTTAATCTTTCACTTAAAATTTCCATTAACCATGTTTGGGAAGGTCGACACACCCCATGGGTGGCCCTAAATTGGTCAAGTTATCCTACATGAATCCCACGGGGACCATAAGGGGTTCAATTCATCATTTAGACACCTGTTTCACCAAAATTCACTAACAGTACCAAGAACACAATAAGGAAAATCAAGAACACAATAAGGAAAAGCAATAACACAAGTTTATATGCATAAATCCTCATAACGACTATGGGATATAATATGTAGACCACCTACCTCGAATCTGTTGATGAATTCACTCTTAATTGAAGCCTAAGATCTAAATTCAAACACCCCTAACCTAGATTCCCTCAAAAAAAATATGGTTTTGTGGATTTAGAAGAATATCACTCAAGATACAAGCCCTAATCTAGAAAAGGAAAGAAATGATAGGATTAAACTTACCTGGAGCTTTGATCTACAACCAATGGTGCTCCAACTGGCCTAGAAATGAGGGAGATCGATCCTTGAGAGCTCTTAAAGGTTCTAGTTCATCACTAGGGTTAGAGGTTGGATAAAGGGGGGAAATTGGGTGAGAATTTAAAATCCCATAATGGAAAAATTGTAAATTTTCCAACTCATAAAGGGACGCACGGTTTACCTACATGATTTTCCAAACAATGTGCAAACCATACGCAAGCCACTGTCTATGGGGAGTTGGGTCACATGGTTACCTGGTCTGGATACATGGTTTTTTAAACCATGTGATATTCCACTATCCAAGGATGCACATTTTTATTGGGAAGGTCACATGATTTACTTAACCGTGTGACTTGCACAAGTTGGCCCGAGTTTACTTCCTTTCGTGCCCCGAATCCTCAGAACACCCTTGAGGAACCTCATTTTTCTGAGAATCATTTATTTGACCAAAAAACAAGATATTGAAACCAAAATTTAAACAATGATGTACCTCCATGTAGTTTGGGATCTTACAAAAACTCATCAAATATAATCAAAAGTAAATTCAAAATTAAGACTCAAATCCCTACTTCCCATGGTAACACAAGTTTTATCATGAAAGGTAGTGATAAATAACCTACTCATGATCTAACTATTTATTTATGATGATGATACTAATCTCTATTATACCATGACATGTCCCAGATAACAATATATTATTTCGACAACCTAGAACCTATTTAAGAACCTAGGTTCTAATACCATTTTTAATGGACTAGCCCAGGAATACCTGACACATTACCTAACCCAGCTTGCTACTAGGTCCCAAGGGTGTACACAATCTCTTTAGGCTAGAAAATAGTGCCTAAGTATTAAGAATGAACACTTGGGAATGGTTAAATCCCAAATATATGATATAAATCAGTAGAGAAATCTACGAACAATTCGATATGACTCATCCTAATATCATACACCCATGCATAATAATAAATTGATTCAATAATAATAAAAACAACCAAACATAGAATTATTTAGGAATAATAATGATAACTTAGAATAGTATCAATTCATAAACTGAACATAATCCTAGCATCACATAAAAAATAGAAAAATAAATATCTATGCTAAAAAGTTTAATAGATAAACATCCCAAATGAAAACAAAAACTAAAACCACTAGAAAAAGTCTCCATGTGACCCATGGTCACTCACCACATTACCACTATATCCATCGTCAGACAACCCAAACATAAAACCTATAAGATACTAGAGCCTAGGAACCTAAAAGAAAATATAAGAGTTGCATACACATAATAGTCTGTATAGGGTGTATGCTAAATATGGACAGAAGTATTTTACCAAATAGTTTATAAAATTTTCTTTAAAAAAACACTTCATAAATTATAGTTTTAAATATAAATAGAACATAGGTTTTTCTCATGCAGGTTTAATGAAACCAGATAACATTCCATAAGTCTATTTCATAAAATATTTCCCCTTTTTAGAGTAATGGAAGATCCAAAACATTTTTACCAAAACACATTTAAAACCATGGAAAGAGGTTACTTTAATAAATTTATAAAACAATCTAAAATCCCTCTCCTCTTTACAAACATATTTATCAAATTTTATTTGTAAGAAATTTACATCACTTTTATTTTTAAAACATGATTTAAAAATAACTTTATAAATCAATTTAAAATTAAAATAGAATCATAACTAAAATGAAACAAAACTCAACTAGATCTAACATATTAATTGAATAAAATAAAATAAACAAAGTAATTGTTCTAGTAAATCAACTCAAGAGCTAGGAGATACAAACAAGCCATGAGAAGGGATCCCCAAAACAATCTTCAATAAGAATAAGGAAGCATGAGAAACTGTCTAGGATCTAACGTGAATGATACTAGACCTAGTTTGTGGATAACAATGTCTCTATGATATCCTGACAAAATACCTCATCTGGCATGTACCTCAGAACATGTCGAGTACCAACTGGCGCCTAGGAGGGTGTATCTCTCTTAGGTAACTAGCTAGATTGTGCATAATCGGCTAGCACAATACACATTCATAACTTATACTTAGCTTCCTAGGTCTTCCATGATATAACAAATGGGTTGAGAAAATAACCAAATAATGATATCATTACATGAAGTTGTTTCAAATCATTTGTAAATAAATCTCATCTCACCTCCAACACCCTCACAAGAAACAACCCCTTTCACATCCATGAATAATCATCATAAAATATGATAAGGATAAATAACTTCCCATTTTGGGTTCAGAATTTATATCAACAAATACAAACAAGTGGGGATAAATCAAGGGTCTCGTGAAATTTATAAAAAAAATATTTAAAAGTGCCAACCATACCTTACTTTAAATACCACCTCGATATGCTAAGACACTTTCTGTTATTTTCAATATTTATTTAAAACATTAATTGAAACCAAATCATGTGAAACTATTCAAAACACAATTTAAAACCAAAATAATAAAAACTAAACTTAAAATCACATGAGTAACCAATTCCTATTTCCTTTTAATCATTTAAAAATCCCCCCACACTATCTTACATTTAAAACATTCTTTGGAAACCATTATTTTCCCATACCACAACCCAAATGAGTTTAAATTCCTTTAATCATAAAATTAACCTTAAAAAGACTCTTTTTTATCTTTGAAAAACACTTGACATCAAAATTACTGCCTTAGAAAACTAAGAAAATCATTAAATACCTTTATCTCAAGTGATCCAACCCTTAAAATATTTTTTAAATCCATCACTACTATCACATATAGATTTAATTTAACAAAAAAGATGTGTCAAACCCATCAATAATATAATGACAATAAATTTAAAAGAAATTACGAAAACCCTGCCATAATTAAGTGGAATCAAATCACAATAATTGACAATATGTCTCCTTCGATGGTGAAGGCTTCAACAAGCAATAGGATTTCCCCTACAAACCTCAAACACTAAAAATTAAAAATTATTACTACCCTGAACCATAATCTCAACCAAACATCATATACGGTTTTGGGGGGAGTGAAAAAAAAATAAAAATGGTAGATAAAATAAATAATAAGTAAGAACACGAGATAAAGATAGACGTGCCTCAATAAATTTTCCTCAAATTGATAGATATGGCTAAGAATCAAAAGAGGAAGGAGGGTAGGATATCCCTTGCTTGTTACATGGATCATTAAAATAAAAATTGGGGAGGGTGAGGTGAAGATAATTTAAAACACATAGGTGGGAAAGTATAAAATAATTTTTAATTGATTCTGGGCAGCAAGTATGGTTAAGCTACACGGTTTGGTTAACTGTGTTCCAACTATGCATCTCATACAATACAAGAATAACACACTGGCATGGTTTGGATTTATGGTTTACAAAACTCTATGATAACCATGAAAAAATCATTTTTTTAAGATCTATAATACTAATTAAAGGTCACTCACATGGTTTTACCCAACCATGCATAAGGGATTCACTAGTTGTAACACCCATATGTTTTAATGAAAAAATTTCTCTAAATAATTTTTATTCCATAGATTACATTGCACACAATTTTGAATTTAAACTAACTATAAGATTACCTAAATATAAAATTATCATTATAACCTAGCTGTTAGGTTAGTAGGAATAAATATAACTAACTTATGAAAATGTTTGGTGAAGTCATTCACTACCAATTATTATATATTTGTATTTTTATATTAATAAAATGAGTTAATTACTATTAGTAAATTAAATTAATGAAATATATATGTTATATACTTAATAAAATATTTTTTATATCCATACAATATATATTTTTGTCATAGAGTATAAATAAACCCTATTTGATATATAAAAACCTATATTTTTCAAAAGGGTAAGTTGTATCCTTTTAATGGAGAACCCCTTTTAAATTAATATTTTGACATATTAATAATTTTTATATGAAAAAATAAACATGTTATTTTGAATAAGGATATAAAAATATACTTTGGAGGAATTTCTGATATTTTTCTGATAACTTACAAGTTTTAATGAATAATAAAACTAAACTAAATTTTAAATGAAAACAACTTTTTTTCATCAAAATAATTTATATGGTTAATTTATAATATTTAATGGTTTTAAAGTATAAAAAAATATATTTTTATCATTCAATATAATTTACTTCATTAGAATTAATTTTACATTGAATTCATATGTAAAAACATTCCAATCTTTTGCAATGTTTTAACTTTTAAAAACTCGTTCTCTCATTTAGACAACGGGGTTGATTTTAAATTAATTACTCAAAATGATATGTTTTTAATTTTTTAAAATGGCTTCCATAATTGGAATAAGTAGTTCCAAATTATTTAAATAGATTTATTTTATTTTTTGTCATTATGAATAGTAACTTTGGTAATTTTATTAATACGGTAAAAGGGTAAATCGGGTAATTAAGGGTAAGAATGCTATTATAAAATTACCCTAACACTTCTATTAATATCATTAGAAGAGTTTGTTTCTAAATAAATCATACTTGGGTCTAAATGGTATCCATTTGAATCCACTTTAATGAGATTAGGACATTTAATTGATTTTATTTAAAGAAAATTTAAATATGTCTCACTCAAATTTTAATAACTAAATCATTTTTTATATAAGGTTATACGCAAGATAAATTCAATTATAAATAATCATTTGAAATATAAAATGTTTTTTTTATTGTGGTAACTTATTTTTAATTTTTAGGAAATAAATAATTACCTTAATAGCTTATACATTAATGATGTATAAATTATTTAATTGATGAAAAATCAATAATATAGTTTTTATTAAACTAGTAATACCCATTAAAAGACCCAAACACTTGACTAAATCTTATTTTTTTTGTAAATATCTACTATAATCATCCAAATATCTAGTCATTGTCCATTTTTTTCCTTGTAGAATGGATTATGACACATGTATTATTTTATTTAAAGTGGTGTTAAAGTTGTCAACTTCATAATTTAATAATTATAACATTATAAATATTGAATTTTACATAATATAAATTCAACTAAAAATATTCTTATGAAATAAAACATATTTATATTCATTGTCTTATTTTAATTTTTTTTTTTTAAATTATTATATTAAATAATTACACAAGATTAATGTAGTGATTATTTAATCAATAGAGATAACAAATAAATGTTATAACAAATGTTAAAATATAAATTATTTGGTATAATTAATATTTATAATGAATTTTATATATTAACTTTACCTATTAGTATTATAATAAAATATTTGGTTCAAAGTTAACTTGTTATCTTAATATTTTTAAAAATAAATGAATTTAATAGTGTAAAAATTGACACTATTGATTATTTATCAAAATAATATTTTATCAAATTATTTAAAAATCATAAAAAAAAATTTAAAAATATATATTTATTATTATATAGTATAATATGTTCTAATTTATTTATTTATGATCTAATTTACATAAAATAATTAAATATTACACCCTTTTAATATTGAACTATTTCTTACCCTCATTAAAAATTAAATGGAACAACTAAGTGTTAATTAAAAATATAAGGCTTAAATTGATACAAATACTTCTTAAAAAATTATTTATTGAAAATATTGAAACCTTATCTAATATAATATTCTAATTTGGGTCATTTTGGAGGTTTTTGGATGTGATTTTATTTTATTATAAATTAATATTTGTAAGGTTTCCAAAAGTGACCCTCACCTCAATTATAAAAGGGTACATCCTCCCTCACCTCTTCACTTCACTTTGAGTCTTCAGTATCGGTCATATGCTGAAATTTTCCATTCTAAAATTACCTAGTAACATTATAGAGGTTATGTTCTTCTTTAAAGACCAACTCTAGTGCTCTAAGAGGAGATTTAGAGAAAGCACGTCGAAGAAGAGGTAATCTACTCTACTGATTCTTTCAAACTTATTTCCTCTTATACTTCCTCTTAATGAGTTGTTTAATTATAAATTAATAACTCCAGTGTCACTTATATACTGAGATATTATTACAATTATGAAACAACCATATTCCACCTTCTATTCATGATACAAAAAATGAAATCACCATGTGTGCGTACGTACAGCTTACAGTCTCGACATCGTGGTGTAATATGTTTCTTCACCACCACCTTACTTGAATGGTTTTATTGATGTAAGTAATAACTATATATTATTATTATAAAATTATATTTATTATGAAATATTATAATCCATCCACTTCAATAATATTCAACAATTATTGTAATGATATCGTCACTCGTGCATACGTACGGATTACCGTCTCCACGATGAGATGTGATTCATTCTACATGATATTCATTAAATAGTGATTATATAAATGTAAAGAATGAATAAATATGGTATATATTATGTTAATATCATTTTTTAATGATATAAATATGACCTAATAAGGATAACCAGAATTTATTCTACAGAACATGCATAAGAACATAAAGTAGTTAATATCTGAATAATAAGTAACAATGAAATGTTATTAATAAATATATGATAATATGATCATATATGATAAAATAAAAATTAATATTATTTTGAAATAATTAAATGGATTTATTTAAATAATTATACAGGAGGTTCAGATATAAATAAAGGAAAACGGACCTGAGGTAAGGGATAATTTTTCAATCTCATTATTATCTGAGATTGTTTATACATAAGTATTTACTAGGGTATATTTATCATCCACATACATGTTTAATAAATATGTAATATTATTTTTATTCTTCTAAAAACTTTTACAAGTTAGTCTTACCCATTAGAAAATTTTTATTAAAGGGTATTAAAGGAATATTTTTTCGTTATTCGATACAAGGTACTTTTTGACTTTTCTAGCAAAAGTGCGAGGAGAATGTTTTTTTAACGTATACGAAATGAATGGATTTTTACATTTTCATGAAAAAATATTTACATTAATATTACTATACATGTTTTTAATTTTATTTTCAAATAAATTATTTTCTTTTAAAATTGTGCAGCATTTTTAGAAAAGATGGTGTTTTGAAAAAAAAGGATATTTTCCTCAATAATTAATTTCTAGTGTTTTATCAAAAAAAAATTATATATAAGGTGACATTATTTAAATAGGGTTATTTGTTTATCCATATTATTAATATTATTTTATTTTGTTTTTGATGGAATGATTTTTATTAAATCTATTTATTTTATATGTATTATGATGGAATGATGTTTAAAAAAACCCATTTTTGTTCCTTGGGTTATACTATGATGAATGATTTATGTTTTTGTGGCACGCGTAAGAATGATTTTATTATGAGATGGGTGGGACCTATATCTCCCTCTAATTAATTGGGTAAAGATTTATATCTCATGAGATAGACATGGTTGGAATGGGAAATGATCTCAGTTTAGTAATACAGGACTGGAACGAGGAGTGAACTCAGTTTAGTAATGGACTTTGTCCTCTATAATGGTCTTGGCAGTGAGCCTTGACAAATATAAAATGATTTTTCTATGCTTATGTGTATTCAAAAAACTTCATTTATTATTTTATGACTTTTGGGATTATGTCTATTGATTCTTATGAACTTATATCTCACGACATGATATTATGATATTTCATATGCAGGATAAGACATTCAAATGTTATGTTCTTATGTCTTATGATTATGATATGATTGATATTTACCTTGTTTACCCTTACTGAGTATCTGAGCTCACCCTTTCATATGTTTCTTTTCCTCGGGTCATGAAGAAGGGTATTAAGTATGATATGTCAAAAAAGAGTCTATTTATTAAAAAATAAGTGGGAGACAATGTAGATGTTTTATGAACTAGTTGTTTATGTTTCTTATTTTCTAAAGAAACTATACATATATGGTCATGTCATGGATTTATAATATTTTATAATGAATATTATTCAATTTTGAAGTAATATTAATGTATATAAAGTATGGTTCATTATATTTGGTTTTATAAGAAAGGTATATTTAACCTTTGGAAACTAGGATGAGAAAACCATAGTAAGAACCCAAAGGATATGTTGAAGTATAGGTTACAATTCTAGTGTTTTAGAAATGATCATGAATAACCTAGGATAAAACCTAAAGTGTCCTAAATTTAAATTTTATTCTTGATTATGTGGTTTTCTCATTATTATTAGTGTTTATCACACTATACTTCTTGGTTTTAGTAAATGGTTGGAACCTAAAGGAACCGTGTTAATGCTGAATGTGACAGGCAATGCAATGATTTTCCTCCTGAGTAACCAAATGTTATAGGAGTTGGAATGAAAAATATTGTAGTTATTCCCACACAACTTTCTCAATCTATGAATCATGTAGGACTTCTAAGATAGAAAAGGAGGTAACAACATTCTATTGAGTCCTTTATAAGGTAGAGTCCACCTTCTTTTAGTGGGTCTTCTGATCCATTAGTGGCTAGACAATGGATGAGTACCACTGAAAAGATATTTTAAGTTCTCCAATGTTTAGAACATTATAAAGTCATCTTATCAATATATTGTTTGGAATGTAAAGTCAATAAATGGTGGAACCTTATCAAGAATACTGTTCAAAGATATAAAATTGAGTCCATGAAATGGGATTAGTTCAAGAACTTGTTTTTCAATAAGTAATTTCCTCATATTCTTCAAAAAAAGTTGGAGAATGAGTTCCTTGAACTTAAGAAAAAGGATGACGAATCTATTGGTACCTATAAATAAAATTTTACAAGACTTTCAAAGTATGCTTTGGGAATTATTATCCAACCTGAGAGTAAAATTGACCAATCTTTAGTGGCTTAAAACCAAGTCTCTGAAGGGAATTAACCATAAGGGAATTTAATAAATTTGAGGAAATCATTCGATTTTCTCTCAAGGTTGAGATGGATATTGGAGTAACTAATCAGTCCTATGGTTTTAATAAGAAGAGAAAAATGGAATTCAAGGGAAAATCTAAATATCCCACTGAAAAGAATATTGTTTTTCTCTTATTCTCAAATTGTGGAAAGAAACATGGAGGAAATTATCTTAAAGGGACTAGTAAATGTTTTAAGTGTATAAACAAAGGTCATCAGGAAGTTAAATGATGAAGTGATGGGAAAAAATATGTATAATGATATGAATAGAGAAAAGGATACACCGAATGCACCTCCTATACTTCAATGCTACAAGTTTATGGAAATGGGGAATTATGCCAATAAATTCCCTAATCCAAGGTCTATTTATGATGATCGATGTCGACAAACTCTTAAGGAAAAAGACAAATGAAAGTCACATGCGATCACTATCAAGAAGAAAGATGGATCAATGAGACTCGGCATTGATTATCAAGAACTTAACAAGATCACTATAAATAAAAAATATCCTCTTTCCTGCATTGATGAATTATTCGACCAACTACATGGATCTTAATACTTTTCCAAGATTGATCTTCATTCAGGATATCGTCAATTAAGGGTCAAGAAGTAATATATACCAAAGATGGAATTCCGTAAAAGGTATGGACACTATGAATTTATAGAGATGCCTTTTAGTCTCACTAATTCCCCTGTTATATTCATGTATCTTATTAATAGAGTCGTTATAGACTATCTTGATCATTTTCTAGTAGTCTTTTATATGATATTCTTGTCTATTCAAAGAGCATGGAAGAACATGAAGATCACATGAGAATTGTACTAAATAATCTGAGAAATGAGAATCGTTATAAAAAAAATTACCATGTGTGAATTTTTACTTCATAGAGTTTCATTTTTGGGTAACATAATCTCAAGATAGGGGATATCTATGGATCCAATAAAAATAAAAGTTATTAAAAGTTGGTCGAGACCAAAAACGATAACTGAGATCTGAAGTTTTCTTGGTTTGGCTAGATATTATCAGTGTTTTGTGAAATATTTTTTACAATTATCTAATACACTCCCTAAGTTGACTCAGAAAGGAGATAAGTTCATGTGGATGAAGGAATGTGAAGATAATTTCAAAGAGATAAAAAGAAGGTTAGCCAGTGCACCTGTGCTTACATTGCCTTATAGTATATAAAGGTTTTCTATCTATAGTGATGCATCCAAGAAGGGGTTGGGATGTTTTCTCATTAAAAATGATGTGGTTATAGCTTATTCCTCGTGACAATTGAAAATCCATGAGAAAAATTACCAAACTCATGATTTGGATTTAGTTGTGGTAATATTTTCATTAAAGATAGGGAGGCATTATATTTACAGTGAAAGGTGTGATATTCATATTAATCATAAGAGTTTAAATTATATTTTCACACAAAAGAAGTTTAATATGCATCAAAGAAGATAGTTGGGGTTGATTAAACATTACGAATACTCAATATATTACCACCCTAGTAAATAGAACAAGGTGTCAGATGCTTTGAGTCGAAATGACTATATTAGCCTATCTATGATGAGGGTCACAAATGATCCAATATTTATGGATTTGTAAAGGATGGATCTTGAAATTTTAAAGGAAGAGGAGAAATCATGTCTTTATCAAATGAATGTTAAACTATATATATAAGTGAATATTAAGGAGTCGCATAAGGAAGATATAGATCTACAAAAAAAGGTGGGAAATTTCCCAGAATTCAACCTTTATTGTGATGGGAAAATAAGGTTCAGAAACTGAGTTTCTATTCCTCCCATAACAGAATTAAATAAGAAGATATTAGATGAGGATCATAGTTCTTTATTATCTATTCACCCTGGAAGCAAAAAGATATAAAGAGACCAAAAAGAGTATTTCTGGTGGGATGACATGGAAATAGATGTTGAAAATGTCTCTCGTTGCTTGGTTTGTCAGTAAGTTAAGGCTAAGAGATAGAATTCTAAGGGGATGTTACAACCATTACTCATACTATAATGGAAATGGGAAAACATCACTATGGACTTTGTTGTTGGACTTCCCAAAACATATAAAGGCCATAATTTTATATTGGTTATAGTTGATTATCTTACGAATTCAGTACACTTCATTGCTATTAGAGAGTATTTCCCACTTGATCAGCTTTCCAGGATATATGTAAATTAAGTGGTAAGATTTTATGGATTACCTCTTTCCATTATATCTGATTGGGATCCAAGGTTTACCTTAAAGTTATGGAGATGTCTTCATTAGGATCTGGGTACATAGTTAAGTTTCATCCCAACTTATCATCCTCAGACAGACGGTCAGTCTGAGAGGACAATACAAACTCTAGAAGACATGTTGAGAGCTTTCTCTATGGATTTCAAAGCTGGTTGGGATCAACACCTACCTTTGGTGGATTTTTTTTACAATAATATATTTCACCCCCAGTATTCAGATGGCGCCTTATTAATCCCTCTATCTAAAGAAGTGTATAACTCTAACTTATTGGGATGAAGTTGGAGAAATAAAGCTATTAGGACCAGATCTTGTTGATGAAATGGCAGAAAAGGTTAGATCTATTCAACAACACATAAGAGTAGCTCAGAGTCGGAAAAAATTTGTGCTGACAAATGAAGAAGAGACCTATAGTTTGAAGTGGTAGATAAGGTGTTTCTATTAATATCTCCTTGGAAGAGAGTAATGATATTTGGAAATAAGGGAAAGTTGATCCCTAGGTATATCATTCCTTTTGAAATTTTAGATCGTATTGGGAAGGTAGCTTACCGATCGGTAATTCCATCGAATATCTCTCAAGTTGATGATGTTTTCCATGTATCTATCTTGATAAAGTACATACATGATCCTTCACATGTACTAAAATCATAATTCATACCACTAGAACATGATATTTCTTACGAAGAACAGTCGATAGAGATTCTAGATCGTGGCAATAAAATTTTGTGAAACAAGACCACACGCTTGGTTAAAGATTTTTAGTAGAACCACTAATTTGAGAAATCTAAATTAGAAATTTAGGATTTTATGAATGATAGATATCCTCGTCTTTTTGTTTCCAAGTGATGAATTTCTAGGGTAAAATTTAGTTTAATGGGGGTAGAATGTAACCCCCAGATGTTTTAATAAAATATTTTCTCTAAATAATTTTTATTC
Organism: Viscum album; assembly: GCA_963277665.1. Lineage (NCBI taxonomy): Eukaryota > Viridiplantae > Streptophyta > Magnoliopsida > Santalales > Viscaceae > Viscum > Viscum album. The sequence goes on along the minus strand of OY728131.1, from coordinate 1,220,977,906 downwards.
AATAGATTGCAGTGTATGATATCATGATTTTAAACAAACCACTAGACACCCTTAATATAAAATGAGTATTATAACCTTTTTGTTAGGTTATCAGGAATAAATATGACTAACTTATGAAAATATATGGTGAAATTTTTCGCTACCAATTATTATTTATTTGTATTTTTGTATTAATAAATTGAGTGAATTAATATTAGTAAATGAAATTAATGAAATATATATTTTATATACTTAATAAAATATTTTTTATATCCATCCAATATATATTTTTGTCATAGAGTATGAATAAACCCTATTTGATTTACAAAAACCTATATTTTTCAAAAGGGTAATTTTCCACATTTTAATGTTAAACCCTTTAAAATTAATATTTTGACACATTAATAATTTTTATATGACAACATAAAAGTTTTCTTTTGAATTGAGATATAAAAATTTACTTTGGATGAATTTCTGATATTTTTTTGATAACTTTCAAGTTTTGATGAATAGTAAAAATACACTAAATTTTAAGTGAAAACAAATTTTTTCATAAAATAATTTATATGGTTAAATTATAATATTGAATGGTTTTAAAGTATAAAAAGAATATATTTTTATCATTAAATATAATTTATGTTATTATCATTAATTTTACAATTAATTCATATGTAAAACATTTCAATCTTTTGCAATGTTTTAACTTTTAAAAACTCATTCTCTCATTCCAACAATGGGATTGATTTTAAATTAATTACTAAAACTTATGTATTTTTAATTTTGAAAAATGGATCCATAATTTTAATTAGTATGTCCAAATTATGTAAATATCATTGTTTTATTTTTGGGCATTATGAATAGTAACTTCGATAATTTTTATTAATACAATAAAAGGGTAAATCGGGTAATTAAGGGTAAGAATACTATTATAAAATTACCCTAAAACTTGTCTTAATATCATTTTATGAGTTTGTTTCAACCTAAATCATCATTGGGGCTAAATGGTATCCATTTTAATCCACTTGGATGAGATTAAGACATTTAATTTATTTTATTTAAAGAAAAGTTAAATATGTCTCACTAAAATTTTAATAACTAAATCATTTTTTATATAAGGTTATACAGAAGATAAATTTGATTATAAATACTCATTTAAAATTTAAAATTTTTTTATTTATCAAGGAAATTTTATTTTTAATTTTTAGGAAATAAATCATTACCTTAATTGATTATATATTAATGATAGAGAAATTATTTAATTGATGAAAAATCAATAATATAGTTTTTATTAAACTAATAATACACCTTAAAAGACCCAAAAACTTGAAAAATATTATTTATTGATTATATCTCAACCATAATCATCCAAGGTTCGAGTTATTGACCATTTAAATCCTTATAGAAGGGATTATGCACTTATATTATTTTATTTAAAGTAATGTTAAAGTTGTCACCATCATAATTTAATAAGTATAACATTTTAAATATTGGATTTTCTAGAATCTAAATTTGAAAAAAAATATTATTATGAAATATAATATATTTATATTCATAATAGTATTTTATTTTTAATTTATATTAAATAATTACACAAAATTGATGTAGTGATTATTTTATTAATAGAGATAACAAATAAATGTTATAAAAATGTTAAAATAAATATAATTTGGGATAATTAATATTTATAATGAATTTTATATATTACCTTTACATCTTAGTAATATAATAAAATATTTGGTTGGAAGTTAACTTATTATCTTAATATTTTTAAAAATCAATGAATTGAATAGTGTCAAAAATTGACACTATTTATTATTTATCAAAATAATGTTTTATTAAATTATTTAAAAATCATAAAACATTTTTTAAAAATATATAATAATTATTATATGGTATAAACTGTTCTTATTTATTTATTTATGGTCTATTTTACATCAAATAAGTAAATATTTCACTATTTTAATATTGAATTATTTGTTACCCCAGTTAAAAATTAAATAGAATAACTAAGCGTTGTTTAAAAAATAAGGTTTGAATTGACAGAAATACTTTTCATAAATTTATTGGTTGATTATATTGAAACCTTATCTAATATTTTCTTTTAATTTGGGCAATTTTGGAGGTTTTTTTATGGTTTTTTATTTTATTATAAATTAATATTTTTGAGGTTTCCAAAAGTGCCACTCACCTCAATTATAAAAGGGAAAATCCTTCATCTCCTATTTACTTCACATTGAGCCTTCAAGATCATCCATTCCATAAAATTTTCCCTTCTAAACTTCTCTATTAATATTGTAGAGTTTCCGGACTTCTTCAAAAACCAACTCTAGTGCTCTAAGAGGAGATTTAAAGGAAGTACGTCGAAGAAGAGGTAATCTCCTCTACCGATTATTTCAAACTTTTTTCTTCTTCTAATTCCTCTTAATGATTTGTTTCATTATAAATTAATAACTCTAGTATCACTTATATAATAAGATGTTATTATAATTATGAAACAACCATATTTCATCTTCTATCTATCCTACAAAAAATGAAATCACCATGCGTGCGTACGTACAGCTTACCGTCTCCACGTCGCGGTGTAATCTGTTTTTTAACCACCACCTTACTTGGATGGGTATAATTATGGAGGTAATAAATATATATGATTATTATAAAATTATATTTATTATGAAATATTATACAGCATCCACTTCAATACCATTCAACAATTATGGTGATGATATCGTCGCTCGTGCGTACGTACAGCTTACCGTCTCCACAATGCGATGAGATTCATTCTCATGATATTCATTAAAGCATGATTATATAAATATAAATAATGAATAAATATGATACATATTATGTTAATATTATTTTTTAATTATATAAATATTACCTCATATGGAGAACCATAATTTATTCGACCAAACATGCATAAGAATATAAAGAAGTTAATATCCAAATAACGAGTAACAATGAAATTTCATTAACAAATAGATGATAATATGATCATATATGATAACATAAAAATTAATATGATTCTGAAATAAGTTAATGATATTATTTAAATTATTATATAGGTGGTTCAGATATGTACAAAGTAAATCAGATGTAAGGTAAGGGATAATTTCACAATCTCGTTATTATCCGCAATTGTTTATATGTAAATATTTACTGGGGTAAATTTATCATCCACATCCATGTTTCCTATATATGTAATGTTATTTTTATTATTCTAAAATTTTTTAAATTCAATTTTACCCATTGGTAAATTTTTATTAAAATTATTAAAGGAATATTTTGTCGTTATTCGATAGGAGGTACTTTTTGACTTTTTCGGTAAAAGTTTGAGGATAATGTTTTTTAACTTATACAGCATGAACGGATTTTTATGTTTTCATAATTCCTTATTTCCATGAAGATTAACCTACGTGTTTTCAAGTTTATTTTTAAATAAATTATTTTCTTTTAAAATTGTGTAGCATTTTGAGAAAAGAAGATGGTTTGAAAGAAATGATATTTTTCTCAAGAATTAATTTCAAGTGTTTTATCAAAACTATTTTCCATCTAAGATGACATTATTTAAATAGGGTTATGTTTCTATCCCTATTATTACTGTGATTTTATTGTGCTTATGATGGAATAATTTTTATGAAATCCATTTATTTTATATTGATTATGATGAAATTATGTTTAAGAATCCCATTTTTGTTCCTTGGGTTATGCTATGATGAATGATTTATGTTTTTGTGGCATGTGTAAGAATGATTTAATTATGAGATGGGTGGGACCTATATCTACCTCCAATGAATTGGGTAAAGATTTATATCTCATGAGATATATATGGATGGAATAGGAAATGAGATCGGTTTAGTAATACAGGGTTAGAATGAGGAGTGAACTCAGTTCAGTAATGGACTTTATCCACTATGATAGTCTTGTAAATGAGCCTTAACAAATATGAAATGATTTTATATGATTATTTGTATGCCAAAAAACTTCATGTCTTGTGTTATGACTTTTGGGATTATGTCAATTGATTTTTATGAACTTATATCCCACAACATGATATCACAATCTTTCATATGAAAAATAAGACTTTCAAATGTTATGTTCTTATGTCTTATGATTATTATATGATTGATATTTCCCTTGTTTACCCTTACTGAGCATCTTCTCTGACCCTTTCATATGTTTCTTTTCCCTAGTTCATGAAAAAGGGTATTAAGTAAGATATGTCAAAAAGGATTCTAGTTATGAAACAATAATAGGGATACAATATAGATGTTTTATGAACTAGTTGTTCGTGTTTACCAATTTATAAATAAATATACATATATGGTTATTTCGTGGATTTATTATAATTTTTAATGAATATTATTTAATTTTTAAGTAATATCAATGTATGTAAAGTATGGGTCATTATACTGTCACCTCAAAAACAATATACTCACACGATTTCCACTAAATTCTACATGTTTTGGACCCAATCATATACAACCCATACAGACCATATCATGAAATAAAAAATTAATTGGAAAGATCTATACACTTAGGATTATACATGGTCTCTTCTAAATCATGCACACTAGATGTGAGGCAAATAAAATTTTCCATAAAAATAAAGTTTCAAGCCTGAAACTTATAAAAAATTAAAATAACCCAAAATGATATATAAAAAAATGAAATGGGGGTGATATAATACATATGTATTATTCCACTCCAACATTGGATGATCATGTAAAGGATCACATGGGGATGGTTGAGCATGGGTGGAGTAGGTTGTGTTGTGTACTGATTTTTGTTTATTTTTCATTTCATACATTGGTATACATATGGATATCATCTAGGGAAACCATTGGTTGTGGACTACTAAGTTCATACTCAAACCCTTCATGGGACATCTGAGATACATTTAGAATTTATGTCTTATGTTTTAGGTAAGGGTAAGGTCTATTACTAGTGATTCTATTCAAGATAAAAGTATTAATGGTGTATAGGTTGAATGATATGGTTTTACAGATGAGTTGGGTGGTTACTCAATATCAGGCAAGTGGTTTATTTTGGATACTTTATGTATATACATATTCTAGGAGATTGGGTTGACTCTTGTATGAATGGAATGGTATTGTAGTTGTTTACTTTGGTTATTGTATGTACATTCTGGCTTTATTCTGCCTGTTATTTAAAGTTTATTCTATCATTGATGTGTTGTATTTATTTATTATATTCATAGGGTATATTCTCCCTAGTATCATCCCATAGATCCTTGATACTAGTTAGCATCCATTGGAGTAAAGGGAGGTGTTCTTAGGTTCAAGTGGTGCACTAATTCGGTGACTATAGATTGATTTAGTTTGGAACATTTCAATAGAAACCCTTTAAGGAAGGAGTCTTTCATATGCTTCCAAGTGATCAGTATTAAACTCGTGTAGATGAGCTAAATGAATAAATAAATGTGTTTCATTTTGTCTACATTATTTTATTAAATCTAATACATTTAAAATATTATATGGTTTTAGTTTTTGGTTTCACATATTTTCATTTTTTTAGATAAGTGTTATCTCATTTGAAACCTATCATTCACAACATGGGGACTATCTCACCCAATTTTTTCCTTAAACTAATATCGGGTCAAAACCCACTACCAAAAAATCACTACTCTTAAGTTTCATGGTAAATTCCCTCACTATCTTATAGGAAACCTAAAGGGTTCTGTTGTATTTTTTAACAATAAGGATGGTAAAAAAACTTCCAAAGTTTTTACACCTTATTATGGTGGGGGTTGAGGTTGATGGGTAAATCTAAAAGAAAAAATGTCCAATGGAAGGGGGGCATGCTTTAGTGCTCAGTGTATTAGAGTTAAAATGGGAAAATGGTTTACACCACATGGTGTTGAAGGGATTTTCAATGAGTGATTCATTTAATTTGGGAGAATTAATTATAGTTGTGTAAGTACTAATCTTGAATGATTCCATAATCATTTGTCTTGGTTTTAGACCATTATTCTAGCCTAAATTGAAGGTTATTATAGTTATTCAACATGTGAATTAAATGAGGATTTAATTCATGATACAAAGTAAAATAAAAAATGCATGAAGTAGTTACATAGGTTTACTATGTTTTTCTAATCATGGATAAGTTATGGAGGAGTTATGGGTGTTTTAAATGGATCATAATGATTTTGTAATGTTTTTAATTAATGGGTGCATGACCTCCCTATTTCAAGAGGGTAGATCAACTATAATAAAGTAGTTAGAGAGAGTGGCATTCACATGTTTTTTATCTAAAATCAAATAAGAGAGAATTATTCCATGCAAGAGGATATAAATAATAAAAATATCTTTAAAACCATTAAAGATCTTACTAAAGTAGAAGAGGAAGGAATTGTTGTATAATAGAAATGAGAAGAGGATATCCAGTTTCATTTTAGAAAGAATAAGGTTTTGAAGCAAGGAGGAATTCATAGATTTTAAAGGAATATCAACATGAATCCAATGGAATAAATCTATACATGGTGTAACCATGCAAGTGAAGCTGGTAAATGAACCTATAATTGATAAACTATGTTAAGGTTATCCTTTCTATCAGTAGTGAGTGTTGGAAGGAACATTCAAGGGAGTGAACCTTGTGAAGTAATGAGTTATCCTTAAACCATTGTAATGGATGTGGCCCATGTGAATAAAAGTGATTCTAATAGTGATTCGGTGCATGGAACAACACATGTGAATGCTCCTTGGATGTAGCCTAGTGATGGTGAACCAAGTAATTTATCATGTCCCTATTTACTTTATGTATGTACACCAAAACTGATCAATAAATATAAAGTATATATATTAATAGATCATAATATAATGAGATATATTTAGGACACATGATACATTAAAAGTAACAAGTGTTCATACCCTAATTTACCCCCCCCCTCCCATGGGAATCTCACACTAATCCCCTATTGAGGAACTAACAAGTGGTATCAAGGGAAAGGATTTTTCTTTCTTGGATTTATTATTTCTCAAAAATGATCTGAATTTCTTGAATATAAATGGAATCTATACTAAAGTCGCCAATATTTGATATAAATAACTTAAAATAATGGAAAATGGAGTTTATTTCTTATACGTTATATTCTCTTGGAGTTCCACAAGAAGTTATAGAGAATGGTATTTTTTAGTTAAGCCAACATTGAATTATTTTTGATAAAAAGATCAAAGAAACATTGAGATTAATACCTCATTTAAAAAGGAATTAAATGTATCTATTATAGAAGACATCTCTAAGGAGTTTAAAAATTCAAATTTCTCTAAAGATATGTGTATTAAATTAGAAAAGCCTGTGGAAAATGTGATAAAGAGTGATTCATGTATAAAGGTAATAATAAGAATAAGAAGTATGCCAAAAGAAAAAACTCTCTTACCAAGGTGAAATTTTATAAAACTAAATTCATTTATAATTATAACATTGGTTTGTATAAAGTGTGTGGAATTCTGTAGTCTATTTTAGATCTTAAAAGAAGATGCAATGAATAATTAGTAACAACATCAATTTTCCAATGAAGGAGGTGTTACTACAATGTTCAAGTGGAGATCACAATTCTACAAGATAAGGTAAGATAATTGGAATTCATACATGAATTTTATTATACAATGATGGAATATTTGGAATTTTAAAATAAAAGGATAAATAAAGAATAAGTGGCCCTTAATTTTAGTATAAAGGAAATGGGATCAAATATAAAGGATCAAAGAAACATGATTGAAAAAATTTACTAATAAATTTCAAAGAAATTGAAATAGAGAAAGATTTTAATATGAGTATAATTCCAATAAATACTCAACTTGAATAAATAAGATAAACTTAGATGGATGGTACTTCAAGTATAGATGTTATGTCTACACAATTGAAATAAAACGATAATATGATTACATACCTCTAGGATAGGATGAACACCACAAATGAGAAGAGGAAAAAAACTCCAAATATAGACTCCAAATAAAAAAAGATCCTATATATGAAATTTGGATGAAAATGTAAGTTTAGTGAAATAGGAAATCTATAATTAAGGAGGCACCAAAGTGTTGTTATTGTGGATCGATTGGTCACATCATAAGTAGGTACTTCAAATCCAATAAGCCCAAATATCTAAGAAAAACTCCATTAGTTCTAATATCTCAATTAATGAGATAAAAAATGAGGTACTTTTATCATAGTAAATGATTTATTTGTTCTAACCTAAGTCACATGGAAAGTTATTGCAATTGTAGGAATTCACAAAAGGGTGAAGATGTCATAATAAGACACTTCACTCCTCTAATATATGAATAAAGAGTTTATCCAAGTAAGAATCCTCTTAATATAGATAAGAGTTTCAATAATTTATATAATGAGAAAGATCCTCAATAAAGGATGTACCAAACACCGAGATTTTAATAGTCAAAATAACTCTCTTAGAAGTAAAGAAATAAAATATTGAAGAAAAAGAAAAAAATTGTACCTTTTATGAGAAAGGTGGAAGAACAATTGGAGGAAAATATAATGATTAAGAAGAGGTATTCTAAGATGGAACTCTGGGTTGTAAAGGAATAATTTTTCCAAAGTGGTTCCACATAAACCAATAAAATTAAAATGATGAAGATTCAATGGAAAACAAAGTTGGAGGTGAGATCCACTACTGATTTAGTTTAAGAAGTTACGTGTTCATGTGTGATCGATTCCATGATTTTGAAAAATCCAAAGCCAAGGAAAGATGAAAATGATCACATCTATGAAGATAAGTGTCAAAGTGATATCAAACAAAGTATATTCTTTGGAAAGTGGTTGATAAGGCTAGATATAAATGATTATGAAAAGGTTTAAGAGATGATGGAATTCCTTTCCCAAAAAATAAAAAAAAAGGAAAATTAAATATGAAAGTTAAAGGGTTGGTCTATCTTAACCATCCCCATTACTCTATTTGAGGAAGTTTGAGGTACCCCTATCCCCATATGCTTTATTTTTTCTAACCATTTATGAATAAGTGAAAAATCAATGGGCAGGATATGAACCATAGAGTAATTGTGATAGAAAAGTACATACAATTTTAGTTGAAATAAAATATGATATGGCCACAAATTTGAGTGGTTTAAGTCCACTTGAAAAAGATCAAATGGTAAACAGTGACGGCCAAAAAAATGAAATTCAAATATTTTTTTATCTAAAAAATTAGTTTGATGTTTGGTAAAATCTGATGTTTTTAAAGATATCCAAAATCTTTCAATATAGAATAGTTTTTCCTATGAGTGGTGTCCCCAAATTTGAACATCTAAAATCAGTGTTGAGATTTGAACACTCAAGGGGGAGTTGTGATAAACTTTAAAGGATATTAATCCTCATTAGAGTTTTTTATTTTGAAACCTATAAATAATTGAAAGTAATTGAGTACAAGTAGTATCATTTTTTCAAAATGTTAACAAGTTGTATAAATTTTCAATTACTTCATTAAGTGGTATAACCCTCATAGAAAAAATACCTTAATTTTTTTATACTAATGGCTTAGTGTGAAATTGTTATGGAGATCATGTGTTGTTTGTGAGAAGTGAAAGGGCTAAAGTTTCTTGATATTTTATTTATTTTCATCAGTGATAAGGAAAGTTTTGAGGTTGTTTTAAGAGACTATTGTTTCTTAAACTAAGATTAGGTTTAGTGGGATTAAAGGTTTTATTGATAGCTCAAATACTAAGTGGGAGTTTAACTTAATGGACCTCTTGATAATTTTATCAGTTGTGGAATGTAGCTTATGGGATTTTTTCTAGAGTTGGGAATTCGCTAAAGAAATTATTTTCACTTGATTTCATAGGATTTAGCTAATCAAAAAGTGGTTGAAGCTAAAGTATAAATATTTTTTTAAATAATGGGAGAAGACATGAGATAAGAAAGTCATCCCTATCCTCATAGGGGGAGTTTAATCCCTTGAGGAATCCCTCTTATAAGTTGAAGACAAAGGGGGAGTTGAGGTTTATTAGAGTTTCTTACCACACATTAAAGAGGGTAAAGGTTTGAAAATGAAATGAGCTAACCCCATTTAAAGGGTAAATTGATCTTCAATGGGAAATCCCCATATTTGACAGATGAGTAAGCTCCCTTATTATTTCATTTTCAATAAGGAGGAGTAAGATTTATTATAATTTGAAGTTGTTGGTAAGAGAGAGTATCTCAAGAGGGGGTGAATTGAGTACCCAATAAAAAATTCTATTAAAACAGGTTTAAATAAAATCCCCCAAATAATTAAAAACATCCTAGTTAATCAAAACAACATATCTATATAAGTTCTGATCTTTTAAAATTTTTCTCAAAGAGTGATTAAGTATCAGTTAAAATAATTATTAAAACTATTTTATCTTTTGAAATCAATTTACTTAATCAAAATATTATATAAAAACTAATTAAGATTAACTATCAAAGTATTGGTTTTGTTTATAGTTTAAAACAAATTTAGTTTAAATCTTTAAAATGAAACAAAAAAAACACACAGTGTAATAAATACAAGAGGTTTAGTCTCAAGACGAGACTTAATCCTATCCACTTGTAAATCACCTACTGCTAGGAAAACTATATAAAATAATATTGATTCACAACCTAGATCGTGTATACACAAAAGATAACTAGTTGTCCAGGCAACACAAAGACCTCTTACACAATAACTGTGGAAAAAGAATAAACATAGGACATATAGGTACCTCTTCCATAACATATGGGTAAACAAAATTAAAGTGACAGTTAAGAAGATATTAAGTATCTTCCAGTTGTAGCACATGATTCAGTGTGTGTTTGATAAATGGAATAAACCACACACTGCATGAAATGTAAAGGTAATAAGAAAAAATAGAAATTAAAAAAGATAAATAAAATAAGGTTTTTCCCTATTAGATATGATCTAAAGATTTTAGACACCCCTAATGTTTCTTAAAAAATATCTTGATTCATTTCCCAGAAGTTGCAGTAAAACAGAGCATCGTAAGCTCTTTTTGTTCTGACTGTGAAAAACAAACTGGATATTTGATGTGCTTCAATTTTTCACAGTCGATCATAGGTAATGATGACTTATGAAAATTTATTGATCAATTCGTACACTCAATATAACTATCTATTTCATTTGATGTTCTAACTCTCTTTTATATTCTCATCATATCTGCATGAGGAAGTTTCCTTCCTAATATATCAGCAGTATATAGGAACAATCATTTGGATCCTCAACTCCTCATACTGATCGACTGACAAAAACTTTAATGAATTTCATCAATATTTTAAGAATAATCATTAAAATAATTCTCATCATTAAATTCGATAACATAGTCTTTAGAAATATTTAATTTAAAATAAATTAAAATAGTAATGATGAATCTTCTAAACAGTGAGATAATTATGGCGGTGATTCATTATGGTGTTGACTTAAGCTGGTGGTGATTCAAACCAACGGTTGGTTAGGATTAATGTAATTAATACTCAATGGTGACTCATCTCAGTGGTGACTTGTCTCAATGGTGAGTCATCATTGGACTTTTCCAAATTTATTGGTGATAGGTAAAGTATGTCAATAGGTCATCTTCAATAGTGACTTAGGTCTGGAGGTGACTCCTTTATGGTGAAAATCCTTTTCAAAACTTGGTTAAATTTTCATTCTAATGGTGGTTCTTCCCTAATGGTGTGTCTTTTATATACATATCCAAATTTCTTAGTTCAATGGATATTCATTTCAAATGGTGGGTCTTTCCTATACTTTTCTAAATTCTCATCCTGATAGTGAGTAGAGTCTGACAATGGGTCTTTCTTACACTTAGAAAAAAATTATCCAATCTTCCTTATATTATAAAGTGCTAAAATAAAATATAAAACTCATTAATAACATAATAAACATGATAAAATGATTTTTTATCATTAAAAAAAGGGTCCCAACAATCTCCCCCTTTTTTATGATCACAAATCATGGGATTTTATAAACCATGTATTTAATAAATTGTGGTTTTAAAATAGATCTACTTAACCTTTTAAAAACAAAAATATATCAAAGATATTAATAAATAAATAGTATCAAAGTAAGGTAATAAGGATAGTATCAAAAATAAGATGTTATCAAATAAATAAATTAAACATATATACCATCAAAAGGAATGTCATTTAAGAAACAATAAATAAATTCCATAGTCATTCTCCCCCTTATAGGATTATCAAAAAGTAAAAATAAAATAGGGAATATAGATAAAAAATATGAATAATAAGATAATTTATATTGAAAAAATAAATTTAAGTACAGCTAAAAAGATAAAAAATCATAAAAAAATCCACATTAAAGACTGAAAGTGGAATGTCAATAATTTTTAGGATGGGTATTAGGAACAAGTGGTGATTTTCCATTCCCCTTGTCAAATGAAGAAGGTTCGGCATCAGAACCTAAGGTATATATAGTAATGTCCATTGAAATAGTAGGTAGATAAGGAGTCTCTCTGATAATGATAGGCCTGAGATGTTGGACTGCTTCTTTGGGAGTAAAACTGAAGGATTTGAAATGAGTAAGTAAGGGTGTATTTGGATCTCTAGTAACACCTGGTCTGAAAAATTTTGGATCAAAATCTATAGGGGTGAGATGAGCAGTAACTGGAATATCATCCTAATACACTATTGTGATTCTATAAACATGAAGAAATAGTTTCATCAAATTGAAGAAGTTCGTGATAATATTTCTTCCCCATTCAATAGCACTGAAAAATCCCTTTTTCTCCTCCATAAATAGCTTGAGCACTAGGGTCATCAGTTTCAGTTTATTTACTTATTCTTTGAAATATTGAGTGATTGGAGGCATTCTAAGGTTCTAAGTAAGGAACTTGAAATGAGAGTTGAGCTAATTCTTAGTATAAACCCTCAAAAGGTGATACTTTATTACCTTTATAATTTTTTCTCTATCATCTTTCATATTATTCATATATTCTCTATCCATCATATACACATGATCACTGTTATGTTGGATTTTCCTCAAACTCTCATAAGTGATGTTAGGTATATCACCTAAATTAGAAAAAAAATATATTCTCTAACCACTGACTGGATCAACTCAACATCAATAGGAGGAGGATAACTCGAAGAATAATTCATGGAAGAAATATTCTCCACCCTCTCTAACAAAGCAGTCATAGAATCTACAAAGGAAAATATCATCTAATTCACTACAGATCTCAAATTATCCATCTCATTTTCTAAATTCCTATTTTCTATATTCATTTAATGAATGTGAAGCATCATTTTAGGTTAGATGTACTGGATAATAATCCCTAACATATGTATTGTATCTTTATCACTAAGTTTGGTGACCAATGGAGGTTGATTTTATAATAAAAAACCAAAATCATAGAGAAGCCTATTTATGAAGGATTATAAGTCATATTTTGAGAAAAAATCAACTATAACAGATCTAGTGGTAGGTGTAGGTAAACATAAATCAACTCTGTCAATGGTAGGTGCCTCTACAGGCTCATGTATGGTAGGCACATATAAAGAAAATCTCTAAAGCTCTCCTGCATTGTCTATCTAATCTACTAATGATCCCTTAGGATCCATATCTTCTAGAATAGTAGGTCTCTCGTCATCTAATTTAGATTAGTCTAGACCAAGACTAACATACCCTAGAAACTTATCCCATTTCTCAAGATCTGGGTCCCCTAATATGATAGAATACACACCATGATACTTAACAACAAAAGAGTCAGAAATTGTAGGCTCAACAACATAAGGCTCAACAACCATATTATCATCAACTAACTGAACATAAACTATCTTCTCAACAAGCTTCTACACATCGTCTGTAGTCATTCCATGATTTCTATAAATAGAAACAACATTGTGATTTTCTAGGATTAGGTATTCCTTCCCCTCAACATATTCTTTCGTCTCATCACTAGAAGCTCTATCCATATCTCAAACTAAGTTGGGTCTCTCTTCAGATCTAGAGAAAACTGATAAAACTAGAGAAGAAATAAGTTTTTGAGGCATCTAAACATCCTCATTACCAATGTAACCACTAGGACCATTATGGTCATAATCACCATCATTGTCATCTCCATCACCATCCTCACTATATTTTCCATCTCCATTTTCTTCTTCAACTTCTCTTTATTCTTCTTCATCATCATTTTCACCATTATCATCACTTTCATTTTCTTTAGAATATTTATAAGTTTTACTAAACTATTTTTTACCAGAAACTTCTATTTATTATTCCTCACTTATATCTTTTAAAAGTGTCTATTGAATAGTAAGAGATCTAGGGGGACTTGGAGCACCATATGAAATTCCTGGATAACTCTTGGGCGGGTTTGGATCACTACCTTCATCCACTAAAAACTCATGTTCTTCATCACCGAGGTAGTATCCCCATATTGTTCCTCATATGAATAATTAACCACCTCATCAAAATATAATCCAAGATACACAATATTCTTCAGTCTAGAAGGGTGATCAATAGGATTGATATCTTCATAGAGAATGTTGTTATCGTCAACCCACTATATTTTCTAAGGGTTAAAACTTATCTTTATTATTTTTCAAATGACCCTTGTAATGAAAAATCCTCCACATTTAACTATGGTTTCTTCTTCCTTATCAACCAATCCCTTGGTCTCTATCATGGCCAAAATGAACTTGGGATAGATAAGGGAGTTTGATCTAGAAGTAGTCTTACACGTCTCCATCATGTGAACCATTAAATATCTACACTGATTAATATTTTCTACTCTATTAATAAGTCATAAAAGATGCACATATTGATACCTAATTATGATGAAATCACCTTTCCTTGGTCATGGTATATGTTGAATAAACTTGAAAATAAATTGACATTCACTATCAATCCTAGTAGCAGTTGGTAAACTTACTATCCCACATCCAGCCAACTTTTAAACGGAATCCTCGTATACAAATTTATCACTATCACTTGGAAAAGTTCCTTGATAGTCATTTAAAACACCTTTGTGAGGTACTTTTAGCCATCTAGCCCATTGTCTTGAAGAGAAAACAACTTTGTGCCTGTTTATTCTTCTTTTTACCCGGTCTTCAACTTCCTCGAAACTGAACTTGATATACTGGTATAACTGATGCACTTACCTAGTATAGAAATGTATCTCGTTATTAAAAAACCACTTTACCCATTACTAGTATTTCTTAACATTAATCATCAAATAATTTCTTAAAAAACCACTCAGTATGAACTTCTTTCTCAGGTAACACTATTTGATTCATAAGTAGTGGGTTCACTATATCAACAACAACTGGACAACTCAACTCTCTTTTTTTCTTCATTGAATGATTCCACTCATCTAGAGAAGATTCAGAAACTCTATTCAATCTAAACATGTTGATCGACTCAGAAGGTGAGGGTGAAGGTGAGGGAAGGTCAACGGTTGGGAGAGAAAGGGTTATGACGAAGCTCGAGAGTAAGGCACGAGAGAGTGAGCATTGAAATTAGACAACTATATAATTTATATCATTTAGGGATTTAGGTATTTGTAAATCAAAAAACAAAATAATATTTGAATCGTAATAAAAATTAAATTAATAACCCATAAATAAAAAATATAATGTAGGATTAAAAACTAACAGTGGGACATTTGACAATGGAAATTTGTTTCCAGTGGTGGGAAAACACTAACGGTGGGTAAACTCCAATGGTGGGTAAACTCCAATGGTGGTTAAACACCAACGGTGAGAAAACTCCAATAGTGGGTAAACACCAACGGTGGATAAACTCAAACAGTGGGTAAACTCCAATTGTGGGTAAAATCCAATAATGGTTAAACACAAATGGTGGGTCCCAGAAAATTAGGTTTAACCAAAATTAATCATGCCTGATTCAAGTTTGATGTATTTCATTCTCTCAAAATTTAATGGATTAATAAAAATATCAGTAAGTTGATGTTCAGTATCAATTTATTCAAAAATTATTTCATTGTTTTGAAAATGATCTATAAAGAAGTGATGTATTATGTAATTCCCCAACCCCAGTTACCCAAATTCAGTGCATTATTACATAACATTGGAATGATACAAGAAATCATGTTTCGAACGACCGATCAGTTTAGTATCCTTGGAAGTACTAGATGTATTCATAAGTTTTACATTACATCATGAAATAAAAACATAAACAACATTTTTTCCCCTTTTTAACACACTTATATTCTTAGCCTATCCCTACAGGTCAACCATAAAATACTTCTTCGTATCCTGGGAAAAATAAAACATAGAAAGGGGTGACCTTAGATGCTCAGTAAGGATAACAATATAGTGGAAACTTTCATAAATAAGCATAAACATTTAAGGAAATGTATAAGACTAAAACAAAAGCCTTTTAAAATTAAACTTCAACATAATATGGAAAAGATAAAATCAAATAATTCCATTTACTTATTCACATGTATATTCTACTAGTCTAATAATCACATGTAATATTAATATCCACTTTCATAATGATGGAATGCATAATGTCAAACTTCATAACCACATAGTCAAGGCCTTGTTCCAAGACTAAAAATAAGATTTTGTCAAGTCCTTGTGCCAAGACACTAGTTTGTCTCAAGAGACCTACTGATGCATCGAGGAGATATAATGAGCTCCACCCATCACTTACTAAGTCCAATGCATTCCTCATATGAAAAGGTTTAAACATAACATAAACATTTGTATTAAAACTAGCATACGAAATGTCAATACTTTATCCATAAACCATGAATGGTGTAAAAATAACACACACACAGTCAAAAAAATCACAAAACCTTCAATACAATATGGAATTTTTTTATCATAATAAATCAACTTCAAACAAGCTAAAAATCTATAAAAGGATGTTGACATAGATGAAATCAAAACTTTTTTTAGAGAAATATCTCTTTCTATTTTGAAATCATTTAAAAGTCATATAATTTTAAAATAAAACATTTATTTTGAAAATATTCTTATAATCTTGTTTGGGAAGCTTCAATGATGATATAATGGTGGAAAATAGCCACACCTTCCATATAAGTTAAAAAAAGACATTCTTATCTTAATTTTGTTTAAAATGTCATAAAGTACCTTGTTTGGAAAATGATGGAAAGATTAATTTAAAAAAATATAAGGTAAAATAAGGGTATAAATGAATTTAACCCATTTTATTGTAAATATTAAAAAAAATTGAAATACATTTTTTAAGAAAACACAGATGTGGATGATAAATAGGTCCCAGTAGATACTTATGTAAAAAAAACCTCGGATAATAAAGAGATTGTAAAATTAACCCTTACCTTGTACTTTTCCTTGGTAAAGGGTGAGTTAACCTCCTATATAATAGTTAAATCATTGTTATTAAAATATAAAAAAACTATATACATAAATATGATATCATATATGATCCTCTAATATTTCGTTGTTAATAATATTTTAGTAATATCATCGTTTCGGGTGTTAACTGATCTATTTTCCTTTATATTCTAGGTTATGTAAGCCATGTTTGGTATGGATAGGATATATTTTATTAATATCCAGAATGATATTAAGTTCTTAAACATTATTTTTAATCATAAAATAAAAATTATTCTTGAATGATTACGATGGAGAATGAATCTCATCGCGTTCGTGGAGACGTTAATCCGTACGTACGCACGAGCAACAATATCATTATATTGATGGTGAAATCATATGTAATTGGATGGTATATAATATATAAAAAATCAATAACATGTTATATTTATTATTTACATCAGTTATACTCATTATTATACTCATCCAAATAATGAAGTGTTTGAATAACAAGCTACACCACGACGTGGAGATGGTAAGTCATATGTACGCATGTATGGTGACTTTGTCATTCATATGGTGGATAGAATAATGAATATGGTTATAACATTTTTATAATAAAATCATAGTATATAGAATATACTGGATTTATTATTTTAGAATGGAAATAACAAAGAAAGAGGAAGTGGAAGAAGAAAAGAACTTGAAAGAGGTGATGAAATATTTACCTCTTCTTCGGGTTCTTCCTTTTGATTTGATCAAAAGGGGTCCTTAGGTTGGATTTCTGACCAAAGAAATGCCTCTAGGATGAATTGAGTAAATTTGGTAGGATATTTGGGTAGGTTTTGGCTGAGACAAATGTATTTGGAGCTGTGAAATTAAGAGAAGGGGAAGTAACCTTTTATAAGAGAGGTGAGGGTTACTTTAGGAAAAGCTTGAAATATTATTTTATAATAAAATAATTTTCAGTTTCTAATGGATACCAAATAATTTATTTAGATTATAAGTTGTGGATGGGTCTAAAACCTCTCAAACAATAGGTTTTAGATAGGTTTAGAACACCATATTAACCTTATCTTTTAGATTTAACTCTTAGTTAAATAGTTTGACATTTACCATGTCTCTCTGTATTTTTATATTATATGGTTAATAAACTTACTATAACAAGCTAAGATAACCCCAAGTGGTTAATTATTAATATATATAACCTTATATAAGTCCATTGGACAAACCTTATATTTTTAAAAATATTATATCAATTAATAATATAGTATTTGTTTTAAAAACTCAATTATGTCAATTTTGACACTACTAAGTATTTGGTTTTTGTGAAAATCATAACAGCATAATTACTTCGAAAAAAATTATTTAATCAACCCTAACATGTCATATTAACCTATAAAATTATTTTAATTCATCAAAAGTCTCAAATTACATTTATTTGGATATTTATAATATCAATTATTTTAATCTTTCATTAATAAGGTAATTACTGCAACATCATTGTGTCATAAATAAATTAAATTATTTAATGTCTAAAAATTATAGATAAAATTATATTATTTAGGAAATATTTTTATATTTCTAATTAATATTTATAGTCAAATTTATATTATGTATAACCCTATATTAAAAATGGTTTAGTGATTAAACTTTGAATTTAACTCTTTTAACTCTTTTTTAAATAAAATAATAATTAATGTCCTAATCTAATCCAAGTGGACCAAAGGGGATCATATTTTATTCCTAAGATTTTTTTTGGTTTAATTAAACTTATCCAATATAATTAGAACATGTTTTAGGGTAATTATGATCATTTTTACCCTTAATTACCCTATTTACTTTTAACCGTGGTAAATAAAAGTCAAAAGTTACTATTCATAAAAAAATATTTTCATCTTATTGAACCACATTTTACTTACTGATATCAACCGTGTCTCTCGGATATTTGAAATTCAACTCACAGAAGCGGTAAAATTAAGTTTTATGTAAATTTGCAAATGCTCATAGGAGGTGAGTAAAAGACGGTAAAAAGTTTAATAAAATTTTTATATATCTAAACTTATTATAAAATAACTCCAATGAATTAAATTGAACTTATATAGGTATTATGTATCTATTTTGACCTAAAATAAATTTAAATAAAATAAATAATTATTTAAATAAAAAACCAGTTTTAACCAATAACGCAGGGTTTTACACTATTCATCAAAAATTGAAAGTTTTCAGAAAAATACCAAAAGTTCACCCAAAGATAATTTCGATATTAAAAATTCAAAAATGAAGTCCATTTTGAAAAATAAATTTTATAAAGTTTTAAAAAGTGGGTATTACTATTCATAATGGCTAGTTTGATTGGTCGCGGTGTGTTAGAATCTCGAAGTTGCATACAATGAAAGCTATTGCATTATTCAAAGGGAAACGTACTGTGGAAGCTTGGGGTGTTACATATTACATCAATGTGTTTTGTTCTATAGTGAGATATAGGATTCTTAAAAATATTTATATCACTTATTTTTTCACAATTTAAAGTTACATGTTAGAATTAATATCCATAGTCTAGTAATGTGTGTTTCATCTACAAAATTTAAGCACAATAACTACCTACAACTATTTATTTATCTTCAATAGTGGACAGGGAAAAAAAATTTGTTTCTTACTACTCCAAGATACTAGATACTTTCCCAAAAGGTGACATGTTCAAGAGGTTCTTTTTCTATCTAACTTGAAACCACCAAAATCAGAATCTGAGAACTAAGTCAAATTCTTTTCCTATCATGTAGAAAAATCCTAAATTGGTTGTATAATTGAGGTATTTGAAAATATTTTTTACATAAAGTAAGTGTGACTATTTTGGGTTTTCTTGAAAACGATCATACATACACACACTAAACATAATGTCAGGTTGGCTAGTAGTTAAGAATATTTCCAACCATACATTTGTAATTGATTTGATCCACTGATTTCCCAGCTTTATCAATATCTAATTTATAGGTGGTACTCATAGGAGTGTCACTACTCTTACTTCTATCCAAACTAAAAAAAATTAAAAGTTATTTATTATATTTACTTTGATTTAAAATAATTTATACTTTATTTTAAAAAATATTAAAACCAAGAAAGAATTATAGCTCACCCATTAAACACATTTCAAATTCATTTTTCATCATTTTTGAAAATTCAGAACATAAATAATTTTTATAAGATCCAAAAATAATATCATTTAAATAGATTTAAAAAACTAAAACATATTTTGAAACTCTTTTTATAAATAGGGTATGATCAGCTATACCTTTTGAAAATCCTTTTGAAATAATAAAAGAGATAATCCAATCATACCAAGCTCTAGGATCTTGTTTTAAACCATATAAATCTTTTTTTAACTTAAAAACATTATTTGGAAAATGAGTATTTTGAAATCCAAGGGTTTTTCAATAAAAAAATCCTCAATTATATACCCATTCAAGAATGAACTTTTGACATCTATTTGATATATTTTTAAATCCATATGTGATTAATAGGATTGTAGTATTATAATGAATTTAATTCTGGCTATAGATGTAATGGTTTCTTCATAGTCTATACCCTCTTCTTAACTATACCCTTGTTTAACTTTTCTAGCCTTATTCCTTACTATTGTGTCAGATTCATCAACATTGTTTCTAAACACCCATTTAGTTCCTATAGTTATGGTTTCTTTGGGTCTATAAAAAAGTTTCCAAACTTTATTTATTTCAAATTTATTAAGTTTTTCTTGCATATCCATCACCCATAATTCATCATTAATTGCATCATTGATGTGATTAGGTTCAAGTTGTGACAAGAATACTTGATTTTTTACCTAGTTTCTTAGAGAATATCTAGTTTGTGTACCTATGTCTAAGTCTCCAAAAATAGAATCTAAAGGATGACATTTAAGAGTCATAAAACTATAGAAAAATAAGGGTCGGTCACCTCAGGGTCTTTTATAGGTTCAGGTTTTAGAAGCTCCTTAGAAATGGATGATTTTTCTATTTATTTTATAGCATAATTAGAAGGTTTGGAATTTATAATCAAAGTGGATAAATTATCCTCAAGGTTATCTAAATTGTTTTTAGGATCGTTTGGATCTATCGCATCAAAATTGACATGGATAGACTCTTCTATGGTCTTGGTTCTTTTGTTAAAAACTCTATAGGATTTACTTGAAGTTGAATAGCCAAGTAAAATTCCTTCATCACTTTTAGAGTCAAACTTGTCAATATTATCCTTAGTGTTAAGAATAAATACTTTTCAAACAAAAACTATAATGTAATTATCCATAGGATTTTTACTATTCCAAAGTTCATAAGGATTTTTCTTCAATATAGGTCTAATTAAAACCCTATTAATTATATAGCAAGTTGTATTCACAGCCTCATCCCAAAAGTAGACAAGTAAGTCATATTCATTAAGCATTTTCTGAGCTATCTCTTGAAGTGTTGTATTTCTTCTTTCTATAAATCCATTCTATTGATGGGTCCTAAGAGGAGATAAATTATGGTTATATCCATTTTTGTGAGAAAAAGTATTCAAAGTCTTGATTTTAAAACTCACAACCATGGTCACTCTTTAAGGTCTTAATTCTAAGTCCACTTAGGTTTTCTAAAGATTTAGAAAACTTGGTAAAATAATATCAAGATTCAATTTTGTGAGATAACAATAATAATCAAGTATACCTAGAAAATTAATCTACAAGTACATAGACATAGTGCTTACCATTTAAACTAGAAACTCTATATGGTCCAAAAAATTCCACGTGAACCAACTCAAGAGGTTGAGAAGTTGAAACTTATTTCTTTAATTTAAAAGATATCTTATGTCGTTTCCCTTTTTGACAAGGGTTACAAACTTTGACATTTAGGAATTTAAGTTTGGGTAGATCCCTCACTAACCCTTTCCTAGTAAGCTTTCTAAGTGAATGATGTTATAAGGGCCTAGTCTATTATGCCAAATATAAGATTCTATATGAAAGGAACTTAAGAAAGAAACATTTTTTGAAATTAAAGAATCAAGATTAACAACATACACATTCTTAATTTCTCAAAGTAGTAAATAATAAATAATTTTTACAATTAAAAACATTATAGGCATTGTTTTAAAACATTACATGAAAACCATTATCACATAACTATGAGATGATAAGTATATTATATTTTAAACCATCAATAAAAATTACTTTATAAATCAAAACTGAATTTGAGTTACTGATCTAGAAAAGGCCATTGATTTTTCCTTTATCTTTTTCACCAAAGGTGACATGAAAACCATAAACCTTTATCAGGTTCTTTAATCTTGATTAATCTCCTATCATATATATATAATAGTTATTTTCCAAGTACCATATATCTTTATAGGATATATTCAAAAAGGTTTCCTCATATATGTTTGTCATTAAGCACATATTTTCTCTATGATGATTTTCTTTATGAGTTAAGTATGAGTTGTCGGAGTTGTCCTCAGAGGCACTCCATGTGGATTTCATGGATTTCTTATATTTTCTATTTATCCTAATACTTATTTTTTACTTCAACTTGGAATAATCATCCTTAACATGTCCTTTTATTTTACACTCATAATAGGTGATATATAGCATCCCACCTTTTTATCACATAAACTTTCATTACATTATACAAAACTGAGGTCTTTAAGGTTTAGTGTCTTGGAAACCAGGAACTTAAAACATGAAAACATAAAACATTCTTCTTAAACACTTGAAAGGCTTCTCCTCATGTTCATCCTAGGTTATTTACTGCATCTCATAACCTGGGGACATACATCAAATGAAAGGGTGAGAAGAAGGCCCAGTAATGGAAACAAGGGAAACATTTAACATGTGAACTTGAGATACATCAACTATGTCATGAAAAATAACTTTAAGGCATGATAAAAAAAATCATGTGGCATATCATAATAAAAATAACATTTTTCATAACTTTAAGATGTGGCTAAATCATTTAACATAGACAATCATGAACATATCACCAAGGTCCATCCCCAAGGTGTCATTTGAAAATTACCAAGGTAATTCACCAAGGTATCGTGAAAATTGTAATCTCTAGTGGTTACATCATTACCTAATGCATTGGAGCGCTATCAGGGCGCACCCTCAAATTTGCCTTTATTATCATGTGAGACACATGTATCATCATCAAACATTTCATAAATAACCCATATAGCATAAAATAAATGGGTTTCATTTCATAATCACAACGTTTTAAAAACTTCTTTAAAGACATGATCTTTACGTCACTTTAAAACCCACAGAAAAAGAAGGTGGGTCTCATGTATGTAAATTCCAGAATTTAAAATAGAACATTTTGGTATATATGTGAATACCCCTTTAGAAGAAAGATCTTTGAGTATTCACTTAATAATATAAAATAACTTTAGAAAAAGAGAGACATTTTGAGACGGAAATTCTGCAGCATAACGGCTATGTTACGAGGTTTTAGAAGACATTAAAAAGAGAGGGAAATGGGTCAAACATTCATAAATGACCCATAAAACAGTAGATGTACAGAATAATAAGGATACATGATCATGGTAATTAAATTTCAATGAAATACCATTTGAAATGAAAAACATGGAAGGAAGAAAAAAATTAGATTTCTCTTATGAAAGTTCGGCAGCCTAACGACATTACTTAAACTTCAACAAAAATGATTTGAAAAGATCAAATAGGGTCTCTAATCATGTGAACATAAGAGTTAAGTATGATAGATATAGAGATAATGACCCAACATAATTAAAAAGGAACTTGAAAGACTTGACATGAAAGTATAACTTTGAAAAGAATGAGAAGGGTGAAAGAATCCCCTAAAAAACTCGGCAGCCTAACGGCGCCACTTAAAACTTCAAAATACTGAATTGAAGAGATCAAATGGGGTCTCTCATCATATGAACATAAGAGTACAGTATGATAGATATAGATATCATACCCCAAAATAACAAAAAGGAACTTTAAAGAATTGACATGAAAGTAGAACTTCAAAACGAGAAGGGTGAAGAACCACTTAAAAATTCGGCAGCCTAACGGCACCACTTAAAACTTCAAAATACTGAATTGAAGAGATAAAATGGGGTATCTCATCATATGATCATAAAATATCAGTATGATAAATTTAGAGATCATACCCCAACATAATAAAAAAGGAACTTGAAATACTTTACATGAAAATAGATCTTGAATAATGACAAGGGAGAAATAGTCTGTTACAAAAATTTTGGCAGCCTAACGGCGCCACTTAAAACTTCATAAAACGAAATAATGAGAGTAATAGGGGATCTCTCATTATATGAACATGAAAAGGGCAGTAAGATAAGTATAAAAGAACATCCTCCAACATAAGAACATGGAGCATAAAAGGAATGACATAAAAGAGATTACTTGAAATGAAAGCGAGAGGTCGGATCCCTTACCTTAAAACATAACTCTTAAAACTCAAAGGTTGGGACCTTGAGGGCTTGGGAGAACCTTGGGAGGACTCCTTGGGAGGTAATGAGACCAGAACTTCGTTGTGGGAGAGTGGGGAGTCGAAATGATGAGAGGATTTCTTGGTATTTATAGGGAAAGTGAGGGGACAAGGCATTAATGGCCAAGGGACACCTCAAAAGTGATTTTCTCAAAAGCATGGGCCCTCCCATGGTACTTCCCATGGAGTTAGGCCACATGGGGCCCCCAATACAATGATTCATCACCTTTGGCCAGTCATCCCTTAAAATATCTCATGACATCATCATGACACAGCTATGAGATCATTAAGCATACTGAAACCCTAAAACTATATTTTTATTATTCACTGAAAATTCCACTTTCTCAGAAAAATCCCAAAATTTCACCTTAACCAAATATCAATGCTTTGATTTCAAAAATGAACTCCATTTTATAAAAATAATTTTTTAAATATTTTTAATTTAATTTTTAAATAAATACACTATTCACCGAAAATTCATTTTTTCAGAAAAATCCCCAAAAATTACCATAACATAATATCAACGCTCTGAGTTCAAAAATGAAATCCATTTTATAAAAATAATTTTCTAAATATTTTTAATTAAATTTTTAATTAAAAAACACTATTCACCCAAAAAAACTAATACTTGAATAATAATTTATGAAACCGTTATTTAACCATTTTATTGAATCACATTACTTAATCAAGGTTCCTAGATTATATTAATACTTTCTTTAAGTGAGATTACTAATCCATTTGGACACATTAGTAATCCTAATCATAAAATCACTATTCATAATTTACTATTCATCAAAAATCAAGTTGATCTTATTAGACTCTAAATTCCATACTGAACATAATTATAGAAGACCATTTTTTGAAAATCATTACACGTTTTTAATTATTTAAGGTTTACATAAACATTTTTAAAATATCCTTTTTCTAAAATTTATCAAAAATATGCATACTATATTTATCCGGACATTTAAAAATTCATAAACTTCATCATAAGAAGAAATCCCAATTTTTATTTAAAACAAAGGATTACACAAGGCAGTTACGGTCTCCTTACATAGCCCCTTATCACACCAGCATAGGACCTAAGTGTAAGGTGTGCTAAGGTGAGAGAATCTGAGGGAGGCTCGGCTAACATCACACGAGTAGTAATTTCTATCAGTTTGAACTTCTCACAGAGGCGATTCCGTTCTAGCTTCACACGATGAATTTCGGCTTGGGTTTGGTCCAGAGCAAAGCCCAGTGGTGCTACCTCCTTCCCAAGTTCTGTTAGATGGGCTTCGATCAGTCCAAGACTACTGGGTGAGGCCATCAAATCTTCTTTCTATAATAATTAACCAAGATTGCTTGTATTTAGAGACAATAATCAAAACGTTTAGTTTATAGCGGTCATATTGACCAATGGTCATATAACCGTCTAAACCTAATGGTCTCATTTTAATTATAATCATGTTATCAAATGAAACATTTTTGTTGAGTATAAAAATAAATAAAATAACACATAAAATTAGGAAACAAGATTTATTCAAAATTTCGGGTCATTACATAATATCATTTGAATTGTCATCTCTTTTATAGTCCTTCTTATAATTCTCTCTATTATCAAACTTTCCCTTATAGCTTGGTTTTTCGAATAATTTCATCTTATTATAGAATTTCTTAAAACTTCTGGCCAAATGGGCTATTTACTCATCACTATCAGTCGGTGACTCCTCATCACTGGAGCTTTTATCTTAAACGTTTTCTTTTTTCTTTCTATTTTGATGTGGTAGTCTTGAAGGCTACTAACTTCATCTTAGGTTCATCATCCTATTCTTGTTTGACCTTAATCTCTTCCTCATACATCATCAAATTCCTAATCAATTCCTTGATAGGTAGCTTGCTGATGTCACACGATTCTCTTATTGAAACTAATATCCCTCTCCATATCTCTAAAATACATCTCAGCAGTCACATAATTTGATCTTTTTCTTACACCATATTCCCCAAGGATCTCATTTTTTCACTATCTCATTGAAAATGAGATGAATATCATAAATAGGCTCATCGGGTTTTATTTTTAATGTATCATATTTAATTGTATAAGTATTTAATCTCATTTATTTAACATTAGTAGTTACTTTATAATAAATAGGTAATGTATCTTATATTTCATAAGAATTTTTATTAGTAGATATCCTATTAAATTCATCATCACATAAAGTGTAGTAAATAGAATTAATGGATTTGTAATTATTGTTATAAGAAAGTTTATTAGTATGATCCCATGAATTCCTAGTAGCCCTAGGTAATTCATATTTATCCCCTATAATAGACCATATTTTAAAACCCATGATTTCAATATGAATTTTCATTTTTATTTTCCATTGAGTATAGTTATTTCCATTAAATAAAGGAGATATTTTGGTAACAAAACCTTCTTGTCTATTATCCATTTAAAAGATTAAATTTAGAATTGAAAAAAAAATTAAGATCTTTAAAACATGACTAAAAATCATAGTTGAAAATATTTTGAAAATCCTTTTATACCAAATGTTGGTCGAATTGAGTATCTCAAGGGGGAATTAATTGAGTACCCAATAAAAAAAATTAAAACAGGTTTAAATAAAATCCCCCAAATAATTAAAAATATCCCAGTTAATCAAAACAATAGATCTATATAAGTTCTAATTTTTTAAAATATTTCTGAAAGAGTGATTAAGTCTTAATTAAAATAATTATTAAAACTATTTTAGATTTTTAAATCAATTTACTTCATAAATATCTTATATAAACACTAATTAAGATTAACTATAAATGTAGTGGTTTTTTATAGTTTAAAAAATCAGTTTAAAGATTTGAAATGAAATAAATCAAAACACACAGTGGAATAAATACATGAGGTTATATCTCAAGCCAAGGCCCAGTCCTCTCCACTTGAAAATCACCTGCTTATAATAATATTATATAAAATAATCTTGATCCACAACCTGGATTGGGTATACACAATAGATAACCGGTTATCTAGGCCATGCAAGGACCTCTTCCATAATAACTGTGGGAAAATAATAAACGCAGTCCATATAGGGACCTCTTCTACAACACTATGGGTAAAAAAATTAAAGATAGAGTTAAGAAGATATTGATTGTCTTTCAGTTATAGCATAGGAGTCAATGTTTGTTTTATAAATACAATAAACCACACAATGCTCAAAATGTAAAGTCAACAAGTAGGAATAGAAAGTAAAAAAGATAAATAAAAGAAGGTGTAGCCCTATCAGATGTGCTATGAAGCTTTTAGACTCCTCTAATGTAACTTGAAAATAGATCGATTCATTTCTTAGAAAGTTTCAATAAAATAGAGCATTATAATATCTTTTTTCTAATAGTGACAAAGGAACTGGATGTTTGATGTGCTTGAATTTTCCACAGTTGATCATAGGTAAGGATACTTTTTGTAAAGCTCTTGATCAAGTAATACACTCCACAGAACTCTCTAGTTCATGAAATGTTCTATATATCTTATATATTATCATCATATATTCACGAGGAATTATGATTCCTAATATATCAGTCATATTGGAACAATCATCTAGATCCAAAAATCCTCATACTAATTGACTGAAAGAAACTTTAATATATGTTTGTAATAGTTCAAGAATAATAATTAAAATAATTCTCAATAGTAAATTCGATAACATAGCCATTAGAAATAGTTAATTCAAAATAAACATAAATAGTGATGGTGACTCTTCTGAATGGTGAGATAACTCTAGTGGTGACTTAAGCTGGTGGTGATTTAGGCCAACGGTGAGTCAGGCTAATAATAATTCATGCTCAATGGTGACTTATCTCAGCTATAACTTTTCTCAATGGTGAGTTATCTCAGGACTTTTCCAAATTTCTTGGTATTACGTAAATTTTAAAGTTAGGTCATCCTCAATGGTGACTTAGGTCTGGTAGTGACTCCCTTATGGCAGTAATTATTTTTGACACTTAGCCAAATTTTCATTCTAATGGTGGGTATTTCCTAATGATGGGTCTTTCCCATACTTAGATAAATTTCCTAGTTCGATGGTGAATCATTTCTAATGGTGGGTATTTACCATACATTTTCAAATTCTCATTCTGATAATGAGTATAGTATGATGGTTGGTCTTTCCAACACTTAGACAAAATTTCTCCAATCTACCTTATATTATAAAGTGATGCCATAAAACATAAAACTCATTAATAACATAATAAACATGATAAACATGATTTTTTGATCATTAAAATAAGGGTGACAACATAAGTGTTGTATATTTTTAACAAAATCCAAAGTGGGAGATTTTTAGGAATCCTAAAGGATTTTATTGGATTTTTTTACAATAAGGATGTTGATAATAAGGACAATTCCCTTGATGAGAAATAAAAATTTTAGGGTGATTATTGGAGGATATTTAACAATGAACATGATTTATTGATGATGGGAGTTGTTAATAAGGCATAAATTATTGTTGTGTATGATAAAATATCCGCACAAAGGAATGAAGAAAGTCTAGAGGCAATCTAGAAGTGAATAGAATAGAAGATAGTTGTACAAGAGTGTAACACGGACAACCAAAGAATACCACACTATGGTGGTGGTCATGGTGTAAGTTACTAAGGATATTTCCAAGTGAACCATACCATAGAACATGCTATTGGGGGGAATTGAATGATCAATAGAGGAAACTACAAAGGGACTATGTCATGGTGGAAACCACAGTGTAATTATAGACCACCTATACAAAATAGTTAAGGCCAATATAGTTATGGGTCTGGTTGTGTTCAAGTGTGATGGAGGTGTTCATGAGAAAAATAGACAACTAAAGGAGATCTACATCGCGGTGTATGGAGTGTTGGTTGAAAAATAACCAAAGGTTTTGAACCATGTCATGGTGGTGGTTGTGGTATAAAGGTAAAGTTGAGCACCAAAATTTCCAACAATAGGAGATAAAACTTTAGTACTCAGCATGTTAGGGTCAAAATAGGCAATTTTTTCACCACACCATGGTAAAGGGCTTTTCAACGAGTAACATGGATAATTTAGGATAATTGATTATGGAAATTCAAGAATGGATCTTGAATGCTTCCATAATCATGTGTATCAGTTTTAGACCATGATTCCATCCTGAATCGAATTTTATTGTAGTGATTCAACATGATATTTAAATGATGATTTAATTCAATCCTCAAAGTAAAGGAAAACGTATATGAAGATATTATAGAGGTGGAATTTTTTGTAGAATCATGGATAAATTATAGAGGAGATATGGGAATTTTGAATATTCCATAATGATGTTGATAGGTTTACAATGAATGGGTGCATAACCTTCCTATTTCAAGAAGGGAGATCGACTTGAATCCAAGAGTAAGAGAGAGACTTGTACATATTGCTTATCCAAACTCAAATAATAGATAAGCGTTCTAGGTGGTGGGATGGTATGAAGATGAAGATCTTGGAAACTATTAAAGATCTTTCCAAATTAGAAGATGAATGAATTAATATACAATAGAAAAGATAATAGGAGTTCAAGTGTCTTCCTGGAAAGAATAAGGTGATACAAAAAGAAGGAATTCATAGATTATGAAATAGCAGAAAGAGGACTTCAACATCATTGATCCACACTTGGTGTAAATATATAAGTGAATATGGTGAAGGGATATCCAAGTCTATAAACTATTTTCAGGTGATCCTTTCCATCACTAGTAATCATTTAAAGTAATGTTTGAGGGAGTGTCCCTTGCAAAGGAATGAGTTGTCCCAAAACCATTTTAAGAGGAGTGACCCCTATAAAGAACAATGAGATTAATAGTGATTTAGTGGATAAAAAAATATTGATGCATAATCCTTGGATGTATCCCAGTGTGGGTGAACCAAGTAAATTCCCATGTCCCTATTTACTATATGAATGTAAACTAATACTAATCAAGAAATCTAAAGTATATCCAGTAAAAAATAATAACAAGTGGCCCTCAATGTTGAGAGGTTATGATATATTTATGGAAATTTATACTTTAAAAGTAAAAAGTGTTTTAAATTGGTCAATTGTTTTCATACCTTGATTCACCCATCCCCCCCCCCTCCTATTAGGGTAATCTCACATTGTTACCCTATTAAGGGACCAACACTATCTCTCAATAAAGGTGTATCACATCATACCAAGGTCATCCCATGACTTGATCACAACTTGAGTGTGATTTCATACAAGTCTCATTGTGATTTCTCTACTTTTCTTGAAGTTGTGGGTATATGAAGAATACTAGACTCTATAAAATTAAGGGTGCCTATCAAAGTACCATGCCTATATGATCATTAAGAGGTACGTTATACATCTAAACCTAGTCTAAACTACCCATCAGACATGGTAAATGTTTATATATTGTCCCAAAAATAGAATTTATCAAAATTTTATAAGATATAACATACAAGTAAACCATGAATCATGAGATCACACATAAAAACACATACTTAAGAAATAGGGCCATGAACATATGAGGTCAAACATACCAAAATATTCCTAAAAATAAACTCTTAACTTTACACTAAAACATTTGTCAAAACCCATTCATTGTAAACCATCAAAAGGTTATCACATGTTGTTTATCTCACCCAAGGGCCTAAGATAAAATCTCATAAAAATATCCTCTAGAAAACCCACAAAAAATTTTTAAATCCCATTTTAAAAACTTTCTTTATAATACTTAGTTTTTTCTTTATATATTATCTTTAAATAGATATCCTTTTTGAATCAAATTAAAAATGGGGAAACTTATTTACCTTACAAAACAATCTAAAATACAAACTCATGTTACCATTCAATCCATAAAATAGGCCACTGGTACTCGGTTAACCAAGGAATCAACAAATAAATCATTGAGAAATTTACGTAGTCTTTTAGTGACTATTAGGATAACATGATCTCGTCACATTTATGAGGTGATATCATACTATTTCATATAATTATGATCATTATAATAATAATTCACATAAGAATAAAATAACTATCATGCAAGTGAAAAAATTCAGATGATCAAAATTCCAAATGCATAAAGGCCATCTACCTCAATTATGTATCTAATTAATCATCTAATCTCATACCAACCACTATAAACTCCAATGAGAACTTATATCACCCAGAATCATAAAAAATATATAATCCTTTCATTTTAAATAAAAAAATTCAATAGTATAAATTATTCAAAACTCGTTGAATGGTGATACGATACTTAAATTCTAAGAAACATGGTGTGTTATACTTCCAACACACATCTAAGCTTAATGCACTCAAAACCCAAAATTAAAACTGAATTAACCATCAATTTACTCAATTTTTAAAATATCCCTAAATAAATTCACTGGGCATGACACCTCAAGTGAAGTGTTGTATGACCATGAGAAACTATTCTTCTTAAGCCTCGTCTACACAATACGTATGAAAGCCCCATTGAAACAGAATAATTCAACCATGATCCTATGGAATCACCCTTCAAATTCCAAACCTATTTATCAAAAATCAAATAAACGATAAAAATAAGAATAAAATAGGAGAAAGTGAAAATGATTACCTTGACTTGGAACAACAAAACACTCTCGATCACCTTAACCAAGGGAGAACAAAGAGGAAGAAATAGGAAACCATGAGGGATGGACCCCTCTATTTTGGTTGGCATGAAGAAAGAGACCTTAAAGGGGATATAAGAAAATACCCAAAAATGAAAAAATTACCCCCCCCCCCCAATTTCAGTGGGGGTTGGGAATCCCTTCCATACTCTGGATTTCTTTACACCGTGTTCCCAATGGAACTGGTAGTTGCACTGTCCCACTATGAAGCCCATCAGATTTCTATTGGACTCACACTAATGTTTCAGTGGTAATCCGCTACTCTCCACAAAACCTAGTTTATCCTTCCCATAGTCAAATTACAATGTTGGGTTTCACTATAAAAATTTTTTCTTCTATAATGGATCAATTTTCATAGACTATAAATCCCTCATAATTAGTTTCTTAAAAGGGGTTTTTTATATTGAAATTATTTGTCCATTAAAAATACTATTTGTACCAGTGAACATTAACAATGGACAAAGAATATATTGATTATATTTTTTATGGAAATCCATGAATTATGGTAGTGGTTACTTATTTGATAAGAACTACACATTCTATCATGAATAACCTTTCCGTAAAAGGCTTACTTGCGATGAACTATAGATTTTGTTGCAAATAAGTGTTGCTCCAAGGTCATCAGTGATGGACTAATGTCTTAATTGTGATGGAATAGAGATTATATCACAATTAAGTCATCATTTCATGGTTATTTGTAATAGACTCTCCATTTCATCGTAATTAAGTAACTTTTATTGCAATGGGTTCTTCAACCCATTTAAATAATCTTCCACCACACTATTTGTGATGGGCTCTCTCTGTTATAAATACTTTTTGAATGAGTGGAAAAAGAATTTATGGTTCATAATTTTTGTGAGGGATGGCCACATTTTCATATTAACTCGTCAAAAAAGACATATCCAGTCATAAATAGTATTCATAAATAGTTCAACTGGTATAATTTTTATGACGGATTCATCCATCAAAAAAGTATTCCATAAAAAATTAAAATATAAATAATACAATGTACCCCCCCCCCCCCCCGTTATTTTCATTCCAAACTTTGGTTTCTCTCTCCTATATATCATTCCAAACTTTATTTTTTTCAATTCTCTCTTCTTCTTTAGGAAATTGATTCCTAGACTGTATATATTCAATTTATGATAAAATCATATGTTGGAATTTATATTTTAAAATCTATTTTTTATTAGTAATTAATTTTATGTATTTATTTCTTTATTTATTAGGGTTTAATTATATTTTCATGTATCGTGTTATTAATTGTTTTTATTTAATTATTTTGTTGTTAAAATTTTAAATTATTAGGTTTTTAAATATATAAAAATAGTATATTAGTATAATTTTAAATTATTGTTATTATTAATTGTTAAAATAATATTTTAAAAAATTAATGGTGATATTATTATAAATTATGCTTATTTTATTTAAATAAATAAAGAATAAAAAATTAAATATTTTTATAAAATAAAAATTATAATTAAAAAATTATAAGATTTAAAAAATATATTAAATTACTAGTATGTAGTTTGGTAATAAAGAAATTATTCTAAAATAATAAATGTAAGTTATAATCAGGACAAAATAATAAAAATATAAATAATTTAATATAAATAATAATCAATAATCAATAATAAATAATTTTTAAAAATATAAATTATTTAAATTTCATAAAATAAATAAAAAAATTAAAAAAATAAATTATAATAATTTAGTACTAATTAATGAAGTAAAAATAGAAAATATAATTAGTTTTTATTATTAAGTTAGTTAACTTAATAAATAATAGTATTATTTTAAATTACTAAAAATTAATTTATATCGACTAAAATTATTAATAATTGTTATTTTTTATGATATAAAAAGTTATTTAAATCATAAATATTATTTTAATTAGTAAATAAATTATATATTCATAAAAACTAAAAAAATTTATAAAGCTGTAATACATAAAAAATTATAATAACATAATTAAATAATTAAATTAATAAAAATAATATAAAATAAAAAATATTACTTAAAATTAGGGGAAATAATAAAAATACATAGAACATAATAAAAATAATAATAGATAAAAACTTATTTTTATTATAAATTATTAAAATTTATTAAAATTTAACATCCTAGGTATTTGGAGCACGTCGAAATCCTCAACCAGTTTGAATTTTTCAAAGTTTGGTGATCAACCCAAATTATTTCTTGATTATCAGAACCTAATTCCTAGAGTTTCCTTATCCCGAGGCCTTTTTTAGATGAGTTTCAAGGCTCAGTAGTTTCCTTAAGGTTTTGATTGGGTTTTGGGGGCGTCAGAGGCTGAAACCCCAACTTATTAGAGTGTGCAGACCGGGGTGCACGATTTGGAAAAACTATGTGGCTCCTAAGGGAAACTGCGTGGCCCTCCTTCTTCACTATTCACGGTTTTTCAAACCATGTGGGAGGGGGTGCACGATCATGTGAGGACCACTATAATTATTTATAGTGGGTGCAAACATGGTTTGGGAACGACATGACAAATCGTGCTTAAGAACCATGTGAGCTTGGTGCTTAGACAGTGGACACCACATAGTTTGTCCATAGTTTTTCAAACTGTGTGGTAACTATTCAACCTATTAAAAAAAGGAAAATGATGATTTTTCCCTTTTTTCTTTAAGAGGGTCCCCCTTTTTTCTTCTTCCAATGTGTTCTCTCCTCTCATGTATTATGGAGCTCCTCTCCTCCTCCCTCTAGGCTTTGAGCCACACTTCTCATATGTGCTCTAATCTTCTCATTGTCGGCCTCAAAGGAACTGAATCGGTAAGGGTTATGATCTTCTTACTTCTTTTCTTCTTTTCTCTTGCAATACAGTGTGCTAAATCTATGTGAGATTTTTTACCCTATTTTCAAGGAGTTTTTCTAAAACACTGATTTCTTCCAAATCAGCTTAGGTAAGAGGCTGAAATCATACGAGCGTACGTCTACCAACACAAAGTAGGTGGTGCCTACCATTATCTTTGATTTTTATCATGATTTGGGGGTGTTTTCTTGAGAATTATATGGGGTAGTCTGAGCGAGACCCTAAATAATTAATGCCTTGATTTTGAATTAATTAATTGATCATTGAGGATGCCTATGGGCATGCTTCCACCTAATTATAAGTGTTTTAATCCTGTTGAGAGGCTTCAGACCTTGGGAATATTAGGTAGGGGTGTTTAATTATTAAATTAAATAATTTTTCATATATTATATTACTTGAGATGGTTCCATGGTAATGATATAAGTTTTTCTTGAGGATTGAGGTGGTGATGACCACCTAGATTGAGGCAACATTGGTCATCAGGTTGGGCTTGTCCTGGATACTTTGGGTGGTTTCAATCACCGATTGGGTGATGTGGTCGTCAGATTGAGGTGATGGGGTCATTAGGTTACAAGCATGGTCTGTGTGATATTGGATGGTGTTGACCATAATACTGAGAGACACGGTCATAGGGGCATGAGGTTTCGGTATTATGTGTCTTATGAACTTTGTTGGTCATTATCGCTCATCATGAGACTGATGTGTCTTTAGAGTCATGTGCACACATATATGACTCAGATAATGAGGTGGTGTTGAAAACTCTAGTGGGTAGAGGCCTCCATGGATATGGGTCAGGATGGTATTGACCATCAGTGAGGTTAGTGGTGTTTACCATATAAAGACATAGGGATGGTGAGGAGTCATCAGGTGATAGTGTTTAGACTATCGGTTGGGTGTTGAGGTTCTTCGTATATTGAGGTCGTTAGGCCAGGATTATGTGATAGGATGGATATAATCATTCCTCGGGATGTCGGCTATTGAGCCAACGGTTTTATGATTTGGAAGATAGATATCATTGTGCCTTGGATGTCATTCTTTGATATGATGGGGATTCTTATGAGATGAGGTCTGAGGAACTAGGTACCTGTTTAGGTGTACCTTTAGGATGTTGGTTATTGATTTGGACATGAGGTTTCAATTGGAACAAGGTGTCGGGTGATTCTATTAGAGGTGGAACCTAAGGTTTAACCTAGATTTATTTTCATCAAGGGATTAATTAGGATTTATGCTAAGGATCCTCCCCACTACCATTATATTGGTGATGGTCAAAGCAAGTGATTGCTTCATTTTGGATGTTGAGAACAAGGTAATCTAGTTATTTTATATGATGTGCATATACTACTTTATTTATATTTATATACATCTTATTTATCATATATGTAAGTTTGGCACACATTAGTGGTGGCTTATTGAGATTATTCTCACATCCTATACAGGCCCTCTGGGAGGTGTGAAGATTTTATGCTCTTACGGTTAGGTAAGGGACCGAGCTCAAGAGTTGGACCTTAGTGATCATGTCAGGCCTTTTTCATGGGATGGATGAAAGAGGACCTTGTGGTACCTACATCAACTATATTTTCTTTTAAGTCTTTTTCTTTTATATCAGTGTGCTTATATGTATATACATATGTCGTCCATGGGTGACCCTTTCTACTTATTTTCATATATGACCTAAATTGGATACGTGTTTCTACAAATGGAATGTTTAGCATTTATTTATTTCCTTTGTTGTATGTTTATGCTTCCTCTATTTCATGTTATTACTTCTACTACAGTGGGTGACTAGTCCTGTTGTTTATGGTCTTTCTTTTCTACTGCTTGTATATATACATAGACCATTATTATTATTCATCACCAAAGGTTATAGTCCCTACAATATAACATCTTTACACACACACTTCTAGTTGTAAGTCTTTGGTGTTCAGGGCAGTACACCTAAGGCCCAGTGGTCAACCGGCCCTGAGTAGTGTTTGAGTGGAAATCGGGTTGGGGTGCTATAAATGGTATTAGAGAAGTTCATGAATGGGAATTAGTAGCAGTGTTCAGATGGTTACTAATGGTATAAAATGATTTTATTTTCTATTGGTCTTACTATTTAGGATATAGTAGAACATAGATTAAGATGTTTTCAGAACTAGGTAAAGAGGTCATGTTTTGGGTGCCTGCAGCCCCATACATAGGGGATAGACCAAGTTTCCAGTGGTGAGAAATTGGTGTTCTAATTTTATCTTTTTATAATTGATATGATTTATACCTTTATTGGTACACTTGGGTGTGATTATTATCTATTATGGTATATAAACCTTGGCCTGGTATGGTAAGGGATGATTTTGGACCCTTTTCTCAGTATAGAAAGGGAGGTTTTGATATGATTTCTTGATAGAAACATAGGTTTATTAATATATATATATAAGTGTTCCTATGACAAAATTTCTTGTGATATTCATTAGGATCCTAGATTGTGATAAGAGGGTTTGGGTTGTTTAAAGTGTCAATAAAGGAAGTTAGATAGTGTTTTCCTAATTATCCTTCTTTTGTGGCATTCTACTCAACCAGCCTGGGCATATGGTTCCAATGATATTTGTATGTGATATGATATGTGATATATATTTATGGTCTTGGATATAATAGGAGAAGTTAGTTATGATGATAGGGGGTGAGTTGTTTAAAGTGTTAATAGAAGAAGATAAAAGGTATTTTCTAGCATAGCCTTCTTTGGTGGCATTCTACTCAACTTCCTCATATGTGATGTGACATATGTCCTGGTTATGGGAAGGTGAGGGTACATGAGCCCAGATGATATGTGATGCTTGAATCCAATGTGGGTATGTTAGGGGCCATGAGTCCATATTTATATGTGATACCTGGATCTGATACGGGCAGGTAAGGGGACATGAGGTCGGATATCATGATACATGCTTGCAATGGGGGAGAGTAATGGTAGTGAGATTATGATACCTATTATTGTTTTCCCTATTCATGTAATATATATATTATTATGGTTTTTTGACCAATTTATTAGTATTCATCGGGTTTCCACTTAGGTGACTTCTGATGGAGTGTCAAGTGTGTGGTGATTTGGTGTCACATGATCAGGCATAGGTTGAGGCCTCTGAGAGTTGAGATGAGTCCCTAGAGGGTTGGGTTGAGCATGATCCACAGGTGTGGGCACATGTATAGGATCTGGTATAGGCAAGGTCGTTTCATAGTATGACAGATCTTGGTCCATGGCTTGATGAGAATCTTAGGGAAATATTAGTTTGTGTCATCCAAGTTATTGATAGGGGATATCATGGAGTTGATTCATCGATGTAATGCCTGACTTGTGAGTTCCATTTTTAGCACCCACCACTATTTCAGGGTAAGGGTGGACCATAGGCAACTGATAAATGGATAAAGTTAGTGTAGACCATCTTTGAGTAGCTTGAGACACCCCCAGACTGGAGGGAGAATTTGGAGACCTATATGCTCATTGAACCAAAAAAGTGATGGTGGGGCATTCAGGTTTAGGAAGGAAGACATGAGGGACTGTCCTAGAATGATTTTGAGGCTAATTTTTTTGAGAACTTCTTCCTAGATACGCTGAGGGATGAGATATATTGGGAGTTATTCAGCCTATAGTAGGGATACATCTCTTTCATGGACTATCTAGCTACTTTCATCAACTTATCTCATTTCACGCCTGGTATAGTGGGTGATAACATCGCTAGGGTGAGGTATTTTGAGGATAGTTTATGGTACGCCATCAAGGTGAAGTTAAACATCTTAAAATTATCCTCATTCTCGGAGTTGGTGAATCGGGTGACGATAACTAAGGTAAATTTGGAAGATTGGACATATTCAAGCCAATTGGTGTCTACAAGTGATTTTAGAATCAATGCTTTAGATATTAGGAAGCAAGTCCATGAGGAGTTTTGGTAGGGTTTTTAGGCCAGAGACTCAAGTAGACCACTGAGGAGTGGGTTTTCGATGGTGTGCTTCCATTTTGGGTAGCTAGGACATGTGAGGACGTAGTTTGATCGAGCACTGAGGGAGTGTTGAGATTTTCCAGGTTGGGCATCTTGAGAGGTGCTGCATGAAGCCTTCTTGGACAACCAAAGGCTAGGTACTAAGGAATACTCAGGGTTATGAGGTAGAACTGAAATTGGTACCAATTGATAGTATCCAAGATTTAGTTTCACGTGGTGGTCATGGAAGAGACAATTGGACCCAACAGTGGGGTCAGTGGCTCGTAGACAATGTAGCACCGTAGGGAGGCTAGGATTCAGGTAGTTGGGCTTTAGGTTAGGTGCATGTTGTTGATCTTCTAGGTGTGGAGAATCCTAATGAGTCCACTATATTCATAGGTACATCATGGGAGTGGTCGGGGTTCTTTTATTTTTTTTCATGGATCCTTATATGTCTTGTATAAGGTGCATAGGCACTAAGCATCTATGTGATGCGGTTTCAATTTAAGATGCATAGGCATATGTGAATCGATGTGATACGGGTTTGATTTGAGGTGAATTGGAATTTTGGAATAAATGAAATTCAAGTTATATGTGAGTTTCAAGAAACCAAGATTGATTTTGGGCATCTGATGAGATGTGACACCTCATAGGTTCTATGTGCGACATGGGAATGAGGCGGG
This sequence comes from Viscum album, assembly GCA_963277665.1. Taxonomy (NCBI): domain Eukaryota; kingdom Viridiplantae; phylum Streptophyta; class Magnoliopsida; order Santalales; family Viscaceae; genus Viscum; species Viscum album. The sequence goes on along the minus strand of OY728131.1, from coordinate 1,220,938,073 downwards.
AATCTAATGAGATATGGGACATGATGGGTGTCAGATGTGACATAGGCACTATTTGAGAACATAATGAGGTGAAGGAGTGAAGATGAATCACAGGAGGAATTTTGAGTTCTGAGATGGTCATAAATCCATCATTTTATTTAAGCTTTGGTTTAGGAAGCGACCGGGGTAGGTAACTCCTAAGGTGGGGAGCACCTTGAGGTAGTTGACCTGTGATTGATGATTGTGGTAGACTGTATTGATTTTAGAATATATGGGTATGTTTGATACTATCTTGGATTTATTCTTTATATATTGGGTATGATCTATGTTAAGGTGGGGATACTGTAATGCCTCGAGTTTGTAGAGTGGGTCAAAATCCTCAACCCATTTCAATTTTTCTAAGTTTGGTGGTCATATCAACTTCTTTATTGATTATTGGAACCTAATTCTAAGAGTTTAATTGACCCAATTCCTTGTTTTTAGATTATTTTTAAGGATCAGTAGTTTTCCTGGGGTTTTGGTTGGGTTTCGGGTGTTTCAGAGGCTAAAAACCCAACTTATCAGGGTGTGCAGACTGGGGAACACGGTTTGGAAAAATGGAGCGGATACCAGGGGAAATTGTGTGGTCCTCCTTCTTTACTATTCATGGTTTTTAAAACTATTTGGTAGGGGGTTCATGGAAGTGTGAGGACCAATGAAATTTTTTATAGTAGGCTCATGCACAGTTTTCACACAGTTTTTAAAACTGTGGGAGCCTGGTGCTTGGACAGTGAGCACCGCACAGTTTTCCAAACCATGCGATAACCGTGTGGCCTATTAAAAATGAAAAAATGATGATTTTACCCCTATTTTCTTTAAGTGGGTCTCCTCTTTTTCCCCTCTTTTTTGTTCTCTCCTCCTAGGCATCATGTATTTCCTCTCCTCCTCCCTCTAGGCTTTGAGCCACACTTCTCATTTGTGCTCCAGTCTTCTCGTCATCAGTCTCATTGGAACTACATCGGTAATGGATTTGATCCTATTTCTTCTTTTATCCTTTTCTCTTTCCATATAGTGTGCTAAATCCATGTGATCCATTTTACCCTATTTTCAGGTTGTTTGTCTAAAACATCAATTTCTTCCAAATCAGATCGAGTTAGTGGCCGATATCGAATGAGCGTATGTCTACCAACATAAGGTAGGTGGTGCCTGGATTTCTCTTTTATTTTTCTTGTGTTTTGGGTGTGTTTTATTGAGCTCACCATGGTTTAGTTTGAGTGAGACCCTAAATAATTAACACCTTGCTTTTAAATTGATTAATTGATTGTTGAGGATGTCTATGGGCATGATTCCACCTAACTACAAGTGGTTTAAGCCTAGTGAGAGGATTTAGACCTTGGGAAGATTAACTCGGGTGTTTAATTATTAAATTAAATTGTTTTTCATATATTATATTTCTTGTGATGGTTCTATGGGAATGAGACGATTTTGGCCTGAGGATTGAGGTGGTGGTGACCACCTGGCTTGAGGTAATAATTGCCATCATGTTGGGCTTGGCCCAGATACTTTGGGTGATGTCGATCATCGGTTAGGTGACATGGTAATTAGATTGAAGTGATGATTTCATCAAGTTACAGGCATATCATGTGTGATATTGGATGGTTTTTACCATCAGACTGAGTGACATGATCGAAGGGGCACAAGGTGTTGGGATGATGTGGATTAGGAAATTTTTTGGTGATTTCCTCTCACTATTATTGGATGACGCATCATTGGGGTTGTGTGTACAAATATAGGACTTAGATGATGATGTGGTGTTGACTAATAATGTGGGTAGAGGCCTTTGAAGATGCGGCTTAGGATGGTATTGACCATCAATGAGGTTTTAGATTCTTATCGTAGAAATACACGGGGATGGTAAGGAACCATCAGTTGAAAGTGTTGAGGTGGTCAATTGGGGGTTGAAGCTCACTGTATATTGAGGTTGTTGGGCCAAGATTATGTGGGAGGATGGATATCTCCATTCCTTGGTACATCATATGTTGATATGATGGTGTTATGATTTAGAGGATAGATATAATTGTTCCTCAAATGTCATGATTTAAGCTGATGGGTATTCTTATGAGCTCTGGTCCAAGGGATCGAGTACTTGTTTGAGCATACCTTCAGGACGTCGGTTATTGATTTTTAAATGAGGTTACAGGTTATTCTTTTGTAGGTGGAACTAGAGGGTTCACCTAGATTGATTTTTATCAGGGGTTTCCTTGGGATTTATGCTAAGGATTCTCTCCATTAGTGTTATACCAGTGATGGCTGAAGTAAGTGAATTATTCCTTGTGGTTGTTGAGCACAAGGGAAGCTAGTTATTTTATATGATATGCATGTGCTTATTTATATATATTTAGATACACCTTCTTCATTACAAATGAAAGTTAGACACATGTTAGTGGTGGGCTACTGAGATTATTCTCACACCCTACATGGGTCCTTCAGGATGCATGTAGATTTTATGCTCTTGCGATGAAGTAAGGGACTGAGCTCAGAAGATGAACCTTATTGATCATGTCAGGCATTTTTCATGGGATGTATGGAAAGGGACCTTGGGGTTCCTACATAAACTGGAGTTTCTTTTGAGTCTTTTTTTTGTATCAACATGCTTATATGTATATACTTAGGTTGGTCATAGGTGACCCTTTCTTCTTATTTTCATTTATGACCTAACTTGGATTCATGATTCTATAAATAAAATGTTTGGTATTTATTTATTTTCACCACTATCTTTTTATGCTTCCTCTATTTCATGTTATTACTTCCACTACGATGGGTTACTCATCCTTTCGTTTACAGTATTTCTTTTTCACAGCTTATATATATACATAGACCATTATTATTATTCATCGTCAGATGGTATAGTCTCACCACTATCATCTCTTTACACCCTTTATACTAGTCGGTAACTATTTTTGTATAAGGAGAAATGCCTAAGGCCTAGTGGTCAACTGGCCATGATCACTATTTGAGTGGGCAACTGGGTTGAGGTGATATATAAAAGTTAATAAAATAATAAATAAAATTTTAATGAAAGTAATAAGTAGTAAAGAATATTCTATTATAGGATAGTAAAACTTCTTAAAATTTAATAAATTGAACAAAAAATAATAATAATAAATATAAAAAATAATAAAAAATTAGAAAAAAAGTAGTAACAAAAACTAATAAAATATTAGAAAAGTATTTGTTAAATTAATTGGAATTTATGTTATACATTTATAAAAATTTATAAAATGTAAAATTATTAGAATTAATATTAATTAATTATTGTGATAAACATGTTTTTCGTCACAAATAGTTCTCCACAGTTAAGACACATTTGTGATGGAAAATTTAAAATTAATATTTATATAATATCACCCTTCATTGTTGCAGATGATGAGGTAAAGTTGTGAGCTCAGGATGAGGTTATATAGAGACTAACCAGAGAGTAAGAAGAGTAGTGACAATAGTAGGAATAACAGGGTCAACAACAAGAGTAGTTGTAAGAGAAGATGATGGAGTGTATACAGTGACTTGCACACAGTTTATGGATAGGATTCCCTCCATTTGGTGGTGCTCACTACTCACCACTCAGTCACATTATTATTACATTATTTTTTATAAAAAAAAATTATTATACGTGTTTTAATTTTATAATAAATGTTTGTTTATAGTTTGTTTTTTTAGTTCATTTTAATTTTTTAATTTATTTTACGTTATTTTCAGAAGATTTGTAATTCTTTCACAAATAGTTTTTTAATAAAAATCTAAATTTTTCATAAATAATTTTGGTATAATACTGTTTTCAATTCCATTATGATTTTCGTCACACATTGTATCTGAGATCGATTTATAAATCTTCTACATATACTTTTTGCGATAAAAATTTTAATTTCATTACAAATAAATTGGTAAGAAATTATCTATGATGAGATTTTTAATTCATCACAAATAGTATTTATGATGGGTAGTATTTCCATATCAAATGGTATCATGTTTATATGAATTATGATATTCCATTTCAAATAATATTATTTGCAGTGCAATTTTGCTCCATGAGCTATTTGAGACAGATCCTCATTGAAAAAAACATTGTTTTTACAGTGCTTTTCCATGACCTATGCCTTACTCAACGCCATCATTTTAGCTTTCAATAAGCATCGTAAGGTCCTCTCTTATAATCCATTTTTAAATTTTTAAATTCAACATGACACTAAATCTAGTGATATTTGACCTTCCTCTAGTTCCATCGACACATGAAGGCATGAGTCGATATAATGGGTAGTGTATATGGCTAGCGATGGGATAATCATCCTTATGCAGGTGGTGAATGAGGTAATGTGATAGTGAAGCACCATTAAGTGAATGATGTTGGTTTAGTGAGTGATGGAGTATTAATATTTGTTTTTAGGTATCAGTGATAATGTGCAATTTGGGTATGTATTTAGTGGATGAGAGGTAAATTCTGTGAAGGGGTGTTTTAGTGGTTCAGATTTGATGTGTTGATTCTATGAAAATGAATAGAAAGATTGCATCATTAAAATGAGGAAGATTTTTTAGAGTAGTGTTGATGAAAATATCCTCAAGAACCATCCAAGATCTACTTATGCATTATGGTGGCCGATAATGTGATTATAAAAATTGTTTAATTAAGAAAAATGTGAATATTATTATTATATGAACATTATTTTGGAAATAGAAAAGGAAATAAGTAAGGAACACCAATATATAATGTTTTTTGGATCATGTTGATCCTACGTTCATGGTGAGAACACCACCCCAGATAGACTTATATTACTAAAAGAAAAATGTGGGAAGATACAAGACTCGAAATAAGAAAAAATACCAAAGAAACTATCTAAGGAGGCTGGTCAAGATAAGCCTGGTGACAGTGATAAACTGCATCATGAGGAGTTAGCATCGTCCACTCCTGAATGGACTCACGCACACACACAGCATAAAGTTCGTAGCAACAACCATCAAGAAAAGAAATAAAATCACTTATAGAGCATAATTTCTATATTTAAATATGGTTATGATTGAAAAAATGAGTCAAAATACTATATGCTTCATGATATGATCATTCTGCTTCAATACTGGGCCTTAGTCTCCATTGAATCTCCACCAGATGAGGGATTCGGTTATAAGAGATTAGAAATGTGAGCATCATAGAGAAACAATCAAGTCAGGAACCCAATTCCTCTTCTTCCTATTGAATTTCACCGTAATACCATGGAGTTTTCCTCTTATATCTTTCCAAAGAATCGAACTTGATGAAGTATTCCAACCAAATTTCAAAGGAAAAAAAGCAATATATATATCCTGAACCTAGATGAAGCGATAGGTATGACAGGCAAGGGAAGCGTGGGATGAGTGACACATAGACGACCCAAATCATTATGGTCATTTGAATATCAAACTATGAGGCAGATAGTAGGGGAACAAAACACAACTATATAGGCCATGGAGGTGAGGTTTGGGTCACCTTAAATCTATGAGAGGCAACAAACACATTAAACAAGCACACTGAAGCCGCATTGGGGCCATCTGATCGACCGAGATTGAAGGCCTCAATTAAACCCTCTAATTAATGCAAAACAAAAATCATGATACATAATAAATTTTAGATGGAAACCATGTGTAAGGTAAGATTATGAGGGTAAGAAAAATAACCCGCACGTAAATATAATCCAAAATTCCACACATAAGGGTAAAATTCCTCACGTAAAAGTCAATAGAATTGTGTGTAAAGGTGAGTGAATAAACCTGCATGTAAAGGTAAAAAAATCCATGAAAACCAAGAATTTTGTATGCACATAGAGGGTGAAAAAATAAAATAATAATTTCAATAATACATTAATTTAATTTAAATATAAACATGCAACACTAAATACAAAAAATTCCCACCTTATAATTAAAATGATCATATTATCGATGATGTTCTCACGACCTATACTCTTGATCTGGGAGTAGGTTCAAAATAATCAAGCAGTGATTAAACTTAGACAAGGGTATTTATTTAGTCATACTATCAACTAAATTTCCTCCAATGTATATCTTAATAACATGCACCATCTCAGATTCAATAACTTCCCTTACAAAGTGAGGCCTAATGTCAATATGCTTCGATTTACTATGAAAAACATAGTTTTTAGACAAATGTAAGGCAGATTGACTATCACAATATGCAACTAAAATAGAAGCAGATAAAGATAGGCCTTTAATTAACGTTTTTAACTAAGTAGATTTTTTAAAGGATTTGGTTAAATAAATGTATTCATCCTCTATGGTGGATAGTGAAACAAGTGACTGCATATTATGATTTCATGAAATAGGGCCACCATAAACAAGAAACACTAAACAAATAGTTGATTTGTGAGTGTCAATATTAGTAGCATAATAAAAATAAAAAAAACTATAATGTCATCATTGTAACTATAATTTTTACCATATTGAATGCATAAATCAAAAGACATCGAAACATATCTAAGGATCCATTTCAGAGCATTTCAGTGTGGTTTCCTAGGTTTTCCTATAAACCCACTCAAAGTACACATGGAAAAAGAAATATTTGTTCATGAACAAACCATTGTATACATAAGACTTCCTACTATACTAGCATAAGAAATCTTACTTAGGAAATCCACCTCATCTTCACTAATAGGGGCTTATTTAGAGGAAAATTAAAGTATTGGCCCAAGTGTATGCTAACAGGTTTAATTTGATTGAACATATACTATTTTCAAACTTTTTTTAAAATAATCATGGTGAAACAAATACAAGGTTCTATCATATCTGTGCTAAATGATTTCCATTCCCCAAATTTTCTTTTTATTTATCAAATAATTCATTTCAAAAAAATAATTGAGTTTTAATTTTATATGATTAATCAACCTCATGTTTTTACTGATAATTAGCATGACATCAAAATATAAAATCAAATAAATCATATCATGCTCAACATGATTAAAATAAACACATGCACCAAATTTACTTACGCTAAAACTATTTTCAATCATAAAATAATCAAAACTTTTATACCATTGTCTTGACGATTTCTTAAGCTCATCCAAGGAATTTTTTAAAAGAAAGTTTTGATTAGTTTTGAAATATTTTGAAAATCCCTCAGAAGGCCTCATATAAATTGCTCCATCTAGTTTTCCATGAAAAATGTGGTTAAAACATCTAATTGTTCAATGTGGAAATCATTATTAGTAGTAAAATAAAATATAATCCAAATAGATGAATTCTTAACAATAGGGTAAAATATCACCATAGTCTATCCATTCATGATAAAGGAATCCCTTTACAACTAACATGGAATTATATTTGATTTTTACCTCCCCAATGTTATCCCATTTCTTCTTAAAGTTCCATTTTCAACCAATTATCTTACTATTTTTTTAGTTTGGTTACAATAGTCCAAGTCTTATTCTGAATAAGGGAATTCATTTCATCTTTCATGGAAGCTATCCATTATCGAGATTATTTACATTTCATATCTTTCTTAAAAGTTTTTGGTTCATCAATTGTTATGTCCTAAGAAACATTAAAATCATACATAGCCATATCAATATGAATAAGTTGAGAAAGAGGTTTAATTGCCCTCCTAATTCTATCTCAAGTTAATTGGTACTCTATGAGATAATCACCTCCCACTACCTCTGACTCAGAACCAAAAATCAAACTCAAACCCAATGATCCCATGGGGAAGGATTCATAGTGACAGACTGAGGCTGAAATTGGTCTCTAGACTTTGAATTAATCTCAACACCCAATGGTCGAGGTATACCAGCCTCATCAGACTCAACATTCTTGACTTTAGGCAGACTCAACTCATGGAATATAACATCATGACCTATGATGCATTTTTTATATCCAAATTTATCTATCCATAACTTGTAACCCTTAACACCCTCCAAATAAATAATGGAAACACATTTCACAGTCTTGGATTCCATCTTATCATTCTTAGTGTGTGTATAAGCTATGGATACAAAAACTCTATGGTGTGACAAACTAGGTGGATTTATTACTGAGAGTTATTCTAGTGTTTTAAAGTAATTAGTTGAGGATGGGTAGTGGTTGATCAAGTATACAATCATGGTGGTAGCCTCAACCCAGAACGACCTAGGTAAAGTAGAATGGGACAACATGCATCTCATCCTTTTTAATATGGTCATATTCATTCTCTCAGATAACCCATTCTGTTGTGGGGTTTCCACAACAGTTGGGTATCTATGGATACCTTCAAAAAAGAAAAAATCAAAGAATTCATTAGATGAATATTCTATACCATTATCAGTTCTTAAAGCCTTAAGTTTCTTTCCAAATTCATTCTCTACTCTAGTTTTCCAATTCTTGAAAGTCTTAAAGGTATCATACTTGTGTTTTATAATGTAAATCAAGACCCTATGGGAGTATTCATTAATAAACATAACAAAGTAATAGCCTCCACCATGGGAATCTGTCCTAAAGGGACCCCAAAGATTAGAGTAAACACTTTCAAAAAGGTTTCTAGCCTTATACGATGACTTATTAAAACTCACCCATTTAGACGCATCGTACACACAATCTTCATAGAATGGAAGACTACTCAGATTCACATCGATCAACATTACTTGCTTCCTAAGTTCATCAAGACCCTTATCACTCATGTGTCAGAGTCTGGTATGCCATAGGGTAGCATTATCTAACTTTGGGAGATAAGAAACATTGAGTTACTTTAAGTCAATCCTATCATCTAACATGAACAGTCCATTCAAAAGAGTTCCATGCATCACAGTGAGGGAGTCACATGAAATTCTCAGGATACTAGAATGAAACCGGAAAGTATACCCCTTATGATCTATAATTCTTAATAAAATGTGGTTTCTATTCAATTAGGGTACCCAGCTAACCTCTTACAGAGCTTTAACAATCCCATCATAAAGTTTTACAGACACAGAACTAACTCCCATGATGCGATAACTCTTATTATTTCCTACGTAGACCTCACCTGATTCACTCTTAATTCAAGGAAGTACTCTTTATTATGACATGTGTGAAAGGAGCATCCCAAGTCTAGGATCCCCTTCTCAAAGATACAATGATCACAAAAAATCAACACATCAGTAGTGCTGAAATCCTATTCAACCAATAAGGAATGATCAGTAATATTTTCATTATATTGTTTATTCTTGTTGGGTTGGTTTATTTTCATGTGCCCACATTACATACAATGAAAACATTTAAACACCCTATTCTTATATTCCTTATTCTTGGATTTAGATCCATGCTTCCTATACTGAATCTTCCCTCGTTGTTTATCCCTATGCTCACTCTTTCCTTTAATGTCCAAACCCCAACCTCACTCTTAACAATGACTTTCTTTTGATGTTCTTTGGCAAACAAATCAGACTTAACCTCTTCAAGAGTCAGAGTATCCCTACCATACATCACTAGGTCCTTAATAGAAGTGGCAGACTCATCAAATGATGTTAACAAAATTATAGCATGATCCACATCACCTACTCCAGCATCATTGTTTGAAAGATCTAAGAGGATTTTATTAAAATCATTAATATGGGCCCTGACTGCAATTTGAGGTCGCATCTTGAGGATATAGTCTCATTTTCTTATATAATCTTCCAATTAAAGATCTAGTCACGTAAAGGGCTTCTGATTTAGACCAAATACCAGCAACAGTAGACCCAAAGACTACTTCTCTAAGAACTTTATCCCCTAACGACAAAAAAATAAGACTACGGGCTTTCCTAAGAACATTATCAGAGACATCAACATATGTGAAAGAAAATTGTCCATCAGGGGATAGGGTGGGTGGTAACCTTCTTTTTAGAACCCACGAGAGCATCATGCAAATCATTATGATCCAAGAGAGCATTCATCTTAAATTGGCAATGCAATAATATATCAATTTGATTGGAACATAAACATACAACACTAAATATAACGAAAAATGTTTTTGAACGAGATGTAAAAAACGAGGTCTCAAACATTCGAGTGATATGTTGGGGACACTCTGAGACACTTCTCAAGGGTGAGAGTGTGATGGTATAGAGTTTTCAATGATATGTAATGGTCAACAAAAAGGTGGAAATGCATGGGTTGTGTTAAATGTGCATGCATGCACTGTGAAGCAGCATGTTGCGAACAAATGCCAGATCAACTAGACAGCAATGCACAACTTATGAAAAAAGGGGCGGATGAGGTGGACTTTTGGGTGTGGACGTTCACCTGGTAGAGCATGCATGGTTGGAAGATGATGGTTGGAAAAATCATAAAAAAAAACCCATGGTTTCATGAGCAGTTTGAAATCAGTCTTAATAAAGCTGAAAAATTGCTAGGCTTTTGGGTCCTTATAATGAAATAAGTAATTGGAGGTGGGTCGGTCTTTGGAGGGGGTTGTTTGTTTGGTCCAATTACCCTGCGCGGGTGGGGGGGTTATATGATTTGGCACTCCCAATCAATTTTCTTGATTATTATTATTATATTGCTCATATTTAACTAGTGACACATGGAGGGAAGGGTACACCTCATGTCAAGGCATGGACACAAACTCATTTTTGGAGATTTCTCATCCTTCACTCTCTTCTCCCTCAGACTTTTTCATCGCTCAATTGACTGGCAATCTATTGGTGGTAGTAGACTTTGAATGGCGAGGTTAACGTAAGTCTGGGAGGTTCTTTCGATATTTCCTTTATTAAGTCGATGTTTGGATCAAAATATATAACTTGACGGTTTTTGATAATTTTTTCTAGATTTCTTTGATCGATGAGATTTAGTGCACCATCTTCTAGCATGTGGCATCGAATAAATCGAGGTCGGTGACCTTTTGACATATTATGTGATTTAATTGATATTTTGTGCATGGGTGTGAATGTCGAGATTGAGAACCCATCACGATGATTTAATTGATATTTTGTGCATGGGTGTGAATGTCGAAATTAACGATGCACCCGTACAAAATTTAGATTTATCGATAAATTTAAATTTAAATTTAATGATAAATATTGGCAGAGAAATAAATAGATTTATTGAAAAATTTAAATTTAAACTTAATGATAAATATTGGGAGAGAAATAAAGCAATTTGCATGAGTGTAATATAACATGTATAACAAAAATAATCGGAAAACAGTATTGGGTTAGTAAAATAGGTGTAGGGGTAAAAAGGTAAGGTTATATAAATAAAGGTCGGGGGTCTTGTGATGGGGCGCAAGGATCCCGTGGGTGTGACGAGCCGCTGCGAGGTCACATCCCCCGTGCACCCAGGCCACGCACACACCCTACCCAACCCAATACCGAGACGGCAAAACAAAAATAAAACCGGATTAAAAAAAAACCGGGGGACCCACGCAGAACGCGTCGGGGTGTGTGTAATCTTTATTTATTTATTTTTTATTTTAAGAAACACTCATGTCTTGCAATTTCAAAAAAATCTGATTAAATCTGATTATTATTATTTCAAAAACTATGTTTCTTAAAGGATTATAAAATTATAAAGCATATTTCGCTTTAATTTATATATGATTTTTTTTTTGTAAATAGGTATCTAGATGTGTTATGGTAGTTAGATGAGCAATTTAAAATGTAGTAGAGTAGGAGTAGGGCAATATTTAAAAAAATAAATGAGCTGTAAATGAGTTCGCGTTTTGAAAAATTATACTGGTTAGGGTTTGGTGCCTCAAGTTTCGTAAGTATTTGACCGATTGCCATCTCTAATTATACTTGATTCATTTTAAAATTTGTTAACCATTACCTTTTAATATACTAACTAATTAAAATAACAATGTTTTTTAGTCTCTCTTTGTATCCTATAAAAATCCTAAAAAATAACAAATCAAATGATGGAACATAAGATTGTAACAAATAATATTTTGAATATTTAAATAAACTGTCACTTTTGGTCCCCATATACAAAATATTGTTTCCAATTATTTGATCATTTAATTTCAGATCTAATGAATTAGATTGTGATAATGTTACATCACAATATCCACTACTACGGATCGACACAAAACCAACGACTATTTTTATCACCGCTAAACAGGAAGCGTTGATAAAAACGTCTTTTTTATCAGCGCTAGATAAAAGTGATGATAAAAGTTGATCTTTATCATAACTATTTTTAAAATTGATAATTTTTTTTAATAAAAAATATTATTAATATATATATAATAATCATATTTATATTTAAATATAATGTATATTTATATACATTAATTAAAAAACACATTTTTATAATTAATATAAATATGATATATTAATAAAAAAAATTAATAATTCAAATATATATAGATTGTTTTAAAAATACATATTTATAAGATTATAAATAAATACATATATTTAAATAATTATAATATTATAATATTTTTTAAAAAAATAATAAATATATTTATTATATTTATAATTACATGTAAATACTTTAAATATATATATATATATATATATATATATATATATATGAGAGAATAAAAATATTAATGGACATGACTGTAATCATTTATATTTATATATTGATGTGTAGGTATAATTGATTCATCTGAATGGCCCGAAGGCCTTTCGTTTTTTATTAATTATTGGATAATCCCCATTCTAATTGTGTGAGTATAATTGACACTATATGATCATAAGATTATTTGTGGACGTTGTGCGTTGTAATGTTCTAAATGTTAAGATTACCTATATTATGACGCATGCATATGTTATGTATTCATGACTCATGATTGTTCATTTATACATTTATACTCTTATTGTTCATGCTTCCATATATGTGAGACTTATTTTTTATGATATATACTTTACTAGATATGATTCATTCATGTTATACTCATCAACTTATTATGTTCTCATAAATAATTATAAAATTACAATAAATATATTTATTATATTTATAATTATAATTTTTAAATATATATAAATACGTTTTAAATATATTTATTTATAATTATAATTACAAATAAATAGATATATATTTAAATAATTATAAAATTATAATAAATATACTTAAATAATAAATATGTTTAAATAATAAATACAGTTATTATATTTATAATTATATATATTTTATATATTGACATAAATATATATAATTATATAAATATGTCAAAAGCAGTGTAGACCACGAGGTATAATTATATAAATATATTTATAATTATATAAAAATATTTTTAAACATATTTATTTATAATTATATATAAATATATATATATATACATATATATTTATAATTATAATTATAAATATATATATATATATATATATATACTTAAATAATTATAAAATTACAATAAATACATTTATTATAATTTTATAAATATATATATTTATATATTAATAAATAAATAAATTTATTTATAATTATATAAAATTATATTTATTTATTTATAATTATAATCATAAATAAATAAATAAATATTTAAATAATTATAAAATTGCAATAAATACTTTTATTATAATTTTATAAATATATATATTAATATATTAATATATATATATATATATATATATATATATAATTATGTACAAATATCTATAAATATATTTATTTATAATTATAATTATAAATAAATATACATATATATAATTAATTATAAAATTATAATAACTTTATTTATTATATTTATAATTTTATAAATATATATGTTTATAATGTTATAAATATAAATATATTTATAAAATTATAAATATATCTATTCATGAAATTAAAAATATAATAAATATATTTATTATAATTTTGTAATTATTTATATATATATCAGGTGCTTGAAGGTACAATTACATTTAAACACACACACACACACATACACTACACAAATAGGGCAGAGAGACAGACCATAGCCCCCAAGGGATAGCTCACCCATCAAGATTTATTTATTTATTACATGACCCATAGACCCAGTGAACATGAAACCCATAACATGACCCAAAAGCCAAGTGCAACGTCATGCCTACATCATCCTGCCTATGTCACCAAACTAGCATCATGTCTGCGTCACCGCTTGCTTGCATCATGCTTGTGTCCCCACCTGCATAATATTGTACCTCTGCCCAACCTAGTAGTGTGCATGTAACGTCCCACGCAAGCATAGAATAAGATCTTTTTATATTTATTAATATTATGAATTAGAGATTAATTTTACTTTAAAGGGGACATTATGTTCGATAGCGTACTGAACACGCAACAATGAGTTTATTAGAAATCTTGCGTTACGCAAAACTGAGTTATAATGACAAATAATATATTGTTAATATTATTATTTTAAGTGGCAATTATCGCCTAGTTGTCGTGTCAACAAGAATAAATAGTATTAACTATATTATGTTTTCACATATTTATAAAATGTTTTTACATCCATCCAATAAATTTGATATATTTAAAATAAGAATAAATCCAATTTTAAATACAAAAAGCTCCATATTTTTTGAAAAGGTAGTTTTACCAATTTTTAATGAAGAATCCATTTTAAATCCAATTTTTGACACTTTTATTGATTTTATATGTCAAAATAAATTTCATTTTCGAAATCGAAACATAAAAATTAGTTTAGTGTGAATTTTTGGTTTTTTGTGTAAAGTTTCATTTTTTAATGAATATTGAAAAATAATGAATTTTAATTCAAAATTGTTTTTCATCTAATTTCTTTATAGGGATAAATTATATTTTTAAATGGTTTAAAATGTTAATTAGATTATTTTTATCAATTAACCCAATGTAGGTTATTGGAATCAATTTTCCATTGAAATTGAATATAAAAACTTAATAAACTTTTGAATGTTTTTTCTTTAAAAATCTGTTGTCACATCCTGTTTGCGGGATTAAATTTAAAATAATTTCTGTCATTTCTGTGATTGGAATTTGGAAAAATGGATTTCATATTTGGAATCATCATAATTTATAATATATAATAAGACCAACTTAGTTTCTGACCAAAAAGATTAGTGAAAGTGATTAAAATTAATTACAACGATTAAGAGAAAAATTAGCTTAATAAGGGACAAAATCTTAAACTTAAGGGTCCAAATGACCTATAAACATATCCAAAAGCCATCAAATGATCATATTTCGACCTTATCATCTATTGGCTCAAATTTGGACCATTATTGGATCCACTTGACATAGAAAAACGTGGGTGAAGTTCTCTTTTCAAAAATTTACAAGAGTGTCGCTCCTCATCCACTATAAAAAGTCACTCAGCCCTCCCACTTCCTCACATCTTTCAAGCAACTTTGGCTCAACCAAGATCTTCTCAAATAGCTTTCCAACACCCTCCCCTCATCCTATAATCCTCACCTTAGGTAGAAAGCCATTCAAGGAAGCCCTTTGGTGTAAACCAAAAGAAGTTACCTGAATAAGAGGTAACACCCTCCCTCAAGATCTTTTATATTATTTTCATTCTCCACCTCCTTAGATCTTCTTATTCTTTGAATAAATAATAACATCAGTATCCTCAATATACTGAAATGTTGTTATGATAAGGGTTCGATGTAACATCCCAGGTAAATAAAGAACATGACATTTTAATATTTATTAATATTTGTGGATTAAGTATTAATTTTACTCTAAAGGGGATGCTATGTTCGATGACATACCTGATACGCAACAATGAGTTTCTTTGAAATCTTACGTTGCACACTAATAATATAATATTATTATTTTTAATGATAGTTAACGCCTAACCGTTGTATTGGTGGGAATGAACAGAACTAACAACAATATGAATATACACGTTTGTTAAATGTTTTTACATTTATCCAATAAATTTTAGAGGTTTAAAATGTGAGTGAATCTGATTTTAAGCATAAATACTATAATATTATTTAAAAGGTCGATTTACGACCTTTTGATGGCGAACCCTCTTCAAATCTAGTTTTGGTCACTTTTATATGTTCTATTTGACAAAATAAAATCCTTCTTTAGAATCAGGACATTAAAATTTACCTTGGGTAAAATTTTGGTATTTTTCTGATATAATTCATTTTTAATGAATAGTGAAAAATACTATATTTTAATTCAAATCTACTTTTTAATCTAATTTATTTATATGGCTAGATTATCTTTTTAATTGTTTTAAAGTGTAATTATATTATATTTTTACCATTTAATCTAATGGTAGTCATTGGAATTAATTTCACATTGGAATTGGATATGAACAACTGTCAATCTTTTGATAGATATTGTTTCTTAAAAACACGCTATTTGTTTTGACAACGGTAACTAATTTTAAATTAATTAACGCGACTTCTATGTTTTGAATTTGGTAAAATAAACATCATTTTTGAATTCAGAATATCAAATATAGCTCATGCTGAATTTTTGGTATTTTTATGAAAAACTACAATTTTTGATGAATAGTGAAACCACTTAGTAGTAGTTAAAAAACTAACTTTTTCATTTAAATGAAATTTTACCGCTTCTGTGAATTGAATTTAAAAAATCTGACATACATGGTTGTTATTGTAAGTAAAATGTGGTTCAATAAGATGAAAATAATTTTTGGTGAATAATAACTTTTGACTTTTATTTACCGCGATTAAAGGTAAATATGGCAATTCAAGGTAAAAAGAATATCATAATAATAAAAAATTACCTTAACACTTGTCCTAACCTTATTGGATGAGTCATGGACGACCATGGGCATCTTTGGGTCGATTTTGGGACCCTATGGAGCCACTTAAGAGTGATAATGACACTTTATTTTAATTAATTTAATGTAAAGACCAAAATGACATAAACAAATATCTTTTAGTAAATTAATTTTTACATAGGGTTATATAAGTTATCTTTTCGACTATAAATATTAATTGGAAATCTACAAATATTTCCCACATCATGGTATTTTTTTTTATAATTTTTAGACATCACATAAATTAAATTATTTATGACACAAAAATGATGCAGTATTTACCTCATTAATAAATGATTTAAATAAATAAGATTATAAATATTAAAATAACATCCAAAACCTGTCCAATTATTATTGTATGAATTTATTTAGACCACGAGTCATATTATCTTCGACTTTAATAATTTTTGGATGTTTAGAAACTGATAATCATTATATAATAAAATAATAGTTTCACACTTTCCTAAAGAGCCCCTCCTCCCCCTTATAAAAGCACCTTCTTCTAACTAATCCCTCACACCTCTCAAGCCCCTTGGATCGTCCAACCCCTACCCAAATAAGCTCTCAAGATCCCTCTCTTCCACCTAGAAGCCTTACCTTAGGCATAAGTCACTTCAAGAAGTCTTTTTGGTTCAAACCAAAGAGAGTTACCCAAATTAAAGGTAATGGTTTCTATTAACTTATTTTATTTTATTTTACTTCTCCAACCCCTAAACTCTTTTTATTCATTTATTTTATAACAAAACCAGTATCCTTAATATACTAGGATGTTTTTATAAGAAGGATTCTAACTACACTTACACCTCCATCTAATGGGTAAAGAACATACTGTTTTTGTGGATGGAAAACTAATGCCTCACGAAGCGATGATTGTTCAATTATCTCCTACCGCCTCTCATGGTGGCCATTAAGATGACATTGTATTTATATATTATATATATTATGTTTATTTTTTCTTTATTCTTCTGAATTTTTTCATTTATATCATACCTTTATGGTTTTCATAGTAGGTAAACGTGATAATTTCATTTGAGAAAGTGCAGACTACCGCCCCCTCAAAGTGATATGACTCGTTAATGCCATATGTGGGACGTATAAATGATAGAGTTAATGATATTATATATGATATTATACTTTAATTATAACATAACTATGCATAATTATGTTTTAATTCCATTAAAGTACAAAATAGAAATGAAAGTAGCGTTCATGCGTATGTACGACTTACCGTCTCCATGAACGGTGCATTTCAGTTCTTATCTCCAAATGTTATGTACTGTTATAAATAAATATATATACTAGATATATAAGATATATATTATATCTAAATCATTAATATAATTCTGGAAATAATGGACTTTTGACCACATGGACAAATTGTAATTATAACAAGTTCATTTTTAACTCAAATAATTAACTAATTGTTATAGCAAGGTAATAAGTGATATAAAAGAAATAATAAACTTAAAATTTTTTCTTAAGGAAGTAGAAATTAACATAAGTTTATTATTCAGGAAGAACCCAGAACATACGAGTCAAGTCGGACACGAGGTTAGGGGTTTTTTATCTCACTTTTAATTCCGCGAGATTTCCATTATTCACTACTTATTTATTGCATATGGTGTATTGTGTAATGAAATTATATATATATTATCATGATTATTTTTATATTAATGGTATTTTGTGATTAATTTTGTGGTTATTAAATTTTGGTCATACGACTCGATTGATTACAACGTGGTAAAGAGTTTTCATCTCACTTTTTATTTCCATGAGATTCATGCTATATTGCCACTATTTCCTTTTGTGTGGTTTATGTACTGCCCATGATTTCATTCATCGTGTTATATACTTAAATTTATGGGTATTTACATCTTCATTGTATGATCCTTCTTTTATGGGGTGTATGTTTCGTAAGTTACCAAATCGATAAGGAAACCTTTCACCCTCCTCTTTTTGAAAGACTTCTTTTTGTTGTGTCTTTTAATTTTCATCTTCTTATGTTGGGATATATTCTTCTATATCCTTATTGCTGTAAATTTTATTTCCAACTGATTGAGATATCCTTTTCTCTCTCATAAACCCATTTTCTGATTTTTAAAGTGACGTCGTTAGGCTGTCAAATTTCTGTAAGAGAACTTCTTAACCCAATTTCAATTCTTTGGGTTAAACTTCTACTTCTTGATTATGCCGTGCTATGAATATGTGTGAATAACCTCTGATTGTTTCACACTTAATATCCACTTATATTGAGTGTATTATTATTTGTCACACATTATTATGTAATTGATTTATCCTTAATCTAATGATACCGTTTTTATAAGGGATTTTGTCTCAATTTACATTCCATTGAGACTTCATTATTGTTATGCACCAATTCACTATTATGTGGTTTATATACTATCCTTTGTCATATTATATCATTAATCCCTTTATTCTCATGATATTATGAAGTTATGATTAAATGTTATTCCTCAATTATTTGTATTCAAGCGTCTCTCATTTTGTTAAAAACTCTTTAACTAAAATATCATTTTAAATGTTTTAAAGATTTATTCTTTTAAATCTTTCTCATTAATGTCCATGTTTTAAAAATGGTTTTAAGGATTTATTTATATGGAAATTAATGTTTTAAAATTTTAATTCTTTTAAAATCTTTAAAGTGGTATGGGAAACTTTGATTCAAAAATCTTTTTATTAAATGTTTTAAATGGTTTTGAAAATGGTTTGATAAAGCATCGTTTATTTCAATATCCTGATTTGATATATTGGAATATGGAAATGTTATCTTTCCTTTATACTTGTGTTATGTGTTATGATTATGTTATGATTATTGGGCATTGTTTATGTATACGGGTGGTTCCGTGATAAACCTAGGGCGGGTGAGCCCGAGATAGCTCTCTAATGCATTGGGTAATGTGACAGAGGTAAACATGAATGTTTCTCCTAAGAGATTTAGGGAATATACTGTGATGAATATTCCAAATGTGACTCCATATGTAGCTGTGATAGCTACAATGTAAGTATGTTATGAATTCCATAAGTTACCTTTATGATTTTTGTATGTTATCCATAAATCTTATGATTTCATGAGGTATGTTATGATTGAAAAGCATGATTTCATTGATTTGTATCTATTGATGGGCCAATGTTTCTTTTCATTATTTTATAACCCTTACTGAGCTTTTTATACTCATCCAAAGTTTGTAAATGATTTTCACAGGAAATAAAGATGAATAGGGTCAAGGACGAGATCAAGGAAAAGTCATGCTGTCGAAAACATGGAACTAGACATGTCTCTTTTTTTCAAGAGTTTTTATTTTATGAAAAATAGATACTGGGTAGTATTGTCTACATGTAATATTCAAGTTGTTATGTAATAGTTATGGACTAATTATCTAAAACTATAAACATGAAAATATCATAAGTGTGAATTCTTGACATAATTCAAGATTATTTAATGTTTAAGGCTGGGTCCTTATATTTGACCTACACTTACACACACATCCATCTAATATATAATGAACTTACTGTTCTTGTGTATGGAAAACTATTGTCTCATGAAACAATGTTGTTCTTTCTTCCTTTACCACATTTCATGGTTGGGAATTATGATGGAAATGATATTTATATATGATATATATGATATTTTATTTATTTATTTATGCTTTTATAACTCTTTTATAACACATACCTTTATACATTCCATTTTGTGTAAATACGATAACATTGTTTGCAGAAGTGTGAACTACTGCGTCCTCAAAGCGATGTGATACGTTCACACACTACATGGAACATATTAAGGATGATTTTAATTAAATATATGTTACATATATAAATTATATATTATATTCATGACATAATTACCTTTCTATAGATATAACACATCATTTTCTTTAACACTTTTCCACACACTTAAAAAGTGATAACATCGTTTGTGGATGTGTGGGCTACCGCCTCCTCGAAGCGATGTGATTCCCTTTACATCACCAAAATTCTATATACAAGTATATATGATTAAATAATATGTTCTATATGATATAATGATCATTACGTAAATTTAAATTTTTATTTACCTTCTTTCCATAATGATTATTGAAAAATGAGAACATTACTCATGCGTACGTATGACCTACCGTCTCTATGATTGCAATATTGGTTCATTTTTTATAACCATATTTAATGATTGGTTTTAAAAGTTTAATTGAAGAATATATATGATAATTATGTCATGATTATCATTCTAGATATGTTCATATAATAACCTCTTTGACCACAACTGACCTACCAAAGTCGTTTTGACACATAAACCGAACATGATCAAAATACCCGATGTAAACATAATTGTTTAAGTAGTTGTATAAAAAATTGTAATAAGTGAAATAAAAGTAAAAAATAAACTTGAAAAAATTTCTCAATCAAGTAGATAATTAATATATATATTTTTATTCAGTAAGGTAAAGACACACGTGACAAGTCAGATCCAAGGTAAGAGATTTTGTCTCAATCTTATTTCGTAGAGGAATTTCTTGATTATATATACCTTTATTATTTTATAAGGTGTATATACACCCCCTTTGACATTATATATCCATATTTTATTAATTCTCATGTTATTTAATGTTTTATTAAATGTTATTCTTTCATGTAGAGTATAATTTAAATGTTCGAAGTGGTATGTGACACTTTGAATGTTTAAAGATGTAATCATTTCCTCATGCAGATATTCTTGATATTATTTTTCATATTTATTTTATATGGATATAAAAATGTTTATAAAGGAAATTTTATGTCGATTATTAATTTCATTTAAATATTTTTGAAAAGGAATCTTTTTACGCGCTTGATACAAAATGTTTTTACAAATGATAAAAGTAATATTCTACTCTTAACGTACATGGTGAAAAAGAATTTTCCACTACTGTGGAAATTATTTTACTTTGACTTACTTTACAAGATTTCATGTTTTCTTAATTGAAAAACCTTTTTTTTTATTTTTTGGGTATTTTTTATTTCAAAATTTATTTTTAAAATGGATTGATTATTCCAATATCTTTGTTTTCTTGTGATTAAAAATGAAATTTTATGAGTGTGCTAAAAATTGAAATCTTTTATGTGTTATTATTATATAAATTGTACTTGGAAATTTGAGGGGTGGTTCCATAATAAACCAATGACATGTAGTTCCATGACAAACCAACATTGGATGGGCCCGTGATAGCCCTTCAATGCATTGAGTATGGAAGTCGGCCATATGGCTATTCCATTTATAAGAGTGACATGTATGGAAGTCGACCATATGGTTATTCTATTTATAAGAGTGATAAGTATAATGATGTTTCAAGTTACCATTATATATTTTCTATTCTTATTATGGGTTTTATGGTAATCTTGTGAACATAAAAAAGGCATGTAATGAGCTTGTTATCAAAGGAATGTATTTACTACTTATCAAGGTGAAACGTACTACTTCATGTTAAAGTTTTCATAAGTTTTTAATGATTATAAATAGACTAATGGTTTCCTTATTTTTAACCATTACTGAGATTTTTATGCTCATCCCATGTTTTTTAATGTTTTTTCACAGGACTTAAGGATGAGTAAGGTATTAGAAGAATTCATGTTGATAGTCATGAACAGTTTTCATTAAAGAGATCCTAATTTATTTTAAAAGTTTTAGATTATGGAAAAAATGGTCACTATACAAAAGTTTCCACTTTTTATTTTATTGTTTTTTATGTATGAGTTATGGCCTAATTATCTAAAACTCTAAACCTAAAAATATCCTCAATGTGAGATAAAGAAAAATTATTAACTTAACTCAAGATTATGTAATATTTTAAGGTCGAGTCCTTACAGTTGGTATCAAAGGAAATGTTTAGATAACTTTAGATTTTAGTATAATATTATTAGTATTACCTTAGAGAAGATTTTACTTTATGGATAAGTTAAAATGATATAGAATTTTAAGATTACCATGTTGCTTAATCTAAAGTATGTTTGTTCAGAATGGTTTTCCATAGAGGAAAAAAAGAAGCTGTAGTGGGAAGGAATCGAGAGGAAAATATCCTTCCGAATTAGCATCCCAAGATGGTTAGAATCACAATTGAGTAGTTTTTTGTGATGATGGATCATTTGAATCATGCTATAAATGGTGGTGGTGTCCATGAAAGAGAGAAACTAGATCCACCATAGAGAAACATGATGACAGTGAAGCATTTTATGCAACAACATCCCCCATCATTCGGAGGATCATCTGACCCCATGATAGTTGAAGTATGGATTAAATCCCTAGAAAAGATATTCGATGTCATGGGTTGTTCAGATCTCCAAAAGGTAACTCTTGAAATTTATTATTTTGAAGGTGAAGCTGATCAATGGTTAAGAATATCAGAAAAATTGATGATATTTATGCCTTGGAATGGGATGAATTTAAGAATATTTTCTTTGAGAAATATTTTCATAAGGTTGTTCAACTTAGTATGAAAAATAAATTCATGTAATTGAGACAAAAGGAGGAAGATTTGGTGGATGCATATGAAGAAAACTTCACTAGACCGGTGAGGTATGTCCCAAATTTTATCAGAGATATTGATAGAAAGATAAATCTTTTTTACTCAAGATTGAATCCAAGATATAGAAGAGAATTGGATTCTCATGAGTTAAATATCTATGAGAAACTTGTTAGATGCACTAAGAAGGAAAAAATGGATTTTTTTCGATGATCATGTGTCCCATGAAAATAAGAAAAAGAAGAGGTCCGGTTGATAGGAAATGGGAAAGAATTCATCAAATTTTTTTTGAGGTAATAAAACCAAATTTCCATCTAGGGAGAAGTGTGGTAAAAATAATCCTAGAGAATGTATTTCAAAATATTGGAAGTGCTTCTAATGTGGTAAGATTGGTCATATGGTTATTGACTGTAAGGAAGATGATCACACAAGCAATGAAAATCTAGTGGTAAGATGTTTTAGTTTTAATGAGTTAGGCCATTATACTAATGTATGTACAATGTTGATTACCCAGGGTGGAAACCAGTAAGATTGAAAGAAAAAGGGTTTGAAAAAAACTTTTTCTACTACTGTGGTTAATGTTTGGTTGTCAAATGAAGTGGTTATAACTCTAGGGAGCTCAGTATTTTTTGAAGATTAATCTGAGGTCTAAGTAGCATTAGCTGAAGGTGAAGGAGGATTACATTACAAATACAACATTTTAAATGAATATGATCATTATGAGTTTGTAGTTACTCCCTTTGGGTTATCTAATTCACCTATTTTATTTATGAATCTTATTAATAGAATCTTCCATTAGTATTTGGATCAGTTTTTGGTTGAGTTTATATATGATATTTTGGTATATTATAAAGGCCACGAGGAACATGAAAGGAACTTAAGTATTGTTTTTCAAAATTTAAAATAAAAGAAACTATATGGAAAGTTTAATAAGAGTGAATTTTGGTTGCAAAATTTTTTATTCCTTTGATATATTGTTTTTAAATATGGCATAACTGTTGACCCTTCTAAAAAAGTTATTAAAGAGTGTCCAAGACTTACCAATGTTACTACGATTTATAGTTTTCTTAGATTAACGGGCCATTACTAAAGTTTTGTTGAAAAATTTTCTCGGTTATATATCCCATTGACTAAGTTAACTTGAAAACGAGTTAAGTTAATCTGGATAGGAGAATGCGATGTTTGTTTTTTAGGAACTGAAAAGAAGAGTGGTTAGTGCACCAGTTTTGGCCTTGCCTTACAAAAATGGTGAATTTTTCATCTATAGTGATGATTCATTAAAAGGACTTGGTTGTGTACTGATGCAGAATGAAAAGGTAATTGATAATTATTCATGTCAGTTGAAAACTCATGAGTTAAATTACCTTACACATGATTTTGGAATTAGCTGCTATTGGTTTTTTCATTAAAAATTTGGAGGCATCATTTGTATGGAGTGAAGTGTGAAATATATACCAATCATAAAATTTTGAAGTATATATTCACTCAGAAAGAGTTAAAAATGATACATAGAAGATGGATATAACTAATCAAAGATTATGATTGTACGATTTATTATCATCATGAAAAATCAAACAAGGTGGCAGGTGATTTGAGTTGAAAAAGTAATAATACATTGACCATGTTACATTTGGAGTGTGACCCTTTAGTTAATGATTTGATGAATTTTTGTCTAGAAGTTTTGGGTGTAACACCCGAGACTTTTATGAGAAATATTTTGTTTTTATGTTATATAAATCATCAAAGGAATCTTTCACTACACACAACACTAGCTTGACTTGCTTTACACGCAACCGCGACCTTCCTTGATAGCTTGCGTCGTACGCAATACTGAGTTTCACTAAACAACGATATGCTATTAAAATATTATTAAAATTAGCCGTTATGAATAGTACTAGATGAATTTTGAATTTTATAACATTTTAATTCAACTTATACATTTTCTAGAATGAGGTATAAAATCAAAATCAGTTTTTTTGGATAAAAGAAATATTTTTCAAAAAATATAGTTTTGCCGCCTTTTGATGGCGCACCCACATTAAATATAGTTTTTGACATGTTTATAAGTTCAATTTGACAAAATAAAATTCTTCTTTTGAATTAGGGTATAAAAATTTACTTTGGATAAATTTTTGATATTTTTCTGATAACTTTCATATTTTGATGAATAGTAAAAATACGCTAATTTTTAATTAAAAACAACTTTTTTCATTGAGATAATTTATATGGATAACTTATAATATTGAATGGTTTTAAAGTATAAATAGAATATATTTTTACCATTTAATATAATGTATGTCATTAGCATTAATTTTACATTGAATTCATAGGTAAAAACATTTCAATCTTTGGCAATGTTTTAACTTCTAAAACCCGTTTTCTTAACAACGGGATTTATTTTAAATTAATTACTGAAACTTATATGTTTTGAATTTTGAAAAATGGATTCCATATTCAGAATCAGTGGGTCCAAATTATGTTAATAGACAACTTTTTATTTTTAGGCATTATGAATAGTAACTACGGTAAATTTTATTTACCATAGTTAAAGGTAAATCGGATAATTAAGGATAAATATAAGATTATAAAATTACCCTAACACCTACCAAAATCCTATTGGATGACTAAAAGTCGACCCATATCACCTAAGGGTCGGATTAGATTCATTTAATAGACTTTTTTCCATGAAAATAATTTAATTATTATTAAAACCAAAGAATGTGACAACATGTCACTTTCTTAAATCTTATAAGTATAATAATTTTAATTTGGTGATAAACTTAATGAAACTTCGAACATGAATAGTCTCCAGAAAGATAATAAAATTATCTACATCATAGGAATTTATTTAGAATTTTTAGGGATTAAATAATTATCATTAATTTTGACACAATAGTGATGTTGAAATTATTTTATTAATTAAAATATCAAATAAATTGTTTTAAAAATATTAAAATAAATATTATATGAACTATTTAATGTGCTAAACTAATTTTCTATATACATATGACATTTTATGAATCTATTAAAGCTTTTAGTTTGAACATATCTTTTGTATATATTTTATTTAAATTCAAATAAATGAATAGTGTCAAAATTGACACTATTGTTATTTTATAAAAATAACATATTATAAAATTGTTTAAAAATCACAAAAATATTTAAAAATTATAAATTAAAATTTATATGGTTGAAAATTTCATAAAGTGTCAAATTATAGAAAATTCACAACACATATGTAATTATTTATAATAATTTAAAATTTAGAATATTATTACCACAAATAAAATTAAATTGATAAATAAGGATAAATCAAGTTGATAATGTTTAAAATAAATTCCTAACATGTATAAATTTTATTGGTTGATGATATTACAACCCTATCTCATCTAAGCTTCAGATATGAGTCATTTTGGAAGTTTTTAAGTGGGGTTGGGATTTAATATAAACTAATATTTCTTATATTTCCAAAGGTGCCCCTCTCCTCCCTTATAAAAGGGCACCTCCTCTCTCTCCTCCTCACACCAATTTGAGCCTTCAAGCTCAGACAAACCCTGACCATTTCACTTCCCCACTTCCTTATAATCCTACTATAGGTACTGGTCTTATCAAAAGACCAACTCTAGTGCCTTAAGAGAAATCTTAAAGGAGGCACTTTGAGAAAGAGGTAATACCTTCTACCGTTTTCTTCAAGTTCCATTATTCTTCTACTACCTCTTCTTTATTTGTTTCATTATGATTTAGTAACATCAGTATCAATTATATACTTATATGTTATTATAAATATGAAACAACCCTATTTCACCTCTTATCCATCCTATGGAAAACGAAATCACCACGCGTGCGTACGTACGGAATACCGTCTCCACGCCGTGGTGTAATCTATTTTCCACCACCACCTTACTTGTATGGGTATAAGGGTGAAAGTAATATGATTATTGTAAAGTTTTATTGATTATGAAATATTATACATACACTCCAATACAATTCCACAATCATGGGAACGATATCATCGCTCGTGCGTACGTACGAAATACCGTCTCCACGATGTGATGTGATTCGTTCTACATGATCTTCATTGAATAATGATTATATAAATGAATTGAATGAATGAATATGATATATATTACACTAATACCATTATGAAAATAAGTTATCTATAACCTAAAAAGAAAAATACGAATTTATTCGACAAAACACGCATAAGAACAAAAAGTAATAAACACCAAAGTAACAAGTAACAATGAAATATTACTAATAATAAGCTATGAATATGACCATATATGATATCATAAAAATAAGTATGATTTTGGAATAAGTCAATAACATTATTTAAATCATTATACAGGAGGTTCAGACACTTACGAAGCAAATTGGACCTAAGGTAAGGGAAAATATCACAATCTTATTTTTATCCGAGATTGTTTATACTTTGGTATTTACTGGGGTGTATTTTATCATCCACATCCATGTTACCTCAATATGTAATATTATTTCCATCCACCTACAATTTTTTAAATCCAATTTTACCCTTAGGTGAGTTTTTAGTGAAAGATATGAAAGGAATCTTTTGTCATTTTTCGTACGAGGTACTTTTTGACTTTTCTGACAAAAGTACGAGAAGAATGTTTTTTTAACTTATACGGAATGAATGTATTTTTAAAACATTATTTCCAAGAATCTTACTTTACAAGTTTTCAAGTTTATTTTTAATCAACTTCTTTTAGTTTATAATTTTATGACATGTTAAGAAAGGAAAAGTGTTTTTGAAGTAGAAAGGATATTTTCCTCAAGAATGGAGTTCAAGTGTTTTATCAAAATTATTTTCCATCTAAGATAATAAAGGGTTCTATTTCTATCCCTATTATTACATTGATTTGACTATGTTGTGATGGAATTATTTTTATGAATTCCTTTATCTTATATTAATTGTTTTATGATGTCACGATGTTTAAGAATCCAATTTTTATTACATGGGTTATGCTATGATGTATGGTTTATGATTTTGTGGCACACATAAGAATGGTATCATTATGAGATGGGTGGGACCTATATCTCCCTCCAATGCATTGGGTAAATATTTTATATCTCATGAGATAGACATGGCTGGAACGGTAGGTTAAACCGGTTCAGTGAAACAGGACTGAAACGAGGAGTGAACTCGGTTTAGAAATGGACTTTGTCCACTAGGATAGTCTTGTCAATGAGTCTTAACTAATAAGAAATGATTCTCTATGATTATGTGTGTATGCCACAAAGTTTCATGTTTTAAGTTATGATTATTGGTATTTCATTTCACTACTATGATTTATCCCATGTTATGAAATTATGATCTCTTTTGCAGGTTAAGATTTCCAAAATGTTATGTTCTTATGAATATGATGTGATTGATATTTCTTTTGTTTACCCTTACTGAGCATTTGAGCTCACCCTTTTGTATGTTTTCTTTCCCCAGGTCAGGAAGAAGCTTATTAAGTAAGATATGCCAAAATGGACTATAGATATGATGAAATAAATGGGAGACAGTGTAGACGCTTTATGAACCAGTTGTTTATGTTTCCCAGTTTCTAAAGACACTATACCTATATGGTCCTTTCATGGTTTTGTTATATGTTGTAATAAGTATGTTTAAATTTTGAAGTAATAACAATGTATGTAAAGTATGGGTCGTTATAGTTGGTATCAGAGGAAAGGTATAGTCAACCTTTGGAAACTAGGATGTGAAAGCCTTAGTAAGAATCCTAAGGATAAGTCTAAGCATATGACACAATTTTAGTGTTTTAGAAATGGCCATGAACAACCTAGGATAAGACCTTAAGTGTGAAATTTTATTCTTGATTGTGTGGTTTTCCTATTATAATTAGTGTTTCTCACACTATTCTTCTTGGTTTTAGTCAATGGATGGAACCCGAAGGAACTGTGTTAATGCGGAATGCGACGAGCAATGCAATGATTGTTCCCCTGAGCAACCAAACGTTATGGGAGATGGAATGCAAAATCTTGTAGCCATGCTCACACAACTTTCTCAAGCTATGAATCATGCAGGACTTCCAAATGAGCAAAGGAAGGAGCAACATTCTGTTGAATCCTTCATGAGGTAGCGTCCACCTTCTTTCAGCGGGTCTACTGATCCATTAGTTGCTGAACAATGGATTAGTACCACTAAAAATATATTTTCAGTTCTTCAATGTTCTGAACATGATAAAGTCATCCTAGCAGTGTATCGTTTGGAAGGAGATGCTGATCAATGGTGGAATCTTATTAAGAATACGAGGCAAAGGGATTAAATTGAGTCCCTGGAATGGGACGAGTTTAAGAACTTATTTTTCAATAAGTACTTCCCTCGTATTCTCCGAACAAAGATGGAGAAAGAGTTTCTTGAACTGAAGCAAAAGGATGATGAATCTGTTGGTACCTATGAAGCAAATTTTACAAGACTTGCAAGGTACGCTTCTGGTATTATTATCCAACCTGATAGTAAGATCAATCGATTCTTTAGTGGCTTAAAACCAAGTCTTTGAAGGGCGTTAGCCATAAGG
This sequence comes from Viscum album, assembly GCA_963277665.1. Classification (NCBI taxonomy): domain Eukaryota; kingdom Viridiplantae; phylum Streptophyta; class Magnoliopsida; order Santalales; family Viscaceae; genus Viscum; species Viscum album. The sequence continues at coordinate 1,220,908,407 of OY728131.1, read as the reverse complement.
GACTTCAATAGCTACGAGGAAATCATTCGATGTGCTCTCAAAGTTGAGATGGAGATTGGAGTAACACATTAGTCATATGGGTTTGATAAGAAGAGGAAAATGGAATTCAAAGGAAAATCTAAAGAGCACACTGAAAAGAAGATGAGCTTTCCCTTATGCTCAAAGTGTGGAAAGAAACATGGAGGGATTTGTCTTAAAGGGACAAGTAAATGTTTCAAATGTGGAAAGGAAGGTCATCGGGCATTTGAATGCCGCAATGATGGTAAGAAGATGTCTAATGATGAAAACAAAGGAAGGGACACACAGAATGAACCTACTACACTTCAATGTTTAAAGTGCAAGGAGATGGGACATTATGACAATAAATGACCTAATCCAAGGGTTTTTGATGATGATCGACATCAACAAAATCTTAAGGCTAAAGACAAAGGAAAGTCACATGCAATTTCTATTAGCGATGTGGAGTACAATAACGATGTGGTGAAAGGTACACTTACCATCCACTCTAAAGTAGCAAATGTTTTATTTGATTCTGGATCCACCCACTCTTTTATTTCTGAAGATTTTTCTAAGTGTATCACCGTATTACCTCAACAATTAGATGTTGAGTTAGCTGTGACAACACCTAATGGCACAACAGTCGCATCAAAAGTTTATAATTCTTCCCTGATTGAAGTTTGTGGGAAAATGATTCCTTCAAATCTTGTGATCCTTCCTATAGTGGAATTTGATGTGATTCTTGGCATGGATTGGCTTTCTTTATATGGAGCTTATATCAATTTCCAAATAAGGGAAGTCACATTTCATATTCCAGATCAATCTATGATCGTCTATCGATGCAAGGATGAACATAACCTTCCAGTGGAAATTTCTTCCATCTTATGGGTCTTGACTCCACTTAATAAAGGTTATTTATCTCAAATGGTTGGTGAGAAACTCAAAATTAAGAATATGCCCATTGTATGGGAGTTTTATGATGTCTTTCCGGAGGAATTGCCGGGTCTTCCACCAAATCGTGAAGTTGAGTTTTCAATAGAAATCGTACCGGGTGCTTTGCCTATTTCAAAGACACCTTATAAAATGGCCCCAATTGAGTTGCAGGAATTGAAGAAGAAACTCCAAGAGAATCTTGATAAGGGATTCATACGCCCTAGTGCGTCACCTTGGGGAGAACCTGTTCTGTTTGTTAAGAAGAAAGATGGATCAATGAGACTCTGCATTGATTATCGAGAACTTAACAAGATCACTATCAAGAAAAAATATCCTCTCCCACGCATTGATGACCTATTTGACCAACTACGCGGAGCTCAATACTTTTCCAAGATTGATCTTCATTCAGGGTATCATAAATTAAGGGTCAAAAGGGAGGATATACCAAAGACGGCTTTCCGTACAAGGTATGGACACTATGAATTTATAGTGATGCCATTTGGTCTTACTAATGCCCCTGCTATCTTCATGGATCTGATGAATAGAGTCTTTAGAGACTATCTTGATCAATTTGTGGCAGTCTTTATATACGATATTCTTTTCTATTCAAAGAGCAAGGAAGAACATGAAGATCACTTGAGAATTATATTGAAGACCCTGAGAAAGGAGAAGATTTATGCCAAATTTACCAAGTGTGAATTTTGGCTTCAAAGAGTTTCATTTTTGGGTCACATAATCTCAAAAGAGGGGATATATGTGGATCCAGCAAAAACAGAGGTTATCGAAAGATGGTCGAGACCAACAACAGTAACTGAGATCCGAAGTTTTCTTGGTTTGGATGGATATTATCGACGTTTTGTGAAAGATTTTTCACGATTATCTAATCCACTCACCAGGTTGACTCGAAAGGGAGTTAAGTTCGTGTGGACGGATGAATGTGAAGAGAATTTCAAGGAGTTGAAAAGAAGGTTATCCAGTGCACCTATACTCACACTTCCTTGTAGTGGAGAAAGGTTTGTGATCTACAGTGATGCATCCAAGAAGGGACTAGGATGTGTTCTCATGCAAAATGATATGGTGATAGATTATGCCTCACGACAGTTGAAAATCCGTGAGCAAAATTACCCAACTCATGATTTGGAGTTAGCTGCGGTAATCTTTGCATTAAATATTTGGAGGCATTACCTTTACGGTGAAAGGTGTGATATTTATACTGATCATAAGAGTTTAAAGTATATTTTCACAAAAAAGGAGCTGAATATGCGTCAAAGAAGATGGTTGGAGCTAATTAAGGATTACGACTGCTTAATTCATTACCACCCTGGGAAAGAAAACAAGGTGGCAGATGCATTAATTCGACAAGACCATGCCAATTTATCCATGATGAGGATCACAAAAGATCCAATATTTATGGATTTACAAAGGATGGATCTTGGAATTATAATGGAAGGGGGAAAATCATATCTTTCTCAAATGAATGTTCAACCATCTATACATGTGGAGATTAAAGAGGCACAGAAAGAATATGTAGAGTTACAAAAGAAGGTGAGAAATGTTCCTGAATTCAACCTTGATTTTGATGGGATAATAAAGTTCAGGAATCGGGTTTGTGTTCCTCCCATCCCCGAATTAAAGAAGGAGCTTATGGATAAGGCTCATAGTTCTTCATTCTCTATTCATCCTGGAAGCACGAAGATGTATAGGGACCTGAAAGAGTACTTCTGGTGGGATGGCATGAAAAGATATGTTGCTGAATATGTCTCTCGATGCTTGGTTTGTCAGCAAGTTAAAGCTGAGAGACATAAGTCTAAGGGGATGTTACAACCATTACCTATACCCAAATGGAAATGGGAAAACATCACTATGGACTTTGTCACAGGGCTTCCTAAAACATCCAAAGGCAATAATGCTATCTGGGTCATAGTTGATCATCTTACAAAGTCTGTACACTTCATTGCTATTAGAGAGGATTTCTCTCTGGATCAGCTTGCCAGGATATATGTAAAGGAAGTGGTAAAATTTCATGGAGTACCACTTTCTATTATATCTGATCGGGATCTGAGATTTACCTCGAAGTTCTGGCGAAGTCTTCAGCATACTCTGGATACAGATTTGAGTTTCAGCACTGCTTATCATCCTCAGACAGACGGTCAGTCTGAGAGAACAATTCAAACTCTAGAAGATATGTTGAGAGCTTGATCTATGGATTTTAAAGGTGGTTGGGATAAACACCTACCTTTGGAGGAATTTTCTTATAATAATATCTTTCACTCCAGTATTCAGATGACTCCTTATGAAGCTCTCTATGGAAAGAAATGCAGGACTCCAACTTGCTGGGATGAAGTTGGGGAAAGAAAGCTATTAGGACCTGATCTCGTTGATGAAATGGCAGAAAAGGTCAGATATATTCAACAACACATAAGAGCAGCTTAGAGTCGACAGAAAAGTTATGCCGACAACCGAAGAAAAGACCTAGAGTTTGAAGTTGGTGATAAAGTGTTCTTATGAATATCTCCCTGGAAGAGGGTCATGAGATTTGGAAAGAAGGGGAAGTTGAGCCCTAGATATATCGGTCCTTTTGAAATACTGGATCGTGTTGGGAAGGTAGCTTACCGATTGGCGCTTCCATAGAATCTCTCTCAAGTACATGATGTGTTTTATGTATCTCTCCTGAGAAAGTACAAACCTGATCCTTTACATGTACTCAGCTCAGAAGTTGAACCGCTGGAGCAAGATCTTTCTTATGAAGAACAACCGATAGAGATTCTGGATCGTAGTGAAAAAGTCCTACGAAACAAGACCACTCGCTTGGTGAAAGTTTTATGGAGGAACCACCAATTAGAAGAAGCTACATGGGAGCTTGAGGATATGATGAGGGAGAGGTATCCTCATCTGTTTGTTACAAAGTGACGAATTTCAAGGGCGAAATTCATTTTAAGGGGGGTAGAATGTAACACCCGAGACTTTTATGAGAAATATTTTGTTTTTATGTTATATAAATCATAAAAGGAATATTTCACTACACACAATACTAGCTTGTCTTGCTTTACACGCAACCGCGACCTTTCTCGATAGCTTGTGTCGTACGCAATACCGAGTTTCACTAAACAATGATATGCTATTAAAATATTATTAAAATTAGCCGTTATGAATAGTACTAGATGAATTTTGAATTTTATAACATTTTAATTCAACTTATACATTTTCTAGAATGAGGTATAAAAGAAAAATCAGTTTTTTTGGATAAAAGAAATATTTTTCAAAAAATACAGTTTTGCCGCCTTTTGATGGCGCACCCACATTAAATCTAGTTTTGACATGTTTATAAGTTCAATTTGACAAAATAAAATTCTTATTTTGAATCAGGGTATAAAAATTTACTTTGGATAAATTTTTGATATTTTTCTGATAACTTTCATATTTTGATGAATAGTAAAAATACGCTAATTTTTAATTAAAAACTACTTTTTTAATTGAGATAATTTATATGGATAAATTATAATATTGAATGGTTTTAAAGTATAAATAGAATATATTTTTACCATTTAATATAATGTATGTCATTATCATTAATTTCACATTGAATTCATAGGTAAAAACATTTCAATCTTTGACAATGTTTTAACTTCTAAAACCCATTTTCTTAACAACGGGATTTATTTTAAATTAATTACTGCAACTTATATGTTTTGAATTTTGAAAAATGGATTCCATATTCAGAACCAGTGGGTCCAAATTATGTTAACTTACTACTTTTTATTTTTGGGCATTATGAATAGTAACTACGGTAAATTTTATTTACCATAGTTAAAGGTAAATCGGGTAATTAAGGGTAAATATAAGATTATAAAATTACCCTAACACCTTCCAAAATCATATTGGATGACTAAAAGTCGACCCGTATCACCTAAGGGTCGGATTTGATTCATTTAATAGACTTTTTTCCATGAAAATAATTTAATTATTATTAAAACCAAAGAATGTGACAACATGTCACTTTTTTAAATCTTATAAGTATAATAATTTTAATTTGGTGATAAACTTAATGCAACTTCAAACATGAATAGTCTCTAGAAATCTAATACAATTATCTACATCATAGGAATTTATTTATAATTTTTAGGGATTAAATAATTATCATTAATTATGACACAATAGTGATGTTGAAATTATTTTTCTAATTAAAATATCAAATAAATTGTTTTAAAAATATTAAAATAAATATTATATGAACTATTTAATGTGCTAAAATAATTTTCAAGATACATATGAAATTTTATGAATCTATTAAAGCTTTTAGTTTGAACATATATTCTGTATATATTTTATTTAAATTCAAATAAATGAATAGTGTCAAAATTGACACTATTGTTAATTTATAAAAATAACATATTATAAAATTGTTTAAAAATCACAAAAATATTTAAAAATTATAAATTAAAATTTATATGGTCGAAAATGTCATAAAGTGTCAAATTATGGAAAATTCACAACACATATGTAATTATTTATAATAATTTAAAATTTAGAATATTATTACCACAAATAAAATTAAATTGATAAATAAGGATAAATCAAGTTGATAATGTTTAAAATAAATTCCTAACATGTCTAAATTTTATTGGTTGATGATATTACAACCCTATCTCATCTAAGCTTCGGATATGAGTCATTTTGGAAGTTTTTAAGTGGGGTTGGGATTTAATATAAACTAATATTTCTTATATTTCCAAAGGTGCCCCTCTCCTCCCTTATAAAAGGGCACCTCCTCCCTATCCTCCTCACACAAATTTGAGCCTTCAAGCTCAGCCAAAACCTGCCCATTTCACTTCCCCACTTCCTTAGAAACCTTCTATAGGTACTGGTCTTATCAAAAGACCAACTCTAGTGCCTTAAGAGAAAGTTTAAAGGAGGCACTTCGAGAAAGAGGTAATACCTTCTACCGTTTTCTTCAAGTTCCATTCTTCTTATACTACCTATTATTTAGTTATTTCATTATGAGGTAATAACATCAGTATCACTTATATACTGATATGTTATTATAAATATGAAACAACCTTATTTCACCTCTTATCCATCCTATAGAAAACGAAATCACCGCGCGTGCGTACGTACGGAATACCGTCTCCACGCCGTGGTGTAATCTATTTTCCACCACCACCTTACTTGGATGGGAAGAAGGGTGAAATTAATATGATTATTGTAAAGTGTTATTGATTCTGAAATAGTATACATACACTCCAATACAATTCCACGATCATGGGAACGATATCATCACTCATGCGTACGTACGGAATACCGTCTCCACGATGTGATGTGATTTGTTCTACATGATCTTCATTAAATAATGATTATAGAAATGAATTGAATGAATGAGTATGATATATATTACACTAATACCATTCTGGAAATAAGGTATCTATAACCTAAAAATAAAAATAAGAATTTATTCGACAAAACACACATAAGAACAAAAAGTAATAAACACCCGAGTAACAAGTAACAATGAAATATTACTAATAATAAGCTAAGAATATGACCATATATGATATCATAAAAATAAGTATGATTTCGGAATAAGTCAATAAAATTATTTAAATCATTATACACGAGGTTTGGACACTTAAGAAGCAAATTGGACCTAAGGTAAGAGAAAATATCACAATCTCATTTTTATCTGAGATTGTTTATACTTTGGTATTTACTGGGGTGTATTTTATCATCCAAATTCATGTTCTCTCAATATGTAATATTATTTCCATCCACCTACAATTTTTTAAATCCAATTTTACCCTTCGGTGAGTTTTTAGTGAAAGATATGAAAGGAATCTTTTGTCGTTTTTCATACGAGGTACTTTTTGACTTTTCCGACAAAAGTACGAGAAGAATGTTTTTTTAACTTATACGGCATGAATGGATTTTTAAAAAATTATTTCTAAGAAGCTTACTTTACAAGTTTTCAAGTTTATTTTTAATTAAATTCTTTTAGTTTATAATTTTATGACATGTTAATAAAGGAAAAGTGTTTTTGAAGTAGAAAGGATATTTTCCTCAAGAATGGAGTTCAAGTGTTTTATCAAAATTATGTTCCATCTAAGATAATAAAGGGTTCTGTTTCTATCCATATTATTACATTTATTTGACTATGTTGTGATGGAATTATTTTTATGAATTCCTTTATCTTATATTAATTGTTTTATGATGTCACGATGTTTAAGAATCCCATTTTTATTACATGGGTTATGCTATGATGTATGGTTTATGATTTTGTAGCACACATAAGAATGGTATCATTATGAGATGGGTGGGACCTATATCTCCCTCCAATGCATTGGGTAAAGATTTTATATCTCATGAGATAGACATGGCTGGAACGGTAGGTTAAACTGGTTCAGTGAAACAGGACTGAAACAAGGAGTGAACTCAGTTCAGAAATGGACTTTGTCCACTAGGATAGTCTTGGCAATGAGTCTTGACTAATAAGAAATGATTCTATATGATTATGTGTATATTCCACAAAGTTTCATGTTTTAAGTTATGATTATTGGGATTTCATTTCACTACTATGATTTATCCCATGTTATGAAATTATGCTCTCTTTTGCAGGTTAAGATTTCCAAAATGTTATGTTCTTATGAATATGATGTGATTGATATTTCTTTTGTTTACCCTTACTGAGCATTAGAGATAACCCTTTTGTATGTTTTCTTTCCCCAGGTCAGGAAGAATCTTATTAAGTAAGATATGCCAAAAGGGACTATAGATATGATGAAATAAATGGGAGACAGTGTAAACGCTTTATGAACCAGTTGTTTATGTTTCCCAGTTTCTAAAGACACTATACCTATACGGTACTTTCATGGTTTTGTTATATGTTGTAATAAGTATGTTTAAATTTTGAAGTAATAACAATGTATGTAAAGTATGGTTCGTTATATTGGGTGAAAGTACATCCTTTGTTTTGTTTCAGGTTTCAGTGTAATAGACTTTTTCAGAAAGAATTAAGACAGCTCAGAAGGCTGATCAATCTTTGTAAGAAAAGGTATAATTCATTAAGAATGTTAAGTTTACTTATTTTAATATTAAAAAATAAGGTATTTTATGATTTGGGAAACAATTATGTGTGCCTTTTGATTCATAGTTGAGAAATTAGTTGTTGAACAAAGCTCATAGTTCTTCATTTTTTATTCATATGAGTAGTACTAAGATGTACCGAGACCTTAAGAAGTGTTACTGGTGGGGTGGAATGAAAATAAATATTACTAAGTTTAACATGAAGTGTTTAACTTTTCAACATGTTAAATCATAAAGAGAGTTATCTAATGGCGTGATACAACCTTTTCCAATTTTAGAGTGAAAATTGTAGAATATATCAATGGATTTAATGGTGGGTTTTATAAATAATTGTCAAGGTAATAGTGCAATTTGGGTTATTATTGATCGATTAACTAAATCTGAACATTTATTTCCCATTTGAGATATAGTGTCTTTAGATCAGATTTCTAGACTATATCTAAAAGAGATTATGAGGTTACATGGAGTGAATATCTCCATTATATTAGACTATGATCCCAAGTTCACATACAATTTTTATAAAGGACATCAGAAGTCATTAGGTACTGATTGAAATTTTAGTACATCTTTTCATCCTCAATTCGATGGACGGTCTGAGCAGACGATTCAGACCTTAGAATATATGATTCATTATTGCTCAATGGATTAAGAAGTTGATATCAACACCTTTCTTTGGTTTAGTTTTCTTATAATAATATTTTTCATTCTAGTTTACAAATGACACATTTTGAGGCATTATATGGGAAGTGGTGTTTAACACCAGATTTTTGGGATGATGCAGGATAAAGGAAGTTAATGGGACCGGAGTTGGTAGAGGAAACAAAAAATAAAGTTAAGTTGATTCAGTGAAACATGAGGAAAGCTCAGAGCAGACATAAGAGTTATACAGATAACCAGAGAAAATATCTTTCTTTCGAGGTAGGTGATCATGTCTTTTTAAAAGTTTCTCTATATAAAAGTTTGATATGTTTTGGTAAGAAGGGGAAGCTGAGTCCACGGTTCATTAGACCATATGAAATTCTAGAGAAAGTTAGAACATTTTCCTACCGAGTGGCCTTACCTTTGAGTTTATCTTTGGTAAACAATGTATTTCATGTTTCAATATTCAGGAAATATGTATCATACTCATCTCATGTTTTGAGACCTGGAGTAGTTCAGCTGGAAGAGAATCTTTCTTATAAGGAATAACCAGTTTAGATTCCTGATCATAGATAGAAAGTTTTAAGGAATAATACAATTCATCTGGTTAAGGTTTTATGACAAAATAATATGGTTGAAGAGGCAACATGAGAATCTAAAAATTCTGTGAGGGAAAAATATCCCCACTTATTTGATAAGTGAATAAAATTACGAGGATGCAATTTGTAAAAGGAATGAAGGATGTAACATACCAGGTAATTATAGAATAATACATTTTCATATTTATTAATAATATGAATTAGATATTAAATTTACTAAAAAAGTGATTCAATGTTTGATACCATACCCTACATGAAATAATGAGTTTCTCCTAAATTTTGCATTTCACGCAAGATTGAGTTATAACGAAAAATAATATATTGTTAATATTATTATTTTAAGTAGTAGTTATTTATTAGACATTATGTCAATGAGAATAAACAGGAATAAATATATTATGTTTACACATGTTTATAATTTTTTTATATTCATCCAATAACTTTTATATGCTTAAAATATGAATAAATCCAATTTTAAGTATAAAAAGCTTCTTATTTTTAAAAGGCAGTTCTACTACTTTTTAACAGATAACCCATTTTAAATCCAATTTTTGGAACTTTAATTGATTTTATATGTCAAAATAAAATTCATTTTTGAAATAGAAACATAAAAATTAGTTTAGTGTGATTTTTTGGTACTTTTCTGTAAAGTTTCAGTTTTTAATGAATATTGAAAAAAAATGAATTTTAATTCAAAAATTCTTTTTCATAAAATTTATTTATAGGGATAAATTATATTTTTAAATTGTTTTAAAGTTTAATTATATTATTTTTTATCAATTAACCCAATTTAGGTCATTGTAATCAATTTCACTTTGAAATTTAATATAAAAACTTAGCAAACTTTTGAACATTTTTACTTTATATACCTGCTGTCACATCCCGTCTGCAAGATTAAATTTAAATTAATTTCTACCACTTATGTGATTTTAACTTGGAAAAATATAGTCAATATTTGTAATAATCACAATTTATAATGTCTAATAATGTCAAATTATTTTTTACCAAAAATATAGTGAAAGTGATTAAAATTAATTACAATGATTAAGAGAAAAATTAGCTTAATAAAGGACAAAACCTTAAACATAAGGGCCCAAATGACCTATAAACATGTAAAAAATACATTTTATAGCCATATTTAAAACCTATACTCCTTTGGATCTAATTTTTACCATTATTTGATCCAATTGACATGGTAAAAACGTGGGTGGAAATCCCTTCTCAAAAATTTACATGAGTTCCACTCTTCCTCCACTACAAAAAGGCACTCACTCCCCCACTTACTCACACCTCTAAATCCAATTTGGATCAACCAAGATCTTCCTAGATTGATCCTCAACATCCATTCCATAATCCTGTAGGCCTTACCTTGGGAATAAATCCATCCAAGGAATTCATTTGGTGTAAACCAAAAGGAGTTACCCAAATAATAGGTAACACCCTTCCTTAAGCTCTTTTATATTATTTTCATTCTCCACTTACTCAGATATTATTATTACATGAATAAATAATAAAATCAGTATAATAAATATAATTTAATATTTTTATGTTAATTTTTCTATATAAACTTACACACACATCCATCTAATGGGTAACGAACTTACCGTTCTTGTGTATGGAGAACTACCACCTCACGAAATGATGTTATTCATTTTTCCTTTACCACCATTCATGGCTGAGAATTATGATAGACACTATGTTTATATATGATATATATTATATTTATCACTCCTTTATGATTCTTTAATTATTTTATAACACATACCTTTATACATTCTATTTTGTGTAAATATGATAACATCATTTGTGGAAGTGTGGATTACCACCTCCTCAAAGTGATGTGATACGTTCACACACGACATAGAAAATATTAATGATGAATTTCATTAAATATATGTGACATAAATAACTTATACATGATATTCATGAAATATTTAACTTTCTATAAATATAAAACATAATTTTCTTTAACACTTTTCCACACACCGAAAAAGTGATAGCGTTGTTCGTGTATGTGTGGCTACCACCTCCTCGAAGTAATGTGATTCAGTTTACATCACCAGAATTATATATATAAGTATATATTATTAAATAATATTTTATATATGATATAATTATCATTATTTAAAGTTAAATTGTTATTTACCTTTTTTTCATAACAATCACTGAAAAATGAGAAAGTTACTCATGCGTATGTACGACCTATCGTCTCTATGATTGTAACATTGGTTCATTTTTCATAACCATATTTCATTATTAGTTTTAAAAGTGTAATTAATATATATATATGATAATTATTTCATGATTATTATTTTTTATATTTTCATATAATAACCCCTTTGACTATATATGACCTACCAAAGTCATTTTGACACATAAACCAAATATGATCAAAACACCCGACGTAATCTTAATTGTTTAAGTAGATGTATAAAACATTTTAATAAGTGAAATAAAAGTAAAAAATAAACTTAAAAAATGTTATCAAGAAATTATATAATTAATGTAATTTTATTATTCAAGAAGGTAAATACACACCTGACAAGTCAGATCCAAGGTAAGAGATTTTGTATCAATCTCCTTTCGTCAAGGCATTTCTTGATTATATGCACCTTTATTATTTTATTAGGTGTCTATACAGCCAATTTGACATTATATATCCATATTTAATCAATTATAATGTTATTTAATGTTTTATTAAATGTTATTATTTCATGTAGATTATGATTTAAATGTTCAAAGTGGTATGAGACTCTTTGAATGTTTAAAGATATAATACTTTCTTCATGTGAATATTCTTGATATTATTTTTCATATTTATTTTATATATATATAAAAAGGGTTATAAAGGAAACTTCATGTATATTTTTAATTTCATTCAAATGTCTTTAAAATAATCTTTTTACATGCTTTATACAAAACATTTTTACAAATGATAAAAGGAATGCTCTATTCTTAACATACACGGTGAAAAATATTTTTCCACCTTTGTGGGAATTATTTTACATTGGATTCCTTTAAAATATTCCATGTTTTCTTAATTTGAAAACATTATTTTTATTTTTTGGGTATTTTATATTCAAAATGATTTTTAAAATGGATTTATTATTCCAATATCTTGAAATTTTTTCTTGTGATTACAAATGAAATTTTATGAGTGAAATGTTGAAAATTGAAATCTTTTATGTGTTGTGATTATATAAATTATACTTGTACATTTGATGGGTGGTTCTATAATAAACCAAGTATGGGTGGTTCCGTGATAAACCAATGATTGGTGGGTCCATGATATCCCTCCAATGCATTGGGTATGGAAGTCGGTCATATGACTATTCCAATTGTAAGAGTGACATGTATGGAAGTCAATTGTATGATTATTATATTTATAAGAGTGACAAGTATAATGATGTTCTAAGTTACCTTTATGTATTTTATTTTCTTGTAATGGGTTTTATGGTAATCTTGTGATTATAAAAAAAGTGTGAAATGATATTATTATCAAAGAAAATTATTTACTACTTATCAAGGTGAAAAGTATTATTTCATGTTAAAGTTTTCATAAGACTTTAATGATTATAAATGGACTAATGATTTCCTTATTTTTATCGCTTACTAAACTTTTTATGCTCAGCCCATGTTTTTAATGCTTTTCAAATGAATTAACGATGAGTAAGGGATTAGAAGAATTCATGTTGATAGTCGTGAAGATTTTTTATTAAAGAGATCATGCTTTATTTTAAAAGTTTTAGATTTTGGAAAAAATGGATACTATTCGGAAGTGTCTACTCTGTATTTTATTATTTTTTATGTATGAGTTATGACATAATTCTCTCAAACTATAAACCTAAAAAGATCCTCAATGTGAGATAAAGTAAAATTATTGACTTAAATCAAGATTATGTAATGTTTTAAGGATAGGCCCTTATAGCGCAAACTAGTGGGTAGGTCATAGCCCCCCAAAGGGATAACCCACCCATTATATAGGCATATAAACCCCCTTACAATATTAGCTCAAAGACCCTTAAAAATCATGCCCCGAAAGGCCCAAACCACTATGGTCATCCTAGAATGCACCACTGCTAGGTCGCCACCGAACACACCTCTTTAATTTGAAAAATGAACAACCTACCTGTCATTGTCTCACCAGACACCATCTTGCATTGACACACACAACCGTCGTACCACTGTCCCTACTGTCAAGAAGGGGTTTTCTGTTCCCATTTGATATACCACTTCTAGATTAACCACCCTGCCCCTGCACCCCACCACCACCAGCAAGAATCCGTATTGTCTACCACAGAAATCCATTACACTGGCAGCCTCGCACGTTGGTTCCACTGTAAGGGCCTTCATACCAGCATGCACACCACCTACCACACCGCTCATCCCCATGCCAGGAATTGCCTCACCGCCAAAACCTAAAATAAATTATGGTATGCACCAGTGCTACCTCACCACCATTGGAAGAACCTGCCACCGTAGATGCCAGTTAGCATCGCCGCCCACCCTTGTTGAGCACTGCCTCACCACCATGGCCCGTCTTTATACCGAATTCCGAATAGCTGATCGACCCTGCCGTCAAGCGGGGGCTAAACCTTCCACTGCCCTTTCCAAATGCAAGGGCCCACATACGTTGTACACACATACATCACCCCCCCAATTTAAATGAGTGGGGTGAAGAATGTGACAGCTGGGATTTGAACCCTAGCCACCCTGGATGATGTTGGGGCATATTGTACCACTCAGGCACACCCCCATATGCTATTTGTAATTATAATTATAAATAAATAAATAAATATTTAAATAATTATAAAATTATAATAAATATATATAATTATATAAATATATTTATAAAATTATTTATTATATATATATAATTATAAATAAATATATCATTATTTATAACTATAAATATAAATAAATAAATATATATTTATTATATATATATAATTTTATAAATATATGTAATAACATAAATAAATTTTTAAGATTAGACATTTATCAGCTTTTTTAGCACTGATAAAGATACCCATTTATCAGTGCTAAAAAACATTGATAAAGGGGCATCTTTATCAGTGTTTTCTGTTTTAGCATTGATAAAATTACTCTTTATCAACATTTTTTTGAAATGTGATGATAAAAGTCTTAAAGGTTCTTATAAAAATAACCCTAATCGAGGGATGCCTCCACCCACACTTTCAATCTTTCATGGAACCAGAGTGATGTCGCCTCTCTTGCCGGACTCTACTACTACTGCCATTTGTTTTCTTGACGAGTTGATCTCTCCAAATCTAAGTTACATGTCAACATTTGCACTGTTAGCACATATATTTATCCATTCACACCTCACCGAACCCTACTACGTGTGTTTTCACTTCTTCTCGACAAATAGAACAAATATCCCTAACACCAATCCTCCATTCATGACAGTGCAAGAATGAGGTATCATTATTATGATGCACCACCCCTGCATGTTGATCCTCTCCCTGTGTAGCATACTCCATACATCGAGTTCCCTTATGGATCGACCACCCTCCCTCCACCCAACAACGGACCAACCCAATACCCCTCCTCTTTGTTTTCTCTACATCATAGGATCCTGATGCCACCTCATTTCCACTCTGTTACACACCAGGCTCGACCTGCAGTCATGATGCACTAATCAAAATTGATCTCATCCTTCATCATCATCTGATACACACACAACATAGTGAGATATGCATTTGTCGAGATCTGCATTTGTTGTGAGTTTTAGTCCCACACAAATTCATTCTTCATCTCCTTCGCAACAACCTAACACTAACCCACACACAACTAATACCAGAAACCAATAGAAATTTATAATTTTTATTAAAATCAATTATTACTTTTATAAATTTATAAATTATAATCAATATAACTTTATAATTTCTTATAAGTACAATTTTTTATATTTATACTTCTAGATATTTTCTTATACTTATATTTAAATCTATAAATTATATAGTATATCGTATTATTCTTATATAATTTGTATATAAACTTATGTTAAATATTTATAATTTTATAGTTTTATACGTTTTGAGATTTATATACTTTTATAAATTTTATAGTATATTATATTATACAAATTTAATTTAATAATAATTTTTTATTAAATATTTATACTTTTATTGTTTTATTCATTTATAAATTTATAAAATTTTATAAATTTTATAGTATATCATATTATACATATACAATTTAAATATAAAATTTTATTAATTATTTATACCTTTACAGTTTTCTAGATTTATAAATTAATATAAAATTTTAGTTTTATTCATTATAAATTATTATACTTTTATACTTTCATAAAATTTACTTTTATATATTATAATTTTATACTTTTATAAATTTGTAAAACTACATACTTTTATAAATCATGTATAATTTTATAACATATATGTACTTTTATATGGTTTTATAAATTTATATAAATTTATAAATTTATATACATTTTTAATTTATTCTTTTATAGCTATATAATTTTGTTTCAATTTTATTAATATTTTAATAGTTGTATACTTTCATAAATTCACTATTAGTGTTGAAAATATTTTAAAAAATATAATAATTTATTTTTTTATTTGTGAAACCATTATTATATTCAATAACCATATTTTATATTATAAAAATGGTTTTAAAATAATATTTCTTTTATTTTTTTATATTTCCATTATTATATTTAATAGTCGTATTTTCATTGGTTATTTATAATGTAAATGTGATTTTATACTTCATTTATACTCATACAAAAAGGGTTTTGATCATTAAAAATATGAAATAAATTATCCATTGATCGTTAATCCTTCATGGTGATAGTTATATCATTTAGTCTTATAATGAATCATTTACTCTACCTTAAAATATTTTCATTTTCATTTTCAAAAAGTTGAGAAATGCTCAAGGGATTGTGCCTCAATCCATCAACAAAGAGAATGTTATTTGATCCAAAATTCTTTACTATAATTTTAGTGCTTCATACACCATTAAATTTATGTGAAAAATAGTTTTTAAAAGTGAAATATCCTCCATTATATTTATGAATTTCCTTAAATATGTTTTTTTGATCATGTGGGATAATAAACCATTTTGTAAGATCCAATTATTTTTTTATTTTTGTTTTTTATTCCTCCTTAACCACCATTCCTTACTCTTTATCATTCCTTTTATTGATAGATTTGGAGATTCCTTTTTGTATTAGTTGATCTGGCAGTAATGTAAAATAATTATTGTAGCTATCTTTGACTCGATCACACCTTCCATAAGTTTTCTCAAGCGCAAAAAATCACTTTTCAATATCACCTTTCTTCTTAGA
This sequence comes from Viscum album, assembly GCA_963277665.1. Taxonomy (NCBI): domain Eukaryota; kingdom Viridiplantae; phylum Streptophyta; class Magnoliopsida; order Santalales; family Viscaceae; genus Viscum; species Viscum album. Next base: position 1,220,891,826 of record OY728131.1, on the reverse strand, counting down.
TGATATCATGGTTAGCTTCTTATAAATTCAAAATTTATCCCCCTTAAAATCCTAGCCTCTCTTTGACTAGGGGAAATACATATTTTACCAACATGTATATTAATTTTTTTTCATAATACTCAGTACCAACATATTCCTTTAAACAAAAATCTTCATATCATTTGGGATTTCAGATTCTCAAAATTTTCTCATTATATTTTCTTTAGATTTGAACTCCAAATATTTTCTTTAATTTATCCATTCTTATATGTTCTCTATTTAACCTTGAATTTTCCCTTAGTCTTAGTCTTATATCTATTATTTTAATTATCTCATTGAATTTGGGGTTTTTAAAACAATAACATGATGTATAAATGTGTGTATCACCTTTATTTAGTTATTTTGTTACTTTCTCCCCATTATTGTCATATCTGTCACTAAAATTTTTTACTTATTGATTATACATGAAAAGTGTATACTACTAATTTGGATAATAGTCACATTATTTTGGAAAAAAACCATCATTTTACATAGGTTTATAATTTTCTCCAATATCCTTGACTGAATTTATAATCTCAAACTTAAATTTATTCAAGGAATTTTCAGCTTCAATAAACTTTTCCTCAAGGAATTTAGACTCCTCATTAATGAAAACCAAGTCTTCTATAGTATTATCAAGCATATTCCCTATTTATTTAAGTATTTCATTTTGATCATCAATCTTCCATTTGAAACTCAATTCCATCCCTATAATCTATTTGAATTTTTATTTATAAAGAGATTTCTTTAAAGATCCATTCTCATTTTTCAAATACTCTTTATCCCATTTAATATTTCCATTTTATTTCATGCAATTCATGAGATATATCTTCAATTGAACATCCATTGAAGTTTCTTTGTAACTAACCTATTTATTAATTCATTCACTTTGATTTGCTGTTAGATTCTAAGGGGATGAGTCACAGGAAACAAAATAAAATAATAACTATCATCCTCATCTACTTCATCTCCTGAATAGTTATTATTGAATTTTGTTTTCTAAGACTCATCCCCCATATCTTATAGACATGCACTTATGTTTCTTGAAATAATTTGAGCAGTATTCATATCATACCAATGGATTAATTATTTTCTTAAATTCAATTACCCATTTCATTCAAAGCATGATGAAATTATTTGAAGCATTCAAATGTTGGGTTACCCTTATTTTAAAGAACCATTTTTGTGTATTTATTTATTTTGAAAAATATTAATATTAATGAATCAAATAGGATTAATATAAATAGAAAATGGATGGATTCTAATTTTATGATAAAAGAGTATGAAGATGAGGTGAAAAAGTTCATCAAGTTTGCAAAAGATCATACAAATGAACCTTCTCAAATCATTTTTTTATGTTTACACTATCATTATTCAAGACTAATTACTCCAGAGGAGTTGTAATAACACTTGATCTATCACAGAATAGATCAAAGTTATAAATATTAGAATAAACACAGGTAAAAAGTGAATATAGCTAGTGACTGGGACAACACTGCATTTTATGGATCATTTGATATGATTATAAGCGTGTAAAATAAAGAAGACCATATTGAGGATGTGATTATAGGTGTGAATGATGATGAAGATCATATTGAGGAAATTATAATGATAGTTTAATACGATCTTCATGAATATTCAAATTTTTTTGAGAAGTTAAAGAGTTACGAAAAGACACTATTGTATACTAGTTGAACTAAATGTACAACATTGCAATCTATACTAATGATGTATAATTTAAAAGCTATCAATGGATGGAATGATTCCGGTTTTATTAAACTACTTGATCTCTTGAAAGATATTCTCCCAGAAGATAATGATCTCCCTAGCAGAACATATGATGCTAAACGAATACTACATTCAATGAGTATGATATTTTAAAGAATACATGCTTGACCAAATGGCTGTATACTATTTCTCAAGGACCACAAATCACTTAAATAATGACCAAACTGCAGTTATTATTGATACAAGAAAGGTGAATCAGGTTCTATGAAAGTTTTATGGTAATTTTTAATCATTCCAAGGTTTAACCACCTATATGGATGTGAGGAGACTGTAAGGAAATTAACATGGCACACATATATAAGAAATAAATATGGGAAACTTCATCACTCGATAGACTCTCCTTAGTGTAATAGAATTGATCATGAGTATCCTAAATTTTGAAATGAGATGAGAAACCTTCTTCTTGTGTTATTTACAAATGAAGTGATTCCTTTTGGTGGTCAAAGTACCACTCATAATACATGGCCTGTTATGTTAGTAAATTATAACTTCCCACCATGGTTACACATGAAAAATAAATAAATTATGTTATCTTTGATTATATCAAGACCAAAACAACCAGGTAATGATATTGATGTTTATTTTAATCAATTGATTGAATATTTGAAATTATTGTGGGATTCAGGTGTTACATTGTATGATGCTTATAGAAATGAATATTTCATGTTGAGATCCATGTTTCATGCGATGATAAATGACTTTGATGCTTATGAAAATTTGTTAGGATATAACATTAAAGTAACTCAAGGGTGTCCCATTTGTAAACAAGGTACACAGTCAATTACATTGAATTATTCATTGAAAACCATGTTTCTAGGATATCATAGATTTCTACCCTGATGACATAAGTACTGATCTTGTACGACATCATTCAATGTGAGTTTGGAATAACGTACAACACCATCTCTACTAAAATATAATCAACTATTTGAGAAATTAAAAGATATGGAAACTTCTTTTGGTAAACCATTTTCAAAAAACCTTATGAAATTTGATTGGAAAAAGAGATTAGTTTTTTTGAAATAACATACTAGAATTTTCGATACATCATAAATTTTCTTGATGTTATGCATGTTGAAAAAACTGTACGTGATAGGGTCATTGACACATTACTAAATGCATCTAACAAAACAAAGGATGGAATTAAGGCTAGGTTGGACATGATTGATGATGAACATGGATTTCACATGAATTTTTCATAATTTAATAATTTAGTTTTAATTATTTTTCTAACCGCTTTTAGCATTTTTAGTTTGTTTTGTAGTTTTTTAGTATTTTAGATATTTTGATAATTTTTAGTTAATTTTTATACCAATATTAGTAATGTAGTATTTTATTAGTTTTTTAAATTTTAAATTTTATTATTATGTCTATAACTATTAATTTAATTTAACATGTAACCCTATTTTATTTAATTATATATATATATGAATTTATTTATATATTTTAATTTTTTTAGTTTATTTTTATTTTTATTAGTTTATATTTATTTTATACTTTATTAACATTTAATGTATAACACTTTTTATTTTTAGGAGTTTATTTTTTATTAGTTATATTAATTTTATATTTTTAAAACTATAATATTATTATTATTAGTTTTTATAACATTAGTTTTATTATTAGTTTATTATTTATTTATTAAATTATATTGATATTTTATATTAGTATTATTATTATGTACACAGATTAAAATTTTATCTAACTACTAATTTTATTTTATTTTATATATTAGTATTTCTAATTTTATGTACCTATATATATTTATGTAGCCTAATTAATTTTAGATGAGTAATTATTTACATAAATTTATTTTATTTTTTTTATTATTATTTTAATCTAACATTTATTAATATTAACATTTTTAATTTTCTTCAACTGCTTTTCCATTTTTATTTTACTTAAATGCATACCATTTTTAACTCTCATTAATTGGTTTTTCCATTTTTTTTCAATTGATGTTTTCTTATTAATTATAGGCACCTCCTCTCCTATTCAAATATTCCATCTCCTCTGGTGCTGCAAATATCTGGCCACCACCTGCAACCCATCACATCACCTCCTTCCCTAATATCTCTAGTGTCCCACCCCCTCTACCTTCCCCCTCTTGCGCCCCTCCCCCTTCCCCCCTCCCCCTTCCCCTCCCTACTGTCACACCACCCCCCTCCACCACCCCTTCCCCTCCCCCCTTCCCCTCGTGTCTTTTACCTCACCCCCTCTCCCCCCTCCTTTGCCACCCCCTGGCCACCAAAACCCGTTGCTGCCCCTTCACCTACACAGACGTGCTGACCCTCATCTCCAGCATTACTGTTTGTGACACCCCAACACCAAGAAACATGCACCATGTCCAGGTCCTCCTATATATCCACTACATAGCCTCGCTTTCTGCCTCCCTTCAGTGCCACCACGATACTGCTTCCTCTGTCTATTGATCATGCGCACCAACTTCACATTCTCCATCCCGCTTCCCAACCATCCCCGCTTGAAACCCTAGTAGTAGTGGTTCCTTGATTCCTCCATTCTAGGTGGGTACGTTATTGGTTGAGGTCTGTTGTTGGTGCATGATGCCATAAACAATTCACTTGCATTCAGAGAGTGAGGAGCCTCACGTTTCATTACACAACAGGTGTGCAGACCGATCTGATAATTTTTTCAAATAACGTGGGTAACATTTTAATGATTTATCATTTTATTACCATACATAATTTTGAGATTGTGATGTCGTGGTAAATTTATTTGTGTCAGGGTGTTGATTGAGGAATTAAATTTGCTGCACATTCCAGGCTGATGTTTTTATTTTGTGGTTAATTTGTCAATTGAATTTACTTTCATTTGAATTTTTATCTACTCTAATTAAAATTTCACTAGAATTAATTTTTGAAATTGAAATTGGACATTTTAATTATCAATTAATTTAGTGATACTAATAAATTTAATTGTTTTGATTGACTATAATGCAAATAGGTGGTGCAACTTTGAGAGAAAAGGACTATGCCATTTTTCCATTTGGTTTGGTTTTAAAAATCATTTGATAATTTATTTATAACACCAAAGAACAATACCTTAAATAAATTTGAAGAAAAAAATAAGCCTCTAAAAAAGGATTTATAAATTTTGAACTGGTGATAATTGAGCTTGATAAATATTTGATCACATGAGGAAATAGTTTTTCATGGCTGCACAATAATTTGATTACGACGTCAGTATTCCAAACAAAATTTTCTAACTCAAAGTTCATCATTATTTGTTCCACTACATTTTATTTTGTTTTGTTCACTTTCTCAATTTTTAGTTTTATTAAAATAATTAAAAAATATATATATAAGAATTATCTCATCCGATTTTCCGTCTAAAAATTGTCTAACTAGATATTTTTTTAGAAAACTAGAGTCCATTCTCTCTCTATGGTTCGACCCTGCTTGCCACTTTTACTATAGCCAATTGGTTATAAAAATTTAAAAATTTTATGTGTTACGATGCACATACCCAAATTTCTAGAGACATTTTTAGGGATCACACACACATCAATAATTAAGAAATTATTAAGTAGACATTTCTTTAGGAATTTTTCGCCTTGATAGTGAACACTCATAATTCAGCTCCATTGAAAAATGACCCGCCTCTTGATCAAGAACCAGAACACAAAAAAATGGAAAGATTCAATTGAAACATCTACTAAAAATAAAATTAATCAATGGGAGGAAATCCTTGAAACTCACATTACAACCCTTCATAGTGGACAAGTCCACCCCCTCATCCAAAACTATCTCAATAATCAAAGGCCTTAGACTATTATGAGATAGGAATTGAGACCCAACATAGTTGGAGTCCACTGAGGCATAACATGACCCAAAATTCAAGTGAAAAACTTTGAATTAAATCCATTGATGATAAAACTACTCCAACAACATGAAAAATTTCATGTTTTGAGCAGTGAATACCCTCATATGCATGTGAATAGATTTCTCAAAGTTTGTGACACATTTAAATACAATGGGGTGACCGAAGATGCGTTGATCCAGAGACTATTTCCATTATCATTATAAGGGAAAGCTAAGGATTAGTTGGAATGTCTAGACCAAGATACAGTATTTACCTGGGAAGTTCTGATATTTTGTTTTGGATCAATATTACACAACTGCACAATCCTTAAAAACAAGAGATACATCGAATCCTTTTTCCAAAATGATTACAAATCATTAGGAGAAGCTTGAGAAAGATTCAAGTCCATGTTATGGAATTTTACTCATCATGGGTTGAAGTTAGTGAACCAATTACAAGCATTCTAATATGGACTTAAACCTAAGAGTAAGTCCACAATCAACATAACTACTGGAAATGCATTCATGGAAATGGATCTTTAAGATCTATACATATTAATTAAAAACATGACAGAACATAGTTTCCAGTAGCCAGAATATTTTTCAAGAAGGAAAGAAGAAGCACATTAAGTTGATTCTCACACATTTATAGCAGCAAATTTTTTAATTTCTCAATATTATGATTGAAAACCTATCAGTAATCCCACCTAAGACAATCCATGTAGCTTAAGATGAACACTTCCCACACCACGGTGGTCCTCATAATTATCCCATGTGTCTATATAACACCTATGAGAACAATATGTCTACAGATAATTTTGTTAGTTACAATAGTGGAAATTATAAAAACAATTACAACACAAACTGGAAAAGTAATAACTAAAATTAAGGTTGGAAAGAACTGGTGGCTACTAATCCAATGAATTAGAACATCGGTCTACCTGGGTTTCTTGTTCAATCTTCCTTCAGACTTACTATGAAATCACAAGATCAAGGATCTCAATAGAAATACTGACCACTATTTCATTAATAACAATAGTACAAGGATAAAAAACAAACAATAGGCTTTTCCCCTCCTACAATACTAGTTCAACTAGATTGGGGAGTAACTATAGTAAAATTAATGATGTCCAATCTATCAAGGTTTGAGTTACAAGAGATTAAAACCCAAAACTTGTAGACAATAACCTAAAACTTGTATAAAAACACCCAAAACTTAAAATCATCCATGTGAAATATTAAAAATCATGTCATTCAATTAGGTTAACAAATGCAAGATTGAAAATAGGGAACTATACCAAGTAACATAAGAGTTAACCCAAGAGAAGAGGAAAAAACTATTACATTATGTAGTGGCACACAATTTCTAGATCAACAAATGCCTGAAACTTAACCAACATATAAAAAACCTACACTTACCACTAAGAACAATGACTCAACAAACAAAGAAATTCAACTTAAAGATAAAGAGGAGGAAGATCAAAACAAACTTGAAAAAATTGAAATGGAAAGAAAAGAAAAGGAAAATGAGTCACTCAATGAAATATTAAAATCTCACACACCACCATCACCATTTCCACAAAGACTAAAGCAAAGGAATTTGAATGCCCAATTTGTGAAATTCATGGAGATTCTCAAGAATATTCACATAAATATCCCTTTTTAGGAATCATTTACACAAATTCCCCACTATGATAAATTTATTAAGGAGATTTTGTTAAAAATAAGAAAACTAAATGATGTGGGAACAATCATAATGCACGAGGAATTTTCAATAGTCATACCCAGATCCATACCTCCTAAACTAAGAGACCCTGTTAGTTTCACCATTCCTTTCAATATTGGAGGATTTCAATTTGTAAGAGCTTTGTGAAACCTTAGAGTCAGTGTAAACCTCATGCCATCTGGAGTTCTTGAAGAACTTGGAATCACATAATTAAAGCTAACATGGGTCACTTTGAAAATAGTGGATTGATCAGTGAAGCATACCTGAAGAATTATAGAGTACATTCTTGACAAGGTTGATAAATATTACTTCCCTAGTGATTTAAATGTACTTGATATGGATTAATATAAATATGTCCTACTAATTAATGGGAGACATTTCTTAGAAACATGTAGAGTACTAGTTGTTGTACAAAAGGGAAAATTAATTTTTAGAGTTGGAGAAGAAAACATAACATTTGATGTCTTGAATGCTATGGAAAAACCATATACAACTAATTGTCATTTCTTGGATATGATTTAAGAATGGGATGAGTTGGTAAGGGATCAATTTAATCTCTAGGATTTAAAAAATATAAATGAGTAGTTAACTAAATCAATACAAGAAATATAATTCATCAGAAACACCATCAAGCCTTTGGATAGACAAGAGTTCAACTCATCAAGTCCATCACTTGAAATTCCTTTAACACTTGATGTAATGGACCAGACCTCTCTAATCCATTACTTTGCTAAAATTTGGTGTTAGAGGTGTTCTGGAAGGTCAATGTGACTTATTTCTAACATTTTTCTAAATTTATAGTTCATGAACAGTGTTTCTAGAATAGTAGACTATTTCCAATAACAGCCTTCCAGCATCAGCCTTCCAATAGCAGACTTCCAATCCCAGCCTTCCAACAACAGCCTTTTTTCCTTTTCCAAATTTCTAGTTCATGAATAGTGTTTCCAAAATAGTAGTCTATTTCCAAAAGTAGCCTTATAACAATAGTCTTCCAACAATTGCCTTTTTCCTTTTCCAAATTTATAGTTCATGAACAGTGTTTCCAGACCGGTGAGGTTTCCAGACCAGTGAGGTTCTATATTCTTTCCAAACCAGTGAGGTTTCTAGACCAGTGAGGTTCTACAATGTTTCTAGACCAGTGAGGTTTCTAAACCAGGGAGGTTCTACAGTGTTTCCAGATAGGTGAGGTTTCCATACATGTGAGGTTCTACAGTGTTTCCAGACCAGTGAGGTTTCCAGATCAGTGATGTTCTATAGTGTTTTTAGACCGTTTAGATTTCCAGACTAGTGAGATTCTACAGTGTTTCCAGAATTTTGAGGTTTCTAGACCAGTGAGATATTACAGTGTTTCTAGACTGGTGAGGTTTCCAAACCAGTGAGGTTCTACAGTGTTTCCAAATCAGTGAGGTTTCCAAACCAGTGAGGTTCTACAGTGTTTCTAGACCGGTGAGGTTTCCAGACCAGTGAGGTTCTATAGTGTTTCCAGACCAGCGAGGTTTTTAGAATGGTGAGTCATCTAACACTTTGTCAAATTTCATGTTTGGTGTACAATGTTTCCAGCTTCCTACAGTTTCACCCCTTTGACATTTCCTTTGATGTAAAATGCATTTAAGGCCTATTTTTAAGGGATTTAAGGCCGAATCAAATACCATAACTCCTATATTAATTTTACTATGTCTCGGGATGTATTTACTTGGTCAAACCATGTGGTTTAATGTGAACTGATATTAATAGAAAATCTAGCATATCTTAAACCGTTGCTCCGTTAAATCTTCTAAAGGGACGAGATATCTTCCTCCCTTGTTCTTCATCCTTGTTCCTTGGTGTGAGACGCTCGATCCTTTCCTTATTCCCTTATGGGATTTGTGGTCAAACCTTAATCCTCATATTGTTTTTACTTAAAGTTTCTTCCTGCTTCATGTGCATCCCCTGTTTTGGTGTAAGAAGCAAGTGTCAATACTTCATCGATATAAGGTATGATATACCTATGTTCTTGTGTTTTATTAGATAATTCTCCTCTTGTTTCTCCTTTCCATGATATGAAATGTGATCTCTATGCTTCTAATTGAGTTTTCTTGGCTGTCGGATGGTGCGGTCGTGTCGCGGCATCCTCAGGTGGATGCAATTGTCACGGGGGAGGAGATCATAATCTGTTGTGTGGATCGTCCCTGTATAAAGAATTTCAAGAACCATTTGAGGTAGAAGATTTTTTGATTCTCTATTCTTTTACATGAAAATGTAGAGTTATCATGTTTTAGACCACTGAATCACAATTGAATTGACATAATAAAAATTTGAATCAAATAAATAAATTGATATTGATTTTATGTTATTGCCTCTTGTTTTTCTATATAGTATTATATCTATGATTGATTTGTTTATATTTTTGTTCTTGATGGAAATTGGTAAAGAACGTAAAGCTAAAAATTAATTGATAATTGTTTGGCTAAAGATAAAGAGGCATGTAAATGAATCTGGTAGTTTTTGTTGTTGTTATTTTAATTTAATGTTAATAAAATTTATGCAGTAAGCATCTTTAATCAATTTGTGATAGCTATGATAGCTTGATTTTTAGGTTACCCATATTTGGAACCTATCGATAATAAATCAGTTAATTCTATATGGATTAAAGAACTGACTGTTTGATAAAAAGATAATACCTCATAGGGTTCTTAGTTACCCTCTTTCTTGTAAAGGCCAAGAGCCTTATGCTTGGAGCTATGAGATTTCATTGTGTTTGAAGATTGGATGCCTTGTTTAAGGGCCAATAGCCCAATTGATATGATGTTTGTTTTCCTAATGCTTGTGTTGTGATATGTGGGGGTAGGTAGGCCTATTGGTTATGGCAGCAGTTGATGCCTAGAGTGGTGAGATGCATCAGTTTTTGCATGTGGGTGTTGGGGAGGACATTAGAGATGACAGAACGAGTTGGATGTGAATATTTGGATGCTTTCTGTTTCTTGTTGGTTTTTTATCTTCTTTACTTTCCCCACTACTCAATGCATCTAGTTTTCTTACCCTCCTTCCAAAAAGTGGTGAAGATGCATGGGGTATTCCACGTGCTTTCCATGTTTAGATTCCTAAGGGAGGATGGGTCTATGCTCTTGCTATAGGCGGAAAAGTCTCGATGGGTAGTTCATATACTCATCGTGTTGATCCCCCCATGTGTTTAGTTACTTATAATTTTTTTCTAGAATGCCTGAGAATATGGAAAATTAATAATTTTTTTAATAAATGATTGAATAAATGATGTTAACCCATGGGGTTGGCTGGGACACACTGCTGAAGTTTCAATTTAAAGGAACAATGGACTTTGGGTGTGATGTTAATGAAATATAATGTGGAAATTGTTAATATTTAATTAATGTTTAAATAATTAATGAATGTAAATCACAAATTATAAAAAGGGAATGAAGGAATGTAATCAATCTCTTTAAATGGTTTCATGCTTATAGGATACCTAGTCTTAGAAGTGGCAACCAAGAGTCCGAGAGACTTTAGTTGTAGTTGAGTCTAAGACTAGGTTATGACCATAGCGTGGTTGTGAGATATAGCATATTCTATATGTTTTTTGCTTCTATATGCTACTCCACTCCTTCAGTTAGGGAAACTGACACCCCGGGGATTCTGAGCCCTGGGGGTGGGGGTGTTTTCTCCAACATTCTGGTGGAGGTTAGATGGCTGATTGCCCCCATTGTCCCTGCTCTCTTCTCTTGGTAGTTACTTGTGTTGGTAGGAACAATGGTTAGTTTTCCCCATATAAGTGTGTAGAGGGCTATAATGGCTTGTGGTTATTCAAACATATATTCTGGATATAGTTTCCTATGGACTACTATATGTGTAACATGTATAGGCTGTGATTTTTTGAGGATCCTTACTCGGTGTGTGGGTTGTAATGGCTTGAGGTATAATGATTGATGTATGATACACATTATGCAATTTGTGGTGGATCTCAAAAACTACCTGGTTAATTTTCTTATGTGGACGTGGTGGTTTTGTTACACAAGGTGTATATTGTGATGCTTCGCCCAGGTGTGTGCGGGCAAGCCTTTTTGGAGAGATATGTTTAGGACGTGTGACATTGGGGCAAAGTGGAAAACTAGTAGGGAAGTAGTAGCGAGGTACCCTTGATATTCTTTATTATATTATATACTCTTGTATGTGATACTTGGTGATAGTATCTATCGTGAGGCTGGGAACTTAGTATAAATTTTTAGTTGATGAGTTAGTTTCACTTGTTGTTCACTGTGATTTAGCACACATCCTTTAATTTTGCATGAGAGGCTCCAAGGAGGATCCTATTGAGTATAATATTATACTCACCCTATGTATATATAAACTATTTTCAGGTCACTTGGAGCAGGTTGGAGATCAAGCTGGTTTCTACTAGCTTGGGGTTACAGGAGCTGTTCGAGCTTGTGGTTGCTGCTGTTTTTACTTTCCTTTGGTACTTGCAGTTTTCCCCTTTCATTTGTAGTAGTTTTTCATGTCATTACATATGTGTACTTGGGATTTATTCAATATTGTTTTCTGAGTTGGAGTTAGTTGGTGTTTTTCTTATCTCTCTATTTTGCATGTGTTCTCTTAGAGGGTAATGCCTCCCATTTGTGTGTTCACTATAACCTTGGTTCCAGTCGCCAACCCGGGGCCTACTAGAGGCGAGACTCAGGGGTCATTATCTCTCTTCTCACATTGCCTACCCACGAGGGGTACACTATGTGGGGAAGGGGTCATGACAGAGTGGTATCAGAGGTATGATTGAGGGATAGGATGAAGTTTGGTGTTAGGAACAGGTGAGGTTTCATGGATTGGTAGGGAAACAATGTTAGTCATGTTTATAAAATGATGTAAACACTAGAGACCAAATGAGACATATGCGTTTAGGCCCCCCCTTTGATCTGATGCATGGAACTTTAAGTTTACAATTACTACTAAATGAGGTGATACTAGTTGCAGGGTATAGATCTAGGAAATGATCATGCATCATTCTTCTTTGTTCTTGTGTTTGAATGGGTAAACTTTTGGATATGTTAACCTAAAATGAATAAAATAAAACAATTAATTAATTAATGCTGAGTATTCCATATTCCAGGTTTAAGAGCTCTAACTATTGGTTATTTTGCAGGTATGGCTCTAGGTCGACGTCCTCATCAGGTTTGCACAGAAGATGTCCAGTAGGCTATGCTGGCAGATCACCATAGGGTATAGGTTGATGATGATGACACATGGGGTATGACACTTTGGGAGTTCCAACGCTAGAGTATGCAGAAGTATGAGGGATCCATTTCAGATGCAGTAATGGAAGACTGGTTGGAGGAGGTCGAGATAGGCTTTAGATTGATCCGTGCTTGGGAGAATCACTGGGTGTATTTGGTTGTGACAATGCTGCATTGATCAGTGAGGCAGTGGTGGTTCTTGTTCCTTAGAGATCACAAGGAGCTAGAGATCTCATGGGAGGAGTTTCAAGACAAGTTTAGAGTCGAGTTTCTTTCTTTAACCGCGAAGGAATCCAGCCAACAAGAGATTCTTACCCTTTGATAGGGGAGATCCAGTGTTCAATAGTTTGGAATATATTTCAGGAACCTTTTACGATATGCTTCCGACTTATTTCCAGATGAGGAGGCCAGGGAAAGGCATTTCGAGGAGGATTTACATACAGAGATCTAGTGCCAGGTCACCCCATTTATGCTGAAGACATATCTTGAGGTACTAGAAAGGGTAGAGGTCATCAAGAGGACATTGGAAAGAACTGGATCATCATGATATGGTAGTCATCATGATTCCTCACGAATCAGAGCTATGGTCTTAGGATCTTGGTTTTCAGGGCAGAAGAGTTTTCGTTCATTCGGGGGTAGGTCCTATCCCTCAGTATCTCATTTCTCTGGGGGCGGAATCTCTCAGGCCTATACCGAGGGATCATGTTATTGTTTTTCTTGTGTAGGTAGAGGTCATCAGTAGTGAGAGTTCCCTACCTTTCAGAGTAGTCATCATGAACCAGGTGTTCCACTCCAGGTTCTTCCATTAAGGCAGTTCCATTTGAGGCAGCAGTAGTAGGTTGCACGAGCTTTGGGTCAGCAAAGAGTAGATGGGGTAGGTATAGGACAACCCCATGATTCTCCCCATCCTTATAGAGTAGAGCGCATCCATGGTGGTGGTCTTCATTAGGGTCAGAGAGGTTGTGGAGGAGGTCCCAGTTAGCTTCATGCTTTATCATTGCTAGTGCCAGGTGAGCCAAACGTCGTTCGAGGTACCATTTGCTTGTTTTATAATTGGGTGTATGCATTGTTTGATTCAAGAGTAACACAATTCTTCATATCACCTTCCCTTTTCCATGTTTTGGGACTTGAGGTAAAGAGGCTTCCAATTCCCTTGGCGTTGACTAAACCAGTTGGAGTTCGAGCTAACTTGTTTGAAGTATGTAGAGACTATGAGCTAGTGCTGGGGAAACACCGCTCTTGGAGAGATTTCCTATGTTTATGGATACAAACATATGATTTCATCCTTGGCATGGATTGGTTTTATTTGGTGTAGGATATCGTGGATTGCTTCAGGAGGCAGGTTGTGTTCTTCGATGCGGATGGAGATCCAGTGGTGTTTGTTGGTGAGCAAGACCCTCAGATAGGCCAGAGGTGTGTTCCATCCTTATCATCCATGATGGATGAGCTGATGCTAAGTTCTTTAGAGGTTCATCATTTTGAATTTCCTAGGGTCATAGAAGTGTACCCTGATGTTTTTCTAGAATAGGTTGCAACATTACCCCCTCAATGAGAGATCGAGTTTGGGATCGAGCTAAAACCATAAGCATCTCCTGTCTCTATGTATCCATATAGGATGGCCCCTTATGAGTTACAAGAGCTATGTATATATCTTGATGGTCTGTTATAGTGTGGTTTTTTTCGGCTGAGTGTGTAACCGTGGGGCACACTAGTTTTGTTCGTGAAGAAGGCTGATGGAAGTTTGTAGTTGTGTACCGATTATCGTCGATTAAACAAAGTGACAATGAAGAATCACTATTCTATTCCACATATTGGTGATTTATTGATCAAATGAAGGTTTATTATTTGTTATCAAAGATCTAATTGTGGCCATGATATCATTAGATGCGTGTTAAGGATGATGATATCCCGAAGACTACTTTCCATTGTTTTCATGGGCATTATGAGTTCATTGTAATGTCATTCGATGTGACGAATGATCTAGCTGTGTTCATGGGATTGATGAATGTGGTGTTATGTGAGTTCCTTGATAAGTTCATGGTGGTTTTCATTGACAAAATCCTTGTGTACTACATGTATGAGGAGGAGCATGCAGAGCATCTACACACTATTTTGGGAGTTCTTCATCAACATCAGCTATTTGGGAAGTTGTCGAAGTGTGAGTTTTGGGCTTGATAAGTCCATTTTTTGGGCCATGTTGTGTCCCAGAAGGGAGTATATATGGATCTATCAAAGATAAAAGTATTCGTGTCTTAGGAAGACCCCAAGACAGTGGTAGAGGTGCAAAGTTTACTTGGTATTGCATGCTAATACAGGAGGTTCGTAGCTGATTATCTCGGTTAGCGACTCCTCTAACAGTATTGACCAGGAAGGATAAGGCATTCATGTGGAATAATCAGTGTTAGGCAGCTTTAGATTATCTAAAGTAGAAGTTATTATGTTCTCCATTTCTTTATCTTCCAGCAGAGGGAGTTCAGTTTGATGTTTTTTGCGATGCCTCGCATATGGGGTTAGGCTATGTTTTGATGCAGTAGAGATCAGTTATTTCTTATGGGTCATAGTAGTTGTGTCCCCATGAACATAACTATTCCATCCATTATCTTGAGTTGTAATCCATGGTGTTTTATCTAAATTTGTGGAGACATTACCTCATTGGAGAGCGATTTGTGGTTTTCACCGATCAAAAGATCCCGAGGTATGTTTTCTCCCAGTGTGACTTAAAATTGTGATAGTGTTGGTGGATGGAGTTCTTATAGGAATATGACTTTTAAATATTGTATTCCCCTATAAAGGGGAATGTTGTAGCTGATACGCTGATCAAGAAGTTATGTAGTGATGTAGTGTGTGAATCTGGTGATTCCTGGAGAGTTATGAAAGAACTTTCAGCATTACATCTCAATATGGTAGAAGTTGGGGGAAGAGGTTGTCTTTTTCAGATGATGGTGTAGTCATCTCTGGATCAGTAGGTGGAAGAGTCCCAGTTGTGGGATTTAGAGGTGGAGGTCTGGAGAGACCAAGTTGTTTGTGGTGAGGCCTCTGATAGTTGGTCTGAGAATGAACAACACTGAGTGTTGTATCACGGAAGGATATTTGTTCCTTTGGCGATGCACGAGATGGTTCTTAGAGAGTTCCATAGTTCACCTTTAGCGGTGCATCCTAGTGTGACAAAGATGTACCAAGACTTGAGGAGTTAGTTTTGGTGGCCTGGGTTAAAGGGTGTAGTTGCAGAGTTTGTGTCTGGATGTTTGGTCTGCCAGAATGTCAAGGTTGAGCACTGTGTTTCTGGTGGTTTTCTCCAGCCATTAGATATTCCTCAGTGGAAGTGGGAGGACATCTCAATGGACTTTGTTACTAGTTTACCTCGAGATCCAGGGGTACATGACACTATTTGGGTGGTAGTAGACCATTTAACTAAATCATCCCACTTTATAGCAATCATGGAGTCGATCTCAGTGGAAGTTTTTTCAAGGCAGTATCTAGAGGAGGTGGTGAGACTCCACAGAGTCCCGAGGAAGATCATTTCTGATTGAGATACTCATTTTACCTCTAGGGTGTGGAGAGGTCTCTAGCATGATTTTGGTTCTCAGCTATGCCTTAGCACTACTTTTCATCCACAGACAGATGGTCAGACAGAGCAGACTATCCAGACTCTTGAAGACATGATACACTCTTGTGTCCTGAATTTTGGAGGTTTGTGGATGAGGCACTTACCATTGGTGGAGTTCACTTATAACAATAGTTTTCACTCCACCATCGGTATGACACTATTTGAAGCCTTGTATGGATGACCTTGCCATTCTCTATTGTGCTGGACTGGGGTTGGAGAGTCAGCAATTCTCGAACTAGAACTAGTGAAGAATACAACAAAGATGATTCAGGTGATTCGTGAGAGGGTGAAGACAATGCAGGATCATCAGAAATCATATACCGATCAAAGGAGGAGACCTTTGAAGTTTGATGTTGGGGATCATGTGTTTCTGAAGGTGACTCCCCATTATGGGCAGCAAAGGTTTGGTCATGGGAGTAAGCTTTCTCCTTAGTTTGTTGGTTCTTTAGAGGTATTGGATCATGTTGGATCCATGGAATATCAGATAATACTTCCCCTACAAATGAGACAGATACATAATGTTTTCCATATATCACAGCTCTGTTGTTATCTTCACAACAACTCGCACATCATCGATTGGAGCGAGATCGATGTTGATGATGATGCAACCTTCGAGGAGTGACCAGTAGAGATCCATGATTGCAAAGAAAAGGTGTTTCATGGGCATTCTATTCTCTTGGTTTGTGTCTTGTAGTAACATGGTGCTCTCAAGAAGAGTACTTGAGAGAAGGAGTCCTAGATGCATGTCCAGTACCCAGAGCTATTTTAAGTTGTTGTGTTGAGTTTTTTTTGATGCTTTCAATTATGTACCTTTGATGTGATGTTAAGATTGACTTGTTTGGATATGGAATGTTTGTTACCTTTTTCTATGTATGTGTGTGATGTGTACAAATGTGTGGTGAAGGGATGACCTAACAGCTAATTAGGACGCATTAATGTGTATGTGATTAAACCTATGTGGTTGATTCAGTACCACCCAAATCGGATAATATCCCGACATGTAGAAAGGAACTCCTTGACCCATGTGTCAGGACAGTGTGATATTTGGGGTTGGTGTAGCTATTTAAATGTGATAACTCTTGGGGGGAGTGTTCTAGGATATCGAGGTTTTGTTCCATCTTTCAAACAACTCAGGGTGGTTTTCCCCTGAGAGGTATCTTATAGGGTGGTTGTTCAGACCCCTCTTTTCTTCTGGGTTGGTTTTGAATTCCTGGGGGCAAGAATGTTTTGACAGGTATCTAATGTAATGGCCCGGACCTCTTTGTTCCATTATATTGTAGAAATATGGTGTTAGAGGTGTTATGGGAGGTCAAGGTGACTTATTCTAAACACTTTTCCAAATTTCTAGTTCATGAACAGTGTTTCCAGAATAGTAGGCTATTTCCAACAACAGCCTTCAAACAACAACCTTCCAACAACAGCCTTTTTTCCTTTTCAAAATTTCTAGTTCATGAACAATGTTTCCAGAACAGTAAGATATTTCCAACAGAATCCTTCCAACAATAGCCTTCCAACAACATCTTTTTTCCTTTTCAAAATTTCTAGTTCATGAATAGTATTTCCAAACTGGTGAGGTTTCCAGACCAGTGAGGTTCTACAGTGTTTCCAGACCAGTGAGGTTTTCAGACTAGTGTGGTTCTACAATGTTTCTAGACCAGTGAGGTTTCAAGAATAGTGAGGTTCTACAGCATTTCCATACTGGCGATGTTTCTAGACCAGTGAGTCTCTACAGTGTTTCCAGACTAGTGAGGTTTCTAAACTATTGAGTTTCTATAGTGTTTCTAGACCGATGAGGTTTCTAGACCAGTGAGGTTCTGTAGTGTTTCCAAACCAGTGAGGTTCTATAGTGTTTCCAGACAGGTGAGGTTTTCAGACCAGTGAGGTTCTACAGTGTTTCCAGATCAGTGTGGTTTTACAGTGTTTCCAGACCAGTGAGGTTTCCCGACCAGTGAGGTTTTATAGTGTTTTCAGACTAGCGAGGTTTCTATAATGGTGAGTCATCCAAAACTTTGTCAAATTTCATGTTTGGTGTACAATGTTTCCAGCTTTCTATAGTTTTTCCCCTTTGATGTTTCCTTTGACGTAAAATGCACTTAAGGCCTTATTTTAAGGGATTTAAGGCCGAATCAAATCCAATAACTTCTATATTATTTTTATTAAGGCTCATGATGTCTTTACTTGGTCAAACTGTGTGGTTTAATGTGATCCACTTTTAATGAAAAATCCAGCGTATCTTAAACCACTACTCTATTAAATATTCTAAAGGGAAAATATATACTCCTCCCTTATTATTTCTCCTTGTTCCCTAGTGCGAGATGCTCAAAACTTTCCTTCTTCCCTTAGATGCTGTGTGATCGAACCTTAATCCTAAGATCATTTCCCCTTGAAGTTTCTTCCTATTGTATGTGCACCCCTTGTTTTGGTGTAAGCAGCAAGTGTCGATCCTTCATCGATATAAGGTATGATATACCTATGTTCTTGTTTTTTATTCAATACTTCTCATCATGTTTTTACTTGACATTCTATGGAATGTGATCTCCATGCTTCTAATGGAGTTTTCTTGGCTGTAAGATGGTGCGGTCATACCACGACGTCCTCAGGTGGATGCAGTTGTCACGGGGGAGGAGATCATAATCTGTTGTGTAAATCGTCCTCATATAAATAACATCAAGAATCGTTTGAGGTAGAGGATTTGTTGATTCTCTATTATTTTACGTGAAAATGTAGAGTTATTCTATTTTATACCACTAGATCACAATGGAATTTACATAATAAACATTCAAATCAGATAAATAAATTGATATCGATCGTATGTTATTGCCTATTGTTTTTCCAGATAGTGTGATATCTATGCTTGCTTTATTTATATTTTCATTCTTGATGGAAATTGGTAAAGAACATAAATCCAAGAATTAATTGATAATTGTTTGGATAAAGATAAAGAGGCATGTAAATGAATCTGGTTGTTGTTATTATTGTTGTTGTAATTTTATGTTAATCCAATTGATGTAGTAAGAATATTTAATAAATTTTTGATAGCTATGATAGCTTTCCATTTAGGTTACCCATAGTTGGAACCTACAAATAATAAATCGGTTAATTATAGATGGATTAAAGAACTGACTATTTGATAAAAAGATAATGCCTTGTAGGGTTCAGAGTTACCCTGTTTCTTGTAAAGGCCAAGAACCTTATGGTTGGAGCTGTGAGAGCTCATTGCATTTGAAGGTTGGATGCCTTGTTTAAGGGCCAAGAGACCAATTGATATGATGTTTGTTTTCCTGCTTCTTGTGTTGTGATACGTGGGGGAAAGGAGTCCTTTTGGTTATGGCAGCAATTGACGCCTAGAGTGGAGAGATGCATCAGTTTATTCATGTGGGTGTTAGGGAGGAAACCAAACATGATTGAATAGGTTGGATGTGAATGTTTGGATGATTTCTATTTCTTGTTGGTGGTTTATCTTCATTACTTTCCCCACTACTCAAGGTAGCTGGTATTCTTACCCTCCTTCCAAAAAAAGGAAAAGACGCACGGGGTATGCCACGTGATTTCCGTGTTTAGATTCTTGAGGGAGGATGGGTCTACGCTCTTGCTATAGGAGGAAAAGACTGAATAGGTAGTTCATTTACTCACCGTGTTGAGACCCATTGTGTTTAGTAGCTTAGAATGCTTTTCTAGAATTCCTGGGAATATGGGAAAGTAGTAATGTTGTTAATAAATGATTGAATAAATGATGTTAACCCATGGGGTTGGAGCTTGCTGGGATGCAATCTCGAGGTTCCAATTTAAAGTAACAATGGACTTTGGGTGTGATTCTAATGAAATATAATATAGAAATTGTTAATAGTTAATTAATGTTTAAATAATTAAGTAACTTAAATTGAAACTGATAAAAAAGGAATGAAGGAATGTAATCAAGCTCTTTAAATGTCTGTGTACTTATAGGATACCTAGTCTTAGAAGTGGCAGCCGGGAGTCTGAGAGATGTTTGTTGTAGTTGAGTCTAAGACTAGGTTATTACCATAGTTTGGTTGTGAGTTATAGTATATTATATACTTTTTGTGTTTCTATATGCTTCTCCACCCCTTCAGTTAGGGCAACTGAAACTTAGGGGATTATGAGCCCTGGGGGGGGGGGTGTTTTCCCCAACATTCTGGTGGGAGGATAGATGACTGACTAACCCCTTTGGCCCCAATCTCTTCTCTTGGTAGTTACTTGTGCTGGTAGGCACAACAGTTAGTTTTCCCTATATATGTGTGTAGAGGGTTGTAATGGCTTGTGGTTATTCACACAGATATATTATGGATATAGTTTCCTATGGACCACTATATGTGTAACATGTATAGGTTGTGATGGCTTGAGGATCCTTACTCGCTGTGTGGGCTGTAATGGATTGAGGTATAATTCCCGACATATGAAACATGTTATGCAAGCTATGGTGGCTCCTAAAAACTACCGGGTTACTTTGATTATATGGACGCGGTGGTTTTGTTGCATGAGGAGCATGTTGTGGTGCTTTGCCTAGGTGTCTGCGAGAAATCCATTTTAGAGAGAGATTCTTAGGACGTGAAACATTGGGGAAAAGCGACAAACTAGTGGGGAAGTAGTAGCAGGGTACCCTTGATATTCTTTATTATATTATAAACTCTTGTATGAGATACTTGGTGAGAGTATCCATGGTGAGGCTGAGAACTTAGTATACCTATTTAGGTGATGAGTTAGTTTCACTTGTTGTTCACTGTGCTTTAGCATGCTTCCTTTACTTTTGCACGAGAGGCTTCGGGGAGGATCCTACTGAGTATATTGTTATACTCACCCTATGTATATATAAATTGTTTTTTAGGTCACTTGGATCAGGTTAGAGATCAATCTAGTTTCTACTATCTTGGGGTTGCAGGAGATGTTTGGGCTTGTAGTTGCTGCTATTTTTACTTTCCTTTGGTACTTGTAGTTTTCCCCTTTCTATTATAGTAGCTTTGCATGGCATTAAAAATGTGTACTTGAGATTTATTTTATATTGTTGTCTGAGTTGGAGTTGGTTGGTGTCTATCTTATCTCTCTCTTTCGCATGTGTTCTCTTATAGGGTAATGTCTCCCATTGGTGTGTTCACTATACCCTCGGTGATAGTCGCCTACCCAGGGCCTACTAGAGGTGGGACTCGGGGGTCATTATCTCTCTTCTCACATTTCCGGCCTAGGAGGGGTACACCTTGTGGGGTGGGGGTCGTGACACTTGATCTTAAACCACTTATACCAAATATGAGATATAACTACTTGGAATATTTAAACACATTTCCAGTCATCATAAATGATAATTTTTTTGAGTGAAGAAGAAAGTAAATTACTCAATGTCCTCTCATAAAGGAAGATAACAATAGGATATACAATTATTGATTTAAAAGGTATAGTTACTACCATCTACACTCATAGAATACATATGAAAGAAAATTAAAAACCTTGTAGGTAACCCCAAAGATTCTTAACACCTCAAATAAAAGAATCATTCAAGAAATAATTCATTAAAATTATCGATTCTGGTTTAATTTTTCCAATCTATGATAGTCATTGGGTCAGACCATTGATAGTAGTACCTAAAAAGGGTGGGACCACAATGCTTAAGAATAATAAAGGATAATTAATATCCACAAAACAATGATTGGATGGAGAGTTTGCGTCAATTATAGAAAATTGAATGATTCCACCAGAAAGGATCACTTCCCATTACCATTTATTGATCAAATAGTTGAATGTTTAGCATGAAAAAATTATTTTTTCTTTCAATATGGATACTTAGGATATTATCAAATAGTAGTGACACCATAAGATCAAGATAAAATCACATTCACTTGTCTATATGGCACATTATCTTATTTGTGAATACCTTTTGAAATGTGCAATGTGCCAACCTCATTTCAACAATGCATGATGGAAATATTCCATGAAATGATTGAAGAGTTCTATAAACTATTCATGGATGACTTGTCTATATATGAGGATTCTTTTGATGATTTTCTGTAACATTTTGATAAGGTTTTGGTGAGATGTGAAGAAAAGAATTTGGTGATAAACTGAGAAAAATCACACTTCATGGTACAAAGTGGGACAATTTTAGGTCATCAAATTTCAATGAAAGGCATTGAAGTTGACACTGCCAAGATCAGTACAATATATGAGATACCAATGCCTACTTCAGTTCATTCGATTTGATATTTTATTAGGCATGTTGGATTACTAATGTTTTATTAAGTATTTCTCTAATATTTATCACCCCCTTACCACCATGTTGGGAAAAGATGTCACATTCCACTTTGGGCCTAAATTTTAGGAAGAATTTAAATTGTTAAGGGAATGCTTGGTCGTGGCTATAATAATAATTTCATTGGAATGGGAGAAACTATTTGTATAAATGTGTGGTGCGAGTGATTGAGAAGTTGGGGCATCATTGGGAAAAAGGAAAGAAAGGATCTTTAGACCAATATATTATGCTATCCACGCTTTAAATGAGGCTCAACATAATTACAAAATAATTGAAAAAGTGATTCTAGTAGTTATATTCTATTTTGATAAATTTATATCTCACCTGATGTTATCCAAATTCATTGTCTATATATATCACTATACCCTAAAGTATCAGATGACCTAGAAAGATGCAAATCCTAGACTCATTCAATGGATATTGTTACTTCAGGAATTTGACATCAAAGTGAAGGATAATAAGGGTACTGAGAATTTATTTACCAATTATTTATCATGCCTAGACCATAAAACAAGTTAAATCAATACAGAATTAATCAATGAAATATTTCCCAATGAACAATTATATTCTACTGAGATAATCACACCTTGGTATTATGATTTTGTGAATTACTTAGCTTTAGGTGTGGTAAACCTAGATTTATCAAAGGATCAGATAAAAATATTTTTGAATGAAGAATGTTATTATTATTGGGATGATATATTAATTTTCAAGTACTGTGAATATGTAATGATCATAAGATGCACCCTAGATGAAGAGGTTGATAGTGTTTTGAACTTGTTCCATGTTAGAGAAGCTGGAGGACAACATGGAATTCAACAAATAATTATAAAAGTGTTAAAATTTGGTTTTTATTAGCCTACCATGAATTATGAAATTCATGAGTTTGTCATGAATTTTGATAAATTCCAAAGAACTAGGTGTATAATATGGGAGTGTGAAATGCCACAACATTCAATCATGGGCGTTAAAATTTTTGACATATGGGGAATCGACTTGATGGTTAATTTTATTAAATATTTTTGAAAATTATACATCCATGTTTGTGTTGACTATGTATCAATGTGGGTGGAAGATGAAGCATTTGTGGAAAAAACTGCTCGAGTGGTCATTAAAATTTTAAAGCAATACATTTTTCCCAGTTTGTAATTATAAGGATCATAATTAGTGACTTTGGTACCCACTTCAATAATGATATATTTCATAATCTAATGAATCTCCATGAATTTTACCACTACATGATAATACCATACCATCTAGAGACTAATATCCAAGCTGAGGTTTAAAATAGAGAGATTAATTTCATTTTGGAGAAAACTGCGACTACATCTTGGAAAGACTGGGCTGAAAAACTTTACGATGCAATTTGGTCTTACAGGAATGTATAAAAGAAACCTATTAGAATTTCCCTATATCTCTTGGTCTTTGAAAAAACCTTCCACCTCCTTCTGGAATTGGAACACAAATCTTATTAGGTTGTGAAGAAGCTGAATTTGGATTTCAAAAATGCTCAAGAGAAGTGTTTTTTGCAGATAAATGAATTAGATGTGATGAGGAGAGAGGAACATGAAAATTATTTGATCTATAAAGATAAAAATAAATTATTTCATGATAAAATATCTAACAAATAGTTTTTCACCATTCTAAAAAGTTACACTCTTCAACTCAAGACTTCAAATCATGGAAATAAAGCTCAAATAAAAGTGGTTGAGGCCTTACACTATTACAATTGTATATCCCCACGGTGTTACAGAAATATATGATGGGAAGATGCCTCCATTTAAGGTTAATGGTCAATGCCTCAAAATTTATCACACCTCTAATATAATAGTCATCATTGAAGAAGTTTTATTAAATTGAGTATGTGATCATCTGGATGAAGACGTTAAACTTAGCGCTAATAGAAAGGTAACCTAACTTCCATGGTGATCATTTTTTTACTATCTGTATTCAATTTCACTAATGTATCATTACACTTATTATATACATGGGATGCTACTATTTTATTCACTCTTTCCTAGATTATTTTTCTTTACACTATTATAGTAGCAATGTCTAGCTCTTTTTCCTCTTCTACGGTCATCGATGCACCTGTTCCGTCACCATCTTCCCTTGTACTATGGGTGACTTATCATCTAGCTGATGTGGAGTGCTAACTTGAGGAATTTTAATTAGATATCCATTATCAGCAACCATCACCACCACAACGAGCACATATACTATTATTTATGCACTAGATTCATGCTCAGTATGCTCTTAAGGTGGTTAATCTCACCAATATTCCACGTGAGTTCGATGACACAACCGATAGTTCTTGAAAGATATAGAGGAAATATGAGCCAATGGATAAATCTAATTGTTATTTTTATATCCATCTTCATAAAAATGTAAAACGCAGTGCTTCCTGGGAGGCAACCCATGTTTTTATATTTTTCTTATTTCTCATTTATTTGTTCTAGTTTGTTTTTTAAAAATAAACCTAGTATGTATGGAAAATTTTCAACTAATCCTGATTTTTTTTGTAAAATTTTTATTCTCTCACATATCTAATTTCATTTTTATGATCTTTGGTGTTATCTTTATGATATTATGTGAGTATGTGCTGTCTATGTGTAGATTTTATAGGTATATAATTTCTAGAGTTTCATCGAATATATGCCGCCTTTCTATGTCTATATACACTTAACCAAGGAAGTTTTTTTATTTTATTTTATATTTTATGCTTCCAAAGACACCATATAAAATGAATAACTAAAAAAACACAAAAAACAATATATTAATTTTTTTTGAAAATAATAATAATAATAACATTCCTGTCATTTATCGAACCTACTTGAAAGCTATTGTATTTTTGTCATAAAATGGTTAGAGGCATACCAATTTTCTCCCAAGGCAGTTTAAGTACATGATTCTTATTTTACATGATTTTATTCTTGATACCTTGATTTAAATGATTGATGATATCAATCCATGATTTGAAAATGTTTTCCTAAAACTCATTTTTTTGAAATACCTATTTGAACTCATTCTCATCTGTGATGTCCAACATTTTATTTCTATACTCATGAGGATTCTAGTCCATTTTTGAATCATCTACTATTTCTATTTTCTTTAGGTAATCTTATCCTTGTTATTTTTTCTACAACTTACCATGTTTATCCATAAAAGTGATCATAATTTTTAAATTTACACTAAAATGATTGAGTCATTTGTTTGAGATATTTATCACTTTTGTACCACTGATCCACACTTGTATTTTATTCATTATGTATCCCTTATAAGTCATAAAGAAGAATTTTTAGGATGATCCCACAACCAATACACTTAACTACCTATTTCTTGAATTTCTATATGATGATTTTCAATCTAAGTGCGGGGGAAATATTTATTCATGGAGAGGGTTATCCAAGGAATAGTGAGGAATTTGATGCACATGGATTGAAATTATACCGTCATGATCATATGTGTTTTATTTCACAATGGTCACATTCATTATATTTATTTTTTCAATGGGAATATATATTATTTTTGGATCTAACAATGATTACATTTGTGGTCTTTATGTGGTAACCCTCACTTTTGGGGATAACTATTAAAGTGATGATTCATTACTCTAGGAGCTAAATAGTTTTCTATATAACCTTCATTCACTAAGATGATACATCGTACATGCTACTTTGTACCTTTCATTGGTATTTTTTTCTGACAATTTTCTCATGGGGGTTGGGAGTTGTTACTCACTTTTTACAAATCCATTATGTTTGAGTGAGGTGTGTCCCTATAAAAAAATAATACAAAAAAAGATTGAAAAAAATCAAAACTTCGAGAGGTATTGAATTATCATATTCTTGGGGACAAGCAACATTTTAATTGTGGGGGAGAGAGAGTTTGAGAGAGACATTTATATTGACATTTATCATGCATTTATTTCAATATCCAACCCTCCTTTTTTCCAAAAACCATCATAATTTTTTTATGACCTGCCATCCCGCAGCCTCAGATACATTTGAACCTAATGTGAATTCCTTGATATTGGTGCATTATTTTTATTTACACCAGTGGAGATGTGAAATTCATGTTGAGCCTATGGTAAGCATGCATGTGTATAAGAATTGAGAAAAGAATTGATAAAATTGTTTGACCAATGAGAATGATGGCGTGGTAAGTCACATGATGCATGGGTATAGATTTTGTTTTTAGAAAGAATGATAGTGGAAGGGAAAATGTTATTAAAATTTTAATTTTAAATGAATCATGATATTTTATGGGTAAAATGGATTATTATTTTTTGAATATGTATTTTTGATGTTCTGATTTTCCACAGGTTCAGTTGTGTATTCATTCTAATTTTTTTCCCAGGAGTGAAAAAGTTTAAGTGTGGGGGATTTTATGCACATGGATTTCACATGAATTTTAAATAATTTTCTAATTTAGTTTTAATTATTTTTCAAACTGTTTTTAGCATTTTAGGTTTTTTTGGTAGTTTTGTAGTATTTTAGATATTTTGATAATTTTTAGTTAATTTTTATACTAATATTAGTAATTTAGTATTTTTTTTAGTTTTTTTAATTTTTAATTTTATTATTTATTATTATGTGTATAATTATTTATTTAATTTAACATGTAACCATAGTTTATTTAATTATATATATATATATATATTTATATCTCTTTAACTTTTCTTTTATTTTATATTGATTTTATACTTTATTAACATTTAATGTATAACACTTTTTATTTTTAGAATTTTATTTTTTATTAGTTATATTAATTTTATATTTTTAACACTATATCATTATTATTAGTTTATCTAATATTAGTTTTATTATTAGTTTATTAATTTTTTTATTAAATTAGATCAACACTTTATATTAGTATTATTATTATGTGTATATATTAAAATTTTATCTAACTTATAATTTTATTTTATTTTATATATTAATATTTCTAATTTTATGTACCTATATATATTTATATAGTATAATTAATTTTATTTTATTAATTATTTACATAATTTTTATTATTATTTTATTCTAACATTTATTAATATTAACGTTTTTAATTTTCTTTAAATACTTTTCTGTTTTTATTTTACTTAAATGCAGTCCATTTTTAACTCTAATTAATTATTTTTTCCATTTCTTTATTTATTTTTCAATTTTTGTTTTCTTATTAATTGTAGGTGCCTCCTTTCCTCTTTAAATATTCCATCTCCTCCAGCACTACAGATATCTATCCACCACCTGGAACCCAACACATCGCCCCCACCCCTACTACCTTCAGTATCCTCACCCCCTCTCCCTTTCCCTTCCTCTATCGCCCCCTTGTCCCTTCCACCTTCCCCTCCCCTCCATCTCCCACCCCCTCCTCCACCAACCCTCCCCCTCCCCCTCCCCCCCCTCTTCTATTTCCCCATGCCCCACGCCCCTCTCCCTTCCCCCCTCCTCCAACACTCCCTTTCCCACCAAAACCTTTAGTTGCCCCTCCACCTACATTGTCATGCCGACCATCATCTTCAACATCCTTGTTTATGATACCCCATCACCAAGAAGTGCGCACCATGGCCATGTCCTCCTCTATCATTGATGCATAGCCTCACTTTCCATCTCCCTTCAGCACCACCATGACTCTGCTTCCTCTTTCTGTCGAGTGTGCACACCGACTTCGTATCCTCCATCCCACCACACGACCAACCCCTCTTGAAACCCTATCAGTAGTAGTTCATTTCTTCCTCTATTCTAGGTGGGTGTGATATTGGTTGATGTCTGTTGTTGGTGCATGATGCCATAGATGGTCTGCTTGCATTCAGAGACCGATGAGCCTCACGTTTCATCACGTGATGGGTGTGTAGACCGATATGACCATTTTTTCAGATAACACCGGTATAATTTTAATGATTTATCATTTTATTAAAGTGAGTACTTTTATGATTATGATGTTGGGGTAACTTTATTTTTGTCAGGGGGTTGACTGAGTAATTAAATTTGCTGTCAATTCCAAGTTGATGTTTTTATTTTGTGGTTAATTTTTCAATTGAATTTATTTTAATTTTTACGTGATTTAATTATATTTTCAATGGAATTAATTTTTTAAATTGAAAATTTCCATTTTAATTATCATTCAATTCAGTGATACTGAGAAAGTTAATTGTTTTGACTGACTGTAATACAAATAGGTGGAACAAAAAATTTGTGATAAATGGGCAACACCATTTCATCGTTTGGTTTGGTTTTTAAAAGAATCTCTTAATTTATTTATAACACCATAGAATAAGACCTTAAATAAATTATGAGTAAAAAAAATATGCCTATAAAAAATGATTTATAAATTTTGAACCAATGATAATTGAGCTTGATAAATATTTGATCACATGAGAAAATAGTTTTTCATTGTAGTGCAATAATTTGATTACGACATCAGCATCCCAAGAACAATTTGTTTAATTTTTTTTCATCATCATTTTTACACTAAATTTTATTTTGTTTCATTCGATTTCTCAATTTTTAGTTATTAAAATAATTAAATATATATATATATATAGTAATTCCCTCATCTGATTGTCCTTCTGAACATTATCCAATGAGATATTTTTTAGTGAACTAGAGTCCATGCTCTCTATGGTTTGATTTTGCTCATCACTTTTATAGTAGACAGTTGGTTATAAACATTTACAAATTGTACTTACTTCAAAGAATATACCCAATTGACATGAGAATACAGGAAGAGTTATTGCTAGTGAAAGGTAAAAATAGACTTTTTTTCCTCCAACTACTTACAATCTTTCCAGGTAGGAGCGATATCAGTTTTGTAACTTCTTAAACAATGCAATGGTTCTAGAGCGGTATTTATCAAATATCAGGAATATCATACCAATGAATGATTTAAATTTAAAGGGTCTGAAATCACAGAAATATCATGTTTTGATGCAACATCTAATTCCTCTTACTCTACGTTTCATTTTTCCCAAGAATTTCCATCATAAATTAACCAAGCTATTTTTCTTTTTCAAAGATATATGCAGAATAGTTATAGACTTGACAAAATTTATAACTATAGAAAAGAAAAATTTCATCATATTATGTGAACTGTAAACATTATTCATAATAGTATTATTTGATATGATGGTTCGCTTAGTGAGAGAGATTCGGCTATGTGGTCCTATACATTATAGATGGATGTACCCCATTAAATGATATATGAAGATTTTTAAAGGTTATGTAAAAAATAAAAGTCAACCAAAGGGTTGTATTTCTTAATGAGATATTTTTTTTGGAATCCATTGAATTATGTACCGACTACCTGTCCGGTGTGGAAAGCATTGGTCTTATAAAATATCATCACACTAGGTGGCTTGTGGGTGAAGGAAATTATAGAATTGATGTTGTCACAATCAATATTGTAGATCAGGAGAAGGCCCAAATTTACATTTTTCATAATAGTTTTTAGGTTTCTCCATATGTTGAAACCCATAAAAAAATTCTTATACATTTGAATCCATCAAGGGATGAAAAGTTGGATATCAAATACACATAATAAATAGTTTATAGGATGGTTTTGAAACCATAATTTTAAGAAGTAAAATGAAAATATGGATTCAATTTTAGAATGAATTCGACTATTAGCTAGAGGACCAAGTATGTATGCATCATATTAGAATAGTTATGTAATTAATGCTTATAAATTTTGTACAAATGAACATGATGAAGGTAGTACCATATAAAATAGTGGTGTTACACTTGTGGATAAAGCGATTCATGTTTCTAGTACTAAGTAAATAAATCCAATTTGTGTGAATATGCCACACTTTTAAATCATAGAACAAATATTGGAGTTGGATTATTCAATATTCCAAGTGCCAATT
Organism: Viscum album; assembly: GCA_963277665.1. Classification (NCBI taxonomy): domain Eukaryota; kingdom Viridiplantae; phylum Streptophyta; class Magnoliopsida; order Santalales; family Viscaceae; genus Viscum; species Viscum album. The sequence goes on along the minus strand of OY728131.1, from coordinate 1,220,861,533 downwards.
TTTCAATGAAAGCGGATTAATAACAAGAGTTCTGTTAAAATAGATGAATTGGAATTTGTGAAATTAGATTTCAATAAGAAAGGGTAAAAATATAAACCATTTATAATGGAATCACATGTAGTACAAGTATTTTATATTCCAGATATTGCAAACCTAAAGTGGTCATTTTTTTATTATCAACTAAAACCACTAAAGGGTTAAATGAAAATTCAACTTAGGATAACCCTTTCATTAGGACATCGTAATCATTTCAAAATGGTCCCAATGTAGATGTGGTTTTGTATGTCATAGGATACCACAATGAAGGGATTTGGATACTTTATAGAGGGGTCAAATCCCTTAAAACTTAAAAAATAGAGTTCAATAATCATGTTATATTTTTTTGTAATATACATCATGTTACCTAATGTTATTATCTATTCACTGCTGAATTTATGTAATCTAAATTAAATGTTAAACCGATTATGAATATAATGACTTCTACATGTACTAATGATCCCAATATTGAGGAACAAAATGTTTCTCAACCTGTTTCTACTCCCAATGCAGAGAAACAATGACCTTCTGCACATGCTGATGCTACCAATCCAGAGAAACAACGGGTTTCTCAACCTATTGATTCTCCCAATGCAGAGGAACAAAAAACTTCTACACATGATGATACTACCAATCCATAGGAACAAAATATTGATGATGTTAAACCCTAGTAAATAGTAGACAACAAAGAATTGATGTCGCTGAAAAAATAGGAGCACTGCAGCATGACGATGTTATAAAAAATTATTAAGGCAAAAAGTAAAGGCATCAAATTTAAGCTTAGATGGAATGCATGAACCCAGCCTGTTAACCCCTATAATTCCTTGTTCACTAGTTACATTGAACCCATAACTTGATATCATGTTCTGATTAATGTAGATTCATGACACCATGTAGTTCCCATGCTTAAGACACTGATTTGGGAATCTATTATAGTAACATTATGAAATCCATTATTTATTTTACTAAAAACTAAAATAATGAAACATTTAATTACTCGTCATCATCCCTTGAAGAGTGCATTTATATTAGACGACTCCCATAATAAATTTTTATTAATTCTAATTGGAAAGACTCACATTGGATTTCACACAATTCTAATGAAATTTCATCTTAAAGATGCTAAAGTTAAAATAAACCTGCACCCACAAATTATGTATGCACACCTTATAAGCCATGCAGTATGGGATGTGTTTACTGAATATCACAGGGAGATATATTTTTAGGTACATTGTGTTTGTAATAAATTGTTTAAAAATAAATGTATTAGTCACTTTGATTGATAATTTTTTATTTACGAAATAATAACTAAGTGTTGAAAATAAGGGATGAGAAAAAAACCAATGTAACCCTACCATAAATTAAGGATGGGGTATGATTCACTTGAAAATAATTTGGAATGTATTTTAAATCTATTGTAATACTTTTATGTGACATAAAACAAAAACATAATTACATTCCTTTATTTATATGTAGATTGATGAATCCAAATCCAAACCCACTTCCATCCCACATTATGTGATATGGAAGGAGTTAGGTGTAAATAAATATAGGATAATACTAGATGAAAACACAAAAAAAGTGTGGGAAGTATGTGTAATTATGACATAATAAAAATTTGTTTTGTTTTAAATCACCATTACATAACAATGATTACTTATTTCCCCATATTTTTTTATCTAAATTAGACACAAGAATCATTGAAACCTGTACCAGATAAACACCTATTATTGGTGGCCTTGAAGTATCCATAAAAGTATATCTGTGTCCGAGGTGTGGGTTTTGGGGTGACACCCCGAACATATTTTTAGAAAAGAAAAGAATGGGAGGATAAAGATAAAGAAATATAACATATGAAAGAAATATTAGCCACCCTGGAAGAAAAATTTCAATAGTATATTGAGTTGATAAAAAATGTTATGGGGGGGGGGATCAAATAGAATAAATGAATCAAAAACAACCACTGAATGAAGACCCCCACCCCCACTATTTTTAGGTGATCCATTCCCCTAAAAGAGCTATCTTAGATGAGGTAATCAATATTATCATAATTGTTTCTATGAAATGTGAATCAGGAATACACTTATACGTTTCTTGTATTGATATTTTACAGGTTGAACAAGACTTTTATTTATATCTATTAACACCCACCCATTACCTTTCTATGAGGGATAACATGTTCAATATCCAAGAAGACACTCTACATAACAGAACACTTCCAACAGGTCATGTGAGAGTAGGGAATACCATAAATCATGATCTAAGAAGTGATCTACCTGTTCTGCTTGATGAAAAAAATATTCATATAGCCAGGAAAGCTATTGGAATATTTTTAGCATGGCCGTTAGATCTTATAAAAAACACTTCGACAAGGAGGTATTCATTTACAATTTATTTTTCATGATAAACCTTTAATAATTAATTAAAAAGGTTTAAAACAATGAATGTTATTACAGAAATACAAAGGGAAGTAGGGGAAACAAAAGGTCAAATCAAAACCATTGAATGGATTAACCAACCGATTGATAAGATCTTTAGAAAGCACCTTTACCCCAACCATTCAATATTCACATTTACTAACATTAAAGGTTCATGTGGATATAAAGTTATAAAGTGATAGTACTCAAATAGTTTATTTTAGAAACAAAAATGTATAGAGAGGCCATTAAAGACTACATTGATCTTGAGAATGTAAATTAAATCCTCAAGTATGAATGTCTAGGAATCTCAGTTGTAAATTTATATATGAGGTGTGTTTTCATGACTTATTTTTCCAATAGTTGTTAAAATTAATTATGACTAAATACATTTCATATTTTTTTGCAGGAATATATATAAATACCAATTGAAGGGATTACCCCATTAATACAAATATAGGTTCATTATTCCTCTCATTACTTCTATATACCAAATAGAAATAAGATAAAAAATGGATGAAATAGTGTAAAAACTAGACAAATTGTTTGATAGAAAACTTACAAATGATAGACTATTCTTAATACCAATGATGAATGGTTAAAAATATAAAATTTAATTATATCAAATATATTTTCATTCCTTTTATTACTTATTCCTTTTTTTTTGTTTTTAAGAAACATTGGGAACTCATTATGGTCAATTTGGATACTCTAAAGATTTATTTTCTTAGATTCACTGCATGGATACACAACAAACCAACCACACATGAAGATGTTTGTAAATTTTTAATACACTACATAATTTTAGAACTAAAATTCAAGTTATATATTTTATATTATATTTTAATGAGAATTCTTTTATGATAGGGAAGTGTTTAAATATCGTGAAAATCATGGAATGAGGACAGTCCATGTGCACAAGGAGCCTGTCGACTTCTACAAGCGAAAAAGTATTAGGGTATATATAATAATATTTCACTATAAAAAAACATATAAAAACAAATTACTTATTTTTATCAATGTTTTTTCAGTATCCAAAATAAAAAAATGTAAAATATTGTGGTTATTATGTTTGTAACTTTATGAGAGAGATCATATACCATCAACAAACAAGCATCCCTGAAGAGGCATTTTCAAATATAATTACTATTTAATTTAAAATATTTATCAATCCTTTGTGTATTTATATTTTTATATTACTACTATGTCTATTGAAAATCCTCATACTAAAATGACAAAATAGATTTTTTTAGAAATTAATGGGAAACATACTTGATGGCAGAATGTACACATATATCATGAAGATGTGACCTCCTAATTATTATTTAGTTGATTTTCTCATCATTTTATCTAATTTTTTTCATCAATTTCCTCATCATTTCTATCTAATACTTATTTTGTTAATTTTCATAGATATCATAAATAAATGACCTTTTGCAAGATTGGAATTGAGGCTATAACTAAAATAATGAAAACAAGGAAATGGGTCAAGAATGTATATGACCATCATGAAAAAGTGAATTCCTACTAACTTTAAAAAAAATAAAGAGAGTTTAATGAGAAGGTTAATGTTTTTTTATATACAGTGTTTTTCCTCATAACATTATATATTCTATTCTTCATTAAAATAATCTAAATTAACTATTTGAATACTCATGTGGACAATGTATTCTACACATGATGATGCTACCAATACCATTAAAGAATAGAATATAATGAAGGAAAACCTTTTAGAATATGTAAAGGTAATATTAAGATATACTTTATCTATTTTCAAAAAAAATTATAAAATGAAATGTTGATTTAATTTTTATCATTACTTACAAATTTAATTTATTTTATAATATTTTTGTCTATATTTCATTCATTTATACACCAAAACTTCCACAAACTTCTTCTACCTAAAGAAATTTTCACCCCTACAGTATTGGCATTTATCAATTTTCTTTAAGTTCCCTCCACCGCCTCTTTAGGAAGAGAAACAATGCTACCTATGCTTAATCACAAAGGTAATATTGATGCTTTCCCAGTAAAATCATGGATTATAGAAGTAATTAATTATTTCATATTTATGTTTAATTTATTTTTGTTTAGTATTACTCATATAAGAATTGTTTTCTTATACAATTGGTTTCATTTGTTTGAGTTGGGGTGGTTTGTTCGAAACTGCTCTTGCTCATGAGAGATTGTACTTTGAGGATGAAACTGAGATAATGAAAATAGAGAAATGGGTGAAGAATGTATACAAACATCATGAAAATGTTAATTCCTACCACTCAATTAATTATTTTTTTCATCATTTTATATACTATTTGTAAGTTAATTTCTTTATCATTTTTATCTAATACTTATTTAGTTTTTTCATAGATCATTTGAGAAGTCATATTTTTCTTTCAACTATCTTTATAAAGTTAGAAAAATAGAACATGTTCATTTATGATAGAATATGAAACCGTATGATGCCTAAAACATAAGTGTTTCAGGGATCATATTGTTTCTCTTACATTAGGATGGAACATGCTGTATCTTTTATGACTTTTTGCAGATAGTTGAAAGAAAAAAACATATCACATACTCAATCATCCGTACCACAATCTGATACATAATGTTCTTGTTATTACTAAGACTGTATTTATTTTGTTTGTAATTTATATTTTAGTTCAAAACACTCATCAAATACTCAATTTTGTGTTTTAATTTGAAATTGGCATTAATTTTAGTAAAAATATAAAGTTACATATTTAAAACCAATAAAAAGTATTTAGATTGTTTTGATACTTTAGGAAAATGATCCATAAGTCATTTTTGATATCTATGAATAAATCCCACCTAATTCGATGCATGGTGTGACCGATATAACTCTAACTTTTCCTTTTTATTTAAAATTGACATTAATTTTAGTAAAAAGAATAAGTAGAATACTAAAAACTAAGAAAACATAGTCATATTGTTTTGATACTTTATTATAAAAATCCATAATTCATTTGTGACATGTAAGAATCAATCGTACCTCAATTCGATGCACATTGTGACTGATATAACTCTAAGTGTGTATTTTTATTTAAAATTGAAATTAATTTTAGTAAAAAGAACAAGTGACATACTCAAAATTGAGAAAACACATTCAAATTGTTTTTATACTTTATTAAAATGATCCACAAGTAATTTTTGATGTGTAGGAATCAACCACACCTTAATCCAATGCACAGTGTGACCGATATGACTCTAAGTGTGTCTTTTTATTTAAAATTGACATTAATTTTAGTAAAAAGAACAAGTTATATAATGAAAACCAAGAAAATGTATTTGGATTTTTATACTTATGAACAATAATTCATAAAACATTTTTTATGGGTAGGAAACAACCACACCTCAATCTGGTGCACAATACAACCAATATGACTCAAAGTGTCAGTTATCAATTTAAAATTTACATTTTAGTTAAAAACATGTGTCACTCACTAAAAACCAACCAAAATCACTCCGTTTGTCATGATAATTTAGAAAAATGATTTATAAGTCATTTTTGACATGTATGAAGCAATCTCACATCAAAATGACACACGATGTGACCAATATGACTCAAAGTGCGTGTTTACAGCTTCAAATGACGCTTTAGTAAAAAGAATGAGTGACACACTGAAAACCAATAAAACACATTCAAATTGTTTTGATACTTTAGTAAAATGATCTATAAGTCATTTTTGACATGTAGGAATCAACCCCAGCTCAATCTGATTCATGGTGTGATTGGTATAACTCAAAGTGTGTCTTTATTTAAAATTGACATTAATTTTAGTAAAAAGAACAATTAACATACTAAAAATTGATAAAATGAATTCATATTGTTTTGATACTTTATAAAAACAATCCATTAGTCATTTTTGACATTTAGGAATCAATCCCACCTCAATATGACACACGATGTGACTGGTATGACTCAAAATGTCTGTTATTAGTTTAAAATTAATATTTTAATTCCAAACATGTCACTCATTTAAAACCAAGAGAACATTATCTAATTGTATTGTTAATTTAGGAAAATGATTCATAAGTTAGTTATGATGTTTAGGAAGAAGTATCACATCAATTTGACACACGATGTGACTAGTATCACTCAAAGTATGTGTTTTCATTTTAAAATAAATTTTAATAAAAAGCACAAGTGAAATACTCAAAACTTAGAAAAAGAATTCATATTGTTTTTATAATTTATAAAAATGATCCATAAGTTAATTTTGATGTGTAGGAATCAACCTCACCTCAATATGACTAACAGTGTGACCAGTATAATTCCAAGTGTGTCTATTTATTTAAAATTGGCATAAATTTTAGTAAAATAAATAAGTGACATACTGAAAACCAATAAAATATATTTCAATTGTTTTTATACTTTGTAAAAATGACCCATAATTCATTTTTAACGTGTAGGAATCAGGAAAACCTCTATATGACGCACAATGTGACTGGTATAACTCTAAGCGTGTCTTTTTTATTTAAAATTAAAATTAATTTTAGTAAAAAGAATAAGTGACATACTGAAAACCAATAAAAAAATTCACATTGTTTTTATAATTTATTAAAATGACCCATAAGTCATTTTTGATGTGTAAGAATGAATCGAACCTTAATATGACGCACGATGTTACCGATATGACTCAAATTATGTTAGTTTATTTAAAACTGACAATAATTTTAATAAAAATAACAAGTGACATGATGAAAAATGAGAAAATGAATTCATATTATTTTAATACTTTAATAAAATGATCCATAAGTCATTTTTAAAGTGAAGTAATCAGCCAAACCTCAATCTGACTCAAGGTGTGACTGATATGACTCAAAGTGTTCGTTATCAGTTTAAAATTTACATTTTAGTTTAAAATGTGTGTCACTCACTAAAATCCAAGAAAACACATTATGAGTGTATTTATAATTTAGGAAAATTATTCATAAGTAATTTTTGATGTATAGGAAGTAGTCTCACATCAAACTGACACACAATGTGACCGGTAAGACTCAAAGTGTGTGTTTCTGATTTGAAATGACATTTTAGTAAAAAAACACAAGTGACATAATCAAAACTGAGGAAACACATTCAGGTTGTTTTTATAATTTATAAAAATGATCCATAAGTAATTTTTGACATGTAGGAATTATACTCACCTCAATTTGATGTATGGTGTGACCGATATAACTCCAAGTGTGTCTTTTTATTTAAAATTGAAATTAATTTTTGTAAAAAGAACAAGAGAAATAATAAAATCTAAGAAAACACATTCATATTGTTTCTATACTTTATTAAAATGATCTATAAATCATTTTTTACATGTTTTAATCAACGTCACCTCAATAAAACGCACTGTGTGATTGGTATAGCTCAAAGTGTGTCTTTTTTATTTTAAATTGAAATTTTATTATTTTTTTTGTATTAATGTTTAATTTATTTGTTTATAGTATTAATGAAATAATATTTTATTTATTATATAGGTGGAATATTTTTCTTAGGTTGGGGTGATTTTTTTGACAACTGATACCATGGTCAAACTTTTTTTAGAGGGGATTGTGGGTGCTAAAGATGATGAAACATTAATGTTTCTAAATGTTTATAGATAATAATTGTAAATGTAATTATAGAAAACATTGTTTTAAATGTATATAGTAGTTTTTTCATATTCATTATGTAAAATTTATTTCAACTAAATTATATACTTTCATATAGGTTACAAGTATTTTCTGTAGTGTGCTGTTATTCAAACAACACACTACAGTAGGTTGAGACTTTATCAGTTCTATTTCTAGCACTGATAAAGAAGGATATTTATCAGCACTCTTGAAATTGCTGATAAATGGTATCCTTTATCAGTGCTAATTAAAGTAATGATAAAGGGTGACCTTTATCAATGGTTTGTTTAACACTAATAAAGGTCCCCATTTTTACAACACTGAGGATAACAATGTTTTTTTAGCATTTTTAAAGTCATTTTTGAGCACTATTTAATGGAATATATGTAGTAGTGATCACTTTCATTAATAAAAAACTCATTGTGTTTGTTTTTGAGTTGATTGAGAGGTCATGGATGACCCAAAAACTTGTAGCTGGTGTAGACATGAACCTGTAACTTATAAATCTGCAGGTGGATGATCAACTAGCTAGTGAGTTAAACAATCGCTACTATATTTCTACAGTAGCCACTGGCTAGCCAGTGGGAATCCACCAACCAACCAGTAGTTTCTCTATAAATGAATTTTGGTAGGGGTATCATGGAAATTTCACCCCAAAACTCTCATTCTGTTTATGTTTGTTAGAGTTGGTATCCTAAGACCAACTATTTTTTACTTTTATTACATGTATATTTAATGTATTAAATATTAATAAAACTACTTATTACGTATTATTAATTTTTCTGCATGACTCTAACATAATAATGTCATAGAGTATGGATTACATTGATTAAGTCATATCATTTCTATACTATGATGAGAACATTTACATTCTATGATGATATTCTTAAATAATTCTCTGTGGTTGGATAACATACTATAATGGGACACATAGTACATAGAATTTCAGGTGTGAGTACTCATAAGTGGATAATAATTCTCATGAAGTTCACACTTTATAATCTCTAAGATGAGAGATTATGAGAATAAACCCACCAATAGGAATTCCAAATGTTTTGGTGTTATTAGATATTTCTATCTGTGAGCATGTGTAATGGTCTTTACACTTTAAAATTATCATTAATGAATGTCATGAATCATGAACTTATATTTTATAACAAAAACCGTGATGACATATATTTTTAGAGAGAGAGTATGTTGGGTGTGTCACAATTGACATGTAATTAATGGATAAGTTGAGAAAGGATTTGTCCCTTTCATCTTTATAGAAGTTAATATATTGGTCCTTTGATTAGAATAGAACTGTTGCATTAAATTCCAAGGTCATAGTGTAAAGATGTGTTTATTTCAGATAGTAAAATAAATATGTATCAAGCATATGGTTTGGAAACACTGATGTGCAACCTGGTTTATGAGATATTGTGATAAAGGGATTATATTACACAATGAGCATTCATATATGGTTGTCATCATTGTGACATTAAGTTCTTTCTCTTGGGTTCCTTGACTAGTTTCCATATAGTAATATTAGACTTTAGAAAATATTACCTAATGAAAATGAGAAATAATCCTATAGGGTCACACACTAAGTGTTTTTAATGATATCGATTAAATTATATTTGCATTTAATTAGTTGAATAAATATTATTCTCAATACCAAGAGATAATTTTATTCAAATTTTTTTGATAAATGAAATATTTAAATTAAATATTTATTTTGGTTTCAATAAATTCTAGAAGAGTTTTAATGGATCAAGACCGTGTCTAGTGATAAATATTAATTAACAAGATGATTAAATAATATTTTTTATTGCGCAAGTTGGTGTGCACCAAAAAATAATAATAATAATAATAATATTATGTGTCATGAAGTTTATTAAATGTTATTATATTATTTAAGGCCCTAAATTCAATTAAATAGTTATTTTAACCTAAACTCTAGATCTATAAATAGATGGTTATGACTATTGTGTAGGGTGTGCAATAATTGATTGGTACAATTGAAATAGAGAATTGTTGCACACAACATATTCTCTCTCAACTCCTTCTTCTCTCTCCCTCTTAAGAAAAATAAATAATAGAGATATTCCTTAAAGGCTAAAAGATGGGATATCAACAAAAATAGTGCAAGAAAATTTATTTTCTACGCTAGCACATGGAGATCGATTGGAATTGCTTGAATATAAAAGAAGAATGTGTGGATCACCTCTAGAGGGATTCTATCATTGGATCCTCACAGCATAATAAAGGAAACCAAAAAGAGTCTTTTTGGATAATCAAAATTACTATCAAAGAAAGAACCCATGCCTAGGTATTTATCTATCGATATTTGTGAATTTTTTAAGTTCATGTTTTTTGTTAATGAAATTTATTATTCTTTTTTTATAATAATTTGTTTCAGAGGTGGATTTTGTGAACCATCGAGCGCCCCTACTCCATATGAATGTCCCTTGATAGTTTCCCCCCTCATGTGATGTTAGGGATTTTGGGAACCTGATTTTCAGAGAGAAAAAAATACAGTGAATTTAGGGATTTCAAGATCCCTATTTTCTTCTAAGAAAAAGAGATCACATCAGCTCCATTTCCAGGCATAAGGGTCTTGGATATTTTTTTCTCAAAAAATAGAGATAGATAGAGAATCAAAATTTGGTTTCATAAAACCCAATTTTCTATAGTGATAGAGCATCATGCCTCATAGAGTCTGGCACTCCTGTGCTACTTTAGATTCAAGAGAGTAGGGGCTTGTTCTATCACTAGAGAGAGGTTTTACCTTGTGAGTTCACTGCATTTACTAGAGATCCCTTATTTGTCAATCTGGTTTGGTGAGGGTTAGTGCAGAGGAGTGTAGTGATGCCACGAGTAGAGGGTTTCCAATTTGGGATCAATGACAAGATACTTGTTCTTTAGTAGAGACACGGTGAAGGAAAATCACATCATCAGACTTGTTGTGAAGGAGTTCCAATGAAACCTTGGGTGATCTGTATTACTTCTCATGGAGATAGACTGCATTTGGTGGTGATTTTTTTGGTTCTTGAACCTGTAGCTCGTTGTTGTTGGTTCTTGAGGCCCGTTTCTTGGCCCAATAGAGTCAAATTCAAGTTTTAGAAAGATTAATATGGTTTTTAGTGTGCGATACTGGCTAAAATCAACTATATTGGATGATATAAAATAAAAAAGTCGATGATGATGATTTCAATGGCTCAAAAAATGGGCTCTTCCTCGACAAAGGTGATATTAAGCCCTAATAAGGGGGTATAATTCCTTTATATTTATTTTATCTTTTTTTGTTTTTTTGCAGGCCTCGTTCATGAATCTTGTTTTTTGTTGTCTACATCGCACTTTTTTTCTCATCCAGTACAATATGTGCCACAACTTCTTCTTGTATTACTTTTTTGTATAGTGGATAACATTGACGATTATTCCTCATACATGTAGTCCATTTGAAAAAGCATGCAAATATTTGTGTCCCTTTACATTACCTCCCTTTTTCAAAATTACTCTACCTATAAATTTATGAATGAATACTTCTCGAATTAATCCCAAATATATTTTTATTTTCATAATTAAATTAGAAGATGTCTGAGTTTTTATGTTGACCAGGTTTCATAGTTTATGTTTTCTTGTAATTTTTTGGTAATTATAGCTTGATTTTTTATTAGATCTGGAATTTTATTTCTCTGTCTTGATTTTGTTTTATAGAATCTTGTTGTTCATATTTTTTCTCTTTATAATGCAAAGTTATGGAAGCTTGAATATTTATAAATTCCACTACCAGTGTGTTATTGTTATAATCACTACCTGTTTGTTTTTTAATTACCAATGGAATTAATTTTTTTTGGATATTTAGAATTGAAATTTTTAACCCCATGTTATCTATTTATAAGTTTTCATGTAATAAAATGAAAATAAACATTGTTTTCAAATTTTGTATTTTAATGAAGCAAAATACCTAATAGATCTTAGGCTATTTCATGGGGACCATCTTTCATATAGAAGGCTCACCATAAAAAAGTGATATTAGAGCTTAATTGAGTTTATGTTTTTCTTTATTAAAATTTTAAATTTCTTATTGTTTGATTTCAAATGATTTTTAGTGGATTTTACCTATTGTAACATTCTTTGTTGTTTTTTTTGGCATGGTCATGTTCTCTTTTGGGATGTAATTTCAATCTATTTATGATAGTTTGTTTCCTTTCCATTTCTCTATTTTATTTTCTCATATGAGTCTCAAAGATGCCTCTTGATAGTTTCTACCAATGTGTGTATATAGTTTTGGGGTATTAATGGGTTCTGTGTGAGGTTGGCCTATGTTTGAGAGCCAGTTAGCAGTAAGGTATTAGCATGATCTTGTGTCTCTAATGTCAGGATTTTTCCTAGAATATGAGCTTATACTAGCTCTTTTGTGTTCCTCTATATCCTTTAGGTCTATTTTCTCTAGGTATGGACATATAATGAGTTTAGTGTCTGGGATTGTGTATCTTGTGGGTGCATTTCTCTTATTTGTTGCTTGGATGATCACTAAGATTCTTTATTTGATTTTCAACCCTATTTAGCAGCTTTGTTTTGGTATCCTAGTGTTAGGATTCTTTTTCCATTAGTAAGTCTAGTCTAGGATGTGTGCCACTTATGTGTATTGTTTTCCCCTAGATTTTTAGATGGCTCATATCCTTTGTTCTCACATATTAGAGTTGTCCTAGGATGTTGGGACTTCTTGCATATGTCCTTGTAGTTTCCATTTTATTTGAGGACATCAATTTTTGGATTTTGATTTGGTAGTCATATCCCTTAGTAAAGATTATGAATCTATATTTTAAGGATATTATGGTGCCTTGCATCTACAGTCTTCCTAATCATGTTCAGTGTGACAGGTCTCGGCTTAAAGTTGATGGTTCTTGGTACTTCAATCCTGTTATGTTTTTATGGTTTTAGGTGGATACTTATTTCAACTGTTTCCTTTCATATGTATTATTTATCCCTATTTCTCTCTCTACTCTATTCCTTTGCTGCTCTTTTCATAATTTCAATATTGTTATTGAGTTTCATTATTTATGATTTCTATAAGTTTTTTTCGTATTATTTTGTTTGAGGATGGATGATGCTCTATTTTTTGGTGTTCTATAGGAACTGGTGAGTTGTTCTAAAGACCTATATTGTCATATGATTTCCTGACTCGAATTCCTCCCTAGCATCATCTCATAGAGAAACCCATGTAATTGAAGGTATGGAATTTATGATGCAGTTGTTTAGAATTGTTTAATTCTAATCAGGTTTAGTAGATTTTAACATGTCATTCAATTATGGGAAACATGCGTCACATTGATACATGAAGGGGGATGTTTGGGTCTCCTAGTTTAACTCCTATTTAAGATATAGAGAAGTTGTTGATGTTAGGTGCTATAGAAACATCATGTGGATAGGTTTTAAGTTAAAAGGTGTAGAGTATGATGTTGTTTCATATTAAATCTTTTCATGCATTTAATTTCCAAGGTGGATATTTGTGAATTTTTTATATTCATGTTTTTTTGTTAATGGAATGCATTTATTTAATATTCTTTTTCTATTGATAATTTTTTTCATGGGTGAATTTTGTGAACCATCAATTTCCCTTGTTCCATATGGGTGCCCCTTAACAGCTTTCCCCCTCATGTGAAGTTAGTGATTTTGGGAGCCTAGTTTTCACAGAGAAAAAGAGTGCAGTGCATTTAGGTATTTAGAGAGACCTATTTTCACCAGAGAAAAAGAGAGAGAATCAAATCCATTTCTACGTGTGAGAATCTTGGATGCTTCTTTTTTCAATGATGGGAGATAGAGAGAGCACTGTAATTAAGGTTAGAGAAACTTGGTTTTCATTGGTGAGAGAGAAATACTCCTCCCATATTTTGGTGCTCCTATACTAATTTGGATGCAAGAGAGAAGAGGATTTCTCTACCATCAGATAGAGGTGTGCCCTTGAGATTTTTCTACCTTTACTGGAAATCCCTCGTTCATCGATTTGTTTCTGAGAGGGTGAGGGAGGAGGAGTGCAATGATACCACGAGTAGAGTGTTTCTGATTTGGGATCAGGTATTCAATCCTTATTTGCTAGAGGAGTTGGGATGGAGGAAGACCACATTGTCGACCTTGATGTGAAGAAGTTCCAATGATACCTTACTTGATTCATGTTTTTGATCACACAGATCGGCTGCTATCGGAGGTGGTGTTTTTGGTTCTTAAACCTATTGGTCAATGTTGTTGGTTTTTGTGGACTGTTTCTTAGACTCTTAGAGCTGAAGCTAATAATTGACATGATGCATATGGTTTGTAGTGTGCGATCCTAGCAAAAAACAACTATCTTGGATGATAAAACATAAAAAATTCAATGAAGATGATTTTAGTGGCTCAATAAATCTATTCTTTCTCGAAAAAGGTGATACCAATCCCTAGTAATGGGGTCTCAGTCCTCTATATTTATTTTATCTTTGTTGATTTTTTTGCTGGCCTCATTCATGCTGCTTGTTTTTTCCATCGCCCGCATCACACTTTTGTTTTTCTCATCCAGTCCTATTTGTGTCTCTAGTGCTTCTTGTATTCCTTTTTTTCATAGTGTATAACCCTTATGATTCTGTCTAGTGTATGTAGGCCATTGGCTGAAACACATAAATATTTATGTCCCTTTCTACTGCTTTCCTTTTCTACATTTATTCGACCTATAAATTTTCTGAATGCATTCTTATTGATCCATATGAAATCGAGGTTAAATTTTAATTTATTATTATTAATTATTTAATCTGATTTAATTAACATGTTATCAACATATTAATCATTTTTGTTTAGTGTTTCATTTTCTTAAAGGTCTAAGAACAAAGGAAGAACAACCAGATATTCCATCGAGAACTACCTATTTTTGGCCAGTAAGACAAGGTTACATAATTATTACTCGGAAGTACATGTTGTGCACCTTAGTACGCCACACCTGGACATGCCACATGATACACGACATTCCACACAGTTAATTACACATGGTGTACACCATGTATTAACCATCCAACCTGGTACATAGTTTTCTGATTACACATCATGTATTCGAGTACACGTCATGTAGTCTACATGGGTTAGTGATGTAAATCAAACAATATATATGGTAATTATACATGTTAAAACCCTACGAGACTGAATAAACGGATCATTTATGACATACATGATGTGTATGTGGTATACACGATGTGTATTTGTTCAATTTATGCATCTATGATACATGCCGGGTTATCTGGATTGATGAAATCAGAGTTATGTGGTGTGTAGCTGGAGTGTGCACATTGTGTAGTCTCTCACCAAAGAACATACCATGTATTTCGGCGGGTTATATGAGCACACAAAATTTAGATCACATGACATGTAGCTGACTTGTACAAGCTGTGTAATCAACTAAGATACATGCTGAAGACCTAGATGAGTATCTTACACACACTATAAGTGAATACATGATGTTTATATGATATGTACATGCCCTTTAGTCCTGATGAGTAACACATATAATCATTAGGCATGTGACTCAGATACATGACAATCGAGGTACATGGCATGTGGCTGGATAGTACAGACTGTGCGATCTCCCAATTATTGAAAGAATAAAATTATATTAAAATTAAAAATTTCATCATTAAAACCTTATTGTTTTGATTGAATCTTTATGTGTTTGAAAATATAATAATGTTTTAAATTATTTTAAATGATAAATTAATTTATTATAATAAGTCTAAAACTATTGGTTCAACTGTTTATTTTCTATTAATTCCCTTATGTTGGTTATCTCCAAATTAATTTATATGATCTTTAATATGAAAGAGAATTAATTAATTAATTAATGCAAGCACATTTATATTAATAATAAATAAAGAATAAATAAATAAATGTTAGACATTTAATTTTTCATGTTCATTGAATATATGACATTTCATGAGCTAAACTAAGATCAGTGAATGTGTTGATAGTTATTTAATTTAACTTATTGCATTGGTTTGAAATTATTTATTATTGAATTAAATTTGATGGCCTGTGAGTCATCTCTCCTTCCATTATTTTGTAGGACCTACACATACAAGGATATTTATGTAACATCAATATAACCAATCCTTTGGTTCCCCTCACCTAATTGTGAGTTATAAATATTTTTAATTAATATAGTTTACCATGGAATGTGGATATAGTTCAATATGGAACTATAATGATATCAACCCAAGCACTACACAGGTGGATGGGTGGAATGCTGTAACTCATGCCAAGATTGGTAACAAGAGTTATTTCCTCTAGTTATAAGGTTGATTTAATATCCTCTCCTTAAATCAACCATTAGATAAATCTCATGGATGATTCATTTAATTAATTAATTATTTCTGTCTATGCAATTATTTATTTTATGTATGGAAGTCCATAATCACAAAAATAAATGAATTAATGTGTAAAGATTAATGTTAAATAAATTAATTATCCATAAATATTTTATGAAACAAAGTTAATTAATTAAGTAACATCCACTTAATATTAACAAGACATGTAAAGGATAAAAAAAGATAAAATTAATGCATAATAAATTAAAAATTTCTCAATTAAATATTAAGTCAGACTTGGTCTTCCATTACTTGATTAGGAATGGAAGCCTCCGAACTAATTGTTTTACCAACCCTCAGTGGGAAAATTACTTTTAATGAGGAGTTCTTATGAAGGTTATGGGTTGACTTAACTATCTTACATCAAGAGAATTAACCCTCACTATATTTGATTTAACTTAGAGGTAAGTGTTAAAGAAATCCAAGTCAGGATTTCAGGATAGGATAGTCCACTCAATGAATCAAGGAGTTGCATGCCAACAGTTGAAAAAGACCTACCTACCTAAATACCTTCAAGTAGCTTGGCCAACCCTTGTTGTGGTTATGTGAAGGGGTATATGGATCCTTTCCACTAGAGTTTCCTAGAAACTAAACATTCATAGTTCAATGGTGATGGATATTAGGAATTGATGAAATAGTGATAGATTTAATAAAATCAATTAATTTATTATTTCTCACATATTTTTTAATAAAGTAAAATTAATAATATTTTTATCTTTTAATTTTAGAATAAAATGGAAATATCGTCATCTAAACTATCCCTATGATTTATATTGGAGAAAAACAACCTCCTAACTGGAAGTAACTTCCAAGAGTAGTTTAGATGCCTTCGACTTGTGATATTCCATGAAATAAAATCTTAAATGCAAGAATCCTCAATACCTAATTGACTTAATAAAGAGGAACATGATGAATATTTCATTTCCCATGAAAAAAATTTGATTGATGTGGTCAATGTTCAATGTTTTATTCTTTCATTGATGTCTAGTGAACTTATGAAGTCTCATGAAAAAATAGATGCATATAGCATGCTTGAGTACCTCCACGGTCTTTACTAGGAGAGACCTAGACATGAATGATTTGATATTTTTAAGGCTATTTTTCAGAGAAATCTTAGAGAGGGTTCCCTAGATAGGCCTCATGTAGTCAAGATCATTGGATAAATTGAACACCTAGAGGTTCTAGGGTTTAAAATCCATGAATAATTGGGAATCGATCTCATTCTAGCATCACTACCTTAGAGCTTCTATTGGTTTATTGTAAACTTTAATATGAACAACTTTGAGAAGTATTTTATTGATATTCTAACTCTCCTTTTCCAAGTAGATAAGAATACAAAGCATGAAAATCATTTCATCCTTATGGTGAACAAACATAAATGGAAAGCAAATATATTTAATCCCAAATTTTATTCACACCCTTCCATGAAGAGGAAGATCAAGGGGAATGGAATGGAATAAGATTCTGTTTGTTTCATATGTGGCAAGAAGGACCACTAGAAGAAAAAATACACCCAACCAAAGAAGCACATGGAATCTTTAGGTACATTTGTTATCAAGTGTAATTTATCTATTTCTATGAATTTGGTATTAGATACTGATTTTGGTGCTCACATATGTATTCAAATACATGAAACAAGTAGATTCATAAAGATTTACTATGGGGATATAGATCTACAAGTAAACAATATATCTAAACATGCTGCTGTATCTATCGAGGAATACCACCGCACGTTACCGATGGGAATGATCTTAGTTTTAAAGGGATGTTATTATGATTCTTTAGATAATAAAAACATGATTTATATATTCATACTAGATATAGATGGATTTGTTTTCAAATTTATAAATGAATATTTATTATTTTATAAAGATATAATTTTCTATGGTAATTCACATTTAAATAAGGGTCTTTATGCGTTGTATTACACAAACCAAGTAATGGAAATCAATAATGAAATTGCTTCACATGAATCATACCACACTCAACTATGGTATCACCAGCTAGGTCATATAAACACAAAATATTTGACTAAATTATTCCAAGATGTATATTTAGATTATTTTGAACTAAAACCACTTGGTCTATGTCACACATGTTTACAAGAAAAAATGACCAAATCCCCATTTAGTGGGAAAGTGTAAAGGGCCAGAGATATTCTTGAATTAGTTCATACCGATGTGTGTGGACCATTTCCTATTGAATAAAGGGGTGGGTACTGATACTTACTAACTTTTAATTATGATTTTAATAGATATTGATAAATCTATTTAATGAGGTATAAATGAGATTATTTTGATAAATTCAAGGAATACAAGAATGAAGTAGTGAACCATCTTGGTAAGAAGACTAAAAAACTCTGATTAGACCATGGTGGAGAATATCTTAATCAAGAATTCATTGATTACTTATGGTAGTTTGGGATGATATCTTAACTCACTCTTCCTTATACACCATAGTGGAATGGTGCAAGTGAAAGGAGAAACTATACCTCATTGGACATAGTGAGATCAATGATGATTCATGTGACTCTTACATGATCCTTTTTGGGATACACATTACAAATAATAGTAAAAATACTAAACCAAGTTCTAACTAAATTGAAAGATAGTATACCATACCATTTATAGAATATAAAGAAACCTATGTTGTCATACTTACACATGTGGGGGTGTGAATCATTTTTAATTCCTATTTAAGTAACAAGCTTTAACCCCGAGGCACAAAGTGTACCTTTATAGGATACCCCAAAAAAACAAGGGGTTATTACCTATACGAACCCTTTTAAAAAAAGGTAATTGTGGAAAGACATTCCATATTTCTTGAGAGGTATCACATCTCTAAAAGAGATAGTGGGAGAAATATTGACTTCGATGAAGTTGAGACTCACGGTATACCAGAGTTGGCATAGGAAGAGATTCCAAAAAGCCCCATGGAATAAGAAACTGTTCCAAAGATATAAGTACTATGCAGGAGTACAAGATAGGTTAGAGAACCATACTGATATGGTTTTCTAGTCACCGAGGATAGTGAATTATTATTATTTGACAATAATGATCCTATAACTTATAAGAAATCAGTAAGTGGGAAAGATGTTTCCAAGTGTAAAGAAGCCATGAATTCTGAAATGGATTCCATGAACTAAAACCAAGTTTGGATTTTTGTAGAACCACCAATGGATGTATATATCATAGTTTATAAATGGGTATTCAAGAATAAAATAGATATGTAAGGAAAATTCAGTAGCTATAAGGCATGAATGATATAAAAAGGATATAAACAACATCAAGGCATCGACTATGAAAAAACCTTTTCACTAGTTTCAATGATAAAATACATTATAATTATACTTTCCATTCCATCTTACCATTATTATGAGATTTTGAAAATGGATGCAAAAATATCCTTCCTTAATGAGAACCTTCATTAATATGTCTATATGATACAAACTGAAGGGTTTTTAACTCCAAAGGATTCCAATAAGATTCGAAAATTTCAAATATACATTTATGGATTAAAGAAAGAACCTAGGTTATAGAAAATTCATTTTGATGAATCCATAATGAAATTTGGTTTTATAAATAATGAGTTTGATCATTGTGTCTACAAATGGTTTAGTGGGAGTGTAGTCATTTTATTAATAGTATTTGTTAATAACATATTACTCATTGGAAATAAAATACCAGTTTTATAGTTTTTTAAGGCATGGTTGAATAAATAATTCTCTATAAAGTAATTGGGTGAGGCAACATATATTCTTGGGATCCAGATCCGTCATAATAGATCTAAGTGGTTGCTCAGACTAAGTCAAATTACATACATTGATAACATACTAAAGAGATTTAGTATGGAACAATCCAAGAAGGGATTGTTTCCAGGATCACATGACATTCATATTTCCAAGAAAATGTGTTCTCAAACACATGGGGAAATAAATTGAATATCCATATAAACTAGGTTACCACAATTGGATGGTAGTCAAGACTTTACTTAAGTAAATGAGGCATACTAGGGATATGTTCTTGGATTATGGAGGAGATTAGGAACTAGTCATTAGAGGATACGCAGATTCTAGTTTACAAAGTCATCAAGATGTAATAAAGTCATAAATGAGATACATATTCACTTTCAATGGAGGTGTTGTGAGATAGAAGGGATTAAAGCAGGCTATAATCATAGATTATACAATAGAGCAGAAGTATATTATGGATTTTGAGGCATATAAAGAATCTGTATAGATTCATAACTTAATCCAAGATCTTGAAGTGGTACCTAGTAGTAAATATCATATCACACTCTACTGTGATAATACTACAGTGGTGGATCTCGCAAAAAAAGACAAGGTTACATCAACAAAAAAAGGAAAAACTTTGGTAGTATCATTTATTAAGGTATTTTTCTTAGAGAGGTGAAGTTGAAGTGAGAAATATTTCCATGGAAGACAACATGGTGGACCCCTTGATTAAAGACTTGAATAAGAAGAAACATTATTATCATGTGAGGTCCAATGGAGCTAATGTCATAGGTAGTTGGCTCTAGTCTAAGTGAAAGTTTGTTAGAGTTGGTGGATAGCGACCCATGCTTAACATACATGGATATTACATAATTTTATATGAATATTAATCACATTAAAAAAGTAAATTCCCAAGAACTAAAATAGTTTATCATTTTTGGAAACTTGGAACACAATATTCTAACTTGGTGAAAGATCTTCAATATTTCCCACAAATATCTTCTCATTTAGTAATCCTACTTAAAACCATTATTAATAACTTGGGGAAGAGAAACATAAGAAAGGGTGAGATTAGATGACCAGTAAGGGTAAATAAAAGAGATACATAAGTATAACATGAGTATAAGGGTATGGGAAAATGTGAATAGCATTTTAAGATCATACCCTATATATATAAGATCATATATATGAGTCATGGCATAAATATTGGTTGTTAATAAGATAAGAATCATAAGGCTGATAAATCATAATAAATCAATCATAAACCATAATATAATTTCATATAAGTGTGGCATCATCATAAATATATAAAAACATTTCATGTGTCAAGGTTAACTACTAAGATCATAAAAATAGTGGATCCGGACACACCTATTTCCCATAGTGAATTAGGATGCACTGGTTTCCCATTATGGATCAGGATGTACCCATTTACCATTGTGTATTAGGATTCACCCATTTCCCATCATGGATCTGGATGCACCCATTTTCCATTGTGGATATAGATGCACCCATTTCCTATTTTGGATTAGGACACACCTATTTCCCATTTTGGATCAAGACCATCTACTTGTTTCCTATGTTTATGTCATGATATGTAAATCTTTACCCAATTCATTGGAGGGAGTTATAGGTCCCAACTATCACATAATGAAATCATACATATGTGTGGAACAAGATCACAAAAATTCATCATATCATAACCTATGAAATAAAATGGGTATCATAAACATGTCATCATATAATAACCTATGGAAAAGAGGTAGGTTTCAAAATCATTTCACCATAGAATAACCTATGAAAAAAGTGGGTTTCATAAGCATTTTATCATGGTATAACCCGTGGAAGAGAAATGGGTTTCATAAACAACTTGTCATATTAAACACAAACCATTCATAGAAAGAATAATAATGGTGTCCTTAGATCATATCTACAGTAAGGCATAAATCATATCAAAGTATGTCATCTTATATGGAGAAGGAATTTGAAATATCACTTGGATCATTTATTAAGGAAAATAACCTTTATTTGAAAATAATTTTTTAAGACAAAAAACATTTTCAAAATCCTTTCCTTTAAAAAACACTTTGAAAACTTATTAATTAATATTTAAAATTCATTTAAAATATTTCTTAAGAAAAATATCCTTTCTTTTTTGAAAAACACTTTTTAAATCATAAATCATTTTAAAAACTTTTTTCTTTGAAAAAAACTTTGAAAAATTATAAAGGAATATTTGTAAACAAATTTAGGCACTTTTTTTAAAAACTAAAGAAAATTTAAAATAATTTTCCTTAAATATGAGATTAAAATATAATTTAAAATATTTTTGAATACAATTTTAGGAATCATGGTTTTTGAATAAAATAGATTTCTGATTGGAGAGTGAAATAAGGTCAGATTTTCTTAAAAATACTTTATTAATTATATTAAGTACCAAAGAGTAGAAAATAGTACCATTACATGAAGATATCATGATAAAATAAAGGGGAATAAATATCATGATAATTACTGATATATGAATCATAAGATTTCATTAATGGAATCATATTCATAATTTTTTTTAATAAATGATGAAATTTTAGGAATAAACTCTTACCACTCTAGTAACTTTGAATCATAATCCCTATGAAAGAATAAAATTACATGAAGCTTAAAATATCATTAAAATAATGATATTCATGATATAACATGTCAAAGGGGTAGTATATACACATCGTAAAATTTTATAGGCACATAACATAACATGTGTCTCAAAGAAGGAAAATTGAGATAAAAATCCTTTATCGATTTGGCAACTTTTTAACCACAAACCCCATGAAATATAGATCCTAAAATGGAGATATAAATACCAATTAATTTTAGTAGAAGCATAATAAAATAAATTAATGGGTAATATATACACCACATAGAATAAATATTTTATGAATATAGCATGTATCTCATGAAAGTAAAAAGTGAGATGGAAATACCTTACCACTTGAGTAAATTTTGAATCATGAGATCCATGAAAGAATAAAATCAATTGGAAATTTTAATATCATGAAATAAATGAAATTCATGATATAAAATGTAATATTATAATATATACACCAAAAAAAAGAAACAAGTGGTGAATATAGAATAATTCTCACAGAAATAAAAGTGATACTAGAAATCCCCTTACCTTAAATCTTGACTTCCTTCATACATGTTCAAACCTTTTCTTCTTCATCTAACTCCTTTTTTTCACCAAAATACTTAATTAGTTATATTTATACCAAAAGTGAGTCTTATAGGATGATAGGATGGATTTTGGGAGTTTATATGGGCTAGTATTGGATGAGACAAAAGGCTCAAGAGGTGTGGAGAAGTGAGGGGGGGGGGTGTTCCCTTTTATAGTGGAGGAGAGAAATTCTGGTAAATACCAAAAGGTAAACACTATTTAGAAGTATCCATTATATAAAGTGACTGAAATAATGAAACATTTTCAATCAAAAAGTGGATATGGTCTAAATATGTCTAGAAAATGGGTTTTAAACACATGTCTAGGTCATTTGGCCTGATAAGTTTACAGCTTTACCACCAAGTAAACTCATTTTTACCTTAACCGTTGTAATAAATTTTAATTATATTCACTCGTATTTTTGGTCAAAAACTATGTTTAAATTAATATAAATTATAAATTAAGATGATTAAAAAAATTGAATACAAATTTTCAGATTCCAAACAAAGAAGTTACAAAATTTAATTTAAAATTAATCCTGTAGATGGGATGAAACAACCAGTTTTCAAAGTAAAAATTTCAAATGTTTGAAATGTTTTTATATCCAATTTCAATGTGAAATTGGTTACAATGAACTAAATTAGATTTAATGATGTATAATTTAACTAATAATATTCTAAAGACAATTTAAAATATAATTTAACTTTATAAATAAATTATATGAAAAAATAACTTTCAATTAAAACACAGTGTTTTCATTATTTATCAAAAAATGAAACTTATCAAAAAATACCAAAAATTTACCCTAAGATAATTTTTATATTACAATTTAAAAAATGAATTTTATTTTTTCAAATAAAATTTATAAAATTTTCATTTTTTTTTCAAAATAAGTATGCCATTAAAAGGCAGCAACACTAACTTGAAGAAAAATACAACTTTTTTATGTCTAAAATTGGATTTTTTATTATTTTATGAATATAAAACTTATTGGATGAATTTAAAAACATTTTTTTTTTGAATTTTTAATATATAAATTTCATTAATATATCTCAATAATAGTAATTTATTTAATTTAATAATATAAAACTCCTTTTTGGGAATAAAAATATTTTTTTTATCAAAACACATCCTTTATATTGAATTGGTTTTTATTTTAATTTATAATTAATTTATAACCAATGAATTCATTTTATAAACATGTGTGAAGCATAGTTTCATAATTTAGTTAATCTAATTCATATCTTCCATTCCAATCACTAGGTAATGCCTATCATAATATTTTAATAAAAATATCAATAGTATATTATAGTTCTGTAAAACATGGTCTTTTGAATAACACAACCTATCAAAGAAACTCAACATTTTTTGAAATACAAGTCAAAAATAGTGCTGTGTGTAATGAAAGCTAAGATCGATGTTGTGTGTAATGCAATATAAGACCGGTGTTGCGTGTACCACACTCTTAAATTGGTCTTGTGTTTAAATAAATTTTAACTTGTTGTAGCGTGTGATACAATCCATTAAGTAATTATATTTATTTGAAAAAATAATTCATAAAAACTCAGGGTGTTAAATTCTACCCCCTTTAAAAATAAATTTATTCCTCAAAATTCATCTCAGTCATCAAATTTTTAATACTTGAAAGTTCCTTTCATAGGTACACACATCACAAAAAATGAATACTAAAACTTCCATTTAAAAGGGAAAGTTGGAAACATAATATTTACCCAAAGTAACTCATAACTAGGTTTCCACATAGTAGAATATAGGTGGGAAGGGTAGATCAGAAAAGCGTGAATAATTATAGAGAGTGATAAAGATCACTGATCATAAAAAAGTAGTTGATGAATGGATAGTTTAGGGGATCAAAACCATAAATATTTTATAATGTAAAATACCATTGGTTCATCAGAAATGAAGGTACTAAGATAATTTTTTTTAAGATCCATTTCCTAATGTTAAAGAACTTTAACAAGAAGATATAATTACTTTATTTCAGCACAATCTCACCCTTTGGTTACGCCGTGATCAATTTCCTCTTAATTTATTACTCCAATAAGTGAAGGTGAATTTTTTATGCCTAAATAACTAACAAATCATTAGATCCATAAATAGAATGATAGGTCATTCCATCTATATTTTGTTAACATCACATCCAAAAGGTTATCATAGGTTATCTGATATGCATAAATCCTCATATGGTGAGTTAATACTTTAATATCTAAAACATCATCTGATGTTTAACTTAAACCATTTCATAAATGGTTAAATTTACAACCCTTATGAAAGATGAAAATCCAAAAATTTATAATGAAGGTAACTAAATTTTTAAAATCATATTAACATTGAAACCCTATATATTATAAAGTAGATATTTATTTTCACATACCAAACATGTGAATACCTTCATCATGTATTCTCTTTAAACATGGTAATAACTTGAATTACCATAAAACCATATTTAAAATATACACTCTTCTTCATTATTTAAATAGACCATAGATTATTGGATATATTCCTTAAATACAACAATGTTGTAAACTTCATCAATGATAACATGATCCTATTTTTCAAAAAAACATTTATCAGTTCTAAGGGAATCAATACTACCAAATTAAATTTTTCTATATCAATAATCTCTTATCCAAGATAAACATAATTTTCTCAACATCAAGAAAATATTTAGGGTTACCTTAACTTGATCAAAATACCACCTTTCCATTAAATCACTTTTCTAGGTAATCAACTCCATTCAATATATTTTTGAAAAATTTTAATGAAAAAAATATAAGTCATGATTCATATAACATAATTCCTGAATTACAATGCATATATACTTTAATCACCCCACTTATTCCTCAAACCATTAACTATGCTTCATCATCTTATTCCTTAATACCACTTTCATTTCAATGTCATTCATGGTCTATTCATCATCAACAATATAACCATTACTCATACCATCTTGATGATTCTCTTTATGAGATTTCCACTTAGGATATCAATTTTCATAATGCCCACACTTTCTATATTTAAAGCATTCATAAATTTATAATACCTTAGATAGGACAATATTCCCATCCATTGAGTTAAATGGACTTTTCATTTTCCCTTTGTTGTTACTTGATTTTTATCCTTATTTTCCATAGTCAAAACATCTTCTCATTCCTCTGAGACATTTTGGTGCTTTTTCTTACGTTCTCTACATATAGGAAATTGAATTTTCTTTCCTCCATTGTATTTATTACCTAAAATCTTAGAGAAATCATTCATTATCTTCATTGGTGAGTCCAAGATTTGGTTAAGGTACACAATGTTAATCATGTTCTATGAAAACCGATTAGGCATAACCAAATCATCCTCCACTTCAGTCATAATCCCATTTAAATTATCATTAGAAAATAGTCTATCACATTCAATGTTAACCAAGTTCCTTATGGTTCTCGCATTGAATAAAACAAAAAATAATAGTGTGAGCAACACTTATCGTAAAAGAAATCCTCATAATCATGAAAAATAACTTATAGGATGTCTAAATTATGAAACCTTTTTTAATATATGAAACCTTATGTTTATACTTGATTATTCATAGTGATCTTCTATTTAAATTATTTATGATGGTTTATAAAGAGTTTGTGAATTACCAATGCACATACCCCATGAGTGTCAAACCAGGCATGCCACAAGGCTTGGTGTCATGCACTAGTTCCCGATCGAGTATAGATCAATACAATGTTTTTGGGGTTGTTACCACTATGTACATCTATTATAGATCCACATCCACTTATAGTATCTAGACAGGGATGTAATTGATTGGAATCCACTCTCTCAATCCTTAACCAAAACTTTAGGACATTTTTCTAAACTTTGACTCATCCTTATACTTATCCTTAGAGGTTACCCCATGTACATCTATTTTATATCCACATCCACTTGTAGTATCTAGATAGGGACGTAATTGATTGGAAACCACTCTCTCAATCCTTAACCAAAACTCTAGGACATTTTCCTAAACTTTAACTCATCCTTATACTTATCCTTAGAGACATATCTTAACATATACTTAGAAATATCCCTAGGGATCTTACTAAAGTTTTATCATCCTAGTTTAAAAAGGTTGAATAAACCTTTCCTTTGATACCAAATATAGTGACCCAATCTTATCATACATGGACATTACGTCATTTTAGATAAATATTCAACACATTACAAAAGTAAATTCTCTAGGACCACAATAGTTTAGTGTATTTGGAAACTTGGAACACAATATTATAACTTGGTGAATTATATTCAATGTTTCCCAAAAATATCTTCCCATTTAGTAATCCTACTTAAAACCTTTCTTCATAAACTGGGGAAAGGAAACATAAAAAAGGGTGATATCAAATTACCAATAAGGGTAAATAAATGATATACATAATTGAAGTTACAAGGATAAAATGTCAACTGAGAAGGGGGGGTTGAATCAGTTGATATCTTTTTATAAGTTTCAAAACTTTATAAAACTTAACCCTTGCAACCTGTTAAGATTTACTTCCTTATCAACCTTTAGCAAGTAACCCAAGAATGCAAGAAAGGTAAACCAAGAAAAGCACACAAGAATTACAAGGTTCATCCTCAATAAGAGAACCTACATCCTTGCCATAGGCACTCTCGTGGGTCTATGGAAATCCACTATAATGAAGAAGTGAATACAACATGTGCCAACTCCCATTGTAATCCTTCTATCTCCCGATATGAAAGATTATACTGACTCCCGTCAGTTTAGAATGTTTCCTTAAAGAAAAATTGAGCCAAAAATAAGAAAAATACTTTGTCAAGATGCTCCACAAAATGATCACTCTTAATCTTCAATCCAATTTCTTGGATCCGATTTTCTGAAACTGAACTTCTCATCAAGAAAACTATGACTCCGCAAAATCTCACTCTGAATCTTCAATCTGGATTTCTTGAATTCAGTTATTTGAAACCGGTCTTCTCAGCAAGGAAACTGTGACTCCGCAGAAATACCCACTCCGAATACTCAATCCGAATTCCTCAAATCTGATCTTATGAATCCAAATTTCTTAGAAAGATAAAAATGATTCTGCATAAATGCTCACTTCGAAAACTCAGTACGAATTTCTTGAATCTGGTTCTCTCAGCAAAGAAAAGATGACTCAACACAAAATCTCACTCCGAATTCTACGGTGCTCCGCCTTTTCTGCGTGTGTAGAAAGTTGTTAATGAGCGAATGATCTGAGCATATATTTATAGGAAACTCATAAAACAAAGGCGGGAATCTTGAAAAACTTTCCCGCTTCCTCAAATCTCAAAAACTCTGCAAATCTCTCGCATTTAATCTTCAATCTTTGACTTATTTAAATCTCCTTAAATTTCTCCGAGATTTATGAAAAGTTGAAGTACGTGTTTTCTTGAACTCTTCATATATTCCTCAAAATGATAAGGCTAGATCTTGGTTCTGATTTTAGGTTCAGGAAAACTGGTTCAGGAAAACTGGTTCAGGAAAACTGGTTCAAGAAAACTGGTTCAGGAAAACTGGTTCGGAATTGTCATTCCGAATTTCTGTCTCATGATTGTTATTTCGAATTTCCGGTTCAGGAAGTCCACTCCGAATTTTTGGTTCAGGAAGTCCACTCTAAATTTTTGGTTCAGTAAGTCCACTCTGAATTTTGGTTCAGGAAATACACTCCAAACTTCTGGCTCAACAAGTAGACTCCAAAAATATGGTTTAGGAAATAGACTCCAAACTTCTGTCTTGGGTAGACTCCGATTTTCTGGCTCAGATAGACTCCGAAAAACAGGTTTAGAAGAACTAGTTCAGGAAAACAGGTTCCGAAAAACAGGTTCCGAATTTCCTCAGAATTTTCCTTAGTGAAAAAAAACTCAATCCTCTTCACCATTTCTTCAACAGCTTTTATCATGAAACTTTTCATGATGTGTGAGAACTATAAGATCAGAAAAGCATCGTCTGATTTATTTAAGAAAGTTTGAGACACTTTCTTAACTTCTGACTTCTCATTCTTCAACAAAATCTTCTTTAATAAAAACTTCAGCAACCAGCAACTTCAAGTTTCTGTAACTCAAAAAAATTCTTCAACAAAAAGATTAGTTGTCAACAAATACAAAAAAAATGTTAAACAAAACAACAAAAAGGTTCTTCAATATCCCCCTTTGGATTTGTTGGAAACCTTGGTTAATAAGTTTTCACCTCACAAGACTTTCATCTCTCAAAAATGAATTTTACCAAAACATAGCCTTTCTCAAAAGAGAGTGTCCTGACACCACACTATTAAAAAAAGTAATGTTTTTAAAGGATTTCCATCCCTTGGTGACAAGTAAATATTATGTCCATGTAAGTGTAAACTTCACCTTACTCAAACTCCCCCTCAAAATTTATTTTTCTCATTCTCACTTTTCTTTTACTCTCTCATTTTTCTATCTCACCGCCCCATTATATGATAACTACTACTTTAGATTCATAAAGAAAACTTACTCTCCCCCATTGTAAAAATAATCCAAAGTACAGTGGGGGATACTTCCTTATGAGTTTTTAGGAATTCATGGGAGGAGGCTGAATATGGAGTTGCAGCCTCAGCTCAACAAACCTCTCCTTTGACATTTCTTTTGTGAAAATATCAGCAATCTGATACTTTGTTGAAATATATTCCAGCAAGATTTCTCTAGCAGCAGCTTTGTATTTTAAGAAATGATACTTTATATCATTGTTTTTTGATCTTGAATGTTGAACATGATTCTTGGAAAGATCAATGGCACTTTGATTATCACAGAGTATCTTCAATGGTTTAGAAACATTCACTTTCAAATCTTCCAGCTTAACTTTCATCCACATCATTTGAGTACAAGCTTGAGTAGCTGCAACATATTCGGATTCAGCTGTACTTAAAGTTACTGAACTTTGTTTCTTGCTGTTCCAACTTACGCAACATTCCACTAATAAAAATGTTCCTCCTGATGTTGATTTTCTATCATTACAATCACCAGCCCAATCAGCATCAGTATAACCAGGAAACTTCATCTCATTGTTTCTCTTGTATAACAACCCATGTGAAGTTGTTCTTTTAACATATCTCAAAATCCTCTTGACTACCAACATGTGTGATTCTTTTGGATTAATTTGATATTGGGAACAGAGAGTCACAACATAAGAAATATCAAGCCTTAAAGCTGTAAGATAAAGAAGACTTCCTATCAACTTTATAAAGTCTTTCTGATTTACACTATTCTCTGACTCATCTTTGCTCAACTTTGTGCTCACTGATATAGGAGTTGAAACTTCCTTTGATTCTTCCATCCCAAACTTCTTTAACAATTCCTTGGCATAATTTTCTTGGGATAAGAAAATTTAGTTTGTTTGTTGATGAACTTGTAATCCAAGGAAGAAAGTTAATTCTCCCAACATTGACATTTCAAAATTTTCCTTCATTTCTTCAAAAAAATATTCACAGACCTTTTCTTCATCGCCAGCAAAAATTATATCATCCACGTAAATTATTACAATCAAAGTTCCCGAGTTGACATCTTTAATATACAAGTTTCTATCAACATTTCCTTTAGAAAAAATCATCTTTCTCAAATAATTTTCAAGCTTTGAATACCATGCTTGTGGAGCTTGTTTCATACCATATAGGGATTTCTTCAATTTGAAAACTTTGTTTTCATCCTCATCAAGAAAAAACCCACAAGGTTGTTCAATGTAAAATTCTTCTTCAATATCACCATTTAAGAAAGCTGACTTTACACCCATATGATAGACCTTGTAATTCTGATGAGTAGCCACTACAAGAAACATGTGAATAGTTTCCAACCTTGAAACATGGTAAAAGGTTTCATCAAAATCCACACCTTCCACCTGGGCATATCCTTTACACACAAGCCTCACTTTGTTTCTTGTAACTTCTCCATGCTCATTCAATTTATTTCTGTAAACCCACTTGGTTCCGATAAAATTCTTATTTGCTGGCCTTGGAACAAGTTCCCATGTTTCATTTTTCTCAATCTGATCTAATTCTTCATTCATAGAATCCACCCATTCTTTATGTTGAATAGCTTCTGAAACTGATTCTGGTTCAAATTTTGAGATAAGGGAAGTTTGATCTTCTAATCTCAACTTTCTTCTTGTCTGAACTGGGGCCTTCTGATTCCCAATAATATTTTGGGATTCAACATGTTTTCGTAAGGTAGGGAAACTCACATCTTCCTTCCCAATATCACTTTCTTTCCCATGTGGATCTTTTGAGTCACTTTCAATCTTGTGGGAATTCTTTGATTTATCTTCGTCAATATTATCAACAAATTTTGTGAAAGAACTTGGATTTTCAATTACCTTCACATCATATGAGTCCACCAAATTCTGTAAACGTTTGTTCCAGCATTTGTAACTTCTTCTATTTGGTGAATAACCCATAAATATTCCTTCTTAATCT
Source organism: Viscum album (assembly GCA_963277665.1). Lineage (NCBI taxonomy): Eukaryota > Viridiplantae > Streptophyta > Magnoliopsida > Santalales > Viscaceae > Viscum > Viscum album. Next base: position 1,220,829,701 of record OY728131.1, on the reverse strand, counting down.
TTCTCATCAAACTTTCCTAAGTCAGTATTTTTGTTTTTGAGCAAGCATGGACTTCCAAAAACTTTGAAGTAATTAAAAGAAGGCTTTTTGTTATACCACATCTCGTAAGGATTCATGTTGGTTTCCAGTCTTAACAAGCATCTATTTTGAACATGTACTGCAGTGCTAATAGCTTCTCTCCAGAAGAATTTTGAAAGTTTGTATTATGATAACATACTTCTTCCCATTTCCACCAATCTTCTATTTTTCCTTTCTGCTACTCCATTTTGTTGTGGAGTATAGGGAGCACTATACTGATGTTTGATACCATACTTCCTTATATAAGTTTCAAAATAATTGCTTATGAATTCAGTACTGTTTTCTGTTCTAAACTTCTTTATGGAAACTCCCAATTCTTTCTCAACATATATTCTAAAGAATTTAAACATTTCAATATCCTCTGACTTATGCTTCATGAACATGACATTTGTCATCCGAGTGAAATCATCAATAAAAGTGATAAAGTACAAATCTCCTTTTGTTGATTGATATTTCATCGGCCCACACAGATCGGAATGAATAAGTTCAAGTGGTTTATAAGATTGAATCTCAACTCTTTTATGACTTTTTTTAGTCATCTTTCCTTTATGGAAAGTAACCCAAACATCTTCATCTCTTCTTTTCAGTTCTGGAAAATTTCAAACAACATCAACTTTAGAAAGCTTACTCATATTCTTCTTCCCCAGGTGGCCAAGTCTTCGGTGCCACAACTTGTTTTCATCTTCAGCACTCAAATAACAAGAGTTATTGGATTCTCTAATTTGAAAGAGATTCCCACTGGTTCTTTCTCCTTTTGTAATCACTTTTCCATTTTTAACACTTTTGATTACACAAGAATATTTTATGAAAATAACTTCTTTTCCATCATCACAAAGTTGACTTACACTAATTAAGTTATGTTTTATCCCATCAACAAGCAAGAATTCCTTAGATTTCAGTTTCTCTGGTTCAATCTCCGCCATTCCGATTCCCTTAATTTTTAAGGAACTATCATTGCCAAAAGTAATTGCTCCTCCATACTGAATTTCAACATGCTCCAGGATTTTTATATCACCTGTCATGTGTGAAGAACAACCACTATCAATAATCCATGGTTTGTTTCTCTTACTTACTTTTGAAGCTATCTCAACAACAAAAGCTCTCTCATCAACCTTCTTATCTTCAGCTTTCTTTTCTTTTATATCATAAGAAACTTGTTCTGGAAGAAGAGTCATATATCATTCGTCATGATGACCAGACTGATCACATCTTCCACAAAATTCTTCCAAACATTCAAATTGATTCTTTATTGGCATGTTTCTAACATCTTTAGAATTCACCTTTTCAACTTTCTTTGAATACGGAAGGTTACTCATTCTTCTTTCATTATTTCTTCCACTTTACTCAAGCCTTCTTCCAGGTAGAGATAAATTGTGCCAACAATTATAAGCTCTATGCCCATAAATTCCACAACACCAACAATAGCCCTCAAATATTAATTTTCTATTAAAGAAAGATCTTTCTTTATAGAAACTTTGTTGAGGTTGATAACTTCTTTCAGCTCTAGGAAACTCAGAATGTAGGCCATCTCTTCTTTTGAGTGAGTTTTCAATTTTTGTAGGATTGAAAGGTTTCTCACATCCTTTCTCCACCCAAGTTTTCATGATACTTTTTCCATAACCTGAAATGTTAGAAGTATTAGATAAAAAATTATTTTTAATAGGAGAATATTTCACCTGATTCTCATGATAAGCCTTTCCAGCAGTCTTAGAAGTCTCAAATTTTACTTCAGTGGCTTTGTGGAAGTTTTAATTCATCTTCCTTAGGGAATTTTTGGACTCAATAACTTTTGATTGCAACTTGTTGACCTCTTCTTCTTTAATTTCCATCTTCTTGCTAAGATCTTCAATCATCTTTCCTTATTCATCATTTATAAGTTTGTGACTTAAAATTTCTTGAATGTATTCATCTTCCTTCTTGGTAACATCTTTACTTCCATCATGAACTTCTTCATGATTTTTCTTCATCACACGAATTTCATTCTTGAGGGATTTATTTTTCTCCAGACATGAAAGAAGTTCAAATCTTAGCTGATATTCTCTATAAGATTCTTCACCACCTTCTTCACTTTCTGAAGAAGCATTTGTTTTCTCAGCTTTTTCAATGAAGATTCTAAATCTTTATCTACTTTTATCTTTTAAGGAATCATTGTTAGATGATTCAGATTCAAACTTCTTGCTCAAAATACTTATTTTCTTTCCATAAAACTTCTTCTTGAGTTCTTTAGAAGTATTCTCTTCTTTTTCATTCTTGTTATACTTATTCCATCGAGTATTCTCATTAGAAACATCTTGATATTCTCCAAATTTCTTCTTTGGGAAATTCATAGAAAAGTGACCGATTCCACCGCACTCAAAACATTTGAGAGGAAGTTTCCATCTATATTTTCCTCTTCCTCTTCGATAGTTCCTGGATATGAGAGACCTGATTTTTTCATTCAAATCTTTATCTTCCTTATCAACAGACTCACAAGGACCAGCTTCATCATCATCTTGTATTTTTATCTTTCTCATAGCTTCCAAATACATTTCATCTTTTATCTTATTCTTAAATATAAGAGCTTTCCTCATTTCATAAGCAATAATAAAGTTATGCAGTTCATCAAGAGATAAATCATCCTTATCTTCTAAAGCTGAAATTTTAGAATCAAACCTGTCTGGAAAGTTTCTCATAAGTTTCTTCACAATTGTAGAATATTCCAAGTCTTTTCTGAATCCCATGATGTTGCAAACAATTTCATTAACTCTGGTAAAGTATTCATCAATTGTTTTATCATCTCTCATATTGATGTCTTTAAACTTATTGTTCCAGATTTGTAGCTTGGCTTCCTTGACTTTTGTGTTTCCTTCAAAAACACTTTCCAGCTTGTCCCACATGCCTTTTGATGTTGTGAGACCCATCAACTTCTGATAAAAATTTTCTAATAAGGACATGAGAATAGCATTCCTATCCTTTCCATCAACTTCTATGTTTCTCTTGTCAGCAAATATCATAGGATCATTTTTCTCAATAGGTGGAAAGCCAATAGTGGCAGCATCAACAACTTCAAGGCCAAGAGATAGGAAATAAGGAATCATCCTATTTTTCCATCCATAATAATTCTTTCCATAGAATGTAGGAATTCCTCTACAGTTGAAAGAATTGATATTATCCATAATAAGGGAAAAAGAACAAGGGAACCTCCCTTTGATACCACTTGAAGTTCCAAGGATCGAATGTAAACTGAGAAGGGGGGGTTGAATCAGTTGATATCTTTTTATAAGTTTCAAAAATTTATGAAACTTAACCCTTGAAACCTGTTAAGATTTACTTCCTTATCAACCTTTAGCAAGTAACCCAAGCATGTAAGAAAGGTAAAGCAAGAAAAGAACATAATAATTACAAGGTTTGGCCTCAATAAGAGAACCTACATCCTTTCCATAGCCACTCCCGTGGGTCTATGGAAATACACTATAATGAAGAAGTGAATACAACTTGTGCCAACTCCCGTTGGACACCTTCTATCTCCCGATAGGAAATATTATACTGTCTCCTATCAGTTTACAATGTTTTTTTAATGAACAATTAAGACAAACATAAGAAAAATACTTTGTCAAGCTACTCCACAAAATGCTCGCTCCGAATCTTCAATCCAATTTCTTGGATCTTATTTTCTGAAACTGAACTTCTCAGTAAGAAAACTATGACTCCTCAAAAGCTCACTCAGAATCTTCAATACGGATTTCTTGAATCCGGTTATCTGAAACCGGTCTTCTCAACAAGGAAACTATGACTCCTCAGAAATACCCACTTTAAATACTCAATACGAATTCCTTGAATCCGATCTTCTGAATCCAAATTTCTCAGCAAGATAAAAATGATTCTGCAGAAATGCTCACTTTGAAAACTTAGTAAAAATTTCTTGAATCTGGTTCTCTAATCAAAGAAAAGATGACTCAGTACAAAAGCTCACTCCAAATTCTCCAGCACTCTGCCTTTTACGCATGTGTAAAAAGTTGTTAATGAGAAAATGATCTGAGTACATATTTATAGGAAACTCAGAAAACAAAGGCGAGAATCTTGAAAAACTTTCCCGCTTCCTCAAATATCAAAAACTGCGCAAATCTCTCGTATTTAATCTTCAATATTAGACTTATTTAAATCTCCTTAAATTTCTCCGAGATTTATGCAAAGTTGAAGTATGGGTTTTCTTGAACTCTTCATATCTTCCTCAAAATTATAGGGCTAGATATTGGTTATGGTTTTAGGTTTAGGAAAATTGGTTTAGGAAAACTGGTTCAGGAAAACTAGTTCAGGAAAACTGGTTCAGGAAAACTGGTTCAGGAAAACTTGTTCAGGAAAACTGGTTCAGGAAAACTGGTTCAGGAAAACTGGTTCAGGAAAACTGGTTCAGGAAAACTGGTTTAAGAAAACTGGTTCAAGAAAACTGGTTTAGGAAAACTGGTTCAGGAAAACTGGTTCAGGAAAACTGGTTCAGGAAAACTGGTTCAGGAAAACTGGTTCAGGAAAACTGGTTCAGGAAAATTGGTTCAGGAAAACTGGTTCAGAATTGTCATTCCAAATTTCTAGATCATGATTTTCATTCCGAATTTCTGGTTCAGTAAGTCCACTCCAAATTTTTGGTTCAGGAATTCCACTCTGAATTTTTGGTTCAGGAAGTCCACTCTGAATTTTGGTTCAGGAAATACACTCCGAACTTCTGGCTCAGCAAATAGACTCCGAAAATCTAGTTCAGGAAATAGACTCCAAACTTCTGTCTTGGGTAGAATCTGATTTTTTGGCTCAGATAGACTCTGAAAAACAGGTTCAGAAGAACTAGTTCAGGAAAACAAGTTCCGAAAAACGGGTTCTGAATTTCCTCAGAATTTTCCTTAGTGAAAAAAAACTCAATCCTATTCACCATTTCTTCAAAAACTTTTATCATGAATTTTTTCATGATGTGTGAGAACTATAAGATCAAAAAAGCATCGTCTGATTTGTTTAAGAAAGTTTGAGACACTTTCTTAACTTCTGACTTCTCATTCTTCAACAAAATATTCTTTAAGAAAAACTTCAGCAACCAGCAACTTTAACTTTCTGTAACTCAAAAACATTCTTCAAAAAAAAGATTAGTTGTCAATAAATACAAAAAAAATGTTAAACAAAACACCACAATGGTTCTTCAATAATCATAACATGATTATAAGTGTATGAGAACATGAGCATAACATTTTAATATCACAACCTTTATATTAAATATCACATACATGAGTCATGGAATAAATATTGGAAACTCATAAGACATGACTCGTAAGGGTGATAAATCATCACAAATCAATCATGAACTATAAACTCATGTAATATAAGTGTGGAACCATCATAAATATAGAAAAAAATTTAATGTGTCAAGGTTAAATATTAATATCATCAACAAAGTGGATTAGGATACACCTGTTTCACATAGTGGATTGGGACGCACCGGTTTCCCATTATTGATTAGGACGCACCCATTTTCCATTATGTATTTGGACACACCTATTTCCCATTATGGATCAGAATGAACACATTCCCATTATAGATTAGGACACACCAATTTTTCATTGTGTATTAGGATACACCTATTTCCCATTTTGGATCAATCCAGTGGAATTGTTTCTCATCTTTATCTCATAAGAGTTAAATCTGTTCATAATGAATTGGATAGAGATATAGGTCTCATCCGTCACATAATGAAATCACACATATGTGTTCCATAGGATCATAAAAATTCACCATAACATAAAATATTAAATGAAATGGGTATCATAAACATATCATCATATCATAACCTATAGAAAAGATATAGGTTTCATAATCATTTCATCAAAGCATAACCCATGAAAAGAAGTGGATTTCATAAGGGTTTTATTATGGTATAACCCGTGGAAGAGAAAAAAGTTTCATAATCAAATTATTATCTTAACCATAAACCATTCAAAGAAATAATAAGAATAGTTTCCTTGTATCATATCCCCAAAAATTCAGAAACTATATCAAATGATGTCATCTTATATGGAGAAGGATTTTGGAAGATCACTAGGAGTATTTCTTAAGGAAAATAACTATTCTTTGAATATAATTTTTAAGACATAAAACATTTTAAAAATACTTTTATTTGAAAACTACTTTGAAAATTTATGAAGTAATATTTAAAAATAGTTTAAAAAATTTCTTGAGGAAAATATCCTTTTTGCTTTGAAAAACACTTTTAAATCATAAAACATTTTAAAAACTATTTTCTTTTAAAATAACCATTATAACTTATAAAGGAACATTTGAAAACTAGTCTAATAAATTTTTTAAAACACACACACACACACACACATATATATATATATATTAAAATCATTTCACTTGAAAATTAGATTAAAATACAATTTTAAAAAAAATTGAATATTTTTTTAGAAAGTGTCGTTTTTGAATAAAAAATATTTTCAACCGAAGAGAGAAATAAGTTCAAATTTTATTAAAAACACTTTATTAATTATCTTAAGTAACAAAGAGTTGAAAAATGGTACCATTACAAGAATATATCATTAATAACAAGATGAGAATAAAGGTCATGATATTTATTAAGTTATGGATCACAAGATCTCATTAATGGAATCATATTAATAAAAAATATCAATAAATGATGAGATTTTAGCAATAAAATATTACCACTTTGGTAACTTTGAATCATAATATCTATGAAATAACAACATTAAATAAATCTTATAATATCAGGAAAATAAGGATATTCATGATATAAAATATCAAAGGGGTAGTAAACACACATCGTAAAAAGAGTATAGGTGTATAATATAACATGTATCTCAAAGAAGGAAAATTGATACAAAAATCACTTACAAATTTGGTTACTTTTGAATTGTAAACCCCATGAAAGATAGATCTTAAAATGGATATGTAAATTCTAGTAATATTTAGGAGAAGCATAATAAAATAAATTCACGTGCAGTATATACACCACATAGAATAAAAAATTAATGAATATATCCCGTGTATCATGAAAGTAAAAAGTGAGATGAAAATCCCTTATTACTTGAGTAACTTTTGAACTGTGAGATCCGTGAAATAATAAAATCAATTGGAACCTTTAATATCATGAAATAATTAAAATTCATGATATAAAATGTCATAGGGTAGTATATACACTACTAAAAATAAATTAGGGATGAATATGGTATAATCCTCACAAAAATAAAATTAAGACTAGAAATCACCTTACCTTATGTATTACCTTCCTTCATACACGTTCAAACCTCTCATTCTTCAGGTAACACCTTTTGGTTTGCACCAAAAGACTTACTTGGTTTAATTTATACCCACTGAGAGAATTATAGGATGAGATGAGGGATTATGGGAGTTTATTTGGATATGGTTTGGATGATCCAAAGGGATTTAGAGGTGTGAATAGGTGAGGGGGATGAGTTCCATTTTATAGTGGAGGTGGAGTGACATCCTTTTAAATACCAAAAGGTAAACACTATTGGGAGGTCTAACTTACATAAAGTGCCTCCAATAATGAACCATTTTTGATCCAATAGTGTATATGGTTTAAATATGTCTATATAATGGATTTTAGACATGGATATAGGTCATTTAGCACCTTAATATTAAATTTTTACTACTAAGTAAACTCATTTTCACCTTAATTGTTGTAATTAATTTTAATTTAATTCACTGATATTTTTAGTCAAAAACTAAGTTTACCTTAATATACATTATAAATTATTCTGATTCCAAATATTAATCCATTTTTCCAAATTCATAAACATAAAAGTGACATAATTTAATTTAAAAATAATCCCACAGACGTGACGAAACAACATGTTTTTAGAGTAAAAATTTTAAAAGTTTGAAATGTTTTTATATCCAATTTTAATGTAAAAATGGTTCCAATGACCTAAATTGGATTGATTTATATATAATTGAACCATTTATACACTAAAATAAATTTAAAATATAATTTAACTATATAAACAAATTATATGAAAAACGATTTTCAATTAAAACTCAGTATTTTTCACTATTCATCAAAAAATGAATCTTCTCAAAAAATACAAAAAATTAAACCTAATATAATTTTTACATTACTATTTCAATAATAAAGTTTATTTTTTAAAATATATTTTTTAAAAATGTCAACAAGTATTTTTAAAACAAGTCTTTTATTAAAAGGTCGCAAAAATGCCTTTTAGAAAAATAGAGATTTTTTATACCTAAAATTGGATTTGTTCTTATTTTATGCCTATAAAAATTATTGGATGTATTTATAAATATTTGGTTAAATTTATATTATATAAATCTCATTAATATATCTCACTAATAGTGATTAATTTAATTTATTAATATAAAATGCCTTTGTGGGCATAAAAATGATTTTTTTATAAAAACACATCATTTATATTCAATTGGTTTTTATTTTCATTTCTAATTAATTGATAAAAAATAATTCATTTTATAAATATTTTTAAACCATAGTTTCATAATTTAATTAATATTATTCATATATTCCATTCCAACGGTTAGGTGATAATTATAATAATATTTTTATAAAAATATTAATAGTATGTTGTAGTTTGGTAAAAATAGATCTTGAGTATAATAAAAGATATCAAAAGAACTTGTAATTGTGTGTAAAAAAAGATAAACATAGTGTAAAATTTAATTCAAGCTAACCTCGGTGATGCATATAATGCAATATAAGTTCGGTGTTGTGTGTAGAACATGCTTAACTTGGTGTTACATTAAAAAAATCTTAACTTGGTGTATTGTGCAATTCAAGCATTGATTTTTTTTAATTTGTTAAGAAAAATTATTCATAAAAACTCAGGGTGTTATACGCTGTCATAGGACCAAATATTAATACTTTTATTATATTTATATTCAATGTATTGAATATTAATAAAACTTATTATTTCATATTGTTCATTATTCTGAATGACTCTAATGTAATAATTTCCTAGAGTATATGTGACATTGAAAAATTCATAGTAGTTCTAGGTTATGATGAGAACTTTGAAGTTTTATGATGATATTATTAAATAATGTTACGCGGTTGGATAACTTACTATGATGGGACTCATATTACATAGACTGTCAGGTTTGAGTACTCATAAGCAGATGAGGATTCTTCTTATGAAGTTCTCACTTGGTAATCTCCAAGATCCGAGATTATGAGAATAGACCCATTGATAGGAATTCTACATGTTTTGGTGTTATCAGATATTTTTATCTATGAGAATGTGTAATGGTCCTTATACTTTAATATTATCATTAATTTATGTCATGACTCAAACACTTATATTTTTTTATGAAAATCATGATAACATATGTTCACAGTGAGGTAAGCTACTTTGGGTGCATTACGATTAACATTCCATTAATGGATAAGTCAGGGAAGAATTTTCCCCTTTTATATTTATGGAAGTTGATATTTCTACCATTTTTTTGGAATATAATAATCACATTAAATTCAATTTTCATGGTGCAAAAATGTGTTTATTTTAGATAGTCAAAGAAAGATATATCAAGCATATAGGTTGGTGACATGGTTATACAACCTTCTTGATGAGATATTATGACAAATGGATTATATTACATAGTGATGATTTATATGTGGTTATCATCATTATGATATTAAGTTATTTATCTTGAGTAACTTGAACCATTGATAGATATCAATATTTTACTTTATGTAAGCTCGCCTAATGCTAATGAGAAAGAATCCTAAAGGGTCACACACTAAGTGTTTTTGATGATTTTGATTAAATTTCATTTGAATTTAATTAATTGAATAAATATTATTCTCAATACTGAGTGATAATTTTATTAACATTTTATTTAATGATAATATTTATTGATGAATGATATATTTAAATGAAATATTTATTCAGGTGTTAAATAAATTCTAGATAAGTTTAAAAGGACCAAGACCGTGTCTAGTGACAAATATTAATTAATAATATGGTTAAATAATATTTTTTATTGCGTAATTTAGAATGAAGCAAAAAATAAAAATAATAATATTATTATGTGGAATGGGGTGTATTAAAGGTTATTTTTATTATTTGAGGCCCGACATGTAATTAAATAATTTTTTAACCTAAAATCAAGCTTTATAAATATAAGGTTATGTCTATTGTATAGGGTGTGTAATAATAAATCAGTGCAATTGAAATAGAGAATTATTGCGCACAATGAATTATCTATTGAATCATCATTCTATCTCCCTCTTAAGAACAAGAAATTCCTGAGATATTACTTCAAGACTAAAGGAAAAGCGATCAACACTAAAAATGTAAGACAATCTATTCATAATGATAGAACACAGATATCGATTGTCATTGCTTGGAGATCAAAGTAGAATATATGGATCACCTCTAGAGGAATTCTATCCTTGGATCCTCATAACAAAATGAAGGTAATATGAAAGAGTCTTTTTTGTATTATCTATATTCAAATAAAAGAAATATCTTAAACCTAGGTATTCATTTCTATTGATATTAAATAAATTAATTATAAATTCGATGTGAAAGATTCTTACTCATGGTTTCAGAAAAATTGAATATTAAAATAAATTTTAATATATCACCTACAACTGTACGCTTCTTCTATGCCTAGATCCAATAATATTCTCTTTTTTCTTAATCCTATATTGACCTAAATGAACCTCGACATTCATCCTTAATGATTTTGTCTCTCCTAATCTTATCCCCTAGTAGATCATAGTTTCAATCGAAGTGATGATCCTATTTCAGTATGTATAACCCCTCTTTGCATTTGATATCTCCTATTTCTCTTTATTCGTTCTTCCTAGAGGCTATGAAATTATTGAGATTCATTTGATCTAGAATTATTTTTATGGATTAATGATTCTAGGATCTCTTCTTTCTTATCTAAAGATCTATATGCCTTGATTTTGTGGTCTCCATCGAAGGTGGCACATATTAGATTCACTATGGTTTGATCCCAGATATACCAAATAGGTTTTTCTATGTTTCTTCCTCTTCTTTCGATTCATGTGCTTCTTGAATTATTTTTTATTTCCATTTGAATTTAGGGAGGCATTATTTATCCATTTAAAATCATGAATAACCCTTTTTTATGAAAATTGAATTTATCATGGATGGTTTTATATTCGGAATTCATCCTTCTCTTTGAAATGAAAATAGTTTGATGGATAATATTGGTGGATTTGGTTTTCAAAATGCATAACCTCATTTTTATGAAAGTAGGATGATTCTTTATAAAAAATTACAAATGGTTTTTTGTGTGCTTTCCTTGTAAAGTTTTTTTGGAATGATTTAGTGAATAACTTGAAATAGTTTGTTTTGGAATGGTTAATCGTAAGGGTATTTCAAAACATTAAAGGCATTGGTTGGATTTTTCACGTTCTTTTTTCAAAGGCTTGTTTGGTTCTTTAAAGTGGGTTTAAAAGGAAATGGGTATGAATTAATTTTTTAATTAGATGGTTCAAATTGATTTTTTTAATTGATATATGTTGGACTTATCAGTTTGATTTTTCTTAAAAACTAATTTGAAATATTATGAAGTAAATGATCTCATTTTTAAAATTATTTATGGACCCATTATGTATAATATTCATTGATAAATGGAACTTTAAGAACATGTTGAAGGGTTTTGAAATATGGGTTTTACTCTTTGAGGGATCATGGGGGTGAGGGTGATATGGAAAAATCATATGCTATGGAATATTGATTGATCATGTTGATTCTGTTGTAGTTCTATGTGGTGATCCTTATTGCTTGATATCTTACTCACCTATTTGACTAGTCATGGGAAACCTAGGTAGCTATATGAGAGACCTTATATTAATGTTATGCTTTTGAATACTCACACCCCTACTATTGTATCCCTAGAGAATATGGATTTAGGCTGGGGATGTGCTTTGAGGAGGTGCATGTACATTGAGTTTGTAAGCTTGTGTACTTGATAGATTTGACATTTTCATGAAATCAGTCATGGTTTGTTTGCTTTTCTTCAGTGGTATCAATTATGTATATTGGTATTTACCATGACATTTGATCATGACACTTGACATGGGTATTTTATATATGACTATGATCATATGATCTTTACTCGAAACTGGAGATTACATGTTTGAATTCCTTTATTAAATCCATTGATTTCTATGAGGTACTTTCCTTATCCTTGAACCTTAATTTAATATGATGTATTATTCTATGATATTTAGTACCAACACATAGCCTCCTATTGAATTTTTGACCTTGGATTGTGAAATTTTTTTCAATAATTTCTAAAAAATGGTATTCTAAAAAAGGGATTTTGACATGTTTTCCTCTTAAAACTATTAAATGATTTTGAAAAGAGAAAAGTTAATGGTTTAGAATTCATTTTTTCTCATGATAAGACTTTATTTCTTTCTATTTACCATTTAAAATGTGGAATGTTTTACCATTTTTATTTATAATGTAAAACCACATTTTTTCATTTTTATATTTCAAACTAGCATATCTGAATTTCTTGGTAGAGAAATTGCATAAAATTATTGGTGGGATCCTACTAGGATCTATTTCTCACACCCTACATATACCACTCAGTGTTTGTGAATTTCAGGTTTCTTTATCAGGTTCTTAGGTTCTCATCATATTAATTTGGTGTTTCTTTCTTGTTTGGCCAAGGGATGGTGACTTAGGACATGGTGGGTGGTCAAGGACCAATAGGAGATGAGTTATCATGGTTGCATTTTCCTCTTATGTCCCCGGGTTGTTTGTATCCTATATATTAGTTTTATATGGATGAATTGTTTGTTAATATTTATTATATTTTTCCACTATATCCTTTGATTTATGTCATTTTATTTTAAGGTAAAATTATTTTCAAAGGATGTTTCTCGATGCCTAGAAACTTGTCATCAGCCCATGGGGATTGGTAATTCCCTTCAGGCTAGTGGATATTGATCAAAATTCTAGTTTATATGGTATTTCAAGTTGGATAATTATAATTGATATCAAATTAGGGTTTATTACTAAAATTTTTCTTCTTTAAAATACATTATGTTATTTATATGGGTTTATTCCTCATAAAAATAAGATTAGAAATGTGTCAGGACTCAAGAGGTAGTTCATGAATGGGTAAATGATCACCATCCTTCATAATGACAATTGAGTTACCTAGGAAATTGGCGACTTGAGTATTTATTTTGAGTTATTTTCTTCTTGATATTGATGTTTTTTAGATTCCCTATGAGGCTATATTTGATTTTGGGGATATATTATGAGTTTTGGGTCAGATCATAGAGGTGACTAGAATTACACATTTCCTTAATGGTCTAGTAAACCATGAGGAATCAGTGTGGTTAATCTGAAATCCAATCTAGGAACTATTTTAAGTTTGGTGTGTGGTTTACTCCCATGAGACCAAACCATGCATATTTCTATTTTGACCCCAAACTTAGTGTCTTGTTCATTTTATTCCTAATTGGATACACTTATGTGTGTTTAGTTTGAAGGGTTTTTTATTTATGGTTGATCAGTGATATGTGTGTAATTTGTTTCATTCTATTGTTTGGTTTCTTCAGTTTAATCCTTTTGGTGATTGTTTTAAATATGTTGGAAAACCAATATTTAAATTTAAAATATGTTTCATTTGAGTTCTTTGAAAAATGTTTTCAATTACTAAAATATGTGTTTTATTAAATATTTGGTTTATAAATATAATATTAAAAATAATATAATATAATTATTTTAAAGTATTATTTTAAAAATAAATCTTAGTTTTTTATTTAATTAAAATGAAAATGGATTTGATTTTAGAATTTAGATTAATGTTTCAAAAACATGGAAGGAGATCCTTGACTCAGTAAGGATTTTAAATTATGATGTATTTATATTAATAATTCACATTTTAAAAGGAAAGTTCTATGTTTTATAAATGGTAAAGAGCTCGTGTGTTTAAATAATTTATGTTTTCATAAAAGTGTCTTTGAGTTTCATTTAAAGGCTTATGCTTGTGTGTGTATTCTGTCTTGTTTTTTATGATTCAATTAATGAACCTATGTTTCATTTTGTCTATAAATGTATCCCATAATGTTTTATAAGGAATATATGAAGTCTTTTCATTAGTCTGATCATGGAAGTCGTCATTCAAATCTTTCAAATGTAGAATTTCAAGATGATCAATCTACCCATAATCTAAATTGAGTGGTGGAGTCAGAGTTTTCCCAATTTTTTGGACCATATCTAGAATGTCTTCAATAAATTTTCAACTTTTTATAGAGGTGAGAGGGGTTCTCTCAATTTAATGAGGTGTATAGGAGAAATTGAAGGAATATTTGATTCTCTTGAGAATCCTGATGCACTAAAGGTCAAGTATCTCATTCCCTTGTTTTAAATACCTGGTCAAGAGTGGTGGAAAATCCTAGTTCCTCCTCGCATACATGAAAAATTATCTTGGTAATTATTTAATTCACTCTTATTTTAATGGATATATCCCAAGTAAGTTAAGGTGTATAAAGTTTCTAAGCTCATGGGTCTCAGTCAAGGTGATAATTCCGTTGAGGAGTATGCCAATAAATTCTCAAGTTTTGAATGCTTCTTACCTATGATTTTTGGAGATAACTCCCTTAAGTCTATATATTTCAAAGGAGGTATTATTCTATACCATGGAGCAGCTAAATTAGTGGTTTGTATAACTTTTTACTTGAAGGTTCATAAAAGGGATTTATCAGTTGAAGCTAAGCTAGTGAAATTTCAAAAAGTGGATAATACCTTACTCATTGTTTGATTATGTGAAGATGCTCTATCTAGTGGATTTTATAAGTTGGTTAAGTGATGAAAATATTATCAAGGAAGTAAGAGACATATCTTGGTTTTATAGTGTGGGTAACCTAGTAATTTTAAGAGGTCTTATGGGAAATCTATGAGAGTTTGTGATTTGTGTGGCTGTTTGGGTCACCTTCCGAGGTTTTGTAATTTTGGTCACTGAAAGGGGAATTTTTGGGTGTTAACTATTCTTGGGTGATATTATTTTCTTATGGATATTTTATGTGTTGTTTTGGGACCTTTGTGGATGCAATTTTGTGGATCATGGTTGGGGTTGTTTGTGTGTTGTTATCTTGATGATGGTTTATTTTCCTTAAGATATTTTTAGATGCTCCTTGTATATGTGTTCTCATGAATTTTATTATTATTTATCTTAAATGGTTTTATTACCTTAAGGTTTATTGAACACTTGGTGATGGAATGGAATATTATGCCGAGAACCTATAAATGTTTTGGGTTACTATATTTTCAAATCCCTATTTTTTCCTTCCATGGGAGTCACTCTATTTTCTATGTTGGATATAATTTTATTTGGTTGTATTTCCTTTGGTATCTTCCTATTTACAACTTTTGGTTAGAGGTAAATCTTGTTGTGTTGTGTGATCCCACTTTTTGATAGACTCTTGTGCTCTATTTGTGTACTATCCTAGTTATTTTATCTCTTTATGGATGGAATTGGATATTCCATGGGTATGTGTTCTAGTAAATATGAATATGATGATACCTATTAGACCGGCCACTTTGAAGTGATAATTTATATTTTTGTGATCTTATCAAGGGGTGGGGATCAATGTTGGAAATCATAGGTTTAAATAAAGTAATTTCATAAGGTATAAATACTTTTCAGTAGTGTGCCTTGGTTATGGATTATTGGATCATTGGAGGATCTTTAGGGCACTGTCTCTTTTGTAATCGTTGGAATGTTTTCATTGTGACTTTCCTTTGGGGTTTCTATTTTTTCTCTTGATGGTTCTTCATAGAGTTTTATCATGGTCTCTTATTTGGGTTGATGAAACATTTTCTTGGAATATTTCCTTCTCATGATCCACCATTTTAGGGAGATCTTAAATGGTGGAGATACCTATAATGGGTATTCAGTCCTTCTCAAGTACCAATCTCTTATCAGTGATGATGGTGCTTTGTTTGGAGATAAGAAATGGTCTTGTAGGACCTTATTTAAGTATTCTTGGGAGTTTTGTTCATTTTTCCTTTTGGTTTGTGCTTGGTGGTTCCATTTTGGGTGAGTCTTCCTATATTTTTTGAACAGTTCAACTCACAAGTTGGGTGTGGAACATCTTTCCATCCCATTGTTTTTTATCTTTTGGATTAGAGGATTTCTGTGGATATAAAATGATATAGTGCGGATAATTAACTCATAATAACATATATTTTATCAATAAACCAATCCTTGTTTTTTTTTCAATTTTATTAAGGGGTTGGAGGATGACCCAAACACTTGTAGTAGGTGTAGACCTAAACCTATAGCTTTTAAAGTTGTAGGTTGTCTATTGGTTAACTGGTGGGACTCTACTATCCAGCTGGTGGTGTCACTGGACATGACTTTTGGTAAGATTATCATGGTAATTACACCCCAAACCCCCTATTTTTTTGTCTTCTCTTCTCTATAGAAGCTAGATCGACCCAAACAAACCTTGTAAGTCCTCCTTGATGACTTTGGTTATCCTAACCTCATATCTTGGTAGATCAAAGTTCCAATCAAAGTAGTGATACTATTTTGGTATGTCTAAAACATCTTAGAATTTGATCTATATTCTTTGTATTTATTCATTATTTGTGATGACCTAAAACTTATTTATCATATAATAATAATATTATGGTTTTATTTTGTTTAATTTTCATGTTATTTGTACAAAACTTACAAAATAAACACAAGGAATTTTATTTAATTAAACACCAAAGTGTTTACATTATAGAAATATCAAAGGAAAACCATACTACCCAAAAATACCTATTAAAAGACCTATTATAATTATAGGGAGACCACCCAATACAAAAAAAATTCTTAGAAGATAGTAAGGGTCCTTCAGATCTATCATAATAAACATTAGTATGGCCAGAGCTACTACAATTGCACTGAGAATCAATGGAATGATGTGAACCATCTTTGTCAATTTTTCTTGATTTTAAAAACAACTTAAGGCATGGTTTTATAAGGGTATAAATTTTATCATTTCCATTAGGAGATATTTTAGTTCTCACGGCTATAATTATAGCCGTTGGTCTTTCTAGTGGATTAAATTAAACTATCTAAGTATAATTTACACTTCTTTTAGTCTTCAAAAATATTTAAGTTATATATTGAAATTATAATTTTGATCTAAACTTAGGGTGATTTTAAAATGAGGTGAGGATTTCAAACACCTTTCAAATATTCCAAATGTCTTGTAAATGTTTTCATTATTAATAATTAAACAAGGTTTTAACTACACTATGTCATTGATTTTTATAATACTAGTATAAAGTTTTCATTATGATGTATTAAATTTTAATTTATAACTTTTTGTTTGAAAACTTTAGTGTTTATAAAACTAGGGGAAATATTGGTTTAAAAAACACCTATATATGTGTATGGTAACTTAGTTTTATATTTAATAAAAATAAACCCCTTAGGAGCCAGCCCTCTTATTAGGTCAAATGAGGCAACACGTGCTAGGCAGCTGAGCATAGCCTTCATCCTTAGCATGGGATAGCCCTTGGGAGTGTACGCGTGCCTCAAGCACACATAGAGAAGCATGGCAGCATGCCACTGTGTGGGGTGGAACGACGACAGGGGTGGGCTCAGAGCGCGCCCACAGAACCCGGTATGGGTCGGTACTAGGAGGGGGAATGAGTAATCTAAGATTATGCTCGGAGTCTCGAGCTTATAAAGAAGACACAGAGGATCCCTCTGTTTTGATGTGTGACAAAGAAAATCGTCCAGGATCAAATACAGGCTATTGGATCATGCTATGCACGATCTGAACCCTTGGATCATTCCAGATATCGATCTTCAGTAGCCGTGGATATCCTCCACATTTTTTGTGCATCATCCGATCCATCACGGATCTAATATCAGATGTCTGAGTCTTTTTAAAACACCGCGTCGTCCTAATCCATCAGATCACATACCATCTAATCTGGACCATTAGTTTGTTTTTAAATCTCTGCGTTGTACCATAGTCATCCGATCATCTCCTCCTCATATATGGACTATCCATCTCTTTTAAAATCCACATACTAACCTCCATCGCTGGATCTTCCCTCAGCTAATCTCCACTGTCCACTCTTTTTTCAGATTTTTTCCCTGTAGCACCTTCTTCTTCCTCCTGCGTGTGCTAGACTAGCAGCCTCCTACTCTTCCATTTTTCTTGTTTTCCACACCCATGACTCCTCCCATCACCATATGAGGCCTCCTTGCTCTCATCTTCCACAAGATCAAATCACCCTCAATCATTTAATATACCGAGTAGGCCTCGATTTTCCAACAGTAGCATTAAAATATTCTTTATATTTTATGCATATTATAGTTTATAAACAATCCATTGCATCCCAAGATCCCCTCAGTTATTCCTCATCCTAATCTTCCAGCAAGCCTCCTTCGACAAATTCCCGAGTCTCTCCTCCTCCTCAAAAGAGGCATGGGATTATGTTGTCTTGTTTTGTTGTTATTTAAGGTATATACATATATATATATGCATACTCATATAAATATATATATATATATATATATATATATAACCTTATTGTTTAGATAAAATTTTCTCTTATTCCTGACTCTAGGTCTTTTGGATTTTGGGTTTAAGTAGTATTATGAACATGAGGGATTATATTATACATGAAAAACTTATTTATGTACTTTTATAAATATGGTTATTTGTATATATGTATATATGGTTAAGAGTGTGACCTACCCATTGCATTATAATGGAGAGACCTTTACCCTACATGATGATCTTAACCCCTTAAAATGCAAGGGTGTGTGTGATGTGAAGGTCCAATATGTGTATAAGTATATATAATTATGTATAAGAAAAATTGTATATACAATTTTATAAGAAATGTTTAATGTATTTCATAAAAAAACTTTTATGATGGAACAATTTTCATTTTTTACACCCTTGATTAACTAATATTACTAATGGGTTAAAATCAAGCAAGTGTCATTAAGCATTTGATTTAGGATCCTTTATATACACTTATATAATCATTTATAAATATATATCCATATATATATATATATTAAATTGGGTTTAGATGAACCTATAATATTCTTGAATTTAAGACTCTTAAATACTGAATTTCAATGTTTAAGTAGTTTTGTAAAATATAAAGAATTACATGTTTGTATTAAACTCTTATATATGCATATACAACTATATTGTATATTCATCTTTGGTATTTAGTCATGAACTGATTATGTTTCCATAAAAACCAATTTTTGGTGATTTAATAATATTTGTTTGAGATAGTATATGCCCTTCTATATTTTTATAAGAATAAAATAATATAATCACTTGATTCAGCTGCAATAAATGTTCTCAATCATTGAGTTCTATTTTGTTAAATAGGTCCATTTATCAGTATGTGTTTTAAATATGAATGATAATTATCCTAATTTTAGAATTGTGAATTCTGAAATATATAATGTTTACATTCATATTAAGGATTTTAAGGATTGTCATTTTATGTGATTAAGTAGTGTTTAATGTGCTTCGGTTATTTACACATGTGTTTCATACCATACTTGTCATTATTATCATGCATTGATAGCATTGTTATTAATAGTTGTCATTATTTTTATGCATTGATAGTATTGATCTTAACACTTATAAGCATGATTTACTAAATATATGTAAATTCTAAATAATGTAATTAAAACTCTTTTGAACTTTTATGGGATTATGAATTAAATTATTAAGGTGGTATGGGACACTTTGAATAATATAAAATGAGAAATTAAATGTTCAAAGTGGTATGTGACACTTTGAACACACAAACTTACTTGGAATATGAGGAATGTATTGTACATAGTAAATGTTGGGTGGGGCCCTCTACAACCCCTCGGTGCATGGATAGGTCTCATGAGACAAACTACGGTCTTGACACAAGGCCTTGACAAATTGATTATTTATGGTCTTGGCATGATACCTTGACGTTATGGTTATATTGTCCCACATTATACATTCCCTTATTATATCTATGATAATTAATTAACCAAGAGGATATTCGACTAGTAAAATATCCATGGTTAAGAGCCTGTACTTATGAGTATCATAAGAAGTAAATGCTTATGGCATGAAGTTTATTCAGCACTCAGTGATTTATTAACCAGTGTATGTTTCACAGTAGTAAGAGATGAAATTGAAGTTATTACCCTTATGCGCAACACTGCTTATGTATTATTCTTAGTTATTAATTTTTTATTTTCATATTCATATGTCATACTTATTTATAATTCCTTTTATATATTATTCTGAATGAACATTCTTATAATTGAATCAAGCTTCCTTGTAACTCTATCAGAATTCCATGAAATGTTCCCTTACGATTATTAGAGAAAATACTATGTTATGATGCATGTGTTTTAGTATTACATAATAAAATATTATATGGGAAGTTTTAAAATAATGTTTTTGAAGTTATAATTGGTATATAATGTTATTTTAAAACCCCTTACTTGGCATTTGTATGCTCACCCTACATTTTCAATCTGTTTTCTTTTACATGTTTAGTAGATTTAAGTCACTTTGTCTTGTAGCATCTTTTTGGAGTTTCTTTCTCTTATAGTTTTTAGGGAAATGTAATAATTGTATCTAATTCTTCAGGACCTAAACCAAAATGATCCTCTCTAGTGGAACATGTGTGTGTATTTTTAGCTTTTCTTTTAACAACAAATTTACACACCATGTTTTATTTCAATTTCGCACCAGCTCTGGGGCATCCTGGGGTCGGGGCATGACATTATTCCTAGAGGAAATGGAATCCTTTAGATTATATGTTTCTTGATTTTTTTGGATTGATGATTCTATAATATCTCCTTACATATCTCAAGATATCTATTCCTTGATCCAGTGATCACCATTAGAGGTGAAACATCTCAATTTTTTTGCGGTTTGATCCCAGATGTTATAAGTAGGTGTTTCTATGTCATTTATTCTTCTTAAATTTTATGTGTTTCTTGAATTCTTATTTAATTACATTTGAAATTTATGAATCATGATTTATTCATTTGAAATCACAAATGACCATTTTTGATGAAAATGGTATTTGTATTTGATGGTTTTATATAGTTAATTAATACTTTATTTAGAAATGACAATGGATTGATGGATATTCTTGGTGGATTTTTTTTAAAAAGAAAAACCTCATTTTCATGAAAGTAGGTTGATTCTTTAAAACTAATTCCGAATGGTTTATTTTGTGTATTCCTTGAAAAAATGTATTGTAATTATTTAAATAATAAACTTCAGTAGTTTTTTATAATGGTTAATTATAAAGGTATTTCACAACATTAAAGGGATTGGTTATATTTTTAATGTTCTTTGTTAAAAGGCCCATTTGGAACTTTAAAGTTGTTTTAATAAGAAACAAGTACGAATGTATCTTTCTAAATGGTGTAATGTCTTGACCTGGTTGCCACTCAATGGTTCCTAAATCTGGTTCACCACATGACCTCAAGTGTGCCTACTCATATTCTAAAGGCTTATAATTAGAATCAAGGGTTTGGTCAGTCATTCATGGGGATACTATACCCTATTTTATTAGATTAAAACACTATAAGAAGGAAATAAGCAATAGCGGAAGCATATATAACTAGAACAATACTCATGTCACAAGATAACCAAATAATAAATACATTACTAAACTAAAAGGGAAAAAATTCTATGAAAATATAAGTGTCAAGTGTCTATAATGAAACTAAAAATAAAGACACTAAGACTCCCCCAAGAGGGTTCTAAACCATTTCCAATTTCCTCCTCCAAGCTCCATCCACAATAAACCACTTATCCCAGGGCCTTTTCCCTTTTCCAGTACTACAACAATATAATATATTCAGGTACTAATTAGACATCCCATATATGGTGTGAGTACAACTTATTAGTCCTCAACCAATAGTGTCTAAAACAATTATAATCGAAATATAGTTCATGCAGTTCTATAAGGAAATAAGTACAATGCAATAATAAACAATTTATCACATTTTCATTTATTCTTATCTAACTACATTAACTCTGAGGTTCCCAAGGATAACCATAAATCAAAACTAACTTCATCTTCTATCAGTTCCTAAAGTGTTCCCTATTTAATAACATATCTTAATACCTTCTTATAGCTAAATCTTGAAGTATTCAAGGTGTTATGATATCTCAGTACTTGATTCCACTCATGCTAGAGTTCAAATATTCTCATGTGTGGCCATAAATCGGAGTGCCATTATTTCCATTCATTAATTTCCCATTTAAAAGCCACATTTCCAAATTTACCAATATCAAAAACATAAATAATATGACAATGTTACCATGCTTACTCCTCAATAGAATGATCATGTTCCCATTCTCTTTACTCATAAGTATAATGACCATGTTACTATGTATACTTCTCTATTTAGAATGAACATGTTCCAATTATCTTTACTCATAAGTATGATGACCATGTTACTATTTATACTTATCAATTTATAATGACCATGTTCCCATTCTTTATCACATAATTAATTTAAAAATTAATTATCCACCCTAATCCCATTACTAATTCAAAAATTAGTTCAACACATCCATTCAATTTGTTAACTCAATAATTAACTAAGAGACATAAAACATTAATTAATCAATATAACAATTCATATTACATAATTAATTTTCTAGAATTAATTGTCTCATTATAATCTCAAATTTCCATAATTAATCCCACAATTAATTATGGAGATGATATTATTAAAGGAACACAATTAATCCATAATTAATTATCTCAACTTATCCATTTAAAAATCTTAAATAAATCCCCCGATTAATTATATAGATTAAAACCCATAACTCCTATAATAAATTTTCCTAAATTAATTATCTAATAAGGAATCCCCTTAGTCTCATGATTAATTCCCCAATAAATCACATATTTCAACAAGGCTTCGATAACACAATTGGTCAATCTAGTAAACCCAATTCAAGGAAAACAATTTCCAAAGGATTCTAGTAATTATACAATCTTTCATATATATATCAAATCCATGACTATGGTAATTATATTTAGACCATCCACATCAGTTCATTGACATATGTTTTCCCAATGGAAATCCTAAAAATCTGAGCAGCACAATGATGTTGATATGAGTTCCAGATCTAAATCCCTAAACCTAAATCAGGATCCAAGACATCAAGATCTAATAAATCTAGATCTAGGTCCACAATCCTAGATCTAGGTCTAACAAAATATGTTTATATACAAGGAAATAGAGGATATATTCCATGAAATATTGATTAAAGATATAATAAATAATGAGAAAATCATTGGGATGTAATCCACTTATTAGGGGAAGAGAGGATATTCAATTTGAGATTTTGATCTTGATGAAAGGTGTTCATAAGGCCTTATAATACCTCTGGGTTAATGGTAGAACCTTACTTTACCTTTAGGAAAGTAAAATACCAATTTAGGGATAAATAGGAGGTAAAAAAGTAATTAAAAGTTGAAAACACGTGAGATCCACAATTTTAGGATCTCACTATCGGCCCTCGCATGGTTTAGTCGCACAGTTAAACAAACCGTGCACTAACAGTGTGTTAAAAATTGTTTCAATGGGAACTTCACATGAACACCTCACATGACATATCAAACCATGATTTAACCATGCTGAAGCTACTGTCATAAAGATCATAGATCTCAAAATTTCTCCTAGGCAGCCGCACTGTTTGTACAAACCATGCGCCAACCATGCACAACCTATTTTCTCTAGGATTTTCTTAGACTTTACCCAAATCCACCCCAATCCATAAATCCCATAAAAGGTACTTAAGTAATTTTTTTACCTGAAATCATGCCCTATATAACTCTAGAAAAGTTTGGGATCTTACAAATGGATAGTTTAAATTGGTGTTTTTTAATTGATAATGGTTTAGCTTATCAAATTGGTTTTCCTTAATGGACCATTTAGAACTTTATAAAGTAAATTACCTTATTGTAAAAATTATTGATAATCCACATATGTATACTCTTCCTTGATGAATGGTGCTAAAAGTAAATAATGACGGGTGTTGAAACATGGGGTTTTCTCTTTGAGGGACCATGGGGTGAGGTTGATATGAGAACCTTATATTCCATGGAATGTTGATTGTTCATGTTGATGTTGTTTTAGACCCAAATTATAATCCTTTTCTTGATATCTCAATCACCTTTTTGACTGGTCATGGGAAACCTGGGTAGCTAGATGAGAGAACTTAGATTTATGATATTATTTTTTCAAACTCACACCCTAACTAGAATCTCCCTATAGAATGTGTCTTTAGTCTAGGGACCTTCTTTTAGAAAGAGGGTATGTGTCGAGTTGGTAATATTGTGTACTTGGTAGTTTCAAGATTTTCATGTAGTCAGTCATGGTTTGTTTGCTTGTATTCTATTATCTCACTAACAGATCTTGTAATTTCCCATGACATATGACCTTGAAACTTGACATTGGTACTTGATATATGACTATTATCTCACTCTCATTGCCCAAAACATATATGTTTGAATTTATTTATTATATACATTGATTTATATGAGGTACCTTATTTATCCATGTATATTCCTTTGTTATGTTGTGTTATTTTGTGATATGTGGTACTAGATAATAGACTCTTTATGCAATTTTTACCTTGTATTTTGAAATTATTTTCAATTATTTATTGAAAAGGGTGGTCAAATAAAAAGGAATTTTGACATGTTTTTCCCTTAAAATTCTTAAATGTTTTTTGAAAAAGAAAAGATAATGGCTTAGACTCTATTTTTCTCATAATAAAACTTTATGACTTTCTATTTAACTTTTTAAAATGTGGCATGTTTTACCTTTTTTCTTTATAAAGGAAAAATGTGTTTTCTCATTTCGGTATTCCAAACTAGAATATCCGAATTTATTGGTGAATAAATTTCATATAATGCATGGTGGGATCCTACTGGGATCTATTTGCTCATACCCTACATATACCACTTGATGTATGAAACTTTTATATTTATTTAATAGGTGATCATGTTCTATTCATATTTATTTATGGGTTAGTTCTTAGTTGGCCGAGGTCCAGTGAATTGGGGCGTA
The DNA here is from genome assembly GCA_963277665.1 of Viscum album. Taxonomy (NCBI): domain Eukaryota; kingdom Viridiplantae; phylum Streptophyta; class Magnoliopsida; order Santalales; family Viscaceae; genus Viscum; species Viscum album. The sequence continues at coordinate 1,220,804,507 of OY728131.1, read as the reverse complement.
GTGGGTGGTTGGGGACCACTAGGAGATATCATGGTTTTATTTTCCTTTTATATCCTAGGATTTGCATATTTTTTATTGGTTGTATCTGGATGACTTGTTATATTTTTCTACTACATATTTTGATTTAAGTTATTTTATTTTTATGTGAAATAATTCCCAAAGGGGGTTTCTTGATTCCTAGGCACTTATCTCCAACCCATGGAGATTGGGAATTCCCTTTAGTCTAGCAGTGATCGGTATGGATGTTGGTTAAAATAGTATTCTAGGATGGTTCATTACAGAAAATATATGACATAATGGAACCAAAAAATCCCATCATGTTATTGACACAAATCATGTAGTGGTTTCAAAATTTTAGTATTAATTTTTTTGAATATTCATGGAAATTTTGATAATTTCTCACATAAGTGGTAAAATATTAATTTGACATAGTAAAAAACCCAAAACAATTTCTAATAATTTTTTTAATCTCATAATGGAGTGATTACCTTTTGGATAAAGTTTGGTGTGAATCTAAAGTGTTTTAAATTAAAAATAAATTAATAATTAATATGGATCCTTGGAACCACACTCCTGGATCTGGTGCCATAAACTAATACTTTACATACTTTCTTTAATACCACCACTAAAACTCTATATATAACAGTCCATAATTACATAATCAATAATAATTATTTAATCTCTTACATTATAAGGATATTTTCTTGTATATAGATTTAGAGAATTGGGAAACATCGTAAACTAATAAATACAATGTCTTTCTCAACTACCATAAATTTTTTCCATTATATATAACAAAATAATTAATTCATGATAAGTAAAAAACATCTCCCATAAAATATTTCACATGTTATATCCATGTAAACATGTCATATGTATTAATTTTCTTGATAACCTAGGGAATGAAAACATAAGAAAGTGTTGAGATCAAATGATTAGTAAGGGAAACATATAACTGAAGAAATCATGGAATACAAATGGAATACATATTATAATAGGAACATGTAAACAACATAAATCCATAATAAACTAGAAAATGAGAGCATGCTATATCCTTTACAATAATTGAAAAAATGGATATCTATAATACTTATCACATACTGATGGAATGTATAATTTTATACATAAAAAACTTGTTGTCAATGAATTTTTCCAAGAAACTTTACTTATCATCAATATTGCATTCAAGAAATAACTGAATTGGGAATACATACACAAAATACCCAAACCTGTTTTGTCTCATGAGACCTGTCGATGCATCAAGGGTCTATATAATTCTAGGCCCCACCTGTCACTTGATTAAGTTCGATGCATTCACCATAAGAGTCAACAATACTTTTTATACAATTATCCAAGGAACATATTATCGAATAAAAACATGTATATCCACATAATAAAATATATAGAATATCAATACATGATCAACCTATGTTAACAGTAAATAAGAAACAAAAATGTCAATACTTTTCCCCATGTTGATAAAAGGGATAACATGATCATAACCCATCCTCATAAATATGGTGGATGGTTAAATATTCCAATAATCATCCATAATGGAATAAAACCATACAGATCACTTATAATTTTTCCCATGTCAATAAAAGGGATTCTATGATCATAACCAATCCTAATAAATAAGTTTAATGGTTTAAAAATAACATAACTCTAGTGTAATAAAGAAAACTTAGAAGGGTGTTGACATATATTAAAACATCATTAAAAAAGAATGATTTGAATGGTATCACTAAATAAGAGATTAAGAATTGAATTGTTTAATACCATGAGTTAAATCCCCTAAATGATAAAATATAAAAATCATGAAACATAAAACTCATTAGAGTAAATACTTCTTAAATTTATAAAGGAAATGGAAGCAAAAAAACTAAAAGATATTTTAGAAAACATTTTAACACTTGACATAAAATACTAATTTACATGTCACTTTCAAAGGTATATTTTGAAAAGGTGATGTGAAAGATTTTTAAAATATTTAATTTTAAAGGAATCTCCAATAATGGATCCTTAAAGAGAAATAAATTTTATCTTTAATAAATGAGGATAGAATAAAAAAACATGTGAAAGTGAAAGGAAAAAACCTTTTTATTTTTTTTAAAAATATCGATGTTTTAAACTCACTTTTTAAGAAGAGTAATAAAACAATCATTTGTATTAAGAAATAATTTTTCCAAATAGGATTATAAAATACAATATAATAAAATGTTACGATGGGAGAACCCAAGCATAGAAGATATAAGTTCACGATGAAACAATATAAGTCACTAAAGAGAGGCTAGAGTTTTCAACATCCCTTATAGAAAACATACTCTATGAGGCTTGAAATATTTGAAAAGGGTTTTATATGTTAAAAAAGTAATTAATTTGATAATACCACATAATATAATCATAGGTTATAATTTACCCAACTTATATGAAATAACTCAATGAATGAAAATTGAGTTACAAAAAATTCTTATGACTGAGGTAACAGTTGAGTAAAAAGATATTTCAAGAAAAGTACTGATATGAATTAATTTATCCCATGAATTACCTGGAAATAATGTATAAAAAATTTATGGGATAGTTAATTAATCGAACATCTTATAAAGGAAACATGGTGTATAACATGATACATGTCTAAAAGAATCAGAATTGAGGCAAAGAAAACACTTATGACTAGGGTAGCACTTTAATCAAAACCCATTTAAGGAGAGGGATTGTAATTGAACCTTAAATAACATGATAAAATTATAATTAATTATATTATATATTAAATATTAATTATATTCAACACATAAATTAAAATTATGTTCATAATACTAAACATGCCTCAATGAGAGGAATTTGAGATGAAAACCCTTACCTTGGTCCTGATTCGTTCCACACCTAAAAAAATGTTCTGAATAATTTAATTTAGTTCAATAAATACTTACTCGATAACCATATTAATTAAAATAACCATTTATAATATTCATTTTAAATCATTATCTCACTATATAAATATTAGTTAGTTTTTACCTATTTTCAATACTAGGTGTAAGTAATCTTTATCACTTTAAACTTGTTTCATAATAACGGTGTTAGTATCCATTATTTTTCCAAATTAAATAATTATTAGAATATATAAGTCTGTTTAATATATGTTTCTTTATATATATAAAGTTATAATTTCCTTTCATATTATTTTGGGTTATAAACTATAAAGATAAAATCAATGTTGATCATGTTTAAGTGATTCTTAACCAAAAAAATGTGTTTTATTAATAATGAGTTATATGTTGATATAACCTTAACAAAACAAAAAAACATTATTTAAATGTTTATATCTTATTATATTAGTAAATAATTTCCCATATTCATCAATGATATAAATTCATAATATTGTTCAAGTTGGTGGTTAAAGAGACTCAAACATGAACTTACTATGATTATTAGCTGATTATGAGGTGGTTTAGTTGCAATATCATTATAAAAAAAAATCATAATGATCTTATTGGGTGATTATTAGTGTGATATATAAGAATTTAAAATATTTTTATTGAGAATATAATTTATATAAAGTCATTACTTAGAAAGAAGAGATCATTTTCCTCTTAGCTCACTCGTTTTAAATAATAGAATTAATGATAATTGTTTATTTATAATATCATTAATAAGTTCAAAATTTTACTATAATAAAACCTTATTGGTATCATAAAAATCGTATTTATCCATTAATCCCATCATCATGACCATACTTGTAAGGAATTTATGAAAAGAAAAATGAAAATCAATCATTCTACGGAGGTGGTAGTCCACACATACTCATGGTTGATGATTTCATTTTCTATAGAATGGAAGAAAGGAGTTATATGGTTTAATGTTTAATAATCATATAAATTCTATAAATATCACAATTATTTATTAAACTACCCTTTTATACTAGTATTTTAATTTGGCAAAGTAAAACAAAACTTGTTGTGTCGTGGAGGCGTTAGTCTATAAAATACATGAATACATGAATTCTGATTTTATTTTTCTTAATAGAAAATAGAAAATGTGATGAATGGTTATTAAAATAGCATAATAAATTCACTATATGACTAATATTTATTTCATTACATAGGTAATTTGAATTTATAATTTTAAAATATAAATATAAATGGAATAAGTTTAGTAAAAATAATTAATCCCGTTAATCACTTTGATATTTTCTTGGAAGATCCATTGGAAATGGATGACAAAGGATAATCTATTGTGAAAAGAATATTAATAGGGAGAAATATTATCCTATTTTAAGGAATAATGGGTGGGTTTTAGGATGAAAATTTTTTAGGGGTGACTTGAAGGGGTAGTAAGAGGCCCCTTTTATAAGTGGCGATAATTAATTTTTTTAAATATTTCAACTTCAAATAAAGGGAAAACATGATAAACATGTAAAGCGTCTCAAAAATTGAGATAAAATTAATAAGTGAAGATAAAAGGTCAATCAAACCCTCATACATTCAAATATAGATATGTTTTTATCATGTTTAAAGCACTTTACCCCTTGAATTATCTCTTTTACCATTTTAGCCTTTACCATGGTAACTAGTTTTTACCTAAGGTAACTTAATTTTTTTCCCTAAGAATAAAGATATACTTATTAGATAATTTTTAATCACTAATTATAAATTTTAAAACATATTAATTTTATTAAATTTATAAAATTGAAAAAAATAATTTTAAAATAAAATGTATTATTTATTAAACACAATTTTTGAGAAAATATCACTTATGTTCAATAATATCAAATATGGGTTTTTAAATTATTATTTTTTAAATTATAAAGTCACATATAAAATAAATATTTGGTCATATGAAAAGTTTTCATAAATTTATAACTCATAATCATATGCTAATAATGTTATAAAAGTCATGCTATTTGTAAAAATGACATTTTTCAATATTCACCTAAAAATCAATCTTTTTAGAAAAATCCCAAAACTTCATCTTAAGAAAATATTTCTATGAAGAATACAATTTTTATCATTTTTTAAAATTAAATTTATAAAACTTGATAATTAAATATTTAAATAAAATCTTTAAATATAGTGGGAAGCTGTTTATGTTGAAAAAGTTATTTTTAAAATGTTAACTATTTTTATTATTATTTCCGGTCAATTAGTAGTTAATTTTTTAGTAATATGTTATTCATATTATAAATATATTTTATTATTATATAATAATTTTATACTCATTTTCTTGAAATGAAACACTAACTTTAGAAAAATATTTTTTTAATTATAAAATGATTTTCTTAGTTATTTTAGCTATACAAATTGAATTTCTTTTATATTAAAAGTATCATTAATTTATTCTAATAAATATTTCCTAAAGTGGTTACTCATATATATTCTCACTAATTTAATGGATAGATTTTAATGATCATACTTAATATTTATATTTTTATTAAAATATATCACAATTTTATTTAGTTTGGTGTTGCATGTGGAGAATGCTATCAGAAACATTGTGTTAGTTAAAGGTAATCATATATTAAAATTTTAGGATTTCAAATTACCCCAATTAAATAAGTTCTATCATCAGAATTTGACTCATAACATCATAATAATTTCTATAGGGAAATCATGATCAACCATACATCACTATACGATCATTAAAATATAATTATCATAAATAATCATAGGAAAATTTAACCCCAAGATGTCTCACTTTATAACACTATTATGTGATCATATAGTTCCTAAAACTCAACTTGTATCTGACTCAGTTAAACCTATATCACTATTAATTTAACATATATCATTCTTGGTTCAACCAAAGTTAATTTGAGTTTTGTTTTCTAAAACTTAATAACCTAATACTTAAAATAGAGACCCCAAATTACCATGAACTTTCTTAAAATATTCTAAACCCAATAATCATTGAAATTTATGATTTTAATATCCAACTTATCCTTTCTCAAACAATATTAATCATTCTTATAATCATATACTCTAGTATGTATATACCCTAATAATATATTCTTTTTAATATTACTTTCCCAAAACCATTTAGATATCTAATACATTAAACTACAATACAATTATATATTCTTCTAAAAATTATCTCTATCTTTACCCATAAAATGAATTAATCACTAGTTTATAAAGTCACATGCAAGTAAATATATATATCATAATCCTAGAAATTATATAAACATCACCAAAAATATCATGGATTACTTTTACTTTAAATAAATAATAAATTCCAAGGATATCAATACTATCTAACCAACTTCTCTAAAAATCAATCAACACTTTATTACCTAAAAAACAAGCATATTTTAAATATAAGAGTTATCTACCCCTCAATCATGTTATCTCTAATATTTATCCCCCAAAATATAACCTCTATATAAAATCAAATTTCAAGGATACTAATACCATTTGATATATGTTTCAAAACCATTAATGTAGAAATACTAATGGAAAATACATAGATGTTTCACATAATCCTTAATAACATTTAGAATAAACCAAAATGTTATTGATAAATATAACTTCACTAATTAAAATAGATAGGAGTAATAATAATTAATTTCTATTATTATATCAACCACACTAATATAGTTAAGACTATGAAACTCACCATTTACATCATAATAGGTAGCTACTAAAATTATTACCCATTTACATATGATCCCTTATTCAGTTATAGGACATAGTGATTTCCTTTCTTAACTTCATCTTCATGACCCTATTTCAACTAAATAAAAAAAACCAAAATTATTATTATAATATAAAAAATATGAATATGAAAACATTAATATGAATATATATTCCCTTATGACACTATCATTTTTTAATATATGATACTATTAGATCAACCTATGACTCCTTTATTTAATCCTTAGTTATCCGTAATCATTTTTTCACTAGGTTCTCTAAAAAAATTAGTTAAAATCATTAATAAATCCTTCATAATTATTCGGAAAGAGAATATAATTAACTAAATAATATCCCCAAGGAGTGTCAAAACAAGTGTGAAATTTGACCTCTTTGTCATAAACCAGGTGACGATTGAGTTAATACCCAATCGACGCTTTTTGGGGTTGTTACCCGTAATTAAATCTATGATAGAGCCTGTATCCACTTGTAGTATCCAAATAAGGATATAATTTCAAGAATAATCAAACACTATATAATTTACTAAAACATCAGGTTTTATCCTATATTTATAATTCTTACATAGATTTATCACCAGGGTTTTTAGTAAAGTTATCTTATCCTAATCCTTAAATAAATAGTGCATTATTATCTTAAATTAAATCTTATACTATCCCAAATATTTATCTATAGATTTGAAATTATGATCAAACATAACTTATCATACCTTAAATTATCCCTAACAAACATTAAAATCTCTAATTCTATATAAATATTTCCTTTGATACCGATTGTGATGCCCCAAAACCATACTCCCAAATCTAGTTCCATAAAATCATACTTTACATAATTTATTTGATACCAGCTATAAAATATTATATATAAGAGTACATAATTACATAATCAATAATAATTATTTAATCTCTTACATTCAAAGGATATTTTCAACTTTAGAAATTTAGATAATTAGGACACATCATAAAATAATAAATCCCATGTATTTCTCATCTAATGGACATTTGTTCCCACTATATATAAGAAACTAATTAATTCATGAGAAATATTTAACATTTCCCACACATTATTCTATGGGTGTTATCCTTTTAAACATTCCACATGTATTACTTTTTTTGATAACCTAGGGAATTGAAACATAAGAAAGGGATGAACTCAAATGTGCAATAAGGGAAACTTATAACTGAAGCAATCATGGAATAAACATTGTATAAAAATTATGGTAGGAATATAAAAAGCATAAATAAATAATAAAATTTAATCTAATATCTTTCTATATCTATGATATTAAATAAAAAAAATATATATCAATAATAATTATTTCATAATGATAGAATTAATACTTTCGAACTCCAAAAACCAGTTTTCAACACTTTTCCAAGTCACTTTACTTATCATCGAGACTACAATTGAGACATATTACTGAATTGGGCAGACATACACTAAATACCATTTTTTTGTCTCATTAGACCTATCAATGCATCATAGGGATATGTAATTCCATCCCCCAACCATCACCTGACTAAGTATAATGCATTCACCATAATATTCAATAATACTTTTCATACCATTACCTAAGGAACATCTTATTAAATAAAAACATGTCTATAAGTATAATGAAAGATATGAAATATCAATACCTAATCAACCTATGTTAGAAAATAATAATAATCAAGAATATTAACACTTTTCCCCATGTTAATAAAAAGGATAACATGATTATAACTCATATTATGAAAGAAGGTAGATGGTCAAACTTTCTAATAATCATCCATATTGAAATAACAACATAAAAAATGAAAATACTAGTCCCCATGTCAATATAAGAGATAAAGTGATCATAATACATCCTAAAAAATAAGGTGTATAATTTCAAAGGAATATAAACCCATTATAATAAAGTAAATATAGAAGTATGTTTATATAGATAAAAAGCATCCTTACAAAAGAATGCTTCAAACAATATCAGAAAAAAGGGATCAAGAATCAAATTGTTTGATACTATGAGTTTTCTCCCCCAAATGATAACATATATATATATATATATCATGAAACAAAAACCCCTTTATGGTAAATCCTTTTAAAAATTATAAGAGACATGGAAACAAAGACATAAAATATCTTTAAAAAAAATGTTACGATTGACATAAAATAAAAATTTACACATCACTTAAAAAGGTAACTTTTGAAAAGGTGATGTAAAATCTTTTCCAACCCATTACATTTAAAATATTCTCTTATAATGGATCCTTGAAGAGACATAAACTTTATCTTGGATAACTGAGGATAGGAAGACAAAAAATTATAAAGTAAAAGGAAAAAACCCTTTTTATTATTTTCAAAATACCTATGTATAAGCCTCATAATGTAAGAAGTGTAATAAAACATTCATTTATATTAAAATAAAATTATACCAAATATAATTTTAAAATACTCTATAATAAAATATTAGTGTGGGATAACCTAATCATAAAAGAAATAAGTTCATTAACAAACAATATAACTCAAAGAAAAGAGACTTGAGTTATCAATATCCCTTATGGGAAATATTATCCATGAGGCTTGAAACATTTGAAAATGATTTTATTTTTTAAAAATATAAAAAATTTGAGGATACAAAATAATACAATAATTTTTTAGAATTTACCAAACTTATGTAAAATAACTCAATGAATTAATATTGAGCAACCAAAAATTTTTATCAATGGGGTAGCACTTATGTCAAAAGTTATTTCAAGAAAAGAAATTGATATGGATTTTTTTATCCCATTAATTAAAATGAAATAATGTATATAACATTAATGGGATATTAAATTAGTATAACACCATAAAATGTAAACATGGTTCATAACATGTCACGTGTTTTAAAGAATTAGAATTGAGACAAATAAAACACTTGCAGATTTTGTAACACTTTAATAAAAACTTCTTGAAGGAGAGGGATTGAAATTTAACTTAAAATTAAATGATTAAAAAATAATTAATAATATTATATATCAAACAGGAATTATATACACCATATAAATTAAAATTAGTTGTGTAATACCAAACATGCCTCAATGAGAGGAATTTGAGATGAAAACCCTTACCTCGGTCATGATTCATTTCGAACTTGCACAAAATGTACTAGATAATTGAATTATGTTAATTAAATAATAATAAATAACCTTATTAACAACTATAATCATTTATATTCTTGATTTATATTCATTATACACATATAAATAATTTTTAGTTGTTACTTATTTTCAACACTAGGTGTAAGTAATCTTTATCACTTTGAACTAGTTTTATAATAACGGTATTTTTATCCATTAATTTTACAAAGTACATAATTATTAAAAAATTCAAGGCACTATAATATATTTTTCTGGATATTTATAAAGGTATAATTTTATTCCATGGTAGTTTTGGCCCCAAACCATTAAGATGAAATCAACGATGATCATGTTTTAGTGATTCTTGATGAATGAAAGGAACAATCATAATTAATGAGTTAAATATTGATATAACCATACCAAAACAAAAAAAAAACGATATTTAAATTCATATATCATGTTATATTTTTATATAATTTCTCATATTAACCCAGGATATAAATTCATAGTATTGTTCAAGTAGGTGGTTAAACTGACTCACACATAAACCAACCATGATTATTGGGTGATTATGAGGTGGTTTAGTTGAAATATAATTATACTAGAAGAAGAATAATTTTATTAATTGATTATTAGTGTGATATAAAATAATTTTAAAGATAGTATAATTTATATAAAGTCATTACTTAAAAATAAGATATCATTTCTATCTTAGTTTTCTTATTTTAAACGATTAAATTAATGATAATAGTTTTTTGATCATATCCTTAATAGGATATAAAATTTGTCATACTGAAACTATAATGATATTAGAAAAATACCATTTATACTTTAATCCCACCCTAAAGACCTTCCATGTAAGGCATTTATGAAAATAAAAATGAAAATCAATCATTCTAAGGAGGCATTATTCTACACATATGTGTGGTTGATGATCTCATTTTCCATAATACAGGAGAAAGGATTAATATGGTTTAATTTATAAGAATAATAAAAATGATATAAATATCATATTATTTATTAAATTCTCCTTTTATTCCATTCTTTTAATGTGATTAAGGAAAATAAAACATGTTTTGTTGTGGAGGTGATAGTTCACATAACACACGAATTACATTTTCATTTTTATAAATAGAAAATGGAAAATGTTATCAATTATTATTGAAAAATAATAATTACATCCACTATATATAAAATACGAATTTTATTATATATGTATTTTTAAAATTATAATTGTAAAAGAGAAATAAAAATGGAATAACTTAATTAAAAATAATTACTCACATCAAGAACTTTGATATATCCTTGGAAGATCCTTTGAAAATGGATGAAATAGTCTAATATATTATGATTAGAAGTGTAATAAGGTGAAATATTATTATATTGGAATAAAAAGGGAATGTTTTATGGATTAAAAATAATTTTTAGGAGTTACTTGAATGGTTGGTGAGAGGCTTATTTTATAAGTGGTGAGAATGATATTGTTGTCAACATTTCAACTTTATATAAAGGGAGAACATGTTAAACATGTAAAGTGTCTCCAAAATTGATAAATAATTGAGTGGGAAATATATAAGGTAAATAAGACCCTAATACACTCAAATATAGACATATTTTTATCATATTTCAAGTGGTTTACCCCTTGAATTATTACTTTTACCATTTTAGATTTTACCATGGTAACTAGTTTTTACCTACGGTCATTGTGGGAAGTAGAAATACCTTTCCTCCTTTTGTTTACCCAAGACAAGGTAGATTGGTCTATTGGAAACCACTAGAGTTCTGTCTCAAGATCAGTGTCAATAATTCATTCAGTCTTGGTCTTATACAAGAAGGGGGAGTTTTCCTAGATCATACAAGTTTGGTCATCATGGATTATAGTGTCTTCTATGGTAATGGGGATTGTATAATGACCAAAGACAATGCCTTTATTAATGGATTAGAGATTTTCCTTGACCACATTATCTAAATTACTATCATTGAAATAGACTCAATGATGATTTATATCTCTATTCAAGGAAAGAATAAAACCCCATGGTTCATCATGTTCGACATTTGAAGGTGTATAATTAATTTACCTAATGACATGAGATTACTTCACACATGGTGATAAGGTAACAAAGTGGTAGATTTTCTTGATACACGGGGTGACCAAGATAACCCTCGTTTGATTTTCAATAGTATAGGAACCCTTCCACATGAGTGTGTTGATCTGGTTAGGGAGGATGACCTTGGTTTTCACTAATTTAGACCACCTTAATTCCCCTATCTCCTTGTACTTTTCTATGTTGTTTCCTTTTATACCTTTGTGTTTTTATTTGGCGTAATTAATAAAAAGTTAAATTTAGTGTTTCTAAAATATCAAATATGGGTTTGTAAATTAAAAACAAATTTTTTAAAATTATAAAGTCACATATAAAATAAAATTTAGTCTCTAAAAGGTTTCATGAATTTAAAATTCATACTTATATGCTAATAATGTTATAAATGTCACATTATTTTTAAAAATGGTATTTTACACTATTCATATAAAAATCAATATTTTTATAAAAATACCCAAAAATAATCTAAATAAAATATTAATATGATGAATCCAAAAAAATAATTTTCATTTTGTAAAATTAAATTTCTAAAATTTGATAATTAAATATTTAAATAAAATCCCAAAATATAGTGAAAACTATTCATATTGAAAAACATCTTTTTAAAGTGCTAATTATTCTTTATTATTATTTTCTATCAATTAATAATTAACCTATTGGGAATATATTATTCATTTTATAATATATTTTATTATTATATAATCATAATATACTTAGTTTTCTAAAATTAAACACCAATTTAGGGAAATATATTTTTAATCATAAATGAATTTCTTAGTTGTTTTTGCCACACTAATTTAATTTAATTCATATTAAAAGTATCCATTTTTTTTATTTTTATAAATATTTTATAAATTATTTACTCATATTTATTCCCACTAATTTAAAAACTAGGTTTTAACAACCATACTTAATATTTATATTTTTATTAAAATATATTGTAGTTTCATATTAGTTTGGTGCTTCATATGAAGAAAGATATTTAAAAAATTTAATTACTTATAGGTAATCATATATTAAAATTTCATGGTTATATATTCCCCACCATCTTAAATAAATTGAATCCTGGAAATTTTACTTATAACATCATAGTAATTTCTAAAGGGAACTCATAATTAACCACACATCTCTAGATGATCATTATATGATAATTATTATAAATAACCACATAGAAATTTAACCTCAATACGTATCACTATATAATAGTATCATGTTTTCCTATAGTTATTAAAACTCAACTTGTATCAGACTCAATTCAACCTATATCACTCCCAGTTTAACACATGCCATTCCTGGTTTAACCAAAGTTACTTTGAGTTGGGACTCTCATATTTATTAACCTAATCCTTAAAATAGAGATCCCAAATTACCATGGAATTTATTAAAATATTCTAAACCCAATAATCGTTGAAATTTATTCTATTAAAATTGAACTTATCCTTCATTAAACAACATTAATCAATATTACAATCATATACCCAAGCAAGTATATAAATTAGTCATATATTATCCATAAAATATCTTTCCAAAAAATTATTTTGATGAATAATACATAAAACTATAATGATATTATATATTCTTCCAAAAATTAACTCTATATTTAATCCTTGAATATATTAATCAGTAGTTCATAAATTCACAAATGGGTCAAGATATATCATAATCCCAGAAAATAGATAAAAATCAAAAAAAATATATCATGGATTACTTTTTATTTAAATCAATAATTAATTGAAAGGATATCAATACGATCTAACCCACTTTTCTCAAAATCAATCAACCCTTTATTACCTCAACATAAAACATATTTTAAACATAAGAATTATCTGTCCCTTAATTATACGTTCTTTAATAATAATCCCTCAAAATATAACCTCGACATAAAATCACTTTTCAAAGATATTGATACCATTTAATATATGTTTCCAAACAACTAAAGGAGAACTACTAAAGGAAAATACTTAGATATTTCACATAATCCTTAATAAAATTTAAAATATTCCAAAATTTCATCAATAAGTGTCACTTCACTAATTAAAATAGCTAAGAGTATCAAGAATTAATTTCTATTATGATATCAACCTCACCATTATAGGAAAGACTAGAAAACTCAAATTTTCCATCATAAAAGGCATATACAGAAGTTACTAAACATTTATGTATGATCCTATATTCGTTTATAATATATAGTGATTTCTAGATATGTACCTTTTTTGCTTCATCTTTATGATGCTGTTTCAACCAAAGACTAAAACCAAAATGGTTCTGAAAATGTCCAAAATTCGAATATAAAAAAATCAATTTAAATATGTCTTCCCTTATGAGACCTTAATTTTTAACATATGATACTTTTAGATAAACATATGAATCCCTTATTTAATCCTTGGTTTTTCATGGCCATTTTTCTATTTGGTTCTCTAACCTAATTTGTTAACACCATTCTTAAATCCATCATAATGGTTCAAAAGTATAATTTGATTAACCAAAGTATATCCCTTGAGAGTTTTAAATTAGGTGTACAGTTAGGCCTCTATCATGAACTAGGAGATGATCGAATTAATACTAAATTCTCTATTTTCAAGGTTATTACCCCTCGATACAACTGTGCCTAAGCCCGCATCTACTTATAGTATCTAGACATGGATGAAATTTCTAGGATAACCAAACAATCTCATATTTACCAAAACATAATGATGTTATCCTATATTTATAATTTTTTATTAGACTTATTACCATTTTTTTGATTAAATTTATCTTATCACAATCCCTAAATAAAAATTAAATTTTTTACTTAACTTTAAATAATATTGTATCCAAAAGGGTTATCTATACCTTTGAAATTATGATCAAACTTAACTTATTAAACCTTAAATTATCCTAAAAAACATTCTAATATACAAAGTTATCAAAAAAAATTCTTTGATACCAATTATAAGGCCCCTGACCCACACTCCTGGATCTCATACCACAAACTCAAACTTTACATACTTGATTTGATACTAGTTATAAAATACATGATATAACTATCCATAATTATATAATAAATAATGATTATTGAATCTATTACACCCAAATTATCTTTTAAATTTTATAGCATTAGAGAATTATGGCACATAATAAACTAATAAATCCCATGTATTTCTCAACCAATGAACATTTTTCCCATTATATATAAGAAACTACTTAATTCATGAAAATTCTTCAATATCTGCCGTAAATTCTTTCATATGAACTATCCTTATAAACATTTGATGTATCTTAATTTTCTTAATAACTTTGGGAATGGAAACATGAGAAGTGGTGATCTTAAACGCCCAATTAATGAAACATATAACTAAAGAAATCATGGTATA
This sequence comes from Viscum album, assembly GCA_963277665.1. Taxonomy (NCBI): domain Eukaryota; kingdom Viridiplantae; phylum Streptophyta; class Magnoliopsida; order Santalales; family Viscaceae; genus Viscum; species Viscum album. The sequence continues at coordinate 1,220,789,313 of OY728131.1, read as the reverse complement.
AACATGGAAAAATATTATGGCAGTAATAGGTAAACAATAAGAAACCATAATCAACCTAAAACTTGGAGAATTATATATCCATGATAGTAAATTAAAATATAAATATCAATTATACTGATCTCATACTAATGAACTGTATAATTACAGACATCGAAATTTTTTTGTCAAGACCTTATTCCAAGACACTTTACTTATCATCGATACCATATTAAATACATATTTCTGAATTGAGTAGGCATACACCAAAAACCCAAACCTATTAGTTCTTATGAGAACCACAAATGCATCTATGTGATATATAATTTTTTCCCCAACCATCTTTTGATTTAGTCCAATTCATTCACCATAAGAGTCAACAACCCTTTTTATAACATTCCCTAAGGAATATCTAACTAGATAAAAATGTGGTTATCTTTATAATGAAAGATATTAAATATAAATACATGACAAGGATTATTTATAAGAAAATAAGAATAAATAATTTTAATACACCCCTTTATCAATTAAAGGGATAAAATTATCATAACCTAACCCAAGAAAAAAGGTCAGTGGTCAAACTTTCCAATAATCATCCATATTGGAATGAAAACATAAATAAAGCCAATAATCTTCCCCATTTAAATAAAAGGGATAAAATGATAGTAACCCATCCTATGAAAGAAGGTGGATGATTTCAAAAGAATATAACCCTAGCGTAATAAATGGACCTTAGAATGATGTTGATATATATGAAAAACATTCTTGTAAAATGATGATTCAAATGATATAACAAAATAAGTGATCAATAATGGAATTGTTTTATACCACCATTTCAATCACCCAAATGATAACATATACATATCATGAAAATTAAACTCCATTAGGGTAAATCTTATTGAAAATTATAATGGAAATGGAAAAAAATTAAAATATGTTTTAGAAAACATTCTTACCATTGTCATAAAATAGAAATTTACATGCCACTTTCAATGGAAATCTTTGAAAAGGTTAAATGAAATATTTTTAAAACCTTTAATTTTAAAATAATCTTGAATAATGGAGCCTTTAATATATATAAAGCTTATCTTGTATAAATGAGTATAGGAAGGAAAACATGTGAAAGTGAAAGGGGAAACCCCTTTTTTAATGTTCAAAATACCTATGTTTAAAACTGACATTATTAGAAGAGTAATAAAAAATTAATTTGTGTTAAAGATTAATTTTACCAAATAGGTTTATGACATTTAATACAATAAAATATTTATATTTTAGAACCCAATAATGGAATAAAGAAGTTCATAATTAAATAATATAACTCAAGGAAAAGGGACTGGAATTATCAATATAAATTATTAGAAACTTAATACATGAGGATTAAAACATTTGAAAATGGATTTATGTGTTAAAAATGTAAAAAATTTGATAATATCACATAATAAAATTAAAGGGAATAATTTACCTAATTTTTATGAAATAAATCAATGAATAAAAATTAAGTTAACAAAAATTCTTATGACTGGGGTAACACTTGAGTCAAAACAAATTTTAAGAAAAGAAGTTGATATGGATTAGTTTATCACATAAATTTCAAGGAAATAATGTATATAATATTCATGGGTAATTAAATAAAAATATTACTTTACAAAGGAAACATAGTTCATAACTTGTTAAATGTCTCAAAGAATCACAATTGAGATCAAGAAAACACTTGCGACATTAGTAACACTTTAATAAAAACCCCACGAAGGGGAGGTATTTTAATTTAACTTTAAATACCATGATTAAAATATAATTCATGATATTATATGTCATATAGGTATTATTTCCTCAATATAAATTTAAATTAAGTGTATAATACCAAACAAGTCTCAATGAGAGGATTTGAAAACCCTCACCTCAATCCCGACTCATTACGCACTTACACCAAATGTCCTGAATAATTAAAATATGTTAATTAAATATATAATCAATAACCTTATTCATAAATTTAACCATATTTAATATTAATTTACAGTAATTATATATATATATATATAAATATTAGTTAGTTTTTACTTATTTTCAACAACGAGTTTAGTAATCCTTATCGCTTTGAACTAGTTTCATAATAACATTATTGTTATCAATTATTTTTCCAAATTTCACCATTATTAGAAAATATAGAATACTTTAATATATTTTCCTTTATATTTAAAAATGTTTAATTTCATTACATTGTAGTTTTGGTCACAAAACATAAATATGAAATAAAAAAGATCATGTTTCAGTGATTTTTAATGAGTGAAAGGTGTTTTATTAGTTAATGATTTAAATGTTGATATAAAATTATAAACAAACATTATTTAAATGTTTTTATCATTATACATCATAAAATAAGGTCTCATATTCATCCATGATATAAATTCATAGTATTGTTCAAGTAGATGGTTAAGCTGACTCAAACATGAACCTACCATGATTATTGGGTTATTATGAGGTGATTTCGTTGCTATATCATTATGATAGAGGAATAATGATCTTATTGAGTTATTATTAGTGTGATATAAAAAATTTTTAAATAATAAAAAAAGATAATATAATTTATATAAAGTCGTTACTTATAAATAGAGATAATTTTCCTTTTATTTCGGTCGTTTTAAAATATTGAATTAATGATAATCCTTTATTAATAAGATCGTTAATATTTACTAAAATTTTACATACCAAAACCTTAATGATATTATAAAAATCATATTTAAACTTTAATACTATCCTAATGACCAACCATGTATGGCGTTAATGAAAATAAAAATGAAAATCAATAGTTCCATGAAGCTTATAGTCCACACGTACTCATGGTTGATGAGTTTATTTTCCATAGAACGGGTGAAAGAATTAATATGGTTTAATGTTTCATAATCATAAACATTATATAAATATCATAATTATTCATTAAATTACCTTTTTATACCATTATCATTAGGTGTTGAAGGAAAATGAATCTTGTAGTGTCGTGGAGGGGTAGTCCACACAATTCACAAATTTTGGTTTTGTTTTTCTTAATAGAAAAGAGAAAAATTGATCAATGATTATTCCCATAGAATCTTAACATTAAGTGTATTAACAATACTAATTTCATTATATATTGATTTTGAAAATTAGAATTAAAAAAGATAAATTGAAGTGGAATAAGTTAAGTAAAAATAAATACTCACATCGATCACTTTGAGATTTCCTTAGAATATCCTTTGGAAATGGATAGAATAGGTTAATATCTTTTGAACATAGTCATAAGAGGGTTAAAAAGTATTAAAAGTTATGTAAAATGGGTAGGGTTTTAGGAATAAACTAAATATTTAGTTATTTTATCTATACTATTTGGGTTTCATTCATATTAAAAGTATCTATTATTTTATTTCTATAAATATTTCATAATGTGCTTAATTCTATTTATCACTTATAATTTAATAACTAGGTCTTAACAGTCGTACTTAATATTTATATTTTTATTAAAATATATTTTAGTTTCATTTTAGTTCCATGTTCCATGTGGTGAAATCTATTAAACACATTGAATTATTTAAATGTAATCATATATTAAAATCTTGGTTTGTTACATCCCCACTAAATAAACTATGTCCTTATAATTTAACTCATAAAATAATAGTAATTTATATTGAGAATTGATAATTAAAAATACACCACTAGATGATCATTATAAGTGAATTATCATAAATAACCATTAGAAAATTTAACCTTAAGGTGTATCACTTTATTAAACTATCAAGTTAGCCTAAATTTTATACAAATCAACTTATATTAGACCCAGTTTAACTGATATCACTCTCATTTTCACATATATTATTCTTAGTTCAACCAAAGTTACTTTGAGTTTGGATATATTATACTTATTAACCTAATAGATAAAATAGATATCCTAAATTAGAATGAACTTTCTTAAAATATTCTAAACCCAATGATCATTGAAATTTATTCCCTCAATATATATCTTATCCTTCCTAAAAAAACTTTAATCATTATTGTAATCATATACCCAAGTATATATATACCCTAATCATATATTATCCATGATATAACTTTCCCAAAACCATTTAGATATCCAAGATATTAAACTACAATGAGATCATATATTCTTTTAAAAATTAACTCTATCTTTAGCCCAAAAATGTATTAATCACTAGTTCATAAAGTCATAAATGATTCAATATATATATCATAATCCCAAAATTTATATCAACGTAACAAAAAATACTATGGATTAATTTTTCTTTAAATCAATAATAAATTCCAATGCTATCAATAATATTGAACCCACTTTTTTCAAAATAAATCAACCCTTTATTCCCTCAACATCAAACATATTTTAAACATAAGAGTTATCCATCCCTCAATCATGTGTTATCCAATAGTTATCTACAAAAATATAACCTCAATATAAAATCAATTTTAAAGGATATTGATACCATTTAATATATGTTTCCAAACCATTAAAGTTGAAATACTCAAGGAAAATCCTTAGATGTTTCATATAATCCTTAATAAAATTTATAATATACCAAAATTTCATCAATAAATATCACATCACTAATTAAAATTTCTAAGAGTTCCAAGAATTAATATCTATTATGATATAAAACACACCACCATAGATAGACTACAAAACTCACCATTCCCATCATAATAGTTATATACTTAAATTACTAACCATTTACTCATGCTCACTTATTCAATTATAATACATAGTGATTTCTAGCTACATAACATTCTCAGCTTCATCTTCATGATCTTGTTTCAACCAAATACTAATACCAAAATGGCTATGATAATATCCAAAATATGAATATAAAAAAATCAATCTGAATATGTATTCCCTTATAAATCCTTTATTATTAACATATGATCCTTTTGGATATACATATGAATCCCTTGTTCAATCCTTGGTTATGCATGTAAACTTTTACATTAGGCTCTATAACATAATTCGTTAACATAATTATTAAATAATTTATAATGGTTTGAAAAGTGAGTGTGATTAAACAAATCATATCCCAAAGGAGTTCCAGACCAGGTGTGCAGTTAGGCCTCTTTTTCATTCACTAGGTGATAATTGAGTTAATACCCAATCTTTTCTTTTTTATGTCATTACCCATAGGTAAATCTGTGTTAGATCCTGCATCCACTTTTAGTATCAAAACAGGGATTTAATTTCTATGTGAACAAAATAATATCTAATTTACCAAAACATCAGGATGTTATCCTATATTTAGAATTATCACTTAGAATTATCACTAGTGTTTTCACTAAAGTTCTATTATCCTACTCCCCAAATGAATAATGTGTCACTCACTTAACTTTAAATCATATACTATCACAAAGTGTTATCTATACCTTTGAAATTATGATCAAAATTAACTTATCAACCCTTAAACTATCCTCAATAAACATTGTGATCTTATAAGTTATCTAAACCTTTCCTTTAATACTAATTGTTATTCCTCAAACCTGTACTCCATAATTCGGTTCCATAAATTCATACTTTAAATAATTGATTTGATACCAACTATAAAATCCTAGATATAACCATCCATAATTACATAAGTAATAACTTTTGTTGAATATATTATATCTAAAGGATCTTTTTAGGTTTAGATATTTAGAGAATTCGGACACATTCGAAACTAATAAATCCCCTGACTTTCTTTACTAATAAACATTTTGTCCATTATATACAAGAAACTACTTAATTCATGAAAATTATTAAAAATCTCCCATAAATTATTCCACATGTAATATCATTATAAAAATTTCATGTGTCCTAATTTTATTCATAAAATGGGGAATGGAAACATAACAAAGGGGTGATTTGAAATGCTAACTAAGGGAACATATAACTAATGAAATCATGTCATAAATATTATAGAAGGAATATCTAAACAACATGAAACGATAATCAAATTAAAATTAAGATTATTATATATCCATGAAAGTAAATTAGAATATGTTTATCAATAATATCATTCTCATACTAATGAAATACATAATACTGGACATAAAAGACCTATTGTTAAGACCTTATGCCAAAACACTTATCATCAAGACTGTAGTCAAGACATCTTGCTAAATTGGGAAGACATAAACTAAATACCCAAACATATTTTGTCTCATTAGACCTATTGATACATCTATGAGCAATATAATTTTAGGCCCCACCCGTCACTTGATTAATCCCAATGCATTCACCATAAGAGACAAAAAAAATTTAATATGATTCCCTAATGAATATCTTGCTGAATAAAAATATGGATATATGTTTAATGAAAGATACAAAATATCAATACATGATCAACCCATGTCAGTAGTAAAAAAGCATAAATAATTCCAATACTTTTCTTCATGATGATAAAAGAGATAACAAGATCATAACCTATCCTGAGAAATAATATGGACGGTCAAACTTTCTAATAATCATATGTATTGGAATAAAAACATATGGAATTACAATACTTTTACCAATGTAATTAAAAGGGATAACATGATCATATCTTATCCTAATAAATAAGTTTAATGGTTTAAAAAAATATAATCCTAGTGTAATAAAGTAACATTAGAAGGATGATGACATATATTAAAAACATCCTTGTAAAATAATGCTTCGAATGGTATAAAAAAAGAAGGGATTGAGAATCTAATTTTTCGATATCATGAGTTCAATATCCCAAATTATAACATAAAAATATCATGAAGTATAAATCACATTGGGGTAAATCATTTTTAAAATGATAATATAAATGGTAGTAAAAACTTAAAAAATCTTATAGAAAATATTTTTACCATTGACATAAAATACAAATTTACAAGTCACTTTCAAATGTAATTTTTGAAAAGGCAATATTAATATTTGTAAAAATTTTAATTTTTAAATAATATTAAATAATTGATCCTTGAGGATGCATAAATTTTATCTTGGATAAATGGGGATAGAAGAAAAAACATATGAAAGTGAAAGGAAACCCATTTTTTATTATTTTCAAAATAATTATGTTTAAAAATAACATTTTAAGTGGAGTAATAAGACATTAATTTATATTAAAACTTTATTTTCCTAAATCAGATTATAAAATACCATATAATAAATTTTTAGAGTGGGATAACCCAATCATGAAAGGAAGAAGTTCATGATCAAACAATATAATTCAAGGAAACTAGACTTGAGTTATCAATATCCATTATGAGAAATATAATCCATGAGGATTGAAATAATTTAAAAGGGGTTTATGTGGTAAAAATAAATGTGTGAATAAAACATAATATAAGTAAAGGGAAAAATATACCCAAAATATATGAAATAACTCAAAGAATGGAAATTGAGTTACAAAAAATTCTTATAATTGGGGTAACACTTGAGTCAAATGATATTTAAAAAAAAACTTAATATAGATAATTTTATCCCATGAATTAAAAGGTAATAATGTATAAAAATTTATGGGATAGTAAATAAATAGAAAAACTTAAAAATAAAACATGGTTTATTACACGTGACACATCTCAAATAATTAGAATTGAGGCCAAGAAAACACTTGAATCTTGAGTAAGAATTTGATAAAAACTTCTTGAAGGATAGGTATTGTAATTGAACTTAGAATACCATTATTAAAAGAAAATTAATGATATGATATCTCCTATGGACAACATATACACTACATAAATGAAAATATGGAACATAATACCAAACATGTCTCAATGAGAGGAATTTGAGATGAAAACCCTTACCTCAATCTGATTAGTTCTGCAATTGAACCAAATGTCATAAATAATTAAATTCAGTTAAATAAATACATACTGAATAAACTTATTCATAACTATAACCATTTATACTTTTCATATCCAATCATTCTATACATATAAATATTAGTTAGTTTTTACCTATTTTCGACACCCGTTGTAATTAATCATTATCATTTTGAACTAATTTCATAATAACTGTGTTGGTATACATTGTTTTTAAAAATTAAATCATAATTAGAATATATAAGGTACTTTAATATATGTTAATATATAATTATAAAGGTATAATTTCATTTCATGGTACTTTTGGTCAAAAACCACAATGATGAAATCAGCGATGATCAAGTTTCATCGATTCTTAACAAATAAAAGGAATTTTATTAATTAATGAGTTAAATGTTGATATAAACTTACTAGTATAAAAAAAATTATTTAAAATTTTATATCATTTTATATTAGTAAATAATTTCTCATATTCATACATGATATAAATCCATAGTATTATTCAAGTAGGTGGTCAAATCGACTCAAACATGATCATACCATGATTATTGAGTGATTATGTGGTGGTTTAGTTGAAATATCTTTATAAAAGAAGTATAATGATGTTATTGGATTATTATTAGAGTGATATAACAAAATTTTAAATAATTATATAGAGAATATAATTTATATAAAGTCATTACATAGAAATAAGTGATCAAATTCCTCTTAGTTCCCTCATTTTAAATTATTGTATTAATGATAATTATTTGTTGATCACATCACTAATATGTTTTAAAATTTTCAATATAAAAACATTAATGATATTGTAAAAATCATATTTATCCTTTAATACTATCCTCATGACTATCCATTTAAGGTTTTGATGTAAATAAAAATGAGAATCAATTGTTCCATGGCAATGACAGTCCACACATATGAATGGTTGGAGAGTAATATTGTTTAATGTTACATAATCATAAACATAATATAAATATCATAATTATTTACTAAATTTCCAATTTATACCATTATTTTAAGGTGGTAAAGTAAAACAAAACCTATTGTGTCTTGGTGGTGGTAGTCTGTATAAAACATGAATTATTTTTTTGTTTTTCTTAATAGAATTGGGAAAATGTTATTAATGATTATTATAATAGCCTAATAAAATTAAATATATAAACAATAATTATATCATTACATAGTAATTTTAAAATTATAATTGTAAAAGATAAATAGAAATGGAATAAATTAAGTATAAATAATTACTCACGTTGATTACTTTGAGATTTCCTCAGAATATCCATTAGATATGGATGACTTATGATAATATATTTTAAAAATAAGATTAATTAGGAAAAATACTATTCTAGGAGAAGGTATGAGGGTAGGTTTTAATTAGAAAACTTATTTTTTTGGAGTAACTTGAAGGGGTGGTGAGAGGTCCCTTTTATAAGTGGTGAGAATGACATTTTTGTAAATATTTCAACTTTAAATAAATGGATAACAAGTTAAACATGTAAAGTGGCTCAAAAATAGATAACTAATTTAGTGATGAAGATATATGGTAGATAAAACCCTCAAAAAATCAAATATAAGCATATTTTTATAATATTTTAAGAACTTTACCTCTTGAATTATTTCTTTTACCAATTTAGCTTTTACTACAGTAACCAATTTTTACTTAAGGTAACAAAATTTTTATGCATAAAAATAAAGTGGTCCTTTTTAGATAATTTGGAACCACTTATTCTAAATTTGAAATCCATTTAATTAGATTTAATTTATAAAATATATAGAAACTGAATTTTAAATAAAAATGTACAATGTATTAAATTTATTTTGAGAGAATATTACTTATGTTCCAAAATATAAAATTTGGGTTTATATATTATTTTATATATTATAAATTCATATATAAAATATAAATTTGGTCTTAGAAAAATGTTTCATGGATTTAAAATTCATAATAATATGGTAATAATTTCATAAAATCTATGTTATTTTTAAAAATGACATTTTACACTATTTACCTAAAAATCAATCTTTTTAGAAAAATCTAAAAAATTAAACTTAAAAAATATATAAATATGATGAATCAAAAAGTAATTTTAGTTTTTTTTAATTAAATTTCTAAATTTTAGTGATTAAATATTTAAAAAAATCCCAAAATATAGTGGAAATCTATTCTTATTGGATTTTTTTAAAATGTTAAAAATTATTTATTATTATTTACTATCAATTAATAATTAATTTATTAGTAATATTTTATTGATAATATCAATTTATTTTAATATTATATAATCATAATATACTTAGTTTCCTAAAATAAATCACTAATTTTAGAAAAATATATTTTTAAGCACAAAATGATTTTCTTAGTTCTTTTGGATATACTTATAGAATTCCGTTCATAGTAAAAGTTTCCATTATTTTATTTCTATAAAAATTCCATAAATTGTTCAACCTAATTAATTCGCTCTAATTTAATGGCTAGGTTTTAATGGTCTTTCCTAATATTTATATTTTTATTAAAATATATTGTAGCTTCATTTTAGTTCGGTGTTGCATGTAGAGTATACTATCGAACACATTGAATTATTTAAAGGTAATAATATATTAAAATTTATGGGTTTTACAATTAAATACTTAATTATTTAAAATTCCATGCATTCATTGAACAGGTTTTGAGAAAAAATGGTTAATTATCATTTAAGATGATTCTAGAATATTTTTTAAATCACTCCATTCATCATATAACTTAGTGTTTTACTTAGTTTGGAGGGTTGGTGTGATTCAAATGGTTATATTGTTAAGGACCAATTAATGATTAATCAATATAGTGAAAATGAATAACAACTCTAAGTCCCATGATCAACATTCCTTTGAAACTAAAAAAGAATAAACTGGAAATGAAGAACACGAATTTTACACTTTGTTTCACTACTCTTGTTATCATCAACAAATTATTGATGAGGATTATGAGGAACCACCTTTAGACTCTTCCCTCTATGGTGTATCCATGAGTTGTACTGAATCACCTTAAAAATTTGAGCAGGAAATTCCTATCGTCCATGGTATTATATTATCCTAAAATGCAAAGGAGAAATGAATAAGTGATATTTGAGATGGATAGGGAGATATATAACAACTTACTTGAGGATTGAACACCCAAGACTCATGTCTAAGCATCCTTTATATAAACCTAAAAAGGTTCTCAAGTTATCATAAAATTCACTCATGTGTTATGAAATGCATGAGTAAACATTAGATTGTTTATACATCAATATCATGAATATATTATCCCATACATTTATTTTTATCAATGATAGATAATAAATTATAGAGATGAAAAAATTAATATCATAATATTACATGACCTCAATTCTGTTGTAGCAGTACCAAATGAAACATACCATATGTTCAATAGACCTATGATTCCCCCATGATGTATTATATGACATCCAAGGAAGATTATATATGATATTTATATATCATATCATATGATTGTAATGACTCTAACTCTAGTAACCCAAAGATTGTGTCTAATTTATTACATTGGTATAATATACAAGGAATCACATCATGAAGGATCAATTAGTTTAGTAGTCTTGAGAAACTAGATACCTACATGATTTTCATATTACATTGGAAAAATAAAAAATAACATGAAAAAATTTATTATATCCTTAAAAACCATTCAATGATTTCTTCTTTATATTATGGGGAAAAGAAAACAAAATAAAGGGTGAGATTTAATTCTTAATCAGGAAAAGCGTACATCAGTAGCTATCATGAGTAGATAAGTCATAACAATATGATTGTAACACCTCTACCCCAGAAGCTTGGAACTAGTGAATTATTTTAATACATTGGAAATATTATAAGGAATCAAATCCCGAAGGACCGATAAGTTTAGAAGTCTTGAAAAATAGATTACATACACGAACTGTACATTACAATTCAAAACACAAAATACAACATAAACAATTATTTGAGAATGCCATTATTCTCCTAGATTAACACTGTATATATATCATAATACACTTCTTGGAATCCTAGAAAAATAAAACATAATAAAGGTGCGAGATTAGATTCTCAGTAAGGATAAACAATATAGCAAAAGATATCATAAATAAGCATAAAATCTTAAAGTAAGGTATAAAACTAAAACAAAATCCTTTTAAAAAATTAACTTCAGAATAATATGGCCAAAATAAATAAAATAATTCCATTTAAAAATTTAAATAGATATTCTACTAGTCAAATAATCACATGTTATATCAATAACTGATCTTATAATGAGGAAATGCATAATAATGGACATCATAACCATACCATCAAGGCCGCGTACCAAGACCATTACCATACCATCAAGGCCTCATGCCAAGACCATTACCATACCATCAAGGCCTTATGATAAGACACTGGTTTGTCTAATGAGACCTATTGATGCATCAAGGGGCTATAGCGGTACCTTCCCATCACTTACTAAGTCCAATGAATTCCTTTTATGAAAAGGGTAAAACATAACATAAACATTCATATTAAACCTAGCATAAAAAATGTGAATACTTTAACCATAAACCAAGAATGGTATAAACATAGAACATTCACAATAAAATATATCATAAAACCTTAAATACAATATTGGATATTTTATCATAATAAGTCAACCTCAAATAATAATAAAATCAAACAAAGGATGTTAACATAGATGAAAATATTTTAATAAATTCATTAAAACTCTTTGAGAGAAATATTCCTTTTTAATTTAAATCATTTAAATGTCTCACAATTTTGAAATAATATATTTATTTTGAAAATAACCTTTTGAGCTTGTAAAGGAAGCTTCAAAATGGTAAGAAGATATAATGGTGGAAATTATCCACTCATGTCATATAAGTTAAAAAAAACATTCTTTCCTTAATTTTTAAAAAAGGTCATAAAGTACCTTATTTGGAAATTGACCGAAAGATTCATTTCAAAACATTTTATAAAAATTAGAACATGGTTAAAAATGAATTTAAACATACATATGAGAATAGTAAATTTTTTATCAAATTTTTTTAGAAACATGGACATGGATGATAAATATGTCCTAGTAGATACTTACGTATAAACAATCTTGAATAATAATGAGATTGTGAAATTAACCCTTACCTTATACTTTCCATTAGTTGAGGGTGTGTTAACCCCATGTATAATGGTTAAAGTATGTTATTAAATTATACCAAAACCATATACATATTTATGATATCATATATGATCCTATTATATCATTTTGTTAACAGTGTTTCAATATTACCATTATTTTAGGTGTTAACTGCTTCATTTTCACATTCCTATTTTTCCATGTAAGACATGTTTGTTATGAATAGTATATATTTTATTCATGTATAGAATGAAATTAAGTTCATAATTATTATTTTTACTCATCATATAATTTTTATAATCATTCTTTAATTGTTAACGTGGAGAACAAATCTCACCGCGACATGGAGACAGTAGGCCGTACGTACACACAAACGACAATATCATTCATTTGATAGTTAAATGGTATATAATTGGATGGTATATTAATTATAAAAAATAATTATCATTTTATATTGGTTATTTACATCCATTATACTCATAATTATACCCATACAAATAATGTATTGTTGAATAAAAAATTACACCATGACGTGGAGACGGTAAGCCGTACGTACACACTGATGGTGATATTGTTATTCATTTGATGGAAAAACTAAGGGTTATAGTTTTCCCATAATTATAAAAACATCTCATTATATGGTTGATATTGAAGTTATTAATTTTATATGGAAACAACATAGAATGAGGAAGTATAATAAGAAAATAATTTTGAAAGAGGTGATAAAACAATCACCTCCTTTTCGAGTATATTCTTTTGATTTGCACAAAAGGTCTCCTTATGATGGATTTATGCCCAAATTTTGGACTCTAGGATGAATTAAGGTAAGTTGGTATAGTAAATGGGTAGGTTTATGTTGATCTAAAGGGCTTTATAGGTGTCATTAAAGGATAAGGAGAGGTTCCCCTTTATAAGAGAGTGGAGGGGAACCTTTGGAAATACCAAAACTATTAAATTAATATATATTAATTTTTATATTAAAATGGCCCTTAAGATGATTATTTAAAGGTTAATATGAGTATGGATATAAATCCTATCAACCAATAAAATTTATACATGTTTTGAGTTTATTTTAAACCTTATCATTTTGATTTGTCCTTATTTAATATATTTAATTTTAATTTTGGTAATAATATTCTAAATATTAAATGGTTATAAATATTTTCTTATGTGGTGTAAATTTTCCATAATTGGAGACCTTATGAATTTTTTGACCTTATAATTTTCACTTTTTGATTTTTAAATATATTTTTTAAATAATTTAATAATATGTTATTTTTATAAAATATCAATAGTGTCAATTTTGACACAATTCATTTATTTGAATTTAAATAAAATAAAAACAGAAGATAACTGAGTAAAAGAAATTTAATATACTAATAAAATTTCATAGTGACCTATAAAATTCATATATAACATTAATTAATTCAAATTATATTTATTTTAATATTTTTTAAGTCATTTATTTGATATTTCTATTGATAAAATAATTTATGCATCACTATTGTGTCACCGTAATGGTAATTATTTAATCTCTAAAAATTATAAATAAATTTTTATGATATAGGTTATTATTTAAGATTTCCATATAATACCTATATTTGATATTAACTTTTGTTTATCCCTATATTAAAATTAATATTTTTATATATAATGAGAGTGTGACATTTTATCACATTCATTGATTTTAAAAATATTAATGTCATATTCATGGGAAAGTGGAAATTAAGTGATTAAATTTCAAACCATAGATGATAAGGGTCTAATTTAGTCATGCAATAGGATTGTGAAAGGTGTTAAGGTAATTAATAATACTAATTTTACCTTTAATTACCCGATTTACCCTTAACCACAGTAATAAAAAATTACTAAAATTACTATTCATAATGCCCCAAAATAAAAGTTGACTATTAAAATAATTTTGATCCAATAATTCCAAATATAAAATATATTTTTCAAAATTTAAAACACATATGTTTCATTAATTAATTTAAAATTAATCCCTCTTGTCAAAATGAGAAAACAGGTTTTTTCAAAAGTAAAACCCATTAAAAGATTGATATGTGTTTATATCTAATTTTAATGTAAAAATAATTATAATGAAATAAATTATATTAAAAGATAAAAATATAATATAATTATACATTAATACCATTAAAATTTATAATTTAACACTATAAATTATTTTGATTAAAAAAGTTGTTTTCAATTAAAATTTAGTATTTTCACTATTCATCAAAATATAAAAGTTATCAGAAAAAACCCAAAAATTTATCCAAAATAAAATTTGATATCCCTATTCTAAATAAGAAGTTTATTTTTCAAATTTAATATATAAAAGTGTCAAATATTGGATTTAAAATGGGTGCACCATCAAAAGATGGTAAAACTGCATTTTTTTGAAAAATACTTCTTTTATCCAAAAAAAATTAATTTGTTCTTATATTATGTCTAATAAATGCATAATATGAATGTTAAAATTATATAGAATATATAAACTTTAAAATTTGGTTAATAATATTCATAACCTCTAATTTAACGGTTATGTTATATTTCATATTAAATAATAATATTTTATTAATATACTGTTGTTTGGTAAAACTATATCATGCATGTAATGCAAGACAAATAATTGTTGTGTGTAGCATAAAAATAACATGGTGTTGCATAAAAAGTAATAAATTATTAAAATTAAGTTTATTCAAAAATTAAAATATTGTATAGTCTTTGGGTGTTACAATTATATAGTGAATAATCAATATATATGTTATTTAATAAATAACTTGAGTATAAAATATGTATATGGATATATGTAAATACATGGATAATAATATATGAATTATCACTAATGGGAACACATAATGTCATAAATTCATGATTTTATCATCAAGGCCTTAGCCATTACATTATGAATCTTTCAATCAAGGCCTTAAAATAAACACTTTCATTGTATGGGTAGGTATGCACCAATTAGCTAACTAATGTGGTCACCTGTTTTGTCTCACAAGACTTGTTGATGCATCAAGGGGATATTTATAACTAGGACCCACCCATAACTTATACATTCAATCTATTCATCATATATTGAATGATCAATATAATAAATGATCAATATTTTTTTTTCAATCAATAAAAATCCATATTGAATCAAGAATATAGAACATTAATATTTCCCCTGTAAATAAAATAAAAGTTTCATTCAATTATTGAAAAAGTATACAATTAGACAATTATAAGTATATCCATGACACTAAAAATATAAATATGAAGTATAAAAATAATTTCTAATGAATAATGGAGAGTGATAGAGAACATGATCACAAGAAAGTGAATGATTTAAAAAATAAGGTATGATTCATAAATCAGTAAAGGATGATAGAAGACCATAGATTCATTAGAAATGAATGTTTTTAATAAAGGAAATTCTTTTTATAATTAGGGAGGAATATAGAATAAAAACTAAATAAATAACTTTCCTAAAATATTTTGTAACTTTATTGCAAAAACAATGTTATAACTAATTTCCAAAAATTATTTTCAACCTTTTAAAAAATAAATCCTTTTTAATTTTAATATAAAAATAAAAATTCACATAATAATTGAAAATGTATTTTATTTGAAAAAATATGGAAACTTATAGAGGAATATAAATATATAATAATTTTCATGGATGTTTTTAAATCCATTTATTCTTTATATGTTATATTTACCATTCCTTTCACACTTTTTTAAAAATTTGAAAATGACTTGTTTAGAAAAATTTAAAATTATTTATTTTAATTTTTTTAATTAAATTAAAATTTTGAAGAAAATGAACTCTATCAATAATTTAAAAGTATATAAAAACTAAAATATTTTTTTAAGAATTTTGATATGTAAGAGAAAGATTCCTGACAAAAAATTGAAATATGTCCAACTTTGTTTTTAAACATTCTTCTAATATTTGAGTACCAAAGAGAGAAAAACATAGAATAAAAAAATGAGATCCCTATAAATAACCATATGAGAATAAAATAGATGGAGTTTATGAATATAATATAATGGAATTATTCTAAAATTAATTTAATCATGAATAATCCTAAGTAGGAGATATATTGTAAAATAAACCTTTACAGCTTTAATAAATTTTGAATCAAAATAAATTAAAATATAAAACTTGAATATAAACTTAAAATATCAATAATAAATCAAAATTCATGTTATAATATGTAAAATTGGTATTGTATACACCATATGAAATAAATTATGTGCATAATATAACATAAGTCTCAATGGAGTGGAATTAAAAATAAAAAACCTTACCTTGGATTCTTGATTAGGCAGACGCATTATATCATCCTAAATAATCAATTTAAAATTATTCAATACTTTTTTAAGAAAATTTTTCATTTATATTTATTTAGTTAAGGTCATTTAATAATCATTTGGAATCCATTCATTTAAAAGTTCTTGTTTATGTTGATCACTTAAGGCTGTTCAATCAATTTCTACAAAATTACTTCAGTATATTAACCAAGGTTAAAGGTGTTATGGAATAGTTCCATCATTTCAATAATTTTAATAATTTTTTTATTTTTTTTCATTATATATAATTTTATAATCATTCATCCATGGTGTTAATAGAAAAAGTAATTGCATTTCATGAATGATGGTATCATTCTCCAACAGGTGGAAGAGTGAAAATTTAGATGATATATTGTATTTAAAGATTCATAATTATGTCATAAATATCATATATATTAATTAATTATATATTTTTAACCATACAAGTAAATTAGTGATGAAAAATGAATTACACCTCTACATGGGGATGATAGGCAGTACGTACGCATAAATAATTTTTTCATTTTTCATAGGATGGAAATGTGATAGAAAATAGATATAAAATTATTATTAAAATATTACATTATATATTTTATATTTATTTAATTAGGTTAAAATGGTTATTAAATTTTTTTATGAGGTTTAATAAAAATGGAACTTGAAAAAACTTGTAAAAAACATATACCTCCTCTTTTGGTAACATCCCCTGGCTTACAACTTAACCCTTCTTGAAGTAGTCTTTTGGTAAGACTAGGACCTCTAGGAAATGACAAGGGATGTTTATAATGTATTTTTGTAGGTATTGGTTGATATAAGTGGCTCAATTAGTATGGATAAGAGAGACAATATGACACCCATTTATAAGTGAGGTTAGTGAAAAACTTGTAATTATTCGTAACTATTAAATATTATAAGTGTCTTAATCACTGAAAATCAGTACTTAAACAATTAAATTTCAAATATAAGGTTATAAGGGTATAAATAACCTTATCCAATAATAATTAAGATGATATTTTATGACCTTATCATAAATTTTTAACCCCGGTTTACTCATTTTACCCTTTTATAGTGGTGATTCTATTTTTACCATGGTTCCCATTCTTAATGAAAAAAAATGAAATTTAAATAATTAATAAATTTTAAAATATTAATTAAAAACATGTGATCCATTTTTCAAGATTAAATTTTATAAGGGCTATAAATTAATTTTAATATATGTTTGCAAAATGTAATAAAAAACACTATTTTAGATAAATGTGTTTTAAGCATAAAAATAATATTTTACCAAAATGAATAAAATAATGATTAATATGGAATTATGTAACATCCCGGTTCCGGAATCCACCCAGAGGCGCCCCATACCCGATTAGTCACATGTCCTCAAGCGCATTTTACCGAATTCCAGAGGCTGCTGACTAGAAGCGATGGCCTTCGGTGTGATAGTGGGGAAACTATGCCCTCATTGGTAGAGTACACAACGAAAGTAAACAACTACATACAAGAGTAGAAGAATCAATAATGAAATACAACAGTAACAGAAGAAAACTGAAAGTATAAACTAGAGTACATATATAAAATGATGCATGATACATATGTCTTGGAAAACAGCCAAACAAGTCACAATGCTGGAATAAAGTAGTGCTAAAACGAAGTGCAAAAGAAAAATAGATAAACTCCTTAGCATTGCAAGACATAGCTTGGTCCCATGCTCTCTAGATCCACAACCAATCAAGTACCTGAATACTTGCAACAATATAATCTGTTTGGGCCCAAAATCATGGTCCAAACTGGGTGTGAGACTAAATCTCAGTAGGAAACCACCACGAGATCTATGCCTAACAGTCTATGAGAATATGGTAGGTAAAGTACAGAAGGCAGTAAACAAGGAATTAATAAGCAGTAAACAATCCACAGTTCAAATCATTCAAATCACCACATAACATGCAACAGCTAATCAAAACAGATAAACACAACAGGTAACCCTCTAGGAAGTACCCACAACCTATCCCCTCTGGTCCTACCTGGCAACAAAAGCAAGCAGCTAAAACACAAGGTAACCCTCTGGGAAGTACTCACAACCTATCCCCTCTGGTCCTACCTAACAAGTACAAGCAACCCTCTTGGAAGTACACTCAGTCTAACCCCTCTAGTTTAGATTAAGCATATACTCTCTAAGGAAGCACTCACCGTCAATTCCCCCTATAGTCTCTTAACAGTACTAAAGGTGCTATGGGGAAGCACTAAACCCCTCATTCCCCCTGTGGCCTATGTCGAGGAAAAATAGACACTCTGAATAAGAACTCAACGTCAATTACCCCTGTGGTCTCGCATCATAAGTAAACAGACACTTTGGAGAATCCCTCAACGTCCATTCTCACTATGGTCTATACACCAGGTTTTCACGGCCCTGTGTAAGTCAAGCAAGTGTAGAAGTGCATAACGGTCAAGGTAAACCTCAATAACTACCTGGCTAGCATTCTACATCTCAACAACAAAACAGAACAACAGTCACACCATCCTACAATACTAGACATGAAAAAGTAAATAACAGCCTAATAGGCAACTAGACCCAATGGTCAAAACAGGAAAACCATGCATGAGAAACACATCCAAAGCACAACAATTCACCATATTCACATTCAAATATCATCTAATCAAGCATACCATCATAGCAAACAAACAATAGGGCTAAAATGGTAAACGCACAATACCCTGTTCATGGGTATTGGGAAAATTTGCACATAAAGCTCAACGAATTTCAACATAAAGGCACAAAACACCTACCTCGATGTTGGGAGATCAATATACTTGAACCTCATGGCTTGAATCACCTTAGAACACTGAAGATCTACAAAAATTTCCAAAACGTTCAACAGATGAAAACTTGAGAAGGAATAGGAATCATGAAACGAGACTCAAGTAGAAGAAAGAACTCACTGATGTGATTCCAACGCAACCGATGGTGTTCGATTCAGAGGAGAGATACTCACTCAGGGGTTCGTTGAAGATCTGTGGCCGTACGGAGCTCTCAGTCGAATGAGACTTAAAAGGAGAGATTTCTGGTGATTAGATGTGACCCCAGTGCATTTAATGAAAAAAATACATGGTGTGTACTTTTGGAGTACACGGAGTGTACTTTCCGTTTCCGTACTCCGCTTTAAGTGGCATGTAATGGCCCAGACCCTCCTGGCCCATTACTTTGCCAAAAGTGAGGCTCCACCAAAATAGTGGCACCGTGAGGGTGACACCGGCCATGGTGGAACCGTGAAGGTGGCATCGTGAGGGTGAGACCGTGACGGTGGAACCGTGAAAGTGGCACCGTGAGGGTGACACTGTGACGGTGGCACCGTGTCCTCTCGCTGAGTACCTAACTTTTCCACTCCCGCAATGTAAGTTTTGACGTAAATTAATTCCTTTACTCCTTTTAAAACCACTTCTGGCCCATAATTAATTCCTGAAACCTCCCAGATGGGGGATATTAAATAACACCTTAATATCATCATGTGTAACTGCCCAACCGCGTGGTCAACCCACGACCCCCACTCACGCGGTTTCGTGTTCTTATCTCAACCGTCCGCGGCCCTATTAACTAAAGGGTTCGCCCTGAGTTTCTTCTTTTTCTCGATCACCCTCGGCGAGCACTTTCATCTAGATGAGCCGATTTTTGTGCATCGGGCAAGCCGCATCATTTTGCGTAATGTTCCGCGCCCGGCCTAAGCATTGATAGACGAAGCGATTTTCATTCAGGAGAGCTGCATCGCTATCCGTGAAGTTCCTCCCCCGGCCTCAGCGTAGATCGTTGAACCAACAGGGAGGGAATTTCTTCATCGCCTCTCCATTTTGTGTATCATGCGGGGTGGGCATGCTTTTGTTTTTGTAGAATTAGATAAACCAGAGCTAATAAAGACAATAAACGGATTCTATAAATAAATAGGGGGGGGGGCTGTGATCGTTAATGCTGTTTTATATTATGATCTTCTTCCTGAATTATGCGAGATTACACCTACTGAAAATCATGACCGTTGGTGGTCTTTCTCTGTGCATTAATGAACCCCTGGTGATGTTTTAAATGAATTCTTTATGGTTGTGAACTCCTGCCGTGAAAATTAAATTGGTTAATTACGTATATTCGGCTAAGTAAATTGGAAGCACCAGGATCAGCCCTTTTGTGATAACCCCCAGTTAAGATATATGAAATTGAAATCATGGAGTGTGTTAAATCTTATAAATCTGAAAATACAGGCATGGCCCTGCTTTGTGTTAGTGGTAGTGGTTTGGTTGTTTTCTTTTACGGTCCGATTTCTAGAGATGTGGGAGGGGATGTGATCCCCTGTTGATATGGATTCGGTGGTTGTGAGTTTTAAGACTAGATGGTTAGTTGTTTATATCACGAATTGGGGTGGGATCTTCTTTTGATGAAAAACCTTTTTGGGGTGGGGACACGAGGCGGTGTCTCGGGGTTGTCTTTGGTTCCAGTACTTCAGGGGATCTCACTTATTCCTTGTTGTTGTAACATTACAAGAGAATCGGGTGTGAATGTTTAAATTGACGATTGGATGGATTCTTTTACTTGGTTATGCTTATGGTGTTAGTTGCCCAGTAGTGCATGAACTTATTTGAACATTATTACTGAACATGAAAACAAGAATGGGACAAATGGGTTTTGTTGGTGAGAGTCGTGACTCATACTTGAGTGCTGTTGTGATCTGTAGGCTGTCTGAAGAAAAACCTAGTTTTGGATGAGTTCTTGTTACCTATGTATATACTTGCAGTTTTGTGTTTCTTATTCACGCCCCACCCAAGTTGAGCACTTAGTGCCGAACACCCCCATTTCACGGGGGAGGGTGTTTTTCCCAACACTATTCTTAGTGGCTGGTTATTAGATCCTTTTCTGCTCCCTTTCCCGGATAGCCCAAGTATCTTCAGACAGGCTGTGATGGCCTGAGGTCCATTATTATCCCAAGAACCTTCGGGCGGGGTAGTTTGGTGGTTATGGCCTAGGTGTGTGTGGGCAGGTAGTTTCCCAAGTATCTCCGGGATGAGGCACAAGTGTCTTCGGGAATGGCAGTGGATCTTCTAGCCCAAGTGTCTTTGGGTGTGGTGGTGGTTGTTCTGGCCTAGGTGTTTGTAGGCGTGGTTACGTGTGACAGTTGTGGCCCAGGTGTTTGCGGGCGGGATTCGGCAGTGGGAATGCGTGTGGTTGTGGCCCAGGTGTGTGCGGCCGGGTGAGGCAGTGGGACTGCAGTGACAGAATGAAGGGATTGGTTCGATGCGTAGGGTGTCTCAATAACTAGTGGGAAAGTGGCATGGGGTACCCAAACATCGATGTGCTCTTATTATATATATTAATTTACTTGTGTTATTTAGGGAGTGTGCCTTGGTGAGGCTTGGGTGGATAGTTTACCTTGATAGGTGTTTGGTTTACCCCTTTTCTCACCAGACTTTAGTACATTCCCCCACTTGTGCATGAGAGTCTTTGGTTTTCCCTACTGAGTGTACTTGTATGCTCACCCTACGTATAAAAAACTGCTTTCAGGTTTCTAGGAGGACTTCAGGGATCGCGTAGGACCATACTAGCTCCGACCTTTGGGGCAGTTGCAGTTGCTGTTTTTCTTTCTTTGGTACTTACCTTTATAGTCACCTTTTGTACTTTGTGGCTCTTACTTTTGGAACATGCATGTGGAAATGGTTTACTTTTGACTTTACTTTTCTTTTACCTTGTTTTTGTTGGGTTTCATCATCTTATCTCCCGATCCTATAAAACAAAAAGGGGTAATGCCTTCCATTGTGTGTAATTTATATACCCTTGGTGCTAGTCACCACTCCGAGACCTATTGAAGGTGGGTCTAGGGGGTCATTATCTCTCCTTCAACTTAAAGAATGAAGGGCCTGGCAGTCTGCTGACCCTTCCCACCTTTTGGTGAAGGCGGGTCGTGACAGAATGGTATCAGAGCTGATGGTTGAGAGATAGGATGGAGTCTAGAGTTAGGCACAGTGAGGATTGCATGGGATGGTAAGTAAACAGTGTTGGGTGACCTTGGTGCGTGAATTAGGCCAGGGAAGACCGGCTAGGACATGGGATTTTAGGGCCCCCCGTGATCTGACGCAAGGACTCTGGACCTACTGAACGATCAGGTTATGCCGCGCTGATTGCAGGGTAGAGACCCTAGGAAAGGTACATGCTTCATAATGAATTTTGTTCTTGTGTTTCTAGGGTGTTTTGGGAATTGATAATAAAATAAAAGTTTAAGAAGTTTTAAAGACAATAATCTGCACTACTTGGGCTTAGGCATTCCTTGTTTACCTTGCATCTATGACACCTGGAAGGCGACTGCGTGTGGTACAGATGATCGAGGCCCCGCAGACTACCTTGGCCGATCGACAGAGAGCTGACCGAGAAGAGGAGGACGACCAGTGGTAGAGGAATCTCCAGGCCTTCTAGTGACAAACCCTTGAAGAAGTATGAGGGAATCACCTCTGACATGAAGATGAAAGGCTGGATAGAGGAGCTAGTGATAGATTTCGGCCTGATTCGGCCCCCGACCGAGTACTGGGTTCCTCTATCTGTCAGCTAGATGCGGGGAGTGGCGCGTCAGTGGTGGACGCTTTACCTAGGGGAGAGGAGAGAGGCTAAGGTGGATTGGGTGGATTTTGAGAGGGAGTTCCGGGCGGAATTCCTCTCTTCGACGATGAAGGCAGAAAAGAGATAGGAGCTACTATCCCTCCAATAGAGGAGTATGTCCGTGACAGATCTAGGGATCAAGTTCAAGGACCTCCTATGTTTTGCTCTGGACCTCTTTCCCGACGAGGAGTCTCGGGCAAGACATTTTGGAGGAGGCACTTCGACCCTCCCTCTAGTATGCTGTTACCCCCTTTACCCTGCCGACATACTTGGAGGTCCAGAAGAAGGCCAAAGTGGTGGATAGAATTCACGCTCTAGGAGGTGTGTCACAAGAGGGGATCCATCTGGGACCATTGAAGGGGAAGGCCGTCAGCACTAGACCTCCAGCATCAGGACCCTCCAGGTTCCGACCGACAGGGAGTAGGCCGCATCAGTTTCAGTTTGGATCCCCTGGTCCTCGCACTTTTCCTTCAGGCCCGGGACCGCAGTGCTTCATCTGTGGAAGCCCTGGACATCTCCGGAGTCAGTGCCCGGACCAAGTACAGTATGCGGTGGCGGACATCCCCAGCGCCCACCCCAGCATCAGCTTCCAGCCCGGCCTTTCCAGCAGCAGCAGCGGGGACAGTGAGCTCCCACTCCTACAAGGGCAGACCTAGGAGGAGGAAGCCAACCCCAGGGCGCTCCTCAGGGACCTCGATCGGGCGTGGTCGGGGAGGTGTCCGGCAGCCGAGGGGCAGAGTAGATGGGCGTGGACAGTTGCACGCCGTAGAGGTAGTAGTTCTAGCAGGACCGGAGGTTGTTCGAGGTACGATCAGTTTGTTTAGCACTCTTTATTATGATTTGTTCGATACCAGAGATTCCCACTCTTTTGTTGCACCAAGTCTAGCTCGTGCTTTGGGTCTAGATGCTGAGAGACTCCAGTGCCCCTGGTGTTGAGCACAACAGTCAGGGGTCAGACCGACTTGTTATTTGTTTGTCGGGGATGCAGACTGATGATAGGGCCACATCAGTCGGTTAGTGATCTTCTTCTGCTACAGATACAACCATACGATGTCATCCTAGGCATCGAATGGCTATTCTATGTGTGCGCCATCATCGACTGTTTCCGAAGAAGGGTCATGTTCTTGGTCTTGGGCGACCGGCGTGTTACCATCACTGGCGAGCGGGGCGGTCAGAAGGGCAGTAGGCGAGAGGAACCCCTCCTCTCCTTGATAGTTGAGCTTTCAGTAGAGTCAGTAGATGCTGAGATGGTGGAGGTGCCAGAGGTTGTACGTGAGTTTATGGACATTTTCCTGAGGAGGTGACGACTCTACCCCCTCGACTTGGTATTGAGTTCGGGATAGACCTGCAGCCCGACGCTTGTCCGATCACGATGGCTCCTTACCGGATGGCACCTTCAGAGCTACGAGAGTTGCGGATCCAGATTGACGATTTGATAAAGAGGGGTTATGTTTGGCCAAGTACGTCACCATGGGGTGATCCAGTCTTGTTTGAAAAGAAGGCAGATGATGGTCTCAGGTTGTGTGTAGACTACAAGAGGCTGAATCAGGTGACGATCAAGAATCACTACCCTCTTCCGAGGATAGACGATCTTTTCAACTAGCTGAAAGGGGTAGGATGGTTCTCGAAGATCGAACTATGGTCTGGGTACCACCAGCTGAGAGTGAAGGAGGGAGACATCCCGAAGATGGTGTTCAGGTGCAGATATGGACACTTCAAGTTCGTAGTCATGCCCTTCGGTGTTACGAACGCCCCGAATATGTTCATGGGGATTATGAACTCCATCTTTCGGGAGTACCTAGATTGGTTTGTAGTTGTGTTCATCGACGACATCCTGATCTATTCGAGATCAGAGGAGGACCATGCAGAGCACCTGAGGACAGTTTTGGAGGTCCTCCGACATCATCAGCTCTATGGGAAGTTGTCGAAATGCAAGTTCTGGGCACGAGAAGTGCACTTCCTTGGACACGTGGTGTCCGAGCGGGGGGTAGTGGTGGACCCATAAAGGTTGAGGCAGTTGTTTCTTGGGAAGCACCCAAGAATGTGGAAGAGGTCCGTAGTTTCCTCAGGCTGGCAGTTTACTATCGGAGGTTCGTACCCAACTTCTCTCGAGTAGCATCCCCTTTGACAGCCCTGACCAAGAAAGACCAGGTTTTCGTGTGGAGTGAGCAGTGCGAGTTAGCCTTCAGCTATCTGAAAGAGAAGTTGGTTAGTGCCCCAGTGCTTAGATTACCAGAAGAAGGGGCGGCTTATGAAGTGTTCTGCGATGCTTCAGGATAGGGCCTGGGATGTTTGTTGATGCAGCAATAAGGGGTGATCTCTCATGGGTCTAGGAAACTACGCCCTTATGAGCGTAATTACACCACCCACGACCTGGAGCTTGCAGCAGTCGTTTTTGCGCTGAAGTTATGGAGACACTACCTCATTGGAGAACGCTTTGTGGTCTTCACGGATCACAAAATCTTGAGGTATATCTTCTCCCAGCGGGACCTAAAATCGCGACAGCGGAGATGGGTGGAGTTACTCTGGGATTACGACTTCGAGATATCTTATACCGAGGGAAAGGGCAATGTAGTGGCCGATAACTTGAGCAGGAGGATGCGGTCCAAGAGTTGGCGGACGCCTGAAAGGTGATGGAGGAGTTGACTGCTTTACACCTAGATGCGAGGATGGATAGCAGTAGAGGCTTCCTATATCATATGACAGTACAGTCATCTCTGTTTAAAAAAGTGGAGGAGTCTCAGTGGGGAGACCCAGAGTGCGAAGTGATGCATGACCGAGTTGACCAGGGAAATGCTCCGGAAGGATAGATAGAGGATGGTCAGAACCAGATGCTTTTCTAGGGAAGGTTTTTTGTTCCGGAGGTGGTGTGTGGCAAGGTTCTCAGTGAGTTCCACAACTCACCCCTGGCAGTACACCCAGGAGTTTCCAAGATGTACCAGGGACTGAAGAGGCAGTTTTGGTGGCCTGGAGTTAAGCGAGCAGTGGCAGAGTTTATGGCCAAGTGCTTAGTGTGTCAGCAAGTGAAGGCTGAACACCGAGTTCCAAGAGGCCTACTGCAGCCTCAAGATGTCCCCGAGTGGAAGTGGGATTACATATCGATGGATTTCGTCATGGGACTACCCAAGTTCCAAGGGTGATATGACGCCATCTGGGTGGTACTGGACAAGTTAACGAAATCGGCTAACTTTCTAGCGATCAGGGAGTCGAGTGTAGTGGATACTTTGGCATGAAGGTATGTGAGTGAAGTGGTGCGGTTGCATGGAGTTCCGAGGTCTATAGTCTCGGATAGGGATGCACGGTTTACCTCGCGAGTCTGGAGAGGATTGCAACATGCTTTTGGCACCCAGCTACGCCTTAGCACTGCTTTCTATCCCCAGACAGATGGAAAAACTGAGCGCACCATCCATACCTTGGAGGATATGATGCGGGCATGTGTTCTGGACTAAGGAGGATCATGGGTGCAATACTTGTAACTGGTATAGTTTTCCTACAATAATAGCTACCACTCTACCATTGGCGTGGCCCCGTTTGAAGCTTTTTACTGGAGGCCATGCTGTTCACCTATGTGTTGGGCCGAAGTAGGAGAGGCAGACATCCTTGGCCCGGAGGTCGTGCAGAGCACGACAGAGAAGGTTCAGCTCATATGGGAAAGGATGAAGGCTGCCCAGGACCGACAGAAGTCGTATGCCGACACCAGGAGGAGGCCCTTGGAGTTTGAGGTTGGAGACCACGTTTTCTTGAAGGTCTCCACTTGGCGTGGGCAGCAGAGGTTCGATAAGGGGAGTAAGCTTTCTCCCAGGTTCATCGGACCCTTCGAAGTGTTGTGGCGGGTCGGCGAAGTGGATTATCAGCTAGCATTACCACTGCCGCTATTGAGGATACATGATGTCTTCATGTGTCCCATCTCCGTCGGTATCTGCACGACGATTCACAGGTCCTTGATTGGGGTGAGCTGGACATCGAGGACGATGTGAACTTTGTGGAGAGACTAGTGATGATCGAGGATCGCAAGGAGAAGGTACTTCATGGGAAAACCATTCCCTTGTTTCGTGTGTTGTGGAGACATGGTGGGCTTGAGGAGAGTACGTGGGAGAGGGAAGTACAGATGCGTACCCACTACCCCGAGTTGTTTTGATTTTTGTTCCTTGTTGTACCTATTGTGGTAGAACGTTTTGTCTTTTTGGCTATGAAATGTACTGGTTTTCTTTCCTATGAATGTGTGTGAAAAGCCCTGGCTATGGGGGAGGAGATAACTCACCCCCTAATCAAGATGAATTAAGATGGATGTGATTAAACCCGTGTAGGCGAGTCAGTACCGCACAAAGCGGATAATATCTTGACATGGGGGAGGAGACTCCCCAACCCACATGCCTGGGCAGTTTTGCATGGTGTGTTGCTTGGTTCTTGTCAGGGAAGTGTTTTTAGTTAGCATGTGTTCACTTCTAAGAGGTATCTTTCGAGGTGGTTGTTCGGACTCTCTCTTTCCCTCTTCGTTTGTTTTGATTCTCGAGGATGAGAATCATTTAAGAGGTATCTAATGTAATGGCCTGGACCCTCCTGGCCCATTACTTTGCCAAAAATGAGGCTCCACCAAAATAGTGGCACCATGAGGGTGACACCAGAAACGGTGGAACCGTGACTGTGGCACCATGAGGGTGAGACTGTGAGGGTGAGACCGTGACGGTGGAACCGTGATGGTGGAACCGTGAGGGTGAGACCGTGATGGTGACACCGTGATGGTGGAACCGTGAAGGTGGCACCGTGTCCCCTCGCCGAGTACCTGACTTTTCTGATCCCGCAACGTAAGTTTTGACGTAAATTAATTCCTTTACTCCTTTTAAAACCACTTAAGGCCCGTAATTAATTCCTGAAACCTCCCCGATGGGGGATATTAAATAACACCTTAATATCATTGTGTGTAACTGCCCAACCGCGTGGTCAACCCACGACCCCCGCTCATGCAGTTTCGCATTCTTATCTCAACCGTCTGTGACCCTATTAACTAAAGGGTTTGCCCTGGGTTTCTTCTTTTTCTCGATCACCCTCGGCGAGAACTTTCGTCTAGATGATATGATTTTTGTGCATCAGGAGAGCCGCATCGTTATGCGTAAAGTTCCGCGCCCGACCTAAGAATTGATAGACGAAGCGATTTTCATTCAGGCAAGCCGCATCGCTATCTGTAAAGTTCCTCCCCTGGCCTCAATGTAGATCGTTGATCCAACAGGTAGGTAATTTCTTCATCGCCTATCCCTTTTGTGTATCATGCAGGGTGGGCGTGCTTTTGTTTCTGTAGAATTGGATAAACCAAACCTAATAAAGATAATGAACGGATTCTATAAATAAAGAAGGGGGGTGGGGCTGTGATCATTGATGTTGTTTTATATTATGATATTCTTCCTAAATTATGCGAGCTTACGCCTACTGAAAATCATGGCCGTTGGTGGTCTTTCTCTGTGCATTAATGAACCCCTGATGATGTTTTAAATGGATTCTTTATGGTTGTGAACTCCTGTCGTGAAAAGTAAATTGGTTAATTACGTATATTCAGCTAAGTAAATTGGAAACACCAGGATCAACCCTTCTGTGATAACCCCCGGTTAAGATACATGGAATTGAAATCATGGAGTGTGTTAAATCTTATAAATCTGAAAATACAGGCATGGCCATGCTTTGTGTTGGTGGTAGTGGTTTGGTTGTTTTCTTTTACGGGCTGATTGCTGGAGATATGGGAGGGGATGAGATCCCCTGTTGATATGGATTCAGTGGTTTTGAGTTTTAAGACCGGGTGGTTACTTGTTTATATCACGAATTGGGGTGAGATCCTCTGTTGATGAAAAACCTTTTTGGGGGAGGAGACACAGGGCAGTGTCGTGGGGTTGTCTTTGGTTCCAGTACTTTGGGGGATCTCACTTATTCCTTGTTGTTGTAACATTATAAGAGAACCGGATGTGAATGTTTAAATTGACGATTGGCCGGATTCTTTTCCTTGGTTATGCTTATGGTGTTAGTTTCCTAGTAGTGCATGAACTTATTTGAACATTATTATTGAACATGAAAAAAAGAATGGGACAAATGGGTTTTGTTGGCGAGAGTCGTGACTCAGACTTGAGTGCTGTTGTGATCTGTAGGATGTCTGAAGAAAAACCTAGCTTTGGGTGAGTTATTGTTACCTATGTATATACTTGGAGTTTTGTGTTTCTTATTCGCGCCCCACCCAAGTTTAGAAATTAGTGCCGAACACCCCCATTTCATGGGGGAGGGTGTTTTTCCCAGCACTATTCTTAGTGGCTGGTTATTAACTATTTTTCTGCCCCCTTTCCCGGACAGCCCAAGTATCTTCGGGCAGGCTGTGATGGCCTGAGGTCCATTATTAGACCAAGAACCTTCGGGCGGGGTAGTGTGGTGGTTATGGACGAGGTGTGTGCGGGCAAGTAGTTTCCCAAGTATCTTCAGGATGAGGCCCAGGTGTCTTCGGGCATGGCAGTGGATCTTCTAGCCGAGGTGTCTTCGGGCGTGGTGGTGGTTGTTCTGGACTAGGTGTTTGCAGGTGTGGTTACGTGTGACAGTTGTGGACCAGGTGTTTGCGGGTGGGATTCAGCAGTGGGACTACGTGTGGTTGTGGCCCAGGTGTGTGCGGGCGGGTGAGGCAGTGGGACTGCGGTGACAGAATCGAGGGATTGGTTCCATGTGTAAGATGTCTCAATAACCAGTGGGAAAGTGGCACGGGGTACACAAACATCGATGTGCTCTTATTATATATATATTACTTGACATTCATTATTTGGGGAGTGTGCCTTGGTGAGGCTTGGGTGGATAGTTTACCTTGATAGGTGTTTGGTTTACTCCTTTTCTCATGGGACTTTAGTATGTTACCCCACTTATGCATGAGAGTCTTTGGTTTTCCCTACTGAGTGTACTTGTATGCTCACCCTACGTATAAAAAACTGCTTTCAGGTTTCCCGGAGGACTTAGGGGATCACGCGGGACCATACTAGCTCGGTCCTTTGGGGCAGTTGCAGTTGCTGTTTTTCTTTCTTTGGTACTTACCTTTGTAGTCACCTTTTGTATTTTGTGGCTCTTACTTTTGGAACATGCATGTGGGAATGGTTTACTTTTGACTTTACTTTTCTTTTACCTTGGTGTTGTTAAGTTTCATAATCTTATCTCCCGATCCTATAAAACAAAAAGGGGTAATTCCTTCCATTGTGTGTAATTTCTATACCCTTGGTGCTAGTCGCCACTCCGGGACCTATTGAAGGCGGGTCTCGGGGGTCATTATCTCGCCTTCAACTTAAAGAAGGAAGGGCCTAGCAGTCTGCTGACCCTTCCCTCATTTTGGTGAAGGCGGGTCGTGACATGGACTCCAACTCACCCCCACATGGCCATGTGTATGGCTGCTACATGGCCAGTACATGGATACCTATGGTAACTGAGTACACGACATGTACTCATAAAGTACAGGGCGTGTACTTTGAAAATTTCTAGAAAAAACATTTTTCCTAAAAAACGACTAGAAAAGGAAAACATACCCGAACAGATGGTTTGGGTTCTTACAAATTAATTATATTATTTTTAATAAAATGGATCTTTATTTACTTTAAAATTTTATTCAAATAATAATGTAATTTTTAAATTACTTGATTTTAAGAAAATAATTGGCATCTTTACAAAAAATGACATTTTATACTATTCAACCAAAAATCAACTCTTTATAAAAATAGAAAAAATTATCCACAAGATAAATTTGACCATATTAACTCAAAAATGATATAAACTTAGTTAAAATTAAATTCTAAATTATATAAATTTATGTTTTAAATATAAACATGTACTAGTTAACTATGGATAAAACTTTATGATAATGTCGTAAAATATTATATTAATTCTGAGTGGAAGAGTGAATTTAGACCCTTATCACATTATATTTGAAATTTAAATGTTGAAGTACCAATTTACCATGGTTTAAAGACTTATAATATTTAATATTTAAGAACAATTACAAGTGTTCCACTCACCTCACTTATAAAAAGGCACCCCATTTCCTTTCTTCTCTACACTACTTGAGAAACTTATCTCAACCAAGACCGACCCAAATACATCCTCAATATCCCTCAATATGTCCTATAGGTCATGGTATTACTAAAATACCACTTCAATAAGGATTAAGTTGTAAGCCAAAGGAGGTTACCCAATGAAGAGGTATATGTTTTTTCCAAGCCTTTTCTAGTTCCATTTTTATTAAACCTCTCACAAGTTTTTAATAACTAAATTAACATAATTAAATTATTTTATTATTAATAATGATATGTTTTTATGTTAACATTAAATTCATTTTTCTATCTCCTTTCTAACCTATGTAAAATGAAAATATCGTCTATGCGTACAAACAACCTACCATCTCCACATGGAGATGTAATTCATTTTTCATCACCACTTTACTTGGATGGTTACAAGGATGGAATTAATGAATATATATGATATTAATGATATATTTATGAATCTATAAATATATGAAATCATTTAACTTCTCACTCTTTAATCCATTAGAGAATGATAATTTCATTCATGTGTATGTGTGGATTACTACCTCCACAAAATAATGTGATTTATTTATATATTACCATCACGTAAGATGATTCTAAAATTATATATAATTAAGAAAACTATATTAATGAAATTATTAAAATTATGGAGATAGTGGAAAATTTTAATAACACCTTTAACCACATTCAATATACCGAAGTAATTTTTAGAGAAAATTTACTTAACAACCTTAAGTGGTCAATATAAATAATAACTATTCAATGAATGGATAAAAAATAATTATAAAAGGACTTTAAATAAATAAATATAAATGAAAAATGTTCTTAATAAAGTATCTAATAAATTTAAATTGATTTTTAGGACGATATAATGGATCCAACCATGAAGGAATCTAATATATGTGTTTTTCAGCTCAATTCCACTATATTGATACTTATGTTATATTATTCACCCAATTTATTTTATATGATTTATATACTAAGAATTTTATATATTATATCATGAATTACTTGTTATTCATGGTATTTTAAGTTTCAATAAACGTTTTCTCTTTTTTAGGTATTTATATTCAAATGTTATTAAATCCATAAAGGTTTACTTCATAATCTCACTCCTTTTTTGGATTGTTCATATTAAAATTTATATTTGAAGAATTATTTTCTCTTTTATTCATAAAGACCATATATTTAATTCTTCTTTGGTTATTTTTGGGGCTCCCATTATAACACCTTGAGAATTTAAAAGTGGAACATCATGTTTGATAGTGTGTATCACATGAAACACTAAGATTATAAGATAATATGACACCTTAATATGTTACAATATATTTATTTTTAAATAAATTCAATCACTTGGATAGCCTATGATTCACACAACACCAGGTTTACATGAACCATGATACTTCATTAAAATATTATTTAAACATAATCATTACAACCTATCCACTAAATTGGTGGGTATTAATATGAATAAATAATTTACAAAAACTATATGGTTTAAAAATGTTCATTGGTTATCTATTTATTATAAATAAAAAATAATAAGCATTTAAAAGTAAAATAAATGTTTTCTAAGAAACTATATTTTTTCAAAGAAAACGATTTATTCGATTTTTGTGAACTTATGATAAAATTAATTTTTTTAAATTTTGAAAATTTATTTGAAAAAATGAACTTATTTTTTGAAATCATCTTATCAAAATTATCTTAGGGTGATTTTGTGGTATTTTTCCAAAACATTTCACTTTCCAATGAATAGTGAAAATGATGATTTTTATTGAAAACTTATTTTTTGTTTAAATAATTTACAAGGTTAAACAATATTTTAAATTGGTTTTAGAGTTAAATTAGTTCAATTATATTAAAATATAACTAATTTATTTCATTGGAATCAATTTCATATTGAATTTTTATATTAAAACCTTCCATACTTATGAGAATTTTCACTTTGAAAACCCACGTTTTCATTGCGTTTGTGGCACACGAGCCTCAAACTAGTTGGTGAGGTATCACCAAGTGCATCCACGAGACCTAGTTTTAAAACCAGGAGGAGGAATATTCACGGGTTATTGCAACAACACAGTAGCAGGCACTGCAGTAGTGCTGCACATTGTGCGGTACTGTAGTAGGTACTGTTTGGTACTATAGTAGCCAGAACTATTCACCTTGGGACATAGGTTTGGGTTTGGAGTCTTCAAGGACTTTGGGCCACCTAGTAATTCAGGTCAGTAGGGCATTTGGGCCACCTTCAAGGCCTTTGGGTCACCTCAAGGCCTTTGGGCCACATGCAGTTGCCCCAGACAAATGCTTCAAAAAAGAAGCACCCCTAGGGGAGGATTCAGAGCAGGCACACTCAATAGAGTATAACCAATAGATTTGGAAGAATAAGATTGTATGAATATTCCATTAGGAATAGCCTGTACTTTTACAAGAATCTTATCCAGACGACCATGTCAAGGTAGAGAGCTACTATTACGATGCAAATGCTGGGGAGGGGCAGTTCCTTGTAGTTATAGTTTGGTTGAATTCCCTAGGACCTTAGGGTCATGTAATATATATTAAGCCAATGGGACATGTAATAAATAATCCTATGGTCCTTTTAAGGGTTTCCCGTCATCTCTTCAAGGGGGGGGGGAGTTATCAAAAATCAAAAAAAAAGAAGGCCTTCAGGCCATTCGGGCGGGCCCATGTCTGTGGGTGTAATTTTAAATTGGATTCTTCCAATTATGTGAATTGAATTTGTAAAAATGGTTTTAATACTTGGAATAATAATAATTTATATTATATAATAAGTTAAATTCAAAATTTTACCATTATGAATAGTAAAATAGTAAAAATTAATTACCGTGATTAAGGTAAAAATTGATTTACTGAGGGGTTAAACTAAACTGGTAGGGGTTAAAATGATCTAAAAACTTATAAAAAACTAATTTTATGGCCAAATTTACCCCATATCACCTATAATAATTGATAATTAACTATTTTGGAGTATTTTATCATGATAAAAAGTGGTTGTAATTGAATCCTTTCAAAAATTCCAAGTGTGTCCTCTCCCAAACTTATAAAAGACCACCCCTATCCTCCCATATCCACAATTAAAAATAGATTTTATTAAAAAAATACCTACCAAAATATATTAATTAATTATCTACTGACATACTAGATACATTGGTTTGATCATAAATCCAATCTAGTAAGGATTTATTTATAAACCTAAAAGAGTTCTCCGAAGAGGAGGTATAATTATTACTGTGCATATTTGTTTTATTTATTTTTACAACTCCTTAAAATATTATTCAGTAATGATAATATAAAAACAAAAATATACACACCATATAATTATATTTTATTATTTTAATAGAATAACCTATATCCATGCACACTTCCATCAAATGGAAAATGAAACCATCGATCGTGTGTATAGAGGACTACCACCTCACGAATCGAAGTAATTAATTTTCTATAACCACCTTTAAATGTGGGATATAATGATGGATTGAACATATTTATATGATATTTATAACAATATTATACCTATTTAATTATTATATAACATATAAATTCTCACTTTCCATTCCATGTCGGATACGATAACGTTACTCGTGTGTATAGACGATTATCATCTCACGAAGCAATGTGATTCTTTTTCCACTCACACTTTACATGGTAGTTAATAAGGTTAAATTTAATGAATATATGTGATTATTATGACCTAAAAAAACTTATTTAAATATAATATCATATATAAATTCTTATATTCTAATCAGTTGAAAAAAATAACATCACTTGTGTGTACATGTGGACTACCGCCTCCACACAGCGATGGAAAATGTTTCTCATTTTATTTTTACATGGATGGTAATAAGTATGTATTTTATTAATATAATATATATATATATATATGAAATTATAATTAATCTAGAAAGGTGAATTAATATTTCTTATCCTTTTATTCAATCCTTTAAGAAAAAATGGAAACAATGTTCATGCGTACATACAACCCATCATGTCAATGAACAGTGTAATCCATTTTCTATCTATAAATTTTATAGATTACTCTAAATAAATATATAATGAATATATATGAAATTTATATTATTTTTAAAACTATGGATATTATGTATCCATGATCAAAGTAAAAGGACCAAAAATAATAAATCAAAACATACATAAAAAACAAATCAATTATTACATGAAATAACGATTTTAACAAAGAATTGCTTATAAACATGTGATAAAAGACTATAAGTAAATAAAATATGGTATGAGATATATTAGTATGGTTATATAATAGTTTTATAGTAAACATATATTTATTATATAGGAGGTTCAATCACATAAAATGGAATTCATACATAAGGTAAGGGTTTTCTCGTCTCACTTTTACTTCCATGAGGAATATTATATATTCACCACTTATTCCTTTATATGGTGTATATAATACCAATTTTAATATGTAATTTCATGAATATATTAATATTCATGTTATTTAAAGTTTTATTTTGTGTTATTTAATTCTTAGGGATTATGATTCAAAAGTTACCAAAGTGGTAATGGTTTATTTCACAATCTCATCATCATTAGGGATTATTTATGTTTAAGTCTCCCTTAGGAGAATTATTTGATATTTATATCATAAAATAAATATATTTTATTATCATATAGTTATTCATTAAATTTTCAATTAATAATATCATTTTACACTCTTTGTTACTTAAAATTATTTAGAATATATTTTTAATAAAAACTGACTTCATTTCTCTCTTCAGTCGAAATTCCTCTTTCTTTTGAAAACACGTTTTCTAAAAAATGTTTTCAAAAATGTTTTTTAAATTAAAAAAATGTTTTATTTAATAATTTTTTACCCACATATGACTTTTTTGGAAAAATTATTTGGAAGTAATCCTCATGTCATTTTTCAAACAATGCTCATTTGGATTTTACCAAAAATGTGATAGGAATATTTACTTTAACATGTATGGAATGAATGGAATTTTACACCATCATGAACACTCAATGTTTTGAAATATTATTTTTTCAAGTTTTAAATGGTTATTTTTAATAAAAAATATTTTTAAAGTATTTTGTAAACATTTTTGGTTTTAAAAATGTTTTTAATGTGATAATATTATTTTCCTCAAAAAACGTTTTTAATGTTTTTATAGTATTTCTATTAATCAATTACATAAAACCTTCATTATACTTAGGATATAATGGGGATATGTTATATTGATATCATACTTATTATTTATTTGGATGTTTTATGATCAATTTGAAATAGGATGTACAATTTTATTACAATTCATCATATTACCCTAAATGGTTTATAATCATGTTTATTTGATCGGGGTAAGTATTAAAATTTTGTATTTTGTTTTTTCAACAAGAATGTTTATGTTAATTTTGTTTTGCCTCTTTAATATGAGGAATTCATTGAACTTAGTAAGTTATATAAAGTTCCTAATTTTAGATATCCTTTCAATGTATTTATAGGTCTCTTGAGACAAATCATTTGAACAAATTAGATGGGGTTTTAACCATAGATTTAAACAACATTGTAAAAGGTATGGATAGTATGTTTTAGATGTCATAAATTATGTATAACCCCATTATGAGATTAGTTATTGATGTAGTTTTAATTATCTGATTATTTAGAATATCAATAGATAAGTTCAAATCTCATTCAATTATTAATATGGATTTATTTGATCATAATCTATTCCTATCATATTATGTTAAATTTATTATTTAAATAAAATGTGTTTTAGTTATTTACCTTTCCATATTGATTACTATTATTTATTCATTATATATTATACTATATAATTACCCTTATAGAGCATCTGATATACTTTCCCCAGGATACCAGGAAGTATTTTGTGATTTATTTATAGGGATATGGTAAAGGGAATAATATAATTTTCAAAGAACACACTATGTATTTTATGTTTTCAAATTTATGTTAAATTCAAGAATGTATCCTAAAAAACTATATGATCATTCAAGATATGATTAATTTTATCTTATTCTAATATAATAAAGTAACCACCAACTATAGTGTAACATCCCGTTACTGTTTCAAGTATTCCTAAACCCTCTTATATTAAATTATTAATATCTTAAGTGGAAAAAATTTATTTATCAGTGAATTTTTGAGAAATGTGTTAATGTCCTTAAATGATGGTTAATATCTTGGAATATTTAATTGAATATTTTTGGGGTTCGACTCTGACTTGGTGCTTGATTCCGAGGCCCGCTAAGGCTTAGTGAATACGAAATAAAATTATTAAATAGAATATTTAAACATGCACTTTTTGTTCAAAATAACTAAATAACTCTAAAATGGTGAATCGTATAAGAAATTTGAGATAACGGTTATGTCTGAAATACGGTGTTTACCATAGTAGGGGTATAACATTCTAAGTCGCCAGACTTTTGGATGCCTCGCTCATGAGATAATGTTTTTAAATAATATTTAATATATTATTTATTAAAAATAATTAAATATCTCCCAAACGGTGAGTCATATGGAAAATCCAAGACCACCAATGGGTATAAAATGATGGTTTTACCCTAGATGAGGTATAAAGTTTGTTAGCATTGGGTGTTTTGATGCATCGCTTGCAAAAATAAACCTTTTTATTTTAAATAATTAATTAATCCAATTTTTAATTAATGAATTATTAATATCTCTCAAACGGTTCAACATTTGATAAATCCAAGACCACCGTTGTGTCTGGAACGAGGATTTTACCTTATATAGGGTATAACTTTCATTAACAACAGACATTTGGTGTATATATTTTTTAAATTAAGTTATTTAATAATTTAATAATTAATTTAACTGATTAAAAATCCAATTAATGTTCATCTTCTACGTATTTAACACTGAACACCATTATTTCTGCATTAATGTTTCAAAAAGAAAATTTTCTTCACCGTTTTAATTCGTTTCAGTGGAAACAGGTTAAATGGTAGAAATAAATGACTCCATAATGATGTTTCGGTTGAAACTCTAGGTAAAACAGAATGATTTTGGGGGCTCCACCACACCGACACACTTCAGTTCTTATACCTGAACCCCTTTGGATTTTGATGTTGGTTCTTTCCATAGAGTCTAAAAAATCTAAATACTTCCTTTTACGCATTTGAGGAAGTAAGATAATTGGATTCATATCCGGTGCACAATTCTTCTTATTCAAGGATTGCGCAACCACCCTTGTTTCTTCCTTAGTTTTTTTTTGTTATTTCTTTTTCTTATTCTTTATTATATGCGTTATATTTAAAAAATTAGGGGCATTGATGAACGAAAAAATATATAATAATAAATATACAACATAGTTTAACAAATGATTAATTTTATATTAATTATCAAATGATATATAGATAAATAAATAAATATATATATATATATATATATATAAATTTGCATAGATGTATTGATAAACAAATTAAGGATAATTTTATTTAAAATAACATTATAAAAGTGTAATTGAAATGATAATGAAAAATATTTATCAAGCGATAATTACATCAAATTATCATAAGATAATTGAAAAAATGATAATGTGTGAGAAATAATTATTAGAATATAATTATTCATTTTTATTAAAGGATAATTATGAGGTAATTATTAATTGACAATGATTATCAAAATTATGATAGGATAATTACATGTTTTATCAAAGGATGATTATCATAATTTTTAAATGATAATATTATAAAATTATCAATGATAATCCCACCAGATTATCAAATGAAAATTTTAAATAAATTTATAAAATGTTTTTTATTAGATTATTGTATGTAATATTTTAAAAGATAAATATTTTAAATATATCAAAAGATAATTTTTAATAATTATTGAATTATAATTGCAATGATTTATCAAAGATCAATTGCATGAAAATATCAAATATAATTTTTACATATATTATCAAAGGATAATTAATATAATTATCAGAAAATAATTTCTAGATCATAAAAGGTTAATTATTAATATTATTAAAAAAATAATTGTGTGTTTATCAAAGATAATTATTCGGATGGATAATCGCGAGCCCATGCATTGATCTAATGATAACCTGAAAATTATCCATGAAACATAAATATTATCACATGTAATAATATATATGTATTTTGAAATATATCCTCATGAGATAAATTATCATCACATGTGAGAATTTAAAACGATAATCTAAAGATTGTTCCAGAGAGAGAAAATATAACCGCATGTAATATTTTATTTCCTTGTGAAATGAAATAGATATTTTTGGTTCTAGGAACCCTTGACAAACATCGACTATTAGTGCATCGACGCTTATGATAATAGGACCATGTAGAGGTGTATTGAATCACACGTGGTGGTTAATCATTACTGATAACATAGAAGACCTTGAGTTAGGTAGTTCAGTTCCTATCAGCCAAATTGATTATCTTTGAATTGGTTGATTTATTTCAATTATTTATTTAAACTCATTTTCTATAATTTTCTTTCAATTAAATTGTTAAAAACCTGATTCCAATGAATCAATATATTTGAAATGGTTTTGGCATCAAATTTTGGAAAACCCCCAATTCCATTGAGTTGGGCGTGTTTATGGAAATTGGATGATTTAAATTATTTAATTTAAATTTTGGATTTGATGGAAATGATTTCAATTAATTTTTTGGATTTAATTGTGGAAATAAATTGTGTAATGGTGGAATTGTTTTTGAATAGATTTCAAAATGGTGAAAATGGATTGAAATGATTTGTTTGAATTCCATTGGTTTTATCTTGTGCAAAATGCATGATTTGGAATAAAACATGTTTTGGTTTTAAATGGAAAGAAATTGTCACTTTTTAAAGGGAATAATGGGATTAATCGTATTTTTAAGCAGTCTTAAAATAGTTCACCCATCATGTAAGAGCATATGCAAGCTTTAGGTAGTTAGCATATTATTTGGACACACTCTATGCTACAATAACATTATAAAACATACATGCAGTGAGTCAGATCCCTAATGGGTTGGTGATGAGTCTTATTTGGCCAGTGTCATAGGGATGCATGTATACACATTTTTATGAGTTCACACAGAGAGTGTGGAATCCTATAGTTGGTTAATACCATCATACCTTTTGGCAGATGACCATGTTGCTCACTTGTTTATTTATATTTGAGATATAAATGTGTTCAAATGTTCATTGGAACTACTTTACATGCCTGATGAATTTATATAAACTATTTTATATAAATGTTTTACTTAATCCATTATTTTAGAAATATTCCATCTCTTATAAAGTAAATCCTCTTCTTTGAATTTATTTTCCATTATTTTGAAAATGTATAGCATGTTTTGTTTAAATATAATTTTGAATTGACAAACATGTTTATTTTGAAAATTGAAATCTTTTCTTTGGATAATCTATACTTGTAATCTGTTATAGAATTTTTGGTGGTATCATACTGGGCTTAGGCTCACACCCTACTTTTCCTTCGGGTGTTTGTAGACTTTCTTCTTTCAGGTTCGAGCAATGAGAAGGGTTCACTTGGAGGTTGATCTAGCTGTTGAGCATTGGG
Source organism: Viscum album (assembly GCA_963277665.1). Lineage (NCBI taxonomy): Eukaryota > Viridiplantae > Streptophyta > Magnoliopsida > Santalales > Viscaceae > Viscum > Viscum album. The sequence goes on along the minus strand of OY728131.1, from coordinate 1,220,747,859 downwards.
ATTGGAGAGTTTTATTTCTCAGTACCTTGGGCTATTTTCACTATTTTTGGTACTTTGGTTGTTGCACTTTAGGCTGGTTTATGCCTTATTTAATTCTGGTAAATTACTCCCAGTGGAGTTTCTTTTGTTATTCATACTGTCTTGTTTCTTTTCTTCTACATTTTTGGTGAAAAAATCATTCCCACTTGCATGTTGTGTGATTCTAGGTGCTATTCGCTGACCTGTGGGGATCAGGAACACCCTTCGGGATATGTCAAGTCCAACTCGATTGTCGAGTTACCTGGGTACCTGGGCTAGTTCGTGACACTAGGATACTAGGATGATGGTTTCTAGAGTTTGTATCAGAGGAATTTTAGTAGAAATCTTGGGAACTAGATTTAGTAAAATATGGATCATGGAATATAACCCTATGACTTAGTTTAATGATAAGTCTAATTATATGATAAAATCCTAAAGTTTTTATAAGGTAGAGATTATATGGTTTTACTAGTAATACATACCTATCTAGATACTATAAGTGGATTTGGTTTTGGAACATATGTACTTAGGGGTAGTAACTCTAAAAATGGTGCATCAAGCTTGAATCGAGTGTTACTTGGTACACAAAAATAATACTTATTGCGCACCTGGTTTGAAAATATTAAGGGATATTATTTTCTTAATTGATATTCTCTTTACAAACCATTTTGAAGTATTTGAAAATATTTTATTATTTGAAAACTTTCCAAAAGAAACCATGTTTATGATTATGTGATTAGTCATGCATAAATTTATCAATTCATGCTAAGTTTCTCATTAGTTTTTGGAGTATATATTATTTTTCATAATTTTGAGATCTAATATAGTGTATAACTTTGTTTATAAATAGAACCTAGAGGAATTAATGAGAACTATATCAATGCATGTAATCCAATGAGTATGAATGATAATTTATTTGATGAGATTAAGACAATTATGCGAAGGGAACTAGTCTCCCAAACATTCTCGTCATAAGATTACATAGTATCATGTTCTATCAAGACATATAATTAATAATATAAGTATAATTACTTTGATGTAAAGTAAGATAAGAAGTGTGTGAAATTGAAAAAAATAATTATAAGGGGGAAAAGGTAATAAAGGATTTTCCCACATGTGATAACTGTGGAAAGAAATACACCAATACTTGCATGAAGGGAATATGAGTTTTCTTCAAGTGTGGAGAGAAATTCATTTAGTCATGTGAATGAAAGGGTAATTAATTAACCTTTTATGTTTAGTGTTTCAACTGTAAGGATATGAGACGTTTTACAAACAAATTCCCCAAGATTCAAGGGAATATAACTAAGAAAAAGTAATGAGATCTAGGTCAAACTTATGATATTACTACAACCAAAGTGGAATGATTAAAGTTCTTGTTTATATTGATTCAATAATTATGTTATAGGTGTATTTTATTAATTATATTTAGGTTATAAGATTTATGAAATGTATAAGGATTGTATTGTAGTACCTTTTCTTTAAATTTTTGAGTGAATATGTTGAATAATACCGATGACCAAGAAAAGTGATTCAATAAAGGTTCAAATACATGTAAAAACATTATAGAGAGAATATAACTCTTGATATGTGCTAAATTTTGAGATAATAATGACAAATATATGTTTATGGGATAATATTTGTAATAATGGAATTGGTTATTGATTTTATGGTTTATGTCATCTTTGCTGGAGTTTAATGAATATTTAGATTTATAGAATATATTCAAAAACCAAAGATTTTATTTTTGGAATCATTCATGTTTTCATTTAGGTTTTATAGTGATCAATAAAATTACACATGCCTTTTAAACATTTTATTGCATGATTTTAAGTATAATTATCCATCAAATAAAAACCAAGAATTGCAAAGTCTAGTGTCTTTAGAAGAATAGGTACATAATTATAAAATCTAAAATGAAAATAAAAATAGATTTTATTCAAAATTAAAAATGATATACTAACTTCCTGTTATCTATTACATCTATATAGGATAACCTAGGGAATACATGAATAAATGTATGAGCTAAAAATCCCATTAAGGGAATAAACATAGGGATAAATCATAACACATGGGTTATAAGGCATAAGATGATGAAATAAAAATGAATGGAACATGGATAAACATATGGAAGAATAATATAAAGATAATGAGGTTATGTTGTAAGAACCCAATTTTTCACTCAGGTATGAATCCTTTAATTTTTGGTCTAAATATTTACTTTGGATCTAATATAAATGCTTAATGAGTTAGAAAAGGTTATGAGGATGTCTGAGGCTTTTTTGGAGCTCAGAACACATCTTTTTAGGAAATCAGGCCATGTTGCATAGTTTGCGCATGGTTTGCACACAGTTTGCCTAACTAGGTGGTTTGTGTTATTTTGGACAAAGGCAACTCTCATGGTTTGTACATGGCCATTCAACCTAAGCATGCTAATCCCATTTTCCAAGGCCAAGTCACATGGTTTGCGCACAGTTTTCCTAACCATGCAGTTTTTGTTATTTTGGAAAGTGGCATATTGCATGGTTTGCGCACGACCATGCGACTTAACCATGCGAACTAGCCTTTTTCCCAGATTCAGGAAGAACTAACTCACATGGTTTGCGCACGGTTTGGCAAACCATGTGGAAAAACTTTGTGTGGGTTAAAAACATGTGTAAAATGTCTAAAATTCCCTTAATGATCTATCAATCCTCCCCCTTCCTCCCTAATCTGAGTTTGTGTGGGATTGACCTATTTCTCTCTCAATTTTGGGTTTTTTGAAGATCTAATATTGGAATCAAGAGATATTCTTTATTCGGATTCCGAATAAGCTTCCGTTCATCACATTGGATGCACAACTGTAAGTACCCGAGTCCTCTTTATCCACACTTCTTCTCTTTATCTCTAGACCTAGTTCTCGCCATTCGAGCAATTTTCACCTTTTCTTAGATCTACTATAATCTAAGGAAAATCAAGGGCCGATACTAGAGGAGTGGTCTCATACAACCCTAAGGTGGGTAGTCTATAACTCATACCTAAAGTTCATTTATTTTGGGATATTCATGTGGGATCCACCAGTTTCGTTGAAAACCGTTTCTTGAATTAAAATTTCATGATTATACTCATTAGAATTGTATTGTTATTCTCTTTCCAAATATGTGATTATTTGTTAGTGGTTACCCCCACAACTTAATCCGCCTCATGTAGAAGGTTATGCCATAATTGGGTTTTTAGTGTTTGGACACATTTGATCCACCGTTCGGGTGTGCCTTTGATTGACCTTTATAAGGGTGAGACTTTTATAATAAATGGCCTGTTGTTAATGATAATTGCATAATGGCATGTACCATGTATGCTCACCACTTGACCTGCCTAAGGCAAGTTCTTACAAATGTTCATTAAATGTGAAATATGAAATGTGAAATGGAAAGCATACTAAGTATATAACTTAGCCTTATCAAAAGAGATTGAATAAAGGTTACATGTCCATAACACCCTTTCCATGTTGATGGAAGGTAGTGGAGTGAACCTCAATAATTGAATAAGCCTTAATGATTAACTAAGACTTAATTAAATGGTTGCAACGCTACTTGTCTAATCCACACTAATGGAAGATAAGGCTTGGACTAATGGTTTCAGCTCTACTTGACCTATCTCCACTAATGGAAGGAAATACTTGAACCAAATGAATTTTTACATGAATTATTTATCAAGTTGGATTGTACTGACTCATGCTCCCCTTGGATTATGAGAGGAGAATAACTTGGGTCTCTAGAACCCCATTCTGATTCAACGATATAGTTTTCTTAGGTTGATACCCACCTAGATTTCAGGTCTGGTCTGTTACTTTGATTCCCAATATACTACTATTGGGTCCCTTATTATTCCAGTATACATCGGATACACTCCCTGGATCCAGCATTGAAAAGTAGGTGCCTTGGATACACTCCTTGGACCTAGTCCTTGCTTAGCCCTATTTTACCTTGGACGCACTCCTTGGACTTAGTATCCACATTATTGTGGAATTCCTTGGATTATACTTCTTGGATTACACTCTTAACCCTTAGCTAGACTCAGATACTGCTGAGTTAGCTTTCTGTGAGTCTACGTTACCTTGGTTTTTACCCTGGAACTCCCTCATTGGATATCATTAACTTGTTGCCTTATTACATCTTAGGACCCTCACTACTTATACTATCATGAGATGATGTTAGTGTTGGATATTGCCTCATGTAACCTATTAACATTAAATGGTAAATGATTTATTAATGAACTGGTTACATGTTCAGACACCAGCTGAGGGTTGAAGCGGTTACTTTGTTATTTAGTTATTTTGTACTACTTGCTTTACTTTATATATATATGCATGACTAAACACTGTTATATTCCATTACATGGGTTGGATGTTATAGACACTATTGGTGGTATCCCACAGAGATTTATCTCACACCCTCTTCGGGTGCCATTTGGTACCCAGATCAGATTACTTGGTTGTAGGTGTTGACAAAGGGTAGCATACAACTTCCAATACTTTATTGTGTGGTGATAGAATGGAGATTGATAGCAGATGAATGAGTATGATCTCAGGATGCTTGGAGTAGTCTTTGTTTTCTTTTACCTTGTGGAACATGTTATTCCTATTGTCTTGTATCCACACTTTCTATCTTTCTAGTGACATTACATTACATCATCACTATTCCAATTGATACAATTATTGTTATTTTTTCTTATCTATTGCATCAATTTGATTCCGCTATTTATTCACATTGCTTACACTATTTACTATTCATTTATATCCCATTCTCTATGATACACTCTGCTAATGAGGGCATAGTCTTCCCACAAACACACCCTAGGCCCTCGCTGCTTGTTGGAAGACTCTGGCATTCAAGAAGATGTGCTTGAGGCCATGTGGCCCACCAGGATTAGGGCACCCGTTAAGTGGAATCCAGGTCTGGGTCTTTACAAAGTGGTATCAAAGGCGGTTTGTTTTATTTTTTGACTATTTTGAGACAATAGATTAGAGAATAGGAATGCTTGGGACTTGGTCATAAGTTGTGCTTGGGATTTGCGAACGCATGTTCGGGGTAAAAGCCAAGTTACCCATAATGAAATTGTTGTTCTATTTTTATTATTACAGTTGATATTATTTCACCGTTGGGTGACTCACATGTTGTGTGGTGTTGTTGATTATTACTCTTTGGGAATTTATTTCATCCTTGGCCTGATGATATTAGGGAAAGGAGTATTGCTACATGCATTATCATAGGAACCTATAATTCAAATGCCATGCATATTTCCATGCCATATAGATTCATTTCACTTCTTTGCATTTCTTGATATGCCAGTGATTATTGAGTGATGATGTGACAATTTCTTGTACTTATATTATTTTGGATTTGATTGAGTGATTTCCTGTCTCAATTCATGAGGTGTATAGGCCCTCATGGGTTGGAAGGTGTAATTTACCGAGTCAAGCCATTATGCTATAAGTAAATGGGTGTCATTTTTGGTGATAGGTGTATGGGAACTGATTCATAGGAAATGACTATCCATTATAATGTGAATCCGAGAATCTAAAATAAATTGCTTTCACATCCTTATCATGCCTTGTCATGTTTATTAAAGTTAAATGAGTTAACCTAATAATTAACTGCAAAATGACATCAAACTTATACTTGACCACTTACCGATACCTGGCCATCTAAGTGAGCATTTTAAGTAGTATGCCTTGGGTAGTGAGTTTTATTTTGAGAAGATTCCATTAGTGATGCTATATCCTTTCTTCTAGGATTGTTCTAAGGTGTGTAATTGAAATTTATAGACCAATACCGCCATGATGTGCTCATGTTGTTTGCCAGGAAGGTGGTGATGACCATGATCCAGACATGGTGGGCCCTGAGTTTCTAGTCTTACTTCCAAAAGTGAAACTTGAGGCACCACCTGCTGTACCTAATATAGGAACTGATTCCCAAGTCTGTGATAGTTTATTACATCTGATGCAGTCTATGCAAGGTGCTCCACGGGTTTCACCTACGATGGTGGGTCTAACCCATGAGTTCTAACAACAGCATCTTCCTACATTTTCAGGGGATGGAAGATCTTAGGCTCCTGAGTCTTGTCTAGAGGCCATGGTGTCTATATTTGAGCATCTGGAAACACCTCCAGATCAGAGAGTCAATATTGTTACATACATTCTTTGGGATTCGGCCAAGCATTGGTGGGATGTCGTTACCCAGGGCATACATCATCAGGTCTTGTTATGGGTTGAATTCTTGACTATATTCTATGATCATTTATTTCCTCAGTCACTAAGAGATGACATAGCCATAGATTCATGCTTCTCTAGTAGGGTTCTATGTTAGTTATGGAATATTCAGCATGTTTCACTGATTTATAGTGCTTTTAACCTCTTTTAGCCGGTGATGAGATTTCACGTGCCAGACGTATTGACGATGGGTTTCAGTTTGCCATCAGAACTCAGGCGATTGTATTTCTCCTTCCTACCTTCTCTGATATAGTTGATCAGGACCTTATTATTGAGCATAACCTGAGAGACAGAGTGATTACCAGACTTAAAGGATCAGTGCTACATCTGACCAGTATTTCTTCTAGTGGTAGAAAATGTTTTCTTGAGGTTTATCGTAGGGAAATGGTAGCCAGAGTATCCAATTTGATAGCTCTATAGTGTGTCATTAGTGCGGAAAACAAGGTTTAAGAAGCCCTAGTGTGATAGAGATCCTATGAAGTGTCAGTCCTGTGTCTGTATGGGTCATCTTTAGTGATTATGCAGGAACTTTCCACGAGCTTCCAGTGGAAAAGAATCATCTTCATCTCCACCTTTAGGAGCAAGTTCTTTTGTGCCGCGTTAGGTGAGAAGTTGGAGTAGCACCAGCAGGTCTAACTGAGGAGGAGTTCATGACCAGGGTATTCTGATCCCTGATCACCAGTAGTACCAGTAGATCATTCATGATCGTGGTAGTCTATTTGTTGCACAGGGCCATGGATCAGGTCAGTTTCATACCTTACAACCGATACCCGAGGATTAGGCTACAAGACCATTTACAATACGAGGTACTATTCTAGTAGATTATACTATTGTCTCTGCTTTTTTTGATACAGGTGATTCAAACTCTTTTATTTTTGTATATATCATAGAAAGTCTTAGACTAGAGATACAGTATCACTATAGTGTAATGAACCTCAATACACCATTGGGAATACGGACGGAGGGCATACGCCTATGCAGGGACTGTCCCCTTGAGGTTGGCAGTTACCCTTTCATGTGGAATATCTTTGTTCTTGAGATGATGGGATTCGATGTCATTCTCAGGATAGACTGGTTGGTCCACTACCATGGATTTGTAGACTATTATTGCCAAAGGGTTTCTTTTACAACACCAGAAGGTAGAAGTTATATTTTTAAAGTTGAGTGGGATGTCCAGGATAGTAGAGAGGGACCAAATCATTATGGTCTAGGTGGAGTGACTACCCAGATTTAAAATATTTTCATAGAGGATCAGGGTTTGATTCAAAATGATTTTCCTCCAGTAGTTGACCATTTCAGGGAAGTATTTCTGGATGAATATTTTGGCTTACCTCCTAATATAGGTAAAGTTTACAATTGATCTTATTTTAGAAGAAGATCTAGTATCCATTACTCCATACAGGATGGCACCTATTGAGCTTCAGGAGCTCAAGCGGAAGATACATGACTCAAAGGCCAATGGATTTATATGGCCCAATACATTCTCTTGGGGTTCACCCTTGTTTTTCACTAAGAAGGCAAATTTAACTCTCTGTTTATGCATGGATTACAAAATTTTGAACCAGATTACAGTCAATAACCAATATCCACTTCCTTGGATAGATTGTCTCTTTGACCAGCTCTTAGGAGAAAAGATTTTCTCGAAGATCGACCTGAGATCAAGTTATCATCAGGTGCAAGTTTGACCATCATACATACCTCAGATAGCTTTCTGTAGCGGTTATAGTCTGTATGAGTATCTTGTTATGACATTCGTTCTCACGAACGCACATTCCATTTTCATGGATTTGATAAATATGGTTTTCCAGCCCTATTTGGACTCTTTTTTTTGTGATATTTATGGAAAACATCTTGGTGTATTGGTGCACTCGTAACGACCATTCCAAATATCTGGAGATCATTCTGAGTACACTGAGAGAGCATTGGCTTTATTCCAAGCTTGTGGAATGTGATTTCTAGATCTAAAAAGTTCACTTATTCAGTCATATTATTTTAGAATTTGGATTATCCGTTGACCCTGAAAAGGTTAGTGCTGTAGTTTCCCAGGAGCTTCCCAAGAATGTGTTTGATATCGGGAGTTTCTTGGGGCTAGTTGAATATTACAGGTATTTCATACAAGACTTTTTCACATCTTTCTTCACCTCTTATTTGGCTTACAAATAAAGGTTTTAAGTTCCTATGGTCAGAATAATGTGAGAAATACTTTTGAGGAGCTTAAAGGGAGGCTTGTCTCGACACGTATTCTGATTCTTCCAGAACTTGGTAAAGGTTATATCGGCTTCTGTAATGCATTAAGCATTGGACTTGGAGTAGTGTTGATGTAGGAATAAAAAGTAGTTGCATACATATCTTGACAGTTGGGGCCTCATGAGCAAAATTACCCAACACATGACCTAGAGCTAGCAATAGTTGTCCATGCCTTACATTGCTGGATACATTATCTCTTGGGTGAGAACTTTGTGGTCTATACAAATCACAACATTGTCAAGTATATCTTTTATTAGCATGACTTGAACCTTCGATAGTGAAGGTGGGTCGAATATCTACAATCCTTTGATTTTGAGCTTGCCTATATGCCTGGAAAAGGCAATGTGGCTGTAGATGCACTGGGTCAGAAAACTCAAGCGCAGGCTGTACATGAAGAGAGTGATGAATGGAAATTAATGGACCTCTTTTCTAAACTTCATCTGGAGTTTCATGATAGTCACAAGTAGTATTATCTAATAGCCTTAACAATTACCTCTTCTCTCCTTGAGATGGTGAAGAGTAGGAAGTTTTCAGATCCTTAAGGTTTGGTTCTCCATGAGAGTATATCAGGAGATAACCCACCTCCAGATTGGTCTATGGATAGAGATGACGTCCTACATCTATGTGAACATATCTAGGTTCCTGCAGATAAGAGAGAGGAGTTGATGAAAGAGTCCCATGCTTCCCAGTGGGTAGTTCATACAGGCATCTCGAAGATGTATCAGGATATACAACACCAGTATTGATGGCCTGGAATTAAACATCAGATTGTAGGCTTCATCACTAGGTGTTCCACCTATCTGTACGTGAAGTCAGAGCACCAGAAACCTATATTCTTGTTACAGCCACTTCCAGTCCCAGAATGGAAATGAGAAGATGTTGCTATGGATTTCGTAGTTGGATTACCTAAGTGACCAAGGGGTAGTGATGCTATCTGGGTAGTCATTGACCGACTACAAAAATCATCCCAAATCATTAATATTTGGAAGAATTTCTCTGTTTATGTGATGGGAAGACTATATGTCCATGAGATTATATGAATACATGGAGTTAAATGTACTATCATTTTAGATAGGGATTCTCGTTTCACTTTGTAGTTTTGGAAGGGTTTGTAGAATGCTATGGGAACTCAGGTGCTTCTAAGCACAACTTTTTACCCTCAGACAAATGGAAAATCAAAATGGACAATACAAGTTTTAGAGGATATACTCAGAGCATGTATCATTGATTTTAGTGGTTCTTGGGAGAATCATATCCCTCTCATTGAGTTCACCTATAATAACAATTTTTAAGAAATGATTCAGATGGCTCCTTTCAAGGCCTTATATGGTAGGCCATTCCGTTCACCCTTGTGCTGGATAGAGGTAGGTGAGACAACCCTACTAGGTCCTTGTCTCATTCAAGAGACTTTAGAATAGGTCCAGCTGATTAGGAAGTGTATGACTACTACTCAGTCTAGATAGAAATATTATGTCAATCATCATCGACGACCTCTTGAGTTCGAGGTTGGGGATCGTGTTTTTATTCAGGTATCACCCAATCTTGGGCATAGATGGTTACGTAAGCAAGGTAAGTTGTTGCCTTATTATGTAGGGCTATTCAATATTCTCGAGAGTCGAGCCAGTAGCTTATCGGTTGCTGCTACCTTAGAGGTACTGTGCCATGCACAATGTCTTTCATGTCTCAAAAATTCGCCAATATCATGATGATCCATCTCATACCTTTGATCTCGAGGAAGTTAAGTTAGATGCCGATGCTACATTTCAAGAGTATTCAATATGCATTGTTGACTGAAGCACGAAGGATATTCGAGGCAAGTTTGTCCCTCTTGTACGGGTGATTTGGCAGCACAACCAAGTACATGATTAGACTTGGGAGAGGAAAGTTGATGTATGTGCTCAGTGAATATAGTTTTTCTCAAATAATGTTTCCTTACCCTTGGAAGGAGAACTTGGGGGTGAGTTATTTTAAGGGGGGAATACTGTAAGAACCTAGTTTTTCACTCAGGTATGGATCCTTTAATTTTCAGTATAAATCTTTACTTTGGACCTAATATAGATTCCTAATGAGTTAAAAAAGATTCTGAGGGTGTCTAGGGCTTCTTTGGAGCTCAGAACACCTCTTTTTAGGAAATCAGGCCAAGTTACATGGTTTGTGCATAGTTTTCCAAACCATGCGGTTTGTGTTATTTTGGATAGAGGCATCTCGCATGGTTTGTGCATGGCCATGCCGACTAACCATGCGAACCCCCCTTTTCCTAGGACAAGTCGCATGGTTTGTGCATGGTTTTCCTAACCACGTTGTTTGTGTTATTTTGGACAGTGGCATCTCGCATGGTTTGTGCATGGTTTGCACACGACCATACGACCTAACCATGAGAACCACCCTTTTTCCCAGATTCAGGTAGAACTATCTCATATGGTTTGCACATGGTTTGAGAAACCGTGCGGACAAACCATGCATGGGTTAAAAACATGTGTAAAATGTCTAAAATTCCCTTAATGATCTATTAATACTCTCCCTTCCTCCTTAATCCAATTTTACATAGGATTGACCTATTTCTCTCTCGATTTGGGGGTTTTTGAAGATCCAAGATTGTAATCAAGAGATCTTCTTCATCCAGATTCGGATCGAGCTTCTGTTCATCATATTGGATGCGCAAGGGTAAGTACTCAAGTCCTCTTTAGCCACACTTCTTATCTTTCTCTCTCGACCTAGTTATCTTCTCGTGAGCATTTTTCACCTTTTCTTAGATCTACTCTGATCTGAGGAAAATAAAGGCCGATACCAGAGGAGGAGGCCCATACAACCCTAAGGTGGGTGGTCTATAACTCATCCCTAAAGTTCGTTGATTTTGGGATATTCATGTGGGGTCCACCAATTTTGTTAGAAACCATTTCTTGAATTAACATTTCATGATTATAATCATTATAATAATATGGTTATGCTATTTCCAAATATATGATTAGTTATTAGTGGTTACACCCACAACTCAATCTGCCTCATGTCGAAGGTTATGCCATAATTGGGTTTTTAGTGTTTTGACACATTTGAGCCACTGTTCGGGTGTACCTTTGCTTTAACTTTATAAAGGTGAGACTCTTATAATAAATGGATTTTTGTTAATGATAATTTCATAATGGAATGTACCATGTATGCTCCCCACTTGACCCACCTAAGGTAAGTGCTTACAAATGTTCATTAAATGTGAAATATAAAATGTGAAATGGAAAGAACACTAATTATATAACTTGGCCTTATCAAAAGAGATTGTATAAAGGTTACATGTCCATATCACCTTTTCCACATTGATGGAAGGTAGCAGAGTGAACCTCAATAATTGAATAAGCCTTAATGATTAACCAACACTTAATTAAATGGTTGCAACGCTACTTGGCCTATCCACACTAATGGAAGACAAGGCTTGGACCAATGGTTTTAACTCTACATGACCTATCCACACAAATAGAAGGAAAGAATTTAACCAAATGAATTATTACATGACTTATTTATCAAATAGGAATGTACTGACTCATGCTCGCCTTGGATTATGAGAGGAGAATACCTTGGGTCTCGGGAACCGCATTCCGATTTAAGGATACCGTTTTCTTAGATTGATACCCACCTAGATTACGGTTCTTTTATATTACTTGGATGACCGGTATACTACCATTGGGTCCCTTATTATTCCAAGATACCTCAGATACACTCTTTGGATCCATCATTAACAAGTAGGTGCCTTGGATACACTCCTTGTATGTAGTCCTTGATTAGCCCTATTTTACCTTGGATGCACTACTTGGACTCAGCATGAATTTATTAAGGAATTCCGAGGATTACGCTCCTTGTATTACACCGATACCCCTTATCTAGACTTATATACTACTGATTTAGCTTTCTTTGAGTCTATGTTACCTTGGTTTATACCCTTGAACTCCCTCACTAGATATCATTGACTAGTTTCCCTGTTACATCTTGTGACCTTCACTACTTATACTATCACAAGATGATGTTAATGTTGGATATTTCCTCACATGAAATATTAAAATTAAATGTTAATTGATTAATTAATGAAATGGTTACATATTCAGACACTAGCAAAGGGTTTAAGCAGGTACTTAGTTATTTAGTGATTTTGTACTGCTTGCTTTACTTTATATATATATGCATGCCTACACACTGTTATATTCCATTACACGGGCTGAATGTTATAGACGCCATTGGTGGTGGCCCACTGATATTTATCTCACACCCTCTCTAGGCTCCGTTTGGTACCCAGAGTAGATTACTTGGTTGAAGGTATTGACAAAGGGAAGCATGCAACTTCCAATACTTGATTGTGTGATGATAGGATGGAGCTTGATAGAAAATGAACAAGTATGATCTAGGGATTATTGGAGTAGTCTTTGTTTTCTTTTACCTTATAGAACATGTTATGCCTATTGTCTTGTATCCATGATTTCCAGCTTTCTAGTGAAATTACATTACATCATCACTGTTCTAGTTTATACATTTATTGTTATTTTTTCTTATATATTGCATCAGTTTGCTTATTCTATTTATTCACATTGCTTACACTCTTTAATATTCATTTATATCCCTTTCTATGTGCTACACTATACTAATGAGGGCATATTCTTCCCACGGACACACCTTAGGCCCTCACTGCTAGTCGGCATCTTCTGGCATTCGGGAAGATGTGTTTGAGGCCATACGGCCCACCAGGCTCGGGAAAGCCGTTAAGCAGCATTCGGGTCTGGGTCGTCACACATGTAATCAATGAAAGATAAGAATGTGACATCAATATAAAATATGAAATAAATATGTGCCAAGGATAACTGCCAAGACTATATCACATGGAGGACAAAGTCCCGTAAAAAATCAGGTTTACTCGCTATCCCAACATAACATCTCATAAGACTAAATAATACCCATATCATTGGAGTGACATCTGGGTGCACCCATAATAACATGTTCATGCATATGTGTGCCACATGAATAATCAAACATAAGGTGTAAACATAAGGGTTTACCATGGAAATAAATGGGTATCATAATCATTTTATAAGGCATAAATAATGGGCGTATCATAATGATGTCCATGGAACAATGGATTTAAAACATAAATAGAAATTTTTAAGGGAAATTAGGCATATATCTGGATAAATTATGTCCACCTAAAGTGAAAAAATTTAAAAATAGTTTTTAAGAAACTTTAGAAATGAGCCACTTTGGTGTGGTTTAAGGGAAAAATATTTAAGAGTCTCTTAAAAGGAAAAAGGAATAATTGTTTGTATAAAACCAGAAATGAAATTAGATATTTTTTCATGATAAAATTAAGTATTTTATAAAACAAGTGGTGGATTAAAATAGAATATTGAATGTACTTGAAAATGGTTAAGAAATAGAGAAGTTTCCTTTAACGAGGCTTGCTTATTGGGTGAATTAAAAAGTGAACCTTATAAAACATGTATTTCCCCATCAAAGAAAGAATAATTGAGCGAATTAAACATGTTTGGAACATAAAAACAGAATTTAGGAGGAGTAAATAAGAATAATTAATAATTACAATGAGTTAAATAGAGAGAAAGTGTAACCCGAAGGAAAATGGGTGCTTAGAGAGAATCCCTTACCTTATATACGAAACTATTATGCACTTGTTCTTAATGTCATGGATAATCAAATTAAAACTATTAATTAATTAGTTAAGAACCACTTATAAATGTATTTAATTTATTATAATCTTATTAGTTTCATTTATGGACACTTCTTTGACTAATAGTGTTTAATTTCATCATTTTGGGAGTGTTCATATCATGATTTTATAATCAGTTCCTTTGAGTTCAATTACGGGAGTTTTTTGGAAAATAGAATAAAAAATCCAGAAGTGTAATTATATGATATTAATTAACCTATATAATTTTAAATGTTCCTATATATAATTTTTTTTTTCAGATATGAGAATTATTCATTTGATAAAATGTTAATGATGAACGTTAGTTTATTTTGGTGATTTTTCGATCATCATGAACTAGTTTTGTTTTATTATTTAATATTTTGTATATATATTAGTTAAAAAACATGAAAAAATTTATAACATACATGTTTAATTTTTTTTTCCATAATAGTGGTTTTAATACCCGCCATGAAGGCGGTAATAGAAAATAAAAAATCTTTGTCCACGAAGGAGGTCAATTGACTCCTCATGGATGATGTTTTCATTTTTAGAATAAGAGAAGAATAGAAGGGATTTGATCACGAACATACCATTAACATAATAAAATTAATACATAGGTATCATACTATATTTATCATTTCACTTTGGATAGGGTAGGTGAAGGAAGGATAAAAAAGAAAATAAATTAAAAGAGTAAGAGGGAGGGTTTTTCCTCTTGAGTGTCGTCACCTTGAGAACCTACTTAAGGCACTTGGAAATGATCTTTTTGTGATACCAAAAAGAAAAAAATGTGGTGAAGAGTCTTGGGAGAGTAATTGGTCAGAATATGATCTGGATCCAAAGCTTATAATGTGCAAGGAGAAGAGGTGGTATTTATAGTGGGGGTCAGGGGTGTTTTTTGATTAGTTTATTCATTTGTTTATTATTTTTGCCTTAGAATTTCAATAGTGAGTACTATTTTGAATAATTAAAGTAACTAGTTCATGTGATAAAAGGTTGTATTACATCATTCATGACTCAAAAATTCATGTCTCTGGCTTAAAATGTTGAATACCGTAAATTACCATATTTCACTATTCACCATAAATTCAACTATTTTAGAAAAATTTCAAAAAATAACCCTAGACCTTTTTTGATATGTAGAATTAAAAAATGGACTCTTTTTTATGAAAATAATTTTATAAATATGATAAATTTCATTTTTAATTAACATAATCATTTACTCAAATAATACTAATTTTAATATTATAACTGATTATATGACACTTTGAAAAATTAATTGAGGACTCATAAAATTATATTATAATCATAAGACAATAAAATATTAATTTATTAATATACTTTATTAAAATAAAATTTCTTTTAAATTATTATATTTATTATAAAATTGTAAGTTAACATTTATGTTTACATTTTACAAAAATATTAATACTTAATTTATCATTTTTAAAACATTTATTTTCTTATACCAGGATATAAATATACCATATTATAATATATAAGATACATAAATTTTATTTATACTTTCATAGGTGTGGTGACTATTCTATTGGATGGATCACTATTCCTAGTATCCACATTACTATTCCAACAATCAAGTTACTATTCCATTAGTATAGGTTTCTTAACTTCTTGAAATACCTCTTATTTCATTCGTCCTTTATTTATAAAGTTTGTATTATGTTTTATATGTGATTTTATGTGATTTATACTATATGAAATAATTTTAAGAATGGAATTTTCATTGATAAAATTTTGGGTCGTTACATTCTTCCCCCCCCTTATGAAATTTCTCCCTCGAAGTTTTGTTTTACATACTACAGTGAAAATAGATGAGGGTAATTTTCCTCTATTGATTCATCTGGTTTAAACATCTACTATTCATACTTATGCTTCTACCATAGTACTTTGACTAGGTGAGTAGTCTTTTTTAGTAGAACTTTATCTATACGGTCTAAGATTTTCCCCGGATTCTCTTCATACAAGATGTTGTTCTCCAATTATACCACCTCCAGATTCAGTACTTGTGAGGGATCTTGTATATACTTCATCAAGAGGGATATGTGGGATACATCATGTACTTGATACATGATAGGTTTAAGTGCGAGTCGATAGGCTAAATCTCCGACACGATCATGTACATTTAAGGGGCTACTGTACATGGGACTCAAATTTCATTTCTTCCCAATTATCATGATCCTCTTCCATGGAAATATGCATAGGAATACCATGTATGCAACCTCAAACTCTAGGTCTCATCAATGATTTTCTTCACAACCCTTATATTGAATTTGGGTTTCCTTGATGTGTTTCTGAATTGTTTTCACCTTTTATGCCATTTCTTCCACCATTTAAGGTCATAACATATTATGTTCACTGGCTTCATCCCAAAATGTCGGTATTTTGCATCTTTTCCTATAAAGGGACTCATATGAATCCATTTGGATGCTTGAGTGGAAACTACTGTTATAAGAGAACTCAATCGAAGGTATATGTTGGTCCCATTTTCCCTTTATGTCCATAGAACATGATCTCAACATGTCTTCTTGTGTTTGAATAGTCTTTTTAGATTATCCATCAGTTTGAGGATGATAAGTTGTACTAAAGATTAGCTCATTGTTTAGAGGATGTTGGATACTTTTCCAGAACTTGTATGTGAATATTGGATCTCGATCGGATAAAATCGATAGTGATACTTCATTTAGCCTTACCAATTCTCTAATGTATATCCATACAAGTTTATATTGTGATAATTTCTCTTGAATTGTGATAAAGTGAGCTTTATTTGTAAAAAAATCTACAATAACCCATATAACATTATTTCTTCAAGTTGTATTCAAAATTCAAATAAGAAGTCTATGGTTATGCTTCCCCATTTCCATGTTAGTATGGGTAATGGTTACATCATCCCCTTATAATTTTTCCTTTCGGCCTTCACTTTCTAACATACTACGTACTTTTATGTATATTCAGTAATCTCCTTATTCATATTTTCCCTTAATAGTGCTCTTGGAGATATTGACACATCTTTGTGATTATAGGGTGAATAGAGAAAGTTGAGCCACATGAGTCATTCAAACTCTCTTTATTTATCACTATATTGAGTGGTACACCTAGGCATAAACCAAATATTATGACTCCTTACTCATTAAATTTAAACCCTGAAGATTTCCCATTTCAAATATCTCCCACCTTTTCCTGAATTTCAACACCATTTCTTTAATTATTATTTATTTTATCTATAAGGGATGGTTAAGAAATCATTTTAGAAATGATTAATATTGTTCCTTCCTTAATTATCCCTATTTAAATCCTTTTAAAATATATGAATATTATATCCTTCTCAATTCTCATCATTGATAAAGTTTCAGGATCTTTTCTACCCAGAGAATCTTTCACTTTATTCACTTTTTTTAGGATGGTAGTGGATTGAGAATTCATAATTCTTGATGAGACCCTACCATATTTATTGGTTCATATTAATACCCTTCTATGTGAATATATATTTTAGGCTTATATGATCAGTATATATTTTACACTTCTCCCTATAGAGATAATGCCACCAGATTTACAATATAAAGATCATAGCTTCCAACTCTAGATCATGTGGGTGATAGTTTTGCTCAGGAATTTTCAATTTACTTGAGGAATAAGCTACCAATTTATCATTTTTCATCAATACACAACCTAATAAATTATTTGAAGCATCCCTGTATACTATAAATGTTTCCCCACTTTTTAGTAGTGTGAGTACTGGTGCAATGATTAGCCTCTTTTTCAACTCTCTAAAGGAGTCTTTACATTCATTGGTCAGGATAAAATTTACTCCTTTCCTATTCATCTTGGTTAGGGGATTTTGAAATCAAGATAAGTTCTTCAAAAATCATTGGTAATACCCAAATAGACTAAGGAAAGTATGAATATCTGTTACAAATGTTGTCCTTGGCCACTCTTTGATTTCATCTGTCTTGGAAGGATCTATAAATATTCCTTTTTTGGTGATAAAATTCCCCAATAATGATACTTCCTCCATTCAAAACTCACATTTAATATAATTTTCATAGAGTTTATCTATTCATAAGGTCTTTATCATAGTATTCAAATACTCCTCATGTTCCTCCTTACACCTGGAGTAAATCAGAATATCATAAAAAAAGACTAGAACAAATTTGTAGAGCTAATATCTAAAGAATATATTTATTAAGTCTATGAAAATTTATAGTGAATTCATGAGTCCAAAGGGAATAACTATTAACTCATAGTGTACATACCTTGTTCGAAATGCAGTCTTGAGAATATCTTCCTTCTTCACCTTTAATTAGTGATATCATAACTGAATGTACACCTATAGAAATACATGGTCCCATGTAGTTGATCGAAAAAGTCATCTATCCATGGAAGGGGATACTTGTTCCTTATTGTGATTTTTTGACCTCATGAAAATCACTGCATAAGATCATCGATCCATCCTTATTCCTGATGAAAAGGACTAGAGCACCGTATGGTGAAGCAATTGGGCATATAAAACTATTGTCCAGATTCCCTTATAGATTCTTATTCAGTTCTTCCAAATCAATGGTGTCGATTCTATAAGGTTTCTTTGATATAGGTAGAGATTTAGGAAAAATTTCAATTGAGAACTCAAACTTTTAGTCAGGAGGAAGAACAAGTAATTATTTAGGGAAAACATCAATGTAGTCCCTCACAATAGGAATTTCTTCAAGAATGATTCTACATTTTTTCTTAATCATTTGAGTTAGATATGATTGCTCATAAGGAAATACTATCCACAATTGAGATGATGATTCTGAAGTATATTTATCCTCCTCTTTAAACTTGTATAGAATTGGAGGATACCTTAGGATGTGAAGAGTTATATCCCTTTCTCATTAGTTTATATTGTGTTTGTCTAATTATATTTAATCCATGACCAATATAGCATCGAAATATACCAAATGAATTATGACAATATTTTCTAGGAGGTTCAGTCCACAAACATTAACTGAGGAGGATTTATATACTTTGGATTCAATAATTTCCCCATTCTCTATTCTCACAGATAACTCAATATCCATATTTTCAGGTGGTGTTTTAATAGTTCTACTAAAATTATAAGATATGAAAGAATGCATAGAATCAGAATCAAATAGCATGTTTTCTATTCTATCATGAATAATTAGTGTTCTTGTCACCACATAATTGTTAGGATACACCTCAGTAGTAGTGGTATAATTGTAACGACCCAAACTTTCATTAATAGAAATCCCTCTTGATCTAATTAAATGTCTCTTTATGTAAAATGTTTATATAAAATGTTAACTTCTTTGGTTTTATGTTAAGAATTGTGACTGTTGCTAATATAGTCGTTGAACAGTGATCAAATGATTAGTATAAATACAGGGCTTTAACAAATCCAATTTACTCAGACAAAGGAAGTGATGACCTCATCCAGTAGACGTGCCCCATACGAAGCCCATTTTTCGAAGATCAGAAACGAGGTCGTGTCTTTGGGCTTTGCTCTTGACCAAGCCCAAGCTGAGCTTGAATATGTTAAGCTCAAGCAGAACTTCCTACAAGAGAAGTGGAAGTTGATAGAGATTACCACCCGAGCAATGTTATCCGAACCACCCCAAGAGTCAGTCACCATTGCACACCTTACCCTTTGGTCTTATGCGAGTGTTATAAGGGGTTACGTAACAATACATTAGCACTATGTTCATGTACATTATTTTTTATATAATAATGAATATACATTCATTTTATTATTGATACCTTATAGATGGTTTTTAAAGCACAAATAGTATTTTTAGTTAATATTCAACTAAGAAATATATTTTGATGAATTAAAGGATTTTTGAATTAAATAATATTTTAATAAAATATATTTATTATTAAATTAATTTTTATTAAATATAAATTATTGTGTAATTTTATGAATGCAATCATAATTTTTATTAAGGTTTGAAAGCCATTTTTGTCAAAACCCGTGAATTTTTGATAAATGTCGTTTTTTATTTTAAAAGTGAAAATTAACATATATATAAAATTATTTCGATAAAATAAATATTATTTCAGAAATCAGGATGTCAAAAATATCCAACTATGATTTTTTCATAATTTTCTGAGACAATCATATTTTTGGGTAAAAATTAAATACCGTTTAAATATATTATGTGTTTTATGACATCATAATGACACAATAGTGATGTAATAAAATATTATAAGATTTATTTTAAGCCAATATATGTTTTACCATTAAAATATTGTGGTTTTGGGTTTTTTTTGACTTATTTTACAAAGCATTAATGGACCCTTCAAGGCTTATTAAACTTCTTGTAATTTTAAATTGTTTTCCTTGGAAGTGTGACTCACATACACATAAGAAACCCCATTATTTTAAGAATTTTGGACTTTGGACTTATAAAATATTGTTTTCCACTTCCCTTTTCTAAAAACCATGGGATGGTTTGTGCTTTGGATTAGTTTAATGTGAGGTGTCCCAAACCTAAATAATAAAGAATTTCCTCACCTTTCCTATATAAACCCACCCAAGGTCCCATTTTCTCCTCACTCAAAGCCATTGGAGTTCATCCAACCTCTGTCCTACTCTCTCTATAATCCTTCCAAGGTTCCCTAAGATCCCAATAATCCTCTCTCAAGCCTCTCTCAATCCATTGGAAGGACACTTCCATGTAAGGTGTTTTCCTTCCTTTCTCATTTTTGTCCAATATTCTTAATGTTGTTATGACCTTTTAATTTCAATTATAAATGTTTGGGTATGGTTTCACACCTTCCCAATACTTCTCTATTTATGTTTTAATTATGGGAGACCCATTTCCCTCTCACTAAATTCCTCCCATGTACACCCGTTACTATGCCAAAATTCCGAAAGGAATTTCTCTCTCCTCTTTTACATTCAAGAAATTCTTTTGTATCCTGAATCTAAATTCCATTAAATTTTTTGGGAAATATATCTATATGACCCCCTTACATTCCATTTCATGTGCATATGATGATACACCCCTTTATCTCTCATCAACCATTTTTTATTAATTCTTATGCCACGCCGTTATACTGCCGAAATTGCACCGATTTTTCAAGCCAATGTCATTGTGTAGTGAATACCATGACCATTTCTCTATCAAGGGTATTTAACTTTATGCACATTTACTTATTTATTATAAAGTTTCATGTATTAATTCCACATTACTTTATCATGGAATAAATGATTATGTTTTATGAATCCATGTTATATGATCCATGTGGCACACTTATGAATGAAATGAAATGTTTAAGAAGGGCGCACCCTTATAGTGCTCCAATGCATTGGGTAAAGTATAGTATCATGATAAGTCATGTTCAATGGGTGTTTACTTATGCTAATTCAGGTGCAACAAGGTTTTACTCTTGCTTCATGTGCAATGAGGATTTACTCATGCTCTACGTGCAATGAGCCTTGACTCATGCTAATTCCATGTTAAGTGTTGTTGCCACATTTCCATGTTATAATTATCATGATTTATCATTCCTTTTTGTTTATGATTCTATTGTTATCTAATTATATGCCTATTGTATAACATGTATTGTATTCGTCATGTTACTCCATGTTTATTCCCTTACTGGGCTTTATAGCTCACCCTTTTCTTATGCATGTCTTCAGGTTATCCCATGTCCTCAGGTTATCACATGCAATGATAAGTATGTGGGAATGTAGTGGTCATTGACTTATAGTGTTTAATTTCGTCATTTTGGGAGTGTTCGTATCATGATTTTATGATTTTTCCTTGAGTTTAATTATGAGTGTTTTTTTTCAAGTGGAATCAAAACTCTAGAAGGGAAATTTTATGTGTAACTTCCTGAATCGGGGTCCACTTATGATATTCCCCAAATCGGTGGGTCCCATGGCCTCAAGCATGCCTCCCCATATTCTAGAGGATTCCAACTAGCAACGAGGGTGTGATGGTGGTACCGTGGGGAGACTATACCCTCATGTCAAATTAGGAAATAAAATACAATAAATATTATAATAATAATATAAAAAATCATAATCAATGAACTATATATTCGTAAACAGATAACTCAATAAGTAAGCAGTGGAAGAAATAGATAACTGAACAACCGAGTAAATATAACAAAAGCCTCTAGAAAAATGCCAGATATATGGTGCATGAAAATTTTTAATATACAAAGAAACAATAAGATACATGCATTCTATACAATATTATAAAAAAAGGAAAAAATAATACCAAACATATCGAGCGTATGCCCGATGCTCTGCTCTAGATCTTTGAATAGGTACACAAATAAAAAAGATATAACATGGCCATTTCCCTTATCAATACCTTCATAAAGATAGTATTCTTAGGTAAAAAAGGTATTCTAAGTAGTGTGTGATATAAAAATCTCATTAGGACACCACCAATTGTGTCTATCTATAATACGAGTAGTGATAGTAACTAAACAATGTGCATGTATAAGCAGGAAAGTAAAGCAATGATGAATAAATAAATAACCATTTACTAGGGTTTCTAAAGGATTCCTGGCGGGTATACCTACTTCATCTCTTGTCTAGAAAGTATCCAATCACGACACTACATTTATATATAATAATAATAATAATAATAATAGTATTTATATAGTTTAGTCGTATTTTGCAACCACCAATATGAACTAAGTGTGTGAGGATTCTTAATGGACATATACTTGGAATACAAGTGTTGGATTGGACTGGTGCACAACTCAGGCATCAATATCCAGTCTAACAAGTCTAAAAGCCCATGCAATAGGGTGAATTCCCTACATACCACGAAGAGAGAGAAACTCCATGCAACAACTCTTGGGATGGAGAGTGGGCCACCATGAAAACACTCTATCATGGTATGTGGCACATAATTACCAATTCCCATATCATTTCACTCATGTGAGATGCCATGGTCAACACCCAGTGTAAGGGAATGTGATAGCGCCATGCTCAATAACTCCCTTACCATCATGTATCATCATCAATAAAGAAATAGTATAGTATAAATGGAATGGGGAATTACCTCAAATCCTTCTCTTTCATATATCCCATATATATATATATAATATGCATAATCAAATTTATCAAATAAATATATGAGGCATTACCTCTCATTTATCCATTTAGTCAAATTCATATCTATTTTTATCATTAAAATATATATAAGAATTTTTAAGGAATAAATAAAGGCATGGTTACACATATAATTCAATACATGAGGCAAGAACTCTCATGCATGTCATAATCGATTTCACTTGGTCAATTCCATTTAACCCATTACAATTTATTAAAACATGGCAACAAGGCATATGAATCAAGTGACAATTGGAAGGTTCATAGACAATTCATTTAAAGGATTCCACTCTCTTTATTAACCTATCCTATAAAATACATTCAGACTAACTAATTCACTCAACTCATTTATGACATGTTAAAACCATTTCTAAATCTTCAATGTCAAAGGGATGGTGACATAACCAAATAAGGAAATTTTCTACATGGTAAATTCCAAGTCTAAGAGGTCCAAAAACCTAATAGGTGATTTGGTTTCATATAAATACGTGTTTATCAAGAGAAATTTCATTTTAAAACCAATCCATAAGCTAAAAGGAGTTTTGTGAATTTTTCACCAATTGGAAAAAAATGGCCAATTCTAATGGCACACCCATGGGGTGACCATATAGGGAATTTACAAGCTCTAAAACACCTATAAAGGATCAATAGACATGTACTCAGGTTCAAAATTCAATTAGACATGATGGAATCAATATAATAGAGATTCTTGATAAAGACTAACATATATAATGACATGATAATTACGAAACAACCAAAACTAAAATGGAAAATGACGTGACCACCAACCTCAAGGACATAGACGGATGATCACTCAATATCGACCTCATATTTGAAGTAGGTTGGTAGAGATATGATAAATAGTCCAATTCCCTAAAAATAGGTCATATGATCCTTATCTAAATAACACAATAGATGGAAAGAAGAAATTTTATAGGAGTTGGGAGAATAATAGAGATTAACAAGACAAATTCATAACTTTTGACGGATCGAGAATCAGATACTAGAGGTGGAGGTTACTTCAATACCTACTTTAGGTGTTCTTGAGTTGAAAGAGGAGAAGAAACCACTGTTGTCTACTGGAGGGAGGAAGGGAAAATGGAGAAAGGCTTAAAATATTAAATGGGGTAAAAAATGTAATTTCACCTAAAAATTAGGGGGTGCACGGTTTATGAACACGGTTACTAAACTGTTCCCAAACCATGTACTAATACTCTATCTCATATCTGTGAAAGGTTGCATGGATAGGTACCTTGGGTCATACAGTTGTAGACAAACCATGCGACATATAGGTTCCCCTTTATGTATCTATAAGGGCATTCACTGTAGGTCACACAGTTTCAGACAAACAGTGCGACCAAGTCACTTAGACCAATTTCAAGAACTATGAGCTCCAAATGAATCCAGATGTTGCCGAGACCTTCCTTATGCCATAACACACCTTTAACATGTTTAAGAAAATGATTCAAATTGAAAAAATAATGATCTGTACCCTGGTTAAAAATATGGTTTGTTACAACCTACCCTCATTAAAACAACTCATACCCAAGTTGGCCTTATGAGGGTAAATAAGTATTGTCAGCAAAGAGTTTTTTCCATTTGGAAAATATATTATATTTCCTCTCCACAGTCTTGTTCTATACTTAGTTGTGTTTCTATAACACCTGTACCATAGGAAAATACCTTCCTTAGATTGTGTTTATGCTTCAATCAAAAATATAAATGAGATACTCCTCGAAGGAAACATCCATATCCAATTAAACCTAATTAGGTGGAATGATGTGATTTGGGTCTGGATAGTATCAATGAAGCAGAGATACATGAAAGACATCATGCATGGAAAAATATCTCAAAGGAATTTCCAATTCATAAGACACTTGTACGATCCATTTCATAACCTCGAAGGGTCCAATAAACCTCAGTGATATATTAACCTACTTATGAAAACTTCTTTTCCCTAACTCGGGAGAGAATTGAAAATAAACCCAGTTTCAATCCTTGAACTTGAGAGGTCACTAGCATCTGCTGGCACATGACAAATGTCTTGACCGAGCTGTCAACATGAGCTTCTTGATCAGATGGACCTGCTCTGTAGTCTCTTAAATGAGACATGTATTAAGAATAGTTGTATCCCCTATATAAAGCTAGCATAGAGGTGAGCAATAAGTCCTACCTTATAAGGCTTCATAAGGATCCATCTCGATGGTAGCCGGAAATCTATTATTATAATAAATCTCTATAAGGGGAATATGTTTCTCCCAAGACCCCCAAAATTAAAGAATGAATTCATGGAGCATGTCATATAGTACTTGAATTGTATGCTCTATCTGTCCATCAGTTTATGGGTGATAGGCTATTCTCAGAAGTACTTGTGTACCAGAATCCTTCTATAACCAAGAACCATGGTGTGAAATGATCATCTCAATCCGATATTATTTAACAAGGATCTCTATGAATATGTACAACCTCTATGATATACAAAATTCCTAGATCATCTATCGTTAAGGTATATCACATAGGTAAGAAGTGTGCACCCTTCATCAAATGGTCAATGAAAACCCACACTGTATAATTTCATGGAGGTGATCTAGGTAAACCCTTCATGAATTCCATCGAAACATAATCCCATTTCCACTCGAGAATGGAAAATGACTTTAAAATATCTACCAGACACAAATGTTCCACCTTTACCTACCAACAGGTTAAATACCATGTGATGAAGACGGAAATCTCAAATTTAATACCAGACCACCAATACCGGTGTTGTAGATCTCGTTACATTTTGGTGACACCAGGGTGAACTGACCATACTGAGGCATAGAATTCCTACATTAGCTTCTCTTTGATATCTGCTGGGATCCTTAAAATCACATAGAACAATAAGTTATCATCTCCATCCATGGCCAAACTAAATATGTATCATCATATAAAATGATTTCTCTTAATAAAAGTCCTTTAATATTAGATAACTATCTCATTATAATCCATTCAAGAAGAGTATAATTTTTTGCTAAGGCTAAGAGGATAGTCTGAATATGGTCCTGTTGAACCTCAACATACATCTCAAAGAATAAGGACATAATATTCCATTCATCATTGGATTCCTAAACTGCTTTATCTGAGTATTTCAGCTTTGAGCATCAGCTACTAAATTTCCTTTACTAGGTGTGTTGGCAAGCTTGAAATCAAACAACTTAAGGTACTTAACCCACTTATGTTTCCTAATATTTAGATCCCACTATTTTAAGATGTATTTGAGGCTTTTGAGATTAGTGAATATAAAAAAATTCTCACCAAGAAGATAATGTATCCAATAACATAATGCATGAACTACAATAGTGAGATTGAGATCATCTGTTGGGTAATTAGGATCATGAGGCCTCAACTAAAGAGACCTATATGCAATGACTCACTCATCCTGAATCAAAATATCTCCAAGAATGATACCTGACACATCAAAATATACAGTATAACTTCTTCCTAGCTCTGATAAAATTAGTATCGATACTGAAGTTAGTCTTCCCTTCAACTCCTTAATGGATTCTTCACAAGATTTTGACCAAATGAATTTAAAACCCTTAATTTTTAAGTCTGTAAGAAGCAATGAAAGGCATGAAAAATATTGAATGAAGCATTTATAATATCCATCAAGACACAAGAAACTCCAAATTTCAAATATGTTCTTGGTATTCTCCCAAGAAACTACAATGATCACTTTATATGGGTCTACTGAAACTCATGACACTGAGACAATATGAGCAAGGAAGTGGACTTTGTTGATCCAAAATTGAAATTTAATGATCTTAACATAGAGTTGATTCTCTCATAATATATTCAGACTAATCTCAAGATAGGTTACAAGGTTGTGTGTGGAGTCTAAATAAACCAATATATTATCAATAAAGACAACCACACATGAATACATATATGGGTGGAAGACCCAATTCATAAGTTCTATGAAAATAGAAGGTGCGTTCGTGAGTCTAAATGGAATGACCAGGTACTTGTAGAGACTATAACTGCTCTTGAAAGCCGTGTGAGGTATGTATGAAGTTCTAACATGCACATGATGATAGACAAACCACAGATCTATCTTTGAAAACATCTTCTCTCCTTGGTGATGATTAAAGAGGTCATATATTCTAGGTAGTGGATACCGATTATTTATAGTGAGTTGATTCAAATGATGGAATTCACATAAATCCTAAGGGTACCAACCAAATTCTTGAATAAAAGGACCAGTGATCCCCAAGTATAAGTGTTGGGGAATATAAATCATTTTTCTTCCATATCCTCTAACTTATTCTTAAGCTCTAGAGGCTCCTTAGGTTCCATTTTATATAGAGAAATGTTCATTGGTACTTCTCTTGGTATAAGATAAATAGTAAAGTCTACCATTCAAACCAAAGGTAGACTATAAAAACTACTGGGAAAGATGCCTCTAAAATGATCCACTACTAGAAAAAAAATAGCTGGTTGTAACCCCTGTTCATCGAGTAAAATAATGAAAATATACATTTTAACATTACCCATCCTCTACTGGTCGGGTCTTGATTGCAAATCTTGCACATCCCATTATCCCATATGCACATTCCTAAAACCCTATGATGATGTAAACATCACCCTCCGATGATAGTAGTTAATATGGGATCAATAGGGAACTAACCAGTCTATCCTGATGATTACATCAAATCCCATCATATCGAGGATGTAAAGATTCCATATGAAAAGGTAACTACCTATCTCAAGGGGATAGTCCCTACAATAGTGAACACACTATGAATCGGTACCTAATAGTGTATATAGTATTAAGCCACCAAGAAAGTGCTCAATCTCAAGGCCTATAATTCCCTTTATATTCTCATATATAAATGATTGAGATGTGCCTGTGTCAAATAAAAAATACACTAAGGAAGAGGAAACTAGAATAATACCTAAAAATATAGATGGTCTGATGCTCTTCACCTATGGCATATGATGAACTACATGTAACTTGCTTATACCATAAAATCGAGTCACTGCCTGACTACATTGAGTAATCCCACACTACTGGCATTGAGAACCATAAGTATAACTACCTATTCTTTGACGTCCACCTTGGCCTGATCGACCATTGGTATTTCAGATTCCTACCTATCGTGATCCTACTATCCCTACTCCCAATTGAGGGGTAAGTGAATATCCCCACTCACTAGGAACTAGAGGGAAAGTCCTGCAGAAATGTTGGATATAACCTATCCTACCAAATCCTATTCACTCCACTGGATCCCATTAACACTCACACCTGATGTGTTCCAGCTTCCCACACTAGTGACAGATAATGAAGCTCTCTACATGAGGAGCTTGACTGCTACTTCCTCTATGAGTAGTCTCAAAACAACACTTTTTTCTAGAATAATAACCATTGCTTTCTCTAGGTGATGCACCTCCCTAACTTCCACATTCAACATCCCTCATGTTTCACTCTAAAATTAATGTCTGGTTAATGATTTCTAAAATGGTCATCAATTTGAACGTGTTAACCTTTGAACGGATTGTGTAAACCAACCCATTCTTGAATCACCTAGTATTCATTAGATCCTCAGTAGATAGATTAGGAGAAAACTACCAAAACTATGTAAAATGGGAAAATTACTCCATAACTAACATGATCCCCTACTGCAGGTTCATGAACTCTCTAGCTCTATCATCTCTCAGAGTATAGGGAATGTAGTCATAGAATATGCCCTGAAAATTAGCCTAGTTTAAGTCACAATGTGAATCCTCCTAGGTGATAATGTCCCACCAACTCTTAGAAGAACCACAGAGCATATAGGCCGCTATATTGACCGTCCTCTCTGGAGGTGTCTCCAGATGATTGAATAAAGATAAGATATTTTCAATCCAAGTCTCTACATCATGAGGTCCTCCATCCCCTAAGAAGGTGAGAGGTTTCTTTTATTGAAACTTTTGAGTCAACTCTACTATTCTTAGGGTTGGTCAAAATACAACTTTCATAGATTGAATCATACATAGAAAACCATCTTGGAACTAGGATTTAGTTCCCATATCTGGAACCGGAAATGGGGCCACGAGTGTCTATATAGGAGGAGTAATTAGAGGATCATAGCCTGATACCTCAAGTACATGGTCATCACTACCTTCCGGGCATACTATAGGAAGACGTCATGGATAAATTAAACTATAATTCCAAACACATGGCTCAGAAGAGATTTAATAAAGTATAACAACTAAATATATGAAGACTAGGATAGGAGAGAATCCCTCCTATAAGAAACAACCAAACCTCCATGCCTGTTTCAAAATACAGGTCTATATGGTAGAGTAGAACATAATAGGACATAAGAACAAAAGGTATACCCACTACCCACTACTATGGTGGGTTTGGGTCCAAGTCTCTATGTCTAACATATACAAGATTGATCTTTATTCTTTATAATTTATATTCATTTTTAATTTTTGATTTTCAATTATTCAATCACTTTAGATGGATGAATTAAATGGTTTTCCATTTACAATCCATAAGTTCCTATACTTCTTATGAACCAAATATGGAATCCACTTGACCCACACCATAAATGTTCCAAATCATGTGATTGATGGTCCATAGCTCCACATTCCATAATTAAACGCTTAAGGTGTCTATATTAACCTATTCAGAAAAAAACATTGTTAGGTTAAGGAAAACACATTAAGTATCAATTATGTTTTCCAATACATAAAATAATAATTAGAAAAATTCAATATAATCAGGTAATTTAAATATGAAACAAGAAAATGCATGCTAAAACTAAAAATGGCATGAAAAAATGCATGGCCTCTTAATCATATTGTTCCTATAATGATGCATGATATGCATTGCCATCATTTAATCGAGCGACACTAAGTAAAACCTAATTTCAATAAAATCAATACCCCTAATATCACATCTCAAGTGCATCACCCAATAGTGAAATGATATCAACAATGATAGGAAAAAATAGAACAAAAATTATAATTTAGGAAACTTGGCCTTTTCCCCAAACAAGGGTTCATGATGCTTAAGAACGACTTATGACCAAGTCCCAAAAATTACAAATATCCAATCTATTGTCTAAAAATAGTAAAGTAAGAATGGAAATACTCTAATACCACTTTTTAATGTCCTGACCCAGGGTCCACTTAACTCATGCCCTGAATCGGTGAGTCACATAGCCTCAATCACATCTCCCCATATGCTAGAGGCTACTAACTAGTAATGAGAGTGTAAGGGTGGTACAAAGGGGAGACTATACCCTCATGGAAGAGTAGCACAACGAATACAACAGATAAAATAAACAATGAAAGCTTAATATAAACAATTAGAATCAATGAACTGGGGAAGCACAAACAAATAACTCAAAAAGTAAGTTGTGAAAGAAATAGATAACTGAACAACTAAGTAAATATAAAAAATCCTCTAAGTTAGTGTCTGATACATGATGCTTGACATTCAATAATACAAAAATAAATAGGCAGATACATGCATGCTATACAATAGTAGAAAAGTAAAAAAAGGACAAAACAACTCAAAGAATCTTGAGCCTACACTTGATCCTCTACTCATGAGCTCCAACTAGGTACACAAATCAGCAAATTGTACCAGGGCCCTTTCTATTGTCAATAAATATAGAAAGATGGTCTTCTCAGGTACCAAAGGCATCCTGAGTAGTTTTTGAGATAAAAATATTTGTAGGTCACCTCCATTGGTATCTACGTATAATCTGAGTAGTGCTCATAACTAAACAGTGTACAAGTATACGAAGGAAAGTAAAGAAATGCTGAATAAATAAATAATCACCTACTCAGGTTCCTAAAGGAAACCTGTCAGGTCTATCTGCTTCAGATCATGGATGTAAAGTTTCAGATCATTTCACTATATATATATTATTATTAATAATAGTATATATATATATAGTTTAGTTGTATATTGCATCCACCTATATGAACAAAGTGCGCGAGGATGCTTAATGGCCATATACCTAGAATACTAGTGTTGTAATGGACCAGGGTGCAACTCAAGCATCCATATCTAGTCTAAAAATCCTAAAATCCCAAGAAATAGGGTATATTCTTTTACATCCCAAGAAGAATGAGATACATCATGCAATAACACTCAAGATGGTGAGTGGGCTACCATGGAAACACTACATCATGGTACGCGGTGCATAAATCCCAACACCCATATCATATAACTGGTGCAAGACACCATACTCAACACCCAATGTAAGGGAGCGTTATAACTCCATGCTCAACGAGTCCCTTAGTATCATGTCTCAGTCTCTATAAAGGAATAATATATTAGAACTAGCCTGGGGAATTACCTCCCATCCTTTTATTTCATATAGAACATATATATATATATATATATATATATAAGAGGCATAATCATAGTTATCAAATAAATATATAAGGAATTATGTATCATATATCTCTTTAGTCAAATTCAAAAAAATTTCAAGCATTAAAATTTATATAAGAATTTGTAAGGCACAAAAAAGGCATGTTTACACATATAATTCAATACATGAGAAAATAAATCTCATGTATGTCATTATCCATTTCTCTTGGTCAATTAAATTTAACCCATTACAATTCATTAAAACATGGCAACAAGTTATATGGATCAAGTGTCAATTGTAAGGTTCATAGTCAATTCATTTAAAAAATGCCACCATATTTCATAATCTATACTATATAATCCAGTCATCCTAACCAATTCATTATACTCATTTAAGATGTGGTAAAAACATTTCTAATGCTCAAGTGTGAAGGGGAAGGTGACATAGCCAAATAATGAAATTTACTACTTGGGAAATTCAATGTTTAGGAGCTCCAAACACCTAAGAGGTTCTTTTGTTTCATTTAAATACATGTGTATCAAGGGAAATTACTTTTTAAAACCAAGACTAAATCTAAGAGGAGGTTTATTCATTTTTTACCAATTGGAAAAAAATGGCCAGTTATAATGGAACACCCATGGGGTGACCATATAATACATTTACTATCTATAAACCACCTAATAAGGATCAATAAACATGTACTAAGGTGAACCATTCAATTAGACATGAATGAATCAATATTATAGAGATTATCAGCAAATAATGACATATAAAACAATGGTGTAATTATGAAATGGCAAAAAAATTAAATGAAAAATGATGTGACCACCTACCTCAAGGTCATAGAAGATCCCTCACTCAATATCAACCTCATATTTAAAGCAAGTTGGAAGAGATCTGAGAAAGAGTCTAATTCCTTAAAAATAGGGCATATGAGGCTGAATCTAAATAGCATAATATATGGAAATAATAACTTTGATTAGATTTGAGATATTAGGGTAGATTAATGAGACATATTCTTCTCTTATGATAGGCCAAGTATCGAACATCAGAGGTGGAAGTTACTTCAATATGTACATTAGGTGTTCATGAGCTCAAAGAGGAGAATAAAACACTGCTGGCTTTCGAAGAGGGTAAAGGAAAAGGGAGAAAGGATTAAAACATTAAGTGGGGGAAAAATTTCATTTCACCCAAAAATTAGGGGGCTCACGGTTTTGGTCCATGGTTTGGAAACCATGTGATAAGCCTCTATCCCATATCTGCAACAGGCCACAAGACCGTGCGACTCATGTCGCATAGTTGTAGACAAACCATGCAACCTAAATGTGGCCCTATCTACAGTTGCACAAAAATGTACCATGGGTCATATGATTTTAGAAAAACTATGCGGCCCAGTCACATATCCCATTTTTAATAACTTCGAGCTTTGAATGCACCCCAGATGCTCCTGGGAGCTTCCTTAGACCGTAACACACCTTTAGTATGTTTAAGCAAATGATTCAAATTGAAAACTAACAATCCATACCTTTTTTAAAAATATGGGTCATTAAAATATGATATTTATGCACCTACATAATTTTAAATGGTCCCATATATCATTTTCTAGATACGAGAATGATTCATTTGATAAAACGTTAACGATGTGTGTTAGTTTATTTTGGTTAATTTTCAATCATAATGAACTAATTTTGTTTTATTATTTAATATTATGTATATATATTAGTTACAGAACATGAAAAATATATATTATACATATTTAAGTCTAATTTAACCATAATAATGGTTTTACTACCATCCATAAAGGTGGTAATAGAAAATTAAAAATTTTCATCCGTAAAGGCGGGGAATCAACACCTCATAGACAATGTTTTCGTTTTTAGAATAAAAGAAGAAGAGATGGTATTTGATCATGAATATACCATTACCATAATAAAATTATAGTATATTTATGATAATGGATTTATCATGCCACTTTTTATAGGGTAGTTGAGGGAAGGATAAGAAAATAAAATAAACTAAAAGAGAAAGAGGGAGGGTTTTACCTCTTGAGCATCGTCTCCTTGAGAACCTCTTTAAAGAACTTGGAAATGGTATTTTGGTGAGACTAAAAAGAAAAAAACGTGGTGAAGAGGATTGTGATAGTAATTGGGTAAAATATAATCAAGTTTTAAATCTTAGAATGCGTGAGGAGAATAGATGGTGAAGGGTGGTATTTATAGTGGAGGAGAGGAGTGTTTTTTGATTATTTTATTCATTTGTTTATTATTTTGGCTCAAGACTATCAATAGTGAGGATTATTGTGACTAATTAAAGTAACTAGTTCATGTGATCCTAGGGTTTATTACATCATTCATGACCCAAAAATTTATGTATTTGGATTAAAATGTTAAATACCATAAATTACTATCTTTCACTATTCATAAAAAATCAATTATTTTAGAAAAATCTTAAAAAATTTACCCTAACCATTTTTCAATATGCAGACTTCAAAAATAGAATCGATTTTATAAAAGTAATTTTCTAAATATGAGAAATTTTATTTTTAATTAAAATCATCATTTTCTCAAAAAATACCAATTTTAATATTATAAAGGATTTCATGACAATTTAAAAAATTAATTAATGTCTAATTAAATTATCTTATAATCATAAGACAACAAAATATCAATTTTTTAATCCATTTTATGAAAA
This sequence comes from Viscum album, assembly GCA_963277665.1. NCBI lineage: Eukaryota > Viridiplantae > Streptophyta > Magnoliopsida > Santalales > Viscaceae > Viscum > Viscum album. The sequence goes on along the minus strand of OY728131.1, from coordinate 1,220,713,522 downwards.
TAATTTTTCTTTTAAATCATTATATTAATTATAAAATTGTGAATTAAGATTTACGTTTCACAAAAATATCAATACTTAATTTATCATTTTTGAAAAATTTATTTACTTATACCATGATATAAATATATAATATTTTTCATTTATATGAAACATAAATTTTATTTATATTTTCATAGGTTAGGTTACTATTCTATTTACCCGTTGAATATTCCTAATGGTCACATTACTATTCCAACAGTTATGTTAATATTCCATTGGTTTAGGTTCCTTAACTTCTAGAATTACCTCTTATTTCATTCATTCTTCATTTATGAAGTTTTTATTTCGTTCTATATTGAATTTTATGTGATTTATAATATATGAAGTAATTATAAGAATGTAATTTCCATTGATAAAATAATGGGTTGTTATAATTAAGGTATTCACATATTTGGAATGTGACATTAAGAGGCACTTTAGATTGTCTGAGGAATATAATGTTTATTTAGTGAGATCCATTCTAAATTTTTGGACTTTGAATTTAGTCAAAAATATATTGGATGAGTCTTAAGGTTACTATTGATGTATTATAGATTAATCTATTATATTGAAAAAATTTGTCTAACTATTTTGGTTTTGGAAAATATCTAGTGACAGGAGGATTGCCTTTTCATTCTTTTATTGATCTGATGATTTGTTAAATTTTAATTTTAGTGATTCACGAGAAAAATTCATATTGGATATTCATTTATTAGAGTAATATATGAATTATAAATTGATCAAAGTATAAACAAAGGATGATATTTTTCCTTTAAAATAGAAATATATTAAGTAAGTATATTTTCTCATATTCTTAGTCTAGATGGTAAAGGAATTCCTCAATCCTAAGAAACAGATCACAAAATGAAAATATTATCCTAGAATCATAATTATTGAGGAATAAAAAGTCTCCTTAACTCATCATATATTTATTGATTTTTGGTCATTATGTTTTCTAGATCATTAACTTTATTGTGATCAATGGTCTTTGTTACTCACCATAATTATTTTTTTCTTTTCTTCCATGTCTATATATTCACCTACCACCAATTTTCTATTATTTGTAAACCAAGTATGTGTTATTAAAAATAAAATTCATACCTAACTTTCTCTATTATCAAGTTGATGTTTTATTAACCCTTTTTGTGGTGCGGGGTTTCAAGAAGGTTATTTTCAAATGTCCAACCCTTGATTATTGAGATCATGATTAAATTGGGAGGAAATAATTTATTTAAGGGGATAGAATGTAACACCCTGAGATTTTAAAAGAGTAAAATAATGTTTGATAGTGTGTATAACATGAAACAACAATTCTAGAAGATAATATAATTCCCATATACTTTATTATATATTTATTTTTAAATAAATTCAATCTCTTTTATAGCTTATGATGAACGCAACACCTTGTCTAAACAAAGCATGATACTCTATTAAAATATTATCTAAATATGACCATTATAACTTAACTATCAAATTGATAGGCATGAATAAAATAAATAAATTATTAAAAATATATGTTTTAAACATTTTCATTGGTTACCTATTGATTAAAAATAAAAATAATAATCATATGAAAGTAAAAGAAATGTTTTTTGAAAAAATATATTCTTTCAAAGAAAATGGGTTCGCTGCTTCTTGCACATTTATAATAAAATTAATTTTTGAAAAATTTAAGAAATTTATTTAAAATAATTAAATTAATTTCGAAATAATAATATAAATATTATCTTAGGGAAACTTTTTGTTATTTTTTATGAAAAATTATTTTTTTCAATGAATAGTGAAAATATTGTTTTTTATTAAAAACTGCATTTTTCTTTAAATATTTTACAATGATAAATTAAATTTTAAAATATTATTAAAGTTAAATTAGTTTAGTAATATTAAAATTTAACTAATTTAGTTAATTTTAATCAATTTCATATTGAATTCTGATATTAAAACCTTATATACTTATGAGAATTTTCTCTTTAGAAATCCACTTTTTTGTCACATCTACAGGTATAAATTTAAATTGGATTATGTCACTTATGTGAATTGAATTTAGAAAAATGGATTAAAAATTTAGAATAATAATAATTTATATTATCCAATGAGTTCAATTTAATTTTTTACTCTCATGAACAAAAAAAGTAAAAATTAATTACCATATTTAAGGTAAAAACTGATATACTTGGGGGAAAAATCAAAAGGATATGGGTTTAAATGACCTAAACAATTGTCCAAAACCTATTTTATTGCCATATTTATACCCTAAAACCTTTAAGAGTCAATAATTACCCATTTTGTTTGAATTGTTTCAAGATAAAATGCATGTGTAATTGAAAATTTTCAAAAATTCTATATGTGTCTTCTCCCCCACTTATAAAAGGCCACTCCCGATCCTCCCCTATTCACACCTCCAAATAAATTTGATTTAGAAAATATATAATAAAATATTTTCATAACTTCCCTCCAAACATCATATATAACTTTTTTTTATCAAAAATACAATCTAGTATGGATTTAGATATAAACCTATAAGATTTTTTCGAAGAAGTGGTAAAATTATTAGCATGCATATTTGTTTTATTTATTCTTCCACATCCTTAAAATATCATCCAATCATGATAATATAATAATAGTTGTATATAACATATACTAAGATTTTATTTGGTTATCTTAATAACTTTTGTACATATCTACTCCAGTTAAATAGAAAACTAAACCATCGATCATGTTTATTATGGACTAACACCATGTGAACCGATGTAATTAATTTACCATCACCACATTAAAAGGATATAATGATGGATTTAACATATTTATATGATATTCATGAAATAATTATTCTTATTTAGTTATTATATCCCATATATCTTCTCACTTTCTATTCTTTGGGGGATATGATAACGTTTCTCATGTGTACGACAGACTACCTCCTCACGAAGTGATGTGATTTGTTTTTCCATTTCAATTTACATGGAAGGTATTGAGGTTAAAATTAAATAATATATGTGATAATTATGATATAACCATATTAATTTAAATATAATTTTACATATAAAATCTTACATTCCATTCTGTTGGAAAACAAAAATTTCGCTCGTGTATACATGTGGACAACTGCCTCCACATAACAATGTAAAATATTTTTTATTTTATTTTTACATGGATGGTAATAAGGATTTATTTGGTTAATATAAATGATATATGTGAAATAATAATTTATCTAGAAATTCTAATTTATATTTATTTTCCTTTATTTCTATCCATTGAGAAAAAATGGAAACAACACTCATGCATACATACGACCTACCATATTCATGGACATTGTACTCCATTTTCTATCTGTAAATTTTATAGATTACTATAAATAAATATATAATGAATATATATGAAATTTATATCATGTTTAAAATTATGTATATGATGAAACCATTTTCAAATTAAAAGGAACAAAAATTCTAAAATAAAACTTACATGAAAAACAAAGAAATTATCACTCGAAACATTGATTTTAACAAAGAATTTTTAATAAAAGAGTGATAAAAGACTATAAGTAAATAATATATAGTATGATATATATAATTATGGTTCTATAATAGATTTATAATAAACCTATATTTACTATATAGGAGGTCTAAACACATATAAAGTAAGTTGGACCCAAGGTAAGGGTTTTCTCGTCTCACCTTTACTTCCGTGAGACATATGACATATTCAACACTTATTCTTTTATGTGGTGTATATAATAAATTTTTTTATATGTTATGTCATGAATATATTTATATTCATTTTATGTTATTTTTTTATTATGATTCAAAATTTACAAAAGTGGTAAGGGTTTATATCATAATCTCATCATTTTTCGAGATTATTTATGTTAAGTCTCCCTTGGGAGAATTTTTTGATATTTCTATCATGAAATAAATATATTTACTTATACTCTGGTTATTCATAAACTTTTAAAGTAATATAAACATTTTAAATTCTTTGTTACTTAAAATTATTTAGAAAATGTTTTTAATAATATCCAACATCATTTCTCTTTTTAGTTTATTTTTTTATTCAAAAACCATGTTTTTTAAAATGTTTTAAGAAATGTTTTAAAATTCCCCAAATTATTTATTAAATAAAATTTTACCCTTTTAATTTTATTATAAAATTATTTAAAATGAAACTTCATGTAATTTTTAAGAAAATGACCGTTTGGATTTTACTGAAAACATGAAATGAAGCATTGTTTTAACGTGTACAACCAGAACAATATTTTATTCCATCATTACCAATAAATTTTATGAAGATTATTTTAAAAGTTTTAAAAGGTTATTTTCAAATAAACGTATGTTCAAAATATTTTTTCATCTCTTTTTAAAAGGAATTCAAAGTGAAAATGTTATTTTCCTTAAAATTATTTTTAATTATATTTTTATGGTATTTCTATTCATCAATGACATCAAATATTTATTGTACTTATGATATAATAAAGATATGTTGTATTGATATCATTATTATTCATTATATGAATTTTTTATGATTAGTTTTACCGAGTATGTATATTTTTATTATCATTCACTATATTACTTTGGATGGTTTACGATTATGTTTATTTGATTGGGGTAAGTATTAACATTTCATATGTTATTTTTTCAATATGAATGTTTATGTTGATTATGTTTCACACATTTTACATGAAGAATGCATTAGACTTAGTAAGTGATGGATGGGGTCTGGTTATATATATACCCTTGCTGCATACATAGTTTTTATGAGACAAATTAGTTAGCCAAATTAGATGGTTTTTTACACATAGATTTAAACTGTATTTTGAAAGTCTTGAAAATATGTTTTAGATGTCCAGCATTATTCATTACCACATTGTGAGATTATTTATTTATGTATATGTGATTATTAGATTATTTAGAATATCCCTAGATAAGTTTCAAGGTCATGTGATTATTGGTATGAATTTATTTCATCATAATTTCTTCCTATCATATTATGTTTAAGTTATTGTTTAAATGGAATGTGTTTTAGTTATTTACCATTGTATATTTATTATGTATATTTATTCATGATAAATAATGTTTTATGCTTACCCTTAGTGAGAATGTCATGACCCGTCCCCTGGAGACCGTGTCGTGACTACCCCAAGCCCGCCTTCCATAGGCCAGGGGCTGGGGACTAGCACCGAAAGGCGTTTTCCCAAAAACTGGGAAGGCATTGTCTTTAAAACCTGAAAACTCACGTAACCAAGCAAATAACAAGATACGAACACAAGAAAACTGTATAAAAAAGAGCACTAAAAGTAAAAGGTCCAGAATACAAGCTCAATAATAAAAGTACAAGTACAATTGAAATACAAAATAACTGAAGAAATAGAAAATACCTCTACTAGATCATCCTCCGAGGTTCCTACCTGAAGGGTAGGTATAGATCGCCTCCTCTGCACTCCACGTACACCTGTCTTCTCTGCGTACCAACAAGCCGAATGGTCCACCTCCGGGTACCGTCCAGCCCTGGTACTCCCAGCCTCAGTCAGTGTTGTCCGTCATCTGCATCCAACACAACAAGGTGCAGGCATAGCTCATGTATGGGTGAGTATAACGATACTCAGTAGGGACCCTAAGACCCTCAAGGTCTCACAAATCCACCAAGGATAAACCACAAAGTATGAAATCAACAGAAAACATTACTTAGGTATATGCCTATACATATACCTAAGTTATCAAGTAATCCATCTCAATCATGAGAAAAACACATAGGTACTGACTCAGCTCACACCAAGATTTATTATAGGGGTAGTATCAAGTAACATTCCCAGTCACAACGTCAAACACATCGACTGCTGGAGAACTCCTCCTCTATCGAGTACAGTGGGCATGCTACATCAAACAGAGGCACTTACCACTAACCATGGACTGATGATATACTCCTCCTATCGAGTACCGAGGGTCTGTCACGTTACACATAGGTGCTCCCCACCGTGGGTCTCCCATGTCACATAAAGGTGCTCCCCCTTGTGACTGCTGAGGTACTCCTCTTGTCGAGTACCGTGGGTCTGCCGCGTCACATAGAGGTGCTCCCCCTCATAGTCTGCTGAGGTACTCCTCCTGTCGAGTACCATGGGTCTGCCGCGTCACAGAGAGGTGGTCCCCACTGGGCCTGTCAAGTCACTCTGAGTCGAAACGGTCAGCAGTCATCAAGTTTCAGCTAACTGCTGGGTTCCCGCACTATTCTCGCTCATCTCTGGGAGGCTCCTCTCCACAATCTACTGGTGAATACTCCAACTACCATGAAGTCCCATGAAGAAGTGTCTCAAAGGTCCGCCACATCATAGGGGTCTCAACGTAACAGACGATGTGTCAATCGAACACCCTTTCTGTGAGTTATTTGCCTTTTAGTCCCGAGGGCCCGGTTAGATTTTTGCTCGATCCAATATGAACATTCCCCATATTAATCCAAAACACAGTGGGGTATAACTCAAAGGTACCGACTCACTCCAAGGTTCCCAATGCCACTAACGGTTCGTCAAACAGACGTTTAGTGCCAATGTTATGGCCAAAAGAAAGTAATTGGGTTGCAGTGGGACCGGGTCCGGTACAACCTGGTTGGACCGATTCGGCCCGTCCCAGCCTAGGATGAATCGGTTTGGGTCGACCCGGCCCGACCCATTGGGTTTGGCTTGGCAGGCCACGAGGGTGCCGCAAGGGCGGCTCGGCCGAGGGGTACTGCGAAGGCGCGGGGCGGCTAGGCCCGCCCCGTGGTGGCTCGGATGAGGGTGGCATGAGACTGCAGGGTGGCTCGTCCACAAAGTGGCGGTCTGGACACAAGGTAGCAGTCTCGCCGTGGGGCGGCAATCCAGCCGCGGGGCGGCGGTCCGGCCACGGGGCGGCGGTCCGGCCACGGGGCGGCGGTCCGGCCACGGGGCGGCGGTCCGGCCACGGGGCGGCGGTCCGGCCACGGGGCGGCGGTCTGGCCATGGGGAGGCGGTCCAACCACGGGGCGATGGTCCAGCCTGGTCTTGCTGTTGGGAGGCGGTCCGGTCATGGGGAGGCAGTCCGGCTGTGGGGTGGAGGTCCAGTCATAAGTAGGCGGTCTGGCACCAGGGTGGCGGTCTGGCTGTAGGGCGAAGGTCCAGCTGCGGAGTGGCGGTCCGGCCTTTGGGTGGCGGTCTGGCCGCGGGGCGACAGTTTGGCCATAGGGAGACAGTCCGGCCGCGGAGCGGTGAAGAGCCACAGATGACGGCGGTGGCCGCGGTCAGCGCGGAGGCCGCGAGGCAGTGACAGAGGCTATGGGGCGGCGCCGTTGTGCTGTCGCCTTCTTTACAGCTGGTGGTGGCCCCGATTGCCGTTATCGTGCCCCAAACATGGATGGTTTCTGTCCTCCTCCTTCGTGGAGGACACCACAAGATTTTTGGAAGGATTGGGCCATATTGGTTTTGCCTGTACCCTATGAGTTAGGGTGGTAGCATATGGCTCAATAAGAACATGAAAGAAGAACATCAAGCTTTACAACCTGCCACAACATTTCATTCCCAAACAGCAAAATATACCAAATAAAGAAAAAGGGAAAATATTCACACGAAAATAAACCCCTACCTCATTCTCTTGATGATGAAGTGAGAAGTCGAAGTTGTTGACATTCGTCGCGCCCATCACACGCCTCTGATCCCAAGCTCGTTCATCGGATTAACATTCTTCGATGGAAGTGATTCTTCGTTGTTAAAGATGTCCACTGATGGAGGATGTCTTGAGGAAGAAGGTCGAAGTCGAGGTCGACGTTCTTCGTTTGGAGAAGAAGTTCTTTGTTTAAAGAAGAAGTTCTTCGTTGGAATTATTTCTCCAAGAGCTCATCCTCTCCACAATTCCACCAAAATGAAATGATAGACCCAAAAATAATAGATTATGCTATCTATTATGTTTTTTGGCATAAAATTGAAATTGGGTTAATTAATTACTTAGCATAATTAAGTGGGTGAGGGTTGTCACAACTAATTAAGGAGGGTTGGCATAATTAATGTGGAGGAAGCTCAAGAGGCTCCTCCACTTTAATGAGGGAGTTGAAGAGGTTTAGACCTTGGGTGGTCCCCACCACCATAACCTCTCATGGGAGGTTAGGCTCTGGCGGTCCCCACCACCATAACCTCTCATGAGAGATTAAGGTCTAGTGGTCCCCACTTCTCAACTTCCACATAGAGGTTTTAACAAATAAAATAAAATGTGTGATTATTTTATTTTATTATTTCCACAAAAAACCCAAAAATTAACTTTCTCCCTTGACCAACTGTCGTTGAGGTGAAAGTGTTATTAAGTGAATACTGGCACTACGAGTTCAATGGTGTCCTCATATTTCAATTCTGAGCACCGGTTCAAAAGTTAGAAAAACCCGCTCACACGTTTATAGAATGTACTTGAACAAAAGTTCCTAAATTTATTCCGGGCACTCCAGGCCTCGGAATTTTGCGTCGTCAATTTTCTCAGACTCGTAAAATTCCCATATATTAAAAAAACAATTTATATGGAAATTCCGGGGATTTACAGAGCATATGAGGTAACCCCTTTTTATGTTTTATTTTCCCTAGGATACCAGGAAGTGTTTTGTGATTGATATAGAGAAACATGATATGGGGAATAATGGTGTTCTAAAAGAAAATAGTCTATGTAATTTATATTTTCAAATGTATGTGAAATTAAAGTATGTATCTAGTTTAAAAACACTACTAAACTATAATATCCTTTGGGAAGTGATTAATTGTATCTTATTTTAATTTAATAAAGTAATCGATGATTCTAGAATCCTAGGTTTGGGGTCTTTACACTCATGTTTTTGTTATAATTTTTCCTCTCTTTATTAATCAAAGATCGCAAGAATGTTTTTAAACAAAGATGACCTTATTTATCTTTTTAGACTGATAATATTTATCTTACATATCCATATTCTTCAAAATATTTTGTGGAAGTTTTTATCAAACTTTAAGTGATTGGTAAAATCCATTTTATACTACCTTTTACTTTATTTACCAAGGTTTAAAAAGAATCATTTTAATGTTTTCCAAACAATTCATTTTTAAATTTTTACAAAAGTGTGAATGGAACATTATTTTTAATGTATATGGAATAACTGTATTTTCCCATATCCATGAACATTATTCTCTGTTTATATTCCTATATAAGTTTCCATGGGTTTTCAAGGAAAATATTTTTTTTCCATTATTCAATGAATTTTAGTTTTTATATTAAAATAAAAAGACCTTATTTTTTAAAAGGTTGATTTTTTTCAGAAATGATTTATAACTTATTTTTTGAAATAAATTTACAAAAGATTTATAGAAAGTAATTTTTTACATGTTTCTATTTGATTTTAATATCTAATCACTAGAATAATTTCCTTTCTTTAAAACCGTCAATTCTGATGAATCGATGGTCTTCTAACATCATTTAAGTATTTTTAAATTATAATTTATTTTGAAACCATTCACTTTCCTATGATCATTTTTTGTATTAATCTCAATAATTAATTGGGAATTATTTTTCTCCTTCACGTCCATATTTTTAGTGTCATTGATATATTCAATATTGCCTTAACTGTGTACCATTTTGATATAGAGTGTTAGTTGAATGAGTATTATATTTCATTTTTAGGGAAATATTAATGTTCTATATTCTTGATTCAATAGGGATATTTATTAATTAAAAATAAATATTGATTATGTATTATATTTATCATTAAATATATAAGGAATGAATTGGATATTCAAGTGATGAGTGGGTACTAGTTATAGATAGCCCTCTATGCATCAAAAAGTATCCTAAGACAAAATACGTGGCCACATTAGTTTGGTAATTGCTATATACCTAACCACACAATGAATATTTTTTGGACAAGGCCTTATCTATAAGATTTATGATTCCATGGAAGAGTTTTTGATAGTAAAATGATGAATTTACAATATTATTCATTTCCTTCAGTTAGAATTTAGTTCTTATTATCCAGGTGTTTTCTTTCATCAATGGATATAGTTCACTCTAAAGATAATGATTAAATGATACATGCATTAATTATCCACCCTACTATATTGTTATGCCTTATATACTCATTATATCTCCTAATGTAAATTTTTATTACTAATAATCTAATCTCACACTTTAGTATGTTTTATTTTCCCCATGATATGAAAAGGAAATATTTGAATGATATTACAGGTTGCAATAAAATTTTTCATGTTATGGTTTATTTTTCCAATGTAGTATGGAAATTATGTATATATCTAGTCTCCTAATACCACTAAAATGATCAATAATTCATGGTGTGATTATTTATACAATGTACCAATAAAATAAAGTAGACACCAACTTTGGGTTAATAGATTTAGGGTCTTTCCAATAATATTCTATGATATATAGATATCATATATAGGATTCCTTAGCTAGTCATATTATACAGCTTGAGTGAATCACAAGGCTGTGGAACATATGCTACATTTCATTTGGTACTACTATGATACACTTAAGGAATTGTAATTCTATGAGATTAATGTTTAAATATCTATAATTTATTGACTATTATTTATTAAACAAAACGTATGGGAGAATACATTCACAAGATTAATATATGAATGATCATATATTTACTCTTGAATTTCATAACACATGTGTAAATGTTATGATAACTCAAGAAAATTTTGAGGTTTATATAAAGGAGTCTTGTCCATGAGTCTTGGGTATGCACTCCTCAAGTAAGCTCTTGGTCATCTCCCTATTCCTCTCAAAGCTATCTTTTTCCTTTTTCCTTTCTATTTTGGGATACTAAGATATTGTAGAGGAAAAAAAGGTCTTAGACAAACCATTTGATTGATTTGGTATAGCCCATGGATATTCTAAAAAGGGAAAAGTTTAAAGATGATTCCTAATGATCCTTATCAAGCATTGAATGATGATATTATCAATAATAAACCACAGTGTAAGATACACATTCTTTTTTCCCATTTTATTCAGTTTTAGTTTCAAAGGTATGGTGGTCATTGGATTTATGGTTTTCTTCATTTTCAATATAATTTTTAATAATTAATTGGTCCTTATTAACCTAATACATCAAAACACATGAAACATCTAGATTAAGGAAAACACTACATTCTATGATCAATGGTGTGATCATAAAAATTTTCTAGAATCATTTTACATGATAATTAACCATTTTTTCTTAGAAAATGAAAAGTGCATGCGTGTGATATTGTAAATATTTAATTATTTAATTATAACACCCTAAAATTTTAATATATGATTTTCTTTAATTAATTTAATGTGTTTGATAGAATGATTTAAATGAAACAAAAAACTAAAATAAAACCATGATATATATTAATAAAAATATAAATATAAAGTATGATCATTAAAACCTAGATATTAAATTAAAGGGAATGTATAAGAGTAACCAATTAATAAATATTTATATTAATAAAATAATTAATAGTTTTAATTTGAATGAAATTCAATTTGTATAGATAAAAGAACTAAGAAAATCACTTTATGCTTAAAAATATATATTTTCTAATATTGGGGTTTTATTTCAAGAAACTACGTATATTATGATTATATTATAATAAAATATATTTAAAATATTAAAAATATATTACCAATAAATTAATTACTAATTTATATAGAATAATAATAAAGTATAACTATTTAAAAAATGATTTTCAAATATGAATAGTGTAAATACCGTTTTTACAAATAAGATGACTTTTAAATTTTTTTAGCATATGAGTATGAAATTTAAATCCATTAAGTATTTTTGTAAGACCAAATATGTATTTTATATTCGAATTTATAATTTTAAAAATTATATTTTTAATTTAAAAACTAATATTTTATATTTTTGAACATAAATAATATTTTATAATTTTTTTAATACATTATGCATATTTATTTTAAAATTAATTGGCATATATTTTATAAATTTAATAAAATGGAATCAATTTAAAATTTAAAATCAGTGAGTCCAAATTATCTAATAAGGATCACTTTATTTTTAGTCATAAAAATTAATTTACCTTGGGTAAAATCTTATTATGATGGTAGAAAATAAAATGTGAAAGTAATAATTCAATGGGTAAAGTTCTTGGAACATGATAAAATCATGCCAATATTTGAGTTTATGAGGGGTGGATCTACCTTATATATTTAACACTCAATTATTTATAAATTTTAGATCCACTTGACATATTTAACATGTGACCCCTTTATTTAACGTTGAAATGGAAATATTTACAAAAATTCATTTCTCACCACTTATAAAAGATACCTCTCACCACCCTTCAAGTAACTCCTAAAAATTATCTTTCCTCCTTATAAAATACCCTTTTTTCCTTCTCTTAGAATAATCTTTCATCCTATTAAGATTATGGTCAAAATAATTTATCTTATCTTTATAATTCTTCAAAATTATGATATATCACATTAATAATCATCTAATAAGATCATTATACTTCTATTATATCTATATTTCAACTAAACCACATCATAGTCACCTGAATAATCATGGTAGGTACATGTTTGAGTCAGTTTAAGAACCCCCTTGAACATTATTATTAATCTATATCATGGATGAATATGAAAAATTATTTACTAATATAAAATGATATAAACATGTAAATAATGTTTTTTGTGCTGTTAAGGTTATATCATCATTTAAATCATTAATTAGTAAGCATCATAATGATGATTTTGGAAGTGTGATTCAAGGTGAAGTAATGGGTAGTGATTGATTTATCTTAGGAATGAGGAGTGGTGGAGCCCTCTACGAATGCTATCACTATGGTGATTGAAGCCATGATAGGGATTTGATGACATAAAATCCCAAATTAGGTACTTCATTATTTTTTGTAAATATTTTTTGTACTCATTTTTTTATGGGCCTACACTATTTCTTTGGATGGGACCTTGATGATAGTGAATGAGAGTAGAATTTCTGACAGAGGATCAAGTGCTGGAGGATACTCTCAGTAGTCTGTGGCTTGGTAATAAAAGGACCTCCCTAATAGTGGAGAACTTAAGGAATCCAATGTTGACCTTAGGAAGTAAGGAGGGGGATGATGAAGTATTTGGGACCCTAGTGGTGGAAAAGTGGACAATTATAATGCGAGGTTTTAAGAGGTTATGTTACTCACATAACTGGTTATAGAGGAACCACATTGATAGAAATGATGGAGGAACAAGTTATCAATAAGCTGGCAGAGACCTCAGGTAATGTATGGTCACGATCTCAGGGCATAAAGAACAACCTCGCGATGCGGGGCATGTGAAAACCTTAGTATAATGTAAGAGGCATGATAGAAATTGATTCCTCAAAGGTGGTGGTTGGAAATTTTTAATCGATGATGATGGTTAATGATGGAGGATCTCAAAGATGATGTCAAATTCTTCATACTAGAATTGGATGGTGACTTTTTTCCTGGTAGTGGTGGAATATAGGGTCGCTCGATGGTGGGGATGGAGTTCAGGAACAAACTAGCTATGAAATGGGAATTGGATACCAGATGGTGATTTCAGGTTTTGGGGAGATAGATACAACCTTGAGAAATAGGATGACCTTAGGAAATGATGACCTTAGGATGAAAATTGCATAGGCGTGTGATAGCTACCGATGAAATCCCTAGGAGTAGCAGAAATGAAATTGGGAATGGTGCATGATCATGGGACATAAAATGCTGGACTAAGAATAGTTGGCACATATACCAAATAGGTAGGGAAATCATGTAGCAAGGTAATATGGGTAGTAGTTCCAAGACCAGTGAGCATTTAGGGTATTTTATTTTGAGATGACACTATGTTTCTATTTTTGTAGTCTTTGGGTATATGCTTTACAAGGTATTTATACCATATCTTTATGTTTTAACTTGAGTGTGTTTATTTTTATTAATTTTTTTGAGGTCATGGATTTGGTTCTTCAATTCCATGGCCAAAATATCTTGATTAATAGGATGTGTATTAGGAAATATTATAGGGATAGAATTTTTAACTATTATAAGATGATCTCAGGTATTTCATTCTCTCTCTATCAATAATTTCATCCTCAATATTATGAAAAAATTTATGTATTAAATAAATGTGGGAAATCCTTCCTTATAGCTTCTTTTAGATCCCTGCTTTCCTTTTCTAGTTTGTTATTTCTCCAAATAACCTTCAATAAATGATTTTTTTTATTTTTAAACACTTTCTATCTAGTGTCAAAAATCTAGGATGGATATTTATAGTAAGATAAATTAGGTTCCAATTCTATTTCATTAGAGGTGATCACATGCATTGAGTTTGGTATGTACATACTCTATAATGAGATATAAAATACATCATGAACTTTAGAGATGTTAGGTGGAATTTATAAATGGTAATCCAAAAATCTAATTCTTTCCAAAATTTAAAATGGTTCAATTTAACATGGACCTAGTTTCCATTTCTTACTATACCTTATAACACCCTTCCATGAAGACCCCATTAAGAAAACATGATACCCTTCTTGAAATTTCATATCCTTCCTTTAGTTATTGGCATGGATCTTTTTCCTACTGTGAGACGCCTTGATATAACTCTAAATAGTTCTCACTTTCAAAATTTTCTCCTAAAAAAGTTCTTATCCTAAAATATTCCTTTCACCCACTTCATCCCAACAAAATGGTTTATGAAATATTTTCCCATACAATGCTTCGTATAGTTTCATTTTAATGCTAAAATGAAATCTCTTATTATAAAAAAATTCCATTAAAGGTAAATACTAATCCCATGTACCTTTAAATTCAAGTGAGCATGACCCCAACATGTAAAATAATGTTTGAATAATTCTTTTAGACTATATATCTATCTATGGATAATAAGTATCACTTATATGTAGCTTATTTTCTAGAGCCTTATGAATAATTTTATACAATTCCAATGTAAATCATAGGTCACAATCAAATATAATCAAAATAGTTTCACCGTAAATCCTATCAACTATATTTTTATAGATTTAAGTGAGGAACTCAAGATGTAAATCTCCCTTAAAGTAAGGAAATGTTCAGAATTGGTAAGGTAATAAAAAATAAAATATATGGAATCATTTCTTTTAGAAGTATTTGGAAATCCAATGAAAAAGTTCATAAAAATATTATCGCACTTCTATATAGGAATAAGGAAATGTTTTATTTATCCTTTAGGACCTTATCTATCAGCCTTTAAATATTAACAAACCAATAATCTTGATATAATCATCAATTTCCTACTTCATATTATCCCACAAAAAATATTCCTTCTAATACCAATAGATTTTGTTGCTACTAGAGTGTATATAGGAATTTGAACAATTAGATTCATATAGAAATTCCCTTTTTATCTTAGGTATGGATAAAAAATATAGGCTCTTTTTGAATTTTAGTACATCAACTTCATAAAAAAGTCTACAAAATCTCCCTCATTCATGAAATTTATTTTTTTATAAACTCCTATCATCAAGCTGAGACATTTTTATCTTCTATAGTAAAATGTATTGAAAATTATTTATAAAACAAGTGATATTTCTCCTTCTTTAATGATTATTATATCCAAATTTCATAAATACATGAATATAGGTTCCTTTTTTATCCTCATTTAAGTCATAATTCCATGATATTTTCTTCTTAATGCATCAATCACCTTATTTTCCTTTCCATGGTAATAGTGTATTGAGAAATCATAATCCTTGAGTATATCTATCCATCTCATTGTAGGACCTCAAAACACCATAAGAGGGGAGGTGTTAATTAGGGTGTTAAGTTTTTATTTTAAAGTTATAGATATTATTCCCACATTGGTAGGAACTTTTTAATCCTTTCTGATGGGATCATATAGTAATCAAACATTCACATGTAGAGAGACAAAATAATAGTTTTACTTAGTTCACCACTAAGGGATAGTCCAAGGAGCATAAGTCAACACTATTTCAGTCATATATAAACCCACTAATCTCCACTATTTATGGAATATAGAAGTTTAGACATAGTTAGTCTATTTGATCTGCACTACCTTTACAATATTTTAGGGATAAACCGATGCCTCCCTCGAAATGATTCCATTGAATCCACTAGATCAATGATTTGGGTGAAGTATTAATAAATTTAACAACTAGAAGGTCACATCGGTAGATTGGAATTTAATTTTTTGTCTGTCACACCCGGATTCTCAATTATATGATTTGTTTCTAATCTTCTTTTGGTTCTCAATTTTCACTTGGTTTTCGGGTTTTCTGGGTTAATATTTTTGTGTGTCAGATATCTTTGATCTAATTCCTTAGTCTTGGGGGTATTTTATGGTATTTTTCCTTGTATTTTTTCAAGGGTATGGTGTGGGGATGAGATTTCTTGGAATTGGATTTGTGACACTACTAGTGGAACCTTTTGTGGGATATGTTGTTAGGGTGGTTTATACCCTTGAGTTAGATGAGTCTAGGGGTGAAAAGTTGGTTTTATTTTGGGCATTATTTCCACCTATCCCTGGCCTATCTCTCCCCCTATAATTCCCCCCTTCCCCCTTGATTTTTGAGTAAAATGGAATGTTTTTGGGTGGCCAAAATAGGCTACCCGATTTGGCTGCACAGTCTTTTAAACCATGCAGCCAAACCGTGAAACCCTGTCCTTCTTGTCAAAAAAATTTCATAATTCCCATTTTTCCCATCCAAAATAAATTATAATCCACCCCTTTATCACCCATTTAGACCCTAGCATCCATGGTAGGTCTCCAAGCTCCCCAAACCTCCCTTGGAACTCATTTTTAAGGGGTTTTTGGTGAAGAATCCTCAAGATCTTTCAATTAAGTGAATTCCATCTTGGTATCTCCCATATTCCTCTGGTTTTCTTTCCTTTTATTAATGTTTCCTTTTGTAAAGAATATATGTTTCATACCTAGGGTTTGATTTTTTTTCTTGGTTAAAATCTTGAGGTTTAGATTTGTTTTCACCCCCTTGTGGTGTGGCGATGGTGCGGTTGAAGTTTTGCACCATGATTTGGGGTTTTTGACATCTATCGTAGGAGATTCCGTGTGTAATCATACTAAGACGAGTTATCTTTTCTTTATTTAAATTTTTTCATGATCATATTCCATTGTTTTTGGTGTGAAAATAATTATTGGTATCATTAGTTAAGTGGTTGATTCTAAAGTGGAATTGTTGTGCAAAAATGAGTGTTTTTCATGTGTGTTTTTTGTTTTATCAATTGGGGGTGCTTTAGGGTTCATGAAATGATTTTATTAAATGGTTTTATGGATTAAAATTATGGTTTTTTGTGATATTGGTATGCATTTAGTTTCAAAAGTTGGGTTTTAGGTGTTTTTTTATGGGCAAAGCGTGGTTATACTTCTTGGAATTATTTTATGAAAATTTCAAATGGTTTATTGATTTATATAAGAGGTGCAATCATGTTGGAAAATAGTTTTGGTAGGAGTATGTTTCTTAAATGGTACATTTTTATGTGAAAGGGGCTATTATGTGATGTTCACCATATTGGAAATGTTTTATAATTTTTTAAAGTATTTATTGAATTGTGAAAGAGATGTGAAACATGTTGTGGGGTGTTTTGGTATGAGTGTGATGTTAAAAATAATTTCAATGTAAAAAGGGTATTTTGTGACATATGTGTGAGATTTTTGATGTTTTTATCATTTTTAAATTTTATATTCATGTGGAAATTGTAGTTTATAAAATGTAGAACTTGTTTGAGCACAAAAGGGAAACCCACGTATTTAGGTGGGCGGACGTGTACTAGTATGCTAGTGACCCAAAGTGGTTCTTATCTATTTCACATAGAAAGTTTGAAAATGAAAAAAACAACTAAAATATGACTATGATGATGTCTAGGACCACTAGGTTATGAATGGTTATCCTACTAGTGGCTCATGTGCACGAGAACATATATTTATTATATTTACTTTCACTGAGATACGAGGTTCATGGGGATCACCACTAACTAGTGCCTATGGGTGTTTCCATGACTAGTTCTCATTGAATATATGATGTTCAACATCAACATATGGTGTTTTTGGATGGAAAATTAATTATCAAGTTGGTTTTATTCGATATTTTCCTTTCATTAAAATATCCCACTTGAAAACTATTTAGTTTTAAAGTTGCATATTTTAGAAACAGTTACTAGCATTTCTTATTTACAAAACTTAAAATGATTTTTCTTTTAAATTGTTTATCACATGGAATATTACAGGGTTGGAATCCTATTGAGCTTTTTATCACACCCTACTTACAACCTTGGGTGTAATTATACTTGATTATCTTTTTTGTAGGTTTTGGTAAAGTTTTTATTGCTAGTGGTTTGGGTTTCTAGCAGTTCCCCTTGGTGCAGTGTCATGATATGGCTTGAGGGTGATGCCCCTTACCATAGGGCGGTTCTTGGGATATCTATTTAGGATTTATTTTGTTGTTGTAGTTTTTGGTCTTTTTATAAATATTTTTTCTTAATTCTTAATTTTATTAAAGAGTTGTTTGGTGTAAATTTTAATATTCAATTTATTTGTTGTATTTGGTTGTATTATGTTTCTAAACTAATGTAAATCATTCCCAAACACTCATATATGATACCCATGATCTTGTGCCAGCCCATGGAGATCAAGGACACCCTTCAAGACTTTCCATGGGCCATGTTTGGTGCTGGTTTTGACAGAGGCCATATTCAGTTCGTGACAAAATGGTATCAGAGGAGGTTCGCTCTTTTCAGGTCATGTAATTTTGGGAAAGAGTCTAGGTAGACTAAAGATAGGATTGTTAGGAATTGATATTACAATTACAAGTAGTGTTCCTGACCATCAAACCTCATTAAGGTATTCATGTAAGCATGGGATGTTGGGTTTTATTTGAGTTCTTTTGTTATCATGGTTTGTTGATGACTTGATAAATGAAAAGAGAGTTGGGTTAATGGTCTTAGTGAGATTTTAGGGCTATGAAAGCCATGTGGAGTTGGGTATATTTCCCTAGAACATGCTCTGTGATGGTGAATTTATTGTTTTATGGCCTTCAACCATATTTCTAATCCACCCTCAAACACTAATTACCCCTCTCATTTTCTTGTGTCTCTTTATATTGGAATTTTTGAAAATTGTTTTTAAAGAAAAAAATAAACTGATTTTAAGAAGTGTTAATTTTTGTGAAATGATTTTCTAGTAAAGTGAAAATGGTTTGATTTCTAAAAAAGTAGAAATAAAATTTCATAATTTTTTTGAAATGGTTAATTGTGTGTTTGCACCTCTTTTGAAAGTTTGAAATATGTTAAAGGGGGTTTTGAAAATGTGTTTCAAGTAAAATTTTCTAAACCATTGAAAAGTGTTTTGAATTGAATTAAGTGTTTTGGAATTTATGTGTGGGTTTTAAAGATGGATTTTGAATTGATAATTAAATGGATTTTAAAAAGTTTCATGAATTTTTGGGGGACTAGTTTTAAATGAGGATAAATGAGTTTTTAAATGAGTGGGTATAGGTGAAATGGAGTTTGTCATAAAACCGAAAGTGTTTTGAAATGGATCGAGATGATTTGAAACTAATCTGTGTGACCTGAAAGTGAGTTTTTATTTTAATGTTTAGTAATTTTCATAAAATATTTGTATTATTTGAATTGGGTTTTGATTTTGTGGTTATCAATTTTGATAAAAAGGAATTTTTAGTTGAATTTCTTTGTTTTGGAAAGTGGAAAGAATGTTTGTTTTAACCTTTGGTATTTCCACGAGTAACCAAATGCATGGATTTACATGGGAAAGTGGATGGTTAAGGGAATGAATAGATGAGTTCAGGTATGTATATGAGGAGGGTGCTCAGTGTGGCACAAAAAAAATCATGTGTGAGGCCCATGGGGTACCATTGTTGGATTCGCTAACCACATACCCATTTATTTTCAAAGGGATGATTTTAAAGGTATCTCTAATGAATTGATAACCGATTTGGGTGGCATGTATTATGTGTTTTTGGACATGTTGTAGTGGGGTGTATTTAGTTTGATAACCCCTCTTGTTTGAATGATGTTTTGGGTTTTTGTGTTTTTAGTAAGTTGGGTTGAAGTATTGGTTTGTGGTCTCTTTTAATAACTATTTTTGGAATCCCTTGTGTTTTTTACCCTCATTTGATCGGTTCAAGTTTGTGGTATGTTTTGACCAAATGATAAGATTTTCCGGGTCCTTGGGTTTTCTTTTTGGCTAGGGTACTCCCCCATTAAGAGTTAATGCATGATTGTTGTGTGGCCCATGGTGATTCTCTATTGGAAGATCCTCTAGTTGATCAATATAAAGACTTTATTCTAGAACTTTGGAGATTGAGTCTAACCATATTCTTTTTTAATTATGTGGATCCTCTTATAGATGTATATTGGTTGTGGATGGTTTAAATATACAATCTTTTATTAAGTTTCCTAAGTCTTTAAAGGTGAAAGAAGTTTGGGGTTTCTAGTGCAAGATGTTGTCTATGAGGGCCTCTAGGTTCTTCGTCAGTCTCTTCGAAGAAAGGGTTCGTGTTAGCCACCAATGTAAAAAAATATGGTCATTTGAGGCTATTATAGTTGCTTATAGTAGTATCATGCTACTTATAACTCTATCAAAGGTTCCACTCCTGGTAGTGTCTCTGTCAAATGTGAGGGTCATGTTCATTGATGTCCTACAATGTTTTGTTTGCTTCTAAGGACAAAGGTAGATATTGAGGAATCTTTCAAGGGATTATTCTTAAATAGAAGCATGTTCCTCTTTTAATAATTTTTAATTCCTTGTTCTAAGTAAGGGTGTATTCCACGTGTTTTCATACTGTTGTTTCTTATTCAGAGTAAAATTGGTGATTAATGTACATGGACTAAGTCTCTCTCTTAGTGAAGGTTCCATGAGAAGGTAAGTGGATGGAGGAATGTGTTGTGCCCTATTTATATTGTTGGATTAGGGTGTAATCACTTTGAAACCAGAGGAATATGTTTTTTTTGAGGTTTTTAGAGCCTAACAGTGAGGTAAGTGATGCTTCAATCATCTGAGCTCCAGCCATTGATCCTGGAGTGAAGTTGGTGCCTATTTAGGGAAATCCCAGGGTCATTAAAACCTTTGGTCTAATTCCAATCTTCGGTATGAAAGATGGGAAGAGTTTAAAAATACAGTATTTTTATCTTGCTCCAGTTGTTCCCATTTTGTGGAAAGCGGTGGGAGGACCTCATTCCCATGTTATATCGTAAGTTAATAATTTTTCCCTTGGGTTCCCTTTGAGTTTTTGTAGAAAAGTTTAAAATTTGGTCTAGGCAGGTTGAAGAACATGGTTTGCACACGGTTAGAAGTAACCATGCACCAACCTAGGGAACTATGTAATAAGGGAAAATAGCTACCACACAGTCTCCACACGACTGTGTGGCTAGGATCAGGTAAAAATGGAAAGTTTCCTCTTTGGATAGAATGATCTTCACATTTAGCTCATGGTTTCCTAAACTGTGTGATCTAACCATGTGGCTGTGAAAACCCTTTAAAACTCTAAGGTGTTTTCATGTCGGACCATTCTAGTCAGTTAAGATGGTTGGTTCTTATGGTGGGTAGACCCACCATGGGTCTCACGTAGGTTATCTTGAAAAGAGTCTAATATTAGTCTACCCCTTATATAGGGGAGTCTATTTGGGCCTCCACCTGTTGGTGTCCAAATTTTGTCTCGGGAAATTGAGTTTTCTCTTATAGTGGGGAGTCCATCAGTGCCTCCCACGGTTGGTGTCCTGATCCCATATTGGGATATTATGTTGTCGCTTATGGTGGGAAGTCCATTTGGGTCACTCTATATTAGTGAATTGGTTTTCTCCTTGGTGTTGTCTTGGTAGTAGGTAGTCTTGTTCGGAGCTATCTAGCTATCGATTTCTTTCTTAGGTAAATGTAGGATTGGAGCACACCCAATGGTTTTGTTTAAGTGATGTTGTAGTGGTGTTATTCATGTTTATTTTCCATTTCATGTGGATTTCTTGAGATTTGTCTAGTAGTGTTTGATGTGTTTTGTTTTGGGACACATTTTTAATATGTTTGATTGTTCTAGGTAAGTGGGGTATGTTTTGGCTGGTGAGAGTATATCTTCCTTTGTCCGATCAACTGGATGTGTTTTATCCTTTTGGGGGAAGGAAAAACTTCAAAATGGAGTCCGTCTTGGTCTATAGATTGGGTTTTGTTTTTCATCTATCATTTATGTGGATTTATAGGGGTAGAAATCTTTATCATGGGTTGAATTGTCACACCCTGATTTTCAATTCTATTATTTGTTTCAAATCTTCTTTTGGTTCTCAGTTTTCACTTGGTTTCCAGGTGTTCCAAGTTTATATTTTGGTCTCTCGAATGTCTTTGATCTATGTACTTAGTCTTGGGGGTATTGGATGGTACTTGTACTCATATTTTTTCAGAGGTATGGTTTGAGGATGAGGTTTCTTTGAATTATATTTGTGACACTCCTAGTGGCACCTTTTGTGGGGTATGTAGTTGGGGTAGTTTATACCCTTGAGTTAAGAGTCTTGGGGTTAAAAGATGGGTTTATTTTGGGTATTATTTCTACCTGTCCTTGTCTTGTATCTCCCCCTTTAATTATCCCTATCCCCCTTGAATTTCTAGTAAAATGGAATGTTTTTGGGTTGCCAGAATAAGCCACATAGTTTGGCTGCACGATTTGTTAAACCATACATACAAACCATGCTACCCTATCTAGCTCATTATTTTTTTGTAATTCCCATTTTTCCCTTTCGGAATAAACCCTCATCCCCCCTTTATCCCCAATTTTGACCCTAGTAGCCATGGGATGTCTCCAAGTTTTCCAAAACTCCCATGGAACTCATTTTTGTAGGGGTTTTTGTTAGAGAAACCTCAAAAGTGAATTCCTTCTTGATATTTTCCATCTTCCTTTGGTTTTCTTTCCTTTTACTGAAGTTACATTTTTTACAGAAGATAGGGTTCATACTAAAGGTTTGATTTTGTGTTTCTTGGTTCAAATATTTTGGTTTAAAGTTCATTTCCATCCCCTTGTGGTGTGGCGGTGGTGCTGTTGATGTTTCACACCAAGATTTGGGGTTTTGACATCTATGGTAGCCGATTCCATGTGTATGAATCCTATGATGAGTTATATTTTCTTCATTTACTTTTTTCTCACAATAATTTTCATTTTTTAGTGTGAAAACAATTTTTGGTCTCATTAGTTAAGTGGTTGATTCTAAAGTGGCTTTTTTGTGTGCAAAAAATGAGTGTTTTTCATGTGTGTTTTATGTTGTATCAATTGGGGTTGCTTAATGGTTCATAAAATGATTTTATTAAATGGTTTTAGGGATGCCAATTCTGGTTTTTTGTGATATTGGTATGCATTTGTTTTAAAAATAGGGGTTTTATGTGGATTTTATGTGCAAAGCATGACTATACTTCTTAGATTTTTTTTATTAAAATTTTAAATGGTTTATTGATTTATATAAGAGGTGCAATCATGTTGGAAAACTGTTTTGGTAGAAGTATGATTTTTAAATGGTATTTTTTATGTGAAATGGATTGTTATATGATGTGAACCATCTTGTAAATGTTTTATGAAATTGTTTAAAGGATTTATTAAATTGTGAAAGAGATATGAAACATGTTGTGGGCTGTTTTGGTGCGAGTGTGATGTTAAAAAGAATTTGAATGCGAAAAGGGTATTTTGTGACATGTGTGTGGGTTGTTTGATGTGTGTATGATTTTTAAATGGAATATTCATGTGAAAATGGTATTTTATAAAATTTGTAACTTGTTTGATCACAAAAGAAAAACCTAGGTATCTAGGTGGGCAGATATGTACTAGTATGCTAGTGATCAAGAGTGGTTAATCCCCATTTCACATAGCAAGTTTGATGATGAAAAAACTAACTAAACTATGATGATGATATTGTTGGGGACCACTAGTATATGGATGATTCTACTACTAGTGACTCATGTGCACGAAAATAGATATTTAATATGGTTACTTTCACTAAGATACAAGGTCCATGGGGATCACAACTAACTAGTTACTAGGGGTGTTCCCGTGACTAGTCCTCATTGAATATATAATATTCACCATAGTCATATGGTGTTTTTGTCTAGGAAATTCATTATCATTTTGGTTTTATTTAAAAATTTCATTTCTTTATAATATCCTACCTGAAAACTATTCAGTTTTAAAGTTTCATCTTTTAGAAACTATTACTAGCATTTCTTATTTAAAAAAATTTCAATGATTTTTGTCTTAAAATGTTTATGACATGGAATATTCCTAGGGTGTAATCCTACTGGGATATGGATCACACCCTAATTACACCCTTGGGTGTAAGTAGACTTTTTTATCTTGGTCGCAGGTTTTGGTAAAACTTTTAGTTCCGGTGGTTTGGTTTCTAGAAGTTCCCCTTAGTGTAGTGTGATGAGATGGGTTGAGGGTGATGCACCTTACCATGTGGTGGTTGTTGGGATTTCCATCTTGGATTTATTCATTTGTTTTAATCTTTGGGATTTTTATAAACCTTGTTTATCAATTATGAATTTTATTAAAGGCTTGTTTGAGGGAAATTTTTAGATTTATTTTATTTATTGTATTTGGTTGTCTTATGTTTCTAAACTTGGGTAAAGAATTCCCAAAACCTCATTTATGATACTCAGGAACTTTTGACAGCCCATTGGGACTAGGAACACTCTTCAAGACTTTCCATGTACTAGGTTTGGTGCCTGTTTTGATGGCGACTGGATTCGGTTTGTGAAATTGTCCATGAATATCATGAGACTCTACTTACACCGTAGTCCCGAGTTGATGTACTTCAAAGCACTGTTTAATTAAACAACATGTTCAACCCTACTTTTCATGAAGAAAATTCGTGAATCTCCTTCATGATGCTCATAACCTTCATAAAGAAAACTTCCTTCATGGAACACTAAGTCATCGCACCATAAACAGTCATCACAAAACACCTTTTTATGAGATACCTAAGAGTTGGCCAAGACTAAGAAAATATTTTCATAATTCTGAGGATCATAATGAATAACCGATTTTTAAATATCTTAGACTTCGTGAATTTAGAATGATTCATCCTTTTCTACAATTATTTTCTAGTGAAATGAATTGGGCGAAGCCACCTATTTATAGGCTCATCCTTTTGTGAAGATCCCACACCTCCAGTGGATTTTTTGCAAACCTACAAATTCATGTCCACAAAGATCCTTCATTCATGAATCTCTAGTGAAATTTAACCCATTAATGAACATTATAGTAGTCATAAATAATCACTATAAACTCACCTCACACTCGAAATTCTTTTTTGTAGTCACGAAGAATCACAGTCTTTCCATCATATATTCACGAAGCTTGTTTAGGATGCTTGATTTATTCATGAAGCTCAACCTTTGTGAAACCTAGTCTTCATGAAACTCAATACTTTACCATATTTGAGAATATTTGTTACCATAAAACAACGTTACTAAAATCTTGTTCCTTCCTCCTGATTCTGAGCCCAAAATTTGTCAAACACTGGGAAATGATGCCACCTTCCACACTACAACCATCTTGTATTATAAGATCACTTTCCTTGAAAACTCCCTAATCATCCTAGTCTTGATTGAAAAAAATAAAAACAAGACTCGATTTATAGCTGTGAAAGGTTGTGGTTCCAACAATCCCTCCCTTTGGGTTTTTTTGGAAATATATAGATGAATTTAATAAATCACCTACTACTATCAAAACCTTCAAGGCGAGAAACTAATCATGCAACTCGGTAAGTCTATTTGAGAAAAGATCAGTGTAGAAAATAAAAGGGGAAGTATGAATTGGGTTATCTTGGTTTGGAATTATTAAATATTTCTAAGCTAAGCTCTAAGAAATATGAACTATTTACTTAGAACACATTACTTTCATTGTTTCATATAATCATTGCATATTATTTCCTCCTAATACCTAATTCTCCTCGTGACACAAAAGCATTACATGGTTTGTTAAAATCTTGAAACCTTAAAACCTCTATAATGTTGGATTTATCTATTCCCCCCTTTCAAAATAAACCCAAAAAACATATATTTATAATTATATAGCTTAAAATAAACTCCCCATGGATCATACATCCCCCATAAACCCGCATCACACTTCAAAATAAATTAAAATAGTTAACACAATTGGGGAGAGGGGACTAACTGTAACCTCCTCATGCACTGGGAGGTGGTTGAGCCCCAAAGTTCAAATTATATTTCTAAAACACATATGATGCCAATGGATTATTCCAAATGTGTTCCCCTTGTTCATTAGTTCTAACATGCTCCATTTTAATTACACATTTTTCAACTTTTTTCCGTGACGAAGTGATATTTGATGTTAATGTGTTTTGTATTAGAGTGATGAACCAAAATATTCGTAAGATAGATTGTGCTCTTGTTGTCATAGTGAATTACTATCAAGAGTTTCAACTCATCACCAATATTATTAAGTTGTTTCTTCATCCACAATAGCTAAGTGAAATCCTTTGCAGTAGATATATACTCTGCTTCAACCGTACTAAGAGGAGTGATTTCTAGTTTCTTTCTCAACCAACCAACACATTTATTTACAATGAAATAATTATCCACCACTTGTGGAATTTATATCCACCACATCTCCAGCCCAATAAGAATAAAAAATACTGATAATTGATTATATCTTCCTACAACAAATTATACACCAAAATTGAGAGTATATTGAATGCATTTCAAGATTATTTTAACTGATTCCAAATTCTCTTCCATTGAATTACATTGAAAGAAGACCACTAAGAATGTTATAAATATGATATTTATCCATGTTATTGTCCTGTATATTAAGATTATAATGATTTTACTATATAGAGTGGGATCTATAGAAGTCCCATCCTTATGATTTCGAAGTTTTTCCCAACTTCAATCAGAGTCTACATATGTTTGGATTCATGCATGTTAAATTTATTCAGAAGACGTCTGGTATATTTTCCCTAAGACATGAAGGTGTAACCCATATTTTAAAACACCTACATCCCTAATAAGTATGTGAGTTCACCAATCATATAAATAGAAAATTCTAATTTCATGTGATTTGAAAATTCTTCCACTGATCCCTACCCACTTCTGCTGAAAATAATTCCATCTACATAAAAAAATTATAAATTAATATTTTAGATAATTCTTCACATTGTGATTATGGTCAAAACCTCATATTTTAAATTTCATCTTCTTAATATAATAATCCAGTCAAGAATTTCACACTCATGGTGCCTACTTCAGAACATAATGTGTCTTTTTTAATCTATAAATCTTTATTTCACCATTACTAATAAAAAACACTGGTTGTTCAATGTAGACATATTATTCAACAAAAACATTTAATAATTCCATTTTTTTACACATATTATAGACTTTGTACCCTCTTTGAATATTCATGGAAAGAAAGAGGCTAATATACTGTAGTTTAGCCACTGGAGAAAATTTTTCTTTAACATCAACGCCTTTAATCTGTGCATAGAATTTACACACTAATCATGCCTTATTTTTTATCACATTTCCATGCTCATCAATATTGTTTTTTAAGATCAAATTTGTTCCCATAACATTTTAATTTTTGGGTCACTTAACAAGATCCCATGTATGGTTATTATCAATATGATCCAATTATTCATTCATGGCCTTAACCCATGATTCATCCTTTGCTGATTCTTTAAATGAGGTTGGTTATAGAATTGATAAGAATACATAATGTTCTTCATTTCTTATTCTCCATATCTGCGAGGGTGATTTACAATCCCTAATGATGTTGGATTGATAAATTTATGCTCTTCTATTTATCCTGTGAATTTATGATGATGTTTCTTCATCCATGGTTTTCTATTTTGATTCTTCTTCTGAATTATCGTTGATTTGTAAGCCTTGAATGTTTTACAAGACTTCCACTATGTCTACATTTGAATTTATCCCTTTTAAACTTTATTATTCATATTCTATCATATAATTATATGAGCTCCTTGAGGTATTTATGGTTTTATATTCAATGATCTTGTCATCACTACTGTCTATAATTATTCCAAGATTATTATTATAATATTTGTAGGTTTTACTATTTATTGAACATATAATGAATATTCCCTCATATGCAGCACCAATATACTTTCTTTGATAACATTCTTTATTTTGGATGAAACATTTACTTTCAAAAATAAAAAAAAAACTTTAGAGAGGTCTTCCTTCCATACCATAACTCATATGGTGTCTTGGTTTCTCCCATAAATATAACTATTCAATTTTTAGTGTAAACTACTATGTAAAAAAATTCTTTGTAGTAATCATGATAAATATGACTCTCAATCAACATTGTTCTATCCATATTTTTCACCAGTTGATTTCTGCATTCAAAAAATAAATTTTTATGGTATTTTCACTATACCCACCTCATGATTTATTCCCAAATTTTTCTAGGTAATTTTAAAATTTAAAGTATGTGTATTCTCTTCCATTATTAGATTGTATAATCTTGATTGTGTGGCCAGTTTCATTATCAGTAATTTAGAATTATATATTCACGCAATAAAGAACATGCTATTTACCCTACATAATAATTACACATGACATTATACTATAATCATAAATAAAAATAATTAAGTTCCTATCTCCAAATATGCTGACCACATTTATTGGACCACATAAATCTGTACGGATGAGATCAAATAGATTTAATGCCCTTTTTTTCTTCTTATGATATGACTGCCAACCATATTTCCTCACATGAAATCATCACATGTATTTTATCATTCACACTTTATATTGGGAATATATCTGACTAACTTCAAATTAAATATATTTTACATTCTATGTTGATTAAGGTGACCCAACCTGTAGTTACACAAGTTGTTTTCTTCTTCAACTTTTAGGTAACAAATATTCTCTTTACTATCAACCTGGTATAAATTAGCATCTTTTCTACATACATTCATGAGAGAATTACCTATCTTTCCTTTGATAATGAACTCTTTTTGAATAAGTGTCACTATCAATACCGAGTTATAGAGTTTAATCACACTTAGAATATTATGATGAAAACCATCCACACAGAGAACTTCAATTTTCCTAATCTTGTCATTTTCCAATTCTATACATCAACTGCCTTTAATATTTAAATCATTATCAATGTCGAAACTCATTTTTCTATCAACCATTTTCTTAAAAATCACTAATAAATTTATTTTTCACATCATATGGTATGAGCGTCCACTATCAAGAATCCAGGTTCTACTATTTTTTGTAGCATTGAGAGCTATTTCTTCAAGGTTTCATTTCTCAATTTTCTTCTTTTCATTCCACGAGGTATTTAATCAAGTGCAGGTTAAATATAGAATTTCAAATCTCTTTTATATATGCATGGTTTTATCATAATAATATTACTCTTATAGATGATAATACCTATTTTTAAGAGAAAATAAACCTGGTTGGAGGGTATTGACTTTTCTCCAAGTCCTATAGGTAATGTTACACACTTTAATTACCTACAATGAATAGATTTATTACCATAGTTAAGATAATGAAAACAATATCTGTAAAAACTATTTCTTGTATATGATGAAGGACATGGTATCATTCTACTTTTTTGACTTTGAATTACTTCCACATTTAGACATCTTGTTGCCTCTTCATAGTATGACATGATATGGCCCAAAAAGCCAGAAAATTGAAATTTCATAAGAGAAAAAATATTCTCACTTTCATTCATCCTCATTTACCCTTCTTTAGAAAAATCATTTGACTGGATATCATCTATAGATACTTTAGGATAAGTTTTATCTATCTTTTCTACTTGATTTGAGGCTTTCTTTGTAAAGACATCACGTCCCTTTGTGATATGTTCAACTTTCTACTTCACTTTATTTTGACTCATATAAGTTTTTGCCTTTGATGTTTTATCATCACAAACAATTCAAGTTTTTACCATACATTTGGATCTCTGATCATTAAAGGCCTTCTATTCTCCTTCAGAATCACATTAATCTATTTTTAATACCTCTCCATCTAAGAATATTCCAAATTGTAATTTCTTGTTTGTTTCCATTGATTTAGATTCAGTTTCCAGTTTAATTCTTAGAGTAACAACTTCTTTTTCAATTCCCTTAACTATCTTATACTTCTCCTGTAATCTGGATGTATGTTCATTGGTGAATTTTTCTTTCTTTTAAATCCTAAGATTAAATTCAAAACTTATTTTTAGTTTCTAAGGGTTGTTAAATGTTCTTCCACCTCTCCTTCTAGTAGATCAATTTATGATTAAATCGGATCAACATGCTCTGATGACTCTTCTAGAATGGATCTCAAATTTCTGTATCTTTTTCTTGGAATGTAAATATTATCCAGCACACCCTCAAGTTCTACCATGAGATCAACAATACCCATCAACTAATTATCTATATCTTTTGAAAATTCAACATTTTCAACTAATTTCATCATGGAATCTTGGGTTTCAAATTTTTACTCTTGTTCTTCATCCTCAAAAATGTATTTATAATCTTATTCTAATTTACAGAAGAAACTCTTTCACTACAATTTTTTCTTTATTTTAAGTTTATCTTTTAAGGGAAAATATTCTAAGGCTTTTGTATGATTCATGCTTCACTTTCTTCATTATAGAAATTTATTGAGCACAGAGAGGAAATGTTCCCAAATCTACCACATCAAAAATAGGCTAGAGAAAGAATTACTTTAAATATACCTTAAATTATCTTGAGTTTCTTGGAAAAATGAGAAAGAAGTTAATCTTACTCATTATATTTATCAACACCATATCTGGATACCTGAAGTTTTTCCATAGACATGAAGGATAT
This sequence comes from Viscum album, assembly GCA_963277665.1. NCBI lineage: Eukaryota > Viridiplantae > Streptophyta > Magnoliopsida > Santalales > Viscaceae > Viscum > Viscum album. The sequence goes on along the minus strand of OY728131.1, from coordinate 1,220,682,699 downwards.
TTCCTTGATTATTGGAGTTGATGTATCTTCTGGTTTGAATCTCATATCATAAGACACTAAAATTCATAGCAGATCATCAAGAGAAAGTTTAGATAGACCCCTCTGCTCAAGGGATGACACTTTTAGATTATACAATAGTGGAATACTTCCCAGGATTTTTTTATAATGTAAATATCTTTAATTTCTTCACCAAGACCAAAAATTTCTCTAAAAACTTCAGTAATTCGATTAAAAAATGTATTTCCATTTTCAACAGGATTCATTTTCATATCATCGAACCTATTGTGAAAACATATAGGTTGGCCTCCTTCACTTTGTTATCACCTCAGTATATATTTTCCAATTTTTACCACATAGAATTGGATGAAGTTAAGCTCATTAACTTCAAATAAATTTGTTCAGATAGAGATGTAGTAAGGGAATTTTGTTCTTTGGTATCTTCATCAAGCATTTTACTATATGTTTCATTCATATAAAGACCTATCACATCAGTGAATTGAATCCACTACGTAGTGGGAAAAAAGAAATTGTATCCCAAGTGTAATGCCCCAACCCCAGAAGCTCGAAGCTGATGCATTATTGTATTAAATTGGCATGATTACCAAGAATAAAATATTGAATGAATGAAAAAATAAGAATGTTTGGAAAACCTGATTACATACACAAGTCTTGTATTACAAATGAATACACTAATTACAATATAATTTGTTTTCAATAATAACTTTATTCCCTATTATCATATCCTTACATATCTATCTTAGAAAACTTCTTATATTCATATGGAATTGAAAAAAAATATGGGTGATATAAAATGATTAGTAAGGGTAAGTGCACAATGTCAGGAACCAGGCAGGGTCGTCATCTGACCTGGTGCCTGACGCGGTTCGTGGTAAGACCCAAGGGGCATTCCCAATCCCCACGGCCAGGCACAAGTTCCCAGGTACCAAAAAAGTTCAAGGGAATGATTTACCCTAAATGAGAGACATAAAAACAATCAAAAAGATAGATAAACTGAAACTAAAAAACTATCAATCAAACATGACCTTAAACTAAAAACAAACATAAAGGTCTACAACTTGAACCAATAACTAAAAATAAACGACAACAATGGAAACTAAGACTCTTACTCAAACCTACCAACAAAAAGAGAGGGCACATCAACACCACCATGCATAATAAGACCAAGTGAAACATGAACCACCATCGCTGAAAATGATGTCACATCCTAGACTACACAAGAAACACGGTCTACATACACCCAAAGGTGTATGAAGGGTGTGAGTGAAAATCCCAGTAGGATGTCACACAATAAAAAGATTCCATACCATAACACCTAAGAGATAATGTAACATGCTTATTTAAAACCATACTTTTAAAACACTTTGTTTTTAAGGAAAAAATTTAACAAGTTTAAACTAAAGAAAAATACAACACTAGGAAAATCCATTTCACAAACATTATGTTAAAGTGAAAAATAAAATTTACAAAGAACACACACATACACAAGTGGTCCTCTATATTCCAATAGAGGGCACCATGTCATGGGTAGTAGAGTACTGTGGGTAAATCCCCTAAGGTTTATCTAACTCGAGTGGGGCCCTAAAACATTGTATCTCGGTGAAAAAGTAACCATAAAATATCCATTCTCATGCACATGTGCCACTAGTAGGGAGTATACCCATAACCAAGTGGCCCCCCATCATCATCATCATCACAATCATAGTTTATTTAGTGTTGTCATATTTAAGCTTGCTATGTGAATCAGGGGCCAATCCCCATGGGATAACTAGAAAACTAGTTCTAGGATGGCCACCAAGATACATGGGGTTTCCCTTATGATCAATCATGTTCTACATTCACATAGTATATCACTTTCACATATCACAAACCAAATAAGACATTACACACAAAGGCCACCATTTTCATACAAAAACCACTTTAAAAACACATGAACACCAAAATTACTTTCCAAAATACAATTGTCGTTACTTACTTATTTCAAAAATACCCATTTGGAAACACTTAAATAATAACATAATCAATTTTTGAAACATAGAAAGCCTTAGTAAACATCACAACAAGGTCTTACACAATAAACATACCTCATTTCAAAAAGGAAATCCAAAAACACTACTTTCAAACCATCCAAATAAATTAATACATCTTTTAACTATTTATTAAACCATTTTAATAAAAAACAGGAATACTTTACACCAAAAACCATTTGATTCGATTTAGTGACTCTATTTTAAAACCAAATACCCAAGGTAACCATATCAAAATATGTTTTCCATTGTTCGACAATTTGTATCTCAATTTCAAAAGTGCACAATAAGGAAAACACACCCAAAGTGACTCATTTTCCTTTTAAAAATCATCATTTAAATTTACACACACATCAAAGTCCTGGTAAATGAACTTCGCACCATCCAAACAAACCTTAGAACACTTTATATGGGAATTACATTAAAACATACAGTAAAACACAACAAAATCCCTATATTAAAATCCACTCCTAGCCTTTAAAAACTCAAACCATTTTGAAAAAATTATACGCACCACATAATTTAGGTAATAAACCATTTGAATAATTTATAAAACATCAAAAAGTTGTGAAACCCTGGTTTACATCAAACTTACTGAGTTTCACATAAAGAGAAAGGGGCTGCGCTGAAGGGCTTCATGCCATCTTGTGGCGGGTTAGAGGTCGAACGATGCCGGCAACATGGGGGGGGGGGTGGGTGGGCTTGGTGCACACAAGGGGGAGAAGAGCGCAACAATGGCGTGTCCGAGGAGGAGGTAGGGTCATGGTGTGACCTGTAGGAGAGGGAGTAGAGGTGATGTAGGGGCGCGATGATGGGGAGAGGATGTTTGGTGGCTGCACATGGGGTAGGGTTTCAGGGGGGTGGGGGTCGCATCCTGTGGGGGAAGAGAGGGGAGAGGGGTCTTCATTTCCTTTTTTTAACATAATAAAATTCATAATATTATAATAATGATTGATAAAACTTAAAAATAATAATAATAAAAATTTAATAGTTAAATAATAATATTTATACTATTAAAAGAAATTATAATATTTACATTCTTAACACTAATAATAATAATAATATTCTAAAAAAGAAATATTATTATTACCATTAAAAAATTCATTTTAAATATTTATCACACTTTTCTTATTTATTTTATTCAATCTTTTAATTTTATTTCCTTCTTATTAGTTCATTCTATTTAAATAATTAAAAGGCGAGCATTACGTGTAGTGAATCGGGAAAACTCGCGCGATGACTCAGCAAAGCCACGCAACTTTGACCATGGTGCAATGAATGCTGTCAAGCCCAAATATTTTATTTTTAAATAATAACTCAAAAATTTAAGTCTAGCTTCAACCTGAACTACCCGATGCCCAGAAATTTAATAAAACAAATAATTTAAAAAAATGGAAGGTGTGAAAATTCTCCCCACCATAAAGCTTTCCATCCCCAAAAAGCCACAACTAAGACTGATACCCAAAGTAGAAAATGACACCCCATAAGGTTCAAAAATAATTCCTACAAAAAATGAGTGAAAAGAGGTAAACACACCGTGCTCAGAGATAGTGACTTAAACAATAACCTAAAGAAACCCATAAAATAATTTTCACTATGTGTCACCTTCCCCAAAGAGCTAGGACACCTCCAGTTGAATGATCAAGGAAAGGAACTCTCACATCCTTGGAACTCAACTTCATAAGCTGGAACACCTCAAGAACTATTGAGCAAAAACCAGACCGTTTGGATAGAATGAACAAAAAAGGTCAAACCATGTACAAGGAACACTCTTAACACTTATCACCAAGCCATCATTAGAAATGGAACAAAAAAGGTCAACATGGAGAATCCCTAATGGGTTTCCCACAATTATAAACTTACGGACACCCAAGACAAAAATCAACACGAGGAGGCCTAGGCGGACTCCCCACCATTTAAACTGACTGAAGGTACAAAACATTGAAAATTTTCCGACGGTGACCAAACACCCCACCACAAGGGGCAAGGAGGGACGAACCCAACTACCAGGGTGTCAAAACCACAACCCAAGACAAATGAACATCTCCACATACCTGGATGATCACTATTCAAATTTGAGATAGATTTACCCAACAGACCCCATAAGGACCACTAAAAGAAATTACATCCAGTGGGATGAAACCCCCAGCACATTAAGGTAATGAGACGACTATGCCTCCTCATAGCCATGAGAAACATCACACACCCATATGGGTCTTTCAGAATAGAACATATATAGGAAACAATTTAAACTGATTTCACCTCCAACACTGATGAAAGAAATAAGGTCAGGGTCATATACACTCTTGGGGTTCCTGAACATGCGCTAGATTCACCCCAAGGCCTATGGCTGGAGCCTTGATGTTCAAAGCATCTTCTACCTCGTAGTTATGCATTGAAAACCCCCGAATGGAGATTATCCTTTTAGTGCCACACGTAACCACACCATAATAGAGACAACACCAACAAACACAATGCACCATGAAATCTAACTACTCTATCACAACACATCCACCAAAATAGGGGTTTAGATAATGAACATGAATTACTTCTTCACCTTAAACAAGAAACTTCATAAGAGAAGATGCAAGACAAACACTCCCCTTTGAACAGAAAAATTAGAACTCTCTAAGAGGAGGATGCACTCCTTTGAAATTAGGGATTCCCAAAGGATTATAAGATCTATAGATTAAGGAAACATGAGAAGATGGTGATGAAATGATGGTAATATTTCTTCATGTGGATACTTGGAGGGTACAATGTGAGTGGATTGAAAAGCAAGACCGTATATTGATCAGAGGCTTCAACAAAGGGATGATTAACAAAGAGGAATACTTGAAATATTGGGACTATTTGGAATACCATTTTGAAGACATTATAAATGATGATCTAGACTTTCAGGTAAGTTATATGGAATGAAAATTATTTAGGGAGATAGATTCAAATCGACTTAATATTTTCTTGGAAAAGTCTTCTCTTTCATTTGTTGTTTGATCGGATTTTGCTGTGTGGGTTCTCACTTCCCCTTAAAAGTGTTTCATAATAAAAAAATTTACTTTGGCTTCTAAAGGATTCTAAGAAATCCACCCTTTCTCTTCAAATAGAACTCACACTACAAGACTTACCAAACATGACCCTTGCAGCTAACGAAATAACTAAAATCCTTTCAAGATATCAATTAGAATCGTTAATTATGAACTGCCTTCATCCTTCCCCACTTTAATTCCTTTCACTTTTTCTCGTGGAACTTTCAAACACAACTGTGTCAAACTTCATACCCGAAGACTTAGGTAACTAAAAGAGACCAAAAATCCTATCAACTCCCCCCCAAGTCTGTCATCCCACTACAAGAGGATCCGTTTAACCGAAAAGGATGAGGGACAAACTTGTCACTATCACTAAAAAGGGAGAGTCCATAATTTAATCAACTAGAGGAATGGGAAACGACAAATTATCCATGCCCACACTTCAATAACATGTTAATGCCTTTTGGGGGCATACACTTGTCAAGAAATAAAATCGTGGACTTAATCAAAATGGTCCAATGGTCAAGACATACCACAAGAGAACACTAAACGTGTAGGGGGAACCACTGTAAGGGCTTCGTGAATCACTTTTCAAAAGAAACCATTAACCACATGCTTGGACACCAACATACCAATAAGAATTAAAAATGAGACAAAAATTAGTCAAAAAGGATTCTCGGCTCAAAACGCATCACATAAAACATTTAAAAAACATAAGGACACACCACACAATCATTGGTTATTAAAACAAAAAATTCTTCCTTTAACTAAATTTTTTGAAAATAAATGAAGATGGTGGGTTGTAAGAACACCAATGGTGTCCCATGGGCCTCACGCATGCATGTTACCATGCCACACTGAATCCCATATCATGTTCATTCAAGAAATCATCTTCTCATGCCATTAATAATTTCTATTTCCATATATACTCATGCATGTGCTTTCCCACTAGAATACCAAAAATCATTACCAAACCTTTCCATTTTTCAAAACCAAACATTAAACCCACACCTTTCAAAAATTACACATAATTTTATTTTTAAAGCACTTCATTTCAATACATTTTTCAAGACCAAATCATTTTTACTTAAAATACAGATTTCCATGAATTCAAAACAATGAGATGGGGAGTGGTGCAAGTAGAGACTAGTGTTGGCGGGTGACTGGAACATATGGTTGGGGGCCATACTCCGTTCATTTCACCACCAAAAAGTGTATTCTAGGACAGAATCCCTAGCTCCACATGGATTACCAGACCCTGCAAGCTCACTAGGAACACTGATCCTACTCCCTTTTCATTTCCCCTAAGCAAGATTAACAACATGGAAAAACGAATCAGACAAAACCTAACTTATCCCAGTAACACGTGTCCCGCCATAAGGTGTGCTGGCCAGGCACCTTGCTCATTTCTAGAACGTTGAGTTTTGACACCCTTAACTTTGGTCTACCTTGACTATATCCCAAAAGGAAAGAACCCAAAATGGAAAACCTCCTTTGATACCATTTTGTCACAAAGCAGGTCGGGTCGCCATCCGACCCAGTGTCCGACGCAGTCCGCAGGAAAACCTGAGGGGCATTCCTGATCCCTACGAGTTGACACAAGTGTTCGGGTACCAAAAAAGTGCAAGGGAACAATTTACCTGAAATGAGAGACGTAAAAACAATAAAAAATATAGATAAAATAAAACAAAAAAATATACATAAAAAATGACCTTAAAGTGAAAACAAACTTAAAGGTCTACAACTCAAACCAATAACTAAAAAGAAATAACAACAACAGAAACTAAACTCTAACTCAAACCTCTCAGAAATAAGAGAGGCCACATCCACACCAGCCTGCATAAGAAGACCTACTACAACCTGAACCACCATCACTGAGCATGATGTAACAACCTAGAATACACAAGAAACAAGGTCTACATACACCCAAAGGTGTATGCAGGGTGTGAGGGAAAATCCTATTAGGAAGTAACCCAATAAAAATATTCCATTCCACAATACCTAAGAGATAATTTGACATGATTATATAAAACCATACTTTTAAAACTCTTTGTTTTTAAGGAAAAAATTTTACAAGTTAAAACTAAAGGAAAAGACAACACTCTGAAAAACCATTATTTTAAAGTAGGAAAGAAAATTTATGAAGAACACACACATACACAAGTGGTCCTCCGTATGCTGACGGAGGGAACCATGTCATGGTCAGTAGAGCACTGTGGGTAAATCCCCTAAGGTTTATCTAGATAAAGTGGGGCCCTAGAACCTCATATCTCAGTGAAAAAGTAACCATACAATATCCATTATCATGAAAACAAGTCACTACTAGGGAGAATACCCATAACCCAGTGGTCCCCAATCATCATCATCATCATAGTTTAGTTAGTTTTTTCATCGTCAAACTTGCTATGTTAAAAAGGGGCCAAACCCCATGAGATCACTAGCACACTAGTTCCAGTATTCCCACCTAGATACCAGAGGTTTCCCTTGAGCTCAATAATATTCTATATTCACATAGTATATCGCTTTCACATATCACAAACCACAATATACATTACACACAAAGGACACCATTTTCATACCCAAACCATTTTAAAAAAACACACACATTGAACTACATTTCTAAAATAAAATTGTCATTATTTATTTCAAAAATCCCATTTGGAAACACTCAAAGAATAACACAATCAATTTTCACAATATAGAAAGAATTAGTAAATAGAAAAACAAGGGATTACAGAATAAACACACCTCATTTAAAAAAGGAAATCCAAAAACACTGATTTCACACCATCCAAATAAATCAATAAATATTTTAACTATTTGTCAAATCATTTCAAGAAAAAATAAGAAAACTTTACACCAAAAACCACTTGATTCGATTTAGTGATGATACTTTAAAACCAAATACTCATGGTAACCATATCAAAATATGTTTTCCATTGTTCAAAAATTTACAGTTCAATTTAAAAAGTGCACAACAAGGAAAACACACCCAAAGTGACTCATTTCCCTTTTTAAAATCTCCATTTAAATTTACACACAGATCAAAGACCTTGGAAATGCACTTTGCACCTTTCAAAAAACCCATAGAACAATTTCTAGGGACATTACATCAAAACATACATTAAAAAAAACCAATTCCCAATATTAAAATCCAATTCCAGCCTTTAAAAACTCAAACCATTTTGAAAACATTATACTCACCACATAATTTAGTTAATAAACCATTGTAATAAATTATAAAACAAAAAAAAAGTGGTGAAACCAAGGTTTACATCAAACTTACCTTGTTTCACATAAAAAGAAAGTTGTTTTAAAACTAATTCCCAATATTATCACACTAAAACATGATTCAAACCTAACAACTAATACATAAAACATATTTATAAAATGACACACAAATTTGCACGTAGAAAGCACACCCGCCTTTATTTTAAATCCTATTACCAACATTTAAACATATAAAACTCCTTGAAATTATTATTCACACCATGAAAAGAAATAGTAGAACACACCCAAAATTTTAAACAAGCATAATAAAACTATCAAAGGGTGTTTAGGCATGGAACCTCCTACCTCGCATGAAAATTATTCCAGAAAATGGTGAAAAACCTCATCTGCACCGTAACCGCGCCACAAAAAACCCTTACAAAACAAGTTTTACTCAAAACAACCACAAGAAATCATAAAACATAAAATGACACCATGAAATTTAATGGAAACCCCTGAAACAAGGGAGGAAGTTAACCTGGAGGGAACCCACATGTATAGAAGGAGAGAGGGGTGCTGGCAGGGGTTGCGGTCACCAGAGGAGGTAGGAGGCCCGTTAGAAACACACCAAAATGGAATAGGGAGACTGGCTAGAAACACGCTGGCAAGGAAACACATTAGAAAAGAGTTGCGCCTGGAGGAGGAAACTCACAAGATAGGTTAGTACCAGAAGACTTCATGCTGGCTGGTTGTGGGTCAGAGGCCAAACAACGCCGACTACAGGGGGGGTGGGCTTGGTGTGCACAAGGGGGATAAGGGTGTGACAGAGGTATGTCTGGGGAGGAGTCAGGGGTGCGGCATGATCGGTAGGAGAGGGAGCAGGGGTGATGCGGGGGTGCAATGAAGGGTACAGGATGTCCTGCGGCTGCGCATGGAGTAGGGTTTCTTGGGGGTGGGGGTCACATCCCGTGGGGGAAGAGAGGGGGGAGGGGTCTTTATTTTCTTTTTTTAACCTAATAAAAATCATAATATTATAATAATGAATGATAAAAATTAAAAATAATAATAATAAAAAGTTAATAGTTAAATAATAATATTAATATTATTAAAACCAATTATAATATTTATATTATTGACATGAATAATAATAATAAGATTTTAAAAAAAACAATATAATTTTTACCATTAAATAGTCATTTAAATCTTTATCACAATTTTATTATTTATTTTATTGAATTTTTTTTCACTCTTTTAATTTTATTTTCTGCTTATTAGTTTATTATATTTAATTAATTGAACATCAAGTAGGCCTTATAGTGAATAGGGTGAAGTTGTGTGCTGACTAAGTAAAGCCGTGCAACTTCAACCATGGTGCACTGAATGCTGTCAATGAAAAAATTTGCGTTTTTAAAAAAGAACTCAAAGATTTTAATTCGGGCTAAACCCGAACTACCCGGAACCCAAAAATGTAATAAAAAAATTATTTAAAAAATGGAGGGTGTGACACAGAATTAAATCTATGAGTAAATAGGGAATCAACAATATGGCAAGGTAAATAACTGAAACATATTCCGTTTAAATAACCACCTGAGTTGGGAAACTTAACCATGGATATTCTATTGGTTTAATAATCATATGAAATTACAATAACTAGTCTCATAATGATGGAATGAATAATGTTGGACATCTAAAAAATATCATCGAGGCCTTTTCCAAGACATATAAAAATAAATGGTTAAGTCCTCAACCAAATCCATATATGAAAATAAATGGCTAAGGCCTCAACCAAGTCCACTATGGTTTATCTCATGAGACCTATTGATGCATAGAGGGACTATAAAAATCCCCACCCATCACTTACTATGTTCAATGCATTCCTTATATTAATGTTGTGAAATATAAATAACATAAAAGTTCATATTGAATAAAACTAGCATATGAAATGGGAATAATTTATCTATAAAACATGAATGGTATCAAAATATCACATAGATTGTAAAAATGATCCAAAATAATTAAATAAAATATCATAGATGATATCATAAGAGATTAACCTTAATTAAGCATCATATTCAACAAAGGGTGTTGATATCGAAGAAAATAATTTAAATGAGATCACTGAAAATTTATTGAGGAATAAATCGTACTGAACCTATATGAAAAACACATTATTATAAAAATAACATTCCTTTTAAGATCCCATTTTCAATAACAAAACAATTTTTTTAATTGAAAAACCATATTCAATAGAAAAATACGCAAAAATATTATGATGGTTTTTTTATTTAAGGAAATATGAAATCCTGAAAATGAATATGAAAATAAAATAATGGATATGATGGCAGAAGAGTTGTTATCACTCTATACATTAGGAATAGAACATCCCTATTGTCATTTGTAAAAATATATTTTATAAAACGCGTAATAAGATTCCTTTTTGATTTTTTTTTGTTGAAATTAAAAATTGAAATAAAATCTCCTTTATAATAATTATATATAAAGAAATATATACAATAATTTAAAGAATATTGACTTGGAAAAAATGATTTGATAATAAAATATTTAAACATTAAAGGTGTTCCATACCGCTTTGAACATTTAAATAATAATCCACATGAAATAATAAAATTTTAAAAAACTTTAAATTTATTTAAAATAAATAAATTAATGCCATGATAAGTCAAAGGGTCTATATATATACCACATAAAAGAATGTGGGTGTATAACATCAATGTATACCTCAATGAAAGGATATTAAGACGAAGTCTCTTACATTGAGTTTGAATCATCACGTACAATCTTTATCTTCATGAATAATAAACTTAGGTTTATTTTTTAATTTATTCAGGACCTTTTTCAAATTTATTTTTCCTTTTATATCACTTATTAACATGTTATAAAAATTACTTAATTATTTAAGTTTATTTTGGAAATTTTGACGATATACAGTACTTGAGTCCAAAATGAATTTGGTATGATTTCTATAGTCAAAGTGGTCATTAGTACATGATATTTAGAATAGTATTGGTGAAATAATAATCACTTTTTTACATATTTTATAATTTTAAATCCATCCATTAAATATGGATACAAAAAATGAACTACATTACAATCATAGAGATGATAAGCTGTACATACACATGAGTAACATTTCCATTTTTTAACGATCATTATATAAAGAAGGATAATATCATTTCAAAATTACATAATTATAATAATATCATATATATAATATTATTTGTTAAAATATACTTATATATATTATTCATGTGATATGGGGATGAAAAAGGAATCACATCGTTTCATGGAGTGATAGTTCACACGTACACATGAACAACGTTATCATTTTTATATGCATAGAAACGTAAGATACTAAATGATACATTATCTTTTAATAATGATATATATGTCATTAATATCATATATAAACTTTAATTCCATCATTTTAACTAATCTTGGGAGATGGTTATGGAAAACTAATTATACCGGTTCACGAGGTAGTAGTTCACCATTCACATAATTGAGAATTATTTTCACATTTTATGGAAGTGGATATGGATTTAGGTGATGATATTAACATAATAATATACATGTAAATTTATGATACTAGAGTTATTATTTCATCAGGTTTTAAGAATATTTGAAGTAAGTGGAGGTTGAAAAATAAAATAGAAATACTTAATTGAAAACGATACTTTTTCTTTGAAAAATCTTGTTTTTTTAAAAGTTGGGGCCAAAGAATCGTTTTATTTTTAAAGAAAAAGCCTCTTTTTAATGGGTAGAGGGAGACCCATTACATAGCCTGAAGGCCCAAGGCCAAGTGACCTGAATACTAGGCTTGAAATCCCATTAAAACCTAATAATCTATAAGGAGGGTTTTATACATAAAATAATTCTTTTATAATGTGGGAAGATATTATAGTAAGGTATTTTGGAAAAACTTGGCTGAACCAAATAGGCTTTTAAGCATGAGTAATAGAGAAGAAGAGGTCCCCTTTTATAAGAGAGGTGAGGGAAACTCTTGAGAATATTCAAAAGATAAAATTAATATAAATTAATTTTATAATCCAAATGGATCCAGACTTATTAATTTATAATATAGGATGATTTTGGATCTAAATACCTTCATCCTATTAAAATTAGATACGTTTTAGATATTTTTTAATTCTTATATTTTACCTTTAACCCTTATTTAACCTTTTTAATTCTTACCATAATATTATTTAATTTACACTTTGAGGGTTAATATAATTACTATAAAATTCCAAACGACCAATAAATGAGTCGTTTATGTAATTTTAAGAATTATTCTAATCATTTATCTAAATTTTATAGTTTTATGAAATTTGTATCATTTAATAAATCATTATTTATTTTTAAAATATCATTAATGTCAAATTTGACACTATTCATAACTTGACTTTTTAAAAATATAATAACTACATTATATATTCAAAAAAATATATTTTTACTTATCAATAACATGTCAAAGTAATCCAATTTTTTATGAAATTAATTATATGAAATTATATCTATTTTATTATTTTTAATATCTTTTATTTGATTCTTCCATTAATTAAACAATTGATGCATCAACATTGTTTCATCATTTAAGATATTTTTTTTCAAAAAAAACATAAATAAATTACCATGATATAGATAAAAATTTTATATTTATAAATAATTTTTTATTTTAACATATCCCATATATAACCCCATATTAAAAAAATTTCTCTTGTTATAAATAAAAGTATGACACAATTAACTTTCCATTGAATATAATATTATAAAGGTTATATTCTGTTACAAAAGGCCATAAATGGTCTCATAACCAATAATTTAATGATTTGGGAAGAAATATACTCATCTAATAAAATTTTGACTTGTGTTTGGTTAATTTTATAATATTTATAACATTATTTTTACCCTTAATTACCTGATTTACTCTTAACCGTTGTAATTAAAATTACCAAAGTTATTATTTATATTCTGTCCAAAAAGGGGACTATTTAATAAATTTGGAATTACGATTAAAAATATGGAATCCATTTTTCAAAATTCAAACCACATAATTTTTAGAAATTAATTAAGAATTCATCCCATTCATGGATCAAGAAAATAAGTTTTTTAAGTAAAATCATCCAAAATATTGAAATGTTTTTATATCAAAATTCAATGTGAAATTTATTCCATTGAACTTAATTGAATTAAATAATAAAATATTTCTATAGTTTTATTTTAAAACCAATAAAAAATAATCAAACAATATAAATAAATTAGACAAAAAAACAGTTTTCAATTAAAATATAATATTTTTCACAATTCACCAAAAAATGAATTTTATCAGAAAAATACCAAAAATTATCCAATGTTAATTTTGATACTTCACTTTAAAATAAGATGTTTTTTTAAAATAGAATTTATAAAATTTTCAAAACTAGATTTAAAACAAGTGTGCCATCAAAAGGCGGTGAACCAATCTTTTTATAAAATTATATCTTTTATACGTAAAATTGGATTTGTTCTTATATCATATATAAAAAACACATATGATTAATTTTAATAATTTTATTTAATATTATATATATTTTTCATTAATATAATCCCAAATGTGTGATTTTTTTATTTTATTGGTATAAAACATACTTGTGTGCCTTTAAATAGTTTTTATAATAGTATTTTCTTTATATTAAATTGGGTTTTATATTTATTTTTAATACATTAGTAACAAATGAATTAAATAATATATTTTCATAAGTTAGTTAATACTATTCATAATCACCAACTTAACAGCCAGTGTTAAAATAATAATATTTAATAATATATCACAGTTTGTCTAAGCATGTTGTTGCGTGAAACATAAGCTATTTAAGATATTAAATTTAAAAAGATACATACCATAAAATTTTGGGGCATTACATTCTACCATACTTTAATAAATCATATCCTTATAATTTTAAATCAAACTTCAAAAATAAAAGTTAGATACTTGAAAATACTTATGTGGGAAACCAACATTAGAAATAGGATTAATAAATCATTGTCTTAATAAGAGGGAAAGGGAAATGTGAATGTCACACCAAAATTAGGCTTTCAAATAAGATAAAATTAGTGGAAAGTGAAAAAATGGATGTTGAAGAGAAATATAACTATCAAGTTATGATGGAGAGTGATAAAGGACATGAGAATTAGAAATTTAACCATCAAAAAATCAAAAGTCTTATGATCGGTTAAAAGACTATTGGTTTATTTGTAATAAAAGTAAATAAATAATGTTTTTGTTTCAAAATACTTTTCCTACAGTTGAAGTATTATTTTACTATCAAGATAAAACACTCAAGAATAATTAAATGATATCATTTCATGTCATAATTTCATCCTTTCATTGTGCTACGATCCATTTTCACTTCATCACAAAAACCAAGAGATAGATATTTAAGATGAATTTTATGTTTGAAGCATCTTTATCAAAAGATCCATTATTCATTACTTTTACCTTTAAATATTTATAAAAAACAAAATATTTATCATAATTAATCAAATATGATAAATCATACTTTAACCTCAAATAATAAAATCTAAAGTTTAACTTAATCCATTTTATAAATAGTTACATTAATACTCATTAAAAATAATTTTTTTTTCAATTTCAAAGTCCAAAAATTTAGAAGGAAGGTCACTAAATTTCCAAAATGAACTTAACATTAGATTTCCCCAAATCACATAATGCAACTCTTATTGTAACATAGAACATATATGTATAACTTTATTACATTAAAAACCTTAATGAAAACTTTATGATTCCAAATCCTCAAAGAATAATTACTGTAATAAAATCCTTATATATCTTAAGATTCTTATAACTAGATAACCATTGATGAAATAGTTATGGGATCCAAATACACAAGAACTTTAATCATTATAATTTATTCTGAAACCATTATCTATGCTTCATCATCTTATTCATTATTACCTCATTCCTTTCATTTGAATTTTTTGATCTCTTCATCGTCAGCAGTTTAACCATTAGTTTTATAATTAGACTCATCCTCAAATTTTTTGATAGGGTTATGTTTTCTAATCCATGATTTCCTAAATCTAGTTTCCAAGGTTGTTGCTAAAATTATTTTGATGCAAGCTATAATTCCCCAACCCTAAAAGCCCAGAGCCAATACATTATGGTATTAAATTAGCATGATTACATGAAATAAAATCCCAAAGGATCATAGAGTTTAACTATTTTGTAAAAACAGATTATATACATGCGTCTTGTATTATAAATGAATATAGGAATTACAACATAATTTTTTTACAACAACTTTATTCCCTATTATATTATCCTTGCATATCTATCTTAGTACACCTCTTGGATTCCCGAGGAATGGAAAAAAATAAGGGTGAGATAAAATTCTTAGTAAGGGTAAAAGTACAATAGAATCTATGAGTAAATAATGAATAAATAATATAGAAAGGTGAATAACTAAAACACATTCCATTTTAAATACTCACATGATTTAAAATACTTAAACTTGGATATTCTACTAGTTTAATAATCACATGGAATATAAATAACTAGTCTAATAATTATAGAATGCATAATTCTAGAGATCTGAAACATACCTTTGAGGACTTAACCAAGACATATGATAATAAATTGTTAAGGCATCTACCAAATCCATATCTTAAAATAAATGGGCAAGGCTCGACCAAGTCAAAATCTAGTTTGTCTCATGAGACCAACTAATGCATTGAGCTTCTATAGTTGGCCCTATCAGTTATTTACTAAGTCCAATGTTTTCATCATATTAATGGAGTGAACCATAAACAACATAAACATTCATTTTAAAAAAAAATATCATATGAAATGGGGATACATTAACCAAAAACCCATATGAAAACACTTCTATATAAAATTACCCTTTCATTTTAAGAACCCATTTTCAATACCAAAACACCCTTTTCACTGGAAAAAAATTTTCGATACCAAAATATCCAAAAATATAAATATGTTTTTTAGTTAAATAAACATAAAATATTAAAAATAAATATTAAAATAAAATAATAGCTATAACGGTGATAAATTAATTTCCACCATATACATTAAGAATAAAACATTCCACTTGTCATTTGTCAAAATGTTCTGTATAAAACAACCAAAGTTATTAATTTTTGAAAAAAATTAAATAAAATTAAAAATATACATAAAATTTTCTTTATAATAATTATATATATATATATAAATATATAAAATAATATCAATAATATTTACATGGAGAAAAATATTGGATACTTAAATCTTTAATCATTCAAGGGGTCTCATACCACTTTGAACATTTAAATCAGAATACCCATAAAATAATAACATTTAAAAAAAACTTTAAATAGATTTATAATAAGTAAATTAATTACATGATAAGTCAAATGGGGTTTATATACACCTCATAAAAGAAGGCGAGTGTATAACATCAAACTATGCCTCAATGAAAGGAGATTGAGACAAATTCACTTATCTTGAGTCTGAATCATCACATATAATCATTAACTTCATGAATAATAAACTTAGGTTAATTATTTAATTTCATGAGGACCATTTTAAAATTTATTTTTCCTTTTATATAACTTATTATCTTTTTATAACAATTACTTAATTATTTAACTTCACGTGAGACGTTTTGACAATATTCAGTACTTGAGTCCGAAATGACTTTGGTATGATGTCTATAATAAAAGTGGTCATTAGTAAATTATCTATATAAAAATATTCATGAAATAATAATCAATTTTATACATAAATTATAATTTTTAAATCCATAAATTACATATTAAAATGAATAATGAACTATGTTACAATCATGAAGATAGGAAGTCGTACGTACGCATGAGTAACATTTTCATTTTTTTATGATCATTATAAATTGAAGGATAATATAATTTGAATTTTATATAATTATAATAATATCATATATATCATATTATTTCTCAAAATATACTTATATATATTATTCATGTGATACAGTGATTAAAAAAGAATCATATCACTTCGTGGAGGTGATAGTTCACACATACGCCCGAACGACATTATCATTTTTATGTGCATGAAAAGGTAAGAAAATAATGATATATTATCATTTTATAATGATAAATATGTCATTAATATCATATATAATCTTTAATTCCATCATTATAACTAGTATCAAGAGATGGTGATGGAAAAAAAATTATATCGATTTACGAGGCAGTAGTTTGACGTACGCAGAAACAATAATTTCTTTCCCATTTGATGGAAGTGGAGATGTATTTGGGTGATTATATTAGCATAATAACATCTAAGTATATTTAGGATACTGAATTTTTTATTTCATCATAGTTGAATAATATTTTAAGTAATTGGAAGCAGAAATAAAATAGAAATACTTAATTGAAAAGGATACATTTTATTCGGAAAATCTCTTTTTATTAACACCATAATACCTATAAGGAGAGTTTTATTCCTATATAAATTACTTTATAATGTGGTGATGGATTATAGGAATGTATTTAGACAAAATAATGTTGAAAAAATAGTTAAATTAATACTCATTAAAAATACTTTTGTCCAAATTCAAAGTCCAAAAATTTAGAAGGAAGGTCACTAAATTTCCAAAATCAACTTAACATAAGATTTCCCCAAATCACATAATGGAGCTCTTATTGTCAAATAACACATATATGAATAACTTGATCACTTTAAAAACATTAATGAAAACTTCATGCTTCCAAATCCATAAAGAAGAAGTACTATAGTAAAATCCCTATATATCTTAGGATTCTTATAACCAGAGCACCATTGATGAAATAATTATTAGATCCAAATAATCAAGAAATTTAATCATTCTACTTTATTACTAAACCATTAAATATGATTCATCATCTTATTCCTTATTACCTCATTCCTTTCATTTTAATTTTTTAATCTCTTCATCGTCAAGAGTATAAATGTTAGTTTTATAACCTTTAGGTATCTAACCACTGACCAAAACCCAAATAACAAAGTGATAAACTGTAATCATAAAGATATAGTCTTGAAAAATCATTCATAGGATGTATAAATGATGGAATATGCTTCTCAATCCATAATTACATGGGATTAACATTGGCCATCCATTACCAAATTTAAAGTATGATATCCTATATTTATACTTATCCACAAAGTTAGTGATAGGGTTATGTTTTTTAATCAATGATTTCCTAAATATTGTTTCCAAGGTTGTTTCTAAAACTCCTTTGATACCAGCTACAATTCCCCAACCCCAAAATCCCTGATCCAATACTTTATGGTATTAAATAATCATGATTACATGAAATCAAATCCCATAGGATTGAAAAGTTTAACTATTTTGGGAAACCAGATTACGTACACGAGTCTTGTATTATAAATGAATATAGTAATTACAACATAATTTTTTTCGATAATAACTTTATTACTAATTAGCATATCCTTGGATATATATCTTAGTACACCTCTTGGATTCTTGAGGAATATAAAAAAATAAGGGTGAGATCAAATTCTCAGCAAGGGTAAGAGTACAACATAATCTACGATTAAATAATTAATAAACAATATGGAAAGGTGAATAATTGAAACACATTCCATTTTAAATACTCACATGATTTAAAAAACATAAACCTGGACATTCTACTAGTCGAATAATAACATGGAATATAAATAAATGATATAATAATTATGTAATTTATAATTCTAGAGATCTAGAACATACCTTCAAGGACTCAACCAAGACATCTGAAAATAAATGGTTACCGACTCTACTAAATCCACATCTAAAAATAAATGGGCAAGGGATCTTCCAATTCAATTTCTAGTTTGTCTCATGAGACCAACTGATGCATTAAGGTGCTATATTGGGCCCTGGCAGTCAGTTACTAAGTACAATGTTTTCCTCATATTAATGGGTTGAAACATAAAAAATATAAACATTAATATTGAAAGAAACTAGAATATGATACGGGTTTACATTAACCATAAACCCATATGAAAACAATTTCTTATAAAATTACCCTTTCCTTTTAAGAACCTATTTTCAATACCAAAACACCCTTTTAATTGAAAAAAAAAATTGATACCAAAATAACCAAAAATATAAATATATTTTTTCATTTAAATAAATTTAAATTCTTAAAAATTAAGATGAAAATAATATAATGGCTATGACGATGAGAAAGTCATTACTGCTGTATACGTTAAGAGTAAAACATTCCATTTGTCATTTGTCAAAATGTTCTCTATAAAACACATAAAATTATTAATTTTTTTAAAAAATTGAATGAAATTTAAAATACATAAAATTTAATTTATAATAATTATAATTATATATATAAATATAAATATATAAAACAATATCAACAATATTGATGTGGAGAAAAATATTTGATACTTAAATCTTCAATCATTCAAGGGGTCTCATACCACTTTGAAAATTTAAATCAGAATCCCCATGAAATAATAACATTTAACAAGACCTTAAATAGATTTATAATAAGTAAATTAATGTCATGATAAGTCAAATGGTCTGTATATACACCACATAAATGAAGGCGGGTGTATAACATCAAACTAAGCCTCAATGAAAGAAGATTGAGACAAAGTCACTTACCTTGAGTCTGAATCATCACATAGAATCGTTAACTTCCTAAATAATAAACTTAGGTTAATTATTTAATTTATAGAGGACCATTTTAAAATTTAATTTTTCTTTTATATAACTTATTATCTTGTTATAACAATTACTTAATTATTTAAGTTCACGTGAGACATTTTGACGATATTCGGTACTTGCATCCAAAATGACTTTGGTATGATGTCTATAATAAAAGTGGTCATTTTTAAATCATCTATAATAAAATATTCATGAAATAATAATCAATTTTATACATAAATTATAATTTTTAAATCCATCAATTACATATGGATATGAATAATGAACTATGTTACAATCATGGAGACATGATGTCGTACGTACGCATGAGTAACATTTTCATTTTTTTATGATCATTATAGAAATAAGGATAATATAATTTTAAATTTATATAATTATAATAATATCATATATATCATATTATTTATCAAAATATACTTATATATATTATTCATGTGAGACGGTGATGAAAAAATAATCATATCGCTTCGTGGAGGTGATAGTTCACACGTACGCACGAACGACATTATCATTTTTATGTGCATGAAAAGGTAAGAAAATTAATGAAATATTATCGTTTTATAATGATAAATATTTCATTAATACCATATATAAACTTTAATTCCATCATTATAACTAGTATTGAGAGATGGTGATGGAAAACAATTATATCGATTTGCGAGGCTGTAGTTTGACATACACAGAAACAATAATTCTTTTCCCATTTGATGGAAATGGAGATGTATTTGGGTGATTATATTAGCATAATAAAATCTAATTATATTTAGGATATTGTATTTTTTATTTTATCATGGTTGAATAATATTTTAAGTAATTGGAATTAGAAATAAAATAGAAATACTTAATTTAAAAGGATACACTTTCTTCGGAAAATATATTTTGATTAACACCTTAATACCTCTAAGGAGATTTTTATGCCTAGAATAATTCATTTATAATGTGGGGAGATATTATAGGAATGTATTTGGGATAACAAGGTTTAAAAAATAGGTTTTAATTTTTGAGGAATAGAGAAGAAGAGATTCCCTTTTATAATAAAGGGGAGGGGGTACTCTTGGAAATATTTAAAATATTAAATTAATATAAATTAAATTTATAATAAAAATGGATCCAAACTTAATAATTTCTAATATAGGATATTTTTTTGAAGAAATAAGTTCACTTAATAAAAATTATATAAGTTTTGACTATTTTTAATCCTTATCTTTTGGCTTTAACCCTTATTAAACCTTTTTAATTCTTTCTGTGATATATATAATTTACACTTTGAGAGTTAATATATTTACTATAAAATGTCAAAAGACTAGTAAATGAGTTATTTATTAAAATTTAAGACTTATACCAATAATTTATCTGAATTTTACATTTATATGAATTTTATATTATTTAATAAAATACTATTTTTTAAAATATCTTTAATGTCAATTTTGACGCTATTCATGGCATGAATTTTTAAAAATATCATAACAAAATGATATCTTAAAAAAATAAATTTTAACTAGTCACCAAAAATTCAAAGTCATCAAAAAGATTTGTTTATTTCATTTATTATATCAAATTTTATTTATTTTAATATTTTTAATATCTATCATTTGATTCTTCTCTTAATTAAACAGTTACTACATCATCATTGTATGAACATTTAAGATAATTATTTTATCAATAAAAATTAGAAATAAATTTTGATTATGTAGAAACACATTTTATATTTCTAAATACTCTTTACAGTCAAACATATCCCTTATATAACCCCATATTAAAAATATTTCTCCTATTAAAAACAAATGTATGAAAAAATTGATTTTCCTTTGAATATAATATTATAAAGGTTATATTCAAATCCAAAAGACCATAAATGGTCTCATAACTGATCCTTTAATTATTAGGGATAAAATATAATTATCCAATAAAATTAGGATAGGTTTTAGGTTAATTTCAGAATATTTCTTATATTATTTTTACTCTTAATTACCTGATTTACTATTAACCGTGGTAATAAAAATTACCAAAGTTACTAATCATTTTATGTCAAAAAAATAAATGGGGACTATTTACTAAATTTGATCCATATTATTAAATATATGTAATAATGTTTTCAAAATTCAAAACACAAAATTTTCAAAAATTAATTAAAAATTAACCCCGTTGATAGAACGAGGAAAGGAGTTTTTAAAGTAAAAGCATCAAACGATTGAAATGTTTTTATTTAAAAATTGAATGTGAAATTTATTGAAATTAACTCAATTGTATTATGTGATAAAATATTTATCTAATTATACTTTAAAAATAATCTAAAATATAATCTAACAATATAAATAAATCAGATGAAAAAACAGTTTTTAATTAAAATACAATATTTTTTTCAATATTCATCAAAACAAGAATCATCTTAGAAAAATAAAAAAAATTAATCCAAAGTAAATTTTGATACTTTTATTTCAAAGAAGAAGTTTATTTTGTCAAATATAAATTATAAAAGTATCAAAAAATAGATTTAAAACAAGTGCACCATCAAAAGAATGTAAAAATGCCTTTTTATAAAAATACATCTTTTATACGTAAAATTGGATTTGTTCTTATATCATATATAGAAAAAATAGGATAAATTTTAAACATTATACTGACTATATTATATATATATATATATCATTAATATAATCCAAAAACTGTGATTTTTTTATTTTATTTGTATAAAACACACTTATGTGCCTTTAAATAGTTTTTATAAAAATATTTGATATATATTAAATTGGTTTTTATATTTATTTATAATTAATTAGTAACAAATGAATTAAATAATATATTTTCATAAGTTATTTAATCCTATTCATAACCACCAACTTATAAACTAGTGTTAAAATAATAATTTTTAATAATATATCACGATTTGTTTAAGATCGGTGTTGTGTGGAACGTATGCTATCAAAGAGATTAAATTTAAAAAGATACATACCATAAAATATGGAGGTGTTACACCAAGGGATATTAAATGTGATATCATCCCACTCTTCCAAATTTTGAAGTTTATTCTATCAAATAGGGGGAATCCCTTAACATTCACTAAATTCTCCATGAAAACAACATATGACAGATTTAACTTCAAAAACCTATACTCTCTGAAACCACTTGTAGGACATTGGAATACTCTGAGAGTGGAAGGGTGAATCATGGTGTTAAATTTTTCTTTTAAAGTGGTGGATTTGTTACCATGTTGGTAGGAACTTTTTAAACCTATCTTATGGAATCCTGTAGTAATAAAAAATTCATATACAGAGAGACAACACAATAGTTTTACTTGGTTCAACACTAAGGGATACTCCAATGAGCATATGTTGATAGTGTTCCAATCATACCTAAATACACTAATATTCACTAATAGTGGAATAAAAAAGTTTATACACTATCACTCTATGCTAGGCACACTTCCTTTAAAATATTTTTGGGATAGAGCACTGCCTCCCTAAGAACACTTCTACTGACTCCCCCTAGATCACTACTTAGGGAGAAGTATTACTCAGTTTAATGACATGAAGGTCACATCAATAGATTATAATTTAAGTCTTTGTCCTTAAGTAGAACTAGAATATGATTTCACCATGGTATTTAGTTGATGCACATGAAATAACTAATCACTCAAATGAGATGTTCAACATTATTGTTCTCAAATCACATTCATGAAGCTCACAACCTTTGCGAATGAAATTGCCTTCATGGGACTCTAAGTCATCATAGAATAACTAGTCATTGAAAAACTTATTTTTTTGTGATACCTAAATTTTTTTTAAGACTGATACATTATTTTTATAAGGATCAAGATCATAGTGAAAACCTGATTTGTGAAGATACTAGCCTTTGAAAATTTAGAATGATTAAATAATTTCTACAATTCTTTTCATGTGAAATGAAGTGGGTATAGCTACCTATTTATAGTCTTAGACATTCGTGAAGATCCGAAATCTCTAATAGATTTTTTCATGAACCTCAAAAATTAATTTTCTTGAATCTCATTCATTCTCGAAGGTCCAGTGAAATTTCACCCATGTATGAACATTATCGTAGTCATGAAGAATCAAAGTTAACTCATTGCACACTCATGATGCTTTGTCATAGTCACAAAAAATCACCTTATTTCCATAAAAAAAATTCATGAAGCTCATTAATGATGCCACATATCTTCAAAAATCTCAATTTTTTTTTCCAAAACTAGTCTTTTTGAAACTCATTCCTTTACCATATTTGAGAAGAGTTAATCCCAGAAAACCACCTTTCCTATAAGCTTGCTCCTTACTCCTGATTTTGAGCCCAACAATTGGGAAAACAAGTGGAAATGACACCAAATTCAACATTGTATCCATATTTTAATGTAAGATCACTTTCCTTGAAAACTTACTGACCATCCTAGTGTGGATTGACAACAAACAAAAACCAAATTCTATTTCCATCTATGAAAGTCCTTGGTTCCAACACTACTTTATCTCATGTTGAGATATTTTTGTAAAAAATATATTTCAAAACATTTTAATTTGTATATATCTCACATATCTCACCATATAGATAATGTCTAATTGTTTTCCAGGAAACGATTATTTCTTCCAACTCAAGATCATGGGCCAGATAATTCTATTCAGGTATCTTTAATTATCTTGAGATATAAGAAACAAATATGTCATTCCATAGAAGGATGCATCCAATTCCTTTCCTTGTTGTGTCACTATATATCATAAAACCAACCATTTTAATGGTAATTTCAATAGCAGTTCATTGGGAAATATCCTATTCAGTTATTTAAAAATTTATTTGAATTATTCTGACCATATGAACTTAACCCCTTTACTTTTCAACTTAGTTAATGGGTTATCTAATCAGATAAAATTTTAAATAAAGTGTCGATAGTTACCTAATAACTCAAGGAATCTATGTATATTTGTAATGTTATTTAGTGTAGTACATTCTTTAAATACCTTTGTATTTGAATAAACAACTAAAATTCCATCCTTTGAGGCAATAAGGCTAGAAAAAGAAACTTTCTAAATTTAGAATTCACATTTTCTATATTTTACATATAACTCATTTTCTCTAATATTATCAATAATGATTCACAAAAGACTCTTATGGTTATCATAGATTTTATATTATAATCATGTATCATTAATAAATATGAAAATGAAATTGTCGATATAATCTTTGAATACTTTGTTCATAAAACCCATAAGTTCACTAGTAAATCCAATGGGAATTACTATAAATTTTCATTTTCCATACCTAAAAATAAATGTCGTATTTGGAATATCCTATACTCATAGTTATCAATACCCAAAATGAAGAAAAATATATGAAAAATAATGAGCTAATTAAAGTTGAAAAATACATGACAACAATTTTAGGCAGAAGATATTTTTTATTTTCAGTAATGGTATTTAATTACCTTTAATTTATGCACAATATCATAGACCCATCATTCTTTTTAACAAAGCATAAAGGGGTTCCCCAATGTGAAATGATAGGGTGAATGAACCCCTTTTTACACAACTCTTGCAGTCAGTTCCACCAATTATACTATTTTCATTCTATAGGGATCCTTAGATATATATTTTTTTTATGGATTATTTTAATGGGAAACTAAACTTTATACTTGGGTGGATTTCTAGGTAAATATTTAGGAAACAAATAATTGAATTCATATAAAATAAGTACAACTTCCATTCAAATGTTACCTTTATTATACACATGTTGTGTCTACTCTTCATATCCTATAATTTCATTAAGTAAATCTATTAGGGATAGCTATAGTGATGATTTAGATGATAAAATTTACCCTCTAAATACAAGGTATTCCATATCTCCATCATGAATCGTAATCTCCTTCTATTAGAAATAAATTTTAGTATTATAATTTTAAATCCAATCCATCGAAAGGATTATATCAAAATAAACCATATATACAATAACCAGGTTTAAAAATATGATATGTTTGTTCAATATAATGTGTATTGACTAAAATATCCCTATTGTAATAATATTTCCATTAGGAGTCTTGATTGACAACTCCCTTCTTAAGGTGAGAGAGAAATATTTAATATTATTAGACAACATGGAAGATTTAAATGAGTGAAAAGATCTAGAATTAAATAAATAATTAGCCAAATTAGAGTTTATGATAAAAATATCTTCCACCATATCATTAATAACTTCAAATTTTGATATATTAATCACATAATCTAGGCCTTCCCCCCTTGTCCTATTCAGTGGTTGGCTGCCTTGATGTTTGGTGTATTAATATGAATAATAACCCTTCTCCCTATATTTGAAGCCCTGGATAATAATGGTTTATTTATTTCCCTTACATTCATGTTCTAGATGGACCTTATATCCAAAATTTTAATAAACACCCATCCCATTTAATAATATACTAGAATCTCTCTTTCTTAATTATCACATTATGAAAATTCCATCTTTCTTTTCTTCTTCTTTGACACATTTCTTTTTTACTTGGTGCTTAGACAACCTATTATTTTCTTGATTTCTTTTGAAGATATAAGACCAAAAAATTAATTATCTTTCTTTATGGCACATAATACTATATTATCATTTGATGATTACATTTGGGAGACCAATTCCCATTAAATATTTTTATTAAGGCCATCAAAGAAACAAACAATCTTACTTTCTAGATTGTGTATCTAGTCTATTGTATTGCTTTTTAATATTTTTAATCTAGAATTATATTCAGTAATAATTTCATCTTACTTATAATTTAGGTTGAGTAAATTTTGTAACAACTAGAACTTTTATAAAATAAATTCTCTTTTTAAATGAATAAATGCGTTATTAATAAATGAACTTATAGAAAACACATGCAAATCTTTGGTTATTTTGGACTATTGTAAGATATAGTATATCAAATTTAAAATAACATTAATAATAATAACCATTGATAGTATATTAAATATATATTGATCATATGGTTAGTATATATGAATGGTTATGATAAATTCCAATTGACATAAAAATAGAATCGATGGCCTCGACTAGTTGAATCAATCCCTATAAACCCATTTATCATAGCTTACGAGGGAGATAACATCACTTATATTTCACTTCACCAATAAAAATTTGAGATTTAATAACCTAATCATGAATGAAACCATTTATATGAGAATTTCAAGCTCATTTAAATCACAACCCAAACCATGTTTACCGAACCACCCTAACAAAATCTCATAATTACACACGTTATCCATAGGTAATTCAATGGTGTAATAAAGGGTTATGTATATATACCAAAATAGTATAAATATTAATATTATATTTTCAATAAAATAATGATTATATTTATTAAACTTTTATTATTAATTTTTAAATTATTAATTAATAAGTTTGATAAAATTTAGATTTTGATATGATAAAACAAAAATTGTATTTTTGTTAGATATATACTTTCGATCAACCCACTCATTTTAATGATTTCAATAATTTTTGAACTAAATTTTATTTTAGTAAAATATTTTTATTAAATAATATTTTTTAAATATAAATTTTAATATATTTTTATGATTTTAAATGTAATTTTTATTGGGGTCAGAAAAACTGTTGTTGTCAAAAAACCAATATTTTTCAATAAATATGGATTTTGATTTAAAAGTGAAAATTATTATATTTATATAATTATTTTTATAAAATAAATATTATTTTTGAAATCATCACATAAAAATTATCCAATAGTTAATTTTTCATAATTTTCTAAGGCAGTCAAGTTTTTGGGTAAAAAATAAATACGATATAAATATATGGTATTTATTATGACCCCATAATGAACCAAATGTGATATAATATATACCATAATGGTATAAATTAATAAATTTATACTTAAAAACTAAAATAATTAATTTTTTGAAGTTATTTTATTAATTTTATAAATCCTTAATAAATCCTCCAAAACTTATATTATATTTTAAGGTTTTAAAGGAAATTCTTTATAAACATAACTCCCTTCTAAGTCACCTAGGGAATTATTTTAATTTGTTTGGTTATTTTAATTCTAAAATCATGAAAACCTATATTCTTTAGTAGAAACCATGGGAAAGAACTATGGAAATGCTTGTTATTTTGATTACATTATCATATAGAGTTCAAAACCTAAGTTTTGAAATTGATAAATAATGATCGTCACTTTTTCAATATAAACCCACCCAACCTCACATTAATTTTCACTAAAAAACTATTGTAGAAATACTTTACTCTTACCTTAACTCTCTATACCCCCCCCCCCAAGTTTCCCCTAATCTCTTAAGAATATCCTCCCAAGATTTTAGAAGAACCATCTCAAGGAAAGGGATCATCTCCTTGTCCTCATTATTCAATCCAATTATTTATATTATAACCTTTAATTTCCATATTTTCATGTTTTCTATGTTCTTATATATCCATATTACCATCATTATGATATCCATTTCATGATATACCACTTTTAGTCTCATTAATACCTTCTAATAATATTTATATACCGCTGTTATACTGTTGAAATTATCTTATGATTTTTCATGCCAATCAATTGTGTAGCGAATACCCTTACCCATTTATACTCAAAGGTATTCACCTAGATGTAATGATACTTCATTTATTGGATAATTATATGTATATATCTCACACTCTTTAATTGTGGGATTAATAGTGATGAAATACATCCTTATGTTGTATGATCTATGTGGCACACTTTTCCATATATAAGATATGAATGTGATGGGTGGGATTAGATAAATATAGCCCTACAATGAATTCAGTAATGTTTTTGTCTCATGTGAAATTATGTATCTGATTATGGAGTGAAAATAATCCATTATGGGACTTTTTCCACAATTTGATATTGTCATGGAAGTTATCCTTGACCCATGCTTATGTCTTGTTTTATGTTGTTGCCACATTCCTATGTTGACATGTTATCATGCTATATCATAACTCATTGTTCAAGATTATGAATATCACTCCGCTTATGTTAAATTTGTTAATTATTTTCATTGATAATGTTTTCAATGGTGTGAGATATATTAAATTTTCTTTTTAATATTTGAGTTTCTTGAAACCATGAGCGGGGATCTTACACATCAAATTTATAATTTATTTATTTAATATTAGTAGAAATGAATATTTGGAAATAATATATTTATTTTATATGAATGTTGATAGTTTAAAAATACCCTTTATTATTTCCATCATTTTTCTATGATGATGCAAGGATATGATCCCTCTAGTGATAATCCATATGTGCTCCTTTGATCTCCAAGCAATGCCAACTGATCTCTAGTGCTAGTGCGAAGAATCGATTATCCTGAATCTTTTGTTTTGGTCACTCGTCCTTTATCCTTTAAGGAATATATCTATAATTTCTAATTCTTGAGTGGAATAGAGAAGGAGGAGTTTAGAGAGAATTCATTAGCACAACAATTCTCTATTTTGATTGCACCGATATATTATTTCACAACGTACACAATAGACATAACCATCTATTTATAGAGATGGATTTTAGGTTAAAATAATCATTTAATTTAATGAAGACCCTTAAATAACTTAATAACCTTTAATAAAACCCATTCCATATAATAATAATAATAATAATAATAATAATAATAATATTTTGTGGCATGCTCTAACTTGCATAGTAACAAATATTATTTTACCACCTTGTAAATTAATATTTATCACCAGACATAGTCTTGGTCTGTTATATCTCCTCTAGAATTTATTAAATACCCAAATGAAAATTTTATTTAAATATATCATTTATCAAAAAAGATTTCCAATCAATAAAATTTTATTAAAATTATCCATCATTGTTGATAATATTATTTTTTCTATAAATTTAATTCCAAAATAATTTAATCAAGATATTAGGTAACACTTAGTGTGTTATGCTCTAGTATTATTTCTAATTGGAATTAGGAGGTATTGAATAAATTCCATGATTACTATCTAGAAATAGGTCAAGGAACCAAAGATAAATAAATTAATGTCACAATGATGACAACCACAAATGAACTCTCACTATATATTATAATCCATTCATCTCATATATCATCAATAAGGCTATATATCTGTGTCATCAACCTATTTACTCGATAAGTATTTCCTTGAATATCTGAAATAAATAGGTCATTACACCATTTCCATGGAATTTAATGAAATGGTACTATTCCAATCAAATTTCTAAGATACCAACATCCATAAATATGGAATGTAAAATCCTTTCTTGATTTATCCATTATTGACATGTCAATCACGACACACCCAACACACCTTACCTTGTAGAAATCGTATTTTGTCACAATTTACATCATAAAATATAGGTGAATGAATCATGAATTGCATTAATGATAATATTAATGTCTAAGGACCATTACACATGTTCAAAGATTGGAATATTCGATGATGCCAAAACATGCAGAATTCCTACATGTGGGAATATTCTCATAATATCCTATCTTGGATATTACAAAGTAAAAACTTCATGAGAAGAAGTCTCGCATGCTTATGAGTACTCTCACCTAACAATATATGCACTATGCGTACCATCATAATACATTATCCAAACATATAACATTATTGAATAATATATTCATATAACTTGAAGGTTCTTATCCTGGTGGGGAAATGCTATGACCTTATCAATACAAAATATACTTTAGGAAATTATTATATTAGTGTCATGAATGATAATAAAAAAATATATTAATAAGTTTTATTAATATTAAATACATATTAAATAATTATAATCAAAGTAAAAATAGTTGGTCCTATGACACCAACTCTAATAAAGTCCTACATGGACTAGAGCCAACTACCTATGAATTTCTGTATGCTTTACCTCACATGATAATCATTTTTATCCTGAGTTAAGGATTTAGTAAATGGGACCAATAATTTATTTTCCATGTAAATAATTCTCATTATATCCTCTCCACTCTAAGAAAAATCCATCAAGAGATGATACTTTTGAAATATATGCTTTATCCACTGATGCGACCTTGGCTCTTTTGCGAGAGCCACCACTATAGTGTTATCATAATAGTGTGTGTTATAGATATTTACTTCTTGGTACCATGTAAATATCTTGGATGAATTTTTGGATCTATATTTCTTCTTTCGATACCTTATAAGCCACAATATACTCAGAATCCACTGTTGAATTTGCAATGATAGCCTTCTTTGAGCTCCTCCAGCTCACAACACCTCCATTCAAAGTGAATATGCATCCCATTTTTGACATTGTGTAATATTAATCAGTTTTTAAACTAGAATATGCATATCTTCTGATGACTAGTTCCTCATCTTGTACATATACTAAGAACATATACTTATTAGGCATCAAATAATTAAGGATAGTCTCATCTACCCTATAATGGAGGTAACTTGGGTCATCTTGATATCTTCATACTACACTTAAATCATAGGCGGCATATAGTCTAGTATATATCATATCCTACATAACCGATCCAATCATTGATTAATATGTAATCCATGCTATTCGATATCATTCCTCTTGTTTCTAAGGACACATTTTCCAAGAAAGATGAATTTTGTGTGATGTTGGAAAAAATCCCCTCTTGGATTGTTCTAGATTGAATATCTTCAGTATATTTTCAATGTATTTACTTTGACTTAGGCCAAGAAAATTATTAGATCTATCACAAAGGATATCGATCCCAAGAATATATGCCTCCTTTTCCAAGTCCTTCATAGAGAAGTATTTATTCAACCATGCCTTAATAGACAGTAGTATTTATGTTTCATTTCCAGTAAGTAATATTTAATCAACATATACTATTAAGAAAAATACTCAACTCCTACTAAACCATTTGTAGACACAAGTTCCACACCAATTCTTTATAAAATTAAATTTTTTTATGGATTCATCAAAATGAAAATTCCATAACATAGATGGTTTCTTTAATCCATAAATATATTTTTTCAATTTTCATATCTTGTTGGTATAATTTAGAGTCAAAAACCCTTCAAGTTGTGTCATATATAAATCTTATTGAAGGTTACCATTAAGGAGGGATATTTTGAAATCAATTTTCCAAATATCTTATTCATGTTAGGATGAAATGGTAAGCATAATTATGATAGATTTTATCATTTAAAAAAGAGAAAAGGTTTCATCTTAGTTAATGACTTGACACTTTGTAAACCCCCTTTTAACCCGTCATGACTTATAGGTACATAAATTTCCTTAAATATATAGTTTCTTATTTAATAAACATTTTCAAACAATGGGTTTTATATCCACTAGAGGATCTACCCAAATCCATACATGGTTTTGGTACATGGAATCCATTTCCGAATTCATGGATTCTTTTCTGTTGGAAACATCTGTGCCACATACTGCTTCCTTGTAGTTTAGGGAATCATTATTATCAACTAATAAAGATTCACCATCCTCGGTGACTGGAATACCATAAATTTATAGTTTTCTAACCTCTCTTGTACTCCTACATAGTACTTGTGTCTCTATAATAGTTTCTTCTTCTAAAGGGTTTTGTGGGATCTTTTCCTATGTGGACTCTTGTATACTTTGAGCCTTAACTTCATCAATATATATATTCCTCCCACTATATCTTCTAGATATATTCCCCCTCTCAAGGAATGTAGAGTGTCTTACCACTATTAACCTTTTTTTTCATATCCATATAGGTAATATCCCCTAGTTTATTTGGGGTATCCTATAAAGGTGAACATTGTGCCTTAGGGTGAAATTTTGTTACCTGAAGAGGCCTTAAATTTATTTTTCAAAACCCCACACATGTAATTATGAAAATATGAGTTTATTTACATTATATAAATGGTATGGTATACCATTTTATACTTTATTTTTCAGTTGGTTTAGTATTATTTCTCCTGTTTATAACTCATATCCTCAAAAGGATAATGGAAGACTCACATGACTCATCATTTATCTCACCATATCAAATATGGTGTGGTTCCTCCTTTAAATTACACAGTTCCAATGAGGTGTATAAGGAGGAGTGAGTTGCGATAAGATCCAACAATACTATAATTGATCATTGAATTCATGATTAAGATATTCTCCACCATGATTTGAGAGTATTTTCTTAATATTATTACCAACCTTGTTATCTACTTCATTCTTGTATTCCCTAAATTTATAAAAAAATATGACTTATACCTCATTAAGTAGAGATATCCATGTCTACTAAAATAATCAGTAAAATTTATTAAGTATGAGTACCCACCCCTTTTTTAATAGGAAATAGTACACACACATCTATATGAACTAATTTAAGAAGTTCTTTAGCCCTTTCACCTTTCCCAAAAAATGGGGCCTTTTTCATTTTTTTATATAAATATTCATGACATAGACCAAGTGGTTTTAGTTCAAAAGAATATAAATATCCATCTTGGTAAAATTTAGTTAAATTATTTTCATTGACATGACTTAGCTAGTGATTCTATAGTTTTTGTGGTATAAGTCCTGTGAAGCAGTTTCTTTGTCGATTTCCATTACTTAGTTTGTGTAATCCAAAACATAAAGACCATTATTTAAATGTTCCTTACCATGAAAAATTATATATTTATAAAAGAAGAAAAATAAATTTTAGAACATGAAAATAAATGTATTTGTATGATGTCTAGATACAAATATACTATTTTTGGTAATCAAATGAACATAATATAAACTCTTTAAAACCAAGATCATTCTAGTTGGGAGCAAGAGGTGGTAGTCCCTGATAACTATAATAATAATTTTATCTCCATTAGATGATCATAGATCTTTCTCTACTTGGTAAATCTTTATAAATCTAATTAGTTCCTATACCAGATTACATATGTGAGCACCAAAATCTATATCTAATAGAAAATTTATAGAAACAATCAAATTTAACTAAATAAAAAAGATAGATGAATATTTAAATTTCTTCTTTAGTCGGGTGAATTTTTTATTCCAATGGCCCCTTTTTCCACATGAAAAATAGTTAGAATCATGTTCTCTTGATTTCCACTTGATCTTCCTATTCTTGTAAGAGAATGAATAAGCTTCAGGGTTAAATATCTTCACTTTTCCTTTCCATTTGTTCACCTTAAGGATGGAAGTATTTTCACATTTTGTATCCTTACTTACTTGGAGAATGAGAGTGAGAAGATCAGATAGAGACTTATCAATGTTATTCATATTAAAATTTATATCAAAGCTAGAGAAGATATGAGGGATTGATTCCAGAATGATATTGGTGACTAGTTATTCCAGGATTTAAACCATAGAACCTCTAAGAACCCAATGTAGCCTATAAGCTTGAATACACAAGACGCATATGGGTAACCCTCTAAAATATTTATATTAAAGAGAATCTTGGTGTTCTTAAACCGTTCCTATATAACTCTCTCCTAGTAAAGACCACATTGGTGCTTAAATATTCTATACACATCCATGTTTTCATGAGGCTTCATGAGTTAACTAGACATAGACGAAAGTACCAAACATTGAAAATCAACCACATCACTAAAATGTTTTTCATATACAAGGAACTATTCATCACTCACCTATTTAGTAGGTAGATCAGGAATTTTGGATTCTAGTATTTAATATTTATGTTCGTGGTGTAGCACAACCCGAAGTCATCTAAACCACTCCTCGAAGTTACTGCTAGTTATAAGGTAGTGTTTCTCTAATATTGATGATAGGGATAGTGAGGATTATGATATTTCTATTTCATTATATAATTAAAATGGAATATTATTATTAATTTTATTGATTACAAATTATGTGAGAAATTATAAATTAATTGATTTTATTAAATCTCCCACTATTTTATCAAGTCCCAATAGTTCTTACCATTGAACACAGAATGTCTAGTTTCAAGAAAATTCTAGTATAAATGATCCATATACCCCTTCACATAACCCTAATTAGGGTTTTTGAAGATACTTAAAATTATTTAGGTAGGTGGGTCTTTGCCAACCATGGTCTTATAGCTCCTTTATTCCTTTAGTGGACTTCCCTACACTGAAATCCTGACTTGGATTTCCTTAAAACTTTCCTCCAAGTTACATAAAGTGTAGAAGAAGATACTTCTATTGATGAAAGATATTTAATTCAACCCATAACCTTCCTAATAAATCCATGTTAAAAGTAAGTGTCCCAAAAATGGTTGGTCAAAAACTTAGTTCTGTGTCTTTTATTTATAATCAATTAATGGAAGGTCAAGTGTGATTTAATATTTTATTAAGGTATTTAAATTTATCATGCATAAATTTTATCTTTTTTCTTTTAAATGTTTTATTAATATTGAGAGGATGTTACATAATTAATTAACCATGTTTTATAAAACATTCATGTATAATTAATTTATTTGATTTCCATATTTTCACATTAGTTCATTTATTTATGTGATTATAACCTAGCATCCATAAAATAAATAATTGCATAAATAGACATAAATAAATAATTAAATGACCCACACATGGGATTTATCTAATAGTTGATTTAATGAGTGGATATTAAATCAACCTTTAATAATGGAGAAATAACTCTTTTTGTCGGTATTTTCATGAGTTATAACATTCCACCTGCCCACTTGTGTGACACCTAGGTTGGATTCATTATAGTTTTATCTTGAACCATCTCTACGTGCTTTAGAAAACTCCATTAATTAAAAATATTTATAACTCGCACACATGTGAGGGGAACTGATGGATTTGTTAAAGGGGAATTACATAAATATCCTTTGACATGTCAGTCATATATAATAATGGAGGGAGGGATGAGTTGAAATACATAAAATTAAATTTAATAATAAATAATTGAAAATTCATGCAATAAATTAAATTAAATAAATTCCAATACATACACTAGTCTCAGTCTAGCTCATGAATGATCATACATATAATGTACATGAAAAAATAGACAATATTCATTTCTATATCTATTATTTATTATTAAGATTAACGTGCTTACAATAATTAAATTATTAAATAATTAATTAATTTTATTTCATCTTAATGACCATCCAAATTTATTTGGCGATAAACATCATAAAGGCTTTAATGGAACATAAATGACATAGCCAATTGTTACAGATTTATTACAATAAATTAATTGAAAATATAAAATTCTATCAAACCCTAATTAAATTGTCAAACACATAAAGTGAAAATCAAACCAATAAGGTTTTAATACTACAATTTTTAAATTTAATGTAATTTATTTATTCCATTAATTGGGAGACAACACAATGTGTACTATCCATCCACATGCAGTGTACCATAGTTTCCATGTATTTGGGTCACAAACCTGGGGCTTCAATGTGTTGACTTGACCGGACTACATGGAGTATACATGCCAGCTACATTCTGTGTATCCACTTACCATGTTCCTGAGATACTCACCTTGGTATTTGGCATGTATCTCAACTGATTACACAGAGTTTGTAGGCCACCTACACACCATGTGATTTGAATACTATGTTCTTATACATCCATCCAAAGGACTCGATGTGTTATCAAGTGAGAGGCTACACAATGTGTGCACTCTAGCTACACGACATGTATATTTGATGTCGTTTTTATAGATAACTCGGTGTGTATCTCAAATATAGGGATTAATGAACTACACACCATGTACACTACATACACGATATGTATATCATAAATTCTTTAGGATGTCAGTCTCAACTAGTTTTACCACATATAATGACCACACATATTGCATGATTTA
The DNA here is from genome assembly GCA_963277665.1 of Viscum album. Classification (NCBI taxonomy): domain Eukaryota; kingdom Viridiplantae; phylum Streptophyta; class Magnoliopsida; order Santalales; family Viscaceae; genus Viscum; species Viscum album. The sequence continues at coordinate 1,220,645,978 of OY728131.1, read as the reverse complement.
CATCACTAGCTCATGTAGACTACACATCATGCACTTAAATACACATCATATAATCCGACAACCGTGTTCCTGGTTTACCATTCAATACACAGCCTAAACCATGTGTAATTTACTTTAAGGAATTCTGTGTATCCCACATCATGTCCAAGTATAGCATACTAGGGCTTATGATGTGTACTTATGAGTATACACTATGTAACACTATCTTACCGACTAAAAATTGGTAGTTCCCGATGGAATCTATGATCTTTTATTACCTATTATTATACCTTTAGGAAAATGAAACATGTAAAAACCATTATTAATATATCAATAATATGTTAATTTAAATCATATTAAATAATGAATAATAATAAATAAAAATTCAACCATGATTGAATATGTATTAACAATAAAATAAATAATTATAAATATAAACGTGACTGCTCTGATATCATTTGTTGGTTTCTATCCTTGAGAAAGCTTGTAGTGGTGGGAAATATATTAAAATTTCTATTAATATTTGAGTTTATTTCACATAAAATTTATAATTAATATATTTAATAATAATATAAATTAATACCTAGGATTAGTATCCTTATTTGTTGTGAATGTTGAAAATATGAAAAGACCCTTTAATATTGTCTTAATTGTGTTTTGAGGATCCAAAGATATAATACCTCTAGTGGTGATCCACACATACTCCTCTGATCTCCATGAAACACCAATAGATCTTTGGGTTCTAGCATGAAAAATTGATTGTATTGAGTTGTTTGTGTTGATCACTCATCCTTCAGTATTGAAAGAATCTCTTTTGCATTTCTCATTTTTGAGAGGGAGAGAGAAGGAAGAGTTGAGAGAGAATTAAATGTGTGCAAAAATTATCTATTTCAATTGCACCGATCGATTATTGCACACTATACACAATAGACATAACCATTTATTTATATAGATAGTGTTTAAGTTAAAATAATTATTTAATTTCACATCGACCCTTAAATAATATAATAATCTTTAATAAAACCCAATCAATATAATAATAATAATAATATTTTGTGTCATGTGAAAACATGTGTAATAATAAATATTATTTAACTATAATGTTAATTAATATTTTTCACTAGACATGGTCTTGGTTTGTTCAAACTTCTTTAACAGTTATTGAAAACCTGAATAAATTTTTAATTTAAATATTTCATTCATCAAAAAATATTTACAATAAATACAATGTGAATAAAATTTTCCCTTGGTCTTGAGAATAATATTTATTCTATTAATTAAATTCAAATATAATTTAATTGAGATTATTGGTAACACTTAGTGTGTGACCCTCTTGAATTATTTCTCATTGGCATTAGACATGCTTTCCTAAAGTCTAAGATTACTATCTAGCAACGAGTCAAGACACCCCAGAGAATAAACTTAATTTCACAATGATAAAAACTGCATATGTTTTCTCTCTATGTAATAAAATCCATTTTCTTTAATCACACATTAAGCTGGTTTCACATCTATTTCACCAACCTATTTTCTCGATACATCTTTCTTTGACTATCTAAAATAAACATTTTGTTACAATATGGACATGGAGTTTAATGTGATGGTTCTATTCCAACCATAGGGATAAGATATCAACTTTCATAAATATGGAAGGGATAAATCCTTCCTTTAATTATACATTAATGACATGTTAATCATAAATCACCCAATGTACCCTACCTTGCCACAAAAATATGTCATCATAATTTTCATAAAAAAATCTATGTGAGTAAGTCATGACATTAATTAACGATAATATTAAATTCTATGGACCATGACACATGTTTACATAAAGGAACATCTGATCACACAAAAACATATGGAATTCCAACTAGAGGGTCTGTTCTCATAATCTCTTATCTTATAGATTACAAAGTGAAAACTTCATGATAAAAAGTCTCATCCACTTATGAGTACTCGCAAATAAAAATATATGAACTATATGTACCATCAAAGTATGTTATTCAAATAAAGAACATTATTTTATAATTTATTCATTGCACTTAAAGGTTATTATCATAGAGGGGAACTGATATGACCTTATCAATGTGATACATAATCTAGGACATTATTATATTATAGTCATACAGAATATTGAACAATATATAATAAGGATTTTTATTAATATTCAATACATGGTATATACTTGTAATCAAATTATAAATAGTTGGTCTTAGGAAACCAAATATAAAAACATTGACATAACACTTGGATCACATGTACTACTTTACCTTATACTATGCATTTTTTATACCTTTACTGGGATTTATAGCTCACCTTTTTCTTATGTATTCCCCCAGGTTATCACATGTATGTTTAGAAGAACCATGGAATATAAACTAATGTTATGGGGTTTTTAAATAATTTCATTTTATTTGTTTTTAATTTTTTATGATATGTACCTAATTACCCAAATATACTAGGCCTTATGATTTTTTGGGGTTGTATTAAGTGTATATTTATATAATAAATAATAAATTAATGTGTATTAAAATATGGGTTGTCATAGTTTGTATCATAGAAAAGTCTAGTTATTTTTGGGATTAGGATTAGAAAAAAATAGTAAAATCATTATGGATAATTCTAAACATGGGAAGACATCCATAAATTTTGGAAAAGTCTTGAGTAATTGGTTTCCACGAAAACATATCCCTATCAAGATACTATAATCAGGCATAGCTCTAGAACAATTTTACCTAGGGGTGATAACATTGAAAAGGGTGCTTTGAGCTAGACTCTATCATCACCTGGTTCATGAGAAAAGGCCTTTTCTTATTCCTAGTTTGAAACTCCCAAGGGATATTCTTTGGTAAATTTTCAAGCTCATTACAAACCACTATGAAGAAAAATAATTCCCATAAGATTTTATATTAGGAAATATATAATTGATAACATATATTAATACCCATAAATTAATAGGTTAAGTAATAAATATCATTTATGAGTTATCCCTTTGATGTTCATGGTTTTTATTAATGTATTTAATAGTTCAAAACTTATCTTCCATAATTTATGCTTTTTTAGTTAATGGTTATAAATAGGAGAAATTGAATCAAAAACCAATGTGAGGGGCAGTGTGAAGATTTCCCAAATGAGATTTCGAACCTAAATGGAGAAGGATTCAAGAACTTCATGAGAATATAATCTCAATTAATAGAAGTTTTAAACCAAAACCTGAATCAAGAGGATACCCAAACCCCCCTAAGAAAAAAGGAAGTTGCAATTGTGACCTTTATATGGAAAATGACTCCTAATTTTAGTGGATCTTTTGATCCCTTAATTGTACAGAAATGGATCAACTATACTAAAAAAATTTTCTCCATCCTTCAATGATATGATCAAGATAATATCATGTTATTTTTTTTATCATATTGAGGGAGAAGTTGGTCACTGGTGGATGTTGGTTAAAAATACAAAGACTGAAGAGGAGATCAAAGTGATGGAGTGAAATAAATTCCAAAAAAATTATTTTGAAAAATATTATCATCAAAATATATGAATTAAAATAGAGAGATATTTTTTTAGTTTCAAGAAAATGTTGATGAATCCATCAGATGTACAAGGTAAACATCCAAATACTTTCTTGATACACCTCTGTATTTTTCATTGCACCTAAAAGTAAAGTTGACTAGTTCTTTGGTGGGATGAAGCTAAATCTATAAAAAGAGTCGGCTATATGAGACATTAATATCTATAATAAATTTTTTTGATATGTCCTCAAATTTGAAATGGAGGTCGGAGAATCATGGGTCACTTGGGGACTAAAGATAAGAAGTGTATAATCAATTTTAATTACAGTAGTTTTATGGAAAAATATCATGGGTGTAATAAGGTCCATCATCCCACTTTTCAAAAGTCTAATAAGAAGAATCATTGAAATTTATAGAATGTAATAAGGAAATGCTTTAGGTGTGGGATGGAAGGGAACTTAACTAGTGATTGCTGATGGGAGAAACCCACCATTGTGATGGAAGAAAGTAATGATCTTGTTAACCCTTAACCTGTCATCCGATGTTTGATCTACAAGAAACAAGGAAACTATGAAAATTAATGTACTAAGCAAAGGTTTTTCGATGAAAACTGATGAAAAAAACCTCTAAGGTCTAGAGAGAAAGGGTGATAATATGTAATCACAACAACTAAGGTAGATCCCAAAAAAAGTGGTGACAGGTAAGTTAGTTATTCATTAAAGGTTATAAAACTTATTATTTTATTCCGGTTTTATGAATTATTTCATATCATTTAAGATTAGTGGATCTATTAAAACACCACCTTAAAATATGGAAGTTGAGTTATTAGTGAAAAGAGAAATTGGGGGAATTTTTTCATCCCCACTATATAACTCCTCCCATGCACATATTTTTTATATGAAATTATTAGAAGAACTTTTGATACTTCCTTTAGTTAAATTAGATGCTATTCTAGTAAAGGATTGGATTCCTTTATATAGATACAACATAAATTGCTGAGAGAAGGAGTTCTCCCTCGATATCAAAAATTACCCTCAGAATATATTCAATTGTAAGGAGAAGGATGAATCTTCTTTTGTATAATGATCTTAATCATGGATATTATTACCTTATGAGAAATTTTATCCATCTCAAATGATTGAGACTAAGGAAAAGATAATCCTTGAATACATTCCCTTTGTGATGTAATACATTGAGGTGTTTCCTAAAGAATTTCCTGGTCTTCCTCATAGCAGAGAGGTTGAGTTATCAATTGATCTTATACCTATAGCTCTACTAATACCCTATAATATATAAGGAATATCCATTTTTGAACATGAGGATATTAAGAAAAATCTATAGAATAATATAGATAAATGGTTTATACACCCAAACACTTCACTATGGGGAAGACCATTCCTCCTCATCTAGAAAAGGATAGTTCATTGCACTTTCTTAATGATTATCATGAGATCAACAAGATCATGGTAAATAAAAAGTATCCTCTATCATGAATTTATTACATGTTTAATCAACTACATGGGAAATATACTTTATAGTATCAATATTCACTCCTAATATTATCAATTAAAGGTGAAAAAGGAGGATATCCCAATGCATTCTTTTTGTACATGGTACAAACACTATGATTTCAAACTAAAAACATTTAGACCCACCAATGCTCCAAAAATATTCATGGAAAATATGAATAGAGTTTTAAGGGATTACCTTGGTAAATTTGTGTTAGTTGTAACGTCCCGGATCTAGGTTCCACTCAACGGGTGCCCCGAACCCGGTTGGTCACATGACCTCAAGAGCATTTCCCCAAACGCCAAAGGCTGCCGACTAGTAGCGAGGGCCCATGTCTGATAGTGGGGAAATTATGACCTCATTTGTCAAAGTGTAGAACAGTAGAAAAGATAAATAACAGGAAACAACAGAAGTAGTAGACAGTATACAAATAAAATGAAAGAGAACTAGCAGTCACACACACACACACACACACACATATATATATATATCAAGATGTAGCATGTCATTATTCTATGAAAATATCCAGAACCGAATACACTCCAATACAATAAAACAGAACACAACTCAAATTACAAGGTACAATCAAACAAAACAAAGCAGAGTAAACAAAACACAATCGTATCACAAGCCTAAGCTCGGTCCCATGCTCTCCTACTCCTCTGCTACAATCAAGTACCTATATAGGTACCCTTGCCCTTATCCATACCTGCAAAAATGTAATCTGTTTGGGGCTGAAGAGATGACCCCAAACATGGTGTGAGAATTAAATCCTAGTAGGCACCCACCAAAGGACTGTGCCCAACTGTCAGTGAAAATGTGTAACAATAGTGTGCAGTAGTAAATGCAATTAATGAAGTAGTACTCAAAGTAATTAACTTTACCAGTCATATTTCCATTTTAATATTCATTTAAACATTCTATTTAATAACATTTTGTGCTCCTCAGTACCAAGCCCTCAGGGCAATCAGAACCTTTCCCTCAGGCTAATATAATAAAACCATGCCCTCAGGCTATCGAAAATTGCCCTCAGGCATACGAGATATTTTCCTCAGGCACAGAAGTCACTTCCCTTAGGCATAAGAAATGTTTCCCTTAGGCAAAATAGAATATTTCTCTCAGGCTAAGAAGTACCTTGCCCTCAGGATAAACAAAAATGCCCTCAGTCTAAAAAGAACATTGCCCTTAGGCTAAAGAGAACACTGCCCTCAGGCGCAAGTAACCGGGCTGAGCCCAACAGATAAGAAAGAAATTATATAAAATTCCTCTCAAGGAAATTTAAAGCAAGCTAAATTTTATGGTATACCCTCGGGTAACCTGGCCAAATGGCTAAATAGAGGAACGCACCCCCGGGGTGGTCCGGGATCCAAGCAGTGATCCCAATCAACAGCTATACATAATCATTCAACTACCTATGCAATTATAGGCATTTAATTACCCAAGGACTCATCCATACGACATCCCCAATATGAGAGCATAACACAGTGGTATAAAAAACACACAGCAGTTGAAATTTAAACACTAGACCACCTACCACGATCATCTCTGATCGATATACATGAATGAAGCCTCCCGAATCATCCAAGAACGATGTAGATATGGGATAAAAGAATTCCAATTCAAATTAAAATAACTTCCCTTATAGAGAGGAATTGGTAAGAACAACGCAAGGAGAAGGGATAACTCACCAGTGCAGTTTCAATATGATCGGAAGAAGCGGAAATGGATTCTCAGTGCATGGTCAGATGATCTCCAAAGCTCCGGCCATCCTCCCGATCTCCTCTGCCGTTCTAAGCTTCCTTTGTGAACAGAGGAGGCTACTACCCATTTTAAGTGAAAAAAACTACAAAGTGTGCACTCTCAAGTACACAGCGTGTACTTTTCTCATTTAACTATTCTTATAGTGACCACTTTTTCCACCGTCGAACTGTTTATTTGTCGACATGAGTACACGGTGTGTATTTCCAAATACACGGCGTGTATTGTTGCTTAGCTGGCAGCTACTCCAACCACCTTACTATTCACCTACTGACTGACTACATGACGTGTAAATACCCACTACACGATGTGTAGTTGGTTTTTAAACCTTTCATCGCCGACAGGGCTACACGCCCCATGTAATCATCCCACACGGCCAAAGTACACGGCATGTGGAAAAGTACATGGCGTGTACCCACAAAATTTGGGATTTTTTCCATTTTCCTTATTTTATCAATAACACTTAAGGAAAAAAAGAAAAGAATAAACTCGTACCTCAAGAATAAGAACCAGGTTCTTATGAACTTCCCCTCTTAAAGCAATTCTTCCCCGAATTGCCCTACCAAGGGTGGTGAAGATAAATCTCAGAACAATTCTGGACACTAAGCACGCACGTTCATCTCCCACTCCCAGGTTTTTTCCTGCACTCATCCATACTGCCTTAACACCATTACGATAGGAACTAATCGGCCTCAGAGAACCTTCATGCTCCTATCCATGATACAAATTGGATGCTCCTCGAAGGAAGCATCGATCTGAAGCTCAACATCCTCAGGATGGAAGGCATGAGACGGGTCTGAATGATAATGGCGTAGCTGAGATACATGGAAGACATCGTGCATGGCTCAGTACCTCTGTGGTAACTGCAACCAATAGGAAACAAGACCGACTTTCTCCAGCATATCAAACAGCCCCACATACCTTAGTGAAATTTTACCCTATCTCCTGATTCGCCTGTGTCCCAACCGTGGTGAAACGCGAAAAAAACCAGATCCCCAACCACAAAATCCAAGGGTTGTCTGCGACGATCAGCATAAGATTTCTGACGAGACTGCGCAGTAGCCATCCGCTTCTATATCAACTGGACCTGCTCTGATGTCTCCTGCACAAGGCATGGTCCTAGAAAAGATGCCTCACCTGCCTCTAACCCACACAAGGGTGATCGGAATGGCCTACCATATAAAGCCTTGTAAGGTTCCATCTCGATAGTTTCCTGAAAACTATTATTATAGGAAAACTCTACTAGGGGTATATGCTTCTCCCAAGATCCCCCGAAGTCTAGGACACATACGCGCAGCATGTCCTCAAGCACCTGTATCATACGCTCTGACTGGACATCGATCTAAGGGTGGTAAGCTGTTTTCAGAAGCACCTGTGTACCCAGTGCCCTCTGAAAACTCTGCCAGAAACGAGACATAAAACTGGCATCTCTATCTGAAATGATAGAACAAGGAACCCCATGAAGACACACTATCTCTCAGATGTACAACTTCACGAGCTCATCAACATCGAAAGTCTCCTTGATTGGTAAAAAGTGATCTACCTTCATAAGTATGTCTACAACAACCCACACGGCACCATTTCCTCGAGGTGACCTCGACAACCCAATCATGAAATCCATCGTGACATCATCCCATTTCCATTCCATAATGGGTAACTCTTGTAACAGTCTGGTTAGCCTCTGATTCTCTTCCTTCACTTACTGACTGGTGGAACATCTAGTAACAAAACCAGCTACCTCTCTCTTCATACCTGGCCACCAATACTGATGTCTCAAGTCACTGTACATTTTGGTAACTCTGGGATGCACTGCCCAAGCTGAAGCATGAAACTCCCGCATTATCTCCTTGCGTATACCCACTGGAACCCATACTAATCCATGGAAATGAAATACTTCATCATCTCTAATCATCCATCCAGGAGGAGGGTCCTCACTTTCCACCGATTCCCATAGAACGAGGCCTTCTGAATTAGATAGTTGTCTCATCCTCACTCTATCCAGGAGGGTATAGGTCACAGCTAAGGAGGAAAGATAGGTCTTCACCTGACTGTCGTGCACCTCCAAATGCATCTTAGAGAACAAGGCTATAAGCTGCCACTCATCATTGGCCTCCAGCACTACCTGTATCTGACTCTTCCTACTCAGTGCATCAGCAACTGCATTACCCTTACCAGGTGTATAGGCAATCCCAAAGTTGAAGGACTGAATGTATTCAACCCACCTTCGTTGTCTCATGTTCAAGTCACACTGAGTAAAAATGTACTTGAGACTATTTTGGTCGGTGAAAACCAAAAAATGACCTCCCAAGAGATAATGTCTCCAACAGCGCAACGCATGAACGACTGTATCCAACTCAAGGTCATGTGTCGGGTAATTCCTGTCATGTGGCCTCAACTACCGAGACCCATACCCAACTACTCGATCTCCCTGCATCAACACTACTCCCAACCCAATACCCGATGCATCATAGTAAACTGTATAGCTCTTCCCTTGCTTTGGAAGTATTAGGATTGGTGCTGATGTCAACCTTCCCTTCAGCTCCTAAAAGGCTGTCTCACAAGATTCTGACCAAACGGACTTCACACCCTTCTTAGTTAACCCCGTCAATGGTGCAGCTAAGCGGGTAAGTTCTGTATAAAGCTCATGTAGTAACCAACCAGCCCCAAGAAACTTCGTATCTCAAACACATTCTCCGGATGATCCCAGGAAACTACTACTCTCAATTTCTCTGGGTCCATGAAAACTCCTGCCTCTGAGATGATATGACCTAGGAAGTGTATCTGGTCCATCCAAAAGTGGCACTTTGAGAGCTTAGCATATACTCGATGCTCTCTTAGTGTACTCAATACGATCTCAAGATGGGTAGCATGGTCATGTCGAGTGTGAGAGTAAACCATGATGTCATCCACAAAGACTACCACAAAAAAATCAAAATAAGGGTGGAACACATGATTCATTAGAGCCATGAAAACTGCTGGTGCGTTCGTGAGTCCAAACAGCATAACCAAGTACTTGTATAGACCATATCAACTCAAAAAAGCTGTAAGCGGTATATCCGATGGTATAACGCGTAACTGATGATATCCAGATCTCAATTAAATATTCGAGAACACTCGTGCACCTAGAAGTTGATCAAAAAGATCATCAATCTTTTCCAAGGGATATCTGTTCTTAACCGTCAACTGGTTCAGCTTCCGATAATCAACACAAAGTTTGAGGGTACCATCCGCCTTCTTTGCAAAAAGGACAGGAGAACCCCAAGGAGAAGTACTGGGTTGGATGAAACCCTTTTCTTGTAACTCCTCTAACTGTCTCTTGAGCTCCCTCAACTCTGGTTTAGCCATCCTATAAGGTGTAATGGACACTGGTGCTACTCTCGGCACAAGCTTAATAGAGAAATCCACCTCTCGCTTCGAAGGTAGACCTGAAAAGTTGTCATGGATGACATCCCTGAAATGATCAACCACTGGAGGGAAATCCTTCTAACAAATACCCTGGCCATACATATATAAACTCACAATCCGGGCTGTCACAACACCTTGCCCATGATGCTCGGGTCCAGCTCAACTCGCCTGGACATCCCATTCACCATTGTATAGAAACTCTCCGCACTCTGGTGACATGAAACTCACCCTACGACGATAGCAATCTATAATGGCTCAGAAGGGTACCTACCAGTCCATTCCAAGAATGACATCATAACTCATCATCTTCAATACATAGAGGTCCCATAAAAAGTGACACCCACTAACCTCTAGGGGGTAATCCTTTCACTGACGCACAACAGCCGTTCTAGTTCCCTACGGAGTATCTAGCGTCATAAAATTAGAAGAAGAAGACACACAGAGCCCAAGGCTCTCCACAACGAGCACATATATAAATCTATGTGTAGCACCCATATTGAAAAGTGCATAAGATAAAACGGAAGCTACTATAATAGTACCTCTGATAGTAGAAGGTCCGGGATCCTGCTCTTGTTGGGTCTGTTGCACTATATATGCCTGCGCAGTTCCACGACCCTGCGACACAGCCTGGATACCCTGAGATATCTTGACCTACTACCTATGATATCCTGGTGTTTGGCCACCATGGCCACGACCACCATCTCTACCTGTACACCCTAACATACCCCAATTTTGAGATTGGTAAGAAGCTTCTAGTCCTACTCCCGCACACGGAGTCTACACAGAACCCCTCTCACTAGCCACTAGTACAAACTCCCTGCAAAATCACTGCAGATGACCCATCTTGCTGCAAGATCGGAACTCCACTAGGTCTCGAGGACACTGAGGTCTCTTGTGCCCCTCACTACCACACTGGTAGTAAATTAACAGGCCACCTGAAGTAATCACCTAGCTAGAACTGCCACCGTGAGAGAAACTCATCTGTTGCTTCCTATTCTCAGTAGAAATAGTACTAGAAACTGGTGTCAAACCACCATGGCCCACACCACTAGCTTCCTGCAGGTTACGCTCGGTAATCAGTGCCTAGTTCACAATAGAATGCACTTTTGACAACTTGAAAACATTCACCAGTGCTCGAATGTCATATCGAAGACCATCCTCAAAGTGTCTGGCCCTCAACGTCTCATCACCCACCAGAATGGGTGAAAAACACTAATGCCCGGTAAAGTGAGTAGAATAGTCCATCACTGACATGGCACCCTGCTACAGATTCATGAACTCTCAAGCTCGATCTTCCCGCAGTGTGTCCAGAAAGAAAAAGTCATAGAAGACTGCCTAAAAATCTTCCTATTCCATGTCTCTGTGATGCTTTGATTGGGTGGTAACATCCCACCACCTCTTGGCGGAATCACGCAGCATATATGTAGCAAGATTGACCCTCCCCCTGGAGGTTTCTCCAAATGCTCAAAAATAGTCTGCACTAAATCCATACATGACTCCGTAGCCTGTGGTCCGCCATCCCCTGAAAACATAGGAGGATGCTGCTGCTAAGATATACGAGTTAGCTCTGCCATAGATGTGGCGGCCTGTGGTTCTCCCTGGAAGGTCTCAATGAACCACATGAAGCCTTCAAAGAACTACGCCTCCTTGCCTGCATCCAGTATAACGGCTGGCGCCACACCTGGCACTCCTGGAGGATCAACTAGTAGCCCATGGCATACCATCTGTGGAGTATAATCGTTGTCTCTCTCTTGGCGAACAACCGGTGATCGTCTGGATGGCATGACTCTATAAGGTAAAAAACATGCCTTAGATTTAAGTTCATCAAAGACTAAAAACTAGGGGACCAAAAATGGAACAGGAGGAAGAAGGCATTCAAGATTTTCAAAACAAGACTACACGACGTGTATATTAACTACACGATGTGTACCTGACTTTTCTTCCCCTGCCTGGGTCCTTCAACATGGCTTATCCATACAGCTCTCTTCTGAACAAGACTACACGATGTGTATAACATCTACATGGTGTGTATGTTGTAATTTCCAACTTCTCGTGTCGTTCGTGACACGGCCGACTACTCAGCTAATACTACACGGCGTGTTACACCCACACATGGAGTGTACACCACTCCGTCTTCCCAGCCACACGGCTAGGTCCACACGGTCCTTCCTCGGTCAAGACTACACGGTGTGTCCCACATGTACAAGGCATGTTCATGAAGAGGTAACACCGACTCATGTTGTTAGTGACATGGTCTGGTACTTGGGTCAGACTACATGGCGTGTTCAAGGTGAACACAATGTGTATGTCTTAAGGTTTCACCGTCCGTGTTGCTAGTTACACGGGCAGACACTGGGTCTAAACTACATGGTGTGTACAACTGGTACACGACATGTCTCCCCCATTTAATTCCCTACCCCGTGTCCCCGCCCACACGGTTTATGACACGGGAAGAAACTACATGGCGTGTACTGAGGGTACACGACGTGTACATAAAAACTTTTCTTTTTCTTCCCGAACATAAGTTTAAACGGCTTGTAATCATAGAACTACATGACGTGTATCATGGGTTTTCCAGACAGTAAGCCTCTTAAACTACTGCAGAAACCAAAAAAACACTGAAACAACACCTAAGTTCAAAATTCTAATCCGTGAGGGACCATACTCCTCACGAATCAAAGCTTGGCATCTTATCTGTGTTATAAATATTGAAAAAGCCAATGATCCACCAAATTCCGGTAAAAAAAAAAACACTGAAAAAACAGCATGTGTTTCTAGCACAACAGCTATCACAACATGCAATTTCTAATGCACCTACATGGAATGGATGAATGCATGACATGTGATTTCTAGCATGTGCCTAAATGATGCATGAGATGGCATAACCTCATCTAATCAGGTTGCTACTAAGGAGAACCCATTATAAAAATATTAACAGCACACCACAAGTGCGTCACCCAATGGTGAGAATCAAATCAACTGTAAAATTGCAAAATCAGTGAAAATTGAAATATGAAGTAAATTGTATTTTCCTTGTACATGAGTTAGCTAATCCCAGGCAAAACTTATTACCAAATACCTAGTTCATCTTATCCTTGACTAAGGCTTCAAATAGTAAGTCAAAGAAAAGAACCCCTCTGATACCACTTTGTAACGTCCTGGATCCGGGTGCCACTCAACGGGTGCCCCGAACCCAGTTAGTCACATGACGTCAAGCGCATTTCCCCAAACGCCAGAGGCTGTTGACTAGCAGTGAGGTCCCAGGTTTGATAGTCGGGAAACTATTCCCTTATTTTTCAATGTTTTGCGCAGCGGATAAGATAAATAATAGGCAACAATGGAAGTAGTAGATAGTATACAACTAAAATTAAAGAGAACCAGCAGTCACATATATATATAAGGATACAAAATGTCATTATTCTATCAAAACAGCCAGAATAGGATACAATGCAATATGATAAAATACAATACAACACAACTCAAAGTATAAGGTACAACCAAATAAAACAAAGAAGAGTAAACAAAACACAACAACATCGTAAGCCTAAGCTCGGTCTCATTCTCTCCTACTCCTCTGCTACAATCAAGTACCTGTATAAAGACCATTTCCCTTATCTATACCTAAAAAAATGTAATCTGTTTAGGGTCGAAGACATGACCCCAAACAGGGTGTGATAAATAAATCCCAGTAGGCACCCACCAAAGGCCAGTGCCCAACTGTCAGTGAAAATGTGCAACAACAGTGTGCAGTAGTAAATACAATAAACAAAGCACTACTCTTAAGTAACTAACTTTACCAATCATATTTCTATTTTAATATTCATATAACCATTCTATTTAATAACATTTTCTACCCATCAGTACCAAGCCCTCAGGCCAATTAGAACCTTTACCTCAGGCTAATATAATAAAACCACGCCCTCAGGCTTTCCCTCAGGCTATAGAAGATTTCCCTTTGGAATATGAGATATTTACCTCAGACATAGAAGTCACTGCCCTCAGGAATAAGAAGTGTTTCCCTCAGGAGAAATAGAATATTTCCTTCAGGCTAAGCAGTACCTTTCCCTCAAGCTAAACCGTAATGCCCTCAGGCTAAAAAGAACATTGACCTCATGCTAAATAGAACACTGCCCTTAGGTGCAAGTAATGAGGCCGATCCCAAAAGATAAGCATGAAATTATATAAAATTCCTCTCAAGCCAATTTAAAGAATGCAAAATTTTACAGTATACCCTCGGGTAACCTGGCCAAATGACTAAACATAGGAATGCACCCCCGGGGTGGTCCTGGATCCAAGAAGTGATCCCAAACAACAATTATACATATTCATTAAACTACCTATGCAATTATAGGTATTTAATTACACAAGGCCTCAGCAATACGACACCCCTAACATGGGCGCATAACACAGTGGTACACAAAACACATAGCAGTTGGAATTTAAACACCAGACCACCTACCTCGATCATCTCTTATCGGTATATGTGAACGACGCCACACGAATCGTCCAAGAACTATGTTGATCTGGGATAAAAGAATTCTCGTTCAAAGGAAAATAACTTCCCTTAGAGGATGAATTGGTATGAACAGTGCAAGGATAATGGAGAAATCACATGTGCGGTTCCAACATGATCGGAAAAAGTGGAAATGGATTCCCGGTGCGTGATCAGCTGATCTCAGAAGCTCCGACCATCCTCTCCAGCTCCTCTGGCGTTCTAAGCTTCCTCTGTGAACAGAGGAGGCTAATGCCCATTTTAAGCAAAAAAAAAACAAACTACACAGCATGTACTCTCAAGTACACAGCGTGTACTTTTCTCATTCAACTGTTCCTTTGGCGGCTACTTTTTCCACCTCCGAACTGTTCATCTACTGACATGAGTAAACGGTGTGCATTTTTAAATACACGGCGTGTACTATCACTCAGCTGGTGGATACTCCCACCGCCTTACTATTCACCTACCAACTGACTACACGACATGTAAATACCCACTACACAACGTGTAGTCGGTTTTTACACCTTTCATCACCGACAGGGCTACACGCCCTGTGTACTCATCCCACCTGGCCAAAGTACTCGACGTGTGGAAAAGTACTTGGCGTGTACCCACAAAATTTGCGATTTTTCCCCATTTTCCTTATTTTATCAAAAACACTTAAGGAAAAAAAGAAAAGAAGAAACCCATACCTCAAGAATAAGAATCAGGTTCTTAAATTAGTATTTATTGATGATATTCACTTCTACTCAAAAATAAATGGGGAACATGAGGATAATTTTTATTTTATACTAAAGACCTTGAAAAAAATAAAAGTTGTATGTGATGTATAATAAAAGTGAGTTCCAGATGGAGAAAGTTTCATTACTTTGGAATGTTATCACCAAAATTGGGACATCTATTGATCCTTTAAAAATATAGGAAATTGAAGGAAGAACCAGACTAACCTTTGTGATGGTAATCATAGTTTCCTTAGATTAACTAGTAACTATCAAAGATTTGTGAGAAACTTATCACAATTGTCAACCCTATTAACCAAGCTTAATCAAATGGGTGTAAAGTTTGTATAGACTGATGAATGTGAGATAAATTTAAAGAGTCAAATAAGAGGCCAATCATTGGACCTGTGCTCACATTTCCCACCAGTGGGGAAGGATTTGTGATCTTTAATGATGCATTCATAAATAGATTAGGATGTTTACTCACTCAAGATAAAAAAGTGATAACATATGCCTCCTTAAAACTAAATATCCATGAGTATAACTACCCTAATAATGAACTAGAATTGGATGCAATGATCTTCAAACAAAAGATTTTGTGACATTATCTTTATGGGGAGATGGGTAACATATATACAGATTATAAAATATTCACATATATATTCACATAAAAGGATATTAATACAAACCAATGAAGGTTCTTAGAAAAAATTAAGGATTATGATTGTTCAATACATTACCATCCAAGGAAGTTGGACAAATTGTAAAATTCTATAAGTAGAAAGGATCCCATAACCATATCCATGGTTAGGATTAAAAGGTTCAAATATTCTAGGACATGAAAAGGATGGATATGGGAATAAAAAAGAATCATCATATTACCTTTCTCAAATTACTTCTCAAACATTTATTCTTGAGAGGATGAAGGAGGCTCAAAATAATGATGAGGTGATAAAAAAGGGGAAGTGAATATTCTAGAGTTAAAATTCTCTAAAGATAGAGTTATAAGGTTTGGAACCTGGATATGTGTCCCATAAAAACCAGAACCGAAGAGGGAAAATATATATTATTCACATAGACCATGCTTCTTTATTCATCAAGGAAGTACAAAATGTATAGAGATACTAAGCAAAGTTTTTTGTGGGATAACATGAATAGGAACATTGTAGAGTTTGTATCATAATGCTAGGTATGCCAAAAAGTTAAGAATGAATAAAAAGTATTAGAACAAATTGAAACCAATTTTTATAACAGTAAAAAAATTAGAAAACATAACCATGTATTTAATCCTTCGAATCCCCAAGACTCCAAAATTCAATAATGTCATCTGGATAGTAATCGATAACCTTAAAAATTTGATACATTTCATTTCTACCATGAAATATTTCTCTCTTGACCTACTCTTCTTGATATATATATATAGAAAGTGGTAATATTATATAGAGTTCCACTCACTACTGTATCTGATCAAGATCCAAGGTTTACCTAGAGGTTTTGGAGAAGACTTTAGCAAAAATTGAATAAATAATTGTGCTTTAGCACTACTTATAACCCATAGACATATGGCCATTCATAAAGAACCATTGAAACCCTAAAAGTTATTTTAAGATCTTTTTAGTGGATTTAAATGGATATTGTGATGAACACCTCCCCCTAGTAGAGTTCTCAAATAACCAAAATTTCCATTCTATAATTCAAATGGCACCTTTGAGGCTTTATAATGGAAGAGGTGTTGAACTAAAAAATTATGGGATGAAGTTGGAGAGTAGAAGATGATGGTATGTAATATTTTACAAGATATGATATATAAAGTTAAAACCATTCATCATTATATGAAATCTGCACAAATTCAATATAGAAGTTGTAATGAACTTGAATTCTGTAACCCAAAGACGGTGTATGCTTTATTAAATCTGCACTAGATGCAGGCGATTGCATCCAAAAGGACTAAATAATTTAGTAGTTTTGGAGAACTGGATACATACATGATATATATTTTACACTAGTAATTGAAAATAAAACACAGTAATGGAAAACATTCAGCATCCTTGAACTCATTTAATGAATTCTTCTTTATATAATAGGGAAAGAAAACAAAATAATGGTGATATAAAATTCTTATTAAGGTTTACATACAATTGAAGATATCATGAGTAAATAAATAATAATCAATATTGAAAGGTAAATAACTTAAAACATATTCAATTTAATCAATAAATTGAGCATACAATAAGGAATAATCAATATGGAATTGTAAATAACTGAACACACATTCCATTCAACCAATAAAGTAAAAATGAAATTAATACATTTTTAATATCATTGTGAAAATATCATAAATAATAATAATAACTAAATTATCAATGAAATAAATGCTTAATTACTAGAAGTCATATTTTAAGGCTTCATGATACCTTATTGTCAAGACCTTTCACAAGACGGTTTAAAAATATAGGTAAGAACCCATTTAATTTGGACGAATGATTTGTCTCATGAGATCTATCAATTCATATTGGGGATACATATAATTATTTCCCACCTATAACCATTGTCCAATTCATTCATCATATATCAAATGATCAATTTAATTCATAAACAGTATACCTTATCAATAGATTTTCATAGATTAACAATAACTTCCCTTGTCAATAATATAAATTAGAAAGTAAAATACCATATGTATAAATGATATATTGTTTATGAAATAATAATATCCATGATAAAAATAATATGTGTAATATAATTATTGGATCTTATGAAAAAAAATTTAAGATTCCTTCAACATAATTAAAAGCCATCCCAAAAGACAGTGAGATTTAAAAAAATTATGAACTCTTCGGTAAATTTTAAATTGTAACCCCTTGAAAGAATAGACATGAATTGAAACATTAATAATTATGAATAAATATTTATTCTTTTTGAATATATCAAAGTGTCAGAATATGTACCACATAAATGTGAATAGGCGCGTATTTACAATTACGTCTCAATGAAATGGAAATTGAAACAAAATCCCTCACCTCAAACTTTCATTTAGTTGAGAATTCATAAACCTAATTTTAGTTGTTTACTTTTTTTTATAACTTATAATATAACCATATTAATATTTATAATAACATATATTATCATTTTATAACATATTATCACTCATTCGTTAACGATATTTTATTATCACTATTGTTTCAGGTGTTAATTACCTTGTTTTATCATGCATGTTTTCCTATGAATGGTTCAAATATTGAACATATGATATATTTACATTATCTATAGAATTATATTAATGTTATAAATATTATTTTTTATGATTATATACATATTTATAATCATTCTTAAAATATTTACATAGAAAATTCATTACATTGATTTATGGAGATGTTATGACGTACGTACGCCCGACCGACGATATCATTTATTAATGGGTAGAATGGTAAGGGGTTAGGTGATATATTAATTTTATAGAATCAATATCATGTCATATATATAAAATATATTCATTAAATTTGTCATTATTACCTTTTATTTAAAGCGTAAGTGAAAAATGAATCACATCGCTTTGCAAGAGAGTGGTCCACCTTACAAACGAGCGACACTATCATATTATCAATAGAATAGAATTTAAGAATTTATATGTGATATTATAATTAAATAATTATAAATATATCATAAATATTACATATATACATTAAATCTATCATTATATCTAACTATGAGAGGTTTTTATGGGAAATGAGTTACATCGGTTCACGAGGCGGTAGTCTACCATAAACACAATCAACAATTTCTATTCCCATTTGATGAAAGAGGAGATGGATACAGGTTATGAAATTAACATAATTATATATCATTATATGTGATATACTGTTTTTATTATATTTTATGTTTTAATACATAATCGAATATTGTAAAAGAATAAAGAAAAAGAAAGAGCTTCATTAAGATAATTACCTTTACTTTGAGAAACCTCCTTTGGATATCCTCTTAAGGACACTAGGGTTTGTAATTTTGAAATATAAGCAGATCTATAATTTGTATAAGGATGTTAAAGAGGTATTGTTTTAGTGTTTTTTCAAGAAAAATTTCTTGATATTTTTGAATAAGTGAGGGGAGGAAGTGCCCTATTATAATTGAGGAGGAATAACATTTTTGTAAATACCCAAAACTATTTAATAATGGGAAGTCACTATCACCCAGAGTGCATAAAAAACTATTAAAAAATATATTTTTAGGGAGATATGGTTAATAAAAGCCTCCAACACAAAAAACACATTTTTAATCATGTTATTAATTATCCTTTAAGTTTACTCGCTTTTATCATTTTAGTTTTCAATACGATAACTGTTTTTATACGTTTGTAATTTATCCTTTAAGAAAAATAATTATACTTATTAAATAATTTGAATATTATTTTTATAAATATTAAAAAAAATTTATCAAATAAAAATCATATGCGTGTTGAAAATTAATTTTAACACAAGTGCACATAATGTGCAAGAACCGTGTTTTAACCTTAATCACAGTAAGAAAGTTTTTTCTCTTTAGAAATAAATATAGTCACTATAAAAGAAAAATTGGTCTATTAATAGACCATGGTTGAAATTTTTAAACAATTTAAAATCACTTGTAATAATTTTTTATTTTTAGGAAATTTAAATTATTTAATAAAATATTATTTATTATAAATAAATTATTCTGAAGAAATTAATTTCCTTAACCTCAAAATTCCCATCAATATTCATTAAGAAATTTATTTTGTCCCTCTGTGAACATATAATTGATATTCAACCGCAAGAGGGTGACATTTTTCCTTTTTCTTTACTTAAATTATTATGTTGGTCACTTTAATTGAAAGGTTTCCCAAAAGATCATAAAAATAAATAAAAATGATATTATAGTCTAAATATAGAAATATAATATTAATTAAACAAGTTTTAGGTAATTTTAAACCCTTATATTTTTAGTTTAACTCCATAGTAAACTCGTTTGAACCTTAACTGCGGTAATTAATTTTTAATCTTTTTTACTATTCATTAAATAAAAAAATATTATTAATTTATTATATAATATTTATTATTATTATTACATATATGGAATATATTTTAAAAAATTAAATTCTAAAAATTCTAAAAATTGAATTTAAAATTAAACCCGCAGATGCAACGAAGAAGCAGTTTTCCAAATAGAAAATTCTAATAATTATAGAAAATTTTAATATCAAAAATCAATTTAAAATTTCTTAAACTAAAGATAAAACTTATTTATTATAATATAATTGAACTAATTTTACTTTAAAAATAATTTTAAATAAAATTTGATGCTTTAAATTATTTAAACGAAAAATAGTTACAATAAAAGTAGTAGTTTCCACTATTCATCAAAAAATTAATCTTTTCAAACAATTCTTCAAAATTCACTATAAGATAAATTTTAAGTTGAAATTTAATATATGAATTTATTTTTTTAAAATAAATTTCATAAAATTGTTAAAAATTATTTTTAAATTAAGTGCGCAAAGGGAAATGAAACTGCCTTTTAGAAAAATACAGTTTTTAGAAAACATTTCCTTTTCTTTGAAATGATAATTATTTTCTTTATAATCAATATATATTAATTGAATTGATTTTATACATGTTTAAACCAAATAATTTTAGTAATTTAGTTATTAATATTCACACCTACCAATTTAACAGCTATGTTATAATGGTATACTATTTTATGGTTTTTTTAAACTCGGAGTTACGCACATCACAAGATATTAAAGAGATTAAATGTATTTAAAAAGAAATATATTTTCAATTATTAGGTTGTAACATTATTTTGTATACTCGGTGTTTTATTTCATATACTCTACAAAACCCAATTTTCTTCTTTTTAAATATTAAGGTATTACATTCTTCCCATCTTAAATAAATTGTATCCTCACAATTTGAACTTGTGCTCAGAAACCATGAGTTTGACATTTGAAAATTACATTATAAAAAACCCAAATAATTAAAATGGAGAATAAAACTTTCTATTAAAATATTTAAAGGGAAATACAAATTTCATTTAGAATAACACATAACTAGGTTTCCATTTAGGAGAACAATGGTTGGAATTGAAAATATGGACATAAAAGAGAAAATTAATTCCTCTAGATTAATATATATTGATAGAGAAAATGGTTAAGATAAATTTAGTTGAAAAATTCCAGAAATATATGATGAGTTAAAAAACCATTTGATTCATCGTATATAAAGGTAATATGATTGCATTTTTTTTCAAGATACTTTTTTTCTACAGTTGAGGGATTATTTTACTATAAAGATAGTTGGCAACAGAAAACATACTTGATTGATATATTTTATGTAAAATTTAATCCTTTTGTTGTGATTTTAATTATTTACACTAAATTTATTACACTAATAAATGAATATCAAATAAGATTTTTTTATTCCTAATGCACTAAAATTAAATTTTAATAGATCATAAGATCCGTAAAAGAATGAAAAATTATTCCTCCCATCTCTAGATATCTTCCAAGACCAAAATAGTTTTCATGGGTTATAAAATAATAAATCAATTTATAAAACCTCCATAATAACTCCAAAGTTAAATTAATACATTTAATCAATAGTTAAACCTAAGTCTCATACAAAATATGTGTGACTGAATTTAAAGTCAAAAAATTTAGAAGGATAGTCACTAAATTTCTAAAAAAAACTATAACATTAGATTCCATAAACTATATAATATAGATCTTAATGTCACATAAAAAATATGTGAATACCTTGATCACCATAAAAAATTAATCAAAATATAATTTCCTAAAAAAATCATAGATTGTTGAATATATTCTATAAATCCAAAAACACAGAAAACTCTATAAACCATTAAATCACTCACCAATTTCAAGGTCACCAATACTATCACTTAAAAATATATTTTTAATTATTATCTAAATATCTAGGACATATTAAGTGTTATCTTACCTCAATAATGTGTTTTCAAAAAATTTCAACTTGTCATGGAATCACTTTTCTTAGTACCATTCAACATATGCTTTCAAATCCTTAGAGAAATAAAAATATTATACAATCCTTATAAATTTCATGATTATTATAATGAGAATATCATTCAAAAAATACTTATACAAAATAATTATTTGAATCCAGATACATAATCACATCAATCATTCCACTTCCTTCATACACCAATAACCAGACTTCATCATCTTATTTCATAACACTTCTTTCCTTTTATATATCATTCAAATTCTATTTATCATCAATAAAAAAACCTTGTCTCATACAAACTTACTGATCATATTCTTAATATTCCCCCCAGTACATCTATTTTGATAATTCACATAAATTTCACATTTAAAACATTCATTTATTAATAAGACACTATAGAGTCCAGTATTACCATCCATTGTGTTAATTGAACTTTTTATTTTCCGTCATAAATTGCTTAATATATTAACTTTTTATCCCCATATAAAACAAGTTCTTATTCATTTGATACATTATCTTTATTTATTTCATAACCCAAAACAAGATGGGGATCAAACCGTGACTACCCCAAGCCTCGTCTATAGGCCTGGGGTGGTGAAAAGAGCCAAAGGCATACTAAACTTGGGGTGGCCTTTGCCTAAAACAATGTACACATGAACACAACCAAAAAAATGAAAAAGTTTATAGGGAAAGAAATAAAAGATGCAACAATGATATAAAATAAACAAAGTATGCATGAAACTCAAGATAGTATGAGAGTACGGTAGTGTAAACTGAAAGTAAAGGGAAAAAATAAACACCTAATCAGAAACCTATCTAAACATGAAAAAACTAGAAAAGTAAAATAGTTGAAAGATCCCATCTCCTGAATCCCAAGTTACAACCACTGTATGTGGTCTAAGCACCCTATATACCTAATCTCCTCCAAATTCATGATCAACATATCCATCATTTGCAAAAGACACGTCTTGTGTTGGGTGAATCCAATCCAAGGGTGAGAATATATATACCCAATAGAACACCCCAAAGAGGGTGAATGGGGAGTAGTAAGAGATACACTAAAGAGGAAAGTAGTGAAAAGAACAAGGTATGGTAAAAGAGTACAACTCAACCCAACAAGATAGTGGGAGTAAAATCATCCAAACACAAGGATCTCGAGATAGTGAGAAGATAAAATTATCATTGAGTCTTTTCTATCTATATTAGTATAGTGGACTCATCCAACCATGAGAAGCTAGAAACCGAAAGCACATGGAATACCCTGCGCATCTTCGCTACTCCTGGAATGAGTGTAGCCAAAACCCAAGGAGTGGGTACAAAAACAGGATATATATATATGCTCAGTCAAAGAATCCCAAATCATAGAGTAAGGTGATATCCATATCACTACTCATCTCATGAAGAAGAGTCTCCAATTCTTCTTGGAGTATCCATCAGTGATGCCCAACATCCCACACATCTTCCCTAAATATGAATATTAAAGTTTCTCAATCACCACACCTTGATACTATCTAATTTGGGGATAACTAAAACGTGCACATGTTTTTAGGTCTCTTAATAAGGATGTGTCTCAGTGGGGGAAAGATCCCCTCTTTCTCAGGAGTCCAAAGGTACATCAATCCACATCTCGTCACGGATCCTTATAACCAAATTGTGTAAACTTAAAGTAGAGTACCTTAACCCTAGTGCTTTAGGGGTGTTCCACTCTAGTCATCAGGGATCCAGGCCCTAGTATGTCTTGGGGATCAATAATTGAAATTAGCAGTAGAGTAACCCCAACCATGTCGATGGGGGCTCAACACTTTGGTTATCGGGGATCCATTCCCTAGTACGTCGGGGGAATCATCACCCGAAAAGAATCCTCTGGTGATTATTCCTAATCATAACCATAATCAAGAATCATCTCAGATTGGATTCACCACGAGAGAATCTAGAATTGTATCTCAGAAGCCACATTGGAGGTCACCATAACATTCAATGTGAAAAAACACTTAATATAGGCTATTTAATTACTCGAATCAAGTAACCAGTGAGAAGATAATTTTTCTTTTCAACAAGCCTGAACGAGACCTTGTGCCCACATCTTGCCCCTGAATTTGAAATTCTAAAATTGGCCTCAAAAGGACTATCTTGAAAAGAGGATCACGTTTCCATAGACATCACATTAAAAGGAAATTCCATTTAGAAGATATGGCTATTTGAAGCAGCTACATGAAGACCAACTGAGGCCTGCGACCGACCGACCAGGGACCAAGCTTCGTGGTCAGTCCAACTACCATATGCATTCAACAAACATGGACAATCATGCTTCATTGTGGACATCTATCGACTGACCAACCCTATCATTCCACTTGACGGGCCGACCGACTGGTGTGATCGACCACCGCAGTCGACTACTCGGGACTGGAAGTAGTTAGTGGCCTTATAGTAGCTTGGGATGTCACGACCTCATGTTCGACCGTGGAATAACGGTGAAACATTTCTATGCTCCACTCTATCCAAATTGGGTCCAACCCAAATCTATCTCTATCCACCTCAGTCCAGCCCACCTGGCCCGGTTCGACCTGACCCCCTTGGTTGGGCTTGGGCCACATGGATGGGCCCAAACCCCTTGGATATGCCTGGACCACTTCAGACAAGCCTTATCACATCACGTAAGTGGAAACGGTCATTTCCTACCCTTAACGTGGCTGAAACACACGGCCTATTGTCTCATATCGACTGGTCAAAGTTCTGGTGCTCTGCTACTGTGTATAGCAGCACTCGGGTCGAATCCTCAGCGATGATACTTTGAAATAGTCATTTGTTTTCAGTTGATTGTATTCTGATTGGTGGTTTGTTTGCAGAGCTTAATTGAAATGACTAATTTATTATGATTGATTTAACAAATTTATAATTATTGGGGTGATTTCATCATTAGGTTAGTTAAGCTTGTGATATCCTTAAGATTTGCTTTATATTGCATTTAAATTAACACCCACTTCAAAAGTTGACGTTGATTATAATTCGTAAGTGTTAAGGCTTTAATCAAAGCCTTAACTTAACTTAAGGTTATAATCTCAATCAGAGATTATTAATGGTGGTGTATTTATGGTTCCAATAATCCATGGAAACCACATGTTAAACAAAACAAGTCATTAATCCATGACATGTTAAGTCCAACATACACAATGTCAATTAAAAGAATATTCATCAAGCAAAAGATCTCAGTCACTTAACATACCTAAATTATAACTCACCCCAATGAGAGATGTACCTAGCCATTAAAATGATTACTAATCTGGTTATAATTATTATGATGATAAATTAAGAAGATAAGATAAATAAGGGGATAAGAAATGGTTTTCACGTCTAACACACACACACAGGAACGATGATGATAATTGAAAACGGATTTTCGATTGAATGAGGAAGCAAAATAAGGGAAGGGGATTCAACTGAATTTAAACTATTTTAATAACATATATATTAAAATATAAAATGTGGATGATAATAAGAGATATTGAATAAGAAACTTTCATTAAAACAGAATTACAAAAGAGAGGACTTTCAAAATTACAAAAATGAAGAACACGAAAGTAAGTGAAAACAAAGAGAGGAGGAAAGGTCTATCAAGTGAAAAATTGAGTATGGAAGATCATACCAAGACTTTTTAAAGGCTTTGGTCGTTCCAATATGTTATCCTCTCTTCTGAAATGCCAACCCTTTTGAAAGGAGAGGAGGGGATGTATTTATAGCCCAAGGTGGTGGACTGTTTACATTCTAGAAATATCCCTCCACTTGGTTCGCAGATATGGACATCAAGACAGCCGAATCTCGAGAAATCTCCTCCTTCAAAGTTGTATATAATAAATTTGTAAGACTACTCTAAATATTTGGAGTCATTTGGACTTAAGGATCAAAGGTTATGTCTGGTTTATTAAATAAAGTAAAACTGTCCATTTCAACCCAGTCTTTTTGAAGCCCATAATGTGAAAAGGGTTTGGAATATGAAGATACCTTCAAATCCGAATGGGTTCTTAAAAAAAGTCGGCCAAATATATATCCTATTTCACAATAAAAAATATCAGCTCTATTTGATGCTTACATCATGAGATATGTCATTCATACTGTGCTGATTTTAATTCTCGTCCAGAATGGTGGGCTGGATTTCAAAGCTTCATTTGGGCCCCTTTTTCTTAGATTTGGGCCCTGAAATTTTTTATAAAAGACTCCTTGCATTGTCCCACAAACTATGGTGGAGAATAATAGAATTAGGACTTCTTAATATAGCCCAGTAAATCAATCTTCATGAATAGTCTAGTTTCTTCACAGATTCTTTGATCTTGTTTGTGAGGACCATATGACCCTTAAAATGGTAGAATTGGCTCATGGTACCTTCTAATGAAATGTTTTATATTGAAATTGGAATTCTAAAAATCAATAACCACACATTTTGGATCATTATTGTGATATTTATTATTGAAACATTAAATCGACTCAATTGGACTACTTCTAAAAATGCTAAAAAATTATACTTAATATTAAAACATTAGTATTTCACACAAATTATGCACATTTCATATAAAATAAGTAAAGGGAGTATATAATAAGACATGAAAATATTAACAATATCAACTCCCCCACAATTAGTTTTGTTCATGTCCTCATGTGCAACAAATATAAAAACATGACAAAATCATTTTTACTCACCAACAGATATTAAAATTTTGTTTTCTCCAATAAGGGGAGGTTTAGACTATTTCACTCATCCACTTTAAATTCCACCAAAAGTTGTTACAGAAAAAATGTTTCAAAACTAATTCATTTTTTTCATGCTCAAATTTAGAAATGGAAAATGTAGACACTCAAAACATAGACCTCTCAAGATGATAAAATGTATTTGTGGAGGTTCACTCTTTCACCAACCAAAAGTGAAAATCTTAGAGTTTGAAAAGAGCTCTCAGCTTCCAATCCCTATCCAAAGTGAACAAGAATAAAGAGGTATTTTTAATGGGGTTTTCTATGTCTATGGTATGGTCGGGATATAATGTCCAAGAGAGAGAAGAAGAGGGTTAAAATACCAACATAGAAAAAGCAATGCACATTTTTTTGAAATAAAACATGGAAGAAAATGAAAACACATATTTAAAAAGGAATGATTGTGTGAATAAAGACACAATAGAGGAAGAAAATATGAAGGTAATGAGAAGTTGAAATATTTACAAAACACAGAACTTCTCCCAATAAGAATATAATGCAAGTGTTCTTTTTTTTCTTCTCCTTTTTTTCTTTGTTTTTTCGAAATTGAACTTGGAAAAGATCTCACACTCATAACCCAACCCATGATTGATCTCCTCATTACACTAATTGTAAGAGTTATAACAAGATCAAAGGTCAAGGAAGAGTTATTTTTGACCTACCCAAGACACAACCCATTTTTTCATTTTTTCTTGATTTTTTTGATTTTTTTTCATCATTTTTTTGAACACATGTCAATAACATTTACAAAATTACATAAATGGAAGTTCATTACATTCCCCAAAACACACTTAATGACAACCTCTCCCCCACACTGAAATGGATTCTTGCCCTCAACCAGATGATAACTCATTGAAAATCAATAATAGGGTACCCAAACAATGAAATCCATTCCCCCCCAGACTTAAATTTCAAAAAAAAAATTATCCAATGAAAATACATGTTGATATTTGGTGGGAAAAGGTATTGGTCTTGTAATGTGGATATCAAAGAAAAGGTTTTCATAGGCTCAAAGGGGCTTTCAAAAGGAGGATTAATGTAAGGGAAATGGGAGGCTATTTGGCTATTGTGATTCTCATGTGGTTCAGAAAATGCCTCTATCTTATTAATACACACTAAGGTAGGAAATTCAGCTCGAAGGTCCAAAAACTCAAGACTCACAAATGGGGGTGAAAAGACACATTTTGAAAAGATGGCCATAGGTAGCCTTGGCATGAAAGCAAATGATTTTCCTCACAATTCGGGAAAAGCATTTTCCAAGTCAAAAATTGAGCATTCAAAATTTGTTAATTTTGAAACAAAATTCTTTATCCAAAGTCATGATGAAAATACAAAATTTTTGAGATGAAAACATGTATGTTAACTCCCCAAAATGGTTGGACAAAATTTGAAAATTGGAAGGTGAGTAATCATGACTCTTGAGTTTTTTTATTTGTTTTAAGTGATTGTTTTTTTAGTTTTTTAGTTTTTTTTTGTTTTTGTGTTTTTATAAAGATACACCCACACAAAAGAGAAAGTGAAAAAGAAAGGTTTTGAAAAATAAAGTGGTAAAAAAATGAAAGATAGAGGAAGAAGAAGAAATAGGTATAGATAGGAAGAGATAGAGAGAGAGTTAAAGGGAAAGAGGTGCCCCCTGGTTTAGATTTGGTGGGTCGTCTTCTCCATCCGGTGGTGGGTTGACTGGAGAAGTTGGGTATCCAATGGAAGTAGATGATGATCCGAGATTGTGTGTCCTCTCATAGTGATGCTTTAACTGATGCCCATTAACCGTGAATTTCCTTTTGTAATAGCGGTCTTGGACTTGCACTGCACCAAATGGGAAAACATTAGTAATAACAAAAGGACCTTCCCAATGAGAATTAATCTTACCTGGGTGAAGCCGAAATCGAGAATTGAAGAGTATTACCTTTTCACCTTCATGAAATACCTTTATCAGGATGTGTTTTTCATGGAGTACCATATCCTTCTCTTTGTACAGATTGTAATTCTCATAGGATTCAAGTCGAATCTCCTCCAGTTCATCCAATTGAAACAATCTTTCTTCACCAGATTTTTCACAATCAAAATTACAGATTTTCACAGCCCAAAAATACTTATGTTGGATTTCAACTGGTAGATGACATGCTTTACCAAAAACTATCCTAAAATGAGACATTCCAATGGGTGTTTTATAGGCAGTTCGATAAGCCCAAAGTGCTTCACCAAGTATTTCAGGACAGTATTTTCTGGTGGGTTTTACAATTCTCTCAAGCACTCTTTTCACTTATATATAAGAAAGTTCAGCCATTCCATTTATTTGGGGGTGATATGCAGTTAAAGTTTTATGTACAACCTCATTCTTTTTCAAAATTGATTCCATGGTTCTATTACAAAAATGAGTTTCTAAGTCATTGATCAAGGCACGAGGCGTGCCAAATCTGTGGAAGATGTGTGTATTTAGAAACTCACTAACAATATGTGAATCATCCTTTCTAGTGGGTTTGGCCTCGACTCACCTAGAAATATAATCAATCACAAGAAGGATGTATGAGAATCCATTGGAAGGGGGAAATGGTCCCATTAAATCGATGCCCCAAACATCGAAGATCTCACAGGAAATTAAAGGATTTTGGGGCATTTCATTTCTCTTGGAAATTGTTCCAAACTTTTGGCAAGTGGGACATGATTGAAAGAACTCATGTGAGTCCTTGAAGAGTGAAGGCCAGAAGAATCCAGAGTCTAGGACCTTTCGGGAGGTCCTTTGTGGTCCAAAGTGGCCACCTCCGGGAAGTGAGTGACAAAATTCTAATATGGAATAATGTTCATTTTCATCGACACATCTCCTTATTACCATGTCATCCCTAGTTTTCCAAATTTTATTTTCTCCCCAAAAATAGTATCTTGAATCACTTTTCAACTTCATTTTTTTTCTTTTGAAAAATTTTCTGGAAAAACACCAGAAACCAAGTAATTTACAATTGGGGCATACCATGGTATTTTTGGAGTGAGAGATAAAAGGTGCTTAGTGGGGAATTTAGGATCGATGATTTCAAATTGATAAGAATTATAAATTCTACTCAAGTGATCAGCAACATGGTTTTCTTTTACTGGTCTATCTTTGATTTCAAGGTCAAACTCTTGGAGCATTAGGATCTATCTTATTAGCCTCAGTTTGGAATCACTTTTCTTGAGTGAGAACTTTATAGCAGAATGGTCTCTGAAGATTATTATTTTGGCACCTAAGAGATAGGGCCAAAATTTATCTAAGGCAAAAATAACTGCTAAAAGTTCTTTTTCAGTGACAATGTATTGAGATTGAGTTTCATCCAATGTTTTTGAGTCATAATCGATGACATGAGGAATTATTTCTCTTCTTTGACCAAGAATAGCCCCAACATCTCTATCAGAAGCATCACACATCAATTCAAACTGTAAGGACCAATCAGGGGGTTGGGTTATCGGGGCAGATGTGAGAGCAGTTTTGAGTTCAATAAAGGTTCTCTTACAAACCTCATCGAAATGGAAAGTGACATCATTTTGGAGCAGACGAGTGAGTGGGAGGGAAATTTTACTGAAGTTATGGATGAATCTCCGATAGAAACCAGCATGAACGAGAAATGAACGGATGTCCCGTACAGAAGTGGGTTCAGGAAGTGATTGGATGACTTCAATTTTGGCAGGATCAACTTCAATACCATCTTTTGAAACTATGTGACCTAGAACAATCCCATTTGCAACCATGAAGTGAAATTTTTCAAAATTTAACACAAGGTTACACTTGACACACTTTTTAAGGACTAGAGAGAGTGAATGAAAGCACGACTCAAATGACTCACCATAAATGGTGAAGTCATCCATGAAGACTTCCATGCAGTGTTTAATGAATTCTGAAAAGATACTCATCATACACCTTTGGAATGTTGCAGGATCATTGCAAAGTCCAAAAGGCATTATTCTATATGCATATATTCTAAAGGGGCATGTTAAAGTAGTCTTTTCTTGATCTTGAGGTGCGATTGGGATTTGAAAATAGCCAGTGTATCCATCAAGAAAGCAATAGTGTGACTTTCCGGCCAATCTTTCTAGAATTTGATCAAGGAATGGAAGAGGATAGTGATCTTTTCGGGTTTCAACATTCAATTTCCTATAGTCGATGCACACACACCATTTGTTCTTCACTCGAGTTGTAACTACCACTCTATGTTAATTTGTGACAAGAGTTATCCCACCCTTCTTAGGTACAACTTGAATTAGACTAACCCATTCTCTATCAGAAATTGGGTAGACAATACCAGCTTGAAAGAGCTTGGTGATCTCTTCCCTAACTACCTCAAGTATGAGTGGATTAAGTCTTCTTTGTGGTTGTCTAATTGGTTTGGATGACTCCTCCAGATGGATGTGATGCATGCAAAGGTCAGGGTTTATTCCTGTTATGTCATCTAGGGTCCACCCTAAGGCCTTTTTGTTTTCCTCTAACACCTGAACAAGTTTGGAATCCTCGGTTTCAGTAAGGGTGGAAGAGATAATGACAGGATATGAGTGTTCATGGAAGAGGAATGCATATTTCAGGTGTGCAGGGAGAGGTTTCAGATCAGTCTCATATTTCACTTTTGGGCTAGACAACTCAGGAATGGAAGAAGGGACTTCAATTGCTTCAAGTTTATTTTCCTTAATAATGTCCAAGGTGGAGCAGTAGAGATCAGAATTGATGTGGAATTCAAGAGAGTTTTCAAGTTATTCTAGATTGATAGACTCTATGAATGAGAGGTCCACATCAACATCACCATTTATGACTTGGTTAATCATAGTGCAGATTTCACAGGATCCTTTGTCATTAGAACATGAAGAACACGGTGGATTGGGGTTCGATTGACTCTTAGAAGTGTCCTCAGAAGCATGAATTGAGAATGCAGAGTGATCCTCAGATGGGTATCGCATGGCTTGGAAAATGTTGAACTTAACCTGTTGGTCACCGAATTCCATGGATAGGATGCCTAAATGGACATCAATCTTGGTCCTCACAGTCATGAGGAATGGTCTTCCTAGAATTAGGGGAGATCGAGAAGAGTTCGTCTCACCTTCCATGTCAAGGACATCGAAATCAGCAGGGAAGATAAGATCTTTGACTCGGACAAGGAAATCCTCAATTATTCCCTCAAGAATGGTTGTGCTTTGATTATCTAACTAAATGACAACACCTGTTGGGTGCAAGGGACCTAGACCAAGGTTGGAGAATATGGATTTGGGCATGACATTAATTGAGGCTCCTAGGTCTATGAGTGCATCATCAAAGTTTGAACGTCCAATTTGGCATGGAACCGTAAAGGTCCCTGGATATTTGAACTTTATGGGAATAGAATGCTAGGTGGAAACATTTTAGAAGGTCCTAAGTTTCCTCTTTTGGGTACACAACTCCTTGAAAAACTTGGCATACTTAGGAATTTGTTTTATGGCATCTAAGAGGGGAATGTTGACTTCAACACGTCTAAACATGTCGAGCATTTCAGGATCAGGTTCAAAGGACTTACTTGGTTTAGAAACAGCTTGAGGAAAAAGAATTAAATTACTAAGTGGAATGGAAGGAGGTGAGGGAATGGATTCAGGTTCCTTTTCAATTTTCTTTTTATTTTTGTTTTGTAGGTCAACATTCAAAGGAGGGTTTGAGGATTTATCTTGAGGCATAGCAAGTTGCTTTCCTGATCTAAGTGAAATTTCACTTACATTACCCTTGGGGTTGGGTAATGGTTGAGTTGGGAGTTGGGAAGAATTTGATTGTTATTACTGGCTCAGGTGGGATGCAAGTTGACCAATTTGGGTTTCAATGTTCTTGAGGCTTGAACGGGTGAAGGAGGCAAGATATTCAACAGCACTTTCCCATGGTTTCTTGGAAGAAGAGGCTTGTCCCGGATTGGGATTGCCTTGATTTTGGTTCTTGGGAAATCGATTGTATTGGTTTTTGAATTGGGAAGGCTCGCTAGAATAATGGAATCTAGGAGGAGGATTGTTCCTTTGAGGTTGAGGAACAAAAGGATAAGGTTGATGGAAGTTACCAACACCTTGACCATATTGAAACTGGTTTGGGTTTTGAGGAGGGAATTGAGGGGATGAGATATGGGATTACCATACCTAAGGCCTTGGTTATAGGAAGAAGAGAAAGGCTCAGAGTGAGGTTGGTTGAAGTTTCTAACAAACTGACCTGATAGTTGAGGGTTGGTGTTCCATTGAGCATATGCTGCATTGAGTTCCATTGGTCCAGATGAATCGGATTGATCCTCTTGAAGTTGTGGAAATGTGTCAGTTGGATGAGATGGAGAGTTACAGATTCCACAATTTTTGACAGGTCCAGGAAACATTGATTGTGGAGAAGAAGAGGTTGGAGATTTTGTAGCCACAGCTAGTTGTCGCACAAGACCTGTAAGTTCACTCATCCACTCGGTCATCTTGTTCGGCTCAATTGATTGATTATCTTGGGCTTGTTTGACTTGATCATGTGCTCGAGTATGGAATTGTTGTGTGTTTTCAGCCATGTTACTTAGGAGATCTCTTGCAGCTACAGGAGTTTTATCAACCAGAGCACCGCCACTTACGGCATCAATGAGAGTTCTCTCCATAGCCAATAACCCCTCATAGAAGTATTGGATCAAGAGTTGGTCAGGAATTTGGTGGTGTGGGCAGTTTGCAACAAGATTTTTGAATCTCTCCCAGTACTCATGGAGTGATTCACTTGGGAATTGACGTATACCACTTATTTCCTTTCGGATAGAAGTAGTACGGGAAGCAGGAAAGAATTTTTCTAAGAAAAGTCGCTTCATGTCATTCCATGTGGTTATGGAACCAGTAGGAAGGTAGTAGAGCCATGACTTAGCAATGTCAGCTAGGGAGAAAGGGAATGCTTGAAGTTTTATTTGTTTTTCAGAAACCCCTTGAGGCTTCATGGTAGAGCACACTACTTGGAACTCTTTAGGGTGGATATGTTGATCCTCACCGTCTAGCCCATGGAAATGAGGAATAAGGTCAATCAAACCCAATTTGAGTTCGAATTCATCCTCTATGTTTGGATATTGAATACCAAGAGGTTGGTAATTCATATCTGGGCCAGCAAGTTCTTTTAGTGTTTGTTCCCTATGATTGTCCATATCTAATTCAATTGGTTGGACAATGACTAGTTCTTGAATTATTTGATTATCTCTTATGTTTCTCCTAAGTTGGCAAAGTGTTCGCTCAATTTCAGAGTCAAACAAATCCGAGGGATTGTTTGGGAGGCTAAGGGGCCTTCAGAGAGATTTTGGAAGAAAGAGGAAGGCGAGTTTTTCTTTGTGTTTTTTTTCAATTTCTTTTTAAAATTTTGTTTTTTTGGTTTTTTATTACAATAAACAGAAACTAATGAATAATTAAATCACCATCCCTGGCAACAGAGCCATTTGAAATTTTGTTTTTATTTTCCATCATAAATTTCTTAATATATTAACTTTTTATCCCCATATAAATCACGTTCTTATTCCTTTGATACATTATCTTTATTTATGTCATAACCCGAACTAAGATGGGGATCAAACCGTGACTACCCCAAGCCTCGTCTATAGTCCTGGGGTGGTGAAAAGTACCAAAGGAATACTAAACATGGGGAGGCCTTTGCCTAAAACAATTTACACATGAACAAAACCAACAAAATGAAAAAGTTTATAGGGAAAGAAATAAAAGATGCAACACTGTTATAAAATAAACAAAGTATGCATGAAACTCAAGATAGTATGAGAGTACGGTAGTGTAAACTGAAAGTAAATGGAAAAAATAAACACCTAATCAGAAACCTATCCAAACATGAAAAACTAGAAAAGTAAAATAGTTTAAAGATCCCATCTCCTGAATCCCAAGTTATAACCACTATATGTGGTCCAAGCACCCTATATACCTAATCTCCTACAAATTCATGATCAACATATCCATATTCTGCAAAATACACGTCCTGTGTTGGGTGAATCCCATCCAATGGTGATAATATATATACCCAATAGAACACCCCAAAGAGGGTGAATGGGGAGTAGTAAGAGATACACTAAAGAGGAAAGTAGTTAAAAGAACAAGGTATGGTAAAAGAGTACAGCTCAACCCAACAAGAGAGTGGGAGTAAAATCATGCAAACACAAGGATCTCGAGACAGTGAGAAGATAAACTTATCATTGAGTCTTTTCTATCTATATTAGGATAGTGGAATCATCCAACCATGATAATCTAGAAACCGAAAGCACGTGGAATACCCTGCGCATCTTCGCTACTCCTGGAATGAGAGTAGCCAAAACCCAAGGAGTGGGTACTGAAACAGGATATATATATATATATATATATATATATATATATATTCTCAGTCAAAGAATCCAAAATAAGAGAGTAAGGTGATATCCATATCACTACTCATCTCATGAAGAAGAGTCTCCAATTGTTCCTGGAGTATCCATCAGTGATGCCCAACATCCCACACATCTTCCCTAAATATGAATGTTAAAGTTTCTCAATCACCACACCTTGATACTATCTGATTTTGGGATAACTAAAACGTGCACATGGTTTTAGGTCACTTAATAAGGATGTGTCTCGGTGGGGAAAGAGCCCCTCTTTCTCATGAGTCCAAAGGTACATCAAACCACATCTCGTCACTGATCCTTATAACCGAATTGTGTAAACTTAAAGTAGAGTACCTTAACCCTAGTGCTTTAGGGGTGTTCCACTCTAGTCATCAGGGATCCATGTCCTAGTATGTCTTAGGGATAAAAACCTGAAATTAGCAGTAGAGGACCCCCAACCATGCCGATGGGGGGTCAACACTTTGGTTATCGGTGATCCATTCCCTAGTATGTTGGGGGAATCATCACCCGAAAAGAAGCCTCTGGTGATTATTCCTAATCATAACCATAATAAAGAATCATCTCAGATTAGAGTCACCATGAGAACATCTAGAATTGTATCTCAGAAGCCATATTAGAGGTCACCATCACATTCTATGTGAAAAAACACTTAATATAGGCTATTTAATTACTCGAATCAAGTAACCAGTGAGAAAAGAATTTTTCTTTTCAAAAAGACTGAACGAGAACTTGTGCCCACATCTTGCCCCTGAATTTGAAATTCTAAAATTGGCCTCAAAAGGAATATCTTGAAAATAGGATCACATTTCCATAGACATCACATTAAAAGGAAATTCCATTTAGAAGATATGGCTATTTGAAGCAGCTACATGAAGACCAGCTGAGGCCCGCGGTGAACCGACCATGGACCAAGCTTCGTTGTCAGTCTACCTACCATCGCAGTCAACAACCATGGCCAATAATGCTTCATTGTGGCCATCTATTGAACGACCACCCCTATCGTTCCACTTGACGGGCCGACCAGCCGGTGTGATTGACCACCGCAGTCGACTACTCGGGACTGGAAGTAGTTAGTGGCCTTATAGTAGCTTGAGATGTCACGACATCATGTTCGACCGTGGAATCACGGTCAAACATTTCCACGCTCCGCTCTATCTAAATTGGGTTAAACCCAAATCTATCTCTATCCACCTCAGTCCATCCCACCTGGCCCGGTTCGACCTGACCCCCTTGGTTGGGCTCGGGCCACATGGATGGGCCCGACCCCCTTGGATATGCCTGGACCACATCGGACAAGCCTTATCACATCACGTAAGTGGACATGGTCATTGCCTACCCTTAATGTGGCTGAAATGCACGACCGATTGTCACCTATCGACCGATCAAAGTTCTTGTGCTCTGCTAATGTGTATAGCAGCACTCGGGTCGAATCCTCGACGATGATACTTTGAAATAGTCGTTTGTTTTCAGTTGATTGTATTATGATTGGGGGTTTGTTTGCAGAGCTTAATTGAAATGACTAATTTATTAAGATTGATTTAAAAAATTTATAATGATTGAGGTGAGTTCATCATTAGGTTAGTTAAGCTTGTGATATCCTTTAGCTTTTCTTTATATTGCATTTAAATTAACACCCACTTCACAAGTTGACGTTGATTAGAATTCCTAAGTGTTAAGGCTTTAATCCAAGCCTTAACTTAACATAAGGTTATAATATCAATCAGAGCTTATTAATGGTGGTGTATTTATGGTTCCAATAATCCATGGAAACCACATGTTAAACAAAACAAGTCATTAATCCATGACATGTTAAGTCCAACATACACAATGTTAATTAAAAGAATATTCATCGAGCAAAAGCTCTCAATCACTTAACATACCTAAATTATAAATCAACCAATGAGAGATATACCTATACATTAAAATGATTACTAATCTGGTTATAATTATTATGATGATAATTTAAGAATATAAGATAAATAAAGGGATAATAAAAGTTTTTTGCGTCGAACACACACACACAGGAACAATGATGATAATTGAAAATGGATTTTTGATTGAATGAGGAAGAAAAAGAAGGGAAGGGGATTCAACTGAATTTAAAATATTTTAATAATATAAATATTAAACTACAGAAGGTGGATAATAATAAGAGATATTGAAGAAGAAACTTGCATTAAAACAGAATTACAAAAGAAAGGACTTTCAAAACTACAAAAATGAAGAACACGAAAGTAAGTGAAAAGAAAGAGAGGAGGAAAGGTCTCTCAAGTGAAAACATGAGTATGGAAGATCCTCCCAAGCCTTTTAAAAGGCTTTGGTCATGCCAATATGTTCTCCTCTCTTCTGAAATGCCAACCCTTTTGAAAGGAGAGGAGGGGATGTATTTATAGCCCAAGGTGGTGGACTGTTTACATTCCAAAAATACCCCTCCACTTGGTTCGTAGATACGGACATAACAGCAGCCAAATATCGAGAAATCTCCTTCTTCAAAGTTGTAGATAATACAGTTTTCCGACTACTATAAAAATTTGGAGTCATTTAGACTTAAGGATCAAAAGTTATGGCCGATTTATTAAACAAAGTAAAACTATCCATTTCAATCAAGAATTTTTGAAGTCCAGAATGTGAAAGGGTTTTTGAATATGAATATGCCTGCAAATCCGAATGGGTTCTTCAACAAAGTAGGCCACCTATATCTCCGATTCCACACTGAAAAATCTAAGCTCGATTTGATGCTTACATCATGAGATATGTCATGCATACTATACTGATTTTAATTCTCAACTAGAATGGTGGGCTGAATTTTAAAGCTTCATTTGGGCCCATTGTTCTTAGATTTGGGCCCTGAAATTTTTATACAAGACTCCTTGAATTGTCCCCAGAACTATGGTTGAGAATTATAGAATTTGGACTTCTTCATATAGACCAGTAAATCAATCTCCATGAATAGTCTAGTTTCTTCACAGATTCTTTGGTCTTGTTTGTGAGGACCATATGACCTTTAAAATGGAAGAATTGGCTCATGGTACCTTCTGATGAAATGTTTTATATTGAAATTATAATCCTACAAAACAATAACCACACAATTTGGATTAGTATAGTGATATTTATTATTAAAACAGTAAATTGACTCAATTGGACTACTTCTAAAAATTCTCAAAAATTATAATTAATATTAAAACATTAATATTTCACAAAAATTATGCACATTTCATATAAAATCAGTAAAGGGAGTATATAACAAGACATTAAAATATTAACAATATCAGTGTATAACTTCCAAATTTTGATAATGCCTACTACCACATCTAGTTTCACCCCACGGCACCGCCGCGGTCACCTTTCGCTGCGGCCACTCGCAAACTTCATCACTGCTCCCACGGCCCATCATCTGTCTAGTAACCACGTGCTGCCTCTAGCCTCCCATGTGCCTGTGGTACCTTTTGCGGACTACTGAACCTCCTATGATGCTCTAAATTTGAAGAAAATTTTGACCTGGAAAGCTTATACTAAGATCTACAAAGATCTATTCCCCACTCGTTGATCCATTGTTGATTCTATGTGATGAAAAGTTAATGATGAAATTCTTGAATAACCAATGGAGAACACAAAAATATGGGTTCCAAAAATTAGGGCGGTCGATGGACATGTTATTTTGGACATATATGATGATTTTCATAGTAGTATAGACAAAAAAGAATCAAATTTTACTCATGATTTAAAATTAGGGATGTATTTAAGAATCCTACCATGTCTGGATCCTTTCGCCGTCTACAACATGTTCACAATGCTTCTACTATAATCTATTGAATCATCATAGAATATTTGAGAAATGAGGTAGGAGAGATATTCACCATCAGTGGTGGGAGTATTATGGGCCAACCCTAATAAAGAACCTATAATCATCTATTTATAATAGGTAATTAGGTCAAGGGTAAACACATAACCATACCCGCCAGTAGTCGTATGATCCGAACATCCCGCACCCTCATGCATTAGGTTTCTCTTAGGTAAAACACTGCATTAAAAACTCAACAGAAGTCACCAATTTCAATCTGAGTCCCTGTTCAAGAGTTATTCAAATAAACCTCTGAAATTAAATAAAATAGATTAATTATTTTATTTACGGTTATGTCCATGGTGATTTTTCCACAAAAGGTATGTACCAACAAAAGTAATGTCCTACCTAGTGTAAACTTCATGTTTCAGACTCCATCGTGCCTTAGATTTCTTATCTGGGCTGCCATTTGTGAGTTATCCCGCATCCTTGACATTAATTGTATAAAATATATTTAATATTTTTATAAAATTAATTCCAAGAACACCGGGACACAAAATTGTATTTCGTCTCAGTTCATAGCTCTGGAAATATATATAGAAATATTTCAAAGTCATACAAGGAAAAAATCAAGTCTCTACATCATTCCATACTTCAAGATTTTCATCCCTGAAAAGAATAACTAAGAAAAAAATAAAGGATACAGAGCCCACATCTATCTCTCTAGTTCATAAGAACTCTCATTCAATTTTCCATGTTTCCATAGATGGCACATCAATTAGACACTCCATGTAGGAGTTATGTTCGAATTTTCATTTGAAAATAATAAAAATATTATTATTTTAGGGCATTTTATAGGTCTAATCATTGTTTAAAGAAAGGTACCCAAAATTGGTCATAAAAATATCGTCTCGAAGATGGGGTCACATCTTCACTAACAACATGTCAATTGGGCGTCATATGCAGTAGTTATGATAGGTTAAATATTTAATAATATCATTAAATCTATTACTTCATAGGAGTTTAGTGGGACCAGGTCACGAGTTAGGTAAAAGTATCCAAAACAGTTTTAAAATGTCCATATTTTAAATGAGTTCACGCCACCACAGAAGATGCATGAATTAGACTCCCCAAGTGGAAGTTATGGGGGTTTAAATATTTAATAATAACAATAATTATTATTATTATAATTATTTTTAGTTTAATTTTATTCTCCCTATTTTTCTAGGGTTTCCCCCTTCTTCCCATGTGGTTTAAAGCCCTGTTGCACACCCTATGTCATGTATATCACCACCACCGCCTCCGACTGCATCCGCCACTACCCCCTCCGGCCTGCCGGTGTCCCCACCTAGAGCTATGCTAGCCTATGCTAACTCCACTCGTCGAACTACCCTCAACCTCCTTGCTGGACCGTTGTACCTGCTACCTACCACCTCAAGCTACTTCCACTTGGAGCATTGTACACTACATCCCATAACTCTTCAAAAAGCCTCCATGAACATCCACACCACTGGCCTCACTTGACCTCCTCAGCCTCACTGGATGATGCCGCCGCTCCCACCGCTCACACCAGATGAACTGCTCAGTCTCTCCATTCACTCCACACAGTGCTGCATGTCTATTAAAACATGATAGGGCCAAAATATTTTAAGTTCATCGTAAACTTATCAAAAAGATCCTAGATCTATGCTCCACTCATGATTTCATCACTGTTTCATCCTTCCTCCACAAATTCGGGCACCCGATCAGGCTCGGGTTTCCCAGAAATTATCAAACCGGGATCCATAGAGATTCCACGGGGAAAAACACAAATATTAGAGGGGTTAATACACAAGAAAAAGGTTTTTATGATCACTGTCCAAACATTATTTTCCAACTGATCAAGAACAATCAATTCAGATTAGGAAAAATAAATAAATAATAGATACAAATTGCATTTGATACTTAGGATCATGTAATGGTTTGAAAAAGGGACGTAGATCGAAGAATAAAGTTTGATCTGCTTAAAAATTTAATAAAAGGGTGAAAATAACAATTGAATATCCCTACCTAGATTGAATCAATCATTACTAATGAAGAATGCGCTTTCCAAGATCCGTAGCGTTCGTCGTGCTTCGAATCACCTCGATTTGATGTTTTGTCATCGTCCGCCATCATTCTTCTTTCTTTACCAACAAAAAAGAGAGGAGAGGTTTCCCTGGATGATCCTAGAGTTATGAGTCTATCCTTAGGAAAATTCCATAACAAAACCTTTATAGGATAAATTTATATTAATTTATTAATTAAATAATTAAATATTTTATTATTTAATTATTCGCCCATGATGGAACATAAGCCAAACACCCAATGTTGGATAAGGTTATACACAACCTAAGGTAACCCCTATGTTTGAAACTCAAAAGTGGTCTTCAATATCTTATCTGATCCCCTATTCATGAGTTATTTGGGTTTGAGCTATTGAATGATTGAATAAATAAATTAATTCCTCCATTTAACGTACCACCAATGAGCGA
This sequence comes from Viscum album, assembly GCA_963277665.1. Lineage (NCBI taxonomy): Eukaryota > Viridiplantae > Streptophyta > Magnoliopsida > Santalales > Viscaceae > Viscum > Viscum album. Next base: position 1,220,604,239 of record OY728131.1, on the reverse strand, counting down.
GGGGTCTAGACATCCTATGCTAACTCATTTTTTATTGTGCATAGGGTAATCACAACACTACAGAACAAAAAATATCCTTAGATTTCTGATCCATGCCACTATTTAATTGTTAAACCATTTTCTTTTAGAAGTTGTGTGCGCAAAATATATAATATATTTAATATTTTTATAAAATTAATTCCGGGTACACCGCGACTCAGAATCTTGTACCATCTCAGAGCCTAGCTCCCAAAATAATCCTAAAAATATTCCAATGTATTATAGGGAAAAACTGAGTTCTCTACATTGTTCCATTATTCAAATATTTTCTTCCTGAAAAAACACAAACTAAGAAAAGAGGTGGGGATACACAATGGTGCTAAGTTGGCATGAATCTCTCTATGAATTCCTTGCTCAAATTTCCATGCTTATAATTTTCCATCATGAATCATGTCTAGAGAGTACCAATTCAGATTTGTAAACCTAACCAAGTACTCTACAACTTCTATCCCTCCCCATTGAATATCCAAAAGATACTATATTTGAACAGAGTGTACATAAGATGGGTAATACTACTCATAAAACAGCTCTTAGAAGTAATCCTAGGAGAGCATCGACACATCGTGCATCTGAGAAAATGGGATCCACCAACGCCCAACTACTATGTGGAAAAGAATGGCTGCCAAAGCCACCATCTGATCTATCGGGGTCTGAACAAGCCTAAAAATGTGGACCACTGACTCTATCCAATCCTCTACTGCCTAGGGATCTGGATTAACATGGAACCTTAACAGTATTTGATGACGGATCTCACAGAGTGCGCCCTTCCCACACACATCCTCAGCCTACTCTAATGGGATGACCAGCTTCTCAATAGGTTGATGTGCTACTATCTTACCACCTAGATTAAGGGAATGACATGATTGATGCTGAACCGAGGCCTCATTGACCATTATATTGTCATCACGAACTTGAGATGGTATCCATGATGGCTGTCATCATGGAGGCATCCTGAAAGTTATAAAGGAGTACCATGGTCAGATGATCATATATAAATATATATACCTACAATAACGGGGAGATGACTCAACAAAGACATTAAAATAATCAATCATATATGATGCATATACCATTTTTCCCTACAACAAATGTATCAGGGTTCCGAGTAGACAAGAAGGTAATCTGGGTCCTCATGAATGGATACGTCGGCCTCCCATACCATCACTGGACTCCATGGTCTGAGTGTTTCACTCGAGACACTTTGAAATTGTTTTCATAAACCCAAGAAACACATTTTTAGGGAAATGTATGAACGATATCCCAAGGGTCAAACCACCATTGATACCAATCTGTCATGACCTGACCCATGTCGGGGTTTGAGCTGTAACTACTGCAAGCTCGCCTCCACTGGCCAGAGGGTGGCGAAAAGCACCAAAGGTACACTAAACTTGAAGAGGCCTTTTCTTATAAACCTATACACACTCACACAACCAAATCAATGAAAAAACTATAGAGGGAAAGAAATAAAATATGCAATGTTGTTATAAAATAATCCAAGCATACATGAACCTCAAGATAGTTTGAGAGTGCGATAGTGTAAACTGAAAGTAATGGGAAAAAATTCATGACCAACCAGGATTATTTCCCAACCCAAAAAAACTAGAACAATAAAATAGATGAGAGAGCCTAACTCATGAATCCCAATCTATGACCACCTTACATTGCCCAAGCACCCCATATCCCTAAGCTCCTTTGAAGTCACAATCAATCTATCCTCCATCTGCAAAAGACATGTGACATGTTGGAAAAATCCAATGTAGGGGTGAGTATATACATACCATGTATATTTACCTGAAGAGGGTGATGGGGGAGTAGTAAGAGATAAACTAAAGAGGAAATTAGTAGAGATAACAAGGTATAATAAAAGATAATTTTTCAGCTCAATAATAGAGTAGAAGTAATTTCATCCAAACACAAGGAGCTTGAAATGGTGAGAAGATAAAATTCTCATTGATTCTTAGATACCTATAGTAGGAGAGTGGACTCATCTGACCATGATAAAATAGACATAGAAAACATGTGGCATACCTCATGCATCTTCACATCTCCTAGAAGAAGAGTAACCAAAACCCAAATAGTGGGTACTAAAATAGGATGTTTATATATATGCTCAGTCAAAGAATCAAAAATGAGAGAGTAAGGGGATATCTATCTCACAGCTCATCCTAAGAAGAATAGGCACCAATAATTCCAAGAGTATCCATAAATGATTACCAATATCCCACAAGTATTCCCTGAATATACAAGTCAATGGGGCTCAATCACCAAACCTTGATACTATCTTCTTTGGGTGGAACAAACTCACCCACAGTATATTAAGTCACATCACAAGGATGAATCTTGATGGGGAAAGCATTCGTCTTTCTTGAGATTCCAAACATACGTTAAACCACATCTATTTATTGATCCGTATAGCTGTATGGTGTAAACTTGAAGTAGAGGACTCTAACCCTAGTGCATCAGGGGCATTATACTCTAGTCATCGGGGATCCATGCCCTAGTATGCCAGGGGGATAGACACCTGGAAGTAGCTGTAGAGGGCCCATGCCCATGCCGATGGGGAGTCAACACTCTGGTCATTGGGGATCCGTGCCTTTGTATGTCAGGGGGAAAATCACCTAGAATGAATCCTCTAGTGATTCTTCCTAATCAAAACTACCATCAAACGTCATTTCACATATGCATCACACTCGGAACATCTCACATTATATCTTTAAATATGCATTAGAGGTCACCATTGCGTTCTACACTCGGGATATGTTATTTAATTTCCTGAATCAGGTAACCAGTGAAAATGGAGGTTTTATTTATAGTAATACCGAAGAAGGACTCATGGGACCCATATCTCGCTCTTGAATTTTAAATTCCCAAAATGGATGAAAAATTTTTGTATCGAAAAGAGGATCATGTTTCCATAGATGACACATCAAAAGGAAATTCCATTTAGAAGATATGAGTGTTTGAATCTGGTGCATGAATACCAGTTGTGGCCCACATCTATCTGAAAGCCACAATCGATCCATATATCACTATAGTCAGCCACACTGCGGTGTTGTTGTCCATGGACCGAACACCCCGGTTGGTCCACTTACAATGTTAACCATCCAATGCTGTCAACTTCTTGGGATTGGATGTAGATAGTGGCCTCAGGGTAGCTCAAGTTGTTGTGGCCACACAATCAACCATGGACACAATCCGCTCCAGCTGACCCAGGTATGACCTGGTCTACCTTGGTCTGGATCACCTAGTCCAGTTCGTCCCATCCCACTTGGATGTGCCTGGCCCCCTTGGCTAGGCCCAACCCACTTGGCTGGGTCCGATCCCCCTGACTAGCCCGCACCATATCATTAGACGTGGTCGCCACCTTCTGTCAATGTGGTGGCCCACCGAGTTATGTGGCATCTGCTGCCGTCTTTGGTTGCACCCCATGGAACCACCATAGTCTCCATCCATCGCTGCCACCTATGGCCTCTGCCGCCACTTTAGCGGCCTGTCGTCCGCACAACTGCTGCGCACTGGTGCTATTTTCCATGGACCACCGAGCCTCCTCTGATATCCAAAATTTGATGAAAATGAAGATATGGGATCCTTGGACAAATATATACACAGATCTATGCCCCACTCGATTATCCTATGATTATTCGATGTTCCAAAAAGTTAACGATGAAATCCATGAAGAACAGACAAATAACATGAAAATATGGTCTTTGGAAATTAGATCAGTAGATGGTTGTGTTAGTTTTTCCATTGAATATGAAATTAATAGTAGAAAAAACAAAAACATATCAAATTTAACTTAAGAATTGAAATTGGGGATGCATAATTAAATAATACAAACTCATTTTGATATGTTTGTTATTGACAATTCATTCTCCATGCTTCTTCTGTGATCCACTTAAGCTTCATCAAATATTCTCAAAAGGAAAATAGAGAGAGATTCATTATCGGTTGTGGGAGGATTAGAGGAAAAACCTAATGAAGAATCTTTAATCCCCAATTTATAATAGCTAATTAGGTCAAGGGTAATCACTTAACTGTATCTACCAATAGTTGTGGGATCCGAACATCCTTCTCCCTCTCACTTTTGGTTGTGATTAGTAAAACGCTACATTATGAATTCAATGGAGGTCTCTAATTTCCAATCTGAGTCCTTATTCTAGAGTTATTCAAATTAATACCTGAAATAAATTAAAATAATTTAATTATTTTATTTACAGTTATGTCCATGTAATTTTTTCCACAAAAGGCTCGCATCGACAAAATTTATGTCCCTCTTTGGGTAAACACCATGTTCTGGACTCAACCTTACCCTTATATATCTGATACAGGCTACCATTTGAGATTTATCCAACTTCCTTCACATGTGTAGTATAAAATATACATAATATTTTTATAAAATTAATTTAGGAAACATCGAGCCTTTGAATCACACGCTGTCTTAGCACCTACCTCTGAAAATATATATAGAAATACTTAAGATTCTCATAAGAAAAAAACCAGGTCTCTATAAGTTATTCTTGCCATTTTCATGAAATATAGAAAACTGAATCTTATTTCCACCATGGTCTCCACTAGTAGAGATCTTAGAGAACTATATTCTTTTTCTTTGGTATGTCTCATATTTGGTTAAGGTGAAAGTTATTATCCCATTTTCTTTCTTACTAACACATTGTCTGTCACATTCAATATAAACCTAGTTCCTTCTAGTTCCACCTCTTACTAAAACCAAAATAGAGAATGTCATAAAAACTAATCATATTGGTAAATCACATATCCATGAATAATTATAAATAATATATATAAGTCATGATATGATGTTTTCAATCTATGACACCTTATGTTTAACTTAGTCCATTCACAATCATCATCTATTCACATCCTTCATAATGGTTCATAATGAAAATGTGAATTATGTAACACCCTAGGTTTTTATTAATTATTATTATTATTGAATAAATTTAATTTAATTTATAGTTTGAGTTACATGTAACACCATGATAATATTTCACTAGAATCAACACTGGGTTATCTTGCATTACACACAAAATTAAGTTTTAAGAAAACCATGATATGCTATTAATATAGTTATTTAAATGTGTCCATTATAACCTAGCTATTTAACATAGTGATATAAATATTAATAACTAATTTTTAAATATTAATTATAATGGTTTTATATAAAGTAAACATATTGATTGAAAATCACTTAATTTTCGGTAGTCTTTATATGTTTTGAAAATACTATTTTCTCAACAAATGTTTTTTATTTCTTTTTGCGGACATTAATAAAATTAATTTTTTAAAATTTAATAAAAATAATATTATAAAAAATAATTAATTATTGAAATCATCATGTAAAAATTATCTTAGATTTAGGTTTTTCTTATTTTTTGGAAAAGTTTCATTTTTTGATGAATAATGAAAATACTAAATTTTCATTGAAAAAAAATCATTTAATTTATTTATATATTTTAATTATATTATAATTTGGTTATAAAGTAAAATTATGTCATTTAAAATAATTAATTAATTTAGGTCATTTTAATCAATTTCATTTTAATTTCAATATAAAAACTTTATAATCTTTTGAACATTTTCTTTTTAAAAACCTGTTTTCTCGTCACATCTCTTTGGTTAATTTTAAATTGAATTTTCCACTTATGTGAACGTAATTATGAGAAAAGGATTCCATATTTTTAATTACAATAAATTATATTATCTAATAATGTATACATAATTTTTTATCAAAAAATAAAAGTAAAAATAGGAAAAATTATTTACCATGGTTAAGGTAAAAATGGGGTTACCAGGGGAGTTGAACTAAAATGATAAGGATTTAAAATAACCCAAAAATTTTCCAATATCTATATTATAGACATATTCTAACCTTATATATTATATTATCAAGAATGGTTTATTTTAGAACCTTTTTTAATGTTAAAAATATGGTTACGCCTTTTTCTTTTCAACAAATTACAAGTGTGCCACTTACCTCACTTATAAAAGGTCACCCCTATCCTTTATTATTCGCACCATCAAACACTTTTTTCCCAAAAAAATAATCAAATAACTTCAAAAAATACCTCCTCTAATACTAAAATCCTTATTTTTTACATAAATTATTCTTAAAAAGACTTTTGGTGGAAACCTACGGAGGATACCCGAAGAACGAGTGACATTCATCAATGAGAATTTTTGTTTTATTTCTTAATTCACCTCATTAAATTATTATTATTACATGATTATATAATAAATTTAGTATCTAAAATATAATGATAGTTTGTTATGATACGGTCATGACCTATAACCGCATATGATTCCATCAAATGGGTTATGAAATCACCATTCGTGTGTATGACATACTACGGCCTCACAAACCAATTTCATTCATTTATATATTACCACCTTTAAAGGTTGGCAATAATGATAGATTTATTTTTTATATTTTATATTTATGATATTTTTATGCTTATGTAATTATTATATCACACATACCATTGTGATTTCCATTTCTTGGGAACATGATAATGTTGCTCTTGTGTACAACAAACCACCACCTCGCGAAGTGATGTGATTAATTTATGCTTCACATGAAAGATAATTAGGATGGGTTTAATGAAAATATGTTATATATATGACATAAAAATTATTTTTTAATGATAATATATTATTTAAATTTCTTTCTTTAAATTTTAATAGAATGAGGAAACAACATTCAAGCGTACATACGACCTACTGTCTCCATGGGCGATATATTTCAGAATCTATCAATAAATTTTTATATATTAATCTATATAAAATTTTACTGAATATATATGATATTTATATAATGGTTAAATTTATAAATACTATTAAATAATTATCAAATTAATATTAACAAAAATAAAAAATCAAAATATATAAGAAAAACAAAGCAATTAATACCTGAAACATAACTTTAACATAGTACTGTTAATTAAAGGGTAATAAAAGGTTATAAGAAAATCATATAAGATATATATATATATATATATATATATATTATAAAATATATATATTATAAACATATTTCTTATTATACAATAGGTTTAAACATCTATGAATGAAGTCAAGACTTATGGTAAGGGATATTTTCTCTATTTTCCTTCTTTGAGATGTACATTATGTTATGAACCTATATTATTTAACATGGTGTATATAAAAACCCAATGAAATGTAATATTATGAATTTATTAATATTAATTATATTTTTGTTCCATTTTATTTTATTCCATCATGGGGCTTAGGATTCAATGTTACTAAATTGGTAATGATATAATGCTACTATCTCATCATTTATCGGGATTATTTATGATTATATTTATGATGAAAAAATATTATGATCCATCTCCCAATAAATTAATGAATTTTATTATCCTCTGGTTATTCATGTTATTTTTAATTAATAGATCCATTTCCCAATCTCTGGTACTTAAAATATTTGAGAAATTATTTTCAATAAAATCTGACATTATTTCTATCTTCGATCAAAAATCTATCTTCTTCCAAAACCATGTTTTATAAAAATGTTTTTTAAAATATTTTATTATTATCCTAAATTTTTTAAAATAATTTATTAACCATTTTTAACTTTTTAAAAAATTGTTTTTAATTGGATATTCATGTTTTTTTCAAACAATTCATGTTTGGATTTTACTAAAAATATGAAAGGAATCTTTGTATTAATGTGTACTACATGAACTAGAATTCTCATATTGATGAAAATTATTTTATGTGAAGCTTATTTTATAATTTTTAAAGGTTATTTTCAAAGATAAATATTTTTAATCGTTGTAATGTTTTATTTTTTTTAAAATAGATGGGTTATTTTACTCAAGAAATGTTTTAAAGGATCATTCAAAATAATTTTCCATACAAGAAGGAATCCATTGATATAACTTATGCTTTATTGGGGATATAAACCAATGATAACATTCTTATAATTTATCTGAATGGTTTGTTATGATTTAATATTTATGAAACTCATTTATCTGCCATGGGTTATACCATGATAAAATTCTAATGAAACCAAATTATTTTCCATGGGTTATGGTATGATGAAATGGTGAAATGATTATGAAACATTTCTCTTTTATATAGGCTTTGTTATGATGTTTATGAAACCTATTTCATTTCATGGGTTATGATATGATTAATGTTTTATGATATAGTGAAACACATAAATACAATTTTCATTATGAGATGGGTAGGACTTATATCTCCCTCTAATGAATTCGATAATTATTAATGTTATATGAGCTCAAAGGGTACACAAGTGGTTATACCAAGACAAAAAAATGGCACATGAGAGGTAATTCCAAGCCCAAATCAGGTACAATAGTTATGAATGTCTTGGTGGGTAGCCTTGACATAAGAATTTATACACTTATGTGTATGCTATATATCTATGTCTTATAACAATGTTATTCTCTCATGGACCATGTTATTTGATTCCATTATGGTTATTGTCTTATAAACTACCAAATTTTATTTCATAACTAAATATCATGATCTTTGATATGTAGGGAATGGTTTTCAAATGTTTTTCTCATATTAACATACCATTATGTTCATATTATGCATGTATATCTCCCTTTCTTACCCTTATAGAGCATTTAATCTCGCCCTTTCTTATATTTCTTTTCCCCATGTTATGAAGAAATGTATTTTGTATTATATGTATAAGAATTGTATTAGTTATGAAGAATGTAGTGGGAGATGATGTAGTTTACCTATAGACCATTTTTTTGTGGTTCCAAGTTTATATAGACATTCCACTATTATAGTCCTCAAGCATGTGTTTGTATAGTGTAATGAATATTCTTAAAAAATGATGTACTATCTATGTATGATAATCCCAAGTCACTATATTTGGTATTAGAGGAAAGGTTTAGTTAACCTTCAAAAACTAGGATGAGAAAAAAATTAGTGATACCCCTAGGGATATTTCTAAGGATATGTCTAGTGATTTCTCTAAGGATAATTCTAAGGATGAGTCAATGCACAAAAAATGACCATGAATTTTGGAAAAGGATAAAACATGTGATTTAAAATCAATTATATCCTTGTTTGGATAATAAAAGTGGATATGGAATATAGGTACCTAGGGGTAATAACTCTGAAAAGGGTGCATTTATATGGACTCAACGTCACTTGGTTTATAATAATGAGCCTTACTACACACCTGGCTTGACACTATTGGGGGATATTATTTGTAAATTTTAGAGACTCTTTACAAACCGTGATGAAGGATTTACATAGATAATGATTATTAATGAACTAGGATAAACCTAAGGTGTCATAGATTAAAAATAATGAGTTATCATTTAGAAATCCTATAAGAGATTTTTCATGATTATGAATTTTTCCACTATGATTATAGTTGATCACGCTATGATTTTTTGTTTTATTCAATGGTTGGAACTAGAAAGAGTCATTTTAACACTAAATCTCATGGAAAATCCATTGAATATAAAAAACCAAATTGGATTATGATAGGAGATATATATATTATGATTATTCGTAATAATTTATCAGGATATATGCCTAACAACTTGAACTTCAGTGAGATTACTAAAGTAAAAAATATGAGGAAGATGAAATTTTATGAATGTTCATATGGTAATAAACATATATTAAAGAATATTACACTTCCTACATGTTTAACATATGGTAAGGAGAACCAATAATAATATCTTAAATGGAGGGGAAGATGTAATCTATGTGGAAAAGAAGTTCATAGAGTGAAAAATTGTCATAGAGTTTAATGTCTTCTCTGTGGGGAACATGGGAATTATGAAACTCCATTCCCTGAACCCATAATTAACTTCTATAACAAGGAAGTACCTATTCCATGTAAATCATTGAAGTAGAAGGATTAAAGTATTTATATATTGGTATTTAAAGATTATCTTATAGAATTCTTTTCCCAATGGTATTTGGGTTGTAAGTGTCAGAAACCAGGATGGAATACCTTTAGACTCGACACCTGGCTCGGTCTATGGTGTGGCCCAGAGTGCATTCATGATCGCCGCATGCCATCAACTAGTGTGGGGTATCAAAATAATCACCATGGGAACAATTTTTCCTAATAAAATAGGATCAATTAAAATAAACTAGACAATCATCAAAAGATAGAAACTGATCACAAACAAATAAATAAACTAATATATATACAAATACAAATTAAAAAATCTGAAATTAAAAAAAGTAAGACCGAACTATAACAAAAAAGATCTCTATGTGACCTCATGGTCAACACCATCCACAAAATGACCTGCTACGAGACAAGACCTAACCAGAAACCTGCACCAATATAATAACTTGGGTCTACCAACACCAAATGAAACAATTAGGGTGTGAGCTAAAACAACTCAGTAGGAAATCACCACAGAATCCATACATTCCCTTTCCTAAAATAGTCCAAAAAACACTAGTGAAAATACATATATAAAAATATATTTTTCTTATTTTAATAAAAAAACTTTCCCATTTTCAAAATAACAAACACCACACCTCTATTTTCTAAATGGATTACCATTTTAAAACCAAATATCAAGGAAAATCCAAATAAATAAAAACCAAGCTCTGATGAAGATAAATAAAAACTATAAACTGGAAAGCAAGTGAAATAGAATATAAACAATAAAACATAGAAAACAATAATGGGAGTTTCTTAAAAATCCCTAGAGTGATCACTGGATATACTCGGATTGGACTCACTTGCCGGCATAAGGTGCAACTCTATAGTCAATAATGAACTATATGTTCTAACTACCTATCTAGGGGAACATCCCACCAAGCCCTATAAATTCAAGGGGTAGGGGTACCAAGACATCTAATTGGGGTGGATAATAAACCATCACTTGACCCTTAAAAAGACACCCAGGAAATCCATGGTAATAATACACAGTGAAAGGAGGAGGCCCTCACATGTGGGACTCACCTTACTTTCCACCACCACACTTGCCTACCCCAAGCATCAAAACCACCCATATAATAACCCACATCTGAGAAATACTTAATAGGGGTTCTCGTCACTTAATAACCAATTTGAAATTTAAAACTAGGCCATCACATCACACGATATTTTAAAATATTTTTGAAAATATGACAGGGTGTTATCCAAGAATTTACACTTCCAAAACCGTAATTCATTTTCAAAACATTATAAAGTGAATACTAGGAATTCAACATTAACAATTACAATATATTATAACAATGTTTCTTAACCATTTTCAAAATGACATAAAATTACACCTTAATGTTCACAATGTCAAAAAAGACCTTATATTTCAAATATGATTTCATTTCTAACACCACTTCAAGAAAAAGTTAAAACACATAATAAAATTAAAGATTCCAAAGGGGATTTCATATTATTTAGGAACCAAAAAAATTTTATACGGTACCAAACATGACCTAATTTCAAACATAACATTTAAAATCACATTCAATCCACTTTGAAACCATGAACCATTCAGAAAACTTGTAGGTTCAAGTGAAATTGAGAAAAAAGGGAAGATAAAAGGTTGAGTGTTTTAAAAAATGCATCTTTAAGTTAAAAAAGTCCATTTTCATTTGTTGGAATGTCCATACATGCACCCCATTCACATATGGATTTGCATACTTAAAATGGAACACTCAAGTATCCATGAATTTACTCGAAACCATTTTTAATGTAACAATACATGTTCTACCACCAACAAAACAAGCCATACTTATGGGGAAAACCATAAAAGTCACTACAATTCACCCATACAGCTCATATAAAAATAATAACACACCGTAGAAACAAAAACTATCCAAAAAATGATAATAATACCAAATCTCATCTAGAATGATACTTGATATTTTATCAAATATGTTAAGTGCATATGTACATATGCATATTTTCCTTTGAAGACCATTTTTACCAATTTCCACCACCATGAAAACAACAAAAAAACCAATAAAAAAACATCACAAGCAAGATTATAACATTAATAAATTATTTAGGAATACCCTATAATTAAATAGAATGCATTAGGAAGGAAACAGATGGAACACCTACCTCAATAGAGTGTAGATGCGACAAAAATTCAAGTGAAGGATGGATAGGCCCCAATGAACAATACACACAACCTATATCCAAAAAAAACATCCCAACACATCAAAAATAATCTATAGGGTTATTTTGAACAAGAAATCACCAAGTAAACACTAATAAACCAAGAGAGGAGAAGAGAGAGAGGAGAAAAGTGGCCAAAACCCAAAGAAACTCACCTTAAAAAATTAGCGATGCATCCAGGGATAGAGGATAAACAAAGGGAAGGGGGGACCCCTCCATGTGTAAAAAATGACCAAGAGGGAGGAAATCATGAATGAGGATAAAAAAGGGGAGGGTAGAATAGGAATTTAAATATTTTAGAAATCTTGGAAACTCGTATGGTTTGACCGTACATTTTTCCAAATTGTGCAGAAACCATGCAGTGGACGCTTTACAAATTGACATAACCTCTTTAATGTTTGATGCATGGTTTCCCAAACCGTGTATAACCTATGAACCTTAATAATTGACCCCAAAAGAAGATGCACTATTACCTAGGTGAGGAAGCATGATTTCCCTTAACTGTGTACTGGCCGTGCGCTAGTTACTGTTGATCCCAAAAAACCCCATTTATTAATAAAAACTCAAAAATTAAAATTAGTACTCAACACGAATTTCCACCATAATATATAAATATATATAAAATAATAAAATAAAATAATTCCAAATGATAGGGTATGACAATTCTCCCCACTAGAAACACTTTATATCCATAGAAATTCACCTAGTCTAAAGATCAATAAAACTTTGTCCCAAATATGAAACAAGCTGAACAAAACCATGAACATCAGGGAAACCTTTCACATCACAAGCCACACACAAATAATCTAGAAGAATCCATAACATGAGAAATAATAGTAGAATATGGTATAGTTATCACCAACACAAGAACTCAACTACCACCTTTTTCAGGACTTCAGATCAGCCCAATGATGGAACCCTCAACAACACCGCTTTGGGGGGGGGGGACTAGAACAGGAACTCCCAAAAAAGGATAACCCAAATTATACACACATGATAAGAAAAACCACCAAAATAACTATAATTTTTTTACCTAAACCAAACTCCAAACACTAAAGAAAACCCACAAAAGGAACCTGAACCAAACAACAAACCAAAACCAAAATTCCACAACACCACAAGATTAAACATTTCTAAATGAAAAATTTAAAACTAAAACTAACCCACACATGGGATAAGCACACCAAAAAAACAACAAAAAATATAAAATTCACATTCAAATAAACATAACTACTCATATAATGATATAACAAGTCCATCAAACTTTTATAAAAAATGACAAGCTTATAAAAATAGAGAAACTAAATCAAGGAAACATCATGCATCTCCACCCCAACACTGGGGGGGGGAATGGACCAAGGTTCCCCCTTGCACTCTCAAAGATTCCAAACATTTCCAAATATTCACTTTGAGGCCAGTGGATAGAGACCTGATGACTGAAGCATACATTTCCTCATATTTAGGTGTTAACATCCTCCAGTAAAGACTTATTATTTAGAAAACAATTACTATAAAATTTATAAAGATGAACCAAATGGACATAATGATGAGAATTATTCAGTGTATTTTCATCAGAAGACTTAAAATTCCTGAACTAAACACACTGGTGGCACACAATAGAGTGTTCTGATAGATGGGGGGCTATAACAAAAAAAGTGTCTTTTCAAAAGTATCCTTCTCTATAACACCCCTCTCCCCAAATGGGAAGTATTCATAAGATCTAACCGCCACTGACTACACCTTGTGAACTAACTCATGTGAAAACGACTCATCCACCAACTTCTCGAAACAAACTTTACCAGATGAGAGAACTTTTTCTGAGATCTCTAGATGAAGACCCCAAATTAAAAGAGGGTATTTCAATTGATATTCTGATTCCACTTTCATAGAAATGGTAAATAACTCTTTGAAGTGGTCAATAAAATGTTTCACTATCTCTTGGCCTTGTCAAACATCCCAAAGCACTACCACCTTCATATACTTCAACTCCTCAGGTTCGAACCTTTGGAAAAAAGTTGTCTTAAATATTTCCCAAGTCATACCAACTTGCAACGATGACAGGAAAATAATTCCCCACTAATACAAACTTAGACCATCAAATGAAGCTAAAATAGCATGCACTCTCACAACCTCAGGAGTTCCCAATGATTTGAAGACACTCTCAACTTCCTCAAGACATTCCACATCCTCCAAAAGAGCATGATCACCATGAAGTATAGGAAACAATATATGGGAACTAGAAATAGGAGAAGAACCAATAAAAAGTTTTGGTACATTTTTTGGTGGCATATTCTGAACAAAATAAAAATGAAAAACCAAAATCAACATCAACCCAAAACTTAACCAAGAAGGGAATTTCAAGCAAAAACAGTAGGATTAAAATCCAAAAACAAAGAATAAAAACCAAAATCCTCATTTCAAAAACCTCCATTAACATCCCAATTTCAAAACCACTCTCTCTAAAGGCCACTTTCAAAATTACTTCATCCAAATTGAATAAAAACAAATTTCTGAAACCCATTTTCAATTTAAAAATCCATTTTGGAACAACCAATCCAAATTATTAATTTAATAAACCTAACCATGTCATCCTATTGACCTTCACATATGTGTTCCTTCCAAATACACTTAATCCATCCATGAATACATTCCAATATTCTTTTTAGATACACACTCACACATTTTTGAACATCTATAAGGAATACCAAGGGTTACACTTACCAATTCATTATCAAAACCCAAGAATTTACCAAATTTTAAATCCAAAACACTTTATATTAAACCTAATTGTTAAGAATTCCAGAAACACTTAAAAGAAACTGTTTCCATTTCAAAAAACCACTTATATTTTAAAATCTTACTCAAATAAACTGAGACTAAAATAAAACATAACTCATGCCCAACTATCGATGGGTTGAACTTGCAGTCATACATAACTTGGAGATATGGTTAGTAGGCTATACCCCAAGTAAGATTCAAAAAATTGGAGGAGACCGAACCCTGTACTCAGACTCCACATGGGTCACTACTCTACATGAGATCACAACATAAAACTGGTTTGACTCCATTGTCATTCCTCACCCAAAACAATCCAAAACCAAAACAAAGGCTCAAAACCTAGAAAACTAATGAAACTCGAGGATCATAATGAGAAAGAGTTTGCAACACTCTTCCCATACCTACCTCTCAAGTCCTGACATTCATAAACTCCAATATACCTGACACCCCAAATAACATATAACCTCATTTGATATAATTTGTTTTCATGAACTAGGCTGTAATTCCAGCCAACCCGACACCCAACCCTGTCCTAAGGGCATTCTCAATCCCCATGGGCTGACAACTAGTGTCAGGAATCAAAATAATTACTAAAGGAAAGATTTTTACCAATAAACCAGGATCAATTATAATAAGTTGAACAAGAATCAAAATCCTAAAATCGAGCACAAATAAATACAAAAACAAATATGGATACAAATACAACTAAACAAAGTTGAAATTAAAACAAAACTAGACCAAACTACTTGAAATACAATCTCCATTTGACCTCATGGTCACCACCATCCACAAATTAACCTTCTATGAGATATGAACAAACTATAAACCTAAACCTGTATAATAACTTGGGTCTACCAACACTAAATGGAATAAGTAGGGTGTGAGATTAAACAACTCAACATGAAATCACCACATAATCCTTACATTTCTATTCTTGAAACAATATACAAGAAATAGTTTGGTATACATATATAAAAATTGGGTTTTCTCAATTTAATAAACAAACAAAACTTTCCCTTTTCAAAACAACACACAAAACACCTGTATTTTCAGAATAGATTACCATTTTAAAACCAAATCCCAAGGAAAAATCCAAAAAAAGAAATACCAAATTTTGCAAAAGATAAATAATAAGTACTAATAGGAAACCAAGTGAAACAGAATATAAACAAGTTCACACAGACAAGAACCATGAAAATTTCCTAAATATCCCTATGAGATAGGACCACAATTTCATACCACATACACCGACACCATACATGAAATCACTCACATCAAGTAAATCCTCCATAGGGGTTCCCTTCACACAATAATTGATTATAACGTGCCAATTTTTCTATCACATCACATGATCTTTTAGAATATTTTTGAAAATAGGTTAGGGTTCCAAACATGCATTTTAACTTTCAAAAGCACAATTCATTTCCAAAACATTATAAAGTGTAAACATGGGATTCAAAAATAACAATTTTGATCCATTACAAAATATTTTACTAACCATTTTCAGAACAACATAAAACACTACCTTCATGTTCATAATACCAAACACGCCCTTATATTTCAATTCTAATCCCATTTCCAACACCACTTCAAGATGACGTTAAAATACACAACATACTTAAAGTTTCCAAAAGATATTTCATATCTTTTAGGAGAGAACCATATTTTCCAAGGTACGAAATGGGCCATAACTTTGAACAAAACATTTAAAACCATATTCAATCTAATTTGAAACCATGAACCATTTATAAAACCTATAGGATCAAAAGAAATTGAGAAAAAGTGGAAGAGGAAAGGTTTAGTTTTTTGAAAACTTGGTCTTTAAGTTAAAAAAGGCCATTATCATTTTTGGCACATCCATACGTGCTCCCCATGTGCAAATGGAAGTTCCTATATCCAATAGAACACCCATGTATCAATGAATTTACCCAAAACCATTTTTAATGGAACAACACATGTTCCACCACCAATATGACAATCTATACATAAGAGAAAAACCATGAAAGTCACTAGAATACACACATAAGGCTCATATCATAATCAACACATGACATTAAAATATAACCAAGTCAAAAACATGCTAAAAATACCCAATCTCATCTAAAAAACATAGTTTCCATTTTATCAAACACGTTGAGTGAATATATACATAATAATATTTAAAGAATATATTTGAAAACCATTTTTACCAAATTCCACCAACATGAAAACACTATAAAGAATCAAACAATCACATCAAAAGCATGCATAGAACATTTATAAATTATTTATAAACACATAAGAATCAAATGAAATGTATTAGAAAGGAAACATATAGAAACACCTACCTCAATAGAGTGCAGATGAGAAGAAACTCAATGGAAGGAAGAATATGTTCTAAGTAATAATACATACAACCTAGATCTAATGAAAACAATCCAACACATCAACCCAAATATCTAGGGTTTGGAAAAACATGAAACTACCAAGGAAACACCAAGAAACCAATAGAGGAGAAGAGGAAGAGGATAAAAGTGGAAAAAAACATAAGAAAATCTTTTCAAAACATTGCAGATGCATCCATGGAGGGAGAACCAAAGGGAAGGGATGTTTCAGACCCCTTTATGTGTCAAAAATGACATAGATGGAGGAAATCCTAAAAGGGACAAAAAATATGGGAGAGTAGAATAGGAATTTCAATATTTTTAAAATTTGGATAGATTTCATGGTTTGGCCGCACGATTTACCAAAATGTGTGAAAATCATGAAATGTATACTATCCAATTTGAAAAAACCACTTTTACAGTTGTGATACAATTTTCCAAACCATGTTAAACCCATGTTCCTTACTCTTAGACCCCAAAACAGGACGCACTATCATTAAGGTGAGGGTGCACAATTTACCCTAATCATGTTTAGGTTGCATGGTAGCTACCACTGAGCCCAAAAGACCCCATTTATAAACAAAATATCAAAATTTCAAAACATAACTCAACCCAAACATACAAAAAAATATAAAAATCTAGTAAAATTATAAAATAAAAGAGTTCAATAGTTTGGGGTGTGATAATAATAATGATGAAACATCTGAGGATTATGTTATTTTTGGAAGAATATATTTATCCATGTAAAATTAACTTAAGAGTTATAGATTCCATAATGGGTTTATAAGTTTGAGGTTTACCATGAGTTCAAATTCTTAGATTCCACTCATGTTGTTTTACATGATGGGAGTTTTTCAAGATTATAGATATTTTAAGAGGCATTTATAGAAATACAATAATTATGTTTTGTGTAGAAATTTATTTTTATAGACATATGATTAAAGGAATTGGCTACCTTTAGTGTTTATCTTATCTTTGATGTTAAAATAATTATGGGTTATTGCAATTTTAAATTTTTTTATTAATATTGTTTTGAAAAAAGGATAACCAGTAAGCCATGTGACAACTTGTTGAATCCAGAAAGGCTGTGGGGAATAAACCTACAACTGAAGGGTGACAAGGTTATATCACATACCAATATCTTATATGAAAGATTAATTATGGTGTGATAATTTAATGATATATATTATTGAGTATGTATCTCAATGATTAGAAAGTAAACAACTCTAGGATAATAAGAAAACTTCTAAAAGTATTATATGACCATTATCCATATCATAAAGGAAATGAAAAGACATCACCATGAGTATTTTCATCACACTCCCTAAAACATCTAAAGGTAATAATTCTACATGGGTTATAGTCGATCATCATATGAAGTCATTACACTTAATCTATATTAGAGAATATTTATCTTTGGATATGTTTTATTGGATATACAATAAGGAAGTGGTAAGGTTTCATGGAGTACAAAATTTAATTGTATCAAATCAGGATATATTGTTTTATTAAAAGTTTTGGTGAAGGCCTCAGAAAGATATTGATATAGAGTTGAGTTTTATCACCGCTTATCAGCCTTTGACAGACGATTAGTGTAAGAGAAAAATATAAACCCTAAAGAATATGATAATATATTTTTCAATGTATTTAAAAGGTGGTTGGGACCACACCCACCTCTAGTTGAGTTTACATAAAACAAGTGATTTTACTTAAGAATTTAGATTATTATTTATGAAGAACTTTATACGTACTGGAATAATGTTGCAGAAATAAATCTATTAGGACCGGAGCTAGTTGATGAAATGGAAGAGAAGGTTAGATCCATTCAGAAACACATATGGTGTAACATCCAATTACTGATATTTTGGTATATCCTTAACCTCATTGTGATTTTCCTTTTTCGTTGATCTTATAGAGAAGAGAATTAATTAAGAGGATACCTTTAGTGGTCAAGTCACATATTTATTAGACTCTCAACATTAATTGGTGGTTTTTGCTGGCTGTAGGAGGATTTCACGTCATGTAACTAGGTTACACGATATGCAATGGGTGGTGGGTGCAAGTCCTGAAATGAATTCATGCTATGATATTTTATATAATGTGAAGAGTTGCTTCATGAAATGAGTTATTTAAATATCTTATTTTTAATCCTATGTGAAAGATTTTTTTGGTGTGCTTGAACATTGTGGATTTTACAATAGGTAAAATAGTTACACGTCATGTAATTTCCCAAGCAGGGATGTTTTAGGGAACCGTTTGGGTTTTGGGTGTCCATTAGACCACCCTTTCTCATTTTCTCTCAAACTAAAGCTACTATCTAGTGATTTTTGGATACAATGTTCCTTCCTGGTCAATCAGTTCAGTGTTCACTCATCGTTGTGGTTACGATGCATCTTTCCAGGTGAGTGATCTTTATGTTTCTTCATTTACATTGATCAAGGTAGCATCTGTGGGGTTGCATTATCATATTTTTTTGTCTGAAATTGGTGATTCCTCATGTATTATTCTTGATCCATGGTGAAATATCATTCCAGATTCCATTCCATTATTGGTTATGGTGCATTAGATGTTCATTATTGTGGTATTTGGGTTTTTCATTTTCCATTAACCCCTTGTTTTCTATATTGGAACAATATTGAGATCTAGGTTGGATAGTAGGGCCTTTGTTGACATCGTTGGGTCTTAATTGTCAATGCCTCCCATTAAGGGCATGAGCAACCTGAGTTCTGAGTTAGGTTGTTCCATATCTGTCCTATTTTGATAAACCTTATTATTCCTACTATATAAACTAATTTATATATGGAATTGTCATGATTATTTTTTGTGTGTTGAAAAGAGTTTTTAAAAGGAAAATGGGGTTCCCATGGTTGTAGAATAATGGAAAGAAAGGGGTATTTTTAAATCATTGAAATTGATTGTGAAATTATTTTTGAAGTGTTTTTGAAAGAATTGGAATGAACTGTGAAAATGGGAACATGGGTTACCTTGGGTACTTAGGTGGAATGTTTAGTTTAATGCCATAATCCATTTTATGTGATTATTGGGAGGTTTTATAATGTGGATTTCATCTTTTTACTAGGTCTATTATTCAAGGGGAGTGATATCAACTTTTTTCAATGGTGTTTACTCAGGGGGTATTCCTATGCTTCCTAAGCCTGTGATCTTGGAACCATATTGTGAAATTGATTAATTGTGGTATGAGTAGTATGCTAGTTTGAGGTATAATGATCCTTGGTACTGATACATATGATTTTGTTTGTATTTCTTGGATTTCTATTTTAGCCTTGATATGCATGTTTATGATTTTCAAAGAATTATATAGAAAATGTTCTTTGAAATTGATATACATGATTTTTTTAGAACAATGATAAAGGAGAAATGTTTACCATGTTTTTTTTATAAAACTGATTTACTTATTATCATGCCATGTTTTCTTTAAAATGAGAATCTTGGAATTATTATATAGAGACTTGTTATGGAACACCTGGGTGGGATCCAATTGATCATGTTAGCTCACACCCTACATAGCTCTTCATTGGTGTGCAGACTAATGCATGTATTCCAATGTAGGGAAAAGAAATGTGCCATAGTGAGGCTGTAAGGTTTCATGTTAGCTCAGTTGGGTAAATGGTTGGAGTTCATCAACACCATCACATGGAGTAGCTATATAGTTTTGGTCTTTTGTAGTTATAGTTGTCTCTTGTGTTTTTTGTCTACTTTTATAGTTGTTTTGTTTCTATTGTTTTCATACAATTAAGGAATATATTTTCTTATCTTTTTACTATTCCTTATCGATTAATTTATATATATTCCACGTGTTTATTTAGGTTGGGAAAAAAATTTCCCTCTGGTTTGTTTTTTGATGCATGGGTAATTTTCACAAACCTGTGGGGATTGGGAAAACCATTCGTGTACGTGACATATCTGGTTGGGTGCCAGGTTTTAGGGTAACCTTGGTTAGTTCATTAGAAAATGGTATCAGAGGGAAAGTATGTCCACAAGAGACCTTTTCCTGTAATATTTGTTATACTAGAGATAGTATTGTCCAGAAATGAGAGGTATGTTGAGATTTGTTCTATTTTCTGATCGTTTTTATAATTTGGTGTGCAACAGTATGCCTCTGAGACATTTTAAATGAGTTCCTTAGGAGGTTGTAGCTGATTCTCCTCACGGGAATCAGCCAATAGATCATAATCTCATCAAGACTAATATATAAGTAGTTATTTTTTTTGATCATGATTTACCATAAATTTAGAACATATCTATTGACATATGACCCAAATATGGAGGACATATAGTTTGATTCTTTGAATTATTGCACGAGAAGCCACCATATTTTAAAGGATTGAATTAAACTCAAGAGGTGGAAGAATTTATGGATAAGATTGATCAGATCTTAAAATTCATAGAGACACCTAATAATATCAAGGTAAAGTGTGAAAAATTTAGGATTAGGGTTCTAGTAAGTGATGGTGGGATTCTATGGTCTAGGAAGATAGACACATGGACTTGGATTAGAAGGGGTTAAAAAACCTATTCTTACATTATTTTCCCTAGATTAATTGATGTTGGGAAACTATATCAAGTTATTTTATTTAAAATAGGGATATCATTCAATGTCAACATAAACCAATAGATTTACTGAGCTTGTATGTTTTTTCCTGGACGTGGCGATGAATGACCAGGTGAAGGCTTAGAAGTACCTATACGGTTTTCCACCAGATATCAGATTAAATGTATTTATATTGAAACCTTCTACTTATGTGGATATAATAGATATATCTATGATGGAAGATATGGATATGGTAGGAAAGTTTGGTTTTCCCACCCCTTATCTTTCATCTAATGGAAGTTTTAGTGGCATTCATTTGAACTAGATGAATTGGAAAGATCATCACAGAAGTGGTGGAGGTGGGTCTCATCAACATGACTCTTCTGAACCGATTACTATAGTTAGAAGTGTGACTCTATATTTCTATCAGTGTGGAAAGGATAAAAGCACAAGACATTCTTATCATATTCCCACTAAGGTGTGCAATAGTTTTGGATGAATTGGTCACTTTCAATGATTCTTTTAGGCTACAAATTTTCCTGATTATGGTCAGGGTTAATTGGCTCCAAAGGCTACTATAGTGGAGTTATAAGTTTCAAGTACTATAATTATCCAGCCATAGGCTTTAGGTGTGAATAAATTTCACAAAATATATGAGTTTACAGTGGAAGTTTATGTAGTTCCGACAACATTGTGAGATACTGTCAATATTTCATCTCCAGTAGCAATTGCTTTATATGATACTAGTTCCTACCACTCATTTATATCTTTATGTGTTGTTGATATTATTAAATTTCCTATAGAACTTATATCCTTTTTAATAAAGTTAGTGACACCTCTTGGTAATAGTAAAGTGAAGGAGTTTTAGTTCCCTTCTTATTAATTAATCATAGCTAATGCTGAGTTGGTTTGAGATTTTATCATTCATGATCTAGATTTGTTTGAATTCATCATCAGTATGAATTTGGTTCTCACTCATCGAGTTGAGGTTTATTTCTATCATCAAAGTGTTTTATTTCTTGCTACAAATGGGAGCTATAATGTGTTTCAGGGGGAGTGGGACCCGAGTTTTTTTTCATGCTGGACCTTACTACCCAGAGCTCAGAAGTTTGTTGTATGATATTTCAATTGATAAAAATAACATTTATTATGTTGTTGATCTTAATGTTGTTGTCTGATAAATTTATAAAATTTTACCAAATGACTTATCTGGCCTTCCACTAGAGAGGAGGTATATTTTACAATTTACATGTTTCCAAGTATGCAACCAATATCGATAAATCCTTACTATATGGAACCAGTGGAGCTGAAAGAGCTTAAGATTTAGTTGGGTGAACTATTGAAAAAAGGTTTCATTTTCCCTATCATCTCACCTTGGGTAGCCCCTATTCTCTTTTCCAAGAAGGAAGATGGTTAACTTTGGTTGTGTATGGACTATCAAAAGATGAACTGGGTAATAGTTAAGAACAAATATTCTTTTTCCTGATGTGGATTATTTGTTTGATCAGTTAAAGTGGGAAAAGTGGTTTTCAAATATTTATTTTTGGTGAGATTATCATCAGCTCAGTGTTAGGAAGTTTGATATACCAAAGAAAGCCTTCAAGAGCAGATATTTCCATTACTAATATATTGTGATACCTTTTTTTATGACCAAGATTTCTATGGTTTTTAGGGATTTGATGAATTAGATATTTCATAAATATCTAGACACTTTTATTATAGTGTTTATTGATGACATTTTCTTTTATTTGAAATCCAAGCATGAGTATGATCACTATATGAGTCTGGTTCTGAATATTTTGAAAAGTCACCATTTGTATAGATGGATTTTTAAATGTAGTTTATAGATTCAACAAGTGAAGTTTTTAGGGAATAATTTGGAACATGTCTTATCAGTTTATCCTGAGAAGGTAAAGGCTATATGGTTATGGAATGAACCACAAAATTTCTTTGAGATATGGAGCTTCCTTGGACTTGATAAATACTACCAATGGTTTGTTAAAGATTTCTATAATATGGAATCACCTTTTATTACTCTTACCAATAAAGTGGTGAAGTTCATATGGGATGTGGAGTGTCAGTCTTCTTTTGATTAACTGAAATGAATTCTAACTTCATCTCCTATTGTGATCTTACCTGATCCTGATAAGGGGTATGTGATGTTTTTTTATTTGTATAATTCTATTTTGGGATGCGTACTTGTAGGAGATAACCATGTGTTAGATTTCAAATCTCTTCAACTTCAACTGAATGAGAAGAATTACCCTACTCATGATTTAGAGCATTCTATAGTTATACATGCACTTAAATGTTGGTAACACTATATTTTTGGGGATAGATCCACAGTCTTCTATAATCATAAGTGTTTTAGTTATATATATTATAAAAAATACTTGTATCTCATACAAAGATGATGGGTAGAATACCTTTAGACGTTTTACTTTGATATGACCTATATCCCGGGGAAGAAGAATTTCATTAAAGAAACTCTTAGCAGGAATGTATAGTCACATTTTGTTCTAGAATTGAAGGAGTTGTGGAAAATTTTTGGGTTTTATCTTAGTTACTCTTAGATTTTCAGGAGGATATTTCAGGTATGGTTCTGACTAGTGTTCAATTATCATAATCTCTAGTAGAGTCTATTTTGTAGAGTCAAAAGCATGATGATGAGTTTATAAAATATCTCTAAAACCTTTATGTTGGGGATACTATTTCTGGTTAGTCTCTCTATTTAGATGGTATCCTTCATTTTGGGAATAAGGTTATCATCTCAATATCTGTAAGAATTTTAGTTTGGTTTAATTTTCATATCTCTTTATAATATGTTCATTCATGTACTACGAAGATGTATTATGATATGATATGATTATTCTGGTGGATAGGTATGAGGCATGTCATTGTGGATTATGTGTCCAATTGTTATACCTTCCAAAAGATAAATGCAGAGCACTTAAAACTCTCTAGCTTTCTTCAACCTCTTCTGGTGTTGGTTTGGAGATGGAATGAGGTATCAATGGAATTTGTTTTTGATTTCCATGGACTCCACGAAGGAGGAATTCTATCTAGAAAATTTTTTATAGGTTGATGAGCTCTTCTCATTTCATTCCAATCAAGGATACCATTATGGTTGAAGATATTGGTAAGTTATATGTGCAAGATATTGTGAGGATACATAGGAGTACTTTTTCCATTGTCACAGATAGGGATCCTAGGTTTACCTTGAGGTTGTGGAGGAGTCTCCAAGGGGCGATGGGAACTCAGGTTAAGTTGAGAATAACTTACCATCCGTAGACAGATGGGTAGATAGAGCGAGTGATTCAGATATTAGAGGATATGTTTTTTGCCTATGTCTTTTATTTTGGTGGATCATGGGATAGGCATCAGGTATTGGTTGAGTTTTTCGATAAAAAAATTATTAGTCATCGACCAGAATAGATCCCTTTGAGGTTTTGTATATTCACCTATGCAGATCAACTCTATATTTGGCTAAGGTTGGTGAAGTATGTTTTGTTGGACAAAGTTTAGTACAAGAGATGTCACCAAAGATTCAAGATATACATCGACATCTCATTATAGCCCAGAGTTGAAAGAAATTTCATGTAGATCAGTAAGGTTGTACATTGGATTTTTCTGTTGTTGATTGGGTTTTCTGGAATGTTTTTCCTCGGTTGGGTCACCATATTCATTGAAAACAAGGAAAGTTAGCTTTGAGATATGTTGGTCCATTTGAGGTCATAGAGTGGCTCTGCCATTTTTCTTATCGATTAAAAGATTTGGTTTAGTTGATAGGTATTCATGATTTTTCCACACGTCTCATCTTAGGAAGCCTCATCTTGATCCTACTCACATTCTGAGTTGTGAAGATATTGAGTTAGATCTAGATGTTTCTGTTTTCGAGAAACGTGTTGAGATTATTGACTCTCAAGTGAATGTCTCGATGGAAAATTCAATATTTTTTGTTATAGTTCTATGGAAACATGGATCATATTCTCATGAGACATGGGAACACAATTCATTGATAAGGGAGTGGTGGCCTCATCTTTTTTTTCTTGGTATTACATCTTCCTCAAGACTTAACGGGGAATATAAAGTAATTATGGTTGGGATTTTTAACATCTTGTTATTAATTTTTTAGTTATATCCTTAAAATTATCATGGTTGTAATTTTTAATTTTCAATATAGGGTCAAGAAGTAATTTGGAGGATACCTATAATGGTGAAGTCATATATTTGTTAGACTCTCAACTTTAAACAGTGTTTCTATAGGCTGTAGAAGGATTTCAGGCTGTGTAACTTGGTTTCATAATGTGTAATGGTTTTTGGGTAAAATCCATGAAATGGATTCATGCTGTGGAAGGTTACCTAGCCTAAAGAGCTCTTTCACTTTGTGAGTTATTTAAATATCATATTTTTAATATGAGGTGATGGATTTTTCGATATACTTGAACACAATGTATTTAATGATATGTAAAAGAGTTACACATCATGTAATCCCCTACTAAAGGAATTTCTAGGGAACCTTTTGGGTTTTGGGTGTCCATTCGACCATTCTTTCTCCTTTTCTATTAATATAAGGTTCCTTTTCAGTGATTTTTGGGGACACTATTCCTTCTCAATAGATCCATTCAGTGTTTGACCTTTATTGTGGTTGCGATGTGTCTCTCTTGGTGAGTGATCTTTCTAATTCTTCTTTTCATTGACCGTGGTAGCACTCATGGGTTTTATTATCATATTAGTTGGTCTAAAATTGAGGTTTCTTTATATATTCATCTATAAATGTGGTGAGATCTTGTTCCAAAGGCCATTACTTTGTTGGTTGTAGTTTAGTGGGTGTTCGTTATTGTGGTATGTGGGTTTCATTATTTCTGATGACTCCTTGTTTTCTAAATTGAATAAATATGTATATGTGAATTAGATTCTATAGACTTCATTGATATTGTTGTGTTTGTATTGTTTTTGTATCTCATTAAGAGCGTGTATGACCTGAGTTTTATGGTAGGTGGTTCTGTCTCTAGCCTGTGTTGATGAAAAATATTATTCTTGCATTGTAAAATGATTTTTACCTGGAATTGGCATGATTTGTTTGTATGTTTTGAAAATATTTTTTAAAAGGAAAAGGTGTTTTCCCTGATTATTAATAAATGGAAAGAAAAATGTTATTTTTAAAGGATTAAAAAGGATTTCCAAATGGTTTTGATATGGTTTTCAAAGAATTGAAATGAATTGGGAAAACGAGAACATGGGATACCTTGGGTACTTTGGTGGAAGGTTTAGCTAGAGTCTATCATCCAAAATTTTTGATTATCAGGAGGTTTTCTACAGGGGATTTTATCTCTTTCCTAAGACCATTGTTCTAGGGTATTGACATTTAATTTTTCTTGGGGGGTACTTTGGTGGTATTCCTCTTCTTCCTAGACCTATGTTCAAGGAACCATATTATTCACTTGATTTATTATGGTTCGAGTAGTCTGGTAGTCTAATATATAGCGACCCCTGGTACTGATACATGTGATGATGTTTTAATTTCTTGGATTTATGTTTTAGCCCTGATATTCATTTTTATTCTTGTGAAATAATGATAAGTAAAATGTTATTTGAATTTGATATACCTAATTTTGTTTAGAATAGTGGTAAAGGGGAAATGTTTACCATGTTTTCATTAAACTATTTTACTGATTATCATGCCATGTTTTCTATAAAATGAGAATCTATGAATTATTATAAAAATATTTGTTATGTGACACCTTGGTGGGATCCTACAGAGCCTATTTTCTCACACCCTGTGCACCTATTCGGTGGTATGAAGAAATATGTACGTATTGTAATGCAAGGAAAGAAAATGAGCTGTAGTGAAGTGGTGGGGATTCATGTCACCTGAGTTCAGTAGATGGTGGTGAGATGGTGAGAGTTCTTCCACACCATCACTTAGAGTAGCCATGTGGTTTTGATCATTTGTAGTTGGATTTTCCTATTGGAGTTTTTAGATACTTTTATAGTCATTTTGTTTTAATTGTTTTCTTACAATTATGGCATATATTTTATCAGGTTTCTGATGTTAATTTTCTCTTTTTTTATAAATATGCCACACATTTGTTTGGTTTGAGAGAAATCTTTCCCTCTGGTTTGTTATTATATGCAAGGGTGGTTGTCATCAGCCCTTGGGGATTGGGAAAGCTCTTTAGGTATGTGAAATATTTGGTCGAGTGCCATGTTTGAGGGTAACATAGGTTGGTTCATTACATAAGGACCACACAATTTTGACATAACAGTTATTATAAAAATCATTAACATAATCTATAATTTGAATTTGGTGATGTGGTGTTTTTATGAATTTCTAAATGGAAGAAATAAGGGAAAACTAAGCCCTATGTTTGCCAGACCATTTGAAATTCTAGATCATATTAGGACTATATATCATTGTTTGGTGCTTACACCATACCTCTATCAAATCCCTCATGTGTCCCATGTATCTCTTCTTAATAAGTACACACTTAATCCTTCAATTATAATGAACTCAAAGTTCATACCATTTGAGGGGGATATTTCTTATGAGGATCAACCAGTGGGGATTCTAGATCATCGAGAGAAAGTTATATAAAACAAGGCCACTCACCTAGTTAATGTTTTGTAAAAAAACTACTAGTTTGAATAATCTACATGGGAAATTAAGGATATGATTTGATAGAGTATCCTCTTTTTTTTGTTTCGGAGTGATGAATTTTTAGGGAAAAAATAATCTTAAGGAGGGTTGAATGTAACACTCAGAGTTTTTATGAATTATTATTATTTCAAATAAATTAAATTTCTTTAATATCTTGAGTTACACACTATACCACGTCAATCATTCACTACATGCAACAATCGGTAAGATTTCATTACACATGATAATGAGTTTTAACAAAACCTTGATGTATTATTAATATACTTATTTAAATGCGAATATCATAAGATAGCCATTAAAATTATCAATATAAACAATAAAAACTAATTTTTAAATATTAGCTATAATTTTTTTACATAAAAAAACATATTGATAAAAAACTACATAATTTGGGTAAAGTCTTTATATGTTTGGAAAATACTATTTTCTCAAAAAATGTTTTTTATTTATTTTGTGAATATTGATAAATTAAAATTATAACATTTATAAAACTAATTTTTTAAAATAAACATTATTTTTGAAATAATAATTTCAAAATTATCTTAGGGTGAATTTTTGTGATTTTTTTGAAAAGTTAATTTTTTTGGTGAATAGTGAAAAATACTAAATTGTAATTGAAATGTTAGTTTTAATTTATTTTATTTATAAAGTTAATTTAAATTTGACATTAGTTTTAAAGTAAAATTATTTCAATTATACATCCATTAATCCAATTAAGGTCATTATAATCAATTTAATATTAAAATTCGATATAAAAACATTGTGAACTTTTGAACATTTTCTCTTTAAAAGCCCGCTTTCTCGTCGCATCTGCAAGATCAATTTTAAATAAAAACTTTCTACTTATGTGAATATAATTTAAAAAAATGGATTAAATATTTTAAATATTAATTATTTATTTTATCTAATAAGTTCAGCTTAATTTTTTAACAAAATTAATATCAAAAATAGTAAAAATCATTTTCTACAGTTAAGGTAAAAATGGGTTTATCGGGGGGTGGGGGTGGGGGTTGGGTGAAACTTAAATGATAATCGTTAAAAAATAAATCAAAAATTTTTTGAAAACAAATTGATGGATATATTTCTATTTTAACTCCTATATTCTATATAATGCTCTATTTAGGAACCTTTCAATAACATAAAAACATGGGTACACCTTTTTCTTTTGAAAAGAATTACCAGCATGCCACTCACCTCACTTATAAAAGGCTACCCATATCATCTTTTATTTACCCATTAAAAACCTTTTTTAATAAAAATACTGATCAAATCACTTTCCAACATCTCTAATATCATCCTAAAATCCTTATTTTGGATATAAATCCTACCAAGTAATGATTTCTTTGAAAACAAAAGAAGGATACCTGAAGAAGATGTAATGTTCATCAATGAGTGTTTTGGTATTATTTCATCCTCGTTCTCCTTAAATTATTATTATATTAGTATGATATAATAAACTAAGTATATAACATATAAAAATAGGTTTTTATGTTATGATAATGACCTACAACCATCTCCACTTCCATCAAATGGGTTATGAAATCATCATCCGTGTGTATGCCGAACTACTGCCTCACGAACCAATATCATTTTTTCCATTACCACCTCTCATAGTTTAAAATAATGGTGGATTTTTATTTATATGTGATATTTATTATTTTCTTATTCTTATATAATTATTATATGATGCATTTTTTAGGTTTTCCATTTTGTGGGAATATGGTAACGTCGCTCGTGTGTACAAGAAACTACTGCATCACGAAGCGATGTGATTTTTTCATGTTTTTAATGGAAGGTAATATGGATGATTTTAATGAAAATATGTTATATATATGACAGAAATTGATTTTAGAATTATAATATTTCATTAACCTTTCTTTATTTCAATTCAAAAAGAAAATGGAAACAATGATCATGCGTACATACAGCCTATCGTCTCTATGAACGTTGTATTTCATTTTTTGTCACTAAATTTTACGGATTAATATAAATATATATCTATATATATATATAATGAATATATATTATATTTATATCATGTTTAAAATCCACTATATAATTAAATAATTATCAAATTAATATCACCAAAAATAAAAAATCAAAACATATACAAAAAACAAAGTGGTTATTACCTGAAACGCAACTTTAACATGGATTCTTTTAATATACAGGTAATAAAAGGTCACAAGAAAATAAAAAATGGTATGATATATATTAAAATATTTATATAATCGATGTGTAAAAAACATATATTTATTATATAGTAGTTTTTATTATGTAAAATGGAAGTCAAGACTTAGGGTAAGATATTTTCGCCTCAAATTTATTTCGTTGAGATGTAACTTATGTTTTGCACCTATATTTTATCATGAATATTATATACATCCAAATTGATATCATGGATTTATTTATCCTAATATTATTTTATGTTTCATTTTATGTTATTACTTCATGAGGGTTATGATTCAAAGATACCAAAGTTGTAATGATTTTATGTTATAATATCATCGTTGATCGGAAATGTTTTTTTATATTTACAATGATAAAATATTTCGACCTATCTTTATATAAACTCATGAATTTTCTTTTACTCTAGTTATTCATGATATTTTCAAGTAATAGTTCAATTTTCCCATTCTTTGGTACTTAAAATAATTAAGAATTTTTTTATTAAAATATGACCTTATTTATCTCTTCAATTAGGGATCCATTTTTTTCCAAAACCATGCCTTCTATTTTTTTTATTTTTTATCATTCTCATATTATTTTTGAAATACATTTTTACTCATTTTTTACTTTTACAAAAATGTTCTTAAAGTAATCTTTATTTTATTTTCCAAACAATTCCCATTTTGATTTTACTGAAAAATGTGAAAGGAATCCTCGTTTTAATATGTACGATATGAACAAAACATTCCATTAACCTGACCATTATATTATTTTAATATTAATCTATATTTTTTCAATTTTATTTTTAAATAAAAATATTTTCAAAAAGTTTTAGGTTTTAAATTTTTTTTTCAAAGTTAAAAGTATATTTTCCTAATGAAACATTTTAAATGATCATTCAAAAATAATTTTCTATTTAAGATGACATTCATTGATGTTACCTATGATTTAATGTGGATATGAAACAAGGATACCATTATTATTATTTATATGGATGTTTTATTATGATGAAATATTTATGAAATCCATTTGTATGCCATAGATTATACCATGATTGAATTCTTATGAAACCTGACTTTTTTCTATGAGTTATGCTCTGATGAAATGATGAAATGATTAAGAAACCTATCTATATTCCATAGGTTATGATATAATGTTTATGAATCCCATTTCATTTCATGGGTTATTATATGATTAGTGTTTTATGATCTTGTGGCACACATAAATGTTATTTTCATTGTGAGAAGGGTGGGACCTATATCTATATCTAATGAATTGGGTAATGATTAAAGTTATATGAGCTCAAAGGGTTCTTGATAGGTTATCCCAAGCCCAAATAAGGGGAATAAGAGGGGTCATCCCAAGCATGAGGCAAATACATGAGTGGTTATACCAAGCCTAACATGTTATAAATGACTTGGTGTGTGGGATTGACCTAATATTTTATATTCTTATGTGTATGGCACAAATATATGTATTACATTAATATTGTGATATCATTGATCATGTTATTTGATTACCTTATAGTTTATGTTTTATTAAATTCTAATATTTATTCCATGACACAATATTAAGCTCTTTGATATGTTGGTTATAGTTTTAAAATATTATGATCATGTTCTGATACCCTTATGTTATTGTTATTATGTTTCTCCCTTATTTACCCTTATTGAGCATCTCATCTCACATTTTCTTATGTTTCCTTTACCCATATTATGAATAAATGTATTCCTTATGACATATATAATAAGTTTTATAGTAATTTAGAACGTAGTGGGATATGATGTAGTTTACCTATGGAATAGTTTTTTTGTGTTTCCATGTTTCTAAAGACACTAAACTGTTACGGTCCTCAGGCCTGTGTTTGTGTAATATAATGAAAATTCATTCAAAATTATGTATTATCTATGTATGATAAACTTGGGTCACTATAAATTAACTAAATTATAAACTCGAAAGTGTAAAAATAAGTGCACAATTTAGCCCATTTATTTTTACTAGGTGATGCTTGAGTTAAGCTTGACACTCTTTTTCATAGTTTTTACCCCTAGGATATCTATATTTGAATTATATCAACTTTTAGTATCCAAATAGAGATGTATTTCTAGGGAAAAAAAGTAATATATGACTTATTAAAACCCTAGTATGTTATTATATACTTATACTCAAAAGTATTCCATAGGGTTATGTTCTAAAATCTATGTTTTCCTAAATCTAGTTCCCAAGGATTCTACTAAACTTGCCCTGATACCAATTATAATGACTTCGACCCCAGTAACCCTAAGCCAGTGGGAAATTTATTACATTGGGCCAAGATACAAGTCATTAAATCCCACATTATTGAATAGTTTAGTAGTATTGGAGAACTAGATACATAAATGATAGAAATTTTACATTATGAATATAAAATAAAACATAGTAGTGAAAAAAATTCAGAATCCATAAACTCATTCAAATAATCATTCTTCATATCCTGAGGAATTTAAAAAACAAGGGTGAGATAAAATTATTAGTAAGGGTTATATACAATGGAAGATATCATGATTAAATAAAGAATAATCAATATGTAAAGGTAAATCAATGAAAACACATGCCATTTAATCTATAACTTGAGTGTGAAATTTGACATAATCAATAAGGAAAGGTAAATAAAGAAGAGACAGGCCATTCAATAAATAAACTAATAGTGACATACATCTAAAGATAATATCAATGTTAAAATATCTTATATAAAAATGATAAATGAATTCTAAATGAATGATATACTTAATTATTGGATTTTATGATCTTAGGCCTCATGATATGTCTACTCCTAAGACCTTTCACAAGGAAGTTTTAAACTATGGGTAAAAACCCATTTAATTTGGCCAAATGATTTTTATCATGAGACCTATAAATGATTTGAGGGAATATATATAACCATGACTCATTCATAAATAAATTTTTAATTAATTATTCATATATCAAATGGCCGATTTAATTAATGAATAATATTCCTTATCAAAAAAATTCCATATCAAGTTTGGAATACAGATTAACAATAATTTAGTTAGTCATATAACTTTCAAATTAAAACACTGTATGTAGAAAAGAAATAATGTTTAATAGATACAAATATTCATTATATAAATAATTTATATAAGAAAATTATTGTATCATATTAAGGATATATGGTAATATTCATTCAACGGAAGTAAAATCAATCCTAATAGAAAGTGAGATTGTAAAAAAAGATTCCTACCTCTTTGGTGAATTTTAAATAGTAACCATTTAAAATAATAGACTTGAATTGAAAAAATAATGATCATGAATAAATATTTATTCACTTTAAATGAATAAAATGGGAGTTATACAAACCACATAAAAGATAATAAGTGAATATTAATAATTATGTTTCAATGAAATGGAAATTGAGATGAAATATTTTACCTCAAACTTCTTATTAGTTGAGTGATCATTAACCTGATGTGTAGTTGTTTAAAACTTATAAATAAAAAATAATATAACCATATTAATATTTATAAAATCATATAAGTTCCTTTTATAACATTTTATCACCCATTCACAAACATCTTTTCATTATCACTATTGTTTTTCATGTAAATTGCCTTGTTTTCTCATGCATGTCTTGTCATGAAAGTATAAAATATTGAACATAGGATATATTTAAATAATCTGAAAAATTATATTAATGTTATAAATATATATTATTTCATTATATAAATCTTTATAACCATTCTTGAAAATTATTCAAAGAAAAGGAATCACATTGCTTCGTGGAGAAGGTAAGTAATATGTATTCATGAGTGATGATATCATTTTTTAATGAGTGTAAGGGTACAAAAGTGGGTGATATATTATTTTTAATAATAAATATAATGTATTATATATAGCATGTTTTCCTTATATTTATCCTTATTATCTTCTATATAAAGAGTAAATGAAAAACAAATCAAATTACTTCATGAGGTGGTAGTCCGCCGTACACATGAGCAACATTATCAAATTTTAAAAATAATTAAAAGTAATAGGGTATATGTGATATTATAATTACATAAGTATAATTATATAATAAATATTATATAATTATTCTAATCCCATAATTATATCAAACCATGATAGGTATTTATAGAAAACATGTTACATCAGTTCGTGAGGCAGTAGTCCGTTGTACACATGATAAACGATTTCATTTCTCCTTTGATAGAAGAGGAGATAAATATAAGTTATTACATTGATGAAGAGTTGGTCTTTTTGGTAGAAAAAAATCTTTATAATTTCTAAAATGATTTGGGGGGGGGGATTTTGTTAGGATATGGTATATAAAAAAGTCTTTATATGTGTAAATAAATGAGGGGAGAAAGTACCCTTTTATCATTGATGAAGAGTGGCATTTTTGTAAATACCCAAAAAAAATATTCAGTAATGAGAAGTCACTCTCAAACCAAGTGATTCCAAAATTAATAACTAATACATGAGAGAGAATATTATGATCAATAAACTCCTTTAACCACTAAAACACATGTTTTTAACATGTTATTCCTTAGGCTTTAAGTTTACTCACTTTTAACATTTTAGTTTTCCCTATGCTAATTAGTTTTTCTACCTTGTAAATTTATCAATTAAACCTAAACTAAAAAGATACTTATTTTATAATTTGTACCCAATTTTTCTAAATATTAAATAAAATTTGTAAAATAAAAAATCTATGTATAATGAAAATTAATTTTAACCCAAGTGCACGTAATAAACAAAAAAACTCGTTTTAACCTTATCGTAGTAACACATTTTTTACTTTATATTCACTATAAAAGAAAAAAATTTCCATTAATGGAAGATATTTTATATTTTTAAACATTTAAAAATTACTTTTCTAAATATATTATTTTTAGTAATTTTAAATTATTATTAAAATATTATTTATTATAAAATAACATTAATGCCAATTTTGACACTATTTATTTAATTTAACTTTAAAAATGTCATGAAAAATATATAATTCGAATATATTATTTTAAAATATGTATAAAATTATATATTTATCTAATAAATTCACAGAACAAAATATTTCATTCAATTTATATTAATTTTAATATTTTTATAATCATTTAATTAATTCTTTTATAAATTAAATAATTATTATATCGGTGTTGGGTAAACATTTTGGGTAATTATATAATTATTAAAAATTATAAATAAATTACACATTAAAATAATTTAATTAAGATCAAAATTATCATCAATGTTCATTAAAAACTTTTTTGTTCCTATGTGAACACATGATTGAAATTTAAATGCCATAGGGGGTATTTAGTATTTTTCTTTAATTAAATTATTATATAGGCCAATTTCATGTAAAAGTGTCCCAAAAACTCATAAAAATTGAGACAAAGGTGGTAAGAGTCTAAATATGGCTATAAAATAGTAATTAGACATGTTCTTTGTCATTTTTAACTCTTATCTTTTTATTTTAACACCACAGTCAAATCGTTTTAACCATAACCATAATAATTAAATTTTACTATTTTTATAATTCATTAAGACAAAAATTAAGATGAACTTATTATATATTATATATTATTAGGATTATAAATATGGAATAAATTTTTATAAATACCATTCATCAAGGTGGAATAATTTAATTTAAAATTAAACCTGTTAACGGGATGAAAAGGTGGTTTTATAAAGGGAAAATTCTCATAATTATAGAAATTTTTAATAATAAATTCAACATGAAATTGATTCCACTGAAATAATTTTTATTTATTATAATATAATTATTACATTGAAAAAATTAAATCAAAATAGTACCTTGAAAAGTTTTAAATGGGAATACAATTTTCAATTAAACTTGTATTTGTCAGTATTCATCGATAATTTAATCTTTTTAGAAAATAATAAAAAGTTAACACTAAGATAATTTTAACATGATTATTTCAAAAATTATGTTTTTTTAAAATAAATTTTTGAAAAGTGGAGAAAAATTAATTTTAAAGTTTATGTTCAAAGTGCAATGAAACTGCCTTTTAGAAAAATATAGTTTTTCAGAAAACACATATTTTTCTTTAAAATTATTCTTAATTTATTTATAATAAATATAAATCCATTTAATTTATTTTATAAATGTAAAAAGTATATAATTTTAATAATTTATTTATTACCATTCATACTCACAAATTTAATTACTAGGTTATAACGGTACTCTATTTCACAGTTCTCTTAAAATCAGTGTTTTGTTTATCATAAGATATATAAGAGATTAAATTTATTATAAATGAAATATATCCTAAATTCCTGGTTTCTTACATTATTTTATAGGCTAGGTGTTTCATGTAATATACACTATCAACCCCAATTTTCATCTTTTAAAATCTATGGTTGTTACAAAATCTATATAGACTATCATTAATATGATTTGAAGTTTGAGGTTAGAGATAAAGAATTCCTTCATATATCACCATGGAAGAATGTCATTAGGTTTTTAAAGAAGGGAAATATTATTCCTAGATACATATGGCCATTTGAGTTCCTTGATCACGTCACAGTGGTGGCCTATTGACTAGCGCTCACACCCAACCTATCTCAAGTACATGTTGTGTTCCATGTATTCCTCTTGAGGATGTACATACTATAACTCTCACATGTAAAAAAATCTATAGGTGGTACGATTGGAGAATAATCTTTAATGTGAGTAGAATCATATAAAGATCTTATATCATAGTGTAAAAGTTCAATGAAATAAGACAACTCATCTGGATAAAGTGTTGTGGTGGTACAAAAAGTTTAAGAAAGCGAAATAGGAAGTAGAAGAGGGGATAGACTAGAAGTACAATCATATGTTTTAATCTGTGAAATTAAAATTTCAAGGGAGAAATTTTTCAAGGGGTAAATAATTTAATGACCTAAACTTCTATAAATGAATTCCCCTTTTAAATGAGTAAATTCCATATTAATAAATAAACTTATAGAAAACACATTAACTAATTTTTTTTCTTGTATTATTATAAGTTATATCATGTCAGATTTAAAATAACTTTAAGAATCATAACCATTGATAGTATAGATATTATATAGTGATCATGTGGTTAGTATATATTAATGGTTATCATAAATTCTAATTGAAACATAAAAATGTAGCAATGACCTCGACCAGTAGGACCATACCCTATGAATCCCATTTATTTGGAATTATAAGGGAGATAACATCACAAACCTTTTCCATTGAAAAATACTAAGTTAGTATTCAAAAACTATAGAATAAACTAAACCATTTATGGGAGAAGTTCAAGCTCATCAAGATCATGGTCCAAACCATGTTCACCGATTCACCCCAAGAATATCTCACTCTAACACACCTTACAATTAAGAAATTCACTAGTGTAATATAGAGATATATATATAGATCCTAATAGTTATAATTTTCATATTATATTTTCAATAAATTAATTATTATATTTATTCCATTTTTATTATTACTTTTTTAAAAGATTACATAATAAGTTTGATAAAAATTAAATTTTGATACGATGAAATAAAAATAGTATTTTTGGAAAATATATAATTTCAGTACAAACATTCCATTTGATTAATTCAATAATTTGTGAAATAAATTTCATTATAACAAAGTATTATTATCAAAAAATATCTTTTAAATGTAAATTATAATATAATTTCATGAATTCAAATGTAATTTTTATATGGGTTAGAAAGAATGTTATTTCTAAAAAAACTATTTTTTAATAAATGGAGTTTTTTATTTAAAAGTGTAAATTATCATATTTATATAATTATTTGATAAAATAATTATTATTTTACAAATAAACACATTGAAATCTTTCAATGGTGAAAGTTTCATAAATTCTCAAGACATTATAATTTTTGGATAAAAATAAAATATGGTAGAAATATATAGTATTTATTATGACATCATAATAACCCAAAAGTGATGTAATATATTCCATAAAATTTATTCAAATTTAAATATATATTTAAAATTTAAAAAAAATTGTTTTTTGAAGTTTTTTTATTACTTTTATAAGGATATAATGAATCCTCGAAAAACAATTTTATTTTTTTAAGATTTTGAAAAGAATACCTTGTTAACATGAATCACTTCCAAACCACCAAAAGAATTATTTTATTGTATTTGGTTATTTTAATTATAAAATAATGAAAATAAATCCCTTTTTTGTAAATCCATGGGCAAAATCTATGGGATGGTTTTTGGTTCTAATTACTTTAACATATAAAGTCCAAAACCTAATTTTTAAAATTTATAATGAATTATCCTGTATTTTTCTATATAAACCCACTAAAACTCCCATTAATCTTTACTAAAAACTATTATATCACAAATTTACTCTTA
Source organism: Viscum album (assembly GCA_963277665.1). NCBI lineage: Eukaryota > Viridiplantae > Streptophyta > Magnoliopsida > Santalales > Viscaceae > Viscum > Viscum album. Next base: position 1,220,565,185 of record OY728131.1, on the reverse strand, counting down.
ACTTACCTATCTATGTCCCTCCCATGGTCCCCCCAAGATCTTAATATTCTTTTACCATACTTTTAGAAGTGTCTTCTTAAGGTAAGAGATCCTCTCCTTATCCATTTTATTCAAGCCCCTTATTTGTATAATGTCCTTTTATTTCCCATTTTTAATGATGGGTTTTGTTATTACATATCAATGTCACATTAGTTATAATTTCAATATGATTTTATACCCCTTTAAATCTCATTAATTTATTCTATGAAGCTTTATGTACTATTATTATGTTGCTGAAATTATCCTATTATTTTTCATGCTAAACAATTGTATGGTGAATACTCATTCCCATTTCTACTCAAGGGAATTCACCTAAAGGTAACTATCATTAATTTATTTGGGACTTCCATTTGTGTTTATGACACTCTTTAATCATGGGATAAAAATTTATGAATGAATTCCTTATGTCATATAATCTATATGGAACACTTATGCATGTGCATCATATTAACGTGATGGGTGGTCCATGAATTGTATAGCCCTCCAATGCCTTGGGTAATTTTTTTTGTCTCATGAGGTATTATTTATGGGATTTGGGAGATAACCTAGTCTATTATGGGTCTCTTATAACATGTTATTTTGTCTCGACAGTTAGCCTTGACAAATGATCATGTAATGGTTTATATGGTTTCCACATTCCTATGTTGACTTTATGTTATCATTCTTAATCGTGCCTAATTGTTCAAGAATATAATTATTTCACCTATTATGTTACCTTCACAAGAAACTTGGATCACGCATATCAATTAACCTTATTCTATGATCTTCTTATTCCCTTACTCAGCTTTATAGATCACCCCTTTCTTATATACATCTCAAAGTTATCCCATATAGTTTTAGATGTTTCATGGAGTATAAACTCATATTTTGAAGTTTTTAAATATTGATTTTGGATTAATTTTTAAATTTGTTTTTATATATACATATATAACCAAATATACTTGGTCTCATGATTTTCTAGTTTTATATTATGTGTATCATTATGTTATAAATTAAGAATTAAAGTGTATTAAAATATGGTTTGTCAAAACGTTCTCTCTATTTCAGATCATTTATATCGAGGAAAATATTTCTTAAAAAATACCAATTTAAAATTATTTCATTCCATACATTTTATTTCATTATCCACCTAAGTTTTTTGATCAATGGCCACCATTGGTCAAAATATCCCTTAAAATAATACACCTATAGAGTAACCTTTTCCCTTTTATTACATCCCAATGCTTGTAATGTCTTTTCAAGGGACTTGATACATTACTCAAATACCAATGGATTAGAAGTTTCATTAATGGATTAAGGTTATATCACATAAATATATCCAACATAGGTGAAATACATTATAGAATAATAGGATTCCATAGATAAGAAATGTTATTTTTCACAACTGGGGTTAGTTCCCCCAAATATTTCTATGATAAACATAACTCCAACACCCATTAAATTAACTTTATAATAAAGTAAATCATTAAATTGACTAAAATTGTTGACATTATTTCCATTTCTTTCGAAAAGAACCATATATAAACAATTCCACACACTTAATTAGCTCATAAAATCTTTAATATTGAGTTATAACATAAAAATACCTAAAATTTATTAAACATTCCAGGGGTTTATCTCAATTATAATTCTATCTATTTTCTTCTAAAATGTATTTTCTATGGGTCGTACTAAACGTTCATTGATACCAAATAGAAATTCCCTAAATCCAGTAACCCAAAGACGGTGTCTACTCTATTACATCTAAAAAATATAAAATGGATCATACTCTGATGGATTGATCAATTTTTTAGTCTTAGGAGACTAGATACATATAAGATTTCCATATTTAGAAAATGACTTGTTTTGAAAACATTAAATGTTAGAAAACATTAAAAATACTTCTTTTAAAATTTTGTAAAGAAAGTAAAAGGTAGTATGAAAATACCTTTACCAATCATTTAAAAGTAGATAGAATATTATATAAAATAATTTTTATAATATGGATATGGAATATAAATATCCTTATCCAAAAAAGAGAAATAAGGTCAGCTTTGTTTTGAAAAATTATTTTATTCTTTGTATACCAAAGAGAGGAAAAGTTGGAAAAAAAGGGAACCCCAGAAATAACCACATTAGAATAAAATATATGTGGTTTAATAATATAAGATAATATAATTCTTATAATATATATTTAAATATGAACAATACTAAATAAGAGTGATATTGTAAAATAAACATTTAAGAATTTAATAACTTTGGAATTAAAAACACCTCAAAATAGAAAATGTGAATTGAAATTTAAAATAACATAAATAAAGATTAATTTATGATATAATATGTCAAATTTTAATTATATAAATTATATAAAACAAATTATGTGCATAATATAACATAAGTATCAATGGAGTGGAGTTGAGATTTAAACCCCTTATCCTTGTATCCTATTTGGTCAAACACATTATATCCTCCTGAATAATAAATTTAATTTTATTAAATAATTTATTAATACATTTTTGAATTTTTATTTAATTAGTTAATGTCTTTTTATAATCATTTGGATCCCATTCCTTTCATAGTTCTTTTTAACCTGACCAATTATGGTTGTTCGGTCATTTTATCCAAAATCAATTTAGTATATTGACTATGGTTAAAGTTGTCATGAAATGGATACATAATATTCATAATTTTGACAATGTGATGAATATTTTTTCATTATATAAAAACTTATAATAATCCCTTCACCGTAGTAATAGAAAAATGAATCACATTACTTCGGGGAGGTGGTAGTCCACACATACGCATAAATGATGTTATCATTCTCTAAAGGATGGAAGGGTAAGAAGGTAGATTATATATTTAATTTAAATATTCATTGTTATTTTATAGATATAATATATATTCATTCATTATATCTTTATAAACATTAAATTCAAGTGGTGATGAAAAATGGAGTACATTGCTATGTGGTGATGGTAGGCCACACTTACTAACAAGTGATATTTTCATTTTCCATTGGATGGAAAGAAGATATAAAATAGATTTAAAATTAACATAACAAATATAATTATGGTTAATATAATTATTTAATTATTCTAAGATGGTTATATAATATTTTTAGGTGGTTTAAGAAGAAATAGAATTGAAAAATCTTGGTAAGAACATATACATCTTCTTTTAGTAACCTCCTTTGGCATGCACCTTAAGGATTCTTAAAGTGGTATTTTGGTGAGACTAGAACATATAATAAATATATAGGTATGTTGGGAATGAATTTATGTATGTAATTTTTAAGATAAGAGGCTAAAGTAGTGTTGATAATATAAGAGTGGGGGAACCCGTTTATAAGTGAGGTGGGTGACACACTTGTAAATATTCTTAGCTATAAAATATTATAAGTATATTACTCACTAAAAAGTTGTTCTTAAAAAATTAAATTTTGTGTAACGCCCCGACCCCAGTTACCCAGAGTCGGTGCATTATTACATAACATTGGCATGATCACGAGAAAGATCAAATCTCAAAAGACCGATTGGTTTAGTAGCCTTGGAAACACTAGATATATTCATAAAGTTTTACATTACATCATAAAGTGAAAAACTACTACAACAACATAGTCTCCATATTCCACACTCATATCCCCACATTCTATCCCTATAGGTCATTCATAAATTACATCTTCACATCCTGGGAAAAATAAAACATAGAAAAGGGGTGAGCTTAAATGCCCAGTAAGGATAACAATATAGCGGAAACTTTCATAAATAAGAATAAATATATAAGGAAATGTATAACTTAAAACTAAAGCCTTTTAAACTTGAACTTCAACATAGTATGGAAAAAATAAAATGAAATAATTCCATTTACTTATTCATCTGGATATTCTACTAATCGAATAATCACATGTAATATCAATAACCACTTTCATAATGATGGAATGCATAATTCCAGACTATCATAACCACATAGATAAGGCCTCGTGCCAAGAATACAAATAAGATTTTGACAAGGCCTTGTGCCAAGACACTAGTTTGTCTCATGAGACCTACCGATGCATCGAGGAGCTATAGCGGGCTCCACCCGTCACATATTAAGTCCAATGCATTCCCATATGAAAAGGTTTAAACATAACATAAACATCCGTATTAAAACTAGCATACGAAATGTCAATACTTTCACCATAAACTATGAATGGTATAAAAATAGCACATCCACAGTCAAACATATCACAAAACCTTCAATACAATATAGAAGTTTTTTATCATAATAAATCAACGTAAAATCCATCAAAGGATGTTGACATAGATGAAATCAAAACTCTTTTTAGAGAAATATCTCTTTATATTTTGAAATAATTTAAGAGTCTTATATTTATGAAATAAAACATTTTCTTTGAAAATATTCTTATAATCTTGTAAGGGAAGCTTCGACGATTTTATAACGCCGAAAAATAACCGCACCCACCGTATAAGTTAAAAAAAACATTCTTACCTTAATTCTGTCGAAAAGGTTAAAAAGCACCTTGTTTGGAAAACGACAGAAATATTCCTTTATAAACCTCTTATAAAAAATAAAACAAGGGTATAAATGACTTAAACCTATATTCTAGTAAATAGTAAAAAAAATGTTTTGAAATACATTTTTAAGAAACATGGATGTGGATGATAAAGAGATCCCAGTAGATTATTACGTATAAACAATCTCATATAATGAAGAGATTGTGAAATAACCCTTACCTTGTACTTTTACATGGTTGGGGTAGGTTAACCTCATGTATAATAGTGAAATAATTATTATTAAATTATACAATAATAATATACATTCATATGATATCATATATGATCTTTTAACATTACTTTGTTAATAATATCTTAGTATTATCGTCATTTCAGGTGTTAACTTACTCGTTTTCTTTTATATGTTTTGTTACATAAGCCATGTTTGTCATGGATAGGTTGTATATTATTCATATATAGAATGATATCAAGTCCTTAAAAATTATTTTTAAATCATCAAATGATAATTATACTTTAATGGATACGATGGAGAATGAATCTCATCGCGTTCGTGGAGACGATAGTCCATACATACGCACGAGCGACAATATCATTCTTTTGATATTAAAATAATATATAAATGGATGGTATATAATATATAAATAATAATTATCATGTAATATTTATTATTTACATGAGTTACACATCGTTATTATACCCATCCAAATAATAATATATTGAATAACAATTACACCACGACGTGGAGACGGTAAGCCGTACGTACGCACGTATGGTGACATGTTATTCAAAGGGTGGATAGAATAATGAATATGGTTGTACCATATTTATAATAACATCACAGTATATATATGATACTGGAGTTATTATTTTATAATGGTAATAACAAAGGAATAAGATGTGGAAGAAGAAAGGAACTTGGTAAAGGGTGGTGAAATCATTACCCCTTCTTCAGGTTCTTCCTTTTGATTTGATCAAAAGGTCTCCTTAGGTTGGCTTTATGATCAAACTAAGGCCCCTATGTTGTAGTGAGGTAAGTTGGGAGAGTGTTTGTGAAGGGTTTGGCCGAACCAAAAGGCTTTCAAGGTGTGAAGAAATGAGAAGGAGGAGTGCCCTTTTATAAGAGGGGTGAGGGGCACCTTTGGAAAAGCTAGAAATATTAATTTATAATAAATTAATATTCGGTTTCTAATGGATCCAAAGTTTATTATTTAAATTTTAAGGTGGGGATAGGTCAAAAAACATTAAACCAATAGAATTTATACAGGTTTGGGTTACTATATTAACCTTATCTTTAAGTATTAACTCTTAGTTAATTAGTTTCACTTTTACAATGTCTCTTTGTATTTTTATATTATATGGTTAATAAACTTACTATATACATAAAAGAGACCCCCAAGTGGTCCATCAATGATATATATATCATGATATAAGTCTCTTGGACGAACCATAGATTTTTAAGAATTTAATATCAATTAATAATATAATATTTGTTTTAAAAACTCTTTTATGTCAATTTTGACACTATTCAATAGTAGATTTTTGTGAAACTCATAATAGAATGATTACTTCAAAAGAAATTTATTAAATCAATCCTAATATGTAATATTATACTAGAAAATTATTTTAATTCATTAAAAGTCTCAAATTATATTTATTTGGGTATTTATAATATCAATTATTTTAATTTTTCACTATTATGGTAATTACTGCATCATAATTGTGTCATAAATAAATTAAATTATTTAATGTCTAAAAATTATAAATAAAATATCATTATGTATGAAATCTTTTTATATTTATAATGAATATTTATAGTCTAAAATACAACATATATAACCCTATGTAAAAATTGTTTTTCTAAAAGATATATGCTTATGTCATTTTTGTACTTATTTTAACTTAATTAAAATTAAGTGTCCCTATAACATACAAGTGGCTCCATGGGGTCCCAAAATCTACCCAAAGATGACTATGGTCGAACATGTTTCAACCAATAAGGCTAGGACATGTTTTAGGGTAATTTAGTATTATTATAATATTATTTTTTAACCCTTATTTACCGGATTTACCCTTAACCATGGTAAATAAAATATTTACCGAAGTAATTATTCAAAATGTCTAAAAATAAAAGTTACGTATTTACACAATTTGAACATACTGATTCCAAATATGGAATCCATTTTTCCAAATTCAAAACAGAGAATTGGAAGAAATTAATTTAAAATTAATTCCCGTTGTTAAAACAAAAAGCGTGTTTTTAAGAGATAATAACTATCAAAAGATTGACACTTGTTTATGTCTGGTTTAATTGTAAAATTATGTCCAATGACCAACATTGTATTAAATGGTAAAAATATATTCTAAATATACTTTAAAACCACTCAAATTCATAATTTATCACTATTAATTATTTTGATTAAAAAGTTGTTTTTAAGTAATTTTCACTATTCATCAAAATATTAAAGTTATCCGAAAAGTACCAAAATTTCACCTTAGGGTAAATTCGAGATTCCGAATCTAAAAATGAAGTCCATTTTGAAATATAAAATATATATAATTTCAAAAAGTAGGTATTACTATTCATAACGGCTAGTTTGATTGGTTATGGTGTGTTATAACTCGGTGTTGCGTACAACACACACTATCACATTATTCAAAGAGAAGCGTACCGTAGAAGATTGGGATGTTAAATTCTCCCCTCCTTTAAATAATTTCTTCCTCGAAATTTCTAGAATACTTATCACATGAAAAGACATGGGTTGTTCTTCATCATAAGTTCCTCGGGTTCCCACGTTGCCTCTTCCATCTTATGGTTTCTCCACAAAACTTTTACCAGACGCGTCGTCCGGTTTCTCAGTACTTGTTCTCTCGTATCAAGAATCCTGATGGGCTTTTCACAATAAGACATATCGAGTTCTAGTTCTAACTCCTCATAGGTGAGTACATGCGTTGGGTCAGGCATGTATTTCCTCAACAGAGATACATGGAACACATCGTGAACTTTGGAGAGACTTGGCGGCATTGCCAATCGGTAAGCTATAGCCCCAATTCGTTCTATAATTTCGAAAGGTCCGATGTACCTGGGACTCAATTTACCTTTCTTTCCAAAATGTATGACTCCATTCCATGGATATACCTTCAGGAAAATATGATCACCGACTTCAAATTCGAAATCCTTCCTTCGATTATCGGCATAGCTCTTCTGTCTACTTTGAGCTGCTTTGATGTGATTTTGGATTACCTTCACCTTTTCCATCATTTCCTCCACCAGTTCTAGACCTACAAGTTTTCTTTCACCAACGTCATCCCAACAGGTTAGTGTGCAACATCTCTTTCCATATAATGCTTCATATGGTGCCATCTGAATACTCTAATAGAAGCTATTGTTATAGGAAAATTCTACCAGAGGTAAATACTGATCCCACATACCCTGAAAGTCAAGTGAACAAGATCTCAACATGTCTTCTAAGATTTGAATAGTCCGTTATGATTGTCCGTCTGTCTGAGGGTGGTAGGCAGTGCTCAAATAAAGTTTAGTATCCAGGGATTTCTGAAGACTCTTCCAGAATCTTGAAGTAAAACGGGGATCACGATCAGAAACAATCGATAGGGGAACTCCATGAAGTCTCACAACTTAATTAATATATAGTCTTGCTAGACGTTCCAGTGGTATATCTTCTCTTATAGTAAGAAAATTTGTTGACTTGGTAAGACGATCAACAATAACCCATATTGCATCATTCCTTCTAGGAGTCTTTGGTAGCCCCATGACAAAGTTCATCGTAATATTGTCCCATTTCCACTCTGGTATGGGAAGAGGTTGCATGACTCCTCCAGGGTGTTGCCTTCCAGCTTTCACTTGTTGAAAACCCATACATCTTGACACAAAATTAGCAATATCCCTCTTCATATTGTCCCAAAAATGTTCCTTCAATTCTCTATACATTTTGGTGCTCTCAGGGTGTATAGAGAAATTGGAACTATGAGCATCATCCATCAATTCTATTTTTAGATCAGGTATATCGGGAACACAAAGTCTCTTCCTGAATTTCAAAATTCCATTTTCATACACAAAATCTCTCAATCTCCCATCATTCACATCTTTAATATTCTTTTGAAATTCTCCATCATTAGTCTGAGAACTCTTAATCCTTTCTATTAAAGATAGTTTGGAAACCATTTGAAAAAGAATTGATGTTTCTCCTTCATTGGTTATTCCCAATGTCCATCTTCACTAGATCCATCAAAATTGGATCCCTTTCAATTCTCATCACGTTCAAACTCCATGGTATTTTCTTCTCAAAGCATCTGCCACCTTATTTGCTTTCCCCGGGTGATAGTGTATCGTACAATCATAATCCTTGAGTAATTCAATCCATCTCCTTTGCCTCATGTTGAGTTCTTTTTGTGATAAAATATACTTCAAACTCTTGTGATCAGTATAAATATCAAATTTTTCACCATAGAGGTAGTGCCTCTATATATTCAAAGCAAAGATCACAGCTGCTAACTCGAGATCATGAGTAGGATAGTTTTGTTCATTAATTTTCAACTGTCGTGATGCATAGGCAATAACCCTATCATTCTGCATAAGGACACAACCAACACCTTTCTTCGATGCATCACTATAAATAACGAACCCATCATTCCCCGATGGTAGATTAAATATAGGAGCATTGAATAATCTTCTCTTCAGTTCTTCGAAACATTCTTCACACTCTTTTGTCCAAACAAATTTAACCCCTTTACATGTGAGCTTCGTTAATGGGTTAGCCAATCGGGAAAAATTCTGGACGAAACGTCGATAATAACCTACCAAACCAATAAAAATGCGTACCTCAGTTATATTCGTTGGTGCCGGCCATTCTTGGATTGTCTTGGTCTTAGAAGGATCAACAGAGATTCCATCTTTAGAGAAAATATGGCCAGGAAAAGAAATCTTCTGAAGCCAGAATTCACACTTGCTAAACTTCCCATATAATTAATGTCTTATCAGAGCCTCCAAGATAATGCGCAAGTGATTTTCATGATCTTCGTAGATTTTTTAGTATACCAAGATATCATCAATAAATACCACCACAAATTCATCGAGATATTCCTTGAAAAATCTATTCATCAGATCCATGAATACAGAGGGTGCATTAGTCAATCCAAAAGGAATTACTGTAAATTGATAATGCCCGTACCTGGTTCGAAATGTTGTCTTCAGAATGTCTTCCTTCTTCACACACAACTGAAGGTATCCAGATCGAAGGTCAATCTTTGAAAAGTATTGAGCTCCATGCATTTGGTCAAATAAATCATCAATGCGTGGTATGGGATACTTGTTCTTTACCGTTATAGCATTGATCTCCCTGTAATCAATACATAACTTCATAGATCCATCTTTCTTTTTAACAAAAAGAATAGGGGCTCCCCATGGAGAAACACTAGGGCGAATAAATCCCTTATTACTCAATTCCTCTAGTTGTTTCTTTAGTTAGACTAATTCTACAGTGTCCATTCTATAAGGGGTCTTCGATATAGGCCTTGATCCAGGAATTAAATCAATGGAAAACTCAACTTCTCGTTCTGGAGGATGTCCAGGTAAATCTTCCGGAAATACATCTACAAATTCTTTCACAATAGGTACATCTTCTATTTGAACATTCTTTTCCTCACCCATAGTTATTTCATTCTCTTCCTCCCCAATAATTGAATTTAGTTGAGCTACTAGGGGTGGATCTAAATAAGAATTAGGTGGTGACGATTCTTCTCTAAAGATAAGGTGTTCCTTATCATCATCATCAAGAATCGTAACCTCTTTCTTCTTACAATAAATCTTCAAATCATAGTCTGAAAGCCAGTCTATACCGAGGATTATATCAAACTCAATTATAGGTATGACGACGAGATCAGCAGATAAAGAACATTTATGTGCTCTAATGGGGACTGATTCACAAAACTTTGTTGCAATGATACTTCCCTTAGGAGTTTTAACTAACAACTCCCTTGTTAAATAAAATTGGAAATATCTAATTTTCTTAGAAAATTGGGAAGATATTAAACAATGCGATGATCCAGAATCAAATAATGCATTTTCTAAACTTGAGGAAACCATTAAATTACCTGCCACCACCTCTTTCGGAGCTTCTACCTCAGCAGTAGTGATAGCATAAGCTTGGCCTTGATCCCTTGTCCTTTTTTGAGGTAAGTTCTCTTGACACTTAGAACATTCATTTGCATAATTTCTCATCTCCCTACAATTTTAGCACCGAACATTGGTAGCTTCCTTTTTCCCCTTGCAATCATGAGCTTGGTGGCCTTTTTCACCACACTTGTAACAGACTCTTGTTCCCTTCAAGAAAGTATCGGGGTGTTTCTTACCACATTTACCACAGGATGGATATTCAAACTTTCCCTTATTCCCCTTATTTCCATTCCCAGATTGATCAGTAGGTCTCTTCTTCTCTTTATTTTCTTTAAAGTCATAAGACTTAGATAATTCCATTTCGGTCTTGATAGCACATGAGACAATGTCTTCGTATGATGAAAAGTATTTTGAGACTAATGCTCGACGGAGAAATGGTTTTAACCCATCAAAGAAACGATCAATCTTACTTCTTGGGTTACGTATATAATCTCCAGCATACCTTGATAACCTTGTAAAGTTAGCCTCATACTTTGTGACATTCTCATTGTCCTTTTGTCTCAGACTCAGAAACTGCCTTTCCATATCTTCTCGGTGGTCGCAAGGAAAGTATTTTTCTAAAAACAGATCTTTGAACTCCCTCCATTATATATTTTATACTTCATCATCTTCCTTCGTATTTTGAATCAATGACCACCATTGATCAGCATCTCCAGTGAGGCGGTAAACTACCATGATAACTTTTTCCCTTTCACTACTCCCCAAAGCCTGAAATATTTTCTCTAGGGAAAATATCCATTTCTCTGCTACTAAGGGATTTGTACTCCCATTGAACGTTATCGGTTTTTGCCTCATGAATCGATCTAACATTGATCCTCCAGGCTTCGGATTAGGGTGCTCCATACGGGTAAGGTTATTATTCATAACCTGAGTGAGTTGTCCTAGTATGGTTATTAGCTGATCGACACCAGTTGCATCACCAGCTCCACTATAATTATCTTAAGTAGCTGGGCAATCCCTATATGGAGTGCGTGCATTGATACGGTTTCCATTTCTTCCACTAGGCGCCATTTTTAAACAATGGCATAAACTAGATCAGTTTATGAATCAAAATACATAATCTCATAGTTATAAAACACTTAACATAAATTGAACTATTTATGGATATAATAGATAATCATAAAAATGTTTTCTTTGAGGAATTATATACTCATAAACCCTTCATAATGATTTGTAAAGAAAATGATAGTTATCCTAATCATATACCCCGGGAGTGTCGTAACCAAGAGTGCAGCAAGGCCCGTTGTCGTGCACCAGTTCCCGTTCGAGTCTAGCTCAAAGTGGTGTTTTCGGGTTTTACCCCTAGGTACATCTGTGCCAGAGCCGCCTCTACCTACTCATATCTAGACAGAGATGTATTTCTCGGAAAACTCACAAAATCTCTACAATACCAATATTCTAGGAAGTTCTTCTATAATAATCCCCAAAGTTCATCTTAGGTCTACGTGCTCTAATCAGAGTTTATCTAAATCTAGCTTCCAAGGTTTGTACTAAACTTCCTCTGATACCAACTGTAACGCCCCGACCCCAGTAACCTAGAGTCGGTGCATTATTACATAACATTGGAATGATCATGAGAAAGATCAAATATCGAAAGACCGATTGGTTTAGTAGCCTTGGAAACAATAGATATATTCATAAAGTTTTACATTACATCATAAAGTAAAAAAACTACTACAACAACATAGTCTCCATATTCCACACTCATATCCCCACATTCTATCCCTGCATGTCATTCATAAATAACTTCTTCACATCCTGGGAAAAATAAAACATAGAAAAGGGGTGAGCTCAAATGCCCAGTAAGGATAACAATATAGCGTAAACTTTCATAAATAATAATAAACATTTAAGGAAATGTATAACTTAAAACAAAATCCTTTTAAACTTGAACTTCAACATAGTATGGAAAAAATAAAATGAAATAATGCCATTTACTTATTCACATGGATATTCTACTAATCGAATAATCACATGCAATATCAATAACCACTTTCATAATGATGGAATGCATAATCCCGGACTATCATAACCACATAGCCAAGGCCTCGTGCCAAGACTACAAATAAGATTTTTCCAAGGCCTTGTGCCAAGACACTAGTTTGTCTCATGAGACCTACCGATGCATCGAGGAGCTATAGCAGGCTCCACCCATCACATATTAAGTCCAATGCATTCCCATATGAAAATGTTTAAACATAACATAAACATCCGTATTAAAACTAGCATACGAAATATCAATACTTTCACCATAAACTATGAATGGTATAAAAATAGCACATCCACAGTCAAACATATCACAAAACCTTCAATACAATATAGAAGTTTTTTATTATAATAAATCAACGTAAAATCCATCAAAGGATGTTGACATAGATGAAATCAAAACTCTTTTTAGAGAAATATCTCTTTTTATTTTGAAATAATTTAAGAGTCTTATATTTATGAAATAAATCATTTTCTTTGAAAATATTCTTATAATCTTGTAAGTGAAGATTCGATGATTTTATAATGGTGGAAAATAACCGCACCCGCCATATAAGTTAAAAAAACATTCTCACCTTAATTCTGTCGAAAAGGTTAAAAAACACCTTGTTTGGAAAATGACAGAAATATTCCTTTATAAACCTCTTATAAAAAGTCAAACAAGGGTATAAATGACTTTAACCCATATTATATTAAATAGTAAAAAAATGTTTTGAAATACATTTTTAAGAAACATGGATGTGGATGATAAAGAGATCCTAGTAGATTATTACGTATAAACAACCTCGGATAATGAAGAGATTGTGAAATAACCCTTACATTGTACTTTTCCTTGGTTGGGGTAGGTTAACCTCTTTTATAATAGTGAAATAATTGTTATTAAATTATACAATAATCATATACATTCATATGATATCATATATGATCTTTTAACATTGCTTTGTTAATAATATCTTAGTATTATCGTTGTTTCAGGTGTTAACTTACTCATTTTATTTTATATGTTTTGTTACATAAGCCATGTTTTTCATGGATAGGTTGTATATTATTCATATACAGAATGATATCAAGTCCTTAAACATTATTTTTAAATCATCAATTGATAATTATACTTTAATGGATACGATGGAGAATGAATCTCATCGTGTTCGTGGAGATGATAGTCCGTACGTACGCACGAGCGACAATATCATTCTTTTGATATTAAAATAATATATAAATGGAAGGTATATCATATATAAAGAATCATTATCATGTTATATTTATTATTTACATGAGTTAAACATCATTATTATACCCATCCAAATAATAATATATTCAATAACAATTACACCAAGACGTGGAGACGGTAAGCCGTACGTACGCACGTATGGTGACATGTTATTCAAAGGGTGGATAGAATACTTAATATGGTTGTACCATATTTATAATAACATCACATTACATATATGATAATGGAGTTATTATTTTATAATGGTAATAACAAAGGAAGAAGAATTGGAAGAAGAAAGGAACTTGGAAAAGGGTGGTGAAATCATTACCTCTTCTTCGGGTTCTTCCTTTTGATTTGATCAAAAGGGCTCCTTAGGTTGGCTTTCTGATCCAAATAAGGCCTCTAGGTTGTAGTGAGGGAAGTTGGGAGAGTATTTGGTCAGGGGTTGTCCGAACCAAAAGGCTTTGAAGGTGTGAAGAAATGAGAAGGAGGAGTGCCCTTTTATAAGAGGGGTGAGGGGCACCTTTGGAAAAGCTAGAACTATTAATTTCTAATAAATTCAAATTCGGTTTCTAATGGCTCCAAAGTTGATTCTTTAAATTTTAAGGTGGGTATAGGTATAAAACCATTAAACCAATATAATTTAGACAGGTTTGTGTTACTATATTAACCTTATCTTTAAGTATTAACTCTTAGTTAATTAGTTTCACTTTTACAATGTCTCTTTGTATTTTTATACTATATGGTTAATAAAATTACTATATACATCCAAGAGACCCCCAAGTGGTCAATTAATGATATAAATATCATGATATAAGTCTCTTTTCCAAACCTTATATTTTTAGGAATTTAATATCAATTAATAATATAATATTTGTTTTAAAAACTCTTTTATGTCAATTTTGACACTATTCAATAGTTGATTTTTTTGAAACTCATAACAGAATTATTACCAAAAAAAATTAATTAAATCAATCCTAATATGTCATATTATCCTTGAAAATTATTTTAATTCATCAAAAGTCTCAAATTATATTTATTTGGGTATTTATAATATCAATTATTTTAATTTGTCACTATTATGGTAATTACTGCATCATAATTGTGTCATAAATAAATTATATTATTTAAAGTCTAAAAATTATAAATAAAATATAATTATGTAGGAAATAGTTTAATCTTTATAATGAATATTTATAGTTGAAAATCCAACATATATAAATCTATGTAAAAATTGTGTTTCTAAAAGATACATGCTTATGTCATTTTTGTACTTATTTTAACTTAATTAAAATTAAGTGTCCCTATCACCTATAAGTGGCTCCATGGGGTCCCAAAATCGCCCTAAAGATGCCTATGGTCGAACATGTATCAACCAATAAGTCTAAGACACGTTTTAGGGTAATTTAGTGTTATTATAATATTATTTTTTAACCCTTATTTACCGGATTTACCCTTAACCATGGTAAATAAAATATTTACCGAAGTAATTATTCAAAATGTATAAAAATAAAAGTTACCTATTTACACAATTTGAACATCCTGATTCCAAATATGGAATCCATTTTTCCAAATTCAAAACAAAGAAGTGGCAGAAATTAATTTAAAATTAATTCCCGTTGTTAAAACAAAAAGCGTGTTTTTAAGAGATAATAACTATCAAAAGATTGACACTTGTTTATGTCCGGTTTAATTGTAAAATTATGTCCAATGACCAAAATTGTATTAAATAGTAAAAATATATTCTAAATATACTTTAAAACCACTCAAATTCATAATTTATCACTATTAATTATTTTGATTAAAAAAGTTGTTTTTAAGTAATTTTCACTATTCATCAAAATATTAAAGTTATCCGAAAAGTACCAAAATTTCACCTTAGGGTAAATTCGATATTCCGAATCCAAAAATGAAGTCCATTTTGAAATATAAAATATATATAATTTCAAAAAGTATGTATTACTCTTCATAATGGCTAGTTTGATTGGTTATGGTGTGTTAGAACTCGGTGTTGCGTACAACACACACTATCACATTATTCAAAGAGAAGCGTACCGTAGAAGCTTGGGATGTTACATTTTGAATATGTGGTGATAAGGTTAAAAATGAAATAATATAATAATAATAATTAATATGATATTTTATGACCTTATCACAAATTTTTAACCTTAGTAAACCTGTTTTACCTTTTTATCACGATGATAATATTTTTACCATGGTTACTATTCACAGTCACAAAAAATAATATTAGAATCATTAATAGATTTGAGACTTATAATTAAAAATATGTGATAAATTTTTAAATATTTAATTTTTATAAGTGTAATAAAATAATTTTAATATAAGTGTTCAAAACAAAATGAAAAATAGCTTTTAAAAATATGGGTTTTGAAGAAAAAAATAATATTATACCCAAATAAAATATAATACTGATTCTAATGTAATTAATTAAATTATTATTACTAAATTTTATAATTTTTAGTTTACAACCAAATAAAAAGCATAATGTAACTTTTAAATTACTTGATTTAAAGAAAAATGATAGTTTTGCAAAAAAATGACATTTTCACTATTCACCAAAAAATAAACCATTTCTAAAAAATCCCAAATAATAACCCTAAGATAAATTAAAACTCGTTAAATAAAAAAATATATAAATTTTGAAAAATTAAAATTGTAAAAGTTATAAATCTTACATTCAAATATACCCATGAACTTTTTAAATTATTATGATAAAATAGCAGGATGTGCATTGGGTCATAGTCTAGAGATGTAATGTTTTCCTTTTTTAAGATGATATATGGTATCAGAAGAATTATACCCAAAAAGAATAAAAAAATATACTTTCCATATTTATTTCATACTCATCATACTATATGATGTCATATGGATTTAGGGAATATTCCCTTCATTCTCTCACTTGCATTAATATTTAATAGACTTTTATTCTATTTAACCATATATGATATCATATATGATAACTTTTGAAACCATATCCACAAATAATTTTAGATATATTTCAATTTTTTGGTAAGTTTATCATCAACTTCATCATGTATCTTATCATATGGAATATATTAGGAATAACCATCAAAAACCCCTTTTTGGATAAACTCTAAAACACTATTAAAGAAACTCTATTAGTTGTATAAACCTAAATACTCATTCAATCGACCACAAAGTGTTAGCCCATATTCATTTATATATTTGAAAAAAATATGATTTATTTATTTCCAAAATGTATGAAAAAGCATCTACTGGAAAAACATTAGTACTACTCATGATATAATAGAATCTGATAAGATATGTATTAAGCACATGTATCACTATACATGTTTCCACCAACCATATCATATTATAGTATGCATAATAATATATCATATATTTCTAAGAAAACATGTGACAATGGGATATGGAGTATATAAACCCCATATATCATCCTTATATGTTATTGACTCTTCATGTCTAGACTGACTTGGTTGATGAACACATCACATGTTATTCATCATTGTGGATAATAATATATCATTTCACTCATATGAGTAGATAAGAACAACTTAAGAAACATATAAGTATAGAAATAAATATCATTAATATATCTCAGTCTAGGGCCAAGATATCATACTCATAATATGGGAGTAGTAGTCCCACCTTGGTTAATCTCTAACAAGAGACATGATCAACGACATACCCAACCACCCCCTAATTTACTATTCCTAAACGGTGGCATAATAATGGTATTCAAGTAAGGTTATTATCACTAATGGTATATTTCTAATCTCAAGTATGGGGAATCAATATGAAATACACACCTTTTTTATACCAGTGGCACAATTTATGAAATTCCATGTGGTATATACTTAGAGGTCCATACAGTGCACAAAACCCATATTATGCCACCTGGGAATATTCTATGTCTTAAAACAATAATACTACTCATAATAACCTTAAAATATTTTAACAAAAATTAATAATTCAGTATTAACATCATCTAGGGATGGATCTAATCATCATTTCACATTATGTTATATATATATAGGTGTGTGTGCCTATGTCTATTTGTGAATCGAACAAGAAAGAATGATGAAGTGGAGATATCCTTTTTTATAACATGATACATTTTATATTATTAAACCTATTTAAGAATACAAAAAAACCATACATAAGTACATATCTCGTCTGATCACAAATGATAAACTTTGAGATTTTCTTTATGTTTGCTGCAGTTTTTGGGTTTTTTAAGCGCATTACATATCTATGTGACCATATGATAAAAAAGTATCACTAAAATTATTTATTCAGTAAAATATATGATGAAACAGAGTCTGAAAAATGATGAGATATAAAAATCATATTCCCAATGTTAAACTCTTTGAAGGTGTATTTAAACTAATTATCTTTACAACATCAAATGCTATGATTTTGATAACTTTTTTGTTCATTTTTAAATTTTTATATGTTCATCATAATCCTTGAAACAATTTTCATAAAACTTATCCTTAATATGTTTTTAGTAAAAAATATAGCTCTTTACATTATAACTTTACATATACATCATAAACTCTTTTAGGATATAAAGTGAAAATTTAATTTGTTTTGACTGGTATAAAAATTTTATTTGTTAACTTTGAAATTCTATAAGTCAAAACATATCCTCACTATTCTCTTAAATAATTTATTAATCTCAAAATATCATGCTAAGATAAATAAACTCATTTTTATTGGCAGGTAATACTTATTTATTTTAATAGGAATATTTAACAAACTATTATATCGATATATTATATGTAATTCTATGTGTTTGGAGTACTTTTTTGAAAATATTTCTTTCATAAATTTGAAATTATTTGTGGTTGAATCATATTCCCTAATATTATTGAATAAACACATTAATCATGGATAAAACTACATTTATCCTTTTCTTTTTTTAAAACATGTTATACAGTGAGATAAATCATACTTCATGTGTATCAAAATATTCATCTAAGTTATTAAATAACCATTGTTTAAAAACATCTCTCAAGATAGTAAATAATGAGATCTAATGTAAAAATATTTTATTTCAATTCAACCCAGATTGAATTACTTCTCACATTAAAATCATCAGTATTCAAACTATTTTCTTCAATACTTTATAGAAAAGTTCAATCTTTAATTATCATTTATTTCATAATTTTTGAAATACTATGTATTTAAAACACTTGTGAAACATATAGATAGTATTAAATATCATTCGTAATAGATAAAATTAATTCTATAACATTAATAAATAAGGTAGAATCTCCATGAGGTTTCTTGTGACCCTTAAATTATTCTAGATTGTGCCTTTTATAATTACTAGGGTTTCCACAATAAAAAATAGCCATTTTTTCATTTTCTTTAAGTTGTTAATGTACACAATAATACTCAGTATATGCATATCAAATGATATTCTTTATACTATATTTCATCTAAAATATGACACATCATACCTCTCATGAATTTCTTGTTCCTTATAGATCTTTTTTAGGTTTTCTATTATCGCATATAAATTTTTGTTATCATGTTTATTTTTTAATTTTGTCTCCATGGTCACAATAGTGAGAGTAGAGAATTATGGTATATACATTAAATTCATATCATAAGTATCTATATCCATTTTTAATGATTTCTCTTGTTGGTTTCTCAAGAATGGTTTTCTCAAACACATAAAATTTACTTTCTTTATGTATAACAATTTGTAAGTTGAATTTTCAGACTAGGAAATTACTACCATTTAGTTTTTCCTTATCGAAGATAGATTATAAATTAAATATTTAAGATGATGATGATTCCATTATCTATAATATGAGATCTTATTGGATGAGTATCATGATTTACATTTATTTAAAAGGGAATTTTATTAGATGTGCTCCCACTTAAATAATGACCTATTTTAAATTCATCATATCCATTAGTGGTCCAAGATCTATATTTCACTATGTAATTAGTCCAATTTTTCATTCCCTAATCACTTTTTTATTTGGTTGGGAGTTATCCCAATCTTATCATATATGACTCTTGGATGTTGATCATATAAGTCTTTATCCAATCTATTATATAGATAAACTCGACACCATTAATTTATTATACTAACTCTTAAAGTTTTCAAAATAATTTTAACCAAATGTACTCAATGGTATTTTGTTACCAAAATCTTTAGGTTAGCTATTTACACCACACCTTACATAAGATAATACATTAGAACCTTTCTTTGATAGAATCTACATGTTTGAATGATCAAGTTCATAACATGTGTTTGGTTTAGAAGGAATCCAATGATTAGTATTTTTAAAATAGATTCACTATAACCATCTTATCTCATGTTATCCCCTTTATGTATAAATTATTTTGATGATTTAGTTTTGTAATATTATTCCTTCCAATAAATTAATATGTTCAAAACATATTGATGTGTAACATTTTACATAGCCTATAACACATGTTTATAACCCAAATTTTTAATCCAATTGTATTCATACATACTCAAATGTGTACCATGAATAAGGTACATGAAATTTTTTCAGGTAAAGGCTAAAAATCTTATGAAATATATAATCCCCCCATGAGTAATCCATCAGACACAAATAGTTATCCCTAACTTTTCTAGACAAGGAATAAGCCTCTAGGCAGTGGGAAATCATACCCAAAGCACTTCTACTTAAGAATATTCAACTAAATAGATACTTTAATTCAATCATATATCTAACACATAATATGTAAAAATTATAATTAACCATTAAATTCAATCTCATAACCCAATACAATCCAAATTCAAGGTTTAAGAAAACTAAATCATTTACCATACCAAGAATGTGTGTCTTTGTATGCATATGTAATAACTTAGAAAAAATTTAACTCATTAAACTAAAGTTTACATCATAATTCATAATATAAAAAATATATCTAAGAATAAATTAGGGAATAAATAAATAATTAACCGATTTATAAGTTTATATATGAGACAAATATTTATTAGCAATTCATCAAAAAGTTAATTCAAATTTTAAATTTTTTCTAAGTATTAAAAACATTACCTAATTTAAAATAAATAAAAAACAATAATATTTAATCCTACTATAAACTTTTCATGTTAATAATTATATGGAATTTAATTTAAATATAATATATTTTATGAAATATAATAATTTTATATTCCAATTATATTATGTAATTTTTTTACATAATCTAAATATTACACATTTTAACAAAATTTAAAACCATGATAACACATTTATCAAAAGTCATTTTTATATGGTTTAAATAATTTCTAAAATAAGGAACATAATTTGAAAAATTCAAATTTATGAATTATTAAGAGTTCATAATTTTAATATAAACGCCTTTACATTTTTTATTTTATTTTTTAATTTATAAACCATTTAAAAAATAATATTATTATTTTTATATAAACTATTTAAATCAAAATTATAATTCATTCTATATAATTTGAAAAGTAATTTTAATATTAAAAATTAATATTCTGTGTATTTATTTGAAAAATGTTATGTAATAATTAATTAACTTATAAACACCTTTGTAAATTAAACAAATATCCCACTATACCTTTTTCTATAATTTTTAAACAATTTATAAACTTTTTAAATCTATTCATAAATGAAATATTGAAAAATAATTTTTTTATGTATATCATATTTAGTGATATGCCAATATTCTATGATATAATAGATAAGGCCGAAACATGCTTATTATTTAAGCCCTATCTGTCATCTTTTACTTTTGATAACATGGATCCTAGATATGATAAACCTCAACAAGATTATATATAGGATTAACTCAATGTGCACTTGGGAATAGTAGCTTATGACAAGGTGTCATGTAAGGTCAAAAATTTGGGTTCACGGGAAATAATATTCTATGATTGGCATCAATATTATATTATTGATATTATGATTTTTTTCCAAGAACTATTCAATGATTTCATATAATAATATTTTTAACATATCATATGGTACAATCTACCAAAAACCAAAGAATTACACTATGTCATGACATATGATATCTCATATCATGAGGTGAAAACCAATCATAGCTTATGATATCTTATATCATATATCCTGACATAATTAAATTAACCAATCAAATTTCATGATATAGAACACTATATGCAATAAGATTCCAAAAACCTTTATTTTCAGCATCATTTCATGAATTAGAAATCATGTTATGTCCTTAATACTACTTTTAGTTTTTTAAGTATCAATTAAAAATTAATCAATGTTGTTGAAAAAAATACAAACGATAAATCCCATGATTTCTATTCCTTTGAAAATAAAATCAAATTATTCAAAAATTAATAACCTATCCCTTATACTATGGGGTTTTTTGTTATTACCTTCGATTTCTTCTTGACAAGGATAATGTGGAACAAACTTCAGACTCTTCCCTCATTGGAGTATCGATGGGTTGTACCAAATTTCCCAAATGGTTTTGGTAGGACCTCACTATCCTCTATGATATGTTAATATCCTAAAATGAAAAGTAGAAATTAAGAAGAGAGCTTTGGGAGGGAGATGAAGATGACCAACAACTTTCTCAAGGAGATAACACCCAAGATTCATGGATAGACCTGTTTTATAAAGCCTTCAAGATGTTCTTTAGTTATCATGATATTTAATTATACATTAAAAATGAATGTGTAAAGTTTCAATAATTAATATATTCATCCCATAAATGTATTCTCCCATTTATTTTTTTTAATAAATCATAACCAATAAATAAGGGAAATTAAAATGTTACTCTCATAACATTCCATAAACCTAAGTGAAACATTGAAGTGATAAATGACTCATGCCATACATTTCATGGCATTGTGATTCACCCATGTCATAAAATACGACTAGGAAAGGTAGCATATATATGATATCTATATATCAAATAATATTATATATGAAAAAGGCATAAAATAAGCCTTTTTTCTATATGTATGTCATACTCTATGACATACCATATCTTACCATAAAATATCATATGGATTAGATGTATATTCCCACCTTAAAGAATCTTAAAATCTCATGTATTTTTGAATTAATTAATTAATTAAATTAAATTAATGAATTGTGGTGTGATGTGTTCTGTCATGTCATGCCCCCATTGGGAACCCCTCCTGGGATAATATTAAAGATATGGGTGACCCCTACAGACCACCTCCAATATTATATGATCCAATGATTATCACTAATGGTATAACTAATATATGAGAGGAATTAAGCACATAAATCTCAATAATAAATATATTCCACCAATAAACATTATAAAATATAAAATAAAACCCAATAAGAAATACATAATTCATGTAAATTTCATACATAAACATGGTCTTCAAAATAAAATACGAAAGAAAAAACCTACAATAATGAATTTGGAAGAAACTCTAAGCCTGAAGATAGTAATACTTAGCTCGATCACCAAATCCATATTAAAAATCTATAAAATAGATTTATATATAATGGGGTGAGTATAAAAGTATACTTAATAAGATCCTCTCCCAATCCTCTCATGGAAATTTAAAAAGAGAATATCATTGCCTCAATGAATTAACCACAAAAATAACTTTCCCCAACACTAGGTCAACTATCACCCAACCTCTCCAAATATCACTCACAAAATATCACATCCAAGGATAATAACATAGTGTTAAAAAGAATATATTTCAATAAGTTACCTTGTATCCACTTCCCCAATAATTTGGTCACTGTCACATTCCAATGATATACTTACTATTCTACAATACATTCCATATCCACTTGTTCACATATCTGCATAATACATCACATCCATGGCCATATATCCACTTCAACATACCACTCCACCACTTTACAATCGCATATAACATCTCTATTAATATAGGTTATTATGAACATGAAGTACATAAACCTTGTGTCCTTCTCCTTCCATGCATAACCCCCACCATGCATCCACATCCCAACCAAAAAACCATGTTATCCGATATATATATATATATATACACTATAACCACTATTAATTACAAATCATATATTTATATACCTATGTACTTGAGCCATAACATCCCATTCAACATCAGAAGGGAGAGTAAGGAAAAGGGTCTAGTCCAGAATATTTTCCTTCTATAACCTAAATGTTGGGGAAAACAACAAGAACCAAAAACCATATGGGAATCAGTAAGGTTAACTGAATCAATATGTGGTGAATTATAAATGACAATACAATAAAATGAATATCATATTACCAAAAAATACTAATATAATGGTTTATTCTAAACAATCACAACCATCACTCACAATGATTTCCACCACATGATTAGCAGTTTCCAACAAATACTTCTATAACTACATGAAAAATCAACACCATATATCCACATATGATATCCATAATAATCAATAGCTTCCCATTTAATCATATCAGAATATAATTTTTTCATAATTACCATTTACTATCCTCATTACATTTATTAGTCATCCATTCATCCTTATTTGATGTCCAACCAATCACTAAATTCCACTCCTCACTTCAATCAATTTATTGTTCATTATTATTATTATTATTATATATCTTACCATTTTTTAATCAAAACCCTTAAAACCATTATTATTTACTCTATAAAATCCATTATATATGTGAATTTCATCCCATCACCCATTACCATTTTAATTAATTAAATACACAATACATTCCACTGGGATATTCTAATAAAACCTCATGATAACCGAACTCATCACCACATAAATCAGTACATGAAACATTCCAATAAGAACCATAACATCCACAAAACCACTTCAGTTACACACAACCAGAAAGTCAATCACTACCATAATCACATAACAT
This sequence comes from Viscum album, assembly GCA_963277665.1. Lineage (NCBI taxonomy): Eukaryota > Viridiplantae > Streptophyta > Magnoliopsida > Santalales > Viscaceae > Viscum > Viscum album. Next base: position 1,220,540,416 of record OY728131.1, on the reverse strand, counting down.
CCCATCCATCACCACCACCTCAATAACCACACCACATCCTTCCAACCAGTTTCTACAACTAACCAAATACCCTATAATCATAGCTAGTAATACTCTCTATATATATCAAAAAATAATAGTAAACATATTATCAATACACTTTAAAGAACTCACCCATAATCATTCTTTATAATTAAAGAAGAATCTATGGTTTAAATATCAACACTTCAATTCCATATTTCCACACAACCATTTCATTACCAACTTTATGTTATTAAACCACTATGAAAGGAAATTCAAAGAAATTAATAGAACCAAGCAATGTATTTCACAACAGAAAGCATAATTAACTTAGACACAACATAAAAACTCACTAATAAATAAGAAATATCATAGAATCTCATAAATCACATGTGAATTATAAGGACCCTCTTTTTTGAGCCATGGGATAATTCCAAGGGAATTTTATTTTTGGCCCTTGCTAGTTGGGATGTTCTTTAAACCAAGATTCAAAATGTAATTTTTAGGAGTTGAAACACTTCAATGTGTTGTTTTTAGACTTGGGTAAAGGCTCGAGGGGTGCCTTAGGCGTATCATTGAGTTTCTTTGTAACATCCCATGTAATAATAATTTTTTTATGGAAATAAATTATTTTAATATTAAATATTTAAAATTATTTTTTAAAACTTGAAAAAAATGTTAGAAAAATTAATTATTATTTATAATTCAAATTGATTTTTTAAATCGATAAAAAATATATAAATAATTATAATTCAAATTTATAGTATTCAAAAGTGTTCTAAAAACAAAATCTTCCTTCTAGTATAATTTTTATATGAATACTTGTATTTGATTATTTTTATAGAAAATATTTTTAATGAATAAATTTCTTAAAAAGATATAAATATATATAGACATTTGATGACTATTATAATTATAACTATATGGAAAGTAATAAATTATGATGATTATATTCAATATAAAATATTTTAACTATGATTCCTTCTGAAATAATGAATAATTATATTCATATATAATTAATGAGGTTTTATAAAATTTGATTTTTTTAAATATGATATGAATATATATTATTTATGAAATTATAATTATTAGTTATAAAATATGATTCGATTATAAAATCATTTTTTTAATAAGAAATTATAACTTTTTAATGTAAAAGTTAAAAATATAATATTATATATATATTATGATAATATTTATTAAAGAAATTAAATAAATAGTAATAATGATATGAAAATAATAAAAAAGGGAAAATCATGTATAGTGGTTTAGGGGACCGTGTGTCTCGATTTGGGGAGGAAGCAGATCGAGCCAAGGGGTTTCATCTGGTGAGAGGGAGTCGATGCACTGCGTTTGTTCACCCCTAGTCAAATCCATATGTGATGGGGTCGATCCTCTATGGGGGTTTCAACTAAGGTGATCGAGTGCTAGAAGGGGAGTCTGATCGAAGTTGTGGTGATATGAGCTTCATTATGGTAGTCCTTTCATAGTTAAGGTTTCCGAAACGAACATCAGAGTCCAAATCTGACGATTCTGAGCAGTTTAGCTGTTCTTCATCTTTGGTCTTTGATCTACATAATTTTGGTTTTGTTTTAGTCTGTAGGTGTCTAATTTTCTTTAACTATTATGATCATTACTTATGTTTTTGCTGATCTAGTTCTATTTGTCGATATTTCTCATCATCTATAGTCTTGTGTTGAATATTTTATTTTTATTTTGAATTAGTAATTTGTGGGTTGTTTATTTTTGTTTTATAGTTTTATTTTGTTATATTAACAAGTTATTGTTTCAATTCGGTCCAAAAATGTCAATTTCAGTTCAATTTAATGTCAAATCTTCCTTGTTATTGTAAATTTCAAACTGATTATTTTGACAATGTCTTAGTTCTATTGCAAATTTTTCTTTGAGTGAATAGTTTGAAACAGTTATATGTAAATAAAATGATATATTTTTGTCAATTTACTACTTACTAACTTTTACTGAAATCTTATTCTATAGTCCATGGCAATAAAAGGCTCAAACCTCTATGTAATGAATTTTTCAGATTCATGTGTTGAGTTCGGAGAGGGAGACTGCACCAATAGATGGTCTTCTTTTCTATTCTTGAAATCTAGGTTAAGGAAAATTATTTAATTTTAAAAATTTATCTGATGTTTTTTTCTATAAGGGAGATTATATATTGTGTTTTTTATTGATTAGATTCTAAGAACAAAGAATTATTTTCAATTTTTTATTTAATTTTGTGCAAGGATATAATAAAATTATTTATAGTTCTGAATTTTTATTAAATTATGGATGGGATATTATAATTTTTTCCAGATCTTATTAAGGATATATATTTATCAAAACTATGTTTTAATTTGTTCGATAGTTTGGGATCATTTTATGATTTATGTTATATACTTAAAAATTATTTTTTGAGAATCTCAATGGTTTGTTTTATTTTCATCAAACTATGTTTATTTATAAAATAAATATACACATATATATATACATATATATGTATATCTATCCAACTAAGTATATTTATTTTTATAACTAATAATGAAAGTGTGTATATTTATTTTTTCAAAAATTAATTTAAATTTTATTTATTTTGGTATAACGGGTTGTTTCATTAATAATATAATTATTTTCAAATATTTTTAATTCTAAGTATGATTATCAAACCGTTATTACACTTATATATAAGTATTTAACAAATTTTATGTTCTAATATGATTTCATATTAATTCTACCAATGGCGATTCTCATTTATCGATGTTTTTCTCAAACATTAATTTATTTCGTGATGATGAGTATTATGATTTCAAAGTCATATATATGTGTGTATATATATATAAAAGGATAAAATTATTATTTTCATATATATAATTGCATCATCATGTTTATAATTTTACTATCATGTTTCTAAAATATTTTATATAGCACGTCACCATATTATATTTAAATTATGGTTGTCGCATTTTCATATAGTAATGGCAATTCAGAAATTTATAACGTAAGGTATTTATTACTTAATTTTAAGGGTTTCATTTTAATTTAAAATTATATAACTATGTTATATTTTTATAGATATATATATACTTATATTTATGTATATATACATATTTTGATTTGTTTTAAGGATTTAAAGTCATTTCTAACCCTATAATTTTATATAAGAGGATTGTTTATTTCTATTTATCAAAGAGTTTTGGAGTTGTTTTCAATCCATACATTAATGATTTATTACATAGAAATATGCATGTATCTTTCCAAATGAAACAGTTTTATTTAAATCACACACACACACACATATATTACTCTTGATGTTTATATACATATGTATGTATAGATGTTATCTTATGTAAAATTATTATTATTTTCGAACACCAATATACAAGCATGTGAGAATGGAAATCATGTTATATAAAAATTTATTTAAAATATGATCATATGTAAGTATATTTTATGTAAATTTATCATAAACATGTATGATTTCATGAAAAACTATTTTTTTCCTCACACGTGTTTAGCCAAGAGAATCCTTTTTACAAAATGGATATCAAAGCATAAAAATTTAAAGAATCTTCATGGACCTTATCATGAAAAATGAAAGTTATTATGTTTTTAATTCCAAATCATTGCACAAGGATATTATGATGGTAGGGTGTGGGGAGTGAACCCACAACCCTTATGGGAATTTTTTCTAACTACGATGGGTATACCCAGATAGCGCTCCAGTGCATTGGGTAATGTGTTAATCTTATGAGATGTTATTATGTATGGTGAGTGGGAGGTTTATCCTAAGAACATTTTGGTGTGATGGAGGTTTATCCTAAGAACATTATTATATTAGGGAGTGAATCTAATCCATCATGTAACTATGTACACCATGTCTCAGGAGTGAACTAAGGGTCTATTTTTTAATCCATAGTGCCTTTAGGAATTAATGATTATAATTTTTCAAGATAATTTTCTATAATTTTATGAATGAGTGAAGTTGATTTTATAAATTTTATACATATAAAAAACTAATGAAGTTTTTTAAAGTGTTTTTATTTTTGGGAAATTATAGTTTTCAAAATTACATGGGAATTATTTTTTTAGTGAGTTGAAAACCCTCTTCTAAGAATTTTTTTAGAAAATGAAATATTTTAAATGTATTATTTTCTAATGATATTTTCAAAACCCATTACTGGAAATATTTAATGCTCACCATTTTTATTAAATTATTTTTCTAGAGGTTTAGTATTGTTTTGGGTGGCGTCCACTTCGATTAAGGAGTTAACACTTGTGATATCTTTTCGTTTATCTCCTTTTAATTTGTTTTGTATGGTTTTAAGTCATGTATCTAATTATCCAAAACCTGTACTGGTAAAAGTACTCTATCTTGAAATATACTGTGTAATTATTTACTTTATTTTATAAAAAAAATTACACAACATGTTGTAGGCACCAAATCTGGGAAACTAGGGTCTCGGTCATTACAGTTGGTATCAGAGGAACAGTCTAGACTAATTTAGTGATAATATGTTTTCAATTCAAAAAGATTAGTGTACCTAATGTTTATTAACTCTAAAGATGGAAATTCAAAATTCTTTTTAGTCCAAAAAAATGAATTATGATGACTCAATTCTCTTTGGGGGCGGGGAATGTAACATTCTGAATAATAATAATTAATTTTTATGGAAAAAAATTATTTTAATATTAAATATGTAAAATTATACAGTAATACCGGAACATAAATATTAGAAATAAAATTAATCAGTATTAATAATTCAAATTAAGTGTTTTAATTAATAAAAAATATATAAATAATAACAATTCAATTTTATAGTTTTCTAAATATTTTTCTAAAAACAAAATCTACCATTCAGTATAATTTTTATATGAATACATGTATTTGATTATTTTTATAAAAAATATTATTAATGAATAAATTCCTTAAAATATATAAATATATATACATATTTGATGATTGTTATAATTATAAGAATATGGAAAGTACTAAATTATGTTAAGTATATTCAATATAAAATATTTTAAGTATAATTTATTCTGAAATAATAAATAATTATATTCATATATAATTAATGTGGTTTTATAAAATTTTATTTTTGAAAATATGATATGAATATATATGTATTTATGAAATTATATTTATTAGTTATGAAATATGATTGGATTATAAAATTATATGGTTTAATAAGAAATTAGAACTTTTAAATTTTAAAGTTAAAATTATAATATTACACATATATTATAATAGTATTTTTAAAGAAAATAAATAAACAATAATAATGATATTAATATAATAAAAAAGGGTAGAATTGTGTATAGGGATTTAGGGGTTCGTGGGTCTCGATATGAGGAGAAAGCAGATCGAGAAAAAGGGTTTCATCTGGGGAGAGGGAGCCAATGCACAACATGGGTTCACACCAAGTCAAATCCATCCATGATGGGTTTGATCTACCATAGGTGGTCTGACCAAGGTGAATCAAGCACCGATATGGGAGTCCGAGCAAATCTGTGGTGATGTAAGCTTTGTCATGGCAGTCTGTTCGTAGGTAGGGTTCCTGAAACGCACATTGAAGGCTAGATATGAGGATTCTAAGCTGGTTATCTATTCCTCATATTTGGTATTATATGTATGCAATATTAGTTTTGTTTTTGTTTTTTGGTGTTTGATTTTATTTTACTATGATATTCATCTCTTTTGTTAATGTTGATCTGGTTCTGTTTTTCGATATTTGTCATCATCTGTAGTCTTGTCTTGAATATTGTTTTGATTTTGGACTAGTAACTTGTGGTCTGTTTTCTTGTTTCATGGTTTTATTTTGTAATATGAATAATCTATTGTTTCACTTTGGTCAGCAAATGTCAATTTTAGTTCAGTTTTATATCAAATCTTCCATGTTATTATTAATTTCAAACAATTTATTTTGACAATGTCTGGTGTCTGTTACCAATTTTTCTTCCGGTGAATAATTTGTAGTAAATGTATGAATATAGAGTGATATTTTTTTCAATTTACTTATTACCATCTTGCACTACCAGATTATTCTATATTCCATGGCTATAAAGCTATCAAACCTTCGTGTAATGAATTTTGAAAAACCTTATGTTGAGTCGAGATAGGGAGTCTAACCAATAGATAGTCTTATTTTCTATTTTAGAAATTCAGTTAAGGTAAATTATTTAATTTAAAACATTTAGTTGATGTATTATTTCTCTAAGAAAGATTATATACTATGACTTTTAGTGATCATATTTTAACTACAAAGAATTATTTTCATATTTTTATTTTAGTTTGTGAAAGATTGTAATAAAATTATTTGCAGTTCTTGATTTTTGTTAAATTCTAGATGTGGTATTATCATTTTTTATTTCCTAATTTTATTGAGGATATATTTTTATAAAAAATATATTTGAATTTGTTCATCCTTAAGGGATCATTTTTTGATTTAGGTTTTATTCTTCTAAATTAAGTTTTAATAATCTCAGGGGTCTATTTTAATTTTTTCAAACTATGTTTATTTCTAAAAGACTTATATATATATGTACATATACATATATATATGTATATCTATATAACTAATTAGAATTTTTTTAGAACTAAAAATTAAAGGGTGTATATTTATTTTGTTAAAATATCATTAAAATTTAATTTATTTTGGTAAAATGGGTTGTTTCATTATTAATTTAATTATTTTCAAGGATTATTATTTCTAAGTATGATTCCAAAACCATTATTCCAATTATATATATGTATTTAACAAATTTTATGTTTTAATTTGATTTCATTTTAATTTATCCATTGGATATTCTCATTTATCGATATTTTTCTCAAACATGAATTTATACTTTGATGATTATTATTATGATTTCAATTTCACATGTGTGTGTGTGTGTGTGTGTGTATATATAAGGATTAAATGCTTATTTTCTTTTATAGAATTGTAACATCATGTTTATAATTTTATTATCATGTTTATAAAAAATTTCGCATAGCACGTCACCATGTTACATTGAAATTATGATCGTTGCATTTGAATATAGTAATGTCCATTAAAAAATTAAAATTAAAGGGATTTATTACTTAATTTTGAGATTTTGATTTTTAGTTTCAACCTGTCAAACTATGTTCGATTTATTAATATATATATATGTATATATATATATTTATGTATATATATGCATATTTTTATGTATATATATACACCTATTGTAATTTGTTTTAAGGATTTAAAGTCATTTATAACCATATCATTTTATGTAAGAAGATTTTTTGTTTCTATTTATCAATAGGTTTTTGAAATTGTTTTGAATCCATCCATTTATGTTTTATTACAAAGAAATATACATGCATATTTCAAAATGAAATAGTTTTATTTAAATCACACACACACACAAACATATATATATTACTCCTGATGTTTATATACGTATGTATGCATATATGTTATCTTATGTAAAAGCATTATTATTTTTAATCATCAATATACAAGCATGTGAGAATTAAAATCAGGTTATACAAATATTTATGTAAATAAATGAATATATGTAAGTACCATTTATTTAAAAATATTATATACATTTATGATTTCTTGAAAAACTATTTTTTTCTTGACACATGTTTAGCAAAGAGATTTATTTTTACAAAATGGACATTGAAGATCAAAAATTTAAAAAAGATTCATGTACCTTATGATGAAAAATAAAAGTTATAGTGTTTTTAATTCCAAATAATCACACCAGGATATTATGTATATAGGGTATGGGTAGTAAACCCACAACCCTTATGGGAATTTTGTCGAATTATGACCGGTGCTCCTAGATAATGCCTCAATGCATTGGGTAATGTGATATTCTCATGAGATGTTATGTTTGGTGCATAATAGGTTAATCCCAAGAACCTTATGGTGTGCAGTAGGTTTATCCCAAGAGAAATATGGGATTAGGGAGTGAACTTAATCCATCATGGAACTATGTCCACCATGTCTTAGGAGTGAACTGATAATCTATGTTATGATCCAAGGCTTCTTTAGTAATTAATGCTTATAAATTTTCAAGCTAATTCGCTATAATTTTACGAATGAATGATGTTGATTTTAAAATTTTAATATATATCAAAAACCAATGAATTTTTTCAAAGTTTTATTATTTTTGGACAATTATAGTTTGAAAAACTACATGAGAATTATTATTATTATTTAGTGAATTGAAAACTCTCTTCTAAGATTTATTTTAGAAAATGAAATATTTTAAATGTATTATTTGCCTATAATATTTTCAAAAGCCCTTATTGGGAATATTTAATGCTCACCCTTTTCTTAGAATTAGTATTATACATGTTTAGTAGAGTTTTGGGTGGAGTCCGCTTTGATTAAGGAGTTAACACACATCAAGTATTTTCATTTATCTCTTTTTAATTTGTTTTGTGTAGGTTTTAGTCATGTATATAATTCTCAAAAACCTATAACGATAAAGGTCCTCTATTTTATAATATATTTTGTAATTATTTAGTTTCTTTTATTAAAAAAATTACACAACAAGTTTTAGTCATCGACTCCAAGCAATTGGGGTCTGGGTCTATACATTCATGAGCATTGGACCCCTAAAAGAAAAGGTTGGAGGGTTTGAAAATAGTGTATAGTTTATATGAAACTGTGAAACCCCTTTGTACAAACCATGTGGCTTAAATCAGAGTACCATAATTTCCCCTTGTGGGATGTCCATGGTTAGACCAAACCTTATGCCTAGCCCATACAGATTGTCCACTTAGGTAGCACCCTTGCTCTATTCATCACATGATTGGGGAATGGTTAGGATAAACCATGCTGGTAGAATGTGCGAGGTGGTTTCTTAAAGAATGAGTGTTGCATGATTGGTGAACGGTTTGGCCAAACAGTGCAACCAAACTTTGTGACACAATTTCAAGTGAGAAATTACTTTTTTCCATTAACAAAAATTTATATTTATTTTCCTCCTTTATTCTCATCCAGTATGGCGCCTTTGGGTTATTTTATCCCTATTCTAGACATGGAGATAACTTATCCATCAATCATCTGAATAGATCACCTTTGATCTATATGGATATTTATCAATAATCTATATAGTTTTCTAAAATAAATTTCATTTTATTCATTCCATATATTTCACTATTTTGGTGTGAGCTCGTTTTCCTTATTTTCAGGGAAAATTTATGTTTCATCAATTTCTAAAAAACTGGACGAAATCATAGCTTGATATTGAATGATAAAATCTTTCATGGTATGAGGTAGGTGGTCTATGAATTTCCCCTCACATTTCTATCATTTATAAATAGTGTTGTTTCTTCACACACTGGAATTTACCGTGTATTTCCTTTAACTTAGTTCTTCATGTAAAATTGATCAATTCACTATGATATACATCCCATGATTCTAGTTATATAATTATAGGATGTTAACATTGATTGCAGGATCCCCTTGGTTATGCCAAATTATATTTCCCCTTAAGTATTAAATGGTTTAAATGCCAAAAATTCTATCCAAGTATTCATCTTAGAGTATAAATGTGTTTTCCCTTGTTAGTGATAGCTCAATTGGCAATGGAACCTCCTATGTTCTATATTGATGTTCATATTTTTTACTACATTAATTATCTCTTAAATGTTTCTTTTGGTAAATTTAATTGTGAATTTCTGAATTTGATGTTTAATTGAGATAAATTAATTTTTGTATTATGTCATGTTTTTATAATAAAACCCCTCGAATGAGGTGCACTGTATTCAATATTACAAAGTGATTGGTAGTGGTTTAAAATGTGCTTGGCCTTATTTATTTGGTCCCTATTCTATTCTATTATGTTATGGTTGGGTATATTACATGTTTTGGATATGGTATTTATTGAATTTTTAAAATTATTTTACCTCCTTATATATATAAATGACTAATGGACTAAGCTTATTCTAAGGGATTGACTTTTTAAATAAATGGGATTTCCCAAGTGGGTAATTTCCCAATTGACCTTGGTACCTTTTAAGTACCTCTTAGCCTTGTTAATTGAAATTTTCATGTTTGAGTAGATTCAAAAACATATCATTAATTTAACGGTGTAATCATTATGGTTGTTTTATTTAAATTATTTTTTGATATAAATATAATGACTTGTCATGATGAAATGCCTTCCTTAAATGATTTTAAATGTTTTAAATTACATGAAATGATTATGTTAAATGGTTTGGGGAGAATTTATTATTCAAAATGATTTCCACCATTGAATTTAATAAATGTTTTATATGGAATGAATTATAATGGGTGGAAAGGCCATGTGGATTTTTCTTAATTTATAAGATGTAGTTAATGAAATGTTGTTCCTTGATTGTAATGGATTAATAAATGTAGATCATTATAGGTAATGCCTCATGTATGTAGTTATAATTATTTTTTTACAATTACACCTTGATATAAGATGTGTAATGATAGTTAAAGACCTGTTGTTCATGGCGGTATCACACTCCCTTACATCAAGTGTTGATCATGGCATCTCGCACCATTGATACTATATGGACGGTGGGCATGACACACGATGTACCTTGTTGAGTGTTGAAAAGGAGGCACACTCACTACTGTTTAAGTGTTGAAATGATGACACATGCACCATCTCAAGTGATGGTCATGATGACTCCCAATAATTATGAGATATAGGGCATACACCATTTTTATTGAGCTTATAGGATAATTTATACTGGTTATGGATGTCTGAATTTTGCTATTGTTCAGCCAAAACCTACTATTCTGGGTATATAGCCACTTATATCCACACGTACATGGTTCATATAGGTGTATGGAATATGTAACTATACTCTTTATATATTATTATTATATAAATATGGTAATTGTGTAGACACTTATTCTCGTTGTGATCCAAAGTAGGTGGGGTTGTCCAGGTGTCCCATTAAATATGGTAATTGTATAGACACTTATTAGAGCTCGATATTCTCATGGAGTTTTCCCATGGGATTTTTTTTATCTTCTACATATGTGTACTATACATTAAACTATTTACTTTTTTATGTCTACTATTTTAGTTATTTAACATCATTGGGACATGCATTAATTATATATTGTCATTTTCTGGATTTTTCTATTCAGTTTATATTCTTCTTCTACTGCTATTTCTTTCATTTATTACTACTTCCACTGCTATTTGTTGTTTTTCTATCTGATATACCACAATGCTACTCTAGTTATGAGGGTATAATATCCCACTATCACCTCGTTAGAACCTCGTTTTTAGTCGGAAGCCTTTGGCATATGAGGAGGTGTGTTTGAGGCCTTTTAGCCCACTGGTCTAGTGATCATCATAGTGGTCAGTCAAACCTGGAATTTTGAAAGTGGTGCTAGAGGTTGGTAAATATCCATGTCAGGGACTGATCACCCCACACATAGGTAAAATTCCTTGTATCCATAGTTCTGATTGATGTTTGTACTATTTTTAGTTATAATTGATTATTATTTCACCATGAGTGGATGGTATACTTTACCCTACTTATTAATTTATGGATTTATGGTATTTTATCCTTGTCCAGGTATGAATAAGATGAATAATCACATGGATCATATTAGTCACATAGGAAATTCACATTTCATGGATATTCCATGGTATGCAGTTTCATTCATAGGTTACTTACTGATTTTGATTTCGTTCCATGAGTGCTATTCCATACTTATGTTTTCTTTAGCATGCCTATATATATTTCATGCTTAACTAATAATTTTCCATTCTAACTACCTATATATCATGTATTTCATTGTAATGTTCTAAGTACTTATTAACATGCCTGGTTGTGGTTATAGATTAATGACATTATCATTATTTCTTGATAAATAAATGGTTGCATGGGATAAATTAATTGGTTTCAAATAAACATGAACCATTTTTCAGATATAAGGTGTATTGGAACCCTATAATTTGGAAATAGTAACTCGTATACTCAAATAATCTTTTATATTTATATATTTTTAAAAACTATTGTTAAAATATAAAGGCTGCTAAAGTTTAGATTGTAAAGTGAAATTGGTTTCAATTAATTGGATCCAAATTCCAACATATAATGTTTATGTGAACTTTACAGATTGGTATATAGAAACCCATATAACCAACCATTATATGTGACCATGTTTTATTTTAATATGGTTAAAATGTAAAATCTGTTTAATTTTAATCTGAAATAAAAAAATTTGTTACTTGTAGACCCCCCTCTATATGAATCAACCCTAGTAGATCGGTTATGATATTTATGATTATCTAATAAAACCCATTAATGGTAATTTTTAAAATTTTAAACTCTTTATGTTTACCTTTATAATGTCTTGTGACTCTATCAAATGAGCATGGAAATCATGTGGTTAACTTGAAAAATGAACAACTGGACCCATGTAGGCCAATTGGGGAATGTTTCTTATGAGATAACCATCTACAAGTTTTGTGAACTTCAATAATTTAAACAAATGATATTTTTTTCATTCTAATGAACCAAGTTTGTCTTATCAGGAGCCTCATAGGCCACCATATCTTTTGTCAAGTGCTTTTGTTTTATAGTGGGTACTTGATGCTTAGTTTTAAATATTTTAAATGTTTAAAGATTGAATGTGAATCAATGTAATGACTTAAAATGTAACATTAGGTGTTTTCCTTTTTTTTAAACCACATGTAAGGTAAGATTAAATATCTCTCATTGTTTCGTTGAATGGAAATGTGATTATTTTCCATAGGCTCTCTTCTTTTTCTAAATGGATTAAATGATAGGCTCTTGAGCCTATTTACTTTCATGTTGGCGTAACCTAGCGAAGGGGTTAACTCTAATGATTTTACAAGGGGATAGCTTGATGTATATACCACCTTTGGATCCTAGAATTCCTTTACAAATTCCATGAGTTTTCTGATGTTTAGCGCAGTTCGGCTTCCATTTTCCAAAGGAGGGATCATAAATTCTAATTGAAATATTTGTTTTTATGGGTGGTCATAGTATCCTTAACCCTGGTTATGGGAGTGAGCCTTAATTATTTATTGGTTTTAGTAGTTTAGAAATGTCTAGTTCATGGTTGACCACTTCTTAGGTTGGGTGACCCTCTCTTCTTCTTAAGTGGTGGGCAACTTGGTATGTCATTATATAGTTTAATGGTCATATGGGGAAATATGGCTATGGGTTAAACCTCTTTTATAGGCCACCTATTACTTAAATTAATAGGGCAGATAACATATGGATAGTATCAAGCATGTGTCGTCTTTATTTTTAAATCTTAGTGTAGTGTATGTTCATATTTTTTTGATCCCATTGAGTTTCTAAGTGGTATAATGATACACTTGGGTTCGGTGAAATTGTTGAGCCTTGATTTGTTGAGTACATTCTCAGGTCATCTCTAGAGTAGAGTGACCTAGGATTTAAATTATTCAAGTTCATCGCAATTCTCCAGATGATGTTCTTAGAGGATATGAAATCCCGTTAGTTTGGTTTTCCCCTTTTTGCAAAAAATATTGGCATTTGTGATTGTGACTTGGAGGAGCATCCCATGTGCATTTAAGAAAGTTTGATCTACCACACTTATGATAAAATCTCTATTATTTCTTTTAATGACTAGGATAAACCTATGGTGGGGAGAATCATGACATTTTTGGTTAAGGTGTGTCCTTCCATGTAGAAGGAACACAACCAAGGAGGACCATTGGGAATAATTAGTCTTTCTTGAATGCCCGTGTGGCTTGCAAGTTTTGAAACATGTTAGTGCTTTTTTGACATCACATTGTTGAAATGGTTGGATGTGTATGTAAACCTTGAGAAATACCATTGGGAAAAAAGTAATTTGATGGTTAATATTGACTGATCACGGAATGCCCTAGGTGGTAAAGGATTGTGATCAGTTAATGACGATGAATTGTTAGGTGAATCTAGTATTCTTATAAGAAGTCGACCAGTAGTGGTTCAACTAATCTTTTTTGATAGTTGGGTATGGTTGGGTTAGAACTGTACCAATAAATTAATCTTATATGTAATAGAAGTGTCTCAAAACATTTTAGTAACTCCTAAAACCCTCTTAGTATACTCTTCTTTAAGAGACAAGCATATCCCCTACCTTGGCTACATCCTTGATGCAATAAGAGAGAATTAGTTATACACTGTGATGATGTTTAGGGATTTATAATTGATATCTATCAGAGTTTCAAGCTTGACTCATGGTTTTTTTATCATGGCTTGGTTAGTTCTTAGTGATACCTAGATTCCTAGGTAGGAACACCTTAGACAAACTATTGGACACTAGCCATATTCTTCTGACATGTCTTCCTAGAAGATGATACTATAAGATCAGTAAGTATTCTGATGTGAACTTTGTGCCCTTTTACCAATGTCTCTCTTGTAAAAGTAGACTATGGACTACCTTGGGTTAGATCCTTGGAATCTGATTTGAAAATTCTGAGGTTATATCGGACTTTATTTCGGGTTCAGAGGTGTTTCTTAAAAATGGTGGTGATTCCAATATCCTAGTTCTAGGTTACAACCGTCTTTATGCTATGGAATTAAATATTAAATGGTCAAGTGATGGTTTGACCAAATAACATCACCATAAGTTGGGTATAGGATTCAATGAATGCACTCATTGTAAATATTTGATGGCTAGGAACAAGGGTTTGTATTTTTTTGGTAATATAACGGCTGTCTAAGCCATTCATTCTCAAGAATGGTCAGATAAAGGTGGATCTAAATGATTCTTTTTGTTCTAAGGAGTAAAGTTGGTGGATAGTTGTTTCTGGCACATCGTCAAGTCGATATGATTACCCTATGTGTCAGCTAATTCTTTTCATGAAAAGCTAGATTGAAATAAATAATGAGGTTGGTTGGAAATCGACCACCTGACCATATTTAAATCAGGCCAGGAGTGTCTGTAGAACACTTAGTGGTGTGCCTTGTAAGGAAATTTAGAAGGTGGGGGTACCATGGCTTTGAATTGGACCCTTTTTAAATTTAATACCTATAGTGGGGAGCCCCATCACCCATATATTTAAAGAGATGGAGACTTGGTCATGTATCTACTTAAGCGAGCTTAGGTATGCATTTTATCAATTTTTATTCACAAAAAACCAACATTGACTCAGGTTTTGATGGCTTAAGTTCCATACACTTAAGTAGTTCTTTGAGGTTCATTGGGAACCTAGAGACACAACATTAATATTTGAATGAGAATTAACAACCCTTATAGGTTTGGTGATGTTTTAATTGTTCCATAAGGATTCTTGGGGATGAGAATTTCTAAGGTGGGGATGTTTTAATGACCTGTGTTTTTGAGCCAAGGTAGAATTCTAAAGGAATTTAAATTTTGGCATTGCTGGACGGTCTGTTCTTTGAACCAAGATTCAGAATGTAATTACAAGAGTTATAACAGTTCAATGTGTTATTTTTATACTTTTTTAAAGGTCCAAGGGGTGCCTTGGGAGTTTCTTTGAGTTTTGGGAGCATCATGCCCTGAAAATCAAAGGCTTGGATGGTTTGCACAAGATGCTTGGTTTGTTTGAAACCATGTGGCCTCCAACAACAAACCGTGCGGCATAAATAAGAGGAGAAAAGTTCCCCAAATGGGATGTACATGGTTAGGACAAACCACATGCCTATTCCACATCATTATTGACACTTAGGTAGTTACCTCACACTATTAATCATATGGTTGGTTCATAGTTTTTTTTAAACCCTATAGGTAGACCAAATGAGGTGGTTTCATAAAGAATGAGTGCCACACATTTGGCACACCGTTTGGACAAACTGTGAAGCCAAACAATGTGACCTAATTTTGAGGGAAAAATTATGTTTTTTCCATTAATAAATATTTAATTTTATTTTCCTCCTTTCATCTCCTCTGTCACCCACCTGAGATCTCCTCCATAAAACATTTTGGTTATTCTTCTCCCTATTCTAGGCATGGAGATAAATTCTTCATATTTCATCCAAATATATCCTAACTAGTATCTATAGATCCACATAAAAAATATCTAAAATCTCCTCTAATCTATTTCAATTTCATCATTCCATCTATTCCACTATTTTAGTGCCATATCATTTTGCCTATTTTCTGGGAAAATATATGTTTCATTGATTTCTTCTAAACCGGGCCAAATCATAGCTTGATATTGGATGACTATATCGTCCTGGTATGAGTTAGTTGTTCTATGACTTTTTACTGAAATTCCAAAAATTTATAAATAGAATCATTTCACCACATGCCATCCTTTTCCACATGTTGCCTTTAAATTGAGTTCTTCATATCAAATTGATCATTTCACTATGATATATGTCCTTTGATTCTAGTTAAGTAATTAGAGAAAAATTTACTCGATCGAGGACACCGCTTTGGTTTTTGGGATTATATTTACAATTAAGTATTAAATGGTTTAAATTCCCAGAACACCTTATAAGTGTTCATATCAGAGTATAAATGAGTTTTTCCTTATTGGTGATATCCTAGTTAGAAATGTAACCTCCTAAGTTACATATTGAAGTTAATATGTTTTTTCTATGTTACTTATCTCTTAAATTTTTTTGGTATATTGAATTGTGAATTATTTAATTTGATGTTCAATTGTGATAAATTAATTATTCATGGACAATGTCATGTTTTTATAATAATACTCCTCAAATGAGGTGTGTTGTCTTCAGAATTACAAAGTGATGAGTAGTGGTTTATAATATTTTGGGCCATATTTCTTTGGTCCAACTTTTATGCTTTGATGTTATGATTGGGTATATGAAATTATTTAGACATTGACTTTAATGAAGTTATATTTTTCCCCTCCTTATATATATATAAATAACAAATAGTCCAAGATCCTTATAAGGGGTTGGGTTTCTAAATGAAAATAATTTCCCAATTAACCATGGTACCTTCAAAGTACCTCTTTGAAATAATAATTGAAATTTTATGTTTGAGTAGATTCAATGGAATATAATTAATTAATGGTTTAATCGTGATGGTTGTTTTCTTTAAATGAGTTTTTGATATAAATGGAATGGATTGTCATGATGTAATCCCATCATTAAATGATTTTAAATGTTTTATATAACATGACTTGATTATGTTAAATGGTTTATAAAGAATTACATGTTCTTTATGGTTTACATACTTGAATATAATAAATGTTTTATTTATAATGAATTATAAAGGGTGTAAAGGCAACAAAAAATATTTCTTGATTTATAAAACACATTTAATGAAATTTTGTACCTTGATTATAATGGATTTATTAATATATATCATAAGATACAATGACTCATAGATCAAATTATTATTATTCTTATATAATTATGCCTTCATATGGGTTGTGGAACAATGGTAAGGGTTTTTTGATCATGACGACATCAAGATCCCTTACATTGGGTGTAGTGCATGGAATCTCAAACCATTAATACTATATAGATGTTGGGCATGACAAAGCACGTCCCTTATTGAGTATTGTAATGGAGACACACTCACTAATGTTTGAGTGTTGACATAATGGAACACTCACCATGTTCAGTAATGATAAATACATCTCCCACTCCTTATGAGATATAGGGAATGTACCATTTTTTTGTGCTTATATGCTCGTTTAGAATGGTTATGGATGTTTGAGTTATGCCCTCGGTCTGCCAACTCCTAGTATTCCAAGTATATGGACACTTACGTCCATAAATACTTGGTTCATATAGGTGGATGAAATATATAACTATACTATGTATAAATTATGACTATATAACCTTGGTCATTGTTCAGACTCTTATTCTGATTGTGAGAGGAAGTATATTGAGTCTCCTAGGTTCCCATTGAAACCTGACCCGACTAATGTTTAATTATTTATTTAATCAACACTGTTTATTAATTTTGTATACCTACACTACTTTAATTTTTTTCATAGACTGGATTCTGTCATAGAAACCATTTTTGGAAACCTAGTAGTATTTTTATATCACACACTACTTGGGATACCATTACATTTGGGTTCTTGAGTATACCTTACATTTGTAGGACCATGGTTCATTACTTATTCTATTTAGCTTTTACTAGGGAGTTAGGAGAATAAAAAAAAGATGGATCTTGTTATTCCCTTGGGTATTTTTATTTATTTTCTGTATTTTTGTAATCTAATATATATTGTTGACTATTTTATGTATACAGTTATGGTTACGTAACATCATTTGGACATGCATGCATTATATATTATAATTTACCATAATTTCTATTTAGTTTATGTTATTCTTATGCTACTATATATTTCATATATTAATTCTTCTACTATTGTCTATTATTTATTATAAGATATACCTATATGCTATTCTGATCATGAGGGTATAGTCTCCCCACTATCACCTCCTTAGACCCTCACTGCTAGTTAGCAACATCTGGTGTATGGGGAGGTGCACATAAGGCCATGTGACCCACTTGTTCGATGACCATCTTAGTGGTTTGTTAGGCCAAGACCTTACATGAATCAACATATTCTATTTACTTTACTTTATTCTAATTAATTATGTTGTTTATGTTAATCTATACCATCCATCCCGTGAATAAAAAAATCATGAAAATTCTATAATTTACACATAAAAATGAAGGGGAAGTTTTGATTCCCCTACGTTAATCAATGTTTCAAGATTTATGTGAGAATATAAGAATAATACTAATTACCCACTAAGATCATAAAATGAATATCCTTAACTAACTATAAGACAATATCTGCTAGGAAAACCATAACCAAAGACCAGCAAACCAAAACCATAACCACTTTCATAGCTTTTCCCAAGAAATAATAAGAAGGGAGAGAGGAAGGAGGGGACGAAGAATCACCATGGAACATAAAGAAATGATATAAGGAATACAAGGGAAAATCATATGATAGGATAACTAAATATATAAAAATATGAACTTTTTAGTCACCTAGGGTGAAAAGAAAATTCATAGAAATATGGAAAATTTCAAGATAAGTCCTAAATTTATGACCATTATGGAAATTAAAGAATCACAGTGTTAAAGGAGAAATCACACCATAATGAATCATTTACTTATAACCCATGATGCATTACTTCCCAAAATCATAGAGACAAAATCCATTGAAACCAGTTTTATTAACAAGAGTTATGGTAAAACTATGACTACCACGCCATGAAATTTTAACTTTCAAGGATTACAATGAGACCCTCTGACACCACTCTCCAAACCTAATGAATCCAAAACATACCATGATACAATGGAAGGCACCATAGCATAAAGTACATCAGATAACAAGAGTCAAAAAATTGATAACACATGAATGAACTCCATAATGGGTATAACCACACTATAATCTCTTCTATGTGAGATTAAATAAGATTTATCATAATATTAACCTGAAACACCTCCAGATCATCATGAAACAACACCACTACTCATAATAAAACAAATCTTGTGTAGGGTAAACTAAAAGGACTCATTTATTATTAACACAAGTAACTCCCTATATATGATTAACTTGGAAACCTTTACATGTAACTATAACTCTTCATGTCATAATTATACCTCCACCATAAAATAGTGCAACCCCAAAACCCCATGATTGATACCCACAACTTGACACATAAACCATGCCACTTACCATCACTTCATGAAATGACACACCAAACTACTGAAAAAACATATCCTACATCCAACCTCCTAGGGAATAATACATTGGTAAATTTCTTAACACATACTTACAGCTAAAATTCCATCTCAAACTCTATATTCATTCCTCTAGTCTTCTCATGATGCCTTTAATGCATGAAAGAAACAAAGTAATGGGCCAATAAAGTCAATGATATTACATTAAATACCTATAAAATGATTCACATCCTCAAAACCACTGAGTGATATCTCTTAATTGGAACAATACATTACCAGAACATAACACAAAACTAAAATATATGATCTCAATAAATTTACAAAAAATTAAATATCTCAAAATCAGGGTAAAAAAGTTTCAAAATAGATCAATATATTGAGAAATAATTTGTGACTCATTTTCCCACATAATCTATTTCATACCTCTATGACTCTATAAATCATAATATAGGGGAATGGTCAACCAGTGTAAAACCTTCTCCCTATGATCATGAATCACAACTAGTTGCTCCATAAACATCGCATCATACTCTACCTCAAAATCACCCCAATAAATAACATGGGAATAATAAAAAATATATAAAAGAGTATGTGACACATAGAATACATCATTGATCTAGTAAAAATTATGAGTAAGGCATAAATAATACACTAACTTTTCAATATTCTCTAACACCGTGAAAGGACTGATAAATTGGGGAACAATCTTACTACCATGAAAAAACCTCCACCACCCATGATGAGAGGAAACATTCAAGAAACCATGATATCTAACCCCAAAATATTGGGGTATCCTTCCCTGACCTATATATGATTCTGATGGTATTGTTCTACTTTCACACAATCTCAAACCATATATACCTTCTCAGTCATTCTCTGTACCATATCTTTTCCAAGTACCTCCAACACTATCACCTCATCCAACATAATGTAGATCTCTAAAAATTCCCATTCAATTACTGGAATAAATCCATACCAATGAATGAGTGATATCTATTATTATAAGAAAATTAGACCAATGTTTGGTGATTCACTAATGATACTCAAAAGTATAAACCACATGATCACAAAATTTCATCTAACAACTTATTTTATTGCTCTATTAGACCATCTATTTGAGATAAAAAGTAGTTATAAGGAATAAATGGGATCCAAAATTATTCTAAAGGCCTCCCCATTCTCATAAGGTAAAACATGGATCTTGATTATAAATTATGTTCCAAAAAACCCCATAATGATTTACTATTTCATCCATATAATTCCTCGTCAAAAAATCCATGACAGTTTACTCACTAATTAGTAAGAAATGAGTTGACTTTATTAACCAATCAATAATCAAGCAAATAATATGAAATACACTTTTATCCCAACTAAAACTAATGATAATATTCATGAAAATATCCTCTCAATCCCACTAGTGAATATATAATGGATGAAAAAAGATTCTAGGAACATGATTTTATGCATCCACCCACTGAAAAAATGGCATCATGAAAAAAATCCACCACTGAATGCTTGATCCTTGGACACTAGAATTGAATGTTCATTATTTGATACAACATGGATCTACCGAGATATATTTCCAAATTTGTGCTATCAAACTCCTAAATATCCTCCTCTCACAATATCTATTATATGAACAACTTTGCGTGAAATAAAACTTGATGTTGATCATCCTTTGTCCATTAATTAGGTGCATCAACTTGAATGATGTGATCCTAAAACAAATATACCTATGAGTCTCCCAATCAAGACTACTCCACCATCTGTAAGGAGAATAATTTCACTTTCACCTGATATTAGAAACCTATTCCACCAGTCTCCTCTACATGAAGATTTATCATTGTAATATCCTATATCACTCTCTAGGAATATCCAAAATCTTTAATGAAATCTCCCCATGAATTTGTACTCATCACATGCACAACCACATTCCCTTTTCTTAGGGTGTAATAGATCTCACTATCAAAAAACCTAAAGAATACCACCCACCTCCACTAACTCATATTCAAATATCCTTTCAAAAATATATACCTCAAGATTTTTGGACATGTGAAGACCAGAAAACATTCACCAATAAGGTAATATATCCATAAATTCAAAGAAAACACCACTAATTTATACATGAGATCATGAGTGGTATAGTTATTATTGTGAGGGAATAAATTCCTATAACCTTATGAGATAATCACCCTATTCTATATTGAAACACACTAAATGGAAAGACAATAAGAATCACTAAAAACCTTGAACATGAATCATTTCTCAAGAAACTAAAGATTAGGATCATTTATCAACATCTTCTCAAGGTAGAAGAAACATATATAACATTTATCATTCTATAAAAAATTCTATTCCTTTTTATATAGTGATGTAAAATAAGGAAAAACACATGATAAATAATAGCATTAACATTTAATAATATCATGCTAGATTAAAGAAACACTAAATCTCAAAGAATTCTTATGTGCTACCCAATAAATCATTGTTTCTATCTTTGAAGGATTGAACAACACTCCTTGATGGGACACTATAAGGCCAAGAAAATTCACCTCTTGCATTCAAAACATGTATTTTTACAACTTTCTATAAATCATATAGTGTCAAAGGACTCCCAAAAATTCCTCAGATTCTTAAGATGATTCTTCTATGAAATCAAGTATATGAGAATTATGTTGATGAAAAATAATCTAAAATTATTTTTCTACTCATGAAATATATAATTAATTATTACTAAGAAAATATATTTGCCTTTTATAATAATGAAAAATAAACTACAAACTTAAAGTTCCCAAAAAAACACCTGGAACCAGTCTTTGATATTTCCTCCTCTTTAACCCTCATCCGATGATAACCAGAACATAGATCGATCTATTAATACCATCTATAACCCTTTATATGATGCAAAAAAATCATATCCCCTCATAAGGGGATAACAGTTCTTGACCATTAATAGGTTCAAAAGATGATAGTCTATGCATAACCTCAAACTACCATCCACCTTTTTGGAGAATAACACTGGATCATCCTATAAAGACACACTAGGATGGATAAAGACCTTATACAACAAATAATTTATTTGAATTCTCAACTCTCACAACTCATAAGGTGTAATTCGATAAAGATCCATGGAAATTATAGAGATTTTGGGTTGTAACTCTATCTAAAACTTGATATCAAATTGAGGGGTAGGGTTATAAAATCTTCAGGAAAAATATTTGGAAACTCCTAAAAAACCCTAGTATGATATCAAATTGAGGGGTTGGGTTATAAAATCTTCCGGAAAAATATTTTGAAACTCCTAAAAACCCAAGGAAGAACATCTTTTTGAACATAAATTGGCCCTGCTAGAGAACACCACGACGACCACACTTATCCTCATATCCCTAAGGGATAAAGAAACCATGGGATTTTTATCTGTTTATTCCATATCCACTTAGATAAAAAAAATTATTTTAACCTACTACTAATAAATCCTCATAGGTAATTGTTCTATAAGATGGAATATAATCTAACAACCCATGTGACACTAAACCCCAATAATGGTAAGGAACCAAAACTGATGATGGATATGACTTACACAAATAAATAAAAACTTAATAGAGATCTCTATATATTCATGAGAACTACCATCCCCATATAATTATGAAGAATATTATTAACATAGAAACCCTCTCAATCAGACCCTTAATTTCCCCAACATCCAATAGCCTCCATTTCTCACTCTACTCCTTGGAATGTTTTGATATATCTCTTATCATTATGAATCAAATCAAACATGTATACTATGACTCAAATATAACTTATTTAACACCTCTAAATATATTGGTAATATAAATTGGGTAACCTAATATTGGATAGTGGGGTGTTTCAACTTTTCAAAACACTAGGCTCTAGCCTCCACATATGGAAAAAAGTAGGGTAAAAGTAAAAAAGGTTATGGAACAAATTTTGATCTCCCAAATACTTATTCTCCCATTATAAAGTGAAATAAACTCCCACTAATTCACCATTTTCATATTTGAAGAATGAAACTATGAAAAAAAACTACATTAGGGAATCTTCCCATTGAATTTCCAACTCCCCGGGCTCCCCAAGGACTATAAACCATCACTGATGTACATCCCCTATAAATTGATTGATACCCAATGATATCCAATTATACTTTCTAGAATGTACTAGGCTAAAAGAAATCTATAACTCCTGCAGTAAACACTCCATATTCTGATTAGTCGTACTCCCATTATAGGTAGACAATCATTGAGGATTAAAATCACACAACATCTTCCTATAGGAATCATACTCCTCTACTAGGTTATCCCTCATATGGTTAACAATATCATCCTATTTCACATTTCATATCAGAAACACACATATAAAAAGACCACCGACTATCTCTATGACAAAAATGGAAAAAATCCTAACATGGGAATATTAAATTCATTCAGCATCATTTAATTGATTTATTTTAACTTTTCTAGAATTACCCAAATTCAAACCAAATTACATTCAATAATGATGAATTTACCAATCCTAGGTCTATACCTTATCATAGAATATTTGATATGCTCATGGTCCTTACATTAGATCATAGAGGGACCTAAATGCTTATATCTTAGCTAGTATCTATTTTTATGTCACATGCTAAGTTCATTTAATACTGTTTCCATACTATCCCATGAAATACTCCCTAGTTCCTAACTATAAACTATATTTCAACTCTCAGTAAAAGATTTAGTATGAATATTTCATGAAACACCCTCACTAGAAACCACTCATGGGCCAGTAGTGAAGACAAGTGTGACCCCCAAAGACTGCTTCCAATAGACCACATATTATGGACTAGCACTGAGGGTATAAGCACGAAATGGGAGTCATTACCCCTAAAAACCCCATAAAAAGATAAAACAACAATTAAATTCATATAATATAAATGAAAACTAGTGTAAAATTCATGAAAATTTTATACAAAAATAAGGTCTCTAAAATAATTTACCGATAGAAAAATTCTATGGCAGCAACTCCAATAACAACTCCAAGTCTCTAGATAGTAATATATAGATCTCTCACAAAATCCCTTCTTGAAACATATAAAATGGATTTATATATATAAGAATTATTATATAGGTGTACTCAGTAGGATTCTAAAAAAATCTCATGGAAATATTGAAAGAGAACACTAATTCTCCATTGATTAAATAATAGAACCAACAAACACCTAAATTAGGTCAACTACCACCCTACCTCATCAAGGATCACTCACCTAATATCAAATAGAAATATAGTAACATAGTATCAAAAGAATATATTTCAAGACGATACCTATAATTTACTTCCCAGTGATATTGTCACTCTCACGAACTAAGAACATATGTCACATTCTATAATCCCTTATATTTCTACATGTTCATATATCTGCATAACATGTCACGATTATTACCACATATCAACAATGATATACCACATCACCACATCACAACCACAAATAAAATCCTCATTATAGTAGGGTATCAAGAAAATGAACAACATCATCCTCTTTCCCTCCCCCATCCATGCACGACCCTCACTACACATCCAAAGCACAACCCTGAAACCATGTTATCAATTATATATTATCTATAAAAAACTAGCCATTACAACTCATATATATACACCTAAGTCCTCGATCTATCAAAATTCATACAATGTCTTAAAGGGAGAGTGGGGAAGAGAGATAAGTTTTCCATCTGGTCTATTTACAATCTGGATATTGGGGGAAAACCCCACAACTCAAAACCCTATATGTGTTAGTAAGGTAATTCAACTCAGGTGGTGGTGTATATGAAATAACAATAATATACAATGAATATCATATAGGCCCATATGACCCACCTAAGTGTTTATGCCAAACCAACAAAACCATCACCCATAATTACTATTACCTCATTACTATAACTTTCCAACAACCTCTACCATCAATACACCATAAATCAACCCCACCATTCCACAAAAGACTACCATAACAATCATAAAGTCCCCATTTAATCATATCATCTTGAAAATTTTCTAGAATTACCATTTACCAGTATCATTAAATTCATTATGTTATTTATCAATCAATATTTTACATCAATCCATTAATTAAAACACTCATCACATAAAAGAGTTCTTTATTCTTTATTCATATTATTTCTAGAATATACCATTTATCAAAAATAATTATTCTAATCCTTATTATTTTCAATTTAATATCCACCATTTATAAATTTTATCCCATCACTCATTGTCATTTCCATTAATTAAATATAAATTCTATTACATAGGGGAACTTTAACATAATCCTGTAATAATTGAAACCATAAAAACATAAACAAAAACACAATATATGCTAAATAATACTATAACCGACACAAAACTACTCCCTTTCTACACAACCATCCATGCCACCACTTTCATAACCGCACAATAGACCATATATCACTATTACGCCAATAACCAAACCAAATATTCCAATCCAACCACAAAAATAAAAAAAATACCTCTATTCGTAGCATGTGTTATCTTATATATAACCTAAAATTAAGAAAAACAAAGTTGTAATATAATTTAAAGAACACCCCTTTAATCATTCTTTCTCATAAAAGAATAATTTTGGGTTCAAACATCAATACTTCAATTTTATAATTCCTCTAAAACAATTTATTACCAACTTAAAGTGATTCACTCATTATAAAAGTTTATTTTAACAAATTGATAACTATATGAAATGTATTTTACAATATTAATCAAAAATCACTTAGAAAAAACATCAAACAATCCATAAATAAAAATATAAATATCATGGAATCTCAAAATGCACAATAGAATCACCTCGTTCCTTTAAATTTTCTTTAGTCCATTTCATTATCTTATATAGGTTAATCTATACCATCCACCCTATGAAAAAAAATCGTTATAATTTCAGAATTTACACATATGAAATATGAAAAAGTTTTGAATCCCTTACCTCAACTGATGATTCATAAATTATATGATAAAATAAGAAGAAGTTGAAATCCATACCAAGAACACCCATGGAAGATCACTAGTAACTATAATATAGTATGAATCATAAAAAATGTGACCAAATATGAAGAAAACCAAATTTAAAACACTATTACAACTTCTTTAAAGAAATAATTAAAAGAGAAAGAAATAAGATAGGAAGGAGAATCACCTTGGATAATAAGGAGTTGATCTATTGAATCTAATGGTACAAATATAATTAAATAATGGATAAATATCATCAAAGTTTCAACTTTGGTAACTTAGGGTTTAAAGAAAGTTAGAGCAATATAAATCAATTTGTGATAAGTCCTTAATTTATAAAATTTCTAGAAAATAAACAGTCATGCCATGAAAGAGATTATCACATCACAATAAATCTCTAATATGGAAACCACAACACATTAACTTCCTAAATATCTAATTTAAATCATATTGATACTAAATTTAATAATGAGGGTCACAATTTAACCAAAGCCACCATTCCATGAAACTAAAACTTATAAGGATCATGGTGCAATCCTCAACATCCTCTCTATAAGATTTATGTAACCCAACCAAACCATGATGTGATGGAAGGAAAAATGGTGCAACAGACCTTAGAGGAACAGAGATAAATAATTGACCACCTAAAACTTCACATTGAAACAATTATAACCATATAAAAATCTTAAAGACATGATACTAACCTATAGAACTTGTAAGATTAACCAAAAATACCTCAAGACCATCACAAAACAATACCACCCCCATGGAATAACCAAGATCACATTAGATAAACTAAAAAGGTCTCATGTTACATTAACCTAAGAAATTCACTATGTAAGATTAACTTGGGAACCTTCATACTATAATCAAATCTCTTCATCTGAAAACCATACTCCACCTCTAAAGAACGAAACATCAAAACACCATATCTCACACCCATTACCAAATTAAATAAACCATACTACGATCCATCACTTCATGTTGTAATATACCATACAGTATAAAAATCATATCCTCCATCAAAATATTGACATTACAATATATAAGGCCAATAAAAAACACATATTTATATCTGAAACTCCATCTCCAACTATATCATCCTCACTCCAACCTTCACCTCATGCCTCAAATACCCAAAAAAAAATAATGTAACATCCCATAAAATTCCATGCCATTATATTTCTATTTAATAAATCCTTATCTATAATTGGATATGAATTCCATTAGCATGATGTTACTTTGGATACAATATTTCATTTAGTGGAAATGTAAGTTTGGATCATGATTTGATCTTGAACCAAATTATTTTTCTTTTCATCACTTATAAATATATGGTGATACTCTCCAACCATAATTTTAATACAAACATAAATGGAGGGTGATCAGTGAATAATTCAAGGAATGAGAATAGGGATATGAATATCCTCCATGGTAGATTTGTTTAACATTCTTAGTTAATTTATTTGTATATT
The DNA here is from genome assembly GCA_963277665.1 of Viscum album. Classification (NCBI taxonomy): domain Eukaryota; kingdom Viridiplantae; phylum Streptophyta; class Magnoliopsida; order Santalales; family Viscaceae; genus Viscum; species Viscum album. The sequence goes on along the minus strand of OY728131.1, from coordinate 1,220,512,308 downwards.
TTAAATATTGAATTATATTAATAATTGAATGGAGTTGAATTATTTAAAATTAATAAGTATTATTGATAATAGATAAAATAATTAAAATTTTGAGATACTATAATTTCTAATGTATTCTTATTCTCCTCAGTTTCTCAATTATTTTGGAATATAGAGATCAGATTGTTGAATTACAATATGCTCAATTGAATAAATTTTATTGGTATGATATAATAATCGGTTTTCAATCCTATGAGTGAGAGGAAGGTTTTCCTTGATTTTTATAAGAATAAGCCTTGATATATCATTGTTGGGTTATTGGAATTTATATTACACCATCGGCTAATGGTTGAAGTAAAATTCTATAAACAAAATGGTAGATAACCTGGTGATAGAGTGATTGTGTGAGACCTAAGTGATATGGTCTGACATTAGAGTGCTGGTGAGAGGTTATTCATTATGGTAAGTAGTGGAAAGGAGGGAAAATGCATTGAACCTATCCTAAAATCCATATGTATAGACCGCGTTGAGTTTCTACATGACCAAAATAATGTGTACTTGTATGCTAGAAGCTGCTGAAAAACAATAGGGTATGGGAAATAAATCATTGTGAGCATGTGACCTATGTATCACATCATAAAATAACATATAAATCATATAAAATTCATAAAAGGTATAACATAAAATTAAAGAAAGGAACTTCAAAGGTAAACATACCATGGAAATTAAACAAATGGCATGTTATAACTGAATAAAACCCTTGAAAATCCAATGAGTCTTACTTAACCAAGGAGATCACCCATTGGGTCGATCATATAAAATAAAGAAACAAAACCAAAAAAAATCTATAAGTAAACTTGACTAATAGTACTCGGCCCACTTCAAATCTCTCTTCACATCCTCACAGTGCTCCTCCAGCTCATTCACCTATACTATGGCCCTTATCAAATCATTCATGTCAAACATCACTCTACATGTACAATAAGGTATATATTCAAGGTGTAATAATAATAAATAGTAGGCCAACAAATATGGTTTCATTAATTTAAACCAAGATATATGATAATTCATTTACTATAAGAAATTAAAGTATCAAATAATCTCATAAATACACTTGTCATATAATTGGGTATTTAAAAATTCACCCTAATGGTCGAATCATAAATGCTTTGAATGAATCTATAAAATGGGATAGAGTTTCCCAAATTATATCATTCTTGGTTACAATCATTGGGTAGAATAATCCTTAGAATCACTCATAGTAATCGGGTGTCCCACATCCATCCTGTGAAATATTAATAGGATTAAGTAGTTGATGTCCTCATCATCCGGCCTTGTAAGTATCGGGTTACCAATAAATATCCAATGAAATATCACTTGGTTTTGGAAACATTAAACCATTGTCATAAGTACCAAGTTTTCAGCATCCATCCTATACTAGGTTATAAGTATCAGGTGGCTTGTGTCCATCCTATCTATTCTTAGAGGCATCAAGTGGCTAACATCCATCCCAAACTATTACCGAGACTCCTTGGTAATTACTAATATTTACATATGGATATTCATCTTACATATAAATCATACAAATATAATATGGATCAGGTGGATAGAATTCATTCTGAACCACTCCCAATGGGTTCAATATCAACGATGTATGATCTAGCCACATCCTCTTGATCACAGAATCATACACATCCTCGATCCTCTTTAGACCACACAAAGAATAGTCTTGAACTGTATATGTACTTCAAGAAAATAAATGACCCACATAAACCTAATATCATGATAATAAATATAATAAAAATGGGAATCACCCTACATGAAATGTAACCCTAGTCTATAACCCACTGTACCTCATACAGAATTCATACTGACATAATCAACTCATTTCCCTCAGTCATATCATTGAACACATAACAAAGGTTACTAAAATTGATGTACATGGTGGGGATGGCCATACCATACATCCCACTAAACACTCACCTCTTTTATGATATCTATAATTAGATCACAACTATTAATTCCCATTACCAAGGCCATAAATCAAAGACATCACATCCAAATACATCCAATTACATGCCACTATACCACATTATCTTTTAATACTAGTCATCCTGATAGATGCCATATGTCTATATCATTTAACTCATTTAGATATCACATGTCACTCCTCACATGGTCCACCACTATAATCCACATTTACAACTCATAACATACTCTAACCCCCAATAAAAACTAATCATTGAGAAGTTACCTCACTATTTCACCCCTAGTAAAACACCCTTTGTGAAATGCCCCACCTCAACATAACCATGCTTCCAAATAAGAAATGCCTCATGGACTCAAGTGTGCTTACCATTCACCCGTGTAATGGCCCAGAGCCTCCTGGTCAATTACTTTTCCAAAATTATAAGTGTTGGGGTGTCCTAGATTCATCGATCTGTCACACCCATCAGCTCCACAGATCAGCTCCACCGATCAGCCTCACTGACCTGCTCCACTAATCAGCTTCACTGGTCAGCTACACATATCAACTACACTGATCAACTTCACTGATAAACTTCACAAATAATTTCTATATATTTGTTTCACCAAATCAGTTTCAGAGTTCAGTTTCACAGATCAGTTTCACCAAATCAGTTTCATAGATCGGTTTCACCAAATTGGTTTCACAGATCAGTTTCACCAAATCGGTTTCACAGACTGGTTTCACCAAATTGGTTTCACATATCAGTTTCACCAAATCGGTTTCACAGTTTGGTTTCACAGATCGGTTTCACATATTAGTTTCACCGTATCGGTTTCACAGATCAGTTTCCCCAAATCGGTTTCAGAGATCAGTTTCACCAAATTGGTTTCATAGATCGGTTTCACCGAATCAGTTTTATATATCAGTTTCACCAAATCTGTTTCATAGATCTGTTTCACCAAATCGATATCACAGATTGGTTTCACCAAATTAGTTTCACAGATTTGTTTCACCAAATCAGTTTCACAGTTTGGTTTCAGAGATCGGTTTCATCAAATCGGTTTCACAGATCAGTTTCACAAAATTGGTTTCACATATCAGTTTCACCAAATCGGTTTCACAGATCGGTTTTATAAAATCAGTTTCACAGATCAGTTTCACCAAATAGGTTTCACAGATCAGTTTCACCAAATCGGTTTCACAGATTGGTTTCACCAAATCGGTTTCACAGATCGGTTTCACCAAATGGGTTTCACAGATCAGTTTCACCAGATCGATTTCACAGATCGGTTTCACAAAATCGGTTTCATAGATCAGTTTCATCAAATCAATTTCACAGATCGGTTTCACCAAATCGGTTTCACAGATCGGTTTCACCAATTCGGTTTCATAGATCGGTTTCACCAAATAGGTTTCACAGATCCGTTTCACTGATCAGCTTCATAGGATCAGCTTCACAGAATCAGATTCACATGATCATCTTTTCCCAATCAGCTTCCTGGGATCAACTTCACCCGATCAACTCCACTAATCGGTTTTAACTATCAGTCTCACCAATCGGCCACAGAGGGTTGTTAGGATTTTCCTTCCCCAGTTTTTCCTATAACACTACTTTTAAGTCTTTTGACCTTTTTAATGTGGTTAAAAGCCATTTTTTGTGCCATAAATAATGTTTTAAATCCCCTAGGAGTGGGGTGACCTTCAATGGACCCGTTTTCCTCTCTTAAATTAACTACTTTAACACACCACTGTTTTGGCCACCCCTCCGATGAGAATTATTAAATAAAAAATTAATTCCATTGTGTGTAACCATCTAACTGTGAGGTGAAACAACGATCCACCTTTAAAGCTACTCAAGATCCTCATATCCTGTAATTCCATGATCTCACCTTTTTATCGTATGTGAATTCTTTCTTCCCGGATAGTATCTTTTACTTCTTCTACTTGGTGCATTTAGAGTCCCCCTTCCTGAGGCGAGTGGTGCGCCTGTGCTGAAGCCTTTACTGCTCATTATTATAGTCTTCCGAGTTCCTCCCCTGCAAGTCCCGCATCCATAATTGTTGGTTCCAGGAGAAAAACATCGATCTTTGATCATTCAACTAGGGGTTTTGCTTTGTCTCTCCCTAGTGTGTATCATGTGGAGTGGGTATGCTATTGTTTCTGTGGGGATGGATGAAACCAAACCTTAATGAAGATAATAAAAGGAATTTTAAATAATTAAGGGGGTGTTCTTGATGTTTTTGTTTTACTTCTTATCCTTGATTATGTATTTTGAATTGTATGGGCATATGCCCACTAAAAATCATGGTCGTTGGTGTTCTTTTCTTGTGCACTAATGAACCTATGTTTTTCTGCATATTTATGTGATTGAATGGGTGTAACATGGAAACTAGTTAATCACGTAAACTCAGTTGATTAAATGGATTCCCAGCGAATAATAATCCTTGTGTGATCACCCCGGTTAACCAAACAAAAATTTGGAACTGAATGAATGGCATATTCAAATTTGAAAACTCCCTTTCTCTGTTCTTGTGATGTCGAAAGTTGATGCTTGGGAAGTGACGTGGATGGGGATGTGATTCTCTATTGTGGTGCAGTTGTTGGATTTTGGATCTGAGACCATGTGGGGCTGTATGGTGGGTCTTGGTTTGGTTCCAATACTTCTAGGGATCTCACATATCCCTTTTGTTGTTGTGACTTTACAAGAGAACCAGGTGTCAATGCTTAATTTGTTGTTTGGCTATATTCCTTTACTTGGCTTGTGGTTATGCTTGTTAGTTTCCTAGTAGTGTAGAATTTACTTAAATGGAATTACTTGAATATGAAAACATGAATGGGTTCAATGGGGAATTGTTTTTCAGGAATGAGTTGTGATGGGGTTGTGGTTGTTAAGCTTCTTATGAATGAATAGTAATGAGGTTGATTATGTATAGGCTGGTTTTTGAAACCCTAGGTTAGAAGGAGTGCTTGTAACCTATATATATAATTGTAGTTCTTATTAAACTGATTTGTGTTGTTGATCAGTAAAACTGGTCTATGAATTTGATATGTGAATCTAATTAGTGAATTTGATCAGTGGAGATGATCAGTGAAGTTGATTAGTGGAGCTGATCTGTGGAGCTCATGGGTGGTACTGATCGATGAATTCTGGATACCCCAACACTTAGAATTTGGGCAAAGTAATTAACCAGGACGGTCTGGGCCATTACATCAGATACCTCTCAAAATTATTCTCACCCTCAAGAATACAAGAGTAACCCAAACAACCCCTCCTGAAGATAACTCTTGAGAAAAAACCACCCCAAACAGCCATACGAATCCCAAGGATCACATTTTCCTGACACACGGATCAGATAGTTCTTTCCTCCATGTCAAGATACTATCCACTTTGGGCGGTACTGACTCGCCCGCACGGGTTTAATCACATACACCTTAATGCATCTTGATTAGGGATCAGGTCCTCCCTTCCCCACATATCAGGAATTTTTATAACCATTCACAAGTTAAGTAAAAAAACATCTCATAAACCAAAAAGGTCATCATTACATCATAGTAGGTCACAAAAACAAGAACAACAAGGAAGGCTTGGAAAAACAACTCAAAACAGCTTTGGGTACTGGGCGCACATCTGAGCTTCTCACTCCCAAGTACTCTCCTTGAGGCCACTATGCCTCCACAACAAACTAACAAAAGGGATAGTTCATCCATGAAGAACTTTCTCCTTTCGATCCTCGATCCTCACTGGTCACTCCACGAATGTAGAGTCATCCCCTATATCCAATTCTCCCCAGTCAATGACATGGGAATCATCCTGTAGATATCGACGAAGCCGGGAGACATGCAAAGCATTGTGGATCCTTTCCAACTGATATGGCAATGCTAGCTGATATGCCACCTCACCGAATCACCCCAACACTTCAAAGTGCCCAATGAAAATAAGAGAGATTTTTCTCCCCTTTCTGAACCTTCACTGACCCCGTCGAGGATAAACCTTTAAGAACACATGGTATCCAAACTCAAACTCCAAGGGTCTCCTCCTACGATCGGCATATGACTTCTACCGGCCTTGGGATGCCTTCATCCTCTTACACACAAGATGAACCATCTCTATTGTGATCTACACTACCTCTGGGCCAAGAACACCTACCTCCCCAACCTCGGTCCATCACACGGGCGAACAACACGGCCTCCTGTACAAGACTTCAAATGGTGCCATGACAATAGTAGAGTGATAGCTGTTATTGTAGGAAAACTCTAATAAGGGAAAATGTCATTCTCATGATCCCCCAAAGTCCAAAACACATGCTTGTAGCATAACCTCCAGTTTATGGATGGATCGCTCTGTCTTATCATCTGTTTGGGGGTGGAAAGCAGTGCTAAGACGTTCCTGGGTGACAAAAGATTGCTATAAACCCATCCATACTCATGAGGTAAACTGTGCATCCCTATCCAATACTATGGACCTCATAACTCCAAGAAACCACACCAACTCAACCACGTATCTCTATGATAAGGCCTCCACCGCACTCGATTCCTTGATCGTGAGAAAGTGAGCTGATTTCGTCAGACGGTCAACCACTACCCAGATAGAATCATAACCTCCTTGAACCCTGGGTAGTCCTGTGAATAAATCCATCGATATGTCATCCCACTTCCACTCGGGGACATCTAGAGGCTGAAACAAACCTCCTGGGACACGATGTTCATCCTTCACTTGCTGACATACCAAGCACCTTTCCATGAACTTCGCCACTTCCCGTCTCACCCCGTGACACCAAAACTGTTCCCTCGGGCCTCAGTACATCTTGGAAACTCTAGTGTGTACCACTATGAGTGAGTTATGGAACTCACAGATAACTCCCTCATGCATCATCTTTGGGAAAAAAACTTCCCTCGGGAAGGCATCTGATTTTTACCATCCTCTGACCACCCTTCTGGAGCATTGCCTTGGTTAACCCGATCGTGCATCACTTCACTCTCTATGTCTCCCCACTGAGACTCCTCCACCTACCGTAATAGAAAGGACTACACTGTCATCTAAAATAGACAACCTCTACCACCATCCTCCCTTGTATCCAGGAGCAGGGAAGACATCTCCTTCATTACCTTACAAGCATACACAGATTCCTGAACAGCTTCCCTCTCTGACTTCCGGCTTAAGGAATTAGCCACAACATTCCCATTACATTCATTCTAAGAGATCTCAAAGTTGTAGTCTTGGAGAAACTCCACCCACCTTCATTGTTGCAATTTCAGGTCTCGCTGGGTAAAGATATGCCTCAAACTATTGTGATATGTGAATACCACAAAGTGATCCCCGATGCGGTAATGCCACCACAACATCAATGCGAACACTACTGTTGTCAACTCTAGGTCATGGGTGGCATAGTTATGCTCATGAGGACGTAACTTCATAGAACAATAAGATATCACTCCCCATTTCTGCGTCATCACACACCCTAGGCCTAGTCCAGAAGCTTCACAAAACACCTCAAACAATAGCCCTTCCTCTAGTAACCTCAACATTGGGGAACTAACCAACTTACCTTTTAGATAATTTAAGGCTTCCTGGCACTGCTCACTCCACACAAAGGCCTGGTCCTTTATAGTCAACACTGTCAAGGGAGCTGCAATTCGAGAGAATTCGGGTACAAACCTCCGATAATAGCCTGCCAGACCCAGAAAATTGTGAACCTCCATCACATTCATGGGGGCTTCCCAAGAAAAAACTACTTCCACCTTTAATAGATCAACTGCTACCCCTTTTTGAGATACCACGTGTCCAAGTAAATGAACTTCTCATGTCATGAACTTAAATTTGGAAAATTTCCCATAGAACTGGTGATGTCAAAGGATTTCCAAGACTATCCTGAGGTACATATTAAGTTTCTCCTCTGGTCTTGAGTAGATCAAAATGTCATAGATGAACCGAATGACAAAACAGTCCAAAAACTTGCAAAAAATAGAGTTCATGAGGCCCATGAACACAGTAAGTGCATTCATAACACTAAACGACATGACTACAAACTCAAAGTTCCCATACCTACACCTAGAAGATGTCTTTGGAATATAACTATACTTCACCCTTACCTGTTGATACCTAGACCGTAGATTGATCTTAGTGAACCAACCTGCTCCCCTCAACTGGCCAATGAGATCATCTATCCTTGGAAGAGGGTAATGGTTCTTTACTGTTAATTGATTCAGTCTCTGATAGTCTATGCACAGAATGAGATCACCATCTGTCTTCTTTGCGAACAATACTAGAGCACCCCATGGCGACACGATGGGTCAGACAAAACCGTTCTTCATCAGATCGTCAATATGGATCCGCAACTCCCATAGCTCAGAAGGTACCATCCGATAAGGAGCCAAGGAAATCAGACGGGCACCGAGTTGGAAGTCTATCTCGAACACAATGTCACGTCGAGGGGATAGAGTCAGAACCTCCTCGAAAAAATGTCTAGGAACTCTATAACAACTCTCGTAACATCAATCATCTCAGCATCCACTGATTCTACTGAAATCTCAGCCAACATAGAAAGAAGATATTCCACACGATGTCTGCCCAACTGAAAACTTCTCTAGCCAACAACAGCCACATGATGTCCATCCCCATCAGAGAACATGACTCTTCTCGAGAAGCAGTCGATAACGGCGTGCAAAAAAACAGCCATTCAATTACTTGTATGACATCATATGGCTTCATTTGTAGAAGAAGAAGGTCCCCAGTAGATGGATACATCCCCAATTTCAATCAACATCCTCGATAAACATCAAATAAACTAGTATAACCCCCAACTGGCGTACTCAGCACCAGGGGCATGGAGAGTCTCTCTATTTCTAGGCTGAAGGCATAGGCTACATCGGGTGTAACAAAGGAGTGTGATGCTCTTAAATCAAATAAGGCACAAGCAAGAGTTATAAACAAGTTGATCGTACCTCAAATGACTTATGGACCTACTGGAACTGCTACCTCTACGACGTGCAACTGCCCATGCCTAGCTCCTCTACCTCTCAGTTTCTATATGCCTCCCAGACCACGCCCTGGTCAAGGTCCTTTAAGAGAACCATGGGGTCAGCCTCTTATTGTCACATATACTCTCAGAGGAGCGGGAGCTTGCAGTCCCTGCTGATGCTGCTGAAAGGGTCTGGCTGGAAATTACTACAGCTAAGTTGGGCGTTGAACATGCCCACCCCCACTATACTACACTCTATCTAGGCACTAATTCTGAAGGTGCCCACATCTTCCACAGATGAATAACCTTGGTCCTTGGCTTGCGAGGAAAGGTAGAGGACTGGGAGATAGAAATTAGAACTACTGGGGCCTGCTCCCCACTTGTCAAAACCTAGAAGGCCCTGATGTTAGAGGTCTGCTGCTGACGGTCTTCCCCTTTGATGAACTCCACTGGCTCCCCTCTCGCGGTACACCTCATAGCATGTGCATACTTTCTACCACTTCAGCCTTCTTCTGGACCTCCAAGTACGTCAGTTGGGTGAAGGGAGTAACAACATACTGAAAAGAAGGTCGGAGTGCCTCCTCTATACATCTTTCCCGATACTCCTCATCCTAAAAAAGGTCCGGAGCAAAATGAAGTAAATCCTTGAACTTGATCCCAACTCCCTCACTGACATGCTCCCCTAGTTAAGGGAGAGTAGCTCCTGCCACTTATATTTCTTTAACATGAAAGAGAGGAATTCCACCCTGAATTCCCTCTCGAAGTCGATCCACAAAACTTCAGTCTCCCTCTTCTCCCCAAGATATAGAGTCCACCATTGACGGGCTGCTCCATGCATCTGGCTTATAGACAGATGAACCCAGTACTCCGTCGGAGCCTATATCAAGCTGAAAACTATCACCATCTCCTCTAGCCAGCTCTTTTTCTCCATGTTCGAGGTATTGCCCTTGTATTTCCCAAAGTTATGCTGCTGAAAGTCACGAAGCATCCTCTACCACTGACCATCCTCCTCCTCTCGGTCAGCCCTCTGCTGGTCAGCCAAGTCAACCTTCTGAGCCTTGATCTCCCGCACTACTCGTGGTCATCATCCAAGTGTCATTGTTGTAAGGTAAACAAGGAATTCCTAAGCCCGAGTAGTGTAGAAGATTTATTTTAAATTTTTCTTAGACTTCTTATTCATTTTAAATCCCCCAAATACCCAAGACACACAAGAACATAAGTCATTATGATTCATTTACCTTTCCTAGGGTCTCTACCCAGCAATCGGTGTAGCCTCACTTGGTCGTTCGATAGGCCCAGAGTCCTTGCATCAGATCACGGGGGGCCCTAAAATCCCATGTCCTAGCCAGTCTTCCCTATCCTCTTTCATGCACCAAGATTTCCTAGCACTATTTCCCTACCATCCCATGAAATCCTCACTATGCCTAACCCCGAGCTCCATCCTATCTCTCAACCCTCGCCTCTGATACCATTCTGTCATGACCTGCCTTCACCAAGATGAGAGAAGGGATAACAGATTGCCAGACCCTTCCTTCTTCCAGTTGAAGGATAGATAATGATCATCGAGACCCGCATTCAATAGGTCCTGGAGTGGCGACTAGAACCTAGGGTATATAATCACACACAAAATGGAAGGCATTACCCCTTTTTTAATAAGATCAAGAGATAATATAGTAAATCGCAACAACACCAAAACTGAAGGTAAAAGTAAATCCAAAAGCAAACCATTCTCATATGCATTTTAAAAAGTAGATTCTAAAAAATTACAAGAAAACCCCAATGGATTGTACCAGAAAAAGAAAAACAACAACACCAACTGTCCCAACGTCCAAGCTAGTACGGTCCCGCACGATCCCTGATGTCCTCCTGGAAACCTAAAAGTAGTTTATATACATAGGGTGATTATATAGGTATACGCAGTAGGGAAAACCAAGGTCTCTTGTGCACAAGTGGGGAGTCATTCTAATGCCCCGTGGGAAAAGGAGATAACCAGATCACCTAACAAAGAAACTATCCACCCTAAACCTTACCAAGGCACACTCCCCGAATAACGCAAGTCAAGTAAAGTAATAGTAATAGAACATAGATATTTGTGTACCCCGCACCACTTTCCAACTAGATCATGGTTTCACCTCATGGTTAGACAGTTACACACGATGGAATTAATTGTTTATTTAATAATTCTAATTGAAGGGATGGCATTGGGACTGCGGTGAGGATAGAGGGAGAGGTTTGATGCACATTATGTCCTCAATAACTAGTGGGAAAGTGGTGCAGGGTACCCAAATATTTGATGTGCTATTACTATTACTTTACTTGACTTGCGTTATTTGGGGAGTGTGCCTTGGTATGGTTTGGGGGGATAGTTTCCTTGTTAGGTGCTCTGGTTATCTTCTTTTCTAACTGGGCATTAGAATTCCTCCCCACTTGTGCACGAGTACCCTTGGTTTTCCCTAATGAGTATACCTCTATACTTACCCTACATATATAAACTTCTTTCAGTTTTCTAGGAGGACATATGGGATCGTACGGGACCATACTAGCTCGGAAGTTGGGACAGTTGTTGTTGCTGTTTTTATTTTTCTGGTACTTTCTTTTGGGGTTTTCTTGTACTTTTGTAGAATATACTTTTTGACATGCATATGAGAATGGTTTGATTTTGGATTTACTTTTACCTTTAGTTTTGGTGTTGATGGGATTTACTATATTATCTCTCGGTCTTATTAAAAAAAAGAGGCAATGCCTTAAATTTTGGGTGTGATTCTATACCCTTGGTGCTAGTCACCACTCCGGGACCTATTGAAGGTGGGTTTTGGGGGTCATTATCTCTCCTTCAACAGGAATAAGGAAGGGTCTGGCAATCTGTTGTCTCTTCTATCTTCTTGGTGAAGGAAGATCGTGACAGAATGGTATCAGAGGTGAGAGTAGAGAGATAGGATGGATCTAGGGGTTAGCACAGTGAGGATTTCATGGGATGGTGGGGAAACAGTGGTAGGAAATCTTGGTGTGTGAAATAGTCCAGGGAAGACCGACTAGGACATGGAATTTTAGGTCCCCCTTGATCTGATGCAAGGACTCTGGGCCTACTGAACGACCAAGTGAGGCTACACTTATTTCAGGGTAGAGAATAAAGGAAAGGTACATGCATTATAATGACTTGTGTTCTTGTGTTTCTTGGGTATTTTAGTGATTTAAAATTAATAATAAGTCTAAGAAAAATTTAAAAGCAATCTTCTACACTACTTGGGATTAGGAATTCATTGTTCACTTTGCAGCAATGGCACCTTGATGATGACCACGAGTAGTGCGGGTGATTGGGGCCCAAGAGGTTTACTTGGCTGATCAACAGAGGGATAGATGAGAGGAGGAGGACAGTCAATAGAAGAGGATGATTCGTGCCTTTCAGAAGTAGACCCTCGGAAAATATGAGGTAAGTACCTTGTATATGGAGATAGAGAGATGGCTAGAGGAGCTGGTGATAGCTTTCAGCTTGATCTGTTCTTTGATGGAGTACTGGGTTCCTCTGGATGTAAGCCAGATTCAGGGAGAAGCCCGTCAATGGTGGACTCTATATCTTGGGGAGAATAGGGAGGCTGAAGCTTCATAGGCTGGCTTAGAGAGGGAATTCTGGATGGAATTCCACTCTTCCATGATGAAGTCGGAGAAGAGGCAGGAACTACTCTCCCTTCAACAGGGGAGTATGTTAGTGAGGGATTTGGGGATCAAGTTCAAGGATCTACTTTGTTTTGCTCCATACCTTTTTCTGGATGAGGAGTCTCAAGCGAGACTGTTGGAATCACCTGTTTTGATAATCCCAAATCATGCTTAAACATTAATTATGATATATTAAACCTTTGCATTAATCTTATTATTCTATGCTTAAACGTATTTTATTCTAAACAGTTCATATTCTTACTCTCATAACTTTACTGTAACAGCTTACAGTAGTATTTACATAAGTTTGGTATTGTTAGCTAACAGTCAGAGTTTTTCTTCTCAAAGTCACAGTTACAGTTAACTGTCACCTTAAGTTACTGTTGCAATAAGTTCACAGTTACAAGGTTACAGTCGAAGACTAATACAAGCTTACAGTTACGAGTCTACTGCTATCTATTGTCAAAGCTCACAGACAAAGGTTACAGTTACAAGACTTCTGCTCAAAGTTTTCTCTGCTCAAGTTCACAGTCGAACAAGTCTACAGTTGAAACAAGTTCGCAGACGAACTAGCCTACAGTCATAAGTCTACAGTCAAGGTTACAGTTAGACAACTTCTGTCTACTAAGTCTACAGATGATCGAAGTCTACAGTTGACAAAGGTTACAGCTCTACAAATTTGATGTTACAAGTCTACAGTTAGAAAGGCTACAGTTACATGGAGTAAAAGCTACCATTGCAAGCCTACAGACAGCAAGCCTTTTGTTGAAGTCAGCAGTCAGAAGGAAGTCCACAGTTGGAAGTCCACAGTTGGAAGACCACAGTTGAAGTCAACAGTGACATACATTCTCGACTCACTGTTTTAATTTCTTTATTTCCTACATTTAATTTATTTTACTTATCTAACGGTCATATCATACATTTTGATGATTTGTCAAATATCTGATAAAGGTTGTCGGATGTCAGGAACCCGTACCTCATACCTGCTGAAAATAAATCTTTTCTGTCCCCTGTCGGGAGATAAATACAAGAAGACTACGCTGCCCATGAATAATGCGAATGAAAACCAGAGAAGTGCGTGGTGGACGAAATATACCAGAAACACAAGAAGATAAAAACGAGCTCCATCAAGAACACAGAGAAGCATATAGCAAATCAAGTATACTCGAGAAGTGTTCTGTGCATACAAGAAGAACCCTGAAGAACTTCATCGACTACATTCTCACTACCTGTGAACCTGAAGCATACGACACTCTGTTTCTCAAACAGAAACGAGAAGAGGAATCAAACTCTCTTCTGATCGAATACAAGAGCTACACTGAGATCACCAGAACCACTTCTAAACTCTACATCTCTTGTTCTGTGATTTATTCTACATTTTGAGCAGTGTGTGTTATCTGCTGTATTAAACACACACACTGACTCCTGTACTTTCACGGGAGGATCTGTAAATCCTCAGCAAATCTTTTTGCACTCCATTTCCCACTGTGGATAGTGGTAGAGGTCTTGTGACCTGGACAGCTTGCTGCTGTTGTTTGTTTTCCCACGAAGAACTGTGGTAGAGGTCTTGTGACCTGGAAAGTGTGTTCACTGTTGTTAACCCCGATCCAGGGTGTGGATCATTCTTATATAAAATTTGAGAGGACTAAGTCTCGGCTTGAGACTGAACCTCTTGGTTAATTTTCTGTGCTTATAGTTATACTCTATATCCATACTACATATTTATTTCATATTCCGCTGCTATTACTTTGAAATATAATCTATCTTCAAAGCTACTTTGATAATTAAATTCGCAAGTGTTTATATTTGTTATAAATCAGTAAGTTAGTTTCAAAAGTTAATTTAATCATAAGATTAAGTTAACTGAGAATTAATCAATCTTTGAGAAACTAATTGAACCTTTATAATCTATATAAATTCACTACAGTTTAATTTGTTTTTGAAATTGGGGGATTTTAATAGAAATTGTTTTTAACAGAAATTTTAATTGGAACTCAATTCACCCCCCCTCTTGAGTGTCCACTCCGACCAACATTTGGTATCAGAGGTTGTGTTTATCTCTGTTATACTTGCTCAAAGTTTTATTTTAACTCTCTGTTTTTAAACTGTGATTGTAGTTTTATCTAAAAGATCTTAAATTTCTGTTAGTTCTAAATTTTATCTCTTTAAAACATTTTCTAGAATTTCCTTATGGATAATAGACTAGAAGGTGCTGCTACTAACAGGCCACCCTTCTTTAATGGTGTGAATTATGCCCAATGGAAGCTCAAAATGAAAATTCATTTGGAAAGTATGGGTTTTGATATTTGGACTTCTATAGAGTCTCAATACAAGATTCCAGAAACTGAAAGAATAACTTGGGATGAACCTACTAAAGTAGCTTACAATAATAATTGTAAGGCTGTGAATGCTCTCTACTGTGCTCTAGGAGATGAGGAGTTCAATAGAATTTCTGCATGTAAAACTGCTTTTGAAATCTGGGACACCTTAGCTGTTTCTCATGAAGGAACAACTAATGTCAAGGAAATGCGGTTAAACACTTATACTATCAAATATGATAACTTTAAGATGAAAGCTGATGAACCTATTTCTGATATGTATCTCAGGTTTAATGAGATAGTCAACACAATGAGCTCACTCGGGAAGATTGTTCCAGCAAAGGAGCAAATCATGAGATTATTGAGATGTCTGCCTGACAGATGGAGAGGCACATCCGTTTCAATTAGAGAATCCTGTGATATTGGAACTTTGCCTGTCAAGGAGTTAATTGGTAAGCTGATGATGTACGAAGAAGAGCTAAAGGTGAATAAAGAGGAAGATGAGGAACCAAAACGAAAATCTGTAGCTTTTAAGTCTACTGCATCAAAGAGAAAAGACAAGGAGAAAGTGCATATACCAACTGAAAGCTCATCTAGTGAAGACTTAGATTCTGACAGTGATGCTGAGATGGCACAAATAGCAAGGAGATTCAAGAAGTTCTATAGGAAGAAGAAGTTCTTCAGAAAACCGAACTACAAGGGTAAGTATGATAGACAAGGTAAGTGGAAGAAAGATTGGAAGAAAACTGATAAAGAAGAAGACATAGTTTGCTATGAATGTAAAAGGAAAGGACACATCAAAGCTGACTGTCCTAAGTTAAAATTCAAGAAGAAATATGAGTACAAGGACAAGAATTATAAGAAAGCTATGAAGGCCACCTGGAGTGCTTCAGAAGACAGCACAAGTGAATCAGAATCCAGTGATTCTGAAAGAAATCATGCTAATATGTGTTTCATGACAAACACATCTCAGGTAACCTTAGACACTCCCACTTTAAACTCTTATTATTCTGAAGGTGAAGCAGAATCTGGTTCTGATTCTGAAAATATGTCTAAAGATGAATTGACTGAATACTGTAATATGCTGGAAGAAACGTGTAATGAATTAAAGGATAAATATAAGTCTTTAAAGAAACAGCATGCTCTTACTGCAAGTGTCAAGTCTGCACTTGATGTAGAAAAAGAGAAAAATGTTCAATTATTAAAGGAGAATACAGAACTGAAACTATCTAATGAACAACTTAGAAAGGACTTAGAAACATTCACAAATGGAAAAGATACTCTAACCCAACTGCTAGGAAAGCAAGTTGCACCTAAGTATGCTACTGGCTTGGGATACCAACCTGGACAAAGACAGTTTGCTAAAACCCGATTTATTAAGTCTGGAAAAAATCCTGCTAGTTCCAGTTTTGGAAATTCATATGCCTCAACTGGTTATTTAAATAGTTGTAGATCAAATAAAGTATATCTCTCTAAATCTGTTGCATCTATTAATTGTATGGGACCCATAAAACAAATCTGGGTACCTAAATCCTTGATTGCTAACATATCTGGACCCAAGAAAATCTGGGTACCAAAGTCATTTATTGTCTAATCTGTTTTGTAGGAAATCTGTTTGAAAAGCAATTACAAGAAGGTATGGTACTTAGAAAGTGGATGCTCAAGACACATGTCTGGGGACTATTCATGCTTCAAAAGCTTAATAAAGGTTGATGGAGGATATGTCACTTTTGGTGATAACTCAAAAGGAAAAATCATCGGCTTAGGCCAGATTGGTAACACTGACTCAGTATTAATTTCCAAAGTTTTATTTGTCGATGGACTTAAGTACAACCTACTTAGCATTTATCAATTGTGTGATGATGGCTTTAATGTCAAGTTTGAAAACAATTCTTGTGATGTTTATAATTCCAAAAATGCTTTAATATTTTCTGCCTTAAGAAATGAAAATGTTTATGCTGTTGACTTAAACACTTTAGCTAAACATAATGTTACTTGCTTAAATGCTTTTCATAAAGAGTCTTGGCTGTGGCATAGGAGATTAGGACACTGCAACATTCACTCACTTAGAAAACTCTCTAAGAAACACCTAGTTAGAGACTTACCTAAGCTTGAATTCCCAAATAGCAAAGTGTGTAATCCCTGTCAAAAGGGAAAACAACACAAAGTTTCTTTTAAACCAAAGAAAGAAGTTTCAACTTCTCAACCACTTGAACTGGTTCACATGGATTTGTTTGGACCATCAAGAATTTCAAGTCTAAATGGGAAGCACTATGTTTATGTTCTTGTAGATGACTTTTCTAGATATACTTGGGTATACTTTCTGGCTCATAAAAGTGAAGCCTGCTCTTCCTTTGTTAAATACTCTAAGTCTGTAGAAAATCTTAGTGGACTTAAGATTAAGACCTTGAGGAGTGATCATGGCCGTGAGTTTGAGAATCAAGAATTTGAATCTTACTGCTCACACAATGGCTATGCTCACAATTTTTCTGCTCCTAGGACACCTCGACAGAATGGTGTAGTAGAAAGAAGAAACAGAACCCTGCAAGAAATTGCTAGAACTATGCTTAATGAATATGACCTGCCAATTTACTTTTGGGCTGAAGCTGTTAATACAGCTTGTTATGTCATTAATAGAGTCTTGATCAGACCTGTTTTAAAGAAAACCCCTTATGAGTTGTGGGATAATAGGAAGCCTAAGGTTAATTACTTTAGAGTTTTTGGTTGCAAAGTCTTTATTCTGAATACTAAAGATAATCTTGATAAATTTGCTCCAAAAAGTGATGAAGGAATTTTCCTGGGTTACTCTATGTCTAGTAAAGCCTATAGAGTATTCAATAAGAAAACCAAATGTGTGGAAGAATCTGTTCACATCAAGTTTGATGAGACTGATCCACATGAATCTAAAACTTCTCTTGAAGATGTTGAAGAAGACTTATCTGTTCTGAACCTAAATGACAAATCTAAAGAACCTGTAGTAAAAACATCCAGTTCTGGACTTTTTCCAGAATCTTCCTCTGTGGAACCCGAACCTATAGATGAACCTGAAATCTCTAGTCCAACCTTTACCAAATCAACTAGGATTCTAAAGAATCATCCTTTAGATGCTGTTGTTGGTAATCTTGATAGAGGAACACAAACTAGAGCTTCTCTAAAAAATCAGGTTGAACATCAAGCTTTTCTTTCACAGCTTGAACCCAAAAATGTCAATGATGCTATCAGTGATGAATTCTGGGTAATGGCTATGCAAGAAGAACTAAATCAGTTTGAAAGAAACAAAGTTTGGGAATTAGTGGAAAGACCTAAAGACACTCTTACCATAGGCACTAAATGGGTGTTTAGAAACAAAGTTGATGAGTTTGGAAATATAATCAGAAACAAAGCTAGGCTAGTTGCACAAGGGTATAGTCAGGAAGAAGGAATAGACTATGAGGAAACCTTTGCACCCGTGGCTAGACTAGAGGCCATTAGGATATTACTTGCTTATGCTGCTCATCTGAATTTCAAACTATATCAAATGGATGTTAAAAGTGCTTTTCTAAATGGATATATAATTGAGGATGTATTTGTGGAACAACCTCCTGGTTTTACAAATCCCCATTTTTCTAATCATGTTTTTAAACTATCTAAAGCTTTATATGGTTTAAAGCAAGCTCCAAGAGCTTGGTATGATAGGCTCAGCTCTTTTCTTATTTCAAAAGGATTTACTAAAGGGATAGCTGATCCTACTCTTTTTATTAAATGGATTTCTAAAGATGTCTTAATAGTACAAATCTATGTGGATGATATTATTTTTGGATCTTCAAAAAATTCTTTATGTGTTGATTTTTCAAAAATAATGCAAAATGAGTTTGAAATGAGTTTAATGGGAGAACTCAAATTTTTCCTTGGATTTCAGATCTTTCAAAATAAAAATGGTACTATTTTGAACCAAAGTAAATATATTAAAGATCTTCTAAAACGTTTTTCTTTGGATGGCACCAAAGGCAGTGACACACCTATGAGCACCACTTGCAAGTTGGACAGTGATGAAACTGGTGAACCAGTGGATCAAACCAATTACAGAGGTATGATAGGTAGTCTACTGTACCTTACTGCCAGTAGACCTGACATCATGTTCAGTGTATGCATGTGTGCTCGATTTCAAGCCAATCCAAAAGAGTCTCATTTGACTGCTGTTAAAAGGATTTTCAAATATCTAAAACATACTCCCAATTTGGGATTATTTTATCCAAAAGGACAATCATTTGATTTATTAAGTTATTCTGATGCTGATTTTGCTGGCTGCAAGTTAGATAGAAAGAGCACCTCTGGAACATCTCACATTTTAGGCAAATCACTAGTATCTTGGTGTAGTAAGAAGCAGAATTCTGTTGCATTGTCTACTGCCGAAGCTGAGTATATAGCTGCTGGTAGCTGTTGTGCACAAATCTTGTGGATGAAACACACTTTACTAGACTATGGATATCAATTCAAACATGTCTCTATAAGGTGTGACAATACAAGTGCTATTAACATTTCAAAAAATCCAGTATCTCATGCTAGGACAAAACATATTGATGTGAGACATCACTTTCTGAGGGATCATTATCAAAATGGTGATATCACTCTTGAGTTCATTGGCACTGAACATCAGTTAGCTGATATTTTTACAAAGCCTTTGAATTCTGAGAGATTAAGTTACATCAAACATGAGTTAGGTATGATTAACTATAGCACAGTTGAAACCTCACAGTTGAAACCTCATAGTTGAAACCTCACAGTTGAAACCTCACAGTTGAAACCTCACAGTTAGACCTCACAGTTGAAACCTCACAGTTAGACCTCACCGGTGTACCTCACTGTTACATCTCTCTGTAGGCTGTTTCGCTGTTTAATCTTATTTTATTTTTGCGGGAATTCGAACCGTTTCTTTTCTTTATTCTTTTATTTCTAAATCCCTAAATGATAAAATTGAGAACATCGAACATATCTCAATCCACTCATCTCGACCCTTGCTCTCTCAAGTCCTAAACCCTAAACCTTCAACCGAACCTCGAAACCTCATTCAGTTCCAATGGCCAGAACAAAGCGACCCCCGACTGTTAACGAAGATGCACCAATGCCGAAGAGGACTCAAGTCGAATCCAGTGGCACCGGGAACGCCTCGATAAGACCTGTTAATCCACATCTGACTAAGAGAGAAATAGTTGCTGAGAAGGAGCTAAGTGAAGAGTGGATTTTATCGAGCAGATCATTAGTACTGGTAGTGCTTAATGATCAAGGATGGACCGAATGCTTCGCAAGCAATAATGGACCGTACTACCCGAAGCTGGTGAAGGAATTCTATGAATATCTACAGTTCGAGGAAGAGGATGATCTGCATAAACTAATATCCAGAGTAAATGACAATGAAGTCAGTTTTTCATCCGCTGAATGGGCTGCTTGTTTAAGAGTTCCACATGAGGGTATTTACAACTACTATTCTGGAGCGGCTCCTCCAAATAGTAGAATCTTTGATCATGAGACAGCTCTGGAAGAATTGACAGACAATGGCACTGTAAGGAAGATTATTGCTACTGAAATGAATGGAGAGGACAGGCTTCTATTTAAGTTTATCCAGCATGTACTGAGTCCTAAAAGAGGAGATTTTGCAACTCTGAAGCATCAGGATATTTACTTGATGTACTTATTAAAACATGGAAGGAAGGTCAACCTTTGTAGGTTGCTGATGGCTCAGATGGAGGACATGATAAAGGAAAGCTCAAAATCAAGTGCCTTGTTTCATGCTAAACTCA
The DNA here is from genome assembly GCA_963277665.1 of Viscum album. Taxonomy (NCBI): domain Eukaryota; kingdom Viridiplantae; phylum Streptophyta; class Magnoliopsida; order Santalales; family Viscaceae; genus Viscum; species Viscum album. Next base: position 1,220,491,652 of record OY728131.1, on the reverse strand, counting down.
TTTCGGTTATGTTGAAAGTGAAAGGTGCAGCTGGAAGTCAGGAAGAGTTGATAGTGGCAAAGAACAGTGTATGTATGTCGAAAGTAATCTGCAAATTCATGAAGATCAGTTGGAATCCCTGGAAGAAATCATGGGTGAATGATGAGGAGAGAATCTATGAGAATTTTAGCCCTTCTAATCATCCCTCTAGACCGAGAGATAGGAGAGATCCAGGCTTAAAGCCTGATGAGCCTGAACCTGTATACTCAGATGATGAACAGACTGCAGTAGTTGGTGACTCTGCAAGAGAGAACACTCCAATTGATGAAGGGAGTGATCCTGATACTACTCACAGTCCTGTCAGGACAGTGACGTTTGGAGCAGCAAGCCCTCCAAAAGAACTACCCAGTAGAGAACCTGTTCTAAGAGACAGTGAGACTGAGACTACAGAAGAAGAAGAAGAATCTCAATATTTTGTCAAGGACACCTCTGATGAGGGTGATACAGTCGAAGCAGAAGAGGCTGGAGCTTTAAATGAAAATCAAGAAACTGTTGCAGAAGAACTCAGTATGAGCCCTCTGATAGGGTATATAGACAAGTCAGTGTCTGACCAGGAAGCAGGAGTGGTCTCTACTACTGTTGTCATGGAAGTGGTTGATGACCCAACAGAGAAGGAGGCTAACCTCACTGCTGAACCTACAGAGGAAGCAAGTATGGAACCTGCTAGAGCTACAGAAGAGAACTTAGAGTTACCCAGAGTTGAGCAGATAGTAGAAAGTGTTCAGGAAGGACCTCCAAGTGAGGGGGAGCGTGTTGGTTCAGTCTCTGTACTGTATGATATAGAAGGATGGACCTCAGATCTAGGATACATGGTGTTAGGACTCAATTATGAGGATTCAGATGAGGAAAACCAACCACCAAGAAATCCAGTCATCCTACCTAACAGCTCTCCAGTGTTAGAAACTGAAGGATTGGCCACCAAGGAAGACCTTGAATCCTTAAAGAATGAAATGAAGGAGACCATCAGACAGTCTGTTGCTGAACTGAAAACCAGTCTTTTTGATGAGCTGAAAAATGTAGAACAATCCTTAGAATTATCTCTAGGATGTGTTGTAGGAAGTCCAATCAAAGAAGTGATGGATGAAATGAAAGTGTGCCACACCCAAATTGAAAGCTGGACTGGAGCAGTAGTGGCTCTCCGACAATCAGTTGCTTCTTTAACTGCCCTGAGCAGTTCTCAGACACAAGTGGCCAGTGAGATTCGATACATCAAAGAAGTGGTCAAGCAGTTTGTGGAAGTATTTGAGGCTTTCAAGAAATCAGTAAAAGAACACTTTAGCAATCAGGATGCTGTCATTCAGAAAGTGATTGGAAGTCTGACTCAGTCTTTCAAGGAGACAGTGGCATTCTCAGTCAAGTCCCTTCCTTCATCTAGCTCTCCTGTGGACCTTGAGCAGTTTAGAAGCCTGCTCAGAGAAGAGCTTACTCAGGCCCGTGCAAATGACACATCAGACCTACAGATCCTTGCTACTACAAGAGAAGTCAGTGGCTTTGTTCGTGAGCACCTGCAGGCTGCTACTGCTTATCAGGAGGCCATCAAAAGTAAAGTGGATTATTACTTTGATCGGATTTTCACCAAGCATCAGTTGAACAATCACTTCAAGCTCATGCTAGAGACTATGAAGCTGCCTCCAGTAACTCAAGCCTTCAAAGAACAAGTTAGCAAGCTATGAGAGTTGACCCCGGCTTTGGATAAATTCTTGGAAAACAAAGATGACTTCTTATCTGCCATGGACAGAGGAGGAAACATTATCATGGATTTCAGGAATCTGCTCCTACCTTTTCTTCATGTGGACTGCACACCTGTTATAGTTCCTCCTGCCCTACCTGTCTCCAACCCCAGTTGTTCTTCAGTAATGTCTCCTGCTGATGCCCTCAGAATCCTTAGACCACTGATCCCTCGGCAAGCTACTCACTACCGGCCTTCAGGAGCCTCTGTTGCTGCCCCTCCAGACATTCCTGCTGCCATTCCTCAGCCTGTTGATCCTTCACCTCCTGCTCCATCTTCTTCCTCCAAAGGAAAAGATCCCTTACCTCCAGATGAAGAGGATTGAGTCTGTTTATGTTTTTTTTTTGATAGGGATCATGTATTCACATTTTGGGTCATGAAATGTACTCATTATTAATACAATATTTCTTTTCTCTCATTCTGTCTTTCTTTTTGTTAATCACAAAGGGGGAGAAATAAATAGAAATTGATATTGGGAGAAATTGGGAGAAATAGGAAACTCAAGGGAGAAATGAACCTATACAGAGAGGAGAAATCCTTGCGGATTATACCTAATTTTTGTGCTCATATTGCTAATACTGTGTTTTGCACACTTCTCTCTAATACTTCTATATTTCATACTGACATAATTTGTGATTATCAAAAAGGGGGAGATTGTTGGAATCACCTGTTTTGATAATCCCAAATCATGCTTAAACATTAATTATGATATATTAAACCTTTGCATTAATCTTATTATTCTATGCTTAAACGTATTTTATTCTAAACAGTTCATATTCTTACTCTCATAACTTTACTGTAACAGCTTACAGTAGTATTTACATAAGTTTGGTATTGTTAGCTAACAGTCAGAGTTTTTCTTCTCAAAGTCACAGTTACAGTTAACTGTCACCTTAAGTTACTGTTGCAATAAGTTCACAGTTACAAGGTTACAGTCGAAGACTAATACAAGCTTACAGTTACGAGTCTACTGCTATCTATTGTCAAAGCTCACAGACAAAGGTTACAATTACAAGACTTCTGCTCAAAGTTTTCTCTGCTCAAGTTCACAGTCGAACAAGTCTACAGTTGAAACAAGTTCGCAGACGAACTAGCCTACAGTCATAAGTCTACAGTCAAGGTTACAGTTAGACAGCTTCTGTCTACTAAGTCTACAGATGATCGAAGTCTACAGTTGACAAAGGTTACAGCTCTACAAATTTGATGTTACAAGTCTACAGTTAGAAAGGCTACAGTTACATGGAGTAAAAGCTACCATTGCAAGCCTACAGACAGCAAGCCTTTTGTTGAAGTCAGCAGTCAGAAGGAAGTCCACAGTTGGAAGTCCACAGTTGGAAGACCACAGTTGAAGTCAACAGTGACATACATTCTCGACTCACTGTTTTAATTTCTTTATTTCCTACATTTAATTTATTTTACTTATCTAACGGTCATATCATACATTTTGATGATTTGTCAAATATCTGATAAAGGTTGTCGGATGTCAGGAACTCGTACCTCGTACCTGCTGAAAAGAAATCTTTTCTGTCCCCTGTCGGGAGATAAATACAAGAAGACTACGCTGCCCATGAATAATGCGAATGCAAACCAGAGAAGTGCGTGGTGGACGAAATATACCAGAAACACAAGAAGATAAAAACGAGCTCCATCAAGAACACAGAGAAGCATATAGCAAATCAAGTATACTCGAGAAGTGTTCTGTGCATACAAGAAGAACCCTGAAGAACTTCATCGACTACATTCTCACTACCTATGAACCTGAAGCATACGACACTCTGTTTCTCAAACAGAAACGAGAAGAGGAATCAAACTCTCTTCTGATCGAATACAAGAGCTACACTGAGATCACCAGAACCACTTCTAAACTCTACATCTCTTGTTCTGTGATTTATTCTACATTTTGAGCAGTGTGTGTTATCTGCTGTATTAAACACACACACTGACTCCTGTACTTTCACTGGAGGATCTGTAAATCCTCAGCAAATCTTTTTGCACTCCATTTCCCACTGTGGATAGTGGTAGAGGTCTTGTGACCTGGACAGCTTGCTGCTGTTGTTTGTTTTCCCACGAAGAACTGTGGTAGAGGTCTTGTGACCTGGACAGTGTGTTCACTGTTGTTAACCCCGATCCAGGGTGTGGATCATTCTTATATAAAATTTGAGAGGACTAAGTCTCGGCTTGAGACTGAACCTCTTGGTTAATTTTCTGTGCTTATAGTTATACTCTATATCCATACTACATATTTATTTCATATTCCGCTGCTATTACTTTGAAATATAATCTATCTTCAAAGCTACTTTGATAATTAAATTCGCAAGTGTTTATATTTGTTATAAATCAGTAAGTTAGTGTCAAAAGTTAATTTAATCATAAGATTAAGTTAACTGAGAATTAATCAATCTTTGAGAAACTAATTGAACCTTTATAATCTATATAAATTCACTACAGTTTAATTTGTTTTTGAAATTGGGGGATTTTAATAGAAATTGTTTTTAACAGAAATTTTAATTGGAACTCAATTCACCCCCCCTCTTGAGTGTCCACTCCGACCAACAGAGACAATTAGAGGAGGCACTCCGACCTTCTCTTTAGTATGTTGTTACTCCCTTCACCCTACCGACATACTTGGAGGTCCAGAAGAAGGCTGAAGTGGTAGAAAGGATGAAAACACTGGGAGGTGTGCCGCGAGAGGGGAGCCAGTGGAGTTCGTTAAAGGGGAAGTCCATCAGTAGTAGGCCTCCAGCGTTAGGTCCTTCTAGGTTTCGACCAGTGGGGAGCAGGACCAAGCAGTTCTGGTTTTTATCTCCATGTCCTCACCCTTTCCTCGCGAGCCCAGGACCAAGGTGCTTCATATGTGGAGGCTATGGTAACCTTTGGAATTAGTGCCTGGATAGAGTGCAGTACAGTGGGGGTGGGTAGGTTCAGTGCCCACCTCTGTAGAATCAGTTTCCAGCCAGACCCTTTCAGCAGCAGTAGAAGGGATAGTGAGCTCCCACTCCTCCGAGAGTAGATGTGGCTGTAGGAGGCAGACTCCATGGTGCTCCTCAAGGACACAGACCAGGGTGTAGTGGGGGAGGAGACTGACAACCGAGAAGCAGAGGAGTTGGGCATGGGCAGTTTCATGCTGTAGATGCAGCAGTTCCAGTAGGGTCAGAAGTTGTTCATGGTACGATCATCTTGTTTAACACTCTTTCTTGAACATTATTTGATACATGATCATCAAAATCCTTTGTTACACGAGGTCTATCCCATTCCTAGATCCTACAAATAGAGAGACACTCCATACCCCTGGTGCTGAGTACGCCAGTTAGGGGTCATACCAGTCTGTTTGATGTTTATCGATGATGTAGATTAATGTTGGGGCCACATCAGTCTAGTGGGGACCTTCTTCTGCTAAAAATGCAGCCATATGATGTCATCCTAGGCATCAAATGGATGTTTTATGTGCATGCTATTATCAACTGATTTTGGATAAGAGTTATGTTCTCCGACAGGGATGGACATTTTGTGTCTTTTTTTGGAGAGTGAAGTTGTCTGGTGGGGAGACGGCATGTGGAGTCTCTTTTTTCTATGTTGGCCGACCATTCACCAGAATCATTGGATGCTGATATGATGGATTTTCTGAGAGTTTTTAGAGAGTTCCTAGAATTTTTTATCGAGGAGGTTGTGACTCTACCCCATAGACGTGACGTTGAGTTTGGGATAGACTTACAACTCGGTGCCCGTACGATTTCCATGGATCCTTATCGGATGGTGCGTTCTGAGCTGCGGGAGTTGCAGATCCAGATTGACGATCTGATGAAGAAGGGTTTTGTCCAACCCAGTGTGTCTCCATGGGGTGCTCTGGTCATGTTCTTAAAGAAGACAGATGGTGGTCTCAGGTTGTGCATAGACTACGAGAGTCTGAATGAAGTAACAATCAGGAACTATTGCCCTCTTTTGAGGATGGACAATCTCTTTGACCAGTTGAATGGGTGTAACATGGAAACTTGTTAATCACGTAAAAGTGGTTTATTAAATGGATGCCCAGTGAATAAGAATCATTGTGTGATCACCACGGTTAACCAAACGGAATTCTGGAACTGAATTAATGGCATATTCAAATTTGAAAACTCCCTTGATCTGTTCTAGTGATGTTTATAGTTGATGCTTGGGAAGCGACGTGGATGGGGATGGGATCCTCTGTAGTAGTGAAGTTATTGGATTTTGGATCTGAGGCCATGTGGGGATGTATGGTGGGGCTTGGTTTAGTTCCAATACTTCGAGGGATCTCACAGATCCCTTTTGTTGTTGTGACTTTACAAGAGCACTAGGTGTCAATGCTTAATTTGTTGTTTGGATGTTTTCATTTCCTTGGATTGTGGTTATACCTGTTAGTTTCCCAGTAGTGCAGAATTTATTTAAATGGAATTAATTGAATATGAAAACATGAATGGGTTCAATGGGGAATTATTTTCCAGGAATGAGTTGTGACAGGGTTGTGGTTGTTATGCTTCTTATGAATGAATGGTAATGAGGGTGCTTGTGTATGGGCTGGTTTTGGAAACCCCAGACTGGGATGAGTGCTTATTACCTATATATATAATTTTAGTTCTTATGTTTCTTATTCGCATCCCACCCATTTTAAGCACTTCATGCCGAACACCCACATTTCATTGGGGAGGGTGTTTTTCCCAACACACCTATGAGTGGATGGTTATTAGCTCATTTTTTGTTCCCTTTCCTGCATAGCCCAAGATCCTTCGGGTAGGCTGTGATGGACTGAGTTTCATTATAGCCCTAGATTCTCTGGGCATGGTATGTGGTGGTGGTTGGCCTAGGTGTGTGCAGGCAGGTTGTTTCCCCAAGTGTCTTTGAGATGAGCCCCAAGTGTCTTCGGGCAGGAAATAGTTGTTCGGGCCTAGGTGTGTGTGGGATGTGTGGTAGTGATAGCCCAGGTGTTTACGGGCGGGATGTGTGATTGTGGTATCCCAGGTGTGTGCGGGTGGGGGGATGGTAGTGGGACTGCGGTGAGGATGGCGGGAGAGATTTGACGCACAAGATTTCCTTAATAACCAGTGGAAAAGTGGAGCGGGGTATCCAAATATCAATGTGCTATTACTATTACATTAATTGACTTACGTTATTTGGGGAGTGTGCCTTGGTAAGGTTTGGGGTGGATAGTTTCCTTGTTAGGTGCTCTGGTTATCTCCTTTTCTCACTGGGCATTAGAATGCCTCCATACTAGTGCACAAGGACCCTTGGTTTTACCAACTGAGTATACCTGTATACTCACCCTACATTTAGAAACTACTTTCAGGTTTAATGAGGACATCAGGAATCATGCAGGACCGTACTAGATCAGACGTTGGGACAATTGATGTTGCTGTTTTTCTTTATCTCGTACTTTTCTTTAGGGTTTTCTTGTATTTTTGTGGAATCTATTTTTTGACATGCATATGAGAATGGTTTGCTTTTGTATTTACTTTTGCCTTTATTTTTTGTGTTGTTATGATTTACTATATTATATCTTGATCTTATTACAAAAAGGTAATGCCTTCAATTTTGTGAGTGATTCTATACCATTGGTGATAGTCACCACTCTGAGACCTATTGAAGGCAGGTCTTGGGAGTCATTATCTCTCCTTCAACTGGAAGAAGGGTCTATAAATATACTTCCCCTTCTCTCATCTTGGTGAAGGTGGGTTGTGACAACCTGAGGTTGGTTTCTAGCATTTAGGGTCTAAGGAATTATCTTGGTGGGGTTATTTACCCTCTAATGATATCTCACACGAATAAAAACTAATACTTCAAAATAAAACTCTAGTATTGAAGGGTGTTCCAAATTCCCATATGATTCATATATCAAAACAAGGATCTTGAACAAAAATCAAGTAATAAAACATGCATAATAAAATTGAAAATTATAATAAAATAATTGTGTAAAATCCCATACATACAACTCTGAGAGTACACATAAACAACTCTAAGATTCCTCCTGAAACCACCTCATAGCTAATAAAGCCTCTTACGATTTCCTACAATATCATGCATATAATATATATGAACATTATATGTGTACATAAAGGAAATGGGAATAATTTATCATTAGAAATTAATGCAGACCCAAGCATCCCTTGGATATTAATGTGATCATATATAAATTTATAAACACATTAAATTATTTAACAATATCATTTAAATAAATGAAATTAAACTGTTAAGGGCTAACCATGTCACCAAAATATTCGCACACATACTTCGTTAAATGCTAATATAATATATGATATAATTATTAAAACAACATATAAAAACACGTGGCTCACATCTATAAAATTCCCATCACTTAACATATCATAAATCCTCATTCTAATAAAAAATTAAAGACAAAACCATTGCTCACATATCAATATCACACATCTTTACCTATCCCATGGCCCTATACAAGTGAACAAATTCATATAAATTTTCAAATCAAAAGTTTTAGGGTGTAAAATATCAATGATAAATTCATATTAAAAATAATATAGCATAAATCGTACCCCAAATTATTAAACATAAATATCACACTTTACAAAAACATATATAAACACCATTATTTCCATACACACTTTTACACTTTGACACAAAATTTTGAATATGAATAAATCACATAAAGATCTAAATTCCGTGAATCTTAACCCAATTTATCAATAAAATAAATAATAAGAACTCATTTTCCACTTTTTAACTCTTTACATCATCAAAAATATAATTTCTATTAAATACACATTACTTTATATCCCAAGAGTCTCATGTTAAAAATCTTCAAAAAACACATAACTTGATTTTCTAGTTCATTTAAATGTACATTCCCTCATTAAATAGGTTTTACCATATAAAACTTTTTCTATAGTAGTTAATCACAAACTAAAAAACTCATAACCTTATGGAATTACTTTATATGAATTCACCAAATTTAATATGTTCATAACATGAAGTTTATAGCATTGAGTAACACATAAAAACATTAAAATAACCCTATAACATCATGTCTAACCCTCAAATTTTCAATATCAGGTTCACTATTTGTTATTGCATCAAAATAATGAGTTTTATTATCATTTCTGACGTTAATAAAAAAATTTATAGAATTAATTCTTAAATTTCAGACTTGGAACATATTTTTAAAATATTCACAACCCATAACACTTCTTGAAAAATTGTTCTATTTTATTGGAAAAATTTTCTTATGAAACCAAATGATCATAGATAAATAATACTAAAAATTAGGGATTATTTTATATAAAATCAAATAATAAAATGAAAAAGAGTGATATATGTCACCTACCTCACACTAGGTGAATTTTTTTTACAAAGTAAGAAGGCTAAATTCCTTTTAAAACACAATGAATAGAAAAAATTGTTAAACTAGAAGTAAACAAGAAGAATTAGAACATAAAAGTGACTAAACCTTTATAATTCTTTATAAAAGGATAATAATTTTTAATCTATTAATTTGAAAAATCCAATGCCACCAAAATATCAAGATTCCACTTCGAAATGATGGAGAAATCACCACTTGAAGATAGAAGTATAAAGAGAGAGATTAAGGAGGTTAAAATTTATAGGAACCTCCCCTAGAGAATTTAAAATTCATAATTTAATCCAAATTAAATTATAGTAAAAAATATAAATATCCTTTAAAAAAAATATGGTATACATTGGGTACCCTGTGACTAGCACCAGCAACCCAGTGGCTCATCAACCACCTAATTCCTGACCACTAACCATCTAGTGGATAGTCGATGGGAACCGGATACTTTTCCCTTATATTGTGTTCTTAGTACCTTACTATTGGGTACTTGGTGGAATTTACATAGAGATTAAGACATGTTCAACCTTTAAATCCCAATCTCTCATCATTAATTCACATAAAAACCTTAAAATTTACTCAAAGTAGATTAAATAAAGTAAAGAACATAAAATTTAAAATTTAAAAACATACTTCAAAAATGATGTTCATTAAAAAAAATACCTTTATAAGGCTTATAATTTTTGATAATCACCTTTGAGTGTATCCAATGAATAATTCTATCCATTGGGATCTCATATTTTCTTCATTTCACGGTGTCACCTGGTACACATGTCTATGCTTCCCTATAATATATATAAGTGTCATGAATTTACCCCAATTTTTTTTATCACTATGATCAACTATACACATAAAAATTTATATAAAATAAATATACATATCTTAGTCCATGACATCACTTTGAAACACATGATATAGATCTGGTTTATATTTCCTCTGTTGAGACACATGAAAAACATTATTTATAACACTATACTTTAGAGGTTATTCCAAATGATAAGAAACACCCATGATTATTTACAAAATATCAAATGACCCAAAAAACCACTAATCTCACTTCCCTTTATTTCCTAACAATTATGTCTCAATTGAGTTGAATCATAAAAAAATATCTCAAATATCAAATGCAAGGGGAAGAAACCGATAATTGAACATACAAATTATACGTACTCTGGGATATAGAAAACATATTCCTAATATTTTTTACTCTATTTGACGTATCTTTCACCAATCGAGGATAAAATAATAATGCCTCACCAGCTTCCATCCATCACAAAGGTGACAAATATATCCTTCTATATAAAACCTCAAATGGATCCATTTGAATAATTTATTGATATAATTTTTATAAAAAGCATTATCAAGGACACCTGATCATCCTATAAACCTTAAAAAGAAAGAATAAATTCATGTATCTTATCCTCAAGAATATAAATAGTATGATCAGATTGATGATCTATCGATGGATGACTAGTTATTCTCTACTTCACTTAGAACCCAAATATTTCTATAAGCCAATATCAAATTGATATTTGAATCACATACCATTAATAGATACAATTATATTAGGTATCCCATATAGTCTCATAACATATTTGAAATAAGTTTCTCTAAAATCATCAACTTTATAGGTCTCTATAATTAGATGAAATTGTGAAACTTTAGTCAATTGATCAACAGTGACCTAATCTAAATATTTCCCCTTATGAGATATCAAAAATCATATCATAAAATCTATGTTAACATATTCATATTTCCACTCTAGAATGGGTAATTAATTAATGAAATTAATTTGTAATTTATATCTATATTTTACCTATTGATAGGTGTAATTTATCAAAATATAACTAACCATGTACCAATTTATAAATTTCCAAAAAAAATTATTATTGAACACCAAGGTACATTTTGGTAAAACTAGGATGTAATAACTATCAATAAATATAAAAATATATCATAAAATCCCCAGGAATATCGATAAAAAATATTCTATCCATGAAAATTAAAAAATCAAATCCTTACTAAGAAACCACCTAATAATTCCTGCTCAAAGAATCAATAAAAAAATTCACCTTTCTTGAAGTATATATAATATAAAATTTGAATTCATGGAGATATTAAATGTAACTCCTGTTTCAAACATTTAAATCAATTTAATAAAATATTTACTTCAAACTCATATGGTTGGTGGACACCATAATCTTCTCATTGAGTATATATTTCCACCAATTGTTAAGTACATGAAAAACCACAACAAATTGAAGATCATGGGTGGGTATTTTTTTCTCTTGTGTCTTGAGATGCCAAGAACCATATTCCACTAATTTCCATTTTTTAAATAAAAAATTATAATACCATTCTAGAGGCATCATGAAATACCCTATAACTATTTCAAAGATCTATTAAAATGAAAATATACTAATATCAATCATTTCTTCAACTACTAAAATTTAGCCTCAAATTTACACTTCTAGTTAAATCCTTTCATATTGAATGATATCATTGGAATAAATAGGTATTAGAATAACCAAATTAATCTATGGTAATAACCTAAAAGGCCTAATAAATTCAAATCTAAAATATATTTTCAGGAATCAACTAATACTTAACATCGACCACTTTCTTAGGATCTACTAATATCCTAGATTCAAAGATAAAACTCCAATGAAAATTCAACTCCCAAATTGCTAAATGATAGTTAGATTTTATGGGATAAAAATGAAGAGATCTCAATATGTCCAAGATAATAGAAAAATTATCTCCATTCTCCTAATATGATGGTAAGTATATCAGTATATCATTAAAAAATAAATTATTAAATGAATACAAATAAGGATAGAAAATATGGTTCATAATGTCTATAAACACAACTAGTAAGACATTAACAAGAGCTCAAAATTCATATATCATTTTTTAAAGGATGTATTTGGTATAACATTGGATCACAATATCATCTAATGATAACTTAATGAGTGATAAATCATTGAAAACCCATTATAACCTCTCAAATTATTGAAGAAATCATTAATTCTTCTAAAATTATATCAAATATTAATTGATACATCATTTAATCTTCAATAATATACAGATAATTATAAAATACCATAGTATTACATGGTAAATAAAACTAGATAACCCCATAGTGATACACTCTGCCTGATGAGTCCTTTAGATTCATGATCTCCCAACTGAGGCTTTATATGTCTTATCTCAACTAGATCCATATACTAAGTGGATATATATATAGTATTTGTACTTGGTACTAATAAAATAATGAAATAAATATCCTTCTCTAGAATAAATCCTAAAAATATTTAAAAAACACACATCAATACTTATCAACCACATAGGGAAAATTAACACTAAAAACACCCTCATCCTATTCAAAAACTATCCCTGATAACTAAGATGAAATCCTCTACATATTTTCAATTTCATAGAAAACTATTCTAGTATGATATTCCCATTATCCTTAAAAAAATTCATAAGAAGATGGATATTATTTCACTAGTTCCTATTAATGATTAATATGTACCTAAAAACATGTTTTCCTATCTATCCTAATGATCACATTAATTTTATTCATCTCTTGAATAAATAGATCATAATTTTTTCTATATACACAAATATCAATGGCATAATATGAATAATTTTTAATAGGATACTCCCTTATTTCTTAAATAGTATTCATAAATAGAACTCATGATAAAAATCCTATATCCAAACCCTAGCAAGATACTAAACAGTAAGACATAAAAGGATCAGGATAAAAAAATAAGATAACAAATAAACAAAGGTAGAGGTAACCGAAATATTACCTCTAATTATGGAAGACAACTTTCCAAAATCCACTTTCACATTCTCAAATAAATTTCCAAGCCCTACAACATGGCCTTTATACTAGGTCACTTGAATTCTTTACATATAATCATCTCATTGAACCTATCCCAAAAAAATACTTAACACCTCTTCATCCTGACCTCCAAGATAATATACGAATCACGCACTTTTTTGATTCACAAGGACATGTAACAGATACATTCTCAGAAGTAGGGTAATTGCCTAAACCCCTCTAAGATACCTTCCAAAAAACATCATAATATGTCATATTTTTCCACTAGTATGAAACTCCTTTAGTAAAATATGGTAAACAAGAATATTATGATCTCTTTGACCATACTTATAACACACTAATGGTTCCCTAATTCTAGATGATGAAGAATAAAATTTCTTCCCCTAGTAAAAGGATATACACTATCCTAGAATAATCCATATATGTTTTTATTAATACCACTCTTATATTAAAATTCTGACACTAAATATATCTTCTATTTCTAGATATCATTATATACCATATAATCCTTATTTAATACTTATATGAAAGTGGGTAGATAAAATATAAAAACCTTCTGTAGGATATCTAACTTAATCCCATATATGAATCGATGATCCATACTAATTTCATCCCCTCTGATAGAGAAAATATTTTCAATTAATTTATATTGAATATCATATTTTAAACCTACAAAATTCTTTCTCTAAGATGAATTGTTTCATTTTTTTGATAATGGTGTCATTTTGAGCTGAATAGTAAAAATTGACCATTTTGGATTTTTAACAGTTTTAAATTATTTCGGTAGTTTGGCCATAAAATTATCTACACTGATCCAAATTGAAAAAATATTTCTTTTTCAGATTCTACACATACAGGGCTTAATTTAATATATTTGGACTAAAATATTAATCGGCCATATGGAAGCTCAAAAGAATCTCACAAGCTGGCTCAAGAAAACTGTTTTCAGTTCCGCCTAGTTTTGATGTGGGATCCATAACTCATCCACTGTGGGCCCAAAGCTTTTGAAATTCGGTGGGTGGACGAGAAATAAGTTTTGGAGCATCTTTTATGAAGGAAGAAACGAGTTAATTGGCCGTTTATAGGGTCATTAAAGCACCCTAATCCGGAGGATTTCGTTTTGGAGAGTCTGACTGGACAGAATAAATTCTCATAGTAAAACGGCCATAACTCTCGGAATACATGTCCAAATACGCTGAGATTTTTAGGGGACACGGCCAAGAGGATTATGAACATCATTCAAGAAGGGAGAAATGCGGGAAGATGTCATTTAATGGGGATAAAACGCGTCGACATTCGTGGGAAGCATTCTGACTATAAAAGGAGGAGAGCTCCACCCTCTCAAAGCATCCATTCTCCACCCCATTTCCTTCCAGGACACCAAGAAGAAGATCTTTTCGGTTTTATTTTTTATTTATTTTCTTTTTTATAGTTTTTTAATGCCTTATTCTTTGCCATTCAACTCGATTACCCTTACCATGGTGGGGTAAACTTTTGGAGTGATTGGAGAAGGGTTGGTTTTCTACATTGTAATGCTTGAGTTCTTGGACGCAATTGAATAAATTTCTTTCTTCTTCAAAGTTGTTTTCAATTTATTATAGCGGATTTTATTATCAAGTTCGATCGTTCTTGAATATTAATTCTGTTATTTATTTTTGCCTTGGTAAAATAATCAATATCTCCCTCCACTAATTTCTGGTTTATATACGATGGAATAAACCAGGAATTAGTGGTGAAGTACTCGACGATCATCAGTACGTGTAAAAGGTGTAGTGAATGTTCTTGATTGTTTGGGATAAACAAAACCCGACCGGGAATTGCCCATTTCAATTAAGGATATTCAATACAACTATTTTACACATGGAAGGAGAGTTGACCAAACTGAGATCTTGGTAAGGTTTTCTCTCACAATAACAATTTCACCAAGGAAGTGAGAGGAAACGATTGTGGAAACTCACTTTAATGAACTAAGAAGAAGAGGTTTGAATTAAATTGAACAAGGATAGAATTATAATTAGGAAACTTACCCCGACCTAATCACCCTTTTAATTTCATTGTTTTTCAATCAGTTGAATTTCAAATTTCCGTTCACAACATTTTTACCCCCGTTTTAAAGTGACAACCCATTTTATGTGCACTCCTCTTCGGGAGACATCTTAGGTCAACCACATTACTACATTTTAACTTAGGAAAAAATTGTTTTGCCACTCCCTACGACAGGCGTGCGTCAAACTTGGAGTCGTTGCTGGGGAGGTAGGGCCACAAACTAATTGTAAATATTTGACTTTTTCAATTAAAAAAAACTTTTTCCATGTTGTTTTCAAATGATTATTTCTTTAATTCATGGAACAATTACCCACCAGTGAGAGAGCCAATTATTGAATCACCTTGGTCTATAGAGTATAAAGTTTCTTTCTTGGCTAAACAAATTCGGGGAGCTCGAACCCAAATCATCACAGAGGATGAATTCAAGGATCTCATTGAAAACCTTAAAGAGAACCTCGAATACCCAGTGTTGGAGGGATTGGATAGAGAATTAATTGAACTTCAGGACTATTTTCCAGAATTTTATCAAGACATAATCAAAGTACAACACCAAGAAGAAGAATTTCAAAAAGATATTGAATCCCAATTTGAAAGAATTAGTCAAATAGTTCAAAACCTAGAGACCTCAATACAGTGGATTGCGGAACAAGTACATGCATCCCAGGATAAAAAAAAATGGAGCCCGAACAAGAACCAGAACCAGAAAAATTGATGGAAGAAGTATCCCCACAAATACTTCAAGTTGAAGAACCCATGGAAGCATTGATGAAATTAAAAGAAGATCCATTGAACCCATCTCAATCAATGTTGGATGAGATTGATGAAGAAGATTTAGCAATTGAAATACATATGGGAGATCAAAAGGATCTGGATAACTTCTGGAATGAGTGTGAGGAACTTCTTGAGCCAACTATTCCTCATAATGTAGATGATTCAGCAACATTGAAGGAAGAAACCAACCAAGTAGTGGAATTTTAAGAGAAGATAGAGGAGTCTGACTACCTACCTCTATCTATGGAAATTCAACTCCAAGAGCCACATCCCTTTGAAGAAGAAATTGAATCCAAACAGGCTCAGGGAGTTAATCTTTTCATAAACTCATTATCTTTTGATTTTGTTGAAACTGAATTGAGTATTACCTCCCTTTGTTTTAATTTTTCAGATTCATCCAACACTTGTATTTCCTTGGAGGGAGAATATGCTTCTGAAGAGGAACATCTGGTGCTCCCCAAACCTGTTGAAAATTTAATGGAAGGAGTACATGAGAAGATCAAAGTGAATTGTTTAGAGGAAAATGAGACACAAGCTGCTTACTTTGAAAGGGAAGAATTTGATATTGATTCTTCATGCTTTAATTTTTTCAAATAGAATTAAACTCTGACATTCCCTTTGATTTTTCCTCAGATGTATCATACCTTCAGCAACCATTGGAGAATAAAGAAGATGTTTTTCATGATGAACCCAAGAAGGAGGAGGCTCTTTACTTCATTCTACCCCCACCATGCACAGTGTACCACATTGAGAAGGGGGTGGATCTGGGGTACTCTATCTTTGGAGTCCTCCTCAATAAGAACAATTAAATGAAAGCTGGGAAGAGCCACATGTGGTGGTTCAAATAAAAGAAACCTCACCCACCATCAGATTGGGGATAACTTATTAGAACTGCCCCTCTGGAGGCAGTCAAAACCCAGGGCCCACTTGGGGGATTATACCAAGATTTATACTTTTTTTTCTTATTCAATTTCTGTTTTTATTTCTTTTAATAAATTTTTTATGTTATGCTTTTACTTTTTGTTAGGTTTTCAAAGAGCAACACTTAGGAGTCAAACTTAAAGTTACATTGCCAATAAGTTAGGTTGTACCTCTCCTTCACACTTTCTTGATGTTGTGATTCATTTTAAAATTGGCTTACATGTTAAATAAACTTGAATTCATTGAGGACACTGCATCATTTAAGTGTGGGGGAGGGAACCTTTGTAGTATAGGATTTTTATTTGATGTTTTTTTTCAAAATAAAAAAAAAATCCATGTTTTCAAATTTGTGTGTGTTTATTTTTCAATTTTTTGGTGTGTTTCTGATACTTTTGAGCTAAAATGATTATCAATACCATTTTTGAAACCCATGTCAATGAGTGAACCAGTCTATTTCATGAAACTGATCTTAAATGAATGCTGAAATAACTTTGTTTCAAGTTCAAATATTTTGGAAATTCATGAAAATTACACTGATTTTTAAATCTCATGCCATATTTCACTGTCTATATCTTTGAAATAACTTTCCTGTGAGGCTTCTAAACCATTTTTGTCATATTCTTTTCATTCACCTCATATCTTGAGAGAACCAGACCATGCTTTCTTTAACCAGAATTTGATTTATTCCTTTCAAAACTTGAGGGTTGGGGTACGTGTGTTTTAAATGATTGAGGCATTTATTTTGTTTGAATCCCCCTTTTCAAAATAATCCTTTTCATTATGGCCCACCTTTATATTTATCCTTCATTATAGCCCCTAGTATCCATGAATTGCCTGTTAGGTTAGCCACATTACTAACCAATTTTCCCTATCATACCTGCTCTTGAAGTAAAATTGCATGATCTAGTTGAACTTAAGTGTGGGGGAAGATGTCTTGTGGTATAATACCTCATTTGGTTATACTTTGGGTGGAAAATAAATTGTGGAAGAGATGTGTGTGATGCTGAAAAATTATTCTGTTGAAAGCTGTGCCTTTTCTGGAGCTTTTATGAAAAGAGAAGCTATGCCTTTCTGGAGCTTCCAATGTAAAAAGAAAGTTGTGCCTATCTGGAGCTTTAAAAAAAATTATGTTTGAAAAGATTGAAATGTTTACTGCTGAGCCTATTGAATTATGATGGAGCCTATTTTCAACAAAGGGGAAGTGAAGGAGACCATATTTGAGTGAAAACTAGAATCTTGCAATTTTGCTTCAATAAGAGCCAAGCCTTCCTTTTTCGGCCTCAGAACTTTTAACATCTAAATCCTACCAACCGGAAGCCACAGAACAACCCTGAAAAGTCCTCATGAGAAACACATGTCCTTGACTCACATCGGGTGTAGAAGTAGGAATTTATCAAATCTATGGTGACTCTTGTGTGATTTTGGATGAGAAAAGCCTTGTTCAGCCTTTACATTTGTGAGATGAGAGAAAATTCATGTGAGGTAGGTGTTTTGTGTGCATGTGATAATAAATGAAGTGGAAATATATTAAAATATTAAATGGAGAACTTGAAATAACATTTTTTGATGAGGCATGATATCTTTTTGTTTCTTGAAATTGATTTGATTGATCTCATTGATATGTGTTTTTGATTTGATTTGATTTGATTTTTACTTGTCCAGGAGTCCAAGTGGTAAGTGTGGGGGAATTGATAGAGAAAATATTTTCAATTAATTTATATTGAATATCATTGTTTTAAACCTACAAAATTCTTTCTCTAAGATGAATTGTTTCATTTTTTTGATAATGGTGTTATTTTGAGCTGAATAGTAAAAATTGGCCATTTTGGATTTTTAACAGTTTTAAATTATTTCGGTAGTTTGGCCATAACATTATCTACACTGATCCAAATTGCAAAATTATTTCTTTTTCATATTCTACACATCCAGGGATTCATTTAATATATTTGGACTAAAATATTAATCGGCCATATGGAAGCTCAAAAGAAGCTCACAAGTTGGCTCAAGAAAATTGTTTTCAGTTCTGCCTAGTTTTGATGTGGGGTCCATAACTCATCCACTGTGGGCCCAAAGCTTTTGAAATTCGGTGGTTGGACGGGAAAGAAGTTTTGGAGAATCTTTTATGAAGGAATAACCGAGTTAATTGGCCGTTTATGGGGTCATTAAAGCACACTAATCCGAAGGATTTCGTTTTGGAGAGTCTGACTGGACAGAATAAATTCTCATAGTACAACGGCCATAACTCTCGGAATACATGTCCAAATCTGATGAGATTTTGAGGGGACACGGCCAAGAGGATTATGAACATCATTCAAGAAGGGAGAAACGCGTGAATATGTCATTTAATGGGGATACAACGCGTCGACATTCGGGGGAAGCATTCTGGCTATAAAAGGAGGAGAGCTCCACCCTCTCAAAGCATCCATTCTCCACCCCATTTCCTTCCGGGACACCAAGAAGAAGATCTTTTCGGTTTTATTTTTTATTTATTTTCTTTTTCATAGATTTTTAATGCCTTATTATTCCCCATTCAACTCGATTACCCTTACCATGGTGGAGTAAACTTTTGGAGTGATTGGGGAAGGGTTGGTTTTCTACATTGTAATGCTTGAGTTCTTGGACGCAATTGAATAAATTTCTTTCTTCTTCAAAGTTGTTTTCAATTTATTATAGTGGATTTTGTTATCAAGTTCGATCGTTCTTGAATATTAATTATATTATTTATTTTTGCCTTGGTAAAATAATCAATATCTCCCTCCACTAATTTCTGGTTTATATACGATGGAATAAACCAGGAATTAGTGGTGAAGTACTCGACGATCGTCAGTACGTGTAAAAGGTGTAGTGAATGTTCTTGATTGTTTGGGATAAACAAAACCCGATCGGGAATTGCCCATTTCAATTAAGGATATTCAATACAACTATTTTACACATGGAAGGAGAGTTTACCAAACCGAGATCTTGGTAAGGTTTTCTCTCACAATAACAATTTCACCAAGGAAGTGAGAGGAAACGATTGTGGAAACTCACTTTAATCAACTAAGAAGAAGAGGTTTGAATTAAATTGAACAAGAATAGCATTATAATTAGGAAACCGACCCCGACCTAATCACCCTTTTAATTTCATTTGTTTTCAACCATTTGAATTTCAAATTTCCGTTCACAACATTTTTACCCCCGTTTTAAAGTGACAACCCATTTTGTGTGCACTCCTCTTTGGGAGACATCCTATGTCAACCACATTACTACATTTTAACTTAGAAAAAAATTGTTTTTCCACGCCCTATGACAGGCGTGCGTCAAACTTGGCGTCGTTGCCGGGGAGGTAGTGCCACAAACTAATTGTAAATATTTGACTTTTTCAATTAAAAAAAACTTTTTCCATGTTGTTTTCAAATGATTATTTCTTTAATTCATGGAACAATTACCCACCAGTGAGAGAGCCAATTATTGAATCACCTTGGTCTATAGAGTATAAAGTTTCTTTCTTGGCTAAACAAATTCGGGGAGCTCGAACCCAAATCATCACAGAGGATGAATTCAAGGATCTCATTGAAAACCTTAAAGAGAACCTCGAATACCCAGTGTTGGAGGGATTGGCTAGAGAATTAATTGAACTTCAGGAGTATTTTCCAGAATTTTATCAAGACATAATCAAAGTACAACACCAAGAAGAAGAAGTTCACAAAGATATTGAATCCCAATTTGAAAGAATTAGTCAAACAGTTTAAAACCTAGAGACCTCAATATAGTGGATTGCGGAACAAGTACATGCATCCCAGGATCAAAGAAAAAATGGAGCCCGAACAAGAACCAGAACCAGAAAAATTGATGGAAGAAGTATCCCCACAAATCCTTCAAGTTGAAGAACCCATGGAAGCATTGATGAAATTAAAAGAAGATCCATTGAACCCATCTCAATAAATGTTGGATGAGATTGATGAAGAAGATTTAGCAATTGAAATACATATGGGAGATCAAAAGGATCTGGATAACTTCTGGAATGAGTGTGAGGAACTTCTTGAGCCAACTATTCCTCATAATGTAGATGATTCAGCAACATTGAAGGAAGAAACCAACCAAGTAGTGGAATTTGAAGAGAAGATAGAGGAGTCTGACTACCTACCTCTATCTACGGAAATTCAACTCCAAGAGCCACATCCCTTTGAAGAAGAAATTGAATCCAAACAGGCTCAGGGAGTTAATGTTTTCATAAACTCATTATATTTTGATTTTGTTGAAACTGAATTGAGTATTACCTCCCCTTGTTTTAATTTTTCAGATTCATCCAACACTTGTATTTCCTTGGAGGGAGAATATGCATCTGAAGAGGAACATCTGGTGCTCCCCAAACCTGTTGAAAATTTAATGGAAGGAGTACATGAGAATATCATTGTGAATTGTTTAGAGGAAAATGAGACACAAGCTGTTTACTTTGAAAGGGAATAATTTGATATTGATTCTTCATGCTTTAATTTTTTTCAAATATAATTAAACTCTGACATTCCCTTTGATTTTTCCCCAGATGTATCATACCTTCAGCAACCACTAAAGAATAAAGAAGATGTTTTTCATGATGAACCCAAGAAGGAGGAGGCTCTTTACTTCATTCTACCCCCACCATGCACAGTGTACCACATTGAGAAAGGGGTGGATCTGGGGTACTCTATCTATGGAGTCCTCCTCAACAATAACAATGAAATGAAAGCTGGGAAGAGCCACATGTGGTGGTTCAAATCAAAGAAACCTCACCCACCATCAGATTGGGGATAACTTATTAGAACTGCCCCTTTGGAGGCAGTCAAAACCCAGGGCCCACTTGGGGGATTATACCAAGATTTATACTTTTTTTTTCTTATTCAATTTCTATTTTTATTTCTTTTAATAAATTTTTTATGTTATATTTTTACTTGTTTTTAGGTTTTCAAAGAGCAACACTTAGGATTCAAACTTAAAGTTACATTGACAATTAGTCAGGTTGTACCTCTCCTTCACACTTTCTTGATGTTGTGATTCATTTTAAAATTGGCTTACATGTTAAATAAACTTGAATGCATTGAGGACACTGCATCATTTAAGTGTGGGGGAGGGAACCTTTGTAGTATAGGATTTTTATTTGATGTTTGTTTTCAAAAAAAATCCGTGTTTTCAAAATTTTGTGTGTTTATTTTTCAATTTTTGGTGTGTTTCTGATACTTTTGAGCTGAAATGATTATCAATACCATTTTTGAAACCCATGTCAATGAGTGAACCAGTCTATTTCATGAAACTGATCTTAAATTAATGCTGAAATAACTTTGCTTCAAGTTCAAATATTTTGGAAATTCATGAAAAGTACACTGATTTTTAAATCTCATGCCATATTTCACTGTCTATATCTTTGAAATAACTTTCCTGTGAGGCTTCTGAACCATTTTTTGTCATATTCTTTTCATTCACCTCGTATCTTGAGAGAACCAGACCATGCTTTCTTTAACCAGAATTTGATTTATTCCTTTCAAAACTTGAGGGTTGGGGTACGTGTGTTTTAAATGATTGAGGCATTTATTTTGTTTGAAGCCCCCTTTTCAAAATAATCCTTTTCATTATGGCCCACCTTTACATTTACCCTTCATTATAGCCCCTAGTAGCCATGAATTGCCTGTTAGGTTAGCCACATTACAAGCCAATTTTCCCTATCATACCTGCTCTTGAAGTAAAATTGCATGATCTAGTTGAACTTAAGTGTGGGGGAAGATGTCTTGTGGTATACTACCTCATTTGGTTATACATTGGGTGGAAAATAAATTGTGGAAGAGATGTGTGTGATGCTGAAAAGTTATTCTGTTGAAAGCTGTGCCTTTTCTGGAGCTTTTATGAAAAGAGAAGCTATACCTTTCTGGAGCTTCCAATGTAAAAAGAAAGTTGTGCCTATCTGGAACTTTAAAAATAATTATGTTTTAAAAGATTGAAATGTTTGCTACTGAGCCGATTGAATTATGATGGAGCTTATTTTCAACAAAGGGGAAGTGAAGGAGACCATATTTGAGTGAAAACTAGAATCTTGCAATTTTGCTTCAGTAAGAGCCAAGCCTTCCTTTTTCGGCCTCAGAACTTTTAACATCTAAATCCTACCAACCGGAAGCCATAGAACAACCCTGAAAATTCCTCATGAGAAACACATGTCCTTGACTCACATCGGGTGGAGAAGTAGGAATTTATCAAACCTATGGTGACTCTTGTGTGAGTTTGGATGAGAAAAGCCTTGTTCAGCCTTTACATTTGTGAGATGAGAGAAAATTCATGTGAGGTAGGTGTTTTGTGTGCATGGGATAATAAATGAAGTGGAAATATATTAAAATCTTAAATGGAGAACTTGAAATAACATTTTTTTATGATTCATGATATCTTTTTGTTTCTTGAAATTGATTTGATTGATCTCATTGATATGTGTTTTGGATTTGATTTGATTTGATTTTTACTTGTCCAGGAGTCCAAGTGCTAAGTGTGGGGGAATTGATAGAGAAAATATTTTCAATTAATTTATATTGAATATCATTGTTTTAAACCTACAAAATTCTTTCTCTAAGATGAATTGTTTCATTTTTTTGATAATGGTGTTATTTTGAGCTGAATAGTAAAAATTGGCCATTTTGGATTTTTAACAGTTTTAAATTATTTCGGTAGTTTGGCCATAACATTATATACACTGATTCAAATTGAAAAAATATTTCTTTTTCAGATTCTACACATCCAGGGATTCATTTAATATATTTGGACTAAAATATTAATCGGCCATATGGAAGCTCAAAAGAATCTCACAAGTTGGCTCAAGAAAACTGTTTTCAGTTCTGCCTAGTTTTGATGTGGGGTCCATAACTCATCCACTGTGGGCCCAATGCTTTTGAAATTCGGTGGGTGGACGAGAAATAAGTTTATGAGCATCTTTTATGAATGAATCACCGAGTTAATTGGCCTTTTATGGGGTCATTAAAGCACCCTAATCCGGAGGATTTCGTTTTGGAGAGTCTGACTGGACAGAATAAATGCTCATAGTAAAACGGCCATAACTCTCGGAATACATGTCCAAATCTTCTGAGATTTTGAGGGGACACGTAAAAGAGGATTATGAACATCATTCAAGAAGGGAGAAACGCGTGAAGATGTAATTTAATGGGGATAAAACGCGTAGACATTCGGGGAAAGCATTCTGGCTATAAAAGGAGGAGAGCTCCACCCTCTCAAAGCATCCGTTCTCCACCCCATTTCCTTCCGGGACACCAAGAAGAAGATCTTTTCGGTTTTATTTTTTATTTATTTTCTTTTTAATATTTTTTTAATGCCTTCTTCCTCACCATTCAACTCTATTACCCTTACCATGGTGGGGTAAACTTTTGGAGTGATTGGGGAAGGGTTGGTTTTCTACATTGTAATGCTTGAGTTCTTGGACGCAATTGAATAAATTTCTTTTTCTTCAAAGTTGTTTTCAATTTATTATAGAGGATTTTATTATCAAGTTAGATCATTCTTTAATATTAATTCCGTTATTTATTTTTGCCTTGGTAAAATAATCAATATCTCCCTCCACTAATTTCTGGTTTATATACGATGGAATAAACCAGGAATTAGTAGTGAAGTACTCGACGATCGTCAGTACGTGTAAAAGGTGTAGTGAATGTTCTTGATTGTTTGGGATAAACAAAACCCGATCGGAAATTGCCCATTTCAATTAAGGATATTCAATACAACTATTTTACACATGGAAGGAGAGTTGACCAAACCGAGATCTTGGTAAGGTTTTCTCTCACAATAACAATTTCACCAAGGAAGTGAGAGGAAACGATTGTGGAAACTCACTTTAATCAACTAAGAAGAAGAGGTTTGAATTAAATTGAACAAGTATAGCATTATAATTAGGAAACCGACCCCAACCTAATCACCCTTTTAATTTCATTGTTTTTCAATCATTTGAATTTCAAATTTCCGTTCACAACATTTTTACCCCCGTTTTAAAGTGACAACCCATTTTGTGTGCACTCCTCTTCGGGAGACATCCTAGGTCAACCACATTACTACATTTTAACTTAGGAAAAAAGTGTTTTCCCATGCCCTACGACAGGCGTGCATCACCCTCCCAAGGTTAGAGAAAAAAGAATGCCCTAAAACTGGAAGCATAATCAAGAAATGAAAAATTTCATTACTATAGTTGTATGAAATCTTGAATTATATCTATAATAAGAATCTAAATGTTTAATTACTTGAAAAGAGATCCATGAAATCATCCCATGACAACCCCGTTGTCCACTTCTCTTAGACTAAGAGATCCCACATGTGTCAAGTTGGTCCTTCATGCATAAATATTTAAGGCTTCAATTTCTCCCCTTATAGTGTATTGATGAACTCAAAGATCTTATCCATTGAGTCCAAACAATATTTTATATCCTCAAGTACCAACATCTCATTTAAAGATAAGAGAATTCTATGACTTCAAATATCAAACGTCATCATCAATCACTGTAACTTCCTATATATTATGAATTAATTTTAGAGGACTTCTAGTAATCCTATTATCCCCTAGGTTCCCAAGAATACCAACTAGAGAAACACACCCAACATCACCTTATATATGTATGTTATTAGAATTCTCTTTATCAACCTCCTTACAATGAGGCTGATCAAATTTCTTATTAGGAGCCACAATTCTAAAAAAATAACACATCTTTTAGGAATAAATATTAAAATATTCAATAAATAAAAATAAAAAACACCTTTCCTTTCATATATCCACAAAATATTTAGTGGAATCAACTAATACAATTACATCATCAATTTCATTTCACTAATTTTAAGTAATGGTTCCATTATTAATAGCTAATTCATTAAAACATCAATTAATTAATTAATATTTCAATCATTTAACTGAAATTAAATCACTATTCAATCACACATAAACACACATTTCATCTACCTATGTTCTAAAATGATGCTTGAATAATGAACTACCTTCTATAAATAGTGCGTATATAATATCCAAAAATCTCAATTATTATTAATAGAAAAACAATCTTATACTTTCTCACTAACTTGGACTTCTACAATAGTCATACTATCCAGGATCACACACATAGCTTCTATATCAAATTCTGAAACCTAATCACCAATATACTAATTTCCAAAAAATGAAGTACCTGATAAAGAACCTACTTAGATTCCATTTTGGAATATACCACCCCAAAGAATGGTTTCACTAAGTAAAAATGATATGTGGCCCCATGTGCACCCCCTAATCACCATAATTTAGAAACTAGCACTAAGGATCTAAGGATATCACTTAGGGGCCTATTTAACTTTTAATAATCTATAAAAATTATTTAAACCAAAATAGTTATTAAAATAATACTAATTAGTAGAAACCAATAATAATGTGCTCAATAAAGTCAATATTACATCCCCCAAATTCCCATATGAGTGATATATAAAAGAAATACATTAAAATAAAACTCAAGTACATAATAATTAATAATACAATTAAAAATAATAACAAAATAAATTGTAAGAAACCCCTCTACACAACTCCTAAATCATAAAAAAACAACTACAATATGTATCATGACACTACTTCCTAGATACTGATTCCTCTTCCCCTTACCTATAACTCCATGTGTATTATTTTCTTGCATAAGTTATGTGTATGTGGATGAATATAAATAATCAATAGAAACCAGTTGTTATGAGAACTACATTGGATGTTACCATGATTATATATAAAAAATATAAATATTTTATTTGATTTAACCATATAATTTTTAATAATAAAACTAATGTGTTAGGTTCTAAAAAATTCATAAAAATAGTTGACTACCCTCTTCGACCAATGATGATATAATCTGTTATATAAATCATGAAAAAATAACGCCAAACACATGGCTCATGCCCATTAAATTCCAAACACGCAACATTTTATAAATACACTGGGTTAACACAAGTACTAATTATACCAATGGATCACATATTAATATATCATATCTTAGTATAAACTAAGGATCCCTACAAGTGACCAACTTGGAGGAATGTATCAAAAAATAGTATGAGTAAAACATCCCAAAAAGATTAATTTTTGGAAAAACATATGACAAATCTTCTCTATTTATTCAATACAATAATTTTATTTATTTTGAAAAAAAACATAAATAAACATTTCTAATAACACTTTTACCCTTTAACACATAATTTTCAATAATCATAATTTATATTAAAAATCCTTATTATAATCCACTTTAACTAAATTATTAATCAAAATACAATTGAGTATATACTAATTCTATTTTTATCTCTTTAGATCATCATTAATATTATTTCTATCAGGTAAAATTTAATTTATATCTCTTGATTTTCTTGCTGTTTTTTTTTCAAAACACATAACTAGATTTCCTAGTTCATCTAAATGTTATTTATCACTTTAAAAATGAATTTACATATTTTTTTTGTTATAGTAGTTAAAAACAATAAAAAACTCATAAAAAAGTAATTACTTCAAAAAAATTCACCAAAGTTTACCCATTCATAACACGACAGTTATAACATTAAATAACACATAAACATATTATGTTAGAATTACAACATCAATTTTAGCCATCATATTTTTTACATTAATTTCACTATTTATGGTTACATTAGTTCATGATTTATCTTATCATTTCCATATTTAATCAATCATTTGAAACATGAAATTCTATAATTTTTTACCTGAAACATATTTATAAAACATAAAAAGCTTATAATAATTCAAAATAAATTATTCTATATTTTTTGAACTCATTTCTCAAGAAATAAAACTCTCATGAATAACCAATTCACAAAAGCAATGAACATTTTACATAAAATAATTAATTAAAATTTAAAGAATGTAATAGGCTACCCACCTTACTTTATATGTATGATCCACACCAAATGTGAAAGATAAATTCCTTCTAAAACCCATGGAATATATTAAATAATAAAACTAGAATCAAGGAATAATAAATAAACCATGAATGTGTACAAACATTGATTAATTGGAATACAAATATATTTCCCTCAAAGTATTTATTGAGAAGTCCAATGTTACCAATGTATTGTAATTTTGAAAATAAATAAAGTATAAATCATCACTTGAAGGCTGAGGGAGAAAGAAACTGATTAGAGAGGAATAAATTCGAAGGAATATCCATTGAAAATGTAAAATAAGACATGTAATCTAAATTTAATTATAATAAAATATAGAAATAACCATAATAGAAAAAAAAATTTTCATGCATCAGGTACCTGATGTCACATTGTCCACTCGATGTCTAGCCTCCACCCACCTAGTGGCCTGTTTAGAGGCAATTTCTCAACTTCCATTATATGGGGTGTTGGATTTTGTTCCCTTGAATCAAATTTGATGCACTTTATGATAACTTTTTATTTATTGTTTTTAATATTGATAAACACCTTATATTGTCATGATTATTCTTCTGCATCACATAGTATGTTATAATTTCTTAAGAGTGGTAGACACAATGAAAGGTAATAATAGTCCCCCTCTATGATGATAAAACAGAAGTTCCATGATAGTATTCTTAAATATATATGTTCCATGGATAGATGAAATCATTTTAAGGACACAAATGACATAGTATATCAGGAGTGGAGACTCATAGGTCTTTGTGGCACCTTCCTATAGTGTACAACATTGGTAATTTACAGTGTATGAAATTATGAGAAAGAGACCCGCATGTAATAAATCCACATTTGTATGTGTTATTGAATGTTTCAATATATGGACTTGTTTACTGGTACTTATAATTTAATATTATCATTAATGGATTTTATAAGTCGTGTAGTTTGATGTATTGATGAAAATCATGAAAACATATGTTCACAGTGTAGCAGAGTACGTTTGGTGCATCATCAGTAATATTTCATTAATGAATAATGTGAGAAATAATTTGTTTACTTCTTTAATGGAAGTTGATATCTCAGGTCCTTTGATGAAAATTATATACCCTAAATAAATCCATGACCATGGTTTTTCCCAAGGAAGATTAATTTTTAGAAAATCATATGAAGAGACATCGATCACATAAGTTGTAGAGCCATGCATACAACCAGATTCATTATATATATCATGAAAAATGGATTATATTACATAGTAAGCATCCATATGTGGTTTTATGTAATTGTGATATTAAATTCTTTCTCTATGGGTGTCTTGGTGTGTTTCTAGATATTAACCTTTAAATTTGGGCTACTTCACTTAATTCCACTGATAAATAATCCTAGAGGGTCACACTCTATCGATATTCATAACCTCACTTAAAAAATAATATTATTTGTTATTTAATAATTTGAATAAATATCATTCTCAAATATAGGTTAGTAATTATTTGTTCTTGCTTGATTGCATATATTTTATCACCAGTTGTTTGAGAGGATATTTCATGAGTAGAATATTTAATAAATATATATTTTTTATTTATTGAATATAATATTTATTTATTTTCTGGTGACTAATACAATGTAATTTATTTAGAAAATAAATAGTCATTTTTAAGGCCTAATAAATAATGTTGAGGAATAGTGGGCCAATTTTAATAGTCTAGTGAGAAATAATATACATTGAATATTATTTAAATAAATAATATTTTATTTAATTCATGAGTTTAGTGCATGTCAATAAATGATAATAACAATAATAATAATATAGACATAGTGTTTTATATGGATTAATGAAAATAATAAGGGAATATTTTTAATTATATTTTTATAACCCTATAATTATATAAACCTAATTATAGATTTTTTTTCAAAGGGTTTACATTTCATTTGTTCTTCACAACAGAATCTAGAGAGAATCCTCTCAAGACTTAAAAATCCCCCTCTCTGATAATGCTCTCATGAACAATGTGTGATCTTCCTCCACCACCAATCTTAAGTGTAATGAGATCAAATAGAATTCTTCCTTGAATAGATTCTCTGGGTAATCAAAGGAGAATGATGTAAACATCAAGATCCATCACCTTAGCACCCATATATTTATACGGTGATGTTAATAGGTTCATAGAACACATATTAATCACCACTTGAGGTAATCTACTATTTATTACTACAATGTAATGAAAACATGATGTAGAGATATTGTAAATCGATCAATGAATAATGAATTAATTATAAGGATTTTTTTAATTTTTAATATTAATTTTAAATAATATGTGTTGATACCATGCTTTGGTTATGGAACTCTCAATAGTAAATTAATACTTGATTTAATTCCATTGATAAAGGTGTTTATCATCATGTAAATCTCAGACCAATCATCAATTATGAAAAAAAGATGAACTGAGAATTCCGTATATGGAACTTTCACTTTTCCTAGAACCTTCAAGAGGAATCAGAGTGGTCACATAATTATTTATAATTATTTAAATGTAATTTATTAATTTACATATTTATCATTATTTTTAAATTTTAGTTTAGTCATGATTTAATATGTATTGTGAGATATGATTTTCATCCTCTTTGTTCTAAAAAATATAATAAAATTAATTAATTTTATAGATAAATCACATTCTAAGAAGTCATATGATGTTTCCAAAGATTCCAGTTGTGTACTATAGGAATACACGTTGTGTAGCTCGTTGGCACATACCATGTACCCAAGTTTAATGCACCCTAAATTAATTCATAATTAATTAAATCCATTTGTTTTTATTACATGAGATGGATATTTAAAAATACCAAGTGTTGAATAGTTTATCATGGCACATGGTCAGCTGGACTACACAATATATAACATATGTACATGACATATAGTCTATTAGTCCAATACGATCCACTTATTCTCTTATATGACCTACATGACTGTTAGCTATGGAACTTGGAGACCACACGCTGTATAGCTCATGTATAGGAAATGTGGTCTAAAATTTTCCAGGAAATGATTAGATATAAAGTCCCTAGGCTTGTTCCATAGATATATGATGAGAATAATACACAATGTTCAACTGGAATATAAAAAACTTTTACTTTTACCAAATTACCCATAATTTGAAATTGATTTATTATTCTGCATAAACCTCATCAATAGGAATTATGTGTATTCATTATGTTTATAGTACATTCAATGTAATGGGATATATATATATATATAATAAATGTCTAATTATTTTCTGTTTAATATTTGAAATATCATATCGTGTATAAGTCTTAATTCATTTAGTACTCTATGCACATTGAAAAATAACACAATTCATAAATACCACGTGTTCCATATGTTTATTAAGTTCTTAGTACACTCCAAGAAATTACATGTTAATATGTGTATTCAAAATTTCACATGAGTAAAAAATATATGAATGTAATACATGTTGGGTAGTTTAGATGGGTACTCACCGTGTTACCTCCAAGGTAGTTTTTTACTTAGTAAATTTTAAATAAATTTATTTATATTTTTTGAAATTATAATGGATGATAATATAAATAAAATTCATATGAGAATTAAGATAAAATAATTATTTAATTAAATAATACAATTAATTGATTCAAGTGTGTTTTATCTTAAATAATAATTATTATAATTCAATGCCATTTTTATTAAATGTATAATTTTTTGCAGGTATGTGGATGATCATGATAATAGACTCGAACTTTGTATATTATTTTTTTAATTTTAATTTATTATTAAATTAAATTGATGTCTTGTGTGTTATACCTCTTCTCATTATGTTAGGGCTTGTGTGCCCATAGTTTCTTTTATGTAAAACTCTTAACCAAACCTTTGGTTCCGCTAGCCTATGAGCGAGTAAAATCATATGTAATGAATACAAATACCAAGATAGTAGATGTAGTTCATGTTTGAAAATAATGTGAAACCAATCAAAGATAGATACATATGTGGATAGCTATAAAGATACAACATGGAGCATAAAATGGTTCAAGGTGTTTTATACTATGTTGATGGTTATTTTTTCATCTTATAGATAAACTAACCATTAGTAAAAGATCATGATCATACCACTTTATTATTTTATTTTAGTCAAGTTGAATGGTTATTTAATTATGGATGTTTTTTCATGATCACATGAATTAATGAATTAATGAGAATGAAATATAGGACTAAAATAAATTCATAGATACATAAATTTTATCTAAGACATGGGTAATCACTTTAGTAATTCCACTTAATTTTAATAATCATTTAATAATGATAAGATGGGAAAGTTACACATAAAGATAAAATCCCCCAATTATATACATACATACATATATATATATATATATAAATTAAGTTAAAATCAAACCATAGTTCAAAGTGCTTGACCGATCAAAGT
Source organism: Viscum album (assembly GCA_963277665.1). Taxonomy (NCBI): domain Eukaryota; kingdom Viridiplantae; phylum Streptophyta; class Magnoliopsida; order Santalales; family Viscaceae; genus Viscum; species Viscum album. The sequence goes on along the minus strand of OY728131.1, from coordinate 1,220,459,631 downwards.
TATGATGCTTTAAATTATCCTGGAATTGAAACATGAATTTGTGGGTTGACTTAACTTAGTTCAAATTAATTTTTAACTTCTATAGGGGGAATTTATGTAACTAATAGAAAATGGTTGAGGAAATCCTATTTAAGGTTTTTTTGATTGGGGAGTTCACTAAATAGATTAAGGAACATTGAGTTAATGTAGTTAGAATTTTTATTGAATACCTAAAACCATTCAAATTTATTAATCAGACAATGTTAGTGTGTTGAGAAGGGGAATACGGATCTTTTACACTAGAATGTAAAAGAAACATGATACGAGGAAGGTAATAGTGAGGGATATTGGATTTTGACAAAATAGTGGGAGATTAGTAAAATAAAATATTTAATTTTTATCTAACCCTTATTAAATAAAGAACTAAAATTCTACACATATTATTTATAGAAATGACAATAAACATCAATTTAAACAGATCATTGTGATCTATACTTGAGAAGGATAAAATTATTTCCATTGTAAATTTTAAATAATGGAATAAGATCTTATTCATTATCCTATATCTTGAAAGGAAATTGTATGTATTGGAAGAACCTATTCCATAAGTTCCTGGTAAAGAGGCTAGTGAGTAAGAGTTGTATCTCTATGAGAAATATTTGAACAATGCCACAAATGTTCAATGACTCATGCTATCTCACATGAATGGTTAGATTCTAAAGAAATATGTGGATATGGGTGTGTATAGAATGATGTATCACCATCGTGATATCTATAAATAGAAGGTGATATAAGAGAGATATGATATCTCTAATTATTTGTTTACAACTAATCATGGAGAGTTGGTGCTAGCTGAGCCTCATGTGTCCATTTTATTAGCTGAATTGAATGTTTGTACATATTAGGGATTAAATTACAAGATGAATTGCAGATAAATCATATACATTCTTCACTAACCAATTCTTTCTCCAGTTTTATTATTTATTTTAACATGAAAAATAATAAGAAGAGTCTTTCAGATCTTTCTACTATTATTCACCCAGTGGAAAAGGACATGGGGTAGGAAAAACCAGTAACCCTTATGGTGAATAAGAAAATGAAGAACATTGAAAAGGAGTCTAAAAATCATAAAAAGTCTAAAGCTCCCGAGCACCATCCTTCCAAGAAGAGTTTGATCTATTGGAAGGGAAAGGAAAAGGAAGTAATATGTTTTACATGTGGAAATCAAGGCTACATGAAGAGGAACTTACCCAGATGAAAATGAATATTAAAGGGGATTTTGTTATTGAATGTAATATTTCAATATCTAAACATTGGGTATTATATACAACTTTAGGTTCTCACATCTATTTCCAAATGAATAAACCAATTATATTTTGAGATATTTCAAAGGTATTTGTGCATTTTTTTTAGTTATCAATTGTGAAAGTCTAGCCGGTTTATCCATTAGAGACTACCACTTTTTATTATAAAATCGAATGATCTTTGTTTTAAGAGGTTATTATTGTGTACTAATTGTTACCAAGAGAAACTTTTTTGTATATTTACTTGATATAATTTTTCTTATTTTTAAATTGAGAAATTAATGTTTTTTATTTCATAAGGATAACATATTTTATTGAATAAAACCTTTAAATAGTGGTCTTTTTGTATTAAATTATGAAAAAATATAGGTAATTGATAATGAATCATGTTCTCAAAACTGATATAACTCCTAGTTGTGGAATCACCATCTTGGTCTTGTAAATGATTAGTGTTTGATAAAGCTATATCAAGATTTTTTTAGGTATTTTTGTGATAAAACCACTTGAAAGATTCCATGCCTGTTTATAGGAAAAAATAACCAAACCACTATTCAGTGGATAGGGTAAAAGGGCCATAGAGGTTCTTTTATTTCTACACAATGATGTGTATAGACCATTTATAGTAGAATCTTGTGGTGGGTATTATTACTTCATAACTTTTATAGATGACTTGATTAGATATAGATATGTCTTCTTGATGAGGTATAAGCCTGAGTCCTTTTAGAAATTCAAGGAATTGAATAATTAAGTAGAGAATAAACATAGAATGAATATAAAGAATCTTTACTCTGATCAAGGTGATGAATATATTAACCAAGTGTTTATTGACTTTCTACAAGAGTTTGGGATCCTATATAAACTCACCCCACCTTACACACTAAAATAGAAGGTGTTTGTGAAAAAGGAACCATAGATTTCCTAACATAGTGTGGTCGATGATGAGTCATAAAGACATTCTATTATACTTTTGGGGATATTCATTACAAACTGTGACATACACACTGAACTAAGTACCAACTAAAGTAGAAAATAGAATTCTCTTCGAGGTATAGAGTGGAAAGATACCTATTTTTTTACATACATATCTTTGGGGTTGTGATGGATTAGTTAAGGCCTTATTGGAAAATAAACTACCACTTGAGGTCATAAAGTGTATCTTTATGAGGTATCCAAAGGAAACAATAGGATACAACCTATAAAACCCCTTAAAAAATTTATTGTCACCAAAAACTATTTTCTTTCTTAAGAGGGAGTATATCCTCATTAAGTATAGTGAGAGAAAGATTGACTTTGAATAAGTTTATACTCAAGGTAAACAATATTTATACAAGAACTTATTTTATAGGTCCACATGGAATTTTTTTTCTTAAAATGGAAGTACTTTTTAAGAGAACAATAGAGGTAAGAGAAATAGAGAGATATAGTTTTATTGTCATCAAAGATGGTGAATAATTATTAGGAGAGAATAATGAACCTCTATCATATAAAGTGGTATTAGAGAGCTCAGAAGTTTCAAGATGGACAAATGCCTTGAATTTTAAAATAGATTCCATGTATCAAAACCAAGATTTTGGTTTGGTCGATCTGCTAGTTGATGTAAAGCTTTCTAGGTGAAAATGGGTATTCAAAAGAAAACTAGACATGTAAGGTAAAGTGACTACCTATAAAAAAGGATAATGTATAAAGTGTTTAAGCAACGTCACTGAGTAGATTATAATGAAACCTTTTTTCCAGTTTCTATGTTTAAATCCACTAGAATTATACTTTCTATAGCAACATAATCTGACTAAGAAATTTAAAAAATGGATGTCAAAATAGAATTACCTAACTGGAAGCTTCAGGAAGATGTTTATATGCTAAAACTAGAAGGGTTTGTGACTCCAAGTTATACCAAAAGGATATGGATGTTTCATATATCTATTTGTGGATTTAAGGAATCATCGATGCCATGAAACATTCGATTCGATGATGCTATAAAAGAATTTTTTTAGAATGAATGTGATCTATGTACTTGAAAGATTTATTTTATATATTATATTTTTTAAGATTTTTTATTTTATAGAAGAACTAATTTATACACAATTTCAATCTTGGTGAGGTTTTATTTGGTGAGTCCCAACATAGATTTAGGGAGTGAGCTAGTTTGATGGAAAACTAGTTGACCAAGAACCATCCTCACCTATGGATATGCTTATTAGAAGAATATGTTATTGATATGATCCCTAGGATGATTAAATGAGGTTGATATACATTAAGACTCATCTATATGGTTGATGTGGTCATGAGAGTGAGGTCATTCAGTTGATCCCTACATAACATGAGATACCAGGACTACAAATAACTACATGGGAGTTAGTTTGTATGGTCCCTTCTATGTTTTGTTGATGTTTGTTATAAAATACATAATTTGTTTTTGGTGAGTGATGTTTATAGTGATATTGGGGATGTCATAATCTAATTAGTTAGTAATATAATCTATTAATACATGAATTTCAAAAATTAAATATACTCATGCATAGTACTAGATGAGACTAAAGGGTAGAATAACCCACTGGTTGATGTTTTACATAGTTTATCCTTGAGTGATTTTTTAGAGAGGATGAAACTATGTATTATGATTTTATTGAATTAATTATTATAAATACATGATATTGACTTGAGTTTCCATCTCCAGGGGATGAATTATGAATCATATTGATATACTCCCCCATAATCTTACAAACATGCACTACTTTAAAAGGGTTCATTAATAGCACTGAAAATAGCAACCTTTATCAGTGCCCTTTTAACACTGATAAAAGTCCAGAGTAAAATGAAATATTAAACAAATGAAAAAATATTTACAATTTTATTAATTAAAAATTTGTTGATAAAAATGAATAAATCGAATATTTTTATATTTATATAAATAATAATAAATAATAAATTGTATATATTAAATATATAGATATGTAAAATGAATATAATTAAATAATTAAACAAATGAATATTAAAAATGAGTGAATTAAAAAAATATTAAACATTTTATTAATTAAATAATTATTGATAAAAATGAATAAATTTAATATACAAATTTATAGATTATATATATTAATAAATAGAATATATTATATATATATATATATATATAAATGAATACATTATAATCATTAAATAAAAAATTAAAAATGAAAAATTTTAATAATTAAACAAAAAAAATTAAAAAATGAATAAATTAAAAAATTATTTAAAAATTTATTAATGAAAGAAATATTAAGAAAAATAAATAATTATAATATACATTAGTTATAAATAGTGATAAATAATATTTATTAAATATGAATATAAAAAAATGAATAAAATGTAATAATTAAAATCATATTAATGTCTTATTCATTTTTAATGTTGTTTGATTTTTCAATTTAACATACATCAAACATCATATGTTACATTGATTTCACAAACATATACGTAATTAATTCGTTTTTATTTACAACCCTCACACACAAATATTTACGCAATTAATGAAATCTTATATAGTAACTCTTACATGTAATATTTATGTAATTTATTCAAATTTTAGTATAGTATATAATTTCATTATAACATGATACATTTAATATATGATGTTTTTAATTAGTCAATTTTATTTATTTATTTTTAATATTATCACAGTTGGGTATTATTTATACATTTTTAGTATTTTTTATTTTATTTTTGAATTTAATCATTTTATATTATTTATTTATATATATATTTACAATATTTTAGTATTTTTAATTTGTATTCATCTTTAATTCAAGATAAATATCGATATTTTTTAACAATTTATATTTAATTAATAAAAATTATCAATTTTTTCAATATTTTTAAAGTGTACTCATTTTTAATTATTCAATTTCACTCATTTTTAAAATAAATGTATTAAATATTATATATTCATTAATAATATCAAAAATATATCTTTAAATAAATATCTATATATGAATATATTTAACAATGTATATTCACTGTATTTATAAATTTATAAATTTATAATTATAATAAATAAATACAAATCATTTTTGGAAAAGTATTTATATAATTAAGAATAAATAATTATATATATTTAAATATTTTAAAATTATTGTAAATTAGCTTAAATAATGAGTATACTATATATATGTATATATAAGTTGAGGCTGAAACCTTAGTTTATTCAGGGAAAGGGGCTACATTACAAAGAAAAGCAGACAATATACAATGGGGGGATGTACTCGATGAGTCTTAAACTTGAGACCTCGCTAAGACCCATAAGGCCAACTACAACTGGGTTGCACCCAATGGGATATATATATATATGTAATTATATAAATATATAAATATTTTTTCTAAATTATTATTCATATATTTAAAGTAAATAATTATATATTTAAATAATTATAAGATAATAATAAATATATTTAAAAATGAATATATTTATATTTATATATATTTATTAAGTATATATATTATTATATAATTATTTAAATATAATTATAATTTTAAAATGATAATAAATATATTTAAATAATGAATATATTTACTATATTTATATGTATATATATTTATTAAATATATATATAATTATATAAATTTATATAATGATATAAATATATTTATAATTATTAAAAAATATTTATAAAAATATTTATAAATGTATATTTTCTATATTTAAAAAATTACATATTTGTAATTATAAATAAAACATATAATTTAAAAAATGTATTAATGTAATTATAAATAAATAAATATATTTTTAAATAATTATAAAATTATAATAATAAAATATAATTATATAAATATATCAACAATTTTTCATTTATAATTATAATTATAAAACCTTTATTAGTTCTAATGATCTAGCACTGATAAAATGGATCTTTTATGAGCGTTTTTTGTAAGCGCTGATAAATGTGTCCCCAGTTTATTTAAAAAAACCTTTATTGCGACTTATTCAGTCACAATTCTCAACATCTCGTGAAACTCCCCTACTTCCGGTGCTACTCCTCTATGTTCTCTTGGATGAATAAAAGCAATTATTAAATGTATGTTATTTTTTTCTTCTCCTCTCTCATTGATTGCTAGTTTGGGTTCTGCAATTTTCATTTTTACACGGTTCTTAACCCTAAAGAATGCTACATCTCATCTCTTGCTCTCTCTCACTTACCTATACCTACACAATGCCACCCCTACTATGTAAACTCATACTTACTTTATATGAGACCACTGCGAACTGTATCTCCATCTGCTGTTGTAACTGATGGTGATTTTCTTGATATTTCCATTATTATTTCTTATTACCTTTTTGATAGTGTGGATTCTCATGGTTTGAATCTTGTTTCCATAGTATTGATTGACATGATGGTGAATTTTTTTAAGAGAATAAGAATTATTATGAGTGTATAAGTATCTTTTAAGAAAATCATCTTCATAAAATTTCATAAAATGATAGGTGCAGATTTTCACATGATTAATATTAGACGATTAGTGTCACATAGGTGATTTAGTTGAATGAATAAATTTTTTTGTTATTATTTCATAAATGATATAATTTTATTGTAGTTCCTGCATTTTTTATTTCATTTTATTATTTTTTTGATGTTCATACACATTTTGAATATAAATATGAATATAATTTCACATACTAAATATATTGTTGAATAAATAGATGATGATATACCACATATAAGAATTATTAAAGGTGTTAATTTAAAATTGTGAGAAATATTATAAAATTTAGTGATTTTTAGGACTATTATATTACCTTTATGATTGTAGTAATTTTTACAGTAAATGAATTGATAAATTAAAGCTAGTTAAATAGAAAAGTATTTACCAGGATTACATTGTTGTTGGTGGTATGTTGTGATGGAAAGTGAATTATATTTTTGAAATATAATTTGATAGAATACAAAATAAAAATTTCATTTAGGTTATTTTTTGAATATGAGGGGTTTAGAGTATAAACATATTTTTTAAAATAATAACTTCTAGGTTTTAATTATGTTATATTTGAGAAAACATGGGTTATATAGAATCTTTATCAATTATTATACATTACACATGGTATAATTTAAATATTTAATGGATTGCCAAGTTTTATTATTCGATTAATGAATTTTATTTTATGATATCAGATTATTTATAGTTTTTATAAATGTATTTGCTATTTTATTTTCTATATGTTATGGTTCATAATATATATATTGATATAATAAATATATTCTTCAAATTATTTTACTGTAATCTGAAAAAAAAATGCTTTTAATAATATTTATATTGTAAAATGAACAAATACACATTTATAATTAATTTTGATTCGAGACATTAGAATTTTAGAAAATGGAAAAATTATGTGAATTTTTTTTAGTAAGTACTCATTTTTATCTTTGTATATATATTTCTAATGATTATTTAATTAATGTTTTTTACATGTCTAATAATTTTTTCTCTAGAGTGTTTTTAAAAAAAATTTAGTATTAAACATAATATGTAACTAATTTTTTTGTTAAATTTTGATAAATATTTCCTTATAAAATTTTATATGAATAATCACTTAATATTATTTGAATTTTTTTTAATATATCTGTTAGTGTATGATTATATTATTTTTCTATAAGAAAGACATGTGAAGATGTGATAAAAATAATTTATATCATATATTCGAAAATGATGGGTATTATGCGAGGACTAGGTACGGCATATTATAATGTGAGTTACTATAGACTTTTTACTAATTCATTGAGGTCTAGAGTGAGGGTACGGTGACATTTGTGTTATTATTTGTTCTGATTTATGGATTTTCAGAGTTTTGGTTTAACTAATATATTGTGGTACCCATTTTGTGGTTTTTTCGTAATAGATTCTATTATGTTAATAATTCCCTATATTTCAGGTACACTTCTTAAAAAAATGATTGTGTTATATCAATTTCATGATTTAGATGAAATAAGTTCATGTCACAGTTATCCATGAGGGATAGTCATGGATGCTAGGAAATTGAGGTCGAATCTCATGGTACCTGTGATGTGGTTATTTCCATAGGGATATAAATAGTTTTTTCTCATCCTATGATTAAAATTTTAACTTTATATTAGTGAAATGATATTAATTTCAAGGAACAACCATGGTATAAACTTATGGTATGAATAACATAATTCACTGGTATGAAATGAAATCGATACATTTTATTATCATGGTGTCATAGTTAGTACACAATAAATTGACTTACATGTGTATTTTGAGTGTTACTACTTTGAACTTATACTCAAATATATATGTTGTTTTATATTTTAGGGACCTTGTTAGTATTTACTTGTTTATTTTTATACTCACACCCAACACATAAACCTCAGTGGATAGAGAGATCATATATTTGAGATACATATGAGGGAAAATGATTAGTGACATAGATGATATTCAGTGTATCTTAGTGGGTATTGGTTGATGTTCTCATGGTAGTGTCAGGTACCTTTTATCATTTTGAAATGAGATTTTCAATTTTAAATTAATATGTGGTAATTTAAAAAGTTTTAAGTAGAAATCTTTCATCCTTACTATATTCATCTCCCAAACAGTTATTATTGAATTTTGTTTCTTGAGACTCATCCCCCATCTATTCTATTTTTCTTAAACTAATTGGAGAAGTAGTGATCCAAAATGGTCATTGGAACCCGGTATAGGATGAAATGTTCTCAGAGAAGTTCAAGAAACATAGGTGTAGATGAAGTTAAAGATAATGATGATGGATTTAAGTTCAATCAACCATTTCCTTCAAAATGGATGTATGATAATCATTTAAAAAAGGAGTATGAAGATAGAATTAAAGAGTTCCTCATGTTTTTAATAGAGCATGAATTAAACCCTTATCGAATCTTTTATCCGTGTTTACTTTATTATTATTCAAGTCAAATTAAATGTTTGATTTCTTATACAAAAAATGTCTTCTGCACATTATGATGTTACCAATCTCGAGGAATTACATACTGTTGACAATAAAAATGAAGAATTATTAAGGGATCAAAAACATATTTATGGAAAAACAATGAAAGAGCATAACGGTGTTGAATAAAACTATCAAGGAAATAATCCGGGGTATAAAATTTGTGGTTGGTTAGAATCAACGAGGCCAACCTATTGACCCCAAACAGTCAATGTTCATTAGTAATCTTGGAATCATAATAAGGATGAATGAGTGTATTGATATTGATTCATGACACCATTTACAACCTATGATGAAAGAAATCCTTTGTAAAGATTCAATGACAATATTATGATATAAATTCTCTATTTTACATAAAAATTATATAATAAAATGTTTATTTAAATTTCATTATTCTTTGCAGCATTCATTTATTTTAGAATATTTCAATAAGAAGTTTTTCTTAATGTCTACTGGAAAAGCCCATAGAGGATTCCATAATATTCTTATGATGTTATATATTAGTGATGTTGAGGGGAAAGTAAATCCCCCCACCAGTTAATTATTGACACAATATAAAGAAGGAAACATAGAATTATTTCCTCAATCGTCGTAATGAGAAATCATTTCAAGATCATTATAGTCTATAATATTTTATTTGAAATTATTTATTTTACGCAACTTGATTAAAAATTGTTAATGTATAAAATAGAAAAAGATTGTTGAAAATAAAAATTGGGCATCCAAACCAATGTACCCCTATCGAAAAGCAAGGAAAGGGGTACACTTCATTAGAGAAGAATTTGTAAAGTATCTTAAATAAATAATAAAAGTTTAATTATGTGATATGAAATAACATATTTTCCTTTTTAATATGTAGATTGATGAATCAAAATCTAAATCCACTTCCATCCCACTTCATGTGATATATAAGGAAGAATGTGAAAATAAGTAGGGTAAAATGGTTGATAAAAACACAAAAAACACTATAGAAATCATGTGTACGTATGAAAAATTTTAATTAATTATAATTTTTAACATAATTAAATAAAAATATCTATTTTTTCACATTTATTTTATATGGTTTAGATAGAAAAATTGATAGTGACCATACCAGAAGATAAGAAACTTTCAGTATCTTTGAAGTAGTTCGAACAATATGGTCAAATAAGATGATTAGGTTTTGAATTTTCTTGTCGAACATATTTTGAGAAGATAAAAACACATGAAGATACATATAATATGGCGAGACAACCAAATACAAAAATAGAATCACTGTAAGATATTATTGTTCAGTTTGGTTTGGCAGACTAATTTATGAGAAAATAACAAAGAAAAACGGTGGTGGAAGAAAGATGTACACACGAAAAAAAATTATCCCACTAGATTTGAGGCTATACATTCCCCCCAACCACTTACCATACCTGAGGAAATTAATTTTTTCATTACTATTTCTCTTAAATACGAATTAAAAAACTTTGGATAACGTCATATTACTAAAATTATGCAAGGTGTTGTTACATGTGATTTGTATCTTTCAACACCCATGCATTGCCTTATTGCGATGCTTATAGCATATAATATATTAGGAGACAAGATACACCACAAAGACCTACCACAAGATCATATGAGAGTGGGAATTGAGGTATATCTTGAACTGACTGTTGAGTTACCTATTCTACTTGATGATTTGAATATTACAATGGTCAATAATGACTTTGGAGCTTTCATAGCATGACCGTATAAAATTATAATGATACATGATATATGTCTATAAAAAAATTTCATATGAAAAACCTGTAACAATTGATTATAAAATTTCTGAAGTGACGTATGATATTATAGATGGTTTAAACGGGGGGGTGGGGGATGGAAGGTCAGATCATGAAAATCTAGTGAATCGACCAAGAAATAAAAACCACCACCTAAGATTACCTTCTCCCTAACAATTATAGAGAAACATTTATTATCATTACAAATTCATGCAGAGACCACATTTAAATATGCAAATACTTCTTACATTCCATATGAAAAAGAAATATATGGAACTTTCATGACAGATATAATTGGTCCCAATACTATAAATTAGATTCTAAAACATGAAAGGATGGGCGTCTCATTTGTGAATGCATATATAAGGTACATTTTCACAATATATCCATCCAAATAGTGAGATAATATGTTTATTTATGTTAAAAACTATTAATATTTTCTACAAGAATTTATATTACTTCTATGAAAAGGGAAAATTTTTTGTAGCATGATTGGGATGCAGTAATCCCTGTATAATTTCTATAAAAAAATTACTTTTGATAATAAAGAAATTAAGAAGAGAAAATATGATTTACTCGAAGAATTTAATAAAAAAAATAACAGACAACATACTCTTTTTTGATTCCTAAAATGTAGAATTAGGACTATAAAATTTATTCTCATTAAATATGATTTTAATTTTTTTCATTTCTTATTTGTTTTTTGTTATTTTAGCCAGCACTGGATACTGATCATAATCAATCTGGATACCCCAAATATTTGTTTCATAGATCCATTGCTTGGATATCCAACTGACTGAACACACCTGATGTGTATTATAAAATTTTAATACTTTTAAATCAATATTTTTAGATAAAATTTGAATTATATATATAATTTTGTGATTTAACAAGAAATTAATTATGATAGGTATGTCTCTAAATATAAGCTAAATCCTTGAATAAAGAAAGTGTTTGAAGAGATAAAGAATGTGGATTACTAAAAATGGAAAAAAAATTATAGTATATATAGAATGATTTAACTATCAACACATTTAAAAAAATTTTACTTATTTTGGTGATTTTTATTTTTTTGAAATTTCTGAAGCAAGATAATGGCATTGATTCTGAATATTATGTTTTCACATTTATGAGAGATATTATATAGCATGAAAAGACCATTATCCACAATAGATAATTTACGATGGTATTTACAATTTAATTAAATATATTTCATAATAATTTGTTTGTCTATATTTTCTTAGTACTATCAAGATTTTTGATGAGCTTCACACTCAAAAGAAGAAGTAAATTTGTTTAGCTATGAGTGGGTAATGTACATGTTTTCAGAAAGTATGCAGACATAAAATTGAGGTGATTATGTACTATGTTTGTGATCTAGTATGAGTTATGACCCTATAAATATATTTAGGGTGTGATGTATTAGTGTCATAATGATTATATATTATTTTTGATTTGTTTATCATGGAGAAGTATAATGGAGGAAATTAATTTGTTTATAAGTGCTGATTTGAAAAAAATATTTTTGTTTGGAAATGGTGGAGAAAAAAGTGGTGGTGGAGGAGGTAGATGTGGAGTTGGAGGTAGAGCTGGAGGAGGAGGTAGAGTTAGATCCAGAGACCAAGGTGGAGGAATAGGCATAGGGGGAGACCGAGGCAGAGGAGGAGATGACGTTCTAGCTTACAAGCAATAAAATATTTGGGCAATAGAGTATAAGGAGTATCATACCAATATTGTGTGTGGGGGTTTTTTTGAAAAGTTTTCTCAACACATGTCACTTAATATTAGATCCATTTTCCAAATTATTTAAGCGGATTGTTGAAAAAATGTTTTTTACCACTTGTTTATATGGTTTTATACATGAATTTATGTATAGCAGTATTTTTTAGTAAAAAAACTACACTAATTTTTTAAAATGGATTTTTTAGGTTAAAATATCTATTATCACATTCTAAGTACTATCAAATATCACTGAAGTGTGAAATAAATCCCTCACCAAGAAAAAAACTATAATAAAAAATAGATCCAGTTTCTTTCCCATGAATTATCTTCATTGTAAAGAAAGGTTCTTAGTAGGGTATCCAATAGTCACTTGAGAGGCATAAAAAACCAATCCAATCAATAAAAAATAACATAATAAAACATAAATGTTTAAATAAATATGTGTCTAGTCAACCACCAAAGCTATCAAGTGTATGATAGAACTATTTGAGGATAACTAGAATTAAGAGATCATGGTCAATGAGAAGGGATGATGTCATAGGAGACATGAAATAAAATGGAATGAAACCTCCTTATAAAGAAATACTCAAAAATTAAAAATATTATTCAAATTAAATCACAAATAATTGAAAACTAAAATAAACAACCCTATGAAAAAGAAGCTAATATCTTGATCAAACACCTCGACAAAAAATAAATAAATAAAAAAATTTGTCAACAAAATCATGAATTTTTAGAAAATTAAATTATATTAGTTTTACTTTGTTACTTTAGAAAAATGTTACATAAGTAATTTTTGATCCGTAGAAATCATATTTACCTCAATCTAATACATGATATTCCCAATATGAATCAAAATTTCCACTATTAGTTTAAAACTGACACTGTAATACAAAAAAATCTCAGTCACTAAAAACCAAGAAAAGATGCTCGGATTTTATTGATAAATTAGGAAAATTATTTATAATTTATTTTTGATGTGTAGGAATCATTCTTCCATAAAACCCACACACGATGCAACATGAATAGCTCAAATTGCATGTTTCTAGTTTAAAATGACATTTTAGTAAAAAACACTAGTGGCGTACTCAGAACTGAGGAAACACATTCATATTTTTTATACATTAGAAAAATGATCCAAAACTCATTTTAGACATGTATCAATTATCCTAAAATCAATCATATGCATGGTGTGACCAATACTACTCCAATTGTGTCTTTTTATTCAAAATTAACATCAATTTTACTAAAAAAACAACTGACATACTCAAAACTGATAAAAATATTAGTATTATTTTGGCACTTTAGGAAAATGATCCATAAGTCATTTTTGATATGTTGTAATTATGATCACATAAATTCAATACAAGTTTTCCTATATATAACTAAAAGTGTCTCTTATTAGTTTGAAACTGATATTTTAAGAAAATCAAGTGTCACATCTTTAAAGATGATAAAACCCAATTGTATGGTATAAAAATTTAGGAAAATTATTCCTAATTAATTTTTGACTTTTCAGAATCAATCTCATGTTAAACCTATACATGATTTAATTAGTGGGACTCAAAATGCATGTTTCTTATTTAAAATGGCATATTAGTAAAAACACAAGTGGAATACTGAAATCCAAGGAAACATGTTTGTATTGTTTTGATACATTAGGAAAATGATCCATAATTCATTTAGTACATGTAGGAATCATACGCATCTCAATATAATTCATGAGTGACCATTATGACTCCAAGTGAGACTTTTTATTCAAAATTAACATTAATTTTATTAAAAAAGACAACTAAAAAACTCAAAAAGAAGAAAACACATTCATTTTGGTTTTGGTTATTTAGGAAATTGATTCATAAGTCATTTGTGAAATGTGGATATCATCCTTATAAAGACCTGACCTTAAACATTACATATTCTTTAATTAAGTTAATAATTATCATTGAGGATATTTTCAAGTTTAGAGCATTAGAGAATTAGGTCATAACATATACATAACAACTTGAATATTACATGTAGACACATCTACCGAGTTTCCATTTTTCTCACAAAATAAAAATTCTTGAAAAAAAGAGTCTAGTATAGTTCCATGTTTTTGATAGCAAGACTTTTTATTTATCTCATCCTTGACCCTATTCCACTTTATATCCTATGAAATACATTCAGAAAACTTAAGATGAGCATAAAAATATCAGTAAGGTATACACAAAGAAGGAAAACTCTTAGTTTTTAAAAACAACAATTAAACCATGAATACTTCATCATAAGTAATACTTTTCACCTTTATGAAGTAGTTAATACTCTTAACTACATAAAAGATCATTGCTTACCCTTTTATAACCAATATATTACCATAAAAACCATATAAAGAACACATAACATATAAAGGTAACTTGGGACATAAACAAACTTAAATGGAATAACCATACGGTCGACTTACACACTTATCACTTACAAGAATAGCCATATGACCGACTTCAATACCCAATTCATTGGAGGTTATAACATAACCACCCATCCTGGTTTATCACAGCAGCACCCGTCATTTGGTTTATCACGTAACCACCCATCAAATGTCCAAGCACCATTATAAAATCATAACACATACAACAAATATAAAGGAAAGATAACATTTACACATTTCAATCTCAATATATCACTTAAATATATTGACATAACAAATCTATTATCAAAACCATTTTCAATACCAAAATACATAAAATAGTATATGGTATTTATTTTCCTTTTAAAGACATTACAACTTGTTAAGGAATCCAAAGATCAAATAATACTCACGGCGGCGGAAAGATCGTTGTCACCACTTACGTTAAAAGAAACATTCCTTTTTTTGTCTAGTAAAATTATTTGTAGAAAAATATTCCATTTGAATGAAATGGAAAGTCAATGGTGTTTATACAACATATAAAAGAAATTAGTGTATTAAAACAAAATATTCCTCAATGAAAGGATATTGAGACGAAGTCCCTTACCTCGTGTCCGACTTGACCCGTTCGTTCTTTAATCTCCTGAATAATAAACTAAAGTTAATTTATACTTGCTTAAGAACATTTTTAAAGTTTATTATTCATTTTATATCAATTATTACCATGTTATAAACATTATGTAATCTGTTAAGTTAATAATGTTCATTTTTCGATATTTGGTACTTGAGTCAAAAATGGGCTTCTTATAATTACAAGTGGTTCATGTGGTAAAAATTTCATTATATCCATAATTATATTCATGATTTAGATATCATATATATAATATATATCTATTATATACATGTATTTATAATAGTACATAACATTTGGATATAAGAAATGAAATGCACCGTTCATGGATACGGTAATCCGTACGTGCGCATGAACACTACTTCCATTTCTATTTCATATTGTAATGGGATTAAAACATAATGATACATAATTATATTATAATTACAGTATAATATCATATATAATTTCATTAACTCTACCCTTTATACATTCCATATAAGGCATGAACGATTCATATCACTTTGAGGGGGTGATAGTCTGCACTTCCTCAAATGAGATTATCCTATTTGCCCACTATGGAAACCTTAAAGGTAATTTATAAATGAAAAATATATAAGAATATAAAAAATATAAATATAATATATATCATATAAAAATATAGTTCCATCATAATTGCCACCATGAGAGGAAGATGGAGATTTTTGAACAATCATCGTTTCGCGAGGCAGTAGTTCGCCGTCCACAGAAACATTATGTTCATTACCCATTAGACAATGGTGTGTGTAAGTTTAGTTAGAATAATTATTATAAAAACAACCTAATATATTTAAGATACTGTTTTTTTTATAGAATAAAATAATAAAAAAAGTTTTTGGGGTTGGGTAAGTAAAATAAAACAAAATAAAACAAAAGAATTTAAGAGAAACTGTTACCTTTAACTTGGGTAACTCCCTTTGGTTTGAACCAAAAGGACTTCTTGAAGTTCCTTATACCTAAGGTATGTCTTCTAGGAAGAATATAAGGATCTTTAGAGATTATTTTTTCAGGGGTTGGATGAACCAAGGGGCTTGAGAGGTGTGAGTAATGGGTTAAAAGTGGTGTCCTTTTATAAGGGAGATGAGGGGCTCTTTATGAAAGTTTGAAACAATTATTTTATTATAAAATTATCTTCAGTTTCAAAAGGTCCAAAACTCATTAAATTAAAATATAGGATGAATAATGTTCGAAATAAAATCATCCAATAATAATTGGACAGGTTTTTAATATTGTTTAATATTTATAATCTTATTTATTTAAATCATTTATTAATGAGGTAAATATTGCATTATTTTTGTGTTATAAATAATATTATTTATATGATGTAAAAAAATTATAAAAAAATACCATGATGTAGGAAATATTCTTATCTTTACAAATAATATTTATAGTCAAAAAGATAACTTATATAACTCTATGTAAAAATTAATTTACTAAAAGATATTTGTTTGTGTTATTTTTGTATTTATTTTAAGTAAATTAAAATAAAGTGTCATTATCACTGTTAAGTGGCTCCATGAGGTCCAAAAATCTACCCAAGGATGCCCATGGTCGGCCTTAACTCATAAAGTATGGTTAGGAAAAGTGATAAGGTAATTGTTATATTATTATGATATTCTTTTTACCTTGAATTACCATATTTACCTTTAACCGCAGTAAATAAAAGTCAAAAGTTACTATTCACCAAAAAAAAGGTTTTCATAATATTGAACCATATTTTGCTTACTAATAACAATAATGTATGTCTGATTTTATAAATTTAATTCACAGAAGCGGTATAGTTTCATTTGAATGAAAAAGTTAGTTTTTAACTACAACATAGTGGTTTCACTATTCATCAAAAATTGATATTTTCCAGAAAAATATCAAAAATTCAGCCTAAGATATATTTGATATTCTGAATTATAAAATGATATATATTTTACTAAATTAAAAAATAGAATTTGGATTAATTAATTTAAAATTAATTCCAATTTTCAAAATAAAAGGTGTGTTTTTATGAAATATTAACTATCAAAAGATTGACACTTGTTTATGTACAATTTCAAAGTGAAATTAATTCCAATGACCACCATTGGATTAAATGGTAAAAATTTAATATAATTACAATTTAAAACCAATTAAAAATATAATCTAACCATATAAATAAATTAGATTAATAGACAGTTTTGAATTAAAATACAATATTTTTCACTATTCATCAAAAAATAAATTTTATCAAAAAAAACACCAAAACTTTACCCAAAGTGAATTTTGATGTCCCGATTCAAAAGAAGAATTTTATTTTGTCAAATATAACATATAAAAGTGACCAAAACTAGATTTAAATAGGGTTCTCCATCAAAAGGCGATAAATCGACATTTTAGTGAATATTAGAGTATTTATGCTTAAAATTGAAATTTTTTCTTATTTTAAGACTCTAAATTTTATTAGACAGATTTAAAAACATTTAACAAACTTGTATAATAATTT
Organism: Viscum album; assembly: GCA_963277665.1. NCBI lineage: Eukaryota > Viridiplantae > Streptophyta > Magnoliopsida > Santalales > Viscaceae > Viscum > Viscum album. Next base: position 1,220,441,428 of record OY728131.1, on the reverse strand, counting down.
TTTAGTTTTTTCTATTCATTTCTGTCATTACAACAGTTTGGCGTTAATTACCATTTAAAATAATAATGATATATTATTTTTTAGTATGATTCAGTATTATTTGCAACATAAGACTTCAGAGAACCCCATTTTTGCGTGTCAAGTATGCCCTTTAATATAAAATCCCCTTTAAAATAAAATTAATATTTAATTCAAAAATATTAATAAATATGAAATTTTCATATTCTTTATTTTCCTGGGATGTTATAGGTCTCACCTCAATCTGATAGATGATATGATCGATATGACTCAGAGTGTATGTTTTATAATTTACATTTTAATACCAAAAAGTATAAATTAAAAAAACTTAGAAAACACAGTCATATTGTCTTCATAATTTACAAAAATTATTTAGAATTCATTTTTTTACAATTAGGAATTAGTATCACGTTATACCCACACATGATGCGACCCGTATGATTCAAAGTTCATGTTTCCTATTTAAAATTATATTTTAGTAAAAAAAAAGTGGTGTACACAAAAATAATGAAAAAAATTCAATTGTTTTGATAGTTTTGTAAAATGATCCATAAGTCATTTGGGAAGTATAGTAATTAGCTTCACCTCAATCTGACGCATGGTGGTATGGGTATGACTCAAAGTGCATCTTTTTATTCAAAATTGACATTAATTTTAGTAAAAAAGAAAACTAAAATACAAAAAACTAATAAAAAACCTTAATATTGTTTTTTTACTTTAATAAAATGATCTATATGTCAATTTTTATGTGTAGGAGTCAACCACATTGCAATCTGATACATGATGTTCTTGATATGGCTGAAAGTTTTAGTTATCAGTTTAAACTCTACATTTTAATACAAATAAGTATCACACTCCAAAAATATTGAAAACACACTAGTATTGTGTTGATAATTTATGAAAATGATTCATAATTCATTTTTTATTTGTTGGAATCTATCTCACATAAAACCCACACATGATGTAACCTGTATGACTCCAAGTGCTTGTTTCTAATTGAAAATGACATTTTAGTAAAAAAAAAGGGGGTACTAAAAACTAAGGAAACAAAATTGAACTATTTTTATACTTTATTAAAATGATCTACATGTCTTTTGGAACATGAATGAATCATCTACACCACAAAACAACACGTTGTGTGACTGGTATGACTACAAGTGCATATTTTTATTCAAAATTGACATTGATTTTATTAAAAAAGACAACTAACATACTTGAAAATCAATCAAACACTTTCATATTGTTTTTGTACTTAAGTAAAATGATACATAAGTCATTTATTAAATTTAGGAATAATCCTCATCTCAATCTGATAAACGTTGTTCCCGATATGACACAAAGTTCTGGTTCTCAATTTAAAATTGAAATTTTAATACAAAAAGTGTCACTTTCTAAAAACCACGAAAACAATCTTAGATTTCCCATATAATTTAATAAGAAGATTAATAATTAATTTGTGACATTTATGAATTAGTCTCATGTCAAAACCATACACGGTGCGACTTGAATGTCTCAAAGTGTGTGTTTCTAGTTTAGAATGGCATTTTAGTAAAAAAACCCAAGTGGAATACTCAATGCCAAGGAATCAAATTCATATTTTTTTGATAATTTATTTAAATGATCCATAAGTCATTTGGTATGTGCAAAAATCATCCTCAACTCAATATGACACATAGTTTGACTGGTAGGTCTCTATGTTTTTCTTTTTATTCAAAAAATGACATTAGTTTTGGTAAGAAAGACAACTGACATACTCAAAAATGAGAAAACAAGTTAGTATCATTTAGGTACTTTAAAAAACAATCCCTCATTAATTTTTGACATGTAGGAATCATCCTCACCCCAATCCAATACATGATTTTCCTGGTATGACTCAAACTTTTCATTATTAGTTTAAAATTAACTTTTTAATACAAAAAAAGTAAAGGTTACTAAAAACTGCGAAAAACACTCAGATTTTATAAATAATTTAACAAAAATATTCATAAATATTTTTTAAAATTTTATTAATTCGTATCACATCAAACCCACACATAATGAGACCTGTATGACTCAAAGTTCTTATTTCGAGATTAAAATGAAATTTTTATCAAAAATAGAAGTAGTGTACTCAAAACTAAGAAAACACATTTGTAGTGTTTTGATACCTTAGGAAAAAAAACATAAGTCATTTGGGACTTGTATGAATCACTCTAACCTCAATATTAGGAACAATGTGAGTGGTATGACTCAAAGTGCGTCTTTTTATTAAAAAACAATATTAATTTTACTAAAAAAAGAAAACTATGAAACTCAAAAATGAGGAAACAGATTCAGATTTTTTTTGTCATACTAAAAAAAATAAGTAAGTAATTGTTGACATTTCGGAATCCGCCACACCTCAATCTAGTACATGATGCTCCTAATATAACTCAAAGTGTCTGTTATCAGTTTAAAATTGATATTTCAATACAAAAAATGTCACTCATTGAAAACTGAGAAAACACACTATGATTTTCATGATATTTTAATAAAATTATTCCTAATTAATTTTTTATCTATAAGAATACTTCTCACATAAATTCCAGACATGATGAAGCCCATATGACTCAGTGTGCATGTTTCGAATTTAAAATGATATTTTAGTAAAAAAACATAAGTGGCATACTCAAAACTAAGGAAACACTTTATGATTTTTTTGATTCTTTGGTGAAACAATGAATAATTTATTCGTGATGTTTAGGAATCATCCTCACCTTAATCTAATATAGGGTGTGACTATTATGACTCAAAGTGCATCTTTTTATTCAAAATTTACATTGATTTTAGAAAAAAATACAACTAACATATTCAAAACTTAGAAAACACATTCAGATTATTTTAGAACTTTAGGAAAATTATCCATAAGTCATTTTTGATGTTTAGGAATAATATTCACCTCAAATAGATACATGATATTCCTGGTATTACTCGGAGTACCCATTATCTGTTTAAAATTGACATTTGAACACAAAAAGTTCCACTCCCAGAAAACTAAGAAAACTAGCTCTGATTATGTTGATAATTTAGAAAAAAAATAATTTATTTGGGCGCTATAGGAATTTTTTTCAAGTAAAACTCACACATTATGCGACCTATATGACTCAAAGTGCATGTTTTCAGTTTGAAAAGACATTTTGATAAAAAAAACGTAAGTGGTCTACTCAAAATTGAGGCAACACATTCAGATAATTTTTTCGCTATATTAAAATGATAAATAAGTCATTTGGGACCTATTGGAATAATTTTCAACTCAACCCGACACACAGTGTGACCTGTATGACTCTAAGTGCCTATTTTCAATATACAAGTTTCATTTTAGTTTAAAACAGGCATCACATCGCCAAAACCGAGAAAAAAGCCTAGATTGTTTTCTCATCCTTATATCTAGTGTTACTTAATAATTTTACTTATCATTTTTATCTTATACTTATTTAGTTAATTTTCACAGACATCGTTATTGAAGATGAACAATAAATGGCATGTGATGTGCAAAAATCAACCACAATACAATTTGATACAAACTATTCCTAGTATGACTCAATGTTTAGTTTAAAATTAACACATTCTTTTTAATTTATTTCATCATATTATTAGTATGATAAGAATTATTTTCTTATATAATTTCATCTTTTCATTGAGCATGCGTTGATTTTTCTTTTATATAAGTTAATTCTTTTGTTCTATAATAGTGTATATTTCTTGTATTTGTGTTGGGAATTTTATTTCATTTAAATTATGTATTTGTATAAGATTTTACTAATTTATGGTACTTTTTCTAGTGTTGTAGTATGCTATTATAGAACACTATTGCATGCCCTCTTTCGGGTGTTGCAGTGCATTGTAATGTCACACTTCAGTATTCCCCTTTATCAATGCTAACTAAATGTGCGAAAAAAATGGGGCTGTTTATCAATGATTTTAAAAGAAATTATAAATGGTTGATTTTTCTGTTCTTTTTAGTGATGTAAATCACCCCATTGTCATCCATTTTCTAGCACTAAAAAAACCCTAGTCATTTTAATTACATTTTGGTAGCCAACACTTTTTTTCATTGATAAAGGTTTATTAAAGTGCTTTTAAAGGCTTCTTTTATAGTAGTAAAGATTATAGAGCCGTTTCGGTGGAGTGGTTGGGTGGTGTTAGCTTGTTGATCAATGTGGATAATAAGAATTCCATTTTGGGTTATTATTCATGTACTAGGGTGGTATATTTATGGTTAGAGTTAGTTTCATTATTGGGACATAGTGGTTGTTTTTTTAGTTGTATTTCTATTATATATATTATGTTGTTTGTCATTTTTTCATTATATATTATTAATATATTGATTGTTTTTTGTATTTTTTTAATTATTTAGTGGTTTATATTTTATTTTATAATCTTTTACTATATTATTCATTGAAAATTTCCTCCGATTTGGGTGATTTATACACTTGATGCTAGTTTCTGACCCATAAACTATTAATGAAAGACATTGGGGGATAAAAATAGTTTTTTAAGTGACATAGTTGGGTTACTAAAAGAATTAGGTCCTAATAGTGTAGTATTAGATCATAAGGTTGAGATATATGTGGGAGTTCAAAGTTGAGCACATGTGAGGTTAAGGTTGGTTTAGGATAAGACCTTGTTAACAATGTTTGAGGTATTAGAGTTCAATATAACATTCTAAATAATCCTACACATGGTGTGACGTCCAATACATGCCTATATATGGAATCTGATTGAATAAGGTCTAACTTGAGCACTCAGATCATTCATTGTTGTTTATAGTTATGTTGGTATATGCTTCATATGGGGGTACAGACAAGATTGGCGTGCATTCTTTCTTATCATAAAGGCTTTTTTCTAGAATGGATAGTTTGGAATTCCAATGGTAAATTATAAAACTCCCTTATCATTATGCTATGATCCTATGATGATTTCAAGTTTATTTTAGAAATGTTATATTGTTACATGGGAACTTCTATATGATGTTTTGAGTTGACGATGACCAAGTAGGCCCCTTACATGAACCTATTATGATGGGTTTTCACATGTTATCATACGAAGTATTGGGTTTTTTAGAGTATTATATATCTTATGTGGATGAGATGTTTTGAGATAAGTTTAAGAATTTTATATGATAGGGCTTTGTAAACTTATGTTATTTTATAGAAAATTTGGGTTTTGTTGTTAAATTTGTTTTTAATGGATGAGGTTTTTTCTTTACTTATTGTTTATTCTGTATTTGATTTCCCACTTGGATTTATTTTTTTATGATATAATTTAATTATAATGGTTGTTCCCAATTTGGTTACTCAATTTTTACATTTTTTATATTCGTGATTTCCCATGATATTTAGGATTTTAGAAATTTGGAAAGAAGTTAAATGTTAAATGGGATATTTAGGGCTTTGATTAGTTACAGGAGGTACAATTTGTTTTATAAAAATATTTTTTCTTGATTAATAATAATATGGTGGATGATTATTATTTATACTATGTGGTTAGGAAAATTGACAGGGTGGTGGAGTTTTATTATAGTTTCAACCTTATCTGGTTCTTGATTTTGACTATATATAGATTTATAATTCCATGTGATATGAAAATCATTCCTTAATAGGTATAAATCATACCTATTGTTACATAGTTTTTTGGTTTTTATGATCTATTGAGTGATTATATTATATAGACTCATCAATGGCAAAATATTTTTTTGGGATTATACCAGACAAAGAGATTACTTCTTGATTTATTTCAAAGTGTTATGATAAATGATCTTCATTAAGATAATTTTAGGGAGGTATGGGTTAATGTTTTCATTCCACTTGTGTAGACATAATGATAATTGATTGTTTGGGAATGAAAATTGAAGTGAATTATTAGATTGAGACACATTATTCATAATTCTTATGAATAATAACCTATGTTTTTTGTGTGGTTATACTGAAAAGGACTAAGCTTACCCTGTGTAAAGATTTGTTCTCTAGAGATTAAATGTTATAGGTTCAAACCATAATGATATCATTATGAGTAAGCGACACACCTGAATATTCATGAGCTATTTCCATTGATGTATATGGGTGGATGTTCATATTGATAAAAACTCTAATTTAATACAATTAGAAAGGACTTACCTATGGTTATGATATGATTCATTCTTTATTAGAGATGATTTACTGGTTAAATACTTTCATAGTTCATCAAGAAAATAGTTTGAGATCATTGGGGTGACCATGAACTTATTTAAATTGGATTGAAAGGACTACATAATGAAATTAAAATTTCAATAACTTTAAATAATTTATTACATTAGTGTATCTTATAGATGAAATTCGGAGTGTAATACACTAGATGGTGGGGATATTTCATAGTACAAATAATGAGGGAAAAGTGATTCCCTTGAATTGATAATAGAAATGTTACTGATTTAATTTAATAAGTTTTCATTCATTTTCACACACCTGATTTTTTGAATAATTATGTGGTGGTAATGCTAGTTTTGATGATGATAGTGTTGTTTGTGAAAAGCTTAAATAGACGCTTTATCCTATTAATAAAAAAGTTAATATTAACTTATTTTATGATAATCCTAACGGGAAGTAGTTTGTAATGACATGATAAAGTGGTAGCAATGAAATAGTCGAATTGACTATTTATGACTATTTATTTAATCATAATTATTTTGAACTATTTAATTTCGTAATACTGACCTTAAGAAATGTATGTTTGTTGGAGTGCTTTACCAAATTTCTTATTAGGCTCTATTCATTTGTTTCATGGTTATGATATTCATTACCTTCCTCAAGATAGGATTTTAGTTTTGATAGATTCCATAAATATAGGAGGATATGATGTTATCCTATTACTAAAATATTGTGATATATTAATTAGTGTATAATTTAATCAAATAGAATGGTAATTTATCCTATTTAGTTTTATTATGGATTTTGGATTTAATTTGTTTATAATGGTAGAGATAATGGGGTTACACAATGTTTTTAAATGTCTGTGTTGAATAGTGAGGTTATTTTACTCCTAGTATAAAGTGGTGGGGTGATAAAATAAGGAGGCTTCCATTGAGGTATATGAAATCCTAGAGATCTTGGATTAGGTTTGATTGTGGAACAATATAAGCTTATGGGCCTATGTCTGAAAAACCACGAGAGGGGAAAAAATTAATTCCTTTAGTTTGAGTTTGATAAATGTGTATAGGTGCAAAGGAGACCCCCAAAAAATGGAAAATTTTAAGGTGAGGGTGAACCACCCAAATTTTTATTGTTTTACTTTATATCTTGATGAAATTAAATATTCAAGTGGTGTATATAGATAAATAAAATAAATTGAATGTGGAATCTTGTATTTTCTATCTAGTGGTTACCTTTTAAAATTATGTCTCAAAACTTTTGAAGGTGAATCTCTTATTATGATTCATGTTTTAAATTACATCTCAGGCCTTTTTATAGGTGTATCTTTTATGTAAGATAATCTATTGGGCCTTAAAAATGTTAATATACCAGATGTATTGAGTTTTTTAAGGACAAGATTAAACTTTATTAGGATGAGTTTTTTTAATTTGTTTCTGTTATAAATAACCTGGATTTTTTTTGACATTTTTTAATTTTCAACATCATTTTGATAATTTATCACTAGAGGGGTAAACTTATGATTTTACCTAATAAACTATACTATATTTTTTGGTTCTATTCATCTTGGAATATTTTTTTATCTTTGGGTTTATGTTTGGAGTGAATTAGAAGAGTTTTTTACTTTATTGTACTTAATAATTAAAAAATTATTTATTTAAAATGTTAGGTGTACATTTTTTAGTGTTTTGAAAAAAATGGTTAATTATATTTTATGATGTTTTTTGGTTTTTTTTACCACACCATTAAATAAATAATATAGTTTTTTACTTTTATTTGAAGATTTAATGTGATTTATATAATCAAAAACATTTATGTTTTTTTTGATTAATTAATCAATTAAATTAATTGATTAATTACAGCATGATATGTCTATTTAATTTTCCTCAAAACCATACTTCATCTGATATTTAGTACAATGTTTATGAGGTCTTGGTTTTTTATTTAATAGTGTTGCAAGTTAAACTTTGGCTTCAAGCCCAAACCCATGTTATAATATGATAATTACCTATAAATATACTATGGGGCTCTCTAAATGCACGACAAAAGAGGATGATGTAGCGACCCAAACTTCTCAAACATAAATTTTACATCTTAAATGATAGATATTCATTGCATAACATTACAATCCACACCATAATAATTTAGGTCTAGTTCCTTTGGAAACATGGACACATAAAAAACTCATTCATAAGTGAGCTAAATTATCTCCCACTAAGTTCTCATAACTAGAACCATTCTTATATATAACATGCATATTACCATTCTTCATATCATGGAGAAATAAAACATAAGAAAGTGTTAGATCAGATACATGGTAAGGGAAAGTAAGATAAATACATAAACATAACATGAGAATAAGAGTAAAAGAACAAGATCATAACATATAAAATGACACCCTATATATCAAATATCAAAATTATGATTCTTGGAATAAATATTGGTTGTTCGTAAGACATGAATTATAAGAAAATCAAATAACCCGATCCATTAGAGCATTGCATTAACTTAAGACATAGGTTTTTTGAATACAGATAATAATAAAAACATCTCTATAATATTCAAGGATCATTTACAAGGTTATTATAGTAAAATGGTTTCACTCCCAAAAAAACATTGTAGTCAAGGTTTATTCCCAAGACAATCATAGTGGAAAAAGTCTCTTACAGAACTGGGTTCAATCTTCATTCCAGTCTTATTTATCTCATGAGATATCAATATTTACCCAATACATTGGGTGGGGATATAGGTCTCACCCATATTTGATATAGAATATCCATCATCCTTGGTTATAATATAACCACTGTCCTTGGTTATAATTTAACCACCATCAAATAATAAAAATCATACATATGTGTGCCATAAGATCATAAAACATTCATCATATCAGAGCCCAAGAAAAAATGGTTTTTATAAACATTTCATCATAACATAACAAGTGGAAAATAAATATGTTTTATAATCATTTCATCATTTTATCAAAGCATAACCCATAGAAAAAAAGCATGTTTTATAAGTATTTTATCATGGTATAACCCATGGTAGAGAAAAAAGTTTCATAAAAATATTCTCATTATAAAAATAAACCATAAAAATAAAGAATAATAATACTTTGATCATATTTCCACTAAATCATAAGTTACATAAAATGATTTAATCTTATATGGAAAACAATTTTGAAATACCCCTTGGAACAATTCTTGAGTAAATTATTATTTTCACTTTGAAAAACAGTTTTTAAAACCTAAATTGTTTTTAAAATCCTTTTCTTTAAAAATAACCTTGTAGTTTTATAATAAAATATTTAAAAATAAATTAAATTATTTCTTGAGGAAAATAAGATTTATTTTAAAATCACTATTAAAAACTAATAAGTCACAAAATATTTTAAAACCCTTTTCTTCGAAAATAAAATTTGAAACTTTTAAATAAAGTTTTAAAAATAATTTAAAATTTTCATTAAGGAAAATAAAATTTATTTAAAAGTCAATTTTTAAAACTAAAAATAAATAAATAATTTTGAAAATAATTTTCCTTAAAAATAAACTTTGATATTTATAGTCTAATATTTAAAAAAAATTATTTGGCCATTATGGTAGAAAAATACCATTCATTCTATAGATGTTAAAACATAGATTCCATTTACATTTTTGAAAAATTTCAAATAGGCATTTTTTGGAAAAAAGATGAATATTAATTTAAAAAAAATTAAAAAGTAAAACTTAGGTAGAAATTTATTTAATAATTAATTTTGATAATTATAAAAATTGATAACATTTATAAAAAACATGGATATGGAAGAAAAGTGTATTTTGACCAACGAGAGAAATAAAGTTAGTTTATTTTAAAAACATTATTTTGGAATCTTGAGTATATAAAGAGAGTAAAATTAAAGGATAACATGGATTCTAATAAAATAACTAGATTAGAATAAAATAAATGTGTTTCTAAAAATATGGATCATATAATTTTTTATTATCAGAAGCATAAACATAAAAAATAATGATAAATATTGAAATTGTACTTCAAAACCACTACCACTTCGGTAAGATTAAATCATAAGCCCCGTGAAAGAATAAAATTAAAATTTAAAAAAAATAATGAGAATAAATTAATTCATTATGTTACCTATCAAAAGGTCTATATTTACACATCAATAAAGAAGACAGGTTCCTAACATGACATTTGTCACAAGGAAGGTAAATTGAGAAAAAAATCTGTTAATTATTTAGTAATATTTTAAATCATAATCCCCAAAAAGTTATTACATCAAATGAAACTTTAAATACCATAAAATAATTATATTATGGATATAAATTTTAAATGGTGTAGTATATACACCACAAAAAATAAATGAGTTGTGAATTTTCATATGTCTCCCAAAAATAAATGAGAGGCTATAAATCCATTACTAGAAGTATCAACTTACATCATAAAAATTAAAACCTATAGTATAATAAATATAAGTTTACTATAAATATACTAAATAACAATAAATATTTATATCATACCATATATGATTTACTTTGGAACTTTTATTACCTATATTTTAATAATTCTATGTTAAAGTCACGTTTCATGCAATAACTACTTTGTTTTTGGCGTATGTTTTGAATTGTTATTTTTTCCCATTAATTTGATCATAGTACAGTAATATAAAAAGATTTAATCATGATATAAATATTATATATATTCATTATATATTTATTCTTAGTTATCCATAGAATTTAGAGATAGAAAATGCAATACACCGTTTATGAATATAGTAGGTTATATGTAAGCAGGAATGCTATTTCCATTTACTTAAAAGATGAAATGAAAGAAAGGTAAATAAAATATTAAATTTATAGAATAATTTTTATTTAATATATATATATATATATCACATATATTAATTAAATTTTCCCATATTACCTTCCATTCAAATCATTAGTGAAAAATGAATCACATTTCTTTGTGAGGCGGTAGTCCACTATACGCACGAATGACGTTATAATATCCCCCACATAATGGAAGGTAAGTAGGTATATATGATATATTTTTTAAATAGTTTTAATTATGTTAAAAATATCATTTATATTAAATTAATATATCCATATTACCAACCAAATAAATCAATAATGAAAAACACATTACATCAGTTCATGAGGTTGTCGTCCACCGTACACATGAGCGATGTTATTGTTTTACCAACGGGATTGGAGCTAACATGTTATAAGTGTTATTATAATTAAATATTTATAATTTTATCATAAATATTGTATATAAAAATTAAATCCGTCATTATATCCATCTTTGAGAGGTGGTGATGGAAAATGAATAATATCAGTTCGCGACACAGAATTCTTCTAGACACATGAATTATGATTTCTTATCCCATTTTATGGAATGGGAGAATTATTTAGGTTATAAAATTAAAATAATAAAATATTATTATATTTAATATAATTATATTATAATATAAAAACATTTTAATAATAATCTAAGGAGGTAGAGGAAGAAATAAAATAAAACACTCAGTTAGGGGTATTACCTCTTCTTAAGAAAACCATTTTTTGTATGTGCCAAAAGGATTCATATGTTGGATATATGATAAAAATAATAATTATAGGATAATATTAGGGAATTGAGGAAGTTATTTTTTTAGGTTTTGGTCAAAACAATGGGCTTTTGACATTTCAATATGAGAAAAGAGTGGGTGGACTTTTATAAGTCAGGTAAGTGGTACACTTGTAATTTTTTAAAAGGAAAATGTGTGACCACATTTTTCACATGAAAAAAGGCTCCAAAAGAATCCATTATAAACCAATATAGGTTATATGTTCTAAATAGTTCTATTAAATTGGGCTAAAACAAATTTATAGGTCATTTTTCCTCTTATCCTTTTAGTTTAACACCTCAATAAACCCATTTTCACATTAACCATGATAATTAACTTATAATGCTTCTATGATTCATAATGGTGGAAATAAAGTTGAGATTATTATAAAATATAAATTATTTTTATTCCATATATGGAAACCATTTTCAAATTCATATTCACAAAATTTGTAAAATTTAATTTAAAATTAAACCAACAAGCGTGACGAGAAAACAGTTTTCCAAGGAGAAAATGTTCAAAAATTTAAAAAGTATTTATATCAAAATTTAATTTTAAATTTATTGAAATTATCAAAATTGTATTAATATTTATATAATTTAACTATTTTTACTTTTAAAACCATATTAAAATAAATTTATATGTTTTTAAATGCTTTAAAAGAAATGATAATTCTTAACAAAACCAGTATTTTTCACTATTCAACAAAAAAATTATTTTTTCATATAATTTTCAAAAATTTACTCCAATATTATTTATAAATGGTGATTTTAAAATAAAGATAATTTTTTCAAATAAATTTCCAAAAATTTTCAAAAATTAATTTTAAAATAAGTGTGCAATATGCAGGAAAACTATTTAAAAAAACAATGTTTTAAACATAAAATTGGATTTACTCTTATATATTTTCTAGAAAAAACATAAGATTAATATGAAATTTTTATTGAAAATATAATATTTAAATTTTATAAATATCATCTTATAAAAGTAATTTTTTGAATTTATTAAGTAAAAACAAGTTTCTGTGCATAAAATTTGTTTTTCATAAAAATATTTATTTTGTTTTCAAATAGTTTTTGTTTTTATTAATAATTTATTTATACCAAAAAATTAATTATATAGACATGTTTAAATCATATATTTTCACAATTTAGTTAATCCTATTTATACCTGCCATTCCAATGGCTAGATGATAACTTTCTTATTAAATAATAATATTTTAATAGTATAGTGTGCTTCATTTTAACTTGGTGTTGTATGTAACACTGGTTAACCTCATTGTTGCATGTAACACAAGATAAAATTAGTGTTGTGTGTAACAAAAAATAATAAAAGGATAAAATTTATTTTTTAAAAAATATTTTACAAATTATTGGTGTGTTATATTCTACCCCCTTAAAATGATTTTCTATATTAAAATTCATCACTATGATAAATACAAATAAGGATATCACTCCCTCATCACATCCTAAAGTAGTGATGTAACTTCCACAAATTGACGGTTTCCCCATAAAACATTAAACACCTAAGTTTTCTTATTTCCTATAACTTTCTATGTATGATCCAAAATCTCAATTGGTTGTTCTTTATAAGAAAGTTCATGTTATAGCAGTACAACCACTATGTTTAGCATATATGAAGGATCTTGTATGTAATTTCTCAGAAGAGATACAAATAGTACATATTGAACATGAGAGTGGTCTAGTGGAAGAACCGATCAATAATCTACCATCACAATATGATAAATAATTTCGAAGGAACCGATATACCATGTTCTTAGCTTTGTTTTGTTTCGTAAGCACAATTTCATCCTTTGGTTACGCTTAAATCAATTTCCACTTCATCTATTAATCTATGAAATAAATATGTTTTTTTAATCCTGAATCACAAGTGGTTCATTAAATCCCTAAAATATTGATAATTTATTCATTCTTTCTCTAGTTATTATCAAAAATAAAAATTTTAGACTTGTTATCCAATAAAGTTCAACTTTTAACTTAATAAATTTCATGAATAGTTAACCTTATGGATCCTTCATGTATAGCCAAAATTGTAATCAAACAAATTAAAAAGAAGGCCACTATATTTTCCAAAATCAACTTAACATTAATCCACTAAATATCATTAAGTGGATCTTAAGGTTTAAATATCAAATATGTGAATACCTTGATCATATATTCTCCAGAATCATGGAAATAACCAAAATTACCTTACAAACTCAATGAAAAAAATAAATTCTTCCTCATTAACTAAATAAAGTCACATATTAATAAATATATTCCATAAATATAAAAATGTTGTAAACACTACTATTGATAATATATATAGATTTGTTAACAAATAATTAATTAGTTCCAATGTCATCAATACTATCCAATTTACTTTTTCCATATCAGTCATCTCTTTATCCAAACTAAACACCATTTTCTCAACATTAAGATCATATTAAGGGTTATCTTCCCTTAATCACATGTTTTCCATAAAATACCATCTTTCTAATAAATAACTTTTCTAGGTCTTCAGCATCATTCCACATATTATGGAAACCCCATAATTCAAAACTATTATGGAACAACCCATTAACATTTCATGATTCTAATAAAAAAATATGACTAAAAAAATATAATTCTTTAAATAAAAATACATAAACACATCAATATTTCCAATTTCTTCAAACACCATTAACCAATATTCAACATTTTATTCATTAACACTTATTTCCTTTTATATATCATTCGTTGTTTCTTCATCATTAGTAATATAATCTTTATTAGTAAAAAAATTTCGATTCGATTCATGAGCTTTCCACCAAGGAAATAAATTTTCACAATTCCCATACTTTTAACATTTGTAACAATCAATAACTAATTATTCCTTAGGAAAACCATTATTCACATCTATTAAATTAACTAAACCCTTAAATTTTCCACAGCAATTTATTACTATATTCCCTTCTTATACATACATAAATCATCCTCACATTGCTTTGTGGAATTCTATGGAGTGCTTCTTCCACTTTCTTGACATATAGAAAACTAAATCTTCTTTGCCTTATGATCTCCACCACACCAACTCGGTGAACTATATCCTTCTATTGATTGGTGAGTCTGAGAGTTGGATAAGGTGAAAGTTTTTATTCATATATCATGATAACTGATTATGCATAATCACAATATCCTTAACTGCTTTGATCATCCAATTTGGTTTCTCATTAACAAATTTTCTATCACATTCAACATCAATCTAGTTACATATGGTTCCCTTCACTGAAGAAATCTAATATGAATATTGTGAGTAATAATATTCATAGTGAGAAACCACATAATCATGAAAATAATTTATAGGATTTCTAAATCATGACACATTATTTTTAATCTATGAATACTTATGCTTAACCTAGGATATTTATAGTAATTATTGAAATCCTTCATGATGGTCCATAAAGTGTTTGTGAATTTAGAAAGATTATCCCCTAGAAGTGTCAAACTAGGTGTAAATCATGGCCCTTTATCTTAAGCTAGGTGATGATCGAGTCTAACTCAATGATCCATTTTAAAAGTTATTACCCCTAAGTAAATCTATTCTAGATCCACATAAACTTTTAGTATCTAGACATGGATGTAATTTCTTAGAAACCACTCTCTCTATCCTTTAACATAATTAAAATATATTTTCTAATAATTTGAGTCAACCATAGACTTATCCTTAGAGGTATCCCTAAATATATCATTAGAAATATCCCTAAAGATCTCACTAATATTTTCTTATCCTAGTTTCCCATGGTTAACAAAAACTTACTTGGATAAAAACTATAGTGCCTAAACTTCTCATATAAAAATACTACATCTTAAAGGATGAATATCCATTACATAACATAAAAATATACGCTGGAATCATTTAGGTCTAGTGCCTTTTTAAAAATGGACATGTAAAAAACTAGTCTATAAGTGACATACATAATCTCCCACTAAGTTCTTCATAACTAGAACTATTCTTAGACATAACATACATAATAAAATTCTTCATACGTAGGTGAAAGGAAACATAAGATAGAGTGAGCTAAGGTGCCCAGTAATGATAAGAAAAGAGAAATATATAAACATAACATGATCATAAGGGAATTAACATATGATCATATCATTTTAAAACTATACCCTACATATCAAAGACAAAAATATTGAGTGATGACATAAATATTGGCTATTTATATTACATGAATCACAAGTAAATAAAATAACATGAGTAATGAGATCATAAAATTGATATAAGTAATAGATTTTTAGCATAGACATAAGCATATAAAATCATTTCCATAGTAGTCACATCTCATTTCCAAGGATGTTATAGTGGAATGTGTTTACTCCCCAAACCTTCATATTAGACAAAGTTCACTCCCAAGACTATCATAGTGGAAAAATTTCTTCACAAAATAGGGTTTACCCCCATTACAGACCTATTTATCTCATGGTATATCAATATGTACCTAACGAATTGCTGGAAGATATATGTTCCACCAATATTAGTTATAACACAACTGATATCCATGGTTTTAACTTAACCAATGTCACATAATGAAAATCACAAATATATTTTCTACATGATTATAAAACATTAGTTATATTAGAAACCATGAAGAGAAATGAGTTTCATAAACATTTCATTATAAAATTATCTATTGATAAGAAACAGGTTTTATAATAATTTCATAAATTCAACAAAACATATCCCATGGAATAAGAAGTGGGTATCATAATCATTTTATTATGGTATAACCCCTGGATGAGAAACCATTTTCATACACATCTTTTAATATTAAATACAATCCATCCAATGAAAGAATTATAATGGTACCTTTGGAAATTATCCCAATAGAAGCATAAGTAACATCAAATGATTTTATCTTAGATGGAAAATTATTTTAAAAGATCACATGGAACATTTCTTGAGAAAAATAGCCTTTTCACTTTAAAAAACACTTCTTAAAACATAAAACATTTTCAAAATAATTTTATTTTAAAAAAACCTTGGAGACATATCAAGGAATCTTTAAAATTTAATTAAAAAATTTCTTTAGGAAAACAAATGTAATTTAAAAATCAATTTAAAAAAATATTGAAAAAATAATTTTTTTTAAAAAATAATATTTCAAACTTATAAAGGAAGCTTTAAAATCATTTCTTGAGGAAAATAAAAAATCTTTTAAAATAGTTTTTTAAAACTAAAAATTATTAAAATAATTTTGGAAATACATTTATTTGAAAATAAACTTTTTGAATTATAAAGTAGGATTTATAAATAATCATTTTTTCATGATGTTATAAAATATCATTCATACAATACACCTTAATAAAAATATTCCTTTCACAGTTTTGGTAAAATCTAAACAAGCATCATTTGGAAATAAACTTGAATATTCCTTTAATCTTTTTCTTATTAAAATGTAAAAAAATGGATAAAAATTATTTAATAAATCCTTTGGATAATTTTTCAATTTTTTAAAAATATTTTTAAAATACATGGATATGGAATAAATTCTTTTTGATCAAAGTGTGGAATATAGTTGGTTTAGATTAAAAACATTTTGTTCTAATATTGAGTATATATAGGGTAAAATGATGGAAAAAATGTATTTTCATGACATAAACATTGGGGAAAAATTAATGAGATTTATGAAATATAGATCATAACATTTCATTATTTGATGTATAAACATAAACAATTCAGATAAACAATGAGATTGTACCACAAAACCAATACCACTATGGTAAAATAGAATAATAAGAACCATGAAAGAATAAAACTATATGAAACTTATAATATCATTATAATTAATGAATTAATTTTATTAAATGTAAAATGGGTTATATATACACTAGATAAAATAAGTTAGGTGCATAACATGACATATGTATCAAAGAATGCAATTTGATAAAAAAAATCTTACCACTTTAGTAATCTTTTGAATATAAATCCCTAAAAAGGAATAACATAAAATGAATTTTAAATGTCATAAAAATAATTATATTAATGATATAACATGTCAAAGGGTCATTATATACACCACACAAAATAAATGAGTGGTAAATTTTCATATATCTTCCATAAATAAAAGAGAGATTAGAAATATTTTACCTTAAGTCTCAACTTAATTCATACACATTCAAACCTACTATATAATAATTTCAATTTTATCATACATATATTACATAACCATATATAATTATAATATCATATATTATTTACTTATTTCCTTCTATTACCTTTTTATTAATAGTTCTATGTTAAAGTCACATTTTAAAAAATAACTTCTTTTTTTTCATGTATGTTTTGGTTTTTCATTTTTGGCCATAATACTTTAATCATGGTTACATAATATCCATAATGTTAAAAAATATATAAATATAATATATATTAATTATATAATTATTTTTAATACTGTATATAAATTTAGACATAGAAAATACCACACACAATTCATGGAGATGATAGGTTGTATGTATGCATGAACACTATTTCCATTTTCATGATAGATGAAATGAAATATCGTTAAATAATATATAAAATTTAAAAAATTATTTTTATGTCATATCTATCACATATATTCATTAAAATTTCCCTTATTTCCTTTCATGGAAAGCGTTAATGAAAATTTAATCACATCGCTTCGCGAGATGGTAGTCGGCTGTACACACGAACAATGTTATTATATCTCCAAAAGAATGAAATGTAAGTTGGAACAAGTGATATATTTATTATAAAATTATAATTATATTATAAATATAATAAATAATCATTTAATCTATCCCAATTTTCATCCAATTAATTCATAAATGAAAAACACATCACATCAGTTTGCGAGGCAGTAGTCTGTCGTACACACAAGGGGTGTTGTTATTGTCCCAAAGAATTTGGAGGTACAAATTTAGATGTGTTATTATAATTTAAAAGGTATAATAATATAATAAATATCATATATAAACATTAAATCCAAAATTATATCCATCTGTGAGAGGTTGTGATGGAAAAAAAATAACATTGATTCGCGATATGGTAGTCCGCTCTACAAACGAATGATGATTTGATACACCATTTGATCGAAGAGGATAAGTATTTAGATTATTAAATTAATAAAATATAATATAATTATATATAATATTATGATTTATAATATCATCATGTTTTAATAATAAATGATGTAGTTGGATTAAGAAATAAAATAATACAATCGATTAGAGTCGTTACCTCTTCTTCATAAAAATTCCTTTGGTTTGGAAAAAAAGTCTTCATAAAAGGGATTTATGAGAAAAATATAGAAATTAGTATGATATTGGAGAATTAAAGAATTTATTTGGTCATGTATTGGCTGAACCAATGGGTTCTAGAAGTGCAAAAAGGAGTGGAGAGGGGGTGGCCTTTTTATAAGTGAGGTGAGGGGCACAGTGGTAAATTGTGAAAATAAAAATATGTGACCACGTTTTTCACTAGCCAAAAAAAGCCAAAATGTGTCCTTATCAAACCTTAGAGATTAAAAGGTATAAAAACGGCCATAAATTGGGTTTTTTACAGTCTTATTGTCCATTTTAGACCCGATTATTTTTGTTTAACCCCAGATTAATCAATTTTCACCTAAACCGAAATAATTAATTTTTAATGCTTTTAATATCCATAATGGTAAAAATTAAGTTGAAATTTTTTTAAAATATAAATTATGTTAATTAAAAATATTTAATCCATTTTTCAAAATTCTATTCACATAAGTGGAAAATTTTATTTTAAAATTCAACCCGCATATATGATGGGAAAACATTTTTCTAAAGTGAAAATATTCAAAAGTTTGAAATGATTTTATATAAAAATTATACATTAAATTGATTCCAATTACCTAAATTATATTATTATATATATAATTTAACTAATTTTACATTTAAATCAGTCATAAAATAATTTTTATATTTTCAAATTCTTTAAAATAAATGACAACTCTTAATAAAAACCAGTATTTGTCAATATTCATCAAACATTTTAAATAATAATTACAATATAACTTTTAAAATATGATTATAAATATGAAGTTAAATTTTTAAAAGAATTTTTATTAATGTATCAAAAATTAATTAATAAATATGTGTGAAAAATTTGGAAAAACCATTTTTTAGAAAAATAAAGCATGTAAGCATAAAACTGGTTATATTTTTATCTCATATCTTAAAAAAAATAAAATGAATTTTAAAAATTTTATGGAATATATAATATAGAAATTTATTTCAAATCACTCAAAAAAGTAATTTTTTAATTTCTTGAGGTAAAACACATTTGTGCACATAAATTTTTTTTTTGAAAAATAGATTTCCTTTTTTTTCAAGTGGTTATTATTTTAATTTCTAATTAATTGGTCACAATTTTATTCATTATATATTAATATTTAAACTATATTTTTTTATAATTTAGTAAATTATATTCATACTCTCCGTTCAAACAAATAGGCAATAACTATCATATTAAATAAAAATATTTTAATAGTCGATATTGTTTAGTTTAAACTCGGTGTTTCTTGTAACGCAATCTAAACTCTGTGTTTCATGTAAACAAAATATTAACTCCATTTTTATTGTAACAAAAAATAGAAAAATAATTAATTTTTTTGATAAAATATATTTCAAAACATCTTAGGGTATTATAAATGATGGGTGAAAAATTAAGAGAATGAGGGGAGTGTTATGGGGGTCCCTCTTAGTAGGATTAATGATCATTCATAGTGAATTGATTTTTACATTTTAATTATTAAATAAAATTAATAATTACATGTAATTGATTTATTTCAAATAAAATACTTATTTTTGATATAATAGGACTACTTATACTATTGAGATACTTGAATTTCAAGTATATTTTCATTATCCACGACTTTTCAAATATATGGAATCTTAAGAATATATTGTTTAATTACAACATGCTCAGTTGAATAAATTTTAATTGTAATAATTTATAACCAATGTTTAGACCTATGAGGAAAATAAGTTTTCCCCCAACTATTGATAGAAGAGGCCATATGATGACCTTTACTGGGCTATGAGAATTGAGATTTCACCACTGATCAATGCTAGAGGCTAATTTCTTCAAAACAAAAAATGAATATTTTGTTTATAAAGTGATTTAGTGATGGTATGGAATTCATGTGAGATGGTGTGACATCCATGTGTAGGTTATATCTCGTTCTCGGGGGGTAGGAAGTATAGTGGGACAATGAAATTGTTTATATTAGTGTAAAAAGAGGATGAAATTTGCAATAATGAATATAATTATCTAGTTGTTTCAAGGGTAGATTTATGGTGATGTTTTTGGTTGATGTTTCAGTGTATCGATGGTGTGGTGCATGATCATGTAGGTTTAATTTATTGTGGGTAGGGTTTTTTATTGAGTGTGAGAAGAAGAATAAGTATATGACATGAACTACAACACATCTAACTTTATTTAGAAATAAAATTTATCGGGGATAAAAGAACAATGATAAATGTGAACCTTTTATCAATGATAATGAAAAGTGCTGATAAATGTAACCATTATCAGCACTAAAACATCAGTGATAAAGGGTACCCATTATCAACACCTTTTTTAGTGCTAATACAGGTTCAATTTATCATTTCTTGACTAAGTGCTGATAAAATCCTCTACTTTAACAATTCTAAAGAAGATTGATAAAGGAAACTCTAAATAATTTAATTTATATACATAATTATATGTTTTTAAATATTGTTTATATAATAATAAGTATATATAAATATGTAAATATAATATATAAATATGATTTATTAAACTATATTTTAATAATAAAATTATTATTAATCTTATTTTCATAATTTCATATTTATAAAATCATCTAATTTATATTAATCAATAGAAATTTTTAATAATATATTTATATACATTAATTATGAAATATATATATAAATATAATATTTTAATATTTTATTTAAACAATTATATTAATATATAAATGAATATATATTTATTTTACTATAGTTCATATTTTAATTTTTATAATATTATTAATATTAAATAATTTAAAACATACACATATATTTGAATATATATATGTGTATACATGTGTATGTATATGGATGTATTTCTACACATGTATGTGAATGTATGGGTATGTATGTGTATGTAAGAATATGTTTAGGTGCATGTAAGTGTTGTATGTGTATATATACGTGTGTATGTGTATATTTAGATCTATGTGTTGTGTACATGTAACTTTATGAGTATGTGAATGTATGTATATGCATGTATGTGTATTTATATGTGTGATTGTATATGTATTTGTATGTATATATGTGTATGTGTATGTGTATGTGTGTATGTGGATATATATGTGTATGTATATACGTATGTTTATGTAATATGTGTATGTCTGTGTAGTATGTATATGTATGTGTATGTACATGTTTGTAATTGTATATATATATATGTGTATAAGTGTGTGTATGTGTATGTATGTGTATATGTATGTATATTCATGTATATGTGTATATGTGTATGTATATGTATATTTATGCGTATGTGTATGTCTATGCATATAAATATATGTGTATTCATTTTTAATATTTATTAATTTTTAATATTTATCCATTTAATATTTTTTTAACATATTCCGTTTTTTATAGATATTTATACAACTTTAGATATTAATATTTAGTACTTTCAATATGTATGTAATTTATATAATTAATATCTATTCATTTTTATTTTAATATATTTGTATTTAAATCTTAATACAACTATTATTTATTCATTAGCAATCAGTACTTCATTATAAACAATTTTTTTTAATATTATTTTTAATAGTTTTAAATTTTGATTTAATATTTATTCATTTTTAATATTACATTAATTTATATAAATAAATTTGTTAATTAAATTTAACATATTTTTATGATTTTTTCATTTTTAAGTATTATTATTTTTTCATTTTTAATAATTATCTATATATTATAATTTATTCATTTTTATACTCATTCACTTTTAATATATTTTTTAATTTCTTCATTTTCAATATTTATTCATTTAATATTTCTATAATCTATTCATTTTTAATATTTATCTATAATTTTTTATTTATTAGTATGCCTTTAAATTTGTTGTTAATTTACATAATTAATATTTATTCATTACTATTTGAATTTTTTATTTGAATTCTTACACATTTATTATCTATTAATTTTAAATTAGTAATTCATGTTAAATATTTTTTATTTAAATGCGATTTTTAGTATTTATTCATTTTTAGTTTAAAATATATTAATTTATATATTTTTTTTATATATATATAATATATATAATTTATTCATTATTAATATATTCTCAATTTACAAAATTAAATTTTTTTATTCATTTATCATAATATTAAAACATTTTTTATAATATAATTAATTTATAGTAATATTACTACATTTTTTTAATAAATTTAATATAAATAATATTGCTTATTTATTTATAATATTTTTATAACTTTTAATATTTATTATCTTTATTGTAGAGTACTTTTAATATTCATTTTTATATAACTCGTAATTTATTGTAAAATTTTAAATCTATTTTTTATTTTATTTTTTCTATAAGTAGTTATCAAAGCTGGTAAAAGGTACACTTATCAGTCCTTATCAACTTGTGCTAATAAATATATATTTTATTAGCACATTTTTAGTTATAATAAATCCTTGACATTATTAACACAAATAAAGTGAAAATAAATCATATGTTTGTTAGCACTATTAATTTATGTGCTGACGTATCTATCTTTTACCAGTTCTTATTTACTAGTATTGATAAAACATCTTTCTCTGTTTTTAAAGAACTATAAATGAGATCACCCCTGTTTACACAATCTAATCTCTTATAGAAGTCAAACACTATTGACACCTCCTTGTCTTGCAGTCTAATTGACCGTTAAATCCAAGTTATGTTATTCATTTTTTATTTTTAATCTATCTTTCACCATTTTCATAATTTTTTTGTTCTTCTCATCATTTCTTCTCTTTTACATGATGTTTTGGCATCAGTTTTCTCATTTTATGGTTCTTATCATTGGTTATTCTCTTCTGATTGATATTTTCCCCTTACTAAGATGATTTTTGGTTATTCTTATTTTACTTTTGGAACGATCTATCAATGGGTAGAAAAATCACATATTTTTTACCTAATTTATGTTAGCCATGAACTCATAAAAAATAATCCCTCAATCGATTCTATTGTTTTTTTCTTTGATTTACAAATTTATTTTTGTGGAATTATGATTTTTTTAATTTATTTTTATATGATTTTTATCTATAATTTTATTTGAATATTGAAACATAATCACAAATTCTTCTATATCAATTTCATACTTTTCTTGGGGAAATAAAGAAAATTATTTTTTTATAGATCTTTCAATTAATTTTTTTGGTAAAATTCATATAAATATTATTTTACCTATTATAATCAACAAAATTCACTAAATATTGTTAAAATTTATTTTTAAAGTATATGTAATTTTTAATTGAGAGATGATTAAAAAATTTGAAATTCATAATTTTTTTTGAATTGAAAATTTTCAAAAAATTATTTTTTCTAATTTTAATAACAAGATTTTATATTTTATGAATTTACTTTCTCTTTAAAATTATTTTCTTTATATATATCATCTTAATGATTTTGAAATTTTAAAATTTTTCCTTTTTTAGTTAAAATATTTGTTTTTCTCATTCTACCCACAATATTAATTATTTTCAAAACCTCATGAAATATTAAAACTATTATTTTGATTAGTATGATGTAAAGAATTTAAAAAATGATTATATGGGTTATTCCATTGTTTTTAATGATGAGATAAATTAAACTAATTATATTTTGATTTAAAAAATTACCATCAACTCGTATTTTAATAATTCAATGCATTTTGTCTTCAGATATCATATTTTTTAAAGGATTTATAATTAAAATATTATTAATATTTATTAAAATTATAAGTTTGAGTGTCATTCTTTGAAAAATTGTTTGAATTAAAAAAATGGATCTAAAATATATTTTTTATTATAAATAAGGATTAAAGTAACATAAAAAAAGTAACGTTCACACAAATTCTCTCTTAAAGATAAAAAATATGAAAAATATATAAAAAACAATAGGTATAATGAAAAAACTTAATTTTAAAAGTTTATTAACAAGAATGTGATCTATTTTTGTTTCATATATTAACTTCACCGAAATTCCCTTATAGACCATCTCTGATCCATGGCTATTTTCCCAAATCACATTAGTAAAAAATGAAATGTAATATAATCCACCACAATGCGATTTATGGTCTCATCATCCATGAACCTTTAGATTTTTCATTTTTCTCTAAAATCACTAATTTAGATAGATATATTTTACAAAAATTGTTAATATAATGTGAATCTAATGAATTGTTTATTTTGAAATGAATGTTTTAATCAGAAATAGTTTAACTAATTTATTTATCTCCAAAATACAAAAAATTAATAATTAAAAAATATTCCAAACATTAAATGAAACAAAGGTATACACATTTTAAGGGTGAGTTAAAAAGATGAATTTAAGAAATTTCTATTTGGGGATGCTATTTTTTTAATGGAATATTATTCTTTATCTTTATATTTTAAAACATTTTATTTATGTATTAAAAATTTATATAAATATGATAATTATATATGCCTATATATAAAGAACATCATTTTAGTATTTTTAATATCATGCTTTCTGTGTGTTTTTTGTAAAATATAAATATAATTAAATCAAATAATATGGATATTAATAAAAAAATGGATGGAAACCAATAGTATGAAAAAAGAGGATGAGTATGTTGTTAAATAATTCATCAAGTTTCAAAATATCGTGAAAATGATCCTTCTCAAATACTTTTCCTGTTTTTAAATTTTCTATTCAAGGTAAATTAGTCTGAGTAGTTAGAAAAACACTTGACTTATCACTAAATAAATTGAAATTATAAATTTTATAATAAATATGGGGAAGAACTAAATGTTACTAGTAACTAGAATAACACTACATTTTATGGATCATCTAATATGATTACAATTATTAATGATGATGAAGATCATACCAAGGATATTATGACAAATGTATATGATGGTGAAGATCATATTAAAGATATGAAAATGAAATTTTAAGATATAATTTATGACTTTACAAAGATATTTTATAAGTTAAGGAGGTATCTAAAAATTCCATTATATGTTGGTTGTACTAAATATACAATATTGTTAGCCATACTGAATCTATATAATGAAAAATATTACAACAAATAGAGTGAAACCATATTTATTTTACTAATTTCTATATTGAGTGATATGATACTAGAAGATAATGATCTTACTTTCCAACCGTAAGATTCAAAATGAATGCTATGTTGTATTGGTATGACATTTTAAAGAATATATTTCTTTCCAAATGAAAATATTTTTTCTGAAATGACTATAAATCACTAAAAAAATTCTCAAATTGTGGTTCATCTCGGTATAAAAAAGATAAATCAAGTTATTTGAAAATTTTAATTTACTTTCCAATAAATCCATGGTTTATGTTTCTATATATAATTAAATGTACTAAATTAAATGTACACAATTCACAAATAACAAAAATCCATATGGGAAACTTCATCAACCCCTAGACTCCCCTCAGTGGAAGAAAATTGATCAAGACTATCCTAAATTTGGAAATGATCCAAGAAACATTCATCTTACTCTATCTATAGATGATGTAAATTATTTTAGTTTAAAAATTTTCAATCAAAGTACATGGCCAATTATGTTGGAAAATTATTAATTTCCACTTTGGTTATGTATAAATAAAAAATACACTATGTTGTCTCTAATTATATGAGGACTAAAACAACTAGGTAATTATATTGATGTTTATATGGATCCATTAATGAAAGATGTGAAATTATTATGGGATTGAGGTGTTACATTGTATGATTCTTATAGAAATGAATATTTAATTTTGGGATCCATGTTGTATGGGATGATATGTGAATTTCCTAATTATGGAAAATTATTATGATATAACATTAAAGGAATTATAGGGTGTCCCATTTATAAACCTAGTATATACTTAGTTAGGTTGAAACATTCCTTGAATACTATGTTTCCATATCACCATAATTTTTTACCTTAATGAAAAAAATATTGATATTAGATGATGTCATTAAATGGTAATTAAGAAGAAGGTACACCACTATCTCCACTAACAGGTGATTAACTATTTGGGAAAGTAAAGGACATGACCAGTGTTTTTGTTAAACATTCTACCAAAAACCTTTTGAAAATGGTTAGAGAAAGAGATTAGTCTTTCCGAATTATCATAATAGAGTTTTTTTGCATGCTAAAAATTTTATTCATGTTTCACACATAGAAAAAAAATTATGTGGTAGTTTCATTGGAATATTACAAAGTGAACCTAGAAAAATAAAGGATGGAATTAAATATAGGCTGTACATGATTAACATGGAGATACATGAAGTGTTGGCACCAAAGAAAGGTGAAATACAGACAGTTCTTCCTATAGATTCTTACACTCTTTCCATGAAATAGTGATATCATTTTTTTCATTTCACTAAATAATATAAAGGCTCAAGAGGTGCATTCATAAAATATCAAGAATATCTCTTCATTGACTGATTTAACGTTAAAGGTCTTTAAATCACATGACTATCAGGTTTCGATGTAAGATTTGATTCCTATATTTTCAAATTTTATTTTCCTAAAAATATTCATCCAATATTAACCAATATTTTTTTCTGTTTAAATGATATATGAATTAAATTTATATACTAAGAAAAGTTTCTTACTATAGTAAAAAAAATTCTATCATATTATGTGAATTGAATATGTTCTTTTTCCACCATTATTTGGTATAATGGTTCTCTTGATAGTTCACTTGTTTAGAGAGATCTGACTATGTGGTCCTATACATTATAAAATGATGTACCAATTTAAATGGTATATATATATTTTGAAAGGGTATTTATAAAATAAAAATTGGCCAAAATTTTATTTTGTATAGTGATATATTTCTAAGGAATCCATTGAATTTTGTACTAACTAGCTATCTATTGTGGATAGAATTACACTACCAAATTCTCATCATAACAGGTGGCTTTTGGGTGAATCAATTTATAAATCATATGTAGTCTCAATTACAATAATAGAGCAGGTACAAGTTCACCTTTATGTTTTATATTATAATTTAGAGGTTGAGATATATTTTTAAACCACTAAAGTAATTCATAGGAATATTAACCACTCAAGGGAAGAAATATGGATATCAAATACATATAATTGAATGTTTATAGGATGGTTTTGAGAAAATATTTTTAATGAGTTTATAACAAATATGAATTCAATTTTAGAAAAAAATTTATGTATCACCTAGGGAATAGGTGTGGATATATTATCTTATAATTTTTATGTAATTAATTGTTTTATATTCTATATAAACAAATATTATTAATTTAGTTCCCTGAAAAAATAGTATACTTACTCTTATAGTGGAAGTGATGCATTTATTTTTGTACGAAGTATAAAAATAAAATTTATACTTTGGTAGCATAAAAAAATATTTGAGTTGTATTATAAAACATTAAAACTATTGGTTTTTGAATAAAAGTTTGTTATTAAAAGGAGTGTCATTAAATTTGATGAATATAGATTCTTGAAAGTGTATTTGACTAAAAAAGTGTACAAGGACGAATTTTTCATAATGAAATCATAGGAAGTACGATTATTTTATATACTAAATTCTATAAGAAGAAAGTGTTTAATTATTATGTTATTAAAAAAACCACTATATGATTAGTTTTAATTTCAATTTAGGATTAAACTTTCACTGGTACATAATAATCATTTCATTGTGGTTCTAATGTAGACATGGTCATATATATTAGAGTATAATACAAAGAGTGGATTTATATACTTGATAAAGGAGTTAATTCCCTTAAACCATTAATTAAAAAAAGTTTGTTTGATAATTAGGATGAAGTTTTTAATTAAAATTGTGTTACCTCATAATATCATGAGTTTAAAACAACATTTATGTAATCTAAATTAAAAATTCAACTACCTCTTAAGATAATGGTTTCTACATATTCTAATGCACCAAATCCTGAGTAACAACTTGTTCCTCTATATATCGATTATCCTAATCCATATGAATAATATTTTTATCCATATATTTATGTGACTGATTCTGAGGAACTATATATTAACAGTGTTGAAAATGTGGAAATGGTAAAAGTTGAATAACCTATTTTTGAGAGAAAACAAGAACATCATAGAATGTATGTCTTAACCAAAGTTATCAAGGTGAGAAATATTGGCATAAAATTTGAGTTTTGATGGAATACACATGGGAATCTTGTTGACCTCAAAAGTTTATATTCCCTTGTTACATTGGGGTTACCACACTAATGAATGTGTCAATTGATGTAGATATGGTTTACAATGTTGTTCTCATGATGAAGGCACTAATTTGTGGGGTATAATTGTGATATAATTTTTCTATTTTACTAAAAAATAAGATGATGTCATGTTGATTAACTACTCATTATACCTTGAAGCAAGAATTTACACTATAAGACCATTGAATAAAATTTGTATTAATGGTAACTAAAAAGGCTTATAGAGCCTTTCGGATAATTATTATGAAGCATTATCTTAGGTATTCTTAAGGTAAAATAAACTAACACCCACTATAGATTTATGCACATATAATAATCCAAGAAACATGGAATGTGTTTATTGGCCATTGTGAGGAGGAATAATTTTAGGTATATTGTGATTAGTGAAACATTACTTGGAAATAAATGTATTAATCACTTGTATTAAAAAAAATTAATTTATAAGACCTCTCTTGAACCTAAGACCTCTCTTCAAAATCTTGAAGATGATCTATCTGGTTTGAACCTTAATGATAAAAACAGTGGACCTGAAGTTAAAACATCCAGCTCTGGAAATTCTCTAGACCCTACTTCTGTTGAACCTCAACCTGTAGATGAACCTGAAATCTCGAGTCCTACCTTTTCTAGATCAACTAGGATTCTGATAAATCATCCCTTATATGCTGTTGTATGAGATCTTGATAGAGGGACACAGACTAGAGCTTCTCTTAGAAATCAGGTTGAACATCAAGCCTTCTTATCACAGATAGAACCTACGAATATCAATGATTCCATCAATGATGAATTTTGGGTAATAGCTATGCAAGATGAACTAAATCAATTTGAAAGAAACAAAGTCTGGAAATTAGTAGAAAGACCTAAGGACACTATAATCATAGGCACGAAATGGGTGTTTAGAAACAAAGTAGATGAATCTGGAGACATCATTAGAAACAAAGCTAGGCTAGTTGCACAAGGTTACAATCAAGAAGAAGGAATTGACTATGAGGAAACCTTTGCACCTGTAGCTAGATTATAGGCAATTAGGATCTTACTTACTTATGCATCACATCTGAATTTCAAGTTATATCAAATGGATGTGAAAAGTGCTTTTTTAAATAGCTTTATTATTGAAGATGTTTTTGTAGAACAACCACCTGGTTTCACAAATACTCATTTTCAAAATCATGTTTTTAAACTTTCTAAAGCCTTATATGGTTTAAAACAAGCTCCAAGAGCTTGGTATGAAAGACTTTCAAACTTTATTATTTCAAAATGATTTACAAAAGGAATAGCTGATCCCACTATATTTATAAAAAGGTTTTCAAAAGATGTCTTAATAGTAAAAATCTATGTTGATGATATTATTTTTGGATCTTCTAAAAATTATTTATGTACTGATTTTTCAAAGGTTATGCAAAATGAGTTTGAAATGAGCTTAATGGGAGAGAATAAGTACTTTCTTGGATTTCAAATCTTTCAAACTAAAGATGGCATTATTCTAAATCAAAGTAAATATACTAAGGATTTGTTAAAACGTTTTGGTTTGGATAGTATTAAGGAAAGTGATATACCCATGAGTACTACCTGAAAATTGGATGTTGATGAAACAGGGAAACCAGTTGATTAAACCAATTACAGAGGTATGATTGGGAGCTTACTTTATCTTACTGCTAGTCGAACAGATATTATTTTTAGTGTGTGTATGTGTGCTAGATTTCAAGCTAATCCTAAAGAGTCACACTTACTGGCTGTTAAAAGGATTTTTAAATATATTAAGTATACTGTAAATTTAGGTTTGTTTTATCTAAAAGGACAATCTTTTGACCTAACTAGTTATTCAGATGCTGCCTTTGCTGGATGCAAGTTAGATAGGAAAAGCACATCTAGAACATGTCACTTACTTGGAAAATCGCTAGTATCATGGTGTAGTAAGAAACAGAACTCAGCTGCATTATCTACTGCTGAAGCAGAATACATCGCTGCTGGTAGTTGCTGTGCACAAATTCTGTGGATGAAACACACTTTATTGGACTATGGATTTGATTTTAAACATGTTTCAATTAACTGTGACAATACTAGTGCTATTAACATATCTAAGAACCTTGTGTCTCACTCTAGGACTAAGCACATTAATGTCAGACATAATTTTCTAAGATATCATTATCAGAAAGGTGATATCTCTCTAAAATTTATTAACTCTGAACATCAATTATCTGATATCTTTACAAAGCCTTTATGCTCTGAAAGAATGAAGTTTATTAAACAAGAGTTGTGTATGATCGATCTGTGAAACCGATCTGTGAAACTGATCTGTGAAACCGATCTGTGTAACTGATCTGTGAAACCGATCTATGAAACTGATTTGTGAAAACGATCTATGAAACTGATCTGTGAAACCGATCTGTGAAACTGATCTGTGAAACTGATCTGTGAAACCGATCTGTGAAACTGATCTGTGAAACCAATCTGTGAAACTGATCTGTGAAACTGATCTGTGAAACCGATCAGTGAAACCCATCTGTCACACCGGTCTGTCAAATCGATTCTCTGTATTAATTTTTATTATTTCGTAATTAATTAATTAATTTCTTTTATCCTTTTTATGGGAACCCTAAATGATAAAATAAATGATACGCGTCTATTTCTATTCCCTAAACCTTTGACCTTTCATTTCCCACCGAACCCTTCAACTTCTCTTCTCCTCTACCTCGAACCTTCGAACTCCTGCTTTCCCCAAAATCTTCAAATGGCTAAGAAAAAGAGACCGATCAAAGGATCAGACAGTCATGTACCTCCAAAGCGTGCTCGAGGCGAGTCGAGTAGTACCTCTCAACGATCAATAAATCTGAACCTGGAAACTCGGATTGTTGCTGTAGAAAGAGAAGTCAGTTCCGCTTGGCTTTTATCAAGTAAGTCATTGTTGCTGCAAGTTCTTGAATCGCAAGGATGGACAGACTGGTTTTCAGACAACTCACGAGTAGACTACCCGAAGCTGGTACATGAGTTTTATATGAATCTTAAAATCACTCTAGATGGTGTGGAGGCTGCCCGGATGTCGTCTGAAGTAAAAGGAAAGAAAATATCCTTTTCATCTAAACAGTGGGCAGAATGCTTAAATGTACCCCATGAGGGTCGGTATGAGGATTATGCTGGGAACATTCCTCCAATCACTGATTACTTATCTTATGAATTAGCTCTAGAGATTCTGACTAGAAACAAAGAATCGAGGATAATCACATCCTCAGAGTTGGATGGTGAATGCAGACTTCTTTTCAAGTTTATTCAGCACCAACTTTTCCCTAGGAGAGGAGATTTTGCTGCTGTAAAGTAACAGAATGTTTTCCTGTTATTTCTTCTGAAAACCCATGAGAAGATCAATTTGTGTAGATATGTGATGGTGCACATAGCTGGAATGGTAAAACCGTCCAAGAAATCCACTGCCTTATTTTACTCCAAGATGATTTCTACCATGCTCAAGAATCTAGAATGTGTTGATGAAGATGATGAAGTAGCTGAAACAGATCATCCTTTCTGTCTCAACAAAGTGATCTGCAAGAGGATGAAAATCAATTGGAATCCATGGAAGAAGTGTTGGGTTACTGATGACGACAAGCTGTATGAAGCCTACAATCCCACAGATCATGGAAAGAGGCTTAAGGGTTTGAGAGACCCTGGTTTGAGAGAAAATGAGGAACCAGTTTATTCTGATGATGAGGAAGAGGATGAAAGAAATGAAGCTACCGAAGGTCAAAAAATGGAAGAAGCTGAGACAGAAGATGGAAGTGTGTCACCTCCTGATGATAGGAGTGATCCTGATACAGTGAGTCCAAAGAAAAGAATATATTTTGGACCTGCTAGTCCACCTTTGGCCTTACCTGAATCTGAACCAATTCTTGGGGATGAAGAAGATACTGACACTGAAGTTTCTACCAGTGAAGACTCTGAGAAGAGTAATAATGAGAAAGGTGGTGATGATGATGATGGTGATGATGATGGTGATGATGGTGATGGTGATGATGGTGGTGTTAACCGACCTGTAGATGGTCTGGTTGAACCTTCAATAGAACCACAACAAAGTGTTGGTGATGGTGATGATGGTGTTAACCGACCTGTAGATGGTCTTGTTGTACCTCCAACAGAAACACATCAAACAGTACCAGGAACAAATGCCACTGGCAAGAGGGAATCACCAGAAATCAGTGGAACAACAAGTTATGAGAAACCGAAATATACCTTGTGTGCGGATTTTTGGGATGACTACCCTGGTTTTGCTGTTTTGGGCTTAGAATATTCTGAAGAAGAAAAGGAAATGTCAGAATCTACTACAGTTATGAAGAAGAGTCTCCCAAGTAAAGCACGATATGCTCCTTTTGTTGATTTTACAGATGTTCATCTGCCTGGTTCTGCAATCTCTCAAGCTGATTTTGATAAGTTTAAGACTGAATTGCTGGCTGCTGTGAGAGATACAGTCAGAGAAGAAATTTCCAATACCCTTACTCAAGTGTCTCTGCAAGTTTCTGAAGCATCGTTGGAATCTTTCTCACAAAGAGTATCGAATGCTGTGAAGCCAGACCTGGCCAATACTGGTGAGCTTATTGGCAGGCACATAGCCTCTATGAACCAGACTATGAAGGATCTCCACACTGGCTTAGTATCTTTATTAAGCAAATTTAGATCAACCATCTCTGGTATGATGGAAGTGTTGAGGAATTTAATTGAACATCTCAACAAGTCTGATTTGAGAAGATTGAAAGCTGAGATAACACAAATAGTTAGCAAAGCCAGTACTGCCAAAGTAACCAAAATCACTACCTATGAGCTAGAGGCTCTAAGGGAGGTTGTACATGATGAGTTAGCAGCTGTTAGACAAGTTCTTAATCTGGATTCTTTAAAGAAAATGAAGGAGCACTGTGATCACATTCATGAAATGGCAACCGTATATTCAGCAGATGCCAAACAGGATCTGAAAGAGATCAAGGAAAAGGTTGATCATTACTTTTCAAAGATTTATACAAAGCATGAGATGGCTGCAAATTTCAAGGTGTTGGCAGAGAATCTAAAACTACCTCCAGTCACTCAAGATTTCAAGGCTCAAGTTCGTCAGTTTCAAGACTTTACTCCTACTTTGGCACAGTTCATGGAGAACAAAGATGATTTTGAAAAGGCTATACAGTATGGTGCATAAGTTATTCAGAATTTCATAAATCTTTTGAAGCCTTATCTGAATTCCCAAGCCACTGCCATTGTGCTTCCTACTGCTGACCCTCTCCCTGCCTCTGATGTAACTCCAAATCATCTCTCTATTGCTCAGACACTCTCTCAACTACGGCCAGTTCCTCAGACATCTTCTCAACCAGCTACTGCTGATACTCAATGACAAACCTCCGTAGCACCTTCTCCTACACCTGCCAGAGTTGTCCTCCCACCTCTTCAGATTCGCCCAGAACAGCCTGCCTCCAAGTCCTCCAACTTACCCTCTATTGATCCTAAAGACAAAGGCAAAGCCCCTTTGTACCCACAGAAATAGTTGTGTATTGTTTTTGATTGGGTGGACTATGTGTTGGTTATAATCTTCTGTACTTTATAAAATATTTTTTTTCTCTCTCTCTATTCTCTATGCTGCCTTCTTTTTTACTCTCTTATTTGTATGTTTTCCCTCCTTTTTGATTATCACAAAGGGGGAGAAGGATATTGGGGAGATGGATATGGGGGAGAAGGATGTATATATATGGGGGAGAAGGATGTATATATATGGGGGAGATCAATCTCTATGGGGGAGATCAATATCTAAGGGGGAGTTTAATATATATGAGGGAGATTTATTTTCAGGGGGAGATTTATATCTCATTATGTTTTTATTATTGATATTTTTTTTAAGATTTGTGATTATCAAAAAGGGGGAGATTGTTGAGCCCTCTGGAAGATTGCTGAATTCATTCCTATGATTGTTGTTTTAATAATCACAAATCGCTATTATTTAATTCGGTTGGATTTCTCATAAACATAATCTCAATTTATTAAGTGAATCTGCTATCATGTTTTTATCTATGTGTTTATTGATTTACAATTTTTGTGGAAGTCTTCTGGATCAAACAGACAACGGTCGCACCGATCCAATATCAAACAGACAACGGTCGCACTGATCCAATATCAAGACAACGGTCGCACCGATCCAATATCAAGACAACGGTCGCACCGATCCTATATCAAGACAATGATCGCACCGATGCTGATCAATCTGACTCACCGATGCCGATCAATCTGAGTAACCGATGCTGATCAATCTGAGTCACCGATGCTGATCAATCTGACTCACCGATGCTGATCAATCTGACTCACCAATGCCGATCAATCTGAGTCACCGATGCCGATCAATCTGAGTCACCGATGCTGATCAATCTGACTCACCGATGCTGATCAATCTGACTCACCGATGCCGATCAATCTGAGTCACCGATGCCGATCAATCTGAGTCACCGATGCTGATCAATCTGACTCACTGATGCTGATCGAATGATACACCGATGCAAATGAGTCACCGATCAAATAACACACTGATGCTAATCATCTGAGTCACCGGTCAGGACACACCGATGTCTAGCCACCGATGCTGATGACCTACCAATCACGTGAACTCATCGATAGTCATAAACAACTGTTTGAATTTCTTTATCTTTATCTTTATTTAATCTAACCAACGGTCATATCAGGTATATTTTAATGCTCTTTCAATTAATTAATAAAGTTTGTCGGATGTCAGGAAACCGTACCTCGTACCTGCGAAAAGGAAACCTTTTCTGTCTTTCGAAGCACGTGACATAAATACAAGAAGATTCTGCTGCTGGATATATAGAAGTAAACAGAAGAAGAAAGATGATGAAGACCCAAGAAGAATAGAAGATACACATCAAGAGATTACACAGAACCTCATACACAATCAAGCCTACTCAACAAGCGTTCTATGCATACAAAAGAACATTGAAGAACTTCATCGACTACATCTCACTGCCTTTGAACCTGAAGCATACGACACTCTGCTTCTCAAACAAAAACGAGAAGAGGACTCAGAATTACTTCTGATCAAATCCAAAAGAGTCCAGAGCTTCACTGAAATCACCAGAGCCATTTCTAAACTCTACTTCTCTGCTCTATGATTCATTTATTCTACACTTTGAGCAGTGTGTGTTATCTACTGTATTAAACACACGCACTGAATCTTTTACTCTAACTGGAGGATCTGTAAATCCTCAAAAACCCTTTTTATACTTCATTGCCCACTGTGGATAGTGGTAGAGGTCGTGTGTGACCTGGACAGCTTGTTGTTGTTGTTTTGTTTCCCACAAATAACAGTGGTAGAGGTCTTGGACCTGGACAGTTGTAAACTATTGAACCCTGATCCAGGGTGTGGATCATCTTTATAAACTTTTGAGAGGACTAAGTATCGGTTTGAGACTGAACCTCTTGGTTACCTCCTCTGTGTTTTTATTTAAAGTTTATATCCATACTATATATATTTATTTCATATTCCGCTGCTATTACTTTGAAATATAATTTATTTTCAAAGCTACTTTGATAGTTAAACTCGCAAGTGTTTATATTTATTGTAAACCAGTAAGTTAGTTTCAAAAGTTAATTTAATCATAATATTACGTTAACTGAGAATTAATTAATCTTTGAGAAACTAATTGAACCTTTATAATCTGTATAAATTCACTACAGTTTAATTTTCTTTTAAAATTGGGGGATTTTAATAGAAATTGTTTTTAACAGAAATTTTAATTAGAACTCAATTCACCCCCCCCCCCATCTTGAGTATCCACTCTGACCAACATTTGGTATCAGAGGGTAGAAAATATTTTCTAAAGTACTCTTCTTTTCAACTGTGATTTTAGTTGTATTTTAAAGTTCTTAAAATTTCTGTTATTTCTAAATTTTTATCTCTTTAAAATTCTTTTTGTGATATCATGGATAATAGACTTGAGGGTGCTACTACTAACCAGCCACCTTTTTTCAATGGAAACAACTATGCTCAGTGGAAACTCAAAATGAAAATTCATCTTGAAAGCATAGGTTTTGATATTTGGACTGCTATTGAATCTGAATATAAAATTCCCATTACTACTAGATCTACTTGGGATGAACCTACAAAGAATACTTACAATAATAATTGTAAAGCTATGAATGCCCTATACTGTGCTCTAGGAGATGAAGAATTTAATATAATTTCTGCTTGTAAAACTACATATGAAATTTGGGATACCTTAGCTGTTTCTCATGAAGTAACAACAAATGTTAAGGAGATGAGATTGAATACCTATACTATTAAGTATGATAATTTTAAAATGAAGCCTGATGAACCCATTTCTGATATGTATCTCAGGTTCAATGAAATTGTCAACACAATGACCTCTCTGGGAAAGGATGTTCCAGCAAATGAACAAATCATGAGAATTTTGAGATGTCTACCTGAAAGATGGAGAGGAACCTCTGTCTCCATTAGAGAATCGTGTGACATTGGAGAACTGCCAGTCAAAGAACTAATTGGAAAACTGATGATGTATGAAGAGGAACTCAAGGTGAATAAAGAAGAAGACGATGACCCTAGAAGAAAGTCTGTTGCCTTCAAAACTACAAACTCAAAGAACAAGGATAAGGAAACACTTCAAACTATAAAAAAAATCTCAAGCTGTGAAGACAGTGAGAGTGACTCTGACAGTGATGCTGAGATGACTCACATTGCCAGAAGATTTAAAAAGTTTTATAGGAAGAAGAAGTTTTTCATGAAGTCAAACTACAAAGGTAAGTATGATAACAAGGGACATTGGAAAAAGGACTAGAAGAAATCTGATAAATCAGATGAAGTTGTCTGTTATGAGTGTAAAAGGAAAGGACACATAAAAGCTGACTGTCCAAAGCTGAAATACAGGAAGAAGTATGAATACAAGGACAATAAGTTTAAAAAGGCCATGAAGGCTACTTGGAGTGCTTCTGAGGACAGTTCTAGTGAATCTGAAGTTTCTGAAACAGAACACAGAAATAAAGCAAACATTTTTTTTATGACAAACACTTCTGAGGTAACTTCAGAAACTCCTGCTTCTAATTCATATTATTCTGGAGATGATTCTGAATGTGATAACATGTCTAAATCTGAATTGTTTGAATATTGTGATATGTTAGAAGAGACATGCAATGAACTTAAGGATAAATACAAATCATTAAAGAAACAGCATGCTCTCACCACTACAGTTAAAACTGAACTCACTATTGAAAAAGAGAAAAATGCTCAACTGTTAAAGGAGAACACTGAATTGAAATTATCTAATGAGCAACTCAGAAAGTATTTAGAGAAATTTAACAATGGTAAGGAAACTCTAACTCAAATTCTAGGAAAATAAGTTGTACCAAAATACACTACTCGAATAGGTTACAAACCTGTAAAGAGATAGTTGACCAAGAATAGATTTATTCCTAAATCTGGACAGAATGTAACTAGCTCTGGAACTTCATACGCCTCAACCAGTTATATTCATAGTTATGGATATAATAAGGTTTATCTTTCAATGTATGGTGATTCTACAAATTATATAAGACCTATTAGACAAATATGGGTACCTAAAGTATTATTGGCTAACCTGTCTGCACCCAAGAAAATATGGGTACCAAAATCATTTCCTGTTTAAATCTGTTTTGTAGGAAACCTACTTAAAGAGCTCCTGTAGAAAGACCTGGTACTTGGACAGTGGATGTTCAAGACATATTTCAGGATACTTTTCATGCTTTAAAATCTTAGTCAGATTTGATGGAGGTTTTGTTACCTTTGGTGACAATTCTAAAGGGAAAATAATCGGGTTAGGCCAGATTGGTAACACTAACTCAGTATTGATTTCTAAAGTTTTATTTTTTGACGGCCTTAAATACAATTTATTAAGTATCTCTCAATTATGTGATGATGGTTTTTATGTTAAATTTGAAAATGGTTCTTGCAATGTTTTTAATTCTAAAAATGCTTTAGTGTTTTCTGCTTTAAGAAATGAAAATGTTTATGCTGTCGACTTAAATTCCTTAGCTAATCAAAACATTACTTGTTTAAATGCTCTTCAAAAAGAGTCTTGGCTTTGGAACAGGAGATTAGGACACTGCAATGTGCATTCACTTAGAAAACTTGCTAGGAAGAACTTAGTAAGAGACCTACCCAAACTTGAATTTCCAGCAGACAAAATTTGTAATCCCTGTCAAAAGGGAAAGAAACATAAAGTTTCTTTCAAATCAAAGAAAGAAGTGTTAACTTCTCAACCTCTCGATTTGGTTCACATGGATTTATTTGGACCTTCTAGAGTTTCTAGTTTAAATGGGAAGCACTATGTCTATGTTCTTGTAGATGACTTTTCTAGATATACTTGGGTATATTTTCTAGCTCACAAAAGTGAAGCTTGTTCTTACTTTGTTTAATATTCCAAGTTTGTAGAGAACCTTAGTGGACTTAAGATTAATACCCTAAGAAGTGATCATGGCCGTGAATTTGAAAATCATGAGTTTGAATCTTACTGCTCACACAGTGGCTATAGCCATGATTTCTCTGCCCCTAGGACACCTCAACAGAATGGTGTAGTAGAAAGAAGGAATAGAACCCTGCAAGAAATTGATATGACTATGCTCAATGAGTATGACCTACCTATTTATTTTTGGGTTGAAGCTGTCAATACTGCTTTCTATGTTATTAATAGAGTCTTGATTAGACCTGTTCTTAAGAGGACCCCTTATGAGTTATGGAACCATAGGAAACCTAAAGTTAACTACTTCAATGTTTTTGGTTGCAAAGTATTTATTCTTAATACTAAAGATAATATTGACAAGTTTGCATCCAAGAATGATGAAGAAATTTTCCTAGGTTACTCTACTTCTAGTAAAGCCTATAGAGTTTTCAATAAAAGAACCAAATGTGTGGAAGAATCTGTTCATATCAAATTTGATGAAACTGATCCACATGAACCTAAGACCTCTCTTGAAAATCTTGAAGATGATCTCTCTGGTTTGAACCTTAATGATAAAAACAGTGGACCTGAAGTTAAAACATCCAGCTCTGGAAATTCTCTAGACCCTGCTTCTATTGAACCTCAACCTGTAGATGAACCTGAAATCTCGAGTGCTACCTTTTCTAGATCAACTAGGATTCTGAGAAATCATCCCTTAGATGTTGTTGTAGGAGATCTTGATAGAGGGACACAGACTAGAGCTTCTCTTAGAAATCAGGTTGAACATCAAGCCTTCTTATCACATCTAGAACCTACGAATATCAATGATGCCATCAATGATGAATTTTGGGTAATATCTATGCAAGATGAACTAAATCAATTTGAAAGAAACAAAGTCTGGAAATTAGTAGAAAGACCTAAGGACACTATAATCATAGGCACAAAATGGGTGTTTAGAAACAAAGTAGATGAATCTGGAAACATCATTAGAAACAAAGCTAGGCTAGTTGCACAAGGTTACAATCAAGAAGAAGGTATTGACTATGAGGAAACCTTTGCACCTGTAGCTAAATTAGAGGCAATTAGGATCTTACTTGCTTATGCATCACATCAGAATTTCAAGTTATATCAAATGGATGTGAAAAGTGCTTTTTTAAATGGCTTTATTATTGAAGATTTTTTTGTAGAACAACCACCTGGTTTCACAAATCCTCATTTTCAAAATCATGTTTGTAAACTTTCTAAAGCCTTATATGGTTTAAAACAAGCTCCAAGAGCTTGGTATGAAATACTTTCAAACTTTATTATTTCAAAAGGATTTACAAAAGGAATAGTTGATCCCACTATATTTATAAAAAGGTTTTCAAAAGATGTCTTAATAGTACAAATCTATGTTGATGATATTATTTTTGGATCTTCTAAAAATTCTTTATGTACTGATTTTTCAAAGGTTATGCAAAATGAGTTTGAAATGAGCTTAATGGGTGAGCTTAAGTACTTTCTTGGATTTCAAATCTTTCAAACTAAAGATGGCATTATTCTAAATCAAAGTAAATATACTAAGGATTTGTTAAAACGTTTTGGTTTGGATAGTATTAAGGAAAGTGATATACCCATGAGTACTACCTGAAAATTGGATGTTGATGAAACAGGGAAACCAGTTGATCAAACCAATTATAGAGGTATGATTGGGAGCTTACTTTATCTTACTGCTAGTCGACCAGATATTATGTTTAGTGTGTGTATGTGTGCTAGATTTCAAGCTAATCCTAAAGAGTCACACTTACTGGCTGTTAAAAGGATTTTTAAATATCTTAAGTATACTGTAAATTTAGGTTTGTTTTATCCAAAAGGACAATCTTTTGACCTAACTAGTTATTCAGATGCTGACTTTGCTGGATGGAAGTTAGATAGGAAAAGCACATCTGGAACATGTCACTTACTTGGAAAATCGCCAGTATCATGGTGTAGTAAGAAACAGAACTCAGTTGCATTATCTACTGCTGAAGCAGAATACATCGCTGCTGGTAGTTTTTGTGCACAAATTCTGTGGATGAAACACACTTTATTGGACTATGGATTTGATTTTAAACATGTTTCAATTAACTGTGACAATACTAGTGCTATTAACATATCTAAGAACCCTGTGTCTCACTCTAGGACTAAGCACATTGATGTCAGACATTATTTTCTAAGAGATCATTATCAGAAAGGTGATATCTCTCTAAAATTTATTAACTCTGAACATCAATTAGCTGATATATTTACAAATCCTTTATGCTCTAAAAGAATGAAGTTTATTAAACAAGAGTTGTGTATGATCGATCTGTTAAACCGATCTGTGAAACTGATATGTGAAACCGATCTGTGAAACTGATATGTGAAACTGATCTGTGAAACTGATCTATGAAACCAATCTGTGAAACTGATCTGTGAAACCGATCTATGAAATGGATCTGTGAAACTGATCTGTGAAACCGATCTGTGAAACTGATCTGTGAAACTGATCTGTGAAACTGATCTATGAAACTGATCTGTGAAACCGATCAGTGAAACCCATCTGTCACACCGGTCTGTCAAACCGATTTTCTGTATTACTTTTTATTATGTCGCAATTAATTAATTAATTTCTTTTATCCTTTTTATGGGAACCCTAAATGATAAAATAAATGATACGCGGCTATTTCTCTTCCCTAAACCTTTGACCTTTCATTTCCCGCTGAACCCTTCAACTTCTCTTCTCCTCTACCTCGAGCCTTCGAACTCCTGCTTTCCCCAAAATCTTCAAATGGCTATGCAAAAGAGACCGAGCAAAGGATCAGACAGTCCTGTACCTCCAAAGCGTGCTCGAGGCGAGTCGAG
This sequence comes from Viscum album, assembly GCA_963277665.1. Classification (NCBI taxonomy): domain Eukaryota; kingdom Viridiplantae; phylum Streptophyta; class Magnoliopsida; order Santalales; family Viscaceae; genus Viscum; species Viscum album. The sequence continues at coordinate 1,220,398,882 of OY728131.1, read as the reverse complement.
TAGTACCTCTCAACGATAAATAAATCCGAACATGGAAACTCGGATTGTTGCTGTAAAAAGAGAAGTCAGTTCCGCCTGGCTTTTATCAAGTAAGTCACTGTTGCTGCAAGTTCTTGAATCGCAAGGATGGACAGACTGGTTTTCAGACAACTCACGAGTAGACTACCCGAAGCTGGTACATGAGTTTTATATGAATCTGAAAATCACTCTAGATGGTGTGGAGGCTGCCCAGATGTCATCTGAAGTAAAAGGAAAGAAAATATCCTTTTCATCTAAACAGTGGGCAGAATGCTTAAATGTACCCCATGAGGGTCAGTATGAGGATTGTGCTGGGAACATTCCTCCAATCCCTGATTACTTATCTTATGAATTAGCTCTAGAGCATCTGACTGGAAATAAAGAATCGAGGAGAATCACATCCTCAGAGTTGGATGGTGAATGCAGACTTCTTTTCAAGTTTATTCAGCACCAACTTTGCCCTAGGAGAGGAGATTTTGCTGCTGTAATGTACCAGGATGTTTTCCTGTTGTTTCTTCTGAAAACCCATGAGAAGATCAATTTGTGTAGATATGTGATGGTTCACATAGCTGGAATGGTAAAACCGTCCAAGAAATTCACTGCCTTATTTTACTCCAAGATGATTTCTACCATGCTCAAGAATCTAGAATGTGTTGATGAAGATGATGAAGTAGCAGAAACAGATCATCCTTTCTGTCTCAACAAAGAGATCTGCAAGAGGATGAAAATCAATTGGAATCCATGGAAGAAGTTTTGGGTTGCTGATGACGACAAGCTGTATGAAGCCTACAATCCCACAGATCATGGAAAGAGGCTTAAGGGTTTGAGAGACCCTGGTTTGAAAGCAAATGGGGAACCAGTTTATTCTGATGACGAGGAAGAGGATGAAAGAAATAAATCTACCGAAGGTCAAAGAATGTAAGAAGCTAAGACAGAAGATGGAAGTGTGTCGCCTCCTGATGATAGGAGTGATCCTGATACAGTGAGTCCAAAGAAAAGAATAGATTTTGGACCTGCTAGTCCACCTTTGGCCTTACCTGAATCTGAACCAATTCTTGGTGATGAAGAAGATACTGACACTGAAGTTTCTACCAGTGAAGACTCTGAGAAGAGTAATAATGAGAAAGGTGGTGATGATGATGATGAGGGTGATGATGGTGATGATGGTGATGGTGATGATGATGGTGTTAACCGACCTGTAGATGGTCTGGCTGAACCTTCAATAGAACCACAACAAAGTGTTGGTGATGGTGATGATGGTGTTAACCGACCTGTAGATGGTCTTGTTGTACCTCCAATGGAAACACATCAAACAGTACCAGGAACAGATGCCACTGGCAAGAGGGAATCACCAGAAATCAGTGGAACAGCAAGTTATGAGAAACCGAAATATACCTTGTGTGCTGCTGTTTGGGATGACTACCCTAGTTTTGCTGTTTTGGGCTTAGACTATTCTGAAGAATAAGAGGAAATGTCAGAATCTACTGCAGTTATGAAGAAGAGTCTCTCAAGTAAATCAAGATATGCTCCTGTTTTTGATTCTACAGATATTCATCTTCCTAGTTCTGCAATCTCTCAAGCTGATTTTGATAAGTTTAAGACTGAATTGCTGGCTACTGTGAGAGATACAGTCAGAGAAGAAATTTCCAATACCCTTACTCAAGTGTCTCTGCAAGTTTCTGAAGCAACGTTGGAAGCTTTCTCACAAAGAGTATCGAATGCTGTGAAGCCAGACCTGGCCAATACTGGTGAGATTATTGGAAGGCACATAGCCTCTATGAACCAGACTATGAAGGATCTCCACACTGGCTTAGTATATTTATCAAGTGAATTTAGATCAACCATCTCTGGTATGATGGAAGTGTTGAGGAATTTAATTGAACATCTCAACAAGTCTGATTTGAGAAGATTGAAAGCTGAGATAACTCAAATAGTTAGCAAAGCCAGTACTGCCAAAGTAACCAAAATCACTACCTATGAGATAGAGGATCTAAGGGAGGTTGTACATGATGAGTTAGCAGCTGTTAGACAAGTTCTTGATCTGGATTATTTAAAGAAAATGAAGGATCACTGTGATCACAGTCATGAAATGGAAACCGTATATTCAGCAGATGCCAAACAGGCTCTGAAAGAGATCAAGGAAAAGGTTGATCATTACTTTTCAAAGATTTATACAAAGCATGAGATGGCTAAAAATTTCAAGGTGTTGGTAGAGAATCTAAAACTACCTCCAGTCACTCAAGATTTCAAGGCTCAAGTTTGTCAGTTGCAAGACTTTACTTCTACTTTGGCACAGTTCATGGAGAACAAAGATGATTTCAAAAAGGCTATGCAGTATGGTGCAGAAGTTATTCAGAATTTCATAAATCTTTTGAAGCCTTATCTGAATGCCCAAGCCACTGCCATTGTGCTTCCTACTGCTGAACCTCTCCCTACCTCTGATGTAACTCCAAATCAGCTCTCTCTTTCTCAGGAACTCTCTCAACTACAGCCAGTTCCTCATACATCTTCTCAACCAGCTACTATTGATAATCAACGACAAACCTCCGTAGCACCTTCTCCTACACCTTCCAGAGTTGTCCTCCCACCTCTTCAGATTCGCCCAGAACAGCCTGCCTCCAAGTCCTCCAACTTACCCTCTATTGATCCCAAAGACAAAGGCAAAGCCCCTTTGTACCCACATAAATAGTTGTGTATTGTTTTTGATCGGGTGGACTATGTGTTGGTTATAATCTTCTGTAATTTATAAAATATTTTTTTTCTCTCTCTCTATTCTCTATATTGTCTTCTTTTTTACTCTCTTATTTGTATGTTTTCCCTCCTTTTTAATTATCACAAAGGGGGAGAAGGATATGGGGGAGAAGGATATGGGGGAGAAGGATGTATATATATGGGGGATAAGGATGTATATATATGGGGGAGAAGGATGTATATATATGGGGGAGATCAATCTCTATGGGGGAGATCAATATCTAAGGGGGAGTTTAATATCTATGAGGGAGATTTATTTTCAGGGGGAGATTTATATCTCATTATGTTTTTATTATTGATATTTTTTTTAGATTTGTGATTATCAAAAAGGGGGAGATTGTTGAGCCCTCTGGAAGATTGCTGAATTCATTCCTATGATTGTTGTTTTAATAATCACAAATCGCTATTATTTAATCCGGTTGGATTTATCATAAACTTAATCTCAATCTATTAAGTGAATCTTCTATCATGTTTTTATCTATGTGTTTATTGATTTACAAGTTTTGTGGAAGTCTTCTGGGTCAAACAGACAACGGTCGCACCGATCCGATATCAAACAGACAACGGTCGCACCGATCCAATATCAAGACAACGGTCGCACCGATCCAATATCAAGACAACGGTCGCACCGATCCTATATCAAGACAATGATCGCACCGATGCTGATCAATATGACTCACCGAAGCCGATCAATCTGAGTCACCAATGCCGATCAATCTGAGTCACTGATGCTGATCAATCTGACTCACTGATGCTGATCAATCTGAATCACCGATGCCGATCAATCTAAGTCACCGATACCGATCAATCTGAGTCACCGATGCTGATCAATCTGACTCACCGATGCTGATCGAATGATACTCCGATGCAAATGAGTCACCGATCAAATAAAACACTGATGCTAATCATCTGAGTCTCCAGTCAGGACACACTGATGGCTAGCCACTGATGCTGATGACCTACCGATCACTTGAACTCATCGATAGTCATAAACAACTGTTTGAATTTCTTTATCTTTATCTTTATTTAATCTAACCAATGGTCATATCAGGTATATTTTAATGCTCTGTCAATTAATTAATAAAGGTTGTCGGATTTCAGGAAACTGTACCTCGTACCTGCGAAAAGGAAACCTTTTCTGTCTTCTGAAGCACGTGACATAAATACAAGAAGATTCTGCTGCTGGATATATAGAAGAAAACAGAAGAAGAAAGATGATGAAGACCCAAGAAGAATAGAAGATACACATTAAGAGATTACACAGAACCTCATACACAATCTAGCCTACTCAAGAAGCATTCTATGCATACAAAAGAACATTGAAGAACTTCATCGACTACATCTCACTGCCTTTGAACCTGAAGCATACGACACTCTACTTCTCAAACAAAAACGAGAAGAGGACTCATAATTACTTATGATCAAATCCAAAAGAGTCCAGAGATGCACTGAAATCACCAGAGCCATTTCTAAACTCTACTTCTCTGCTCTATGATTCAGTTATTCTACACTTTGAGCAGTGTGTGTTATCTGCTGTATTAAACACACACACTGACTCCTGTACTCTAACTGGAGGATCTGTAAATCCTCAGCAAACCCTTTTTATACTTCATTGCCCACTGTGGATAGTGTTAGAGGTCGTGTGTGACCTGGACAGCTGGTTGCTGTTGTTTTGTTTCCCACGAATAACAGTGGTAGAGGTCTTGGACCTGGACAGTTGTAAACTGTTGAACCCCGATCCAGGGTGTGGATCATCTTTATAAACTTTTGAGAGGACTAAGTCTCGGCTTGAGACTGAACCTCTTGGTTACCTCCTCTGTGTTTTTAGTTAAAGTTTATATCCATACTATATATATTTATTTCATATTCCGCTGCTATTACATTGAAATATAATTTATTTTCAAATCTACTTTGATAGTTAAACTCGCAAGTGTTTATATTTATTGTAAACTAGTAAGTTAGTTTCAAAAGTTAATTTAATCATATGATTAAGTTAACTGAGAATTAATCAATCTTTGAGAAACTAATTGAACCTTTATAATCTGTATAAATTCACTACAGTTTAATTTGCTTTTGAAATTGGGGGATTTTAATAGAAATTGTTTTAACAGAAATTTTAATTGGAACTCAATTCACCCCCCCCCCTCTTGAGTATCCACTCCGACCAACAATTTTTGATGTGTTGGATTTAGGTTCATGTCAATCAGATACATGATGTGCCTGATATGACTCAAAGCGCTTATTTTCAGTTTAAAGGTTGTGTTACTCAAGAAAAACCAAACATAACCACTCATATTGTCTTGGTAATTTACACTGGTATTATATTGAAAATTTAGGAAAATAATTTCATTTTTGACATATAGGAATCATCTTTACATCAATCTTAAACCGGATGTGGTTGGTATGATTGAAAGTGATTGATTTTATTAAAAACCAATATTTTAGTGAAAAACACACTTCACATACTCTAAATTGATAACATTCACCAGTATTCTCTTTAAAATTTAGTAAATTTATTCGTAAGACATTTTTGGAATGTAAGAATAAGGATAACATAAATATGACACATGATGTGCATGGTATGACTCAAAATGCATGTTTTTAGTTTTAAAGTGACATTTTAGTTGAAAACATGCATCACTATCTGAAATCCAAGAAAAACCAGTTGTATTGTCTTAATACCTTATGATAATGATACATAAGTCATTTGTGGCATACATGAATCAATCACATGTCAATCTGATAAATATTGTGATTGGAATGGCTTAAAGTGTGTCTTTTCAGTTTAAAAGTAAAATTTTCATTTAAATTGTGCACCACTCACTAAAAATGAAGAAAAAAGAATCAGATTTTATTGATAATTTTAGAAAACAATATCTAAGTAATTTTTTATTTATAGGAATTATATGCACATAAATATGACACATGGTGTTGCTGATATAACTAAAAGTACATGTTTTTATTTAAAAATGACATTTTAGTACAAAACCCACTTAAAGAAACAAGACCTATTGAAAACTAGATTTGAGCCCGCGACACATGATACCACCATCCTAGTCTCTTGTTCAAATATTTAGGACATTCCTTCTCCTTTACACCCAAAACCTAACTTTCATACATTATATAAATTTGAATCAAGTCTCTACATGAACCGAGACCAAAGAAAATCATTTCTACATATTTTTGAGTAACATGCCCCATATCTCCATGCTTCACCAACACAACACCCACAAACCATAGAAACACATAGCAGTATAAAAATACTCAAGCCTTACCAATATAAAATGTTTATCTTGAATAATTGGATGCGTATAAAATAAAAATATGTGTATTGTGTTCATTCCTTATGTCGGTCCAAGATGGTTGAGACCTCAAACCTTACCAATAACAAGATTGGGTATAAAAATCTCCACACACATAGTTCTTGAAGAAATTCAAAAATGATTTTTCCCAGATTCTATATGAACTAAAGAACTCGACTATGATCCATGATAGCCCAAGATCAAGCAAGAGCTCCCCTTTTCACCTGATCCCATCTATGGAAGTCTTGATAAAATAATGGGTAGACCTGTTTGATGGAAGGAGATTCATCCAATTTGTATATGACCTATTAATAAAGACCATGCCTAGAATAATCATCCATTTTCATACATGCTTGGATGAAGTCAATTAAGAAATGAAAATTGACATGTGGCTCACATTAAATAATTGTGATTACTTAAGTCCTTCTTTCAATTTTTTTTTTGAAAATCCAAATATAGAGAGTCCACATTCATTTCCATTGCACTGGCCACTAATTCAAAGATATTTAAAGTCCAAGTGGTTGTATTTAAACATCAAGGAAAATCTATGTAGTCGGTCTACCCAATAGATTGAAGCCACATGTATAAGGCACATTGATATCACAATAGAAAATTTTCTTGAAGTACTCCCATGTATCTCAAGATCTTGATTCACCAATCCAAGTTTATATTTAGATCAATACTTACCACATATGAATTTTTTTACCATGATTTCTAACTTATTATTTTCAAGTCAACTTTTTCCAATATAACCCACTTGATTAAGGCCAATCCATAATTTTCAAGGCCTCTCCCCTAAAAAAATAAGGTCACAAAAAACTCACTTGAAAGAAAATAAAGCTAAAGCAATGAACCAAGATCAAATCCATCCAAATAGGTCATCCTTAATTCTACTAAAGATTCAACCAACACATGCATTATCTTTCTTAAATAAACATTCTTATCAGTACTCATCTTCCATTGGATCCACATCACACTGAACCACCTTTTTCTCCAAATCTTCCATAATGTGAATGGAATTTAATCCGAGGATGATTGGAATTGGATTATGTTATCTTCTTATGAGAGGATATAGACTATAACTAATATATAAAAAGGTATGGGGTGAGTGAGATAATTATGCCCACGTTACAGGACAACTTTTCTATCTTTAGTAAAAAAAATTATGCTATATTTAGTGCTATTATATTTTTTCCCTCAATTATATTTGTTTTCCTGTGATCTATACCTTTTTATTATGATTTTTGTCTCTCTATTACATGATTATGGAAGAATAAATCAAGTTTTATTCCCTGGAGGAGATCAAATGGGTGTTCATAATCACATTATTGAATTTTTAAATTTCTAAATTGTATCCTTTAATGTGACAATGGATAGGATGTATGTGGATATATGAAAAAAAATATTCTCTCCCTACTTATTGGTGGATTATTCAATTCATCATATCATCTCTCCCACTGTACTCTTTATCTAGATAATATACCAGTTATCTTGTATAGATTAGGATATGAACAACATAAAATTGGATATGGGTAAAGGGTGATGGATCATCTCCATTTGAGGCATATTCATCACATGAAACTTTTTTGTAGGTGATTTTTACATGTATAGGTAAGTCTCCCATACATTCTCAGTCCCAAATTTTTGATATTTTTGAAATTATTCATTAGTTATGATCTTATTTTTGGATGTGAATAATTTTGATAATGAATAACCCCTTATGATTATACATAGAACCATTCACTTTTAATATGATTTTGTTTGTTTTTTTCCATTTTTTTTAATTTATAAAACAAAAAAAAACAAAAAAAACATCATTTTTACCAATATAATTATTTTAAAGCATATAATAAAAAAATAAATAAGTGATTGAGATAGTGAATAATCTACCCATGAATCCATGAGTATGACCCTAGTTAGTCCCACTAGTCTTCATTCTTTTATTTTATCAATTTTATATTTCGGGCCTATGATAAAAAATTACATAAATGGAACCATTTCTAAGGATTTTGGTTGGTAAATTATTATTTCTCTTTGAAATTGAAAATAATTTAATGTTTTGAGTTTAAAACATAAGAATAATGGAACCTCACTCATATGTTCAATACACACTCTCATTTAAACCAACGTATAATTACTCTAATTGGGGAGGAAGCTAAAACTTTGACTATGAATATGGGATTTCCAAAATAATAGAGAAGAGGGATGAATTGGAAAATTTCCAAAAATCACTATAGTACATGAATATAAAAATACGAAATTACTCAGTAAGGATGAACTGTGGTCCCAACTTGATGGAGCCAAAGCTCCTTTTTAGTATTCTTTGGAACAAAAAGAAGTAGTGGCTTAAAAAGTGAATAGATAAGATAAATTTGAAAATAAGTTCCCTATTATCATTACAAAAAATGTGAATTTAGATCTTAAATAGATTAAATAATAGGATAAATTACCACAACATAATCTTAAACTAATATAACTAGTGGTCCTATACTTTGAAAAAGAGATTAAAGATGAAATAATTGAGGTGAATATTTATTCTTTTGGATCAATCTCTCTTGATTTTATTGTGTTGGTCAGAGTATAGTACTCAAGAGGGGGGGTGAATTGAGTATCTATTAAAATTTATATTTGAAAATGTTTCTTAAAAAGGTTCCCCAATTAAAATAAATACAACCTAGATAATCAATGTAATTCAGTTATGATGGTTTGAATGTTTTAAATAACTTCTCAGAAGATTGATTAATTCTAAATAGTCTTAATATCAGTTATTAATATTACTTTTAAAGATATTCTAATAAGTCAAAACAATTATAAATTCTTTCCAAGATTAACTATCAAAGCAAATTTCGTGATTTCTAAATTTTATAGCAAAATAGAGTAAAAAAAATTAAACAACATAGTGGATATAAAACCAGTTGTTCAGTGTCAATCTAAGACCAAATACACTCTACTTGGTGATCACCTTGCACTAAGAAGTTTATATTAATAAACTTGATCCACACCCTGGATCGGGGTAAACAATAGTACACAAGACTATCCAGGTCACACAACCTCTTCCATAGTAGTTTGTGGGTATGAACTAATAGGCCACACAAGGACCACTTCCACACTTATTCATGAGAATAAAAAAGTGTAAAAAGATATAAAAAGAAGGATATCTTATATCCCATAGTTTAATTAAGGATACAATGTGTGTTTTTATTCAGAAACACACACACTGCTCAAAATCTAAAATAGTACACAATAGAGTAGAAATGATAAGATAAGGTTAGAAGTGATCTGAGGGTTTTCTTATACATATTTGGACTTCTAGGATAAATAAAATGTTGGAATAGTGTCCTCTTGTGGGAAATAAAGTATCGAAAGTTTGGTGATCTGGTTTAGATTTGTCTCCTGTTCTTCATGGAGTCTATATTGCGAATATGTTCTCGAATATGATAAATGGTATCTCATCTTTTTGGATTTAAAAATGCAGTGCATGTTCTTCAGATGTATTGAGTTCATGTGTTGGTTTTTCTCAAGAATTATCATGCTTCTTCATTATCACGCTCCTGTTTCTCTATCTTATATTTTGTTTCTGGCCACACTATTATTTTTCTTCTTGGAGTGCATGTGTTGGAGCCAACATGATGCATGCATTCTGCACCTCGTACCTCGTACTATTAGGTGACATGTCTACAAAGAAACATTAATTATTTCAATGCATTAAAATGCTTCAAATATGACCATTATAAATTAAATTGAAAAATTACCAAACAAATTAAGAAATAGTGTCACAGTCTGCCTGGAAAAGGTGTCTCCATGAAACAGTGTCTCCTTGAAAGGGTGTCTCCTTGAAACAATTCCATATTGAAATGATGTCTCATTGAAACGGTGTCTCCTTGAAATGGTGTCTGGATAGTCACAGAGTCTGGTCACAGGGTATGTATAGTCACGGTCTCTGGTCATGGTGTCTGGGTCGTTTTCCTGAAAAAACATGACCAGTGGAAGACTCAAAGTTTTTTAGATTTAGACAAATATATGTACACAGACTTAAATAGTGATATTCATAGAATGGATTAGACTCAATCATTTTTCAAGGGAATCCATTATAAAAAAACTAAAAATTGTTTACAATAATTATTTAAGGCATAAAGAAACTAATCATTTGTCAATATGATTTGAGATAGATTAAACATGATCAACAATTTTTATAGGATGTATAGTATTTTTTATCATTAAAACATGATTAACACATGAGGAGTCCAACAATATCCCCCTTTTTAATGATCAAAAATCATGTGAGTGAGCGATCTATTCTTAGTGAATCTATCTCATCCTTTTCCTTTGTGTACATATCTCTCAATATGCATATCTCCAAGTGGGTATATCTCTCCCCCTTATGGTATTATGAAAAAGGATACAAAAGTAAAAAAAATAATTGATAATAAGATTGAACAATGCATTAAATTGATAAAAAATGTCATTAAAAACAGTAAGAAAAAAAATACAGAAATTATCCCTATCAAAAGATAGTGTTAATTATTCTTTAGAACCAGATATCTTATCTTTTCCCTTGTCAGCAACATCACTAGTATCAATATGCAAATAGGTAGAAGTGTAATAAGGAAGTGACGAAACTGATAGAGAATGTAGAGGTAGTCCTTCAAAAATAGAAGGGGCCAAGGTAGGTGTAGTGGAAGACCGAGGAAAGTATTGGTCGAGGATAACAGGTCTGATCTGACTCAGAGTTTTAGATACATATATAGAAATTGAGGTAATGGCAGAGGATGAGAAGGTAGGAAAACCAGGTCTCAAGTGTGTAGTTGTAGGAGCCACAATATCTGTACTATATAAATGAAGATAAGTCCTCAAAATCATGATGAAGTTAGCAATGATCTCACCACTATACTGCATCGCTTTCTCAAAGTCATCCTTGTACATCATGAATTTTTCCAACAAAGGAGTGAAATCCTTAATCTTCTAGACCTGAGTTTTGAAAGCTTGATTGATAGAAGAGATTCTCATATTCTCTACAAGGTACTTGAAGTGGTTTTTCATGTCATTCTTGGAGAAGATCCTATTGAATTAGAAGTACATTTTCTTAGTAATTTCCTCTTATGCATCATTTAATATTTTGGAATGAATTCTCACCAAATCAAGAACTCTATCACTGTTCTTGACAACCTCAGATAGAGACTCTTTGTCAAATCCACTGAGCATAGATTTTATTTCTTCTTTAATAATTGTTCTGATCAAATAACTATCTAAAAAAGGTTGAGATGACTTTCTAGATGTATTATAAGATGTAATAGATGAAGTAAGAGAATTTAGTTGATTCAAAACATTCTGGAGACAACCCTTATACTCATCAGTCAACTTGTTAAGACCAATAACAAGCTCACACATCTCTTGAAAATTTTTCTTGTTTCTTTCAACTACCTTGTCAGCCAAGGTGGTTATATTAGGTTGAATATGAGAGGCTAATTTCTCTGAAATCTAACCACCAATATCATAAATAGGACGAGAAATAGGTTATGGTCTTGAGTTAATCACTCACTGCATATCTTCAATAATACCTCTAAGAGATTTCACTTCATCACATAACTGCTTTTCCTCAACTCCGACTTCTTTGATTTCATGATGCATTTTGGGTTGAATCTTCCAAATAATCTTTTCAAACTACAATAAAACATCTTTTTCACTCAAATTGGTTGTTGGAGTAGGTTTTTTATTTATTAGACTTTCAAACCCATCCAATAGGGTAGCTTAAAATTCTATTAAATCATCCTTACTCACCCAATTTGAAGGTTCTTGTGATTTTTTGGAAATAGGAAATGAGACGGGATCAGGCTCCTTTACAGCTATAACATTAAGAGAAGATACTAGTTTAAATTAAAACACAATATACAGATCTATACCTTTCACTGAGGCTTCTTGGGATTCATTCACATCAAAATAGATAAGAAATTTATACCATGTATTCACAGATCTTGAATCAACCAGATTTAGCACTTCAACACTTTCCAGACTGGGGGGATGCTCCCCCTCAACAAGTGAATCTTTCTCAGGACCGAGTTAGTTATATTCTTTATCTAATTATAATATTTCATCCCCAATATCCTCACCCATTTCCTTTCTATCTAATTGAAAGTCTTGCTCTATTATCTCTTCTGCAGATGGGATAATTTCAGAAACCGCTTGTTCCTCCACATGTTCCTCATAAGCATCATCTTGCACAAGAGAATTATCTTCTTCTATATGATCTTATTCAGTATCCTTTTCACTTAACTTATCCATATATTCTTCTTTAGAAGCAGGTTGTTCTTCCAGGTCAACAACTTCTTCAGGAACAATCATTTACTTCTTAGTTAAGTCGTGGAGAAGAGGTTCACTATCTTTCTCATCCAGAATAGTTTCCCCTATAGGTACAACAACCTCTTCCTCTTCTTTCCCATAAGAATACTCAACAATTTTATCTGGTTCTAAACCAGGATCATAAATGTCTTTAGGCATTGAAGTGTTCTCCACTAGATTGAAATTTTTATAAAAACATGTCATTATTTTCCACCCATGATTTTCTCTATGGATTCCAACTGATTTTCATTATCTTTACTGTAAATTTTGAAATAAAAAATTCATAGTCCTTAATGACTTATTTATTGATCCCAACCAACACTTTATCATGAAGCACAGCTGAGATTAATCTTGAGTAGAATATGGAGGTTGAATTGGAGGTTGTCTTGATCAATTCACACATATGGAGTATAACATATTTTCATAGGTTAATCTTGTGTCTATTATTCATGAGATATATCAGGAATAAATCCTAATACATGAGTGTAGAAAAATAACCTTTTCTGGGGCTAATTAGATTCTGAAAAAATTTAAACATAAGTCTAGTTTTACCATCTAGTTTAGCAGCTATGGCTCTTTACTTTGTTTCATTTTCAGTTAAGCTTCCCAATACTTCTTCCAAAACAAAGAACTCACTTAGAGGAGGAGGATATCTCTGGTAGTCCTCATAAATACCCTCATGAGGTATCCTTAGGAATGCATCCCATAACCATGAAGAAAAGGTACATCTCTGTTCATTTATCCAGCTTCTCACAACAAAATCATCTTCTTTATCAAAATAAAATTGAACAAACTGATAAAGTTGTGTAACTAGATTCAGGTAAATCGTCATATATTCCTTTATAAACCAATCCATCCACCCTTTCTCTTTTAGTAATTTTAATAATAAGAACTTAATTGACATCAGACACTTAGAGAAAATTTCATTTTTAGGAACGTCTACTTTGTTCACTAGGTTCGGATTCAAAGGACCTTCAGGTGAGACCGTAACAGGCTTTCATAGTGAGACTGTAATTGTGTGATTTCTAAACTGTGCAACCATATTTTTTGAGACAGTAAGTGCTACACAGTAATAGAGAGATAATAACTGTGAAATCGTAAACATGAAATGAAAACTTCTAAGACAATAAAACTATAGAACTGTTATTGTTATACAGTGACTTGTGAAACCATAATCTGTGAAATAGTAAGCTGTGAAATAGTATACTTACTACTTAAGATTCATCATTACCAATTCATGTATAATGTTATCTATTCTTTTAGAATTTAATGGTTTGGTGAATATATCAGAGAACTGACATTCAGTTCTAATTAATTCTAAAGTGATATTAGTTTTTTGATAATGATCTCTCAAAAATTGATGTCTTACATCAATATGTTTCATCCTATAGTGTGAAACAATATTTTTTGTGATGTTAATAACACTTGTATTGTTACAATTTATAGGTACCTTCCTGAATTGATATCCATAATCTAGTGATGTATGTTTTACCCACAAAATTTTTGCACAACAACTACCATCAACTTTGTATTCAACTTCTGAAATAGATAATGAAACAATGTTTTGTTTCTTACTACACCATAATACTAGTGACATTCCAAAAAAGTTACATGTTCCAAAGGTTATTTTTCTCTCTAACTTACAACCACCAAAGTCAGCATAAGAATAACTAACTAACTCAAAGTATTGTCCTTTGGGATAGAATAGTCCTTGATTGGGTGTACACTTAAGGTATTCAAAAATTCTCTTAACAACATTTAAATGAGATTCCTTATGGTTTTCTTAAAAATGAGCACACATACACACACTAAACATAATGTCAGATCACCTAGAAGTTATATAGAGTAAGCTTCCAACCATTCCTTTGTAAGTGGTTTGGTCAACATAGTTTCCATCTTTATCAAGATTCAGCTTACAAGTAGTACTCATTAGATTGTCACTACTTTTAGTGTTATCCAATACAAAATTTCTTAGAATATCCTTAGTATATTTGCTTTGATTTAAGATAATTCCATAATTACTTTGAAATATTTTAGATCCAAGAAATAATTTTAGTTCTCTCATTAAACTCATTTCAAATTCATTTTTCATCATTTAATAAAATTCAAAACATAAATAATTTTTTGAAGATCCAAAGATAATGTCATATACAAAAATTTGAACTACTAAAACATCATTGGAAATTCTTTTTTTAAAAAGGGTAGGATCATCTATTACTTTTGTAAAAAAACTTTGTAAATAAGAAAAGTACTTAATCTAGTATACCAAGCTCTCAGAACTTATTTTAAACTATATAAGGCTTTTGATAATTTAAAATTTTGATTCGGGAAATGAGGCTTTGTAAAACTAAGGGGTTTCTCAATAAATACATCCTCAGCTCTATACCCATTTATAAATTCACTCTTAACACAAATTTGATATAGTTTGAAATTCAAATGCGCAGCATAAGCAAGTATAATTATGATGGCTTTAAGTTTATCTACTGGTGAAAATGTCTCTTCATAGTCAATTCCATGTTCTTAACTATAGCCTTGTGAAACCAATCTAGCCTTGTTTAAAACTATGTTACTAGATTCGTCTACCATATTTCTAAACATCCACTTAGTACCTATAGTAAATGTGTCTTTATGTCTGTCAATAAGTTTCCAAACTTTGTTCCTTTCAAACTGATTAAGTTATTCTTGCATAGCCATCACCCAAAATTATTCATTAATAGCATCATTAATGTTTTTAGGATCATTTTTTGACAAGAAGACTTGATGTTCAACTTGATTTCAAAGAGAAGCTATTATTTGAGTTACTTTATCAAAGTCTCCTACAACAACATCTAAAGGATGGTTCTTAAGAGTTCTAACAGCTCTATAAAAAGGACTAGTGATTTCAGGTTTTTCAATAGGGACAGGTTCAAAATGACTCAAATGTAAAGAATATATAGAATTAGAAGATTTCACATATTCCTTTAAAGGATGTTTAGAGGATTTTAAATTTATGTCCAATTTTGATACTTCATCATCCAGGTTATCTAGAGTGGTCTTAGGCTCATGTGGATCTGTTTCATCAAATTTGACATGGACAGATTCTTCCACACATTTAGTTCTTTTGTTGAACAATCTATTGGATTTACAAGAGATCGAATATCCTAGAAATATTCCTTTATCACTCTTGGATAAAAAAATTTCAAGATTTTCTTTAGTATTAAGGATATAGATTTTTCAACCAAAATTATTGAAGCAGCTAACCTTAGGTTTTATATTGTTCCATAATTCATATGGAGTTATTTTAAGGATGGGACAAATCAATAATCTATTGATAATATAGTATGCAGTATTTATAACTTGAGCCCAAAAAATAAATAGGTAAGTCATATTCACTAAAAATGGTTCTAGAAATTTCTTGCAAGGTTCTATTTCTTATTTCTACAACTCCATTTTATTGAGGTGTTCTAGCATTAGATAAATTAAGACTATAGCCAATTTGTGATCATAAGGATTCAAACTCTTGATTTTCAAACTCATAGACATGATCACTTCTTAGGGATTTAATTCAAATTCCACTAATCTTTTCTATAGTTTTTTCATATTTGGTAAAATGAGAGAAGACCTCACTTTTTTGATATAAATAGAAAGTCCAAGTATATTTAGAAAAGTCATCTACAAGGACATAGACATAGTGCTTCCCATTTAAGATAGAAACTCTAGATGGGCCAAAAAAATCCATGTGAATCAGTTCGAGAAGTTGAGAATTTGACACTTATTTCTTTGGTTTGAAGGAAATTTTGTGTTGGTTTCCCTTTTTACAAGGATTACACACTTTATCAATTGGAAACTCAAGTTTGGGTAGGTCTTTGACTAAAATTTTTCTAGTTAACTTTCTAAGGGGTTGAATATTACAGTTTCCTTGTCTCCTATGCCAAATTCAAGACTCATTGTGAAATACACTTAAACATGAATCATTTTTTGAAATTAAAGAATCTATGTTAATAGAGTATACATTTTCATTTCCAAATAAAGAGAATACTAATTCATTTTTAGAATTAAAAACATTTCAAGAATCATTTTCAAATTTAACATGAAATCCATCATCACATAGTTGTTAAATATCAAGCAGATTATATTTCAATCCATCAACAAAAAGTACTTTGGAAATTAAAACTGAGTTAGAGTTACCGATTTGGCCAAGACCAATGATCTTTCCTTTAGAATTTTCACCAAAGGTGACATGTCCACAATAAATTTTTATTAAATTCTTAAAGCATGAATAGTCTGTTATCACGCATATTGAACACCCACTGTCCAAGTACCATAAGATTTTACAGGATCTCTTTAAGAATATTTCTTATAAAATAGTCAAATAAAAATAGATTTTGGTACCCATATTTTATTGGGTCCAATAATATTAGTGACTAGTGCTTTAGGATCCCATATCTTCTTCATAGTTTTCCTATAAGAATTTTTTAAATTAATTGAAAAATAAAATCTATTTGGTCCAGAAAAGCTGGAAATAGTAGAGAATGTATCATAACTTATACTAGATGAATGTTATCTAGAAATAAGAGTAAAGTTGTATGTCCTAGACTTAGAAACAAAATTCTTTCATCCAAAATTTCTTTTACTGGGTTGATAGCCAATTCCAGTGGTATATTTAGGAGAAAACTGTTTTCCTAGAATTTTTACCAAAGTATCTTTACCATTAGTAAACCTTTCAAGGTCCTTTTTCAATTTCTCAATAGAAATCTTTAGTTTATTATTTTCATTGATTATTTGATCATTTTTCTCCCTTTCTACAATAAGTTTAGTTTTATCAGTTGAGGTAAGATCATGTTGTTTCTTTAAATATTTGTATTAATCTTTTACTTCATTACATGTCACTTCAAGAATATTATAGAATTCAAACATTTCTTCCTTAGATATATTTTTATAGTCACTCTCATCTCCATAATAATAGGAATTGTGTACAAGATATTCCAGTGTTACCTTATATGTGTTTTTCATAAAATACATATTGGCTTTGTTAGCATGTTTATCATGTGAAGATCTTGAGTCACTTGTACTATTCTCAGAATCACTTCGGGTTTCTTTAATTTCCTTTTTATACATTCTATATTTATCGTCATACTTATTTTTTTTACTTTATCTTGGTACAATCAGCCCTTATTTGTCCCTTTAGTTTACACTCATAGTAGACTATCTCATCAGACATGTCACTTATTTTCCAATGTTTCTTTTAGCTTCCATTTTTTATCATATCTTCCTTTGAAGTTAGGATTTCTGAAAAATTTATTATTCTTGTAAAATATTTTGAACTTTTTTGCTAATTGATCCATCTCCTCATCATTTTCAGGTGATGATTGTTTCCTGCAGGAACTTTCTACAGAGGCTTCCAATTTCCCTTTCTCTTTGTTTTTAGAAGTGGTGGTTTTGAATGCAACATATTTTATTTTGGGTTCATCCTGGTCTTCCTTGTTGACTTTCAACTCCGATTCATACATTATTAGTTTCCTAATGGGTTCTTTTTTAGGTAACTTTCTGATGTGACGTGACTCTTTAATAGATAAAGAGGTTCATCTCCATCTGTTAGGTAGGCATATGAGAATCCTCATAATCTTTTCTTTGGCAGTGAATTCTCTTCCAAGATAAATAATTGTGTTGAAAATTTCTTTGAACTTGAGATACATGTCATAAATAGCCTCATCATGTTTCATTTTAAAGTTATAATATTTAGTAGTATAAGTATTGAGTATCATTTCTTTCACACTATAAGTTCCTTCATGTGAAAAAAAAAGTATCACAAATTTTAAGTGAAGTTTTACCTGGAGAAATTCTGTTAAATTTCTCATCTATTAAAGATAAATATAAAGGATTCATGTATTTATAATTTTTATTGTAGGTAGTCTTGGTAGGGAAATCCCAAGTGATTCTATCAGTAGAAGGAATATTATACTCATCTATATTTAAAGACCAAATTTCAAAACCTATCATTTCTAAATGCATTTTCATTTTAATTTTTCATTGGGCATAATTGGTTCCATTAAAGAATGGTCACTACTGGAAAAACGGCCTATACCCACGGTTCAAAACTGTGGGTATAGCCCCCAAAACCATGGGTATAGCCTATATCCACGGTTTTGAGAACCGTGGGCTGGAACGGCGTTGGTATAGGTCCCCAGCCTATACCCACGGTTTTATAAAACTGTGGGTATAGGTGTCCTGCCATTGTGTCACCGAAACATAGCCAATTTCCATGGTGTCAACAGCTTTTACCCACAGTTTCAAAACAGTGGGTATAGGTCCTAAAATAATGTAGGCACCGAGTTTTGATCCTGCAACCTCTTCGCTGCAAACACCACATCTAACCACTACCCTAACATCACCTATATGTATATATATATATATAGTTAAATATAGTTATAAAAACTGTGGGTATAGAGGGAAGAACTGTGGGTATAGGGTTCCCGCCAAAAAAAAATCCTTCCCGCAGAAAAAAAAAATTCCCGCGCACACAAAATTGACCTATACCCACGGTTTTTCATAACCGTGGGTATAGGTATTTTATCCCAAACCTATCCCCATGTTTTTTCCACAAACCGTCGGGATAGGTACCCCCATACCCATGGTTTTCCCCCAAACCGTGGGGATAGGTACCCCCATACCCACGGTTTTGGGAAACAGTGGGTATAGGTCACTTTTCAGGACCTATCCCCACAGTTTTGGAAAAATGTGGGGATAGACCCCCCCTATACCCACGATTTTGGAAAACCATGGGTATAGGTCTTGAAATGTAACCTATACCCACGGTTTTTCCAAAACTGTGGGTATAGGGGGGTCTATCCCCACGGTTTTGGGGAAAACCATGGGGATAGGTCCATTTTCCAGTAGTGGGTGGTCTGTTTGTTGTAGCACCTTCTAGTATATTATCTATAATAAATAACTTTTTTGAAATAGCTATAAATTTAGAATTAACATAAATTTATATATCTTTAATATACAACTAAAATCACAGTTGAATATGGTCAGAAACCGAATCTTAACAGAAATAAAAATACCCTTCGATACCAAATGTTTTTTGGAGTAGAGTACTCAAGAGGGGGGTGAATTGAGTGTCTATTAAAATTTATTTTTGAAAAAGCTTCTTAAAAATGTTCCCTAATAAAAATAAATTCAGCCCAGTAAATCAAAGTAATACAGTTAATAATGTTTGAATTTTTAAATAACTTCTATGAAGATTGACTAATTATCATTAATCTTAATAACAGTTATTAATATCACTTTTGAAGCTATTCTAATAAGGGAAAAAATTATAAATTCTTTCCAAGATTTACTATCAAATCAAATTTACTGATTTCTAAATTATACAGTAAAATAAAGTAAACTAAAGTAAAGAAAAAAAATGGCTATTGAAAAAGTGGTTCAGTCTCAAGTTGAGACCTAATCCACTCCACTTAGTGATCACCTGCCACCAAGCAGTTTATTTTAATAAACTTGTTCCATACCCACGATTGGGGTAAACAATAGTACACAAGACTATCCAAGTCACACAACCTCTTCTACAGTTCTTCGTGGGTATGAACTAATAGTTCACACAGGGAACTATTCCACACTTATCAGTGGGAATAGAAAAGTGTAAAAAGGTTTGAGAAGAATGATATCTTGTATCCCTCAGTTTAATGTAGGTGACAGTGTGTGTTTCTAAACAGGCACACGCACTCTTCTCGAAAGCTAAAAAAATACACAACAGAGCAGAAATGATGATATAAGGTTAGAAGTGATCTGAGTGTTAGTCTATATAGATCTGAACTTCTAGGATGAAGAAGATGCAGGAATCAAGTCCTCTTGTGAGAAAAATATTATCAGAAGTATGGTTCTTTGGTTTAGATCTATCTCATGTTCTTCGTGGATTCTCTATTGCGAATATGTTCTCGACTCTAATCAATTGTATCTTAGAATTTTGAATTCAAGAATGATTCATTATTTCTTTAGATGTATTGAGTTTCATGAGTTGGTTTTTCTCAATAATTCTCATGATTTTTCATTATCATGGTCCTATTTATCTATCTTCTATTTTTTTTTCTGGCCACACTGTTCTTTTTATTCTTGGAGTGCATGTGTTGGAGCTGACAGGATGCATGTATTCTGCACCTTGTACCTCATACTGTCAAGTGACATGACTAAAAAGAAACATTAATTATATCAGTGCATTTAAAATCTTTAGTTATGACCACTAGAGATTAAATTGAAAAACAACAATGTAGATTAAGAAACAGTGTCATAGTCTATCTGGAAACAGTGTCTCCCAGAAACGGTGTCTACTTGAAACAGTGTCTCCTTGAAACAATGTCTTCTTGAAATGATGACTCCTTGAAACAGTGCCTCCTTGAAACAATGTCTCCTTAAAATGGTGTCTGGATGGTCACGGTTTCTGGTCATAGTGTCTGGATGGTCATGGTGTCTGTTCACAGTGTCTGCGTCCTTTGCTAGAAAAAACACGACCTGTGGATGACTCACAGTTTCTCAGACTTATCCAAATATTTGTACACAAATTTAAATGGTGATATTTATATAATGTATTGGACTCAATCATTCATCAATGAAATCCATTATAACACAAACTATAAATAGTTTACAATAATTATTTACGGCATAAAGAAACTAATCATCTATCAACACAATTTGAGATATATTAAACATGATTAACAAGTTTTACAGGATGTATTGGACTTGTGATCATTAAAATTTGATTAAAACATGAGGAGTCTAACATATTATATCCCATATAAATGATTATTCTCCCCATGTTTTGAATTAAGATTCAATACAAATCATGTAGTACTTGGTGGATGAATAAGGAATTAAGTGGATAAAATCTAAATCGAAGTTGGAATGCTTATTGCAACCCCATCTACTCTTAAAGACTTTAAAGAGGCACTGCACCTAGAGGATGAACTATATACTAAAACTAGATATGTGGATATCATTGTTCAAGATTCATTTTTATTATAAATTTATATAGAATAAAATATACACTAATCTCCCTAGATTCAATTTCATAGATTCATATCAACAGATTCCCATATTAGATAATGAAAAATAAATATAGATGGATTTTGTTTGGAGGAAAATCTATAATACCTAGAATCCATTATCATTACTGATTACCTTTCAAGGGTGATACATGAAAAATAATAATTTAAATCTAGATTATATTAGAGAGTGAATAAATAAATAATCCCATTTGATTTTACAAAATGTGTTTTATAACATGATATCCTTAGTGTTCATATATTATAAGTAAAGACCTGGATTCAAGTAGTCTGGAGTCAGGGGTTAATTTATTACAATAGGATAAGATATAATAAATCACATTCCAAGGTACTGAATAGTTTATTAGTATTGATAAACTATACACATAATTTAAATTCACATTAAATTTGAAAATTTTAAAACACACAATGTGTTTTATTGATAATGTCATTATTCCCCTAAGCATATTTCTATATATCAACCAGAAAACACATCCTGGTATCCATAAAACATAAAAAAAGAAATGGGTGAGGTCATAATATTAGTGAGGTTATGAATATTGTGGATGATTTGATGAATAAATAAACATGGTCAATATGGAAAGGTAAATCAGTAAAAACATGATATTTAATCAATAACTGAAAATATTATGGAAGGAATAAATGATGATCAAATAATACCATATAAATAATCACATGATCTAGAAACATAACCATTAATATTATAACTAATAAAATGATCAAAAGAAACATCAATAAGTGACATCATAATGAGAGAATGCATAATTCTAGACAACATAACCTTATTGTCAAGGCCTCATGCCAATAAATCTTACATAAATGGGAAAGTAATTGGATAAAATACAAATCTAATTTGTCTAATGAGACCTACCAAAGTATCGAGGGGATATAGAGGCCCCAACCATTAATTATTAAGTATAATGAATTCATAATATAAAAGGGGTGAAAGATAATCAACATAAACATTTTTATTTAAAAACAATCGTACAAATTGTTAAAAATTACCAAATAAATATACCTAATCATAAACCATCCAAAGTAATATTAATGGTATCAAACTGTTACATCGCTAGTCAAACTGATCATTATCCATATATAGAAACAAAAAGGATGGTATCCTTATAAAATATCCCTATTGAAGAATAAGTAAAACAAAGAGATGATTTCATTGATGAATAGAAATACCATAAAAATATCATTAATAACATTCTAAAGGAAAATAAAATTCTTTACATCAAAAAATATTGTAAAAACTAAAGTTTAAAAAAATGAAATTTTTTTCTTTGAAAATAACCTTTGTAAATTATAATGTAAAATTTGAAACATTGAGTGGTCATTCTCATAAATCAGGATAGACTACCATCCATCCTCATATCTGAACCGGCCCGAGATATGGATTGAGAGGTGTTCTCAATCCTCTCAGGTAGGAAACTAATGCTTGAAATAAAATATAATGAAATTGGGATAGATTTATCCCGTAAGACAACAAATAAATAAATAACAAATATAAACTAAAAAATAAAAATAAATACTAGAAGATGAAATAAATACAAACTACACATAACCTCCATGTGACCATATGGGTCACCATCAACCAATAAACCAGTTTCTCTCCATGAAGACCAAGTCTAAGCTTAAAGCCTCACCAAAAGTTAATAACTAATATAAAGCTATAGGTGTGAGTATCAAAGCTCAATATGTATTTCTGAATAAACTATTCTGAATGCCTTAACTTTAAATAAAATAGTCAACTTATGGTAGTTTGAAATACATACATGAAGAAAAGGATTTTTTTTTCCTCTTTTAAAACTGGTTACAATTTAATAAATTTAAGAACCATTTGTCTTTCTCTTGAAAAAATAGTTAATAAATAAATTAACTTCCAAAAACCCTTTGGTGAAAAGTACCATGAAATAGAGAAAAATTTTAGTGGAAATAATAAAAGTTTAAACGATTTTAGTAAATTCTTTCAAATTAATAGGTAATTAAAATTAATAAGTAACTATCATCATGGGATTTACCTAAACACTAAGGGAAGAGACCCTAGACTGTCACACCCCAAATATTTTAAATTCATTATTTTATTATTTTCACAGCTTTGGATCAATTTTTTGGGGTTCAGGATATGTCTCTGTTTAATATTTTGAGTATTTATTTAAAAATTAGTGTTTTGGGTTTGATGACAATGGCGCACAGGAAGGGCCTAGTTTGGGGATCATACGGCCAGGCCCTGGTCACCATGTGGGCTTCCAATATTTGAAAACAAAAAATATGAATTTAAGGACTAATAAAATGTGAGTTAAAATAAAAATTATAAAAGGTAAAATATAATTAAAATAAATAATATTATTATTAATGATGATAGTATCATTACTACCATAATTAATATTACGAATAATTTTTTTAAAATTATTGTTAATATTATTATTATAAATTAAATGAATATATTATTATTATCATTATAATTATAATTATTATTATTATTATTATTATTATTATTATTATTATTATTATTGAGAATTTTTGGTGGGTCTTAGGCCAGTGCGCGCACACCACACGGTTATCAGAAACCATACAGCCTTCTTGGGTACCAGTACAACTGCTTCTAGATCGAAAAGTAGCTACCACAAAGTCTGTGCATTGTCACTTGAGTCATGCATGAACCACACAGTTTCACTTTTAAAATATATAAAATAAAATAAGGTAAATGAGATAAAAATTAAAATTGAGAAAAATAAATGTTTAAGCCATAATAATGATAACATTATTATCATCATAGATAATAATAATATTTTTACTGTTATTAAAAAAATTTATTGTTGTTTTTTTATTAAAATTTTCATCATTATAATTATAGAAATTATAAATATTAAAAGTATTATGGATATAAATTATTATTATTACTAATCTTATTATTAAGGTATTATTATTAGATTTTTTGGGGGTTAAAATAAAAAAATAGATAACACTAACTATCCCTCTCTCCCCCTCCCTTTCACGAAACAATCCCTTACCCCATTCATAGTTTGGTGCACCCTTCCCCCTATGTGAACCTTCCCAACCGGACCTCCCTCCCAGCAAATCTCCATCCCCGGTCGTCCCTCCTCTACTGGTGCCACACTCTCTCCAGAGCGATCTAACCAGCACCACGCTGGTTGACCCTCCCTCTAGCCTGAGTACCTCTTGGATGGTGCTACCTCATTCCCGATCACGTGACTCTCCTCTACTGGTGACCTATCTAGCCATGACCCCCTACTCCGACTGACCCCTCGTTATTGCTTCCTCTTCCTCTAGTAGTGGTTCCCCCCTCTGGTAAGGGATCTTCAGTTTGGGGTTCCTTGTAGGGTTTTTATTTAGATATAACCATAATTTATAGGGTTATATTTTTTATCATTAATTCCTCAATTTGTATTCTATTTAAATCTTAGTGTTATATTTACCTTCCTTGGGGTGAAAACGAGGTGAGTTTGAGGTTTCGCACAAGATTCCAGAAATTCATCATCATTTGAGGTAGGACCACTTTTAGTATTGCCTTTAAAATTAAGTTTACATTGATTTATTGTTTTTTTAATGACCCTCAATTGCTAAGTAGTGATATTTCATTTTTAGAAGTGTTGTATTGTGTAAAATAAGGTGGTTTTATGAGTAAAAATTGTTTGGTAAAATAAATTTTATTGTTTAATTGGTCTAGCATGTTCTTTGATTGTTGTATATAGTGCAGAAATGATCTAAGTTAAAAATTAAATGTTAGTTTAATTACAAAGTGGAAGTATTGTTTAAAATTAATTTTTTTTATATATAAACCCTTGATATGTCACTTGGTATTATTTTATTAATCAAGAAATCGGTTTATTAAATTATGTTCAGGCTGTGAGTTATGTTTTGATATGGCATTAACGTGTGATTGATTTTTAAAGAGAATTTTGGGTGTATTTTAGGGGTAAACTACATGTTGTTTTTTGAAATTATATTTTTATAAATATTTCAAATGAATTATTGAACTTTTTTGGTGACGCGAATTATGTATTGAAATGATTTTGGGGTGTGTTTGGTTTTTAAAGAGGGTAGTGGGTGTATTATTTTGATGTAAACCCTTGGGGTGTTTATGAAAAATGTTTTATAAATTATTTTAAGGGTTTATTAAATTTTAAATGGGGTGATAAACATGTTTGTATAATATTTTGTGGTTCCCATGATTTAATATATATTTTGATCATGTGGTGTGTTTTTGTTGGGTTTTTCACACCAAGTGTTGGTTAATTTTCCCGTTTGGATTTTGCAAGTGGTTTAGGATTATTAGTAGCATTTTTTATTTTGGAAATGTATTGGTGATATCTAAAAAGGTGTTTGGTATTTCATAAATGTGTTTCTAAATTGATTTGTTTTAAAAATAATTTGTGTATGGTTATTTTTAAAAAATATTTGATAGGTGAAAATGTTGTAAAGACTATTTAGAAATTTTTAATGGTTATTTGGAAAAACCCTCTTAGGTTTTTCACTTTACTTGTTAGTTGATCATGATATGGGAAGGTCTTCGGGGTGGGACCTCCCTAGTGTAATAATTATTTCAAGACGAGTGACTACTTTTGAGGTATTCATGGTGGTGTCACTTTATTTCTGTTATGTGTGATGGTATATATATGAATTTTTTCTTGATCTTTTTGGAACAAAAATTTATGAACATAGCATGGGAACCTATAATAGCTACATGTATTACTAAGAATAGTTGTTGAACTGGTAATTTACATACTGACTAGTGGGACATAGTAGGTATATATATTTGGGTTTATTACTATGGGATTGGGCCCCTTGTTCTATCATGAGTTAGGGTGGAAAGGTATTTGGGATTTTTGATTTCATCATGTGTGGCATGCTATCGGGGATGGGGTATTATATATTTGTATGTTATGGTTTTCTTCTAAGTTATTAGGTTTTCTCGTGTTCCTCTGATACTAGAATGGATAGTTTCATTTCCCTCATTGTGTAGTATCACATTAATTGTACTTGGTTTTGGTTTTTATCTAGAAAATTTTAAAAGTGTGTTTTGTTGAAATAGTTTTCAATTTAGATGTTTTAAATGAGAAAGTGTTATTCCCTTTTTCACTTTTATGAAAAATGATCACTTTTTATTTCTTTTCCCATTTCCTTTCTTCCCTTATGATTTGTTTTAAATCACGATAGAAATGGATTGTTATTGTTTGTTTTAAAATGAAAAGTGTGGGAAAATGTATATTTTTATACTGTATTTTAAACCTGAAAATCAATGTTTCTTTAATTAAAGATGTTCATTGGGAATAGAATTAGTCGGGCCTACCAATTGAGTTTTAAAACTCATGCCTATAGTGTTTTCTTGTTTTTAGTTTTTGTTGTAGGTTTGGATAAGGTTTGATCACCTTTGGTGATGTTAGTATCAGATTAGAGAGTGACCCCTGGGGTCATATGGAGACATCATGATTTTCAGGTTCCATTTGGGTTTCTTTGTGTATTACTTTTCCCATTCTTTTTATTTCTACTAATTTGGATATGTTTGATAAAAAATGTTGGAATCCATGGTTATTTTAGTTATTATTATTTTATTTGGATGATTTTCTATATTATATTTGAAAAAACTGCTACCTTTGTCACTCTAATTATTCCCTTGGTTCTTTTTTCCAACCCAGGAGGATGGGGAACCACTCTCAGGCCCTGCTAAGGATAGTTTCTAGTAACGGTTTTAGGGTCAACCCGTGTTGTTTCTTGAAAATATGGTTTCTGAGGAATTCAACACATTAGAGGAACTTGCTTTTTAGAGAGCCCATTTTTATTTGTGGTTTTCATGGTAGAAGAAGTAGGATTGTTGGAATCGAGGTGTTGGAATGGGAAGGATGTTGTGAAACCTATCTCTTTCTGAACCTCGGGTTACCATGGGATGTTTGAGTTGTTAGTATCTTTTGATTCTTGTGGATTTTTTGGTATTGGGAAATGAAATGGTAGTTGGGAAAGTGGCCTCTGAGAGGTTGTAGGGCCTAAAAAAATCATGTGGAGCCTGTGAAATTACTCTAGAATGATATCTATGATGGTGGAAGGACTGGAATATGGCTGCAAACCATGTGTCCAAGTCACTAACCAAAACTATTTTTTCCTGGTGAATTGTTTGGATAATCATTATTTATGAAAATTTCTTTGTAATGTTTTGTTTGGAATTGTGAAAAGTTTAATTTAAAATGGTAATGACTCTATTTTATCATGTTAATTCTTTCCTTATTTCTTAGTGTATACCCCCATGAAGATTCCATGGATCCCCAAGGTGTAGCTTTGGGTGGTGAATCTTTGGAAAACACTATATTTGATCAACCTATAGACTATGTTCTGGAATTTGGAAAGTTGAACCCTCCTCTCTTTTATGGTAAAGAATATCCCCTCGAAGTAGAGGAGTGGATGCGAAGTATTGAGGGGGACTTCAATTTACTCGTACTAATTGAGTCACTAAAGGTTAATCTTTTTACCATCAGACTCAAAGGCCCAACCTATAAATGGTGGAAGTTTGTGTCTCGAAGAAAGCCTCGGGAAGATCTTATAAGGGAGATCTTCAAGTCATCATTCATCCAACAATATTTTTCTAAGACGAAAAAGGTGAGAAAGAGAATGGATTTGTGCAGTCTTCACCAGGGTTTTGCATTACTATTAGAGTTCTATGGATTCATTTTGGATCTAGTTCCATATAACCCAGGGTATGTTGGAAAGATCCTATTAAGGCTTAACATTATGAGTTGGGGCTCCATCTTGAACTGTAGTCGAAGGTGGTGGAACTCATCCTAACCACCTTCTCTAATGTGGTGAGACAAGCATTTAGTTTCAAAGATGAGTTAGCATGAGTAATTGGGATGAATAATCCACCTATGGTATTTAGACGTGGTGAAGAGGATGTTGGTAAGAATACTGGAAACTGTCTTGATGTTGGTGGTGCTAGTAGGGAATTTGGAGTCCCTCAGACCTCTCGTCAACTTCAGTAGAGCACAATGTTGTGATCTATCATCATTGGGGTAAGAAGGGACATAAGAGGTTGTGGTGCCCAAATTCTCTAAGAATATTCCACACCTGTGGATTCTTGGGCCACTTGCAGCGGTTCTATCGGGGTGTTTCCTAGAAGCTTCGTGAAGATAGACCCAAATTTTCATAGGTCACACCAGACTGTTCACAAAAGTAGGATTACATTTGTGGTTAGTTTGGGGTTTTCTATTTTTAATGAATCTTGGATGTAATAGATGTATTTTTCATGTTTATTTTCCTTCGGTTGTAAGATTGGTTGTTTTCGAACACTTTTTGAACTCCTATTTCAATGGAATCATGTTTCATGAATTTTTGATATGTGAATTCTTTTTGGGGGTTTCTTAAGCCCCAATGTGAGGTAGGAGATGATTTAAACATCAAACCTCTAGAATTATGGCCTGGAGTGATGCTGGTGCATATTTTGGAGAACCCCAACAATGTAGAAATGCCTTGGTTTAATTTTTGTACTTGGTTTGGCATGGTTTGTGTTTTTACAGGGGTGTGAAGTAATTGGTATGTTGTCGGTTATGGTTTTGATGCTTTTTTAGTGAAGACCATAACTCCCATCTTATAATTCTAGGGTTTTTTGGTCATTTCCAGGAAGTTTTCAATTTCATTTAATTTTGTTAGATCTTATGGTTGGGAGACCCACTGTGGGTCTCACTAAATTCAGTTTTCGCATGTTTCTTATGATGTGGAGTCTGTTCAGGACTCCCCGTGACAATATCTATGTTTCTTTCCTAGTATCAGATTAGTGGTTCAAGAACTCATATGAAGCCACCTAATTCTAGGTTTTTACTTTGAGTAAATTTTGGGAGGGGAGTGTTTCGACACTTTCATTAAAGTAAGGTTATGGAGGTTTCACTGAGATGATGTTTGTAATCTTTTTGTTTGTTTGGGTGGATGGTATGAGTTCTATTTGAGGATGTTTGAGGTATTCTTGTTTTAAGTTTGGAATGAGAATTATGTAGTTATGTGTCTTTTAGTCTGATCAACTAGAGGTGTTTACACTTTTGGGGGTGGGTGACACTTAGCGAGGAGTTCGTTTTGATCTCCCAAGTTTATCTTGTTAGCTTTTCTCTTCATTGGTAGGGTTTTTTTTGTGGACTCCTCATATGTCATTCCTTGGGAACCTTCTCGAACTACAAATGAGTATCAATTTCTATTTCGGGGGTTCGTCCTTGTTATGGATTTCTAAGGGTGGAAAGTGTTATGGTCGGGATAATTGTCACACCTCGACTTTTGTAAATTCTTTAATTTAATATTTTTTTGGATTTTGATAACTTTTTCGGGGTTCAAGATAATTCTCGGTTTGAATTTTTGACTTTTTATTAAAAAATGGATGTTTTGGGCTTGACGACACTAGGTGCACGGGCATGGCACAGTTTGGAGACCATGCGGCCACAACCTGGTCATAGTATGACCAACCCATCTTTGAAAAGTAAAATAAGAATTTAACGACTAAAAAAATGAGAGTTAAAATAATAATAAGAAAATATAAAATAGAATGAAAAGTATTTATAATATTATTAATGAGAATATTATCAATACTATCGTAATTAATATTAATATTAAAAATATTAAAAATATTATTATTATTATTATTATTATTAAGAATAAAGTGAATGTATTATTCATATTATTATACAAATAATTATTATTATTATTTTTTGAATTTTCTGTGTGTCTTAAGATGGTGCGCGGCACCACACGGTTAGCCGAAACCATGAGGTCAGACCAGGTACCTGTGCAGCCACTTCTGGATCAAACATAAGTTACCACACAGTCTGTGCATGGTCACTAGAGTCGTGCGTGGACCATGAAGTTGTAGTTTTCAAATAAATAATGTAAAATTATGTGAATGAGATAAAAATTAAAATTGAGAAAAATAAATGTTTAGTTCAAAATAATGATAATTTTATTATCATCGTGGATAATAATAATAATATTTTTATTATTATTAAAAAAATTTGTTGTTGTTTTTTAATAATAATATTATGATTATTACTAGGGAAGTTATAAATATTAAAAGTATTATGGATATAAATTATTATTATTTTTAAGATTATTATTAAGGTATTATTATTAGTTGATTTTTTTAGGGTTGAAAGAAAAAAAACCCTAAATCTCTCCCCCCCTCTCTTCCATGAAACCCTATGCTCCCCACTTCACGGTTTGACACACCCTTCCCCCACTGTGAGAAACTTCCCTTACAAACCACCCTCCCAGTGAATCTCTATCCTCGACCGGCCCTCCTCTACTGAAACCATACACTATCCACCATGATCCAACCAGCCCCATGCCGACTGGCCGTCTCTCTAGTCAGTGCACCTCCTAACCAACACTCCCTCCTTCGTGGCCATGTAACCCTCCCATGTTGGCGACCTGTCCGAATATAACCCCCTGCTTTGATTGACCCCTCACTAGCATGTCCTCTTCCTCCAGCAGCATTTCCCCCCACCAGTAAGGGAAATTCAGTTTGAGGTTCCTTTTGGGGTTTTGATTTAGCTACAACCACAGTTGTTAGGGTTCAATTTTTTAGAGTTAATTTATCAATTTTCATTCAATCATAATTGTTAGGTCAAATTTAACTTCCTTGGGGTGAGAACTAGATGTGTTTCACATTTCACACCAGATCTAGAAATGCGTCATCATTTCATGTGGGACCGCCTTTGCATATGGCCTTTAAAATTAAGTTTACATTGATTTTTTGATTTTTACACAGCCCTTAATTGCTACGTAATGATCTATAGTTTTTAGAATTAGTGTATTATGTGAAATAATTTGTTTTATGTGTAAACATTGTCTGGTAAAATAAAATTTCTTGTTTAATTAGTTCATCATGTTCTTTGATTTATTTATATGGTGCGTAAATGGTCTATGTTAAAAATTAAAAATGTGTTTAATTCCAAAGTTGAATTATTGTGTAAAATTTGGTGTTTTCATATATAAACCCTTGATATGTCACATGGTATTATTTTATAAATCATGAAATTGGTTTATTAAATTATGTTTGGGTTGTGAGTTATGTATTCATACAACATTGATGTGCGATTGATTCTTAAAGATAATTCTGGGTGTATTTTGGGGTTAAAACAACATGGTGTTTCTTGAAATGATTTTTTATTAACAGTTCAAATGAATTATTTAACTATTTAGGTGTTAAAAATTATGTGTTGAAATGGTTTCAGTGTGTGTGTTTTTTAAAGAGGCTTTTAAGTGTATTATTTTTATGTAAAAGACTTGGGGTATTTATGGAAAAAAATTTATAAACTGTTTAATAGTTTTATTAAATTATAAAATGGGTGAGAAACATGTATGGAATGTGTTTTTTTGTGCGTATGATTTTAAAATGGATTTTGAACATGTGGTGTGTTTTTGTTGGGTGTTGCACACCAAGTGTTGGTTAAGGTTCCCGATTGGATTTAGCTTATGGTTTATGATTAGTAATTTAATATTTGATTTTGTAAATGTGTTGTTGATATCCAAAAAGGTGTTTGGTTTTTCAAAAATGGTTTTATAAATTTTTTGGTTTTAGAAAGGATTTGTGCATGGTTATTTAATTTTTTTTGATATGTGAAAATGTTGTAAATCTTGTTTTTAATTTTTGAATGGTTATTTGGAAAACCCCTACTGGGTTGTCATATGCCTTGTCGGTTGATCATGGGGTGGGAAGGTCTTCGGGATGGGACCTCCCCTGTGTAATTATTATTTTAAGGCGAGTAACTACCCTTGAGGTGGTCAGGGTTGTGCCAGTTTGTGTTTGTTATGTGTGATGATATATATATGAATTATTTCTTGATCTTGTTGGAACACCTCATTCTGAACATAGCATGGGAACCTAGCATATATAATAGGATTAATGATAATGATCGATGCACTGGTAGTTGATGTACTGACTAGTGGACCATAGTAGATGGATATATTTGGGATTATTTCTCTAGGATTGGGCCCCTCATTCTCTCCTGATTTAGAGTGTCTGGGAGTTTTGGAGATTTTGATTTCATTGTGTGTGGCATGCTACTGGGGATGGGGTAACATGTATTAGTATGTTCTAGTTCTCCTTTCAGTTCCTAGGTTTTCCTATCTTCATCCAATACTAGTATGAATAGTTCCATTATCCTCGTTGTGTATGATCACATTCTTTGTACGTTGTCTTGGTATTTATCTAGAAAATTGTAATTGTTTGCTTTTTTGAAATAGATTTCAAGGAAGATTTGTTAAATGAGAAATCATTCTTCCCTTTTTCACTTTTATGAAAAATGATCACTTTTTATCTTGTTCCCCTCTACCTCCTTCCCTTGTGGCTTATTTTAAATCCTGAGGGAAATGGATTGCGATTGTTTGTTTGAAAATTATAATTTTGGGAAAAACTATTTTTTTATATTTTATTTCAAGCCTTCAAATCATTGTTTATTTATTTAAGAAATGTGAATTTATTATAGAATTAGTCAGGCCCACCTACTAAGTTTTAATACTCATGCCTATAGTGTTTTCTTGCTTTTAGTTCCAGTTAGAGGTTTGGATCAGGTTCGATCACCTCTGATGATGTTGGTATCAGATTGGATAGTTACCACCCAAGTTCACTTGGAGACATTGTGGTTTTAATGTTTCTTTTTGTAGTACTTTTCTCAGTCATTATGTCTCTTTTCATTTGGATATGTTTGATGTAAAAACATTGTAATTTATTTTACTTTATATTACATTATTTGACTTCTTTTTTTATCTTATATTAGGAGAAACCATTCCCTTTTTAACTCAAATGATGCTCTTGGTCCTTGTATCCATCCCGGGAGGATCATGAATTCCCCTCTGGCCTTGTCGCAGATCAACTTGGGTGACCGGTTCAAGGTCGACTTAGGGTAGTTCGTGACATTGACATACTTAGTTTGGATCCATTTACTGGCATATGATGTTGTACCATAGTCAGTAACCTACCTGGCCTCTCTCCACTAGCCTCATCAGTGGCACATCCCACAATTCCAATCTCTACCAAGGGGATCTTGTGTGTCTAATCATGACATAGATAGTAACTATCTCTCAAATCTCAATATGACTTCTAGGATCCCATGGCCATCAAAAATTTGGTAGGTGAGGAATAAATAAGGAATACAACATCCCAATCATGAAAGGACACCATACATACTAAACCCCCTGAAACCATCCATGCAAATTCCCCCTAAAATGGAGAGTATCCATAGAGGTGGATGGTCTTCTAAGAAAGCAACAAAAGGTTCCAACCATGCCTTATTTTCTAAAATAAAAACTATTCCAAATTTAAATACACTTTAAATATCATTTTTAAATCAAATAAAATATTTAAACATTTTGATAACAACTGGTTAGAAGGCCAATTCATTTTTAAATTTCTAGGTTTGTTTCAATAAGAGATAAATCAAGCATTAAGTGCATTTATATTTTCAAAAAATATATATAGTTTATCTAAACCAAATAAATTTATTATCAATCCAAATTACATTTAAAAAATCATTTATAAACTCAAATTTCCAACAAAGAATCCAAAACTCACTTATGAGTCCAACCAGTTATTTTAGAAAATAGATAGTGTATGAATTTTAATAAAACAATTTCATAAAAATTGACTTAATGAATAATTCCACATATTTAAAATAAAATAATTATTATATTAATTATAAATATCTAATTTTTATAATAACATGGTGATAAAGTCAATAAATCAATGATTCTTTGAATATAAAGGCCAAGTATATGGGAACCTATCTGAAACTCAAGGTGATTAGATAATGTAAAACTAAATCATCCCTTTTCTGCACGCATGTATATATAGATTAAATTATATATAAGGACACCTAGCTCTGATGATCATATTAACGTGTCCAAATATGTATAAGTGGGTCCTTAAATATATTCTTATACTTGCTATACTTATTTACACATACACACATATTCATTTTTCACACACACACACACAGACACACAAACACAAACACACACATATATATATAATAACACCTATCCTCATTTTATATATTCACACTTCCATGAGTGAATATATATAAAGGTGGAACTTAAATATATATTTTACTACCTTTTAATACACACGTAAGTTTCTGTCAACTCCGGTGACTCGAAACCATTTCAAGGATTACCAAAACACAATACTAAAATTCTAAGAACCTATAAATTTACATTATACCCCAAAAACATGAAATAAACCAAGAGAGTAGAAGAATCCAACATCAAACAGTAGTGGGTGAATAGAAACAAACCAAAATTCCTTACCTTTAGTGGAGTATTCCAAAACAGGCATGAAGTTGGCCCGAGAGACCCGTTATGTGACCTTGGAAGAATAGAAACCTAGAAAATCAGCCCACCCAAAATAGTAGGGTTTGGACGAACAAATATGGGCAGTGAGTGGGAGAAAAATCATTATAATAAGGAAGGCGAAGGGAGTAAGATACTATAACTTGGAATGATTACCAAGAATCTTTTATAAATTAAGTCAAAACAGAGTTGTGAGGTGGGCTCGGGATGAGAGAGTGACATGAGACTATAGGAGGAAGGGAGGGAGGTGTGTGGGGGGTTGTCTCTTGATGTAAGAGGGATTGAGGAGGAAAGAGAAGTAAGAGAAAAGAAAAATAAAGAAAAATAAAATTAAATAAAATTTATAAAAAATAAAAAATTGTGGAAAATCCACACGTTTTGTACCCGGTTTAAAAAACCATGTTCCAACTATGTTGTTCCTATTAAAAAAGAATGAGGCCCTACACAGTTACACCTAGACGAATCAAATAGTTTGAAAACCCTTTTTCAAACCTTGCTACTCGGTACTATCAAAATGGCAGATCCCATCAAACGCTATCCACACGGTTTAAGAAACTATGTATGAATCCAGCGCCACATCACAAACCCACCTAGGCACTCACATGGTCACCACACAATTACTTTTAATTATGCAGGATAACCATGAAATTGTTAAAATCTACCAAAAAAATAAACTCCATCCCAAAAACTATTAGAACTCAATCCTTCTTAAGAATAATATATAATAAGACCAAATAAATAAATAAAATAAAGGTGAAGTGTTAGGAAGGGGTGTGAAATTATCCTAACCATTAGCACTTTATACCACCAGAAATTCACCCAACCAAATGTGAAAAAAACCACAACTCAATACTAATCAAGACCAAATTAAACCATAAATTTCAGTGTGAAATTTCAACTCTACAAGTCACAACTGACCAAATCTATAGAAAACGATAATGAGATACATGGGGGAAAGAGAGGTGTATTTCCACTTTTAATGAAATAACTAGAACAATGGTTGAACCAATAAGAACACTAAATGATACCACTCACCAACAAAATAAGGGTTCAACAACATATACTTGAACATGGAAGTTATATAATCCACAATTCTTAATTCATCAAGTTATAGTGTCTCCAAACAATCACCTCCAAAAACCAAAACGATACCTAAAGAAGACTAGCTATCAAAAAGTTCACATCCAAAATGCACAACTATATAATTTCAAGAGAGTGTCCATTAATACCATCAATAAAAAGGGTTCCCTAGAATATAAATACACAACAAGGGAAATATTTAATTTTATCCACTCTAACTATGAAGAAAACATGTTGGATGTACACCCCCACACTTATAAATTATTGACTATGTGAAAAGCTTATATCAAAGATTTATGGATGGAGCCCCAATGCCCTAAATCATATATTGCACCAAAGTCCGGAGCTGATAATCCTCAACTGAAACTCTTTCTTTCAACTATGTAAATTACCAAAATTATTTAGGTATCAAAAAATGGTGACACCAATGAAAAGTATTCATAGAATTATGGAAATATGTAATAGATTTCCTAAAGTGACCAAGATAGTGGTCTGATAAATGAAATGTAGGAACTGATAGGGACACCTTTTCAGAATAATTTCCTTCGGTTTACACTCCTTACTGAATAGGGAACCTCCATGAGCACCAAAAGAAACAACCCTATTAAATTCCATAGTATTCCCTAGGATAATTTCTTAAATGAAAGAACATGATCCTTGAACTCTACAAGGAGAATGCACATGTGACAAGGAGATTCCAACTGATCGATCAACACTATATCTAGAGAAAAGGAAAGAAATTCATTGAAATGGTCAACATTTCCCTTCACTGTTAGTTTACCTCATCGAGTATCCATGGAACTTTCATTTCCTTTACTTACTCAAGAGTAAACCATTGGATGAAATTTTTATTAAATATTGCTCGAGGCATCCCAACTCATAATGATTATGGAACCATCACATTTAATTTTTCCAGTCCTAGTCCTCTAGACATACCCCTGACAACTTGATATCTCATGAGATCAATAGTTCCCCAAGTCTTAAAGACAATTTTTCCCTCCATAATCCATTTCATAGGCTCTAACGTACCTCAAAAACCATAGGAAACATGAAAAAACCGAGAAGAACATGACTCCTCCACTACACGTGGAGTTTGGGCATAGCCAATGACTAGAAGATAGTCCTCAAAAACCTTTTTCGTCTTTCGGGGTGGTGTACTCTAAAAAACATAAATCACAAAACCAAATTAACATCGACCTAGAACTTGACCAATTAACATTTATAAACCAAATAACAATCTCATAATCCAATAAATCAATAAACCAAATCAGACCTCAACTGAAACAAAACCATAACAACATCACCAAACATTCCAATAACCCTATTTTAAAATCACCATTTTCCATTTTAAACTACAAACCATTTTTCTGACCTCCAAAACCATTTCATCACATCCACTTTAAAATTAAAAACACCACCTCAATTTTTCATTTAAAACCAAATATTATATTATAAACGAATCCCCCTTTAAAAAACCATTTTCATTTTCAGAAACCACTTTGGAAAAACCAAGTCAAATATTATATTTTAAATACTCACCCTCGACATCCTATGAACCATCACACATGTGTTCATTCCACTTCCTTTTATATCATCTATGAATATGTACCAACATGAACATTACACACACACACAAATACACACACATGTGAAAGTTCATAGGAAATACCTTGGGTCAAACATTCCATTTTCCATCAAAACCAATCATTTAAAACATACTTCTCATTTCACATTTTATAAAACCTTTTAAAATTAAAATCATTCTCAACTTCCCCGATAAAACCTAAAATACCATGAGAAAATAATCATTTTACCCTTTTGAAACATATTTCTCACTCTTAAAAACCTTTTTAACAATAATTTACATTTCAAAATCAACTCACACAACAAAATTCAGACCAAATCATCACCCATACCAAAATAACTTAAACAGAGAACTAGTTTCCTTACATACCCCAAACTCTTGGTTTAGCTGACCATATACTGAGTATGCACCAACCACTATAAGCAAATTGAACAGTGCACATGGGCTCCAAATGGTTCTCTATGCCATGTAAGCTCACTCGGTATAACCAACTCACTTCCATTATAATCCCCCCAAAACACCAAGAGTATAAAACCAATAATAAAAAATAAATACTCAGAACCAAACTAAATTTGGTGACTCAGATCTCATCATGATTGTTATTGATTAGTAACTGACCCATGACCTACCTCATTTTCCTTGAAAACCCTATCTCAGATCTACCTGACATCCCAAATAATAAGGGAATACTTTATTGGTCACCACCAACCAGTGAACCAATGTCACTCCATGATGACTGATTCCAAGATTGAAGACACAACAAAATATAAAAATAGAGATAAAGATATGGGTGTGAGTATTAAAAAAGAGTAGTATTTATAAAATAAACTATTCTATATTCCATACATTTAAATATAAGATTCCTCTATTACCAATTTGAAATACATATATAAAGATAAAGATTTCATTCAATTTTTAAGCCAAGTAAAAGATAAATAATTTCAAGAAACATTTTCCTTTCACTTTAAAATGTTGTTAGTAACTAAAATTTCATTCAGAAATCCACTTTATGAAATGTTACATGCAATTAAAAAGAATTTCAGTGGAAAAAATAAGATCTTAATTTATTTTTTGTAAACATTTCATAATAAGCGGAAATTATAATGCATAAGTAACTGTTATCATGGGACATACATAGAAAATGAGTGAATAAATCCTAGATATACTTGGTTTAGATCCATCTACTGGTGTATGATGAAAATTTATAGTACATAAAAAACCTGAATGCTCTATAATAGCTTCACTAGTGGCACAACTCATAAGGCCTTTCTCCTATAAGGAAATATAGTCCGTCTAATTGGGACATAAAGAAAATTTTCTCTCGACTCTCACTATGACACCTACGATCCCTTATCTTTTAAAAGTGGGAGGTGAAGAAGTAATAATAAGTAAAACTTCTCAATCATGAATGTCCACCATAGATACTTAGCCCAAATCCCAACACCATCCATGAAAATTCTCCCTAAAATGGAGAGTATCCATGGAGGTTCATGTTCTATCATGATAACCAGGAAATGTACCAACCATGACTCATTATTTGAAATTAAAACATTTGTATTTTTGAAATACACTTTAATACTAATTGAAAAATTAATATAAAAAAAAATTGATCCCTTTCAAGAAAACCATTCGGAAGGCCCAATAATTTTTAAATTTACATGTTCGATTAAATAATAAATAAATCATGTGTTAGGTGAATTTAACTTTTCAATACACCTCATTTGTAAATTATCAAAACCAAGCACACTGCATATGAATCCAAATTCCATTATGAAACTATTTTCTACCTTCAAATTACCAACATAGAAATAAAAAAATCATTTATATGTCCAACTAGGAATTTTAACAAACAGATAATATATGATGATTAACAAAATAGTTTCATATAGTTGGATTCAAAGAGTAATTCCCCCTATTTCACATCAAATAATTATTCTATAAATTACAAACATCTAATTAGAATAATAACATGGTGTGAAGGTCTAAAAATCAACTATTCTTTGAAATTAAATTCCAAGAATAAGAGAATGTTCCTCAAACTCAATTCACTCTGATATTGACAACCCGAATCTTACATTTTCTTCATTCACGCATATGAACTTTAACAGACACACACACAAATATATATATATATATATATATATATGTATGTATGTATGTATGTATGGAAATCTAGCTCCTATGTACATATTCTCAGGTCCAGTTATGTATAATGTGTCCTTATATATTCTTATACTTGAATATACCCATTTACACTTACAGACATATGAATGTTTCATATATATATATAAGAAAACCTAGTCACGTTTTATATATTCACACTACCATGAGTGAATATACATAAAGGGGAATATATATATATATATATATATGAATATGTATTTCTACATATGTAAGTCTCATTGAACTCCGGTGGATCGAAACCACTTCAAGGAAGACCAAGGAACACTATAAAAATACTAGTAACCAAAATATCACTAATAGAACACAAAAAAATAAATTGAAACAAACCAACAGAGGATAAGAAACCAACCTCAAGCGATGGAGGGTGAAATGAAGCAAACCAAAATGCCTTACCATTGACAGAGGATGCTGAAACATGAAATAAGATGGTTTGAGAGACCTTTCACACATCCTAGGAAGAAGATAAGCATAAAAAATTATCCCACCTAAAACTGTAGGGTTTGGATGATCAAAGAGGGGTAGTGGGGAAGAGAAAAATCACTTGAATAAGGATAGAGGAGGGAGGTAGAGACCATACCTTGGGGAAATTAAAAATAATTTTCTAGAAACTAGGAAAAATGACAAGGAGAGGTTGGATTGGGAGTAGGGAGCGACACACAACTAAGAGAGGAAGGGAGTAGGGCTGTCAAATGATGCAAGAGGGAGAGGGTATAAAAGAAGTGAGGGATTAAAGAAAAATAATGAAAAAAATAAAAATAAAAATAAAAATAGAAGTAAAAATTTATATAAAAATAGTGTGTTTTGTGTATGATTTATCAAATTTTGGACAAACTGTGTTTTGCATACTAGACAAGCACAAGACAATGCAAGATTACCTCTTAGCGAGTTGAAAAGTTTGACAACCCATGATAAAACCATGCCACCCAAAACTATCAAAATGGTAGTGCCCACCACAAACTCTTTGAATGGTTTGACAAACCTTGTGTGGGTCATTCAACTCATCACAGACCCACCTAGGAACCCTCACAACTACTCTTAACCATGCGGTCTAACTATTCAATAGATAAAAGTCTCCAAAAAAGGAAATTGTGGACCAATAACTACTATAACTCAAGACTGATCCAGAATAATATAGAATAAGACCAAAAAAATAAGAAAATAGAGAATTATCGAGTTATGGTTTGACAGTCATAATTTTATAAATTTCATACTTGTAAAACATGTTGAAACAACGATTCCATTCACTTTTTATCAAAATCCAAATAGACCTTGTTTGGAAAACCACACGAAGATTCCATTACTTGTTTTTGTCAAAAATTAATCATGGGTAAATATGTATTAGATAAATCATTTTGATTGTGTTAATTTAATTTTAATTTTTTTAGAAAACATTGTATTGGAATAAAAAATGATTTTCGATCGAAGAGAGAAATAGTCATATTTTATTAAAAGTATTTTATCAATAATTTTAAGTAAGAAAGATAGGGAAAATGGTAATATTAATTGAAAATGATTATGAATAACTATAGGATAATAAAATATATTTATTTTAAGAAATATCAAATAATTCCCCCAAGGAAAACTTAAACATACACAATCTCGAATAATGACGAGATTGTGAAATATACCCTTATAAATTTTGGTAACGTTTGAATCATAAGCCCCATGAAGGTAATAAATTCAAATTAAAACATTAAATACCAAAAATTTAAATTTATTCAAGATATTATGTATAAATTTTTGTAGTATATACACCATGCAAAATAATAAGTGGTGAATATTGAATATTTCCCATGAAGGTAAAAGTGTGAAGAGAAAACCTTACCTTAGGTTTGACTTCCTTTATATGTATTCAAACATCTTGTATAATAAAAACATGTTTATTAAAAATATATTATATAACCATAGACATATATCTCATACCATATATTATTTACTTATATTCCTTTATGAACCTTTTAATAATAGTTATTTGTTAGAATCACAATTTGGGTGATAATTGCTTTGTTTTCATGTATATATTGGTTTGGTAATTTCAGTCCTTTTACTTTGATCATGGTTCCATAGTATCCAAAATTATAAAAATGATATTAATATCATTTATATTCATTATATATGTATTTAGAGTATTCTATAAAAGTTATATTTAGAAAATGGATTACATCATTAATGAAGATGGTAGGTCGTACGTATGCATAAACACTATTTTCATTTTTTCAACAAATGGAATAAAAGGAAAATAAATATTAATTAACCTTTACAGGAAAATAATTATTTCATGAATTTAATTTATATTAATTAAACACATCCTTATTACCATACATGTAAAAAAATGAAAAAAAAATTCTCATCGCTACATACAGGCGGTAGTCCCCACATATTCATAGACGACATTATTATTTAATAATGGATTATAAGATAAGAAGTTAAATGTGATATTATATTTCCCGAAAAAAAATTGGTCATAAAAATCACATTTAGTCATTAACATTATTTTTACTTCCTTCTATTTAAAGCATAATAGAAAAACAAATCACTTTGATTCACAAGTTGGTGGTTTTCCTTACACAGGAGCAACATTATCATATCCCCCAATGAATGGAAAGTGAGAAGGTATTTATGATATCATAGTTCCAAAAGTATAATAATTTCATAAATATAATAAAATATTTTGTCATGGCCCATCTCAGTGGGGCCTATGCCACGACTCCCCAAGCCCACCTTCAAAAGGCCAGGGGCTGGTGACTAGCACTGAGTAGGCATATCACTAAAATTGGAGGCATTACCTGTGTACCAGTACACATGATCACATCTTCAAGACAAAAAATTGTAAAATTTAAAAACCCCTAAGGAAAAAAATACATGCATACCACTAAACCAAACCAACAGAGTACAATAGGGAAAGTAATGTGCAGTAAAGTAAACTGGGCCAGAATAAAATCCCACCAAAAGAAAGAGTCTATAAACTATAAAGTCCAACCTCTAAACAGAAGGTACTGAGAATGTTGTCTGTTGATATAGGTACACCTCGGATTTTCTAAACTCAAGAAGCGCCACTTGGTCCTAGTCCTGGTCAGAGTCTTCTTAGGAATCTATCAAAGATGTTGTCTGTCTGCACAAGACAAGACATGTGCGGGAAATCCCGTATAGGGGTGAGTATAAAAATTCTCAGTATGACACTCCAAAACCACAAATCAATACAAAAAGTAAAGGTAAAATTATCTCTACACAAGTATGGGTTTATAAAACATATAACGAAGAGCTCTAGATATACTCAAACCTAGACCCATAGTCTAGAGGAAATTTGCAACTACCATATACCAACATTAGAGATTCAATATGAAGATTCCACAAATCACCCATATGGGAGCACAAACTCCTATGTTTGATAGCACTTATGGCATCCGTCTGAGAGATTATTCTCATCAAAAACCGTCATGATGGAGTATGTTAATATATCTACAGAGAGATACAATACACTCACTTAGGGATTAATCACTCAATGAGTGGGGAAGTTCACGATTGTAAGAACCCAGATCTTTGTCCAGGTATGTTTTTCCTTTTTTCTAGAGTTTTTAAGAAAAATGGATTTTCTGGAAATTTTCAAAGTACACACCGTGTACTTTATGAGTACATGTCGTGTACTC
The DNA here is from genome assembly GCA_963277665.1 of Viscum album. Classification (NCBI taxonomy): domain Eukaryota; kingdom Viridiplantae; phylum Streptophyta; class Magnoliopsida; order Santalales; family Viscaceae; genus Viscum; species Viscum album. The sequence continues at coordinate 1,220,355,606 of OY728131.1, read as the reverse complement.
TGATCCGGCTCGAAGCCGTGTGTTGGCCGTGCCCGGGCCACACACACGGTGTGTAGGGGTGACGTGGAGGCCGATTTTGGCAGAGTTCGGAAGGGACCCAGTACACGCCGTGTACTCTAAAATTACATGCCGTGTACTTTTCTTTTTTTTTCTAAATGAACTGGGGTCGTGTCCCATTGCGATTTTTATCTTCTTTTAAGTCTCGTTCACCCAGGAGTGACCCGTACGGCCGGACCTTTGATGATCTCCCACCTCGTCGTCCGTTCTCCGATTCGAGCACGGTCGATTGCGTTTGAAGAGCATCGGTGAGTTCTTCCTTCTGCTTGAGCCTTTTTTCTTGATTCCTCCTTGTTTTCAAGATATCGTAGGTTGAGCATTTTGTGCGTTTTATCAGATCAACATCATCATAAGGGGGATCTGTCATCGTGGTTCACGTATATCGATCACCTAGGATCAAGGTAGGTGGTTTGTGCCTTTCCGTAGAAAGTTGATGAATATTTTGTGAGAATTCCACCAATACCCTTGAACGGGGTATTGCATGTTCTTGTTTTGCCTTTGTTATATTGCCTGCTTTGCATGATTGCTAGAGTAGATGTTTTCCTGTGATTATGGTAGCTTTACTGTACCTTGGATGTCTGCTATGCTTTTTCTGCCAGTTGGGCGTTTTTTTAGTTGCCATGATTAGTTGTAGGACAGTGAAACTGCTACCTTGTTTTTCTGCTGAGCCTTAGTTTATAGCCAAGTAGTTATTGAGCTTTACTTGGATGATGTACATGCGCACTGAGCATGTTTAGTTTCACTCAGGACTGTGAGAACCTAGAGTAGTAGACCAAAGGGATAATTGACGGAAGGGCTTCTCCAAAGTGACTTTTAATTACGATACGAGACCATAGGGGGAATTGATGATGAGTGCTTCCTCAGGGAGTCTGTAGTTCCTCAACGCGAGCCACAGGGGGAATAGATGTTGAGTGCTTCCCCAGAGATCCTTTAGCACGGTACGAGACTATAGGGGGAATTAACGGTGAGTGCTTCCCCAGAGAGTCTGCTTAATTTCTTAACTGAACCAAAGGGGTGAGACTGTGTGTGCTACCTAGAGGGTTTCTAGTACTTATAGGTTGAACCATAGGGGTTAGGCTGTGAGAGCTACCTAGAGGGTTACCTTTTTCATTTGTTACTGGTTGTTTACTTGTGCTCTTCTTTTGTTAGAACTGTGGATTGTAGTTGCTTGTGCTTTCCTGTTTACTCTTGTTTTATTACTTTCCTTGTATTCATTGACTATTAGGAACAAATATTTGAGTGATTGCCTACTAGGATTGTATCTCACGCCCTGTTTGGGTCATGCTTTTGGGCCCAAGAAGACTTTGTTGCTGCAGGTATAGATAAGGGAAATCGTCCTTCTACTTCAGGTTCTTGATTGCACTGGAGCTGGAGAGCATGGGACTGAGCCGGGGCTCGCGATGATGAGGAGTTTATTTTGTTTTTCTTTTGCACTTGTTTTTAGTTGTATTTTAGTACGTTGTTGTTTTTGCTGCTTTCCATAGATACTTGTACCTGCTGCATCATTTTCATCATTGCTATATATATTTATTGCTTCCATTGTTTGGTTCCTGTTGCTATGTATGTTGTTACTGCTTCCGTTGTTGAATGTTGTTTTTCTGTTGTATACCTTACCAAATGGGGGCATAGTTTCCCCACCGACTCACCAAGGCCCTCGCTGCTAGTCGGCAGCCTCTGGCGTTTGGGAAAACGCGCTTGAGGTTATGTGGCGAACCGGGTACGGGGCACCAGTGGAGGGGCTCTGGATTCAGGTCGTTACAAAGTGGTATCAGAGATGTTCTTTTCTCTTGCTTTACTGTTTGGAGACTTTAGCCAGGGATATGACAGATTCGGTACTTGGTATTAAGCTGTACTCGGGAGTAGCTAACCCATGTACAGGGAAAGGCCATACAACCTCGTTAATTGCAGTTTGCTGGTTTTGAGTTTTAGGGTTGATATGTTTTCCCCTAGAGCGATTCGCATGACTTGGGCGGTTATTTTTTTGATATTCCGGTTCTATTTCTGTCGCAACCTGATGAGATGAGGGTATTCCATCTCATGCATCATGTAGGCACTTCTAGAAATCACATGTCATGCATTCTTTCCATGCCATCTAGGGTGCATAAGAGATTGCATGATTTTGTGATAGACTTCATGTAGATTATGCATGCTGTTGTGATAGATGCTTGATAGAATCTCTGTTGTTATGTTAGAGGGTTGTTTGTTTTTTTTCCTTGTATGTGAATACCGGAGATGTCGAGCTTTGATTCACGGGGAGTATGGGCCCTCACGAATCGAAATTTGGCACCTCTTTCCCTTGTTTTTAGTGTTTTTGGGAGTCTGAGCAGTTTCTGAGCTACTGCCCAGAAAAACCCAAAATACACGGCGTGTACTTTTTGGATACACGTCGTGTAGTTTTCAAGCCGTGTCACTGATCGTGTGAGCAGAACACAGTGTTGTGACAGTAACTTTAGGAACACGTCGTGTGGGGTAGGTACACGTCGTGTAAGTTCGGAGCCATGTACCCGACCGTGTCACTAACAACACGGGTCGGGGAAGCTCGGGTAAAACACGTCATGTCCAGAGGGAAAATGTCGTGTAGTCCTGTCCAGGTACCCGACCATGTCACTAACAACACGGGTCGGCTTTACCTTCGTTTCCACACACCGTGTTTTCTTTGAATACGCCGTGTAGTCTTGTCCAGGTACCCAACCGTGTCACGAACAACACGGGACGGTGTCACCTTGTCTATACACGCCGTGTTTGTTCAGAACACGTCGTGTAAGGTTCATCCATGTAGACGGCCGTGTGTTTAACAACACGGGCCGCCGAAGCCTTGTCCCCTATATTCTGTGTTCGTAGTAAACACGCCGTGTAGTCTCAGTTTAAGAAAAACCGCGTGTGGGTTCAACACGCTGTGTAGTTTGAAGTGTACACGACTGGTAGGGCAGGAGTACACGCCCATATCAGTGGGTTAGGAAGACACGCCATGTAGTTTTATACACGCCGTGTAGTCGTGTTTTGCAAACTTGTGTGTTTTTCTTCCCCTATTTTCGTTTTGTACTCTTGTGTTCTCTGTCCTTGTTTTCCTGATCTAAGGTGTGCTTTTGATCTTTCAGAGCTATGCCTCCGAGACGTCCTCCAGTCGTACATCTGTCGTCGGGCAGTGATCAGATGCCTGATAGGGCTGATCAGGGACTTCCTGTCGATCCTCCAGTCGGGTCAGCCTTGGCACCGGCTGTTATACCGGTTGCAGGTGCAGATGCGCAGTTCAGGGAAGGTTTCATGAGGATGATGTAGGCCTTACAGGGAGCTCCACCTCCTGCCACGTCTATGGAAGATTTGACACGGTTTTTTCAGTAGCAGCATCCTCCCACGTTCTCGGGGGAAGGAGTACCTCAGGCTGCAGAGTCCTGGCTAGAAGCCATGCTGACTATCTTCGAGCATCTGGAGACGCCTCCAGAGAGGAGGGTTAAGCTCGCCACCTACATGCTCCGAGAATCCGCCAAGAGGTGGTAGGACGTGATCTCACAGGCGGGTCCGCAGCAGGTTATGGCTTGGGAGGAGTTCCAGCATGTGTTCTATAACTATTTCTACCCGGAGACCCTGAGGGCCGACCGAGCCTAGGAGTTCATGAGCTTAGAGAAGGGTACTCTTTCTGTCATGGATTATTCTGCTCGTTTCATCGAGCTGCAGTGCATCACACCCCTCCAGGATGGGATTGGGGTGTTCTTAGCAAGGAAGTTTGAGGATGGTCTCAGGTGGGAGATCCGCTCACAGGTGAACATCTTCCAGCTGACTTCCATTACTTCCATCGTCAACCAGGCACTGATTGCGGAGCCCAATCTGAGAGACTTTGGAGCTGCGAGCCAGGGAGGTTCTACTTCCAGAGCTAGTCTTCCTCTAGATGACATCAAGAAGCACCGTAGAGATCCCACACGTGGTGATCCGAGGAAGCGATATGCATCGTCAGGTAGCCAGGTGACATGCTACCAGTGTGGCCGGTCAGGGCACACGAGGTCGTAGTGCTAGAGGGACCCCGTGGAGTGCCGATCTTGCGGCAAGATGGTTCACCTTCAGCGTTTCTGCCAAGTCTTCTAACCAGCAGCTGGTGACCGGGGTTCTTCCATGACTCCTTGTTTAGGAGAAGCACCACCAGTTTCGCACCAGTCGGGGAACTGGAGTTCTTTCGGCCGTTCGGGCTGAGGTGGAGGTTGAGGCCGTGGCGGTCAGCTACCAGTTCCTCAACACCAGCAGGGAGGTTCAGCTCAAAGTGGTCAGCCGGGGGCATAGGGTCGTGGTACAGGCCAGTCCTTCGTCGTGGAGCAGACTTATCAGGAGCAGGATCTCGACCCTTCTACTGTTCAAGGTACGATTTTAGTAGCCTTAGTTTTATCTTCAGCCCTTTTTGATACTGGTGCTACGCATAGCTTTATCTATGTTGCTGTTGTGGAGAGCCTTGGACTCTGCATCTTTTCTTCTGCCGACTCGTTGACACTAGACACACCTTTGGGTATGAGGACATCTAGTGTACGCCAGTGTAGAGAGTGCCCTCTTGAGGTTGAAGGGTATCGCTTCTTATGGGATCTCTATGTCCTACAGATGACATGCTATGATGTCATCCTTGGCATGGATTGGTTGATTCCCTTTCAGGCAGTCGTCGACTGTTATCACCATAGAGTGAGCTTCGTTTCACCAGAGGGCGATTCTTTTCTCCATAAGGGCGAGTGGGACGTTTGGGCGATTCAGGCAGGACTCGAGCATCTTGGGCTAGGAGGGGTGACGACCCAGATTGCTAGTCTTTATCTGGATGATCAGGGGACTCCACAGTTGTACTTTCCTCCAGTGGTGGATCGCTTCAGGGACGTCTTTCCAGAAGACTTTTCAGGTTTGCCTCCGGAGCGTGAGGTAAATTCTCTATTGAGCTCGTGCCAGGAGCGGTGTCGGTGTCCATTCCTCCCTATAGGATGGACACACCTGAATTGCAGGAGCTCAAGAAGTAGTTGGAGGAGCTACAGGCTAAAGGTTTTATCCGACCCAGTACTTCTCTTTGGGGTTCGCCTGTCCTGTTTGCAAAGAAGGCAGACTGTACCCTTTGGCTTTGTGTGGATTATCGGAAGCTGAACCAGTTGACCGTCAAGAACCGATATCCTTTGCTGAGAATTGACGACCTTTTCGATCAGCTTCGAGGAGCCCGAGTGTTCTCGAAGATTGACTTGAGGTCCGGTTATCATCAGTTGCATGTTAGACCATCAGATATACCTCTGACAGCCTTCAGGAGCAGGTATGGTATATACGAGTATACAGTCATGTCGTTCGGTCTCACGAACGCACCTGCAGTCTTCATGGCACAGATGAACCGAGTGTTCCATCCTTACTTGGACTCCTTTGTCGTGGTCTTCGTGGATGATATCTTGGTGTACTCTCACACTCGACACGACCATGCCACATATCTTGAGATCATTCTGAGTACACTGAGAGAGCATCAGCTTTATGCTAAACTCCCGAAGTGCCAATTCTGGATAGATCAGATTCACTTCTTGGGTCACGTCATCTCAGAGGCAGGAGTATCAGTGGTCCCAGAGAAAGTGAGAGATGTAGTTTCCTGGGAGTAGCCGAAGAACGTCTTTGAGGTACGGAGTTTCCTAGGGCTGGCTGGATACTACAGACGCTTCATTTAGGACTTTTCTCGTTTAGAAGCACCTTTGACAGGTCTGACCAAGAAGGTGGAGAAGTTCTTATGGCCAGATTGTTGTGAGTCAGCCTTTCAGGTGCTGAAAGGGAGGTAGACGTCAGCACCGATACTAGTCTTGCCGGATCCAGGCAAGAAATACATCGTTTACTGTGATGATTTAGGTATTAGGTTGGGAGTTGTGCTTATACAGGGGGGTGGAGTCGTTGCGTACAGGTCCCGGCAGTTGAGGCCACATGAGAGGAACTACCCTACGCATGATCTGGAGTTTGTAGTTTTTGTTCATGCCTTACGCTGTTGGAGACACTATCTGCTGGTAGAGAACTTTGTGGTCTTCACTGACCACATGAGTCTCAAGTATATTTTCACTCAGCGGGATTTGAACCTGAGACAGCGCAGGTGGGTCGAGTACCTTCAGTTTTTTGATTTCGAGCTTGCCTATACGCCAGGGAAAGGCAATGCAGTGGTAGATGCGTTGAGTAGGAGAACATAGTTTCAAGCAGTTCAGGAGGCCAGCAGTGAGTGGCAACTGATGGATCTGTTCTCTGAGATGCATCTGGAGGTGCACGATAGACAGGGACAGACTTTCCTATCTTCTGTAGCCATTACCTCTACACTTCTTGATCGAGTACGGATGAGGCAGCTATCAGACTCTGAATGCTTAGTCCTGTGGGAGTGTGTCAAGAGAGGACCCTCTTCCTGGATGGGCAGTGGGTGAGGATGAGATCTTGCGTTTCCAGGGACGTGTATGGGTGCCAGCAAACATACGCGAGGAGCTGATGCAGTATTTTCATTCCTCGGTTTGGGCAGTTCATCCTGGCGTCACCAAGATGTATCGGGATTTTCATTGCCAGTACTGGTGGTCAGGTATAAAGAAGGATGTTGCTGGTTTCATCATGAGATGTTCTACTTGTCAGCAGGTGAAGGCAGAGCATCAACGACCAGCAGGCCTTTTACAGCAGTTACCCATTCCGGAGTGGAAGTGGAACGATGTCGCAATGGACTTTGTGACTGGGTTGCCGAGGACGCCTCGAGGGAACGATATTGTTTGGGTTGTCGTCGATAGGCTTATGAAGGTTGCGCACTTCTTGCTGATTAAGGAGACCTTCAGTGTTGATGATCTCAGGAGACTTTACATCCGAGAGATCATTCGTCTACATGGAGTTCCACACTCCATTATTTCAAATAGGGATGCGTGCTTTACCTCTCGGTTCTGGCAGGGACTTCAGAAGTCCTTGGGTACACAGGTACTTTTGAGTATAGGATACCATCCCCAGACTGATGGCCAGTCCGAGCGCATGATCCAGGTGCTTGAGGATATGATTCAAGCTTTCATCCTAGACTTTGGAGGTTCTTGGGAGAAGCATATTCCTCTGGTAGAGTTCGCCTACAACAATAGTTTCCAGGCGACCATTCAGATGGCACCATACGAGGCTTTGTACGGTAGGTCATACCGATCAGCCTTATGCTAGTTGGAGGCAGGAGAGGCAGCTTTGCTGGGACCTCGTCTCGTTCAGGAGACCTCAGAACAGATAGAGCTGATTCGGAAGAGGATGTCTACGGAATAGTCTCGACAGAAGTCTTATGCTGATCAGCGGAGACGACCTCTGGAGTTCGAGGTTGGGGATCAGGTGTTTCTGCACGTCGCACCGAGGCTGGGACATAAGAGGATTTGGAGATAGGGTAATCTTTCACCGCGGTACGTCGGACCATTTGAGGTCATGGGGAGAGTGGGACCGGTTGCCTATCGGTTGTAGCTACCTCAGAGGTATCGGGTCATGCACGGAGTCTTCCACATCTCTCAACTCCGACGTTACTTTTCAGACCCGTCTCACGCCTTTCAGCCCGAGGAAGTCGAGCTTGAAGCGGATGCGTCGTTCGAGGAGCATCCTATCCAGATTGTCGATCACAGTACGAAGGTCCTCTGTGGGCGGTCTTTTCCTCTGGTACGAGTGCTATGGCAGAACTGGTGAGTACAAGACGAGACCTGGGAGAGGGAGGCCAATGTACGATTGCAGTGGCCGGAACTGTTCGGGGATTCTTCTTCTACGCCCCGTTAGGGAAATTCAGGGACGAATTTCTTTAAGGGGGAACGTTTGTAAGAACCTGGATCTTCATTCAGGTATGTTTTTCCTTTTTTCTAGAGTTTTTAAGAAAAATGGATTTTTTGGAAATTTTCAAAGTACACACCGTGTACTTTCTGAGTACACGCCGTGTACTTTGATCCGGCTCAAAGTCGTGTGCTGGTCGTGCCCAGGCCACAGACACGGTGTGTAGGAGTGACGTGGAGGCCGATTTTGGCGGAGTACGGAAGGGACCCAGTACACGCTGTGTAATCTAAAAGTAAATGCCGTGTACTTTTCTTTTCTTTTTTCTAAATGAACCGGGGTCGCGTCCCATTGCGATTTTTATCTTCTTTTAGGTCTCGTTCGCCCAGGAGTGACTCGTACATCCAGACCTTCAACGAGCTCCCGCCTCGCCGTCCGTTCTCCGATTCGAGCACGGTCGATTGCATTGGAAGCACAGCGGCGAGTTATTCCTTCTTCTTGAGCCTTGTTTCTTGATTCCTCCTTGTTTTCAAGATATTGTAGGTTGAGCGTTTTGTGCATTTTCTCAGATCTAAGTCGTTCTAAGGGGGATCTGTCGTCGTGGTTCATGTATATCGATCACCTAGGATTGAGGTAGGTGGTTTGTGCCTTTCCGTAGAAAGTTGATGAATATTTTGTGCGAATTCCACCAATACCCTTGAACAGGGTATTGCGTGTTCCTGTTTTTCCTTTGTTATTTTTCTTTCTTTGCTTGATTTCTAGAGTATATGTTTTCCTGTGATTATGGTAGCTTTACTATACCTTGGATGTCTACTATGCTTTTTCTTCCTGTTGGGTGTTTTTCCAGGTGCCATGCTTAGTTGTAGGACAGTGGAAATGCTACCTTGTTTTGTTGCTGAGCCTTAGTTGATAGCCAAGTAGTTCTTGAGGTTTACTTGGACGATGTACACATGTGCTGAGCATGTTTAGTCTCAATCAGGACTATGAGAACCTAGAGTAGTAGACCAAAGGGAGAATTGACGGAAGGGCTTCTCCAGAGTGTCTTTTAATTACGATATGAGACCACAGGGGGAATTGACGTTGAGTGCTTCCTCAGAGAGTCTGTAGTTCCTCAACGCAGGCCACAGGGGGAATAGATGTTGAGTGCTTCCCCAGAGAGCCTTTAGCACGATACGAGCCTATAGGGGGAATTGACGGTGAGTGCTTCCCCAGAGAGTCTGCTTAATTTCTTAACTGAACCAGAGGGGTGATACTGTGTGTGCCACCTAGAGAGTTGCTATTACTTATAGGTTGAACCATAGGGGTTAGGCTGTGAGAGCTACCCAGAGGGTTACCTTTTTCCTTTGTTACTGGTTGTTTACTTGTGCTCTTATTTTGTTAGAACTGTGGATTATAGCTGCTTGTGCTTTCCTGTTTACTTCTTCTTGTTTTATTACTTGCCTTGTATTCATTGACTGTTAGGCACAAATCTTTGGGTGATTGCCTACTGGGATTGTATCTCACACCCTATTTGGGCCATGCTTTTGGGCCCAAGCAGACTATGTTGCTGCAGGTATAGATAAGGAAAAGCACCATTCTGCTTCAGGTTCTTGATTGCACTGGAGCTAGAGAGCATGGGACCAAGCCGGGGCTCGCGATGCTGAGAAGTTTATTTTGTTTTTCTTTTTCACTTGTTTTCAGTTGTATTCCAGTACGTTTTTGTGTTTGCTATTTTCAATAGATACTTGTACCTGCTGCATCATTTTCATCATTACTATATATATTTATTGCTTCCGCTGTTTGGTTCCTGATGCTATGTATGTTTTTACTGCTTCTGCTGTTGACTGTTGTTTTTCCGTTGTATACCTTACCGAATGAGGGCATAGTTTCCCCACTGACTCACCAAGGCCCTCGCTGCTAGTCGGCAGCCTCTAGAATTTGGGGAAACGCGCTTGAGGTTATGTGGCGAATCGGGTACGGGGCACCAGTGGAGGGGCTCCGGATTCGGGTCGTTACAACGATACACAAATTAGGATCACTACTGGTCTATAGGGTGATACCACAACTCATCAAGATTCACTTTCTAAGTAGAAGATCTACGTCCAGTAGAATTGGTCTAGACGTTACCAAGACTTGACTTAGGAATCAAGAATAGATAGAGGATCCTCTTCCGAGCCTCTCAGTGGTGATTCCATCTACTCTATCCAGAAAGTCCAGATGAAGGGATCATACTCTTGTGAGTAGGAAATGATACCAATAGAACTTACAGGGAATGAGAAAGGGAACCAACCATAATGAAACTTGTCCAAAATATAGTGTACAAGAGATTCAAGCAATATAGGAAGGGGTGCCCGACATGTAGTAGGGTCACATACCATGTCCCTTTTCCCCAAGTACTGCCCATGTACAAGAAACCATGTCAAGAAACATGTCATGTAGAAATGGTATACACGACGTGTAGAAAGGCTTATGCACCATGTTTTTCTATGGGAGGTCTTCCCATTTTCCCCAGCCGTGTGCTGGGACATGGTATCAACCCATGTCCGCCTTCCCGTGTACCAGTATATGGGGTAGCACATGTAACCGGTCTGGGTCTATCCTTGTGGTGGAGTACATGCCATGTACTCCACCTTATGTCCATGTATGCCCTGAGATAAACGCCAAGTCCCAGGTATGGTCTCACAAATCGTGTGACAAATTTCACAAACTGTGTGACACTTTACAACCTCTCGAAAGCCTAGCCTCTGCTTAGTAGGGCCCACATGGAATATATCACACAATACACACCATGTTCTTCATGATTTTTGAGAATCACAGTTCTCCCTCCACCCACCTCTTCTAATACTCTAGTGATCTATCCATTGGTCTACTTGTCCTGAAACTGAGGATCCAGGGTTTCCTCATCATCATAGAACCGAATCAGTGAGTTTCGGGCCTTTAATCATCTCTAAAATCAGATTCTGATCACCCACATGAAGAAATATCAAAGATTTATATCTCCCAAACTACTAAGTTCTGTTCGTCACCATCGTCGTCCCACCTCCACTAGGTCATCCCAATGCCAGATCTACAATCTCTTATCATTGTGCTATGAATCGAGGGAGAAACAATCATCCGTTCATATCCCGTGAAGAATGAAGAAAACACAAGAAAAGGGGAAAATAAAATTCACATAGAAGGAACCTAAGGAATGAACCTTGATTGTTTTTCATTGCAGCCTCTATCCATTCTTGTAAGATAAATCAACGAGCTAATCAAAACAATAATCATAATCATCCCCAAATCAATCCTGTAATCAACCCATCCGGCAAGAATAATCAAACTGCGGGTCAACCTGATCGTGGGTTGATCTGTTTTCATCATTGATTAAAGGAACAAGAAAGAAGGAATTGAAAACACAATGTCCTACCTTAGGGTTGGATCATTTACTTATTAATTTTGGAAAGGCAAAAAAGCCTCAGGACAAGAAAAAACATTACAGAGGTCTAAAATAATGCAGGCCCAGAGCATCATTCAAAACAAACTTCAACCCCTCGCTAGGAAAATAACCAAGACTAAGAAAAGACATACTTTGATGAGGAGATTCCATAGATGCAAGAAAATCTGCCACCATATTTCCCTCCCACCAAGTGTGAGTGAGCTCCATATGAGAACCAATGAGTTGCTGACATTTCTTGATGATATAAGCAATGCTCTAGGGAACACAACCTTCACCCCCCAATGCTTTAAAAAGGATCATGGAATCTGTTTCCACCTCCGTCAACAAAATCTGCCTTTGAGCGCACATCTCCAAACCTGTAGCCAAAGCTTTAGCCTCCGCCTTTAATAGGTCGCCACTGCCATAGAAAGCCGCGAAAGTAGCCAGCACAGACCCCATATGGCCCTGAACAACACCTCCCTCACGCATCTCCCCCCCAAGGAAAGACCCATCTGTATTCAGCTTAAGACCCTGGACTGGGGGATGCCAGCAGACCCATCGGCCCTGAACCGTACTGCTGTTCCGGATGCCATTGATCAGGTTCGAGCAGAACGGTTGAACAGACGGGGCCTTGAAGCAATCCAGGCACAACCTAATAAGATCCTGAAAGGTATTTCTCATCTGGAAAAAAAATGCTAACCTGAGAGCCTTTAAAACCTTTATGTAGAGCATCGCTCCTGGCCTGCCAAAGGGTCCAGCAGCCCACGATGGGAATGATAGATCTGGCTTTTCGCTCGGGCCCCTGCACACCAGTACCGTGGAACCATGAAGAGCAGAACTCTGCAAGCACCCCACCGTTGTCAGCCCAATCATAGAAGGACCCGAAGGCATGCCATATGCCTTTGGCCCACTCGCTGTAAAAAAAATGTGATCAATCGATTCATGCCCAGAATTCCTGCAGCACCAGCACCTGGAGGCCAGGTTCACTCCCATGCGCTAAAGGTTATCATCAGTTGGTAGGGATTTTTTCCGAACACGCCACAATAGAAAATTATACTTGGATGGGATCTCCTTACACCAAAAGAACCTCCCCCCACGGGTCATCATTTGACTCTACACTCATCACGCGAGCAAAGTATTTGATAGAGAGCTCACCCGACCCAGACCCCGTGAAGATGAGACGATCATGATCATTATTAAAAATAATATCTCTAAAGGACGCATGTTGGCTCTCAGTAAAGATAGCCTAGAGAAACCCTGGGTGACCACTAGCCTCTCGTAGGGAAAGGTTTGGGGTGGGACAGCCTGGAAACCACAGCTTGCCCAACCCCTAATCATGATGCCAAAAGTTAATAGATCCTCGACCCACCAGCCAGCGAGAATGCTGTTCAAGGGCCTCCGAATAAGGGTGGATCAAATTCCATGTCTTATAAGGGCACGCCCGATGTTCGATCAAACTCAGGCCATAAGTATCTTGCATTGTCCTTCCCCACAACGTTCTTCCTTCCATGGCCTCCCATGCAAGCTTAGCATGAAGACCTTGCATGGTCAAGGAGACACTTCTCATATTGATGCCCCCTTCAGAGAGAGGCTTAGCCATGCGTTTCCCAGAAGCCCAGTGATGCCTTCCTTCCATCTATGCATCCCATATGAAAGACACCATAATTTTCTCCAAATTAGCAATCACACTCTTTGGGACCTTCATGGTGGAAAGTATGTGCATGGTAATAGACACAAGAACACTATTCACCAAAGTAATATGACCTCTAAAAGATAGGAATCGTGTTTTTCCAATTAAAGATACGCCTCGTCAGTTTGGTAATGAGCCTGTTAAAGTGCTGAATCCTAAGTGGAGAGGGGCTAACGGGGGCCCCGAGATATTCCATGGGAAAGGATCCTCTACTCATACTCAGATAGGCGCTGAGGTCCCTAACCCTTCTTTCTGACATTCTTTTGGATGTAAAGTATTGACTTCTCTCCCTGTTCACCACCTGACCACTCCACCTGCAGTAATCTCCAAGATGTCCACTAAACCCCTGCACGGATCTCCTGCTGCCATTAATGAAAAGACTAGTATCATCCGCAAACATCAGGTGCGATATCCTCCCTGAGCCATACCTGTTCCGATAAGGAAGAATTTTACCCATGAAAATGCCTCGGTTAATGTAACAGCTCAGGGTATTTTGGGATAGGATGAAAAGAGTAGGAGAGAGGGGGTCCCCTTGCCTGAGGCCACGACACGCTTTGAAGAAACCAAACTGCTTTCCCATAAACGAAGTGGAGATCCAAGCCAAACTGAAGCAATGGAAAAGGATGTCTTTGGACCAGTTAGAGAAACCCATACAAGCCAAAACTCTGAGAATAAAGCCCCATTCCACCTTGTCATAAGACTTGCTCATATCTAACTGAATCACCAAATTCCCCCCAGAGGAATTATTGTTAATGCCGCTAATAATCTCTTGGACCACCCCAATCGCCCCCTGGATTGATCACCCTTTGATAAAACCGTGTTGTTCTGGAGCAATCCAAGAGTTTAGATGGGTAGAAAACCACTTGTTGAGGATACTAGCCAGAGCCTTGTATGGAAATTTGCACATACTAATGGGGCGATACTGATCAATTGATTGAGGATGAACAACCTTAGGAATAAAAACCAACTTGGTAGCACAGGCAATGCATAGCAGATTCCCTCCTTGGAAAAAATTCTGCATTGCTCTCACAAGGTCCCCTTTAACAATTTCCCATGTCTCCCTGTAAAAAGAGCCAGAGAATCCATCAGGTCCAGGTGCACTATCCAGGTTCAGACTATAAATCGCCTCATGCACTTTAGCTTCATCCAAGATCTTCCTCAAACACGAATCAACGTCTTCTGAAACACAGCTTGGAATGCCCTAAAAAAGATCAGCATTACTTCTCGGATACCCCCCACTCATACTCGGCTTGGGAGTTCCCAAAAGGGAGTGAATTACTTCATTGGCCATAGCCCCAACCTCATCACAGTCATTTGAGAATGATCCATCCTCCCTGCTGATATTGGGCCTCTGCACACGGAGACGCTCTCTGATGCATGCATGGAAAACCCCAGAGTTTCGATCCCCCTCATGAAGCCATTTATCTTTTTCCCCTTCCCTGGCCAGCTGCTCCTGTCTCAACAAGTGATCAGTAAGATGGTTTTTTTAAGCCTAAGATCATTAAACCAAGACTCATCCTAGTCCTGTTCCAAGAAAGTCTCCAAACTTTCCACCTCCTTACTGATGTCACGTATATCCTGGTCACTAGCAGGGAGATTCCTCTTCTAGGTGCAAAGGAGATGCTTAATCTGTCTTAACTTGTTATGAAAACAAATCCACAGATTCCCCTGGTGAGAATATTCCCACGCTTCCCTAACCATGTAAAAGAAGCTCGGCTCCTCCAGCCATGTTTTAGAGAAAGTAACATGGTCCTCATTCAACACCCCTACGCCCAAAGATAAACGCAATGGAGCGTGATCAGAAAGATGTTGAACCAGATGAGTGACTTTAGAGTCTGGGAACAAAGCAATAGTGGCATCATTCATCAGAACTCGATCAAGCCGGCACCACGTACGTCTCCCACCTCGTTGATTATTGCACCATGTGAAGCCACTTCTTTCATAGCCAATATCCATAAGGCCATTTCTATCCTAGAAAAAGGCGAAGGCTTGACTAGCGCTCCTGGGAAAAGAGTCTCCCCCTTTTTTCTCCTCCGGACATGCCACAATGTTTAAATCGCCCCCAAAAACCCATGGGGCGTCATTGGAGTACATTCCATCAAGATCACTCTGTAGAGCCTCCCTTTCCTGGGGATTGCACTTTGCGTAGATGAAAGAAAATAAGAACTCTTGGGATCCAACAGAAATTTTAGTGGTCATTGCCTGGTCCGACGCAAACAGAAGATTGACAACAATATGGTCCTTCCAAAACAAGCAGATATGGGAGTTGGGAGGGTCCCCATGCAAGAACCCGCAAACCTTAAGCCTCTGAGCAAACTCCGAGATTCTGCAGGAGACCTGTTTTGGTTCCAAAATAGCGACCATAGAGACATAATTATTACGAAGCTCATTAATAATGAAATCTGACTTCGCCCGAGCCCTAAGGCCACAAGAATTCCATACCAATACTCTAAACATCGCAACGAGCACGTCTGGCTTTGGCCGTAGACTCCTGACCCCTAACATGCTGAGACGCAAATGAACAACCAAAAACACCAGCTTTGGATTGGGAACGGGTGCAAACACCACTACGCACCTCCGAGCAGACTGCTATAGGGGAGAACGAACCACTGGACACCTTCCTGCAAGAGAACTCAGGAGAGGCAATGTTCTGCTCCCCGTGCGCAACTTGATCCAGCTTCAACAACTTTGGAGGTGAGCGTGGGTGCGGGGAAGGAGAATACACAACTGGCAGAGCTACCTGATCTCACGGGCCAGGTTCCAACAGAGGGAGCTTCGAGAAACAAAGGTGTGAAGGGATCCAATCCTCAAAAAAGAGGGGACCAAACCGAAATGAGCTGCTGAAAACCACCCCTGCCGGCAAAGACCTCATAAATGGAGACACAGAGGTCCCATCCAAACCTTGACTGGAGCGGATGAGAGCAAGCCCAACAGAGGTTGCATGAAGCATGGGAGGAGAGGCCCCTGAGGAAGGAGTGGAATGGCAGACAATAACATCCTCATGGTCGCCTCCCACAGGGCCTGAAAGAGGCCGTGAGTGAGAAAGGGGAGGGGAAGGCCTCGGAAGCTCTTGACCCTCCTGGCGAGCTTTGGGGCAGACCTGCAGGGTGTGACCAGAGATATGGCAGCGTGGGCCGAACCTGGGGAAAACAGGATAAATCAGAGGTTGACAACGATCCTTCAAGCCTTCGATCCTGAGCACAACGTGATCCTGAAGAGGCCGCAAAATATCCAATTCAACGCACATTCTCGCGATCGAAGCCTCTACCCGGCCGATCATCCTGACATCCGCTTACAGAAAAGACCCCAGTGAATCCCCAATTATCTTCATGAAGGGTTCAGACAAGAGGGGAAGAGGAAGCCCCATAAGGGAGATCCAAACCGCCGCTGAGGAGCTTTCAAACCCTGAATGAACATCCATCAACCAACTTCCAAGCGAGAATCTCAAATGCCCCACGGAGCGCGGGCTGTTGCACCAAGAATGAAGGAAATCCACCTTGGTAGCAAACACAATACAGAATGATTTCCAATCCAAAAACGAAACCTTAACCGAATGAGCTAAGCCCCAAAGCCTGATGCACATCTGGAAGAACATGAGGGGTGGCTTGTTGGCATCGAACCTCGCAACTAGCATCCACTGAAGGTCCTTTGATTCCGCTGCAAAGGAATCCGCTAAGACTGCGAGCACGAGATGCCCATTCTACAAGAAGAAAGACACAACCCTAGGAACAGCTGGCGAAGCTACCTGAACCAGATCTGGCGGAGGATGCAGAAGGACGTCTTTGAAAGAGGGTAGGAGGGAGCGAGCCGAGCCATCCCTCGACGTCGGAGAAACCGGAACAGTGGGGGGGAAACTCCTAAAAGACACCGGCGCAGCGGGCGGGATGAGAGACTCCATGAAATCCGTCGAGTTAACACTTCTGGATTAAAAGTAATATTTATCCATCAAATAATTTAAGTAAAAATAATGACATCTTAACCAAATCATAATGTAGGCTAGTGGTAGTAGAAACACCCCTCTCACCCTTCTATTGTTGGTTCAATCTCCATAACCTTACTTGATGTAGTGGGTAGTCACCTAGTATACATTTGTTCCTTTTTCAAAAAAAATATTAATATAATTATTTTAATGTTCCCAAATTGTAATTACCCATAATTACCTCTACATAAAAGGAAAGATAAAACTTAAAGATTACCAATACCTTCATAAAAACTCATTTAATAATTATTATCTCAACATCAAGAACGTATTAAGGGTTATCCTTCCTCAATTATGTGTTTCTCATGATGTTCAACTTGCTAGTAAATCAATTTTTCCTAGCCATTAGTACCATTTAACATATTCTATGAAATCCTTAAAATAAAATGAACTTCTGTACAATCCTTATAAATTTCATAATTCATATAAGCATAATATCATTGATAAAATAACCCTATAACATATTTTTTTTAATCTAAACACCAGCACATTGGTCATTACACTTTTTCAATGGTAATAGAATAAGATTTACGTTGATCCCTTAGCTTCTTGTGAGGTATATTACCTTGAATCTTGGATCATTCACTTTTGGAGGGTGAAATATCCTTATAGTTGAAGTATTGCACATTGAAAGGTTATTTCTTTCCCTTGGAATCATAAGAAATGTTTACTTTCTCTCCGCAATTATAAAAAACTCTCATTCCCTTCAAGTATGTACCTGAGTGCTTCTTTCCACATTTTTCACAAAGGCTAAATCCTTATTTACATTATTCCCTTTATCATTTTTTTTCTTACATCCCATTCATCTCTTGCTTCCATTTGAATCCATAAGACTTGGATAATTATCTTTATATCTTTATACCAAATGATACATTGTCCTCACATGATGAGAAACTTTGAGAGACTATTAACCTTAAAAAATTGTATTAATCCCACCAAATAAGTGGTTAATATTTCTTTTTAGATTACATACATAGTCTATAGCATGCCTTTATAACCTTGTAAAGTTAGCTTTATACTATTAAAAAAATAACATATTAATTTTTTCTTATATTTAACAATTTTCCCCCTATATCCTCTTGTTTCTCATGAGGAATATACTTTTCCAAGATGAGTACTACAAAATCCTTATATTACATGTTTCTATTTCATATTTATCCTTAGTTTTTTTGGAATAAATGATCACCATTGATCTGCATCTCTTGAGAGACATTATGTTTCCATGAAAACATTCTACCTTCATTGCTTTCTATAGTGAGAAATACATTTTCTAAGAAACTTATCCATTACTAATCAATAATTCGATTTTAAGACCCATTGAATAATTGAGTTTCATGATGCATAAATTAGTCTAACATTGTCACCCCACATGATTGATAAATGAGATACTCCATACATGAAAGGTTATTTCACTTAAACTGAGTCAGTTGTCCCGATTTGGTTAAAATTTGATCATTTCTAGTTGTAGCTTAAGCTCCAGCTTTAGTATCTTATATAGAAGAGAAATGTAGAGACCTTGATTTTTCTATGTAAGACTTTGGAATTTTCCTAGAAATATTTTTAGAGTGAGGAGGTGAGACAGGTCATGATTCGGAGGCCAGGTGTGACCCAAATTAATTTTACAAAAATATTAAATATATTTAATAAAACATTCATGCATATTTCCTGAAAAATTGTAAAATCTCATAAATAGAGTCTCAGATAGGAATTATGAGACCATTGTAAAATTCAAAACATGGAGTTTACTCTAGGTGTGACCTAATGTTAGTCAGCGCAGGATGTTCGGAAAAGGTAGCTGTTGGTAGGTACATTTAATTAAAATAAATAATTTATTTAATTATTTTGAATTAAATAACCTAAAAATTTCCCTATAAATAATATTCTCTATATAATCTCTAAGGTTATATTCATAAAACTACAATCAATTATAGGAGCTTCCACCCAATCTTTGTTGGTGGAATTAATACCAGATAATGACTGGTGATTAGATTGAGGTGGATCGATAGACAACAAACAAAATAGATCACCTTCATCATTAGTGGATGCAATGTTCCCCAACGATCGATCCATAATTGAATTAGGGCATTAATTTTTTTCCACCCCTTTTGATTAAAATATTAAGTATTATCGAATTTGTTTTCTTTGATCTTCATTTAAATAAAACTTCTCATAAGAATGTGTATCAAAATAAATTATTCTTTCAATTTATTTCTTATCTATGACATGTTTCTCACCCCATTTTCCTAATAATGAAATCGTTATCCAAGAATGCTTGGAAAATTATTTTTATCTCTTTTTTATTAGTGATTTTCTCCCACCATTCATCTCATTATTCATCTTTGGATCACAGGGTCATGACTCGACATTGTCAGGGAATGTTTGAATGCGATTAAACCCCCACATTTATTGTGGTGGCATGAATGACATGCAGATCATTTTTTTGTGGATAGATTGATAAAATGAGTGGGATGTTGATTTTTAAATAGTCCAAATTAGTGCTGAAAGTGTGGTTTCACAATCGAGGTGTGAAGAGGATGGCAGTTGATCAAAGGTGGTTCAGGTCGGATCAAGGATCCCCATTTTCCTAGCTGACTTGTGATGATGATGTGTGGTGTGATGATACTAGTTCTAAGCATAGGTCGTGCATATGGTATCATGGAAGAAGCTGCATGACATGGTTAAGATGGTGTCCAGACATGGATCTCTGATGATGTGGTCACATGTGGTTAACATGGCACATGTTACTATTATTTTTTAATAATAACAATAAATTTAAAATGATAGTGTGTGAGGTTAATTAAAAAAATGGATATAATTTAATAGGAGTAGATCCATAGGAAAACAACTTAATTGGATTAAATTAGAATAATAAATATGGAGTTTTAAATTACCAAATATTTTTAATAATATTTTTTTATCACAATAAAATAAAAGAGAATCAAGGAGGGGTGTGGGCACCAGTCACCAGCGGGAAGGAGGTGCCTCATCTAATAATTTGATTATAATACTATAATAATATTTTTATAATTGGGGTAAAAATAGAGATTTTGTTTAAAGTGGAATTGTGGGGTGCAATTTGAAATGGGGGAAGGAGATCCTGTGCATTTTCAGTATTTATGAGGTTTAAAAAATGATAATAAATAAATAATAATAATATAAAATATCATCATTATTTATTTTGGTTGTAAAATCTTATATCGATTATTTATTTTAACTGTGACACCAGATTAATGAACTGTAAGTGGAAATGTGACCCTCGAATTGAGATGTTTAATTTAAGACCAATGATGGATATTAATTCATGATCATGGTGCAAACCAATAAAGTGAACATTATTATTATTATTACTATTATTATTTTATGATCTTATATCTGAACTATCTTCTTCATATGGGGCCTGAATGATGAAATATTAGTGGTATTGTGTTTTTGATATTGAGGAATGTGTTTCAATACCACCATCATATATTTAATTCAGATTTGTTGCTCTAGCCCATGAAGCACTTTTCATGCGTTATATGGAAAAATGTGACTTATTCATGGAGTGTCCAATTTGGGAAAGTGAATAGACTATACCGATCATTTTTTCATGAGGATCACAATAGTGTGATCCATTTGGACATCCATGTCCATTTTCATAGGTATTTCCTTGGAATTATGTTTTTTCCCTCGGACCAATGATAAGCCTCGGGCGTTTGTTAGGATTTTTGTCAAGACACGTCATGTAGTACCCCTACATGATGTGTAGTACTACATGGCTAGTAATCCATGTACCATAAAGGACAGAACCAAGTAGAAGAGTAGGACTACATGTTGTGTGGGTCCCTAACACACAATGTACCTCTTTTGGAGGAGATTTCAACCACTCTTATCTCTTTCATTCAGAATCAAATTTTCCCAATGAGTAGCCTATCTTGTGTGTTTATCCATATATAACATTATAGAATCCCGCCTTTTTGTCACATAAACTTTCATTACATTATACAAAACTGAGGATCTTTAAGGTTTAGTGTCTTGGAAACCAGGAACTTAATACATGAAACAAAAAAACATTATTTTTAAACACTTGAAAGGATTCTCCTTATGTTCATCCTAGGTTCATTTCTGTATCTCACAACCTGGGTACATACATCAAAAGAAAGGGTGAGAAGAAGGCCCAGTAAGGGAAACAAGGGAAACATTTTACATGTGAACTTGAGATACATCAATAAAGTCGTGAAAAGAACTTTAAGGCATGAGAATGAAATCATGAGGCATATCATAATAAAAATAACATATTTCATAACTTGAAGATGTGGCTACAACATTTAATATTTACAATCATTTCGTTTCACCAAGGTCCATCCCCAAGGTGTCATTAAAAATTACCAAGGTTATTCACCAAGGTATCAGTCTAAAAGGTCATCTCTGGAGATTAAGTCTTTACCCAATGCATTGGAGCGCTATCTGGGCGCACCCTTGAAATGTATTTATTATCATGTGAGCCAAATATATCAGCATCAATCATTTCATAAACAATCCATATAGCATAAAATAAATGGGTTTCATTTCATAATCATAACGTTTTAAAAACTGCTTTAAAGACATGATCTTTATGTCACTTTAAACCCACGAAAAGGGAAAGCGAGTTTCATGTATGTAAATCCCAGAATTTAAAATAGAAAATTTTGGTATATATATGAATACCCATATAGAAGAGAGAGCTTTGAGTATTCACTTAATAAAATAAAATAACTTTAGAAAAAGAGAAAGACATTTTGAGAAGAAAATTCTGCAGCATAACGGCTATGTTACAGGGTTTTAGAAAACATTGAAAAGAGAGGGGACATGGGTCAAAAATTCATAAATGACCCATAAAATAGTATAGGGACAGAATATAAGGGATTTAAGAACATGGTAATGAAATTTGAAAATATACTATATGAAACGAGGAACATGAAAGGAAGACAAAAATAAGATTTCTCTTATGAAAATTCGGCAGCCTAATGGCATCACATAAACTTCAACCAAAAATGAATTGATGAGATCAAATAGGGTATCTCATAATATGAACATAAAAGATCAGTATGATAGATATAGAGATCATACCAAAACATAATAAAAAGTAACTTGCAAGACTTGACATGTAATTAGAACTTTGAAAAAGGAGAAAGGTGAAAGGACCACTTAAAAATTCAGCAGCCTAACGGTGCCACTTAAAACTTCAAAATACTGAATTGAAGAGATCAAATGGGGTCTCTCATCATATGGTCATAAAATATCAGTATGATAGATATAGAAATCATACCCCAACATAATAAAAAAGAAATTGAAAGACTTGACAAGAAAGTAGAACTTGAAAACGAGAAGGGTGAAAGAACCACTTAAAAATTCGGCAGCCTAACAGCGCCACTTAAAACTTCAAAATACTGAATTGAAGAGATCAAATGGGGTCTCTCATCATATGGTCATAAAAGATAAATATGATAGATATAGATATCACACCCCAACATAATAAAAAGGAACTTGAAAGACTTTACATGAAAGTAGAACTTGAAAACGAGAACAGTGAAAGAACCACTTAAAAATTCGGCAGCCTAACGACGCCACTTAAAACTTCAAAATACTAAATTGAAGAGATCAAATGAGGTCTATCATCATATGATCATAAAATATCAGTATGATAAATATATAGATCATACCCCAACATAATAAAAAGGAACTTGAATGACTTTACATGAAAATAGATCTTGAAAAATGAGAAGGGAGAAAGAATCCGTTACAAAAATTTCGGCAGCCTAACGGTGCCACTTAAACATTCATAAAACGAAATAATGAGAGTAAGAAGGGATCTCTCATAATATGAACATGAAAAGGGAAGTAAGGGGAATATAAAATAACATCCTTTAATATAAGAACATGGATCATAAAAGAAATGACATAAAAGAGATTACTTGAAAAGAAAGAGAGAGGTCGGATCCCTTACATTAAAACGTAACTCTTAAAACTCAAAGGTTGGGACCTTGAGGGCTTGGGGGAACCTTGGGAGGACTCCTTGGGAGGTAATGAGACCAGAGATTCGTTGGGGGAGAGTTGAGAGTCGAATGGATGAGAGGATGACTTGGTATTTATAGGAAAAGTGAGGGGACACGACATTAATGGCCAAGGGACACCTCATTGGTGGTTTTGGAAAAACCATGGGCTTGCCCATGGTATTTTCCCATGGTATTGGCCACATGGGTCCCCCCATACAATAATTCATCACCTTTGGTCGGCCAACCCTTAAAATATCTCATGACATCATCATGACACAGTTATGATGTCATTAAACATACCGAAACCCTAAAACTGTATTTTCACTATTCATCGAAAAATTCAACTTTCTCAGAAAAATCCCAAAAAATTACCTCAACCAAATATGGATGCTCTGATTTGAAAAATAAACTCTATTTTATAAAAAAAAAATTCTAAAAATTTTTAATTTAATTTTTAAATAAATACACTATTCACTGAAAATTCATTTTTCTCAGAAAAATCCCCAAAAATTACCTTAACATAATATCGATGCTCTGAGTTCAAAAATGAAATCCATTTTATAAAAATAATTTTTTAAATATTTTTAATTGAATTTTTAATTAAAAAACACTATTCACCTGAAAAAACTAATACTTGAATAATAATTTATGAAACCGTTATTTAACCATTTTATTGAATCACATTACTTAATCAAGGTGCCTAGATTATATTAATACTTTATTTAAGTGAGATTACTAATCCATTTGGTCACATTATTAATCCTAAGCATAAAACCACTATTCATAATTTACTATTCTTCAAAAATTAAGTTGATCTTATTAGACTTTAAATTTCGTACTGAACATAATTGTAGAAGACCATTTTTTGAAAATCATTACATATTTTTATTTATTTAAGGTTTACATAAACATTTTTAAAATATCCTTTCTCTAAAATTCATAAAAAATATGCATACTATGTTTATCTGGTCATTTGAAAATTCATAAACATCATCATAAGAAGAAATTGAAATTTTTATTTAAAACAAAGGATTACACAAGGCAGTTACGATCTCCTTACATAGCCCCTTATCACACCAGCATAGGACCTAAGTGTAAGGTGTGCTAAGGTGAGAGAATCCGACGGAGGCTCGGCCAACATCGCACGAGTAGTAATTTCTATCAGTTTGAACTTCTCACGAAGGCGATTCCGTTATAGCTTCACACGATGAATTTCAGCTTAGGTTTGGTCCAGAGCAAAGCCCAGTGGTGCTACCTCCTTCCCAAGTTCTGTTAGATGAGCTTCGATCGGTCCAAGACTACTGGGTGAGGCCATTGAATCTTCTTTCTATATTAATTAACCAAGATCACTTGTATTTAGTGACAATAATCAAAACGTTTAGTTTCCAGCTGTCATATTGACCAACAATCATATAATAGTCAAAACCCAACAATCTCATTTTAATTATACTCATGTTATGAAATGAAACAGTTTTGTTGAGTATAAAATAAAATAACACACAAAATTAGGAAACAAGATTTATTCAAAATTTCGGGTCGTTACATTCTTCCCCCCTTAAGAAATTGCATCCTCGCAATTTTTAAAATTGGGTTTGGAAATTTCATTGAAAGTCCCACATCAGAAAAGGAGTCAGTAAAACTATTACTTTAAAAGAAAGAAAGGGAGGTAAAAAGGTCACCCGAGTTAACCCATATTAGGATTCCATGCAGGAAAACATGGATATGGATGAAAAAACAAAGGGTCAAGTTCTGAGGGAGAGTGATAGAAAACATGATTAGGAGAAAGTTAACCACAAGAAAATCACAAACTTATGATGTGTGTAAACGGTCTTTGATTACCTAGTAGGAAACGTAAACCAACAACATTTTTGTTTTACGTTCCTTTTTATAATTTTGAGGAATTAATTTACTACATAGAACAAAAACATAAGGAAATATACCTACCTTCCAGTAGAGTTTCATCCTTTAATAAGTTTCTACCAAAACTAATCTTTTCTCCAAACGATTAGCATTCAAAACTACTTGTTCTCATCAAAGCACAAGAATCATCTTATAGAGAATCACATAATCCACCAAAGATTAACTATATATTTCTCATATCTTTAAACATTATCCCCAAAACATAAAGGGTAAGATAAAACGACTCTTCCAAAATAAAGAACCCTAGAGGAAGGAAAACTACTTTAAATCTTCAAAGTTCCACGGTACTACCCAAAGTTCATCAAAGACCATTCTATAAATAACTGTCCTTAAAATTCCTCAAAATAAACCAAACTAAGATTGAAACCTAAATACAAGAAGGATTTGATAACATAGTCTTACAAAATAAACTTCATCGTTCATCTCTAAACAACATCAACCACTCATAACATCTTATAACAAAATTAGCTAACCTAAACATATTTTACCCAAGATAGGTTAATCATTTCCATAAGTAACCTAAATTACTATAAGTCCACCTTAAATTCATCGATTCTTCAAAATACAAGTCAACCTTACTCCTCAATGAAAATACCGTAGTAATCTATTTACCTCGATCATATAGGGTCCCCAAAATAGTGAACGTCTTCCAAAATAATAATCATCTTTTAATCCCCTAATCATCTTTGTCATATTAATACGACAATCATCACATTTCCTATCACATTGGTTATTGGGACATGTTCTTCCATTTCCCACCATTAATTAAGAGGAGAAAGTATAATTAGGGGCTTAAATACTTAGCCAATAATCATGAAAAGGAACTTAAATCATATAAGGATAACTTGCAGAGGAAAATTATACACTAACTTGTGATCCCTTAGGTTTCAAACTAGGTTATCCATGATCATATATTCTTATGCGAATCTTTATTTTATTTTATCTTTGTTCCTTTAATAATGGTTCATACTAAGCTTATGAATTTACCAAAGCATATCCCCCGAGAGTGTCGTAACCAAGAGTGCAGCAAGGCCTGTTGTCGTGTACCATTTCCCGTTCAAGTCTAGCTCAAAGTGGTATTTTTGGGTTTTACCCCTATATACATCTGTGCTAGAGCCACCTCTACCTGCTCGTATCCAGACAGGGATGTATTTTCTTGGCAACCCCTTACTCAATACTCACCAAAATACCAGGAAGATTTCCTATATTAAAGTTTTCTATAGGGTTCTTCCTAGAGTTTTCATATCCTAATTTCCACAAATAACTAAACCATCCTTTGATACCAACTATAGCATCCCGCATTTTTGTCACATAAACTTTCATTACATTATACAAAATTGAGGATCTTTAAGGTTTAGTGTCCTGGAAACCAGGAACTTAATACATGAAAGAAAAAAAACGTTGTTCTTAAACACTTGAAAGGATTCTCCTTATGTTTATCCTAGGTTCATTACTGCATCTCACAACCTGGGTACATACATCGAAAGAAAGGGTGAGCAGAAGGCCCAGTAAGGGAAACAAGGGAAACATTTTACATGCGAACTTGAGATACAACAATAAAGTCATGAAAAGAACTTTAAGGCATGAGAATGAAATCATGAGGCATATCATAATAAAAATAACATATTTCATAACTTGAAGATGTGGCTACAACATTTAATATTGACAATAATTTCGTTTCACCAAGGTCCATCCCCAAGGTGTCATTAAAAATTACTAAGGTTATTCACCAAGGTATCAGTCTAAAAGGTCATCTCTAGAGATTAAGTCTTTACCCAATGCATTGGAGCGCTATCTGGGAGCACCCTTGAAATGTATTTATTATCATGTGATCCACATATATCATCATCAATCATTTCATAAAAAACCCATATAACATAAAATAAATGAGTTTGATTTCTTAATCATAACGTTTTAAAAACTGCTTTAAAGACATGATCTTTATGTCACTTTAAACCCACGAAAAGGGAAAGAGGGTTTCATGTATGTAAATCCCAGAATTTAAAATAAAAAATTTTGGTATATATGTGAATACCCATATATAAGAGAGATATTTGAGTATTCACTTAATAAAATAAAAGAACTTCCAAAAAAGAGAGAGATATTTTGATACGAAAATTCTACAGCATAACGGCTATGTTACAGGGTTTGAGAAAACATTGAAAAGAGAGGGGACATGGGTCAAACATTCATAAATGACCCATAAAACAGTATAGGGACAGAATATAAGATATTTAAGAACATGGTAATGAAATTTGAAAATATACCATATGAAATGAAGAACATGAAAGGAAGACAAAAATAAGATTTCTCTTATGAAAATTCGGCAGCCTAACGACGTCACATAAACTTAAACCAAAAATGAATTGATGAGATAAAATAGGGTCTCTCATCATATGAAAATAAAAGATCAGTATGATAGATATAGATATCATACCACAACATAATAAAAAGTAACTTTCAAGACTTTACATGGAATTAGAACTTTGAAAAAGGAGAAAGGTGAAAGGACCACTTAAAAATTCGGCAGCCTAACGGCGCCACTTAAAACTTCAAAATACTGAATTGAAGAGATAAAATGGGGTCTATCATAATATGGTCATAAAAGATAATTACGATAGATATAGAGATAATACCCCAAAATAATAAAAAGGAACTTGAAAGACTTGACATGAAAGTAGAACTTGAAAACGAGAAGGGTGAAAGAACCACTTAAAAATTCGACAGCCTAACAGCGCCACTTAAAACTTCAAAATACTGAATTGAATAGATCAAATGGGGTATCTCATCATATGGTCATAAAAGATCAGTATTATAGATATAG
Source organism: Viscum album (assembly GCA_963277665.1). NCBI lineage: Eukaryota > Viridiplantae > Streptophyta > Magnoliopsida > Santalales > Viscaceae > Viscum > Viscum album. The sequence goes on along the minus strand of OY728131.1, from coordinate 1,220,328,006 downwards.
AGATAATACTCCAACATAATAAAAAAGAACTTGAAAGACTTGACATGAAAGTAGAACTTGAAAACGAGAAGGGTGAAAGAACCACTTAAAAATTCGGCAGCCTAACTGCGCCACTTAAAACTTCAAAATACAAAATTGAAGAGATAAAATGGGGTCTTTAATCATATGATCATAAAATATTAGAATGATAAATATATAGATCATACCCCAACATAATAAAAAGGAACTTGAAAGACTTTACATGAAAATAGATCTTGAAAAATGAGAAGGGAGAAAGAATCTGTTACAAAAATTTCGGCAGCCTAACGGCGCCACTTAAACATTCATAAAACGAAATAATGAGAGTAAGAGGGGATCTATAATTATATGAACATGAAAAGGGAATTAAGGGGAATATAAAATAACATCCTTTAACATAATAACATGGAGCATAAAATAAATGACATAAAAGAGATTACTTGAAAAGAAAGAGAGAGGTCAGATCCCTTACATTAAAATGTAACTCTTAAAACTCAAAGGTTGGGACCTTGAGGTATTGGGGGCACCTTGGGAGGACTCCTTGGGAGGTAATGAGACCAGAGCTTCATTGGGGGAGAGTTGGGAGTCTAATGGATGAGAGGATGGCTTGGTATTTATAGGGAAAGTGAGGGGACAAGGCATTAATGGCCAAGGGACACCTCATTGGTGGTTTTGGAAAAACCATGGACTTGCCCATGGTATTTGACCATGGTATTGGCCACATGGGTCCCCCATACAATAATTCATCACCTTTGGTCGTCCAACCCTTAAAATATCTCATGACATCATCATGATACAGTTATGATGTCATTAAACATACTAAAACCCTAAAACTGTATTTTCACTATTCATCGAAAAATTCAACTTTCTCAGAAAAATCCCAAAAAATTAACTTAACCAAATATCGATGCTCTGATTTCAAAAATAAACTCTATTTTATAAAAATAATTTTCTAAACATTTTTAATTTAATTTTTAAATAAATACACTATTCACTGAAAATTCATTTTTCTCAGAAAAATCACCAAAAATTACCTTAACATAATATCGATGCTCTGAGTTCAAAAATGAAATCCATTTTATAAAAATAATTTTCTAAATATTTTTAATTTAATTTTTAATTAAAAAACACTATTCACCTGAAAAAACTAATACTTGAATAATAATTTATGAAACCGTTATTTAACCATTTTATTGAATCACATTACTTAATCAAGGTGCCTAGATTATATTAATACTTTCTTTAAGTGATATTACTAATCCATTTGGTCACATTACTAATCCTAAGCATAAAATAACTATTCATAATTTACTATTCTTCAAAAATTAAGTTGATCTTATTAGACTCTAAATTTCGTACTGAACATAATTGTAGAAGACCATTTTTTAAAAATCATTACACACTTTTAATTATTTAAGGTTTACATAAACATTTTTAAAATATCCTTTCTCTAAAATTCATCAAAAATATGCATACTATATTTATATGGTCATTTGAAAATTCATAAACATCATCATAAGAAGAAATTGAAATATTTATTTAAAACAAAGGATTTCATAAGGTAGTTACGGTATCCTTACATAGCCCCTTATCACATCTGCATATGACCTAAGTGTAAGGTGTGCTAAGGTGAGAGAATCCAAGGGAGGCTCGACCAACATCGCACGAGTAGTAATTTCTATCAGTTTGAACTTCTCACGAAGGCGATTCCATTCTAGCTTCACACGATGAAGTTCATCTTGGGTTTGGTCTAGAGCAAAGCCCAGTGGTGCTACCTCCTTCCCAAGTTATGTTAGATGGGCTTCGATCGGTCCAAGACTACTGGGTGAGGCCATCAAATCTTCTTTCTATATTAATTAACCAAGATCACTTGTATTTAGAGACAATAATCAAAATGTTTAGTTTCCAGCTGTCATATTGACCAACGATCATATAATAGTCAAAACCCAACAGTCTTATTTTAATTATACTCATGTTATGAAATGAAACAGTTTTGTTGAGTACAAAATAAAATAACACACAAAATTAGGAAATAAGATTTAATCAAAATTTCGGGTCGTTACAAACATGATGGTCACCAAAATTTTAGATTTTTATATATGATGTAGAATTTTATTGGCATTAATCTTGGTTAGGAGATTCTTGACAACAATAATGAGCACACAGGATCACCTGAGGCATTTCGAGTGGTACCCTTCAGTAGAGTTGGGTATTGGGTTCTGGATGGATTCTAAGTGGTACCCTCCAGTAGTTCTAGGTAGTGGGTCCTCAATGATTTTTGAGGGGTACCCACCAGAAGATATGGGAATGGGTCCTTGACAAATTCTGAGTGGAACACTCCAGTAGTGCAGGGTAGTGGGTCCTTGACGAATTTTATAGTGGAACCCTCCGACTAGGCTAGGCATGGGTCCTCAAATTATTTTTCAGCAGAAGCTTCCAATTTAGCCGGGCATGGTTACTCCACAAATTTCGATTGGAGACCTTAATTAGAGCTTGATAGTTGGTACTCGATGACTTCTAGAGTGGAACTCTTGAGTTGGGTTAGTTGTGGGTCATCTACCGATTCCTGAGTGGAACCCTACAATCGAGCTCGACATGGGTCCTTGATGAATTTTGAGTGGAACATTATAATTTATCTAGGAAGTGGGTCCTCAATTACTTCTAAGTGGTACCCTCTATTAGAGTTGGGAAATGGGTTATCGATGACTTTTGAGTGGAACTATCTAGTGGAGATGGGCAGTAGATCCTTGAGGACTTCGAGAGTAGAACCTTCTAGAAGTGAAAGGAATGGTTTGTCTACCGATTCTTAAGTGGAACCCTATATTTTATATGGGCATAAGTCCTCAACTACATTCAATTGGAACCCTCTCATAGAGTTGGTTGGTGGATCCTCAAAGAATTATAGAGTGGAACCCTCCTACCAGGCATGGTATGACTCCTCTATTGACTTTCAGAGTGGAACCCTATGATTATATCATGGAATGGGTCCTATATATACTGATATTGTGTCTCCTCAAATGTGTGTCACTGTGAAAATTCAAGGTTTGACGTGTTTGTTTACTTTTGCGCAGACACGTGAGATATTGGGCATCATTGAAGGACTTTTGAAACTATTGGAAACTTTTCTTCCTAGGATAAGCTATGAGATGGAGATCCCCTTTCTCTATCATTTGTGTTTATTTTGAATGAGAATATATATATATATATATATATATATATATATATTTGTATCCATACCTTTTTATTTGGTTACGATCTTTGCATGAGATAGAAAGACACATGAGGTATTCCACTTTCGTTGCGTGTTTTTATTCACATAGTTTGATGGGTTCACTCTCCTAATTGGGGTGGAAAAGACTTTATTTTTAGTTAATATACTCACCATGTTGAACCCCCTATGTTTGGATGTATTTTCTTTTTATCTTTCACTAGGTTAACCTACACCTTTTTACTATCTACTATCTTTCTATTCTTTTTCTATATCTTACCTCTATTCCTTAAGCTTTCAGGGAATCCTATTAGGTTTGTAGATACTAACCCCTGCTTGGCCTTTTCTGAAAAGTGTTGTGTCCTATTAAGATGATGGATATATCAAATGTGTTTATAGAGGATCTTTGGAATACTTGGTACTTTGGACCACATGTAGTGGTTACAACGTCAAGATAAGGAGCTGGGCTCTCTCAGTGTTTTAATTTCCAAATTTTTCTAGGATTGAACATATTTTTGGTTGGACATGTATTTTCCCATTTACTTTTTAGTTTCTACTATCGTACTCTTATACAACATAGAGATTTTTCATGACTGGTTTACTTTCTAGATGTTTCATCACTTTATTATTATTCCTATGCACTTCTACATGAAGATGGTCGAATGTGTGTATACAGGTAGTTAGAAAAAGTCATCCCATTTAGGATATTCCTTTTCACGATTGTCTCCACCCCTAGACTATGGAGGCAGGCTTGGGGTAGTTGTGGATTGATCCCCAACATGGGATGGGACATGACAGATTGGTATTAGATCTAGTTGATTCATTGATACATTATTTGGAGTATCCCCTTTTTGAGGATTTGGTTCGGATAAGTGCAAGAATATCATTTTTTATCGAGTGTGAATCTAAGGAATGGGAATCTAGTGATGGTATAAGTGATTGACGTATCCATTCAATAGTACATTGACTGCCTTCTTGTTGACTTGACATACCAAGAAATTGGTTGCATAGATCAATAGTATATGCATAATACAGGATCAAGTTGTTGACTATCCTTGAGTCATCTCCCCATTGTTGTGATATATATATATAAATAAGTTCAATTGACTAAGGTACATCATGATCACTTTTGAGATGACACTGTGAAGACATACAGATAGGTTATAGACTTCTGTATCATGATGATGATACAATGGGTGATGAGGCCTCAGTTTATGGTCTATCCTACAAGATCATTTCTTCTAGGTGAGATGGAAGAAGAACCCCTTCATATCGAGTATAAATTGGTTCTAGAACAGTATGATAAGATGCAAGTTGGCTTACTGCAATTCGTGAGTTTCATCCCCAGAGGCCACTGAGGTTCCACAATGATCTAGATCCCCAGGAAGCAAGTGTTTTTATTGAGTTGGTGATCTGATTTTACATACTTTTGTAGATCCCAACTGATTAGATGGTTTCACTCAAAACCAATACTTTTCATATAGAATTAGTTGGTTCTGGTGGTACCCGAAGATGACAAACCAATTTTGTGTGTGAATTGTGGTTTCTGGAGAAAGTGACCATACAAGTTTTTTGTTGATCCAGAATCCCTTCTCAGGTAGTTGAGGTTTGGAATGATCCTATGGTTTGGATATAATACTTAGATAATACCCCTTTAGATGGTGGTTATCATGGTGAGACTTCTATATGGTGATGTAGAGTGTCAGTGGAGCCCTGTGTTGGTGATGTTTAACATGGCTTCAAATATTCAAGAAAGAGAGGCACTTCCCCCACTGAGACACATTCTTGCGATGTGATTCAAAACAATGTGGGTTAGTCAGTGCAATCCCGAAGTGGACATTATTGAGGTGCATTAGAGGATTTCCACTGAATTGTGTGTTTGAGATTCTTAAAATGTGATAAGGTGTCGAAGAGAGCCCTGATTGTGGTTAAGAGGTGGGAAATGGAATGTATAGCTTCATGTTATAGAAGTTTGTGTCTTAGTGGATTTGAATGTGGTTTGGGGTACGAAATGTGTCTCCACTACTTCAACTACAGTTATGGAAAAGAGTATTAAAAAAAATTCCATGGATCTAGCCCCTTATCAAGGCCTATTAATACCAATTGAGGCCTTTTTTCTCAACACTTGTGTTGGAGGCTTCTACAGAGAGTAGCAGTGCACCCATTTCTGTCAATGGTGTGACTTGACTCTGTAATGAGAGAGAAAACCTCACACGAGATATTTTTATAATAACTGTAAGACTCAATTATGTTTTCCACCATATGGGCTGGGTGTTTACCATCAATACTCATATGATTTATACGAGTGAATATGGTAGTTATATCAGGATGTGAAAGGTGTTTTCCTCTTTTGACAAGTATTGATCACCAGAAAAGACATGATGATCTCATTTATAAGAGGTTACAACCGTCTTATCAATTGGCCAGTATTCCTATTGTTTAAGTGTATTCTATGATCTCTTAGTTTCCCATGATAGTGGAGGAGTATAAGGGAATCCTTCTTGAGGAGGTGAAAGTTTTATCTCACCTGTAATGCCCCAACCCCAGTTCCCCAAAGTCGGTGCATTATTTTAATACATTGGCATGATTACAAGGAATCAAGTCCTGAAGGACCTATCGGTTTAGCAGTCTTGTAAAATAGATTACATACATGAATGTTACATTACACTTTATAACATACAAAAACAACATAAATAATCCTTTATGAACACCATTATTCCCTTGGCTTAACCCTTCATATCAATCACAATACACTTCTTGGAATCCTGGGAAAATAAAACATAGAAAGGGGTGATCTCAAACGCTTAGTAAGGGTAAGTAATATAGCGAAAACTTTCAAAAATAAGCTTAAACATTTAAGGAAATGTATAAAACTAAAACAAAATCCTTTTAAACTTGAACTTTAGCATAATATGGCAGAAATAAAATGAAATAATTCCATTTAATTATTCACATGGATATCCTACTAATCGAATAACCACATGCAATATCAATAACCACTTTCATAACGATGGAATGCATAATGCCAGACTATCATAACCACGTAGCCAAGGCCTCGTGCCAAGAATACAAATAAGATTTTGTCAAGGCCTCATGCCAAGACACTAGTTTGTCTCATGAGACCTACCGATGAAATTTTTTTAGAAGATACTTACGTTTAAAATTGCTAAAATATACTCGAGTGTTTTTCTAAAAACATTATGCAAGCTTCTGAAAGCAAAATAACTAATTCTGAGACTGATAAACTAATTACAGGCCATGATGAGTCCGCGCCCAATCCCTTCTTATCTACCACACTCGAGATTTGGGTTTTCTGAAAACATTTTTAAGCTTGCGTTAAATATGTATACATTTGCACTGGATTTTCATATATTTGAGAGAAATATCTCTTTTTTGAAATCATTTAAAAATCACATAATTATAAAATAAAACATTTACTTTGAAAATATTCTTATAATCTTGTAAGGGAAGCTTTGACAATTTTATAATGTCGGAAAATAGCCGCACCCACCTTATAAGTTAAAAAAAGACATTCTTACCTTAATTCTGTCGAAAAGGTTAAAAAGGACCTTGTTTGGAAAACGACGGAAATATTACTTTATAAACTTCTTATAAAAAATCAAACAAGGGTATAAATGAATTCAACCCATATTATGTAAAATAGTAATAATGTTTTAAAATAAATTTATAAGAAACATGGATGTGGATGATAAAGAGGTCCCAGTAGATAATTACGTATAAACAACCTCAGATAATGAAGAGATCGCGAAATAAACCCTTACCAATTTGGTAACTTACGAAACATACACCCCATGAAAGAGATATCATACAATGAATATGTAAATACACATAAATTAAATTTTATTACACAAAGAATGCAATTATTGGCAGTACATACACCACACAAAATTTAATACTGGAAATATGGTAGAATCTCATGGGAATAAGGAGTGAGATGAAAACCCCTTACCTTGCACTTTACTTTTGTCGAGGGTACGTTTAGCCTCCTGTATAAAGACTATAGTATGTTATTAAATTATAATAGAACCATATTAATATTTATGATATCATAAATTAATCATTTATGACCTTTTACTACCCATTTAATAATAATTTCCATGTTATATTAATATTTCGGGTAATAATCGCTTTCTTTATCGTACGTGTTTTAACTTATTACTCTTGATTGTATCACTTAGATCATGATTTAAATACTTCCAGAATATAAAACATGATTTATTTATCATATATATTTAGAATATAAAAATTTATAATAGACATATATATGAATTGGAAAACACCGTTTATGGAGATGGTAGTCCGTACGTACGCATAAACGCTGTTTCCGTTTTCATATAGTATTGAACGGAAGTAAGTGAATAAGATATATGTAAGTACATAAATACTTATATAAATAAATAAATATATCTTCAGTATAATTATTTTTTCATATATTACATACTTATTAGTAATATATATTTTTATAATCGTCGATGAATGAACTTGGAAATGAATCACATCGCGTCGTGGAGACGGTAATCCGTATGTACGCACGTGTGAAAATATCATTATTTTGATATTAATATAATATATAATTGAATGGTATATAATATATTCCAAATCCTTATCATGTTATATTTATTATTTACATCAAATACACATCATTATTATACCCATCCAAATAATAATGTATTGAATAACAATTACACCACGACGTGGAGACGGTAAGCCGTACGTACGCACGTATGTTGACATGTCATTCAAAGGGTGGATAGAATAATGAATTTGGATGTAACATAATTATAATAACATCATATTATATAGAATACAATGGATTTATTATTTTATAATGGAAAAAACAAAGAAAAAGGAAGTGGAATAAGAAAGGAACTTGAAAGAGGGTGGTGAAATCATTACCTCTTCTTCGGGTTCTTCCTTTTGATTTGATCAAAAGGGCTCCTTAGGTTGGCTTTATGATAAAAATAATGCCTCTAGGATTAAGGGAGGATAGTTTAGAGGGTATTTGGTCAGGGTTTGTCTGAGACAAATGGATTAGAAGATGTGAATTAGAGAGAAGGGGGAGTGCCCTTTTATAAGAGGGGTGAGGGGTACCTTAGGAAAAACTTAAAATATTATTATATAATAAATTAATACTTGGTTTATAATGGATAAAAAGTTTATTATTTAAAGTATAAGGTGGGGATAGTTATAAAACAACTCAACCAATAGGGTTTAGATAAGTTTATGTTACCATTTTAACCTTATCATTTAGATTTAACTTTAAGTTAAATAATTTATCTTTTATCGTGTCTTCTTGTATTCTTACACTATATGATTAATAAACTTACTATATACTGCCAATAAAACCCCAATTAGTTCATCAATGTCATATATATTATTATATAAGTCTTTTGGCCGAAAATTATGTTTTTAGGACCCTTATATCAATTAATAATATAATATTTGTTTTAAAAACTATTTTATGTCAATTTTGACACTATTTGGTATTTGTTTTTTGTTAAAATAATAACAACATGATTACTTAAAAAAATACATTAAATCAATCCTAACATGTCATATTCAGCAATAAAATTCATGGATTTCATAAAAACTTTGAAATTATATTTTTTTAATATTTATAATACCATTTATTTGATTCTTTCATGAATAAGGTAATTACTGCATCATCATTATTTCATAAATAGATTTATTTATTTAATGTCTAAAAATTATAAATAAAATACTATTATGTAGAATTTTTTTTATATTTAAAATTAATAACTAAAGTCAAAAATATAATATATATTACCCTATGTAAAATTGTTTTTCTAAAAGATATATGATTATGTCATTTTTGTATTTACTTTAACTTAATTAATATAAAGTGTCATTATCACTTACAAGTGGATCCGTGGGGTCCCAAAATCGATCCAAAGATGCCCATGGTTGGAAATGTATCAACCAATAGGGTTATGACATGTTTTGGGGTAGATTAATGTTGTTATAATATTATTTCTTTACCCTTATTTACCGGATTTACCCTTTAACCATGGTAAATAAAATATTTACCAAAGTAATTATTCAAAATGTCTAAAAATAAAAGTTACCTATTTAAAAATTTTGGACCTCCTGATTCCAAATATGGAATCCAAATTTCTAAATTCAAAACATAGAAGTGGAAGAAATTAATTAAAAATTAATTCCTGTTGTTAAAATAAAAAGCGTGTTTTTAAGATATAATAACTATCAAAAGATTTACAGTTGTTTATGTCTGGTTTAAATGTGAAATTATGTACAATGACCAAAATTGTATTAAATGGTAAAAATATATTCTAAATATACTTTAAAACCACTCAAATTCATAATTTATCACTATTAATTATTTTGATTAAAAAATTTGTTTTTAATTAAAATTTATTAATTTTCACTATTCATCAAAATATAAAAGTTATCCGAAAAGTTCCAAAATTTTACCCTAGGATAATTTCGATATTTGGAATCAAAAAATGAATTCCATTTTGAGAGATAAAATTTATAAAATTTCAAAAAGTGGGTATTACTATTCATAATGACTAGTTTGATTGGTTGTGGTGTGTGTTAGAACTCGAAGTTTCGTACAAAACACGCTACTGTATTATTAAAAGAGAAGCGTACCATGGAATCTTGGGGTGTTACATTCTCCCCTACTCCAATAAATTGCGTCTTCGCAATTTATTCTCGATATTGGAAACATGGGGTTGACATTTCAAAATATCTTAGTTGAAATCCCACATCGAAAAATGGATTAATGAGGCCTCTATTTAAAATAAAGAGTGGTAAGTATAAAGGTTAACAAAAATAACACATACTAGGGTTACATGAAGGAAAACATGGATATGGAAGAAAAATATAACAATCAATATCTGATGGAGAGTGATAGATAACATGGCTATGAAAATGCCAACAATCACAAAGCCATAAATTTGTGATGATCTAAGGTACCATCTAGGACAATGCTTTTGTTATATGTTCTTTTTCTTAATGTTGAAGAATTTATTTATGATATTGGATAATATCATAAGGATATATACTTACTTTATAATTAGTGTTTTATCCATTAATAAATTTCTACCATAAACTCATCTTTCACTCCAATTCATAATACAACTCAAAAATACTCTATTTTCCTAATTGTGTAGGGTTTCAAATATAATCATATACCATTTAAATGATGAAAAATATTTTGTAACAACCAGGGACTTCCTATAGGCTAGTGGTAGGTAATAAAGGCATGTCACACTATGATTGTGGGTTCGATTTCTGCATCTTTTTCCGACACGACAGGTTATCGCCGGACCCGCAGGTTTTCCTCTTCCATGACTATAGTATTATAATATTCAAAAAATAATCATAAGAAATGTTTTAACCTTAAACAATACCATCAAAAGTTCAACTTAATTCATTGAAAACATTATAGTTATCCAAAATACCTCTGTCCAGACTCCCTGTAAAAGGTATCTAAATTCCAATATCAATTGTAACATCAGATTCCCCAAACAAAGTAAAGTTTCTCTTATTGTCACATACTGAAAATATGATTACCTTAGTCATATTAAAACATTAATGAAAAAACAAGTACTATAGTACAATCCTTATATATATCACATTATTCTTATAACCAGAATATAGTTCTTGAGTCCAAAAACACAAATACAATAATTATTCAAATTCAACTGTAGTAACAGCATAAGATTTGACTTTCTCCCTTGGCCTTTTCTAAGGTAATTTTCCTTGGTGATTAGGACATTAATTTTCATAATGCCCCATTTCTCTAAAATTATAACATTAAACATTGACAGAAACTTTCTTTCCCTTGCAATCATGATCTTAGTATCCTTTTTCACCACACTTGTAACATACTCCAATTCCCTTCAAGCATTTTCCTAGGTGATTCATTCCATAGTTATCACACATAGGAAAATCCTTCTTTACCTTATTCCCTTTATTCGTCCTTTTCTCAACCATCCTTTCCTTCTTTGGCCTCCAATCAAAGCCATAGGACTCTGAGAATTCTTTACTTATCTTATCAACACATGATACTATTTCTTCATATGATGATAATACATGGGATACTATTTACCTTCTAAATTCTAGCTTAAGACCATGAAAGATATGATATTTCTTACACTTTGGATCATGCGTATTGCTGGAGTTCTCATTCCTTCTTCTGGGTTCCATTTATAAACAATGACATACACTAGATTAGTTTATGAATAGAAATACCTAATCTTGAACTTGTAAAAAACAGAACATAAATTAAAAAGTTTATGGATATAATCTATAATCATAAAAATGTTTTCTTTGAGTAAGTATATACTCATAAGCCCTTCATAATGGTTTGTAAAGAAAATGATAATTATCCTAAGCATATCCCCCGGGAGTGTCGTAACTAAGAGTGCAGTAAGACCCGTTGTCGTGCACTAGTTCCCATTCGAGTCTAGCTCAAAGTGGTGTTTTCAGGTTTTACCCCTAGGTACATCTGTTCCAGATCCACCTGTACCCGTTCGTATCCAGACAGGGATGTATTTCTTGGAAAACTCACAAAATTTCTACAATACAAAAATTCTAGGATGTTCTTCTATACTAATCCTCAAAGTCTATCTTAGGGAGATGTTCTCTAATCAGAGTTTATCTAAATCTAGTTTCCAAGGTTATTTATAAACTTCATTTGATAACAACTATAAATCCCCAACCCCAGTTACCCAGAGTCGGTGCATTATTTTAATACATTTTCATGATTACAAGGAATCAATTCCCGAAGGACTGATAGGTTTAGCAGTCTTGGAAAATAGATTACATACATGAATGTTACATTACACTTTATAACATAAAAAAAACATAAATAATCCTTTATTAATACCATTATTCTATTGGATTAACCCTTCATATCAATCACAATACACTTCTTGGAATCCTGAGAAAATAAAACATAGAAAGGGGCGAGCTCAAACGCTCAGTAAGGGTAAGAAATACAGCGAAAACTATAAAAAATAAGCATAAACATTTAAGGAAATTCATAAAACTAAAACAAAATCCTTTTAAACAAGAACTTAAGCATAATATGGTAGAAATAAAATTAAATAATGACATTTTCTTATTCACATGGATATCCTACTAATCGAATAAACACATGCAATATCAATAACCACTTTCATAACAATGGAATGCATAATGCGAGACTATCATAACCACATAGCCAAGGCCTCGTGCCAAGACTACAAATAATATTTTGTCAAGGCCTCATTCCAAGACACTATTTTGTCTCATGAGACCTACCGATGCAATTCTTTAGAAGATAATTACGTTTAAAATTGCGAAAATATACTCCAGTGTTTTTCTGAAAACATTATGCAAGATTCTAAAAACAAAATAACTAATTTTGAGACTGATCGACTAAATACAGGCCATGACAGGTCTATGCCCAATCCCTTCATGTATACCACACTCGAGAGTCGGGTTTTCTGAAAACATTTTTATGCTTGCGTTAAATACGTATACATTTGCACTGGATTTTCTTATATTTGAGAGAAATATCTCTTTTTTGAAATCATTTAAAAATCACATAATTATAAAATAAAACATTTAATTTGAAAATATTCTTGGAATATTTTAAGGTAAGCTTTGATGATTTTATAAGGGCGGAAAATATCCGTACCCGCCATATAAGTTAAAAAAATAAATTCTTACCTCAATTCTGCCGAAAAGGTTAAAAAGGACCTTGTTTGGAAAAGGATGGAAAGATTCCTTTATAAACTTATTATAAAAAATCAAACAAGGGTATAAATGACTTTAACCCATATTCTGTAAAATAGTAAGAGTTTTTTGAAATACATTTTTATGAATCATGTATGTGGATGATAAAGAGGTCCCAATAGATAATTACGTATAAAAAACCTCAGATAATGAAGAGATTGTGAAATAAACCATTACCAATTTGGTAACATATGAAACATACACCCCATGAAAGAGGTATCATACAATGAATATGTAAATACACATAAATTAAATTGTATTACACAAATAATACAATTATGGTCAGTACATACACCACACAAAATGTAATAGTGGCAATATGGTAGAATCTCACGGGAATAAGGAGTGAGATGAAAACCCCTTGCCTTGCACTTTTCATTAGTCGAGGGTACGTTTAGCCTCCTCTATGAAGACTATAGTATGTTATTAAATTATACCAGAACCATATTAATATTTAAGATATCATAAATTATTCATTTATGACTTTATACTACCCATTTAATAATAATTTCCATGTTATATTAATATTTCGGGTAATAATCGCTTTCTTTATCGTACGTGTTTTAAATTATTACTCTTGATTGTATCACTTAGATCATGATTTAAATACTTACAGAATATAAAAAATGATTTATTTATCATATATATTTAGAATATAAAAATTTATAATAGACGTATATATGAAATGGAAAACACTGTTTATGGAGACGGTAGTCCGTACGTACGCATAAACGCTGTTTCTGTTTTCATATAGTATTGAACGGAAGTAAGTGAATAAGATATATTTAAGTACATAAATACTTATATATATAAATGTATATATATCTCCAATAATATTATTATGTCATTTATTACATACTTACTAGAAATATATATTTTTATAATCGTCGATGAATGGTGAACTTGGAAATGAATCTCATCGCGTCATAGAGACGGTAATCCGTACGTACACACGAGTGAAAATATCATTCTTTTGATATTAATATAATATATAATTGGATGATATATATTATATACATAATCCTTATCATGTTATATTTATTATTTAAATCAAATACACATCATTATTATACTCATCCAAATAATAATGCATTGAATAACAATTACACCACGCCGTGGAGACAGTAAGCCGTACGTACGCACGTATGGTGACATGTCATTCAAAGGGTGGATAAAATAATGAATTTGGTTGTACCATAATTATAATAACATCACATTATATAGAATATACTTGAGTTATTATTTTAGAATGGAAACAACGAAGAAAAGGGAAGTGGAAGAAGAAAGGAACTTGAAAGAGGGTGGTGAAATCATTACCTCTTTTTCAGGTTCTTCCTTTTGATTTGATCAAAAGGGATCCTTAGGTTGGATTTATGATCAAACTAATGCCTCTAGGTTGAATTGAGTATATTTGATAGGGTATTTTTTCGGGGGTTGGCCGATCCAAATGCCTTAGAAGGTGTGAATTAGAGAGAAGAGGGAGTGCCCTTTTATAAGAGGGGTGAGGGGCACCTTAGGAAAAACATAAAATATTATTTTATAATAAATTTATATTCAGTTTCTAATGGCTCCAAAGTTTATTATTTAAAGTCTAAGGCTAGGATAGGTCAAAAAAAAACTCAACCAATAGGTTTTAGACAAGTTTAGGTTACCATTTTAACCTTATCATTTAGATTTAACTCTAAGTTAAATAATTTAACTTTTACAATGTCTTCTTGTATTCTTACACTATATGGTCAATAAACTTACTATATACTGACAATAGAACCCCAATTGGTTCATTAATATCATATATGTTATTATATAATTATTTTGGCTGAACCTTAAATTTTTAGGACCATTATATCAATTAATAATATAATATTTGTTTTAAAAACTATTTTATGTCAATTTTGACACTATTTGGTATTTTTTTTGTTAAAATAATAACAACATGATTAATTCAAAAAAAAAATACATTTTATAAATTCTAACACGTCATATTCACCTATTAAATTCGTGGATGTCATAAAAATATTGAAATTATATTTATTTTAATATTTATATTAATATTTATTTGATTCTTTCATGAATAAGGTAATTACTGCATTATCATTGTGTCATAAATAAATTTATTTATTTAATGTCTAAAAATTATAAATAAAATACTATTATGTAGGAAATAATTTTATCTTTCTAATTGATATCTAAAGTCAAAAATATAATATATATGACCCTATGTAAAAATTGTTTTTCTAAAAGATATATGTTTATGTCATTTTTGTATTTACTTTAACTTAATTAATATAAAGTGTCATTATCAATTACAGGTGGATCCATGGGGTCCCCAAATCAACCCAAAGATGACCATGGTCGGAAATGTATCAACCAATAGGTTTAGGACACGTTTTAGGGTAAATTAATGTTATTATAATATTATTTTTTTACCCTTATTTACCAGATTTACCCTTTAACCATGGTAAATAAAATATTTACCAAAGTAATTATTCAAAATGTCTGAAAACAAAAGTTACCTATTTACACAATTTGGACCTCATGATTCTAAATATTGAATCCATATTTCTAAATTCAAAACACAGAAGTGGCAAAAATTAATTAAAAATTAATTCTCGTTGTTAAAACAAAAAGCGTGTTTTTAAGAGATAATAACTATCAAAAGATTGACAGTTGTTTATGTCCGATTTAAATGTGAAATTATGTCCAATGACCAAAATTGTATTAAATGGTAAAAATATATTATAAATATACTTTAAAACCCTCAAATTCATAATTTATAACTATTAATTATTTTGATTAAAAAAGTTGTTTTTAATTAAAATTTAGTATTTTTCACTATTCATCAAAATATAAAAGTTATCTGAAAAGTTCCAAAATTTTACCCTAGGATAATTTAGATATTTCAAATCCAAAAATGAAGTCCATTTTGAGAGATAAAATTTATAAAATTTCAAAAAGTGGGTATTACTATTCATAACGGCTAGTTTGATTGGTTGTGGTGTGTGTTAGAACTCGAAGTTGCGTACAACACACACTACTATATTATTCAAAGAGAAGAGTACCATGGAAGCTTGGAGTGTTACATCACCATTGAGAGTTTTTTTCCTACATGGAATTGAATTAGGGATGGCCCTATGTTTACGCTATCATATCAGATGACATTGTGTAGCAATGAGAGTTGGAGGTGTGTTTGGAGGAGTCTACAGAGAAGGTGGTTCATAAGACCTAGTGTTTTTTTTTCAGGGAAACCCAATGTATTTAACTAGGGAGGTGGATGATATCTTAATCTCTGGTGTGGATAGACTTCACCCGAACTAGGTTACTATTAGAGGGAGATTCCACCCCCAAGAATCAATGTCCAATTTTCTCAGCGGATAAATACAAAGTGGATCTCAAATATTGACCTCAATATGGGTTTTCACAAACTCCTTGTTTGAGTGGTGGTTGTATCGAGCATGGATTCTGAGATCCGCTACGATTTATTGAGATCTTAGTGATACCCTATGTCTTGTTGGATGCCCCAATAGAGTTCAAAAGACTTATGATATAGATCCATAAACCTTTATTGGTAGGTTCATGGTAGTATTTTGCGAAGTTTACCTAATGTCCTCATTGTGTGATTTGGATTAAGTGAGACACATGAGGATGTTGATAGACATGATATAGGATTTCTAGTCATGTGGTATCTCTCATGGAGTCTGTTATAAATTGGAAGGTTCACTTCTTGGAAAATGTCATCTTAGATATAGAAGTGATAGTGGATTCTATAAAGGTTGAGGTGGCATGATCTTTAGGTCCACCCTGGGTGTGGTCATGGAAGAAGATTCTCAAATAGAGGGTTTTCATCTTTTTTTTGTCGAGTTTCAGTGACTGAACAATTGACCACTTTTCAGTTACACCTGGTGATTAGTGTTATCTACATGCTTTATATGAGGTGGTATGTGCATAACTCATTGTATGATACTAACATGGTTAAGCAGGTCCACGAGAGTGGACTTTTCTTTTTCAAGGATTCGATGGTTTTTGTGAACTGGCCGAGAAATATGTATCATGGGAAAGTGTTTTCCATGAGTGCATGTTTGTTTCCAGCACACAAAACCATTGGGGTAACTCTTGGGAGTGGGAGATTTAGATACAGGCTTAGTGTCCCAACCTTTTTCCTTAGTTTGTACTTTTTAGGAACATAAATCATTTAAGAGTGGAATAATATAGTGACTCTAGTTTTTAGATAGAATATTTGTAATATTTCTAAGAATATTTGCAAATACTATTTCTGAGACGACACATGATTCCAGGGCTCGGTGTGCCCAAAAATAATTTTGTAAAAATATTAAATATATTTTACTTCATGCATGCATAGATTTCCTAAAAAAGTGTAAAATATCATAAATGGAGCGTCAGATCAGAAATATGAGACTACTGTTGAAATTGTAAAGCAGTGTTTACTTTTGGAGTGACCAAATGTTGGTTGGCGTGGGACATCCGGTATAGGAAACTATTGGCAGGTGCATTTAATTAAAGTAAATAATTTATTTATCTATTTTAGAATAAATGACCTAAAAAATTTAACTATATAAATACTATTCTATAGAAAATCTCCATGGTTAGCCACATAACCCTGGAATCAATTATAGGAGCATCCACCCAATCTTCATTAGAAAAAATAAGACCAGACGATGACCAGTGATCAGATCGAGGTGGATCAGTAGAGAGTGGATGTAGCCGACCTCCTTCATATATATAGGGTATGTTCTTCATTAATGATCGATCCCTAATCAATGTAGGTCTCCTAAATTGTTGTTTTCCCCTTTTAATTAAAATATTGAGAATGATCAAATCTGTTTTCTTTAATTTGTGATTAAATAAGCCTTTGCATGATATCGTTTACTGAAATAAATGGTTCTTACAATTTTTTTCTTTTTTATTCCATATTCTCACCCTAGTATCCCAAATATGAAATCGTCGGCCAAGAATGCTTGGAAAAGTATGTTTATCACCTTTTTAATAGTGATTTCCCCCACCATCCATCGTGTTATTCATCGTAGGATCATGAGGCCACGATTCAACATTACTGAGGTAGGTATGAGTATGATCGAACCCCCATATTCGTTGAAAATGAATGAAAAACACACATATAGAAGGTTTTTGGATGGATTGATTGGTAAAATGAGTGGGATAGTGATTTGTGAATTAACCAAATTAGTATTGCGTGTGCAGGTTCTCAATCTAGGTGTGACGAGGAAAATGGTTGATCAGAGGTGGTTTGGGTCAGATTAGGGATCCCCATTTTCCCAGTTGATGCATGATGACGAAGTTTGGTGTGACAAGATCAGTTCTAAGAATAGGTCATGCATGAGGTCTCATGGAAGAGGCTGCACAACATGGAAATTATGGTGACCGAACATGGATCTCTGATGAGGTGGTCATATTTGGTCAAAACTATAGGTGTTAATATTATTTTTTAATAATGATAATAATAACAACATTAAAAATAATGTGTTTATGGTTAATTAAAACAAATGGACTTAATTTAATATGATGAGATCCATGTGAAACTAACTTAATGAGATTAAATTAGTGTAATTAATGTGGAAGTTGAAATTATCACATAATTTTAATAATATTATTTTATCGCAATGAAATAATAGAGGAGAATCATGGAGAGGCATGGGCACCGACCTCAAGCATGAAGAACGTGCCTCATCAAATTTTTTTAAATATTATTAAAATTGAGAAAAAAAGATATTTCATTTTAAGAGGAATTATGGGGAACACTTGGAATTGGGGGAAATAGATAGTTTTCATTTTGGGTATTTATGAGGATAAAAAATGACAATAAATAAATAATATTGTTATAAAATATTATTATTATTATTTATTTTGGTTGCCAAATCTTTTATCGGTTATATCTTTTAACTGGGATGTTGGATTGATTAAAAGTGTGCAGTAGTGTGACCCTATCATCGAGACTGTCATTTTAAGACCAATGTTGAATATTTAATTTGGGCTCATGGTACATGCCCATAGAACAAATAGTAATAATAATAATATTATTATTAACGAAATTTGTATCTAATGTATCTTCTTAATACGATGCAAAAATGATGAAACATCAGAAACATTAAGACTCTAATATTGCGGTATATGTTTGAAGACTAATATTAGGTGTTTAATTATGATTTCTGGATCTATCCCATGAAACACCATTCATTTTTTATATGGTGAATGTGAATTTATCACTGAGTATCCAATTTGGACAAGTGAATATCCTATACTAAGTTTTTCCATGAGGATTATAACAATGTGAATCGTTTGGCCATCATGGGCTATTTTAATAAGTATATCATTGGAATTAAATATTAACCCCTGAACCAAAGATGAAAATTGTGATTTTTTTTCAGGATTTTGGTTGAGACATGTTGTGTAGTCCCCTTATAAACCATGTTGTAGAAAATGATCAGCAAGCCATGTCCTGGAAAGGAAATTTCCAAGCAACAAAGCCGAACCACCCATTGTTTGGGTCCTCCATACACCATGTACCTCCTTTTTAGGAGAATTTAACATCTCGTATCTCTTTTATTCGTACTCATATTTTAGTTCGTGGGTAGCCTATACTGTGAATTTTTATACATATAACATTATTGTACCATTAGTTTTGGATTTTGAGATATGATGCGGAATATTTTAGGAATGAACTCGATTGGGTGATTCTCGATGGTGGTAGTGACCTCTAATGATCACCAGAGGCATTAAAAGTGATACCCTCCAATAGAGGTGGGAAGTGAGTCCTTGATGACTTTTGAGTGTTACCCTCTAGTAGAGATGAGAATTGGGTCCTCAATAACTTGTTACTGGTACCCTTATGTAGAGCTGGGTAGTGGGTCCTCAATGACTTCCGATTGTTACTCTCCAATAAAGATGGGTATTGTAACGTCTCAAAATTTCATTAATGGAAATCCCTCTTGATCTAATTAAATGCCTCTTTATATAAAATGTTTATATAAAATTTCAAATTCTTTGGTTTTATGTTAATAATTGTGACCGTTTCTAATATAGTTATTGAACAGTGATCGCCTGATTAGTATAAATATAGGGCTTTAACAAATCCAATTTACTCAGAAAAAAGAAGTGATGACCTCATCCAGTAGACATTCCCCATACGAAGACCATTTTTCAGAGCTCAGAAAGGAGGTGGCGTCATTGGGCTTCTCTCTTGACCAAGCCCAAGCCGAGCTTAAATATGTTAAGCTCGAGCGGGACCCCCTATGAGAGAAATGGAAGTTGATAGAGATTACCACCCAAGCAATGTTATCCGAGCCACCCCAAGAGTCTGTCATCATCGTAAACCATACTCTTTGGTATTATATGGGTTTTATAAGTAGTTATGTAACAAGACCCTTGCACTATGGTTATGTACATTATTTTTTTGTACATAATAATGAATATACTTTCATTTTATTATTGTTACCTTGTAAATATTTATTTTTTTTAAAAGAACAAATAGTTTTTTTAGTTAATGTTCAAATAAGAAATATATTTTGATGAATTAATGGATTTTTGAATTAAATAATATTTCAATTAAATAAATTTTTATTAAATATAAATGATCGTATAATTTTATGAATGCAATTGTAATTTTTATTAATGTTTGAAATCCATTTTTGTCAAAACCCGCAAATTTTCGATAAATGTCAGGTTTTTTTTAAAAGTGAAAATTAAAATATTTAGAAAATTATTTAGATAAAATAAATATTATTTCTGGAATCAGGACGTTGAAATTATCCAATGGTGAATTTTTCAAAATTTTCTGAGACAGTCAAATTTTTGGGTAAAAAATTAAATACCGTTTAAATATATAATGTGTTTTATGACATCATAATGACCCAATAGTGATTTAATAAAATACTATAAGCTTTATTTTCGTCCAATATCTGTTTTAAAATTAAAATAATGTGGTTTTGGGTTTGTTTGACTTATTTTACAAAGTATTAATGGACCCTTCAAGACTTATTAAACATCTTGTATTTTTAAATTGTTTTCCTTGATAGTGTGACTCACCTCCACATAATAAAACCCATTATTTTAAGAAGTTATTACTTTTTCCATATAAAATATTGTTTTCCACTTCCCTTTTCCAAAAACCATTGGCAAAAACCATGGGCTGCTTTGTGGTTTGGATTAGTTTAATGTGAGGTGTCCCAAACCTAAATAATAAAGAATTCCCCCACCTTTCCTATATAATCCCACCCAAGATCCCACTTCCTCCTCACTCAAATCTTTTTGAGTTCGTCCAAACTCTGCCCTACTATTTCTAGAATCCTCCCAAGGTACCCCAAGCTCCCAAGAATCCTCTCTCAAGCCTCTCTCAAGCCTTTGGAATCACAAATCCAAAGAAGGGTTTTTCTTTCTTTCTCATTTTTGTCCAATTTTTGTAATGTTGTTATGCCCTTTTAATTTCAATTATAAATGTTGGGGTATGGTTTTGAACCTCCCCCATACTGACCTATTTATTTTTGAATAATGGGAGACCCCTTTCTCTCTCATTAAATGCCTCCCATTTACACCCATTACTATATCGAAATTTCGAAAGAAATTTCTCTCTCTTATTTTACATTCAATCAATTATCTTATATCATGACTCTAAATTACATTACAACTATTGGGACATGTATCTATATGAACCCTTACTTTAAATTTCATGTACATATGATGAGATTCTCTTTTCTCTCTCATCAACCATTTTTATGAATTCTTACATCACGCCGTTACACTGCCGAAATTGCACCGATTTTCTAAGCTAATGTAATTGTGTACTGAATACCATGACCATTTCTCTATCAAGGGTATTCAACTTTATGGAAATTTACTTATTTATTATAACATTCCATGTATGAATTCCATATTCCTTTATTTTTGAAAAAATTAATATGTTTTATCAATCCATGTTATATGATCCATGTGGCACACTTTTGCATGAAATGAAATGTTTAAGATGGGTGCGCCCTTATAGCGCTCCAATGTATTGGGTAAAGTATAGTACCCTGATACATAATGTGAAATGGGTAGTTACTCATGCTAATTCATGTTCATCTAGGTTTTACTCATGCTTCATGTGCAATGAGGACTTACTCATGCTCTATGTGCAATGAGCCTTGGCTCATTCTAATTCCATGTTTAGTGTTGTTTCCACATTTCCATGTTATGATTATCATGATTTATCATTACTTTATGTTTATTCTTCCCCTGTGCTCTATTGATATTCCTATTTTCTAACATGTATTGTATTCCTCATGTTATTCCAGGATTATTCCCTTACTGGGCTTTATAGCTCACCTTTTTCTTATGCATATCCTCAGGTTATCCCATGCAATGATAAGTATGAGGAAATTTAGTGGTCATGTAAATGAAGTTTTCAATAATGATGTTGTATTTAATGTTTTAAGTTGTTATGTAATGATCCTAAGCACCAAATACACTATACCTCTCTATATTCTATGTTGTATCAAGTAAAGTTTATGTAATAAATTATGTTTAATTGTGTAATAAAAGATCAGGGTTGTCATAGTTGGTATAAGAGGATGGGTTTAGTTATTTTTGGGATTAAGATTAGAAAACCCTAGTAAAGACTTAGAGAAAATACTAATTAAAATAAAAACATGCCTACGTTTTGGTGAGTATTTAGTAAGTGGTTTATCAAGCAAATATATCCCTGTCTGGATACGAGCAGGTAGAGGCGACTCTGGCACAAATGTATCCTAGGGATAAAACCTGAAAACACCGATTTGAGCTAGACTTGAATGAGAACTGGTGCAAAAAAATGGGCCTTTATACACTCTTGGTTATGGAACTCCTAGGTGATATGCTTTGGTAAATTCACAAGATTAGTATAAACCATTATTAAGGTACAAAAAAATTCCCTAAGAATATATGTTAGAAAGTAGATCATGGATTACATAGACTGAAGCCAATATATTCATATGTAAATGAAATAAAAGTTATTTATAAGTCATGAGTTTTGTCCTAGTATTACCCTTTATGTGTTACCCATAACTTTCCTTTTATTTAGCCAATGGTCGGTAATAGGAGGACTCGGGCTAATAACTGATGTGAAGATCAATGTGATGATTTTACTAATGAGATGCCCAATATGATGGGAGCGGGAATTGAAAACTTTGTCACACTTCTGTCTCAGCTTACTCAAGATTTGAATAGAAACATGGGTCAGGAGGAACGTTCACCCCCCCCAGAAAGAACAAGTCATTATCGAGAGCTTCACAAGACAAATGCCTCATACTTTTAATGGATCATCCGATCCCTCAATTGCTGATAAATGGATCAGATCCATTGAAAATATATTCACCATCCTTAAATGTTCTGAACAAGAGAAGGTTCTCTTGGATTCTTATCATATGGAGGGTGAAGCTGATCAATGGTGGGCACTGATCAAAAATACGAAGCCTAAGGAGGAGGTTGAGGCGTTGGAATGGAAGGATTTCCGGATAATGTTTTTTGATAAGTATTTTATGCGCACCCTCCAGCTTAAGATGGAAAGGTACTTCCTTACCCTCATGCAAAAAGACAATGAATCTATTGGAGCTTATGAGGCAAAATTTACAAGGCTTGCATGCTACGCTTCTGACTTTTTCATTACCCCAGAATACAAGGTTGACCGCTTCTTTGGTGGGCTGAAACCTAGCCTTCAGAAAGCGTTGGTGATCCGTGACATTGACAACTATGAAGAAATTGTCCGATGTGCCCTCAAGGTCAAAATGGATATTATAGAACCTTATGTGTATCATGGGGATAAGAAGCGTAAAGTGGAATTCAATGTTGGTGGTCTGATGGATAAATATTATTGTGCTAAGAAGGTCCATCACCCCACTTGCCAAAGGTGTAGAAATATGAATTCAGTAAATTTTCTGAAGGGGATGAGGGAATGCTTTAGGTGTGGAAGAGAAGAGAACCCAGCTGTTAACTATTGGAAAGAAAGACTCGTGGTTGCGATAGAGGAGAGGAATGCTCCGTTCTAACCTCAATGCATGGTTAATTTCTACAATTGTAAAGAACCATGGCATCATGAACATCAGTGCCCTAAGATAAGGTTATTCGGAGGCAACCAACAACCTCCAAGGTAGCAAGGGTGAGCTTTTTCCATCACTACTGCCGAAGTAAACCTCGACAACGAAGTGGGGACATGTAATCTAGTTATTCATTCAAGAATAGCGAATGTAATTTTGATTCACATTCTACACATTATTTTATATCTTGAAAGTTTAGTAGAACAATCCCAACACCACCACAAATCAATGAAGTGAAGATATCGGTGAGTACGACAAATGGGAAAATCATTGCATCCCATAAATATGACTCCTCCCCTATCATAATCTGTGGATTAAACTTCTGATTAAACCTCATCATACTCTCTCTGGAAGAATTTGATGCAATTCTTGGCATGGATTTTTCATTCCTTATATAGAGCCAACATAAATTTCCGTGGGAGGGAAATCACTCTCCATATGGAGAATCGACCCCTGATTCTTTACATGTGCAAGGAGGAAGATGAATCTTCTTTAGCTCCATCATCTACAGCATAGATATTACTGCCCTATGAGCATGCGTATCTGGCTTAGATGATTGAGTCTAAGGAGGCAACCATCCTAGAAGACATGCCTATTGTAAGGGAATTCGCTGAAGTGTTTCCTGAGAAATTTCCTGGTCTTCCTCCTAGAAGAGATGTGGAATTCTTAATTGATATTATACTAGGGGCATTAATAATATCCAATAATCTATAGAGAATTTATATTTTGGAGCTTGTGGATTTGAAGAAACAACTATAGAATAATATGGATAAAGGGTTTATATGCCCAAGTGATTCACCATGGGGTGCACCAGTCCTCTTTGTCAAGAAGAAGGATGATTCACTGCGCCTTTGCATCGATTATCGTGAGATAAAAAAATCACAATAAAGAAAAAATATCATCTCCCATGAATTGATGACTTATTCAATCATCTATGTGGACTAAAATACTTCTCCAAGGTGGATTTGCGGTCGGGATATTATTAAGGGTGAAAAAGGAAGATATCCCCAAGGCAGTTTTTCATACAAGATACGCGCACTATGAATTCATAGTAATGCCTTTCAGACTCACTAATGCTCTATAAATATTAATGGGGTTGATGAATAGAGTCTTTAGAGATTACCTCGACAAGTTTTTGGTAGTCTTTATAGATGATATTCTGATATACTCCAAAACCAAGGAGGATCATGAGGAGCATCTAAGAACTGTTCTAAAGACCTTGCGGAAGGAGAATCTCTTTGAAAAGTATAGAAAGTGTGAGTTATGGTTGAAGGAGGTCTCATTCCTGTGCCATATCATCACAAGTAATGGAATATCTGTGGATCCCTCCAAAACATATGCAATTGAGGGGTAGCCAAGGCCAACATCGGTAAAGGATCTCCGTAGCTTCTTAGGGTTAGCTGGATATTATCGACGATTTGAGAGAAATTTTTCACGATTTTCCAACCCTCTTACCAAGGTAACTCAGAAGGGAGTAAAGTTATATTGGAGTGATGAATGCTAAGAAAGCTTCAAGGAGTTGAAAAGGAGTCTTATCAGTATGAATATGCACATATTACCCACAAGTGGAGAAATTTTTGTGGTATTCAGTGATTCTTTGAAGAAGGGAATATGATGTGCGCTAATGAAAAATGACAAAGTCATTGCCTATGATTCTAGGAAATTGAAAGTTCATGAACATAACTATCTAACACATGACCTTGAGTTGGCTGCAGTGATCTTCACTTTGAAAATTTGTTGGCATTATCTCTTTGTGGAGAAGTGTGAAATATATATGGACAACAAATTCCTCAAGTATATATTCACATAGAAAAAGTTGAACATGAACCAACAAAGATGGTTAGAGCTGATCAAAGACTATGAATTCTCAATCCATTACCACCCTGGGAAAGCGAACAAGGTGGCGGATGTCATAAGTAGAAAGGACCCAGTGATTCCATCATTGATGATAATTTAAAAGTATCCAATCTTATTAGATTTGATGAAGATGGACATGGGAATCATAAAGAAGGGAACATCATCAATCATTTCACAAATGATTGCTCAACTGTTACTTTTGGAAAGGTTAAAAGATGCTCAAAAAGATTATGTGAGAATTCTGAAAAAAGTGGAAGCTATCAAAAAAGTGAAATCCCCAGAGTTTAATGCTAATGAAGAAGGAATTGTGAGATTTGGGAAAAGACTATGTGTTCCATCAAGTCTGGAGCTGAAGAAGGAACATTTGGATGATTCACATAGTTAAAATTTATTTATTCACCCAAGAAACACAAAGATGTATCGAGATCTCTGAGATCATTGTTGGTGGGATAATATGAAGAAGGAGATCGCTGAATATACATCAAAGTGCCTGGTGTGTCAACAAGTGAAAGAAGAGAGGCAGAAGTCTAAGGGGATGATGCAACCATTTCCCATAATAGAATGGAAATGTGAGAATATCACCATGTACTTTGTCACTGGACTTCCGAAGACATCCAAAGGAAACAATGAAATCTGGGTTGTTGTGGATCGTCGTATAAAGGCTGCACACTTCATTGCTATTTGGGAGGATTTCTCATTGGATCAACTGGCATAGATATATGTCCAAAAAAGTGGTAAGGCTGCACGGAGTGACACTATATATTGTGTCTGATCGAGATCCAAGATTCACCTCTATGTTTTAGAAGAATCTTCAACATGCTCTGAATATTGAACTGAACCTCAGTACGACCTAACATCCTCAAACTGATGGACGATCTGAGAAGACTATCCAAACACTTGAGGACATGTTGAGAGCGTGCTCAATGGACATTAAAGGAGGATGGGATCAACACCTTCCTCTGGTTGAGTTCTCTCACTACTGGAAATAATAGATTTACCAACGGTTGAGAAATGTTGGGAAAGGCTGGACAACCGTTGGTATAACATATACCAACGGTTCTGCCAACCGTAGGTAAGTAAGCCGTTGGGAAAAACATTTCCCAACGGTTTACAGTAAACCGTTGGCATAGGGTGGAGAAAGGTTACTCTATCCCAATGGTTCTTTAAAACCGTTGGGAAAAAGATTTGCCAACGGTTTAAAACCGTTGGCACAAGGGCTTAAAATTATCATGTTTTTCCCAACGGTTTGGTAAATCGTTGGGAAAAACCCCACATCTACTCTTTCCCAACGGTTCTAAACCATTGGGAAAAGTGTTTTACCAACGGTTTGTTGAACCGTTGTTAAAACTAATCGACAATTTCTATGGCAACAGTTTTGAACCGTTGGCATAGCCTCTGCTGGGCAAATCCCCCAGTAGCTCCCCAATTTGCCCAGCAGCTCCCAACCAGGTCTCCAATTTGACCAGCACCACATCTGGTTTTGTGGGTTCCCTCTCATTTTTCAATCCAATTATTGTACCTGCAATAAACTAACACATATATATATAATTATTGTACCTGCAGTAACCAAGTAACACTTACATATAGAGAACAAATTCATACACGTTTAACATATAATGGTAGAACTATACACATCCATAATTAAATTATAAACATACATAATTCATTTAGATTTCAATTTAAAATGTAGATGACAATTATATGTGGAATCTGGAAGTCAATTCATAATTTGATCTGTTTTTTGTATACCATATATTTTTACCTAAAGTAATGTCTGTTTTAAACATAATACATACACCTAGAGTGCTATCGTCCACAACGTGCCTCAGATTGAGGCGGGGTTGACTCATACACGTCACATATGACCCATGGATCGTTGTGCTAATGTATCGACACAATCCGAATGCGTTTGGTCGGTTTTCCGTATGCCAGTTGATGTTTTTCAATTAAAATGACGTACTTTTGAAACAAAAGGCAGAAACTTTGAGTGGTTCCGGCCACACCGCGCCTCAGATTGAGGTGGTGTTGACTCGTACACGTCACATATGACCTATGGATCGTTCTCCTAAAGTTTCAATGGAAACCGAATGTGTTTGGTCGGTTTTCCGTATGTACTTAAATTGTTGTCCATTTTAAGCAAAAGAGACACAGTTAGAGCGGTGTCGGCCACACCGCTCCTCAGATTGAGGCGGGATTGACTCGTACACATCACATACGACCCGTGGATCCTTTTCCTAAAGTATGGACACAATCCGAATGCATTTGCTCCGTTTTCCATATGTCACTTGATGCTTTTCACTTAAAATGATGTCCCTTTGAAACAAAAGACAGACACTTTGAGTGGTGTCGGCCACACCGCGTCTCCAATTGAGGCGGGGTTGATTCTTACACGTCACATATGACCCATGGATCGTTCTCCTAAAGTTTCAACGGAAACCGAATCCGTTTCGTCGGTTTTCCGTATGTACTTAAAATGGTGTCCGTTTTAAACAAAAGAGAGCCACTTAGACTGATCTCGGCCACACCATGACTTGGATTCATCCCGGGTCAGCTCGTACATGTCACATATGACCCATGGATCATTGGGATAAATTATCAACAAATTTGGAATGCGTTTGGTCGGTTTTCCGTATGCCAGTTGTTCTTTTCACTTATAATCCTGTCCATTTTAAACAAAAGAGACACAGTTAGAACGGTGTCGGCCACACCGCTCCTCGGATTGAGGCGGGATTGACTCGTACACGTCACATACGACCCATGGATCCTTGTGATAAAGTATCGACACAGTCCGAATGCCTTTGGTCGGTTTTTCGTATGTCACTTGATGCTTTTCACTTAAAATGACGTCTTTTTGAAACAAAAGACCGACACTTTGAGTGGTGTCGGCCACACCGTGTCTCCGATTGTGGCGGGGTTGATTCGTACACGTCACATATGACCCATGGATCGTTCTCCTAAAGTTTCAATGGAAACCGAATCCGTTTGGTCGTTTTTCCATATGTACTTAAAATGGTGTCCATTTTAAACAAAAGAGAGCCACTTAGAATTATCCCGGCCACACCGCGACTCGGATTCATCCCGGGTTGGCTCGTACACGTCACATATGACCCATGAATTGTTGAGATAAATTATCAACAGATTCGGAATGTGTTTGGTCGGTTTTCCGTATGCCAGTTGATGATTTTCACTTAAAATGACGTCCTTTTGACTTGAAACCACCGTGCAACATTCTAATTATTATTCGTGACGTGTACGCGCAGACGACACGTCAATCGGACGTGCGGTTTGCGCGGTACGGCTCAATATTTGTGTTTTAAGTGATGCGCGCGCTTCGTAAACGCGCGTGAGGGGGGTCCAAACGGGCCAAACGATGTCGGAATGGCCTAAAATCAGACGACAAATACGGGTGAGTGATTTCTGAAGTGGTCGACTAGACGGCACGTCAATCGGACGTGTCCTGTGCCCGCGGTGGACCGAGAACGCAGTTCGGGTGTCATAAACGGCCAGAACGGGCGTCCAACGGTCAAATTTATAGCGGACTACCTCGGATTGAGCTGAAACCACCGTGGAACATTCTAATTATTATTTGTGACGTGTACGCGCAGACGGCACGTCAATCGGACGTGCAGTTTGCGCGGTACGGCTCAATATTCGTGTTTTAAGTGATGCGCGCGCTTCGTAAACGCGCGTGAGGGGGGTCCAAATGGGCCGAACGATGTCGGAATGGCCTGAAATCAGAAGACAAATTTGGGTGAGTGATTTCTGAAGTGGTCGAGCAGACGACACGTCAATCGGACGTGCCGTGTGCCCGCGGTGACCGACAACGCAGTTCTGGTGTCATAAACGGCCAGAACGGGCGTCCAACGGTCAAATTCATAGAGGACGGCCTCAGATTGAGCTGAAACCACCGTGTAACATTCTAATTGTTATTCGTGAAGTGTACGCGCAGACGGCACGTCAATCGGACGTGCGGTTTGCGCGGTACGGCTCAATATTCGTGTTTTAAGTGATGCGCGCGCTTCGTAAACGCGCGTGAGGGGGGGTCCAAACGGGCCGAACGATGTCGGAATGGCCTGAAATCAGACGACAAATACGGGTGACTGATTTATGAAGTGGTCGAGCAGACGGCACGTCAATCGGACGTGCCGTGTGCCCGTGGTGACCGACAACGCAGTTTTGGTGTCATAAACGGCCAGAACAGGCGTCCAACGGTCAAATTCATAGCGGACGGCCTCGGAATGAGCTGCAACCACCGTGGAACATTCTAATTATTATTCGTGATGTGTACGCACAGACGACACCTCAATCGGACGTGCGGTTTGCGCGGTACGGCTCAATATTCGTGTTTTAAGTGATGCGCGCGCTTCGTAAACGCGCGTGAGGGGGGTCCAAACGGGCCGAACGATGTTGGAATGGCCTGAAATCAGACGAAAAATACGGGTGAGTGATTTATGAAGTGTTCGAGCAGACGGCACGTCAATCGGACGTGCCGTGTGCCCGCGGTGACCGACAACGCAGTTCTGGTGTCATAAACGGCCAGAACGGGCGTCCAACGGTCAAATTCATAGCGGACGACCTCAGATTGAGATGAAACCACCGTGGAACATTCTAATTATTATTCTTGACGTGTACGCGCAGACGGAACGTCAATCGGACGTGCGATTTGCGCGGTACGGCTCAATATTCGTGTTTTAAGTGATGCGCGCACTTCGTAAACGCGCGTGAGGGGGGTCCAAACGGGCCGAACGATGTCGGAATGGCCTGAAATCAGACGACAAATACGGGTGACTGATTTCTGAAGTGGTCGAGCAGACGGAACATCAATCGGACGTGCCGTGTGCCCGCGGTGACCGACAACGCAGTTTTGGTGTCATAAACGGCCAGAACAGGCGTCCAACGGTCAAATTCATAGAGGACGGCCTCCGGATTGAGCTGAAACCACCGTGGAACATTCTAATTATTATTCGTGACGTGTACGCGCAGACGAAACCTCAATCGGACGTGCGGTTTGCGCGGTACGGCTCAATATTCGTGTTTTAAGTGATGCGCGCGCTTCGTAAACGCGCGTGAGGGGGGTCCAAACGGGCCGAACGATGTCGGAATGGCCTGAAATCAGACGACAAATACGGGTGAGTGATTTCTGAAGTGTTCGAGTAGACGACACGTCAATCGGACGTGCCTTGTGCCGGCAGTGACTGACAACGCAGTTCTGGTGTCATAAACGGCCAGAACGGGCGTCCAACGGTCAAATTCATAGCGGACGGCCTCAGATTGAGCTGAAACCACCGTGGAACATTCTAATTATTATTCGTGATGTGTACGCGTAGACGGAACGTCAATCGGACGTGCGGTTTGCGCGGTACGGCTCAATATTCGTGTTTTAAGTGATGCGCGCGCTTCGTAAACGCGCGTGAGGGGGGTCAAACGGGCCGAACGATGTCGGAATGGCCTGAAATCAGACTACAAATACGGGTGACTGATTTCTGAAGTGGTCGAGCAGACGGCACGTCAATCGGACATGCCGTGTGCCCGCGGGTGACCGACAACGCAGTTCTGGTGTCATAAACGGCCAGAACAGGCGTCCAACGGTCAAATTCATAGAGGACGGCCTCGGATTGAGATGAAACCACCGTGGAACATTCTAATTATTATTCGTGACGTGTAAGCGTAGACGGCACCTCAATCGGACGTGCGGTTTGCGCGGTACGGCTCAATATTCGTGTTTTAAGTGATGCGCGCGCTTCGTAAACGCGCGTGAGGGGGGTCCAAACGGGCCGAACGATGTCAGAATGGCCTGAAATCAGACGACAAATACGGGTGAGTGATTTCTGAAGTGTTAGAGCAGACGACACGTCAATCGGACGTGCCGTGTGCCCGCGGTGACCGACAACGCAGTTCTGGTGTCATAAACGGCCAGAACGGGCGTCCAACGGTCGAATTCATGGCGGACGGCCACAGATTGAGCTGAAACCACCGTGGAACATTCTAATTATTATTCGTGACATGTACGCGTAGACGGAACGTCAATCGGACGTGCCGTGTGCCCGCGGTGACCGAAAACGCAGTTCAGGGGTTGTTCAGGGGTTGTTCAGGGGTTGTTCAGGGTTTGTTCAGGGGGTTGTCCGGGGTCCAAGGGGGAGGGTGGGGGGGTTGTCCGGGGGCTATCCGGGGTCCAGGGTGGGGGGTTGGGGCTGTACGCGGGGCTGTCCAGGGGGCTGTCCACGGGGCTGTCTGGGGGGTGTTTGCGGGGTGTTCGGGGTCCAAGGGGGAGGGGGGGTTGTCTAGGGTCCAAGAATGAGGGGGGTTGTCCAGGGAGTTCTCAAACACACAACCACTAAAAGACAACAACATCCATAAAAACTGGCAATATATAAAAATAACTCAACTCCAATACTATACTACGAGTCTAGATAAAACCAACAACTAGAATAGATTAAACATCAAATCTCAGTAATATAAGTCAAAAATGTAACGGATCAATATGTCACACATCAGCATCACCATCACCATCATCATCATCATCATCACCCTCGTCATCATCCTCCTCATCGTCCTCCTCATCGTCCTCACCCTCCACAGCGCCTTCCTCCTCGCCTTCGCCCTCCTCCTCGCCCTCCTCATCTCCCTCCTCTTCCGCATCAGACTCCTCGCCATCATCATATTCAAGATGGACATCGGTCTGACCACCACTGGAACTGACACTTGGTGCACCATATATAGAATGTATCGACGACATGTATTCATCAATCGCTGGGCTGGCCTCTACTGGAAGTGTTGGACGTAGAACTTCAATAAATTTCATAAATGCACTGTTTGCCCTAGCAGGCTGTTCTGCCGTCTCTATGGCCCTTTTCTCAACCTGTTCTGCCTGTGCCCTAACTTTCTGTAGCTCAGTGGCACTACAACTCGTACCTGAGGCAGGCCAATACCTCGTCGGGGCTATCCTAGGTCGGCAGCGTACTCTGCCAGAATGATCATCTCCCAACACCTGATGTAAGTGATCAGATGGCCCAAAATTGTCTGCTTCTTGGGCATCGAGGGCCTCTAAAGCATCCTGTTACAAATATAAATATATTATTAAGTTACGAAATAGATATTAAAATATAAAATCAACAGATTAAAACTTACAATCTGCTGCTGAGTCGCTTCGTTGACAGCACTTCCATCCTTTTTTCGTCTACTCGAGCAAAACAGTTTTGCTCGAGGCACACGTCCTTCAATATTTTGTACTTGCCTCTACAATGACATTGAAAACAAAAGTTATATAAAAACTTTAGCAAATGATTAAATAATTGAGGAAACAAAAGAAAATGTATGTCGTAAAGAAAACTTATAAACAATTGTCATACCTGCTGCCTCTCATGATCCGGCATCGTCGTGCGTCCTAGTGTATGCAGGTATTTTTTTGCATCAATGTTTTTTTTATTTTTTCCTGATGATTCCTAAATAAAATTCGATAATTCAAAGGATAATATTAATGCAAAACTTGAAAGTTATTATTTAAATACCTCAAATGTAATTCATACCTTAAACTGGGTACTTGTCCAATGAGTAATCATCTGACGATACTGCTCTATAGGACAATCATCCACGACTGGTACCGCCTCTAACTCAGTGCCAACTCTAGCACGCCAGCCAATATACAGCTCATGCTTGTAGGCTCTCCAAAGCTCGCCTAAATCCTTTAGACGTTCCAGTCGTGCACCCTCATCATCAAGAAAATTAAATCGAAGCTGAAATCAAAATATTAATTTATATAAATACAAAAATAATTAATGGCATTAAATACAACAGATTTTTTTACCCATATCTCTGCCCAAGCTCTATCTTTGACCTCATGTGGCAAATGTCTCCACGACAGCGGGCTGACGGGAATGATGTCAGAGTATTTGGAAAGCGTCGCCAGAAAACTCCGACATTGCTACTCTGTTTTCTCAACCATCTGATTGTCTTCATTATATTCCACCATAACCTGTGTGCGACGGTTCCACACCGAACGCATGCGTGTACGCCCCCGCCCCCGCCTCCTGTCAGTAGATGTATCTGTCATGAAAGAAAAACAAATATTTTATCAAAACATGTTATAATGAAAATAAATATTGCTATAAAAATTTGTTATGGTTTTATAAATATACCTGCGCTAGTCTGATCAATGAGTGGCGCCGGATCCACAGAACCTGATGGAACACCCTCTGGTGGAACAGGAGTCGAAGACGATGGAATATAAAAGCTCGGAGAGACAGAAGTAGAAGGAAAAGAAGATGGAACAGCTGTATGACCTGATGCTGACTGGGGAGTGGGAATCATCATGGGATGTGAAAATGATGGGGCACAAGATGCAGAAGGTAGCGAAAACATGGGAGGCCTAAATACCCCGTGTGTCCCTAACGACACACCGGGATCAGAATGTGGGAAGGCTGAAATGTCAGTGGGAGGGGCAGGGTCTAGTCGGGCACGCGCAACTCTACGTCCACCTCTGGTACGAACCCTCCTCGTACCACTGGCCTGAGTACTAGGAGCAGTACTAGGCTCCTCGTCGAATAACTGTCGACGTAATGGTGGATCCTACAAAAAAGTTTACAAAAAAAATTAATCACATGACATTATATATTCTGTAAATATATATATATATATATATATATATATTTGAAATAAAGTACTCACTGTAGGCACTAATGGTGGAATGCCCATCTCCTCCATCCGACGATTGTTCTCCGCCATTTTTTTACTTCGTCTTTCTTCAATTGGCATCATTTCCTGTAAAAAGAATTCATATAAGTCATTTTGTCATAAACAATTCAATAGGATTGAACTTTAATAGAAAATACATTTAAGTAAACGACAAAGGAAGAAAATAATCATGGTATCAACTACACATGTGAAAAAAACATACTAATGTGTTATTGAAAAAATATAAAACGAACAAGAACTTAATGTGTTATCACATCAGAGCATGCCTCATCCCATAACCATATTAGTAGGGTATCCTCATATGCGATTTACCTTTTTGAATTAATATGCAATTCCTCACCAGGTACCTGAGTAGATTTCATAGATATAATCATCTCACATCCTGTAAGGCTTCATTATGTATGATCATCCCACACCCCCTGGACGACAGCCCCCTGGACAGCCCCGCCCACCCCCGTGGATAGCCTTTCCCACCCTCGTGGACAGCCCCGCCCACCCCCATGGACAACCCACCCCCGTGGACACCCCCTACCCCCTAGACAGCCCAACCACCCCCGTGGACAGCCCACCCACCCCCCTCGACACCCCTTCTCCCTATGGACAGCCCCCCACCCCCTTGGATAGCCCGCCTACCCCCCTGGACACCCCTACCCCCTGTGGCCAGCCCCGCCCACCCCCCCTGGACAGCCCGCCCACCCCTCCTTGACAGCCCGGCCACCCCCGTGGACAGCCCGTCCACCCTTGTGGACAGCCCGCCCACCCCCGTACCCCCCTAGACACCCCGTACCCCCCCCCCCCCGGGATAGCCCCGCCCACCCTCCCAAACAACCCACACCCCCCTCCCCTGCAACCCCACCACCACCACCTAGACATACCAACCCCCCTGGACACCCCACACACCCATCCCCCACCAGGACACCCCACTCAGACCCCCAGGACAGCCCACACCCCCTGGACAGCCTCGCCCACCCCCGTGGACAGCCTTTCCCACCCCCGTGGACAGCCCCGCCCACCCCCGTGGACAACCCACCCACCCCCGTGGACGCCCCTACCCCTTAGACAGCCCAACCACCCCCGTGGACAGCCCACCCACCCCCCTCGACACCCCTTCTCCCTATGGACAGCCCCCCACCCCCTTGGATAGCCCGCCCACACCCTCTGGACACCCCTACCCCCTGTTGCCAGCCCACCCACCCCCCTGGACAGCCCGCCTATGCCTCCTTGACAGCCCGACCACCCCCGTGGACAGCCCGTCCACCCTTGTGGACAGCCCGCCCACCACCGTACCCCCCTGGATAGCCCCGCCCACCCTCCCAAACAGCCCACACCCCCCCTCCCCTGCAACCCCACCACCACCACCTAGACATACCACCCCCCGTGGACACCCGACACACCCCTCCCCCACCATGACACCCCACCCAGACCCCCAGGACAGCCCACACCCCCTAGACAGCACCGCCCACCCCGTGGACAGCCTTTCCCACCCCCGTGGACACCCCCGCCCACCCCCCGTGGACACCCACCCACCCCCATGGACAGCCCCTACCCCCACAATCGATTATCCAAAACATATCAAATTGGTTTGAACACAATCCATAATTCCCACAATCCATTATCCAAACATAGAAAAAATCTCACATGATGCTCGACCATTGGAAAATAATTAAAAATCACCAACACCTCCTTCCAAACATAGAATACAAAAAACATTAACAGAATACAAAAACATTAAAAAATCTCACAATCCATTATCAAATTGATTTCATGAGTAATATCAAATTGGTCTGATTTACATGTTTTGAACACTCTCCTTCCAAACATAGAATACACAAACATTAAAAATCACCAACACCTGGATAATCAATTAAACTACCAACACCTGGAAAAAATCTATTCATTAAAAAAACTACAACAATATGGTTGAGATCAAATTTTACCTATTCGTATGGGGTGTACCTGTTGGGATGGGGGTACTGGTGTTCGGATTCGCGAGAGCAGTGGAGTCAGATGGGGTTCTCCAGAGCAGCGGAGTGAATAGATTAGGGCTCTGTCCGAATGGGGAGAGGAGATTGCGGCCTGCAATTTGGGGGAAACCTTTGCCAACGGTTTATAAAAACCGTTGGCAAAGGCACACATTTCCCAACTGTTTACTGAAACCGTTGGGAATGTGTGAGTTTTAGAAGCCTTTTCCCAATGGTTCCAGTGAACCGTTGGTAAAGGTCTCCTTTTCCCAACGGTTCCAGTGAACCGTTGGTGAAAGGTTTGATGAAATTCTCTTTGCCAACGGTTTTCTTAAACCGTTGGCAAAGGCTCACTATACCAATGGTTTAAGTAAACCGTTGGTATACTACCGTTGGGAAAAGGCTAAATTCCAGTAGTGTCTTATAATAACAGTTTCCACTCAAGCAACCAAATGAAACCATATAAAGCCATTTATGGGAAAAGGTGAAGAACACTGGCGTGTTAGGATGAGGTCAGTGACCACAAGCTTCTTGGACCAGAAATGGTCGACGAAATGGTGGAGAGGGTGAAAACCATTCAACAACATATCAAGGAATCCCAGGGTCGACAGAAGAGTTATGTAAATAACCGTCGATGAGACCTTGAGTTTAAAGTTGGAGACACGGTATTTCTATGCATATCTCCATGGTAGAAAGTCACGAGGTTTGGAAAGAAAGGAAAGTTAAGTCCAAGGTACATCAGCCCCGTCAAGATTCTCGATCATGTCAGGGATGTGGACTATCGACTAGCACTTACACCTACCATAGGCAAAGTAATGATGTCTTTCATGTATTCCTCTTAAGGAAGTACCTACCGGGACCTTCACATGTACTCTCTTCAGAGGTGGTACAGTTAGAGGATGACCTTTCTTATGAGGAGCAACCAGTGATGATCTTAGATCATAGAGAAAAAGTTCTATGAAATAAGACAATGCCCCTCATCAAGGTGTTGTGGCGAAACCACATGTTTGAAGAAGTGACGTGGGAATTAGAGTAAATGATGAAGTAGAGTTACCCACATTTGTTTTATTATGGGATAAGAAAATTTCGAGTGCGAAATTTTTTAAGGGGGGAAGATTGTAACGACCCAAACTCTCATTAATGGAAATCCCTATTGATCTAATTAAATGCCTCTTTATGTAAAATGTTTATATAAAATGTCAACTTCTTTGGGTTTTTGTTAAGAATTATGACCATTTCTCATATAGATGTTGAATAGTGATCACCATATTAGTATAAATATAGGGATTTAACAAATCCAATTTACTCAGACAAAGGAAGCGATGGCCTCATCCAGTATATGTGCCCCATACGAAGCCCATTTTTCAAAGCTCAGAATAGAGGTGGCATCATTGGGCTTCACTCTTGACCAAACCGAAGATGATCTTGAATATGTTAAGCTCGATCAGGACCCCCTACAAGTGAAATGGAACTTGATAGAGATTACCACCCGAGCAATGTTATCCGAACCACCCCAAGAGTCTGTCACCATCGCACACCTTACTATTCAGTCTTATGCGGGTTTTATAAGGGGTTATGTAACAAAACCTTAGAACTATGATTATGTAAATTATTTTTGTATATAATAATGAATATACTTTCATTTTATTCTTGTTACCATGTAAATAGTTTTTCTTATTAAAATCACAAATAGTATTTTTAGTTAATGTTCAACTAAAAAATATATTTTGATGCATTAATGGATTTTTTAATTAAATAATATTTTAATTAAATTAATTTTTATTAAATTTAAATTATCATATAATTTTATCAATGAAATTGTAATTTTTATTAAGGTTTGAAAGCCATTTTTGTCAAAACCCGTGAATTTTTGATAAATGTCAGTTTTTATTTTAAAAGTGAAAATTAACATATTTAAAAAATTATTTAGATAAAATAAATATTATTTCTAGAATTAGGTTTTCGAAATTATCCAATGGTAAATTTTTCATAATTTTCTGAGACAGTAAAATTTCTGGGTAAAAAATAAAATATCGTTTAAATATATAATGTGTTTTATGACATCATAATGACCCGATAGTGATGTAATAAAATAATACAATCTTTATGTTCGGCCAATATACATCTTACCATTAAAATAATATGGTTTTGGGTTTTTTGACTTATTTTACAAAGCATTAATGGACCCTTCAAGACTTATTAAACATCTTGTCTTTTTAAATTGTTTTCCTTGGGAGTGTGACTCACCTCCACATTAAAAACCCCATTATTTTAAGAATTTAGGACTTTGTCCTTATAAAATATTGTTTTTAACTTCCCTTCGCCAAAAACCATGGGAAAAAACTATGGGATGGTTTGTGGTTTGGATTAGTTTAATGTGAGGTGTCCCAAACCAAAATAATAAAGAATTCCCTCACCTTTTCTATATAAACCCAACAAAGTTCCCACTTCCTCATAAATAAAAGGCTTTGGAGTTTGTCCAAACTATTCCCTACTCCCTCTATAATTCTCCCAAGGTTCCCCTATCTCCCAATAAGCCTTTATCAAGCCTTTCTCAAGCCTTTGGAAGCACACTTCCAAGTAAGGGTTTTTCTTCCTTTCTCATTTTTGTCCAATTTTCTTAGTGTTGTTATGCCATTTTAATTTAAATTATAAATGTTGGGGTATGGTTTCTCACCTCCCCCATACTGACCTATTTATTTTTGAATTATGGGAGACCCCTTTCTCTCTCATTAAATGCCTCCCATGTACACCTGTTACTATGCCGAAATTCCAAAAGAAATTTCTCTCTCTTCTTTTACATTCAAGAAACTATTTTGTATCATGACTCTAAATTACATTAAAATTATTAGGAAATGTACCTATATTACCCCCTTAATATCCATTTCATGTACATATGATGAGATTACCCTTTCTCTCTCATCAACCATTTTTATGAATTCTTACGTCACGCCGTTACACTGCCGAAATTGCACCGATTTTCTAATCCAATGTCATTGTGTAGTGAATACCATGCCCATTTCTCTATCAAGGGTATTCACCTTTATGCACATTTAAGTATTGATTATAAAGTTCCATGTATTAATTCCACATTTTTTTATCATGGAATAAATGATTATGTTTTATGAATCCATGTTATATGATCCATGTGGAACACTTTTGCATGAATTGAAATGTTTAAGAAGGGTGTGCCCTTATAGCACTCCAATGCATTAGGTAAAGTATAGTATCATGACACATCATGTGAAATTTGTGTTTAATCATGCTAATTCAAGTGCAATGAGGTTTTACTCATGCTTCATGTGCAATGGGGATTTAATCATGCTCCATATGCAATGAGCCTTGGCTCATACTAATTCCATCTTAAGTGTTGTTGCCACTTTTCCATGTTATGATTATCAAGATTTATCATGCCTTTATGTTTATGCTTCTCTTGTGATATATTGATATTCCTATAGTCTATAATTTATTTTATTCCTCATGTTATTCCATGATTATTCCCTTTCTGGGATTTATAGCTCACCCTTTTCTTATAAATGTCCTCAAGTTATCCCATACAATGCTAAGTACGAGGGAATGTAGTGGTAATGTAATGTATGTTTTCAATAAAGATGTTTTATTTCATGTTTTATGTTGTTATGTAATGATATTAATCCCCAAATACACTAGACCTCTCGATCTTATATGTTGTATCAAGTGAATTTTATGTAATAAATTATGTTTAATTGTGTAATAAAAGACCAGGGTTGTCATAGGTATTTGGTCCTTGATGAATTTCAAGAGGAACCTTCTAGTAGAGATAGGTAGCAGGTCCTTGAATGACTTCTAGAGTGGAACCATCTAGTTTGTATGGGCATGATTCCTCTACTGATACCCATGTGTAAGTCTCTAGTTGAGCTAGAAATGGGTCCTCAATGACTTCTGAGTGGAACCCTCTAGTAGAGCTAGACAGTGGGTTGTTAATGATTTATAGTGTATAACCCTCCAACTGGGATGTGAATGATTCCTATACCATTTCCCATGTGGAATCCTCATGTTGATATGGGCATGATTCCTCAATGACTTATGAGTGTAATCCTCTAGTATATGTAGGTAGTGGGTCCTCAAAAACTTTGGAGTGGTACCCTCTAGTAGATTTGGGTAGTGATTCCTCAAAAACATCTGAGTGGAACCCTATAATAGAGCTAGGTAGTGGGTCCTCAATGACTTCTAGAGTGGAACCCTCATAATGAGATGGGAATGGGTCCTATAAAAATTATTGAGTGGAACCGTCCAGTGGATATGGGAATGGGTCCTCAAATACTTCTAAGTGGAACCCTCCAGTAGAGATGGGCAGTGAGACCTTGATAAATTATAGAGAGGAAACCTCTTACTGGGCATGACATGGGTCCTCCATTGAAAATCAGAGTTGAACCATCCTATTTTACCAGGGCATGGGTCCTCTACCTATGTATTATGGCCCCTTGGATCTATGGAATAGTGAAGAGGAATGGTTTGACTTGGACTATAACTTTTGGGTAGATGACCAAGATGTTGGGAATCTTTGATGGACTTTTGGAATTGTTGGAAACTTTTCTTCTTGGGGTGATTTGTGAGATGGAGATCCCCTATTGGGAAAAAATCCTTCAAGGTACCATTGCAACATTTTTGGGTTGATTGTGTTTGTTGACAAAGAAGTTTTCCATGGTGAATTGTCGAGTTCCAAAGATATTGTTGACAATCCATGTTGACAAAGAACCATGACAAAGTAATGGATGATTTAAAGGCGGTATAAAAGAACAGATACAAGGTGGCATCATTTTATTTTGTTTGCCAAATTTTTGGTGTCCAAAATTTGGAGTTTGGTGAGCATCGCAAAAATAGTATTTCCTTGAAGATATAATTTTAATTTGGAAGTGGTATGAATTTTGAAAAGATAGGATTCATGGATTGGATTTCACGAAGACCAGAAGAATGTTGATAGTGATGCTTCACGATTTTGATAGAATTTTGGTGGGAACTTCAGAGCTTCGTGATTTGAGATGACCTGGCATTGACTTCGTATGGAAAGTTTGAGGGTTGGTGGAATCGCCTATAAATAGGCCTCGACCCCCTCGAGCAAAGTAGAAGAAAAAGAGAGATTTTTCTGAGAAAATCATTTGCTCTCGTTTCGCGAAGGTAGTTCGCGGAGGCAGTGTGCTTCACAAAAGAAGAGCTTCGCGGTGGCTAATCTAACTCCGCAAAAGTTGCTAGCTCTATGTTGGCTCATTGTGCTTTATGAAGAAGTTGCTTCACGATGACTTGATATTCATGAGAGTTATTCACAAAAAGGTGGGAGCTTTGCGAAGGCTTGTTTGAGCTTTGTGAAATTGGGAGCCTCGCGAAGTAGGGCGCTTTGCGAAGGTACGTCTAAAGGTAGTTGCCTTGTGCTCAGAGGCAAAGTAGTATTCATCTATTGATGAAATTTGGACTTCAATAGAACATCAACACACAATGGAGGATGCATTGATTAGTGATAATGAAGAGACCTACAGGTCTATAAACTATGAGTGGATCTTCTGAAGAAGCAGTGAGCTCACTTCAGTTGAGAGAGCAGTGAGTTCTCAAATTGTGAGTGGTTATAAACCAGAAGGGATAGTGAGTCCGCATGAAACTTGTAAACAACAGTGCGCTTATAGTAGAATTGATACATCAGCACACTACCAGTGTATGGTCCTTGGGCGTATCCCAGTGAGTTTAAACAAAGTAAAAATAGCTATATCTTGTGCATGCTTTAAGGTTTGTTCATACTCTGCATCAGGAAAGAGACAGAAGAGGGTTTTTTCTAACAGAAAAACAAGATCAAAATGGGTAGTTGTTTTAATCTGTCATACCCTGATTCACCCCCCTCTCAGGGTATCTAGCCTAGTGGACCTAACAATTGGTATCATATGAAAAGGTTAATATCATTGTTTCTCTCTCAAATGGAGGTCACTTATCATAAGGGGATTCCGATATTTGACATGAAAAATTTCCATCTATGGAAGAATCAGATGCAACAATACTTCATATCATTAGAAATGGTTGTGTTCACAGTAGCAATTCATGGAATAACATCTGATATTAATAGTGGTGCATTATCAGAAGCTGAGCGTAGAGAGTAGGATGCAGATGAAAAAGGAATTAATACCTTATGGGGAGCCCTATCCAATCCTATATATACAAAGGTGATGTCATGACAAACATCACATTCCATGTGGGATAAGCTATTGAATATATATGACTGGAATACAAATGTCAGAGAGGAAAAGTTGCAAGTGTTGTGGAATAAGTATGAAGATCTGAGAATGAACCCGAATGTGTCTGTAGATGCATTATTCAATAGGTTAAATTTTGTAGTGGAAGACATGTGAGGTCTTGAAGAAGTTATTTAAGACATAAAGATAGTGAAGTGAATATTTAGGAAACTTCCACCTTAGTTCAATATAAATGTTTCAGTTTTAGAAGATAATGACCCGAAAGAGCTGACATTGGATAACTTGCACAACATGCTTATTGCATATGAAATGAGAAATGATGATAACGATGCTGTGGAAAAAGGGAAATCCAAAGAGGAGGCATTCAGGGCCATTAATAAGCTCATTATTTAAGATTCTAAGGAACAAGAAGAGACAGATGTGGTGATTTCATTCCTCTCCTCAAACCTTCAAATAAGAAAATGAAAGTTTAAAGGGAAGCTTCCAATTTCTTGTTTTCGATGTGGAAAGGTTGGACATCTTGTGGCATGGTGCCCCAGATAGTTCTAAGAGGATGATGATGTCGATGAAATCTAAATTCACAAGAAGAAATCCCCAGCCTATGGGAAAGGAAATAAAAAGATCAAGATAAATTTCCTTAAGAAGAAGAACCTTCTTTCAAAAGAATATGACAGTTCAGATGAGTCTGTGGTTGAGGAGGTTGAAGAGATAGCGAACTACAAAGATCGTGGAGAAAATTATATGGTGGTGATTACCAGTAGCTCTCAAAATAAGAATGAAACTAAAGATGATGAAGAAGAAGAAGATGTTGAGATAGACTTGGGATTGTTGTGTCTTGAGGCCTGAGATTGGTTGGGTCCTGATAGAAAATCCCTTCATGGGGTACATGAATGGATATTTTGTTCACTTCTTCCTCTAGGTTCCATTTCTAAGCAATTTTACACACTACATTAGATAATAACATTATAATACAAAATGTATAATCCCAAAACTAGTGAAACAATTCACAAAAATTAAAAAATTCAGTCATGGATAATATCAAATTTATAAAAAGTGGTTTTTTGGGAATATTTTCAAATAATAAAAATATTTCCAAATCCTTTATAATTGTTTTTAAATAAATTGTGAATTATCCAAAGTATATCACCCAAGAGTTTCAAACAAGGTGTGTAGTAAAGAATATTTTTGTCTATCTACTAATGCTTGATTCAAGCGCAACACACATTTTTCAGAGTTATTATCCTTATGTACATATTTTCTAGAATTACATCTACTTGTAGTATCCATACAGGGATGCATTGATAAGAAAAACCCAATAATATATTTATTACCAAAACATGAGGATGTTATTATATACTTATCCTCAAATTATATCACATGGTTATAATCCCTAATCTATGATTTACATAATTTAGTTCCCTTTTTTTATTCTAAACTTCATCTGATACCACTATAAATACCCTAACACTATTAGTAATGAGTCAACGGTTACTTTATTA
Source organism: Viscum album (assembly GCA_963277665.1). NCBI lineage: Eukaryota > Viridiplantae > Streptophyta > Magnoliopsida > Santalales > Viscaceae > Viscum > Viscum album. The sequence continues at coordinate 1,220,283,690 of OY728131.1, read as the reverse complement.
CACTGGCATAAGATACAAGAAATCACATCCCAAAGAATTGAAATTTTTAGTAGTCTGAGTAAACAAGATAAATACTTGAAATTAAAATTACATTTTAAAAACATAAATTAAACAATGTGTTTTATTTAAAACACAATTATTTTCATTATCATATCCCTACATATCAATCATATAACAATTTTTAGTATCCTTAGGAAAATAAAACCTAAGAAATGGATGATATCAAATGCTCAACAAATGTGTGTGTACAAAAAAATATATGATGAATAAATGAGAATAATTAATATAGAAATATAAATAAATAAAACACATGCCATTTAGTCAATTACTGGAGCATAATATAGCAGAAATAAATGATGATAAAATAATTCCATATAAATAATCACTTGAGATTAAATCTTAACCATGAATATTATAACAAATTTAATATCCACTTGGAATATAACCAAATAATCTCAAAATTATGGAATGAATAATACAACAAATCACAACCATACCATGGATAATTAGTTCCAAGATAGCTTACATAAATAGGTAAGGACTTGGATAAAAACCCAAGCTAGTTTGTCTCATTAGACCTACTGATGAATCACGGTTATATAGAGGGCCCCACCTATCACTTATTAATTCCAATTAATTCATCATATGAATGTGGTATTACACACACCAAAAAATGGAATAAGTGGTGAATATGGAATATTCCTCACAAAAGTAAAACTGAGATGAGAAACAATTACCTCTATTTCGATTTTTTCAACACTTATTCTAACCTCTTGTATAAAAATATTTCATTAATACACTTGTATCTAAGGACTATAATGATATATATGATAACATATATGATTTAAATATATTAATTTATCACTTGTTTTTAATTTTTTTAATCACACTTTAGGGTGATAATTGCTTCATTTTTCATCTATGATTCGTTTCAGTTGTAGCGCCTCGATCTATGAAAGATTGGAGCCAGTGTATACTACCATTACATTATCATGATTACAAATAATCAAATACTGAAGGACCAAATATGCTAGATTTATTGGTAAACCAAATACATACATGATTCTTATGTTACAAATGAATACACTAATAAGAACAATTTTTTTGAGGATAACTTTATTTCCACTTAGAGTATCCTTGTATATATTTCTTAGTACACCTCTTGGATTCCTAAGAAAAGGAAAAAAAATGGAGAACTCAAATGTTCTATAAGGGTCAAATAAAATATAATAATTAATGAATCAATAAGAATAATCAATATGGAGTGTTAATATCTGAAAACACTTTCTATATAATCAATAAACTGAGAAGGAAGGGCATAAACAGAACAAAAAGGTAAATAACTGAAATCACATCTCATTAAAATAACATGACATGGAATAATTAATATGGAAAGTTAAATAACAAAAAACCATTCCATTTAATAAATAAAATAAGAAGGAAATGAATCCATATATTTTTTCATAGTGAAAATAACATGGATAATAATAACTGAAGAATGAATGAAGGAAATGATTAGTTATTGGATGAAATGTTTTCTAGGTACATGATACCTTTAACATAAATAAATTTCATAATACAGTTTAAAATATAATGGGTGAAAACCCCACTAATTCTACCCAACTAACTCACCCCATTAGACTACCGATGCATTTAAGGGATATCTATAAACAACCCCACCCTAGTTATACCTATCAAAATTATTCCTTATATATAAAAAATCAATTTAATTCATGAAAAATGTACCTTGTTAAATATTCATATTGAGTAAAATTTATTGATTTATTAATATTACCCTACATATAAAATAAATTTCAAAGTTAAATCAATATGTAAAAAAGTTATATGTTTTTGGAAATAATCATATCCATGAAAAATTATATGGATATTTGGAAGAAATTTATAGTTTAATGTTCACTAGAAAGTGAGTATTTTAAGGGGATTAAAAAAATTAACCAAGGAAATGAATTCCAATACTATAATTATCCAAATCAATCATAAACTATCTAGATAAATAATAAGGATAAAATCAATAGAATTTATACCAAGTGGAGTAAAAATAATGGGTCATTTTCATTGATTAATATGAATATTATAAAAATACATTTTAAAAAAAATTCTTGAGGACAAAATCCATTTCATTTAAAAGAGATGAAAATAAATTTTCTTTTAAAATCACTTTTTAAAAATATTTTTATTAAAAAGATATTTGAGAAATAAAAAATTAATCTTCAATGAAGTGATGGCGGGTAATTTTATACTTGCCGTACAAGGTAAAAAGAACATTACTTTTTCATGGTAAAAAGGTTAGAGAAGTGAATTGTTCAAAAAAATACCACAAGATTACATTGAAAACATTTGAAAAGAGAAAAATCATGTATTTTTTTCTTTAAAAAATCATTATGAACTGGTTAAAAATATTTTTAATTTTTTTATATAAAATGTGGATTTGGGAGTAAACAGATCTCTGATCGAAGAGAGAAAGAAAGTCGATTTTTCTTAAAAAAACATTTATAAAACATTTTAAGTAAAAAAGAGTGAAAAATGATACTATTACATGAAAAGATAATGAATAAACAAAGAATAATAAAATTAAAGGGTTTATTAAATAGTGATCATAGAATTTATTTTATTGGAAATTCAAGAATGAACAATCTCAACTAGAATGAGATTATAGAATAAACCCTTAAATTGAAAATTAAGTTGAAGTGTGAATTAATAAATGAATAGATTATTTGTATAAAATGTAAGCTAAAATAAAATAATTTTAAATAAATCAATATATAGTCAAACTCATTATACAAATAATCAATTAATATCAATGACAACAAGGATGTAATATAACCCAATGAAAAGGAATTGAGTTATAAAATTTCTCTACCACTGGGTATGTTTTAAATCATAATCACCATAAAAAAAATACTTCAAATGAAAATATAATTAATATTAATATATTTGTTTAATGATATAAAATAAATTAGGGGCATTATATACACTGCACAGAAGAAATAAGTGGTGAAAAGTTTGTATGCCTCACGAATATAAAAGTGAGACATGAATCCCTTACATTTCAATTCCTTTTGGGTGAAAGTAATTTAAATTCATGTATAATGGTTTTAATGATGTTATTAAAATATACCATAACCATACTTATATTAATATTATCATATAATTTTATTTAATAATATCTGATTAATTGTTTGTTAACAATCTTTCATTATATTCACTATTTTAGGTGTTAATTTCCTAGTTTTTTAGTATGGGTTGACTTTTTTTATTTATTATTATGTATATAATGATTTAATCATATAAATAATGTAACACAAGATTTAATTGTCACATATATTCATTATATATTCATTTATAATAATCCATAATATTTGTAGATAGAATATCAAATGCCCTGTTCATGGAGATGGTAGGCCGTACATACGCATGAACACTACTTACATATCTTTTTTGTACTTAAAATAATAAAAAATAAATTATATAAAAATGTATATTATACTTACAGTATCATATTTATTTCATATATACTACATATTTTTATTTAAACCATTCATTATATATTCCTTGTATAACATAAACGAATCACATCGCTTTGAGGAGGCAGTAGTGCACACATCCAAAAATGATGTTATCGTATTCCAAAAAAAGGAAATCATGGAGGTATGAGTTATATAATAATTAAATAATAATAAATATATTATGAATACAATATATTAATCCATCATTAATTCCATCCTTGAATGGTGGTAAATGAAAGAACAAAACAACATTAGTTTGTGATGTGGTAGTCCGCCGAACACATGAACGATGATTATGTATCCCATTTGATGGATGTGTTTGAAATTTTAGGCTGGTATATAAGCATGTTAACATATAATTATATTTAATATAATTAATTTTCTTATAATCATCATACAAAATGAATACAAGGGGTGGACAAGTAAATGAAATAAAAGTGATTGTTGAAGAACATTACCCCTTATTCGGGTAACTCATTTTGGTTCATACCAAAAGACTTCCTTGGTTTTATTTCTTCTGAAATTGAGTATTTTAGGATGATTTTATAGAATTTTGGAGTTTAGTTTTTCAGTTTTTAAGATAAAAAATTCTTTAGAGCTGTGAATAATTGGGAGTGGCGGGTAACATTTTTATAATGGAGGAGGAGTGGAATTCTTTTAAATATAAAAAGGTAAACACTATTGATTGGTCTCCCTTACATAATGTACCTAAAATAATAATAAATATTAAATAAAATAAAATATATGGTTTAAATATTCCCATAAAATAGGTTTTGGACATGTTTCTAGGTCATTATTTCTCACAAGTTTAGTGTTTAGTCTCTTGTTAGGCTTAATTTTACATTAACCACTTTAATTAATTATAACTGCATTCACTAATATTTTTTCTCAAAAACTAATTGGAACTTAATATAATTTTTGAAATAGAATTTTTACAAATATAGAACACTTTTTTTTTCAAATTCCAATTGAAACAGTTTTTGTAATTAATTTAAATTTGATCTCATAGACAGGATGGGAAATGAGGTTTTTAAATTTTAAATGTTCAAAAGTTTGAAATGTTTTCATATCCAATATCAATGTGAAATTAATTATAATGACATAAATTGGATTAATTTATATATAATTTAACTAATTATACATTAAAACTAATTAATATATAATTTAACAGTATAAATTAATTACCAAAAAATTTGTTTTTAGTTAAAATTCAGTATTTTCCCTCAAAATACAAAAATAAAACTTTCAGAAAAATGCCAAAAAGTCACAAAAATTAAATTTGGATACTATGATTTCAAAAATAATGTTTTTTTTCATATTAAATTTATAAAAGTGTCAAAATTTATATTTAAAATTGGCATGCCATTAAAGAGCAGCAAATAACCTTTATAAAAATATAGCTTTTATGTGTCAAATTGGGTTTATTCTTACCTAGTTCCAATAAAATATATTTGATGGATGTACAAAATATTTTTTCAAATATAAAAAATATATATTTCAATAATATCATTTATTAGTAGTAATTAATTTAATTTATTAAGAAAAAAAAACCTTTGGGAGAACACATTTTTTTATAAAATCAATTTCCCTTTATATTGAATTGGTTTTTATTTTAATTTGTTGTAAAATGGTCAACAATGAATTACTTTTATATTTTTTATACCATATATTTTTATATTTTAGTTAATTCTTTTCATCCCCACCAATTCTAGTGATAGTTTATATGTTTTATATTAGATAATAATATTTTTATAATATATTATTGTTCCGTAAAACTCGGTCTTTTGTTTAATGCAAGACATAAAAGAAAGTCATTATTGTGTGTAATGCAAGACAAAATCATTATTGTGTACATTTTAAGATATATAATATATTAAAATTATTTAAAATATTAAACAAATTCTAAAGTCTTGATAGGTTATATTATTTTCTTTGTTTGGTGTTGCGTGTCATACACGATATCAAATATAAAGTTACTCTTTAAGAATTATCAATGTGTTACATTTTTTGCAACTTAAATAAATTGTGTCCTTTTAATTTAAACTATATCTTGGTAATATAGGGGTTTACTTTTGGAAATAAATTCATTTAAATCCCACATCGTGAAGATATTTAATAAAATATTCAATTAATAAGAGAGAATGATAAGTACAAAGGTCACATGAAATAATATATAACTTGGTGTCTAAGTAGGATAAAATTTATGGAATCTGGAGATATGAACATAGAGGAAAAGTGTAAATATTTATTAGAGGGATGGAGGTTATTGATAAAAAACAATTGAATGATGAATCTAATGTTTAGGGCCTTAAATCTATAAATCTATGATGATTTAAAAGACCAGCAGTTTAACAAAAATTATGGTATTTGGACAAAATTTTATTTCTAGATAATTTTCCTAATATTGGGTAATACTTTTATTAACTATGAATATAAGTAAATATACTTATATGACATATTTTTATTTCATAAACACAATTTTCATCCATTGTATGTGATTTTATTAATTTTAAATTCATCCATTACCTCATGAAATTGATACCCAAAAATTAAATCTGATGAATAATGCACTAAAATTCACTTTTAATTAACTTTGAGATCCATAAAACAAGTATTCATATCTATATCTAACTATTTTAGAAAACCAATATGGTTAATAATTTAATATATAATCTTAAAAAGTAACAATACTGGTTCATCATTAATATTTATTCATCAAATTTTTTAATTGAAAATAATTATGCATTAACCAGGACATCACATTGGCCAGTGGTAGGAAAAAACCCTTTATCATTCTTTAGTCTTGGGTTCCAGACCCACCTCCCTATAGGTGTTCCTTTTTATAAAAACATGTTAATATAATTTAAAAAATAACTATAATGGACATACTTTAAATTTACAAGTTAAATACCTTTTGTATAAGGTTTTTAATGCAACATATTTACTTTTCAAATCTTAATAATCTAATTTTACTATTATTAATACGTAATTAATTATCACATCAACACTAATGATTATAAACACATTTAAAACCTTGCCTCTAAAATTTAAGTTAATTATTCCATGAATATATTTTCCACTAAAACAAATAATAAACTAATGAGTTGTATTTCCATAAATTTCTTCCAAAATATCATTAATCGTGGTAGACACCTATTAAATAAAACAAAAAAAAGAGGTGTTTAAGTTTTTTAACTTATTATCAACCATAATCTCATAATCTTGGGATGAAATCCATGAATATTATGCTAATGAATACATATATTCTTTTATGAAAATCCTCAAAGTCTATTCTATGGTTATGTTCTATAATCAATGTTTTCTTCAATATAGTTCCAAAGTTGGCAACTAAAATTCCTTTGACACCAACTATTGCTCTTAGATCCCAATAAGCCCAAATCGAATTTCTACTACCATTAAATTGACCCGAATATAAGGAATCAAATACCAAAGGGCAGAAGAGTTTAGTAGTATTGGTAAACCAGATACATACATGAGTCTTATATTACAAATGAATACATTAATTACACCATATATTTTTCATGGATAAATTTATTACCACTTAAAATATCCTTTCATATCTTTCTTAGTACACTTATTGGATTCCTGAGGAAATGAAATAAAATAAGGGTGTGATCAAATTCTCGTTAATGGTTAATTAAAATGGAAAAAATAATGAATCAATGAGAATATAAATATTGCATAGAAATATTAGAACACACATTACATATAATCAATAAACTAAGAAGGAATTTCATAAACTATATAGAATGTTAAGTAGAAAAAACACGTGCTATTAAAATAAATGGATAAGGAATAATCAATATGGAAATAAAAATAAATGAAATCCATTCTAATTTATCAGTAAACTAAGAATAAAATGCATCCATATAATTTTTCATTGTAAAAATATCATCGCTAATAATAACTAAATAGTGAATGAAGGCAATGCATAATTATTGGATGCCATGTTTCTTAGGTACAAGATACCTTTACCATAAATAACTTTCACAAGATAGTTTAAAACATAATGGGTGAAAAACCCACTACGATTATCAAACTAACTCATCCCATGATACCACTGATGCATTGAGGGGATACCTATAACTAGGCCCTACCCATGTCTTACCTGTCTAAAGCATTCACCATATATCAAATAATCAATTTAATTCACAAACAATGCACCTCATCAAATATCCATATTTAGTAAAAGATATATATTTACCAATATTTAACCAGATATCAAATAACATTCAAAGGAAAAACTCTATCTAAAAATGGTATACATTTTAAGAAATATTCATATCAATGATAAAGGATATGGATATTTGGGGAAAACTTATTTTACAATGATCACTGGAAAGTGAATATTTTATGGGGACTACAAAAATAAATAAAGTTATTATCAAAAAAATCCTTAGAAAAATAAATCATAAACTGTCTAGAGTAATAATAAGGTTGGTATAAATTCAACATATCTCAAGTGAAGTAAAAATAAAGGGTCGTTGTCATTTCAGAATAGGAATAATCTAAAAATATCTTATAAAAACTCTCTTGAGGAAAATATCATTTTGATTTTAATTTTTTTTAAAATAAATTTTCTTTTAAAATCAATTTTTAAATTTATTTTATCAAAATTATCTTTGATAAAATTCAAAGTAAGCTTCAAATAAATGAGGGCAATTAATTCTATACATGTCGTATAAGGAGGAAATAATATTCCTTTTTCACGGTAAAAGGTTAAGAAGTATTTTTTTTTCAGAAAGAGGCCAGAATATTCTTTTAAAAAATTTGTAAAAGACCCAAGGCGTAAATATTTATTTATGAAATCATTATTAACAGGTTAAAATAATTTTTTAAAACATTTTTATAACACATGTTTTTGAAAGAAAATAGATCTCTAACCGAAGAGATAAATATAGTCAGGTTTTCTTAAAAACATTTTATAAAACATAATAATTAAAAAATCGAGGGAAAATTGTACTATTATTGAAAAATATCATGAATAACCAAAGGATTATAAAATTAAAGGTTTTATTAAACATTTATTATATTATTTCCTTTAATGTAAATTCAATAATGAAAAATATTTATTAGAATGAGATTGTTAAATTAACCATTAAAATGAACATTAAGTTGAACTGTGAATTAATCAATGAATTGATTATGTGTATCAACTATAAGTACACATAAATGAAGTGTGAATACTTAAATATATATTCAAATTAATTATACACATATTCATTAAATATTAAGGACAACAAAGAAGTAATATAACCTTATAAAAAGGAATTGAGTTACGAAAATTCTTTACCACTTGGTAACTTTTGAATCATACACCCCATGAAATAAATAAATCAAATTAAACTCTAAATACCATGAATATAAATTTATTAATGTTATAAAATTCAATATGTGAAGTATATACACCACAAAAAATAAATAAGTGGTGAAAATAGAATATGCCTCATGAAAGTAAAAGTGAGATAAAAATCTTTTACCTTACATTTCATTTTGTGAACATCCTTTAAATTATGGTATAATGGTTTTAGGAATGTTATTAACTTATAAAAAAAATCATACATATATTTATATTATTATAAATGATTCCTTCATAATATCTTATTACCCATTTTTTACAATCTTTCATTATTTTAACTATTTTGGGTGTTAATTGCCTAGTTTTTCGAGTATGTTTTTACTTATTATTTTTTTTCATCTTATGTTGATAATGATTTAATAATCTCAAGAATGTAAAAAATTATGTTTTTGCCATATATATTCAGTATATATTAAATTCCATGAATCCATAGTACTTTTATATATGAAATGAAATGCACTATTGATGGAGAGGGTGGGTCTTACATACAAATGAACGCTACTTCCATTTCTTTGTTGTACATAAATGAATGAAAATTAAATTATATACATATGTATATTATAATTATATTATCATATTTATGTCATATATGTGACATATATTTTTTAAAAAAATTCCTTTGTACATTTCTTTTATAGCATAAATGAATCACATCGCTTTGAGGAGGCGGTAGTCTATACATCCACAAATGATGTTATTGTATTACCAAAAAATGGAAAGCATGAATATATCAGTTATATAAATATTATAGGAGAATAAATAAATTTTATATATAAAATATAAATCCTTAATTATTTCTAATATTTAAAGGTGGTAAAGGGAAGGATGATAGACCTCAGTTTGTGAGGCGGTAGTCCACCGTACAACGAATAATGATTGCACATACCATTTGATCGATGCGTATGAGTGTGTAAGATGAAATAATAGAATAAAAAATATAATTATATTTAATATACTTAGTTTATTAAATAATAATTTTATAGAATAATAAAATGTGTGGAGAAATAAATGAAATAAAATTAATCTTTGAAGAATGTTACCTCTTATTTGGGTAACTTCTTTTGGTTTATACTAAAAGGGTTCCTTCGTTTTCTTTCTGCCCAAATTTTGTCTTATAAGATGAAAGGAGGTAAGTAAGTAGGTTATTTTTAAAGGTTTTGAATTTTCCAAAAGGAGTCATATGTGTGAACAAGTGGGGGGGGGTGGAAGGGTTCCTTTTTATAGTGGAGGTTGAGTGACATTCATGTAAATATAAAAAGGAAAACACTATTTACAGGTCTCCCTTAAATCATAAGCCTCCAATACTGTTAAAAATTTGATAAAATAGAGTATATGATCTAAATATGTCCACGAAATATGTTTTCTTACTTTTTTCTAGGTCATTTGTCCCCTTATGTTTAAGGTTTATTCCCATGGTAAGCTTAATTTTATATTAATTATTATCAATAATTTTAACAGCATTCACTAATATTTTTGGTCAAACACTCATTTCAACTTTCAAGAATTTATAAATTTTTAATATTACAAATATAGAAAAAATTTTATAAATTAAAATAATTTTATATTTATACATTAATTTAAATTTACTTCTGTTGACGGGATGCAAAAGTAGGTTTTTAAAGTAAAAATGTTCAAGATTTTGAAATGGTTTTATATCCAATTTCAATGTGATATAGATTCCAATGACCTAAATTGGATTAATTTATATTTAATTTTACTAATTATACTTTAAAACCAATTTATATAAATAATTTAACACAATAAAATATTTATAAAAAAAATAATTTTTCAATTAAAATTCCGTATTTTTCAGTATTCATCAAAAAATAAAACTTCCTAAAAAAATACAAAAAATTCACCCAAAGTAAATTTGGAAATTTCACTTTAGAAATTGAATTTTTTTTCATATTAAATTTATAAAAGTTTCAACATTTATATTTAAAATAGGTGCACCATTAAAAAGCGGGAAAATTTCCATTATAAAAACCTAGCTTTTATGCGTAAATTTGGGGTTCTTCTTATCTTATGCCTATAAAATATATTGTTTGAATGTAAAAAGTATTTAATTTAATATATAATATATAAATATTTCAATTAAATCATTAAATAATATAAATTAATTTAATTTATTAAGACAAATTCCTTTAGGAGCATAAAAATAGTTTTTTTTAAAACATTTCCTTTATATTTAATTCATTTTTATTTTCATTTCTAATAAATACGTAACAAATGAATTAATTTTATATTTTTATAAAAAATATATTTTAATAAGTTATTTAATACAATTAATAATGTAAAATTTAATAGCTATTTTATATCTTATTATTTAAAAAAACAATATTTTAATAATATACTACTATTCTGTAAAAGATGGTCTTGTGGGTAACACAAGCCATCAAAGAAAGTCATTTTTGCATGTAACTCAATAAAAACTTATTATTTTATTCATTTAAATCAATAAAATATATTAAATATATTTAAAATTTTAAATGTATCATAAATTATCAAGAAGTTATATTCCTTTCTACATTTGGTGTTACCTGTCACACACACTGTCGGATAAAATTTTACTCTTTTAGAATTTTTGGGGTGTTACATTAGTAATTTCAATCCTTTTAATTAATCATGGTTATATCATCTATATAATTTTAAACATGATATAAATGTAATATATATTAATTATATATGTTTTTATGGTAATCTATAAAGGTTAGAGATAAAAAAGGATTACACTGTTCATGGAGATTGTAGATCATATGTATGATTGAATATTTTCTCCACTTTTTTCTGATTGATAGAGAAAAAGAAAAATAAATTTTAATTAAACGTTTATAATCATTATTATTTCACATATATAATTTATATTTATAAAATACATTTTTATTACCTTCCATGTAAAAATAAAATGAAAACAATTCACATCGGTACGTGGAGGTGGTAGTCCATACTTACGAGCGACATTATTTTCTTACAAAGGATTGTAAGGAACAAATATAGAAGTGATATTATATTTCTAGATGTATTTTTATATCATTAATATCACAAATATTAGTTTAATTTATCATTACTACATTCCATATAAAGTGTAAGTGGAAAACGTATCACAGCACTTTGGAAGATGGTAGTCCGTTGTACATACAATAGACATTGTTGTATCCCCCATGAAATAGAAAGTGAGAATATATAAGTGGTATAATATTTTAATAAGTATAATAATGTCATATATATCATATAAATATGTTTAATTCGTCATTAGATCCACCCTTTGAAGATGGAGATGGAAGACAAATTACATCGGTTCGCGAGGCGACAGTCAGTTGTACAAATGATCGGCTGTTTTGTTTCCCATTTGATGGAAGTGAAGATGGATATGAGTGATTATATTAAAATAAAAAAATATAATTATATATTATATAATTGTGTTATTTTATATCATATTTTAAGATTATCTTATGGAGGTGTAAGAAGAAATAAAATAAATATGCATGTTTAAGAAGTTTACCTCTTTTCTGGAGGGCCACTTTAGGTTTATACCTAAATCCTTATGATGAGGGATATATAATAAAAATAAGTCCTATAGGATATGGGATAGGGAATAAATTAATGTTTTTAGGTAGGAAATGGATGAATCAAAGGGTTTTTAATGTATGAATAGGGGAGGAGAGGGGGTAAGCTTTTATAAGTGGGGGATATGACACAGATGGATATTTTGAAAAGATAAAGTGGTACCCATGTTTTTATCATGAACCAAGGCCAAACAAATGAATAATTATAGAGATTTAGTGGTTATATGGTCAAAATATGGAAATATTATTGAATTTGGAAAAGTTTTATGTCATTTAAACCCCTATATTCTCTGTTTAACACCCCAATAAACCCTTTTTTACCTTAATCATGATAAATAATTTTTACCATATTTACAATTCATAATAGTAAAAAATTAATTTGAAAATATTATATTATATAATTTATTATTATTAAAAATATATAAACCATTTTTTAAAAAATTCAATTCATAGAAATGGAATAATTAAATTTAAAATAATATTCGCAGACGCGACAGAAAATCCATTTTCTATGAAAACGTTATTATGATTATGGAATGTTTTTTACATTAAAATTGAACATAAAATTGATCCCCATGACTTAATTTTGTTTAATTTTTATATAATATATCTAATTTAACATTAAAAACAATTTAAAATATAATATAAATTTGTAAATAATTTAAAAGTAATGATAATTTTTATTAAAAATCTGTATTTTTCACTATTCATCGAAAAAATAATCTATTCTGAAAATTATCAAAAATTCACCCAAAGATAATTTTTACATGTATATTTAAAAAATAAATTTCATTTTATAAAATAAATTTTCTTAAATCTGTAAATATTTATTTTTAATTATCTATGGAAATCACGACTAACCTTTTTTTTAGAAAAGTATTAGTTTTTATAATTTTTTTTATTTCAAACAATTCTTATTTAAATTTTAATAAGTAGATTAACATTAAATTATATAATACATGTGTAAACCATATAATTTTAATAATATTTGTAACTTACAACTCACTTTAATTTTATATGGGTATACTATATTATGGTTCATTTAGACTAGGGGTTGTGTTCTATGCATGCTATAAAAAGGATTCAATTTATTTATTAGGAAATATATAATTTTGTCCCAGTGTGTCATATTATATTCTTAGATTAGTGTTACGTGTAATATATTCTTACAATGATGATGTTTATCTTCTAAAATATTATGGCATACACTAAAACTAGTACCACTTTTTATCACCCTCAAAGAAAATGATGTGACATAGAAGAGGACAAAAATGAACCTGAGGTAGCCACCTTAGATGAAAAAATTAAGCTGGAAATTGAAGTCAAGTATTTGTAGTAAAAAGAAGAATACAAGAAAACCAGTGGGATTTCCAAGCCAATTAGTATAATAATTGGAGCTTAATGGGGGATATTTTGATAGTATGTTGGAATATTCTCTGGAGGAATTCTTAGTAGCTCCTCATGAAGAAAAAAAATACCAATCTATTACAAATAATGAATTACTAGAGGATCCAACATAAGCGGAAGAAATATAGATATAACTGAGGCAACCCCATATATAATCTATATACCTCCATTTCATAGAATATGCACTACTGATGAACTCATTTGTAAAAGGGAACCTATTGAAGAAGAAGACGACTAAGAAAGTCATTGGAGAAAGTAACATGTGGGGGTTATTACCACAAAAACCCAATCTACTAATGAACTAGAGATAATACTAATATTTTCAAGGTGTGTAAATTCAAAAAATAACCCCTCTTATGGGGGAGAAACTCAAAATTATTTTCCCTTTCTCTTTATTTTTTAATTTTCTTAATTTTGAATAAAATCTATTATGTCCGTTATGTTTTCTTTAGGATTCCAAAAAATGATAGAAACATATGATATTAGCTCAGAATTTATAAAAATCATCCAAGAGAGAGCCTAAATAAACCTTCAATACAAATAAAACCAAGGTGTATATATCCTTTCAAAAATATTTATTAATACTATTCTTTGTGAATTTTTACTTGGACTTAATTATGAAATTGTTTGGGGGAAGGGATTAATCATTTTTAATACTATTTATGATGTTTATTTTAGGATATATAAATATTAAAAAACAATAATAATGTTATTTTATTTCGATATTTTTATTATCAATAGTGTTTTTAGGCTATAAAAAATGTTCTTTAATGATCTCTTTCCAAATAAAAGTGTTTATTCTAGTTATAAGGGATCTATGAATTCTAAAATTGATGAAACAATTTGATTAATGAGAGAAAATTATATTAATTTATAGATATTTTGATTGGAAAATAGGAATAGAAGTTTGATTGAAAATACATTTGTGGAATGGGAAATTTAACATGAGGGGACTTGATGTTTGAACCTGAACCTAGTAACATGGTCTTTGGAAAAAAATAACACCTCAAGGGAACAACTTAAAATTTATAAATATATACCCTGTGAAACTAGTGAAAAATGGGAAAATGGGATCCCATAATGAATTTCTGAGATATTAAGAACATGGTTTGTGAGTAATGACATTTTTTTAAATTCAATAAGTTCTTTACACATATGTTGTTAGAAAAAATTCAATAAATTACATAATTTTTCAGAATTTGTTCAGTCAGGTGAAATAAATTTTAAACATAGATGAAGAATGGATCAATTTACTTATAAAAAATTAATTTGAGTTGTATCAATGAAGAGTATATTTGAAATTGGGTATATAGAATCTAGGGGAATGTTATAACTAGAGGTGCTTCTTGTTAAAAATTCAATTCCACTTACATATTATATGTTTCATTCCTAGAACATGAACTTGAAATTGAATGAAAGTAAGGGAGTGGATCTACATAATAAAGATGGAAAGTATTTTTCAAATAATGGATGAATAATAACTTTCCTTTAGTTCTTATTTTTGTATTTGGACTAGTAATAAATGTCTCTTTGTTCATATTTTTCAATAATTGAATCCATTGTATTGTCCAGGTGTGTAATAATTCATTTGTGGAGGTATAAAGAAGCATGAAATTTCCAATATGTTTTTTGGTTTTTATAAAAATTAACCACCTAAATAATTTTTATCCTAGTTGTATCATAAAATTTTCAAAATTAGGGAAATTTTAAATTTATTAGAAAAATGTCATAAAATATAATTTTCAATAGTTCTTAACATTTTTGGATTTTATAATCAAAACCATATATTGATTCAAATTTTGGAATTATATTTTTATAGGCTTTCGATTGTAAAATTATTTAGTTTTATTCAATTTTTGAATAAATCTATAATTTATTTTTAAAAATATATATTGTCATGAATTTTAATTGTTTTATTTATTTTGGAATTAGATTAAATACATATTTTTTTTGAATAAATAGGCTAAAATTCATGATTTGATATTTTTTTAAATTAATATATATATTTGACACACTAAGAATCATGTTTTTTTTACTTTGCAGATCAAAAATAAAATTTTGTGAAGGGATTGACCAAATTTCCCTCTTTTAATGATAAAGATACCAAAATACCTCTCTCTATCTAGTAATGTAATCATATGAAGACACCCAAATGACTATGGCACCACCCATTGTAAGATACTACAAGCGAGAGTCATTAATTTTCATAGACACACAATGGATAACTCCTCTTCCACTCTGATTAACTGAAAATGTATATGATAAGTTACCAGGATGAAGTACCACAAGAAGTGAAGATGAATTTCCATGAATTATTATATGATCATGACATATGTTTAATCTATTAAGTGGACATGTTACCAACTACCAAGCCACTAAAACCCAATTATCAAGCAGCCACACCTATTGAAAATTATACATGAGCCTACAACACCAGATCCCTCCATCCTAGAGAAATGATCCTCCCAATTCAAGGGAAAATATTTCTACATAATTACATGAAATGTGGCTCATAAATCCATGCTTCATCAATATAACTGTTACAAACCACAGAACCATGTATTTGTCTAAGAAAAATTGATTTTAATGGAATAGAGAAATGATCCTCCCAAATTCACATGAATACCAATTCATACTACCTATTAAAATAATCAGATGATTATAATGAAGAATTGGATGAGTTTGAAAGAAAATATGTGCACTATGTTCATTCACTGTGATGGTCCAAGTTTGAGGGGACCCCAAGCCTTACCACCCCCAAATATAGGTTTTATGGTTTTTCAACACATAGTGCTTTAGGAAATTCTTAAATGAGCTTGTTAATAATATATATGAACCAAATCACAGAGCCTCATAATAATAATCCCCAATCTCAAGCACGAGCTTCACTTTTTTGTCTAATCTAGTCCACACTTAGCATGATAAAATAAGAGTTAGACCTTTTTGATGGAATAAACATGACCAAATGAGAAAATTTCTAATCCCAAATACAAGACTCACAATAAAAATATAGTATCATATTTTCTTATAAATCCAAGAATGATATTATAATTGATATGTGACTTGTATTCAATAATTGTGATTATTGATGTCCTTTGTTTGATTTCATTGTATAGTTGAAGACAATGATGGCTCATTCATTCCCATTACACAAACCACATATTTGAAGGTCCCATTATATTTAATGTTTTAATTTAAGACTCAAGAAAAGTCTCTACATCCAATATCCCTATCCTATTGAAGAAGTATATACAAAGCCCATTGTTTCTATACCATAACAATAGATTGAAGCTCTCCTATGTAACCCAAGATCATGATGTCCTATTCCAAGTGCAGCTTAAGCTCGTCATTTCTCACATGTAAAATCTATTAGATCAAAATTTCTAATTACCCATGTCTAAGACCACTTCTTCCTTATCTATCAGACTCGATCGAGGTCACTCCCTTATTTACAAGGCATTCCCAATAAAATAAAAGAAGGACTTGGCCAACCCAATTTTAGAAGACTGAATAACATGTACAAAACCTAGGACCAAATCAATATGAAAAGTTAATTCATAATTATACTAAGGTTTCAATAAAAATGTGCATTATCTTCCGTATATAAGAAATATGAACCACAATCATATTCTAGAAGAGCTGTATTGCATTAAAATTATTTTTACAACGATTCTTCCATAATTCATATGGAATAAAATCATGGGATCATTGAAACCAAATTCATTTATTTTAATACCAAATGTGTTAGGTTAGAACTATTATTTATAAAGGGATGGGGAGAGTGAGATAATTATATTCCCTTTATAGGACAAATTCCTTAAATTATATAACATTATTCATTATATTTTTTGTGAAATTATATTATCCTCATAAATTATATATATATTTTTGTGACAACTACCTTAATTTTTTTATTTTGATCTCTCACTTCCAGGATTATGGAAGACTAACTCAAGGATTTTCCCTGGTATAGATCACATGGGAATTTAGAATCATTATCTTTGATTCTAAAATTTCTAATTTTTATCCTTAAATGTAACGGTGAATGGGAGACAAATGGATAAATGATTATTATCTGCTCTCTCCATTTTCTGGTGGAATATCCAATTTATCATATTATGTATCCCTCCCTTCTCTTGATCTATATAATATACTATATTTTTTTGGATCAAGAGATAAATGAAAAACAATTAGATCTAGGTGAAGGGTGGTGTATTATTTCTAGTTGGGGAATATTCATTAGATTACACTATGAAAGTGGTGAGATAGACATGAATAGGAAAGTATCACATGTGTTCCCAGTCTCAAAATTTATAGAGATAAGTGAAATTAGTGAATTATAATGATAATATTGTTGGGTTTGAATTTTTTTTATTAGGATGGACACTACATGATCAAACCTAGGACCATTCCCTTTCACCTTGACTTTATATGTTTGCTATTTTCATTTTTTTAATTTTTGTAATAATAAAAAAAACCAAAAAATATCATTTTAACCCATATCAAACTTTTAATAATTTAAATAAAGAAAATACCTATGTGATCAAGATAGTAAAGAATTAACCCATGACGCTATGAGTACGACCCCAGTCAGTCCCACTAGACATCATTCTAGGATTTTATAAATTTTATAAGTAAGGAACATGATAGATTCTCATATTACTAATTCCATTTCCCTGGATTTAGTGGAGAAACTAATTATTTATCTTTTATTTTTTAAATAATTTACTATTTTCATATTAAGAGTAAAAAAAACATGATCCTCACTCCTATACTCAGATTAAATTCCCACAAATCCAGTTCATATTTACTCTTATTTTGGAGTAATACAAGAAATTTGAAAATAGTTATATTATTCCTAAGTGTGAAATATTAGATATAATAGATTAACTAACTTAGTTCTATAAATCCCGCCAGATGTTGGATGGGAATGATATGAAATTAATAGTTGGGATGAATTGTTCGCCGTACTAGACCAAGTGAGAGTCACTTTTCATCATTTTATGGAATAAAAAGAATGGGAGGGTTTGTAAGTGATTAAAGAATATAGTCTTAAAATTCATTTCTCAATTATCATACCATCCATGGTGGAGGAATAATATAAAAATATTGAATAAGATGATGAAGTACCATTATTTACTTTATAAAACTAATATGCCTCTTCTCCCTTTACATTGTAGAATAGATTAATGTTGAAATCATTGAGGATGATATTATTTCCATTGAATAGTTACCTATTTAATATATTTAATCTCATATAAACGATTATTCTATATATTATATAAATTCATCATAAAAAATATTATAGTACCTAGAGGATGAAAAAGGAATGACGAAGATCAAATTTCATGAAAATCTAAAATACCCACTACTTCCCCCAACAACACTTAATGACCTTAAAATTAACTTCCCTTAGAGTATGAACAATATGATGAAGCTAAATAAAGGGATACCACTGAATGATTTTCCTTTCATTCTAAATTTATAAACACTGAAATGTTAAATAATATTAATAGATTTAATTTCATAGGTTCAACTCAATTTATTTTCATCCTGGATGATGAAAAAGGCAAGATAGAGGGAATTTTTTTATGATAGTCTAGAGGACCGAAATTCCATTATCATAAAATATGACATTGAGAAGTAATTCTTGTGAAAAAGGGATTTTGAAGTGGGATTATATAATTGATTGAATCAATCCTTAAGATCAACAAATTTTACAAAAAATAAATTATAACTCAATCTCCATATTTTTTAGATTCCATAACAAGTACAACTATTTTTCACCCATATAGAAGATGAAGAAGAAATGGAATAGGATAGAAATTAACTTAGGGCTTCCAGATCAGATGAAAAACATAAGCTAGAAATTGAAGAAAAGTTTACCCATTTGGAAGAATAAAACAATGGAGAACTCATGAGATACTAAAGTGTATCAATAGATTAATGAGAACTTATTGATGTATATTTCTGATTGTCTATTGTAATCATATCTAGAAGAATTTATAGTTGATCATTATGAAGAAATAAAATACCAAGATACTAAAAACCAAGAATTATTTGAGCATCTAATAATAGGTAAAGTGACAAAATCTATGGATAATGAAACCTCATATATCATCTCTGCACCCGACATTACATAATACAGACCACTGATTACGAGGTTGAAATGAAATTATCTATTAAATGGAACCTACTAAAGAAGAATAAGGATGATAAAGACATTTAATCAAGTAATATGTGGTGGAAGTACCACCCAAACCCAATATTCTAGTAAACATGGAATAATACTAATGTTATCATGCATTATATAGTCAAAACAATAAACCAATTTTGATGGGGAAAACCCCAAAATTATTATTTTTCTCTCTATCCATTTATTTTTATAGTTTACTAATTATGATTATTTTTTTTAATTTTTTGGTTATTTATTTAGGATTTAAAAAATAGAAATAAACATAGTATATTAGACTAGGGTGTGAAAAACCATCCTAGAGAGATACTAAATCAAATTGATAGACAAATAACAATAGGTTTTATCTATCATTTCAAAATTATTTATTATACATAATTTTTGTGTATTTTTGTTGGTACTTGATTTGTTAGTGATAAGTAAGTTTGGGGGATGGGATTTGACGAGTTTAGTACAATTTAAAATTTTATTTCTATAATTTTAAAATATTATACATATATGTGGTTTTATTTTCTATCATTTTATTTTTAATAATTTTTTTAATCTAAGAATCTTGAACTCAAATGATGTCATGACTAGAAAAAGAGTGCATTCTAGATATCAGTGATCCATGGATTCTAAAATTTGTAAAACTAAATGATGATAAGGTGAACATGTCCATGATTTTATGGAGATATTATTTGGGAACTAGAAATTGGTGTGTTATTGAGAAGATATTTTCAGAATGGTAATTATTTCTTAAGGGAGAAAATGTTTGAAATCGAACATATTAATATAGCCTTTGGAAAAAAGAACACCTAAGGGAGGAAAAAAATTATTTATATTAAATTAAATTAGATTAAAATAGAAAATTGATCCCTCTCAATGTATTTATCAAAACTTTATCACTAGTTACATGATTAATGTTAATTGTTTATATTCAATAAGCATTTTTTCATAGTGATTTGAACATACATGGATATGAAAAATTCAATAAACTGCCTAATCTTACAAAATGAATTCATTCAATGGAGGTGAATATTTAACTTAGATGAAGAAATGGTAATTTGAGTTATAAAAAATTCATTTGACTTAGATCAATGAAGTGGAAATTTGAACTTGGGTATAAGAAATTTATGGGAATGTGATAAATGGATGTGCTTATTTTTAAACATTCAGTTCTACTTAAATTTTATTTGTTTAACTATTGGAAATTGAAATTAAACTTGAATAGAAGTAAGTTAGTGACTAAAAATCATAGACTAATCCTAGAATTTTCAAAAAATAGATGATTTTTCCCTTTAATTCTAGTATGTGTATTTAAACCTAAGTAGGAAAATCTATTTTTGATCATTTTGAATAATTTAATGCACTTTATTTACTAAGATTAAAATAATTCATGTGTAGGGGAGTGATGAAGAAACAAATAAAAAAATATGATTTAAAAAGAAATTAACCCCTTATTTAATTTAATTTCCAGGTAAAGAACACCTTTTAAACTATTCTAGAAACATAGAATTTATTATAAAAATGGATTAAAATATAATTTTTAGTGCCTCTTAACTTTTTGGTATTTTCAATCCATTTCATATATTGGTTGAAATTTTGGAATTATAATTTTTATGGGCTTTCAATTATTAAATTATTTTGTTTTATTCAATATATTTTTATTCTAGAATTAATTTGTTAAATAGATTTATTGATGAATTTATTATATTTTATTTATTTTTGAATTAATTAAAATCTATAAATTCATTTGAATATGGATTTGAATGTGTTAATGGGATAATATTCTTACTTTTCAACCATTTTTATTTTTATTGAAATTAATCTGAACATCACCTATAATGTGAATATCGTTTTTTTCAGTATTCAAATTGGATTTGAAATTTGGAAAATAATTTAACTAACAAAACATCTTCCATGATTGATCAAGAAATCATATATCCTCTCCATTGTCAGTTAACTAACTTTATAAAGACACCCAATTATCTATGGAACATCACTGTATAATTAACTAAAAGGGAGATCTCAACCTAACATGGAAACGCCATAGAAAACACCCATTCCCCTCAAATTGACTGTAAATGTTTCCTCCTAGTGACCATAATAACCTACCAAAATAAGTAAAGATTGCCTAACATGCCCTCTCTAAAAAACTAACCACATATGCTAGCTCTTAATTAAAAGGGGAACCTCCCTTGAATATACCTCAACATAATGATCATGATTACACACTTATTTACAAGTAGACTTAAGCTTATATCACCAGATCCCATCATTCCAAAATATTGTTTAAGGATTTAGGTCATGCCTCCTCCTTCACACAAATAACCTGAGATTAATCTTGTAAGTAGATTCACAACAAGCCTCCACATGAATCCAGTCCAAGGATAATACATTGTTTAGACTTACAGGAAATGTATCCCATATATACATGAATCATTATCATGACCCCCGAAAATAAAAGACACAAGTAGAAGTCCAGGAATAGTAGATTTCACTGACCTAGAGAGCTGATCCTTCCACATGAAAATGAAAACCAATCGACACAACCTGTTCATAAGAACAATTTTTTTGATTAAATAATTTTCTGGGTATGAATGAAAATATGTTCTCTATGTACATTCCATATGTAGGTCTAATAAGAAGGGTACCTCGAACCTTATCAAACACTGGCTATGGGTTTGAATTTTTCTGACACCCAAAGTGTTAGATAAAATCAAAAAATGATGTTTCTATGCAATTTTTTAAACCAAATCATTCAAACTCACACCAATATTCCCCATGATTTATCCTAAAAACCCCTTTTCACATAATCCCAACCATGCCATGATCAATCATAGAATATTTCTTCACATTTTATGGAATCTAATCAATATAATGGAAATAATATTTAAGCCAAAATACCAGAATAAAATTAATCATCCAATATCATGCATGTTTGGATGAAGCTGGTCATGAAATGATAATCAAAACATTATTCACATTCAATAATAGTGATTATTAAAGGCCTATGTTTTTCTTACTTTATGGTGTTAAATATTGTAAGAAATCATTCCTTTCTAATCCACTAAAAAAATACTGGAATATCACCACACATAGAGTGTTCAAATTTAAAAAATAAGAATGATCTCAATATCTAATTGAAGCTCCAAATATGAGGTCCACTGATGGTTCATTAGAAAACTAGCTTGAAGCTCTCCCATACAGTATAAAATCTTGATTGACCTTTACATATTTATATCATGCTTATCACATTCCACATTTTAATGGTTTTGATAAAAATTTACAATTTCCCATGTCTATGTCCACTTCTTTCAAAACTAGTCTGCTCAATTGAGGTCATTATACCATAAGAGCCACATTTTAGTGCATAATCTTCCTCACACGAGCATGGATAGCCATACTCATCAGGCATTGGAGCTGCATTTTAGTGAAACTATTTTTCTATTATTATTTTAAAATGAATACATAATTTTATCAAGGGATTATATACCGTAGATTTTATTTTATTTTATTATGAAAGGGGCTATGCCCGAACTATAGTATAAAAAGGTATGTGATGAGAAATAGCATTCATCCCCCATCACGAGGGGCCTTCCCAAACTTCTGTTGTTTTTCTGATGATCTATTTAGTGAAATTATATTATCTTCCTCAATTATGTTAGTGTTTTGTGATCTCTTCTTTTATCTTAAAATTGAGATCTCTCAAATAAATTATCAAGGAATACTAACATGAGGTGTGGTCCCCATTTTATGGTGAATTATCATATTGATCATATAATCTCTCCATCCATTATATTTATCTACACAACATTCTTGTGGAGTTGTGTGGATTGGGATATGAGAAAAATACAATTGGAGATTGGTGATGGGTGGTGGATTATCTTTGGTTAATTCATATTTGTTATCCGACATTATAAAGGACATGGTATGGATATACATATCGAAGTTTCTCATGTGTTTTATGTATCCTAATTTATATAGAGAAGGTAAATTAGTGATTGGTTACAATTTTATTTTTGGGTGAGAATAATTTTGATAATGAATAATACCCTACGATTAAACACATGACTATTCCCTTTTTTCTAGACTTTATGTTTTATGTTTTTCATTTTTTCAAATTAAAAAAAATAAAGAACCGAATAAACATTATTTGAACCTCTCTTATTATTTAAAAACATTGGAAAAAAGGAGAATACCTTTGTGATTTAGATAATAAATAATTGACCCATGACTCTTTGAGTACAACCTTGGTTAGTCCCACTAGACTAAATTCTTGGTTTTCATAATTTTTTAAGTTTAGAAGGTGATATACTCTCCCATCATTGACTCAATTTCCAAGGAGATAGGTAAGAAACTCAATAATTCTCATTGAATTCTTAAAAAATTTACAAAATACAAATTGAATCCTAAAAAAATTATTTCCACTCATATTCTTAGTTCAAATTCCCATAACAACCAAGGTATATTTACTCTAGTCTAGTAAGAATCCAATAATTTTACAATTCTTATAGGATTCCTAAGAGTGACATATAATAGATGATAGAAGAAATTTCTCAGGTCTACAAGTCCCACATAGGGTAGGAAGATAATGAGAAGTAATTACTTTACAAGGATTAACTTCAAACAATTTTTTATG
This sequence comes from Viscum album, assembly GCA_963277665.1. Taxonomy (NCBI): domain Eukaryota; kingdom Viridiplantae; phylum Streptophyta; class Magnoliopsida; order Santalales; family Viscaceae; genus Viscum; species Viscum album. The sequence continues at coordinate 1,220,258,993 of OY728131.1, read as the reverse complement.
AAGTCCAAGAAAATTTTCATCATTGTGTGGAATAATAATTAAAAAATAGGTTTATGAAGTGATTAAAGAAAATTAGTCTGAAATTTATTTCCTGATTATCATAACAACCAAGGTGGAAAAATAACATAAATATCTTGAAGAAGAGGATGAAGTACAATTACTTATTATTAAAATAATATGCCAAATGACCCTACACATTAAACAAGAGATAAAATATGAAATCATTAAGGGGGATGTTTTTTCCTATAAATAAATATCCATTAATTTTATTGAATCCCATATAAATTATTATTCTACATATATTTTCAATTCTTAATCAATACCAATCTTACAAGACTTATATGATGAATAAAGGAATAAAGGAGAGAAAATTTGTTGAAAATATGGAAAGCCCAATAAAACAACCATCCACACTTAAGTACTTAAAATGTAACTAAAATTAGAGGATAAAATATATGTTGAAAGTGGATAGGGTAATACCACTAAATAGGATTCCTTCATTTTAAGTTTATACAGGCTAAAATTTCATCTATTCTTTCATGTTCCAATATCACATGTTCAGCTTGACCGATGCCCATTTTGGATCATGAGGAAGATAAACTAGTTGGATTTTTTTTAGAAAAATATAGTGTACCGACATTCAACAAGAATTATAGACATCATATCATGGGTGATTCATGAGAAATAAGAGTTTTAAATGATATTATATGATGGAGTGAATAAATACTTAAGATCATTTGATTGGAAACATATTTTTTACTAGTCAATATCCCATGTTTTATAAATCTATAACCAATACCCCTTTTTATCACCCTTATAGAAGATTTAGAGGCCATGGAAGATGCATAAATGAACCTGAGTTATCCACCTTATAAGAAAACTGAGTGCAGGAAATTGAAGAAAAGCCTTACTAATTAGAATAATAAAATAAGGAATAACCATTGAGCTATGAAAGAGTTTTAAAAGAATAAGGGGAGGTTAATGAGAGATATTTTGATATTCTATTTGATTAAACTCTAGATGAATCCATAGTAGGACCACATGAAGAAAAAATACCAAGTCTTTTCATGTAAATAATTATTTGGGTCGCCACTAGAAGAGGAAGTCAAAATAGTTATGGAAGAGTATACCCCATATATATTTTCTCCACCCCCATTTCACATAATACAAACTACATAAGAATTAAATAATAATAATAGTGGTTTATTCATGTATATTTTTAATAATTTCTTCCATTTTCTGAATATAAAAAAGGTTTTGTGTATTTAGCAGTGCTTTTTGAATGCTATCATATATAAATTATTAGTTTTGGTTAATTAAAACCATCGTAAACAAAACCATAAATCCACCGTGTGGGCCTCCTTTAATCCTCTCCCAAAACAAATCTCGATCAAACATCTCCTTCACCCTTTGAGAATCCTCTCTCTCACCTAATTCAAATTGGTTTCTTTACAATTCACATAGAGTTATTTGTTGAATTATCTCCTTCATCTTCCTCTTACTCATCTCATTCTTGGTTTCCCCTCTCCCCTTAGTGTGTGAATATTTTGATGAAACCTAAATGTATAGGGTTTATTTTAACCCTAAATGGATGGTTTTTATTGAATTCATGATGGTAAATTTGTATTTGAACTCAATTTTCAAAAAAAAAAGTGACTGATTTCCAATATTTAAGCATTATGTTAATGTTTGTTTTCTTCTTCCTTTCATATTAAAAGTTTGATAAATTATCCAGACAACTTATAAAGAGGGATTTTAAATTATTCAAGAATGTATAATTTTGAGTGAATTCCAAAAGGACTTGGTTAAGCATTTATGATATAATCAGTTTAAAAAAAAATTGAATTTCAAACTACTTAGATTTAAAAATATTTTTAAATGTGAATTTTTTTCATGAAAACACATGATATAATTTTTTTAACCTACTGTTTTAATAATTATATAAATTTACATAAAAATATATAGATTATTATATATATATATTCATAAAAGGACATGTGAATAATTATATTGAGAATTAGAATCATTTATATAAACTACACCAAAATTATATAATAGTGGTGGATTATCCCGGGAGGTTTTTAATAACCCACTCTAATTTTTGAGTATAAAATATGTGCCAAGTAGTTAGAGATGCATTTTTAGAACCATTTTTTTTAATTATTAACAATTTCTTAAGGATCCAATATTTTTTATTAATGTGTTTTGTTATTATAAAATGTTCTTGTACATTTTTCACAACTTATGTATTCATTGACAAATTATTTTAATCTTTTTTATTCATTTTTATTTGAAATTAGATTTTAATATTTTTATCATCATTTAATTTTTTATGGAATATATTAAAAATAATTTTAACCCAACAGGGTCCCTATTTATTTATTTATGTTTTTATGTATTTTTCCAATGATGTAATTGAATAAAAAATTGTAGAGTTATTTTTGTTACCTAATATTTGGCATTGTACATTTTCATTTTGGAAGAGAATATATTCCATGAATAGATTTTATTATAGTTTATAAAAAATTATAAAAAATTATTATTATTAGTTTTATAATAGCTTTATATTAATCTTAAGTTATAATTTAAGAATGATCTCATTTCAATAATATGTTGAATGTTTCTTTGTAGTTATTTTTAGTAGTAAAATAGCGGATAAACCTTAGAGTAGTTTACCTTAATATACATCTCAATATATTAAAGTGTTGGAGATTTTTGTTGAAGTTTTAATTGAAATTAGATCCATTGATAAATTAATTAAATTTACTTGTCCTACTTGTAATTTCATATGATTTTTATAAAGATACAATGTTTATGAACACTTGATATCGAAATAATTTCCAGTTGGATATATGTAATGAATTTGGAATAGATATTCAAAGGGTATAAAAAGATTGATCTTTATCAAACATCATAATCATCGAGACACTTTCCAAAAAAAGATAACTAAATTAAAAACCTAATTATTGATGATCAAGGCACAATAATTTAACAAGATAAATATCATAACATTTCAATTGATTCAAAATTTTATTTTTTCAATGATTAATATGTGGGATAACTTTATTGAGATGTCAAATGGGTTTTCTAAACTTATAGAATATGGAAATCAAGAGTTGTATTTGGGTTTTGAAAACAATTAAAAGTTTTATTTTCTGTTAATATTTTATTATATATAGTCTTTATATAAAATTAAAAATAAAACAAATTTTATTATATTAGAGTGGTTGCCGGATGATTTTTGAAATGTTATGATTCTTGATTCATTTTATGAGATGAAAAAGTTATTACCTAGTTGGGTTTAAATTATATTATGATACATGAATGTTCTAATGAATATATGTTATATTGGGGAGAATAATAAAACATATAATCATGTAAAATATATCAAATTTATATATAGAAATTAATGAATAATTATGCAATGCTAAATAAACATGCTACTTTAAAAAATAATAGAAATAAAATTCATGCTACAGTTTTAAATTAATTTCACAAGAAACCTCAATTAAAAATAGTATTCATATTTTGTAAAACAAAAAAAAATTATGTGAAATTCTATGAAAAAGTGACAGTTTTATGCGTCATCCTAGAGATTTAATAGAATAGGAATATTTTGATTATTTAGATCCAAATTTCTCTACAGATCCTAGTAATGTTTACATGGGATTGGATACTGATGGATTTAATCCATTAAGGACTTTAATTACCAGTTTTAATATATGGAATGTTATTTTGATTCCTTACAATTTATATCCGTGGATATATATGAAAAAAATTCTATTATTATTTCAAGGATTATTCTTGGAATATAGATGCCTAAAAATGATATTTGTGTATATCTCCAACCTCTTATACAATAATTTCTCTAGTTTTGGGACAATGGTGTGGATACATAAGATGAATCAACTATGAAAATGTCTAAAATGTATGATTCCCTAACATGGAACATCAGGGAATTTTGTAAACTTGATAATTTTTCAAGTTATAATTCTCAAGCTGGTATGTCATGTCCAATTTGTATCTTTTATTATAATTATAAAAGAATACGTTAAAATAGAAAATAGTGTTTTATGTTTCAACATAGATTCTTGGATATATATCATAGAATTAAATTTAATAAGTAATGGTTTTCTAGATAATTATATTGGATCCACAACCAAAATTGTTAACTGGTCAGAAAAAATGATACAATTACCAATTGTTATTTTAGAATTTTGGGAAGGGAGTCAGTAAAAAAACGGTTTGAAAAGAGTTTGTACCACATCATAAGGAATTATAACCCAACAATGTCAGAAAAAAATTATATTTTTCAAACCTCTTTATTAGGATCTACAGATGTTACATAATAATCTTGAAGTTATACACATTTAGTAGAATATGTTTGATGATGTTCTTTTCATAATACCTATTGATTTAGGAAAAGAAAAGGACTATCTTTATTTATGTAAATACTTAGAAGAAATGAATATGAAATTTAATCTATGGGAAAATAAAAATAGGAAGTATCCTGCAAAAAATGTTTCCTTCCAAACCCATGTAAAATATGCATTCTTTTAATGACATAAAAATATGAATGTACTTCATTGAAATTTTTGTATCATTTCATGATGTTTTAACTATAAAAAATTATAAGTTACAAGTATTTAAAATCCACATATCACATATTTTGATAGATCAGTTTATACCATTTATAGTTTTTAGGTTTGTACCAGATAAAATAATGGAAACAATAATTTATTTTTTCATGTTCTTTAGAAAACTCTGTGAAAAAAATTTAATCCTTGATGAGATTAAAACAATAAAGGATAGAATTTTGAAGGAAATTTTTTCACATGGAGATTATATTTCCCGTATCAATTTCACATTGATAATTAATTTGATAGTGCATTTGGATGAGGATGCTAAATATAGAGGACCCATACACTATATATGGATGTATCCCATAGATAGGTATTGTGTTTTAAAAATTTACTCACTACAGAATTAGGTTTTTTTGAAACATATAGGTTTATTTTCGGATGATTCCTTACATACCATAGTCATTTTAATTCTTATGTGAAGAAAAATTCCCAACCAGAACGATTAATATTGAAGGTTACTTGGATAAATAGTGTCTCACCTTTTATTCATGGAATTGATATGGTATTGAGTCAAGATTTTAATGAGTTTTATGTACTGATGATAAATCAAATTATATTTCATCCTGTACTAAATCAATAATATTTTTAATTTTAGGACATATATTTAGATATATATCCTCATTCTCACCTATAGATATAGATTTTACACAAGAATAATGATTTTTGCTTCTAAATTATGATATTTTAGAACTTTTAACTAAAGTATTGAATATATAAACAAAGAGAAAACTTTGGGGTTGAACTCAAAATAATAAATAAAAAAAATATTTGAATAAATATATTATTGGTTTTTCATTACATAATGTAACTTTATGATTTGATATATGTATATATAATAATGATAATTATATTTTATAAATACAAATATTTTTTGCCTTCTTTTTATAGATCTTTAATGATGAAAATCAAGATGAAATTTTTAATAATATGATATATTTTACTCAGGGGACTTTGAAAAAATATTAGAGATTTTACTCCTATAATATTTATGGTTTCATGCTTCGTACAACATATCATGAAGAATGTTTGAAAAAACAAAATAGTGGAATATTTTAAATATTTTTCAAATTGGGATTTTATTGAAAGTTGATTGAAATTATAAAATTAATTATCTTGGACACCTTTCTATTGTGTAATTCAAATGAAATGGGGTCAATACTCATAGAGGTATATGGAAAGATTCATTAAATTTTACTAATTTAAACTTAAATATTTTGATTCATATTGGTTATCATGAAGAAAATGACCCATATATTTTTGATTCATAAGAAAAAATGGTATATTATGTTTATAATAGAATCAATGGAGGGTTGATTGTTGTGGTTTATATGAAACTGATAGACTTGTATGATATGGGTGATGATTTTAAAGAATGGTTTGCTTATAGTGATCCTTTTCAGTAAGAAATGATTGATTTGTTTTCCTATGATATTGAAATTATTAGTCTTACCAGAGATGATGAAGATGAGCGAATCATGTTAATGGTGGATGATGATAATCAATTATGAATGCAACATATGCACATAAAATCCTAAATTAACATAGTAAATAATATTTTGTTTATTATTAAAAAAATAATGATTCATTATTTAATAGAGTTTCTATAAAAGGTTTTCTTTTTTACTTTAATTTAAAAAATATTTATATTTGTGTGTAATAGTTATTCTTGAAAAATAATGTAGTCAATATTGAATATTTATGGAATTGGGGTAAAAATATTTTTGGTTGGAATTTAATGAGTATAACAAAACAGAATGAGTGTAAAATAAATAGGAATGGATTGGTTGTTATATTAAACAATTTTGAAATTTTAATAACATAAATCAGTACTTTTATAAATAAAATAAAATATTTAAATAAATATAAATTATTAAAACATTTATACAGAAAAATTTAATGATTAAATTTTATTATTATCTTGTATCATTTCTAAATGTTGTAACTACTTTTAATATTTATTTATCAGAAAAAATGACAGAAACATAAATGTTCTCATGTCATAGTAAGTTTGTATAGTGAGATGAAACTATACCACTAGTGATCATCTAGAATCTATTACGTACATCACACAATACTATAGTCATATTTCCTACTAATATATGGTTTGTGGAAAGAACTATTGGGACATTATCTCAACTAGTAGATGATCAAGACTCGACTACTCATATTTTTTCATCCTAACCATAAAAAGTGAATTGGTAGATTACCTTCATTTTTATGTATTAAATTAGTTATTAAATTAATTAATTCATAGTTATTCCAACTATTTGAATATATTTTTTAACAAATGTAAATTATAAAATAATTGAAATGAATATGGAAACAAAAGTCTATCAAAGTCTATATAATTTAATGCTTCTTGATCCTTTTGACTGTTTTGGAGAGCCTATGACTATTGAAAAATGAATTTTAAGTAGGTTTTTAGGTCATTTGGAATTTGAGCCAATGAACCTCACTATTATAGATCATGATTATGGTCATTTTTCAATAAACTATAAGAATTTGAATTTTGATTATCATGTAAAAGTGAATGAAAATAAATATTTATTAAATGTCTTTTAATTTGATATTTCTATAAATACTATTGTTTTACTAATTTTTTTATTTCTTATTTATAAGATATTATTCATTTTTATGTAGTTTATTTATTTATTATTTATCTTAATCTAATTTATGTTTTTAAATATGATAATCATATGCACAAGAGTCTGGTTGTTTTCTGGATTATGAGATGGTATCATCATGAAGTACGTATAATGATACATATGGAATGCCCAATGTTTTAGGATGTGTTATTTTTTTTGTTATGGTGATGCTTCATTTAGTTTTTATGAAATTTTAATGAATTTATGGTTCATTTTAATGCTTATCTGACATATTTATTATATTTTTCGTGTCATAAAAATTTTAATATAGTTGTAATTTTTTATAATGTTAATTTTATTTGTTTTTATCATATATTTTTTATAATTGTGAGTTTTGTATTTCTAGAATAAGAGATCAAATTATAGATACAACTTTCAAAATTTATTTTTCTATCTTTGGTGGTTTAAATTTCCACTAATCTTGGAAAACCACCATGTCTCATTTAGCAAGGGTTTAAACCAACATTAGGTAGTGAATAACTACCTTTAAAAATCAAAAAAAAAAATTAAACCACTTTGAAAAGAATTAGTGGTGGTTCTAATCATCTCTATATAAGGAAAATAAGACAACTTAATTGTAACTACACTGAAAAGGATACACAGTGGTTTAACTAACCCCAATAATGGTTGAAAAATAGTGAAATATTAATTAATTACCAATAGTTTAAACTACTTATAAATATTTTTTTTGCTATTCTAGAGAGGCTTAATCTATTTTAAAGAATGATGTGGTTAAATCCATGATAGTATTGAATATGTATTTTTTAAAAATTGATGGAAAATAATCCAAAATTGTTTAAACTACTGTGTATAGCCTAAAAAAATATAGCGAATCACTATTTCTCATATAGTGATGTACTACTAATTGAGTGGTAGACATGAAATGATTTTTCAAAGGTAACCTAATGAAGAACAAGACTAAGGAAATTGGAGTAATTAATATGTGGTGGTTATTTCTAGAAAAATCAAATCCATCAACTGAATGGGGATAATCCCAATGTTGGTAAACTATGAAAATTCAAAACATCAGCCCCTATTAAGAGGAAAAAACAAAAATTATTTTCCATTTCCATTTATTTTTGTATTTCTTTAAATGTGGATAAAATGTATTAAGTAATTTTATATTTTTATGGGATTCATAAAATAGATTTCTAGTTAGGATATTGGATCATACTTTCATTAAATAACATAGTAAAGAGCCTAACTCAACTTGTTTTGAAAAAAATATTTTGAGGTGTCTATCATTACACAACCATATATTTCTAATATTTTTTTTGAATTTTTTACTTATAAATGATTAAGAAGTGATGAATAAGTGTGGTATAAGTAATTCATACAATTTTAGATTATTAATAATCTTTTTTTTATATTATGTAAATATTATAAAATATGTAGACACAGACACATGATTTTTTTTATATCTTTTGATTTGTAGGGGTGTTTTTTAGCCAGGAAACTTGAAATTTAATGATTTGTTACCTAGTATACAATTTCATGATATTTATGAGTGATATATGTATTCTGAAATTAATGAAACTATAATATTTTTGAGTGTACATGTCCATTATTTTACAGAGAATATATTAAAAAAAATGGAAAATGAGTGTGATTGAAAATATATTTATAGAATGATAATTATAACTTAAGGGAACTAATTATTTGAATATGAACCTATTACTTTAGAATTTGGAAAAAATATCTCCTCTAGTACCTAACATAAAATAAATTAATATAAGACCTTTTGAACTAGAGAAAAATTGGCAATTGGGATCCCAAAATTAATTTATGATACATTCATCATTGAGCATGTGAGTAATTAATTTTTTTAGATTTAGTAATTTCTTTGCACAATGATTTAAAAATTAATGGATTGTAAAAATTAAATAAATTTCATCACTATCAAAAATGAGTTTATTTAGTTAAGGGGAATATTGAACCTAGATAAAGAAGGGGACAATTTACTTATAAAATATTCATTTGAGTTATTGCAAGGATGTATAAATTTGAAATTGGGTAAAAGGAACCTATGGTATAGTTATGAGTATAGGAGATAATTATTAAAATTTTCATTCATGTCAGACTTTATTTGTTCCACTCTTGGAACTTTAACAAAAATAGAACTTAGGAAGTGATTAGAAATTACTAAAGATCTATGATGTTTTCAAATAATGGATTAATTTTTTCTTTTATTCAATTTCAATATAGGTATTTGAACCTATATAGGACCATCTATTTGTTGATATTTTTGAATAATTTAAACCACTTTATTTATAGATAGTTAAATAGTTTAAGTGTCTTGGAGTGATGAAACCTGAAATTTCTAAAAAACATTATTTTAATATAAAGTAACCCCTAATTAATTTAAATCCCCAACAAATCATACATTTTTGATAATTCAATAAATTTGGAATTTGTTAGAAAAATTTATTGATCTATAATTTTCATCACCTATATTTTTTTGGATATTATAGTTGAATCCGTATATTGATTCTAATTTTAAATTTACAATTCTTTTTTCTGGATTTTAATTTTGAAATTATTTTATTTTATTAAATATTAGAGTTAATATATAATTAATTTTTTAATGGATTTAATAAATAATTTTCATTATTTTATTAATTTTAGAATAAATTAAAATCCCTTCACTGATTCAAATGAGTTTAAGGTGTTAATAATAAAATATTAATTATTTTCAACTGTTTTTTTCAAAATAATCTAAACATTACATACACTAAGACTCATGATTTTTTTACTTGGTAGATTGAAGTTGTGATTTGCTAAATATATCAACTGATCGTGCCTATTCTATCATCAATCAAGCTACTTCACTTTCTCTCCATGGTTAGTTAATGGTCCACATAAAGGCACACTACTAATTTTGGAACCTCCTTATGAAATTGGACACAATTAATAATCTCAAATTTTGGAAGACACATAGTAAATTGTTCCTATTATTCATTAAGAATCTCTCATGTGACTGTGGAACCTCTTCACAAGCTATATCAAATTAATGATCAAGCATCGAAACCTATTAACAATTTGACTCAATCTAATAGTAAACGATCCCATCATCATGGAATCTTATATAATTATTAAGTTCACATCTCATCCTTTACACCCATAAGATGAGTTTCAATGTCCAAAGAGATTATCATCTAGAATCTAAATGAACATAGTTCATGAAAAATACACTCTAAAGTCTTATGGTAGATGTGTCACATATCCCCATGCTTCATCTACATGACCCCATAAAAAATAAATCCCAACTATCACATTTAAAACAATTTATTTTTTTGACCTAGTAATATAATCCTACCATGTGCACTTAAATACTTATCCACACAACCCGTTGAAAATATTAGATGTTTATATTGAATAAATGGTTTATTTTTAGAGAAAATATGTGCACTATGTTCATTTTCTCCATAGGTCCAAGATGTTGGGGACATCAAACCATATTACTCATTGGTTTTGGGTTTAAATATCACTACACATATAGTGCTTTTGGAAATTACAAAATGAACTTGGAGAGATGCTGTAAGTACCAAAACAGTTAGCCTCTCACCATGATGCCATTAGATCAAACATGAGCCCCCCATTTTCACCTGATTCTATCTACACCAATATTGATCAAATAAGAGTCAAACTTCATTGAATGGTGTAACATGAACCAGTGTAAATAATTCTAGATCAGGAATATTATACTTATAATAAAAATATAGAACTTATAATTCTTAGATGAATATGAGTATAAAATGATAATCTTCATGGGACTCACATTAAAAAATTATGATTACTGAAGGGCTATGTTTTATTGCTTTATAAATTTGAATATAATGAGGCCTCATTAATTCTAATATCACAAGATATAGATTTCAATATCATCACCCATATAGTGTTTGAATTTAATTGTCAAGAAAAATCTCTATAGATGATCAAACGTACGCATTAAGGTTGCATATACAATTTCCTCTAGGTCACAAAAGGAAACTATCTTTATGTTCACCCATATAGCTCATGTTCTTGATCCACCATACCAAGTGTAACTCATGCTCATCAATCCCCATAAATTCAAGTTGTTTGATTAATATTTCCAACTTTTTGAATCTAATTCCACTTCTTATCTGTCTAGACAGCTCAATTTTGGCCAGTACACCATTTTCAAGGTCTTACCCCTAAAACAAGAGAAGGAATCAACAATCCCATTTGTATGAAACTAAATCACACATACAGAACTTGGAAATAATTTTAGATTCACTCATCTTCCACTAGATTAGTAGTGAATTGAAATTATTTTTCCTTGATTCTTAAAGACTGCAAACAAAATTTTATTTTGGAATTATTGACACCATATTATGTTATTTTATTATGAGAGGGTATTGCTTAGATACACTATATTAAAGGGGATGGGTGAGTTAGAGAATTCATCCCCCTTCATGGGACATCTTTTATAGCTTTTAAAATATTGTTCATGATCTATTTAGTAAAATTATATCATCTTCCTCACATTTTTTTGGTTTTGTGATCTCTACCATCAACCAATTATTTATATCTCCCACCTCCAATATTTTTGAGGAATAAATTCTGATTTTTTCCGAGGGGGATTCACATTGCCATTCAAAATCATTATCTTTAATTATATAATTTTATATTTTCATACTTAAATATGGTAGTGAATGGGAGGAAAGTGGGTATATAGTCCACATATAATCTTCTTCATTTTTGGTGTATTCTAAAATTTATTAGATCATCTCCCCTCTCTTTATTTAAAATTCATAGCATACTAATGGAGTTGTGTATATTTGGAGATATAAGATAAAAAATTGGAACTCAGTGAAGGGTGGTAGATTATCATGGGTCAAGTAAAATTAATCATCTAAAACTATGTAATATGTGAGATATGGAAGCATATTGAAGTATCCCATCTATGCTCCGTTTGAAAATTTAGATAGAGTGGTGAAATCCATGATAGGTTATTATCTAATTATTAATAGAGAACATTTATGCGAATGAATAACCCCTTGTGATCAAAACAAAGACCATTTCCATTCAACCTAAATTTGTATGCTTTTGTCTAAATTCAGTTTTAATTTCCCAGAAAATCAAAAATAAAAAAAATAATTTTCACCTATCATATTTTTTCAATTAAAACAAAACACATAAATGAATGACATAATGAAGTACTGACCCATCATTATGGGAGAGAAACCCTGGTTAGTCCCATAAGACTTAATTCTATGTTTTTATATATTTTTTATGTGAGGCATGTGTTAGACCCTCCCATATCTATGTGCCAACTATGGGTTTGGTACTATTTCAAGACACTACCCCTTGTATTTTTTTATGTACATGGTTTATGAGACTAGGAACCAAAAGTTTGAACTAAACTATCTTGAGATGATCAATCCCGATGGTTTGACCACCCTATTTACAATATTGTGTGATTACCATTAAAATAACTTTTGTATCTAAACTATGGGTTTTAAAATGTTTCTCTACAACCATGATCTACACCCCTATATAGAACTAATTTTTTTTGATTTCCCCATACAGTTTCCTTTAACTATGTGGAAACTGTGAATATGGATAAAACCCTTTAGAAACCAATGAAATTCAACCTGAATCTTTTGAGACATGTCTGATCACCCAAGGCACCTACCGAGCCTTGATCAATATTAAAAAAAATTCAATCAGAATTCTATATCTGTTTAAATTCAAATTTGAAACTTATTTCTCAAAACAAACCCTAGTTTAGAAACTAAAAATTTAAATTTACCATGGAATTAAAAACTCATAAAGGATAAGGGTTTTACAATTATATAACATAATTTTAGTATGATGTGATTGATGAGGATTTTGTGCATGGAAGTTTTACTTTGATGAGAAAGTACATGAATGATAAATTTGTTGTATTTCTTATTTTATACTATGGGTGAGTAGTGTACTCAGAGTATTGTTCCATACTAGGTGTGGTATTTTCCATCAGTTCATTTCATAACCATGATGGAATTATAAACTTGTGAATTACAATATATTTATGTATTGAGGACCCACTTGTCTAGTTATAGGAAATTCATCTAGAGAGTTGTATTACTAATATTTTATTGTGATGATGATGTGGACTACTTTAGATAATGACGTTTATATTATTCTCACTAGATTTTTATACCTATGTAGTAGGTCATATCGTGATTAAAGGTGAAATTTACTTAACTCTATGATTATTGTGATGTGGAAAACAATAATAATAGTAATATTATGATGATTAAATATATTATGTTGATAGATAGATTATTTATTATGGATACATATATTTTATGATAATGACTTATGTTACTAGCTCAATTATAGTATTGGGATCATTTGTGTTATAATTTTTTTTATTTATTGTTATTTTATGTGATGGGGGTACCAATCGCTATGAAGCCACCATTTTAAGTGGATTTTCTTTGTTGTAACCCCATATGAATTGATTGATTGGGATAGTGTGAAGCATAACTAATAGAACTACCCCCTCCCCACCCATAGATGTGGTTATTATGTAGATATGTGATTGATATATTCATATGAATGAGGTAACAATGTTAATTCCCTTTATAATGAATCAATGTGGTTGATTGGGTCTTGAGGTGGAACGAACAAGGCTAATTTTCTCAATGAATTGGGGGTATTGGGACTATTAGTAATTAGTTTAGTGGGAGTTGGCTTTCAGGATCCCTTTTATATTTTAATGACATGTGTTATACTATACATACAATGTTATTTGGTGAGTAATGTTTTAGGTGATATTGGGGATGGAATACTTTAGAGAGTTATTCTTATAAAGTATAAAATATGGATATATGTAATCAAATAGTCTCTTGAATAGTATCTGATGAGGCTTGTGGAAAAGATAAATCACTTGTTTATGATTGAGTTTTTTTATCCCTAGGTGATTTCTGTTGGTGAATATTCCACTATATATTGTGATTTTACTTCTTTGATTATCATACATTCATAATGTTGTCTTACTTTTTTTTCACTTGGGGATGAACTACTGGTTATGTGGATATACTCACCCAAATATCTAGATATACTGTTGTTGGTTTTTATTGGTGGAGTGTTTGGGTTGGTGTTAGCTCAATGACTAGGTGGGGGAGGGGATAATAGGAGTTTATTTTTGAGGGATTTTTCATGTTCCATTGAGGTATACAAGTAGTCTTATTTTATTGAGTTATTTGTATGTAATGGGTTTTTTCCATAGTTTCATCACTGTATAACAATTATATTTTAGAAAATTCACGCATTACATATGTTTAATATAATATTTGATCATGGATTTTTTATTAATCATGGTTAGGTGGGTTTCATTTGATCTTATAGTCTTATACAATATTTTTAATTGGTAAATTCCCCACATTTGTACAATTAATAACGTCGATGCTAGTCATTAATGCAAAGCCTATTGAGGGTGGGGTTTATGGGTCAATTTTTTTTGTCACCAACCTATGTAGAGTGCTTGAGAATTATTTTGTGAGAATTCAATTATTTGGTACTCGATTTCGAATGGACAATAATTAATGATGATATTTATAAAATTTAACTCATGTATGTTATAATTTGGATTAATCAAAATTTGGATGAATCAATTTTTTTAAATTTAATTTTTGATTAAAATTCATTGATAGTTTTTATTCTACTAATCCATTTTTATTATCTTAAAAAATAAAAATAAAAATATTTTTTTTATTTCTTTTAAAATGAATGAAATGTTCATATAATTTTTACAACTTTCACTACAAAAGTTTAGGTTTTTTGATAATTTCATACAAGGAAAAATTATTTTGATGGGTTTGAATAATGTTTAAAACTGTAAAGAATTATCTTATATATATTTTTATAAAATGATTTATATACATGATAGTAAATGTGTAAAAAATTGATAAAGAACTTTGTAATTGTGTAAACTGACATAAAAAGTTGATTATAGTTCATTTTGTATAATATTGAAATAAACACTAGTTGAATTTGATTTAATGAAATTATGATTATAATGGATATGAATGTTTTAGAATAAAAATTATTGAAGTATTTTTTTTAAAATGAGGTCATTTGAATGAGTGCGTAATTGGGATGAATGTGTAATTAGAATAGAATTAATTATTTATAATAGATATATACCCATTCCTTGTTTCCAAGGCCTCTCAATTTTCTGAAAAAATATATAAAAACAATTCCATCTTCTTGATTAAATTATTTTAATGAATTATCCACTAAAAAAATACAATTATAAGATAATTTTTATTATTATTAAAGTGTATATTGTAACATACTTTGAGAGAGACATCCTATGGGTGATTTAGGCTGACAAAAAAATTATACTTCCCATTCATTTCAATTCTCTCACTCAATTAATATTTATACCATATTAGTTGGATCATCAAGTAAGTTATTTATGTTGTTATGGTTAATAAAATTTTAACCCCTTCTTCAATTTATTAATTAACTACCTATTTTATATAATGTAAAATAATGTACAAATGGGATTAATATTTAATTGGATGACTCAATTTGGTATACATAAAATTCATATGGAAAACATATTATTGAAATATAAAGGATACTCATACTCATTCAGTTATACAATTTTAAGGATACTTCCTTAGGGTCACTCACTATGAATATTTTTAACCACCACATTAGGGAAACCCCATTATCAATAAACAAATTGATTCCACTCAACCTAAAAATATTAAAAAAGGTTTGAAAATGATGTTACCCTTATATAGGTCCTCTTCTATATATCTATTTTTTCCCACATATTTTCTAGGAACACCTTCCCTTTATTATCCACTAACATTGGTTACATTGATATTTTATAAATCTACATTACATTATTTTATTATGTGGATATTCAGATTTCACAATATAGATTACTCACTATGCCCCACTCACTTCTTCGCAATATAAATCAACATCCCTCTTTTTCTCATGACTTTTTATTTAATATGATTTTCTAACTTCTCACTATTAATCAATGATCTTTTCATTTTTAATTATATTTCATCGCTGTAATATCACTCATTATGAATTTTTATCATTCCCCACAATTCACCATGTATAAACAGAGTATTTTGGATAACACAACATTTCACTAGTTGTAACGTATACTATTAACCAAACCAACACCAGTAACTTCATTAAATTAAATCAATAAAAAATATATTTTTTTAAGAAGACTATTTAACCACAATCACTCAAAAATATGTATACCTTCCACTTGTCCCATGTTCTCAATACTAATCTTCCCTATAATTTTCTCTTTTTATTTCCATATGTCCTTATTCCATTTCAATTCCCATAGTCATTACAATCATCCCATGGTATCTTTATAGTAATTTTGTTATATTTAGATTTGATAGAAATATAATACTAAAATATAGAGTCATATATAACATGTCACATCCAATAAGGCCATGTAAAACTATTCACCCCTTATGATATATGAGTTTTGGTACGCTTGAACAAGTCACATCCAATGATAATAACATATCACTTTTCATGGTAAGAATTTTTTTACATGGAAAACATTATAAATATTACACTGTATCTATTGGGAAATATTATATTTATTTAATCTAGAGATATATTTTTTTACTACATGGAATAGTTCATCCCAATGTATCAAATATTATCTCACCTCTATTTCCATGTTTTTGATACTTCACATTCATACCTTCTATTTGATAGATGCATTATTCATCACAAATTGAGTCCCATAACATATATAGGTACCCATAATCAATATATATGACATATTCCATCATAATAAAAAATAATGACATTTTTTCTATACTACATAAGGTGATATCACCTTACTACTATTCATGACTATTTCTATGACTTCTGATATTTTCTATCAAATCATGTGATTCTCCATATATTATACAAGTGGGAAAAAATTTAAAGTTTTCTTATATCATTTTACACAACACGTATAATGAGTATGACATGAACTGTGATTTCCTTGGTTATATATTAAGAAATATTTTGTAATTTAAGTATTTAATTAAACAATGAAGTACATATACACATTTCACTAGTTGTAGTTCATTCACACCTTAACACTCTTTTACACTTTATTTTTTAAAATCCCATGAATAATACATCAAATAAAGATGAAGAGTTAATCACTTTGTTTCATTATATTTTATACTAATCAAATTCAACATAAAAACCCAATAAATTATTTATTTTAATGATCATTTCAAATTAATTTCAAAATCATCATCATCTTTAATGATTATTAAAAATATTGAAAAATATAGAATCATGTCACATTATCAAATATATCATAAAATAATTATATGGTATAATGTTTCACAAAACTATAATTCATTTAAACATTAAAAATATAAAAATTTAAATCTCTATATCTAGTATAACGATTCTAGTATTCTAACTCAATACATGATCCAGCATGCAAAAATTTCTAATGTGAATTATCAATTACTATAGGTTGACACTATTGATCAGGGTATAAAATGTTATAAATTTGGAATTATTTCACTCTTACTATTTCCATAGGAATATTATCATATATATATATATATATCAGTAATATGGAATGAGGTATCCATATGTTGGAATTCCCATACTAAGTGAAAAAACCATTTTTTTAATTGAAACCAAACAAGTCTTAAAAAAAATTATATATCCTAAACTTAATAATAAGTTATAAAAAATCATAATATCATAATATCACATAATGTATCAATAAATAAAAATGTTATATATATATGGTTTCCAAACTAAATATATAAAAAAATAATAAGGAAAATAGTTTTTCAATATTCCCCTATACAATATCCCTAAAATGAATCCAATAATATCCCCTAATCACTAAAATGAAAATCCATACCCATGTGAATACTTTGATAAAAATAAATTTTTTCCAAATTTATATCTACATAAATAAAACTATGGCCCCTCATTGAATGAAATAATATCCTTTTTTATGTTCTTATGAATTTTATAAAGATATATGGTGACAAATTCTCTGTATGAAATATTGTATTTATTGTAAATATATATTCATGATAAATTTTCTAACAGATTAAGAATATTGATGTTGTAATAAAAGATTAATGTACCTATGGATTGCGTGTTGGATTTATTATTAACATATTGGATTATTTATCAATATATACCTAATATATTCAAATTTTAGTTTTTTTTATATTAAATATAGAAGTTGAATTAAATAATTATGGGCTAAGAAGAATGGAGCTTAAATATTTTAAGTGGTGAAGAGATATTTTAGATTAAATCTTATGAATATTTCCATATACCTTTTTATATCATGAATAAAGAGATATCCATGTAATGTTTAAACAAAATTCCTTTTGATATAATAATTCTTTCTCACCAAGGGATGCATACCACACAAAAATAATACCCAAAATGATTGTTTACTGGAATAATCCTTTGAAAGAATTTTTCTATGGATTATTTCAATGATGAAGTTATTAGAATATTGTAAAATACATAATATAAATAAATTTTTTATTTTTGACACGTTGGTAATATTTAAGTGTTACCCAAGTAATTTAAATGATATTTTTTTCCATAATATACAAGTATCATTTGGATGATGAAAATATATCTGATAAATAATGATGCACAAATTTGAGGAAAATAATGATATAGTATTGAAGACTAATAATAGATTTTGTATCATATTTTGGATACTAGTGAATAAATATAAATTTTAAAATACATTCACTAATGGGAAAATAAGTAAAATATAATGTTTGGGAAAATCATGGCTTGATATATCTATGTTATGCTGTGATTAAATTTTGAGGAAGTTTTTTTCATACACGTGAGATTAATTTTGAAATATACAACAGTTTTTTCCAATAATGGGTTAATTGAATTATCTATTAAATTTTAAAAATCCATTATTCCATAATTTCATTATATTATTTGATCTAGTTGAAGGAGCCGATTCAAGTTTACAATTAGGCTTTACCAGTATGTTTACATGTTGTAATGTCAAACTATATCACAGAGCATAAAACTATTCCACAATGATAAAACTGATATAATTTTTGATAGATACTGAGGTTTTGGATAATTTATTCATTATATAATTATTTTTCATCATTATTTAAGGAATTTCTAGTGGTCATAAAGAATTGGATGCTTGAAATAATTACACAATGAAAACATTTATCACATCATAGTTTTTATAAGATCTATAAATATATAAATATTTGAAAGATTATTTTGATAAATATTAGTGAAATAATTTATTAATTATTTTAAAATATAATTTTCTCAAATATTTAACCATAATTTACACTATTACATCATGATTTCATTATATATTGAAAAATATTGATATTTGAATATACTATATTTTGTGAATGGATTAAGAAATTTGGCCAATATCTTTTGGGAGTATTTATGATTTATTTAACCATATAATATGTAAAAATTAAAAATATAATAAGATGACATCAACTTAGAATTAAAGTAATAATCATAACCATCAAGGAAGACCTAGATATATGAAATATAATTAAAAATGGACGATATTTATATTAAGAAAAGGTATAGACGATTAAGAAATTATTTAGAAGATATAACCACCCATACTAGTTCAATAATGATATAATAATCATGTATACATAATATTTTAGTTCATAGGTTCCTGAAAAAAGATGAATAATACCATTCATTATTGTAAGATTTGATTTTTTTTTATTTTATTCCCTTCTATTAATTTTCCACACCTTTAGAAGTTCAGAACTATCTTCCTTCTCCTTTTACTTATTATGCAATGATAATAATATATAAATTTGTTGTGTAGGATTTAAACAAAAAAACATTAAGGACATAGCCACTAGATAACATGAGTGTGTAAAACTTATAATACTTTGTGTCTACGTGCTTTAATTTTTGTCTCATTATATCTATTGTCATCTTTGTCAATATTAAATTTATAATCACTTGATATAAGTACTAACCAATAAAATGGGGAAGGAATTTAAAATGGGATAGAAGTTTATGATAAATAAGTGATCACTAATTAAACTCCTCTTTGTGATCTTAGTGGTGGTTCTTCTCTCCACTAGGCCTAATAAGTGATATCTTATTGAATTTCATAGTGAAAGTTCTAGTTATGACTTCTTGGATCATTAGTTTTTGGAATATAGTGAAAAATGTTCTTTATTAGTTCTAATAGTAGAATAGTGTATCATTTTATTGGTATGTTATTTGACTTAAATATTTGTATAATACCATTATCTTATGGTTTAATTTTACCAAATGATGCTGATGATTTTATTTATATTTCATTATAGGTTTATAATATTATACATACCTTTATATTGAGTTGTCTCATGGTTAAATGATGTATTTATTTATTTCTAAATTTTTTCTCTTGGTTTCTACTGAATAAAATGTCTAATTTTAATGAAATATCATTAAAAAATTTAAATATGTTTCTAGTGGAACAAAACAGACTATTTATAGAAAGAGTTTATGGAATTTAAATAAAATAGAGGAAAATAATATGAAAAAATTATTGGATATTTTTAAAAATAAAGTTTCAATTTAGAAAAGTCTATGGATCATTAGAAAAGAAATGAACAGACTAAAATTGATATTTTTATTTTTAAACGAAATATTGAGTTACCTCACAGAGATGATGATTTTTTAATACATATTCTTTATAAACTGAAGAAGATTCAACATAACCTAAATCAAAGTAGATGATACATCGAGTTTTCATCCAAGTATTATGGGATAAACTAAAGGAGTAAAAGTTGAGTTTATTAAAATTTGGATATGATGTTGTAAATTTGGAGCTCTCTAAATCTATATAGATTTATGGAATGCAGTCTAATTTAGTAAAATTAAATGCTCAAAATATTTTTATCTTTTTTTTAATAATATCTTATTAATAATTCAATCTAAATAATAGATAATTTATTATTAGTTACAGTAAACAATTCCAATAATCTATAAGAAAATGAAGAATAAATATATTTATAAATGAGAATATTTTGAGAATAATTTGAAGTATAAAAAGGAAATAAAACATAAAAAATATAAGGGTTTCTTGAAAAGTAATGACACCATAAAGAAGAAAAATACCTAAATACATTTGGGTTTATAAAAGGGGTAGTAATTCAAATTTTAATTATCTATATTATATTAATTTGAGAATACCTACTGATTCCTATCATGGATAGTGGTGGAATAAGTTTGGTGAAAATACATTACCAAGTGATGATGGGAAAGGGTATAGGGGGGGGGGGACTCTCAATTTATGAGAATAGGCCCATGAGTTCAAATTATTTGAAGAATTCTGTTTTTTCTACTAAAAATAATGAAGTATAATAGCTATTGAGAATTATGTAGTGCTATTATACCTTAAAAGATTATATGAATAAAGGATGTTACATATTTTATAGTTCATTTGGATAAAAATTGAGCAATTGTTTATATAAGATTCTAGTAATTAGAATAAGTAAAAGAGATACGAAAAATATTTCAATGAAAATTAAAAGGTAAAAACCATCCTTGGAAAACCTAAGGAGACTTGTTTTTAGTGTAATATATTTTTATAAAATATAAATTATTGTATCACTATGATATTATATAAGCTAGATAAGATTAGAAACTCCAATTATTATAAGAAATGGAATACTTTTGAAAAACCTGAGAAGGTGGTCAAAGGGAAACAAGAAGATCTCATTAAAAACCTTATGGATCATAAGAATGATATGAATCTGGTCACTCATAAAACAATTGAAACCTATTTTATAGTTCCTCAAATTATAATAACTCCAAAAATGAAATGAAAATCCATAAAAAGTTTATATATGTGTTTAAAATACAAATGAATTTTTAAAACTACGCAATAATTAGTTATAATTATTAGAAACTTTCAAAAATCTAAATACGTTGAAGAGATAAAGGAGGTAGAATGAATAGAAGATAACAGAAAAAAAATTCTTATGATTTTACCAATAAATCATGTAAAGGGATAGAATACTAGTTTGGACAATAAATGGTGAAGAAAAGGCTTAATGGAACATCTATAAATTTAATGAATCTTAGGAAGTTTCAAAGTAGATAACCCCATACACAAAAATATTAATATTTGAGTTGATCAATATTATTCCCTTATATTTGAATAGATTATTTGATCTCAAAATAAAATGGTGTTTTTTATAAAATGGTTGTTTATTTTTTTATAAAAGGGAGATGTGATTTTTTTAGAATCTCATATGATCATGTTAAGTATTTATTTTCTATATCATTTTATAACTTCTATTTTATCACAATAGTATCATTATTTCTTATATCTTGAGAATTTATACTTAAGGATCACTTGTGGACTTTACGACATCATTTATTGATAATTCCTACTCTTTACACTGAGTTTTATTTCATAATCTTAGATAGATTGATTAATATTTTCATTTTCTAGTATTCATTGTTAAGATCATTTTAGATTCACTTGAGTACTGTCATGTGATAATGTTGATGAAAGTCATGCAAGAGATGGTTTATCCCAAAAAATAGTGAAGAATATTCCCGTTTATACTCACTTCCTATTGAAAATATATGTTTTTTAATATAAAATATTGATAAGGAAAACATTTCATTTTTTCAAAGGTAGATTAAATTTATAGTGGGGAAATAAATGTACCCCCTAAGGTTGAATGAAGATATATTCAAAGTAAAATAAAAATCAATATCCTATTAATTTTTGCAAACTAAGAATAGAAAATGAATTTTATGACAGGTATTATAAATGTTTTGAGTCAAGTAGTCTTCTTAAAACTATATTTGGTATACTATTGCTCATATTACTCATGGATCATATAAAAATTGTGTAAGAATAAATAAATATAAATAAATGATACCTATGATGTATGGTTAGACTATGATGTTCTTTGATCAATGTTTAATTTTCATTTCTCAAAAGATATAATGTAGAATACCTATAGATCGTCCAAACATGTGATGAATACCGAGGATTATTATTTAATGTAATGAGAGATTAAATTGGTTTATGATGATTACATTGTCACTAAAATAATATATACTTGATTTGTGGTGAAATTAATTTGATATTGTTCTTGTATTTTGTTTATATATATATATATTAAAATAGAATTTGGCTTTGTGATAAAACATAATTGTTCAACATTTCCTTATTTTTAATCTTAATGTGTAATTAAATACTTAATTATAAGAATTATTAAACATATTTTTGTCCTGTGAGGAAGCTTATCCATTCTTAATGGCCCCCTAATTTAATGCCTCAACCTTTCTTACCCAAATAATGAATGTCTTGAGGAAATTATTGAAACATAAGTTTACTTCCCCATACAACTGAGGCATTCAACTAATAGTGAGGGCCAAAAATAGTTTTGTGGAGAAAATTCCATCAAATATAAATAAAAATGGTTATGATTAAACTTACCAAAATATGATAATGGATCATCCATATAATAGATATACCCAACACTTGAAAACATATAACCATGGAGCCAAGAGGGGCCCCAAAGTCTATAATATGAAATCTGTAAATAGTATATCTAATGAAAAAATTATGATATGTTAGTAGTAAAAAATATTGCAAATAAAAAGAAATGTAATCATTAAAAAATAAGTGACACACTAGATAATGCATATGAATTATAAAAAATGGAGTAACATATACAATAGACTCTATACCAACTCACATAATCAAATCCTATAAAATATTCAGCCTCTATTACACTAATCGTCACATGCCACATGTCTAGATTTATGATGATACATATACCTAAAATAATACATGAATATCTACCCATGTACATTTATATCCATTCATTTTATGCCATTTTGGGTGGGTATATTGACCCAGTAGAACCCCCCTTTCCCCAACACACTGAGTGATAATGATCATGTGGATGTAGATGAACGTATTAGGACAGACTAAATGTCAATGATCAATGTAACCCACCCACTAATAAACCTATCCCATGAAAGAACATACTAGTTATATCTATCCCTTCATGTCTAAATAACACACACAACCTATAGAATCATACTAAAGCAACCCTACATAATACATGATCCACCTTTTTATAATTGATGAATCATATAACCTCATAACCTAATGAGGTATATTGCATAATCACTCTAATCACCCAAAACATAATCATAAATAAGGTCTTTCCTACATCCTTAAGGATGAAATATCATAATTGCTCCTAAGCCATTGATCATTTCAATTCAATTAGAAAATAAGTCCTAATTTTTTTTGGGAAATAAAACTCCATGATGAATAAAAAGATATGTAATCAAAGATGAAAAAACTGTCAAATCACATATACATAACAATATCATAGTAAAAAGTGGAAAATAAATGATTGGCTCTAACCAAGTGAAATAAAAAGTCATAACTATCACACCAGCTTCATCTCATCTCACCATTCCTCACTAGAGATATCAACTGAATAATTTGTAGAGCACCTCTGGATCAATCCCACATATCACATGTCATCAAAAGATCTATCCCTTGATGTATGATAGAATAAATATTTGTATACAACATGATCTCTAATATCATAAGTCATAACCATCATCATTAAGAAACAAAATTGTTCTATGGCTCTAGTCTTTCATCAGGTGGGTCCTTGTAAGGATGTTGATTATCTATATTTCATGAATCTCACTAAATCCTCTTAAGTATCAGCCACCGTACTTCCTATATCCTCATTAGTTATCACAATGTATCTAAAATCCAACAAGGAAGAAAAAATCTAGATAAATTTATACCACAATTGGAAAAAATAGTGTATGTGACCACACAATGTTATTATTTAAAAAAATAAATTTATATTACCACTTCCTTTATAAATTTTAACCCAAATACATTCCCCAAAAAAATACCATTTTTATTCAAGAGGGAACTCATTATCATCCTATTAATAGAAAATTGTAGTGTCTCATATCTTCTCATCCCACATCTGGACCTATTCCTAAGATCACCAAATCACTAGGGACACCATTCATGAATATAACTAAACCCACCAATAAAAGAAAATAGGTACTAACTCTTATATAATCCATTGAGTTTAACCATGAGGTTCTCCTATGAGGAATCTTGGAGGCTTGAAATCATCACATGAATTTTAAGAATTTCTGAATAACTAATGTCGAAAAAATCATCCAACGATGTATTATTAGATCACATGTATTATTCAATGTTATTAGGTTATTCAAGTGTAATAGAATCAATATCACTATAATGTATCTTATGATTCTTATGAAACTTATCCTATAAGTAAACCTACCTCAATCCCAACTAGCCAACTAATCACTTAAGGGAGGTGTCATACATGGTTCCAATGATGTCATTCATTATCATATAACGATAGATAACAAGTTCAAAACCTATAAACAATGAATAACACAAATAATTATTTAATATTTTGAAAACTATACATATATCTCAGGAGGTCGAACTGACCAAAACACATCTGAAACCAACCCCATTGAATTTCATTTAAAATAAAAATTAAAAATGTATTTTAAAATCATTTAAATTGGAATCAATTGATTAATTTCCCACAAGAGTCCCTTAGGACCAAATAATATGGAAACCATCTTTGAGAACCCCTTTATTTAATTAGAAGTATCATTTAAAAAAATCAATTTATATTACCACTTCCTTTATAAATATTATCCCAAATACATTCCCCAAAAAAAAAATCCCATTTTTATATTCCAACCCACTCAATTATCATTTTAAGGTAAATTTATTTTATTTTAAATTTTATTTTAAACTAAATCCTATATTATAATCAAATTAAAAAAGGAGAAGCCCATTTTACTTAAAAAATAGTCTCATTCCTCTAAAAAAATCCATAAATGGACAAATACCACTGGTTTTACCAACATAACACCAAAAAACCATTTATTAAGTATTACAGTCCTTATTAACTATTTAGCCAATGTGATACCATCCCCATTTATGTAGTGATACCAAATGATTTCAAACAGTACAACATCAATAATAATATTGATTACATAAGTTGTAACATATTCCAAATAATAAAGAGACTTGGTAATGTAAAGGTCACCAACCTTAATGGAAATTAATACAATATCCCTAAGATCATACTAACTACTAGTGATCTATATATAATTGATACCAATCATAAACCATCTCAAATTAACCAGAAAACTAATTAATAAAAAACACCAAAATGTAATAATAAATTCCAAACTCATTAGGTATATCCACAATATCAAATCCATAGGAAACAAGAGACAAACAATAAACAATGAACTCTTGATCCTATGATAAGAAAAGAGCCTAGTTTTCCAACAAAAATCCATGGACGACATCATCCAAATTTCAAAAATAAATTTAAATATCAACCTAAAATTGTTCCTCAAGATAAAAGGAGTCAAATCATAATAATCCATCTTTATTGAGACCCATATATACACTACACACAAACTCCCTATGTTTTTTATTTGATTCCTCAATTATTTAGTAGAATCACATATCAAAATCCTATTATTACCACACTAAAATTAAAGTAAGAAATAGAATATGACCAATAGAGGAAGAAGGGTGGATGATTTCCTAAAAAAATCAATCTATTGGACTTCAAATCACTATGGACCTAAGGAAATATCCAAGGAGGAAGGGTATTGGTTCTTCTATCCCTCAAGAATCACACTCCCTAAAATTGAGGGAGTGGAGAGACCATAAAATGATGGATCATACCAGATAAAAAATCTAGTAAGGACCCTACTATGTACCATTAAGTATCTTCTAGTTATCTAGAACATCACTGGATACCCAATCGAATTACACCAGCCACTAGGTGGGTTGGCTAGTGGAACTACACTATTGGACCTCTTACCAAGTACCTGGTGGAGCTAGAACAAGTGCATGATATCCCAAACAATTTTATCCCTCTCCCTTTTCCATACATGAAAAATTAATAATATCTTCAAGGTATTTTTCAACTTAATTGGCACCTAAAAAATAACTTGATATGCATATCAGACATGATCCAAACATAAAATTTATTATCTAAATCCTAAAAATTCAAATTCAACTATCCAAAAAAATGAAGGAAGATTTACCCACATCTAAGTTAACTAGTTCTTAAATATATTGGTCATTACAATCTCCCTTACATAATTATTCTCATCCCCAAGGATTTATAATGGTTCTTCAACCACATATAACTACCTTTTTTAGCCATCAATTCATCACTAAATCATTGGGTTCTATCTCTAAATTCCAATCATGCATTAAATTAATGACATTAAAAACCAATTGTACTTTACATCGAAAGCCTCATTACCTAAAAATGTTACTTCAATTTGAAAATCCATGATCTACACCACTTTAACGGAATTATGTTACTCCATTTTTTAAATTTATGATCTCAAAATCTAATTCCTCCCAACCAAACACCATGTTCCAAACTAACACCAAAATTTTGAGATGATTCATGAATACAACCAACGATCCAAAAACATTTAAATAATATAAGAAATTATATCTATATACTTATGTTTCTCTACACCATATGAATTTAATACCAATGAATGATTCAAAATAATGTTTCTCCCCACCACCAGAATCTATTATAGGGGACATATCATAATTTGTCTAAACTGAAAAAAAATAATTCCCAAATACATATACTTTATCCCTATACTAAAAACCCACTCATGAATCCTAAAAAAATTTAATCTATAACAATGATCATAAATGTCCAATTAAAACATGAAATTAAAATTTTTGGGTCACCCTTAATCCCAATACTTAAAGCTAACCTACCTAATAATACACCACTGGTTTCTTACTTAAAAACTCAACAATAATCTTACAACCACAAATATTATTTCAAAACCATATTATTAATCAAATTCATTAATCCCTAGAAATTAAAAACATATAATGACATGAAAAATATATATAAATTTTCTTGAAATCTACCTCTAGTATTCCTTACACCAATATCGAGTTTCCCATTCCTAACAATGATATTTCTCTCAAAAAACCATAAATACCAAATAAATGTTGACCTAAGGTTCCCAATAAATCAAATCCAAACAACCAAATCCTAAGAAAATAAATAATATATATATCAATATACACTTGAATTATAATATATTTAATAGAATTTGAAATAAATTATAAACTTCATTAATTAATAATAGACCTATAAAAGTAATCATGAAAAACAAAACTACCTATAGGTGCATGTATCATTACCTAAGCATGCACCTAACATGATATGTGAATAGTAAAATTATACAAAATTTTATCCCTATGACACAACCTGAGTTTCATCTATCCCATAATGTGATCCATTATACAACACCTCCCTCAACCAAGAGTTCTTAATCCTGAACAACTAACATCCCTTAGAAACTTTTGTTTTATTCGAAGAAATGTTGTCCAAGACTACTCCAAGTATATCTCCTAATTTGAGA
The DNA here is from genome assembly GCA_963277665.1 of Viscum album. Lineage (NCBI taxonomy): Eukaryota > Viridiplantae > Streptophyta > Magnoliopsida > Santalales > Viscaceae > Viscum > Viscum album. The sequence goes on along the minus strand of OY728131.1, from coordinate 1,220,230,180 downwards.
AATACTATCTCCACCCCTAAATGACATTTTACTAATAAAACAAACACTCTTATATAAATTTTAAATGCATTATCATAGCCCACCTGAATAGAAACTATGTTAGAGACCCCATAGTAACTCAGAAGCATCTTCTCATATGTTAAAGGATTTAGACTAGCAAAGAGGTCCTAAAAGAGTGGTGTTGAGACTATAAACTCAAATATAATGGAAAGTAGACTTTCCAAAACCTATAAACAACTCATCATGGAACGTCCATATAACGTATATAACCAAAATTTATAGTCATATACAAAAGAAAACAAGAGTTACCCCACAATCCAATATATAAAAATATTAAATAGTATGATTGATGCATCAAGTATAATAGAGTAAAATATGAAGATAAAATATATAATAGGGATCATAATAAATAAAAAATTGTTGAAAAATTAGATTATGTTTATATAGTAAAACATTTTGAATAAAATATACAATGGTGTTTATCCCAACTCATGTGATGAACTCCTTCAAAATCATTGACCTCTAGTATAATTCTCTTCTCAATCCCTATGCCAAGATCTAACATAATACCTATTCGGGAAAGAAAATATCAACATCTACTAACGTACATTGAATCCTCTATTTTGTAAATAGGTAGGGGTGAGTCTCATAACCTAGTAGGATTCTTCTACAAACATCATCACATTGAGTGCTAGTGATTAAGTGGATGTGTGTGAAAGTATTGAGAGATAGTGAAATTTAGTTCTCAATGATACTCAACCTCCCATAAACATAACCCATGTATTCACATATAATTCATAAATGTTCCCACGATTCTAGAAGAGTAAAAAAACTTAAAGACTCGTAAAAATACTACCCTACATAGGTAAGGATCGACATTACAATAATTAATGAATTAATCACCCTCACGATCCAATTAGGTATATCAGTTAATCACTCTCATAACTTCAAATACAATCAAAATAAAGAAAAAACCTATAAACATAAGAATCAAATATCTAAATCCCTCATTAACCATTGGTTATCTTACTACCAATAATAAATTAAACATTAAATATCATGGGAAATAAAAAACTCATAAAAATAATTTTTTTTGTAATGAAAGAGGGTCTAACCATATAATAACCCCCATAAAATAATACTCCAATTAAAAAAAGATAAAAATTAATATTGGGCCCCAACCAAATTAAATAAAAATTCAAAACTCTCATTCCCTACCCCATTCCATCTCATCGTTCGTTTCCAAAACAATTTTTGAAACTACATGTATAGAACCACTGGATCAATCCCATATATCATGCATCATCACACACGATATCTTTTATTGTATGATGTTATAACTCTTCAACGATCCCATGATCTATTATATCATACATCACAACTCTCATATTTAATAAACAAGATTATTCCTAGGCTATTGTTTTACCTCATGTGTATCATTGAAAGGATCAAAATCTTCTTTATTTCTTATAACCCATCAAACCCTCCCATGTGATAACAACCATCCATCCAATATCCTATTTATCAATCAATTCACATCAAAAAACTAATGTGGAAGTGAAAATATAGATCAATTTATACCCAAAATAAGAAAATCCTCAGTGTACCAAACCTCACAACCCAAAATAAGACATTATCCTTATTTTAGGCATCAATATAAAAGGATTTCCTAGAGTCACCTCATGGGTATTAACACTAAACCATGATACCTATCACAATACAAAACTTCCTCCTTTTAGGAATTAAGGAGGTAGAAAATAATCGCATGAATGTTATGAATTTATTAAATATAAAGGATTATTAACTCAAAGAATGATGTCTCACTAGATCCTAAGGCCTATTTTAAGTAGATGATCTAACCAGTAGTCCTAGACTTAATCATACTATATGGTACCTCAGGGTTCCAATAGACCAATTCTTATAAGGGATAATGAAAAGTATATCTACCCATAAAAGAAAACCCATCACCTGATGGATGATCACATATATGGTTCATATGATATCATGAATCTTCATGAAACAATAAATAAAAAATATATAAACCATAAATATTGAGGCACATACATATGAATTTAAGCTTTATATTACTTCACATAACCCACATGAGGTCAAATATACCAAAACATATATAAAACAATTACAATGGATTTTGTTGGACTCCTATTGTTTTAATGATCACAAATAATTTTTAAATATCCTAATTATGATTTATTAAGATACACTATTTTCAACTTTAATTTTAACCTATGGTGTTCATCCTAGTAAACATACTAGTATTCCAAGAATTAGTGAAAGAGATTCTTTTTTGATTACTATGAAATTTGTTTCTCAGGTTGAGACAAGGTTGATCTCTTATTTGGAAGCTATTGTTTTATACAATTAGAATATGAGGAATGAGTTAACTGCAATGGTTTCAGCAATAAATAGTCCCACTATTGATTATAGGACATACTTGGATAAAATGGTGAAATTTTTTGAGGATACAACTTTTAGGAGTTCTTTTGATCAACCGTACCCTCCTAATCTTGATGTGTATCATTTTAGATTAGATATAAGAGATATAGTAAAAGTGCATCTAGATCGTCTAATCCTGCTGCTCATTATACATATGTTGAGATGGTTGGAAATATTATACGAGAGGAACTTAAGACTATAATGGGTGGAACTGATCAAGAGAGTCTCCCAAAGATCAGGCAAAATTGTTATCACATATATGAAATGGTAATATTTTTCCAAAAAGATGATATCAATTATCAAGAAGAAATAACTACTAAAGTAGACTTCAACTTTAATAGTATTTACACAAAAAATTATCCAACCAATAATTTCAAGTACTTGGTGGAAAATTTGAAGTTACCTCTAGTGACTTAGGAATTCAAGGATCAAGTAAGAAGATGCAGGATTTTACTCCTACCCTTAATAAATTTATAGAGAATAAAGAGGATTTTGAAATGGATATAGAATATGTTGGTTATATCATCCAGGACTTCATCAATCTATTGAATCTCTACATGAATTAGCACAAAACATCAATTATTTCTTTTGCTTCTACTCTTATCAGACTAATCCTTCCTACTTCTTCCTATTCTTCTACCCTTTTCTCACCTTTGAACATGACCCCTACTCTAGCTCTAAGATGGATTAGACCTATCATCCAAGAAGAACTCATAGGTTATGCTTCTTCTTCTAGGCTGAGCATTTATCCATCTATTTTTCATGGGCCACCTCTTTCTTCCCTCACTATTTGCTTTGTACCTTCTACCACTACTACCTATACAATTTCTTCTCGCCCCTCTTGTACTTTTGATAAGGTCAAGGAAGTGGTGGACTCTAATGTGACCAAGAAGTAGTTGGATCAAATTTTGATAGGGATTTTTTTAATGTTTTTGTTGTACTGTTTTTGATATTCCTTGTACTTGTTAATTAATGGAATACCTTTTGTGATTTCATATCATTGTTTTTTTATTATATGTTATTTCATTTTCATTTAGTGTTTCCTTTTTGATAATCCCCAAATAGGGAAAATAATATGGTTACTCTCTTAGGGGATATTATGATTGATATTAAATGGGAGTATATAATTGAAAAATTCCATTTAACAAGTAATCTATACTTGTGTTTATTTTAAAATTTTGTCTCAATAGTCTATGAAATATGTGAAGAAGAATTTTTCTCTAATAATGATAAATCAATTACTGTGGTATACAATACCATGATTTGTGATCCTAAAAAGGGTGGAGATTTTTGGATTCCACTAGTTTTAATGTTCATAAATCATGCTTGACCATACCAATTATGATTTATTTAGATACATTATGTTCAACTATAAATCTAACCTATTGTGTCAGTATTTACACCTAAAGAAAGAATTACAGATTTTGGGTAAGTATGAGATACTGATACTTGTCTTACCAAAATACAATTCACTGATAATTGACTCACATATACATGAGCTAACGATGACATAAGATACTGATATGCTGAGTCACTGATATAAGTTTGATCTACCGATGCCTGACCTACTGACACCCTACCTACCAATAGGGTGATTGAGAGACACTTAGAATTTTGCTTAGTATGAGATACAGATAGCCGAGCTACTAACACATCACCTGTTGACATATGAGTTACCAATGCATGTTTGATCCACTAATATAATAATCCATCTACAGTCAGAGTTACAAACATACAGACTCACTGATAACATGAATCACTAAAATCTTGAGTCACCAATAGTCTGACCTTCCGATATTCCAAGACACCGATAGATTTAGAAATATTTCTCATAAATTAAAATTTACCTCTAACAGCCATATTTATGATACTTAGTACTTCTTATTATATTAATGGGAATTTCATTCTTTTCTTGACAATATTTATTGATTTCAAAGACATGTACAAGGTATGAGGTACCAGAGAACATGATTCATGTATCTATAAAGAAAATATCTAGAAGAAAATAGGTAGTGAGAAAAAGAGGTTACATAGAAGAATCATACTGATCTGTTTGTGCATCTTAGAGAAAAATACCAGAGCTATAAACTGTGTGTACACAAACACTTCTTTGAACCAAAAAACGTCAAATATCTACAAAAAATATATATGAAAAGGACATTTCAAGGAATATTCTACCTCACTATGAATAGAAGATAGAATAAAAAATGATGCTCTATTTTTTTAAGAGCTTTCTAGAAGATGACTCAATCTTCAATTCTACCATTATAAAGAAGTCTAGAAGCTTCATAGAACACCACACAGAGAATTCTAAACTCTTCATATCATTTTTCTATTTCATAGTAATTTATTTACATTTTGAAATGTGTATGTCTATATTTTATAAGAACACATGGAATCCTATTCTAATCTAGGAGATACTTAGATATATTCACAATTCTTTACATTTACACTCCCACAAATAACTGTGGAAGAGCTGTGTGGCTTGTTTTCTTTTACACTCCTACTAAAACTATGGAAGATGTATGTTTGAACTAAATAGTTTATTTAATATTTTTACCCAAATATATTATGTAGATCAAGTTTAATTAATATAAACTGCTTAGTGGCAGGTGATCACCAAGTGAAGAGGATTTTGTCTCACCTTAAGACCGAACCTCTTATTTACTTCTACTGTATATTACCATGTTTTTATTTCTATATTCTTATAATTATTTTAGAAAAATATAAATCACTATGATATTTAATCTTAGGTTGTGTCTGTATTTGAATCTGATTTAGTATACTATTTTCAAAAGTTAAAACAAAAATCCACAGTGTTTTAAATAATAACTGATCAATATTTGAAAAATCATTCAAATGATTAAATATTTTACAAATATTCTGATTTGGTTAACTAAAATGTATTTAATTTTAAATTGGTGGAATTTTAATTTATCATTAAGAAATACATTTTTATAAGAACTCAATTCACCCCACCCCTCTTGAGTGTCCTACTATGACCAACATTTGTTATCTGAGGACTAATGAAAAGAGTTTTCAAAAACCCTTTTCAACATTAATTTTAGTTGTGCTTTTAAATATCTTTAATTTTTTTTAGTTCTAAATTTTTTGGTTCCTTATAAACTATAGTACATTCTATAATATGTATAATATACTAGAAGGTGTTTCTACCAAAATAACTCCCTATTTCAATGGTACAAAATATGAACAGTGAAAAATTATAATGAAAATGATTTTGCAATGTATGGGTTTTGAAATATGGTCTTATATAGTTGATGAATATATGATTCATGCTACTAATAGGAACAATTCTGATGCTACCACTATGGTAGAATATACTGATAAGTGTAAAAATATTAATTCTTTATACTTATCTTTAGGGGATGAATAATTTAATGGGATTTCTGCATGTAAAATGACATTTGAGATTTTTGATACAAAAGTTGTTTCAAATAAAGGAACCACTAATTTTAAAGAAATGATACTTAATATTTATATTATTTAGAAATAATAACTTTAAAATGAATCCTGATGAGACTATTTCATGAAATATATCTCTTGTTCAATGAGATAGAAAATACAATGTTCTCTCTAGGAAATGAAATCATCTATAAGTAACAAGTAATGTGAATTCTCTAATTTTTAAAAGAAATATGGAGAGGAAACTCAATATCAATAAGATAATCTTATGATATGAGTAATTTACTTGTAAAGGTTATGATAATTACACCAATGATATATAAAGAATAATTTAAGGTTAACAAAGAAGAGGATGATGGACCAAAGAGAAAGTATGTGGATTTTAAAGATAATTACTCAAAAAAGTGAATGTGTAGGTTCATGCGGAAAGTTATAGCATTGAAGAATCACCAAGTGATAGTGATAAATAAATAGCTTAGCTATATAGAATATTTATGAAGTTTTGTAGAAGAAATAAGTTCTTCATAAAACCTAGCTATATAGGGAAGTATTACATTAAAGGAAACTGCAATAAGGATTTGAAGAAAAATGAGAACACTAGTGAAATTTTCTTCTATGAGTGTAAGAGAATAGGACATGTAAAATCTTACTATACAAACTTAAGGATTATAAATACATATGAGGGAAAAGAATGAATATATAAAAATTCAATCTAGGACACTTAGAGTGATTTTTTGGATTTATCCAGTGAATCATAATCTTCACATGATGAGAAGAATGAAAAATAAAATATTTGTTTCATTAAAAACACATCCCACATAACTTTAGAATATACTACACATAATTATTTTTATTATTGAGAAGAATATGATTCTGAAAATTTGAAAAATAAAGAAATGTTTGAATACTATAAAACTCCTCATGATACTTGAAATGAACTAACGGATAAGTATAAATCTATCAAGAAACAACATGGTCTTTCTATTTATTTTGAGTCTAAACTTACTATTTAAAATGAGAAGAATTCTCAGCTACTCTATGAGAATAATAAACATAAACTATTTGATAAGAAATTAAAGAAGGATTTGTAGAAATTCATAAATAGTAGAGATAACGTAGTTTAAATTCTTGGGAAACAAGTTCCTACAAAATGTAAAACTGGTATTGATTATCAACCTGGAAAAAGAAATTTTATTAAAAACAATTTCATATCAAAATCTACAAAAATCTATTTTTTAACTCAGTTCTTGAAAATATTCTGCATGTTCTAAAATTGGAACATCTTTTATAGCCTCCAGGTTTTCTGGACCAAGTGGATTTTATTTTTATAATATCTTTCAAGTTGCTTACAAGAAACCCTTAAATAAATTTGGGTTCCCAAAGCATTAATTACTAATGTTACTTGACCCAAGCAAGTCTAGGTACCAAAATATTTTCTTATTTAAATTTTTTATATAGGAATTTTTTTTGAAGAGTTCCTACAAAATATTATGGTACTTGGATATTGGGTGTTTAAGAAATATGTTAGGGGACTATTCTAGGTTTAAGAACTTTATCAAGATTGATGGAGGGCATGTCACATTCGGTGATAATGAAAAAGGTAAAATTATTGTCCATGTAAAAAATTGATAAAATGAATTCAATTTTAATTTCTATTTTTATTTTATGGTCTTATGTATAATCTTCATAGCATCTCCCAATTCTGTGATGATGGTTTTAATGTTTAATTTGAAAACAATGCTTTAAATGTTTTCAATTCTATGAATGAATTAATATTCACTACATTTTGAAATTAAAATGTTTATGTGTGAATTTATATTCTTTCATTCCTTAAAAATTTTATTTCTTGAGTGTCTTTCACAAATAATATTATCTATAGAATAAGAGACCCGAACATTGAAAAATTCACTCCCTTAGAGAGCTTACTATTAAACGAATAATCAAGGATTTAATGAAAAATTATATAACCCTTGCCAAAAATATTAACAACACAAAATATCTTTCAAACCAAAGAAAGAAGTTTCATCATATCTACCACTTGAGTTGGTTCACATGGATTTCTTTGAATCATCAAAAGTTTCTAGTTTAAATGAGAATAATTTTGTCTATGTTTTAGTTAATTAATTTTATAGGTATACATGGACTTTATTTTTATCTCACAAGAGTGAAGCATGTTCTTACTTCTCTAAATATGCTTGAAATATAGATAATTTAAGTGGACTTAGAATTAAAAACTCAAGAAGGGACCATGACCATAAGTTTGAAAACTAGTATTTTGAATAATGTTTTTCAGAAAATGAATTTAGTCAAAACTTCTCTCCTTCTAGGAAACCCCAGCAGAATGGAGTTGTATAATGAAAGAATTGAAACTTACTATAAACTGCCTGAACAAGGGTTAATGTGTATGACTTACCTGTTTACTTTTGGGAACAATTTTAGAATACAACTTGTTATATTAGTAATAGTGTTTTAATTAGACCTCTTTTTTAGAAAATAAATTTATGAGTTATTGAAAAATAGGAATCCTAAGGTTAATTTCTGTAATTGTTTTCATTGAAAAGTATAAATCCTTAAAACAAAATATAATCTTGACAAGTTTTCCTCAAAAAATGAGGAAGTAATTTTATAAGGTCATTCAACCACTACCAAAGCCTATATGATCATTAATAAAAGAAATAAGTGTGTGTAAGGATATGTACATTTAAAATTTGTTGAAACTGATCCCCATAAACCTAAAACCACCCTAAATTTTATTAGGAGGATCTATCCAATCTAAACATAAATGCTAAAACTTCTGGCTCTGTTATTTGGAAAGCAGTAAAATCCTGTAGTTTTGAAAAATATCTAGACATTGTTCTAAGTGAACCCAAACCTATTAAAGAACCTGAAATAACTAACCTTTATTTTTCTAGATCCATTAGAACCCTAAAGAACCATCCATTAGATTTATTAGTTGGAGACTTAGATAAAAGGATATAGACTAGATATTCTCTTAGGAACCAGTTTGAACATCAAGACTTTTTGTCATTGCTTGAACCTAATAATGTCCATGATTAAACCAATGATGAATTTTGGGTAATGGATATGCTAGAAGAGTTGAATAGGTTTGATAGAAATAAATTTTTAAACTTATCAATAGAAACAAAGACATCCTGACTATTGGGACTAAGTGGGCGTTTAGATATAAAGTGGATGAAGCTGATACCATAGTGAGAAATAATGATAGAATAGTTTCCCAAGGATATTTCAAATAAGAAGGAAATGTCTATGAAGAAACTATTGCAGTGGTTTATAGACTTGAATCCATTAGAATTATTATAGCATATACATAACATATCAATTTCAAACATTATCAAAAAGATGTTAAAAGTGAATTCCTAAATGGGTATATAGTAGAGGATGTTTTTGTTGAACAACCCCCAGGTTTTACAAACCCCCATTTTCCAAATCATTTCTTTAAGTTATCAAAATATTTATAAGTTTTAAAATAGACTCCAAGATATTGGTTTGATAGGCTCAACAATTTTCATATTCTAAAGGTTTTACAAAAGGCATATCTTTTCCTACTCTTTTTATAGAAATAATTTCTCAAAATATTTTAGTTGTTCAGATATATGTTGATAATATTATATTTGGATCTTCTAAAAATGAATTATGTATTGATTTTTCAAAAATGATACAAAATGAAATTGTTATGACTTTAACTGGTGAACTTAAATTCTTTCGTGGTTTTCAAATTGTTCAAAATAAAGAAAGAATTATTTTAAATAAAAGTAAAAACACAAAAGATATTTTAAAACATTTTAATATGGATAGTACTAAAAGTAGTGATACTCTAATGAGTACCTTCTATAAATTAAATCATGATTAAAATGTAATGTCTATTGACCAAACCAATTACATAGGGAGGATTGGAAGTTTACTCTACTTGACTTTTAGCTGACCTGATATTATGTTTAGTGTGTGTATGTGTGCATGTTTTCAAGAAAACCCTGAAGAATCTCATTAAACATCTGTTAAAATAATTTTTAATTACCTCGAGTATACTACCAACTTAGGATTGTTCTATCCTAGAGGAAAACCTTTTGATTTAGTTAGTTATTTGGATTCTGATTTTAGCGGTTGCAATTTATATAAAAAACATTTGGAACATGTCATTTTTTGGGGAAGTCTCTAGTATCATGGTGTAGTGAAAAAATCTATTCTATATTATAATTATAAAGCTAAATACATAGCTACTTGTAGTTTGTATGCTTAGATTTTGTGGATGAAACACACATTACTAGATTATAGATATTATTTTAGGAATTTCCCTATAAACAGTGACAATACAAGTCCTATGAATATTTATCAGAATCTAGTTTCTCACTATAGAATAAATCATATTGATGTAATACATCACTTTTTGAGAGATCATTATCAAAAAGGTAGTATATCTCTTTTATTCATGTTCATAGAACATCAGCTTGCTGATATTTTTACTAATACTTTAAATTATGAAAGGATGAGTTACATGAGACAAGAGGTAGGAATGACCAAATTTTGAGGACCTATTGTTAATGACTCACCGATGGGACTCACCGATGTTTTCTCATTGATGTTACTCATTGATGATGAATCTACATTGTAACACACTGATGATGTCTCTCCAACATGAATCACTGATGTGACTCACTGAAGAAGTCTCACTGATTGTAACTTACTGATAAGTCTCCATAGCGTGTCTCACCAACCATTGCCTAATTATTTCTCAGTCTAGAATTTTACACAACACTATTTTATTTGTTTTATTATATTTTAAACCACATTTAGTATTTTTTTATTTTCAAATACCTAAATGATAAAATTAAGGGTCAATCCCATATATTTTACCCTCACACTCTTACTCTCAGACTCTTACCCTTGAACCTTTCTCTCTCGAGTTGCTAAATATCACTCTTGAAATAAAACCATCGAACATCTCTCAATAGATTATATCTAGTGCATTATTCAAGGATCTAAGGACAAGTCAAATCCATGCAAAGAAGCAAATAGGTGAAGCTGGCCAACTGAAACTTCCTCCGATTCATCCAGAACTCACGAATCACATTGTGACCCCGGATAAAGATGTACATTTGGAATGGCTGTTGTTGAGTAAGTTTCTTATGATAAATGTATTGAAAACCCAAGGGTGGTTGGAATGGTTCTCCAACAATGAGAGACTATACTATCCGGGGATGGTACATGATTTTTACCTCTATGCTGAGTTTCTTCTAGAAGGATCTAAGGTGTTTTGGATAATGTCGATAGTTGATGTAAGGAGGGGTCCATTTTTATATAATAATTAAGAAAAATGTATAAAGGTACCCCATGAGGATGTTTCTGATGATCATCTGGGAAGTTCTACTCCAACAAGTGACCTCTTCAGTTATGAGGCAGTTTTGGATGAGTTGACAAGAAATGTATAGCATATGAGGCCTATTTCTATAGAGCAAGATTGTAAGAGCATGCTTTTATTCAAATTCATTTGACATCAATTATGTCCCAAGAAAATAGATTTTTATTCTTTTAAATTTCAGGATGTTTACATTCTATATCTATTGAAGAAAGGGAAGAAGATAATTTTGTACAGATATTTGATTATTCATATCAGTGATATGGTTAAACCTTATTTCAATACCAATTATTTATTTTATCCTAGACTTATATATACTAAAGTTGAAGGCTAAGGGGTTATTGAATGAAGTTAAATAGACCATTTATACTTGTGATAGTTTCTATCTGGAAAACGTTACCTGCAAGAGGATTGAGATTAATTGGAACCCATTGATGAAAATGTGGGATGAGGATAATGATATGTTATATGAATATTTCAATCCTATTGAGCATCCCTCGTGGCCAACAAATATGATAGGCCATGGTCAAGGACCAAATTAAGTGGGGGTTTATTCTGATAAGGATGTGCCTAAGGAAGTTCAAAGAGATGAATCTCTTATAGATGACAGGATTTATCCTGACATTACAGATAGTCCAGCGAGGATGACTTATGGTACTACAAGTCCACTTAGACCTCTACCATCAAAGGAACCACTTCTTCCTATGAATGATAATGATGAGATTGAAGAGTCTGAATATGATGAGCATGTTAGTAGATTTTCTAGTGATGAGGAATCTGATAAAGAATAAGTAAATGGTAGTGAAGAAAAAGATAATGAGGATGATGATGGAGTTGAGGAAGATGTTGAGGAATATGAAGGAAGTGAAAGAGATGTTGGAAGTGAAATAGAAGATGAAGGAACTGATGTTTCAGAGAATGGATTAGATCACCCTGGTGATGATCAAGGCCCTGGTGTAAAATTTGTTGGAATTACCATATTGGAACATTAACCATTAGTGGAACCACATGTAGCTCCTAATGCTCATGTTGAACTAGCTATGGTTTAGGAGATATCTCCTAATATTCTAATTCATATTGAAGTACCTACTGAAAAGGAAGTCTTAGTGACTATAGTAAGACGATTAGTATATTACAAGAAAAGGACACCTACTAAGGGGGAGAGACCTAGTAAGAGAGATAAGGATTGATCCTTTGGATTATATTGTTGTACCTGTATAATGAAGAGATACAAGATATGTGAATTTTGGTCTAGATTATCCTAATTAAGTGGATAGGTCCACTGTTCCTTCTCGTTCTCCCATTCCTTTGGATACTTCTATGCATGTAACTAAAGATGATCATAATGAATTTGAAGAAGAACTATTAGCTATAGTCTGATATGTTCCTCCTAGTAATTCTATAGTTGTTCCAATAATTATTGAAAGATGTGTTTATTTTATTAATAAGAAATTTTATCTTCGATTGAACCAAGGTAGATATCTCTTATAGATTATATAGTTTCAGACAATTAGAATATGAGGAACGTGTTTACTGAAATGGTTTTATCCATAAATAGTCTCCATATTGATTATAGGACATACTTTGATAAAATGGTGAAATATTTTGAGCATAAAACTTCTTGGAGTGCTACTAATCATCCTTATACTCCTACTCTTGATGTGGACCAGTTTAGATTAGATATTAGAGATATAGTAAAAGGTTCCTCCAACTTAGCTGCTCTGATTTCTCATTCTCCAAATGTTGATGTGGTCCGAAATGTGATTCGAGAAGAACTGATTAGGATAGTCTCTCAAATATCATGATGAATTGTGATCACATACATGACATGGTAATATTTGTATCCAAAAGTGATACCAATTACCAGGAATAAATAACTAAGAAATTAGATTTCTACTTTAATAGGATTTACAAAAAAATCATCTTACCAGTCATTTCAAGTTATTGGTTGAAAATTTGAGGTTACTTATAATGACTCAAGAATTCAAGGAGAAAGTTAAGTAGTTGAAGGATTATACTCCTACCCTCGATAAATTTATGAAGAATAAAGAGGATTTTGAAAAGGATATGGAATATATTGGTGACATCATCAAATAATTCATCATTATATTGATACCCTACTTGAATCATCACAAAAAACCATTGTTTCTCTAGTTGATTCTCCTATCGAACCAGTCTAGCATACTTTGACCTCTTATTCTAGCCTTCTATCACCTTTTACCATGACCCCTGCTCAATATCTCATCTATATTAGACCTTTCATCCAATAGGAACTCATAGGCCCTGCTTCCTCTTCTAGACTAAGCCTTTCTCCATACGTTTTTCAAGGGGCGCCTTTTCCTTCCCTCACCATTGGCTCTTTCCCTTACACCACCACTACCTCTACACCTTCTACTACTCCCTCCTCTTATTTTAATAAGGTCAAGGAAGTGATGGAATCTGATGAGACCAAGTAGTAGTTGGATCACTTTTTCATAGAGACATGGTGTACTATTTTTGTTGCAATGTTTTTGATATTCCTTATACTTATTGATTAATAAAATACCATTTGTGATTTCATATCATTGGTATTTTCTTATATTATATTATTTTTTCATTCAATGTTTCCTTTTTAATAATCACAAAAGAGGGATAAATAACATGGAATCTCTCTTAGGGAGATATTAATCATGACATTAAAAGGGAACATATAATTGAACAGACTATTTAACAAGTAATATGTACTCGTGTTTATTTTAAAATTTCATCTCAATAATATGCGTAATATGTTAAGAAGAGTTTTGATCTGATCATTATAAATCAATTATTGTGGTATATATTCCCATGATATGTTATCATAAAAAATGGGGATATTGTTGGATGCCACTAGTGTTAATTATCACAAATCATGCTTAACTATACTAATTTTGATTTATTAAGAAAAATTGTGTTCAAATATATGTTTAACCTATGGTGTTAGTGTTTACACCATAATAACGAACTATAGATTATGGTTAAGTATGAGGTACTGATACTTGTCATACCGATAGACATGTCACTAATACTTGACTCACAGATACATGAGCTACTAAAGACGTAAGATACCAATAAGATGTGTCACCAATAGAAGTATGAGCTACCAATACCTGACCAAATGATGTAAGACCTACTAATAGAACAACTGAAAAACACTCAAAATTTCACTATGTATGACCTACCGAAAATCGAGATACCATAATATCACTTACTATTTGATGAGTTTCTGATGCAACTTTGATCCACTGATTTAATGATCGATCCACTTTTAGAGTTAACTACATAATAAATCACTGACACCATGACTCAACGACAACATGTTTCACCAATAGTCTGACCTTCCAACAGACCGAGATGATGATAGGTTTAAAAAATTTTCTTCTAAATTGAACATTTCCTATAATGGCTATATTTATGAAACTTAGTACTTATTATTATATTAATGATCTTGTTAGTCTTCTTTATACAACATTTAAGGAAGTTAGATGCTAGTGTGAGGTACAAGGTACTAGAGAACATGATGCTTGTATATATAAATGGAATATTTAGATCAACAAAGATATTGAGAAAAAGAGGTGACATAGAATAAACATACTAAGCTATTAGTGCACCTTAGGGAAAAAAACAAGTGATGCCTACTGTGCATACATGAAAAAAATACTAAGAACCAAAATAAAAAAACTCTAAAACAACAACTTAGAAGAGAAGAGCACTTCAGGGAATCTTCTACCTGATTGGTAATAGAAGACAGAAGAAAAAAAGACTCTCTGTTTTTCTGTCTATTTCTGGAAGATGACTCCAACTTCACTTTTACCATTCTGATAGAGTCTAGAAGCTTCATAGAACATCACACAAAGAATTATAAACTCTTCTTATCATTTTTATCTACCTGTGTAATTTATTTACATTATAAGAAACGTGTGTCTCTATTTTAGAAACACACAATGACTCCTATTCCAAACTGGAAGATACTTAGATATCTTCAAAAACCATAAAATTTACACTCCCACAGATAATTGTGGATGATGTCTCTATGTGTCCTGTTTTCTTTTACAATCCCACTAAAACCGTGGAAGAGGTCTGGTTTACCTACACATTTCATATTGTTTTGTTACCCTAATCTATTGTTTTGATCAATTTTATTTAATATAAAAAGTTTGGTGGTAGGTGATCACTAAGTGGAGAGGATTAGGTCTCATCTTGAGAATGAACCTTTTGTTTAATTTTGTAGTGTATTTACAAGTTTTGTTTTCAATATTCTTATAATTATTTTAGAAAACATACATCACTATAATAGTTAATATTAGATAGTGTTTCTATTAGAATTTTATTTAGTAGACTATTTTAAAAATTAAAAATAGCAATCCATATTGATTTAACATTGAACTAATCAATCATTGAGAAATAATTTAAATGATAAAATCTTTTACAAATATACTACATTGGTTAACTAGTTTGTATTGTATTTTAAATTGGTGTATTTATAAATAATAATTTTAGACAAAAAAAATTATAGGAACTCAGTTCACCCCCTTTGTGCGTCCTAATCTTACAAAAAAATTTATTTTAAAATAAACGTAAAAAACCCCTTAAAATATTTTAGAATATGTAACACATGCCAACATACCCAAAAAATTACATTGGATAAAATCCCATGGAAATACCTTCTTTCATTTTAAAAATCATATCAAAATTATTACTTTAGAACACTACTAAAACATAAAATTTCATCCCAAAATAATTTCCAAAAAAATCATTCCAACAATCTACCTCAATTAAATCAATATTTTTATGTAAATTAATTTTTAGTGAAGTTTTATTTTTAACCAAATCCTCTTTCATAATTACATTAACAAAATGGAAAAATAATTTTAAAAATATCCACTGATCCCTCTAAACAATCCAAAAAATGGGACACTAACACTAATTCAACCAAGGAACCACCATCAAACCATTTAACTAGTTATGTGGTCATTGTTGAATATTAGTCCAGTGTAATACCATACACATTTATAATGTGAAACTAAATGATTTCATACATTTCGTTAGTAATAATAATAATAATAATAAAAATAATAACACATACCATAAAATAATATATGTAATTAGGAGACTGAATAACATTAAGGCCACCAACCTCAGCATTGATCCATATACTGGTACCAAGACTATACCAACCACCGATGAGACCTAGGAACCTATCTAATCCATAAACCATATAAAATTAACTAACAAAAAATTTAATAAAAAACCATAATGACATAATTGAAGATAAACTCATTGGTTGTCTACACAACATAGAAATAATAAGCAATGTGGGGAAAGACACACAAAACTAACTCCTGGTTCAATGATAAGAAAAGTTTCTAATTATATATCTGAAATAGTTGAAAAATTTTATTCCAATTTCAGAGAAATCCATAACAAATCCATCTAGGAACATACTACATGAAGAAACACATTCAATGATAAGAAAATTATCCTTATTGTGCCTCATCTATACACCTCACATAAAATCCCAATAATTATAATGTGATTCCACCATGATTTGGTGGAATCATACATACAAAACCTAGTTGGGGGGTACCAAAATTAAAGGAAGAATTATAATAAGGACAACTAAGGAAGAAGTGTGTAATATTACAAAAAATAAGTACACCATGTGACTCTGAATTACTATAGACCAATGGAAACATGAAATGAGGGAGTGGATATTTTATTTTAGTTGAAATTTCATTATACTGAGTTTCCCACTCCCAAAAATAAATATAAGGGAGAAAAATGAAAATATAGTTCTTATACCCTTAAAATAAACTTTATAGAACCCTATTGGATACCATGTGGAATCCTATCAGCCACTTGGTGTGTTGGACAATGGAGATACACCACTAGCCTTCTTAATGGGTACCTAGTGGAGCTGGATCAAGTGATCGATGGACTTAGTTGCCACCGCTCTGTACCTATTTCTTCACTAAACACCCAAGAACCTCTTTTATGTATTTTTTCCCAAACTATAAACCTCAAAAAACATCTAAAATACATATCAAACATGTTTCAAAAATCCTATGTTTGATACAAATCCAAAATTCAAATCCAACCATCTACAAAAACCAAGGAAGACTGACATACCTCTATGTTCATCAATGATTAAATACACAGGTCATCAAAAAACTACATTTAAGACCAATTTAGATTTTTTTTCAATACCACTAAAATTCCATAACTCACATGTATCACTATAACAAGTAATTTTATGGAATAAGAACCATTAATTCAACTCTTCATCTCTCTTATTAATTTAACAAAGGTTGAATATATAATGTTTGTTTGAATAATTACTTCTCATTTTCACTATTTTAAAATTAAATAACCTATGAATACCATGATAAGTAAAATAAATTGATATTATTATAAAATTTAATAACTTAAAATTTAATTTATTGGTTTATAAAATTATGATCAATCACATTCAGATGAACACTATTCCATGGTCATGGGAACCAATTCGTCTTAAACACTATTTTTCTAAATCAGTCAGCGATATTACTATCTCCGTCACACTATATTTTTTTAATATACTCTCATTTTCAATAAATTTCTTATAAAGTGGGATGCATACTTTTTTCACCATATTTTAATAAATTATGTATTTTTACTTATCTCTAATGGATTTACTTTCCTTTAACTGTCAAGTCCATTGAGTTGTTGTACCCTCATTCTACCATGTATATTTTCTAACGTTTGGATTTAAATTTTCACTCATTTGAAATCTTCTCATAATTATTATATCCTTATTTATAATAATATTCGCTCACATAGGTGAGGGGAATTAATGTAGTAGGAATTATATTTCACAATGTAAATGTGGATGGAGATTACCTAATACAAATATTGATGGATGAATGATGGATATATAACAAAAAAAATTAATTAAAAAATTAATTAGTATCAAACCCCAATTATTTACATAATTAAAATTAAATAAATAATAATAAAATATAGATGGACTGGTCAAAGCTCATGATCAATCAACAAACATTGATATTACATAATATAATTGGCATGATATTATTAATAATTTATTTTGTAATGTGGAGTTAAAAAATAATAATGGTGTAGGAGTCTAATAATTATATAACCATAATTAGGATATCATTATATATTTAGTGGGTGGGGGATATGAGAGAAACACCCCCTTTGGGGTTGAGGGGAAACACCATTAGAAAAAATTTCCCACCAAATTTCAACTATAAGGGTTTTAAATAATTAATTTTCATAAAAATATTTTTAATTAGTAATCATCACATCCAATTTTATAGGATTTAGGTACATTAAATAGTTTTTATATCATTTTTAATAGTTTTTGGTGAATTTGTTTTGGCCATTTTAGCCAAAAAGTCCATAGAGGGGTTCTAGGACAAATTGGACCGGGTTTGGGGTCTGGAATACTTAGATCCATATAGGGTAGTATAATCCACCCAATATATTTAAAAAAATATACCAAGGGATTATGATATATGGATGTGGTTTTTATGAAACATGACCCATAATCAAACGGTGGGGTTGTAGGCACTACCAAATTTTAATTTTCTCTTAAACATTCTTAAAGAGTTTTACCCCTCTTACTGGTTTTGAGGCTCTTTGTAGGAGGTGGATTATATAGATGTCTATATATTGTCTATAAAACCCTTGATTGAATCAGTCCATATACCATTGGGATTGTATTGATATATTTAATTCTATAAAATTTAATCTAAATTCTAAATTTTTGATGTGTTTGACTACTCTGATGATAAATATTACAACCCAGGTATAAGGGATGCATTTTGTGACTGATATATTAAAACATTTGAGTTGTATTTTTACTTTAACTCTAGATATGGTGAAAAAATCTCAGATTATTTAATTATCACATATATAAAATTATAAATATAATTAATAGTATAAAATGGTACTGTTGACATTTGGAGAGATATAAACATCCTCCACCTAATTTTTAATCATCGTAAATCGAAATATCCAATGTAGAACTTATCTATATCTTCCAAACCTATAATAAAACCCACATATTATTATTAAATGACCTTGTTGTGATAGTATGAGAGATTTTAGTGCTTTATTGTGCCCATATAATCACTAGAGGAACCCAAACATAATCTAATAAAGAAAGATAAATCTGAAATTATTATTCTCTCTAAAGATTACGAAATAATATATGAGAGTAAAAATTTATAAAATTAATTCCTATATTTATTTTTGACCTTATAACATATTTCAATACTTAAAGTTATGTTACTTTAAATATTATTTTGGTCTATGAGTAATTTTAACCTTTATAAATGGAACAAAACCACATTTATGACTAATTTAACTTGTTATAAATTTTATAAAAATTTCATAACTCATATATAAAACTCTATTTTATCATGTGATTAAATAAAAACTATTAAAATTACTCATTTTATCCTAAAATTATCTCACAAATCTTTATTCCACAGTGTTCATTTAAAAAATAACTTCTCATATTCACCTATTTAAAATTAAATTAACCATAAATTAATTTATAAATAAATTTAATTCATGTAATCCTTGAATTAAATTAATTTTTAATTAACTAATTTTTTTATTTACTTATTATCATTCATATTTGGTTGAACATAGATCTATAGTAAAAGGACCCACCTCATTCTAAACCCATATTCATATGAATCCTTATATTTTTTGAAAATATTTTGTGTGTGACCCAATAGACATTTATCTTAATGGTAATGACTTATAATCATATAACAAGAGTGGTATCTATTAACAAATCATGATTCCTAATGATAAAAGGACAATTAATTCCTAATAATACCTTTAATGTACACTACTTGTATAATATAATATCTCTATCAACTAATATCTTCAAAATAATGATACATTATTTGTATCACTATCCTTTCACACGTAACTTATAATTTTTCAAATATATTGGATATAATCTACTTCATTTACCATTTATGTGGATTTAACGAAGGCACCACCATCCAATTAAATGGTCAATAGATAGATATCAAAAATCATATATTGATCATTCAATCAACTTTACACAATTAATGAGACACATGATGCAAGATACCTCTCCATAAATATTATTTTTCCTAGTTTTCATGGTGCACGAAGAAATGCTATTTATACAATACAATAATAATGATCTCGAGTATAGAGAACAATTCCCATGGTCATTGATTGAAATTTCCAACGACAACAAAAATATTAAGTGTTCTTATATATGTCCAAGTACTTATTATATGTTATCCTAGAAATCTCATGTGAAAAAATTCTCAATAATTATATTCTCTTAGCACCTTAGAGACCCACATTTTCTATGTCTTGTAGATTGATGTATCTTGACCATAATACATATGTTTAATATCACTTCCATTGTATCTTAAGGTTCTCATTATAGTTAGTAATTGAAATAAACATTTGACATAACACGTAATCCATATATATTTCCATATACAGTTCACGAATAAAGAATTATAAAGTCATTTTAATTATAAATCGTGAATTTATTATATTTCATTCATGATATGGTAATTGTAATGTATATACTAGAGATAGTTCTAGTAAACCCACTCTCACAACATCAATGGGGTATATTGAGGTAAAATTATAATATATTACTCTCTAAACGTGTATTTGTATCATTTTATAAAATGGGGAGAAAGGAAAAATAAAAATAAATTTGTTGTTTCTAAATTAAAAGAGCTATTAATTATTTGGTATTTGAGTAATTTGTTTTAATATTATTATTTAATGTATTTTAATGGTTTTTAGAAAAATTATTAGGGTTTATGATGATAATGATTGATTATATTACCAACAAATCTAAATGCAGATATTGATGTCATTATGCATGCAATAGAAATAGATATTGATGAATTTGATGCATGATGTGTTGGGTTTCTTGTCAAATTAAATGCATGTTGGGTATACTAAAATAGTATAAAAATTAATGATATTATGGGAGATTGATGTACCTATACATGATGTTTTGGACTTATTGATAACATTTTATTTTTTATTATTATATTCTTGTTGGATTTAACAAATAGAATATTTTATATTGAAAATGAAATATTAATTGGATCATCATGAGTTAAGAATAATAGATCATGAATACTTAAGAATATGATAAGTTTATTTGGAATAAAATAAATAAATAATATAATACTTCTTAATATCTCATATAGAATTAGAAATTATTGTGATTTTTAAAGGATCTTCCATTGGCCCAAATAATGCATTCTTATCTAGCAAGAAATATATCTCACAAATACTATCTAAATCGGATCTAAGGGGGGAATGAACCGATTATATTATTTGTATATGAATTATTATTATGATGGGTATTTTATGTCACACTAAAGTATATATCACATATATACAATTTTTTATGTCCTTCATGTAATCATGAGGAGCTATCCTAGTGATTCAAAGGAATTTTGTTTCATCACGTGATAATATCACTTAAACAAAGAGAAAATAAGAAAGGGAAAATTATTATCAAATTAAAAGAGGCACTTAACATGATATAAGAGATTCATGATAGAATATAGAATATATTATGGATTTTTAAGGATAATTAATATAGTTTATATACTTTCTATTTTGAGAAAATCAGTAAAATATAATGTTGTAGAAAATTATGATGAAATGTACCTATGTTATGATGTGAGGATTTTAAAATTAAGGGTCATTCACATGTATTTAAATAAAAATATCATATGTATTGGTTTTTTATTGGGGATGGGATGATTGTATTATTGATTCAATATTATTTATCCATTATTCTAAATTTTCATGTTGTGATTCGATCGGGTTTAATGAATTTATTTGAGTGCACAACTTAGAATTATTATGTGTTTTTTATGATGAAATATCAAGAATTATGTCATATTACATAAAACTTTAACATAATTTTTTTCCCAAAAGGATTTTGTATAGTTACTGGTGTTAGATATTAGTTATTCATTCAAAGATATTTTATTTATCATCCAAAAATAAATTTCTAGCAGTTATTGAGAATTATATACTTAAAATAACTACTCTATCAAGAAATTTAACATTACATAATTTTTACATGATTTTTATAAGATTAAAGGGTATAAATATTGATTTTTAGAAATATTTTTAAAATATCTGAAAAATAATTTTTTGATCTGATTTGAATAAATAATGTATCACAATTTACCATATTACTCTGTAATTTGGTTAGATCATAAAAAATGAATATATTTTAATTTCATATTTTATGGGTATAGTTTGAATATTTTAATTAGGATATTTTTAAAGTTTTTAGGGATTATTTAATCGAATAATAAATTGGATTTCTATATAGATCAAGATGATATCATATGGGATTCATGGATTTAGCATAACTATTAATGAAGACATAGATATATGAAATATATACGTAAATGGTTAATCCTACTATTTGGAAAAATTATAAACTATTGAGTGATTATTAAGAATATATATCCCCAAAAATAAAGTCAAAATTGAGATAATAATTATGCACATAATATCTATTACATCAGAGTTATCAAAGGAAGGTGGAAAAATATCATTCATGCTCATTAGATTTTGTTGCTGATCTTATTCCCTTATAAGTATTTTTTATACTTTTTAGAAATGAGAACAATATTTTTAATATATATATTTATATTCATTTATAATAATACATGAAAAGGTGATGTATAATAACAACCAATGAACACTATGTATGTAAATACTTGATGAAAAGATTATTAACCCTTACAATCCCTTATATCTATGTACTTTACTTTTTACCTTTTTCTCTATCTCATCATCATCAACAATATTTTTTTGATCATCAATTGATATAATCACTAATGAATAATTTATTAAAGGTTTTAGAAAATGTAAATATGTTTTTTATAAACAAAAAAATCATTGATTCACCCTTCTCAGTGACCTCAGGTGTTGATGTATCTCACAACTAAGTCTAATATCATTACCTATGTCATGGATTACTAAATATATATTTACACATATGTGCTTCTATAGGTAGTGGTTATAAACCCATTAAGTTATCACCGAATATTTTATACTAATCTATTTCATAATTCAAAAAAAATATCATACTATAATATCAAATAAATAGAACACTTGTTTTTAATAAAGTAGGAGAATGATATTTTAAAACAAAATTTTAAACATCTTTTTTTTCAAAATTTCTATGGTTTAGTAATTTATCATTACTAATATGAATCTTTCCTTAAAAAAATCCCCCCTAAAACTTATATATTCATAAAATTACTAATTTATAATTGAAACACTTAATCATTATTTAAGAACTAAATGATGATGGAAAAAACACATACATCCCAATGAATAAAATCTTGAAGTCGAATCCATAGTATAATAAAACCATAGTTTGAGGAGATCCTATAACACAAAAAATTATGTAAACTATTCATAATCATGGGATTATTTCTAGAAAAATCATGATCATATCTAGGGGAACTTATCATAGTAAGATTATAATTAGTATAACACCCATCAATGTAATTTCCACTTAGATACGTAAGGATTTCATTGAATTCTCTAAATATATAATAATGATGTTAAGAATAATATTTATAAAATCAATCATGTGATATATTTCAAACATTTAAATAGAAAAATTCATTTCACATTTATATAACACCACTCTATTCAAAAAAATCCTATAATAATATATAAAACCTTAGATAATGATAGAATAATAAAAGAAAAAAAATTTCTATTATATATCAAAAATAAACAAGGATTTACCCTCTAAAATAGAATTTTTTATGTTTAAATCACCTTTATAAATGAAAAATTAAACCAAATCCAAAGTTTTGATATAAAAACATGATATATCATAGTTTAAATTCACTTTTATTTTTTCATGTAGACATAAAAACGCTATTTTTTAAAAAATTAAAACAAAAAATTAAAAAAATTAATTAAAATGCCTTTATCATAAGTGAAATAAGAGTGAGAAATAGACAAATGGAGTGTTAGCCTCAAGATCACACTAATAAATCACAAATGATCATTTTATGAAAGGAATAGGTAGAGGGGAATCATTGAGTATATTGTTTAAGTTATCACCTTAAAACATAAGAAAATATCATGAGCTATATTTTTTGAAACTGAAATCCCATATTTAAAAATATAAAAGTATTAAAAAAGATGCATGAATTGACTTCAGGGTCAACCAAACTATGCATGCGATTGCGCATTTCCATAAAGATTCATTCTCCAATCTTACATAATTTAAATTCATAGTCTTTATAGTTGTGCATTCTAACCATGAATTATTTGAATATATATTGATTTTCTAAACATCTCATCCAAACTTATGAAAAATTAAATAAATAAATAAATACTAAAAATAAATATATATCATGGAAATTTTGGGAATCAAAATTATACCCACCATGGAAATTTATTAAAATATAAACTTATATAATTATTTTCAGGGAGTTTGAAAGCTATTTAGATCATCTATACATATAATAAGACCACTAGAAGAAGGATCTTCAGTCCACTAGAACTTCACTCACTAGTGGATTTGTGCAGTAGAAATGCAATATCCAGAAGTTATCTTCTACATGAATGAGTATACTAGAAGTAGGTTGAATTATCACACTACTAAAAAAACAATCATTTGAAAAACCAAAAAAACACATATATATTCAAGGAAATACAATACAATAAACATAAAAAAAGAATAATAATAAATGAACACAAAAGATTAATGTGAATTAGAAAATGAAACTTACAGGCATATGAGAAATATTGATACTTACTTTATTATTATAACAAAAATATATAGGTGGATAGAAGCTTATTAAAAAATAAAAGTAATTTTCCTCAACATCTAAAATATTTTAAATTAAGGAAATTTATCCCATTAATCATTACTGTGGTCACACAAAAATATATGATAAGTGTTATCATGTCAAAATGTTATACCTTCTCCCTTAAAATCACAGATCACTAAAAAATATCATCTTTTAGTGATTACCAACTTTCTAAACCATAACATTTTCAAAATTTATACACCCAATACTCCACCATAATATTATTGGATGTTGAAAACTTATTATGATCGTGTTATCCATGGATAAGGCCCATAGCTACTATCTACACACCACAAAACTTCAGCATTTGGTGACCATGATTCTGGTAAACATAATTTTTTGATTAAAAATTTGGTGAACTGAAATAGAATCACCGCCCAAAAATATTACACATGAAGACTTTTTTAGAGAACATTTTAAACTCTCCAAAATCCAATACATTTCTTTGTTGCAAAAAAATGTTCTCTATTTTCTACTTTTATTTTTCCCATGACCTATTGAGGAAAAATGCTACCTATTAATTCCTTATTCAATTTTCTTAGTAAACATGACTAAATATTGTTTTTTAGTTTAGATATCTTTTATAGATTTATCTCCTTATCCTCTAGAATATTCTTAATTAAATGATATTTTAGGTTAATATTTTTTTCCTTTCATGGATCACTATATTTTTATCCAATGGGATTATACTTGAATATCATATAATATAACCCCTCCATTTTGACTCCTTCCAGTATTTTTTAGAAATCAAATCAACCAAATAATTTCTTTTCCAACTTCTATTAATTCCATATACTCAACTTATGTTTCACTTATTTTAATGAGATTTTGAAATCATGATATTAGTCTGAAGTCACTAGTACAAATATGTCCTTTATCAATTCTAGAAAAGTCAATTAATAGTGATAAAAAAAGTGTTGTTAATCAAGGTGAGGATAAAGGGTGTCCCTTTTATCAGTGCTCAGAAA
The DNA here is from genome assembly GCA_963277665.1 of Viscum album. NCBI lineage: Eukaryota > Viridiplantae > Streptophyta > Magnoliopsida > Santalales > Viscaceae > Viscum > Viscum album. The sequence continues at coordinate 1,220,204,042 of OY728131.1, read as the reverse complement.
ATCACTGACAGAGGCCCCTATTACCAGTGTTTTTTAGCACTGATAAAAGTTGAAAAAATATTAAAAAAAATAAAAAAATATGTTGGAAATTATGGGGGGCTTCAATAGCACTTGAAGCCCCCCTTTAACAGTGCCCACCTCTAATGGTAGCCCACGCATAACCCAGGATAGTTCCACCCAGCCCACATCACTTTAGCATCGCTAGGTAATTCCCCACACTCACACGCGCAACCTGCCTCCCCCAGGATTTGAAATCGAGACCTCTTCCCTGGGCGCCTAAGCCTTTTCCACTCTACCATATTTCTTTGATTTTTATTTATTAATATATCCAGTTATTTATATATATATTTAGTTTTGTTTACTCATATATTAATTTATATGTATATTTAGTTATATTAATATATATATCAGTGTATTAATATATATATATATTAAGTCATATTAATATATACATATATTTAATTATATATATATATATTCGTATATTAATATAAATTTTTATATATATAGTTATAATTATTTATCTGTATATTTATTTGTATATTAATATATATTAATATATATTTATAAGATTAGTTTTAAATACATTTATAAAATATGTTTTCTTATGTGTGTTTTTATAAATAAATAAATAAATAAATACTTATATATATACAACACACACACAAATATATATTATATTTATATCTGTAGGTATAATTATACATATTTATATATATTTACAAATATTATATATTAATATGTATATACAAAAGTGCTAGAAATGAGATCTTGAAAAACCTAACAAATCAAAGAGTCACTGAAAAAGATATAAATTCTTCTCTCGGTGTCCGTTTTAGCTCTATAAATATCCAAACTGAAGATCATGGAATGAGATATGATAAAAAAAGTTGTTAGAGGCCAAAAAAACACATATATCAGAAGTAATGACCGTTTTAATAAATATTTGATAGGGGTTCGGACATGGAAATTGAGTATTGGAGGACTTTTGGTGGTGTTTTGGGGTTTTCAGGTCAAATATGTAGAAAATACTAAGTCTAAGTCAACCTTCTATGTAGATATCTTAAATTACTTCGATTTGATATGTGGTAGAGCCCAAATAGACACCTGGAGCGAAAGTTATGACTGTTTGAAGTTAGACTTTTTTAGAGTGCTATAACTAATATATCATTCGTTCCTATAACCTTATAAAATTTTAGACTAGACTTGGTCATCAATCATTTGAAAATATTCAATTTCAATGGTCGTGGCACTAAAACGGACAACCAGAGCAGAAGTTATGCCCGTTTTAGTGAGTTTCTGGTTTCTTAGGTTTTTATGAGATAAGAGAGTTAAAAAATTTCAAATGACAATAACTTCTGCTCTAGGTGTTCGTTTTGGCTCTACCATATATCACATAGAATATTGTGAACTTTTACACACTCTGGTGATCACTGAAACTCCTTCTCACATTCTTTGAGGTTCAAAATAGACCAAAAACCCTCTAAATGGTCATAAGTTTGGCTTCAGGGGTCTGTTTTGCGATTACTTCTGCTCCAGGTGTCCGTTTTTCCTCAACCACAGATCCAATCGAATATTATGACCAGACCTACACTATGGTGACAATTGTAACACCTTATCCTATTCTTAAAGGTACGAGAAGGTCCTAAATCTCTACAAACTGCCATAATTTCTGCTCCGCGGTGTCCATTTTGGGTCTATGACATATCAAATCGATTTAAAACATATTTAGAAAAATATTTATTATATTTATATCAATATAAATATACTTATATATCAATATATTATTTTTTATGTTTTTTTTGAAATATACAAATTTATCAGCACTAGGAAAATGCGTGCTGATAAAACCCCCCTTTATCAGCGCTACTAAAAAAATGATGATAAAGGGTGGCACTGTGAAAACCCAGTTTTTTGGTAGTGAGTGATTGAACAAAAGAATCAAGATAAAATTTCATCAAAACATTCCAAAAATCTAGATGACATTTAAGATATAATCCATTTTAATGTGTTTTCTCCCACATATCTCTCAATATTCATCCCCACAATCATCTGAACATTTTCTAGATCATTCACCTTTAATATTTTAGAAATATCACATTTTATATTTTGTATTTTTCCTCCATTTTATCCCGAAATAAATATATCATCCACATATTGTAGGACCTCGGGACACCCTGAGAGGGGAGGGGTGAATCAGGGTGTCAACTTTTTCTCTTAATGTGATGGATCTTGTCCCCACATTGGTAGGAACTTGTAAAACCTATATGATGGATATGGTCAGCAATCAAACATCCACATGCAATGAGTCGACACAACAATTTTACTTTGTTCACTACTAAGGGATACATCCAAGGAGCATACGCTGACAGGTTTCCAGTCGTACCTAATTCTACTATTCTTCACTAGTTGCGGATTACAATGGTTCGGGAACAGTCAGTCTGTCTGATGCTCACTGCCTTTACAAATGTTTAGGGATATCCCACTGCGTCCCTCGGGTCACTCCCGTTGACTCCCCCTAGCTCACTGGCTTTGGTGAAGTCACAGTCAATTTATAGATGTGAGGCTCTCTTCAAAAGACTCGCATTGAATTCTTTTCCTCTGCTTAGCATGAGACTCTGCTTGCATCAGAGTCCTGAGTTGATGCTCTTTTGAAATCAATCTCTACTTTAGTGCCATACCTAAATGCACTAAATCTCTTTCTTCTCTTCCTTCAATTCCCAGTACTAACACCTGAGTGTATCGTTATATTTCCCTCTCTCTGTGCAGATTTGAGTTTAGTTGCACAATCGTTCTTTTTCTCTTCACAAATCACAATGACGGTGTTAAACACCAGTCATGTGTGTGCAGTACTTATTCACTTCGTAAAAAAAAATGGTTCACTATTCTTCCATCTTCACATAACATATTTAAGAGTGTTAAACACCTATCAAAGGCATGCGGGATCACTAAATTTTTTGTGCACCCATCCTGGTGCCTTGCGCATAAAATTCAAACCTTGAGCGTAAAAATATATTTTTGGTGCGAAAAAGGTTTTTCGCGCAATGCTTATTTTTCACGCAAAACTTCTCTTTTTCGCGCAACACTATATTTTTTGCGCAACACTCTATACCTCAATTTTTCCACATGTCAGAGCGTGGGATTTGTCTAAGTTTTGAGCTTCTCCTAATGAAAGGGGTTCACCTCGTATTTATAGGCATTTTGACCTTGCGCGTAAAACCCCTTCCTACATGTAAAACTGTCTCTCAGTTCTTTAGATTAAGAGCGCCTTCCTTTTATTTTCATGCACCACCTGGATTTTTCACGCACCACATGACTTTTCCATTTTTCATTATTTTGAACATGAAGCCTCTCTTCTGTGTAAAATATCAAACCCACATTTTGCGAACAACCATCTTTTCACGCACAAGTTTGATTTTCTGCACGCATGAAGCGAACATCTTTGATTTTTCGCGTGCCTCTTTCTTTTTCCGATTTTCAGTATTTCTGATCTGAGACACTACTTACGCAAAAAACTCACCCAACTATTTCGTGCAAAACGTTTTTCAGCGCACATTCACATTTTTCCGCACACAACTATGGTTTTTTCACGCAGCCCATGCCATTACTATTTTTCAACATTTTGATTCCGAAACACTACTTGCACGAAAAACATTGCTCCACTATTTCACACACCATATCCTCTTTGCGCGCACCTCCTTTTTCAAACAATCCATGTCTTCATTTTTTGATTTTCAGGCCCAAATATTTGGATAACACAGGGAAACAACGCCACTTTCACTATATGCTTCGGCCATGACCATCATGCTTATTTTCTGTGATTTGGCTTCTTTAGAAACTCTTCCTCTTTCTTCACAAACTCCACTATTTTGATATATATCTGTTGATAGATCATCTTTAGGATCATCATATTTTGATACAATGTAAAGTGCATGGCCATATCAGAATTCCAATCCCTTCCACACTATCTTCTTCTTCAACCGTCATTCTCTACTTCATGAAAATCATACGATTCTATTCTTTAAGAAATCTCTTGCATGGTTCTCAAGAAATCATGAATAATTATATAGTCTTCATCAACCGTCATGTCTTCTTATTTAATTATCCTTAGAGGGATTATACCTCACCATTCTTCACTGTTGTAAACAATGTGTCACCTTTGACACATGTTCTTTGAGCTTATGATCAGTACAACAATCATCTGAATTTTTATTACTCCATTTCATTGGAGTACTTCTAGATATCCTTCATTTTGATATTCTTTAACAACAATTGAAAACAAATACAACCTTATATACAAAGTGGTCCCAACACATATAAGAGAAATATGATGAATACTATATCTTTTAACTGGTTCTGATAACAATAATGATCGATGTTTCATCTCTTCAACAATTTTTCTAATATAAATGAATAAAATTTCTTATTTTAATGTCATTGTGATTTCTTCATTCAATAATTACTCTTATTCAATTAACAGATCAAATTTTTGTCTTCATCTTTAATGTAACATTTCTTCATGTAGATGTTCTCCTACAACTCTCTATGAAGTAAGGTTGTCTTTTCATCCATCTATTAGAGGTATAGATTTTCTACTATTACTGTGATCAACACCATTAAAATATTTATATATTTAACTACTTGTGAGAATATTTTTTAGAAATAATCTCCTTGTTTTTATTGGAATCCATTTCCCACCATCCACTCTATATATATTTTCTATCCATTAGATTTTTAATTCACCAAAAATATACAATTTTTTCAGGTTTATTTCCCCTTCAAGTATGTCAATTAATTCCAATGTTCTATTGAAATTCAATGTGTTGTATCCAAGGATTAGTTAGCTATGACTGAGAGTGAGGGTGAATTAGCAATACATTTTTTTTAAAAATTATTTCTTTTAAATTCATCCTCTATGACTGATTGATGTATTGATTCCTAAAATTTATTTATATACATCTCCATACAAGAAAAAATAAAAAAACAAGGACAACACACAAATATTTTACAAGGTTCAGTATAAACACACACAATTTGTTGTAATAGGTTATTCCCCCCATTATAGAGTTTTCACTATATAAAGGTGGATACAACCGTGGAAGGTCCCATTACCATCAATATCGTGTCCTATAGTTTTCCATCTCTAGAGTCCCAATAGATATTATAAGTTCTCACATACATAATAATCTATTAATTCCCACATGTGGATCTTTATACTATATCCCACAGTGTTACCATCATCCCACTAGCCTTCGTACTCTTTAGGCACTTAAGAGGATATTTATACTAGTTCTCATAGTGTTACCACCATCCCACTAGCCTTCTCCTCCTCCTGAGTCCCACTGGAGATTCCTTGTTCACGTAAAAGATATGATCCATAGATTAAGAGATCTCTATTGTAACTTGACTACTTCAACAATACCTCGAGATGAAATTTTAATATGAAAATTAATTGGGGAACATGATCTGCTCATGTACACTACTTCAATAACATTAACAACATACTAAAAAATACCTGATATTTCTCACTATCATCGAATAAAGAAATGATACAAAATTTCTCAATATATTAAATACTAGGGAATATGTATTTTGAAATAATTATTTATTTTAGTCTCAAATTTCCGAACACTATTAATGTAGAATATATCACAAGTGAGTCCCTTAATCTTCATGCATGTATAAAACAATGCATGGTGTCGTCAACAATATTTATTTTACATTACACTATAATTCTTTTCACTTTGTTTCATGTTACTTTCACACTTTATTTAATGTATACATACACTATTTTACTTCATGAAAACATAATGAATATAGTACTATTTAACATGGTGTATTTTAATTTATATTATCATATGTGTGTAAACCTCATTCACGAAATCACAGATTACTCATGATACTCCTCATTGTATAGTTCACTCCACATATCAATATAGGTGGTCAATCAAAATTATTCATGTAACACCATATATGGGATAATTTTCAGTTCTTATTTTCATAACATAATTTTATTATACACAATCGGTCAAGGAATCAAAACCTCATAATATGAATGTGATGGTCTAGAAATAATCAACATGAATGAATAGGAACCATACATGAATAAAGAGAATTATTGGTTTTCCTATTTCATATAATCTCTATATGGTTCTCATTAATACCATGATAAAAATGAGTATCTAGGTATTTATATTAAAACATCCCATAACTATTTCCACCAATTCACCCATGTACGCACTCCAAATTATCTCACAATGACTTAGATTGTACACTAAAACTATGAAAATCACCATCTTCACATATCATAATTGTACTTACACCTTTGAATTCATGATAGAACACTTAACTGACTATATATTAATATTCTAGAGCTTAGTATGATCACAAACGATCAATATCATGGGCTTGGAATATTTATTTTAGCACGAATTTTTCATCAAAGGTTTGACATGAAAATCCTAGAATAAAGAATCTTCTCCAATGAGGCTCGAAAGAGACGATAACTAACATGATCAACTGAACATCTCTCATCAAATAGATCAGATGGAACTGATTATTTACATATTTTTTAGAGGTGAATTAGAAATATTACACTTTCAAAAATGTCACATTGATTATTCATTTAGAATTACACTATTTAAAAATACTTGTAATGAAATCCCACATAAATGGAGGCACTAGGGTTGACACCTAGATAGACTACACACATGATCATTATACAGGCGATGACTCCTCCTTGTGGACCCACAATCCCACTCTATATATTATCACCCATTTTTTGTGGGAACTTGTAGCTCATTATAATTTTTGTGATAGTTCACCCCCTATAGGAACCATGCACTCTTCTTCCACCTCATCATTGTTCTCTAGAGCTTGACTACCTACCTATGTAGTGGTTGTGGTCCCTTTAGTTGGCTTGGTTTGGTTGGATTTTTTTAGTAAAATCTAGTTAAAAGATTTAAAAACTTTGAGCCAAAATCCTTAACTCAAAATACCTAACCAAACGTCTCTACTTGTAAAATTCAAATATTCTATTTTAAAACTCAAATAACTTATCATATTTATTCCTATATTGAAATTCAACTACAAATTAAAAATTATTCCACCCCAAATTATCTAAAATTTATAATCTATAGAAAATAATGTGAAATCTCTAGACATATCTTGCACATGTCTTAGAAATTAGGATCACTTCATCAATCATCATACATTTTCAATCATCCTCATTGAAAAAATTTCGATTCAACTCCAAGGAAACATTAATCTCCACCCTTTGAATTGTTTTTAATACCATAAAACACCATCAAGGTCAATATGTTTGTATTACCATCTCACCCTTATTGAAAAATAATACCATGAACATATAGATGAATTAATTATAATTAATCATCTAATTATCCCTTTATGATGATACTAAATATTTTCATTTTCAAAGAACCTTTAGTGAAACAACACTAAGTCTATATGAAAAAAAGGTAGCAAAAAGGGTTTATAACCATATTGATCATTGATATCCATGATCAATCATAAATGTGATACCAGTATCTGATAAATCTAACTTAATACCTTAGAGGTTCCCAGATAATCAATTTGTGAAAAATATTTATCTTTTACCTATCTAAACAAACACATCAAAAAGTTCATGTAATGAATGAAACTGTTATAGATAAAATTTACCTCATGATTTAATTAAATTTATTATTATGTAATATAGTTATAGAAAACACATGTAATTATTTTGTTTTATTATTCCATCAGAATTAAAAAAATGTTAAGAAAATTTACCAATGGTAATATATCCATTTAATTATAATCACATGATTAGAATAAATATAATTTTTTAACAAATCCATTTGACACAGACAAATGAAGTGATCGACATAACCAGTTGGATCATACCCTATGAAGCCCACTTACAAGATCTTATTAGGGAGATAACATCTTTGGGATTTTCTGATGACCAATCTCAAGTTAATACCCAACAAATTAATCATGATAAAAACTGTTTAGGGGATAAGTTTAGTCCTATAAAGATCATGACCCAAACCAAGTTCACCGAAACCACCCCATAAAAGTCTCATATACCACACCATACTCTCAGGGTGTTATATGGTGTATTAAATGGATATGTATCAATACCCTATAAATATGAGTATTTATATTTTTTAATAGAATAATGAATATATTTTTATCTTATTATTGTTATTTTATAAATGTAATTTATTTTGATTCAATAAAACAAAAATTTTATTTTAATCAGTATTGAATTTCAATAAAGGCATTTATTTTGATAAATTAATTATTCTTTGAAATAAATAATATTTTAATAAAATATTATTATCAAATATTTTTTATTTAATTTAAATATCCATATTATATTTTTTAATTCAAATCTAATTTTTATAATTGTTGGAGAACTATTATTGTTAAAAAATCCATAATTTTTTTTAATAAATTTAAATTTTATTTTAAAAGTTAAAATTCAAATATATATAAACTTATTTAGATAAAATAAATATTATTTTGAGAATAATATTGCTGAAATTATACAAAGGTAATTTTTTTTATAATTTTATGAGATAATCAAATTTACAAGTAAAAATTAAATATTATATAAATATACTGTGTGTATTATGACATCATATAGATCATAAAGTGATGTCATAAATACTATAAAAGTCATACATGAACAAATATATGTTTTCCCTTTAAAAAAATATTATTTAATGGTTATTTTATTAATTTTATAAATCCTTTATTAATCCTCCAAAACCATTAATAAATTTTATAGTTTTAAAATCCCTTCATTAAGAGTTTGAATCAGTTCCACATAAGTAAGGTTACTATTTTATTAATTTCGTATGTTGGACTTATAAAATGATGGAATACAATCTAATTTGGTAGAAAACATGGGGAAAAACGATGGTAAGGTTTATGATTTTGATTATTTTATTATATAGAGTCTAAAACCTTATTTTGAGAAATCATATGGAAATCTTCACTCGTTTCATTTATAAAACCACACAATATCCCATTTTTGTTTACTCAAAATCCTTGGAGAACGTCCTTAATCCAACCTACCCTCTATAATTTTCTTCCAAGGTTCCCCCAAGATCCTATGAATCCCATCCCAAGCATTTGGAGTCACACTCTCAAGGTAAGGGATCCTCACCTTCTCTTCCTTATTCAAGTTTCTTTATTATCTTATTATTTTCTTCAATCCTATTACCAGGATTTGTATTCAAATTCCCATATTACTGACCATTTTATTTAAAAATGATGAAATAAACCTTTATCTCTCATCAAACCTTTTAATGAATTTTTATGTGACACCATTATGTTGTTGAAATTTCACTGTGATTGTCCATGTCAAAACAAGTGTGTAGTGAATACCATATCAATTTTTTGTCTAAGGTGTTCACCTTTATAAACTTATAATTATTTTACTTCTAGCTTACATGAATTTATTATACATTCATGGATCATATAATGAAATATTATGTTGAATGAATCCATGATTTATGATCTTTGTGGAACACTTAAGCATAATAATGAAATGAATGTGACGGGCACACCAAGAATTATATATAACTCCAATGCATCGGGTAATGTTTAATATAATAATATGTCGTCATGGGATAATAAGTGAACTTTATTCCTTTATGGGAATTTTTCTATCATGATTTCTTGGTAGTAATCCTTGACCAATGTTTAATATGTAGTGTTTTATGTTTTTTCCACATTTCCTATGTTATGATTATCATGTTATATCTTGTCTTATTATTCATGCTCCTTTTATAAAACATTTATATGACTATTGTATAACATGTATTAACTTATTTGATGATTATTTCCTTACTAGGATTTATAGATCAACCTTTTTGTATGTATGTACTAAGGTTATCCAGTGTGATTTTAAAATCCATGGAATTTTAGAAGCATATTAAATAAGTTTTCAATAATTTTGTATGTCCCATGTTCTAAAAGTTATGTTATGCACCTAATTCCCAAAGACACTAGAATTATTAATCTTACAGTTTGTATTATGTGTAATATTATATAATAAATGATGAATAAATTTGTAATAAAGAGGAAATTTGTTATATTTGGTATCAAAGGAAATGTTTAGTTATTATTTGGATTACGATTAGAAAACTCTATCAAAATCCATAATAATAAAACTAATTATAAGAAAACATTGATAATTTTTTTTAAGTATATAGTAAGTTGTTTGTTAAAAAAATATATCCCTCTCTAGATATTATATGTGGATGTGGCTCTAGTACTGATGTACCAAGGGGTAACAACTCCTACAAGGTGGATCGAGCATGACTTTTCATAACCCAATAAATGATAAAGGGACTTACTCCGCATCTGTTTTGACAATACCATGGGATATCATTTAGTAAATTCATTATCTAATTACAAAACATTATTTATGGAATAAAAAAAGACCATAATAATATATTTCAGGAAATAGAACATGGATAAAATTGATATAATCCTAGATATTCATATGTTATGGAAATAAATATAAGTTATAAATTTTCCCTTTAATGTCATTAAATTCACATTTATGTGTTTTATATTTTTAGAAAACTTAGCTCTAATTTTTTAATTATAGAAAATGGACATAAATAATATGTATTGGGTAAAAAATCAATCTAATGGGCAATGTGTGACTGTCCTAGTGAGATACCCAACCTGATAGGAGAGGGAATCTCAAGCTTTGTGATGATACACTCTCTGCTGACTCAGGTTTTGAATAGAAACCTAAATCAGGAGGAGAATCCAAACCCCCTAAGAGATAAGAAGTTTCTATTAAGGTTTTTATGTTAAAAATTCCCCCAACCTTCAACGGATCATATGATCCCTTAATCAAAAATAAATGTATCAACTATAATGAGAAGATCTTCCCCATTATTCAATGTTCTGAGAAATATAATGTTATACTATTTGTTTATTATATAGAGGTAGAATCTATTCCCTGGTGGACATTAATAAAGAATATGAATCTTAATGAAGAGAATGAAGAAATGGGGTGGAAGGAATTATATAAAATATCTTTTGATAAATATTTTACTCATACTCACCATCTTAAAATGGGGTGGGATTTATCTTTCCTCAAGAAAAAAAGACAAATCTATCAGGGAATATGGGTAAAAAATTATAGGACATAAATGATATACCTACAACTACATCATTACCCCTGAATACAAGGTTGAACACTTTTAGGTATGTTAAAACCCAGTGTATGAAATACCATGGAAATCCCTGGCTTTGATACCTATGAGTAAATCGTCTGATGTGCCCTCAACGTTGAAATTGAGATCGATGATTCTAAATTATTTGATGGGGATAAGAAGTGGAAAGTTGTGTTTAATTATGATGATTCAATGGAGAAATCATATAGTGCTATGAAATTTCAACATCAACTTGCCCAAGGTGTGGAAAGAAGCACCCTAAAAACATCCAAAGGGGAATGAGGAAATGATTTAGGAGTGGGTAGGAGTGAAACATAGGTAACCGTTACTGATAAAAGGTACCCAATAATGCGATGGAGGAAAATAATGATCCAGTAAACCCTCAACGTAATGTTCATTGCTTCAACTACAAGGAACCATGGAACTTTAAATATCAATGCACTATGCTAAGGGTTTTCGTACCTGATGAAGAACCTCCAAGGAAAAAAGGGAGATATTTTTCCATCACAATTGATGCAGTTAATCTCTAAAATTAAGTGGTGAAAGGTTTGATAGTTATTAATTAAAGGATAACGGACCTACATTTTGATTATGGTTCTACACATTTATTTATATCATGAATGTTTAGTTTGACTATTTAGAAACCACAAAAAATAATCAAAGTAGAGTTGTCTGTGAAAACATAAAATTAGGAAATTATTAAATCCCAAGTATTTTACTCATCCCCTATAACAATGTTTGGGATTAACTTCCTAGTGAACCTTTTCATAATATTTTTAGTGTAACTTGATGAAATTATAGGGAATGGACTGGATTTATCTTTACAGACCCATCATAAATTGCTTTGAGAATGAAATCACTCTCTGTATCGCGAATTGAACCCTGATTCTATACAAGTGCATTGAGGAGGAAGAATATTATTTCAAAAGAACACCAAAAGCATGGTTATTATTTCACTAAGATCAAGAATTCATATATAAAATGATTGATTGTAAGAAAAGAATCATCCTCGAAGAAATGCCTAATTTGAAAGAATGTGTTGATGTGTTTCCCAAAGAATTTCATGTTCATCCTCAAAGAAAAGAGGTCAATTTTTCAACCAATCTTATACCTAGGGTGTTACCATTATCCAAGACTCCATATAGAAAGGGTGTCTTAGAACTATAGGATCTAAAGAAACAACTAATAGAGAATATGGTTAAAGGGTTCCTATGCCAAAGTGCTTCACCATGGGGTGCACTGACCCTCTTCAACCAAAATAAGGATGGGTCAATGTTCACTTTCATTGATTATAATGAAATTAGAAATATCATGATAAATAAACTGTATATTTTACCATGTATTTATGAATTATTTGATCAGATATGTGGAGAACAATAATTTTTCAATGTGGATCTACTGTCAGGAAATTACCATGTTAGGGTGAAGAATGAGGATATCATCAAGAAATCTTTTCATACATGGTATATGCCATATGATTTCATAGTAATTCCATTATGACTCAATAATTATATATAAATCTTCAATGAAATGATGAATATAGTCTTTAAATATTACCTTAAAAAAATTTTGGTAGTATTTATAGATGATATAATAATATTCTCAAAAATCAAAGAGGTGCATGAAGAGTATCTGAGCATTGTGCTAAAAAACCTGGTGAAAGGAGAATATTTATTTCTTGTACATAAAATGTGAGTTCCCATTGAAGGAAGTCTCCTTATTGGGTTATATAATCCTAATAAATGTGATATCTATATACCCTTAAAAGAAAAAATTAATTGAAGGAAGGTCAAGGACAACATATGTGATAGATATCCATAGTTTCCTTGGATTGTCTGGGTATTATCACCGAATTTTGAGAAATTTATCATGATTTTCAATCTCTTAAACCAAGGTAACTTTGAAGGTGTTCATGTTTTATTGGAATGATGAATACGAAGATAAATTTAAGGAGCTGAAAAGGGTACTTATCTCTGCACTTGTGCTCACACAACCCACAAGTGGAGAAATATTTGTGGTATTAAACAATGCTTTGAAGAAGGGACTTTGATTAAGGTTAATATAGAATGAAAAGTTATAGACTATGCTTTAAGACGGTTGAAATTTCATGAATAAAATTACCCAATGCATGATTTGGAGTTTGTTTCAGTGATATTCTCTTTGAAAATATGGTGGTATATTCTATTTGGGGAGAAGTGTAAAATATATATGGATCACAAATTCCTGAAGTATATATTCACATAGAGTGTTCTGAATATGCACCAATGAAGGTGGTTAGAGATGATCCAGGACAACAACTTCTCAATCCACTATAATCATAGAAAAGAAAATAAAGTGAAATATTCTCTAAGTAGAAAGGATCCAGTGATTCTATCATTGATGGGATTTTAGGGATCCAATATATATAGATTTGAAAAATAAGGACATGGGAATCATAAAGGAAGGAAAATCATTAAACCTTTCATAAATTATTTCTCAACCATTCCTTCTGGAAAAGATAATGGATTCTCAAAGAAATGATGTGGGAATTCAGATGAATGTGGAAACTATAAGAAAATAGAAATCCTAGAAGGTCAATGTTAATGAAGAAAGAGTTGTGAGATTTGGGTCAATAATATGTGTACCATAAAATCATTAGTTAAAGAAGAATATGTTGGATGATGCACATATCTCATTGTTCTCTATCCACCTAGGAAGCACAAAGATGACTTGAGATATCTGAGAATATTATTTTTGGGAAAATATAAATATGGATATCACAAAATATACATAAATATGTCTTGTATATATGTAAGTAAAATGGAAAATAAAAAATATTAAGGGGATGGTGAAACCATTACCCATGCCTATATAGAAATTTTAAAACATTACTATATACTTTGTCACTATTATTTCAAAGACATCAAGAGGGAATAATGCTATATGTGTTACGATGGATAAACTTACAAATACTACATTATTCTTTATGATTCAAGAGGATTTATCACTGGATTAACATTCATAGATATACATTAGATAAATATTAAGGCTTTATGGAGTACCAATATTGATTATATGCGATCAAGATACAAGATTCACCTCTAATTTCTAGAATAAAATCTAAAACACTCTCAACACTAATATGAACTTCATCATGACCTATCACCCTCAAAATGATGGCCAATCTAAGTGGACTATCCATACACTTGAGGGACTATTGAGAGAGTTCCAAATTTACTTCAAAGGAGGATGAGATCAAAATTTTTCTCTAGTCGAGTTACCTAAAAAAATTGTTTCCACTCAAGCATCCAAATGGATTCTAATAAAACAATTTATGAGAAGTGGTGAAGAAAACTTGTATGCTGGGATGAAGTTATGGAATAAAAATTTCTAAGACCTAAAATGGATAAGTAAATGGTGTAAAAGATTAATACCATTTAGCAGCACATCAAGGATTCTCAAAGTCGATAGAATCGCTATGTTGATAATTGTAGAAGAGGCCTAAAGTTTGATGTTGGAGACATAGTATTCCCTCAAATATCTTAATGGAATCAATTCATGATATTTAGGTAGAATGGAATGCTTAGTCCATGATACGTTGGCCCCTTTGAGATCCTTAATTTCATTAGAGTGGTGGCCTACCAACTTTCACTCACACCAAACCTATCTCAAGTACATGATGTATTCTATGTATTAATATGGAGAAAGAACATACGATACCTCTCACATGTAGTCAATCCATAGGTGGTATAATTGGAGAATGATGTTTCCTATGAGTAGTAGCTGATGATGATCTTGGTTTGTAGAGATAAATATCTACAAAATAAGAAAGTAAAACTTTTTGAAGTGTTTTAAAAAAACTTAATGCTTGAAGAAGTGGTGTGGGAACCTAAAGAGTAGATGAAACAATGTTACCCTCATATGATTTAGTGTGTTAAATGAAAATTTCAAGGGATAAATTTCTTAAGAATGGAATATTGTAATGACCTGAACTATTATTAATAATATTTCTATGGTGATTTATTTAAATGTATTATTATGTAATGTGGTTTTAGAAAAAACATGAAATTATTTGGTTTTATTAATGTATCAGATTTAAAATAACTTTCTGAAACATTACCATTGATAATATAGCCATTGAATAATGATCCCATTTTTAGTATGAATATAGGGGTTTAACAAATCCAATTGAAAAAAACAAATGAAGTGATAACCCAAAACAATAGGATTATACCCTATGATGCCCATTTATCAGAGCTCCCGAGGGAGACATCAACTCTTCAATTTTTCCTTAACCAAGACCATGTAGAGATCCAAAAAATTAAGCATGAGAAAAATAATTTACGATAAAAGTTCAAGATCATCTAGAACATAACCAAAACCATGTTCGTCAATCTACCCCATGAACGTATCACCATTGCACAGAGTACTCTTATGGAGATTGATTGTGTATTAAAGAGATATGTATCAAGACCCATGAAATAAGAGAATAAAAATTATTTTGTATGGAATAATTAATATAATTTCATCCTATTAATTTTATTTTATGAATGATTTATATATTGATACAATAAAACATAGTTTTTATTTTTAAGTAGTACTCAAATTCTATTAAGACATTTATTTTGATTAAATAATGGATTTTTGAAATAGATAATATTTTAATAAAATATTATTTTTAAATTATTTTCATTAAATATAAATTATCATATAATATTTTTGATGTCAAATGTAATTCTTATAAAGGTTCAAAAATGGTTGTTGTCAAAAAAACCCAGCATTTCATAATAAATGATGATTTTATTTTAAAACTATAAATTAAAATTTTTATAAAATTATTTGGATAAAATGAATAATATTTTTGGAATCTTATTTTCAAAATTATCCAAATATTAATTGTTCATAATTCTCTGAGACAGTCAATTTTTTGGGTAAAAATTAAATACTATCTAAATATAATGTGGGTATTATGACATCATAATGACCCAAATGTGATGTAATATATACTCCAACATTCATAAAAAACCAAATATATGTTTTACCTTCAAAATAATTTGATTTTATGTTTATTTGTTTCATTTTATAAATCCTTTGTGAATCCCCCAAACCCATTAATATATTTTAATGTTTTAAAATCCTTTCTTTAAGAGAATGAATCAATTATGCATAAGAAAGAGTATTATTTTATTATGTTAGTCCCCTGGACATATAGAATAATGAAACACATCCTACTTGGAATAAAACTTGGGAAAACCTGTAACACCCCAATATTTCATAGTAAGTTATTTTCTTTAAATTCAATTGCTTGTGCTACACGCAACCTCGAGTTCGAGCGCACCACGACTTACCAAACTAGTCGTTCAAAAGAAGTTATGAATAATATTAACTGGATTTTGAATTTTAAATACTCCATATAATTTTAACTTTTGTATTATAAGTTTATTAGACATATTATAAAAACAAATTCAAATTTTCAGATAAAAATGTATTTTTCAATAAAATCAATTTTACCACCTTTGAATGGAGAACCCTTTTTAAATCCAATATTTGACCCGTTTTCATATTAATTTTTACAAAATAAAATTATTCTTTAGAATCAGGACATCAAAATTTACTTTGGATGATATATTGGTATTTTTCTAATAATATTCATTTTTTAATGAATAGTGGGAAATACTTTATTTTAATTCAAAACTGCCTTTTAATCTAATTTATTTTTATGGTTATATTATATTTTAAGTTGTTTTTAAGTTTAATTAGATTATATTTTTACCCTTTAATCCAATTTTGGTCATTGGAATTAATTTCACTTTGAAATTATACATAAATAGGTGTTAATCTTTTGATAGTTATTGTTTCTTAAAAACATGCTATTTGTTTTGGCAATGCAGATTAATTAGAAATTAATTAATCCAACTTCTGTGTTTTGAATTTGGTTAAATAGACATCATTTTTTAATTTGTAATATCAAATATATATTATGCTGAACTTTTGGTATTCTTCTGAAAAATATCAATTTTTGATGAATAGTGAAACCACTAAGTAGTAGTTAAAAATCTGACAATTTTCATTTAAATGATGTTTTACCACTTCTGTGAATTGAATTTTGAAACTCCAAGATACATTGTTGTTATTAGTAAGTAAAATATGGTTCAATAAGTTGAAAATAATTTTTGGTGAATAGTAAATTTTGACTTTTATTTACCGCGGTTAAATATTAATAGGGTAATTAAAGGTAACAAGAATATTATAATAATACAAAATTACCTTAAAACTTGTCCTAAACTTATTTTATGAGTTATGGCCGACCATGGGTATCCTTGGGTTGGTTTTGGGACTACATGGGGCCACTTAATAATGATAATGACACTTTATTCTAATTAACTTAAAATAAAGACAAAAATGACATTAACAAATATCTTTTTGTATATCGATTTTTATATGGGGTTATATAAGTCATCCTTGTGAATATAAATAATCATTAGAAAACTAAAACGATTTCCTACATTATGGTATTTTTTTATAACATTTAGACATCAAATAAATTAATTTATTTACGACACCTTAATGATGTAGTATTTACCTCATTAATAAATAATTTAAATAAATAAGATTATTAATATTAAATCAATATTCAAAACCTACCCAATTCTTATTGGATGATTTTATTTCCACCATGAGTCATCTTATCTCCGTCTTTAATTAGTTTTGGACTTTTAGAAACCGAATATCACTATATAAAAAAAATAATATTTTCACACTTTCCTAAAGAACCCCTCCTCTCACTTATAAAATGACACCACTTCTAACTCATTCCACACACCTCTCAAGCCCCGTGGCTCATCAAAAACCTGCCCAAAAAATCTATCATGATCCCCCTATTCCTCATATAAGCCTTAACTTAGGCATAAAAAACTTCAAGAAGTACTTTTGGTTCAAGCCAAAGAAAGTTACCCTAATTAAAGGTAACACTTTCTCTTAAATTCTTTTGTTTTATTATGTCTTATTTTACTTTTCCAAACCCCTAAAATCTTTTTATTACTTTATTTTATAAGAAAAAAAGTATCCTAAATGTAATAGGATATTTTTATGAGAATTATTCTAACTACACTTACACACACCTCCATCTAATGGGTGAAGAACATACTGTTTTTGTGGATGACAAACTAACGCCTCACGAAACGATGATTGTTCGATTTTCTCCTACCACCTCTAATGGTGGCCATTAAGATGGAACTGTATTTATATATGATATATATATATATATATAAATTATGTTTATGTTTTCTTTATGCTTATGTATTTTCCATTTATATCATTATTTTATGGTTTCCATTATGGGTAAAACATGATAATTTCATTTGAAGAAGTGCAGACTACCGCCCCCTCAAAATGATATGACTCATTAATGCCTTACATGGGACATATAAAAGATGTATTTAATGATATTATATATGATATTATACTTTAATTATAATATAACTATGTATAATTATGTTTTAATTCCATTAAAATAGAAAAATAGAAATGAAAGTAGCGTTCATGCGTACGTACGACTTACCGTCTCCATGAACGATACATTTCATTTCTTATCTCCAAATTTTATGTATTGTTATAAATACATGTATATATATATGATATATAATATATATATTTTATCTAAATCATGTATATAATTCTGGAGATAATTGAATTTTGACCACATGGAAAGATTGTAATTATAACAAATTCATTTTCGACTCAAGGTAATATCCAATATGAACTCAAATAATTAAATAATTGATATATCAAGGTAATAAGTGATATAAAACGAATAATAAACTTGAAAATTTTCTTAATAATTTAGAAATTAACTTATGTTTATTATTCAGGAAGAAAAAGGAACATACAAGACAAGTCGGACTTAAGGTAAGAGGTTTCTTATCTCACTTTTAATTCTGTGAGATTTCCATTGTTCACCACTTAATTATTGCATGTGGTGTATTGTATACTTCCATTTGATATATATTATCATTATTATATTTATATTCATGTAATTATGTGATTTATTTTATGGTATTAACTTTTGGTCATACGACTTGACTAACTACAATGTGGTAAGGAGTTTTCATCTTACTTCTTATTTCCATGAGATTCATGCTATATTGGACACTATTTCCTTTTGTGTGGTGTATGTACTACCCATGATTGTATTATTGGTGTAATATAATTTAATTTATGGGTATTTACATCTTCATTTTATGATACTTATTTCATGGGGTGTATGTTTCATAAGTTACCAAATCGGTAATGGAATTTCAAATTTCAATTTCCACTCAATGGGATTTATGCACACTTCATTGATTATTTTACTCCAAGATTATGTGTGGAATAAATATTTATTATTTATATATTAATTTACACTCATATTTATGTGGATATACTTTTGATACACGAAATCACTCCATTGATAAATTTTCAATTCATCGATATAAACTTGATAAGAGTAATTTTAACTCAATCTCCATTTATTGAGTTAAACATCCAATTCATTGGTGTTGTTTTTACAAGAATATGTGTGAATGTACTAGGATTTATTTACACTTAATATCCAATAATATTGAGTGTATTTATATTTTTCACACATAATTATGTCATTGATTTATCCTTAACCTAAGGATATGGTCTTTATAAGGGATTTTATCTCAACAAACATTCCATAGAGTCTTCTTTGTTGTTATGTGCCAATTCACTTTTATTTGGTGTATATAATATAATTTGACATAGTATAACATTAATCCATTTATTCTCATGATATTATTAAGTTTTCATTACCTCAATTTTTTGTATTCTAGTGTCTCTCATTTGGTTTGGAACTCTAACTATAATATCATTTTAAATATTTTAAAGATTTATTCTTCTAAATATTTCTCATTAATGTTCATATTTTATAAATGGTTTTAAAGATTTATTTATATGGAAATTAATGTTTTCAAATTAAAATTCCTTTTAAAATTTTCAATGTGTTATGGGACACTTTTATTCAAAAATGTTTTTTAAACAACTTCTTGATAAACAGTGAGACTTTTAAATGTGTTCAAGAAAAAGGGGGATATTTCTCTCAAATAGTTTTGAAGTTTTTTTTAATCTATGTCAATATCCTTAATTATTCTCGATTGAGGTTAATCTATTATAATACAATATTTCATATTTTATTAAATTAGTTATGTTTGACTGTGGATGTGCTATTTTTATACCATTCATGGTTTGTGGTTAAAATGTTGACATTTCATATGCTAGTTTTAATAATAATGTTTAGATTATGTTTCAACCTTTTCATATGAGGAATGAATTGGACTTAGTAAGTGACGGGTGGAGCCTGCTATAGATCCTTGATTCATCGGTAGGTCTCATGAGACAAACTAGTGCCTTGGTACAAGGCCTTGACAAAATCTTATTTGTAGTCTTGGCACGAGGCCTTGACTATGTGGTTATGATGTCTGGTATTATTTATTCCATCACTATGAGATTTGATATTGATATTTCATGTGGTTATTATACTAGTAGAATACCCATGAATTTGTTTTATTATGACATTATTTACTTAGCTCATATTCCTGCCATAAAGTGTTAATGTTTATTATTTTTAAAGTCATGTGTTTTTAATTATTCATCGTGCCTAATGTTTATGTTATCTTCTTATATATTTCTTACTCTTACTTAGCATTTAACCTCACCCCTTTCTCATGTTTAATTTTCCCATGATTTGAAGAAGTTAGTTATGAGTAACTTGTAGGAATAATATTGGAATCTTGGATGTTTTTAATGTAATAAATAAGTGTTGTTTTTATTTTCAAGTTGTAATGTTGAACTTATGTATGTATCTTGTTTCCAAGACTACTAAACAGCTCAGTCCTTCGGGACATGATTCCTTGTAATCATGTAAATGTATTAAAATAAGGCACTGGCTCCTGGATTCTGGGGTCGGGGTGTTACAGTTGGTATTAGAGAAAGTTTAGTATAAACCTTGGAAACTAGATATAGATAAACTCTGATTAGAATACATTACCCTAATAAAGACTTTAAGTATTAGTATAGAAGAACTTCCTAGAATCTTGGTAATGTAGAGATTTTGTGTATTTTCAATGTTGTACATCCCTGTCTGGATATTAACAGGTAGAGGCGGCTCTGGCATAGATGTACCTAGGAGTGAAAACTCTAAAAATCTGTTTCGGGCTTGACCCAGGGTATCCTGGTACACGACAATGGGCCTTGTTTCACTCTTGGTTACGGCACTCCTGGGGGATATGATTAGGATAATTTACATTTTAATTACAAACCAATTTGAAGGATTTTAATATAAGATGATAATAAATGACCTTTGTTAATCCTAAGGTGTTTTAAATTGAAAATAAGGTGTCATGATATTCTCAAAATTATTTTATGACTTTTATTACTCACACAATAATTTCTAGTTTTAGTCAATGACTAGATTCCAAATAAGTCATTATAACTTTGAGCATGATGTACAAGGTTTGAATGGTGGTGAAAAAGAGCAACAAAATGGAATATTGATAGGCGTAAAAGATATCATGTTCATGCTTAATCAGTTTTCCAAAAATATGATCTTCAATATATACATTAACCAACTCCCAAACTCAAAAAATAAGAGAAAAGTGGTGAATGATAAGAGCTCCACTAGTGAAGACCATGGAGAAAAGAAATCTCATTTTCCATGATGCAGGAAATGTGGAAGGAGACACCAAGGAAGGTGTATTAATGGAACAAAGAAATGATTTATATGTGGGAAATAATGACACAATGTAAATAATTTCTGAGGATAATTGAAGGGTACTATGGAAGAAAATAAAAATGGTCCTAAGAATCTATTTACAATCATTTGCCGTAAATGTAGGGGACCTGGCCGTTACCTGAGTGAATACCTTATTCTATAGGATTACCTCTTGGTCAAGGAAGAAACTATGTGGTAATAAATGGATGGAAATATGTTTAAAATGTATTAGTGCTTTTTGTTGATGAGATTAATTTTGAAGACCATTCTATTGTAATTCTTACCCTGTATTTTGTCATCTGAAAATGATATTTTAGGAAAAATTATCTTTTCTCTTATGGATATAGTTATAAATAACAATTTGGTTTTATATGATCATTGAGTTTGGGGAAATTACATGTTATTAAATATTGGAATGAATATGCGAGGTATGAGATAACATTTTTGATGAAATTATGTTGTAGTTATTTTGAAAAAACTATCTCATTTTTGGGAATATTATAAAATTATATAGTTTTTGAAAAAAGGAAAACATACAGACCATGTGACAACCCGTCACGTCAGAAAAAGCTGTGGGAATTGAACCCACAACCATAGTGCGATTGAGATTTATCGCATACCACTAGACTACGTGAAGTCACTGGTTAGTGGGATTAATTATTTTTAGTTAAATGATTTTATTGATCAATAATAAGTTGATTTGGGATCTTATTTCTTATCAAATAGATATTCTTATTATAGGAAAATTATTTGGTGGTTAAGTGATAAATGTTATTTTTGAAGATGTTCTCTCTATTGGGAATACTATTTTCCTAAGGATATAGAATACTATGGAATTTCATTTGAAGAGTAATGGTGGGTTTTTTTACCTATATTTTTATTTTGGATTTATAGTGATTTTGTTTATTTATAGAAATGATTAACCTATCATAGAGAATATGTGATTAGGTAAATTACTTTTAAGTATGTGATTTTAAGAGTAGTCGGTATTACTTGGAGATACAATTTAACGTGGAAGACTATGTAAGAAAATTATTCTGAGTTTTGGGTTTCAAAATTTGTTTGGATTATATTGAAAGATTTTATGGACAATTTTTTATGGAATTGTATTTATTGAACTTTGGGTATTGTTAGCTTAATTTTAGAAATTAAGATTAATATTTCTTTCTCTAAAGTATTATCCTTTTTGGGGATCATCAGATATTTTTCTAACCATTTTGGTTTTGGTTAATCTCTAAAGAAAAGGGAAATATATATAGTTCATCCATTGTGAATTTTGTGATTCTCTATAAGTTTATTCTTGTACTTCAGGTGTGACAAAGTCATCTTTAATAATCATCATTTGGAGTGAAAGATGAGTTTAATGTAAGAATTAGGTGAAGGATGAAACTCTACTTGTCAAGTATATTTTTGTTTTATTATTCTATGAATAAATTAATTATTAAACATTAGAGGAGGTGTTTTAAAACAAAAAATGTGTTATCCTAATGCTTTAAGTTTTGTTGAACCGATGATATTTTAAATTGTCATAGATTGATGGTTTTGAGGCCCTCAATTTTACACTTGTTTGTGATTGATGACCTCAATCACTTCGTATATATATTTATGTTTTTCTTCCAATTATGTGTCTCTAATTGCCACCAATTTTCTCCTAATCGAGATCATAATCTGGTGGTGACTTTTTCATCTCATTTTCCCTCTTATTAAGATTAAATTTTATTAACCCAATTTCTGATTGGGGTTTCCACAAAGGTATTTTTCTAATTTTTACCTTTTATTTTCAATTAAAAATTTCAAATTGTGATGAAAAAATTTATTGAAGGAGGGGAGAATGTAACACCCCATGATTTAATAGTAAGTTATCTTCTTTAAATTCAATAGCTTGCACTACACGCAACCCCAAGTTCGAGCGCACCACGACTTACCAAACTAGATGTTCAAAAGCAGTGATGAATAGTATTAAATGGATTTTGAATTTTATATACTACATATAATTTTAAATTTTTTATTATATGTTCCTTTGACATATTAGAAGAAAAAATTCAATTTTTCTGATAAAAATGTATTTTTCAAAAAAAAAACAATTTTACCACCTTTTAATGGAGAACCCTTTTTTAAATCCAATATTTAACTCTTTTTAATATTCATTTTGAAAAAATAAAATTATTATTTAGAATCAAGACATAAAAATTTACTTTGGATGAAATTTTGGTATTTTTCTAATAATATTCATTTTTTCTATGAATAGTGAGAAATACTGTATTTTAATACAAAACTACCTTTTAATCTAATTTATTTTTATGGTTAGATTATATTTTAAATTGTTTTTGAAATTTAATTATATTATATTTTTACCCTTTAATCTAATGTTAGTCATTGGAATTAATTTCACTTTGAAATTGTACATAAACAAGTGTTAATCTTTTGATAGTTATTATTTATTAAAAACATGCTATTTGTTTTGACAATGTGAATTAATTTTAAATTAATTAATGTAACTTCTATGTTGTGAATTTGGTAAAATAGACTTTATTTTTGAATTTATAATATCAAATATATCTTAGGCTGAACTTTTGGTATTTTTCTGAAAAACTTCAATTTTTGAGGAATAGTGAAACCACTAAGTAGTAGTAAAAATTACGAATTTTCATTTAAATGAAATTTTACCACCTTTTTGAATTGAATTTAGAAAGTACAGGATACATGGTTGTTATTAGTAAGTAAAATTTGGTTCAATATGATGAAAATAATTTTTTTGAATAGTGAATTTTGACTTTTATTTACCACGGTTAAAGGTAAATAGGGTAATTTAAGGTAAAAAGAGTATTATAATAATACCAAATTACCTTAACACTTGTCCTAAAATTATTTTATGAGTAATGTACGACCATGGTAATTCTTGGGTAGATTTTGGGACCCCATGGAGCCACATAAGAATGATAATAACACTTTCTTTTAATTAACATAAAGTAAAGACAAAAATGACATTAACAAATATCTTTTAGTATATCAATTTTTACATGGGGTTATATAAGTCATCCTTTCGACTATAAATAATCATAGGAAAGAAAAAAATATTTCCTACATTATGGTAATTTTTTTATAATTTTTAGACATCAAATAAATTAAATTATTTAGGACACTATAATGATGTTGTATTTACCTCATTAAAAATAATTTAAATTAACAAGATTATTAATATTAAAACAATATCCAAAACATATTCAATCATTATTGGATGATTTTATTTATACCATGAGTCATATTATTTTTTAATTTAATTAGTTTTGGAATTTTATAAACTGAATATCACTATTTAATAAAATAATATTTTCACACTTTCCTAAAGAACCCCTCCTCCACCTTATAAAAGACACCACTTATAACCCATTCCACACACCTCTCAAGCCCCTTGGCTTGTCCAAAACCTACCCAAATAATCTCTAATTATCTCCCTATTCCTCATGGAATCCTTAACTTAGGTATAAGGCACATCAAGAAGTCCTTTTAGTTCAATCCAAAGGAAGTTACCAAAATTAATGGTAACACTTTCTCTTATTTTTTTTGTTTTCTTTTGTTATATTTTACTTATCAAACCCCATAAACTCATTTTAATCCTATATTTTATAACAAAACTAGTATAATAAATATACTAGAATGTTTTTATGAGACATATTAGAACTACACTTAAACACACCCTCATCTAATGGGTAAATAACATACTGTTTCTCTGGATGGAAAACTAAGGCCTCACAAAACGATGATTGTTCAATTATATCCTACTGCCTCTCATGGTGGCCATTAAGATAAAACTTTATTTATATGTGATATATATTTTACGTTTATGTTTTCTTTATTCTTTTTTATTTTCCATTTATATCATTATTTTATCGTTTCATTATGGGTAAAACATGATAATTTCATTTGAGGAAGTGCGGACTACCACCCCCTCAAAATGATATGACTCATTAATGCCTTACATGGGACGTATAAAGGATGGATTTAATGATATTATATATGATATTATACTGGAATTATAATATACCTTTGTATCATTATGTTTTATTTCTATTAAAATACAAAATAGAAATGAAAGTAGCGTTCATGCGTACGTACGGCTTACCGTCTCCATGAACAGTACATTTCATTTCTTATATCCAAATGTTATTTATTGTTATAAATATATATATATATAAATACTGGATATATAATATATATATGATATCTATATCATGTATATCATTCTAGATACTATGAAAGTTTGACCACATGGAAAAATTATAATCATAACAAGTTCATTTGTGACTCAAGTTCTGAACATCGATAAAATATCCAATATGAACTGAAATTATAAACTAATTGTTATAGAAAGGTAATAAGTGATATAAAAGTAATAATAAACTATAAAATTTTTATTAATCAACTAGAAATTAACTTAATTTTATTATTCAAGAATAACAATGAATATACAAGACAAGTCGGACTTGAGGTAAGGGGTTTCTTATCTCACTTTTAATTCAGTGAGATTTCCATTTTTCACCACTTATTTATTGCATGTGGTGTATTTTGTAATTCCATTTGATATATATTATAATTATTCTCTTTATATTCATGGTATTTTGTGATTAATTTTATGGTTATTAACTTTTGGTCATACGACTCGATTAACTACAACATGGTAAGGAGTTTTCATCTCACTTCTTATTTCCGTGAGATTCATGCTATATTAGCCACTATTTCTTTTTTTATGGTGTATTTACTGCCCATTATTGTATTTTTGGTGTAATATAATTTAATTTGTGGTTATTTACATCTTCATTGTATGATCCTTCTTTTATGGGGCGTATGTTTCATAAGTTACAAAATCGGTAAGGGAATTTCAAATTTCAATTTCCACCCATTGGGCTTTACGCATACTTCATTGATTATTTTACTCCAAGATTATGTGTAAAATCAATATTTATTATTTATGTAGTAATTTCCACTCACCTTTATGTGGATATAATTTTTATACACATAATCACTCCATTGATAAATTCACAGGTCATCGATATGAACCTGATAAGAGTAATTTTAACTCAATCTCCATTCATTGAGATAAACATCCAATTCATTGGTGTTGTTTTTAAAAGAATATGCGTGAATGTAATATGATTGATTTAAACTGAATATCTAATCATATTGAGTGTATTTATATTTTTCATACATAATTATTTCTTTTATTTATCCTTAACCTAAGGATAAGGTCTTTATAAGGGATTTCATATCAACTTACATTCCATTAAGTATTATTTGTTGTTATGTGCCAATTCACTTTTATTTGGTGTATATACTGTACTTTGAAATAGTATATCATGAATCCCTTTATTCTCATGATATTATAAAGTTTTTATTACCTAAATTATTTGTATTCAAGTGCCTTTCATTTGGTTAGGAACTCTAACTAAAATATCATTTTAAATGTTTTAATGATTTATTCTTCTAAGTATTTCTCATTAATGTACATGTTTTAAAAATGGGTTTAAGGATTTATTTATATGGACACTAATGTTCTCAAATTAAAATTCATTTTAAATATTTCAATGTGTTTTGGGACACTTTGATTCAAAAATCTATTATAAATAGCTTCTTGATAAATAGTGAGACTTTTAAATGGCTTCAAGAACAAGGGGGAAATTTCTCTCAAATAGTTTTGAGGATTTTTTAATCTATGTCAATATCCTTCATTATTATGGATTTAGGTTAATCTATTATAATACAATATTCTATATTTTATTGAATGAGTTATGTTTGACTGTGGATGTGCTATTTTTATACCATTCATGGTTTGTGGTTAAAATGTTTACATTTCGTAAGCTAGTTTTAATAAAAATGTTTATATTATGTTTCAAAATTTTCATATGAGGAATGCATTGGACTTAGTAAGTGATGGGTCAAGCCCGCTATAGCTCTTCGATTCATCTGTAGGTCTCCTAAGACAAACTAGTGTCTCGGCACAAGGCCTTGACAAAATATTATTTGTAGTCTTGGCACGAGGCCTTGAATATGTGGTTATGATGTCTGAAATTATGAATTCCATCACTACAAGATTTGATATTGATATTTAATGTGGTTATTTGTCTAGTAGAATACCCATGACTATGTTTTATTATGGAATTATTTACTCAGCTCATATTCCTGCCATAAAGTGTTCTTGTTTATTATTTTTAATGGCATGGGTTTTCAATTATTCACCATGCCTAATGTTTATGTTATCTTCCACTATATTGCTTACTCTTACTGAGCGTTTAAGCTCACCCCTTTCCCATGTTTCATTATCCCAGGATATAAAGAAGTTAGCTATGAGTGACTTGCAAAAATAATCTTGGAATCTTGGATGTTTTTAATGGAATAAAATAGTGTTGTTTTTCATTTCAAGTTGCAATGTTAAACTTATGTATGTATCTTGTTTCCAATAATTATAAAATTATTGGTCCTTCGGGAAATTATTCCTTGTAATCATCCCAATGTATTAAAATAATGCACCATCTCCTGGATTCTGGGGCCGGGGCCTTACAAAACCCATGTGAAGGTTGTGGTTTTGTTTATTTTATTATATAGAGTCCAAAACCTAAGGTTGAGAAATAATAAAGAAATCCCCACACTTTTTCTATATAATCCCACCCATGATCCTATTTATATTCACAAAAAAACATTGTAAAATGTACTTACTATGAATTACCCTCTCCATAGTTCTCCCAAGGTTCCCCTAATCTCTAAAGAATCCCCTCCCAAGCATTTGGAGTCACACTCTCAATGTAAGGGATTATCACCTTCTATTATTTATTAAATTTTCTCTCTTATCTTATGTATTCAATTTATAATTCATTTTTTATTATTTTTATTTCCATGTATATATTGTTATAAATTTTATGTCCAAATTATGAGATACCCCTTTCTCTCTCACTAACCCTTTTTATTAATTTTTTTGTGTCGCTATTATGCTGTCAAATTTTCATCATGATTTTCCATAACAAAAAAAAATTGTGTAGTGAGTATCATACCCATTTAATATCAACTATTTTCACCTTTATACGACTATACTTATTTGACTAAGGAATTACATGAATTTATTCCATGTACCTTTTTGTTGTAATAAAATTTGATGATGAATGAATTCCTATTTTATGATCTTTGTGACACACATTTTCCTGAGAATGAAATGAAGGTGATGGGTGAACATAAAATTATATAGCACTCTAATTAATTGGGTAATATTTAGTCTCATGAGATATAATGGTGGGATAAGGAGTGAAATGAATTCCTTTATGTGTATTTTTCCATCATGATGTATTGGAATTTATCCTTAAACTATGTTTATGATGCAGTGATTTAAGTTTTTTCCGTATTTCCCATGTTATGATTATATTGCAATATCATGCATTTTTATTCAGGTTACTTTTATTCCAAATTGATATGTCTATTTTCTATAATTTTTTCCCTTATACCATTATTCATCCATTACAGATATTTATAGCTCACCTTTTCTTTTATATATCCCTAGGTTATCTCGTACGATTTTAAAAGCCTTGGAATTATAAAGGCATGTTAAGAATGTTTTAAATATTGTTGTTGCATCTTATGTTAAAGATGTTATGATATGTACCTAATTCCCAAATATACTAGACTTCACAGTCTTTCAGGTTTTATTATGTGTATTTTTATGCAATAAATAATGAATTAACATGTAATGAATATCAAGGTTCTTATACTTCAAGTAGAAAAAACATATAACTTACGATTTTTAGCACAATATTAACTATGATTTAATTAACGTTTTTTCAATAATATTCATATTATGATTTTGAAAGGAATTACCAAATACACAATATTTTTTAAATTTTAAGTGCTTCAAATCATCTATACTCCCTCTCAAGGGATGCATCAATATCTTTCAATTCCCTCCATGTTAGTACAAAATCACACACACACACACACATATATATATATATATATATAAGGGAATAAAAAGGGGCATTTTTGTTCCTCAGAAATATAACTCAAGCTGATATTATGCTCTCAAAAAGTCAATAGTCTTATCCCATATGATATATAATTTAGAGAAGTTCACTTTCTCGTTAATATTCAACATATATTGAATACTCACATTCTTCTCATGAAATTTTTCTTCATGTCGGATTTTCTTATTCAATTTTATGATAAATAAAACTTTTTATATTTCTAATTTAATAGAGGCATGTTTTTCATATCCAAATTGTTCACAATGATTTCTTTGATTCTATAGATTGTCACTAGTTGTTGGATTCTTATAAATTTAAGTATATTTTTCTAATATAATATTCTTAACATAAACCTTAACCTCATTTTGATATTTATCCATCTATTTATCCATTTTCAGTAGATTTAGAAAACTTTTCAAAAAATCCTTCATTGTAGGTTCAGGATTTTTTAGTGTCTTGCTCTAATTCATAGAAGTGCATGAATTTATCTCTTTTTTCATCTTATTTTTATTATTTTTCAAATAATTTGGAACCTCTATATGTAATTTAATCATGAACACTTCAACTCTTTGACCATATAATTTGTATCTCAAACACACTTATGTATTTATAGATATTTTTTATTAGAACCTTTGATGGATTTCTAGTCATTGATTTATTACTTTGATAATATATTATAATATGTTCACCATAGATCCCCATGGTTCCTTACTATTCTCTAAAAATGACATATTATGACAGAAAGAGTAAGCTTTATGTCCATAATTTCCCAAACACCAACAAAATCCTTTGAACTACGATCTTCTACATTATTGATAAACCTTTTCATGGAAATTCATTATTTTTTCACGTTTTAAACAAAGTATGATTTTACCTTGGGTTAAAGTTCATCTTGAAATCTTCCTTTCATCATTTTTGGTGGTAAAATTCACCTCTCATGAATTATTATCCCTAAAAAATTCACATATACTATGAGTGATATCATATATATTTTGAAACTATTTAAGACCAGATGTACCTTGTCTCTCGCAAACTTTCATCTCACCAAATTGAGATGAATCAGTTTTTATCTTCCATTTTAATATCCAAAAAAAATTATTCTATAGATTTAAAGCTTACCTTCATTGACTATACTATTGAATTCATAACATATTCTCATTTTATTCAATATATCATTGACATTTTCAGACTCACCACATTAGTGTATATATTTTTTGATAAATCCATTAGAATAATATTTTGATCCTTTTCACAAATTTGAGGATTTATCTTTTCATATTTATTCAATGAATCATCCCCATTAATAGGTTTGAATCCCACTATTTCTATATACCTCACTTTTAGGCCAATAGGTAGGTGGTAAAGAAGTATTTTATTCTTCCATTTGTGAATGTTATTTCCATCAAAATTAGGTATTCCTTGTGTGTTTACTGAATTATAATTCCTTATTTCTGAGATATTTCTCAAATCATCAAAGGGGATCTTACTCTAATACCAATTGATGTAGCCAATGATCGGTTAGGTTTCACTGAGAGGGAGGATTAATTCATGGTACATTATTTTAGAAAATTACTTATTTTTTTATTTAATATTTGTGCCTTCCTAAAGTCTCAACCCCTTGTCGTTAAGTCTTATCCTCTCCCTATATAAAATTAAAAAAATTAGGAAAAACACATATGGTTTTTACAAGGTTCAATATAAATAATTAATCCCTTCTCCAAATGGTTATTCCCCCGAGTAAAAGATTCCACACTATATAAAGGATGTTACTACTATGGAAAGTGCCATTTTGATCAGTAATGAGTAATATAATGTTCAATATCTAGAGTCCCATTAGAGATTAGAAGTTACCACCTTCAAAAGAAACTCTTGATTCCCACAAGAGGATCTTTATACTACATCTCACAATGTTACCAACATCCCATCAACCTTCCTACTCTTCAATCACACAAGAGGATATTTATACTTATTTCTATAATCTTATCAGCATCCCACTAGCCTTATTATACTCTAGAGTCCCACTGGTGACATCCTCTTCACTTGAAAATACAATCAAAATATAAAAGAACATTTTTAGTCATTGATTATATCTAAATTTCCATGATATGAAATAATCCTAAGAACCAGATCATAAGATATATTAATGTTGGCTACATCATGAAGTTTTTCAATTGACTATCAACTAGCTGATCTTTCTCACTGTCCTCTGATCAACAAATTATATGGAACATCTTGATACAATGACTACTTGGGTATATTTATTCTGAAATAATGGTTTTATTTAGTATCAAATTATTTTAAAATATTCATACAGAATATATCTCATGTTCATTCCTCACTCTTTATGCATGTATTAAATAATTAATGGTCCTCTCAACATTATTCATAGTATACAATAATTCTTCTCACCTCATTTTAGGTTATGTGAACATTGTCATTTATACATACATACACTATTGTGATTTGAGAAAACCTAAAGTATATGGTACTATTTAATTTGATATTCATGCATGCATATTATCATATACAATTAAACCTAAATTTTTAAACCATGGATTGCTCGAAATACTCTTCCCTATTTAGTTCACTTCTTCATGTATCAATATACATGTTCCTTTAGAATTACTCACATAATAGGGTATATGTTATAATTCTCCTTTTGACTTCATGTAACACATTATGGATATCTAAAATTGTTCTTGGAATCAAAATAGCATCATGGAATGTGAAGGCCTGGAAATACTGAACACAAATGCATATAAACCATACATGAATATAGTGTTTTCTTGATTTCATTGTTTTTATATTAGTTCTATCAAATTATCATTAATCTCATACGAAAAATGATAATGTCTAGGGATATTTATTGAGAAACTCCCACTGACCTTGTGCATTACTTTAACCTTGTACATGCACCACCTTAGCTCACACCATCTTAGATCATGATTTTTGAATATTAGAATCATCAACTTTAGAAAACATAAAAGTACAGTTATATTCTAATTCAAGGAATAACACTTAACTGACCATGGTTTAATAATACAGATCATATTACAATAACATATAATCACTCTCACATGCTTGGAATGTTCATATTAGCCCTGTTTGATCATCTGAGGAACATCAGATAGATCCTAGTGAAAATATGATTCTCTAAAATTGATCAAGGAAGAAGACAACATGTTAGATCAATCAAATGTCTATCACCAATAATATCAGATAATAATGATTATTTACATATGTTTTAAAGGCCGATTAAAAGTGTTCCACTTTTATGAATCACACATCGATTATTCATTCTTGATATCATTACTTCATAATAATCAATATGGTGTTTCACATTCGATCCAACATTGGGATTGGCACCCATATATTCTGCACACTTGGGTTTTATATGATCCACACATCTTCTGTGATAGCCTACAAAGTTACTCTATTTTTTCCCACATTTTATCTTATAGAACCTTGCATCACACTATTCTTATGATGATACTTTCACTCCATGTGGGTGTCGTGCACTCTCCTTTGGCCTCACCATTGTAGGCTAGAGATAGAATTCCCACCCAAG
Source organism: Viscum album (assembly GCA_963277665.1). Lineage (NCBI taxonomy): Eukaryota > Viridiplantae > Streptophyta > Magnoliopsida > Santalales > Viscaceae > Viscum > Viscum album. Next base: position 1,220,170,517 of record OY728131.1, on the reverse strand, counting down.
TAGTGTTAGTAGTCCCTTTGGATGGATATGTTTTTTTTGGAATATTTTTTAGTAAACACTTTTAAAAAGAGTTTAAAAAATTCTTTCCCAAATCCTCAACACCAAATACCAAAACACACATATCAACTTCTACAATTCCAATTGTCCATTTTAAAACACAAAGAAATTATTATCTTTATTCTTATCTTCGAACTAAATTATTAATTAAAAATTATTAAAAATTATTAAAAATCAACTTATCTATATTTCATAAGCTATAATAATAATTTTTAATATCCAATCATATATTTTACCTACCAAATACATTCGGACTAGTTCAAAAAACATCACATTTATTCAATCATAATTATTGAAAAAAATTAAATTCAACTCAAAGGGAACATCAAAATAAATTCATATCTCAATAAATTATTTACTTTCGCTATTTGGAACCACAAAGTGTAGCTACCACTTTTGAGATATCTAGATCTCCCTTATCCTTTTAAGAATAATAATGATATCATCCCCAAATAATTGAACTAGATTTTTTTACATAAATTGATCTCTTTAAATATGAAGACTTTAAAACACAAACAGACTTAGATCTCTCTATTTCTAGATAATAATGTGGAACTCTCACTCTATATTCAACACATAATTAAATTTCTATAAAATATTCCACTGGTACAACCAATAGACATTTAGTGATTCCATTTCAGTCCTTCAAAACGTGTGATATTCTAGTGTTCTTAATCAGATTAAATTATATTTTTTGTTGATTTACTTCCTTCAACTTCTTTTCCCAATAATTTATAGTCCTTCAACAAAAAATATTCATTATTGTGATCATCTCAGATCCTGATGAATTTCATTTATCTTCATCCCATTGCTAGTAGCTGTAGTTTTGATTAATATGTACATCAAAGAAATAATTTTTGGATTTAGATTCAAGTTTATCACTATCCATAACATCAAAATTCATGCATTACATGATTTTAAAGACTCTAAAGTGGATAAATTCTAGTCATTTCCTATACTAAATCTACTCTAGAATTTTATTTTCAACATCTAGTGTTTGGAATATATTGAGGAGATATGAAAGGGTGTTGAGTTCCTCAACCCAAATTACCTTAAGCATTTCACAACACAATATCATAATATGGTCCTTCTTTATCAATGTTCAATTATTCATCTTAATGAATCAATTACTATATAGAGTTATAAGAACCATCAACCCATGAATTATCCACTTATTTTTATAACGGTTTTGAAGTTATATTTGGTGTACTCACCACAATTGTCAGAGAATAAAAATCTTAGTTTGTACAGACACTCCCATTTCACCACGAACTTCTATTAAATTAATGAATGAAATAAATCAGATTTATGATATGAAATGTATATCGAAACATTTTTATATCACATCACCATTAAAGGTTAAAAAATAAATTGAACCCTTAAGGGACTAAATAGGGGCATGCCCCCAATCATCATTATGAAAAAATTCTATCTTTTGGGCCCAGAGATTACATCCATCTATATTGAAGGACACATTATTTTATTTCTAGAGAACATAGATTTCACATCTTCTAATGTCTATGTGATAAATATTTAGTATTATTTTTTAGTTAGAACATACTTGTTCTCCTCATTGAGGTGACTAATCTAGAAATTCCAAACCTCCAAATTTTCTGAACTTTTGTCTAATGAAATTTCATATATACTTACCATCAAATACAACATTCCATACTTTATTCATTTTGTTACTACTATGGATCCCTGAGTAATGTTTAAAAAAATATTTGAAAAATTAGTTCAATACACACCCCCATCCAGATTTCCAATTGAAATTTGGTTCTTATATAGCCTTTGGATATGTATAACAATCATTAGTTCATGTAAGATCCCATCTTTTTTCATGGATTTCCCTCTATTATTTTTTCTTTTTATCCTTGTTGGATTAGTATTGTTCGGAGACATGGATCCTTTGTTGGAGAAAATGACCTAAGGTTTGATTATGTATACTTGTTTGAATTAACGAAGTCTATGTATAATGGGTTAAGTGTTTCATGGGTTCTTGGTATGTTGATAATCCTTATATGAGGTTTGGGTTGATTAAAAGGAAATTGGGCTGAAAAATAACCTTCATAACATTTACACACCTTTTAAAGGGATTACACGTAATGTAATTGATTACGGTGTTAATAAAATTAATCCATGAAATGGGGTTTTTGGTGAATTACATTAAAAACATTTACGAATCATATAATCACGTTACATGATGTGTAAATGCATGACCTACAATTTTAAACATGATGTGTGGATTACATTCATTCTAATCTTTCGCAACATATCTCCTCTGCACCATGGGGAATTATCCATAAACTTTTGGGCTTCCAAAATCCATTATGGACATCCCATTTGTGTGACCAATCCCTGGTATGTGGTTTTGGTCCTATTTCTTCCTTCTCTTCGTTCTTCTCTAATTATTACGGTGAAATCCTTCTCCCAATTGCATTACTAGTTTTCATCTTGATCATTATTAATCTTGGGACCTCTTTGAAATCATTCTCACATTCTTGCTCATTCATTTTTTCCATTTGAAGAATTATTGGATCATAACTTAAAGGTATGGGGAATAAAAATTAACCCTATGGTTTGATAATTTCCATGTTTATGAAATTTTGTGCTTGTGTTAACATAGCATGTGCCAAATATATGTAAATAATGAATGTAATTATTCCATCAAGTCATTTTTTTGAAATTGACTTCTATATTATATTATGGATACCCATGGGGTGAGAAAACCATGATTATAACTGAATTGGAAAATGAGTGAAAGTATATTTAGCATGACATGTGGTATAGTGTGATTTCTTGTTATAGAATCCATAAATTTGGGATTATTTCTTATTGATATAATAGTAAATCAATTGTGAATTAAATTTAAATTGGATTATTATAGAATAATGTAATTTACATAATTAACCATTGAGAATAGTGATGTGATATAGTGATATCCATGTTCTATTAAAGGGATTGTGTTCTTGCGTATAATAATTATATATCAATATTGTCCTTGGATCTCGCACACATATATGCTATATTGCTGATATTAAGTGGGATCAACCATGTCCTATGTAGTAATGATTATAGAGAGTGGGATATTACCAATCCCATACCGTAATTCTTTTAGGGCTTTGGTCTATATTTTCATAATGATTATAGTTCTTTGACTCATATTGGGTTTTGTGATTATTCCATTGTTATACGGTTGTTGTTGGCATGGTTGTTAGACATGCTAAGATATATTCTGGCATAGACCTAAAGTAGGTTATTTTGCCATGGTTATATGTTAGTGATTGAATGGTCATAATACTTTATCAGAGATATTCTGGCATGGAATTGAAGCATATTATTTTACCTTTATTAGATGGCTATGGATGGAATGATCATAAGACTTAGAAATATTTCAACACAATACCAAATATTTTTTTCTATTTTATTAATTGTGAAATTTATTAATACACATGTTTATCGCTTTATTTTATACACTTCTTATGAGACTATTTTAATTTAGAAATATATGTGTTGACATACTAAGTTATACTCAAAACCTATTCAGGATACCTTTTGTTACCTAGGTAGATTTTGTTGATTCAAGTTTTGGACAATGGAAAAGGAACTTGATTTGTATTTCTTATTTGATTTTGGAATAGAATTTTGAGATGCGGATGACATGGGTTTCAGGACCCGGGACATTGATAATTTTATTTGAGTATGGTAGTGTTTTTATTATATTGTTCTATAATGAAATTTAGTTATATTCCATCACATCATTACATTATTCATTTATTATTTACTAGATTATTTAGCGTTCCTTTGTCAGTGTCTTCCTCTATGTATTTACTTTGATTATTTCAATTCTATTATGATTTTTTCTACAACTATGAAACTTCATACATGGGGGTATAATATCCACACTATACATTTAAAACCACCTATGCTTGTTAAAATCCTCTAGCGTATAGGGGGGAAAACTTGATATCTCATAACCAACTCTTTTTTGGCCATGTGTGAGAGTTCTAGATTGGGGGATGTTTCAATGTGGTATCAGAGGAGCATGTTTTATTTTCTTATTTCTTTACAGCTTGGAAAAGGTATAAAGGAGACTAGGATGTTTTGGGACTTGGTAATAAGCTTTTTCATTGGAGTATTTATCCCATGTAGAGGGGATAATTTAAGTGCCTAGAGATGGGTTATCTATTTTCCCGTTAAAATATTATATGAGATATTTGTTTCACTGGGTAAATTAAATGATATGTATTGAATTGTAAAATAATTTTAATCCATGTTTAGTGATACTAATATCTATTGGTTCTCAGTTGTAGTCACTTTTTGGGATGGATTTCATGAATCTAGGCTCTCTAAGGTGTGTGTTTGTCTTTTAGAGAAAATGCCTCCCCATTATATTCAATAGTATCATAAAAAAAGTGGAAATTAGCATGGTCTGAACTCATCTAAACAAGAAAATCCACTACTTATTGAGGAGAATATGTACATTCATCTTTGTGACCACTTTCTAAGGGCCATGTGATACATGGAAAGGGAGAATATTCGTATAGTTCATTAAATGTCAGAGCTGAAAAGAGAGATTCATATTCAGCATCTGCCAGTTTTTTCTTTTGATGTGGGACTCTAGGAATCTGTTTTTTGGATTGAGTCATTCCATATAGTCTTTAATAATATCATGACACCCAAAAATAGGAGGGTGAATCTTGTTGTGTATATTCTTCAAGTACATTCCATTAATTGGTGGGACATTCTGGAAGAACATTGGTAGCATGACGAATTATCTAGGAAGGTCTTAATGATGAAGTACCTAATCCATTTCTATCCCAAGACCTTGATGGATAAAAAACCTCCTGAGTTAACACATCTAATGTATGGGGTTTTTTTCGGTGTTGAACTATGTTAGACATTTTACTGACCAACAATGCTTTTCACTATGTTTGGCAGATGATGAGATCTATAGGGTGAGAAGTTTACAAGATGATCTTTATCATGAGATAAGTTTATAGGTAAAGGATTTGTGTTTAAACAAATTTAAAGGCATTATGAATCAAGAACTCATCAAGGAAGGGAATCTGAGTGGGGACCCAAGTAGCGGGCATGATGTTTCAGTATGGGGATATGTGAGTTCTTATTAGAGTGGTAAGAAGCACCATTAGGATAGTTTTTATCAAATCAGTAGCATGTAGAGAATTTAGAGTAATAGACCACCATAACAAGATATTGTTCCATTCTAATGCTACCAGTGTGGAATGTTTGGACAAAAGTTCCCAGAGTTTCCTTACTCTAAAATTGATTGTCATATTTGTGGTAGACTAGGTCATATTTAGAGGTTCTGTGTGAACTTTAGATAATAGACCATTGGAAATGGATCAGGACATATACCATAATCGAGAAGGGACATAGCTACCCCTCATCAAGCTGATATCTGTAGTTTTACATGCCATTCAGGTCAAGTATGGGGATGTGGTACCTCAATGCATGCACAATATTACCAAGATAGTGATGTTTCTCAGGGTTGTTAGAATGAATCCCAGGGAAGAGGGATAAGTCAGTTCCATGTAATGAAGACTACTTTGGCTAATGTGGATTGATTACCCTCTACCATTAGAGGAATGATTCTTGTACCATCTACAATAGATTTTGTTTTTTTGATATATGAGCATCACATTATTTTATATATTATCTTTTTGAAAAAATAGCATTAGAAGTGGAAATATTATATGGTGTTTTAACCATTGAAACACCACTGGGAGTGTGGTTAGAGAATATAAAATGTTACAAGGCATGTTTTCTAGAGATTGGTGGTTACTCTTTCTTTTGGGAACTATTCATGATGGAAATGACCGGATTCAACTTTATTCTTGGAATGGAATGGTTAGTTCAATATAAGGCCCATATAAACTATTATAAGAGGATAGTTACATTCATATCTTCTGAAAGAGGTAACTGTTTTCACCAGGGTAAGTGGGATGTTCATGCTGGTTAGGCGGGACTAATTTAGTTCAGATTATATTATCTCATATTACAAATCCCTAGTATTTCTCACGATAATGGTTGAATGAAGAAGTATTATTTTCCTCAAGTGATATATGGGTTTCAAGATATTTTTCTAGATGAGTTCTATAGATTACCACCCGATCAAGAGATTGAGTTCATGATCAAGTTGGTTTCAGGAGTAGATCTGGTTTCTATCCCACCTTACTGAATGACACTATCAGATCTTCAAGAGTTAAAATTTTAGTGGTATTCTATAGAATAAAAAGTCTTCATACATACTAGTACATATACTTGGGTTTATCTAGTTCCCTTTTACCAAAAGGCTAATGGATCTTTGTTCTTATGTATAGATTATCAAAGGTTGAACGAGATGATGTTCAATAACTGATATCCTCTTTTTTGAACTGATGATATTTGTGATCAGTTGATAGGTGCTATGATATTCTCCAATATTGACTTCAGATATGGATGTCGTCAGTTATGGGTGATACCATTAGACATACCTCAAACTACTTTTAGGAGTAGGTATGTATTTTATGAATTCATAGTGATGCTTTTCGGGTTGACTAATGTATCAATGGTATTCATGGCTATAATAAATAGTATTTTTTATCCTTTTTTTGGATTAGTTTGTGGTAGTTTTACTCAATGATATATTAGTGTATTCACATTTATCATATGATCATGCCAAAAATCTTGATATCATCATGGGTACATTAAAGGAGCATCAAATTTATGCCCAGATAACAAAATGCAGTTTATGGATTAATGAAGTGAACTTCAGGGGTCATGTGTCCTCATATATAGGAGTGTTAGTGGCTCAAAAAAATCCACAACCATTATATCTGGGGAATAATCCAAGAACATCTTTTAAAAGAGATATTTTAAAGTTTTATAAGGTTATTAATGTAATTTTATCTTTGATTTATCATATATGGTAGCACCAATATATAGGCTAACTGAGAAAGCGGTGATGTTTATTTAGTCTAATTTTTGTGTGATATCTTTTCAAGGGATGAAACGAAGCATGAACTTAACACTTACCATCAATTTAACTATTATAGTTAAATCATACAATGTGTACTGTGAAACATTTTTAGTTATACTCAGAGTAGTTCTATTCCAGGAGGATTATTTGGTTTCTTATGGGTCTAGGAAGATGAGACCACAAGAGAGGAATTACCCAAATCACAGTATGTTGTTAGTGGAAGTGGTATATTCCCTAAGATGTTGGATACAATATCTCATTGGGGATAAGATTTTCGTATTCACAGATCAGAATATCCTTACGTACATCTTTTCTCAGAAGGACTTGAACCTTCAGTAGAGAATGTGGGTTGATTATCTGCAGGCTTTCAATTGTGAATTGGATAATACATTAAAAATGGGAAATGAAATTTCCAACTATTTGAGTTTAAAGACACAAATAGAGTTATTATGGTATTCCAGTGATGATTTATGGATAATGAACCTCTTTTAAAACATGCATTTATATGTTCATGAATCTTAGGGGTGAGTAGATTTGACTTCGACATCTTTTATACCCATTATTTCAGACCATATTTAGACTAAGCAGTTGTTTGATCCAATGGGATCATTTATGAGAGACAAATTATATAGCGTGGAGATGACATCAGGATGGTTTCTAGGAAATGAAAATAATATTCTTTTTTGAGGTAGAGTATGGGTTACAATAGTCATACGTAAGGACCTTATGAGGGAGTTTCATGATTCTAAAAGGACAATTCATCCTTATTTAACAAATATTTATTGTAATATCCATAGAAAATACTAGTTGTCATGAGTGAAGAAGGAGATGGAAAGATTCAGGGATGGATGAATCACTTTTTAGTTGGTGAATGGTGACCATCAGAGGCTAGCTTGGATTTTGTGCCATTTACAAATTTCTGAGTGGAAATGGGATGATATCACAATAGATTTTTTGATAGGACTACTTAGGATGACCCATAGAATGATGATATATGGGGTTTTGTAGTTTTAATAAATAATTAATCCCACTTATTTCATATTGGGGAAACCTTCACAATTTTTGAGTTGCTAAATCATTACGTGTACAATGTGTTTCAGTTGCACATAGTTTTTAAGGAGTATCATTTTAGACAGATAACCTCATTTTACATCATGTTTCTAGAAAGGTCTTCAAAAATATCAAGGATCACGAGTTCTTTTAATCATATCTTACTATCTTTATACTGATGTTCAATCTTAATGAACTATTTAGGTTCGAGAGTATATGTTACAAGCATGTGTTTTGGATTTTTTTGGTTCATGGGAACAATATATAGAACTCATAGAGTTTTCATATAATAATAGAATCCATACATTGATCCAAATGGAAACTTTTGAGGAAATGTATGGTAGGCTGTTCCGTTATCCTCTTTGTTGGATAGAGGTACGTGAGTCAGCACTTGTTGGGCCTAGTCTCATGAAGGATATATCCAAGTAGGTTTAGTAGATTTGACAGTAGTTGGAGGCTGCACAGAGTAGGTAGAAATCATATGCAAACCATCATAGACAACCTATGTAATTTGAGTTTGGTCATAATGTTTTTCTTTTGGGGTATCCTAAGTTTAGGAAATGCATTATAATGAAATAGGGAAAGATAACACCCATGTTTTTTGGGCCGTTTGAAATATTAGCAAGGTTCGGTCCTATAGTGTACCTTTTCATCCCTCCACAACACTACAGTTCCATTCAAAATGTTTTCTACATATCACAAATATGATGGTATCATCTATACCCTTCCCATATAACAGACATAATAGAAATATTGATTTTTATTGATGCATCCTTTGAGGATCATCTGATATGGGTTGTGGATTGTAATGAAAAATATCTTCATGGTAGGACTATACAGTTGGTTCAGGTGTAGTGGAAGGAAATGTGAGTTCAAGAGGATACCTAGGAGAGGGATTCTGATATGTGAACATGGTGTCCAGACTTGTTCGTTGAGACATCATAGTGATGCTTGGATCATCTCCGAGATGAGCTGTTATAAGGCGAGGAGGCCATAAGATCCCTTGTTTTTTCAGGTATGTTTCTCTCTTTGAGTTTCTTTTATCCTTGGTGGATGATTATTTTTCAAGGATAGAGAGACTTTTATGGAGAAAAAGAACTAAAGTTAAGAGATGTATGCTTGTTTCAATTAATTGAGTCCGGGTACAATGGGTCAAGTGTTTAATTAGTTATTGGTTAGTTGTGAAGCTTTAAAGGGATTTCAGTTTATTTAAAAGGAAATTGGGAAAAAAAATTAACTATAAAAAATTTATACCTCATTTAAATGGATTACACTTCAAGTAATTATTTAAGAGTTTAAACACAAAAAATATGATGTGATGGGTTTTTTGGAGAATTCCATTAAAAAAATTACACGATGTGTAAATGTATGACCAGATGTTTTAAAGATGATGTGCAGATGATTTTCATTCTAATATTCTGAATATTTTCTCCTATCAACCCTAGGGTATTATCTTTTTTATTTTGGGGTGAAAACTTCCCTTCTGTATGTCCCTTTTGTTTGAGAAATCCCTTTTAAGTTGTTTTGCACTTGTTTTTTCCTTCTCTTCTATCTTCTGCAACTGTTGCAGTAAAATAATTTCCTCAATTACATTTTTGGTTTTGATCTTGATCAATTTTTATCTAGAAACCTCTTTGAAATCATAAAAACCTTCTTTCTTATGGGTGCTGTCCATTGGAATCATTTTTGGACAACCAGTTAAATGTAGGGGTGTAAATATGAACACAATGGTTTTATATTTTCCATGTTTATGCAATGTTGTGATTGTACCAACATAAAATTCACCCTGATATATTTAAATAAAGAAAAGAATTATTCCTTGAAGTCATTTGATTGAAATTGGCTTCTAATTTGTCTTATGGATACCCATGGGGTGAGTCAACCATTAATATAAATGAATTGACTGAAGTTTTTTTATTATGCAAACACTTTTACGGAAAAAAGTGAGAAACCATACATAAATTCCCCACATCACCAATTCACTACTTCACCACATAAAATAATACAATCACAATGAATTCATTCAAGCATTTATACAGACAAACCATCAATGATGGAGCTGAAATCACCAAGAGAAGGCTGAGGTATAGTGAACCAGAGAGTATGAGCATCAGGAAAGCTGGACAAACCTTAGAACAGGTTACCTCAAACACCCACCAATGCGACCGACGACACCAGCCCAAATACACAAACCCATCGGCGGACTCCCGTAGGAGTTCTCCCAAACCCTTTAATGAAGTGAGATGAACCCTGGAAAGAGCACATCCATAAACGGAGATGAAGAAACCAGAATGAGGATGACCAGGCCGTTCGGTTGCAAAACCATACCCCGTAGGCAACCACATCGCAATCTCAGACCAAAGAACACTCTGCTGACCCCTTTCCAGCATTACAGAAGCAGATACAACCCAAATCCAGAAAAATGCAGTCAACACAAAGATCAGAAATCCGGACATGAGAAAACAACACCCACACTGCACAAACATCCTCCTCTATCCTCGAAACCAAAGTGAACCATCCGCTGCCTTAAAAATCAAATGCAAACCATCCACTGTTAATGAATCCAAAAGAAAATCAATAACCTTCCAATCCAATAATAGAGCCTTCACGAGCTCAAACAAGAAATCCATCAAAAACACAATGCCCAAGCGCCAGAGCCAAATCAGGAAGCACCCCACCGCAACCGCGATCTCCTCCATCCACATCCGCAGAAATCCAATGAAGAAGATGGTCCAAGGAGAAAGAAGTCGGGTCTTTGTCACCTAGGACTGGGAGAACCGACATCACCTCGATGGAAAGTCTCCATTGATTGAATCCGAGCATATCAAAGCCAACGACGCCTCTATGGGCTGAAGCCTGACAAATCGATACCACAGAAGATATGCCAACCCTGCTTTTATTACAAACATAAACATCATTTATTACATAAAACTTCACTTGATACAACAAAGAAGATCGATAGGTTTAGTGTATTTGGGGATTAGGACCATTACATAAAAACATAAAACATGAAATACAATATATTTATTGAAAACCTCCTTTACATGACCACTACATTCCTTCGTACTTAGCATTGCATGGGATAAGCTGAGGACATGCATAAGAAAAGGGTGAGCTATAAAGCCCAGTAAGGGAGTACACATGGAATAACATGAGGAGTAAAATACATGTTAGACAATAGGTATATCAATAGAGCATAAAAAACATGAACATAAAGGAATGATAAAGCATGATAATCATAACATGGAAATGTGGCAGCAACACTTAACAAAGAATTAGCATGAGCCAAGGCTCATTGCACATGGAGCATGAGTAAATCCTCATTGCACATAAAGCACGAGTAAACCCTCATCTCAATTGTATTATCATGAGTCAACACTCATTGCACATGACATATCATGATACTATACATTACCAAATGCATTGGAGCGCTATAAGAGCGCACCCTTCTTAAACATTTCATTTCATGCATAAATGTGCCACATGGATCATAAAACATGGATTCATAAAACATAATCATTTATTACATGATAAAGGAATGTGGAATTAATAAATGAAACTTTATAATCAATAAGTAAATTTTAATAAAGGTGAATACCCTTGATGGAGAAATGGGAATGGTATTCACTACACAATGACATTGGCTTAGAAAATCAGTGCGATTTCGGCAGCGTAACGGCATGACATAAGAATTCATAAAAATGGTTGATGAGAGAGAAAGGGATTCCTCATCATATTTACATGTAATTTACATTAAGGAGGTCATATAGATACATGTCCCAACAATTGTAGTGGAATTTAGATTCATGATACAAAAGTATTGCTTGAATGTAAAAGAGGAGAGAGAAGTTCCTTTTAGAATTTCAGCATAGTAATGGGTGTACATGGGAGGCATTTAATGAGAGATAAAGGGGTCTCACATCATTCAAACATAAATAGGGAAGTATGAGGGAGGTGAGAAATCATACCCCAACATTCATAATTGAAATTAAAAGGGAAAAACAACTTAAAGAAAATTGGACAAAAATGAGGAAGGAAGAAAAATCCTTACTTGGAAGTGTGCTTCCAAAGGCTAGTGTAACATACCAAGTAAGTAATGAATAATAGATATTTTTTATCAATGTATATTAATGAATTAGATAGTGTTTTAGAGGCTTAAAATGAAAATAAATCCAATCTTAAGCATGGAATAAACTAATATTCTTAAAAGATTGTTTTACTGCCTTATGATGGAAAACCCTTTTTAAATCTATCTTTTGACAATTTTATAAAATATGTTTATCAAAATAAAATTATTCTTTATTATTGGGACATCAAAATTTACCTTGTGTGAATTTTTGGTATTTTTCAGACAATGTTCATTTTTTAATGAATAGTGAAAAATACTACATTTTACATCAAAACTGCTTTTTCATCTAATTTCTTTATATGATTAGATTATCTTTTGAATTGGTCTTAATGTGTAATATGAATATATTTTTACCATTTAATCCAATGGTGGTCATTGGAATCAATTTCACTTTGAAATTGGACTTAAACTGGTGTCAATCTTTTGATACTTATTGTTTCATGAAAACACGCTATTTGCTCTGACAGCGGGAATTAATTATTAAATTAATTAATGTGACTTATATGTTTTGAATTTTGTAAAATAAACATCATTTTTTAATTCAGAATATCAAGTATAGCTTAGGGTGAAGTTTTGGTATTTTTCTGAAAAACTCCAATTTTTGAGGAATAGTGAAACCACTAAGTGGTAATCAAGCAAACAGATTTTTCAGTTAAATGAAAGTTTACCACTAATGTGTATTGAATTTTGAAAATCCGACATACATGGTTGTCATTAGTATGTAAAATGTGGTTCAATGGGATGAAAATAATTTTTTGGTGAATAGTAATTTTTTTCATTAATCGCGATTAGAGGTAATTAGTGTAGTTTAAGGTAAAAATAATGCTTTAATAAAATTAGATGAGCTTGACACATGTCCTAACCCTATTGGTTGTGTCATGGCCTACCAAGACAACCCATGGGTCGATTTAGGGGACCCCATGGAGCCACTTGGGTGAGATAATGACTTTAATGCCTTTTTTTAAATAAAGGTGAAAATGACACTAACATAAATTGTTTTACTAAAACAATTTTTAGAAGGGGTTATACTAATCATATTTTTGTCTATAAATATTAATTAGAAAGATAAAAAAAATTTCTACATCATATTATTTTTTTTATAATTTTTAGACATTAAATAAATTAAATTATTTATGACATCATGATGATGCAGCGATGAACTCATTATTTAACGATTAAAATAAAATGGAAATATAATGTAATATCTAAGACCTACACTTGTCCAAAAACTATTGGATGGGAATATTTCGAAGCCTTCTCATCTTATCTTCTAAATATATCAATTTGGGACCTTATAAATTCGAAACACTTTTGAAAATAAAATAATAGTTTCATGATTTCCAAAAGTGCCCCTCCTCTCCTCTTATAAAAGGCCCCCACCTCTACCTCATTTCATACACTCCTCAAGCCTTTGGCTCGGCCATCCCCTGCCCATTTACTCTCTCCACATCCCTCTCCTCATCCTAGAGGACTCCCTTTGGGCATAATCCTTTCAAAGGAAGCCTTTAGGCTCAAATCAAAAGGAGTTACACTTTTAAAGGTAATTATTTCTCTCATGTTCATTTGTTTTATTTTGCTTCTCCAACCCCCTAAACTCTTTTTATTTACTTATTTTGTAACAACACCAATATCTTCAATATACTAGGATGTTTTTATAAGATTTATTCGATCTACACTCTCACACAACTACATCAAATGGTTAAATAACATACGGTTTCCGTGGATGGTGAAATTCTGCCTCCTGAAATGATGATTGTTCAATACTCATTTAACACCTTCAAAGGTGGCCATTATGATGTCACTATTTTTATATATGATATATAATATGTTTATTCTTTCCTTAAGCTTCTGTATTTTTCATTTATGGCATACCATTATTGTTTCCATTATGGGTAAACACGATATCTTCATTTTAGGAAGTGCGGACTACCGCCCCCTGAAAGTGATTTGATTCGTTAATACCATATGTGGGATGTATAAAGGATAAAGTTAATAATATTATATATGTTATTATACTTGAATTATAATATACTCTTATATCATTATGATTCCATTCCATAAAATACGAAATAGAAATGGAAGTAGCGTTCATGCGTACGTACGGCTTACCGTCTCCATGAACGGTGCATTTCATTTCTTACCTCTAAACGTGATGTAATATTATAAATAAATGTATATGATGAATATATATGATATATATGTTATACAAATCATTAATATCATTCTAGATATAACTAACCTTTGACCAAATTAACAACATGTAAGTGTAAGAAGTCTATTTTTGACTTAAGAACCAAATACCGACAAAATGAACATTATTAACTTAAATGATTACATGATGTTCATAACATGGTATAAAAGGAATAATGAACTTGAAAAAGGTTCTTAATCAAGTAGAGATTAACTCAAGTTTATTATTCAGGAGATTAAAGAACGGTCAGGTCAAGTCGGATACGAGGTATGGGACTTCGTCTCAATCTCCTTTCATTGAGGCATATTTTATTTTATACAAAAGTTTCTTTTATACGGTGTATAAAACCCTTTGACTTTTACGTTTATCCAAAAGGAATCTTTTTTATACGAATCATTTTACAAAATGAAAAAAGGGAATGTTTTTGTCGTACATATGCGGCGACAACGACTTCTCCGCTGCCGTGACCATTATATGGGTTTCGGCTTCCTCTACAAGCCATACCTTTTATTTTAAAGAAAAATAAATACCATGTTTTACTTTTCTTTTATTTTGGTATTGGAAATGGTTTTCATAATGTTTTTATATCAATGTGTTGTATTGATATCTTGTGATTGAAAGGTGGAAATGTTATGCTTCCTTTATGCATGTTTTATGTGATACGATTATGTTGAGGTTCTTGGGCATTATTATGAAGACGGGTGGTTCCGTGATAAACTAAGGGCGGGTGAGCCCGATATAGCTCTCCAATGCATTGGGTAACGTGAAGGAGTGAAACGTTAAGGTTTCTCCGAAGAGATTTAGGGAATATACTGTGATGGGTATTCCAAACGTAACCACGAGGGTTACTCCCTACGTAAGAATGTTATGAATGCCTCAAGTTACCTTTATGTCTTATGATTTCTATGGTTTACTCATGATTTGGTGAGGTATGTTAAAGTGCTTATGTTTTATGGGTAAAGTATGATTTCATTCTTATGTATATATGTACCCATGTTTCCTTTCCATGTTTTTATAACCCATACTGAGCTTTTTATGCTCATCCCAAGTTTTTTTTGAAATGATTTTCACAAGTCAAGGGAAAGGTACATGATATGATGATAGTGTCAAGGAAGTGTCAAGAAAGAATTCATGTTTTATTTCAAATATGTTTCCATTGATGGGAATGGAGAATACTATCTTTATGTAACCACTTTGTTTATATGTGGAATGTAATGCAAGTTTTATGATCTAATTCTCTAAAACTCTAAACCCGAAAAGATCCTCAATGTGTAATCTTGTAATAACTCAAGATTAAGTAAGGTTTAAGGCTGAGGCCTTATAGTTGGTATCAGAGGTCGGTTTAGATAACTTTAGGAGTTAGAATTCTATTAAATGATTATTCAATTTTTTTTGAAATGATATAGCATTTGAAGATTACCATGTTGCTTCATCTAAGACATGTTTGTTCAGAATGGTTTTCCGCAGAGGGAACAGGGAAGCAGTGATAGGAAGGCATATAGAAGGAAATAACCTTCCGAATCAGCATCCTGAGATGGTCAGAATTGGAACTGAACAGTTTGTTGCAGTGATGGCACAGTTGGATCAGGATATAAATGGTGGTGGTATCCATGCACGAGATCAGCCAGATCAATCATAGAGGAACATGTCAGTGGTGGAACATTTCATGAGGCAATATACCCCATCATTCAGAGGATCATCTGACCCTGTGTTAGCTGAAGTTTGGATTAAATCACTGGAGAAGATTTTCGATGTCATGGGGTGTTCAGACAATCAAAAGGTTAGTCTTGCTATTTATCGTTTGGAGGGTGAAGCAGATCAGTGGTGGTCGATGGTTAAAAATATCAGGGATGCTGATGAGATTGATGCTCTCGACTGGGATGAATTCAAAGGTATGTTTCTTGAGAAGTATTTTCCTAAGGCTGTTCGAATTAGGATGGAAAAGCAATTCTTGTAATTGAGGCAAGAGGAAGACTCAGTGGCTACCTATGAAGAAAGGTTCACACGATTGGCAAGGTATGCTCCACATTTTATCCGAGACCTTGATAGTAAAATCAATCGTTTTTACTCAGGATTAAAGCCAAAATATCGAAGGGCATTAGATTCTTGTGAGTTTAAAAGTTATGAAAAGCTTGTTCAATGTGCTGAGAAGGTGGAAATGGAGTTTTCCGATGACCAAGTGTTCTATAACAACCAACAAAAGAAGAGACCGAGGTGGCAGGAGAAAGGTAAGAATTCTTCAAAAAAGTCTGATGGTAAGAAAACTAAGTTTCCAGTTTGTGATAAATGTGGAAAAAGGCATGCTGGGGAATGTCTTCTGAATTCTGGAAAGTGCTACCGATGTGGTAAGATGGGACATAAGGCTCGTGATTGCACTGAAAAGGATCAAGGTGAAGGTAAGACCAAATTTGATTTACAGTTAGTGAAACGTTATAAGTGCAATGAGATGGGTCACTATGAAAACGAGTGTCCGACAAAGAGCTTGAGTGATGGGAAGCAGTTAGACTACAAGTAGAAAGGGGTGGTGAAATCTTTTGCAACTACTTCGGCAGACGTCTGGACATCAAATGAAGTTGTATCAGGTACTTTGTTTGTTTTTTCAGATTATGCCAGTGTGTTGTTTGATTCGGGGTCTACACATTCTTTCATATTTGAAAAATTTTCTAGTAAAATGGGAATACCATCTCAAGAAGTGACTCCTGAACTTGTGGTAAAAACACCTGGGGGAAATGTTGAGGCAAAAAGAATTTATAAGAATCTTCCTATCCTTATCTGTGGAAAGAACCTACTTGCAAACCTTATTGTTCTACCTCTAGTAGAGTTTGATGTTATCCTGGGTATGGATTGGCTCTCTATTTACAATGCTAAGATTGGCTGTAGAGCTAAAGAAGTTTCTTTTCAGAAAGAATTTCAGTTTGTGTACAAGAATGAACCCTTACTGTTGATAACTTATCAAGAGGCCGAGAAACTTGTAAAAGATGGAAATGAATGTTACCTTACACACATCGTTGAAAATAAAGGAACTGTTCAGATTAATGATGCACCAGTGGTAAATGAGTATCCTGATGTTTTTCCTGATGAGTTGCCTGGAATAATACCAGATCGAGAAGTTGAGTTTACTGTTGACTTAGTTCCTGATGCTAAGCCAATTTCAAAACCTCCTTATCGAATGGCTCAAATTGAACTTTTAGAGTTGAAGGAGCAATTGCAAGATTTATTATAGAAAGGTTTCATTCGACCTAGCACATCACCATGGGGTGCTCCTGTTTTATTTGTATAAAAGAAAGATGGTTCTATGAGACTTTGCCTTGATTATAGAGCCTTGAATAATATCATTGTTAAGAACAAATATCCTTTTCCTCATATCGATGATTTGTTTGATCAGCTCCAGGGAGCTTAGTTTTTTTTAAAGATTGACTTGAGACCGGGGTACCATCAGCTGAAGGTAAAGGAGGAAGATATTCCGAAGACCGTGTTCTGTACGAGATATGGCCATTATGAATTTGTAGTAATGCCTTTTGGGCTAACCAATGCACCTTCTGTATTCATGGACTTAATGAATAGAATTTTCCATGAGTTCTTGGATAAGTTTGTTGTAACAGCCCAAGATTATATGAAAAATATTCTTTTTAATTTTATTAATGTCTTGTGTTGTAAGCTACACCAAAAGGAGCTTGCACAACACGCATATTTGACTTTCCTTGCATTACACGCAATCACAACCTTCCTCGATAGCGTGTGTAGTACGCAATACTGAGTTTCACGAAACAACGATATGCTATTAAAATATTATTAAAACTAGCCGTTATGAATAGTAATAACCACTTTTTAAAATTTTAGAAATTTTAGCTCTCAAAATAAACTTCATTTTTGGATTCGGAGTATCGAATTTAGACTAAGGTGAAATTTTGGTACTTTTCGGATAACTTTCATATTCTGATGAATAGTGAAATTTACTAAATTATAATTAAAAACAACTTTTTTAATCAAAATAATTAATAGTGATAAATTCTTAATTTGAGTGGTTTTAAAGTATATTTAAAATATATTTTTACAATTTAATACAATGTTGGTCATTGGATGTAATTTCACATTTAAACCAGACATAAACAAGTGTCAATCTTTTGATAGATATTGTTTCTTAAAAACACGCTATTTGTTTTAACAGCGGGATTTAATTATAAAATTAATTAATGCAACTTCTATGTTATGAATTTGGTAAAATAGACTTCATTTTTGAATTCGGAATATGAAATATAGCTTAGGATGAAATTTTGGCATTGTTCTGAAAAACATCAATTTTTGATGAATAGTGAAACTACTAAGTGGTAGTTAAAAAACTGAATTTTTCATAAAACTTAATTTTACCGCTTCTGTGAATGGAATTTCAAAAATCTGAGAGACACGGTTGATGTCAGTAAGTAAAATGTGGTTCAATGAGATGAAAATAATTTTTGGTGAATAGTAACTTTTTACCTTTTTTTACCACGGTTAATAGTAAATAGGGTAACTAAGGGTAAATATGATATTACTATTACCCTAACACATGTCCTAATTCTATTGGACAAGTGTAATTCGACCAAAAACAACCTTATGAATATAATATGACCATTTAGGTCCACTTGGATTAGATTATGACATTTAATATTATATTATTTAATGAATAGTTAAAATAGTTAAAATCAAAGTTTAATAACTAAAACATTTTTAATATGGAGTTATACATAAGATAAATTCGACTATAAATATTAATTAGAAAGCTAAAAGGATTTCCTACATAATGATATTTTATTTATAATTTTTAGACTTTAAATAAATTAATTTATTTATGACACAACGATGATGCAGTAATTACCCTTTTAAGGAAATATTAACATAATTGATGTTATAAATGCTCAAATGAATGTAATTTGAGACTTTTTATGAATTAAACTAATTTTCTAGGTTACTATGATATATTAGTGTTGATTTAATCAACTTGGTTCGAACATATAATTCTGTTATGACTTTCACAAAAATCATATATCAAATAGTGTCAAAATTGACACAAAATAGTTTTTAAATCAAATATTATATTATTAATTGTTATTTTATTCCTAAAAATCTAAGGTTCGGCCAAATGACTTAGATAAGGATATATTTATTAATAATAAACAATTTGGGGTTCGTTTGACATGTTATAGTAAGTGTATTAACCATATAGTGAAAGAAAACAAAAAGACACGGTAAAAGTTAAATTATTTAACTTAGAGTTAAATCTAATTGATAAGGTTAAAATAATAACCTAAACTTGTCTAAATCCTATTGGTTGATAGGATTTCGACCCATCCCCACTTTATCTTAGAAATAAGACCCTTTGTAACCATTATAAACCGATTTTGACTTTAATATAAAATAATATTTTGAGATATTCCTAAGGTGCCCCTCTCCTCCCTTATAAAAGGACACCTCCTCCCCCTCCTCCTCACACCAATTTGAGCACTCAAGCTCGGCAAACCCCTACCAAAATCACTTCTCCACTTCCCTAGAAACATCCTAGAGGTTCTGGTCTTCCTCAAAGACCAATTTTAGTGCCCTAAGAGGAGGTCTCAAAGAGGCACTTCAAAGAAGAGGTAATTACCGTTACCAATTCTTTCATCTTTATTTCTTCTTCCACTTCTTCTTCTTAGGTTGTTTCATTATGAAGTAATAACATCAGTATCACTCATATACTGATATGTTATTATAAGTATTAAACAACCCTATTTCACCATCTATCCATCCTACGGAAAAAGAAATCACCGCGCGTGCGTACGTACGGAATACCGTCTCCACGCCGTGGTGTAATCTATTTTCCACCACCACCTTACATGGATGGGTATAATGGTGTAAAGAGTAACTATACATAGTTATTACAACATCATATTGATTCTGATATATTGTATAATCCACTCCAATTCAATTCAATATTTATGAAAATGATATCATCGCTCGTGCGTACGTACGGACTACCGTCTCCACGACGCGATGAGATTCATTCTCCATGTTAACCATTTAAGAATGATTATAAAGTATATATAAGAAATAATAATGAAATATATGACATTATAAAGCTACTGTATTTATGTATATATATATATATATATATATGTCATCTACTTACTTCCATTTCAAGACAATAAGGAATGGAAAACAGTGTTCATGCGTACGTACGGACTATCGTCTCCATGAACGGTGTTTTTCATTTTATTTATCTATCTATTATATATATATATATATATACTGAATATATATGATATATAAATCATATTTTATATTCTGGAAGTAAGTAAATCATGATATAAGTAATAATAATGTCAAGAACAACAAGTCAAAACACCAACGATAAATGAAATGATTTTACCCAAAACGCTTCTTTAACATGGAATTTACAAAAGAACGTGTAATATAATGTCATAAGTGAACCATATATGATATCATAACAATGAATATGATTCTTTAATAAGTCAATGACATTATTTAAATCATTATACAGGAGGTTCGGACACATACGAAGCAAATCGGACCTAAGGTAAGGGAAAATATCACAATCTCACTTTTATCCGAGATTGTTTTTACTTTGGTAATTACTGGGGTGTATTTTATCATCCACATCCATGTTCCCTCGATATGTAATATTATTTCCTTCCTTATACAATAGTTTATATCCAATTTTACCCTTCGGTAAGTTTTTTGTAAAAGATATGAAAGGAATCTTTTGTCGTTTTTCGTACGAGGTACTTTTTGACTTTTCCGACAAAAGTACGAAGAATGTTTTTTTTAACTTATACGGCACGAACGGATTTCTACTGTTTTATAAAGCCTTATTTTCATGAAGATTCCTCTAAAATATTTCATGACTATTTTCAATAAAATCTCTTTCTTTTAAAATTGCATGATGGTTTGTGAAAAGAAATTGATTTTGAAGAAGAAAGGATATTTTCCTCAAGAATTCAATTCAAGTGTTTTAACAAAATTATTTTCCATATAAGATAATAAAGGGTTCTGTTTCTATCCATATTTTTACATTGATTTGACTATGTTGTGATGGAATTATGTTTATGAATTCCTTTATCTTATATGAATTGATTTATGATGTCATGATGTTTCAAGAATCCCATTTTTGTTAGATGTGTTATGTGATGATGTATGTTTTATGATTATGTGGCACACATAAGAAAGTATTCATTATAAGATGGGTGGGACCTATATCTCCCTCCAATGCATTGGGTAAAGATTTTATATCTCATGAGATAGACATGGCTGGAATGGTAGGTTATACCGGTTCAGTGAAACAGGACTGAAACGAGGGTTACTCGATTCAGAAAGGGACTTTGTCCACTAAGATAGTCTTGGCAATGAGTCTTGACTAACAAGAAATGATTTTCCATGATTATGTGTGCATGCCACAAAGTTTCAAGTTTTATGTTATGATTATGGGGATCTCATTTTCACTTCTATGATTTATCCCATGTTATGAAATTATGCTCTCTTTTGCAGGTTAAGATTTCCAAAAGTTATGTTCTTATGAATATGATGTGATTGATTTTTCTTTTGTATACCCTTACTGGGCATTTGAGCTCACCCTTTTATGTTTTCTTTTCCCCAGGATATAAAGAAAGGTTTTAGGTAAAAAAAAATGGAAGATCTTTATGGGAGATTTTGAAGATCTTTCACCACGATTAGAAGATTACGTTCCGAGTTTCCAAAGACACTAAACTATTACGATCCTTGTGTGTGTGTTTTTGTTATGTACTAAGTATTCCGAAAATGTAATGTAATGTCCATGTACGTCAAGATTCGGGTCTCTACATTTGTGGTGGTTTTCATTGATGATATTTTGGTTTTTTCTAAAAGTAAAGAGGAGCATGAAAGACATTTAAGGGTTATCTTGCAAACCTTAAAAGAAAAGAAACTGTATGGAAAATTCAGAAAGTGTGAGTTTTGGTTGCAAAAAATTTCTTTCCTTGGTCATATTGTTTCTAAAGATGGAATAACTGTTGATCCTGCAAAAAAAAGTTGTGGAAGAATGGCCAAGACCCACAAATGTAACCGAGATTCGTAGCTTCCTTGGTTTGGCATGCTATTACCGAAGGTTTGTTAGAAATTTTTCATGATTATCTAGTCCAATGACTAAGCTAACTCGGAAGGGTGTTAAGTTTATCTGGACAAAATAATGTGATGATTGTTTTCAGGAATTGAAAAGAAGATTGGTGAATGCTCCAGTTTTGGCACTACCTTCTAGGAATGGTGAGTTTGTTATATACAGTGATGCTTCATTGAAAGGACTTGGTTGCGTCCTAATGAAGAATGATTAGGTAATTGCTTATGCTTCACGACAGTTGAAAACTCATGAGGTAAATTACACTACACATGATTTGGAATTAGCTGCTGTTGTTTTCGCTTTAAAAATTTGGAGGCATCATTTGTATGGAGTAAAGTGTGAAATATATACTGATCACAAAAGTTTAAAGTATATATTCACTCAGAAAGAATTGAACATGAGACAAAGGAGATGGCTAGAATTAATCAAGGATTATGATTGTACAATTCATTACCATCCGGGAAAAGCAAATAAAGTGGATGATGCTTTAAGTCGAAAAAGTAATGCTTTATTAGCAATGTTGCGTTTGGAACGTGATCCTTTGGTTAAGGATTTGATGAACTTTGGCATAGAAGTTGTTGGTGCAGGAAGTCCTTCTGTTTTGTTTCAGGTATCAGTGAGATCTTCTCTATCAGGCAGAATCAAGCAAGCACAGAAGCAAGACAGTGAGTTGCAGAAAAAGGTAGAGCTGGTTCAGAAAGGTAAGTTTCCTGAATTCAACATTGATAATGATTGTGTTTTGAGATTTGGGAAGAGATTGTGTGTGCCTTGTGATTCACAGTTGAAGAGATATTTGTTATGTGAAGCTCATAGTTCTCCATTTTCAGTTCATCCGGGCAGTACTAAGATGTATAGAGATCTGCGGGAGTATTACTGGTGGGATGGAATGAAAAGGGATATTGCTGATTTTACTGTGAAGTGTTTGACATGTCAACAGGTTAAATCAGAGCGACAGTTACCGAAAGGGATGCTTCAGCCTTTACCAGTGCCAGAGTGGAAATGGGAGAATATATCCATGGACTTTGTTGTGGGATTACCGAAGACATCTCGAGGTAATAATGCAATCTGGGTTATTGTTGATCGCTTGAACAAATCTGCTCATTTCCTTGCTATATGAGATACTTTTTTCCTAGATCAAATTTCCCGTTTGTATCTTAAAGAGATAGTCAGGTTGCATTGAGTTCCCCTCTCCATTGTGTCTGATCGTGATCCTAGGTTCACTTCTAACTTTTGGAAAGGCCTTCAGAAGTCTTTGGGTACAGAATTAAATTTTAGTACAGCTTTTCATCCTCAATCAGATGGGCAGTCAGAACGAACAATTCAGACCTTGGAGGATATGCTATGAGCTTGTTCGATGGATTATCAGGGAAGTTGGGACCAACATCTTTCTTTGGTTGAATTTTCATATAATAACAGTTTTCATTCTAGTATACAGATGGCACCATTTCACGCATTATATGGGAAACGGTGTCGAACTCCAGCTTTCTAGTATGAAGTGGGTGGAAGTTAGTTGATGGGACTAGAATTGGTAGAAGAGTTGGCAGAAAAAGTTCAGCTGATTCAGAAACACATGAGAACAGCTCAGAGTAGGCAGAAAAGTTATGCAGATAATAGGAGGAAAGATCTCTCTTTTGAGGTAGGTGATCATGTTTTTCTCAAAGTTTCTCCATGGAAAAGTGTTATGTGATTTGGTAAGAAAGGAAAGCTAAGTCCAAGGTTCATTGGACCATACAAAATTCTAGAGAGAGTTGGATCAGTTGCATACCGAGTGGCTTTACCTCCGAGTTTATCTCAGGTACACAATGTTTTTCATGTTTCGATGTTGAGAAAGTACATGCCAGATATATCTCATGTTTTGAGTCCAGAGGTAGTTCAGCTGGAAGAGAACCTATCTTATGAGGAACAACTGGTCCAGATTCTTGACCACAAGGAGCAAGTGTTACGGAATAAGGTGATTCACTAGGTAAAGGTTTTCTGAAAAAACCACATGATTGAAGAGGCAACATGGGAATCTGAAAATGCAATGAGGGATAAGTACCCCCATTTATTTGATAAGTAAATAAATTGCGGGGACGCAATTTTCTAAAGGGGGGAAGGATGTAACATCACAAGTAAGTAATGAATAATAGATATTTTTTATCAATGTCTATTAATGAATTATATAGTGTTTTAGAGGCTTAAAATGAAAATAAATCCAATCTTAAGCATGGAATACACTAATATTCTTAAAAGATTGTTTTACCGCCTTATGATGGAAAACCCTTTTTAAATCTATCTTTTGACAATTTTATAAACTATTTTTGTCAAAATAAACTTATTCTTTATGATTGGGACATCAAAATTTACCTTGTGTGAAATTTTGGTATTTTTCGGACAATGTTCATTTTTTAATGAATAGTGAAAAATACTACATTTTACATCAAAACTGATTTTTAATCTAATTTATTTATATGATTAGATTATCTTTTGGATTGGTCTTAATGTGTAATCTGAATATATTTTTACCATTTAATCCAATGTTGGTCATTGGAATCAATTTCACTTTGAAATTGGACTTAAACTGGTGTCAATCTTTTGATACTTATTGTTTGATGAAAACACGCTATTTGCTCCGACAGCGGGAATTAATTATTAAATTAATTAATGTGACTTATATGTTTTGAATTTTGTAAAATAAACATCATTTTTTAATTCAGAATATCAAATATATCTTAGGGTGAAGATTTGGTATTTTTCTGAAAAACTCTAATTTTTGATGAATAGTGAAACCACTAAGTGGTAATCAAGCAAACTGATTTTTTAGTTAAATGAAAGTTTACCACTAATGTGTATTGAATTTTGAAAATCCTACATACATGGTTTTCATTAGTATGTAAAATTTGGTTCAATGGGATGAAAATAATTTTTTGGTGAATAGTAACTTTTTTTCATTAATCGTGATTAGAGGTAATTAGTGTAGTTTAAGGTAAAAATAATGCTTTAATAAAATGAGATGAGATTGACACATGTCCTAACCCTATTGGTTGTGTCATTGCCGACCACGACAACCCATGGGTCGATTTAGGGGACCCCATGGAGCCACTTGGGTGAGATAATGACTTTAATTCCTTTTTTTTAAATAAAGGTGAAAATGACACTAACATAAATTGTTTTACTAAAACAATTTTTATAAGGGGTTATACTAATCATATTTTTATCTATAAATATTCATTAGAAATATAAAAAGATTTCCTACATCATATTATTATTTTTATAATTTTTAGACATTAAATAAATTAAATTATTTATGACATCATGATGATGCAGCGATGACCTCATTATTTAACGATTAAAATAAAATGGAAAGATAATGTAATATCTAAGACCTACACTTGTCCAAAAACTATTGTATGGGAATATTTCTAAGCTTTATCATCTTATATTATAAATATATCAATGTGGGACCTTATAAATTCGAAACACTTTTGAAAATAAAATAATAGTTTCATGATTTCCAAAAGTGCCCCTCCTCTCCTCTTATAAAAGGCCCCCACCTCTACCTCATTTCACACACTCCTCAAGCCTTTGGCTCGGCCATCCCCTGCCCATTTACTCTCTCCAAATACCTCTACTCATCCTATAGGATTCTCTTTGGGCATAATCCTTTCAAAGGAAGCCTTTAGGCTCAAATCAAAAGGAGTTACACTTTTAAAGGTAATTATTTCTCTCATGTTCATTTGTTTTATTTTGCTTCTCCAACCCCCTAAACTCTTTTTATTTACTTCTTTTGTAACAACACCAGTATCTTCAATATAATAGTATGTTTTTATAAGATTTATTCGATCTACACTCTCACAAAACTATGTCAAATGGTTAAAGAACATACGGTTTCCGTGGATGAAGAAATTCTGCCTCCCGAAACGATGATTGTTCAATACTCATTTAACACCTTCAAAGGTGGCCATTATGATGTCACTATTTTTATATATGATATATAATATGTTTATTCTTTCCTTAAACTTCTGTATTTTTCATTTATGGCATACCATTATTGTTTCCATTATGGGTAAACACGATATCTTCATTTTAGGAAGTGCGGACTACCGCCCCCTGAAAGTGATTTGATTCGTTAATACCATATGTGGGATGTATAAAGGATAAAGTTAATGATATTATATATTTTATTATACTTGAATCATAATATACTCTTATATAATTATGATTCCATTCCATAAAATATGAAATAGAAATGGAAGTAGCGTTCATGCGTACGTACGGCTTACCGTCTCCATGAACTGTGCATTTCATTTCTTACCTCTAAATGTGATGTAATATTATAAATACATGTATATGATGAATATATATGATATATATGTTATCCAAATCATTAATATCATTCTGGATATAACGAAACTTTGACCAAATTAACAACATGTAAGTGTAAGAAGTCTATTTTTGACTTAAGAACCAAATACCGACAAAATGAACATTATTAACTTAAATGATTACATGATGTTCATAACATGGTATAAAAGGAATAATGAACTTGAAAAAGGTTCTTAAGCAAGTAGATATTAACTCAAGTTTGTTATTTAGGAGATTAAAGAATGGTCGGGTCAAGTCGGATACGAGGTATGAGACTTCGTCTCAATCTCCTTTCATTGAGGCATATTTTATTTTATACACAACTTTCTTTTATACAGTGTATAAACCCCTTTGAATTTTATGTTTATCCAAAAGGAATCTTTTTTATACGAATCATTTTACAAAATGAAAAAAGGGAATGTTTTTTTCGTACGTATGCGGCGACAACGACTTCTCCGCTGCCGTGACCATTATATGGGTTTCAGCTTCCTCTACAAGCCATACCTTTTATTTTAAAGAAAAATAAATACCATGTTTTACTTTTCTTTTATTTTGGTATTGGAAATGGTTTTCATAATGTTTTTATATCAATGTGTTGTATTGATATCTTGTGATTGAAAGGTGGAAATGTTATGCTTCCTTTATGCATGTTTTATGTGATACGATTATGTTGAGGTTCTTGGGCATTATTATGAAGACGGGTGGTTCCGTGATAAACTAAGGGCGGGTGAGCCCGATATAGCTCTCCAATGCATTGGGTAACGTGAAGGAGTGAAACGTTAAGGTTTCTCTGAAGAGATTTAGGGAATATACTATGATGGGTATTCCAAACGTAACCAAGAGGGTTACTCCCTACGTAAGAATGTTATGAATGCCTCAAGTTACCTTTATGTCTTATGATTTCTATGATTTACTCATGATTTGGTGAGGTATGTTAAAGTGCTTATGTTTTATGGGTAAAGTATGATTTCATTCTTATGTATATATGTACCCATGTTTCCTTTCCATGTTTTTATAACCCATACTGAGCTTTTTATGCTCATCCCAAGTTTTTTTTGAAATGATTTTCACAGGTCAAGGGAAAGGTACATGATACGATGATAGTGTCAAGGAAGTGTCAAGAAAGAATTCATGTTTTATTTCAAATATGTTTCCATTGATGGGAATTAAGAATACTATCTTTATGTAACAACTTTGTTTATATGTGGAATGCAATGCAAGTTTTATAATCTAATTCTCTAAAACTCTAAACCCGAAAAGATCCTCAATGTGTAATCTTGTAATAACTCAAGATTAAGTAAGGTTTAAGGCTGGGGCCTTATAGATAGAGAGAGGATTCTTGGGAGATTGGGGAACCTTGGGAGGATTCTAGAGAGAGTAGGGCATAGTTTGGACAAACTCCATAGGCTTTGAGTGAGGAGGAAGTGGGAGATTGGGTGGGTTTATATAAGAAAGGTGAGTGAATTCATTATTATTTAGGTTTGGGACCCCTTATATTAAATTAATCCAAACCACAAACCATACCATGGTTTTTGACCATGTTTTTTAAAAAAGAGAAGAGGAAAACAATATTTTATAAGGCCAAAGTCCTAACTTCTTAAAATATTAGGGTTGCTTATGTGGAGGTGAGTCACACTCCCATGGAAATTAATTTAAAAAGACAAGGTGTTTAATAAGTCTTGAGGGGTCCATTAATGATTTGAAAAGCAAGACAAACAAACCCAAAATTATATTATTTTAATGTTAAAACATATATTGGCCGAACATAAAGACTATAGTATTTTATTACATCACTATTGGGTCTTTATGATGTCATAAAACACATTATATATTTAAATGGTATTTAATTATTACTAAAAAATTTGACTGGCTCAGAAAATTATGAAAAATTCACCATTGGATAATTTCGACGTCCTAATTCCAAAAATAAAATTTATTTTATCTAAATAATTATCTAAATATGTTCATTTTCACTTTTAAAATAAAAACTGACATTTTTAGAAAATTCACGGGTTTTGACAAAAATGTCTTTCAAACCTTAATAAAAATTATAATTGCATTCATACAATTATATGATCATTTATATATAATAAAATTAATCTAATTATAATAATAATGATATTTTATAAAAATATTATTTAATTCATAAATCCCTTAATGAGGCCATCGCTTCTTTTGTCAGAGTAAATTTGGATTTGTTAAGGCCCTATATTTATACTAATCACGTGATCAATATTCAACGTCTATATTAGCAACGATCAAAATTCTTAACATAAAACCAATGAAGTTGAAATTTTATATAAACATAAAGAGACATTTAATTATATCAAGAGGGATTTCCATTAATGAAACATTGGGTCATTACAATATTCCCCCCTTAAGAAATTTCGCCCTCAAAATTATCCTTTTCACACACTAAAACAGATGTGGGTAACTCTGCTTCATCACTTCCTCCGATTCCCAAGTCGCTTCTTCAAACTTGTGGTTTCTCCACAACACCTTGATGAGGGGCATTGTATTATTTTGTAGAACTTTTTCTATATGATCTAAGATCTTCACTGGTTTCTCCTCATAAGAAAGATCATCTTCCAATTGTACCACCTTAGAAGAGAGTACATGTGAAGGGTCCGGTATGTACTTCCTTAAGAGGGATACATGAAAGAAATCATGTACTTTGGCCATAGTAGGTGGAAGTGCTAGTCGATAGGCCACAACCCTAACACGATCAAGAATCTAGAAGGGGCTGATGTACCTTGGACTTAACTTCCCTTTCTTTCCAAACCTTACGACCTTATTCCACAAAGATATGTGTAGAAAAACCATTTTTAAACTTTAAACTCAAGGTCCCATCGACGATTATCTGCATAACTCTTCTGTCGACTCTGGGCTGCCTTGATATGATTCTGAATGCTTTTCAACTTATCCACCATTTCCTCGACCATTTCTGGTCCAAGAAGCTTATGTTCATCAACCTCATCCCAACATGTCGGTGTTCTGCACCTTTTCCCAAACAGGGCTTCATATGGTGCCATTTGGATGCTCGAGTGGAAACTATTATTATAAGAGAACTCAACTGGAGGAAGATGTTGATCCCATCCTCCTTAAAAGTCTATTGAGAATGCTCTCAACATATCCTCAAGTGTTTGGATATTCCGCTCGGATTGACCATCAGTTTGAGGATGATAGGCCGTACTAAAGCTCAGTTCAGTATTCAGAGCATGTTGAAGACTCTTCCAAAACATAGAGGTGAATCTTGGATCTCGGCCAGACACAATATATAGTGGTACTCCATGCAACATTACCACTTCCCTAATATATATCCGTGCCATTTGATCCAATGAGAAATCCTCCCGAATAGCAATGAAGTGTGTAGTCTTTGTAAGATGATCCACAACAACCCAGATTACATTTTTGCCTTTGGATATCCTTGGAAGTCAGGTGAAAAAGTCCATGGTGATGTTTTCCCATTTCTATTGTGGTATGGGAAATGGTTGTATCATCCCCTTAGACTTCTGCCTCTCTTCCTTTAATTGCTGACACACGAGGCAGTTTGATGTATATTCAGCAATCTCTTTCTTCATATTATCCCACCAAAAGTTCTCTGGGAGATCTCGATACATCTTTGTGCTCCCTGGGTGAATAGAAAAATTTAAACTATATGCGTCATCCAAAAGTTCCTTCTTCAGCTCCGGACTTGATGGAACACATAGTCTTTTCCCAAACCGCACAATTCTTTCTTCATTAACATTAAACTCCGAGGATTTCCCTTTTTCGATAGCTTCCAATTTTTCTTGATTTCCCACATCATCCTTTTTAGCATCCTTTAACCTTTCCAAAAGAGATGGTTGATTAATCATTTGTGAAAGGATTGATGATGTTCCCTTCTATATGATTCCCATGTCCATCTTCATCAAGTCTAAGAAGATTGGATCCTTCTCAATTCTCATCATTGATAGAATCGTTGGATCCTTTCTACCTAGGGAATCTATAACCTTGTTATCTTTCCCAGGGTGTTAATGGATTGAACAGTCATAATACTTGATGAGCTCTATCCATCTTCTCTGGAGCATATTAAGCTCTTTCTGTGTGAATATATATTTAAGACTCTTGTAGTCAGTATATATCTCACATTTCTCTCCATAGAGATAATGCCGCCATATTTTCAAGGAAAAGATCACCACCACCAACTATAGATCATGCATTGGATAGTTTGGCTCATATATTTTCAACTTTCTCGAGGAATAGGATATCACTTTATCATTTTTCATCAGCACACATCCTAATCCCTTCTTCTAAGCATCACTAAATACCATAAAAAGTTCCCCACTTGTGGGTAAAGTGAGCACGGGCGCAGTGATAAGACTCCTTTTAAACTCTTTGAAGCTTTATTCACATTCATCACTCCAAGAAAACATTACTCCCCTTCGAGTTAGCTTGTTAAGAGTGTTGGAAAATCGTGAGAAATTTCTCACAAATCATCGATAATATCTAGCTAACCCCAAGAAGCTACGGATATCCGTTACCAATGTTGGCCTCAACCATCCCTCAATTGCATCTGTTTTGGAGGGATCCAAAGATATCCCATTGCTTGTGATGATATGGCCCAAGAATGATACTTCCTTCAACCATAAATCACACTTTCTATACTTTAGATAGAGATTCTCCCTGCGCAAAGTTTCCAGTACAGTTCTTAAATGCTCCTCATGATCCTCCTTGGTTTTGAAGTATATTAGAATATCATCTATAAAAACTACCACAAATTTGTCTGGGTAATCTCTAAAGACTCTATTCATTAAGTCCATGAATATTGCTGGAGCATTAGTGAGTCCGAAAGGCATTACTATGAATTCATAGTGCCCGTATCTTGTGCAAAAAGTAGTCTTGGTGATATCTTCCTTCTTCACCCTTACTTGATAATATCCCGACCGCAAGTCCACCTTGGAGAAGTATTGTGATCCACGCAGCTGATCGAACAAGTCATCAATTCTTGTGAGAGGATACTTTTTGTTTATCGTGATTTTGTTAAGTTCATGATAATCGATGCAAAGCCGCATTGACCCATCCTTCTTCTTGACGAAGAGGACTAGTGCACCCCATGGTGAAGCACTTGGGAGTATAAACCCTTTATCTAGATTCTTCTATAGTTGTTTCTTCAGCTCTTCAAGCTCTACAACAACCATTATATATGGAGTCTTGGATATTGGTAAAGCCCTGGGTATAAGTTCAATTGAGAATTCAACATCTCTTCTAGGAGGAAGACCAGGCAGTTCCTTGGGAAACACTTCAGCGAATTCCCTCACAATAGACATTTCTTCAAGGATGGTTTCTTCATTGGACTCAATCATCTGAGCCAGATACGCATGCTTATAAGGTATTAATATCGATTCTTGAGATGATGGAGCTAAAAGATATTCATCTTCCTCCTTACACTTGTAAAGAATCGGGGGTCGATTCTCCATATGGAGTGTGATTTACCTCTCCCGACAATTTATGTTGGCTCTATATAAGGAAAGCCAATCCATGACAAGAATTGCATCAAATTCCACTAGAGGGAGTATGATGAGGTTTACTGAGAAATTCAATCCATATATTATTACAGGGGAGGACTTATATTCATTGGATGCAATGATTTCCCCATTTTCCATACTCACCGACATCTTCACTTCTATGATTTGTAGTGGTGCCAGGATTGTTCTACTAAGCTTTCTAGATATAAAAGAATGTGCAGAACCTGAATCAAAAAGTACGTTCGCTATTATTGAATGAATAACTAGCATACCTGTCACCACTTTGTTGTCGGAGTTCACTTCGGTAGAAGTGATGGAAAAATCTCTTCCTTGCTACCTTGGAGGTTGTTGGTTGTCTCCGAAAACACTTGGATTAGGGAATTGATTTGAAAAATGACCCAGTTCTTTGCATTTGTAGCATTGAATAATGCATTGAGGTTCGAACGGAGTGTTCCTCTCCTCTGTCGCAGCTGCGGGTCTTTCTTGCCGACAGTTAACTGCTAGGTGTCATTCTCTTCCACACCTGAATCATTTCTTTTTCCCCTTAAGGAAATATCCAGGGTGCTTCGTTTCGGACTTTTGGAAAGTGGGGTGTTGGATCTTCTTAGCACCGTTGTATTCATCCATTGGACCGATAACATTGAATTCTACCTTACGATTCTTGTCCCCATGATACCCCTGTGATTCTCCGATCTCCATTTCGACCTTGAGGGCACATCAGACAATTTCCGCATAGATTTCGAAGTCACGGATTGCCAATGCTTTCCTCAGGCTAGGCTTCATCCCACCAAAGAAGCGGTCAACTTTTCATTCTGGGGTAACGACAAAAATGGAATCGTATCGTGCAAGCCTTGTGAAGTTTTCCTCGTAAGCTCCAACACATTCTTCATCTTTTTTCTTGAGGGAAAGGAAGTCCCTTTCCATCTTAAGCCGGAGGGTGCATGGAAAATATTTATCAAAAAACATCTTCTGGAAATCCTTCCATTCTAACCCCTCGATCTCCTCCTCAGGATTCGTATTTTTGATCAACATCCACCATTGATCAGCTTCACCCTCCATATGATAAGCCTCTAGTAGAACCTTCTCTTGTTAATAACATTGAAGGATGAAGAAGATCTTTTCAATGGAGTTGATCCATTGTTCAGCGATCGTGGAATCAGATTATCCACTAAAAGTAGGAGGACTTTGTCTCATGAAGCTCTCGATAACGACTTGTTCTTTCTTGGGGGGGGGGGGGGGGTTGAACGTTCCTCTTGACCCGTGTTTCTATTCAAAACTTGAGTTAGCTGAGAGAGAAGCATGACAAAGTTCGCGATTCCCTCTCCCATTGGATTGGGCATCTCATTAGTACAGTCATCACACTGATCTTCACAATGGTTGTTGGCCCGAGTCCTCCTATTACCAGCCATTGGCTGGAATAAAAGGAAAGTTAGGGGTAACACATAAAGGGTAATCCAAAGACAAAAGTTGATGACTTATACATAAACTTTAATTTTCTTAACTCATGAGTATATAGGATTCAATCTAGGCTTTTCATGATCTACTTTCTAACATATTTTCTTAGGGGCAATTTTTTTAATCCCTTAATAAGGGTTCATACTAAGATTGTGAATTTACCATAGCATATACCCTGGGAGTGTCGTAACCAAGAGTGCATCAAGTCCCGTTGTCTTGCACCAGTTCCCGTTCGAGTCTAGCTCAAAGTGGTGTTTTCGGGTTTTACCCCTAGGATACATCTGTGCCAAAGCTGACTCTACCTGCTCGTATCCAGATAGAGATGTATTTGCTTGATAACCCACTTACTCAATACTCACCAAAACTTAGGGACGTTTTAATTGTACTTAGTCTTGTATCTAAGGATTTACTATGGTTTTCTAATCCTAATCCCAAAAATAACCAAACCTATCCTTTGATACCAACAATGACAACCCTGGTTTTATTACAAACTTAAACATGATTTATTACATAAAACCTCACTTGATACAACCAAGAAGATCGAGAGGTTTAGTGTCTTTGGGGCTTAGGATCATTACATAAAAACTTAAAACATGAAATACAACATCTTTATTGAAAACTTCCTTTACATGACCACTACATTCCTTCGTACTTAGCATTGCATGGGATAACCTGAGGACATGCATAAGAAAAGGGTGAGCTATAAAGCCCAGTAAGGGAGTACACATGGAATTAAATGAGGAGTACAATACTTTTTAGACAATAGGCATATCAATAGAGTATAAGAAAAACATGAACATAAAGGCATGATAAAGCATGATAATCATAACATGGAAGTGTGGCAACAACACTTAACATGGAATTAGCATGAGCTAAGGCTCATTGCACATGGAGCTTGAGTAAGTCCTCATTGCACATAAAGCACGAGTAAACCATCAATGCACTTGAATTAGCATGAGTAAACACTCATTTCACATGATGTATCATGATACTATACTTTACCCAATGCATTGGAGCGCTATAAGGGCACACCCTTCTTAAACATTTCATTTCATGCATAAGTGTGCCACATGGATCATCAAACATGGATTCATAAAACATAATAATTTATTCCACGATAAAGGAATGTGGAATTCATACATGAAACCTTATAATAAATATGTAAATTGGAATAAAGGTGAATACCCTTTATGGAGAAATGGGCATGGTATTCACTACACAATGACATTGGCTTAGAAAATCGGTGCGATTTCGGCAGCGTAACAGTGTGACATAAGAATTCATAAAAATGGTTGGTGAGAGATAAAGGGATTGATCATCATATTTACATGTAATGGAAAGTAAGGAGGTCATATAGATACATGTCCCAACAATTGTAGTGGAATTTAGATTCATGATACAAAAGTATTTCAGGAATGTAAAAGAGGAGAGAGAAGTTCCTTTCAGAATTTCGGCATAGTAACAAGTGTACATGGGAGGCATTTAATGAGAGATAAAAAGGTATCCCATCATTAAAACATAAATAGGGAAGTATGAGGGAGGTGAGAAACTATACCCCAACATTCATAATTGAAATTAAAAGGGAAAAACAACTTAAAGAAAATTGGATTAAAATGAGAAAGGAAAAAACCCTTACTTGGAAGTGTGCTTCCAAAGGATAGAGAGAGGCTTTTGAGAGGCTTCTTGGGAGCTTGGGGAACCTTGGAAGGATTATAGAGATAGTAGTATAGAGGTTTGAAAAACTCCAAAGGCTTTGAGTGAGGAGGAAGTGGGATCTTGGGTGGGTTTATATAGGAAAGGTGAGGGAATTCTTTAAAATTTAGGTTTGGGACCCCTTATATTAAATTAATCCAAACCACAAAACATACCATGGTTTTTGCTCATGGTATTTTGAAAAGGGAAGAGGAAAAAAATATTTTATAAGGCAAAAGTCCGAACTTCTTAAAATATTAGGGTTTCTTATGTGGAGGTGAGTCACACTCCCATGGAAATTAATTTAAAAAGACAAGGTGTTTAATAAGTCATGAGGGGTCTATTAATGCTTTGAAAATCAATCCAAACAATCTCAAAATCACATTATTTTAATGTTAAAACATATATTTGTCGAAAATAAAGATTATAGTATTTTATTACATCACTATTGGGTCATTATGATGTCATAAAACACAATATATATTTAAACGGTATTTAATTTTTACTCAAAAATTTGACTGTCTTAGAAAATTATGAAAAATTCACCGTTGGATAATTTCGAAATCCTGATTACAAAAATAAAATTTATATTATCTAAATAATTTTCTAAATATGTTAATTTTCACTTTTAAAATAAAAACCAACATTTATTGAAAATTCACGGGTTTTGATAAAAATGGCTTTCAAACCTTAATAAAAATTATAATTGCATTCATACAATTATATGTTAATTTATATATAATAAAGTTAATATAATAATTATAATAATAATATTTTATTAAAATATTATTTAATTCAAAAATCCCTTAATTTAATAAAATAGATTTCTTAATTAAATAATAACTAAAAACACCATTTGTACTTTAAAAACTATTTACAATGTATCAATAATGACAAGAAATTATATTCATTATTATATATAAAAAAATGTACATGAAAATAGTACTATAGATTAGTTACACAACCCCTTAAAACAGCCACATAAGACATCAGGGTAAGGTGTGCGACGGTGACAAACTCTTGGGGTGGCTCGAATAACATCGCTCGAGTGGTAATTTCTATCAACTTCCACTTTTACCGTAGATGGTCCCGTTCGAGCTTGACATGATGAAGCTCAGCTTGGGCTTGGTCAAGAGCGATGCCCAAGGACGCCACCATGTGATCACTGTTCAACGACTATATTAGCAACGGTCAAAATTCTTAACATAAAACTAATGAAGTTGGAATTCTATATAAACATAAAGAGACATTAAATTAGATCAATATTGATTTCCATTAATGAAACTTTGGGTCATTACAGAAGAACCCTCAAGGGATTCCTAAACAAAAATCCATGGAAAGAAAGAAGAACCGACAATGCAGATGGGTACACTGAAAATGAAACCAATGCAAGAACTCCCGCAAACCATCACACAAAGAAAAATTCAAAAAACCTAGAAAAATGAAACCATCAAAGACCCTCCCCCCTCCATGCAATTCCAGGACCAACGACGAGCCACTCAGGACCGAATCCATCGCCCATAGCCACCAATCCCAAATATTCCATCAAGGCACCTCTCGAAGCCTTATCCTACCGAGATGAGGCTATGATGACAACTGAACCACCGAGGATCGCCGATGAGGGGACATGGAAGCTGAGCCGACCGATGATGGAAGAGGGAAGGGAGAGAAACCATGGCTAAAACCCTAACGCTCGAGAGAGAGGGTACGCCTCCGCTACGAGGCCCCCAATATCATTTAATATAAATGAATTGGAAAACTGTTTAAAGTTTGTTTAGCATGACATGTGACTAAGCACGATTTCTTGTTATATGATCCCAAAATTGTTGTTTCTTTTTTATTAATACAATTATTTATCAATTATGAATTAAATTTAATGTGTACTATGAAATAATAATAGTAATTAAAATAATTAACCATTGATAATTTTCATGTGATATTGTGATAGCCATGTTGTATGACATGGATTATGTTCCATGCTATAATTCTTATATACGAGGCTCAGCTCTGGAAGCTTCAAACATATTTGTTGTAATCTTGATATTTAGTGGGATATACCCAGTCTCATACCATAATTCATATAGTGAGTGGGATATTCCAAGTCCTACATTATAATTCTTATAGGACTTTGACATAGAATGTTTTAATGCTTATAGGGATTTGTGACAGAATGCTTGTATTCTTATAAGGATTTGACCTGGACTGTTTGTTTTGACTATAACATGGTTATATAGTGGTGGTTTTCATGGTCCTAATACTTGCTCAGATATATTCTAGCATGGCACCAAATTTGGTGATTTTACCATGTTTATACAGTGGTAGTTGGCATGGTTGTAATACATGATCAGATATATTCCATCATGGTGCAGAAGTTGGTTATTTTACCTTGGTTATATGTTGGTGATCGACATGGTCATATGACATGCTCATAGATATTCCAGAATGGATCAGAAGAAGGTTTTTATTGTATTTTATTAATTTTTTAATTATTGAATGCACATATTTATTTATTTATTTCATATAATTGTTATAAAACTATTTTAGTTTTGACATGGTGTTTTCAACATATTGATTTATACTGACACCTTTGTCCCTCCATTTGGAACCTAAGCAGATTTCTTGGATAAAGGTTTGGAAAAGGGAAATGAACCTTGCTGTTGATTTCTTGTTTACTATTGGGATAGAGGTTGAATATGGGAATGACATTGGGTTCAGGACTCAAGACTTTGAATATTTTCTTTGAGTCTTCTATTATTTTTTTATCATGACATTTAGGTACATTAGATCATATCATTACAATATTTCTTTATTATTTATTGTAATATTTTGTTTTCTTTTGTTATTGTCTTCCGCTACATTTTCTTTGATTATTTACCTTATATAATGATTTATTTCCATATAAATGAGATTTTAATTTAGGGGGTATAGTCTCCCCACTATACATTTTATAGCACCGCTGCTATTCGGAAACCTCTAGTGCATGGGGAGGCTTACTTTAGGTCCCATAAATAACCCATTCTGGCCACATGAGAGAGTTCCAGATTGGGGGATGTTACACTTCAAGAATCCCCCAATCTTCATCTAGAAATTTAAATCTAAATTTTAAGGATTTCTATAGATTTATCATCTTCCAAATATATATATCCAAACTATACAGATAGATAGTTTTCAATATATCACTTATCTCCCATTGAATGGAATGACTCGCCTAAGTCAACCACCCATGAATCCACTATAAATTCGACACTTGAAAATTATTAATTAAATAATTTCAATACTCTAATGAAAATTGGATCATGATATTCTATATCTAGTAAGTAGGATATGAGATAGAAGATCCGATAAAATCATAGTAAATTGTTCCCTATGTGATAGCCTCTCCCCCTTATCTAGGGATGTATAGAATACTCAAAATTGGACCCCTCAAATATTTATTATTCACTACAGTAGACATAAATTAAATCTTATGACTAACTTAATGGGTCATAAGTATCATTTATATTTGTATCACTTGCTTGTAACATAATAAATAGATCACATGATAAAAGTGAGAAATAAACTAAAATCATCATTTCTGAAAATATTAATTGAACATTGAATTGTAAAATATTATATGTTTGTATAATATTTTTCATGTATTTTCATTAATACTTATAAAGAGATTTGATAAATAAAATCAATACCAATTATTATAAACTCGAATAATCCAAATTAATTTATTCATTGGCAATTTTATATTCTTATACATATCCCAGACCCTGTGGTCGGTCCCACCATGTCCTAAAATCCTATTCAAAAAAACAGATTAGAATTTTGAGTTCACTTAGTGTGTGTCTATCTATTCCCTTATCCTGACATTAGTGAATACTATTCATAGAGTATGTGCAGATTCTAGTAACCCATCAAGGCATTGAAAAAAATAAGAAAAACTCATAGTAATAACAACCTTTCCAACGAACACACACCATGTAATATAATCTATTAGTCTTGATATCTCATAATGAAAGATGCACACTTCTTGTCATTATCATTTCTTATATTGTTATTTGTTGACATAAATATACATACCTACCTTCTTCTAACATTTCCATGTATTTAAAGAAGATACTACTATCCTAGTCAACTAGTCCCAAGATATCACTTCCTTTTGATAAAAAAATATTATATTATGATCATTCAATCAATTTCATACTTCCATTGACACACCCAATACAAGATTCAATGCCATATTTTTTGAATTTCATCAAATTATGTGACCAAATTTTATAAATTTATTATAATCTCCATTTAGGAGACCAATTCAAGTGTTCGATGATAGGAACTACCAATGACAATTGAAACATGTGGTATTCTAATTGGTGGGTCAATCCTCATGCTCTCATCTACATGAGACCAAAAAGTGAAAACTTAATGAGAAGAAGCCCAAATTATTATTAGATCCCAATAATTGATATTTATACATCATCATTGTCCAATCAGTATGATATATCTAGACTATAAGATATATGTTTATGATTAATTTCATAGCATCTCAAGGTTCTCATTATAGCATGAGAATTTATATAACCTTTTGATATAAAAAATAATTTATTGAAATTTCCATGTAAATAGTTGACACAAAAATATCATAACTTTTATAGTATGTTTACATCTTGCATAACTCACTATATAGATGATATGGTAATAAAAAAGTATTGTTTAAGTTGGGTCTAGAGAACCCACATTTACAACACTCCCACTTTCACAATGGTCCAATTTTCAAACTTATCTTATTATCTCTCACATGATAAATCATGATTTTGTTTATTTATGGGTTTTATCATTAGGCCTTACATATCCCTACTGCATGTATGTTCTACTATCTGTGACTTCACCTCCCATTCTAAGACTCCTAAAGAGATAATATCCCTGAGTATATTTATTTATTCCATTGTGAAAAACTTACATATTGTAAAGTATTAGTAGTATTATTATTATAATCTATATTGTGACAAAACATTAAATACCATGTGCAATTATAAGAAATTAAACAAATCATTTCATATTTTATATTGCCTCTTTAGCCACCTCAGAAGCTACAACGCACTTTATATTAATAAATATGGATACCACTAACTTGAATGAGCTTCTCCTATTCATTAACAGAGATCTATTTCAATATTAGTTCATATTGACCTATAAAAATACTATATTGTGTCCCCTTATAACTAGAATCCCCGCTTCTACACATACCAGGTACATATCTTTTTTTCTTACCTAAGTATAATTATATATTTTTGACTACTTCATAAGTAGTTATCCAAGATATAAATAATATTTTAATACCATTAAATATATTTTGGAAATATCATAGATAGTATATAACATGGAATATGTGATAAATAAATTTTCACCGCTTAGGAAATTCTACTTTCTAATTTAATCTCCTCATATTCTTCTTTAATATCTTTTTAGAGATATTTATGCGACGTGACACTAGTAACAATTCTATATCATATTGTTCCCTCTTATATTTTACAATAAATTGTTATCCTATGTACCTTTACTTGGTTAATGAAACCAATTAGATCTACCTTAGTCGATCTCATTCACTAGAATATAGGTGTCTACTTTAAGTCAATTTCTTGAGTATTGATTTAATTCTTGTCTTAACTAACTGTTGGACTAATCGTTGTTTTCCGTATGTTATAAAAAATATTTTTCTTGAAAAACTATAATTATCACACTAATTTCTTGTAGGAACATGAAAAAAAATTCATTTTTATTTTAATATTCTATAATATTTTTGATTTATTCAGTAAATAACTTCATTTCAAAAACTGTTACCCCTTATTGGAATTCTTTGGTGTCACCATTCCATTTTGAATGCATATTTTAGACAATATACATGATTAGTAGTCTTTAAATACAACACTCAATAAAACTATCATAGAATATATCTATGATAAGAAAAACCGTAATATATTTTTTCATATTTACTTGGTATAACTAATCGAGCCATATTCTTACCTCACTTGTACCACCCATGTATAGTCTCACTTGAATACCCATTGTAATACTCAAATTAAATAGTACATTTACTTTGATACATGGGATCCATTATTGAGTTTCAATAAAATTTTTCAATATTGGCTGATTTCCATATACTTTTTACTTTCAGGATTCATTATTCTAAATTAATAATATATCATCAACTACAATGAATATAAAACCATTACCATGGTTTTATCCATACAATATAGTATGTGTGTCTTGAACATTTCTTTTCAATAAGAGCTTGTGGAATTTGTTCATATTCCAATTATTTTTTCATCATGAGAATTAATTAAATCAACATAAATATTTGTACAGATATATCTATTAGATACGTGTACCCTTTTACAGAAATATAGACTAGCACTTGACTTTAACATTTAAATCATATGTATTTTAGTAATATCCTTATATGATTTACGATAATTAATTTAGATTCAATTTTTTACTTAATGAAAGTATGTTTATTTCCTTAACAATCTCTTAACATCTAAAAACATGCCATTATGACTTGATGGATTTTTATAACACTATAAATCACATGATATCAAATTTTAATTATATTTGTTATATGATTATTGAATAACACTCATATTATGAATCATTTTTGGGAAGAGAATGGATGTTTCTAAAATGAATATTAGTTTCAACTTTTATGCTCCTTTTACTTACATAATTTATCTAATGTGTAGATGGAAATGTGTATTTAGGAATTATTAAATTATATATTTTTATTGATCAATGTTTTCATGTAAGTCTCATAATCAAAATTCATTTGTAACAACAAGAATCTGATGCGTATAAGAAAATTATTTTTTAGGAATTACTTTAATCTTTTTATTAATGATCGATGAATGCTTATTCAATATATTCACTAGCACATAGCCCTAAAGAAACTCACATATTCTTACCATTCATATATCATAATTTAGTTTGAAATTACTTAAACCATTTAAATGAATCTTATAATGTATATTTACCAATGGCATAACCTTGGAATAATTCATGCTCTCCAACTCAACAAATTCTGAAAGCTTTAGGGCATACCATTATTTATAAATTTTATTTTTTCCAAAATTAGATATTAAATGTATCAACAATACCTAAGGTCTTTAAATATAATGAGTTTAGAAGAAATACTGGGTATATCCTTGAATACTTATTATTTTTACTAAACATAGAATTATCCTTCCATAATTGGGTATTAGAGTATTACATTTTTATATTCATAATGTATTACCAATGAATCAAGAACTTAGATACTATTGATTGAGTATTTAGATTAAAAAAACATTCATTAAAAAAATGGAATAATGTATCCTTGTGTCCAATGGAAACCATAGATAAATCCTGCATTTATACTCAATAAAAGTTTAATATGAACTATAAGTTTAGAAATTATAAGTTGTGAATTTATAACTGCTGACATAGGAATCACTGTTTCTTAGCCAGTTGGAGAATAAACCTTAATTTTTTAGTATTTATATTCAAACATTATTACTATACATAAATACATAGATGTGATTGGCATATTTTATTTAATACCCAATAATTATAAAAAAAATTATATACAATTGAGGAATATACCTAAAGTAGAACTGACTACTTTCTTATTCAATTAATTTCATTGAATTTGATCTTCCATTGACATATTTCATGTAACACCCCAACCCCAGTTACCCAAAGTCGGTCCATTATTACATAACATTTTCATTATCATAAAAGATCAAGTCTCGAAAGATCGATTAGTTTAGTGTCCTTGGAATCACTAGATACATTCATAAAGTTTAAATTACATCATAGAGTGAAAAACTACAACAACATCTTTTCCCAATAGAACACACTTATATCCCCTCATACTATCAATGCAGGTCATTCATAAAATACTTCTTCACATCCTGGAAAAAATAAAACATAGAAAGGGGTGAGCTCAGATGCCCAGTAAGGATAACAATATAGCGGAAACTTTCATAAATAAGCATAAACATTTTAAGGCATTGTATAACTAAAACAAAAGCCTTTTAAACTTGAAATTCAACATAATATGGAAAAATAAAATGAAATAATTTCATTTACTTATTCACATGGATATTCTACTAGTCGAATAATCACATGCAATATCAATAACCACTTTCATAATGATGGAATGCATAATGCCAGACTATCATAACCACATAGTCAAGGCCTTGTGCCAGGACTACAAATAAGATTTTTTCAAGGCCTTGTGCCAAGACACTAGTTTTTCTGATGAGAACTAACGATGCATCGAGGAGCTATAGCGGGCTCCAACTGTCACTTTTAAAGTCCAATTCATTCCTCATATGAACAGGTTTAAACATAACATAAATATTCGTATTAAAAATAGCATACTAAATGTCAATACTTTATCCGTAAACCATGAATGGTATAAAAATAACACATCCAGATTCAAACATATCACAAAACATTAAATACTATATGGAAGTTTTGTATCATGATAAATCAACTTCAAATAAGCTTAAAATCCATCAATGGATGTTGACATAGATGAAATCAAAACTATTTGAGAGAAATATCACTTTTTTTAAATCATTTAAAAGTCACATAATTATAAAACAAAACATTTACTTTGAAAATATTTTTATAATATTGTGTGGTAATATTTGAAGATTTTATAATGGTGGAAAATAGCCACACTCTCCATATAAGTTTAAAAAAATACATTCTTACCTTATTTTTGTCGAAAAGGTTAAAAAGGACCCTGTTTGGAAAACGACAGAAATATTCCATTATAAACATATTATAAAAATTCAAACAAGGGTAAACATGACTTTAAACAACAGTCTGCAAAATAGTAAGAATTATTTGAAAAACATTTTAAAGAAACATGGACTTGGATGATAAAGAGGTCCCAGTAGATAATTACGTATAAACAACCTCAGATAGTGAAGAGACTGTGAAATAAACCCTTACTTTGTAATTTTTACTTGGTCGATGGTAGGTGAACCTCCTATATAATGGTTAAATAATTTTAATTCAATTATAAAAGAATCATATACATTAATATGATATCATATATGATCTTTTAACATTGATTTGTTAATAATATTTTAGTATTATCGTTGTTTCGGGAGTTAACAGATTCGTTTTCCTTTA
Source organism: Viscum album (assembly GCA_963277665.1). NCBI lineage: Eukaryota > Viridiplantae > Streptophyta > Magnoliopsida > Santalales > Viscaceae > Viscum > Viscum album. The sequence continues at coordinate 1,220,125,820 of OY728131.1, read as the reverse complement.
TATTCTTTGTTATGTGAGCCATATTTTTTATAGATGGGATGTATACTATTCATATCCATAATGATATTAAGTCTTTAAAAATTATTTTTAACCATAAAATGAAAATTATTCTTGAATGGATACGATGGGGAATGAATCTCATCGCGTTCGTGGAGACGGTAGTCCGTATATACGCATGAGCGACAATATCATTTTTTTGATATTAAAATAATATATAATTGGATAGTAGATCATATATAAAGAATAATTATCATGTTATATTTATTATTTAAATTAATTACTCATCATTATTATACCCATCCAAATAATAATGTATTGAATAACAATTACACCACGACGTGGAGACAGTAGGCCGTACGCACGCACGTATGGTGACATGTCATTCAAAGGATGGATAGAATACTGAATATGGTTGTAACATATTTATAATAACATAACAGTATATAGAAGATACTGGATTTATAATTTTATAATATAAATAACAAAGAAAGAATAAGTGGAAGAAGAAAGGAACTTGAAAGAGGGTAGTGAAATCATTACCTCTTCTTTGGGTTCTTCTTTTTGATTTGACCAAAAGGGCTACTTAAGTTGGATTTTTGGTCAAAATAAGGCCTCTAGGTTGAAGTGAGGGTAGTTGGGAAGATATTTTGGTAGAGTTTGGCTGAACCAAAAGGCTTAGATGGTATGAATTTGAGAGCAGGGGGAGTTCCCTTTTATAAGAGGGGTGAGGGGCACCTTAGAAAAAACTTAAAATATTATTTTATAATAAATCCATATTCTGTTTATAATGGCTCCAAAGTGACTTATATCAAAGATAAGGTGGGTATGGGTATAAATATTTTCAACCAATATATTTTAGACAGGTTTGGGTCACTATATTAACCTTATCATTTATATTTAACTCTTAGTTAAATAGTTTGACATTTACCATGTCTCTTTGTATTTTTATATTATATGGTTAATAAACATACTATATACATCCGAGGGAACCCCAAGTGGTTCATTAATGATATAAATATCATCAAATAAGTCGTTTTTTTGACTCTTAGATTTTTAGGAATAGAATATCAATTAATAATGTAATATTTCTTTTAAATACTCCTTTATGTCAATTTTGACACTATTTAATAATTGATTTTTGTTAAAGTTATAAAAACTTTATTAATTCGAACTAAATAAATTTAATCAATCATAACATGTCATATAATCCTTTAAAATTATTTTAATTCATAAAAAGTCTCAATTTACATTTATTTGGATATTTATAATATCAATTATTTTAATATTTCATTAATTAGGTAATTACTCCATCACCATTGTGTCATAAGTAAATTAAATTATTTAATCTATAAAAATTATAAATAAAATACCATTATTTAGGAAATATTTTTATATTTCTAATAAATATTTATAATCGAATTTATATTATGAATAATCCTATATTAAAAAAATTTTAGTTATTAAACTTTGATTTTAACTCTTTTAACTCTTCTTTGAATTAAATAATAATAAATGTCCTAATATAATCCATGTGGACCAAAGAGGTTCATATTTTATTCCTGAGATTGTTTTTGGTCGAATTATACTTATCCCATAGAATTAGGACACGTTTTTGGGTAATAATAATATCAGTTTTACCCTTAATTAACCTATTTACTTTTAACCATGGTAAATAAAAGTAAAAAGTTACTATTCACAAAAAAATATTTTTATCTTATTGAACCAAAATTTACTCCTTGATATTAACTATGTCTCTCAGATTTTTGAAATTCCACTCACAGAAGTGGTAAAATTAAGTTTTATGTGAATTTTCAAATTCTTCTAGGAGATGGATAGAAGATGGTGAAAAGTTCAATAAGATTTTTATATATCTAAAATTATTATAAACTGACTCCAATTAATTTCATTAAAATTATATAGGTATCATGTATCTATTTTGACCTAAAATAAATTAAAAAAAATAAATAATTATTTAAATAAAAATTCAGTTTTAAACTATAACTCAGTGTTTTTCACTATTCATAAAAAATTGAAAGTTTTCAGAAAAATACCAAAAATTCACCCTAAGATAATTTCAATATTCCAAATACAAAAATAAAGTCCATTTTAAAAGATAAAATGTGTAAAATTTCAAAAAGTGGGTATTAATATTCATAACGGCTAGTTTGATTGGTTGTGGTGTGTTAGAACTCAAAGTTGCGTAAACCACACGCTACTGTATTATTCAAAGAGAAGCGTACCGTGGAAGCTTGAGTTGTTACATTTCATGTCATGCAAAAAAAAACCTATTGAGTAATGATCATCCTCTATTATTTAAAGTATTTTTAAAAGGTTCCATTGGAATCACATGTTTTATTGGTCTTATCATAATGTATTTCAACTTGTTCAACATAAGAACTAAATATTGATTTTTCTTTAAGATCTTATATTATTGGAGACCATTTCCTGAATGACAATGAAGTGTTTTATCTAGTTTATATTCATTTTCATAATATTAAATAATGTTGGATAAAGTTATTTATAATGATATAATAATGGGTTATATTGAAATAAAATGTTTTATCTTTCAATTTACAAATTTTCATTGAAATCATCACCTCATTCATATTCTTCTTCATGATCTGCTCATAGACTTCTAAAAGATGAGACAACATGTGGTATCATCCATGTCTTGATTATGTATCCTCATCTCATTAGATAATGACGATTTAATAGTGATGTAAACCTAAAATTTATCATGCATTAGTCTATTGAAGGATTATTTTACACTCGCTTCCTGATGCAACACAACAGGTATTGGTGACTCCAGTACCTTGAATTTCTTATATCATAGTACTTTGACAAAGATCATGTACTACTCATTGAAATTCATACTGGTTTGGAAATGTTCTTTGTCCAATAGTAATCATAGTTTATTTTTGTTATTACATCCAATTATTATACCAAGTAAAAGATATGAAGATAATTATTGTTGTAAAGATCCCTAATTAGGAATTTATGATTAAATAAATCCTTAGATGTCTCCAACTATTTTATCAAACCTGAGTAGCCCCCACTAATAGATTTAGAATACTCATTTGATCAAGTTTTCTAGTGCAAAGGATCCCCAAAACATCTTCTTATAGTCCAAGATATGTCTATTACACATCTTAGAGAGTTCGAAGGGAAGTGTTCGACAGGTTAACCACATTAACTCACATCTCCTTGAACTATTGAGTGATGTCCCACATTCTAAAAATTGAACCCTAGTTTACCCAATGATTAGCCTATAAATTTGAAACAAAATTGTTTTGTTTATTTATTTGTGCCCAAATTCGTTACGTAAACCAATCAATCTCATAAGAACCCCCATTTGTAGAAGGCACCCTCAACTAGGTGTAAAGATCACCCTATACATCCTATTTTGTTCAAATTCAAATGATGGGAGGCATTTGGACTAAATATTTGTTTTAAGGGAATTATTATTTTTTCAATGAATGCACTCATTTTTATTTGATATGCACCTACTACGTGATCACACTCACACATGAATAATGAAGTAAATAGAAAAATATTCATACTATCTTAGTTTGTTTTAATCTATGTATATATTTTTTATTTTATGTGTTCTCACAGATATGAACATTCATAAAAATAATAAAAAGTGTATAAATTAAATAAACTGTGTGACTAATCTTGATAATTTGGTTTTGGTTGATCCATTTATGCTTAATGGATCAACCATAACCTTAGGGGTAATATACCCAAGTTGGGAATTGACTCAAATTTCTTCTTATACACTAGTACAATGTATCCTCTTATCAATTGGAACACTACCTCATCTTGTCATGGTCCACATCCTCATTCATATTTTTCATGGTACAAAATTAATCACACACAGGAAAGAAGATCTCAAGAGTATGATATATATATTGATAAATTTTATCTGAATTCATAGGACCATATATATATAATGAAAATGAGAGAATATGCATAGACTATCTAAAATAAATTTATAATTACACGTTTCATGCAACTGAAATAATTAATTTAATAAATTAAATTCCAGACATACATTGGTTAGTCCTTTTTTAACATCAATTGTCCTGAAAATTTATTCCATAATAAAATTAAATTCAGATAAATTTAGGTCAATGGATTTTAATGAATTAAAATAATTCATTTTAATTTTAATTCAAATAATATTTTCACATGGTTCTAGTGGTAATTTCCTTTTCCAATAATTGTTAATTAATTTTTGATACAAATTATTTTATATTGAATATATATTCCAAAAATGTAATATATTTTGATATATATATATATATTTAAACTTTTTTTTCTTGGGCCCCACACATCTAAGAAAATCATTATGGGGGTTTTGGTCATTTGTTGTACTTAGACATGGCCTCACCTATAGGGTGGGCATTGAGTAGACCTGGAATGGGTCAGGTCAACCCGGCCCAGCCCGTATCAGGTCAACAGGTCTTGAATGCATTTTAGTTTTTAGGGAAGGAGGAGAATGATGTTTGGGTGTGGCCAGTGGGTTTTAACAATATAGAAGTAGCGTGAATGAGATGTAATGGTTTTTTAAGGAATAAATGAAGGGAGGAAATGGATTTGGTCTCACCGAGTGTGTTTTCTGTGGCTAAACTGTTTGGTGGAGGGTTCTGATGTGGAGATGATGCGATGATAGTCTTGAATTCTATTGTGGGAGACTAGTTTGCTGATGTGGTATGATAAATGGATGCAATACATGACTATAATTAATAGGATTGGTTCCATTAGTTGGAGGGAATTGGCAGTTAGGAGGATCTTCAGTGGTTGTTGGATGCATGATATTGAGATATCATGTGGAAAAGGTCAGAAGGAAAGTAGGGAATTTAATAGAGGTGTGGTAGGAGGTGGTTTGATGAGAGCATTTTCCATAAGTATCCTTCCCCATACCCCTTTTTTCATAAATAAAGTGCAATGAATTTTTGTTCTTTTGTGTTTTCTTATTCTTTACCCCTAGCCAACAACCCTCCCATACCCCCTTACCACTCTTTATCTTTTGTTTTTTATATATATTTTTCATTGAATTTCACAAGGACCCCCATTTCATTTTTTAGGCCTAATGTTTTGATTTGGTTTTTCCTCATGGGTGTGGAAATATAACAATGGCCAGAAAAAACAAATCTGGTAGTAAAATTAACTGGAAATATAAAACATATATATATATATTGATATATATATATATATATTTGCATGTGTGTGAATCTATGTGTGTTATTTGTTTAAAACCTGAATACAAAATTGTGATCCAATTTCCGATTTTTAGATGACTATATATCTACCACCAGTACCAGATTGGATTTCCATCAACATTGATAGGATCATTGAAATTCCCTCTAAATTGATTTATTAAAAAATTTAACATCTCATTTTCTTAAAAAATTACATGCATCATTTGATACTAATTAGAGGTGATAAGGTACACCATGTAAGAATATGAGCAGGGGATTAAAATTTTTTCACTGGTGATCAATATAACTACATAATCTCTGGAGAAGTGCAACCTGGTCTGATGAACGAAGGATCAAATGTGAAGTTTTTAAGAAAAAAAAGTAATCGCTTGATTGATTTGAATCCAATTACATTAGTTGTTCATGACCGAAATTCAATACTCGAAGGAACCCAATATGGATTTCCATGGATCATCCAAAATCACATCAAAAGTCTTTTGGAGCATCTGTCATCAAATTTCTTATGGTAGATTTCATATGTGAAGAATACTTTGAAATCTCGGTGATCACTATTACATTGATCCATTAATCTCTGAAGATAAAATTTGATCAATGTCTTGGATCAATATATTCTCTTTCAAAGAAGTAGAATTTAAAAGAGAGGATCTTATAGACTCATAATGAATAGTTTTCTATCTGATATCCTCTCATCTTTAAATAGCGAGGTACAAAATACATGTAATTGGATCCTCACCCCCCCAATATTCGTTTCCCACTATATAAGACATAAACGAAATATTATGAATGAATTAATGAGTAATAAATATAATTTATATTTTTATCCCTAACTTGTAATATAATAAATATATTCCATGATAAAATAGATCCATTCAATTGGCTTTTTTTTCTAAAAAATATTAAGCAAACATTGAATATTAAAATAATATTTATTCATATTATATTTTCCATGTATTTACTTTAATACTTGTAAATAAATATAATAAATAAATTAAAATCCAATTATTTTAAAATTGAAAAATATAAATTAATTCATTCATTGGAAATTGTATATGCTTGGACATATCCCAAAATTTGTGGTGGGGTCTATCATGCCATACACTCGTATTCAATAGAATATGGAAATCTTTTGAATAATATTTTTGTGTGAAATTTTAGTCGCTTTTCTTGATATTAGTGAATAATAATCACATACTATGATTAGATTATATAAACTCATCATGGTCCCAAAAGAGATAATGAAAAGTCATAAAAATGGAAACCTTTACTAAGAAAACACACACACACTATGTAATATAATCTCATTTTCCCAGTATCTCATAAAGAAGGATGTACAATTCAGGTAATCATTCTTTCTTGATTTATTATTTATTGACCTAACCAGACTAACATACCTTCTTCTACCATGGACATAGATTTAATGAAGGTACTACCATCCTATTAAACTAGGCCCAAGATATTACTTCATTTTTGAACTAAAAAAATATATATCGAACATTCAATCAATGTAATTTTACAAATGGTTCTACCAATGAAATATACCTTTCTATGAATTCAATGACAATGTTCTTTTACTTTCATCAAAACACATGATCAAATTATATACTCTAATAATAATTTTAATTCAAGTGACTGTTATAAATGTTTATAGATAGAAACCGTCGATGACACCTGAAACATGTGATATTATTATAGGATGTTCAGTCCTAATGGTCTAATCAACTAGAGATCACTATGTGGTGACTTCTTTAGAAGAAGCCTCAATGCTTATGAGCGCCCAACACCTGATAGTAAGATGTCATCTATGACTTTTTATTGTTATTTATCATAGTAATTGGACATATTATTAATATTAATGTCATAGTATCACATGGTTCTAATTATAGCCCAAGATCTACTAAAAAATTTTGATATAACAAATAATCTATGGACATCACAATGTAAATAATGGATTGAAAAATATCATCATTATTACAGAAAGTGTACATCATGAAAAAATCACTGTTTATATGACATGGTAAGAAAAAATAATTATTTATGTTGGTTCTATTGAACCCACTTTTACAAAAACCATATCATACAAGATCTCTAGAAGTTATGGTCACAGTAAGAGTACCCCCATGTTATTAGTGAACTTAACATTTAATAACTTAAGCCATCCTCTAATCATATTGAATTGACTCAAGTGATCTTTTTGTAGCCTTCTCTCATATAAAATTAGGCCGAACAACCTCCATATAATGAACACTTAATTTAATTTTTAAATATTCTTATACATATCTATCAATTTATTCCTCACTTATTTCATTTTCGTTGTTTCTTGAATGTAAAATTCAATATTAATTAATGAATACATCCTCACCTATTCCCATTACCTATTTTTCATCTTCTTAGGATAATCACTTGTAAGTGGGGAACCAATGGAATTTTAAATATCATGATCCTCTATTTTTATTCACAAGAAGCTAAAATATGAGAAGTTTGCTGGCAAGATCACGAGTTGGGATAAATCCATAATTTTCTTTGGTGATGGTGTGAGAATCAACAAAAAAACTATATAATCATGAGACTTGTCATTAAGAGGGCCTAAATCCCTTTTAATTATCTTGGATTTCTTTTATTTTATGTAAAGATAAAGAGGCAATACCTAGAAAGAATATAGATAGGAATTATCAACCAAATGGCCCAATGGAAATGGAAATCAATGTCCCAGGATACAAGAGTGATCCTGGTTAAATGTTTGATCACTTCTATGTTTGTTTACTCCTTTTCACTCTATATGTGTCTGAGGGTCCTGTGAAGGAGATTCAAGGAAGGATCAGAAAGTTTATATGGACAGGCTCCATTCAAGAGAGGAAGCTGGTCACTATTCAATGGTTGGAGTGCATTAAACCCATCGAAATGGGAGGTCTTGGAGTCAAAGACCATATGATTTTTAATGATGGGATGATTGGGAAATTCATTTGTATTCTCATATCGAGTGACAATTACCTTGAGTTTTTTCAGAACAAATTCAAGGGGAGGCTCCTCAATGGATACAGATATCACCTCACATCCCCTGTCTGGACATCACTTAAGTATTCTTTCAGGAAAATCACTCATGAAACCAAGTGGATTGTGAGTAGGGACTCAAAATGTAATTGTTAGACTACCACTTGGTTGGATACACCATTGCAGGATGTCATCGATGTTCCTATAGAAGATACTCACATATCAATTGCAATATTTCTATCATAGATTTCCAGGTTTGACATCAATCCTTATCAGATCATCCTGGACATTCAGAATTATAACTTTATGGACTATGGTACTATCATATTAAAGCACAATCAGCATGGGAATTTTAATGAAATTGATTTTTCAAAACCTGAATGTGGTGCTGATAATAAACCACCAGTGTGGCTAATGTGGTTTAATAAATATTTCATCCAGCCCTCAAGGTTTGTGTTTCTCTGGAAAATCTTGAAAGAAGGCTTCCCACTCAATATTGAATTAGGAGGGCTGGATTTCATATGGCCTCTATTTTCAGTCTCTTCCAGCATGCTGAAGAGGGAATAAATCATTTCTTCGTTGCATGTGAATTTTCTCATACACTTAGAAATATAATAGAATGTTGTCTGATATAGAATTTGACAAGAATAGCCAGTTTTAAGAGTGAATGAAGGCAATTTGTATGGACAATTACAATGAGCAGGTTTTCCACATTTTACTTGCAGTAGCTGCGCCTGTGGTTTATCACATCTGGAATGCCTGCAATCAGTTTTTGTTCAATGAAATGAAGCCTTATATTAATGTAGGGGTGATGTCACTACAGAAGAAGGTATATTCTGCATCAGTTGTGCTACTTGGAGGTATGTTTAGCATGATCTGGGAGTTTAACATCCTTAGATTATTGGGTGTTGCAGGATGACTGAGGAAAACCAGAATGGTTAAATACATTCGGTGGATTCCTCCAATTGCACTATGGTTAAAAGTTAATGTCGATGGGGATGAGATAGGAATGCCCAACCACTCGGGGTGTGGAGGTGTTTTTTTTACTCATCATGGATTCTTCAAGGGTTGTTTTTATCTATCAACTAGAATTAAAATGGGGTATGAGGCTGAGTGATTGGCCATGATATATGCAATTTATTATGTTATTTATTACAACTGGACACCATTGTGTCTTGAATCTAATTATAAAGTTGCTATGAAACCATTGTAGGTGACAACATGTGATGTACCGTGGATAATTATACCTCTTTGGGTTGACTGTCTCAACAAGGGAGATCACCTCAATTTGGAAGTCTCCCACATATATCGAGTAGAAAACCAAGTTGCTGATGTGCTGTCCAAGAAGGATATCAATGAGACGGGTATGTTTTGGTCTTTTACAACTCCTAATTGTTGTGATGGAATGGTGAATACTGATATGTGTGGCATGATTCACTCTTGAATATTTAATAACCCCCTGTAACTCTGACTCTATTGTTCTCTTTCATTCTTTCTTATATATTTTTATGGGTCCGGATATCGCTGGCTCCTATGCTTTCTTTGTACACTACAATTGAGTTATCATCTAGGTAAGCATGAATGAAAATATTTTATAGAACTTTGAAATATATTACCACATATAAGGGAGTTATAATTCCAATAGTAATGAATGTTATTCCAATTAACCAACCAAATAGAGGATCATCGGGCCGTCGAAACATTACTCACCAAAGGATCTACACAACAGAAATGAAGCCTCCATAAATTATCTTCCCCAAAATCGAGTGTATCAAAAATAGTTTCACTTATCCCCCTGATCACCACAAAAATTATTCCTTCAAGCACTTAATAAATTTGAAACTCATTAAAGGTGGTGAAAATGAATTCATTATAAATACAGAAACAAATAAATAAAAATAAGCATGATTCAGAAAATGAGTCCTAATTACATCGGAGAAACACTATTCATTATTTTATTATTATAACTGGAAGATACATGTGATTATAAATACATTACAAAGGATAATTAAAACTTGGAAGATTCAAATCTATTTGCAATTAATTATATATCTCCCTTTAATTATAAATGACATCCCATATAGTTATATACACATTTCCATATGGTCAACAAGTAATAATCACTCCCCCCTATTACCATAGATCATTAAACTTGACCAAATCATCTTGATTACTAACTTGGTAACCCATAGGCATTATTGATTATCATACCTTAACCACTCTATCATAACACCATTTTATGATGAATTTTTTTAATGATTCTAGTTTCCATAGATATGGCTTGCTAAAACTATATCCACATTACATTGCTGCAACTTCCGGTGACTGTAATTGGGCTGAGCTGAAACAACTGAATGAAATTATAGTTAACTATAAAAAACTAAACCTCCAAATAAATTCATCATTAGAAAATAGATGATGGTATTGAACCATCATAATGAATTCTCATTCTCTTATTTTAAGAAGTTCCTTCATATACTTATAGAACACATAAATGAGAGGAATCCACTTACCCAACAACTATTTAATCTAAACATAAATAATATAAATTTATTTCTCTATAAAAGTTGCATCATGATCCAAATCCAAATATTCATAATAAATAGCATGTGAGGGATCAAAATAATAATTCATTAACTGGGGTACATGGGTGAAATTATGAATAAATATCAACTAAGAAGAATAATCTTTCCAATATGAAACTTTTATGAGTTTTTCCATGATATCGAATGGGATAACAGATATTGTCATAAGATTACCCTTCTTCCCCAATATTCTATTTCCAAATTAAAATGAAAAATTGGGGAATTACCTTCCTTTAACTATGATTTATTATGTTCAATGACATCAATCCAAATAATATTTCTAGAGACTTTGAGTTGTTAATTTTTTTTTTCAAAATCAATTGGATCTTGAAGATAATATAATGGAAAATGATTGGTCCCAATAATGAATCATCAATAACTTAATTTCAATAAAAATTGTATAGATATGATTGACCATAATGAGATAACAAATGGGTCCCTAAAAATCAATTATTGATAAATATTATGCTATGAAATTTAATTAATAACATGTGGCTTTCCATTGATCCCTCAAAATACAAAACACAAGTACGAAGCACATTTATTCTAATATCCCAATATTCTACTTTATTTGACTATCAGTTTGAGGATGATATTCCATGAAAATATTCAGTCGAGTTCCCATGGAATCATGAAGACCCTTTCAAAAATGGGATCTAAAATGGGGGTCTTGGTTGAAAAAAATCAAAGATAAAATAATGTGAAACATTATAATATCCCACATATATAGTTTTTAAAGATAATTCAATTTTAAGATTTCTATCATTGGGATATAATGAGATGATTTAGTAGTCGTATCAATAATCATTATAATGGAATTACTTCTATGATGAGTTTATGATTATCCAATAATGAATCCCATTGAAACCTCATCACACGTTCATATAGGAATTGTTAATGGTAGGAGTATACCATAAAACTTATAATTTTTATCCTTCACTTGATTATAGCTAATGTAGAAAAATATATATTAAATAATAATATTTCTCATATTAAGCTACTGATACTCTCATTTATTATCAGAATATATCTTGGTAGAACCTAGAAGTACAACCCAATTAGAATTATAGGTATATTTCATTACTTATTACATCAAATAAATATAAACAATAATATTATTTTAAAAAAAATAATTCTATAAGTTGGATGAGACCACTTACTTAGAGTATACTGACAATATAAATTTCCCCTTATATATTTGTATTCCAATTTGACACTTGTTTTTTTAATTAAATCAATCAAATAAGGTAGGACATTCAAGATAATTAATGATATTAGACACTTATATTATTACATATCCATATGTTGTTACACAGAAAGTCTCATCAATTTTTATTAATTTTGAGAATCTTTCACAACCAATATAGGAAACTTTCTACCATGTGTATAAATGGAAACATTTCCATCATTATAGGAAAAAAATAAATGAAAATAAAAAGTATATAGGTATTCCACCCATTATATTTTCCTTATATCACACTAATAAAAGTTTTACATTAGAATATTTTTTATCTATATAGATAGTAAATTTCCCATAAATAAGTAGTGCCACCAAAATTTCAAAGATTGTATCACAAAAACTAATTTGAGGTTATAAGTTACATAATCATTATCATGATAGAATATATTATGGGAACCATACATCAACTAATGGAAATTATATATGACAACAAAACCTAACCCATTACACGAGGTTTCACAACAAACAGTATATCATTAATTCAAATTGGATAGAATCATCACAAAATCATAACTCAAACTATCTTCAAGTTCATTGAAATATTTCTATAATCTATTACTATATTAAGAATTCAATCCTTTTGCATTAAATTGTCCATGGGAGAATATATTTTTGATATTTCATTAATAAACTATTTGTAATGACCTTATAATCCCATAAAAATATTAATTTAAAATAAATTTTTAGATATTTACCTAGATATCCAATATTTTATCTTTTTTGTGTCAAATAATATCCCCTTCTCTAAAACCACATGACCATAGAACATGAATTCATGAATCAAAAATTGATATTTAGATAGTTTTTCAAACACGATATTCTCTTTAAGAGTCGTAAACACCACCTGATGGTGATTCTCATAATCCTATTTATAATTTTAATAAACCAATATATCACTTATAAATACTACGAAAATGTTTTGAGGTATCTATGGAAGTTAGGGTTTATCAAATTTTTAATATTGCATGATAATTCATAAGATAAAATGGAATAAAAATATATAAATTATTCTTGTTTCTATTATTGAATGTAATCTTATAAATATCACCTTTCGTTACTTCAATTGATGATATCTTGACCTTATGTTAATTCTGGAAAACCATATTTGTTCAATTTTCTTATCAAAGATATCATTAAATTGATTCAAATGATATTTATTCTTCATCATCACTAAGTTAATATTTAAATAATAAATTTAGAGAAAAATAATTCTATCATTCTTCTTAAAAAATAGCACTAGGGCTTCCCAAGGTGATAAACTAGGGTGAAAGAGACCCTTACCCTTAACAACTTCATAATGAATTTTCAATTCATTTAATTTCCTAGGATTCATATGAAAAAAAGAATGGGTAATAGGAAACATTCCCATAAGTAAATAAATCTAGAATTATAATTCCATATATATTATAAATAAAGGAAAATCATTAGAAAACTTCCATGTATTGGCGCACTAGAATGTTAACTCCCTTGAAAACACTCTAATATATCCAGAGAAAGTGACCATTATTGAGGTATCTAATAAATTTTTTGGAGGAATTACCTTTAAACATAACTTATCAACTAATACAGTATAATTTAGTATAACATAATATAAATAAAAAACCAACCATGTAATATAACACATCCATATATTACCAGTATTGACAAACTATAATGTAAGTTAATCATATGAATCAATGTAAATAAGTAAAACATCCAAAATAGTTGTAATCCTAAATACATATGACTGAAATGTGGTCATTGTAATGAAAAATCCATAGATTATTCTTCCATATTTTCTATCAACCTCATGGATCTAGGGTTATCCATTGTCTGATACAACTGATCTATCAGGACACATGAGTGAAAAACACATGAGTTTTTATATAATGTTGAGAAATAGTACATAGCGTAGTCATATAAACTAATGAACCAAACCCATGATAAATTAGTGTCTATTTTTATCATCAATAAATAAATTATAGATAAAAACCACACTATAACCTATCAAAATCAATTATAATGGTATTTATGATTATTCCTTAGCAAAATACCCTTAACTAAAATTTATCACACTCACAAATTAATAGAATATCCATATGTGTATACATATAGAATTTATGTTTTAAAAATATTATCTTATGAAGGCCTCATTTATATTGGGTCTCGATAGATAGATTCTGGGTACCCATAACTATGTCAGAACCCAGATCATCAAAGAATATATTTGATCACAAAAATATAGATATATAGAGAATCACCCTAGGCCCTTCTTAAATGATTTGGTAACTCATCCCAACCATATATATATATATATATATTCAATTTATATACCAAAATAAAATATCCAAAACAGTATCATCTCACATCCCTTTATAATTTCCCTTTTATCATTATTCACTTTAGATGCATTATCCTAAGACTTTGTAGAAAATACCTCTATAATAGTCATATATAAGAGTCCCAAATATATGTTGTTAATTTCAAACCCCATGATATGGGTGAAAAATAAACATATACTTAGTGTGTCATCATCCAATAGAATCCCAGATCTATGGGAGAGAATGATTATAGACACTTGGAGGAAACATTATCTACAGAATACCATATCTATAGCTATATATGTGGTTTTCATTGAATCCAAAATAACAGCTAAGAAGAAAAAAATTTCTCCATATCACTCCAACATGAGTGTGATGGTGAGTGTAAGAGTAATAACTATAGATAATCTTCTCCATCATTATACTTGACTCACTAGACTACATCTCATATCAAGATAATGAGTGTATAAATAAATAAGATTACCCAAACAATGATGTTTCCATTCAATCACATAATCTTTATCAAAGAAAAATTCCATGCTATTTTTTATCAACCTAAATGATATTATATTTTCTTATCTCATAAAAATTCAATAATTATCTAATGTTATTTATTGAATTATTTAGTTCACCACATTATTTAAATACTAAACAAATATCCATGACATTATATGTGACCCAATGAATCATCACACATTTTCCATCATTCTTTTATTTTATTTGAATATCAATCCATGGGAATTAAACTCTTTAATTAATAAGGTTTAAGTTATCATTTCACATACCATTAAAATACTCAATGATCAACTACTAAATTCACAAAACTCTTATAAAGTGGTACATCATATTTTCGATAACATTATTAATTTTCTAATGTTCTTTATAATTCATTTTTTTTGATTTACATCAATAATATTCTCTACTATTTTCCTTTTGTTCAACCCAATAATTCATATGATTTTATTTGATTAAATGAAATACTTAGATATATGCAATCAATATAACTGTAGTGAATTTATACCTAAATCGAAAAACAAGAATCACCAGGTTTTCTATGTATTACTTAAGTAACTGTCCCACTTTTTCATATGATATTTAATAGTATAAAAAATATTATAATAATTCAGTTTTATTTCCATTAATCATTACATATATCCTATTTAATAATAAAACCATCATGTACATTCCTTCCATGTTTTCTATACAACCCCATTAAGTTCCTTCCATTAAAATGATTTAATAGTTACTTTTTATGTCCTTAAACTATCATAATGAATGTAATTAATTATTTAATGATTTCTCCTGTATGATTATAATTTATCTACCATATGATAATTTTATAATTATTATTTTTATTAATTAACACACCTCTTGAATTTATTGACATAATAATGCATTATCGTTCCCCTGAAAAATAGTTCTTGATGTAATAGTGCAATTGATTCATCAAAAGAATATAAAATATTCTAAAGAAAAATTAATATTAATTTAATAATAATTATAATTATAATATTACAACCTTAATTATACTTTTGGTCACCCATAATTTTTATAAAAACATAAATAATTCAAATCCTTTACTACAAAAAAACATATTTATTGTGTAATTATTCATTAAAGGTTAGCATAAGATAAAATCAATAAAATATCCATACACAACATTAGTACAAGTTAACTAATTTTGTTTACCAAATTTTCTCAATATGATCAAGAAAAGGATAGTTTTGGTTTAAGGAGTATATATAAGTACAACTCTAATTTTAACCAAAAAAATATACCTCTTATGTGCCCCCACAAGACTCAAGACACCCAAACCATAGTTGGTGCAATATAGAACCCACATGTGCACGTTTAAAGCCACCATAACTCCTAAACCATGCATAAATACTTTAAAATTTGAATATTATTATTATGTGATCATAAGGTTGTATGATTCATTAAAATACTAAAATAAAATACACATCACTGGGATATTAATCTTAGGATATTGATGGTACTCATTAATAGATTGGGGATGTGTCTCACACCCCCATGACCTCCACTTGACTATCGAACCAATCTGATTGGGTGATCCATATTTAATCCAACTAACTCTCAGATGATGGATGATTTTATTTGGAATGAACCATCCAATCATATATTGAATGACTTCCATTTCTCACCATGAATATATCACATTGTAGACAATTTTTACTATCATCCGACACTATCTTGTCCTAAAATGTTGAGAGAAAAACTCTATGATTTCATCCAAATACCAATTTAATTTTTTATTATAATGGTTATAAAAATGGAATATTTCAATCATGAATCAAATAATCGTGACACATATAATTATACAAAATGATTAAATGAGATAAAATTTTCTTTTTAATAACATTGAATCTATATATATGATTATCTTTGATTCAATCCAACTGAATTAATTTTAAAATCACCCACAAAATTATATATTATTTTTAAAAATTTTCTTAACAAATTTATATATTTCTCGATAATATAATTAAATCCTAAAATTACTCTATAAATTACCTCAACAAACATTGTTTCAAATTTTACAAGTTTCATCTCATTAGAATAATTTTAGTGCATAGATTCTGATTATACCATCATTTCATCATGAATTTAGTTTCAATGTTGAAATTACAGGGATATGGTTTTGATAATCAAATGTTTACCTATAAATAATAGTGTTCAATAACTCCGATTAATTTCATTATAATTTCGTTGAGTTGTTCATTATTTATTCTTTAGTATCCTAGAATTTCTTATTTAAATTCTAATCATATAAAAACGTGTATTGAATTGAATTTTAAGGATTTATATTATCATAAAATGTCAAAATGAAATAACTATACCTTTTTAATCAGTTCCTCATTATTTAATAAATTCTCAATTTTTATTAGTGGAATCCATCCAAGGAAAATCAAAGTTTTAGGTTCCATTACAAAATGTCTCTAATGTTTTATTATATTGAGAGAGTTAATTAAAAAATATTCTTAATATAATATAATATTTTAATTCAAATTTCAATCTAACCACAAAAAAATTAATTTTTTCCATCAAATTATCCAAATTAGAACCCATATAAAATACCTCATACCCTCATATTAAATTTTTTTCATTGAAAAGGAAATGTCCCATAGATTTAGAAATTTATTCTTCCATACATTTAATTTATTTATTTCTAAAACAAGACAACTTATATTCATTTTTCAACTAATAAATTTTAAATAGACACTAAAGAAATAAAACAACTGAAATCTAGCACAAAAAAATTCTACATTTTAATGAAATAAAATTTAAAATATATTTCCAAACTGAACTAATCAGTAGAATGATTTCACCTATGAAAAATTAATCTTCCCAATATTTCTTGAAATGAGAAATCATATTTTTATAAAGAATTCCTGTAACATAATGTATATTGAACCAATATATTAATAATTTCATAACTCTCCAACAATATACTAAAATAAATACGCATAAATTTCACCATAAGTCAATATTATTCAAAATTATAAAACTACATATATGAAACCATTAAATTATCTCTAGAAAGAAATTAATTACTCAACTTTTCATAATAGACACATAACCAAAAGCTAATGATTCAATAATGAACATACTAAAAAATAATAAAAAATTTCCAAGACTCATATCACAAAATTCCAAACCCCGATACTCAAATCATTAAGATATTATGAATTTTATATTCTATGGTATGAATATTTTCTATATTCATCATTGGGAAAGAATATCAAGATCACCACCTTGAAATATAAATATTAGCGCGACACCCTAGGATATCTATCTATGAATAATCCCATATCAAACACTTCTTGACTAAATGTTTTTTTATTAGAATAGACCCTCTTTTAAGGGCAAGGAGAACCCAACATGACTTCAATAACTTAAAACATTAAAACAAGCCCCTAAAATCCAATGTTCCAAGGAAAAAACAACCAAATTCAATATAGTGAGAACTCATCCCCAGACTCAAACATAATAAGACCAGCTTTCACCATCACATCGCCACTAAGAAAACTGTCCCATGTAGGATTTCATGGGCCTGGTACCGATGGAAAATTCCATACCCTCTCAAACTTCCAAATCTAAATAGTAATGGACCACAAAAACTCTCTGTTCTGAACCTCTTCTGAAGCAGTCATGTAGATGAATTGGTTGTCTTGCTGTAGGAACCATAGACTGTAGTGCCACCTGGACAAAATCTATCCTTCCACACACAAAAAATAAGAAACACCAAAACAGTGTCGGAGCCAGATCCTACGCCCCAGCCATCCGTCACAAGATCGCAGTCATATCAACCAACAAATTCACAAAAACAGAACTAATGACAGTAGAAGGAAGAATCATCATTCATCCTCTTAACAATATATGCTACTCAATTTGGAATCCAGTTCATTAGTGAGATATTCACCTTCCCCAAGAGACTCATCACCTTCGGGATCAAGGTCAGTCGTTGCCGCCACATCGAACCACGCTGCCACTGCATCACCAGAGAGAGCCATCCCAAATCAAACTAACACCAAATACATTCACACAACATAATCGTGATCGCATCCAAACTCGAAGACAACAAGTCTACAAGACAAAATCCTTACACGCCACAAACCAAATCACAGATTCATACCTCATGAAACCGAAAATCGCAAGGTTCCACAACAAAAAATGAAATCTGTTTCCCGTCGCGACCGTCAAGACCACCTCAAGGACCACAACGACCCACCCAACACACTCGCAGGTGACACTGGCGAGGCCCTAACCCCCAGGCCGTAGATGGAGCTCCGCCGATGGACCTGCTTTGCGTCGCCAAGGAAGCCCTAGCCAGATTAAGGGGGATGGGGAGAGAAAAGGCCATCAACGAAGAGGTTGAAGCTGAGCCCACGAGTCACCACTAATGGAGGAACCTCCTGCCAATACCACGCCAATGAGAAGCACCGGGGAGTAGCTGCAACCATCCTGAGGAGGAGGAGAAACAATGATGATATGGGAACCCTAGCTTAGCGGCGCCCCTTACGGGCTCATCCCCAATGACCATCACATTAAAAACTTCTAAATATATCATAATAACACTTAAAAATAAACCAAAAAATGAAATATGACATACTATACATAGCCTCACTATCCAAACCACATGAATACTCATATAGTCAATCTAAATTTTTCACATTACAAACAAACATTTTATTTGATTAAACTAAACAATAATAAAAATTATATAATATTGGAGTAGTGAGTTAATATCATATATGATCGTAAAGAATGAATTATAACCTTTATCTTCTCATATATCTCATACATCAATGTTTAGTTCGTTGAGGGAAACATGATATATTTTATACCTTAATAATAAAAAATTGAATAGATGTTGATATAAAATTAGATAGAGGATTTTGTATTACCAATACTTATGATAGGAAAGTCTATAGAGTAACTAAATCAATGTGGTTTTGATTAAATAAAAAAAATTAGATTGTCACTTTGAATATTTTATCACTTCCTCTTTACATCGCATATAGAAACATTTTGACATGGATTATTACTCAATTCTATCATAACATCTATCCATATATTGATTATATTCACAAATATTCACCAAATTACTCAGGAAAACATCATTAAACTCATATTTTCATCCATATAGAAATTAGTACCATCATTTAATAATGAATCTTGGTCATTAAAAAATTTTCATTAATCAAATCAAGATAATATTCCCTCTAGGATCTTACAATCATCAACTCATAAATCAAGATGATTGTATGAAATTCACTAACATTCAATTAAAAATAAAAAATAACCCCAACATTCCCCCAAAGATTGCTAGACTAATAATCAATAAAATAGTATTTCAGAGTATTATTAATCATTGTATTTTTTTATAAACTTATTACCATTGACATTGTTATTTTATAATTTCATAAACATCTAAAAAAAACCATTTTTCTTATTATCATTATAATATGTCGGCTTCTGTGAATAAGGTCCCATGTCCAACAAGTGTACCCACCCAACATTAACCCTTATATAAAAATGTTAATAGTTTATAGGGTACCCATGATACTACATTTAAATTATATGGTCTTGTGTACATATAGAGAACCACCATTGATCAATTATAGACCCAAAAATAACTCTATATGAGAGAATAAAAACACTAAAAATAGTATCAAAAGGCTCACCGCTCTTATTATTTTGAACAAGATAATAATATTCAGACAATATTCACATTAATGAAATAACATCATTTTAATATAAATTATTTTACTGAATAATAATCATTACCACACATCTTATTTAGTGTCCCCTCATTTAGAAAATGAGGGTGAATTCACTATTTACTCCCAATTTATAAAATCTCACATGTGTATTAACCATGTGTACTTTTTTCTAAAAATAACTTCTTAAAAGTGTATTTGTTATTTTCAAAATAACATTCTTATGATGTTTATAATATATCATCAATATATAATCATAAAATACCCAACCACTATTTCACTATTCCACTATAATAAAAAATATTTATCATATCATAATCGAAAAAATGTAGAACTATAATCAATGAAAATTCAGTTCTACTAACTCCTTAAATTATGTAAAAGTATATAGAATTTTAAATCATAAAAAATAAATAATTAATGATTCTAATCAAATCATAAAGAAAATAGATAAATTTAGAATTCATAGATGAATTTATTTATCTATCTACAAATCATCAGTACAACCATGTAGCAAGACTACTATATTAGTCCTTGGGTATTTCAAAAATATTTATCTCTTGGCATGCCATAATATATCATCTATTATCTCTATATAATCTTTCCATAAAAAATTGACATATCAAGAGAAATCATAATATTATAAGTCATAATTAATTTTCTCTATGACAACATCTCAATTTTAATCTTATAACATATGATAGATATTTATTGACCTACTATTTGTAAAGTTCACATAGAAAATCCAAAATTCAATCAAATAAAGAAAACATGGATTCATATAATAGTGTTTCAGATCTAAATGTTTTATGTTCCACTTCTTTATATGCAAATTTCCATTATATTAATGTTTTATAGTCATGACTCATCACGTAGAGTCTTACTCGGGAATACACCATCCTCTCATAACCGTTGTAAGGTCCAATATTACTACATAATGATAAAAAGTATGCTAGTATAAATTATTCTAATTTATCCCAACCAAGCCTCAAATATACCTAAATCTAAACTCAATCCTTATAATTTGATACTAATCAATCATTTCCCAACACACCAATAATTATACTCCCATGAACCAACTCTAATAGGTCAAGAGTGAATGACCAATTTTTAAGTATCCACTCAATTTATGGGAGGAATTTAATATATCCATAACCTATCATCTGATATATTTTAACATCATGCACTTAATATAAATAAATAATCAATAATGAAATTAAACACATGCATATATAATATGTATATTTAAAGAATAATGTAATATAATTAAATTAATAACTAGGTACAAGTAACATATCCTGATCATTTGTAATCCTAAATACAGATGAAATAAATGAAAAGTTAATAATAAAAACCAAAATACCCTCAACTATAATATCCAATATCCAATTATATGCTCAAGGGTTGTCCAAAATTTTCATAAGTTTATCTTTATTAAGAAAAAATTGAATAATGAATGAGTATACACATGAGGGTGAGTATTAATTCCCATTATGGTTGTACAATGTTGTGAACTAACCCCTTGAATAATAAGATTCTACATGTGTCATCAATAAATGGAGAAGAACAACATGTAAACACATCACCATAAATAATTACATTACTTTTGATCAACTATTTTTAATATACCCATAAGATTATTTTTTTACAATCACAAAATAACAATATATTCATTTGTATAATCAAACAATATTCAAATGTATAAAATATCATTATAGGAAGGGTCTTAAAATCTTACATATCACTAGAGAGGCTCAAAGTACCTATAACTATTTGAAAAATTTTATTAGTTGATAATATATCATATATGCCTTTATCAATGGATGTTTGAACCCATCCACCATATATATATATATATATATATTATATTCGTGTAAAGATTTAAGAAAACAAAAATAGTATCATCCCACATACATTCATAAGTATTATTTAAAAATAATTAATCCTATATGCACCATCATAAGATATTAGAGAAAAAACATCTACAATAATCCTAAACTAGATCTATAATTATATTTATAGTCTACTTTAAAACCAGATCTACATGTGAAAGGAAAATATGTACTTACTGCATCATCATCCACCTCAATCCCAAATCTATAATAGATAAAGATTTTAAACACTCAAGTATAACTTCATCTACCATATATCAGATCTATATCAATATATCATGGATTTCTCAATCCAAGAGTATTGGGTGAGAAAAATAATGGTTTTCATTTTAGTAATCCATCTAAAATAACTCATAAGACACCCACATAGATATATTGGGGAGACTATTAAATTGATTCCATAACTATAAATAATAACCAAATAACCCAGAATCAACCACATACACATGCCACTATGCATATAAACATTATAAACTATAATTTATCAAATGTATATGTAATTATATAACAATACATCCCAACTGATTTTTCATTGTGATGATCACAAATAAATTGTAAATAAAATAAGAAGAAGTGAATAGAGTATCTACCACCATACCTGAGCCTCAAATCAATATTAAATCCAAATATATATTGAGCTGATCCAGACCAATCCGATGAGAAACACGTTCTCAACCTGAAAAGTAGACATAAGGTTTACACGCACACCATTGTTATTTTGTATGGTGTGAGAGATAAATCTCTGTAGGGTCTCACTAAGTTATCATAACACGAAACATCATATACATGTGTATTCATGATGAAAATAAAATAAGAAAAAATAAATGTGTAGGTAACACCCTTACATGGGTGCCACTAAACCGGTGCCCCGAGCTAGTTTTCCTCATGAGCACAAGCATGGCTCCTCATATGTTAGAGTCTTACAACTAGAAGTAGGGGTCTAAGTGGAACTATGATGATACTATACCACCATATTAGAGTGAAGAACAAGAATTGAATAAATAAATATCATACACATAAGAGTAAGTTGAAATAATAAATATCAGAACCATTATATTGTTAAATGAAATACAATAATCTCCCAAAATACAATGTCATATATTGAACCACCCACCCACTATGATGGTTAAATAACATACCAAAATAAGAGAAACTATAAAAAGGATCCATATCCTCATCGATCCAAGCCCATACAATCACCTAATTTGACTCGATAAATCTTAATCAACCAAGACATACTCAATATGGGCCTTAGCCCAAACTAGTGACTTAAATAAACATGTGAGAGCTACACGACATCCAAGTGTAATGGAATCATGATATGGGTGTGAATAAAACTATGTAGTCCACAACTAATGATGTCAAAAGATATTAATAGTCTATAAAATAGTAGATGAAGATAAACCATGAAATAAAAAATTAGTAAAGAAAATAGATACAAGACAAAGAATAGATTAACTCATCTAGTACTCACTAACCCAATGGTTCTAAGGTGGCACCTGAGCCAACCAAACATGAAACAACCAAAACTAGTCCTCCAATGTGTAACACACAAGATACATTATTTATCAATAAAATATGAGTTGTTTTCTATTTAGTCAACCTAAGGAGTCATAAAACAGTCATCCATATCACCTAACTCATGTATCCATGCCCTTAGTTCCTAGAACATTAGGATGAATTCAAAAAAAATTATCAACAGCAATTTCAAACAGGTCTTGAACCTCCATCTAGCACCAATCCAAATACCACACAATCAAAATTGATCCTAAACATAAATTCTATCAAACACATCACAAAACATAACATCAGATCTTGGAGGCTTATTATAGAACCCATCTATACATATCATCGACGATGTATAGAGCATAACTCTATCACATCCCAAGGAGTTGGATAATTTGTCAAACATATTTTTCTACGTGGTATACCATTATCTCACATAGCCTCATTATAGTGATTAATCCAATAATTATACTATTAGTGTACAAATCCTCTGTCTAACACCTTATCTGTAGTATTCTCCAAATTCCTTGAGCATAAATCCAACACCTAAACCATTCCATCATCAATTACAACCATTTATTCAACATTCCCAAAGTCGATTGCATTTATTATAAAGCTAAATTCACATTTAAACCATTTCATCAGAATACATACTTGTTAAATGTTCTTCAAACCATTAAAAAAATTAAAAACACCCCTTTTAAACATTTCCTTTTCCTTTCTTGATCATAATATTAATCAAGGTCCCCAAATACCATTAAATGAATACATGGATAAATTAAAATATAACCCATTTTACATGTTATAAAACACTAAAACCAAAAAATTTAAAAGACACTATTTAACCCTTTTAAAAAGTCCTCATAAGAATATACAAAAATATAAACCAAAATGTTCTATTATTCGAAGATGGACTCACCCCATGAGTTTTCATAGGTCTAGTCTCACAACATCCGATGAGATATGTGGAAGGTCCATGATATTGACCCATGGCCCAAAATCAAATTACATAGTCCAAGGAACCAAACCTAGACACAATTTCATTAAGGAAAATAATAAATACACATGAAAAATAAATTAACAAGACTATAGGTAAAGATATTAGACCACCTACCTCATCAACGAAGATTTACAAAACATTTCCAAACAAGGAATGAAAATTCAAGGCCCATACAAGCATCATCTAAATCCTTTGGAACCCCACACGATCATGTCACCATCACTCAAGATCTAGTGTCTCACCAAGAAATAACAATTAAATAATTATAACAATAATAATTAATTAATTAAATAAAACCTAACTTGGCATAATGTAGAAATCACATCGGGTCATCATGTTGACCCAAAACCCAAGACAACCACTCACTAAACACCCAAGTAATATCCTTGACCATATTTTGGTCCAAATCCATAAAAATAGATACAAATTTGACCACTATTTAAATAAAACCATATGGAAAACCCAAATTAAATTCACAGTGAGCACATAACTTAAACAAATCCATCCAACAACTTGAGAAATATATCTCGGGATCCCTTCTATAAAAGAAAACAAAAATCCACATGAGAAAAAAATGATTCCACCATGATATGGTGTAATAATCAAGAAATCCTATACTAGATATCCCCAAAATTAGAGGGAAACTTTTTCATGAAAAAAGGAGATCACTAGAAAAGGACAACTCACCACAAGACCAAGAAACTACTATGAAAACACATCATAATCATGGGAGGGAATCAGAGGAAGGGGTTTGAGAACCCCTAGGTCCGTTCAACTAGAATTAGGGGAAGAGGCTGGAGAGGTTGAAAATATAAAGGGGAAATTATGAAAAAATATCCCTTTTGTTGAAATATAAGTTTCCATAGGGATTTCTAAATCATGCTCCAATCGTGTGGTTGGATCTACCAAAGGCTACCAATCACATGGATTAGACATAAGGTTGGAAAAACTGTGTGCTAACTCTGCACAACCATACTATCCAAAACCCCTAACATTGCATGGTTGTTCCCCAGGAGTTGAAAAACCATGTGCCAACTGTGCTATTAGCACTGACTCCATTTTATAGAAAGTCACAAAATTTTTCTGAAACTATGCTCAGCCCTTGCACAATGACTCAAAATCTACTCACCCCACCCAATTATTCTTTTTTCAACACTTAGTTTACCTCAATCCCTGATCTAACTACACCACCAAACCATTACTAGTTTAAATTATACTAAAACCAACTTGAGCATCATGGTGTCACATGGTTTCTCCTAAACAATGCACAAAAAACCATGAACCCTTTCTAGAAAACTCCAAAACACTTGAAACCTATTTTGAAGCCTTGATGGAAAATCCAAACACATGATCCACCTCCCAATGATCATTACTCATCTCAAAACACCAAAATGAGGCATTCCAACTCCTAGGACTTCATTCTGACCATTGATTAAATATTCGACCCATATGGTAAAGAAAATTATAATTCCATTCGAAATTTTTGACCATCCAGATGGGGGTCTTACAATCTCCCCACCATAACTCCCATTCTAGATAAGTCTCTATGGTAATATATTTGAACCATTATGCCTCGATTAGTTACCAAATTTTAAACTAACATCCCCATCCAACTTTCGACAGCTCAAAACACTATCATGGCATAACCACCAACATAAATCCCTCAATCAGCAAAAAACCCAAACTAATGGCCATTACCAAAATTGGAACACCACAATGGATGTAACATAATCCCATACATCTGAAGCATTTATTAGGGAATTACTCAAATAGTCTTTGATCTATGGTGATCTCTACCATAAGCTTCGATATATACCCATTAACTTTTGATACCTAACACTCTTTCTATTAGGAAAAACCAGCTGACCTTGAAACTCCATCTCTCACTAAGAACACAACCTAATTATCAACTCATAATTATTTAAAACCAATGATAATTTTGATAATCATCGACACCCATCCGTGTCATTGAAAACTAACCAAAGCAGATGCATACCCATCATATAGGTATGAAATCAGAATAACACGGCTTTACTCAAGAAACCATCTCAAAACCGAACACACACATTGTTCCCAAACAACTCCTCAAATGTAGCCTAAAACCTTATGCATCCATATTTTTTACTAAACCCAATCATATTATCCTGATTTTACTCATTTACAAGGAGCTCATATCCACCTTATGGCTTATCTCCACCTTATCTTGTCACTATATCCTTAAACTCAGAGGCATTCCATAACCACCCAACATACCCACTACAATATATAACCAAAAAACATATAGAACCACCTCAATCCCAAAGCCAATGCATGGATTGATCATTCATTATGGCTGATATATCAATTGGGTTCTTTAATGGAATTAATTATGCAAAACAACATTTTTTACGGGCATAAAAATTTTACCATGATTGATTTGTGGCCATATCATCACACATGCGACCCATCCAATAGGATGGTAGCACCATCATAACCAATAAATCACTACCTCCCTTAGGAGGGTTATCAACGTAATCCCAATCATGAGGAACTGACCACTACAGTTCATGATCTAACCATTTCTATCCCAAGAAGCTGTTATGGACCTCTCCCCCTCACCTATGCACCAAATGAAACACCTATTATTGCATGTTCATGAAAACTATGAATGTATAGTAGGTTATTTTCCAAAATCTAGTACTTTACAAGGGAATTGATCATAATCATTCAATTGTTTATATCTCACCCTATGTCACCTCATACACCACTTCATGAGTGTAACCTATAAGAGGCCACATATCTCACTGAAAGACAGCAGTGTAGCTGGGAATATAGCCAAATCTATTTTAGAACGACCAGGATGATTTCAAGGTATTAAGCATGATCATCAATAACTAATATAAAAATAATTTGTCATCAACAAATATCACCACCAATCATCAATTTATAAAGTCACTAATAATGGAAGGGGCATAAAAATCCACCCTAAATTTATCGGTCTCCCCACCCACTAGGTTATCATAATATCTTCATAATTCTTTATCCTACTCACAACTTCCTACCCAAATCACAAACCTCGAGAATATTCTCCAGTAACATCTGATCCACCATCTAAATGACATTATATGTCACCAATAGTTATGCCCCTAACATCTCATTAACTCCTAGTAATTACATGCTCTTGTGTAACCCTACCAAAAAATCTATTTCTGACTCTAGTAAGTTAAGATTTACAAAACCTAATCTCATAGTTCTTATCCAGAATCCATTCCTACCTACATACCTATATTAATTGATGCAAAACACCCTCAAAGTTTTTGAAAACAAAAAAATAACATACCAGACCCAAAAATCATTCTCGATCAATTAAAAACTAAATGTCATTCTGATAATTCCTTGACTACCATTTAAGATATATCTTCATTATTAAAGACACATCTAGAGTTAAGCAATATAGGAAGCAAACTGTTCCATCGCTTAGAAACCACATGTGTCACTTCTTCACCAGAACTCCAAATATTTCCCACCTCTCATAAAAATGGACAAATAAATGTGCCTAATACCAAAAACAAACTCTAATGTGTTGTTTTCACCCAAAGAAAACTTTTCCACATGAAACCACATTTCATAGAGCATCCCATGTGATCCTAATACAATTTATTATAAGAAAAAAAATACTCATCTACAAATCCATTACCTAGTATAGGCACCCAAACAAGACCAGACTTTTGGAAACCAACCATGAGGATAGCCTACTATCACTCAAGTTATCTTTCCCCAAACCAAAAGAATCCCATGTTCAAAAACCCCATACTTTATTTCACCCATTATGCTTTATTTTCAAGATCACAATCATGCATCTATGCCCCAATCACCCAAAATGTTATCATAACTCGTTCGACCCCTCTCAAAGATCATCTTAAAAAGGAAAACAACTTTATCTCCCTAATATGGAGTCACATAAAAAAGCCTCTAGAATATCATACCTAGCTCTACCAATCATGGCCCAAATCGTGTCCCTAGGTCCAACCACCTATGGGCTATGCCAACCAATCGAATAACATATCCCATAGGGAATCAATAAGCATTTGTATCATCATCAAACAAAATAAACAATACAGAACACCCCCTCTAGGTTCCCACAATATAAAGGTTTCACATACCAACCAAATTCCAACAACTAGGTCTCCACCCTATCGGAGCATCTACACATAAAAATGATCCCTGAAAGACCATAACACAAAACCACCCTTGAGGAAAAACCACCCTCAAGGGTCTAATGATTATAAACCCCTACTATACTGACACACCTAGGCAACTGCAACAACCATTCACAAGAACTTCATATCATTCTCTTCATTGAACATCTCACCATATATCCACATGTCTTTCTATCAGAATAATACTATAAAATCAGACACTAGAAGTATTATACATTGTGGATCTTATGTTCCCAAAATGATGCATGAGACACCTATTGCCTCTATAATCCATGAGTAAAAACCCAATTACATGACTTTTTATAATTTCCTAGTTCCCAAATTCCTCATAAACCATCAATTCCTAAAAATATGTTCATCGCTTAAAGAAAAAATCATATACACCCATAACATCACAAATATAGAACATCAATCACAACCCCTGGTAACATAAGCTTCCTACTAGAATGGGTGTTACTAATGCACCATCTTAGTATCCATTTCATGCTCACATCCCTATATATCTTTTCCACCAAACCCCCAAATAGTAAAATAATAGGAATGAAACTACTCTGGTACCACTTTGTAACATCCCAACCTTGGTGACACTAAACCGATGCCCAGATAAAGTTTTCCATATGACCTCATGTTTGGTTCCTCATACACAAGTGGTTTCTTACAAGTAGTGGGGGTCTAGGTAGATTTATGAGGATACTATACCCACATATTGGGGGTGCATAAAAAGAAATAAATAACTAAATATCAGATACATTATATCAACTAGAAATAATAAATAAGTGAAATATGCTATAATGAAATGAAATTCTAAGGGTTCCCGAAGAACCATGTCATACATACTACCAACTTCCCACTGGGCTGGTTAAATAATATACCAAAATAAGAGAAACTAAAAAAATGCTCAAATGCATCATCAATCCAAGCCTATCCAGTCATCTGATACCACTCGATCAATCCTTCTCGAACAAGACATACTCAACACGGGCCTAAGCCCAAACATATGTATGTAATAAACATATGGGAGACTCTGAGGTACCAAAATGAAATTGTGGTCCAAGAAGGGTGTCATTAAAACTCATTAGGCCACCACCTACAGTTTCTAATGCAAATACCAGTCAAAAAAACAACGTATACCAGTAAATAATGGAATAAATAAATAGTAAAAAAAGATATACAAGATAAAGAACATGTTATCTCATTTATTTCCCACTAGCCCAACGGTTCTAAGGTGAAACCCATGCCAACCAAACAAGAAATGAAAAAATATTCCTCCAAATCATAACACAAGAGATAAATCATATCTAAATCAAAAAAGGAGTTTTTTCATACTCAAAAATATTAGGGAGGCATAAAACATATACCCATAATACCCAACTCATGTACATATTCCCTTAGTACCCAAAACGTAAATCTGGCTCTGAAATCAAATATCAATATCAATATCAAATGTGGATAGAACCTTCATCCACCATCGAGTCATATACCACAATATAAACAATAATCATTAACATTGGGTCTATCAAACCCATAACAAAACATAACTGTAGTGTATGAAGTCTCAGTCCATCACCCATCTACAAATAACATTATTTGTTCCTTGAGCATCAGTTTGGACCATCCCATGGTAGAGGAGCATCATTCCCACATCCATTTATACATGTTATATTTTCACTTACTAGAGACTTAATCTAGAGGTTAAAACATGAAGTATACTATCAATGTCCATAACCATAGTTTGACAACATATCTGTAGCGTAATCCATGTTCTCAAAGTATCAACCCAGCTCTTAAACAATTCCATCATCGATTATTAAAATTATATTCAAAATCCCCATGGTTAATTACTTTCATTATAAAACCAAATTTATATTTAAACAATTTCAGATGAATGCATATTTTCAAAATCTTATTCAAACCATTTAACATCCAAACACACCCCTTTTTATAATTTCCATTTCCTTTTCTGATCCCAACATTTATCAAGATACCAATGGGACTTTAAATCAACACATGTCTCAAAAAAAATAGAACCCCTTTAAATTTCATAAAAAACAAAAACAACATATTTTTCAATGACTATAAGTTACAAATTTTAAGACATGGGTTTTCCTCATTGAAAATTAAACAAGGTCCAAGACTAGAATTTTTCATAAAAATCATTTAAAATAGCCATAAATACATTTTTAATTAATAGTTCACCACACTTCCTTTTCAAATAGATATTATAAACCCATTTGAAAACCACTTATTAAATACTCTTGAGTTAAACACCCCATTTAAAAAACATATATTTTTAAAGATAAATTTCCCACATTAGAAGCCACATCTGAATTATAATCCAAAACACACCATTTAACCCTTTAAAAAAGGTGTCATACGTCTTTATCTAAACCCCAAACCAACAAATTGCAGTTTTTAAAGATGGGATCACCCCATGGGTGGTTATAGGTCTGGTGTCACACCATCCAACAAATCAAACCGAATATATGGATGGTAAATGATATTAACCAAGGACCAAAATCTAATTATGTAACCCAAATAAGAAAAGGCACAAGAAAATTATTTAAGGAACATAATACAATCACATGAAAATAAATTAATATGAGAATGGATAAAGCTCTTAGGCTACCTACCTCATCAATGAAGATTACCAAAACATTTCCAATTCATTGAGACCTTATCAAGGCTCATCCCAACATCACTTAAACCCTTAAACATCCAAACATAGCTCATCCACAAAACACGAGATTTAGTTTCACACCATGAAATCTCAATTAATTAATAATAACAATTATTATCAATTAATTTACCAAAACAAAACATTTCATAATTCTTTAAAACTCACTCGTTCATCATGCCACACTGAAACACAAGAAAATTACTCACAAAAGACCCCCAATATAACACCAACCGCATTTTAGGTCAAATCCCTAATATTTGATACCAATTTTACTACTAATTATATTAAACCATTTGAGAAAACCAAATAAAATTCACTATTAGAACATATGTTAATAAAAACTATACAAAGATGTGTGGAATCCATCTCAAGATATCTACGATATAAGACAACTAAAACCCCCATGATAAATTTCAAATTACACCATTATATGGTGTAATCTTCAAAAAAAAAACTAAATATTAGAACCCCAAAATTATAGGAAAAGAATGATGAATAATAAAAGAGAGATAACTAGAGAAGAAAAAACACATCAATTCCCTAAAAACACCACAAAACCCCCATATTAAAGGTATCTAATAGGGGTAAGGGGTTTGGGTACAACTTGGTTTGTGTTACTAGAATGAGGGATAATGGGGTGGAGATATAGAAAAACCCATGGGTAATTTTGGTAAAAATTCACTTTTTAATGAAATATTTGTATCCTCACAATTTGACTACATGATTTTTCGAACTCTGTGCTAACCATGTGGTTGGCTCTATCCATGGAAACCACTCAAACTGTTTGGCCACATGGTTAGCTAAACCATTATCAATACATCTGCACCCCTATTTTCCAAAACTACAATATTTAAATGGTTGTTCCACAAGATTTTATAGACCACGTTCAAATTTTGTAATCAAAACTTCCTCTACTCTACAGTAAGATAAATGGTTTTTCTGAAATAGTATGCATCCCATGCACCTTGTCTCAAAACCTCCTCATCCTCACAGAGTTCCTCTTTTTTTCCTTGCACAGTTTACCCCAAACCGTTCGATAACCATGAAACTCAACTATTCCTAGTTAAAATTGAACTAAAACCATCATAATTATAATAGTGTCACACAATATCTAATAAAACATGCACACCAATCCCTACACATTTTTCAGAAGACTCAAAAACTCTATAATCATAATCTGAAACCCCTAAAGATTATCTAAACACCCCATCCACCTCTCGAGCATTATTACTCTTCTAAAAATACCAATTTGAGGTATTAAAAATCTTAGGAATCTATTTTTATACTTGATACTAGATTTGAACTCTCTGTTATTAAAAATTCAAATACGTATGAAATATTTTGACCCATCTAAATGTGGGATCATTCAATTATTAAGAATTCATATCTAGTTATTACCTTCTAACCAAGTCAACATGAATCTAGACCATATATTTTTTTATCATATTCTATAAAATAGCCACATCATTCCAAAAACCTCAAACCATACTCATAGATAAAAATTAGAGTTTCATATTGGGTCCTGATGTTTATCAGGGTAAGGTCTCATACCAAAACCTAGTTACATTATACCATGACTAAGTATCTACCCCCTTACTCGGGGTATATCCCTAAAACATCAACCCATCCACTATCATATAACATAGGTAAGGGTATTTTGAAAACATTATCACTTATAGGAATTCCTATAACTTCTCTGTATTTTGTTTTTGGAATATTGTGAGGATTATTTTCTGAGATAGGTGTTGATATGGTGTGAGATTTTGAAGCTCGGGGAACCGAGAAATAGTTTTTGAAATATATTAAATATAATTCACGCACAATATTACAAAAAAATTTAATAACAAAAAAATAGAGTCTCAAATCAGAAATTAGAGTCATCTATTCAACTCATTGGGTGGAATTTACCAGAGGAATTAAATAAAATTTGTCACCATCATGAGTTTCCATTTTGAAGTCACCAGATATTAAATAAAATAAATTCATTATTTTAATTCAACATGACGTAGTAACCTAATCCCTCTCCATTTAACCACGCATATGACCAATTCATTGGGTTGGCCACATAACCTTGATAATTGTGACATAGAATTGGAGAGAGCCTTGGAGAGTGATGATGATGGATCACAGATCATATATTACAACAAAATATGAGGATCTTTCCAATGATAATGATAACGATTAATTCTTCATTACTGATCGATCCACCTTGCTGTAGTACATTTTAATTATTTATATTTAATAGTGTTTTCTTATCCTATGATGAACATGAATAAATAGACCAATGAATGGATTTTATTTTCAATATTATTTTGGGTGTGTAATTATTTTGTGGGGATTATTGGGATAAATTATTTATTTTAATTCTAGATTTCTAATTTTCATTCTAACAACAACTGATTTAGGCTAAAGAAAATATGGTTGAGGTTTAATCCTATTTTTTGTGTTTCTGTTCTTTCTCTTACTATACTCCCTGTGTTTTTTACCGAGGTTTCTTTTGACCAGTGGTTGAACCAAAATTCCAAGAAAAACAAAATTGGGAATTGATTTATTGGTATAATAGATTTATGTTGTAGATATGGTCTCAGTATGACATGGGGATTGTGCAATGATGTTAAAGACATTGAATTAGTATTTATTTGGGGTCACCAGTTATAATTTCATCATGTGGATGCAGAGTGGTTTGATGTTAGAGTTTTCTCAGTCAATTTTAAGGGAATGAGATCATGTTTTCAGTATTGATCATGTTTGGTTGACTTAGATCAATGATTTAAGGTGAGAATCATAAAAGAAATTGACTTGGGAGCAGTGGAGGAGGAATCCTCTTAAATACACATGGGGATTGAAGAATTATTCACAATATTGTGTGGAATAGAATAACACATTATATGTGGGGGAACATATCTCTATGATAGGGTTCCATTTGAATAAAAATATCATACGGCCTGTAACATATATCACATGGTTTGTGACCCTTGCCTATCAACTCAGAGTCTACCTAGGTGGGTACATAGACACAGATATAAGTACATTTTCTTGAATACACTATATACTAATACATGGACATGGATATCTATAAACAAACACAACCATCCATGCATGGACATGGTTAGGAATACATGATCTTGGACACAGGCATGGTCCGTGTTACACGAGTAGAACCTTGTTTCTAAGGGACACACAGAATTCTAATCATACATTCCATATACTTATTCGAAGAAGAATTAGATATATTTTCTTATTTATGTTAGAAATATTTCAATAGGTTACATTCTGTCAATACTTTACCTGAGGGTTATTAAGGAATTGCATCCAATAAATAGGATGTAGATCCCCTATGAGGGACTTTAGTCTTTGATAGAGATGTGGAATCCCTTTGTGGGGCCCGAAGTGAGAAACTCTATCATTATCATTTACCTATAAGGGGTTCTTGGTATTATAGTGACTAATGCTATGATAGTGTCGATACCATACTTAGATAGTTAACCCAAATTGGGTTGTTGGTATACCCTATGAATTTGGGGTTGATCCCCATTTTATGTATCAATCTATTTAGACTTCGAGCGTGTACTTATGATGGGGAGACCTGATGATCAATAAATCTACTGTGGATTCCATCAATGCTATCATATTTATGGAGTGTGTTCTCTCAAACACATTATCAATGGAAAATTTGAGCATGGATCCTAGGCTAGAAATATGGTTGTGGATCTACTTGAGGTTGTGTGTATATATTGAGTATATTTGTAAGTTCTTGTTATATATGTTTCATTCATATACATGTGATGAGATAACTATAATTAATTAGGATTCTATATCCTTAGTGATTTTCAAGGTGTTGTACTGGGTATTATTATACTGACCCATCCATGGTCCTTTCACACATGTTTTGTGTTTTATGAAGACAACCAACCTTTTGATGGAGTCCTAGAGGGACTAAGACTAAGAGTATATTTTTTATCTAGACACGACAAGGTGTGTTATTGTGTTTACCTTGATAGCAGTCCTCACCAATTTACAGGTTGGAATTGTTTTCAATTTCTTTTTTATGTGATAATATTTCCTCCATTTTCTTTCCTGGGATTATTTTCGTACAAAAATAGTGGGATTTAAGTGTATGCCTTTATTTTAATCTCTGGAGTTACATTACATTATTATGTGGGATTGAATATTTGTGCATGTATACAGGTAAATTTGGTTAAGGCATCCAGTTTTTGTGATATTTCTATTCAAGACTGGTTTCTAGCACTGGTATTATTGGATGTGGGCTTGGAGTAGCTGTAGAATAGGCACCATTGGAACATATTTTTATAGAGTTATATGAGAAGATTCAATTATACCTTAGGAATATAGTATATGATATTAGTTTTGGGAAACTATGTTAACTATTATGAATATTTATTTCATGTTATAAACACTAATGTTGGTGTGGTTGCAGATGTATCCACACATCCCGAATATAATATCCTACTTGTTGACATGGTACATGTAGAAACTTGATGTTGGGAGGAATTTGGTACATGCATCATATAGGAAGGGGTTTTGGTTTTCAGGTCCTTCTTAATTAAGTTATCTAGATACACTCATCGACTTGAGAACATCTAGTTTATTTCAAAATTCCTTCATGATGTTTTCCAACTAGTATTCAGTAGAAGACTCAAGAGGATGGTCCCTATAGCAATGAGGCTTTGATTCAGTAACATGTTCAGTAGTTGTTACCTCCAAGTGGTGCAATAGTATTACCACCACCATTAGTGAAGTAGATATTACCAACTATACCAGTGGATGAGGTATATAGGTTAAGATTGATTCATGAGTTCTAGTGATAGTAACCCATTAGGTTCTGAGGTGAACCTGTCCCACATTAAGCATAGGATTTTCTTGAAAATGTGACATGGGTTTTCCATATTTTATGAACACATAAAGACCAAATGGTGGTCCTAGTAGTTATCCTTATCCATGAATTTTTAGGTCAATGGTGGGGCTTAGTGTCCTATTCGTATGATGAGGTTACTCTAATATGTTCATAGTTTGAGTTCCTTTTCAGAAAAAGTTTTCTATAGCTACATTGAGGGTTGTGTTCATCCAGTAACTTCCACATATTTTGTAGGGAAGTATTATTGTGGCCGAGTATTCATCAAAGTTCACAAACCCCTCTTGATACATGATTAATATGGTACATTATTAGTTTTTTTGGATCAAACTTTTGTGTGGGGACTGAACAAAGCCATATGACTATGTGTGATACCTCTATGAATTTTTACCATCGATGGAGTTCAAGAGAGTTCTTTGGATGTTGAGAGTTTATCAGTGAATTAGTCACAAATAGTTGGTTCTAGTAGTGTGCACATAGGATCCGAGACTTCTGTGAAATTTATCTGATGATAGACATAGGGACATGGATTTACAATATGTTTCAAGAGTATATCATAGGAGTGAGTGTCTATGATTAATGGATCAAAATATGGATCTTTTGATAATAGAGATAGAGGTGGTGGTACTCTTTCGACATTAAAGGAAATCATGTGTGGGACTGTTCAACCCATCATACCACTGATAGGGAGATAATGGACGGTCTCATTAGGTAGCGGTAGCAGCTGAAAAAAGTAGGTTCATAGTGAAATGGACATGAAAAAGGAGTTGGGAGAGCATCTTGAGTTGGTAGGCATCTTAACTTGTTACCACCACCACCCCCAGGTGGTCTTCACTCAGCTCAATGAGATGCGAGATAGGGGAGAGGGCAGCACTAGAGAGTCTAGGATTCTAAAATAGATGCTCTAAGGATGATATGAGGTATGATTTATGTTTTATCAATGTTAGCTATAGTACTAATAGACATAGGTGTGATCTATTACTTTATTAACACTTATCTTTTTTGAGACAAAATTAACTAAAACACGGCTTATACCCATGGTTACGAACCCTTGGTATATCCCATAAAGCCATGGTTATATGATATACCCACCGTTCTATGAACCATAGCTAAAAGATTTGTTGTTATAGAGATATACCCAAGGTTTATAGGGAAACCATGGGTATAACCTATGATATTTTCATCATTCCAACAATTTTAGTTAAGTAGAGGATATATATCTATACCCATAGTTTGGATAACCTTGGGTTTATCTTGTCCTAACCAAAACCATATACCCATGGTTCATTAAATATTGGGTATAAATATATATCCCAATTTGGAACCAGTAGTAGTTACAACCCATCCTAAATCAATATAAAATATAAAAATCCATAATACAATTTCAATGAAATACACATATTCTATATTTTTAAATAAACATACTTCTTGTAATAATATTAAAACAATGTTCAAAACTATAAAATACATATACATACATACAACATATAAATTCAAGACAATAAACAACATCCAAATGTATCCTTACTGCAAACTCCAAAATAGAGGGTATTCGTATCTCCCACATCACCGACATCCTCACCCTCATCACCATCAATAGCATCATCATCACCACCATCACCAAAAAGTCATCTGGATAAAAAACATTATCCTCATCATCTTCATAGCAACTAGGAGGCTCATTTAAATTATATAGGGCATCAAATAAAGAGAAAATATATTCCATACATGAATCAAAAGTAGTAGTAGCCTCTAGTGGACCTGGTGGAATTATAATCGATATAAAATTCATGATGGTTTATCTAATCAGTTTACTTCTATCATTCTTTGGTGAAGTTATTTTTTTGGACTCACCTTTTTCTACCTAATAATTCTACAGATTGGTGGTCTGAAAGGATGAGTGGTGCTCGATTATGGAAAATAACTAATGGGGGTGATGGTTTTCCAAGGTCTACATCGGGCACTCCCCTAGTGATATTCACATAATATTTGTCTCAAGTATTCATTTGGCCCAAATTTGTCATCTTCTTTCTGATCGAGGGACTATAAGAAACACGGTTGAAAGTATAAAAAAGATATTTAATACGGAAATACGTATCAAAATTTTAAATAACAAAAAAACATACAATGTTGTCTTGTGTTTTTCCATTTAAATAACTTCTATACTTTTTATTCATACCCAAAAAGTTAATTTTTCTTGAGGAACACAACCATTTAGAACCAATGGTGCTTTCTACAAATGAAAATTATTAGTATAATACTACCTTATAGAATAATATGAAAGGGATAAACCTAGAATGAATTAGAAATGTAGGAATTGAAGAAATATGAAAAATTAAATATCATATAAATATACATTTAATTATAAATTTAATACCAGTCAAATGACATAGACAATACATACTAAATAGCATGCATAAAATGGGTATGATATGAATTCCTCTTGTATTTTCATTTAGGTACAATTCTATTTGTGTTACATTATTTGGTTATTTAGTCACTTTGAAATATTGATAATTTGGTCATTAGTTTTGTTTTTTGGTTATATTTTTTTGGTAATTTGGCCATTTGGACATTTGTGAAATTGTATAATTCTATATTTGTCCATTTTTTCATTTGGCCTTTTGTCCTTTTGGCATTTTTTCCTTTTGGCCATTTGTCAATTTGTCCATTTTTCAAATATTACATGTGTATAATTATTCTAATTAGGCTAATTAATCTAACTAGTCCATTTATGAAAATTAGGCGAATTATTTTATTTAGGTCAATTAGGACAATTAGGCCATTTCTGCCAATTATTCCTTTTAGCTAATTTTCCCATTTAGGCCAATTTAGATCAATTAGAACAATTAGGCCATTTGTTTGGCCAATTTAGACAAATTTGGCCAATTATGACATTTATTTTTCTAATTTAGGCCAATTAGGACAATTAGTTAACTTTGGGAAAATTTAGGCAAATAAGCCATTTTGGTCAATTTAGGCCATTTAGGCAAATTTTGTCTAATTAGGAAATTTGGTCTAATTGGGCCATTTATGTGGCCCATTTAGTCCAATTAGTAAATTTAGTCCAATTTTGATAACTAGGACATTCATTTAGGCCATTTAGGAAAATTGGGCCATCCATACCAATTAGGCCATTTAGTCTAATTAGCTCTTTTAGGCTAATTTACGCCGTTTTAGGACAATTAGTAAAATATAGTATAACTATTATAATTAGGTCAATTAGACCAATTAAGACAATTAGTTCAATTAGGCTAATTCTTCCATTTAGAAAATTTTTGGCAATTTAGAACAATTAGGCCATTTAGGCCAATTAGGTCATTTAGACCAATTATTCCATTTAGGCCATTTAGTCCAATTTATCCAATTAAACCAATTATGAGAGTGGGGAAATTCATTTAGTCCAATTATACCAACTTTTTTCAATTAGGCTAATTTAGATCGTTTAGGACAATTATGACATTTAGGCCAAATATTCCATTTAGCCAATTATTCTATTTATGAAAATTAGGCTATTTAGGCTATTTAGTCCAATTACACATTCATTTAGGCCATTTAGATCATCTAGGCCAATTAGGACATTTAGGAAAAATTTTCCTACTAGGACAATTATTTAAATTGAGCAAGGCCAATTAGTCCAATTGACTCAATTAGTCTAGTTAGTCCATTTAGGTCAATTATTCCATTTTGACCGATGAAGAAAATTAGGTGAATTTAGTCCAATTATTCCAATTTAGACCAATTAGTCCATTAATTTCAATTGGACCATTTTATAAAATTGAGAAATTTAGTCCAATTAATCCAATTATGCCATTTAATCCCATTATGCCAATAATTCCAATTATTCCATCTTGTTTAATTAGGCAATTTAGGCCAATTATGACATTTAGGTCATTTAGGCCATCTAGGTTGTCTAGGACATCTGTTCCATTAAGCCATAGATCCATTAAGCCATTGAGCCATTAGTCCATTTTTGCATGAGTAAATTTGTCCATTTGGACATTAGGACATGATGAAATTAGGCCGTTAGTACATTGGGCTACTAGCCCATTAGTCTATTTATCCATTTTTCCAATTGGGTATGAAGCCATAAGGCCATTATCCCATTTAAGTCATTTAGGCCATTTAAGTCATTTAGTTCATTTGGGCTATTATACCCTTTAGGACCTTTAGGTCATTATTCCAATTCGTCATTAAGGAATTTGGGCATTAAAGAAATTTAGGTCATTTAGTGTTAGGTCGTTATGCCATAAGACCAATTGGTAAATTATCCATTAGGCTAATTGGCCATTAGGTTGTTAGAAAATTTAGGCCATTTGGATCTTTCGGTGATTTTTTCAATTAGGCTATTTTTCCCTTAGGAATTTAGTAGATTAGGATGATTGAAAGTTGGGCTAATTGGTTGTTAGGTTTTTAGGTCATTGGGTCGTTAAGTCATTGGGTCATTAGGTCATTAGGTCGGTTCAACCATTAGTCTATTAGGCCATTAGGCTATAAGGTAGTTATTCTGTTATTCCTATTGGATATTGGGTGATTAGGACAATTCCCCAATTGTCCATTTAGCTCATTTATCCCATTTAGGTTCTTAGACCATTTAGGCACATTAGTTAATTAGGCGGTTAGGTTGTGGGGTCATTGGGTCATGTTGCCGTTAGGCTAATTATCCCTTAGTCCATTAGGACAACTGGTTATTTGGATATTAGAAAAAAGTTCATTTGGTCCATTTAGGACATTTAATTCATTAGGCCGTTAGACTATTTGGTATGTTATGTCATTAGGCCCTTTAGGCAGTGATGCCATTAGGCCCTTTAGGTCATTTGATTGTTAAGCCCTTTAGGTCATTAGTCCATTTAGCCATTAGGCTGTTTGGTCGTTAGGACGTTTGGACATTAGTCCCCTTGGCTTATTGGATCATTAGTACATTCTTACAATTTCTTATTAGGACAATTAAACATTAGTCCATTTAGGCCATTTA
Organism: Viscum album; assembly: GCA_963277665.1. NCBI lineage: Eukaryota > Viridiplantae > Streptophyta > Magnoliopsida > Santalales > Viscaceae > Viscum > Viscum album. The sequence goes on along the minus strand of OY728131.1, from coordinate 1,220,084,118 downwards.
GGTTGTTTTTCTCTTTAGTTTGTTAGGCCCTTTAGGCCATACTCCCTTTAGACCACATTCCCTTTAAATTGATAAGTTGTTTGGTCATTTAAACCTTAGGTCGTTCTTCCATTAATCCATTATGAAAATTTTCCATTAGGCCATTAGTCCATTAGGACATTTAATTTATTTAGGCCATTTATTCCATTTTGTCTATTTAGGCCAACAGGTTGTTACACCCTATAGGCAGTTAGTCCCTTTCAGCTGTTAGGCCCTTTAGGATGATAGGACCAATAGACCATTAGGATGTTAGTTCCTTTAGATTTTTAGTCCCTTATTTTATTAGGATGCTAGGTGGTTAAAAAATTAGGCAATTAGTCAGTTAGGTGGTTAGGTCATCAGATAGTTACTTTGTTAGGTCATTAAATTGTTACGTAGTTAGGCTCTTAGGCAATTAGGAAGTTAGGATGATTAGGTCGTTAAGGCCTTATGTACATTAGGACATGTGTTCCTTAAATAGTTATTCGGTTAGGAAGTTAAGTGATTAGGTAGTTAGGCAGTCAATCTTTTTGGCGTTTAGGCAGTTTGGTGGTTATGCAGTTAGGTAGTTTGGCCATTAGGCTATTAGGCAGTCAGTCTATTAGGATGTTAAGATGTTTGTCCAATTGTCCATCATTTCACTAGGATATTTAGGCTATTAGTCCATTTAGTTCATTAGTACCTTTACAATATTAGGCTATTTAGTTCATTTTTTCTATTAATCCATTTGGTCATTTGTTTGTTAGGCCAATTAGATACTAGACTATTATGCCATTCGACCATTTGGCCACTTGGACTTTTGGATATTTTTCCATTATTCAATTTTTTTTCATTTAGACCATTTTTTCCTATTAGTTCATTTAGTCCAATATATCCCGTTTAGGGAAACTTCCGTCAATATATGCTAATTTAATCCAATTAGGAAATTTAGGCAATTTATTCGGCCAATTTTGGCCAATTACTCCTTTTAGTCCAGTAAGGTCATTGGGCCATTAGTCCATTAGGCCATTTGGACATTTGGAAAGGGAATTTACAACCATATATTAAATATATTTATGATAAGAAATATTAAACATCAACATGCAAATCTAATTATGTAACAATATAAATATTGATATTATTTATATTAATAATAAAGTACTTGGGGAATCTCATTCTTAGGCATTGTATTGTGCCCCAATGTATGAAAATACATCATTGAATATCTTTTATTTCTTTCCTAAAACCTCATAAAAAATCAATACATGTAATAAGAATTAAATTTTTTATATAACCATTAAATATTATGAATAACAGAAACTCATTACTCTTCCAATATGTGATCATTTTTTAATATTGTATTATTGGAAAATTGGAGAAAATTGGTACACCCTCTAAACCAAAACTCACTCTACTCTTTTAACCAACATATAACTCATGATTATATGATCTCCAAAACTCTCCATGATCTATTCACCATGAAACCTTATCATCTTAACCACTGGGAAAGATAAACTGATGATTCTATAGACAAGATAATTCATATAAATACAAAAGTAATATAGATATAAATTTACCAAATTTTCTTACCCATATATCATTCCACGATTTCTATTTGATTTCATTACTGATATGCCTTCATGAGAATAGTTGAACCAGAATGATATCTATTTTACTTGGATAAATATTCCATGAAACTTCTATAGTGCCTGATATTTTTACATATCATCTAATTATCTTCGTTGTATCCCACCATGATTTATGTATGGGGATTCCAAGATTCATGCATTTGAGTACACCCACATCACCTACTATAATCTCCCACGGAATAATTATAAAGAGGAAAAAATAAATAATTCACAGTACCATAGGGAAAAAATGATGTGATACAAATTGTCAAATATATAACTAAAAACTTGATGTCAGATGGTCATTTGGATCTAAGGGATCCATGGGCTATCCTAATTCAATATACTCTAAATGATGTGCCTATTCCAATGCATGATCTGGGTGTTCTTCATGAACTGGAGTGGAAGCATAAGGAACAGAATCATCAGATCTTGGATGGAGAGTTGGAAATGGAGGGGGCATAGACATGAAAGCATATGGGGTGTAGGGTTGGGGATACACCAATGTTTATGGATATAGATATGGTTAAGGTGGGAACATCCCTGGAGGTGGAATATACATGGTATGGGAATAAGAGGATAAATGATATGATGATAGAGGCATGGGAGGGGGGACATCTATGAAGGTTCTAGTAGAGGTTTGAAGGGTTTAGTAGATGGGGTGTCTACAGGTGGGTTATGGTGTGAAGGGGTATGACGGGTGCTCTATCTAGATCTAAGAGCCCCCCATCATGGACCTATAAAAGTAGCCTGAGTATGATCCAACACTTAAGTAACTAAATTTCCTTAAAAATTTAAAAAATAATGATAACATGACATTATATATAATTTAAAAGAAAAAATTACAATTATTATACAAACTAAGGGAACTAGAGGAGAAAACCTGAGTTCACAGATGCATCAATCATTATCAAATAATCGCTTCCTTTGAACATATTAAATATATTTCGTAATCTTCATAAGAAAGAAATGTACATGTTTTAGGGACATTTTTTATGAACAATGAATACAAAAAATAAGTGAAAGAAGTCATAAACAATTTCATAGCATGTTTTAGATACTATAATTTAAAACCAAGTAATAAATTTTTTAAGACCACATTCCAAACCTAGTTTTATTCCATGAAATAAATATAATTAAATGTAATTATAACAAACAATACTAAAAACATAAATATCATTGTAAATAGAATCTAATTTAAATTAATTATAGCAATACCAACCTTAGTATCCCACGTCAATGTAAACGGAATGAACTGGGAACATATATGATGTCTTCTATATGTTACCCCCACTAGTTTAGGTTCAAAATCAACTCTCACAATGGGGCAATTTAATTTATAAAATGAAATATTTTTTTCAACACCAATGGGGGCATTGATGGTGTTGATTTCATCCCCACAGTCAAGAAAAATATGTCTTGGGATTAAATCTATAGTGGCACCATAATCTCATCTCATACGATCTTTCACATAAAATACTTATTTTTTATTGATTCCAAAAAATGTTTTATCCATAAAAATGAATTGACTCAGGTAAATAAATATAAATTCATATTCATTAATTAATATACCAGGTCACATCATTGAATCAAACTGTTTACATTTCATTATAGTTACTCGACCATGAGATTAGTAATCCATTAAAAATATTTTTGCAACAAGTCTATAATAAGACAAATTTTTAAATCGAGGCCTACTACCTGATTCACTAGAATAACATTCCATTTTAGTAGTTAAAAAAATTCTGTCATGCTATGTTATAAGTTTCACTACCCGATTAGTTGTCACAAATTTATACTCATTGATTAATAAATATTTGTATTCAAGAACCCAAGATTTGGGACCAAAATCCAATGATTTTAATTCTTGAGAAATGGACTCAACTGGTAAACTCAATAACTAAAATATATGTGATTAATAAAATTATATGAATATATATATTTTAAATTAATTAAACTAATGGTCATACATTTGATTTCAACCATGTAGGAACCCTTTTCTATGGAATGCCACTCTCCTCAATGAAAGAGATCAATAAACTCTACTTAAAATTTTTTTATATTCCCTATATAAAATTATAATAAAATTTTTAGATATATGTGAAATTAAATAGAATTATATAATATGTAAATATTCAAATTACTTACTTGACATATTCATCGAACAAACCACAATTAAATTGTACTATGTGATGTACCATATCCTGCTCTTTAAGGACCAATATACCCATGTATATAACACAGTAATTCCTCTAGTTTGGGGAAGAGATAGAAATGAGGGATTAATTTTCCCATACTGATAATCTTCATTTATCGTTGTCTAGTTATGGATTTTTCTCTCATTAGAAAAATATATTGAAAAAAATTCCATACATTCTTGAGCCAGATAACCTCTAATAATGGAACCTGCAGGATGATTCTTTTTTCAGACGTAACATTTTATTGTGCATATATTTGTTTTAGTATGACACATCCACTAAAGAGAAAATGGTCCCCTAAAAAAAATTAGATGGAAGATGAAATGTTAAATGCAGTGTGTAAGTGAAAAATTATTGATTAGTTTTTTTCCAACTCACACCATATTAATGGTGCATCTTAATGCATTTTTATCATGTAATAATTGGATAATGTTTTAGCTAAAATGTCTATAAAAACTACCACAAGTTAATCATCTTCACTATTAATTTATTAGATACTAATGTATATATTGATATTGTAATCAATTCGTGAAGAAGGCTATGATAATCATGCATTTTTAGGGACTTCAGTTTCAACTCCCCCTTGTTGAATCATTTAGATATGTTGCTGAAATAGCCATCAAAAACCTTGATATTATATAATACTTTAAGAAATTTATTTTTCTCTAAATGTGTAATCATATAAGAAGTATAATAAATTTCTATTTTTTCGATATGCATAGGTTGGTGTCCTGGTCTAATAACCCAATCCAACAAGTCCCAACAAGATCAGATGTCATCTTTGATATCCCCCTTCATATTTAGAAGAATTTAGAGAAAATTTCACATATATTTTCTTCAATGTGAATTAATTCTAAAACATTTCATAATAAATTGGTATACCAATATGGAATATCATAAAAAACTGGTCTTTTCCAATTAAAAGTGGCATCAGTGTCAAAATTATTCCTCATTTTAGATTTCATCAGACCTTTACCAAATGAAAAACTAAAATATTTCAACTCATTAAGAACATTAGTTTTTGACATAAATTGAGGTGTCTATTCAATGTCAACAATATTATCAAACCTCCAATGATTATTTGTGTAATTATGATCCTTTGGAAGGAATCATCAATACCCTAGAAAACTTTTACAACAATGATATTTAAGCAATCTCGATCATTTATTCTTAAAAAAATAGTATGTGAAAATTTTCCATTTTTCCTCTAATGTAACATCATTGTGTAAGCATGAAAATAATTTATAATCCATATAAGGGTAGAACACACAAGAAATTTATTTTTTGAAAAACCATTGAGTATGTGAACACCCTTATCCCAAATCCACTTCAACGCTCTTATCAAAGATTATAAGAAGAAATCTATATCATATATACAATTAGAGGGTCCAAATATAAGTATACTCAAGAATGTTATAGTTTTTTTCATACAAATCCATGAAGGAATATTATAATTGTGAATAAAACCTATCCACATATTGTGAGTAGTAAGGATATGATAAAATGTATTAAAACCATCATAGCATTGACACAACCTAACATTACACACCTCTTTTATAAAATTGTGATGTTTCCATCAAATTCCCACCATGATAATCCATCAACAGGATTAAGAAACTCAACCCTACCTTTAGTTCCCTTAGAATCATTCCATCACATATTGGATGAGATATTTATAGACAATAAAAGCTTTTAAAGCATTGGAATCAATAGAAAGTGCCACATGACTATATTTGGAAGATGAGATGGAGTTCCATATACATATTCATTCCTTCATGATGTATAACATTATTTATAATCATTAAGGTCTACTATTTCATACCAAGATAAACTAAAATATTATACACAATCATGAGTTTTATTAGTATAATATCTGAGCTACTTAATTAACTTCCATTATTTATAATGACTTGTGGGAATATATGCACCATCCAAAAGAGATTTATTAAGAAAAGTAATAATATAATCAGTTCTCATATGATAGATTCCATACATTTTTTCCCACCATATAAAATCATTAAAAATTAATACTTTTTCATTTTACTACATTACTAATATACAGGAGTTCTGGTATGATCCATGAATATTTACACTCTCTCAATGTCATCATCTTCAGTCTTTTCCTCATGTGTATTGATATCTTTAACTTCTTACACTATAATAATATATCTTTTATGATGATGAATACATGTAAACCGATCAAATATTAAATTATCCAACCCACTTCTTTCATTTGGTTCATGAATAATAGAATATTATTTCAAATTTCCATAATGATAGATAACATAATAGTTTTTTGAAATCTATATTTCTTATAAGGTATTTATCATTTTCTCATATTAACAATGGTATTCCAAAAAAATTATAACACGGAAACTATGTATGATCTCTATCTAAAACATTGTTAATTTAAAAATAGAAAAATATCCATATTCTTTCAAAACATAGTTGAAATCCAATCGGTATGATACTTATCACTTATATATATTCTATTATAGGAGAAAAATTATGTTCCAATAAAAAATATAAAACATAATTACAAGAATCATTCAAAAAAATTTCAATATGAATTTTAACATAGAAACTATGAATCTTTAAAAAAAATATTTCCAAAATGTTATAATAGAGAAGAAATCCTGAAATGTTATGATATTTGACATGCGATAAAAAATTTGATAGAAAAAATTATTCATATATAATTAGAAATGATTCATTTTTTAATTCCAATTGTAATTATAATCTGAAATACATGTCATGAATGGGATAAATTATATAACCATAATACTTGAATAATTAAAAGATCGTGTTCAATGAAAATATATATATATTTTTAGATTCATTTTGATACAACAAATAAACTAAACCATTTCAATACATTATATAAAAAATCCAAAATAAATATTGGAAATATTATTTGAAAATAATCCTGGGTCACAAAACTATATAATAATGAGTGAAAAAAATAAAAAAAAATTTAAAATATTTTTTATTTTAATATAACTTCCCATACAAAAAAAAATCATTGATATACAAAAATATATAGAAAAACTCCACAATAATTTTCAAATATAATCATATAACAATTTATTTCATATTATAAATCATGTGTAGTAACATCATAAGAATATTAATAAAAATAAAATCCATGGAAGAGACTACCTACCAAAACTAATACTAATTAAACCTCGTATAATGAATAAATCAATTTCTATAACCAATTAATTGAAAATGAATCATCTCCAGAAACAAATAAAAACAAATATTCCAAAGAAAACCGTGGAAATAACTTCTAATAACATCTATAAATCAAATTTAACAAAACCCATAATTTTTGTTACCCAATAAGTGTTTGATTTCAAGCCATATTAAATAAATATGAAGAATAATTTAGAAAACATATTACCACCTAAAAACAATTATGAACATTTTTTAAATGATCATCCTCAAACTCATTTTTCTAGATCATATAGAATCATCATCACCTTGACTGAATTTTACATTTATATTATAAAATTAAATCTATATATCTTGCACAAAGGGGGTATATAGGTTTGAGAAAATAAACATACATAGTTGGAAATTGATTATGGTAAAATACCCATGTCATAACCATATATTCAAAATAATGTAAATGTAAAACCATAATAATTATGGTTGAAATTAACAACAATGTAGCAGTATTGGAAAGAATATACCAATACTTACATCATGTATATAAAATGAAAAATGAAAAATTACCCACAAATACACAACAACATAATACTAAAACCTCATCCAAATTATAATCATTAAACCAAAATCTCAAAAATAAAACATCTCCCACTAATAATCTTATTTCAAATAATCCAGAAGAAATATAACCTAACTTTATCAGGGTTTTCTTTCCATAAATAAATAAAATTGAAAAATTAATAAGAAGAATATGATAAGGATTTGTTAATCACTATCAATGAATATTGGAATCAGAAATTCCCAAAATTGAGGGAGAATGTGGGATGAGGAGAGTTGTCAATATGATAACCCTGATGTTTCTTAAACATTGATTAATTAATTATTACATTATAATACTCATAATAAAAACCATAAGATCAAAATGTATAGTGTATTTCGGAATTTGGTACATTAAATAACAACAAAAACAATGAATACATCTTCTTTATAAAAAAATCCATAATATTACCATATTATTCCTTAAAACCTAAAACTATATAGGACAACCTGGGGACATGCATAAGAAAGGGGTAAGCTATAAAGACCAGTAAGGGAATAAATATATAATAACATAAAGAAATTAATACATTTTAGTCAATAAAAATATCAACGGGGAATAAAAAGAGTGAGAATCATAAAAATGAACAATGAGGCATGATATAACATGATATCATATAGGTAACATGAGAAATGTGGAAACAATATAAAATACAACATCATAAACATAGGTCAAGGATAAATTTAATGAAATAATGATATAAAAATAACTTTAATGGATTTTGTTAACTCCCTAATCCATTTTATGAATTCCAATGTGATTAAAACATTACCCAATTCATTGGAGTGTTGTATAATTTTGGGTGCACCCATTACTTTCATTTCATTCTCATACTAAACTGTGCCTTATAGATCGTAAATCATGGAATCATTTATCATCATATTTTATTCCATGATCAATGATTTTTGAATAAATACATGTAATTCCACAATCAAATAATTATAAGTGTATAAATGTGAACACCCTTGATATGAAATGGGTATGGGTAATCCCTAAACATTTGTTTGGCATCGTAAATTGTGGTGAAATTTTAGCAGCGTAACGACTTTACATAATGATTTATAAAATGGGTTGTTGAGAGATAAAAGGGTGTCTCATAATTTTTAAATAAAATTTAATGTAATAAATATTGAAAAAAACATATCCCAATTTTATGAATTGGAGATAAATGAAATAATATAATGAAGAAACTTGAATAAAGTGAAGGAGAAGATCCCTTACCTTGACAGTGTGATACCAAAATCCTGGAAGAAGATTCTTGAGAGCTTGAGGGAACCATTGGAGGACTCTATATGTAAAAGGTATGTGTACATATGCGATCCATTTTTTAGTGAAGGGAAATGGGATGTTGGGGGGGGGGTTATGTAGGGAAATATTTGGTAATTCTTTATTATTTCTCAAACTTAGGTTTTGGAATCTATATAATAAAGTAACCAAAACCAAAAATATTTACATGGTTGTTTCCCATGGTTTTTGAAAAAGGGTGTTGGTATTATTTATTTTATTATTAAAATGGATTAACCAATTAATATAATACCAATGATTTTGTGGATGCGAGTCGTGTTTATGCAGAAAAGATTTTAAAACATTAAAATATATTATAGGTTTTGGGAGATTCATAAAGGCTTTGTTAAATTAATAAATTAAATTTAATATTAAACTATTTAAAATTTAAAACATAGTTTTCATCATTTAGACCTTTTATAGTATTCATTACATCATATTTGGGTCATCATGATGTCATAATACACATTATATATTTATACCATATTTAATTTTTAGCAAAAAAATTGGTTGCCTCATAAAATTATTAAATATTAACCATTGGATAATTATGAATTCATGATTCAATAAATAATAATTATTTTATCCAAATAAATTCTTAATTATTTGAATTTATAATTTTAAAATAATTATTGACATTTATCAAGAAATGTTGGGTTTTTGACAATAATAGTTTTCAAACCGTAAAAAAAATTACATTGGTATTCATAAAAATTATATTATCATTTATATTTAATAAAAATTATTTAACAATAAAATTTTAATAAAATATTATATATTTCAAAAATTTATTATTTCATAAATCCTTTAATTGAATTTGAATATTATGCAAAAATATTTTTTGGGTTTTATTGTATCAAGATAAAAAATATTATTTGGTAAAGTAAAAATAATAAAATAAAAATATATTCATTTTTATATAGAATATAAATATTCATATTATTAGGGTTTTGATACATATCCATTTAACAGAACGGAAAGATCCCTTAGAGTAAGGTGTGCGGTAGGGAGACTTTTTGGGGTGGTTTGGCATATATGATTTGGGTTGTGATCTTGATGAGATTGAATATATATTGTAAATAGTTTCAACCATTCTTAAGTTACAGGATCTCATCTCAAGATTGGTCATGGTAATACCCTAGTGTCGTTGTATCCCTTGGAATCTAAAATAAATAGCCTTCATCGGTTACCATCTTACAAGTTGTGTCCATCACTTCCTTTGTATGAGTCAATTGGATTTGGTAAAATCCTATATTTATACTAATCATGTTATCACTATTCAATGGATTTATTATAAATGGTAATTATGCTTAAAAATATTTTAAATATTATTGTATATAATAAAACTAATGAAGTGAATTTATTTTGTATAACCATAATACATTATTATACATTTAATTAAATCACAGGGGAAATTTTAATTATAAATGTCTGGGTTTGTTATTATATCCCCCTTCAAAAATTTCACCCTTGTAATTTTCATTTACTACAATAAAATAGATGAGGTTAATAGTATTTTTTTGCTTCCTCTAGTTCCCATATCACTTAACCATACTTGTGGTTTCTCCATTTCAATTTGACAAAGAGCATTGAATTATTTCGTAGAACTTTGCCTCTATGAACTTATATCTTCACTAGCCAGTACTCATACGAGAGATCATAATATAATAGGACCACCTCTAGATTCAGACAAGTGAGGGTTCTGGTATGTACTTCATCAATTTGGATACATAGAATAAATCATGAACATGAAATAGGTTAGGTGGGAGTGATTGTTGATAATCCACCTGTCTAATGTGATCAAGGATCACAAAGGGACCGATTTATCATGGACTAAGATTCCATTTCTTCCCAAATATCATGGATTTATGAAATTAAGATATAAGTTTGAATACCTTGTACCTAACCTCAAAATATATGTATCACTTATTATTTTTAGCATAGTTAATTTTTAAACTCTAAGAACCCTTGATATGCTGCTAAATATTTTTGACCTTTTCCATCATTTCCTCAACCATTTCAGGACCTAGTAGTTTGGGTTCCCAAACTTCATCCAAACATGTAGGTGTTTTTCATATATTCCCATAAAGGGATTCATATGGATACATTTGGATAATTGATTAGAAACATTCATTGTCTGATCACTCAACTAGGGGAAGATATTGATCCCATCATCCTTTGAAGTCAATTGACCATGCTATTAACATGTCCTCAAGTTTCATGATAGTATTCACAGACTAGACATCAGTTTGAGGGTCATAACCCATGATGCAGTCCATAACAATATATATAGAATTTTTGATACTCTTTCTGAACATAGAGCTAAATATTAGGTCTCGATCAGATACAATTTATAGTTGTGTTCTATGAATCCTCCCCACATCTCTAATTTATATCCATGTAAGTTGATCAAGTGAGAAGTACTCTTTATTTTAATGATGCTTGTAGTATTTTTAAGAAAATCCACCACAGAAAATACAGAATTATTTACCCTTTATGTCATCAAAATATGTGTAAAAATTTCCATGGTTATGTTTTTTCACTTCCATGTCGGTATGGCTAATGGTTACATCATCCCCATTGCTTTTTTCCTTTCCACCTTCACTTATTCACATACAAGACATCTTGATTTATATTTTGCGATCTATTTATTAATATATTCCCACCAATAATTATCTCAAAGATATTAATACAACTTTTTGATTCATGGGTGGATGGAGAATATTGGTTTATGTGTATAATACATCAACTCCATTAATTCCGTGTTTGATGGAACACCTATTCGTTACCCAATTCTCACAACACTTTCATTAGCATTCAACTCAAAGTATTTACATTATATAATAACTTTATATTTCTTATGAATTACCAAATCACCTATTTGATCATCCATTATCTTTTCTATAAGGCACACTTTCTAAAACATTTGGGAAAAAGATTGATGAGTCCCTCCCTTTATGATTCCCATGTCCATTATTTTTAAGTCTAAGAAGATCGAATCCATCTCAATTCTCATTAATAATGAAATTTATTGATCCATTATTCTTAGAGTTTCTTACACTTTAGTTTCCTTCCTAGGATGGTATTGGATTGAGAATTCATAGTCCTTGATTAGATCTAACCATCTCCATTGGTGCATACTCATCTCTTTCTGTGTGAATATATACTTGAGGCTTTTCTAATCCCTATATATTTCATACTTATACCCCAATAGATATTTCCACCATATTTTCAATGAAAATATCACTACATCTAACCAAATATAATGTGTTTGGTAGTTTTGTTCATGAAATTTTAATTTACACAAAACATAAGCTATCACTTTTTCATTCTGTATTAACTCACAACATAATTCCTTCTTTGAAGAATCCCTGAATATCATGAAAATTTATTCACTCTTGGGTAGTGTAATTACTAGTGAAATGATAAGAATATTTTTAAACTCCTTAAATATATCTTCAAATTCATCATTATAATAAATCCTGACTACCTTTAGTGCTGTCTTGGTTATTGGGTTTGACAATCGTGAGAAATTTCTCACTAACCGATGATAATACCCAGCAAATCCAAGGAAACTACAAATTTCTATCACAGATGTTGGATGTGGACATCCTTAAATTACTTATATCTTTTAAGGGTTGAAAATATCCCATTGATTGTGATATTATTCCCTAATAATGATACTTCCCTCAACCAAAAATCAAATTTATTATACTTTGCATAAATTTTTTCCTTTCATAAGTTTTTTATCACAATAATCATATTTTCTTCATTTTCCTACATTCTTTCTGAATATATTACAATATCATTTTTAAATACTATGAAAAATTTATCAAGGTAATATATGAAGACTATATTCATTAATTATATGATGATTTATGGGTTATTAGTGAGTCGGAATGGCATTACTAAGAACTCATAATGGTCATACCTCATTCAGAAAGAATTCATAGGGATATCCTCCTTCACCGTTACTTGATAATATCCCAGATGATGATCCACCTTAGATATGTATTGTGCTCTATGTATCTGATTGAATGATTCATCATTTATAGGTAATGTATAATTGTTATTTATCATGATTTTATTGATCTCATGATAATCAATACAAAGGCGCATTGACCCATCCTCCTTCCTGATAAAGTGGACTAGTGAACCCCAAGATGAAGCACTTAGAAAAATGATCCTTTTATTTAGATTCCCATGTATTTGTTCCTTAAAATCCTCATGTTATACAACATTCATTATATACATAGTCTTGGATAATGGTAATTACCAAGGTATAAGCTCAATTAAAAAATCAATCTATCAACTAGGAGGAAGACCATCCAACTCTTAGGGAAACTCTTTTTCATATTCCATTGCAATGGGTATGTATTCAAGGAAGATCTTATCTTGAGACTCAATCATTTGAGCTAAATAGAGTTTTTAATTGTGAAGTAATATCAATTTTTGTGATTTTGGTGCTAAATAAGATTCATCCCTCCCCTTACACTTGTATTAAATTAGAGGGTGATTCACAATACATAGAGTGACTTTCTTCTCATTATAATTTATGTTTTATCTATATAATTAAAGCCAATCCATCCTCAAAATTACATATAATTCCACTAAAGGGAGAATAACAAGGTTATCTGGGAATTATAGACCCCAAATTTAGATAGGGGTGGACTTATACACTTGGGAAGAAATAATTTCTTCATTTTTTATTTTCAAAAATAGATCTACTTCTATTATTTATGTTGGTGTTTGAATAAATCTTCGAAACATCCATGATATTAAGTAATGTGTATAAATAGAATAAAAATGTATGTTTTCTATTTTTGAATGGATAATTATAATATCTATCACCACTTTATTTTCTAGATAAACATCGGTTGTTTTGATTGAATAATCTCATCCTTATTGCCTTGGAGGTGGTTGGTTGTCTCTGAAAACAGTTTTATTAGTACATTGGATTGCAAAGTACCTAGTTCCTTGTAGCTAAAACACTGAATAATGCATCGAGGGTTGACTAGATCATTCCTTTCCTATATCACATTATTGTGATTCTCCCATCAACTGTCTCTATCTAGGTGTCCTTCCTTCTTACATCTAATGAATCCTCCCTAGGCAATTTACGGGGTGCCTCTTTCGGTTCTTTTGACATGTGGGATGCTGAAAATTTTTAGCATCATTATATTTCTCAGTCAGACCTACAGAATTAAACACCACTTTCCAAACCTTATCCCCATTATTCCCTTAAATTTTTAGATCTCCATTTTAACTTTTATAAAACATCGGATAATTTCCTCAGAGCAATTAAAGTCTCAGATCACCAGGGATTTTATACACAAGGTTTTATACCACCAATAAAGAATTTAACCATGAATTTAGGGGTAAGAAAAACTATGAAGGAGTATTTTTCAAGTCTTTTGATGTTTTCCATATATTCCCCAATATATTCTTCATCTTTTTTCTCTAGTATAAGAAAATCTCTATCCATTTCTGTTTGATAGTCCGATAAAAATATTTATCAAAAAAATTTCTATAATTCCATCCACCCATTTTCTTTGATATTTTACTTGAGATTTTTATTCTTAATCAATTTACATCACTTATCATATTTTCCCTCCAAATGTTAAAAAACAAGTAGAACATTATTTTTCTCGAAACTTTTAATGATGGAGAAGATATTCTCAATGGATTTGATCCATTTTTCCAAGATTAAGGGATTAAATGATCCATTTAATGTTGTAGGACTCTGTTGCCTAAAGTTGCCTAAAGATATCAATTATAGCATGTTCGTTCTTATGTGGAATATAGAACTCATCCTAATCAATATTTATATTTAGAACCTGATTTGACAGAGAGAGTATAATCACATTCCTGCTCCCATCAGGGTGGGTATCTTGTTTGGGAAGTCATCACATTATCCTTCAAAATGTTTTTAATCGGTTCCTCATATTTCTATACATTTTCCCAAATAATGATAAAATTAGGAATGAGTACTTTTGAACTATTAAAAACATAAAAATGATTTCAATGAAATTAAAAGTATAACTTATAAATGAAATTTATACCTTAACTTATAAATTTCTAGGATTTAATATATGTTATCCATTATCAATTTCCTAACATGAACTCTTATAGGAATTTTATTCCCATAATAATGGTTAATAAAGGTCTTGTGAATTTTAAAAATAATATCCCTTTTTATTTTCAAACTAGGTGTATAGAAATGGTCGTTATCATGCAGCAGTTTCCGGTCGAGACTAGCTCAACACAGTGTTTTTGAATTTTACCCCTTTATAAATCTGTTCTAGAGCCACATACACTTGTAGTATCCATAAAGTGATGTATTTTATTGATAAACAACTTAATCTATACTTTACAAAAAATAGGGATGTTTAATTATACATAGTTTTATCCCTAACGCTTTCACTAGAGTTTTATAATCCTAAAACAAAAAATAACAAAACATTTCCTTTGATACCAACTATGAAAAAATTTACTCATTATTATTCATTAATTCCATATTTGTTACATATATCTACACATAATATAACCCAAAATATTGATAAGTATAGTTTATTTAGGAATTATGTACATTAAATAACGAATTAAAATACAGAATGCATCATCTTTGTAGAAAACTTCCTTGACATGCTAATATTATTCCTTTGTAATTAAAACTGCATGGGAAAACCTAGGGACATACATTAGAAAGGTGTGAGATATAAAGCCTGATAAGAAAATAAACATGTAATAACATGAATAAATTAATAAATGTTCGGGAATAAGCATATAAATGTGGCATAAAAGGAGTGATAATCATAAACATGAACAATGAGGCATGATATAGTATGATAATCATAAAGGTAGCTTGGGAAATGTGTAAATAACTTAAAACATTGCATCATAAATATAGGTCAAGGATAAACACTAAGAAATCATAATGGAAGACTTCCTTGATTTATTAGATTAACTCCCGAATCCATTTCACGATGTCTCATGATACTAAAACATTACCCAATGTATTGGAGTTCTATATAATTTCGGACACACTCATCACTTTCATTTCATTCTAATGCTTATTTGTGCCACATAGATTATAAAACCTGGAATTATTTATCAACATATTTTATTCCACAATCATGGAGTGTGAAATAAATACAATTATATCCCTAATAAAATAATTACAAGTGTATAAAGGTGAACATACTTGATATGAAATGGGTATGGGCATTCACTTCACATTTAGTTGGCATGGAAAATCGCAGAGAAATACTAGCAGCATAACGACTTTACTTACATATGAATAAAATATGTTTATGAGAGAGAAAGTGGTATATCATCATTTTTAAATAAAATGGAAATTTTTAGAGATGTGTAAAAACATATCACAAACATTGTATTTGGAGATAAAAGATGAAAGATAATGAAGAAAATTGAATAAATAGGAGAAGGAGATGATCCTTTACCATGAGATAGTGATTCCAAAATCTTGGGATGAGATTACTGAGAGTTTGGGGAACCTTGTGGTGACTATATAGAGAGGAGGTCAAATTAATTACATTATCTCAGTATTATGAGTGAAGATAAATGAGATCTTGGGTGGTTTTATATAAAATATGGGTGGGGATTTATTAATTATTTCTCAGACTAAGTTTGTGGACTCTATATAATAAAGTTACCAAAACCAAAATCCTTCCATTAATTTTTCCCATGGTTTCTACCAAAGAAGGTTGGTTATAATTATTTTATGAGGAAAATGGAAGAAACTATTAATATAATATCCTTTATTATGTGTTAATGAGTCACGTTTATAAAAGAAATGATTTTATAACCATAAAATATATTATAGGTTCTGGAGGACTCAAAAAGGATTTATAAAATTAAATAAATAATTATAATATTAAATTAAATTTTTTTAAATTAAAACATATATATGGTATTGGATTAATTTTATAGTATTTATTACATCATTTTTGGGTAATCAAGATGTCATAATACGCACTAAATATTTACACCGTATTTAATTTTTTCCCAAAAATTTGATTATCTCATAAAATTATAAAAAATTAATCATGATATAATTCCAATTTTATGATTCCAAATATAATATTTATTTTATCCTAATAATTTTCTATATATTTTAATTTTCAATTTTAAAATAATAATCAACATTTATTGAGAAATTCTGTGTTTTTTGACAACAATAGTTTCTGAACCCATATAAAAATTAAATTTGTCTTCATAAAAATATATATGATCATTTATACTTAATAAAAATTATTTAGAAATAATATTTTAATAAAATATTATCAATTTTAAAAATCCATTAATTCATAAATTCTAATTTGAATTTTAATATTACCCAAAAATACACTTTGGGTTTTATTTAATCAAAATTAAAAATCATTTATAATGTGACAATAATAAAAATAAAAATATATTCATATTTTTATGAAATATAAATATTTATATTATTAGGTTCTTGTTAAATATTACTTTTATATACCAATATACTCAATAAGAGTAAGGTGTGTGATGGTGAGTCTTTCATCGGGTTGTTTGCCTTATATGGGTTGGGTCGTAATCTCGATGAGCTTGAACTTATGCCATAAATGGTATCGCTTAAGCTTAGATTGTTGGATCTCTGATTGGTATTGGCCAATTTAAAATATCAATGACTCTATCTCCCTAAAAACCACTAATAAATGTGATTTATAGGTTATGGCCCTATTGGTTGACTCCATCACTTCCTTTGTCTCAGTCAATTGGATTTGTGAAAACCCTATATTTATACTAATCAAGTGCTCAATGTTCAATGGATATATTATCAATAGTAATGATGGATAATGGTCTTTTAAATTCAATGGTATCTATTAAATCCAATGATGTGAATGTGTTTTCTATAACCATAATACATAACAAGACATTTAATTAAATCACATGGTTAATTTTATTTATAAAGGTTCAATTTGTTATAGTCCATCATCACTCATATGAGGGAAGAACATATCTTTAAGGGGGTGATATTCCTTGAAAATTAGAAGTGTAGGGGTGGGAGGTTTATAAGTATGTGGGAAATATTATCTAATAAGATGTTGTAGTAGTGTTATCAAAAATGGTCAAGGTTATGTAATATTGGGAGACACCCAAGTGTGTGATGGAGGTGAGGATCTACCTTGAGTTACAATGATACTATCAGAGGTTCATACCTAATTTCATAAGGATATCCACTCTATTGACATATTTTATCCAAAAATGGGAAGCATTTCATGTGGACATAGAGGCTTCATCAAGCTTTCCATGAGTTGAGGCAAAGATTTTCTAGATCTCCTATCTGGAGACTGTCAGAGGAGGGAGTTGAGTATGTCTTTTTCTATAATGCATTTGGCACTGGTATTTTTTGATTTAGAGGTAGGAATTGATTTCCTATGGTTTACATCATTTTCAAATACATGATAATAAATATGCGATCCAAGATTTGGTATCATTAAATGTTGTCTTCTTAGTGAATCTAGGGTGACACTACCTGATGTGAGAGATGTTTATATTCTATTATGACTATAATATTTTCAATTATATTTTTAATACAATTATATTAACTTGAGAAAAATTTATTGGATATAGTTCCTCCAAGATTATGACATCATGATTGTATATACTCATGGGAAGGGGGATATGGTAGAAGATGCTAACATCATAATATATTTTTCACAGTTGTTATGTGAGGCATCATAGAAGTTAGATTCAATACAGTTATCCTTTATTAATGGGAATGGGGAAGCATACCTACAGTCTATGGATTTTACCCATATCCTTTTATAGTGATTCAGGGTAGCACATATTGGGGATACCAATTGTGATTCTCTACGTAATCAAATATCAACTGAACATCCACCTGATGCGTTTTCAAAAGGTGTGGATAATGTTATTATTGTTAGACGATAGATGATGGTACCGATTACATAGAGAGAGGAGGTGCTGAGGTAGATCCATACTTCACCCTTAATGGTAGAACCATGTGTGAATAACATGTTTGAGGACCATTGGTGGTATTTCTAGTGTCCAAGGATAAAGAACAGATTTGAAGAGTTTGTCTCTCAATTCCCTACATTCCAATAAGTGAGGGGTGAGAACTAGGTTCCAGTGGGTTTAGCTCAACCACTTGAGGCACCATAGTACAAGTGTTATGGGGTATCTGTAGAAATTGTTATGCAGTTACCACATACATCCAGGATATGTGATTCCATCTAGGTGATCATAGACCAACTCACCAGGTTTGCCCAATTCATAACTATACAATAATAGTGTTCAGTTAAGAGATTTGGAAGATTGTACATGAATGAGATGGCCTGACTCCATGGAGTTCCCTTAACTTTAGTTTTTAACCTTTTTTCAAACTTCACATCTTGATTATAGAAGAGATTAAAATAGGCCTTTCTAACTCAGTTGTGTTTAAACAAGGATTTTCACCCATAGACGAATGACAAGACTGAGTGGGACATTTATCAATTGGAGGAAAATCTATTGGATTGTATGATGGATTTTGGCCAAAGTTGGGAGGATCAACTACCCATGGTGGAGTTCTCATACAGAAAATGCTACCATTCCACCATTGTAGTGGCATAGTTTGAGGCTTTTGATGGGAGCCCTTTTCATCTACATTTTGGAATTATTTTTTAGGGTATGTTCCCTTGATCCATTCCCTAAGGGTTTTTATGGTATATTTTCTATTTCATAGGATTTTGATCCCCTCTGAGGCACTTCAGTCTTGTATAATGTTGTGGAATCCCTTAATGAGTTCTGAGGTGATATCCTCTATCATAATCATTTCCCTTGATAGGGTTTTTGGTATCATCATGACTAAATCTACACGGACATAAATCCCCCACTTATTGAGTTAATCTAGATTGGGTTGGGTACTTATATACTAACCCGTTCCTGTATTTTCTCCCACGTGTCATGTCTTATGAAAATGAATAACCTTTTGACAGAAACATAGAGGGACCAAGACCTACCAGAGCTTAGGGAGATTGACAGACCAAAGTGTGTTAATATAGTTACCTTGAAATAATTCCTCACCAACTTTATAGGTTGTGTAACGCCTTGAACACAGTTACCTAGAGTCGGTGCATTATTGCGTAACATTGGCATGATCACAAAAGATCAAGTCTCGAAAGACCGATTATTTTAGTAGCCTTGGAAACACTAGATACATTCATAAATGTTACATTAAATCATAAAGTGAAAAACTATAATATCAAAGTCTCCATAGTCCACACTCATATCCTCTTCTGACTATCCCTGCAGGTCATTCATAAAATACTTCTTCACATCTTGGAAAATATTAAAACATTGAAAGGGGTGAGCTCAGATGCTCAGTAAGGATAACAATATTGCGAAGCTTTCATAAATAAACATTAACATTTAAGGAAATGTATAAATAAAACAAAAGCCTTTTTAAACTTGAACTTCAGCATAATATGGCAAAAATAAAATTAAATAATTCCATTTACTTACTCACATGGATATTCTACTAGTCGAATAATCACATGCAATATCAATAACCACTCTCATAATTTTGGAATGCATAATGCCAGACTATCATAACCACGTAGCCAAGGCCTCGTGCCAAGACTTAAAATAATATTTTGTCAAGGCCTCGTTCCAAGACACTAGTTTGTCTCATGAGACCTACTGATGCATCGAGGAGCTATAGCGGGCTCCACCCGTCACTTATTAAGTCCAATGCATTCATCATATGAACAGGTTTAAACATATCATAAACCATAACATAATTGTATCACATAAAACATGCATAAAGAAAAAATAATATTTCCACACTTCAATCACAATATATAAATACAACACATTGATATAATAAAAACTTTATCAAAAACATTTTCAATACCAAAATAAAAGAAAAGTAAAACATGGTATTTATTTTTCTTTTAAAAAAAGTTATGGCTTGTAGAGGAAGCCGAAACTCAAATAGTGCTCATGGAGGTAGATAAGTCGTTGTCGCCGCATATGTACGACAAGAAAAACATTCCTTTTTTTTTGTTTAGTAAAATTCTTCATATAAAAAAGATTCCTTTTGAATGAACGTAAAAGTCAAAGGGGTTTATACACCATATAAAAGAGAGTTGTGTTTAAAACAAAATATGCCTCAATGAAAGGAGATTGAGACGAAGTCCTTACCAAGATCACTTTTTTAAATAAAATAGATCTATTATGTGTATTAAATATAAGTACACATAAAGAAAGTACAAATACAAGATAGGACATAATAATATCATAACATAATTTGAAAATAGGAGATTAACCCAAAGAATGGAAATTGAGTTAAGAAATTCCCTTACCTCGTGTCCGACTTGACTCGACCGCTCTTTAACCTACTGAATAATAAAATAGAGTTAATATCTACCAGCTTAAGAACCTTTTTCAAGTTCATTATTCCTTTTATATCACTTATTACCATGTTATGAACATTATGTAATTATTTAAGTTAATAACGGTCGTTTTGTCGATCTTAGGTACTTGAGTCAAAAATAAACTTCTTATAATTACACTTTGTTCATGTGATAAAATATCCATTATACCCATAATTATATTCATGATTCATATATCATATACATCATATATATCTAGTATATAAATTCATCTATAATATTACATAACATTTAGAGGTAAGAAATGATATGCACCGTTCATGGAGACGGTAAGCCGTACGTACACATGAACACTTCTTTCATTTCTATTTCATATTTAATGGAATGAAGTTATAATTATATAAAGGTATAATATAATTCCAATATAATATAATGTATGATACCATTTCCTCCATCCTTTATACATCCCACATATGGAATTAACGATTCAAATCACTTTGAGGGGGCGATAGTCCGCACTTCCTAAAATGAAAATATAATGTTTACCCATAATGGAAATCTCAAAGGCATTCCATAAATGAGAAATAAAGAATCATAAGGAATACATAAACATAATATATATATCATATATGAAAATAGTATCCTCAAAATGTCCACCATTAGAGGTGTTAAAAGAATATTGAACAATCATCGTTTCGTGAGGCAGTATTTCGCCACCCACAGAAATAGTATGTTCTTTAACCATTAGACGAAGGTGTGTGTAAGTTTAAGTCAAATAATTATCATAAAAACATCCTAGTATATTTTAGATACTGGTGTTGTTATAAAGTAAAGTAATAAAAAGAGTTTAGGGGGTTGTAGAAGCAAAATAAAACAAAAGAACATAAAAGAAGACATTACCTTAAAATCGGGTAACTATTTTTGATTTGAGCCAAAGGCTTCCTTGGGAAGAATTCTACCCAAAGTTAGGCTTATAGGAGTAATATAGGGAAGTTGAGAGAGTATTTGGGCAGATGTTGTCCGAGCCAAAAGGCTTTGAAGGTGTCAGTAAGGTGGTAGTGGTTGTGGACTTTTATAAGAGGAGAGAAGGGGCACTCTTGGAAAGATTGAAATGTTACTTTATTATGAAATTCTTTTCAGATTATAAAGGTCCCACAATGATATATTTTGAGGATAAGGTGATAAGGGTTTGAAATATACTCATCCAATAATTTTATTACATGTGTAAGACTTAGATTTTACATTATCTTTTCATTTTATTTAAATCGTTAATTAATGAGGTAATCGCTGCATCATCATGGTGTCACAAATAATTTAATTTATTCAATTTACAAAAATTATAAAAAAAATATCATGATGTAGGAAATATTTTTAGATTTATAATGAATATTTATAGTAAAAAATATGACTTGTATAACCCCATTTAAAAATTGTTTTAGTAAAACAACTCATGTTTGTGACATTTTTATTTTAACATTAAATAAAACGTTTTTAATGTCATTTTCCTACCAAAGTGGCTCCATGGGATCCCCAAGTTGACCCATGGATTTTCTTGGTCGGCCATGACTCATCCAATAGGGGTAGGACAAGTGTAAAAGTATTTTCATATTTTTATAATATCATTTTTACCTTAAATTTCACAAATTACCTTTAATCGCGATTAATTAAACTTAAAAGTTACTATTCACGAAAAATTATTTTAATCCCATTGAACCACATTTTACTTCCTAATGACAAACATGTATGTCAGATTTTTGAAAATAAAATCACATAAGTGGTAATGTTGCATTTAAACGAAAAATCGGTTTTTTAACTACCACTTAGCGGTTTCACTATTCATCAAAAATTGAAATTTTTTAGAATAATCCCAAAATTTCACCCTAAGCTATAATTGATATTCTGAATTCAAAAATGATGTCTATTTTACAAAATTTCAAACAGATAAGTTGCATTAATTAATTTTAAAACTAATTCCCGTTGTCACAACAAATATCTTGTTTTTAAGAAACAATATATATCAAAAGATTGACAATTGTTTATGTCTAATTTCAAAGTAAAATTAATTCTAACGAACACCATTGGATAAAATGGTAAAAATATATTCTAATTATACTTTAAAACCACTCAATAGTATAATTTATCACTATAAATTATTTTGATTAAAAAATCTATTTTTTAGTATTTTTCACTATTCATAAAAAATTGGAAGTTCTCAGAAAATTACAAAAAATTCAACTTAGGATAATTTTGATTTTCCGAATAAAAAAATGAAGTCCATTTTGGAAGATAAAATTTATAAAATTTCAAAAATTAGGTATTACTATTCATAACAGCTACTTTGATTGGTTGTGGTGTGTGTTAGAACTCGAAGTTGCGTACAACACACGCTACTGTATTATTCAAAGAGAAGTGTACCGTGAAAGCTTGGGGTGTTACATTCTCCCTTCCTTAAAATAAATTGCATCCTTGAAATTTGAAAATGTTCTTCGAAAATAAAAGGTTGAAAATAGAAAATACCTTTGTGGAAAACCCACATCGGAAATAGGGTTAATAAGAATATAACTTTAAAAGAAAGAAAGAGAAGTACAAATGTCACCCGAGATAGCCCATACTAGGATTCTATGAAAATATGGATATGGAGTAGAAACAAACCATCAAGGTCTGATGGAGAGTTGTAGAAAACAGGATTAGGAGAAAGTTAGCCACAAGAAAATCACAAACTTGTGATTGGTTAAACGGTCATTGAATCCCCAGTTGGAAAAGTTAACCGACAACATTTTTTTTTAAGTTACCTTTTATAAAGTTGAGGAATTTATTTAAGAGATTTTCTAAGAACGTAAGGAAATATACTTACTTGTCATGTAGGCTTTCATTCTTTAATAAATTTTTACCACGAACCCATCTTTCACTCAAAATGGTAACAGAACTCAAAAATATTCTATTTATCCTAATTGTATAAGGTTCCAAATATTACCACATACGATTTAGATTAAGAAAAATATTTTGTAACAACCAGGGACTTCCTTTTGGCTAGTGGTAGATAATAAAGGCCTGTCGCACTATGGTTGTGGGTTCGATTCCTACAGCTTTGTTCGACGCGATGGGTTATCCCCCAACCTACAGGTTGTCCTTTTCCTAAAACTATAGTATTATAATATTCCAAAAATAATCTTCAGAAATGTTTTAACCTTACATAATACTATCCAAGGTTCAACTTAATCCATTCCAACCTATATAGTTATCCAAAATACCTCTGTCCAGACTTTCTCTAAAAGGTCTCTAAATTCCAAAATCAATTATAACATCAGATTCCCCAAATAAAGTAAAGTTTCTCTTATTGTCACATACTAAAAATATGATTACCTTCATCATATTAAAACCTTAATGAAAAAACAAGTACTGCAGTAAAATCCTTATATATATCACATTATTATTATAACCAGAATATAATCCTTGAGTCCAAAAGCACCAATACATTAATTATTCCACTTCAACTGTAGTAACAACATAAGATTGTCCTTGATCCCTTGGCCTTTTCTGAGGTAAGTTTCCCTGATGCTTAAGATATTCATTTGCATAATTCCCCATTTCCCTACAATTGTAGCATTCAACATTGATAGCCTCTTTCTTTCCCTTGCAATCATGAGCCTGGTGACCTTTTTCTCTATATTTGTAACAAAATCCCATTCCTTTTAGGCAAGCACCGAGGTGATTCTTCCCACAATTATCAAATAATGGAAAATCCTTCTTTCACTTTTTCCCTTTAGCCATCTCTTGTTCCACCGTTCTCTTCTTCTCTTACTTTACTTTGTTGTCATAAGACTTAGAGAATTCCTTTTCTGTCTGAAAGCACACGAGACAATATCTTCGTACAGTGAGAAGGATTGTGATACTAAAGATCGACAGAGAAATGGTTTTAACCCATCAAAGAAATGATCAATATTACTTCTTGGGTTACGTATATAATCTATAGCATACCTTGATAACCTTGTAAAGTTGGCCTCATACTTTGCGACATTCTCATCCTCCTTTTGTCTCAGACTCAGAAATTGCCTTTCCATATCTGCTCGATGGTCACGAGGAAAGTATTTTTCTATGAAAAGATCTTTTAACTCTATCCATTCCATACTTGATAATTTTTGTCTTCCTTTGTATTTTGAATCAATGACCACTATTGATCGGCATCTCCAGTGTGGTGGTAAACTGCCATGATAACCTTCTCCCTTTCGCTACTCCCCAAGGCGTGGAATATTTTCTCTAAGGAGTTTATCCATTGCTCAGCTACTAATGGATTTTTACCCCCATTAAATGTTGGCGGTTTTTGCCTCATGAATCAGTCTAACATTGATCCTCCATGTTGCGGATCAGGGTGCTCCATACGAGTAAGGTTATTATTCATAACCTAAGTGAGTTATCCCAGTATGGTAATAAGTTGATCAGCACCAGTTGTATCTCCAGCTCCACAATAATTATCTTGAGTAGGAGGGAAATCCCTACATGGAGTGCATGCATTGATACGGTTTCCATTCCTCCCACTAGACGCCATTTCTAAACAATGGCATAAACTAGATTAGTTTATGAATTAAAATACATAATTCCATACTTGTAAAACACTTAACATAAATTGAACTATTTATGGATATAATCCATAATCATAAAAAGAAATGTTTTCTTTGAGGAAGTATATACTCATAAACCCTTCATAATGGTTTGTAAAGAAAATGAGAATTATCCTAAGTATATCCCCTGGGAGTGTCGTAACCAAGAGTGCAGCAAGGCCCGTTGTCGTGCACCAGTTCCCTTTCGAGTCTAGCTCAAAGCGGTGTTTTCGGGTTTTACCCCTAGGTACATCTGTGCCAGAGCCACCTCTACATGATCGTATCTAGACAGAGATGTATTGCTCGTAAGACTCACAAAATCTCTATAATACCAAAATGCTAGGAAGTTCTTCTATACTAATCCTCAAAGTCTATCTTCGGGCTATGTGTTCTAATCAGAGTTTATCTAAATCTAGATTCCAAGGTTAGTACTAAACTGCCTCTGATACCAATTGTAATGCCCCGACCCCAGTTACCCAGAGTCGGTGCATTATTGCGTAACATTGGCATGATCACAAAAGATCAGGTCTCGAAAGACCGATTAATTTAGTAGCCTTGGAAACACTAGATACATTCATAAATGTTACATTACATCATAAAGTGAAAAACTACAATAAAAAAGTCTCAATAGTCCACACACATATCCTCTTCTGACTATCCCTCCAGGTCATTCATAAAATACTTTTTCACATCCTGGAAAATATTAAAACATTGAAAGGGGTGAGCTCAGATGCTCAGTAAGGATAACAATATTGCGGAATCTTTCATAAATAAACATTAACATTTAAGGCAATGTATAACTAAAACAAAAGCCTTTTTAAAATTGATCTTCAGCATAATATGGAAAAAATAAAATTAAATAATTCCATTTACTTACTCAAATGGATATTCTACTAGTCGAATAATCACATGCAATATCAATAACCACTTTCATAATGATGGAATGCATAACGCCAGACTATCATAACCACGTAGCCAAGGCCTCGTGCCAAGACTACAAATAAGATTTTGTCAAGACCTCGTGCCAAGACACTAGTTTGTCTCATGAGACCTACCGATGCATCGAGGAGCTATAGCTGGCTCCACCCGTCACTTATTAAGTCCAATGCATTCCTCATATGAACAGGTTTAAACATATCATAAACCATAACATAATTGTATCACATAAAACATGCATAAAGGAAACATAAGATTTCCAAACTTCAATCACAAGATATCAATACAATACATTGATATAATAAAAACTTTATCAAAATCATTTTCAATACCAAAATAAAAGAAAAGTAAAACATGGTATTTATTTTTCTTTTAAAAAAAGTTATGGCTTGTAGAGGAAGCTGAAATTCAAATAGTGCTCATGGAGGCAGAGAAGTCGTTGTCGCCGCATACGTACGACAAGAAAAACATTACTTTTTGTCTTTTAGTAAAATTCTTCGTATAAAAAATATTCCTTTTGAATAAACGTAAAAGTAAAAGAGGTTTATACACCGTATAAAAGATAGTTGTGTATAAAACAAAATATGCCTCAATGAAAGGAGATTGAGACGAAGTCCCTACCAAGATCATTTTTTTAAATAAAATAGATCTATTATGTGTATTAAATATAAGTACACATAAAGAAAGTACAAATACAAGATAGGACATAATAATATCATAACATAATTTGAAAGTAGGAGATTAACCCAAAGAATGGAAATTGGGTTAAGAAATTCCCTTACCTCATGTCCGACTTGACTCGACCGCTCTTTAACCTCATGAATAATAAACTAGATTTAATCTCTACCAGCTTAAGAACTTTTCTCAAGTTCATTATTCCTTTTATATCACTTATTACCATGTTATTAACATTATGCAATTATTTAAGTTAATAACGGTCGTTTTGTCGATCTTAGGTACTTGAGTCAAAAATAAACTTATTATAATTACACTTTGTTCATGTGGTAAAATATACATTATATCCATAATTATATTCATTATGTAGATATCATATTAATCATATATATCCAATATATACATTCATTTATAATATTACATAACATTTAGAGTTAATAAATGAAATGCACCATTCATGGAGACGATAAGCTGTACGTACGCATGAACGCTACTTTCATTTATATTTCATATTTAATGGAATGAAGTTATAATTATATAAAGGTATAATATAATTCCAGTATAATATAATGTATAATACCATTTCCTACATCCTTTATACATCCCACATATGGCATTAACGATTCAAATCACTTTTAGGGGGCGGTAGTCCGCACTTCCTAAAATGAAAATATCATGTTTACCCATAATGGAAATCTTAAAAGAATGCCATAAATGGGAAATAAATAATCATATGGAAAACATAAACATAATATATATATCATATATGGAAATAGTTTCATCAAAATGGCCACCATTAGAGGTGTTAAAATAATATTGAACAATCATCATTTCGTGAGGCAGTATTTCACCACCCACAGAAACAGTATGTTCTTTAACCATTATACGAAGGTGTGTGTAATTGTAAATCAAATACTTTTCATAAAAAAAATCCTATTATATTTTAGATACTGGTGTTGTTATAAAGGAAATGAATAAAAAGAGTTTAGGGGGTTGGAGAAGCAAAATAAAACAAAAGAACATAAAAGAAGACATTACCTTAAAATCGGGTAACTCTTCTTGATTTGAGCCAAAGGCTTACTTGGAAAGAATTATGCCCAAAGTGAGGCTTCTAGGAGTAAGAGAGGGAAGTTGAGAGAATATTTGGGTAGAGGTTGGCCGAGCCAAAAGGCTTTGAAGGTGTGAGTAAGGTGGTAGTGGTGGGGGCCTTTTATAAGAGGAGAGAAGGGTCACACTTGGAAAGATTGAAATGTTACTTTATTATGAAATTATTTTCGGATTCTAAAGGTCCCAAAATAATATATGTCGAGGATATGGTGACAAGATTTCGAAATATACTCATCCAATAGGTTTTTGACAAGTTTAAGCTTTAGATTTTACATTATCTTTTCATTTTATTTAAATCGTTAATTAATGAGGTAATCACTGCATCATCATGGTGTCACAAATAATTTAATTTATTTAATGTATAAAAATTATAAAAAAATTATCATGATGTAGGAAATATTTTTATCTTTCTAATTAATATTTATAGTAAAAAATATTACCTGTATAACCCCATTTAAAAATTGTTTTAGTAAAACAACTCATGTTTGTGACATTTTTATTTTAACATTAAATAAAAAGT
The DNA here is from genome assembly GCA_963277665.1 of Viscum album. NCBI lineage: Eukaryota > Viridiplantae > Streptophyta > Magnoliopsida > Santalales > Viscaceae > Viscum > Viscum album. The sequence continues at coordinate 1,220,055,020 of OY728131.1, read as the reverse complement.
TTTTAATGTCATTTTCATACCAAAGTGGCTCCATGGGGTCCCCAAGTTGACCCATGGATTTGATTGTTCGTACATGACTCATCCAATAGGTGTAGGACAAGTGTAAATGTATTTTATTATTTTTATAATATCATTTTTACCTTAAATTTCACTAATTACCTTTAATCGCGATTAATTAAACTTAAAAGTTACTATTCACCAAAAATTATTTTAATCCCATTGAATCACATTTTACATCCTAATGACAACCATGTATGTAGGATTTTTGAAAATAAAATCACAGAAGTGGTAATGTTTCATTTAAACGAAAAATCTGTTTTTTAACTACCACTTAGTGGTTCCACTATTTATCAAAAATTGAAGTTTTTCAGAACAATCCCAAAATTTCACCCTAAGATATAATTGATATTCCGAATTCAAAAATGATGTCTATTTTAAAAAATTCCAAACATATAAGTTGTATTAATTAATTTTATAACTAATTCCTGCTGTCACAAGAAATATCGTGTTTTTAAGAAACAATATATATCAAAAGATTGACAATTGTTTATGTCTAATTTCAAAGTGAAATTAATTATAATTAACACCATTGGATAAAATGGTAAAAATATATTCTAATTAAACTTTAAAACCACTCATTAGTATAATTTATCACTATAAATTATTTTGATTAAAAAATTTGTTTTTAAGTATTTTTTACTATTCATAAAAAATTGAAGTTCCCAAAAAATTACAAAAAAATCAACTTAGGATAATTTTGATACTACAAATACAATAACGAAGTACATTTGGGAAGATAAAATTTATAAAATTTCAAAAATGAGGTATTACTATTCATACTGGCAACTTTGATTGGTTTTGGTGTGTGTTAGAACTCGAAGTTGCGTACAACACACGCTACAGTATTATTCAAAGAGAAGTGTACCTTGGAAGCTTGGGGTGTTACAGGTTGTACAAGTTTTTATTTTCTTTATGGGGGACATTTTTTGGCCCTTTTTATTCCCAATACTTGTTTTCGTACATTGATGGTAGGATTTTATATCTATGCATGCACGATTATAAGTAGTTTTACATTTCAACATTGTGTGGGATTGGAGATGTGTCTGTGTGTATAGGTACATTAGGCTAAGGCCTAACTTGTGTGTGATAAGTATATTTGGTGCTGGTTTCCAACGCATGGCCTATTGGATGTGGTCTTTGGGTAGTTGTAGCATGATCCCCATTGGGATAGGTCATGGAAATGCCATACATCCAGTCACATGCCACACTGAATCAGCCAAAAATATCTCAATTGAAACATTCTTGCTCAAGTTAGGGTCTCATCAACACCTATTTCACTTAGGGTGAGGCTACACCAACGAATCTTTTCTATAAAATAATTCATACCCCAACACATCTTTAATGCAACCTTCTCACTAAAGGAAAGGTATTTAAAATACAAATCCAACTTAGGTTGATTCCAAACCATCAAATCTCATATTTGCAAAATAAAAACGAGACCACTGATATCTCACTAATGGTAGGGTCCTTCAAACACCTTCTCACTCAAGGTTAAGCCACCCATTCAGTCACATTATTATTTACAATAATTCTAGAATAAGCTTAAAAAATATCATTACCATAAATCCATCCTATAACCTGAATCTAATTTCTAATTGACTTAGAACATATCTCAAACACATCCCATCACATGCCGAGGATCATGGAATTACTCCAAATCCAAACTCAAACCCACAATCTTACTATTCCAAACTCATTAGCAACCTCACCTTCCCAATAAGGGCATCTCCCGATTCCCTTAAACCTAATCTTGTCACTACTCATCCATACCAACTCGCAATAATCACCCCATAATAAACCATTATCTCATCATCCTCTCCTGATCCTATCCTCAATAAGCCATTCCAAATCCTACTCAAATAGTTATTACCCCTAGGAGAAATCTTTATCCATTTATACGAGTAAACTCTCTCATCAAACAATTTTTGTCCCTAAAGGACTCATCTTGATTGTCATATGAACCAAGGAACTACTCCACCCATAAGAGTGTGACCCTATCCAAGTGTGGGACATGTGGTCATCTTCTACTTGGTAATGTAGTCTCAAGGCACTTCAAAAATACACAAAATTCATCAAATCCCTTACTCAACCAACAAGAGGCTCAATGTCTCCCTTTATATGCATACTAGTTTCCCTTGGTTCCTATACATTTTTCCCAAGCACATATATATCATAAGGGTATACAATCCCAAGTATGAAAAAGCATATGATTTAATATTATAAGGACCACATAACTTAAAAATTGAGTTATACCCTTCTCCCAAGAATGAACACCATCACCTAATCTCATTTGTGCCTCATCTAACCATCCTCGAGCCCCAAAGTACCCATCTCATGCCACCACACTAAAATAATTAATTTGAAAAATATAATTATATATTGAATTTATTTCAAAGTGATATAATCACATAATTTTTTTTAATAAATGATGAATCATTAAAACAACATAGAACCTACTGAATTTATCCTCATAGGAACTCCTCTAACCTATACGATAAAATTGTCATCATATTGAGATAACTCTACCCTAATGTAGCTGAATATTCATCAAACCAGAACTGAAAAATAATCACAATCAGAGAGGAGAAAAAGGAAGAATCATTACAAGAAGAAATTTAAGAGTTTACCTTGCTTTACCATGCCAAAGAAACTTGTGATCCACCATGAATCAATTGGGAATATATAGGGAATCTAATGGGAATGCGAAAATTGTGAGAGTCTAATTAAATGGCCTCTCTTAAAGGCTCATTCATATAAATAAGGGGACATGTAAGATATATAAATAAAATGTATACCCTTATTTTAAATAAAAATGTTATAAATGTTCATTTCATATCATAACCCTAGGTGTCAAGATATGATACCCCACCTAGTGTTCAAGTCATGTTGTGACCCAAGGGTTCTTCGTGTGACACCCCTACCATGGCTTCCCCAATGTAGAAAAACTTAGTTCCCTTCAAGGTGTCCTTACCCTCTTAGTAACTCACCTTGTTCTGAACCCTCTAGTCAAGGCGTGTCACACTTCACATATATAGAATAAAAAACCATGACCCAAGACTATATGATGTTGTTTTTACCCCATGGAATAAAATAAATCTTCTAGAAAATGTCAACCTCCCTTGATCTAGCCATCATTGTGTGTCCTTTAACCTCATGGAATATGGTATATAATCTTCACCCTCATCAATACATGACTCTAAGAGTCATAGTGTAACAAGAAAATTACAGCCAAATTTGGTAAGGTATAGAACCCTTATTTGTGAACCCCTACATATATCCTTGAGGAAACCATTACAAAACATATGGATTCTCACACATTACCATTTTTTCATCATATGGTAGCTATTTTGTATCATAATGAGACTCTAGTACTTTATCAATTTTCAAAAAACTGGAATCCTAACACATAGACACTCTTATGTATCGCAAGATGACACTTACACATCTAACCCTCACATGATACATTTTTTTATATACCCCATAAGTAAAGGTTTTCATCATTAAATAATGCTCTAGGCCACATAGTGACCCTCAGATGTAAGATTCGTTACCAAGACAAGTCACCCAAGTTTAGGATGTGACTTAAATCGACCCTTATATATTAAAGGGTTACCAACAGTTAGAAAATTCCATAAAAATTACACCCTTCTGTGACACCACCAAGTCCTGGAATGACTTACCTTCAAGTCAATGTGCCAAAAATTCGAATGGTGTGACGTTTTACCACATTTCATAGGGAAAAACCATAGACACCACTCACCATATTTCTTCTATACTTTATCACTCACATAATAGATTTTCATCACCATGAAACTCATTGGTCACAGTGTTAACTAATTCTGTAACAAAATAGTGCATCCCCAGGCTATAGTGTAATCCTATATCATTCCCTCAACATGGAATAATCATCAATATTCCTGGAATAAATATCTACAATTAGTAATAAATCCATAGCAATGCCACATGACACTACATCAAGAAAAAAATCCCCCAAAACAATGAACATAAAATTAGTGGGTCATTATAAAATCACAACTATAATTAATCTCATCCCTAATAAGCACCCAAAAATGTCTATAGGGTTCCAATATATTGATCAAAATATAATTACCCACCATGTTCTTGATTCCAAACAAAACTAGATGTCTTCCAACTATCAATGAGTTAAGACAAAAAATAATAGGTTCTACCCAAAATAAATAATTTTATCCATTAAACATGAAAAAAATCATAAAAATAATACCTGATGATGTTCTAGTCACATCACATACAATTTCAAATAATAACACTAGCCAGTCCTCCTCTTGCAGACTTTTCCTAAAAATTCTTAACTACACCTATTGACTCTTCCTCACACCCCCAATTACAATGAATTTTTTCGTAAAGGAAAAAAAATATTAAAAATGATCACACCAATGTTCTCAATTGAATGTTAGTCTTATTACATGATTGGTTCCTCAACCAAAAAAATTCAACATTAACTCCTCCTATGTGAATTGACATAATCCTTATCAGAATTACACTTGGATCCTATTAAATTATATCCAAAATTCTCTAGTAACTCTAAGACTTAATCTAACACCACATATAAATCATAAATCTATTATTAACCAAGTATATAGATAAAAATGGATCTATTTACTCATCAAAACACCATTTCTATTCTGACCATCCACCACCTCATCTCACTGTATTTACGACCCTTCCAACATGAGAGTTTTACATCAATGAATGATTCAATGATCCCCAAAATAGTAGTATCTTTATCATCACCCTAATTAAACAAAAAATTTGGATATTTATATCCCATATCATGTATATTTATAAAAGTAATGACTATATTTTACTAACCCCCTCATATATGTTCACCAATATAAAACACTAACCAATGACAAAAATAGGCTTACTAAAAATTTAATTATTGATATTAACCATAATTCTACCACTATGAGGGTATCACCCTATGATATCCGATAGTTGACTCCAAAAAAATGTATTTATTTATAATTATTCCTAAACACAAATCCTGAAATGTTCTATCATTAGACATGTTTTACTCCCCCTGATCAATGATCATCCCTAACCAAACCCCACGTTTGATCTATTACCAAGACCCACCACATTACCATTGTTCCACTTTGAGAACCCTCTAACATGTTTTTATTCCACTATGCTACTGTATATAATTTTAATCCCATGGGTACATTCCCCTTAATCAACCTATCATAAAACCACACTCATGACCCGATTTTTCATGATCCATCAAATCAAAGAAAAAATGCCTAACAACTGACCATGCATTCCTTGCGTGTCAATATATTCTATTGAAAATAATACTCAATGATTTATTTAGAATAATAATAATGCATATTACTCCTACCAAGGCCAACACACCATCATTCATCACTTTTGTTTCTCTATAAAATCGCAAGCATATTCCCACACATTACCAATATGATACTTTACAATCTAGGATGAAGATCCACTATCCAATTGAAACCCATTTAGACTTTGTATTACACCGAGGGACATTGTTTTCTTCAATAGATATTATCATATTATTGGATCCACATACCCTATCATCAAAAAACTAATTATGAGTGAAAACCACGGTCTAAATGAGTATAATCCCACCAACATTTTATATAAGAAATCAATATATATGTTATCAATGACACATTAAACTAGTGAACCCTCTATAATCAGTTGAAAAATCATATAAATGTCATGTGAATCCAATATTATAAAAATTATTCTTGAAAATATATCTCTCTACATCCCAGAAAAATAGAAAAAACCATAAGTCAATAAATTCCAAAAACAAATATTACATAGAAAAAATCAACTCAATTGTAATAGTAAAATCCAAAAACCACAATCTAGTAACCCTAATAACTTGGACTTTACCCCGAAAAGGTTTTCATGACTCAAAATTTTGAGGCCCATCAGTTGATATTACACATTAATATCTCCAACTACATACCTTAAATAATAATACAAATAAAAACATACTATAATACCACATTACAGTTTCCAAACTAAAAACCATTGGTAGTATCCCAACTAGAGATGCTAAAAGACCTCAAGTAAACTTCCCTATATTCCAAAGGCTCCTAACTAGTAATGAGGACCCTATTCGTATATTAAAGATACTACTCCCTCTATATCATGATTACAACTAACAACTAAATAACTAAATATAATCTAAATTCATATAAAATATTAATTATAATTAATATACAAACATGTTATATCAAATGAAAATAATGTCATAAAATCATAAATTCCATTATATCACCCACTGACTTGATAAAATATAAAAAATAAATAAATAAAGTAAAATGGGGTTGTATTTTTATCCCCAATACTCTTTATTAAGAGGTTGGGGAAAAGCCTCATTTATTAGTTAAAGCAAAGAAAAGACATATTTTAACTGGGTATAGGGAGACCCATTACATAGACCGAAGGCCCATTGGGCATTTTCCAATTACATGGCCCGTAGGCCCGAATTTATGGCCCGAGGCCCATTCTGTGAATATTACTGCTATAGTACTCAACATGTACAACATATATAAGGTCTACACCAACACACACCATGTTTCACATGTAGGGTGTGGGAAATACATCTCAGTAGAGTCTCACCATGTTCCATGAACATATGTCATCATATACATTTTATTCAAGATAAAAATAAAATAATAGGTTATAACTATACATAAGAACATGTGATTGGTCATCATGTGCTTACCATCCAACCACATAACCTGACCCGACCCACTATGACCAATGCTAGAAAACAACCACATCATGCCACAAACCTTGACCCATAACCAAATATGTTGGGTATGATGACATACAATGTCACAAACTATACCCTCTAACATAGTGTAATATCCCATGAAAACCTCAAGCCACATCATACCAAACCTAGACCTATACCATCTCACTTTGGTTAGGGCCCCACAACAACAACCCAGCCACTATCTTCTCACTCATGGTACGGTCTCCCCAATACATTATCTCTCAAGAAAAATTCATCGATCTTGTATTACTCTACTAAGAATAGATAATATCACATCATGAATTCTACATTCCTAGTCATGGTAGGTCCCTTACAATACCTATCTCACTAAGGCGGAGGTTGCACTATCAAAAATCATCAAAAATGATATCCATACCCCATAAAAACATGACAAATACCTTTACACTCATGTAGGGACCCTACTAAAGCTATCTCACTCAAGTCGATGTCATACCATGGAATATTATAATCATACATTCACAAGAAAACAATGTCCTTCTTAGTAAAGGTAGGGTCCCTCCGATTTGTTCTCTCTCATGGAGAGTCCATCCATTGAGTCACTATTTCAGCCATATCACATCTGAAAATTACATTCAATTTTAATAATATATACATGTACATGATAAAACCTAAAACTAGTACCTCAGGACCTAGCCTTGCATCTCGAACACATCACATCACTTTGCTAGTATTATTGGATAAATCCCAAGAAAGGCTCAAATACACAAGATTTCCACACCTAACACATTAGTATCCTCACATCTTTCATAGATGAATACCCTATGTTTCTTATTACCAATATAGTTTATGTCCATTACTACCAAATAAAACTAATCAACACATATTTACCCCTCAAACAGTAGACCCTATGTGATCTTAGCCTAAATATGCTAGTCCAAATAATATTCTATTTCACATATATCACCTAGGAGAACTCTCATGTAATCTTTTGGAGGAATCCCTCCCATCACAGTAAATCTAGCCTCAATGGAATCATCCTTCACATAATAGGTATCAATATAGTCCTCCACCCTTAAAAGGGTGTTCCATACTAAACGCGAGACATAAAATCATCTCAACTATAATTTTTAGACCTAAGCCTCTCATGATTACCCAATTAGCCATAGGTTACCAAACCTGGCTGTTCAAAGCTCATTTTGAATCCCACTACAATCCCATGGTCTCTCATAAATCTAAATGATATTCTCTCCCCCTTGGTGATGTAGTCCATGGGAACTTCCAAAATACCAAACACTCATTGGATCCCTCACTCCATCTCCAAGAGACTCAATTGAACTATTTTTTTTATCTAGGGAACTTTTGATCACTAACCATTACAAACACAAAACTCCCACAAAGGAATGAATAATCATGCATCAATATATGATTTAATGTTATAGGGATCACCTAACTTAATCATGGAGTTATCCCATTATGTTATTATTGACCACCATTTCATAAACCTTTGCATGCCGTATCCATGAATCCTTGAGACCTAGATCCTCTAGATCAAGACACCACATTTAAAATATATTCATAAAAATTTATAATTAAATATTAAATTTAATCAAAATAGGAATAATCACATTAAAAGTAACTATGAAACACAACATCATAAACAATACATAAAACCTTATGCATTCATGCTCTCGATATACCCTCTAACCCAGTAGAAAAAAAATCACTATCATCTAAAGATAATTTGACCATGATTTGGTGGAATAATAATCAAACTCTAAACACAAAATCATCATATTAAAGGTACAAAAAAAGGGAAAATGAAAAATAAGAAATGAATGGTCTTACCAAGCTTGTGAATTCATAAACAACTCCTGATACACCTTAAAAAATAGGGAAAATGGTGACTCTAATGGAAAGAAATAAAGGGGGATATGCCATCCATTTGACCTATCATAAACACTCATTTGGATTAACAAGTGGAGGGTGCTAACATGGAAATGACAAGGATACCTATATTTTAACCAAATATTAAAAACCACACATCATGACAGGACTCTAGGTATCATGGTGTGACACACCACCATGGGGTAAAATAACTTCATGTATCTAGGGGTTATAATGAAATAACACTCCCATAGATACCACTGTTTACCATGAACCATTTCCAAATGATTTCGCCTCATCCATTATAGAACTCAAAATGAAGTGAACCCTCTGATCATAACATGTCACAATTCACCTAGGTAAAATAAAAAATTAGAACATAAGCCTTAATAATGTGGATTCCAAACTCATGTAATGGAATATTACTTCAGTTCTTACCAAAACTACCATGCTTATGACTTCATGACATAGAATTTATCCTCATAGAAGAACTCATATCTCTACAACCATCATCATGTAAGGACACAAAGGTTCACACCATGACCTATCCATCACTCTAAAATTTAGAAAATCCAAGAACCCTTACTTTTATACCTCAAAATATCACCAAGAGATAACCCTTACAAACTATAGCCACATTATACGAATTTTATATCCTCGGGTAAATGATATGCTTTATATAGTGAATCCAACACTTGACCCTTTTCCAAAAAATGGTAAATGTTATGCATAGTCACCCATACATATCACAATGTGACCCATATATAATACCTTTTACAAATACCACATAAGTCAGGGTTATTGTCAGAACATGATTCTACGGTCCATAATGAGTACCTCATACATAAAATTAATCACCAAACCCATATGAACATGGTAATAGTGTGACTCTTATTCTTATGTTTCATTACTATACTATGACTCCCTTTTTCATGATGTATTGTTTATTGACTCTTACATATATAAGATTTTCCAACATTTATCCAATTCTATTAAAATACACCACACTATAATTCCCACCGGTCACAGTGTGACCTCCATTCATATTGTAGTTATAACCCTTAGTATAGTGTGACCTTTTTCCATACATCATTGTACCAGTCGAAATGCATGAAAAAAACTTTTCCTTCCAACAATTTAACACTCACAAAAGTGATTCTCGACATAGTGACACCCAAAGGTCATTGAGTCAGATACTTCCTTCATATCATAGTGTCTCCCCATGATATAGTGTGATCCTCAATCAAAACATTATCAAAAAATCAATTTAACGCATCATTAAATAATTATTCATTACAATCATATATCCATAGAAAGGGCACCCCAATACTTCTATGTGAATAAAAATTCATATTTCCCCAAAAAATGGCTTTTACATTTGGAAGTCATTATAAAATCCACATGATTAGGATAGTATTATATAAGAATAACCCATGAATATCTTAACATTGAATCCCTTGATTGGAATTTGATTCCAATCCACCTTTTAGATTTTGAACTAAATCAGATGTGTTCTAACCATCCAAGCATTTTTCTCATAAACAGTGACATTTCCCTATAATCCCTAGTTCAATTATTGAAAAAAGAATTTATATCCAAAACAATATAACGTATGTATTTTACCTCTCATCCCGTATAATTATATTTTATAACAATATTTAGTTATCCTTTGGATGATTTTTTCCAAAAACACTCATCCACACCCACCGATGCATCATCTCAATTTCCAGTCACAATGACTTAATTATAAGAGGCGTCACTAAATCTTCAAAATTCCTATACCAATGGTTTCACTCAAAATATAGTGTAATCACATGATTGGATCCTCCAAAATCAAAATACACCTTCATACCCAACCCATGTCCACTAGCTTACTCAAGATCTGACTCTCACTCAGATAACACTAAATTCCATCCTGAGTCTACTACAGACACCATAATATCATCTAACAACACATATAAATCTTAAATATTTTATTAGAATAATGAAATATCTAAAAATTGGATCCGTATACTCAGTAAAATGTTGATTCTATTCCAACCCTTATCCAGTAGGCCTCACCGCATACATGATCCATGCAATATTATGATCATACTACAATAATTGATTCAATGCTTCACACTATATGAGTGTCCTTATCATTAAACCACTACACCAAAATTAAATATCTTCATAGAACATGTAATGTTTATTATGGAACATAATAACTAAATGTGATTGAACCACTCACATATGAATTACAATATGAAACACCAACTAACACACAACAAAATCTTACCAGGAATTTCATCTCCAATATCCACTAAGACTAACTCGCAACAAGGGTCTCTACCCCAATGGAAAATTTCACACTACACCCCATATGTATTTCTTTATACTTCTCCTCGAGTAGTAACCTATAAAAATTATATATAACAACCCATAATTTACAGACAAAGATGTTACTTCAAAATTGAAGAATATTCATTACAAAATATAATAAAGAAAAACACCATATATGTATAGTGTATTTAGAAACTAGGAAACATAAACAACTGGTTCGTAAGACATCTTTATTATATCCCCCTTATTTCATCATAACTAGACCCATTTTTGACATGTCTTATTTAATACACTTCTTTCGAACTAGGAGAAAAGAATCATATGAAAGGGTGAGGTCAGGAGCCTAGAAGGGATAATCAAGGGAAATATCAATCATATCATATTCACAGGATATAAGAACATGAAATTTGAAAATATTATCACATATATGAAAGATTGTGATATTTCCGATGGGATAAATCATAAAAGTTCAAAATAATCAATGAGAATAATCCCAAAAGTCCTAAAATAATACATAGAATTTTTGTAGCATACACATAATAATTGAAAATCATTTCACATTAGTTGAGGCTCATTAACAATATCACCATATTAGACAAATTCCATTACTAAACTGAGTTCACAAGTCGTTCCATCCCAGTACCACTGAACCAAGATCATTAACCATTCTATCCATGTCTATATAATGAGATATAAATATTTACCCAATGCATTCGATGTAGATATAAGTACCACCCATCTAATAATGAAATCATTCTTACATATGCTAGAATAACATAAATTATTCATCACTACCCAAGGAATAAAATGTGTTTCTTTAAACATCATTCCACCATAACATAATCCATATAAAACAAACAGATTTTATAAATTGAATTGCATCATAAAAAATCAATCCTTAGTAATAATAGGGATATAAAAATAACCCTACTTAAATAATGTCATTTATATTGAAAATAATTTTGATAAAACAATTGAAATTAATTCCTGAGGAAGATATCTATTTTCCTTAAAAAAATTTATTTTCTTAAATTTCCACACAGTTTTAAGAGAAAAGAATTTATTTTCCAAATAAATTGGAAATATTGTAAAGGAAGATTCATATAAATAAGGCATTATGAAAGCATAAAAATCCTTTCATGCCGTATAAGTCAAAATAAATTATTCTTTTCATAGTACCTCATGTTCAAAGTGAAAAAATATTCCTTTCATAGAATTTCAAAAAAAATCATCAAAGATTAAAAATTAATATAAAATATAGTAGAAGGGTATAAAGAATATTTTATAATAAATATGTATAAAACATGGACACAGATTATAAATATAACCTAGTATATATTTATGTATAAAATTGTTTTGATGAAAAAGAGATTGTGAAATTATCCCTAACCATAGGCCTGATTTCCTTTGAATATATCTGAACCACATATATAATGATTTAAATAATTTCATTGAATTATTTATGAATAATATTCATTTTATGATATCATATATGATCATATTATCATATATTTGAAAGTAAAATTTTTTCTCATCCATCGCGTATTGACTTCTTAATTTTCTTATGCATGTTTTTTCAGATAAGTTATTATTCATATTCTTATGTTATAGTTATATAATTTAAAGAATGATATTAGTATAATATATATCATATTTATTAATTCTATTTATTTATATAATCATTTTTTAATTAATTTATTGTATAATTAATCACATCGCATAGTGGGGATGATAGGTCGTAGGTACGCACTAGCGAAAATATCATTCTCATAATTGTATAATGATATTGAAGTAGACCGAGTATAATAATTAAGAATAAATATCATGTTATAATAATCATATATAGTTATTATTTACAAAATTATACCCATCAATGTAGGGTGGTGGTAAAAAAAAGATTACACCACAACATGGAAACGGTAAGTCATACGTATGCATGCGTGGTGATTTAATTTTCTAATAGGATGAATAGAAAGTGGAAAATGATTGTTTAGTAATCATAATAAAATCTCAGTATAAAATTTATTTTATATTTATTAATTTATAATGAAAAAAATATTTAATATGAAGTAGAAGAAAAAATAAGTTTGAAAGAATCGGTAGAGGAGATTACCTCTTCTTCAATGTGCACCCTATAAATATCCTTTTTAGAAAACTAGAGATTGTATTTTTAGAAGACAAAAACCTGTTGAATATAACTAGGATTATCATTAAGGGAAAATTGTAGGGTATTACTAGGATTGAAGGCTCAAAGAGAAGTGTATTGGTGATGAAGTAGGTGACCTATTATAATTGGGGTGAGGAGAACTTTAGGGATCTCCAAAAATATTAATTTATGATTAAATAAAACCCCATAAAAAATCTCAAAAATTTCCAAAAATTGTATATTATATGATATATGGTTATGATATAATGAAAAAATAAATTTTATACTTGTAGTTATATCAATTTTAACCATATCATTTTCATCTATATTTTGTTTTTCATTTTAAATTTTAACTAATTTAACAAATATTTCAATATTTAAAGGGTGAAATATTTTTACTTATTTGATGTCAATTAGACAATAATAAAACACCTTAGACCATTTTAGAGAATATAGTAATTATTATATATTTTTTTAAAAAATTTATAACTTTTAAATAATTTAATAAAACATTATTCTGATAAATAAAAAATAGTGTCAATTTAGGTACTATTCAATTCATTGATTTTTAGAAATATTAATAGAACAAGTTAAATTAGAAAAATAAATATTTTATTATATTTCCAAGAGTTAATGGTCATAAATAAAAATCATTTAACATGTTATTTAGTGTAAATTATATTTATTTTATAATTTTTTATAAAATTTATTTTATATTTACCTTAATAAAATAACTACTAAAATAGTTTTGTGTAATTATTTAATATAAGTATTGGTTGAATAAAAATTTAAAATAAAATAATATGACAACTACAAATCCTATTGATTTCAAAATAATAATTATAATCAAATATATCTTCTGTAAAATCCTATATTAAAATTTTTATATTAATTAAAACACGAATGTTAAAACTCTAACATCACTTTAAATAAAATATTAAAAGTTTCATAATCTCTTCTATATGACAAAAATTGGTCAATAAATCGACCCTATGGATTTTTATGGTCAATATATTCTCTAAAAATAAGATTTTTTGAGGATTGTTTGTCTTTTAAAGGTTATTGTTGTTTTAATAATAATTTTTTTATTTATTTCCCACCACTTGAATAATTTATGCGTCATTAAATTATAATTATTTAAAGAAATTATTTATTTCATAAAAATTACAAATAAATAATCATGATAAATAAAAACATTTTAAATTTTAAATGAGTATTTATAAACTAGTTTATCTTTTATATAACCATATTTTAAAAATTATATAGTTATTAAAATTTGAGTAAGACATATTTAATTTTTCTTCAAATAAAATAAAATAAATGTCCCAATATCATCCAAGTGGCTTCCATGGGACACCATTTAGACCCATAAGACATTTAGATCAAAATACACTCATAAAATGATAATAACAAATGTGATTGATTAATTTCATAAAATTATTTTTACAATTAATTATATGATTTACCCTTTTACTGTATTTATATAAATTACCGAAGTTACTATTCATAATTCCCAAAAATAAAATATGATATTAAAATAATTTTGAATTAATGATTCAAAATATTGATTACATTTTTTAAAATTTAAATCACAAAATTTTTAGTAATTAAGTTAAAATTATTGTCAATGTTGGAAAGAGATAACACATTTTAAAAGATTGAAATATTTTTACATCTGAATTAAATGTAAATTTAATGATAATTAAATAAATTATATTTAATTATCAAAATATATTCAATTTATACTTAAAAACCATTCAAAATTATTATTTAACCATACAAATTATTTTTATGAAAATTTGTTTTCAATTAAAATTTAGTGTATTTTAACTATTCATCAAAACATGAAATTTATTAGAAAAATATCAAAAATTCATCAAAAGTTAATTTTTAAAGCCTTATAACAAAGAATATTTTTATGTGGTCATATAAAAATTATTAACCTCTCAATGAATTACATTAAAAAGGGTTCACTATTTAAAGTTGGTAAAATTACCCTTTTGAGAAATATAGGAATTTATACATAAAATAGTGTTTATTCACAACCTATGACACAAATATATATTGGGTGAATATAAAAAATGTTTTATTAAATAAATAAAATATATGTTTCATTAATTTCAAATACTTATAGTAATTCAATCAATTTATTAATACAAAAAAATACCAATATATAATTGATATATATATATATATATATATTCATAAATAATTATAAGACAATGAATTCACCACACATTTTTATAAGTTAGTTACATATATAACATTTTCAAAAATATTTAAATAGACACCTTATCAAACACTTCAAAATCTAGGTCTTTTCTTTGGTTGTCTGCATAAATTTTTTTTTCGACTCTATGCATCACATATGTGTTGTTGAATAGATATGTTCTTTTCTTCAATTTCAGCAACAAGATCCTGTTTTAATAGATTTATTTTCTAAACTTCATCCTAGAAATTTGGAGTACTTAAATTCTTTCTATACATGGATTCATAAGGATCCATCTAAATACATCCGTGAAAGCTAATATTTTATGAAAATTCTACCAAAGGTAGGTGTTGATCACAACCAAATTTAAAATCCATCATGAAAACTCCCAAAAAGTCTTCATGAGTTTGAAATGTCCTCCCATATTGACCGTCTATCAGAGGATGATAAGAAGTGATGAGACTTATCTCCATATCCAATGCCTGATGAAGACTTCTCCAAAACATCAAGGTAAAACTCAGATCCAAATCAAATATAATGGAAATGGTTACTCCATGTAATCTTACCCCTTTTTTTACATATATCATGGTAATAATATCAAGGGGAAATCCTCTCTAATAGTGATGAAGTTTGATGAGTTCTTAAGGAAATAAACTATAACCCATATAGCTTTATGGGCTTTAGATTTTTTGGAATGTCCAATGAAAAATCCCATTGTGATGTTTTCCCATTTCCATTATAGTATGTATAATGGTTGTAACATCCCCTTAAATAGTTGTCTCTCATCCTTAACTTAATAAAAAACCAAACACCAAGAGATATATTCAACAACATCTCTTTTCATTCCATACCACCATAAATACTCATTCTAGTCCCTTTACATCTTTGTGCTTCCATGGAAAATAAAGAATGAAGAACTATGAGCATCATAAAATTTATCTTTCTTTAATTCTGGCATGGTAGGAATAAAAACCTAGTCCCCAATCATTGTTATTCCATCAAAATCTTGGTTGTATTCAAGAATATTTCTCACCATCCTTTATAGATCTATATCTTCCTTATCACCTCCCTAACCTTTACTTGTATAGATGGTAGTACTTTCATTAGATAAAGATAATATTTCTCCCCTTCCTTTAAAATTTCAATATCCATCCGTTACAAATCCATAAATATTGGATATTTTGTGATCCTCAACATGGATAGGCTAGCATAGTCCTTTCGACTCAAAGCAAATTCCACATAGTTCTCTTTACAATGGTGGTAATATATTGAGCAGTAGTAAAATTTAATCAACTCCAACCATGTTATTTGGCACATATTCAGCTAATTTTGTGTGAAAATATAATTTAAAATTTATGATCATTATAAATATTAAACCTTTAACCACAAATATAATGTATCACTATATTTAATGAAAAGATTAGAGTAGCTTACTCCAAATCATGATTCATGTAAATTTTCTCTTGTATTTTCAATTTTTGTTTGGAAAAAGCTATCACCATATCATTTTACATGAGTACACATCCTAACCCCTTCTTGGATGAATCACTATAGATCCCAAATCTTTCTCTACTACAAGGAAGTGTGCGTATAGGTGCACTGGCTATCATTATTTTTAGCTCTGTGTAATTCTCTTCACATTACTCTATCCACACAAACATAACTCCATTCGGAGTGAACTTGGGTAGTAGATTATATTGTCAGGAAAAATCATTCACAAAATGTTGATACTATCAAACCAAACTAAGAAAACTTCAGAACTCATTAACCATTGTTGATCTCAAAAAACGTTCAATAAATTTTGTTTTTGCTAGATCCCTAGACATATCTTCTCTTGAGATTATGTGGCATAAAAATGAATCTTTATGAAGAAAAAATTTACACTTGGTAACTTTTTTATAAAGATTATCATTTATCTGGTTCTTTAGTACAATTATCAAGTGATATTCATGTTCTTCCTTGATCTTCGAATAGAAAATATGATTTTCTATAATGACTACAAGAAACTAATGAGTATTTTCTATAAATAATCTAATAATTATTTCCATGAAAATATCATGGGAATTAGTAAGACCATAAGGCATCATTATAAATTCATCATGTCCATATCTTTTACAAAATGTTTTGTTTGGTATATCCATCTTCTTGACCCTTACTTGATGATATCCTGAATAAAGATCAACATTTTAAAAGTATTGAGATCCATGTAGTTGGTCGAATAATTCATCAATGAGGGTAAGATGATATATGTTCTAAATATTGATCTTGTTAACTTTTCTATAATCAATACATAGTCTCATTGATCCATATTTATTCATAAAAAACAAAACAAGTGCACCCCAACGTGATGAACTTGGGTGTATGAATCCCTTTTCAATATTATCTTGTAATTTTCTCTTCAATTACTGCAACTCAATTGGGTCCATTCTATAAGGTGTCTTTGAAAGAGTTATAACACCCTGTAAGAATTCTATTGAAAACACAGCCTCACAATTCGGTGGAAGACCTATAAATTCTTCCAAAAGGACATCATCAAACTCTTTTACAATTGGAGTATTCTTAATTTTGAGTTTATACCAAACCATTTGATATATATAACCTTTATTTATAGGAATCAAAACACATATGATGTACAAAATTTTCACATGAAGGTCATACTCGTCCTTGTATTAATAGATTATCATAGATAGATTTGGGATAAGAAATGTGACCTCCGATCCTTGTAAATTGATATGAGATCAATATAGAGAAAGAAAATACATATGAAGAATAGAATCAAATTCTAATATAGGAAGTATCTATAGATTTGAGGGATGCAATTTCTCACAAACATTAATTAGAGAAGAATTATGAACTTATGATTCGGCCATTATGCCTCTAAGAGTTATCGAAGCTAACTCAAAATCTAATATTTGAGGTAATATGGTGATACCCTAAGAAAATTTTTCATAAATA
The DNA here is from genome assembly GCA_963277665.1 of Viscum album. NCBI lineage: Eukaryota > Viridiplantae > Streptophyta > Magnoliopsida > Santalales > Viscaceae > Viscum > Viscum album. Next base: position 1,220,036,681 of record OY728131.1, on the reverse strand, counting down.
AAAGTGTGGGTAGATCAAGAATCAAATAAATTTTTTTCTACTTTTGACTGGATTGTAAGTGTACCTTTCACCAAATCATTATCATACTCCATATCATCGATATGGATTTCATGCGACTTTCCATTTTTTTTGGATTTAAGAGTTTTATAACATCGATCATCATCAATAAAACTTATCTTACGACATTTATTTTCATAATTACCAATTTCCTTTCACTTCTAACATTGAAGTATGGGCGTTGAATTCTGTGTAGCCTTTTATTTATTCAGATCATCAAACTTCTTTTTATAGTCAATTCGACATTCAAATACCCGATGAACTACTTTTCCACAATAATTTTTTTTTCTAGTCACTATTAGAAAATTTTCTCAGTGTTTCATTCTGTACATTGAGCATAAGAGAAATGAAATCTACTTTTCAATGTGGCCTTTATATTTTCCCTCGAATTCTATTTAAATATTACTAAAAAATCCATATGAATGATGGGTTACACCAATCATCATCTCATCCTTGAGAGCATGTTGAAATATTTCCTCAAAGCTATTGAAGTCCCTTATGTCTAATACCCATTGAATATTTGTTTTTAAGACACAAAATAATCAATCAATTTTACTCTCAGGGTGGATAATAATTATAAAAGAGTAACTTTAAAGTCTTGTAAAACATTCTTTTTAGGTGCCAATAGATTCATCATCCTTTTTTCTTAAGCTAAATCAGCTCCTTATACATCTTTTTTCAATGAATAAAAGGAAAGAACGTATTGAAAAATAAGTTCTTGAACTCATCCCATTCCATGGATTCAATTTCATCTCTTTCCATTATATTCTTGATAAGGTTCCACTATTGATCATCTTAAACTTCCAAATGATAGACTATTAAGATGAATTTATCATGTTCTAAACATTTGAGAACTGAAAAAATATTTTTAGTGGTACTGATCCATTGTTCAAGCACTAATTGATTATAAGACCAACTGAAAGAAGGTGGATTCTATCTCATAAAGGACTAAAAAAAATGTTTTCCCCTTATTTTTGTTTGGACGTCCTACATCATTCATAGCTAGGGAAATTTTTATGAGCATATCAACAATGTTTTTTATTCCATATCCCATAAAATTTAGTTTCTTAGTAGAAAAATCTATGCATTGCCTACCACATTCAACATTAATGTGGTTGCTTCAGGTTCTATCCAGTGACTAAAACCAGGAAGCATAGTATGAGAAACCCTAACCATAATGGAAAAACACATAATAAAGAATAAAATTTTAATTTAAGATATGTTAGGTTTTATCCAAGGTTATTTATGATCATTTCTAAAAAATGATGATTATAACCAATACTTCGGCATATCCTTAGGGTTCTTCCGATGGTTTTCTCATCGTAGATTCTAAAGTTTAACTATACCTTTCCTCTGATACCACCTCTAATGACCCATAATTTACATACATAGATGTTACTTCAAAATTAAAAAATATTCATTAGAAAATATTACATAGTAATGACATGACCTAATTGGTATAGTGTATTTATAAACTATGAATCATAAACAAGAAGTTCATAAGGCATCTTAGTTTTCTCCCAGTTATTTCTTCATCACTAGACCCCTTTTTGACATATCTTATTTAATTCCATTCTTCCTGACCTAGGAAAAATATATATATATTAAATGGTGAGCTAAAATAACCACTAAGGGTAAAAAAGGTAGATATCAATCATATCAAAATCATAATACATAAGAACAAAAAATTTTAAAATCTTATCCTTTATATGAATGATTTTGATATTTTTCCATCGGATAAATCATAAAAGTTTATAACAATGAACATAATCCCAAAAGTCATAACACAAGGAATAAAATTTTGGTGGAATACACATGATACTAGAAAATAATTTCATAATATTCAAGTCTCATTTCCAATACCATCATAATGGAAAAATTACATCACTAAACCGAGTTCACTCCCTATTCCATCCCTATACAACTGAATTGAGATCATTTCTGATTCTAGTCATATCTATCTCATGAGATAAAAATATTTACCCAATGAATTGTAGGAATCTATAGGTCCCACCCATATCATATTGTAATCATTCTTATGTATTCCAAAACAACTTCAATATTTCATCACAACCCATGGAATAAAATGGATTTATTTAAACATCATTCAATCATAACATAATTCATGTAAAAAAATAGATTTTTCAAATAAAATTCCATCAAAAATACAATCAAAACATAGTACTAATAGGGATATAAACATAATCCTTCTTAAATATTGTCATCTTATTTGGAAAATAATTTTGATAAAACACATGAAATTAATTCTTGAGGAAAATATCCCTTCTTCTTCAAAAATGTTTTATTTTATCAAAATGGAACACCATTTTTAAAGAAAATAATTTAATTTATAAAAAATATTAAATATTTTAAAGGATTATTGAATAAAATAAAGGGTTATGAAAGTATAAAAATATGTTCATTTTGTATATGTTAAAAGAAAACATTCTTCTCATACTTTTTTTGGAAAGTCAAAAATTACCTCACAACGAAAGAGAAAAGAGTGCCATTCATACCATTTCATAACGATTGATAGAATGGGTAAAATTTACTATAAAAAATAATATAAGGATATAAATAATATTTTATAATAAATATGTATAAAACAAGAACATGGATGATAAATATACCTCAGTAAATACTTACATATTAACAATCTCAAATAAAAATATGATTTCAAAATTACCTCTTACCATTGGTCTGATTTATTTTGTATGTATTTTAACCTCTTATATAATTATTTAAATAATTTAATTGAATTATTTCATAAGAATTTTTATTTTTATTATATCATATATTATCATATTATCATTATTTTTTAGTAAAATTATTACTAGTCCATCATGTGTTAACTTATTTATTTTCTTATACATGTTTTGTCAGATAAGTTATTGTTCCTCTTCTTAGGTTATAGTAATATAATTTACAGAATTATATTAGTATAATATATATCACATTTATTCTTTTCAATTTATTTATATAATAATTCTTTAATGAGGATCATGTAGAATGAATGACATCGTATTGTGAGGAAGGTATGTCGTATGTTCGCACGAGTGACAATATCATTATCATAATTGTTGAATGGTATTGAAGTGGGTGGTGTATAATATTTTAGAATAAATATAATTTTATGATAATTATATATATTTATTAATTCTATCATTATACACATCCAAGTTAGGTGGTGATTAAAAAAATATATTACACTAAGACGTGGATACTGTAGGTCCTGCGTACGCACCCGTGGTGATTTTGTTTTTTCATTGGATGAATCAAAAATAGAATATTATTTTTTCATAAAAATAATAAAAACTAATTATATAAGTGACAATTTATTTATTAACATATGATAAAAAAATCATGAAGAGGAAGTAGAATAATAAATATGTTTGAATGATTTGGTAGAGGAGATTGCCTCTTCTTTGATGACCCCCTCTAAATCACCCCTTAATGGAACTAGAGTTGGTATTTAGAGAATACCAGATACTTTAGAATGGAAATATCGAAAGTTGAAAATGGATTTTTTTAAGGGAAGGATGAGTATTAAGGCTCAATGATAAGCTAATATGGGAGGGAGAAGGCTCCTTTTTATAATCGAGGTGAGAGGAACTTTTGGGATCACAAAAAATATTTACTTATAATAAAATAAAACCCCATTCAAATATCCTCAAAATATCCAAAATTCTAATATGATATGATATAGGGTTGTAATATCATAAACTAATAAATTTTTTATATGTGTTTCTGTCAATATAAACACTTTAATTAAAATCAACACTTTGTAAATAATTTTAATTTTTATCTAGGGTAACGTAAATTTAAATATTAAAAGGGTAAAATATTTACTTATTTGGTGTAAAATAGTCGATAAATAAATATATTAGATAATTTTAGACCATATAGTAATTATTATATATTTTTTAACAATGTTTTATGACTTTTAGATAATTTAAAAAACATTATTTCGTTAAACAAACAATAGTGTCAATTGTGACACTATTCAATTAATTGATATTTAAAAATATTAAGATAAAGATTTAACTTCAAAAAATATATTTTATTATATTTATAAGAGTTCAAGTTCATATATATAAATCATTTTAATTACTAATTAGTCCAAATTATATTTATTTTAATATTTTGAAAACCATTTATTTGATATTTCCCTTAATAAAATAACTACTACAACTGTTTTTTGTTATTATTTAATCATATTATTTGTTGACTAAAAATTAAAAATAAAATAAAATGACAAATATAAATCCTCTATATTTCATAAAAATAATTATAATATAATACAGTTTATATAAAATCCAACATTAAAATTTTTATATTAATTAAAACATGAACATGACAACTTCAACATCACTTTAAATAAAATATTATAAGTGTCATAATATATTCTATAAGATTCAAAATGGTTAATAAATCGACCCTTGCGTGGTTGTGGTTGATATATAGTCAAAAAATAATACTTTGGAAAGTGTTTGGGACTTTTAATGGTTGTTATTTTTTTAATAATTATTTTTTTATTGATTTATCATCAATTAAATAATTTATGCATCATTAAAGTATTAGTCATTAAGGTAATTATATATTTCCTATAAATTAAAAATAAATTTTTATGATAAATAAAAATATTTTATATATCAAATGAGTATTTATAGTCAAATTTTTCTTCTCTATTACCTTATTTTAAAAATGATATAGTTATTATGATTTGATGAATACATATTTAATTTTTCTTTAAATAAAATAAATTAAATGTCCTAATTTCATCCAAGTGGCGTCCAAAGGATTCTGTTTTGACCTAAGTATGATTAAGGTAGAAATAAATTCATTCAATGATATTAATAAAAGTGTTAGGGTAATTTCATAATATTATTTTTAGCCTTAATTACATGATTTACCCTTTTATCTTATTAATAAAAATTCCTAAAGATACCATTCATAATGCCCAAAAATAAAAAAAATCTATTCACATAATTTGGAATTAATGATTAAAAATTGGGAATATATTTTTAAAAATTTGGAGTACATATGATGGATTAATTAATTTAAAATTAACCTTGTTGTTTGAAAGAGAGAATGAGTTTTAAAAGTTAAAACATTCCAAAAGATTGAAATGTTTTTAAATCTGAATTCAATGTAAAATAAAATATAATTACATATATTATATTTATTTTAAAAATATTTAATATTTATACTTTGTAACCATTCAATATTATAATTTTACCATATAAATTATTTGGATGAATTTTTTTCAATTAAAATTTAGTGTATTTTTACTATTCATAAAAACATGAATGTTTTTAAAAAAATATAAATAAATTCCAAACTAAACTTTTATATCCCACTTAAAAAAAATACTTTCAGGTTGTGATATAAAAATTATTAATGCTTCAAAATGTTACTTTAATAAGGGGTCTCCATTGATAGAAAGTAAAATTAACCTTTTAAGAAAAATATGTTTTTATAAATCTAATAGGGTTTGTTCATACCCTATGACAAAAATCTATATTGTAAGAATATAAAAAATATTATTTTGAAAGGATAACATATATATTTCATTAATTTCTTTTACTAATATTAATTAAATAAATTTATTAACACAAAAAATAAAAAAATAAAAATATATATTTTATTTTTAATTTTTTCATAAATAATTGTAGCCAGTGGATAAACCATACATTTTAAAAAGGTTTCTATATTTATTCATGCTAACCTAAAGGTTAGAATCCAGTGGATAATTTTATACTAAGGTAATTTCACAGTTCGTTTAAACTCACGATTGTGTTCAATTAAATCTATTTAAGAATAAAAATTATTTAATGAAAATATTTCAGAAATACATAAGGGTGTTACATTCTATCATCACACATGTGACACTCCTATAGAGACATGACTTTCTAAAAGAACACCCCAAGTGGATTATTTCACTAATACCCACCATGTTATAACTACACCACTCTCGGAATGCTCTCATGGGTTTATATTTATCTATCTTGATCTCATAATAACCCAATGGGTGCATGCCTCATATCCCATATCATACAACCATACTTACACCCTAATGAGTAACATCCCATCAAACCTTGTCTCAAATGCCTAAAAACAGATCATTACTTTATTAAATATTAATCTAATCTAGCGAAAATCATGATCAATTCTTCCATTCAAAAAAAAAAAGGAATCATACTCATTACATGTCCAAAAAACATTTATCCATATCTTGTTCATCGATCTTAAACCACAAGAGTATACCCCTTCTCTACCCATCCAAGATCCAAACATCTAAAATCAATATACACTATAACATCAAGAACAATACAAAAAAACAAAAATTCCAATAATCCAACCAATCAAACATTACAAACCCAACCCTGATACCAAAATCACTCTATGAGTTATAAAAATAAAAATCTTAATTCATATTACATTATTTCTTTCAATACCTTCTCAGAGGGAATCTAAATCATCATAGAAACTCATGCCCAATATGAAACATCTCTCAACCATTCCTCTCTTATATGTTACTATCACAAGGGAATCCAATGACTAGACCAACCATAATGATTAAGTACACATCTATTTTACATAGGGATGGTATAGTTATCATTATAGAATATATTATGACAGGATCTATATAACCTATTTTTTTAAAAATAATCTTGAGTCATAACCATGGCCTAACTGAGTATATTTCAAAAAAAAATTATATAGGAAAAAAAAATAATTTTTTTTGTACTTAAAAAATAAGAAAACTCTTTCCTCAACAAAAATTATTCAAAAACAAGAACAATAATTTCATTTGAATCCGAATTTCCAAAATTGATACAAGAAACATGCCACATACCACCAGGAGCCGAGAGAAAAAACTATTTGTCAAAATTTTTATAACATCAGAGTTTTCAAAAATAAAAAACTCAACTGAAATATTGAAAAAAAGAACAATCCCATAAACCATGTAACCTAGATCAGTGACCATAAAGGTGTTCATAACACATCCTTTCTCAGTCCATAAAAATCACTAATAGATTTGAATTTTCAAATACCATACCATAAATTTTTATCAAAATCCATAAACACTCTGAACCCACTTTTTAATTCCTAGTATGAAGTTACTCTATAGTATCAAAAACATAGAAACTATAATACCTATAAAATGACTCCATGTACACTAGAGGCAATTGAGTAATGGAATGATACTGAATTATATGTTGGGGATACTTTTCCCTCAATATAACAACAATAAATAATTACCAAAATAAATAAGAATCATCCATATATACATATCAGAGCATGTACAAACAGTACACTCACATGCTATTTCAAATGAATATATAGTTATAAAGTCATACATGCTATGTAATTTCCCACTATTATGATCAAATATTAAAACATACTATGTAAAAAAAGTGAAAATAGGATCTACTACAATCCCTAAGCCTCAAATCAAACATTATTCTAAATAATTATTGATCTTATTCAACCTGATATACTTAATTTTTTTATTAATCTATATAAAAAAATAAGTTCATAGAGGACACAAGGGTTCCCATAATAGGTGTGATAAATATTTCTTATTAGGGTTTCACCTAATTCCTCTAACATTCACTATCATTTAAATTTTATTCATGGGAAAAATAAAAAACAACTACACAAAAGAATGAATTTTTTGTTATTTTCTACTGACCATTATAAAAAGAAATTTAAACATACCTTCTCAGGCCTTTTATGGAAAACAAAAACCTCATTCCATAAATCTCGACTCATAACCAAATATGCGGTATAAGGTTCCCTATGTTGTTCAACCAAGTACCCTCTATCTTAGGGTCAGGTTCTCTACCAACCCTCAACCACATTGTATCAATCCTTAACCATTATCCTCTTATTAAGGGTCGGCCCCGACAACCACAACCTCACCACTACCTTATCAGGCAAGGCAGGGTCATGTTGAGTACTTCTCAATCAAGCCATGGGCATGTATCATGTCTCATGAAACATTTCATTGACCGCATCATATTCTGACTAATTATTCCTCTTTCATGGTCAGGTTTGGAAAAAACCTCTCTCTGTTAGGGTGAGTCCACACCATCAGATATCATTCATAACCTGATTAATACCCCATTACATCCAAACATCTACTGTCTCAGTCATTGTATGATTCTTTCAATGCATATCCCACTAAGGTGTGTTTTCCCCATCTAATCACATCATAACAGAATCAAAACCTAAACACTACAATCTCCCTCATGGAAGGATCCTCCTAAAACCCTCTCAATCAATGCGATATCATGCATTGAGCCACATTATTATTCACTTCACAACTAAAATACACATAAAAAAGTAAGCCCATAATGACATCCTACAACATGGTGTTAGTCTCTTATAACCCAACCCTGTATCTCAAACATATAACATTACATGGAAAGGCTTGTCAGACAACTCAAAAAGCTGGACTCAAATACACAATATCATCGTGTCAAAATAGTTAGCTTCTCCACCCCACTATTATGATCATCCACAAAGTTCCCTAAACCTAATGTAGTCTCTACAGATTTACACCAAATCACACTCATCACTCAATAATTAACCCTAATCTCCTTGTGCCTACAAAATAATGGAATAAAGAGGCTAGTCAAATTTCTCTTCCAATTATCACATATCTTTTAAGAAAAATCTCAATCCATCTTCAAGATGAAACACTTCAATAACACTATGTGAAGCCCTAGATGACTCATCCCACTCATTGTATACACAAAGAAACTCCACACTTAAAATGGTTCTGTCAACCATGTGTAAACCTTGGCCTAAGCCTACGATTCATCTGAACATACCCTAAGGAACTAAACTAGGCTATTCAAAACACCTTTTATTTCCCAATAATTACCTCAGTTCTCTTGTAAGACCATCCATAATCCTCTCCCACTTGGAAATAAAGTATCCAAAAGATTCCAAAATATTCAAAATTCAAGGGATCCCTTACTCTACCTCTATGAGGATTAATTTCAACCTTTTTTATTTATCTTGGTAGCTCTAAAACCGTATTCATTTTTTATAAATAAAAATATTTCATGTTATCATGACCATTTCCAAAGGGACCCAAACCATGACTACCCTCAATACCACCTTCAATAGGCCAGGGTTTGGATATAAGCATTGAGTAGTCATCTCTCACACCAAGGAGGCCCTATCCGAAGATACATGTACCCACACACGTATCCAATATCATATATCTCTAAAATATAAAACAAGTAAAACTAAAGCATACATACATATATTATTCCACCATCAAAGTATGACAATAGAATATTCAATGAGAAAAAGTGGACAAAATAAAAGGCATTCCAAAAAAACAATAGAGAGTCAAACTTGGTCTAAAGGTGAGAACTATTATCAAATGAAACCACCTAAAAGACATCTAATTATTTCTATATCATATATGCTCTAACTATAATGATCCTACCGTAAAAAATTACACAATATCATGTTTTAGTCAAGAATTTACTTTCTTCCACATTGAAGATATTTTTAGGTTTATAAATTTACATAATTAGGTTATAATACATACTCAAAATCCAATATTAATAAAGAGTGGAAACTACTAAATGAGTATCCATTTATTTTAAAACAAAAAACTTTTAAAATAAAAAAAATATTTCTTTTACAAATCATCATACAATTTAACTTGACTTACTTGTTTCTCTTACACATCCATATTACCTATGAAAGACTTTTCAAAACATGGTATATGCACACAAATCTCAATAACGGACATAATGAAAGAAAATTGTAAGTATTTTGAAGAGTTGAAAATCCATTAAAACCCCTTTTTATTGAATAGTCATAATAAATAATATAAAATCATGTAGTAACCTTTGGACCTCATTACCATATCACTCATACATTTACACTTACAAATGAAAAAACCTTACAGTCGAATTCCATCTCTAGAGTACCTAATGCATTGAGATATAATGGGGCTATCCTGTCATATATTGAGTTATAAATGGGCTCAATACATTATATATTGAGTTATAATGGGGCTCAACTCATAATATCTTGAGCTATACAGGGGTCAACCTAACATATATTGTGATATAATGGGGATCAACCTGTCATATCATGAGATATAATGGGCTCAATCCAACATATAATGAGATATAATGGATTTAACTCATAATAAACAATGTCCAAGAAACATATCTTGAATAAAACCCTTGATAACTCATTTAAACCCATGAGAAACACACATTCATATAGCAAAATTCATTTTATCATAAAATCACTTTTAAAACCATGCACATAAAAATGAAATATTATTCTTTAAAAATAAATTTGAAAAAATATAAGAAAAAAATTACAATAATAACTATTCTTGAAAGATGGATAAACCACTCATGCTCTATATATAAAAAACAATTTTATGGAATTCATAAAAGAGACATTTAAAAGGATTTTAAAAGGAAAGACCCTTACATAACACATGGAAAATATCTATTTTATGAACCCATAAGACAAATTAAAACATTAATAAACATATAGATACAATAAAAAAATATATTTTGAAGACATATACATAAAATAGAAATATTTAGAATAATAAATCTTTAAAACATTTAAAATAGTGTTTTAGTAAAATATTCTCTTACCTTAGGTTTTAATTCCTTAAAATGTGTTCAAACCTCATGTATAATGGTTTGAATAGTTTATTTAATATATTAAATAACTAAAAATATTTTTATAATACCTTATTTTATCTTCTTATAACATTTTTACCCACTTATTAATAATATTTTGTTATTTTTATTGTTTTGGGTGCGTTCTTTTATGGTTTCCATGGTCGGTTTATTTTTGGTCTTCTATGTTAAAATTAAATAATAATATAAAACTGATATAATATATATATTTAGGCCATTCTAAACAATTAAATGTCAATTTAATATTTCCATCATTTTTATAAAATGGAAAAATTAAATATTCCTTCATAAAGGTGGTGAATTGACGTTCCATAGACGACGATTTCATTATTTAAGAATAAAAGGAGAAAAAGAGAGATTTTATGATTCATATACCATAAAATACAAAAAATTATAGTATATATGTGATAATTTAGTTTTAATGAAACATTGGGTAAGAGGTGAGGATAAGGTATAAGTGAAAAGTAATTTGAAAGAGAAGAAAAATGAATCTTAGTTATTGAAAATTTGAAATTGAGGACCTCCTCAAGGCTCTTGGAAATAGTATTTTTGCAAGATCGAAAAAAATATAATGTGGAAATGGTTGAGGCTAAGTAAATTTGTTATAGTTTTTATGAACAATAAGGATTAAGGTTATGAAATTTGTGAAGGGAGCAACCCCTTTTCATAATTGAGATGATGGGTAACTTAGGAATTACTCAAATTATTAAATTATAAGAAATATATTATAAGATTTAAAACTTCCCAAAGTTATAAAAATAAAGGGGTTTAGGTTTTTTACATAATATCATCTCATTTTTACTTATTATATATTTTTATTTTTTTTAAAATAATTTAATAAAATATTTTATTCCGGAAAAATAAATTTGTCAAATTAAACACTATTCAAAATTACGACATTATACACATAAAAAAGATTCAAATTATAATTTAATTTTTTATTAAATCATATAATTATCATATTCATCTTGTTAAAACATGAATTTTATAAAATATTTAAATAATAGTTATTTTATTATTTTTAAAATAATTAATTTGATTTATTCTATAATTATATAATTAATGTGTCGTAATTGGTCAAGCCATTAAGGTATTTATTTAATCACTAAAAATCAAAAATAAAATTTCATGGAAAAGATAATTTAATTTAATTTTTAAATACTTTTCTTTTTTGAAAAAAACTTCTGGAAAACCTCATATTAAAATGTTATACAAAATAATATTTATAGCGTGAACAACTTTTCTTACTTTTGAAGAAAATATCATAAAGGTCTTCTTGTGATTGTTGTGGGTCCAAAATGTGCCAAATATGAATAAAAAATGATAATCGATGAAACTTTATCATATAATAATATTTACCCATAATTTGGTTCATTTAATAATTATTATAACTGTAATAAAAATGTTTTATTTATTTTTCTTATGCTTGCACAAGCCCTGCATATGAATTTCACAGGAATTAATGTTACTTTTTTAATATAAAAAAACTATAAATAAATTAAAATAAAAAAATAAGTTAATTATGTTCAAAATAAAGTTTTATAAACGTTCAATAAATAAATTCACTCGTATACAAGTCAAAAAAACTTCTTAAATATGTTATTTTGTCTTTTCTTGCCTTACTCTTGCACAAGCATTTAGATAAGATTAATGTAATATGACTCTAAAAATATAAATTAAAATAAAAAAATTAATAATTATTAATAATTAACAAAATAGTTTTGGAAATAATTTTTAGATCAAAATTTTATTTATAAAGAACCAAATTTTACATTGCCAATGCTACATAGGCACTACATTGGCACCGACAATAATTTTTATAATTATCATGAATAGAATATAATTTTCATGTTCTAAATTTTGTCAATAAATTATTCAACTTATTATATAATTATTTAATTATTTAATAAATTAAATAAATTTTATATCACAAATATTTGTTCACGACAACACAAAAAAATATTGTATTTACAAAAAATACTATTTTTATACTATTAAACAAAAATTAAACATCAATAGAATATTCTTAAAAATAAATTCTATGATAATTTTTACATTATGAATTCAAAAATGATTTTTTTTTTGTAAAATTACAAATCTATAATTGAAAAATAAATTTTTTTAAATAAATGACCATGTAATAAATTATTTATTTTATGAATTTCTATTTAAATAAAAAATACTAATAAATAAAAAAAATTATTCTATAAATACTGGGCTTGTCACATTTACCCCCTTTTTGAAAATTTTTCCTCCAAATTTTTATTCATGTATTAAATAAATGGGGATACATTTACTTCATAGAATTTTCGGATTCCCATATTACTTCTTCAACCATGAAGTTTCTCTACAAAACCTTAACCTGGAAAATTACCTTGTTCTACAATAATTTCCCTCTAAGTTCATGAATCTGAATAGGATTTTACTCATAATAAAGGTTCTCATCGACTAAACTAATTCTAGGGTCAAAACATGAGATTGATCCAACACATACATTCTTAACAACACAACATGAAAAACATTTTGTACCTGAGATAAACTTAGGGGAAATGCTACTTGGTAGGAAACTGGCCTATCTTTCTCATAAATTTTATAAGGTCCAATGAACTATGGAGTTAAATTTATTTTATTAACCAAATGAATTACACTTTTTCCTAGAGATATTTTGGTAAAGACCAGATCAACTACCTCGAAAGAAATTTCTTTCCTCCTATTATCTACAAAACATTTCTACCTCCTCTGAGCTGTCCTCATGTATTGCTGAATCAACTAAACTTTATCCACCTCTTCCTCTACCAATTATAGTCCCATAAACTTCTTTTCCCCTACTTAATCAGAAAATTATAGAGTTTAGCACCACTTTATATATAATTTTTCAAAAGGTGTCATTTGTATACTATAATGAAAACTATTATTATAAGAAAACACAACTAAAGAATGATTTTGATCCCAACTTCCCTAGAAATCTATTGAAAAGCATACATAATATCCTCCAATGTCTAAATTGGTCACTCTAAATATCCATCAGATTGAAAATGAAATTATTTTCTACAATGAATTCAGTACATATCCACTTCTGAAGGCCTTTCCAAACGTTATAAATGAACCAAAGATCATGATCAGATATGATGGAGAGAGGCACTCCACGTAACCTGACAGGATCTATAAGATACCATAAACAGAGTTGATCTAGAGTTAGGTTGTCACTAACAGGAAGAAAATGTGATGATTTTGTCAAATGATCAACAATAACCTAGATTTCATTGTTACCTCGGGAACCATTTAGTAGCACCACCATGACACCAATGGATATAATCTCCCATTTCTACACTATCACTAGAAAAGAATGAAGTATGAAATTTGGTAATTTCAATTATTCTTTAACCTATTGAAATTTCAAAAATTTCATGGTAAAATAATAAATAACTCTTTTCATTCCATCTCACTAGAAATACTCTTGATGATCCACGAGCATCTTAGTGCTGCAAGGATAAACTGAAAATGAAGAACTATAAGCCTAACCTAACAAATCTTTCTTCATCTTTTAATCACAAGGAACATATAATCTCTTCCTAAATCACAAAAAAAACTATCTCTATAAATGTTAAATTCATTCAGATGACCATTTTTAACTAGTTCTACCTTTTTCTGTAACTCACAGTCTTCCATCAACACTTTCTGAATTCTTTCTCAAAGAGATGACTACACTCAATCCCGAAACAATATAGAGGAAATTTCTACACCGAAAACTTCCAAGAAAAAATCATCAAATCATTATACAAGGGTCCATGTTCCAAACATAACATGGTCAATGTGGCATTATTTTTCTAACTAAATGATTCATCCACTATGTTTTTCTTTCTCAGATAGTAATGAATCATTTAATCATAATCCTTGATTAATTACATCCATATTCCTTGTATCATGTTAAATTAATTCTGATTGAATATATTATTCAATATATTATGATCAGTATATATTTCTAATTTTATTCTATGAAAATTATGCATAAAAACTTTTAATTCAAAATCAACAATAGATAATTCCAAATCATGTTTAGGGAAATATTAATCATGAGGTTTCAACTGTCGTAAATCATAAAAAATTACCTGATCATTATAAATTTGGAAAAGACGAAGTCCTCTCAACAAATCATCTCTATATATGAAAAATTCACCATTTATGTAAGGTAGGGTCATAACTAAATAATTCACTAATCTTCTTTTCAATTCCTGAAAACAATCATCACATTCATTTTGTCCAGATGAAATTAACACCTTCTTGAGTTATCTTAGTCAGTGGACTATATAATCTGGAAAAGTTTTCAACAAACCTCTTATAATAGAATATTAAATCATGAAAGCTTGGTATATCCTCAAATTTGGGGGTCTTGTCCATTTTTCAATAGCTTTAATTTTAGAAGGATCAATATTTATGCCATCATTAGAAACAATGTTACCAAGGTGATATTTTTTGCAACTAAAATTCACACATGATTAATTTTACATTTAATTTATTTTTTGTTAAATTTTTAAAATAAAACCTTTAATGTCATTCATATTCCTCTTTAATTTTATAATATACTAAAATTTCAACAATAAAAAAACCAAAAACATGTCTAAGAACTAAATAATTATTTTATTAATAGGATCCATGAATATAGTAGGATCATTAGTTAACCCAAATGGAAAAAAAATCATAATCCCCATACATAGTAGGAAACATGGTCTTAATAATGTATTCTTCTTTTACTTTCAAATGATAGTACCCAACCACAAGTCAAACTTTGAAAAATACTTTTCTCCCAGGAGTTGATCAAACAAATCATCAATATAAGGCATTGAATACTTGTAATTAATATTTATATTATTCAAGGATATATAATCAATGAAAAATATCATTGAACTGTATTTATTTTTTACAAACAACTCTAGAGCACCCCAAAGTGAAGTTGTGGTATAGATGAAGCATTTATCTAATAATTCCCTCAACTAGTTTTTAAATTCTTAAAGTTCTATTTGAACTATTTGATAAGGGGGTTTAAAAATTTAATTAACATTAAGAAGTAATCCAATAGTAAACTCAACCTCTTGATCAAGAATAACACTATAAAATCATTAGTAAATACATAAAGATACTAATTTACTACTAGAACATAAAAATTATGTATGGTTCCTTTGGTTTTAATAATATGTGAGAAATGACTTTCAATTCCATCCTTTAATAGTTTCTCAATTTCTTGATATATTAGCAGTCATATGAGTTCATTCTTATATACAAATTGACACACTTTTTAAAAAGAAAATTCATTAGATATACAATAGATCTCAAAAAAGTAAATATAAAGCCAATCCATACTAAATATAACATCAAACTTTACCAAAGGAAAACAATAAGGATTTTTTGTAATATCCTTCCACAAAAAAATGTATAGAAGAATATTTTAATTTCTTTTTGCATTAATATTTTCTTCTGGTGTTTTCACTATATGTTTTGGATTCATTTGTTGAGGTGGATTGTCAAATTTTCTATTAAATTTCTTATAAATGAAATAATGTGTAGACCACAAATCAAAAAATACAGTGGTGTATTCCATAAAGACAATAAATGTACTAGATACAACTTAATTTGATGGTTAGACATCTTCTGAAGTAGTTGCAAATTATTTTCCACAACTTACTATTTCTTATCTTATTGGTTTCTTACCCAAGTGACTATCTTTGGATGTACATTAAAAAAATAACCCAACTCTTTATATTTAAAGCATCGTAACATCCTCTTCTCTTTACTTTTCTAATCATTTCCCTAAGAATGACGACAAATGTGTAAAAACTTTCCAAGTCATTAATACTTCCTAGAATTTATAATAAATTCTCTTGGATTATTTTTACTACACTTTTTTAAAGGATTTTAATTTATTATCTTACCTCCGTATTTCCTTAATGAATTCTACCCAGAGTTCTACTAACCTGATCTATTCTTTTTCTTTTCATCACGAGGCTTATATGTGTGAATAAACTCCATTTAAACCTTCTAATAATATTGAAAAACTTTTTCAAGGCTTTTAAATTCCCATGTAGAAAAATATATTTGTAAACCTAGTTTCAATCATGAGTAACACTGATTAATTTTTCTATTAGTGTTAATAACAAAATCGGGTGCATGGCTAGACAATCTTGTGATGTTTTCTTTATATGAAGAAAAAAACACTCCATATTTTTCCCCACTCATATAATTTTTTTACATTCAAAGTAATACAACTTTTGAGAAATATTTCTTAAGGAAACTATCCTTGAATGTTTCCCATTCCATGGAATAAATATCTTCTTTCTCTCTGGTATTCTTAACCTAATTCCACCATCGGTCAACTTTACCTTAAAAATTATAAATAACATGGGTTTTATTTTGATGTATTGAACATCCAATCACATCAAATATATTTTCCAAAGCATTTATCCATCCTTTGGCTACCATCGGGTCAGATGATCTACAGAAATACGGGGGATGTTGCCTCATGAAATGCTCCACAAAATAAATGTTACTTCATGGTAGATCATGTTCTTATCTAGTAGGAACACCACAACTATTTATCAAATGA
Source organism: Viscum album (assembly GCA_963277665.1). NCBI lineage: Eukaryota > Viridiplantae > Streptophyta > Magnoliopsida > Santalales > Viscaceae > Viscum > Viscum album. Next base: position 1,220,019,320 of record OY728131.1, on the reverse strand, counting down.
TTCAAATAATCCATTACTATCAAAAACCACTTATTCCCAATTCCCACCATTCCAGGCTCTGTATTTTGAATTATATCGTCCTCTTGGTTCCATCCTACTTCAACTTCCCTATTTCATCCATGGAACACCGTTTCGAATAGATATATTTTTGTCGAACAAATATGGTAGTATTAAAATTATATATCATTTTAAATTAAAAATAAAGAATAAAATAACGGGTAGTATTATATTAACATCATCTTAACCCTTAATTTTATCTAATCCTCCCTCTGATACCAACTATAAGGACTCATCCTTAAATCATTACCAAATCCGGAGTTTTAGTCATGAAATTACATTCTTTCACATTGAGGATCTTTTAAAGTTTTTATATTTTGATAATTAAGACATAATACATACATAACATCCTATATTTATATATATTGGATACTAATAAAACAATATCCATTTCTTCAAAAACATTAAACTTTTAAAATGAAACAGGATTCCTTGGAAAAATATTCATAGCATTAGACATAAATTCATTCTTTCTCTTACACATTTGTATAACCTATGAAATCCATTTAAAAACATGGGATACGAACAAAAATCCTAGTAAGGGATATAAGGAAGGAGAATTATTACTCTAGTGAAAAATTGAAAATCTATTTAAACCCCTTTTTCATGAAAAATCATAAGTATAAAAGGAAAAATCATGCACCTACCATGGGAAATCATTATCATATCACTCTAACATTAAAACATATAAATGGAATAAAATTACAGATGAATTCAATATTTGGATTACCCAATGAATTGGAGAGGTATAATGGGGCTCACCCTTCATATCTTGTGCTATAATGGGCTCAACCAAACATATCTAAAGCTATAACGAGGCTCAACCTATCATATCTCAGGAAATAATGGGATCATCCCAACATATCTTGAGATCTAATGGGTCTCAACCAGTCATATATTAAGCTATAATGGGATCAATACAAAATATATTGAGCTATAATGGGCTCAACCAATAGTAAACAATTTGCAAGGACCAAATCATGAATAAAAACCTAGATAACTCATTTAAATCCATAAAAAAACACATTCAGATATCAAAAATACTATATTCTCATAAAAATAAATTTTTCAACTGAACACATAATAATGAATTAATATTCTATAAAATTAACTTTTATAACATATAGAAAACATTATAATAATAAAGGGTTCTGAAAGCAAGAGAAACTGCTCATGTTGTATATATAAAAACCAATCTTTTTGAATTCATAAAAGAGACATTTAAAAGGATATTAAATGGAAATACCCTTACCTAACACATAAAAAAGGTCCACATTAAATAAAAAAAGAAAAAAGAAAATATTTAAAACCATATAGATACATTCATAAAAACCATTTTTAAGACATACACATAAAAAAGAACGATTTAGAAGAATAAATCCTTAAAATATTTAACACCGAGTTTCAATTAAAGAGTCCCTTACCATGGGTTCCACCTTTTCCAAATATGTTCAACACTCCAGTATAATAGTTTTAATAGTGATATTAGTACACTAAAATTCTAAACTCAGGTTTATAATACCTTACATTATTTTCTTAAAACATTTTACACCCATTTATTTATAATATTTTTTTTATTGTTTTGAGTGTGTTCTTTTCATGGTTTCGAAGGTTGGTTTGTTTAGAGTATTACTTTTTAAAATGATATAATCATATAGAAGTGATAAAATATATATATAGGCCATTTTAATCCTACATATGTGAATTTAAAATTTCCGTGACATGGGTATAAGGGGAACGAAAAGTCATCATCCATGGAGGCGATGAATTGACACACCACGGATGATGACTTTGTAATTTTATAATAAAAGAGAAGATGAGAGATTTCATGAATCATATAACATAACAAAATAATATTTAAGTATATATGTGATATCTGAGATTTCATGAAACATTGGGTAAGAGGTGAGGATATGGTATAAGTGACAATGAATTTAAAAGAGAAGAAAAATGATTATTACTTCTTAAAAATTCATCCATTATAACCTCCTAAAGGCTCCTAGAAGTGGCCTTTTTGTGATACCAGGATCAATAGAATGTGGAAATGGATGAGAAGAAATAAATTTTTCTTAGGTTGGACAAACAATAAGGATTAACTATGTGAAATTTTAGAAGGAACCCCTTTTATAATTGATGTGAGGGGTAACTTAGTAATTAATCAAATTATTAAAATATAATAAATATATTATATGGACTAAGACTTAAAAAGTCCTAAAGAATAAAGGGGATTATATTTTTGACACAATATCATCCTGTTTGGATTTATTAGAGATTTCTTTATTATTAAAATAATTTAATAAAAGATTTTATTTATGAAAAATAATTTTTCCAACTTCAACACTATTCACAATTGAGAATTTATACACATAAAAAAAAGAATCAAATGAGAATGAAATTTTTTATTATATCATATAAATATCATATTAATCTATAGAAAACATAAATTAGCTTAAAAATAAAATAATATTTATTTTATTCTTTATAAAATCCTTAATTTGATATATTCAATAATTAAATAATTATGATGTCATAATTTTTCTAGACGTTAAGTAATTTATTTACTCCCAAAAAATTAAAAAAATTCATTGAGAATACAATTCCATTATCTTTCCAAATAATATTATTTTCTGAAAAATAATTCTAGAAAATTTCATATTAAAATGTTATACAATCTAATGTTTATAGTGTGAACACCTTGACTTACTTTTGAATAAAAAATCATAATTGTCTTAATGTGATTCTTATGGTTCCAAAGTGTCCAAAATTAGAATCATAACATGATAATGGATAAAAATTGATCATATAAAATTATTTGTCCATAATTTGGGTCATTTAATTATTTTTATAATTTTAATAAAAAATTATTATATTTATTTTTCTTATTCTTGAACATGAACCACATCATCATTTTATAGGTATTAAGGATAATCATTTAATATATAAAAATTAAAAATATATTAAATTCATATATATAAATCAATTAGGATCAAAATAAATTTTTATATTCATTAATTAAATATATTAACTCATATACATGTCAATAAACATCATAAATTTGTTAGTTTGTTATTTATTGCCCAATACAATCATTGCACAAGAAGTTGGATTACATTAATGTAATATTTCTCTAAAATTCAAAACGAATATCCAAAAAAATAAATAATAAAAAATAAATAATTAAATAGTGCTAAAAATATTTTTTGGAACCCAACTATTATTTATAATGAATGAAATTTGACATTGTCAACGATTCGTAGGCACTAAATCAACAATAAAAATAATATTTATACATATCCTGAATAGAATATAATTTTTGTGTTCAAAATTTTTATTATGCAGTGTTCCTCTTATTATATAGTTATTTAATTTTTTAAGAAATTTGATAAATTTTATATCGCATTGATTTCTTCTTGACATCCCAAAAAAATACTTTATTGTATAAAAAGACTGTGTTTTTTACTATTCAACAAAAATTAAACTTTTTTAGAAAACTCTAAAAAATTCATATTAAGATAATTTTGAAATTATAAATTAAAAAATGAAAATAGTTTTGTAAAATTAAAATTCTATAATTGAAAAATAAATGGTTTAAAAAAATAACTATATAATAAAATATTTATTTTAAGAATTATTATTTAAATCAAAAATAATAATAAATATATAAAAACATTATTCTATAAATTCCATGGTTGTTACACCACCATCTCCATATCAACCCATGACAACTTCAAAAGGGTCATCGTCTACAAAATACATGTCACATGCGGGTAGTTCCCATGTTGGGTTGAGGATAAAAATACCCAATATGACACCCCAAAAACACTAAAAATGAAATGGGCCTCTTCCCAAAGACACCTAGGATATAACAACTACTTCCATGCCCAAAGACACCTGGGCCTCATCTCGAAGACACTTGGGAAACAAACTAGCCACACACACCTGGGCAGACCACCACAGCTACCCTACCTGAAGAGACTTGGGTTATAATGGACCTCAGGCCGTCATATCCTTCTCGAAGAGTCTTGGGATACTTGGGAAAGGGAGTAGAAAAGAAGATAATAACCAGCCACTCATAGGAGTGTTGGAAAAAACACCCTCCCCCATGAAATGGGGGTGTTCGACATGAAGGGATCAGTTTGGGTGGGGAGCGAATAAGGGGATAAGAACTAAATTATACATATAAGTAAACAAGGACTCATCACAACCTTGGGGTTACAACACTATCCCATACACAAACACCCTCTTTACTATTCATTCATAAAAATCACAACATCCACAAAAAAGTCACCACTCATTCCCAGAAAACAATTCCCTATTGATTCTACTCTTGTTATCACATTCAACTGGTTCCATTTATACAATTCTTCACTATCAGTCAACTAATAAAAATAGGCACATGCCAATGAAGGAAAAACAATCATGAAGCAATTTAAGCATTCACACCCGGTTCTCTTGTAAAGTCACAACAACAAAAGGGATCTGTGAGATCTCTTTAAGTACTTGTACCAACCAAAACCCCACCATATGGCCCCACATGGCCTTAGATCCACAAACCAACAACTACACCACATTTAGGATCCCATCCCCATCCATGTCACCCCACAAGAATCAAGCAGAACAAACACACATATTACCAAGACTGAGAAAGGGGGTTTCTAGATTCAAACACACCATTATTTGATTTCCTTCTTTTTCGTTTAGTTAACTGTGGTGATCACAAAAGGATTCTTATTCATTGGACATCCATTTTATCAAACGAGCTTATATGGTTAACCAATTTCTAGGTTACATTAATTCAATTATCATAGAACACAAGGGTCCATTAGTTTGCAAGTAAACACCACCAACAACCATGATTTTTAGTGGACACAAGCCAATTAAAATCACAACATATAAGCAAGGATAAAAGAGTACAATTGCAGCATCAAACACAACCATTTATTCTTTAAAAGTTTGTTTTTTTATATTTTTTAAGATTTGGTTTAATAAATCCCCCTAGAAACATTAACATTCCCACCCTGCATGATACATAGTAAAGAGAGACGAAGGAATAACCCTCCTTGGATAATCAATGATCGAAGTTTTTATCCTCGTGTCGACAACTGAGATTGCGCGACTTGTAGGGGGACTTCGGGGGCTCCAAGAGTGAGTAAAAAAGGATCCAACATAGGAACACCACTAGCCTTAGGATGGGGGACTCCAAAAGCACCAATGAATGAAAAAAAAGACTATCCAAGAAGAATAAATAATTCCTATGCGATAAAAGGGCGAGATCATGGAGTTACATGATATGAATTTTGAATGGCTTTGAAGTCGGATCATGGTTTCACCACATGGTTGGACGGTTATGCATGATTGAATAAATTGTCATTTAATAATTATCATTGAGGAGGTGGTCATATAGCAGTGAGTTAAAGGGTTTCCTTTAAATAGAGTAAATGCATAACAGGGGTGGAACTAGAAAGTATGGTAAAAGGGTGTGACATAGAGGAAAAATCCACATGTTTGGGTAAGTCAAGGGTTGCTTGGATCTTGGGGGATTTTGGATATCATTCATGGGCTTTTAATGGCATTGAAATGGGTATTAAAACACTCTCACATCAGAAGATATGTTGTGGAAGTAGGACTAGAAAATGAATCAATGGTGGGACACCGTTTGGTGAGACACCATAAATGGTGCCACGGTCATGGTGCCACTGTTTTGGTCTGTGATTGTGAAGGTGATTTTGATACGGTGCCACCATCAAGGTTCCCCCATTACGTTGCCATCATTTTAGTGTGTGATTGTGACTAGTGCCACTGTTATGGTGTCACCGTGACTGGTCCCACAATTTTGGTGGAACCGTTGGATGGAATCAAATTTTGGAAAACTCCCTAATGATTCATTTCAAAATCTTTACATCAAATATCTCTCAAATTATTCTCACCCTCAAGAATCAAAACTAGTCCTGAAGAAAAGAGAGGGGTCTGAACAACCACCTCGAAAGATACCTCTCAGGAATAAACCTCCTTGAAATCTAGGAACACCTCTCCCACATATAATAACTCAAACTTATAAATGTGTCACTGTCCAAACATATGGATTATGGATTTCCTTCATCCATTTCATGAAATTATCCCCTTTGGACGACACTAAATCACCCACATAGGTTTAATCGCATCCACCTTAATGTGTCTTGATTTGGGATCAGGTCCTATCCTCCCCACTATCAGAACTCTTCACACACATTCCTTGAACAAGTAAAACAACACATTTAATAGTTAACAAGTTCAACCACTTTATCAAAAACAAATATCATACATAATAGAACAAAACTCAAAACAACTTTGGGTAATGTGAGCGCATCTGTGCCTCCTGTTCCGAGGTACTCTCCTCGAGGCCACCATGTCTCCATAACACACAAACCTTAGGAATGTTTCATCCATGAAGCACCTTATCCTTGTGACATTATAATATAATTGGATGCTCTATAGACATCACATTGTCCTTGATATCCAACTATCCTCATTTGGGGACATTTGAATCATTGTGTAGATACTGACGGAGCTGAGACACATAGAAGACATCATGCACTCCCAGTAGCAGCGGTGGTAGCACCTGCTGATATTTCACTTTGGTGATCCTCCAAAACACCTCAAAAGGGCCTGACGAAATTGGGAGAAATCTTACTCCCTTGCAATGTCTACTCTTGGAAAAGTGGGAGCTTCTTATTCCTACTGTTGCTGTTGAAAGGGCCTAGCTGAAAACTGCTGCTGTTGAGGTGGGTTCTGAACCTTCCCACCCCCACTGTACTGCACATGGTCCAAAAACTAATTCCAAAGATGCCCACAAGTGCCACAGATGAAGAATCTCGGTCCTGGGCCCACAAATATGGGACAAGAAATAGGATATCGAAACTGGAATTGCTAGGGCATGCTTCCCACTGGCCAAAACCTGGAAGGCCCTAGCATTGTAGGTCTGCCACTAACACCATTCCCCTTTGACGATCCCAAATGTCTCCCCTCTTGTGGAACACCTCCCAGCATGTGCATATCCTCCACCACTTCATCCTTCCTCTGGAACTCCAAGTATGTCAGTAGAGTGAAGGGAGTAACATCATACTGAAGAGAAGGTCCGAGTGCCTCCTCTAAATATCTCTCACGATACTCTTCATCTAGAAAACTGTTTGGAGTAAAGTGAAGGATATCCCTCAACATGATCCCCAACTCCCTCACTAACATGTTCTGTATCTAAAGGAATATTATATCCTACCTCTTCTCTGCCTTCATCATTGAAGATATGAATTCTCCCCAGAATGTCCTCTCCAAGTAAGTCTACGAAACCTCATCCTTCCTCTTCTCCCCAGGATAGAGCATCCATAACTGACATGCCACTCCCTGTATCTAACTTATATCCATAGAAACCAAGAACTCCATTGGATCTTGGATCAAGCGGAAAATGGTCACCAACTCTTCAATCCATCTCTCTATCTCCATGTCCGAGATGTTGCACTCGTACTTCCCGAGGAACTGTCACAGAAATGCACGAACCGTCTTCTACCATTGATAGTCCACTTCCTCTTGATCAGCCCTCTACTGATCAGATAAATCAGCTTCCTAGGCCTCGATCTCCCTCTATAGTCACGGTCGTCATCCAAGTGTCATAGCTTCAACGTAAATAAAGAATTCCTAAGCTCGAGTAGTGTAGAATTTTTTTTTAAATTTTTCTTAAATGTTTTATTTATTTTGGATCCCCAAAGTACCCAATACACACAATAACACAAGTCATTATGATGCATGTACCTTTCAAAGGGTGTCTACCCTATAATCAGTGTAGCCTCACTTGGTTGTTTGGTAGGTCTAGAGTCCTTATATTGGATCACGGGGGGCCCTAAATTCTCATGTCCTATCTGGTCATCCCTAGCCTATTTCATGTTCCAAGATTGCCCAACACTGTTTTCGTACCATCCCCTTCAATCCTCACTGTGCCAAACTATAAACTCCATCTTATCTCTCGTCCTTCCTCTGATACCATTCTGTCATGACCCGCCTTCACTTAGATGAGGTAAGGGACATCCGATTGCTAGACCCTTCCTTCTTTATGTTGAAGGAGTGATACTGACCCCAAGACCCACCTTTAATAGGTCTCGGAGTGGAGACTAGCACCAAGGGTATGGAATCACACACAAAATGGAAGGAATTACCCTCTATGTGTAGTAGGATTGGGATATAATATAGTAAATACAAAACAACAATAAATCTTTAAGTGAAAGTAAATCCAAAAAATCCATTCACATATGCATGTTCCAATAATAAGTGCTTTGAAAATATTACAAAACTCCAAAATAAAGTACCAAATGAAATGAAAAGCAGCAACATCAATGGTCTCAGAATCCAAAATAGTAGGGTCTTGCGTGGTCCTTGAAGTCCTCCTGGAAACCTAAAAGATGTTTTCTATACATAGTGTGACTATACAGGTATAATCAGTAGGGAAAACCAAAATCTCTCATGCACAAGTGGGGAGACATTCTAATGCCCTGTGAAAAAAGAGATAACCAAAGCACCTAGCAAGGAAACTATCCACCCAAAACCCACCAAGGAACACTCCAAAAATAACGTATGTCAAATAAAGTAACAGTATAGCACATCGTTATTTGGGTACCCCACACCACTTTCCCACTGGTTGTTAAAGACATCCTACACGTCAGACCTCCCCTTCCATTCTCACCGAAGTCCCACTCCCATACCCCGCCTGCTCACACCTGGGATACCACCACCACACATCCTACCCGCACACACCTGGGCCAAAACAATCACGTGTAACCATTCCCATAGACACCTGGTCCATAAAAACTACCACCACGCCCCAAGACACCAGGGCCAGAACAACTACTGTCATGCCTGAAGACACCTAAGCCTCATCCTGAAGACACTTGTGAAACAACATGCCTGCACACACCTGGGAAAACCACCATAACTACACATCCCAAAGAGTCTTTAGTTATAATGAACCTTAGGTCATCACAGCCTACCTAAAGAGTATTTGGAAACTCGGGGAAGGGAGTAGAAAAGGAGCTAATAACTAGCAATTCATAGGAGTGTTGGGAAAACACCCTCCCCCAAGAAATGGGGGTGTTCAGCATGAAGTGATCAACTTGGGTGGTGCACCAATAATAAAAATAACAACTAAATTTTGAAAATAGGTCAACAAAAACTCATCCCAACCTTTGGGTTCCAACACTATCCCATACACAAACAACCTCATTACTATTTATTCATAAAAATCACAACAACCAAAACCAAGTCACAACTCATTCTAGGAAAAAAATTACTCATTGAAACTATTATTGTTATCACATTAAAGTGGTTCCATTTAAATAATTGTTCACTATCAAGAAACTAATATGAATAGCCACAAGCCAAGGAAGGAAAACAATCAAGTTGAAATTTTAGTATTCACACCCAGTTATCTTGTAAAGTCACAACAACAAAAGGGATCCATGAGACCATTTGAAGTACTAGAGCCAACCCATGCCCCACCATATGGCCCCACATAATCTCAGATCCACAAACCAACAACTGCACCACACATGGGATCTCATCCCAATCCATGTCACCCTATAAGAATCAATAAGAACAACCACACATATTACCAAGACATAGAATGGGAGTTTTTATATCCAAACACACCATTCATTGAGTTCCTTATTCTTTGTTTGGTTAACCAGCGTGATCACACAAGGATTCTTGTTCACTTTACATCCATTTAATCAACCGATCTTATGTGATTAAAAAATTTCCATGTTACAGCCATTCAATCATCACAGAAGACTAGGTTCCATGAGTATGCAAGGAAAGACCACCAACAACCATGATTTTCAGTGGATAGAAGCCCATACAATTCACAACATATAAGAATGGATAAAATAGTACAAAAACATCATCAAACACACCCTTTTATTGTTTTAAAGTATTTTTATTATCTTCGTTAAGGTTTGGTTTCATCCATCCCCATATAATCATTAGTATACACACCCCACATGATACACTATAAAGTAAGATGAAGGAATAACCCTACTTAGATGATCAATGATCAAATTTTTTCTCCTCGCACTGAGAACTGGGGAGGCGTGACTTGCAGGGAGGAGCATCGGGGAGTCCAAGAGTGAGTAAGAAAAGCTCCAGCACATGTGATCCACTAGCCACAAGAAGGGGGACTCCAAATTCACCATGTAAAGAAAAATTGATCATCCCAGAAGATGAAATAATTCTTATGTGATAAAAAGGTGAGATCCTAGAGTTATAAGATATGAATTTTGAATGGATTTAAAGGCATATCATGGATTCACCATTCAGTTGGACAATTACACATGATGGAATTAATTGTTATTTAATAATTCTCATCGAAGAGGTGTCCATAAAGGCTATTAGTTAAAAGGTTACATTCCAACAAAAGAAAACGTGTAACGGGGGATGAACTAGAAAGTATGGGAAAATGGTGTGGCATAAAGGAAAAATCCCCTTGTTTTGGTAAGTCAAGGGTTGATCAACTCTTGGGGATTTTTGATATCATTTATGGGATTTTCATTTCCTTTAAAGGGGTATTAAAACACTCTTACGTCAAATGATACATTACGGGAGAGGGATTAGAAAACAAAACAATGTTGGGACACCGTTTAGCGAGACATTGTAAATGGTGCCACAGTCATGACGCCACCATCACGGTGCCACCGTCATCGGTTCCACCATGTCAGTGTGTGACTGTGATGGTGTTACCATTATGCTGCCACCCTCACGGTGCCACCAGTTTGGTGGAACACCGTAAGCGATGCCACTATTATGGTGTGTGATCGTGACCGGTGCCACCATTACGGTGATGCCATGACCAGTGCCACCATTATAGTGGAACCATTGAATGGAACCAAATTTTAGAAAACTCCTTAATGAGTTACTACCAAATCCATAACACAAGATTTATTTTCTAAATAATTATATTATTAATTATTTTTTTGAAGTATCACATAGATTTAAAAATACTCATTTTCCAAATAATGTTTTTAAATGTACTAATTCACTTTATGGTTAAAAATAGGATGATATAATTTTAGTTTCTTTATGAAATAATTGCTGTATATATTATTAAAAAATTAGGTATAATTAATTTAAAATGTGTTTGATGGGTGACCTAAAATTATTTCTTAGTTTTAAAATATTTCAAAATAAATAAGGAATTATTTTAGACTAAATTGAGTACACTGATAAACTCTGAAAACATTTTTTTCATAGATATCTAAAAAGGAAGTTATACTCCAATGATCGCCACCTATAATTTGGAACTTGATGATACTATAAAACTAGTATACCATGCCATTTTCATAGGTATAATTGGGAGTTTACCTTACTTGATAGCATTTCAGCCTCTCATTATATTCAGGGTGTGCATCTGTGCTGGTTTTCAAGAAATACTAAGATAATGTAATTTAATATATAATAATAGAATCTTAAAATAACTAAAAAATAAGTCTACTTTTGTCTTCATCTATTCTAGAGTGAATGATTTTGATTAAATTATATAATGAAATTATTATTTTGGTGTTTGTAAGAAAATATGTAAAAATAACCTATGGAACATGTAATTTTTCGAGAAAGTATCTAGTATCTTGGTGTTTTAAAAAACTAATTTTAGTTGTGTTATCTATTTTGGATGTTGAGAATAGAGTTGTAGGAAGTTATTGTTCATAGATTTTGTGGATAAAACACACTTTTCTAGAATATGTAAATCAATTCATATATGTTCCTATAAATTGTGACAATACAAGTGTTAAAAAAATTTCTATAAATCATTTATCTCATTCTAGGATAAATTATATTGATATATGAAATCACTTTTTGAGAGATCATTTTCAAAAACTGTATATCACTATTAAACTCATTTGAACAAAATGTGAGATTATTGAAATTATTTCAAAGCTAATGAATTATAAAAGTTTAAATTATATTATACAAGTGTTAGTTATAATCAGTTATTTTTAGTAAATTGTGTTTAATTTGGTATATATATTATTTATTCATTTATGAAATGCATATTAGTTTAACATTCTAATGATATTGAATTATCAATTAATTGTTTTCCTTTTATTTTAAAGATTTTATATGTGTTTTTAACTATTTTAAGTATATTTTATTATTGTTCCCATGTTTTATAATATATTTATCCTTGAATGATTTTAATATCCTAAAATTGAATCTGAATCATCATATTCAACTTAGGAACCAAGTTGAACCCTCTTTCAACCCTTACTTTCCAAAATCCCATGAATTTCATCCCATAAATATCGTTTGTGAGTGGTTGAGAGGAAGCCATATTTACAAGATGATCCTCTTCAATATTTTAATATATTAAAAAGATCTAAGGGGTGAACAATTTGATTTATAAAACTCTCAAAGAAACATATTTTTTCCTGTGATGTTATTCTAGGGAAATAAATTGATGTTTAGTGTTTTAGAGTAATCCATTCTTTAGATGGAAGAGTTATGACTCAAAAATAATGGAATGAATTGTTTATAGAATATAATAATTTTTTTTATTTTTATTCATTAAAGGAGGTTTATGTTAATATAATGTTTTAAAAATATCACTTATATGTCATTATAACAATTGTTAACTTTCATGAATGTTTTTCTCTAAATATTTTTAGGATAACATATTGAAAGTACCTCATCAAAGTGAGTGTGAGGATTACCAAAGTTATTATCCTTTAAATCATCAACATTTCTAAATTGTAAATGATTTACAGAAACTAACTAGTGATAGAACCTATTAAAGGGGGGGGGGGGGTTCAGAAATATTTGGCATCAATACCTTTTCATTCTCTATTTAAAGGTTCATGGGATTTAGATAAATATTCCTATATTTATAATGATACATAAGTAAGATTTATGTAAATCATCCTCAATATTTAATACATTTCCTTACCCAAGGATTATTTTACTTATACTTAAAAATAAGAGACTTATTCCTAAGGGATTAGAGAATTAAATTCTTCCAAGTGGTATTTTTCTTAACCCACCCTTTTAATGGTATATTAAATAAAGTTAGAATCCGAGGAAAAAAAGAAATGTTTAGAAGATGAGGGCAGGCTTTATGATTGTTTCAATCCAATGAATAAACCTACCAAATCAAAAGACAAAATAGATCCAATCTTGAATCTTAAAAAGAAAGTTGAAGATGAATGTTTATATGATGAGAATCTTTCTCATCTTTCTACTAATATTGTTGAAGTGGAAATAAGATCTTATAAAGAGATATTGATAGAATTTACTCATCCAGAAGTTTTAGTGGATCCAGAAGTTCCAATAGAGGATGACTTAGTAAGGGATTGAATAAAAAATCCTCATGGAGATAATACCCATGGTTCTATTATTTTTGAAATCAACCTCCTTGACTTTGAGAGTAATAAGGATTAGAATCAATCTATATATAGTCTACTCATGTTTAAAATAGGGGAAACCTTTTTTTTGATTCCACGCCTCTTGAATTTTCTCTAATTAACATTTTACCACCTAATCCAAATTATGATATGGATAACAATAATGGTGATAGTGCAACCAAACCTGGTGGACTAGATATTTTTATTATACCCACTACCTTGGAGATGGTTGAGTTGGATCCTTTCCCTCTATTTATTTAGGAATCGAGTTACTTAAATCTTTTACAAGAACTATTTGAATCTAATTCTCAAGGACCATTTGTACCTTCTTCTCCATGACATAACTCAGATAAAAATTTTCATGGTGATACTATTTATGATTCCTCTCATATGAATGAAGTAGTACTTAATTAAGATTTATATAGTTAGTTTTAAGAAATTGATATTCCCCAATATTACGCTTCAGACAATGAAATATCTATATTGAGACCTTCTAAGTTAGAGTTCAATGACTCAACCCCTAACCTCGACCATGACCCATATCTTTAAGCTACATGTGCTCCATCGAATCTAGATAAAACCACGTATACTTCATTTATTACAACATCTAATTTAATTCTAAAATGATATTCTGGATTTCTTGAAATATATTTTACTAACTATCAATAGTGCTAAGAAATATGATAGTCACAAGGATATTTTCATCACTATTAAGTGTTTGGTTTCACATATATATCCTAATCTATTGCAAAATTTAGATCATATGGATCATGAGATTATATATTTTAGAGAATAGATAGATGATTTCCATAGACATATTGGATATCTTTAGGCATATATGATAGATATTCTTGATAAACTACATAATAGGTATCTCTCTATTATCACCATCACTTATTGACCATTACTTCTACTTCATCTTCTGCTAATCCTTCTGCATCTATTTCATTAGAATAAGAGCTTATCCGATGTGTTATGCATGAGTGAATCCAGATTCTATTGGAAAATTTTATGGATAAAAGGAATCATACATTGATCATTGTTTCTTCCCTTGGTGGGAAGCTTTATGATATAGTTAAAGAACAAAAAGTGAAGAATACCAAGTAAAATGATGACATTAAGGGATATATAAAGTAATATCTGAAAAATATTTTAACTAACGAATATATAAAATATCAATTTATATCCCTAGATTGATATCTTAAGATACATCCCTTAACTAGAACCTCCAAAGCTATTGTGTAAAATCTATTGATCATGGAACCCCTTCTGGACAATTTTCTACAAGAGAAGGATGTGTTATTTCAATTCATATATCAAGGGTCTAATTCTATGATAAGAATTACCATGATATTAGAGTCGTATATATATATTTCTAATACTTTAGTTCTAGAACCTCCAAATATTCTCATACAAACATATCTCTTTATCTCTCCTAAGTGGAAACTGTTCCCTCTACTCTTTTAACGTCCCCGGCCCTAGTGCCACTAAATCGGTGCCCCAAGAAAGGTCCTCAGATAACCTCAAGCCTCACTACTAGTATCCCAAAGGTTTTTTACTTATAGGGAGGGTCTAGATTAGTCATGTGGGGAGACTATACCCTCTTAACTGGGTAATACACATCAAAAAACATATAAATAGTGGAGATAACATGAGATAAATAATGAACAATAACAAATAACCATTTCCAAAAAGAGTAAAAACCACCACCAATAGTATATATGTCATTTCTTGATATAAATCCAAGTGAACAAAACCCAAAATAAATACAACTAGTGGAATTATTAAAATGGTCCTAAATCCAAGTCTGGAACCCCATCAATGTTCCTCTTGATCATGAATAAATTCCCAACCATGGGGCCCTTGACTTTTTTCTGGCCTACAAGTATGAAATATGATTATGTTCCTAATGGAGTCCTAAGCAGGGAATGAGTGAAACTTAGTTGGCCACCACCAACACAGTCTACAAAATATCCAGTATAAACCGATAGTTCATGAAAGTAAAAATGAATGGAAAGTAAGTTAAAGAGAGCACATGGGACACTAGTTTAAAATATCTAAATTACAATTACTATTTTGATAATTGTACCAAATTCATTACATATATCTTATCATGATTTAGTTTATGATCAACATGTAATCCATGGGTTAGTCATTTACCTTATTCACACAATCTTCCTGGTATTTATCATTCTACATAACTGAAAAAATTAAGTTCTTATCTCACTAGGGATGATCATATCATGTACTCACCACCCTTACCTTGGATCCATAGTCCATATATTTTCATTAAATACAACCATTAGGGGTATAGATCATCAGTCTAACTCCCTAACCCTTGCATTTTTTCTTAGATTATAGCATCAGTCCAACCCTACCCGAGGGTGGATCATCAGTCCTTTATCCCACCCTCAATCCATGAACACATGATTATTTATATATTCACCACAATTGTCCATATAACAACCAATATAACCAATACCTATAATAATCATGATTCACAACAATCATCAGGGGATTCAACGTTATGTCATAGCTCATTCACAATTTCATTTTATAATACAAACCCCATTAGCCCAATTATCTTTCCTATGATTCATTCCATTGACCATATTGATCAATTCAAATTCCATTACCAATCTAAAATATTCAAAACTTTATATACACCAACCCTCTTAGGGGTTTCAACATAATTCATTAGCCACAAGGACCAATCCCCATTTAACTAATTTAACCCACTTTTATTACCATGCCAAAAAATTTTGTAAGCCATTATTGAGCATAGGAACATTCCAATAATTCATTTTCACTCCCATTATATATGTAAATATGCTTCTAAAGGGATCCAAATTGTCACATGAAAACCATTATCATACATAACTATCTTTTATGTCTAAAAAAATATCGATTCACCCCATGGGTGACCCTACAATGGTTAATCCATTCTCTATGTGTCTCATTGTAACCATGAGGGTTTCTGTTCAATATTTATAAATTAATTATACCAAATCTCATCAAAGGATCAAAATAAAAACAAGGGGTAACAAATAAGTAAACTCAATCATGCATAAATCTCAAATGAAACTATGGGATATAACTTCTAGACCACCTACCTCAAATCCATTGGTGAACACACTCCCAAATGCAGCCTTAGATCCATATTAAACCAAACCATGAATACTCAACCTAAATCTCTCCAAGAAAAATAGGTTTTTAGATATTTATAAGCATATGGGATAAATATGAAAATCTTAATCAATAATATTATTAAAGGAGAATATTATACACACCTGGATCTTCGATTTGAACTAGCGACACTCTAAACGACCTAGAGATGAGGTAGAATCAACCTTGATAGATCTTGGGAGATCTTCCCCATCACTAGGGTTTAATTAGGGTCGAAAGGAGGAAATAAAAGTTTGGGTTAAGAATCTTGTAATGGCATTTTTAAATTTTCTCAACTTTAATGGGCTGCATGGTTTACCCCTAGGGATTTCCAAACCGTGCACAAACTGTGTGTGAGTCACTTTCCCAAAATCACCCCTTCATATGGTTTCATGGTAATTAGACACAATTATCTTAACCATGAAATAACTAGGTTCAATTCTCTATCCAAGGATGTATGGTTACCTGGGATGCAGAACACAGTTTTCACTAACCGTGCGCAAAACGTGCAATATGCCCAAAAAACTCATTTTTCCTCCTTTTTTGTGTCATGGACCCATGAACAACCTTGTGTCTTCTAATAAACATGGGGAAACTAATTTAAAAAAATAAGGGAAATAATAAAAAAATAAACAAAGACATACATTAAGAAAGATCCTAGATCTTACAACCTATCAACCATAGGTCAACTTGTCCTCGAGCATCTCTTCTCGATCATCATTGGGATTCCGAAGAAAAACATTGTGACCACTCAACCTAAATATATGATTATCTATATTTTGTTTCTTCTTGAAAATTTCTATGCTACCATATAACACGAAACAAAGTAATAATTTTACACCACAAAAACTCCACACAATGATCCACAATACGAACACGATGCTCCTCAAAAGACACATCAGGCTCAAGCTCAACATCATCAAAATTTACTACATGAGATGGATCTGGTTGATACTAATAGAGTTTTGAATCATGAAAAACATTGATCATCCCACTATATCATTGTGGAAGGTCCAATCAACAATCCACCATTCAGATCCTCTCTAAAATCTCAAAAGGATCCACATACATAGGTGCTAACTTTCCCTGTTTCTGAATGAAAAGGTGACCCAACCTTAGAGACACCTAGGAAAAACACTATCCCACACCACAAACTCATGTGAACTATGAAACCAATATTCATATGAATTATTCGTACTCTGATCTATCATCACCCAATTCTAAATCAAATAAATTTTTTTCCAACATGTAATTCTTGAGTCCCAGTCCTAAAAAATCATATTCCCCAACCTCTAACCAACACAATGGATTTCTACACAGTCTCCCATAGAATGCCTCAAAATGCACCACCTGAATCATATCATGGAAAATAATATTTTAATAAAACTCAATGAATGATAAGTGCTTCTCCCACGAACCACTAAAATCTTGGAACACAAGATGTCAACATGTCCTCTAATACTTGAATCATATTTTCGGACTGCCAATCCATCTATGGATGATAATCCATACTAAAAAACACATGAGTACCAAGTGTCTTTTGTAATCCCTACCAGAAGTCTTATGTGAAACACAAATCATGATCCAAAACTATAGTTCTCAGCACACCAAGAAGTATAACTATCAATCAAACATATAACTCACCAAAATGATAAACTGTATAAGTCTCTTATATCGGTACAAAATTATCCACATTGGTCATCTAGTCCACAATAACAAAAACTGTATCATTCTTCCAAGGTGTCCCCAGAAGGCCCACTAAAAAATTCATCATTAATTTATTCAAATTCCATTATAGAATAGGAAATGAATGTAACAAACCATTGGGATGCTGATTCTTGGATTTTACTAGTTGACAGGTAAGGCATCCTGCCACGAAACCCACAATTTCATTCTTCATTCTTAGCCACCAATACTATATATGAAGATCACGATACATTTTATTCAATATTGGATGTACTTCCCACTTTGAGGCATGGAACTTCTACATCAACTCTTCACACAAACCTGTTATCACTAAAACATTGCCTCGAACAAAGAAAAATACATCAACACCAACATCCCACCAAAAAGTTTACTCTACACCCTTAAGACTTTCATTTGTAGCCAAACACTCTGGATCTTCCAGCTAACATTCCTTGACCCGACTAAAAAGTGTATACTCCATAGATATAGATGCAAGGGTCATTTTTCCATCCCTATCCTAGATATTTAGGTTTATATTAGAAAACAAGGAACCATTTTCCTCTCAAAGATAGATTCCTAAACTACCTGATTCTAGATCATCCATCTCATTGCATCAGAAACACTATTCCCCTTCCCCGATGTGTAAACCAACTCAAAATCAAAGGATTTTAGGTATTTAAACCACATTCACTGTTAAATATTCAAATCCTTCAGAGATAATATGTACTTAATACTTGTGTGATCGGTAAAAACCATGAACCACTATGCCAAAAAGTAGTTCCATCAACAGTTCAAGGCATAAACCACAACAGCTAGACCATGATCCTGAGTATGGTAATTTAATTAATTTTGTCATAACTTCCTTGACCCAAAATCCACAACCTGGTCGTCTTGCATCAACAGTGCCCCAAGACAAACACTGGATGCATCAAAGAACAAAGTGTACTTCTTACCAGGTTCAGGTATGATGAGAATCAATGTGGTAGTCATCCTCTTATTCAACTCTTGGAAACCAGTTTTTCATGCATCCAAACACTCAATCTTAACACCCTTCTTGGATAAGATCGAGGGTGGACTTCAAAATGAGAGAAATATTTTATGAACCTTTGATAGTAACTAACCAAACCCAGAAAACTCCAAATATCAGAAATGATCTTAGGCTACTCACAAGACACCACAACCTACATCTTATTTAGATCCACCAACACACATAAATCAGAAATGATATGTCCCATGATATGAAATTTATCAATCCAGAACTAGCATTTTGATAGCATGAAATAAATCCTATGATCTCTTAGTGTACTCATTATGATGCCATGTTGTTTGGCATGATCTCCAAGTGTTCATGAGTACACAATGATGTTATCAAAAAATACAACGATGAAATGATCTATATAGGGGTGAAATATTTGGTTCATTAATTCCATAAACATATCTGGTGCATTGGTTAACCCGAAAGACATCACCAGAAATTTATAAAACTCGTACTTCATCTGGAAATATATTTTTGTTATGTCATAAGATCTCACCCTCAACTGAAGGTATCTCGATCTAAAATACATCTTAGTGAACATTGAGGCACACCTATGTTGGTGAAACAATTCATCAATCCTAGTAAGAGGGTATCCGTGCTTAATCATTATCTAATTCATCTTCCTGTAATTGAAACATAACCTCAACAACCAGTAATCCTTATTAGAAAATAGAATGAGTGATCCACATGGAGATGTACTAGGTTGAATGAATCCATTTTTCTATAACTCGTCCAAATGAACCTTCAGATCTTAGAGTTATTCCTATGCCATTTGATATGGTGGAATAGAAACTGGTTTTCCCCTGGAAGAAACTTGATTATGAACTCCATATCCCTCTTAGGTGGCAGTCCCAAGAAATACTTAGGAAAAACATCCTAAAACTGATCCACCATAGGAGTAAATTTATGTTGCTTCATTTCTCCATCATGAAGAGTAAGTCATGAAACTTGGGCTTTGAGTTCTCCCATATGATGAAAAAATGGCCATGCAAGGTCTGCTCGAACACCCAACTCACCATAAAGGACAAAAGTGTCTCCTTCTAGAGATGTGAATGTTACATTATATTGATAACAATTGATATGGTCTTGAAACTCCACTAACCAATACATACCCAATATCAAGTAAAGACCTGAAATCTCAAAAAACAAACAGATTCCATAGTAAAAAATATCCACCAACCTCTAAAGAACAACCTCTATACTATATAATATCCTCAACTCGCATCCCTAATGGAGTATTAATTGACATAACCCCAAACAGATTTTCTATGTATAGGCCCAACACAGCCAAAAATAGTTTAGAGATAAAAGAGTGTGTGGCGTATATGAAAAAAAAACTAATAAGAAGTGTGGAAGCTATAAAAATCATACATCGAATGGTAGACAGTCCAGCTACTCCACATCCAGTTGTAGAATGAATTGCATGAAGTTGACCTATATATCTACCCTAATATCCATCCTGAGTACCATGCACTGTACTACCCTTATCATATGAACGGTCTCACCTTGGAGTTACACATCCAATCACCCTATCGGTATGACCTATGGAGCTCCAACTACCTACCTGGTTTGGGGTAATCGACCCCCTGCATGTTTTATGCACTGGCCTTTGACCTCCAACATTTTTTGACTATTGTGGGTTCCTGCAGAACCTTTGCTCATAGACCATTTTACCACAACCTCTACACTCAACAGTTAGTTAGGAACATAGAATTCACACATGTCCTATCCTACCACACTGATAGTAGAAAACTCGATCACTAACCTGAGAGGCTGGTTCCTTTTTCTGGTTATGTTTTCCACCACCACCCTAGTGCAATTTCTCGAATCGATGTATCCTACTATCAGAAGTCTCACCACAAGTTTTCCCCACTAGAACCGCATGTCTGCTTTCGAAGTCCTTTTGAGGTTTCCTTCTGGGATGGGGGGCTAATCCATCACCTCAAAAAACTACTTTACCCAAATGATATTTACCTAGGATCTAATATCATGCCGAACTCTATCCTGAAAGTGCCTTTCCATTGCGGCCTCATCCCCCAAAAATACAGGAACAAAACATTGAAAGTCTGTGAATCGACCATCATAATTCATTACTAACATCTCCCCCATAGTCAAACTCAAAAACTCCACAACCATTTCTAACCATTATGGTTTATGGGTAGTAATACTCCATAAACTTCTCCTGATTACTTTTCCCCGACATTCCCTCAACTTTTTCAGTCTAAAATATGATATCCCACCAACGCTTTGCCTGACCCCACAACATATACGACACTAAATTAACACACTTCTTGGAAGGAGTCTCTAGATGATAAAGAATTTTCTTGATAGAATCTATCTATAACTCAACTTCCTCTGGCCCACCCTCTCTAGTAAAGGTCGATAGGTGATGTAGCTAAAATTCCCTGGTAAACATGAAGATTCTCTATGCGACCCACCCCGGGTTCCATTCCATCATCTGTATAAAATGAGAACATTTCTCACAAAACTTCTCTTCCTGACCATCCTAAACCACTAGATCTTCTTGCTCCACTACCACGAGAGAATTCTCTGTAACATCCTCTTGTCCCCCAATCCAAAAATGCCTTTGTGGTGACATTTCAATACAAATCCCAAACAATTTTTTTAGAACACAACCATGAAGCATTCAAAATGTATAAGGGAAGGTTCATCACTAGGCATAAAGAAAACATTTTTCATACAACACCCTTTGAGAATTATTATATAAAGAACACTACCCTCGACCATCATTCCTAAGCCATGGATAACACGGGGTAACTAACTTACATGGGTACAATTCCTATCTTTTATACCTTTTTAAATGATTTTCACATCCCAATTTACTTCCAAATCTTTTAAATTCACCAATATTTACTTGTCAAGAATTAATCTTTAATTATTACTTACATATTTATATCATCTCCTTAGACAACATTTAACTACTTTCTTGAAAATCAATTGAATCATAACTTTTATGTCCCACACACCCATCCCATTTTTGATCCTACCATGATGCCTGCCACTTATATACTTAGGTGCCTAAAATAATGCATGAATGAAAAACCTCATGCCATTTCAAACATGAGAAAAATATCATAAAATATTTACATCAAAACACATGTACACCACCCAATGGTGAAATATTATCAAATTTATTAATGCACAACAAGAGAAACAGTTCCCTCCTATGGTAACTTGGGGTTTCCATCATAATTTGGTTAGATACTCCCAAGAAAGATCTCATTACCAAGGCTTGACAACTTCGAAACCTCATATCTACCATTCCCATATATTAAGTCATAGAAAATAACCTCCTCTAATACCAAATTATAACATCCCTGACCCAGGTTCCATTAAATCAAGGCTACGAGCCGTGTTTCCACATGACCTCAATCGCACATCCCCATATGCTAGAGGTTGCTGAATATCAGCGAGGGTCTAGATTAGTCACATGGGGAGACTATACCCACTTACTAGAGTAATCCATAGTATAAAACATATAAAAATCATAGATTATGTGATCTAATCAATGAATAAACACAAATAAAAATTTCATAACCGGGTATACACCACCACTAATAGTAAATATTTTATGTCATGTTACAATACCAAGTGAACAAGACCCAAAATAAAGAAAACCAATGGAAAACCAAAAGACCTCTCAAATCAATGTCTGGAACCCCATCCATGTACCTCTTGATCACAACTCAACTCCCAACCAAAAGACCCTTTCCCTTTTCCTGGCCTGCAAATATGAAATCTTCTCAGGTTCCCAACGGAGGCTCGAGCAGGGGGTGGGTACAAATCGGCAGGACACCACCAACTATTCCTACAAAATATCCAGTATAAAATGATAGTGCATGGAAGTAAAAATGAATAGAAAGTAAGTATAAGAGAATACAGGGTACATTAGTTAAAAATCTACACTTTTGTATTACTATTAGGATTATTGTTCCAAGTTCATTATGTACATCATCTCATAATTTAGTTCAACATAAACATGTAATCCATGGATTAGACATTTACCTTATTCACACAATATTCATAGAATTTATCATTCCGCATAAGAGAATAAGTTATTTACATATCTCAATTGGGATGAACATATGATTTAATCACCACCCTTAACATGGTGCCACAGTCCATGTATTTTTATTGAATATAACCATTGGGGGTATAGAGCATCAGTCCGACTCCCCAACCCATGAATTCCTAGGTAGGTTAGAGAATCAGTACAACACTACCTAGGTGAGGATCAACAATCCTTTTCCCCACCACCAATCCATTTGAACATGCTTATTTATCCACTCACCACATTTATCCATATAAAATATAATATAACCAATACATATAACAATATTGATTCTCAACAATCAAAATGGGATTTGATGTTATGACATTTCCCATTCACAATTCCAATTTACAATACATAACCCATTATCCCAATTCTATTTCCCATGTCTCATCCCATTAACTATATTAATCAATTCACAAGCCATTACCAATCCCAAATGTACAAAATTTTATTTACACCAACCATCTTTGGGTTTTCAACATAATTCATTAGCCATAAATCCCAATCCCCATTTAACTAATTTAACCCATATTTATTACCATGCAAAACAATACCATTATATATTATTAAGCATAGTCACATTCCAAAAATTCATTTGAACTCCCATTAAACATGTTAACATGATTATAAAGGGTTCTATATTGTCACATGACAACCTTTCATGAACTTAGCTAAATTATATGTTCAGAAATTGTCAACAAACCCCAGGGGTGGCATTACAAAGGTCAAGACATCCTCTATGTGTTCCATGGGCACCATAAGGATTTATATTTATCATTTATACATTAATTAAAACAAATATCATCTGATGATCAAAATAAAAACAAGGGGTAACTGAGAAATAATCCCAAGCATTCAAAAATATGTAATGAAACTATGGGATATAACTTTTAGACCACCTACCTCAAATATGTTGGCGAACACACTCCCAAATGTGGCCTTAGATTTGAATTCAACCAACCCTTGAAGCCTCAGCCTAGATCTCACTAGTAAAAGAGGGTTTTATAACTTTTTAAGGATATGGTAGAAAGTTTCAAACCTTAATCAAGAATAGAAAGCAAAGAGGATATTAGACTTACCTGGATCTTCTATTTGCAATCGACGACACTCCAAACTACCTACAGATGAGGGAGAATCACCCTTGGAAGCTCATGGGATCTGTTTCTTGTCACTAGGGTAGAAAGAGGGAAGAAATCAGGAAATCCTAAGTTGGTGTTAAAAAACACATAATGGATTTTTTTTAAAATTTATCAACTTTACATGGTTGCACGGTTTACCCACACGGTTTTCCAAACCATGCACAAACCGTGTGTGTGCCACTATCCCAAAATCACCCCTTCACATGGTTTCCTAGGAATTTTGTAGATTTATCTTAACCATTAGATAAACATGTGAAAGCCTCTATACAAGGATGTATTATTACCTAGGATACACCACACGGTTTTCACTAACCACGCGCAAACTGTGCAACATTCCCAAAAAAATCATTTCCCCCCATTTTCAAGTTCTGAACCCCCAGAAAAAGCCCATGACTTCTCATGAACTTGGGGAAAACTTATTTAACCAAAATAAGGGACTTAAAATGAATATAAACAAAAAGATACCACATGAAATATCCCAGATCTTACAAATCTAGCTTCTATAGTTACACCAACTCTAGCTTCCACTACTTCACAAAAATAACATTCTATATTATATATTTTTTCTCAACCTATCCTGATTCCTTCATCAAATCAGGAATTTTTCTAAAACCCTTATGATTTTAGGATATAACTATTATCCTTTCCCACACACATCCTTCTTCTCCTATTCATTGTAATGGGATAGACTACATTGATCATGCTACTATTTGAGAATTTTATGATTCCAATTTTTATTAGGGACTCTGATAGGTCCTTATGTATAATTTTTTTTAATATAAATGAAATCACATTTATCCAAATCTTGTCTCTTTATTTTCTTTACTTTAATTATTTACTATCTAAATTTATTTTCTTACCCTTTATACAACTCTGTTTGAAAATATAAAAAAGGAAATAAAGAATGGAATGTTTGAAATCTATATGACTAAATATTGTATAAAATTGTAATATTTAATTTGATTATTATTTTATTGTTTGAATTTATTTATTCCACAATTTTTATTATGAAAAGGTGATAGTTTTTTCTTACTCTATAAATTCCTTGTTTTAATAATCACAAATCTTGCCTATGTTGTTTCAAATAAATTCAATTTTTATGGAAGTTTAATAGTTTTTGGAAATTATGGAAAATATTATAAGTATTGTATTAACCATAACTCAAGAGTATCAAAATAAGTGATTTTCATTCATATGAAAAAATTTCACTAAGGAATCAAATGACCATAAGGATTTGATCAGCCACATAATGAATTTCTATCAATCTTATAAAGGAATATAAATAATCTAAATTCCACAAAGTACTAGAGAGGCTAAATGCTAAATATAATGTCTCTATTTCTATATCATTGATCATGTGATAAATATCATAAAATACTCAAGTTAATACATGATAAAACATAGAGATCACACATTATGTGTTAGAGTGACCATAACAGTATCACAATTTTCACTAAGGGTTGAAATAACAACATAAATTAGAGGATCGACCACATACATATTTGATCGATAATGATTTATTTATCATAAAATCATAAAATGAGAACACAAATAAGTGAAAATACCAAAAAATATTCCAAATGACTATATGATATATTATTTTTCTTAGGAAATCATAATGTATTGGAGTGAACATGTGTTTCATCCAATTGACCATCTGATGAAGTAGAGAAATTGTAAGAAAATGTTGGGATTATGAAAAATTGAAAGAGATTCCATAAGAAATCAACTAAATATATAATGAAGTTAATTAAATACATTAAAATGTTTAAAATCAACTATTTATTGCATTAACTATAAAAATGAGAATGATACCACCTAACTTATAAAAGGAATCCAACCTGAATTTTTACTGAGTATTGAAGCTACCATGGATGATTCAATGTGGAACACTATAAGATACTATGTATAAAGTGGGATTATATTTTTATATATATATATATATATATATATATATATATATTTCAAACAATTATAGGTAGAATGAAATTTTAAGTTTGAATAATTTAATACGTTCAAATTGTTTGCTGAGTTTGAGGGTCTGTAAAAATGGATTTCCCACAGAACGTTTTCAGAGGAAGACTTCATTTTAAAGAATACTAATTTAATATTAAAGTAAAAATTATTTTTATGATTTGAAAAATTTTAACTAGTACTCTACTCTCAACAATATATGATACTATATTTTTATCTCAACTTAATAAAAAGATATGAGAATAATTTTATATCTTTACATCTCCAAACTGAATGAATACTCTGAGAAGTGAAGTGAATTTTTTGGAACAACTAATCTTATAAAATTTTATACATATATCTTTTACTTATATATATGTATCTCTCTATTTCTATTAAATTTGAGTTTTTCATCAATTTCATATAAATATATCAAATCAAAAACACTTTTAGAGCATAAAATATTACTCTAATGCCCCTACTTAATTTCCTTCATATTTATACTCCCACCACAACAATTAAAGGGGTAGTGTATTATCCTATAAAACTTTGTTTATTGTTGTAAAATATAAATGATCTAGGTAGTATATGATCTATATATTTTTAATTAACATTCATAGAAAAAGTTTATTTGAAATTGAAGAGTATTGGGTATTTACTTAACACTAAACCTTTTTTATTTTCAAATTCTTCTATTTGATTTAAAATTTATCTTAATATTTTTAAAACTATTTTTTAAATTTCATTATCAAATTGTACATTGAAAGCTATATTTTATGGTTGATATATCTATTTTTTTTAATGTAATTAGAGTAATATAAAAATATTAAAATAATCACTAATATTTTATAGTTGAGTTTAAATCGAACTTCTGATTGGTTATTTCAAGAAATTAAATTTGATATACCTATTATATTAGTTCACTAGGAGAATTTAAAGCTAGTGTGTTTTGTTTTATAGTTTAAAAAAAACAGTTAGTGGATACTCAATTTACCACCCTGTTGAGTACTACACTATGAAAAAAAATTATAGAGTGATTTCCAATGTATTTTTATTATGAGAGTATTTTATTAGAGAATCCATATGTGAAGTTTCATTGTAAATGATCTAAATTTTTATTATTATATTTTTTTTGTATGATCCATTAAAATAAAGGGATTTTAAGTTTATAATACTGATGGTTTTTAATATTTTTGATACAATGATTTCCAGGTAAAATCATGCTAGTAATAATTAACTATATATAGGGATTTATGTATTCTTAAGATAATGCATATATGATTTATTTTGATCAAGGGTTCTATAGTTAGAAATAATGAGGTTGTTTGATTAGTATGATCAATGGATTCTATGATTATAAAGAAATAATTTCAATATATTAGTCACTAATACAATATAACTATTTTAATCATGGGAATTGTAAGAGTAGAGGTGGGAACCTAGTTCTAAGTTACAAAACTCATTTTGTTTTTTATATAAGTGAGTAGTTGATTTATTAGATTTTTTAGTAATTTATATCCTCATAGGGTTATTTTAGATTATATCATTTCATAGCTTCACTTTTCATCGTATTTTTACATTTAGGTTGTGTTTATTATGATTTTTGGATTATAGTCTATTAATAAATAACATTATTACACTACACATAAAATTAATTTACTTTGATATACTTTGATTTGATCAGAATATCTTATTATGTGATTAACATACACTTGGGTTTTAAAGAAATTTCAATTTTGTTTTTAAAATATAATTTACTACCCTATTTCAGTATTCCATATGTTATTTTTTTGTTCCAACACTTAGTATTAGATCCTAACTCTACCTAGATTTAGAGTGTATTTAGTTTTGGATGATACACTGTATATCATTTACTTTGTTTGAATCTTGTTATTTTTTTATATCATATATTAAACCATTTTTGTTTCTTCTTTTTTTATAATAACTGGAAATAGTTTTCTTACAATAATGTGTAAAATTAAAATTACTTGTTTTTTATTTTTGATATATCAGGACTTCTAGTTTGATCCTTATAGAATTTTAATCCTAGCCCACTAATAATATTTGATGGACTAGACTATAAATACTTTTATAATAGAATTAAAACATTAATTATCAATATGGGAGTTTATTGTTTTCATATAATGACCAGAAATTATAGATTTTTCGAGAAATATTTATTCTATTTTACTCTTGATAAAAATATGGATTATTAAGAGAACTATAAGTTATAAAATTCACTTCTTTATTCATGGAATTGGAGCATTTCCAATAAAATATCATCTTATGATAATTCTAATGGAATTTGAAAGATGTTGGAGATAACTCATTTAAGAGCATCCGATGTTCCTGAAACTCAAATGGATATGTTATATGATAATAATTGAGGTTTTTATTTCTTACGTATATAAACAATATTATAGATACATCATTATTTTATGGCCATTGTACATAGATTGACTTTTTTTTACAAAAATAACTAATTAATAAAAAACATATGGAGATCATTTTTGATATTTTACCCATGGAATAGGAATATAAATTCACTATTATAGATAAGAAACATATACTTAATATAATTTTTATTGACCCCATTTAAAATTTAATTCAGTATGAGAATTAGTTGAGAAGAGATACCTAGAAGTGTAAGTGGAAGAATTGTGTTTCATTTGATTCTAATTTCAATATTTCAACTTCTAGCACTTAGACCTGTAGGTATAATACTTTGAATAATAAACCCAAAAATAAATTAGTTGATAGTAATTCTATAAATCGTGGAGGATAAATTGATTCTATTGTGAGGATAATGAATAAAATTATTAAAAAGAATAAATTTATGTATTATCATTGAAAGAATAGAAAAGATAAATATGAAAATAAATAATTTTATGTTGTCATTTTCTATTAGTGAAAAATCAATACGTATTAGACCAGATTATCTAAGGTTAAGACAAGGGAATAAGGATAATAAATATTTAAATGATAAAGAAATTTTTTATCCTTTCTATAAATTATATGAGGACTATCAATGGGAATCCATCATCAAACAACAATAGTGGTTTATAGGATGATAGTAATAATATAGTTGGTTTCTATTATAATACCCATCAGAATGATCTATTTTTGATAAGAAAGGTAACTATTGATGCATTATCTCAAATATTTTTTTATAAAAATGACTATCACTCATTGGATGATGATGATTCATGTTCATTGTAAGAAGAATATGTTAATAATTTTATTGAATAAATGACTAGGTAAAAGGAATATCTTTAAATGAAAAAAATTAACTAAATACCTAAATTATGATAAGTAAATTGTAAGTAAAACTAAATATTTGATTTCAATGAATTCTTTTATTGTTTCAAAACTTTATTCTGAGATTAATAATAATAATGTTAAAATATATAAAATAAATACATTGCATAGTAAACTCATTAATGACTTTGGTGAATCTAAAATAAAAATATATTATTAAAAAAATTAAAAAATAATTCACCATGAATAATTTCATCAAAAATTAAAATTTAAAATATTAAGATTAAGTTAGATATTTAAATTTTGAAGAACTTTTTGATGGAATTTATTACAAGGATAAATTCATATGAAATATTATACAAATAATCAAATCCCAAAAACAATGAAATGTAATATTATTTATAAGATCAACAAATTATGTTACCAAACAATTATTTTATGTATACTTATTCCCCCTTTTATACTAAGTGTTATATACAGGGATATTGGAGAAAATAATGATCCTTGAATAAAATTTATTCTCTTGGTAATTTTAGTTCCTTCCATAAAAAATAGTTTACAACTATGCAACATAGAAAAGATTATGCATATGGGTTCATAAATTATTGTTTCTTAAAATTATCAAACCCAAGAAAGTTTGGATACTGAACTCTTAGCCTTGATTATTTATTTAAGATATAGTGAGTTCCTACAATTGAAACATTTAGTTTATAGGAAGTGGTTATTCTTGAAATATGATTACGGAAAAATATATCTTGGTTAACTTTCAAAATGTAAAGTGTGGAAGAGTTACCTCTAGAGATAATAAACAATGTCCAATATTTTCTATGTGTAATGATTTTTTCTTGGTAAAATGTTAATCAAAAATTTATTTACGTTCTGGGTCTTAATAAAAAACTCATTAGTATTAATCAATAATGTGATGATAGAAATTCTTTGAAAATTTGGAATAATGAATGAATCATTAAATTTTTACACAAAGTGAAAAATTTATCAACTCAAAGGCATAAAAAATTATAAAAAATAAATTTATAAGAGCTTAGTAATTATATTTTTCCATGTCTTAGTGTGTAAAAATATTCATCTTATATTTATCAAATATGATTAGATAATTTTAATATTCATGCATTAATAGAGATATCTATCAAATTATTTGTTAGGGATCTACCCTAATTTAAAGATAATACATACCAAATTTTTGAGTCATTCCATTATGGTAATCAACATAAGTCAAGATTAAAATCTATAAGTGAATACTTAAAATTTGTGTGTTTATAGTTTGTGCACATGGTTCTTTTTGGTCCTATAGAAACTGTTACTGTCATGGGAAAATGTATCATACATGTCTTATTTTAGGATTAAAATAGAAATACTTGGACTTATATTCTTGAACATAAATCTAAATAATCCAATATTTAAAATATTTTTTTCTCATGTTTCAATCGTAAAAAAATTACCTTTAGTATCTATCTAGATTGATAGAGTTGGAGAGTTTTTAAATTCTGGTTATGAAACTTTGTGTAGTGAAAACTATATTACCCTCATTTTTTAAAATTTAGAACTCCTTAATGAAACAAAATAGTTTAGAAAATAAATATAACCCTTTAGAAAAATACATGGACACTGTTGTGTGAAAATTATGTTTCTACACCTTTTTGGGTGGAAGCCATGAGTACCACTCACTACACTACAAACCATGTTTTATTTCATCATGTTTAAAAAAAATACTTTCTGAGATTTTGGATATAATAATACCAAAACTAAGTTACATCAATGTTATTGGATGCATCTATTCAATTTAAAGAATAAGTATAATATTAACAGAATTTATATAAAGGAAAATGAAATAATGTTTATTAATTAGTACACCACTAGTAAGGTATATCATGTTTTCAACAAGAAGAAACTAACTATTGATGAAATGGTGAATTTCATGTTTGATTAAACATATCCTTGTTTAAGATTCCAAGAAGTGTTACATACAGATTTATATTTTTAAACCCCTCTTATTTTATTAATTAATGTTTTATCCCATTAACCAAAAAGCATCATGCCATAAAATAGTTAAATAAAATTTTAACCCCTAGATTTTAGTTCAAAAAATTTTAATACATCTATAGATAAAGTTAATCATTACACATAACCTAGTAATTATATAATCTTAAGGAATAAGCCCACTGAGAATGTCATCATTTATGTTTGAAAACTAGTTAGATGAAAAAATTACTTAAAGGAATGTGAGAATAATGAATTATTTTTTTAACTAGTACATAAAATGATAGCTGAATCCTTTATTGATGATAGTTGACCAATATGTATGTAATAATAGATTAATCATTTTGAATGGAACAAGGTTTTTATACTCATTGAGAATCTAACATATTTTTAGGTTATATGAGTTAATAGGGTTTTAAAAAATAAATGTCAAGAAAATGTTATTATTGTTTAGAATAAATCATGACTAGTTTATAAGGGTTATTCTTAGTAAGAGAGACCATATTTTGGAAAATGTTTTCCCATGTATCTGGGATTCAATCCATATACATAATTTTATCCTTTAAAACCCATATTAATTTTAATATATATATATATCAAATGGATTTTAAGAGTGACTTTCTTAATGGGTATGTAAAAGGAAAAGTTTTTATCTAATCTCCTAGTTTTAAAAGTTTAAATTTTTGGGAAAAAGTTTTTAAACGTACAAAAAATATTTACAGTCTTAAATAAGCTATGAGTTTCTTGTATGATCATTTTTTTAGTTTCCTTATTCAAAAATTTTGTTGAAGCAAAAGAAGTCCCTACTCATTTTATCAATAATGTTTTTAAAAAACATTAATTGTTGAAATTTATGTCTATCACATTATATTTGGCTCAATAAATTGTTTTTTTCTATGATTATGTGTGAGATTTATAGAAAATCTTAAGGAGTAACTTCATGAAGCGGTAAATCAAATTTTTTTCTATCTTAAATATACTCAAAAAAATTGGCTTATTATATTTATCTAGAAAATAATTTTCACTTAAGTGTTATTATGATGTTGATTTTGGCTGATATATAATTGATCAAAAGAGAAACAATAGATTTTTTCATCTCTTAGTTGATTCATTAGCTTCATGGTCTAGAAAGAAGCAAAACATAGTTACACTTTCCACCTATAAAATGGAATTTGTGGTGGTTCTAAGTTGTTCCACTTGGTTTTTATGGGACAAACATGAAAATATAGATTTTGGATTGATTTTTACTCAATTTACAATTAATTTTTATAACACCAACAATATCACATTGTCTAAGAACCCAAAACATCACCCATATGTGAATCAAATAGACATATGACACCACTTCTTTAAAGATAACCCATTAAAGTAGACACCATTATCATGTTTATAAGAACTAAAAACAAGTTTGTTTATATTTTTATTAAACCATTAAATTCTGATATATTTAAGCATATCGAACCAAAGTTAGGTATGATAAACATTAAGTGATCATAATTATCATTTTTACTATTAAAAATAATATTACATTGTAAAATGTCTCATGAAAGGGGGATGAAACATTTGGTTTTATAATTATACAATATTTATGTTCCGGTAATTTTCTTTAATCAAAAAGTTATTTACTAAAAACAAACCTATCCAAATTTTTATATTTCGTTATTTTTAATAGAATTTAATTTTTATAAGATAAAATTTACTTTATAACACCATTTATTTTTTTCTAAAATTTTTATACCCTAATGATTTATATTATATTTTTTTATATGTCCTTATATTTTCAATACACCTTTCATCCCAATCCTCTAAAATTTTAAAAATTATTTTTCATGCTTTAATCCATTAAAAATTTGTAATGTAATGCGTTTATGGGTTTATTATGTGATTTATTATAAAAATTATTGAATATATATTTTTTATCTTCTGATACTCTTATGACGTGCTTTAATATAAATAATCCTTATGTTATACTAGACTTATGCATTATTATAAATAACTACCATGAAAATAAGATATTTTATTTGGTTTATCAATGGGATTCTATCATTACATTTTATAGAAGAAATGAAAATTAACATTGAAATTTCAATGGAAACATCTTCATTAAAATAAGATAATATGTAGGTATCAGAAGATAACTTCTCACATGTTCATTATCTTTAATCTTATTATCCATTAACTATATTTTTTCATCGCAACCTTATATTTTACTGTTATAATCCATTTCAAATTTTTTCTCCTTTTATTTTTTCCTTATTTTTATTTTTTAATATAATAAAAGGGGAAATAATGCAATAGTAAATTTAGTGACTTAATAGAGAATTTTATGGATTTAATTTGTTTTTTAATGGGTAGAAGATAATGAAAATTTAATGAAAGTTATTAATTATTTCAAGCAGGACTAAGATTTCCTTAATTTCAAAAAAGGTGGGGAATTTAAGTTGATATTTAGAAAGTTGGATAATTTTTTGTTAAAAGTTTTTTTGGTTCTTTTTTTATTCTATTAAAGGGTAAATTTTGAATATTATTACTAATCCTATGTAATTTTTAGATTTTAGACATTACATATAAGGGGAGGTTAATTTTATAGTAATTGGTACAAGAAGTTTCCTTTTTAGTTTTTTTTTCAAAACATACCCTGGATTTTTTTCTTGTATGTATAATGACTTTAAAAAATGGGGAATTCATAATTGAAGAACTCTCACTATTTTCTAGATTAAATTTTTTTGGAACACTTCATTATGTTTGTAATGTTACATTATATTGGTTGTTTTTGTTTTTTATTGAGCATGTTCTTATTGTTTGAACACATAACATTCATTTAACTAATTATATCCTAATATTTAGTTAATTAGGCTTAATTATATGGGAACCGGTTCATTGTGATGACATGATATGTTGAACACATTGGATGTTACAGTTTGAAATCTCCTAGAACAAAGGCCTTGAATTTTTTATTTACCATAATCCCTATTTTGATCTAGGTTGGGAGGGAACTCTTACGTAGTCCAGAATCCTAGAAGAACATATTCCATAAAGGATACATGGACAAACAAAACTAAACATGGAATATAGGCCTATATAGAAGCCCCATTACTAACACTTCAACAAACTCTTCCTATTTTTTTTGAAAACCATATGTGCCAATACACTACATTTAACAAATTAAAGGATGTAGTCTATAAGAAAATTCTTCATGAGATGAAATAATGTATTGAATATTTTTTAAAATAACCTAAAATAACTCAGAATTGTAATATTGGAGTTTATTACAGTGAATGTATATAATGAAAACAAAATGATTCATGGGTCATAAGAATGTTTCATAGGCATGCTGAAGAGTTTTATTTCATTTTTAATTTTACAATAGATGTTTTATTATATCTATTATAATTTTATTTTTCTCCAAAGATATTTTTTAGAAAATTCATATGAGACATTTAATTGTAAATTCTCTATGAATTTATTTTTATAGTTATTCTTTTTTTTGAACTTTTGAGATTAAGGTATTTGGGGGCTAGAATATTTAATGTTCTTATGATCCTTCATGATCGAAGGATTCCATGGGTTGGAATATTTTTCATATAATTTAATTTATTATCATGGGATTTTGTTGTCTAGAATACATATATTTTATGATCAGGATGTTCAAGGGCTTCCATGTATAGTAAAACACAGTTTCTGTGGATAGACCATTGATACTGTCAAATTAGTTTTTATTAAGAAACTTCATGGTGGGGGGGGGGGGAATGGGATACCATGGTTTGGGATAAAAATTACCTACCATTTTATTCTAAAAGTTAAGTATATATTCATTATAATATTCTTGGTAACTGATATCCTATTTGTATTTTTTTCATTACTCTTCATTTTTTTTCAGTCAATTCACTGTATCATTAAAATTATATCCTGATTATTAGATTAAACAAAAATTTTATAACTATTAATAACTTTATTCCACTATATATAAAATTCATTTTCTCAAATATACATTGATTTAATCAAAATATTTTATCATCTAATCAACTTTCACTTGAGTGAGAAGAAACATTATAGTTTTTTTAACTACAATTCACCCCACTCTTTCAGTGTTCCACAACTTATTTTTTTAGGTCCAATAGACATGAACATCATATGAGAGAATCATAACCATGAAGTGACACCCTAGGATACAATATGAATTGCATAAATAAGATTCATCCCCATGGTGTTATTCCCATGTCATAAAATTACTTTTCTTAACCCTATCATATATAACATCTTCTAATGATTTTGTAATTCCACAGAAAAAATATACTATATCAGGAAACCCATTGGTCATGATGTTTCATTCATTTATGTAATGGTTCCAACCCATGGAATAGTCAGAATACCTGCCACACATCATGGTTCCAACCCTTATGAACCAAACACCCTATCAATCCCACACTTTAACTGTTACGTAATAGATTTTCATCACCATGACAACCACTGGCCTTGGAGAAACCTGCTCCCTTCATGTTTTATTGCATACCTAAGATATGATGTGTTCCTTGACCATGAAATAATATTAAAATAACACTCATCCATCAAGGAATGATTCTCCACCATTATTTAGAAATCCAAGTCAAGGCCACTCTGATCCTTCTTCATGACCAAATATTCAAATTTCTGTATAAAAAAACAACCCATAACTATCAAGGTCATTAAAAACGTTCTATCATAATTATTTTCATCCCAAAGAAGAACATGGGAACATTTATATACTTCCATTCCCTAAATCATAATCTAATGTCTTTCATTACTAATAATTATAAATCAAAATAGATGTGCTTCCACCATCCATAAATTAATCCCAAAACATTAAATTTTATATAGAAAATACCATGTTTAATCCATGAAAATTTAAATCACATACAAAAAAACATACGCATTATAGTTCTCTCATAGTATCTAATTACATGCATAACAGCAGTCGTTCCTCCTCTAGATAACTTTCCTAGTAAATGATTGGCAACAACCATTGGTGGATCATTTCATTGTCCAATCACGATTGCATGATTTAAGGAAGAATCGTAGAATTAATTGAAAGATAACACTAAATTTTACACTCAAAACTTCATGTAATTATATGGTCAGATCCTTAACCAACCAAATTTGTCATCATACTTCTCCCAAGAGAAACGACCCACATTAGATCGGACTCACACTCAAATAACACCAAGTTCCGACCTGAGTCTACTACCAAGACCAAAAATTCACCTCACACTATATCTAAATCCTAAATCATTAATTCAATAAGGATCCAAATGAAAAATTGATTTATCTACCCATGGTCATACAAGTTTCATTCCAATGGTCAATAAACCGGTCTCACAATATCCAAAAACCTTCTAATATGAAGGTCGTACAATTTATTTGATTCAATGTTATCCACCATATTATTTTCTTTATCATCACCCTATTGATCAATAATTCTGAATATCTATATCACATATCATGTTCATTACCGAACATAATGTTGGGATGTGACTGACCCACTCACATATGAGTGCTAACACAAAACACCAATTTCCACATAAATCAAGCATACAAGGAACAATATCTTTGATTCTCACCAATTTTTTTTGACAACAATGGTCTCAACCTTTAATATCCAATTCTTCCCTCCACACCGTATGTATTTCCATAAACAAATCACCATTAATTGACATAGAAATGTTTCATGTTTACACATGTACCACTAGTCCCAAGTCACACCCATCACCTATCACACCCCAAGTGTGATATTTCACAAATACCCACCTAAATACAATTTCTCTACTCTAAGAACCCTCTCATGAGTTATTATTCCACCATCCATATAGATCTCCTCTAAATTCAATGGGTACATGCTTTATATCACCCGATAATACAACTAAAATCATATAAAAATGAGTCATTTACCATAAAACCTAGGCCCAAATTCCTAAATAAGTAACCATTCATTACTTGAATGTCAATGTCATTTAGTGAAGAAAATCACGGTCCTTACTTTCCAATAAACACAAGTAACTTTATTCATGCCAAAGAAAACACATGAACACTAGACACTTGGTCATAATTCCATAATCAAATTGATTTACCCAGTCTATACCCATCCCAAACATGAAAATATAGGATATCTATCTAATATCCCATCAAAACCAATACTTGAAACCAACAGGTCTTGGAATCCAACTTATAAAACCTTCCAAACCTAACCTCAACACCAAAAGTACTCTGAGTTTTTTTATATTGCCAAATCTCAAGACATCTCACATGACTTCACTCTCTACCCTCTCAAGGTTATCTATCTCATCAATGAAATCCATAACCAATCCCAACCATCTATTAGGAATACCTCACCCACATTCAACTATCACTGGGTATCCAATACCTGAACCAACCCACCAAGGGTTACAACACATACCTTGTGCCTAGAGGTAGCATAGTAATCCTTAGATAACATCCTTTGATAGGATTCACATAACATGTCATAAAAAAAATAATCATGAGTAAAAACTGTACTCTAGTTGAGTATAATTCCACTAAAAAGTTATATAGTAAAATGATATATATATATATATATATATTGACACATTAAATAGTGAAAACCTATTTCACTAGCTGAAATTAGCCTCACACAAGAACATGCATGTCTTGTGAGTCACAGGTTCCAAAAATGATACATGAATACACACCTCTTTCCACCACATTCAATGATTAAATTTAACAAGTCAATAAATTACCAAACAGAAAACATAAAATAAAAATCAATAGCTGAACGATAATAGAAAAAAGTATAAACCGAAATCCCTAACCCATGTATCCTAGAATTCTAACCTGAAAGGTGTTAATATCACATGAGTTTGAGGTCTAGTACAAGCTCGGATAAATTACTATCCCAAACTAAGATACCCTAAATAGTAAGTAAAATAAAAAAGGAGCCTATAAAACATTGTAATAACCTAAATTAAATTACATGAAAGTATCTTGGTCTCAAATTCATCAAGAAATCATGCATACTTCCCCATATTCTAAATTATTCTAAGTAGTTGAGAGGGATTAAATCAGGAATTAGAGAGACAATACACTAGATATAATCACCATAAATAATAACTAAATATCCAAATATATATATCTCAATGTATGTATACAAAATATACACTTAGATATATCAACTAAATGTATAGTCATGGTTTCATACATCCCAACTGATCACCCACTAGGTAAATTAGATATATAAAATAATTATAAGAAAAAATTAATTAAAGGAGGCTCTACTTCAACCCTTAAGTATAATATCAATCCCAACTCCAAATATCTATCAACATGCTCCAACCAGATCCAATTTTGAAGTTATTCTCAACTAAAACAACTACCATAAGGCCTTCATGTGCATCAAGGTTATAGTTTAGGGTCTGAGAGATGAATCTCTATAGAGTTTAAATAATTTCGCCAAACATATTCCATTATATATTTGTGTGTGTGGTCATAATGAAAATAAAATATTAGAAAAAAAATCTACACAAAATCATGTGCATCGGGTCAATGTGTGGTAACTAGGACACCATGAGACATGAATAAACCTGCTTCCAGTTATTTTGGAAAACAACCACCTGATTCTATAAACTCTGACTCATACCTGAATATATTGGGTAGTGTGTCTTATAATATCTTAATTAATACCCTCTAACTTAGGTTAAAGTTCAATACAAAACCTCAACCACATCATGTCAAGCATTTTCCTCTACCCACTTGCTCATGGTATGGCCACACAACCATAACTCAACCACTACCTTCTAAATCAAACTATGTCCTTCCATTACCTCCTAAATCAGGGAAATTCCGTACATCTATTATCATTTCATACCACATCAACTATATCACATCCTTCTCACGGACTTCTCAACCAAGGTTGGTTCATACCAACATTTATCTCACTAATTCTAAGGATAAACCATTAAATATCATTGATAGACACTTCCATATCCCATCACAAATTTACTATTACCTCTCAATCAGGTTAGTGTCCTTCAAATAACTCTCACACTTAAACTGATGTCCCACCATCAATTTTTTGCATCACACAATCACAACCTGGTCACTACATTCTCCCCCAAGGTAGGATCTTTCCAACACCTTCTCACTCAAGGTGAGATCATGTATAAATTCACATCATACATACACAAATGTGAAATAATAAAACTGGACACATGGATATCATATGGCTTAGCACTAGTCACTCAATACATAGCCTCACATTTCAAACAAATAGAATCACATATCTAGGTGCATGGGATAACTCCCAAGATAAACTCAAACAAATAATATCTTCACATTGAACTCATACAACTATTTCATAAGAGAATATCATGGTTTTCTAAAACCCAATCCATCCTATTCTAATTGATAAAATCATGAACTCATTAACCCATTGTGATACCTCATCCCATAGGCTCTATATAATCATGGCCTCAAGAAGACAATCCAAATCCTCTAAAAATTATCACATCTTTGTTAGGATAAATCTCAAGATATATCCCAATAGAATATATCCTATTATAAAATGTTTAGACTTGAAGGACTCAGCACACTCATAACATGAACTAAGACACTCATCCAACTTTAAGAGCGTGTTCCCAACCAATCATTAGACATAGGTTCAACTCACCATTCATCCCAAGGACTATTTATCTCAGTATTTTCCAACATGTCCTAGAGAACTAACCAAATTTATTCATAAGTCATTCTAAATCCCAAGATCTATACTGGGTCTCTCATAAATCCAACCAACATTCTGTATATTTTGTAAACAGTGTCATCAGTTGCACCCAAAATACCCAACATTCAACAGATTCCTCACTTCACGTCCATGAGGTTTGACAATACCCTCTTTATTTATAAATAATTATCTTGGTCCCTATCCATTTTACCTAAACATATATATATATATATATATATCATGCAGTTATGCACATTCATGAATAAATAAGAATATGATTAGAAATTATAGGAACCACCTACCCCAAAAGTAGATTTGTCCCAATATTATGAGCTATGACACCATTTACAAAGCTTGTGTGTGCCTCATAAAAGCACCCTCATGATCCAATGACCCTATATCAGTTGACCACAACAAAATATCTAATTATAAAAATTTATAATTAATTATTCAGTTTAATACCAAGAGTCATAATCACCAAAAAATTACTTTGTAATGTCACACCACAAAAACCACACCAAACTTAATGTATTCATACTCTTTTAATCCCATATAGACCATATGAAAAAATATCCATCATCTCGGGATAATTCAAACATGATTTGTTGGAGTAGTCCTTTAACCTTAACCCCAAAATTTTCAAAGTCATAGATGATTCAAAGGAATAAGAATGAAAAAGGAATGGAAGATATTACAAATCTCTAGTTTTCTAAAATAACTGACAATACACCATGAATCATTAGAGAAAAAATGAAAACATAATGGGAAAAAATAAAGGGAATAGTTTTTCCACTGTGCCCCTTTAAAATTATCAATAAATAAAGAAGTGGATGGGGTTGTCCAGAAAATGGTTGTTCTTACCCTATATAAAATAAAATACAAATTGACCATTATAGGATCCCCCTAAGTGTCTCAACATGATTCCTTGCCCCAAGTCTAGGTTGTAATGTGAACCAAGGAGTCATAACAAAACATCCATCCCAAAATAGACCCTTTTTAGTTTGATCGAACCCCCACTCCTTAGACATTATAATTAGGTAACTAAATATGTTGTGACCCCTCTAGTCATAACATGGAACACTTTACCAAGGTTGAAATAAAAACCATGACTCAAAACTTCATGGAATGGATTCCTCCCTCACAGTGTGCACCCTAATTTAGGCGAGTCCAAAACTACCACGACCAAACCCTCATAGCATGGTCAATAAGCCTGACTTATCAACCCCTATATATCACCTTGATAAGACATTTTCATACCACATAAATTCCTATAAATTTACATTTTATCGATCTAGGGTAACCCTTATCTATTATACGATGACTTGAGAAATTTATTGTTTTTCCAAACACTTGTAACATTTATGAATGGCCACACATACATATCACAAGGTCACCCTTATCCATATAACCCTTACATACTTCATTTTCCATATAATTTATACTATCATCATAATGTTATTTCATAGTCCATGACATGTCCTACATATTTAAGATTCGTCACCAAGGCATGGAACACTAGGTTGTGATGTGGTTCTATTGGTCATGGATTTACTACTCTTAACCCATACATTTAGAGGGGATTCCAATAATTAGTAAATTTTATGAAATATATTTCCTTAAAATAACACCTAATGGTCATAATGTGACCAACCTCCACATCATGGTTCCAACCCTTACACACTACAAACAAAATAACTCTTACATTTTATGTATCATTAAATAAATCACCAATTACCTAACACCCAC
Source organism: Viscum album (assembly GCA_963277665.1). Taxonomy (NCBI): domain Eukaryota; kingdom Viridiplantae; phylum Streptophyta; class Magnoliopsida; order Santalales; family Viscaceae; genus Viscum; species Viscum album. The sequence continues at coordinate 1,219,977,076 of OY728131.1, read as the reverse complement.
TTGTCATGGCGTGACCTAAAATTTTAAAATCATATTTCCTCCATACGATACAACATAATGAATGATTATCCCTTCATCACAACATGACCCCCAACCATCATAGTGTGATGATCCAACATGAGTAAAACCCCATAGAAAGGCCACTGGGACCTTCTTCGATACAAAAGAATTAAAATTTCCCTAGAAAAAATCCATAAACTTATAGGTAATTACAAATTCCACAACTCTGAACTTATCATGCTTGATAAAAATCTAATAATGACATTTTACATCTAATAAAATTATCTAAATCCAATTATTCTCTTTATTTTCAATTCCAAACTAAATTCGGTGTGTTCCCATTGTCCATAAACTATGCCTAGAAACCATGTATTTTCCCTCAAAATCCCAAATTTGTTCCTTGAGACATGTAACTGAATATTGAAAAACATTCTTGATGTGATAATTCATTCTCCTCTTACCACATATAATTATTTGAAACAAAAATATATGGTCATTTTTAGATAAATGTTCCTAAACCCCTTGTCTACACTCACTGATGCATTTTCACATCACTAGATCATGATGCCTCAACTCCTAGAGGCCTCATCTAATCATCCAAACTCTCACACTAATGTCTGATATAAAAACTCAATTTTATTAAATGGTTGGATCCCTGACCTCTAAACAAACATTCATACTCCTCTTACAATAATGACTACACTCATGATCCAACACTCATTCAGATCATGCCAAATTGCATTCTAAGTCTGCTAAGAATACTTGAACTTCATATAACACCATCTATAATCCTAAATCTAGTACTCACCAAATAACCATTTAAAATATCATTAATTTTATAATTTAAATATTTTTTCCATTCTGACTATCCACCAACTAGTGTAACTAAATTACATTTAAGAACCAATACAAAGAACCAACCAATGCCTAAATCAGTCTTTCAAGGAACATCCACCTCAACATTCACCAAAATTGACCCAGTATGAAGGTACTAACCTCTTACAATCAATGGTTAACCCACACCATATTTATTTACCAATAATTTATCCTAGACACCAGTTATACTGGTTCTATCATTATATTTGTGACACTCTTCCTAATCTCTGAGCATCCCTTATAAAACTCCGGGTGTTACTATTTGGAAATACCAACCACTCTACTACCAGGACACTATAAAATCCCTCCCACGGGTTCTTATTCCACAATTCATATCAATATTATTAGAACCCAATGGGTACATGGTATCAACCTATTATATAACAACACTCTTCCCTCAATAATTATTTCCCATCAAACCTATGCTCACAAACCTAAAAGCTAACCATGATTTTCTTCTACATCAGTCTTATCTTGCTAAAAGAATATTAAAAGATTCCTTTACAATATACATGAGACATCATACTCTTTCCAAGGAAAACACATAATAATTCTCAAATCAGACATTTCATTAAAACCACATGTGTTTACTATGGTCTGCCTATCCCAAACCCAACTATATAGGATCCCTATCCATAATACTATTGAAAACCACACTCAAAACCAACAGGTTCATTTTTCCAACTAATCCAAGATTACAAACCCAACCTTGATACTAATATAACTCCAAAGTTTTCTACATCTAAAAGTATCAAGGATTATCACATTCTTTACATCACTACCAACTTAAATTCATATGACTCATTAAGTAAACATGTTCCCAATACAAATAATATCTTAGAAACACCTCACCAACCTCCAACCATCATAAAGGCATCCAATGAATTAACGAAACCAAACAGTTTTACTACACATCTGTTTCCCTAGGGATTTCATATTAATCATCAATGAATATCTTATGATATGATCCAAATAAATTGTTATGAAAAATAGATTTTAAGTTAAAACCACAATCTGGTTGAGTAGAATTCCACCAATAACATATATAATAAAATTTTATATTTTTTATGAAAATGTAATAATTCAAACCATATATCAATACTTAAAATCAATCACACATATGAATAAAAATTTCTTGTGAATCATACATTCCAAAAATGATGCATGTACTCACACCATGTTCACCTTAGGCAAAGAGAAAAAATTATTTAAATAAATTACCAAACTTCACTACGTGGAAAAAATTAAAGCTCAATATTAATAGTGAAAACCAAAAATAACAATCACGTAACACTGGTAACATGGAGTTCCCACTAGAAATGTATCTATAAGGCACTGTTTCAATGTACATTTCAAGATCAAGCACATTAATATCACTAACCATCATAACCCAAATAGTACTAAAAATCAAAAGAATCTCTGATAACACTTTGTAATGAATTTACTAAAATCACGTGCTTATACTGTAGTCAAAAATGATTTGTGACCATAAGGATGCCTTTCCATACACTAGAGGCTACTAATGAGTGATGAGGTCCTAAATCAAACATTAAGGATATACATCAATTATATATAAAATTAATATGTTTTCATATATTCATATATCCCAAATGACCACACAACAACCCGATCACATATAAGAAATAAATAAAATAGATAAGACTAAAAGGTGTCTATAAAACCATCCCAACACCCACCTCAATACCAACATGAAATATCATTTTAAATTCTCTATATTGATCCACTACAAAACGTATTTCCAACATGTAAAATAGACATATGGTCTATACACGAACTAGGTAACCCTTACTTGGTGTGAGAATTGCATCTTTATCAGTTTCGACTAAGTTACCATAACATTCACCCTTATATATATGTGCATACATTAGAAAAAAATATAAAATAAATACACATAAGAATGCACATAGAGTCATTGTGTGAAAACTAAGATACCATAATACCCAACCATACCTAATATTTCCTATACTAAAAATATAAATCTCATTGCAAAAAACACTAACCCATACCTGAAGATGCTGGGTACATCATCATAATCCATAATGAACCATATCTTATAACATAAAGTAAATTATCATGGAAAATATCATCCAACTTATACCAAACCTCAACCTTTACCCTCTAACTCAGGATAGGGACCCAGTACCTAAATCTAACTACTACATTATCACATAATTTTGGGTCATTTAAATACCTTTTTATTCAATTCAATCCCAGGAATAATGTTTTTTCCAGATAACATCGACCATATAATACCCTAATTTCCACATCTCACTCAACATAAGCTCTTGTAAACACCTCTCTCACCCTGGGCCAAGTGTCAATGTAAAATATTATTCATAACCACATTCATGCCATATCACTTCATAACCACTAACTTATCACTCAAGGTAGGTTCCTACCCACTCCTCTTTCACTTAGGGTGAGGCTGTACTATAAAATATCATTTTCACAAGAATTAAAACTTAACAAATACCTTATAACTCAATATAGGGTCCTTCCCATGCCTATTTACTCAAGTTTAGTCCAGAAATTAGGTCACATTGATAGTCTCATTATATATGGAACAAATATGAAATAAAAAACATATCCATATAGACTTCCTAAACCTTGGATATTTTCACTCATTACCAATCCCAATATCTCAAATAAATCATATCACATGCCTAGTATCATGGTCTAACTCCCAATCTAGACATGAACACATAATCTCATCATACTAAACACATCAGACCATACTCATAATATCATCCACTACGTTCCCTAAACCAAATCCAATCTCTGCTCATAGATTCCAACTTGCACTCATCACCCCAAAATGTCCCCTTAGCTTTTAGACCCTACCTGATCTTGGCATCAAGAGGCCTGTTGAAATCCTCTTATAATCCTTACATACCCCGTTAGAGAACCCTGAATCCATCTCCTCAGAAAAACCCTTCAATAATACTAGATATAGCCTCAAATGACTCAACTATAACATTTTATGCACTAATTCACACTCAAATCTACCCAAGAAAAGAAGGTAGGATGGTCCTTGTAGTCTAGCTTGGGTTATCGAATCCTCAGAGATCTAAGAAGTACCTATAGACACGTACATTCTATGGATTGTTTTTGGAAATGAAGTGGCCAAGTTGGGATGATTTAAGAAGGTTTTAAAGGATCACTAACAGATTTAAGTTAATTAAAATTAAGTTAATGATTTGATCCTAACTTATCGCTCGAGGTGGATTGGATGAATTTCTTTTTATTGATTTCAATTTCTTATATTTGAGATGGGTTCATTTATAAAAATGAAAAACAATAATAACTTACTAGTTTAATGCCTACACACCCTAATAATAATCACCTATACACTTGATGTATCAAAGTATTGAGAACTACAAGGTAAAGGTTCATATTAGCACTTGAAATGTGTGACCTTAAATTGAATAAGGATGAAGAGGTTTTAAAATCATCAAATCAAAATCTCATTTAAAAGAAGTGATTATCCCTTAATGGAGTGAGAAATAACACCCAATCCAGCCCTTTTTTACTCCCTTGGATCAACCCATAAGTGGCTTAACCCTCTATTGATTCTATGGTTTCAATGGAAGTTGGAAGTAGACTCATGAGGGAGGAATTGAATAAATAAAGAAAACAATAAAAAGAAAATGATCACTTCACTGTTGTGTGAATAATTTCACAAGGGTTGGTGTGAATAAATTTACACCTTGAGGAAATAGTATCAAAGTGATATGAAGAAGAATAGAATAATAAGAGAATAAGAACTTTTATTAAGAAAAAAGGATGAATTAAAACAACTTACATGTGGAAGACAGACTTGAGACAACAAAATTGCATCATAACATTACAATGAATGAAAGCTCAAAAAGATGAAAAAATCCTCCATAACCAATGGATTAAATAGGAATTTTTGGAGACTTGATTCGCGCCTCCAATAGTACAAAGAACCCCACTTGATTATGGTAGGCCTAGGGTGGTGGAAAACATGTGAAACTTGGACTTTTCAACTTTTTACACGAGGTGGCAGGCAACTTGCAAGCACCGAACAGACGTGCTTAGAAGATCATTTATATGGCCAAATTAGAGTGGTACATAGAATAAGAAAATGTATCCATGGATGTATCCTAATGCCCTATAACGTTTGGACCCATTTGGTGTTGTGGATTCCGAGATATGATTAAATTGGTCGGATGTTTTTCTGGGCCATAGAATCGAACCCAAAATTTATCTCTACATTGGGTCTCCTTAATAACCACCATGGATTATGAATTAGCTCTGTATATTGAAGTATGATTTGTTCCTCTACATACCTTCTATAATCCCACAAAATTTGGGCTTCATTGGGCATGTATGTTGGGCCTCACATTCACATCAGTGGTCAGGTGTCCAGTCTGATTTCTCCAGAATTGTTTGCATGAAATCCCATTTTGGTGGTCTTCTTATGTGGATCATCCAACACTCAAAAAATATTAATTATTCCCAATATAATTAAAAACCTTAAAATTAAATATTAAAATAAAATCAAGATCATTTTTTACTTTAAATGATGTTAAAAAATGTATCACATAATAGTGCATTTTAAGTAGTAATTACAATCATAACGTGAAATAATGTTCAATGTGTAAAATGCACTAAAATGGTGTTTATGAATAATAAATCACAAGAATATTATATATATTAACAATGAATATTAGCCTCATTTATTATCTAATCACACCCCCCAACTTGATTGTTTCTAGTCCCGAGCAAAATATATCTCAACAATATGAAATTTGAATTCCCTTTTCCAAAAAACATTTTTATTCACAATGATCACCAAAAACCCCTATACCAAAAAATCATGAATCCAATCAAAATATTTTAATACATGATATTTTCATAAGTATATCCCCATCCCAAGACCATTCCTTTGTTCAAATCCATCACTATATTTCATCCAATATTAATTAAGTGTGATTATGTGTTGTGCATCGCATTAGACATAGGGGTTCATATTTATTAGAGAGGGAAATGATGGAAGCGCTAGGTGGAATTACATTTCAATATTAAGATGTGTATTCAAAAAAAATTATTTTATTTTATTTTTGTTTTTTTTCAATTTTTCCATTATAATTGAAATTGCACTCAAAAGAGTCAACCCATGTAGCAAGACTTTTCTGATGACTCCCAGGTTCAAAGACCTTAGGGAACCAAGTGAATCCCACATACTTGGGCATCATCTCAAGTTAACTCAGTTAAAAACAAATTCAAATTATCAAAAATAGAGACAAAACTACTAACTCTGGGCTAGGAAACTATGGAGTCACGATCTCCAACTACTGAAAGCCACACATTAGTTCATTTCAATGCTCTATGCGTAGATTTATTGTTTTTTAATTTTTTTATTAAATAATCATATTAAAACTAAAATGATCACTAAACCTATTCTATTTTTTGGGGGACCCCATAAACTCAAACTAATACCCCACTATCCAAAGGATGTTCATTGTGATATTTTTTTATTTGGATGAAAATATAAATGATGAAATATCACATTGGACAACCACACTTTCCAAAGTCTATGCTAATGAAATTATATAAGGATTAAAATCAGAATCAGGGATTACTAAATTATTTGATATTCGGTTTCAAAGTGTGAAATTTGTATTACCATGTTTAAGGTTAAATAAATTTTTCCTTCCATTAAGGCATACTTTTTTTCAAATCATTCAATTTTTTTTGACACTAAATCATTTTTTATTTTATCTCCCCCTAACTTAAAATAACACTATCCCAAGTGTTTGAAGAAAAGAAAATTCATAAGGGGGTAGAGGTAGAGAATGAGAGTTCAAAAAGGAAATTGAACATGAGGATCATGGAATGAGGTCACCTGGTTGTTGAAGTTGAAATTATTGCTCCTCCCTTATAATACATTGATCTCGATGTCACTATGAGAATTCCCTAGTGGAAAACAAAATTAAAAAAAACCAAAAAAACAAAAAACTATATATACATATATATATTTATATAATAAAGAAAGTAAAATATAAGTGTATATAATAATATTATAGAATAAGGAAGCACAAAAATTTGTAGGTCAGTGGTAAGCGTGCGCCCCTGTCTCCCTTTGGTCTCGGGTTCGAGTCCCCACAGCTTTTCCAGTTGTGACAGGGTTTTCCCCACGACCTACGATGTGGAAATTTATTATTATTATTATATTCTTATTTATTTTTTGTATTTTTATTTTAACCTACTAACACATAAAAATAATATAAATTAAAATGATGATACATTGTCTTCTTTTTAAATTTCTGGGTAAGGTATTACTCAAGGATCACACCATGTGACACAGATGAATATGGAACTCCCCTTTCGTACCAATCTATACTCAAAATAGAAGAACATGTCAAAAATCTATTTTTTTATTTTTAAATATCAAAATGATTCATTAATCTTATTTAAAATATAAATTTGATTAACACAACAAAATGATTGGAAACTTAAAAACCATGGGTTTCCTCCCATGCGGCGCTTTGTTTAACATTGTTAGCTTGGCTTGGACCCCTAATTGATTAATTATTTTCTTCATTTAATGTTGGTTCACACTATTCGTCATCAACTTTATGTTTTTTTAATGGTTCTATGAATGGTTTGACTCTATGACCATTAACTTTAAAGGTTTGACCATTGGCAGGATCTTGAATTTCTACAACCCCATGGGGGTACACATGATGCACTATGAAACGACCTGACCATCTAGACCTTAACTTTCCCAGGTGTAAATGAATTTTTGAACTATACAAGAGAATAGGTTTACGCGGTACAATGTGTTTGGTTTTATGATTTTGAGATTGGTAGGCTTGTACTTTAGCTTTATTGATCCTTGAATTTTTATAAGCCTCTATCCTAAGTTCTTCATGTTCATTGAGATCTAATTTCCTTTTTGTTTTTGCCAATGAGAGGTCATAATTCATTTTCTTAATTTCCCAAAAGGCCTTATGTTTAATCTCCACTAGAAAATGGCAGGCTTTTATGTAAACCAAACTATATGTGTACATTCATAAAATGGTTTTATATGTGGTTCGATAGGCCCAAAGAGCATCCAAGAGTTTCTCTGACCAATCTTTCCTAGAAGGATTAATAGTTTTCTCAAGAATTTGTTTGATTTCTCGATTGGATAACTCAGCCTGACCATTGTTCTGTGGATGGTAAGAAGTGGAAACTTTTTGAGAAATTCCATATTTTTCTATGTGTGATGAGAATGGATGATTGAAAAAATTAGTTCCACAATCACTAATGATATCTCTAGGAATTCCAAATTTAGAGAAGATGTTTTCCTTGAGAAATCTAATCACAATTTGATGATAATTGGATTTTCTAGGAATGGCCTCAACCCATTTGGGGACATAATCAACAACTAAATTAATGTAAAGTTATCCCTTATAGTTTGGGAAGGGACCCATGAAATCAATTCCCCCACAGTCAATGATTTTGATCACTAAGATTGGAGTTAGTGGCATTTGATCCATTTTTTTGATGGAACCTACTTTTTGACACCTATGACATACTTGAAAAAATGTGTAGGAGTTCTTTGAGAGGGTGGGCCAAAAGAGACCACACTGAAGAACCTTAGTATATGTTTTCTTAGAGGAAAAGTGACCTCCACATGCCACACTATGACAGAATTTAAGGACAGACTCTTGTTCAGATTCTGGGACAGAACTCTTAATGACTTGGTTAGGGCATAACTTATAGAGGTATAAATCATCAAACACATAGTGCCTAACATCATAAAGGAATTTCCTTCAATATTTAGTCCCTATGATTTTTGTAATGACTCATGTAACTATGAAATTGGCTATGTCGGCATACCAAGGGTAGTCACTCACATAGTATAGGTGTTCATTAGGAAATGAATCAGACACAGAAAGGTGATTTGAGTTTCTTTGAATTCCATCCTAGAGAGGTGATCAACTACAACATTTTCAACACCCTTTTATCCTTGATTGTGAGGTCAAATTCTTTTAAGATAAGGACCCACTTAATTAGTCTAGCCTTAGCATCTTATTATTGGAATAGGTATTTTAGTGCAGAATAGTCAGTGAACACAGTGATGGGGGATCATAAGAGGTAGGAACTAAAATTATATAAGGAAAATACAATAGAAATTAACTCCTTTTCAGTAGTGGTGAAGTTTATTTTGGCATCATTTAAATATTTTCTTGCATAAGCAATGACATAAGAAGTTTTATCACAACATTTTCCTAACAAAGCTCCTATATAAAAGTCACTGGCATCACACACAAGTTTGAAAGGAATGTTCCAATTTGGAGATTTCATAATGGGAGGAGAGGTGAGACAAGATTTTAGGGTTGAGAATAAAACCTCACAACTTTCTGTCCAAACAAATAGAGCATCCTTTACTAGGATAGCAAAAAGGGGATGCAAGATTGAACTAAAGTCATTGATGAATATTTTATAGAAACCAGAATTTCCTATGAAATAACTCACTTCCTTGATAGTTTTGGGTGATTGAAGGTGACAAATGATGTCGACCTTGGCTTTATAAACTTCAATCCCCCTACCAGAGGCCAGATGGCCTAGAACTAGTTCCTCTTTAACCATGAAATGTATTTTTTCTCAGTTTAGGACCAAATTATTTTCTTCACATATTGACAATACTCTCTCCACATTCCTCAGACATCCCTCAAATTTATCCCAAAACATGGAGAATTCATCCATGAAGACCTCAAGAAAATTCCCTACCATGTCTAATAATATTCCCATAATGCACCGCTGAAAGGTTCCAGGGGCATTGAAAAACCCAAAAGGCATGCATTTGAAAACAAAGGGGTCGAATGGACATGTAAATATAGTCTTCCCTTGATCCTCTAGGGAGACCAAAATTTGATTATACCCTGTGTACCCATTTATGAAATAGTAGAAGTCATGACCTGCCACTCTATGAAGGACTTGGTAATGAACGGTAATGGGAAATGGTACTTGTTGGTGAATGAGTTTAGATTCTTATACTCAATGCAGACCCACCATCCATTGCTCACCCTGGTTGGAAGAATCTCTACATCCTTATTGGTTATCACTGTTATTCCTGCCTTCTTGGTAAACACTTGGATTGGGCTAACCCACTCACTCTCTGCTATGGAAAATATGTTACCATATTTTAACAATTTCATAAGTTCCTTCCTTAATACCTCCATGAAATTAGGATTGAGTCCCCATTGAGGTTGACAAAATGGCTTTGAATTAGATTCTAGAACAATCCTATGAGTCTCAATAAGTGGGTTAGTCCTAGTAATATCAAACATAGTCTAACCAATGGGTTTCTTATGTTTCTTAATGATATCTAGAATCATCCTCTCATGATTGGCTTCAAGAGAAGAAGAACTAACAATAAGATGTGTTTGATTGCCCCCTAGGAAGGCATACTTGAGTGTAGAGGGAAGTTCCTTCAATTCAAGATCAGGTTGGTTCATAATTTCAAAAAAAGATTGGGACATTGGATCAAGATCAATTTTGTTTCCTAGAGTTTTAGATATGATTGATTCTGCACATGTAGAAGGCTCAGCTAATTGATTGGATTGACCAGATTTAGGGAAGGAAGTTGGAGTGGTCTCCATGAAATTGGTTTCCTGAAAGGTTTCAATGATTGTTGGACCTAAGACTTCATCATAAGAGCAATTTGATAATGACTCAAGCCAAGGAGATAAACTTCCTTCATGTGAACAAAGGAAATCAATCTCATCCTGACTTAAAAATCCATCAAATATTCCTTGATGTTCTATGGATTCATTATCAATTTTTACTATCATGTTTACATCATGAATGTCTTCACCATCCCCTATTTGCGATCTTGCATTATAGATGTTCAAGTCTAGATTCATGTTCCCAAAGGTGATGGTCATGTTCCCATTTCGGACTCGGATAACATAGTTGATTGTTGTAAGGAAGGGGAGACCAAGGATAATAGGGGTTTGTTCCTTATTTCCTAAGTTTGGATGGTTTTCAAGGAGAATGAAGTCATCATGGTAGATGAATTTTTCAACCTTTACTAGAACGTCCTTTAATATCCCCTATGGAACCCTAATACTACGATAAAAAAGTTGAAGTGCGAAAGATGTGGGTTGGATCTCTTCTAGGCCTAACTGGCAGTACACAACATTGGGGATTATATTGACACTAGAACCTAGGTCACACAAGGCCTTGACAACTTTTCTCTCTCCTAGTTCAACATTGATGTAAGGGCAACCCGGGTCTTTCAGCTTTGGAGGAATGGTCCCTTGAATGGTGGTACTCACATTATCAGCCAAAAGGACTTGGTTTTTATGTGAAAATTTTCTTATAAAATTGCACAAGTCATTAAGGTATTTTGAGTAGGTATGTATGGTATGGATGGAATTGAGAAGGGGAATGTTCAAAATGACTTGTGAGAATATTTCTATCAATGTTTCACTCAATTAATGCTTGCTCTTCACCCTCATGTGTTGGGGAAATGGTGTAGTTTGTGGGGTTATTTCTTTAAGAGTTGTTTCTTTAACAATGTTATTGTGTTTTTCGGTTTGATCATTTGGTTCATTTGAATTTTCATCCATTTTTGAATCATTTGATGTGTTCTGAATTAGTTGTTCAGGTTTCTCAATTTATTTCCCACTTCTTAAAACAATCACATCCTTTAGTTGTTCATGAGTTGTTTTAGTACAACTTGACTCTCCCCTTGAAGTTGAGGATGGTACCTCCTGAGTAGGCATGGGTGCCTTTCAGGTTTTGATGGTTTGAAGTTATTAATTTAGGGAAGATACTTCCGAGTTCATCCTTTCCATTTGTTTGCACAGTTGTTCTAGTAGGCTTTGTGGATCAGTTTGGGTTGGGGCTTGAGAAGATTGGTTTATCCCAAGGGGATATTTTGGAGGTGGGATGATTATTTGAAAATGGACAAGTGGATTTTGGTATTGGATAGGTTGGGTTTTGAATTAGTTATAGGTTTTGTAGTTCTGACGGGGTTAAGTATTTTGTCCCTATGGTTGGCTGGGTTGTTGGTTATCTTTCCAGCGGAAGCCTGGGAGGTCCTTATACCTTGGGTTGAAGTTGTTTTGATATTGAGGCTTTTGAAAGTTCAAAGAATTTACTTCCACTGGGGATCCCCCTAAAAGAACATCCTTGATGGATGGAATGGTTGGGTAGTTGTCTGTCTTAGGGTCATGTTTGTCACAAATTGTGCAGACAAGGTCTACAGTTTGGATTTCATGGACTTTCCTATGGTCTATCTCTTCAACCTTCCTAGTGAGTGTTGCAAGTTTAGCCCTAAGGCATTCCTCTTCTCTAATTTTAAGAATTCCAGTATTTCTTTGTGGATTTTCAGAATAAGGTGATGTTCCCCATGTTTGGTTCTATTTAGTAAGGCTTTCTAGATACTCATAAGCATCATTTGGGGGTTTGTTTTTAAAAGTTTCATTAAACATCATGTCAATGAATTGTTTGTTCACCGGACCCAACCCTTCATAGAAAATTCTAACTTGTTGAGGAATAGGAAAACCATGGTGTCGAACCATGTTTAGAGTGTCAACCTCTCCCATGTTTCATATAATTACTCTCCCTATTTTTCAAAAACGTTTTGGATTTTCTTTTTAAGTACAATTTTTTGTGGTGGGGAAAGTATTTTTTTGTATAATTATCTTTGTAATTGGTCCCAAGAGTTGATGGATGATGGTCTAAAATTGTTTAGTGAATTTTTAGATTTATATTTTAAATAAAAAAAGAAATAGCCTTATCTTAGATGATTCTAGTTGATGTGGGGGACACATGGTTTCAACAATGTCATTGAACTCCTTAATGTGAAGGTAGGGCATCTCGGAATCCATTCCATGGAATGTGGGAAGGTGGCTTAGGACATGGTTTTTAAAGATGTAGTTGTAATCTCCTAGGGAATTGTGTATAATGAATGAGGGGGAATTTTTCCAGGATGGTGTGAGGTATTCATTCATGGTTTGATCAACTGCATTCCCCAAATTTGGGGCTGCCTAATTTCGGATTCCATTTTTGTTCCCACCAGGGTTTATGAGTTTGTTTCTTTGAAGACATTCCATTGAAATAGGCTCAATTTTTGACTCTGGAGTATTAAAAAGATTAGCATCTAATGGAAAGAGTTACCTAGGTGTACATGACTACCCAAACCCAGGACTATCCACCCTAACAAGACGGTTTGATTGATGGTGGGTGTAGGCGGACATGCGCCAAAAGAAAAAAATCGAGAAAGGGACAAGATAAGAGAATTTGGATGAGAAAATAATAAATGGGGGAGAATAGAATTGGTGTTTATATGACTTACTTGGGTCCCCTTAAATGGCTCCAAAATTTTATTCACACTCAAATTTACCCAAGATAAGAAGGTAGGATGGTCCTTGTAGTCTAGCTTGGGTTGTCGAATCCTTAGAGACCTAAGAAGTACCTACAGACACGTACATTCTATGGATTTTTTTGACTATAAAGTAGCCAACATGGGTTGATTTAAGATGGTTTTAAAGGATCAATAACATATTTATGTTAATTCAAATTATGTTAATGAGTTGATCCTAGGTTATCGCTCGGGGTGGATTGGATGAATTCCTTTTTTAATGAATTCATTTTCTTATATTTGAGATGGGTTCATTTAAAAAATAAAACACAATCATAAATTAAGGTTTTATTCCCTAAAAATCCTAATAATAATCACTTATACACTTGAAGGATCAATGTTTTGAGCACTCCAAGGTAAAGGTTCGTATTAGCACTTGAAATGTGTGACCATAAATTTAATAAGGATGAAGAGGTTTTAAAGTCATCAAATAAAAATATCATTTAAAAGAAGTGATTAGCCATTAATGGAGTGAGAAATAATATCCAATCCATCCCCTTGCTACTCCCTTGGATCAACCCATAAGTGGGTTATCCCACCATTTATTCTATGGTTTCAATGGAAGCGTGAAGCAGACTCATGAGGGAGGAATTGAAGAAGTAAAGAAAACAATAAAAACAAAATGATCACTCCACCATTGTGTGAAAAATTTCACAAGGTTTGGCGTGAATAAATTCACAACTTGAGGCAATGATATCAAAGTGATATGGAGAAGAACATAATAATAAGAGAAGAAGAACTTTTATTAAGAAACAAGGATGAATTAAAACAACTTACATGTGGAAGACAAACTTGAGACTACAAAATCACAGCATAACATTACAATGAAAGAAAGATAAAAAATATGAGAAAATCTTCCACCACCACAGGATTAAATAGGAATTTTGGGAGCCTTGGGTCGAGCATCAAATAGTACAAATCATACAACTTGATTATAGTAGGAGTAGGGTGGTGGAAAGCTTGTGGAACTTGGACTTTGCCACTCTTGACCCGAGGTGGAAGCCAGCTTGCAACCACCGAAAAAATGCGCTTAGAATACCTTCTATATATCCTTGTTAGAGTGGCCCATAGAATAATTTAATGGATCCCCAGATGTCTCCTAATCTCCTGTAACATTGGGGACTATTTAGAGTTGTGGATTATGAGATATGAATAAATTGGTTTGATGTTTTTCTGTGCCACAGAATCTGGCCCAGAATTTATCTCTAAATTAGGCCACCTTAATAACCACCATAGAGGCCGAAGTAGCAGTAGATCTTGACGAGTTATTTTTTCCTATACATTTCTTCTAGCATCCCATGAAATTTGGGCTTTATTGGGCATGTATGTTGGTCCCCACATTCTCATCAGTGGTCTGGTGTCCAATCTGACTTTTCCAGAATTGTTTGCATGAAATCCCATTTTGGTGGTCTTCCAATGTGGATCATCCAACACTCCACAAATATGAATTGTTCCTAATATAATTAGAATAATGAAAAGTAAATATTAAAATAAAATCAAGATCATTGGGTACTTAACTGATGTTAAAAAATTTACCACATAATAGTGCATTTAAAGAAGGAACTACAATCATAAAGTGAAATGATGTTCAAAGTATAAAATGCACTAAAATAGTGTTTATGAATAATAAATCATATGAATATTATATATATTTACAATTAATATTATCCTCATTTAGTGGATAATCATTCACTAATACAGTTCTCCAACACTAAGAGGGTGGTCCTAACCAAGTATGAGTCATAAAGTCATGTCATCCATCATTTATATGCTTAATCATTTATTTATTTCCCAAATAAATCATAGGGAATAAACCAAAACTATTTGTAACTAATTAGGAAGCTAAATAACTATTAAATATCTCTTATAAACCCAAAAAACATCTACACACCCTTGGAGATATAGTAATTGGATACTTCCAAAATACCCAACATTCAATAGAGCCCTCACTATACCTCTAAGAGGAGCAGTTCCACCTTCTTTATTTATCTATATCACTTTATGTACTTATATATTTTATGTAAACGCATATATCTCATGTAGTCATGAACATTCATGAATCAATAAGAATATTACTTAATATTATAGGTTCCACCTTCATTAGAAACAAATTTATCCCATAATGCCCTACTTAGACACCATTTATTAGATGAATCCATCCCCCATCCATGCATCCTTGGTCATTTAGGCACTATATAAATCCACCAAACAAAAATAATTAATTATCACAATTTATTATTAATTGATAAATTTAATACAAAAAAATAATAATCACATAATAGCTCATCATAAAATTCCACATCACTAAAATATAAACAAAGCCTAGTCTATTAATCCTCACATGATTCGCTTTATCCAATTTGAGTAAAATCCAATTCATCACGATAACCATACTCTACTAGAAAAATCATCAAACCCTAACCCCAAAATTATCATAATCAGATAAGCTCCAGTGGAAAAGAATAATAATATGAAAGTGAAGAGATTACCTAGATCTAGAAATGAAAAACTACTATCATTCCATCATAAATAAAGTGGAAATAAATGGACCAACAAGGGGATAAAATAAAGGGGAATTGGTCGGCCATATTACTCCATTGGTGTTGTCATTTTTATAAAGATGAGGGTGGGTAGACCCAGAAGTGATTGGTCTTCCCATTAAAAAAATGAAATATAAAATCATGGTGTGACCATATGTGTAATGTTTTATTTCCACACACAGGGATTAGGTCACAACATGACCCATGGGGTCATAGAAAAACACCCCTCCCATGATTTATCCTCTACTACATGACTCAACACCCCATATTATTGTCTTCCCCTTAAAGGAAGTCAACATAGATGGAACTATCTGGTAATGGTGTGGAAAACATTACCAAGTTTGAATCAAAAACCATATCCCAAGAATTCATGGTGTTACTTCCTCTTTCATAGTGTGGTACCCCCTTTCATGGTGAACTAAAACGACAATGGATAGAACTTCATAGCATGGCCTTCACCCACACAATAAAACAAATTTCACTTCGGACCTCATCATAGAGTGAACCTAATGGTAACATTTTAACCAATAAATAAATATAAAATTTTAAAAAATATGTAATCCTTACTTATCAACTCATGTGTATCACGTAGAGACAACCCCTTTACATACCATAGGGCTTCCCAAACTTTACCATTTTTCTAACATGGTGTAACCATTATACAATACTAGTTTATTGTGTAACTCTACCATATTTCCAAAAAAAATTCACCCTTATGTATAATCACTTTTAAATATCATAGGGTTCCCCTTATGTATCCAATCATCATGTACTATATTTTATAAATACCATATTTCTAAGGGTTTTCATCATGGTGAGATTCCCCAATCCAGGATGTGAACCTCGTGTTTAATAATAATCACAATATTGTTCCACCCTATGTCATGGAATTACTCTCATACCTAAGATTCATTACCAAGGCATGACTCTATAGGTCATAGTGTGACTTCTACTGACCCTTCCATTTATAGTTGATTTGAACACTTAGACAATTTCACACAAAAATCCACCATGTTATGGAATATGTAGGTCCTAGAATAAAATTCATTCCTATCATGGTTCATAGTAATGGAATAATGTTACTTTTTACCATACATCATTATGACAACCCTTACACACCACACTCGCAGTCACTCCCACACTTTAACTCTCACATAATAGATCATTCGTGCAGTGAAACCAAGTATCCATTGCATCACGTGATGCCTACATATTGTGGTTACCCCACCAACGATAGTGTGATGATTGATCAACCCATTATCATGATATGACCCTCACACATCATGGAATGATGATCCACCATATATATAAAAAATCCATAGCAATGCTACCCCAAACCTACTACAAATAATAATAAAATCCCCAGAAAACAATGATCCATATATTTGTGGGTTGTTACATCCATCATACTCTAACCCATGTCAAAGGGCGATTAATTTTTGTATATCATCATATATATTATTATTTTTAGTTAGTATATTCCACCAAATATACAGATAATGTTTAGACATAGATATAACATCACCTAAACAATGATCCCAACTTTTTATCACATAAGTCTTCCCAAATAATAGTCTATAATGACATTATATCATCTCCATGATTTTGACCAATCTATTATCAATTAAATAAAATAACACTAAAAATTAAATTTTTGGATTATTCACTTCACTATTTTTTGAATACTAAAACCAACATCAACATTATCATAAGTTTCTCAAAGTATCCTTACATTATCTACATCATTCTCATATTTTATCAGGATAACCATATAAGGGAATTCATAAAAATAATTAATATGGTTTGTTTTATCATTAAACGTACTATTCCATGATTCAAAAGATAAATACTAAATATCTAAACTTATGTTGAGGAGATACTTCATCTTTTAAAAAATACTCTTTATCCTTAATAAGTCTCAAATTCTTCCATTTTTACGATTAATGTATTTGGGTATTATTTACAATATTCCTTTATATTATCCTCATAAAGGATATTAATTTATTCTTGTAAAAAAATTATTTATACATGTTTCACTAAGTTTAATCCATTTAATTTACATCTTAAATACAAAAATAGAATAAACATAAATTTTTGAATAACTATTATTATTATGAAATTGACTTACATTTTATTATGGTATTTAATATTATCATAAATCTTATTTAGTTCACTTTTATTTCCATTTATCATTAAATATTTACTCCTTGACATACAAAACTACTTTTAAATTCTCTCTATGTACAAAAATTTATCTTATTATATTCCGCACATCGTCATGATTTAATAGTTACTTTTAAAGTCTTTAAACAATCCTAATGAAAGCCGTTAATGATTTAATGATTTATCTATTTTCATACCAATTTAACTATCATATTTTAAATTTATAATTTTTATAAAAATTAATTAACACACCAATTCATTTAATAAACAGAATTAAACAAAAATTTTTACTTTATAAATAATTCTTGAAGTCTTAACACAATTCAATTTTATCAAATACATACAATTTATAATAAAAAATTATTGTTAATTTATTAATAATAATTTATATAATTTATCATCATGAATTATCCTAATGGATAAAATATAATCATAATTAGCACATTTGTCAACGAGCCTGTACCCTAGTGGTACAGGCTCCTGCTTGGAATCCAAAAGACCCAGGATCAGTTCCGGGCAGGGGTGAATTTCCCAAGTACTGTAGCAGTACTGTAGCAGGTACTGTTGCAGTGGCGGCACTATAGAAGCAATATCACTATAGCGGCGGAGGGACTGTAGTAGATACTGTAGCGGTGGCGGTACTGTAGCAGGAACTGTAGCAGCGCGGGTACTGTAGCAGTACTATTCACCGAGGGGTCATTTGGGCCAAAAAATGGGCTTTCAAGCCTTGTTTTCAGGCCACTTGGCCTTGGGCCTTTAGGCTATGTAATGGGTCTCCCTCTACCCAGTCTAAAAAGGTCTTTGCTTTCAAATAATAAATTGAGGCTTCGACCCCAACCTATAAAAAAATCATAATTAGCACATTGATAAGTCAAATTAATTTACATTAACTTAACTACATCAATGATGGAAGTATCAAGTTGAGGGTGGTATTAGAGAAAATCAACATAAGATTCTGACACATAATTAATTGTAACTAGCTAATTTTTTCATCTTGACATTCATAAATGATTCAAAAATTGTTTTATTTGAATTAGTGTGTTGATATGAGTCCAAAAATATTTCTTTGTTAAAAAATAGTCCTCTTACATGCCCTGAACACCTTAGGAATACCGAGATAGTAGGGGTGCCACGTGGATCCTCCATAGGCCCCCTTAGAGCCATCATAACAACAAGTCCATTATTTTAGGTATTGACCCTAATGTGGATTCCTGTACAACACCTGAATCTAGAGTCCCATAAACATAGGGGGATCCTTAATCCCTATGGTATGGAGACTAACATTGTAGTTCTTGATTTTTGATTACTGAATAATTTACCCACTTTGGGGTTAAATAAAAGTCATGTATGGATTCTATTGGAGTTTAGCCATGATTCATCTATAATTCATACATTCCAAAAAAATAGAAACCAAATATGTTATAAAGAATAAATAGTAATGGAGAAAATTTTTCTCTATATATGAATGAATTTCATCCTAAATCGCATGAGGTCCAAGATATAAAACTAGGTTATGAAAATGTTTTAATCCAAATAGGGCCTAAGATTTTGAAAAAAAATTAAAATAGTTGATATACCATCTGAGGAATCTAATCACCACACCCACCACACTAGATTCAAAGAAAGAATGGACCCCACTTTGTAGGCAAGCACAATGAGAAAGAAAAAGATGTTCATAATCCTCAGTAGGGATGTGGGTACCCAAAATATAGCATGTGATGTTACATGCCAACCAGATTTTCTAGGTTGGGTGAGAGAATATAATACTTAGTAAAATACCACCAATTGTTTCTCACCACAAAAATGAGTAAATAGGTGCATACAATAACATGTCTACAATTTTAAACACACATTTATAATAAAATAGTTTGGAAATGATCAAACAAAACACAATAGTAGATAAAAAGGGTAAATTTAATATATATATATATATATATATATATATCACCTACTAATAATAACCCCATATTATGGGATGATCTATACCATGTTTACATACTTTTTTCTAATTCCATATCTGACCCAATGTATATATGTCATCTCCTATAGTAGATAAAGCTAGTATATATGAATAACTCACACCTGTGCATATATATAGACATAGATATATGTAGATGTGTGCTAAATAACATAAGGTTCAAGACCCATCCTACGGGGAAGTGAAATCGTTAATAAAAAGTTGTGATTTATAACCCATCACATGGGAGAAGGGTTTAAAATAAATCAAGACACCATAGCTAATCCCACTTGTTTTGACCTATTTACCAAATGAGGAGTACCTTATTAAGATACTCATAGAATAGTATATTGATTTTTATCATTATAAAAACATTCAATTATCATCATAATAATCAACCAATCACTAAAGTGGAAATGTGACATATTATCATGATCAATGAATCAAACCTTCATTATGTACTCTTGATTTATCAAATTAGGGTTCTTTTATAAGAAATGATTTCTGAATATAATAATAAAAATGATTGATACAATAGTGAAATAACATGATCCAAATAGAAAATATAGATCCAATATTGATATAATAAAAAAATTAAAATGTTTAATAAATAAAGGAATAGCATGATAAATATAATAATTTAATTACATTCTAAACATGAACATCAAAAATATGATTTAATCATAGGTGAAATAAATTGGTAATATAAACATGAAAAATGTCATAAGATAATAAATAAAATAAAATTCAACCATATATATGTCAAGCAAGCAACTCTTAGATTAGGTTAAGAAATGACTATAACCTACCCAACTCTCAAAGTATGCTAGTAAATTTAAAGTAATTAAAAATTAAAATCATGAACAAAAAGTTCTGGAATGGTATCAATTGGCTATTTTAGGGACTTATTATATCATACCTATAATAGTGCTTATAATAATGAGGTTAAGGATAAATGAAGAGTAAGTGGAAACCCAAATCCTAATTTTATATTTAGTTATAATTATTATGATTTAGGAATACCTATAAAAAATTCAAAGAGGGGAGGATTAGTTCCCTTGTGAAAAAATATTTTGTTTAAACATTGATAATAAGAGATAAACGAAATAAGATAAGACTTTAGTTAAGAATGTATTTAAAAAACAAACCATTTTTTTAAAAAAATAATTAGATTTTACACACATTAAACTATTATAAAAACAATTTTAGTTGTAATGTGTTGAGTTTATATGAATGTTAATACCTACTAGATTTGATTTTAAATCACATCTTCCCACCCCACAATCCTAGAAAGTTCATCTCAATTAAAGAAATATTTCAAGTATTGGTTAAGTGTGGTTTATTAACAAATAATTCATTCTGGTTTAGTGTAAATAGGTTATTTCCATCATGGGTCATAAATAATACTCAATGGAGAAAAATATATCTACCACATAATAAACCAATATAGTTTAGTCCAAGTGGAATATTCTTTCTTTGATGTTTTCCTCAATGTGAGATAACATAGAAAACATGCATGACCAGTCTAAGGATAAAATTAAAATAACATTGTAAAACCTTATGATAGTAGATATGTGGGAGAAAACAAGGAAATGGTTTAAAAACACTAATTTCATAGAGGGTTTTAATTTAATAAAGTTAAAAACTTATGAGATATTAACAAAATACTTCTAGTATAAGATATATCATAAGATAAGAAAATTTAAATTAAAAATAGAATAAGGATTAATATTAAATCATTAAAAAATTAAATATTTATTTGAAAAGATGGATGAAATACATTTATTAATTATTATCAAAATATTATTTTATATTAATAGATAGTTTTTTGAATAAAATTGGTTAGGTATGTTATATTTCTATCCCACGAACAACTCAGTGGGCTGAGACAACCTACCAATACCATAGGCAAGC
Source organism: Viscum album (assembly GCA_963277665.1). Classification (NCBI taxonomy): domain Eukaryota; kingdom Viridiplantae; phylum Streptophyta; class Magnoliopsida; order Santalales; family Viscaceae; genus Viscum; species Viscum album. The sequence goes on along the minus strand of OY728131.1, from coordinate 1,219,955,217 downwards.
TTTGACCATTCCCATGACTCTCAAGATTCTCCTATAAAATATTAAACCAATAATCCATGACCAAAGAAACCAAATTAAACTATAATTATAACCAAATAACAATAAAATACAAGAGAAAAACAAATTCCTCAAATTCTAAAATTAACCCAAAATTTAATAAACTAATGTCATAATAATGCTTATAAATAATCCATAAATTTAACCCTATATCTTAAATATCCAATCCACACCATAATCACCTTCCAAAAATGATGATGGATCAAGAGAAAAACACCCATACATTCCTCATTGATACAAGGTTTGAGAATCCCCCATGGTTTTAGATGAATACCACCAAGATCTGGTGGAATTAACCCTGAAATAAATATTCCCAACAAAAATAAATTTTAGGAACTGGGAAGACATGAGATGATGAAAAGAGAAAGTAGGTTTACCTTTTATTTCTACATTATAACATCTCATGATTCCTTTTTCAATCACTAAGTGATATGAAGGTTAGAAAGAGAACTTATAAGGACCAGGGGTGATTCTATATGATTGTAGAGAGTGAGGCTTGAGGAAGATGTTAGTAAGTAATAAATGGATGGGGGATAAATGATCAAGGTACCCCAATTTAAGGAAAATATAGGATATTGGTTACCCATTATAGGACCTCAAGGTATCCATGACACCTCTATGGTAGCTTGGACTCCAATGAATCTTACAGGTTCTCGCTATCACCTCTAATTTTATACTACTGGTGGAACAACTTTATGGGTACCTTGAACTCTACAACCTCTACTGATCCTCAAACATTATCTAAAATTTCATAATAATTTAACCTTTAACACCTGAGATAAAATTTAAAATACTTAAAAAATAAATCCCCCCAAAAGATAAATAATTCAAAAGGAACCCCAACTTCATCGATCTAAGAGTTCCTATTTAAGGTTGTAACAATGCATTAATCACGGTAGTTGGGACATGGGTTATGATAACCTCCCAAACAAATGATATATCAACCTAGATATATCCTAGGTGATTCTTATGTAAATATTTTATATTCCAAAATATCCTTTATATCCACTAAAATCATGATGTACAACTCTCAACACACACAAATCCATAATTCATAAATGTAGATCCAATACAGAACACAAAATCAACCAATAATCCTACCTCAAATCATCTATTTCAAAAATAATTTCCAACTTCAAAATTTTTCTAATGTTACTTAAACCCCAAAAATTATTGGATCATCAACCATCACATTAACATGTAATGGAATTACCCATTTTTTATGAGCAACAATTTAACTAAAACAAGAAAAAACCACCAAAAGAGATCAATTCACTAGATACCATTATCCATTCCACCCATTAAATATCTTTATATGGTAATAATAAAAGAAAATGTACTCCCTAATATTGTATTTTACTAGAGCCTATCTAATCCAGATTTACCATGATGTTTCCATTTATCAAAGGGTTACATTCATCAAAAGGTGTACATGAAATCCATCATGCATTAAAAAAGATATATATTATTTATTTTTCATAAAATAACACATTTTATTCCACCTATACATTATGAAGATTTGATTTAAAGGAAACACAAATTATGTCCCTTTTAAAAAACTCATGTACTTTAAAACATAGAATATAAAATATTCATATATTCAAATCCATTTTTCTTTAAAACCAAAAATTAATTACATTTAAAATATAATTCCTATTCTATTTCCAAAATTTAAAATTTTATTTTAAAATAATTTTCCATTTTAATGTATAAGTGTTAGTAAAAGTTTTCTACTAAACCATATTATCCTTCAAAATACAGACTAAAAATACATTTTAAATATAAAATGTTTTTTTTCAATACCTAAAAATAAGGTGACCCATTTTTTAAATAACATTGAGTTAAAAAATAATTTTATTCAATTTAGAAAAAATATATTTAAAAACTAGTAATTATATTTTAATACATTTTCATAATCATTTTAATCACTCACAACAAAAGTTATTGGTTATAATTTTACTTGACTACAAAATAGTGACTAGAATATTTGAATCCTATATTTCTAGATAAATCCTACTTGTACATCAACACACATGGAATAACAAAATTCTCACTAGAAGTATATAAACACGATCGGTCATATAATGAAATAAAAAACAAACAACATGATTAGTAATATAATATAATAAGAAAACAATTTACATGATCATATGTATTATCAATCAAAAAACTATAATCACCCTCCGTATCATAGTATAAATATAATATAAGAAATGTAATATGAATAGAGATAAAATATAATTTTTAAAAAATATAGGTTTAGAAATTTAATAAATACAAGCTATTAAAAAGAGTTAGAAGAGTTACCATAATCAGGTGAATCATTTATAAATTTATATTAACCTAATTTTCATCAGTAGAGAAATTGAAAAATTCTATTTAGATGTTTTTGATATTTTAATTAATACTAACCTTCAATTATTTCTGAATACAGTATAAATAATCATAAAATCATCAGATATGGTATGAAATCCTATGTGTTCCAACCCTTTTATTCCTTGTATGATGTATGATCCAAAATAGAGGTTAACTGATAATAAGTTCATGTACACCACTTCTAGGATCCATTCCATTACCCAAAAGACATGAAAAAATGACCCTTGATCGATCCTTCAGTACCTACTAAGTCCTAAGACATTCCCCAGTAACATGAACATCTATTATAAAGAGGTTTGAAATTATTTTTATAGGTTTATTCATAGGTCCTGATAGTCCTAGCTCTTGTATGAAAATAAACAATCTGAGACAACCAAAAACACTACTTTAATGCCACATTGAAGAGACCCTAACTCAAATACTCATATGATACCTAAATAAGTATGTTATAACTCTCAAAGAAATACCAAATCCCTAAGGTTTGGAGACTAGAATAACGGGTATCAGTATACATTTGGGAATTATTAACCCACTTCTATTTTAAATACAAGTCATTGATGGTTTCTGATAGAATTCTAGCTTAACTCGTTTATAAGTAGGATGTTCCAAAAAAATAAAACATAAACCCATTATGTCATAAATAGTATGTATGAATGCAATAAACATTACTCCATATATAAATTCATTATCAAATAAATCACAAAAATTCAATAATATATAACTAAGAAATGAAATGTTACAATCCAAACATGGCCTCATTTGATGGAGACACAATGTGAAATGGGTGATTTAACAAACAAGACCTCAAATCACCACACAAACTACTCTTGATGTTAAGTGGGAAAATACCACTCTCTAAAGAAAGTCATAAATAGAAATAAAAATATTACTTGAATTATAAGTATACTTATTGGTAACTGAAATGAAACTAGTAAAACTAAGTGTCTAGAAGAGTTTGAATACAGGGTGTGATCATATAATACTTGGTAGGTCACCACCGATGGGCATTATATTAATATAATATTAATTAAAAAGCTTTATGTTAGAACATTTCTCCACATTTACATACATTAATGATAAAATAGGTTTTAAATAATAAAAAAAAATGAAGTGGATCAACATGGAGAAATTCATATATATATATATATATATATATATATAATCTATAAATGGTAACCACTATCATCAAGAGGTTGTATAACTTATTTATCTTATTAGGGACTTACCCATAATTGAGAAAATGTATTGATTCCAACCTAATGTAATGTAATTCCAATACATTTTAATAACCTACATATTTATATATATGCACCTACACAAATATGTAGATGTGTGGTAAAGAATTCATGGTCTTAAAACTATCTCAAAGGAAATAAAATCAGGTATTAAAATTAGAGTTTTACATCCCATCTATTAGGTGTTAAGTGAAGGGGTTATAATAGGATAGGGTACCATGGAATATCCCAATTTATTAAACATGTTTTCTATATTAAGAGTACCTTCTCATGAAACTCATGGAACAATATAAAGATATATATAATCACACTAACATTCAAATAATACCATTATAATAAATAAATCATTGAAGTGGAACTATTACATATTATCATGATTAATAAAACACACCTTCATTAGATAATCATGATCTATCAAAGTTGTATCCATGTGAAAGATAAGATTACTAGCTATAATATTCAATAGTTTCAAAAAAACAATAAATTTTTATAAATAAAAAAGATTTGGAAATTATTTATATGATATAATAATAACATGTTTGATGTAATAATGAAATAATTTTCTTGGTATAATAATGTGAGAATATGATAAGCATGTAATGTAATAGTATGATTTAATCATATACTCAACCAATAAGGAATGTATGGATTGAAAACGTTATAAGATACTATTGAAAATAAAATATAACCATATTATAGTCAAATATATTGGTCTTATTCTAAGTAAATAAACTAGTATAACCCACCCAACTCTAAAACATACTAGAAAATTTTAAGTATGGAAACTATAAAATTACATTCCATAAGTTATATCATGGTATACATGATATATTTGAGGAACTAGTTACGACATACCTATGGTAGTTATTGTAATAAGGAAGATAATTCTTAATTAATAGTAATTATAAACCACACCCTAATTTTATGTTTATTTTTTACAATAATTATTTAGAAAAACTTGTAAAACAATTTTATTTAATAAGGGAATAATGAGTGCCAATGGAAACAATTATTTTTATAAAACATTTAAAAGAAATGATAAATTAGTGTAGAGAATAATTAATTTAATAAATTGTTTCCAAAAGTAAAAATTTAAATATAAGAATTATTATAAAATTTCCTACACTTTTAATAATTATAAAAACCATTGTAGATTTCAAATTTTGATCTTAAGTGAATATTAAATCCTATCCGATTTCATCTTAGATCACTTATTTACACAATAAAAAACCATTTACCACATCGCAAAATTATAAAGATAATATTTCCATTATTTTTAATTTGTATTTCAAGGATTAAATTCCTAAAAAATTTCTTATTGGAGCTGAATTGCATTATATTTGGATTTTATGGACTTTTTAAGCATAAAGTGAAAATTTATTAATTCTATGATTTTAACTATCTTCTATAACTTATGTATTTAGAGAATAAATTATTCAATATTGATCAAAATTGATTAATTATTTTTTTGTGGGATTCACTTATTCATGGTATTCAACTTCTCAAAACAGACTCAATGATAATTTGAAAATTTGAGAGCCTAAATAAATTAGCCAGCTTGGAAAATATTTTTAGATAACAAAATAAACTACTCCTCACTAAACAAGGCATATATTTGGTTAAATATAACTAAATTAAGTTATTAAAAATTTAATTAAAAAGATTCATTTAGGGATTTCATGTATACTTAATTTCATGTAAAAATTCGTTCACTAAGTTAATCATTTCACATGACAAATTAGAGGAAGATGAAGGGTCTCTCTGTGGAAAAAATGAGATCTTCAGTAATTTGGATATAAATTTTCCTAAAAACATCCAAATTTCATTAAATTTTTTAGCTTTCATATAAAAATAAAATTTTAAAATCTCTTAAGAAGAACTCTTATAGATATTCCATTGGGAGGAGGGGTAAAATCCTGAAAAATCAGATGGATAGAAAATGGATAGTATATTTTCCACCCCTATTCATTATATTTCCATCTCAACATCTTTTAAATGGTTTTTGTTAGATAGATAGATAAAGGATAAGGTTTTTTATGAGGTATTACTGAAGATTCATTTCACACATATTGAAATGGAAGTAATGGAGAGGAAAGGATATGCTCAGGTGATGTGAGGCTAAGAACCAAGTGGTTGTGTACAATGACAACAAAAGGAAAATTTCTTTGGATTTTTTCTCTTCATGTGTAATATCTTATGAATTTATCTTGAACATATATTTTTGAATGAAATTTGTGGTTATTATCTTGAATGCATTTTAAAATATTTTTTTATTTTTTTCTAGCCTATAGAGTAAAATAAACAATTCCACTATTTAAATTTATCTATTAATTTCTTAATAAGAAAATTGATTTCGATTAGGTTTGAATTATTAAATATCTTTAGATTATTTAATCACTTATATAATAAGAACAATAATGATATATAGGTCTGAATATGATGTCCATGCAAACTAAGATAATCATCTAGAGGTCTTTTTATGGGAATTGATAAATTCAATTGGGAAAATATTTTTAAACAAGGATGAGGGTAGTGTTTGAATTTTCTAATATTTTCCAAAAATACTAAAAAAATCTTCTTTAACAACCATTTTATTTTCAATAAAATTTATATTTTGGTGTTGAATTTTCTTTAAATTTATTTCATATTTATTTTAAATATTGGAACTTTTAACCAAATCTCCAAATTTTTCTTCATGAAAATAAAGAATAAGTGAAAGTTTTGCAACTCAAATTGAATCCAACCTGCGAGATAATCTAGGGAGTGCTGTATATAATTTATATATTAGATAAATTATTTGAATTTGGTTTCATGAAAAAACCCTTTCATAAAGTGATTCCTTTTCTAAATAGATTTAATTAGTTTATTTTTTAATTTTTTCCCATAAACCAAAATTATAAACCTAAATTGATACCATTGGATTTGGATACAGATAGAATATATGAATCTGGGGTTAGAGAAGTTAGAAATACCTCTATTCCTAGTTATTAATCTTGCACTGATAAACTTAGAAGAAACATATTTGAACAACATACTCAAATGTTTGAAAATAGAACAATGAATGAATTAGCTTCATCCAAGGATTAAAATTGGAAAAGTACTATATAATATCTTGATTTACATGATGGGTTTGAAATTAAATATGGTTTTATTCATCAATTTCTAATATTTAATAGATTTCACACTTAACATCCACATAAACCACTTCAAGAATTAATTTATATTTCTATTAACCAAAAAAATAAATTAATTAATGAAAATAAAATGAAATTGAGGCCATTTCCTTCTTTATTTAGAAGATGTGGAGAAATAATGGTCTCCCTATTCAAATTCAAATTTTATTAGTGATTTTATTGAAATAAAGAACGTTTTACTTGAAAAAAAATTCACTATATATAGAAATATTTATATTAAAAAATAGACATGTGGGATTAGGAAAACTCAAGTTAAAAAATTTTATGAGTACTTGGAAAAAATTAAAATTTCATTGTTTTAGTTTCCCCCACAATCAAATCTGAAACCAAATTCTAATTCTTGTCAGCACAAAAATTCTACCAGATGGTGAACATGACCCACTTTTAAAAAAAGGAAGCAGTCATATGATTCGATGAAGCATTATGATAACATAAAATATTCTGTTTGAAAGTTTCATCTTGTGCACAAAATTTCAAAATCTTCATGTAAGAGTCTTGCACAAAAAATATGATGAAAATTATCATCCCTTAAATAAATTCCACTAGAACATCCAAGGAAACCGCATGTAAGATACAATTTTTTCACCAAATAATCTCATTTTTGAACAATACACTTGCATTCCAAGTGTGAAATCAAATTTAACCTTCCGTAGAAGGACACCTTGGTAAATGGAAAATTTTCTTTGAACACATATTACACAACCGAAATCTTGTGTTTCCATCACCAAATATTTTTAAAATAAATATGTGTCCACCTAATTTATTCTATGTCACTGTCCTGAAGAATAAGCGTCACTCTATTACGTGTATTTCTAATATTTATCAACATCATGAAAACATTGAAACCTCAAGGTAGAAAATCATGTATGATAGCTTCCTAGATGGTCCACCACTCAATGGGCCCACAGTTGTATAATCCTCACCCAACCTTTCTTTAACTCAAGCCAGGTGAATGAAAAGTCTACTCTTGTGTGAACCCTTGAACTTAGGTGAAAACTTCTGATGTTGTGTGAACTCCTTTAAAGCTTCATACATATTTTCAAAGTACCATGTTTGAGAACCATTTACAAGAAAAACTATAGTAGGTTTCAAGAATAGAGGAATCGTGTGATGGGTTGTGACTAACATTTATTTTTGTCATTATCAATGATCAATCATAGATTTACATTATGATAAACTTTATGATCAACATAATTGAATCAATGAAAATAAAAAATGGATAAATCATTGGAACCATTAAAGGATCATCACGTATTATTTATAATTAATCTAATTAATTAAAGAATTTCTCTATTGGAATTCTTTCTTCATTGATGGATTTGACAACTGATTTGTGTTGTTCCAACATTGTGTTGTAGTAATAAAGAGTATATTCCCTCTAGCAGTTATCCACATGCGTTCCAAACATATTCCAACATCCCTGTAGGTATCTCCAAGTACTTGCAAAGTATATCTATTCACTTGCATCGTTCGCCTTTGATCGTCATGAGAATAACTTCCAAATCATTATCCTTGATCTCTCTAGACTTGAGAGTGGGAGGTGGAGGAAGATATCTCTCTGTTCTTTGGAGTGTTCATGGAGAAGGGATGTCTCGATGTATTGAGATGATTCTCCAAATTGATTGTGCACCACCAAAAAATCAATTGGATCTCTTAGATAACAATTTCATTGAGTTTATATATTGCTATGGATTAAATAAAATAATTTTACCAGTTTCCTTTATTATTTATTTAATACAAACAGAATCTCATTCCAAATATTATTATTTTTATTATTTTTATTTCTCAACATGATCTTAACTTGTGAATTAAATTAAATATTTTTTAATCAAATAATATAGAATATTTATTTCTCACTGGAACATTTAATACAGTCTACCATTCATCCAAAATATTAATTAGGCATCATGTAATTACTATTTATTTAATAAATAAATATAATTTTATTGTTATGCAATAAATAAATAAACATTATATTAACTAAAAACAAATAAATATTTATCTAATTATACACCCACATTATATTCTCTCAAATAACTTCTCAAAGAATATATGAGATCAAGAAAACATGAATAATTATTAAATGATGTTTATGAATAATATTTATTCAACATGTTATTTAATAAATATTAATATATTATTTAGTAGAAATTCTGGATACACATAGTGTGTGACCCTCTATGCCTCTTTCATAGTGTAATTAGATGAAGTAACCTAAAATCCAAGGATAGTATCTAGAAATACACTAAATAACCCATATATGAATAATTTAATTCAGTAACAACATAATACCTCATACAGATGCTTACTGTGTAACATAATCTCGTTACCACGATATCTATAATTAAGAAGATTTTATAATGGTGACATTAACCTATGTGATTGATGTCTCTTTCATTCAGTTACGGGAAATTGAACATGTATATAGAACACCATGGTCATGGATTTATTTAGGCTATATCATTTCCATAAAAGGGACTAAGATATTAACTTCTTTCAATGAATGGAAGGGATAAATCATTCCTCATATTATTCAATAATGCAATACTACTTGTGACACACCCAATGTATCCTACCTCACCGCGAACATATTTTATCATAGTTTTGATAAATACATCATGGTATGATACTCATAACACTCATTAATAATAATATTAAGGTCTAAGGATCAATTTACACATCTGCAGATTGAATCATCCAATGACACATATAAATGTTGATTTCCTACTAGAGGGTCTTGTTCTCCAAATATCCTACATTGGGTATTACCAAGGATGTACACCAGGAGAAGGCCACTGAATTTTCTATGAGTCTTCACCCCTAAAATTATGTATCATCTGTGTCCTGAAATTATATCATTAGGTTACTGAAAATATATTTAAGAATATTGTCATTGCACTTCTGGTTTCTCATCGTACCACTGAACTCCTATGAAATTTTTAGTGTGAAAAATAATTTTAGGACATTATCACATAATATATTTTATATAATAACAATAATTATATGATAATTAGTTTATTTATATTAAAAACTATGAATAAATGTTATCATAAAGTACATAGAATTTTTTCTAGGTCACCAACTCAAATAGACTGCCACTTGCACTAGAGCCAACTCCTAACAAACTTTTGTGTACTAGATCTCACATGATACTCATGCTTCTGTGAAGATATGGAATTATTAAAGGGGTCCTCCACATTATCTTATGTGGGTACTTTAATTACTACAAATACACCCCTTTAATTAAAATTCCTAAAAAAATGATACTTCTGGATTATATGATATTTTTATTAGTGTGACGTTGCCTCTTTTTCAAGATCCATTGATGTAGTATTATCACAATAAAATGTGATAGGGTATTTACTACTAGGTATAACATCAAGATCTCAGAAAAAGTCTTGTATTACAATAGTAACCTTGGATACATCAAAAGTCACTATATACTCAGGCTCTATTATAGAATCAGTGACAACTGGATTCTTTAAACTCTTTTATCTCACAGATCCTCCTTTGACATAAAACAAATATTATGACTATGACTTTAGATTATTTTAATTTGTCTAAAAACTAGCATTAGTATAACCTTCGATGATCAGCTCCTTATATCCTCCATACACCAAGAATATTTCCTTACTTCTTCTTAGATACTTATGGATTGACATCATAGCATACCAATTCTCTCCTCCTGGATCTTCTTGATATATTCCTACCATAAATAATTTGTAGCAAAAATAAAATATATTATATAACATGGCATATATGATAGTTCCTATTATTAATGAATATAGGATATTTCTCATTATCTATTTCTCTTGTTGTGTCTGAGAACATATTTTCTTAGAATATGTAAACCATGTGACAATGGAACCAACCCCTATTCGATTGTTCCATACTAATTATCTTTATTATCTAGTAAACTTGTGTACATTTACATAGTCCAAGTAGCCTCTTGGATATATCACGAATGGTCTTGATCCCTAAAATATAGGATAATTCACCTAATACCTTCATATAGAAACATTTTTTTTACCAATCCTTTATAGACTATACAACTAGTATGTCATTTACCATTATTAATATTTCATAAACATGAAATACTATGATAAGAACAACATTTTCACTAAACCTCTTGTAAATACATAAATCACATCCGTTATTAAAAACACCAAATTATTTTATAACTTCATCAAATCTAATGTTCCATGATGTGGATGTCTTCTTCAATTCATAAATGTATCTCTGCAACATGAAAATATTTTTTGAAGAACCTAGAGTCACAAAACCTTCTGGTTGTTTCCTATAAAAATTTTCCTGAAGGTTTCCATTAACTAATTTATTTTTGACATGTATATGAAAAATATCATAGTCATGGTAAGATTTTAGAGAAAGTATAACTCTAATGGACATAAACATGGAAACTAGTGAAAAGGTTTCACCATGGTCAATTACTTGATTTTGTTTAAACCCTTTATCTACAACCTTTCTTTATTGGTATTTACTTTACCTTCCATTTCCGTTTTTATCTTGAATATCAATTTTCACCCAATGGGATTTATCTCAATTAGAGTATCAACCGAACCCAAACATGGTTCTAATACATTGAATCAATTTTAGAATTCATAGATTCTTTCCATCTTGCTGCATCTGTGATCTTTACATCCTATTTTTAGGAGATCAGGTCATCATTGTCATCCAATAATGAGTCACCATCAATGGTGACATGAAACCCATATCTCTATAGTTCTCTTACCTCTCCTGTACTCGGACATAGTACATGTGTTTCCAGAACTACTTCTTCCAAATGGACCTGTGGGTTCTGTTCCTATACCAACTCTTGTGTATCTTGCGCATCAACTTCATGGAATTCAATATATCTCCCACTGTGGTTTTTGAGGGTGTGATCCCTCTAAAGAAATAATGCTTCTCTAGAAACTATCACATTCTTTTATGATGGGTTTTATACGTAGTATCCCTTCATTTCTTTTTGATACCATATACAAATACTCTTTATGCCCCAAGGACCTATTTTGTTTCCTGATAAGGACTTAACAAATGTCTCACAACCCCATACACATGTATCTGATAAAACAATTTTCTTTCCACTCCATAACTCAACAGAAATTTTATTTTTTCCTTTATTTGGTACTCAATTTAATGTATATTCCATAGTTTATAATGGATATCCCAAAAATCATAATGGAAGATATGCATGACTCAATATTGACCTTACCATTTATAACAAGGTTTACTTACTCCATTCATCAATAGCATTCCACTATGGTCTATAAGATAGAGTGACTTGAGATATAATCCAAAACGCCTTTAGAAATTTGGTAAACTCTTGTTTAAGATATTAACCACCTTGATCTGATCAATGTTTTTTATCTTCTATCCAAGTTCATTCTCTACCTCATTCTTGAATTCCTTGAATTTATTAAAGTACAAGAACGTATACCTCATAAAGTAGACACAAAGATATATTCCCATGTTGTTAGTAAAAGTTATGAATTAAGAATACCCACCTCGAGCTTCTACTAGAAATGTTCTACACACATTAGTGTGTACCAACCCGAGAATCTCTATGGAACTTCAACCATTTCCACCAAATAGTGGCTTATTAATTTCTAATTATAAATAGGAATGAAATCTTTTGAGTGGTTTTAGATTAGATGAGTAAAAATAATCATCTTGAAAGATTTTTTTGAAACACTTCTTGTTTATGTGACCAAGAAGGTGATGCCATAACTGGGTATTATATGATTTTAGTGAACATTAGACTTTATCAATTATTAATACATGGTTTTCTGAAATTAATAAAAAATGACCATTATTTATATGTGACATACCATAAGATATGATTTCTTTATAAAAGAAACCACTTTTATTTCAAAATAAGAAAATAATCCCATTCGCATTTAGGAATGATTAATTAATTATTTTCTTAGAAAACATTGGAATATAATAACAATATTTTAAAACCAAAATCATTCTTGTTGGCAATGAAAGGTGGAAGTAGTTAATGACTATATCATCCAGCCTCACACCATTAACACCTCTCATATCCACCTATCATCTATAAATCTTTCAAAATATACTCAGTTCCATCATTTGGATATAGTTGTGAGAACCAAAATATATATCTAATACCCAATGTGAAGATATTTAAATATTACACTAACAATATTAATTTTTTTGAAACAATTCTTTTTATCTTAATTCTCATTTGAATTTCTTTGACATTTCCATCCATTATAATTTTAGAAAATTTAAATAAATTTATTTAAAAGTGTCTATGTACATAATTGTAAATTAGAGGAAACTTGGTGAATACCCATATTAATATACCCAATATGTATTATACTCATATATAGTTTACTCTTGTGACATATGAAATACACAGATTATCATGTACTTTCATGATGTATACTATCAAATTAATGATTACATGAATTACATGTTTTTTAAAACATTTTATGATTCAATGCACATAAGGTAATATTTATCATACAGCTCACATGTATTATTTACATATAAATATAATGAAGAAATTAATTATATATATATATATATATATATATATTAAAACCCATTACATGGAATGTCCTATCAACATAATGACCACATGCATGCATATGTTGATAAGGATTACTCAGTATAATAAATTAATTTTAATGCTACGTAGTTTGGTATAAGTACACGACATATACATGTGATCTACACAACATCAGTGTATCACACCATTTATCCATAGAACACACCTAAAGACTAAGCATGTAAATTGTGCCTCAAAAAATTACAGTACAAGGTGTATATAAAAGACTACACATCATGTAGTCTCGGGTTACATGGTCACTAGTCAGGTAGGCCGTATTTGGAATTACATGCCTTATTTGTGACTTAAAGGACTACATGCGGGGTATGTGGGCTACACGATGTGTACTCCAGGTGACCATACGTCAGGTTGTTTAGGTCAACACTTGGTGTACGAAATAAATGTACCGTGTGTCATCAATACACAAGATTTGAATTAAATCAGAATTAATCCCTATTGTATTGAACTCACGTACATGGTGTATAAATCTGGTTACATGGGGTGTACTCTTGTATTATCCTGACAGAATACACATAACCTCTAGATGAGTTCTTGGATTTTATTTCATTCAATGAAATAATTGTTTTGATTAAATCTATGGGAAATGAACGAGGATAAATGATATCTTGAAATTAAAATTAAAAGCCTTATTAAAATTTATTTGAAAACTAAATTACAAATGCATAAATAAATCAATGATCTTAAAAAAATTAAATAATTATGTGACCCCTCTGATAACACGTGTAGGTTCCGGGCGCAACAGAAGCATGCGATGGGTCATTTTAAAATTTTATTTTTTCCATTATCATTGATCCATCTGATATTTACACAATGATAGACATAATGATCAATGGAATTGAACCAAATAAAATAAATAATGGATAGAACCCAGATGTAAAGAGATGATCATCACATATTATATATAATTAATTAAATTGATTAAATAATTAATTGGTTGGAATTATTTCTTCATTTATGGATCTAAAAACAGATCTAAATTGTTCCATCATTGCGTTGTTGGAATAAATATCAGTTTCCCTCTAGTAGTGATCCACATATGTTCCACAAGTCTCTAAACATCGCTACAGGAATATCTGGGTTCTAGCATGACAAATCCTTTTGATTACGTTGTTCACCTTTGATGGCCATGAAAATCACTTTAAAATCATTATCCTTGATATCTCTATACATTGAGAGTGTTAGGTGGTGGAAAAGTTCCCTCCATTCTTGGGAGCATTCATAGAAAAGGTTACTCATTGAGGCTTGAGAGGATTCTCCAAATCTACTGTGTGTAGCCAGACAAATGAATTGGATATCTAAGAAAATAATATAATTAGGTTTATATAAAACTAGGATAAAAATAAAATAATTTCACAGGTGTCCTTTATCATTTATTTAATCCATGTGGAACCCCATGTCAAATATTAATAATATTATCATTATTTATTGACATGCACTTAACACGAGAATAAATTAAATATTATTTAATCAAATAATACTCAGTATTTATTATTTCTCACGTGGCCATTAAACTTGGTCCGATATTAATCCACAATATTTATCAGTCTTTGAATAATGACTATTTATTTAATAAATAAATATCACTTAAATATTCAACAATAAATAAATAAATATTATATTCACTAAATATAAAAAATATTTCTTAAATATTTCACTCACATTATATTTTCTCGAATAATTGGTGGTAGAATATATCTAGTCAAGAAAACATGAATAATTATTATACCAGGTGTGGGAAAAATGTTTATCCAACTTGTTAAATAATAAATTATAATAATTTATTTAATATAGATTATAAATACACTTAGTATGTGACCCTCTAGGCCTCTTTATCACTGGCATTAGGTGAAGTATCCTAAAGTCCATGGTTAACATCTAGCAACAAGTCAAGCCAGCTACAGAAAAAGAAAGTTAACAGGTCAATAAAAAATACCTTATAGGGATTATTTTTGGATAATATATTCTCTTTATCATGATATCTATAATGAAGTAGGATTCATGCTAGTGACATTAATCCATGTTCTTGATGTAACTTTCTTTTACTTCCTAGAAATTTAACTTTCCTATAGAACACTATTGTAGAGACCCGAGCTTGAAGTATATGGACATTACATTACTTTTTCGAAATACTTAATACATAACAAAAAATGACACCCAAGGACCGTAATAGTTTATTGTCTTTGGAAACTATGAACAAAATCTTCTAATCATGGTGAAATATCTTAAACATATCCCTTAAAGATCTTCCACTTTTGTTTTCTTACCTAAAACCTTTCTTTATATCACGGGGAAAAGAAAACATATAAAGGGTGAGCTCAAATTCTCAGTATGGGTAAACATGGAGAACTTAAAAACAATCCATAAACATTTGAATGTAAAAAAATGAACATAAAACATCAAAATGTTGATCAATGACATAAATCTTAGCAGTAGATAAGTCATAGATCATAATGGAACATTAATCATGATAAAATATCATGGGAATAAAACTTGTAATTATGGAAACCATTAAGCATATGATATTATTTCCATAGTATCCAATGCATTGCTGCCAAGACCATCATAGTGGACAAAGTCCCTTACTGAATCGAGTTCACTCCTTGTTCCAGTCCTGTATCACTGAACCAGATTAACTTTATGTTCCAGCCATGTCTATCTCATGAGATATAATTCCTTACCCAATTCATTGGAGGGAGATATAGGTCCCACACATCTCATAATTAAATCATTCTTTCATGTGTGACAAAATAAGTATACATCATTCATAATAACCCAACGAATAAAATGGGTTTCATAAACATCATCTCATCATAACATAATCTATATAAAAGAAATGGATATCATTACATCATAAGAAAAATCAAACCATGTAAATAATATATACATTATACTTGAAACATAATCATACTAAATAATTTCATCTTAGATGGAAAATAGTATTGATAAAACACTTGAAATGAATTCTTGAGGAAAATATCCTTTCTTCTTCAAAATCATTTTCTTATTACAAAATGCCATGAAATTTTAAAAGAAAAGGATTTTTTTGAAAATAATCATGAAATATTGTACAGTAATATTCATTAAAATAAGGTGTTATGAAAATTTAAAAATCCGTTCATACCGTATAAGTTAAAAAAACATTCTCCTCGTACTTTTAACGGAAAAGTCAAAAAGTTCCTCGTATGGTAAACAAAAGAAAAATTCCCTCCATAACAAAAAGTAAAAGTCAAATAGGAGTAAAAATTAATTTAAACATACATGGAATAATATTAAACAATTTATGAAAACATTTTTATGGACATGGATGAAAAATATAAGCCCAGTAAACACTTACGTATAAACAATCTCACATAAAAATGAGATTACAAAATTATTCCATACCTTATGTACAATTTCTTTTGTATGTGTCCTAGACTCCTATATAGTGGGTTTAAACATATTATTAACTTGTAAAATAACCATAATAATATTTATGATACCATATATGATTCACTTATGACTTTATATTACTCGTTCTTTTGTAAACTTCATGTTAAAGCAGCATTTTGTGTAAAATCGTTTCATTTATCCTACGTGTTTCGACTTGTTATTATTGATATTATTACTTATATCCTGATTTAAATAATTACAGAATGTAAAACATGATTTTTATATTATATATATTCAGCATATACATATATATGATAGATCGATAAATAGAATGAAATACACCGTTCATGGAGACGGTAGGCCGTACGTATGCATGAACACTGTTTTCATTTCCTTATTGAATTGAATGGAATTAAGTAAATGAAACATATATGTACATAAATCCAGTATAATTATTATGTAATATATTTCATGATTATTTATTATGTACACTTTATAATCATACTTGAATGGTTAATTATGGAAAATGAATCTCATCGCGTTCGTGGAGACGGTAGTCCGTACGTACGCACAAGCGACAATATCATTCTTTTCATATTGAAATAGTATATAATTGGATGGTATATCATATATAAAGAATAAAAATAATTTTATATTTATTATTTATATCATTTATACTCATTATTATATCCATCCAAATGATGAAATGTTTGAATAACAAACTACACCACGACGTGTAGACGGTAAGTCATACATACGCACGTGTGGTGACTTTTTCATTCATAGGATGGATAAAATAACTTATATGGTTTTATAATTTTTATAATAGCATCACAATATATATAAGATACTGGGGTTATTATTTTAGAATGTAAACAACAAAGATGAGGGAAGTGGAAGAAGAAAGGAACTTGAAATAGGTGGTGAGATATTTGCCTCTTCTTTGTGTTCTTCCTTTTTATTTGATCAAAATGGCTCCTTAGGATGGATTTATGACTTAAGGAAGGCCTCTAGGATGAAGTTATGACTATTGAGAGGGTATTATTTCAGGGTTTGGCTGAGCCAGATGGCTTTGGAGGTGTGAATTACAGAGAAGGGGGAGTGCCCTTTTATTAGAGGGGTGAGGGGCACCTTAGGAAAAGCTTAAAATATTATTTTATAATAAATTCATATTCGGTTTATAATGGATCCAAAGTGGCATATTTCAAGGATAGGGTGGGGATGGGTCAAAATCCTCTCAAATAATAGGTTTTAGACATGTTTAGGTTACCATTTTAACCTTATAATTTAGATTTAACTATTAGTTAAATAATTTATCTTTTACCGTGTCTTCTTGTATTCTTACACTATATGGTTAATACACTTACAATAAACTACGAATCAAACCCCAATTGGTTCATTAGTGTCATATATATTATTATATATGTCTTTTGGAATAACCTTATATATTTAAGACCATTATATCAATTAATAATATAATATTTTTTTAAAACACTTTTTATGTCAATTTTGACACTATTTGGTATTTTGTTTTTTCTAAATTCATTATAGAATTATTACATCGAAAAAAATTATTCTAACCAACAAAAATATGTTATATTAATCTATAAAATTATTTTAATTCATAAAAAGTCTCAAATTACATTTATTTGTGTATTTATAATATCAATTATGTTAATATTTCATTAATAAGGTAATTACTGCATCATCATTGTATCATAAATAAATTAAATTATTCAATGTATATAAAATATAAATAAAATACCATTATGTAGGAAATATTTTTATATTTATAATGAATATATATAGACGAATTTATATTATGTAAAACCCCATATTAAAAATGTTTTATTTATGAAACTTTTAGTTTACCTATTTTAACTCTTCTTTAAATAAAATATTAATAAATGTCATAATGTAATCCAAGTGGACCTAAAGGGTAATATTTTATTCCTAAGGTTGTTTTTGGTCGAATTACACTTATCCAATAGAATTATGACATGTGTTAGGGTAATAATAATATCATTTTTTATCATTAATTACCCTATTTACTTTTTACCGTGGTAAATAAAAGTTAAAAGTTACTGTTCACCAAAAATTATTTTCATCTCATTGAACCACATTTTACTTACTGATATCAACTGTGTCTCTCGGTTTTTTGAAATTCAACTCACAGAAGTGGTAAAATTAATTTTTATGTAAATTTACAAATGCTCCTAGGAGGTGGGTAAAAGACGGTAAATAGTTCAATAAAAATTTAATATATCTAAAATTATTATAAAATGACTCAAATGAATTACATTAAAATTATAAAGGTATTATGTATCTATTTTTGACCGAAAATAAATTTAAATAAAATTAATTATTATTTAAAGAAAAAGTCAGTTTTAACCAATAACTCAGGGTTTTCATTATTCATCAAAAATTGGAAGATTTCAAAAAAAATACCAAAAATTCACCCTAGGCTAATTTCGATATTCCAAATCCAAAAATGAATTCCATTTTGAATTATAAAATTTATAATATTTCAAAAATTGGTTATTACTAATCATAACAGCTAGTTTATGTAATATTTTAATAACATATCATTGTTTAGTGAAACACGGTATTGCATACAATACACGCTATCGAGGAAGGTTTCTCTAGCATGAAACACAATCCTAGAATAGTGTTTTCATATACTTCAAGATAATATTGTGTTTCGTATAGCGTAATCTAATCTTGGTGTAGCATACAACATAAGACATCAAATAAATTAAAAAAAATATTTCTCATAAAATCTCGGGGTGTTATATTCTACCCCCCTTAAAATGAATTTCACCCTCAAAATTCGTCAGGGTTATAAATGGTTTAATACTTAAAAGTTTCATTCATATAAACCCCCATCATAAAAAGGAATAATAAAACTTAATTTTAAAAAGAAACGTAATGGTTTCCCAAATTAACTCATCACTAGGTTTCCACATTGAAGAACATAGTTGAAAATATGTATATGGAAGAGAAATGTAACCATCAAGTTCTGATAGAGATTTTTAGAGAAATTGGCTATGAAAAAGCCAAAAATCACAAAGCCCTAAATTTGTGATTATCTAAGGTACCATCTAAGACAACTTTTTTGGTTTTCAAGTTCATTTCCCTAAAGTTGAGAAAAATTGGAATTAGAAGAAATACTTAATTGATTTTGGTACAATCTCATCGTTGGTCATTACTTGGACAATTTCCACTTCATCTCTTAAAGAAATGAAGTTGAATTTTTCATTCATGAAGTGTTATAAAATCATGTGATATAATGATAGGTCATTCCATCTATGTCAAACAAAAGGTTACAAAATGATATTTAATATACAGAAGTCCATCTATGGTTAGGTTAATCGTATATGGTAACTAAAATGGACTTATATTACAAATATCACACCACTTAATAAATTAAAACAAATTTATACTAACCAGGGACTACTTATAGGCAAATGGTAGGCAATAAATGCATGTCGCACTTTAGTTGTGGGTTCGATTCCCACATCCTTGTCCGATGCGACGGGTTGTCACTCGTTCTGCAGGTTGTCCCTTTTCTTAAAATATACTATTATAACATTCCAGAAATAATAAAAAAGTTCTAGCCCTAAAAAATATTATATTATGTCCAACATAATTCATTTCAAATCCCTACGTTTATCCAAAATTATTCTATCCAAGCTCGTATTATAAAGAGAATGATTACTAAAAATGTCATATAACAAGCACGTGAATACCATCATTTTTCTCTCATATATCACAAGATATATCTTTTTGGTCACATTCCAAACATGTGATTACCTTAATCATGTATTCTTTTGAAACATGTATTACCATAGAATCTTAGTGAAAACATGAATTCTATAAAAAGTTAAATTTTTCCACACACCAAAATCCCAAAAATTCTATATACTCAAACCATGATATCACTTTTTCCTTATCTCAATCATGAGATCATGAATACTATCAAACATTTTATTTTCTCCTTATCCCTTCATTATATGCATATCATCTGCATTCCAAAAATATTTCAATCACTTTTCATGGTTACTTGTACCATATAATCATCGAAAACCACAACAAACCATTACATGGATATTGCAATATTCCACGATACTATAAATGAGATTTCACAACATTATTTTTGAATCCCATTACATAAACACATAATCATTCCACCACATCATTTTCATACTCAACATCACCAATAGTGATCGCATGTGACTTTCCTTTGTCCTTTTCCTTAACAGGTTGTTGATTTCGATCATCATTAGGCCTTGTATTAGGGAATTGGTTAGGATAATGCCCCATTTCTTTGCACTTGTAGTACTGAAGTGTTGGTGGAGCATTCCCTGTAGTCTTTTCTCTGTTCACATCATTAGAAAACTTTTTCCCATTACTTTGGCACTCATCTTCTCAATGACATTGTTTTCCACACTTGAAACATTTTCTAGTATATTTTAGACAATCACCATCAGGCTTCTTTCCACACTTTGAGAATAAAAAAACATTCACCTTCTTTTCACCATTGTTGTGAGATTTTCCTAAAACTCCATATTTCATTTCTTGTTAATACCATGAGATAGATATGTAACACCAACTTCAATTTCTACCTTGATAGAAAAAATCACAATTTCTTCATAGCTGCTGAAGTATCTTATCTCTAATACCCTTCGAAGACTTGGTTTTAAGCCACTAAAGAATTGATAAACTTTACTTTCAGGTTGTATGATAAATCCAAATACATACCTTGAAAGCCTTGTAGAATTAACCTCGTATATACCAACAGATTCATCATCCTTTTGCATAAGCTCAAGGAACTCCTTTTCCATCTTTGTTTGAAGAATAATAGGGAAGTACTTACTGAAAAACAAGTTCTTGAACTCATCCCATTCCATGGATTCAATTTTATCTTGGGGCCTTGTGTTCTTAATTAGAGTCCACCATGGGTCCGCTTCACCTTTTAAACGGCAAATAGCTAAAATGAATTTTTTATGTTCTGAACAGGAAAGTATGGAAAATATCTTTTCAATGGTATTGATCCATTGTTTAGTAACAAGTGGAACATAAGACCCATTAAAAGAAGGTGGACATTGCCTCATGAAGGAATCAATAGAATATTGTTCCCTTTTCTGCTCATTTGGAAGTCCAGAATCATTCATATCTTGTGTAAGTATAGAAATAATATTTTTCACTCCATCTCCCATAACATTGGTTTTTTCAGAAGGACAATCATTGGATTGTCCATTACATTGATCAACATGGTTCCTTCGGTTTCTAGCCGTCGTCTAAAACCCAAAAATAATTGTGTGAGGAAAAAATAATGATAGGGAAAACAACATAATAAAGGGGGATTAACTTCAATATATAACATATTATGTTTAATTCTAAGATCGTTACTATAATTCTAGGACTATTACCTATACATATACTTAACCTAAGGGACATATCTAGACATACCTTAGAAATATGTCTAGGGATCTAACTAATGTTTTCACATCCTAGTTTCCAAAGGTTAACTAAACCTTTTCTCCGATACCAACTATAAAGACCCAAGCTTGATGTACATGGAAATTACATTACTTTTGTGGAATACTTAATACATAACAAAAAATGACACCCAAGGACTGTAATAGTTTAGTGTCATTGAAAACTTTGAAAAAAATCTTCTAATCATAGTGAAAGATCTTCAAAATATTCCATAAAGATCTTTCACTTTTTTTTCTTACTGAAAACCTTTCTTTATATCCTGGGTAAAAGAAAACATATAAAGGGTGAGCTCAAATGCTCAGTAAGGGTAAACATGGAGAACTTAAAAACAATCCATAAACATTTGAACATAAAAACATGAACATAAAACATCAAAATCTTGAGCAATGACAGAAATCTTTACAGTACATAAGTCATAGATCATAAAATAACATTAATCATGATAAAATATCATGGGAATAAAACATGTAATTTTGGAAACCATTAAGCACATGATATTATTTCCATAGTAGCTAAGGCATTGCTGCCAAGACCATCATAGTGGACAAAATCCCTTACTGAATCGAGTTAAATCCTCGTTCCAGTCTTGTATCACTGAACCGAATTAACTTATCATTCCATCCGTGTCTATAACATGAGATATAAATTGTTACCCAATGCATTAGATGGATATATAGGTCCCACCCATCATATAATGAAATCATTCTTTCGTGTAACACAAAATTAACATACATCATTCATAATAACCCAACGAATAAAATGGGTTTCATAAACATCATCCCATCATAACATAATCCATATAAAATAAATGGATATCATTTCATCATAAGAAAAATAAAACCATGTAAATAATAGAGGCATTATACTTGAAACATAAACATACTAAATAATTTCATCTTATATGGAAAATAGTTTTTATAAAACACTTGAAATGAATTCTTGAGGAAAATATCCTTTCTTCTTCAAAATAATTTTATTTTTACAAAATGCCATGAAATTTTAAAAGAAAAAGATTTTTGTTGAAAATAATCATGAAATATTATAGAGGAAGCTTCATGAAAATATGGTGTTATGAAACTTTAAAAATTTGTTCATTCCATATAAGTTAAAAAAACATTCTCCTCGTACTTTTAACGAAAAAGTCAAAAAGTTCCTCGTATGTTAAAAAAAGAAAGATTCCTTCCATAACACAACTTAAAAGTCAAATAGGGGTAAAAATGACTTTAAACATACATGGAATATTATTAAACACATTATGAAAACATTTTTATAGACATGGATGAAAAATATAACCCCAGTGATTACTTACTTATAAACAATCTCAGATAAAAATGAGATTGCAAAGTTATACCTTACCTTATGTCCAATTTCTTCTATATGTGTTTGAGACTCTTGTGTAGTAGGTTTAAACATATTATTTACTTGTAACATGATCATAGTAAAATTTATGATATCATATATGATTCACTTATGACTT
The DNA here is from genome assembly GCA_963277665.1 of Viscum album. Lineage (NCBI taxonomy): Eukaryota > Viridiplantae > Streptophyta > Magnoliopsida > Santalales > Viscaceae > Viscum > Viscum album. The sequence continues at coordinate 1,219,931,394 of OY728131.1, read as the reverse complement.
TATATTACTCGTTCTTTTGTAAATTTCATGTTACAGCAGAGTTTTCGGTAAAATCATTTCATTTATCGTACGTGTTTCGACTTGTTGTTCTGGATATTATTACATATATTATGATTTACTTAATTCCAGAATATAAAACAAGATTTATATATAATATATATTCAGCATATAAATATATATGACAAATTGATAAATGGAATGAAATGCACCGTTCATGGAGATGGTAGGTCGTACGTACGCATGAATACTGTTTTCGTTTCCTTATTGAATTAAATAGAATTGAGTAAATAAAACAAATATGTACATAAATATAGTATAATTATTATGTAATATATTTCATTATTATTTATTATATATACTTTAAAATCATACATGAAAGGTTAATTATGGAAAATGAATTTCATCGTGTTCGTGGAGACGGTAGTCCGTACGTACGCACAAGTGACAATATCATTCTTTTGATATTGAAATCGTATATAATTGGATGGTATATAATATATAAAGAATCAAAATAATGTTATATTTATTATTTATATCATTTATACTCATTATTATACAAATCCAAATGATTAAATGTTTGAATAACAAACTACACCACGGCATGGAGATGGTAAGTCGTACGTACGCCTGTGTGGTGACGTTTTCATTCATAGGATGGATAAAATAACATACATGGTTGTAAAATTTTTATAATAACATCATAGTATATAGAATATAGTGGAGTTATTATTTTATAATTGAAAAAACAAAGAGGCAAGAAGTGGAAGAAGAAAGGAACCTGAAATAGGTTGTGAGATATTTACCTCTTCTTCGGGTTCTTCCTTTTTAATTGATCAAAAGGGCTCTATAGGTTGGATTTATAACTAAAAGAAGTCCTTTAGGATTAATTTAGGAAAATTGAGAGGGTATTTGGGCATGGTTTGGAAGATCCAAATGGTTTTTTAGGTGTGAATTAGAGAGAAGGGGGAGTACCCTTTTATATGAGGGGTGAGGGCCACCTTAGGAGAAACTTAAAATATTATTTTATAATAAATTCGTATTCAGTTTATAATGGCTCAAAAGAGAATTATTTCAAGGATAGGGTGGGGATGGGTTGAAATACTCTCAACCAATAGGTTTTAGACAAGTTTAGGTTACCATTTTAACCTTATCATATAGATTTAACTCTAAGTTAAATAATTTATCTTTTACCATGTCTTCTTGTTTTCTTACACTATATGGATAATAAACTTACTATAAACTGCCAATATAAACCTAATTGGTTCATTAATGTCATATATATTATTATATAAGTATTTTTTCCGAAAATTAATTTTTTAGTACCATTATATCAATTAATAATATAATATTTGTTTTAAAAACTCTTTTATGTCAATTTTGACAATATTTGATATTTTGTTTTTTCTAAATTCATTACAGCATTATTACTTCAAAAACAATTCCTCTAACCAACCCTAATTTGTTATAGTAACCTAGGAAATTATTGTGATTCATAAAAAGTCTATAATTACATTTATTTGGGTATTTATAATATCAATTATGTTCATATTTCATTAATAAGGTAATTAATGCATCATCATTGTGTCATAAATAAATTAAATTATTTAATGTCTAAAAAATATAAATAAAATACCATTATTTATAAAATATTATTATCTTTCTAATGAATATTTATATTCGAATTTATCTTTTGTATAACACTATATTAAAAATTCTTTAGTTATTAAACTTTGATTTTAAATATTTTAACTCTTTTTTAAATAAAATAATAATAAATGTCCTAATCTAATCCAAGTGGACCTAAAGGGTAATATTTTGTTCCTAAGGTTGTTTTTGGTCAAATTAAACTTATCCAATAGTATTAGGACTTGTGTTAGGGTAATAATAATATCATTTTTACCCATAATTACCCTATTTACTTTTAACCGTAGTAAATAAATGTTAAAAATTACTATTCACCAAAAATTATTTTCATCTCGTTGAACTAAATTTTACTTACTGATATCAACTGTGTTTCTTGGATTTTTAAAATTCAACTGAGAGAAGCAATAAAATTATGTTTTATGTGAATTTTCAAATGATCCTAGGAGGTGGGTAAAAGACGGTAAAAAGTTCAATAAAATTTTTATATATCTAAAATTATTATAAAATGACTCTAATGAATTACATTGAACATATATAGGTATTATGTATCTATTTTGAACTAAAATAAATTTAAATAAAATAAATTATTATTTAAATATAAAGTCAGTTTTATCCAATAACTTAGTGTTCTCACTATTCATCAAAAATTGAATGTTTTCAGAAAAATAACAAAAATTCACCCTAGACTAATTTCGATATTTTGAATCTAAAAATGAATTCCATTTTTAAAGATAAAATTTATAAAATTTAAAAAAGTGGTTATTACTATTCATAATGGCTAGTTTATATAATATTTTAATAACATATCGTTGTTTAGTGAAACTCAGTATTGCGTACAACACATGCTATCGAGGAAGGTTCCTCTGGCGTGCAACAAAATCCTAGAATAGTGTTTGTGTATACTGCAAGATAATACGGTGTTGCGTATAGCGCAAGCAAATCTTGGTGTAGCGTACAACACAAGACATCAATGAAATTAAAAATAATATTTCTCATAAAATCTCGGGGTGTTACAACCATGGCCATGGATTTACTTAGGATATATCATTTCCAAAAAAGCTCATGAGATATAAAATTTTTTAAAGAACAAAAGGCACAAATAGTTTCTCTCATTATTCATTAATGCAATATTACTCGTGATTCACCCAACATATCCTAAATCCCCTCGAACATATATCATCACGGTTTACATCAATACATCAAATTATGTGACTCAGAATACTCATTAATAATATTATTAATGTTTAAGGACCAATATATACATCCACAGATAGGATCATCCAATGATTCATATAAATATGGATTTTCTACTAGTGTGTCTCATTCTCTTAATATCTTACACTAGATTTTACCAAGCTCATATACTATGAGAAATAAATCAATGTAATATGACTATACTACCCTAATAGCTTGTATCATATGTGTCGTAAAATGATATCATTGGGGTGTAGAAAATATATTTTGGAATAGTTTTGTTGTACTTTTCGGTTCTCATCATGGTATAGAAATTCCATGACCTTTTTAGAGTGACATGAACTCCTAAGAAATTAGCATATACTATATTACTCAAAAGTACAATCATGTAATGTCATGTCCCACAGGGCCAGTGTCATGACTACCCCAAGCCCGCATCCCATAGGCCATGGGCTGGTGACTAGCACTAGAAAGGCATACCCCAAAAGGGAAAGTGTTACCTTTATACATATAAACCCACAGATATGGAAAATACAACCACCGCAATGGAAAATGTTACCTCAAGGTAGGTATAGATCATTGTCAGAATTCACTACAGCACACCCGACCCAACGGGGCTCGAGCCGCGACTCCCCAAGCCCGCCTCCAATAGGCCAGGGGCTGGCGACCAGCGCCGAGTAGGCTATCTCACACATGGGAGGCATTAGCCTAAGGTACCTGTACACACGCACCCACAACACCTCCATGCAACAGTGCAGAGATATATAAACTGAAAAGTAAAATGCATGCATACATCTATCCCAAACCAGAGTACAACAGAAGTACAAAAGGGAAAAACAGGGCCCACCAAAAGAAAACTACAAAAGCGCAACCAACCTTCTCTGAAGAAGGGGAACGCTGCCATAAACACCCGCCAGAAAGCTCCCTCGGCGCAGCTTCGGAAAACACCCCGGTCAACTCGCTCACAAAGCTCTGCCTGCTCTGGGTCATCCTGGGACTCCGTCAAAAGGATTGTGGTCTGCACAAGACACAAACATGTGCGGGAAAAGCCCGTGAAGGGGTGAGTATAAACATACTCAGTAGGCACCCCAAAAACCCAAAACCCAAGGGAGAAACTGAAAGGCAACAGTCCGCTCAACCCAGCCAGAGGGAACCCAGACAAGAGAGAAACTCCATCTCGTGACCATCCTCGGCTAAACACAACTAATCAGCTCAGCTCATCTTAGGTGTATGCCCATACATACACCTTGAACAATCCAGATATACTCAATTCACTCCACAAAGCCACAAGAGGTACCCACCTCGTCACCATCAACTGTCCCAACCAGGGGAGTACACCACACGATCACTGTCATCTTAGATGACACTCATCCGAGTGATACACTCCATCGGGTTTCTCACAAACCTCTCAGACGCTCACCCAAGAGATCACGCTCCTCAGTTGGCATCACTGAGGCAAACTCTCTGAAACAACAGAACCACCAAACTCCTCGGATAGGGGATCACCGCTAGGGTCCTCTAGGGGATACCAAGACCCACTCCGGTATACATAGCTCACAGATAGGGGATCAATACCAGGGTCCGCTGGGGGATACCACAACCCGATCTGGCATACGTAGTTCTCACAGATAGGGGATCACACCCAGGATCCGATGGGGGGTACCACAACCCAATCTGGCGCTCGACAGAAGCTCCACACTCAGATAGAGGATCATCATCCATATAAATATGGTCATGATGATACCGGAACCCTATCTGGTATAACTCACAATGTAGGGGATCAAACCGACGATGTTGCAACCCTACCGAAACCACGTGCTGAGTAGGGGATCGCATAACCAATGATACCGCAACCCTACCGACACCAAGCGCTGAGTAGGGGATCGTATAACCAACGATACCACAACCCTACTATAAACATCATGATGAGTAGGGGATCGTAAACCCGACGATTCCACAACCCTACTGTGCACGACCCACTGCGTATGGGATCATATTCCCGATGATGTCAGAAACCATACGGGGTTAACCTGCTAGATAGGGGATCGCCGCCCGTGAATAAGCAGTCACAGTGATACCAAGAAACCGATCTAGGGTAAAGATGCTAGAGGATCCACTCTGGGCCCACCGAAGGGATACCAAAACTCTAACAGTTAAAACATCCCATCGAGAGGATCACAAACCCATACGAAGGTCATGATACCACACGAACCCTCGTAGGAACGAACCAAGGGAGAACCCTCAACCACTGCTGGTCCAAACATCGCTAACCCGAGCAACCCGCCACAACGCCACACTGCGCACATCCTAGGCCAAAACCAAGGCCACCATCACGTTCCACATGGAAAAACACGTAGGATAGGCTATTTACTCGCCTGAAACGGAGCACCGGTGAAAAAGGCACTATTCACCGTAGCTAGCTTGTGCGGGGCCCACACAACGATCCTGAAACCCATCGAGCGGATCACACCATGGCGATCCCCTCGAAAAAACAAGCGGAATCGACTACTCGCTCATCCAAAACAGACACCCGGTGAGAAAGGTACTATTCACCGAAGGCCAGCTCGGGTGGGGCCCATGCCTGGATTCCGAAACTCATCAAACATATCGCACCATTGCGATCCTCTCGGAAAAACACACAGGATCGATTATTCATCCTCCAAAATCGGACTCCTGGTGCAAAAGCTGTGTTTCTCCACAAACGCCAAAAACCCGGCCTCGTGGGGCCCTCACCCTGTTCACAGTCCCAACACCCGGAAACCTTCTCAAAATGTCTAGAGTACCATCAGGGTCTCAACGCCACTGACGGCACATCAATCGGACGCTCCAGGTAGAAGTTACAACGACCCGTAGTCGTAAAATACTAAAATAATATTATTTTATAAGACGGTTCTAGCTCCCGGGCCACGATCCCAAACCTTTAAACCCTCTAACCCACACCGGAGGGTTTGCCTTATCGTTAGGGTCGCGTTGCCGCAAACGGCGCGCGAATCCGGCTCCCGGATTGCAAAATACGGGGGTTTAAATACCCCCGTATGGTAAAAGAGGTAGGCCGGCCTGGACCGGCCGCCGCCGCCTGCTCGCCCTGGCCGGCGGCCCTCCGCCGCGCGTCGCCGGCGCTCCTCTGTGCTCCGCGGAAGATCCGCCGGCGGCAACGCCGCCACCTCCAAGCACCGTCAATTCCTAGCTCCCCACTGTCCCAGTAAACACTCACTACTGCAAATATGGCCTTTATCATCCCTAGAAAAGGGCATTAACAGTTCTAGAAAAGCGTTGTTAATCAAGGCGAAGATAAAGTGGGGGTCCCTTTTATCAGCGCTCAAAAAAAACGCTCACAAAAAGGAACTTTATGAGTAATTTTTTTAGCATTGGTAATAGGCCCTCTTTATCAGTGCTTTTTTCTAGTGCTACTAAGAGTCAAAAAAATTTAAAAAAAATTAAATTGTTCAGGGAGCTTTTAACAAGTGCATGACCCCCCCCCCTCTTTTTATCAGTGCTAGGAGGACCCCCTCTCACTCTCCCGTGCACTGTACCTGCCCATGCACCCAGCATTTGCCCATGCGCCACTCCCTGCTTCCAGCCGAACTCGAACCCGAGACCTCCCCCCTTGCACGCTCGCACATTTACCACTAAGATATTTTGTTTTTTTCTCTATTTAATGATATATCTTTATATATATATATATAGTAATATTTATTTTTATATTAATATAGATTCACATTAATATAAATATATTTAGTTATATAAATACATATATATATATATATTATATATATATATATATATATATTTGTATATTAATATATATTTATATTTATTTATATATATATAGTTGTATTTATTCATATATTAATATAGATTCTTATTAATATAAATATATTTAGTTATACTATTAAATATATATTTATTCATATATTAGTATATATATATATATATTTATTCGTATATTACTTTATATTTATATTAATATATATATATATAGTTATAAATTTTTATCCATATATTTATTTGTATATTAATATATATTTACAAGATTAGTTTTAAATACATTTATAAAATATGTTTTTTATGTGTGTTTATAAATAAATAAATACCTACATACATACAAATATATTACACCCACACACCCACACACACACACTCACATATATATTTACGAATAAATACATATATATATGTGTATTCAAAAAGACATATATTGTTAAAAAGACCATAAATTCTAATCCAAAAGTCTGTTCCAACTCCACAACTAGTAATATCGAAGTAAATGAAACAATATTCAATATTATATGTGGTACAGGCCTATAAGACATCCTGATAAGTATTTATTCCTATTTGAATGTTAATAAATCGATATATGTTGACTAAAAACTCAGTTTTGGGGGCCTTCTAGGAATTTTTTGGCCTCGAAAATTGAGACAAAAGGTTAGCTGCAATCACTACTACATAGATCTCATTGCAAGATTCAATTTTATATGCTGTAGAGATCCAACATACATCTGAATCAAAAGTTATGGTCGTTTGATGTTTGTGTTACATTTTCAACTTATTTTAGATATTTTATTAATTATTTTGATTTATTTGTCTTTGAATTGTTATTAAAATATTATTAATTGGTGATAATTAGAAAATTGATAATTAATAATATTTTTGAAAATATTGTAAATCTATTTTCACTAAATTTCTTATATATTAAATGTAATAGTCTATTTATACTTATCTAAAACATATTTAAAAATATATATGATATTTATATCAATATAAATATAATTATAACAATATATTATTTTTATAATTTTTATTTTAAATATAAACTTTATTAGCGTTAGGAAAATTTGTTGATAAAGCCCCCTATCAACACTATTAAAAAATCGCTTATAAAGGGACCACTTCAATAGCGCTAAAAAAGTGATGATAAAGAAGGGGCTTTATCAGCCCTAAGTAAAACCACTAATAAAGGGGGGATTTTAACAGAGATTTTTTTGCGCTATTAAAAGTTCCCTTTATCAGTGATTTTTTAGCATTGATAAAGGGTGGCACTATGGACCCCCAATTTTTAGTAGTGGTTTTTCATCGTCTGCACAAGACACAACAGGTGTGGGTGAACCCTGTGCATGGGTGAGTATAACAATACTTTGTATGGACCCTGAGACCCCCGATGGTCTCTCAGGAATCCTCAAAGGAAGAATACCAAAATGTTGAATACCACAAAGCAAGATCTCACATACATAAGAAAAAAGTAAATAATCAGCTCCCACTAGGTATAAAATAAAGTACAGAGGTAAGGATAATTAGTTGTAATGCTAGATCATCATATTCTATTGATAAGTTCAAATGCTAATCCATGAAGGGTTCTTGTACAACTGATCGACAATGGGTCACTCTACTACTGATCCATGAAGGGTTTCTCTCATGTTGATACCCAAAGGGTCCATCTACTATTTATCCAAAAAGGTTCTCCCATCTAATAATCTATAAAGGATCACTTTAAAGCAGATCCATGAAGGGACTCATTTTTTTCAATCCATGAAGGGTTTCTTTTGTGTCGATCCACAAAGGGTTTCTCTTCATTCTTCACATCACAGCCAGCCACTAGTTTCCCTTACATAGAACGATTGATTTCTGGAGGATCCAACCCTCAAGATGTCGGTTGTATCTCAACTGACCTGAAGTCCCACTTAGAAGTAACCCAACGTACCGCCTTTTTTAAGGGTTCTAATGTCAGAGACGACGCGTCGATCATACGCCCATTATGTAAGATATGGTCATTTTTGTAAAGAGGGCCTGGTTGGATTCGAGTCTGATCCAACCCAGCCATACGATAATATCTAAAAAAATTATAGAGTATGTCTGAAGGACCACCTCATTACAAGGGTCCTTGTTCCACATACGGTGCATCAATCAGATGCTTGATCTGGAAGTTGTTGGCATTATAGTGAAATGGGGTTGGTCGGGTCCAGGTCCGGTCCGATCCGTTTGGGCCAACCTGGCCCAAGGGTTTGGAATGGGTTAGGCCTAGGTCTAGAGCAGCTAGCTCATTAAGCTCACTAGTTCAGTCTGGTGGGATGGGTCTGGCACGGTGGCGGGTCCGGCCCTGTGGTACGGGTCCGGACCGGTGGCACAGATCTGGCCAGGTGGCGTAGGTCCAAATCGCTGAGCCATAGGGTTCGATCAATGGTTGGCTCGACCCACTAGGTGGGGCCGACCCACCTGCAAAAACCCGACCTGCGGAGTGGGCCAGATATCCCACCCGGATGTGGTTCAGCTACATCCGGTTCTCTAGTTGGCGCCTCCCTTTGTCCAGCACGGCGGGCCGATTCCTCTGCATGTGGTCGACGGACCGCGTACCACCACCACACCGAGCGGGCGGATGCGGTTGTTCCTTCATGAAGAGCTGACGGGTGATGCAACACCACACCACCATAGCAATCCGCAAGTGGCTCTCTACTATCACGACATGACGACAGGAGCGCCGACTGGTTTCCTCACATACCTCCAGATGTTCTATGATGGTTCATTATTCGCACCACCAGCGCATATGGTCCTAGTGGATCACCCTATTCACCAAGAAGGCTTCAAATCCATATAACCATTACATTGAGAATATGGCCACTAAGAATGCACGAGCGGAGGTGCTCAGGCCTTGTTTGTGTCAGCCCGAGACCTCCACATTATAGGTTTAAAAAAGAGTAGTGGGGGGGGGGGGTCTAAGGATTGAGTTATCATCATTCTATCAACAAATCCCACATAATAACCACAAATGAAATCTCCCTCCCACAAGAACATCCTATCCATGGATCAACCTGATCATTGGTTGATCTATGATCGTTGTTTTAGAATGAAGAATGGGGAATTTAAACACAATGTAAAACCTTAACTAGAAATGTTGGATCCATTGAGGGTGGAGGATGGTTTCCACGTCGTCATTGATTCGCGATCATTAGCATTCATCATTGGTCATCATTCTCCGGATATGGCTCTTCATTGTTCATCATCCCACAGTCTTACTCCTCGTCAGAGAGGAATTTTGATGGCGATTCTTTAGAAATAGCCCATAGATTAATTTCACTCTCTCTAAAGTGTCAACATAAATAAAAATAATTACGTCTCGACATAGTTTCATTTATGAAATAACATCGCTATTATGTGTCATTAATGCGTCATAAACTTGTGAGTTAATGATCCATTAATATGTATAATCAATGTCCCTTGTCACCACCTCTTCGCTGCACCACAGTGTCACCATCCACTACTCTTCCATTGATAAAAAAATAAAAAAATAATTTTTTTTAATGTTATTTTATTTATTTTTAAAAGGTCCAAAAATAAACATTTCCGTTCGGCCCTTGCTAGCTGAACATAATCCCTTTCTAGGAGAATCTCAGTGTTTTGAGATCAATGGTGCCCTAGGATTTTTAATATGAGAACTGGTTCAAAAGTAAGAAAAACTAGCTCATACATTTACTTAAATGAACTGAACAAAAGTTCAAAAAAACTTCTGGGCTCACCAGGCATCATAATCTTGTGCCATAAAAGCCTGTGGACATAAAATAATTCCATTAATGTGTGAAAAAATTACATGGAAAATTTTGGGTCACTACGTTCACCCCCCCTAAGGATTTACGTCCTTGAAATCCTACCATGGGATAAACAAAAGAATGGGGGTATTGCACATGCATTTGATCCTCCTGCTCTCATGTGCTGTCACTGAACACGCACCAGAGGGATCGTCCATCTACGAAGGGTCATCTCTTATCTATCATCGATCTCCACCAAGTACTCCGTGAATGTTTCCCCATTTTCAATCTCCATCTAGAAGTGGTCGAGGACATTAAAAGGGTCGTTCATGTACCTCCTTAGTTGGGATATGTGGAATACATCATACACCTTCTCTAACTATGGCGGTAGATCTATGCGGTATTCCACCTCACCCACTCTCTGAAGAATCAGAAAAGGTCGAATAAACGTTGGTGACATCTTACCACCTCGGCCAAATCTCTATTGTCCTCATCGAGGGGAGACCCATAGGAATATATAGTTCCCATCCTGGAACTACAAAGGTCTCTGCTGCCTATCTTCATTAGACTTTTTCTGGATCTGTGTGGTCTTCATCCTATCCTAGATGACCTACACCTTCTTTGTGGTATCCCAAAACATCTCTGGACCTACGAGTGCTGACACTCCTGGGACTGTCCAGTATAAAGTTAATCTTCCCGATCGTCCATAAAATTCCTCATAAGGCATCATAACGATGGTAGAGAGGTAACTATTGTTGTACACAAACTCCACCAATGGTAGGTGGTCCTCCCAAATACGACCAATGTCTAGGGCACAAGCATGAAGCATTCCCTTAAAGGACTGAATGGTCTACTCTATCTGACCTTCATTCTACGGGTGGAAGGATGTGCTCTATCAAAGCTGTGTCTCGAATGGCTCATGTAATCCCTTTCACAACAGACATGTAAATCATGTGCCAAAATCTAATACTATCATAGAAGTAACCCCGTGAAGTCACTCAATCTCTTGAACATAGAGGCATCCCAAGATCTCTACCGATCCCTTCTCTCGAATAGTGAGGAAGTGTCCCAACTTGGTAAGTCAATCTACAATCACCCAGATGTTATCATGTCATCTAGACATATTTGGTAAGCCCATCACGAATTCCATTGACATTTGATCCCACTTCCATTCTGGTATCTTGAGGGGTTGGGTAAAACATGCTGGTACCTAATGCTCAGCCTTCACCTGCTGGCAAGTGAGGCACCTAGAAACAAACTATGCCACTACCTTCTTTATGTTCGGACACCAGTACTAGTATCAGAGGTCCGGGTACATATTTTCTACTCTAGGATTTACTAACAAGGGGGTGTATGAAACTCCCTCAGAACCTCCTCTCACAATACCACTGGTACAACAGTGCTCCCTCTAAAATGTATGATGTGCTACCCACCTCTGGAATATCTATCGGGTGCATGTCCTGTGGATATTAGATCAGCTATAGCCTCACAGCTAGTATCTTCAAGATGCGCCTCCCTGACTCACTATAATATGTGAGGGTAAACTACCATCGACTAAAGGCTAACTATCTCATCTCTATCTATGAAGGATATCTTAAGTAGGGATACCTCTTTGAGGCCTTGTTCAGTAACTGAGAACTCGATATCTAGCTGAGAGAATTTGCCACCTTGTTCCCCTTCTTAGGAGCAAAGACTATCTCGAATTTATCATCCTAAATGAATTATAACCAATGTCATTGTCTCAGGTTTAGATCCGTTTGCAATGATTTATACTTAAGGATCTTGTGGTCTGAGTAGATGATGACCTGCTCATCCATCAGGTACTGTTACCACATACATAGTACAAAGACCACTGCTTCTAACTCCAGATCCTGAGTCACATAGTTCTTCTTATGGGGTCACAACTATCATGAGCCATAAAAAATCACTAGATTACCCTCTATCAGGACGCACCATATCCTAGTTCAGGATGCATCACATTATACCACATAGTCAGTTCCCTCCTCTAGAATCCTCAATATGGGAGTGTTGGTCAAGATCTGAGTCAGCTGTTGGAAGCTCTGTTGGCATCTATTTATCCATATGATGGGTCTTCCCTTATTTTTCAATGCCTTCATAGGTGTGGCTACTCTGGAGAAGTCGAGTACAAATCTTCGATAGTAGCATGCCAACCCAAGGAAACTTCGTACATCCGTAACACTCTCGGGTGGCTCCCAAGAAAGAACCACCTCAATCTTCCCAGGATCCACTCCAAATTTAGCCTCTGAGATGACATGTCCCAAGAAATGGACCTTTCGTATCCAGAACTCACACTTCGAGTGATTTTTTTAAATATGGTACTCCTAGAGCATGTCCAGAACTATCCTCAGGTATACAACGTTCTCCTCCTCCGACCCTAAGTACACTAAGATATCATCAATGAAGACTACCAAAAACCATTCGAAGTATGTCAAGAAGATCAGATTCATTATTCCCATGAACACGGTTGGGGAGTTCATCACACTGAAACACATCACTAAGTAATTTTAATGTCTATATCGATATCTGAAGGTTGTCTTCAGGATGTATTCATCTCAAACATGAAGCTGGTGATATCTTGATCTGAGGTCTATCTTTGATAACAACTTTTCTCCATTTAACTGATCAGAGAGGTCATCTATAATAGACAGTTGATTTTTGTTCTTCACAATCACTTTTTTTGGAATAAGAAGTCCATGAATATCCTCAAGATCCTATCTTCTATATTGGAAAACAAAACTGGGGACACCCATGGAGAAACACTTGTCCTTACAAAACACTTCCTCTATTGGTCCTTCAAATGTATCCTCATCACCTGGATCTCTGCATGACCCATCTGATATGTAAGTGTATATATCGGTGCCATCCCTATATACAAGTCAATGTAGAAGTCTACCTCTCTGTGAATAGTTATTCCAGGGACATCTTCTAGAAATACATCAACATACTCATCATCTACCCTATGATACTGTGGAATCACCCCATCCACCATATCAAAGGTCATACTAGTCAATCGATGAGTTATTAGCTGCACCGTCCTATGTACGAGCCCATCTCATGTTTTTCCATTATCCTTCTCACCCACAATGGAAAATTGGCCTCCATCTTTATATGTACATTTCATTGTATGTCTCAAGAAGTCAATCTGGGTGTGAATTGTTGAGAGCCAGTCCATGAACCATATGACATTGCAGGGATTCAAAGATTCTACTAGGAGATCCCATCTAAAACTCTCTCATCTGAGAGTAAGGTATCACTATCAGAACCATCTTGTGACTGTATAATCTCCTCTAGAGGGGGCCTCTAATCCTAAATATTGGGGCAGAGGCTCAGTCAAAAATTCTGAGTTCCTCACAAGATCCCAAGTGAGTAATGATTTACTGGAACCTATTTCGATAATCACTAAAACTAAAATAGATAAAACACATATTATACCTTGTATTATCTTAGGAACATCTGGGTTTAGGCATATACTACTTGGATCAAGGAATTTCCTCATCCACCTATTCCCGAAGCCCGTAGTGGACCGCCTGGGGGTGGTGGTGTTAGTGCCTCATACTTGCGTCAACCTCCTGTTTCTCACCCCACACCCCTGCTATGACCTCCACCTACTTGGTTATCCTTCTGCGTCTTCTTCCACTTTCTTAGCGGTCCTTAGACTATCTGTCAATCATCCCTACTATGATTTGGATAGTCGAGAGATATGTGCCCCTTTCTGCCACATGAGTAACAAACTCTTTCCCTCTACTGACCTCCTCTTACTCGCGAGCTCCGCCACTCTAGCCCAGCATCCTGGAGTCATCCTCTAGAAGGTCAATCCCATTTGGGCCTCCACATCATCTGCCTATTGCCTGGTATAGATGACTCAACCACCTCTTGTCTAGTGGTGTCTCTCATATTTGGAGCATGCTCAGCTAGAAATCTCTCCAGTAAACGAGCTCACTCGAGCACTCTATCCTACTTGGAAATGTTGAGGGAAATCATCGACACCATAATCTTCTGTCACTGCCCATGATCAAAGGTCCGAGCCTCGAATAGAGGGTCATGTACAATGTTGGTGGATTAGTGGGAGAGGCTGGTATTCCTCACTGATTACTAATCCACAGTCATAATTCCCTGATGTAGATGAATTAGCTCCTAAATATGAACTGAGAATAGTGTCACCGGTACAAAATCCACCCTAAAGAGGCTCTCGGCGTCCAACTAGGAATAATCCATCTCTTAATGTGTATAGAGAATTAGGCTCCACCATCTCCCTACTATGCCCTGAAAGAGACTAGAATCTAGGATAACTATTTAGTCTGCTGGTGTCTAAACCATGTGGAAAAAATGGTCCACCACCTCCAGCCATTCCTCAACTGCCTGCATATCTTTCTCTTCTTGAAAACATAGAGGCCTCTATCTCTAGAACTTGTGCAATGTGATCAACTAGCATGAATTGTCCACTAGTGGGGCTGGTAGAAACTATTTCCTACAGGTGGTGGTGATGTTGGTACACCACCCAAAGGTTCCATTACTGTAGGAGGGACTTGCACCAACACCTCATTTCTTAGTGGGTTTTCATTGTGATATGTCACTGGAATCCAAGGAGGCTATCTTTGTGGAGGCATCCTGAAAGGAAACAAATGCGCTACATTCAATAATTTATACCTGGTGTGCTGACTCAAAAGATATCAATAGTAAAACATTTTAAAAACACATGAAACCAGTGCATTCATGTACCAAGTCAGAAAACAAAATTCAGGGTCCTGGTGTATGGATACATCGGTATTCACACCGACATTGGACTTCCTAGAATTAAATTTAAACTCGAGACACTTAACCATATTGCGAAAAGTACAGACTCTTAGTTATTTTGGTATAACCAACTGCCCTCTGATACCACTTTGTAACGACTCCTCCCTCGAGGACCTTGTCATGACTACCCTAAGCCCACCTCCCATAATCTAGTGTCTAGTGACTAGAACAAAAAAGGAATACCCCAAAAGGGAAGGCAATACCTCTAAACCAATAAACACACTAATATGGAAAATACAACCACCACAATGTAAAAGGGTAAACTCAAAGAATAAAGTACAGTAAATGATGTACAAGATATCAATGTTGTCCACCAATGATCATACCTGAAGGGTAGGTACAAATCTTAGTCTGTAGTCACTGTAGCAGACCACATATGACGATTCACTTCCAAGAACTGCCCAATCCAAGCTCCCCACTATCTCAATCAATGTTGCATGTCGTCTACAGAAGACACAACAGGTGGGGGTGAAGCCTTTGTAGGGGTGAGTATAACAATACTCAGTAGGAACCCCAAGACCCCTAAAGGTCTCTCAATAATACTAAAAGGAAAAATACCACAAATTAGAATACCAAAAATTAAGATCTTAGAAACATAGCACAATGTAAAGACTCAAATCACATTAGGTATAACATAAAGTACAGAGGTAAGGATGATTAGTCGTAAAGATATATCATCCTTTTCTGTTGAGAAGTTATACTAATGATCCATGAAGATTCGTTTTACTGTTGATCTATAAAGGGTCTCTCTGCTACTAATCCATGAAGGGTCTATCTACTACTGATCCCCAATGGGTATCTTTGTCGCTAATCCACAAAGGGTCGCACAGATGATGATCCACGGTGGGTCTCTCTATAGTTTATCCATGTCAGGTCGTGCTGCTACTAATCCAGGAAGGGTTACTCTTTTGCTGATCCATGAAGGGTATCTTTTATGCCAATCCATAAAGGGTTGCTTTTATGTTGAACTAAGAAGGGTCTCTCTTCATTCTTCATGTCACATCCAAGCACTAGATTCCCTCACATAGCATGCTTGATTTTTGGAGGATCCAATCCTCAAGGCGTTGTTCATATCTCAACCTCCACAAAGTCTCACATAAAAGTAACCCAAAATAACTTCTTGTTCTATGAGTTCTAATGCCACAGACAACGCATCGATCAGACCCCCATTCTGTAAGATATAGGCATATTTGTGAAAAGGGCCATGTTAGATTCGAGTCTGATCCAACCCGGAAATTCAACAATATCTATAAAACTCTTATAGAGTATCTATAATGGACTTACCCATCGTAAGGGTCCTTATTCCACAGACGGTGTGTCAATCAGATGCCCGATCAGATAGTTTTTGGCATTCTAGTGAAACGGGGACGGTCGGCTCCGGGTCCGGTCTGACCCGGACGGGCTGACCTGGCCTGTCCTGACCCAGCCCAGCCTGATGGTCTAGTGTGAGTGTGACATGGGTACAGCCCAGATGGCCTGTTGGGCTCATGGTTCTGGCCCGGTAGGATGGGTTTTACCCAGTGGCGGGTATGTCTTGGCGTCCCGGGTCCAGCTCAGCGGCACAGGTCCATCCCGCGGACAACTTGGCCTGCCAGGTGGGGCACGAACCACCTAAAAAACATGACACTCAGAGTGGATAGATTCTATAGCCCTACAGCACCAGTTGGCATAGCCCTTTGTTCAGTGCGGTTGGCTGATTCCTTCGCACGCAGTCAATGGAATGCGTGTTTCCAGTACACCGAGCAGCCGCTCCTTCACACGACATCGATGCGGGCCACACCAATTTGCCGCTGCAGCCATCCTGGCATAGATCTCCACCACCACAATCCACTGACGGGCTTGCCGACGTCTTCTGCCTGTGGCCACCGATGCGCTGACTGGATGTTTGGCGGACCACCGGACGTGCTCTGTTGGTCAGTTCATCACGCCGCCTGTGCCTATGGTCCTAGGGGATTGCCATATTCACCCCGAAGGCTTCAAATTGATCTCACTATTACTTTGATAATATGGCCACCAAGAATGCACGGGTGGAGGTGCTAATGCCTTGTTCATGTCGAGATGGGCCCTTGGCATTAGAGGTTTAAAAAAACAAGGGAGAAGTCTAGGGATTGAGTAATCATCATGTTATAAACAAATCCCAGATAAAAACCCAAATAAAAACACCCTCCTGCAAGAACATCTAATCCACTGATCAACCCTTTTGTTGGGTGAGCCATACTCATTGTTTTAGAACAAGGAATGGGGAATTTAAACACAAAGTGAAACCGTACATGGATACATTGAATCAGTTGATAGTGAATAAAGCTTTATGCTTCGTCGTCGATCCACGATCATTGGAATTCTTCGATATC
Organism: Viscum album; assembly: GCA_963277665.1. Taxonomy (NCBI): domain Eukaryota; kingdom Viridiplantae; phylum Streptophyta; class Magnoliopsida; order Santalales; family Viscaceae; genus Viscum; species Viscum album. Next base: position 1,219,913,873 of record OY728131.1, on the reverse strand, counting down.
CAGATCTGGTTCTCCAATGTTCGTCATCCCACGGTCTTGTTCTTTGTCATAGAGGAATTTTTCTTGCAATTTTTTAGATATCACCTGTTGATTAATTTCCCTCTCACAAATTCGTCAACACAAATAAAAATAATTATGTCACCACCTTTTTTCATTTATGAAATAACATCCCTATTATGCATTATTAATACATCATTACTTTGTGAGTTAACGATCCATTAATGAGTCTCATCAATGTGCCTTGTCGCCACCTCATCGCTGCACCACAGCGTCACCGTCCACCGCTTGTCCGTTGACATAGAAATATAAAATATATTTTATATGGTATTTTATTTGTTTCTGAAATGTTTTTAATTAAACTTTTTCCATTCGGCCCTTGCTGGCAGAACATAAGTCCATTCTAGGAGAATCCTGGCATTCTAAGTTCAACAGTGCCCTCAGATTCTTAATCTAAGCACCGGTTAAAATTTTAGGAAATCTTGCTCGCGTGTTTACTTAAACATACCAAACAAAAGTTCAAAAAAAAACTGTTGGGCTCATCGGGCCTCAGAATCACATTTCATCAAAGCCCGTGGACATAAAATAATTCCATTAAAATGAAAAAAATTTAAATGAAATATTTAGGGTCACTAAAAATCATGATGTTATAAGTATTTTATTAATATTCAAAAATATTAATAAATGTTATCATAAAGTAAAAATAAGTTCTTTCTAGGGAACCAACCACAATAACTCCATCCTTGAATGCACCTCTTGTGTGAAATCCTCCAAACTCTCACACAACAATTTCATGGTGCCCCAAAAGATGTCCCCTATCCCTCTAGTGCATGTGTTTCTATACCCTTTACTTTCTAATCATAGTTACATTGATTCCTTTTTTCCTCTCAGTATAGGCATGCTAACATTGACCTCGTGACTAGACACTTCTCTCTACCATCACGCACTAGAATTTTTAAAGCCCTGGCCTTCCCAAAGGTACATGAGTAGTAGTTATGTAAAACCAAGGGGTAATGAAAGGGTCCCCCTCATCCAAACTGTATGAAATAAAAAAAACTAGTACCAATATATTGAACACATTACATAAAACTATGGACTTATCATGTGCAATAAGCGTATAACACTCTCTATGTGAGTGACATGGGATGGTATTCACACCACCTACCCTCACAAGGAATGAGATCCTTCAAACATAAAATTAAGTCCTAACCACTTGGAATGACATTGTATTCGGGTATCATCCACGCATAACCACCACACCATCTTGCATTGGTACTTCTTCTGTGACATGATCATCACGTCTACTGATTCCTATTGTTTCTCACACTGAGTATGAATCGCATATAATTATAGGTTAGTTTTTCCCTTGACATCTTCCCAATTTCAATAATAGATATTATTTATGTATATGAGACCCAACCATCACCCTATGGGCCATTCCCATGCGTAATCCCCAACTAGTCTCCACTCCAAAGGGTTACACCTATACGTAATCCCCAACCATAATCACCCTATGGGACACATCCTTAGGTTTAAGCCCCAACCATTCTAAACAACATGGGATTTGATTCCCAATTAACTCAGATACATAGTAAGTCTCTCTTAGGTAAAAATACAACATTTTCATCCATATTAATCTCCTCTGAGTCATATCCTTGAAACGATCATGCCATTCACCTGGGAGACTGCACGCCCTCTTGGTCCATCCGAAAGCTTCCATGTGTAATCCCCACAAAACAAACCAACCAAGATCAACCCTCTTATGAAAGGAAGCTCCAATGTGTAATCCCTACACCATCCCTCATCGATGCTCCCTTCATGACATGATCATCCCTTCCACATTTCATTGAACAGTATGGACATTTCCTGTCACATGACCTTAAACTGTGGAATTTAACTACATGGGTTTTGATCCTTATCTTCTAAACATGGTACATAGGATACCTCTATGAGGTTCCATATCAACTAAATGGTAAAATGAGGTTCAAAATCCATTTGATGTGCCTCAATGATCCATATCAAGGGGTTTTCAGATCAAACTTTCTGGTGTGACATCTGCTCTTTATGGGACACACCTCCTAGATTTGCATCCACAGGGTGTCCTGATCACTCATATCTATAGGATATTAAATCCCAGATTCACTTAAAGGGGTGTTCTATCCCATTCCATTAGTGTAAAGTCTTCCCACTTAGGGATGCACCACTTTAATATGATACCATGGGAAGTTTTAATCAATGGAATTTTCCCCCAAAAGATGCTAAACTCATGCCCCAATATATCTCAAATAGACATTTTGATCCATCTCCACAAGATGTTAAACTAATTCCCTAGCGTGAAATAGATTCCTTGTTAAAAATTGGGATGTATGAGGTGAAATCCATGTTAGATATTTTAAAATGGAATAAACTACCAAAAAAATGGGATTCCTGAGGTAAAAGACTTGGAAGATATATGCCTCTGGTGTTAGATAACTCATGATTGAAATGAGAAGCCTTGTGTTCTATGCCTAATATGCCTCCATGAGATTCCATCCTTAGTGGAAGAGTACAGGTGACATATTTTACTACCGTTTGGACATTCTATTGATTCCCAACGTGACTACTCTCATGACCAAAGCTTTATGACCTATTAATACCCACTAAAATGTCAATAAATAAGCAGTGTAATTAATTGGGGACCAAAAAAAGATGGAACTAGGAGTGAGTTCTATGAATATGAATAAACTCCATGAGGGATACTCGGACTAGGCAACATTTTCCAAGGATAAATCCTTATAAGGTGAAACTGACAACCCATCATCTCATTTAGATCAAGGATCAATCACCATAATTGATAGTGATAAAAACCACCTACCTTTGAAAAGTGGGAATGTGGGGAAACAATACATGAAAGCAGATATTAACATGTATAGAGGCACACCCCAGTGAAAGAATCTGAAATAGAAATGGTGAACACGATGTGAAACTCTTCTCCTCAACATGGGGATGAGTGTATTTCAAGACATCATCATATTAGCATGTCATTAGATTGATCTTTCTGGTTACTAGACCAACTAATAAAATAGTAGGTCTGGCATATAACTCACAACAAAATGTTTAATTAAAAAATGGGAATTTTTATCTATGACATTGTTAGTGTGTCTATATCTCTTCAATCATGGAAGGTTGGATGATGTTGTGGAATTGGGAATTTCTTTCCTTATATCTATACTAACCACTAAATCTACCTACTTTATAGGAGCCCAGCTATAGGAAACCTTCCACCCAACACTAGTTGATGTAGGTGCGGGAGAAATGATAATGTTTTGATCCCTCAAGACACTAGATCCACTAAACCTTCCACTATGACCACAAATATCGTGTTCCCTTACCCCGTATTACAATATGAAATTATCTTGAAAAGGGTGATGGGAACACTTGTACATAGGTGAGAGTTGGAGGGGTTCATTCCCACAAGGTATGTGTCCTTCCTAGACCTAATGGATTTAGCACCTTATTGACACCATCACACCCATGGTTCGTGCAAGGAGCCACATCTCCCCACTCCAATAGAAAATATATTTAGAATACTTCCCCCAGAGAAGTCCTATTAATTATTCCCCTATGATGAGGTGGTGGTGGATGAATTAGTCACCAAAGACGAAAATTCCACTTAGGACCCACCAAGGAGAGCTCTCACCATTCCTTGTATTCTTTGTCATTTACATTCTTCTAGGAAGAAAAAAATGTGTACTATAACCCAGCTCTGCTAACCCCAGTTTAGACTAATCGACGTCATCATTGATCAAAACCCTAAGAGAATTCCCATCAAAGGGAATAATCATCCAAATATCTAGTGGTTCTAACCACTTCTAGTACATTCCACCATATTTCGATGATAGATAAGTAGGGAACCATCAACATTCAATTGGGATTGATCCTTTAGCTGCGTCATGGGTAGGCTGGGTTAACTCTATCAATCGCCAGCCCCACCAATAACCAGAATGACCCAACATGTGATGATGAGTTTTAGTGAGAAGGTCCTACTCACACTATCAAAAACCCAAGCAGAGGTTCTCCACACTCTCACAATCAGGACGAAGGCCCTCCTCATGTTGTTCCCAGTTCAAGAGGAGATCCTCCAAACTTCGATAAATAGTATGGAGGTCCTCCATAGGTTGTTAACACTAGTCACCGTGGAGGCCCTCCCCATGTCATATCCATTCATTGTGAGGGTCCTTCTCATTCCATTCACAACTCAAGAGAAGATCCTCCCAACTCAAATATTGATCAATGTCTAGGTCCTACCTGCTTCATCAACAATCATAATGGAGGGCATCCAATTGTTTCTACCAATCAAAGTAGAGGTCATACCCACTTCATCATCAATAATTACCGAGGTCCTCCACACACATATGATTCCTGGAATGAATCTTATACACATAACACATCCAACCAAAGTGTAATTCTTTCCCTCTCCTTCAACATTCAACATTGATGCCCTCAAAAAATTTCTACAAGATCAAGCGAAGGTCCTCCTCGCTCTAATATCGATTAGTACGAATGTCCTCTTCTTGATTTAGCGCATCATTATATAGTTACTCCACATGCCATTACCATTTATCATCATGGTTGTCTTCCCCATATTCCCACTCACTAAATAATAGGTCCACCCTGCTTCATTAATAAAAAAAGTGGAGGCCCTTCCCACTCCTATAACAGTCCAAGAGGAGGTCCACACTACTCCAATAGCAACCAATATGAAGGCCATCCCTAAATCCCAACTAATCAAAGTAGATTCCCCCCTACACTATCACTCACCATCATGGAGTTCCTCCCCATTCCAAAGATTTACCCTTCATTGAAGAACCAACCCAGGGAAGAAGGGAAAACCTCCATCATCAAAGTCAAATTCATGGGAAGTGATAATTCACTGAAACCCCATAAAAATCTAAGATTCTAAGGGTAATGAGAACCAGTGATGGATACTTCACCCCAATAGTCAACATTGAAACCTAGGGTTGGAAAATAGAAAGTGAAATTCATCATCCCGGAAGGTGAGATTCATATGATACCTAAATCCTTTCATATGTACATGGTGGTGGAGTAAGATAAGGATAATTTATTGGGTATCATGATATAACTACCTATATCATCACTAGTTTCAATCTATATATATACATAGAATTGTGAAGAACTACTCATGAATGAAGTAGATGAAGAGCATCTAGTTGAGACACCAAAGAGTGTCACTATCCATGCACATGAGGCAGTGGTGAACACCCATTCCTATAAGGACATAACGATGTGGTTGGTATAACCCTCAAGATATGTCCCAACATGTAGGGAACCATTGACTCGCATAGTGACTCCTACACTAGCCATCAAATTACTACACCAATTCACATCAATTCCTCTTCCAATATCTTAGTATGCACGGATTAAATCTTGGTCCAACCAATAGCCAGTCCCTGCTTCACAGTACAAAATTCTAATGGAGACTATGGTTGTTGATCGGTTTTCCATAGTAATATAGAAAAATGAAACATACAACTTTGATGTCCCATAATCCCTCACTAAGGTCCAGGTCATGTTATTCTTCCAGACTATCTGGGTGACACTTTACTTCCTCGATGATCATCAGTTCGTCTACCTAGGAATCAAATATCACTTTGAAAACATTGATCTGTAGTACCTCATGGTTGAGTTAGCAGCACTCCTAGTGTATCAGTACCCTCCATAATCCATCTACCATCGTGGTCTCCAATAGTTATGCATCAAGAGCTTCATTGTGCTTTGAAGAATCAAAGATGACGTCTCCCCACATATGAAAATCTAGGATTGGGGATAGTATGATTCTCTCAAATTCATCTATATACAACGACAACCAGACCTACCCATTAATATTGAGGATTTTCCTCTTGGTATAGTAATGTTGAATAGGTTTATTCATGAGTTACATGAAAAAAAAATAATTCTATATAGGTTTCGATAAGGAACCCCACCCCCCTAAGGCCATGAAGTATCAAATGGACCACCATACAGGAGTTTTTACCCACCTGCAAAGGCAGGCACACCAACTTTGGGATCCCTTTGCTCCATTTCCATCCATTAAATACATTGACAAGGGTAAAAAGAATATTATAACCTATAATACATCTGATTTTTCTGATATTGCATAAAATGTAGAGGCTGATCCTGATAATGAAGCCCTTCCCTAGTAGGTCACCTATTAGAATAGGTTCATTAATGATCTTCATATTATGTGGTGCTCAAATAATGGTATTCCTCGATAATTTCCTATTCATCCTCCCCAAGGTCATCCATAAGTCATCCTCATATAGTTCTTCCCATTTGAGCCTATTGATCCTACACATCCATACAATGTAGAGGTGAGAGTTTATAGAGATATTCAATGATATGAGCCACCAAATCCTATTGAGTAGTATGAACACCTACCTTGGGACCCAGATCAAGCCTCTCCCTTAGCCGTTGATCCTACTTACCATTTTTATGATCCAATCATTGTAATGGTTCTTAGGGATCCTCATCAAGGTAGGAATTCCCTCAAATATGATTTGATAGAAAATCTCATCACACGAATTGATTCCCAAGAGATTTGAAATGTTGTGATCATACCTAATGGAAAGTTATATCCATCTTGGGCGAATGATATGTGAGGACCCCCAAATTTTGGGATACCTATATTTTCACCTTAAAAATTTTTGGGAGACCCTCTCTAGAATTTTTCCACTTTATGTTGAGGATTGGGACCATGTTGGGAACCCCAGAGCAGTAGGAGGCTTCCAAGCTATGTTTTTTCTTCAAACATTGGAAGGACCTTTATTTTTCTAGTACATCCAGTTAACCATAGAGTCCATTACTGGTTGGGATGATATTTGCATACGGTTCCTCTTTAATTTCAACCCAACCATGTGAAAGACAAGAAATTATGACAATATCATGTGAAAGAAACATATTAACGAGTGTGTCAAAGACATATTGACCTAGTGGAAAGTCCTCATGCATTCACTAAATATTCCACTGGACCTAGAGCAGCTATTAAAGATGTGCTTAGAGTATATAAATATGGATCTGGTCCTCACCCTTATCACATAGAACATCATAGCTTGGTTTCGGGATGTTTATGATATGGACCCACACCTAGAGGAAGCCCCGAAATAAGAAAAGTAGGCATGCCCATTGCCTCTTCTGGACCCTAAAAGGTCGTCTTCCAAATCTAAGATTGTCACCAATTTATAGGTAGAGGTCTTAATGATTCTATTTTTTGGATCCTTCGCTATTAAAACCTCACTAAGTACAGCAGCCTCATTAATCTCATCATCGACCAACATAGAATTATTAGGCACTGTCTCTTCAAACAAAACCCTCTTTACGAGAGGATGCGGATTCGACCCCTCGTCAGAGTCCACCCCCCCATTAGGTCCACGATTCTAGATATCCCTTATTAGTCATAAGAACCCATACATATTCTTTCAAAGATGAATAGGTTTTCACGTATTTCCTTAGTAACATGGAACAAGGGATTCTAAAGATGCCAAATAAAAAAAAGACACATGAATCTGAGTGTACTAACCGCACCGACCATTTACCTTACCACACGATCCTTTGAAACACCATTAAACAATGTTATTCATTTAAGGATTGGATCCATAACCAAGTGGATAAGGGTATGGTCAATTTGGGAAATGTCCCAGCATAGGTGGAAAATATCTCCACTGAGCTCAACAAAGATAGTGTGGGTTTTGGTGAATATAAACAGGTTTTCAAATGCAGGACTTAGAAGTATGATTAATTTTTGTCTTGTAGAGAATTCACTCATGACCATGGCAGAATATTTCCCTCTTAGTGTATCTGAAAACTTCTAAATTCATTGTTCCTTCTCTGGTTGTTGCTTTTGCATCCACATCAATGATATCTATGTCTCAGAAGAGTCGAAAATGGGGGTGAAGGAGAAATAAAATCACACTACCAATGTTAAATCCGTTCAACACAGTTAGTGATTTGATTCCTCTAGAAATAGAGATATTCCCTAGGGTTCACCCAACATTAGAAAATTTCTCTGATGATAACCATGAGTACACCTCTGTAAAAACTGTCGAGTTGGTATATCTCTTCATGGTATCTGATGAAAAGGAGAATCAGGTAGGTCCTGTGAGTAACACCAGTCCATGTCGCTGAAGAGGAATTTGTGGACATGTGAACTGCCAGAATGCTTAGGCCAATGCTTTATGAAAATCCATGCATGCTACTGAGACATGGTAACATGCATTTTGTTGAGATAATGAGGTCCATTCCTCCTAGCCCGCTACATTAGACACACCACCATAGCTGACTGTTCCAAGTTACTAGGAAGAAAAATCATAGAAACATTCTAATTGGTCATGTCTAGATAAATACAAGACTCGTCCATTCAACAGTCATATAGTAGTATTTCTGGGTGAGTTAGCTAATGAGTGGTAGGAACTTGGTAGAACCATCTAGGATATGGTGGTTCAACCAGTAGTTTCCATCATGCGTCCTATCACAGATTGAGCCACTGATGGTAGAAATGTTCATTTGGCATGGAGGGATTTTTTTGAAGCACCACACTAGAATAACTAAAAGGTTCTTGATCCTTAAGTCCCTCAAACTACCAGAAGAGATGTGTGAGGCTCTTGTAGAGGCCTTGAAAATCCATCACCAATTTGAAGTCGAGGTAGCATCGGCAAAATCATAATATGAGGACGATGTTGGGAAGTATAATTTCAAGCCATCAATTAATTTTTCAGAGAAGATGATAGATCTGTTTTATAGAGGCACATTTCCCCAATTTGCATCACTCTATAGTTCAATGGAGTGTAAGTCCATCATTATCTAGTCGATATGGGTTCTAGGATCAATCTCATCCCGACTTGAACACTCCGTAAACTAGGAGTGACTAAAGATGACTTGAGTCCCTCTAACCTAATGATTTAAGGTTATGATAGGACTGAGTAGAGACCAAGTGGTAGAATTCAGTTGAAGAACTAGTTCAGTGTCTATGTAGCAAGCACTGAGTTCATGGTTGTCTCACAGGATACAACCTACAATGCATCGATGGGTTTGCCCTAGATTAATAATCAAGCATAAGTCCTATCCTCATAAGACTAATGCCTCAAGTACACCCTCAATGTATGAGTAAGATTTCTCTATTATGATGTATCTCCCATTGAATCATGTGAAGACCTCTATCTTGATTATGATTGTTATAGGAGTAGGGACAATTATGTTCATAGCAATGAGGTTGAGCACACCACCACTAAAACCCATCCATGGACATACTTGAATGATGCTTTTATTATTCCAATTCAAAATTTTGAGGCTACGACGCCGAACATTGGAAATGTTTTTATCATTTTTTAGAGGAAATATTGTTTCATCCCTAAGTACAAGGAATGTTGGAATATTAACTCGTATTCTTACATAGGCTAGGACAGATTGGTATAATAAATCCCTTCCCATGTGGAGTATCAAGATTTCCACCATATGGCCACCATTACACATCACTCCTATTTATTTTGAAGAGCATGTTCGAATCACTTGAAACTAACCTTCCACCATTTATTTGACATCAGGCATGGGCCCTATGGTCAAAGAACTATTGGAATTGGATCGAGAGATTCTATTACCATTGTTTCAGTAGTGCATGAGTCCCTCAATGAGGGTTCCACATCCACCCAAGTTTGCACCACTACTCCCTCAAAATTATTCAGCCCCGATTAATCACATGCTACCACCATTTCCCCTATATCAAACGATGAATAGGTTTTTTAAGATGATCCTCCCACGTTTTAAGAGGTCATCTCTACCACCGTCGATGAGGTCATTCTTGTAAACCTTGGTACTAAAGAAGAATTGACGATAAGACTGATCAATGTATCCATGACTCCAGAGGAACAACAATAGTATGTGGGTTTCCTGAAGAAATGTTGTGATGTGTTTTACTAGAGTTATTAAGATATGTCAGGACTAGTCCCTCATGCCTTCTTCCACCATATTGGTATCTCAGGGAATCATCACGGGATCATACATCCTCCCATTGAAATTTTACCTCTCATAGTGCCATGGACGAGGATGAGGTTGGCAAGCTTATCAAAGCCAACTTCATAAAGGAAGTTTTTTCACCCCAAGTGGCTAGAGAAACATCATCCTAGTAAGGAATATGAATGGGAATATCATAGTTTTGATCAACTATCAAGTCCTCAACCTCAATTATATGAAGAATTATTTTCCCCTTCCAGTGATAGAGCTATTAATAGATGCCATAGCTGGGTTATAGGATCATTCCTTCATGATGGATACTCTAGATATATCCAGATCTGAATGGCCCTGAAGATGAAAATTATATTGCATTTAGATTTCCAAAAGGGACAATATTCTAGAAAGTAATTCATTTTTCTCTGAAGAATTTAGGTTCCAAATATCAGTGGTACATGAAACACATCATTAAATTTATGTTTGCGGTACTAGTGGAATGCTTTGTAAATGATATAGTCGTCAAATCCCACTAGTGTTAGAAACATCTCAGAACTATTGAGAAGGATTTATTCTTCCTCTAAATTAGTAATTTTAAGATGAACCCCTTTATGTTTTCATTAGGGGTTACCTCTAGGAAGTTTCTTGGATTTATCGTCAGATACATGGGCATAGAGATAAACCCAAAAATGATCAAGGCCACTTTCCTGATGCCTCATCCAAGAAACTGTTGGGAGCTCTGAGGCCTCCAAGACCACCTCACCAACATACAATGATTCTTCATGAAATTATCCAAAAATTGTAATATCTATTCTATTCTCATTATGAAATGTACCATCTACTAGTGGGAAGAAGAGTTCTAGGACACATTTGAGGAAATCATGCAGTAACTAAGACAATCAATGGTTATGATTACACCTATCATAGGGAAGCATGTGATCCTCTGTGTGACCACACTGGAATGGTACCATAGAACCCTCCTCACTTAGAAGAACAATGAGGATAGATAAAACAATGTATACTATCTCTGTCGCACACTCAATGACAAAGAGAGCAGACACTCTCCTATCGAGAAGAGCTAACATGTACTAGATTTTGTAGTAAAGAAGATATGGAACTATCTATAAAATCATGAGATACAATCCTTTTCTTTTGTGGATCAACTAAAGTATATCTTTAATCACCTGATGTTGATAGAATGGGTAGTACACTGGGTGGTGATCCTCCAGTGGTTTGACATAAAATTTGCTCCATAGAAATCCATTATGGGTGAGGTGTTGGAAGGATTTTTGGTCACCCATACAAACCCAAAAGAGCTTCCCCTATATTTAGACTTCTAATATGAGGTCATCCTTTATATGGACCAAGATATTCCCTTATGGAAAATTCATTTCGATGGTGCCTCTTAGATTCAACTGGTAGAAGGATCATTGATCACATGCTCAATAGTGTAGGTTTAGGGATCATCGTCATCACCCTACCGCACACTATTTTTTCACTCTTTAAAATTGTCAGAAGGCTTCACCAATAACAAGGAAGTGTAACAGGTGATCATTAATTGTCTCTAGATGGTAATCAAGACTGACGTTCACCACTTAAACATGAAGTGATACTCTTAGTTAGTCATCAAACAGATCAATGCTGACTACATCCTCATAAATCCAAAATTTGTGCCCTTTTTGGAGTGCCCTCACTAGTTAATAGACTAATTACATTCTTAGATAAAGTTATATCATTTCCCTCGGTTGCAGAATGGTCAATTCAATGTCTTGGATGATCTAGATACATCTCTTGTAAATCCAGACCAGTACAAATTGTTCATTAATGTGGTTTACTAAAGTTTAATTACTCCTGATTCTTCATATGATGATGATATCCATCAGGTAAACCAAATAATTTTCATTTCTTCTACATCATAACCACTAAATTCCCCCACAATAGAAGAAACCACTTACTAGTCAACTACTATCATCGAGTATCCACATCATGTCACCCTTCCAATGGACAAAGAAAAATGTGATTGAATTCATCAGTGTGTAGTGTAGTTTACCCTCCAGAGTAGGCCTAACTTCATGAAGACTCTCTACAGATGTGGGTTTGATGAAATTATCCTCCATTACATCCAAGGATTAGATATTCCTAGAGTTATGTAGGAAGTTCATGTCAGGTCAAGTCGTTCCCATCATGCGGGATTGAAGCTCTCCCACTAGATTCGAAGGATGGGATAATTATGTCCCACCATAGTTCATGAATTTATTTAATTCTATAATAGGTTCTAGGAATTTCAGATTCATAACAGCTTCATGCATCAAACACTAGATCCCCTCCATACTACCAACTATTCTTAGCCATTTGTAGTATGGGGGATTGATGTTTTCAAACCCTATCCCCTAGTAATAGCTCTCTAGTACAGGTTCATTCTGACCGTGATGGATTTCTTCTCCAAGTGGGAGTAACTGATTCCTCTTAGGAAATTCCAAGCTTGATCAATTGTAGAATTCATGATCTCCCACATCATCCATCAATTCATAGTCACTCAATCCATTCTCATCGATAATAACACCAACGTCCATGTGAATGAGATGAAAATATGTTACGCTAAGTATAGTATTTGGACAAACCATACTTCCCGCTACCATGCACAAGAAAATGGAAATATCAACAAATTAAAAAAAACTATCGCTGACATTCTATAGAATATGGTGGTTCATAACAAGAAGAGTTGGCCGAAAGGGAACCCCAACGTTCTCTGAGCCTAATAGATAATGACCCAAAATTCCACCATAGTGACTCTATATTCCCTTGTGTATAGAATATAGGTAGTCCAACCCATCAAGATTCTGTTTCCATCACTTCGAATAGATATAGAAGATCAACATACACCAAATAGAATGTCATTAGTTTTTAACGTTGAGATGGAATCCCTCCTAGAGAGTAGAATCAATGACTTGCATAATCTAGAGAAAAACAAAAACAAAATACCAAGATCATTCAATAAGAAGGTTTTCTTCTTATCCTTCCTCTAAAGTAACATGGTAATTGTTCTCAGAAGGAGAATGATACCTAGCAGGAAGCCTCCAAATATGGTGACCAAGAGGTAAGGACCTTATATAATTCTAAAGTTCTATCCCAATGATGCATATTATTTGATAACCAAGGATGGAGAGAACATTAATCCTCCCACCAAAGCCAAGTTTCATAATAAATAATTTCCATGAGGAGTTCACAACATCTTTACATCATGACATTAAAATTCTTGTACTAGTCCTATCGCATGACCTTAAAATGTATAATTTTCATCCTATTCGTATGATGATAAATTATATAGCACCTACATTTGAGTTTCAAGACTCAAAAATACATAAAAACCGGAATTCTATTTTCAAGATGTTAAATTATATAACAATTATAATCCTAGTTTTATGATGAGAAACTACACAACACCATAATATTCTTTCAAGATAGGACATCACCCTTGGAATAAGTCACTTACCATGCCATATTAGAGATCTACATGCGGCCTAATTTTATTCAATGTAGGATATGTAGAGACACCATGATTTCAAATCCTATTCCATCCACCCTCCATGTGTATGGTTCAGACCTACACAGGGATATTTCCTTTAAGAACTATGAGTTACTTGATTTATTCCCTTATAGGATGTGTAGTGATGCCCGAATCTCTATTCATGGGTGCATCCCTGAAGATACTTATTTCATGTCAAGTGACCCTCATCCAAGCCACACAATGATGAAGTGCATAATTTCAACATCTTAGATACATGTTTCTAAACTATGTAATAATGGTAGTCCTCTCTAAATGTAATTAAAATTCACATACCATAGTCCAAGTTTCATTATGTTATATTTCATACCTATCATCTTCCTCACCATACAATGTTAAACTATGTGTTCACATCCTAGGAACACGATGTAAAACTATGTGCTAATTGTATGTGGTATGTGGGCCTCTTTTCTCCTTATTCACATCCAATTTTTTATTCAATATCATTACTCATGTCCCTTTTATAGTTATCCTGCCTTCATTTGAACTTTAAGACCTTGAAATAAAAGTTACTCTATGCTCCATGCAACATGACCATAAACAATATGAAAAAATGGTCAATGATATATGAACTTGAACAAGGAATCATAGGCCAAGAATCAAGACATTAAACTGTATATTGGAATATTCTTAGGAATGTGTCCAACAACATGGGCCTCCTTGGCCCTCACTCACATCAGGTTACTCCTACCATTCCCCACATATCCCTTTTGGTTTATATTCTATCTCATTATATCCTAGATTTTCTCTAGGATGTTTTGTGTGGTGTTGGGCCTCCTTGGTCCTCGTTCACATCACCACACCACACTTACCCCTTTGAGATATTTCCTTATTATGGTTCGATCTCTATGACCTTAAACTTGGATTAGTGTCCTCAATGCATAATTGTAAACTATGATTCTACCGTGAACATGTTTGGGAAGCCTCTTAAACAAATTAGAGATGATTCCCAACCAATTATCTCAATATTATATTCCTCATGACGATCGTGGGATACTTCATTTCCCTCATCAGAGAGGATGCACACCCAATAGTGTTTGTCTCTCACTATGCAGTATTTTTAAAACAATGTGTATCTAGATTCCTATCCATGGGGGATACATAGTGATGCCAAGACACTATATTTGGTCCCAGCTACAAATTCATTAACCCCTTTTCCCCTTGTCTTTAGTGATGGTCCACACAATATGATATTAAATTATTCAAAAAAATCTACATTTGAATCCCACTTTGAAAGTTTCTCAATTTTAATTTCTATCATATTTCAAATCTAAACGAACCCTATAATGGAATGTTGTTTAGGAAATACCCATATTTATTCCTAGTCTAACACACTGATGGACCTCTCGTAACAAAATAGTAGATTGTATGTTTCAAATATTATCAACAGTAGATGTTTAATTTTCTCACCTCACACCTAACTGGTCTGGTTGAGATTACATTTTTTAATGTGGTCAATGGTCAATCCCAACCCATCAGTCACCCCTAATCCAAACCTCGGATGTCATGGATTACCTCATTTACACTTCTCTATATTTTAGTGGAATTTCAAACACTTGATGTAACCCCTAATTTGTGCTTTAACATGTTCAGAAAACCCCCTTATTGTTCTTTATTTCCTACACTGGGAATGAATCATGTGTGATTTGGAGTTATGGTAAGGTGTATACCAATGTGGTTGAATATCACAATGGACCCCTTAGTCCAAATTCTCTTAAACTAACCTTGGGGTTCAAGTTTAAGCATCATGCATTTAAACTATACAAGGGTATTCTTCCTAGGGTTTTATTGTGTGGTTACAGGGTCTCCATGGCCCTCAGTAATGTTGGGCCTTTAAATTTATCACACTACAAATTTCTGTTGTGATTTTTAACCCATGGTCCAGGTAGTATGACCTAAAACTACATGAAACACCTTGGACACATAACTTTAAAAAGTGAGATGCATCCTGAACACATAATATTAAAATATAAAATTCTTTATCCTTACCTTAGGATGTTAAACTTCATTTCCAAATTCCCTACAATATTAAGTAAAACTGCATATTTATCATTATTTTTTCATGATGTAAAACTATTGGGTTTCATTGGACCCTTCGTGAGACCCCTTGCTTCGGTGCTAGTCATTTACTACATCAATCATGATTCTTAATACCTCACTTGGAATCCAAGATAGCAGTCCCCTATAAGATGGTTTTGATCTTTTTTAGACCAATATGCTTACACCAATGTTCTCTAAGACATAATGGTGTCATTATAAGAGTGTTTGAGTCAATTAAAACTTTCTTTCACTTCATTCCCATGATTTTCCTACACATTATTTGGATCCTCATACTCTTCCATGTCCTAAGGGATCCTCTAAAGGCTTATTCTCATTCAATTTTGGCCCACCTACCATCCTAGGAAAATTTTCTGAAAGGCTTCAAATGAAATTCTGAAATAGGCTCCATGTTACAAACATGTTTTGTGGTTGACCCTCATTTCTTTGTCGCCATTCCAAGATAATTATAGAGATACTATGTTTTGAACATAGTCAACAATTATCCTATATCACCATGTAACTCTAATTGGGTTCTATAATTTGGGATTTTTGATTCAAAGTTATCATTCCCCTTTGTTCAGATAGAATTCAACAACCTTGACATTATCTTCTTCATGAATTATATCATATTGGAAATGAAAGTGGACTATTCTAAGATCCTTGTTCTTCCACTATGTCCTCTCTTAGCCCAAAAACTCTGGGTGGTTATTCAAAAATATACATCCTTGAGTGGCCGATGATTATCTAAAACTATCATTAAAATTAGTAATCATATGTTCTTCCCTTGTTTCTCACACTAAGCATGACTCATGTGATCTCTGGGATTGGTCATTGGTTGTTTCAAAAATATGATCAGAGTTAAGTAATTTAGAGCAGAAAAGAGAAATGTATCCATGAATGGAGAAATTTTTTAAAAGAAAACAAGTAATTTGTGGAATAAGAATGGTTCATCTACTTGTTGGATCCTCTCATGGTCCTTTAAAAAATTTCCCCTATGGATCTTCTCTAGTGATCGAGCATTAGAAATCCGCCAACCTCTAGTATGTCGAATCCAAAATCTACTACCTCTTCACAAGTTATGAGTCCTCATCATTATCTTTTAGACAATTCTCATAATCTCTAGTCTATTATCAGTCCTTCTCAACTTGGAGTTTGTTTATTATAGTGGTTATATACTTCAGTTTATTCTCGTCATCCTCCAACTGAGCCATTGGTCTACTAATAGTCTTTGATTGTGTTTTGAGGAAATTTTTACGCTCATCCATTTGTTTCACAAGAAGTTGGATCTCTAAGTTTAATTATCACAATTTTAAATTACACTAATAGTTATTTTGATTCTAGGAATCATATATATGAAGTCTTCCTTCACACACCCACTTGGTGAGATAGCTATGGACCATTGCGTGAAGTCTTTGATAATCCACCCCAACGGCTCATATATTGGACATATAAGGGAGAATAAATCCCATCCGGCCCACTAGTTGTAGTTATGAAGTCTAGTTGATGATGTGTTGTATGAAAATTCACACCCAACACTGGATTATGTGATTCTCTTTGACCACATCCAAATGGAATTATTCCAGCTCTACAAGCATCACAGGCTCATACTCGGGGAAATCTGTAAGAAGGATAGAAGTAGTATATTCCTCTGGTATCCTCTCAAATGGTCTAGGATCTAGATAATTAGGTCATCCATCCTCGCTCAATTTTTCCCCAACATCCCCACCCCAGCGAGACTCAAATTCTAGGCCACTAGTGGAATCACTCACAGCCACAACTAACTTTTAATTTGGGACCAAGGCTAGATCAGCTTAGATGACTGACTCCTCATGAACTGGTGTGTCTATCAGAGAAGGTTTCCTAGATTTCTTGGCTTTTTCCACTCACTAAGAATGATATATTTCTTGAGCTACTTGCAATTATAACACCTCATTCAAATTTATTAGGAAATTAAAAGTATGGCATTGTGAAATAAAAGGAATTGTTGGAGCTGAGTATCAAAAGATTGAGATCCTGATCCACAATATAGATTTCTACCATAGGGTAACCTTCAATGCTAGTTATTATGTCAATAATAATTATTGTATCTTCTTGTGTTGGTTGAGTAGGAGATATAGGTAATAGAAAAACATGTTGATCAAAAGACTTCATGAAAATATGACTATGATCCAATCACATCAGATATGTTATTACGTTGAGGTGGAGTAATTTCAATAATGTACCATATTGGGTTCCCTACTTCTCCAATAGTTGGGGATTCTATTTAAATTTCATTGTGTGGCCCCTATAGATGAAATAGAATTATAGTGATTATGAAGTTGTCACACTGTCTTCCTCAACCTCTATTATCCCACTAGCCACCTCAGCCTCAGAAGCAGGCCCCGAAACAAGCTCCTCCTCACCTATTGGTACACCTTTTCCCCATTAGTAGGGAACCATTTCCCATTGTCAACATTCACCTATACAAGAAAAAGTTCAATTATATAATATGGATAGTGAAAGGGAATGGTAAAAGATGGATGTGAGTTAGTTAAGGTTTATATCAAGTTACTCATCCAAACATTCTTTAGAGGTTGTGATCTGACCACATTCATAGGGAATCCCTTAATGGGATATCATTCCCCAAGATTCTGCATCACTATATTCCTTTTCCGCCTGGTTAGTTGGTTCCTACTCAAATAATGAGATAAAAATAGTTTGTATCTCCTCTTGATTTGAATCATCACCAAACATCACTAATACTGGGGTATAAGTGGGTCCATAATTCCCCCACTAACATGTGTAGGTTTCCATGGACGTTAGATATACAAGTCCCTAGTTGAAGATCACTCTATATGTGGTATGAATGGGCCCAAATTTAGGTAGTTTTATCTTAAAAAACTTTATCTTCTACCACAGGTCTTATGTCGATGGTAAAAATATAAGAATATTTTATTCCATCCAAAGAGAAGAAAATATGTTATCAGTAGCTAGTTAGAGTAGGTTTCTCATCTTGTTCCCAAGCTCCTAACTTTCTTTCCCCCAAGGTTTCTTATAAGACCATTCTCATCTAGGAGACGAGGTTGCAACTACACCTTGCAACATCCCTATTGTAGTTCCATCTTGAGAAGCCCCAGATGTATAGCTCGACTCTTGGGGGGAATCCCTCCCACATCCTCTCAACTATGGATCCTTGCATGACTGTTATTCTGCCTCCAAGGTGGCATGTTTCTGGGAGGTGCAGAAACGGCCTGAAGAGGATAATCACCCATCCCTTTTTCTAGAGAGATGAGATCTCATTGAATTCACCGTTACTTTATTTTTACCCATTCAGTGTCATTATCCTTTAATGAATGTTGAATTGAACATGTGAGAACTGTTAGTTTCAGTGGGTGATTGCATGGGGGTCAAGCACTAATAAAATTAGTCCTTCTCATATATAAATTCCTCAAATGGTCTCCAATGGGTTGATTCCTAGAGCCAAGAATCCCCAATGACCCTGATATCAATGATTCATGGACTTTCTTTCCAATGGCAAGCACTCGTAGGCTGATGATTTGGCCAATGACACTTAAGTACCCCATTAGTTGAGAGGATGGGAAGTCAGGATCACCGCACCCTTCTGAGGGAGGATTGTTTCCTTTTCTGGGACTCTCTTAATGATTTAATCCATGCTCACATATTCATGAATCCTATACTCATACCGGAAGAGTGTTTCCATGGATTACCCTTTTTTGTAGAATCATCGTTTACATACATATATTTGATGCTACAAAAGTGTTACTGACCTAATCCATATTATAAGGTGCTCTGGAGTTTATCATCATCTAGGGGGGACGAAAGGTGACATGATGTTGGGATCGGTCCCACAAGGTGGGCCTCCTACATATCCTTGGGAGATGAATATTAACCCAAAAAGTTTGGATTTTTTGGGGCTTACGCATTGAAGCTACCCATTTGAGGGGACATGATTGGGTGGACCCTTTATGTATGGGAACCCTTTTGACCTTGTTCCTTCTAGTAGGCATCTCATGTATCCTATTTATACCAAGAATTATATTTTTCATTGTTCGTAATGTTTGGATGTTGTAATCCTCACAAACCTCTAAGCCCGCATGAGTCATCCTTAGTGTGAGAAACACGAGGATAAATAAGATTAAACAATGCACATGCCTCCTACCTTGTTGGTGTGGGAGGGAGAGACCATGGTGGAAGTGGCCAGGGCGAATAAGGAAGAGGGTGAAGAGTAATGAACCATTCAATGTGAAATGACATTAAAGGTCACACGGCCTGGCCTCAGATGATTGGGGACATAACTCAGTGGGAGAGCCCTTGAATATCATATGAGGTATACTACAGATTAAATTCATATAGTTCAATAGATGACATCGCAACTTTATGTCATGTGGATAAGAATATTTGAGGTCTTGCAGTTTAGGGTCATGCGATGAGGACTACATGTTATATAACCCATGATTAACTGGAGGAAAATCATGTTTGGATATTCCAACGTGCCTCAAAAATGAGAGGGATGGAATGTGAAAACCATGATTATGGACAATCCCAGATCATGAGAAATGATATGAGGCATAGAATCCATTGAGTCATACAAATGTAGGTGAGGACTCTCCTAAGGAAAAATTTTCTTTTGGTTGATGGTTGTCTTGTATGAATCATATACAGAGCCACTATGGATTATGTGCATTGTCAAGAAGAGGTGTCCTTAAGACACTATCCTTCCTCTTCTAATGGTCGGGGATGTTAATGAAGAACAAAAATCACCCAGTATACTACAGTATAAAGTCATATATCTTAGACGAATACCATGTAGTTTAATTTCATGTGGTTAGGAAAATAACTCATAGTTTAAGGTCGTAGATTTTGGACTGTGTGTTATCAAATACATGATTATCTATAGGATAATCATGTTGGGATGTTCTGACATGCCTCAAACATGAAAGGGAAGGAAAGTGTAAACAGTGACTTTAGGGATTATCATATTAGGAGAAATGATATAGTGCATGGAAGACATTGAGGCAAATAGATATAGGAAAGGAAACTCCTAGGAATGAAATTTCCTTTGGTTGACGGATATTTTTGTGGGAAACATATGCAGAACCACCGGGACATGATGTGCATAGTTAAGAAGAGGTGTCTTTAGGACACTGGCCTTCCTCTTTTGAGGGACATGGAGGTTTATGAGAATCCAGAATCACTTGAGACACAGAGTTTTATGGATGGAAAGGATGTGTTCAAGAATTCAAGAAACATTTAGGTTTTGATTGTCCATGGAGTTCTGGGTCAACCTGGCATAGGAGGCTGGTGATAGGGATTTTTGAGAGGTGTATAAAGAATGTTCCTTCCCATGATATTTTAAGGGATGGATGTTTGGGGGGCATAAGGGAGAAATGAAAAATGACGTCGAACCATCCTGAAAAGATGTGTTGCGACTCTCTATTTTTCATTCAGGTAAATAATAGAGGAGCTGGTGGCGTAGAAGATGGCTACCTTAGATGGTACGCAGAGGAGTTGGTCACATATGATGGTACGTGGTGGAGAATTCTGCAAGCTGTCTTCCACATATGGGCATCTGTGTACTATTTTATGCATAGTGGAATCTGTGTACTACTTTCCGCATATGGGCATCCACAAATTGTCTTCTGCATATGGGCATCCGTGAACCGTCTTCTACATATGGGCATCCGCGAACCGTCTTCTGCATCTGGGAATCCATGAACTGTCTTTTATATATGGGCATCCATGAACCATTTTTATTATATATATTTCTAATGGTTTTCTGATTGGCTGTGAAAAGTATTTTGAATATGGTTCGCTGGGAGGAAATTCATGAACTTCATTCTATATATGGTTTGCGAGATAGATTCTGTGAACTATTTCAGATGCGGGAAGAAGTCCTACAAACTACTTCAGGTGTGGGAGAAATTTCTCTTACACCCTCTAAATTTTTTGTCTAGTTTTCTCTAATCCCATAGATCTTCCCCCTGTTTTCTTCCACCACTAAGATCCAATTATAATTAATTGGGGAAAACATATCTATGGGAATGAAGCACCATTTGTGGAGGCCCATGTACATGTATCTTGACCCATATAAGACTCAGTCAACAAGAGTTTTCATAGGTGTTGTATGCTGTCAGCTTTTACTCATCCATGAACCACATCAGTCCCAAGGATGGTATGTGAGGATTACATCCATTAGATTATTGCTAGTGAAAAAGTTCCACGGAATCTTTGGTTCACAGGTATAAATTCACTGCAAATATTTTCATTCAATGGCTAACACATCATGAGACAGCGCACCTAGTCCATCTGCATATCGGTGGTTCGCATCTTATGCCTTCCGCAAACCTTTCCTGGTAGTCGGTACACGATCAGGCAAAATCCCTTTGAAAATTTTGATTTCTTCAATTTTATTATCATATATGCAATCAAACATGAATCCATCTTCATTACCAATATTTTGGGTGTATTAAAATTCCATTTTCTGAATTTCCAGGACCCTACACTTGTTTAACCACCAAAATGAACTTCCCTGAAATTTCCTCAGGATATGCTTCCACCTAGTTGGTAGCATAGTTCATTGATTGGCCAACGTTGATGTAGTTTGGAAGTAGTACAATGGTTTCCTTGGAGCTTTCCTTCTCTATAATGAACCAAAACTGATAAAGGATAAAGGGTTTCCACTCCTCCTATACCCCCATCTAGACTCTATTAACCACTCTCTTAAGATACTTGAACTGCCTTGAAAAGTGGGAAGGAGTTTATGGATCACTGTAGACATGGTCATTGATCTATGCCACCAGCACTCCACCTCTAAAACATCACATATACTCCTCCTATTCTGATGTTCCTTTTAGGTTATCCACTAAGGGAATAGCCGGTGTTGAAAAGGGGTGTAATTTAAAATTTTCATGGTTACTGATCTGAATGACGATCCTATCTTCATGAATCATCACTATTTGGTTCCAATAAATGGTCATTAGAGACAAATGCATACCGATGCTTACAGGGATGAGGGCATTCAAGAATTCATAACCCCTAAGGTCTGTTGTGATCCAACCAAGTAAGAATTAGAAAATACCCTAGATCCTTTTTGGTTTGATTCCCATCAAAATGAGGCCTAGTATGTAGCAGATCCTTGAAATCATAGGCACCCCCAAAATGACTATATTTTTGGCCCCTAGAATCACTGCCATCACCAACATCCCTAGTTGTATTTCTATATGCATTTCCATGACTAGAAGCATCCAACCTCTCAAAAATGTGGCAAGAAAGGTTGTTCAGAAAAATAGTGGACCCATCTCCCACTATGTTGTTCCCCCATTTGTGATATTTTCCTTCTTCTAGGATCAACCGATATGATTTCAAATTCATCATTTGCAATGTCATTAGGAATAATTTTCCCTAACCCGGAATCCTTAAGTTCATTTCCTTCTTGAAAAGAATGTAAAATCATTCCTTGAAAATAATATACCAATAAAATATGGGAGTATGCCCTATATTATTCTTCATCACCGCCAAAATATGTTGTTCTAGGAGAGGGGTATGCTTCCTATCAATCCAGGTGTTATCTAATGGAAGAAAATCATCATACTAGAATCATTCTAGTGGAATGTCACTAATGCAATGGATGTCCCAAAAAATGATATTGACACCCCTATGAAGATGATGTAAAGTGTTCATATTTGGAGACCATTTCCCAAGTATCCCTCACAGTAACTCTTGTTCAAGATAAAAGTGTAACTATAATGTTCACACTACCTCATAAATCTTAATATGGTGTAGATCCACCCCATACACTTTCCCTGTGTAGTGTACACAATATTCCCATTACCATTATATAGTAAAATTTCCACTATATCTCAATTCCCAATCCTTATGCCATTCTATGATTATTTCCACCATACTACTCCAGAAAATGGTGGTGTAATGGGTAGTGAATTATTCTAACTATGACTTCTCCCATAAGACCATCCTAGTCTGACCGATCAGTGCATATATAAAAATATCTCTATGATCTCTTGTAGGATAACCGTGATCAGTGATATTCTAATGATTGAGATAATCATTGCATTTGAACCACGATCACGGTGAATCTACCCAAAAGGCTTGGATGGTAAGTTTATCTATCAATATGAAATTATACGATGGGATATAGTCAATTAGGGGATAACTCTTTAGTTCCTATTATAGAATATCCATGAGCATATAATTATCCAACATGACCTGCTTATCTTAGGGGATATGAGGATTTCCATTGATATCAGCTCTCTAAGTAGCAGTAGTGGATTCAATCTCAGAAGGATTTTGTTGATCATCAATTTTTAAGTAAGTTTGAAAATGAAAAGGAAGATGAACACATGATGTGAGTTTTGGCATGCAAGTTGGAAGTTCATCGTATAAATTGGTGCATGAAAGAACTATATTATATGTGAAATAATAGATTGAGGCTTATATTTTCACTCAAAAGTGAAAAATTATAAAAACATGAAAGTCAATAAGATTCTAATGCAGAATGTTGAAGGTATTGTACAACACCCCCCCCGCATATTTATTGGTGTGGACATAGTGGTTTATGCATGCCGAAGTGTCTTATACCCAATATCTGTAATTTTTCATGAACCCACAAGAGTGCATATATCTCTTCGTAATTTCTCTAAGAACCCATCCTTATGGTACCCTTTCAACTCAAATTGTATGGGGTCATTTTTTAGTACTAAAATTCTTCCTGAAGTCACACATGACAAAAATTTTGAAAACCGAATCCATCATCCAACTCAGAAAATTATTCCCAGGACAAAAATAAAGGTTTTTACAAGTTTCATTTGTTCATTCATGATTGGAATCCGTGCACAAGAGTCTTGAATGATGAATATGATGAAATTTATTACCCCTTAAATGAAGGCCACTCAAATAGTTAAGGAAACCACATGTAAGACATTAGTTTTTTGCGAAAGACTCTTCTATGCCAAAGGTGACACCAAACATTTCCTTTGACGGATGGAAATTGTGGAAAATGGAGGATTATTTGTGGATGGAATCTTATAGAACTGATATCCTTCATTCCCATCACTGATGATTTTATCTATAAATAAAAGTTTATCCCCCTCTGTTTGGGGTGACTGTCCAAAAGACGAAGTGTAACTCTGTTTCATGTATGACTAATCAACCACTACATCATGAAAACATGGAACCCTCATAAAATAAAATCATGAATGACAGGTTCAATACTGGTCTACTACTGGTTGGGCCTATAATTTTTTAATCCTTTCTCAACCCTTTTTCAATGCATGTCAGGTGTGCACAAAGTCATATCTTGTGTGCACCCTTGACCTTGCATGAAAACCTCCAACATTTCGGGCACCCCTTCTTTTAAGCTTCATTAATTGTATTAGAGCACAATGTTTTATAACCCTTTTCATGAAAAATTACAGCCTTGTGTTCGCCTATTGTGTGAAACCCTCTAAAATTGTGCATAGTAATTTCATGGTCCCTCATGAGATGTCCCCTATGCCTCTAGTTCCTGAATTTTCATACCTTTATCTTCTTAGGATATGTAATCTCATTCCTTTCCCTACTCAACATAGGCATTATAACATGGAAATCATGACTGGACACTCCTTCATATCATTATACCATGGATTTTCTAAATCAATTCCCCTCCCAAAGGTTTATGAGCATTGGATAGGTAAGATTAAGGGGTAAGGAGTGAATTCCCCACATCATAACTTCATAACATATAACATCCCAGTGACAACAACATCATCAACACATTATGTTAAACAGTGTCCTTACTAAATGAAATAAGATAAATATTATCCATGTGTGAGTGAAATGGGATGGTCTTCACACCACCTGCCCTCATTAGGAATGAGTTCCTCCTCATATGGAATTATATCCTCCCCACATGTAATGACATCCTCCTTAGGAATATTCCATTAGTAAGCCCCCCACACCATCTCTCATTGGTACTTCTTTAACAACATGACAATCAGATCTACCACTTCCTATTTTTTCTCACACTGAGTAAGAATCACATGGTCTTAAAAGTTATTATCGACCTTGAAATCATCTCAATCACAAAAATCGTACTTATTCATGGATATAAGCCCAAACCTTTACCCTGTGGGCCACTCCCATGCATCATCCCCAACCAGTCTCAACTCCAAATGACTGATCCAATCTGTAAACCCCAACATACTCACCTTATGGGACTCCTCTGTAGGTGTAATCCCCAACCATTAAAAACGATTTGGAATTTGATTACTAATTATTTTGGATGCGTAGGAAGTATACCTAAGGTCCAAACCTAAAATATGAGTTTTTTCATGATCTCCTCTGGGTCATATCCCGAGATAGATCAGGTCATTCTCCTAGGAGAATGCACCTCCTCCAGGTTTATCATGCAAATTCCATTCATAATCCCCACACTAAATCAATCCAATAGAAACCCTATAATGAAATTATCCATGAATGTGTAATCCATACACCAACCCTCATCAATGCTCCCTTAATTGCACTAGAGTCCTTAATGAATGACGTTAAAATTCATTGATCGGTAATTTCAAATGACCTTAAATTGCAGCATCGAAATATGTGGGTTTTGAACGATGCCTTTTAAACAGGGTATATAGGATGCCTCTATGAGGTTCAATCTAGAAAAAATGCTAAACCATGGTGACCACTCAAAGGGATTTACCTACTTGATCCATTTCAAGGGATGTTCTTATCAACCATCATGGTGTGACATCTTCCCTTTATGGGACACACCTCCTAGATCCACCTCTATGGGGAGTCATGACCACCCATCTTTATAAGACATTGAACCTTGGATTCATCACAATTGGTGTTCCGGCCCAATCCATGGATGTAAAAAATTTCTTCTGATAGATGTACTCATTTGATTTTCCTCTATGGGGTGGTTTGATCAATTAAATCCATCTCCAAAACATGTTAAAATTGTTCCCTGTCGATCTCAACTAGAGGTTCTGATCCATCTCTACAAGACGTTAAACTCATGAACTGACACGAAATAGCCACCTCATGAAAAAAATGGGATGCCTGAGGTGAAATACTTAGAAGATATGTTCCCATGGAATAATATAACTCATGGAAAACATGGTATTCCTAGGATGAAATCTTTGGAACATTTATGTTCATGACATTGGATACCTCACGATCGCCATGGGATTCTTTGGGTTCCACACTTATGATGCCTTCATGGGATTCCCGCCTCATAGGATGAATACATGTGACTAATGTTCCTACTGTACATGCATGCTAGTGATTACCATCATGACTACCATCATGACCAATGGCTGTTTCACTATCAATACCCACTGGAATATCCTAATAGAAAAATCTTAATTAACCAACATCCATAAAGAGATGGTTCTACAAACATGAATTAACTCTATGAGGGAGACCCAGAGTTGGTGAATGGTTCCAAGTTAGAATCCATACTAAGAGGAAACAATATCCTATCATCCCATTTTGATAAAGGATCATACATCACCATTGAAACTGATGAATGTATCCAGCCTTTTGAATGTGGGAATGCATGGTAACAATGCACACCAGTGCACATTAACACACATGGTGACGCGCCCTAACAAAGGTGTTAAACAAAATCTCTTTTTTTGAAGGATTTTGTTTAACTGATAAGAGCATGACTGATTATTCTGTAGGAATATATTTTTATTAACAAAACACCAAATGATTCTATGGATTTTATTTCAATCATTGCCCAAAATTTTCAAGTGTTTGGAACATGATTCCATCTTCATATGAAATTCTCCCAATAAGTCTCCACTACTAGTCCTAAAAAATTATTATCAGCAAACATATTGATGTTACCACCATGGTGATGCCAATGATGTTATGAAACTCCCAACCAACACCACCCAACCCTAAATCAACTTTCCAAATGCATGTTCACTCTATAATTTGTTCTTCAATGAACATTTGAGTGGCAAATTTTCACAAATATAAGAACATTTTGATAATTTTAATGTCGTTTTTTAGGAAATACAATTAAATAAAAAAACTACATTTTAAATCAAATAAAAATATTAATCAAGTTTTCAACAACCACTCTAATGAAATATTTTGAAAATATAAAAAACAAATAATATTTCTCCATAATTGGGAATTTAATTTTCAACCAATATATTTCAATGAGCATGAAAATGATAATACTTGATGAAACATTCATCCTTCCCAACCAAATAAAAATCTATAGAGTATAATAGAAGAATAATTGATGCAAGAACAAAACATGACATATACCTTGATGATTCATGTGATTCAACTAGCATATGATATTAGAATAATGATAAATAAAATGAGTGGAGGTCTATCTTCAGAACCACAAGTGGATCTGAGTGATAAAAGGAAATAAAATTTGAGTACTATAGAACTCCAGAGTGTCACTAGATTAACTAACCCTCAAACTAAGAAACTAAAACCTATTATTGAACTAAAAAATAATCAAGAGAGTATTAAACCATTTGCACCTATTTTTCACAATTTTAAAGAGAATCTCACAAATGATAAAAATTCCTGGAATTATGACCATTCCTTGAATGAAAACCCAAATTCAAAAGAAGGTGCTCTATTTAAAATAACCATGAATTATTGGAAGAGGATGTATAGTCCTTATGTTTCTGAAACCAGTTCTCAAGATAGCCCAGAACAATTTAAGCAACCACTTCCATATCCCAGGAGTGAACCACCTATGAATAAAAGTGATAAAAAGAGTTAGATAAAGATATATTGGAATAATTTAAGAAATTTAAATTTGATAAACCTTTTCTCAATGTTGTGAAGCATATTCCAAGATATAATAACTTTTTGAAAGATATGTGTCCCTAAAACTGGTAAATAAAAATATGTGAAAAATTAAATTTAGAAAAGAATGATTCATCGATGATTTAAAATAGTTTTCCTATCAAATTTGACGCACAAAAACCTTTACCATTCCCTAAAACAAAAGTTAAATGAAAATTAAAAAGTTTCCCAATTAATTTAAATGATTCAATTAATTTTATTTCACATTCTATTTACAAATCTCTACATATTGGAGAGCTAAAATCCTGTAGAATTATCATTCATCTTTCCAACCAATGTGCCAAAAAGTCTACACAAAATATAGAGGATTTTTTAGTTTAGGTTTGTGATAAAAATTTTCCTATGGATTTAAATATCTTGGATATGGAATATTATAGGTTTAGTAATCATGAACCTCTCATACTAGGGAGACCCTTTTTGAAAATTTCTAAATTAATCATTAATTTTCATGAAGGAACCCTTTTAATTGAATAACGAGGAGGTGTTTTCTTCAATATTTATCATTCCATAAAACATAAAATTAAGGATTATTGATTCCCTCAGGTGAAAATGATTGATTGGTATTCTATTGGAATTGATGATTGTGGACCATCTAATTTTTGAAATGTTAAAACTGATTTCAAAACAAATGTAGATAATATAGATGTCGATCTCAAAAATCATTAAAAATATATAAAATAATTAAATTATTATGAAACCTATTTAGAGAGTGATAAACATTATTTAAGACATGAATTCACATTCAAATATATAATTTCATTGAACTACCACACCTATGAGAAGTATTTTCAACAATATTATCATGCAAACCTTTATTTGAACCCTGTTTGAATAGAATATGCACAAGAAAATGAAATTGTTTTAATTGAGTCACATGAAAGTCCTTTAACAATGAATAAGTCCCACCTAATTTAGAGCTAATAATACTACCTAAAAACCTAATTATTAGTTATTTGACGATAATGAACAATTAATAAGCATAATTTCATAATAGTTATCAAGAGACCAATAAAACCAAAATTTAGCAGCCCTTAAAACCGACCAGAAAACTATAGGAAAAATCTACCTAATTTTATAGGAATTAGTAACTCAGTGTGAATGCATAGAATTTTTTTTGGGGGTGGGGATATTTAACCTATGAGATAATTTCAAATAATACTAAACCTAACATTTTTATAAAAGAACTTACCTCCTTATTGGCTACTAGAATTATTTTCCCATCTCTGCTAGTAAATGGGGGATCCCTATCCATGTTTCCCCCAAAAATAAGGCTTTATAATATCAAGTAATGAATTTTGTGAGCTTTTCCATGTTGGTCATGGAAATAAATGGAGAATGTGCACTGATTATTGGAAACTAAATTTTTTGATATGGAAAGACAACTTCCCATTACTCTTTCTTGATCAAATTCTTGAAAGGGTATATAGAATAACCCAATATTGTTTACTTAATGGATTCTATGGTTATTTAAAAATTCATATTATTCCAAAAGATCAACTGAAAACCACATTAAAATTCTCCTTTAGATCCTTTTCTTATAAGAGAATGCCCTTTAATTTATGTAATTCCCCTTGAACTTTTTGAAGGTTCATGATGAGAAATTTATCTAAATATATAGAAACATAATTGGAATTTTTTATTGATAAATTAACTGTTTATGGATCATCATTTGAATGTTTTTTGAAAATTTTGACTCATGTTCTTGAAAAATACATTTATAATAATCTTATACTCAATTATGAAAAATGAAATTTCATAGTAGATAAGAGGATTTTACTTAGTCATGTTTTGTCTATTTATGGAATTCAAGTTGCTCAATTGAAATTTGTTTTCATTTATTATTTTTTATATTAAAAATTAATGAGAAATTTGAGTTCTTTCCTTAGTCATGTAGGTTTTTATACGATATTTATAAATTATTTTAGTAATTTTTCATTTCATTTCACTAGATTTCTCTAAAAAGACTCAAAATTTTTATTTGATGAAATATATAAACAATAATTTTGGGATATAAAAGAAAATATGATAAACCTTATCATTTTTCAATAACTAATGTTGAAATTTCCATTTGAAATCATGAATGTTGTGCCTGATTTTTCTCTAGGGGCAATTTTTAGTCAAATTAATGAAAATAAATATAATATGATTACATATGCTTCAAGAAATTTAGATCAAACCCAATGAAAATACACAAAAATGACGAGTAAGTTATAAGTATTGTATGTAATATCCTAGACCTGGGTGACACTATACGGTGCCTCATTCCTAGTTGGTTACATGGACTCAAGCGCATCTCTCAAAATGAAAGATGCTTTTAACTAGCATCAAGGGACTAGGGTGTATCCATGGGGAGACTATTCCCTTTTTTTATAGTGTAACATAGTGGAATAAATAATAAATATCAACAAAAGAAATACTAATAAAAATTTATAAGCAGTATGAAAAGAATCTAAGACTTTAGGATGAGTAACCTTCCATTGTAGAAGCACAATAATAACCAACAGGTATATATATGAACAATGTTAAAAAAAATTAAATTTAAAATAATAATCATGTCATGATTATAAAAATCATCAAAAACATGTATAAGTTTATTAATATAATAAATTTATCAAAATAATTAAAAGAATGAAATTAGAAATCTCCAGATATCATTACGAGCCTTATCTCGGTCTTGTTCTCCCCTAATCTTAATCATTGAAGATGGAAAATTGGTTAGACATGAATTAGGTTCCAATGATCATTTCAATAGAAAATGTACACTGCAAGCCCAGAAAAACTATATACAAGGGGTAGTAAGGCCCAAAGAGTCCCATGTAATCAATATCCAAGGAGTAATCTCATCCAAAGTGTCCATTACTGCTATCAAGATCCATATAATGGAGTAAAAGGAATCTAATGTAATTACTCAAAAAAATTTCTATTTATTAATTCAAATGATTTCTAATTCCATGTGGTTACCAACTCATACTAAAATTAATAGTTGACATTTAATCAATGAATTTACCCAATCATTAATCAATTCAAATTTAATTATATTCAAAAATTTTACCCCCTCATTTATTATTTCACATTTAACTTGTTAAACAAATAAACATCATGAACCACATGGAAAATGAGGCATAACATCTCATAATCAATAAATCTGGTTTAATTCATATATAAATGGGATTCCTCTAACTATGAAATCTCAAACACACACCACATGGGTGGTATAACAAGGGGATATCTGAAAGGGTCACCACTTAGGTGACCATTATTGGGGGAACAACCTCCAAGAAGTCTCAAGGAATTGGTGGTAATCCTTAAATGGTTCCATTACATTCAATTCATTTTTAGGTCCACACAAAAAATTTTGGTGGGTGGCACAATGACAACGAGCTCTAAAAAGGACCAAAAACTCAGGAAAAGTATATAACTCATACAGTAGGTCCGTAATATAGTTCTAGTCTAGTACTAGATTATGATTCGATCCATATTAGATTAAAAATGAAGAATAGATGAAGATCCTTGACATATGGAATATTATCATGCACCTAAATAACTACACCGATCTAAATATTATTTAAGAATGAAAAATAATTAATTCCTCATCAGTGAAAATCCAACAAGACTAATGGTGCTCAATTCTATGTTGAGATAAAGAATCATTAGAAAAGCCTATCCCATGGCATTCTATGGATCTCCCATGCCTCCCTGCAATCCGTGAAAGGTGAATGAAAAGGGATTTATATTTTCAATATAATTTAGGTTGAAATTGGTCATTTCCAAATTTTTAACTAAGATGTATGACTTTGCTACACGGTTGGAAAAATTATTACCCAATCATGTTCCCTCAGTTGTGTTTATGGGGGACCCATAGGATTAGTGGACACAATTTGACTAACCATATACAAACCATCAAAAACATCACTTTCAAAAAAATAAGTGCACCAGTATGACAGTGCACCTATATCCATACTATTTCCTCAAATTGTTTTGGGATCCCCATTCTCTCTCCATAGGTCTTGAATGGTTAGTAATATTTTGTGAACTGGCTCACACTATTTTTACTAACTATGAAGCCTACCCATTTTTTCCTAAACACTAGGTCTTAGGCTTTAAAAAATCCTTAAACACCCCTAAAGCACTCGTGACATCAAATGGTGTTCAAATAAGGCTTTAAAAATCATTTAAACAAAAATTAGATGTATTTTACCTTGTATGAAAACCCACGATCTTAAAGTCTTCCCCCTTAAATCAATTCATCGTCAAATTTCCCTCTCAATGGCGGTCAAGAATCACCTAAAAATAAAACCTTCCACTAATAACGTGTGTCAGCCTCTCAATCCCAAGTCCAATATTGTAAATGGATATTATTCCACATAAATCATACTAGATTAATTGATGAGACCCAAATAACCTTCATGATTCTATTAATGATACAAATCAGATGCTCTTCTAAGGAATCATATACTTTCAACTCCACCACATCTAGATTTAGTGTATGAGATGGATATGAGTGATAACAGTGTAGCTGAGATACATGGAAGAAATCATTCATGGTCTAATAACATTGAAGTAACTATGACCAATTGGATACCCACTTGACCCTCTCCAAAATCTCAAATAGCTCTACATATCATGGTAAAATACTACCCTATCTCTTGATCCATTATTGTCTCGACCTCAGTGAGATACACAAAAAGGCATGATCCCTGACCTTGAACTATAAATGTTATCTAAGTTTATCATAATATATATATATATATATATATATTCACACTTTTCTTTATCGATCCCCTTTCGAATAAACTATACCTACTTAAAATTATCCTACATGAAATATATTCTCGGTAATGTTTCCTCACCTAACTCTAACTGGTAGAGGGGTGATTGGGATGGCATACTATACAAAGCCTCAAAAGGATTCATAAATATATAAACCTAATAACTGTAGTTGTAGGAGTAGTCAATTAGGGTTATATGTCTCTTCCAAAAGCACCCAAAATTAAAGACACATTCTCACATCATGTCCTCAAGAACTTGTGTTGTACCCTCTGAATAGAAATTAGTCTGAGGGTGGTATATAGTGCTTAGAAGAACCTGTATACCCAACACCCTCCTCAAACTCTACCAAAAACAATATGTAAACCAGGTATTACTATCCGAAATTATAGTATGATGGACCCTATTAAGTCGTACTATATCACAGATATACAATATTCCAACAACATCCATAATGAAGGTCTCCTTGATCAGTTGGAAATGTTCAAACTTCATGAGCTTGTCAATATCAACCAAAAAAGCATAACTTATTTAAGGAGAACTCAGAAAACCGATCAGTAAATCCATCACAAAATCATACCATTTCCAATTGAGAATAGGTAATTTATATAAAATCTTAGATGGTCACTGATGTTCCACATTCACCCGCTGATAGGTTGAACACCTCATAAAAAACCAACTAAATATTGCATTATTGATGGCCACTAGTACTGATGGAATAATTCATGGTACACTATGGTGACACCAAGATGTAATGCCAAAATAGAGTCATGAAACTCTCACATAATCTCCTCATGTTTGTCACACTATTCTGTAATACAAGTCTCCAATTGCATCTAAGAGAATAAGGTTATAAGATTCCACCTACTAATGTACTTTAGATCTACCTATATTTTATTCCTAAAGCCCAGTGCATCTGCCACTATGTTGCCTTTTAAAGGCATATATTCAACCTTGAAGTCAAAAGATTGTAGGTACAAAACCCAACTTCTTTGCCTCATATTCAGATCAAGTTGTGTAAATATATACATCTGGCTTGTATGGTCACTGTACACCATAAAATTATCTCCTAGTAAACAGTTTCAACAACAATGAATATCATGAACAACTATTTCTAACTCAAGATAGTGTGTCGGATAATTCCTCTCATGTGTCCTTAACTAACAAGACTTGTAAGTAAGAACTCTTTCCCTATACATCTAAACTACTACAAGACCAATACATGATATGTCACAATACACAGTCTAGATTTTGATATACTCTAGAAGAATTCAGACTAGTGTTGATTTCAATACCCCTTTTATATTCTGAATGTCTATCTCATAGTTATATTTCTCTAAAAACATCACACCATTCTTAGTCATGTTTATCAGCAGTTCTTGTAAGCATGATAAGTCCACTATGAATCACATATAACATCTTCCTAGTTCTAATAAACATTAAATTTCAAATACGTTTTTTGGATGATTGAAGGAAACTAAATCTATTACATTATATAGGTCAACTGATACACCTATCTCTGAGACAATATAATCCAAGAAGTGAATATTATCTATCCATAAGAAGAAGTTTTTGAGATTAGTATATAAATAATGCACTATCAATGTATCAAAAATGATCTCAAGATGTTTTACATGGTCATATTGATTGTGACCATACTCAAATATATCATCCACAAAGACCACCATAAATGAATCTAGATAATGATGGAGCACTCGGTTCATGAGCTCCATGATATAATTTGGCACATTTTTGTGACCGAACGTCATAACCAGATACTCATATAGATCATACCCACTAAAAAATGTTATATGAGATATGTCTTAAAGTTGAAAATTCCCCTAAATATATATGGATCTCAAATAAATTTTCAAGAACACCTGATCACCTAGAAGTGGGTCCAAAAGTTCATCTTTATATTCCAATGGATACCGCTTCATAATTATCAAATGTTTTAATTAATGATAATCCAAACATAGCCTAAGTTCACCATCCACCTTTTTTCAAAAAGAACTTGTAAACCCCACATAGAATTATTGGGTTGAATAAACCCATTTTCTTACTATTCCTCTAGCTACCTATTGAGATCTTATAACTCTTTCATAGCCATCCTATAAATAAGAATGGATTATCATGTATATCCTGACACTATTTTTTTGGATAAATCCACCAATCACTCAGGAGGTAAACCAGAAAGTTCAGTCAAGAAAACATTACTGAAATGATCTACCATTGAAGGGAAATCTTCCATACATGCTTCTTGGTCATCCAGATACAAACTATAAATATGGAATATAATCCAAAAAATCCCACAATGCTATGGTATAACTCTAATCTCTTGTATATCTCATTCATCCTTATGGATATAATTCCACCCTATGGTGATGTGGAGGTCACCCTCTAGAGATAGAAATAAATGAAGAATCTATAAGTAACTATCCTTTCCATCCTGAGTATGATTTAAAACCCCATCATCTTATGGAAAAAAATATTCTAGACTAAGTGACACCCATCAATCTCAGTGGTTCAATCAGTGCACTGAAGTCCATCCTTCATTCTGATCCCCAACAGAGTTTCTAGCTTCATAATGCCCTCAGAAAACTATACCCTGATACCAAGGCTCTCCACCACAGCTACACATATAAAACTACGTGATGTACCAATATAAAAAATAAAAGATACATTAGTAGACACTACTAGTATTATACCTCTCATCATATATGGCCAATCACCCTTCTCCATGGGGGTAGGATATACAGAATATATTTGGCCATAACCATGGACCTATGACACAACCTCACTACTTAGAGTATTCCCACTCTATTGTGTTGGTACAACTGGTGCCTGGATACCTCATACATGACCACAACCTTAGCCTAAATGAATTTTACTACTCTATATCATATCCTGAAGTGGAGTTGTGAGTCTTTCTCTTGAGCATGGTGTTGGAGTTGACCCCTTCCACTAACTTCTGGAGAGAATGTCCTAAAAAAATGCTACACATGGCCCCTCATACCAAAAGCTCTATACTCGATTGGGTTATGGTGACACTAATTCCTTATTTGTCCTCATATACCAAAATAATTATAGAAGAGTGAGCTACCAATACTCACAGCATGTCTGGTACTCATCTCATTTAAATCCTAAAAACATCACTTCTTTCCATTGAAATTTGAACCACTTGGCCGAGATACTATGCTTCTCTACTATTTACCCCCATATTCCCTAAGATTTTACTCTGTAATCACTATTTGATTCACTAACTTGTTAAATTTTTTCAACATGAACATATTGAACTAAGATAAAACAATAATTCAAAAAACTTCCTTGAAGCATCTCTCTATTGATAGATCATCATAAATGTATGTATGCACAAAAAACTAAAACACTATAAATCATGGTGAATACAACATAACTGTCATGGAACCCTACTCCAGAGGAATGAACTTTATGGAACACTCTAATCTCAGGGTCTCAGTGTATATGTAGTCATAAAACTGGGTTTGGAAATCAATCTAAACCCTATCTCGTAGTCTACCATTTGGGTCCACTAAATCCCACTAGTTATTTTTTACTCCATATAGCATATGATTCACTTGCTTCACTCTCATCTCAAGAGGTTTCTTAAGATGCCTGAATATCGATAGAGTAATATCAAGCCACGTCTATGTAGCTTATGGACCACCACCACCTGAAAACATTGGTGTATATTGTTTTTGGAACACACAAGTTATCTATTAGATATATAGGGAAGTCTAATATGATCTCCAAAAAGTATGCATATAGAGAAAAACCCCTTCATGGAACTATGCCACTGAACTTTCATTTGGTAAAGCTATTGGTGCTTAAGCTGGAACTATTGGAGGATCCACGAGTAGCCCAAAGACTACTGCCTCTTTAGCATTGTTCATAGACACCCTCCTGGAATACGAGTGGAAGTCATCATGGTGGAATTACTCAAAAATTCCAAACACACATCTTATAAAATATTGATACTAAAGTTCACATCTAAAAGCGTAAGAAATTTCAAAAATTTCTTATAAATAGAACATACTACACCACCTGCTCATAATTCCAAAATTGTTAAAGGAAATGGTCGTAAATTCCACTAGAGACACTACATCTTTCCCACTCAAAATTTTGGTCTAGGTTGAGTTATCTATTTCAGAATTTGATTTCCATTTTTTCATGTCATTAACATTTATCATATAAATGGATGATCCAAATGGTTCATTAATTCTAATCCATAAGGGCCCATACTCCCCATGAATTGAAATATGAAATCCACTCAATTAATATAATAACACATTACAGTACATGTGACTCATGGTCCATGACTAAATGTGCCATCATAGGATGCATAAGGTTTCTTATATATCCTTATCTAGAAAAACTATTTGGATCACGAATGGAACTCTAAGTACAAACCATGTTTTCGAACTCCCATCTCAAAATTTTATATCACAACATTATCAATATTACATAATGAACATATCACATTTTAATGTAGTGAAGAAATATACACGATATGGAATAACATAATGCCCGATATTTTCAAGTAAATAAAATAATGAATGAGATGAAATACCCTCATATCATTGGGTTTAAACAAAATAGAACCCAAAATCCTATCAAAAATAACATCAAAATTCAAGTGCATCAACCAATGGTTGAATGAAATCAACTCTAATAATTATAATCTAGAAAAAAAACATCCATTGAAGGTAATTTTTCTTTTTCTAGTACATAGGTTAGATACACATAGGCACAACTCATTACCAAATTCCAATACTATCAAATCCTTATCTATTTATTCCAAATAATAATACATATAAGAAAACCCATATGATACCACCTTTTAACATCTCAGACTAATATTTCATTTTACGGTGCCCCAATCCCATTTGGTCACATGGCCTCTAGCGCATCTCCCAAAACTCTACAAGATTCTGACTAAAAGCAATGTACTATTGTGTTTTTATGGGGAGACTATTCCCACTTCTCAGTGTGTTACACAATGGCAGAAATCAAACATATCAATAGAGAATGTAGTGATAACAATTCATAAGTATCAGGAATAGACACAATGACATTCTTACCAGTAACCCATCGTAGAAAAAGTAGAATAATAATGAATAGGTATATATATAAATAACTCTATAAGGAATATAATTTATAATAATTATCATGTAATGTGTCTACAAATCATCCAATATTTATATATATATATATGCATCAGTACAATACATGTATCAAAATTCCAAAAAGACCAAAAAGCACTATCTCTAAATAGCATCATGATCCTCAACTTGATCTCATGCTTCATTCCTCCTAAGAATGGAATAATGTCAAACATCGAACTGTGGGATATTTCCTCAATCCCTACCTGAATCCATATAGTCTTTATGGGTACCTAGAAGATGTATGAAAAAGGTATGAGATATAATCCTAGTATATCACCACCCATAGTTTCTATAAAAAAAATATTGGCTATTCAATATAAGTATAGCATAGTTAAAATATAATAGGTATGTTAGTGCTAAAAATGAAGTTCACAAGGAAAATATCACCAAAAAGGTAATACTACACAACCATACTAGGTTCCCTACAAAAACATGTGTCAAGCTCCAAAAACAATGGAAAAATAAATCATAAAGAAGAAGACATTGTAACCTACCCCTATACACAATATATCATATCAACCACATCCACACTATATAATCCAGAGTGTCACATTTACCACAACTGAGCCATATAATCAAAATTGTATGACCCCTAGGGGCTAGATCTAGGGTATAGTGAACCAAGGAATCCTTGTCGAGTCCTGGGAGAATCATTATGAAAAATAGGTTAGGCATGAATTAAGGGCCACAGAGCATTTCAACACACTATGTCCATTGTGATCCCAAACAAACCAGATCCAAGGGGTGTCATGGCCTAAGAAATACCATAGAATAAAACCCAATAAAAAATCTAATCCATGGATTCCAATACCACTATCAATATCCAATGAATAATATTCATGGAATCTGTTGGAATCATTAAACATTCTTACCATTAATCAATTCAAAAAATTTATAATTCCATGATTTTACCCACTTATATAAAAATTAAAATTTAGCATTCAATCAATGATTTTACCCACTCATATAATAATACACATATAATTAAATTCCATGAGTTTAACCACTTATATATCATTTCACATCATAGTAGTTAAACAAATCAACATCACGTATCACATGGAAAAAGAGGAAGAACATATCATAATCAATCAAGTCAATTTAATTCATATATAAATGGGATTCCTATATCTAGAAAACCTCAAACACACACCTTATGGGTAGTGTAATAAAGTTTAATCTCAATGAATCACTACTTGTGTGACCTTGGTTGGGGATACAACCTTCAGAAAGTCTTAAGGAACTAGTGATCACCACTAATAGGTTCCAATATGATCGATTTAAACATTCCATTCCCTTTTAGATCCATGACGGAAAGTCCTCTTGGAAGCATAATGACAATTGTCTCTATAAAACACCAAACCACTTGGGAAAATTATAGACCACCTATAATAGATCTATAGTAGAGTTTTTATCTAATTTCATCTTCTAATTCGATCCAGATCAAAAGAAAAAGAAATAAAAGATGAATAACCTATAAGTAGGGCATATTAGCTTACACGTAAATAACATGTCCGATTCAAATTTAAACAATGAAGAGACCAAATGGAATGGAATACTCACCTACAAGAATAAAACATGACCAATGGAACTATATTTCATGTTTAGATGGATAATCAAAGTAAAATCCTATCCCAAGGCCTTAAAAAGAGACCCCACGCCTCCCAGATATCTACAAGGGGATAATGAAAGTGAATTTAGGTTATTAATAGATTATTTGAAAAAATTTATCATGCCCCTATTTTTAACTAAGTTTTATAGTTTTTCTGTATAGTTTTCCAAGATTTCCACAAACTATGTGCCCTCTACTGTGCTAAGGGGGAACAACCAGGCCCACTACATATGATTTGACTAACCCTATAAAAATCGTGAAAAAAATCTATTTCAAAAATATTAGGCGCTCTTGCATAGGCGTGAACCTCCATCTACATAGTTTTCTTAAACTGTATAGGATACCCATTCCCTCTGAATAGGTCTCATATGGTTATTAATACCATGCAGTTTTCCCTACACTTTCTACTAACCATGATTTCTACTTTTTTTTTCAAAAACATTAGGTTTCAAACTCCAAACAAGCCTCAGACACAACCAAAACACCCATTAACTCATAGTTTATTCAAATTTGGCCAATAAAACAATTAAACCGAAATTATAAAGATATATAACTCATATAAAAACCAAATATATACATTGCATTTGTTTTAGATAAATTTAGATGTTATTAGTTCAGCTTCAAACTGATTGTTTTCATGGACCACTCTACAATCATATTTTTTATGAAGAAAAATTATGGAAAACAATAAATTTTATATGGATATTGTTTTTATAGTAGTTTCATTTTAATATGAAAGATAATAAAATAATTGAAGACCTATTTTACAATAATTCTAGTATAATACCTTCTATTTTGAATAGAAAAATTCAGATCTGTATGAAAATTAATTAAAAATTTCTAGAAGTGGAGTTATATGATTTGAAGAGTGAAAGAACATGGTTTGGTAACATGAAAAATTATTTGTCTGCTAACGAAGTCCCCCAATATTTTTTGAGAAGAAAATTGTTAAACTTGTGAGCGATTCAAATAATTACATTTAGGGTGATCCATACATATGGATTGTTTTTTGTTATCAAATGATTAGAAGATACATTCTAAATTATAATTTTCAATCAGTCCTACATTTCTTACCAATTTTAGTTTTTGAGTACGATTCATATCCTAATTAACTATAATAAAATTGATTTTTTCAAGTTTGTATTAGCTCACAAATTTTAGTGATACTTTTTAATTTTGTATAGCCTATAAAAACTTTCAATTTCAAGTTAACATGGACAGAATGAATGAGATGCCACAAAACCACTTTTTTATGATGTATTTTATATATAGGGTATGGATTTCATGGAGCCTTTTCCAAATTTTGTAGGACACATTTATATTCACATGAGACTCATCCTAGTTGGTGAGGACTTCTTAAGTGCATCCAGGAGACCCGAGATCAAATCCTGGTATAGGCTAATTTTTGGGATGGCAGTAGTAATGTAGCATGAACTGTGCTGTATATTAGTAGGTATTGTAGCATGCTATATTTGGAACTGTAGCAGTCAAGAATATTCCCCCGTTTGGGATTTCGGGTAACAGATTTGGTCTCTGAGTCCTTTAAGGCCTCTGGGCCACTGATTTGGTCCCCATTTTCTTTAAGGCCTTCGGGCCACCCAATCCTTCAGTTCTATAATGCCTTAAGGCCACCTCAAGACCTTTGGGCCACCTTAAGTGATGATAAAAACCAAAAAACCTACAAAGAACAAGATTCAGAAGGAGGATGAGCAAGGATATTTCACCATAACAGAAGCTAAACGGGTTGCAAGAATGAAAGGGTATGGGACTTATCATCGGGACAAGCCAGTGCAAGCATGGAAAATCCTTGCAGAATAGCCATGAGAAGGTGTATAGCTAATTTCATGATAAATATGTGGGGGAGGAGAAGTTCTAAGTAGTTAGTTTGGGTTTTAATTAATGTTTTAAGTCTACAGGTAATGAATTCCTCTAAGGCCTACTGGTCATGTAATACATACACCTGTGGGACTTGTAAGGGTTCTACTTCACCCCTTTAAAGGTGGACTATCAAAAATCAACAAAAATGAAAGCCTTTGGGACATTGGAGGTCGGATTAATTTATATATTTCTTGTTTTTTGATTATGTGTCTAATAAGGTTGAGGAAATTCCCTCTAGAGTTGATGATTACAAAACTATATCCATGTCTTTGAAAGGAAATATATTTTCTTGATATGGATTTATAATGTTTTTTATCCTTGGTCAAGGTACCTACTTTTTTAATAAGTCATTGGAATAACTTTTAATGAAATATGGATTTCAGCATAGGGTATTTACACCATATCACCCTCAAACAAATGGAATGTGTGAGCTATAAAATAGGGAAATCAAACAAATTATAGAAAAAACTGTGACCATAAAAATATTGGATTAGATTTTAAGTCTAAATAATTCACTTCAAGCCTCTAGAACTTCATTTAAAACCACAATTGGAATGTCACCATTTGGATTAGTCTATGGAAAGGAATTTCACTTTCCTATTAAGTTAGTACCCAACTATTTTTGTAATGTTAAAACATCTTACATGAATTTCTCTTTCACTGGAAAAAAATAAAATTTATTTGTAATAAGATAGAGGAGACAAAAAAAATTAATAGAAAAGATCTGGGCGTTACAAGTAAATATATAAATCTTTTGATAATGGAATGAATCTTAATTAAAACATCATAGAAGGAGATAAACTCTTTCTATTAGAATCTAGATTGAATTTGATCTTAAGAAAATTTCATTCCAAATGGATATGAACATTAATTGTTACACATGTTTTTCCTTCTAGTGTTATATAGGTAAAATAACTAGAAAAATGGATTATATTTAATGTCAATGGGAATATGTTTAAACTATTTAGAGATAATTTTAACTAACCTACAAGGGATATCAATCTTCAAGATTCTAAATAAAATTAAATCTAGGTAGTGTATTTCCTATTACCATATTTTATTCAATGTTTATAATTTTTTAATTTCATTTTATCATATAAAACAATTGAACCATGATAAAAATTCAAAAAATAAGTGCGGGTGGTAGAATATCCAAGTAGATTATGATTCTATTTTTTTTAATTTTTGTTTTTATTTTTCTATCAATTTTTGTCTGTTTTTTAAAATTTTAGTCTATTTTTTAAACTTGTGATAAAAAATTATTATCTTTTTCATTATTAAAACCCATGTAAATGTGTTAACATTTATATACCATCAAACCAAACATAAATTAATGATGAAAATGAATTTGTTTCATGTTCAACCCTTTTATAATTTCATGAAAACCATATTCTTTCTAACCTCATTGCACATCTCACTGCTTTTATTTTTAAAATCACCTTATCATGATGCTTATGAACCATTTTTGATATATTCCTTACATCACCTCATTTCTTTATAACAGCAATTTATTTTGGCTTTAACCATAATTATATTTATTTATATCATAAATTGAGGGTTGAGGTGCTTTTGTTTTAAATTATTGCGGCATTTATTTGTATATAAAAACAATTTTTTCAATAGAATATTTTAGATTTGATAAAAACCTATACATTTGAAAATTTTATTCATTATAATACATGGTCATCCCAGTAGGTTTCCACATTAAAATCCAATTTCCCCACATAACATAATCTATAAGTGAAAATGAAAAATCTTGTTAAACTTAAGTATGGGGGAAGTTGATTTTTGGTGTGATACATAATTTTGCGATACATTGGTTGAAAAATAATAATCATAAGTGATGTTTTATCTTTTTAAAAGTTTATTCTATTGAATGTTAGGACTTTATGAATCTTTTAAGGAAAAAAATAAAGTTGTACCTCTATGGATATTTCAAACACAACTAGAAAATGAAGCTACTGCCATGGAAATATAGCCATGGTTTTAAAACTGTGGCTATAGGTGGCTATATCCATGGTTTTAAAATGATGACTATAGGTGGATATAGCCACAGTTCTATGCCCTATAGCCACAGTTTTCAGAACCATGGTTATAGCCCATGGCTATTGCAATGGTTTTCAGAACCGTTGTTATAGCCTAAGGTTATTGCCAAATTTTTGTGGACTATGGCCACAGTTTTCAAAACCATTGCGATAGGCGTATTTTTTCTAATCCCTATTGCCACGGTTCTCCAAAACCGTGGCTACAGGGTTTCCGTGCTTCCACAAAAACTAAAATTCAAGCAAAAAATTTGGTGGGAAGCCTGACCGCTACAGTCTTGATGCTATTCCCATGGTTTTTTAATATATATTTCATAATATATATATACCCGAATTGGGGTGCTGTGTAGTGGTAATTGTATTGGATTGCAAAGTGGAGGTGATGGGATCGAAACCTGCCAGTGGCATTTTTGATTTAGGTTATTTCCATAGTTTTCTAAGGCTATAGCCACGGTTAAAATTGTGACTATATGTCAACCGCCATAGTGGATAGTTTGGAGGTCTATTTACACTAT
Organism: Viscum album; assembly: GCA_963277665.1. Classification (NCBI taxonomy): domain Eukaryota; kingdom Viridiplantae; phylum Streptophyta; class Magnoliopsida; order Santalales; family Viscaceae; genus Viscum; species Viscum album. The sequence goes on along the minus strand of OY728131.1, from coordinate 1,219,869,432 downwards.
TTTGAAAACCGTGGCAATAGGTTGGGACCAACATCCATGGCGATGGTGGTCACGATTGGCCATAACCATGGCCATAGCTTGTGTCCATGGTTTTGGGGTCTATTGCCATAATTTTGAACCATGGAAATAGCCCTTTTTCTAGTTGTGAAAATTGAGATGAGAAATAACATTTTTTCTAATAAAATGTTGATGGTGTGGGATTTCCATGAGATTTTCATGATTTTAAGAGATAATTCTATACTAAGGGTGTGAGGAGGAGTCCATACTTGAGAGAAAATTAGAATAATAAAATTTTACATCAAAAAGAGACAAACCCTCCTTTTTAGACCTCAAGAAATTTAAGACCTAAAAACTACCTACCAAAATCCACTAAACAACCCTAAAAATTCCTCTGGATAAAAACATTTTCTAGAAACGCAACAGGTGCATATTATAACTTTAATCAAGATTATGGAGATATTTTCATGGTTTTCAATGGGAATATCCTTATTGAAAATATATATTTCAATGATGAGTGAAAATAAATGTAAGGTCAGGTTTTTGTGATCATTGGAGGAATAATAAAGTAGAAATGTATTTACTAAGATGAATGGAGATCGTGAAATTATTTTTTTGTATAGGTGTGATATATTTTGTTTCTTGGTCATAAATTGGTAGATCTCATGGGAATGTTTTCTGAATTATCCTAGGTTTTGTTTTCATTTGTACTTGTAGAAGAGTGAAGGTTCTAAGTGTGGTGGAATTTATAGAGCTAATATATCTAAGTCTTTTCATTTGTATTTCAATGATTCAGTTCTCCCCAATTTACCAAATTATGCTTATTATTATTATTATTATTCATTTTTGGATTTTTTGAGCTTAAAATTAAAAATTGAATAATCTAATAATTTTAGCTATTTTCTACCACTTATGTATTTAAAGAATAACATTTTCAATAATGATCCTTAATTAGTAATTATTTTTTTTATATTCTTCTTTTATTTATGGTCTTTAACTTATTCAAATGGAACCAGTTTCAATTCAAACTTAATGGGTCCAAAATATAACTATCAATGTGGTAAATCATTTTGGATGAAATAATTATACACTCCTAATTAAATGAAGCATATCTTAGGCTAAAAATAAAAAAGTTAGTGATTCAAGTTTAATTCTAAATATAAATCATGGTTTCATTATCATAAAATTTAAGTGCAAAATTCACTCATTAAGGATCCATTGCATGTGTCAAAGTATAGAAAGATAAAATGTCTCTTCGGCAAAAAAAATAGCTTTTTTAATGTGGGGATGGATTTTATTACATATATCTAAATGATTTAAAATTTCTGAATAAAGATAAAAAAATATTGAAAAAATATTTATAGGAAATCTAGTTGATATTTTGTAGGGATACGGGAAAAATAGATCACAATTTAGATGTATATAAAATGGACTGTAAATTTTCCACCCCTGCTATTTATATTTCCATCTCAATATTTTTTAATGTGTTGTTTTTGGATAAATAGATCAAGGAGTGGGTTTTGATTGATATTTTTCTGAAGATGTTTTTCATTCTTATTTCAATGGAAGGAATTTATAATAAAGGATCTTCTCAAATGATTTCAGGTTAAACAACAATTGGTTGTGGATGAAAAAAAAACAAAGTAAACACTCTTCTGAGTTTTGATATTCATGTGTAATCACTTTTTAATTTATCTCTAACTTATATTTATGATTTAAAAAGGTCATTTTATTTCTAAAATACATTTTTCACCATTCTTTTAATGTTTTCCCCAACTTATGGAGTAAAATAATTGACTACTCTCTTTAAATTTCTTCAGGGTGGACTTTCCTTGAGCATAATGATTTAGATTTTGTTTGATTATTTGGAGGTATTCAAGTAATTGAAACACTTTTATAGAAGTAATCAAAATATTATTTAGGTATCGATATGATGTCCATATAAACTAGGATGTTCATATTTTGGTCATTGGATGGGAATTGGGAAATGCTTTTGGAAATATTTTTAAACAAAGAAGAGAGTAGTGTGTGGAGGTTCTAAGATTTTCTACAACTGCTGTTTAAAATATGACTTCACACTCTTTTATTTCAATTTTTTTAAATTATATTTCACTTTATTTTCTATTTATTTTATTTATTGTAACTTTTAATCAATTCCATAAAATTTTATTCCAAAAAAATAATTAAAAGGGGATAGTTTTTTATCTCAAATTGCAACCTCATCAAGAGACAATATAGGGACTACTATATTGTATTTTCTGGGGAATAAATTTTTTGATTGTTTTTTTGTGACAAAAAACCATACATAACCATTTAATTACTCTATTAACCATTTGTCATGTGCTATTTTTTTACTTATAATTCATTCAATTTTAATGGGATGAGGTTATTTCCATAATAAATCATAATAAGACTCAAGGGAGATAACTATATATATCCTATAACAAACCAATAGTGTTTATTCTTGGGGTAATCTTCTAGATTATAATTTTTCCTCAATGTGAGTAAATATAGATTTCTATCATGAGGTTCCCATATTATTCTGATTTTAATATTAAAGAAATCAAACTAGACTTTTTGACCAGAGATGCATTTCATATAGAAAAAACATGGGTTACAGAACCCAATTGCATGATTAATTCTATTAAAAAAGTGAAATCCATATGAGGGATTAATAAAATATAACTGGTATAAAAATGTTTATATGATAAGTATGAGGAAATTAATGTCAATGTAAGGCATCACAAGAACTCATTACAAACATTTACAGACAGATACCAAGATATCTTTGAAATTCATTTATTTATAATTTAGAAAAATCAATTAAGATTTAGTAATAATTATTGGAAAAATATGGAAATAATGTTATAGTTATATAACATTATCTACTTAGAGGTTTGAGACTACATAACAATAAAAAAAATTAGGCTTTAACCGTTCCCATGATCATCAATTATCTCTAAGAAACCATTAAAATAAAACCCCATAAATAAAAGAACCTAATCACACCATCACCATAACCAAATAACAATAGAAAATCAATATAAAATAAATTATATCAATTTCTAAAATTACCCTAAAAATATAGAAACCAAAAAAAATAATGATGTTAAGAAACATCCTTAAATTTCACACTATAAACTGAGGAAAACAAGATCAATTATTACCCCAATCGAGTTCCACAGAAAGAGAAATGGGAATAGAGTATAACACCCACGCAAGCCTCTTTGAGACATGTTTGGAGAGAGACCCATGTATTTTGATTATTTCCACATTCTTTAAATTAATTCACCACCAAATCCATTTTTCTAGAAAATTAAATTACAATAAATGTGAATATGTTAGAAGGTGAGAGTAAGAAGTAAGATTGCCTTAAATTTCTACATAAAAAAGACCCATGAATCCTTTTTGAATATAGTGTAAAAATGGAAGGGAAAGTAGACCTTGAAGATTTCGTGGGAGGGATTCCATGTGGATGATAGATTGAGGCTCAAGGGAGACCTCCATAAGTTATAAATAGCTGGGGATAAACGACTAATGTTCCCCCATTTCAAAAAAATATCTCTAGGATACTAGATACCAATATTAGGGCTAATAAGTACCTTATGATATCTCCATGCTACCTTATCCTCTAGAAAATATAGTGGGTTATTAGTGGAAGGACACTCAGTACCTTGTGGAACCCATAGTTTTATGTTTTTAGTAGAAACTTTTCATAGGTATCCTAAACTTCAAAACACTTACTAAGACTAACCTTGTCCAAAACACCTAAGAATATATCCTCAAACACCAAAGATAAATTACAAAACCTTCCAAAAATAAACACTCCCTTAACCGAAATTGATAATTCAAAAAAATTATGTTTTAACCATCCAAGTGTTGATATCCAAGGTTATAACAATGCTTTAATCATTGTACGTAGTACACGTGTCAAAATATTTTATCTTGGATTTTATATATTGTATGATTGGGAAATAATAAGATTATTCATATAAATGATAGGAATAGTCGATCCCCATTAATCAGTCTCAAAAAATTTAAGAACCTCATTAAATGGAGGGGGATGCATATCACATGCCCCCATGGAATAAGATATGTTTTCGGGTCAATATGATTAGAAAACCTCAATTTGGTCACTTAACTATGTTAAAGAGGGGTGACATGGATAAGTATTAACCATCATTGTTTTTATCATATGGTTTCCATTTCACACCAAAACCCTACCATGACCCTACTTATTCTTGTTATCATTCGCTTTAGAATTTTCCTAATACCTATATAGAGAAACTATTTAATTTAATTTAAAATTTCTATAAAATTATTATCATCATAAGTATTATAGATATTCAAAATTAATTTCATAAATCAAAGAAACAAGTCACCAAAAGATATATAGTATTAAAATTAAAGAAACTTATCACTTCAATACATTTTATTCTGATACTCATATTTTTTATGAATTTGGTCTCATTGTAATTTTTTTTAAATTTCCCAAATAATATTATATTATTTGTCATAGATTTTTTTTTATTTTATTAATTATTTATGTTATAAATAAAGGACTTAAATCATATATATTTATCTAATAAATTATTTCACTTTAAAATTACACTTTGAGGTATAATGGGAACAGAATATAGAAAAATTAAAATCCCAAAAACCAAATTTAAATCACATTAAAACAACCAAAATTCAAGCACACAAATTTTTTTTTTATAAAACCTATTTTTATAAAAAATGAAAGATAGAGAATAAAATAAATTATTATGAGAATCCAAAGTTAAACATGTCATAAGCCTTAGTTACTTCACTGGCATGTCTCTCACTAGCAGAGGAGTGATGAAAAGTTAATTTCATGTCATCTTTCAATCATCATTCCACTTTTATCCAATTTAATAAAAATAAAACATTCAAATAAGGACATCACCTCCACTCCTCGTCAATTGTGATATTTTCTACTCTCAAAGAAACCACATAGAAATCAACACACCAAATAAGCATCTGAATAATTAAGGATGAATAAAAAATGATCCGCCAACATCAAACCATCTTAAGATTCAGGGGTGACCGATATCACCAAGAAGAAAATAATAATGCCTAAAGCACCAATATCAATGGTCAAGATATGAAGTTCTTTTTTAACCCATTCAGATAAAGTAAAAAAATAGATGGAATCTTTGAAATTGTGCAAAAACCATGGTATAAACCACCCAAATATAAACACTTTTCAACGAAGAAGTGTTTTACTCCCCAACCAGGCAACACCCCTAACATGGAAGGCACCTTAAGAAATACCATAAAAATGGAGGAGTATTCCAAAGAATTGATCCACCTTAACTCCCCCCACCTCACAAACCTAAATACATTGTAGATGTTTGAAATCATGAGAAATATGGATTGAAGAATGTTGGGTTATAAGTGGGGGTAAAAATGGGTATTTGAAGGACAAAAACAGAAACCCACCAACACTGACTATAGATGATAAACAAAAAAATTATGGTGAATAATGATCCAAATACCGAGACCAACATGGAATCTCATTGAAGAACCACCACTAAAACTATAATTGAAATGATCCCAAAACATTTAAACAATATTACATCTATGTGAATATGTGTCGCACATGATTGTTGTGATGGAAAATGTAAGATACCCTGATTTTTCAATCTCTCGCATGACCAAAATATGTTTGTTACGGAACCCCAAGCATGCCTCCCCATATTCTAGAGGCTTCCAACTAGTAGTAGGGGTTTGATAAGTGTAATTTAGAGACAATAAAACCTAGATATTGGGTTACAACACAGAATAATAATCATATAATGATAAATATTAGAGTGTTGAAATAATGGAAAAAATACAGTATAGTGGAAAACCAACAATAAAATCCAACTGAATAATCCTATAAATAAACATGGAATAATGTAATGATATGATTGAATATAACTAAATGTATTTCTAGGAGAAATAAAAATAAAAGGCTATAAGAATTAAATAAAGACTCAAAAGTCCCTAGTCATGAACCCCATGTTGGTCCAATAACCAAACTCTTAATCATTCAAACAATGAAGATAAACATCAAAGTACTTTACCCCTATTTAATAATGAATCGAATTAATCATCAGGGGTACAAAATGGAGGCCCAAGGATTTTGTGAGTAAAACTCATTAGGTAGACATCATCGTGTCTAAATGTAACCAGCCTGATAACAAGTGCATAAAGTAATGAAATAACCAAGTGTATTAACAAATTAAATAATTAAATTAATACTAGATCAACCTACTTTGGCACCATTCGAAAAATATCTTTGATAATTTCATATAACCAAGATAATCATAACCATATACCGTGTTAAAATGAAACCTACATTAGTGCCATGTTGGAATGTATCTAATCATTTATTACAGTGATGCCAACTGTAACCATATAAATATGGTTTAAATCAATATATTTGGGTCAAAGCCACAATATAAGCATTTCATCAATCAATCAAGGTCATTCCTATTATATAAGAATTAATTCATGTATCAAGGCCAATCTCGATATATGATCATTTTAACATGAGTCCTAGCTAAACTCAGTATAAAATCATTTCATCATCTTTCATTGGGAATTGTAATGTATATATGAATTTATCACTAATCACTGGGAAAATCATGCTATATAAAAATTTCAACATGTCTCACTAGGAATAACCCACTATATGATAATTTAATCACATAAATTAGTCCAACTCCATATTTAAATACTTCAAAAACAAAATAGGCCAACACCCCATATAATAGTTACTATGTATAATTTAAAACGCATGTCATAGCATCCATTGTAACGACCCAAAGTTTCATTAATGGAAATACCTCTTGATCTAATTAAATGAATTTTTATGTTTATATAAAGTGTCAACTTCATTGGTTTTATGTTAAAAATTTTGACAGTTGCTAATATAGTCATTGAATAGTGATCACATGATTAGTATAAATATAGGACTTTAACAAATCCAATTTACTCAGACAAAATAAGAGATGGCCTCGTCCAGTAGAATTGCTCCATAAGAAGCCCATTTGTCAGAGCTCGGAAAAAAGGTGGCATCCTTGGGATTCTCTTTTGACCAAGCCAAAGATGAGCTTCATCATGTCAAGCTCGAAAGTGACCTTCTATGGGAAAAATGGAAGTTGATTGAAATTACCACCCGAGTGATGTTATCTGAGCCACCCCAAGAGTCTGTCACTATCGCAAACCTTACCCTTAGGTCTTATGTGGCTGTTTTAAGGGTTTATGTAACAAATAAGTAGTACTATGTTAATGTACATTATTCTTTATATAATAATGAATATAATTTCTAGTCATTTTTTATACATTGTAAATATTTTTTAAAGTACAAATGGTGTTTTTAGTTATTATTTAATTAAGAAATATATTTTATTAAATTAAGGAATTTTTGAATTAAATAATATTTTAATAAAATAATAATAATATTATTAAATGAAATTTTATTAAATATAAATGATCTTATAATTTTACGAACACAATTAAAATTTTTATTAAGGTTTGAAAGCCATTTCTGTCAAAACCCGTGAATTTTCAATAAATGTCGGTTTTTATTTTAAAAGTGAAAATTCACATATTTAGAAAATTATTTAGATAAAATAAATTTTATTTTTGGAATCAGGACGTCTAAATTAACCAACGGTGAATTTTTCATAATTTTCTGAGACAGTCAAATATTTGGGTAAAAATTAAATACTGTTTAAATATATAATGTGTTTTATGACATCATAATGACCCAATAGTGATTTAATAAAATACTATAATCTTTATTTTCGTCCAATATATGTTTTAAAATTAAAATAATGTGATTTTGGGTTTGTTTGACTTACTTTTCAAAGCATTAATGGACCCCTCAAGACTTATTCAACACTTTGCCTTTTTAAATTAATTTCCATGGGAGTGTGACTCACCTCCACATAAGCAACCTTATTATTTTAAGAATTTCGGAATTTGGCCTTATAAAATATAGTTTTCCTCTTCCATTTTCCAAAAACCATGGGCAAAAACCATGGTATGGTTTGTGGTTTAGATTAATTTAATATAAGGGGTCCCAAACCTAAATAATAAAGAATTCCCTCACCTTTCCTATATAAACCCACCCAAGCTCACACTTCCTCCTCACTAAAAGCCCTTGGAGTTCGTCCAAACTCTGACCTAATATCTCTAGAATACTCCCAAGGTGCCCCAATCTCCTAATAAGCCTATCACAAGACTCTCTCTAGCCTTTGGTAGCACACTTCCAAGTAAGGGTTTTTCCTTCATTTATCATTTTTGTCCAATTTTCTTTAAGTTGGTTTGCCCTTTTAATTTCAATTATGATTGTTGGGGTATGGTTTCACACCTCCCTCATACTTACCTATTTATTTTTTAATGATGTGAGACCCATTTCTCTCTAATTTAATGCCTCCCATGTACACCCGTTACTATGCCGAAATTCTGAAAGAAACTTCTCACTCCTCATTTACATTCAAGAAATACTTTTGTATCATGAAGCTAAATTCCATTAAAATTGTTGGAGAATGTATCTATATAACCTCCTTACTGTCCATTACATTTAAATATGATGAGGAACCCTTTTCTCTCTCATCAACCTTTTTTTATGAATTCTTATGTCACGTTGTTACGCTGCTGAAATCGCACCGATTTATAAGCCACTGTCATTGTGTAGTGAATACCATGCCCATTTCTCCATCAAGGGTATTCACCTTTATGAACATTTACATAATGATTTTAAAGTTTCATGTATTAATTCCACATTCCTTTATCATGGAATAAATGATTATGTTTTATGAATCCATGTTTTATGATCCATGTGGCACACTTATGCATGAAATGAAATGTTTAAAAAGGGTGCGCCCTTATAGAGCTCCAATGCATTGGGTAAAGTATAGTATCATGATACGTCATGTGCAATGAGTGTTGACTCATGATAATTCAAGTGCAGTGAGGGTTTACTCGTGCTTTATGTTCAATTTGGATTTACTCATGCTCTATGTGCAATGGGCCTTGGCTCATGCTAATTCTATGTTAAGTATTGTTGCCACATTTCCATGTTATGATTATCATGATTTATCATGCCTTTATGTTCATGTTTTCTTACACTCTATTGATAAACCTATTGTCTAACATGTATTGTACTCCTCATGTTATTCCATGTTTACTCCCTTACTGGGCTTTATATCTCACCCTTTTTTTATGTATGTCCTCAGGTTATCTCATGCAATGCTAAGTACGAGGGAATGTAGTGGTCATGTAAAGGATGTTTTCAATAAAGATGTTTTATTTCATGTTTTAAGTTTTTATGTAATGATCCTAAGCCCCAAAGACCCTAAACCACTCGAACTTCTTTGTTTTTTAAGTGATGTTTTATGTAATAAATCATGTTTAAGTTGTAATAAAAAGCAGTGTTGTCATAGTTGGTATCAGAAGATATGTTTAGTTATTTTTGGGATTAGGAAACCCTAGTAAAGCCCTAGAGACAAGACTAAGTATAATAAAAATATCCCTAATTTTTGGTAAGTACTGAGTATGTGGTTTATCAGACAAATACATCCCTGTCTGAATACGAGCAGGTAGAGGCGGCTCTGGCACAGATGTATCTAGGGGTAAAACCAGAAAACACCGCTTTGAGCTAGACTCGAATGGGAACTAATGCACGAAAACGGGCCTTGCTGCACTCTTGGTTATGACACTCTCGGGGGATATGTTTTGATAAATTCAAAAGCTTAGTATGAACCCTTATTAAGGGAATTAAAAAAATTCCCCTAAGAATATATGTTAGAAAGTAGATCATGAAAAGCCTAGATTGAAGCCTATAGACTAATGAGTTAAGGAAATGAATGTTTATTTATAATTCATCAACATTTGTCGTTGAATTACCCTTTATGTGTTACCCCTAACTTTCCTTTTATTCTAGCCAATGGCCGGTAATAGGAGGACTCAGGCTAATAATCGTTGTGATGATCTGTGGGATGACGGTACTAATGAGATTCCAAATTTAATGGGAGAGAGAATAACAAACTTTGTCATGCTTCCTTATTAGATAACTCAAGTTTTGAATAGAAACATGGGTCAAGAGGAACGTTCAACCCCCCCCCCCCCCTAAAAAAGAACAAGTTGCTATCGAGAGCTTCATGAGACAAAGGCCTACTACTTTGAATGGATCATTCGATCCCACGATCGCTGAACAATGGATCAACTCCATTGAAAAGATATTCTCCATCCTCCAATGTTCTGAATAAGAGAATTTTCTCCTAGTGGCTTATCGTATGGAGGGTGAAGCTGATCAATGGTGGAAGTTGATAAAAAATACGAAGCCTGAGGAGGAGATCGAGGCGTTGGAATGGAAGGATTTCTGGAAGATTTTTTTCGATAAATATTTTCCACACACCCTCTGGCTTAAGATGGAAAGGGAATTTCTTTCCCTCAAGCAAAAAGATAAAGAATCTGTTGGAGCATATGAGGAAAACTTTACAAGGCTTTCACGATATGCTTCCAGCTTTGTCGTTAACCCTGAATGCAAGGTTGACCGCTTCTTTGGTGGGCTGAAGCCTAGCTTGCGGAAATCATTAATGATCCATGACATCGAAAGATATGAGTAAATTGTCCGATGTGCCCTCAAGGTCGAAATGGAGATCGGGGAATCACAGGGGTATCATGGGAACAAGAAGCGTTAGGTAGACTTCAATGCTGGAGGTCCGATGGATAAATCCAATGGTGCTAAGAAGATCCAGCACCCCACTTTCCAAAAGTGAGGAAAGAATCACCCTGGAAATTGCCTTAAGGGGACGAGACAATGCTTTAGGTGTGGAAGAGAAGGGAACCTAGCTATTAACTGTCAGAAAGAAGGACCCGCGGCTGCGACAGAGGAGAGGAACGCTCCGTTCGAACCTCAACATGTTGTTCAATGATAAAAATGAAATGAACTGGGTCATTTTTCAAATCAGTGCCCTAATCTGAGGGTTTTCAGAGGCAACCAATAACCTCCAAGACAGCAAGGAAGAGCTTTTTGCCATCACTTCTGCCGAAGTGAACCCCGACAACGAAGTGGTGACAGGTACGCTAGTTAATCATTCAAGAATAGTGAAAGTACTTTTTGATTCAGGTTCTATGCATTCATTTATATCTCTAAAGTTTAGTAGAACAATATCAACACCACCACAAATCATGTAAGTAAAGATGTCGGTGAGTACGGAAAATGGGGCAATCATTGCATCCCATGAATATAAGTCCTCTTCTGTTATAATATGTGGATTGAATTTCCCGGCAAACCTCATCATACTTCCTCTAGTGGAATTTGATGCAATTCTTGGCATGGATTGGATTTCCTTATATATAGCCAACAAAAATTGTCGGGAGAGGGAAATCACACTCCATATGGAGAATCGATCCCCGATTATTTACAAGTGTCAGGAGGAAGACGAATCTCCTTTAGCTCCATCATCTCAAGAATGGATATTACTACCCAATGAGCACGCGTATCTGGCTCAGATGATTGAGTCCAAAGAAAAACCATCCTTGAATAAATGCCTATTGTGAGGGAATTCGCGAACGTGTTTCCCGAGGAACTGCCTGGTCTTCCTCCAAGAAGAGATGTTGAGTTCTCAATTGAACTTATACCTGGGACGCTACCAATATCCAAGACTCCATATATAATGGCTGTTGTAGAGCTTGAAGAGATGAATAAACAACTACAGGATAATCTGGATAAAGGGTTTATATGCCCAAGTGCTTCACTATGGGGTGCACCAGTCCTCTTTATCAAGAAGAAGGATGGGTCAATGCGGCTTTGCATCGATTATCGTGAACTTAACAAAATCACGATAAAGAACAAGTATCCTCTCCCAAAAATCGATGACGTGTTTGATCAGCTGTGTGGAGCACAATACTTCTCCAAGGTGGATTTGTGGTCGGGATATTATCAAGTAAGGGTGAAGAAGGAAGATGTTCCCAAGACTACTTTTCGTACAAGGTACGGGCACTATGAATTCATAGTAATGCCTTTAAGACTCACCAATTCTCTAGAAATATTCATGGACTTGATGAATAGAGTCTTTAGATATTACCTTGACAAATTTGTGGTAGTCTTTATAGATGATATTCTAATATACTCCAAAACCATGGAGGATCATGAGGAGCATTTAAAAACTGTACTAGAGACTTTGCGCAAGGAGAAGCTCTATGCAAAGTACATCAAGTGTGAGTTTTGGTTGAAGGAGGTCTCATTCGTGGGCCATATCATTACAAGGAATGGGATATCTGTGGAACCCTCCAAAACAGATGCAATTGAGGGATGGCCGAGGCCAACATCGGTAACGGATATCCGTAGCTTCTTAGGGTTAGCTGGATATTATCGATGATTTGTGAGAAATTTATCACGATTGTCCAACCCTCTTACCAAGATAACGTAAAAGGGAGTAAAGTTTTCTTGGAGGGATGAATGCGAAGAAAGCTTCAAGGAGTTGAAAAGGAGGCTTATCACTGCACTTGTTCTCTCTTTACCCACAAGTGGGGAGATTTTTGTGGTATTCAGTGATGCTTCGAAGAAGGGATTAGGATGTGTTCTGATGCAGAATGATAAAGTGATATCCTATGCCTCAAGAAAGTTAAAAATCCATGAGAGAAACTATCCAATGCATGATCTGGAGTTGGCAGCTGTGATCATTTCCTTGAAAATCTGGCGGCATTATCTCTATAGAGAGAAATGTGAGATATATACTGAACACCAGAGTCTTAAATATATATTCACACAGAAAGAGATTAATATGAGCCAGAGAAGATGGATAGAGCTCATCAAGGATTATGACTATTCAATCAATTACCACCCTGGGAAAGTGAACAAGGTGGCAGATGCACTAAGTAGAAAGGACCCAACAATTATATAAATGATGATAATTAAGAAGGATCAAATCTTCATAGACTTGATAAATATGGATGTGGGAATCATAAAGAACGGAACATCATCAATCCTTTCACAAATGATTGCTCAACCATCTCTTTGGGAAAGGTTAAAGGATGCTCAAAAGGATGATGTGGGAATTCAAGAAAAAGTGGGAGCTATCGAAAAAGGTAAATCCTCGGAGTTTAATGTTAATGAAGAAGGAATATGTATTCCATCAAGTCCGGAGCTGAAGAAGGAAATTTTGGATGATGCATATAGTTAAAATTTCCCTATTCACCCAGAGAGCACAAAGATGTATCGAGATCTCTGAGAAAACTTTTGGTGAGATAATATGAAGAAGGAGATCACTTAATATACATCAAAATGATTGGTGTGTCAGCAATTGAAGGTAGAGAGGCATAAGTCTAAGGGGATGATGAAACCATTGCCCATACTAGAATGGAAATGGGAGAACATCACCATGGACATTGTCACTAGACTTCCAAGGACATCCAAAGGCAATAATGAAATCTGGGTTATTGTGGATTGTCTTACAAAGACTGCACAATTAATTGCTATTTGGGAAGATTTCTCTTTGGATCAACTGGCACGGATATATATCAGGTAAGTGGTACAGTTGCATGGAGTACCACTATCTATTGTGTCTGACCGAGATCCAAGATTCACCTCTATGTTTTGGAAGAGTCTTCAACATGATCTGAATACTGAACTGGACTTTAGTATGTCCTATCATCCTCAAACTGATGGCCAATCCGAGCGAACTATCAAAACACTTGAGGACATGTTGAGAGCATGCTCAATGGACTTTAAAGGAGGATGGGATCAACATCTTCCTTTGGTTGAGTTCTCTTATAATAACAGTTTCCACTCAAGCATCCAAATGGAACCATATGAAGCCCTATATGGGAAAAGGTGCAGAACACCTGCATGTTTGGATGAGGTCAGTGAACGTAAGATGCTTGGACTAGAAATGGTCGAAGAAATGGTGGAGAAGGTGAAAAACATTCAACAGCATATCAAGGCAGCCCAAAGTCGATAGAAGAGTTATGCAGATAATCGTCGACAAGACCTTGAGTTTAAAGTTGGATACATGGTGTTTCTACACATATCTCCGTGGAAAAAGGTCACGAGGTTTGGAAAGAAAGGGAAGTTAAGTTCAAGGTACACCGGCCCCTTCGAGATTCGTGATCGTGTTGGGGCTGTGGCCTATCGACTAGCACTTCCACCTACCATGGCCAAGGTGCATGATGTCTTTCATGTATCCCTCTTAACGAAGTACATACCAGATGCTTCACATGTACTCTCTTCTGAGGTGGTACAATTGGAAGACGATCTTTCTTATGAGGAGGAACCAGTGAAGATCTTAGATCGTAGAGAAAAAGTTCTTCAAAATAAGACAACGCCCCTAGTCAAGGTGTTGTTGAGAAACCACAAGTTCGAAGAAAAGAATTGGGAATCAGAGGATATGATGAAGTTGAGTTACCCACATTTGTTTTAGTGTGGGAAAAGGAAAATTTTGAGGGTGAAATAACTTAAGGGGGGAATATTGTAACGACCCAAAGTTTCATTAATGGAAATCCCTCTTGATCTAATTAAATGTATTTTTATGTTTATATAAAATGTCAACTTCATTGGCCTTATGTTAAGAATTTTGACTGTTGCTAATATAGCCGTTGAACAGTGATCACATGATTAGTATAAATATAGGACTTTAACAAATCCAATTTACTCAGACAAAAGAAGCGATGGCCTCGTCTAGTAAAATTGCTCCATAATAAGCCCATTTGTTGGAGTGGGGAAAAGAGGTGGCATCCTTGGGATTTTCTCTTGACCAAGCCCAAGCTGATCTTCATCATGTCAAGCTCGATCGTGACCATCTATGGGAAAAGTGGAAGTTGATTGGAATTTCTACTCGAGCGATGTTATCTGAGCCACCACAAGAGTCTGTCACCATCACACACCTTACCCTTAGGTCTTATGCGGCTATTTTAAGGGGTTATGTAACAAATAAGTAGTACTATGTTCATTTACATTATTTTTTATATAATAATAAATATAATTTCTAGTCATTTTTTATACATTGTAAATAGTTTTTAAAGTACAAATGGTGTTTTTAGTTATTATTTAATTAAGAAATTTATTTTATTAAATTAAGGTATTTTTGAATTAAATAATATTTTAATAAAATAATAATATTATTATTAAATTAATTTTTATTAAATATAAATTATCTTATAATTTTATGGATGCAATTAAAATTTTTATTAAGGTTTGAAAGTCATTATTGTCAAAACCCGTTAATTTTCTATAAATGTCGGTTTTTATTTTAGGATTGAAAATTCACATATTTTGAAAATTATTTAGATAAAATAAATGTTATATTTGGAATCAGGATGCCGAAATTATCCAACAGTGAATTTTTCATAATTTTCTAAGACAGTCAAATTTTTGGGTAAAAATTAAATACTGTTTAAATATATAATATGTTTTATGACATCATAATGACCCAATAGTGATGTAATAAAATACTATAATCTTTATGTTCGGCCAATATATGTTTTAACATTAAAATAATGTGATTTTGGGTTTTTTTGACTTACTTTTCAAAGCATTAATGGACCCCTCAAGACTTATTCAATACTTTGCCTTTTTAAATTAATTTTCATGGGAGTGTGACTCACCTCCATATAATAAACCTTATTATTTTAAGCTATTCGGACTTTGGCCTTATAAAATATTGTGTTTCTCTTCCCTTTACCAAAAACCATGTTCAAAACCCATGGGATGGTTTGTGGTTTGGATTAATTTAATATAAGGGGTTCCAAACCTAAATAATAAAGAATCCCCACACCTTTCCTATATAAACCCACCCAAGATCCCACTTCCTCCACACTCAAAGACCTTTGAGTTCGTCCAACCTCTGACCTACTCTCTCTAGAATCCTCTCAAGGTTCCCCAAGCTCCCAAGAAGTCTCTCACAAGCCTCTCTCTAGCCTTTGGAAGCACACTTCCAAGTAAGGGTTTTTCCTTTCTTTCTCATTTTTGTCCAATTTTATTTAAGTTGGTTTGACCTTTAAATTTTAATTATGAATGTTGGGGTATGGTATTGCACCTTCCTAAGACTTCCGTATTTATTTTTGAATTATTGGAGACCACTTTCTCTCCCATTTTATGCCTCCCATGTACACCTGTTACTATGCCGAAATTCCGAAAGGAACTTCTTCCTCCTCATTTACATTCAAGAAACACTTTTGTATCATGAACCTAAATTCACTTAAAATTGTTGGGACAAGTATCTATATAACCTCATTAATATAAATTAAATTTAAATATGATTAGGAACCATTTGCTCTCTCATAACCCTTTTTTATGAATTCTTATGTCACACCGTTATGCTGCCGAAGTCGCACCGATTTTCTAAGCCAATGTCATTGTGTAGTGAATACCATGCCCATTTCTCCATCAAGGGTATTCACCTTTATGCACATTTACTTATTTATTTTAAAGTTTCAGGTATGAATTACACATTCATTTATCGTGGAAGAAATGATTATGTTTTATGAATCCATGTTTTATGATCCATGTGGCACACTTATGCATGAAATGAAATGTTTAAGAAGGGTGCCCCCTTATAGCGCTCCAATGCATTGGGTAAAGTATAGTATCATGATACGTTATGTGCAATGATTGTTGACTCATACTAATTCAAGTTCAATGATGGTTTAATCATGCTTTATGTGAAATGTGGATTTACTCATGCTCTATGTGCAATGGGCCTTGGCTCATGCTAATTCCATGTTAAGTGTTGTTGCCACATTTCCATGTTATGATTATCATGATTTATCATGCCTTTATGTTCATGTTTTTTCTTACACTCTATTGATAAGTCTATTGTCTAACATGTATTGTACTCCTCATGTTATTCCATGTGTACTCCCTTACTAGGCTTTATAGCTCACCCTTTTTTATGTATGTCCTCAGGTTATCCCATGCAATGCTAAGTACGAGGGAATATAGTGTTCTTGTAAAGAGAGTTTTCAATAAAGATGTTGTATTTCATGTTTTAAGTTTTTATGTAATGATGTTAAGCCCCAAATACCCTAAAACTCTCGATCTTCTTTGTTGTATCAAGTGAAGTTTTATGTAATAAATCATATTTAAGTTGTAATAAAAAGTAGGGTTGTCATAGTTTGTGTCAGAAGATAGGTTTAGTTATTTTTGGGATTAGGAAACCCTATTAAAGCCATAGAGACAAGAATAAGTATAATAAAAATATCCCTAAGTTTTGGTAAGTACTGAGTAAGTGGTTTATTAGACAAATACATCCCTGTCTGGATACGAGCAGGTAGAGGCGGCTCTAGCACAAAAGTATCATAGGGGTAAAACCAGAATACACCACTTTGAGCTAGACTCGAACGGGAACTGGTGCACAACAATGGGCCTTGCTGCACTCTTGGTTATGACACTCCTAGGGGATATGTTTTGATAAATTCACAAGCTTAGTATGAACCCTTATTAAGGGAATTAAAAAAATGCCCCTAAGAATATATGTTAGAAATTAGATCATGAAAATCCTAGATTGAATCCTATAGACTAATGAGTTAATGAAATGAAAGTTTATTTATAATTCATCAACTTTTGTCTTTGGATTACCCTTTATGTGTTACCCCTAACTTTCCTTTTATTCCAGCCAATAGCTGGTAATAGGAGGAACCAAGCTAACAACCATTGTGAAGATCAGTGTGATGACTGTACTAATGAGATGCCAAATCCAACGAGAGCGGGAATCACGGACTTTTTCACCCTTCTCTCTCAGCTAACTCAAGTTTTGAATAGAAACACTGGTCAATAGGAACGTTTAACCCCCCCTAAGAAATAAAAAGTCGCTATCGAGAGCTTCACGAGACAAAGGCCTCCTACTTTTAGTGGATCATCTGATCCCACAATCGCTGAACAATGGATCAACTCCATTGAAAATATATTCTCCATCCTACAATGTTCTGAACAAGAGAATTTTCTCCTAGCGGCTTATTGTATTGAGGGTGAAGCTGATCAATGGTGGAAGTTGATCAAAAATACAAGTCCTGGGGAGGAGCTCGAGGCATTGGAATGGAAGGATTTCCGGAAGATGTTTTTTGATAAATATATTCCGCGCACCCTCCAGCTTAATATGGAAAGGGACTTCCTTTCCCTCAAGGAAAAAGATGAAGAATCTGTTGGAGCGTATGAGGAAAAATTCACAAGGCTTGCACAATACGCTTCCGGCTTTGTCGTTACCCCCGAATTCAAGGTTGACTGCTTCTTTGGTGGGCTGAAGCCCAGCTTGCGGAAATCATTAGCGATCCGTGACTTCGACAGCTATGAGGAAATTTTATGATATGCCCTCAAGGTCGAAATGGAGATCAAGGAATCACAGGGGTATAATGGGAACAAGAAGCATAAGGTGGACTTCAATGCTGGTGGTCCGATGGATAAATCCAACGGTGCTAAGAAGATCCAACACCCCACTTTCCAAAAGTGCGAAAAGAAGCACCCTGGAAATTGCCTTAAGGGGACGAGAAAATGCATCAGGTGTGGAAGAGAAGAGAACCTAGCTATTAACTGTCAGAAAGAAGGACCCGCAACTGCGACAGAGGATAGGAACACTCAGTTCGAACCTCAGCACGTTGTTAAATACTAAAAATGCAAAGGATCGGGTCATTTTTCAAATCCGTGCCCTAATCCATGGGTTTTTAGTGGCAACCAACAACCTCCAAGACAGCAAGGAAGAGCTTTTTCCATCACTTCTGCCGAAGTGAACCCCGACAATGAAGTGGTGACAGGTACGCTAGTTATTCATTCAAGAATAGTGAACATACTTTTTGATTCAGGTTCTACGCATTCTTTTATATCTCGAATGTTTAGTAGAACAATCCCAGCACCACCACAAATCATGGAAGTAAAGATGTCGGTGAGTACAAAAAATGGGGCAATCATTGCATCCCATGAATATAAGTCCTCCCTTGTTATAATCTGTGGATTGAATTTTCTGGAGAACCTCATCATACTCCCTCTAGTGGAATTTTATGCAATCCTTGGCATGGATTGGCTTTCCTTATATAGAGCCAACATAAATTATCAGGATAGGGAAATCACATTCCATATGGAGAATTGACCCTCGATTCTGTACAAGTGTCAGGAGGAAGATGAATCTCCTTTAGCTCCATCATCTCAAGAATGGATATTACTGCCCTATGAGCACGCGTATCTGGCTTAGATGATTGAGTCCAAAGAAGAAACCATCCTTGAAAAAATGCTTATTGTGAGTGAATTTGCGGAAGTGTTTCCCGAGGAACTGTCAGGTCTTCCTCCTAGAATAGATGTTGAGTTCTCAATTGAAATTATACCTGGGGTGCTACCAATATCCAAGACTCTGTATAGAATGGGTGTTTTAGAGCTTGAAGTGCTGAAGAAACAACTATAAGAGAATCTGGATAGAGGGTTTATACGCCCAAGTGCTTCACCATGGGGTGCACCAGTCCTCTTCGTCAAGAAGAAGGATGGGTCAATGCGGCTTTGTATCGATTATCGTGAACTTAAAAAAATCACGACAAAGAACAAGTATCATCTCCCAAGAATCGAAGACTTGTTTGATCAGCTGCATGGAGCACAATACTTCTCCAAGGTGGATTTGCGGTTGGGATATTATCAAGTAAGGGTGAAGAAGGAAGATTTCCCCATGATTGCTTTTAATACAAGGTACGAGAATTATGAATTCATAGTAATGCCTTTCAGAATCACCAATGCTCCAGAAATATTCATGGACATGATGAATAGATTATTTAGAGATAACCTTGACAAATTTGTGGTAGTCTTTATAGATGATATTCTAATATACTCCAAAACCAAGGAGGATCATGAGGAGAATTTAAAAACTGTACTAGAGACTTTGCGCAAGGAGAATCTCTATGAAAAGTACAAAAAGTGTGATTTCTGGTTGAAGGATGTCTCATTCTTGGGCCATATCATTACAAGCAATGGGATATCTGTGGACCCCTCTAAAACAGATGCACTTGAGGGATGGCCGAGGCTAACATCGGTAACAGATATCCGTAGCTTCTTGGTGTTAGCTGGATATTATCGACGATTTGTGAGAAATTTCTCACGATTGTCCAACAACCTTACCAAGATAACTTGAAAGGGAGTAATGTTTTCTTGGAGTGATAAATGCGAATAAATCTTCAAGGAGTTGAAAAGGAGGCTTATCACTGCACCCATGCTCACTTTACCCACAAGTGGGGAGCTTTTTGTGGTATTCAGTGATGCTTCGAAGAAGGGCTTAGGATGTGTGCTGATTCAGAATGATAAAGTGATATCCTATGCCTCAAGGAAGTTGAAAATCCATGAGCGAAACTATCCAACACATGATCTTGAGTTGGCGGTGGTGATCTTTGCCTTGAAAATCTGGCGGCATTATCTCTATAGAGAGAAATGTGAGATATATATTGACCACCAGAGTCTTAAATATATATTCACACAGAAAGAGATTAATATGCGCCAGAGAAGATGGATAGAGCTCATCAAGGATTATGACTATTCAATCAATTACCACCCTGGGAAAGAGAACATGGTGGCAGATGCCCTAAGTAGAAAGGACCCAACAATTCTATCAATGATGAGAATTAAGAAGGATCCAATCTTCATAGACTTGATGAAGATAGACGTGGGAATCATAAATAAGGGAACATTATCAATCCTTTCACAAATGATTGTTCAACCATCTCTTTTTGAAAGTTTAATGGATGCTGAAAAGGATGATGTGGGAATTCAAGAAAAAGTGGGAGCTATCGAAAAAGGGAAATCCTCGGAGTTTAATGTTAATGAAGAAGGAATTGTGCGTTTTGGGGAAAGAATATGTGTTCCATCAAGTCTGGAGCTGAATAAGGAACTTTTTATGATGCACGTAGTTCAAAATTCTCTATTCACCCAGGGAGCACAAAGATGTATCGAGATCTCAAAGAAAACCTTTGGTGGGATAATATGAAGAAAGAGATCGCTGAATATACATCAAAATGCATGGTGTGTCAGCAAGTGAAGGCAGAGAGGCAGAAGTCTAAGGGGATGATGCAACCATTGCCCATACCAGAATGGAAATGGGAGAACATCACCATGGAATTTTTCACTAGACTTCCAAGGACATCCAAAGGCAACAATGCAATCTGTGTTGTTATGGATAGTCTTATAAAGGTTGCACACTTCATTGCTATTTGAGAGGATTTCTCTTTAGATCAACTGGAACAGATATATATCAGGGAAGTGGTACGGTTTCATGGAGTAACACTATCTATTGTGTCTGACCGAGATCCAAGATTTACCTCTATGTTTTGGAAGAGTCTTTAACATGCTCTGAATACTGAACTGAACTTCAGTATGGCTTATCATCCTCAAACTGATGGCCAATCCGAGCGGACTATCCAAACACTTGAGGAAATGTTGAGAGCATGCTCAATGGAATTTAAAGGAATATGGGATCAAAATCTTCCTCTGGTTGAGTTCTCTTATAATAACAGTTTCCACTCAAGCATCCAAATGGCACCATATGAAGCCCTGTATGGGAAAAGGTGCAGAACAACGACATGTTGGGATGTGGTCAGTGAACGTAAGCTACTTGGATCAGAAATGCTCGAAGAAATGGTGGAAAAGGTGAAAAACATTCAGCAGCATATCAAGGCAGCCCAGAGTCGATAGAAGAGTTATGTAGATAATCATCGACAAGACCTTGAGTTTAAAGTTGGAGACATGTTGTTTCTACGCATATCTCCATGGAAAAAGGTCAAGAGGTTTGGAAAGAAAGGGAAGTTAAGTCCAAGGTACATCGGCCCCTTCGAGATTCTTGATCGTGTTGGGGCTGTGGCCTATCGACTAGCACTTCCACTTACCATGGCCAAGGTGCATGATGTCTTTAATGTATCCCTCTTAAGGAAGTACATACCAGACCCTTCACATGTACTCTCTTCTGAGGTGGTAAAATTGGAAGACGATATTTCTTATGAGGAGGAACCAGTAAAGATCTTAGATCATAGAGAAAAAGTTCTACAAAATAAGAAAATTCCCCTCATCAAGGTGTTGTGGAGAAACCAAAAGTTTGAAGAAGTGACTTGGGAATCATAGGATATGATAAAGTTGAGTTACCCACAATTTTTTTACTGTGGGAAAAGGAAAATTTTGAGGGAAAAATTTCTTATGGGGGGAATATTGTAACGACCCAAAGTTTCATTAATGGAAATCCCTCTTGATCTAATTAAATGTCTTTTAATGTTTATATAAAGTGTCAACTTCATAGGTTTTATGTTAAGAATTTTGGCTATTGCTAATATAGACGTTGAACAGTGATCACATGATTAGTATAAATATAGGACTTTAACAAATCCAATTTACTCAGAAAAAAGAACTGATGGCCTCGTCAAGTATAATTGATCCATACGAAGCCCATTTTTCGGAGCCCGGAAAATAGGTGGCATCCTTGGGTTTTTCTCTTGACTAAGCCCAATCTGAGCTTCATCATGTCAAGATTGAACGTGACCGTCTATGGGAAAAGTGGAAGTTGATTGAAATTACCACTTGAGCGATGTTATCTGAGCCACCCCAATAGTCTGTCACCATCGCACACCTTAACCTTAGGTCTTATGCGGCTATTTTAAGGGCTTATGTAACAAATAAGTAGTACTATGTTCATTTAAATTTTTTTATATAATAATGAATATAAATTGTAGTCATTTTTTATACATTGCAAATAGTTTTTAAAGTACAAATGGTGTTTTTAGTTATTATTTAATTAAGAAATCTATTTTATTAAATTAAGGTATTTTTTAATTAAATAATATTTTAATAAAATAATAATATTATTATTAAATTAATTTTTATTAAATATAAATTATCTTATAATTTTACGAATGCAATTAAATTATTTATTAAGGTTTAAAAGCCATTTCTGTCAAAACCCATGAATTTTCGATAAATGTCAGTTTTTATTTTAAAAGTGAAAATTCACATATTAATAAAATTATTTATATAAAATAAATTTTATTTTTGGAATCAGGATGTCAAAATTATCCAACGGTGAATTTTTCATAATTTTCTGAGATAGTCAAATTTTTGGGTAAAAATTAAATACTGTTTAAATATATAATATGTATTATGACATCATAATGACCCAATAGTGATGTAATAAAATACTATAATCTTTATTATCAGCCAATATATGGGTTACATTAAAATAATGTGATTTTGGGTTTGTTTGGATTACTTTTCAAAACATTAATGGACCCCTCAAGACTTATTCAACACTTTTCCTTTTTAAATTAATTTTCATGGGAGTGTGACTCACCTCCACATAAGTAACCTTATTATTTTAAAAATTTAGGACTTTGGACTTATAAAATATTGTTTTCCTCTTCCCTTTTCCTAAAACCATGGGAAAAAACCATGAGACGGTTTGTGGTTTGGATTAATTTAATATAAGGGGTCCCAAACCTAAATAATAAATAATTCCCTAACCTTTCCTATATAAACCCACCCAAGCTCCCACTTCCTCCTCACTCAAAGCCCTTGGAGTTCGTCCAACCTCTGCCCTACTCTCTCTAGAATCCTCCCAAGGTTCCCCAAGCTCGAAGAAGCCTCCCACAAGCCTCTCTCTAGCCTTTCAAAGCACACTTCCAAGTAAGGGTTTTTCCTTCCTTTCTCATTTTTGTCCAATTTTCTTTAAGTTGGTTTGCCCTTTTAATTTCAATTATGAATGATGGGGTATGGTTTCTCACCTCCCTCATACTACCCTCTTTATGTTTTAATTATGGGATACCCCTTTCTCTCTCATTTAATGCCTCCCATGTACACCCGTTACTATGTCGAAATTCAGAAAGGAACTTCTCCCTCCTCATTTACATTCAAGCAATACTTTTGTATCATGAACCTAAATTCCATTAAAATTATTGGGAAATGTATATATATAACCTCCTTAATTTCCATTACATGTAAATATGATGAGGAACCCCTTTCTCTATCATCATCCTTTTTTATGAATTCTTATGTCACGCCATTACGCTGCCGAAATCGAACCGATTTTCTAAGCCATTGTCATTGTGTAGTGAATACCATGCCCATTTCTCCATCAAGGGTATTCACCTTTATGCACATTTACTTATTGATTTTAAAGTTTCATGTATTAATTCTACATTCCTTTATCATAGAATAAATGATTATGTTTTATGAATCCATGTTTTATTATCCATGTGACACACTTATGCATGAAATGAAATGTTTAAGAAGGGTGCACCCTTATAGCATTCCAATGCATTGGGTAAAGTATAGTATCATGATACGTCATGTGAAATGATTGTTGAATCATGCTAATTAAAGTGAAATTAGGTTTTAATCGTGATCTATGTGCAATGAGGATTTACTAATGCTCCATGTGCAATGGGCCTTGGCTCATGCTAATTCCATGTTAAGTGTTGTTGCCACATTTCCATGTTATGATTATCATGCTTTATCATTCCATTATGTTCATGTTTTCTTACACTCTATTGATAAGCCTATTGTCTAAAATGTATTATACTCCTCATGTTATTCCATGTGTACTCCCTTACTGGGCTTTATAGCTCACACTTTTTTTATGTATGTCCTCAGGTTATCCCATGCAATGCTAAGTATGAGGGAATGTAGTGGTCATGTAAAGGAATTTTTCAATAAAGATGTTGTATTTCATGTTTTAAGTTTTTATGTAATGATCCTAAGCCCCAAAGACACTGAACCTCTCGATCTTCATTGTTGTATCAGGTGAAGTTTTATGTAATAAATCATGTTTAAGTTGTAATAAAAAGCAGGGTTGTCATATCCATGATATCACAATATCACAAATAATTCTATAACGACCCATTATTGAAATAAATAGATAATACATCATTTTTTTGAATAATGGAAACATTTCAAAAAAATACACCCAAATTTTTTATTATTTTAATCCCTTTGGAAACAAGAAAACATAAACAATGGTACATTAGAAAGCTACATTATCTCCCACAAGGTTATTCAGGACTATCACCCTTCTTAAAAACATCATACAAAATACATATCTTTATAACCTAGGGAAGGAAGTATAAAAAAGGGGTGAGATCAGATGCTCTATAAGGTTAAACAAGGGTGACATGTAAGCATAAAAATGGGTGTAGGGGTATGATAATGTGATCGTAACATTATAAGATCCTAACCTATAGATCAAAGATCATAAAAACGAATCATGTCATAAAACATGGAATTTACTAAGGCATAAATCATAAGGAAATTAAGAACATAAGATATGAAATCATGAATTAGGAATAAGACATGGAATTGTGGAAAAAACATAAGCATATAATATGATTTACATAGTAGTAAAGTAATCACTTCCAAGACATCTTGGTAGTATGGGTTCTCTGCTTATGCCATCCTGGTAGTCATGGGTCACTCCCATGTCCATAATAGTAGCATGATTTCACTTATCATACCATATTGGTAGTTATGGTTCACTCTCATAGCCATCTTAGTATTCAATGTTCACTCTCAATAACATCTTAGACTATCTCATGAGATATAAATCCTTACCGACTACATTGGAGGGAGATATATGTATAGTGACCCAAGCTTGATGTACATGGGAATTACATTTATTTTTGCAGAATACATAATACATTATAAAAATATATTCCCAAAGATAGTATTAGTTTAGTTTTTTTATAAACTTGGAAAATTATTTTCTAACATGGTTAAATATCTTCAACATATCCCAAAAAGATCGTCCCATTTGTTTTCCTACCAAAAACCATTATTTATATCCTAGATAAAAGAAAACAAGAAAATAGTGAGTTGAAATGATTAGTAAGGGTAAATATAGATAACATAAAGAAAAATATAAGCATAAGAATGTAAAAGAATGAGCATAAAGTTTAAATAAAAAAATCATGAGTCATGAAATAAATTTTGGCAGTACATAAGGCAAAGATCATAAAGAAACATTAGCCATGATAAAAATGCATTGACATAAAACATGGAATTGTGGAAAAAAGCACATAATATTATTTTCATTGTAACCAAGACATTTATTTAGAGACCATCATAGTGGAAAAATTCTATTACTGAACCGGGTTTACTTGTCATTCCAACCATTTATAACTAAACCGGATTTACTTATCATTACAGCCATGTATTACTGAAATGGATTTACATTAAATTCTAATCATGTCTATATAAGGAGATTTAAATATTTAACCAATTAATTATAGGGAGATATATGTCCCACCTATATCATAATTAAATCATTCTTACATGTTCCACAAAAACATAAATAATTCATCATAGCATAATCCAAAAAACCCAATGGGTTTCTTAAACATAATTCTATCATTACATAATCCATATAAAATATCATCCCATAATTAACAAAATCATATCAAATTAATAATAGGTATAGAAACATAAACCTATTTTAAGAGAATCATCATATATGGAAAATAATTTTGATAAAACACTTGATCTAAAATGGTGAGAAAAATATCATTTCTTCTTCAAAAATATTTTAATTTCTGAAAAAAAAGAACAATTTTAAAAGAAAATAATTTAATAGAAATTAAAATTGAAAACATGTAGAAGAATATTCATGTTAATAAGTCATTATGAATACTTAAAAATATATTCATTCCATATAATTTAAAAAAACAATCTCCTCATACTTTTTCTAGAAAAGTCAAAAAGTGCCTCAATTCAAATAACGACAAAATATTCCTTTCAAAACATTTAATAAAAATTAAACAAAGGTTAAAATTAACATAAAAAAATTGTATAAGAATATGAATAATATTAAATACTTAGGAAAAAATTATGTGGATGATAAATATACCAGAGTAAATGCTTACATATAAATAACCTCAAATAAAAATGAGATTGCAAAATTATCCCTTACCATAGGTTTGATTTCTTCAGTATCTGTCTGAAACTCCACTATAGTGGGTTTAAAAATATTATTAACTTGTAACAGAACCATAATAATATTTATTATATCATATATTATTCACTTATGACTTTATATTACCTGTTTATCTGTCAATTCCATGTTAACCAATGTTTTGGGTAATACTCATTTTATTTATCGTACAAGTTTTGAATTGTTATTCTTGATTTTATTACTTGGATTATGATTTACATACTTAAATACTGTAAAAAATGATTTATATATCATATATATTCAGAATTTAAATATATATAATTGATATATAAATGAAATGTAATACACCATTCATGAAGACGGTTGGTTGTATATATGCATGAACGTTGTTTCTGTTTCTTTACGGAATTGAATGGACGCTACTAAATGAGATATATATATATATATAGTAGAATTATTAGGTCATAAATTTCATTATTATTTATTATATATAATTTATAATCACTCTCGAATGGTTAACATAGAGAATGAATCTCATCGTTTCGTGGAGACGGTAAGTTGTACGTACGCATAAGTGACGATATCATTCCATTAAAGGTTTAATTTTAGGAAATTGGATGGTATATTAATTTTAAATAACAATTATTATGTTATATTGATTATTTAAATCCATTATAATCATTAATATACCCATCCAAATTAATTATTATTTAATAATAACTACACCACTACATGGAGACGAGAAGCCATACGTACGCACACATGGTGATATTGTTATTTGTAGGATGAATAAAAGGAGGTATAATGTTGTAACATATTTATAATAACATCTAATGATATAGAATATACTAGATTTATTACTTTAGTAATGAAACAACATAAGAAAAGTAAGTAGAATAAGAAAAGAATTTTGAAAGCGGTGATAAAACAATTACCTCATTTTTGGGTATCTCTTTTTGGTATGCACAAAAGTACTCCATAAAATGGTTTTTTCCAAAGGGTGGCCTCTAGAATGAAGTTAGGTAAGCTGGGAGGAGATTTTTTTTGGGTTTGGTCGACCCAAAATGGCTTTGGAGGTGTGATTAAAATAGGAGAGGTTCCCTTTTATAAGAGAGGGTCAGGGAACCTTTGGAAAGTCTAGAAATATTAATTTATTATAAATTTATTTTCAATTTATAATTCTCTCAAAATAATTTATTTTAAAGATAATATGATAATGGGTATAAATAATTTCAACCAATATATTTTAGACATGTTTTTATATTATTTGAAACCTTATCATTTTGATTTATCCTTATTTAATCTATTTAATTTTATATGTGGTAATAAAATTTTAAATATTAAATGGTTATAAATATTTTTGTATGTGTTGTCAATTTTTCATAATTGGATACATTATGAAATTTTTTAACATATAATTCTCACTTTGTAATTTGTAAATATTTTATTAATTTTAAACTATTTAATAATAAGATATTATTATAAAATATCAATAGTGTCAATTTTGATACTATTCATTTATTTGACTTTAAATAAAATCCAATTAGATGATAAATTCAAACAAAAATATTTAATACACTAATAACATATCATTTTCACCTAAAAAAAATTCATGGATCATATTAATTAGATATGATATTTATTTTAATATTTTAAAATACATTTATTTGATATTTCTATCAGTAAAATAATTTATACATCACTATTGTATTATCATTAATGGTAATTATTTAATCTCTTAAAATTCTAAATAAATTCACCTGATGAAGATAATTTCATTATATTTCTGAAGAGACTTTTTGATTGAAGTTTTATCATGTTTTTCAATGCAATAAAATTGTTATACTTATAAGATATATGAGAGTGACATGTTGTCACATTCTTTTGTTTTAATTATAATTACATCAATTTCTAGGGAAAAGTCTATTAAATGAATCAATTAAGACCCCTAGGTGATTTTGGTAGACATTAGATCATCCAATATAATCTTTTATGGTGTTATAGTAATTTTATTATCTTTATCATATTATTAGTTACCCTAATTTACCTGATTTACCTTTAAATGTGGTAAATAAAAATTACCGTAGTTACTATTTGTAATATCCAAAAAAATAAAAGTGAACTATTCACATAATTTGTACCCACTGATTCAAAATAGGGAATCTATTTTTCATAATTCAGAACACAGAATTGGCAGAAATTAATTTAAAATTAATTCTTGTTTCCAAAAACCAAAAACAGGTTTTTAAGAAGTAAAAAAGTTATCAAAAGATTGTGATATTTTTATGTCCAATTTAAATTTGATATTGTTTCCAATGACAAAAATGGGATTAAATCATAAAAAAATAATCAAATTATTTTTCAAAACAAATTATAATGATAATCTAACTATATAAATAAATTTTATGAAAAGGAAATTTTGAATTAAAAAAGCAGTATTTTTCACTATTCATTAAAATAAGACTTTTATAAGAAAAATAAAAAAAATCAACAAATGAAAATTTTGCTATCCCACTTCAAAATAATAAGTTCAATTTTTCAAATATAATATATAAAAGTGTTAAAAACTAGATTTTAAATGGGTTCCCCATCAACAGGTTGCAAAACTACATTTTTTGAAAAATACTTCTTTTATCTGAAAAAATTGAATTTGTTCTTATATCATGTCTAGAAAATACATAAGATTAATTTTAATGTTATACATAATTAAAAATTTGGTTAATATTATTTATAACAGCGAGTTTTTATCCCATTAAATAATAATATTTTTGTAATATATCGTTATTTAGTGAAACTTGTTATTGTGTACAACGAAAGCTATCGAGGGAGGTCGCTCTTGCGTGTAATGAAATCCAATTTAGTGTTGCATTTAGTGAAAGTTTCCTTTGGTTTTGTGTATAACATAATCCAAACATATTTACTTTATGCATTGAACAAAATCTATACTCATTATTGCGATAAATCAATTCTATCAAAAGATCATAAAATTGTGTGTTACACAAGCCATGTAAAGTGTTGCATATACTATAATCTAACACAGCGTTGCATATAGTGCTATCTGATCATGGTGTAACATACATGACATAAATGAAAATTAAATTAATATATCTTATAAAATCTCAGGGTGTTACAATAGGTCCCACCAATCTCATAACGAAATCATATATACATGTGCCACAAGGTTATAAAAAATAACACAATAAACCATGAAATGAAATTGGTATCATAAACATGTAATCATATATTAGCTTGTGGAAAAAAACATACAACTTTCATAATAAATTAATCATATAATAACTCTTCAAAGGAATAGAGTTTCATAAGTATATAAACTGTTAAAGAGAAACATGCATCATAAAAATATAACCTATGAAAGAGAATTGGGTTTCATAAACATCATTTCGTTAAAACATAAAACATTTAGAGAAATAATATGAATATAATATTAAGATGATTTCCCCATAATGTCATGAATAACAACAAATTATATTATCTTATGGGGAAAATAATTTTTAAATATCCTTTATAATCAATTTTGATGAAAATATCATTTCTTATTTATAATTTTTTTAAGACATAATACCTTTTGAGAACCATTTTCATGAAAATAAACATGAAAACATATAAAGAAATCTTGAAAACAATTTAATTTCAATTTACTTTTAAAAATCATTTTCATAAACATTAATCTTATAAACATTCAAATTAATCTTCAAAAAAATTATGGCGGGTAAATACATACAAGTTGTATGAGGGAAAACAAAAAAAAATTTGCATGGTAAAAAGGATAAACGATCCATTCTTCAGAAATACGAAAAGAATATTACTTTTAAAACACTGATAAAAGAGAAAAGGGTAAAAAATTAATTTAATTATCATAGTAGATTAGTAGAATATTCCTAAAATCCCTTTTAAGAAAGCATGGTTTTGATGGAACGCTGATTTCTGACCAAAGAGAGATGTAGGGTCATATTTTCATACAAACATTTTATTAATTATATTAAGTACCAAAGAGTGGAAAAAATGGTACTAATACATGAATACATAAATTCAAACTATAATATAAGAATTTTTTTTATTGTTCTATTAATATGGATCATAAGGCTTCATTACTGAAAATGGGATCATAAATAATCTCGATAAAAAGGTGTTATTGTTTCAATAAACTATTACCACATGTTAACTTTGAATCATACTCCCCATGTTGGAAAATGAAAATAAATGGTTCTTTAAAATATCATGAAAATAAGTATATTCATGTTATAACATATCAAAGGATGTTTATACACCTCATATAAAAATATTGATTTATAACATGGCATGTGTCTTAGAGAAAGAAATTTAAGACAAAATTACTTTACAGATTTGGTAACTTTTAAAACATAAACCCCATGATAAAAAGATAATAAAATTGTTATATAAATACCCATATATTTAAGTATAAAATGCCTATAATACATTCATGGGAAGTATAAAAACCAAAAAAAAGAAGTGAACAGTGAATATGGCATGTACCTCATAGAAATAAAGAGTGAGGTAAATTTCCTTACCTTTAGTTCAAAATGAATCATGTGTATTTATATTACTAAATAATAAAGTTATGTTTATTAATAAAATTATTTAGAACCTTTTTCAAGTTTGTTATTAGTTTTAATTCACTTCTTACAATGTTGTATACAACTACATGAACAATTATGTTTTAGTCGGGTCTTTTTGGCCAAATTCTATTCATGTGTTAAAAACAACTTTTTTTTGTCAAATATGGTCAAAGGACCCAATATATAAACATATTCAGAATAATAATCATTAAATAATTTTAATATTTATACATTAATTATACTTTAAAAATCAATAATTATATATGGTTTTGAGTAATGAATCAACATTACGCATGAGTAACATTCTCATTGATCAATGATCATTATAGAAAGAATATATGTAGTGTTAATATTTCCAAAATTACCATTAAATCATTAATACAATATTGTTTAATCATATATACTTATATATTGATTCATGTGATGTAAAAGGAACCACATCATGTTGAGGAGTCAGTAGTCCGCCCATCCACGAATGAAATTATCACTTTATGTAATTACTCAATGTTTTATCAATGGAATTCCCTTCTTATAATTATGTTTGATAGTATAATCATATAATATTACATATAAATCACTATACCACCCTTATAAATAAGAATGAGTAGAAAAAATGTATCTCCAGATGTTATGTAACGTATACCAATTAAATTGTCGCTTGACCTTTGAAATAGTAATTTGACCATTATGAATTGTAAACTACACAATGTAATAGTAACACCAATAATGAATGTATTAATAAAATTTGACTATCTTATATGTGACCCTATGATAAAATTATATCATAGTATAAGTAAATAAATTTGTCAATTTTTTTTAATAATTTGTTGGTATTTTTGATAGACATGTATATTTAATTACAATTTTATTATTAAATTAATAAATTAAAAGAATTTTTTTCCCTAAAATTAAATCATAAAATATTATTTTGATTTCTTATGATCATGAAATTATTTTATGAGGCCTTAATTGAATTTTCAAAGTGTTAGAAAAGAAATTTTAATTTTAAAAATTTTCTTTTTCAAGTAAATTTTTATTTTGATTATAAATTAAATTTCAGATATTTAATAATTATTTTCATAAAATAGAGTTCATTTTTGAATTATTCATGTCGAAAAATGGTGGGAGTTATTGTTTTATATTTTTCTGGAATTCTGGAATTGTTATGAATAGTAAAATAAGATAATTTATGATAAATGATAAAACCTAAATTTATGCATCATGCATGAGTAATTGGTGATTTAAATGGCCATTGGTTCAAACTGACACACTCTATTTACTATTTTAGGTCAAAATAATAATTACTATTCATAGTTTTGATCTAATATATTTAACTAATGTTTAAAATAATAGGAAACCCCTCTTCTCCTCCACTATAAATACCACCGCTCTTTACCTCTTCTCTTCACTCCTCTCAAACATTTTACCTAGTCCAAATTCTTCCCACATCTCTCCCTAAGATCCTCAACCACTTCCATCAGCCCTTGGTCTCTTCAAAATACAAAATACTCTTCCTTAAAGAGGTTCTAAAGGATGTTATAGTCAAGATGTGAATTCCTCTTTTCTCTTGTTTTATTTTCTTTCAAGTTCCTTTATTTATTTTTATTTTCTAAACTCCTTTCATAAAAATGTTATGATAACTCCTATACCTTATATGTACTATAATTTTTATGATAATGGAATAATTACTCTCCCCTTTCCACTCCTTTTATACTAGAAATGAAAACACTATCCGAGATGTGTTAATTTATCACATTCAAGGATGATGGGTTTTCAATTTATTTTATCATCTTAAATTTTGGACATGAAAACATTTTTATGGTTAAACAATGAATTAATATATTTATTATGTATAATTAAAGAGTTTTAATATTATTTTCATGTGATGTTAATATATAAATCAAAATGTGTTCATTGTGATTAAAAACTGCCAATTAACCAAAATCGTTATCAATAAATTTTTATATAATGATTCATATTCACTCCAAATAACCAAATAAATTTTATAATAATGTAATATTATGGATTTTAAATAATACATAATAATTCAATTATGTACATCCATTCTCATCTTATATTTTTTTCCTTACATGTATATTAGTAATCTAATCATGAAAACCGAAGAAACAAACACTCATAAACAATGAAATTGAAACTCTTAACCCATCAAAAAGGTCATGAACGAAATTAATAAGGTTATAATAAATAAATTTCATGATTAATAGGTTTTGTAATTATTAGTTAATTAGTTTAATTTGGTTGACTATGAAATTATGATCAATTGAATGACACAATCATACTTAAGGTAAGAGATTCTACCTAAACCTCCCTTATTCCGTCAGGTCACCCTATATTTATTTTTACCCAAATGAAGTTATCTATTCATTTTATTTATATAATATAAATTCTTGTTAAATTCTAAAAAATAATGTATCAAGTTCCATCAATTATTCCTTTCAGGTATTTATGTGTTTTTAAGAGGTTCCCTCCTCAATACTTCTTGACAAGAAAACTCATTTAAGGGAACATCCCGACATATTACCCAATTTTAAGTGAAATATGTAATCTATTTAAAGTCACCATTGATTTTATAAAACAAATATTTTTATTATTAAAACATTCATGGTTCACTTATGTTTTTATATAAAATATTATTCCCTTTTCTGTCTTAAGTGATCCTTGATATATTTCTTAAACTGCACTAAAATGTTTTAATTATAATGTTTCTAAAAGGCTATTTTTGCATGTTATCACTTAAAATTTACATCAAATATCATGATATATTCCTATTATACCATATTAACGTCCATTAATGATGTAATTTTATTCCTTTAGGGACACTTTTATGATACACCCATTTGTTATGCTTTGTGACATGAATATGATACAAAATTCTTTTCATGGGTAACTGTTGTATTTATGAATGATTGATTATTTTTTATTATTTATGTGGAAATAATATTATTGAAAATTTTATGATGGGTGCTCCTATATAGATTTCTAATAAATTTGGTAAAGTTGAGTCTCATGAGTCATTATATGCAACAGTCATTGCAGGTAGCCTTGACTCATACTACCATGTGCAACAGTCTTGGTTGTTAACCTTGACTTCTGAACCTCTATGTTAAATTAGCTTTGAATCATACTAAAGTAATGTATTATGTTTCTTAAAAATTTATATTAATCCATTTTTATATGATACCATGTTTATATATTATGATTCTATATGTTCCATGCCTTTTTATAACATTATGTGATGCCTTCTAACCCATGTGGTAAAGCATCATTATTATGCTTATTCCCTTACTAGGATTTTATCTCATCCCTTTGTTCATATTATCCCCAATTTATCCGATGAATATGTATGAGCACAATGAAAATTAGGATCTCTTTATAAAGATTAAATAAATAAATGTTTTATTTAATCCCATTTTTTTAGTTTTATGTACCTAGTCTTCCATGACACTAGACTTTATGTTCCTTGGATTGTAATATGATTCTTTATTATGCTTAAAATCATATAATGATATGTATAAATGGCTTGGGTCTATATAGTTGGTATTATAGGATGGTCTAGTAATTTTTGGAGATTAAGAATATGGGGCTTTAGTATGAACCTTAGGTATAAGACTAAGTATAAGAAAGCATCCATAAATTTTAGTAAGTATAGAGTAAGTGATTTATCAAGAAAATACATCCCTATTTAGATAAGACCAATTGGATGTGGCTCTGGAACAAATGTATCCTAGGTTAAAACCTGAAAACACTACTTTTATCTAGACTCAAATGGGAACTAGTGCATGAAAACATGCCTTGTTGCACTCCTAGTTTGGCACTCCTGATGGATATGCATTGGTAAATTCATAAGCATAGTAAAAAACATTATTAAAGGAACAAAAAAAGGCCATAATAATATATTTTAGAAAAAATATCATGGAAAACCGAGATTTAAACCAAAGGAATCACAAGTTAGGATATAATTTTATTTTAAGA
Source organism: Viscum album (assembly GCA_963277665.1). NCBI lineage: Eukaryota > Viridiplantae > Streptophyta > Magnoliopsida > Santalales > Viscaceae > Viscum > Viscum album. The sequence goes on along the minus strand of OY728131.1, from coordinate 1,219,833,944 downwards.
GTTTATCCTTTTATGATTAAAGTTTCTTTTTTATTCTTAATAGATAAGTATTGAATCCCTATAATTGTATATTATTTTTCTTAGTTAATGGATGGAAATATAAGAACACATGCCAATAATCAATGTGTTTATAAATTTGAGTATTTCTCTAATAATATGGTTGATATGACGTGAATGGGTGATCGAAACATTATGATAATGCTTTCTCAAATGGCTCAAATTATGAATAATAACTCGAATCATATAGAACACCCTCCTCCTCCACAGAGAGAGAAAGTTTTCATTTAATCCTTCATGTAGAAAATTCCTCCCATGTTTAGTGGAACTTTTGATCACATCCCTATATAATAGTTGATTAACTCCACTAAAAAAATAATCTCTATCCTTCGGTTCTTAGAAGAAGTGAAATTAGTGTTGTTAGTCTATCCTTTTTATAGGGAAGTTGATCAATGGTGGACACTGATCAAGAATATGATGTCCCATGAGGAAATAGATTCCATGTATTGGGAGTAATTCAAGAAAAAAAAATCAACAAATATTTTCCCCAAACCCTTCGTCTCAATATGGAAAGATAATTCCTCATAATTATGCAGAAGGAAGATGATTCCATCAGGTAGTATGAAGAAAGATCTACAAGTCATGCAAGATACGACTCAATATTTTTCATGAACACCTAAAGAAAGGTAGATCACTTCTTTAGTAGACTAAATCTCACTCTATGAAAAGTGTTATCATTTAGAGACTTCGACAGTTATTAAGATATTGTCTTTTTTGCACTCAAGGTTTAAATGGAGATCATATACTCTCAATGGTCTCAAGGACCTGGATAAAAAAAGTGGAAAATGGAGTCTAATATGGGTGGTTCCAAAAATAAATCCCATGATATAAAGAATATTGAACATCCCATGAGTCAGAATTGTTGGAAGAAGCATCTTGGGAACTGTCAAAAGGGAACCAGAAATTGCTTTAAATGTGATAGAATGGGACATCTGGATAAAAACTAACAAAGGGATATGAAAAATATTGCTAACATAGAAGAATAAAGGAAGGTCCAGATCAACACTCAGCTTGTTTTACAGTGTTACAACTATAAGGATCAAGGGTATTATGGAAACAATTTCCCTAATCCAAGGGTCTTCATAGGTGATCAAAAAGAACATCCAAGGAAATAAGGTTGGGATTATGCTATAACTAATTATGTGGTGGAGAATTGGAGGATACTCGGGGTTGTTAAGGGTGATGTCCCTTTCCTGAAATTAATGTTGCCTTTGTATAATGATATCCAATCCATGCCAAAAATATCATCAAATTATAGCAATGGGAGTATGATTGGATTTGATGGGAGGTTCAGTCCAAAAAAAATTACCGGGGAGGAGTTATAAACCTTTGACGTAATATTGTGATAGGTATGCTAGCTATTAATTCAAGAATAATGAACGTAATATTTTATTCTGGTTCTATTCATTATTTCATATAATTAAAGAGTAGTATAAATACTCGAACACCACCTCAAAATTTGGAGGTTGAGTTATCTATGAGAACATAGAATGGGGAAATTATTGCATCAAAAGTTTATAACTCCTCCCTAGTAATTGTTTTTTGACTGAACCTCCCATAAAATCCAATCATACTCCCATTGCTATAATTCAATGATATTTTTGGCATGGATTGGCTGTCTTTATACAAAGACAACATTAATTGCAGGGAAAGGGACATCACCCTCTACATCCCTGAGTATCCTCCAATCCTGCACAAGTTTAACGAGGAAGATGAATCCCCTTTTGAATAATTCTCTCACATATGGATATTATTTCCTTATGATCAAGAATTTATAGAAAAAAGGTTTAGATTAAGGAGATAATCATGCTCAAATACATACCCATCATGAGAGACTACTCTAACGTATTTTCCAAAAAACTGCATGTTTGTCCTCCTGATCAAGAGTTTGAGTTCACAATTGAACATATTCTTGTATCTCTACCAATATCAAAAACACATTATAGAATGGAAATTTTTTATCTGGAAGAGATGAAGAAGTAGCCAGATTAGAATATGGAGAAGGGTTTTATATTCCCTAGTGCTTCACCTTGGGGTGTACTAGTCCTCTTTGTTAAGAAAAAGGATGGATCAATGCCAATCTGCATTAATTATCATGAACTCAATTAAATCGCTATAAAGAACAAGTATAACCTACCTTAGATAGATTAATTGTTCAATCATCTATGGGGGATTGGTATTTCTCTAAGGTGGACCTTCTATCGGGGCATCACAAATTAAAGGTGGTGAAGGAAGATTTTCCAAAAACTACCTTTCAAATGAGGTATGGACACAATGAGTTCATAGTGATGCACTTAAGACTCACTATTACTCCAAAAATATTCATGGATTTAATGAATAGAGTCTTTATAGATTACCTAAAAAAAATTGGTAGTTCTTATCAATGATATTATAATTTACTCCAAGATGATGGAGGAACATGAGTAGCATTTTAATACTGTGATGATGACATTGTGGAGAGATGAAAATTATGCAATTTACATTAAATGTGAGTTATGGATGGAAGAAGTATCATTCTTAGAACATGTTATCACCATAAAAGGGATATATGTAGACCCTTCCAAGACAAAGACAATTGAACATTGGCCTAGGAAAAGATCTATAACGAAGATCTGAATATTTTTGGGGTTAGTTTGGTACTATAGATGATTTTTTAAGAACTTATCACTATTTTCAAACCCATGGAAAAAGATAACATGGAAGTTATTTAAGTTCTTACGGACTCAAGAATGCGAGGAAAGATTTAAGGAGATCAAAAAGAGGATTATCATTGTGCCAATACTCACACTCCGAACATGTGGTGAACTCTTTTTGGTGTATAGTGATGCATCATAGGTAGGATTTGTCTATATACTGATGAAAAATGATAAAGTGATATCCTACGCCTCAAGGTAGTTTAAATCCCATTAGAAAAACTATCCCATGCATGATCTGGAGTTGGAAGTTATGATATTCTCATTGAAAATATGGAGACATTATCTCTATATTGAGAAGTGTGAGATATATACAGATCACAATAGTCTAAAATATATATTCCAAATGAAAAAATATTAATATGAGCTAGTTAATATGGTTAGATCTCATCCAAGATTATAACTCCTCAATCCACTCCCATACTAGTCTGGAAAATAAGGTGGTAGATTCTCTAAGTAGAAAGGGTCCTACATCTTTATCAATGATGAGAGTTTAGAAGGATCTAATCTTCTTAGATTTTTAGATGACGAAAATGGTAATCATTAAGGGAGGAAAATCATCAATCCATTCTCAAATTATTTCTCAACCATTCATCATGGAGAAAATATAAAATTCTCAAAGAAATGATGTGTAAATTCTAGAAAGGTTGGAAGCTATTAGAAGTGGTAAATCTTCTGAGTTTAAGATTTATAAGGAATGAGTAGTAAGATTTGGGTCATGATTATGCATACCATTCAATCCAAAGATAAAGAAGTATATTTTGAATGCTGCACATACCTAAACCTTCTCTATTCACCCTGGGAGCACAAAGATGTATCATGATCTCTGAGAGTTCTTTTGGTTGAAAAATATGAATAAGGAGATTGGTTAATATACCTAAAAGTTATTAATGTGTCAACATGAGAAGTTTCAAAGAAAAAATTATAAGTGGATGACGAAACCACTATCCATACCAAAATTGAAGTGGGATAACAACACTATGGACATTCTCACTGGACTTATAAGGAAATAAAGTGTAAACAATGCTATATGGGTCATTTTTGATCATCTTAGAAAGACGTCTCACTTTATTTTATTTCAAGAGGATTTCTCATTAGATTAAATTTCATGGATAAATATCATATAGGTGGTAAGGATTTATGGAGTACCACTATATATTATATCTGATCGAGATCCAAGATTCACCTAAAAGTTCAAAAAAACTCTCCAACATGCTCTAAGAACTGAGTTGAACTTCAGCATGACCTATCATCCTCAAATGGATGGCCAATATGAGTGAACTATTCAGACACAAGAAGATATTTTGTGAGCGTATTCTATGGAGTTAAAAAGAGTATGGGACCAAAATCTTCCACTAGTATAATTTTCTAACAATAATAGTTTCCACTCTAACATCTAAATGGAACCATATGAATCCCTTTATTGGAAAACGTGCAGAACACCAATGTTTTGGGATAAAGTCAGTGATTATAATCTTATAGAACCTAAAATAGTGAACGAAATGGTGGAGAAGGTGAAATCCATTCTGCAACACATCAAGGAAACTCAAAGTCGGTAGAAGAGTTATGCAGACAATCCTCAACGAGACAATGAGTTCAATGTTTGATACATGGTATTCATTCATATATCTCCATGGAATAAGGTCATGAGGTTTTGGAAGAATGAAAATATATGTCCAAGGTACGTCGGCCCCTTCGAGATTCTTGATCGTGTTAGAGTTGTGGCCTATTGACTAGAACACTCACCTACCATGTCTAAAGTACACTATGTATTACATATATCCCTCTTAAGGAAGTATATACCAGATCCTTCACATGTACTTTCATCAACGGTGGTACAGTTGGAGAATGGTCTTTCATACAAGGAGTAGCCAGTGAAGATCTTGGATCATATAGATAATGTTCTATATAACAAGACTACTCACCTAGTCAAATTACTTTGGCAAAACCAAATGTACAAAGAGAAAACATGGGAACTGGAGGAGGCAATTATGGAAAAGTAAACACACCTATTTATATATTTGAATGTAAAACAAAATTTTGAGGATGAAATATCAAAAGGGGGGATGAATGTAACGAACCAATTTTTTATCAATAAAATTACCTTATTATGATTATGTCTTATAGTATAATCATATAAGGTTGCATATAGAACACAATATAAGCCTTATAAATGAATATTGAGTGGAACAAAAGGTATCTCTAGAAGTTAAGGAATGTATACCAATGAAAGAGTAGCTTGACCTTTGGAATGGAAATGTAAACCTTATAAAAAGTAAACTGGCCAATGTAATAGTAACCCCACCAATTAAAGAATAAATAAAATTTATCCATATTAAATGTGACACTATGATATAATTATATCATATTATAAGTAAATATATTTTTTAAAAATTATTAATAAAGTGTTGGTACATTTGTAAGTATTGTATATTTAATTACAATTTTATGATTAATTAAATATATTAAAATATAATTTATTTTCATAAAATAAATTCATAAATTATTATATTGATGTCTTATGATCAAAAAATAATTTAATGAGGCCTTAATTAATTTTTTAAAGTGTTAGAAAAAAAGTTTTAATTTTAAAATTTGTATTTTTTAGTAAATTATGATTTTAATAAAAAATTAAATTCCACAATTTTATGATTAATTAAATAAATTAAAATATAATTTATTTTCATAAAATAAATTTATATATTTTTATTTTTTTGTCTTATGATCATAATATAATTTTATGAGGCTTAATAAATTTTATAAAGTGTTAGAAAAGAAGTTTTAATTTTAAAATTTGTATGTTTTCAGTGAAATTTTATTTTAATAAAAAAATTAAATTTTACATATTTAGAAAATTATTTTCATAAAATGGAGTTCATTTTTGAACTCTTCACATCAAATAAATTGTTGGGTTGATTTTTTCATATTTTTATTAAATACTTGAATTTTGATGAATAGTAAAATATGATAATCTATGATAAATGATAAAACCTGAATTTATGCATCATGATTGAGTCATGGATGAGATAAATGGCCATTGGTTATAACTAAAATGCCCTATTTACTATTTTTTCATAATAATCAAGACTATTTATCGACTTTAGAAAATATATTAAACTAATGATTAAAATAATGGGAAAGCCCTCCTCTCCTCCCCAATAAATACCACTCATCATTACCTCTTATATTAACTCCCCTAAAGCCTTATTACTAGTCCAAATTCTTCTAAAATATCTTATTAATCCCCTATCTCACTTATATCAACCCTCAGTATCTTAAAAAAACAAAATCATCTTTCTTAAAGAGGTTCTCCTGGAAGTTATATTCAAGTGGTAAATTCCTCTTTTCTTTTCTTTCATACAAGTTCCTTTATTTCTTTTCCTTTCCTAGTCTCCTTTCATCAAAATGTTATAATAATTCTAGTACCTTAAATGTACTATAATATTTTTATGATAATTTAATAATTCATCTCTCCTTTACCCTCTTTTTAAACTAGAAATGAAAACAGTATCTGAGATGTGTTAATCCCTCGCATTCAAGGGAAATAGTTTTTCAATTTATTTTACCATCTTGAATTCTGGTCATGAAACAATTTTCATGGTTAAAAAAACTATAATATATTTATTATTTATAATTTATGGTTCTGTAATATTTTGTTCACAAGATATTAATTTATAATGAAAAATGTGTTTTTTGTGATTATGAACCGCCAATTAACCAAAATGATTATCATTAAAGTTTGATATAATGATTCATCTTCAATCCAAATAACCAAATGATTTTTCTAACCATTTTATTTTTTTATGTTCACTAGTAACATAAAAATTCAATTTTGGACAAACATTATCATCTTAAATTTTTATCCTTACATATATATAAGTAAACCAATCAAGAAACCCAAGGAAACAAATGCTCCCAAACAATGAAATTGAACCTCTTAACCCATAAAAAAGGTTATGGATGAACTTAATAAGGTTATAAAAAATAAATTTCATGAATAATAGGTTCTATAAAGATAACTAATTAATGTAATTTGGTTATCCAGGACATTAAGATCAAGTGAAGGACACCATCAGACTTAAGGAATGGGGTTCTACTTGAACCTCCATTATTCCTTCAGGTTACTCTATCTTTAATTTTAACCAGATGAAGTTATATTTTCTTTTTATGAAAATCTTATAAATTCTATGTAATTTCTCCAAACTCAAGTATCAGGTTCCATTAATTATTATATTTAGGGATATATATGTTTTTAATAGCTTCCATCCCTCATTCTTCTAGATAAGTAAACCCATTTAAGGGAACATTACAAATTCTTACCCAATTTTAAGTGAACTCAATAATATATTTTAAGAAACCACTTATTTTATAAAACCACTCTTTTTATTATAAAAACCATCTTTTTTTACAACTATATTTATATAAAACTTTATACAAATTTTTATTTTAATTGATCTTTGATATTTTCCCTTAAACTACACTAAAATGTTTTAATTAGAATGATTTTTAAACGCTCTTTTGGAATGTTATCACTTAAAATTGAAGTTAGTTATCATTATATATGAATTTTTTACCTTATTAATTTCCATTAATGATAAAATTACTTTCCTTAAAAGACTATTTCATGGTATTCCCATTTTTTATGCTTTGTGACATAAAAATTATACCCAATTCTTTCCATGGGAAACCCTTTTGTTTATGTATGTTTGATTATATATGATTCTTTATGTGGAAAGTATATTCAGGAAAATGTTGTGATGGATGCTCAAAGATAGCACTCAAATGCATTGGGTAAATTGGAGTCTTATGAGATGTTATTTGAAACTTTCCTGGTGGTTAGCTTGGACTTATACTACCATGTGCAACATTCTTGGTGGTTAACCTTGACTTGTGCTCCTCTATGTGAAACAAGCCTTGAATTGTGCTAAAGTCATGTTTTATGTTTCTGAAACATTACTCCAAATCCATTTTTATATGATCCCATGTTTATATGTTATGATTCCATTTGTTCAATGCCTTTTTATATCATTATGTCATGTCGTATAACCCATGTGTTAAAGATTTATTATTATTCTTATTCCCTTACGGGGTTTTTAGCTCATCCCTTTGTTCATGTTTTCCCTGGGTTATCCTATGATGTTTTATGATCACAATATAATTTAGGATCTCTTTATAAAGAATAAATAAATAAATGTTTTATTAAGGCCTATTTTTTTTCAGTTTTATGTACCTTGTCTTCCATGACACTTGACTTTACGATCCTTGGCTTGTAATATTATGCTTTATTATACTTAAAATCTGGTAATAATATTTATAAATGGATTGGGTCACTATAGTTCATATTAGAGGATGGTCTTATTATTTTTTGAGATTAGGAAAATAGAACTTTAGTAAGAACCTTATCTACGAGACTAAGTATAATAAAACATCCCTAAACTTTGGAAATTATAGAATAAGTGGTTTAACAAGAAAATACATCCCTGTGTAGATACGAACAAGTGGTTGTGGAACTATAACAGATGTAACTATGGGTAAAACCCAAATACACCGCTTTGAGCTAGACTCAAACAGGAACTGGTGCACGACAACATGCCTTCTTGCACTCCTAGTTTGACACTCCTGGGGGACGTGCTTTGGTAAATTCATAATATTAGTACAAATCAATATTAAAGGAACAAAAAAGGCCAATACGAATATATGTTAGAAAATATATCATGGATAACAAAGATTGAAACCTAGTGAGTCAGAAGTTTGGATATACTTTTACTTTAATAGTTTATCCTTTTATGTTTAATGTTTCCTTTTTATGCTTAATAACTAAGTATTCAAGCCTCAAATTGTATATTCATTTTCATAGTTAATTTTGGGAAATATAAGAACACATTCCAAAAATAAATTTGATTAGAAATGGGATGATTTCTCTAATGATATGGATGATATGATGGGAACTGGTGACCATAACATTATGACAATACTTTCTCAACTGGATCTAGTTATAAATAATAACTTGAATCATGTGGCACACCCTCTTTATCGAAGGGAAGATAAAATTTTTGTTGAATACATCATGTGGAAATTTCCTCCCATGTTTAGTGGATATTCTGATCCCTTCCTCTTGGAACAATTGATTACCTCCACTGAAAAGATATTCTCCGTCCTTTAGTTCTTAGAAGAAGTGAAATTTTTGTTGTCATTCTATCGTTTTGATGGGGAAGTTTATTAGTAGTGAACACTAGTCAAGAATACGATGTCCCATGAGGAAATTGATTCCATGGATTGAAAAAAATTCAATAAAAACAATTATCAAATATTTTCCCCAAACCCACCCTCTTAATATGGAAATATTTTTCCTCATACTTAAGCATAAGGAAGATGGGTCCATCGGGGCGTATGGAGTAAACATCACAAGGTTTGAAAGATACAACTTCATATTTATCATTAACACATAAATAACAGTATATCACTTATGTGGTAGACTAAATCTCAATCTCTGAAAAGTGTTAGCATTTTGATAATTTGACAGTTAATAAGAGATTTTTTTTGTTCACTCAAGGTTTAAATGGAGATCAATGACTCTTAATGGTCTCATGAACCTAGTGACAAAAAGTGGAAAATGGAGTCTAATATGGGTTGTTCAGAAAATAAATCCCATGATGGAGAGAAGATTGAACATCTCACATGTCAATATTATGGGAAGAAGAATCTTGGTAACTATCTAAAGGGAACTAAGAATTGCTTCAAATGTGAAAGAATGGGACATTTGGATAAAAATTGATGATGTGATATGAAGAATCCCACTAACGTAGAAGAAGAAAGGAAGGTTCAGATTAACACTCAGTCTATAGTACAATGTTAAAACTATAATGAATATGGGCATTATGAAAAATATTTCCCTAATACAAGGGTCATCAGAGTTCATCAACAAAAACATCCATGGAAACAAGGGAGGGATTATGCTAAAACTACATATGTGGTTGATCCAGACAATGATGTGGTGATATTTACCAAAGTTATTCATTCAAGAATAGAAAATATACTGTTTGTTTCTAGTTTTATGCATTCTTTCATATCATTCATGTTTTGTATAACTATTAAGACACCACCTAAAAATTTGGATGTTGGGTTATCATTTAGAACATAGAATGGGGAAATTATTGTGTCAGTGGTTTATGACTCCTCCCCATTAAATGTTTTTGGACTGAACCTCCCATCAAATCTTTTCATACTTCTATTGGTGTAATTCGATGTAATTTTGGGCTTGGATTGGAAATCTTTATACAAAGGCAACACTAACTGTTGGGGAAGAGACATCACTCTTTACATCCCAAAGTATCCTCCAATCTTGTACAAGTGTAAAGAAGGAGATTAATCTTTTTTAGTATCATTTTATCAAGTGTGGATATTATTTCCTTATGAGAAAGCATGTCTTTCTCATATCGTTGAGATAAAGTAGATAATCATGCTTGAATAAATGACCATCATGAGAGACTACACTAATGTATTTACCTAAGAATATCATGATCTTCCTCTTGGTCAAGAGGTTGAGTTCTAAATTTTAATTATTTATGGATATCTACTTTTATCAAATACACCTTATAAAATGGCCATTGTCGAGCAGGAAGAGATGAAGAAGTGGTTATAGGGGAATCTGGAGAAATGATTTATACACCCCAGTGATTCACCCTGGGGTGCATTAGTCTACTATGTTAAGAAGAAGTATGGATCAATGTGACTCTGTATTAATTACCATGAACTCAATAAAATCATAATAAAGAACAAGTATCCCCTACCATGGTTAGATGACTTGTTCGATCAGTTGTGTGGGGCTAGTTATTTCTCTAAGGTAAACCTTCCGTCAGAATGTCACTAATTAAAAGTGATGAAGGAAGATATTCCCAAAACTACCTTTTAAATGGGTTATGGACACTATGAGTTTTTAGTTATTCCCTTTTTACTCACTAATTCTCCAACATTTTTCATGGATTTAATGAATAGAGTCTTTAGATATTACCTTGAAAAAATTTTGGTAGTCTTTGTCACTAATATTCTAATTTACTCCAAGTGGAAGGAGGAACATTGAGATAATTTTAATACTATGATGATGACTTTTTGAAGTGATAATAATTTTGAAAAGTATAGTAAATATGAGTTTTTGATGGAGGATGTGTCATTCATAGGTCATGTTATCACTGGAAAGGGGGTGTGTGTAGACCCTTCCAAGAAAATGGCAAATTGAAGAGTGGCCAAGGCCAATATCTGTAACGAAGATCTATAGATTTCTGGGTCTAGCTGGGAATTATCGATGATTTTTGAAGAAATTATCATGACTTCTAACCCAAGGAAAAATATGACATGGAAGGTATGGAAGTTTGTATGGACTCCGGAATGTGAGGAAATCTTTAAGGAGCTCAAAAAGTGGATTATCATTGCACCAATACTCACACTCTCGATAAGTAGAAAACACTTTTTGGTGTTTATTAATGCTTTAAAAAAATTCTTAGGCTATGTATCAGTTAAAAATTATAATGTGATAGCATATTCCCCAAGGTTGTTTAAAACCCATTATAAAAACTATCCCACACATGATCGGGAGTTGGCAGTTATGATCTTTTCATTGAAAGTCTAGCGATAATATCTCTATGGGGAGAAGTGTGAGATATATACTGATCAAAAGAGTCTCAAATATATATTCACATAGTAAATAGATTAATATGAGCTGGTGAATATGGTTAGATCTCATCAAGGATTATTACTACTCAATCCACTCCCATACTGGTATGGAAAATAAGGTGGAGGATGCTCTAAGTAGAAATGATCCTACATCTTTATTAATGATGGGAGTTAAGAAGGATCTAATATTCTTAAATTTGAATAAGATGGACATGGGAATCATTAAGGTTTGAACATCATCTATACTTTCTCAAATTATTTCTCAACCATCCATCATAGAGAAAATAAATAAATCTCAAAGAAATGATGTATAAATTCTAAAAAGGGGGGAAGCTTTTAGAAATGGGAAATACTAGGAGATCAAGATTAATGAGGAATGAGGAGTAAGATTTGGGTCATGATTACGTGTATCCTTCAATCCAGATATAAAGAATTATCTTTTGAAAGATGCACATAGCTCAACCTTCTCTATTCACCTAGGGATCACAAAGATGTATCAATATCTTTGAGAGACCATTTGGTGGGAAAATATAAAGAAGGTGATTGATGAATATACATCGAAGTGCTTGAAATTTCAACACATGAAGTATGAAAGAATAAATTATAATGGGATGATGCAACCACTCTCCATACCAATATGGAAGAGGGATAATATTACTGTGGTCTTTTTCACTGGACTTCCAAGGAAATCCAAAGGAAAAAATGCTATATGGACCATTTTGAATCATCTTACAAAGATATCTCACTTTATCATAATTTGGGAAGACTTCTCATTAGATAAAATTGTATAGATATATATCGAAGAGGTGGTAAGGATTCATGGAGTACAAATATCTATTGTATTTGATCGAGATCCAAGATTCACCTCAATGTTCTGGAAAAGTATCCAAAATGCTCTAAGAACTGAGTTGAACTTCAGCAGGGCCTATAATCCAAAAAATGAGGGGCAATCTAAGTGAACTATTCAAAATCAAGAAGAAATTTTGAGAGCATGTTCAATGGACATCAATGGAAGATGGAACCGACATCTTCCATTGGTTGAATTCTCTTACAATAATAGTTTCCACTCTAGAATCTGAATATCACCATATAAATCCATTTAGGGGAAAACGTGCATAACACCAGCATGATGGGATGAAGTTAGTGAGTGTAAGATTCTAGGACATGAAATGGTCAAAGAAATGGTGGATAAGGTGAAATCCATTCTGCAACATAGCAAAGTAGCCCAAAGTCAAAAGAAGAGTTATGTAGACAATCATCGATGGGACCCTGATTTCAATGTTGGAGACAGGTTAATCCTTGGTATATATCTATGGAAGAAGGTCATGATGTTAGGGAAGAAATGAAATCAATGTCTCAGGTACATAGGCCACGTCAAGATTCTTGATCATGTTAGAGTTGTGGCCAATCGACTAGCACTTCCACCTAAAATGTCTAAAGTACACGATGAATTATAAATATCCCTCTTAAATAAGTATGTTGGTTGGAGTAGTTTACTCAAAAGGGGAGGGGTGAATTGAGTAACTATAAAAATTTCTATTATAAAAAATATTATTTTAAAAGAAATGGGTTTCCCCAAAAATAAATACAGCCCATTTAATCATGGTTATATTGTTATAAGAGAGTGACTGTTTAAACAACTTCTTATAAGATTGATTAATTCTCATAAATCTTAATATGTATTATTAATATTACTTTTGAAGTTATCCTACTAAGAAAAATAAATTATAACTTCATTCCAAGACTAACTATCAAAGTGGAATTAGATTTTTCTGTATTATGCAATAAAATAGTAAAATGGAGAAGACTAATGTAAATAGTGCAGCGGATATAAAACAAGTGGTTCAGTCTTAAGCCGAGATCTAATACAATCCACTTGGTGATCACCTTCCACCAAGAAGTTTATATAAATAAACTTCGATCCATTCCCTGGATCGGGGTTAAACATAGTATATAGACTGTCCTGGTTACACAGGGACCTCTTCCAGAGTTGTCATGGGTAAATAGAAATAGAGAGTTTGGTGCAAGGATTTAGAAATCCTTCAGTTTAGCACAAGAGTCAGTGTGTGTGTGGAATATACAGAGTACACACACTGCTCGAAAGGTAAGTGAACGAATCACTAAGAGAGAGTAGATGTATGTTTATAATGCTCTAGTGATTTTATGTGCAGCTTTGGACTCCTTCAATTTATCAGAAATGCTTTTGAGTCCTTATCTATTTTTTGTCTCGAAAAATAGAGTTTCGTGATTCAGCTTGTGTTCTCCACGAGCTTTGACAATGTGAATATGTTCTCTGTATTCCAGTGTTCTTCATATGTTCTTCAGCAGAGTTGGATTTCATGCATGTGAAAATTATTTCTTTGAAAATATTTCAAAAGTGTTATTCTTGGTCATGATCACATGCTTGTATTTCGTTCAGTATCTCTCTCTATTGTCATTGGGCACTCTTCACTCTTTATCTTCGAACGCATGTGTTTTAGCTGACAGCTTCCATGTGTTTCGTGCCTCGTACCTCGTACTATGTCTAAAAAGAAACATTAATTATGTCAGTGTATTAAAGACATAAAATATGACCGTTATGAATTAAATTGAAAGACGAAAAAATAGTTTAAGAAACGATGTCACAGTATGTTATGAAAATTGTGTCTCCTTCACGGTGTCTGAGTGTCACGGTCTGAGTGTCACAGTGTCTTGTTCACGGTGTCTGATCCTCATGGTGTCTTGCACACAGTGTCTAATCTTCACAGTGTCTTGCTCACGGTGTCAGGCTTACTGTGTCAGCCTTCATGATGTCAGGCTTATTGTGTCAGGCTTTACGGTGTCAAGCTTACGGTTTCTGGATTACGGTGTCTGGCTAACTGTGTCTTGTACTTAGGAAAGTAACTATATTTAGATTTAAACAGTAATATGCATGAAATGGATCGAGCTTAACCATTATAAAGCATGAGAGAACTTGAAACATAAATACACATGATTGGATATGATTTATAGAAGTTAGATAGGTTGAATGAGATTTGTGATTATTAAAGATATTTGGGATCATTAATGAGATTTGTGATAATTAAAATATGATTAACACATGAGGATTCCAACAATCTCCCCCTTTTTGATGATCACAAATCATGTACAGTAAAAGTGTAAATTTGATGCAACTAGAGAGAATATCATATAGAAATAAACATATATATATATATATATAACTTCTCCTCCCCTTTTGGGATTATCAAAAATTTAAAATAAGAGTGGGTAAACAATGCACATGTCATTAAAAGTAATCAAAGTATAACACAAAAAACAATTACAACCCCATCAAAAAATAGTAAGCACTGGTCTTCTTCAGGGAATGGACTTTTTCTGCCTTTATCAGCAGCAGAAGAGGAAGCCATAGGGGCAGTGGCTGATGTGGAAGAAGGTAGAGACATGGTAGATAGAGAGGGTAAAAAGAGACCTTTGAAGACTGAGGGAGCCAAGGTAGGAGCATTAGGAGATCGAGGCAGTTGCTAATCAAGAATGACAGGCCTGGTCTGACTAAGAGCATGTCCAGCAGACATGGTTGTTGAGGCTAAGGTAGAGGTAAATATAGGTAGTCCAGGTTTGAGAGGAGAAGCCACTGAAGCAACAATTGTTGTACTCTAGACATGGAGATATGGTCACAAAAGATTGATGAAATCTGCAATAATTTCTCCACCATATTACATGGCCTTTTCTAAATCATCTTTGTTTTCCATGAACATGTCCAACAATATGGTAAACTCGGTTAGATTTTGGACTTGGCTTTTTAATGCTTGGGTTATAGGAGAAATTTTCAGATTCTTTACAAGGTATTTGAAGTGATTGGTCATATCAGTCTTGGAGAAAATCCGGTTGAAATAGAAATCCACTTTCTTAGAAATCTTCTGTTGGGAAACATTTGCAATTTTGGAATGAATTTTCACAAGATCAAGAACTCTATCACTATTCTTGATAACTATAGATAAAGAAGTCACATTGAAGCCACTTAAAGTGGTTTGAAGCTCTTCTTGTACTATCTATTTGAGAAAAGAACTGTCCAAGGTAGGTATAGAGGATTTACAAGAGGGATGCAAAGATTTGACAGCTGTGGTTATAGACTTAAGCTGATTTAGTACCTTTTGAAGATAGTCAGTGTATTCATCAGTGAGTTTATTCTAGTTCAACAAAAGCTCTCTCATTTCTTTCAATAACTATTTGTGTCTTTCTGCAACCTTTTCATCAAAGGATAATAGGTAAGGGTGAGTTTGAGACACAACATCTCAAGAAATTTGAGAAACATAAGGTTCTAGAGAGGAAGCGACCGGTTCTGATCTGGAATGCAGCTGTTTCTGCATGTCTTCCACCATGCCTCTCAGGGTTGAAACTTTACTACTGAGCAACCTATTTTCAACTCGAACTTCTTGAATTTCATGGAGCATTTTAGGTTGGATCTGCCAGCCAATCTTCTCCAAAAGTAGTGAGTCATCTCTTTCACTCAGATGTCTCACAACACGAGGTTGGGAGTTCATAAGATTCTCAACTCTAGATAAAATAGTATCTCCAAAATCCTTCAAATCATCCTTACTGACAAAGGACAGTTGTTCAGGTAGAGGTTTAGGTGCAAGAACCGGTATAGGAGTATGTTCTGGTTCTGGTTCTTTCTTAGATGCAAAGTTAGAAACTGACTTTAAATGAAACAGTGAGGAGAGATCAAGCCTAGTGGAAGAAACTTGCTGAGATTCACTCACATCATAAAATCTAGGGAATTTGTACTAGGTGGCCATAGGACTGGACTCAGCAAGATGTGATGCTTCATCATACTCAAGAGTTTGAGTTTCTTCCCCCTCAACAGATGCTTCCTTTTTAGGATTTAGAGGCTCGAGAGCTTGTTCTAAATCCACAGGTTCATCTCTAAGTTCCTCAATCATCTTCTGTCTAGAAAACTGAAAGGCTATCTCCATTATTTCTTTAGTAGAGGGTATTATCTCAAGAAAAGGTTGTTCCTCTGGGAGTTCTTTCAGATTTTCTTCTTTTTTAAGAGGGATTTCTTCTATATTTTTTTCTTCTATAACAGGGAGTTCTTCTAGATTAGTTTCTTTCATAGAATGGAGTTTTTCTACTACAGCCTCTTCCATGGATTGCTTCTCAGATTCTGTGAAAACTACTTCTCTTTCAACCTCGGGTTGGATTTCCAGATTGATATCACCTCTACGGATATGAACTTCTTCTTCAAGAACAACAGGAGAAATAATAGGCCTTTCTTTCTTAACAACAACTTCTTCCCTATGAGGTACTTCAGCTTCTTCTTACTCTTATTATTAATACTCACCAAGTTCATCTGGTTCCAAACTAGGATCAACAATGTCTTTCGACCTTTATAGATAATCCATAGGATTAAACTTCTCATAAAACTTATCGTTGTCTTCCACCCACTCCTTTTTCCAAGGGTTCTAGCTAATCTTCATTCTCCTGATGATGGATTTATAGAGACAGTACTCACAGTCCATAAGTACTTCTTCATTAGGTCCAAATACTCCTTTGGCAACAAGCATGTCTGAAATCAGTCGAGAGTAGAACATAGAGGTTGATTTGGATGTAGCCTTGATCAATTCACACATATGGTGAATGATGTATTTGAACAGGTTGATTTTGTATCCATTCTTCATAATCTGAATCAAGAACACATCTTGATACATTAATAAATAAAAGTCACCTTTCCATAGACTAACCAAATTTTGAACAATCTTTATCAATAGCCTTGATTATCCATCAAGTTCAGTAGCTATGTCCCTTCTCTTGGTTCCATTCCCAGTTAGGGTTTTCAGAGCATCTTCAAGGTCAAAGAAATCAGTTGTAGGTGGGGGTTTTCTCTGATAATAATCACAAATTCCTTAGTGAGGTACCCTAATGCATGTATCCCATAACCTCAATGAGAATGATCATCTTTGGCTATTAATCTATCTCCTCACAACAAAGCTTTCACCAGAGTCAAAAGAAAACTATGTGTACCGGTAGAACTGAGCAACTACCCTCAGATAAATGGATCTATTAAACTTCTAGGACAATTCTAACCAGCCTTGTTCTCTTAAAATTATCAGAACTAGAGATTTTCTAGACAAAATCCATTTAGAGAAGATTTATTTCTCAGGAACAACACTGCGATTTACCAGGTTCAGATTCAGAGGCCCTTCGGGTGTCAGCTTGGGTGTTATCTTCTTCTTCTTCGGGTGGTGCTTCTCAGGTGTGGATGATGAAGGAAGTTTCATTCTTGGAATCCACTGAGGGTTTGAGAGAGAGATAGAGAGGTTTGTAGGGTTGAAAGGGTTAAAAACGAGTGAGTAGGGTAATTTATGAGTGAATAACCAAGTGAAACTCTTTTTTTTATCATTTGGGAATGTCAAACATCAGAAACACAAAAACGTGGGAAAGTAAAAGTGGTGAAACAAAAATTACCGCGATATGGGTTTAAAGAATAACATAATTAATTTTCACGGTGAGACCGTGAATGGTTGTTATATTGAGACAATGATCAGTTGTCACTGTGCGATTGTAAATGGTCCTTACAGTGAGACAACATGTGGTCGTCACGGTGAGATAGTGAGCAAACATCACGGTGACACAGTGAGTGAACATTTTAGTGCATGTTATGGTGAGACAGTAAATGTCATACCGTGAGTACAAAGTGATAAATGTGAGATAGTAAACATGAGAGATAGTAACTAAGAATCCATAAACACTAAACCATAAAGTAAAACATAATAACAAGTTTAACAGTAAGACAAGTAAGATATCTATTTGATATTTATCATGCCAATATCATGTATGATGTAGTATATTCTCTATGAATTTAATGGTTTAGTGAATATATCAGCAAGTTGATATTCAGTACCAATGAATTCCAAGGTAATATCACGTTTTTGATAATGATCTCTCAAAAAGTGATGTCTTAGATCAATGTGTTTTGTCCTAGAATGTGAAACATGATTTTTTTAGATGTTAAGAGCACTTGTGTTGTCACAATTTATTGGTACATGTCTGAATTGATATCCATTGTCTAGTAATGTGTGTTTCATCCACAAAATTTGTGCACAACAATAGCCAAAAGTTATGTATTCAGCTTCTGTAGTAGATTATGCAACAGAGTTTTGTCTCTTACTACCCCGTGATACTAGTGACTTGCCTAAAAGGTGAAATGTTCTATAGGATCTATTTCTATCTAACTTACAGCCACCGAAGTCAGTATTAGAATAACTAACTTTTTCAAATGATTGTCCTTTAGGATAGAACAGTCCTAGATTGGATGTATGCTTGAGGTATTGGAAAATTTTATTTACACCATTTAAATGACATTATTTAGTATTTTCTTGAAAACGAGCACACATACACACACTAAACATAATGTCCGGATGACTAGCAGTTAAGTTGAGTAAACTTCCAATCATTCCTCTGTAAATGGTTTGATCAACAAATTTTCCATCTTCATCAAGATCCAACTTACAGGTGGTACTCATGGGAGTGTCACTACTTTTAGTGTTATCCAATCCAAAACGTTTTATAAGATCTCTTGTGTATTTAATTTGATTTAAAACAATTCCATCATTATTTTGAATGATTTTAATTCCAAGAAAGAATTTTAGTTCACCCATTAAGCTCATTTCAAATTCGTTTTGCATCATTTTTGAAAAATCAATATATAATGAATTTTTTGAAGATCCAAAAATAATATCATCTACCTGTATTTGAACTACTAAAACATCATTATAAATTCATTTTATAAAGAGGTTAGGATAAGCTATTCCTTTTGTAAAACCTTTGGAAATAAGAAAAGTACTCAATCTGTCATACCAAGAACTTGGAGCTTATTTTAAACCATATAAGGCTTTTGATAGTTTGAAAATATGATTGTAAAAATGAGGATTTGTAAATCTAGGGGGTTTTTCAACAAATACATCCTCAGATATATACCCATTTAAGAATGAACTCTTAACATCCATTTGATATAGTTTGAATTTTAGATGTGCATCATAAGCATGTAGGATTCTGATGGCTTCAATTCTAGCTACTGGAGCAAAGGTCACCTCATAGTCAATTCCTTCTTCTTGACTCTAGCCCTGAGAAACTAATCTATCCTTATTTCTAATTATATTTCCAGCTTCATCTACTTTATTTCTAAACACCCATTTAGTGCCTATGATGAAAGTGCCCTTCGGACTTTCAACAAGTTTACAAACTTTGTTTCTTTCAAACTGCTTAAGTTCTTCTTGCATATCCATTACCCAAAATTCATCATTGATAGAATCATTAATGACTTTAGGTTCATGTTGTGACAAGAAGGTTTGATGTTCAACCTGATTTCTAAGAGAAGCTCTACTTTGTGTTCATTTCTCTAAGTCTCCTACAACAACATCTAAGGGATGGTTTCTAAGGGTTCTTACCTTTCTAGAAAAAGTGGGAGTTGTGATTTCAGGTTCATCAATAGATTCTGGTTAATTATGATTCGATTGAAGAGAATTTCCTTAATTAGAAGTTTTTAAAGATTCATTCACAGAGGAATTTGCGGATTTTTAGTTGATGTTCAGATTTGATACATCATCCTCCATATTTTCTAAGATGGTTCTAGGCTCATGTGGATCTGTTTCATCGAACATCATATGAACAGATTCTTCCACACATTTAGTTCTCTTATTGAAAACTCTATAAGCTTAACTTAATATTGAGTAACCTAGTAAAATTCCTTCATCACTTTTGGATGCAAATTTTTCAAGATTATCCTTAGTGTTGAGAGTAAAGACTTTGTAATCAAAAACACTAAAGTATTTAAACATAGGATTTCTATTGTTCCGGAGTTCATATGGGGTATTTTTGAGAATTGGACTAATTAAGACTCTATCGATTATATATCATGCTTTATTAACAGCTTCATACCAAAATTAAATAGGTAAGTCATATTCACTAAGCATTCTTCTAGAAATTTCTTACAAGGTTCTATTTCTTCTTTCTACAACACCATTTTTCTGAGGTGTTCTAGGGGCAGATAAATTGTGAATATAACCATTTTTCAAGAAAAATGATTCAAACTCTTGATTTTCAAACTCACAGCCATGATCACTTCTTATAGATTTAATTTTAAGGCCAGTAAGATTTTCTACAGATTTGGCATACTTAGTAAAATAAGAGAAGACTTCACTTTTGTGAGCCATAAAAAAGGTCCAGGTATATCTAGAGAAATCATCTACCAGAACATAAACATAGTGCATCCCATTTAAACTAGAAACTCTAGATGGTACAAACAAATCCATGTTAACTAATTCAAGAGTTTGAGAAGTTGAAACTTATTTATTTGGTTTGAAAGATATTTTTTGTTGTTTTCCCTTTTGACAAGGATTACACACTTTGTCATGTGGAAACTCAAATTTGGGTAAGTCTTTAACTAGGCATTTTATAGTAAGATTTATAAGGGGGTGAACATTAAAGTGTCCTAGTCTCCTATGCCAGATCCAAGATTCATTATGAAATACACTTAATCATAAAGAATTTTGAGAGGATAAGGAATCTAAATTAACATAATAAATGTTCTCATTCCTTGATGTAGAAAATTCTAATTCATCTTTACAATTAAAGACATTACATGCATCATTTTCAAATTTAACATGATATCCATCATCAAATAATTGTGAAATACTAAGGAAATTATATTTTAATCCATTAACAAATAGTAATTTAGAAATTAAAATCGAATCATAATTACCAATCTGGCCTAAGACAATGATCATACCTTTGGCATTGTCACCAAATGTGACATGTCCTCCATCTACTTTTATCAGATTCTTGAAAGATGAGTAGTCTTCTGTCATGTGCCTTGAACACCCACTATCCAAGTACCATAGATTTTTGCAAGATCTCTTTAAGAATCTTTCCTATAACATGATCATGAAAAGACAGATTTTGGTACCCATACTTTTTTGGGTCCAGTAACATTAGTAATAAGTGATTTAGGAACCCATATTTGTCTCATAGGTTTCCTATAAGCATTATGTAAAATATTTGAAAAATAAACTTTATTTGGTCCACAAAAATGTAAAATAGAAGAATATGTATCATGGCTCGAGCTAGTTGATTTGTGATCAAAACTAGGAACAAAACTATTTATCCTAGATTTGGAATTAAAATTCATTCTACCAAGGTTACTTTTACCAGGTTGATAACCTATTCCAGTATTTTATTTAGGGTCAATTTGTTTTCCTAGAATTTGGGTAAGGGTATTTTTACCATTAGTAATATTTTCTAAATCACTTTTTAATTACTCATTAGACATTTTTAATTCATTTTTTTCATTGAGCAGTTGAGTATTTTTCTCTTTTTCAGCAGTAAGTTCAGATTTAACATTTGTAGTGAGAGCGTGATGTTTCTTCAATGATTTATATTTATCTTTTAATTCATTGCATGTCTCTTTAAGCATGTTGCAATATTAAAACATTTCTTCATTAGTCATATTTTTAGATTCGCTTTCCTCTTCAGAATAGTATGAATTATATACAGAAGAGTTCAGTGTTACCTCATATGTGTTTGTCATAAAACACATATTGGCTTTGTTAGCATGTTCATCATGTGATGTCTCTGAGTCGCTTGAAATATGCGTAGAGGCACACCAAGTTGCTTTCATTTCCTTTTTGTACTTCTTATCCTTGTCCTCATACTTCTTCTTATATTTGAGCTTTGGACCATCAGTATTTATATGTCCTTTGTGCTTACATCCATAGCATACAATTTCATCAGTTTTGTCACTTATTTTCTAGTCCTTTTTCCAGTTTCTTTTTTAATCATACTTTCCCTCGAAGTTAGGATTTCTAAAAAAGTTCTTCTTCTTGTAAAATCATTTGAATCTTTTGGCCAGTTGAGCCATCTCTTCATCACTATCAGGTGATGATTGTTTAGTGGTGGAACTTTCTACAGAAGCTTCTAGTTTCCCTTTGTCTTTGTGATTTTAGAAGGTGGTCTTGAATGCTATAGATTTTCTCTTTGGTTCATCCTCCTCTTGTTTGTTAACTTTCATCTCTTCGACATACATCATCTGTTTCCCAATGAGTTATTTTACAGGTAGCTTGATGATATCGCATGATTCCCTAATTGAGACAGAAGTCCCCCTCCATCTGCCAATTAGACATCTAAGAATTATCATTGTCTGTTCTTTGGTAGTGACTTCTCTTCCAAGAGAAAACATTGTGTTCAAAATCTCATTGAACCTAAGATGCATGTCATAAATAGGCTCATTATGTTTCATATTAAAATTATCATATTTTATAGTATAAGTATTAAGTCTCATTTCTTTTACACTAGATTTGCCTTCATGTGAGACAGAAAAGGTATCCCAAATTTCATGGGCAGTTTTACATGAAGAAATCCTATTAAATTATTCATATCCTAAGGAATAGTATAAAGCATTCATGGATTTTCAATTTTTATTATAAGAAATATTTTCAGGTTCATCTCATGTAATTCTATCAGTCACAGGAAGTTTGTATTCATCTATAATTGATCACCAAATTTCAAAGCTCATGTTCTCTAGATGCATTTTCATTTTAATTTTCCATTGAGCATAATTTGTTACATTAAAGAATGATGGTATATTGGTTGCAGTACCTTCCAATCTATTATCCATACTAATAAATTACTTTAAAAGAGCTAGAAATTTAGAATTAATATTAATTTATAGATCTTTAAAGTACAATTATAATCACAGTTGAGAAAGATTACACAGAGTCCTAATAAAATATCCTATGATACCAAATGTTGGATAGAGTAGTTTACTCAAGAGGGGAGGGGTAAATTGAGTAATTATAAAAATTTCTATTACAAAAGAAAATTTATTTTAAAAGAAATGGTTTTCTCCAAAAATAGATTCAGCCAAGTTAATCAAGGTTATACTGTTATAAGATTTTGACTGTTTAAACAACTTCTTAGAAGATTGATTAATTATCAATAATCTTAATATGTATTATTAATATTACTTTTGAAGTTATCCTACTAAGACAAGTAAGTTATAACTTATTTCCAAGACTAACCATCAAAGAGAAATTAGAGTTTTCTGGATTATGCATTAAAGTAGTATAACAGAGAAGACTATAGTAAATAGCATAGCAGATATAAAACAAGTGGTTCAGTCTCAAGACAAGACCTAATCCACTCCACTTGGTGATCACCTTCCACTAAGTAGTTTATATAAATAAACTTTGATCCAAAACCTAGATCAGGGTTAACCACAGTATATAGACTGTTCAGGTCACACAGGGACCTCTTCCACAGTTTTCATTGGTAAACAAAAACAATAACCAGTCCACAAAGGTACCTCTTCCACAGTTGTCATGGGTAAATAGAAATAGAGAATTTGGTGAAAGGATTTAGAAATCATTCAATTTATCACAGGAGTCAGTGTGTGTGTGGAATATACAGAGTACACACACTATTAGAAAGGTAAGTGAAATAATAACTAAGAGAGATTATGTGTAGGTTTATAATTCTCTAGTGATTTGAAGTGCGGCTTTGGACTCCTTCGATTTAGAAGAAATGATTCTGAGTCCTTCTCTGGTTTTTGTCTCGAAAAACAGAGTATCGTGATTCATCCTGTGTTCTCCATGAGCTTTGACAATGTGATGATGTTCTCTGTATTCCAGTGTACTTCGTATACTCTTCAGCAGAGTCAAATTTCATGCATGTGAAAATTATTTCTTTGAAAATCTTAAAAAAGTTTTCTTCATGGTGGTGCTCACATGCTTGTATTCCGTTCAGTATCACTCTCTATTGTCGTTGGGAACTCTTCACTCTTTATCTTCTAATTCATGTGTTTTAACTGACAGGTTCTATGTGTTTTGTGCCTCGTACCTCGTACTATGTCTACAAAGAAACATTTATTATGTCAGTGCATTAAAGAAATCAAATATGACTGTTAAGAATTAAATTGAAAGACAACAAAATAGTTTAAGAAACTGTGTCACAATATGTTTTGAAAATGGTGTCTCTTTAATGGTGTTTGAGTGTCACGGTCTACGTGTCACAGTGTCTTGTTCACGGTGTCTGATCCTCACGGTGTCTGATCTTCACGGTGTCTTTCTCACGGTGTCAGGCATACTGTGTTAGGGTACATGGTGTCAGGCTTACTATGTCAGGCTTCACAGTGTCAGGCTTACGGTGTCAAGCTTATGGGGTCTGGCTAACTGTGTCTGGCTTCACGGTGTCTTGTACTGAGGCAAATAACTGTATTTAGACTTAAACAGTAATATACATGAAATGGATCGATCTTAACCATTATAAATCATGATATAAATTGAAACATAAAAACACATGATTGGATATAAGTTATAGGAGTTTACTAGGTTGAATGAGATTTGTGATTATTAAAGAGATTTGGGATCATTAATGAGATTTGTGATCATTAAAACATGATTAACACATGAGGAGTCCAAAAAAGTTCATGCCAGATCTTTCACATGTACTATAATCAGAGGTGGTACATTTAGAGAATGATCTTTCATATGAGGAGTAGCAAGTGAAGATATTGGATCATAGAGATAATGTTCTATGTTACAAGACTACTCACCTGGTCAAAGTACTATGGTAGAACCAAAATTACAAAGAGGCAACATGGTAATATGAGGTGGAAATAAATAAAATTATGCACACCTATTTATGGATTGAATGTAAATGAAAATATCACGGATGATATTTCATAAGGGGGAGGAATTTAATAAACCAATGTTTTATAAACGAAATTACTTTATTATAATAATGTTTTATAGTATAATCATATAATATTACAAATAGAACACACTAAAATCCTTATAAATAAATAATGGGTGGAACAAAAGATATTTCTAGAAGTTATGGAATGCATACCTATGAAAGAGTAGCTTGACCTTTGGAATAGTAAGGTAAATCTTATGAATAGTAAACTAGACAATATAATAGTAACCCCACCAATTAATGTATAAATAATCTTTATCCATCTTATATGTGACACTATGATATAATTATATCATAGTATAAGTAAATAATTTTTTTAAATATTATTAATAAAGTGTTGGTATTTTTTTAAGTCTTTTATATTTAATTAAAAATTTATGATTAATTTAAAAAATTAAAAGAGAATTTATTTTTATAAAATAAATTCATAAATTATTATTTTAATTTATTATGATCTTAATATAATTTTTTGGGTCCTTAATTAATTTTTCAATGTGTTATAAAAGTAGTTTTAATTTTAAAATTTGTATGTATTAAGTAAATTATGATTTTAATTAAAAATTACATTTCACATACTTATAAAATTATTTTCATAAAATGGATTTAATTTTTGAATTATTAACATTGAATAATTGGTTGAGGGGATTTTTTCATATTTTTATGAAATACATGAATTTTTTATGAATTTTGAAATACGATAATTTAAGATGAATGATAAAACCTAAATTTCTACATCCTGATTGAGTCATGGATAATGTAAATGGACATTAGTTATAAATCACTTGATCTATTTACTATTTTTGGTCATAATAATCAAGAATATTTATATTCTTGAGAAAATATATTAAATTAATGATTAAAATAATGGGAAATCCCTCCTCTCCTCTACTATAAATATCACCCCTCATTACCTCTTCTCTTAACTCCTCTCAATCCTTGTGCCTAGTCCAAATTCTGATCAAATATCTCCCTAATACCCTATCCCAATTCCATAAACCCTTGATCTCTTAAAAAGAGTAAATCTTCTTCCCTAAATAGGTTCTCTATGAAGTTATATTCAAGTGGTAAATTCATCTTTTATTTTCTTTTATTTTCTTACAATTTCCTTTCTTTATTTTTATTTCCTTATATCTTCTAATCCTAATGTTATGATAAATCTAGTAACTTAAATTTACTAGAATTTGTTTATGATAATGTAATAATTCATCAATCCTTTTCCCTCCTTTTATACTAGAAATAAAAACACTATCTGAAATGTATTAATTTATCACATTCAAGGAAGATAGGTTTTCAATTTATTTTACCATCATCAATTCTGAACATGAAACCATTTTTATTGTTAAAATAGACTATTATATATATATTATGTATAATTTAAGGTTCCAGAATCTTTTTTTCACATGATATCAATTTATAAAGCAAAATGTGTTCATTGTTATTAAAACCCACCAATTAACCGAAATGATAATCATTAAAGATTTATATAATGATTCATCTACAATACAAATAAACAAATGAATTTTATAACCATATAATTCTTTGGATGTTCACTAATAACATATAAATTAAATTTTTTATAAACATTCTCATCTTAAGTTTTTATCCTTACATGTATATAAGTAAATCAATCATGTAAACAAGGAAACAAATGCTATCAAATAATAAAATTGAACCTTTTAACCCATCTAAAAGGTCATAGATGAACTAAATAAAGTTATAATGAATCAATTTAATGAATTATATGTTCGATAAATATTAATTAATGAATGAAATTTGGTTATCTAGGATATTAAGATCAAGTTAAGGACACCATTAAACATAAGGTAAGGGATTCTACCCAAACATCTATTATTCTTTCGGTTTGCTCTCTCTTTCTTTCTACCCGAATGAAGTTATTTATTATTTTTATGAAAGTATTATAAATTTTACTTAATTTCTCCAAAATCATGTATCATGTTCTATTCATTATTCTCTTCTGGGATATACATGTTTTTAATAGGTTCCCTCCTCCATACTTCCTGATAAGAAAACCCGTTTAAGGGAACATCTTGAATTCTTACCAAGTTTTAAGTTCACTCTATAATATGTTTTAATACACCATTTATTATAAAAACACAATATTATTTTAATGAAAACCTTATCTGTTCACTTTTGGTTTTATATAAAACATTATTCATTTTTCTGTTTCTAGTGATCTTTGATATTTTCCTTAAACTGCGCTAAAATGTTTTAATTCTAATGATTATTAAATGATATTTTTTCTTTTTATCACTTAAAATTGACATAATTTATTATTATATATGCCTATTTTACCTTAATAATGTCCATTAATGGTCTAATTCCTTTCCTTCATGGAAATTTTATGATACACCCATTTGTTATGCTTTATGACATAAAAATGATACCCAATTCTTTTAATGGGTAACCCTTATGTTTATGTATGATTGATTATGAATGATTCTATATATGGAAATAATATTCAATAAAATTTTATAATGAATGATCTAAGATAGAATTCCAATGAATTGGGTAAATTTGAGTCTCATGAGATGTTATGTGCAACAGTTTTGGCAGTTAGCTTTGACTCTTGCTACCATGTGCAACAGTCATGGTGGTTAACCTTGACTTGTGATCCTCTATGTGCATTGAGCCTTGACTCTTGATAAAGTCAAGTTTAATGTTTTTGCAACATTAATATGAATCCATTTTTATATGATCCCAAGTGTATATGTAATGATTTTATATGTTTCATGCCTCTTTATATCATTAAGTCATGTCGTCTAACCTAGGTTCTAAAGCTTTATTATTATTCTTATTCCCTTACTAGGATTTTAGCTCATCCATTGTTCAAGTTTTCCTTGGTTTATCCTATGATGTTTTAGGAGCACCATGGAAGTTAGGATGTCTTTATTAAGATTAAATAAATAAATGTTTTATTTATTCCCATGTTGATTTCAGTTTTATGTACATAGTCTTCCTAGACACTAGACTTTATGATCCTTGGCTTGTAATATGAGGATTTATTATACTTAAAATCATTTAATGATATGTGAAAAAGGCAAGGATCATTATACTTTATATGTTTTTAAAGGGTAATAAATAAAATGGTATATATTATATTTTCATAAAGGTAATTATGTCATGAATGTCATATTGATGTTTTAAATTTCTCATATTTTTAATTAAAACCAACCTTTATACATTCCATGTATCGTGTGATTGAATCACATTGCTTTTGGGAGGTGGTAGTCCAAACTTCCACAAACAATGTTATCATGTTTATACATAATTGAAAGAATAAATTAATGTGTTAAAAAATAATATAAGAATAAATTAGTTATATATATAATATATATATCATATATAAATAGATTCTCTATCATAATTCCCAACCTTGAATTGTGGGAAAGTAAAAACAAACAATCATGGTTTTGTGAGGTTGTAGTTCATTGTACACGAACAATGCGTTCATTACCCATTAGATGGTGGTGTATATAAATGTATATTTAACCATTAATTTAAAAAATATTAGTATATTGAGGATAATTTTTGGTTATATAAGAATCAAAAAATGATATTTGAGGTGGTGTAGAAATAAAATGACAGAAAACATCTTTAGGGTGGATGTTACCTGCTCTTTGGGTAACTCTTTTTGGTTTTCACCAAAGGGAATCCATTGAAGGATTTATGCCAAAAGTGACGCTTCATTAAAGAAGGTACGGATTTTTAGGAGCTATTTTTTTTTATTTTGGTCGATCTAATGTGGCTTGAGATGTGTGGGGAAGTGCGAGGAGAGGAGGCATTTGATAGTGGAAGAGGAGTGGAACTTTTGTAATATTTTGGAAAAGGGAAACCCCACCCAGATTTTGTTTTTTTTAAAGTGGATCCAATAATGATCATAATTCAGTAAAAGGTATGATACGGTCAAAATAAGGCCATAAAATGGATTTTTTATATGTTTATAGTTCATATTAGGCCTTTAGTTTAGGGTTTAGTCCCTTGTTAAGCTAAATTAAATCTTAATCATTGTAATTAATTTTAATTACCTTCACTAATATTTTTGGTCAAAAACTAATTTGATCTTATTATTCATTTAAAAAATTTATAATTACAAATATGGAATAAAAATTTCCAAATTCCAATAAAATAAGTGGCATATATTAATTTAAATTTAATCCCGCAGGCGGGACGGTAAAACGAGATTTTAATGTAAAAATGTTCAATAATTTTCAAGGTTTTTATAACCAATTTCAATGTAAAATTGATTAGAATTACATAATTGGATAAATTGATAAAATGATTATCTAATTAAAATTTAAAATAAATTAAAAATATAATTTAACTGTATAAATAAATTAGATGAAACAACAATTTTAAGTTAAATTCCTGTCTTTTTCAATATTCATTAAATAATGAAACTTCACAGAAAAAATACATAAAATTAACCCTAACCAAATTATTATGTTTATATTTTAAAAATAAAGTTTAATTTTACATATAAATTTTATAAAAGTGCCAAAAATTGTATTTTAAATAGGTTTTCCATCAAAATGCGATAAAATTACCTTAATAGGAATATAAGATTTTATTTATAAGATTGGGTTTGTTATTATCTTATTCCTATTGAATCTATTAGAAAAATATAAAAAAAATTATGGAATAGAAAATATATATATTACCTTAATATTACATTCTAATTTTAATCAATTTAATTTATTAGGATATACCAGCTTTTGATCATAATCATAGTTTTCTATAAAAAAATTACCTTTATATTCAAATGGTTCTTTATAACTAACGAATTAAATTTTATATTTTTTTAAACCATATGTTTTAATAACATAGTTAATAATATTCATAATCTCCAACTTAAGAGTTAGGATAAGTCTTAATGTATTAAATAATAATATTTTAATAATATATTATTGTTTGGTAAAACTCAGTCCTGTGTGTTACATAAGTCATTGAGGAAATCTAGTCTTTCATATAATGTAATATAAACTTAAATTTCAGTGTAGAGAAAGGTAACCCTTATTAATTATTGTAAATAATTTTAATTACCTTCCCTAATATTTTTGGTGAAAAACTATGTGGATCTTATTATTCATTACAAATTATTATAATCCCAAATATGGGATTAATTTTTCTAATTTCTAATAAAAAAATTGGTTTAAATTAATTTCAATTTAATCCTCCATATAGAATGGTATATCAGGTTTTTAATGTAAAAATTTTCAAAAAAATTATAGGTTTTTATAATGAATTTCAATGTAAAATTTATTTCAATGACCAAAATTAGATAAATTGATAAAAAAATTGATCTAATTATACATTAAAATAATTTAAAAATATAACTTAACCATATTCATAAATTAGATGAAAGTCATTTTTGAGTTAAATTTCAATAATTTTCATTATTCATTAAACAGTGGACCATTACAGAAAAATTCCAAAAATACAAGCTAAACTAATTTTTATGTTTATGTTTCATAAATGATGTTAATTTTTCCATATTAATTTTATAAAAGTTCCAATATTTATATTTAAAATAGGTTATCTATCAAAATGTTACTTACTAGTTGTAATAAATTATAATTATTAGGGTAAAATAACTTCTTTGGCATAAACGTGGTTTTCTATTAAAATATTCCCTTTATATTCAATAGGTTCATTGTAACTAATGAATCCATTTCATATTTGTGTAAAATATCAGTTTAAATTAGTTAGTTAATACTATTCATAACCTCAAACATAGTATCTAGTTTATGTTTTAATGTATTAAATAATAATATTTTAATAATATATTATTGTTTGAAAAAACTCGGTCTTACGCATTACAAAAGTCATCTAGGAAAGTCAGTCTTACATATAACGTCTGCTAACCTTAGTGTTCTATGTATAGAAAGATAACTTGTATGTTTCATGTAGTTCATGATTAACTTTTTACTTAATATAATTCAATAAAAACATAGTTATTTAATATATAAAAACTATTTTCATTATTGCATGAAATCAAAAATATCAAAACTCTTAAATTAATTCAAAAGAAATATTTAACAACATCACTGGGTGTTGTTTTCTACCCCTTTAAAATTAATTTCTCCCGTAAAATTTGTATGAGTTATCAATGGTTTAATACTTAAAATTTTATTTAATAGAAACACACATCGTAAATATGAATACTTAAACATCTAAAAAAATAATGTCGGAAAAATTACAGTTATCCAAAGTAACACATAACTAAGTATTCAGATATGATAACATAAGTGGGAAGTGAAAATATAGAATTGTTGGGAAGACATATATATTAGGGACAGATTGAGGTCATCAATTTCCAAAATGATATTTATTTATCAAATTTTTAACTAAAAATATTACAAATTAACCAGAACATCACATAGGCCAGTGGTAGTTTTGAAACCCGTATCGTCCTTCGGTCATGAGTTCAAGACCTACGGCCTTAATATACATAATGGGTTGTTTCCTAACATATAGGATATACTTTTTCTAAAACTAAATTAATATAATTTACAAAATAAATATGGTGGACATCCTTGAAATATGTTTAATCACTAGATATCCTTTTCACTAAGGTTTTCAATACCAAATCACTACATAAACACTTTATCTAAAGCTTAACTAAAACATTCCATAATTGGTTAACCTTATTACCCTTGTAAAAGTTCAAAACCCAAAGCATTATAAATAAGTTCATAAAAACAGCTAAACATTTATCCCTCATATATGACAAATTATCTCTTTGTTGTCACATTCCAAACAAGTGAATACCATAATCATATAATCTCTTAAAACATGGTAATAACCTAAATTACCATAAATACCTTTGTAAAACATCCATTCTTACTTATTCCAAAGACTACTCAACATATTCCTTAAATCCAAAAGGTCTATAAACTTCATATATGATAGTACTAAGTTCTTTGTCAACAAATCCTTTATCAGTTCCAAGGTAATCAGTACCGTCAAATACACTTACTAGTATCCAACATTTCTCTTAACAATACATCATTATCTTAACATTAGGAACACATTATGGGTTATATTTCCCTTAATATTGTGTTTCCTATGAATATCACATTTACATTAAATCACTTTTCCATTCCATCGGAAACATTCAACATAATCTTGTAAATCCTTTTAAAAAAACATAAACTGAACAATACTTGCATATTTCACCATTCATACTACATAATTATAGAATTCAAATACATAGAAACATTTATTATTCCCCTTTATACGTAATTCATAATAAGTTTACCTTATCATATTAATTAATACCTCTTTACTTTCACAATTCTTTTACAGTATCATCATCAACAACTATATAACTATTACTCATACAACCTTGTTGATTCTCTACATAAGATTTCTACTTAAGTCATTGATTAACATAATGACCATTCATTCCACACTTAAATCATTTAACCTTTGAAAATTTCATATGTATGTCAATATTACCATCCATTTGGTTATCTAAACCCTTTATTTTCCCTTTGCAGTTACCTTCTTTATGTCCTTTTCCATAGTCAAAACACCATCTTGTTCCTATAATACATTCACATAGGTGATTATTTCCATATTAATGACACAAAGGGAACTAAATATTCATTCTTATATGTTCTACATTAACTGAACACTTCACAAACACCTTCTTTATCTTCATTGGTGAGTCTGATAGTTGGTTAAGGTACACAATGTTGATATTGTTCCTTGAAAACTGATTACACATGATCAAAAAATCCTTCACTCCATTTGTCATTCCATTTGACTTATCATCATTATATTTTTCATCATATTCAACATTTATCTAGTTAATTTTGATTCCCACTATTTTCTAAAACCAAAAATCATTGAATAAAAAAATGATTATCACGGTGAGGAACCACATCATCATGAAAAGAAACTTTTATGACATCCATGTTATCCCACCTTCCTTAAAATTTGACACCTTAGGTTTATCCTAGGTTATTAATATTAAACTTATATTTAAATATTTTATAATGGTTTGTGAATATTTTATGAACTCTAAAAAAATATCTCCTAGGAGTGTCAAACTAGGTGTGTAGTAAGGCCTGCTGTCAGGTATCAATTTACCCAGAGTCAGGCATGTTATATCTTGTCAAAGTTGTTACTCCTAGGTACATCTGCTCTAGAACCATGCTAACTTGTAGTATCAAGAACTGGATGTGTTTCTAGGAAACCACTCACTTTATCATTTACTAAATTTACAATATATATTTATAAATGTTAACTCATCCTTATACTAATCCTTATAGACATCCCAAGACAAATCCTTAGAAATATTCATAGGGATATAACTAAATTTTTCTCATCCTAGTTTCTAAAGGTTGACTAATCCTTCACTATAATACCAACTACAACAACCTAGTGTTAAGGCACATAGACAATACATCACTTTTGTGTAATACCTAAATCATTACAAAAAAATATTTCCAAAGACCATGTTAGTTTAGTTCCTTTGGAAACATGGAATCCAAAACACTAGTACATAAGTGAGATACATTATCTCACACTAGGTTATTCATGACTATCACTATTCTTATAATCACATCATACTTAATACATATCTTCATTACCTATGGAATGAAACACAAAAAGGGCTGATCTCATATGCTCAGTATGGGTAAATGAGGGAGCCATGTAAGACTAAACATGAGTATAAAGGCATGATAATGTATCAAAACATTATAATATCATTCCCTACATATCAAAGGTCATAAACATGAATATTGTAATAAATCATGGAAATTTATAAGGGATGAATCATTATAAAATAAATTACATAAGCCTTGAAATCATAACTTAAGAATAAGACATGGAATTTTGAAAACACAAAAACATATAATATGATTTCCACAATAGTCAATACATCATTTCCAATACCATTTTGGTAGTATGGTTTTACTCCCCATACCATCTTAGAATTCCTGGTTCACTCCCTTTTCCATTTTAGTATCATGATTTCACTCCTCATACCATCTTGGTAGTTATGGTTTACACCCATGTCCATCCTAGTAGACAAGGTTCCCTCTGAATACCATATATTTCTTTCTCATGAGATATAAATATATACCCAATTAATTGGAGCGCAATATAGGTCTCAACCATCCCATAATGAATATAAACATTCATGGTCCACAAGATCATAAACATTCACACAATAAACCATGAATTGAAATAGGTATCAGAAACATCTAATCTTATTTTAGCCTATAGAAAAAATGAGATAGGTTTCACAGCCATGTCATCAAATCATAACCCATGAAATCAATAAGGTATCAAAATAATATATTATTTAAAAGATAAATTTGTTTCATAAAAATATAACTTGTGAAAGAGAAATGGGTTTCATAAATATCATTCCGTTAATACATACACCATTCAGAGAAATAATATAAATGTTATATTTTTATAATTTCCCTATAAAGGCATGAGTAACAAAAAAGGATGTATTCTTGGAAGGAAAATAAATTTGAAATATAATTTAAAAACATTTCTTGAGGAAAATATCCTTTCTACTATGGAGAATTATTTTTAAGACATAAAACCTTTTGTGAACCATTTTCTTAAAAACAAACATGAAAACATATAAAGAAATCTTGAAAATTTTTTGAAAACCTTTTTTATTTGAGAACTTATAAAAATTTGAAAATGTTTTGAAAACCATTTCATTAAAAATAGACTTTAAAAGAATTTTCTTAAACATTAATCTTTTAAATATTAAATGGAATATTCAAATAAATGATAACGGTTAAATCCCTACATGTTTTATGAGGAAAATGGAACATTATTTTTTCATGGTAAAAATGATATAAAAATGACTTATTCAAAAATTGGAAAGAATATTCCATTGAATACATTGGTGAAATAAAAAGTGGTAAAAATTTCTTTTAATTATTATAGGTTATTATTATATTATTCTTAAAATCCCTTTTTTAGAAATCATTGTTTTAAATGAACACAGAGTTCCAACTGAAGAGATAGGTAGGGTCATATTTTTTTCAAACATATTCCTAATTATCTTAAGTACTAAAGAGTGAAAAAATGGTACTGATACATGAAGAAATCAATAATAACTATAGGATAATTAAATTCATGAGCATTATTTAAATATGGATCATAATATTTCATTAATGAAAATGTGATCATAAAAAATCTCAATAAACAGTTAGATTCTTTCAATAAACTCTTACCAAATTGTAGATTTGAATCATACTACCTGTGTAGGAAAATTAAATTAAAATGATCTTTAATATATCATGAAAATAATGAGATTCATGTTATAACTTTTCAAATCCTATTTTTACACCTCATATAAAAATATAGGTGTATAATATGGCATGTATCTTAAAGAAGACAATTTGAGACAAAATTACTTTATAGATTTGGTAACTTTTGAAACTTTAACCCCATGATATAAAGATCAAAAAATTGTTATTTAAATACTTATAGGTTTATTGATAATAGGTATATAATAAATTCATGGGTATGATATACACCACAAAAAATAACTGAC
Organism: Viscum album; assembly: GCA_963277665.1. Classification (NCBI taxonomy): domain Eukaryota; kingdom Viridiplantae; phylum Streptophyta; class Magnoliopsida; order Santalales; family Viscaceae; genus Viscum; species Viscum album. The sequence continues at coordinate 1,219,798,238 of OY728131.1, read as the reverse complement.
TGGTGAATTAGGCATGTATCTCGCGAAAATAAACAGCGAGATGAAATTTCTTTACCTTGAGTTCGACTTATCTCATGTGTATTTATATTCCTGAATAATAAACTTATGTAAATTAATTAATTTTTAAAAAATTTTCATGTTTATTATTAGTTTTAATTCAATTTTTACCATTTTTTAAATAATTACTTAAACAATTATGTTTCAGTAAGATGTTTTTACCAACTTCATTTTAGGTGTTAAAAAAAACTTTGGTTGGTCGACAATGGTCAAAGAGGTCATTATATAAACATCTACATAATAATAATAATTTAAATATTATCATATTTATACATTAATTATACTTTAAAATCCAATAATTAAATATTTTTGTGAAAAATTAATCAACATTACCATCATGGAGACTTTAGGACGTATGTACGCATGAGTAACGTTCCCATTTCTCAATGATCTTTATGGAAAGAAGGTAAGTAACATTAATCTTTCCAAAATTTTAATTATATCATAAATACTATATTATTTAATAATATATATTTATATATAATATTAATTTTTTTTAAAAGTAATTACATCATGTCTAAGAGGTTGTAGTCCACACGTCCACCAATGATGTTTTCACTTTAAAAGTGTGTAAAAGGGTAATAATGAAAATGGTATATATTATATTTCTAGAAAGGTGATTATTACATTAATATCATATAGATATTTTTAATTTCATTTATTTTTAATTAAAACTTTCTTTTATACATTTCATATATCATGCGATTGAATCACATCACTTTTAGAAGGCGATAGTCCACACTACCACAAATGATGTGATCATGTTTTCACATAATAGAAAGAATAAAATAATGTGTTATAAAATATTTAAAATAAGTTTAAATAAATTGTTTATATCATATATAAATAGAGTTTCAATCATAATTCCTAACCTTTAAATGTGGTAATGTAAAAAAATTAATAATCTTTGTTTCGGGAGGCGGTATTTCATCAAACACAAACGGTAGGTTTGGTACCCATTAGATAGAGGAGTGTGTATATTTAGATAAAAAACCTAATATAAAAACATATAAGTATAATTATAATAATTTTTATATATAATCATGAATGAATTAGACATTAGGTGGTGTATAATTAAAATAAAACAAATAAGCTTTAGGAAGGATGTTACATCTTCTTTGGGTAACACCTTTTTGTTTGCACTAAAGAGATTCCCTCGATATATTTATTCCCAAATGGAAGATTCAATGAATAATGGAGATATTTGGGGGATATTTTTTTCATATTTTGTTCTTTCAAAAGTTTCTTGAGAGGTGTGAGGAAGTGAGAGGAGAAGAGGCCTTTTATAGTGGAGGAGTGCCATTCTTGTAATTTTTTGGAAAACAGAAACCCCGACCATGTTTTTATTTTTTTAAGGTGGATCCAATAATGGTAAGAATTAGATATAAGTGAGAATAGGGTATAAATATTTCTATAAAATGGATTTTTTACAAGTTTTTAGGTCATATTCGGCCTTAAGGTTTGGGTTTTGTCCCTTGTTAAGATTAATTTAATCTTAATCATTGTAATTAATTTTTATTACTTTCACTAATATTTTTTGTCAAAAAAGTTGATATTATTATAAATTATAAATTATTATGATTCAAAATATGTGATATATTTTTTAAATTTCCAATAATACAAGTTCTAGAAATTAATTAAAATTTAATCCCGCAGACGGGATGACAAACAGAGTTTTAAATTAAAAACTTTCAAAAGTTTGCTAGGTTTTTATAACCAATTTCAATGTTAAATTGATTCCAATGACCTAAATTTAATAAATTAATAAAACTTTTACCTAATTATACATAAAAATAAATAAAAAATATAATTTATCCTTATAAATAAATTATATGAACAAGCAATTTAAAGTAAAATTTCGGTATTTTTTACTATTTATTAAAAATGAAATTTCACAAAAAAATACCAAAAATTCAACTTTACCTAATTTTTTATGTTTTGATTTAAAAATTTAAGTTTATTATGACTTATTAAATTTATAAAAGTTCCAAAAATTTTATTTAAAATAGCTTCTCCATCAAAATGAGGTAAAATTACATTGATAAAAATATTGGTTTTATGTGTAAAATTGGGTTTCTTCTTATCTTATGAATATCGAATCTGTTGTATGAATAAAAAAATATTTTATTGAATATAATATATATATATATATTACATTAAAATAATATAACAATTATAATTAATTTAATTTATTAGGATAAAACTTCTCTGTGAGAATAAACATAGTTTTCTCTAAAAATATTCCCCTTATATTCAATTGGTTCATTGCAACTAATGAATTCATTTTATATTTTTGAGAACGATGGGTTTTAATAAGTTATTTAATACTATTAATAAATTATAACTTAAGTAATTTATTAATGTAATTAATAATAATATTTTAATAATATATTGTTGTTTGGTAAAAATCGGTCTTGCGTGTTATGGAATTCATTGAAGAAAGTTAGTCTTTCATATGACATAAGATGACCTTAGTGTTATTTATAGATAAAGAAAATATTTATGTTGTGTGTAGTGAAATAGTAACTTTTTATTTCATATAATCAAATCCAAACATGGTACTTTTAAATATAAAAACTATTTTCATTATTTAATGAAATGAATAATTTCAAAAATCGTAAATTAATTTGAAAAACAATATTTCAAAAATTTCATGGTGTTAAAATGTATTAATAGTTAATTATAAGGAAAATACTATTTATCTTTCAATTACCTATTTCATTTATCATTTTTTCATAAAACATTAACTTTTGATTCATTTAAATAATCAAGTCGGGAAAGGTTGAATCTATATCAAGTAAATACCTCAAACCATTGTCATGATAAACACACTTTAATCCATTAATAAATTAATTTATAATAAAGGGTTCTCTAAATGGAATGTTATCCATAATATATACTAATTACTAAAATAATACAAAGGTATTACAAATAATAATCTAATTCATCATTTAATTAATTTAGGCACATGATATGTTTGGATTATTCTAATATTTCACATACTTTCATTTTAAAAGGCCTCTGTGTTAAGGTTTAAACCCCATAAATTTAATACATGATTAACATAGTGATTAAAAAATTATTATACAATAAGAATGAAGAATAATATAAAAACAATATGGATCATATATCAATAAACATCATGATCAAAACCATCAATGACCACTGGCAATTGATTACACTAAAAAGGCTTGAGGAAAAAATTGAGAGAAGGGAAAAACTGAACATAATGACTTACTGGGGAACAAATGTGTGATTAAAATGTGTTGAACGAATAGTGGTGCTCTAAAATTGGATATAAGATTCACTATAGTCAATATGAGGAAGCTACACATGTATTGAATGATAAAATTATCCACATGACTCCCTTTAAAACTATAGGTCAGGAAATCACATGACATGAAATTTTATCACATGTCATGTAATTATTTTTATAGGGTTATAAAAAATCATCACCTAGGATTCATTTTTAACCCTTATGAACTTTTTCACGATGTGAAATTTCATCACACCCTACACTGGTACATGACACGTTCTGTGGTGTTACACGTTGTGTAAGATGTACACGGTGTGATATCTCCCAATAGATAGCTTTTCCCCAAATTCTATATAAGGACCTAAAACACCTCCAATGACTTCTTAATAATGTAAAATTCATAACAAAACCATTTAAACCATTTATATCTAACTCCATTCAATTAAATAAACATGCATCCCCATAATTTAGGTCATTTTCCCCAAAAAGGATCTTTGTCTCCGAACAAGACTCAGCAACCAAGGATCAAATGAAAAACTCCAAGAAAGATATACCTATAAAAAGATAGGATATTACTACCTCATCAACATATAACATCTTTTATCTAATATTCTCCAAGTATCACTATAGGGTATCGGTGTACAAATATGTCCACTATGCTCACATGTCAGACTCCCTCTCCTAGGTCTTTTACTGAACAAGACCATGTTGACACTACACTCAATAAAAATGGATAGTCCTACCACAAAGATATATCTCATTTTGTACCACAATCTGTATCGTATTCTCCTCAAAGTATGAATGTACATCATTCTCTATGTATACTATTTTTATCACATGAGAAGGTTCTGGATAATATCTCTGAAGGTGTGACATGTGAAAATCATTGTTCATAGAATTGTAGCATTGTGTAAGGTCCAATCACAATTCCACTAGACCAACCCTATCCACTATCTCAAATAGGGAAAAAAACAAGGAACTGGATTCCATGTTTCCTGATATGGAATTTCCCCAACCTATGTTACAATTAAAGGAAAACATGATGACAATCCTCAATCATTAGAGGTAATCTGTGATGGCCAAAAAAGTATTTCCTCATACTTTGTCTGGGCACTAACCACCTCCTGATCAACTAAACATCCTGAGTTGTCTCCTATATGAGAATAGGTTAGACAAGTGCTAACACACCAAACCCCAACCAACAAAATTTTGAATGGAATTTCCTAACATTAAAGTCCTAAACAGTATATATTCATATAAATACTCGTAGTATGTTATTATATGAAAACTCTATTAATACCATATGATGCTCCCACAAACCATTGAAATACAAAACACAAGATAAAAAATATCCTCAAAAACCTGAATAGTACAATCAGATTGACCATCAGTCTAAGGATGATAGGGAATACACAAAAGAACCTTTGATCCCAATGCTTTCTAAAACCCTTACAGAATCATGATGTGAAATCATGATCTATGTCTGAAATGATACTGCTTAGAACACTATGAAGTCAAACTACATCACACATGTAAATAATACTCAATAATTAATTGTGTAGGTGTCCCTAATATCTAAGATGTTATATAAATTATTAATTAAATACTTAATAAACCATAATGCATCATTATTATGGATTTTCCTAGAGAAATATATCACAAAATCCAAAGTGACATCATCCCATTTCAACTCAGAAATGGGAAAAGGTTGAAAAATCCCAATTGGCCTCTAATTCTTAGAATTCATCTACTGACTAGTGAAACCACTTACCAAAAAGTGTGATACCATATTCTTTATTTATGATTACTACTATTATCTATAGATATCATGACACATCGTGGTCAAACCAGGATGCACTACCCATCTAGAAGCACAAAAATCTCTTATCATATCCTCACACAAGCATGTTGGAACTCATACTATGCCATAGAAAAGAATTGAATTTCCAATTCCAAGAGACCATATTGATGGTCTATCCTAAATATGATATAAATTATTTGTATTGATCTTGGTTAGAAGAATTGGTATAACAAATGTTGAAGCTCGAGCTACTTATCCATGGGACTCCTAAACATCTTGATGTATTTATTAAAATTGATCCATCATCTACCACTCATCATAAGAATCATGCACTGCCTCTGTCTACATATTTCAGCTCAATATATTAATAATTAAGTTTCAGTTTCATAGTTTAAAATCTAACTTGATTTTGAAATACTATAGATATTCGACCCAACTCATATGTCAAAGGTTCAGTTCCCATTGAGAAAAGATTTACCTGAGGATCTTCTTGCCTATGTATACAATAAGCCTATCACCCATGAGGCAATGACTCCAATATCTTAGGTCAAGTACCACTTATTATAACTCTAAATTGAGATTAGGGTAATTCCACTTGTGTGATCTCAGCTATATGGATCTATAACAACCACTTGATCCTCCGGCATCAGAACTACTCAAAGGCCAACTCCTTATATATTAACAATACACGGTATATGATTTACCTGAAATAAGTAGAGTGAGGATAGGTTTTATGGTCATCCTACCTTTTAACTCATGAAAATATCTCTCACAAGTATCTCACCAAACAAACATCGCCCCTTTAATAGTCATCTCAGACATCGGTGCTTATATATGGGAGAATCACTATATAATGTACTTAAAATAAACACCTAGACCGAAAAAGTTATAAATCTCAAAGAAATTATTGGGATTCTCATAAGATATCACAGTTTAAAAATTCTATTTGTCCAATAACACCCCTTCCTCTCAGATTACATGGGTCAAGAAGTGAAGTTTATTAATCCAAAAACATTATTTGGTTAGTTAGGCATAAATCTAATGATCTCTCAATATACTCAAGATGATGTCAAGATATTGGGAATGGTTATCTATTGATTGGGATTACACAGATATTTCATGAAAAAAACACCACAAATTTTTATAAAGAGGATGTTAGATCTGATTCATCAAAGATAGGAATTCCACTAGTGCATTATTCAACCCAAACAGCATCACTACGAATTCATACAGGCCATACCTACTCCAAAAAAAGTATAATCTATGTTTGATGGTCTCAACCTCAACTGATGGTATCAAGAACTAAGTTTCATCCTAGATAAGATCTTAAAAACTCTCAAATTTTTGAAATTTTCATCAATGTGTTGAAGGGGATATCGGTTCTTGACCTTCATTTGGTTCAATTATTAATAATCCACACATAAGTCCAAATTATAATCAACATTCATGGAAAAGAAAATTGGAGAACCCCAAGGAGATGTTCTAGTATATATGAAACCTTTAGCTTCCAAATCATGCAACCAAACTTTCAAATCTTGAATCTCTATTGGTTCCATTCTATAAGGCAGTATAGATATAGGCTCTTCTCCCAACACCTACTTGATCATTAACTCAGTGTTTTTATTGAGCAGTAATATATATAAATAGTCATTAAATTCATAATAAAAAGGGTCTACCATTGTTGAAAAAGATTCCTACTACATTCCATGATCATCTAGAGAAAAAAGCCATATGATCTATGAGACAATCCAATCTGTATTGAATTAGTCCTGCATGACCAGCCTAAAGATCCAACTCACCCTGATGAGAATAGATGCCACCTTTTGGAGATAGAAAAGGAAATTTACTTCAATAACATTCAATATGGTTATAGTATATAAATATATATACCATAGTAGGAATCAAATAAAACCATTAATTTTCATCATAAATAGTTCCAAAAGATACGGTAACCATAAATATATAGAGAAAACAACATGTAACATTTTATATTCTCTTAATGTACTCCCAAAGTTGTATCGATAGTCATATAACCATCAAATATTTCCACATCCAAGACAAAACCATTTAAAAAATAGTTCATAAAATGCAATTTTATTCTCGTATATCAGAAAAACATGAAATGGTAGTTTTTATAAAAATCATACCTATGATAGTAGATGATCCCATATCCGTGATTGTTAGAGTAGCCTGAATAGCGTGCAGCCGACCAACCCCTCTTCCCTAGGCCCCTACATGACTCTCTTAATATATTCCCTCTTCTTGGTACAATCATTCATGCACTGCGGTACCACATCCCCTACCTCGACCAGAAAATACTATGTAATTCCTGCTACCTATCTGTAGATGAGTAGATGAGTCCATCCTAAACTCTAGTACCTTCCTAGACCCCCTACTAATGATCTATTTCAGCACACCCCTACAAAACCTCTATAGATGGACCATCCTTCTATAAAAATGACACTTCAAATCAGGGTATAAATACTAAGGCCTTTTGTGGCCCATCTTTCCACATTGGTTGAACTAAACTATGACATGATCTTGAGATGGATTTCCATCACCCTGACTCCTCTGACCACTATTTCCTCAGAGAAAACTTTCATAGTGATTATCTTTTTCACTATAAGAAGATATTAACGTTTTACCTAATGAAATATCTTAGCTATGGCTCGGGGCCTCTACCAAATTTATTTTCGTGATAAATTCTTGATTCATCACATCTGTAAAACTACTCAAACTGAACATGCTCACCTATGACTTAATATCATAGAGAATACCATTAAGAAAATGTATTTCCCTAGGGATATTGTCAGCTAAGAAATATGGTTAAAAACATTATAGTTCGGTAGAAAATTCATCATAATTTTTCATTGACATTCCCTCTTATGTCAGGTGAACGAAGTCAAAATCCTTCTCATCCATCAAAATCATGGGATAAAATAGTTGAGGAACTTCATCTCAAAGTTATTCTAATATAACACCTCTTTCTACCTAGACTACCCCAGAATGTCCCACCAAGTCTTGGAAGGTCCACAAATCATATATTCCACAATCTTCACCCTCTTATTTTTGAGTGTCTCAAGAGGCATAAAGATCATTTAGATTGACTTAATCCATTTCTCGGCTACCTGGGGCCCTTCCTCCATAGTGAACATAATTTGATGTTGTACCTATAACTCTCTCACTAACTAAGTCCCATAAGAAATGGCGTGAACAATATATCTTTGCACGGATCACATGACCCTTAGTAATTTTTCACAAATAAAAACATCTATATGATCCCCATAACCTACAAGAAGCTCTGATTCACCTACTTTAAAAGCATTCCTATTTCAACTCTCCTGTTACTCATCTCAAAGATAATGAGGAGTAATTTTTTCAACAAGACAAACACATTCCACAGAACACTAGCAACAATAAATAATGTCAACCAAAATAAGTGAAAACAACAATAAACAACTACTATTGGTCTCTCTAAACATGGATTATAAATGTTTTAGCATAACATATAAATTTTTTTATTTAATTTCATAGATATAACCAGAATCTCAAATCACTATTCAAAATAAGAAAGTGTATATCACATGAAATAAATATATCCTTATCATAAATAATAAATCTCAAAATAAATCCCTATGTTCTTATCCTGATGCATGCATACTCATCTCATGAAATACTAATACATGAGTATAAATCCTAATAACTAATAACATTAAGAAATAATAACCTCAAACAACATGCTAATTACCATATGGGAAATAACATTAACTATAACAAGAGAACAACAATAATAGAAATACCATCCCTAGGAACTCATATTTTTCTCCATATATGGGTAAGATAATCCCACGAAAAATATCATTAAAAAGTATTGAAACATCCTAATATCCATTTTTACCTTAAAAATTTAAAATAAATAGAAATAAAACATGTTGTGCTCTGATACCAATTTGTAACTTCCCCCGATCTGGCACTCTCTCACATAGATGAAATAGGTTGGTTTTAGGGCCTCAAACATGCCTACCCATATACCAAAGCCTATTAACTAGTAGTGGGGGTGTGATAAGTATAGTGGGGAGACTATACCCACTAGTTACAAAGTTACAACATAGAGTAATAATCATATAAAAATAAATATAATATTGTGGAAATAATGAAGATAATATATTACAACAAAAACCTAATAACAAAATCTGACTGAATTGTCCAATAAATAATTAAGGAACAATGTAATGACATGATAAAATGTATATAATTGTCATGATAGAAGCAATAAAAATAAAATACTATAAGACTCAAATAATGACTCAAATTTCCATAGTCTCAAACCTTAGGTTGATCCCATCCCCAAACTCTAATCCATCTAGCAAACTATGATCAACAATATGGCCCCCTTCACTATTCCTATCATGCATCCATGTAATCATATCAAGTAGAAAATGAAAGCATGAGTAGTGTTTGAGTAAAACTCATTAGGTCAAAAACACCAAGTATAAACCTAACCAGTATGATAATAAGTGTGTTCGATAATGAAATGAAGAGTTGTTTGAATTAATCAAACAATTAAATTTAAAACTAATCAATCGTCTTTGGAACCATGCTAGAATATCTATGAAAATGTATCAAAACCATTCCAACCATCAACATAAACCATGGTAAAACATAACCTACCTCACCACTATGATAAACTTTCTATAATCATGTTTTATAAAAATTACTACCATAACAATAAAACTATGGTATAAATCACACATATCTGGGTAAAAATCGCTATATAGGCATTCTATAAATAAATCCAGGTTTTTCCTTATATATAATTATTATACTATATATCAAGAAAAATCCTGATATATATGAATTTCAGCATGTGTTGGGGCCAATCCTGGTATATAATAATTTCATCATGTGTCACTTGGAATAGCCCTCTATATAAGAACTTCAGTAGGAATAATTGGGAATCACCCACTATATAAGCATTGCATCATGTCTCACTTGGAATATCCTTATATCTAAGCACCTCATCATGTAAATTGTGGAAATCCCCTATATAAACATTTCCTATATAAACTGGGCCAACACCCCATATAATCATCACACCATATAATTCACAACACATGTCACAAAAGCTAGGATATTACAATATCACATCAAAAGGCTCGTTGATTGATTATGAAACTTACCATTTATATTTCAATTACACATTTAATTTATTGGTTGGTCATAAACAATTAATTTCTAGTAATTTCAATTATCAATCCAATCCAAGGTGAATCTAATTAATCAAACACCACAAACTCATTTCATTTTAAAAACACTTTTACCTATTAATCACTTCATTAATAATCAGGGGTTTACGCACCAGATTGGTAGTCATAAGCCATGAAAAAAATGAAAATAATCCAAATGGATCCTAAAAAAACCCAATTTATCATTTAATTAATTTATTCACATGATATGTTGATTAAATTGAAATATTGAACATATTTTGAATTAAAGAGAAATTAGGATTAAGGTTTAGACTCCATACCGTTAACTGGTGATTAATAGAGTGCTGAAAAAAGGATTATCCAACATGAATGAAGGTGAATATGAAAGAATTAAGTATCCTAGATCAATACATATCACGATCAAAACCCACAATGACCAAATTTAAGAGATTACACCACAAAGGATGAAGAACAATTAGAGAGAAGGGATAACCTAAGTAGAACAACTTACCAGCGATTAGATGCAAGATTTGGATGTTCGGAATGAAGAGAGGTGCTCCAAAATCACCTAAAAGCATCTACAAGGTTAATAGAAATAATATTAACAAGAGGTGGATGAGAAAATTATCCGCACATCACCCTTTTAAACTATGGTTTAATGAATTATAGGATTTTTAATTTTTTTTTCAATTCATGTAATTATTTTTAGAGAGATACACTGAAAAATCATCACCTCAGATTAATTTTTAACCCTTCCAAAATATTACATGATGTTAATAGTTTAAATAAAGTGTAAATAATTCATGAACTACACTATTTCATGACATTTCTAGTAGTAGTTACACATATTCTAAAACATACATGGTGTGTAATCGCTGAGGTGAATGTTTTGAGCTCAAATTCAACATAAAGACCCAGACCACCTTCAAATCCTTCCAAATCAAGGAAAACCCCCAAAAACCCATTTAAAATATTTATATACGAACTCCATTCCTTCAAATAAACATAAATCCTTGGAATTTATTTCCTTTTTACTAATAAAGGCTCTCCATCTCGGAACAAGACATGACCACCAAGTCTCAAACGAAAAAATAAGAGGGATGAAACAATAAAAATAATGGATATTATAAAAAGATATATAGTAGTTTAGGATAAGTAATAAAAAAAGACAAAATGAAAATAACATTCAAGAGAACAATGAATGTATGAACGAGATTCATGCTGGTAGGAAGAAAAACCTACCATATAATGTGTAAGGAGAGATGATTTGGAGGTAGAGGAATCATAGTGTGTTAAGACTGATAATAACAATGGGAGAGAAAGAACGCTTCCTCAAAATATATATTTAAAATATCTATAATCCCATAAATCTAAATTTTAAAAAATTTATGTCATTATAATTTTATTAAGGCATAAAATAAATATATAAAATAAATTCTCAAAATTTTGGGTTTTTAACATTAAATTATAAAGATAGTTTTCAGATGTTCAAGAATCTCTCTATCAATAAAATAAATCCATAATTTAGGTTGATTTTATAATTTTTTTAAATATTTATTTTTTAATTTAAATTATTCATCAATTTCCAGTTCATATTCAAATTATAGAGAAATTAGGAGACAATTGAATTTCAAGGGGTTAGATTCTCATAAAGTGACATTAAAATAAAATAACCATACCTTTTCTTATAAATTTATTTTTTACGAGAGAATTTCATAACTCAAGTGGTGGCCTTAATTATATGAATTTTCTTGGATTAGATTATATTAAAAATTATATCTAAAATATGCTCATTTAAAAATAATTAGATTAAAAAATATTTTTATTATAATATAACATTTTAATTATAAAATAATTATATACCCTAAAAAATTAAATGTTAATAGATATTTAAAAAAAACATAATGAAAACACCCCATTATAGGCTCAATGAAAATGTATTTTTCTTGATCTAAAACATCATAAAGGAGGAAATTACACTTTTTTTCTTTTTAATTAAATAGAAATATATCTTAATGAAGTAATTTTTTTAACCAAACCACTTTAAATACTTTTTTTAATTAAAATGATCACTAAAAACCTAATAAAAATAAAATTGGTTTCAAATTCCAAGTATAGTAAAATTTATTTTCATAATAAAACATGTATTATTAGATAAACACTTCCTGATATCTATCTACAACTATATGAAGTTCTTTTTTAAGACAGCCTTCTATTATATCTAGTGAAAATGTTAAAAAGTGGAAATAAATTGTCCAAATATCTTTAAGAATTATTCTAACTCTCCCTAATCTTGGTTCCCACTCACCTTGAAATGTTTGATTATTCATATCATGTGAGAGAAATATCACTTTCCAGTAATAAAAATAAATACAGGCCTTCGAGATAATCATCAAAACTATTCACAAGATAATATATAATATGTCCATGATAAGGACAATGAATCCTAAAACAATTCCAATACAATGTATTATTATAGGGAATTATGGATATTTTAATCCCTAGACCTTTCTACTTACCTAAAGAGTAGAAATATCCATTGAATATTCCATGAATTACGATTTCAAAATCATTTGGTCAACTACTTTAGAAAATATAAAATAATGTTATTTTCTTATATTAAATAAATATATGAACATAAACGATTCAATAAGAAAACTTTTGTGGAAAATCTTAGGTCTGACCTCATGGTTAGTAGATCTATGATTTTTATTAAATAACTGTACAAATTTAGGTAGATCATTTGATATTACACAAGGTTACTAGCCTCTATTCATAATAACCAACCCATTAGATGGTTTACTCTATCCTAAATGTCTATTATAGAAAGTTTTAGTATCCTTATAAGAAAAAGAAAATTAGCTGAGTACCTTTGAATGAGAAAAACCAATCATAAAACTTTGATAATGATGGCGTCCACAAAAATTATTATAGGGAACCCAACTAACCACACTGATATTATTTCTTCAAATATTTTTTGACAATCTGGCATGGAATTACTTGACCTCTCATGTTGTAAGTACATGAATGGTAAATTTCTAAATTAAACTAATAAAATATGACTATATCATTGTTTTCTAATTCTACTAGTTACCCACTAAAACTCATCACTATTTATCTTCTTACCAGATGAGGTACTCCGACTACCCATAAGTAAAATATATTTAGTTATCATACCAATAATTATTATAATATTATTCTTAACCAATTTTCCTTTATTAACCACTTCAGTACTTCAATCTAGTAAAAAAATAAAATCATTAGATCTAATTTTAGGTTCCGAACTCATCAAATCAAAGAGTCTTTATAGCATCATTAGAGGTAATCTTAGATAAAAAATTTGCATCCTCAATGAAATGACTAATTTAATCAATTACTTTATAATCATATCAAAATAGGTTTGGAAACTCTCTAGATTTATTGATATTTAGGATCTCAATGTAGAACTATGAATTGATAAGATCCTCTAATCCCTTATAAGCGATATATTCATATATAACTTCCTACACCATTGACTACCATTATTTACTTCTTAGACCTTCCACCATATAAGTGAAAAAGATAACTTATAAAACTAAGGTGTATAATGAAAATAGAATATTATTTAAATCATAATTAGTCACTCTTTTAAATTCAAAGTTTGTTTTTGACAACCAAATGTAGGTAGATTATTCATATTAAATTCCGGATCATGATCCATTGATCGAGTTGGATCTTGATCTCCTTCTATAGAAATATCCTAGATCATTTAGATCACTATATCTATTAGGATCTGGTCAGTGAGTGTATTCCCTTGTATAAAATTATATAAATCATTTTCTAAAGTACTCACCAGAGATCTATTGGATTGAAATTTTTTATAGGTTATAGAAAATAATTTTTTTTAAAATATATCAAAAAATTTGAAATTAATTAAATCAATTCATAACATTGAAAATAATATATTCATACCATAAAATATTAAAGAAATAAACTCAAACAATTTATAAGTATAAATTAAGGTCATATAAAACCAAAAGGTAGAAAATCAATATAGAAATAATGACTAATCAAATAGATAAATAGGAATGGGTGTTCTTCTAACGTTGAATATATCAATGTATAACCTACTGAATGTTCTTGAGTGATTTTCATAGTCATCATTCATTGTATGAAAATCATGCATCATGACCATACAACCTATAGTTTCTCTATTTTCCACTATATAACATGAAATCTATCAAAATAATTTATATTATTTCAACATGGAATATAAAAAACTGGTTTAAATCAAAATATCATGAAATATTTTATAAAACATGGTTTAAATAAAAAGATACCATTCCCACTTCCCATGGTAATTGGAGGATCATCAATGAATGAGTTTTTCTAACACTTGATTAAAATATCACATTTTGTTTCAATGATACTATCTTCTATATACCAAGAAATCATAAATAATATATTTGAAGATGGTTCTGATATCATTTTATAACATATTGGTCTTAGTATTTTAACTCAATACCTAATTCAGTATACCACAAGGCGTATATGAAATTCTCAATCTCTATAGGTTGGAATATGTTCATGGGGAATCAACTATTAGAGATAAAAAATTATTTCTCCCTAACTAACAATGTAGGAATGACAACCTAGTTTATTACCACAAATTCAATATGAGGTTTCCATATGCTGGATATATTATCTAAGTGAAAAATAAAATTTTTATTTAAATGTAACCTGAAATTACATAAACACATCATATATCATAAAACAAAATAAATAGTTTAAAAAAAATATCCAAAATCATATAAAATATCAATATTAAGTAAATATTTTTTGAAATATCTAATAAACACAAGTGTAAACCAAAATGATGTAAGATATATGACCGATGTGGTTATATCTAATATCCCCAAAATAAAACAAAGGATATTATTTGATCACAAAAAATAAATATCATCCCTATGTGATACATGTTCCACCATCATGTGTCATTGTATACATAGATCCATATACGTATATATGGTCTCTCACTGAATGAAAGAGGTTCCTTTACTTATGTCATCAATATCCAAATCAATCTATAGATATACATGTGTATAATTATATTAATTGAAAACTGATTATGATACCGCTACATATTCTATACATTTACTTTAATAATAAAAAAACATAAATTCTAGTTTGAAAATAAATAAATTAAACACTCGTATTTAATAAAGGATACAAATTATATTTTAAAACAAATTCATATTTTTTTTGAAAATTTAGTTGGTTTAGAAATATACTATAACCCATTATAAACATTTCTTAACCAAAATATTACGCACACCTACATATTTTCTAAATAATGAATTAAATTTTAAAAAACTTAATCGTCATCGAATAACTTAAGCATCATGGGATAACTATCTAGGTATCAAAGGATAAATTCTCATACCTGACTCAATAGAAGCATCCTGGTAGTGTTTGATATGATTATCTGATGCCTAAAATTTAAACATTTATCTTAAACAGAGTAATACCAGTAGGTGTAGTATGACTATAACTATGGGTACTAGTGACAGGATGAGCATGACTATTATATCACACATCACTATATTTCCCACACTGATACCCTATGATTCCCTAGAATTTTCTAAAAATTTACAAATATATTAAGAAAAATACTTAAAAAATCTTTCATGTATTCTCACAAACACCATCTCATAGAAGAAACCCATTTCAAATTTATACACTACTATGATATTTACTAAATTCTAAGAATAATATATAAGATTGTTTAATGAATGTATTCCACAAATAGTCTAATTTTTATTTTATCCCCCAATTAAACATGGTTTGAAACATTAAATTAGAATATTGTGAAATATTTAAATAACCTTAAAAATTAAAAAATTAAACCAAAACCATATTTATAAAATCCAAACATAGTATAAAAAATATATTCAATTTAAATTTGGTATTATTACATTAAAACCCCATTTAAAATATTTTTAGTGGTAAAACCATATTTCACACATTCTTTTCTCAAATAAATGTTGAAACTTTCATATAAATCCAAAAAAGATAAATAGAAGTTGAATTAATTTCATGGGAAAAAATATAAAATTCACAAAAAAAAGTGACCATGTCGAAGAAAGGAAAATTTATAAAGTATATATTATAAATTGATGAAAACATAAATTTTTTTCAAAAATAGAGGTAGATCAAAGTTCTACAGGGGATATACACAACTGATAAATAATAATTCCTTATTTTAGAAAAACCCATACCATAAATTTAGTCCACAATATCTATTTAATGAAAACAGGGGTAATAAGAATACAATGAATTTGGAGAGGAATAAAAATGGATCCCTAGCCTCAATATTACAATAATAATCACAAAAATTTAGCAATAGGGGAGGAGAAAGAGGGGAATCCTTAAAAAACATAAATGTCATTAGATGAACTCCTTAAAATAATATTGTAGTTATAATTTATGATATTGGAATCATGAATATATATATATATATATATCAAAATTTTAAAAAATACATGACACTTCATCCTAATATTTTTTCTTATGTATATTATTATGTATTTTCCTCTAGAGTCCATCTCCAACCTTTCATGGTCAGAATAAATGGCATCCCTAGACATTCATTTTAATCATTATTTTTAGTAAGAATAGAATATTTTTCAAATTACTAATCAGTACTTCACAAAACTATAAGAAATAAATATTCACTAAAATAAATTTATGATGGTGACATCATGAGAGAAATGATATCCCAATTAATAATACTATCAAGACCTATAAAATATCAAAATTACTATTTATGAAATTGATTTTATCATGAATTGTTTTGAATTTTGTGTAAGGAAATGTTCTTGATTCCTCCCATAATATGGTCCAAGAGCTTTCTATTTTCAATCATATTCACTCTTCCCTATATAATTTACATATTCTTCTAATTTCGAGATATAATATCTTATTTAGCACACCCTTTCATACAAAAAAACTTCCATTTCTACTTTAGATACTAAAAAAATATTCTATAATCATGGGGGAAATGTTTTAGCACACTTTATTATATAATTAATGTTTTCCAGGCCTAAATAATATTTAATTTTAATTAATTTTTAATATTTTTTTTATTAATTTAGTAAACTTTCTCCATAATGTTTCTTCTATGATCATATAAATACTTGTGATCTAATTACTTTCTCTCCACACTTTACTCATTTTATGTCATGTCATGTATGATTTACATTACTAATTTAAAGAGTGTACCAGATTCACTAGGTATATTATCATTAATACATACCATATTTGAATTTATAAATAATATCATGATTACCCTCATATATACACCATTGGTACTCCATAACACTTACCTTACTCTATGTGATCTATTATATTCATTGAAATTGCATTAATATAGATTTAATAATCATAAGAATATTTCTAATGTTTTTACATCCTCTAGAGAATTCATGCATCAAGATATTTTCCTAATTGTCTTCTCATCCATGGAATTTATTATTTTTCAAGGGATACATATCATTAATCTTCCCATTTTATTCTTTATTTTTCATCATTGGTTGACAACAATACTGACCTTAACAAAATCTTTGTGTTCAAAAAAACAAAACATTTGGAAATGGTTTTCAATTAGTTCCAATATCTCTCCCTATCTTTTATCCAAATCATGTTCAATTGTTATATCATATTTTATTTATCACATTTTATTTGGGTTTTATTTTAAATATATATATATATAGGATTTTTTATCTCTTAAAATAGATATTTCAACTAACCCGCTAATCCTACTTGAGGAGAAGGAAATAAGAGGATTATCTAATTGTTCTATGTTTAAAATTAAAATACCTTTCTCATTTATCATCAAGTGTATTTTTAATGAATTCAATATCACATGAAACACCTTTTATCTATAGATATTATCCCAATGAATTTAAATGATTTTAATAAAATAATGTGTAGTTATAAATAATTTATTATATAAGAAAAATATATCTCAAAGATTATCACAAAAAAAATCACCAATAATCATGAAACGGTGCATTCACATATATAATAATTAATATGGGATTCTTCTATTCTCAAGTATAATAACATCCTCTCTTGATTCAAACAATAATATAAAAATGATACCTAGAAAAAATAGACACGTGAACACACACACACATAGTATATATATATATATATCTAATGTTTTGGGAAATTCATATATAAATATAAGCCACTTAAAATTCCATGCTTACCTTTATTATAAATAATATTTATTCCTAAATCCCACACACATTTAAAATATAATATTCATAATAAAATAGTATGGGTTAGGGATAACCAATATATAACTCTTTAGTATCAAGTATGCGGTTGATTCCACTAAACCAACTTAACTTTATCTTTCAGTTTTAGATAAAAATTTTCTTTTCATTGTCTTTATTTAGTTTTATTCTTTCAAAAACAAATATACTTTCATCATAGATTATTCATTGGAATCTAATTTTTCATTATATGTTTTCATCATAGTGGATGTATTATACAAAAATGTACTTATAATTGTTTTGATATTTAACATAAACATTCACATAAACGTAATAAATTCTATTGATAAAGAACACTTAAGAATAATATCATCATTATATAAATCATAGTACATTACACTTTATATTTTAATTTTTCCTACATCAATGAGTCCCCTACTTTCCACTTATTTATATTTCTCTTCCATAAAATTATATTAACTTTATTATAGAATATCACTTGAAACATTCTCTCATAAGCAAAATAATCATTTTTAAATCCTCTATCCTTACACATTTTTTTCAAATCCTTTCAAGAAGCATATTGGTTAGTGATTAAATTCTTTTTTACACTTTTTCAATTCTATAGGATTATTTATCCAATCCATGAAATATATTTCTGTTGATATTTTTTTCAATAATCATGGTGATAAATAATGAAAACATAAAAAGAAGTTTTTTATATATCATATCTCAATAATAAATAAAACTAAAATTAGTAAAAAAAATATTTAATTAAGAATAGCATGTATAATATTTCTTATATTTATAATTTTTATGAACATTATAAAATTGTGATAAAAACCCGTTGTATATCCATACATCCCATATCAAAAAAACATATTTTTATATCTTCACCCTTGAATCCATTTTCTATATTCAATAAGTATATTCACTGTTATATTTAAGCTCAACATTATAAATATCCTCTTATAATGTTTTAATTTTGAAAAATTTCATCTATTTTTTGTTTCCATTTTAATGTTTAAATTTCAGTTTCTATTAGTCTAAGTAGATTATCTATCATAACTAAAATTTAACTTACTAATGTATTATGTATTTTTAGTTCCAATAAATTCTTCTATATTTTATTAATATTAAAAAGAATTAATTATTTTCCTTGTTTTTATATGCCTAATTTCTTTTAATGATTTTAGAATTACATCTTGATTAAGAGACTTAATGCTCAGAAGATAGTTTTCATCTTGGATAGAATTTAATTTATCTTTAAATTATATTTTAATTATAATAATGTGAGTGTCAACTTTTTTTATTTTTTTCATTTATTTTATTTTTCTATCAGCCTCCTTGATCCTTCTAGATTTAACTTATATTTGAGAATTATTAATTTTTATATAATATTTGAGTTTTAATTTCAAAAAAATAACTATGATTACTAGATTATTTTTATTTATACTCTCTTTAAAAATAATTCCATATCATTTAGATATCACATATTCATCATCATTTCTTTTTATTTTATTTTAAATGAGTTCTTAAATTATAAATTTATTCTTATCATGATCTCACTATAATGATCCAAAACCCAAAACCATGGAGCCTATGTCTACTTTATTATATTGGCACTATATTCAAGGTGTGACATCCCAAATGTTGAAAAAATTTATTAGCCTTGAAAAAATATTTGCGTACTTAAATTTGATATAAATTTCAAAACATGAAATACACAGTGTTTTTTTATTTGAGAACATCATTATTCCTCCCCATCTAAACATATCAGTCACAAAACACTTCCACATATCATATGAAAAATAAACTTAAGAAAATTATGATCATATATTCTTAGTAAGGAAAGACTCAGCATACATTGGAACCTAAAATGAATATATAATATTAATAAATATAAAAAGTTAAACAATTGAAACACATTCCATTTAATTAATAAACTGAGCATAATATAGAAGAAATAAATGATGATAAAATAAATATAAATAAATAAAAATATGATCTTGAAACATATGTATGATTATTCAAAATAATTGAATAATCACATGGAAATGAATGATATCATAATGAAGGAATTTGTAATTTCAAACATCTAAAACTATCAAAACCTTTCACAGGACAGTTTAAATCTGTCAGTAAAAACATATCTAAATTAGTCAACTAATTTGTCTCATGTGACCAATTGATTCATCAGCAGGATAAAAATAACCGGTCCCCACCATTCACTTACTAATTCCAATGAATTCCACAAAGTAAATGGCTGAAACATTATAAATATAAACATTCATATTGAAAGAAATAAAATATATAATGTGGATACTTACCCCAATAAAAACATGATCATAAACCATCCGAAGTAATATGGTGAATGTTAATAAAATTATACATCATCAGTAAAACTATTCATAAACCATCCAATTAAATAATAATTATGATATCAATAGAATATTAACATTGAAAATTAAGTTCATGTGGTACATATTAAAATAAATATTCCTTTCACATTGTCAATAAAATCCAAACGTGACTTGTTTCAAAAATGATATGAAGATTCTTTGAAAAAACCTTCATAATGGGTAAAATTTTATTCAATAAATAATTTTTAAAATTTTAAAAAAAAATCGAGAAACATTTTCTGAAAACATGGATTTTAATGAAAAATTATTTTCAACCAAAGAGAGGAATAAAGTTGTATTTTCTTTAAAATATTTTTCCATAATTTTAAGTACCAAATAGTTTATAATGTTATCGTTGCTTGAAAATTATCATGAATAACAATAGGATAATAAAATATATTTATTTTTAGATAGAAAATTAAAATATTTCCCCCATGGTAGACTTAAACAAAAATAATATTGAATAATGATGATATTGTGAAATTAACTCAAACAACTATGGTAACATTTGAATCACAAGCTCAATCAATGAAATAATGTCAAATGAATCTTTACATACAACTAATATAAATGGTTTAATGATAGAACATATATCAAAGAATAGTATATACACCACATAAAGTAATAAGTGGTGAATATAACGTATGACTCACAAAAGTAAAAGCGAGAGGACAAACCCTTAGATTTAATTCTAATTCCTTTGTATGCATCTGAAAAACCTATATAATAAATGTATTTTCATTATAAATTTTTTATAAAACCATAATAATATATCTAAAGCCATAAATTTTATAATTATAGTCTTTTATAAGGTTTTTATTAACAATTATTTGTTAAAATCATTATTTCAGGTGATAATTACTTCGTTTTTCATGTATGTTTTAGTTTAGTAATTTTGGTCCTTTCAATTTGATCATATTTAAATCATCTGAAAAGTTTTAAAAAGCGTATATATATCATATATATTAATTATATGTGTATTTAATTAAATCTATTAATATTATAGATAGAAAATGTTTTACACCATTTATAGAGACGGTAGGTTGTACGTATGCATGAATGTTGTTTATATTTTACTCGATGGATGAAAAAAAAGAAAATAAATATTAAAAAAATATAGAATAATTATTATTTCATATATATTATTTTTATTAATCAAATACATCCTTGTTACCATCTATTTAAAAAAATTAGAAACATCTCACATCACTTAGTGGAGGTGGTAGTCCACACGTATGCACGAGTGACATTATTATTTTACATGGATTATAAGTTAATAAATTATGTGATATTATATTTAAAAAAGTTTTTATTGGTCAATAATATAACTTATATTCCTTAATTTAATCCTTAATACCTTCCATGATAATTGTAA
Organism: Viscum album; assembly: GCA_963277665.1. NCBI lineage: Eukaryota > Viridiplantae > Streptophyta > Magnoliopsida > Santalales > Viscaceae > Viscum > Viscum album. The sequence continues at coordinate 1,219,775,879 of OY728131.1, read as the reverse complement.
AGGAAAATTGAATCGCATCACTTCTCGAGGTGGTAGTCCTCCAAACAAATGAGCAATTTTATCGTATGACCAATATAATGTAAGGTAAGAAGGTATGTGTAATATGATAATTAAGGAATTATAATAATTTATTAAATATTATATAAATATTTTTAATCCATAGTTATATGTTTTCTTGAATGTTGGTTACGGAAAACTGATTACATCGGTTCACGAGGTGGGAGTCCGCTATAAACATGATTGACTATTTAATTTTCCATTTGATTGAAGTGGATATGGATTTATGTTATGAAATCAACATAATAAAATATAATTATATAGTTTATATAACATCCCAAACTTTACATATAGGTATTACTTCAACATTGAAGAATATTTATTACATAACATAACAAAACCACACTAGGATCGTATAGGTTTAGTGTCTCAAAAAACCGGAAAAAATAAACAAATAGTTCACAAAACATCCACATCATCTCCCAATTATTTATTCATAACTATAATAAATTTTGACATATCTTATTAAATACCCTTATTCTTGACCTGTGGAAAAGGGACATATGAAAGGGTGAGCTCAATTGCTCACTAAGGGTAAACAAGGGAAATATCAATCATGAACATGACATTTGAAAATATTATCCTCTATGTAAAAGATCATAATATCATGTCATGAGATAAATCATAAATGTGAAATATAATCCCAATAGTCCTAACATAAGACATGAAATTTCGTGGCATACACACATAAGCATAGAAAATCATTTCATATTTTTCCAGGCTCATTTCCAAGACTATCATAGCAGAGAGAGTCCATTACTGAACTGAGTCTACTCCTTGTTCCTGTCTTGTAGTACAGAACCAGATTTACTTGTTGTTACAGTCATGTATATCTAATGAGATATAAATCTTTACCCAATGAATTGGAGGTAGATATAGGTCCCACATATCTCATAATTAAACCATTCTTACGTGTTCTACAAAAACATAAAAAACATTCACAATCGCATAACCCATGAAATAAAATGGTTATTTTATTCAGCATTACATTATAATTTTTATAACACAATGAAATAATAGAAATAACATGGTTATAAATATAATCTTATTTAAATATTCTCATCTTATATGGAAAATAATTTTGAAAAAACACTTGAAATTAATTCCTGAATAAAATATCCCTTCTTCTACAAAAACATTTTCTTTCCTCAAAATGCCAAAAAAATTTAGAGGAAATAGTTTTATATGAAAATATAATTGTAATATTATAGGGGAATATTCCAGGAAATAAGGTATTATATAATCATAAAAATCTATTCATGTTGTACAAGTTAAAAAAATATTCTTCTCATACCTTTTCCGGAAAATTCAAATAGTACCTCGTAACGAAAATGACAAAAAAATCCATTCATACCATTTAGTAAAAATTTACCTATGGGTAAAATTAAATTTTAACAATTATAAATGGTTATAAATAATATTTTGATATTTTAATTTTTGAAACATGGACATGGATGATAACTATACACCAGTAAATACTTACAAATAAACAATCTCGGATAAAAAATGATATTTGCAAAGTTATCCCTTACCTTATGTATGATGTGCTTCGTATGTATCTGAACCTCTTGTATAATGAATTAAATAATTTTAATTATTTATTCCAAAATCATATTCATTTTTATGATAACATTTATGATCATATTTTCATTTTTTGTTAGTAACATTTCATTATTACTCATTATTCAAGTATTAACTGCTTTATGTTGTTATGCATGTCCTGTCGGATGAGTTATTATTCCTATTTTTAGGTTATAGTTATATCATTGACATCATGGTATAATTCTATTATATATCATATTTATTCCTTCAAATCATTTATATAATCATGCATTAATGACTATTATGTAGAATGATTCACATCGTAGAGTGGAGAGGGTAAGTCGTACGTACCCACATGTGGTAATTTCATTTTTCATAAGATTGGTAGAAGGGAGAATATGGATGTTTCATATTTATAAAAAAAATATAAGTATATGAGTGATACTTATTATGTTACTTTATAATGAAAAAACTAATAATTAAGATGTATAGAATGAAATAAGATTGAAAGAATCGGTAAATGATATTACCTATTATTCAATGTGATTCCTCTAAATATTCTATAAGAGCACTAGATTTTTTCATTCAATATGATCATAAGTTATATAATAAAAATTGATAATTTGATAAGTAAAACTTTTCTGGGATGGCTAAGCTTAAAGGCTCAAAAGTAAGTCAATAGGTGAGAGAGGAGGTGCCCTTTTATAATTGAGGTGAGGGGAACTTTTGAAAACTACATAAATAATAATTTATAATAAAATAATACCCTACCCAAAAACCTCAAAAATGTCCCAACTTCGAATATGAGATGATACAGGGTTGTAATTACAATAAAAAATAAATTTTTTAAAATTTATCTTGTAAATTTAAACCATATATTTTAAATTGACACATAGTTATTCAATTTAATTTTAATTTGTTGTAATAACATTCTAAATATTGAATGGTTATAAATATTTACATATATTTTGTGTATTTAAAATAAGAAGATATTTTATGAAATTTTATATATTATAATTATAAATTTTTAATTTGAAAATATTTTTAATATTTTTAAATAATTTAATAAAAAATTATATTCAAAAAATATCAATACTATCAATTTTTTCCCAATTAATTTATTTGACTTCAAAAAAAATTCACACAGGAGATAAATTCAAAATAAAAATTTTTAATACAATAAAAACATGTCATAGTACCATAAAAAATTTATGTAGAACATTAATTAGTTCATATGATATTTATTTCAATATTTTTACAACCATTAATTAGATATTTCTATTAATAAAATAATTTTCAGATCACTATTGTGACATCATTATTGGTAATTATTTAATCTCTAAAAATTATAAATGAATTTTAGTTATGTATTTAATTCTTTTATCTTTCCAGAGACTATCTATAATCGATATTATATACTAGTTATCTATATATTAAAATTAATATACTTATATAAAATGAGATTGTGACATTTTGTCATATTCATTAGTTTTTATTACATTCATGCCATATTCAAAGGTAAATTCCCCTAAAGTTATTTTTATTTCAAAAAATAGATTATAAGGGTATAATTTAGTCATCCAATTGGTTTTTTATAGGTTTGAAGGTAATTCTATAATATTATTTTTACACTTAATTACCCGATTTACCTTTAACCATGGTAATAAAAATAATTACCAAAGTTAATATTCATAATGCCCAAAAATAAAAGTATCCTATTAACAAAATTTGGACTTAATGATTCCAAATATTGAATCCATTTTAAAAAAATTTAAAACTCATAATTTTTAGTAATTAATTTAAAATTATTCCCATTATTGAAATGAGAAAACTTGTTCTAGAAGTTAAAACATTGCAAAAGATTGAAATTCTTTTACCTATGAATTCAATGTAAAATTAATTCTAATGAAATATATTATATTGAATGATAAAAATATATTCTATTTTTACTGTAATTCCATTAAATATTATAATTTAATTATATAAATTATTTTGATGAAAAAAGTAGTTTTTAATTAAAATTTAGGGTATTTTTACTATTCGTCAAAACAAAAAAGTAATCAGAAATTTATCCAAAGTAAATTTTTATATCCCTCTTCAAAATAAAATTTTTACTTTTTCATATGAAAATTATCAATGTGTCTAAATATTAATTTAAAATGTGTTCTTCATTCAAAGGTGTAAAATTAACCTTTAAAAATAGGTTTTTATACATGAAATAGGGTTTTATTCATACCCAATGACTAAAATATACATTGGATGAATATAAAAAAAAGTTTATTAAGTATATAACAAATATATATCTCATTAATTTCATTACCAAATGTAATTCACTCAAAATAAAAATATCTAATTGATTTATATTTTTCATAAACAATTGATAGGCAATGAATTCATAGTGAATTTTCATACATTAGTTATAATTATTCATGATAACCTAATGGCAAGGCTATAATAATATTTTTATAATAAGGTCATCTCGTGATTTGTTTAAACTCATGATTTCATGCAAAGAATGTTACTTGAGAATAAAAATTATTTAAATAACATATTTCATAAAAACATTTGGTTGTTACGTTATACCCCCCTTAAACTAAATGTCACCCTTGAAATTCATCACATGGAAACAAATGGATGAGGATACCAATATCTCATCATATTCTCAAGTTCCCATGTAGCTTCTTAAAATTGGTGGTTCCTCAATAAAACTTTAACCAAGTGAGTGGTCTTGTTTCTTAGATCTTTTTCTCTATGATCCAGAATCTATTTCAGTTGTTCTTGATAAGAAAGATCTTTCTCCAGTGGTATGACTTATAAGCTTAGTACATGTGAAGGATCAGGTATTTACATTATTATGAGACATACTTGGAACACATCATGAAATTGAGTGAGATTCGGTGGAATCTCCAATCAATAAGATACATTTCCAACACAATCCATAATTTCAAAAAGGACCAATATACCTAGGGATCATCTTTCCCTTGTTTACAAATCTCATTAATCTATTCCAAGGAGATATTCATAAGAACACCTTATCACCCAAGTCAAACTCTATGTATTTTCTTCGGTTGTCAGCATAACATTTATGTTGACTTTGAGCTACTCATAAGTGTTATTGAATATATTGGACCTTTTCTTTCATTTCATCAACAAGATCAGGTCCTAAAAGGTTACTTTCACCAACTTCATCCCAGAAAGATGGATTTCTGCACTTCATTCCATATTGGGATTCATAAGGATCTATCTGAATACTAGAGTGAAAGATATTATTATAAAACAATTCCACCAATGTTAGGTTTTGATCACAACAACCATTGAAATCCATAAACTAAGCACTCAACATGTCTTCGAGATTTTGAATTGTCCTCTCAAACTGACCGTTTGTCTAAGGATGATAAGAAGTACTGAAACATAACTCTGTATCCATAACATGCTGGAGAATTCACCAGAACATCGTGGTAAACCTAATATCCCAATCATATATAATGTAAAGTGGAACTCCATGTAGTCTTACTACTTCCTTTAAATATATCCTGGTAATCTGATTAAGAGATAAATCCTCTCTAATAGTAATGAAGTGTGATGACATTGTAAGGTGGTCATCTATAAACTAGATAGTATTATTTCTTTTTTATGTTTTGGGAAGTCTGATGAAAATGTCTACAGTAATGTTTTCCTATTTCGATTCTAGTATGGGGAATGGTCGTAACGTCCCCTTAGACTTCTGTTTCTTAGCCTTAACATCATAACAAACCAAGCATCGAGATACATATTCAGCGACATCACTTTTCATGTCATCCCATCAAAATAAATCTTTTATTTCCATATAAATATTTGTACTTCTAGGGTGAATAGTGAATGAATAACTACAAGCCTCATCCAATAGCTCTTTATTTAATTCTAGTATGGGAGGAATAAAAACTCGTTTCCTAAACCTTATTATTTCATCACAATTAAGGTTGAACTCAGAAACATTTCTCACCTTCTTTTGTAACTCTACATCTTCCTTTTGTGCCTGTTTAATATTCACTTATATAGATGGATGAACATTCATTTTAAAAAGATAATATTTCTCCCCTTATATTATAATTTCATGATCCATCCTTTCCAAATCCATAAATATTGTCTCTTTATTGATCCTTATCATGGTTAAGCTAGCATGGTCTTTTTTACTCAAAGCATCTTCCACCTTGTTTACTTTCCCAGCGTGGTAATGTATTAAGTTGTTGTAATCTTTAATCACCTCCTACCATCTTATTTGGTACATATTTATATCCTTTTGTGTTAATATATAATTTAAAATTTTATGACCAGTGTAAATATCACACATTTTACCATAAATGAAATGCCTCCATATCATTAATGAAAATATTACCACAGCTAACTCAAAATCATGAGTTGGGTAATTTTCCTAATGAATTTTCAACTACTCTGAGGGATAATCTATCACCATATCATTTTTCATGAGAACACATCCCAACCCATTCTTGGATTCATCACTTTAGATCACAAACCATTTTCCACTACAAGGTAGTGTGAGCACAATTGCACTGGATAACCTTCATTTTAACTCTTTGAAATTATCTTCATATTCCTCTGTCCAAACAAACTTAACTCCTTTCTAATTAAACTTGGTGACTGTATAAGATAATAATAAAAAATATTTCACAAAATGTCGATAGTATCCTATCAAAATATGAAAACTATGGATCTTAGTTACTATTTTTGGTCTCGACCATCATTCAATAACCTCTAGTATTTCTGGATCCACAGATATTTACTCTATTGAAATTATGACACCATGAAATGAAACTTTATGAAGCCCAAATTCATACTTGGTAAATTTGGAATAAAGCTTATTTTTTCTCAGGGTATTTAGTACAATTATCAATTGATCTCAATGTTCTTCCTTTCCCTTTGAATATATAATAATATCTTCTATAAAGACTTCCACAAACTGATCAATATAGCCTCTAAAGACTCTATTCATTAGATCCATGAAGATAGCAGGGGCATTAGTAATACCAAAAGGAATCACTATAAATTCATAGTTTCCATACCTTGTATGGAATGTCGTATTTGGTATATCCTCTTTTTTTATCCTTAATTAATGATATACTGAATGATTATCAATCTTAGAAAAGTATTGGGCTCCACATAGTTGGTTAAATTAGTCATCAATGTTGAGAAGATGATATTTGTTCTTGATAGTGATCTTGTTAAGTTCATGATAAATAATGTAGAGTATCATTGATAAGTATTTATTTTTAACAAATAGAATAGGTTCTCCCCAAGGTGACGCACTATGGTGTATGAATCTATTATCAAGATTTTCTTGGAGTTGATTTTTTAATTCTTTCATCTCAATTGGGGCCATTCTATAAGGTGTCTTTGAAATAGGCATAGCACCCGGTATGAATTCTTTTAAAAACTCAACATCATGATTTGGTGGAAGACCTAGAAATTCCCCCAGAAATACATCATAAAACTCTCATAAAATGGTCATATTCTTAATTATGATTTTCTCCCCAACCATTTGAGAAAAATTACTTTCATTTATTGGTATCAAGTCCCATAATATAGAATAAATTTCTACTAGAAGGTTCTATTCATCCTTACATTGATAGATGATCATAAATTGATCTAGAATATGAAATGTGACTTCCCTTCCTTATAAATTGATATGATATACATTTAAAGAAAGCTAAAATATTCCAAGAATCACATCAAGTTCTACTATAGGAAGCATCACAAGACTTTTAGGTCTCAATTTCCCACAAACTTCAACTGAAAAATAATTATAAACTTTTGATTTGACTGTTGTGACATTAGAAGTTATCACAACTAACTCAACATATAATTATTGAGGTAATATAGTGATAATGTTAGAAAATTCTTCAGAAATAAAAGATTGGGTGGATCCATAATCAAATATAATGTTTTCTAATTTAGAGTGGATGGTAAGTGTACCTTTCACCAACTCATTATCGTACTCCACATCGTCGATAGTTATTTCATGTGACTTACCTTTTTCTTTTCCCTTAAGAGTTTGCTGAAATCGATCATCATTAATAACCCCTGTATTAGGAAATTTATTTTCATAATGCCCCATTTCATTTCACTTGTAACATTATAGTGTAGGAGGTGCATTCTGTGTATCCTTTTCTTTGTTTGCATCATTAGACATCTTCTTTCCATCACGTCGGCATTCAACTACTTGATGAAATTCGTTTCCACACTTAAAACATTTACTAGTACCTTTTAGGAAATTTCCTCCATTTTTCTTTCCACACTTTGATAATAAGAGAAAACTCATCTTTTTTTAGTGTGGTCTTTATATTTTCTTTTGAATTCCATTTTTCTCTTTGTATAAAACCTATATGACTGATTGGTTTCTCCAATCTCCATATCAACCTTGAGAGCACATCGAACAATTTTCTCATAGCTATTAAAGTTCTTTATGGAAAATTCTCTTTGGAGACTTGGTTTTAAGCCACTAAAGAATAGATAAAATTTACTCCCAGGTTGGATAATAATTCCAAAAGCATACCTTGTAAGTATTGTAAAAAAAATTTCATAGGTACTAATGGATTCATCATATTTTTTCTTCAATTCAAGGAACTCATTCTCTATATTTGATTGAATAATATGAGGATATTACTTATTGAAAAATAAGTTAAGGAACTCATCCCATTACGTAGTCTCAATTTCATATCATTGATTAATATTCTTGATAAGATAACCCCATTAATCAGCTTCACCTTTCAAATTATAGACTGATAAGATAAATTTATCATGGTCAGAACATAGTAAAACTGAAAATATCATTTCAGTGGTATTAATCCATTGTTCAGACACTAATGGATCAAATGACCTGTTGAAAGAAGGTGGAAGTTGTCTTATAAATGACTCAATGAATTTTTCTCCATCATTTTCTCATTTGAGAGTCTTGCATGTTTCATAACTCGATAAAGTTGTGTGAGCATGGCTACAAGATTTTTCATTCTAGCTCCCATTACAATTGGTTTCTCAGGGGGACAATCATTTCATTTCTCATCGCATTCATCATTAACATGGTTCCTTCAGGTTTCAGACATTAACTAAAAATAATAAGCATAGTCTGAGAAACAATAATCATAATAAGAAAACCACATAATCAAGAATACATTTCCAATTTAGGAAACTTTAGATTTTCTCCTAGGTTATTCATTAACATATCTAAAACACTAGTATATGATTGAAACCTATACGTAGACATATCCTTATCATTCTTACTATGTTTTCTTCATCATAGTTTCCAATGGTTAATTATACCTTTGATATGATACCAACTACAATGGCTCATACTTTACATATAGATATTACTTCAACATTGAATAATATTTTTTACATAACATAACAAAAGCATGCTAAGGCTGTATAGGGTTAGTGTCTTTAGAAACTAGGAAACATAAACAACTAGTTCATAAAACATCGATATTGCCTCTCACTTATTTCATCATAACTAGACTCTTTCTAAAAATATCTTACTTAATAGACTTCTTCATGAGCTAGGGAAACAAAGCATATGAAAGGGTGAGCTTAAATTCTCATTAAGGATAAGCAAGGGAAATATCAATCATAGACATAACATTTGAAAATATTATCCTGCATATAAAAGAACATAATATCATGTCACAGTATTTATCAAAAAAGTGAAATGTAATACCAATAATCAAAACATAAGACATGTAATTTCTTGTTATACACACATAAGCATATAAAATCATTTCATCTTAGTCAAGGCTCATTTTCGAGACTATCATAGAAAATAGATTCCATTACTAAACCAAGTTTACACCTCATTCTAGCCCTATATAACAGAACTAGATTTACATTCCATTCTAGTCATTTCTATCACATGAGATATAAATCTTTACACAATGTTTTGGAGGTAGATATATGTTACACCCATATCATAATGAAACCATTCTTACATGTGCCACAAAAACATTAAAACATTCACCATAGCATACCCCATGAATTAAAATGTGTCTCTTAAAAATCATTCCATTATAATTGTTATAAAAAAATAAAATAATAGTAATAAGAGGGTTAGAAATATAATTATATTTAAATATTTTCATCTTAAATGGAAAATAATTTTGAGAAAACACTTGAAATTAATTCTTGAGGAAAATATTCTTTCATCTTTAAAAATATTTTCCTTCCACAAAATGCCACACAATTTTTGAAGAAATAATTTTATATGATAATATACTTTTAAAATTATAAGGTAATATTCATGGAAATAAGGTATTATGAAAGTGTAGAAATCTATTCATGTCGTACAAGTTAAAAAAACATTCTTCTTATAATATGGTAGAAATGTCAAAAAGTACCTCGTACAGGAAATGAAAAAATATTTCATTCATACCATTTAGTAAAAACTAACAAATGGGTAAAATTGAATTTTTAAAATTATATAAATATAAAAAGAATATTTTGAAATACATATTTAGGAAACATGGATGTGGATGATAACTATACCCCATTGAATACTTATGAGTAAACAATCTCGGATAAAAATGATATTGGCATATTTATCCCTTACCTTTGGTCTGATATGATTCATATGTATCAGAACCTCCTATATAAATATTTAAATAATGTTATTAATTAATTCTAGAATCATAATAATTTTTATGATAATATTTATGATCATATTTTCATCCATTTGTTAGTAACATTTTATTTTTACTCGTTATTCGGGTATTAACTGCTTTATGTTCTTCTGCAAGTTTTGTCTAAAAAGTTCGTATTTCTCTTTTTAGGTTATAGTTATATCATTTTAAAATTTATATTATTATAACATATATCATATTTATTCCTTAAATTAATTTATATAATACTTCTTTAATGAATATTATTTAAAATGATTCTCATCACATCAATGATAGAGTAAGTCGTATGTACACATGCATGGTGATTTCATTTTTCATATGATGGGTAGAAGGTGGACTATGGATGTTTCATATTTATAATAAAATATTATTATATGATTTGTAATGATGTTATTACTTTATAGTGAAACAAATAATGAAGATAATGTAGAAAAAGAAAGAATTTTTAAATAATCGGTAAATGATATTACCTCTTCTTTGATGTGCCTCCTATAAATCTCCTCTTAGAGCACTAGAGTTGGTCTTTAAAGATGACCAAAACCTATAGAATAAAAATAGGGAAGTTAATAAGTAAATGGGAAGGGGATCGATGATCATGAAGTCTCATGATGATGTCAAGAGGTGATAGAATATGTTCCCTTTTATAAATGAGGTGAGGGACCTTTTGAAAACTCCATAAATAATGATTTATAAGAAAATAAAAACATAACAAAAATCCTATAAAAGATCCCAAACTATAAGATGGTATTATATATGGTGGTAATATCATCAACCAATAAATTTTGGACAAGTTATTTTTTCAATTTAAAGAAATTATTTTTAATTGACACTTAGTTATTCTATTTAATTTTTATTGTGGTAATAATATTCTTAATATTTAATGGCTATAAATATTTACTTATATTGTGTTAATGGACAAAAAATTGATATTTTATGACATTTTATATCTTATAATTAACTATTTTTGTTTTTAAATATATTTATGATTTTTAAATAATTTAATAAAATGTTATTTTCATAAAATATCAATAGTGTCAATTTTTACTCTATTCATTTATTTGACTTTAAAAAAATACAGAGAGAATATTAATTCAAAAAAATATTAAATAAATTCATAATATTTCATTATCACTTAAAAAATTCATGGATCACCTTAAGTAGTTCATATGTTATTTATTTTAATATTTTTTAAACCATTTATTCGAAATTTCTGTTAATAAAATTATTTTTACATCACTATTGTTTCATCATTAATGGTACTTATTTAATCTATAAGAAATATAAATAAATTCCTATTATGTAGGTAATTATTTTATAATTCTAGATACTATCTATAGTCGATATTAACACCTATTTATTCATATATTAAAATTAATAAACTTATATAAAATGAGATTGTGACATTTTGTCACATTCATTAGTTTTTGTTACATTCATGTCATATTCATCGGTAAGTGTTCATAAAGTGAGTCAATTTCAAAAAAAAATATAAGAGTCAAATTTAGCCATCAAATAGGATTTTTATAGGTGTTAAGGTAATTTTAAAATATTATTTGTACTTTTAATATCCTAATTTACCTTTAACAATGGTAATAAAAATAATTTCCAAAGTAACTATTCATAATGCCCAAAAATAATAGTAGCCTATTAACATAATTTGAACCTACATATTCCAAATATGGAATCCATTTTTCAAAATTCATAACAAAAAAGTTGTAGTAATTAATTTAAAATTAGTTCTCTTGTTGGAATTAGAAAACATGTTCTGAAGGATAAAACATTGCCAAAGATTGAAATGATTTACTTATGAATTCAAGGTAAAATTAAAGATAATGACATAAATTATATTGAATGATAAAAATATATTCTATTTATACTTTAAAATCATTAAATATAATTATTTAACAACATTAATTATCTCAAAGAAAAAATTAATTTCTAATTAAAATTCAGTACATTTTACTATTTATCAAAACATGAAAGTTAATAGAAAAATATCAGAAGTTTATCTGAAGTAAATTTTTATGATCCACCTAAAAATGAATTTTTTTGTCATATAAAAATTATTAATATGTGAAAATATTAATTTAAAATGGGTTCTCTATTCAAGGGTGTAAAATTACCCTTTTTAAAAAATAGGTTTATATATATCAAATAGGGTTATATTTATACACTATGACTAAAATATCCATTAGATGAATATCAAAAATATTTTATTAAGTATGTAACACTTATATATATCTTATCAATTTCATTACCAAATTGTTTCACTCAAAAATAAAAATATTTAATTGCTTTATATTTTTCATAAATAATTGATACCCAATTAATTCATAATTCATTTTCATAAGTTAGTTATAATTATTTCTCCTAACCTAAAGGTTAGGATAGAATAATAATTTCATAATAAAGGGCATTTTGCTGTTTATTTAAAATCATTATTGTGTGAAAAGAAAGGTACTGAAGAATATAAATTATTTCAAGAAAATATTTCATAAAAATTTGTTGTTGTTACAGTTTATACTGGTGTTATTATATTAACATATTTTAATAGTATTATAATTTTATATAAGAAGAACTATTATGAAAACCCATAGTAAAATTTTTTTACCTCTTCTTTGGGAAACCATTTTAGGTTTAACCTAAACCCTTTTAAGGTTGTATTTATAATCTAAAAAGGACAATAGGATGTGGGGGGAGGTGTTAACAAGTTATTTTCAAATGGATCAAAGAAACCATTGGGGCTAGTATGTGTGAATAAGGGATGAGTGGGGTGGCCTTTTATAAGGGGGGAGAGTACACACATGGGATATTTGAAAATATAAAGTGACATCCAAATTTTTCTCACAATTAAAGAATCCAAAATGGTTCATTATCAAACGTTATTGATTATAGGATATAAATATGTCCATAAAATTGGTTCTAGAAAACTTATGGTAATTTTTAACCCTGATGTTCTTATTTTAACCCCTTGCAAACCCATTTTTACCTTTATCATAGTGATTAATATTTTACTTTTTTCAATATTAAATATGGTATAAAATTTATTTGGACTTATTAGATATTACAAATTATATTTATTTCAAATATTTAATCAAGTTTAGAAAATTAAATTCTCATATGTGTGAGATTTCAATACAAATTTAAATTGTAGGTGTGATGAAAGAGCGGCCTTCCAAAAAAAACTTCTCATTAGAATAAAATATTTCAATATAAAAATTCAATATTAAATTGATTAAAATTACTTAAATTAGTTAAATTGTAATATAATTTAACTACTTTAACTTTAAAATAAATTTAAAATATAACCTAATTTTTAATATAATTTAAAATAAAAGGCAGTTTTCAATAAAAATATGTATTTTTCACTGTTCATCAAAAAATTAATATTTTTCTGAAAATTATTTAAAAATAACCCAAAGATAATTTTTACATGTATAATTCAAGAATTAAGTTTATTAATTTAAAAATATTTCTAAAAGTGGTAAATATTTATTTTAAATTATGTCTACAAATAATGACTAATATTCCTTTTACAAAAATATTTTTTTTTAGAAATCATTTCATTCTCTTTAAAATGGTTATTATTTTATTTAAAATTAATATATATCTATTGAATTTATTTTATACATATGCAAAGCATATAATTTTCATAATTTTTTATTAAAATTCATACTCACCATCTAAACATCTTGGTTGTAATGGTAATGTTTAAATAATAGTATTTTAATAGAGTATCATATTTTATTCAAAACTAATGTTGTGTGTACTGAAAGCTATTGAAGAAATTGGATTTGTTTAAAAATAAATATCACACAGTATCAGGGTGTTACATTATTTTATAATCCTATTATTGTGTATCATATACATTATCTAATATGATGTTCAATCTCTGTGTGTTACCCTCACAAAAATATAGTCTTTTCTATCTAATATTTCAAGTGTATCTTTACTTGGTAAAAAAATTTGAACTAAAATTATCTCATTATTTAATATTTTTTATTAAATTATCTTATTAAATCTTCATAACATGGTTTTTTTATTTTATACATTTTCATTGTTATATACCTTTGTAGTCTCTTTCTTATTGGTATTTTTTTCATTCTTTCATTCTTATTAACATATAATGCATATTATATAAAATGATACTTATTCTTTTATATGAAATGTTTTACATAAAAAATTTCAAATATATCAAACATATTCTATAATGTTACACTATGTATGATTATATTGTATATATTATCTATCAAAAATTAATATATCCCTATATTGAACTTAATGTTATAAAATTCTATATATTAATTCAGTTACCACAATTCATCCAGTATATCTTATCACAAATACATTCATAATTGTATTATAAGAAACTTCCACAGTACACACCAAAATAAAAAATCAAATTATCATACTATATAAAAAAATATAATCCATAAAAAATATGGACACACATTTATGAATTAGGATGTCAAATAATTTTAATTATTTTTCATTAAAATAACTCACTTAATGTATCTCGATTCTAATTTATTAATAAAATCATGTAATTTTTTTATATTGTTCTATTTACTCAAATTTTATATCCAACATTAATTTACTCATTCACTGCATAGTTGGTTGAATTTAAAATCAAACACACATAAATGAAGTATTTACATGGTTTACCTAATGTGGGATACATACAATGCACAGGGACACTATATTTTTTCTATAGAAAAGTCACTAACTCGATTTTATTAATAAATTTTTATGGACACATCCTAAGATATACTCCCTATGAGTGTGTCTCACTACCATTATGGGGTACTAGTATTTATAATAAATGGGACAATTCCTCTTAACATAAAAATATAGTAATGAATATGAGTATAATTTCACCCTTAAATATTTGATCCTCTATAGATTTATTTTTTACCTTACCTGTTCTAGTGATATCTTCATCTATTTATACACTCTCTTTGGAGACTCTAATTTTTACTAAATACTCATACTCTTGTTCCAATGCATCAATGTGAAAAGTTTAAAACGATCTCAAACACTATGGAATTATTTTCTTCAATCCACTCACTCTATAAGATTTTATTTTTTTATAACTCTTCATCTTGGATTTTATCTTCCTTATTATAATACATTTCCAACTCACTATTAACCAAGAATAATTTATTCTTCTTCCATTAACATCATTATAATATTACTCATTGTGTATCTTTATTACCCCCAGTATCTACATATATAGAGTATTTATTCTAGAAAAAAGATTATACAAGATGTATAATCTTTTAATAATTGAACTAGAAACAATAAATAAATAAAATAAACATAGTAGACAATTTTTTATTTTTAAATAGACTATACGTCAATGATCAAACTTTATGGTTTGTATATGCCACATGTCCCACATTTTTAATATTCTACTACTAAGTTATCTTCTATTTTTATTTTCATTTACCCTTATTCTTCACCAACCACAGTCATTACATGTATCCCATGGTCCCATCATACTCAATTTAATATAATTGTATAAAATTAAAATAGAAAGATCAAGTATGGTGTCATCTGTATCATTGTACATCAACGAATCCATTATGCATATGTTCATTTATATCCCTACAATATATAATGGTTTTAATTAATCTTAGAATGCTATGACTAGTGGTAAATCCTTTAGGCCATCCATGATACGTATTTCACATCGTGGGAAACGTTATTAGTTTAATTACCCATATTATTCCTCCGTATATTTATCATGAATTGTGATATATTTTATTAATATGTTTAATTATATGAAGTGGATAAAAATAAGAAATTTTGTTTGAATATCGTGGGTTAGTGAAGAAATATTATAGTGAATAAGAAATTAAGGTAATGTTCTAAAAGTAATATATTATGAATTTTAGAGAATAATGTGGTTAAAGGGTTATGTAAAAAATATATTGTTAAATTTAATATTATTTGAGGATAATAAGGATTAGATGGAGAACTTGTGTTGAAAATGATTGGATGAAAAATTTATTATTTAGAATATTAAATATAATGGTTAGTGATTATGATAAGATGGTGGGAGCATGCATAGTTTAGTCAAATCTAATTTCACCATTTGGTTATGGAGTTTTGACGTATTATTTTAGCTTAAGAAGGATAAAACTATTACATCTTGCTACATTACACTGTATAACAGACTATTATTCCCTCCATTGTAATAGAGGTGGACTAATTTATGAAATTTGGGAAATGTGAGTTGCTTAAAGGTCTATATAATGGGATATAAGATTCAATAATTATCTCAATAAGATATTATTCACCATAATGGGTAGAATAATCATCACTTATGAAACTAAAATATGGTACCTACATGACATGATTGGCCTATTGAAATAATGTTAGATTATTATTGTGGAGATGTATGGTGTGATTATATTTTTAGTAGGTATACATTCCCTCCTATTGTCTAGAGGATGAACAATGTAAGACATTAGAGTAGAGTACTAAGAAAAAAAAGATTAATATATATTGAATGGATTATAATGGATGAGATATTATTGTCATTAATGTTAAAGATGAGATAAGGGTTTGATCATGAGGTGTTATATGGTAAACTTGGATGAAATAAAATAAAATATTTGTTTGATGGTTGTATTTTTATGTTTTTTCATCTCAAAAGAGAATTAGTATACTATTATAACAATGATCCTTTATTGGTTAATAGTGGACCCTAATGAGTATGTGTATGTACTAACCTTAATTTAAATATATTTTTTCATTTAATTTTTTTAGAGGTTTGTGGAGAGTGTTGGTAGTATAGATATATAGAATATTAATGACTTATTAAGATGATAGATATGGAGATATATGTGCTTAAATATAGGTGTAAGTGTCTTAATTGGGAATTACATTATTATGATATTGTTTTCATTATTTATCCCATAATTTTTATTTGAAGTTCATAGATTTACATAATTATTTTATTGATCATGTTTTCATTTATAGGTATTTGGGTTTATATATCATTTATGTTTTTGGTTTTGAGTTCTATTGAGATTTAAATTCTTCTTATTTTATTGGATTATACCCTTGGTTTTAGTGCCTAACCCATGGCCTACTAAAGGTGGTCTTCAAGTGCCATGACTCATTAAATCTATTGGATTATTAGGAGTAAAAATGGGGTTATTTTATGAAAAAATGAAATCATATAAAGGTTATTTAGGATTTTTAATTAAAGTATAAAAAATATTGGTTTTAATTTGGTTGGTAAGGTAAAAATATAAATGAACTTTTATGGGGAAGTGAAAAAAGGAAAATAGAAATATACATACCTGAACACTATAATCATGCACAAAACTTCTGAATATTTAATTATTATACCTAAAATATGTTTATATTTATTATAGGGTGTTGAATATATGTTTGATCATGCATCACACAGTTCCATATAATGCATGATATAAGTATGTGTTGTTTTTTATAGAGTATTGTTAACTGGTTGTATTAAGGGGCTAGTTTTTTATTCAAGTGGTTGTATGGATCCTTGTATGCTTTCATTATAGTTATGAAAATTTGTTCTATCCCTTTAATTTTGGGGTGAATTATTTTCATTATTAATAATTCTATCTTGAAAAAATATTGGGTAGAATAATTTCTTAAAAGAATTTTATCTTGTTGTATATATAGTTAAAAAAATTCAATAGTAAAAAGTTCTAAAAGTTTCAATGATGTGGGAATCCATATTACTTGTGGTGGTGCTTATTTTTCTTATGATTGTAAATATATTTTTGGAAAGAAAAATTGGAAGCTGGGTGTAATATAGGGACCCAAAAAACCACATCTTAGGAATTTGTTTAATTGTCAAGGAAATTTTATTCATTTGACACCCAAAGGGTAAAATAATAATTTAAATGAGATAAATTTTTATTTTATATACAATATTGATATTAAAATAAGAGAATTACTAAATGATATGTTTTTTTGAGAATAATTTATTATTAAATTTTTAAATACTTTTTTATTATCAAAATAAAAATATTTATTTAATTATTTTATTTTTATAATTTTTGTGTGGGGATAATATTTTTTATATAATTATAATATTTTTATTTTAATCATGTGAATGAATAATATATTAAATAAAGATGGATTTATTTTTTTATAAATTGAAAAAGAAACTGTAAAAAATAAGTGGGTGACATTTTCCCTTGGTCTAAGTTAATATTATTGGTTATGTGTAGCTTAATTATTTGATTTAATTAAGAAGATTAAAAAATAAGGTAAAAGTTGTAATTAATGTAGTTATTTAACTTTAAATTATATTTAAATATTATTATGTTATTTATATATGTTATAGGTGGAATTGGAGAATTTGAGATGGTGGGGGATATCATTGGTAAAATGAAATAAATATGATCTCTTTTGGTAGAGAGAGATTCTAACTCTTTTATGAAGAGGTTACAATGTTTTAATATTGATGAATTATGAATATTTAATGTTTAGGGTCACTTATTTTGTATAAATAGATGATAATTAATTGTTCATGTTTCTACCAAGTGAATTATTTTATTCACCCATATTACGTTTAGTGAATTTACTTTAAAAATTTATGTCTTAGTAGATGAAAAAATAAACTGTAGTAGAAAAATAATAGTGTATATGAATATTTAAACCTTATAAAAGTTTAAGTTATGGGAATTTAAACTATTTGTTTTATATTATTTATTAGTAAATCATTTTTTTCCATTAAAAATATTTAATTCATTATAAATAAAAGGTAAGAAGATAAAAAATGAATAATGTAATGTAATATGAATGGATAATATATTGATATTGATATTCATGGGTTATCAGTATTGTTATATTATGAAATATATTAAAATGTATTTTTTATAAAGTATGACTTTATAATGAGAAATTATGTATTTAACTAGTTTTTTAATAATTCCAATCCAATTAATGAGTGATTGATATTATATAAAATTATTTATATTCAATTTGCATGAAATAGGTGTAAATTAATGGTTTTCAATACTTGACATGGGGGTATGCCAAATCGATAAGGAAATATGCAATTTTCTATCATATTTTTCAAAAACATTCCAGAGACTTTCATAGATTCCATGTAAAATTTTTATATGGACATGCCAAATCAGAATAGGGGGTTGTCCAAAATCTTTTATCCTTTTTTCTTCACTTTTCTATATATTTTTGTGCTAATATAGTAAGAATTATTGGGGTATATTTATTTTATATATAAAAAAGTAATCTTCATTGGTTTTTAATAGAAGTTATGTGAGTTTGGGTTTTCAAGATATTTTGTGAATAGAAAGAGGAAAATAAAGTTTGAATGTATTAGATTAATTTGGAAAAGAAATGGTAAACAATATTTTATAGTGAACTTATGAAATTAGTATAGGATGAAATATCAATCCAGATGTTATATTGGGGTTATGTAGAAAATATATAGTTAACATTAATTTTGTGTGAGGATGATATGGATTGGATGGGTAAACAGTGTTGAAAAGGATAGGTTGACTTGTTTATTATATGTAATATCAAATGTGGGGGTTAGTTGTTATAACGAGATAATATGACCCTATATAGTTTCTCCACCTCTATCATATCCCTTTGGTTGTTGAGATATTATATATGATGGTAGGGAAGGAGTAAAGAGAGTAGTATGAGTTATTTTATCCCTTTGTAATATAGAAAACTATTCCCTCTTTAAGGTAGAGGAGGAATAACATATGATGTTGTGGTAATGATTCTATTATACATGATTATAGAGTGGTATGTAGGGTGAAATTCATTGCTTAATTGGTTTTATTCCCAACTAATGGGTAAAGGATTCTATATATAAGTTGGAGGAATAAGATAGTTAGATAATAATGTAAACCCATGGAAAGGCTATAAGAATCTTATTATATAATTATAAGTCATGATTCATATCCTAGTATATATTTATTCCCTTTCGATGTGCAAAGGAGGTCTGAAATGTGATATCAGAGTAGAGTAACTCACTAAAATGTTCAACCTATGCTGTAGGGATTATTATTTCATGCAATGTTTTTTTATTGATGTTAAATAGGTTGTGGGGTTTAATCATTGTAAGCTATGGGGTAAAATTGGATTGTGTTGACTTTAATTTTTATTATATGATTTTATTATTTTATTTATTCCATATCATAGAAGAATTAGTGTTCTCTTCTCATATTGATACTTGATAGGTTATATGAGGAACCCAATGAATATGTGTATGTACTCAGATATATATATATATTTATTTATTTTGATATCATTTTTTAGGTTTATGGAAGGAGTTGGTATTAGAGATGGATGAATGGTTCTTGGTTTTCTATGATGATATATTTATAGCTAGATGTACTTAGACAATGGTAAAAGAGTCTACATCTAAAATTTCATTATTAATATGTTTGAAATTCATATCATTACGTGATTTTTATTTTTATCATAGTTCAATTTATGTTTATTTAGGTTTATTTAGGTTTTAATGTCATTGATATTTGTGATTTTGTGTTATATTTAGAATTATAACCCCAGTAATAGTTTTCCACCAATGATCTATTAAAGGTGTACATTGAGGGTTCGAACACAATCTCATTTCTATCTTAGGTTAACTCCCAAAATGTTTAGATTGTGCTAAATTCACTATTTTATACAAACATCAAATGTAACTTCAAAATTAATATATTTATTTCCTTAAAAGACTCTCTAAAATTCATAATAGAATATTACTTATCAATAATGAATAGAATAATTGATCAACAATAGTGGGTTGGGTTACCCTATTCACAATAGCTAAAATTATATGTGTGATGTGGTGTTATAAATAATCCATATTCATTTAAAATTTAAATTCATACAGTTCTAAACCTAAATCACTATCTGTAATATTAATTTAGAACAAAAAATTTCATTGTATCATCCATGAAATTTATTTTCTCATGAATTTATCTTAATTGAGGTTTTTGGCATATTCATATCGCTCATTGTAATATGGATCATGAGATCACCATGACCTATGATAGCCACTAATTAGAATCTAGGACTCATAATTCCCTTACCAAAGAAAATTTCTTCCCTTTAGTGAACTTTATCATAAACAATGGATTCTCCTATTACTTTTTGTGGTATGTACCCATATTAAATAACAAGTTACACTTCACACAAGTCATAACTCATGATACTCACCTTTCATCGATGAATTAACTATATACTTTATCATGTTTTTACAAGACACTTACTATAAAATCCATTACAATCCTAAGGTAAACTAAAAACATATTATGTACCCAAGAACACTTAATTATAAAATGAACGTTTTCCAAACATTAAAAAATCTTTCTTCATCTGACTTAAATATGATTTTTCCCATCTTTAAAAATAAATTTATTGATAAACCATTTTACTACCACCTTATTGGGGATTATTTTCACCTTAAATTTATAAATTTACTATGATTAAATTTCTTTGCCTCAACAATCAAAATGATTATAAGGGTAAATTTAATTACCCATGATGGAATTTTTGACTCTTAAGAACTCAGATAAGATGAGAAATATTCATAGAAATAAATATAATTAATGAAAAAATAGGATGTACCTACTTTTGGAAACCTTAAGGGTAATTTATGAGCTCTAATCATTAAAATAATCTTTATCTAAAACCCTTAAAGTTTAATGAATAGAATCAATGAAGATAACCACTTTGATACCTAATCCAGGGTTTCTTGATGATTTCAAATATGGTCCTTAATTTTTTAAGGATAATAAATAATATTTATGGATAAAAAAATATCATTTGGGAATGATTAATTTTTAAATGAAACAAATTAAAAAATATATGAAATAAAATTTATATTTAAATAAAAATAATAATCTTTAAAATAACATTAAAGTGATATAGAGTGTAGTGGGAACCAAAAAATACACGTCACCAAAAATAATAAAATAAATGAAAAAGAATGACGCATATCCTTCATTGACATCCAACACTTCTCCTTGAACAAGTGGATAAACATCGATATGATTCTCCTTTATAAAAAATCCAAAAACACATTACCAATGAACATTAAAGACTTATATACTGTATCCAAATACCCACCAAGGTTTACATGTAAGGGTTAGTTAATCATTAACCGATAGAATTATTTAATATCATTATATGTATTCTTATGTATAATATTTCCCAAAATGTGTAAATCCAGACAATTTTTTTTAAAAATTATCATTTTTTAAAACTAGTATTTAATAAAACCACATTAAATGAAATAAAGTAACATTTTAAATCCCTAACACCCATGAATTTCCAAAACATGGGTAACCCTACCTAGTTCACCCATGACATAGTTAAAACCAATATGAACATAATTCTAAAAATATAAGCATCATATCTGTATCAAAATAAAATAGAAATATTCGGAAATCATGAGATATTAATAATAATTATTAATAACCTTATGGTCAAAGTATCTACCATAATGAATCATAATCCATCTATGTATTCACATCAAGTTTAATTTTCTTTAATTCCACATCCCTTATCATCTGTGTGGTGTTGAAAAATGATGCATCTCATTAATCATATATGGTTCTTTTCATCCATATTTGTGGTATGTCCATTCATAACTTATATCACATTTCAATTAATTTTTTTGAAACTATTCAATATCCAATTTTTTTTTGAAAAAAATTCAAAAAATATAATATTTTTAAATTGACATTTGATTTAAAATAACAAAAATAATTTTTCAAAAATTCACCATTCAATAAATTTCCTCTAAAATATATCATTAAAAATCAAATTGTTTCCAAAAGTAATTACTTTTTCAAATATTAAAACCTGATATTTACCTAATACAATCAAATATTTCCTTCAAGACACAATTCCAAATTTAAAAAACTAACCTTCCCTGATTTATGAAATAATTTTCATCAATATTTCTTTCATATATATTAATCAAGAAAATTTAACTATAAAATACATCAAAAAATACATGAAAGGATCATAATCATCATAGGAAATACTATATTCCACTTAAATTAAAAAAGAATCTAAAAAATACCATTAATATGGATCGATGAATTAAGTTACTAATTAAATAAATTATTTATTATATTCAATAAATCAATCTCATAATTCTTTCATTCATTATAAAATCTCAAAAAATATATTTTACAAGAGAGTGAAGGAGAAATTGTGAAATCCAAGAACAATAAAGGTCAAATATTTCTTATAATCAATCTAGTTTAAATACACCCATTACTTGAGATTAATTGATTATTAAATATACATAACCCTGTGGAAATTCCCAAAAACATCCCTTGGAAAATTCATAGGAATATTATGGAGTTAAATTGTCTAAATAGAAAAAAAATTGGATCCTTTATTACAAAAGTGTATAATTTTTTATAAAGCGCATGCGTTGAATATATAGCTATTTAACCCTACATCGAATTTTATATTCTTTAATTCCCAAATTTTTATATGTTTCACTATTTACATTAATAAAAATTTAAATTTTCACTTAAACAAGCATTTTATACTACCTATAAAACTTTAAAGATGAATGGTTATCCTATAAATTTTTTAATAATCCACTAACCATTATTTATTTAAAAAAAACTTATATAACCTACATTTCAAATTATAAACAAAAAAGATAGATTAATTTTTAAATATCAATTATATTTTTCTCATTTTTCTCTATTATAAAACATTCCTACCAAGTAATTATATAGGAATATATCTTTGTAAAACAACTCAAATAATTATTTTCTTATATTATCTATCTTCTTTATTTATTATAATGAACATCACCATACTTCAATAACACATTCACTAATGGGAAGATCCATCTACTAAAAACATTATCTTAAAAGTAAATATCTTGGACATGTTTCTTGATAAAATATACAAATAGTTTTAAATAAATGTCATACTAATTCAATACTTGGTATGAATCTGATTAATATCTCCTCAACTTAGGAAAATGAAAACCATAATTAATTGAATCAGAATTTAGGTCCCCTTCCAAATGATATGAATTATTTAAAATATGTTTTGAGACATAAAAATTTCCCATATGCTTAAGAGAAAAATTCTTTGTCTTCCCACGTTATTGATACCTCAACTGTGGAGACACTCTTGAGATGAACTAATCTCAAACTATGAACATCACAGGTTATTATAGAATATCAATATACAATTTATGCTTAATTTTGTTCATCATAATTATATTATTGATTAAATAAGTAAAATTATGTATTTATTACATATTACTAAGACTTTCAAGAGCCTTATTTTTTATATTATCTGAACATATTGGTGATCACCATGGAATACCATACATCACTTAAAAAAGTTCCATGTGAATTAAAACTTGATAAAAAATTATATTTGAATTCTTATAAAGTAAAACTATATTTCTATTATATTATAAAAAATTAATATACATGATTAATCTATATCATTAAAAATCCACATAGTCTTCTTAATTACTCATCCTTATGAGGATGATAAGTTGGAAAATTCTTTAATTGATTACCCAATGTTTCATAAAACCCATTTTATAACCATGAAGTTATATATTGATCATAATGTAATACAATATATATTATAATTCCATAAGACATACCTAATTATTTCATATATAATATATTGAAAACCTTGATAAAATATTTTCCTCAAATGGGTAATAAATGCACTAACTGCATAAGTTAATCCAAATCTTCCCAAATAATATCATTCTTCCATTATAATCCTAGTTGGATAATAATTAAAAAAATTATGATAATCCTTTATTTCAATGTTACTATAGATAATGTTTTCAATAACTCTTTAGCTCATTTATTTTTAATTTTCACCTATTGATAATTCAAACATTAAATAATATTTAATTTTCCTTGTGTATTCATATACATATAAATATTTTTTTTTTATTTTCACGATATATCTTGGAAGAACCAGTATAAAATTCTATACCAAAATTATCAAAATTCTTCATAATGTCTTCTTTCATACCTAAGAGAAACAATACTCTTATCTTTTAATAGATTATCAATTAAGCTTGGGGTAACCATCCATTAATGGTCTCCCATGTTTTTAAGGAATAAATTATTTTATTACATTTAAAATAAGATTGTTTTTATGTGTTTAACCTATTACATATTAATATAAGTGACATGAATCTATGACTATATCATTTGGCCTCCATCATTATCCATATATAAATGAAAATTCGCTAAAAAGATCATTAACCCCTATTTTTTCCACCTTTTTACAACTAAAATATGACAATTCTAAATCAAGTCATCTCCCACAAAATTCACCCATTATTTAAATATAAAATTATTCAAAATTAAAATTTTAAATATATAGCCCACCATTTTTTCCTAAAATTCAAGGACATCTTTGAGAAAGTAACCTTAGTCTTTTTTGATCAAAATACACTATTAATTTCTTAACAAATAAGTATTGTCTCTATATATTCAAATCATGAATAACTATATCCAATTTTTACAAATTTTTAGGATAGTTCATATTATTTGATAATATTTGTTTTAATAACTTTTCCACCTTATTATACCCATTCAGGAGGATACATTCCAATGTTTCTCAAAACACATTACATTACACCAAAAACTCATCACTAGAAATATATAGAATTAACACCCATGTTTTAGTGTGTAATTTCTCCAGCTCATAAAAATCCTCCTTCCACCTTCCATATCACTCAAACAATAGACACTTTTGGGTCAAAACCCTCATCATTTATTATAAATACTATAAATTTGAGATATGACATTTATAATATCTAACCAACCCATGAAAACTATGAATCTTGAAAATATTTTTGTGTCATTCCTTTGACATTATAGATTTAATTCTATTGGGATAAGTAGATATTTCTTTTTATGAGACTATATAACTTAGTAATTTAACTTCTTGGATTTAAAAATAGAGAACATCACATGAAATGTATATACCTACAAAGTCTCTAAGAAAAGTTTCAGATATTTTCCATGGTGTTATTACATTATTGAATAAATCATTATGTATTCCAAAAATACTATAAAAATGAGTCAAATTATCTTAAAATAAATTCATGAAAATTATGGATATTAAAGTATCATTAGTAAACCCAAAAAACATTATTAAAAACTCACAAAATTTATATAAATTTTTTAAACCTCTATTTAGAATTTATTCATTTTTCAACCTTAGTGGATGGATTCATATATAAATTACATATCATGTGATTATATTATAACACATAGTTTATACTATATTTAATGAAGTTACAATGCTTATAGTTTATAATTTATTATGAAAATTAATTTAACATTTGATTAATTGTCCTATCACATGGCTTTTACTATCATTAAATGACACTCAAAACATATGTAAAAAGGTTAAATTATATAATTAATTTTTCTCTCCCTATTAAATAAATTATATGAGGTATAGTGGATTACACAGTGAACACTTAGGTTACATGAAATATAATCTCTTTTTCCCATGTATATTACACATGCCTAGGAATGGGGTGAGTTTTCCAGCCGCAAACATGTGTGAGGTACAATATGTGTACACCAACTACAAACTGTGTGACCTAAAATTTGTACAGTTTATTAGTCCCTATGTTGTGTATTAAATACATGGAATAGATTGGAACCCTAGTTTTTTCTACCATGAAGACACATAGACTGGATAGTGTGTAGGTGAGTTGCATAGAATTTAATCTGAAAAACCTTATTTCATACTAGCTCAATCAATATGTGGTGTGCACTAAATTCATTATGTGTATAATTAATGCATGATGACCTTATCTTAACATGATTTATCCTGATCCACTAAAGATGGGTATATAGTATGTACCATTAGGATACACAGTGTGTACTCTTGTGATATCCATCTAGAACCATTGATATCTTCTGATGGAGTCATCAAATGTTCTTCATTGTAATTTAACCTTTTATTGGTTATATGAGTGTGAATGGAGATAGTAGGAAAATATTTTCAATAAATTTATTTATAGAAGAAATAAAAATAAATGATAACTAATTGAAAGTGTATATCTTCGATCAAAGATTAATAAATAATTATAAATTAATTATTCAATTCATTTCTACCCACTTGAAGTTCATGGGTCTAGTATATGCACCTCTAGGGTAGTTTCCAACTCATTTTTTTAAAATAAATAAATAATATGAGATATATATGATTAATAACATCATAAACAATAAAATTAATTCAAATATTAATTAAATTAGATGTTGAACCAAGAATATAGGATATTTTAATATATAATTTATAATTTATTTATGTCAATAATAATTACCTCTCACTGGAATTATTTATTCATTGATAAATTGGTTGACAACTTATTAGTTTATTTTTATTTTAGAGATATTTTCCAAGGATATAATCTCTCTAGTTTTGATCTACACGTGCTCCAAAAACCACTAATCATCACTATGTAATTCTCTAGGAACTAACACATATATTGATTTTTATTGATCACAACAACATCCTTTGAGGTGATAAAAAATCACTCTTGTTATCTCTATTATTGAGTGTATAAGAGGTGGGTCTCTCTCTATTCTTGATAATGTTCTCGAGAGATTTCTCACTTAGGGTTTGAGAGAATTATCTCTTGTATATTTTGTGCACACCAATCTTTTAGCCCTAGAAAGTGATATAATACGGTATTTATCAATCTAAGTTTGGGATAGTAATTGCACTTATCCTATTATCCAATTCCTCATTCTCTAGAGAACCCTAGGTCTATTAATAATATAAATAATAATATTATTTAACATGTGTAACTATTATGAATAAATAAATTTCAGTAGTTAAATAAACAAATTAATATTATTTATATGATATTTAATATATTATTTCAAAAAAGTCCGTTAAAATCGATTTTCCCATTCACCTTAGTATTTATAAAACCATGAATAATACTATTTATTAATAAATAAAAATTACTATATTATTCAATAATAAATAATACAATGCCCATGTCCTGTGGAACTATAAATAGTGCCTAGAAGGATCAACACAATGTGACTTGGGTACATCTCTATGTATTCCAGAGGAAACCGAATAAGAGAACAAGTCTATGGTGGTACACTGGTGATAATATACCCACATATCATAGTTTTTCAATATTGGAAATAAAGTAAATAAGATACATACATCCAAAAAAATAAGTAATGAAGAGACAAAAGGGAAATTGCCAAAAATACTTGTAACCCATGCTATATAAAAAAAGATCTATCTATAATTTCATGTTTCCATACACTATTATAGTATATATGTATATTCTAAAAAATAAATAAAAGAAAAATAGAAATACTCCTCTAAAATTGTTCTATGCCTTGGCTTGATCTTGATCTTCTATGCTCTAACCAAGAAGTACAGATCATGCATTAGTCATAGGGACATTTCCTTTGACTTTACCTATAGTCATGAAGCCTTATTGATTACTAAATGATGGTCCATGTAGGTTGTGATTATGACTAAATATTCCACCAATAATAGTGAAAAAATATATTTCTAATTTAAGTAGGGTGCATGCTGAATTTTATAATAAATGAAAGAGGGTAAATAAACAAATAAGAAAAAAATTATCGACCCTCAAGATCTAAGGTGACACCTAAGGTTTACTATACCATCTTTGGCCTAAGATATATTTTTCTATCCATAGTAGATAAATTCATAAACATAATACCCATATATTTATTCCTAAGTGTTCAAGAACTATTAAGAAACACTGTCAATCCCAAGGGAGAATCATTGTGAGGCATTCAAAGATATCTAGTGTCATCTCTGACCCAATGGGATTCACCCAAGGCATTCCATGGTGTAGGAATCATTTCTAATCCCAAGGAATTCGACCATGGTGTTCCAAGTCTCATGAATCATCACCAAACTTAAGGGATTCACCCATTACATTCTAAGTAGTGCATGTCATTGTTAAACCTAAGGGATTCACTCATGGCATTCCATATAGAAGTTATCCATTTAAAGTGTACTAAAATTTCATAAAAAATTTAATTTATTTCCTCCTCACAAGTCTTTAATGATACTAAAGTACACTGGAACCTATATTATATTCTATCCATCACCAATTGCTCAGCCATGATCATAACTAAAGTCTCAAGAACTCTTAAGATCACCAAATTAACTACCCAAGGTCATGTAGACCCTAAGGGGTTTAAACTTTTCAATCATATAAAATAACAGGGCACTCATGGTCCATAGAGGTGCTTCATTTTCTAATTTAGGTCTAAGAAATATTTAATTATATTTTAGTTTCATCATATGGTAGGTTTTTTTACTGCTTGTCACACACACACACAAAAATGGAGAGACTTTTAGGGAAATTATTTAGAACCACCTACAATATACATGGATAGAAAAACTTGTCCAATGTCATCCTCTTTTTCATGGTAATATGGTAGAAAATGGAAAAGTAGAATAATACATTAAAAAATAGAGAATACTGGATAAAAATAGTAACATACAAGGATAAAATGATATAAAAAAATAAATTATGTAAAAATAATGTTACCCTAATAGAAATATTTATTACACAATAAAAGACACCTTAACTAAAAAGAAATGGAGGAGGCATACTTAAGAAATAAGGGGTAGGAGTAAACGGATAAGGTATCTAGCATGGGTGTTGCTGGATGAAAATGGGAGAGAGAAAGGGTTAATGGTTTTTAAAAACATATGGTAAAAACTATAACATTCTATTTTTAATAGGTCACATGGTTTGGTCACATAGTTAGCAAAAATGTGTACTAGGCATATAGTTCCAACTACCTAAAGAACCCCACCTTACATGGTTTCACCAAATTATTAGTTAAACCATGTCTCGACCATGCAGATCTTACTGTCTCCAATAATCCACATTTCATGGGTAGTCTACATGGTTTGACTAAACATTCACCAATAATGAGAAATAGATTTTCAATTTATTTTCTGGTTTTTCATGGTTCTATAGCCTCTCCCATGTTTTTTAATAATCATGTTCCCTTTTATCCTATAAATGCAGTTGGGGTGCACAATTATCACTAACCATGTGCAAACTCTAAGCCCTTGGATATTCACCCAAATTTATATACATTAGGGCCACTAACCCCAAAAATTATCTAGAAACCTCTACAACTCCAAGAAAACATTCATAAACATGTAAAATAAAAAAAAATTTATTCTTTGAGAAGGCCAGGGATTCACAACCACCCTACCATATAGCAATTCACCCTTGAGTTTTTGTCCCATACATCATCAGGACTCATTGGGAAATAACTCTAGAATTTAGGCCCACATGTTAGACTCCCACTCCCAATTCTCTTCTTGGATATGTTAGTTCTACTGCTACACATAGACAGTAAAGAAATTTTCTTACAATATATATATTTTTTTCTATGATCATTAATTCATATTGGGTGCTCCTAAATGGAAAAGTCAACCTTGATATCGACATCCTCAGTGTCAATCATGTGGGATGGATCATAATAGTATCATTTTAGTTGTGATATATGAAACAAAATGTTCATGGAACTAAAATTATATGGGATATCCAACTAGCATTCCACTAGACCAATCCGATCAACTTTCTTGAATGACCCCACATACCTGGGCTCCATATTTCCTTGTCTATGTACAAGATGGTGTCCTAAACATGGTCACACATACAAAAATTCTCAGGGACCAACCTTAAACTTGATATTTCAACATATTTTATCCATATAATCTTTTTTCCCTACTATGGGAAGTCTCCATAATATTATAAAGTAACTATGTATGATCTTAAGTCTCCTACATGAGACTTGGTCAAACATCACTGCCTCACCTGACTCTAACCAACACGGTGGTGATCTAAAAAATCTTCCATATGAAGCCTCATAAAATTCTATCTGAATAGCCTATTGATAATAATTATTTTATATTAATTCACTAAGGATTGGTGTATCTCCTAAGAAACAAAAAAAAATATAGGGCACATGGCCCAAAAAGTTCCTCTAATGCCTATATAGTATGGTTAGTATCTCCAACCATATACTAATGATATGATGTTCTTAAATGTACATGTGTACCAAGTGATTTCTATATATATTACCAAAACTATGACATAAATGAAGTGTCTCTATCCAAGGAAATACTCTTGGTTATCCCATTTATGTGCATAACCTCTTTGATACAGAGTGGTTTCATATCATCTACTATGAAAGTATCTCACCACCATAACTTCAGCATACAACATTCAAATTTCAAACAAACACTACAGCCAACCTAATATGTACCACCATTACCGCCTTCTAAAAAATACATCATTCAAAATTCAAAAACCATAAAACATACACGCACTTGCCTTGAGAATAAAAACCTTCACACCAGTCATCCTACAGTTGAAATAACCCTCGCTAGACATCGAAATCACAAACTCCATCCATCACTATATCTTCACTGACACCACTGTCTGCATCATCATCACCACTCAAAACCTCCATTCATCAGCACTGCCATCGCCCGAAGCGCCATACTCATATCAGTCCACTAAGAGCAACACATGCTGATGCGACCACCACCTTCAGCCCTAAGCCCCAAACACTGGCGACCGCTTGACTGAGTCGGACACCCAGCGGAACCATCCAACATATTATAAGATGAAACTCCAGAAAACTAGGAAGTTCCCCATGAAAACCAGTGAGTCGTCGAAGAACCTGATCCAGGAAGAGAAGACCATAAGTGATATGGTCGATGCTACACCATCGCCACTACTATCCACGACTCATCACAAACATCGCCCTTTTCTATCACCAAAACACCCAAAGAAACAAAAAACCCTCACCCGAGCACAAGTATCATCACTGGAAGCCTCCTCCACATCGTACCACACAACCAAAACCTCATGAGATTGATTGAACCAAACCAACCTAGATGGAAGAAAAGAGCCTAGAGGCTAGAGAGAGTGCGACCGAAGGGCCTTCCCAACAAGCCACTGACCATAGTGAAAAATGACCCCAAAAATAAACACGCATAACTGAAAAATGAGAAATGAAATCCTACAAGAAAGAAACACCATGAGGGGTTAAAATCCTAAAGAGGTACCCGGGACTGAAACCCTAAACTGGGGAAGAAAGGAGCCACCGATAAACCCACTGTCACCTAACTTCTTAACCCAAATCCTCAATTTTTCCATCGCTTCATATCTGACCTGGAGAGGAACGATCGTGCATGAGAACAGATCACAGAATAAGCATTTGAGTATAAATCAAAACACCTTCACGAAACAAGCGAGAGAGAAGGAAGACGAAAAGGGTGCCGAGTGTCGGAACCGTGACCTCTAGGGAGTGATCGAAACCCTAAGAGGGTGAAGGTGATCTGAGAACCTGAGAGCATCCCTGGTGAAATGAGGTACCTTTGTCAGTTGATCCACTATCACTCAAACTACTTTTTTGCCATGAGGTTTTCTTGGTATCCCCATTATGAAATACTTATTCATGACTTTCCAATTAAACTCATTAATGTGAAATGATTTTAGAAGACCATCGGGTTTCTAATGTTTGATCTTCACCTGCAGATAGCTAGAGTATCACGTGAGAAAACTTTCATTTTCCTTATTTATCTTTGGCCACCAATTTTTATGGGGCATTTCATGATACATATTGGTTATACCATGATTAACCACATAAATTAGGGCATGATACTATCACATCATTCCCTCTTTCATTCACATATGGATCCAAACATGACAATAAACATAGAGAATCTCATCGTCATTGATGAACTATTCTAGGGGTGTCTCCCCACTATATATATTTCCCCATAGGGACAAGAACTCTGGATACATTAACTCCATTTTCTTGATCCTAATAAAAAGTAGTGGTAAAATGGAGAAGGACATAAGAGTCACTCGACCCACATACTCTTAAACATCTAAACACATCCTAGTACAAAGAGTCATTTTTTGTCACTCACTACATGAATCTTAGACTGTATGAGTCAATTCCATCTAGTTCAGTGAATCCACTACTACATTATCATTTAAAGGAATGTAAACTAGCTTAAATCGAACGAATAATGATACATAACCCAGCCTCCCTACCAAAGGATTATATCCCACTATAAAAATATATACTTTAGTATTCTCTGGTCAGTTTACAACATAAATTTATCTCCCATCACGTAATGTATCTAGAATTTCATGGAATCAACTACCACTACCAGCTATAGGTCTTATATTGGGTAGTTCTCCTTATGTGACCTCAACCACCTTGACCCAGACAAGACTATCACACAATACTTCATCTAAGATGATCATAACTCAAATTATATGTGTTTGAATACATGGTATAATTTTTAATTTTCATAGGTAAGGTAAGGATTTTTGTTGTAGACAGTCTACACATAAACTCCTAAAAGGCACTATCCCAGGAATTAAAACAAATAAACCTCACTCCCTTTTTGGTTATTCCTTTTATTGGAACTTACAAATGAGATAAGTATTAGACGAACCTTCAATAATAACCATACAAGCCTATAAAACTGTTTATGTCAAACGCATTATTGGTTCATTCCAAAGAAAAAATAGCATTGACCTCATCAAGGTTGATAGATACACAAGTCTCAAATATCATGTCACCCAAAGAATATACCTTTTCCTCTAAAAGTGAAACATAGAGAGATTAGAATAAATTCAATGATCCCTAATTTTTCTCAAAATGATCACCAAGTGTTTTATGTGTTCCTCTCTAGATCTGGCGTACATTAAAATGTCATCTATAAATAAAACAATGAAATTTTCCAAATTATAGTGGAAAACCTGATTTCTCAAATCCAAGAACATTATCGGCGCATTAAACCCCCCCGAATGGAATAAAAAAACACTCATATAAATTTTAACTTCTTCTAAAAGTTGTATGAGGTATATCTGATGACCTTTCCCTTATTTGGTGATAAATTGATCTCATATCAATATTATAGGTTACTTGAGTGCCTCTCAACTGATCAAATAATCCATCGATCCAATGAATTGGATATCAATTCTCAACTATGCTTTGGTTTCACTTTTGATAATAAATTCAAAATATCAAGGGACTCTATACCTTTTTTCTTAATAGGATAGGAAAACCTCAAGGTGATTTTTTTAGCAGAATAAACCCATTGGGTTTTAAATCCTCTAGTTGATCATTTAGTTCTCAAAGCTCTATAAGAGCCATCCTGTAGAGAGGAATATAAACTAGCTTCACTCATTGTATGAGATAAATAGGAAAATACACCAGCCTATAGAGTGTAACTCTGGATATATAACCAAGGAACACAAATTAAAACCAATTTATGAATGATGTAAAAGAAACTTGCTACATGTCTCGATCCTCTAACATAAAACTAAACACTATGTTCATAATCACTCCCAACAGTTGAGGGTCTGGCCCTACTTGGCCAACCTAAATATCTCATTCTCTAGTATAAAAAAACTTTTCACCCTTAGGAGACATAATATAGACACAAAAATGGTTACAATCAAGGTGGATTGATATATAACCACCCACCCAATCTCGAGAATCAGGTCAAAGTCTTCCATATAATGTATAAAAAGATCTCATAGAAACTTATCTTTTCTATCATCTTGGGAACACCTTCTGTACTAGTGAATACCCTCCAATTTCACTACCAAGGTGTGTAAATTGAAATTACCCCATATAGGTACTCTATAGTTGTCCCTTGTCACCTAAAAAATTTCATATATATAAAGGAATGTGAATCCCCAAATCAAAAAGAGCACATGCCATTGTAGAAGCTATCAAGATCATACCTCTGATAATAGAACATTCTATATCATATCCCAAAGGAGTAGTTTTTCTAGTAAGTAACTAGACCAAACCATGAACCTAATCCCTATATTTAGATCCCTAAGACAAACTTCCCTGATGGTTCTATAGATGTTGACTTTGTTCATCATGCCTACCACCTCAGCCCAAAAAGTTGGTAAAACTCTATCTACCTAACTTTTATAGTGCATCTAGTCTTGCTTTAGAACACTGAACCAACAGAGATCCTCCATCACTAGGCCCCCATTGGTTTCCCCTATAGAGCCTCTATAAGTGAACCATCCTAACACAATATCAAAACTCAATGGCTGGTCCATCACATTGTGGCTAAATATTTCAAAACATGTTTCCCTTTCTTCTTTGTATTCCATTTATCGAGTATGAACTACTTCAAGAATGTTTCATGTTTCTCAAAGACATGTCATTGGTCATCCTAATGGTATCTAACGACCCATAACCCATTTTCTCCCTAAATTCCTATAGGATATAAGGGTCTTTATTTTATCCTCACAAATTATTTAAAATGAAAAACATTCATGAACCCTCATACCTCATATTGTCACCCATCATTGAAGCACATTTTATGGGCTACCTCATCTCCCAATATCATAAAGTAAAATCACAATATATTAGTAAATAATATATTATTTTACATGAAATAAATGTTCCCCTATATAAGATGCATTAACTCTTTGGTCGTGTCATCAATCAGGTGATGCGAATAGCAATGATTCAGAAAACTGTTCTAAGAATCCTTTTAAGACAATCCCTCGTGCTAATCTATTGGGATGAGAATACCTCACCACCACTTCATAGATCCCTAAAGAATATACACAATAAAGTTTACCCCCCCCTTATCCTGAGGTTTCTCAAAGTGATCGAAAATAGTCCTGATAGATTAAACTCAATACATAACTATATGGGGGACACCCTCCATGGAAAAAAATCACTATATGTTGTACCTAAAACTCTCTCTTTATAATTAACATCATAGTGGTAGTTTGGGTTTCTCTCCCTACATATCCTTCACTAATTATAGTAATCTCACATGGAGATGGTTATCTATCACCTACCCTTGTACTGCAGGTGGATTTAGACCAATAACCTCATGGTTATGTTAGTGATCACCTTTTTAGAACTCAACTAGTATCCATCATTAAGTCATGTGATTATAATTACAAATAAAAACCCCAAACACATAACTATAAAAATTATTAATATCATATTTTAGGGTAAAATGACATTTATACCGCCCCACTACCCTCAACACATCATTCCATAATAACCTCATACCTCAGGCACTCTCGTTATCCCAATCTACCTATGCACAAGGTCAGTATCACATATACAAAAGCTCAATGGCAAAAATAAAATATCCAAGATATCATAGATTAAAAATAAATAATTTTCCCAACCAATTACTATTTTAATGAAATTTAAATTATAAGTTATAGTGGGAAATGTTTTTATGATTCTGGATAAGTTAAATGTAATGTCATTTGAATGTTATATCGGAAATTTATTTTTAAGTTTTAATTTTAATTCTTTTTAGAAAAATATATGTAATATATAAAATAAGAAATTATGTAACCCATTATTATCCATTTTGGAAATTATTTATATAGTATTCCACCGTGAATTTATATGTGAGATCACAATATAAATGTTTTGGGGTTCTTTATATAACTGATCTTATATAATAGTTTCATATCAAGCCATAATAAATCAAGCATATGACATGTGATTCAAGAATACCTAGTATGATGCAAGAATACATATGAAAAGAGTGTAAAATCCCATAAACTAAAAATCCAAAATTATTTGCATCATGTAAGTAAAAAAATTAAATAGTAAAACTAAAAATAAATAAAAACAATCTAATCTCGAGTAACTTATAGTTTCCCTCGTATATAATTTTACAACTCCTATAAATGATCTTTATTCTAATTCCCTAAAATTATCTATCTCCCATCTATGTTACCCAAATAAAACAATAATGGAAAAATCGATTTTATAAAACTTTGTAACACCCCCATCCCAAAACACTTGGAATTGTACTTGGAATGGTGGAGCCACTAGGAACTCAGATTCACCTCTGCATACACCATAGGATTCTAACTATAGTGAAGGGTTAATCGTGGAATAATGGGGGAGACAATAGGTACATATCAATGTTTAATGATATTGGGAACAAATAAACAAAATACATTCATTAAGATGAAGGAGGTATTAAAATAAAAAATGGAATGGGGTAAAAATATATGCAATCCATGCTATATAAAAATTACTAATCTATAATCTCAAGAAATAATACACTAGTATGTCATATAAAAATATTCTAGAAAGGAACAAAAAAAACAACAAGACCCTTTAAAATGGTCATGATTCCTAGTCTAATATGTATCTCATATGATCTAAGCTAGTTATCTCGATAATGAGTCATTCATGGAGAACTTTCCCTTTTCCTAGTCTATATTTAGAAAGCCTACTTAATTACTAAACATTATCCCAGTAAGGTTGTGAGTATGCTCAATAGGCCACGAATAATGATTTATAAAACATTTTCATTCATAGAAAGGGTTTACACTAAAGTGCATAATAAATGGAAAAAGATAATCAAAAATAAATAAATAATTTTCAAACCTTGGGTTCCTAGGTGACCCCTAGGATTGAAAGTAACCAATTTAGTCGCATATGGATATATTTTTCTATAATAACTAAAGTCATAATCATCGACCAGATAGATTTAATCTCATATTTTAAATAAATATTTGGCAACACTACTGAACCCATGAGGTGATCACCCCAGTGTATTCCAAGATATCAAGCCTCATCTTCAAACCTGATGGGATGCACCTATTGAACTATAAGGTGATGGATTCATTATTTTATTTTTTATCTCATCATTTTTAGTTTTAATAATCAGAAACACTCTTTAAAATGTTTCATGATTTCATATAAGATATTGGTATTAAAAATATATGACATCATGTTAGGTTCTTAAAAAAACCATGAAGGGTCATTGAGAAGTATTAATGGATATATTTAAGACTTGTATAAAGGCTATAATATCTATATAATGAATTTGAATATAATATAGAGCTATTTATTTAATCTTAAGGCATTAGGAAACACTAATTGGCTGGTGCAATGCCACTGTATAACTGATGGAGCGTCTCATAGTATTCACATCCAGTAAAACCCCAATGGATTGAGGGTAATAGAGAACTGACAATCCAATGCAGATGGATAGTATCAATTCATAAAGAATTTACTCCTTGGACATATTGTGAGAACTCACCATCCACCTTATGGGTTCATGAATAACCTAGATAGTAATAGAATCCCTACCGGTTACCTGGTGGAAGTTATTGGGTAACCGATGGAGTCGAGCCAGAAGTTAAAAGCTAATATTTAATGATAGAAAAGATTCATTAAATATGTTATTCAATGGATTCATTACCCATAATGAATTCCAAAGCGTTCTTGAATCATTTTTAGGCTCTATATAGACCCATTGTGGGCATTTAAAACTACCTTTTCAATCATTCTTCAATGCCAATATGCTTAGATTTATAATTCTCTATCAAAGTAATCTCATTTTCTAATTTCTATATTCTATAGTGTATAGTGTGTGCCAATTATAATATCTTCTCACTATCATCTATTTCGCATCCCCTCTTAGTTGTTATCTATATTATTTTAAGATAATTGAGAAGTTATTGCTCTTGTAAATCCTCTATTTTCCTCCTTCTTCATTTGTCGGTGTTCACTACTATTAAAGTGGGGGATTTGAGTTTTCTTTATATGAACATTAAAAGAAAAGGGACTTTTATATTTGAGGATTAAATATATACTAGTTAAAAATATAGTGTCTACTGTATTCTTATTTATTTATATAACCTAAAGAACACGGGAGTTTTGGTGTGTTGGCTATCATTAAATCCAAAGAACTAATATATTAAATTCTAAAGATTTTTGGGTGGTAGATATAGGGCATCTTCTTAATCTATTTCCGAACCTTATTTTCAAATAAAATTTCCATATTTAATTTCAATATATATATTTATTTATCTACTTCATTCATTCAATTAATCAATTGATTAATATATCAACACACATAATCATTTTATTTTTGAGTCACTCTTTATTTTATTCTACATTTTTTACGCTATTTATAATTATTTTCTGTTCATTAAAATTCAATTATTTTATTTATATATTTAAAAGGTTTTAATTATCTTTAACATTTCAAAAATAGGTTTTTATTCTTTAATACTAGTTATTTTCTTTTAATTATAAAAGGGAAATTCAGCCCCATTCTTACTATTTAACCCTACTTTGACCTAAATTTGGTATATAAGCATTCATAAATTTCTTTATTACTTTGTTTCCAAATTATCACTAACATTATTTAATTTTAAAAATATTTAACCACTTTTTCATGAAATATTCTTCTTTCTACATGGATTTTGTAAACACCCATGGTACTCCAAAAAGACACTATATTTTTTCTACTCTTTATCCAGATAGTAATAATTATGGTTATTGAAAAACACACATGTCTACTTTTCATAGATCTTTTGGTTATCCCATATGAAAAAAATCATGCATTCTTATATCCCAACTATCAAAAAGGACGATAAATGGAATCTGGATGATATTTTCTATTTTGAATTGGATGGTAAAGAAATGAATTCCTTTCATTGTGGTTTAGATCAAAATTAATTGATTCAAATTTCTATGTGAAAAATTAATCATAAAATTTTAAAAAAATTCTAAGAAATTCGAGAAAAAAGAATAACATTCCTAGATACCATATTAGTTATTTTTAGAAAAGACTTTGTGAGTTTCTTTATAAAACCTAGAGATTCTATCTCTAAAATATTAAAATAATGTACTAATATTTATTATGAGTGAATTTTATTTAGTGATTCTCTATATATAGATACTTTAGTCAAGAAAATACTTTTTCAATTTCTAATAAAGTGGGATACCAAAGTCACTATGATCCAAGAAGCTAAATACTTAAAGAATATAATAGTTGGGGATCTCATTGGTTCTCTTAATGAATATGAGATAATAATGAAAATATAATACTAAAAGGAGGAAAATGTGGCCAAGGAAACTAAAAAATATAAACACTTTCAGGGTAATCAACAATGACACATTTGAAAGTTCAGAGGGGATTTCTCAAATTTCCAAAAGGGTTAACAGGCACATAAAGAAGGAAATATCTTCCTCGTGATTCAAAAATAAAAATCATAAAATGGAATATTCTTTATTCAATTGAAAAAATAATGGACACATGAATCTGGATTAATACTTGAATGGAAATTTTAAATACAAGAAGAAAGATATAAAGGATCTAAGAGTTTAGACATGTGTTGTTATCAAAGAAAAAATTTCTACACATGAATCAAGAAATGAAAGCCCTAAATTCAAAATGTACAATATCAAGATATGTAAAGAAGTAAATTATTATGGTTGTAGTTATTAATCTTATATTTGTTCTACTTATTATCAAAGTTATGAAGATCTTATTTTTTATAGATATTTACATTAAGATTGATTTTTTGAACTTGTTTAAAAATTAAATGATCATAAAATGAATTATAGTCTCTTTTTTGAAAAATATTTATTGTAAAAAGAAAAAAAGGAATATTTGGTTTTAAAATTAAAAGAACAAAAAAATGCTAAAAAATTAGAATTTAAAATTAAGGATACTAAAAATATGATTTCTCATTTTACTATGTTAAAGAAACTTAAAATAAAAATTAGGCATCTCAAAGTTTGTTAAAAATAATTTAAGAGTTATTTTTCAAACAAAATCTAGTATTCCCAAAATCTTAAAATTGATTACATTTGTTAAATAAAAGTTTCAAAAAAATTGTAATTATTGAAAAAAAATGTTCATATTTTTTATAAATGTAATTTTAAGAATTATATATATTTTAGAATAAATATAATTCATCACTAATATCATATTTATAATGGAAAACCTTATTCTAAACATTTTTGCATTCCAAAGTATTTATTGGAAAACTTAAGTACAACTAAGATGTGGGTACCAAAATAAGTAGTCTCTTAATATTTTATAGGATAATGTTATCATGAAAAAAAAACTAGATAATATAACTTGTATATGGATATGAGTGATATAAGAAATTTTT
The DNA here is from genome assembly GCA_963277665.1 of Viscum album. Taxonomy (NCBI): domain Eukaryota; kingdom Viridiplantae; phylum Streptophyta; class Magnoliopsida; order Santalales; family Viscaceae; genus Viscum; species Viscum album. The sequence goes on along the minus strand of OY728131.1, from coordinate 1,219,734,587 downwards.
TTGTGATACTTTTTAATTCAGTCAACTTGAAAACTTTGACGGAGGACATGTCACTTCTGGGGATAATTGAAGAGGTAAAATTACTGATATAATAATGACTAGTTTCAAAAACTATAATCTAATTAAATATGATTTATTTATAAATTTATTAAAGAATAATTTTCTAATTATTAGTAAATTATGTGATATAGGTTATAAAATTACATTTAAAAATGATTTTTTTATTTTTTTTAATTCTAAAAGAGAGATTTTATATACCAAATATCATTTTAAAAAATTTTATATTATTAATTTAAAATCTCTTAAAAGTAAAAATGTTAATTTTTTAAGTGGAAAATATAATGAAACTTGGATTTTTTTAATCAATCCTAATGTAATTTTAATATTCACTCTCTTGTCAAGATCAACCATAACTGAAGAGTATGTGATTTACTAAAACTATCTTTTAGCGGTAGCTTAGTTTTGTAACATTGATCGAAAGAAAAAAAACTTTAAAATATAAAAAGTTTTTTTATTCTTATAATATCTTGGAATTCTTTAATCTTGACCTTTTTATACAAACTCACTTTTCTGGTATCAAAGGTAAATATTACACTTTTATAATTATCAATGACTATACTAGATTTACACTGGTTTTCTTTTTATCTTGTAAAAATTAGTCTTGTAATGTATTTATCAACATTTCAAGGAAAGATGAAAATTAAATAGGCTCCAAAATAATTACCCTTATAAGTAACCATGGTCGATACTTTGATAATAAATTCTTTGATAAGTTTTTTGTTTCTCAAGGTTATCATTACTCCTTCTCTGCTCCAAGAACACCTCAACAATAATTGGTATTTCAAAAAATGAAATAGGACCATACAAGAAATTTCATGGAATCTATTGAATGAGTTTATCCTTATTTAATTATTTGTATCGAGGTATTCTATACTAACATATTTATCCTCAATCATGTTTTAATGAGACCCATATTGGGGAAAATATATTGTAAACATTAGAAATGAAAAATTCTAAAAGTTGGATTCTTTAATGTTTTTGGTTATAAATTTTTTATCCTTAATTACAAGGATAATATTGTAAATATTGGCTATAAATATTATTTAGGTACCTTTATTGTTTTAACAAACTCAATTAAAGACTTTTGAGACTTCAATGAAATGACCTAGACCTTAAAAGAGTCAATTCACATCAAATTTGATGAGAGTATTCCTTTATATAATCATCAAATTGATGATGTTGTTGAACATGAAAGTTTGACCTTACCTAAACCTTATTTTTATTATGTAATTGAAGATGTTCATGAACCCCATTATACTCCATTACCCAAGTCATGGGTTGAATCCAAATATTATCCATTTAATAATGTTATTTTTGAATTACAATCTGGAACTCATACTAGAACACCCATCTTAAATGAGATTAAACATCAATATTTTATCCCTCCCACTACAAAAAAACTCAATTCTAATAGTGCTAAAAAAATATTTTTTTTATTTCTTAAAAGTCTTATCAAATTAAGTGATATTAAAAGCCGAACACCTTTATCAGTGCTAAAAAAACCACTGATAAAGATATACTTTATCACTGATTTTTGAAATCACTAATAAAGGATATCTTTATTTGTGCATATTATTTAGTGATGATAAACTATTTCATTTATCAGTGCTAGATGAAACATTGATAAAGGGTACATTTATTAGGGTTAAATTTAGTGATGATAAAGGGGATCATTGTCAGCACTAGATGAAGTGATGATAATGGGTACCTCTATCAATTCTAGATAAATAACTGATAATGGGTGACATTATTAGTGTTAGATAAATTGCTGATAAAGGATACCTTTATCAGTGCTAGATAAAGTGTTGATAAATGTTATTGTATCTACTTCACACTTACAGCTCTACAGTATCCATGCAACAATCCTATAAAATCAAACCCAATAATAATATAAAAAAATAAATAAAAATATGTAGAAAATATAAAATTTAATTGAAAGAAATTTTACAACAAAAATATAAAAAACATTATATTATCGTAATTTCAAACATTGGTTTGTACAATTATATTATTAAGTAAAAATTATCATATACTTTCAAAAAAATCAATGTTACTATATATTTGGGCCCTGAACCCAATTCATGTTGTTAGATTCTAAACAAATCACCCCATATAGAGAAAAAAATGATCCTATATAAGAAACTAATTATTATTATAGTAATACTATAAAGAAATAAATTAATCACCAAGTGTAAATTTTAAACTAAAAACATGTATGTTGAGTTATAAGAGGAACACTGTGTATAAAATTGAGTTGAAGTTTATTCTTACATGTCTTAGCATTTATTTCTGTTATCAAAATCATGTTATTTTTAATTGGATCTCATCTTTGGTGAAAAAAACTCAATATAGATGGGAACTAATTCAAGAGGAATTTATTTATGATAACAATACTTATACTGGAACATCATTTCTTATTTTTCTTGAAGAATTGTTTCTATGAATATTAAATAAATAATTATATGATATAAATGATATGGGTATTAATTAATTTATATTAGGATAATAGAAATTCTATTGTTATTGAATCAGAGATGTCTTCCTCTCCATCCCCAGAGGCCCTGGTGGGAATGACCGACGGGCCAACAGACCCAGATCCCTCACTATTGAAGATGATGTCTCTACCTTTTCATCACATAGGGGTAAATATTGTGAGCATGTCTCATTATATATTCTCTATGGATAAATATGCTATTGTAGGGGAAGAGAAGATGACCTCAGATATCCTGAACTCTAAGGTGGGTGGAGCAGGGAAACCCAAGGCGATCAGGTATTCACACACAAATGGTTGTCACATTACAAGTGAAATGGAAATAGCCTATTCTTAATAATTCTTTATTATTAAGTCAAGTTTATCATATTTTTGTGTGGTCCCCTCCTATATATTTTAATGGTTTTTGTTCCCTTTTGGCATGTATGCTGACTAAGTGTGCAAGAAAAGATTTCCTTCATTCAATTTGAATCTATTTGGCTTTAGTCGTCCATTTTTGTTGCTTTGTATCACAAGATCAATGTTGATTTCCTTCCGGACTTGGTAAAATTTATGCGCATTCCTGGTCACATACATTCAAGCCCACAAAATTCTCACATTATTATTTTCTAGAAACCTCATGTTTCTATAATCTAAATTGAAGCTTCCCAGTAGCATATCACTACGAAGGTAGTCTCAAGAGGTTATGAATTCTTCTTTTCTATTGTCTATGCCAATTATGATATGGTGGAAAGAAGAAAAATATGGACTATTCTTTCTTATTTTTATCCAGGTAACCATTATTTTTTCGTAGAGAGATACTTCAACACTATTGTTGAGGATTCATAAAAAAGGAAGGTGAATCTATCTCTAATGAAACAAAACAAAATTTTTTATATTTATTAGTCTTCAAGGGTCTTATTGATCTAGGTTTCCCAGAGAGTAGATACCCATGAAGTAATAACAACAATTGGGTGACCAGTATTTGATGTATATAATATTGATGCTTGTCTAAACGTTAAGTAATAAAATCTTGTTCTCCGCCACTTATGGCATATAAAACAAGTTCATTATCTTTTAATTCACCTTTAGTGGTGAATCTCAATAAAGGAGATTCATAAAACAAGTGGTCTTATTATTCAATAAATTGGATGAATATATAGGGGTTTGATCAAATGGTTAATGATTCAAGGGATAATACTGATGAGGGTTATTCCTAGGATGGGTTATCCCATCATCTTTAGTGTCTACAGAAGTACATCCAAAATTTGGATGGTAGTATGAACATGCAATATCAAAAAAACCTGTTAAGGATATCATTTTTCAGATAGTGGGAAGAATATGCAATTGGAAAAATTCCTTGGAGCACCTATATTGAATGTAATAATAAAAAATAACCTGTTTTAGGATATCATTGTTTGGGTAGTGGGAGGAATATAAAATTGTAAATTTTCATCTCTATCATTCAATGGCATAATTTCACTATTGAACAGTGTTTTATCTCCCATAATGATGCATGTCCTATCCGTAATCAAGGAACTGAAGAGAATGATTGGATAGATGAAGAAATTTTTAACTTCTTTTACATGGGATGTTAATAAATCATAAAAGTTTCATTAGGAATCTTTTAAGATAATGGATATGCTGATATTTGAAGGATGAGAAAAATTAAAGAACATTTCAGAGGCCATGAATGCCATGAATGCGATATTGGCTTGGGAAATTATTGAGGGAAATAATTCATGGGCTATGTTCAAGAGGAATCAGTATAGAGATAGATGGATCTAGTGGGAAGAAGGTATAAGGGGACATTCAAGTTTATAAAAACCCATGATAAATCATTTAGAGATCCTGGAAGATGAAGACTGATGGGTTGCGGGTTGGGTAAGATCAGTTACTTGCATGATAAATGGGCAGGGAAACTCCTCTTCTTTCCGGTCATCCTAGTCCTAGGTATTTCCTTTAAGGAAGTAATTAAATTCCATATTTTTGTATAATCCATCATTTAATATCATCAAAAAACCATCCATCATAGTATCATCTTAACTAAAGAACCAGAAAAGTGTGTTTTTTCTAAATTAGTGGACAAACGTTTCAACATGCAGGATTTTTAGGCTATGCACAATAGCAATCAAGAGCACAATATTTGGATTTCTAAAACCTGGTGTAAGGATATTCCATTAAAGATGAAATTTTAGGTTTAGAGGCTAGAAAATTTGTTTATTACCACTAATGAAAATGTACAAAAAAGATGTATCTCTTTGTCTTTATGATACAAATGTTGTGTACTTCTTAGCCAAAAATAAGTAAGGAGATTGTTCTTTAAAAGTGATTGGGAAATCACGATCTATAACATATTTGAATATGATTTTGGTATAAGGGGAGGTGGGGATTCAATCTGTCACTTCATTGACAACTGGTGTCATGGTGCAATTGATCGGGGTGTAAACTGTAAAATCTGTGGGCTGTTTTTTACTGTCATGTGTTGGGTCACATGGGAGGTGATGAACAATGTTGGTGAAGAAAAAAGTGTCTACCTATGTTCCTAAATGTTCTTTTGAAAGACAATATTTTAGAAATGGGGATTATTATCAATGGTGGGGAGAATTCAAATATGCTCAAAAAATTATTCCCAGAATTGTCTCTAACATTGGAATATGGTGTGGTAGGTGTCAAGGTATATAGAAAAAATGGACGCCACATTTATCATGGTTAAAGATAAATTTATATGTCTACTGTAATTTTAAGAACATGTAGGTAGAAGTATTTTGTGGCATATAAAAGGTTTAATGATTATAGGATTTATCAAATACTATGTTCAGGGTAGCTCATTGGGAGTAAAGGTTAGAGACCTGATCATAAGAACTTCACTCTGCAGGTTTTACAATATTAATCTAGATGAGGTGGAATCAGTTTCAAGTGTGTTAATTTGGGTCCCCCTTGGAAACACCCATTTTCCGTGGGATATGATTTACCTATTTTAAAGGGATTGAAAAATCATTACACAAAGTATTCATGTGATCCACACATAGAGGGAAGGGAATTTGGCGGTGGATGCCTTGTCCAACAAAGGAAATCCCAGTAAAGGTATCACTATTTATCATTGTATTGGTTCTTTACCTATTGAATGTTGTCTTATTATTAAGGGGTACACTTGATCTCTATCATTTATTCCCCCTTAAACTTTGATCTGTGTGTATTTTCATTCTTTATAAAAAAAGGGACTTTTGAGTGATGTGTGATTTAAACTAAAATGTCACTTTTTAATTGGAAACACGTAATTTTAGTCATATCAACTAAATTTTGTGTCGAATTCATGTGAGGTAAATTCCTATATGTTACATATAGATTATGGAACATTATCCCAAATCTAGAAAAAAAATCCTGGCTCATTTTATCAGTTTTGGATTTTTGATATGTGTTTCAAAATAAAATGGAATATTTATATTGAAAACATACACTTAGAGCCATATTGACCACATCGTGTGTCTGATTTATATTTGGTCAATTCCTATATGTGAAAAATGAATTAATAATATTTTTCATAATTTTTTAAGACAATATAAGCATGTCTTCTTGGTTTTTAATATTTTATATTTGTTTTAAACTAAAATGGCATGTTATTTTAAAAAATAGTCACTTCGAGTCATATCGACAACATCAAGTTTTGGATTTTCCTATTATCAATTTTTATATGTCATAAATGTATTATGGAATATTGTGATAATATTTGAAAACAATATGATTTTTTTCTTAGTTTTGGATATTTGATGTGTGTTTTAATAAAAAATGGAACTTTTGTATAGAAAACACACACTTTGAGTTATATAAACCACGTTGTGTTCCATATTGATGTGTGGTCAATTCCTACACAAGAAAAATAAATTATGGATCATTTTCCTAATTTTTGAAAATAATAAGAGCTTGTTCTCTCAATTTTTTATTTTTAATTTTCTTTTAAACTAAATTGACTGTTTTATATTGAAATCAAATTCATTGATTCGTATCAAAATCATCATGTGTAAAATTTGAAATTGGTCAATTATTACACATTATAAAGGAATTATGGAACATTTTATTAAAGTTTGAAAACAATTTGAGCTCATTTTCCACGTTATGTTTATTTGATGTGTGTTTAAAACTAAAATGGAACTTTTTTATTAAATGCACACACATTGATTCATATTCATCATTTTATATCTCATATTGATGATAAATTAATTCATATATGTAAAAATTGAATTATGGACCATTTTTCTAAAGTTTGAGAATATTTTGAGTTTGTTTCTCAATTTTGGCTATTTGATGTGTGTTTTAAACTAAAATGGAATTTTTATATTAAAAACACAAACTTCGAGTTATACAGAACTCATCAAGTGTTATATTGATGTGAGATTAATTTCTACACATGAAAGTTTAATTATGGATTGTTTTCCTAAATTTTAAAAACAATCTGAGCCTATTATCTCTATTTTGGCGATTTAATGTGTTTTTAAAAGCGAAAGGACATTTTTAAACTAAAAACACATACTTTGAGTTATGTCAACCACATCATGTGTAGGATAGAAATGAATTCAGGTTGTACTTGTAGAAAATTAGTTTTGGACCATTTTACTAATGATTTAAAACGATCCAATCTCGTTTTCTTGGTTTTAGCAATGTGACATGCGTTTTAATCTAAAATAGAACCTTTCTATTGAAAACACACAATTTGAGTCATATCAATAACATCATATGTTGGATTTATGTTCATTAAATTAATAAATGTAAAAAATGAATTATGTATAGGTTTCCCATAGTTTAAAAATAATCCAGACACATTTTCTCAGTTTTTTCTATGTGATGCATTTTCAACTAAAATAAAAAGTTTATATTGAGAAAATATAACTTGAGTCATATCGAAAACATTGTGGGTCGGAATGATGTGAGTTAAATTAAAACACATAAAAATAAATTATGAACCATTTTTTAAAGTTTGAAAATATTTTGATCTTGTTTTCTCAGTTTTGGTGATGTAACACTCGTTTTAAACTAAAATGGAACCTTTCAATTGAAAACACAAACATTGAGTCATATCGATCATATTGTGTGTTGGATTGATGGGTGGTTTAATTTTACAAATCATAAATTAATTAGGGACCATTTTACAAAATTTTAAAAACAATCCAAGCTTATTTTTACAATTTTGGCTATTTGAGGTGTCTTTTAAACTAAAATAACAGTTTTGTAATGAAGAGACACATTTTGAGTAAAACCGATCACATCAGATGTAAGATTTATGTGAATTTGATTCATACATATAAAAATGTATTATTGACAATTCTCTTAAAGTTGGAAAATAATATGTGATCATTTTCTAATTTTTGTATATTTGATGTGTGTTTCAAACTAAAATGTCACTTTTGTATTAAAAACATGAACTTTGAGTCATAACAACAATTTTATGTGTTAGTTCTATCTAAAGTAAACTCATAGAAATTAAAATTAATTATGGATCATTTTAATAATGTTTAAAAACAATCTGATATCATTTTCTTAGTTTTGTTTATTTAGTGTGTTTTTAAACTAAAATGATAGTTTTATATTGAAAACACATACTTCAAGTCACGTCAACCACATCATGTGTTTGATTGGTGTGTGATAAATTCATACATGTAAAAAAAATTACTATGGACCATTTTCCAAATTTTTTTAAAAAATCCAATCTCAATTTTTCAATTTTGTAGATATGACATGTGTTTTAAACTAAAATGTCACTTTTCTATTAAAGACATGCACATTGAGTCATATTGATCACATCATGTGTCATATTGATGTGAGGTCAATTTTTATGAAGAAAAACTTAATTATGTACAATTTTCTTAAATTTTGAAATAATATAAGCTCATTAATAGAGTTTGTGCTATGTAATGTGTTTATAAATAAAATGATAGTTATATATTAAAAAAATATACATTTATCCAAATTGACCACATCTTGTGTCAGATTTGAATGAGATCAGTTAGTAAAAATAAAAATAAATTTTTTAACCATTTCCCTATTTTTTGTAAAAAAATATGATCTTATTGGATCAATTTTAGCAATGTAGCATGAGTTTTAAACTAAAATGAAACCTTTCTATTGAAAACACAAACATTGAATCACATCAATCACATTTCATGTTGGATTGATGTGTGGTTGATTTTTACACATCATAATTGAATTATGAACCTTTTTCATAGAGTTTAGAAATAATCCAATATCATTTACTCAATTTTGGCTATTTAATTTGTGTTTTAAATGAAAATGGTTGTTTTTTATTGAAAACATGCATTTTAAGTAATATAGACCACATTAGGTGTCTTATTAATGTGAAATCAATTCATATGCATGGTAAATCTATTATAGACCTTTTTCCTAATGTTTGAAAATAATCCAACCTCGGTTGCTCAGTTTGGGCTATTTGATGCCTGTTTTAAATTAAAATGGCACTTTTGTATTGAAAAAATTCAATTTAAGTCATATAGACCACAACATGAATCATATTGATGTGGAAAATGAATTATAGATCATTTTACTAAATCTATTACACAATCTGAGCTTTTTTTCATTCATTTCAAACTAAAATTACACATTTCCTTTGAAAACACATGCTTTGAGTCATATCGACCACATCATGTCGCAGATTGATGTGTAGTCAATTAAAATATGTGAAAATGAATTATGGATCATTTTATTAAATTATGAAAACAATTCAAACTTGTTTTCTTATTTTCCACTATTTGATGTGTGTTCTAAAATAAAATGACTCTTTTTTATTGAATGCAAATACTTAGAGTCTTTCCAACTACATAGGGTGTCAGATTGATGTTTGGTCAATTCCTACACCTGAAAAATGAATTATAGATTATTTTCCTAATGTTTGAAAACAATATGAGAGTTTTTTCTTAGTTTTGGATATGTTACACATTTTTTAAACTAAAATGATATTTTTATATTGAAAACACATATTTTCGGTCATACTAACCATATTGTGTATCAGATTGGAATGCAGTCAATTTCAACACATCAAAAATGAATAATGGATCATTGTCCTAATGTTTGAAAATATTAAGTGATCTTTTTATCAGTTTTTGTTATTTGATGCGTGTTTTAAACTGAAATGACACATTATATTGAAAATATGTATTTTTAGGCATACCGACCCCATCGTGTGTCAGATTGGAATGCAGTCAATTTATATACACGAAATATGAATTTTGGATCATTTTTCTAATGTTTAAAAATAATCCAAGCTTGATTTCTCAGTTTTATAATGTGATGTGTGTTTTAAACTAATGTGTAAATTTATCCAAATAATTTTTTGATAAAATTGATAAATAAATTTACTAAAAATAGATAAAATAATCAGAAAATTAACTAAATAAGTATTACAAATTCATCTTATTATGATGTCATTATACATTCTGACATCATGTATTCTTCTCATTCATTTCTAAATTAATTAATTTTCACCATTATACTTCTCCTTGAAAAATAGATAAAAAATAATATACAATCATTCTAATACTAATTCTTCACAACCCAAATATATTTACAATTTCACATCCCATACTATATCACAAACATAGTAGGTAATCACCTAAATTTGAGGTTGTAAAAAATTCCGACACCATGTACATTTCCCCCTCATTTATAAAAAATTTTATTTCTTCTTTTGAGAATATATCTTTTCATCAATCTTAATAATAATTAAAAAATATTGACAAAAAATGATTAATAAATTTTTTAACTAAATTTTAATTACCTTTGGAAGTTAATTTTTTGGGGATTAAATTTTTTTATGGTTTATGATATCATTCATAAAATTTCAAATATAATATCCATAATATTTCTTATTATATTTCTTGGAACACTACTGAAAAATTGACTAAAATAAGAAAAAAAATTGAAATATGTTTTGATAGTTAAATATATCTATATATACCATTATATTTTATCCATTTTAAGTAATACATAAGTTTCTTATATTCATTTATCCGCTTCATACCATGGTTTAGAAAATATTTAGCAATTTCTCAATCATAAAAAAATATTATTAAAACACTGACTGAAACTATAATTCAAATTTTATCTATAAAATGACGATTATAGTACATTAAAAATTCAGAATACAGATATTTTATGGTTGGTTTAATGGATATCCATGCATTTGTTCAAAAATAAATAAATATTTTTTGTGTCCATATTGATTTTGATCAACATCCAATTAATATTAGAATTATAAAAATAGGCCAGTAATGAAAAAACATTATAATATTAGAATATATAATTTTATCCATGTATTGTAGGAATCAAAAATATCTTGTCTTCTATTATCTTCTTCTCAAACTCTTTATTTATTTAATTTTTTACTTATCATTTTCTTTCGACTCCAATTTAATTTTTTTGTAGAAATGATATAGGGATTAATGAATCCTAAGTATGATTTATAGGGTTTTTCATTTATATAATAGTAATATAAATTAATATAGAAAATATGAATTGTTATTAATTTTACCGAACATATTATATCATTTTTTGGAAAGATGTATTATCAAAATGTACCTTATGTATGTATTCACAACTGAGACTCCCATCCATTCAAAATAGAGAATCTCATTTATACCCTCAAGACCAACCACATATCTAATGATAGTTCAAAATATTTCTTCTTCATATTTAATTTGGTGTCTTCATGAATTTATAATGATAATATATTTTGTAGTAAAACTTTTAGGGAGAATGTTATTTTGTTTTATTGGTCGATTCACTAAATTATCTTGATTTGACCTTCTGTTTCCCTATTGTTTTATCTGTCTATAATACCATGCCTTATTTTATACCTTTTTCATGAACTATTGTAGGTTTTTTAGTTGAATTTTTTTTGAAGGACATACCTCATTTATATTTATAAGATTTGATAGTCATTATATGAAAGTTCAAACAACATCACTGACCATTATAATGTTTAGATCATCAAGTTGAATAGGAAAGTCATCACTCAGCTCTTGAGAAACCTTAATCCCCACTCTCATGTCATCATTTTATAGTTATTTATGGTGTATCATGTCTCGTGAGATATTATACATTGTACCCTTATCAACATGGTGGTGTTTGGGTGTTGATAAATAGAAATAACATACAACTTTACCAGGTAGAATTTTTTTAATATAATGTTATCTGAAGTTGTTTGATTGCCATTTTGGATAAAGAGTAATAAAAAATTATTAAATCATGTAAGGAATTTGGTTGTGGGGAATGACTTGCCTAAAATATAGTTGGTTCATTTGGTTTTTCATGTGTTGATCTTTATTCCACTTCCAATTTAATTTCATCCTTTCATATCTATTGGTCTTCCAAACCAAACTAAACAATAATGTCTTAAAAATCATCTATTTACACCTATAATCCATCCATAAACTTATTTGTGTCTTATTGTGTGTTTTTCTTATTGAAATACTTTTGAGGAGACACTCTGAAATCTACACCTCTAACGCGACCATATTGTTCTGACTTCTTCAAATCTACTGAAAGTAGTTTTTATTTTGGTATGGTCTCTACCGTTTATTATGGAAAAACTATACAAAAATAATATGAACATAAATAGATGTTTTTATTATAATATTATTATAAAGAAAAAGTAATTACTGTTATTTTATACTTATACATGTTTCCTATAATTATTTTTTGTTTTCATCAACTAGTATACCCTCCTAATTTACATAGTCCTTACATGGAACATGATGTGGGGTAGAAGTTTTTTTGGAATTTGATTCATCAATCTGCATATAAAAGAGAAATATATTGTGTTTCATATCACATAAAACATTTATTTTTTATTTAAAATACATACCAATTTCTTCTCTAGTGAAGTTTACCCCATCCTTGATTGGTGATAGGAGTACATTGGTTTTGATGCACATTTTTTTATTTCTAGCACTCCTTTATTTATTCATAAATTAACAATTTTGAATCAAATAGGATAAAATAAATAATTTTAAATAATATATTATCGACTAAAATGTGCCCAAAATTATTCCTTATCATGAAAAATGATGAAAGCATTCCATGTTTCCTACTTTATAATTTGTTCATAAGTAACTAGTGGATGGGCTTCACTTTCCCATCTGCATCCTAAAGATGAAACTTAGTAAGAATGTTTTGGAAGTCTCTCTGGGATTTTCCAATGGCCATTAATACATATTTATTATAAAAATAATCTAAACTAAAAAAATCTCCAAAGAATAATAAAAATTAAATCAGTGTTTCATTATATAATATTTCAGTAAAATATAGAAACCATATCATAACATAACCTTAATATCTTACCAAAGGGTTTCCTTCATTATAGACTTGACATGGTGCCATGAATCTATTTCAAATGACACATTCATCTTAATTGTAACCCCAATATAACTAATGAACATTTAATTGTTGTGGATAATAGTTTAGTCACATTGATTCCAACCAACCTCAATTTTTATAAACTAGAATATTTTTTTGATAATTTTAGTTAACACTATGATGTCAAATAGTTCTTGTTTTTTCATCAACATATTGTTGATACCTAAATAATTTCATAGTTTTTACATAATCTAACTATTCTTACCTATTATCAGTAACATAATCATGTGTAGAAGACATTTTTTGCATGTTTTATCAAACATTTAATTTATATTATGTTAATATAGTATAGAACACATAATATCATGAAGAAAAAATGGTATTTTAAAAAAAATTAACTTACTCATTGAACACTCGTTCTTTCTTTAGAATGTTGAATTGATTTAGATCTTCTATCTAGAATGAAAATCCTCTATTTTTGATCCCCTATAATGTAAATGACATTGTTTACATTAGGACCACCATGAAATGATTGTGATCTCTCACTAAAAGGGTCTTCCTCTATTAAATTTTCATCTAACCCTATATTTTTTTTTACCAATAGAATAATCAGTGAATTCTTGTTTATGGGATCTGATACAAAAAATACTTGAACGTATTGTGATGTTGTTATGAATAGATCAACATTTTCCCCTTCTAAACTAAAATTTACCTTCGTGAAGTGCGTTTCATCAACTTTCACTGCACTTATGTTGTCAACCCATTTGAAATGGAAAAGGGGCACATGAAATGTTGTATAATACAACTTGTATATATATTTGATAATTCTTAAATATTCAATATTCATATAAATTGGATTTATATCATTAGAAAAAAATATTTTTATTTCTTCCTCTGCAATTATAACTCCACTATTTTTCATCATAATGTAGTTATCATGTTATTTTGTATAGAATATATAACCATTGATTACAAAACTAGTATATGAAACAGTATTTTAATTTGTTCACCTAGCTAGCCATAAAAGTTAATAGGCAATTGAATTCATATTTTTATATAACATCTTATAAACATAATCTTGGAAACATCCTATAAACTATTGATTACGTGTATTTTTTATCCATCTTTCATCCCATGATCGATTTAATTCCCTAAGAATTGCTTTTTGGGATTCAATAAATGGATCAACATCTTTACTATTATATAAGATGTAGTGGTGATATTGATCATGCTCCATGATGGTAATTGTAACAATATATATTTTGGAAATTACTTCACCTATAAGTTTTCCACTATAATAAGACTTTGGGAGACTAATTTTATCAACATATAATAGTCAATTGGTACAGAATAAAACTAATTCTTAAAAAAATATTATTATATAATACAACCCTAGAAACATATTAAATTCTTGATATAACCTTTATAAAAAGTTATATACCATTAGATGGGTAAAATTGATCTATATTAATATAGACACATAGTCGAACCAATCTTTTAATGCCTCGAAATTATAAAATAAGAAATTTGTATTTGATAGCATGTATGACACATAACACCAAGAACGTAAGGGAATATAATATCCCGATACCTTACAATATAATTAATATTATAAAAAAATAAATTTATAATATATCTTTCAATTAACTCAATACTTAGTTACCTTGTGTTACACATAACAATGCCTTTCTTTGATAGCATGTGTTAAATGCAAGACCAAGTTTTATCGACCAACAATATATTATTAAAACATTATTATATAAACTAATAAGATATATCCTATCCATGAAATTAGTGGTTATAAATATTATTAACTAAATTATGAGAATATATGGGGTATAAATGTATAAAAAATCATAGGTTACCAATTAATTATAAATTAATATAAAACCGAATTGAATATTAAGGAAATGTTTTTTATGCTCATAAAGGTGTTTTATCCTAATAAATTACATTAATTAATGTTGGTGATTTATATTAATATAATATTTAAATTTTATATTAAATAAAATATTTTTTATATTCATCAAATCGGTTTTATAAGCCTAAGATAATAATAAATCCGGTTTATGCATAAAATTTGTATTTTTCATAAAAGTCAAATTTAACGCATTTTAATGTTAAACCTATTATAAATCCAAATTTTTGAACATCTATAAATTTTATATGTTGAAATAAAATAAATTTTGTAAACATGAATATAAAAAATTTCATGAGATGAATTTTTGGTATTTTTCTGTGATGTTTCATTTCTTAATGAATAATGAAAAATTATTAATTTTAATTCAAAAATGATTTTTAGTATAATTTATTTATAATGTTAAATTATACTTCTTATTAGTTTTAAGGTTTACTTATATCAAATATAAATCAATTAATACAATTTAGGTCATTTTAATCAATTTAATCTTGAAATTTGATATAAAATCCTTTCAAACATTGAAATTTTTACTTTAAAACCCTGCTTTTTCATCCCATCTTTGGGATTAAATTTAAATTAATTTATACTAATTATATGATTTGAATTTGGAAAAATGTATCCCATATTATTAAAACTAATAATTTCTAATTTCTAATTAGTTATTCTTATTTTTTGACCAAAAATAGTAGTGAAGGTAATTAAAATTAATTACAATTATTAATAGAAAAATTAGCTTAACAAAGGACTAAACCTTAAACCTATGGCCCTAAATGACTTATGAACTTTTCAAAAATATGTTATATATTCATATTATTACCACATACCATATATTATATAATCTTTACCATTATTTGAGACAATTTAAATGGGAAAAATATTGGTGGAATTCCCCTTTCAAAAATTTATAATAATGCCACTCCTCATCCACTATAAAAATAAACTCACCCCTCCCAATTATTACCACATATAAAGAAACTTTTATGGCCAAAAATATGCTCCAATAATCTCAAATAATACCTTCCCAAAACTTATAATCCTTATTTTGTGAATAAATTAAACTGAGTAAGTCTTTTGGTATAAACTAAAAGGAGTTATCTGAAAATGATGTAACATTCTTAAACAGTCACATTCATTTGATTTATTTCTCCACCCCTCAAATATTTTTATTTCCTGATTATATAATAACATAACTGGCCTAAATATTCTGAGATATTTGTTTCTAAGTTTTCTTCTTTAACATAAACAGACAAATATCTAATGTGTAACAAATATTCCATTCGTGTGTACGACGGACTACGACCTCGCAAAACGATGATTGTTCATTCTACCTTTACAAACTCTCATGGGGGATATTATGTTGGAAACACTAATTTTTATTTTATATGTTATATTTATAATTTAATTATACTTATATAATTTTTATATAAAACATAACTCTATGCTTTCCATTTTTTTAAATAAGATAGCGTCGTTTGTGGAAGTGTGGACTACCGCCTCCTCAAAGTGATCTGACTCGTTCACACTATACATGGAATTTATAAAGGATGGTTTTAATAACAATAATTGAAATATTGAAATAAAAATATGTGAAATATATGAAATAAAAATGATAATTAAATTATAATATAAATATAAATCAATTAAATATAAATCTTTCAAATAGTACAAACAAATGGAAGTAGTGTTCATGTGTACGTACAGCCTACAGTCCTCATAATCGGTGCAATTCATTTACTATCTCCAAATACTATGAATTAATATAAATAAATATATAATAAATATATAACATTTAAATATTGTTTTAAATTTTCTAAATTGTTAAATAATTATCTAATCAATAGTAACAACAAGTAACAAGTCAATACATACTTGAAAATGAGGTAATTAACACTTGAAATAATGAATCTAATAAAAGGTTGTTAAAAACTGGGTAATAAGATTTCATAATAAGATAAAATGTGATATTGTAAATATTATTATGGTTCTATTATAAGTTTTTTATCTTCCTAAAAACATTATATAGGATGTTAAAGGACATTCACCCAAAAGTAAAAGCAAGGTAAGGTATTTTCATCTCACTTTTTACATATGTGAAATAAATGTCATATTAACCACTTACATATTTTATGTAGTGTATCTACATCTCATTATGATATATTGTATCATGAATTATTTTATCTTCATGGTATATTCAGGTTAAATTTTAATTAATTATTCTATAGTGATTTGAAGTAAGCATTACCAAGTGGGAAATAATTTCATAACCAAATTTCTTTTCTTTCAGTTATATTACATTCTCATTGTCATTAATATTAAAATATTATGTGTGTAATCACTTTTTAGTATATATTTCTTTATTTCTAATTTTTTACATGGATTTAAATTTCACCCACATAATCTATTTTTGTATTAATTATCACATCAGTTTTAGGGTATTTTTAAGGGTTTACTTCACAATATCATTTTATTCAGGATTTTTTACACTTGAATTTCCATCAGAATAAATTATTAGATTATGGATTAATAAATACCTTAATTTTATTCTACATTGGTTATTCATGATATTTTACATTAAATAGTTCCATTTATCTACTCTTTGGTACTCAAAATGTTTTCGAAGTTGTTTTTTAAGAAAACCCGACTTTATTTCACTCTTTAATTGGAGAACCTATTTTCTTCTAAAACCCTTATTTTCTAAAAAGGTTTTCAAAAATGTTTTAACCTTTAAAAAATGATTTATTAAAGAAATATTTTTCCTTTATTTCTTTTAAAAAAATTTAATGTTATATTCTTGTTGCTTTTTTGAAGAAGACACTTTTCAAACCATTTACCTTACTAAATTAATGTTATTTTTACCTTGTATGATAGGAATGTAATTTCCCATAGTTTTTTATTTCAATCCTAATTTTTAAGTTTAAAAGGTTAATTTTTAAATAAAATTATTTAAAAATGTAGTTTTTAAATTAATTTATTTTCAAAATGAAAAATATATTTTCCTCAATAATTTTGGTAAGAGATATTTTTATAGTATTTTCATTAATCAACAGAAACAACCCTTTATTTTACTAAAATTTAGATATGTTTTATTTATTCTATCCTTATTCTTCCTTTGGATGTATTATGATTCCTTTAACCAATGATAGAGTTGACATTCACATCATTTATTTCAATATTTGTCCCCTTGAAATATCCAATTTTCAATGATTATTTAACATTAAAATTTCTATAACTATCTTTATCATCTATCATGGATATGATTATTTTTTAAACCATATACCATTTTTATATATGGTGTTTAGTTTGAATGTTATTTTATTTTTGGGGAAATATTTATTAATAAAAAACTTTTACTCAATTAGGATATTTGATAACGCGCATTATTAATGAATTAAATTGATTATTAAATATATATGGAATGATTTGGATAGGTATGGAATAGGTTGGGCACAATTATAGATAGCCCCTCGATGCATCAGTAGTCCAATGGAATGAATTAGTTGCCTAGCCTAAACTAATGAGTTTTCACCCAATATGTTATAAATAGTCTAGTGAAATTTCATGATAGAAAAGGAATCATGTACCGCTACTAAAAAAGACATTTAATAACACTAGAATAGGCTTTTAGTAGGGCTAAAACGGATCTGATAGTATGAGAAAAGTTAAATGCCCAAAACTTTTATTATTGTTTTTTTAGCGCATTTAAAGGGCCCTTTTAATATAACTTTTTTAGCACTTTTAAAGGGGTAATAAAATTCAGTCACCCATGAGATTCCAATCCCTTTATTAATGATTCCATGATTCCTTTAACATCACTCCACCCCCCCCCCCAATAAGCACTTTGCAAATTTACAGTCATATACAATCCTTCCTGGATTCCAACATTGCACCTCTCCTTCAAAGATGGAATTCCATTACCACTACACCATGTTGTTTTATTTCCTTTTTAATGATATATTTGTTTATTTATATATATATATATACCGATATTTATATAATTATTTTTAAATACATTTATACAATATATGTGTTTGTGTGATTTATATATACTTATATTTATTTAAATATACCATATATTACATAAACATAAATATACTAGAATGTAATATAAATATATTTAATAAAATAAATAATAATTAATTAATAAATGAATAATTAATAAATAAAAGATGATAAATAAGAGATAAATAAATAAATAAATATTTCATTAATTAATAATTAATAATTAATAATTATTTAATAATTAGATAATAATTAATGGTAAAATTAATAAAAATAAATAAATAATTAAACAAAACCTAAAATGTTAAGAAACTCTAAAAATCCTAAAACTACTAAAATGACGATAAAATTAGATCTGAGGGTCCCTTTTCAGAAGAAAAACATGTAAAATTGAATATCATGAAAGTAGATTTGATATGATATGTGATACAGGCCGAACAGACACCTGGATCGAATGTTATAGATGTTTGAATTTTATGAAATCAGGGTCGGCGCCAAAAAAACTCTATTTCAGAGGTCTTCTAGGTCTTTATGGGGAAAAGGGGGGATAGTTCTCTAAGATCTAGTACCATACCTACATGATGTATAGTGAATCACAGGCTTTGATTTGATATGTGCTAGATCCCAAATGAACACCCAAATCAAAAGTTATGATTCTTTGAAGTTCGAGTTACGTTTTCAACTTATTTTAGATATTTTATTAATTTTTTTATTTTTTTATCATTATATTGATATTAAATGACTATTTCTAAGTATTAATAAGCAAATTATTAATTAAAAATAATTTTTTAATTATTTTATACGTCATTTTCAATAAATATCTAGTATATTACATGTAAATTCCTATTTAACTTATCTAAATCATATATAAAAATTTATATTAAAATTATATCAGTACAGATATATTTACATATTAATATATAATTAGTTATGAAATATCTTTTTCCAAGAATAATTTTATTATCACTTATAAAAAATCACTGATAAAGACTCCCCTTTAACATCACTTTTTTAGCACTGCTAAAGACCCCATTTAACAGTGCTAAAAAGCATTGTTAAAGTCCCCCCTTTACGAATGTTTTTTTAGCATTGACAAAGGGGGGTTTTAATAGTGATTTTATCTAGCACTATTAAATACCCAGTGCTAAATAAATCCAGTTTTGTAGTAGTGTACCTAGGTAACATGACATCCAATAATTAATAATTGGCTTCATTTTTATTTTGTTATTATTATTCATGAAATTTTAACTATGAAAAAAATATACGGATGCATTTCATTATAAATTTCTTGATTAAATTGAATGTTTTTTAGTTATTGAACATTTCATTTTGATTATGCCTTTTTTAGTTATTTACATGGCATGTGTGTTCAGTTATTACCATACCATATCAATTATTCTTATTGATTCATTATTTATTTTGTTGTTCTTAACCTGTATTAATTATTTGTGATCAGTATTATTTTGTTTCTTTTCCTTAGGAATCTAAAAAAACTACAGATATATATACAAGGATATTTTATATATAATAATGTTATTATCCAACAATGAAAAAAATATGTGGTAATTAGTGTATTAATTTGTAATACGAGATGTATGTATGTAACTGGTTTACCAAGACTACAAAACTCTTCAGTCCTTCGGGATTTGATTCATTGTAATCATGAAAATTTTATGGTAGTAGACACCATATTTGGGCTTACTAGGGACATGTCACTATACTTTGTATCAAAGGAATCATAATAGAAACATTATAAACTAGATTTTGGAAAACATTAATTAGAGAACAAAACCTTGTAGTAGATTTTGAGTATAATTATAGTATAAAATCATAAATTTTCGATTAGATAAAGATTATATGGTTTTTCTAAAAATACTT
Organism: Viscum album; assembly: GCA_963277665.1. Taxonomy (NCBI): domain Eukaryota; kingdom Viridiplantae; phylum Streptophyta; class Magnoliopsida; order Santalales; family Viscaceae; genus Viscum; species Viscum album. The sequence goes on along the minus strand of OY728131.1, from coordinate 1,219,713,894 downwards.
CCATTTATATATGATATAAGGGGACATGGTTCTGTAACAAATATACCAAGGGGTAACAACTTTGAAAATATGTGTCGGGACTAACTTGAGCGTGACCTGGTACATAATAATGGGTCATACTGTGCACCTATTTTGACACTCCCAGGGGATATACTTAGGATAATTAACATTTTGTTTAAAAAAAATTATGAAGGATTTGAATAAATAATGAAAATGAATTGCATAGGTCAAACCTTTGATCAAGGAACAAATTATTTTAAAACAAAATGGTTTAAGTATTTACTTTGATTCAAGAATTTAATTGTAGAAGTATTTTTTCCAATAGTATTTTGGTTATAAGAATTATAAAACATCTCAAAATTATTTAAAATTATATAAGAAAAAATTTCTTCATTAACTTAATAGTTATGGATTCCAACATGGTATTATGATATTATATTTGACCATAATTCATAACTCTTAAACATCCCTTAAGGTTTAATGTGATTAAGGGTATTTTGGATGAAATTTAGGGTAATATAGCTCATTAGTTTAGTATTTGTTTTAAAGGAAAATATATTTGAGGAATAATTACCTTAAATTTTAGAGACATGATTTTAAATTTATTAATATCCTTTAGGGTTCCTATATCTAGTAATGACATCATAGTAATAGTCAAATAATATTATTAGACATTTTAAAATCATATTGTATTGAAAACCATATCAAAAGGGTTATTTAATTTCAAGGATATCCATCACATTTTTGGAAACATCATAAGAATTATATTCATAAGGTTTTATGAAAACAAAACCTGTATTTTAGGTTATAGCACATCAAATCTGGAAAGGTGGTGGGGCTTGAACCCATGACCGAAGGATGAGAATTTGTTTGCTCCTACCACTAGCCTTTGTGATGTCCTAGTTAATTTTTCATTTTTTTTAGTTGAACAATTTGATGAATAAATATTAATAATGAAAAAATAGTGTAACTATTTAGGTTTCGATATTAATGTATTACCCACATTGTATTTTTAGAATAGTTAGAAAGAAATGGAAATACTTGTCACTCTTTTATGGATCTTAAGATCTGAAAAGGGTAAATTTTAGTGCTCAAGAAGGCATAATTTCTGGGTATCCATTACATGGAGTAAGGGATGAATTTGAAATTGATAAAATCATAACCAAAAGATGAAATTGCTTAAATAAAACTGAAACATATCAACTATGTATATTTCTTTATATTCTTAATTAGTAAAATAATTGCTCAACATTAAAAAAAGATAAAAAAAATGTTGTCATAATAGCTTAATTTTTATTGAAATGGTGGTCTTTTAAGTCATCATATATTTATATATTTGAAGCCCTAAACATTTTATTGATCATAAAATTCTTTGTGATTTATGACCTCAATCACTCTCTATAAATATTAAAGCTTTTCCTCCATGTACATATCTCTACTTTCCACTAATGTTCTCCTACATAGAGACCTAGTTATATGTTAGTCCATGTGACCTTTTTACTTTCCATTATTTCTTTTATGGATGGTATTTTATGAACCCTTCTCATGATTTGGGATTGGAAAATATGAAATTTCAAACAATATTTTACAATGTTTGAGTTTAAATTCTAAGGATTCAATTTAATTAAGGTGGGGAGAATGTAACACCCCAAAATTCTAAAATAAGAACATTTAATTTAATATTATGAATGACACGCAACAACAAGTGCATAAGGGAATATAATATTCCATCACCTTATAATATAGTTTCTATTTAAAATAAATTAAATCCATTATATATCTTGTAATTCATGAAATACTGAATTATCTTGTTTTACACACAACAAAGACTTTCTTCGACAGCTGGTGTTACAAGCAAGACTGAGTTTTACCAAAAAATGATATATTATTAAAACATTATTATTTAATATAATAAGATGTAACCTAGACATTAAATTATTTTTTAGTAATAGTATTAAATAAATTACAAAACTATATGGTTTATTAAAATATAAAATGAATGCATAGGTTAACAAATAATTAGAAATGAATATAAAAACGAATTGAATATAAAGGAAATGGTTTTCTACTCACAAGGTGTTTTATCATAAAAAATAAATAAATTAATAACAATGAATGATATTAACGAAATATATAAATTATATATTCAATAAAATATTTTTTACATTCATTTAATAGGTTTGATAATCCTAAGATAATAATAAATCCATTTTTATGCCAAATAATATTATTTTTCTAAGATAACAATTTTATCACCCATTAATGGAAAATCTTTTTCCAATACATTTTTGGAACATTTATAAATTTTATATGTAAAAATAAACTTAATTTTAAAAATAAGAACATAAAAATTGGATTACGTTATTTTTTTCGTGTTTTTATGTGAAGTTTCATTTTTCTATGAATTTTGAAATATTCTAAATTTAATTTCAAAACAACTTTTTCTTATAATTTAGTTATAAGGTTATATTGTATTTATTATTGGTTTTAAATTTTAATTAGATAAAATATACATAAATTTATTAAATTTATTTCATTCGAATCAATTTCACATTGAAATTTGATATAAAAACATTTCAAACATTAGAACATTTTACTTTAAAAACTCATTTTGTCATCTCATCTGTTGGATTAAATTTAAATTAATTTATGCCACTTATGTGATTTTAATTAGAAAAAATGGATTAAATATTTCAAATAATAACAATTTATAATGTATAATAATTTCAACTTAATTTTTTACCAAAAATATTAGTGAAAGTGATTAAAATTAATTACAATGATTAAGAGAAAAAATTCCTTAACAAAGGACTAAACCTTAAAGTTAAGGCCCAAAATGACCTAGAAACTTATAAAAGCTCAATTTTATGTTCATAAATGGACCATATACAAACGTTTATAAAGTTTTTACCCATATTTGAGCCACATTACATGGAAATAATGTGGTTGGAATTCTCTTTTCCAAAAATTACAAGAATGCCACTCCTCCCTCACTATAAAAAGGAACTCACCCATACCATTTATTTACACCTATCTATCCTTTTGTATCACCCAAGATCTGATAAAATATTCTCCCAAAATACCTAAAACAAACCTAGAATCCTCACATTCTTGATAAATCCAACCAAGTAAACCATTTGGTATAAACTAAAATGAGTTACCCGAAATTGAGGTAACATTCTTCAACAATCAGTTTCATTTTATTTTCTTTCTCAACCCCATAAAATATTATTATTATATTATTATATAATAAAATAATTATCCTAAAAATAATTATCTATTTTTATTCTATTTTTTCTAAATAGACATACACACATTTCTGTCGAATGGTTAACGAACTTACTGCTCATGTGTACGGAAGACTACCGCCTCGCGAAATGATGATTGTTTGTCCTTCATTTACCACCTCTCATAGTGGTAATTATGATAGAAAAATTGTTTTTATATTTTATATATGATATTTATAATTTATTTATACTTATATAATTTTTATATAACACATATCTTCATACCTTACAATTTTTGTCAGTATGATAACATCATTTGTGGAAGTGTGGACTACCACCACCTCAAAGTGATGTGACTTGTTTACACTATACATGGAATATATAAAGTATGGTTTGAAAAAAATATGTGAAATATATGACATTAAAATAAATTAAAATTATAATATACATTTATATCATTTATTTTTAATTCTTTTAAATATGATAAAGAAATGGAAGTAGTGTTCATACTTACGTACGGTCTACCTTCTCTATGAATGGTGCATTTCATTTCCTACCACCAAATATTATGGATTGATATAAATAAATATATAATTAATATATATATATATATATATATATAATTTAAATATTGTTTTAAATTATTGATATAATGAAACCATGATCTAATTAATAAGAATAAATAGTAACAAGTCAAAACATACTTGAAAAACTATGCAATTGACACCTAAAATAGTGAAAATAATGAAAGGTTATTAACAAATGGGTAATAAGATTTTTTAAAAATATCATATATGATATTATAAATATGATTATTTTTATTTTATAAGTTATTTAAATGATTTCAACCATCTTACATGAAGTTAAATGATGTTCACCCTAAAAGAAACGCAAGGTAAGGGATTTTCATCTCACTTTTTACATCTATGAGATAAATGTCATATTAAGAACATAATTCTTCTATGTGGTGTATATAATGACCATTTTGATATATTATATCATGAATTATTATATATTCATTATATTTTGAGTTCCAATTTGAATTATTTCTTCTAAAGATTTTGGAATTAATTATTACCAAGTGGAAAAGAATTTCATAACCCAATTTCTCTTCTTTGGGTTATATTACTTTCTCATTGTCGTTAATATTCTAAGACTATGTGTGTAATAAATTTTTACTGTACATTTTTTTATTTCCACTATTTTTATTTGGATTTATGTTTAAACCAAATAATCATTTTATTTATTGATATTAACAACAAGGTTTGTGTATTTTCAAGGGATTACTTCAAAATATCATTTTGTTCGTGATGGTTTACCCTTGAATTTAAATTGAAGAAAATTATTGGATAATTTTTTAATAAATAATTTCTTTTTATTATCCTCAGGTAATTTATGACATTTTTCATGAAATATTACTATTTTACAAATCATTGGTACTCAAAATGTTTTAGAAATTTTTTTTAAGATAACTTGACTTTATTTCTCTCTTTCGTTAGAGAACATGTTTTCTTCTTAAAAAACATTTTCAAATTTTTTTACGCTTTAAAAAATAATTTAATAAATTATTTTTTCCCCTTTTCTTTGTTTATAAATGTTTTTAAAGGAATATTCTTATAATTTTACAAACAAGTCACTTTTTTAACCTTTTACCTTGCAAAAGTAATGTTCTTTTTAACTTGTATGGCATGTACAAAATTACCCACCATCATTTATTTGAATCTTAATTTACAATTTTAAAAGTTTAATTTATAAATAATTTTTTTTCAAAATGTGATTTTTAAATAAAAGTAATTTCAAAATGATTTTCAAAATGAAAAGGATATTTTCTTCAAAAAAATTTTTAAGAGAGATCTTTATAGTAGTTTCATTGATCAGAAATAAAAACCCTTTATTTTACTCCACTTAGGATATTTTGTATTTATTCCATCCTTATTTTTTCTCTATATGGATTATGATTCCTTTTCCCAAGGATAGTAATGATATTCACTTCCTCGATTTTTGTAAGTCCCCTTAAAATATTCAATTTCCTATGATCCTTGAACATTAAATTTTCTCTAAATATCCATATCAATTATCATAGATATGATTATTGACTAATCCATATACCATTTTTACATATATTGTTTAATTTGAAATTTATTTGATTTCTTTGGATGTATTGATAAATTAACATCTTTTACTCAATTCAGAAATTTGATGAGGCACGTTTTTTATGAATTAAATCTATTATTTGATATATGGGGAATTATTTGTACAAGTATGACATGGGTGGGTCTCAGTTATAGATAGCCCCTCGATGAATTGGTAGTCTCATGGGAAGAATTAGTTGGCTAGACTAAGATAATGGGCTTTCACCCTGTATGTTATAAAATTTATTATGAAAGGTTTTAACGATAAAGGTACCATATACTTAGGAAACATGGAATATAATAGTTAAGAATTTTTTTAATTTTGATTTTTTTATTATTATAGCTTATATTTTGATAGTGAATGAATATATGGATTCATATAAGTATCAGTTTATTGATTAAATAGAATAGTTTTCAGCTATTTACCTTTCCATATCTATTATTCCTTATCCATTTATTTACATGTAATGTGTGTTCTATTCTTAACATATCATATTGATTATGCTTATCGATTCATTATTTATTTCATTATGCTTAACCCTAACTGATAATTTGAACTCACCCTTATTTATTTTCTTTTCCCCAGGAATCCAAAAACAGCACTATGAAAGATAACAAAAGATATGCTAGATATAATAAATTTTTTATCCAAGTATGTACAAAAATATGTTATTACTAGTGTATTAATTTGTAATATGAGACTCATATAAGTATTTGGTTTTCCAAGACTACTAAAATAATCAATCCATCAGTATTTGTTTCCATGTAATAATTCCAATGTAATGGTAGAATACATTATATCTTGGCTTACTAGGTATGGGTTTCTATAACTCTGACCAAATGAACCATTAGATTGACCATTATATAAAATAATAATGGTGGTAAGAACGTCTCTAATTCACATAATATGACTATATCCTCTATATTAATGATTTTAAACATAAATGGGTCTATAAATTTATTGAATAAGACTTTCAAAAATAAGTAGTGTCTAGATAATATATTCCATAAATTTTTAGGCATGCTACATTGTAAAACAACGAGCATCAAATCTTGCATCAAAACATGACAGTAAAGTTATTTTATTCCTTGTAACTTCAAATTAGTCATTAAAATGACATTATTAATATTTTATGAATAGCCTTATAGATTTTTTAAACCATTAAGAATGTGGAAAAAATTGAAAATTTTCTTTTCTAAATATAGTATAAGCTCCTGGAGGAAGAAAAGTCCGCCCTTTACCCTTCACCAGTGCCCACTCTTCCCTTATACCTATATCAATCATTTTCATACTAACATTGATTCTATATTTTTTTTCACTATGAACATTTATTATTGTTCCAATAACATTATCATATACATTTTTTCTACATGCATGACATCTAGAAAATATATGATGTAAAAAACAATTCAGTATGGTAATTCAAAGAAAATAGATCTTGTTTTCCAACCTAATTTATCATAGTTTTTCAAAAATGGTTTACCTAAAATAGTTTCAATGTATTTTAATTTATTGAATAGTTGATCACCTATTGGTGGAGAAAGTGTTGTATTTTATTCAGTATTCACATCATATGTTGTCATCTAGGATGAGTATTTATGTCATCAAGGTAAAAAAAATTGATGTCCTAAAAAAATAATCTTCAATGAATTTTTCAACTAAACTAAGTGTGTTCATTCTTTAAAAATTATACAACATAACATTCCTTTAATTCTATAGCCTTAAAAATTTCCATAAGTAGGAAAATCATTTATCATCCCATATAAAATAGCCATCAGTATAAATTTATTAATTCTATGAGAATTATACATTATAACACATGCATCCCACACCAATTTCAGATCATCAATCAATGGATCCAAATTGAAATCTATATCAATACTGGTTTGTTTTAGTCTAGATATAAGTTGAGGCAACATAATTTATTTCCACTTTATGCATAACCATGAAAACATGTTATAATTTACAAACATGAATGTCCATGTAGTATGAGTACAACTCTATACACTAAATTGATTTATTATATATTTAGATAATGAAAGAAGGAAGATTCTTAGTTCATTTCCAAATTCTATAAACTCATAATAAATTTTACTCAAAAAAAGAGAGTCTGATTGATGATGTAGTTTCCCATATTTAATTATTCTATCTACATTCCATGCCATGTTTTTCGTGGTTACTTAACATTCATATAGTTTTTTAAATCATGGAATAAAAGGAATGTAACATATATCTTTTTAAGGACTCCATTAATCTTTATTTTATCAATATTTCCTACACTTAGGGAATCATATTATTGATTCATTATCCATGTGAAATAATCTAAAATCATTTTTAAAAGAATGTATTTTTTTACAGATCATTTCCAGTGATTGTATCATTCATTTAGCATCATATTTTCAAAAAGGAAGTTCAGTTTCTTCTGGTATAATATCATTCATGATACCAACTAGTTCTTTAAATATGTAACCTATCCATCCACTTACAACTTTAAAATTATATAACTTTAAAACAACTGAATATGTTGTGTATTTAGTACAATTGATGTAAAATGGTATCTTATCATAGATACTTAACTTCAAAACAACATTGGACAATCATGAAGGTCATCTTAAATTTCCATTATCATTTCAACCATATGATACCCATCATCATTTAAACTATTATTCATATCAAATGATCTGTAAATTGTATTATCATCTAAATAAGTGTGAATGATTAGATTTTACCATGCTTAGTCCATCATTTATAGCTATAATCTATTTCGTGACAAAAAAATGTTCTTTTAACTCTTCTGAACAATTTTTTCTTAATTAAGAACAATGTAAACATAGATAAAGGATTTTAGAAAATTCATATACATGCTTTATTTCAAAATTTATGAACACTTTAATACAATCATTATAATATTTTGTCATAAATTTGGCATGCATACATTTTTTATTCATATCCATCCTTTTATGTTCAAAAAATATTCTTTTTTTAGAAAAATAATACACATAAGATATTCATAATAAAAGTATAAAGTTTTAGATAATTCTAATAAAGGAAACCCAATATTTTATTACTTAAAATATTTTTAATATGCTTTTATGTAAATGGGTAATTGATGTAAAGAAAAGAAATACTCCACTAGAGGTAGGATTTACCCCTTGAATTCATCAAAAATGATCATCGATAAATGGTATGGGATAACTAATCCTCAAAAGTGTTTAAGCATCATAGGTACATGTACAAAATAGATGGGGGATTATTATCAACAAAAAAAAATTCATTAATAACTATTTATGTGATGATTCTTATGAGGATGATAGTTATATCCTTCAATATAAATGTTCTAGGGATTGGAGTTAGTGAATCACTGGGAAAAATTATATTTTGTTGCCTAAAGTTAGAAAAAGTTTCAATATTAGTATGATCCATTAAAGGGGATCCATGATTAGTGGGAATGTGAAAAGGATCATCTGGGTGGTCCTACACACACTCATCTTGAGAAATTCATTTTAGTTTCAACATTCAAAACATCATTCAATATCTCCATGAAATGGAAAATTAATTTGTTTTGAGGACTTAATTACAGAAGCTCTTAGCTTATCGTTAAAAATAGGAAGTAATTCTATAATAGTTTTTATAAAATTTCTAAGTGGGAGGCCAAAAAATGAGAGAAGTATATTTTAACTCATTTCTTCACTTAGTATGTGGTGGGATAGGTGGTGTTTCATTAATAGTCTAAGTGGATCTTTAAAGGAGTGGGAAATTTTTGGTGACTATCACTAATCATTGGAACAATGTCACATATGACTAATTTTATGATCCAAAAAAGTAATGATAAATTTTAATCATATAGTACATTTAACAATTGAAAAATATTGGTTAACCATTGATCCTTATTTCCTTTAATTATAACATCTTACCTATGATACGTATCAACATGAAGAATAAATGTTTCCTCTATTATTTATTCGCATTTACCTTATTCTGATACAATTTTCATCATAAATATAGGGCATTAAAATCATTATTTCAATTAAAATTATAAAATATATTATTAATAATGTTAGTAAATTGGATTTATTACTCAACTAAAACACTTACAAACATATATTAATCGAATAATCACTAATAAATATGTCATAAAATAATATTTATTTATTATTAGATGGAAGACTTCCCTTGAAAATTATTGTTCTTACTTCCCATTTAATTCTGACCTATATTATACCACTCCGGGACTTTACTATATTTTCCTTCAGTTTTTGTTGACCGCATTGCAATACACCCAACACCCGATTTAAACACAACACTAATTAATAAATTTTTTCACAATCAATAATATACTAACAATTATAGAGAGTTTATATAGTAAATTTATATATTATATATCGAATCAAATATTTTTACACTCATATAACCTATTTTATTGGCATAATATAAGAACTAACCCAATAAAACACATAAAATACTATATTTTTATATGTTAAATATTTTTTTTGTTTGAAGAGGAACTCTATTTAAATACAATTTGAACTCTATTTAAATACAATTTTTGACCCTTTTATAAATTTAATATTTAAAAATAAACATAATATTTGAATGTGAAACATAAAAATTATCTTAAGGTGATGTTTTGGTGTTTTTTGTAAAGATTTATTTTCAAACAAATAATGAAAAATACTGAAATTTAATCCAAAACTAATTTTCCATCTAATTTAGTTATAATATTAAATTTATATTTTAATTGGTTTTAAAGTTTAATTGGGTCATATTTTTATAATTTAATACAATATAGGTCATTGGAATCAATTTGACTTTTAAATTGACTATAAAAAACATAGCAAACTTTAGAACATTTTAACTTCAAAAACTTGCATTATCATCTCGTCTATGAGATTAGTTTTAATTTAATTTCTTCTACTTATTTGATTGAAAATTAGAAAAATGGATTCCAAATTTTTATTCATAATAATTTATAATGTTTAATTAGGTCAACTTAGTTTTTTACCAAAAATATGAGTAAAAGTAATTAAAATTAATTACAACAATTAAGGTTAAATTATGCTTGATAAGTAAATAAACTATAACCTTATAGACCAAAAAAGACATATAAACTTGTGAAAAAATCCATTTTTTTGAAATATTTATACCATATACTTACTTTTCTCGACATTGGACCATTATTGGTCAACTTTTTATAAAAATGTGTGGGTGGCGTTCCTTTCTTTTAAATTATTACAAGAGTGTCACTCCACCTCCTTTAGAAAAAGCCTCTTTTCCCCCAATTCCCCACACCTATAAATCAGCTAATGTTCGGCCAAACTCTACCCAAATATCTCCCCAATAAACCTTTATTCTTTATTTAATCCTTACTTTGGGAATAAGGCAATCCAAGGAATCCTTTTTGTGAAAACCAAAACAAGTTACCTGAATTAAGAGTAACATATTTCCTAAAGCTCTTTAATTTTATTTACATTCTACACTACCTAAATTCTCTTTATTATATTCTAATATAACAGAAAAATTATCATAAATATATTATGATGTTTTTATGTAAGTTTTTATACCTTCAATTACACACACATCCATCTAATGGATAGCGAACATACTTTTTACGTGTACGGCGGACTACCGCCTCACGATATAATGATTGGTCATTTCTCCTTTACAACCTATAAAGGTGGTCATTATGATGGAAAATATATTTATATATGTTATATATAATATTTATTATGTATTTATACATTTTTATTTCTTTTACCACACATATCCTTATACATTTCATTTTGTATAAAATGATGCCATCGTCTGTGGAAGTGTGGACTAACGTCCCCTGAAAGAGATGTGAGTCGTTCACACTAAACATGGAACATATTAAGGTTAGTTTTAATAAAATATATGAAATATATTATATAAATACAGTAATATAATTATTATATACATGTATATACATATCATTTACTTTTCATTCTTTTGAAATGCGATAAACAAATGAAGGTAATGTTCATGTGTACGTACGGACTACCATCTCCATAAACGGAGCATTTCATTTCTTTTATGAAAACATTATAGATTGTTGTAGAAAAATATATGTCAGATATATATCATATTAAAATAATGTTTCTCATTCTATATATGACGAAACCATGATATATTTATTAAGAACAACAAATATTAAGCTAAAATATACCTGACAAAGTAGTCAATTAACACCCAAATAGTTAAAATAATAAAAGTTTTTTAACAAATGGGTAATAAAATATTATAAGAAGATAATATATGATATCATAAATATTAATATGGTTATATTATAAGTTATTAACATATTTTAAACCACTATATATAAGTATAAATACCACACATCAAAAGGAATATTAAGGTAAGGGATTTCGCCTCAATTTACTTTTCATTGAGCCTTATTTTTGTAATGCATCAATTCACTTTTATTTAGTGTATATACTACCCTTTGACATGTTATATAATTAATATAATTTTTCTTATTATATTTAAAGTTTCATTTAATTCACTATGAATTATTATTTAAATGTTTCAATATGGTATGGGACACATTGGAATGTTTATGTATCATTTTCCCTCAAGAATGTTTTAATGTCCACAACCCTTGTTGTTATTTATCCTCCTATGAGGTATTATTAATAAATACATATTATTAATAGATATTTTATAAGTTTATTAATTTATTTTATATATGAGGAATTATTTTTACTACTACGACATGGGTGAGTCCCAGTTATTGATAGCCCCTCTATGCATCAGTAGTCTCATGAGATGAAATATTTGGAAAAATGAGATTGGTTTTTACCCTATATGTTGTAAAACATCATTTAAATGGCCTTGATCGAAAATGTACCATCCAACTATGAAACATGGCACCCAATAATTAAAAATTTCCCTTATTTATTTTCATTTATAATTCATCCATGATATTTTGTGTCGAAATATCTATAGATGCATTTCATTTTTCATTAATTTATTAAATGGAATGTGTTTCAGTTTCTTACTTTTCCATATTTATTTTTCTGTATCTAGTTATTTGAATGGAACGTGTTATCAGTTATTCAACTTTACTTGATAATTTTTTCCTATTGATTAATTATTTATTCTAATTACTTACCCTTAATGAGAATTTCAACTCACCCTTGTTATGTTTATTTCCTCATGTTATGAAGAGAAATCTTTGAATAAGAATTCATGGATGGAGTTTATTTCAGTTCAATTTGTACCATGTTTTATTTTGTTTTTCCAATGTATTATGGGTATCATGTATATAATATGGATTTCCAAGTCTTCTATGCTAATTGAACATTTGGGATTTATTTCCTTGTAACAATTCTAATGTAATAAAATAATACATTAGATCTGGACTTCTAGGGTTGGGGTGTAATTCCAGGACCCTAGAATCCTAGAGAAAGTGCATTATTTCCTTACATTGGTAAGATTAGAAGGAATAAAATCCTGAAGGAATGGATAGTTTAGTAGTTTTAGAAAACAATATGCATACATCAGTTCAACACTACAACTTGAAATGAAATACAACATATAAATTTTTTTGGAATCATCCACAACTTCTATATTATCTCTTCAAGTCATTGATTATATAATTCTTCGCATCCTAATGAAAAAATAAATCATAATAAAGTGGTGAGATTGTATTCATAGTAAGGTTAAGTAATATAGTAGAAGTAATAACAAACATAGACACTATGTATAGTGATAAACTAAAAGAACAACCATTTAAATACATACTTGAGCATAATATGGTAGGAAAAAAGATAAATGAATAATGACATAATAAAACATAATCATGGATATTCTACTAGTCAAATGATCATATGAAATATCATTTACTTGTTTCATAATGAAATAATTACATAAGTATGGATATATAAAACTTGACTTCAAGGCTTATTGCTAAGAATATATCAAGAATTTATTCTAGAATCTTTTATTGTCATGACTGCATGCCAAGAATATATTGTTGTCAAGGCTTCATTCCAAGAATTTATTAAAGGTGTAAGGCCTCAGACAAAATCATATCTAGTTTGTTTGATGAGACCTACCGATGCACCTAGATTCTATAGTTGTCCCAACCCGAAACTTAATAAGTCCAATTCATTCCTCATATGAAGGGGTAAAAAATAAACAACATATACATTGATATTGAAACTAACATATGAAAGGTAAATCACTTTCCATAATCATTAAACATAACTCTAACCATCCAAAGTAATATAGACAATAATTTCAAGATAACACATCCATATGAAATAAAATCATAAACCATTCTAAAAAACACGGTAGATGATATCATAAAATATTAATCCCAATTTAACATAAGAATCAAAATTATTGTTGAAATAGATTAAAATACTCTTATAAAATCATCGTGTAATTCTTGAGAGAAATACTCTTTTACTTTTAAAATAAGAGTTCTTTTGGAAAAATAATTGTATAAAACTAGAAGTAAATTAATTTATCTTTTTCATAATAAAATCAGTTATTTTATAAAAATAATTATGTCTTAAAAAATATTATAATGTTCATTGGAAAATAGGTAAGAATTCGATAAGTCCCTTTAAAGCAGGTTTTTTTATTGGGAATAATTTTTTGAAAGTTCCTTTTAAAAGACATAAATCCCTTTAAAATAAAGAATGATTATTATTGGTACATGTATATAAGAAATTTAAGCAAATTTTATGAGTAGTTAAAAGGAATAGATAATAATTTCGTTGAACAAAGTATTGAATATATGTAATCCTAATGAAAATAGAGATTTTGGTAAAAAACTATTACAAATTTTTAATCAATCGAATCCTATGCCCAAAAATGAATAATCATTAAACAATACATTAAATACCATGAAAATAAATAGATTAATGATATTATACATAAATTGGAAATATATATCTACACCAAACACAAGAAATAGCTTCAAATAAGGCATATCTCACAGAAATGAAAGTGAGTTGAGAAAACCCTTACCGTATGTGTGAACGTGTTATGCACTTAACCTTAACATCCAAGATAATAAAATTAAATCCATTAATTAATTAATAAAAAATATCTATATATATTTTATTTATTATTAATTTATTAAGTTCATCTATGTCCTTTTGATAAGTTATAAGATTGAATTGTGTCGTTCTAGAGTGTTCATTTCTTGATATTCATGATCAGTTCTCTTTATTATAAGTATAGAAGTTCATGTGGAATGGATATAATTCTCCAAAATTGAATTTATACATTATTAAAAAAAATTGTAAATTTTTATTTTTATCAGTTGGTTACATGGTATGAGAATGAATTATTAGATAAAACATTAATGATAATCATTTAGATTATTTTGGCAGTATTTCAATTATTACGAACTAGTTTTGTTGTTTGAATTAATATTATGTATATATACTAGTTTCAAAACATTAATTAGGTTATAATAAATATATTATAGTTTTTTTAAACCATAATAATGGTTTCATGACCATACATGAGGTAGAAATTAATGAACAAATGTTCGTTTCCACGAAGGTTGTAAATTGGCACATCCCCGATGATGATTTCATTTTTAAAATAAAAGAGAGAGTGTAAAGAGATATATGAGGAATATTCCATTACCATGATATAATTTAATTAGATAAGTGATACTATTGTTATCATGATCATCTGTATAGAGGATGTTTTTACAAGATAAGAAAGTAAAGCAATTTAAAAATGAAATTAAAAGAAAAAGGAATAGGGGTTACCTCTTGAAATATCCTCCATAAAAACCTCTTTTATGGAAGGGGTTTTGGTATTTTGGAAAGACCAAGAGCTCATGAACGTGGGGAGATCCTTTGGAAGAGTATTTGGGGAAAAATTTGAGAAGATTCAGGGCTTATATGACTGAGGATAATTGGGAATGAGTGGTGGTTTTTATAGTGGAGGATAGGAGTGATTTTTGAATATCTTCTTCATTATTTTATTATTTTTCTCAAGAAAATAAATAGTGTTTGATTCTTGTGAAAAAAACTTTAATAAGTGAATTTTAGTTTGAACCAAGTTTTATTACATCATCCATGATGTGAGGAATAGTGTATTTTACATATAATGCATATATATGGCAAATTATTGTATTTCATTATTCATTAAAAATTCAAATATTTCAGAAAAATCCCAAAAAAATCACCATAACCATTTATCAATTAGTAGAATTAAAAAATGGACACCATTTTATCAGAATAATTTTTCAAAAATGAGAAATTTATTTTTTTAATTAAAATTATCAATTACTCGAAAAATATAGTCTTTAAAATGAAAACTCATTTTATAACACCCTGAAAATTAACTAAGGTCTCATTAAATTATCTTAAAATCATAAGAAAACAAAATATTGATTTAGGAATAAATTTTTTTTAAATTAATTTTCTTTTAAATAAATTTTTTATTTATAAAATGGTAATTAAATATTTATTACTCATGAAAATACCAACACATAATTATAAATTTTTAAAATATTCTATTTCATTTATAAGGTGGATAAATTTTATTTATACTTTCATGGGTGGGGTTAATATTCATAAGGGTCATATTACTATTCATAAAGGTACACTACTATTCATAAGGGTAACCTTACTATTCAAAAGGGTAAGTTACTATTCACCGAAAATTAAGTTGACCCTATCAGACTCTAAATGTCTTACTGAACGCATTAATGTATGCCTGTTTTTTGAAAATAAATTCACAAAGGTGGAAAAATTATGCTTCATGGCTAGGTTATGACTATCTTGCTCAGATAATTATAATAACAATGTGTTATTTCTTAGAGACTCAGTGTTTTGTGCATCACATTTTCTATTAAATTTATTTGTAAATCTTTGGGGTGTTACATTCTCCCCTCATACAACAAATTGTATCATAGAAATTTTCACTTTTAAATTTAATGGTTAGCACTTTAAAATACCTTTGTGGTAGAACCACATTATTAATGGGGTTAATAAATCATCCCCTTAATAATAGGGAAAGGATAAATGCCAAGGTCACCACAAAATATTTCCTTTGAATAGTATAACATTATCATAAAGTCAAAACATAGACATGTAAGAGAAATATAACCATCGTGTTCTAATGTATATTGATTGATAATATGATCATTAGAAAATTAAACATCATAAACCCATGTATCTATGAATTATTAAAAGACCATTGATTTCTTAGATAGAAAAGTAAGCAGGTGATGTTTTTGTTCCGGAATGATTTTATTATAGTTGAGGGTTTGTTTTACTATCCATAGAAGCACTTCAAAAAATAAACATACTTGGTATTATGATCTCATCATTTGGTTATGCTTCAATCTCTCTCATCATCATTTCTTAACCCAACATATGGATATTCAAGATGAATTTTTATACATAAAGAACATTTATCAAATGATCCATAATTCATTACCTCAAATGTTAAATTCTTAATGAAATTAAAAAGGTTAGAATATTTTATCAAAAATCATAATTTAGCTTTAGTCCATTCCATGAATACTTAAACTTAAGACTCAAATAAATTGTGTCTGTCAAAAATATAAATTCTACAAATATTTAAGAAATGTCACTTTACATCATATTTTCACCCAAAACAATATAATTTATCTCTTATACAAACCATTTTAATTATGATATCATATTTCAACATTTGTAAAATAGGTGTGGTTCCAATACCTTAAATAAATACTTTAGTATAACACAATTCATGAATCTTAAAACACAAATACTTTAATTATTCCTCTTCTACTGTAGTTAATGAATAAGCTTGACCTTAATCCCTCTGCTTCTTTTGGGATATATTCCCTTGGAGTTTAGGGAATTAATTTTCATAGTGTCTCATATCCTAATAGTTGAATCATTGAAAATTATAAAATTATTTCTTTCTATTGCAATCCTGAGCATGGTGGCCTTTTCTCCACACTTGTAGTAAACACTTTTTTTAAATATGTACCAAGGTGTTTCCTTTCACAAGTATCAAGTGTGGGAAATTCATCTTTACCTTCTTCCCATTATCGATATTTTTCTATATCATCCTCCGTTTCTCTTTTTTACCTTCAGAACCATAAGAATTTGTGAATTTTTCTCTATCTTGATAGAACAAGACACTATATCATTATATGATGAGAATTTTTTGGAATATAATTCCATTCATATAATTGGATTGAATCCGACCATGAAATGATCAATCCTTCACCTTTTATTATGTTGGTAGTCTATTTCATGCCTTTATATCCTTGTATCGTTGGATTCATACTTAGAAACATTTTCACCCTCTTTCTATCTCAAACATCTGAATTCTCTCTCCATATCTAATCTCTATTCACAAGGGAAGTATTTCTCCAAGAAAATTTATTTAAAATTCATCCATTCTTTATTAGTAATTTCTTCCTCCTCTTTGTGTTTTGATTTTATGACCACCATTGTTCTGCATTTCCCAAGAGGTGGTATACTACCATGAAAAGATTCTATTATATGTTACATCCCAAATATAGAAATATATTCTCAAAGGAACATATCCATTATTCTACTAAAAATGGGGTTGTAGTCCCATTTAATGATGGAGGTTGTTGTCGCATGAAGCAATCTAACATTTCTCCTCCACGTTATGGATCAAGATGCTCCATACGGGTAAGTTTATTATTCATAACATAAGCCAACTATACCAGAATAATTATAAGTTTCTTAGCACTAGTTTCATCTCTAGAACCAATATCATTATCTTTCCTAGGAGGTAAATACCTAAATGGGATACGCACATTCATTTGGTTTCCATTCCTTACACTAGGCACCATTTATAAATAATGTAATATAATAGATTAGGTTATAAATCATGATGTATAATATCAAATAGAAAAATAATTAGCATAAATTCAAACTTTCTACATTGCTAATCTCATAATCATAAATATGATTTCATTGAGTAAATAGTTACTTTTAAATCCCTAAAAATTTCTTGTAAAAAATATTAATTATCCTAACCATATCCCATAGGAGTGTCAAACCAGGTGCTCAGTAAGGCCCATTTTCGTGTTCCTGGTTACCCCGAGTTAGGCCCGGAACACCTTGTCAGAGTTGTTACTTCTAGTTACATCTATTCTAGAACCACGTCCACTTTTAGTATCCAGAAAGGGATGTATTTCAAGGAAGACCCACATAATATATACCTTTCCAAATTATTGAATGTTATTCTATTATTATCCTCAAATTCTATCTTAGGTTTATGTTCCCTAAATTTTGTTTTCTAAATCCATTTTTCAATGTTTCCATTGTACTTCCTCTGATACCAACTCTAACACCCTGACCCCAGAATCCCAGAGCTAGTATATTATTTTATTAAATTGGTATGATTACAATGAATAAAATCCTGAAGGAATGGATAGTTTAATAGTTTTGGAAGACAAGATACATACATAAGTTCAAAATTACAACTTTAAATAAAATACAACGTATAAATTCCATTTGAATCATCCAAAACTCATAGATTATCCTATAAAATCATTCATAATATACTTCTTCACATCCTAGGGGGAAATAAAACAAATGAAAGGGGTGAAACCAGATTATCAATAAGGGTAGGTAATATTGTGAAATTAATAATAAACACAAACACTGGGTGTAGTGAGGAACTAAAAACACATGCCTTTGAACATATACTTGAGCATAAAATGGAATGAATAAAAGTAGAATTAATAATTCCATAATAAAACATAATCATGGATATTCTACTAGTTGAATAATCACATGGACTATAACTTACTTATTTTAAAATGATATAATTGAATAACGATGGATATATAAAACATACCTTCAAGGATTCATTTTAATAATCTATCAAGGCTTCATGCCAAAATCTATTATTGTAATGGATACATGCTAAGAACCTATTATTGTCAAGGCTTTATGCCAATAATCTATTAAATGGGTAATGCCTTAGCAGAAAACATATCTAGGTTGTCTCATGAGACAAACTGATGCACTAAGGGGCTATAGCGTCCCCCACCCGATACATACTAAGTGTAATTCATTCCTTGTATGAAATTGGTGAAAAATAAACAACATATACATTCATATTTAAACTAACATATGAAATGTAAATCATTTTCCCCAATCATTAAACATAACACCAATCATTCGAAGTAATATGGTGAATGGTTTCAAGATAGCATATCTATAGTCAAACTAATCATAAAACATTAAATAAAACATGGAATATGATATCATAAAATATTAATCCCAATTAAACATAAGAATCGTAAATAGTGTTGTAATAGATTAAAATACTCTTATAAAATCATCATGCAATTCTTGATAGAAATACTCTATTTCTTTGAAATAAAGAGCTCTTATGGGAAAATAATTGTATAAAACTATAAGTGAATTAAGGTTATAATTTCATAATAAAATCAGTGATTTTATAAAAATATTTGTTTCTTAAAAAAACTTATACAGTGCGTTCGAAAATAGGTAAGAATTTGATAAGTTCCTTTAAAACAGACTTGTTAATTAGGATGAATTTTTTGAATCGTCCTTTAAGAAATTTAACTCCCTGTAAAATAAAGGATTATTATTGGTAAAAATATATAGAAAATTCACACAAAAATTATTAGTATTAAATAATAATAAATAAGAATTTAATTTAGGTAAGTAGATAATAAGAGTAACCCGAATGAAAATGGTGGTTCAGGAAAAAAACCTTACCATTTTGTAATTAATCGAATCATATGCCCAGAATCATAAAATTATATATTAAATTCCATGAAAATAAATAATTTCATGACATTATACATAAATTGTGAGAATAAATACACCACCCACAAGAAATAGTGGTGAGTAAGGCATGTATCATGGAAATGAAAGTGAGTTGAGAAAACCCTTACCTTATTTTTGAGCGTGATTTTTACTTAAACTTAATTTCGTGGATAATAACATTTAATCATATAATTAATTAATTAAGAAACATATATACATGTATTTGATTTATTATAACTTTATTAAGTTCATTTATGTCCTTTTTATAAGTTATAATATTGAATTACGTTATTTTGGAGTGTTTCTTGATATTCATGATTGGTTTGCTTGATTAAATGTATGGAAGTCCATGTGTAATGGATATCATTCTATATAATTGAATTTATATGTCATTAATGAAAATAAATAATTTTAAATGTTTATATATATAATTTGTTTACATGGTATGAGAATTAATTATTATATAAAATGTTAATGACAATCATTTAGATTATTTTGGTCGTATTTCGATTATTACGGACTAGTTTTTTGTATGAATTAATATTATGTATATATACTAGTTCCAGAACATTAAATAGGTTATATTACATATATTATAGTTTTCTTAACCATTAAAATGGTTTCATTACCATACATTAAAGATAAATTGAAGAAAAAAGGTTCATAGTCCACGAAGGTTGTAAATCAGCACCTCTCAAACAATGATTTAATTTTTGAAATAATAGAGAGAGTAAAGATATTGGTGATAAATATTACATTAAAATGATATAATTATTTTATATATTTTATAATAGATTTATCATGATCATTTTTATATAGGAGGTTAGTAGAAGATAAAAAAATAAAACAATTTGAAAATGAAATTAAAAGAAAATGGAAGAGGGTTTACCTCTTGAAATGTCCTCCTTGAGAACCTCTTTAAGGGAAGGGTTTTTTTATTATGGAAATACCAATAGATACTAGACATGGGGAAAGACTAGGGAAGAGTATTTTGGATGAACATTGATATTCTTCAAGGGATAGAGGAGTGAGGAGAAGAGGGATTAAGGGGTGGTTTTTATACTAGATGAGAGAAGTGATTTTTGAATATCTTATTCATTATTTTATAATTTTTTCAAGACAAGAAATATTGTTTGATTCTTGTGAACAGGAAAAGTAATAGGTGTATTTGAGTTCAAACCAAGTGTTCTTAAATCAACCATGATGTTAGTTGTAATGACCCGCTAATTCTCGTTGGCTTGAGAGTACAACTAGTCATTACTTGGCCTTAAGCGACATCCCCAAGACAGAAACGGCGGGGATTAAATGTCGAAGGGTTTCAAATAAAAATGGGGGATGATTTAACCTTTAATAAATAAACCATTAAACCAAAAAACCATAACCAAGTCGTTCACTAAATTATTCATGAACAAAATTAAGACAACATAACTACTTTATTCATATCAAACCCACTCCAAAGTATGCAACAATGAAAGACCAAACAACTATCAAAGTAAACAATAGAATAAAAAATAAAGACTCCCAAAATACCACAATAATACATTCTCAACAATCTCTAAGTTCCACAATCACAAAACATCCCAAGTATCATGAGGTTCTACTAAAAACATGTGATACTTTACCATCGCCCATGTCCCTAATGATAGAATCTGCAAAAGAACCCAAGTGCCAATGAATGGGAGAGTATAAAACTCAGTGGGTTTTCCCCCAATGACTTCCGTACTCATAGCACTAATATAAAAGTTTTAGAAACATTTACATAAAAAAATTTATATGAAAAAATTTCTCAAAATAGTTTATAACTAAATATAAACAAGTTTCCAAAACAATTTATAACCAAAAGAATAAAAATGAAATTGAAACCAGATTTCTAGTAAGTTATTTTTTCAAAAAATAACTAAATAAATATTTAAATACATTTCTTAATATTCCTTTAGCATACAGAATCAATTATACACATCCACACAACCAACCATGCATGCTAATCGATGACAGTTCCTTACTCTTAAGCGGTTTCTCATTGATCCACCAAGTCATCACAAGGTAATTTTATCCCATGTGCCATTAACTCTTTAGCACCAAACACAAGGTCATATTTTAACCAAGACTCATATATGAATTATGAACTCACACATCAATATTCCCAAGGATCATGCTGAAGACAATCATTTTCAATAGAATCACTTTTTTATTTAAAATTCTTTTCCATCAAAACCATTTCAATGAAAGCCCATTTTAATAAAAAATCATTTTTATTAAAAAAACCCTTTTCTATCAAACCATTTAGAAATTACATGAAATCCATAATTTAAAATTACCATTTTCAAATCGACCAAAAAAATAAATCATCACTGAAGAGATTTATTCCATGTATTAAACCAAGTTTTCACAATAAATATTATTCCATTTACTCAATTTGAAACTAATATAATCAATTCTAGCAAGACGAGTTGATATTGAATTCACCTACCTCAAGGTTTTGACAAAACATGACAACGGACAACAAACACTCAAGAAAACCGGGTTGATTCTTCACAGAACTGCCTAAGCTCTCTTCTACTAGAAATATTATGACCAAATCTCAACTTATTTGGTGTACACACTCATAGATCTACCCATAATAGGTTAAGATATGAGAAACCAAGAAGGGAGGAAAAGTATATCTAAGTAGATCTACAAAACAGATCAAGAACGATGAACAAAGATCACATACCTCAAGAATCTGGCTTCGAATCACCAAGGGATACCTTCAGATTGAATCAAAATTTCTTGGAGAGGTTATTATATATTTAATGAAGATAAATCCTGAGTCAGGGTGGATTAAGAGTAAAAAAATAATCTTAGAGGCAAAAACTATTGAGATCCACTTTTTTAGGATCCCACCTTAACCACGTGCACGTTTAGTTCAAATGTTTAGAAAAACCATGTGCTAACCGCGCATTAGATACTGTAAAAAAGACCCTCATCTGGCCTTCTAATATGGTCTCTTTATTCGTGCACACACCATTTCCAAGATCTCTACCTCAAACCTGCTATTGCACCCATATTCTCCTAGTATGTCTACATGGTTTGGATAAACCTTGCGCAGCCCATGTACCTCTCCTTTAACCCCCAAAACTTATTTAAAGTTCACCAAACTCTCCCATATTTCTCCATTATACGTAAAATCCATAAAACACAAATAAATTGTTATTTAATAGAAATTGGGGGTGCTATATTCTCCCCAACATTTGTCTTTTAGTCCTCATAAATTTGAAAACCATCCTTTCCCTGAAAGAGTTCTGACCATTGCTCTTTCATTTATTACTCGTGTTCCAAAGTATCTTCCTAAATCTGACCATGTTCTCATAAAACCTACACTAGACCTATTATTTTCCCTTGAAATACTTTCTCTTTCCTATCCACAATCCACACTGGGATGTGTACCAATGAAGCATCCAGATCTAGGTCAACGTGATCCCATATGATCACATGGTTAAGATCAGGTTGATACTTCTTCAACTGAGATCCATGGAACACATTGTGCACCTAACTGAACTATAGTGGTAGGGAAAAATGGAATTCCACCTCTCTAAACCATTTTAGTATCTCAAAGGGCCTATCTATCAAGTTAAAAACTTTACCAGCTTCCCAAAATGACATTGTCTGAGCCTGGGATAAATCCTTAAGAACACATGATCACCCACAGAAAAGGAAAATGGCTGTCAATGATGGTATACATAAGATTTATAACAACTATGAGTTGTATCCATCCTCTTTTAGATTAGATGAATCTTCTCAGTTGTTTCTTGGACAAGTCTCAGCCCGACTAGTGACGTTTCACCTATTTCCACCCAACATAGAGGGTGAGGACAAGGACGCCCATACAATGCATTAAACAGAGCCATATGAATAGAGGCCTAATAGCTATTATTATATGAGAACTCCACTAAGGGTAAGTTATCCTACCATAATCCACCAAAATTTATTAGAGAATCCTGTAACATGTCTTCCAATGTATGTATCATCTGTTCGTATTTCCTATCTATCTAAGGATGATACAACTTTTTCATATTCAACTAAGTGAAAAAAATTTCTATAAGGATTCATAGAAACGTGGTTTGAACCTTATATAATTGTCTTGGACTATTGAATATGGTATTATGGGTCTATTTACCACTTCTTGGATATAGATTTTGGACAGATCCTTCACCATAAGAGTTTCATAAATAGGGATGCAATGTGCTGACTTGGTAAGTTGATCCACTATAACCCATATAGAATCATGTTTCTAAAATGTTATTGGGATACATTTAACCAAAATAAATCAATATCTGATCCCATTTCAACACTGGGATAGGTGAATACTACAACATAACCATTGGTCTCTGATTCTCAACTTTTAGCTGCTGACAAGTTAAGTATCGTGAGATGAATTCGGTCACCATCTTTTTCATGCCTCTCCACAAAAATTGCACCTTATATGCCTTATACATATTTTATGTGTCTGGATGTATGTCCCATATCGAATGTTGGTAATAATGAAGGGGTTTTCATGATAATCCATAGGTACAATCATTCGATCTTTGAAACACAAAGTAGGACTCTCATTAATTTTGCAACCCTCAATGCCCCCCCATTGAGTTTTGTTCTCAAAACCAGGCATTCTTCATCAGATTTTTGTGCCTCCTTGACCATATTTACCAAATATAGAACAAGTATAGCTGAATATAAAATTAAAACATCACCTTGGTCTTCACATTCCACATGAATGTTGGCTAGGACCAACATCAACTGTCATTCATCTGAAGCTTCTTTCAATAACTAGGCATATGACTTCCTGCTCAATGCATATACCACTGAACTCTCTTTTCCTAGTGTATACATCAAGTCAAAGTCAAACATTTGGAGATTCTCCATCCACCTACTTTGCATCAGATTCAAATCTCACTATGAGAAAATGTGTTTCAAACTTTTGTGGTCCGTGAACACATTAAATTTATCACAAAAGAGATATTTATGCCAAATCTGCAAAGCATGGACAACTATAGCTAGTTCCAAATAACGTGTTGGGTAATTATTCTCATGGACTCTCAACTACCTTAAACCATAAGCCACAACATGGTCTACTTTCATAAGAACACACCCCAACCCCGATCCAGAAGCATTATAGTACACAAGATATCTATATCCTTATTCTGGTAAAATCAAGATAGGTTCTAAAGTAAGACAAACATTCATCTCCTATAAAGACATTTGGCATTCCTCATTCCATTGGAATAGATCATTCTTCTTTGTCAATGTTGTCATTGGAGAGGTTATCCATCAGAATTCACACAAAAAGCATTAGTTGTAGCCATCTAGACCAAGAAAACTTTGTATCTCAAAGAAATTATTTGGTGGTTTACACAAAATAACAACTTCTATCTTTTCAAGGTCCACTAAAAAACCTTTTTCAAAAATTACATGTCCATGAAAGAATACCTATTGTTTCCAAAAATCAATCTTTGATAGTTTGGAAATAAAATAGTGACCTCTCAAGATTCCAAACATTGTTTCCAAGTGTTTCTCTTTTTCATCCCTTGTCTGTGAATACACCAAGATTTCATTGAAAAATAAAAAAATAAAAGATTCCAGATATCACTAAAAATATTAATCATCAATTCCATGAAGACCACTGGTTCATTTGATAGACCAAAAGGCATGAATACATATTCGTAATGGCCATATCTACTTCTAAAAGTTGTCTTCGTAATGTCTTCCTTTTGAACGTGCAATTGATCATATCCTAATTTCATGTATATTTTATAGAACCACTGATATCTTCTCAGTTGATCGAAAATATAATCAATGTGTGGAATTATATATCTATTTTTTATAAGAACTTGGTTAATCTTTTGATAATTGACGCATAGTCGATGATTTCCATCAGCTTTCTTTACAAACAAAACAAGGTATTCCTACATGGATGAACTCGGTCAAATAAAATGCCTAATATATAGCTCGTTCAACTAAAATTTAAATTCCCATAACTCTATTGGTTCATTACTCTAATATTTAAGGTAAATAATACTAGTTCTCATAAGAAGATAAATCACAAATTCCACTTCTCTTATAAGAGGTAACCCTGAGAAGTTCTCCAGAAAGACATCTAAAAATTGATCCACTACTACTAGAAAACTTATGTCTTAGATCTCTTATATCAATGCCAAAGTCAAAGCTTCCAATTTGTAAGATATCATTCACATCACAAGTTCCAAAAATCATATTACACCCTTCTTTACGACCTTCTCTCCTTTGAAGAGATGCTCAATACCATCCTCAGTTATGAAACTAACTATCCTCCAATAACAGTCAATGTGAGCCCTGAACATTGTCAGCTAATCCATACTAAGGATTACATCATTTCAATCCATCTACAACATCGAGAAGTCCCATTTCAAGTTAGCTCCATCAACCATTATAACACATGCTCTACACACAAAGGCTTGACATTCTATTTTTCTGAGAGAACTTTGTAGTTTTATCTCAAAAGGCGTCATTTCATATTTTAAACATAGTTGGTTAACAACATGAGAAGTAATGAAGGAATGTGATTCATTGGTATCAAATAGTACTTAAACAAAGGTAGAATTTGAAAGAACCATACCTCTCACCATAGATGGTTCAACCTAATTTTCCACAATCATCTTCTCAGTTCCATATAGTTTCTTCATCATTGTACTCAGCTATTTTTTACCTTGCTAATATTTCCCTTGTTAAGGAGTCATGGTATTATGAGAATCACCATGGCTAAATTCGTTATACTGAAGAGACTGATGCTACTGGCATTGTCTTGTCGAAGCATACGATGCTTGAAATGCCTAATAAATTTTTCAAGCACCCAATATCGATGCACTATGACAAAATCTCTTAAGGTGTTCCGTATTGTAGAAATTATGGAATACTTTTAGTGGTGTTGTAAACTCCCTCTATATGTGGTAAAAGGAACCACATTGGTAGTATCTTTTTTGGATCTTTGGTTGTGGATAAATATTTACCAATCCAGTTATTTGATTCTGATTCTTGTTCCCACCTTGGAAATAGGTGTCTCTCTTTCGCTTTCTCCTAGTATTTGAGTTTCCACTTTTTCTAGTAGGGATCATCATACTTCCTCCTCCCATATCTTCTGAGATATATCACTCGGCCACTGCCTCTTTGTTCACCATCTCTGTGTATTCTTTAATACAGAGAAACGCAATATTCCATTGAATTTCTTATCTTATCCCTTATTCAAAGATGTATGCCTTTAAGGACGCACTTTCCACAACATCTGGTGAAAATTATAATAAATTAATGAATTTAGCTGAATACTTAGTGACATAGATATTCTATTACTTCATGCTAAATAATTATTTCATCCACTAGATCTTGAACGTGTGAGGATAGAATTTTTTGTTAAACAATTCCTAAAAATCCTCCCAAGTATGTATTTGATCTGCTTTATCATGAACTACTAGTTTCCACCAATAGTGTACAATATCCTCAAGCATATACATCTCCAACATCACTTTTATCTCCATTGTTGTGCTAATAAAATCAAAGATACAATTCATCCTACTGAGCCACACCTCCACCTCCTCGGGTTCAGAATCACCCTGGAAGATGGGTGGATTATGCTTCATGAACTAGAAAGAGTGATATATGTGCCTTGGCTCATCCCTCTGGTTCCCTATGTCCATATCTTGAAACACTTCGATAATACTTAGAACTAGTTCTTGGTTCACATGTGGCTCAGGTTTAACCACATTCTCTACAACTTCATTTGGTTAGTTCCTATGATGCCTATCAAGTTCTATTTTCTAAACGAACAACAAACTTTGTAAGTCTCCCAATCTAGAAATTGATGGCTTAACATTTCAAATTCTATTAAATCATCAATCACAACATTGTTTTCCAAAAACAAATTTTTCCAGGTTCAATCATTTTTGAAAAACTATTATTTCTTTTGAAAATCAACCTATTTTCAAAATATAATAATCATTCCCTTTTTTCAAAGTGTTTAATTTGAAAATAATTCTGCATTTTTAAAAAAAATGCCATTTTCACACAATCAAAAACCATTCCTCCATATTAAATATGCAATTCTAGTGGGAAGTCATTCCTCTACAATGCATGACATGCTTGCCTCATTGGATAAACCCATAACAATGAGATTATGGTATCCTATAAGTGTCTCCAAATCACTAATGTACCCAACACCCTGGTAACTTGATGTTTATCATAAACAGGTTAGCTACATCCTTTTATTCTATATATTTCAAGTACTGACAATACTACTACATTATAAGATCACAACCCAAGGAATAGACAAGGATGAATAACTCCAAGACCAAAAAAGTGAAAACTTCTTGTTAGGAAAATACCGAACAAGATGATACCATTTGTAATGACCCTCTAATGCTCAATCAGTTGAGCATACAATGAGTCATTACTTTGCATTAAGTGACACCCACAAGATGCAAAAGGCTGAAAATAAATTTTTATGAGTCTCAAATACAAGTGGGGTCTGATTTACCCTTTAAAAAATAAACCATTAAACCAAAAAACCATAACCAAACCATTCACTAAATGATGCATAAACAAAATCAGTACAACACAACTAATTTATTCATATCAAACCCACTCCAAAGTATGAAATAGTGGAAGTCCAAAAAATTATCAAATTAAATAGTGGAAGAACAACTAAAGACACCCAAAAGACCACAAGACTCGATGTTTCACAATCTATAAGCTCCATAATCCCCAAACAACCCATGTATCATGAGGTGGTGCTAAAAACACGTGATACATTACCTTTTCCCATGTCCTGGAAGATAGAATTAGAAAAATCACCAAAGTTCCAAAGCAGGGGTGAGTATAACACTCAATAGGTTTTCTCTAATTACTTCCCTACTCATGACACTAGGATATAAGAGTTATCAATATTTACATAAAACGGTTTTTATGAAAAAATTTCTCAAAACATTTTATAACTAAATATAAACAAGTTTCTAAAACCATTTATAACCAAATGCATACAAGTGCAACTGAACCCAATTTTCTAGCAAGTTATTTTTCTATAAAATAACTAAACAATGCTTTATATACATTTCTAAAAATTCCTTTGGAATACCCAATCCATTACACACATCCACATAACCAACCATGAATGCTACGCGATGATAGTCCCATACTCATAAGTAGTTTCATATTGATCTACCAAGTCATCACAACAAAATCGTATAACATGTGACATTAACCACTTAGAATTGAGTGCAAGGACATATTTAAAACAGGACCCATATATTCAATGTGAACTCACACACCAATATGCCCAAGGATCATGCTAAAGAGAATCCTTTTCAATATAATCACATTTTTATTAAGGACCGTTTTTTATCAAAACCATTTCAATACCAAACCATTTAAATAAAACACTATTTTTATTGAAGACCATAATTCCATCAAACCATTTATCAAATAAATAAATACATAATTTAAAATTACCATTTTAAATTCATGAAACTAAAACAATGTTCATAAAAATTTATCCATATTTCATAAATCTACCAAAAAGGATAAATCATCACTAAATAGATATATTCCATGTATCAAACCAAGATTTCATAATAAATCTTATAAAATTTCTTCAATTTGAAACTAATTAAATCAATTATATCAAGTGGAGATGATATTGAATCCACCTACCTCAAGGTTTTCATGAAACTTGATAATGGATGATGAATGCTCAAGAAAATCAGGTTGATTCTTCAAGGAACCACCTTAGATCTCTTATCCTAGAAAGATTAGGACCAAATCTCAACTTATTTTTTATTGAAACTTATATATCTACCTGTAATAGGTGTATATATGAGAAACCAAGTGTATAGAAGAAGTTTATCTAAGTAGATCTAAGAAACTGGTCATAAAAAATGAAGAATGATCACATACCTAAAGAATCCGGCCTCAAATCACCAAGGGAAACATTAATATTGACTCCAAATCACTTGGGAGAGGTTCTTCTATCTTCAAGGAAGATGAATCTCTTATTAGGGCTACTTAAGAGAAAAATTGAGCTACTTAGAGGAATAAATGTGTGAGATCCACTTTTTTAGGATCTCGCTTCAATCATGCGCACAGTTAGTTCGCATGGTTAGACAAATCCTACGCTAACCATGCATTAGCTACTTTCTAGATAGACCCTCGTGCGACCCCCTCATATGGTCTTCTTAACTGTGTGCATGCCGTGCTGAAGCTCTCTACCTCAAGCCTTCTATTGCGTAGGTTTTCCCCTAGGATGTCTGTACTGTTTGGATAAACCAAGCGTAGCCTGTGTGCCTCTCCTTTAGCCCCGAAAACTTATTTAAAGCTCACCAAACTCTCCCATATTTCCCTATTATAATTTATATCCATAAAAACACAAATAAAGGGTTACTTACCAAAAATATGGGGTACTACATTTATAATATGGTATTTTACTTATAATGTATATATACGATAAATTTAAAGGTTTACTTACTGGAAACTTGGGGTACTACATTAGTAATAGTGTATTATACTTATAATGTATTTATACGGTAAATTATTGTATTTCACTATTCCAACAAAATTCAAATATTTCATAAAAATCCCAAAAATTCACTATAACCATTTTTTGATGTTTGTAACTCAAAAATGGACCCCATTATATCAAAATAACTTCCCAAATATAATAAATTTAATTTTTAATTAAAATCATCATTTACATGAAAAATATAGTCTTTAAAATTAAAACTGATTTTATAACACCTTGAAAATTAACAAAGGTCTCATTAAATTATCCTAAAATAATGGGGAAAATTATTGATTTAGGAATACATTTTATTAAAATTAATTTTCTTTTAAATAAAATTATTAATTAAAAAATTGTAATTAAATATTTCTTACTCATAGAAATACCAACACTTAATTATTAATTTTTTAAATATTCTATTTCATTTATAAGGTGCTTAAATTTTATTTATACATTCATGGGTGAGGTTATTATTCATAAGGGTCGTATTACTATTCATAATGGTACATTACTATTCATAAGGGTGATATTACTATACATAAGGCTATGTTAATATTCACTAAAAATTAAGTTGATCCTATAAATCTTTAAATATCTTACTGAACACAATCGTATTTGTCATTTTTTAAAAAATCTATTCACAGAGGTGGAAAAATTAAGTTTCATGGCTAGGTTATAACTATATTGGTAAGATAATTATAATAACAATGTGTTGTTTCTCATAGAATCGGTGTTTTTTGAATCACATTTTCTATTAAATTTATTTGTAAATTCTTGGGGTGTTACATGGGGCATTATAGTTGGTATCATAGAAAGTTTAGAATCATCCTTGTAAAGTAGATTTAAAAAAATATTAGGGGTCACAACCCTAAGATATACATTGAGGATAAGTATATAATAACATCTTAAATTTTTTTAAGGTAGAGGTTTTGTGGGTATTTCAAGCAATATATCCCTATCTGGATACTATAAGTAGACATGGTTTAGGAACAGATATACATAGGAGTAACGACTCAGACAAGGTGTTTCATGCATGACTCGGGGTAACCTGGTACATAACAATGAGATTTACTGTGCGCCTAGTTTGAAACTCCTGGGGATACACTTAGAATAATTCAAATTCTCTTTACCTACTATTTTGAAGGATTTAAATGTAAACATGCCCCCAAAGTAACCAAACTTTTTATTTACGATGAATTTATGTTTAGAGTAATATCATATTTGAAATTCATGATTTTACAAGATAATCCATTATATTCCATTTTTTATAAATGGTTCTTAGAAGGATGAATGGTGTCAATACTCATGGAAAATATAGAGATTTCCCCACTGAGGAAACCAATATAGCTGGTATTGTAATAGAGAAAATTAGGTAAATATTAGGGAAGATTAATTGGTTTATAAAAAATAACCTAGCTCGAATGGATCAACTTATTCCATAGAGAGAATATCTTATTTTGGATCACTTTATTCGATAGAATCCCCCATTTTTTAGTGGGACTAGTAATCCAATTGTAGCTGATTAATGGATTAAGTCTTAGGAGAGATATTTACATCCTTAGAATGTAGTGAAATGTAAATGGTAACACTTGCGGTCTATTGTTTACAAGGTGATGTTGATCAGTGGTGGTCTCTTATCCAGAATAAAAGATGGGTAGAATAAATTAAACTCATGGAATAGAGGACTCTTAAAGAGATATTATTTGATAAATACTTACCTCATGATCAATTCATTAATATGAATAGAAATTTTCATATCTTAAAAAAATGGAATAAGTGGGTGTTGAAAATTTTGAAGCTACCTTTACAAGGTAATCTATGTATTCTATGTATTATATACGCTATATAGAGTAAAAAAACAAACCACTTCTTTGAAGGTATTAAGCCATATCACCGAAGGGAACTAGTTTATCATAATTTTTCGTCATAAGAAGTAATATTTTTATGCTCCATCAAGATGGAGAAGAAATTATCAAGATCCAATGAATTCCAAGGAAACCTAGAGAAGAAGAGGCCTTCTAAGCACCAAGAAAATAACAATGTTTCAAACAATAATATGACGATGATATTCCCATCATGTAATGAATGTGGAAAGAATCACTTTGGGAAATTCTTGAAGGGAATGGGAGTTTGTTATAAATGTGGATAAGGAGGTCATCGTGTTAATGAATTCAAGGGGAAGAATGAAAAAAATAATATTCAACATTACAACTACAATGAGATGGGGTTCTATGCAAACAAATTCCCTAAGTGTCAATGGAATCCACCGTAAAAGAGGATAAGGGGAGATTGCCAAGCTTTTGCAACCACTACAATGTAAGTGGAAGTACCAAATGATGTGGTGGAAGGTACAAAAATCATATCCTCAAATTTAGTCAATGCATTATTTGATTCTGGATCATCTCACACTTTTATATATACTGAGTTTACTAAGAAAATTAGGCACTTATCTATTGATTTAATAAGGGAGTTGTCAGTCAAAACTCCTAAGGGAAGTATCATTTCAAAAAATATTTTGTAGTAGATTCCCATTATGAAACATAAACATTCCTTATGTGCTTACCTTATAATCATACATATGGTTTACTTTTATATAATCCTCATTATGGACATGATCTCAAAATCTGATGCAAAAATTTATTGCAAGAGGAATGAAATTACAATTTTTGTGGAAGATGAAGAATCACACATCTTTATAGCATAATCTTCCTCACATTATTCTTATCTATATCCATATCCATTAGATATACTAAATAAAAATTAATAGGGAATAATATCAAAAAACATCTAGTCATGAAGGAGTTAATATTCAAATTGATGGTGTAACTATTGTGTGGGAAAATTTGATGTACTTCATCAATATTTACATGGACATCCCCTAGAGCATGAAGTTGATTTTTCCATTTATTTAGTCCCTGATTTAATTCCAATATCAAAGACTCTATAGAATGGCCACTATGGAATTGGTGGAATTTACGAAAAAACTAGAGGATTTGGGTAATAAGGGATTTATTCGCCCTATTGTTTCACTATGGGGATCCCTAGTCCTATTTGTTATAAGAAATATGGATCCATGATGTTATGCATTTATTATAGAGAAATCAATGAAATTTCGATAAATAAAAATTATCTTATATCTCGCATTGATGAACTTTTTTATCAAATTCACATAGACCAATATTTTTCAGAGATTTATCTTTCTTCTTGTTATCACCAATTTTTAGTAAAGGATGAAATTATAAAGACAACTTTTCAGATAAGTTATGGACATTAAAAGTTTACAATAATTTTATGGACTTAATGAATAGAGTATTCAAGGAATATCTTGACAAATTTTTTGTTCTATTCATTGATTATATTCTGCAAAATTCAGAAATCGGTGAGGACCATTAGTATCACATCAGGATTTTCTATGAAACACTTATAAGGGAAGAGTTATATGATAAATTCAAAAAATTTGATTTATGGCTTCAATAATTCTATTTTCTTGGTCATTTTTCTCTAAATATGGAATATCAGTTGATCTTGAAAAGAAAAAGGCAGTCATAGAATAACCTATGCCAAAAAAAACCGACATACCATTTTCTTTTGGATTGGTATGCTACTATCTGTGGTTCATTCAAAAAATTTCCAAATTATCCAACCCATTAATCAAGCTTACACATAAAGGGGTTAATTTTGTCTAGAAAAAGGAATGTGAATAATTCCTTGATTTACTAAAGATAAGATTAGTCAGTGCTCTGATTTTGACTCTACCATCTGGGAGTGATGGGTTTTTCATATATAGTTATGCATAAAAAAGGTACTTAGTTGTGTCTTAATAAAAAATTATATTGTTATTGAATATGAATCAAGGAAATTGAGGACTCATGAATAGAACTACCCAACCCATAATTTGGAGTTAGCAGTTGTAATCTTCATTTTAAAAATATGGAGACATTATCTCTATGGTTAACGATTTGAGATATAGATTGATCATAAAATCTTGGAATACATATTCTCATAGAAATAACTCAATATGAGACAAAGGAGATGCCCTGAGCTACTCAAGGATTATGTTTTCTCAATACACTACCACCCAAGAAAAGAGGATAAGGTAGTGGAAGTAGAAAATAGAAAGGATCAGGGAGTTCTAACCCATATTAGGATTGATAAGGATCCAAGGTATATGGATCTTGTAAATATGGATACAGGAATTTCTATGGAAGTGGATACATTAACCATTTTTTAAATTATTACAAAACTATCCTAATTAGAGAGGAAAAATAATTTTCAATCTGATGATGAGGACTTTCAGAAGAAAATTAACGTTGTGAAGGATATAAAATTAGTAAACTTTGTTTGTGAAGATGGTGTTTTCATGTTTTGAAATAGTCTATGAATTCTATATATACCTGATCTAAAAGGGTAATTATTGTATGATTCCCATAGATAAAACTACTCTATACACCCTAGAATCACAAAGATGTATTGGGGATTGGAGGAACATTTTTTGTGGGATAGCATGAATTAGGTAATTGGTGATTTTCTATCTAGATTCTTTGTTTGTAAACAAGTGAAAGATGTGAGGCAACATCCTAAAGGAGCCATGTAACCTCTCCCTATCCCTATGTAGAAATTGGATGAAATTATCATTGACTTTGTCACTGACTACCAAATACTCCTAGAAGGAATAACACATTATGGGTTATTGTTGATCACCTAACCAAATATGATCATTTTGTTTTCCTAAGAGAATAGATTCATCATGATAACATCACAAGCCTATATATTAATGATGTTTCATGACTTAATGTCACACCACTATCCATTGTTTCTGATCTAGATCCCCAATTTACATCGAAATTCTGGATAAGTCTCTTGAAGGCTCGAGACACTGAGCTTCATTTGAGAACTACCTACCATTCCCAAACTGATGGATAGTCTTGAAGAACAATTAAAACAATGGAATATATGTTGAGATCAGGTTTATTAATCTTTCAAGGAATGTGGTATTAGTACTTACCATTGGTAATGTTTTCCTATAAGAATGGTTTCCATTAAAGTAATCAGACGGGGTCATATGATGCATTATATGCCAAGAGATTTCATACTACAAATTTTTGTGATGATGTTGGTGAAAATAAACTTATAGGATCATAAATTGTTTCAGAGATGATGATAAAGATAAAGGTAATTCAAGCTCATATTAAATCTTCTCAAAGTAAGAAAAAGAGTTAAGTTGATAATCGAAGGAAATATTTAGAGTTTTAAGTGGGAGATCATGTTTTCTTGGGAGTATCTCCATGGAAGGGTGTTATCAGATTTGGTAAGAAGGGGAAACTGGGTCCTAATTACATTTTACCATTCAAAATTCTTGAAAGTGTTGGAGTCGTTGCTTATCTTTTTTCATTACCGCCAAATCTATCAGGGTTTCATGATGTGTTCCATTCATCCCTACTAAGGAATTACATATCAGACCCAATGCATGTTCTCAACACTGATTATTTTTATTCAGAACCTAAAAATTCATATTATGATGAACCCATCTAGTTTCTTGATACCAGAGAGCAAGTATTGAATAATTGGATTCCTCGTATGGTAAAAGTTCTCTCGAGAAATCACAAAATGGAAGAAGAAACATGGGTACAAGATGATTCAATGAAGGAGAAATACCCATATATCTTTGAAGTAAATTTACTTAAAATATTTATGAAGAAATTTTGGTATGAGGTAATAATGTATCACCCCAAGACTTTACCATGTTTTCTTTTAGATTTTGTTGATAACTTTACAGTACACACAACCCCCGATTTAAACAGGACACTGCTTAATCACATTTTGAACAATCAATAAAATAATAATTTTGTTAGACAGTTTATATAGAAAATTTATATAATATTTATCCACTATAATATTTTTACACTTATATAATATATTTTATAGGCATAAAATAAGAACTAACTCAATAAAAGACATAAAATACAAAATTTTAAACATATATTTTTACCGTATTTTGATGGGTAAACCTATTTGATAACAATTTTTGAAAATTTTATAAAATTAATATATAAAATTAAACATAATATTTGGAATAGAAACATAAAAATTATCTTATATTTATTTTTTGTATTTTTTGTAAGGTATTATTTTTTAATGAATGATGAAAAATACTGAAATTTAATCATAAACTACTTTTTTATCTAATTTATTTTTAAGGTTAAAATATACTTTTAATTGGTTTTTAAGTTTAATTAGATTATATTTTTATAATTTAGTACAATTAAGGTCATTTTAATCATTATAACTTTCAAATTGACTATAAAAACAAAGCAAACATTATAATATTTTTACATTAGAAACCCAACTTGTCATCCCATCTGTGGGATTAATTTTGATTTTATTTCAGCCACTTTTGTGATTGTAAATTGGGAAAATGGATTCCACATTTGGAATCATAATAATTTATAATGTCGAATAAGGTCAAACTATTTTTTTACCAAAAATTATAGTGAAATTAATTAATATTAATTACAACTATTAAGTTACAATTAAGCTTTATAAGGGACCAAACCATAACCTTCATGCCCAAAAAGACCTATACACTTGTAAAAAATATATTTTAAGGCCATATTTAAACTTTATACTCACTTGGATCTAATTTGGAAAATTATTTATCCTCTTTCAATAAAAAATATGGGTGGGGTTCCTTTCTTTTAAAATATTACAAGAGTGTCACTCCTCCTCCATTATAAAAGGCCTCATTCCCTTCCACTTCCCTACACCTATAAAACCACTTTAAGTTTAGAAAAAATATATCCAAATAGATCCAAAACATCCCTCAATTCCTCCTTGAATCATCTCTTTGTGCAGAAACAAATCCAAGGAAGGATTTTGGTTCCAACCAAATGGAGTCACTTGAATTGAGAGGTAACCTCTTTCCTAAATCTCATTAATTTTAGTTCCATTGTCCACTCCCTGAATTCACATTATTCCATGATAATATAACAAACAAAGTATCATAAATATACTAGTATGTTTTTATATTAATTTTTCAACCTTAGCTTACACACACATCTATCTAATTGGTAACGAACATTTTTTTTACGTGTACAGCGGACTACCGCCTCATGAAACGATGATTGGTCATTTCTCCTTTACCACCTATCATTGTTGTCGTTATGGTGGAAACTATAATTATATTTATTATATATAATATTTATTATGTGTTTATACTTCTTTAATTATTTTACAACACATATCCCTATACTTTCCATTTTTGTAACAACGATAACATCATCTATGGAAGTGTGGACTACCGGCCCCTAGAATTGACGTGATTCATTCACAATAAACATGGAACATATAAAGGATAATTTTAATAAACATATGTGAGATATATTAAATAAATAGGCTACATGTATATACATATCATTAACATTTCATTCTTTTAAAATGTGATAAATAAATGAAGGTAGTGTTCATGCATACATACGAACTACCGTCTCCATGAACGGTGCATTTCATTACATATATAAAAACATTATGGATTATTATATATACATATATAAGGAATATATATGATATTAAAATAATGTTTTACATTCTATATATGATTAAATAATGATATATTTATTAATAACAATAAATAAGAAGTTAAAACATACTCGACAAACTAGGCAATTAACACATAAAATAGTTGAAACGATGAATGGTTATTAACAAATGGGTAATGAGGTATTATAAGAGGATAATATATGATATTATAAATACTAATATAGTTATTTTATAAGTTATTAACATATTTTAAACCAATATATAGTAGTATAAATACCAAATGATAAAAGGAAGGTTAAGGTAAGGGATTTCGTCTTAATTTACTTTCCAAAGAGACTTATTTTTATTATGCACCAATTCTCTTTTATTTGGTTTATATAATAACCTTTGACATATTATATCATAAATATAAATATTCTTGTTATATTTTAAGTTTCATTTAACACACTGGGAATTATGATTTAAATGTTTCAATGTGGTATGGGACACATTGGAATGTTTAAATATTAGATTTTCTCGGGAATGTTTCAATGTCAAAAAACCTTGTTGTTACTTATACTCTTATGAGGTATTATTGATAAATACATATTATTTATGGATAGTTGATAAGAAAAATTATTTATTTATTATATGATGAATGAATTAGACTGGTATGACATGGGTGGGGCTTGGTTATTAATAGCCCCTAGATGCATCCGCTGTCTCATGAGATGAATAATTTGGCCAAATCATATAGTTTGTTGCCCTATATGTTGTAAATCATATTCTGAAAGGTCTTGATAGTAAAGATATAATGTACTTAGGAAACATGGAATCTAATAATTAAGCATTTCCTTTATTTATTTTTAGTTATTTTTCATCCATGAGATTTTGTGTCCACATATCTACAAATACATTTCATTTTTAGTTCATTGATTAAATGGAATACGTTTTAGTTTTTTACCTTTACATATTGATTTTTCCTTATCTAGTTATTTGAATAGAATGTGTTATAAATTATTTACATTTCCATGTTAATTCATTCATATTGATTCATTATTGATTCCTCTTACTTAATTTTACTGGGCATTTGAGCTCACCCTTATTATGTTTCATTCCCCACGTTATGAAGAAGAAATATTTCAATATTCATTCTTGCATGCAGTTTATTTCATTTTATTATATAAGATGTTTTATCTTGTTTTTACAATGTATTATGGGTATCATGTATGTAATTTAGCCTTCCAATATTGTTAACTGATTTGTCCTTCGGGATTTCTTTCCCTGTAATAATGCCAATGTAATAAGATAATGTATCAGCTATGGGCTTTTGGGATTGGGGTGTTACATGGATTTCTAAAACTGTGTAAAAATATCTTTCCTTGAAACATAAAGGTTTATATAATCATTAAATTTTGACATAGGGTCTCGAAGTATGGAATTTCATGAAACCAATGGATAAAACTGTTATTGACGATAGAAGTGGTGTTGGATTCCATGTTACTCACTTTTTATATAGGTTATTCTGGACCATGTATTGTAGGAATAACAGCAAATATATTTTTACTATAAACCACTAATGAACCCCTATTTAAAATCTAGTCACCTCACTCAGCCCTATCAGTATGGCTCACTCGACATGGCCAACATAGCCCACTCATACTGGCCAATGTGGATAACACCAATCACCTCAATGAGAAGAATGTGGATTATCCAATTTATTATAGAATAAGTATTTAGAATTAACTATGTAGAAACTCCAAGAAATATAGAATAAATAACATTGTAGAAACATATACCATGAAATTATGGAGTTTAGTTAGAGTCACATATAATTAACCAAGAATAAGTCACATGCACGAACTTTTGTATAAGTGCCTAGTATTTTGTAGAGAGTGGTAGACGATGTGGGTGTTTAACATGGGACAAGTGAGATGTATGAAAAATAATCCATTACATCATGGACAATAAAATCTAGCTTCAAGGCCCCAATATAATAATAATGTGGTGGATTTAAGAGGACATTGTGCTATAATATCTTCCACCAGGTGGGATCTGGGCTTCAATCCATATTTACATTTACATGATTACTTAACAACCATTGGTAACTTTTAAAAAATAAGAACAAAATGAGGGGAGGGTAGCAGTGTGCAAGATTTAATCCCTAAACTTTTTTATAAAAAAAAATATTATCAAATTAATCATGGAGGTGGGTGGGTCTTATTGAAAAAAATGGAATAAGCTCTATGGAAACCCATATTAAATATATTTGTATGTCCCCACAAACCCTAGGATGATGGGTCCCCTCAACAGTGGCACCATTAATGGATAGGGGTGGGTATGGTGGGTATGAGTCTTTTAAAAAGAAAACAACCAACTTGATGATATGGTAAGTTGTAATGAGAATTCATTGCACAGAGAGAATCAGAACAAGGAAATGTGTGAAAAAGATAAACCATATTCCCCCAATGGAGACCGTAAAGCAGTAAATCCAAGAAGATGGAAAATTTGGCTATTTAGGAACCTTGTTATAATGATATTCTCTAATTTGAAAACAAGCAACGAGAGGGGAGGAGAAAAAATGACATACCATTTATTTGAGGCTTGATTTGTCCGAGAGAAGGTCAAGGGGGAGCAGTTGTGGCACTGGACATCCGTGAGAGCTTGAGCAGCACGACAAAAATCTGTTCAGTAAGGGTTATTTTTAATAGATTGGGGATGTTTTTACTAGCACATCCAAAAAATCACGAGTAAAGAGTGGTTTTATCACCACTAAAATAATTAGTGCTCATAAAAATAGCTTTTATTAGGGATTATATAGCGTTGATAAATATTTATAATGATAATTATAATTATAAACAAATATACTTGTAAATATATTAATAAATATTTTTCTACATTTATAAATGTAATAATATCATTATATATATTTTTCTAATTATATAAATATTAAATAAATATACTAAATAAATTCATTATTTAAATATATTTATTATAAATTAATAATTATTTAATAAATAAAATTATTTATTTATAATCATATAAACACTTTTTAATAAATTATATATTTTTTTATAATTATAAATATATAATTTAATAAATATAGTAAATATACATTTATGAATATATATATTTGTAAATATATTTATAATTAATTATTATAAATATATTTATATTTATATTATTATATATAACTATATAAATATATATATATATATAATATATATATACTTAATATATTCATTATTTAAATATATTTTTTATAGTGTTATAATTATAAATATATTTGCATCAGTATATATATTTATATCATTATATATATTTATATTCTTATATATATATATATATATAAGGTTTTTATGGGTATAATTACATTAAACATATACACACCACACACACAGGCTGGAAGGGTAGGTCATAGCCCCCCCCCCCCAAGGGATAGCCCACCCATTAAGCCATATTAATTCACTACATGGCCTGAAGACTGAATGGGCATAAAGTTATATATATTTATATCATAATATATATATATATCATTATATCTATATATATATATTTAATAAATTCTTATAAAAATATATAGTAAATATATTCATTATTTAAATATTTTTATTGTAATTTTATAATTATTTAAAAATACAATTAATTATTTATAATTATATATATATCTTTAAATATTATTTATTTATTTAAAAATATAAATATAGTAAATATATATATAAAAATAAATATATTTGAAAATATATTTATAATTATTAATTTATAATTATAAATATATTTATATCATTATATATATTTATTTAATTATATATATATACCATAAATATATATAAATATAAATATAAATATAGTAAATATATTTATTATTTAAATATATTTATTACAATTTTATGATTATAAATATATTTATATCATTATATATATTATATCATTATATATATTATATCATTATATATATTTATATCATTATATATATATAAGGTGGGTTATATTAATATGCATGCTATAAGAAAATGGTTTGGGGACTCGACCCTGCGACTAGTGCCCCACACCCCAGCCCCCTTCCACCCCAACCTCTTCTAGGGGTACTATTTATATAATTATATATATATAATAAATATTTATAATTATAAATATAATTATAAATTTACATATAGTATATATATTCATTTTTTAAATATATTTATTGTAATTTTATATTTATTTAAATATATAAATATCTATTTATAATTATATTAATACATTTCTCAAAAAGATAATATTTATTTATTTATAATTATAAATATATAATTTTATAAATATTGTAAATATAGATTTATAAATATATTTATTTATAAATATTTATTTATAAATATATTTTTAACATTATTAAGGAATATATATTCTTAAATGCATGAATTTTAAAAATAAGTAAAATTGAACAATTAAATAAGAGTACACTTTTAATTTTTTTGAAAAAATGGATAAGTTTTATTAACTAAATAAATTATTAACAAAAATGGATATATATTAGATTGAAGATGAATACATATTAAAAATATTAACACAAAGTAAATAAGTATGTATAAATAAATATTATTAAATTATTAAATTCCAAAAATATTAAAAAAATTAAAAATATAAAAAATAAAAAATAATAATAACTATAATATTATTAAAAAATAATAATTTTTTCGATATAAAAAGACAATATATTAAAAATATTTTGTTACTAAATTGAAATTATAAAATTAATATTAAAATTTGAATAAATTACCTAAATAATATATATATATGATTCTATATAAGATTTCTTTAATCTAGTAAATGTTCATGTGAGTGAAATTATTTGGTATATATATACAAGTTTGATATATGTTAAATTGAACAATGACATTATATAAGATGTAGCATATATTAATGAATTAAATAAGAAGAAAAATGAATAAAATTTTAAAAATGAATAACTCTTATTAATTATATAGATAATTTTAATGAAGATAAAAATTAATATTGATATATGTAAAAAGGAAATGAATACGTGTAATTATATAAATTAAAATGATATTAAGAACATTATATGTTAATTAATTAACATAAATTAATAAATATTAGAAATGATAAAATTATGAACATATTGAATAATGAAAAATTGAAAATGAATAAATTACAAAAATATTTAAAAAAATCAAGATTATTAATGAATAAATATTATTAAAAATTAATAAACTCCAGAAAAATATTAAAAAGTATTATATAGTATAATATTGAATAAAAATATAAAAATTGATGAATTTACTGATTATAAACATTATATATATTTAAT
Organism: Viscum album; assembly: GCA_963277665.1. NCBI lineage: Eukaryota > Viridiplantae > Streptophyta > Magnoliopsida > Santalales > Viscaceae > Viscum > Viscum album. The sequence goes on along the minus strand of OY728131.1, from coordinate 1,219,670,388 downwards.
ATATTATGTTAATAAATATAATTCCAAAATGAATATTAAAAATTGAATAAATTATCGAAATATTATGTTTGTCTGTGTTAAATATAAAAATAAGTTAATTACATATATGTATGTGTGAAATCATTGTAACACACATTTGATATATCTTAAATTGAAAAATCAAACTTTATTCAATTAAAAGTCCATTACTCAATACAATTAGTCAATATTTTAAATTAATATTAATTTTTAATTATAAACCATTCTTTAGTAAATATATGAATGTAAGAATAAATATTTTTTATTATATAAATCATGTTTGAATAAATATCATATATATTAATATATATATATATATATATTTAAATATATATATCAATATATTTCTATATAAATGTATTAATGAATAATTATGAATAAAAACAATTAAAAATGAATCAGAAATTATTATGTTTTTAATTATTACATTTTATTCATTTTATATATTTATATTTAAAATATATTATTTATTAATCATTAGAATTAATATATATATATTAATTTTCTTCATTTTTATTAATAATGTTTTCATTAATATCTTTTTTAATTATTTTTTAATTTATTCTTTTTTAATTTTTTTGATTAATTGCTACAATTTATTAATTTTATATATCTATATTTAATATATACTATTTATTAATATTTATAATTTATATATATATATATATTAAATTTATTATTTTTCATTATTAATTATTTAATTAATTAAATATTAAATATTTTTAAAGTTACACAATTATTATTTTTATTTTTATTTATTATTTTAAATTATTATTTTTTATATCTATATATAATATATACTATCTATTAATATTTATAATATATATATTATAAATTATTTAATTAATAAAAAAAATTAATATTTTTCAAATTTATTCTTTTTTAATTTTTTAAAATTATTTCTATTTTTTAATATTTTTAATACTTTTATTTTTTATTGGTTTTTACTAATAAAATTAGGGCATGGACCATGGAGGGTTGTTTCATTGTTGAGATTGGTAGGTCGGGTCATGTAGGACCAGGCTGGGTGTATGACAGTGGGCCAAGGCATAAAGGAAGTTGAGGGTGGGATGAGGACTACATGGGCTCGTGATCGAGCCCATATATATATGTGCAGAGTGTATGTTGGAGTTAATCCCCACAAAAGCTTCTAAGCTTGGTATGTGGTGTAATCATATATAAAGAAGTGGTCTCACTTGTGTTATATCGATGTGGGACCCCCGCACCATTGAGACCATTTTCAGTCCGAAAAATAATGTGCTGATAAAGGGTACCTTTTATCAGAGCTTTCTTTTTCTAATAAAAGGTACCCTTTACCAGTATTTTTTTAGCACTGATAAAGGCAGCCATTACCAACGCGTTTTACTAGTGCTGATAAAGGCAAGCATAGTATATTGCATGTTTAGTAGTAGTTTCACCTTAAACCTCATTCCTTTAATAAGGCTATTGATGATCAAAATTGGATACTTCTCATATAAGAGGATTTGAACCAATTTTCAAGGAACAACATTTGGAATCTCATTGAACAACCTGATAATCATCCAATTAATAGTTCTAAGTGGGCTTTTAGAAATAAAATTGATTGTTAAGGAATTATCATTTGTAACAAGGATTTACTTTGTGCTAAAGGATATATCAAGAAGAATGTATTTTCACATATTTAATGGATATAAACCATTTGAATCCTATTGGAATTCTCTGCTCATTTTAATATTAAGATTTTTCAATTGGATTCCAAAAGTGGTTACCAAAATGGTTTAATATTAAAAATGTTTTTGTTGAACAACAACTCTATTATGAAAATTCATATTTTTTCAAACCTTTTTTTTCTAGTTAACCAAATATATTTAGGGTTTAAAACAGGCCTTGTGGGTTTGTTTTGAGTGGTTAAATAAAATAATTTTATCCATTTTTTTTAAAATGTGAAAATATGATTCCACTATTTATATTACACATTTTTGAAATAATTTATTAATCATTAAAATTTATTTAGAAGATATTATTATTTTTACTTACTAAATAAATTTTTTGACATGAATTTTTTGATTTAATAAAGAAAAGGTTTGATAAAATTTTATGGGAGAACTCAAATTCTTACTTGGTTTTAAAATTTCTCAAAATTATGATAGATATTTTTAAAACCAGACTAAATAAACTAATGAAATTCTAATAAAGATTGAAATGAATAATACTAAGTAAATTTAAACACTTCTGACTACAATTTGTAATATTTCATTGGATGAATCCAGTAAATTGGTCAATAACAATATCATTTGGAGTATGTTTAGATTTTTTTTCTTTACCTTACTATAGCCCAAGAAGACATCTTGTTCAATGCATGTTTTTTTGCTCATTTTATATAAAATACAAAGTAATATCACTTAAAATATCCCAAAGGGATTTTTATATATTTTAAAAGAACTAAAAAATATTTATTTTCTATCCCAATGAGTCCCATTTTGAACTTATTTTTTTCAATTTTGAATTTATATGATTCCAACTAGATATGAAATTTTCTAGTGGGGATTTCTACTTATGAAGAAGATCAGTTATCTCATGGAGTAGTAGGTAGTAAAACTTTATTTCTATTTCTACATCTAAATTGGAATACATAGTCATTGGGAGTTTTTGAACTCATGTTATATAGATTCAACATACTCTCTTAGACTTTGGGCTAATATATTATCTTGTTGTTATCAGATGTTACAATACTAGTGTGATTAGTATCTCTAAAAATCATTTTCAAAACTCTTAAAGTAAGAACATTGTCCTAATACACCATTTTCTAGGATATTGTATTCAAAATGGTGTTACCCTTCTTGAATTTGTTTACACCAACCTTATACTTATCAATGTATTCATTAAACCCTTTCTCATGATCACTTGGACTTTATCGAAGGTGATTTTGGTATTATTATCTTCTGATACTTATCTATTTATCATAGAAATTGTGAGAATTATTTTTTAATTTATTTATTCAATTTATAAAATTTCTTTTTAGATTAAAATTTTTTCTTTAATTTTCAAAATAACATTTCCATAAATTTTATAATTTTCTTAAATAATAGTGAGTATAATAATCTATGTAAAAATCATTTATGTATAAAATTATGTGGATGATTTTTTGGGATAAATTCTCTTTTGGATTTTACTATGAAAGTAGTTGACTATGTTCTAACATTGTCTTCATCCTGGAAATAGTGAGAGGTCCTTTATAAGACTCTGAGCTTGACACTCTTAAAGAATTTTCCTTAGTTTATTAACACAAGCTTTCCTAAAACTTAAAGATGAAATGATTTTATAAAAATTATTTTCTAAAATTTTATTTCCCTATTTAGTATTGAGGAGAGTTAATCTTGTTGTTTTTGAAATAATCCTAAAAGTGGTACCCTCTTTCTAATTTATTGTTCAAAATTTTAAATTGAACTCCTAATGTTCTTTGAATACTTTTCAAAGTATTATTTATCTCTTGAGATATATTTTAAAATGAAATATGTATGTTTTTTATAGTTATATTTTTTAAAAAACTCACATTCTATATTTTTAAGTATTAAAGTTTTCAAAAAAATTGTCTCCTTAGAAAGATCATTAATGAAGATAAACATTATTTTACATTTTTTCTCTTACTCTAACCATGTAAAGACCCGTAAATTTCAAGGAAATTTTTATTCTTAATTTTTTTTGGAATTTTACAAGAACGCAGTTTCTGACGGCACCTGATTCCGACGCCCGGTGTGCCCAGAATCATTTTCCGAAGTTTGGATCGGGTACGTTCAGTGAATGGACGAGCGGGTTTTTCTAACTTTTGAACCGGTGCTCAGAATCAAATTCTGAGGGCACCGATGAAATCCCAGTGCCGGTATTTTCTTAGAAACGCCTCTTCCGGAGTTTCATTTGCTCGGTTGTGGTTTTTAATTTTTGGGTTTAAAGTTATGAAAAAAAAAGTTGGGCGACAATTTTATTTTTATTTCACTTAATCAACTTAAAAGCCACTTATAACTGCTTAAGTTAAGTTGATATGGATATGGTGCTATCCAAAAATATCATACCCTCTTGGTAGGATATTTATGTGGTGGGGCCCGCATGAGCCCCACCGTTTCTTTTCCGCTAAGTAACGAACCCGCAAAAACCAGTCATTATGAAATTCAACTAACGCGTTTTCTTAAATTCTTAACGCACCATTTAATTGGGCGGTTTTATTTGTTGAATTAATTCTATGAATTAATTGGTCATTACTTATCTCTTTTTCGTTTGTTGGCATGTTAATAAAATAAGACCAACGCTTTTTCTCCTTAAGTGTTGTCCGTCGAGAGGATTTGATAGAAACCTCAAGTTCTTCATCCTCCTTCGCGAAGAACGCGAAGAACGTGAAGAATGCAAAGAACGTCGGCCTTCGACAAAGAATGCCGAACCTGCGGAAATCGACGACGCGACGCCGTGTGTCGCGACGCCGATGTTTCCTCTCCCACGACGTTCTTCTGCGACGTTCCTTCATCCGCAACAAAAATCTTCGATCATCCGTTGAGATGAGAGATTGCAGTTCTTTAAAAAAATTTCGGATTATAACAACACATAGATTTAATTGATATAATTAAATCTGTTGTTTCTTGGTCCTCGGAGTTCGTCGACGCAATGCCAGATACCGTGACGACGCGACAGTCCCCTCCTTCTGCGACGATCAATTCCGCGAAAAATACGCGTGCGACGACTTGACGAGGTAGGTGTTGTTGTGAAGTAATTTATTTTACCGTGATTGATTCTTTTAAAATAAAGAACCCGGCTTCATAAGAACAATTTTAATTTATTAAAATTGTTATTTGTTATGTTTTGATATGTTGATTATTCTTCCTGATTGTTATCGCCTAACGCGGAGGGTGCAGGACAAACGAACACGGCCCGACAACCCTTCGCAGTTCTTCATTGTTGTGCGGATTTGGTGGGCGATGACAAAACAAGATGCAAGGGCGATTTGATGTTTCCGCAGTGAAGAACAGGACCCAGGAGGAGGAGTGGCGCAGACGGGAAGCAAATCGGACCACCGGAGCGACTCCGGTGGCCCGCGGAAGCCACCAGCGGCGCGGGTCACCGATGCCCCAGCGCGCCGCCGGAGGGAGCCGCCGCGGCTTCAGCTGTGGCGGCGGCAGCGACGCCAGCAGACCTGTGGCCGCGCGGGTCCGGCGCACACAGGACGCGGCCTTTCCGTGTTTTCTGACCAGGGCAGCCCCCCGCGGGGGCAGCGTGCCTCCCGCGTTGCTCGGTCGCTCGGCCGAGCCGAGTCGGGCCGCGCCCTGGCCAGACCGGACCGGGTCCCGTCGAGTCGGACCAGGTTGGGTCGACCCGGTTCGGCCGACCCAGGGGGGTCGGGCCGGATCGGCCCGGGCCTAGACCCCCCCGTCTTCGGACCGTTTCGGACTTTTTCCCGTAACTTGAGATACGAGCCTCCGAACGATGCGCCGTCAGTGGAAACACGATCCTTGGATTGAGACGTTCATTTCGGTATATCTCACTGAAGGTTTCGGATGACTTTGGGTTCGGCCGGGTTGGTTCGTACATGAAACCAACCGGGCCCTCGGAATGGAAACGCTCATATCTTGAGCTTCGGACGTCCGATTGACGTGTCGTCAACTTTGTTGAGTTCCTCTAAGTGAGACGGATCTTTTGGAATACACCGCCCGAGGTTTGAACGCAGGTGGAGTACGGTCGGGCTTGTTTTTCCTTAAAAACCAACCGGGGCCCTGGGACGAAAAAGCCAATAACTCTCAGACCGGGCATCCGATTGACGCGTCGTCTGCGAAGTTGAGTTCCTGTTGACGATACGAAACTTTTAGATACATAAAATCTGGACCTTGTGTCAGTTGATGTATCAGCCTCTCAGCTCGTGGAGCGGACTCTCCCGAACGAGCTTGCTGTGTGCGGGAACCCTAGTGCTGGCTAAGACTTCGACGACGACGACTGTGCAGAGATCCTTAGTGGACTGCGACGATGAAGAGTGCTAGTCTTGTATCCTATGTGGGTCCCAGCCGTGATGGTCTTGTATCCTATGTGGGTCCTAGCTTAGATGATTCATTGTTGGTCTTGTATCCTATGTGGGTCCCAGCATAGATGAATCAATGAAGAGTGCTGGTCTTGTATCCTATGTGGGTCCCGGCTGTGCTGGTATTGTATCCTATGTGGGTCCCTGCGGTGCTGGTCTTGTATCCTATGTGGGTCCCAGCATAGATGAATCAATGAAGATAGCTGGTCTTGTATCCTAAGTGGGTCCCAGCTTAGATGATTCAGTATCTATATCTGATCATCCCTTTCACCTTTATGATGATGTATACCTGTGTGAGCTGAATCCTGTGTTACTCTCCTTTATGAATTGTGTTGAACTACCCTGAGTGGATTTACTGTTTACTCTCCTTTGTGGATTGTGTTGAACTATCCTGTGTGGATTTACTGTTTACTCTCCTTTGTGGATTGTGTTGAACTATCCTGTGTGGATTTACTGTTTACTTTCCTATGTGGATTACTTTTTCTCTCCTTCGTGGATTGTGTTGTGCTTTTCTGTGTGAGTATATGTTTTGCTTTCCTATGTGGACTGGGTTGTGCTTGGGCTCGGATGTTGGAGCCGAACGGGAATTTATGGCTTAGGTATATGTATGGGCATATACCTAAGTAGTGTCAATTGTTACTTCGTGATTGTATCTTTCCTTTGTGGTTTATCCTTTGTGGATTTCGGGAGACCTTCGGGGGTCTCGGGGTCCCAACTGACTAGATTATACTCACCCCTACACGGGCTATGCCCCCACTTCGTTGTGTTGGTTGCAGACGACGGACAGCGTTGATCGTGGTGGAGGCTTGCGGAGAAGGACGGTACCTGGAGGTGGACCACTGGGCGGGACGTACTCGGAGCGGACGGCTGGACCGAGAAGTTGTGGAGGCTATCTGTGCTCACCCTTCACGTGGGACTTCCAGTGGACGGCTCGACGCTGCAACTTTTCATTTTAGTTGTTGTTTTTCCCTTCAGTTGTAATTTACAGTTGGGCTTGTATTTCCGGCCCCTTTTACTTTCAGCACAGCTTGTTACAGTTTTTACTTAGTGTTTACTTTTCCACTTATTTACTTTGTGGTGCTTGTTTACTTTACAAAGGCAATGCCTTCCCTGTTTATCGGGATTTACACCTTGGTGCTAGTCGCCAGCCCCTGTCCTATGGAAGGCGGGCTTGGGGTAGTCACAGCATGGGTCCCGAGGGCGGGTCGTGACAAATTGGTATCAAAGGAGTTTGGTTCTACCGCAGACTCTGATCATTATTCTATGTGAAGCAATAGTGTTCAGCGTATTGGGTGTGGTTATCAGTCCAGGGAGTCCAGTGTTGGTGTGGTGGCCGACATATCCGTACACTAGGACCCTGACTTCTGATTTCCGACTTAAGGCACAAAAACATTGATTGCATGTGTGTTCAAGTTTTCTTTTTGATTACTTGTTTCAGCTCACCAGGTGTACAGTTCTGACCGTGGCGCACCTATTTCTTTTCAGGATGGCCCCACAACGTCAGCCAGCTAGGGTTCCGAGAGTGGAGCGTGATGACAGCCCACCGAGCGACAAGGCCTCGGTGCAGGGCTCCTTGACAGCAGAGGCACCGGCGGTACCTTTACCGGCCAAGCCACCGATGCTCCCCGCAACGACCGCTGATGATGCACGTCGCCTCGGAGCTCTGCACGAGTTCCAACGCCATTGAGCACCCAGGATTCATGGGAAGATGGACCCCCCAAGCAGCCGAGGACTGGCTGGAGGCGGTCATACGAGTTTTCAGGCTAGTGAGGACACCAGCAGACCTCATGGTGATCCTCGCAGCGAGCCTCCTTCATGCGGCAGCAGGTAGATGGTGGATCTTGATGCTCCAGGTGCACGACGGGACATCTCTCCTCTGGATGGACTTTGAGAGCATCTTCCACTCTGAGTTCGTCCCAGCCACCCTCCGTGCGGTGCGCATCCAAGAGCTGCTACAGCTACGGCAGGGCAGCATGATAGTGGCACAGTACTCGGTGAGATTTACTGATCTCTCACGCTACTCCACAGATATTGTACAGGACCCGTTCTTCTGGGCCCGAACCTTCGATCTGGGACTAAGGCAGGAGATCAGGGCCTCGATGATCTCCCTCAACATTCTGACACATACAGAGGTGTTGGAGAGAGCCCTTCTAGTGGAGAGTTTTCTCGCTGAGCAGGCTCCAGTGACAGGACCCTCCACAGGACGGCCCATAGCAGGGTCTTCTGCAGCTGGCAGTAGATAGGTGATGTAGAGGTCCAAATGGGCCAGACCATCAGTTGGGAAGTCTCAGCCTGAAGATTCGGTTGTGCGGGGCACTCGAAGGAGATCCAGCCACACGAGGGGCAAGCATTTCTACGCATGCAGTGGGCGAGGTCACATGGCTCGAGACTGCCCAACTCGTCTTACAGATGAGAAGCATGTGGTAGAGGGACCTCCCAGACAGAGGTTTGGCCACAATGGTCCGTAGGGTGCAGGCGGACGAGGCAGAGGAGTTGGCCGAGTAGCAGATGCTGGGCGACACTTCGAGGTGTTGCCACCACCACCACCAGGAGGTCCACCCCGACCGCAGGGAGTTGGTGGACATGCGAGAGCTCAACTTCAGGCAGTTGAGGCCTTCGATCATGGAGCTCTGGAAGCCGATGGACAGGAGCGGAACTAGTAGATATGTCCTTTTTACTTCTAGTTCCTTGTTGTTGTTGTGTAGTGTCTTTGTTTTATGAGCTGCAATAGTAAAAGATGCTTACCTTTGTGATGTTTTCATTCCTGTCCTCTTTTGTGTTGTTACTAAGAGGTTCCAGTTTAGACTGTTGACTTGACCCTCACTTGTGAGACATCTACTAGAGGAGACCCAGTTACCACACACTGATGCCGACAGTGTGACTCAACCCTTGGAGGCAAGAGTAATGGTTGGATCTCTTGGTAGTATCGTCGAGGCCTTACGACGTCATCTTTGGTATGGATTAGTAACATCCATGTCGGGGTTGACTGTATTAGGCAAAGGAAGTGGTTCATCCAGGGGATGAGACCAGATTTCTCTTATCGGCAAAGAAGAAATCTTAGCAGTTCTTGTGGGATCGGAGATGGTCCAGGTCATCCAGGAGTGGATGAGTATAGCTCAGAGCCGACAGGAGGCGGAGGCCACTTTAGTTCGGGGATGGTGACAACGTCTTTATACGGGTCTCACCTCGACGTGGATTACGGAGGTTTGGCCGAAGCGGCGAGTTGTCTCTACACTTCATCGGACCCTTCCAGGTCCTCAGCAGGATTGGCAAGGTGGCTTATCGCCTGGCTCTATCACCACAGTTGCGCCGGGTGCATGACGTCTTCCACGTATCTCAGCAGAGGAGATACGTTCATGACCCGACGCAAATCTTTGACCATGGAGAGCTGGTCTTTGTTGATGGGGTGACTTTTGCGGAGGTCCCATTGGAGATCGAGGATCGACAGGATCGGGTCCTATGTGGATGATTGATTCCTCTAGTGCGCTTCATATGGCATCTCGGGAACCTCCAGAAGAGCACTTGGGAGCGGGAGGCTCAGACGCGTGCTCAGTAACGCCATTATATCCCTAAGTTTGTGGTGAATATTTACGGGGACGTAAATCCCTATGATGGGAGTAATTTAAAGACCCGTAAATTTCAAGGAAATTTTTTTCCTTAATTTTCTTTGTAATTTTACAAGAATGCAGTTTCTGACGGCACCTGATTCCAAGTCCCGGTGTGCCCGAAATCATTTTCCGAAGTTTGGCTCGGGTACGTTCAGTGAACGGACAAGCGGGTTTTTCTATCTTTTGAACCGGTGCTCAGAATCAAATTCCAAGGGCACCGATGAAATCGCAGCGCCAGTATTTAATTAGAAACGCCTCTTCCGGAGTTTCATTTGCTCGGTTGTGGTTTTTAATTTTTGGGTTTAAAGTTATGAAATAAAATAAAGTTGTGAGACAATTTTATTTTTATTTCACTTAAGCCACTTAAAAGACACTTATAACTGCTTAAGCTAAGTTGATGCGGATAAGGTGCTATCCAAAAATATCCTACCCTCTTGGTAGGATATTTGTGAGGTGGGGCCCGCATGAGCCCCACCGTTTCTTTTCCGCTAAGTAACGCACCCACGAAAACTCGTCATTATGAAAGTAAACTGACGCGTTTTCTTAAATTCTTAACGCATCATTTAATTGGGCGGTTTTATTCATTATATTAATTCTATGAATTAATGGGTTGTTACTTATCTCTTTTTCGTTTGTTGGCATGTTAATAAAATAAGACCAATGCTTTTTCTCCTTAAGTGTTGTTCATCGAGAGGATTTCATAGAAACCTCAAGTTCTTCATCCTCCTTCGCGAAGAACATGAAGAACGCGAAGAACGCCAGCCTCCGACGAAGAATGCCGAACCCACGGAAATCGACGATGTGACGCTGTGTGCCGCGACGCCGACATTTCCTCTCCCGCGATGTTCTTCTGCGACGTTCCTTCATCGGCAACAAAAATCTTCGATCATCCGTTGAGGTGGGAGATTGCAGTTCTTTAAATTTATTTGCTGATTATAACAACACATAGATTTAATTGATATAACTAAATCTATTGTTTCTTGGTCCTCGGAGTTCGTTGACGCAACGCCGGATACCGCGACGATGCGATGGTCCCCTCCTTCCACGACGATCAATTCCGCGAAAAACGCGCGTGCAATGAATTGATGAGGTAGGGTTTGTTGTGAAGTAATTTATTTTCCCGTGATTGATTCTTTTAAAATAAAGAACCCGGCTTCATAAGAACAATTTTAATTTATTAAAATTGTTATTTGTTATGTTTTGATATGTTGATTATTCTTCCCGATTGTTATCCCCTAACGCGGAGGGTGCGGGACAAACGAACACGACCCGACAAACCTCCGCAGTTCTTCATTGTTGTGCGGATTTGGAGGGCGACGACAAAACATGACGCAAGGGCGATTTGATGTTTACGCAATGAAGAACGGGACCCGGGAGGAGCAGCGGCGCAGACAGGAAGGAAATCGGACCACCGGAATGACTCTGGTGGCCCGCGGAAGCCACCGGCGGCGCCCCGGCGCGCTGTCAGAGGGAGCCACCGCGGCTGAAGTCGCGGCGGTGGCAGGGGCGCCAGCGGACCCGCGGCTGCGCAGGTCCGGCGCACACAGTACGCGGCATTGCCACATCCGTTGACCAGGGTGGCCCCCCGCAGGGGCCGCAGAGCTGTCACACGGGGGCAGCATGCCCCCTGCGTTGCTCGGCCGCTCGGCCGAGCTGAGCCGGGCCGGCCGGCCGGGCCAGGCCGCGCCCTGGTCGGACCGGACCGGGTCCAACCGGGTCGGCCCGGGCCCAGACCCCCCGTCTTCGGACCATTTCTCTCTTTTTCCCGTAACTTGAGCTACGGGCCTCCGAACGACGCGCCGTTAGCGGCAACGCGATCCTTGGATCGAGTCGGTCGTTTCCGTATATCTCACTCAAGGTTTCGGAATACTTTGGGTTCGGCCGGGTTTGTTCGTACACGAAACCAACCGGGCCCTCGGAGCGGAAACGCTCATATCTTGAGGTTCGGATGTCTGATTGATGTGTCGTCAACTTCATTGAGTTCCTCTAAGTGAGACGAATCTTTTGGAATACTCCGCCCGAGGTTTGGACGTAGGTGGAGTACGGTCGGGTTAGTTTTGCCTTAAAAACCAACTGGGCCCCTGGGACGAAAAATCCAATAACTCTCAGACCGGGAGTCCGATTGACGCGCCGTCTGTGTCGTTGAGTTCCTGTTGACGATACGGAACTTTTGGATACATCAACTCTGGACCTTGTGTCAGTTGATGTATCAGCCTCTCGGCTCGTGGAGCGGACCCTCCCGAACGAGCTTGTTGTGTGCGGGAACCTTAGTGCTGGCTGCGACTTCGACGACGACGACTGTGAAGAGATCCTCAGTGGACTACGACGATGAAGAGTGTTGGTCTTGTATCCTATGTGGGTCCCAACCGTGCTGGTCTTGTATCCTATGTGGGTCCCAGATTAGATGATTCAGTGCTGGTCTTGTATCCTATGTGGGTCCCAGCATAGATGAATCAATGAAGAGTGCTGGTCTTGTATCCTATGTGGGTCCCAGCTGTGCTGGTCTTGTATCCTATGTGGGTCCCAGCTGTGCTGGTCTTGTATTCTATGTGGGTCCCAGCCGTGCTGGTCTTGTATCCTATGTGGGTCCCAGCATAGATGATTCAGTGCTGGTCTTGTATCCTATGTGGGTCCTAGCATAGATGAATCAATGAAGACAGCTGGTCTTGTATCCTAAGTGGGTCCCAGCTTATATGATTCAGTATCGATATCTGATCATCCCTTTCACCTTTTCGACGATGTATACCTGTGTGAGCTGAATCCTGTGTTACTCTCCTTTGTGGATTTTGTTGAACTATCCTGAGTGGATTTACTGTTTACTCTCCTTTGTGGATTGTGTTGAACTATCCTGTGTGGATTTACTGTTTACTCTCCTTTTTGGATTGTGTTGAACTATCCTGTGTGGATTTACTGTTTACTTTCCTATGTGGATTACTTTTGCTCTCCTTTGTGGATTGTGTTGTGCTTTTCTGTGTGAGTATATGTTTTGCTTTCCTGTGTGGACTGGGTTGTGCTTGGGCTCGGATGTTGGAGCCAAACCGGAATTGATGACTTAGGTATATGTATGGGAATATACCTAAGAAGTGTCGGTTGTTACTTCGTGATTGTATCTTTCCTTTGTGGTTTATCCTTTGTAGATTTCGGGAGACCTTCGGGGGTCTCGGGATCCCTACTGAGTAGCTTATACTCACCCCTGCAAGGGTTATGCCCGCACTTCATTGTGTTGGTTTCAGATGACGGACAACGTTGATCATGGTGGAGGATTGCGGAGTAGGATGGTACCTGGAGGTGGACCACTGGGCGGGACGTACTCGGAGCGGACGGCTGGACCGAGGAGCTGTGGAGGCTATCTGTGCTCACCCTTCACGTGGGACTTTCAGAGGACGGCTCGACGCTGCGGCTTTTCTTTTCAGTTGCTGTTTTTCCCATCAGTTGTACTTTACAGTTGGGCTTGATTTTCCGACCCCTTTTACTTTCAGCACAACTTTTTACAGTTTTTACTTAGTGTTTACTTTTCCGCTTGTTTACTCTGTGGTGCTTGTTTACTTTACAAAGGCAATACCTTCCCTGTTTATCGGGATTTACGCCTTGGTGCTAGTCGCCAGCCCCTGGCCTATGGAATGCGGGCTTGGGGTAGTCACGGCACAGGCCCCGAGGACGGGTCGTGACAAACCATATCTATAAATCATTTTTGATATTATCAAAAGGTTCGATCTTAGTATATATGGGGCAGATAGTTTTTTAAATAGCAATAAATCTTAAGTTTTTATATAAATTTATTGTTTTTATTTCTATTATGTTATAGGGCAGAAATATTTTTTCTATAACTTGTTTTGTTTTTCTCTATTAAGAAATATCTTATAAAATATTATCTTTTTATATTAATGTTATATAACACTTTTTATTAAAAAAATTATGATCAATAAAAATGTTTATATTATTTTTCTTCTAACCATATTTACTTTTAAGGATGAAAACACTATTTAAAGGGTTTAATAATTTAATTTCTACTATTCATAGTTAGAATTAATGACATAATGGTAGATTATTTTAAGAACATTGAATGATCATTGAGTAGTCCTATAGGATGTATTCATTCCTTGTATGAAAGAAAATATTATTTAAAAGGCCTTATAAGAAATTATAGGATCCACTTATTAATACTTAAGGGATTAATAAACACCATCCCACTGATGGCATGTTTAATAGCATTCACATCCAGAAAAATACCACTGGATGGACAGTGGAGGAGCACTATCTATATGTTGTAGATGAATAGTGTAAATTCATAGAGAATTTACTCATATTTAATCATGGGGTAACTCCCTAACCTTTTGGTGGGAACTCACTGGCCATCTGGTGGGTTCAGTAAGAACCTAGAAAGTAGTAGAAGCCCCACCAGCAACCCGGTGGAGGCTATTGGGTAACCGATGAATTCAAGCAGTAGTTTCGAGATAGGATTTAATTTTAGTAAAAATTCATTAAATCTGTTTTCAATGGAATCATTACCCCTAAAATTTTTTAAAAGGTTGTCGTAACATTTTGATGATATAAGTAAACCCCTTGGTGTCCTTATAAAATTTCCTTCTCAATCATTCTTCAACACTAATGTGATACGATCACCAATTCTATATCAATGTTCTCTCATTTTCTAATTACACTCTTCTACAATATAAATGTGTGTGAAAATTATAATTTATTCTCACTTTCATATATTTCTCATTCTCTCCTAGTTATTCTTCATATTATTTAGAGAGACTCAAGATTATACTAAAAAGGGATTTATCTTAGAAATACTCACTTCTACCTCTTTCTTCATTTATGGTTCTTAGTACTATTAAAGAGAGAGATTTGGGATTTCTTTCTATATATGTTTAAAGTACATGCTTATTATCTTTGATGTTTCTAAATATAATTCTTAAAAATCTAATATCCATTATATTTTTTTTCATTCCAGAACATACAATGTAAGTGAGTTTTTATCTTGGATACAATTAAATACAATTTACTAATACATTATATCCTCAATAAATAGAGGTGGTATATATAGGAGCTCTTCTTGATCTATTTCAAAGATTCCTTAAGAAATTTGGATCCTTATTTAATTTTGTCATCTTTATTTATTTATTATATTCATTCATTTAATGAATCATTTATTTAATCCATCAATTCCCTTAATAATTTTATTTTGGAATCATTATTTTTTTATTATTAAACTTTTATAATATTTATAACAATTTTTTTTATTCATTAAACATTGATTATTTTTTCTCTATTCAAAAGGTTTTAATTATCTTGAATATTTCTAAAATAGGTTTTTTTCTAATGAGAATAGTTATTTCCTTTTAGTTTTTAAAGGTAAATTATCACCCCCACCCCCCATCTATTTTACCCCACTCCAACCTAAACACCAAACCCAATGGAATAACCCATGTATTTCTAAGTATCATGAGTCATCACGGAACCCAGTGGATTCACCCATAACATTCCAATTAACTTTCATATTTTTAAAGTGTAATATAAATTAATAAAAAATTTAATTTATTTTCACCCCATAGGTCTCCTAAGATACTCAATTACATTGTACCCAATATTATATCCTAGGAATCCTCGATCACTCAACCATGTTCATAACTCAAGTGCCAAGAAACCATAGGGTTGCCTCACAAACTAGCCAACATCATGCACACCTTGGAGGGTAAAAACTTTCCCACCTGTAAACCAATGTAGAAATTATGGGTTTGGGACATGCTCTATTTTATGATTTACTAATGAGAAATATTTAATAATATGTTAGGTCAATAATGTGGTATGACAGTGCTAGTGCATGTCACACGCACTAATAAAGTTGTCAAGACATTTTGGGAAACGATTTAGAAATAATTACCTTATAGTTACAGAAGAAATTTGTCTAATTTCAACCTATGATTCATAGAAAAGAAAAATAATAACTTGTAAATAGGTCATATTAGATAAAAATAGTGAGAGATAAGGAGGTGGTGAAATAACTAGAGAAATGATGGAAACAAAAGGTTATACTTACCACAAACTTGTTAATGTAACAAAGATATCATGAATTATAGGAGAAATAGTGGAGGAACCCTCAATAAATGTGGGGATCAAGAGTGTGTTTTGATGGATGGAATTGGGAGAGAAAAGGAGGTTAAGAGTTATAAAAATAATTAAGGGAAAAACTATAATTTTCTACATTTTGGAGGTCGGATGGTTCGATAAACTATGAACCAGCCATGTGTTTCCCAAAAACTAAGTAACCTAGCCTTATATGGTTGCCTCACAAGTTTAGTTTAATGGTGAAATAATCATGAAAATCCCATTGTCTAGTGCACTCCACTTTTTATGGGTTAGATTCATGTTTTTATTAATCATATGCCAACTATGAAAAATGGATATGTAATTTATTACTAGTTTTTACATGGTTTTAGATACTCTCCCAAACAATTTTAAGAACAATGAACCCTTATATATAAGCCACATGGTTGTGGTTCATGGTTAGCAATAACTATGAAGTCACTGCATTCTCTAATATGTTCTCCAAATTTTTTATACCTTTAAGACTCTAACCCCTGGAACACTCTAGGAGCCTCCCCAACTCCCCATAACCATTCATAAATAGGTTAAATACACAAGTTTGTATACAAAATTAGAATAATTCATACCTTGAGAGGGTCATTGTTATATAAATAAAATAAATATTATATTTTATAAACCAGTGAATGAATATTTATTAAATATTCACAAAAAAATAAATAAATACATGTTACCATGCGATTGAATAATAAAAAATAAATATTATATATTTATATAATTATTAATTAAATTATGAATAGAATATTTATTTAATATTTAAATCACATAATATTCTATTGAATAACAAGTGAATAAATATATCTGATAAACTGAGCATGAATAATTATTAAACCATGTATAGGGATAATATTTATTCTATGTGTAAAAATTATATAAAATATGACTATGATCTCAAATAAACATAGTGTGTGACCCTATAGGCATCTTTCTTAGAGTTATTTGTTTGTTAATCATAGTGTATAGGTATAAAATCTAGAAACATGAAAATGTAACCATAGAGAATGAATTTTAATTTCATAATGACAATAATCACATAAAAACATACACTTTTTAATACAATTAATTTATTGTGATATCAAAAATCAAGCATGATTAATGTTGGTGCAATCAACCTGTGTGCTTGATGTCTCTATATTTGAATTTTAGAAATTGTACTTTATGATAGAAATATATGGTCATGGACTTAATCAAGAGGTTATATTTCCATCAAAGGGCATAAGATATCAATATTTTAAAGAACAAAAGGAGAAATAATTTCTCACATTATTCATTAATACATATAACTTGTGATGCACAAAACATTCCCTACTTCCTATAAACATATTTCATCGTGGTTTTGGCCAGCACATCAAATTACATGACGAATAATACTAATTACCAATAATCATAAAGTCTAATTGTCATTACAAACATATGTAGATAGAAACATCCAATGATACATATAAATATGGATTTTATATTGGAGGTTCATGTTCTTATAATATCATAATATGAATATTACCAAGGGTGTACAGCATGGGAAAGTCTCTCAAATTCCTATGTGTCTCCACCCATGGTAGAACATTTCATTTGTGTCACATCAAATGATATCATCTATCAATATTATATATATTTAAGGATACTATCATAAAACTTCTAGATTATCTTCATAGTGAGAAACTATTATGAAATTTTAGTGTTCACGTACTCCATCGACATTATCATATAGATATTATGAAAAAAACTGATCATCATGTTATAAGTAATTAATTTATATTATAGACTATGAATATTTCAATAATATATTGTTAAAATTAGTTATTTCTGTGAAACCAAGTCCAATAGACTCAAATTTTTACTAAATCCAATTCATAACACTCTACTAGTTAGTATCACATGTTAAACATGATTCTATAATGCTATGGTTATAGTTGTTGAGCCTACATGTAGATAATATGCATATTGAAACCCCATATCTTTGAGAAAATTCATCATGAGATTATATGAATGAGTACTTTAAAATATATCTACAACTATAAAATATAGAATAAAATGTTGTTTAACTTGCTTATTAATCTACATCATAAACTGGAACTTACTCAGCCTAATGTGGATATAGAAACAACTAGATAAAATGCTTTACCCTTTCATTATACCTTCTTCTTACTGTGATACTAGATCAATTGATCTAAATAAGTGTAAGAACCTAGTTCTTTCTTGAGGTATGGATCTTTTTGTTTTTATTTTAAATTATAAATTCTAACCTAATGTACTTTGAAGACATGGAGGTATCAGGGTGTGTGGGGATTTTTCAAATCCTATAACCCATTTTTTTTGGAAACTCAGGGTAGGCCACACAGTTAGTAGAAACCTTTCTGGATAGGTTTCAAAGTTACTTCTAACCATGCGAGGCTAGATAGTAGGGTGATACAGGTTGAACGGTTTCATGAAACTCTCTGGATGGAGGCTCACTCCCATAAAAGATCACCTTTAGTTTCTGAAAAAAAAAATTTCATGGTTTGTACATGGTTAGTCAAATTGTGCTCCATGAATGTGTAGTTATTCCCTTACCATAGGAAAGGGTGAATGGTTGGTCCATTGTTTGTCTAACCATGCAGCCAAACCATGAGGCCCATTATTTTGAGGAAAAATGATAATTTCCCCTTAAATAATCATAAATCCTAAAACCATATTTTCCTTTCATTCCCAGCTGATAGTTCTTGTGGAGGATATCTCATTTGAATATCAAGCCATAGTTTTGGCCATAAATTCTTCTTTTGATCTTGGATTTTAGAATCGATCATCTTGTTGAATCTTCACCAGTGAGTACTCAATTCCTTTTGTGTAGTTATTTGTTTAACCTCAGATCGATGGAGTTTTTTAGGTGAAATCTAATTTTCACTATTTCCAAATTCTTCATTAGTTATTCTTTTTTCTTCTGATATTAGTAAAATCATGAGATGATACTGGATTAAAACTCTACTATAGACCTATGGTATGTGGTATCCTTATTTTCCCTCAAAGTATAGGTGTTTATATATATATTTTTGTTCCATGTGACTGATTTTATAAGTGTATCCCTTGAAATGGAATTTAACCCTTGGTTAAAATGGATAGGTATGACATGTGTAATTAATGAGACCCATTGAAAAATGATTAAAGGTTAATCATCTTGAATTAGAGTCACCCCTTGGGTGAGTTGTTTAATTAATTAGACCACCATGGGTGGAATATAAATTGGCCACCTTTAAAGTGCACAGTTACCCTTTAATAAGGGATTTTAATTGGTAAAATTTAATTATGAATTTAATTTATTAAAGAAATGGAAGGGAGACCAATTCCTTAGGATATGGTCATGAAATTGCTTTCCTATGCTTGGACTCCCTAGCAGAATACTATGAATTGAATCAGAGGGATGATTCTTTATACACTTGAGTGATACTTGGATTCCTTATATGGAATGTCAATAATGGAATTAGAGGGAAGTTGATTATATATTACATAGGTGACACTTGGGCTCCCTTAATGGATCTCCAAGGATGGACTCAGTGAGGGATGACGTTATACCACACCTACAGCGATACCTGGGTTCTGATCAATATCACCATGGATGAGATTGTTGGGTGTTCGATTAATATTTCTATTGGAATGATACATGGATTCCAAATTAATAATTCCAATGATAGGCTTAGTTTCATAATTGATAAATGAATTATATTATTTATATGATGTGTATTTCAAGATAAAACACAATTTTGGCTTCATTAAGAGTCGTATACCCTATATATGGCCTGGTAATGCATCTCTTGATCACATATCATTACAGGGGATATTGGGATATGTGTCAGGTATCAGGATTTATTTATTAAATTAAAATTGTTAATTAAATGAACATTATTATAAATTTATAAAAGACTAAAAATTTGTTCAGGGACTTTTCAGATAAATTCAATGCAGGTAAGAGAGGATGGGTGTCCATGGGAACTAGGACCTTGATGTCTTGTTTTCTTTCAATGCTTCCATTACATATTCTATTACTACCTTCACATTGGGGTTCAATATATTACCTAACTAGATGGAATTAGACATCATATATGGTGTAATATTGGGGTTTTACCTCACACCCTACTCAGGTGGCCTTTAGTACCTAGGAAGATTTTATGACTGTAGGTATGGATAAGGGAAAGTTCCCTGCTATAAGTTTTTGATTGATACTTAGGATTAGAGGGTCATAGGATCAAGATAAGGCCTGTGATGATAGTTGGGATGGATTTTGGTATTTTTTGTCTTTTGAGATGTATTGTGAACCTTCCATTTATACCTTTTCCGGTTGTTTTGTAGATACATGACACGATCATCATTGTATATCAGATTCCTTCTGGGATTGTTATATATATGTGTGTGTGTGCGTGTGTGTTTGTGAATTTGGAATTTATCTATTGTATGCTTGATTATATCCTTATTATATTGATTTTATGTTTATAATGTTGTGTTAAACTTTGACTAGAGGGAAGTTTCTCCCCCTAAACACACCCTAGACCCTTGCTGCTAGTAGGAAACCTCTAGGTTTTGGGGAGATGCGCTTAAGTCCATGTTGCCAACCAGACTTGGGGCACCGTTCAGTGGAATTCAGGTCTGATACATTACAAATTGGTATCATAGGATTCATTTTTTAGGTTTCTTTAATATTTTAAGACAATATAATTGGATATTATAGAATAATAATTTTTTAATTAGTTGTATCTCGGTATAGCTAACCCATATATATGGAAAATCCAAATTTCCTCGAATTAAAATTATTATTTTCTAGATTTTATATATTACATTTGATTTGATTCCACCATTTGGGGATGTACTTGAATTTTGATGTTATCATTAATATGATTATGGGTTCTATTTTCTTTCAACTTGATGCGATGAGGACATCCATCTCATGCATTATTTTAGACACTTATAGAAATCACATTGCATGCCTTTTTTCATACCATATAGGATGCATTGCTTGTATTCATGAAAATTTTATAGGTTCCATAGTAGATATACATGTTGTTTTGATAGATATTCTATGAATGGAATTGAGAAACATTGTTTTTACATAGAGTGTCTGACATAGCATAAGTAGTCTTTTTCTAATTTGGATATAATAGATACCCTGAGTTTCCAACAAAGGCACATTGAATCATAGACCAAGAGTCACATGGACATGAAAGTGTTATGGTGTGGATTATGTGAACATTGTATTCTAGTCCATGATGAGTATGATCCCTTGTGAATTAGAGTTTAGTGAACAATTTGATTCAACCATTAAAAATAAATTACAATATAAATATAGAATAAATGAAAAGGAATTTTAATTTCTTATGAAAGAAAACATAACCTAGACCAAAACATTATAATGGGAAGTAGGAAGTAACTCTTTATTTCTTTTGATCTATATGTCAAGAAGACCTAACTCAAAGAGTACGAAGAGGGGTGTGATTCTTATATAGGAATTATTCTACCTATCCTATTTTAATATATTCTATTTTAGTGGGTTTTTATTCATGATTTGAGTTGTACTCTTTGCATTTTTAGATATATACCACCAAGACAACCTCCCGTAACACACCAAGAGAGTGGAGGCGACCATCTTGTAGAGGTGTTCATACATGGGATACTAGTAGATCCTCTATTATTTCTACATGAGGAACTAGTGATTGTACCATACATTGGTGTTGAGGCATAGTTCTATGAAGGCTTTATGTGTTTCATGCAGACTATTCAGGGGGCACTATGACCTGCCTCAACTTTGGAAGGGTTGATTAGTGGGTTAAATTAGTAGCATTTGCCCATGTTTTTTAGGGATTGTGATCCATAGGCTATTGATTCATGGTTAGATTTCATGTTATCTATCTTCAATAATCTCAAGAAACCTTTAGAGAAGAGGGTAAATATCACTACTTATATGTTGCATGATTCTATTAAGAGATGGTGGGATGTCATTACATAGACAGATCTTCATTAAGAGATGCCTTAGAGGTATTTTCATACATCCTTATATGATTGGTTATATCACAATATGTTGAGGTCCAATAGATACTGAAAGTTCATGCACTTGGAGTAGGGTGTGTAATCATTTATGGATTATTCTGACCATTTTACATAACTCTAGCACTTCACACATATTCTGATGGGTGAAAAGTTATCTAAAGGATATATGAGGATGGTCTTAGGTATGAAATCTTCTCATGATTGAATGTATTTCAATTTACTACCATTTATGTAGTATTCAATCTGGAACTTATCACAGAGTGTATTCTGAGAGAGTCTCGGGGTGTGAACCAGGGCATTTTAGCACCGAAACATGGTACTACATTGACCAGTAGTAGGAATTATTATCTGGAGCTTCTCCATGGTAATAATAGTATCCAAATCACATACTCAGGTTTTCAGGTAAGGTTCCACCAATGAGGTAGATAGGGACACACGAGGCCTCAGTGAATGAGAGACCTAGTTGAGTGCTGATATTGTGGAGAGATAGACCATATACCTAACTTTTTTATAAATTTTCCTCAATCGTCTAGTGAGGGAGTGATTTCACCGGCTTCACATGCTAGAGTGGGGTCAGTCGCTTCTCATCAAAAAGAGTGCTATAATATAGTTGGTTGATCAGGCTGAGGCGATGGTCATGGACATGGTAATGAGACCCCGGATTTACATCAACAATAAAAATAATCTTCTTAGGGAAGAAAAATTGTAACATAGGGCCACAGATCAAGCCAAATATACACAGCACAACCAATACCTGAGAAGAATAATTCTAGACATTCTACCATGAGAGCTACTATTCTATTCACCACTACATTAGCATATTATAATTTCAATACATGAGTTTCTCATAGATTTATATCTATTCCCATTTTTGAGATTAATCAACTCATCATTTAGTGTTATGATGGCTTTATGAAACTTGATACTCTATTAGAAATTCAAACATAGAATGTACGACAATGCAGGGAGTTCCCCTTGATATTGTCGAGTGTCACTTTGTATGAAACCTCTTTTTCCTTGAGTTTATAATATTTTAAATCATTCTTGGGACTCATTAGTTGGTTCCCTTTCATGATTTTGTTGTTTTTTATCACTAAAGGGTGACCTTTATACCACCATAGGGTGGATATTTTATTCACATGTGTGAATGGGATGTCCAGGAAAGCAAATATGGACCTGAGTATCGTGGGATAGGTGGGATGTTATCCTAGATCATGACTTTATATCTAGATGATTAGGTAACACATCATAAATATTTCCTTCCACTTGTTGATCATTTTAGGTACATTTTACCAAATGAATTTTTAGGAATACCTCTAGTGGGAGAGGTAGATTTCTCTATTAATCTATGGTTAGGAGCTACATTAATATACATTCCTTCTTACATGGTGACTATTACTGAGATACAGGAGCTCAAGGGGCATCTAGAGGATTTAGAGGCAAATGGGTTCATCTAACCTAGTACTTATCTATGGGGTTTATTTCCCTTTTTGTGAAAAATTAGGATGTAACCCTTAGGTAATGGGTGCATAATCCTAAATTGAACAAGCTAATAGTTAAGAAATGATATCCTCTACTAGAGATAGATGATCTCTTCAACCAGCTCTGAGGAGATCGGTTATTCTGGAAGAATGATTGGAGATCTGTTTATCATCATGTGTGTGTTAGACCACCATACATACATCAAATATCATTTCATAGTAGGTATGTTCTATACGATTATTTGGTTATGTAGTTCATTCTCATGAATGTGGCATCAGTTTTCATGAAACTGATGAACTCTGTTTTACATCCTTATTTGGAATTATTATTTTTGGTATTCATGGATGATATCTTGGTATATTATCACACTCGATATTACTATTTTAAACATGTTGGGATCATATTGGATAAACTGAGAGAGCATAGATTATATGTTATAATTAAAAAGTGCCACTTCTAGATTGATCATATTCACTTCTTGCAACACATTATCTTATAGAAAATAGTATCAATTAAACTGTAGAAAGTGAGAGATGTAGTTTTTTAGGAGCATTTGAATAATATCTTTGAGATACAAAGTTTCTTGGGGTTGGATGGATATTACAGGAATTCCATACAGAACTTATAATGCATAGTAGTTCCGATCATAGGCTTGAATAAGAAGGATGTAATGTTTTTATAGTCATATTCATGTGATTCATTCTTTTAGGGGATAAAATAGAGATTTACTTTAGCACCAATATGGATTTTTTTAGAACCATCTGGAATATACACTATGTATTTTGACACATTAGGTATTGGTCTTGGAGTAGTGATGATGTAGGGGGGTTGAGTTGTGGTGTATGGGGCTTGAAAGTTGAGGCCACATGATAGGAATTACCCAATTCATGATATTGAGATAGCTTAATTTTTTCATCATTTGCACTATCAGAGACACTATTTACTGGAATAGAATTTTGTGGTGTACATAGACCAGAATACTCAAGTATATTTTCACATAATGTGATCTAAATTTGAGATAGTGAAGGTGGGGTGAGAACCTAAAACTTTTTAACTTCTAGAATACTTATACACTTAGTAAAATAAATGAAGTGGTCAATTCCCTAAGCAAGAGGACTCAGATTCATTTAGTTTAAGAGACTAGTAGAGAGTGAAATATTATTCATTTGTTCTCTAAGACGCACTTGCAGGTGCAGGACAGTTAGGGGAAAACTTCTCTTTCATTCTTAGTTGTGACCTATACCCTTATAGATAATGTGGGGATGAGGAAAATATCATATTCTGAGGGCCTAATCATATGGGAGGGTGTGGTGGGTGAGGACACTCCTCTTGGTTAGAACATAGGGTAGGATGAAATCTTGTGTATACATGGTCTCGTATGGGTTTTGGTAGACATGTGTGGGGATCTAATACGAAACTTTCATGATTCATCAAGGGAAGTTAATCCCAGAATCACCAAGATGTATTGAGATTTACATTAAAAATAATGGTGGCCAGGTATTAAAAGATGTGTAGATTCTTTTTTCATGAGTTTTTTCGACCTTTCATTAAGTGGAGGTGGAACACTAGTGACCAGCTAGACTTTTACAGCAGCTTCACATTTCCAACTGGAAGTGGGATGATGTTGTGATGGATTTCATGACTATGTTATCAAGGTATTTATGAGACAATTATTTCATTTGGGTTACTGTTGATAAGATATCAATTTTTTCTCATTTCTAACCTATCAGAGATACCTTTTTATTAGATGATATTGTGAGGTTGTATATTCATGAGATAGTACAGATCCATGGGGTCCCTCATACTATCATTTTAGATAGGGACACCATGTTTAATTCAGAGTTATGGGAAGGGTTGTAGAGGGTGTTTGGTACATAGGTACTTCTAAGCATAACATACTACCCTCAGACTGATGTCTAGTTAGATCGCATGATACAGGTGATTGGGGATATGTTGCAAGCATACATTTTAGATTTTAGGGGCTCTTGGGATATGGACATACCCTTGGTTTATGTTTTATACAATAATAGATTTCAGCATACCATATATATGGTTCCTTATGAGGCATTATATGGTACTCCATGCTGATCACACCTATACTGGTTACATGTTGGAGAGGCAGCAATGCTTGGACCTCATATCATACATAAGACTATGAAGTAGGTTCAGTTGATTTATATTAGGATGGATACTAAAAATTCTCAATAGAAATATTACACTGATTGTTGTTAAAAACCTCTAGAGTTTGAGTTCATGGATCGAGTCTTTCTATGTGTCTTTCTACGGCTGATACATAGTAGGATTAAAATACGGGGTACTATTTTAACATGATATGTCGGGACTTTTGAGATTCTAGGAAGAGTCGATCTGGTAGCCTTTCAGTTGAAGTTACCACACAGGTATTGGGCCATGCATGATTTCTTCCATGTATATCAGTTATATCATAATCTTTCAGACTCTTATCATGCTTTTCATCCCATGGAGTATGACTTACAGGTAGATGCATCCATTGAGAAGAACCCTATTTGTTTTTTGGATCATAGTAGGAAGGTTCTTTGAGTCCATTCAGTTACTCTAGTATGATTTATATGGAATAACAGATGTGTAATAGAAGAGACATGGGTGTCGGATGTAAAATTACATGATCAATGGATGGATTTGTTCAAAGATGAAACTTCACAACCTATGCAAGGGAAATTCAGGGACAAATTTCATTAAGGGGGGATTTTTGTAAGGAACCGGTTATTTATTGAGGTATGGATATTTTTTTAGTTTAAATTCTTAATTATAGTCTAATTTGAATTTCCTTTGAGGTCATGGAGGTATCGAGGGTGTATGGGGCTTGTTTATATCACAATACCCATTTTCTAAAAATCAAGGCAAGACACACGGTTAGTAATAACCATGTGGAATAGGTCATATGGTTATTCCAAACTTTGCAAGGATGGAAAGTATGGTGATATAAGCCACACATTCTGAGGAAACCATATGAATGGAGGCTCAAATCCATGAAAGAGTATATTTGGTTTTAAATAGATATTTTTTCATGATTTGAGCACAGTTAGTCAAGCTGTGCACCGTGACCTTGCGGGTGTGTCCTTAGAAAATCCAAGGGTGCTGGATTAGCATATGGTTTGTCCAACTATTCAGCCCAATATTTTGTTGAAAAAGGATTATTTTTCTATGAATTAATATTATAACCTGAAACTTTGTTCTCGTTTATTTCTCAATGGATATTACTTATAGAGGAGAGCTCATTTAAAGAACAATACCTAGTTTTTTCCACGGATTATCAATCTGCGATTAAATTCAAGTACTGATCGTCTCATTAGATCCACACTTGTGAGAACTAAATTCATCTGGTAATTTTATTAATTTAACTTCGGATCAATGAAGTTATTTAGGTGCAAGAAAATATGCCATATTTACAGGTTCTTATTCTATTATTCATTCTTCTTCTGATCTAATTTTAATCATGAGATCATAATGAATGATCACTCCACTACAGACCTATAGTAGTTGGTATCTTTCTTTTCCCTAAAATTTTAGTTGTTTATCTAAATGTATTTGTATCATGTGCCTGATTTTCTGAGCATATCCCTCGAAATGGAATTTAATACTTGATTAAAAGGGACAGTTATGACATATGCAATTAATGAGACTCATTGAAAAATGATTAATGGTTAAGGACCTTGAATTTAAATCACCTCATGGGTGATTTGTTTAATTAATTGGACCACCATGGGTGGAATATGATTTTATCACCTTTGAAGTGCATCATTACCCCTTCCTGAGGGATTTTAATTGATGAAATGTAATTATAAATTTTAATTTATTAAAGAAATGGATTGGAAGACTAAATCCCTAGGTGATGGCCTTGTAATTTATTTCTCAAGTATGGGTTACTTCTTATATATTATAATTCCCATGTTAGATAATTATGGGGCTAAGCCTTCTAAAATTGGATCATACCTTTAGCCAAATTTTGAGGTGAGGTTTATTTTAAATGATCATAGTGATGACCCTTGAGATAGTTAAATGATATTGATTAAATTTTTATTGTATTTATTGGGTGACACATGGGATTATATACAAACTACATGGAAAAAACCATTTGGATAATTCCTTATTACTCCCGAATAAAACATGGACTCCCTAGCGGGATGTTAAGGACATACATAGATGGTTGATTATATACATTCCCAAGTGATGCTTGGGTTTGTTATATAGACATAAAAGGAAGTACTCAGAGGGAAGTTGATTATATATTCCATGGGTGAAACTTGGGCTCCCTTAGTGGACAACCAAGGATGAACTCAGTGAGTGATGATGTTATACTACACCTAGAGTGATATCTAGGTCCGTATGAGGATCTCCATGGATGGGATTATAGGGTATTTGGTTCATGTTGGCCTAGAAAAACACCTAGTTTCCAACTAAGGAATTCCAATTATGGGGTCAAGTTATTAATTGATTAATTAATGAAATTATTTATACAATGCGTCTTCCAAGGCAAATCACAAGCTTGGATTTAGTTATATTCGTATACCGTATAGATGGTCTTGTTAGGAATATCTTCATCACATATCTTTACAAGGGATGTTGGCCTACGTTCCCAGTACCAAGAATTATTTATTAAATAATACTGATTAATTAAATGAACTTTAATATATATTGATACAGTACTGACTGTTTATTTAGATATTTTTGACCAAAGCCGAAGCAGGTAGCAGAGGACGCCTATCCATGGGAACCCATATTTTTATGGCTTTTTTTCTTTCAGAATATCCTTTACATATTTTAGTAATTCTCGTACACTATTTTTATACATATTAATTGGTTATATGGAATTAGACACCTTTGGTGGTGGTTTACAGAGATTTTATCTCACACCCTACTCAGGCTGCCTTTGGTACACAATAATGTTATATAACTACAGGTATGTATTAGGGAAAGTTTCCTACTAGAGGCTATTGATTGTTTTCTTAGTAGAAGGGGATCATAGGACCGAGTTGAGGCTCATGATGCCAGTTGATATAGTTTTTAGTATTTTTTGTATTTTGATATGTATAGTACACCTTCAATGTATATCTACATTGGCTTCTTTGCAAATACATGACATTATCATCATTTTATATGAGATTACTTATAGTATTATATATATATATATATATATTTTGATGTTATATATTTTATAATTCATTTACTAATTCTATTATTAATTTTATGTTTTTACTGCTATGTTACACCCTGACAAGGGATAATAGTATCTCCATAGACACACCCTAGGCCCTCGCTACTAGTTAGAAACCTCTAGTGTTTGGAGAGATGCGCTTGAGGTCATGTGGAAAACCTTCCTCAGAGAACTTCTCAATGGAATTTGGGTTGAGGATATTACAACAGGACTAGTTCTAAATCCCCTAAACATCTATTATTTCTATTTATCCAATTTTTAGGAAGTCATATAGTTTTTCTTCTACAAGTAATATCATAAACTTCTGACCATCAACCTATGATGTTCTCTTACTACCATTTGATATTTTCATTCTATGATTTATTTATAATTATGATCAAACATGTGTAGATAACATAGAATAATATATATATATATATATATATATATCTAAATTACTCGTAGGTATATTTAGTCTATACTTCACAAAATCCCGTGTGGAACTGGAACAATTCATGAGTTTTTTTAATCATATATTATTCAATACAATTCTCACTATGTATAGTGACATAGATTAAGAAAACCCATGATATAAGATAGTATATCATATTCCTCGGAACATGTATTACTTATTATGTCATATTTAAGAAATTTAAATTGTTCTTAATTAATTACAGGATAATCACTTGTTTTCATTATATTGTTAAGCATATTATCCTTAAAAACTATAGTGCTCCCACTAAACTTTTATAGAAGCCTAGGAAAAAATTCATTTAAAATAAACAATAATTTATCATTATGATTATTTATAACCCATTACTTGATCCTTGAAACGTAAATTCCATATTAAAATTCACTACAAAATATTTCACATTTTCCAATGGGAGCTTATTTGTTGGTAAAAGTACATTTTATGTTGGTAAAATATTTTACCAACATATATGTCCCTATAAATAAATTTTCTGTAAAATCTCTATCCATAAATGTTTTTGTGACAAATAAAATCATTCTATTATAATTATAATAATACCAATAGATAATTTATATGTTTGTTAAAATGTTTAGCAATAGTTTTTAATGACAAAAATTTTCTGTTGGTTATAATATTTCCAACATATAATATCTGTTTATAAAATAAAATTAAATAAAAAACATAAATGTTTATTTATAGTAAAATTTCATACTATCTTTATTATATTTTAATATATAACACATCTGTTGTAATTTTTAAAGAGAAAAAAATTCATACATGTTTAAAATTAGAAAAAATAAATATATGATTAATAAAATTTAATACTAAATGAATCAATAAAAAATTCATCCCCTGATAGGATCCATCCATCGCACACCCAACTAACCCACAACACCCCTCCCCATGTGAGAAATAGGGACATACATATATACAACCCATCCAAGTCCGACTATGGGACTAGCGAGGCCATCCATGCCAGGGAAATCCTTACCAACAGCCCATCCATGTCACAGCCGGGACTAGTGAGCCCATCCATGTCCATAGTAGGGACCAGTGAGCCAATCCATGCCACACTAAGGACCATTGAGCACGAGAAACCAGCAATAACCCATCCATGATAATGAGTACCAAAACAAGTAGAAACCCATCCATTCCACACCAGGTACCAACAAGCACCACCAACCCATCCCAACCTTAGGACCAACAAGCTAGATCCTGCTCAAATCAATTAAAAATATCAGCATGAATTCAAACCAAAATATAAATAAATTAGTGTATAAAAAATTATTTTCATCGATAGAATTTTTCATCATCCTTATTTAAATATCAATAATATGGTAAGAGAATGTATTCCCATTAACCAAATCCCCCTCCCGTCGCATAATTCTATCCATCTCTGACATCAATTCCACAAAGCTAAACCAATAAAAAATCACAATCACTCCACCTCTCTAAATGAGTTGAAATAATGATGTGTTTCATTTTGTAAAATTTTTAACATAGGAAAACTTTAAAGAATCCTTGAAAGGGAAATGGACTTGAACTAGGAACTAGAAAATGGGAAATGAAAATACATGGGAAATGGATGTGAATTGAGCAATGGGAAATAGGAAATGGGCAATAAGCATACCTTGTAAATGGGTGTTAACTAGGAAATGGGAAATGGGAAATGTGTAATGGTCATACCTGGGCAATGGGAATCAATTGGGAAATGGGAAATTAGAAATCGGAAAGGGACAATGGGAAATGGGAATACCAAGAAAATGAGCATAAACTGGGAAGTGGGAAATAATTAATGGGAATACCTAAGAAATGGCATGGGCATGAACTGGGAAATGGGCATACCTACTCTAACAAAAAGTTAATAAATGTTATAATTAGATTTTATTTAGTCACATAACTAAATCAATGTGGTTAAATATATTTGAAGTAAATCATTCAAAAAATACAAGTCATTATATATGCACTAAATACCTACATTATCATTCTATTCATATAAGATCTTATATTAGAATTGAAAAAATTGTGTATTGAATAAAGAAAATATTAACAAAATCTTGTGAATTTACTTTGATATAACAAAGAATGAAATCATAAAAAACAAAGTATAAATTGGGATTCTATTTTAAGAACTTCATCAAAAGGGATTGTAACAATTTTTAATTCTAAGAAGAATTAAAAAAAATTCATTGGATTTTATTCTATTTATATTCATACAGTAGTGATTAAAATGTTTATTAAAAATACTATTGTGCATGGAAAAAAATGAATATATAAATAATCAGTTTGTAAGTAGTTGAAATAAACATATTTTGGTAAAAAAATAGAAAAATAAATAATAGATTAATGTTAATTTTCAATAAAAAAATTAATATTTCATGAAGATTTTTGTTACCTATAATCATTCATTGATATCAAGTAAGGTTTTTTGTTCTTATAAAATATTAGTGGAGTAGAATAAGAACTCAAAATTTATGTAGATTCATATTTGATAGGATGGGAAGAGAACATAGGTGTCGACCTGAAACATAAGAGAATGGATAAAAAATGAACATGGTTATTTTCAATTGACATAATCTTGTTTAAAAAGGTTTTTTAAATATTATATTGATATCTAGATTTTGGAGATATTGTAGAAAAAATGAATTAGTCATATTTCATATGACATTGATCATCATCATGAAATTTTATGTCAAATGCATAACAACATAAGTCTACTCATATGATCATGTTACACTTTTCATATAAGCCTTTAATGTTAATATGTATGACTATGTTGGACAGTTAATACTTTCCTCATGGGAATTTATATGCGAGGATTATGAAATTCATGTCATGAAGACTTCCATTATACAAGGCCAATGCCAGTAAGCTTGAAGCAAGAAAAAACAAGGGGAATATAGAGAAACATGAAACCATTAAATTCCAAACAAGCAAAGACACCCTTGATCTATCAAAACTCTTTTGAAGATACAACCTCTTCACCACCATCATCACCTTCACCTGTACAAGTAACCTCACCTACCTCCCCACCACCACCTTCTATAGTAACATCAGCATCCACACCTCACTCCACTGCCAACCCAAACTCATCAATCAAACTTTTCACTATGCCCAGATGCATTATTTTGAATTATTCCATGACTCCCATCAATGAGGAAGTGCACACCAACCCCTTCGGTTTCCCTCTTTTCAACGTTTTCCTCTATGAAAATAGTGGGTAACCGATCAGCTCATCCCATGATGAAACATGAATAGATTCAGACTTGCACTCCAAATATGTCTTTGTGGCTTGTGAATGTGACCCGATTACAAAGGATTGGTATTAGAAGTAGTTACCACTTTTTCAAGTGTAGTACAAGTGGTCTCCAGACTCGTCTAGTCTAGACACCAGTAGCCCTGGTCACGAAACAACCTGGGTTGACCCTGAATCGGTCACCTGAGCTGATTTGCGGCATGGCCCCAGGGACGTTCCCAATCCCCACGGGTTGGAAACTAGTTTCGATCATCAAAATTAAATAATTTGTAATTATTTGGCCCATAAAAAAGATAAACAAATGAATGAAGACTATCAATAAAAATAAAAAATACATAAGAAAGAAAAAATACTACACATACCTCCATGTGACCTCATAGGTCACCACCCAACTTAGAACTAAGCCTGATCCAACATTGAGCAGCTAAACTAGGAAATTGAAAAATATATTGAACCTACAACTAGAAGGATATAATAGGTTTGAGCACTGAGATGCTCACTAGGGATTCCAAGAATAAACCTCTGAATCCAAAGGTTCTCTTTTCTGAAGTAGTATATAAACCCTAGTTTCAAATACAAGTACAAAAGTTTGTTATTCACATTTTAAAATAAGCAACATGTGTTCCCATTTAAAGAAAACCCAACACATGCTACATTCAATTTCCAAAACCATTTCCATTTTTTATACTATACCAAGGTTGTGCTAAAAGAAAACAAGTATGTAGTGAAATCTAGAAATAAACTCACAGTTATAGATGAAATTAGACAAGCAATGTAAATAATTAAGTGATCATAGGTGATCCTAAACATCCCTAGAAAACCCCTGGAGGTACTTGGTTTGGAACTATCTACCGGCATATGGTAAATCCTTATAGTCTATAACCAACTAATCGCCCTCATGGAAAAATAAATCAGTGACACTCCCCATCTGGCCTCTATACCTACCAATGGGTACCAAACCATCTAAACAAGGCTGATAAGAAACCATCACTCGATCAACTAAAAGACTCTCCAGAACCCATGGTGATTATAATAATAATATTTTGTAAGTAGGAGGCCCTCGCATGTGAGAATCACTTTATTGTGTCGTCACCACACTTGCCTACCCCAAACATGGATGTTTCATATGAATTCTCCCATAAACGGTTACCCAAGATAAGAGTTCCCCATATATATATTCAATTATTTAACATTAAACAAAGTTCCAACTAGGCCTTTAACTTGACATGTTCAAAGCATTACCCAAAACACTACAGAAATACGGCTTTACATTTTCAAGGCCAAATGACCGTCAAAAGCAAACTCTTTTTATAATGCACAACAAAAGCCAACCGGGTACACTCTTTTGAGTTTCTAATTCATGATATATTTTAAAATTCACATAAGAGTCACTTGATAATGAAAGAATCGTTATGGGAAAAATAACATGACTTTATAAAAAAACATCTCTTTAATGTGTCATTTTCATTTAAGGGCACATACACATGCGTGCTTAGTGCACCCATAGATGAGACAACATCTAATGACACACTAATAACCAAGAGTATATTCCAAAACCATTCCCAGAAGACTAACCACTACTTTTGAAATCAAAGCTAGCTAACCATGTTATTCCAAAAACACAAAAAAACTCCCTTGAAACAATAAAACCTTTTCCAAATCATTTTAACACATTATAAAACCAAACTATTACCAAGTTACGCATACCAAACCAACTTCACAACTATACAGCCTTATTACATCAAAATAAGGTCTATAAATCTTATGAAATAACCAAATTTATAAATTTAATTAAAAACCCAAGCATCAAAGGAATGCCTTAGGAAAGTAATACTTGAAAAACACCTACACATAATCAAGGGACTATCTCAAAATTGTTTTTAACAATTATAACTATCATAAAAACACTAAAATTCATTAACTATCATGCTTATAAAGGTTCAAATAATGTTTATAAATTAAATTAAATTATGCAAGTTCTTATAGTAAACTCCAGAAAAGGGAAAGGATAGTAACTCCTACCTCAAAGGGAAACTGGGTCATGTCGAACACTTTGGAACCTGATGAAAGTAGGTAGAGACCACTAGAAATCGGTCCGCACTCGCATGCACATACCTATATATATACATATTTCCATACTCCAATGCATGTATTCCCCACGCCATGAGGGAATACATACATGGAGGAAATATATATATATTATATATACATTCCTTAAGTATATGTGTGTGTGTCCTCTATTTTTGACCAAAAATTCACTATAAAAAAAGATACCCAAAATTAATGTTGCAAAGACCAACGCACAACCAAAAGTACAAGGGACTCTCATAAACCAAATGCACAAGTCATAAAACACAATCAAACTATACCAAAAAGGATTTATATCCAACAACACCATGATCCACTTTAGAAACCAAGAAACCATTAAAAAAAAGAGAGAGGAAAAATTGAAATTGGAGTTCTTTTTAGAAAACCATGGCTCTAGAAATGAGTCACTCCAAATGTTATCTTCATTTTAAGGCTCGTCCATGGGTACAGTTTGTGCATCTGTGGATATAACCATATTCAAAGGTGTAACAAGAGGTCTTCTCTCAACCATTTTAATGAAACCATCCACCATTCATTGACACAATAAACCATTTAAAAAAATTATTAAACAATTTTTAATGTCTATCCCATGGCTTTACACACACTTAAAAATCATTCAAAAACCTCTTTTAAAATAAAATGCACTCCCAAAACACACTAAAACAGAATATGCACCACTTTTACAATTAAATAAACTAATCACACAATTTATACAAAACTATTAAACTGAACCAAATTGGTTTCCATTAAAAACACACATTATTTCACACAAACAAGCAATAAAAGGTAAAACACATACTAGATTATTTTAAAAAATAAATTTGCATCAATCTAATTAATCACAAAACATGGTAAATAAATTAATTAATATTAAAGGAATTAAAAATGCATGCAATAAACACATTTTAATATTTAAAGGGGGGGATGAAAAGGGATCATACCTCAAAGGCGGAACCAAACTGAATACTCGGTGCTTGACAATTTTATCGGAAACCACCCAAATACACATCATATGGTTCAATGCACCACAAAATAATTAATAAAATCCTTAACACGCCCATCAGACAACACTTAAAATTTTTTAAACCATACAATGGGCATAAAACTATACCTTGGATGTCAGTGGTGGACCGAAACCGAGTCAATACACTTGGCCTTCGGTGGCTGATGTTAGAACACGCAAAAATAAGACCTGAGGAGGTCTTCACATACCCTATTCAATAAAGAACACAACAATCGCATATTATCCCAACATTAAGGTTCTGTTTGAATCCAAAGTAGGTATCGAATGGGAAACAAAACGCAAACGTGATAAAGGAGGACATCAGGGATGGTATTACCTAGAAGAATCAGACCTCATTCATGAAGGATTTGAGAGGAATTGGTCGTGGAAGGTAGGTTCACATTCTAAAAAGGGGCGTTGTATGGGAGATCTGTCCAAGGTAAGAGGGGGATGGAGTAAAGTAGTCATGAGAAGACTGGAGCTACGGGTCGATATGAACAAGGCGTGCCAGGAGGAATATTGGCTAGCGAGCGAGAGGAGGACCTGGGATGGGGGTTGCACACACACGAGGGATAGAGGTTGTGCTAGATGAGGTTGGTGTAGGGTGGATCTAAAGCCAGGACCACTGGGTTTGTGCGTTGCAAGCCAAGCGGTGCAGGGAGTAAGTTTGCACCAATCCAGGGGGTGTGTGTCGTGGGTAAGGGAAGAGGGAGGGGGAATGGTATTTTTAGGGTAAAAAACAAAATAATAATAATAATAATATAATAATAATAATAATAATATAATAATAATAATAATAATAATAATAATTAATATGTAAATAATAATAATAACCTACTCATAATAATAATAATAACAATAATAGAATAGTTATAATTTTCTTTCTCAATAATAATAATAATATCCTTATTAGTAAAAATGATGATAATAATATGAATAATATTAATAACAACAAAAAATTAGTACTAATATCAAACATAATGATAATTAGAATGACAACCTTCATTAATTTCATTTTAAATAATAATAATCGGTCAACCGCACAGTCTCCAAGACCGAACACAGGGTTACCGCTAGCAGTGTGGTGACCATGCACTGGCTTGAGATTCAACAAAAATATCAAAGTTTCAAATATTTCAAACACAGACCCAAACCCAACTCTGTACAAAAGACGCATAACTAAGAAAATAAAAAAAATAGACGTTTGTGGTTGGGGTGTGACAATTCTCCCCACCAAAGACACTTTCTTCCCCCAGAATGTCCCCAAGGAAATAGTTGACACAACTTGAGTCTATGCCCAGACAAAATCATAGAGAACTAAGAGCCTTGGGGTGACAATTTCCAAAAAACATCACACCCAACCAATTCAAGGAGGACCACAACTCAATATTGAAGGGAGAACATAGGAGGGTTCTTACCACCATGAGAATTCACTAATATGGAAACCCTTGAAACCCAAACACACCACCCCCGAGGGGGGCAATGCGGGAACTCCCAAATGGAATTCATTCATTTTCCCCACATGAATCAAAAAACACACCTGATACTTTGACGAAAAACGTTCTACGAAACAACCCAGCAACTGGAGGATGAGAAATAAACTCAACACCTCCTATCAATTTCACAAAACAAAACATCCCCCTAATAAACACAGAAGAGACAAACTCAAAATTAGAATAGGTCTATTTATTCATAGGCCAAACACCCTTCGAGGACAACGAATGATTTGAAAGCCACGCTAGAAGTAAATAAGTTTGCTTGAATTGTGGTAGAATGAGTTCATCACAACACCACAACACAGAAGACATTATGACGATGATAAAAATAGAACAAAGAAACTTTGGATATTTCATCCCAAGGCTAAAAACATGATCCAAACCGAGGTTCCACAAACCCTTGGAAACTCCTGAATGTTTGCAAGCTTCACCCTGAGACATGTGGATGGGGCCCTGATAGATGAAGCATCTCTTGCCTCACAGTTAGGCATTTTCATCCTCTGGTCCCTAACTCCTTCTCATTTATGTTGATTCAAATAGCTACAATGGTCGTACATTTTCAAAGGGATGCAACATGACGGCTTAGAATTCCCGGAATGGCCATACTAGTGGCACACAAGAGAGAGGTCCGATAAACTAGGAGCTGATACCGACAAAGATAGCTTCTTAGAAGCAGGTTCCTCCAGCATGCACTCCTTTTCTAATGAGGAACCTTTGAAAGAGCTGAACACGACCAACTAAAACCTAAACAAAAATGATGGTGGGACATCCCATCTTTACTAGTTAATAACTGGACCATCAAATAAACCTAAGACGATACGAACCTTAACACTCTTGAGAATTCCCCACAACCCAAGGACACACTCTATCTCCCTGTACCACAAAACATCCTATAACGGACTTCAATTGCCTCGATAAACATGCAACTCATGAAAAGAATTGAGAATTGGGAATAACTCATTAATAACATTTGGAGACTTTCAGGGTGGCATATTCAGAAAAACACAAAAAACACAATCAAAATTGGCATCAATCCAAAAATCAATCAAATAAATAGCCCAAGACTAGGGAATAGGCACATAATCCAACCATAAATAAACATTAGTAAAATTTTCTTTTCTGAAAACTTCCATTTATTTTAATTTTTTTATTAAAACTCACTTATGGAATCTTATGAACCGTCACATGTTCATTCATTAATTCATGCCTACATCATCTGTGAACAAGTGCCCCCACACACTCTCTGTACATACCCATACACCTGTGACCCTTCATAAGGAGTTCCAGGGTTCAAACACTTATTTTCCTTACAAAATCCAAACACATACCACATTTTCCAAATCAAAACACTTCCCCTTTTAAAAACTCCCTTTACCAATTTGAAAACAATTTAAAAGAATCCATTTTCCATTTCAAAACCACTTCATATTTAACACAGATTCACATCAACCGAGATAAAAAAGGAAACACAATGAACAAAAAACCGTCAGAATGAGGAACTAGTGCCTATGCTTAACCTGACAATATGGTGGTGAGGCATGCCCCAATTAAGGTATAACACTACGAGCACCTTGAACCTGTAACTTGAACTTCAAACAGGTCACCACCCTAAGGCAGGCCGCAATGTGAACCGATTCACCCCCATTGTCATCCCTCAATCAAAAACAACCTAAGACAAAAGAATCAAAACATATACTACCCTTGGTAACTCGGGTCCCGTCATAAGTGGTGGTGATCAGGAACCAATCTGTAACCTACCTCCTGAGCCTCAATAATCCTAATATCCTTCTACCAGACTCTCTAAATAACAAGAACTTC
The DNA here is from genome assembly GCA_963277665.1 of Viscum album. NCBI lineage: Eukaryota > Viridiplantae > Streptophyta > Magnoliopsida > Santalales > Viscaceae > Viscum > Viscum album. The sequence continues at coordinate 1,219,631,823 of OY728131.1, read as the reverse complement.
CTCTGATACCATTTTGTCATTAACAAACCTGGTTCGACCCTGAACCGGTCACCCGAGCCGATCCACAGTATGGCCTAAGGGGTGTTCCAGATCCGCATGAGAAGGAAACTAGTTTCGAGCCTCAAAATTAAATTGTTGGGAATGATTTGGCCCATAAAAAGGATAAACAAATGAATGAAGGCTATCGATAAAAATATAAACTAAAAGTAGAAAGAAAAAAACAACACATACCTCTATGTGACCTCATAGGTCACCACCCAACTCAGAACTGAGCATCCACCAACATTGATCAGCTAAACCAGGAACCTGAACAAGTGACTGAACCTGCAACTAGAAAGATATAATTGGCGTGAGCACCGAGACGCTAAGTTGGGATGCCAAGAATAAACAACTAAATCTAAAGGTTTTATTTTTTGAAGTAGTCCATAAACCAAAGTTTGAAATAAAAGAATGGAAGTAGGTTCTTCACATTTTAAAATAAGCTACATGTTTTCCCCATTTAAAAAAAACACAACACATGATACATACAATTTCTAAAACAATTTCCATTTTATAGACAAGACCAAGGTTTTGATAAAATAAAACAAGTAAGAAGTGAAGCTAGAAATAAACTAAAAGGTATATATGAAAATAGACAAGCAATGTAAATAATTATGTAACCATGGGTGATACTAAACATACCTAGAAGACTCATGGGTGTTATCAGTTTAGAACCACCTTCCGGCGTAAGGTGAAGCCCCATAGTCTATAACCAACTGATCACCCTCACGGAAAAAGAAATTAGTGGACCTCCCCCTCTGGCCTCTATACCTACCAGTGGGTACCAACCCATCTAATCAGAGCTGATAAGAAACCATCAATCGATTAACTAAAAGACTCTCAAGAACCCATGGTGATTATAATAATAATATTTTTTAAGTAGGAGACCCTCGCATGAATGACTCAACTTACCATGTCGTCACCACACTTGCCTACCCCAAACATGGATGTTTCTTATAAATTCACCCTTAAATGGTTACCCTAGATAAGAATGCACCATATATATATTCAATAATTTTACATTAAACAAAGTGTTAACCGGGCCTTTAACTTGACATGTTCAAAACATTACCCAAAACAACACAAAAATACCACTTTACATTTTCAATGCCAAATAGGCCTTAAAACCAAACTCCTGTTATAACGCACACCAAAATCCACCCGGGAACACTCTTTTGAGTTTCTAATTCATGATATATTTTAAAAGTCACACAATCGTCACTTGATAATGAAGGACCCATTTTTGGAAAAACAACAGGGTTTTATAAAAAAAAAATCTCTTCAATGCATCATTTTCATTTGAGGGAACATCCACATGCGCTCCTAGGGCACCCATGGATGTGACAACATATAATGACACACCAATAACCAAGAGTATATTCCAAAACCATTTCTAGAAGACTAGACATTACTTTTGAAATCAAATCCAACCAACCATGTTATTTCAAAAACAAAAAACAACTCCCTTGAAATAATAAAACCTTTTCTAAATCATTTTAACACATTGTAAAACCCGACTATTACCAAGTTACACACACCAAACCAACTTCACAATTATACAGCCTTATCACATCAACATAAGGTCTAGGCATCTCATGAAATAACCAAATTTATAAATTTAATTAAAAATCCAAGTATCAAAGGAATTCCTTAAGAAAGTAATACTTGAAAATCACCTACACATAATCAATGGACTCTTTCAAAATTGTTTTTAACAATTATAACTATCATAAAAACACTGAAATGCATTAACTATCATGCTTATAAAGGTGAAAATAATGTTTATAAATTAAATGAAATCCTAAAAGTGCCTATAGAAAACTTCAGAAAAGGGAATGGATGGAAATACCCACCTCAAAGGGGAATCGGGTCATGCTGAACACTTTGGAACCTAAGGAAAATAGGCATCGACCACTCATAATCAGCCTGTAGTCACATGCACATACCTATATATATATATACAGATGTCCATAATCCAATGCACGTATTCCCCGCACCATGAGGGAATATGTACATGGAGGACATATATTATATATATATATATATATATATACCTTAAGTATATGTTTGTGTGTCCTCTGTCATTGACCAAAAATTCACTATAACAAAAGATACACAAAATTAAGGCAGCGAAGACCAACACATGACCAAAAGTACCATGGACTCACATAAACCAAATTCATAAGTCGTAAAACACAATAAAACACTACCCAAAAGGATATATTTCTAAAGAAACACCCTGACCCCCTTTAGAAACCGTGAAACCATTCATCAAAAGTGATAGGAAAAAGGTAAATAGGAGTTCTTTTTAGAAAACTGTGGTTCAAGAGAAGAGTTAGTCCAAATGGCATCTTTATTTGAAGGCCCATCCATGGGTGCACTCCATGAATCTTTGGGTGTTCCCACATTCAATGGAATAACAAGAGGTCTTCTCTCAACCATTTTGAATAAATTGCACATCCACCATTCATTGACATTATAAACCATTTAAAAAAATTATTAAACAACTTTTAATGGGTATCATATGGCTTTACACACTCTTAAAACTCATTCAAAATCCTCTTTTAAAATCAAATGAACTCCCACAACACACCAAAATAGAATACGCATCACTATTTCAACTAAATAAACTAATCACACAATTTTTACAAAACTATTAAAAAGAAAAAAATTGGATTCCATTAAAAACACACATTATTTCACACAAACAAGATACAAAAGGTCAAACACATAGTAGATTCTTTTAAAAACTAATTTTTCATCAGTCTAATTAATCAAAAAAACACAGTAAACTAATTAATTAATATTAAATAAATTCCAAATTCAATCAATCATCATATTTTTAAATTTAAAGGGGGAAAATTCAAATGGATCCTACCTCAATGGAAAAAACGAACCGAATACTCGGGGCTTGAAACTTTTATCTGAAACGACCAAAAAACATACAGTAGGGTTCAACACACTTCACAATAGTTAATAGAATTCTTAACAAACCCATCAGACACCACTTAATAAGTGTGATACCAAATAGCGGGCATAAAACTATACCTTGGATGTTAGTGGCGGACTGAAATGGAGTTAGTCTATTTTGCCTTCGATGGAGGATATCAGAACACGCAAGAACAAGACCTGAGGAGGTATTCACATACCCTATTCAAGAAAGAACACAACAATCACATATTTTCCAAACATTAAGGTTCTGTTTGAATCCAAACTTGGTATAGAAAGAGAAACAAAATGCCAATGTGATGAAGGAGGACATTAGGATGGTATTAACTGGAATAATTTAACCTCAATCAGACCTCATTCATGGAGTATTTGAGAGTAATCGACCGCGGAAGGGAGGGTTGAGTGATAAAAAGGGGTGTTGTAGGGGAGGTCCATCCAAGGGAAGAGGGAGCTGGAGTGAAGTCATTACGCATAGTCCAAATTAGTGGGTTGGTGGGAATAGGGCGTTCTGGGATGGAAGCTACCCGACGAGTGAGAGGAGGACCCGAGCAGGGGGCTATGTACGCATGAGGGAGAGAGGTCACGCAGAATGAGGTCGGTGTAGGGTTGAGCTCCGGTAAGGATGGCTAGGTTGGTGAGCCACAAGCCGAGTAGGGCAGGGAGTAGGGTTGCACTAATCTGGGGGGGTGTGCGTTGTAGGTAATGGAAGAGGGATGGGGAAGGGTGGTTTTAGGGTTTGAAATAATAATAATAATAATAATAATAATAATAATAAATATGTTAATAATAATAATAATAATAACATACTCATAATAATAATAATAACAACAATATAATAGTAATAATTTTCTTTCTCAATAATAATAACAATAATAGTAAAATGAGGATAATAATATTAATAGTATTAATAACAACCACAAATTAGTACTAATATCAAAATTAATGATAATTAAAATGAAAAAAATGTTTCATTTCATTTTGAATAATAATAATCAGTTAATTGCGCAGTCTCTAGGACCGAATTCATGGTCTCTACTAACGGTGTGGTAACCACGCACCGTCCTGAGACCCACCAAAAATATCAAAGTTTCAAAAATTTCAAACCCATACCCAAACCCAACTCTATCCAAAAGACATAGTATTGAGAAAAGAATAAAATAATAGGCATTCATGGTTGGGGTGTGATAGACCCACACCATAGGGTCGTTCCCATGATGATTGGGTAAAGACCTGTGCCTTATCAGTGGGTTGAATAATAAGGAGGCCAATGGGAAGAGAAGACTCATAGGCAAAGTTGTAATTGATGTACTCAGATGGATTATACCTTGAAAGAATGAACCCATCGATAGTGAGTCCAGTGATGGAAACACTGATGTGATCATCAACCTTGAATATATTCTTCTGGAGATATGAGAGCTTAGAGTTCTCCTTGTTGATGGATGCGAAGGTGACATGGGTCTTGGATTGGATTCGTATTGTCATGGATCCTTATATAATGGCCCCCATCACGTTCTCCACCTAGAATAGTCACCCCTAAAGGCTATAGGTCATCATGTTCATGATATATTAGTTCCCAAACATATCCTCCCCAAAAATTATAACTTCGACCAACCATGATCTTATACTGAGATTGACAATATAGAAATAGGTGTGCCTCCTCCCCATATACAACAGGAAATGAGAACTGATTATTGATATTTTCTTTCCCTACAAGTCAATATTCTGGGGAAGGTTTTACTTCCATTATGCAACATTTTTAGGTATATAACTTTAGTGTGAGGCAATTATGACTTACTAGATCCATTTATTACTTGGTTTTATATATAAATATTTTTCGACATGTGACAGTTTTAGAATTGTTTTCTTCAAAAAACTATATCTCAAAATATTAATTTTAATGAAACAAGATTATTTGAAAAGATAAATAATCTATTTGATCATGGGTTAAACATTAATAAAGGGGATTTATTATTCACTAAATGGAATAATTTTTTTTTCACATTGATGAATTGGTTTTTTGAGGAAGAAAAGGAGTAGTTACAATGTAATTGTTCATTAATGGACCAAACAATCACATGGAATTGTAGTTTCCTAGTGATAATTTTATGTAATAGATGATGTATCATGATAGAAAAGAGTGGTTAAAAAATAATTTATTTTTCTTACTCATACAAATTTTTAATTAAAAATCCCAATTTATAGTAGTAATATTACTACTTGTGTTCTATATAATATGTGTATGTTCTAAGAAAGAAGGTATATATGAGTGAAATAAGAGTTAAATCTCTACAAAATTAATCTAGAATACTTCTGAGACAATAAAAAAATAAAATAAACTATGTATTTGACACTATAAGATGAAAAGAAACCTATGATGGTTATCATAAGGAGGGAAAAAAAGCAACAGTACATCAAAATATTTATGAGTCTAGTTTTTTGAATGGTTTTATTGTTGCAAATTGATATCATTTTCTCATTGTATATGATTCCAACATATTCAATATATTTTTTTCATTATTAAATGGATATTCCTTATAATATTATTCCCATATGATGATGCTTGTGGGTCTTATGGTCTCAGTGAAATTCAGATCATGCTAAGGGTTAAGATGTTATTTGGGATCTGGAAATGTGTACCATTTCTTCTCTTCCTATGTATTTGTTTGGAAAAAACATATTTCAATTTAATTGGAAGAATTTTTTTTATAATTAATAATTCATGAAAATAATTTAAATAGTTACATCACCTCCAAATTTAGTGATTTCCACTGATATGTCAATGTATCTTTAACTAGTCTCAGTGTGTTGGATACCCTCTTATATGATCTTCTATTTAATGTTTTAGTATAGTAGAATTTATCTATTGTTTTTTATTTTATTGGTATATATTTGGTGGTTAAAATTTAATATCAAAATTCAGCAAGAAAACATGAGGATTCACAATTTTTTATGAAAATTTACAATATATGGAAGGTTATGATGTTTAATTCCTATTATTTAATAACTTTTGAGGTCTTAGAAGTTATAAATTATAGCTTATAACCTCATACTTAGTAATTTTATATTTCAATAAAATATTATAAGAATTTCAAAAATGTTGGATGTTCTATTAATTTTATATTTTTCTCACTTTTATAAAGTGAATTCCTAAAATTGAAATGAGAAAAAAAATGTATATATGAAAATTTTCAGAATTTATATAAAGTAAATAAGAAATATAATCTATAAAATCTGTATATTTATCTATTTAAGTATGAATACCTCAATATATATAAAGATGAATCTTTTTATAGATTCATCATAATTATAAATTTCATTATGAAAATTCTCAGAGGAAATCATGGGAATTTAGATGATAAAATAGTGTTTAAGAAGATACCTTATATCCTACTCTATAGGTTTGACATTGATATAGTAACATTATAAGATAATGTTTCATAAACACCCCCATTATGATAAAATACACAAAATCTTAATTTCTTATGCAATGTGAAAAGTTAAAGTTTTTAATAAAATGTTAGGGAATTGAAATAAATATCTTTAAAACCATAAAATTATTATATTTTTATGAAAAAGGTTGGTGAATTAAAATACTATTGTTTATATTTAGATTTTTATTTGAATTGTATGGTTGAAAAAATGATGTCTTTTAACTCTAAAAAATTTTACAAGAGGAAATAGGATGTTTATGGGTATGATTCCAAGTGATTAGTTCTATAAAAATGTTTTATTAATGTGATATCAAACACAACCACATAGAAAATCTATTTCTATAAGTGTTTAAAATTGTCATATTAAAAAACTTTTTTAATAACATGTCATTTTAAAAAAAATATGAGTAAATTTTTTTTAGAAAATGGAACGAAAGCCGCTTACTTTTTTCTAATAGTTACTAAAGTGGTAAGTGATATAAACACTTAGATAATCATTACTAAGAACACTCACGGTCGATCATAGGTTTGAGAAGAAGAAATAGAGTTAAAACATAATAAAAAATCAATTTATCTTTTAAAATCATTATAATAAATAAGAAAAATTAAAATCAATATAAATAGAGATATTCATTAAATGAACATGCATAAAAAAATTTTAAAATAGGTATGACTACTGTTTTATAATGTTAAAATACTCAAATATCCCCTAATTTGTTATACTATTAACTTGAATAATAGATAATAGTATGTTTAACCTCCAAAATATGCAAGTGGTGTGGGTTTTTAAATTTTTACATAAAGATTATACATAAAAAAATAGAGAAAATAACAGAAGAATGTTGTGGGAAAAAAATCTTGGACAGAGAGAATAGAGAAATAGGCTATAAAACAAAAAATGTGACCCAAATGTTTGGAACCCAACTTCTCAGCCATGGAAAATTAGTTACAAAATCCCCAATGAATCATGCTTTAACTTGGTTAAAAACACTTTTCCAATATGAAATTTGGTAAATACATGTACATAATCACTAATCACAGGTCAAAAGTTCTATGAGTAGTTTTCAATAAATTTTTTCAAAAGGATCCTTAAAAGAAGAAAAGGATTAAAAATAATGTAATTCAAGATGATAATTTATAATAGATCCTATGTTAATGATAAATAAATTATATTCAATTGTAGATCGCATATGAGTTAGGAAAAGCATCAATCAACTGTAGAGATCAACAATGTTATTAATGTACTCATGAAGTACTTATGTTTTGGCATGTAATCAATTTTTAAACTCATATAATACAAATATTTAGAATAAATCACACTCTAGTTCCCATTTAGAAAATTGATGAACCCTAAAAATTTCCCTAAAAAGAAATTTGTTTCTATTATCAATGAATGCCTGAGACTATCCCAAATTATTTTTCACTTACTATAATATCCTCCAAGTCCCTCTATGACATTTCATGGATTTATATATGGATAGATGAACCAGGCATTGCAGACTAAAAAATTATCACGAAACAACGATAATGACAAGAAATTCTTAATAATATTTGTTTCCTGAATTTCTATGTTATTTTATTTTGTACTCAACAAAACTATATCCTTTTATTAATTGAGTGATTATAATTAAAATTTGACTGTTGGGTTTTGATAGTTATATTACCACTGGTCAATATGACCATTGGAAACTATACTCATAACATTATGATTATTGTTTATAAATATCAATGATCATGGTTAATTAATACAGAAATAAGATTTTATGGCCTCATCTAGTAGACTTGGGCCATATGAAGCCCATATATCAGAGCTTTGGAAGGAGGTAGCATCAATGGGCTTTTCTCTGGACCAAGCCCAAGATGAGGTTCAATATATTAAGCTTAAACGTAATCACCTTCAGTAGAAGTTAAAGCTGATAGAAATCACCACTCGAGCTATGTTGTCCGAGCCGCCCCAAGATTCTATTACAATTTCACACCTTACTCTTAGGTCATATATATGTGTTATAAGGGACTATGTAATGAGGCCTCAGTTATGTTGTGTAATTATTTGTTATAAATATAATTTTTATTTCTTATTTTAGTAAAATTTGTAAATTTCAAATGAAAAAAATAAATATATGATGAATTTATAGAAGTTCTATACTGTTGATGAATTTTGAAAAAAATGGTTTTTAAAATATTTTATTATACTTTAAAAAATTAAAATGTGAAATTTTTTTCAAAAATGGTATTATATAGTTGTTATTAGTAAGAAATTTAGATTCCAATAAGATCAACTTAATTTTTGGTGAATAGTAAATTATGAATAGTAATATTACCCTTATGAATAGTAATGTGACCAACAGAATAGTAACATCACTTAATAATGTATAAATATAATTTAGGCATCTTGATTGGTATTGTGATATAATAGCATAAGTAAATAACTATTTCGAAAATTATCAGTTATGTATTAGTATTTTTTCACTTAAATAGTGTTTTTACTTATAAATTAAATATCTCATAATTAGAAAAAAAATCATAAAATTGAGTTCATTTTTTGAATTCGGGGCATTAATATTACATTAGGGTGGATTTATGATATTTTTTTAAAATGTTTTCTTTTCAATGAATAGTAAAAATACAGTTTTAAGTTTCAATGTGTTTAATGATGTCATTAATGATGTAATAATGATATAATAATTCTCATCGATGTGTGTACAGTATGATATTTTATGAGGTGTCCCATTAGTCCAATACCATAGGAAAATACCATGGTAAATCCCATGGTTTTGAAAATTCCACTAATGGGGTGTCCCTTAGAAATTAATAAAATATTCCCTCCCTTTATCTATAAATACCAACCCATTCCTTCATTCCTCTCATTAAAAATTCCTCCTCAAAGAATATTTGGCCTTTTACCTCACAATAAGTCCTCATAAGGTTCACTCAATCCCCCTAAGGTCCCAACTATCATGTTTTTGAAGTTACTCTTCAAGGTAAGGGAACCTTTCACCCGCCTCTTTTAGTCATGAATTCCTTTATGTTATGTCTTCTAGATTTCCATTTTATTATGTTGGGGTTTGTTATTATAAATCCTTATTTATTTCCAATTAATATCCAAATGTTAATCGACCCTTATATCTCTCATCAACTGATTTTCAAAATTTTTAATTGGCATCGTTAGGTTGCTAAATTTTTGTAAAAGAAATTGCATATTCTCTTCTAAGTTTCCTTTTCTTGCGGTATGTCATTAAAATATCCATAACATGATGTTATTTCTATTTTGTTCTGTACCCATACTATATTATGAGTTATTTATTAGTGGTTGAAAATTTTCTCCTCTCTTTTAAATGTTTTATTAAACCAGTTTATATAGCTGTTATGTTGTAGACTTTTAGTCTCAAAACATATCTTTTTTTAAGAAATTCATTCATTTTATTTTTTGAATTACCAAACCTATTTCTCTCTAAGGGTGTTCATATATATTTAAAATTTATCTATTTCATTCTGGTAATAATATACATGTAATCATCCTTCCTTTTTCATGGGTCAAAAATGACATAAAAACCAAGTTTTAAGCACTTTTTAAAACGTCATGATTTTGATATGAAACCCATTTCTTTTATTATATTTTGTTTATTTATGAAATTTTTGGTTATTATCTATATAACTCACATGAAAATAAATAAATATTAAGGGTTCACCCAAATAGAAATATAATTCATTGGGTAAAGAAATTAATCTCTAGAGAAGACAAGTTTTATGATACATGGTTGAATAACCTTGGTAATTTTTATGACACCTTGGGGATGGACCTTGTTGATATTATTATGAATGTATAAATTAAATTTTGTAGCCAAATGTTCATGTTATGATTCAATTTATTATTACTATGATATGCCTCTTTATCATTCAATTATGATATTCCTCGTGTTCTTATTGATATCGCTCAAGTTCACTTGTAAACTGTTTCACTTGTTTTCCTTTACTGGGCCTTCTTCTCACCCTTTCCTTTGATGTATGTCCATAGCTTATGAGATGTAGTAATTGTACTTAGTAATAAATTTTCATGAATATTTTCAAGTGAATTAAAATAATGTTTTATGTTTTCATGTATTATGTACCTTTTTTCCAAGACACTAGACTTTGAAGATCCCTTATTTGTAAAATGAAATGAAAAGTTATGTAATAAAATGACGGCATGACATAGTTGGTATCAAAGGATAGTTTGGTTATTTATGTAAATTAGGATATGAAATATTTAGGAAGAACCCTATAGGTAAGTTTAAATATAGGAAATATTCTTAGTATTTTGGTGAAATATTAAGTAAGTGGTTTCTAAATAAATAAATCCCTATATAGATACGAACAAGAGGATGTGGCTCTGGCACAAATGTACCTAGGAGTGAAAACTCTGACAAGGAGTTTTAGTCTTGACTCAAAGTATCCTGGAACACGAAAATGGGCCTTGCTACACTCCTAGTTTGAAACTTTCGAGGGATATGTTTGGTTAATCACAAGATTTTATGAATCATTATGAAGGATTTATAGAGAAATGTAATTGTTGTTAAAGAATAATATGTTTAAGAATGAAGTTTTAAGACATAAAAAATCATTTATAGTTAAAATATTTGTGAATGAAATAATATTATAACTAAGGTTTTAGCTTATTAGAAAATGGAAGGCAATAGGAGGAACCATGCAAATGGTGACCGCAATGGACCATGTGCTGACGGACCTCCGATGAAAGATGGATGGGAAACATTCATGAGAATGATGAACCTAATAACTCAAGTTATGGGAAATAACGTGAATCAAGATAAGATATCGATTTCACCAGGAAGATGACAAAATTATATTGATTCCTTTATGATTCAATGACCCCCAACCAACATTGGATTTATGGACCCATTGATTTCTGAATAGTGGATCAAATTTATCGAGAAGATCTTTTATGTGCTCTACTGTTTAGAACAAGAGAAGCTCGCCCTAGTTGTTTACTGCTTAGAGGTGGAAGCTGATCAGTGGTGGGAAATGATTAAAAACATGATTCTATGATTGGAGGTTGAATCTATGGAGTGGAAGGAGTTCAAAGGGATCTTCTTCAATAAGTATTTCCCTCGTTCGATGAGAAAAAATGGAGAAGGAGTTTCTGAAGTTGAAGAAGAAGGAGAATGAATCTATTGGAAGCTATGAGATGAACCTTACTAGACAATATGATTACACCTCATGATTTTTCATGGATCCTAATGGTAAGATTAATACATTCATTGGTAGACTAAGACCTCATATGGAGAAGAATCTAGCTAACCAAGACTATGATAGCTATGAGGAGATCATGCGGAGTATGATGAAAGTTGAACTGGAGTTAGGTGATATGTAGTGGTCTCATAAATCCAATTACAAGAAGAGATCAATGGAACCCATCTTAGGGAGTATCATTGATCCGAGAAGAGGATGCATGAAATTTCAACATCTCACATGTAATAAATGTGGGAAGAAGAATTCGTGGAATAGCCTACTCCAGAGCGGGAAGTGCTATAAGTGTGGAAGTGATGGCTATATCACATATAATTGTTTTAGTAAGGTGAATCATAAACTTCCCAACACTAAAAATAAAGGGAATATGGTGAAGGCCCTACCTGAAGTCCAATTCTTCTAGTGTGGACAGCTTGGTCACTTTTCTAATCAGTGTCAAAATCTAAGGGCAGTGGAGGGGAATCACCAGCAGCCTCATCATAGGCCAACAGAGAAAGGTCATGATTTTTCTATCACAGTAGCTGATGTTTAGGCTTCAAATGATGTGGTGGAAGGTACTCTTGTTGTTCTCTCAAAGCTATAAAATACTTTGTTTGATTCTGTTCCTACATATTCATTTATTTTTTCCATGTTTGCTAGGAAATAAAAATCAAACCCTGAATTTCTAAAATTAAAGTTATCACTCAAGACTCCTGGTGGGATTATCCAAGCATCATAAGGGATTATAAACTCTAGTATTTACTTTAGTGAGCATAATATTATCTCAAATATTGTAGTCATTCCAAATCTGAAATTTGACATTATACTTGGGATGGACTGGCTCTCAAAGTATAATGTTAAGATCAAATGTAGAAGTAAGGATTTATCAATAGTCTTAAATAGAAAACCTTCAGTTATCTTCCAAGGAGAGATATCTCAACCAGATCATTGTCTATAAGAACCTCATATATCCTTCTTTATATAGTTGATCAGTGAAGAAGAAGAAGGAAATGAGAGTATAAGGATAGAAAATGTATCAATCATCTAGGAATACATTGTTGTATTTCTAAAGTATTTACCTGGACCTCCCCTATAAAGAGAGGTGGAGTTCTCTATTGAACTCGTTTCTAGATCTCATCTGATATCAACGACCATGTATAGGATTGAAAGTATGGAGCTAGAGGAATTAAAGAAACAACTCTATGTTCTTTTGAATAAGGGTTTTATCCAACCGAGTTTGTCTCATTGGGGAGAACCTATTCAATTTGTGAATAAGAGGGATGGATCAATGTGGAATTGTATTTATTATAGAGAATTAAATGAGACCATAGTGAAGAACAAATACCCTCTTTGAAGAATTGATGAATTATTTAATCAAATTTGTGGGTCATAATTATTCTCCAAGACTAATCTTCAATTTGGTTATCATCAATTGAGGGTGAAGAAAGAAGATATTCAAAAAACTGCCTTCCGATCAAGATATGAGCATTATGAGTTTGTTTTTTTTCATTTGTATTGGCTAATGCTCCTAATATTTTATATATTTGATGAATAGAGACTTTAAGGACAACCTTGATAACTGTTTGGTGGTTTTTATTGATGATATTCTGATATATTCAGAAATTCACGAGGATTATGAGAATCATCTAAGGTAAATTTTGAAAACTCTATGAAAGTAGAGGATTTTTGGAAAGTTTAGAAAATGTGAATTTTTGTTGCAACAAGTTTCTTTCTTGTAGTACATTGTAACCAATTAAGGAATCACAATTGACCCTACAAATAAAAAGTTTGTATAGGAGTGGCCTCATCCTACAATAAAAACTATGTTTCTTAGTTTCCCTGGATTATTTGGATATTATAATAGATTTTGAAAAACTTTTCATGACTTTCTAATCCATTAACCATGTTAACTAGAAAAGGGTTTAAGTTCATATGGAAAAAAGAGTGTGGGGAATGTTTCTAAGCGCTAAAGAAGATATTGGTCACTGCACCCATGTTAACACTGCCCTCAAGTAGAGAAGGATTCATTATTTTTAGAAATTAATATCTATAAGGTCTTGGGTGCATCCTCATGAAAAATAATGATGTCACTGGTTATGCTTCTGACAATTGAAGACTCATGAGAATAACTATCCTACGCATGATCTTAAGCTGCAAGCAGTTGTTTTTTATTTGAAGATATGGAGGCACTATCTTGATGGGGAGAAATGTGATATATACACAAACCATAAAATTTTAAAGTATATTTTCACATGAAAGGAATTGAATATGATATAGAGGATATTTTTGGAACTTCTTAAGGACTATTATTATTAAATTCACTATCATCCTAGAAGAGAAAACAAAGTTGTTAATGCCTTAAAAATAAAAGACTAAGTTTTTCTGTCAATTATGAGGATTCAAAGAGGTCCCTTGATCCAAGACCTAGTGAATATGGACATGGGAATTATAAGGGAAGGGAAATCATCAAACCTATCCCAAATGATTTCTCAATAGTCATTACTTGAGGAGATCAAGAAAGCTTAGAAAAAGATCCTATGTTATAGAAGAATATTGAGGCAATAAAGGATGGGAACTTTGCTGAGATAAATTTTGATAAATAAGTTGTACTAAAATATTGTACAAGACTATGTGTTCCATCAATCTTAGAAATAAACATGGAGATAATGGATGAAGCTCATAGCTCTACTTTCTCTACACATCTGATAAGCACAAAAATTTATAGGCTCCTTCATGATCATTATTGGTGGGATAATATGAAAAGGGACATTGCTTAATACACAACAAGGTTCCTTGTATGTTATAAAGTGATGGTAGAGTGACAAATTCCTAAAGGGGTATTACAACCACTACCCAACCCAACATGGAAGTGGGATAAAATCACTATGGACTTTGTTACCGGTCTTTTGAGAACTTACATAGGGAACAATGCGGTATGGGTTATAGTGCACCATCTCACCAAGACTGTCCATTTTATCTCTATTCAGGATGAATTCTCTCTTTATCAACTTTCAAGGATTTACGCAAAAAAAGTGGTAAGGCTATATCGAGTTCCACTTTCTATCATATCTAATCATGATCCAAGGTTCACATAAAAATTCTAGATAAGACTTCAACATGTTCAGAGTACCAAAATGAATTTTATTATGGCATATCACCCCTAAACTGATGTCCAATCTTAAAAGACTATTCAAACACTCGAGGACATGCTGAGAACATGCTCAATGGAATTTAAAGGTAGTTGGGATCAACATACTCCATTAGTTTAGTTCTATTACAATAATATTTTCCACTCAAGAATTCAAATGGAACCCTATGAAGCTCTATATGGGAAGTGATGTAGAACTCCTGCTTGTTGGGATGAAGCTGATGATAGAAATATTTGTAGGCCTGATATTCTGCAAGAGATGACGGAAAAGGTTCAAGCCATCGAGAAACACATTAAGGCTTCTGAGAGTCAGTAAAATATCTATGCTAACAATCATTGAAGGGACTCAAAGATTGATGTTTGTGACAATTTTTTCTTTGAATCTCACCTTGGAAGAGATTCATGAGGTTTGAGAAAAAAGGGAAGCTCATCCCTAAGAACTTTGGCCCCTATGAAATCCTTGATCATGTAGAAGCAGTGGCCTATTGGATATCACTTCCTCCAAATCTAGAACATGTTCATGATGTCTTCTACATATCCCTCTTGAGGAAGTACATACCTGACCCTTCACATGTACTAAATCCAGATGTGGTACAACTTGCACATGACCTCTCTTATGATGAGCATCTGGTGGAGATCTTGAATCGTAGGTAAAAGTTTCTATGAAACAAGACTACCCACCTTGTTAAGGTGTTTTGGTGGAACCACAAATTTGATGAAGCCACATGAGAACTAGAGGAGTGTATGAGGCAGAAGTACCCACACCTTAACTCTTTTAAGGGTACAAATTGAAATTCAAAGGATGAAATTTCTTAACAGGGGAAGAATGTAATGACTCAAACTTTTGAATAACATTTGTTTTCTAAGTTTATGTGTTATTTTATTTTGTACTAAACAACACTGTATCCTTTTATTAATAAAGTGAGTATAATTAAAATTAGAATGTTGTGTTCCGACTATTATATGACCATTGGTCAATGTGACCATTGGAAACTATACCCATTATGTTATGATTATTTTTTATAAATACCAATGATCATGGTTAATTAATACAGAAAGAAGAGTCAATGTCCTCATCCAGTAGACTTGGGCAGTATGAAGCCCATCTTTCAGAGCTTGGGAAGGAGTTGGCATTACTGGGCTTTGCTCTGGACCAAGCCCAAGCAGAGCTTCAACATATTAATCTTGAACGTAATCGCCTTCGAGAGAAGTTCAAGATAATATAAATCACCACTCAGTAAATGTTGTCTGAGCCGCCCCAAGATTCTATCACCATTGCACACCTTACTCTTAGGTCCTATGCAAGTGTTATAAGGGGATATGTAATGGGGCCTTAGTTACTTTTTTTAATCCTTTGGTATAAATAAATTTATTATTTATTATTATTTTAAAACTTGTGAATTTGAAATGTAAAAATAAATATAGGATGAATTTATAGTAGTTCCATATTATTGATGAGTTTTGGAAAAAGGGTATTTTAAAAAAAATTATACTTTAAATAATTAATAATGTGAAATGATTTTTAAATAATGATCTTCTACAGTTGTGATCAGTAAAAAAATTAGATTATAATAAGATCAACTTAATTTTTGTGAATAGTAAATTATGAATAGAAATATTACTCTTATAAATAGTAATGTGACCAATGGAATAGTAACCTAACTTAATAAAGTATAAATATATTTAGGAATCTTGATTGGTAATGTGATATAATAGCATAAGTAAATAATTATTTCATAAATTATTAGTTAAGTATTAGTATTTTTTCAGGTAAACATTTTTTTACTTAAAAATTAAATATATCATAATTAGAAAATTATTTTCATAAAATGGAGTTCGTTTTTGAATTCAGAGCATCGATATTAGGTTAGGTTGGATTTATGATATTTTTATAAAATATTTTATTTTTTGGTGAATAGTAAATATAAAGTTTTGAGTTTCAGTGTGTTTAATGATATCATTAATAATATAATAATGATTTAATAATTTTGGATGACTTGTGTACATTAATATATGTTATGAGGGTTACAAGTTTCTAATACCATGGGAAAATACCTTGAGAAAGCCCAAGGTTTTTCAAATACCACTATTGAGGTGTCCCTTGAAAATTAATAAAATATTCCCTCACTTTCTCTATAAATACCAACCCATCCCTTCACTCCTTTCATTAAAAATTCATCCTCAACAAATATTTGGACTTTTACATCCCAATTATTCCTCCTAATTTTATTTAAATCCTCCCAAGGTCCCAACCTTCATGTTTTTTAAATTACTCTTCAAGGTAAGGGAACCTTTCACCCTCCTCTTTTAGTCATGACTTCCGTTATGTTATGTCTTCTAGTTTCCATTTTATTATGTTTGAGTATGCTATTATATATCCTTATTTATATAATTTTTATTTCCAAATTATTAGAGACCCTTTCCACTCTCATCAACTGATTTTATGGATTTTGAAGTGATATCATTAGGTTGCAAAAATTTTGTAAAACAAATCGCATCTTCTCATTCAAGATTCCTTTTCATGTGGTATATCATTAAAATATCCATAATTTGATGTTATTTGTATTTTATTATATTCCTATACTATATTATGAGTTATTTATGAGTGGTTTTCCCTTGTCCCCTCTCTTTTTAATGTTTTCTAGAACTTGGTTATATAGCCATTATGCTGCAGAATTTTCATCTCAAAACTTATATTTTTTTAAGAAATTCATTAATTTTATTTTGTGAATACCCAAACCAATTTTTCTATAATTATATTCATGTAGATATAAAAATTATCTATTTCATTCTGGTAATAACATACATGAAACCCAACTTCATTTTTTCTGTGTTTAAAATGAAAAAAAAAATCTTGTTTTCAAGCACTTTTTAAAACGTCATGATTTTGATATAAAACCCATTTCTTTTATAATATTTGGCTTGTTAATTAAATGTTTTGTTATGATATGTCTAGATAAGATGAAAATAAATTCATATTAAGGTTTTTTCTTAATATTTCTCCAATTCATTTTGTAATTAAATTAATCTCTAGAGAAGACAAGTTTTACGATACCTTGGTGAAAAACCATAGTAATTTTTAGGACATATTGGGGATGGATCTTGGTGATATGCTTATGAATGTATAAATTAAATGTTGTGTCCATATTTATAATTTATGATCCACTTTATTATTTCTATGATGTGTCTTTTTATAATTATTTTATTATATTCCTCATGTTCTTATTGATATCGCTCAAGTTCACTTGTAAACTGTTTCACTTGTTTTCCCTTACTGGGCCTTCTGCTCTCCCTTTCCTTTGATGTATGTCTCCAAGTTATGAGATACAGTATTTATACTTAGGATGAACATTTAAGAATATTTTCAATATAATTAAAATAATTTTTTATGTTTTCATGTATTCATGTATTATATAACTTTTTTCTATGGCACTAGACTTAAAGATTCTTTTTTTGTAAAATGAAATGAAAAGTTTTGTATTAAAAAGGATGGATGCCATAACAACTAACTTATACCGGAGGAACCAAAAAACTGAAAATAAATATTACATACCACTAAATAAAAAAATTTATGGGAAGGTATAAGAGAGGATGAGTAGGGTTTGCTCGAGATGAGGGGGAATGGAAGACAAATGAAGGTTGACAAACCTAGGCATTGATGAACTATAAAGCATTGAATAGGATACTTTGAACTGCTGCTGAGAATGGAGAGTGGAATGATGGAGCTGGACAAGAATGGAAAGTTCTATGCATAGTCAGTTATCTCATAAGTAGATATTTGGACCTTCGACGAAGGTTGTATGATGTTAGTGCAGTGATGGTGTTCCTGTTTGGTGGTGACGATTCACAAGAACCCTGTCAAGCGAAGGTCCAACATTGAGGAAATGAGTATATCTTAGTGTAATTTCTCCACCTAGGTATTTTCCATATCTATATGTATATTTGGACATGGTATATGGGTTGGTCCATCAAATTTAACTGTTTGCTTGTGGACCTTCAATCCAACATGAAATTTGGGTCAATCATATGTCTCTATAAAATTTGACTTACTAGGTATCCCCATTTTTATGTTTTTCCATACTATTAGGTCATGTATGTTTGGGTATTTTTTCATGTAATGGGTTCTCTTTCAACTCTATCAAAAAAAGTTCTATTTTTATTTTATTTTAATAAAATTGGTTAACTCGAACTTTTTTTGGCTTAACTATATTTTTTAAAATTTCACATATATATCCTTAATTGTATTTTCTTATCTTATACTATAAATTTTATATATTTTAATTTTTTTTCATGAAATACTTTTAAATTATAAATTATATATATTTTATTTCAACAATATATTAAATGTATTTATATATTATTTTTTGAAGCCTTATTAAATTATAAATAATTTAATTGAACACATAATCATATATATTTTAATTAATGAAGCATTAATACAAAATGATGAATAGATATATATTCATTTATTTATTAAATATTTATTTTCATTTAATTATTTATTGCAAAAAAAATTCTAATAATGATATATTTTCTGGTATTTTTAAATAATAATAATATATTAATTTATTGGTAAGACAATTGTTAGTATTGATATGATATAACAACATATTTTGTTGTTGATAAGAGATTTATTTGTATAAAAAACTTAATTAAAACATGTATATTTATTGGTATAGATAACTATTGGCGTCTATAAATAATAATAACAAAACATAATATCTATTGGAATTACTCATTTTTACCAACATATATATTATCTATTATTATATTTCTATTGGTACAAGTAAATATCACTGTAGTAATTCTTTGACGTCTCAACCATTCTGGTCACATCATATAGGCATGTTTTACAAAGTTACCTCTAGGGGAGTTGGTAATGATATCTAATTCCTAAAATCATGATCATAGTATCTATGACAAGTATAATTAAATTGGATTTAAGAATAACAGCATGGGATAACTAGTCAATACTTATTGGTACCTCACTTGTACCATCCATAAATTATTTCTATTGAATACCCACCAATGAATTTATATGAACCACCAAAATAAAATATGAATTTTAGCACAAGGAATCCATATTTTAATTCATATTAACATGTCAAAAATATCTAGTTACAAATTAGTACTCCATGTTGGATATATCACTAACTTTAGTAAATTATTAAACCATGACTATGGTTTTAAACATCCTACATAGTATGTGTCTCTGTAATAATTATTCCCATTAAAACTTATTTCATTTTATGTTCTTATGAAGACTTGTGCATTTGGATTCAAGATTCAACAAAATCCTTACTTTCTCCCACTATCTCAAAATAGATGTTTTTTCCATATCAAAATATATTTGTTATGATTAATACCTTTTTATCATGTGGTGTTTAATATCCTTAGTAGCTATATTATAATAAACTAATATAAACCTTTTGTTTCTTTTTGAAATTTTTTTAAATATAATACATGTTTGAAATTAAATCAAATAAAAATACCTTTGTCTATAATATTAATAGACTCTCATTATATCATAACTTATATGATATCCATTAGTTAATATAGTTAGAATCTGGTTATTCATTATGAATCTATTTTATGAGAAATATATTAAAATGAATCATGGAATACTTTTAATATATATAATATTCCTCGTCGATCTAACTTGTACTATCACCATCTAAATGTTTTGAATAAGGAAACATGGGAGTTAGAAAAAAACTTTCACTTTATATATATAGTGATCAATGAATACTTCGTTATGATATGGACTAAAGTATACCACATCCTGTACCAAGTATATTGATTACTTTACTAATAATTTCTAAAATTTCTTAAAGGAATATCATGAAGTATAAGAATTTATATCTTTCTTATCCTTGTAATAGTCTATGCTATGAAGAAAAATAAATTCCAAAATATTTGTGGAATACCTTTATTTCAAAAATTTTCTTAAAATAAAACTCAATAAGGAATTATCTTGATATTCCTAAAGTTTTTTAGTTATAATGAGACTAAATTCTCTTTTGGGTATATCTTTGACAACAATGTTTAGTTTTATTTAACAGATAATTATCTTGTCAAAATTAGGTATGAATCTTATAATTTTTATTCATCGGATATTACTAACATTTGATATCAATGATCTAGTATTAAATAATAATTAATTAAGTATATAATACCAAAAAAAACATTGATTTCAAAATAAATTATGTCTCATTTTTTCCAATGGAACACTGAGATAAATGTATAGGAATCATTTTATTAAAATAACACTTTAACTATAATTTATCCACTGTGGAATCAGAAGTTGATAAATTATAACTAATGATATAGTAATCAACCTTTTAACACTCTGGTAGAATTCAGCTTTACTTCTTAATTCACGCACTTCCCCTGACTGGCATAAGAATCACCCTTCCTCAGCTCATAAGAGAAAACACAATACTTCTTGTAATGTTTAATTATTTTTTTAGTATTTGTAAACAATATAATATTTAATACCAAATAATTAAAAAAATAAACATTACAATCCATGAGAAATATAATTTATGCAGTTGTAACTGCTTATGTATTCATCAATTTATTACAATTCTATTTTATATGACCTTTTTTCTATCTACATGAGAATCAAATAGCTTTATGTTCACTACACTACCTATAAATATTTAATCTCATTAAAATACTTTTCAAAGGAACAATTTACTCTAAAATAGTTATGTTATTTTAAATCATTCCATCCATGTTGTTCACTATAAGGGTTGTCGAACTAAGTTCAATGTAACCCTTATCTCCTTGATGAGAGTTATGTAAAAGATTCATGAGTTTCTCATTCCATAATTCTAAATGAATAAGGAATACAAGTAAGGTGATTTTGATATAATGATATTAATGAACATTTTATTATCCATATAGAAGTTTAGATTCAATAAGTGATCAATGTACATTAGTAACTTTAATTAATGATCATTAACTAAGTACCCACTTCTAGTTTACACTAGAATAGTGTAGTGATAATATCATTTTTATAAATACTCTATTTATCCTTCTCTACATATATCATAAGAAATATCATGGAAGAAGAGTTTATATCCTTATGTTTCATTATCAGTTCACTGGATATAATTTATATTCTAATGTAATGTAAAATTAAATAATCCTTATATACCTCCTATAAGAATCATTTTCTCACATACTTTCTCTGTGAGTTGGCTTGAATAAGTGTGGGATATTCCAACACATTGTAAAAAATCTCATGTAGTAGTTCATTGTATAAAAAAACTGTACCACCTTATTAATTATTTATTATTGAGGAAAAGTATTTTTTTCCTATAACATCATAGTGTTAGGATGATTTTTATTTCCATATTCTACATTACTTAAAGATTATTTTAGTTTTATCCTGATTACCAGATGATATGACATAATAAATTTAATTTATTAATCTCTCTCTATTTTATCAAAACCTAATATCCCTCCCCATTAGTTTCAAAATATCCAATCATGTGAATATTCTAGTGGTAAGGATCCATATCCCCCTTCTCATAACCTCAGGGAGGGCCTAGCCAATTACTGAGAGGTATTTTGGATGGAATGTCTTTACTAACTTTAATAACATGAAACTCCCTAATCTGTTGAGTGGAATCCTCAATCCTAAAATAATATATTTGGATTTCATCAACAGTCACCTATAAAAGTACTCCAAATATAGTGAACCCTACACATCTTTTTGTGAATTTGGTAATTTAACCCAAAACCTTCATTAGAAGTCCATGTTAAATAGTAGTTTCCTAGAGAGGGTTTAATCAAACACTATAATATCACTACTAGAAAGGCAGTCTATACCAGAAATTTCAAACCATTGGTAATGGTAGAAAAACTGTTGGTATACCCTATACCAATGGTTTTTGAAACCATTGGCTAGTTTAGCGTTGGTATAGGCATATCCCAACGGTTCTTCTTAAACTGTTGGTATAGGTCTGTGTAAAGTTCAGTATACCAACATTTTCAGTATAACCATTGGAATATATTTATACCAATGATTTATTAACCATTGTTATATATCAAGATTTCACAGTTTACCAACAATTGATAAACTGTTGGTATAGAGTTTTACCAATGGTTTATTAAAATTATTGGTAAAAATATGGTATTTTCTGTTATAGCAACTATTTAAAACTGATGTTTTATGGAATTTTTAGAGTTCTACAGAGTAGAAGACTCTCCTCCTCTACATACAGCTGGATACAACACTTAAAACAGTACAAATCATACACCTGCATACTACAAATAAAACAACAACAAAAACACCACTACAATATCACATAAAAATGGCAGACTCCAATGTATTAAATTTTTTTGTTTCAACCTCTTGGTTATACTATAAAATATTCACAAATTACCAAGTCAATCATGACATTTATAAATTTAGTTTTGGTTTGAACAAAATATCATTACAACTTATTTTATAGTATAATCCACCTTTATCATTTTAGATAAGGATTTTTTATTCCCATCAGGAAATTTGCCACAACATAGTATTCCCACCATGTAATGTACCACAACATAGTATTCCTCATTTCATATTAAGATTTATATAATATTTTTTTCAGGAATTGTGAAATTAGATCAATACATAATGACTTTCTTTTGAAATATTTTGAGGATGTCCTAGTAGGAAGAATACAACCTATTACTCACGTTTTTTTATGAAAGGAAATCACCTAGTTTGTTTTTAGGTATTTCTAAAATTTTAATTTAAAATTAGTGATTGATTGGGTATTGATTCATGGTGATTTTTCTAGCATGGTTGTTTGAGGCATAACTTAGACATTTTTTACACTGATCCACATCATTTAGGTGTCACTATGAGGTTAAGTGAGTTATTTAAGTTTATACAACATTCAATTTAATTGATAATTTAAATTATAAATGTTAATAAATAATTAATCGCATCTTGTCATATGTTATTGGGTCTTGATGACATAAGGATTCTTAGTACAATGTGGGACAAGGTTAGGACTAACATGGCTAATGGAGTGGTAACTTTGATATCTTGTTTGGTGGTACCTTTAATACATAGCCATATGTTCTGTATATTTATTCTTACATAATAATTATTACTGTTTCTTTTTTTGGATGAATGTGTTGGAACCAGGTGAGTTTATAATGTATAAGGAGATAGGGTAGAACCATCTAGCAGTGGGGTGGGTACTTAGAGTATTTTTTGGACTTAAAGGAGTTAAAGACAAAATCTCCAAGGGGAATCATGAATAATTGTTATTAAAAAATCATGAGGGTCATTATTCATGAAATTAACAATAAGTGTCTGTGTATAACCCTCAAAAACTTGTGTAAAGTACTACCATGTGGGTAAGTCATAGGGTAGTGGTTTCGGTATGTGTCTAACATGAGAATTTGTGTGGTAATGATGAGGGGTATGATATTGTTACATTGGAATACCATATTTGAAATGGATTGATAGGGATGGGAGTAGTGGACCATATATATATTTTTAGGTTTATTTTACATTAATATTTTAGTTTATTATAGTGTTTCATGGGTTTATTTAATGACTATGACCCAATTATCCCAATGATATCAGACTAGGATGAAAAAATTCCTCATGTACACATTTCAATCACCATAAGCTTGTAGAAACACTAAAGTTTATAATAGAAAATATGAAGTATAGTTTCTTCTATTACATTATTGAATTATATGTTAAATTTATATATTTAAGACTCAACATGAAATTTAGAGACGTCATACTGACACACACACATCCTTTTCTTTAGTGAAAATACATGTCTATTAAGACACCTAAATGATAAACAAATTTAATTTCTATATGTTCATTAATACTTGATAAATAAATTCCTATTCATAGTAATATAGTTTAAAAAATAAAAAAAATGTCTAAAAATCACATACATAATAATATGATGTCCAGATATGACTAAAGTGCTAAAATAAGGTGTCATTTAGGTGGAATAACCCTCATTAATTCCCCGAGACAACCCCTATGTCCAAGCCTGAACCATCCACTAAAAATTAAAAATGAGTTCTCTTGAGTTATATAGTATTTTTCTCTCTTGGATACTATGCTAGTGCTTTACCCCTAGCAAGATCAAATACATTATAATATACACACATCAAGAAAAAGGAACATACAGAGTGTGAGTATAATATACCCATTAGGAAGTCACCAACCCTCCCATTATAACATATCATAAGATAGAGTGTATATGACAATAATGAAAATCTAGAGAAGAAGTATATGTGTAGTCAATATATATAACATGGATATGAATTACAACACAAGAGATAAAGAAATACCTACAAGGGGACAATCCATACCATGTGCACATACTTTGATCCTCAACCTAGTTTCTGAGATGTCCTATATGAGTAAAATACAAAATTCCAAGTCAGAGTGTTATTCCCATACCAAGAATGAGATACATGAATACATAATTGGGAAATATTATTACCCATACTTTTAGGATGGGGGAAAGGGTCATAATAAGTATAGTCAGTTATATACTATCTTAATACTTAGTAAGGGTGTTGCAAGACCATCCTAGACATTCCACTTTTTCACTAACATGTGGTTACTTTATTAAAGTAAAATATAAAAACATATCCAATCTAATATATTTAGCAAAAAAAAAAAACAATAATTTAAGAATATATATAACAAGTATAAAAAATATGGCATGGGTAAAAAAAATAAAATTATTTATGTTGATATAATAAAAAACAACATATTTGATCATTCACTCTACATTTCAAACTCATACCCCTCAATTATTTTCTCAGATATATCCATAGTTCCACCTAACTCAAACTAGATGTATCATAATAACCCATGATTGTTTATGATTTCATCTGATGATATATATTGGATACTTTACATAGAATTCACCATCCTCATGATTAATATCATCATATTGGATCATATGTGAAGGTTGAGGAACACACCTATTTAGTTGAGACATATGGATGGTTCCAATCATGGCACAAAAGCATGGGGGTAAATCAATATGATATGAAGTTACTCCAAAATTTTCAAATATCTCAAAAGTCTATAAAAATATTAGAGTAAACTTTTCTTGCCTACCCATATGTCAGTGATCCAGTCTTGGTGAATCCCCAAGAAATAAATTCTCACCAACCATGAATTCCAAAGGTCACCTTCAATGATTATCATATTATTTTTTATGACTCTAAATAATAATGATATAGTTATAAATCAACATCACCTATTTAGTCATCTCTTGGACAATAATAGGTCTGATCAAATAGGATTCAAAAATTTTAGTTCAATAGATAGGAGAATGATAAGGTCTTCAATATAAAGCTACATGTAATTCCATTTGAATTTACTCTTGGTAGCTATTATTAATGTAAAATTCAACCATGGAGTTGTGATCCTCCCATAATTCACTAAAATCAACGATAAAGTCCCACGAAATATCTTCAAAATTGGGAATTTTATACTTAAAATAGCCATTCATATATGGATGAAAATTTATAATCAATATAACTTGAGTACATGAATCTCATTATGGCCATTTCCAAAACTGTTATGTGAATATTGGGTCTTGTTTAGAGAATTTAATAGCTCTAAAACTATGTATATTTATGATTTTCCTTATATATAACCTCCCAAATTCAGAAAATGACATGGAATGTTTGTTAGGTAAAAAGTGGGTTATCTTAGTTAGATAGTCCACGATTAACCAAACTACACCATAACCTTTATAGGATCTTATTATACGAGTTATATATTTTATTTTAATATCAACCCATTTAAAACATTTTAGATGAAGTGGACAAAATTCACTAGTAGGATTTTGAAATTCAATTTCAATATACTAATATATTAAACATTTATAAATAAATCATGTAATATTACTATTTAAAATAAGCTATAAAAACTTCCAATGAATGTTTCAATACAATTTTATGTTATTTGGGTGTAAAACCCATTAGGAAGAATAAAATTAAATTATGACCTCTTCTCTCAAGGTGAAAGGTACTACAAGACTCCCATAAACATACAATAAGGAAGAAGAATCTTGAAACCATCCATTAAGAATCTCCCCACCATCATGACTTTTTTGATAAATTATAAAATCAAAATATGATATTTAGGTGTCCTTAAAATTCTACATCTTGGATGATGTGAGGTAAACATGATATAAATTTACCCCAACATGATATTCAATCGCATTTATGTGGAGTTAATCCATAATAGAAATCAATATACATTCCTCATTTTCTTCCTAAAACTATTGGGGGTGAATTTTTTTGTTAATAGAACTGACAACATCATTTAAAATTTTAGGTTTATGCTGGATAAAAGAATCAAACAATTGAATAAATTTTATCCAACATCACTAACCCATATTTAAATATTGTTGTGAAAATACAAACATGAGGATTTTTTTCCAGATAAAATGAAAAATCAATCACCCAATTTGTATTGATTAAAAAATATGACAATACATTGGTAAAAGGTGTTGTGATTAAAACTATATAGTATTTAGGATGCCGAATTCAAGAATAATGGGACCTACCTAATCACACATATATTCATACACAACAAATCATCAAACATAAAATGTCAGTAATATCAGTCAAAAATGTAATGGATCAATATATGCCTCATTACCAACATTATCATCACTTTCATCATCAACCTCATCCCCATCCTCATCCTTGTCCTCATCGTTGTCCCCATCATCATCATTATCATTATTCTCTGCCGCATCCTCACCCTTATCCTCCTCCTCAGCCTCAGTCCTAGCATTATCCCCATCATCCGCCTCTTCCTCACCATCTTCATCACTAGGAATGACATTATGTCGGCTACCACAAGTACTATAACCTAGTGAACTATATAATGAATGATCGATGGCATATATTCCCCACAAGATGCACTGGCCTCTAGTGGAAGTGATAGAAAAAAAACTTTCATCAATTTCATAAATTTAGTGATTTCCCTATTAACTCATTCTTTCACCTATGTGACCCTTTTTTTTCTTGTTTTTCTCATTCCTTATCATTTTTGTAACTCGGTGGTACTACAAGTGGTACTTGAAAATGTCCAATACCTCATCGGGAATATACTCTTCCCAGGTCGGCAGCGTACTCTGCCAGGGTGATCATCACCCAACACCTTATGTGAGTGATCATTTGGCCTAAAATTTTCAGGTTCTGGGGAATCAATGGCCTAAAAATCAACTAGTTACAAATATAAATATATTATTAAGTTAAAAAATAGATAGGAAAATTTTAAATCAAAAACTTAAATATAACAACCCTTCTCTTTATTTTACACTTAAAAATAATTTATTACATAAAATCTTCACTTGATAGAACAAAGAAGATCACGATATCTAGTGTATTTGGGGCTTAGAAACATTACATAATAACTTAAAACATTAAATACACATCTTTATTGAAAACTTATTTTAGTTGACCACACACATTCCTTCGAACTAAGTATTGAATGGGATAACCTAAAGACATGCATAAGAAAATGGTGATCTATAAATCTTAGTAAGGTATTAAGAAAGGAATAGAATGAAGAATATAGTAAATTTTAGTAAATAGTAATATGAATGGAGTGAAAGAGAAACATTAACATAAAGTAATGATATAGCATGATAAACATAACTTGGAAATGTGGCAGCAAAATTTAACATGATATTAGCATGAGCCAAGGCTCATTGAACATGGAGCATGAGTAAACCCTCATTACACATGAATTATCATGATAGAACCCTCATTACACTTGACATATCATGATTCTAATCTTTAACCAATTAATTGGAGTGCTATCTGGGCACACCCTTCTTAATTATTTCTTTTCATGCATAAGTGTGCCACATGGATCATATAACATTGATTCATTAAACATCATCATTTATTCCATGATAAAGGAATGTCGAATTATTAAATGAAACTCTATAATCAATAAGTAGATGTGCTTAAAGGTTAATACCCTTGAAATATAAATGGGCATGGTATTCACTATACAATGACTTTGACTTGGAAAATCACAGTACAATTTTGGCAGCATAACAGCGTAACATAAGAATTCATAAAAATGGTTGATGAGACAAAAATGGGTGTCTCATAATATTTCCATGAAATATACAGTAAGGAGTTTATATAGAGACCTGTACTATCAAATTTAGTGAAATTTATATTCATAGAACAAAATAATTTCTCAAATGTAAATGAGGAGAGAGAAATCCCTTATGGAATTTTGGATTGGTAATGGGTGTACTTGGGAGGAATTAATGAGAGTGAAATGGGTCTATAATCATTAAAACCTATGGATGGAATTATAGGGGAGGTGAGAAATAATACCCCAACATTTTTAATTGAGAATAAAAGGGTATAGAAATATAAAAGAAACTTGGATAAGAAATGATAGAGGAAGAAATCTCTTACATGGAAGTGTGATCCCAAAGGCTTGGAAGTGATTGAG
Source organism: Viscum album (assembly GCA_963277665.1). Lineage (NCBI taxonomy): Eukaryota > Viridiplantae > Streptophyta > Magnoliopsida > Santalales > Viscaceae > Viscum > Viscum album. The sequence continues at coordinate 1,219,602,533 of OY728131.1, read as the reverse complement.
AGAGGATTCTTGGGAGCTTGGGGCACCTAGGGAGGATAATAGTGAGATGATGGTAGAGTAGGGACATGCTCTAAAGGTTTTTAGTGAAGAGAAGTGGGATCTTGGTTGGGTTTATATAGGAAAAGAGAGGGAATTATTTATTATTTAGGTTTTACACACCACACATTAAACTAATCAAAACCACAAACCAACAAATGGTTTTTGCCGATGTTTTTTTCCAAAGGGGAGTGAAAAAAATTATTTTATAAGACCAATGGCTGAACTTATTAAATATAATGCTTTCTTATGTGGAGGAGAGTCACACTCTCAAGGACATCATTTTAAAAGTTAAAATGTTTCATAATTATTGGAGGGTCCACTAAGGCACCATAAAATTAATAAAACAGATCTAAAATCACATTATATTAATTTTAAAACTTATATTGGCCAAACATCATGTTTATAATATTTTATTACACACTATTGGGTCATTATGATGTCATGAAACACATTATATATTTAAATGGTATTTAATTTTTACCCAAAAATTCTACTGTCTCAGAAAATTTTGAAAAAATTCACCGTTGGATAATTTCGATGTTCTGATTCCAAAAATAATATTCATTTTATCCAAATAATTTTATAAATATTTGAATTTTTTCTTTTGAAATAAAAAATTACATTTATCGAAAATTCATGGTTTTTGACAAAAATAGCTTTCAAACCATAATACAAATTACAATTGTATTCTTAAAAATTATAAGATCAATTATATTTAATAAAAAGTAATTTTGTAATAACATTTCATTAAAACATTTTTTAATTTTAAAATCCATTAATTCCTCAAAATAGGTTTCTTAATTGAATATAATCTAAAATACTATTTTCTCTTTAAAAACTATTTACAAAGTAACAATAATAAAATGAATATATATTCTCTATAAAATATAATGTACATAATCATAGTTATAGGTTCTTGTTACATAAACCCTTATAAAACCCATATAATATTGAAGGGTAAGGTGTGTGATAGTGACAGACTCTTGGGGAGGACAGATAACAACACTCGAGTGGTAATCTCTATTAACTTCCACTTCTCTCGTAGGAGGTTCCACTTAAGCTTAACATGTTAAAGATCAGATTGGGATTGGTCAAGAGAGAATCCCAATGATGCCACCTCCTTTCTGAGATCTAAAAAAAGGATTCGTATAGAGAAATTATACTTGATGAGGCCATCACTTCCTTTGTCTGTGTAAATTGGATTTGTTAAATCCTTATATTTATACTAATCATGTGATCATTGTCCAACAGCTATATTAGAAATTATCACAATTGTTAACAGAATTTTAAAAACCAAAAACATAAAACCAAGTAAGTCCATATGTTATATATCCTTTTTACATAATGATACATTTAATTAGATCAATATGAATTTTCATTAATAAAATTTTGGGTCGTTACAATCTTCCCTGATTAAGAAATTTCTCCCTTGAAATTTCTTCTTCCCACACTAAAACAGACGAGGGTAAATATTCTTCATCACTTCCTCTAATTCCCACATTGTTCTCTTCAAACTTGTAGTTTCTCCACAACACCTTGACGAGGGGCATTTTCTTATTTCTTAGAACTTTTTCCCTATGATCTAAGATCTCGACCAGCTTCTCTTCATATGAGAGGCCATTCTCCAATGGTACCACCTCTGGATTGAGTACATGTGAAGGGTCAGGTACATACATTCTCAAGAGTAATACATGGAATAAATCATGTACATGAGATAGGTTTGGTGGGAGTTCTATTTGACAGGACACTACTCCAATGTAATCAAGAATCTCAAAAGGGTCGATGTACCTTGTACTAAGCTTTCCCTTCTTCCCAAATCTCATAACACTCTTCTATAGTGATTTGTAGAGGAATTCCATGTCTCCAAAATCAAACTCCAAGTCTCATCAACAGTTATCAGTGTAGATATTTTGTCAACTCTAAGCATCTTTAATATACTTATAGATGGTCTTAACCTTCTCCATCATTTCTTCAACCATTTCTGGACCTAGGAGTTTTGACTCCCCAACATCATCCCAACATGCTAGTGTTCTGCACCTCTTCCCATAAAAGGCTTAATAAGGAGCCATTTGGATGGTTGAGTGGAAACTATTTTTGTACGATACCTCAACTAGAGGAATATGTTGATCACATTCTCCTTTGAAGTCCATTGATAATTCTATCAACATATCCTTAAGTGTTTGGATAGTCTGCTCAGATTGGTCATTAGTTTGAGGATGATAATCCATACCTAAGTTTATCTCGGTTTTCATATCTTGTTGAAGACTCTTCCAAAACATATAGGTAAATCTTGGATCACTATTGGATACAATCGATAGTGGTACTCCATGTAGCCTTACCACATCTCTGATGTATATCTGTTCCAATTGATCCAATGAGAAATTCTTCTGAATTACAACGAATTGTGTAGTCTTTGTAAGATGATCCACAATAACCCAGATAGAATTATTTTTTTTGGATATCTTTGGAATTCTAATGACAAAGTCCATGATGATGTTCTAAAATTCCCATTATGGTATGGGTAATAGGTGCATCATCCCCTTATACATCATCCTATCAGCCTTCAATTTCTGACATACCAGGCACTTTGATGTATACTCAACGATCTCCTTCTTCATGTTATCCCACCAATAATACTCTTGGAGATCATGATACATCATTGTGTTTTATGGGTGAATGGAGAAATTTGAACTATGTGCATCATCTAAAAGTTCAGTTTTTAACTCCTAATTTGTTGGAACACATAGTCTTGACCAAAATCTCACTATTCCTTGTTCATTAAAATTGAACTCTAAGGATTTCCCTTTTTTGATAGTTTCCAATTTCTTCAGAATTCTCACATCATCCTTTTCATCATCCATTAACCATTCCAAAAGAGACAGTTGAGCAATCATTTGTGAAAGGATTGTTGATGTTCCCTTCTTTATGATCCTCATGTCTATCTTCATCAAATCTAAGATTATTGGATCCTTTTCAATTATAATCAATGATATAATTTTTGGGTCCTTTCTACTTAGAGTGTCTGCCACATGGTTCTCTTTCCCAGGGTGGTAATGGATTGAGTAGTCATAGTCTTTTATCCGCTCTAACCATCTTCTTTAACGCATATTCAACTCTTTCTGTGTGAATATATACTTGAGGCTTTTGTGATCTATATATATTTCACACTTCTCCTGAAAGAGGTAATAACCCCAAATTTTTAAAGCAAATATTATTGTAGCCCACTTCAGATCATGTTTTGGATATTTTTCTTCATGAACATTCAATTTTCATGAATCATAGGCAACGAATTTGTTATTTTTCATCAACACACATCCCAGGTCCTTCTTCGAAGCATCAATGAATACCATATAAAGTTCTCCACTTGTGGGTAGTGTGAAAACAGGTGTGGTGATTAGCCTCTTTTTTAACTCCTTGAATCTCTCTTCGCATTCATCACTCTAAGAAAACTTGACTCCCTTTTGAGTTAGCTTGGTAAGAGGTTTTGAAAATTGTGAGAAATTTCTCACAAATCAGCGATAATATCCAGTTAACCCCAAGAAGCTACAGATATCTATCATTGATATTGGCCTCAACCATCCCTCAATTACAGCTATCTTGGAGGGATACATAGATATCACATTTCTTATGATTATATTACCAAGGAATGAGACTTCATTTAACCAAAACTCACACTTTTTGTACTTTGTATAGAGCTTCTCCTTTCACAAGTTCTATGGTATAGTGAATAGATTCTCCTAATGCTTCTCTTGGTTTTGGAATATATTAGAATATCATCTATAAAGACAACCACAAATTTTTTGAGGTAATCTATAAAGACTCTATTCATCAAGTCCATGAATATTGATGGAGAATTAGTCACTCTAAAAGGTATTACAATGAATTCATAGTGCTTGTACCTTGTATGAAAAGCATTCTTGGGGATATCCACCTTCTTTACCCTTACTTGGTAATATCTCTATAGTAAATCCACATTGGAAAAGTTTTGTGATCTATGTAGTTGATTGAATAAGTCATCAATTCATGGAAGAGGATAAAAATTCTTTATCATGATTTTTCTGAGCTCATGATAATCAATTCGAAGGCACATTGGCCCATCCTTCTTCTTGACGAAGAGGAAAGGTGCACCCCATGGTGAATCACTTGGGTGTATAAACCCTTTATCCAGATTCTCTTGTAGTTGTTTCTCCAGCTCTACATGCTCCACAACATCCATTCTATATAAAGTCTTAGATATTTGAAACTCCCCAGGTATAAGATCAATTGATAATTCAACATCACTTCTAGGATGAAGACCAGAAAATTTCTCGGAAACACTTCAGTGAATAACCTCACAATAAGAATGTCTTCATGGATGGTTGCTTCCTTAGACTCAATCATCTGGCAAGATACACATGATCATAGGTCAAAAATATCCACACTTGAGATGATGGTGATAAATAATATTCATCCTCCTCCTTTCACTTGTAAAGAATCAGGATTTGATTCACCATATAGAGAGTGATTTCTATATCATGACAATTTATGTTGGATCTATATAGGGAAAGCCAATACATTCCAAGAATTGAATCTAATTCCACCAAAGGAAATATGATGAGGTTAAACAAGAAGTTAAATCTACAAATTATGATAGGGGAGGATTTATATTCATGTTATTCAATGATTTCCCCATTTGTCGTTCTCACTGACATCTTTACTTCCATGATTTGTGATGGTGTTGGGATTGTTCTACAAAACTTTTGGGATATAAAGAAATGAATAAAACCAAAAAAAAAAGTATATTAATTATTATTGAATGAATAACTATCATACCTATCACCACTTAATTGTCGGGGTTCACTTTGGTGGTAGTGATGGAAAAATCTTTCACTTTTTTCCTTGGAGGTTGTTGGTTTCCTCGGAAAACTCTTGTCTTACAAAACTAGTTTTCAAAGTGCCCTGGTTCATTACAGTTAAAGCAATGAACAATGAGTTGAGGGTTGAACGGATCATTCATCTCCTCTATCGTAGCCGTGGGTTTTTCTTTTTGGAAGTTAATGGCTAGGTTCCCTTCTCTTCCACACTTAAAGAATTTCAGCATCCCCTTCAGAAAATTTATGGGGTGCTTCTTTCCACACCATTGGCAAGTGGGGTGCTATATTTTCATAGAACCATTGGATTTATCCAAAAAACCACCAGAATTAAAGTCCACCTTACACTTCTTATCCACATGATACCCCTGAGATTCTCCATTCTCCATTTCAACCTTTATGGAACATTTGACAATTTCCTCATAGCTCTCGAAGTCATGGATCACTAGGGATTTATGTAGGATAGGTTTTATCCCACCAAAGAAGCAGTCAACCATTCATTCGGGGGTAATGATAAAGATAGAGGCAAATTGTGCAAGACTTTTGATGTTTTCCTCATATGCTCTGATGGATTATTCTTCTTTTTTTTAAGTAAAGGAATTCCCATGACATCTTAAGTTGGAGGGTGCGAGGAAAATATTTATTGAAAAACATTTTCTAGAAATACTTCTACTTCATTGCCTCAATATCCTCCTTAGTCTTAGTATTTTTTATTAATGTATACCATTGATTAGCTTCACACTCCATATGATAAGAATCTACAAGAACGTTCTCTTGTTTGGAACATTTAAGGATAGAGAATATTTTTTCAATGGAGTTGTTCCATTGATCGATAATTGAGGGATCAGATGATCCATTAAAATTAGGAGGCATTTGTCTCATGAAGCTCTTAATTGAGACTTGTTCTTTCTTAGGGGGGTTGAAAGTTCCTCTTGACCAATGTTTCTATTCAAAAATTAATTTAACTAATAGAGTATAGTGATAAAGTTCAACATTCCCACTCCCATCAGATTGAGAATCTCATTAGAACAGCCATCACATGGATCTTCGCATTGGTTGTTAGCATGAGTCCCCCTATTACCGGCCATTGGCTGGAATAAAATAAATGTTATGGGTAACACATAAAGGGTAATCCAAAGACAAAAATAGAAGACTTATAAATTACTTTCTTTTTCTAAACTTATGAATTTATAGGTTTCAATCTTTGTTATTCATGATCTACTTCTCAACATATATTCTTAGGGGAATTTTTTTAATTACCTTGATAATGTTTCATACTAATCTTATGAATTTACCAAATCATATCCCCCATGAGTGTTATAACTAAGAGTGTAGTAAGGCCCATATTCATGCACCAGTTCCCATTCAAGTCTAGATCAAAATGGTGTTTTTGGGTTTTACCCCTAGATACATATGTGTCAGATCGGTCTCTACCTGCTAATATCCAGACAGAGATTTATTTTCTTAATAAACCACTGACTCAATAATCACCAAAATTTTGGGATATTTTTATTATACTTATTCTTATCCCTAAGTCTTTCACTAGGGTTTTCTAATCCTAATCCCAAAAAAACTAAACCTCCCTCTAATATCAATTATAACAACCCTTCCCTTTATTTTACAATTAAAAATAATTTATTACATAAAATCATCACATAATACAACATAGAAGATCAAGAGGTATAGTTTATTTCGGGCTTAGAAACGTTATATAAGAACATAAAACATCAAATACACATCTTTACTGAAAACATCTTTGATATGACCACACACATTCTTTCATACTTAGCAATGAATGGGATAACCTGAGGACTTGAATAAGAATAGGGTGAGCTATAAATCCCAGTAAGGGAGAAACAAAGGCAAAGCATTAAGAATTTTGAACATGTTAGGAAATAGGCATATCAATGGAGTGAAATATAAACATGAACATAAAGGCATGATATAACATGATTAAAATAACATAGAAATGTGGCAGCAACATTTAACATGATATTAGCATGATCTAAGGTTCATTACACATGAATCATGATTAAACCCTCATGGAAATTGAATTATCATGAGTAAACCCTCATTTCACTTGAACTATCATGATACTAATCATTACCTAATTCATTGGATCACTATCATGGTGCACCCTTCTTAATCATTTCCTTTCATGCATAAGTGTTCCACAAGGATTCATTAAACATAATCATTTATCCCATGATAAAGTAATGTGGAATTCATAAAATATACTCTATAATCAATAAGTAAATGTTTTTAAAGGTGAATATCCCTGATATAGAAATAGACATGGTATTTACTACACAATGACTTTGTCTTGGAAAATCAAGGTGTAATTTCAGCAGCATAACGGCGTGACATAAGAATTCATAAAAATGGTTGATGAGAGAGAAAGGGGCGTCTCATAATATGTACATGAAATGGACAGTAAGGTGGTCATATAGATACATTTAACAACATATGTATTGGAACTTATATTCATAAAACAAAATAATTTCTTGAATGTAAATGAGGAGAGAGAAATATATTACAAAATTTTGGCATGGTAACAGGTGTACTTAGAAGGAATTAGCGAGACAAAAAAGTCTCTATCATAATTAAAACATAAGTAGGGATGTATAGGGTTGGAGATAAATCATACCCCAACATTTTTAATTGAAAAGAAAAGGTTATAGAAACATAAAGAAACTTGGACAAAAAATGGGAGATGAAAAAATCCCTTACTTAGAAGTGTGATCCCAAAAGTTTATGAGTGGCTTGATAGAGGATTATTGGGAGCTTGGGGTGACTTGGGAGGATACTAGATAGATGATACCATATTAGGGACGTGATTTAAAGGTTTTTAGTGAATATTAGTGGGATATTGGGTGGGTTTATATAGGAAAATAAAGGGGATTCTTTTTTATTTAGGTTTTGGACACCACACATTAAACTAATCAAAACCACAAAACAAACAACGGTGGTTTTCCGTGGTTTTTTCCAAAGGGGAGTATAAAATATTATTTTATAAGTTAAATGTCCTAGAATATTAAAATATTATGCTTGATTATGTGGAGGTGAGTCACACTCTCAAGGAGATCATTTTAAAAATTAAAATGTTTCATAAGTCTCGGAGGGTCCACTAAGGCACCATAAAATTAATAAAACAAATATAAAATCACATTATTTTAAAGTTAAAACATATATTGGAAGAAAACCATGTTTATAGTATTTTATTACTTCTTTATTGGGTCATTATTAAGTCATAAAATACATTATATATTTAAAAGGTATTTAATTTTAACCCAAAAATTCGACTGTCTCAAAAAATAATGAAAAATTAGCTGTTGGATAATTTTGGCATCCTGATTCTAAAAATAATATTAATTATATATATATATAATTTTCTAAGTATTTTAATTTTTACTTTTAAAATAAAAATCGACATTTATAAAAAATTCATGGGTTTTGACAAAACAGCTTTTAAACCTTAATAAAAATTTCAATTGTATTCATAAAAATTATGCGATCATTTATATTTAATAAAAAATAATTTGGTAATAATATTTCAATAAAATATTATGTAATTCATAAATCCATTAATTTCTCGAAATATATATCTTAATTTAATATAAACTAAAAATATTATTTTTTTCTTTAAAAACTATTTACAAAGTAACAATAATAAAATGAATGTATATTCTCTATAAAAAAATAATGTACATAATCATAGTTATAGGGTGTTGTTACATAACCCCTTATAACAGCCTCATAAGGCCAAAGGGTAAGGTGTGTGATGGTGAAAAACTCTTGGGGAGGCTCAGATAACATCACACGGGTGGTAATCTCTATTAACTTTTACGTCTCCCATAAGTGGTTCTTCTAAAGCTTAACATGAGAAATCTTGGCTTGGGATTGGTCAAGAGAAAAGCCCAGTGACACCACCTCCTTTCTGAGCTTTGAAAAATGGGCTTCATATGGAACAATTCTACTGGATGAGGTTATTGCTTCCTTTGTCTGAGTAAATTTGATTTGTTAAAGCCTTATATTTATACTAATAATGTGATTACTATTCAATGACTATTTTATAAATGTTCACAATTCTTAATGGTATTTTAAAAACTAAAAACGTAAAAACAAGGAATTAAATATTTTAAATTACCATTTTACATAATAAGACATAAAATTAGATCAAGAGGAATTTTAATTAATAAAATTTTGGGTTGTTACATTAAAATATACAATCTATTGATGTGTTGGTTAATTAACCACACTTCCATATTTTTTCTTTGTACTCAAGAAAAATAGTTTCTCTCAAGGCATGCATCCTTCAATATTAAATACATGCCTCTGAAATGACATTGAATGTAGGAAACCATAATTGAAAACTGGTTACCAATAATAATTTCCAAAACTTAAATTATATCAAAACTTTAGAAATCAAATACATTATGGATGAAACAATAGAAAGTGGAAGTCATAAAGGAAAATTATAAACAATTATTGTACTTAATACCTCTCCAGATCTGACATCGTAGTAAGACCCAAAGGGTGAAGTTATTTTTTATCATCAATGTTTTATTTTTATTTCTTTTGGATAATTCCTAAATAAAATTTAATAATAAACAAGATTTTATTGATGAAAAATAAGATAAATTAAATTTAAAAACCTAAAATTTGATTAGTGCCTTAAACTTGGTAGTCATCCAATTAGTAATCATTTGTCGATATTGTTCTATCAGACACTCATTCTTGATAGGTATCGCCTAAAACTTTGTGACAACTCTAGCACACCAGCCAATATACAACTCATGATTATAGTCTCTCCAAAGCTCACCTAATTCAGTTAGATATGTTGGTCGTGCACCCTCACCATTGAGAAAATTAAACCAATGCTAACACCAAAATAATAATCCATATAAATAAAAAAAAATATTATATTAAATCCAACAGTTTTTTTACCCATATTTGTTCTCAAGAATTATCCTTGACTTTGTTTGGAAACTGTCTCCATGATAGCGGGCTGACGGGGATGATATCAGATTATTTGGTAACCATCACCAAAAAACACAGACATTGCTACCCTATTTTTTGATCTTTTAGTTTTCTTTGTTGTAGTCGACCATCAACTGCATGCAGCAGTTTCACACCACACGTATATTTGTACTCCCCCACCACCAATCAGTAGATGTATCTATTATGAAATAAAAACAATTAATATATCAATACATATTATAATGAAAATAAATTGTGGTATTAAAATTTGTTAGGGTTTTAAAATATACCTATGGAATTCTGATCAATGGGAACCCTTGAATCCATAGGCATTGAGGAAACTTGACCATGTATAGTTGGAGTGGGTCCCAGTGTATGCTTTGTAGGCACATACTATGTCAGAGAAGGAGTCAAAGAAGGAATGTATAATTTTAGAGAGAAATAAGCATATAGTAAAGAATATGGAATGGATGTCTGGCCAAATTCATAGTATGAATGAGGAGTGGGAATCATAATTGGATAAGGTAAGATGGGTGAGGAGGCTCAGATGTAAAGGTCGGTGAAAACATGGGAGGTATAAATATCTCGTGTGTCCCTAATGACACAATGTGATCATATTGTTTGTAAGATGGTACATTAGTGGTAGAGGAATGGTCTAATCAGGTACACTAACTAAAGCACCTAGCTCTCATACCCCCACCCCCTCATACCACTGGCCCAAGTATTGGGACCACTACTAGGATGCTCATTGAATAACAGGCACTTAAGTGGTGGATCCTGGATAAATGTATAAAACAAAATTAATCACATGATATTATATGTTATTGATATATATATTTGAAATGAAATACTCACAATAGGTAATAATAGAGGAATGCATATCTCAGTCATTTGAAGATTGTTATCCATCGTCTTTTTTCTTCTCCTCTCCTCAATAGGTTTCATTTCCTTCATTTTAAAACATATATGGAAGTAATTAGAAAAGGATAACTAATTTGTATCCCAAGAAGGAAGAAAATATGAGACATGAATTATTTTTCTTAGGTCATTTGGTTAATATTTTTGGTTAGGTAATTTATCTATTTTTTGGTCAGGTCATTATTTTTATTTGTTTTGAATTTCATATCAATATGTTTAACATGTATAATTCAATTCCTCTTGTTTTTATTCTAATTTAATTTTTTCATTTGTGCTTGGTTTTATAGGTTTGAATACAGTTCAATTCAATATTATAAAATGGAACTTAAATAAAACTAAAACCAGTTACATTGAAAATTAACATTGCATTCAAGTAGGATATAAAATATTTTTAATAAATGTTAAATAATTTTTTATAGTACCATCCTTAACAAACTAAGTCGAGCTAAAACAAAATATCAAAGAACATGGATGGATGAATCTATATATTTCCTACCACAAATTCGAGTTCACAATCAAGGCTAAAAAATTATCTATTGGAGTCATCATAAGTAATAAATGGATCAGTGCCAATGGTAGTTGGGATAGTGTTAATTAAATCATCACCATCATCAAAAACATGTCTTGGAATTACTTCGATAATGAAACTAAATTTAGGTAGAGGAGGATCTTTGACATAGAAAACTTATTTAGTCATTGATGACAATACATATGGTTCATCGGTAGCAAGAGTGTGTGTCATGTCAATAACTTGAATTATAAAATCATCAATAAAGGTTCCCTACCTCTTCATTGAGTCAAAACAATATAATTTCATCATCATGAATCGAACATGAGAGTAATAATACAATATTATTATTTTCTCAACAACTCTATAATAAGTTACATTTTAAAAAATTGTATATTATCTAATACGCTGGCATAATAGTCTGTTGTGGTAGTTAGTATAACACCATCATGTTGTGTTATCATGTTATTTACTCATTCAGTGATAATAAATTTGTACCCATTGATCACAATTGATTTATATTCACAAACCACAATATTAGGACCAAAATCCAAAGATATTATTTCCTCAAAAATAAATTCATCAGGAAAACTCGATACCTAAAATATAAAAAAAATATTAAACATAATTAAATATTTATTTTATTTATTTTTTTCAGAAATATTTATACCTTCAATTTCAACCAAGAAGAAAAATATTTGCTATGAAAAGTATCTCTCTTTATCAAATATAAAGAACAATTATTTCTATTTATCATTTAATTAAGTTTTCTGTAGTTAAAAATAGAAATATTTTAACAGATATGTAAAATTACAGGATATGAGATAAGATATAAAAGTTCAATTTACTTACATGATGTAGTCATCGAACTAATCACATTTGAAAAACATTGTGTGATGTGCCATCTACCTCTTTTCAAGGATTAATTTCGTCAATGTATATGATCTTGGAATTTCTCGTATTTGTGGAAGTAATGGAAAACTAGGTTCAATTTTCTCATTTTGTTCCTCTTCATTTCTCATTGGTCTGTTAACTCTCATAGTAAGATAAGACAAATACATTGAGCATAAATCCATACATTCTAGATCCATGTAACCATTCACGATAGAACCTTCAAGTTGATTACTATTCTAGACATAATATTTCAATCTTTACATATTTCTTTCAGTTGGATACATCTAATGAAAAGAAATAGGTACTCTAATATGTATTTCGGTTGGAATATGGACCATCAGATGCAACATACATGTGAAAAATGATGGAAGAAAAATTTTCTATGACTCACACAAAATTAATGGCTTCTCTGACAACATATTTTTCAAGAAATACTTCAATAACATCTTAGAAAAAAGATATCTAAACAAATGGAACAACCAAATAACTTACACCATTAAATTATTTGACAAAAATAATGGATTAATATTTGAATCAACTCATGTAGAAGGACCTAATTATCATTAGTCATCAAATATTCCATCTTCAACTCTCTTATGTTGACCCATTTTGAAATATTTATTGAATATCCATCAATAAAATTAATAGTATCTAGTACATCCATAAATTTTTTTGTAGGTTTTGTCACATGAGAAGAACATGAATCTTGCCATTTATTTTCACTATTACACACAGGATTAAATTATGTTCTGATCCCCCAATCCACCATGTCATGTCGAGATCATAAAATATCTTCTGTCTTCCCCTTTACATTTAGAAGAATCAAAATAAACATTTCAAATATATTATTAAAATTTTCATTACATCTAAGCAATGACATAAAAAATTGGTTAACCAATAGGGAAACTCAAAGAAGGTGCTCCTCTTCTTCCAATTATAATGGGTATTATTGAAAAAATTCTTCCTATTTCGAGATTTAATTTGAACCTTCCTAAATGAAAAAATGAAATCTTTAAATTCATTAAGAACATCAGTTCCAGACATATGCTGATGTGGATCATCAATCTCCATGGTGATGAATATTTCTATATGGACGGTCCATTGTCAATAATTGTCGATGTCCTATAAAACTAAAACAACACTAATATTTTAGTCTTCTAGATAGATTATTATTCATGCAAACAGGACATGACAGTTTTCCGATCATGATCCATCCAGACATCATTTCATAAGTAGGAAAATCATTTATCATCCACATAAGTGCATCATGCATCTGAAATATGTCTTTCGAACATGCGTTGTATGTGTGAACACCCACTTCCCAATGAAGTTTCAACACTTTTATTAAATTTTTCATGTATACATCTATATTTTTTCTTGGATCCCAGCTGTGCTGGTCTTGTATTCTATGTGGGTCCCAGCCGTGCTGGTCTTGTATCCTATGTGGGTCCCAGCATAGATGATTCAGTGCTGGTCTTGTATCCTATGTGGGTCCTAGCATAGATGAATCAATGAAGACAGCTGGTCTTGTATCCTAAGTGGGTCCCAGCTTATATGATTCAGTATCGATATCTGATCATCCCTTTCACCTTTTCGACGATGTATACCTGTGTGAGCTGAATCCTGTGTTACTCTCCTTTGTGGATTTTGTTGAACTATCCTGAGTGGATTTACTGTTTACTCTCCTTTGTGGATTGTGTTGAACTATCCTGTGTGGATTTACTGTTTACTCTCCTTTTTGGATTGTGTTGAACTATCCTGTGTGGATTTACTGTTTACTTTCCTATGTGGATTACTTTTGCTCTCCTTTGTGGATTGTGTTGTGCTTTTCTGTGTGAGTATATGTTTTGCTTTCCTGTGTGGACTGGGTTGTGCTTGGGCTCGGATGTTGGAGCCAAACCGGAATTGATGACTTAGGTATATGTATGGGAATATACCTAAGAAGTGTCGGTTGTTACTTCGTGATTGTATCTTTCCTTTGTGGTTTATCCTTTGTAGATTTCGGGAGACCTTCGGGGGTCTCGGGATCCCTACTGAGTAGCTTATACTCACCCCTGCAAGGGTTATGCCCGCACTTCATTGTGTTGGTTTCAGATGACGGACAACGTTGATCATGGTGGAGGATTGCGGAGTAGGATGGTACCTGGAGGTGGACCACTGGGCGGGACGTACTCGGAGCGGACGGCTGGACCGAGGAGCTGTGGAGGCTATCTGTGCTCACCCTTCACGTGGGACTTTCAGAGGACGGCTCGACGCTGCGGCTTTTCTTTTCAGTTGCTGTTTTTCCCATCAGTTGTACTTTACAGTTGGGCTTGATTTTCCGACCCCTTTTACTTTCAGCACAACTTTTTACAGTTTTTACTTAGTGTTTACTTTTCCGCTTGTTTACTCTGTGGTGCTTGTTTACTTTACAAAGGCAATACCTTCCCTGTTTATCGGGATTTACGCCTTGGTGCTAGTCGCCAGCCCCTGGCCTATGGAATGCGGGCTTGGGGTAGTCACGGCACAGGCCCCGAGGACGGGTCGTGACAAACCATATCTATAAATCATTTTTGATATTATCAAAAGGTTCGATCTTAGTATATATGGGGCAGATAGTTTTTTAAATAGCAATAAATCTTAAGTTTTTATATAAATTTATTGTTTTTATTTCTATTATGTTATAGGGCAGAAATATTTTTTCTATAACTTGTTTTGTTTTTCTCTATTAAGAAATATCTTATAAAATATTATCTTTTTATATTAATGTTATATAACACTTTTTATTAAAAAAATTATGATCAATAAAAATGTTTATATTATTTTTCTTCTAACCATATTTACTTTTAAGGATGAAAACACTATTTAAAGGGTTTAATAATTTAATTTCTACTATTCATAGTTAGAATTAATGACATAATGGTAGATTATTTTAAGAACATTGAATGATCATTGAGTAGTCCTATAGGATGTATTCATTCCTTGTATGAAAGAAAATATTATTTAAAAGGCCTTATAAGAAATTATAGGATCCACTTATTAATACTTAAGGGATTAATAAACACCATCCCACTGATGGCATGTTTAATAGCATTCACATCCAGAAAAATACCACTGGATGGACAGTGGAGGAGCACTATCTATATGTTGTAGATGAATAGTGTAAATTCATAGAGAATTTACTCATATTTAATCATGGGGTAACTCCCTAACCTTTTGGTGGGAACTCACTGGCCATCTGGTGGGTTCAGTAAGAACCTAGAAAGTAGTAGAAGCCCCACCAGCAACCCGGTGGAGGCTATTGGGTAACCGATGAATTCAAGCAGTAGTTTCGAGATAGGATTTAATTTTAGTAAAAATTCATTAAATCTGTTTTCAATGGAATCATTACCCCTAAAATTTTTTAAAAGGTTGTCGTAACATTTTGATGATATAAGTAAACCCCTTGGTGTCCTTATAAAATTTCCTTCTCAATCATTCTTCAACACTAATGTGATACGATCACCAATTCTATATCAATGTTCTCTCATTTTCTAATTACACTCTTCTACAATATAAATGTGTGTGAAAATTATAATTTATTCTCACTTTCATATATTTCTCATTCTCTCCTAGTTATTCTTCATATTATTTAGAGAGACTCAAGATTATACTAAAAAGGGATTTATCTTAGAAATACTCACTTCTACCTCTTTCTTCATTTATGGTTCTTAGTACTATTAAAGAGAGAGATTTGGGATTTCTTTCTATATATGTTTAAAGTACATGCTTATTATCTTTGATGTTTCTAAATATAATTCTTAAAAATCTAATATCCATTATATTTTTTTTCATTCCAGAACATACAATGTAAGTGAGTTTTTATCTTGGATACAATTAAATACAATTTACTAATACATTATATCCTCAATAAATAGAGGTGGTATATATAGGAGCTCTTCTTGATCTATTTCAAAGATTCCTTAAGAAATTTGGATCCTTATTTAATTTTGTCATCTTTATTTATTTATTATATTCATTCATTTAATGAATCATTTATTTAATCCATCAATTCCCTTAATAATTTTATTTTGGAATCATTATTTTTTTATTATTAAACTTTTATAATATTTATAACAATTTTTTTTATTCATTAAACATTGATTATTTTTTCTCTATTCAAAAGGTTTTAATTATCTTGAATATTTCTAAAATAGGTTTTTTTCTAATGAGAATAGTTATTTCCTTTTAGTTTTTAAAGGTAAATTATCACCCCCACCCCCCATCTATTTTACCCCACTCCAACCTAAACACCAAACCCAATGGAATAACCCATGTATTTCTAAGTATCATGAGTCATCACGGAACCCAGTGGATTCACCCATAACATTCCAATTAACTTTCATATTTTTAAAGTGTAATATAAATTAATAAAAAATTTAATTTATTTTCACCCCATAGGTCTCCTAAGATACTCAATTACATTGTACCCAATATTATATCCTAGGAATCCTCGATCACTCAACCATGTTCATAACTCAAGTGCCAAGAAACCATAGGGTTGCCTCACAAACTAGCCAACATCATGCACACCTTGGAGGGTAAAAACTTTCCCACCTGTAAACCAATGTAGAAATTATGGGTTTGGGACATGCTCTATTTTATGATTTACTAATGAGAAATATTTAATAATATGTTAGGTCAATAATGTGGTATGACAGTGCTAGTGCATGTCACACGCACTAATAAAGTTGTCAAGACATTTTGGGAAACGATTTAGAAATAATTACCTTATAGTTACAGAAGAAATTTGTCTAATTTCAACCTATGATTCATAGAAAAGAAAAATAATAACTTGTAAATAGGTCATATTAGATAAAAATAGTGAGAGATAAGGAGGTGGTGAAATAACTAGAGAAATGATGGAAACAAAAGGTTATACTTACCACAAACTTGTTAATGTAACAAAGATATCATGAATTATAGGAGAAATAGTGGAGGAACCCTCAATAAATGTGGGGATCAAGAGTGTGTTTTGATGGATGGAATTGGGAGAGAAAAGGAGGTTAAGAGTTATAAAAATAATTAAGGGAAAAACTATAATTTTCTACATTTTGGAGGTCGGATGGTTCGATAAACTATGAACCAGCCATGTGTTTCCCAAAAACTAAGTAACCTAGCCTTATATGGTTGCCTCACAAGTTTAGTTTAATGGTGAAATAATCATGAAAATCCCATTGTCTAGTGCACTCCACTTTTTATGGGTTAGATTCATGTTTTTATTAATCATATGCCAACTATGAAAAATGGATATGTAATTTATTACTAGTTTTTACATGGTTTTAGATACTCTCCCAAACAATTTTAAGAACAATGAACCCTTATATATAAGCCACATGGTTGTGGTTCATGGTTAGCAATAACTATGAAGTCACTGCATTCTCTAATATGTTCTCCAAATTTTTTATACCTTTAAGACTCTAACCCCTGGAACACTCTAGGAGCCTCCCCAACTCCCCATAACCATTCATAAATAGGTTAAATACACAAGTTTGTATACAAAATTAGAATAATTCATACCTTGAGAGGGTCATTGTTATATAAATAAAATAAATATTATATTTTATAAACCAGTGAATGAATATTTATTAAATATTCACAAAAAAATAAATAAATACATGTTACCATGCGATTGAATAATAAAAAATAAATATTATATATTTATATAATTATTAATTAAATTATGAATAGAATATTTATTTAATATTTAAATCACATAATATTCTATTGAATAACAAGTGAATAAATATATCTGATAAACTGAGCATGAATAATTATTAAACCATGTATAGGGATAATATTTATTCTATGTGTAAAAATTATATAAAATATGACTATGATCTCAAATAAACATAGTGTGTGACCCTATAGGCATCTTTCTTAGAGTTATTTGTTTGTTAATCATAGTGTATAGGTATAAAATCTAGAAACATGAAAATGTAACCATAGAGAATGAATTTTAATTTCATAATGACAATAATCACATAAAAACATACACTTTTTAATACAATTAATTTATTGTGATATCAAAAATCAAGCATGATTAATGTTGGTGCAATCAACCTGTGTGCTTGATGTCTCTATATTTGAATTTTAGAAATTGTACTTTATGATAGAAATATATGGTCATGGACTTAATCAAGAGGTTATATTTCCATCAAAGGGCATAAGATATCAATATTTTAAAGAACAAAAGGAGAAATAATTTCTCACATTATTCATTAATACATATAACTTGTGATGCACAAAACATTCCCTACTTCCTATAAACATATTTCATCGTGGTTTTGGCCAGCACATCAAATTACATGACGAATAATACTAATTACCAATAATCATAAAGTCTAATTGTCATTACAAACATATGTAGATAGAAACATCCAATGATACATATAAATATGGATTTTATATTGGAGGTTCATGTTCTTATAATATCATAATATGAATATTACCAAGGGTGTACAGCATGGGAAAGTCTCTCAAATTCCTATGTGTCTCCACCCATGGTAGAACATTTCATTTGTGTCACATCAAATGATATCATCTATCAATATTATATATATTTAAGGATACTATCATAAAACTTCTAGATTATCTTCATAGTGAGAAACTATTATGAAATTTTAGTGTTCACGTACTCCATCGACATTATCATATAGATATTATGAAAAAAACTGATCATCATGTTATAAGTAATTAATTTATATTATAGACTATGAATATTTCAATAATATATTGTTAAAATTAGTTATTTCTGTGAAACCAAGTCCAATAGACTCAAATTTTTACTAAATCCAATTCATAACACTCTACTAGTTAGTATCACATGTTAAACATGATTCTATAATGCTATGGTTATAGTTGTTGAGCCTACATGTAGATAATATGCATATTGAAACCCCATATCTTTGAGAAAATTCATCATGAGATTATATGAATGAGTACTTTAAAATATATCTACAACTATAAAATATAGAATAAAATGTTGTTTAACTTGCTTATTAATCTACATCATAAACTGGAACTTACTCAGCCTAATGTGGATATAGAAACAACTAGATAAAATGCTTTACCCTTTCATTATACCTTCTTCTTACTGTGATACTAGATCAATTGATCTAAATAAGTGTAAGAACCTAGTTCTTTCTTGAGGTATGGATCTTTTTGTTTTTATTTTAAATTATAAATTCTAACCTAATGTACTTTGAAGACATGGAGGTATCAGGGTGTGTGGGGATTTTTCAAATCCTATAACCCATTTTTTTTGGAAACTCAGGGTAGGCCACACAGTTAGTAGAAACCTTTCTGGATAGGTTTCAAAGTTACTTCTAACCATGCGAGGCTAGATAGTAGGGTGATACAGGTTGAACGGTTTCATGAAACTCTCTGGATGGAGGCTCACTCCCATAAAAGATCACCTTTAGTGTCTGAAAAAAAAAATTTCATGGTTTGTACATGGTTAGTCAAATTGTGCTCCATGAATGTGTAGTTATTCCCTTACCATAGGAAAGGGTGAATGGTTGGTCCATTGTTTGTCTAACCATGCAGCCAAACCATGAGGCCCATTATTTTGAGGAAAAATGATAATTTCCCCTTAAATAATCATAAATCCTAAAACCATATTTTCCTTTCATTCCCAGCTGATAGTTCTTGTGGAGGATATCTCATTTGAATATCAAGCCATAGTTTTGGCCATAAATTCTTCTTTTGATCTTGGATTTTAGAATCGATCATCTTGTTGAATCTTCACCAGTGAGTACTCAATTCCTTTTGTGTAGTTATTTGTTTAACCTCAGATCGATGGAGTTTTTTAGGTGAAATCTAATTTTCACTATTTCCAAATTCTTCATTAGTTATTCTTTTTTCTTCTGATATTAGTAAAATCATGAGATGATACTGGATTAAAACTCTACTATAGACCTATGGTATGTGGTATCCTTATTTTCCCTCAAAGTATAGGTGTTTATATATATATTTTTGTTCCATGTGACTGATTTTATAAGTGTATCCCTTGAAATGGAATTTAACCCTTGGTTAAAATGGATAGGTATGACATGTGTAATTAATGAGACCCATTGAAAAATGATTAAAGGTTAATCATCTTGAATTAGAGTCACCCCTTGGGTGAGTTGTTTAATTAATTAGACCACCATGGGTGGAATATAAATTGGCCACCTTTAAAGTGCACAGTTACCCTTTAATAAGGGATTTTAATTGGTAAAATTTAATTATGAATTTAATTTATTAAAGAAATGGAAGGGAGACCAATTCCTTAGGATATGGTCATGAAATTGCTTTCCTATGCTTGGACTCCCTAGCAGAATACTATGAATTGAATCAGAGGGATGATTCTTTATACACTTGAGTGATACTTGGATTCCTTATATGGAATGTCAATAATGGAATTAGAGGGAAGTTGATTATATATTACATAGGTGACACTTGGGCTCCCTTAATGGATCTCCAAGGATGGACTCAGTGAGGGATGACGTTATACCACACCTACAGCGATACCTGGGTTCTGATCAATATCACCATGGATGAGATTGTTGGGTGTTCGATTAATATTTCTATTGGAATGATACATGGATTCCAAATTAATAATTCCAATGATAGGCTTAGTTTCATAATTGATAAATGAATTATATTATTTATATGATGTGTATTTCAAGATAAAACACAATTTTGGCTTCATTAAGAGTCGTATACCCTATATATGGCCTGGTAATGCATCTCTTGATCACATATCATTACAGGGGATATTGGGATATGTGTCAGGTATCAGGATTTATTTATTAAATTAAAATTGTTAATTAAATGAACATTATTATAAATTTATAAAAGACTAAAAATTTGTTCAGGGACTTTTCAGATAAATTCAATGCAGGTAAGAGAGGATGGGTGTCCATGGGAACTAGGACCTTGATGTCTTGTTTTCTTTCAATGCTTCCATTACATATTCTATTACTACCTTCACATTGGGGTTCAATATATTACCTAACTAGATGGAATTAGACATCATATATGGTGTAATATTGGGGTTTTACCTCACACCCTACTCAGGTGGCCTTTAGTACCTAGGAAGATTTTATGACTGTAGGTATGGATAAGGGAAAGTTCCCTGCTATAAGTTTTTGATTGATACTTAGGATTAGAGGGTCATAGGATCAAGATAAGGCCTGTGATGATAGTTGGGATGGATTTTGGTATTTTTTGTCTTTTGAGATGTATTGTGAACCTTCCATTTATACCTTTTCCGGTTGTTTTGTAGATACATGACACGATCATCATTGTATATCAGATTCCTTCTGGGATTGTTATATATATGTGTGTGTGTGCGTGTGTGTTTGTGAATTTGGAATTTATCTATTGTATGCTTGATTATATCCTTATTATATTGATTTTATGTTTATAATGTTGTGTTAAACTTTGACTAGAGGGAAGTTTCTCCCCCTAAACACACCCTAGACCCTTGCTGCTAGTAGGAAACCTCTAGGTTTTGGGGAGATGCGCTTAAGTCCATGTTGCCAACCAGACTTGGGGCACCGTTCAGTGGAATTCAGGTCTGATACATTACAAATTGGTATCATAGGATTCATTTTTTAGGTTTCTTTAATATTTTAAGACAATATAATTGGATATTATAGAATAATAATTTTTTAATTAGTTGTATCTCGGTATAGCTAACCCATATATATGGAAAATCCAAATTTCCTCGAATTAAAATTATTATTTTCTAGATTTTATATATTACATTTGATTTGATTCCACCATTTGGGGATGTACTTGAATTTTGATGTTATCATTAATATGATTATGGGTTCTATTTTCTTTCAACTTGATGCGATGAGGACATCCATCTCATGCATTATTTTAGACACTTATAGAAATCACATTGCATGCCTTTTTTCATACCATATAGGATGCATTGCTTGTATTCATGAAAATTTTATAGGTTCCATAGTAGATATACATGTTGTTTTGATAGATATTCTATGAATGGAATTGAGAAACATTGTTTTTACATAGAGTGTCTGACATAGCATAAGTAGTCTTTTTCTAATTTGGATATAATAGATACCCTGAGTTTCCAACAAAGGCACATTGAATCATAGACCAAGAGTCACATGGACATGAAAGTGTTATGGTGTGGATTATGTGAACATTGTATTCTAGTCCATGATGAGTATGATCCCTTGTGAATTAGAGTTTAGTGAACAATTTGATTCAACCATTAAAAATAAATTACAATATAAATATAGAATAAATGAAAAGGAATTTTAATTTCTTATGAAAGAAAACATAACCTAGACCAAAACATTATAATGGGAAGTAGGAAGTAACTCTTTATTTCTTTTGATCTATATGTCAAGAAGACCTAACTCAAAGAGTACGAAGAGGGGTGTGATTCTTATATAGGAATTATTCTACCTATCCTATTTTAATATATTCTATTTTAGTGGGTTTTTATTCATGATTTGAGTTGTACTCTTTGCATTTTTAGATATATACCACCAAGACAACCTCCCGTAACACACCAAGAGAGTGGAGGCGACCATCTTGTAGAGGTGTTCATACATGGGATACTAGTAGATCCTCTATTATTTCTACATGAGGAACTAGTGATTGTACCATACATTGGTGTTGAGGCATAGTTCTATGAAGGCTTTATGTGTTTCATGCAGACTATTCAGGGGGCACTATGACCTGCCTCAACTTTGGAAGGGTTGATTAGTGGGTTAAATTAGTAGCATTTGCCCATGTTTTTTAGGGATTGTGATCCATAGGCTATTGATTCATGGTTAGATTTCATGTTATCTATCTTCAATAATCTCAAGAAACCTTTAGAGAAGAGGGTAAATATCACTACTTATATGTTGCATGATTCTATTAAGAGATGGTGGGATGTCATTACATAGACAGATCTTCATTAAGAGATGCCTTAGAGGTATTTTCATACATCCTTATATGATTGGTTATATCACAATATGTTGAGGTCCAATAGATACTGAAAGTTCATGCACTTGGAGTAGGGTGTGTAATCATTTATGGATTATTCTGACCATTTTACATAACTCTAGCACTTCACACATATTCTGATGGGTGAAAAGTTATCTAAAGGATATATGAGGATGGTCTTAGGTATGAAATCTTCTCATGATTGAATGTATTTCAATTTACTACCATTTATGTAGTATTCAATCTGGAACTTATCACAGAGTGTATTCTGAGAGAGTCTCGGGGTGTGAACCAGGGCATTTTAGCACCGAAACATGGTACTACATTGACCAGTAGTAGGAATTATTATCTGGAGCTTCTCCATGGTAATAATAGTATCCAAATCACATACTCAGGTTTTCAGGTAAGGTTCCACCAATGAGGTAGATAGGGACACACGAGGCCTCAGTGAATGAGAGACCTAGTTGAGTGCTGATATTGTGGAGAGATAGACCATATACCTAACTTTTTTATAAATTTTCCTCAATCGTCTAGTGAGGGAGTGATTTCACCGGCTTCACATGCTAGAGTGGGGTCAGTCGCTTCTCATCAAAAAGAGTGCTATAATATAGTTGGTTGATCAGGCTGAGGCGATGGTCATGGACATGGTAATGAGACCCCGGATTTACATCAACAATAAAAATAATCTTCTTAGGGAAGAAAAATTGTAACATAGGGCCACAGATCAAGCCAAATATACACAGCACAACCAATACCTGAGAAGAATAATTCTAGACATTCTACCATGAGAGCTACTATTCTATTCACCACTACATTAGCATATTATAATTTCAATACATGAGTTTCTCATAGATTTATATCTATTCCCATTTTTGAGATTAATCAACTCATCATTTAGTGTTATGATGGCTTTATGAAACTTGATACTCTATTAGAAATTCAAACATAGAATGTACGACAATGCAGGGAGTTCCCCTTGATATTGTCGAGTGTCACTTTGTATGAAACCTCTTTTTCCTTGAGTTTATAATATTTTAAATCATTCTTGGGACTCATTAGTTGGTTCCCTTTCATGATTTTGTTGTTTTTTATCACTAAAGGGTGACCTTTATACCACCATAGGGTGGATATTTTATTCACATGTGTGAATGGGATGTCCAGGAAAGCAAATATGGACCTGAGTATCGTGGGATAGGTGGGATGTTATCCTAGATCATGACTTTATATCTAGATGATTAGGTAACACATCATAAATATTTCCTTCCACTTGTTGATCATTTTAGGTACATTTTACCAAATGAATTTTTAGGAATACCTCTAGTGGGAGAGGTAGATTTCTCTATTAATCTATGGTTAGGAGCTACATTAATATACATTCCTTCTTACATGGTGACTATTACTGAGATACAGGAGCTCAAGGGGCATCTAGAGGATTTAGAGGCAAATGGGTTCATCTAACCTAGTACTTATCTATGGGGTTTATTTCCCTTTTTGTGAAAAATTAGGATGTAACCCTTAGGTAATGGGTGCATAATCCTAAATTGAACAAGCTAATAGTTAAGAAATGATATCCTCTACTAGAGATAGATGATCTCTTCAACCAGCTCTGAGGAGATCGGTTATTCTGGAAGAATGATTGGAGATCTGTTTATCATCATGTGTGTGTTAGACCACCATACATACATCAAATATCATTTCATAGTAGGTATGTTCTATACGATTATTTGGTTATGTAGTTCATTCTCATGAATGTGGCATCAGTTTTCATGAAACTGATGAACTCTGTTTTACATCCTTATTTGGAATTATTATTTTTGGTATTCATGGATGATATCTTGGTATATTATCACACTCGATATTACTATTTTAAACATGTTGGGATCATATTGGATAAACTGAGAGAGCATAGATTATATGTTATAATTAAAAAGTGCCACTTCTAGATTGATCATATTCACTTCTTGCAACACATTATCTTATAGAAAATAGTATCAATTAAACTGTAGAAAGTGAGAGATGTAGTTTTTTAGGAGCATTTGAATAATATCTTTGAGATACAAAGTTTCTTGGGGTTGGATGGATATTACAGGAATTCCATACAGAACTTATAATGCATAGTAGTTCCGATCATAGGCTTGAATAAGAAGGATGTAATGTTTTTATAGTCATATTCATGTGATTCATTCTTTTAGGGGATAAAATAGAGATTTACTTTAGCACCAATATGGATTTTTTTAGAACCATCTGGAATATACACTATGTATTTTGACACATTAGGTATTGGTCTTGGAGTAGTGATGATGTAGGGGGGTTGAGTTGTGGTGTATGGGGCTTGAAAGTTGAGGCCACATGATAGGAATTACCCAATTCATGATATTGAGATAGCTTAATTTTTTCATCATTTGCACTATCAGAGACACTATTTACTGGAATAGAATTTTGTGGTGTACATAGACCAGAATACTCAAGTATATTTTCACATAATGTGATCTAAATTTGAGATAGTGAAGGTGGGGTGAGAACCTAAAACTTTTTAACTTCTAGAATACTTATACACTTAGTAAAATAAATGAAGTGGTCAATTCCCTAAGCAAGAGGACTCAGATTCATTTAGTTTAAGAGACTAGTAGAGAGTGAAATATTATTCATTTGTTCTCTAAGACGCACTTGCAGGTGCAGGACAGTTAGGGGAAAACTTCTCTTTCATTCTTAGTTGTGACCTATACCCTTATAGATAATGTGGGGATGAGGAAAATATCATATTCTGAGGGCCTAATCATATGGGAGGGTGTGGTGGGTGAGGACACTCCTCTTGGTTAGAACATAGGGTAGGATGAAATCTTGTGTATACATGGTCTCGTATGGGTTTTGGTAGACATGTGTGGGGATCTAATACGAAACTTTCATGATTCATCAAGGGAAGTTAATCCCAGAATCACCAAGATGTATTGAGATTTACATTAAAAATAATGGTGGCCAGGTATTAAAAGATGTGTAGATTCTTTTTTCATGAGTTTTTTCGACCTTTCATTAAGTGGAGGTGGAACACTAGTGACCAGCTAGACTTTTACAGCAGCTTCACATTTCCAACTGGAAGTGGGATGATGTTGTGATGGATTTCATGACTATGTTATCAAGGTATTTATGAGACAATTATTTCATTTGGGTTACTGTTGATAAGATATCAATTTTTTCTCATTTCTAACCTATCAGAGATACCTTTTTATTAGATGATATTGTGAGGTTGTATATTCATGAGATAGTACAGATCCATGGGGTCCCTCATACTATCATTTTAGATAGGGACACCATGTTTAATTCAGAGTTATGGGAAGGGTTGTAGAGGGTGTTTGGTACATAGGTACTTCTAAGCATAACATACTACCCTCAGACTGATGTCTAGTTAGATCGCATGATACAGGTGATTGGGGATATGTTGCAAGCATACATTTTAGATTTTAGGGGCTCTTGGGATATGGACATACCCTTGGTTTATGTTTTATACAATAATAGATTTCAGCATACCATATATATGGTTCCTTATGAGGCATTATATGGTACTCCATGCTGATCACACCTATACTGGTTACATGTTGGAGAGGCAGCAATGCTTGGACCTCATATCATACATAAGACTATGAAGTAGGTTCAGTTGATTTATATTAGGATGGATACTAAAAATTCTCAATAGAAATATTACACTGATTGTTGTTAAAAACCTCTAGAGTTTGAGTTCATGGATCGAGTCTTTCTATGTGTCTTTCTACGGCTGATACATAGTAGGATTAAAATACGGGGTACTATTTTAACATGATATGTCGGGACTTTTGAGATTCTAGGAAGAGTCGATCTGGTAGCCTTTCAGTTGAAGTTACCACACAGGTATTGGGCCATGCATGATTTCTTCCATGTATATCAGTTATATCATAATCTTTCAGACTCTTATCATGCTTTTCATCCCATGGAGTATGACTTACAGGTAGATGCATCCATTGAGAAGAACCCTATTTGTTTTTTGGATCATAGTAGGAAGGTTCTTTGAGTCCATTCAGTTACTCTAGTATGATTTATATGGAATAACAGATGTGTAATAGAAGAGACATGGGTGTCGGATGTAAAATTACATGATCAATGGATGGATTTGTTCAAAGATGAAACTTCACAACCTATGCAAGGGAAATTCAGGGACAAATTTCATTAAGGGGGGATTTTTGTAAGGAACCGGTTATTTATTGAGGTATGGATATTTTTTTAGTTTAAATTCTTAATTATAGTCTAATTTGAATTTCCTTTGAGGTCATGGAGGTATCGAGGGTGTATGGGGCTTGTTTATATCACAATACCCATTTTCTAAAAATCAAGGCAAGACACACGGTTAGTAATAACCATGTGGAATAGGTCATATGGTTATTCCAAACTTTGCAAGGATGGAAAGTATGGTGATATAAGCCACACATTCTGAGGAAACCATATGAATGGAGGCTCAAATCCATGAAAGAGTATATTTGGTTTTAAATATATATTTTTTCATGATTTGAGCACAGTTAGTCAAGCTGTGCACCGTGACCTTGCGGGTGTGTCCTTAGAAAATCCAAGGGTGCTGGATTAGCATATGGTTTGTCCAACTATTCAGCCCAATATTTTGTTGAAAAAGGATTATTTTTCTATGAATTAATATTATAACCTGAAACTTTGTTCTCGTTTATTTCTCAATGGATATTACTTATAGAGGAGAGCTCATTTAAAGAACAATACCTAGTTTTTTCCACGGATTATCAATCTGCGATTAAATTCAAGTACTGATCGTCTCATTAGATCCACACTTGTGAGAACTAAATTCATCTGGTAATTTTATTAATTTAACTTCGGATCAATGAAGTTATTTAGGTGCAAGAAAATATGCCATATTTACAGGTTCTTATTCTATTATTCATTCTTCTTCTGATCTAATTTTAATCATGAGATCATAATGAATGATCACTCCACTACAGACCTATAGTAGTTGGTATCTTTCTTTTCCCTAAAATTTTAGTTGTTTATCTAAATGTATTTGTATCATGTGCCTGATTTTCTGAGCATATCCCTCGAAATGGAATTTAATACTTGATTAAAAGGGACAGTTATGACATATGCAATTAATGAGACTCATTGAAAAATGATTAATGGTTAAGGACCTTGAATTTAAATCACCTCATGGGTGATTTGTTTAATTAATTGGACCACCATGGGTGGAATATGATTTTATCACCTTTGAAGTGCATCATTACCCCTTCCTGAGGGATTTTAATTGATGAAATGTAATTATAAATTTTAATTTATTAAAGAAATGGATTGGAAGACTAAATCCCTAGGTGATGGCCTTGTAATTTATTTCTCAAGTATGGGTTACTTCTTATATATTATAATTCCCATGTTAGATAATTATGGGGCTAAGCCTTCTAAAATTGGATCATACCTTTAGCCAAATTTTGAGGTGAGGTTTATTTTAAATGATCATAGTGATGACCCTTGAGATAGTTAAATGATATTGATTAAATTTTTATTGTATTTATTGGGTGACACATGGGATTATATACAAACTACATGGAAAAAACCATTTGGATAATTCCTTATTACTCCCGAATAAAACATGGACTCCCTAGCGGGATGTTAAGGACATACATAGATGGTTGATTATATACATTCCCAAGTGATGCTTGGGTTTGTTATATAGACATAAAAGGAAGTACTCAGAGGGAAGTTGATTATATATTCCATGGGTGAAACTTGGGCTCCCTTAGTGGACAACCAAGGATGAACTCAGTGAGTGATGATGTTATACTACACCTAGAGTGATATCTAGGTCCGTATGAGGATCTCCATGGATGGGATTATAGGGTATTTGGTTCATGTTGGCCTAGAAAAACACCTAGTTTCCAACTAAGGAATTCCAATTATGGGGTCAAGTTATTAATTGATTAATTAATGAAATTATTTATACAATGCGTCTTCCAAGGCAAATCACAAGCTTGGATTTAGTTATATTCGTATACCGTATAGATGGTCTTGTTAGGAATATCTTCATCACATATCTTTACAAGGGATGTTGGCCTACGTTCCCAGTACCAAGAATTATTTATTAAATAATACTGATTAATTAAATGAACTTTAATATATATTGATACAGTACTGACTGTTTATTTAGATATTTTTGACCAAAGCCGAAGCAGGTAGCAGAGGACGCCTATCCATGGGAACCCATATTTTTATGGCTTTTTTTCTTTCAGAATATCCTTTACATATTTTAGTAATTCTCGTACACTATTTTTATACATATTAATTGGTTATATGGAATTAGACACCTTTGGTGGTGGTTTACAGAGATTTTATCTCACACCCTACTCAGGCTGCCTTTGGTACACAATAATGTTATATAACTACAGGTATGTATTAGGGAAAGTTTCCTACTAGAGGCTATTGATTGTTTTCTTAGTAGAAGGGGATCATAGGACCGAGTTGAGGCTCATGATGCCAGTTGATATAGTTTTTAGTATTTTTTGTATTTTGATATGTATAGTACACCTTCAATGTATATCTACATTGGCTTCTTTGCAAATACATGACATTATCATCATTTTATATGAGATTACTTATAGTATTATATATATATATATATATATTTTGATGTTATATATTTTATAATTCATTTACTAATTCTATTATTAATTTTATGTTTTTACTGCTATGTTACACCCTGACAAGGGATAATAGTATCTCCATAGACACACCCTAGGCCCTCGCTACTAGTTAGAAACCTCTAGTGTTTGGAGAGATGCGCTTGAGGTCATGTGGAAAACCTTCCTCAGAGAACTTCTCAATGGAATTTGGGTTGAGGATATTACAACAGGACTAGTTCTAAATCCCCTAAACATCTATTATTTCTATTTATCCAATTTTTAGGAAGTCATATAGTTTTTCTTCTACAAGTAATATCATAAACTTCTGACCATCAACCTATGATGTTCTCTTACTACCATTTGATATTTTCATTCTATGATTTATTTATAATTATGATCAAACATGTGTAGATAACATAGAATAATATATATATATATATATATATATCTAAATTACTCGTAGGTATATTTAGTCTATACTTCACAAAATCCCGTGTGGAACTGGAACAATTCATGAGTTTTTTTAATCATATATTATTCAATACAATTCTCACTATGTATAGTGACATAGATTAAGAAAACCCATGATATAAGATAGTATATCATATTCCTCGGAACATGTATTACTTATTATGTCATATTTAAGAAATTTAAATTGTTCTTAATTAATTACAGGATAATCACTTGTTTTCATTATATTGTTAAGCATATTATCCTTAAAAACTATAGTGCTCCCACTAAACTTTTATAGAAGCCTAGGAAAAAATTCATTTAAAATAAACAATAATTTATCATTATGATTATTTATAACCCATTACTTGATCCTTGAAACGTAAATTCCATATTAAAATTCACTACAAAATATTTCACATTTTCCAATGGGAGCTTATTTGTTGGTAAAAGTACATTTTATGTTGGTAAAATATTTTACCAACATATATGTCCCTATAAATAAATTTTCTGTAAAATCTCTATCCATAAATGTTTTTGTGACAAATAAAATCATTCTATTATAATTATAATAATACCAATAGATAATTTATATGTTTGTTAAAATGTTTAGCAATAGTTTTTAATGACAAAAATTTTCTGTTGGTTATAATATTTCCAACATATAATATCTGTTTATAAAATAAAATTAAATAAAAAACATAAATGTTTATTTATAGTAAAATTTCATACTATCTTTATTATATTTTAATATATAACACATCTGTTGTAATTTTTAAAGAGAAAAAAATTCATACATGTTTAAAATTAGAAAAAATAAATATATGATTAATAAAATTTAATACTAAATGAATCAATAAAAAATTCATCCCCTGATAGGATCCATCCATCGCACACCCAACTAACCCACAACACCCCTCCCCATGTGAGAAATAGGGACATACATATATACAACCCATCCAAGTCCGACTATGGGACTAGCGAGGCCATCCATGCCAGGGAAATCCTTACCAACAGCCCATCCATGTCACAGCCGGGACTAGTGAGCCCATCCATGTCCATAGTAGGGACCAGTGAGCCAATCCATGCCACACTAAGGACCATTGAGCACGAGAAACCAGCAATAACCCATCCATGATAATGAGTACCAAAACAAGTAGAAACCCATCCATTCCACACCAGGTACCAACAAGCACCACCAACCCATCCCAACCTTAGGACCAACAAGCTAGATCCTGCTCAAATCAATTAAAAATATCAGCATGAATTCAAACCAAAATATAAATAAATTAGTGTATAAAAAATTATTTTCATCGATAGAATTTTTCATCATCCTTATTTAAATATCAATAATATGGTAAGAGAATGTATTCCCATTAACCAAATCCCCCTCCCGTCGCATAATTCTATCCATCTCTGACATCAATTCCACAAAGCTAAACCAATAAAAAATCACAATCACTCCACCTCTCTAAATGAGTTGAAATAATGATGTGTTTCATTTTGTAAAATTTTTAACATAGGAAAACTTTAAAGAATCCTTGAAAGGGAAATGGACTTGAACTAGGAACTAGAAAATGGGAAATGAAAATACATGGGAAATGGATGTGAATTGAGCAATGGGAAATAGGAAATGGGCAATAAGCATACCTTGTAAATGGGTGTTAACTAGGAAATGGGAAATGGGAAATGTGTAATGGTCATACCTGGGCAATGGGAATCAATTGGGAAATGGGAAATTAGAAATCGGAAAGGGACAATGGGAAATGGGAATACCAAGAAAATGAGCATAAACTGGGAAGTGGGAAATAATTAATGGGAATACCTAAGAAATGGCATGGGCATGAACTGGGAAATGGGCATACCTACTCTAACAAAAAGTTAATAAATGTTATAATTAGATTTTATTTAGTCACATAACTAAATCAATGTGGTTAAATATATTTGAAGTAAATCATTCAAAAAATACAAGTCATTATATATGCACTAAATACCTACATTATCATTCTATTCATATAAGATCTTATATTAGAATTGAAAAAATTGTGTATTGAATAAAGAAAATATTAACAAAATCTTGTGAATTTACTTTGATATAACAAAGAATGAAATCATAAAAAACAAAGTATAAATTGGGATTCTATTTTAAGAACTTCATCAAAAGGGATTGTAACAATTTTTAATTCTAAGAAGAATTAAAAAAAATTCATTGGATTTTATTCTATTTATATTCATACAGTAGTGATTAAAATGTTTATTAAAAATACTATTGTGCATGGAAAAAAATGAATATATAAATAATCAGTTTGTAAGTAGTTGAAATAAACATATTTTGGTAAAAAAATAGAAAAATAAATAATAGATTAATGTTAATTTTCAATAAAAAAATTAATATTTCATGAAGATTTTTGTTACCTATAATCATTCATTGATATCAAGTAAGGTTTTTTGTTCTTATAAAATATTAGTGGAGTAGAATAAGAACTCAAAATTTATGTAGATTCATATTTGATAGGATGGGAAGAGAACATAGGTGTCGACCTGAAACATAAGAGAATGGATAAAAAATGAACATGGTTATTTTCAATTGACATAATCTTGTTTAAAAAGGTTTTTTAAATATTATATTGATATCTAGATTTTGGAGATATTGTAGAAAAAATGAATTAGTCATATTTCATATGACATTGATCATCATCATGAAATTTTATGTCAAATGCATAACAACATAAGTCTACTCATATGATCATGTTACACTTTTCATATAAGCCTTTAATGTTAATATGTATGACTATGTTGGACAGTTAATACTTTCCTCATGGGAATTTATATGCGAGGATTATGAAATTCATGTCATGAAGACTTCCATTATACAAGGCCAATGCCAGTAAGCTTGAAGCAAGAAAAAACAAGGGGAATATAGAGAAACATGAAACCATTAAATTCCAAACAAGCAAAGACACCCTTGATCTATCAAAACTCTTTTGAAGATACAACCTCTTCACCACCATCATCACCTTCACCTGTACAAGTAACCTCACCTACCTCCCCACCACCACCTTCTATAGTAACATCAGCATCCACACCTCACTCCACTGCCAACCCAAACTCATCAATCAAACTTTTCACTATGCCCAGATGCATTATTTTGAATTATTCCATGACTCCCATCAATGAGGAAGTGCACACCAACCCCTTCGGTTTCCCTCTTTTCAACGTTTTCCTCTATGAAAATAGTGGGTAACCGATCAGCTCATCCCATGATGAAACATGAATAGATTCAGACTTGCACTCCAAATATGTCTTTGTGGCTTGTGAATGTGACCCGATTACAAAGGATTGGTATTAGAAGTAGTTACCACTTTTTCAAGTGTAGTACAAGTGGTCTCCAGACTCGTCTAGTCTAGACACCAGTAGCCCTGGTCACGAAACAACCTGGGTTGACCCTGAATCGGTCACCTGAGCTGATTTGCGGCATGGCCCCAGGGACGTTCCCAATCCCCACGGGTTGGAAACTAGTTTCGATCATCAAAATTAAATAATTTGTAATTATTTGGCCCATAAAAAAGATAAACAAATGAATGAAGACTATCAATAAAAATAAAAAATACATAAGAAAGAAAAAATACTACACATACCTCCATGTGACCTCATAGGTCACCACCCAACTTAGAACTAAGCCTGATCCAACATTGAGCAGCTAAACTAGGAAATTGAAAAATATATTGAACCTACAACTAGAAGGATATAATAGGTTTGAGCACTGAGATGCTCACTAGGGATTCCAAGAATAAACCTCTGAATCCAAAGGTTCTCTTTTCTGAAGTAGTATATAAACCCTAGTTTCAAATACAAGTACAAAAGTTTGTTATTCACATTTTAAAATAAGCAACATGTGTTCCCATTTAAAGAAAACCCAACACATGCTACATTCAATTTCCAAAACCATTTCCATTTTTTATACTATACCAAGGTTGTGCTAAAAGAAAACAAGTATGTAGTGAAATCTAGAAATAAACTCACAGTTATAGATGAAATTAGACAAGCAATGTAAATAATTAAGTGATCATAGGTGATCCTAAACATCCCTAGAAAACCCCTGGAGGTACTTGGTTTGGAACTATCTACCGGCATATGGTAAATCCTTATAGTCTATAACCAACTAATCGCCCTCATGGAAAAATAAATCAGTGACACTCCCCATCTGGCCTCTATACCTACCAATGGGTACCAAACCATCTAAACAAGGCTGATAAGAAACCATCACTCGATCAACTAAAAGACTCTCCAGAACCCATGGTGATTATAATAATAATATTTTGTAAGTAGGAGGCCCTCGCATGTGAGAATCACTTTATTGTGTCGTCACCACACTTGCCTACCCCAAACATGGATGTTTCATATGAATTCTCCCATAAACGGTTACCCAAGATAAGAGTTCCCCATATATATATTCAATTATTTAACATTAAACAAAGTTCCAACTAGGCCTTTAACTTGACATGTTCAAAGCATTACCCAAAACACTACAGAAATACGGCTTTACATTTTCAAGGCCAAATGACCGTCAAAAGCAAACTCTTTTTATAATGCACAACAAAAGCCAACCGGGTACACTCTTTTGAGTTTCTAATTCATGATATATTTTAAAATTCACATAAGAGTCACTTGATAATGAAAGAATCGTTATGGGAAAAATAACATGACTTTATAAAAAAACATCTCTTTAATGTGTCATTTTCATTTAAGGGCACATACACATGCGTGCTTAGTGCACCCATAGATGAGACAACATCTAATGACACACTAATAACCAAGAGTATATTCCAAAACCATTCCCAGAAGACTAACCACTACTTTTGAAATCAAAGCTAGCTAACCATGTTATTCCAAAAACACAAAAAAACTCCCTTGAAACAATAAAACCTTTTCCAAATCATTTTAACACATTATAAAACCAAACTATTACCAAGTTACGCATACCAAACCAACTTCACAACTATACAGCCTTATTACATCAAAATAAGGTCTATAAATCTTATGAAATAACCAAATTTATAAATTTAATTAAAAACCCAAGCATCAAAGGAATGCCTTAGGAAAGTAATACTTGAAAAACACCTACACATAATCAAGGGACTATCTCAAAATTGTTTTTAACAATTATAACTATCATAAAAACACTAAAATTCATTAACTATCATGCTTATAAAGGTTCAAATAATGTTTATAAATTAAATTAAATTATGCAAGTTCTTATAGTAAACTCCAGAAAAGGGAAAGGATAGTAACTCCTACCTCAAAGGGAAACTGGGTCATGTCGAACACTTTGGAACCTGATGAAAGTAGGTAGAGACCACTAGAAATCGGTCCGCACTCGCATGCACATACCTATATATATACATATTTCCATACTCCAATGCATGTATTCCCCACGCCATGAGGGAATACATACATGGAGGAAATATATATATATTATATATACATTCCTTAAGTATATGTGTGTGTGTCCTCTATTTTTGACCAAAAATTCACTATAAAAAAAGATACCCAAAATTAATGTTGCAAAGACCAACGCACAACCAAAAGTACAAGGGACTCTCATAAACCAAATGCACAAGTCATAAAACACAATCAAACTATACCAAAAAGGATTTATATCCAACAACACCATGATCCACTTTAGAAACCAAGAAACCATTAAAAAAAAGAGAGAGGAAAAATTGAAATTGGAGTTCTTTTTAGAAAACCATGGCTCTAGAAATGAGTCACTCCAAATGTTATCTTCATTTTAAGGCTCGTCCATGGGTACAGTTTGTGCATCTGTGGATATAACCATATTCAAAGGTGTAACAAGAGGTCTTCTCTCAACCATTTTAATGAAACCATCCACCATTCATTGACACAATAAACCATTTAAAAAAATTATTAAACAATTTTTAATGTCTATCCCATGGCTTTACACACACTTAAAAATCATTCAAAAACCTCTTTTAAAATAAAATGCACTCCCAAAACACACTAAAACAGAATATGCACCACTTTTACAATTAAATAAACTAATCACACAATTTATACAAAACTATTAAACTGAACCAAATTGGTTTCCATTAAAAACACACATTATTTCACACAAACAAGCAATAAAAGGTAAAACACATACTAGATTATTTTAAAAAATAAATTTGCATCAATCTAATTAATCACAAAACATGGTAAATAAATTAATTAATATTAAAGGAATTAAAAATGCATGCAATAAACACATTTTAATATTTAAAGGGGGGGATGAAAAGGGATCATACCTCAAAGGCGGAACCAAACTGAATACTCGGTGCTTGACAATTTTATCGGAAACCACCCAAATACACATCATATGGTTCAATGCACCACAAAATAATTAATAAAATCCTTAACACGCCCATCAGACAACACTTAAAATTTTTTAAACCATACAATGGGCATAAAACTATACCTTGGATGTCAGTGGTGGACCGAAACCGAGTCAATACACTTGGCCTTCGGTGGCTGATGTTAGAACACGCAAAAATAAGACCTGAGGAGGTCTTCACATACCCTATTCAATAAAGAACACAACAATCGCATATTATCCCAACATTAAGGTTCTGTTTGAATCCAAAGTAGGTATCGAATGGGAAACAAAACGCAAACGTGATAAAGGAGGACATCAGGGATGGTATTACCTAGAAGAATCAGACCTCATTCATGAAGGATTTGAGAGGAATTGGTCGTGGAAGGTAGGTTCACATTCTAAAAAGGGGCGTTGTATGGGAGATCTGTCCAAGGTAAGAGGGGGATGGAGTAAAGTAGTCATGAGAAGACTGGAGCTACGGGTCGATATGAACAAGGCGTGCCAGGAGGAATATTGGCTAGCGAGCGAGAGGAGGACCTGGGATGGGGGTTGCACACACACGAGGGATAGAGGTTGTGCTAGATGAGGTTGGTGTAGGGTGGATCTAAAGCCAGGACCACTGGGTTTGTGCGTTGCAAGCCAAGCGGTGCAGGGAGTAAGTTTGCACCAATCCAGGGGGTGTGTGTCGTGGGTAAGGGAAGAGGGAGGGGGAATGGTATTTTTAGGGTAAAAAACAAAATAATAATAATAATAATATAATAATAATAATAATAATATAATAATAATAATAATAATAATAATAATTAATATGTAAATAATAATAATAACCTACTCATAATAATAATAATAACAATAATAGAATAGTTATAATTTTCTTTCTCAATAATAATAATAATATCCTTATTAGTAAAAATGATGATAATAATATGAATAATATTAATAACAACAAAAAATTAGTACTAATATCAAACATAATGATAATTAGAATGACAACCTTCATTAATTTCATTTTAAATAATAATAATCGGTCAACCGCACAGTCTCCAAGACCGAACACAGGGTTACCGCTAGCAGTGTGGTGACCATGCACTGGCTTGAGATTCAACAAAAATATCAAAGTTTCAAATATTTCAAACACAGACCCAAACCCAACTCTGTACAAAAGACGCATAACTAAGAAAATAAAAAAAATAGACGTTTGTGGTTGGGGTGTGACAATTCTCCCCACCAAAGACACTTTCTTCCCCCAGAATGTCCCCAAGGAAATAGTTGACACAACTTGAGTCTATGCCCAGACAAAATCATAGAGAACTAAGAGCCTTGGGGTGACAATTTCCAAAAAACATCACACCCAACCAATTCAAGGAGGACCACAACTCAATATTGAAGGGAGAACATAGGAGGGTTCTTACCACCATGAGAATTCACTAATATGGAAACCCTTGAAACCCAAACACACCACCCCCGAGGGGGGCAATGCGGGAACTCCCAAATGGAATTCATTCATTTTCCCCACATGAATCAAAAAACACACCTGATACTTTGACGAAAAACGTTCTACGAAACAACCCAGCAACTGGAGGATGAGAAATAAACTCAACACCTCCTATCAATTTCACAAAACAAAACATCCCCCTAATAAACACAGAAGAGACAAACTCAAAATTAGAATAGGTCTATTTATTCATAGGCCAAACACCCTTCGAGGACAACGAATGATTTGAAAGCCACGCTAGAAGTAAATAAGTTTGCTTGAATTGTGGTAGAATGAGTTCATCACAACACCACAACACAGAAGACATTATGACGATGATAAAAATAGAACAAAGAAACTTTGGATATTTCATCCCAATGCTAAAAACATGATCCAAACCGAGGTTCCACAAACCCTTGGAAACTCCTGAATGTTTGCAAGCTTCACCCTGAGACATGTGGATGGGGCCCTGATAGATGAAGCATCTCTTGCCTCACAGTTAGGCATTTTCATCCTCTGGTCCCTAACTCCTTCTCATTTATGTTGATTCAAATAGCTACAATGGTCGTACATTTTCAAAGGGATGCAACATGACGGCTTAGAATTCCCGGAATGGCCATACTAGTGGCACACAAGAGAGAGGTCCGATAAACTAGGAGCTGATACCGACAAAGATAGCTTCTTAGAAGCAGGTTCCTCCAGCATGCACTCCTTTTCTAATGAGGAACCTTTGAAAGAGCTGAACACGACCAACTAAAACCTAAACAAAAATGATGGTGGGACATCCCATCTTTACTAGTTAATAACTGGACCATCAAATAAACCTAAGACGATACGAACCTTAACACTCTTGAGAATTCCCCACAACCCAAGGACACACTCTATCTCCCTGTACCACAAAACATCCTATAACGGACTTCAATTGCCTCGATAAACATGCAACTCATGAAAAGAATTGAGAATTGGGAATAACTCATTAATAACATTTGGAGACTTTCAGGGTGGCATATTCAGAAAAACACAAAAAACACAATCAAAATTGGCATCAATCCAAAAATCAATCAAATAAATAGCCCAAGACTAGGGAATAGGCACATAATCCAACCATAAATAAACATTAGTAAAATTTTCTTTTCTGAAAACTTCCATTTATTTTAATTTTTTTATTAAAACTCACTTATGGAATCTTATGAACCGTCACATGTTCATTCATTAATTCATGCCTACATCATCTGTGAACAAGTGCCCCCACACACTCTCTGTACATACCCATACACCTGTGACCCTTCATAAGGAGTTCCAGGGTTCAAACACTTATTTTCCTTACAAAATCCAAACACATACCACATTTTCCAAATCAAAACACTTCCCCTTTTAAAAACTCCCTTTACCAATTTGAAAACAATTTAAAAGAATCCATTTTCCATTTCAAAACCACTTCATATTTAACACAGATTCACATCAACCGAGATAAAAAAGGAAACACAATGAACAAAAAACCGTCAGAATGAGGAACTAGTGCCTATGCTTAACCTGACAATATGGTGGTGAGGCATGCCCCAATTAAGGTATAACACTACGAGCACCTTGAACCTGTAACTTGAACTTCAAACAGGTCACCACCCTAAGGCAGGCCGCAATGTGAACCGATTCACCCCCATTGTCATCCCTCAATCAAAAACAACCTAAGACAAAAGAATCAAAACATATACTACCCTTGGTAACTCGGGTCCCGTCATAAGTGGTGGTGATCAGGAACCAATCTGTAACCTACCTCCTGAGCCTCAATAATCCTAATATCCTTCTACCAGACTCTCTAAATAACAAGAACTTCCTCTGATACCATTTTGTCATTAACAAACCTGGTTCGACCCTGAACCGGTCACCCGAGCCGATCCACAGTATGGCCTAAGGGGTGTTCCAGATCCGCATGAGAAGGAAACTAGTTTCGAGCCTCAAAATTAAATTGTTGGGAATGATTTGGCCCATAAAAAGGATAAACAAATGAATGAAGGCTATCGATAAAAATATAAACTAAAAGTAGAAAGAAAAAAACAACACATACCTCTATGTGACCTCATAGGTCACCACCCAACTCAGAACTGAGCATCCACCAACATTGATCAGCTAAACCAGGAACCTGAACAAGTGACTGAACCTGCAACTAGAAAGATATAATTGGCGTGAGCACCGAGACGCTAAGTTGGGATGCCAAGAATAAACAACTAAATCTAAAGGTTTTATTTTTTGAAGTAGTCCATAAACCAAAGTTTGAAATAAAAGAATGGAAGTAGGTTCTTCACATTTTAAAATAAGCTACATGTTTTCCCCATTTAAAAAAAACACAACACATGATACATACAATTTCTAAAACAATTTCCATTTTATAGACAAGACCAAGGTTTTGATAAAATAAAACAAGTAAGAAGTGAAGCTAGAAATAAACTAAAAGGTATATATGAAAATAGACAAGCAATGTAAATAATTATGTAACCATGGGTGATACTAAACATACCTAGAAGACTCATGGGTGTTATCAGTTTAGAACCACCTTCCGGCGTAAGGTGAAGCCCCATAGTCTATAACCAACTGATCACCCTCACGGAAAAAGAAATTAGTGGACCTCCCCCTCTGGCCTCTATACCTACCAGTGGGTACCAACCCATCTAATCAGAGCTGATAAGAAACCATCAATCGATTAACTAAAAGACTCTCAAGAACCCATGGTGATTATAATAATAATATTTTTTAAGTAGGAGACCCTCGCATGAATGACTCAACTTACCATGTCGTCACCACACTTGCCTACCCCAAACATGGATGTTTCTTATAAATTCACCCTTAAATGGTTACCCTAGATAAGAATGCACCATATATATATTCAATAATTTTACATTAAACAAAGTGTTAACCGGGCCTTTAACTTGACATGTTCAAAACATTACCCAAAACAACACAAAAATACCACTTTACATTTTCAATGCCAAATAGGCCTTAAAACCAAACTCCTGTTATAACGCACACCAAAATCCACCCGGGAACACTCTTTTGAGTTTCTAATTCATGATATATTTTAAAAGTCACACAATCGTCACTTGATAATGAAGGACCCATTTTTGGAAAAACAACAGGGTTTTATAAAAAAAATATCTCTTCAATGCATCATTTTCATTTGAGGGAACATCCACATGCGCTCCTAGGGCACCCATGGATGTGACAACATATAATGACACACCAATAACCAAGAGTATATTCCAAAACCATTTCTAGAAGACTAGACATTACTTTTGAAATCAAATCCAACCAACCATGTTATTTCAAAAACAAAAAACAACTCCCTTGAAATAATAAAACCTTTTCTAAATCATTTTAACACATTGTAAAACCCGACTATTACCAAGTTACACACACCAAACCAACTTCACAATTATACAGCCTTATCACATCAACATAAGGTCTAGGCATCTCATGAAATAACCAAATTTATAAATTTAATTAAAAATCCAAGTATCAAAGGAATTCCTTAAGAAAGTAATACTTGAAAATCACCTACACATAATCAATGGACTCTTTCAAAATTGTTTTTAACAATTATAACTATCATAAAAACACTGAAATGCATTAACTATCATGCTTATAAAGGTGAAAATAATGTTTATAAATTAAATGAAATCCTAAAAGTGCCTATAGAAAACTTCAGAAAAGGGAATGGATGGAAATACCCACCTCAAAGGGGAATCGGGTCATGCTGAACACTTTGGAACCTAAGGAAAATAGGCATCGACCACTCATAATCAGCCTGTAGTCACATGCACATACCTATATATATATATACATATGTCCATAATCCAATGCACGTATTCCCCACACCATGAGGGAATATGTACATGGAGGACATATATTATATATATATATATATATATATACCTTAAGTATATGTTTGTGTGTCCTCTGTCATTGACCAAAAATTCACTATAACAAAAGATACACAAAATTAAGGCAGCGAAGACCAACACATGACCAAAAGTACCATGGACTCACATAAACCAAATTCATAAGTCGTAAAACACAATAAAACACTACCCAAAAGGATATATTTCTAAAGAAACACCCTGACCCCCTTTAGAAACCGTGAAACCATTCATCAAAAGTGATAGGAAAAAGGTAAATAGGAGTTCTTTTTAGAAAACTGTGGTTCAAGAGAAGAGTTAGTCCAAATGGCATCTTTATTTGAAGGCCCATCCATGGGTGCACTCCATGAATCTTTGGGTGTTCCCACATTCAATGGAATAACAAGAGGTCTTCTCTCAACCATTTTGAATAAATTGCACATCCACCATTCATTGACATTATAAACCATTTAAAAAAATTATTAAACAACTTTTAATGGGTATCATATGGCTTTACACACTCTTAAAACTCATTCAAAATCCTCTTTTAAAATCAAATGAACTCCCACAACACACCAAAATAGAATACGCATCACTATTTCAACTAAATAAACTAATCACACAATTTTTACAAAACTATTAAAAAGAAAAAAATTGGATTCCATTAAAAACACACATTATTTCACACAAACAAGATACAAAAGGTCAAACACATAGTAGATTCTTTTAAAAACTAATTTTTCATCAGTCTAATTAATAAAAAAAACACAGTAAACTAATTAATTAATATTAAATAAATTCCAAATTCAATCAATCATCATATTTTTAAATTTAAAGGGGGAAAATTCAAATGGATCCTACCTCAATGGAAAAAACGAACCGAATACTCGGGGCTTGAAACTTTTATCTGAAACGACCAAAAAACATACAGTAGGGTTCAACACACTTCACAATAGTTAATAGAATTCTTAACAAACCCATCAGACACCACTTAATAAGTGTGATACCAAATAGCGGGCATAAAACTATACCTTGGATGTTAGTGGCGGACTGAAATGGAGTTAGTCTATTTTGCCTTCGATGGAGGATATCAGAACACGCAAGAACAAGACCTGAGGAGGTATTCACATACCCTATTCAAGAAAGAACACAACAATCACATATTTTCCAAACATTAAGGTTCTGTTTGAATCCAAACTTGGTATAGAAAGAGAAACAAAATGCCAATGTGATGAAGGAGGACATTAGGATGGTATTAACTGGAATAATTTAACCTCAATCAGACCTCATTCATGGAGTATTTGAGAGTAATCGACCGCGGAAGGGAGGGTTGAGTGATAAAAAGGGGTGTTGTAGGGGAGGTCCATCCAAGGGAAGAGGGAGCTGGAGTGAAGTCATTACGCATAG
Organism: Viscum album; assembly: GCA_963277665.1. Taxonomy (NCBI): domain Eukaryota; kingdom Viridiplantae; phylum Streptophyta; class Magnoliopsida; order Santalales; family Viscaceae; genus Viscum; species Viscum album. The sequence continues at coordinate 1,219,559,117 of OY728131.1, read as the reverse complement.
TCCAAATTAGTGGGTTGGTGGGAATAGGGCGTTCTGGGATGGAAGCTACCCGACGAGTGAGAGGAGGACCCGAGCAGGGGGCTATGTACGCATGAGGGAGAGAGGTCACGCAGAATGAGGTCGGTGTAGGGTTGAGCTCCGGTAAGGATGGCTAGGTTGGTGAGCCACAAGCCGAGTAGGGCAGGGAGTAGGGTTGCACTAATCTGGGGGGGTGTGCGTTGTAGGTAATGGAAGAGGGATGGGGAAGGGTGGTTTTAGGGTTTGAAATAATAATAATAATAATAATAATAATAATAATAAATATGTTAATAATAATAATAATAATAACATACTCATAATAATAATAATAACAACAATATAATAGTAATAATTTTCTTTCTCAATAATAATAACAATAATAGTAAAATGAGGATAATAATATTAATAGTATTAATAACAACCACAAATTAGTACTAATATCAAAATTAATGATAATTAAAATGAAAAAAATGTTTCATTTCATTTTGAATAATAATAATCAGTTAATTGCGCAGTCTCTAGGACCGAATTCATGGTCTCTACTAACGGTGTGGTAACCACGCACCGTCCTGAGACCCACCAAAAATATCAAAGTTTCAAAAATTTCAAACCCATACCCAAACCCAACTCTATCCAAAAGACATAGTATTGAGAAAAGAATAAAATAATAGGCATTCATGGTTGGGGTGTGATAGACCCACACCATAGGGTCGTTCCCATGATGATTGGGTAAAGACCTGTGCCTTATCAGTGGGTTGAATAATAAGGAGGCCAATGGGAAGAGAAGACTCATAGGCAAAGTTGTAATTGATGTACTCAGATGGATTATACCTTGAAAGAATGAACCCATCGATAGTGAGTCCAGTGATGGAAACACTGATGTGATCATCAACCTTGAATATATTCTTCTGGAGATATGAGAGCTTAGAGTTCTCCTTGTTGATGGATGCGAAGGTGACATGGGTCTTGGATTGGATTCGTATTGTCATGGATCCTTATATAATGGCCCCCATCACGTTCTCCACCTAGAATAGTCACCCCTAAAGGCTATAGGTCATCATGTTCATGATATATTAGTTCCCAAACATATCCTCCCCAAAAATTATAACTTCGACCAACCATGATCTTATACTGAGATTGACAATATAGAAATAGGTGTGCCTCCTCCCCATATACAACAGGAAATGAGAACTGATTATTGATATTTTCTTTCCCTACAAGTCAATATTCTGGGGAAGGTTTTACTTCCATTATGCAACATTTTTAGGTATATAACTTTAGTGTGAGGCAATTATGACTTACTAGATCCATTTATTACTTGGTTTTATATATAAATATTTTTCGACATGTGACAGTTTTAGAATTGTTTTCTTCAAAAAACTATATCTCAAAATATTAATTTTAATGAAACAAGATTATTTGAAAAGATAAATAATCTATTTGATCATGGGTTAAACATTAATAAAGGGGATTTATTATTCACTAAATGGAATAATTTTTTTTTCACATTGATGAATTGGTTTTTTGAGGAAGAAAAGGAGTAGTTACAATGTAATTGTTCATTAATGGACCAAACAATCACATGGAATTGTAGTTTCCTAGTGATAATTTTATGTAATAGATGATGTATCATGATAGAAAAGAGTGGTTAAAAAATAATTTATTTTTCTTACTCATACAAATTTTTAATTAAAAATCCCAATTTATAGTAGTAATATTACTACTTGTGTTCTATATAATATGTGTATGTTCTAAGAAAGAAGGTATATATGAGTGAAATAAGAGTTAAATCTCTATAAAATTAATCTAGAATACTTCTGAGACAATAAAAAAATAAAATAAACTATGTATTTGACACTATAAGATGAAAAGAAACCTATGATGGTTATCATAAGGAGGGAAAAAAAGCAACAGTACATCAAAATATTTATGAGTCTAGTTTTTTGAATGGTTTTATTGTTGCAAATTGATATCATTTTCTCATTGTATATGATTCCAACATATTCAATATATTTTTTTCATTATTAAATGGATATTCCTTATAATATTATTCCCATATGATGATGCTTGTGGGTCTTATGGTCTCAGTGAAATTCAGATCATGCTAAGGGTTAAGATGTTATTTGGGATCTGGAAATGTGTACCATTTCTTCTCTTCCTATGTATTTGTTTGGAAAAAACATATTTCAATTTAATTGGAAGAATTTTTTTTATAATTAATAATTCATGAAAATAATTTAAATAGTTACATCACCTCCAAATTTAGTGATTTCCACTGATATGTCAATGTATCTTTAACTAGTCTCAGTGTGTTGGATACCCTCTTATATGATCTTCTATTTAATGTTTTAGTATAGTAGAATTTATCTATTGTTTTTTATTTTATTGGTATATATTTGGTGGTTAAAATTTAATATCAAAATTCAGCAAGAAAACATGAGGATTCACAATTTTTTATGAAAATTTACAATATATGGAAGGTTATGATGTTTAATTCCTATTATTTAATAACTTTTGAGGTCTTAGAAGTTATAAATTATAGCTTATAACCTCATACTTAGTAATTTTATATTTCAATAAAATATTATAAGAATTTCAAAAATGTTGGATGTTCTATTAATTTTATATTTTTCTCACTTTTATAAAGTGAATTCCTAAAATTGAAATGAGAAAAAAAATGTATATATGAAAATTTTCAGAATTTATATAAAGTAAATAAGAAATATAATCTATAAAATCTGTATATTTATCTATTTAAGTATGAATACCTCAATATATATAAAGATGAATCTTTTTATAGATTCATCATAATTATAAATTTCATTATGAAAATTCTCAGAGGAAATCATGGGAATTTAGATGATAAAATAGTGTTTAAGAAGATACCTTATATCCTACTCTATAGGTTTGACATTGATATAGTAACATTATAAGATAATGTTTCATAAACACCCCCATTATGATAAAATACACAAAATCTTAATTTCTTATGCAATGTGAAAAGTTAAAGTTTTTAATAAAATGTTAGGGAATTGAAATAAATATCTTTAAAACCATAAAATTATTATATTTTTATGAAAAAGGTTGGTGAATTAAAATACTATTGTTTATATTTAGATTTTTATTTGAATTGTATGGTTGAAAAAATGATGTCTTTTAACTCTAAAAAATTTTACAAGAGGAAATAGGATGTTTATGGGTATGATTCCAAGTGATTAGTTCTATAAAAATGTTTTATTAATGTGATATCAAACACAACCACATAGAAAATCTATTTCTATAAGTGTTTAAAATTTTCATATTAAAAAACTTTTTTAATAACATGTCATTTTAAAAAAAATATGAGTAAATTTTTTTTAGAAAATGGAACGAAAGCCGCTTACTTTTTTCTAATAGTTACTAAAGTGGTAAGTGATATAAACACTTAGATAATCATTACTAAGAACACTCACGGTCGATCATAGGTTTGAGAAGAAGAAATAGAGTTAAAACATAATAAAAAATCAATTTATCTTTTAAAATCATTATAATAAATAAGAAAAATTAAAATCAATATAAATAGAGATATTCATTAAATGAACATGCATAAAAAAATTTTAAAATAGGTATGACTACTGTTTTATAATGTTAAAATACTCAAATATCCCCTAATTTGTTATACTATTAACTTGAATAATAGATAATAGTATGTTTAACCTCCAAAATATGCAAGTGGTGTGGGTTTTTAAATTTTTACATAAAGATTATACATAAAAAAATAGAGAAAATAACAGAAGAATGTTGTGGGAAAAAAATCTTGGACAGAGAGAATAGAGAAATAGGCTATAAAACAAAAAATGTGACCCAAATGTTTGGAACCCAACTTCTCAGCCATGGAAAATTAGTTACAAAATCCCCAATGAATCATGCTTTAACTTGGTTAAAAACACTTTTCCAATATGAAATTTGGTAAATACATGTACATAATCACTAATCACAGGTCAAAAGTTCTATGAGTAGTTTTCAATAAATTTTTTCAAAAGGATCCTTAAAAGAAGAAAAGGATTAAAAATAATGTAATTCAAGATGATAATTTATAATAGATCCTATGTTAATGATAAATAAATTATATTCAATTGTAGATCGCATATGAGTTAGGAAAAGCATCAATCAACTGTAGAGATCAACAATGTTATTAATGTACTCATGAAGTACTTATGTTTTGGCATGTAATCAATTTTTAAACTCATATAATACAAATATTTAGAATAAATCACACTCTAGTTCCCATTTAGAAAATTGATGAACCCTAAAAATTTCCCTAAAAAGAAATTTGTTTCTATTATCAATGAATGCCTGAGACTATCCCAAATTATTTTTCACTTACTATAATATCCTCCAAGTCCCTCTATGACATTTCATGGATTTATATATGGATAGATGAACCAGGCATTGCAGACTAAAAAATTATCACGAAACAACGATAATGACAAGAAATTCTTAATAATATTTGTTTCCTGAATTTCTATGTTATTTTATTTTGTACTCAACAAAACTATATCCTTTTATTAATTGAGTGATTATAATTAAAATTTGACTGTTGGGTTTTGATAGTTATATTACCACTGGTCAATATGACCATTGGAAACTATACTCATAACATTATGATTATTGTTTATAAATATCAATGATCATGGTTAATTAATACAGAAATAAGATTTTATGGCCTCATCTAGTAGACTTGGGCCATATGAAGCCCATATATCAGAGCTTTGGAAGGAGGTAGCATCAATGGGCTTTTCTCTGGACCAAGCCCAAGATGAGGTTCAATATATTAAGCTTAAACGTAATCACCTTCAGTAGAAGTTAAAGCTGATAGAAATCACCACTCGAGCTATGTTGTCCGAGCCGCCCCAAGATTCTATTACAATTTCACACCTTACTCTTAGGTCATATATATGTGTTATAAGGGACTATGTAATGAGGCCTCAGTTATGTTGTGTAATTATTTGTTATAAATATAATTTTTATTTCTTATTTTAGTAAAATTTGTAAATTTCAAATGAAAAAAATAAATATATGATGAATTTATAGAAGTTCTATACTGTTGATGAATTTTGAAAAAAATGGTTTTTAAAATATTTTATTATACTTTAAAAAATTAAAATGTGAAATTTTTTTCAAAAATGGTATTATATAGTTGTTATTAGTAAGAAATTTAGATTCCAATAAGATCAACTTAATTTTTGGTGAATAGTAAATTATGAATAGTAATATTACCCTTATGAATAGTAATGTGACCAACAGAATAGTAACATCACTTAATAATGTATAAATATAATTTAGGCATCTTGATTGGTATTGTGATATAATAGCATAAGTAAATAACTATTTCGAAAATTATCAGTTATGTATTAGTATTTTTTCACTTAAATAGTGTTTTTACTTATAAATTAAATATCTCATAATTAGAAAAAAAATCATAAAATTGAGTTCATTTTTTGAATTCGGGGCATTAATATTACATTAGGGTGGATTTATGATATTTTTTTAAAATGTTTTCTTTTCAATGAATAGTAAAAATACAGTTTTAAGTTTCAATGTGTTTAATGATGTCATTAATGATGTAATAATGATATAATAATTCTCATCGATGTTTGTACAGTATGATATTTTATGAGGTGTCCCATTAGTCCAATACCATAGGAAAATACCATGGTAAATCCCATGGTTTTGAAAATTCCACTAATGGGGTGTCCCTTAGAAATTAATAAAATATTCCCTCCCTTTATCTATAAATACCAACCCATTCCTTCATTCCTCTCATTAAAAATTCCTCCTCAAAGAATATTTGGCCTTTTACCTCACAATAAGTCCTCATAAGGTTCACTCAATCCCCCTAAGGTCCCAACTATCATGTTTTTGAAGTTACTCTTCAAGGTAAGGGAACCTTTCACCCGCCTCTTTTAGTCATGAATTCCTTTATGTTATGTCTTCTAGATTTCCATTTTATTATGTTGGGGTTTGTTATTATAAATCCTTATTTATTTCCAATTAATATCCAAATGTTAATCGACCCTTATATCTCTCATCAACTGATTTTCAAAATTTTTAATTGGCATCGTTAGGTTGCTAAATTTTTGTAAAAGAAATTGCATATTCTCTTCTAAGTTTCCTTTTCTTGCGGTATGTCATTAAAATATCCATAACATGATGTTATTTCTATTTTGTTCTGTACCCATACTATATTATGAGTTATTTATTAGTGGTTGAAAATTTTCTCCTCTCTTTTAAATGTTTTATTAAACCAGTTTATATAGCTGTTATGTTGTAGACTTTTAGTCTCAAAACATATCTTTTTTTAAGAAATTCATTCATTTTATTTTTTGAATTACCAAACCTATTTCTCTCTAAGGGTGTTCATATATATTTAAAATTTATCTATTTCATTCTGGTAATAATATACATGTAATCATCCTTCCTTTTTCATGGGTCAAAAATGACATAAAAACCAAGTTTTAAGCACTTTTTAAAACGTCATGATTTTGATATGAAACCCATTTCTTTTATTATATTTTGTTTATTTATGAAATTTTTGGTTATTATCTATATAACTCACATGAAAATAAATAAATATTAAGGGTTCACCCAAATATAAATATAATTCATTGGGTAAAGAAATTAATCTCTAGAGAAGACAAGTTTTATGATACATGGTTGAATAACCTTGGTAATTTTTATGACACCTTGGGGATGGACCTTGTTGATATTATTATGAATGTATAAATTAAATTTTGTAGCCAAATGTTCATGTTATGATTCAATTTATTATTACTATGATATGCCTCTTTATCATTCAATTATGATATTCCTCGTGTTCTTATTGATATCGCTCAAGTTCACTTGTAAACTGTTTCACTTGTTTTCCTTTACTGGGCCTTCTTCTCACCCTTTCCTTTGATGTATGTCCATAGCTTATGAGATGTAGTAATTGTACTTAGTAATAAATTTTCATGAATATTTTCAAGTGAATTAAAATAATGTTTTATGTTTTCATGTATTATGTACCTTTTTTCCAAGACACTAGACTTTGAAGATCCCTTATTTGTAAAATGAAATGAAAAGTTATGTAATAAAATGACGGCATGACATAGTTGGTATCAAAGGATAGTTTGGTTATTTATGTAAATTAGGATATGAAATATTTAGGAAGAACCCTATAGGTAAGTTTAAATATAGGAAATATTCTTAGTATTTTGGTGAAATATTAAGTAAGTGGTTTCTAAATAAATAAATCCCTATATAGATACGAACAAGAGGATGTGGCTCTGGCACAAATGTACCTAGGAGTGAAAACTCTGACAAGGAGTTTTAGTCTTGACTCAAAGTATCCTGGAACACGAAAATGGGCCTTGCTACACTCCTAGTTTGAAACTTTCGAGGGATATGTTTGGTTAATCACAAGATTTTATGAATCATTATGAAGGATTTATAGAGAAATGTAATTGTTGTTAAAGAATAATATGTTTAAGAATGAAGTTTTAAGACATAAAAAATCATTTATAGTTAAAATATTTGTGAATGAAATAATATTATAACTAAGGTTTTAGCTTATTAGAAAATGGAAGGCAATAGGAGGAACCATGCAAATGGTGACCGCAATGGACCATGTGCTGACGGACCTCCGATGAAAGATGGATGGGAAACATTCATGAGAATGATGAACCTAATAACTCAAGTTATGGGAAATAACGTGAATCAAGATAAGATATCGATTTCACCAGGAAGATGACAAAATTATATTGATTCCTTTATGATTCAATGACCCCCAACCAACATTGGATTTATGGACCCATTGATTTCTGAATAGTGGATCAAATTTATCGAGAAGATCTTTTATGTGCTCTACTGTTTAGAACAAGAGAAGCTCGCCCTAGTTGTTTACTGCTTAGAGGTGGAAGCTGATCAGTGGTGGGAAATGATTAAAAACATGATTCTATGATTGGAGGTTGAATCTATGGAGTGGAAGGAGTTCAAAGGGATCTTCTTCAATAAGTATTTCCCTCGTTCGATGAGAAAAAATGGAGAAGGAGTTTCTGAAGTTGAAGAAGAAGGAGAATGAATCTATTGGAAGCTATGAGATGAACCTTACTAGACAATATGATTACACCTCATGATTTTTCATGGATCCTAATGGTAAGATTAATACATTCATTGGTAGACTAAGACCTCATATGGAGAAGAATCTAGCTAACCAAGACTATGATAGCTATGAGGAGATCATGCGGAGTATGATGAAAGTTGAACTGGAGTTAGGTGATATGTAGTGGTCTCATAAATCCAATTACAAGAAGAGATCAATGGAACCCATCTTAGGGAGTATCATTGATCCGAGAAGAGGATGCATGAAATTTCAACATCTCACATGTAATAAATGTGGGAAGAAGAATTCGTGGAATAGCCTACTCCAGAGCGGGAAGTGCTATAAGTGTGGAAGTGATGGCTATATCACATATAATTGTTTTAGTAAGGTGAATCATAAACTTCCCAACACTAAAAATAAAGGGAATATGGTGAAGGCCCTACCTGAAGTCCAATTCTTCTAGTGTGGACAGCTTGGTCACTTTTCTAATCAGTGTCAAAATCTAAGGGCAGTGGAGGGGAATCACCAGCAGCCTCATCATAGGCCAACAGAGAAAGGTCATGATTTTTCTATCACAGTAGCTGATGTTTAGGCTTCAAATGATGTGGTGGAAGGTACTCTTGTTGTTCTCTCAAAGCTATAAAATACTTTGTTTGATTCTGTTCCTACATATTCATTTATTTTTTCCATGTTTGCTAGGAAATAAAAATCAAACCCTGAATTTCTAAAATTAAAGTTATCACTCAAGACTCCTGGTGGGATTATCCAAGCATCATAAGGGATTATAAACTCTAGTATTTACTTTAGTGAGCATAATATTATCTCAAATATTGTAGTCATTCCAAATCTGAAATTTGACATTATACTTGGGATGGACTGGCTCTCAAAGTATAATGTTAAGATCAAATGTAGAAGTAAGGATTTATCAATAGTCTTAAATAGAAAACCTTCAGTTATCTTCCAAGGAGAGATATCTCAACCAGATCATTGTCTATAAGAACCTCATATATCCTTCTTTATATAGTTGATCAGTGAAGAAGAAGAAGGAAATGAGAGTATAAGGATAGAAAATGTATCAATCATCTAGGAATACATTGTTGTATTTCTAAAGTATTTACCTGGACCTCCCCTATAAAGAGAGGTGGAGTTCTCTATTGAACTCGTTTCTAGATCTCATCTGATATCAACGACCATGTATAGGATTGAAAGTATGGAGCTAGAGGAATTAAAGAAACAACTCTATGTTCTTTTGAATAAGGGTTTTATCCAACCGAGTTTGTCTCATTGGGGAGAACCTATTCAATTTGTGAATAAGAGGGATGGATCAATGTGGAATTGTATTTATTATAGAGAATTAAATGAGACCATAGTGAAGAACAAATACCCTCTTTGAAGAATTGATGAATTATTTAATCAAATTTGTGGGTCATAATTATTCTCCAAGACTAATCTTCAATTTGGTTATCATCAATTGAGGGTGAAGAAAGAAGATATTCAAAAAACTGCCTTCCGATCAAGATATGAGCATTATGAGTTTGTTTTTTTTCATTTGTATTGGCTAATGCTCCTAATATTTTATATATTTGATGAATAGAGACTTTAAGGACAACCTTGATAACTGTTTGGTGGTTTTTATTGATGATATTCTGATATATTCAGAAATTCACGAGGATTATGAGAATCATCTAAGGTAAATTTTGAAAACTCTATGAAAGTAGAGGATTTTTGGAAAGTTTAGAAAATGTGAATTTTTGTTGCAACAAGTTTCTTTCTTGTAGTACATTGTAACCAATTAAGGAATCACAATTGACCCTACAAATAAAAAGTTTGTATAGGAGTGGCCTCATCCTACAATAAAAACTATGTTTCTTAGTTTCCCTGGATTATTTGGATATTATAATAGATTTTGAAAAACTTTTCATGACTTTCTAATCCATTAACCATGTTAACTAGAAAAGGGTTTAAGTTCATATGGAAAAAAGAGTGTGGGGAATGTTTCTAAGCGCTAAAGAAGATATTGGTCACTGCACCCATGTTAACACTGCCCTCAAGTAGAGAAGGATTCATTATTTTTAGAAATTAATATCTATAAGGTCTTGGGTGCATCCTCATGAAAAATAATGATGTCACTGGTTATGCTTCTGACAATTGAAGACTCATGAGAATAACTATCCTACGCATGATCTTAAGCTGCAAGCAGTTGTTTTTTATTTGAAGATATGGAGGCACTATCTTGATGGGGAGAAATGTGATATATACACAAACCATAAAATTTTAAAGTATATTTTCACATGAAAGGAATTGAATATGATATAGAGGATATTTTTGGAACTTCTTAAGGACTATTATTATTAAATTCACTATCATCCTAGAAGAGAAAACAAAGTTGTTAATGCCTTAAAAATAAAAGACTAAGTTTTTCTGTCAATTATGAGGATTCAAAGAGGTCCCTTGATCCAAGACCTAGTGAATATGGACATGGGAATTATAAGGGAAGGGAAATCATCAAACCTATCCCAAATGATTTCTCAATAGTCATTACTTGAGGAGATCAAGAAAGCTTAGAAAAAGATCCTATGTTATAGAAGAATATTGAGGCAATAAAGGATGGGAACTTTGCTGAGATAAATTTTGATAAATAAGTTGTACTAAAATATTGTACAAGACTATGTGTTCCATCAATCTTAGAAATAAACATGGAGATAATGGATGAAGCTCATAGCTCTACTTTCTCTACACATCTGATAAGCACAAAAATTTATAGGCTCCTTCATGATCATTATTGGTGGGATAATATGAAAAGGGACATTGCTTAATACACAACAAGGTTCCTTGTATGTTATAAAGTGATGGTAGAGTGACAAATTCCTAAAGGGGTATTACAACCACTACCCAACCCAACATGGAAGTGGGATAAAATCACTATGGACTTTGTTACCGGTCTTTTGAGAACTTACATAGGGAACAATGCGGTATGGGTTATAGTGCACCATCTCACCAAGACTGTCCATTTTATCTCTATTCAGGATGAATTCTCTCTTTATCAACTTTCAAGGATTTACGCAAAAAAAGTGGTAAGGCTATATCGAGTTCCACTTTCTATCATATCTAATCATGATCCAAGGTTCACATAAAAATTCTAGATAAGACTTCAACATGTTCAGAGTACCAAAATGAATTTTATTATGGCATATCACCCCTAAACTGATGTCCAATCTTAAAAGACTATTCAAACACTCGAGGACATGCTGAGAACATGCTCAATGGAATTTAAAGGTAGTTGGGATCAACATACTCCATTAGTTTAGTTCTATTACAATAATATTTTCCACTCAAGAATTCAAATGGAACCCTATGAAGCTCTATATGGGAAGTGATGTAGAACTCCTGCTTGTTGGGATGAAGCTGATGATAGAAATATTTGTAGGCCTGATATTCTGCAAGAGATGACGGAAAAGGTTCAAGCCATCGAGAAACACATTAAGGCTTCTGAGAGTCAGTAAAATATCTATGCTAACAATCATTGAAGGGACTCAAAGATTGATGTTTGTGACAATTTTTTCTTTGAATCTCACCTTGGAAGAGATTCATGAGGTTTGAGAAAAAAGGGAAGCTCATCCCTAAGAACTTTGGCCCCTATGAAATCCTTGATCATGTAGAAGCAGTGGCCTATTGGATATCACTTCCTCCAAATCTAGAACATGTTCATGATGTCTTCTACATATCCCTCTTGAGGAAGTACATACCTGACCCTTCACATGTACTAAATCCAGATGTGGTACAACTTGCACATGACCTCTCTTATGATGAGCATCTGGTGGAGATCTTGAATCGTAGGTAAAAGTTTCTATGAAACAAGACTACCCACCTTGTTAAGGTGTTTTGGTGGAACCACAAATTTGATGAAGCCACATGAGAACTAGAGGAGTGTATGAGGCAGAAGTACCCACACCTTAACTCTTTTAAGGGTACAAATTGAAATTCAAAGGATGAAATTTCTTAACAGGGGAAGAATGTAATGACTCAAACTTTTGAATAACATTTGTTTTCTAAGTTTATGTGTTATTTTATTTTGTACTAAACAACACTGTATCCTTTTATTAATAAAGTGAGTATAATTAAAATTAGAATGTTGTGTTCCGACTATTATATGACCATTGGTCAATGTGACCATTGGAAACTATACCCATTATGTTATGATTATTTTTTATAAATACCAATGATCATGGTTAATTAATACAGAAAGAAGAGTCAATGTCCTCATCCAGTAGACTTGGGCAGTATGAAGCCCATCTTTCAGAGCTTGGGAAGGAGTTGGCATTACTGGGCTTTGCTCTGGACCAAGCCCAAGCAGAGCTTCAACATATTAATCTTGAACGTAATCGCCTTCGAGAGAAGTTCAAGATAATATAAATCACCACTCAGTAAATGTTGTCTGAGCCGCCCCAAGATTCTATCACCATTGCACACCTTACTCTTAGGTCCTATGCAAGTGTTATAAGGGGATATGTAATGGGGCCTTAGTTACTTTTTTTAATCCTTTGGTATAAATAAATTTATTATTTATTATTATTTTAAAACTTGTGAATTTGAAATGTAAAAATAAATATAGGATGAATTTATAGTAGTTCCATATTATTGATGAGTTTTGGAAAAAGGGTATTTTAAAAAAAATTATACTTTAAATAATTAATAATGTGAAATGATTTTTAAATAATGATCTTCTACAGTTGTGATCAGTAAAAAAATTAGATTATAATAAGATCAACTTAATTTTTGTGAATAGTAAATTATGAATAGAAATATTACTCTTATAAATAGTAATGTGACCAATGGAATAGTAACCTAACTTAATAAAGTATAAATATATTTAGGAATCTTGATTGGTAATGTGATATAATAGCATAAGTAAATAATTATTTCATAAATTATTAGTTAAGTATTAGTATTTTTTCAGGTAAACATTTTTTTACTTAAAAATTAAATATATCATAATTAGAAAATTATTTTCATAAAATGGAGTTCGTTTTTGAATTCAGAGCATCGATATTAGGTTAGGTTGGATTTATGATATTTTTATAAAATATTTTATTTTTTGGTGAATAGTAAATATAAAGTTTTGAGTTTCAGTGTGTTTAATGATATCATTAATAATATAATAATGATTTAATAATTTTGGATGACTTGTGTACATTAATATATGTTATGAGGGTTACAAGTTTCTAATACCATGGGAAAATACCTTGAGAAAGCCCAAGGTTTTTCAAATACCACTATTGAGGTGTCCCTTGAAAATTAATAAAATATTCCCTCACTTTCTCTATAAATACCAACCCATCCCTTCACTCCTTTCATTAAAAATTCATCCTCAACAAATATTTGGACTTTTACATCCCAATTATTCCTCCTAATTTTATTTAAATCCTCCCAAGGTCCCAACCTTCATGTTTTTTAAATTACTCTTCAAGGTAAGGGAACCTTTCACCCTCCTCTTTTAGTCATGACTTCCGTTATGTTATGTCTTCTAGTTTCCATTTTATTATGTTTGAGTATGCTATTATATATCCTTATTTATATAATTTTTATTTCCAAATTATTAGAGACCCTTTCCACTCTCATCAACTGATTTTATGGATTTTGAAGTGATATCATTAGGTTGCAAAAATTTTGTAAAACAAATCGCATCTTCTCATTCAAGATTCCTTTTCATGTGGTATATCATTAAAATATCCATAATTTGATGTTATTTGTATTTTATTATATTCCTATACTATATTATGAGTTATTTATGAGTGGTTTTCCCTTGTCCCCTCTCTTTTTAATGTTTTCTAGAACTTGGTTATATAGCCATTATGCTGCAGAATTTTCATCTCAAAACTTATATTTTTTTAAGAAATTCATTAATTTTATTTTGTGAATACCCAAACCAATTTTTCTATAATTATATTCATGTAGATATAAAAATTATCTATTTCATTCTGGTAATAACATACATGAAACCCAACTTCATTTTTTCTGTGTTTAAAATGAAAAAAAAAATCTTGTTTTCAAGCACTTTTTAAAACGTCATGATTTTGATATAAAACCCATTTCTTTTATAATATTTGGCTTGTTAATTAAATGTTTTGTTATGATATGTCTAGATAAGATGAAAATAAATTCATATTAAGGTTTTTTCTTAATATTTCTCCAATTCATTTTGTAATTAAATTAATCTCTAGAGAAGACAAGTTTTACGATACCTTGGTGAAAAACCATAGTAATTTTTAGGACATATTGGGGATGGATCTTGGTGATATGCTTATGAATGTATAAATTAAATGTTGTGTCCATATTTATAATTTATGATCCACTTTATTATTTCTATGATGTGTCTTTTTATAATTATTTTATTATATTCCTCATGTTCTTATTGATATCGCTCAAGTTCACTTGTAAACTGTTTCACTTGTTTTCCCTTACTGGGCCTTCTGCTCTCCCTTTCCTTTGATGTATGTCTCCAAGTTATGAGATACAGTATTTATACTTAGGATGAACATTTAAGAATATTTTCAATATAATTAAAATAATTTTTTATGTTTTCATGTATTCATGTATTATATAACTTTTTTCTATGGCACTAGACTTAAAGATTCTTTTTTTGTAAAATGAAATGAAAAGTTTTGTATTAAAAAGGATGGATGCCATAACAACTAACTTATACCGGAGGAACCAAAAAACTGAAAATAAATATTACATACCACTAAATAAAAAAATTTATGGGAAGGTATAAGAGAGGATGAGTAGGGTTTGCTCGAGATGAGGGGGAATGGAAGACAAATGAAGGTTGACAAACCTAGGCATTGATGAACTATAAAGCATTGAATAGGATACTTTGAACTGCTGCTGAGAATGGAGAGTGGAATGATGGAGCTGGACAAGAATGGAAAGTTCTATGCATAGTCAGTTATCTCATAAGTAGATATTTGGACCTTCGACGAAGGTTGTATGATGTTAGTGCAGTGATGGTGTTCCTGTTTGGTGGTGACGATTCACAAGAACCCTGTCAAGCGAAGGTCCAACATTGAGGAAATGAGTATATCTTAGTGTAATTTCTCCACCTAGGTATTTTCCATATCTATATGTATATTTGGACATGGTATATGGGTTGGTCCATCAAATTTAACTGTTTGCTTGTGGACCTTCAATCCAACATGAAATTTGGGTCAATCATATGTCTCTATAAAATTTGACTTACTAGGTATCCCCATTTTTATGTTTTTCCATACTATTAGGTCATGTATGTTTGGGTATTTTTTCATGTAATGGGTTCTCTTTCAACTCTATCAAAAAAAGTTCTATTTTTATTTTATTTTAATAAAATTGGTTAACTCGAACTTTTTTTGGCTTAACTATATTTTTTAAAATTTCACATATATATCCTTAATTGTATTTTCTTATCTTATACTATAAATTTTATATATTTTAATTTTTTTTCATGAAATACTTTTAAATTATAAATTATATATATTTTATTTCAACAATATATTAAATGTATTTATATATTATTTTTTGAAGCCTTATTAAATTATAAATAATTTAATTGAACACATAATCATATATATTTTAATTAATGAAGCATTAATACAAAATGATGAATAGATATATATTCATTTATTTATTAAATATTTATTTTCATTTAATTATTTATTGCAAAAAAAATTCTAATAATGATATATTTTCTGGTATTTTTAAATAATAATAATATATTAATTTATTGGTAAGACAATTGTTAGTATTGATATGATATAACAACATATTTTGTTGTTGATAAGAGATTTATTTGTATAAAAAACTTAATTAAAACATGTATATTTATTGGTATAGATAACTATTGGCGTCTATAAATAATAATAACAAAACATAATATCTATTGGAATTACTCATTTTTACCAACATATATATTATCTATTATTATATTTCTATTGGTACAAGTAAATATCACTGTAGTAATTCTTTGATGTCTCAACCATTCTGGTCACATCATATAGGCATGTTTTACAAAGTTACCTCTAGGGGAGTTGGTAATGATATCTAATTCCTAAAATCATGATCATAGTATCTATGACAAGTATAATTAAATTGGATTTAAGAATAACAGCATGGGATAACTAGTCAATACTTATTGGTACCTCACTTGTACCATCCATAAATTATTTCTATTGAATACCCACCAATGAATTTATATGAACCACCAAAATAAAATATGAATTTTAGCACAAGGAATCCATATTTTAATTCATATTAACATGTCAAAAATATCTAGTTACAAATTAGTACTCCATGTTGGATATATCACTAACTTTAGTAAATTATTAAACCATGACTATGGTTTTAAACATCCTACATAGTATGTGTCTCTGTAATAATTATTCCCATTAAAACTTATTTCATTTTATGTTCTTATGAAGACTTGTGCATTTGGATTCAAGATTCAACAAAATCCTTACTTTCTCCCACTATCTCAAAATAGATGTTTTTTCCATATCAAAATATATTTGTTATGATTAATACCTTTTTATCATGTGGTGTTTAATATCCTTAGTAGCTATATTATAATAAACTAATATAAACCTTTTGTTTCTTTTTGAAATTTTTTTAAATATAATACATGTTTGAAATTAAATCAAATAAAAATACCTTTGTCTATAATATTAATAGACTCTCATTATATCATAACTTATATGATATCCATTAGTTAATATAGTTAGAATCTGGTTATTCATTATGAATCTATTTTATGAGAAATATATTAAAATGAATCATGGAATACTTTTAATATATATAATATTCCTCGTCGATCTAACTTGTACTATCACCATCTAAATGTTTTGAATAAGGAAACATGGGAGTTAGAAAAAAACTTTCACTTTATATATATAGTGATCAATGAATACTTCGTTATGATATGGACTAAAGTATACCACATCCTGTACCAAGTATATTGATTACTTTACTAATAATTTCTAAAATTTCTTAAAGGAATATCATGAAGTATAAGAATTTATATCTTTCTTATCCTTGTAATAGTCTATGCTATGAAGAAAAATAAATTCCAAAATATTTGTGGAATACCTTTATTTCAAAAATTTTCTTAAAATAAAACTCAATAAGGAATTATCTTGATATTCCTAAAGTTTTTTAGTTATAATGAGACTAAATTCTCTTTTGGGTATATCTTTGACAACAATGTTTAGTTTTATTTAACAGATAATTATCTTGTCAAAATTAGGTATGAATCTTATAATTTTTATTCATCGGATATTACTAACATTTGATATCAATGATCTAGTATTAAATAATAATTAATTAAGTATATAATACCAAAAAAAACATTGATTTCAAAATAAATTATGTCTCATTTTTTCCAATGGAACACTGAGATAAATGTATAGGAATCATTTTATTAAAATAACACTTTAACTATAATTTATCCACTGTGGAATCAGAAGTTGATAAATTATAACTAATGATATAGTAATCAACCTTTTAACACTCTGGTAGAATTCAGCTTTACTTCTTAATTCACGCACTTCCCCTGACTGGCATAAGAATCACCCTTCCTCAGCTCATAAGAGAAAACACAATACTTCTTGTAATGTTTAATTATTTTTTTAGTATTTGTAAACAATATAATATTTAATACCAAATAATTAAAAAAATAAACATTACAATCCATGAGAAATATAATTTATGCAGTTGTAACTGCTTATGTATTCATCAATTTATTACAATTCTATTTTATATGACCTTTTTTCTATCTACATGAGAATCAAATAGCTTTATGTTCACTACACTACCTATAAATATTTAATCTCATTAAAATACTTTTCAAAGGAACAATTTACTCTAAAATAGTTATGTTATTTTAAATCATTCCATCCATGTTGTTCACTATAAGGGTTGTCGAACTAAGTTCAATGTAACCCTTATCTCCTTGATGAGAGTTATGTAAAAGATTCATGAGTTTCTCATTCCATAATTCTAAATGAATAAGGAATACAAGTAAGGTGATTTTGATATAATGATATTAATGAACATTTTATTATCCATATAGAAGTTTAGATTCAATAAGTGATCAATGTACATTAGTAACTTTAATTAATGATCATTAACTAAGTACCCACTTCTAGTTTACACTAGAATAGTGTAGTGATAATATCATTTTTATAAATACTCTATTTATCCTTCTCTACATATATCATAAGAAATATCATGGAAGAAGAGTTTATATCCTTATGTTTCATTATCAGTTCACTGGATATAATTTATATTCTAATGTAATGTAAAATTAAATAATCCTTATATACCTCCTATAAGAATCATTTTCTCACATACTTTCTCTGTGAGTTGGCTTGAATAAGTGTGGGATATTCCAACACATTGTAAAAAATCTCATGTAGTAGTTCATTGTATAAAAAAACTGTACCACCTTATTAATTATTTATTATTGAGGAAAAGTATTTTTTTCCTATAACATCATAGTGTTAGGATGATTTTTATTTCCATATTCTACATTACTTAAAGATTATTTTAGTTTTATCCTGATTACCAGATGATATGACATAATAAATTTAATTTATTAATCTCTCTCTATTTTATCAAAACCTAATATCCCTCCCCATTAGTTTCAAAATATCCAATCATGTGAATATTCTAGTGGTAAGGATCCATATCCCCCTTCTCATAACCTCAGGGAGGGCCTAGCCAATTACTGAGAGGTATTTTGGATGGAATGTCTTTACTAACTTTAATAACATGAAACTCCCTAATCTGTTGAGTGGAATCCTCAATCCTAAAATAATATATTTGGATTTCATCAACAGTCACCTATAAAAGTACTCCAAATATAGTGAACCCTACACATCTTTTTGTGAATTTGGTAATTTAACCCAAAACCTTCATTAGAAGTCCATGTTAAATAATAGTTTCCTAGAGAGGGTTTAATCAAACACTATAATATCACTACTAGAAAGGCAGTCTATACCAGAAATTTCAAACCATTGGTAATGGTAGAAAAACTGTTGGTATACCCTATACCAATGGTTTTTGAAACCATTGGCTAGTTTAGCGTTGGTATAGGCATATCCCAACGGTTCTTCTTAAACTGTTGGTATAGGTCTGTGTAAAGTTCAGTATACCAACATTTTCAGTATAACCATTGGAATATATTTATACCAATGATTTATTAACCATTGTTATATATCAAGATTTCACAGTTTACCAACAATTGATAAACTGTTGGTATAGAGTTTTACCAATGGTTTATTAAAATTATTGGTAAAAATATGGTATTTTCTGTTATAGCAACTATTTAAAACTGATGTTTTATGGAATTTTTAGAGTTCTACAGAGTAGAAGACTCTCCTCCTCTACATACAGCTGGATACAACACTTAAAACAGTACAAATCATACACCTGCATACTACAAATAAAACAACAACAAAAACACCACTACAATATCACATAAAAATGGCAGACTCCAATGTATTAAATTTTTTTGTTTCAACCTCTTGGTTATACTATAAAATATTCACAAATTACCAAGTCAATCATGACATTTATAAATTTAGTTTTGGTTTGAACAAAATATCATTACAACTTATTTTATAGTATAATCCACCTTTATCATTTTAGATAAGGATTTTTTATTCCCATCAGGAAATTTGCCACAACATAGTATTCCCACCATGTAATGTACCACAACATAGTATTCCTCATTTCATATTAAGATTTATATAATATTTTTTTCAGGAATTGTGAAATTAGATCAATACATAATGACTTTCTTTTGAAATATTTTGAGGATGTCCTAGTAGGAAGAATACAACCTATTACTCACGTTTTTTTATGAAAGGAAATCACCTAGTTTGTTTTTAGGTATTTCTAAAATTTTAATTTAAAATTAGTGATTGATTGGGTATTGATTCATGGTGATTTTTCTAGCATGGTTGTTTGAGGCATAACTTAGACATTTTTTACACTGATCCACATCATTTAGGTGTCACTATGAGGTTAAGTGAGTTATTTAAGTTTATACAACATTCAATTTAATTGATAATTTAAATTATAAATGTTAATAAATAATTAATCGCATCTTGTCATATGTTATTGGGTCTTGATGACATAAGGATTCTTAGTACAATGTGGGACAAGGTTAGGACTAACATGGCTAATGGAGTGGTAACTTTGATATCTTGTTTGGTGGTACCTTTAATACATAGCCATATGTTCTGTATATTTATTCTTACATAATAATTATTACTGTTTCTTTTTTTGGATGAATGTGTTGGAACCAGGTGAGTTTATAATGTATAAGGAGATAGGGTAGAACCATCTAGCAGTGGGGTGGGTACTTAGAGTATTTTTTGGACTTAAAGGAGTTAAAGACAAAATCTCCAAGGGGAATCATGAATAATTGTTATTAAAAAATCATGAGGGTCATTATTCATGAAATTAACAATAAGTGTCTGTGTATAACCCTCAAAAACTTGTGTAAAGTACTACCATGTGGGTAAGTCATAGGGTAGTGGTTTCGGTATGTGTCTAACATGAGAATTTGTGTGGTAATGATGAGGGGTATGATATTGTTACATTGGAATACCATATTTGAAATGGATTGATAGGGATGGGAGTAGTGGACCATATATATATTTTTAGGTTTATTTTACATTAATATTTTAGTTTATTATAGTGTTTCATGGGTTTATTTAATGACTATGACCCAATTATCCCAATGATATCAGACTAGGATGAAAAAATTCCTCATGTACACATTTCAATCACCATAAGCTTGTAGAAACACTAAAGTTTATAATAGAAAATATGAAGTATAGTTTCTTCTATTACATTATTGAATTATATGTTAAATTTATATATTTAAGACTCAACATGAAATTTAGAGACGTCATACTGACACACACACATCCTTTTCTTTAGTGAAAATACATGTCTATTAAGACACCTAAATGATAAACAAATTTAATTTCTATATGTTCATTAATACTTGATAAATAAATTCCTATTCATAGTAATATAGTTTAAAAAATAAAAAAAATGTCTAAAAATCACATACATAATAATATGATGTCCAGATATGACTAAAGTGCTAAAATAAGGTGTCATTTAGGTGGAATAACCCTCATTAATTCCCCGAGACAACCCCTATGTCCAAGCCTGAACCATCCACTAAAAATTAAAAATGAGTTCTCTTGAGTTATATAGTATTTTTCTCTCTTGGATACTATGCTAGTGCTTTACCCCTAGCAAGATCAAATACATTATAATATACACACATCAAGAAAAAGGAACATACAGAGTGTGAGTATAATATACCCATTAGGAAGTCACCAACCCTCCCATTATAACATATCATAAGATAGAGTGTATATGACAATAATGAAAATCTAGAGAAGAAGTATATGTGTAGTCAATATATATAACATGGATATGAATTACAACACAAGAGATAAAGAAATACCTACAAGGGGACAATCCATACCATGTGCACATACTTTGATCCTCAACCTAGTTTCTGAGATGTCCTATATGAGTAAAATACAAAATTCCAAGTCAGAGTGTTATTCCCATACCAAGAATGAGATACATGAATACATAATTGGGAAATATTATTACCCATACTTTTAGGATGGGGGAAAGGGTCATAATAAGTATAGTCAGTTATATACTATCTTAATACTTAGTAAGGGTGTTGCAAGACCATCCTAGACATTCCACTTTTTCACTAACATGTGGTTACTTTATTAAAGTAAAATATAAAAACATATCCAATCTAATATATTTAGCAAAAAAAAAAACAATAATTTAAGAATATATATAACAAGTATAAAAAATATGGCATGGGTAAAAAAAATAAAATTATTTATGTTGATATAATAAAAAACAACATATTTGATCATTCACTCTACATTTCAAACTCATACCCCTCAATTATTTTCTCAGATATATCCATAGTTCCACCTAACTCAAACTAGATGTATCATAATAACCCATGATTGTTTATGATTTCATCTGATGATATATATTGGATACTTTACATAGAATTCACCATCCTCATGATTAATATCATCATATTGGATCATATGTGAAGGTTGAGGAACACACCTATTTAGTTGAGACATATGGATGGTTCCAATCATGGCACAAAAGCATGGGGGTAAATCAATATGATATGAAGTTACTCCAAAATTTTCAAATATCTCAAAAGTCTATAAAAATATTAGAGTAAACTTTTCTTGCCTACCCATATGTCAGTGATCCAGTCTTGGTGAATCCCCAAGAAATAAATTCTCACCAACCATGAATTCCAAAGGTCACCTTCAATGATTATCATATTATTTTTTATGACTCTAAATAATAATGATATAGTTATAAATCAACATCACCTATTTAGTCATCTCTTGGACAATAATAGGTCTGATCAAATAGGATTCAAAAATTTTAGTTCAATAGATAGGAGAATGATAAGGTCTTCAATATAAAGCTACATGTAATTCCATTTGAATTTACTCTTGGTAGCTATTATTAATGTAAAATTCAACCATGGAGTTGTGATCCTCCCATAATTCACTAAAATCAACGATAAAGTCCCACGAAATATCTTCAAAATTGGGAATTTTATACTTAAAATAGCCATTCATATATGGATGAAAATTTATAATCAATATAACTTGAGTACATGAATCTCATTATGGCCATTTCCAAAACTGTTATGTGAATATTGGGTCTTGTTTAGAGAATTTAATAGCTCTAAAACTATGTATATTTATGATTTTCCTTATATATAACCTCCCAAATTCAGAAAATGACATGGAATGTTTGTTAGGTAAAAAGTGGGTTATCTTAGTTAGATAGTCCACGATTAACCAAACTACACCATAACCTTTATAGGATCTTATTATACGAGTTATATATTTTATTGTAATATCAACCCATTTAAAACATTTTAGATGAAGTGGACAAAATTCACTAGTAGGATTTTGAAATTCAATTTCAATATACTAATATATTAAACATTTATAAATAAATCATGTAATATTACTATTTAAAATAAGCTATAAAAACTTCCAATGAATGTTTCAATACAATTTTATGTTATTTGGGTGTAAAACCCATTAGGAAGAATAAAATTAAATTATGACCTCTTCTCTCAAGGTGAAAGGTACTACAAGACTCCCATAAACATACAATAAGGAAGAAGAATCTTGAAACCATCCATTAAGAATCTCCCCACCATCATGACTTTTTTGATAAATTATAAAATCAAAATATGATATTTAGGTGTCCTTAAAATTCTACATCTTGGATGATGTGAGGTAAACATGATATAAATTTACCCCAACATGATATTCAATCGCATTTATGTGGAGTTAATCCATAATAGAAATCAATATACATTCCTCATTTTCTTCCTAAAACTATTGGGGGTGAATTTTTTTGTTAATAGAACTGACAACATCATTTAAAATTTTAGGTTTATGCTGGATAAAAGAATCAAACAATTGAATAAATTTTATCCAACATCACTAACCCATATTTAAATATTGTTGTGAAAATACAAACATGAGGATTTTTTTCCAGATAAAATGAAAAATCAATCACCCAATTTGTATTGATTAAAAAATATGACAATACATTGGTAAAAGGTGTTGTGATTAAAACTATATAGTATTTAGGATGCCGAATTCAAGAATAATGGGACCTACCTAATCACACATATATTCATACACAACAAATCATCAAACATAAAATGTCAGTAATATCAGTCAAAAATGTAATGGATCAATATATGCCTCATTACCAACATTATCATCACTTTCATCATCAACCTCATCCCCATCCTCATCCTTGTCCTCATCGTTGTCCCCATCATCATCATTATCATTATTCTCTGCCGCATCCTCACCCTTATCCTCCTCCTCAGCCTCAGTCCTAGCATTATCCCCATCATCCGCCTCTTCCTCACCATCTTCATCACTAGGAATGACATTATGTCGGCTACCACAAGTACTATAACCTAGTGAACTATATAATGAATGATCGATGGCATATATTCCCCACAAGATGCACTGGCCTCTAGTGGAAGTGATAGAAAAAAAACTTTCATCAATTTCATAAATTTAGTGATTTCCCTATTAACTCATTCTTTCACCTATGTGACCCTTTTTTTTCTTGTTTTTCTCATTCCTTATCATTTTTGTAACTCGGTGGTACTACAAGTGGTACTTGAAAATGTCCAATACCTCATCGGGAATATACTCTTCCCAGGTCGGCAGCGTACTCTGCCAGGGTGATCATCACCCAACACCTTATGTGAGTGATCATTTGGCCTAAAATTTTCAGGTTCTGGGGAATCAATGGCCTAAAAATCAACTAGTTACAAATATAAATATATTATTAAGTTAAAAAATAGATAGGAAAATTTTAAATCAAAAACTTAAATATAACAACCCTTCTCTTTATTTTACACTTAAAAATAATTTATTACATAAAATCTTCACTTGATAGAACAAAGAAGATCGCGATATCTAGTGTATTTGGGGCTTAGAAACATTACATAATAACTTAAAACATTAAATACACATCTTTATTGAAAACTTATTTTAGTTGACCACACACATTCCTTCGAACTAAGTATTGAATGGGATAACCTAAAGACATGCATAAGAAAATGGTGATCTATAAATCTTAGTAAGGTATTAAGAAAGGAATAGAATGAAGAATATAGTAAATTTTAGTAAATAGTAATATGAATGGAGTGAAAGAGAAACATTAACATAAAGTAATGATATAGCATGATAAACATAACTTGGAAATGTGGCAGCAAAATTTAACATGATATTAGCATGAGCCAAGGCTCATTGAACATGGAGCATGAGTAAACCCTCATTACACATGAATTATCATGATAGAACCCTCATTACACTTGACATATCATGATTCTAATCTTTAACCAATTAATTGGAGTGCTATCTGGGCACACCCTTCTTAATTATTTCTTTTCATGCATAAGTGTGCCACATGGATCATATAACATTGATTCATTAAACATCATCATTTATTCCATGATAAAGGAATGTCGAATTATTAAATGAAACTCTATAATCAATAAGTAGATGTGCTTAAAGGTTAATACCCTTGAAATATAAATGGGCATGGTATTCACTATACAATGACTTTGACTTGGAAAATCACAGTACAATTTTGGCAGCATAACAGCGTAACATAAGAATTCATAAAAATGGTTGATGAGACAAAAATGGGTGTCTCATAATATTTCCATGAAATATACAGTAAGGAGTTTATATAGAGACCTGTACTATCAAATTTAGTGAAATTTATATTCATAGAACAAAATAATTTCTCAAATGTAAATGAGGAGAGAGAAATCCCTTATGGAATTTTGGATTGGTAATGGGTGTACTTGGGAGGAATTAATGAGAGTGAAATGGGTCTATAATCATTAAAACCTATGGATGGAAGTATAGGGGAGGTGAGAAATAATACCCCAACATTTTTAATTGAGAATAAAAGGGTATAGAAATATAAAAGAAACTTGGATAAGAAATGATAGAGGAAGAAATCTCTTACATGGAAGTGTGATCCCAAAGGCTTGGAAGTGATTGAGAGAGGATTCTTGGGAGCTTGGGGCACCTAGGGAGGATAATAGTGAGATGATGGTAGAGTAGGGACATGCTCTAAAGGTTTTTAGTGAAGAGAAGTGGGATCTTGGTTGGGTTTATATAGGAAAAGAGAGGGAATTATTTATTATTTAGGTTTTACACACCACACATTAAACTAATCAAAACCACAAACCAACAAATGGTTTTTGCCGATGTTTTTTTCCAAAGGGGAGTGAAAAAAATTATTTTATAAGACCAATGGCTGAACTTATTAAATATAATGCTTTCTTATGTGGAGGAGAGTCACACTCTCAAGGACATCATTTTAAAAGTTAAAATGTTTCATAATTATTGGAGGGTCCACTAAGGCACCATAAAATTAATAAAACAGATCTAAAATCACATTATATTAATTTTAAAACTTATATTGGCCAAACATCATGTTTATAATATTTTATTACACACTATTGGGTCATTATGATGTCATGAAACACATTATATATTTAAATGGTATTTAATTTTTACCCAAAAATTCTACTGTCTCAGAAAATTTTGAAAAAATTCACCGTTGGATAATTTCGATGTTCTGATTCCAAAAATAATATTCATTTTATCCAAATAATTTTATAAATATTTGAATTTTTTCTTTTGAAATAAAAAATTACATTTATCGAAAATTCATGGTTTTTGACAAAAATAGCTTTCAAACCATAATACAAATTACAATTGTATTCTTAAAAATTATAAGATCAATTATATTTAATAAAAAGTAATTTTGTAATAACATTTCATTAAAACATTTTTTAATTTTAAAATCCATTAATTCCTCAAAATAGGTTTCTTAATTGAATATAATCTAAAATACTATTTTCTCTTTAAAAACTATTTACAAAGTAACAATAATAAAATGAATATATATTCTCTATAAAATATAATGTACATAATCATAGTTATAGGTTCTTGTTACATAAACCCTTATAAAACCCATATAATATTGAAGGGTAAGGTGTGTGATAGTGACAGACTCTTGGGGAGGACAGATAACAACACTCGAGTGGTAATCTCTATTAACTTCCACTTCTCTCGTAGGAGGTTCCACTTAAGCTTAACATGTTAAAGATCAGATTGGGATTGGTCAAGAGAGAATCCCAATGATGCCACCTCCTTTCTGAGATCTAAAAAAAGGATTCGTATAGAGAAATTATACTTGATGAGGCCATCACTTCCTTTGTCTGTGTAAATTGGATTTGTTAAATCCTTATATTTATACTAATCATGTGATCATTGTCCAACAGCTATATTAGAAATTATCACAATTGTTAACAGAATTTTAAAAACCAAAAACATAAAACCAAGTAAGTCCATATGTTATATATCCTTTTTACATAATGATACATTTAATTAGATCAATATGAATTTTCATTAATAAAATTTTGGGTCGTTACAATCTTCCCTGATTAAGAAATTTCTCCCTTGAAATTTCTTCTTCCCACACTAAAACAGACGAGGGTAAATATTCTTCATCACTTCCTCTAATTCCCACATTGTTCTCTTCAAACTTGTAGTTTCTCCACAACACCTTGACGAGGGGCATTTTCTTATTTCTTAGAACTTTTTCCCTATGATCTAAGATCTCGACCAGCTTCTCTTCATATGAGAGGCCATTCTCCAATGGTACCACCTCTGGATTGAGTACATGTGAAGGGTCAGGTACATACATTCTCAAGAGTAATACATGGAATAAATCATGTACATGAGATAGGTTTGGTGGGAGTTCTATTTGACAGGACACTACTCCAATGTAATCAAGAATCTCAAAAGGGTCGATGTACCTTGTACTAAGCTTTCCCTTCTTCCCAAATCTCATAACACTCTTCTATAGTGATTTGTAGAGGAATTCCATGTCTCCAAAATCAAACTCCAAGTCTCATCAACAGTTATCAGTGTAGATATTTTGTCAACTCTAAGCATCTTTAATATACTTATAGATGGTCTTAACCTTCTCCATCATTTCTTCAACCATTTCTGGACCTAGGAGTTTTGACTCCCCAACATCATCCCAACATGCTAGTGTTCTGCACCTCTTCCCATAAAAGGCTTAATAAGGAGCCATTTGGATGGTTGAGTGGAAACTATTTTTGTACGATACCTCAACTAGAGGAATATGTTGATCACATTCTCCTTTGAAGTCCATTGATAATTCTATCAACATATCCTTAAGTGTTTGGATAGTCTGCTCAGATTGGTCATTAGTTTGAGGATGATAATCCATACCTAAGTTTATCTCGGTTTTCATATCTTGTTGAAGACTCTTCCAAAACATATAGGTAAATCTTGGATCACTATTGGATACAATCGATAGTGGTACTCCATGTAGCCTTACCACATCTCTGATGTATATCTGTTCCAATTGATCCAATGAGAAATTCTTCTGAATTACAACGAATTGTGTAGTCTTTGTAAGATGATCCACAATAACCCAGATAGAATTATTTTTTTTGGATATCTTTGGAATTCTAATGACAAAGTCCATGATGATGTTCTAAAATTCCCATTATGGTATGGGTAATAGGTGCATCATCCCCTTATACATCATCCTATCAGCCTTCAATTTCTGACATACCAGGCACTTTGATGTATACTCAACGATCTCCTTCTTCATGTTATCCCACCAATAATACTCTTGGAGATCATGATACATCATTGTGTTTTATGGGTGAATGGAGAAATTTGAACTATGTGCATCATCTAAAAGTTCAGTTTTTAACTCCTAATTTGTTGGAACACATAGTCTTGACCAAAATCTCACTATTCCTTGTTCATTAAAATTGAACTCTAAGGATTTCCCTTTTTTGATAGTTTCCAATTTCTTCAGAATTCTCACATCATCCTTTTCATCATCCATTAACCATTCCAAAAGAGACAGTTGAGCAATCATTTGTGAAAGGATTGTTGATGTTCCCTTCTTTATGATCCTCATGTCTATCTTCATCAAATCTAAGATTATTGGATCCTTTTCAATTATAATCAATGATATAATTTTTGGGTCCTTTCTACTTAGAGTGTCTGCCACATGGTTCTCTTTCCCAGGGTGGTAATGGATTGAGTAGTCATAGTCTTTTATCCGCTCTAACCATCTTCTTTAACGCATATTCAACTCTTTCTGTGTGAATATATACTTGAGGCTTTTGTGATCTATATATATTTCACACTTCTCCTGAAAGAGGTAATAACCCCAAATTTTTAAAGCAAATATTATTGTAGCCCACTTCAGATCATGTTTTGGATATTTTTCTTCATGAACATTCAATTTTCATGAATCATAGGCAACGAATTTGTTATTTTTCATCAACACACATCCCAGGTCCTTCTTCGAAGCATCAATGAATACCATATAAAGTTCTCCACTTGTGGGTAGTGTGAAAACAGGTGTGGTGATTAGCCTCTTTTTTAACTCCTTGAATCTCTCTTCGCATTCATCACTCTAAGAAAACTTGACTCCCTTTTGAGTTAGCTTGGTAAGAGGTTTTGAAAATTGTGAGAAATTTCTCACAAATCAGCGATAATATCCAGTTAACCCCAAGAAGCTACAGATATCTATCATTGATATTGGCCTCAACCATCCCTCAATTACAGCTATCTTGGAGGGATACATAGATATCACATTTCTTATGATTATATTACCAAGGAATGAGACTTCATTTAACCAAAACTCACACTTTTTGTACTTTGTATAGAGCTTCTCCTTTCACAAGTTCTATGGTATAGTGAATAGATTCTCCTAATGCTTCTCTTGGTTTTGGAATATATTAGAATATCATCTATAAAGACAACCACAAATTTTTTGAGGTAATCTATAAAGACTCTATTCATCAAGTCCATGAATATTGATGGAGAATTAGTCACTCTAAAAGGTATTACAATGAATTCATAGTGCTTGTACCTTGTATGAAAAGCATTCTTGGGGATATCCACCTTCTTTACCCTTACTTGGTAATATCTCTATAGTAAATCCACATTGGAAAAGTTTTGTGATCTATGTAGTTGATTGAATAAGTCATCAATTCATGGAAGAGGATAAAAATTCTTTATCATGATTTTTCTGAGCTCATGATAATCAATTCGAAGGCACATTGGCCCATCCTTCTTCTTGACGAAGAGGAAAGGTGCACCCCATGGTGAATCACTTGGGTGTATAAACCCTTTATCCAGATTCTCTTGTAGTTGTTTCTCCAGCTCTACATGCTCCACAACATCCATTCTATATAAAGTCTTAGATATTTGAAACTCCCCAGGTATAAGATCAATTGATAATTCAACATCACTTCTAGGATGAAGACCAGAAAATTTCTCGGAAACACTTCAGTGAATAACCTCACAATAAGAATGTCTTCATGGATGGTTGCTTCCTTAGACTCAATCATCTGGCAAGATACACATGATCATAGGTCAAAAATATCCACACTTGAGATGATGGTGATAAATAATATTCATCCTCCTCCTTTCACTTGTAAAGAATCAGGATTTGATTCACCATATAGAGAGTGATTTCTATATCATGACAATTTATGTTGGATCTATATAGGGAAAGCCAATACATTCCAAGAATTGAATCTAATTCCACCAAAGGAAATATGATGAGGTTAAACAAGAAGTTAAATCTACAAATTATGATAGGGGAGGATTTATATTCATGTTATTCAATGATTTCCCCATTTGTCGTTCTCACTGACATCTTTACTTCCATGATTTGTGATGGTGTTGGGATTGTTCTACAAAACTTTTGGGATATAAAGAAATGAATAAAACCAAAAAAAAAAGTATATTAATTATTATTGAATGAATAACTATCATACCTATCACCACTTAATTGTCGGGGTTCACTTTGGTGGTAGTGATGGAAAAATCTTTCACTTTTTTCCTTGGAGGTTGTTGGTTTCCTCGGAAAACTCTTGTCTTACAAAACTAGTTTTCAAAGTGCCCTGGTTCATTACAGTTAAAGCAATGAACAATGAGTTGAGGGTTGAACGGATCATTCATCTCCTCTATCGTAGCCGTGGGTTTTTCTTTTTGGAAGTTAATGGCTAGGTTCCCTTCTCTTCCACACTTAAAGAATTTCAGCATCCCCTTCAGAAAATTTATGGGGTGCTTCTTTCCACACCATTGGCAAGTGGGGTGCTATATTTTCATAGAACCATTGGATTTATCCAAAAAACCACCAGAATTAAAGTCCACCTTACACTTCTTATCCACATGATACCCCTGAGATTCTCCATTCTCCATTTCAACCTTTATGGAACATTTGACAATTTCCTCATAGCTCTCGAAGTCATGGATCACTAGGGATTTATGTAGGATAGGTTTTATCCCACCAAAGAAGCAGTCAACCATTCATTCGGGGGTAATGATAAAGATAGAGGCAAATTGTGCAAGACTTTTGATGTTTTCCTCATATGCTCTGATGGATTATTCTTCTTTTTTTTAAGTAAAGGAATTCCCATGACATCTTAAGTTGGAGGGTGCGAGGAAAATATTTATTGAAAAACATTTTCTAGAAATACTTCTACTTCATTGCCTCAATATCCTCCTTAGTCTTAGTATTTTTTATTAATGTATACCATTGATTAGCTTCACACTCCATATGATAAGAATCTACAAGAACGTTCTCTTGTTTGGAACATTTAAGGATAGAGAATATTTTTTCAATGGAGTTGTTCCATTGATCGATAATTGAGGGATCAGATGATCCATTAAAATTAGGAGGCATTTGTCTCATGAAGCTCTTAATTGAGACTTGTTCTTTCTTAGGGGGGTTGAAAGTTCCTCTTGACCAATGTTTCTATTCAAAAATTAATTTAACTAATAGAGTATAGTGATAAAGTTCAACATTCCCACTCCCATCAGATTGAGAATCTCATTAGAACAGCCATCACATGGATCTTCGCATTGGTTGTTAGCATGAGTCCCCCTATTACCGGCCATTGGCTGGAATAAAATAAATGTTATGGGTAACACATAAAGGGTAATCCAAAGACAAAAATAGAAGACTTATAAATTACTTTCTTTTTCTAAACTTATGAATTTATAGGTTTCAATCTTTGTTATTCATGATCTACTTCTCAACATATATTCTTAGGGGAATTTTTTTAATTACCTTGATAATGTTTCATACTAATCTTATGAATTTACCAAATCATATCCCCCATGAGTGTTATAACTAAGAGTGTAGTAAGGCCCATATTCATGCACCAGTTCCCATTCAAGTCTAGATCAAAATGGTGTTTTTGGGTTTTACCCCTAGATACATATGTGTCAGATCGGTCTCTACCTGCTAATATCCAGACAGAGATTTATTTTCTTAATAAACCACTGACTCAATAATCACCAAAATTTTGGGATATTTTTATTATACTTATTCTTATCCCTAAGTCTTTCACTAGGGTTTTCTAATCCTAATCCCAAAAAAACTAAACCTCCCTCTAATATCAATTATAACAACCCTTCCCTTTATTTTACAATTAAAAATAATTTATTACATAAAATCATCACATAATACAACATAGAAGATCAAGAGGTATAGTTTATTTCGGGCTTAGAAACGTTATATAAGAACATAAAACATCAAATACACATCTTTACTGAAAACATCTTTGATATGACCACACACATTCTTTCATACTTAGCAATGAATGGGATAACCTGAGGACTTGAATAAGAATAGGGTGAGCTATAAATCCCAGTAAGGGAGAAACAAAGGCAAAGCATTAAGAATTTTGAACATGTTAGGAAATAGGCATATCAATGGAGTGAAATATAAACATGAACATAAAGGCATGATATAACATGATTAAAATAACATAGAAATGTGGCAGCAACATTTAACATGATATTAGCATGATCTAAGGTTCATTACACATGAATCATGATTAAACCCTCATGGAAATTGAATTATCATGAGTAAACCCTCATTTCACTTGAACTATCATGATACTAATCATTACCTAATTCATTGGATCACTATCATGGTGCACCCTTCTTAATCATTTCCTTTCATGCATAAGTGTTCCACAAGGATTCATTAAACATAATCATTTATCCCATGATAAAGTAATGTGGAATTCATAAAATATACTCTATAATCAATAAGTAAATGTTTTTAAAGGTGAATATCCCTGATATAGAAATAGACATGGTATTTACTACACAATGACTTTGTCTTGGAAAATCAAGGTGTAATTTCAGCAGCATAACGGCGTGACATAAGAATTCATAAAAATGGTTGATGAGAGAGAAAGGGGCGTCTCATAATATGTACATGAAATGGACAGTAAGGTGGTCATATAGATACATTTAACAACATATGTATTGGAACTTATATTCATAAAACAAAATAATTTCTTGAATGTAAATGAGGAGAGAGAAATATATTACAAAATTTTGGCATGGTAACAGGTGTACTTAGAAGGAATTAGCGAGACAAAAAAGTCTCTATCATAATTAAAACATAAGTAGGGATGTATAGGGTTGGAGATAAATCATACCCCAACATTTTTAATTGAAAAGAAAAGGTTATAGAAACATAAAGAAACTTGGACAAAAAATGGGAGATGAAAAAATCCCTTACTTAGAAGTGTGATCCCAAAAGTTTATGAGTGGCTTGATAGAGGATTATTGGGAGCTTGGGGTGACTTGGGAGGATACTAGATAGATGATACCATATTAGGGACGTGATTTAAAGGTTTTTAGTGAATATTAGTGGGATATTGGGTGGGTTTATATAGGAAAATAAAGGGGATTCTTTTTTATTTAGGTTTTGGACACCACACATTAAACTAATCAAAACCACAAAACAAACAACGGTGGTTTTCCGTGGTTTTTTCCAAAGGGGAGTATAAAATATTATTTTATAAGTTAAATGTCCTAGAATATTAAAATATTATGCTTGATTATGTGGAGGTGAGTCACACTCTCAAGGAGATCATTTTAAAAATTAAAATGTTTCATAAGTCTCGGAGGGTCCACTAAGGCACCATAAAATTAATAAAACAAATATAAAATCACATTATTTTAAAGTTAAAACATATATTGGAAGAAAACCATGTTTATAGTATTTTATTACTTCTTTATTGGGTCATTATTAAGTCATAAAATACATTATATATTTAAAAGGTATTTAATTTTAACCCAAAAATTCGACTGTCTCAAAAAATAATGAAAAATTAGCTGTTGGATAATTTTGGCATCCTGATTCTAAAAATAATATTAATTATATATATATATAATTTTCTAAGTATTTTAATTTTTACTTTTAAAATAAAAATCGACATTTATAAAAAATTCATGGGTTTTGACAAAACAGCTTTTAAACCTTAATAAAAATTTCAATTGTATTCATAAAAATTATGCGATCATTTATATTTAATAAAAAATAATTTGGTAATAATATTTCAATAAAATATTATGTAATTCATAAATCCATTAATTTCTCGAAATATATATCTTAATTTAATATAAACTAAAAATATTATTTTTTTCTTTAAAAACTATTTACAAAGTAACAATAATAAAATGAATGTATATTCTCTATAAAAAAATAATGTACATAATCATAGTTATAGGGTGTTGTTACATAACCCCTTATAACAGCCTCATAAGGCCAAAGGGTAAGGTGTGTGATGGTGAAAAACTCTTGGGGAGGCTCAGATAACATCACACGGGTGGTAATCTCTATTAACTTTTACGTCTCCCATAAGTGGTTCTTCTAAAGCTTAACATGAGAAATCTTGGCTTGGGATTGGTCAAGAGAAAAGCCCAGTGACACCACCTCCTTTCTGAGCTTTGAAAAATGGGCTTCATATGGAACAATTCTACTGGATGAGGTTATTGCTTCCTTTGTCTGAGTAAATTTGATTTGTTAAAGCCTTATATTTATACTAATAATGTGATTACTATTCAATGACTATTTTATAAATGTTCACAATTCTTAATGGTATTTTAAAAACTAAAAACGTAAAAACAAGGAATTAAATATTTTAAATTACCATTTTACATAATAAGACATAAAATTAGATCAAGAGGAATTTTAATTAATAAAATTTTGGGTTGTTACATTAAAATATACAATCTATTGATGTGTTGGTTAATTAACCACACTTCCATATTTTTTCTTTGTACTCAAGAAAAATAGTTTCTCTCAAGGAATGCATCCTTCAATATTAAATACATGCCTCTGAAATGACATTGAATGTAGGAAACCATAATTGAAAACTGGTTACCAATAATAATTTCCAAAACTTAAATTATATCAAAACTTTAGAAATCAAATACATTATGGATGAAACAATAGAAAGTGGAAGTCATAAAGGAAAATTATAAACAATTATTGTACTTAATACCTCTCCAGATCTGACATCGTAGTAAGACCCAAAGGGTGAAGTTATTTTTTATCATCAATGTTTTATTTTTATTTCTTTTGGATAATTCCTAAATAAAATTTAATAATAAACAAGATTTTATTGATGAAAAATAAGATAAATTAAATTTAAAAACCTAAAATTTGATTAGTGCCTTAAACTTGGTAGTCATCCAATTAGTAATCATTTGTCGATATTGTTCTATCAGACACTCATTCTTGATAGGTATCGCCTAAAACTTTGTGACAACTCTAGCACACCAGCCAATATACAACTCATGATTATAGTCTCTCCAAAGCTCACCTAATTCAGTTAGATATGTTGGTCGTGCACCCTCACCATTGAGAAAATTAAACCAATGCTAACACCAAAATAATAATCCATATAAATAAAAAAAAATATTATATTAAATCCAACAGTTTTTTTACCCATATTTGTTCTCAAGAATTATCCTTGACTTTGTTTGGAAACTGTCTCCATGATAGCGGGCTGACGGGGATGATATCAGATTATTTGGTAACCATCACCAAAAAACACAGACATTGCTACCCTATTTTTTGATCTTTTAGTTTTCTTTGTTGTAGTCGACCATCAACTGCATGCAGCAGTTTCACACCACACGTATATTTGTACTCCCCCACCACCAATCAGTAGATGTATCTATTATGAAATAAAAACAATTAATATATCAATACATATTATAATGAAAATAAATTGTGGTATTAAAATTTGTTAGGGTTTTAAAATATACCTATGGAATTCTGATCAATGGGCACCCTTGAATCCATAGGCATTGAGGAAACTTGACCATGTATAGTTGGAGTGGGTCCCAGTGTATGCTTTGTAGGCACATACTATGTCAGAGAAGGAGTCAAAGAAGGAATGTATAATTTTAGAGAGAAATAAGCATATAGTAAAGAATATGGAATGGATGTCTGGCCAAATTCATAGTATGAATGAGGAGTGGGAATCATAATTGGATAAGGTAAGATGGGTGAGGAGGCTCAGATGTAAAGGTCGGTGAAAACATGGGAGGTATAAATATCTCGTGTGTCCCTAATGACACAATGTGATCATATTGTTTGTAAGATGGTACATTAGTGGTAGAGGAATGGTCTAATCAGGTACACTAACTAAAGCACCTAGCTCTCATACCCCCACCCCCTCATACCACTGGCCCAAGTATTGGGACCACTACTAGGATGCTCATTGAATAACAGGCACTTAAGTGGTGGATCCTGGATAAATGTATAAAACAAAATTAATCACATGATATTATATGTTATTGATATATATATTTGAAATGAAATACTCACAATAGGTAATAATAGAGGAATGCATATCTCAGTCATTTGAAGATTGTTATCCATCGTCTTTTTTCTTCTCCTCTCCTCAATAGGTTTCATTTCCTTCATTTTAAAACATATATGGAAGTAATTAGAAAAGGATAACTAATTTGTATCCCAAGAAGGAAGAAAATATGAGACATGAATTATTTTTCTTAGGTCATTTGGTTAATATTTTTGGTTAGGTAATTTATCTATTTTTTGGTCAGGTCATTATTTTTATTTGTTTTGAATTTCATATCAATATGTTTAACATGTATAATTCAATTCCTCTTGTTTTTATTCTAATTTAATTTTTTCATTTGTGCTTGGTTTTATAGGTTTGAATACAGTTCAATTCAATATTATAAAATGGAACTTAAATAAAACTAAAACCAGTTACATTGAAAATTAACATTGCATTCAAGTAGGATATAAAATATTTTTAATAAATGTTAAATAATTTTTAATAGTACCATCCTTAACAAACTAAGTCGAGCTAAAACAAAATATCAAAGAACATGGATGGATGAATCTATATATTTCCTACCACAAATTCGAGTTCACAATCAAGGCTAAAAAATTATCTATTGGAGTCATCATAAGTAATAAATGGATCAGTGCCAATGGTAGTTGGGATAGTGTTAATTAAATCATCACCATCATCAAAAACATGTCTTGGAATTACTTCGATAATGAAACTAAATTTAGGTAGAGGAGGATCTTTGACATAGAAAACTTATTTAGTCATTGATGACAATACATATGGTTCATCGGTAGCAAGAGTGTGTGTCATGTCAATAACTTGAATTATAAAATCATCAATAAAGGTTCCCTACCTCTTCATTGAGTCAAAACAATATAATTTCATCATCATGAATCGAACATGAGAGTAATAATACAATATTATTATTTTCTCAACAACTCTATAATAAGTTACATTTTAAAAAATTGTATATTATCTAATACGCTGGCATAATAGTCTGTTGTGGTAGTTAGTATAACACCATCATGTTGTGTTATCATGTTATTTACTCATTCAGTGATAATAAATTTGTACCCATTGATCACAATTGATTTATATTCACAAACCACAATATTAGGACCAAAATCCAAAGATATTATTTCCTCAAAAATAAATTCATCAGGAAAACTCGATACCTAAAATATAAAAAAAATATTAAACATAATTAAATATTTATTTTATTTATTTTTTTCAGAAATATTTATACCTTCAATTTCAACCAAGAAGAAAAATATTTGCTATGAAAAGTATCTCTCTTTATCAAATATAAAGAACAATTATTTCTATTTATCATTTAATTAAGTTTTCTGTAGTTAAAAATAGAAATATTTTAACAGATATGTAAAATTACAGGATATGAGATAAGATATAAAAGTTCAATTTACTTACATGATGTAGTCATCGAACTAATCACATTTGAAAAACATTGTGTGATGTGCCATCTACCTCTTTTCAAGGATTAATTTCGTCAATGTATATGATCTTGGAATTTCTCGTATTTGTGGAAGTAATGGAAAACTAGGTTCAATTTTCTCATTTTGTTCCTCTTCATTTCTCATTGGTCTGTTAACTCTCATAGTAAGATAAGACAAATACATTGAGCATAAATCCATACATTCTAGATCCATGTAACCATTCACGATAGAACCTTCAAGTTGATTACTATTCTAGACATAATATTTCAATCTTTACATATTTCTTTCAGTTGGATACATCTAATGAAAAGAAATAGGTACTCTAATATGTATTTCGGTTGGAATATGGACCATCAGATGCAACATACATGTGAAAAATGATGGAAGAAAAATTTTCTATGACTCACACAAAATTAATGGCTTCTCTGACAACATATTTTTCAAGAAATACTTCAATAACATCTTAGAAAAAAGATATCTAAACAAATGGAACAACCAAATAACTTACACCATTAAATTATTTGACAAAAATAATGGATTAATATTTGAATCAACTCATGTAGAAGGACCTAATTATCATTAGTCATCAAATATTCCATCTTCAACTCTCTTATGTTGACCCATTTTGAAATATTTATTGAATATCCATCAATAAAATTAATAGTATCTAGTACATCCATAAATTTTTTTGTAGGTTTTGTCACATGAGAAGAACATGAATCTTGCCATTTATTTTCACTATTACACACAGGATTAAATTATGTTCTGATCCCCCAATCCACCATGTCATGTCGAGATCATAAAATATCTTCTGTCTTCCCCTTTACATTTAGAAGAATCAAAATAAACATTTCAAATATATTATTAAAATTTTCATTACATCTAAGCAATGACATAAAAAATTGGTTAACCAATAGGGAAACTCAAAGAAGGTGCTCCTCTTCTTCCAATTATAATGGGTATTATTGAAAAAATTCTTCCTATTTCGAGATTTAATTTGAACCTTCCTAAATGAAAAAATGAAATCTTTAAATTCATTAAGAACATCAGTTCCAGACATATGCTGATGTGGATCATCAATCTCCATGGTGATGAATATTTCTATATGGACGGTCCATTGTCAATAATTGTCGATGTCCTATAAAACTAAAACAACA
Organism: Viscum album; assembly: GCA_963277665.1. Lineage (NCBI taxonomy): Eukaryota > Viridiplantae > Streptophyta > Magnoliopsida > Santalales > Viscaceae > Viscum > Viscum album. The sequence goes on along the minus strand of OY728131.1, from coordinate 1,219,519,961 downwards.
CTAATATTTTAGTCTTCTAGATAGATTATTATTCATGCAAACAGGACATGACAGTTTTCCGATCATGATCCATCCAGACATCATTTCATAAGTAGGAAAATCATTTATCATCCACATAAGTGCATCATGCATCTGAAATATGTCTTTCGAACATGCGTTGTATGTGTGAACACCCACTTCCCAATGAAGTTTCAACACTTTTATTAAATTTTTCATGTATACATCTATATTTTTTCTTGGATCATAAGGGAAAAATATGAGTATACTCATTAAATTGTAAGTTTTTTTTATACACAACCATGGGAGAAGGTTATAAATGTATATGAAAATCGGCCTTATGCTGTGCAAAGTATGAATATACCCAAATAGATTAAAAATTTAACACAAAAGACTCTTCCTCACATTACTTTTTTCAAATGAAAAATCAGGATATCAAGAATCAAATATTTTCCATGAAAATCCGACTATAGGGTGAACCAAATCTTTGTTATTCTTCTTTATCTTGATATCATTCCATCACATTTTTATTTATATTTCATTAGAAATGAAAAGATTATGAAATCTAGGGATCAATGGAAACTGCCACATTACTTTTTTTCTCACATTGGATGGTGTTCCATAATCTTGTTTCTTCTATTGGGGTGTTCCATATTTTATACAATCATTTTTTCATCAGTTGCCTCCCAAAATAAGATTCAATTTTTCGGTCAAGCATTAATTTTTTTAATCCATGTTTTTCAACTAAATACAATTCCATATAGTGTTTTGAGTGAATATCTTCATCATTTTGAATTAAGTCCTTTAATAAGGTAAGAATATAATCTATGGTAGTATTATAAATCCCATACATGGTGTTCCCATGAAACAGTCAGATTAAAAAATCTAGATTTTTTATTTTACCACATTGCCAATATACTAGATTCATCACAGCATCATTCAATTTTTCACCCTGTCAACATCATCATTTTCATTGGATGCATCATGTGTACTCATATCTAAGTATTTTTGGGTTGAAATACTTTCTTTCTCAGGATGAGGAATAAATAGAAACTGATCATATATCAAATTCTCTAATCTAATCCCCTCATTTGGATCATTATCATTTTTGAGATTCCATTGAATCCCCATTACGATACCACACATAGTAGTTTGTTTGAAACCCATATTTGGTTATATGGTAGATAAATTCTTCACATATCAACTAAGGTCTTCCAACACAATTATAACATCGGTAGTGTATTTGGCCACTATCTGAAGCATTTTCAAATGAAAAATCTAAAGAGAGATCCAAATTTTTTGAAAATTGCTTGATATCTGATCGGTTACATACGTCCAACTTTTATCTATTCTATAAAAATTAGGTAATATATCATTTTGTGAAAGTAATTTAATAAGATAAATGTTTAATCAAAAATATATTTAAGTAAATGATAATTTTTAACTTTATATAAAACCATAACTGACACACTACTCTCTATGAGAATCATAACATGAAAGACTAAAAAATACTCTATAGATATTTTTTGTTATGTGAAAGATAATTGTTCAAATCAATTCATTTTTTGTTATTACTGTATAATTTCTTTTAGTTGGGTTCACTTTAGTTCAATTCTTTTTATTCTAGTTCAGTTTTAAACTATTTAGTATTTTTCATGTCTACATAAGTCTACTTGGGTCAAATCAAGTCATTTCAATTCAATTCAGTTGGTTTGGTATAGCCTAAGAGTTCATTAGTAGGAGGGTTAAAGTAGTGTGACCTTCTCCACTAATAATAGTATCATATTGTAGAGATACTTCTTAAGACTATATCCATTGATAACAAATTCATACATTTCTCCTTTACTAACTATCAAAACAACAATAAATAGATACCCATTATTGATGGTCAATGTGCCTTCTCCTATGGAATTAATTTCATCAGACATTAATTTCAGTCTTGAGTTGTAGATAAATATATTTTCTCTTGGTTGGAAGTCAATTTTTTGAATCAACAAGTTATTTTCTACTCCTTTTCTCTCCATGTAAATTCTGAAATTTAAAAATTATTCTCTCTTTATTTCAGTATGTTCTTGAATATATAGTCTTCTTTCATATCCATACTTTTCTATATCCATATTCATCTCTTTATATTCTTAATAATATTTATGATTTATCACTACATGCATATACTAACTATTCTATTTGATAAATTAGTATGGTCTCTTTCCATTTGGGGTTTTTTAATATTTTCAATAAACCCACAAGGTGTCTTCCAAACTTTTATCATATATTTTTTATTTACTTTACTATCTTTTCCAATATTCCTTCAGTATCACTTTTAAAAAATTCAACTTATTTATTAGATTGTGGATGGTAAGGTGTTGATGTATTGTTGTGAACTCTATACATCCTTGTTAAAGCTTCCAAGCACCTGTAGCAAAAGTGGGTTCCTCAGTCAGTGATGAATGCTTGTAGGATTCTAAATCCAAAAAGGTAGTATAACTCAAAAAAGTAAAAATATTACTAGAATCATAAATTTTTTTGCCCTTGGATTCTACACATCTTGAATCATAGTCAATGAATAACAATATTTTTTAATATCCAAATGACTTATGAGATAGTTTTACAAAGTCTATACCCCATACATCAAATATTTTACAGACAATAATTGTTCATTGAAGTATTTATTACCTCTTAGATATATTTATAGTGAATTTTCACTTCTCATATTTCTTATAAAACTCAAAATCATCCTTAAAAAGTTTGGGATAGTATATGCTATATTTAAGTACTTTCCTAAAAGTTCATTTAGGTTCAAAGTAATAGCCAAAAGATAAATTATGATAAACTTATAATACATATTATACATCAATTTAAGGGAAACAAATGTTGATCATTTTAATATTATAAAACTTATATATATATTTATCTTACCTAAAATAAAATTATGATATAGTATTTACAATAACAAATTGTTGCTGGATTAGATGTTACAGAACATGAGAGTTTACCAAAAAAAATAACATATCATCATACATTAGTACTTCTCATTCAAACAAGTATTTTTAATTTTATGTAATTATTTAATTAAATAGTTCGTTGCCTAGAATTTCCACCTCAATTGTGTGGTGAATCCTACAAAAGTGGTTTTACACTTGATTTTTAGATCCTCTTTTTTTCTTTGATTTTCAAATCAAAATTTTCTCACCATAGAATGTTTCTTGCAAAACAAAGATTTTATAATGGCTTCTTAATCAAAACAGAAAACAAAAAAAATACTAAAAATAAATATGAATAAAAAAGTAAAAATAAATTGAGGTAGAACATATAACTCAGTTAAAGCTTACCGATTTGAAGTGGAAGAATAAAAAATGACTTTAATATGGATACTCAGTTGGGAAGAATGGTTGGAATGTTTGGAAGGATAATGGAGTTGTTGTTTATGGAAAATAAAAACACAAAACAAAAAATAAATAGATTTAAAACATTAAAAGTAAGTTACCACTTACATATTTTATGTTTTGGAACAAAAAATGTCTTGAATAAATATGGATCGACTGGTGGGAAGAAGGTTCGTAGGGTGGGGAAGAGGGGAGCTCTAGTTTAGTAAAACACTGGGGCAGAGGGAGAAAGTGTGTGGCTGCTGTGTATTTGGGGGGGGGGGAATTCCCAATGGTTTTAAATAAATATTGGGATAGGTTTTTGGAAAGGACCCTATCTCAATGGTATGATTAAACTGTTGGGATAGGTTGGCTCTATCCCAACAGTTTTCTAAAACCATTCGGAAACCAGCCTCTAAACAGGCCTATACCAATGTTTTGTGAATACAGTTGGTATTGGTGTGTCGATATAGAGTGCTTTTATATTAGTGTCTAGTGAATTCATTCTAAAATAGTTAATGGAAGTATAAATAGACTCAATATTTTATTTGAGGTATTTTTATATATTTTTTAAATATCCCATATTTATTTTATTACATACTTGTAAATATTAATTGTGTTTTAATCAAGTAATTAACCATTTATAGATAATTTTTATGTATAATAAAATTATTATATTCTATATTTTTTGCTGGATAATTTATTTATTGAATGGGAGAACCATACATTCAAATAAATAACTAAAAAGACTGTCACCAATAGATTAGGGGCTGGTGAAATATTTTGTCATCCAAAAAAATCCCATCTTCTTTAGGTCATTTTACTATATCATTAGTTCTTTGACCTCTATAATAATTTTAAAATAATAAGGAAAATAAATCAAAATCATTCCTCATAATGATTTGATTGGACATTCAAAATTATTTTTCATATAAATCCCAAAAAGTATTTAAGAAACATGTTAATATATTTATTCACCAATGCTAACAACATAAGTTGATCTCTTGATTTTAACATTTAAATAACCAAAACAACCAAATGATAATAAAAATATCTAAGGTTGTGAAAAATGGGGCTTAGTCAACTTTCATTAAGGTCTCACTCTTTTCAAAAAGTGTAAACAATCCCATTTGGTGAATTAATTGACACTCTATGGCTATAGCAGACAATAAATTACTTAAATTTCACTATGAAAACCATCAAAATAGTGAGGTAAAGGGTTTCTATATTAGATACTATAAATTCTCAAGATATTTCTATATCACTTATTATTATAGAATAATATAAGTACATAAATCAATGTTCCACTCTTTCACAAATGGGTGTAAAAATTCACACATAATATGACATAAAATCCTTATAGAAATCCAATATAAACACAATACATGAAAATATAAATGATTTATATGAACCCATATAAAACACAAAAAATATAAAATTTTACGAAAACGAAGTGGAACCTAATATTTTCATTGATTTATCCTCAGAATTATTTAGTTCTTTCCATCTAGTGAAAATGTTTTGGTATCCCTTCAATTCCTAACTCTATCGAGGGTTACTACATATCCTTTCCTAAGACCCAAATCTATCCTTCCTAAACTTCTCTGTTAACATTCTTAATCTTTGTATTTGGGGATAATACCCAACATTGGATCCTTGGTTACATAATAAAGAAAAACTCATTATATATACCTTCCTTTCTTGTTTATGGAATGTTCTAGGTTCACTAGGAGATTTTAATATTAAGTTTACCATGTTATTTCATTGATAATACCACTACTGGACTCCTCATTGGAAATAAAATGAAATCACGAATCTCTTATAGACACTTACCATCTAGAAATGTTCCCCAATTTTTCTTTAATCCACAAAATTAAATCATAACCCCATTTAATCATTGAATAAAAGTGCTCACACTATGAGATACAATCATTCCCATTGTAATACCCTACCTAATTCAATGGGTTTGATCTAGAGTTCCACATAACCTCATTCATTCTTCCTCATGCACAAGAGGCTTTTGGCTAGCGATGAGGGATTAAAAGACACTATGGAAATACAATGTTTTTAGTATCATATAACAGTTGCAGTAAAAAATTAATGATATAAATAATAATAAAGTAAAGTAAAAAATAAATCATATTGGAACAATAATAACATCATCTCATGAAATAAAAAAATGTCATACAATAACCAATACATCAAGAAAATAGGGATTCAAACACATAGATGATAAATGTATATATTTTAATAAGAAAAAAAATAAATGAGGCATCACTAAGAAATATCTTTAACATGTTCTTGTATCACCTCAATTCCATCCATCAATATCCACTCAGTATCCCATCGTAGGGATATTTCCCTTGATTGGATCCCTGACCATGATTTTTACATGTGTATCAAGAATTCTATGTAGGGTATGAGTATATACCTAGTAAGAAACCACTAAAAGGCCCTTATAATAATTTTAGGAATGATATAAATGTGGTTGTATTTAAAATACTAAATAAATGAATGAATTAAAAACTCATTGGGTCGTTGTGAGTTCATTAAGCCCCCATGAAATCCCAAGCATACCTATTTCATCCCCATGAAAAAAGGAAGTTTATATAGGGATCCAAATACATGTAAAAACAACACATGACTCATGACTTATCAGTCAATAAAAGACCTCATCATGTACACCCAACCCATATCTTATCAATCAAGGGGTTCAAGTTATACAAAATTGACCCATCCCTTCTCAATCAATGGAGTCACATCACATATCAAGTCACACCTTATCACTCAAGGTATGGACAAACCTCAATAATCATATGATAGGAAATAATAAACAATAGTCATAAAAACCTATCACAAGAAAATGGAATCATCACTCAAACCCCTGCACTAGCATGTTGGTCAATACTAACCACAACTGAGCCCAAATATCTCCTAAGAAGTTTATTTATCCAATAGGGTGTCATTAGTTTCACTCATAGATAATATGAAATTATACATTAACTAATATATAAACTCATCACTCAACCTATAAGAGGTTAAAATTTCATCTATGGACTCACGTGGTCACATTGACACCACAGTCAAAGTTATCCTAGGTCTACACATTTACCCACATGCAATTCAAGATATACAACCTTATACAAAAGATAAAAAATGATATGTATTTCTTACATCATGAATTAATAATCATAATCACTCATGACTGATATTTGATTCAAGTCTAAAACAAAAAAACCCTTAAATCAGCACCAATATTTCCACATTTGGGTTATATAAAGGGAAAATAATAGGTAGATAAATAAAGAGTTGTTTTTGGAATAGACGGTCATAGGCTCACTATTAGAATCCTTCTATATCTAGAGGCACTTCAAACCATCAAGATATGAAGTTGGGTGAAATAAAATTTATTAGCAGGAGACTCCCACATCAGCAAGGTCAATGAATGTTTAGTTAAGAAGAAGGATGATGTAAAAGGTGGGGTTCCAAGGATAATTACCAAATTTCCCTAAAAAAAGACTACCCATGTCCTAGATATGACATGAATAAGGGGGTCATAGTGTGATAACTGCAAGAAATGAGTCTATAAACACTCTTATAAAGGTCATGATGCATCCCTCGAGGGTTATAACATAACTGGTTGTATATACATGGACTCCCCAACTATTAATACTATAATGGTATGACTTCTATATTTCACACCATGAGCACCTGTTGACTGCATTATTGTAGCTAAATACCTGATTTTATCTTCCAAAACTCAATCTTGATCCAACCAAAACGAAAAAAAATAAAACCAAACAAAATAAATCATAATAAAAAATAATAATTCACTTTGAAATTTTATGAGAGTTACAGACTCCCCTTCTAAGGGCCTATCTTCCTCAAGAAGCACCTCTCGGGGTCCGGGTCAGACATCTCTAGCCACTATTCCCACACATCTGACTCACTCACTCAAATATCATCTAGGATCCACCCATATTACAAGTTACATAGAAAAGAGGAATTATATTCCCATATAACACCTTTACACTTCAATTTATAATCACTAAGGTTCACTCCTCAATTAAAGAATATGTATTCAACATGAAATCTTGATCATTGATCACACATGTAGTATTTGACTTGAACTTATGAAGACAAGCCACATGGAACTCATTGTGCATACAACACTTTCATGGAGGGAGAACCAATAAATAATACAGTATTCTAATCCATTATATAATCTCTAATGGACTAACATACCATGGAATGATCTTCTACTATATCCTCAACTATTGATGCCTCAACTGAAGTGATACAAGTAAGAACACTCGATCAACCATGGTGAACTCTAAGGGTTACAACCACTTGTTGGTATATAAACATTTTCTACTTTGAGTGGTAAACAATCAATTTTAGATTAATTACACCTACATGGTGGATTCTTATTCCAAGATTGGTGGGATCACCACCGACTCACCCACATCCAACTAACTCAATGATGATAAACATGACCTACCATAAAGAGCCTCAAAAGGGGCCACATTGAATGAATACTGATAGATGTTATTATAAAAATATCTCATCAAGTCCAAATGTTCATCCCAATATCCACAAAAATCTATCATTCAGCCAAATATTGTATCTTCTATTATATATATTGTCCTATCTTATTTTCCAAACTTCTATGGTTGATATGTCGTGATCATTTTCAGTCGAGATCCCATCGACTTATGTGGTCCCTGCCAGAATATTTTTGTAAGTCATGCATATGGATATGAAACTATTATTGAAAGAACACCATGAAACCATATAATATCCCACACATATAACCTGCCTAAATTATCCATATACTGAGACTCCTAGATATGAAAGAAATTTGAAACCTTTCTCAACTATTCAACTACCACCCATACTGCATCAGTCCTCTAGAGGTATAGGATAGTCCCATAACAATATCTATAGTCACCTCATTCCACTTCCATACTAGAACTAGAAAAGGATAAGGTAAATTACCAAATATATATTACTCTATCTTTATCCTCTGATATGTGAGGAAACAAGTGAAAATCCCATGTTATCATTCTTCATATCCATCCATTAGAAACCCCAGATCTATCCTGATTCATCTTAGTGTAATTTGGATGTATCACACATATTTATGTATCATATCCCCCCTATAAAGTCTTCAATCATAAAATTATGGACCAATTACTTACCATAAACATACAATACATCATCTCTATCCTGTTTCTAAACTAGGAAAATATCATCCTCAATGAGTCATTCCTGCATCACGAAGCAATCTGTGTTGCGCATCTGGTCAGATTTCCCTCAATCTAAAAGCGAATATAAAATTGTCAAGAGAGGATAAAACAATAGCTATTAGTCCATTTAAATATCTATATTATATTCTACAAGTAATCACATCATGTTTCACTCCTCAAAATAAGTCCAACTTTCCGATTCATGGGTCTTCCTACTCAAAGCATCTGCAATAAAATTCCCCTTATTCATGGAATATGCCATCAAAAAATAGAATATTTTAAGTTATTCAACCCAAAATCCCTACCAAAAATCTATATCTAATTATGAGTATATATATATTGAAGGATAATATGGTTTTTTTAGATGAAAAATCTCTCACCTAAGATATAATGGAGATAAAACATTAGATCCTGAACCACAGCTACCAAATCAAAATCATGGGTAGGGTATTCATGCTCTGGAGGTCATAGTTGACAAGACCCATAAGAGACCACCTAGTCACAATGAATAATAAAAACTCCATGTTTTAATTGATAGGATTTTCGATAGGACATATTAATAATACTAGTGTCTAAAATAATCAGAATAGAAGCAGATGTTAGCCTCTTCTTTAATTCCTTGAATTCCTCATCACACTTTATAGTCCATTCAAACTTGACCCCTTTGATGGTCATCAAGTTATAGGTACTTCCATATGAGATAATTATAGAATAAACTAACTTTAATATCTATCTAATCGAAGTAAAATTTTAATATTTAACACATACCTATCTCAAACCTAAGACATTATTGCTTCCACTTTTATTAGGTCAACTGAGATTCTTTCCTATCAGATAAAAAGTCTCAGAAAGTTCTTTTGAATCCAAAAGTAACACTTTGGGTATTTATCATAAAGATGATTTTCTGGAAGAATAATCAATAAAATCTCAAGGTTCTCAATGCGTGAATCTTGTATTAATGAGTATACAAATATTTCATAGAATGACCACATGATAGAGTTCATATAGGGGTGTAAAATCATGTTCATGAGATCCATGAACAAGATGACGCATTAAATTGATAAAATGGAATCATAAGATACTCATATAAACATTAACTACTTCTAAATGTTTTTTTTGTTCATCCACATCCATGAACCATAATTGATGATAACATGTTCCCAAATAGAACTTGAAAACCCATTGGACTCCCTTTATCTAGACAAATAGATTGAAGATGATCTGCAATGGATATTGGTTCTTTTCTATAACATAGTTTATCTTTTGATAATATATGTATATCTTAAGGTCAAAAACCTCATTCATAGAAAATAAAACTAGAGAACCCCAAGAATAGGTGCTTAGATGTATAAAACCCTTCCTCACTAGATCCTAGAGTTGATACATTAGCTCCTTTAGCTCAGTTGGTGTCATACAATAGTGGGGAATCATTATAGTCTATTTACTCAATACTAGATAAATCAATAAATCGATCTCTATATTAGGAATATATAGTAAGAAATACCCTAGAAAAGAATCCTAGAACTAGTCCACCATTATTGGAAAATTGGCAGGAACTATAACTTGGTTTGTTGCAAGAACCTCACCTACCACCAATTATATAATAGTTCCTACCAAACTGAAATTAGGTCCATATTTACTTACCTAAGTATCACACTCTCCAACAAAAATGTACTCATCTCCCCAAAAGCATGTAAAAGATACCTTCTTCATGTAGTAGTCAGTACAATCCTAGAAGCATGTCATCTAATCCATCTTGAAATGACATCAAATCATGTCTCAGACCATAAAATACCATAAACTCATATATCCCGCAACCACTATGGTATATATGAGACACCTTTAAATACATTCTAACCTCTTACTAATAGTTATATAGATCTCTAAAAACATAGGTAAAAACTCTATGGCCAACCCTAACTCAGGCATAGCTTATGCATAAATAAGGGAATAATAACCCAAAATATGAAACATAGATATTAAAAGAATTTTGGAAATTTTAAGCATACCTCTAATAGTAAAAGGACTCTAAGATATGTTTGATAGAACCTGATCTAATGTTTAAACTCATCCTGCCACAGATTTACAGACCCACCCTCATGATCCCTGACTCACTTTTTGGATACAACCCCATGGAATCTACTGTTATGGCACCTAATACCCTCAATAAGCTTTTGGGCCAACCTATCAGTCATAGATCTACTATCAATCAAAGATCCAATGGAAAATATCTCAAGGTATGTGTCTATCAAAAACCTATGATCATACCTAACTGGGATATCATTAAAAAATTCACTGGAGATGTCTCATTTATCTATATGAATGGTACTCACATGGCTGATTGGTATATATATTTTGGTAATTCTCAGACTTCCCACACTAAAAGAACATAATAGTGGTCCCTCCAAGAGATGGAAGAGATAAACCCATAACCCACCCTGACTATCTATCTCCACCCTGGTGCATCTCCTTAGACCACCTCAACCTATCATATTAAGAGGAACAAACAAAACCACTAAAAAGGACACCACTTAGTCAAATAAAAAATTGAGGAATCCTTAAGTCATTGTCCTCTATTAAACCTTTCTAAACTATGAGATCCTTTCATTCCACTTATGAGTAAGAGGTCGAGTCAAATGCCTAGTCCTGGAACGTCACTTCATAATGAACGTTGGTATTGAACCACTTAGACATTTGTTCCCATTTATTAACTAATAGAAGATAAATATGGATCAAAAACTAGAAATGGGTCATGTAATAGGCTATGTATGTCATCCTTTATTATAGAACCATAAATTATTGTGCTCTTGAAATTTCCTATAAACTGATACACCATTGAGATGGGGGTGTTTATTTGTGGTGGTTTTATATTATAAGTTCTTTCAATTATAAATTAACCTTTATTTCCTTTTAAGATACAATCCACTCAAGATGTTTATATATCCTTAAAAGTAAGAATTAAATAGGTAAACATTATAAGGTATTTGAAATTTTCATGTGGTTTGGACCTAGTGTGGGTTCCTACTTCTTATAATGTCTGAATCCCATGGATCCATGAATTCTTCACTAAATTTATAAAATTGGATACAAATTGATAGGATAGGTATTATCCTATATCAATGTTCATCAGCATCCCACTGGGATTTACAAAATATCCCACTGGTTATACAAAGATCAGTATAATATTAGAAATTCCTCTTGAGAATAAATTTTCTTTTACAACTATCGATGATCTTCCCATTGATCCCATAACATAGATATAATATTCTACTCACTCAACATAGAATAAAATGATAATATACTATTTAAAACTTAGACTCAGATACAATTGTACTAAATGATTCATCTCATATAGATCATCAAAGCTTCAGAACTTCAAGCTCAAGACTCATTCCCTCTAACAATTTTTAAATGAACTATTTTTCTAAAATCTCTAAATTAATTTTCTATCTTATTGTTATATTCTCATATTTTGAAATAATGAAATTCACAAAATTATAAATAATTTATGGAAAATCATTTAGAACTTATCATTCTTGAATATTAATTTAAAAAAAATATTTCTACACAATTCTTCATGATTTTCTTATTTAGTTAAACTTAAGTTTAACCACCCTTAATCTCAAAATATTCACTTTTTCATTAAATAAATATCTATAATAAATACCTATTATAACCTTGTTTATTGTTGGTAGCTCAATAAAAACTCATACAAAAATAATCTCTATCCTTGATAAATATTATGAATAATTCAAAAATATTGAATTTTTGAATTCTAATAATACCCATGTCTTTTTCCATACTTAAATAAACTCGATATCTACCTTCTTCAACCTACTCTCACAGCATAGAATCTATTGAAAATAAATCATCATATAAAATAATCATGCATTTAAAAATACACAAGAATAAACATATATAAAGATTCCAATGATTATTTAAATACTAAAACGTCAAGGCATCATCACAATAATATTCTAGATTTCATATCTAGAGATTATTCCAGTGTAGTTTTAGCTTCAAGACACAAAACTTTTTTTGAATACACTAGTTGAAAACATAAAACAAATATGATAATTGATTATGATTTTTGAAATATATCATGAAAAAACTTAAATCACATTTCAAATGTGACTTTTTACTCTTTGAATAAAAACTATATAAACATTAGATTTAATTTTGTTAACAAATAAAAAATCTAGAAACTCAAAATTTCACCTAGAAGACTCACCTAATAAATTTATAATTATATGACTGACCATGAGTTGGATAAATTGTGTGATGCTACCACACCTTCAGGATTTAATGTTTGAATCAACCACATGAAAAATTCACTTACCATATGGATAAACCATAAGAAAGTGGATCAAATGAAAGACCAAGTAAATAACTATATGGATTATCCATTATAAATTTGGGTCAACAATAAGAAAAAAAAATCACTTATTTTGAGAAATAGTCATGATTCATTTGATCGACTATACAAAAAAACATTTTTAATCAACATATTGATCACATGAACAACTCAATTGAATATGAATGGATTAACCGCATGAATAACTCTATTAATCATGAATGGATTGACTGCATTAACAAAACAACTGACTATGAATAACAAGAAACCACACATTTTTCACAACCATCAAATTCCAAAAATTCTTCAACATGATCCTGATTCCCCATTAAACTATCTTTGGAATTCATTAATTAACTCAAAAACACCTTACAATCCTCAAATAACATTTGTTAAAGTCTTCCGGGAAATAGACCACAAATTCAACCAACAGTAATTTCATAAATAAATTCAAAGGTACTTCACAGGGGTACTTCAATCTCCCCCATTAGTATTTTTTATAACTATTTCTATAATTTTCCAAAATATCTTAGATCTATTTTAAAACTTTTCAATAAATATTAGGATCATTAAATTGCATACGATATCACTTGAAAATAATTTTTCACCACATAACTATATAATGTTATGTTTTGAGACAATTTTACCCCTCAAAGATATGAAAATTGGTCAAAGTGAAATAGATAAATCCCCCTCAATTCATGAATTAATTCTCACTATTAGAAAACTCCCACATTTATCATTACCCATATCTTTAGATGAAAATGTATTGCACATTCCCAATAATAATTCCATCCCCATCAAGTAAAGTGTTCGTACACTTTTGCCTCCCTTTATCAACATAATCAAAATAATAGTGTGTGTAAATTTTCACACTCCCTTAGGAAAAAGAACAAGGATAAACATGAATTTTCATCTAAATATATTTAAATATCTCTTTTTATTTCATTTTTATAAATTCCTACAACTTAAATCTTGGTACACATATAATTAATATTTATATAACTAATTTCCACTCTTTATTTGATAAAATGGAAATTTATATCAATATTTTTGGATCTTGTGTGTGGTATAGGATTTCCTGAGGGATATATTCCACTCATATTATCATAATAAATTTTTAATTGTTTCCCAATAACCACTTTTAAATCTGTTAACTGCGCTTGCATCCACTGAATTTGTGTGAAGGAATATATATGTGTGATGTACATATCCTCAGGTGTACTCAAAGCCATAGACTGTTTCTTCTTGGTGTTTTGTCTCACAAAACTATCACCAAGGAATATGGATCCACTTGATGTAGAATTTATATTAGTGAAATACCCTTCATAATCAGTATCTGTAAAACACTATAGTTATAAGTCTGATCTTCTTCTGTACACCAAGATTCTATTGAGTGTTCCCATGATATATCTCAAAAATCCTCTTATTTTCTAACATATGAGGTTCTTTTGGATAACTTTGTAATATATCATATATATTCACTACAAATACATTTTATTCTCTGGATTTCAATAGGTACAATAGACTACCAAAAATTATTCTAAATTACGTTTGATTAACACTCGTTCTATTCTCATTTTTATTCAATTTGGTTTGAATGAAAATGGGAGTGGGTACTTCCTATAAACCTTTCATTCTAACATATGTTAACAATTAACTTGAATATTTTTTCTAATATATGAATATATAACCTACCCCCTATAAAAAATTATTCCAAAGAAATAAGTCATTTTACCAATAAATAAATCCTAAAATTCCACTTCATTTTCATTAAAAAGTATTCACGAAGATACTCTTAATCGCTTGAAAATATTATATCATCAAAATATATCATAGGAACTAGTGTACCAATGGTGTCTTCTTTCACATAATATTTTTTCAACTATTCCAATTAAAATAATTAAATTTTTAAATAATTCATACATTTATGAATACCAAGTCCTTGGAGTCTATTTCAAGCTATATGATTCTTTATTTAACTTGAACAAACCATACTTCCTTCATTATCAAGAATATACTCCTCATATCTCTCAAAAAATAATTCCTCTTCAATATCTTTATTCAAAAAAAATATTTCACATTCATTTGATAAACTCCATATTTTTTTATCTTTCACTACTCATACCATCCTGATAGATTCTAATCTTACAAATGGATCATATATTTCTTCAAATTTGAAGTCTTTTATTTTGGAGTATCCTTATAAACCAGTCGCTCTTTGTTCTTAGATCCTATTAATTTTTCATTGATTTTATTTCTAAAAACCCACTTGGTTCTTATAATATTTTTATTTTAAGGCCTTGGTGTAACATACCAAGTGTAGTTCTTTATAATTTTATCTATCTATTCATTCATACCACTAACCCACTCTTCATGTTCAACTACATGTGAAACTTATTTTGATTCAATTTTTTAAATGTGTGCAGTTTGATTCTCAACTCGAATCTTTATTCTAGTCTAGACTTTTGAATCATAGTTACCTATTATATTTTCAATATCATCATGTTTTCTTTAGACATGAATTAATTATTATATGATTATCATAATATTTATTATCATAACAAGTCTAATATAAATTAACTATTTCTAAATTCTAGACATTATTTTTATATTCAATGGGATAGTCTTCTAAATTCTGCTAACTATTAGCAGCTAAAAATCCATATGCTACTGCAAATGAACCTATAGACTTAGGCTAGTACTTAGTAATTTTAACATCATAATAATTAATGAGATTATGTACCCTTTTATTCCAACACTTATATCCACTTCCATTAGAAAGGTATTCTGTGAAAATGCCTTCATATTATTTTTATTTAAATTAATACGGATTTATACACTATATTTTTATTAAATACATGCTTCCAAATTTTTTAATTATTTCATATTGGTATTCCTTTGGAACTAAATCTCATAATTTTTCTTCTCAATCAATATCAATCATCTATTCTAAATATGGATAACATTTCACCCATATTTTCTCTATATTTTTTT
Organism: Viscum album; assembly: GCA_963277665.1. NCBI lineage: Eukaryota > Viridiplantae > Streptophyta > Magnoliopsida > Santalales > Viscaceae > Viscum > Viscum album. The sequence continues at coordinate 1,219,504,002 of OY728131.1, read as the reverse complement.
TGAATGTTCGTGCCCATAAAACTTTGCCTTTCCATTTCAATAATGCTTCATTTTTTCCTCTATGTTCTTTTGTGGAGTGTAGGAACTGCTGAATTAATATTTAATTCTATTTTTTACTAAATAATTCTAAGATTAATTTCATGTACATTCCCTACCATTATTTGTTCTCAAATTAAAGATGTACACTCTTAGGGATATCTCTAATTATCTTCTAAATATTTTGATCTAGTTTAATTTATGAGACTTGTGATTCTTAAACGTTACTATTTTTATATGAGTGAAATCCGCAATGAATGTAATGAAATAAAAATCACCTCGGGTAAACTAATTTATCATTGGACCATTTATATTCAATTGAATGAGTTCAAGTGGCCTTAATGGTTGTATCTACACTTTTATATGTGTTGATTAGACCATCTTCCACTTTCTATATTGTTTAAAAAAATCAATTTACCTTTTCCCTTATTGAGGGTCTCTTAACTTGTCATGATTTGAAATTTTTTGTAAACTCCTTTGGCCAAGGTGGCCAATTCTCATGTACCAAAATTCATTTTCTTCTTTTTTCACTCATGTATCATAACCTCTTTGGATTACCAATTTAGAATAAGTTTCTGCTCATTATTTATCCTCTCTTGATGAAACTTTCATATTAAATTTTTTTATGAAACATGGGGTTTTTTTAAATAAAAATCCATTGTCCTCATCACACAATTTTTTTATACTTAATAAATTATGCTTTAGTCCTTACACATAAACAACATTATTGAAGTTAATTTTATTTTCTTTAATATTAATTGAACTAATGTCCTTAATTCTCAGTGACTTATATTTCCAAAAGTCATTGCTCCTCTATAATGCTTTTAATGATATTTAAGAGTTTTTTATCACCTAACATATGTAAAAAATAGCCACCAACAAGATCCATGGATTTCCTCTCTTAATAACATTCAAAGAAACTTCAATAATAAATCATTTTTCTCCTTGATCTACCATAATTTTTACTTTACTATTTATATTATAGGGAATTTTTCCAATAATGATTGTCATAAAATAATCATTAGTATGACCCTATTTATCACATCTCTCATATACTTAATCGAAGTATTAAAATATATTCTATTTGGGTGGGAAAAATGTTTCAATGAAATTAGTTTGCTTCCTCTATGTGTATCTCCACATATTATCATAACTTATCCCCATTTCATCATATACACTTCTGAGTAAAGATATATTTTTCATCATGAATATGAACTATGGAAAAAATACCATAACACTAGTAGTACCCACTAAATATGGGACTTCTTTAGTAATGAGATTTTTTTATAAATGTTTATATGACTATACTAGAATTCATGAAACTCTATTATCTATTGTAGAGATTGTATATATAGATATTTATTCTCTTCCCTATGTGAAATAGAGTGTTTTTAATCACCTTTATTTACCCATATATGAATTTATTTTGAATTTGGAATACATTGTTATTAAAAATAGGTTTATAATTAGACATATCAGCTGAGGTTTTGAACTACTGCTTTGAGTTCAAATTTTCAACAAAATTTTATGACTCATCTTTGATCTTCAGGTTTCTTTTTATAATAATAATCTATTATTATATTCAATTATTTTTCATCTTGTAGGTATTTTTCATGAGTCCTCCTAATGCCCTCATCTATCAAATTGAGTTTCTAGTTATGTTTTTTTTCAAAATATTGTCATTTTCTATATCTTTAATATTGAAATATTAAATTTCTTCAAAATAAGTAGATTCTTTCTTGATAAATTCATCATGATATTTATCCTTCATTTCATGCTCCTTCTATAAGATTTCAATTTATTTATTCAGTTTCTTATTCTTCTCTATACAAGCTTCTATTTCAGATTTCATAAAAAGTTACATGTAAGAAACATCATCTTCATCAACTATGTTACTATAAAATTCTTAACATATTACTATAAATTCCATTAAATTTTTTAATTTATTATCACCTTCTTCATTTTATTTGCTAAAATAATAGATTTCATCCTCTTCCTTTTTACATAATTGATTTATTATTTTTCTTCATGAGAATTTCTTCTTATTCTCAACGAACTTTGCATCATATTTTGTGTTTTTTATATCTTTTATATTGAATTTTATCAACATGAAGATCATACTATCCATTTTTATTTTTATAAAAGTAATGGAAAATGGCCAAAATCACCAAAACGGAAGCATTTGAGTTGGATTTTACCTCTGTATTTTCACTTTCATTTCTTATAATGCCTTTAGATAAGGGTCATGATTCTCTTATGTCTATCATTTTCACTTTTTTTGTCACTAGGTTCTTCATAAAATTCATCTTTTATCTTCATATTCCTCATGGTTTTAAATTCCATTTCATCTTTAGGTTTATTTTTATATGTTTGATCCTTTATCATATCATATTCAATTAGAATATTGTTTCTCACATTAAGGGAAAGATCGTATATATCTGATAGAGATAATATATAAAGATTAAACCTATCTAAAAAGTATCTTATAAAATTTTTAACAATAGTATATTATCCTTGATTCACACAAAATTATATGATGTTACTAATAATTTTATTCACTCTTATAAAGAATTCATCAATTTTTTCATCTTTAGTTATCTTATAGTCTTCAAATTGACTTATCTAGATTTATAAATGAGATTATTTGACCTTAATATTTATTTCAAATGTTCTCTCAAGATTATCCATTATTTCCTTTTTATATTTATAATCCCATCTCTTTGGTGGATAATGTTTTACAATAAGGCCCTAGAATTGAATTTCTTGGATTCCTATCAAGGTAAAAGTTTATTTTATCAGTAAATTTCATTTGAGAACTTCTATCAAATAATGAGAAACCATATTGTAACTATATCAACAACTTTAAGGTCAAGAGATAAGATAAATGGAAGAATCATATTCTTACATGAATAGTTGTTCTTACCATCAAAGGTTGGAATCCTCTTATATTGACCACTTTTATATTATCCATAAAATATTAATTAGGGATCTTATATAGTAATCTTAATCACTTTGATAGCACTTTAAATTACCCAAATAACTGATATAGAATTTTTAATAGGGTTAAATATGTGGTGGTTTTATTTTATAATTTACTTTTATTATATATAATATTTTCAACCAAGTTATGTCATGGTCCACTCAATATGTTTACATAGTATTTCCCATAAAATGTGAATAAGTAAACAATAAAAGGCACATGAAAAACCATGCCACAAATGACTCACTAAATTTTTATAATCAAATACAAGTGCATAGGCTTGGTATCATCATGTAGGCTTGTTCATCAGAATACCAATAGGTTTTACACAACATTCAATTGTTTATACAATGATGAAAACAAGATGGGAAAGACCTATTGAGTGTATGGTTTCTTTAGTAATTTTTTATTATCTTACACTTGAGCATTAAATATAGATTGAATAATCTTCTCACTCAATAAAATATTAGATGTTGATATATATATTGAAATTCAGAATCGGTTATGATTCTACTAAATAATTGAGCACTCAAAGAAGATCAAAGATTCTAAACTTCATTTTTTAGTATCCTTATCTCTTAAAATTTTTCAATGCTATATTTTGATGTAATCTCTCAGTTTATGTTTTCTATCATCATTACATCCATATATTGATCAAATTGTAAATTCAAAAAATTAAATATAATTTAGTGATAATCATTTAAAATTGATCATTCTAGACACTTAATTCAATACAAATATACTAAATAATCCTATATTATTTTATCATTTAGTTAAACTCAATTTTAAGAACCCATGATCTAAGAATATTATCTTTTTCATTAACTACATTTCTATTAAAAAATACATCTTCTTCCCTTGTTTTTTCAAATAAAATCAATATAATCTCATTCTAGAATCTTCTCTAACATTGATTAATATTTATAATAATTCAAAAATAGTGAATTTGTGTATTCTAAGAATATTGATGCCTTCATTCTTAATGAAACAAACACAAGCCCAAATTTTTTCAATCAACCCACACAATATGGTAGATCTTGAAAATTACTCGGTATCTCAAATAATCATTCATACAAAACTCAACAAGAATCTTTTCATAACAATATGTCAGTGATTACATGGGCTATCAAATATAAGGGCATTATCACATTAATATTTTATATTTGATATCTGTAGAATCCTAACAAATAGTTTTAAATTTTATCTATATAGTAACTTCTCAAATAAACCAACTTAGAAAATCAAACAAATATGAGAATTGATTTCCTTTTTCAAAATCACTCAGGAAACAACTATAATAACACTACAAATGTGATGTTTTACTCATTAAATAATATATTAAGAAATGTAAAATTTAATTTATTTAAAAAATACAAAATATCTAATCTCAAAATTTCTCCTAGTTTACTCTCTAGAAAAAATATTAAGTATGTGACTAATCTTGATTTATATCAACCATGTAAATATAACACACCTTCTAGATCGATCCTGGGAATCCACTATAAAAAATCACTTAACATATTGATTTATTATAAGATAATGGATTGAATACATGAACAAATAAATAACTGTATGGATAGACCATATGAAAATTAGATGAACCTAAGAACACCTCACTTACTATGAATATCAAATATGAAGGATTGGATAAATTATATGAAAGAATCACTGACGATAAACATATAAAACACATAAAAACTCAATTAACTATAAAATTATTCACCACATAAATAACTAAAATAATTTTAAATGGATTGACTATAAGAATAAATCAAAAATCATAAAGGTTAAGTAGCCGCACATTTTTCTCAATCTGGAAATTTGAAACTTTCTTCAACATGAGATATGTCCTCCTTAAATCATCTTTATCCTTCTTAAATCAACTTAAAAACATATTAGAAAACTCAAATAACTTTTTCAATGTCTTCTAGAAAGTTAAAAACAAATTAAAATGAATATTAACTTTATCAACAAATTCGAAATTACTTCATAGGGGTATATTATAAATATCTAGCCTTAGTGTTTACAAAAATAAATCCATGAAAAATAAGATTTTAAAATCTTTCCATGAGATACTCATGTGTAACTAAGCCTGAATCATTAATATACATTGTTTCATGGCTCGTTTATGTAACATATATGCTATAAGAATAACCTAACATTCACCAGAAGTCTTCACAATCATGATGATCCATTTATTAATATAAATTTTGTCCTAGGATTCATGAGAACTACCCTTGAAAAGGAAGGCTATAGGGTGTTGTGGATAAAATTATTAGGTAAAATCCATTATCATTATCCCTCCCAACTGGTCACCTCTAAGACACCCCAGACTCACGCTCTCAAGTCTGATGCCAAAAACAATGTATTTTTTCTAAATAAAATAGTGTAAATAACTTGGAAAAATATATAGGTTGTGTATCACTCAGGTATAATTTTTTGAGGATTTGTAAAAAAACATAAAAAAACTCTCTAATTCAAATACATATTTTTTGAAAATCTAAACTATTTTAATATAACACAACCTCTTCTTCGTCTAATTATCATTGTTGATAAATATCTCTTATACAATTCTTACACAATTATATTCCCTTTGAAAAAAAAATTAAAAATTAGGGTGAGTAAAAAACTCAGTAAGTGGTTTAAAAATTTATGAATCCATTTTTTCCAAAAATAATAAGAAACATTCTTTAAAAATAATTTCTTCAAAATAAAAAAAATATTAAAATAATACATTTTCTAAAAATAAATTTTCCCTTAAAAAATATATAAATTTTTTTCCAAAAAAAAAATTCAAGAACATATAGTTGTTTGAAAACACTTTTAAATATTAAAACCACTTTTCATAAAACAAATATGTAGAATAAAACTAATAGAATCACTTATAAATAAAACATTAGTAACCAAATGAATAATTAAAATAAGTTCTTCAAAATAATCCTGTGATTTAATAGAAAAATATTTCCCAATCTAAAAAATATTAAGGCCACTTGGAACATTGAAGGTTTTATATGGCCTACTCTTCATTGAGTGTTGCGTTCAGTTAAAAAATACTCACCAGGTTTATAAATTCCAAGCACCTAATTTTAATAAAACCTTTGATCTTTCCCTTTTTAACAAGTGTTTTCAATCATATCTTTAAAAAATAAATAATGGATGCATAAATATAGAGAATTATATATATATATATGAACATATATATGTATATATTTGTTTAAGAAGTAACAAAGGATAATTTTTTTGACTAAGATAATATAAAACATACATGAATATTGAATCTAAATGATTAATGTATATAAAAATAAAATTCTAGACATGGGAAACATCCATGATAATTAAATAAAACTATTATCACATGAAATTATTAATTTAAAATAAAAAAATGATTTTTGAAAATAATTTATCATGTAATAATGAATAAAACATAAAATAATAACATTAAAATAGTTTTACCTTTATAAAGAGGGTTTCAGAATAAAATTAAGGATTAAACATTATTTAAAAACATAATAGGTGTTAGAGGAAACCATAATATATAAATTAAAATATTTTTCCCTTACATAGTGGGTTTTTGAAAAAAACATGGAAATTGAATTTGAAAATATTTTCCCATTACAAAGAAATTTTAGAAGAAAATGTTTATGATGACATTTAAATAAAAGAGGGGAATATATAAACATTTTAAAACTAGGTTCCGAGAAATTATTTCCCTTACTCAAAATTAAAATTAACCTTTGATTTGAAAAAAAAAATTAAAACATAAACCTATAATTTGAAAATATAGGTTCCCCTTATATTAGACTTCTAACCAAACTTTTATGGAATTCACCTAATTTAAACTGTGCTGAACTCCCTTCCCTAAATACTAAACTCACACTCACACTATCTCCAAAACCATAGCAACTCATGTATTTTTATCAGGGAGTCTGGTAGAGAGTTTTTTGTTGTAGACCCTAAGGGGAGGCTCTTATTTATAGGCCCAATGTTTAATAAATCAGTATATAATTTATTAAATTAATTTATATAATATTTTTTTAAACACTCTTTGGTAAGACTTCCAAATAGTGGTTGTTTTATCAAATAATTTTTCTTACCCATTAAGAAAATTGATGTTTTGTTTTTGTTCAATTTTTATTTTCTTTATTTTTTTCATTCCCTAAATCTTAAGGCCCTTTATATTATATATATATATATATTACTATATTTTCATCATTCTTAAACTATTAAGGAACTTTATTGGTTTTATATATATAACATATATAACATATATATATATAACAAGTATTTATAACATATACATTTTCACATGTCTATATAACATATATAAATATATTTCCACATATGTATGTACATATATATATAATATATATTTTTATATTATTTTTATATATTAAATGTTCCCACACCATCTATCTATATATATATATATTCTTATTTTTTAACACATCACACACACACACACACGTTTGTGTATTTTTTTTATTTGACAGAATCATATGTATATATATGTATATTTATTTATATATATATATAATTTTTTATTATTCCTTTTCCATTTTCATTTATTTTTTTTATTCAATAAATTTATTATATATAGATATATATTGATTATAATTATATATATGTATATATACAGGTCATATATACATATATATATTCTTTGAATACAATTTTATGACCTATTTTTTATAACCATAATATTAATTTTTATTGTCAATTATATGTATGAATATATATAAACATAAATATATGTATATTATGGTATATGGTAATTCATTCATTTTACTACAGATATATTACATAATTTATATATCTTACATATATATATGCATATATATATATATATATATAATTAAATTCACTTAAAAGTATTCCATTTCATATATTTATATCTCAAATAATATTATAAATTCTATATACCTTATATTAAATTATTATTTTCATATAGCATATTAAGTATATCACTTTTCTAAACAAAATTATCTAGTTTTAATTTTAACAACCTAATTCTATATATCTTGGTATATTCATCTAAAATTATTATTTTATTTTTCTAGATGAATGTCAAATATGTTTAATTTAATAAAAATATTTTTATTCCCCGAATTATATATAAAACACACACACATATATATATATTAAGATAAAAATTATCATGAAAAATAAAATATTAATTTTTAAAAATAACATTATAAAATATGGTTTTATTAATAATTATATTATTTATCAAATAGAAAAAAAATAAATTATATATATCATAAAACATAGGTCGTTACAACCTCCACCTCCCACTAACATGATATGGAAAACACCCAACTAATTAGGTTCTACTACCTGGACTACCAAAGTAGTAGTAGGGGAATACTCAGCCTAACCCTCCTGAACATATGGTGGCATAACAGGAATAATCCTGACTTTGGGAGTATCCATGCCCTGGACATGCAGTTGCACCATGAGATGTCAATGACGTGGAATTATCAGAAGTTCAAAATGTATACTTAGACATTCTATTATGAGATAAAATAATTAAAAATACTTATGTATTTAATAGGCACACATGCACGTATTGATTCGAAGAACAAAACCCTAGAGGCCTACCCACAACCACTAGTCACAACTATCTATCACTTACCCAAGGCCTAATATCATGTCTTTGGTACCTAAACATTAGTCACATTAATAAGAAGAAACAATATAGTCTTGATAAGGTAAAATTAATTAAATTTCACTAATGATGTATCTAGGAAAACATAGAATATATCACTATTATCATTTAATTAATTTAAACCTACATCAATCATAATCAAACCAAGCATTTGACATGTGAACTTGCATGCCTGCATATAATTCATAAACTCACCCACCCTTACCAATCCGGATAAGATAAAATCCCATAACCCTTAATAGCACAACAATACTAGAGGAACAATATGTAACTATGACATCACAACCAATACAAAAAAATCATTTCCCTTGTAACTTGGTTTTCCACTATACAGGCATTGTAGAGACACAGGTATATCTTATTACCTGAGTACCGACTATCTTATCTCCATCATACCAAGCCCTATAAAATAAGTCAAATAAAATGGGATCTGATTCCATTTTGGACATATGTCATGAATCATTGATTAATAGATGGAGGGTTATATGTTCTTATGTGTGACCCCCCGTATGCAAGAGGTTGTCGATTAGTGGTGAGGGACTAAATGAAACCATGGGGAGATTATTCCATAAGTATCAGATAACCACCAAATAACAAGAATAATAATAATAAAGGAAAGTAAAAAAACACTTATATTAGAAGCAATCATAACATCATCTCATGAAATATGAAGAGATCATACAATAACTAGTACATCAAGTTTAGAAAACCCATATAAAGTGGATAAATGTATATACCAATAGTAAAAAAAATAAATGAGGAATCATCAAAAAATATCTTATAGCATGTCCCAGTATTTACTCAATCCCATCGATGGGCATCCAATCAGTATTCCGACATAGGGTCATTAACCTTTTCTAAATCCCTGATCATAAATTTTGAAAATGCATTAAGATGCATGCGCAAGGTATGAGTATAAACCTAGTAATACCCTTCTAATGGGCCCATAGCATAAGTGTAGAAATGAAATAAAGGTGTATTCATTGATAAAACTAAATAAATAAATAATTTAAATCCCTATTAGGTCATCATGTACTAACCAAGTTTCCATGAACTCTTAGCCATACCTGCTACAACCCCATGCTAGATGTAATTTTTCGTTGGGATCTCAGTGAAAGTCAAAACAAAACATAACCCATGTTTTATCACTCAATAAAAAGCCTCATCAATCACACATGACTTGTACCATCTCACTCAAGGGAGGTCACATCATGTCTTAAGCTATACTTTATCACTAAATATGGGGCCAGACCTTATAAATCATATAGTAGGAAATGGAAAAATTCTCTCAAAAGAAACACCACAACCATGGTAGCTAATAATATGAACCACTAAACCATTCTAAAATTCCATTCAAACCACAAATTATCCTAAAATTATCCCAAAAAAATCATTTCTCTGGATAGACAACCTTATAATCGCCTATGGAAAAGCTGAAATTATGACTTAACCAAGTCATAAACCCATCACACCCTATCTTAGGGGTCAACCAAACCTATAATAAACCACCTATTTACTTTTATACCACAAGAAAATAACTTATATGTCCATACATGCACCCAAATACAATTTGATACATACAATTTTATATGAAATCTATAAAATGGTAAGTAATTCATACATCAAATGTGATGAAGCTCAATCACCAATTAATGTCACCTAGTTCAATCCTAATGAATTAAAACAATAAAATAAACCCTAAAAATATAAAATTAGGGTTATAGAAAGTGTAAATTATAGATAGGGGGAAAATGATTCATCTAGGTCATCGAAAATCTTAGACTCATCGTGATAAACCTTCTATAACAAATGGAAACTCAAACCATCTAGAGATAATGTTAGAGAACCCAAAATCTCCAAGGAGAAGGATGTGAAAATTGTCTATAAAAAATATTGTCAAGGTTTTATCTATGGAATGAACTAGGGGCTTTAATATGAAAACCCCTAGATAGGTGGCCTAACCCTCTACTATCAGCAACATAGTGCATCCTAAAATGGTTATAACTTGATTAGTAAGAGATAGAGGACCCCCTCCTCTTTTAAAACATTCACGATATAACTTCCATGTGTCATGTTATAATCACCTACAGACTATAGAACTATAGATTTAGGCCCAATCTAGTCTTCCAAAAATCACTCTTGAGCCAACATAACACCCAATGTATTTAAAACTCAATAAGATTGATTAGAATAAATAAAATTTAAATGTAACACACCATGAAATTCATTAGGAGTCAAATCTACCTTAGTTATAGGTAGCTTTTTCTCTTCTTAGTATAAGAGTGAAAATAAAATAAACCTCATATAAAAATTTTATCATATTCACATCTCAATTATTTGATCTTTGATATTTTATTAGGTTACTACATCTGATGAAAAACATACAAATCTATAAAACTAACTTTGTTCCCAAGAATCGTTATACACCCCTATTCAAAATCCATGTACTATAGATATTTCTTAAACATTAACATATCAAAGTAAAACTACTAACTAAATACCCTTTTAATATAATACCATGAATGATCCTCACACAAATTAATTTTCTTCTCTATCTTCCACGACTTATATTTCAACATATATAGCATGTATGTAATAAAATCCACCTTTTAATACTCAAGGTACAGAGGAACTGGATGATTCATTTTATTATATCAAACCAATCATTTTATTCCTCAACCCCATCATCACCATTGAATAGATAAATATTCCACCTATTAAACTTTGGGGTATGATTCACTTTCTTCAATCAATACTAGTCTATATCTCTTTAAATCTCATTGATAGAATGAACCAATGAGTTCTAGTGCCTTAGGACATCGCATGTGTTCCCATATCATTACTCACAAACATGATATTTATATATATCCATCTATAAAATGAAAAAAAATCATCAACCAAATGACCACATAACTTATTATTTCTAGTATATTCAATAGTATAATAATTTAAAAAAATATTGAATCAAATATGAAATATCTTCAACACTTTCACATTATAATTCTTTTTGTAAATGGATCTATTTTCTTTCCTCTCACGTTTCCTTTATAATTTTAAATTTTTTTAAAAAAGAAACAAAATAACTTTTAAAGATATATATTTAATATTTTCTCAAAAATAATATCAAAACTAGGAGTTACATGAAATATTTTTCAAAACTAATCCAAGGAAAAATAATTATTTTAAAAAATCAATGAAATTTTATGTTGTCTTCATCCATGTATATAATTATACATAGACACAATACTGATAGGTCAAATATTTTCATATATTTCACAATAAATTTTAATTTTTTAAATCTAAAAAATATTTTAATTTAAGGGTAATTGTCACATGTTTGGATTAAAGTAATAGTTTAGGGATTTATTATGTGACTTTTTTAAAACATAGTTTTTAATTATTTTATATATATTTTGAATTATAATAAAAAAATCATGCACATAATTTTTAATTTTTTAACAGTTATATCTTATGGATGAGGTTTTTTTATGAAATCAGAATGGTTCTATTCATTAAAGTAGAAGTTTGAAAGTTATTTGGATAAGTCTGGATACATTGTGCATAAATGAAAAGAAATGGAAAATTATTGGAAATATATGTCACTGTGTATATTATTCATGAACTATACATCACTCACATGGAATTCATTTGAACTCTATGTCTCACACATACAGTTTCCTGCTTCCAAGTCATAGTGAGGTTTAGAGTTGTTTGGATCAATGTATAGTACAAGTGAAATATCCTGGGAGACTGGTTGGGAAACTCTCTATGGAACTCTATATGGGATTATAACTTGGAAACTTTATGTGTAAATATATGTGGGAGTCTTCCTTTTTGAAATATATTTGTAACTCTCCATGGAACCTTATATTGGGGTCTTCATTTGGGAACTCATCACTAAGAAGTAATTTTTCTAAAAAAATTGGGCTCATCCTAAGAAAATAATGGGTGAACAGAGAGGAAATCCAAGGAACATCTATTAGAATGGATTTTATTGATCTATATATGACACATAAAATATGATATGAAATTTTGATCTTAATATCATTTTATTTTTGGGAGGTGGAGTGAGTAATCACTATTTATCTATTCGAACTCATATTCATAAACATGATAAATGATGACGTTGAAGACCATTTTCTCCACTTGTATAGCTTATGTTTGATGTATTCACCTTCCATGATTACCACCATTCCATATATTACCATGTATAAGATAATGAGGATTATCATACACTATTTTACATGTAATAATTTCATTTATTCACATGTGTCTTTGATTATCGAAGATATCATGTGATATTTCCATGGTAGATGACAGATTAAGGAGAAGAAGTGGAAAGTTTAAAATATAAATACCATCCAAGTTCTTCATAATGATTTGATTTTTTTAATGAAATATTTATGTGATATTGAATAATATATCATTTTGATTCTAAAGTATAGGTATGTTTTTATAAATAAAGGAGAAGGTTACGGTGAAGGGGGTGAGTGAATACACTATGAAATTTGTCTAGAAGTTTAACCACTTTTAGAATAGTTTTATTATGTATTTTTTTATCCTTATATTCTTTAATCACATGTTATGTTTTTTAATAAGTTATTCTGTATATTTATCTAAACTTATTTATCTATTATGTATTTCGATCTCCCTTCTCATTGTGATCTCCCATACTCATGATAATAACAAACTAACCTGAGGAATCTCCTTAGGGGTGAATCTAGTGTTTGAAACCAATTCTTTATAAATTTATATTTAAAATTTATTATCTTATTTGGTTCAAATAAAGGGTTTCCAATAGTGATAAAATTTACCCTCACTATTTTTATCTAAGTAATAACATCTTAATATTCACTATTATCCCTTTGGTGAAAGAGGTGGTAGTACAATGTTCTTGTTTGTCATGGAGTGCATTTTATATCCATAATAGAAGAAAAATATTATGATACAACATATTAAATAGTTTTTTCATAAATTATATATTAAACTAATAGTTATACAATAAATGTTTTCCTTGTATAATTTTATTTGGAGTATTTACTTTATTACCTAACTACATTAATCCTCATTGTATTTCATTTCTTTATTATTTTCCAGTATTTCACTCATATTCTCAACCACCACTTATTTTTATCAATTTTCATAAAACATAGATATAGAAAAAATATAATATGTTATTAGAGGTATTGTGTGACTAACTACAAAAGATCCTCAAGAGAGATGATTATGGTCAGCCACTATGTTATAATAAATAAATAAATAAAATATTTTTTACCACCTATTAAATAGTGTTTTAAAAAATCAAAACCATTTTAATGGATCCATTTATTCATTCACACAATAATTTTTTTCACATTTTGTAGATAATTTTCTATGTTTTCATAAATTCGAAAAAAATAAAATAAAAATATAGTCTCAGTATATTTAATTGTATAATATTATTTTTGGACTACAAACTCTCATGTGACATCATAAGAAGTAATTTTTTTATAATAGAGAATCATGGTTTTGAGGGATTAGAATAGAGATATTGGATATGAGAATCCAGGTTAAAATTTTAAATAACTATCTCCTTGCTTGTCAGGAGAATTATCTAGAGAAACAAGAACATGAACCAATGGAAGAATATATTTTCCCACTCATCTTTTCGATTAAAGAACCTAAGGAAGATAAGAAGGAGTTACTTAAATAATTACTATCATCAAACCTCACTTTTTCATTTCTATGAAATATTGTAAAAGAAAACATGTCATCTAATGTAAATATTGGTGACTAACAAAACTTGGATGAATGTTGTAATTATTTTTAAAATGTTATTTTCAACATTATAATCCCATATTAGAAGAATAATATTTAAAGGCATTGTCATGGGAACTTTCAAATGATGTTCAGTTTAGGGTTACTTAGGTGCTGCAGAATGGATGACTAAGGTCATCTCTCAAAGAAGGAAGTAAATTTAACAACATACTAAAGGTATTTTGAAAAAATAATAAAAGGAAATAATAATACTAAATAAAAGTATGGGGTTTTTTATTGTTTATAATTATATAAGAATTTTTCTGGAAGAAGATTGCATTTTTTTAATTTTGAAATAAAAATTGATTAACAAAGCACAACGAGAAGATATTTTTTTTGAAAACTATTTTTAGAAATTGTAATTGATCTAACTATAACTTTTAATTTACTTATTAATAATTGTGATTTAAATTAATATCCACTTAATTATGATCCCTTAATTTGATAACCCTCAAAACCTAAGAAAGTTAACTTGACCACAAAGATAAAATTACTTAAACCCTAGACTAGCTTCGGAACACGCAATAGCAACACCCTGCTTTGATTGATGTTCTAGAGTTAGATTATGGTCAATGGTTAATTAAATCACATATCCTCTCTGTAAGTGAGGATTAATTGAGTTTAATCATTATATTTTAACTCTACAAACTTACCTTGTGTGGTCTTGTATTACTGATTAAGTTTGTGCTCTCACAATTTACACAAAATATCAACCTCACATGATTTGTGATTATTGTTCAATTTATTAATTAGTTTCATTTAAATTGAAAACTAAATTAATATATCATATTAAGTTAATTACATTAGCTCATTGATTAAAAATAAATGAATGAAGAAGGTAAGAGGTAGATCTATTACTAAGAAGACTACTCTTCCATGGGCAGAGTTGTCATTGTGGAGACGTTTTGCATAAGAAATGGATTGAAAGATGAAGAACCAATCTCATATCTACTATTATATTATATCCCAAGAATAAAAATAACAAGATTAAAACAGAATAAAATAGACGATTTATTGAAAAAAATCACGTTACAAGAAAAAAACAAGGAAAAACAAAGAGGAGGTGGGAGAGAAGGGCCTTCTCAAAAGAGAACTTTGCACAATGACTTACTTCTTCCAAGGGTTGGGAGGTGTTCCCAAGAGACAAATTTTCGTCCAAACCATCCCAATGACTCTACCAGCCCTCCCAAAGAGTTAAAAACCCATTTAAATAGATTTTTTTAGTACTAGAGTTACATATCTTTTTTAAGTGTGAAAATGAAAACTCGGCCAGATATTTTATTCCAAGTTTCACCTCATAGTTTACCTCCAAAACGTAGGCATTTTCCGGCCTTATAGTAATATTATTTGTTCATAATTATTTACCTGAGATTACCTCCAAATTTGGGCTCAATATAAGTCTAGATGAAGAAGATAAGGCCCAAATAGTAAAGTGGTGCCCATCCGGATGGTTCTGTCTAACTTTGTCTTCATAGCCCATTTACTCCATTAAAATGCACGATCTAGCTCCCATGTCCTAAATAGAATTTGTATCTCATTAATTCAAGAACACTGTTACAAGATTTTATGTCAAAATATTTTACATAACAATTTTTATGCCTGAAATACTATAGTGAATTTTAAAAGGGTAAAACTGGAATTTTCATCAAATTCTCAAATGAATGATCTAATCCCAAATATTTTTCAATTGATCATATTTTTCATAATGTGAGGAAATTCTATCATTTATTATCAATAAAATTGTGTTTTATCAACTCCCCCACACTTACCCTTTTTCACTCCTGGGAAAAACCTCATATCAAGTAAACATCAATATCAAATCAAAACAAATTTTAAAACACATATCCTTGAGATCCAACAATTCCACACCAAGAAACAAAAGATATAATTCCTCATAAAAAACCATTATTTCAAGTTCTCCATTTATATCATTCTATATATTTTCACTTTTTTTATCCTCCCATGCACAAAACACTTACCTCAATCGAATTTTCTCTTATCACACAAATGTCAATTTTTTGCAATGTATTTCTCATACAAACTAATAAAAGGGTCACCATGGGATTGATAAATTCCTACATCACCACCAGATGTGATTAAAGGACATATTTTTGTCATGAGTAATTTTCAGGGTTGTTTTGTGGTTGGCAGGATTAATATGTGAAAAATTATGAGGCTGAATGAGGAGGGATTGAATCTTTTTGAATCCAAATTGCATTAATCTAATTTTCACTTTAATATGTTCTCCCCATCAATACCCATAACATCAATTCATTTTCATCATCATGAAAAATAACGGAATTTTCACACCATTCAACATTTCAACAATAACAATGCCAATCTTCTCAAACATGATTTTCTTGAAATCTTCTAATAGGCACAACTTTATATCTCTATTAGAAGCTCCAAAAAGACACAGCTTCACTTATCATGAATGCTCTAGAAAAGGAACTGCTTTCAATATGATTATTTTCTTCAGCAGAAAACACATCTCTTTATAATTTAATTTTCCACCCAAAATATCACAGAATCGGGTAGCACAACACAAGACAGTTTCCCCCACACTTAAGTTCAACTAGATTATGCAATTTCACTTCAAGAGGTGGTTGGATAGAGAAAATTGGGTTGTAATGTGGCTAACCTAATAGGTTGTTCATGGATTCTAAGGGATACAAGGATTAAATGTTCAAGCTAGGACATTATAATAAAGTATTCTTTGAAATATGGGATTTAATACCAAACAAATGCCTCAATCATTTAAACAGAAGTACCTCAAACGCTCAAGTTTTGACATGAATAAATCAAATTCTGGTTAAATCAATAATGGTTTGGTTCTATAAAGAAATGAGGTAAATGTAAATAATATTAAAATAATTGTTTATAAGCCTCATAGGAAAGTGATTTCAAATATAAAGATAGTGAGATGTGTCATGGGATTCAAAATTCAGTGTACTTTTCATGAAATTACTAAAGATGTGAACTTGAAAAAAAAGTTATTTTCAGCATTCATTTAAGCTCGGTTTCATGGGAAAAATTATTTCACTTATTGATATATATTTTAAAATGGTCATGAACACCATTTCAGACGCACACAAAACTAAAAAATAAACACACAAAATTTGAAATGCACAATTTTTTTTGAAAATCATTTAAAAATAGAAAAACAATTGAAATTACTAAACTAAAAGGTTCCCACCCCCACCCTTAAAATATTACATTATCCTCAGTTTTAACCCATTAGATGATATATTCACATGAAATGTATAATTTTAAATTGGAAAAAGAATAAAAAAGTGAAAGGTTTAGGAACAGCTTGATATGCTCAAGTGATGATGGGGTCATGCAATGTGATAAAATCCACTGCATCAGTAGGAAGTCTCTCAATGTATTTCTTCAAATGTTACCCATTGACTGTAAAGATCCTTCCAGTATTCTCTTGTGTGATCTCAACTGCACCATAAGGAAAAAACGTTAGTCACAACATAAGGACCTAACCACCTGGAATGCAACTTACTAGGCATCAACTTCAGTCGTGAAATATCGAGTAGGACATTCTCTCCAACATGAAATTCTCTTTTCTATATCATTTTTTCATGAGATAATTTTGATCTTCCTTGTAGAGCCTTGAGTTCTCATATGAAGACAATCAAATATCCTCAAGCTTTTAAATTTTTAGCTTCCTTTGGATTCCATCTTGGACCAAATCCATGGTTCATTTCTTTATAACCCAATAAGCTCGATGCTCAACTTCCATATGAATATGGAATGATTACCCAAAAACAATCTGGAATGAGGATATACAGAAAGGAGTTTTGTATGTTGTCATATATTACCATAGTTCATCATCAAAGCGCTTGCTCCAATCCTTCTAATTTGGATGCATAGTTTTCTCCAAAATCTGTTTCAACTCATGATTTGAAACCTTAGCCTGGCCATTTGTTTGGGGGTGGTATGGTATTGATGTTTTGTGTGTCACCCCATACTTCTGAAGGAGGGAAGCCAAATTCTGTTTGCAGAAGTGTGTCCCTTGGTCACTGATGATGTCATTTGCTACTCCAAACCTGCAAAAAATCTGTGCTTTGAAAATGTCCACAACAACATGAGAATCATCAATTCTGGTAGCCTTAGCCTCCACCCATTTTCTCACATAATCAATAGAAACCAAAATATATAAGAAACAAAATGAACTAGTAAAAGGACCCATAAAATTGATGCCCCATAAATCAAAAAATTCATAGAATGGTATGGGTTGTTGGGGCATCTCGTGTCTCCTAGAAATGTTTAATGTGTGTTGGCAACATGAGCACAACTTACAAAACACATGGGAATCATGGAATAAGCTAGGACAATATAATACAGAGTCCAAAACTTTCCTAACCATCCGTTGGGGACCAAAGTGTCTACCACAAGAAATTGTATGACAGAATTGTAGAATAAAATCAAACTCATGATCAAGAAAAACCTCCTAATAAATTGGTCACTACACATGCGCCATAAGTAGGGATCATCCCACACATAAAATATAGAATCACTCTTTCACTTTTGGACAAGATGTTTCTTAAAATTTTCCTGGATTTCGGATGTAACAAGGTAGTTCCCTAAATCCTCATACCAAGGATGCATACCTGAGATGGAATAAAGATGCTCATCGGGTAAAGTGTCTCAAAGTGGTACATAGTGCAAGATGTCATCCTATAGTGTGTGAGTAAGCCTACTCATGTGGTCCACCACCAAGTTTTATGACCCCTTTTTGTTCTTTATCTCAATTTAAAATACTTGAAGAAGGACCATCCATCAGATTAGCCTGTGATTTGCATCTGGCTTCTTCAAGAGGTACCTCAGAGCTGCATGGTCAGAAAAAAACTACTTTAGAGCCCAGTAAATATGAACGGAATTTATCTAAAGTTAATATAACAGCAAGAAACTCTTTTTATGTGGTTGTGTAGTTTTATTAGGCTTAATCCAGTTTCCTCGATACATAGGCAAGCACATGTGAATATCCCTCCACCCTCTGAGATAAGACAGCTCCAACCGCGAAGTTAGAGGCATCACACATAAGCTCAAAAGGAATCTCACATCGTGGGGGTTGTATAATCAGTGGAGTGGTCATACACTTCTCTAGATCATCAAAGGAAGTCATGAAAGAATTATTAATCACAAAATCAGAATCCTTTTGGAGTAATCGTGACATAGGAATAGCAATCTTAGTAAAATCTTTTATGAATCACCGATAAAATCCTGTATGCCCTAGGAAATATATAACATCCTGCACACATGAAGGATATGGTAAGGATGAAATAATATATAACTTAGATCTATCAACCTCTATCCCATGTTTTGAAACTATATTCCATAATATAATTCCATGCTCTACCATGAAATGACACTTTTCAAATTTCAAGACCAGATTCTTCTTAATAGAATGATTCAACACCTTTTCCAAACTACTTAGACATTCATCAACTGAAGAACCATACACTGTAAAATCATCTATGAATTCCTTCATTCAGGTCTTAATAAAATCAGAAAAAATACCCACCATGCATCTCTGGAAGGTACTTGGGGTGTTGCAAAGTACAAATGGCATCCTTCGGTAGGCAAACATGCCAAAGGGATAGGTGAATGTAGTCTTATCCTAATCCTCCGGAGCTATAAAAACCTGAAAATATTTAGAAAATCCATCCAATAAACAATAGTGTTTCTTCCCAGATATTCTCACAAGCATCTGATCAATAAATGGGAGGGGTAAATGGTATTTTCGATTGGACTGATTTAGTTTCCTATAATCAATACACACACGCCAACTGTTTTCTACACTCATAGGAACTAACTCTTCTTTATCATTTCTTATAACTGTAACACCACTTTTTTTAGGCACAACATGAATAGGACTCACCCAATGGGAATCTGAAATAGGATAGATTATACCTACCTCATGAAATTTTTCAACCTCTTTTTTAACAACCTCCAAAATTGTTGGATTGAGTCTCATTTGTTGCTGCCTAGTCGGTTTAGCCCTATCCTCCAATATAATCCAATGCATACAAATGGTGGGGATAATATCTGATATGTCATCCAAGGTCCTCTCAATTTCCCTGATGTTCTCCCTCAAAATATTCAGAAGTTTTTCTTCATGTTCAAAAGGGATATTGTTAGCAATGAGAACATGTAATTTCTCACCACTTAACAAGTATGAGTATTTGTGATTTAGTGGAAATGGCTTGAGTTCCAGTGTAGGGGGTGGTGTGTGGATAGAGACATAGAAGGAACTAAAATATGTGCACAAAGAGCATAAGTATTTGAATATAAATAATCACAATCGGAGAATAAAGCATCCAATCCATCCACATACTCAACAGCTATGTCATAATTAGAGTTCACATGATCAAAATCAGAATAAGATTCTATTTCAAAATCAAATATAAGAGAGTATTTTTCATAATAAACAGGTGTGTAAGTACTCTTAGATATCAAACTAGAACCAATACTCATAATCTCCATAAGAATAGAACAATCAAATTCCCTGGGGGTTTTATTTGGTGGTTCAAAATGGAAGATAACAAATGCAGAATGATCCTTTTAGGGGTACTTCATGGAATCCCTAACATTAAATATCACAACTTCATACCCAAATTCCATGGAAAGTGTACCCTCATTAACATTTATGATAGTTTTTTCAATTTTGAGCAAGGTTATACATAAGATAATGGGGGCATGAGAACTTACCTAATCAGCCTCCATGTTAAGCATGTAGAAATCTACTAGAAAGATCATGTCTCTTACATGGACAAGTACATCCTCAATAACTCCCACTGGATATGTCATATCTCTATTTACTAACTTCATGACTACTTTCATGGGTTTCAACTCACCAACCTATAAAGAAGAGAATAAAAAGTGAGGCATCACATTTATAGAAGATCCGAAATCAAAAAGTGCATCAATAAAGTGAAACTCTCCTATAATGCATGGGATGGTGAATGACCCTGGATCCTTGCACTTTTTCAACATTGCTAGAGTTGGTGTAATGAGTGCAGACACATTACTTCCAAGATTGATCCTCTCATTTCCCTTGAGCCCTCATCGATTGGTACAATGTTATTTTAAGAATTTCGCATACCATGGGATTTTCTTTATGGATTCAAGTAAATGGATATTTATCTCCACATGCTTGAATGTATCCAAAACTTCTTTTTTCATTACCTCTTCAGCCATATTTTTAGATTGTACAACTCTATTTGGAAATGTAAGGGGTTTAGGAGGAACATCATCAATCTTTTTCTTACCTTTATCTTTATCCTTGGATTTCTCATCATTTGGTATGGAATACGGCTTCTCCATATTTGAGGTGAACCCTGGTGAAATGATAGGTGTAGATGTATCAGTTTTTTACTTCCCACTTCTCAATTTGATGGCACTGACATTCCCCTTGGGATTTGAAGTAGGTTGGAATTATAGATTTCTAGAATTATTACTTACCTATTCCTGAAGGGTAGTGGTAATCTGGCTCATTTGAGTCTTCAAATATCTCAGCTCCAAACCTTGACTCTTCATCTCATTCTGTTGATTAAGAAAAAAAAATTCAAAATGTCATCAGTGTTAGAATCTACCTTGGAAGGGGGATTCCCTTTTTGTTGGATTATTAATGTTTAGGTTTCAAATCTCTTTTGGGTTGTTGGAAACCCTACTGGTAAGGCGGGGGCTGCTGGATGTTTTGTTGAAAAGGGGGCCTTTATTGTTGTCCAGATCCATACCTCATGTCTGATTAATCCTTCCATCATTTTTTGTATGTTGGAGAAAAGGAATAAAACTTATTTTGGGGGTATATATGTTGTTTCTGTTGATATGGTATCCCTGGGAATACTACTGCGCAATCCTCTATCTATTGTAGTTGTGGGCAACAGTCTGTTGGGTGGCTTATCTCGGTTAAAATGTCACAAGGCCTTGAAGGAGGGGGTTGGGATGTCTTTTGAGCCAAAGCAATATGTCTCACTATAGTTTTCAATTCTTCCAACTTCGTATCAATAAAATTACTTTCAAGAGAAGGACTTACCTGATGTACTCCCCGGACATGCGGTGTACCTCGATCCCCAAATTGTTGAGAGTTTTGGGTCATCATGTCAATAAATGCATGTGAAACTACTAGTGTCTTGTACACCAATGCTCCTCCATCTGCAGCATCCATCATGCTTCTCTCCATATGTGTGAGTCTTTTGTAGAAGTACTGGATAAGGAGTTGCTCACTAATTTGGTGATGTGGACAGCTTGCACACAACTTCTTGAATCGCCCCTAGTACTCATACATTGACTCCCCTTGGGTTTTCCTTATCCCAGAGATATACTTATGAATGGAAGAGGTCCTAGATGCTGGAAAAATATCTGCAAGAAAAGTCGTTTCAAATCGTTCGAACAAGTTCCATCTTCAGGTTGTAAATAATACATCCAATCTTTCACAGCTACATCTAGTGAAAATGTGAATGCTCTTAGTTTGATGTGATCTTCTGAAAGATTTCTTAATTTTAAGGTTGATCAAACCACATTAAATTCTTTAAGTTGTTTATTTTGATCCTCACCAAATAATCCATGAAATTTTGAATAAAGGTGAATTAATCCAGATTTTAGTTCAAAGTCTGATTCGAGATTTGGGTATTCAATACAATTTGGTTGATAATTATTATTAGGTGCAGCCAATTCTTGAATGGTTCTATTAAGTTAATTTCCATTATTTTCAGCCATTGGTTCTTGTTTTATGTTGGAATTAGAAGTTTTTTCAATTTTAATGTTCTTCGAGTGGAGAAATTCTTCAACTGTTTGAATGTTGAAACTTCCCGTAGATTGAGAATGTTTGATTCGATCCTGAAGGCTATGTTCAATATTCGGGTCAAGATCTAAGAGATCTTCAGGATTAGTTCATGTCATTAATCAATGAAAGGTAAAAAGTAAATTAATAAAAGTAGGCTATTATATAATACAAATAAGAAGTTTGGGTTGATGGTCCAAAAAGAAGTAGAAGAAAATAAAAGAAGAAGAAGAAAAATATTCAGATTGGGTAAATAAGGAAGAAAGAATTGAGAAAGAGAATAAAATGTTAAATAAAATAAAATAAATACGTATAATTAGTTGAAATAATTACTTGCCTTTCCAAAAACGGTGACAATTTTAAAGGAGCTGTCGTGGGCACTTTCAAATGATGTTCGGTTTTAGGTTACTTAGTTGTAGTAGAGCGGCTGACTAAGGTCATCTCTCAAAGGAGGAAGTAAATTTAAAAACATAATAAAGTTATTTTTAAAATTAAATAATTATACTAAATAAAAGGTTTGGTTTTTTTATTGTTTATAAATCTAGAATAAGTTTGTTGGAAGAAGATTGCATTTTTTTAATTTTGAAATAAAAATTGATTAACAAAGTACAACTAAAAGATGTTTTTTTAAAAACTATTTTTAGAAAGTGTAATAATTATAACTCTACATATTCATTTACTTATTAAAACTTATCATTTAAATTAATATCCACCTAATTATGATCCCCTAATTTGTTAAACCTCAAATCCTGTGGGAGTTAACTTAACCACAAAGATGAAATTACTTAAACCCTAGGCTAGCTTCAGAACACGCAATCGCAACACCCTGCTTTGATTAATGTTCTAAGGTTTGATTATGGTAAATGGTTAATTATAGAACATATCCACTCTATAAAGGATGATCAATTTATTTTAGGTATTATATTTGAACTCTACAAACTTATCCCATGTGGTCTTGTATTACCAATTAAGTTTTTGCTCTCACAATTTACATAAAATCTCGACCTCATATGATTTGTGTTTATTGTTCAATTGCTTGATTAGTTTCATTTATATTGAAAACTAAATTAATATATAATATTATGTTAATTATATTATTTCATTGATTTAAACTAAATTAATTAAGAAGGTAAGAGGTAGATCAATTACTAAGAAAACTACTCTTATATGGGCGGTGTTGTCATCGTGGAGACGTTTTGCATAAGCAATGGATTGAAAGGGGAATACCCAATATTATCTCCACTATTATATTCAGGCCCATGAAGAAAAATAATAAGATGAAAATAAATAACAAAGAATATTTTTGAAGAAAATTCACGTTACAAGCATAAAAACAAGGAAAAATGAAGAGGAAGTGGAAGAGGAGAGACTTCTTGGAAGAGAACTTTGCACAAGACTTACTTCTTCCAAGGGTTGTAAGGTGTTCCCAAGAGACACCCTTTTAGAAACACTTTCCCAAATCCTCTACCAGACCTCCCAAAGAGTGAAAACCCCTTTTCAAGTAGAGTTTTTCAGGGCTAGGGTTACATAACTTTTTTATGTTTGAAATGAAATCTTGGACAGATATCTTATATCAATTTGTACCGCATATTTTCCCTCCAAAATGCATGAATTGTCTAGACTTATAGAATAATATTTGTTCCTAATTATGTCCCAGATATCCCCTTAAAAGTTGGGCTCAATCCAAGTCCAGATGATGAAGATACGGCCCAAATAGTGAAGTGGGGTCCAATCTGGATGGTTCTGTCCAACTTTGTCTTCATGACCCATTTACTCCACTCAAATACGTGATCCAGATCCCATGTCCTAAATATAATTTGTATCACATTACATCAGTAACATAGTTACAAAATTTTAAGTAAAACTATTTTACATAACAATATTTACGCCCAACATACTACAGTGAATTTTAAAAGGGTAAAACTAAACTTTTCATCAAATTTGCAAATGAATGATCTAATCTCAAATATTTAATAATTGATCATATTTAGCATAATGTGTGAAAAATATATAATTTATTATCAATAAAATATTCAATAAAATCGTTTCAAATATTTGAAACCACTCTACATATCTCTATCATTATATGAATAAACCACTAAGGTGGTAGAATTTGAGAAGAATATGGAGTGGATTGACTGACTGCTTATAACTCCAACAAGCACTATGAAAAGAAGAAGAACATAAATATAATCCTACATAAGGAGATAATACATCCTTAAATTTATTTTAATTTAATTATATTGAAATTATATTGAGTATTAATTCTCATATCTTTTATTTTTTTAGATTCTTAAAACTTATGGATTACCTTAGAGGTTGAAGAAGAAGATGTTGTAGAACCTAATGGGAAACACATGGAGATCACTAAACCCATTAAAAATATATTAGAGAGAGTAAAATAATATTTTCCAATGGATTTTCCTAATGAAACAAAATAAAAACCCATCTACTTTGAGGGGGAATATTTTTATATTGTTGCATCTTATTTAAATTTTATTCAAAAAACATTATTCATTATATTTCCCTTTGATAATTCTATTACTTCAGTGCATTATAAGTAATCCATGTAGGAGGAGGAAGAGGTTTCACAAGTAGAAACCAAATAATAATAGGATCTCTATATTCTCATATTCCCACTATGAGAATTTAAATTAATATCCATGGGGATAGACCTATTTCACTATATCCATAGTGTCCTTAATAAGAAAAACAATTTGAGTCATATTGGAAGGAATGTTATATGGTGGTTCAAATCAAGATAAAACATCCTTTTTGGGGGATGTCCAAACCCAAGTCTCTCCTAGGTGTTAAACCAAGATATTTCCTTTTATTATTTATCTTTATTACTATTTTTTCATTTATTTATCTTTAAATAATTTTTCTTATGTTTTTTTACATGTAAGTTTTCAATGAGAATCACATAGGAAAATAACTCAAGGATTCCTTAAAAATAATCTATCTTATATATCTCTTTTATAATTGATTTGTTTTTACCTAATTAAATTATGAATATAAAGTTCATTAAATAATATCTAATAAAAAATGGCATAGAAATAGTACAATTATATAGGGGTTCTACCAATATTTTTAGGTTTTCATACTTTTTTTTTTTGTGATTTTAGTATCCTTGAGATTCATTGGATACTTTTAGAAAATTTAGACCCTCTTGACGTCTTTGAAAAAAACTATTTTATTTAAATTTATAAGGTTTTAAATGATTATTGAAATGAATTTTTTCATTATTTTAAATATAATTATTTAATAAAGTTTGATAAAAAGTGAAAATCATGTGTGTTATTATTGTCCATAATGTTTAAATTTTTCTCAAACCCAATAGATTTAAAGGCCTACTTTTCATTTTCATTATATTTTTATTTTTCTTGAGATTCTTGAAGTAAGATTTTAAATCTATAACTTGTTTTTTTATATTTTTAAAATCTATTTTAATTCATGAATTGTGTTAAAAATTATTGTGTCACCATTTTAAAAGACGATTTTATATTAAAATATATCTTCAATAATTTCCTCACATATAGACATTTTATTAATCCCTTGGTAGCCATGAACAACCTCCTTATGCAACTACATTACAATCTATTTATCCATATCAACCTTGATTTTGAATTAATTACTTGAATATAATTGAACTCAAGTGTGTGGTAGGGAGTTGGATGAATCTAGTGAAGTTATTTTATAATTTTGTACATTATTGATGTTTTTTCGAGAAAAACTACCAAATGGAAAGATTTGGGGATGACTAAAAGTTTCAGTCAAAGGTGAGTAGGGAGTTTACCTCTGCTTAAAGACCAAAAGTTGCATCTACATCCCTAAAAATAAAATTCTAAAGAGAAATTTCATATATTTAAAAAAATATAAAATGTTTTTATAAAAGGGGGAAAGTAGAAAGAAATATATCATTAATACTAAAAATTCTAGGTGTTGGACCATGCAACAAAATTAATATGTATTTGGAGGTCAACTACTACAAACGGGTTATGAGTGAGGACCCATTATTGAGTTTAAATTGTTTTATTCATTCTAATTTATTTTATATCCAATCCTCATCATTCTACCTCAATGGTTTTTAACACATCAAACCTACCAACCCTTCATTCTTAGAATAACGTAGATAAAGTCCTCTTGATTAGAAAATTTTTATGACTCTATGAAGTGGAGTTCTAGGAAGGCATCATGCCTATGGAAATCATTCATGGTTTTTACAATAAGGAAAGCTCTAATTCAAAATCCTTTAGTAAAGATATATTATCATGCATTGATGTAAACAAAATATTTACTTTAGAATTAATAAGATATTTAATGAAATTTTATGTCTCAGTGAGAAAAAAAGAAAATTAAAATCAATGTATGAATCATGATATTTCTTTAGTTTTTTGAATTTAAAAGATATTTCATTTATATCTTGAGAAATTTTAATTGACCATGGAATAGAATATTTTCCTAGATTGCAATGATTATTTATAGTAGAATTGGAAAATTCAATATTTTCATATATTTCACTTTGAATTATAATGTTTTAAATCCCACCAAATTGTTAGTTTAATGACAATTGTCATATATTTGTATTAAAGGGATTATTTGAGTCTGAATTGTTAGAATTTATTAAAACATGATTTTTATTGTTTTATCTTAATTATTATAATAGCATCATACACTTAATTTTTAATTTTTTGATAATTATTTCTGTTATATGAGGTTGTTTTGAAGAAATTAGAATGATTCTGTTCATGAAAGTAAATTATTTTATATTTTTTGGATATGTTTGGATATAGTGTATAGAAATGCATAAAAATAGAAAAAATCTATGAACTATACATTTCTATATAGAGTATTCAACTTTCATGCCTTGGTGAAATTTAGAGTTATCTCACTTGACATAGAGTACAAGTGAAGAAGTTTGGGATTATGAATTGGGAACTCGATGTTTAGCTCTAAATAAGAGTATTACTTTGAGAAATCTATGTGGGATTTTGGATTTTGGAACTCAGCATTGAGAATTACTTATACAAAAAAATAAAGGCTAAATTTAAGCCAAGAATGAATGAACAAAGTGGAAATCCAAGGTGGATCAATACTAATGGGACTCACTAAGAAACTGATTCCATTTCAAGTATGATATATAATTAATATCCCAATTTCATATTCAATGTGATACACAAAGTGATGAATCACTTTCCATCCATTTTAAACTCACATACCCAAACACAAGAAATAATGTCATTGAATCCTATCTTATCTGCTCATAATGATTAGTTTCATCAGCTACTCGTACTATGATTCCCATCACATCACATATCATCAAGAATAATATACATATGATTAATTTACACCATGATACATGTAATATGAACATTCATGTATATAACGATTCTATATTGGATGATATAATGTGATGTTTCCCTAGTAGAGGATGGATTAAGGAAAGAAGTAGTGGTGAATAGTTTAAAATATAAATATCCTCAAATATGTTTATAAGTAAGTCTATTCTTCATATAATAAGACTTATATGTACATGAAGAAAATATATTCATGCTTTTGAAGGAGATAGATGCTAATAAAAATAAAAGGAGAAGTTTGTGGTGAATGGGATTGATGACTACAGTAGGGAATTTTTCTAGAAGTTCTACTAATTTTTGGATAGTTTTATTCTTTATTTTATTATGTGTTTGTTTTTCCATTTCTTCTAACATGTTTAAATAATTTTTTCTCTTTTTTCCTATAGTTTTCTTCCTATTTTTCTCTATTTCTATCTCTTTATTCACTATTATCAACTGTACTCATGATAATGAGTAACTAACCCAAGGTATCTCCTAAGGGAAAAATCCAATGTTTGAACCCATATATATATAAATTATTGTTTAATCATTCATATCCTCTTTGTATAGTTTTTAGGTTTAATATTAGTGAGATATGGTACCCTTGTTGTGGTTATCTAAGTATTAACTTTTTCTATAATATTTATCCTTTTATAAAGGAGTTGGTAGTACAGTTTACTTGGCATTCAATGAGTGCACTATATATCTATAACCAGGGAAGAATAGGATGATCATACGCACAAAATAGTGAGTTTATAATGTATATATGAAAGTAATGACTAGACAATAAAGGTTAGCCTGAGATAATTCTCTTGGGATTTTTTACTTTCTTCACTAACATCATTCATGCTATCTGTATTTAATTTCATGTTTCTTTTGCAATATTATATTCACATTCTCAACCACCACTTCTTTTTTCATTATTTTAATAAAATATAAAAAATATTGTTACAATTAATTTTTGACTGACTATGAAATCTTCTCAAGAGATACGACCCTAGTCATATAGTGGTTATTATAGTATAGTTGAAAGTATTATAACCCATCATGTCAATGACCTGAGATTGATCATCAGCAATGGTACCAAGTTTTGAAAATTCATTTTGCGAGGTTATGCAAAAGATATTATTTAAATTCCTAGTAAAGCATAGTGGATGAATAGGTTCCCCTCTCTTGAAGAGATTTCATAGTCAGTCCAATAGTACTTAGAATCACTTATAATATTTTTTTTGTTTTTTTGTTTTTTTTTGAAAATAAAAAATAATAATTGGGGTTTAGGACTTTAAATTCAATACTAAAAAAGTAACATTAAATGAAATATAGATAAAATGAAAACATATATTAAAGAAAGGAAAAACACTTGAGATAATTTTCTGGGGTGAACCATTGTTGAATAATTATTGGTATGATATATACTCTATAAACACACTCATTTATATGTATGATTAACATTTTCTTCCTAGATTGTGGATATACAATTCACACAATGACTTCTAAGTAAATTATATAACAATATCCATCGTTAAATAGAAAATATCGTAGAATAATTAAATCTTTAGATAACTATAGATAGGATAACCACTACTACAACTGGTAACCCTTTAATCAACCCAAATAATATAAGAAATATTAAATTAGAATGCATAATCACTTGGGTTTAAACAATGGATTCATCCCCTAAGATATTTCATGTGTTATTTACCAATTATCATGAGTATAAAAGTTCATAATGAAGAGGGAAATAAAAATATGTAAATAGAAGATGAAAATATAGTAAGTAATAGAAAAATATATTAAAACATGTAACATGTGACTATAGTGTGATAGGAGTGTATAATAAAGAATAAAAATATTTTAAAATTAGTTTAACTTCCAGCTGAATTTTCCCAATGTAGTCATTGATCCACTTCGCTACAACCTTCTCCAATTATTTATAGGTATCATCCCTTTCCTTAAAAATCATAAATATATATTCTTAAAGAACACATAAATTTCATGGTTATGGAGATAGAATTAATTTTTAAGATCATATAGGATTTTTTTTATCTTTACATAATTACTACTATCCATAATCCATCCTCCATCATGGAATCATCATGTGATATCTTCCAAAATAGAATCCTCATGTGAATATTTGTGCATGTGACACATAGAGTGGTGTGAGATCATTTTATGTATCTTATCCTTGGTGATATATAGTGTGGTGGTAATAATGGTATGCATGGATATCAAACCTAAGAATCATGAGTGAAGAATATAGGCTTCAATGATGTCTTTTCTTATGTCTGATTATGCGAGTTTTAAATGGATGAACTGTGATGACTCAATATATGTCCCACATCAAATATTATATGAGGAGTTTTCTTTCATATCATACTCAACATAGTATTCATGGATTATAGAAATTCATTTTTGTTGATCTACCATTTCCTTCCTCTCTATCTACCCTTTCTTGGCTTGAGTTGACCCCTATTTGTTTAGGCACAATACTTCTTGGTGATAGGTTCCCAATGGAGGACTCCCACATAGACTTCCAAAAAAAACACCATATATTTTTATTGGTTGAGTTCCCAAAATCATGTTCCCATTTCGATTTCCATATAGATTTACCAAGTCATACTCCCACATAGACTTCCATATAGTTCTCCCAAGTCAGACTCAAAAAATCCTTCGTTTGTACTCTACATCCAGAAAAACAACTCAAAATTTTACTAAGGCAGGGAAACAAAAAACTCTACATGGGTGATGTGGAGTTGAAATAAATTATACATGATCAACGTAGAGTTCTTGAAGACTCTACATGGAAATTTATAGTTCCAAAACATTGTCATTTTATGTATTTCTACAAAGTATATCTAGACATCTCTAAAGTACTTCCAGACTTCTACTTTTAAGAACCAAACAATTTTTTATTTCTTCAAAAAAAGATCATTCACCTAAAATAATTATAAAAACATTAAAAATTAAGTGAGGGAGTTTATTTTAATAATTAAAAATATAGATAAAAATAAAAAACTATATTTTAATCATTTCTTACAATAAATCCATGTATTATTCCTTCAATCCAAATATGTGACAATTACCCATAAATTAAAAAAATTATGGGATTTAAAACAAAAAAAAATCAAATTAGTATATATATATATATATATATATATTGGATATATCAACTACCCAGCACATCGTGCCCGAGGACACATATCTAGAACAATAAACAAGATATTTTTCAAGTTATTTGTCATTACCTTATTGAAATAAAACTCTTTGGTTTCTTGAATTTTTCTATAAATTGGTTATCTATGACTTTGTACAAGTAAATTTCATGTCTTGACCATCCAATCTCCATACATACCACATACTTCACAAGAATATACTCAAAACAATTCCCTGATGCCAATATGTAATTCCTCAACTTGAAAACCCATCTTGATACCCAATACAAGGTCACTACATGACTTAAAGAAAAATCCCCAATCACCCAATCCTATTAAATTGTATTAAGGGATAAAATAAGATCATTGGAGAATAATTTATAGATAAATGAAAAAAATAACGACATAAAATTAAATACAATATTTAATTAAAACCAAAACTAATCTTTAAAATGTATTTAATGTGAAAAGTATTAAATAAAAAACTAAATATATTATTTATCTAGACACAATGAAATAAAATTCAAAAGTTGGACCAAAATCATCATATGATATGTGATAAAACATTGATACATCACTCATCCATAGTAGTTCTTACGGCATATCACAAATGAATAACTAAACCTTTTTTATGCATCATGAATTACTATTAAAAAATACATAAAATCATATTCATATCATGATCCTTTTCATTAATGTTTTATTAAAAAATTTTCTTTTAAATTTTTTATTCATATATATTTTCATATATGTTTATTGTAATTTTTTCCATGGATTGCATCTAGTTACAACCTATTTTTTTAAAACCATTCAATCCTAAAAAATTATTTCTAAGACAAATCAAAAATATATAATACTTTAAACCCAAATATTATGTAAAATAAAATCATATTTTTTCTATAAATTTCCTTTCCCTTGAATTTCTCTTAAAACCCACTTTTAAAAAATGTCAAGTTTTAAATATGAAATTCTCTTCAAAAAAAATAAAGAAGTGTGATTTACTGAATCCAGTCCATGATTTCCATTAAAATACAATTATGTTTCACATAAAATGGGTTTTTATGATTTATCAAATTAATTTATTTGTTTTAATTTCATGATTTATTCAAATTAATAACATTTAATGGAAAGATAAATCAAAAAAACACAACAAATGAACATAACCATAAAATTAAAGAATATAATCTATTTAACTTTGAATAGGATCATATAAATTCCTCAACTCTATATAAACAAATGGATTTATTAATCCTCTCTATTGATTATTATCATTAATTTACAAGAGATTTAGAGAATATATCAAAGAACAAAGAAGATCAAAGATCTTTTTCCATCGATTTGGTCTCAATACATCCAATAATTGAGAGAGATTCATTATTATCCAAAGAAAACCCTTTAAAACAACCAAAGAGTAGGTCTGAGGGTTAATAAAATGTTTATTAGAGTGTTAAATAGGTTTAATATGAAAAAAATTATTCTTTTAAAATAAATACCATAAGTTTTTCTTGTGTTAATGATTTACAAGCATAGTTATTTAACTATGCATTCCCTTATAAAATTTTCAAGAATACATGGATAACTTGAATGATTATTTAAACATGCACCTAACCATGAATTAAATATTCCATCCAATTTTTTTATATGTATGTTTTTCTTGAATGGTTATTTAACCATTATCTGATCATTTATCTTCTCAAAAAATGTATTTTGACCTTCTTTTCAACCTAGAAATAACTAAAACTAAAAGTAAGGTTCGAATAAACATTTGAAGGTTTCATAATAAATTTATCTAAAATAATTATCATTATAAAAAGTAATAAAATAATGATTTGATCTATTGATGAATCATACTTAACTCTATGATCAATGAAAATTTTGAGAACAATTTATATCTCAAAATGAAAAAAGATATGAGATGTTTTGTATAAAAAATAAATCACCCTAGATGCTACAATAATTAGTTCACTATTTTTAAATTTTAATTATTATATAATGTTAAGTGATAAATATATATTAAAATAATTTTATAAAATATAAATTATTATTTAATATTTAAAAAAAATATCATGAAAATAAGTTTGGTAATTATAATAACATATATTATGAAGAAATCCACATTTCTTAAAAAAAATTGATAAATATGTACTTAAACAAAATAAATAAGAAATTTTATTTAGGGTTAATAAAATATCCTCAAGTTGATAATGAATAATATAAATATTGAGTCTAAAAAATTCTTGGATGATGGCTCTGTCGTTCTTATAGTGTGGTGATTTATACTTTTCAAGTTTATATAGTAATGTTGTAAACATTTTAATAAACCCACCAGGGGAAAATCAATTCAAGAAAAATAAAGGGACTTTCTACTTTTATAGAAAGGTGACCATTTTAATATAATAATGAGAGAAAAATAATACAATAATGCTTCAAAATATAAATTTTCTATAATGATATTTGAGTGTAATTTGTTTGAATACAAATATTCAATAAAGATTGATTTTGGCACAATAAGTCATGTGTGAAACAAAAATAGTATCATTACTATTATTGAATGAAAAATATATATGTTTTATGTAAAATTTATTATAATATTTATGCATTCAATATATCTACAATTTAAAAAAACCCTTTAAAAAATTCTAAAAAAAACATGCATAAAAATATTATTTGTGAATACTCATTGTTGGATTTATTGATAAAATTACTTCTAGGTTTGTTGAAGTTGATCATGAACATCAACTAAATTATTTTAGAATCCTTTATTTTATATTGAAGATATGAATCACTAATGATGAAACTATATCATCAATATGATAACTTTATTCTTCCCCCAATGTAAATTTATAGTTATGATAAAAAGATAGAGGAAGGATAGATCTTTTTGAAGTTTTTTGGTAGTGATTCTTTGTAACAACCCAAGATTTTATGAGAATTATTCTTTTTAATTTCATTGATTTATTTTGTTGTACGTGACACCAAAATTAGCTTGTACTATACGCAACACCGTATTAGCTTTCAGTATACGCAACACTATTCTTGGCTTGTGTTACACACAATTTCATTTTCATTTTGTGAAAATTATTTTACGCAAAATTAAGTTTAGATTTTGTCTAATGTATAAATGAAATAAGTTTTTATTATGTTATACGCTACACTAAACAGAGATTTCACTACATGCATCCCTGACATGGCTTACATTACACGCAATCAAGACCTTCTTCGATGGCATGTGTAATACACAATACCAAGTTTCACTAAATGAGATATTATTAAAATATTATATAAACTAGCCGTTATGAATAGTATTACCCACTTTTTGAAATTTTATTTTTCAAAATGGACTTCATTTTTGGATTCAGAATATTGAAATTATCCTAGAGTGAAGTTTTGGTATTTTTCTAAAAACTTTCGATTTTTTATGAATAGTGAAAACACTAGGTTACTATTTAAAAACCGACTTTTTATTTATGTAATTATTTATTTTATTTAAATTTATTTTAGGTCAAAATTGATAAATAATACCTATATAAGTTCAATGTAATTCATTTGAGTCATTTTATAATAATTTTAGATATATAAAAATTTTATATAACTTTTCACCGTCTTTTACCCACTTCCTATGAGACTTTGAAAATTCACATAAAACTTAATTTTATCGCATCTGTGAGTGAAATTTTGAAAATCCAAGAAACACAGTTAATATCTAGGAGTAAAATGTGGTTCAATAAGATAAAAATAATTTTTGGTGAATAGTGACTTTTTACTTTTATTTACCATGGTTAAAAGTAAATAGGATAATTAATGGTAAAAATGATATTATTATTACCCTAACACATTTCCTAATTCTGTTGGATAATTGTAATTCAACCAAAAACAACCTTAGGAATAAAATATTACCCTTTAGGTCAAGTTGGATTAGATTAGGACACTTATTATTATTTTATTTAAAGAAGAGTTAAAATAGTAAAAATCAATGTTTAATAACTAAAACATTTTTAATATAGGGTTATACATAAGATAAATTAGACTATAAAAATCATTTATAAAGCTAAATATATTTCCTACGTAATGGTATTTTATTTATAATTTTTAGACATTAAATAATTTAATTTATTTATGACACAATAATGATGTCGTAGTTACCTTATTAATGAAATATTAACATAATTGATGTTATAAATACCCAAATAAATATAATTTTAAACTTTTTGTGAATTAAACTAATTTTATAGGTTAATATGACATGTTATTATTAATTAAATTAACTTTTTTCTAACTAATCATGTTTTTATGGTTTTCAAAAAAATCAATTACCAAATAGTGTCAAAATTGACATAAAATAGTTTTAAAAACAGATATTATATTATTAATTGTTATTATATTCCTAAAAATATAAGGTTCGGCAAAATGACATAGATAAAGTTATATATATTAATAATGAACCACTTGGGATTCGTTTGACTTATTATAGTAAGTTTATTAATCATATAGTGTAAGAAAACAAGAAGACACGGTAAAAGTTAAATTATTTTACTTAGAGTTAAATCTAAATGATAAGGTCAAAATAGTAACCTAAACTTGTATAAAACCTATTATTTGAGAATATTTCGACCCATCCGCACTTTATCTCTGAAATAAATCAATTTGGAACTATTATAAATCAAATATGACCTTATTATAAAATAATAGTTTAAATTTTTCCAAAGGTGACCCTCTCCTCCCTTATAAAAAGGGCACCCCTTCCCTCTTCTCTTCACAGCCCTTTGAGCCTTTAATCTCGTCCAAGACCTGACCATTTCCCTTCTCATCTTCCCTAGAAACATTATAGAGGTTTGGGTCTCCTCAAAATACCAACGCTAGTGCCAAAAGAGGAGGTTAAGAAGAGGCGCGTCAAAGAAGAGGTAATATCCATTACCGATTCTTTCCAATTTATTTCTTCTTCTACTTATTCTTATCTATTTTCTTCATCATAAATTAATAACATTAGTATCACTAATATACTGATATGTTATTATAAATATTAAATAACCCAATTTCATCTTCTATCCATCCTACTAAAAATGAAATCACTGCACGTGCTCACGTACGGAATACCATCTCCACGCCATGGGGTAATCTGTTTTCCACCACCACCTTACCTGGATGGGTATAATGGTTTAAAAAAATAACTATATATGATTATTGTAAAGTGATATTTATTCTGAAATATTATACATACACTTCAATACAATTCCACGATCATGGGAATGATATCATCGCTCGTGCGTACGTATGGACTACCGTCTCCACGAACGCGATGAGATTCATTTTCCATGATTAACCATTCAAGTATGATTATAAAGTATATATAATAAGTAATCTTGAAATATATTACATAATAATGATACTATATTTATATACATATATGTTTCATTTACTTAATTCCATTTAATTCAATAAGGAAACAAAAATAGCGTTCATGCGTACACACGGTCTACTGTCTCCATGAATGGTGTATTTCATTCCATATATTTATATACTGAATATATATTATATATAAATCATGTTTTACATTTTTGAATAAAGTAAATCAGGATATAATTAATAATATCAAGAACAACATGTCGAAACACGTACAATAAATGAAACGATTTTATCCAAAACGCTGCTTTAAGATGGAATTTACAAAATAACGGGTAATATAAAGTCATAAGTGAACCATATATGATATCATAACAATTAATATGATTCTATAATAAGTCAATGAAATTATTTAAATCATTATACAGGAGGTTCGGATACGTACGAAGCATATTGGACCTAAGGTAATGGATAACTATTCCAATCTTTCTCTTATCCAAGATTATTTATTCGTAAGTATTTACTGGGGTTATTGTTATCATCCATGTCCATGTTTTGTAAAAAAAATCATGTATGTTTAATGTTCTTTTTACACATTTTTTACTTTTACCACATGTTATGGAAGGAATCATTCTTTTTTTACCATATGAGGAACTTTTTGACTTTTCTGGCAAAAGTACGAGGAGAATGTTTTTTTTAACTTATACGGCATGAACGGATTTTTACGGTTTCATAACGCCTAATTATTTTGAAAATTACTATACAATTTTTCAAGGTTATTTTAAATAAAATCTATTTCTTATAAAATTTTGTGGCATTTTTTGAAAATAAAATGATTTTGAATAAGAAAGGATATTTTCATCAAGAATTCATTTCAAGTGTTTTATCAAAACTATTTTCTATCTAAGATGAAATTATTTAGCATGATTATGTTTCAAGTATAATTCCTCTATTATTTACATGATGTGATTTTTCTTATGAAGAAATAATATCTATTTGTTTTATATAGATTATGTGATAATGGGATGATGTTTGTGAAACCTATTTTATTCTTTGGGTTATGATGAACGTTTTATGTTTATTTTGTGGCATAAGTAAGAATTATTTCATTGTGAGATGGGTGGGACCTATATATCCCTCCAATGTATTGGGTAGAGATTTATATCTCATTAGATAGACATGGATGGAACGGTAAGTTCATGCGGTTCAGTAATACCGGACTGGAATGAAGAATTAACTCGATTCAGAAAGGGACTTTGTCAACTAATATGGTCTTGGCAGTAATGCCTTGGATACTATGGAAATCATAACATGTGATTGATGGTTTTCCACAATTACATGCTTTATTCCCATGCTATTTTATCATGATTGATGGTCCATTATGATCCATGCCTTACGTACTTCCATGTTTTATGTCATTGCTCAAGATTTTGATGTTTAAATATTAGGTTCATGTTTTGAAGTTCAAATGTATATGGTTTGCTTTATTTTCTACATGCTTACCCTTATTGAGAA
Source organism: Viscum album (assembly GCA_963277665.1). NCBI lineage: Eukaryota > Viridiplantae > Streptophyta > Magnoliopsida > Santalales > Viscaceae > Viscum > Viscum album. The sequence goes on along the minus strand of OY728131.1, from coordinate 1,219,465,382 downwards.
TTTGATCTCACCCTTTATATGTTTTCTTTTCCCCAGGATAAAAGGAAAGGTTTTAGGTAAGAAAAAAAAGATCTTTATGGGAGATGTTGAAGATCTTTTACCAAGATTAGAAGATTATATTCCGAGTTTCTAAAGACACTAAACTATTAAGGTCCTTTGGTGTCTGTTTTTGTTATGTATCAGATATTCTAAAAAAGTAATTTAATGTCTATGTACATCAATCTTTGGGTCTCTACAGTTAGTATCAGAGGAAAGGTTTAGTTAACCTTTGGAAACTCGGATGTGAAAACTTTAATGAGATCCTTAGAGATATTTCTATGGTATGTCTAGTGAAGTCCCTAAGGTTAAGTATAAGTATAGGTTATAGTCCTAGAATAACGGTAAAAATATTAGAATTTACCCTAAGATGTTATATATTGAAGGCACTCCCCCTTTATTATGTTGTTTTCCCAAGCATGATTTTTTCCTCTCACACTATTCTTTTTGGGTTTTAGATGATGGCTGGAACCCGAAGGAACCGCGTTGATCAATGTAATGGACAATGCAATGATTGTCCTCTTGAACAAACCAATGTTATGGGAGATGGAGTGAAAAATATTATTTCTATACTTACACAAGCTATGAATCATTCTGGACTTCCAAATGAGTAGAGAAGGGAATAATATTCTATTGAGACCTTCATGAGGCAGCGTCCACCTTCTTTCAGTGGGTCTTTTGATCCACTTGTTCCTGAACAATTGATCAGTACCATTGAAAAGATATTTTCCATACTTCTCTATTCGAAACATGAAAAAGTCATTTTTGCTGTTTACCGTTTAGAAGGTGAAGCAGATCAATGGTGGACTCTAATTAAGAATACGAGGCCCCGAGATGAAATTGAATCCATGGAATGGGATGAGTTCAAGAACTTATTTTTCAATAAGTACTTCCCTCGTATTATTATAACAAAGATGGAAAAGGATTTACTTGAGCTTAAGAAAAAGTATGATGAATATGTTGGTATATACGAAGCGAATTTTACAAGACTTGCAAGGTATGCATTTGGCTTTATCATCCAACCTGAAAGTAAAGTTGATCGATTCTTCAGTGGCTTAAAACCAAGTCTTTGAAGAGCATTATCTATAAGAGAATTCAGTAGCTATGAAGAAATTATAAGTTGTGCTATCAAGGTAGAACTGGAATTTAGTGTAACATATCCATCTCATGGTTTTGACAAGAAATAAAAGATGGAGTTCAAGGAAAAACTGTAGAACAATGGTGAAAAGAAGGTGAATGTTTCTTTATGATCAAAGTGTGGAAACAAGCATAGTGGAGATTGTCTAAAAGGTACTAGAAAATATTTCAAGTGTAGAAAATAAGTTCGTCAAGAATATGAGTGCTGAATTAATTGGAAAAACGTTTCTAATGACGTGAATAGAGAAAAGACTATAGAGAATGCTCCACCAACACTTCAATGCTTCAAGTGCAAGGAAATGGGGCATTATGCTAATCAATGCCCTAATCCAAGGGTTAATGATGATCAACGTGAGAAACCACTTAATGAAAAGGATAAAGGTAAGTCACATGCGATCACTATTTGTGATTTTGAGTATGACAATGATGTTGTTTAATGATTAAGTGTTTAAGTAATGGGATTTCAAAATAGTATCATGGAATCTCATTTATGGCATCGTGGAATTTTGGAATATCTATGTATTGGTTTTCAATAATTATATGGTACCGGTAACCATGAAAAGTGATTCAAATATTTTGGAAAGTAGATGATATGCGTATAATGAAGGGATAAGAAGAAAATGAAATGTTTAATAGTATTCATGCTCTCATGACTTATATAAGAACAAAGTGATATCATGGTTTGAGTATATAAAAATTTTGAGATCTTGGTATGTGGAAAGAGTTAACTTTTGACAGCACTCATGTTTTCACTAAGGTTCTATGGTAATTCATGTTTCAAAAGAATAAATGATTAAGGCATTCACATGTTTAGAATGTGACCAACAAGATATATCTTATTATATATGGGGGATAAATGATGGTATTCACATGTTTGTTATGTGACATTTCAAGTAATTGTTTTCTTTATACTATAAGATTGGACATATGTATTTTGGATAAGCCTAAAGATTGGAATGGATTATGTTGGACATAATATAGTATTATTGAAGGATGGAACTTTTTTTCGATATTATTTATGGAATGTTATAATAGTGTAGTTTAAAAAAAAGGGCCAACCTGCAGGACGGGCGACAACACGTCGCGTCGGATAAGGCTCTGGGAATCGAACCCACAACCGAAGTGCGACAGGACTTTATCGCCTACCAATGGCCTACAGAATTTCCCTAGTTAGTAGAAACTAGTTTTATTTTATTAAGTGGTATGATAGATGAAGTATAAGTCCATTTTATGAATCATATAAGATTAACCTCACCATAGATGGACTTACGTATATAAATATTTCTAACCTTATGTTTGATACATATGGAATGACCTATCATTCTATCACATGATATGCTAAAACATCGCAAAAGACAAATTCAACTTAATTTCTTTAATAGATGAAGTGGAAATTGTTCGAGGCATGAGAAACGGTGAGATTGTACCAAAATAAAGTAAGTAATTCTTCTAATTCAAATTATTCATCTTTAGGGGAATGATCTTGAAAACCAAAAATGTTGTCCTAGTGCCCTTATATCTGATGAATTATATGGTACCTTAGATCATCACAAATTTATGGATTTGTGATTATTGGCTTTTTCATAGCCATGTCTTCTACCACTCTTCATCAGGTTTTGATGGTTATATTTCTCTTCCATATCCATATTTTCACCTATGTTGTCCTATGTGGAAACCCAGTGCTGAGTTACTTTGGGTGACTGTTATGATTCTAAATTCCCTTTTTAAAATGATGTTTTAGTATTCCTTTTTAATATGTGGGCTTCTATGAAAGAAACTTTCATGTAGTAAACCATTTATAACCCCGACGAATTTCGAGGGCGAAATTCATTTTAAGGGGGGTAGAATGTAACAACCTGAGATTTTATGAGAATTATTCTTTTCAATTTCATTGATGTCTTGTGTTGTACACGACACCAAAATTAGATTTTACTATATGCAATACTGTATTAGCTTGCAGTATATGCAACACTATTCTTCGCTTGTTTTACACACAATTTCAAGTTCGTTTTTGTGGAAATTATTTTACGCAAAATTAAGTATAGATATTGTTTAATGTATAAATGAAATAAGTTTTGATTATTTTATATGCAACACCAAACGGATATTTCACTACCGTATCCTTGACTTGGCTTGAATTACACACAATCAAGACCTTCTTCGATAGCGTGTGTAGTACGCAATAACAAGTTTCACTAAACGAGATATTATTAAAATATCATATAAACTAGCCGTTATGAATAGGAATACCCACTTTTTGAAATTTTATTTTTCAAAATGGACTTCATTTTTTGATTCAGAATATTGAAATTATCCTAGGGTGAATTTTTGGTTTTTTTCCGAAAACTTTCAATATTTGATGAATAGTGAAAACACTGGGTTACTATTTAAAAACCAACTTTTTATTTAAGTAATTATTTTTTTTATTTAAATTTATTTTAGGGTAAAATTGATACATAATACCTATATAAGTTCAATTTAATTCATTTGAGTCATTTTATAATAATTTTAGATATATAAAAAATTTATAGAACTTTTCACCGTCTTTTACCCACCTCCTAGGAGAATTTGAAAATTTACATAAAACTTAATTTTACCACTTTTGTGAGTGGAATTTTGAAAATAAGAGAAACATGGTTAATATCAAGGAGTAAAATGTGGTTCAATAAGACAAAAAAAATTGGTGAATAGTAACTTTTGACTTTTATTTACCACGGTTAAAAGAAAATAGGGTAATTAAGGGTAAAAATGGTATTATTATTACCCTAACACATGTCACAATTCTATTGGATAAGTGTAATTCTACCAAAACCAACCTTAGTAACAAAATATTACCTTTTAGGTCCACTTGGATTAGATTAGGACACTTATTATTATTTTATTTAAAGAAGAGTTAAAATAGTTAAAATCAAAGTTTAATAACTATAACATTTTTAATATAGAGTTATACATAATATAAATTCGACTATAAATATTCATTAGAAAGATAAAAAAGTTTCCTACATAATGGTATTTCATTTATAATTTTTATAAAAAAAATAATTTAATTTATTTATGACACAATGATGATGCAGTAATTACCTAATTAATGAAATATTAACATAATTGATGTTATAAATACCCAAATAAATGTAATTTTATACTTTTAATGAATTCAACTAATTTTATAGTTTAATATGACATTTTAGTATTAATTCAATTAACCTTTTTAGAACTGGTCATGTTGTTATGATTTTCATAAAAATCAATTACCAAATAGTGTCAAAATTGACATAAAATAGTTTTCAAAAAAAATATTATATTATTAATTTTTATTTTATTCCTAAAAATATAAGGTTCAGCCAAATGACTTATATAAAGTTATATATATTAATAATTAACCACTTAGTGTTATTTTTTCTTGTTATAGTAAGTTTATTAACCATATATTGTAAGAAAACAAGAAGACACGGTAAAAGTTAAATTATTTAACTTAGAGTTAAATCTAAATGATAAGGTTAAAATAGTAATCTAAAATTGTCTAAAACCTATTGGTTGAGAATATTTAGACCCATCCCCACTTTATCTTCCAAATAAATCAATTTGAAGCTATTATATACTGAATATGACTTTATTATAAAATAATATTTTAGGTTTTTCCAAAGGTGCCCCTCTCCTCACTTATAAAAAGGGCACCCCTTCCCTATTCTCTTCACACACTTTTGAGCATTGAAGATCATCCAAACCCTGACAATTTCCCTTATAATCTTATATAGATACATTATATAGGTTTTGTTCTCCTCAAAATACCAACCCTAGTGCCTTAAGAGGAGGTTAAGAAGAGGCACGTCAAAGAAGAGGTAATATCCATTACCGATTCATTCCAATTTATTTCTTCATGTACTTCTTCTTATCTTTTTTTTCATCATAAATTAATAAAATAATTATCACTAATATACTTATATGTTATTATAAATATGAAACAACCCACTTTTATCTTCTATCCATCCTACGGAACATGAAATCACCGCACGTGCGTACGTACGGAATACCGTCTCCACACCGTGGTGTAATCTGTTTTCCACCACCACCTTACTTGGATGGTCGTAATGGTATAAATAAAAAACTATAATTTATTATTGTAAAGTGATATTTATTATGAAATATTATACATACACTTCAATACAATTTCACGATCATGGGAATGATATCATCGGTCGTGCGTACGTACGGACTACCGTCTCCACGAACGCGATGAGATTCATTTTCCATGATTAACCATTCAAGTATGATTATAAAGTATATATAATAAATAATCATGAAATATATTACATATTAATGATACTGGATTTATGTACATATATGTTTCGTTTACTTAATTCCATTTAATTCAATAAGTAAACAAAAACAACGTTCATGCGTACGCACGGCCTACCGTCTCCATGAACGGTGTATTTCATTCCATATATTTATATACTGAATATATATTATATATAAATAATTTTTTACATTTTGGAATAAAATAAATCAGGATATATGTAATAATATCAATAAAAACATGTCGAAACATGTACGATAAATGAAACGATTTTACCCAAAACACTACTTTAACATGGAATTTACAAAATAATTGGTAATATAAAGTCATAAGGTTACCATATATGATATCATAACAATGAATATGATTCTGTAATAAGTCAATGACATTATTTACATCATTATACAGGAGGTTCGGATATGTACTAAGCATATCAGACCTAAGGTAAGGGATAACTATTCCAATCTCGCTCTTATCCGAGATTGTTTATTCATAAGTATTTACTGGGGTTATTGTTATCATCCATGTCCATGTTTTCAAAAAATGTTTTCATGTATTTTTAATGTACTTTTTACCCATTTTTTACTTTTACCACATGTTATGGAAGGAATATTTCTTTTGTTTACTATACGAGGAACTTTTTTACTTTTCCGGCAAAAGTAAGAGGAGAATATTTTTTTTAACTAATACGGCATGAACGGATTTTTACGGTTTCATAATGCCTAATTATTTTGAAGCTTCCTATAAAATATTTCAAGGTTATTTTCAATAAAATCCATTTATTTTAAAATTGTGTGGCATTTTGTGATAATAAAATGATTTTAAAGTAGAAAGGATATTTTCCTCAAGAATTCATTTGAAGTGTTTTATCAAAACTCTTTTCCATAGAAGATGACATTATTTAGCATGATTATGTTTCAATTATAATGTCTCTATTATTTACATGGTGTGATTTTTCTTATGATGAAATGATATCCATTTGTTTTATATGGATTATGTGATTATGGGATGATGTTTATGAAACCCATTTTATTCGTTCGGTTATGATGAATGTTTTATGTTTATTTTGTGGCACAAGTAATAATGATTTCATTATGAGATGGGTGGGACCTATGTCTCCCTCAAATGAATTGGGTAAATATTTATATCTCATGAGATAGAAATGGCTGGAATGGTATGTTAATCTGGTTCAGTAATACAGGACTAGAACGAGGAATGAACTCGATTCAGAAAGGGACTTTGTCCACTAAGATGGTCTTGGCAGCAATTCCATGGCTACTATGGAAATAATAACATGTGCTTAATGGTTTTCCACAATTACATGATTTATTCCCATGCTATTTTATCGTGATTGATGATCCATTATGATCCATTCCTTATATACTGCCATGTTTTTTGTCATTGCTCAATATTTTGATGTTTAAATATTATGTTCATGTTTTGAAGTTCAAATGTATATGGTTTGTTTTATTTTCTCAAATGCTTACCATTACTGAGCATTTGAGTTCACACTTTATATGTTTTCTTTTCCCCAGGATATAAATAAAGGTTTTAGGTAATAAAAAAATGATCTTTATGGGAGATGTTTATGATCCTTCACCAAGATTAGAAGATTATATTCTGAGTTTCTAAAGACACTAAACTATTACGGTCCTTTGGTGTCTGATTTTGTTATGTATTAGATATTCTGCATAAGTAACGTAATGTCTATATACTTCAATCATTGGGTCTCTACATTCTTCTTAGAAGGAATGAATAATTTATATAAAAATAATCCTAAATTTTAATCAATGATAAGATCCATAATATTTCATACTCAAAAAATGCATAACAAAAAAAATGAAATAATACCTTAATGTACTTTTCAAATGTTTGATTCATGTACTAACATTTCATATTTCATGAATTTTATCTTAAATAAATATAAATAAATTGAATATTGATTTATTTTATAAATAAAAAATATATTTTTATTTTATTACAATGTATAATTATATATTTATAACATATTTAAATAATTCAATATAAAATGTTCCAAATGATAATCTAATGCATAAATTAAAATGTAAATTTTACAAGTTTGAAAAAAATATTTAATCATTTCCAATTTTATATAAAAACTTTATTATAAAGTTAATTCTTATTCACATTTCTATAAGAGTGGTACCAATGTAATTTTTAGCATTAGAAATGAAAAATAATTACTCATTTATAATCATAAGTAATATCATATAATAAACCCCAAAAACACTCAAACTATGTCTCTTTCAATAATATCAATATTAGACATGAGACATGGAATATATCAACCTTATATAACATAACTCATCAATTTTTAATTTTTCATTTGACTTTTTATAATAAATTAATTTAAAAATATATATTTTAAAATACTCATATATTTCTTAAGTCCCACTCTATTAAATTATTAAATGTATTATCTTATTATAAGGATAGAAAATATCATAGTGTTTATAAGAAACCTTATACATAATTATTACCAAATGCAATTATCTTTTATTTAACCCTTTACTCAAATAACATAGGATGAATTTCAAAGCATGACAGTTCTTAAATAAAAAATTTTGATAACATCAATTCAAATTATGAGATCAATACCAATTATATATCAATGAAATTCCATGTAGTATTCATTAAGTGGGTTAATATTTATTATAGGTTCTCTATGTTGTACCCATTTTTGAAATTTTTACCTCAATACAGATCCTTACATCCTTTATTCTTAACATACCATCTTAATTTTTAACATTCCATTATGATCATAAATTAGGGATATAAATAATAACTTGTAAGGGATTTATTATCATTGAATATCTTATTTTATAATTTATTAAACATAAATTAATGATAAATAGTTTTTTTGAAAAATATTGTACATATTATTTAATAATTTATTTAATCTCACAACACATGTCTAAAAATAAGGCACATACACCAACTCTAATAAGTACCATTGGGGATAACTATTTTTATTGAATTTATTTTAGGTTATTAGGTTTTATATGTAATTTCTGGGTCATTGGAACTAAGGGTTGAAATTTGTTAGGATAGGTTGTTCACCTAGTTGGTATAAGAGATTTCTTGATTGATTGATATAGGATGGTGGTCCTCTGACAAACTTGTAAGGACTATGTAAGTGGTTATATCATCCAATAAGTAATTGGTGATCATTAATTTGTAAGTTTATAAAGAATAAACAACATTAACCATGGTTTGTAATGTCTAATATATGATTTGGATTACATAGTTGGTTTAATTATGCTATTTATGTAATTTTATTATACCTATTAAGAGATCAAGCTATGATATTTTTGTATCTTCCCATTAATGATACCAATTTGATTGAAATTTATTAATCTATATTAATTTTAATTAAAAACGAATTTTAAGGCCTATAAATTATATTTTTACATGAAGAAGATAGATAAATAAATGTTAAGGCTAAATCAATATTTTTACACATTTATCATCATAATATATTAGATTTCTATTTTAAATACCAAAATTGTTTATGAAATATTATTTAGAATATATTTATAGGCTGGGGTAGAAACCTCATTTATTATTTAAAAAAAGAAAAGAAAAGACCACTTTTAACTGGGTATAGGGATACCCATTACATATCCCAAAGGCCTAGTTGGAATATAGCCCATTACATGGCCTGTAGCAGTACTGTAGCAATACTATAGTAGTATTGTAGTGGTACTGTAGCATCGGAGGCACTGTAGCAGCGGCAGGACACTGTAGCAGCGACAGCTACTATAGCGGCAATGGGTATTGTGCGGGTAGAAAAAACTTATCATTTTTTGATATTTACTTTCATTATAAATATGTTTATGAGGTTTGAAGGGAGTGAAATAAATTGAAGTAACAAGTCATCATGTCAAGAAAGTCCAAACAATAATTATAGAATCATTATAAAATTCCTTTATAATAATATATACCTTAAGTAATATGGTTTATGATACATGGTATAATTTATATTTCATAAGGATTCCATGATATGTGATCGGTGTTATAAATTTTTTTGATCTATCATGATTAGGTATCTTAATTATAATAGTTTTTATATAATTATATTTATATGAAAATTTTCATTAGAAATTTTTTTATTGAATAATATTGATAAAGTACATGATAAATATAACACATAGAATATTACACTATGATTCCATGATGTAATATTCTTGGAATAAACATAATGAAGAATAATATAGAATTCTGTACCCTAATTCCATGTAATATTTACAAATACTTTGAATTAATAGTGGAAAAGTTAAGTGTTTATTATTTGGTATTCTTTTTCATGTTCATGGTGATGGTGTGATATGGTCTATATCGATGAACCTTTGGTTTTGTAAAGGCCTTAAGAGTAGTATGTAATCTAATGATTAATATGGGATACACTAAGGATAAATGTTATGCAATATCGAGTATATTAAGGATATGTTGAGATAAAATTTATTATGGAATTCATTGAAGATAAATTGAGACATGTGGTGCAATAATAGATGAATTTTGGTAGGTTATGTGGTCAATAAAACATCAAATGGTTTTTATTTGCATATATGATTAGGGTGATATGAAATATACCTAGAATTATAATTAGAAGATTGAATTATTATTTTATGTTTAAGTGACCACAATGTTAGGTGCGATGCACTATTATAAAATGATTTATATGTATTATTTTAGTATTTCATGGGTGATACAAAAATTTAGTTACTAAAACAGAAAAACTTATTCCATGAATAATATCTTAATGTTTTCATAAGGGTAATTTTATTTCTATATATTTACCTAGATTGTCATGTGTTAGTGAATATGTGTCATGAGATACCATCACATATGAAATGTTACACCTCTCGATTGGTACATAACCATTCCTTTTAATTTTTAGTATTTAATGGTTAAAATAAGAATTTGGGTGTTTATTATATTAACCATGGTTTTTGGGGTGACTTTTAAATCATGAAACAAGTCATTTATGATTTAAAAAAATTGATAGTATCTTGGGAATGATTTATAGAATGACTTCTAAACCATGAAAAAAACCAATTACGATTTAGTAAAATTATGAAATGAATTTATATAGTTTATATAATATATTTTAATCCCTGTAGTATAATATATTGATGAGTTTTTAGTTTGTTTTTTCACTTTTAAGTACCCAGAATATCCAATTTAAACCTTATTGTTAGAGTGAGTTCCCTAAACCCAACATAATCTTGTTTTTTTACATTCATATCATTCATATTGAATGAATATGCATGATTTATACTTATCAATATATTCAAAAACTATTATGGTCTCATATATGGTATTGTTCAAACATTATATTTCATATCAAAAGTTTATAGTAGTTCCCATATAAAATAAGAACATCACGATACTATAAATATAATATTAAATAAATATCTTATGGTCTATATTCATAAATCTAATGCGACATAGTTAATATTTGACTATATTTTTTTTGGGATCATAAGCACTGAGCCTTCTTATCATGAGGTTCTCACTTGGTGATCTCAGGTATAAGAGATCATGGGGATTGGTCTACCAATATGAAAATAACTTGGTTTGAGCCTCATTGGATGTTCTTATTTATAATAATGTGCATTTATATCTAGAATTGAGATAATTAATAATGTTTATAATTAATAATGTACTTATATTCATGATAAAAACCATGATAATTTATATTTATGGTGAGTTATCATATTCTAGGATAGTCATTAGTGTTATGGAATTTATTGAATGATTAAGAAATGATTTTTATATTTTGATTACAGGAGAGGATATCTATAACCCTTTTACTCGTATGATAATGCATATGATTAAATTCATGTCCATGGTTGGTGAAGAAAGTCCATACAATATTCTCAATTACAGATAAATAAATCTTAAAAGGAAGGTCACAAAAAGTATGCATCTTTATCTATGATATATTAGTTGAAATTTTGATTATATTTAATAAGTAGTGTTTGAAAGAGGTGGTCATATCCATGACATATCCTATCCCTTTTGATTCAATTATTTTTTTGTAGAGATCAATCTTGGTCTATGAGTAGGGATCACTAATTTTGAGATAATAACTTAGAGGTCCGAAAACAATTTGAATTAAGAAGATCCATTAATTTATATTAGTTGAAGTTTAGGATTATGTGGGATTTTTTTATGGTATAGTGATATTATAGATATGAATTATAATAAATAAATAAATTTATTTATAATTTTTTCATGTTTAAAATAATGTAAACTGAATTTACTTCTCAAAGAATTCAGAAGTTATTTAATTTTAATAAGTGAATATGAGAAGTTGTTTTTTGAATGAATGATAAATGTTCAAGGATTTTTAAATAAATACTCTAGGAAATGAGTTGATTTAATGGATCTTTTTTATCATGTGACTTATTAAAGTGCTAAAATTTAGTGATGAAATCTGTGTGACACTTGTAATTATTTATTCAATTCATAAGTAAAGCATGGATTATTTATGAGGTTTTGTTTCTTAAGGGACCTAAAGAAATTTTAAGACACTAATAACCTAACTATTTAAGAATTAATTTAACCTAAAAACAAGTGGGAATCACCTTTCATGAATTTAACACATCTCATATTCTCTCTCAAGACTAGAGAGATAATCAAGAGAGAAAAACCAGGTCAGATTGGTCTTTTATTCTTGAATCAATTTTTCTTTCTTATGGTGGTCACATGGTAATCATAAAGCACTATATTATCTCATTCTAATACATTAATATCATATAATTTTAAAAAATGTTAATTAACACACATATGGATAATTTATAGGGTTTCTACATTAGATCATAAAAGCTATTATGATTTAGTGATGGAGAGAGAATATTGAGATATCATCATACATTAGAGGTATAATTTATTTATTGAAATTTATGATTACACATTTATATACATGATCTATGGGGAATAAATTTACTAGTATAATGGATATAGTGTTAAAAAATATTTTTTATGAACAATATTTACAATACCAATCATCAAACAATTATAATATCATAGAGATCCAAAATACCTGTTAATATCACTAAAGATTCAGGAGAAATTACTTACGAAACATTAGGTATTTTTATTTTTTTTATATACTGTATAATTCTTGTATACTGGATCAAATAGGTACCAAATCCTAGGTAGAAGGACCACAATCATAATTATTGTGGTTTTAATCTCTCTCTCTATTTATTGGATATTGATATTAGAGGATTTTAGATAGAGATAACCATTGGTCTTATTGTTGATTTAGAATCCTTGTTTCTAATTATTAAAGAATTTTCATACTTGATAATAACTTGATTTAAGATTATAAGGGATTACAGGATGAAAAATTTCATTATGTGGGTTTATTTTATCCCTATCATTTTGATAATCCATATTTTTTATGTTTATGAAATTTTAATTTAATTTATAATGTATGATTTATGATAAATCATATGTGTTGATTTTGAAACAATGATTTTGAGAAAAAATAAATGTTCTATAAAATTATGGAATTTTTCATCTATGATGATTTTAAAATAAAAAGGGGGTTTTATTTAAGTTGATTATTTTAAAATTAATAGTTGATTTAGGTTGAATGATTTGTCAGGAAATCATACCTTATTTTTTAAAACTTTTTTAATAGAAATCGGATGTCCAAGATTATGGATTTTTTTATATTTCATCTTAAATTTGAATAAAAAATGGTAACTATGATAAAATTAATGGTTTTGATTCACATGATGTTTTTCATGAAACATTTTCCAATATAGGGTTGTATGGAATTGATTTTTTGAAAAATAACTGTAAATAAGGACTTTGTTTTGGAAACCACTGAACATAAACCATGATCGGTCATTAAAGTAAGAATGTCATAGAGTGTGTGTATTAGAAAAAAAACAGTTTATTTCATTAGATTTATTGGGAAATATATATTTTCATACCATGATATTCCATTGATTTGGTTGTATTATAGGATAAACCTTTGGAAAAATCGATCCATACACTAGGCTGGGTAAGTGATGACTTTTTTGGATAGTTTTGAAATAACTAGCTAATGTGTTTTTTAAGGATTTTTATTACCAGGTTATGCATATACTCATGGGAGATTTTGAGTGATTTATTTTTATGATGTGATGCCAATATTTATAAAATAATGAATTTTAAAAATGATGATTTAACACAGAAAATGGGGAGTTTTCTAAAAATAATTTTAAAGTATTAAAACTGTAGTTTTATTAAAATAGAAAATATTAAATTTTTGAAAAGAGGATTATAGGATATTTAACCATTTATATTATCATTCATTTGGAAAAATGATTTTTAAAATATGGTTTTCTTATACAATGTTTGGTAAATTAGTGTATTATATATTTTTTCACTGGTTATTAGAAATTGTTTAGAATATTTTCCATGGATTTGGAAATATATTTTCTATTTTCTTATAAATGGAATTATATTTGGGTCATTAGAGTTATACTACAATGTTTTTATACTCACCCCTTCATGTACACATATATATACATGTAGAACATGTTGGTTCTGATGCATTTGATCCAAAGAGTTCATTTTTTTCAGTGTAAATTCATTGATACTTTAATAGAGATATGTCGATAGAGTCAGTAGTGGTGTTCATGCGAGGGATTATTTACTTTTACTTAATATAATTATTTTTAGGTGTCCAATTTAACCATTTTTTATTATTATATTTTCAATTATATTATTATATTATATTTTTTTAATTTGACATTAAAAAAATTAAATTATATTTGACATATTTCTATGACATACATGACTCTTTTTTTTATTTAAGGGTAAATCATTTACTAATGTCATGACCTGACCCACCAGTTCCAACTTTGCTATACGTAAGCTGAGTGTGAAACCCCATGCCCACCTCCAATAGTCTAGGGGTTGGAAATCAATTCTAATTAGGCATATCACACACATGGGAGACCTTATTATAAGGTGAATATATGCTCGTACACATCTCAAAATACTCATAAAATGTATAAGGGTAAGTATAATTGATACCAAATACATGAATACATATATATCTCACAATATAATACAAAAAAATTATTTTAAATCATAAAAGGGCCAAATATAATCCAACCATAAGTGATAAAAAAAGTCCAAACTTCTATGTAAGAGGTAACTACTATCAAATGAAATACCTGGTATACACTAAGGTATATCTAGTTGAACTATGATCATCCCACTCTTTTTCCTCCTAGGACTCCATCAAAAGACCTATTTCTATATAATACATGACATGTGTAGGAAGAGACTATTGAAACCCACACTTTTCAAACATATATATCACATATGAATAGGTGAATATTCATTACAAAACATAATGATCCACACCATAATATTTTAAGCCTAGTTCATTTAGAAACATGAATACATAAGAAACTCATTTATAGGTAAACTGCATCATCTCTCACTATGTTCTTCATAACTAGTATCCTTATTAGAAATATCATAAATAATAATTTTCTCTATAACCTAGGGAAAGAAAACATAATAAAGGGGGATCTCAGATTCTCTAAAAGGATAAACAAGGGAGATATCAATATAACATGAGAATAAAGGTATAAAAACATTATAATGACATTTTTAAATTATACCCTGCATAACATAGATCATAAACATGAGTCATGGAATAAATCATGGAATTTCAAAAGACATGGATCATAAAACAGTGAAATAACATAAGTACTAAGAGCATAACATTAGCATAATTCAAAGATATTTTTCATACACATAATCATAAAAAATATATTATATTAAGGCTACCCACCAATAAATTCATAACATTTTAGTCTTGGGATAACCACCCTTGTACATTATTCGAGCTTAGGATAACATCCTGTGTACCCTCTTTAGGTCTTGGGATAACCTCTCATATACCCTATTTTTGGATTGGGATAACCTCCTATATACCCAATTTTGGGCATGGGATAAACTTCTATGCACCCTCTTTTTCCATGGGATAACCTCATGTATACCCTCTTTTAAGTATATGATAGCTCCCTTGTACATGATTTCGAGCATGGGACAACCTACCATGTACTATTTGAGCTGATAGAACATTAATCATTACCTAATAAATTTGATGGAGATATAGTTCCCACCCATCACATATTGAATATAATACATATTTTTTTATAATATCATAAAACATTCATCATATCAAAATCCATGAAAATAAATGGATTTCATAAAAATTTCATAATAGTATAACCTGTGGAAAAGAAATATGTTTAATAAACATTTCATCATTTCATCATAACATAACCCATGGAGAAATAACAAGTTTCATAAAAAATTGTCATCGTAAACTTAAAATTTATACAGAAAGATTAATGATGGAATCATTGGATCATATCCCTAGTATATCTTAATTAACATCAAATTACATTATTTTATTTTCAAAATGATTTTAAAAGATCACTTGGAACATTTTTTTAGGAAAATAAACTTTCAAAATTAGAGAAAATTATTTAAAATATAAAAATTTATCAAACCTTAATGAATTTTTTTTTAATTTAAAATAACCTTGGAAAAATTATAAAGGATGTTTTAAATCATTGAGTGGACATAGTGGCAGGAAATACCACTCATACCATACATTTTAAAACCAATTTTCCTTTCACATTTTTTTGTAAAAAGTTAAAAGAGGCTTCCTTGAGAAATTACAAGAATATTCATTTTTAAAAATATTTTCAAATGTTAAAATGGTTAAAAATTCCTTTAAACCATAATTTGAGAAACAAATTTAATTAAAAAAATTATAAAACATAGACAAATAAGAAAAAGGAATTTTAACCGAAGAGGGAAATAAAGTTAATTATTTTTAAAACATACTTTTAGTATATTTAATACTTAAAGAGAGCATAATGAAAGTAAAACATGTCTGCCCTATAAATACTCATAATTGAATAATCATCATTATTTTCTTGAAATATGTATCATAATATTTCATTACCAAAATAATAATTATAAACAATCTTTATAAACAATGATATAGTAACATAAAACCTTTACCACTTTGGTAATTTTTAAATCATAAGCCCCTTGAAATTAAAAACATATATGAATTTGAATATAACATAATTTTTATGATAAGAATCATAATATACATTAATGTAAAATATATACACCACAAAAAATAAACAAGTGGTGAATTTGGTGTGTGTCCCATGAAAATAAAAGTGAGACAAAATTATTTTACCTCAAGTATTGAATTTCTCCATACATGTTAGAAACTCATGTATAATAAATATTAGTTTATTATAAATATACTCTAGAACCATATTAATTTATATCATTCCATATATTATTTACTTGTGATCTTTTTTTACCCATTTATTTAAAATTTCCTTGTTAAAATCTTGTTATGGATAATAACTACTTCATTTTTCATGTATGTTTTGGTTTTAAGTTTTCGGTCCTTTTACTTTGATAATTTTTCCATAATCTCAAGAAAATGAACCGTGATATAAATATCATATATATTCATTATATATGTATTTATAATAATCCATTAAAGTTAGATATAGAACATGAATCACATCATTCAAGGAGATGGTAGTCCATACATAAGCCTGAACTTTGTTTCCATTTACATGAAAGACAAAATGAAAGACAAGTAAATATTAATTAAACTTTTTAGAATAATTTTTATATAATATATATCATATATATTAATTAAATATACCATCATTTCCATCTATTTCACAATAAAATGAAATGCATGTCACATCACTTCGTGGAGATGATAATCCACACGTACGCAAGAGAAACATTATCATTTTCCAACATATTGGGAGGAATGAAGGAAGATGTGATATTATAATTAAAAAAGTATATTTATTTAGAAATTATAATTCAAATATGTTAAATATATCATTATATATATTTGTGGGAGTCGATGGTGGAAAACGAATTACATCGCTTAGCAAGGCAGTTTTCTATTATACACACAATTTGTGGTTTCGTTTCTCATTTGATGGAAGAGGATATAGATATAGTTTATTACATTAACATAATTAAATATAATTATATTTTATATAATAATTTTATTATATCATCATATTCTAATAATATTTTAAGGTCATGTATGAATAAATAAAACAAAAATGCTCAATTAAGAATGATACATCTTCTTTGGACAACATCCTTCGATTTTCACTAAAATCATTATTAGGGGGTTTATAATAAAAATAAGACATCTAGGAAATGTATATTAATGTAATTAAGATATATGGGTTGGTATTGTATAAAAAAAAGGCTTTTGGATTGTAAAAAATTAGGGGAGGAGATGGCATTTTATAATTGAGGAGTGGCATTTTTGTAAATACCCAAAACTATTCAATACTGGGAAGTCACTATCAAAACATGTTCCTCCAAAGTTTATAAATAATAAATTGAATGGATTATATGGTTGATACTAACCTCCTCCAAAAATAACACATATGTTTTAAACATGTTATTCCATTATATTCTAAGTTTACTAACATTCACCATTTTAGTTCCCACCGCAGTAACTAGTCTCTTTTTATTTATCTAGGTAATTTTTCCTTTATTCCTAAAATTAAAATGATATTTATTATATATTTTAGACCAAATTATTATAAATATGAAGTAATATTTTTCAAATAAATACCCTAAGTGTGTTGAAAATTAATTTTTACACATGTGTGTGTAACGCGCAAACCCTGTCCATCCATCCAATGTTAACAATTGTTTATTGAATATGGGGAAATGCCAGAAAAAATTCATTGGGGAATAAAATAATGTATTCAAAGAGCATAATATATCACAATATTAGAACACTCTGTGGGTAATTTTCACTCCCATAAATCCCATTCAAGTCTCTCTTGAAGATAGTCCATGGAATCAGTGACACTTTTTTGACTAATCTCCCCACTCCCCACTTCCCAGGCAATTTAATTCTATGAAGCACAATGATGACGACCTTCATCATGAGAATCATATATTAAGGTAGTAATAATATCTTAAATAATTAGGATAAACAGTTTAGGAGAAATGATATCTGACAATACATGCATGGGAATGGAGGAAGGCACACAGTTAACTAGGGTGATGCATCCACCGAATGAGAGGAATCTTTTTTTTCAAATGTGAATACGGTTAGAAATTTTTTCAAAAACAACATAAAATGGTGCATCAAAACTCTACCTAGGGGTATTTTGGATCAAATATAATCTATGGGGCATGATTTTTTTTTGTATTCCTAGCATATCAATAATATTTATACCCCTTGCATCAGAACATGAATCTGGAAGACAATCATTTCACTTGGCTTGGTAAATGGATTGACCACTCCATTTGAAATACACCCAAAGTATATGGTCAATCTCTTGGATGGAAATGAATCGAACATTAAGGAAGATAATCATATCATCCACAAAGAAATAGTGGGAGGGTCCTTTGAAGTTAGGCTTGCACAGTAATGCACAATCCCATGTTTTAACCTTAACCATAGAAATTAATTTTTACTATTTTTTACTAATATTTATGGAAACAAAATTAACCTGAAAATATTATATAATAAACATTATTATAATTAAAAATATAGAAACCATTTTATCAAATTTATTTCACATAATTGATATAATCTAATTTAAAATAAAAAATTAGACGTGATAAAAAATGATTTTTCAAAGAAAAAGTTTATATAAGTACAAAAAAGTTTTAATATCAAAATTCAATAATAAATTGAATAAAATGAACTAAATTGGATTAATATAATATAATTGAACTAATAATACTTTTAAACACATTTTAAATTATAATTTAATTTTTCATTAAAAGTAAATGAAAATGATTGTTTCTAATAAAAATCTGTATTTTTCACTATTCATCAAAAAATTAATCTTTTCAGAAAATTCTAAGAAATCCATCCTAAGATAATTTTTACATTTGATTAAAAAATAATGTTTATTTTTTCAAATAAATTTTTTAAAAGTGAAAAAATATAAATTTATTACATTTTCACTAAAAGCAATGAAAATATTTTTTTAGAAAAAATGTATTTTCAAGGTATATAAAGACTGTATCAAAAAATAATACTTATTTGTCAATATATTTTATTTATCTAAAACCAATATAAATAATTTAAAAAAATTATTTATTCCTATTCATACATCTATGTTGGATGGCTATGTTATAATGATCATTTTTAAATAATAATATTAATAGTATATTATGGTTTGTTAAAAGTCGATGTTTCATGTAATGCAAGCCATTGAAGAAATTAAATTTATATGAAAAAAATATTTCATAAAATCTTGGGGTGTTACATTATGACCCTTTGAAATTATTTTTTTCCTTGAAATTTCTTCACTCTAATATAAACAACTGAAGATACTTCTGCCGCATTATATCCTCAAGTCCCTATGTAGCTTCCTTAAATTGGTTGTTTCTCTATAAAACCTTGATCATATGAGTGGTCTTATTTCATATCACTTTCTATATATGATTTATAATCTTCATATTTTTATTTATAGGAAAGATCATAATCACGTCTTATTATAAGTTTAGAACCTGTGATGGATCAGGTGTGTACTTCTTCTCGAGAGATATTTTGAACACATCATGGACTTGAGAGAGGTTCGATGGAAGTTTAATACGATAAGAAACCATACCTAATCAGTCATTAATATATAATGGTAAAATATATCTAGGGCTCAGTTTTTCTTTATTCCCAAATCTCATAACCTTCTTCCATGGATAAATTCACAGGAAAACCCTCTCACCTACTTTAAACTTTAGATCACATCGATGATTGTTAGTACAACTTTTCTATTGACTTTGAGCTTCCATAATGTTTTGTTGAATGGATATAACTTTCTATGATATTTTATTAGCTAGATTAGGTCCCAATGGTATTCTTTCTCTAAATTTATCCCAACACATTTTATTTCTACACTTATTTCCATAGTGGTCTTCATAAGGATCCATCTGAATTCTCAAGTGAAAACTATTATTATAAGAAAACTCAACTAGAGGAATGTGTTAATACCAACGCTTTGAAATACATTGAAAAAGATATCATCATATCATCAAGGGTTCGAATTGTTATCTCAGACTAGATATCTATCCGAGGATGATACGTAGTAATGAAACATAACTCTGTATCTAGAGCCTACTGAAGACTTCACTAGAACTTCATGGTAAACCTCATATACTGATTAGACACAATATATTATGATACTACATGAAACCTTACCACTTTATTAATGTATATCCTAGATTGTTGATCTAGAGTGAAATTTTCTCTAATAATGATAAATTGTGATGACTTCTTAAGGTATTTTACTTCTACCCATATAGCGTTATTTCCTTTGAAGGTTTTGGGGAGTCTAACAACAAAATCCATAGTGATATATTCCCATTTCTATTCTGGTAAGGGTAATGGTTGTAACATCCCCATAGAAATTTTTATCTCAATCTTAACTTGCAGACATACCAAGAACCAAGATACAAACTCTATAATATCTCTCTTTATACCTTCCCACAATAAATACTCTTTCAAAACACTATACATATTTGTAATTACATGATGAATAGAGAATAAAGAACAATCAGCCTTGATGTGACTTTAATTTAGGTTTCATTACATATAATTTCATTAATATTTTGATCTTTTGATTAATTAAATGTGCCTTATATGTTAAATTATTTTAATTTAGTATTTTTGTTGTTAAAATTATTAATTTATTATTTTTATGTTCAATTTTATATTTTCTACATATAAATAAATAATTCTATCTACTAAGTTTTTTTATTCTATTTCTAATTATATTTTAAAATATTTATTTTAAGTGTATCTATTATTATTTAGAATTTTTTAATTCAAATTTATAATATTTTATTCTTTTTTGTTAATTTGGAATTAATGGAACTTGATTTTAGTTTAATATCTATATTTTTTTAATTTAATATATTTTAATTTTAAATTTATAATTTTAATAAATAATTAGTCTTCAAATCTTATCAAATAAATTTTAAATTAATTTAATTATTTATTTTATAAATTTAACTTTTTCTAATTATACTTATAAATTGAGTATCAAAAAATTAATTCAATTATTTTTTAATTTTAAATATTTTTTTAAAATGTTTATATATTTTAATTAATATTAATTAATTATTTTTATTTATTTGTTTAGGTGTACCTTATTTCCAACCCACTACTATCATTGTAGGGCAACTGACTATTACTATCATCCAGGACTCTACTATTATGACACTTGTTCCTGATATCATCGGGAAACTAAGATATCATCAATCCATTAAAGCTGCATTATGAGAATAAGGGGTGGATATAAGATATTACATTATCAATATAAAATTTTAGTATATAATTATATCATATTTTCACTTATAAGATAGATAAATTTTCTTTATTCTTTCATTGTTGAGGTTTTTATTCAATTATCTAGTTTACTATTCATAATGGTCATGTTACTATTTCAATGGTCAAGTTACTATTTCTTTGGTATATGTTCCTTAACTTCTAGAAATGCATTTTATTTCATTAATTCTTCATTTATAAAGTTTTTATTGTGTTCTTAATGTGATTTTATGTGATTATTCTATATTACATAATTATAAAAAGGTAATTTCTATTGATATCATTCAGGTTTGTTACAGGAATAACCATATTATGAAATGTATTTTTTTATTAATTCTTATGAAATAAACACTTAATTTTTAGTAAATCCATTTTATTCTTCAAAAAATACGTTTTCCTCAAAAAAATTATTTTATTAATTTCTATGAGAAAATAAATATAATTAATTATGAAACTTTCATAAATTTTATTTGATAAAAAAAATATTTTAATTCATCAATTCAAAATTATATTAGGGTGAAATTTTGAGAATTTTCCAAAAAAGTTTTAATTTTTAATGAATTGTGAAAAATATTGATGTACATTGAAAACTATATTTTCTTTTAAATCATTTAAAAAGTAAAATTACATTTTGTATTAGTTTTAAACTGTAATTAGTTTCCTTGGATTATAAATCATATAATTTTGGTCTTTAAATGTATTTTTATACATGAATTTAGTGTAAAAACATTTCATACTTAAAAGGGGAATTTTTTCAAAAAAAATATTTTTCATTACATTTTGATGATTTAATATTAAAATAAAATTCTTCCATTTATGTGTATTGAATTTTTATAAATTGATTCTATTTTTGTAATTAGGATGTCTAAATTCAATAAATTGGCCCCTTTTATTTTGGGTAAATTGTGTAATTTTTATAAAAAATAAAATGATAAGAACTATTAAATAAGTATACCATTTTTAATATCATACATACTCTTCAAATTTTTTTATACGACCTTTTATGTCCACTTGGGTTAGATTATGAACTTTATAGTATTTTATTTAATGAAAAGACAAAAATGTCACACTATTGGTTTTAATAAGTATAGCATTTTTAATATGATGTAATCCAGAATATATGTTTGAATATAAATAATATTTATAAATATAAAATATGTATATTCATCATGGTAATTTATCTTTTATTTTTAGTGAATAAATAATCCTTAAATGACTGCATAATAGTGATGTAGTAATTATTCAGTTAGTGAAAAAATCAAATAAATGATATTAAAAATATAAATATATATATAAATATATATATAATTTGAGATATTTAAGGTGATACATAAATTCTATAGATGATAATGACAAGTTCAGGACATAATAAAATAGTATGTTCGAATTTTAAATTTTTTTCTTGATGATTTTAATGTTAAAGTATTGAATAGTATCAAATTTGACAATAGTGAAATTTTATGGAAATAATATATTATTAAATTATTTAAAAATCATAAAAACATTAAATAATCCCAAATAGGATAATATATGGTCTAGAATTTCATCTTTTATTCATTTATAGTTCATTTTGGATCATTTTCCTCTAGAATAGTCTTATTGTATTTTAATATATTGTGAAATTCCAAAAACACCCTCCCCTCCCCTTATTAATATCACCCCTCACAAACTATTCTCCTCACACCTTCCAAGCCTTTAATATTTTCAAATATATTCCAAAAAAATCTCCTACCCACTATCCCAACATCCAAGTTATATATATTGAACCAAAAGACCAATTCCAAGTTCCTCGAGGGGTTCTTCAAGGATGTTATATTCAAGAGGTAACATTCTCAAACTACCTCTTTTAATTTATGTTTTTATTCTACCTTATCCTCTCCTCTTTCATCCACCAAAGAATTATAACTCCAGTATCATTTATATACTAAAATTTTATATTGATTATGTAATATCTTCTAACCATCCCTTATTCTCATCTCCTCTTATTCAATGGAAGGAAACCATTGTCCAAATTGTGGTAGTTAATCATATCCATGAATAATGAGTTTTTTTTCCATTACTGAATTCAAATATGGTTATAAAACTATTATTATGGTTAAATAAGATTTTAATTAGAATATTATAACTTATTTCATGTTCTGGAACATATATATAGACATAATATTAAATAAAATAAAACTAATTCATGATGGTCGAAAACCCACTAAAATAAAATAAACATTTATCATTAATGTTTTACCAAATGAAACATCCTAATGTTAGAAAAATGATATATGGGACCATTTAAACTTATATAAGTTTATTAATAGCATTTAATTTCAGTTATATAATATTATTCACATTCCAAAAGAACTTCCATAATTATACACAAGTGAACTGACCATGAAACCCTAAAATGAACACTCCCAGAACAACAAAATTGAACCATATAACTCGTCTAAATGGCCATAAATGAACTTAATAAAATTAAAATAAATAAAATTTATGTGTAAGATGTTATTAATTAAGCAATTAATTAATCTAATTTTATTATCCAGGACATTAACTGTAAGTAAAAAAACACATTCAAACATAAGGTAAGGGATCTCTCTAAACCTCCATATTGAAGGATCCTAAAACACCCTGAGAGGGGAGGAGTTAATTAGGGTGTTAACTTTTTATTTTAAACTAATGGATCTTGTTCCCATATTAGTAGGAACCTATTAAAACTTCCTAAAGAGGAAGTGAAGAAAATAAACAATCACATGCAAAGTAATGACACAAAAATTTTACTTGGTTCACCATTAAGGGATATGTCCAAGAAGTATACGCAGACAGTGTGTCGGTCGTACAAAAAAACCACTAATCTTCACAAGTTTTGGATTACAATAGTTTAGCACAGTCACTCTGTTCCAGGAGCACTACCTTTACAAGATTTTAGGGATAGCAAACTACGTCCCTCAGATCACTTCCATTGACTCCCCCTTTCTTACTGCATTGGAATAATATTCACTCGGTTTATCAACTTGAAGGTCACTTCAATGGTTTATCATTAGATCATGCATCCTCAAGTATAAATGGATGCTATATTGAAATCTCATAATCACCTATAGATGTGATTTATTTCCCTATACACTGATATGTTATAGAAATTAATTTCACAAACTGATTTGGTCAATTTTCAGACTTCCTTGAGTGTTCTGCGTACCGCTGCTGTTTCCGCGTACCACTACTATTTTCACATACCGCTGCTATTTCTGTATACCGTCCAGTTGTTTCCGCATATCGTCTAACTATTTCTACATACCTTCTAACTCCTCTGCGAACTTTCCTTCTATACATACTTCCCTACTCCGCGTACTACTTCACTCCTCCACGTATCGTCCTTCTCCACGTACTGCCTTGGTCATCCACTTACTATGAAATATTCCTTTGCAAACCGCGCTCTCTTCCATGAACTGTTTTACTTACATAGATGATTCTTTCCACACACCATCTTCTCCTTTTCATACCACTTCATACTTCACCTAATTTCTTCTCAAAATTTTAATCTCTAATCTCGTACTTTAACAAAGTGGATTACTGATCCTCAAATAAGAACAAAACGCTTCAAATTTTGGTAATATGATTTACCTAAATTTTCTAATCTGGTAGAATCTTCACTATAAACTGAACTCCATATATATAGTATTAACTTCCACTGCATATTGTAATCCTCTAAATTGCAAACCTTTATCACGTATAGTTAACCTTATGTGTACCGTATGTCTTTCAGTCTGCATACTGCATCTCTTCACCACATACCATCATTGCAAACCTTTTTCGATAGCATTTCATGCACCACACACCTTAACCACCTATCGTCACTATGAACTATTTTCAGTTCTTCACATAGTTCCACATACCACACGCCTTCATTGTGTACTGCATGCCTTTACTGTGTATCATGTCCCTTAACCGCATATCGTGCACCTTCCCCACATACTGCGTGCCTTCACCGTATACCGCACGCCTTCACCTCATACCATTACTGTGAACCATTTCCAAACTTGGGATTTTTGAGTCCCAAAAATTTGGAAAATACTTGGAAATTGTACTACCTTCAATACTGCTTTCAACCTCAAACATATAACTTTATTCTTTAAAAAATTATGAGTAATCCATGTGCATGTTGAAAACAAACTCTATCCAACATCCATTGTTAGCAATGAGCAGCCTTGGTTCCAATAAATTCCCCCTTTGTGTTTGCTTGAAATATCTAGATAAAATCACTGATGCGGCAGCCATGATCAAAACATGAACCTTCAAAAAACAATTCATCCATCACTCTAAGTCTACACGAGTAGTGATCAATGTAGAAAACAATAGGGTGACATAAATTGAGTTCTCATCCTTTTCTTTTCTCCCCCATTGTTTCATTTTTGGTTTTTTCTATTCTCTATCATTCCCATAACCAGAAATAAATATAAATCATTCCATTGAATTTATCCATTCTTCCTCATTGAAAAAAAAACCCAATGAACTGAATCCTGACTCTTAGAGTTAAAAAATCATGCTCCACCTAGATCGTATCTCCCCCATAAACCAATATAATTTCCACAAATATCTTAAAAAATAGTTAAAACAACTTGGGAGAGTGGAATCTCATAACATACTTACTCACTAGGAGGTGGATGAACACATAGATTCAACCGATGTTTCTTAAACACAGCCACTAATAGTGGCTTGGTCATAATGTCATCCACTTTCTCATTAGTTCCCACATGCTCCATTTTAATCATTCCTTGTTCAAATTTTTCCTTTATGAAGTGATATCTAATCTCAATATGTTTCATATGAGAATGCTGAATAAGATTCTTCATAAGATCAATTTATCTCTTGTTATCACAATAAATCGCCATTTTTTGTTTCACCTCATCACCTATGTCACTTAGTTATTGTTTCATCCAAAGTAACTAACTGCATGCCTTGGTAGCAGATATATATTCATCTTTAGAAAAACTAAGTGAATTGATTTCCAGTTTCTTACTTAATGAACCCATTCATTTCTTCCCAATATAGAATGATCCACCACTGGTAGACTTTCCGTCCACTACATCTCCAACCCAGTCAGCCTCAAAAATGATGATAGTTCACTATCTCTTCATACAGTAAAGTATATCCCATAATTATGTTTACCTTAAATGTATCTCATGATTTTTTTCACTGTCTCCATATGTTCTTCCTTTAGATTACTCTAAAAGTGGGTCGTAAGGCAAGTTACAAAGACAATATCTGGTCGTGTTTCAGTTAGTTATAGTAGGCTTCCAATGATTCTTTTGTACATGGTGTGATCCACAAAAGTCCCTTCCTCGTGCTTTCTAATATTTGATCCGACTATAATCAGTGTCAAAATTGGTTTGGAATCATGCATATTGAATTTCTTCAGTAGCTCTCTAGCATACTTTGGTGCTTTCTTCAGGCCATAAAGATATTTCTTTAATTTTCATAACTTTATTTCATCATTTCCAAACAATAATCCTATGGGTTGTTCAATGTAGACTACTTCTTCCAATAATCCATTTATGAATGATGTATTGAAATCAATTTGATACACTTTATAAACTCTTTGGATTACCATGGCATGAAATAGCCTGATCCACTCCAGTCTTTTTATGGGAGCAAATGTCACCCTCTACATCAATGACTTCGATTTTTTAATATCATTTGTAGACCAAGCATGCCTTATTTCTGATCACATTTCCATGTTCATCAAATTTTTTCTTGAAAATCCAGTTCGTACCAATCACATTATGATATTTAGTTCTTTTAAAAATATCCCATGTCTGATTTTTTTCAACATGATCTAACTCATCATTAATTTCTTTCACCCATGACTCATCCTTTGTAGCCTCTTCAAATGCGGATGGTTTCATAACTGATAGAAATGTAGATTGGACAATATTCCTCATTATCCTTGACTATGTAGGTGCATTCTGATCCCTAGTAATGTTGGACTGATCAATCTTTGATTGTCAATTTTACTTTTGGGTTTTGACGAAATTCTCTCTAGTTATGGCTTCCTATTCTAATTATTCTTGAGATTCAACATCATGATGTGACTCCTGATAGTTTTCCACACCTTCCTCTACCTCTATATTAAAATTTGTTCCAGGTTTAGATTCTTCCTCATCTTCTATCACATCAGCATAATAATTCCTTGAAGCATTTGGGGTTTTTCTTCAATGATCTTTACATTAATACTTTCCACAATTCTTCCCAAGCACATATTGAAACACTTGAAGGCTTTTTTGTTCATTGGGTATCCACGAAATATTCTTTCGTCTGCATTGTCTCCATACTTCCATTGATTTCCTTCTTTGTTTCAGAAAAAAAATTTGCTTCTAAAAATGTGAAAATATTTCAAAGAGGTATTCCTTCCATGACACAATTCATATGGAGTATTTGTTTTACCCATATATAGCCCTTTTTTGATTTTGAATATACAATGCATCTTGTACTACCTATTTCTAGTAATGTCGAGGAAGACCACTCTCAATCAGTATAGTTCTGTTCATGTTGTTTACCTCTCGATTCTTGCGCTCAACAACTCCATTTTGTTGTGGAGTTCTCACCGCTTCCACATCATATTGTATCACATGCTTCACTAGGTAATTTTTAAATTCAATAGATGTGTATTCCCCTCCATTGTCATACTATAGGACATTGATCTTCTATTCAGTATCATTCTCGGTGATTCGTCGATAGGTTTTCATGCAATCAAGCACTTGTCTATTCTTGTGTATAATGGTCACACATTCCATTATATTGTAATAATCTATGAAAAGAACAAATAACCTCTCTCCCTGTGTTCCAGCAACATTTATTAGGCCACATACATCTGTATGGATAAGGTCAATGAAATTTGATGATCTTTTCTTCTTTGACTGGTAGGAATTGCAGACCAGTTTTCCTCACATGCAAGCATCACATGTCTTTTATCTTTCACACATCATATTAGATATATCCATGACTATATTCAGATTAGATATATTTTCAATGTCTTTCTGATTTATGTGCCCCAATATCTGATTCCATAAGTTGTTTTCCTCTCCAACTATTAGGTAGAAAATGTTCTCTTTGTTTTCAACCAAATATAAATTTTCCTTTTATTCTATAGCCTTTCATGAGATAATTCCCAGACATTCCTCTTATAGTACAACCATTCTAATCAAAATTCATAATAAGACTTGAGTCACATAGTTGACCCACACTAGTAATATTGTGATGCAGACCGTCCACATATAGGACTTCAGTTTTCTTCAGCTCTCTATTAGCTAGCTTAGTACTTCCACTGCCTTTTATCTTCAAAGCACCAACGTTACCAAACCTCACTGTTCCATTAAACTTTTTCTGGAAATTTGTTAATAATTCTACATTACCCATAATGTTGGATGAACATCCACTATCAAGAATCTAGGTGCTATTTTTCTTTGTAGCTTTGAGGGAAACTTCTATAAAATTGGACTTTTTAATTTTCCGATTTTCTTTCCATGAGATATTGGATTAAGCATAGAACACTAATGGTCTTACAATTATCTCTTCCATGTACATGGGTTATTCATCTTCAAATTTATCTTCCAGAGGATCAACCTTGTTTTAAATAGCAAAAATGTCTGGTTGATGAGTATTGACTCATCTCGAAGCATTGAAATAATTTCTCAGGTTTTACCTATGCCTACAATACACAGCTTTAGGGCCAAAGTTAGAACACTTAAAACAATATCCATAGAAATTATTTCTTCTATAAGAAGTAGGATATAAATATGTTCTTTTTTGTGAAACTCATAACTCTTCCCCATTCATATAGCTCCTTGCCTCTTCACAGTATGACATGGTTTGGCATAAATATCCACCAAACTAACACTTCATGAAAGGAAATGTCTTCTCACTTCTATTCCTCCTCATGACTTCTTCATCAGGAAAATAGTTTGACTGCCTATCATTTTTGGAAACTCAAGGATAATCTTTAGTTCTCCTTTCTATTTGATTTAAGGGTTTCTTTTTCATCACTTCTAGTGGCTTTTCAATATGATCAACTTTTATCTTGCTTTTATTCTATCTCACTTTATTTATATCATTTGACGTTTTGGCATCACAACCAATTCCACTATTTCCCATGCATGTTGGTCTTTGATCACTCAAGATCTTTTTAACTCTATCATAACCATGTTTTTCTCTCTCTAGTAGCTTATCATCCGAGAACCTTTCAAATTTTATTTTCTACTTTGCTTCTTTTGAAATTGATTCACTTTCAAGTTTACTTCTCAAAGTAACAACATATTCTTAGAGTCCCTCAATGGTCATGGACTTCTCCTCCAGTCTCGAGGTAAGGTAATTGATGAACTTTTCTTGTTCTTTAATTCTGAGTTTTAGTTCCAAAACATCATCAATGCTTTCAAGGATTGATGATTGTACTTTTACCAGTTCTTCCAGTCATTCAATATCCTCTTCCAGTTGATTAATATATTCTTATGATTTCTCCACCATTTCATTCCACTTATTGAATATCTTACCTTTAATCTCAAGCTTACAAAAATAATTCTTATGTTTCATCTTGGGATCGGAATTTGTAGCCAACTGATTATCTCTAACTTTATCTGTCAATGGTTGTGACTTTTAATGGTATCCATCATGGAGGCTGGTTTTCCAGTCTTAAATTTTGGTTCTTCATCCTCATTAAATTCATTATCATCATCTTCCTCCTCACCAAAAAAAATATTCTTCTGTTATTTCTTTGAAAATTTTAAGTTTCCCTTTTTGAAGATTCTTTTTTGAGGATTCTCCATGTTTTCAAATTTACTCTCTTCATCATCAAATTCTCTTGAGCATTGAGATGCAATGTTCCCAAATTTTCAACAGTGAAAACAATCCAGAGGTAGCTTGCCTTGAAATTTACTTATTCCCCTATTGATCTTCTTGGAAATGAGAGAAATATTTTTGTTTTCCTCATTATGTATGTCACCTCTATCTCTTGAAACTTTTAGTTTGTATATGTATTTGAATTAAATTTTCTTGCTCACAGGAGTCATAGCTTCTTCTGGTTTGATTCTTATTTTATAAGCTGATATATTTCTCCAAAGATCATCCACTAAGAATTTAGAGAGATATCTTTCCTCAAGGTCTAACACCTTTGCATTGTAAAGGGTTGGAATACTTTTCACGATATTCTTCACTATGTCAATGTCTTTAATTTCTTCGCCCAGACCTCTTATTACTCCTACAACTTTATAAATTCGAGATAAAAAGGAGTCTGCATTCTCATTGGGGTGCATCTTTAGATCATCAAACCTGTTGTGTAGTACTTAAATTTTTTCTTTATTAACTTTTCTATCTCCTTCATAAATATTCTCCAGTTTATCCCACATTGACTTGGAAGATGTGAAACTAATTACCTTTAGATAAATCTAATCAGAAAGGGTTGTAGTGAGATCACTATGTGCTTTTGCATCAGCATCAAGCAATTTCTTATCTGTATCTATCATCGACAGTCCTATAGGATCAGTGACTTGTATTCCCTAAGCAGTGGAAAATAAGACTTACATTACAAGATATCATAGGTGAGATCTCATCCTATTTTTTCGTATTTGAACATTAATTCCATCGAAGTGGGTAACTCCTCTAACGTTGACTAGATTCTCTATGACAGACAGATTCAACACCAAAAACCTTTAAGCTTTGATACAACTTGAAGGAAAATGGAATACCCTAAGAGTGGAGGGGTGAATTAGGGGGTCAAATTTTTTCTTTTAAACTGATAGATCTTGTTCCCATGTTGGTAGGAACCTATTAGACCTGTATAAAGAGGAAGTTCCAAAAATAAAAAATCGCATGCAAAGCAATGACACATTAATTTTACTTGGTTAACCACTAAGGTCAGTGTCCAAGGATCATATGCCAACAGTGTGTTGGTTATACCAAAAACCATTAATATTCACAAGTTGTGGACTGCAAGAGTTTATCATAGTCACTTTGTGCCAGATGCACTACCTTTACAAGGTTTTAGGTATAGCACACTACGTCCCTCATATCACTTCTACTGACTCCCCCTTTCTCATTATGTTGTAAGAATCTTCACTCAGTTTAATAACTTGATGGTCGCTTCAGTGGTTTAGCATTGGATCATGCATCCTCAATTGTAAGTGGATGCTCTGTTGAAGTATCTTAATCACTTACAAATGTAATTTATTTTTCTGTACAATTATATGTTATAGAAATTAATTTCTCAAAATTATTTGGTCAATTTTTAGGCTTCCTTGAGTGTTATGCGTACTGCTACTATTTTTTCATACTGCTGCTATTTTCGTGTGTCGTTGTTGTTTCGGCATACCATCTTGTTGTTTCCGCGTACCGTCCAACTATTTCCATGTACCATCCAACTCTTATGTGAAATGTCCTTCTCTGTATAATTCCCTACTCCATGTACTACTCCACTCCTCCACATACCATCATGATCCACGTACTGCCTTCCTTGGCAGTGTATTATGAGAGTTTCTTGTGCAAACCACGCTCTCTTCCACGAACTGTTTTCCTTACGCGAATGATTCTCTCCAAGTACAGTCTTCTCCTCCACATACTACTTTGGAATTCACCAAATTTTTTCCTAAAATGTTAATCTCCAATCCCATTCCTTAACAAAGATGATTAACGATCCTTAAATAGACACATAACTCTACAAATTTTTGTAATATGATTTACACAAATTTTCAATGTGGGACAATCTCCACTGTAAACTAAAATCTATTTGTGTATTGTTGTCCTCCACCAAGTACTACAATCCTATAAACTGTGAAATTTTATTGTGTACCATTAAACTTCCACGTATTGTATTTTTTTCGGTCTGCGTACTGCATCTCTTCACCACATACCATCACTGTGAACCATTTTTGACAGCATTTCGTGTACCGCATGCCTTCACCACATACTATCGCTACAAACTATTTTCTATTCTTTGCATCATTCCACGTACCGCACGGCTTCACCACATACTTCATGCCTTCACTGTGTACCCTGAATCTTCATCATGTACCTTACACCTTCACCGCATATCGCATGCCTTCACTGCTTACCGTACACCTTCACTGTGTACCGTTGCTGTAAACTGTTACCAAACTCCAAATTTTTTAGGCCCAAAAATTTGACAAACACTAGGAAACTATGCCACCTTCAATACTGCTTTCATCCTAAAATGTATGAACTTATTCTTTGAAAACTCCCTATTCATCCATGTGTAGATTCACAACAAACACAAACCAACCTCCATTATTAGCATTGATCAACCTTAGTTCCAACACATATTTCCTTGGGGTTACTCTTTCTCTCTTTTTACCTTAATTTATCTCCTCATTATTATTATATAATTATTCTATATTCTATTTATATATACAAAACATATTGTATGTATCTTGATTTATCTTTATTTTATGGGTAATAAAATGTTTTAAAATATTCTATTATCAATTCTGCTCGATAAGCAAACCTAGTTAAAGGGAACTTATTTGTTTCTTAACAATTTTCAAGTATACTTCATTAAATTATTTAAACATATAATATTTTTCTAAGATAACTCAATTTATCATGAATAACTATTTTTCATTTATAGTTTTATTAAAAAAATTATACATTTATCCTCTTTAAAGACTCTTTATTATTTTCTTTAAATCCTCACTTAAGTGGAACATTTTTAATGTTACCTAACCACTCTTTTTCATGTTTTCAATTTAGTTGGAAATCATTATTCTTGATATATTCTTAATTTTCCTTTATTAATGAACAAGAATGATTTAAATCCCTTCTTTCATTGATACCATTGTTAGACACCCTTTCGTTATATATTATGACATGATTAAGATGGCCACTTCTTTCCATGGGTAACCCTTATGTTAATTCCTTATGTTTGATTCATTATATAGAACACATATTTGTGAACATATTACGATGGTTGTACCTAGATAGTGTAATGACCTGAACTTTTATAAATAAAATTTCCTTTGTGGTTGAAATAAGTTTCCTATAATGTGTAATGGTTATATAAAACACATTCACTTCCTTGGTTTTATTATATCCTATAGGATATAAAATATCATTAATAATATTAATTTTTGATAATATAGTCATGGAACGTTGATCATATGATTAGTATAAATAAAGGGTTTTAAAAAATCTAATTTACACAGAAGAAGGAAGTCATGGCCTCAACCGGTAGGATTGTACCCAATAAATCCCATTTATCAGAGCTTATGAGGGAGATAGGATCACTGAGATTTACCCTTGAAAAAGTCCAATCTGATATGTGATAACTTAAGCATGAGTGAATCCATTTATGGGATAATTTCTAGCTTATTGATTTCATGGTCCAAACTATGTATGTCAAATAACCACATGAAAATCTCACCACCACGCACCTTACCTTTAGGGCGGTTTCTAGGGTAATAAAGGGATATGTATCAATACTATAATAATATGAATGTGTATATTGTATTTTCAATAGAATAATGGTTATACTTATTATTGTTACATTATAGATGATATTTTTTATACAATAAAACACAAATTGTATTTTTGTGTAATAACCAATTTCAATTAAGACATTTATTTTGAGGAAATAATAGTTTTTTCAAATAAATAATACTTTAATTAAATATTATTATTAAATAATTTTTTATAAAATATAAATGATCATATAATTTTTTTTAATTCAAAAGTAATTTTTATAAGGGTTCAAAAAGTGTTATTATCAAAAAAAATACAACATTTCTCAATAAATGTCATTTCTTATTTTAAAAGTTATAATTCATATATTTAGAAAATTATTTTGATATAATAAATATTATTTTTGTACTAATAACATCCAAATTATCCAATGGTTAATTTTTCATATTTTTCTGATATAGTTGAATTTTCATGTAATAATTAAATACGGTATAAATATATGGTGTGTATTATGACATTATAATGACCCAAAAATGATGTAATAAATACTATAAATGGTATCCATGATAATAATATATATTCACCCTTTAAATAATTTAATTTTACGTTTATTTGATATATTTTATAAAGCCTTTATGAATCCTCGCAAACCTATATTATATTTTTAGGTTTTAAAATAATTTCTTTTAGAACATGAGTCACTCCCACATCACCAAAGGTAATATTTTAATAATTTTGGCCCATGGACTTATAAAATAATAAAAATTGACTATATTTGATAGAAACCATGGGAAAAATCATGGTAATATTTGTGGTTTTGATTACTTTATTATATAGAGTCCAAAACCAATGTTTTAGAAATAATAAAGAATTACCCTATCTTTTACTATATAAACCCATCCAATATCTCATTAAATTCCACTCAAAAACCTTTGATCACATACTTACATTTTCATAACCTCTCTATATACCTCATAATGTGTCCCTAAACTCTCATGAATCTACTCCCATGTATTTTGAATTATAATCTCTAGGTATGGGATCCTCTCCTTCTCCTCTTTATTAAAGCATCTTTATTATTTTATGGATTTTATAATCATTTAATAAAGTTGGTATATGTTCTCCCATATCCCCCTTACTTAACCTATTATTTTTAAATTATTATAGTTTCATTTAACTCTCATTATTCCATCCCATGAGCATTTTTATTCCCTCATTATACTGTCGAAATTTCTTTGTGATTTCTCATGCCAAACAATTGTGTAGTGAATCCCATACCCATTTACTATCAAGGGTGTTCACCTTTATGAACTTATAATTATTTTATTTGGTACTAACATGTGTTCATTAAACAATTATTTATCTTGTATCAAAATGTGATGAAAAATAATTCCATGTTGTATGATCTATGTGGAGCACTTATACAAGTGGATGAAATAAAAGTGACAGGTGCGGCTAAAATTATATAGTGCTCAAATGCATTGGGTAATGTTTTGGTCCCATGAGACATCAATTAAGAGATTAAAGAGAGAAAATAATTTATCTTGAGACTTTTTACACCATGATTTTTTGGTGGTTATCCTTGACCTATGTTTTTGATTCCATGTTTATAGTTATTTCCACATTTACCATGTAGCCTTTATGTTACAATTTTGTGGCATGACTCATTGTTTATATTTATGATTCTCACCCATTTTATGTCCCATTGATATTCCTATTGTCTAACATGTAATACTTTCTTTATTTTATTAAATTTTTGTTCCCTTAGTGGTATTTATAGGTCATCGATTTCTTATGTATGTCCCTAGGTTATCCCATGAAATTTTAAGTATGATGGAATAATATGAGCATGTTAAATAAGTTTTAAATAATTATAATGTATTCCTTATTTTAATTTATTATGTAATGTACCTAATTCCCAAATACACTATACTTGTTGATATTTTTTTTATTTTATGTGTAATCTTATGTAATTAATCATGAATTTATGTGTAATAAAGAGCCGGGTTATCATAGATATCACTCCAATTCATTGAGTAACGTTTTAGTCTCATAAGATGTTATGTATGATATTATAGAGTAATTCTAATCTATTATGGGGATCTTTACACCATGTTATATACTCTTGGTAGTTATCCTTGACTCGTTTTTATGTCATGTTATATATTGTGACAACTTTCCTATGTTTCCATGATCATATCATTCCATGTTCCATATGTTATGATTCCTTATGTTTATTCATGAGTCATTCCTTTTATGTTATCCTGATATACCTTATAACTCATGTGTTATGCTTCATTCCAATTTTTATTCCCTTACTATGCTTCTTAGATCATTCCTTTTGTCTATGTCTTCACCAGGTTATCCTATGAAGTTGTAGGAGCACTAAGGGAGTTAAAAGATAATTATGGGGATTAATAAAAATATTTTTCGTTTAATTTAATTTTTTATAATTATGTACATATTCTTCCAAATACACTAAACTTTTCAATACTTGGGTTGTATTTAATAAAAAATTATGCCTAAAATCATGTAATTATATGTATCAAAGGCTTGGATTACTTAGTAATCTTGTTTATGACCCTTTAATTGTTATCAAGCATAAGATAACTCCATATCATTTTTCATGAGAATGCATCTCAATACATTGTTTGATGAATCTCTATATATTACAAAACGTTTTTTACTATCTGGTAATAGAAGCACAAGTGCACTGACTAACCTTCTCTTTAGTTCCTTGAAATTTCGTTCACATTCATCTGGTCAAAGAAACTTGGATCCCTTCAGATTTTACTTGGTCAGTGTTTTAGATAGTCATGATAAATTCTCCACAAATTGTCAAAAATATTCAGTTAAACCAATAAAACTTCAGTTCATAGTCACAGTGGTTAGTATATTCCAACATTTAATAAATTTTTTCATTGATAGATCCATAGATATACCCTATCTTGATCTTATATCACCTAAAAAGAAATTTTTGAAACCAAAATTCACACATTGTAAATTTTTTATACATTTTCTCTTTACTTAGGGTCTTAATCATAATTATTAAGTGATCATCATGTTATTCCTTTATATTCGAATATATAGTAATATCATCTATAAAGGCTACCATAAATGATAAAGGTAATCTCTAAAGACTATATCTAATAAACCCATAAATATATTAGGGAATTAGTAAGACCAAATGGCATCACTATATATTAATATTTTACATACCTTGTACAGAATATTTTCTTGGGTATATCCTTATTCTTAACCCTCAATCGATGATACCCATAATGAAGTTAAATCTTGAAAAATTATTGAGATATTCATAGTTGATTAAAAATGGAATCAATGTGGGGTATAGGATACATGTTCTTGATTATAATGTTGTTCAATTCTTGATAATCAATATAGAGTCTCATCGATCCACCTTGACTATTAAAATATTAACCAATTCACCCTATGGTGATACACTTAGCAGAATGAATCCCTTTCCAAGAATCTATTATAGTTTCTTCTTCATTTCCTTGAACTTAATCATGGTAATTCTATAGGTATTCTTTAAAAAAGGTTAGGAACTAGGTATGAGTTATATTGAGAAATAAACTCCATGATTCAATTGAATACTAGTAAATTAATTCATAAATATATCAACAAACTCCCACACAATAGGCATTAAATCGACATTGAGTTTCTCACTAACACCATATGAGATTAACACCCCTTTAAATGGGAATCAAGACCCATTCAATGGATGTGATTTCCATAAAAAATTATTATTTATAATCTTGTTGATAAACGATCATAGGTTGGTTTGGAATGTCAAATGTGACTTCCCTTACTCAAAACTTGATGTGGAATTTATGTAGATAATTCTAATATATTCCTAAGATAACATCAAATTTAACTAGAGGTAGAGTAATGAAATTTTTGGGAAGCATATTCCCACAACTTCAACCAAAGAAGATTTATATAATTGAGGTGATATTACCATATAATTAGGTATTTTCACTTATAATTCAGCATCTAAGCTTTTGGGGAAGGAATTAACATTACTAAATACATTTTCTGATGTAAGTGAGTTTATATAACTAATATAAAATAAGATACTTAAATATTTTAGCATACCTGTCACCACCCCAACTTTATGTTCTTTCTTCAGTCTCTTACTAAAACCAATATGATTTGTATTTCCATCAAGATTTGTTAATCATATTGATAAATCAAGAAAAATAGTTCATATTATGTCTAAATAATGACATCTTATTCTAAATATTTGACACTTTAGGTTTAACCTAGTTCATTCATGGTCATTATTCAAATCTATCATGGTTGTTCATAAAGAGTTTATGAATTTCCAAAACATGTCCCCTATAAGTGTCAAACTAGGTGTGTATAAAGGCTCTTTTCCATGCCCTAGATGATGATCAAGTCAAATAACAATGCACTCTTTTAGAATTTATTACCCCAAGGTACAACTTTTCAAGAGACATATCCACTTTTAGTATCAAGTAATTGATGTAATTGATTTGAAACCACTCACAATAACCATCACCAAAATTCTAGTATATTTTCTTATACATCAAATTATCCTTATGGTTCTCACTAAAGTTTTCTCATCCTAGTTTCCAAAGTATAATTATACCTTTCTCTAATACCAACTATAGATACTAACACTTGTAAAACATGGATATCACATATAAATAGATGAATATTCATTACATATCATAATGATCCATGACATAATCTTTTAGTTCTATTGCCTTTGGAAACTTCGATACATAAACAATTAGTTCATAGATGAACTAAATCATCTCTCACTTTTTCTTCATACAAGCACCATTCTTGGACATATCATACATACTATCTTTCTTTATAACTTGGTGAAAGGAAACATAATAAATGGTGAACATAAGGGTAAAAAAGGGAGATATCAATATAACATGATTATAAGGGTATAATAACATGAGAATATCATTTAAAAACCATACCATTCATAACATAGATCATGAACCTTGAATGATGGAATAAATACGATCATTTCATAAGACATGAATCATAAAGTAATCAAAGATCGCAATCCATGAGATAATAACACTACCAATTGACATAGGTTTTCGGCATACATATAAGCATAAAAAATATTATTTCAGGACTACCCAAAAAAAATTCATAACATGTTATAATTAGTTTAACCACCCATGTACCTGTTTTAGGCTTGGGATAACCTCTCATGTACCCTCTTTCAGGCTTGGGATAAACTCCCATGTACCCTATTTTGGGTTTGGGATGACCCTCCACATGCCCTCTTTTAGGCTTGTGATAACCTCCCATTTACTCTATTTCAGGAATACGATAACCTTTTGTGAACCCTCTTTTAGTCTTATGATAACCTCACATGTACCCACTTTCAGGCTTGGAATAACTTCTTGAGTACTCTTTGAACTAGTAAAACATTAATCATTACCAAATTATTTGGAGGGAGATATAGGTATCACACATAAAATTATGAAATAAAACATATGTGTTCCAAAACATTGAAAAATATTCATCATGTTATAACCCATGAAAATAAATGCTTTTCATAAACATTTCATCATAGCATAACCCATTGAAAAGAAATGAGTTTCATAGAAATTTCATCATTTCATCATAACATAAACCTAGTGATGGAACAAGTTTCATAAATATTTTTCATTGTAAAAATAAACCATATAGATAAATAATAATAATTTTATCATTGTATCATATCTCAAATACATCTTATGTAACATCACTGTGTGTCATATTATATGGAAAAATATTTTGAAATGTCACTTAGAAAATTTCTTGAGAAAAATAACATCCACACTTTGAAAATACTAATTTAAAATATAAAAAATTAAACATTAAATAAATATTTTTCTTTGAAAATAACCTTGGAAACTTTTGAATTAAGTTTTAAATCATCAAGCAATCATGACATCGGGAAGTACCAATCATTCCATACATGTTAAAACAAATATTCCTTTCACATTTTCGGTAAAAAGTCAAAATAAAATTATTCATAAAATGAAAAGAACATTAATTTTCAAACATGTCATAAAAATTAAAACATGAGTAAAAAATTATTTAATAATCATTAGATAAAAAACATTATTTAAATTTATTTTAGAAAATGTGGACATAGAAGAAAAATGAATTTCAACTGAAGAGGAAAATAAAGTAAATTTTTATTAAAAAATAATTTTGGTTTCCTTAATACATAAAGATATAGAAATGAAAGGAATAAATTTATTCTTAATAAATATTCATAGGAAAATAATATCCATGACTTTATTGGTAGATATATCATAAATTTTATCATCATAATCATAATTATAAATAATCCTAATAAACAATGAGATTATAATATAAAACCTTTACCACTTTGGTAATGTGGGAATCAAAATACCCATGAAATAATGAATCTTATATGGATATGTATATAACATAATTTTCATGATAATAATCATAATATACATTATTTTGTAGTTTTTACAATAAAAAAAAGAAACAAATGGTGATATGGCGTATTTTCCATAGAAATAAAAGTGAGACAAAAATCTCTTACCTCGGGTTTCAGCTTTCATAGTAAATGCTTGAACCACCTATATAATAAATATATTTTTATTATACATATATTTCATAAAAATATTCATATATATAATACCATATATGATTTACTTATGATATTTTATTACCCATTTATTAAAAAATTCCTTGTCAAAATCATGTTTTGGATAATAACTACTTTGTTTTTCATGTATGTTTTGGTTTGGTATTTCTGGTCCTTTTACTTTGATCATGGTTCCATCATCTCCAAAATTTTAACCATGATATAAATATAATATATTTTCATTATATATTTATTTATATTAATCCATAAAAGTTATATATAGAAAATTAATTACACAATTCATAGAGATGGTAGGTAATATGTACGTGTGAACATTGTTTTCATTTTCTCGATAAACAGAATAAAAGAAATGTAAATATTAATTTTCATTTAGAGAATAATTTTTATATTATATATATTTATTAAATATACCTTCATTACCATCCATGTCAAAATAAAATGAAATATGTGTCACATTACTTCTTGGAGGTGGTGGTCCATATGTATGTGCGATCAATGTTATCGTTTTCCAATGGATTATGAGGAATGAAGGTTGATGTGATATTATAATTAAAAAATTATAATTATTCAATAAATATCATTAATTTTTTTTAAATATTTCATTACATACACCCGTGATAGGCAGTGGTGGAAAATTAATTACATCAGTTCACGAGGCGGTAGTCCGCTGTACACATTATCAACAGTTTTATTTCCCATTTGATGGAAGAGGAGATGGATATAGGTTATGAAATTGTCATAATAAAATATAATTATATGGTAAATAATTATTTTACTACATTATCATATTTTACAATAATTAAAGGATGTTGAATAAGAAATAAAATAAAAAGACTCGGTTAATAATGATATCTCTTCTTCAGATAACCTCTTTAGGTTTGCAAAAAAATCCTTATTGGGAGGGTTTTATAATAAAAAAAATACCTATAAGAAGTGTATAAAGATTTAAAGAATTTATTTGGGAATATATTTTATAAAAAAAGGCTTTGGGGGTGTGAATAAGTGAGATGATGATGTGGCATTTTAAAATTGAGGATGAGTGATATTTTTGTAAATAACTAAAAAAATTCAATTATGGGAATTCACTCTCAAGACATGTGCCTAAAAAATATATAAATAATTTAGTGGAGGTATTATATGGTAAATAAAAACCTACAACAAAAATAGACACATGTTTTAAACATTTTATTCCCTTATCTTATAAGTTTACTAACGTTTACCATTTTAGTTTTCACCATGATGACTAGTCTATTTTTATTTACCTAAGGAATTTATCCATTAATAATTAAAATAAAATTATCTTTATTAGATAATTTAAACCCACTTATTCTAAATATGAAATAAATTTTTTAAAATAAAGTCCATGTGTGTGTTGAAAATTAATTTTTAACATGTTCATGTAACACGCAAACCCCTATTTTATCCTTAACCATAGTAATTCAATTTTAATAATTCTTACTAATATGTCTGAAAAAAAATTAAGTTGAACCTATTACATGATATAAATTATTATGATTAAAAATATTGAATCCATTTTATCAAATTTAGTTAACATAAGTGAAAAAATAATAATTCAAAATAAAACCTCCAAATGCAACGAAAAAGCAATTTTCCAAAGAAACTTTTTCTTATGTATAAAAATTTTTAATATAAAAATTCAATAATAAATTGATTACAATGAACTAAATTGGATTAATTTAATATAATTTATCTAATAATACTTATAAAACCATTTTTATATATAATTTATGTTTTAAAATACTTTAAATGAAAATGATTTTTTCTAATAAATAATGTTATTTTCACTATTCATCGAAAAATTAATCTTTTTAGAAAATTCTCAAAAAATAACCGTAAGATAATATTGACACGTTGATTAAAAAATAATTTTATTTCTTCAAATAAATTTTCTAAAACTGTAAAAAATTAATTTTATTATTTTTCACTAAAAGTAATGAAATTAATTTTGTAGAAGAAATTTAGTTTCAAAGTATATAAATACTTTGTCATAAATTAAGTACTTATATATCAATATATTTTATTTATATAAAAACATAATAATAAATTTCTTAAAAGATTATTCTTATTCATGCTACCAAGTTTAATAGCTAGCTTATAAATGTCATGTTTAGATAATAATATTAATAGTACATTGTGGTTCGTTAAAACATAGTATTGCATGTAACACAAGCTATTGAAGAAATTAAATTTATTTGAAAAATAATCATAAAATCTTGGGTTATTATAGATACCATGTAGGGGTGAGTATATACAGATGTGTTAGATTTCTCAAATACATGAAATGGGAGAAATAGAAACAACCATCTCAACCCTTATGCAAGAGGGTACAGAGAACCCATGTGAGAGAGAAAGAGAACCTTTATCTCCATAACTCAACTAAGGATACTGATTCATCTCATCATTATAAAGGTATTATAATTATGATATGATATAGATTAATAAGAACACCTTGATATACTCATGTTATACACCAAGTCTCAAAGAGATCACAAACAT
This sequence comes from Viscum album, assembly GCA_963277665.1. NCBI lineage: Eukaryota > Viridiplantae > Streptophyta > Magnoliopsida > Santalales > Viscaceae > Viscum > Viscum album. The sequence continues at coordinate 1,219,421,876 of OY728131.1, read as the reverse complement.
ACTGTCAACCATAGAATTCTTCTCAACGCTTCATGACAATGCTCAAAAACCTTAATTCGATTAACCTTCTAAATAGGTTATCATATTCCCATGTATTTTGTCTATAAAGATTCCTCAAAACACTCCTAGGTAAGAATATATGATAGAGGACCCAACCTCAGGCCTCTGCAAGGGATTCGTAAAAACTCTATCTAAACTAGTCTCTTATAGGGGATCACAACCTATGCTCAGGATGCAATTCCAAATTGTACCCTCATAGGGATAGACCAAGGGATCACAACCAACTAATACTAAATTATTCTTCATTGAAATAATAATCCCACTTGCATCACCTCGTGTCACATCAATGATGTCATACTAATACTATTATTTCATTCTAGGTAGAAAATTACTCCACCTAAGATACTCACATGTTCCAATATAAGCCCTAAAAAATATATACATGAGTAAGAAGTCTTTGAGTGGAGTACATGGTGTTTCCTACTATGGTACATGATGTGTCACATTAGGTCAAAACTAGGATGTGTCCCTACATGGTAATTGGTGTGTATAATAAAAATACATAGTGTGTACATGTCGTTACATGGGGAATAACCTCGTCTGGACACTTGGTTATGACCTCACATGTATAAAACTTGGTTGGCCATGTGAATATACATGGTGTGTACATTTAGTACACAGTGTATACTGGAAGCCTGAGGTATGGTCATTTTTTCCAGCCCATACCAGTGTACATCAGCCCATGCCCATGTATATTTCCCCATGCCCATGTAAATCAGCATGTTCCTCTATATGTCTCTATATTTCTGTATACCAGTCATTTTTTATTACACCTATAATCTGGCCATGTACTACTACATGACCATGTCTTCTTTACATGGAATGTATGCGCATGTACTCAGCCAAATGTCCAAGTAAAACTACATAGTGTATACTCCCAGTATGTACTGTGTACTCCCAATACATGATGTTCACTTTTCAATAGTTCTTATTCCTATAATATGAATAACACATGGTGTGTGATCCTAAAATACATGTCGTGTGATCAAGATTTCTAAATGGAAAATCCCTACGAACCTCCTGAAACCCTTTTATTCTCCCAATGACACAAAAATCGACCCCCAAGGGATCCTTAATAGTTAAAAAATGAAATTAAAACATTTAAAACAAATATATATATGGATTGGGACATACAAATCATAAATCCACCTACCTCAGGGTGAAATGTTAAAGATTTGGCTCCACATCTAGGATCTGAATCCATTGCACCATGATCTGGCCTCGATTGACTTCAAGTATGAATTCCAATATCACCTCCTCTCTCCTCTGATTCATTTATCACATGTGGAAGGAGAAACTCTATCCCTTATCCTATGTGAGTATGAGACAAAATATATAAGGGTATCTTATTAATTAAATTGTTTTTTTAATTAAATGAATTATTTATCACATCTGCCAATGCCTCTCACTGAACACCCGACACTGACCAACTTTATATCTCACATAGGATAAAATACACATTCCTAATTTAATGGAGGTATCAAATTTATGATATGAGAATATATTTTGAATTTATTCTACTATTTATGAAATACTTCATGTGTGTGATATATTATATTTAATATTTTTAATATCACCACATCAAGGATCATCAGGGCTGGGAATTATACATTGACTCTGTATCCAACTCTAGAAATATTCATAAAAATATTCCAAATTCTCACATGTAAAAAAATAGAGTCACTAAATTATCACCACATTAATGGATTATATCCCAAAAATTGAAAACCTACTCTTGAGAGAGGATACTGAGCTCTCAGTTGGGATTCCCACTCCCGAAATATCTCCTAAAGGTTCTCATATTGTCAAAAAACACACACCCAAGGGAAATACTTTCCCATGAAGGGTATTATATGGTTGATTCTAAAATTATACCGAGAACCAAAAAAGTAAAAACCACCATCAACATTCTTCTCATCCTAATCAACATAATTTAAAAATTTATGCATGTGTCTTCACAGCTACGACACGTTGAAAACACAAAGCACTTGGTCTAATTTTGGTCACAGGGTAAAGTGGTAATCCACCTCACTAACCCAACATATTAACTAGAAAAAGGGCATATAAACCCAAAATATAGTTTATCATCCCATCCAAATTCCTATAATCCTTGATGAGGTGAGATGTCTCATAAAAAAAGATATCCTTATTGAAATCTAATGGCCACCATTGTCCATCCACAAAGGACTCCTGATGTTTCCGAATAGTACTCATCCACCACTAGATCAACTTCACCCTATAAAATTATTATCATAACTAACTCTAGGAATGCACATGTTATCTCACACTAGCTCTGAATAGTACATAAATGACTTGTAGGGTCTCCCATGCATGGCCTCAAATGGTGCTAAATCAATGGTGGAGTGGTTACTGATGTGATATGAAAACTCCTCTGAGGGTAAGTGATCCTCACAGATATGTCTTGAAACTAATATTAAATAATGAATCATGACCTCCAGAACCTATATAGTCTGCTTTACTTGGCTACTAGTCTGGGGTATAAAAGTCATGATCAACCACAACTGAGTCCCAAAGCCTCTTGTATCCTCTCCATAATCATGAAGTGATGTGAAAATCATGGTCTAAAGTGATCATCGATGGAATTTCTTGAATCCAGACTACCTTATATACACATAGGGATATAAAACTCTCTACTAAAATATACTCTTTGATGGTTAGGAAATGGGAAAACTTGGTGAGTCGATTGATGATCACTTGGACATTATCGTGACCTCTCACAAATCATGGAAGCCCAACCATGAAAACCAAAAATTCACCACCCCATTTCCATTTCCATATATGCATCTTGATATTCACCTAATGATCGGTGATACATCAAGGGTTTAACTAAGAAACATGTTACAACACCCTTACCCACCAAACATGAAAATAATCTTGATACAACCACACCACTCTTGGGTGTACTACTAAGGTAAATCAACCTCCTAAAAACCTCAAATCATAGTGTGACTAGTTTCATCATTAATACTTGGAAGGATGATGTACTTCCCACCCTTATAAATCCATTAAGAACATGTCCAGTGGATATATATTCATGTAAGATCACACAGTTGATATCACTAAGGTGTTACTCACCAACTCACTGAAGAAGTAGATAGGTAACAACAATCAACTGGAGATTCACTACACCCTCATCACCCTTAAGGTATAACTACAAAGTGGTCAAATTCTTTGTTACCTATCTAAAAAACAGTAGAAAAAAACTATGTTGTTAGCATTTGCAACCATGGTCATGCCCTTGAGTGGCTCTCAAGCTAGCACTAACTCAACCATTGTTGGGTCCACTATCACTTACATTTCTTATAACATGTATCTCAAGATGTGGACCTCAAGAATACATAAATAAGTCTATGATAACTTCCCATATGAATGTTACTATTGGAATATGTCTTGAACCATCCTCATGTGTCTCATGTGTTGCACCTCTGATGCACAGTACATGAGGATGCCATCAATGAAGACTACCATGAACTGATCTAAGAAGGATTTATAGGACCCATTTCATAAGTCTCACAACACACTAGGGTGTCTAAAACACCAAAGGGTATCACCATGAACTCAAAGAAACCATAGTGTCTTTAAAAATACACCTTCAGTATATCCCCTTCTCGAAGTTGGAGTTGATGATAACCAGTCCGAATGTTAAAAATTGATAACTACTTCACCCCTAACCACTGATCAAAGAATTCATTGATTATCAAGGGTGGATACTCCTACCTAAAAGCTACATGATTTGGTTGATTTCAATCAAAACCTAACCTCAACGTCTTATCTACCTCTTAAGAAAACAAAACACGGATTCCTAGGTGAACACACTAGGTCTGAAAAAGACCTTTCTATACAAATACTCCAACTACACCTTCAACTCACAATGCTATGTGTGATACAACTGATATTTTGGTGTAGATTTTGGGAATTACCTAGTGATATTCTATATTAAATTATATCTCTTTGCGGGGGAGGTAAAATTGACATGTCCTCAGGGAAGACATCATCATACTCTTCCACCACTGTAGGAAACTGAGAGCTCTTAACATCTACTACTCTAAGGTTAATACTAGCCAACTGATGAGTAATTGGATATATCCTCCTAAAAATGAGCTCATGTTTATTTACCTAGTTTTTTTCTCCCCAAATAAGGAAAACCTTGTGTCATCACAAAGGAAACACCGCATACTCAACATGAAATATTAAATTTGTGCATGAATTGTAGATACCCAGTCCACACCTAAGATAACATCATAAAGCCTCATCTTTACAAGAAAGAGATTCCATAATAAATTCACTCCACCAAGAATTAGTTCACACCATCAGATTAAATTTTTGATCACTGAATCTCATCCAGTCGGATTCTCCAATCGTAAGGTTCAAGCCAAGGGATTCACTAGAATATCTAAGTCTCAAAAAAATAAGTGCAAAAAATATATTATCTTGCACCAATTGCTATAAATATTGTAGATAAAGTAAATAATGCACAGATCATGCCTCAAATCATTCTGGGAGCCTTTGGATCATATGTCTCTATAGCCTAAGATTAACCTTTACCTTATTCTCCTTCTTCATGATCCCAATGCGGACCACCTAGGGGTGGTCGTGGAAACATGTCAAACCATCTTCCACATCCTACTATACACCTTGTTCCTCTTCCACATCCACTTCCTAATGGACCCTCCTTCCCTTAGTGTTACCTCTTCATGGGTAGTCTATCGACTGTATCCCTATCAATTGTACGATGGGTTATACAATCTCATGTGAGGTTTCTATGACTGTGAAAAGATAAATAATGCCTCTCTCTGAGCTAACTAGGACCACCATGAGATCCCTAAATTGTAGAGCCTTTATCCCAAGACCATCTCCTGAAGAATATTGGACACTTAAATCCTTATTTATTTCATTGAATACCATCTTCTAAGGTCTCATCTTCTTTGTTCCCACTACCAGCACCAACTATCAGTGTATACTCTCCTAGAAATCTCTTTAGAAGCAAATCCCACACAAGAACTCTATCATAGGTAGGAATGTAAATATAATTCACTACATCCCTCCTATATCATCATATTCCCCACTCTATGGTTTTTTCTCAGAATAAAGGATCTCAAAACATATCCAAAAAATATTAATATAGGTTGGTGAACCTCAATGAATACTCTACCATGGTCATGTTTCCATGATGAAGTTGCAAAAGCTCTTAGATGTGCACCACTCACAACGTGGATGGATATAAATCCTAACTAAATAGATGATAAAACTTTGTCTAATAGATAGTCATATAATCATGTTTCTAGGTCACTAGGATCCACCAGCTCCCTACATATCCATGAAAAAGGCTCTCCCCAAGGACCACCATCAAGTCTGGAGGTGTCCTCATAAGTCAGAAAATTCACATCACTAACTCAAGATAGTCCTCAAATCCCAGGGGTTCTGGATCACCCCAAAACCTGAGAGGTCTCTACCTATAAAACATAGGAATTGGAATTATCATGTGCACATCCTTAGCTTATACTTTGAATATAACATGCTACTCAATGGGTGGTAAAAATACTGGAAACACACCCAATGGTCCCACCTATTATGAAGACCCCTACACTGAAGCCTCGTTACAAAGTGGATCACTATAGAAATACCATTTTGGAATCCAAGTTGGCTACAATTGTCTAGGAATACTAAAATAATCAAGATGTACAATAGTTAAACAGTATATCTTGGGAGCTTACTCAAGAAGTACATTGTAACTACAACCTATTCCTATGTGATTTGTGTACCAATTCTTTTCCAACAACCAGTGCCTATATGTACTAAGCCAACAAGCAGGTTCTCAAAGTCATGGTGGAAGGATACATCAATTTACACACCAACACTATAGTCCCTAGCTTGAGAACTGAACTTGAAACACTTTAACATTATTTCCCTAATTATAAAATCAATAGCATATCTATAAAAAACTCTAAATTATGGTCCTCAGACGACTGGGTCTGATACAACTCTATCATGTCCTAACACACTAGTGCCTTCCTGAATGATGGTAAGATAAGTGTGAAACCCCATGCCTACCTCCAATAGGCCATGGTCTAGAATCCAATTTCAAGTAGGTATTTCATACACATGGAAGGCCTTAGCCTAAGGTTCATGTACACAAACGCGCAAATCTTCAAATACCCATACAATACTGAAATTTAAATTACAAATGATACCAAATGAATGCTTACATCTATATCCCACAATAGAGTATAAAAAAAGAATTAAACAGCATAAAAGGTCCAAATACAAGCCCAACATAACTGATAAAAGAGTCTAACCTACTGATTATGAGGGAACTACTATCAAATTAAACACCTAGTATAAACCATGGTCTATCTAGCTCAAATATTCTCTTGCAACTTCTATTCCTCCTACGATTCCATCAAAATACATGTCATGTGTGTAAGACATGATATGTGTGGGAAGAGACTATACATGGGTGAGTATATACATACCTAGTAGGCATCCCAAAACCCCAAAAAGGTAGAAACAGAAATAGTTAGCTCAACCCATAAGCGAGAGGGTATAGAAAACTCTCTCCCTTACCCTATATGAATATGAGACAAAAGATAGGAGAGTATCTTATTCATTTAATTATTTATTTAATTAAATGAATTATTTATCATTCCTACCAATGCCTCCCACCGAACACATGATGCCGACCAAATTTATATCAATCCTTGGTTAAAAGTCACATTTCAGATTTAGTGGTGGTCTCATATTTAAAATATGTGAATTCATTCAAGGGTTATTTCATTATTTCCAAAAATAATACAAGCATGTGATATAATATATTTAATATTTTTAATATCCCCACACCAAGAATCTCCATGCCCCATAATTTCATTCTAAATCCTTCCATAACTCAGAAAAAAAAATCCTATAAATATTTCAAAGTCTTACATGGAAAAATATAGACACTATAACCAAGAGTTTTATTTTACCTCTCATCACTAGTTTCTGGGATCAAGAAACTAGGTAATGTATTTGAGACCTTGTGGTCAGTCTAGATTGGGACTTGAAACATGGATAATTGGGGTAGGGTGTTTCAAAATGGTATCAAATATAAGGTTTATATTGATTGAAGGGAACTACATGGTGAAAATAGAGAATATAATGGATGAGACACAATAAAAACCTATAAAAACACATATTTAACCTCTTTATAGTGAACTTTGATCCCTTAGGATGTCCAGTTAGAATTATAGGTTTATAGAAACCTTTTATGTTTTTGTATATTTTTTCATGTAAGTGTCTTCAATGTAACAACTCTGAGATTTGATGACTTTTTTATTTTCATTTTTAGAAATTTAAATGTAAATTTAATTATTTGTAATCAAATTTTTGGAATGTGTAAGTAATTGGTGGTGTTTAAGAGGGAATAAAAAGTAGGATGAACCAAATATTCACTATAAAATTCTACTAGAACTATGGTGGAACCCACTGATAATATGATGTTTATAAAATTAGCAATTGGAAGCTAGTGATGAGAACCAGGATGTTGGTGAGCCACCATAATTTAGGTGGGGTTCCACTAGAAGTCTAGTTCATTGTATGACCCTATTTGATAATAGGTTATTTAGTAATTTTATGGTAATGTAATTGGGAATAAAATTTCTATTTTTCTATATAAGAAAATCATTTCAATAGGTATTTTTCCTATAATCTCTATCTAGCTTCCTTGGGTGATTTATCCTTTGAATATTGATATATTTCTAATCCATCAGTTTAATTAAACTCATAGAATTACAAGGATATTGATATCACTCATTTTTTTTATGGTTTAAAGGATTATCTATTTTTATCTCCTAATCCTATTGTATTCTTCCATTTTTGGTGAATTGGTGGATTCTTGTTGTTGTCAAAGTATTAAACACTTGTTTTAGGTGTAAATTTCTCATAAAACAAGAGTTAGATGATATCTATCATTTTCTTGGTATTTAACGAGTATTTATATATGATTTATGAACTTTGTTTGTTATTTATATATATTTGTAAGATAAATGTTATGAGAATTAAATCTAATTTAATGATACGGATATTAAATGAATTTTTATTCCAAATGAATTTTTTTCTTATGATTCATAGATGAAATTAATAATTGACATTAAAAATGTTAAATTATTGTGGGATTAAGTAAATATAAATATGAACCTGATTTTGTTATTATTATAGGAATTAATAATGAGGTTTTCTATCCTGGAAAAATAAATTTTCAATGTCATGTGATGTTTTCAAGTCTTTGTTGATGTGATTTAATTTCATATTATTATAATAATTATGTGATGTTTTTTGAATTTTTTTAAATGAAATAGAAGAAAAAATTATGTAGTTTTATTTTATTAAATATTGGAATGATTATTTATTGCTTGAAAATATTTTTGTTTGGGGTTGAAACTCATCGGAAAGATCTATATTAGATTCTGTTTGGGTATAAAATAAGTATGAAGTGATTAATTAGGTGTAATAAAAGTATAAATGGGTGTTTTAAAAAATATACTAAAAATAATTTAAATATATTATATTTTCAATCAAAATCCAAAGTAAATGTGTTTATAAATTAAGAATAATTTTGAGTTAAATTGGTTGATTTATAAATCCATTGGATTTTTTGAAATTTTATAATAAGGTTTACATGTTTTAAATTGAGGTATAAATATAGGAATTTTGGGTTGATATATAAGGGTAATTAAATATGAGAGAGCTTAATATTGATGTAATAATATGAAGTTTTAATTAAGGGGTAAAAAAAGAATATATTGGGGGATTTGAATACTATAATTTATGGATTAAAGTATCAGAAAGGTGAATATACTTTGATTATTTGCACTAGAGTTTTCAATGTAATTATACCACTTTTAGTGAATTATAAAGAGTATAATATGATGTTACTATAATAAAATAAATATTTTTATTTGTGATATTGTGACATAAACTTTTTTATAATGTGATTGACATGAGTTTCGATAACATGATAGGAGACTTGTGAAGGGATATGATGTGATATAATGACATGAGATTAATGGGTTTCATTGGGAATTTTTTTATCCATGTAATATTTTATATGTCTAGTGTTTGTATAAGGCCCTAGCCTTAAACCTTACTTAATCTTGAGTTATTACAAGATTACACATTGAGGATCTTTTCGGGTTTAGAGTTTTAGAGAATTAGATCATAAAACATTCATTACATTCCACATATAAACAAAGTGGTTACATAAAGATATTATTATTCTTTCCCATCAATGGAAACATATTTAAAATAAAACATGGATTATTTATTGACACTTCCTTGACACTATTATCATATCATGTACCTTTCCCTTGAACTGTGAAAAAAATTTCAAAAAAACTTGGGATTAGCATAAAAAGCTCAGTAAGGGATATAAAAATATATGGAAAGGAAACATGGGTACATATATACATAAGAATGAAATCATACTTTACCCATAAAACATAAGAACTTTAACATACCTCATCAAATCATGAATAAATCATAGAAATCATAAGACATAAAGGTAACTTGAGGCATTCATAACATTCTTACGTAGGGAGTAACCCTCTTGGTTACGTTTGGAATACCCATCACAGTATATTCCCTAAATCTCTTCAGAGAAACCTTAACATTTCACTCCTTCACGTTACCCAATGCATTGGAGAGCTATATCAGGCTCACCTGCCCTTAGTTTATCACGGAACCACCTGTCTTCATAATAATGCCCAAGAACCTCAACATAATCGTATCACATAAAACATGCATAAAGGAAACATAACATTCCCACCTTTCAATCATAAGATATCAATACAAAACATTGATATAAAAACATTATGAAAATCATTTTCAATACCAAAATAAAAGAAAAGTAAAACAGGGTATTTATTTTTCTTTTAAAAAGAAGGTATGACTTGTAGAGGAAGCCGAAACTCAAATAATGGTCACGGCGGTGGAGAAGTCGTTGTCGCTGCATACGTTCGACAAAAACATTTCCTTCTGTCATTTATTAAACTCTTAGTATAAAAAATATTCCTTTTGAATAAACGTAAAATTCAAAGGGGTTTATACACCATATAAAAGAAGGTTGTGTATAAAACAAAATATACCTCAATGAAAGGAGATTGAGACGAAGTCTCATACCTCAGGTCCGACTTAACTCGGTCGTTCTTTAATCTCCTGAATAATAAACATGAGTTAATTTATACTTGTTTAAGAACCTTTTTCAATTTCATTATTCCTTTTATATCACTTATTTCCATGTCATCAACACTATGTAATTATTTAAGTTAATAACGGTCGTTTTAACGATCATTGGTACTTGAGTCAAAAATAAGCCCTTTATAATTACAGGTTTTTCATGTATCCATTATATCCAGAATGGTATTCATGATGTAGATATCATATATGTCATATATATCCAGTAAATTCATGCATTTATAATATTACATAATCATTTAGAGGTATGAAATGAAGTGCACCGTTCATGGAGACGGTAAGCCGTACATACGCATGAATGCTACTTTCATTTCTATTTCGTATTTTATAGAATGGAATCATAATGATATAAAGGTATATTATACTTCCAGTGTAATATCATATATAATATCATAGCTCCATCCTTTATAAGTCCCACATATGGTATTTAATGAATCAAATCACTTTGAGGGGGCGGTAGTCCGCACTTCCTTAAATGAAGATATCGTGTTTACCCATAATGGGAACCATAAAGGTATGCCCAAAATAAAAAATAAAGAAGCTTAAGGAAAACATAAACATATTATATATCATATATAAATATAGTTTCAACTTAATGTCCACCTTTGAAGGTGTTAAAACAATGTTGAACAATCATCGTTTCGGGAAGCAGAAATTCGCCATCCACGGAAATAGTATGTTCTTTAACCATTAGATGTAGGTGTGTTTAAGTGTAGCTCGAATACATCTTATAAAAAAATCCTAGTATATTTAAGATACTGGATTTGTTACAAAATAAATGAATAAAAAGAGTTTAGGGGGTTGGAGAAGCAAAATAATACAAAAGGACTCAGGTGAATACATTACCTTAAAATCGGGTAACTCCCTTTGGTTTGAGCTCAAAGGCTTCCTTGGGAAGACTTCTGCCCAAAGTGAGGCATCAAGGAGTAATAGAGGGATGTGGAGAGACAAAATGGTCAGGGTTTGTCTGAGCAAAAGGATTTGGAAGTGTGGGTAAGGAGGTAGAGGTGGGGGCCTTTTATAAGAGGAGAGGAGGGGCACTCTTGGAAAGTAAAGAAATGTTACTTTATTTTAAAATTAGTTTCGGATTCAAAAGGTCCCAAATTGATATAATTCAAGGGTAAGGTGATAAGGGTTATAAATCCACCCATCCAATAGGTTTTGGACATGTTTGGGTCATAGATTTTACATTATCATTTAATTTTTTTTAAATCCTTTATTAATGAGGTAATCGCTGCATCATCATCATGTCATAAATAATTTAATTTATTTAAAGTATAAAAATTATGAAAAAAAATACTATGATGTAGGAAATATTTTTATATTTCCAATGAATATTTATAGTCTAAAATATCATCTATTTAGAGAAAATTAAAAATGTTTTAATCAGGTGATGCATTCTTGTTATATTTACTTTCTTTAAACAAAATAAAAAGATAACAAGTCACTTTCCACAAAAGTGATTCCATGGGGTCCCCATGTTTGGCACAAGACATCCCATGGTCGGACATGAGAAAACCAGTAGAATTATGACACATTTTGGTGTCATTTTTTTATTATTATGGTATTATTTTATTATCCTTAACTACCCGATTACTCATTAATCAAGATAATTAAAGATAATTACCGTCGTTACTATTCATAATGTCCAAAAACAAGAGTCTTGATTACATAATTTGGACCTTATAATTCCAAATATTTAATCCATTTTACAAAATTCCAAACACAGAAATTTCAATAATTGATTTAAAAATAATTCCTGTTGTCAAAACAAATAGCGGGTTTTTTTGAAACAATATCTATGAAAAGTTTGGCATTAGTTTATGCCCAATTCCAAAGTGAAATTAATCCTAATGACCACCATTAAATTAAATGGTAAAAATATATTCTAACTTAACTTTAAAACCAATTCAAAAGATAATCTAATCAGATAAATAAATTAGATTAAAAAGCAGTTTTGATGTAAAATGCAGTATTTTTCACTATTCATTAAAAAATGAACATTGTCAGAAAAATACCAAAAATTCACACAAGGTAAATTTTGATGTCCCAATCATAAAGAATAAGTTTATTTTGACAAACATAGCTTATAAAATTGTCAAAAGATAGATTTAAAAATGGTTTTCCATCAAAAGGCAGTAAAACAATCTTTTAAAAAAATATTAGTGTATTCCATGCTTAAGATTGGATTTATTTTCATTTTAAGCCTCTAAAACACTATCTAATTCATTAATAGACATAGATAAAAATTTATATTATTCATTACTTACTTGGGATGTTACATCCTTCCCCCCTTTAGAAAATTGCGTCCCCACAATTTATTTACTTATCAAATAAATGGGGGTACTTATCCCTCATTGCATTTTCAGATTCCCATGTTGCCTCTTCCATCATGTGGTTTTTCCACAAAACCTTTTCCTGATTAATCACCTTATTCCGTAACACTTGCTCCCTGTGGTCAAGAATCTGGACCGGTTGTTCCTCATAAGATAGGTTCTCTTCCAGCTGAAATACCTCTGGACTCAAAACATGAGATAGATCTGGCATATACTTTCTCAAAATCGAAACGTGAAAAACATTGTGTACCTGAGATAAAATCGGAGGTAAAGCCACCCGGTATGCAACTGATCCAACTCTCTCTAGAATTTCATATGGTCCAATGAACCTTGGACTCAGCTTTCCTTTCTTACCAAATCGCATCACACTTTTCCATGGTGAGACTTTGAGAAAAACATGATCACCTGCCTCAAAAGTTAGATCCTTCCTCCTGTTGTCTGCATAACTCTTCTGCCTACTCTGAGCTGTTCTCATGTGTTTCTGAATCAGCTGAACTTTTTCTTCCATCTCTTCTACCAATTCTGGTCCCATCAACTTCCGTTCACCCACTTCATCCCAGAAAGTTGGAGTTCGACACCGCTTCCCTTATAACGCCTCAAATGGTGCCATCTGTATACTGGAATGAAAACTGTTATTATATGAAAATTAAACCAAAGAAATATGTTGGTCCCAACTTCCCTGATAATCCATAGAGCAAGAACGTAGCATATCCTCCAATGTCTGAATTGTTCGTTCTGACTTCCCATCTGATTGAGGATGAAATGCTATACTAAATTTTAATTCAGTACCCAACGACTTCTGAAGGCCTTTCCAAAAGTTAGAAGTGAACCTGGGATCACGATCAGATACAATGGAGAGAGGAACTCCATGTAACCTGACTATCTCTTTAAGTTACAAATGGGAAAGTTTATCTTGGTAAAGAGTATCTCATATAGAAAGGAAATGAGAAGATTTAGTCGAGCGATCAACAATAACCCAGATTGCATTATTACCTCGAGATGTCTTCGGTAATCCCACAACAAAGTCCATGGATATATTCTCCCATTTCCACTCTGGCACTGGTAAAGGCTGAAGCATCCCTTTCGGTAACTGCCGCTCTGCTTTAACCTGCTGACAAGTCAAACACTTCATAGTAAAATCAGCAATTTCTCTTTTCATTCCATACCACCAGTAATACTCCCACAGATCTTTGTACATCTTAGTACTTCCAGGATTAACTAAAAACGGAGAACTATGAGCTTCACATAACTACTATATCATCAATTGTGAATCACAAGGCACGCACAATCTCTTCCCAAATCTCAAAACACAATCATTATCAATGTTTAATTCAGGCAACTTACCTTTCTGAACTAGCTCTACCTTTTTCTGAAACTCACTGTCTTGCTTCTGTGCTTGCTTGATTCTATCTGATAGAGATGATCTCACTGATACCTAAAACAAAACAGAAGAACATCCTGCACCAACAACTTCTATGCCAAAGTTCATCAAGTCCTTAACCAAAGGATCACATTCCAAACGCAACATTGCTAATGAAGCATTACTTTTTCAACTCAAAGCATCATCCACTTTATTTCTTTTCCTGGATGGTAATGAATTGTACAATCATAATCCTTGATTAATTCTAGCCATATCCTTTGTCTCATGTTCAATTATTTCTGAGTGAATATATACTTTAAACTTTTGTGATCGGTATATATTTCACACTTTACTCCATAAAAATGATGCCTCCAAATTTTTAAAGCAAAAACAACAGCATCTAATTACAAATCATGTGTAGGGTAATTTACCTCATGAGTTTTCAGCTGACGTGAAGCATAAGCAATTACCTGATCATTCTGCATTAGGACACAACCAAGTCCTTTCAATCAAGCGTCACTATATATAACAAACTCACCATTCCTGGAAGGTAGTTCCAAAATCGGATCATTCACCAATCTTCTTTTCAATTCCTGAAAACAATCATCACATTCTTTTGTCCAGATAAACTTAACACCCTTCTGAGTTAGCTTAGTCATTGGACTAGATAACCGTGAAAACTTTCTAACAAACCTTCGGTAATAGCCTGCCAAACCAAGGAAACTACGAATCTCTGTTACATTTGTGGGTCTTGGCCATTCTTCAACAACCTTCTTTTTTGCAGGATCAACAGTTATCCCATCTTTAGAAACAATGTGACCAAGGAAAGAAATTTTTTGCAACCAAAACTCGCACTTGCTGAATTTTCCATACAGTTTCTTTTATTTTAAGGTTTGCAAGATAACCCTTAAATGTCTTTCATTCTCCTATTTACTTTTAGAAAACACCAAAATATCATCAATGAAAACCACCACAAACTTATCCAAGAACTCATGGAAAATTATATTCATTAAGTCAATGAATACAGCAGGTGCATTGGTTAGCCCAAAAGGCATTACTACAAATTCATAATGGCAATATCTTGTACGAAACGCAGTCTTTGAAACATATGTTTCCTTTACCTTCAGCTGATGGTACCCTGATCTCAAGTCAATCTTTAAAAAATACTGAGCTCCCTGGAGCTGATACAACTTCATTTGATGGCCTGACATCTTCTGAAGTAGTTGCAAAGGATTTCACCACCCCTTTCTGCTTGTAGTCTAACTGATTCCCATCACTCAAGCTCTTTGTTGGACACTCGTTTGCATAGTGACCCATCTCATTGCACTTAAAACATTTCACTAACTATAAATCAAATTTGTTCTTACCTTCACCTTGATCTTTTTCAGTGCCATCACGAGCCTTATGTCCCATCTTACCACATCGGTAGCACTTTCCAGAATTCAGAAGACATTCCAAAGCATGCCTTTTCCCACATTTATCACAAACTGGAAACTTAGTTTTCTTACCATCATACCTTTTTGAAGAATTCATTCCTTTATCCTGCCACCTCGATTTCATCTTCTGCTGGTTGTTATAGAACACTTGATCATCAGAAAACTCCATTTCCACCTTCTCAACACATCGAACAAGCTTTTTATAAATTTTAAACTCACGAGAAGCTAATGCCCTTCGATATTTTGGCTTTAATTCTGAGTAAAAATGATTGATTTTACTATCAAGTTCTCAGATAAAATTTGGAGCATACCTTTACAATCGAGTGAACCTTTCTTCATAGGTAGCCACTGAGTCTTCCTCTTACCTCAATTCCAAGAATTGTTTTTCCATCCTAAGTCGAACAGCCTTAGGAAAATACTTCTCAAGAAACATACCTTTGAATTCATCCCAGTCAAGAGAATCAATCTCATCGGCATACCTGATATTTTTAACCATAGACCACCACTGATCTACCTCACCCTCCAAACGGTAAATAGCAAGACTAACCTTTTGATTGTCTGAACACCCCATGACATAGAAAATCTTCTCCAGTGGTTTAATCCACCCTTCAGCTAACACAGGGTCATATGATCCTCTGAATCATGGGGGATGTTGCCTCATGAAATGTTCCACCACTGACATGTTCCTCTACGGTTGATCTGGCTGATCTCGTGTATGGATACCACCGCCATTTATCGCTTGATTCAACTGCGCCATTACGGCAAAAAACTGTTCAGTTCCAATTCCAACCATCTCAGGATACTGATTCAGAAGGTTATTTCCTTCTGCATGCCTTCCTAACACTGCTTCTCTTTTTCCTCTGTGGAAAACCATTCTGAACAAACATGTCTTAGATGAAGCAACATTGTAATCTTCAAATACTATATCAATTCAATTTGACCATAAAAAATTGGATAATCATTTAATAGAATCCTAACTCCTAAAGTTATCTAAACCTCCCTTTGATACCAACTATAAGGCCCCAGCCATAAACCTTACTTAATCTTGAGTTATTACAAGATTACACATTGAGGATCTTTTCGGGTTTAGAGTTTTAGAGAATTAGATCATAAAACTTTCATTACATTCCACATATAAACAAAGTGGTTACATAAAGATAGTATTCTTCTTTCCCATCAATGGAAACATATTTAAAATAAAACATGGATTCTTTCTTGACACTTCCTTGACACTATCATCATATCATGTACCTTTCCCTTGACCTGTGAAAAACATTTCAAAAAAACTTGGGATGAGTATAAAAAGCTCAGTAAGGTATATAAAAATATATGGAAAGGAAACATGGGTACATATATACATAATAATGAAATCATACTTTACCCATAAAACATAAGAACTTTAACATACCTCATCAAATAATGAATAAATCATAGAAATCATAAGACATAAAGGTAACATGAGGCATTCATAACATTCTTACATAGGGAGTAACCCTCTTGGTTACGTTTGGAATACCCATCACAGTATATTCCCTAAATCTCTTTGGAGAAACCTTAAAGTTTCACTCCTTCGCATTACCCAATGCATTGGAGAGCTATATCGGGCTCACCTGCCCTTAGTTTATCACATAACCACCCATCTTCATAATAATGCCCAAGAACCTCAACATAATCGTATCACATAAAACATGCATAAAGGAAACATAACATTCCCACCTTTCAATCACAAGATTTTAATACAACACATCGATATAAAAACATTATGAAAACCATTTTCAATACCAAAATAAAAGAAAATTAAAAAAGGGTATTTATTTTTCTTTTAAAAAGAAGGTATGGCTTGTAGAGGAAGCCAAAACTCAAATAATGGTCACGGCGGCAGAGAAGTCGTTGTCGCCGCATACGTACGACAAAAAAATTCCCTTCTGTCATTTAGTAAACGCTTCATATAAAAAATATTCCTTTTGAATAAATGTAAAATTCAAAGGGGTTTATACACCATATAAAATAAAGTTGTGTATAAAGCAAAATATGCCTCAATTAAAGGAGATTGAGACGAAGTCCCATACCTCAGGTCCGACTTGACTCGGTCATTCTTTAATCTCCTAAATAATAAACTTGAGTTAATTTCTACTTGTTTAAGAACCCTATTCAAGTTCATTATTCCTTTTATATAACTTATTTCCATGTCATTAACACTATGTAATTATTTAAGTTAATAACGGTCGTTTTAACGATCATTGGTACTTGAGTCAAAAATAATCCTTTTATAATTACAAGTTGTTCATGTATCTATTATATCCAGAATGGTATTCATGGTGTAGATATCATATATTTCATATATATCGAGTACATGCATGCATTTATAATATTACATAATCATTTAGAGGTAATAAATGAAATGCACCGTTCATGGAGACGGTAAGCCGTACGTACGCATGAACGCTACTTTCATTTATATTTCATATTTTATAGAACGGAATCATAATGATATAAAGGTATATTATAATTCCAGTGTAATAGCATATATAATATCATATCTCTATCCTTTATACATCCCACATATGGTATTTAATGAATCAAATCACTTTGAGGGGGCGGTAGTCCGCACTTCCTTAAATGAAGATATCACGTTTACCCATAATGGGAACCATAAAGGTATGCCCAAAATGAAAAATACAGAAGCTTTAGGAAAACATAAACATATTATATATCATATATAAATATAGCTTCATCTTAATGGCCACCTTTTAAGGTGTTAAAAGAATGTTGAACAATCATCATTTCGGGAGGCAGAAATTCGCCATCCACGGAAACAATATGTTATTTAACCATTAGATGTAGGTGTGTGCAAGTGTAGCTCAAATAATTCTTTTAAAAACATCCTAGTATATTGAAGATACTGTATTTGTTACAAAATAAATGAATAAAAAGAGTTTAGGGGGTTGGAGAAGCAAAATAAAACAAAAGGACTCAAGTGAAAACATTACCTTAAAATCGGGTAACTCCCTTTGGTTTGAGCTCAAAGGCTTCCTTGGGAAGACTTCTGCCCAAAGTGAGGCTTCAAGGAGTAAGAGAGAGATGTGGAGAGACAAAATGGGCAGGGTTTGTCCAAGCCAAAGGCTTTGGAAGTGTGGGTAAGGAGGTAGAGGTGAGGGCCTTTTATAAGAGGAGAGGAGGGGCACTCTTGGAAAGTAAAGAAATGTTACTTTATTTTAAAATGATTTTTGGATTCAAAAGGTCCCACATTGATATAATTCGAGGGTAAGGTGATAAGGGTTCGAAATACCCCATACAATAGGTTTTTGACATGTGTGGGTCATAGATTTTACATTATCATTTCATTTTATTTAAATCCTTTATTAATGAGGTAATCGATGCATCATCATGATGTCATAAATAATTTAATTTATTTAAAGTCTAGAAATTATGAAAAAACTACTATGATGTAGGAAATAGTTTTATCTTTCCAATGAATATTTATAGTCTAAAATATCATCTATGTAGACAAAATTAAAAATGTTTTAATAAGGTGATACATTCTTGTTATATTTACTTTCTTAAAAAAAAATAAAAAGATAACAAGTCACTTTCCACAAAATTGATTCCATGGGGTCCCCAAGTTTGGCACAAGACATCCCATGGTCGGCCATAAGACAACCAGTAGAATTATGACACATTTTGGTGTCATTGTTTTATTATTATGATCTTATTTTATTATCCTTAACTACCCGATTACTCATTAATCAAGATAATTAAACATAATTACTGTCGTTACTATTCATAATGTCCAAAAACAAAAGAGTCTTGATTACATAATTTGGAACTTCTGATTCCAAATATGTAATCCATTTTACCAAATTGCAAACATATAAATTGAAATAATTGATTTAAAAATAATTCCCGTTGTCAAAACAAATAGCGGGTTTTTTTGAAACAATATCTATGAAAAGTTTGGCATTAGTTTATGCCCAATTCCAAAGTGAAATTAATCCTAATGACCACCATTGGATTAAATGGTAAAAATATATTCTAATTTAACTTTAAAACCAATTCAAAAGATAATATAATCATATAAATAAATTATATTAAAAAGCAGTTTTGATGTAAAATGCAGTATTTTTCATTATTCATTAAAAAATGAACATTGTCAGAAAAATACCAAAAATTCACACAAGGTAAATTTTGATGTCCCAATCATAAAGAATAAGTTTATTTTGACAAAAATATATTATAAAATTGTCAAAAGATATATTTAAAAATGGGTTTCCATCAAAACGCATTAAAACAATCTTTAAAAAAATATTAGTTTATTCCATGCTTAAGATTGGATTTATTTTCATTTTAAGCCTCTAAAACACTATCTAATTCATTAATAGACATATATAAAAATATCTATTATTCATTACTTACTTGGGATGTTACCGTTTGGTTGGGAGTTACTTTATTCCATGTGTTTGGTGTTAGATTTGGTGCCCTAAAACCAAATAAGTTTTAATTTTTATTACCTATATATTTAATGAACTAAATATTAATAAATATATAATCACATGATGAGTGTTATTATACATAAAATTAATGTAATAATTTCTTTAGATTATTTGTCGCATCAAAAGGTTACATTAGTTCTGCACTTTGATGTTAACCTTGAAGGGTTATGACAATATTCTTAAATATATGGTCTATGTTTGGATGACATATATTTTATGGGATATAGATGATGAAAACTATCAGTTATAGGGGCCTCATTAAACAGTAAGAATTTTTCTCATGAAGATCGTATTTGGTAATCACAAATAGAGGAGTTTTTTAGAATATACTTGTTAATAAGAATTGCACTTGTTTTTTATATAATTGGATATTCTTGTATGCAAGAGTTTTTATTGTACCTTAGACTTGAGATGAGTATTAGTTTATATCATGAATCATATACTTTAATGTATTTATGAAAACCATAATGATGTATTCTCATGGTGAGTTGTGATATGTTGGGTGCTTTATAAGTGATATAACATTAATGAATAAGTCAAGAAATTATTTTTCTCTATTGACTTAATGAATATAGATATCAATGGATCTTTAAATGAAATAGAATTTTTTGGCAATTCCATGTTCATGGTAGAATATTGATGTATTTATTTTATGAATTTAAAGAAATATAAATCAATTGTATAGGTTAATTACATGAAGTATGAAACCTTCTTGATGAGATATCGAGGAAAAGGGATTAAATTACATTGCAAGAAACCATAAGAGGGTTTTTTTCATTGAGACATTAACATCTTTATCTATGGTTACCTGGAAATGTTTCTTGACAATGATCATGTACTATAGGCTAGTTCAACTAATTCCACTAATAAAGAGACTTACAGGGTCACACACTAAATGTATCTAAAATCTCAGATAAACTATATTTGAATTTAATAGTATGATTAATATTATTCCCACCTCCTGGTTTAATAATTATTCAGGATATGTTGATCACATAAATCCAATCACCATTTATTCAAAATAATGTGTGTGTGTGTGTGTGCTTGTGTGTTTGAGTTGAATATTAAATAAAAATTTATTCACAAGGTAATAAATAATTATGAAAATATATAATATTTCTCGCTTTTATTATCAAGGTAAAAATAATTATTTATCTCGTTATGTGGATATTAAATAAATATTTATTTTTTAATTGGTGAATATAATATCTATTTATTTACTGAATTGATAACAAAATGGAATTTATTTATTTAATTAAATAGTTATTATTCTAGTTTTAATAAATTTCATGGGGGGTTGATGGGTCA
Source organism: Viscum album (assembly GCA_963277665.1). Lineage (NCBI taxonomy): Eukaryota > Viridiplantae > Streptophyta > Magnoliopsida > Santalales > Viscaceae > Viscum > Viscum album. The sequence goes on along the minus strand of OY728131.1, from coordinate 1,219,400,638 downwards.
ATTTAAGGGTATAGATTTAATGGTGTTTTTTATTTAACATCATTTAAATAAATATTTAGTTGTTTATTTAAGAAATAATTCTTAAATAACCCTGAGATATTCACACATCAAGGAAAGAATAAAAATAATATAATTAGACAATGTGAAGTTTTATTTAGGTTTAAGATATTGGTTAATGGATTGTGTGTAATACATAATTCTCAAACCTAGATATATAAACCCATTTATATCGTTTTATACCAAGATTGAGTAAATTTTGTGAAAAATGAATCATTGAAATAATTCAATCAAACCCTAGAGTTATATTCTCAATAATTCTCTCTATCATAGAGAGTTATGATCCTCCTCCCAATCAAAATATTGAGAAAAAAGAAATATTTTTTCATGAGTAGAAAGATTCTTATTGTGATCATTGATGAACGATGCATGTTATTTTGATCTTCCTTGTTAGCACCTAGAGTTCCAATGGAAACATTATGAGACTCAGGGAGTATGTGTGGATACCACTAGAGGTATTATACTCTAGGATCCTTCAACACAATGATGTTATGAAAATAAATTTTAGTTGATTCAACAACGAAGTAGGAATTTCATGTGAAGGTGATTCACATTTATTTGAATTAGTTAAACTGAATTTTTATTGTAAATTATAAATATAATAACAAATTTCACTTCATCTTAGATTAAATTATTTTGTGTTTATCACTATTAAAATAGTAAATGTTACTTTTTTTATAATTTCATTGTAGGTGTAGGTGATTTAGAGTCCCCAGAGATGATCCAGAAGGAAAATGGGCCAAACTGCATGGAAGATATTTATCTAATGGATTGGTGTATATTTTGGTTTTTATTTTATCTTTTATATGTTTCTTAATTTTTTTTTGATTCATTTAATTGAAACACTTGTTATTACATAACCGATCTGTGTGAAATTTCAAGTGTGTGACTTGTGTTGTTCATATTGGACAACATAAGACTCCTATTCTTTCCCAAACATTTGATATTTCTGAGTTCTTGGAAAACCATAATTCATTCTTAGGGTCTATAACTTGACTATATGATTTTTAAGTCATGTTTTAGTCCTATTTGAATTGTTTTAGGGGTTTTGGGTACCCAAGATCTTTGTTAACCCTTAATAAAAGGATTGCACTAAAAACCTAATAATAAATTAAGAACAAGGAACTTTTCAAGTGGTTTAGTAACATATAAATGATCATATAATTATCATATATTTTCAGAATATACATATTTATGAACTATTAAACTCTTTAAATTAACTTAGTTTCATAAAATTGTTTTCAAAATCCCCCCCCCCATAGTATTTTTTATTAAAAACACATACTCTAAACCTGTCAATGATCTTTGAGAGATGACCAAGGGTATACCCTATAATTAAAATCAACCTTAAAATAATTATCATTTGGATGTTTCATGACAATGCGATCAAAAATAGGCACTGCTTTTGGGGTGCTCTTTGGTTTTTGTGCGTGTTTTTGATAATATTTTTATAAATTTTGTGAATATTTATTTTTATTATCTTATGCCTTTACATATATTTTTGTGTTCTGGTTTATTTATTTTGTAGGTTTGGTGACTAATGTGTTCCACTTTAGATGATTCACCACCTTTATAACCTGAACAATAGAGGATCTTACATCAGTGACACTGAGAACACAAGAGAACCCTTTGATGGAGAACACACAAAACATTGACACACTTCTTGATCCTTCATCTTCTTCTTCTGAAAATAACATCAAAACTAAATTAAACTTTCATAACATGGCTGAAAAAAATCAAGCACTAAAATAAATAACCTCACCTGACATTGATTCCAACCCACATACATTCAAATACAAGGCGAGGCACCCAATTTCGAGCTAAAATCTGGTTTAATTCACTTATTACAAAGATTCCATGGACTCACGGAAGAAGATCCACATAAGCACTTAAAATAATTTCATGCTATGTGTTATACATTAAAACCAAATAATTTGGATGAAGAACAATTAAAGATTAGGTAATTTCATTTTATATTATAATACATTGTAAAATACTGGCTTTACTATGTAAATTCACCAATTAGAGGTTGGGCAAACATGAAACGTCTTTTTCTTGATAAATATTTTCCAGCCTCTCGAACTGAAAATATAAGGAAAGAAATATGTGGTATAAGTCAACCACAATGGAAAATATTACATGAATATTGGTAATTCTTTAAATGGTTATGTTTAAGTTTTCCACACCACCAAAAAAATGATAAAATTTTTATTCAGTATTTTTATGAAGGTTTAATTCCTATTGATTGAAATATGATTGATGTTGTTGTAGGTGGTGCACTAGTTGATAAAACCTCAACTACTATAAGAACCCTAATTGATAACATGGAACAAAACACTCAACAATTTGTTTCAAGGTCTAATTTACCCATTCTAAGTGTCTATGTGGTGCAAAGTACTGAATTCGAGAAGAAGGTGGACACAAAGATTGAAGAGGTAAGTAACCTTCTTAGAAAACATTCTATTTCCCAAAGTAAATCCCAATATCCTCCTCCCATCCATTGTGGTATATGTTCTTCTGATACCCACTACTCTGACCAATTCCCCCAACTGGGATATACTTCTAAGAGTTGTGAGGAAATATTTTCAGGCCTCCCCTATAACTAACCCTTTAGGAAAGAACCATATTATACATCCATCCCTAGGTGGAAAGAAAACCATTCTTATAGAAAAGGCAGTATTCCAACCAACCTCAATAATAATGGATCCAACCGAGGTAGAGTAGTCATCCACCACTACCACCCAAAAATACCCAACTACCACAAAGTGCATTCCAACAACCCCTCAAAAACTAGAGCCTATCCTAGAATATATGTTGAAAAAAATTTCTACCAATAATCTTCAATTCCAATGAACCATCCAAGAATCCATACAATACATAAAAAGCAAATTAGGTCGACTAGCTAAATCTGTGGGGTAAATTCAAAGTCCTTGGTCGGGTAAACTACCCTCTTAACCAATAGTTAACCCTAGAGATAAGTTAAATGTTAGTTTCATCACCATTAGGAGTGGGAAATAACTTAAAACCCAAATAAACCCTCCATTAAAAACATCCACTCTTGAAGAAACCTCCATCCCAACTATTGAAAATGGTCCAAGAGAATAAAATCTATGTCCTGAGAGAATCCCTTCCAAATGAAAGAGTGTGTGTGTTGATGAGTCTCCTATCTCAACCATTCCACTTCAATTTACCCAAAGGGCCACCCAACCAAGAAAAAAATAAAATTAAACTATATAAGTAAATATTGGAAACTTTCAAAAAAGTGTTGGTTAACATTCCTTTAATTGATGTGGTAAATAAAATTACAAGATAGTTCATGTTTCTGAAGGATATGTGTACACACCAAAGGTAAATTTAAGGTGATGGGAAGGTGATCTTGGGGAGGAATTTATCATCATTGATATATCCTTCACTTACCACCAAATTCAATGATCAGGGAACATTCTCAATCTAATGCACCATAGGGTGGTATTCCTTTTCCAATGATATGCTTGATTTTGGTACCTCTATAAATGTGATTCCTCGCTCCATTTACTCTTTATTTCCGGTCGGGGAACTAGATCCCATTGTAATTTTTGTTTAATTAGCTAATTAGAGTATAGAACACCCCTCTGGTGTGTTAGAGGATGTTCATGTGAGGGTGAAAATTATAATTTTTCCTGCTGATTTTTATGTTCTAAAAATGGAACATGATATGATGAATGGACATTCCCCAATTATATTGGGGAGACCCTTCATAAAAACTTCTAATACCATAATTAATCTCTATAATGGTACATTATATATAGATTTTGGCAGTTATATTTTCCACTTCAATATCCTTGATTCCATGAAGCACCCCTTAGAAGAACATTCCTCTCTTTGTGTTAATTCAATTGACCCACTCCATTCCCCTAAGAAAACATGTTTTCTTTCCCCTGAACCCCTTTCTGAGTTTTTATCCTTGATTGAAATTCTAATTAATGAATCATTCATTGATTATTGTAGTGATCTAGAAAAATTCCCTGCATGTTTACTAATTAATGATTTCTTGAACACTGAGGATCACATGACCATCAATGATACTGATAAGCTTGTAAAATCTCATTCCTCATATGAGGATGATACCATTGAGAAGTTAGATGAGATTAGTTACCTCTTACTTTCACACACACCCCTATCAATCCAAAATCAACTAGAAATGGAACTAAAACAACTACCTCAAGATTTAAAATATTCATATCTTGAGAATGGAAACAGGTTTCCTTTTATCATTGCTAGTTTACTCCCTCTTGATCATGAATTATGACTTCATAAACTTTTTCAAGAGTATAAACAACCTTTGTGATGGACACTTGCTGACATTCCTAGTATTAGACCATCAATTTGAACACATCATATATTGTTAAATAATGACGCTAGATCAGTGAGGCAGGCACAATGACGAGTGAACCCAAACATCTTAGATGTTGTTAAAAAATAGGTAACAAAATTATTGTCTATTGTAATCATTTACTCCATCTATGACATCCAATAGGTTAGTCCAGTACAATTATTTCTTAAAAAAATTGGTCTTACTATAATAAAAAGTGAGAACAGTGAAATAGTTACAAATTTTGTGCAGAATAGTTGGTGTGTCTGTAAAAACTATCACCGACTAAATCAAAACACTAAGAAATACCATTTACCATTGCCATTCATTGACCAGATTCTATAGAGTCTAGCAGAAAAGTCCCATTACTGTTTTTTTAATGGGTATTCTGGATACTTTTAGATCCATATTTCCCTTGAGGATCAGGAAAAGACAACCATTACTTTCCCCTTTGGAACATTTTCATATAGAAGGATTCCATTTGGTATGTGCAATACTCTGGGTACTTTCTAGTTATGTATGGTTAGTATTTTTTTGGATTACCTAGATAATTGCATGGAAGTTTTCATGGATGATTTCACTGTTAATGGATCCTCTTTTGATGAATGTTTGAGTAGTCTTGCTTTAGTCTCGCATCACTGTATTGAAAATTATATCGTATTAAATTATAATAAATTCCATTTCATGGTATAAAAAGTTATAGTTTTGCGACATGTCATTTATAGAGATGGTAACCAATTAGATAAATCAAAAATGGATGTCATTTCTTCCCTACCATTCCCCAAAAATGTACGGGATGTGCAGTCTTTCCTAGGTCATGCTGGATTTTACCATTGTTTCATTTGCGACTTTAGTAAAATTATACTCCCCCTCTCCTGATTCCTCTAAAAAGAAAAGGAATTTGTTTTTGATAATTAATTTTAGGAAGCTTTTAATAAGTTAAAATGGAGTCTCATGTCACCCTCGGTAATCTAACCACCTCGGTGGGATTTACCATTTGAGCTCATGTGTGATGCCTCTAACTATGTAGTTGGGGTAGTCTTATCACAAAGGGTCGACCGAGATCTTCCTGTCATTACTTATTGCTCACATACTTTGGACCCTACCCAAGAAAACTACACCACAACAAAAAATGAATTCCTTACCATTTTTTCCCTTGGATAAATTCAGGTCATACCTTTTAGGGTCCAAAGTCATTGTGTTCTCAGACCATGCATCCCTCTAGTATCTCCTTTAGAAACTAAAATCCAAACTACGTCTCATTCACTGGATTCTCCTCCTTCAAGAATTATATTTAGAAATTAGAGATAAAAAGGAGAAGAGAATGTGGTGGCTGACCATATCAGTAGGATTCACCCATCCTTGGACATTGACTCATCCCCCTATATTCCCATAAATGACATGTTTCCTGATGAGAAACTGTACCAAGTGAAATATGTTATTCCTTGGTATGCTAAAATTATAAATTATTTGGTAGCATCTTCCATTCCTACTGATTTCAACAAAAACAAGGATGACTTTCTAAGACATGAGTCTTGTTGGTACATTTTGGATGACCCCTACCTTTGGCACACATGTAGTGATAAAGTCCTTATGTGTTGTGTTCCTAATAGAGAGTTTTATTCAGTCCTTAGGTTTTACCACACTCTTTCTTGTGGGGTCCACTTTGTTCCCCAACAGAATGCTCATAAGGTCCTTGATTATGGCCATTTTTGTCCAACACATTTTCAAGATACCCATGATTTCTATGAATATCATCCTCACTATCAAATAATGGTGAATGTATCTAATATAAATGAAATTACACAAGAACGCTTACTCTTCCATGAAATTTTTTATGTTTGGGGCATTGAATCTATGGGACCATTCCCCAATTATTTTGGGAACCTTTACATTTTTCTGGAATTGGATTATGTTTCAAAATGGGTATAGGAATGAGCTACAAGGAATAATGATTCTAAGGTAGTTTTGGAATTTTTGATAACCCAAATCTTATGTAGGTTTGGATTACCTAAGTTCATCATTAGTGACTAGGGTTCTCATTTTTGTAACCAAACAACAAAACATATTTCACGTTGGTATGGGGTCGGGCATAGAGTGCCTACTGCATATCACCCACAAATCAATTGTCAAGTCGAGGTGTCAAATAGGGAGGTAAAATATATTCTTGAAAAAATGGTTCAACCTAATAGAAAAGATTAGAGTCTTAGACTTGATGATTAATTATGGGCTTACCGAATTGCCTTTAAAACTCCCACTGGAATGTCACCCTATCTGCTTGTGTTTGGAAATATTTGTCACCTCTCTATTGATATTGAGAATCATGCTTACTAGGACATCAAACAATGAAATTATAATCTTTATGGTGTAGTTTCTAAGGGAAATTTGCAGATTCAGTAGCTAGATGGAGTGAGAAGAGAAGCATATAAGAACTCTATGATTTATAAAGAGAAAACCAAGGCTTCCCACATTCGTCTCATCCTTCATCATTAGTTTCACATTTAGAAGAAGGTCTTCCTATAAAATTAATGGATGAAGTTTCATCCAGGTAAGTTGTGTTCCAGAAAATTTGTCCCATAAACTGTTACTAGTGTATGTCCATTTGGTGTTGTTCAGGTTCAAAATGAAGAAACCAATCAAAACTTCGTTGTCAATGGACAGCGGCTGAAGCACTTCCATGAATCCATTATAGAGTCCCCAATGGAGGAAATCCAAGTTCAAGAAGCAGTCTATGATTGAAACCCACTAGTTTTTATCCTTACATCCCACATTATATTTTATTATAGTGAGGACACTGCACCCTTTAGGTGTGTGAGGGATGGGTACATTCTTGGGTTAGTTAGGAATTTTCACCATCTTTCTTTTTTTTTTCTCTTTTTATCTTATAGAATTGTATTGTTACTTTCCCCCCTTTCCCTCACCCTCACCTTTTTTAAATAATATTAGTTTTTTTATGACAACTTTATCATGGAAAATGATGCCAGTTTAATCATATAAATTATTGAAAATTCATGTACAATTTCTGTATTTCATGTTGTTTTAGCATTCAAAAAAAATCTGATCAAATGTGCATTTCAGCAAGACTTCAATACTATAGTGTGACTTTATTTGGAAATTTTTTTGTTTGTTGATGATATAAATGGTTGTATCATTTTGAAACCATTGAGAAAAATGGTGCCCTTTTTTGAATAGTTTAAAGGAAAATTGTTTCACGTAATTTCACCAAATATCTTTGCACCCATCCATGAATTTTTAAAATTTATTACTTAATGGAAGGTAAATATAAGCTAGGTTAATTTTTCTCCTCCTTCAAAAATTATTGTGCCATACATTCGTTCCCTATCCGATCTATTTCATTACTGTACTAGATTACAATGTGTGTGTGTACCTATTATCTGTCTGTTGTAATCCCTCAAAATTAAAAATAAATAAATAAAGGGTTGTATATTGGTTGGGTCAAAAACCACACTTATTCAACCTTTGATCTTGTTATAACTATTACAATTAGTATTGTGAGGTGATCAAACATCTGTTGGGAAAAGAGTGTGAGATTTGTTCTAAGTGAAACTTTTAAAAAAAATGATGGGAGTTATGAAATGTGAAATATACGGGGATATCTTGTTTGGGAACTTATGGTTTGAATTATGGGAATACATTAGTGAGTGGGTATTATAATTTTACTGCAAAGGATATAGGGAAAGTTTGGTGGAAAGAATCATATAAATAGACAATTTTTAAAATAACTTATATTGACACGATAGAAAGTGGAAAGAATGGCATGAAATGTTTTTCACACACACATGTTGAGAATTAGTGAAATGGTTATCTTTTGAACAATTTTCTCAAATTTTTATCATAAACTCATGAATTTCATGCTGATACAATTTTTGAGACATCTTTTTGTTTGATCATTAAGCATAACTCCTCAGTGTGATTTTTTATTTGATCACATTTCTATCAGGAAATAAATTTTCATTGAATGTTAAATATTTATGAAGTTCAAAATATCTACATGAATAATTTTTGAAAATGTGACTTTTCCAGGGAGTAAAAATGTTTAGGTTTGGGGGTACGACCACACCATGATTCACTATTTCATTTTCACTCTTACACCATTATTTTAAACTGAATTTGTATTATAAATTACAAATATAATAAAAATGAACTTCAAGTTAGATTCAATTATTTTGTTTTTATCACAGATAAAAATATAAATGTTACTTTTTTTGATAATTTCATTGTAGGTAGAGTTGATTTAGAGGCCCTAGAGATGAACCAGAAAAAAATGGGCCAAACTACATGGGAGCCCAACTATATTTGTCCACTCTTTTAAACATTACATGCAATAAGTGTCTTCAAATGGGATTAAATTTTGTGGTTCAATCCAAAACATTATTTTATACAACTAATATCAATAAAACCAATCCTAATTCGAGAATATAGTGTCCCATTTGGACTGATCTGTCCATCACACTGAATCTATATGAAGTCAAAAGTGGTGTGATGTGATCTGTCCATATCTCCAAGTATAATTGTTCAAATGGTGCCAAAATTTTAGTGAAAATAGTCTAGAGGTGGGGATATAATTTTTTATATTTTTAAAAAAGGATGTAATATTGTTTATCTATCTAAAACCATGGGCCAAGTGGTTTTAAGAAATCTGTGTGCCCAAAACCACCTTCCAAATTTTCTATAAAATGGAACCTTGGGTTCCCCATTTGTAAGTTAGAACCAGAATAAAATCTTTGCCATTTTTTAGTCCCAAGGGATCCCTATACTCATATAAGAAGTTTTTTAGGCACCTGTCCTCATAGGGGGATCAACAATGGAGAATGAGTTCCACTTGAGCTTCTTCCTCCTCTCAATGTCCATCTAAGCAGTGGGTGATCATTACGAGGGAGATACACACTTTAATAGGGAGTTCCAGAACATAATTTTCTACTGTTTTGGTGTATATTTTGGTTTTTAATTGTTCTTTTATATTTATCTTAACTTTTTTGATTCATTTAATTAAAACACTTCTTATTTCATAACTGATCGGTATGCAATTACAAGTGTGCGACTTGCGTTGTTCTGATTGGACAATATAAGACTCACCTCCTTTCTAAAACAGTTGTGATTTCAGTGTTCCTTGAAAATCCTTAATTCATGATTAGGGGTTGGAATTTGAATATATAATGGTTAAGTCATGTTTTAGTCCAATTTTCCTCGTTTTAGGGGTTGTGGGTACCCAATATCTTGGTTAACCCTCAATCAAAGGACTCCACCAAAAACCTAATAATCAATTAAGAACAATGAAATTTTCAAGTGGTGTAGTAACTTAGAAATGATCACATAGTTATCATATATTTTCAAAATATATATCCTTATAAACTATTAAACACTTTAAAGTAATTTAGTTTTATAAAACTGTTTTCAAAATCACCCCTATAAGTTTTTATTAAAAATGCATACTCTAAACCTATCAATGCTATTTGAGAGATAGACTAGGGTATTCCATATACTTTAAATCAAACAAAAAATCATAATCAATTTCAAGACAGTATGGGGATATCTAGGTAGGGAGATTATGGTTTGACTTATTTGAATTCTTAAGTGAGTGGGTCTTTGAATTTTATTACAAAGGATATAGGACAGGTTCAGTGCAAAAGATCATATAAGTAGACAATTTTTAAAATAATTATATTTATTCGATAGAAAGTGGAAAGAATATAATGAAATATTTGTCACACACACACATGGAGAATTAGTGAAATGGTTATCTTTTGAACTATTTTCTCAAATTTTTATCATTCAACTCCTTGAATTTCGTGCTGATACAATTTTTTAGACATCTTTTTGTTTGATCACTGAGAATAAATCCTCAGTGTGATTTTTTCTTTGATCACATTTCTATTAGGAATTAAATTTCAATTGAATATTAAATCTTTATGAAGTCTTAAATATCTACATGCATAATTTCTGGAAATGGGACTTTTCCCATGAGTGAAAATGTTTAGGTGTGGGGGTGTGATCGTACCATGATTCACTATTTCATTTTCACCCTTACACCACTGTTTTAAACGGAATTTGTATTGTAAATTCCAAGTATAATATCAAATTTCACTTCATGTTAGATTCAATTATTTTTTTTATCACTATTAAAAATTTCAATGTTACTTCTTTTGATAATTTCATTGTAGGTGGAGGTGATTTAGAGGCCCCATATATGATCAAGAAGAAAAATGGACCAAACTACATGGGCTCCCAACAACATATGTCCACTATTTTAAATATTATGTGAAATACATGTCTCCAAATGGGATAAAATATTGTGGTACAATCCAAAATTTTATTTTATACAACTCTTATCAAGAAACCCAACCCTAATTCTGTCATCTGGAGGCCCATTCGGATAGATCTATCCAGAACACTGAATCTGCACGAAGTCAAAAGTGGTGTTATGTGATCTTTCCATATCTCTAGATTTGATTGTCCAAATGGTGCCAAAATTTTGGTGGAGATAGTCAGTATATGGGGGTTAAAAATTTAGTTTTGTCAAAAAATAGATAAGACTTTTTGTCCCTCTAAAACCATGTTCCAAGTAGTTTTATGAAATATGTGTGCCCAAAACCACCTTCCAATTTTCCTATAAAATAGAACCTTGGTTTCCCCATTTTTAAGTTCAAACCAGAAGAAAATCTATTCCATTTTTGATTTCCATGGTATCCCTCTCCTCATCTAAGAAGTTATGGTGGCCCCTATCTTCATAGGGGGATCAACAATGGAGAAGGAGTTCTACCCAAGCATCCTCCTCCTCTCGATGTCGAGCTAAGTGGTGGATGGACATTGAGAAGGTGCTACACTCTTTAATAGAGAGTTACAAAACATAATTTTCTACTTTTTTTGTGTATATTTTGGTTTGTAATTGTTATTTTATATGTATCTTAACTTGTTTTGATGCATTTAATTGAAACACTTCTTATTTCATAACCGATCAGTGTGGATTTTCAAGTGTGCAACTTGGGTTGTTCCAATTGGACAACATAAGTCTCCTCTTCATTCCAAAACATTTGAGATTTTAGTGTTCTTTGGAAAACCCTAATTCATGCTTAGGGGATGGAACTTGACTATATGATTATTAAGTCATGTTTTAGTCATATTTACATCGTTTTAGGGGTTGTGGGTACCCAAGATCTTGGTTAACCCTCAATCAAAGGATTGCACCAAAAACCTAATAATCAATTAAGAACATGGTACTTTTAAAGTGGTGTAGTAACTTATTAATGATCACATAATTATCATATATTTTGAAAATAGACTTCTTTATGAACTATTAAACTCATTAAATTAATTTAGTTTCATAAAATTGCTTTCAAAATCACCCCCCAAGTACTTTTTATTGAAAATTCATACTCTAAACCGATCAAACCTATTTTAGAGACGACCTAGGGTCTTCCTTATACTTTCAATCAACCTTAAAATCATAATCAGTTTGACGTGTCATGACAACATGGTCACATACCTAGTCATAGAAAGATAATTCTTAGTTAAATACAATTAATGGTAATAATTGATCCCTATTTTTATATACTTGTTAAGTTTTAAACAAAGAAATTTTTAGAAATTAAGGTAAGAAATAAAGCTTACAATGTTAGTTCGTCTTTACTATGTGATCTATTCTAAGTAGAAATAATAGGTAAATTCATATATTTTATGAGATTCATTTAATAAATTTTAGGAATTCTCAGGGGAGAAATGAATACACTCAATAAAAGATATATAATATTTCGGTAGGATTATTAAATTATTTCTTAACTGATTATTCATAAATCAGTTAAATATAGAGTAAAGTTTTTCCTAATATCACATAACTTATCTACATCAATGGTATAATTATAGTACAAGTAAGATAGATGAGGTTTCTTATATATATTACAAGTATTATATAATTTATTTTCAAACATGTATCACAAGTATCTATGTAATATCTAACCATATTCTAATTAAATTGACTAATTTATATCATATAATTTTCAATATGATGTAATTCCATTATGTCATAGACATATGTATTTTATGGGATCCATTTATTAAATCTGATTTAAACTTAAAATGTACATGAATTAAAAAACAAAAAAATCATCTCAGTTAATAATCTTATAGCTACTCAGGATAATAAAATCCCTAATATCAAAAGGTATTAGAAAAAAATTATTATACTTCTATGAGGAAATCACATCTCTTTTGAGATAGTGAGATAAAGCTAAATTTTGATGATGTATAGGATCTGGATGCACATGAGTTATAATAGTAGCACTAAAATCCATAAATCTTAATGGGAGGAATTCTTCCAGAGACACATAATATATAGGAAAGATAAAACAAATCATGTGGCTTTATATTCACTAAAATATGTGATATATTATTAAATCAGAATAATGAATCCTAAAAGTATGTAGTAAATAAAAAATGATGTGATTGAAATTTTTGTATAAATTCAATGATGGATTTCATGTACCAAATTTTTTTTTTGTGTTTTGATGGTTTTTCTAAATTATGTAGATATATTGGTGAGTGTTCAAGAGAAACTAGACCTAGATAGTACAATATGGTACTAATAAACCTTGATTTATTTACATGATTTTCAAGTGATGTCAATATTTAGTATATGATAGAACATTACATAAGTCGTTAGGCTAAAATTGATCAGAATTATACTTATGATAGCCACCTTCTATCATTATAGAATACTTTTTTGGAATGAATGGTTTTTGGGTATCTATAAAAGTTTAGTGTAAATGATATGATTTTCCAAGATATATATGTTGATGAATTATGGAAAATTGATTATTAGTCTTATTATTAATTAAGGATAAAGATAATTTCTCCAATAATGAATTAAAATAAAAACCTAGTTCTAGGGAACAATATCTATTGAAATATGTCTATAGGTTTACTTAGATTAAGTCATAGTGTGTACAATGACATGGTATTAAAAAATATTACATGGAATAATTTATAACTGAATTTTTTCCAATATCACTTGGAATGAAATATATGTATTTCATGTGTGAAATCATTGGATGAGGTTATTATAATGAATAAACCATATATTCTTAATATTTATTTAAAAATATATCACATATTTTATGATATACTAGGGTTTTATATTTCTTTTTGTGTAAATAAAAGAGGGAAAATATCATAAAAAAGAGGGAAAATATCATAAAAAATAAGAAAAATTCAAAGTTTGGTAGTCATAATTATTTGATAGTAGTTGAGAAACTAAATTGGATGAGTTCCTTGTTATTGTAGAAATGAGAATACTGGTTATCAAGGGGATACAAAACTAGTGTTATTTTATATTATTTTGATCTAGTATCATAGTTAGGATAAGGTAATATGAAAGTGTAAAGCTTATTATAACTAGCAGTTGACATATCTATATAGACCAAGTATTTTAAAACTTAATAAGAGGGATAACAAATGGTTTCATCCAAGTGATGGTTTTTAGAAAATATATCAAATTTTGACTGAGAAAAAATTGTTAAAACTTAGTTATATAATCCCTTGATGAATTTTATTAGATGTATGAAGTCACTGTAAGCATGAAAACCACAAGAACATGGTAGGATAAAAAAATTATATAAATGTATTAGAATAATTATTAATATCATGTGAGAATTAATAGAATTAAAAAAAATAGTTATTGGATATAGTTTAATTGGGGGTTTTTTAAAGTTAATTCTCTAGAAACAACTAATGTTTACTTTCAATTATTTTTATATTCAAAAGGAATAAATATAAATTAATATATTACCACATTAATAGTGTTCTTCTATACAACCTCAAAGTGATAATATTATTATAGTATCTATAATATTATAAGGGAACATAAGTTCCCTACTATGATGATAACCTTGAAATGAAATGAAAATATTCTTAAATATATGTTTTATAGATAAATGAAATATATTTTATAGGACATATATGATGTAGTATATTAGGTATAGTGGGATCATAATACATTTTTACTTATTATTATGAAGATTTCACTTGTTAATCTCCAAGAGAGGAGGTTATGAGAACAGATCCCCAATATGAATTCCACATGTTATTTATATCATTGTATTTTTTTTACATATGTGTATATTAGTCCTTAAACTTGATGTTATTAATAATTTATATCATGAATTATGTACTTTTATATATTTATGGAAATAATTATGATATATTCTCAGGCTGAGGTACGATACATTGGGCATATCATCTACTAATAGGATATGATTCATGAGATAAGATCAATTATACTTCATTTCTTACTTTCCTATAAAATCTAATGTCATAGATCTCAGTACATGTTTATCACAAATGGATACACTAATAAGGGCAGATTATGGAACTCCTTCATCACCACCTCATGCAGCATGACTGACACCACTATTTATCCACAAAATAGGATGTCATGCTCCCCACCTTTGAAATATCCATCCATTAAATCACTTGAGGATATATGGTCACACAAAACATAGTAATCAATTTCTATCAGCTTGGCCTCTCTCAGAATATGAATGAGTAGAGATACCACCACATTAATTGAAGATAAGAAACTTCTCCCTTATCTACTAAGGAAAATTGTAGTGTGGCTGACTAATCAGATGCCTCTCCCAAAAACATAGAATAGGATTTTCATGATAAAGACGTTAGCCACCACATTTCCCTTTCCTAGAGTATAGTCAATCTTGAAGTCATAGTCCCACAAGAACTCTAACTAACACCTATACCTTAGGTTAAGGTCCTTCTAAGTAAAGATATAACTAGGACTCTTGTAGTCTTTATAGACTATGTAACACTCACCTACAAGGTATGACATCTAATTTGTCAATGTGAATACTATAATTTCTAACTTCAGATCATTTGTCACATATTTCTCCTCATGTGTTACCAACTATTTGGATGACCATTTCCTACCTCTACATCAGAACACAACCAATAATAACTCTAAAGGAATCAAAGAACACTACATACTCAGCTCCCTCCATTAGAAACCTCATAATAGTATAACTCATCAATATTTACTTCCACTCCTTGAAATATCTCTAGAATCATTCATAATAAACAAATGAATAACCCTTTTGGGAAAGTAAAATAATATGGTCCACAATCCTAGATAAGTCTATTACAAATATTTTGTAATAACTAACTAACTCAAGGAAACTTCACACCTTAAACAAAAACTTGGGTAGCTATCAAGTTATAACTACCTCAATATTGACTAGTTCTTTAGATACACTACCCTATGAGATGACATACCCTAGGAAATATACCTTTCAAGTCCATAACTAATACTTTGAAATATTGCCTTAAAGCTGGTTCTCCCAAAGTAATCCCAAGACATTCCTTAGATACTCGATAAGCTCATCATTCCATATTGAATAGATAAGGATATCAATGATTAATACAACCTTGAACTATTATAATAAGCGAGGAAAGATCTATTTCATAAGGTCTAAGAACATAGTCATGGTTTTCATCACATCAAAGGTAAACACCAGGAATTCATATTGTCCATATAGGAATTAAACCGCCATATTTCGAATATAAACCTCATGAACCTAAATCTGGTGGTAGGTGGTCTAAATATATATCTTTGAGAACCATTTTAGTCCCTTAAGATATTTGAAGTGATAATAAATTCTCAGTGGAGAGTAATTTTTCTTAACAGTAACCTAATTTAGGTGATGATAGTCAATACAAAGCCTCGAGATCTCATCTGCCTTCTTGGATAACAATACACTAACAACCTATGGGAACACAATGAATTAGATGAAACCTTTATCTATAAGGTCTTATAACTCTATAATTACCTACTTGAGATTATTTAGGGATATTCGATAATATATGGAAGATATAAGAGAATTCGTTGGAGAATATCAACACAGATGTCAACCGCTGAATGTGGGGGGAACCCTGGAACATCCTCGAGAGAAATAATCCATGTATATAATGTCCCCAAATCAAATATTTTTTATTGTTATCCTAGCCAGTATTTATAATTGACCTATAGAATACCTCTCTATATTCCAAAGTTCACTGACTAGAGATGAGGGTATATGGTTTTACCAAGGGGATACTTTTCTCTCATATCAAAGTAATAAAACAATGGAAAGAACCAAATGACATCCTTAATAATAAAAATTCTTTAGAGTACATAAATTAAATAAAACTAAATATATTATATTCAATGAAATAAAAAAAATACAATCATAAATACACATTTTTATACTATCATACATTGATTGATCACCAACCAGGGAGATCACATATACAAATGAATAAGAGAATAAAATTGGAGGCACTACTACCATCCCCGATCCTCATCACATCCTATTCTCCAAATCCATCTAAAATATCCTAATCAATCGTCCAATATTGGTTATTTTCTTTACCCAAACCTATGTTCAGAGAAGTTTACTCAGGTACCCAAGTGTCAAGACCACCTGAGTAGGGTGTGAGTACAATTCAGTAGGGCACCACCAATGGGGTTCTGTACATAAAAATAAAATACATTATATGTATAGGTGATATGATTAGATGAAAAAATAAATAATGTTTTAAATCATAAATATATAGCTTTCATTGTTCCTTGTATTCTAAGATGACACCTAGGATCGACTATACCTACTTTGGCTAGTGTCTAATGTCTCTAAGAATAACACACAACTAGAGAGAAACACACCCTTCCCCATAACCAAGCCTAATCCACATATGGGATTTGGATAGTATTAGAGTTTTTATGTTCATAGAACATAATACCTAGGGTAAAATCAGTATCTCCTATAATTATATAAAAACTATACTATTTGGGGTAAATCAACTCATCTAAAATCATATAAAAATTATACAATTGGGAGAAAATTATCTCACCTAGAATCATATAGAAAATAGATGGGGACAACATAGTTGACCCAGAACCATATAGAAAAAACCAATGTATAACCCCGTAATCCCAGAACCACATAGAGAACACTCAAAGATAACTTAGTTGATCCGAAATCATATAAAGAACACCTAGGGACAACTTAGTTGACCTGGAAATCTGGTACCAAGCCACCATTACATGAGGGAAATTTTCTCACCTAGAAATAGAGTACCAAGCCTCCATTACCTAGGGGAAACTCATCTAATCTCATTCCTTACTCCAAATTCACAGGTCACAATATATACATAGTAAATCATAATCCCCATAGGATGCATCCTCCCTAAAACCACACATCATACCACATGGGTTAGACACCTACACAAACCCATCACACTAACCCAGTTTGGCCTCTCAAGTGCACAAATTATCCACACCACTACAACCATATTAGAATTACACCAATGATTTAGGTTCTAAAGTGACAGTTGTAATCAACTATACCTATACCCACATTAATCTTCTCAAGGGTTACAAAATAGGGGGAACCCACCAGGGTACCCTAGACAACATCATAACACATACACCCTACATGGGATACTTAATATAAATATAATCTCTTAGTATATTCCAATAACTCATAGTTTATAACATCATTGTGTATCACCATGATCATTACATGATTTTATTTTCCTTATAGATAAATCCACATCGACACCACTCTAGAAGAGGCATAATGTTTGTCGCACTTCCCATGTCGTATTAGGTTGGTCCACTCACCCAACCTATCATAAATCCACCCAGGGTCTAACCACTTAAGTAATTCACATATCTATGAGATAGGAACACTAACCCTGTTTTCATCCCAACTAGACCAATGGTTGTAATTCATCCCAAGGTTCTTATATAGCTTACTTGGTTTAACTATCCTAGTATCACACACTCTTCTATAAAGGGGTTATACAAGAAAACCTTTACCAAGGATAGTGTAGTCATTCATTCCATTTAATTATTTACCCTAAGGGTAAACATATATCAATTCATGTATTTATAAACAATCCCTTGACTATTTTTGGCTAATGAATCAAGAAAAACCTCAAGGGTCCATTTTGTCCCTTGACACTTCATCTATTCATTCATAAGAATTCATTTATAACTAAAAAATTATTTAATTTAAAAAGTTTAATTTCCCATAGTGGGTAGACCATACATCACATGCTACATAAATAAATTTCATAAACCAAATATAATTTCATTGGGTCCACCTAACTCATTCATGCCATTTTCATTTAAGCAATATCAGCCACCACCCAAACTTATCGAAGAATCGCATCACCTCCCAAGGTCCTAACTAAATCCAATATATCCATTTAAATTAATTAGAACTATTTATAATAAATAAAATATTTTATAATTAATTTTACAATTTAATTCAATTAGGTATGAGACCTAAGAAGTCACTAAGCGTCCTCATCGTACCAAAATGGAAACCAACCAAACATGAAAGGTATGTGACATATTCTTGAAACAATTTAGGAAAAACACCTATCAACCAATAATGACTCAATAGAAAATTTAATTTAATTTAATAAAATTCCCTAAATAAATTCATCTAGTGGAATACCTCCATAGAATTAGTGAGCAATGGTGTGCAGACATCGTCTTAGGATTCCCTCTAGCCACACTGAGCAGAAGCCTCACCATAATAGGTGATTTGAAGATGATCTAGTGGAATCATTAATGAAACCCTAATCCAAATGAACAAAAATCAAAGAAAAATAATTAAAGGGAAGGAATAAGGTAATAAGGTGGGTGACTGACCTAAAATATATAATAAAAAACATTAAAATATCATAAAAACAAGGAGGAATAAAAGAGAACTGGTGGAGGGATGTCTAGCTCGGACATGGATGAAAGGGAGGAAGAAAGGAGGGTTGTGAGTTAAGAAATACATGGGAGAAAATAGATAATTTCATATTTTTTAATCATATTTGGTATGATTCATGGTTTGGACGCATGGATTTCCAAACCGTTCCCTAACCATGTGGTTGGAACTATCTCAGACCATCCCCCTTGCATGGTTTGGCCACATGGTTTGTGAAACTATGTTTCAACCATGGGAATCATCCCTTAATCCAAATTATAGTTTTTTACTATTTTCTAAAAATAATGAACCAATTGTGCTCCAAGACCCAAGCCAAAAACCACATCACATGCCTTTTCATAACCATGTAGTAATTGTGCATAGTGAAAAAACCCTTTCCAAAATTTCAAGCTCTAACCCAAATCACCCAATACTTACATGATCACCTGTTACAACTCCTAGTCCTTGATCTATATCAAAAAATATATCTTTTAAAAGTTTTATCTCTAGTTGTTCAAATCAAAATCATAATTCTTAGAACAATCCTATCTCTAGAAACCAAAAATTTAAATTCCCTTGAAAATTTTCAACCTGAAAGGATGCGGGTTTTTTAAAACATCTCCACTATAGAACTTATTTTCCCTAAGAAATATTACTGTTATTTCAAAAATTAATCTCAACCTATCCATGTATTGAATTTATGATCAATTCACCATATTATATCCTATAATTCCAAACAATATTCTATTGCACAACTCTAAACATGAGTCATGTTCTTCATCAAAAATTGATCCACCACTTATCTCCAGCACCAAAACATTGAGGCATTACTTGACCATTTTCTTATATCCCAAGACTTCATAGTTTTATTTATTAATTCATTTATAGGATCATGGTACTCCCAACCATAATCCTATGCTCACAAAGGTTAATTCCAAACCATGGTGATCCCCACCATCAGAACTGTCTTCTGAAACATATTTCTAGTGGCCCAACAACCTTTTTGGTGAGGTTTTCATCTCATTACACTCAATTACACATGAAAACATTGTTTGGTACTCCACTAGCTGGTCATTATAAAGAAAACTTTGTCACACTA
The DNA here is from genome assembly GCA_963277665.1 of Viscum album. Lineage (NCBI taxonomy): Eukaryota > Viridiplantae > Streptophyta > Magnoliopsida > Santalales > Viscaceae > Viscum > Viscum album. The sequence goes on along the minus strand of OY728131.1, from coordinate 1,219,380,366 downwards.
GATAATGAAATATCATATCACCTTATCTTCAGGCCCAGACTCCTTAGAGCCTCACACAGACATCCTAAAACCTATATTGAAGTCCGTACCAGAAACATGGTGTAATTACATGGTTTAATCATTAACCATCCAATTCTATTGGTTTACTCCACTAATGAGAATAAATATCTATCAAATCCAACTCACCCTTATATAGAATAAAAACTATACTAATCCTGATGCCAACACATGGACTCTATCTTACATCACATCAGAATTTCAAGTCATTCCTTTAGCAAAAAACTAGATATAATTAGATTCACTTTCTCATCAGTATCCTGATTCCACCTCAACAATATATTGATCATTCTCCTCACACTCACAACCCTACCAACATGAGTTTTGTACCTACACATCCCACACACTATTTATTACCTCAAGAAATGACTAGACTTGATTGTCCTACTTATATCCAAGTTCAAAAATTAAACATCAACTGATAATTATTCCCATATTACTAGGAACATCAACCTAAACATTCATAAAAGTTCAAAATATTGTGATTTACACCCATTAATAGCCTATGCTGCACTCTCCACCATATGGATTACCTTATACTACTCTACGATCATATACTCAAAAGGTTCCAACAAAACACCCCCTGATCATGTGTGTCAGGCACAAACTTGGGTCGATTGTACCATGAAACCCCAATCCATTTCAAATTTCACCTCTAACCATAGAGATACATTTCCCATTTTAAAAAAAATATTAGGGAACCATTCTCATAAACATTCCATTAATTCCATTAGTCCTTAGACCATACATTACATCTAACCTAACAATAAATCAAACAAAACCTCATGTGACTAGAACGTTCTAACATGATCACATATAAACATAATGGGTGAACACTCTTATACATCCGAGTCCCATAACCTAACCCATGATCCCATAACAATTACATAATTTAACTATATAAAATGATTTATTTATGATTTATTTCAAGATAAATAGTCATATAAAACCATTATCATACACCTCATTCCACCACATAAGTTGTCCTTTATAATGATTCTCAATTGTGCACGTTACCAAAGAGAAGAATCCCCAAGAAGGTTTACACCCCGATGCTACCCTATAATATCATTCTATTAGGTTTAAATGTATTACTATAAATCCTAGTCTCATGTTCCTAATCCACAGACCATGATCATTTCTTTCTATCTCATTTAACCAGAATCACCACAGTGCTTTTTCCAATAATCATATGGAATCCTATACATGTCAAGGAAAATTATATAATCACACACTAACTCAGATTCACCACTAAACTATAAGAATATAAAATTACTTTACCATGCCATTGAATGCGCATCCAGAATCAATGGTTTTAGGAATTAACCAATCCTTCCCTCAAAAACCAACCTTGATACTAAAAGAACCTTCATGATTTTCACCACGAAACCCCATAACAATTTTATGCCTATACCATCTATTAGATATCAATTCATGTGCACCAATATCATAACCCAAAGCATATACACATTATTATCATATGTCATGACCCCTCCCCCCCCACCACCACCACCATCATAATTTTACCCCTATTAGGCCAGAAATGAGATAAGGTATATGGTGACTACCCAAGTCCCGCCCCTAGTAGGCCCCGGGTTGGTGACTAGCTCTAAGGGTATAATAACATACTTATTGGAGGCATTACCCTCTAAGAGAACATGTGGAAGAGAGATATTAGAAAAATACACCAATAAAAATTTAATCATACATATATATATATATATATCCCAATTGTTAACATGAAATGTCGTATGGTACTATAACAACTGAAAGGAAAACAAAAAGTACCGAAAAGTAAATACGGAAGAGACCACGAAGCCCAAACATCTCCTACAAAACCATGATCTAGTAATATCCATCATGATATCTATTCGAATATGGATGACCTCAAAAATAGTTTATATATAGGTAGGGTGAGAATAAAAGTATACTCAGTGGGATCCTCCCAGTATCTTATCATGAAAAAGATAAAGAAAAAATGATAGAGAACAGTGAAAAAAAGTGAAACTAACTCATCACTTAAATTGGTATACTAAGTTCCCATACTAACCATGGATAACTCTACCAAATATCACATATAATAGATAATATCATATAATAATGAAAAATCAAGGGTACCTCTCTCCTACTTCCCCACTAGTTTACCACTTTTTTCCAACATCGCACATCCTAAGCCATCTCTCTCCAAAATAAGTCATCCCAAAGACACCTAGGAAAGGATTCAAAACATTAACCTTATGCATAAAATCATCCCATAATATCATACACATATCTATATATAGTAACTAAGTAGTTTCCTAGAGCCACCACAACCCATATAACATGTGTCATACATCGAGTATTATACCTCAACCATCACAACCCATACACTGAGTAAGTACCTCAAGGAATCAGAACCTATACAGTCATACCTAAAATAATACTTTAGATGTTATTTACATGGATGTGTGTTTGTGTGTGAATAAACATAATCCATCACATCCCTCAGCAAACATATATGGTAAAACAAACCATCAGGCATACCATCACATATAACTTCCTAGTGAAGAGAGCGGGGCCAGAGGGGGTAGTCAACTATCCATACTCCCATCCGGATTTTTGGGAAAATACCCTCCCATAGTCCATTGGGTGCTAGTTTCCCTAACCTACATGGGTGGGGAATCTTATGAAATAAAAAAAAGGATATAATATAGCTCAAAACCACACTATTGGAATAAACTAGTCTTAAACTCAAATACAGCTAACATTGCTCAGACTCCCAGCTACCACCGAGACCAGATATTCTGTAAACACATAATAAATTAAAAGATCTATATTAATTTCATTTTTTATTTAATCAAAAAAAATAACATTACCTTAATTAAATAATTATCCATTAATTAACTGACAACATTATACTGAAGTACATTACTTTAACTAACTCATCCAATTTCATTACCTCTAAGCATAATACAAACTGAGTCTATGGTTTCCCAAGATTAACATCCTTCTTGTATTTTCTTTCCATCATTACCAACCCCATGGGTTAATCCATTTATTAAACATTATTAAAATCATTATGTAATCTAGGTACTTTAAGAAAACCATCCTAAGCTACTTCCAAGAAGAAACATGAAACCAAACACATATAGCTACGTCAAGCAGTGGGGAAAGAAATAAGGATGAAAAAAGTGTCCATGACATTGGCCATTACATAGATTCAAGCCATGAAAGAATACTTCTTTATAAAATTAATGGGTAATCCCAGCTTCAACCCATTCAATCACTTCTAATTTCATCCCTGACACCCACAAGCATATCCCGATGCATCTCACCATCATTGGTGTCAACTATGGAAAAATAATTTGGGCCTCCCTGACAACACCACATTAGCTCTCCAGATATCAGCCATCCCAGAATCTTATGAAATCTCGAACTCTCTTACCCATATGACATCAGTTATCCTAGGCTTATCCATCCAAGGTTTATAACAAATATCATAGAGAAGTTATCTTCTATATTTCATCAAAAAATAAATAGGAAAAAAATAAGTCAATAGGGAAATCTAGGCCCTAAAAAAGGAATCTATCCTTCACACATAAATGATCTCTCATAACTCCAAAATCAAGGAACTTTTACTTCTCAAGAAGATAGGAAACCCATGACCTAAAAAAAAATATTTTTCAAACAATTGGTTCGTATTCTATCTTAAATTAATTGATTCGTCATTCATAGGTTCCAACTATATTCAACATAAGGCATCAAGCGGTAATAAGTTATCAAAAGTTAAACATTCTCTTAGCATTAAAAAAAGTTTCTGCAAACTGTGACAAGAACCATTCTCAATTAACATGCCTTTTCATTTGAACATTCTCAACAATAATTATCATTATTTACATTGTTAATAAATTCCTTCATCATGGAAGAACACATTTAATGAAACATGAACATTTCATCAATTTGATTATCATCAAATTATAAGAAATACCATATTCTTTACAACATACTACTTATTTAATTATTAATACAATTAATAAATTAATTCTAGATTTATGTTCTTTAAAAAAATTTATCAAGAAAAACATGTTAATCCATACCATAAAAAAACATGCTAACAAGACTAAAATTGGTAGCACACTATCTAGAAAATCAAGAGGAAAACGGTTATCAAGGTAGAAAGGAACAACATGTGATAGTTATATCAAATTATTTCTGATTCTATAATTGTTAGGTTAATTCCATTTTTATCAAAATGGATAAATTATGCTAACTTTACAATTACACATAAATAAATAGGAGAAGAAATGAATCCCCTACCACAAAGGCATCAATGTTCTTCACATGAGAGGTGACAATTTCATAGATCCTGATCACCCCTCCAACAATAAGTTATATCCCTCCAAGGATTTCATGGAATAATCACACCAATAAACAACCATAGAATATCCATTATAATGGCATAGATAAACCTCATTTACATAGAAATAATATGTGGGAGGATTTAGAATTATGGACTACAATATAAAGGGTAGAACATACCTTAGATCACCATGGATCAAATATACAAAGCCAAGAATCGATCCCTATCAAATGGATTCTATGAATCCTAGAGAGAGATATTCTTGGAGCCTGAAAATTAGAAGAGAATAATAGTGTTTGAGAAAAATTGAGGTGCTACAGTATTTAATGGAACGTTGCATAGTGTATTTTCATGGTGTAGAACCTTTTCACATCATGTATGTATTAGGTTTTAAGTTCTGCTAAAAATATATTACCTTGAACCTTTTAACCTATAATAAATTATCATCCTAAAACACACTATGAACCTCCATCACACAATCCATGAAATATATATTAATGATGTGAACCCCTTAAACATCATGAATTATCCATGATTCTAGGTTTTATTAGATAAACACCTCCAGACCTCCTCTAGGACTCCTTTGAGCACCATGGCCTTCAGAAACACACAAAGGGTCAGACTATATAGATCATGGATCTTACATTTGATACCTCTCAAAACATTATTGTCCTTGAGAATTCAAATCCAAGCCCATATATACAATGAAAATGAATTTTCTTTACATCCACCCTATGTGATACATCTTAAGGATCTCACCATCATAGGAGCTCAGCCACCTCATCAATGGAACAGTTTGAAACCACACAACATCAAAAACTAGCTTCTAAACACACTTTTTGGGAATATACCTCTTAAATGAGAGTAAATATAGAACCATCAACAAGAGGAAACCATCTGATAAACTAGAAAGTCCAACAACCACAAGATGAAAAATGTTTCAATAGAAGAGCTAAACACCAAACATCTTGGGGTACTGAGTGTGTGCATCAGTGAATCAAGTTCCCAGGTACTCTCATCTATGACATTATTCCACCACAAGACACGAACACTGGGAATATCACACCTTCACAAAACCTTATTCTAGTGGTCCTAGATATCTATAGGACGCTCATCAAAGGTCATGTCATCATCAATAATGATCCCTCCCCAATCGATGACCTGGGAGTTTTTATGAAGATAAAAAAATCTACGATACATAAAAACATCATGTATTTCGCTCATCTATAGGGAGAGTTTTATCCAATACTTCATGATAAAACACCTCTAAATTCCCAAAAAACCATAGAGAAATCGTACTCCCATAACCAAACTTTCACTAACCATGATGAGGAGTCGCCATCATGAACACATGATTTTCAACATTGAATAGAAATTTCTCCCCATGATCAACATAGGATTTATAATGACCTTGGACTACATTCATCCTCTTAGGAATTACCTATACAATCTCTCTCATATTTTGTACTAGTTTTTTTCTAAGATCTACTACATCTCTAACCCATTCCATCACAATGGAGAATGAAAATTTTATCATAAAAATATTTAAATGGATCCATACCAATGGTGGAGTAGAAAATATTATTGTAATCAAACATGACCAAGGGTAGGCACCTCATACATGAATCTCTAAAATATAGGACACAAGTACGCAAAATTTCTTCAATATTCTGGATGGTTCACTCAATCATGCCATCCTTTTGTGGATGAAAATAAATTCTATGGAATAAATGAGAGAGAAAAAATTATGTTAGAGACTTCTACAGACCTTGGAGGTAAAAGGAGGATCTCGATTAGGGAAGATCATCCTTGGGAATCCTTGGAGTCACACCACCTCCTATTGATACATCCTCAATAAATCCTCCACTGATCTCAATTACCTGATCACTATAAAGTGGGATGATTTCATTAAATGGTCTTCCATCACCCATATAGAATCATATTCTCCCTGATCTTGAGGTAAACCAGTAAATAATTCCATCAAGATGTCATCCCACTTCCAAGGGGGAACATATAATGTTTGAAGAAAACCATTGGGGACACAGTGCTCAACCTTCACCTTATAGAAGACCAAACATTGAGAAACAAACTTTATAACTACATTATTTAACCCATTCCACAAAAACTAACCTATCATATTTTGGTACATATTTTTAATGTTGCGATATGTTTCCAATGGAAAACTATGGAACTCATAGAGAAATATATCATGAATCATTAAAGGAATAAAAATAATTCCCTTGAATAACACCCAGTGATGTTCATCCTCATACCAATAATCATAGGCATCACCAAAAACAACATAGTCTCTATAGAAATCCACCTCAAAATCCCCCAATTGGGAATCCTCCTACTATTACACCAAAGATGATTTCACTTTCATCTAAAAATAAAACCTATACCTCTAAACTCTCTCATATCTAGATGTATCTCTGAGAGTTATTCCATCACTCTACAAGAATCTCCATATTTATTCATGATATCACTACATTAATTACTACTCAGTGTATCAGCTAAAAATTTAAATTTCCTAACAAGTAAAAAATATAAAAGTTATAATCTTTCAATAATTCCATAGACCAATGTTTTATCATGTTCAAATCATTCTAGGAGAATGCATACATCATGCTATTATGATCGATAAAAACCACAAAAATATTGTCGATGAGGTAATGTCACCACAACATCAAAGAAAAAAAATCCACCAACTCAAGATCATGTATGTAATAGTTACACTCATGGTAAAGTAACTACTAAGACCCATAAGAAACAACCAATATATTTTGTAACACAACACAACCCAACCCAAGACATGAAGCATCACAAAAAAACTTAAACCGAACTCCTTCTCCGGTAAAACAATGAATGAAATGTTGAAAAACTTCTCCTTCAAGTACTCAAAAGCCTCCTAAAATTGGTCAATCCACAAGAATTCATAATCCTATATTTTAAAGGATATTAGAGTAGTTTTTACATGAGATAAATGAAGTAATAACCTCCTATAATATCCTGTAAGACCAAGAAAACTTTTCACCTATGATACTATCTTGGGGTCTTCCCAAAAACAATTGACTCTGTCTTTCAATAATCAATAGCTAATCCTTGTTGGGACACAACATTCCATAAGAAGACTTCAAAACCCATAAACTCACATTCCAAAAACTTCCTAAACATATTATCATGATGAAGAAATCCCAAAATGGCATACATATACTCCACACACTCCACCTCAGACATAGAGTACACAAGGATTTTGTTGAGTAAAACCAACATGAACTTATCCAATAACTCCGTAAACATTTCATTTATAAACCCCATGAACATGTCTATAGAATTCATCACAATTAATAGCATCATAATTAACTTTTAATGCCCGTGATGACAATGGAATTCATTCTTGTGAATATTCTCATCCTTCACTTGCATTTGATGATATCTTAACCAAAAATCTAATTTTGAGAACCAACTTTATCCCTTCATCTGATCAAATAAATCATCAATCTATGGAAGAGGATATCAATTCTTCATTATCACTTGGTTATGGAGGTGATAATATATACAAATCAAGAAATTGTTATCATCCTTATTCATGAAAAAAATTGGTGCACCCCAGGGTGACACACTCATATGAATGATACCTCACTACAATAGATAATTGATCTATACTCACAGCTCTTATAATGCAGAATGTTCCATCCCATATGGATACATTGAGATAGGAAACATGGTTGGTTATAGCTCAGTCCCAAACTTGATCTCCCTTTGAGGGGGTAATGATGCAACCTCCTCTGGAAAGACATCAGGGTACTCTTCTAAAACCCTAGGAAACACTGACTGCTAAAATTTTGATGAAATTAGCATCATCTAGGTCATAAAGGAAGACAAGGATGAAACATTCCTCTAACCCATCTAAGGGTCTCACTTTTCAAAAAACACCAATAGATCTGCATCATCATAATAGAACACAACCTACCTCTTGATGCAATCCATGATATCTTTTACTGAATATAACCAATCCCTTATAAGGATGATGTCATATGAATCTATCCATCAATATAGGAAATCTCTCCAAGAGCAGTGCTACCCCAACACTAGATCACAATATATACATACTTCTTACATGTAAACTCAACCCCCAACTAGTGTATTCAATTCCAAGGTAACTATAAGTCTCTCTACCTAAAGCCTTAATTCATGGATGAGGGTAGGTGATATAAAGTAGAGTTTCTATCTTGAATCAAAAAATGCATGAAGCCATGTAGAAAACAAGGATAGGGTACCTCAAATGACAAATGCATCACTCAACGCTAGAAACTCTAAATCATGAAACTGAACACAGCCTACTCCACCACCGCTATAACTTTAATAATGACTACCTACATGGCCACGCTCTTCTCTATAAGGACGAGGAGCATCTTGGGGTTGTACTCTATCTGCCCTATCTCCTCTCTGCTAATCCCAAACTAGAACACCTTTTTGTTATTTCCTTGAATAAAACTACCTAAATGGATGAAACTAAAGAATAATACCTAGCACACACTGATGTAGAGACCTGGTTTTTACCATGTGATATTTTGAAATATTTCTAGGAATATTTTTAGGGCTAGGCGCTTAGATGACATTCAATTTTGAGGCCCAGTGATCCTAGAATAAATTAAAAAAAATGTTAAGTATATTCTATAATATACACATGACAGGACTGAAATATCTCTTAAACGGTAGCTCGGATCAGAAATTTGATGCCACGATTGAGTCCAGAATGTGGTGATTCCCTAGGTGGGGTATAACTTTTGTCGACACGAGAATTATGTGAGAGAATTCACCCAGGGAAAATCATAAATAAAATAATTAAATTTAATTATTTTACCCCTAATACCAAATCAAATAACTTTTTAATAGGGAATTATATTGTAAATCTGATACTGCCGTTGATTTTAGAATGGGGTGTTTTTCATAAGCATGACATAAAATGAGGAGGCATAGGAATTTTAGACTATCGCGTCGAGCAGGGCTTCTATAAATAGAAGTTTAAGAATTAGAATTAGGGTTATCCCCTAATTCCCTCTCTTTCTCTACAAAGCCTCTCTCCCCACTCTCACTCATCCATTCCTAAATGAATCAAGAATGAATTATCAGTGAATCAAAGTATAAGTGAGGTGAATGTATTGACGATGTCGGTCAGATCATTTCACTGTAATATTTCTTCCAATTTTCAGTTTTGATTCAAGTTTTAATTTTAAAATTTTTTAGTTGTTAAATTTTTTCATCATTTTGATTATCATATTCTATTTATGCACTAACACAACCATTGATCCATGCTTGGATTCTGTTTATTTTGGGTGTTCTTCGCTGTTCTTCATGGCGTTCGTCGTAAATTTTATTCGACGTGTCAAAACATCAATGAATCATTGTGTGGAAGCTAGAAATATGAATATCATGTCCTGGGGATTCCAAAACTAGTCCCAAAATAATTTTTGGGTGATCATTGTGGTTGTGGTGGTCCACAGAAGGGACCACCAGAGCATGGTCGATCGGTGGCGTTCGACATCCGTGGAAGGTGACACGGCAGAGCTACCATGATTATGAGGCTGGAGTAGGGTCTGGTGCTAGTGTGGTGGCATCTAGGATGGTGTTGAGGTTGTGAGTAGGGGTTCTGAGTCAAGATGATGGGCCAACATTGGAGGGCATCGGCAGAGCGGGGTTCAAGCAGGTGTTTGAGGCGGCTGGTGCAAGGGAGGTCAAGAGTGGGATGGTGTTGTGGTGCGGCTGGAGGCAAGGGAACTGGTAGCTGGAGGCACTGTCATGGTTAGGTAGGGTGGAGCATATGGTCTCGGTAGGCGGCCGGTGACCATGAGGCAGTGACCTATGCGGCGCGGGTCGCGTGTTGATGAAGGGGGCACACGTGGTCCTGAGATGGACTATTGGGTCATCTGGCCAGTGGGGTTGTAGTGTGTTGGGCCAGGCTGCAGTAGGATGTTTCATGGGGCAGCAATGCAGACTGATCTGGCTGGGGTGTTCTAGCCCAGGTGGATGGGTCTAGCCAGTTTGGGCTGGACCGGCCCAAATTGGTCTGAAATGCCTTCAAACACCCTTATCTCCTAAACGACGCATCTGATTGACACACCATCTGTGGCCACGCATCCCTATCAATGAGATGGACTTTTTAAGACCATTTTGGGACATTTATGGTTTAATCTATAAACTCGATTAAATGAAACTCTTGAGTTTAAATAATAATAATAAGATTGTTATTATTATGAAATCTTGTAACAGAGCATTCTTCTAAACGAAACAGAATGCTCGTTTGACGCACTTTCAGTGGTGGTATGACCCTGGTATTTGTGTGGAATTTTCATGAATACTATTAGGCTCATAAACTAAAGATAACATGTCAGCCCCATGAGGCCCAGTTTTCACGTGTTATAGTAAAATGTAACTATTTCACCAGTTATCCGTTTTGGACGATTGGGTAGTCCAAATCATGAGTTTTTTCAAGGGGATTAAAATGGATAAATCCATATGATTTCTTTCAAGATCAATTTGTGGGCCCCATATAATACTTCTCAAGTGAAATACAGTGAATTTTTAGTTTTCTATCGAATATTTGTTTGGGGTAATGAAATAGTCGATTTTGTGTGATTTTTCTCATGGATCACCATGGTGCAATCTATTTGTATGTGTGATGCCTTATTCATAATCTCATTAAATGTGGAAACATGAAAGGAATAATAGTGTAATATTCTTCTATTGTGTTTGAAGAGAACCCATGGCTTGGGTCAGCTTCTACTCATGTGAGAGTAGAGAAGATATATGAAGAGATGTGGTTAAATGTTATGGGTTGTTGAGGAGTCGTGTTAGCAAAGTTATGTTTTTTACCCTCCAAAGTAACAATTAGGATTGTGAACTCATCATCCTTTTGACTAGATATTTCATGTACTCTAGGAGTACATTGGCATGCCTAGGGGTACTTGTTCATAATTTAGTACCCAATAATAGATAGGTACACGACCAGATGATGAGGAAGGGCCACATGATTTTTGGGACTCACACGCACCATGTACTACTTAAAAAATCCTCTATATCTCAAATATCCTTCTTTTGGAATTGAATTTTGGCATGTGAGTAGTATATCCTGGGTTTTTTTTTGCATAGAATGCGATGATACCCTCTGTAGTGAATTCCAAGATGCGATTAGAGATGTTTCGGGAGTGATGCCTATCTGGGGTGGCACTTGATGACTATAATGGCATTCTTCCCAATAGGTACCATCCAACAAGGATGTCCAATGTTCCTCGGTTATTTTCTGATAGGTACCATCCAGTAAGTATGAATAGTGTTCCTTAGTGCTTTTTTGATAGGTACTATCCAAGAGGGATGCCCAAAGTTCCTTGATGGTTTTATGAGAGGTACCATCCAGTAGGGATGCTCAGAGTAGTTTTGAGTTTACCTCTAGTTGTGTTGGGAAGTTGTCCCCAATGGAAGTTTCGGGTTTACCACCATCTGGGATGGAAAGTGTTCCCCGATGGAAGTTTCGAGTTTACCACTAGATGGGTTGGAAAGTGGTCCCCAATGGAAATTTTGGGCATCCCTCTGGTTGGGCTGGAAACTGGGTCCCATCGATAACTCTTATCAGGCAGTACCATCCAGTTGGGCAGGGTAGTGGGTCCCCATCGACTATCACAGTGGAATCCCCTTAACACACTAGGGTGTGGGTCCTCTACGATGATTATCAGATTAGAATCCCTTTGACACACTAGGGAATGGGTCCTCTATTATGAGTTTGTGGTCCCTCGACTATACGAAAAAGTGATGATATGTGGTTTACATACCTTTGGACTCATGAGAAATAGGGATGCTTTCCCCATCAAGATGAGTCCTTGTGATGGGACCTAAAACTATGAGGGTGAGTCAGTGTCGTCCAAATCGGATAGTATCAAGGTGCAGTGATTGAGACCCTTTGACTTGTAGTTTAGATCAGATATGTGGGATACTATGCATCGATGGTGGTTACTTCTAGGACTATTGGGTACTCTTTTCTTGGGCTGATCTGTGGGATGGCGATCCCATTACTCTCTCATTTGGGTTTCTTTGAAATATCATATATATATACCTATATATATATATATATTCTATTTTCAATACCCACTCCTTGGGTTCTGGTTACTCTCCTTCCAAGAGAGGCGAAGACGTACGGGGTATTCCATGTGCATTCTGTTTCTAACTTCTTGTGGTTAGACGAGTCTACTCTCCAACTATAGGTAGAAAAGACTCAATGATAAGTTCATCTTCTTGTTGTTTCTTGCTCCTTGTGTTTGGATGATCTTACTTCACTCTCTTGTTGGTTTGAGTTACAATTCTTTTATTGTACTTTGTTTAATCTACTACTCGCCTCTTTAGTACATCTTTTGTTGCTCCCTTGATCCTTTGGAGCATCCTACTAATTATTTTTATACATACCCCTACATGATATTTTCCCACATTTGGTGTGACCTTGTATACAATGGATTGGTTGATTGTGACATCGGAGGAGCTTAGGGATACAAGGTTCTTAGACCGTGTGTGGTGGTTGTAGCTTAGGATCCAAGAGAGGGACTCTCTCAACTATTTTACTTTTCCACTTGTTTCTGGGTTGTGGTACTTTTCTGGTTGGGTGTGTATTTTTCCCCTTTCCATTTTAGTTTCATTTCTATACTTGTACTGATTATAGGTCGATGCATGTTTGGTTTCATTTTATAGTAGTGTTGTATTTTTTTCCCTTTTTTCTATGCACTTTTTCATTGAGTTTGTTGCATGTGTGTGTATGGGTTCTTAAGAAAAGGCCTCCCTGAGTTTTTTGTGCCTTCAGCACTTGTCACCACCCCCTATCCTATGGAGGCAGGCTTAGGTTAGTTGCAATTGGAGCACCAACATGGTTCGGGTTGTGACAAAGTGGTATCAAAGATGGTTCGACCCTTGGGACTTTTTTCATATGTTTCCCTAAAAGGTTATTGGTTGGTTTTAGGTAAATAGTGTCGAAGTGTCTCTAGAGCGGATCTCAGGACAGGGAGTCCAGTGATGGTATGGGAAGTCGATGTATCCATTCACCAGGACCCTAATTACCGCTTGTCAACTCATCACCCTAATACACTCATTCTAGGGAATAATGGTACATGAATCATATGGGATTGAGTCTTTTACTGTCCTTCTTGAGTCAAATCCCCATTTTTATTGTTGATATATATATATATATACACACACACACACACACACACACTCATATAACCACTGTACTCCTTGATAATAGTCAGGATATCTCTATGAAGACATATAAACAGGATAATAGCTCCAGTTTATGATGATGATTCCATGAGAGACGAGGAATCAGTTCAGGACCCATCATGTGATCCCCTTCCTTCAAGTGGGCAGGTAATATAACCTCCACCTGTTGATCCACAAACATCCCCAGTAGTGTGAGATAAGGACATATGCAGGCTGAGTGTACTTCTCAAGCTCTAGTGATAGAGACCACTAAGGTTCCATGGTGATCCAGACCCTTAGAAAAGAAAGGTTTGGTTAGAGTCGGTTGTCCGCCTCTTCAGGATTACATGGACACTGACAGATTAGATGGTGTCTTTGGCATCTAACTTTTTCCATGGATCAGCTAGACATTGGTGGAGCTTGGTTACTCAGATGAACGATGAGTTAGAACTCTCATGGAAAGACTTACAGTAGTAATTTCATGATGATTACTACCCCTCCTTCTTGCGCTCCGTTTGACTTCAGGAGATCCTTCAGTTTCAATAGGTAGGGATGGCGGTGACTGAGTACATGACTAGGTTTACAGACTGTGCACACTAATCTCTGTACATGACCCATTATGGTTACTTATAGGCATGGAAGTTTCTATCATGGAATCCATAGCGAGATTTGTGTTATCATAGTACTCTTGTGCATCCCCACCTTTGTTGGGGTGTTGGAGCATGAGCTAGTGATAGAGATGTTTCTGTTAGAGGGAAAACATACATCCAGTTGTGGAAGTTGACACAATAGAGTTGAGATGTCTTCAGAAGCTAGCAGACGTCAGTCGACAAGATCTTGATTCAAGAGGCCTCCCCATAATCGGTCTCAGGCACATAGTTGTATGGGGCTGAGATAACGCAGATCATGGGGATATCCTGGGGAGGACCAGTGTTATTCTTGTGATGTGTGAGGTCACATGTCATGAGACTACCCAACTAGATGTGCTGAGAATACTAGGTAAGCATCAGGTGGACCACCACGGTAGAGATAGCACCGTGACAAGGGTGGTCCTCAGGAAGGTGGTGCTGGCAGAGTAGTAGGAGAAGCTAGAGGTGAGGGATGACATTATGAGAACTTTCCACCACCACTAGGTGACCCACGTCTGGATTAGAAAGCTAACAAATGGGACCATGAACAACCACAAGATTTTTATTTTTATGATCCTATAGAGCATGAGATGATAAGGGGTACTCCCTTTGTATTTTCTACTCTTTATTGTAGAAATTTTTAGACACTTTATGAATTACTCTTTTCCTCATGCTCCTTGCTTGAGGTTTTACCAAGGTGATGTGGGGCTACACTGAAACCCTAAGTCAGTGTTGTTTGATGTATATTTAAATGCATGAGGAAGAGGGGTCCTTCCCCCACCAAGACACGTTTTTCTGATGCGAGAAAAACCATAAGGAAGAGTTAGTGCCACCCAAAGAGGATAGTATCAAGGTGTGGTGGAAGATTCCCTCTAACTTGTGTGTTTCTAGTGGGGTTGTGCAGAGTAGTGTCAAAGTAGGTCCTGAAATTACCAGTAGAGTTTTTCTACTTGGCCTCCTTTTTCTTAAGATGCCACTAGTGGGATTGGAAAGGTGCCTGTTTTTGGGATTACTCTCCTTCCAATAAGGTCAAATAAATGTGAGGTATGCCAAAAAAATTAGTTTCTACACTATTGTGGTTTTATGAGTTTACTCACCTTCTCTGTTCATTGGTACCTTGTATTCTCAAGGTCAAGTCTTGATACTACAGTTATCAAGAACAGGTTGAGGTTATGGAGACCCCAAGAACAGAAAGAAGCGACTCACTATCTGGTGATGGTAGTGGCAGTATTCACCATGATAATATAGATATGTTATCTTCTAGGAGAGTGTTTTTTGGTTTTTTCAGATCACCAAAACCTCGTGTATGTCTCCACCCTGAGAGACATGAACCTAAGGTGGAGATGATGGTTGAAATTTCTATAGGACTATGACATTGAGATAGTCTATACTCTAGAAAAATAGAAATGTTGTAACAGTTACCTGTAGTAGGAAGTCCTAGGCTCGCCTAGTGTGGGGCCTTTCAGAGTAGTTAGCTTCCTTGAAGTTGACCCTGGTGGAGAAGGAGGGTGAAGTTTTCTCCAATCGATGGTGATGCCTCCTTCACTTCCTGATCATATAAGAGAGTCTTGGTTGTGATGCTTCGACTGTGAAATATTGTGTGACCAGATATCCTTAGGTTTTTCACCATATGGATATTCTTAAGGAGGGAATCATGAGACACTATTATAGGTAAAACTAGTGATTCTAGTCATGATGTGGGATGTAGGGGTTCATCCAAAGAGTAAAAATATCACCTGAGTTTCTTGTGGCCTCTCAAGACCATGCAAAGAGATGGTGATGTTGTGTACTGCCTTTCCCTACCCCAATATCTAGAGGGGGTGCATGATGTCTCCCACATATCATAGATGAGGAGATGTGTTCATGTTTCTATGCACTCTATCAACAGGAGAATACCTTATGAGGTCTAACCACCCCTTTGGTTCGCATGTTGTGCCCGCATAGAAACATGCAGGTTTTCTTGGGAATGGGAGAGTCAGGTGTGAGCCCAAGTTTTTTTCCCTAGTTTTTCTATCTAGGGAAGAAAATCTTGATGTATGGAATGTTTTAAGACCCATTTTTATCTTTTAAGAGTTTGATATATTTCTAGGAATATTTATATGGCTAGGCGCTGAGATTAAGTGCAATTATGAGGTCCGGTGTGCCCGGAATAAATTATAAAAAAAATTAAGTATATTTTAAACTATAAAAATGATGAAAATAGGATACTTCCTAAATAGTATCTCGGATCATAAATCTGAGGTAATAGTTGAGTCCAAAACATGTCATTTACTTTAGGTGGGGTATAACTTTTGTCGGTTTGGGACTTCTGTGAGAAAAATCACCTAGGGGAAAATTATAAATAAAATAATTAAATTTAATTATTTTACCCCTAGAACCAAATAAAATAAATTTTAAAAGGGAGAATCATATTGGAAATATGATACCGTCTTTGAGTTTGGAATGGGGCGTTTTTCTTAGGCATGATATAAAATGAGGAGGCACAGGAATTTCAGACTGTCGTATTGAGCAGGGATTCTATAAACAGAAGTTTAAGAATTAAAATTAGGGTTATCCCCAAATTCTCTCTCTCTATCTCTACAAAGCCTCTCTCCCCCACTCTCTCATTCATTTATTGACAAATAAAGAATGGATCATCGATGGATTAAAGTAGAAGTGAGGGAAACGCATTGGCGATATTGATCAAATTGTTTTGAGGTAGGATTTCTTCTACTTTTGAGATTTGATTCATGTTTTAATTTGAAAATATGATCATTGTTAAAATTTTTCATCATTTTGGTTATCTTCATTGATGGATACACTAACATGGCCATGAATCCATGCTTGTATTCTGTTTATTTTGAGTGTTCTTCATTATACTTTTTGGAGTTCATCGTAAATTTTATTTGACACGTCAAAACATCAACGGATCATCGTACGAAAGATGGAGATGTGAAGATCCTATCTCGGGGATTCTAAACACGATCACAGAATAATTTTCAAGTGACCGGTGTGATCATGATGGTCCACATAAGGGACCACCATAGCAAGGCTAGCTGGCAGTGTCAACACGCGGCGGCCGCAGAGGGAAACACGTTGGAGCATCCACGAGGTAAGGCTAGAGCGGGGTCTAGTGCTGGTGCAGCTAGGAATGCGGTAGTGTTGGGGATGGTTTTGAGGCAGAAAGCTAGGGTGCTAAGGCAGTGACGGTAGGCCGGTGTTGGAGGACGCTATCGGAGTAGGGTTCAGGCAGGTGTCCGAGGCAGATTGTGCAAGGGAGGTCGGGAGTGGTCTCACGTTGTGGCATGGCTGGAGGCCAACGGACCAGCGGATAGAGGTGCCATAGTAGTTAGGTCAGGTAGAGCATGGGGTATTAGCAGGTGGCCGGTGACCAGGAGGCAGTGACCCATGTGGTGTAGGTTGCGTGTTGATGAAGGGGGCACGTGGGGTCTCAAGGTTGACTATCAAGCCAGCTGGCTAGCAGTGTTGTAGCACATCGGGCCGGGATGACGACAGTCAGGCTGGACTAGTGGAAAATGGGTCAGGCTATGGAAAGATAGACTGAGGTTCGGTGATACTGATCAGGTCAGCCCAAGCAAATTGGTTTGGCCAGTTTGGGCTGGACTGACTCAGATTGGTCTGAAACTCCTTCGAACGCCCTTATCTCTTAAAAGGCACGTCTGATTGACGCGTCATCTATGGTCACACATACCACTCAATGAGACGGAACTTTTTAGACCAGTGAAAGACTTGTAAGGTTTTGTCTTAGGACTCAGTTAAACAAAACTCCTATGTTTAAATAATAATAAAAAAATTATTATTATTAAAAAATCTTGTAACAAGCCTATCTTCTAAACGGAACATCCGTTTGACATGCCGTCAACAGTAGTGTGACCCTGGTCTTTATGCGCAATTTTTAAGACAGCTCTTGAACTCTTAAACTAAATATGAGGTGTGTTCCCTATAAGGCCCGATTTTCACTTGTTATGGTGGAATAAAACTTTTTCACCAATTATCCATTTTGGACAAATGAGTAGTCCATATCATGAGTTTTTTTGTGTGGATTGCAATAGAACAATCTATATAATTTGTTTTAGGACTGATACATGGGCCCCACATTATGATTCTCAAGAGAAATGCAGTGACTTGTGACTTTTCCATCGAATATCTATTTGGTGAAATTAAATAGTCAATCTTTCATTTTTTTTCACAAGGATCACCATGGTGCAATCCATTTGGATGTGGTCAAATGTGGAAACATGAAAGAAATAATGGTGGAAGATCCTTATATTGTGTTTGAAGAGAACCCATGGCTTGGGTCAGCTTCCAATCCTGTGAGAGTGGAGAACATGTATGAAGAGATGTGGTCAAATGTTCTAGGCTATTGGGAATGCGTGTCAGCGAAGTTATGTTTTTGACCCTCCGGACTAATGATGAGAATTGTGCGCTCATCAGCCTTTTGACTAGACATTCCATGTACTCTAGGATTAAACTGGCACACATAGGGGTACTTGTCCACAATTTATCACACAAGAATGGAGAGTTACATGGCCTGATGATGAGGCAGGACCACAAGACATGTGGGCCCTACACACGCCATGTACTACTTTACAAATCTTCTATCTATCGTATACCCTTCTTTTGGACTCTTATTTTGGCATGCGATTAGCCTATCCTGAGTGTTCTTCTACATAGAATGTGATGATGTCCTCTATAGTGGCTTTTGAGATGCGATATGATATGTTCCAAGAGTGACACCTATTCGGGGCGGCACCTGATGACTATAGCAACATTCTTCCCAAGAGGTACCATCCAATAGGGATGGATAGCTTTCCTTGGTTATTTTCCAAGAGGTACCATCTTGTAGGGATGGCCAGTGTTCTTCAGTGATTTTTCAAGAGGTACTATCCAGTAGGGATGTCCAGAGTTCCTCAATTTTTTTTCTGAGAGGTACCATCCAGTAAGGATGGACAGAGCAGTTCTAGGTTTACCTTTAGCTAGGCTGGGAAGTGGTCCCTGATGGCAGTTCTGGGTTTACCTAAATCTGAGCTAGTAAGTGGTACCCAATGTAATTTTTTGGTTTAACTCTAGTTGGGATGGGAAGTGTTCCCCGGTGGAAGCTTCGGGCTTCCCTCTAGCTAGGCTAGGCAGTGGGACCGATCAGCGACTCTTGTTGAGAAGTACTCTCCAACTGGGCTAGGTAGTGGGTCCTCGTTGACTATTAGAGTGGAATCCCCCTAACACACTATGGTTTGGGTCCTATATGATGACTATCATAGTAGAATCCCCCTAACACACAAGGTTTTGGGTCCTCTACTATGATTTTGTGGTCCCTTGGCTGTGTGGCATAGTGAATAGATGTGGTTTACATACCTTTGGACTCATGAGAAAGAGGGATGCTTTCCCCACTAAGACGAATCCTTGTAATGTTACCTGAAACCATGAGGGAGACTCTATTCCGTTCAAAGTGGATAGTATCAAGGTGTGGTGATTGAGTCCCTTTGACTTGTAGTTTAGAGAATATGTGTAGGATGCTAGGCATCTATGGGGATTACTTCTAGGACTATTGGCTACTCTTTTCTTGGGCAGGGCTGTGAGATGGAGATCCCATTACTCTCTCATTAGGGTTTCTTTTATTGATTATGTATGTATGTGTGTTTGTGTGTATATATATATATATATTCGCAGTACCCACTCCTTGGGTTCTGGTTACTCTCCTTCCATGAGAGACAAAGATGCACGGGGTATGCCATGTGCTTTCAGTGTCTAGATTCTCATGGTTAGAAGAGTCTACTCTCTTTATATAGGTATCGAAGACTCAAAAATGATTACATATTCTCATTGTTTCTAACTCCTTGTGTTTGGACGAGATTACTTCACTATCTTATTGGTTCAAGCTGCAATGCTTTTATTGTACCTTGTTATATCCACTACTCCTCTCTTCAGTACATTTTCTTTGCTCCCTCAAGCCTTTAGGTCAACCTATTGAGTATTTTTATACTCAACCCTACTTGATATTTTCCCACATTTGGTGTACCCTTGTAGAATATAAACAGGTGGATCATGACATTAGATAATCTTAGGGATATGGGGTGCTTAGACCACGTGTTGTGGTCATAGATTGGGATCCAGAAGTGGGTCTCTCTTAGTTGTTTTACTTTTCCACTTGTTTCCGTGTTGTGGAACTTTTCTGGTTGGGTGTGTATTTTTACCCTTTCCCTTTCTGTTTATTTTCTGTACTTGTACTAATTAGAGGTTGATTCTTGTTTAGTTTCATTTTATAGTAGTGTTGTATCTTCTGTCGATTTTTTCTCTACACTTTTGCATTGATTTTGTTCCATGTGTGTATAGGTTCTTAGGAAAAGGACTCTCTGATTTTTTTTGTTCCTTCGGTGCTTGTCTTCACCCCCTGGCCTATAGAGGCGGGCTTGCAGTAGTTGAAACTCCATCCCCGGCATGGGTCAGGTCATGAAAACTAGATTCTCTGAAAGTTGAGGCACTCTCGCTACTTATGAACTTGGACTCCATAAGAAAAATACATTTCTAATCACTTGGAATAGGTCTAAGAGTCACAGTCCCCAGAGAAATGAGATGATGAGGGATGGGACCTACCCTCGTCTGACCCAAATCTATTTTGTCTGGGAAGATGGGAACCTTAAACAATAGCTATGATGTGTGGGGAATCTTGAAGAATCCCCTCTCATGATGATACAATTCTGGATAATATTCTCTCAATAACCTTTACCCTCACCTACACCTCAATATACATATATAGCATAAAGTGGGTGAAATAGTGTTAGATCTCTGGATGCAATTCCTACTCCAAATTCCACACCCTAGACTCCTCATTTGGAAATAGTTCTGAAGCATATCATTGAAGGGTTCTAAAACAGATACTAAACTCTCTCACACTAGAACTCCCTGTTGATGGGTAAGAAACTAACTAGCCTTTTTTATGGTCAAAGAAAGGAACTCTACTCAAAAATAGTATTGGAACTTCTCCCATGAGATCACTAACTCCTCACATTACGCAAGGGACATGAAACACAATTGTTGTCTTTCTCCATACCGAATCATCACAGCCAATGAAATGTAGTAATCCTTATAAATATAGATTGCATTGAATGTTATTTGAACCAGCTCCAACCAGTATTATGTGCCTGAATCTGAAATGGAGACTTTAAACTTCTATAGATTCTAACACTGATACTATCAAAGTGTTCTCCTTTAAGTGTTTTCATCATTGACCTCCACTCTATGGAAATATGTTGGCACATCCTACTAAACATCTTCAACACACTCCAAATGAGAAAGTCGACCTAGAACTATGCCTAAAAAATAAAAAAATAGTTATCCTAAACCTATAATATGTAATATTTAATGTTAAATAATTAATAATTCCATTATCTTGTTTAATGTTTTAACATATCCCAAGGTGTACCCATTTCAAACACAAGAAAATATAATAATGATTCACAATCCTTTCATAGGTTTTTCCCTACAACTAGTATCACTTCATTTAGTAGGCTCAGTAAACATAAAGTTCCATGGCTCAAGTAATGGGGGCCCTAAACACCTATGCCTCAATTGGTAGCCTATGTTTAAATTTCTTACTAAACTTAGTTGACATTTTTCCCTACCAACCCATGCAATCTCACTTGTGCCTAACTCCAAACTCCATCCAATCCCTTATAACTGATCCTCTGATACCACTTTTTAATAACACCCTCCTCTAAAGTGTACCCCTATAGGCTATAAATGAGATAGGGGAGATGGTGACTTCCCAATTCCCACCTCCGGTAGGACCCAGGTTGGCGACTATATCTGAGGGTATAATAACATACATATGGGAGACATTACCCACTAAGACAACATACAGAAGAGAGATATAAGATACATACACAAATCAATACCTGCTCAGACATATATATATATATATCCCTAGTGATAGCATGAAATTTCATACAATACTATAAGACCTAAAAGGAAAACTATAAGTACCGAAAAGTAAAGATGATCATGACCATGGATCCCAAACAGCTCCTGAAAAACCACAATCTAGTAATATTTATCTTGGTCTCCAACCTACTTCAGCTGAAATATGAATATTTTATATATAAATAGGGTGAGAATAATAGTATACTCAATAGGATCCACCTTTTATCCTCTCATTGAAAAGATAAATAAACTGTATTAAAGCACATTGAACATCAATGAAACTAACTCATCACCTAAACAGGTATACTATGTTCTGAACCTCACCATGGATAACTTTCAAAAAATATTTCATATAATAGATCATATAATATAGTAATGAAACATCAAGGGTACTCCACTATCACTTAAACACTAGTTTTCTTCTCTTCCCCAACATCGCACGTCCTAATCCATCTCTCTCTAAAATAATTCAGTCTGGAGATACCTGGGAAAGGCATCACAACATGCATATCATGTATCACATCAACGCGTCATCCCATAAAAAAATATGTTTATAGTAAGTGAGTAGTTTCTAGGATCCACCATATATCTTATTATTTTTATTATACATTGGATATTATAACTCAATCCATCACAACCTTTACACTGAATAAGTACCTTAATCCATAACAACCTATACATTCCATACCTATAATAATCATTTAGATGCTATATATGGGGATATGACAAAGATATTATTTTCATAATTAATTATATATTTTAAAATGATTTAATCCCTTCCCATTAATAAATTTGAGCTTATTTTCATTATTTCATGATTTTTGGTGAGTTTTGAGCTTAAGTGTGAAAATTGGTTAATTCTAGACATTTAACAGTTTTATGTTTCCTCTGTATTTCAAGCATAACTACTACATTTGTAATACAATTCACCTGATTACTTTTTTGTAGGATGTAATTATTCATGGGATACATATAATTATTCAGCAACAAAATCCAATTAGGACTCCAACAATCCAAAATAATTCGGTCAATGTGAACATTTATTTTGGCTGGTAGAATAGACTATGACATATTCAAAAAATCATATCTCGACCAACCAACCTCCAAATGTAGTGGTTCTAGCTGGGTTCAAAATCTTACTAGAAGGTTCAGACTACCACAAAATATCAAAAATATATTAATTCATTAAGGCCGCCAATTCAATATTCAAAGAAGGGTTGGTGGAATAGAGTTTGGCGGCAAGGAAAAGTCTCTTACATTTAGGCGGCCATAACTCCTTCCACACGGCTCCAAATGCATTAAAACTTCATGGGTGGATGGTCAACTCCATTAATCACCTCCTATAAGAAGGGACCTTGGCCTCATTCAAGCAAGATAGGGATGAACCGAAGAAAACTTCTGGAAGACATATTCTGGAGGATTTATTTTTGAGTTCTTCATTTCTCTCTTTTGTTCTTCAAGTTCCATAATGATTTATTCTTCCCCTTTCATCTCAATTACCCTTAACATGGTGGGGTAAACATATGAGGTGATTGGGGGAGGGAAGGTTTTATATTTGTAATGCTTTTAGTTCCTACATTTTTTGAATAAAAACTCTCTCTCTCTCTTCTGCGAAGATGTTTTCAAATTTTAAAAACAGAATTTATTATCTTATACGATAGTATTCAATTTTCTATTTTGTTGTTATTATTGCTTTGATAAATGATCGTTTTTATCCCTCCATTAGGTTCTGGTCTATATTCTATTGAATAAATATTAGGGCTTAGTGGTGAAGTACCTAGCAATCGCTAGTACGTGTGGGAGGGGTGGTGAATATTCAGGATTATTTAGGATAAACAATACTCGATTGGGAATTGCCTTATATAATTGGGGGTGTTCACTACAACTCTATCACACAACGGAAGAATTGTATACAAAAATAGAATTTTGTTAAACCATTTAACCAAATAAGTGAGTTGAAGTAATTATGGAATCTCACTTAAATCAACTTAGCAGAAGAGGATTGAATTAAATAGAACAAGGATAGTATTGCAATTATAAAACCAACCCCGACTTGATCACCCATCTCATAAAATAGTTTTTAAATCACTTGAATTCAATATTTGTCTTAAATAACTTCTTCGATTTATTCCTTTTGTTTCATTTCTCTCTTTGATTTTAAAACCAAACAATTTCAAAAACACCCAACGTTTTCTCTTAAAAAAAGTGACAAATTATTTTGTGTGCACTCCTCATCGGGAGACAACCTAGGTTAACCACTATATTATATTTTAAATTATTAAATATTTGATTTTTCCACACCCCACGATAGGTGTGCGTCAGGATAAATGTGTGTGAATAACCACAATCCATCACAACCTCTACACACATATATGGTAAACCTAACCATCATGCATACCATCACAGATAACTTCAAAGAGAAGAGAGTGATGCTAGAGGGGGTGGTTAGCCATCCATTCTCACACCTAGATGTTGGGGAAAACGCCCTCCCAGAGTCCACTGGGTTTCAGTCGCCCTAACTAAAATGGGCGGGGAAGCGTATGAAATCATAGAATATTAAGGATATAATATAGATCAATTGCAACTAACATCACTCAGACTCTTGACTACCACTACTATGAATAGATATCCTATAAGCACACAATCATTTAAAAGAGTTACATTTATTTTATTCTTTTATTTCATAAAAATTTCACTTTACATTAATTAATTAATTCGACATTAATTAACCAACAAAATTATACCGAATTACATTACTTAACCAACACATCCAAGTACATTCCCTCCATGAATAATCCAAACTGATTCCATGGTTTCTCAATATTAACATCCTTCCCTCATTTTAATTCCATCATTACCAACCCCATGGGTTAACCCATTTATTAAACATTATTAACATTTTTACATAATCTAGGTACTCTAGTTAAACCATCCTAAGATACCATCAAGATGAAACATGCAACTGAGCACATACATCTCCCTCAATCAGTGATTAAAGGAATGAAAATAAAATAATTAACCCATCCATCAACCAATAAACTAGTTCAAGTCAAGCAAGCATCTAGATTTTTCATGTCATTTGGTAACCCCAGTTTCAACAATTTCTATCACCTCTGGTGTAATCCCTAACACGTGCATGCATGTCTCAAGATATCTCTCCATCATAGGCATCAACTGCTGCAACATAATCTAGGCCTCCCCTCCCACATCACATCATCCACCCAGAATCATATCACATCAGGGCCTCTCTTCCCTATATCATGTCACCCATATTGGGATAAACCATATCTAGTTCAAACACATCACATAGAAAATATCGTATCCATATTACATCAGAAAATGATCAATAAAAAAACAAGTCATTAGGTAAATCTATGCCCTAAAATAAGGTATTCATCCTTCACACATAAACAAGCTCTCATGGATCCAAACTCAAGGCAATCATCCTTCTCAAGAAGGCTGGAAACTCAAGACTGATAAATTTTATTTATCACACAACTAGTTATTATTCCACCTTGAATTAACTGATTCATTATTCATAGGTTCCAAAAATGGGAAAACTAAGTCATCATTCTATAATAATCTATCAAAAGGTAAACATTCACTTAACATTAAAACTAGCTTCAATAATCAGTGAGAAGAATCAATATCAATTAAAAAGTATTTTTCATTTCAACATTCTCAACAATAATTATCATGATTTTAATTCTTAATCAATTCTATAATTATTAAAGAACACATTTAATTAAGCATGCACATTGCATCAATTTGATTATCATCAAATCACAAGAAACACTAGATTCCTTACAACATACCTCTTCTTTAATTATTAATCCAATTTATCAATTAATTATGGATTTTTGTTCTCTATCAATTTCCATCAAGAAAAACATGATAATCCATATCATAACAAGGCTTACTGACAAGCATAACATAGATAGCACACTATCTAGAAAATAAAGAAGCAAACCATTATCATGGTAGAAAGCAACAGCATGTGATCGCTACATCAAATTCTTTATTAATCAGGTTTAATAATTATTATGTAAATTCAATTTTCATCCAAAGGGATAAATAAACATAACTTCATGATTTCACGTAAGTAAATTGGAGAAGCAACGAATCCCCTACCTCGAAGGCATCAAAATTCTATTCATGGTAATGGACCAACATCATAGATTCGGATCAACCCACCCACAAGAAGCTAAATCCCTCCTAGGATGCCACACCACAACATTACTAACAAAAAACCAAGTAAACTTCATTATAATGATAGAGAGAAACCTTCATCTCATAGAAATAGGAATTTATCTAGATCAAATAACTACAAGATAATAGGTATAACATACCTCAAATCACTATGGAACAAATATGGGAAGTGGAGAATCAATCCCAATCAAAGGGATTCCAAGATACTAGAAGAGAGATCCTTTGGATACTTGGATGTTGGGAGAGATCCATAGGGATTAAGAAAACCCAAGTCATTGTAGCATTTAAAGGCGTGATACATAGAATATTTTCACAATGTGAAACCCTTTAATATCGTTAAGTATCAGGTTTTAAGTTCCTCCAAAAAACATGTTGCCTCAATCCATTTATCCCTAAATTAATTTATGTCATGAAACACTCCATGAACCAGCTTCACACAAGCTGTAAACCACATATTAATAATCTAAAACCCTTCCATGTTATAAATTATCCCTAATTTCAGTTTTTAGAAACACCTTTAGAACTTCTCTTGGCCTCCTCTAAGAACCAAGGAATTTGGAAACACAAAAAATTTCAGAATAGATGGATCCAGTCCCTTACATAATTATTAAAGGAACTTACAAGATCAGAATAACCCTCTCTCTTAGGTTACCCTCACAAACATCACTCTACTCACCAACATCCTGAGCAGCATCTCGAAGGCACTATGATCTCCCACCTAGCCCGATAAATAAACTTCGAATAGGTCATAAATCATGGTAAATTTCCATGGTATGTCCCAAATAACTCAAGTGACTCACATTCTAATAACCACTCTAGAGTCCCATATATACATATGCATATCTGGCATCACATTCCAAGTTATCATCCTACTGTGTAATTGTTCCTCATTGGTAATATACATATGAGACTACACCCAAGAGGAGTATAATCTCATACATAGATCTAATGGCATCATACCATGATGATCTATGTTGGGTATACCATGATCACATGGTTCAATTAAGTAAAAATCCACCAATAATCTATATGGTAAAACACCACATAGTTTGTTCTTGGAACTTTAAGTAACCGAACCCATATTCATTCAAAGATAGTACCAAAAAATATAATTCATATAATGACACACTAAGGGTCACTATACATCCCTTAAAAGAGAGACTATATTGTTTTTATCATCAAGGATCATCACTTTGTAGAATCCACATGACTTATCTTTAGAATTAATTTGTATTGGTTCAGATGAGATGAATACTACCAACAAGTTATGGGGGAAAATAACCCTAATTTTTTATTAACCCTTTAAAAAGTTGAACCCGCTATCATCAGTGATATCAATCACACACAAGAACATGTATGTCATGTGATTCTTATGTGCCAAAAATGATGTATGTACTCAAGCCTCTTGCTAAACATCCAAGATCCAAAAACCACATAAATCATAAATCTAAAACTCAATTGTGTAATGATAGGTGAAATCATACAACCATTAAAGAAGAAACCAATAATAGAAATCCCATATCCCTAATAACATGGAATTTTCATTGGGAAAGGTGTTCATGATTAACTAGTACAAGGTCCATCACAAGTTCTGACACATTCCTATATCACTTGTCTACCATATCCCAAAATAAGTAGGATAAAACAAAAAGATATGTTACCGCTTTGTAATGTCCCTTGGTTAGATACCATTGATCGATGTCCCAGCCATGGTCACTAGTTGACCTAAATATCACCCCCCCCACCACCACCACCACACACACACACACACACCCATGGCCACTGACTAGAATCAAGGTTCAAGGGTGTTTCTGTGGAGATACTATACACTCATAATAGAGTAATAATGAAATAGAAATAAAAAAAGGAGGATCTAGTTCCATCCCTGAGACTCATCACATCTTGGCCTCTAAATACCTTCAATCTATACTAATTGATCATCCAACATTGAGCCCATGTCCTACCTAAACCTGTGATTGGTGAATCCTACTTGGGTACCCATGTTTCATGGATGCCTGAGCGGGGTGTGAGTACAACTCAGTAGGGCACCATCAATAGGGTCTCCTATATAGCCAGTAAATATAGTGTATGTTCAAGTGATATGATCAGCTTAATAAATAAATATAGTGTATATTCATAATATATAAAACCATTATTGATCCTAGAGTTATAAGGTGACACCTAGGATTGACTATACCAACTTTAGACAGTGTTATACATCTCTAACTTTAAAACAAAACTATGGGGAAGAACATCCTAATCTAAAACCATACCAAAATCACATAACTACTTTATCTAATGTGGTATTGTTTTTATACATAAAATATACCACCTATAGGAAACTTTGTCTCACCCAAAATCATATAAAAAATAATTCCCCAAAGGGAAAATTAGCTCACCTGAAATTATATTGAAAATATACACTCGAGGGAAAATATGATTACCTAGAATCATATATAAAACAACTAGGGATAACTCATTCAAACTCAAACATATAGAGAAACACCTAGGGAGAAATTATATGACTTGGAACCATATAGAGAAAACATGGTGACAACTTAGTCAGACTAAATCCATATAGAGAACACCCAGGGACAACTTATTTTACCCATAAATTAGGTACCAGACCACCATTACCCAAGGGAAAAACATCTCAATCTATGCTTGGACCCTCATTTCATATATCACAGGCATTGAGAGAAACTCAGGTCACATGAAAATTAGGAACTATTCCTCAATTATGTAGAGGCAACTCAGCTCACCTTACCTCATATTCACATTTCAAAATATATATAAATAGTAAATCTTAAACACTTGGGGACACATCCTCCCTGAAACCTCACATAATATGGGTTGGCCACCCACCCAAACCTTCCACACTAACCCAGGTTGGCATATCAAGTGTGGTACATATTCTAGTCATTTTATCCATATCATTCTCACACCAATGATTCGGGTTCTAAGATGACACCCATAATTATCTATACCCCTACCCCACAATAACCCTCTGTAGGGTTACAGAATATGAGGCACCTATCAAGGTATCCTAAGCAATACCATAACACAAACACCCTATATGGGATCCTTGATATAAATCTCATATCCTACACCATTATTATCACTCAAAGGGTATAACATCCTTCAAAATTGTCATGATCATCACATATCCTCATTATCCTCATAGGAAAATCTATACTAACGTCACTTTAGAAGAATCGATAATGCTCGTCACACTTCCCATATCATCCTATGCAAGTCCAATCACCCAACCTATCATCAATACACCTAGGTTCTACCCACATGTGTAACTCACATATCTATAGATAAATAAAACTCTACCCACACTCATCTCAACAAACCTAATGTCTGTAAATCATACCAAGGTTCACACATGGCCTACTCGGACCAACCATCTTAGTCACACACACTCCTCTAAAAGGGGGTATCTAATGAAACTTTTACTAAGGAAATTGTGTTAATTCATTCAATTAAATTAATACCCCTATGGTAAAATATATCTCCTGGAATATATTTATAAATAAGGACTTATCCATCAGTGGTTGAGGCATCAATACAAAGCTCAAGGGTTCTTCATGGCCCTTGATACTCTGTCCATTCATCAATAGGTATTCATTTTTAACAAAAAAAATTATTTAATTTAAAAATATAAATATCCCATATTGGAGATACCACACATAACATGATACATAAATATAATGAATAAAATATAGGAAAATTAATAGGGGACACCTACCTCATTCATACCATTTCAATGTAAGCAAGCTCAACCACCAACCAAGTTTATCCAAGCCTCATGTCACC
Source organism: Viscum album (assembly GCA_963277665.1). NCBI lineage: Eukaryota > Viridiplantae > Streptophyta > Magnoliopsida > Santalales > Viscaceae > Viscum > Viscum album. Next base: position 1,219,350,156 of record OY728131.1, on the reverse strand, counting down.
TACAAAGGTCCTTAATCAAGAAACGATAACCATTTCAATTAATTAAACCAATTTATAATAAATTAAACACATTGAAATTAATTTTATAATTTAATTTAGTTAAGAAGAAGTGACAAATAACTCATTAGGTGTCCTCATCCCACCAAAATGGTGATCAACTACCTGTAGAAGGTTCACAACATACTCCCAACACCATATTAAGAAAAAATCCATATCAACTGAAATCAAATCAATGGAAAATTTTATTTAATTCATGAGAAAAATCTAAATAAATTCACTAGGTGAAGTATCGATGAAATAGAGAGAATCATCATATAGAAATAATCTTGGGATTCCCTCTAGACAGTTTCAGAAAAATCCTCACTATAACAGGGTGATTCCACTATTCTTTGTGAATGAAAAGACCTAATCATCTAGTAATTTAATATATTAAAAAAATATTTCATTAAAATAGATTCTAAGGAGAATTTAGGTTTATAGTTTTATAGAATCAATGAAAAAAATAACTAAAAAAACTCATGTATTTTTCAACTAATTGACATATTTCTCACTATATAAGAAACTGGTTAATCTATAACAAGACATCACCATATCTAACTAATTATCTACATAAGATATTCATGTATACATTTCATACTTTTATTATCTTTATAACATTGTGAAATAAAAACATAAGAAGGGGTGAGCTTAGATACTCAATAAGGGTAAACATAAGAGGCCCCAGTCAAAAAATATGTGTGTGTATAATATGAGCATATGTTTGCAATCAATATACATAATAAAATCATACCCAATAAATATTTGGTCATAAATAATTGTATAAAACTTTTCCTAAAATAAGACATGAATCAAAAAAAGTGTTTTAATAAACATGATCCATGAGAGCACAACATAGCCATAATAATAATCATAACATTGTGACTCATCCTTCAAATGTGGCACATACATTAGTATAGGTAACACGACTTTCATGAGCCACACTATCACTTCACATGATTAAGAGTAACTAAATCATACTCATGAATTCCAATATCATGAGATATAAACTCTTAACTAATGAATTTTTGGGTGATATAGGAACCCACCCATCATTTTCCATGCTTATGAGTTCCACTTGAAAATCATTTGCTTATCACATAATAAAGAACCCATGGAAAGAAAATGGGTTTCATTGAACACACCATTTTTAAATGGAATCACATTTGAAAAATATTCATAATTCCATCAATAATCAGTGCATGATAAACCCATATAAAATAATTGGTTATCCAATGACATCACTTTCTTGGTAAACACCATTCAATAAAAATAATAAAGAATATGGTATTTACACTATATATATAAAGTTTATACAATTAGGAAAAAATCAGAATAAATTAATTTATGGAATCTAAGTGGACACCCATCAATAAAAGGAATTAAAAATAAGGTATTCATAGAGTGAAGGCATTTGTAGAAAAAAAATAGGTTTACAAACCTTCAATGACTAGGAAAGACAAAGATAATGATATATCATTTTCATGATATAAAATCATTTTTTATTTCATCCAAATAAATAATTTGGATGATATAATTTTAATAATATCCTTAATCAAGAATAATATATATCCAATTACAATGACATGTATAAAAAAATTAAATGTTTAAGAAAACTGCATTGAAAATTAGAAATTTTATCTTTTGAAATAATTTTAAAATAATTTTTTTATAAAAAAATAGTAAAAAAAATTTAATTTAGAATCCATGCAGAATAAAAATATATAATTAAACTTAAAAATACTTTTTAGTAAAAAATTAACATTATCTTAAAAAGATGAAGTTATGGGTAATTTTAAGGGTGAATTGAAAACATTGACATCATTTAATTTTAAAAAGGGAAACTTCAATATTCAATCATTGAATGGAAATAAAGGTTATAAAAGTAAATTTGGGGTGGAATATAAAAAATATATTTTAAAAGGATGGAAAACCCTCTTTCTTCAATAGTTTGAAATGCCTTTTTTGAATACCTACATCGTTAAAAAGAGTATTGAATTTATTTTTGAAAAGGGGTAAAGGGTATTATGCGAATAATATAAAATAATCCATATTATATTTCTTAAAAATATAGGATAAAATTTTTGGTAAGGAAAATATTTATATGGAATAAACATCCATTAAAAGAAATGGGAATTATCCTTAATAAAAATGCATTTTAACAAATCAATAGAATTATAAAGGAAGAATAATATGGTGTGAAACATGATTTTACCTAGATAATATCATGGAAATAAAACATAACATAATCATAGGTTATAATATATCAATAATGAAATATAATATTCAAATAAATGTGTATATAACCCATGGAAAATATTTGAGTCGTGAAACCCCCTTCTAGCCTTTATAACTTTTGAATCAAATCTCCATGAGTGGTATAAATTTAAAAATAATATTGAATGTCATGAAATATAATAGGATTATTATAAAATATTAAATTAGATAAATATTTATAGAATTTAAATGGAAACATGGTGTATGGATTAAACACTTCTCAAGGGACTCAAATTTTAGACAAAGAAACGCTTACCTTGTTTCCCCAATTATTTGGTTTCACTCTTAGATCTTATATAGAAAAAACAAATATATTAATAATATATTTCATAAAATTTTTCATATATATAACCTTTTATAAATTTTATTTATAATTATTCTCAATATTTATATTATTTAGTTCTTACATGTTTTTGATGTTGTGTGTGGGTAATCTTGATCATTTTGAACTTGTTTTGTAATAGCGGTATTTCTATTCATTCTTCCCCAAAGTTTATCCTCAAATTTTCATTAATTTTTCTAAAATGAAATAATTATAATGATTTATTATTTTTAAATTTACTTTCATGAATACATTATTCTTTATTATATAAGATAAAATGAATAATTAATATTTTTTAGTGATTTTCAAACTATGAGAGGGTGTTTTCTTAATTAACGTGTTAAATATTTTTGTGCCCTTTCTAGAACAAAAAATAAATTAATTATTGAAATATTTATATAATATTTTACCATTAACTAGTTTTTCATAATCATTCATGATATAATTTCATATCATTCATCAAGTAGGTGGTCAAACCAACCCAAACATGAGAATACCATAATTAATATATGTTTATGAGGAAATTTATTTGAAATATAATTATACATGTAAAATAATGATAAAATTAATTTTTTATTAGTGTGATACATTTTAATTATAAATTAATTATAAGAATAATTAATGGATATGAAAATATTATATAATTTCAATTAAATATTTTCCTCTTAGTATGCTTGTTTAAAATGATTGAATTAATGACAATTGTTTATAGGCCATATCATTAATAGGTTCTAAAATTTATTATGAAATATAATTAATGATATCATAAAAATTATATTTATTCTTTAAAACAATTCTCACAACCATCCATGTAATTTAGAGATGAAATAAAAAACAAAATGTTAATCATTCATAGAGGTGATAGTCCACATGCACACATGGATAATGACTTCATTATCCATAGAATGGGAAAAAGAGTAATATGGTTCATCATTTAAGAATATAAAATATTTCTTAAATATAATAAGTATATATAAAATTCCCTATTATTACTTTCAATGTGATATGGTAAAGGAAAATAAAACACATTGCATTGTGAAGGCGGTTGTCTACACAACACACGATTCTTGTTTTCATGTTTCTTACAAGAAAAAAGGGGGGTAGTTAATTCTTGTACCATCATTTTAATAAAATATTTATATAATATTGGTACTTATTTTATCATTATAATATTATGAAAATAAATTTTTTGAATAATAAAGGAACATAATGAAATAGAAAAAAGAAAGAGAGGTTAAGAACTTATACTTCACTTCTTGGATTATCTTCTTTGCAACGGGAGTTAAGAAATCGAGGGATGGACTTTTGAGATGAAAAAACCACTTAACTTTGTATGGATTTTTTTTGGATATGACTAGGTAGATTTGTTTCTAAACTATTGGGGTTGTAGTGTGAGTGGAAGTGAGTATAGGATAGCCCCTTTTATAAGTGAAAAGGGGATGGAATTTTTGTAAATACCCAGAAGTTTTCAATAATGGGAAGTCACTCAGAAGTAAAGTGTCTAAAACATTGATAAATAATGTGGTGTAGTGGAGACAAGGTCAATCCAACACTTAATTTGATACATTTTTTAATCATGTTAGGTCCTTTACCTCTAAAGTTACTCATTTTTTACATTTTAGTTTTCACCATGGTAACTAGTTATTACCATGGTAATTTATTATTTATGTCCAAAAAATGGTCCTTATTATAAAATTTTTACCTAATGATTCCAAATTTGAAATAAATTTAATAATACTAAATTTTTGAAAGAGATAAAAATTAATTTTAAAATAATAAATGTATAATATAATAAAAAATATTTTTAAAAATATATCATAAATTCTAAAATATCAAATATGGGTTTTTAAATTAAAAAAACATTTTTAAACTATAAATTCACTTATAAAATAAACATTTGGTTTCATAAAAATATTTTCAAAATTTTCACTTCATAATTATATACTAATAATGTCAAAAATAGTCATGTTATTTTTCAAAATGTTATTTTACACCATTCAGCTAAAAATGACTTCTTTTTAGAAAAATATAAAAAATTAATATTAAACTAATATTTAAATTTTTAAAACAAAAATGAAGTTATTTTTTAATATAAATTTTAAAAATTTATAAAATAGATTTTAATTGGAAGAAAAATATAAAAATAAAAACCACTTTTAAGATATGACCTTTTTAAATATCAAATGTTTTTTATATTATTTCATATATATATTTATAAATAATTGAATATTGATATATTAGTTTATAAATCTCAATGTTATATATTATGATAAACTTTTAACTATATTCGATTTTAATTTATTAAGGTAAAATATAAAACCCCTTTTTAATGGTTCTTCAAAAATCATTCTTTATTTTAAAATGATAATCAAAGAAAAATAATAATATGTTATTATTTTAATTTTTTATTATGATTCTATTTACTAATTATGATTATTTTCTAGTAATTTTAATATGTTTTGGTTTTTTTTAATCAGGTGTTGCGTTAGTTCAATGTTTTGTGTGACAGAAGCTGTCAAAGATATTATTAATTTAAAGGATCTGAAATCTCATGTTGTCAAATAATCTGATGGAATCACTAATGAAACCCTAAACTTGATGAGAGAAAATAATAGGAAACCAATATAAGGTAAGTACTAAGTAAAGGGGATGGGATACTAATAAAAAATATCCAAAAAAACAACATCAAAATCTCCCCAAAATGAGGGGGTCGAAGAGGGGTCGATCGGATTGGATGTGAAAGAAAGGAATTAAGATACAAGGGTTTTAGGATTAAAAATAAATAACAAAAATAGGTAATTTCAAAAATTTAATGAAATTTTTCAAGTTGAAAAATATGTTCATACGATTTCATAAACCGTGTGCTAATTGTGTGATTGGTACCGTATCAAGCTATACCCCTCACACAGGCTCCAAAGTTTATCAAACCATTTTACAACCATGTAAACTAACAGTAAATATATGTTTTATATATTATATTGTTTCTCTATATTCATGTTCCAACCATGAACCCAACCCCATGAAAAAACCACATCGCACAGTTTACCTGCATGGTTTCCCCTAATCGTGCACAAGATAAAAATCCTTTCCAAAATTTCAACCATTGGCTTGAAGATACAGAGACATTCCTAAGAACCCAAGACACATATTGGGCATAAATCCATATCCAAAAATATTTCTTTGAGATGTTATAACTCTTATAATTCGAATTTGAATCTCAATTCTTATAACAACCCCATATCCGAAAACCAAACATTCAGATTCCCTTAGGAATTTACAACCTAAAAGGATGCATGATTTTACAATGTAATCGTCACTATGTAAGTAAGATGTTTATATGAGGTTTCCACCATACATATATTCAAACTCTCTAACTGATGGGTGATCAGTTGAAACTTCATATGCACGGTCCTTGCTCGTCTTGACTGAAGTTCCCACTCACCCATATAAAAGAATCTCAATCCAACTACTCAGAAAAATCACTCTCCAATGGTATAAATCTATTAGGTAATGTATTATAGATATCCATTAAATACCAAGTATTATATCATATTTATTCATCATAGGTACTATGATTTTCCATGAAAACCTCTCTATGATAATAACAAGTTCACAACATCGATAGATGTGGGTGAGCATGTGATCCCCTCCATTAGGATTCTCTAGAAATGTTGGTTGGGATAAAGGATCCAAAGGAATCTATATATATTGAATTAAGTATTCATTGACAAAGTATTATATTAAATTGGTATCTATGTGTATGAGTTTTAAAGTATAGTTGGTACTCATCATACCCCAAATCATGAAGGGCACCATATAGTCATAACCCTTCATCACATGCATCTGATTGTGTCCCTGACTACCATCCCTCTGAGATAGGTATGGAATATTTGGGGGTGGAAGTGGTGGAATAAGATCAGAGTTTAATTCTCTCCTATCACATCCTCCTAGTGCACTACTAGACCCTCTAATAAACTAGCTAATTGTGTAGCGATTCACTCTTTATTTCCACCCTTATACCACCATATTAAATTGAATTTGTATTGTAAATCCAAAACAAAATATCAAATTGAACTTAAAATTTAGATCAATTAATTAATTTTTATCTTTATTAAAAAGGTAAATTTTACTTTTTTATGATTACATTATAGGAGTAGGTGATTTGGATATTGTAACGACCCGAAATTTTGAATAAATCTTGTTTCCTAATTTTATGTGTTATTTTATTTTATTTTTATACTCAACAAAAATGTTTCATTTCATAACATGAGTATAATTAAAATGAGACCGTTAGGTTTTTACTGTTATATGACCATTGGTCAATATGGCCGCTGGAAACTAAACGTTTTGATTATTGTCTCTAAATACAAGTAATCTTGGTTAATTAATATAGAAAGAAGATTCGATGCCCTCACCCAGTAGTCTTGGACCGATCGAAGCCCATATAACAGAACTTGGTAAGGAGGTAGCACCAATGGGATTTGCTCTGGACCAAAACCAAGCTGAACTTCATCGTGTGAAGCTAGAATGGGATTGCCTTCGTGAGAAGTTCAAACTGATAGAAATTACTACTCGTGCGATGTTGGCCGAGCCTCCTTCAGATTCTCTCACCTTAGCACACCTTACACTTAGGTCATATGCTGGTGTAATAAGGGGCTATCTAAGGAGACCGTAACTGCCTTGTGTAATCCTTTGTTTTAAATAAAAATTGGGATTTTTTCTTATGATGATGTTTATAACTTTTCAAATGTCCGGATAAATATAGTATACATATTTTTGGTGAATTTTAGAGAAAGGATATTTTAAAAAATGTTTATGTAAACCATAAATATTTAAAAATGTGTAATGATTTTCAAAAAATGGTCTTCTATAGTTATGTTCAGTATGAAATTTAGATTTTAATAAGATCAACTTATTTTTTGATGAATAGTAAATTATGAATAGTTATTTTATGCTTAGGATTAGTAATGTGACCAAATGGATTAGTAATCTCACTTAAAGAAAGTTTTAATATAATTTAGACACCTTGATTAAGTAATAAGATTCAATAAAATGGTTAAATAACGGTATCATAAATTATTATTCAAGTATTAGTTTTTTCAGGTGAATAGTGTTTTTTAAATTAAAAATTAAATTAAAAATATTTAGAAAATTATTTTTATTAGATGGATTTCATTTTTGAACTCAGAGCATCAATATTATGTTAAGGTAAATTTTGGGTTTTTTTCTGAAAAAAATGAATTTTTGGTGAATAGTGTATTTATTTAAAAAAATAAATTAAAAAAATTTAGAAAATTATTTTTATAAAATGGAGTTCATTTTTGAAATCAGAGCGCTGATATTTGGTTAAGGTGAAATTTTGGGATTTTTTCTGAGAAAGTTGATGTTTCAGTGAATAGTAAAAATACAGTTTTAGGGTTTCGGTATGTTTAATGACATCATAATTGTGTCATGATGATGTCATGAGATATTTAATGGGATGGCAGACCAAAGGTGATTAATTATTGTATCGGGGGCCCCATGTGGCCTAACTTCATGGAAAATATCTTGGGAGAGAACATGGATTTGAGAAATCCACCTATGAGGTGTCCCTTGGCCATTAATGCCTTGTCCCCTCACTTTCCCTATAAATACCAAGACATTATCTAATACTTTGGACTTCAAAATCATTATAAACTAAGTTATGGTCTCCTTACCTCCCAAGGAGTCCTCCCAAGGTACCCCCAAGCCCTCAAGGTCCCAACCTTTGAGTTTTAAGAGTTACGTTTTAAGGTAAGGGATCCGACCCCCCTCTCTTTCTTTTCAAGTGATCTCTTTTATGTCATTTATTTTATGCTCCATGTTCTTATGTTGGAGGATGTTAATTTATATTCATTATAATTTCCTTTTTATGATCACATGATTAGAGACCCCCTCTTACTCTCATCATTTCATTTTATGAAAGTTTAAGTGGCGTCGTTAGGCTGCCGAAATTTTTGTAATGGATTCTTTCACCTTTCTCATTTTTCAAAGTCCTACTTTCATGTCAAGTCTTTCAAGTTACTTTTTATTATGTTGTGGTATGATCTATATATCTATCATACTGATATTTTTTGATCATATGATGAGATACCCCATTTTATCTCTTCAATTCAGTATTTTGATGTTTTAAGTGGCGTCGTTAGGCTGCCGAATTTTTAAGGGGATTCTTTCACCCTTCTCATTATTTTCAAAGTTCTACTTTCATGTCAAGTCCTTCAAGTTACTTTTTAATTATTTTGGGTAATTATCTCTATATCTATCATACTGAACTCGTATGTTCACATGATGAGAGACCCTATTTGATCTTTTCAAGTCATTTTTGTTGAAGTTTAAGTAACGTCGTTAGGATGCCGAACATTCATAAGAGAAATCTAAATTTTGTCTTCCTTCCATGTTTTTCATTTCAAATGGTATGTCCTTTAAATTTCATTAAAAGTTCATATATCCTTATTATTATGTCCCTCTACTGTTTTATGGGTCATTTATGAATGTTTTACCCATGTCCCCTCTCCTTTCAATGTTTTCTAAAACCCCGAAACATAGCTGTTATGCTGCAGAATTTTCGTCTCAAAATGCCTCTCTCTTTTCTCAAAATTATTTTATGTTATAAATTGAATACTCAAAGATCTTATTTCTACAATTTTATTCACATATATATCAAAATTTTCTATTTTAAATTCTGGAATTTACATACATGAGACCCGCTCTCCCCTTCTGTGGGTTTAAAGTGACGTAAAGATCATGTCTTTAAATCAGCTTTTAAAACGTTATGACTATGAAATGAAACCCATTTATTTTATGCTATATGGGTTATTTATGAAATGTTTTATGATGATATATGTGGCTCACATGATAATAAAGGCAAATTTAAGGGTTCGCCCTGATAGCGCTCAAATGCATTGGGTAAAGACTTAATCTCTAGAGATGACCTTTTAGACTGATACCTTGGTGAATAACCTTGGTAATTTTTAATGACACCTTGGGGATGGACCTTGGTGAAATGAAATGATTGTCAATATTAAATGTTGCAGCCACATATTCAAGTTATTAAAAATATTATTTTTATTATGATATATCTCATGATTTCTTTCTCATTCCTTAATGTTCTTTTCATGACCTTATTGAAGTATCTCAAGTTCACATGTAAAATGTTTCTCTTATTTCCCTTTCTGGGCCTTTTACTCACCCTTTATTTTGATGTATGTCCCCAGGTTATGAGATGCAATAATGAACCTAGGATGAATATGAGGAGAATCCTTTCAAGTGTTTAAGAAGAATGTTTTATGTTTTCATGTTTTAAGTTCCTGGTTTCCAAGACACTAAACCTTAAAGATCCTCAGTTTTGTAAAATGTAATGAAAGTTTATGTGACAAAAAGGTGTGATGCTATAGTTGGTATCAAAGGATGGTTTAGTTATTTTTGGAAATTAGGATATGAAAACTTTAGGAATAATCCTATAGAAAAGTTTATATATAGGAAATCTTCCTGGTATTTTGGTGAGTATTGAGTAATGGGTTGCCAAGAAAATACATCGCTGTCTGGATACGAGCAGGTAGAGGTGGCTCTGGCACAGATGTACATAGGGTTACAACCCGAAAACACCGCTTTGAGCTAGACTCAAACGGGAACTGGTAGACGACAACGGGCTCTGCTGCACTCTTGGTTACGACACTCCCGGGGGATATGCTTTGGTAAATTCATAATCTTAGTATGAACCATTGTTAAAGGAACAAAGATAAATTAAAATAAAGATAAGAATATATGATCATGGATAACCTATATGGGAACCTAGGGGATCACAAGTAAGGGTATACTATTCTTCTACAAGTTATCCTTATATTCTTTAAGTTCCTTTTCATGATTATTGGCTAAGTATTTAAGCCCCTAATTATACTTTCTCTTCTTAGTTAATGGTGGGAAATGGGAGAACATGTCCCAACAACCAATGTGATAGGAAATGCGACGATTTTCGTATTAATATGACAGAGATTATTAGGGGATTAAAAGATGATTATTATTTTGGAAGACGTTCACTATTTTGGGGACTCTATATGATCGACGTAAATAGATTTATACGGTATTTTCATTGAGGAGTAAGGTTGACTTATATTTTGAAGAATCGATGAATTTAAGGTGTACTTATAGTAATTTAGGTTACTTATGGGAATGATTAACCTATCTTGGGTAAAATATGTTTAGGTTAGCTACTTTTGTTATAAGATGTTAGGAGTTGTTGATGTTGTTTGGAGATGAAAAATGAAGTTTATTTTGGAAGACTATGTTATCAAATCCTTCTTGTATTTGGGTTTCAATCTTAGTTTGGTTTATTTTGAGGAATTTTAAGGACCGTTATTTATGGAATGGTCTATGATGAACTTTGAGTAGTACCATGGAACTTTGTAGATTTAAAAGTAGTTTACATTCCTATGGGATTCTTTCATTTTGATGATTTGTTTTACCTTACCCTTTCTATTTTTGAGATAATGTTTAAAGATAGAAGAAATATATAGTTAATCTTTTGTGGATTATGTGACTCTCTAGAAGATGATTCTTGTGCTTTTGATGAGACCAAGTGTTTTTGAATTCTCATCATTTGGATAAAAGATTAGTTTTGGTAGAGACTTATTAAAGGATGAAACTCTACTTAACGGTAGGTATATTTCCTTATGTTTTTGTTCTATGTTGTAAATGAATTCCTCAAAATTATGAAAAGGAATGTAAAACAAAAACGTTGTTGGTTTGAGTTTCCTAATAGGTAATCAAATACCATTTACACACATCATAAGTCTGGGATTTTCTTGTGGTTAACTTTCTCTTAATCATGTTTTCTATCACTCTCCATTAGAACATGACCCTTTATTTTCTCCTCCATGTCCATGTTTTCCTACATAGAATCCTAGTATGGGTAAACTCAGGTGGCCCTTGTACTTCCTTTTCTTTCTATTAAAGTAATAGTGTTACTGACTCTTTCTCCGATGTGGGACTTTCAATGAAATTTCAAAACCCAATTTTAAAAATTGCGAGGATGCAATTTCTTAAGGAGGGAAGATTATAACGACCCGAAATTTTGAATAAATCTTGTTTCCTAATTTTATGTGTTATTTTATTTTATTTTTATACTCAACAAAAATGTTTCATTTGATAACATGAGTATAATTAAAATGAGACCGTTGGGTTTTGACTGTTATATGACCATTGGTCAATATGAACACTGGAAACTAAATGTTTTGATTATTGTCTCTAAATTCAAGTAATCTTGGTTAATTAATATAGAAAGAAGATTTGATGGCCTCACCCAGTAGTCTTGGACCGATCGAAGCCCATCTAACAGAAATTGGGAAGGAGGTAGCACCACTGGGATTTGCTCTAGACCAAACCCAAGCTGAACTTCATCATGTGAAGCTAGAACGGGATCGCCTCCGCGAGAAGTTAAAACTGATAGAAATTACTACTCGTGCGATGTTGGCTGAGCCTCCCCCAGATTCTCTCACCTTAGCACACCTTACACTTAGGTCCAATGCTGGTGTGATAAGGAGCTATGTAAGGAGACTGTAACTGCCTTGTGTAATCCTTTGTTTTAAATAAAAATTGGGATTTCTTCTTATGATGATGTTTATGACTTTTAAAATGTCTGGATAAATATATTATGCATATTTTTGGTGAATTTTAGAGAAAGGATATTTTAAAAAAATGTTTATGTAAACCTTAAATAATTAAAAATGTGTAATGATTTTCAAAAAATGGTCTTCTACAGTTATGTTCAATACGAAATTTAGAGTCTAATAAGATCAACTTAATTTTTGATGAATAGTAAATTATGAATAGTGATTTTCTGCTTAGGATTAGTAATGTGACCAAATGGATTAGTAATCTCACTTAAAAAAAGTTTTAATATAATTTAGACACCTTGATTAAGTAATGAGATTCAATAAAATGGTTAAATAACGGTTTCATAAATTATTATTCAAGTATTATTTTTTTCAGGTGAATAGTGTTTTTTAATTAAAAAGTAAATTAAAATTATTTAGAAAATTATTTTTATAAAATGGATTTGATTTTTGAACTCAGAGCATCAATATTATGTTAAGGTAAATTTTGGGGTTTTTTCTGAAAAAAATGAATTTTCGGTGAATAGTGTATTTATTTAAAAAATAAATTAAAAATATTTAGAAAATTATTTTTATAAAATGGAGTTCATTTTTGAAATCAGAGAATTTATATTTGGTTAAGGTGAAATTTTGGGATTTTTTCTGAGAAAGTTGAATTTTCAGTGAATAGTAAAAATACAGTTTTAGGGTTTCGGTTTGTTTAATGACATCATAACTGTGTCATGATGATGTCATGAGATATTTAATGGGTTGTCTGACCAAAGGTGATTAATTATTGTATTGGGGGCCCCATGTGGCCTAACTTCATGGGAAATATCTTGGGAGAGCACATGGCTTTGAGAAACCCACTTATGAGGTGTCCCTTGGCCATTAATGCCTTGTCCCCTCACTTTCCCTATAAATACCAAGCCATTATCTAATAATTTGGACTCCAAAATCATTCTCAAAAATGTTATGGTCTTCCTACCTCCCAAAGAGTCCTCCCAAGGTGCCCCCAAGCCCTCAAGGTCCCAACATTTGAGTTTTAAGAGTTACGTTTTAAGGTAAGGGATCCGACCCCCCTCTCTTTCTTTCCAAGTGATCTCTTTTATGTCATTTATTTTATGCTCCATGTTATTATGTTGGAGGATGTTATTTTATATTCATTATACTGTCCTTTTTATGATAACATGATTAGAGACCCCCTCTTACTCTCATCATTTCATTTTATGAAAGTTTAAGTGGCGTCGTTAGGCTGCCGCAATTTTTGTAACGGATTCTTTCACCTTTCTCATTTTTCAAAGTCCTACTTTCATGTCAAGTCTTTCAAGTTCTTTTTTATTATGTTGTGGTATTATCTCTATATCTATCATACTGATCTTTTATGATCATATGATGAGAGACCCCATTTTATCTCTTTAATTCAGTATTTTGAAGTTTTAAGTGGCGTCGTTAGGCTGCTGACTTTTTAAGGGGATTCTTTCACCCTTCTCATTATTTTCAAATTTCTACTTTCATTTCAAGTCTTTCAAGTTCCTTTTTAATTATGTTGGGGCATGATATCTATATCTATTATACTGAACTCTTATGTTCACATGATCAGAGACCCTATTTGATCTTTTCAAGTCATTTTTGTTGAATTTTAAGTAACGTCGTTAGGCTGCCGAACTTTCATAAGAGAAATCTAATTTTTGTCTTCCTTCCATGTTTTTCATTTCAAATGGTATGTCCTTTAAATTTCATTACCATGTTCATATATCCTTCTTATTATGTCCCTCTACTTTTTTATGGGTCATTTATGAATGTTTGACCCATGTCCCCTCTCCTTTCAATGTTTTCTAAAACCCCAAAACATAGCCGTTATGCTGCAGAATTTTCGTCTCGAAATGCCTCTCTCTTTTCTCAAAATTATTTCATGTTATAAAGTGAATACTAAAATCTCTAATTTCTACAAGTTTATTCACATATATATCAAAATTTTCTATTTAAAATTCTGGTATTTACATGCATGAGACCCGCTCTCCCCTTCCGTGGGTTTAAAGTGACGTAAAGATCATGTCTTTAAAGTAGTTTTTAAAACGTTATGACTATGAAATGAAACCCATTTATTTTATGATATATGGGTTATTTATGAAATTTTTGATGATGATATATGTGGCTCATGTGATAATAAAGGAAAATTTAAGGGTGCACCCTGATAGCGCTCCAATGCATTGGGTAAAGACTTAATCTCTAGAGATGACCTTTTAGACTGATACATTGGTGAATAACCTTGGTAATTTTTAATGACACCTTGGGGATGGACCTTGGTGAAACGAAATGATTGTCAATATTAAATGTTGCTGCCACATATTCAAGTTATTAAAAATGTTATTTTTATTATGATATATCTCATGATTTCTTTCTCATGCCATAATGTTCTTTTCCTGACCTTATTGAAGTATCTCAAGTTCACATGTAAAATGTTTCTCTTGTTTCCCTTACAGGGCCTTTTGCTCACCCTTTCTTTTGATGTATGTCCCCAGGTTATGAGATGCAGTAATGAACCTAGGATGAACATGAGGAGAAGCCTTTCAAGTGTTTAAGAAGAATGTTTTATGTTTTCATGTTTTAAGTTCCTGGTTTCCAAGACACTAAACCTTAAAGATCCTCGGTTTTGTAAAATGTAATGAAAGTTTATGTGATAAAAAGGCGTGATGCTATAGATATCCTGTGATAGAATTCAAGAAAAACAGGCCAATCTGGGAAAGATCCCAAACACACATATGGTTGATAATATATGCATCCATGTGGTATTCAAATTGGTGGATTAATGAAAAAAATATGATTTAAATTTGTCTAGAAGACCATCGATCTCAATTCATCCATTCAGAGGCCCAAAATAGTCCAATAATGTGAAGAAATTCTGGGAGGTATAGATTGGACCACGCTTCGGTATTTGAGATATAACTCGGGACTCAGACTTAAAATTGGGATAATTTTACCTTCATTAGATAGATAACTTGAGTTCCCACCCATACATATAAATTTAAACCAATGTAACGTGTTTTTCCAACAATCATCCAAATCTAATTCGTGGAAAAATTTGTCATGAATAGATCACCTACACCCATAGACCATTGAATTTTCATGGATCCCACTTTCAAAATTTATCTTTAAAAGCATTCTATGGATCATTAGAAATTTTGGAACGACCAAGGGTAGGGTGATCTTAATTTTAGAGATTTATTCATCCATTTTCATCCTTTACTACATAATATACTTCTAAACCTCTTAGTAATTAATTTAGGAGGTGTTATCTATTATAATCCTGAGCTCCATGCTTGTAATATTTGGAAGACTATTGAAAATTTAGGTTTGTTTTCTTTTATTTTTCATTTCTACTTTTTTATTTTTTTTATTCTGGTATGGTCAAATTCAAATCAAAGTAATAGTAATCCTCATAATTTCATGCATAACCCAGATCATGTGATGATTTTGAGCATGTTTGTATCTTTTCTCACCCCTTCCATTTCATGATTGTGTGGATAGATTACATTCGATGATAAAATTTAGAAGAAATAAACCATGAATATAAATTTTTTTCTTTAGTAAAATATTATTATTGACACAAATCTATTCATCTCATCATGTTGGTTGTGTGATGCCTTGATTGAGTTTGATTCTTAAATCGACATAATTTTATTGATTTAGTGAAGTTTCCAGTAATCAATATCATTGATCAATCAAATATTGAGCATTAAACTAGTAAGAACTCACATACCATACTAGTTTCATTAAGTATAAATCAATGATCATTATCACTTTCCTTGAAATCGATGACGGATGAGCATAAAGGGACACTCACCTGGGTTAATCAGGATTTATCTAACTTATTTATCTCAACTAGTAATATAGTTACAATTTATATTTTAAAATCATAAAACTCCAAAAAACTTCATCCAAATATATATTTCATAAAAACATAATCAAAATATTCTTTTAAAATCATTGATCTATGGCCCTGTCGAGAGATGGCCTGGGGTTTTTTCTATACAATATAAATTCTAGTAAAAAAAATTCTAATTTGATGCGCTAGACAACGTGATCAGCAGCCACCCTGAGTACCACCCTAGTCAACTCCAAGAGGTCCATAATCATGTTGTTTCCGCTGAATTAGAGGTCATTTGACTACATTACCACCCTTTCTACCCGATGGGTTGGGTAGTCGCACACCATATGAACTCATCCTCTACAGGTATAGCAAAGAATGACCTCTAAATAACTAGATCCTATATGAAACTCATGAGCTACTGATCCTATTTTCTGAGACTACCTACCTCATATGTTATGACATTGATTCTTAGTATCATTCATCCATATTTTATGACTCTACTTTTGGTTGAGCGTCACCAGGACCTACTACATGTTTTACCTTCACTAGGAAGCTATCCACCACTAAGTCCCACTCCCTAACCCTGAATTATGTGGGAATATAGACTGGAACAATACCATCTCAGGTGTCTCTATAGATAATACATTGAAACTTCCATTCTCAGATGAATCCATTGAGGATCATGTAGAGGGAATACCAATGAGATTAATAAATCATGATGAATACTTAGAAATGGCAATGTTTCCTTTCTACAACTCCAGTATATCATGGATGCACATAGACCTCAGGTATTCTGGTTGTACTCCTCACATAAAATGTGATAAAACTATATCCATGAAAGGTTGCAATCATCATGATTATGGATGAAGAAGGTTCACCAACGGCCCACCACACCATGGAGAAGGTTAGATTCCATCACTACCAACTGATTGATAGGCATCTGAACAAGGTGGAACATTCAAATCACCATTTTAAGACAACACTTGCATTCTTGATAGTTAGGATCACCTCAAAACATGGAAGGTCTATATTACTAAAATTCATACAACTCACTCAGCTTATGTGCATCATCCTTTTTTCCACTAAGAAAAATCAGTTGCACAACAGGGGGAAGAATGACTGTCAGTACTGTGATATGTGAGTCTACTCATTGCATAATGGGTGGAGGTAATGATACTCACAAACCCATGGGAATCACTTCCATATTTTGTTCCTAAATGTAACCCTTATCATTCATATGGCCATCAATAGGAGGCTCAACTATTGCTATAGGAACAACATAACCCTACCTCATAATCCTAGCTAGTTTTCTACATAGTACCATCCAGAAATTAAAGAAGATATACCATAGTAATAAAATGATATCTAGGGATATAACTCAATAAGGATATAAAAATAAATGAACCAATATTATATGATTCATGCACTGTTTATTTATTCCCTACAACTCGTGCCTCTATATACAAATTTGATGGGTAGGTTATCTGTGTATGGGTGAATGAATACATCAATCATCACACCAACACTAGGTTCCATGGTCTAAAATATGAACTCAATACCCCTTTAAAAACAATAAACTATGTTCTTAAACTAGTCATCATCGGATATCTAACTCTCTCTGTTCCTAAGACAAACCCACATTAATGCCACATTGACATGACCCGACCAACCAAGACCCCTCTTAGGTGGTGATAAGATGAGTGTTCTACCCCAATCTCACAGCCAATATTCTAAGGGATGGTGACTATAATTGAGTATGAATATCACACATAATGGGGGTCTTAGCCTAATTCATGTGTACACAACACACACCTCTCCACATGAAATAATAATACAAAATAAACAAAATAAAACAAATTGAAATATATATATATATATATAATGCATGAAACAAATGAAAATATCCATAAGGGTATAACTAGTATATAAACCATCGTGAAAAGGGTAAAGATACACACATAACAAAACAAAAAGGGAAACCAACCCAAACAAATGATATTAAGAGGTTCCTGCAATGAGCTAGATCCAGAAATGAGATTCAACTGCTATTACCACAACCTGGTCCCACTAAGCTCCACCAACACCATATCTACCAAGGTCACTACCAAACTATTTTTCATTTTCATAAGAGATGACATGTGTAGAAGAAGATGCTCATGTAGGAGTGAGTATATACATATCTAGTAGGATGCCTGAAAATCCACAAAGGAATAATAAGGAAAACTATTTAGTTCAACCAAAAAGGTAAGATGATAAGGGTAACTTATAATAAAAATCTAGATGTGATTTGAAGGATAGAACCTAAGATATAGAAGAGATTCCCTCTATTCACAACCTATCCATATGAGAACCAATAATAATCCTAGAGAATATGAACTACACAAACAAAGAAACACACATCACCTCTTAGGAATTATAGTTGAGGGAATGTTCCTTCTCGAGCAACACACAACAGATAGGGGGGATACCTCTATAGATAGAGGAACCACACCTAAATTAGCACACAATATATTATGGGGTATCAAACTCTATTAGTATTATAGGAGACCCATTCCTTTTTGAGTAACGCGTAATAAATGTGGGGATATCTGACCCCATGAATGCTCTAATCTCCATGTCAGATCCTCATTGTCATCCCTACGAATATAAGGATACTAAACTAATCACATCACCCTTCATCTCACCTCTGATTCCAAAGAGAAGAATAACATCACATCATACTTGAAAAAATTCTCTAGATAGATTACTCGCATGCCCAAATCTAATTTCTACGCAATGAGATGTGAAATGACACTAAGGATTGAAAAATATATGGCATGTACCATGAGGGTACATGACATGTAGCCACTTAGAGTTCATTTAGTTGTATAATGTCAACCACACGGCATGTATGGGTCTACCTACACAATGTGTGTGATATGGAACATGACATGTGGGATCAGTGAGTTACTCGGAGTGTGCCACCACAACCTGTTTTCATGTGAGGGTAAAAATACATGATGTGTCCTAGGGAAAACCTAGAAAGTAGACTCAACTGATACATCCAGTGTGTATTTTCTGGGTGGCTAAGTCATGTACCATCAAGGTTATAAAGCGTTTGGTTTTGACCCACATGTTGTGTGTGGCTAAACGGACACTTGGGCATGTGCTCCATGTAAACGTCGTGATGTTTATCTTAGGGTTATGTGGAATTACCCTTGTGCTGCATTACATGGGGTAACATATCTCTAACTATATCCCTAGTCACTATTACTAGGGAAATGCATAGAGTTTGGATTTGGAACACATGCCATGTGTTCATATCTTTGAGCTCAGATTCTACAAAATGCTTGAAATCTTCCCACTAATGATGTACCTACCTATGATTGAACTAGAAACTCTATCAACTGCATCATTTAATTATTCCATGCCTCTAATGATCAATTTTTTGTCATTTTTTCACTGAAAAATGGATTAGAAGGGGTTTTCATGCAACCTTCATCAATTCTGCATGTCATTGCACCGAAAATCCATGTCATTGTGCCTTGTCGCGACTCTTCCATTTCTTGATATCGATCATGCCGATGGTTTTGGGTGTTTATCAAATGAAAAGTGTGAGTAAAAGGAAATAAAAATACACACAATATATCCTCAATAGAATCAAAATGATGAAATAATGAAGAACAACATACTTGTATTGTGGTAATAAAAATCTCTATCTCGGTAGATTTTTCTTGATAAAGATCACGAGAGCAGTAAATGTAGGATTCCTACCCTGATTGATTACACCGGTCAAATGATACATGATCATATCATGAGGATTACCCTACGTCAAGAGGGATATTAGAACCATTTTTGTATATGATGAATGAAGCTACATTAAGGAATATATTTTTAGAAATATTTTTGTGAGACAGATGATCACACACCACTAATGAGGGATCTCGTTCACTTTTATAGGCCATTCTCGATGCTCCCTATTTTATAAAAACATGTTGTCCATATGCAACGTATTGAGTGTCATCCTATGTGCTAATTCCCATTGGAATAATCCATTGAACCCATTTAATGGTCATGAAAGACATATTTATCCCATTCATAAGGGAATAGAAACTGACGGAAACCACATGGGATTGAGGTGGCAGATGCATGCACTCGACCTGCATTACATTGGGTGCAACATAGTCTCGGGTTGCATCACATGCAACCGGATTACGTTGTCACCAATATAATTTTGGGATCCAGTGTAAAAGATATGCTAGAACCAATGTATCCATAAGTCATCTGTATCATATACACACGTTTTTAGTGTATAAGCAACAATATCCCACTTGTACTAAAATCCAGAAGGACTCTATGCATAACTTCATGACTCTTTGTGAATCCATCCAAAACTCTTTTTGGATAAAATTTCATCAAACTCTCTTCACTTTGGAATAATTTTTTTCCCAAAACAGAATCCTTATCTAAAGGCATAACTTTGCAACCCTTTGGGCCTTAGTAATGTTGCCAATAAATATGTAATCTCTATTTCATAGATGCAAGTAAAAAAGTGACATTTAGCATAACATAGGTACTACTCAAGTCACTAAGGGGTCTAGTGCGATCTTCATCAAACAAACTCAAATTTCTATAAAAACATTTACACTATAAGATATATCATATAAATCATATGTATACCAAGTTAATTCTTTTTTCCATGACATCAAGTGACCACCAGACATAGAAAAATGTCGATCTGGTATAGGTCATCTCATATTTTCTTGATTCTTTGAAAAAGACTTACCAAGTTGGTGAATTCATAACATGTCATTTGTCTAGTAGATGAGCACATCATATGTCCCTCATCCAAGTAGCTGAATATGATATATGTGACTCAACTAAGAATGGTCATGAATTTCCTCAGTATATTTCAATTAAGGTCCAAATTTCTTTACTCATCATACAAGTGGACCGATCTCATATTGGTTGTACTCCAACTGACAAAATGATCAACAACATACCCAACCACCCCTAATTAATTAAGTCGTAATGACTTGTGTAAGAAAGGAATCAAAGTGTGAATGTTCTTATGCAAAGTATCTGGTCAACCTCAAGTAAGAATGATTGATAATAAGCATACATCCTTAGGTATATAAATGACTGCATGAAATTCCATGAGATATACTTTGTGGGTCAATCCAAGCAAAATGTCTCATAAGTATATTGGAATCGAACTCGAGAAGCGTGTTTAGGGCTTGGCTAGGAGGCAAGCTGTGTATGGGTCCATGTATCTGGTTAGTCGATGAAAAGCAGGCACACGAAGAAAAAAGGCGATCTTCAAGCTCTGTATTGGTGAAATAACATTTGTTCTGACCATCAATTTTGACGAGAAGATCGACTGCTTGAAGAGAAAGACGATCATCGAGCTTCGTTCTTAGATGTACACTTGAAAAGGAGTGAACCACTGAGTAAATTGGATATGGATTCAATGGTCGTCGATGAAACCAGTACAAACTGAAGAAGCACTCGAGTGACTTATAAAGCTGAAGCAGGAGCCGCGCGAAAGTACATCAATCAAACCGAGCTCGATATATCGAAGGTTACTGGTGACTAGTAATGGAACCTGTCGCGAATGGAATCGATCGGATCTGTGGAACCATGAATCTCGATCGAGCCTTGTAGAATGAAATTGGAGCCGACAAACCGTTCGTTTCGGGAACCGATTGGTCGAACGATGGAAGTCAGAAGTGATTCGAGAAGCTTCGAGTGTGACTGAAGATTAGGTCTTGATTTTACCTAAACTGCATTTGACGAGTAGTAGGTATGACAAGGTCTCTTCCATCGGTGAAGATGAGCTTGTCTGACGAATTGAAGAAGGTGGCCACAAAGTTAGGAATTAGAGCGGAAGAATTTTGTTCACTGGTGGTTTATTTGCAGGTCTGAGTTTGAAAACAGGGAGGAGGATTCTCTTTTGGCATGGTAGTTGAAAAACATTTAAAAAATTTAGATTATCACAAAAAAACATAATAAATGATACAAAAATAAACTCCTTAGTCCATTTTGAAAATCATGCAATCCCACAATAAAATTTTCCCTTTAAACATCATAAACGTTAACCTCAAATATATATTTTATTACTTGAGAAATAAGATTTATTTCCCAAAGATACTGATAAATCTCATAATCAATCTTAACGATAAAATCATAATCATGAGAGTTTCTTATAAAGCATGAGTACTCATGAAAACGTTTTTGTTTTATAAAAAACATATGTTTTTACCTTTAAAAGGGGCATAAACATCTTGTAAATATAAGCTCATTAACTTGACTTGTGAAATTAAAATAAATCCATAAAAACTCATTTGCAATCATATAAAAATTATAAGATCACGTTACCCACTTTTAGATATTTCTCCTCTCTTGTATTTTCTCTGTTGTTTTGGGTGCGTCTTGTGACTCCCGAAGAGGGAGAGCATTTGCTGAGAAAAATGACCAAAAGTTCAAGGGTGTATGTTTGTTTGAATTAATGGAGTCTAGGTATAAATGAGATAATGATTTTTCAAGTCCTTCCCAGGTTCAGTGAACACCAAAGATTGTTTGGAGTTTTTTGCTGGAAACTGGGATTTTCACTGTCTGAAAAAGAAATACACGTCTTATAAATAGTTTGCACATCTTGTATTGTTCACTGAGAAGATGTCATGAACCAATAAATGGTGTGAAGATTTCACATTGTGAATTTATATTACACTTCATGTAATGGTGAAAATTCGGATTTTTAATCCGAGGCGACAGAGTTTTTCAATGTATATGTGTTTCGTTGATTACACGACGTGAAAATGGATTACATGCCATGTAATCCTCACAAGTTGTGTTTTTATGGTGTTGTACAAGTGATTTTTTCATTCATTTGTCCGCAAGATCTTGTCTCTCGACCTAAGAGCTCTCCCAGATGATTTTGGAGACCTCTGCTCCTTCTGGATTGCTTCATTCAACAATCGATCTCCATTGCAGTTACGGTGTGTTTCTCTTGGTGAGTGATCCTTTTGTTTCTTAATCACCTCTAATCACTGTTAAGTTTGGTTTTCAAATTTAAAATCATATTAGTTTTTTTCATGAAAAAAATGAATGTTTTTATTTTTATGCAAAACCCTTATTTTCTTTGGGCTCTGTGTCGTCAGGCCTTGTGTGCAGCTGGGCCTTTACAGGGGTCTTCTATTCGCTGGGCTCCATTTTGGGTTGTGGTGCACTGGGTTGCTTCACGCGACCTGAGGATTCATTGGTCTGTCACATTGTCGTGACACTGTGGTGATCTGTTGATTTGTGGGTCATTGATTAGCCTCTATTTGACGACTTTGAGTTCTGATGTTTGTGTATTTTTGATTCTCGATGATCTGCGCCCACTAACACATTTTTTCTCCTCGGCTACAGCATGTCCTTGTTTTCTCATGACCAGTTGAGATCGCCTGGCTTCACAATTGGTCCGACTCACCCTCCGACGTCCATACATCCACCTCGTCCGCAACACCTGTCAGCCCGTTGCATCAGCTCTGCCCCTAATATTATTATTGTTCGTGACTCTATTATTTTCCCAATGTTTCTTTATTTTCAGCATCTATGGTTTGGAGTGTTGAGAGAGGATAGTTCTGTAGGTCCTGTGATCCACCGCTTCCATGTCGTTGTGCCTTCCCCATTCTGGTGATCTCCGGTGGAGAGCTCGGCACTCGCAAGCTCTATCTTGACCACTTTAGAATCAAGGAATTCCATCCTTGGAAAAACTGTTTCTTCTTAGATTCTTCTGGTTTTCTAAGGATGTTGCTTTTCTTTATTTGGATTTTGAATTGTATGTTCTTTCTTTCTTTTCGGTCTGGTTCCCAGGGTTGCATGCGTGAGTCCATCCAGTTCAGGGGAGTACATTACTATCTCCAAGCCAGGATTCGTCATTGGCTCATGGGGTGATGAGGTCCCTATTCTCAGATAGTTTTTTTGGTCCACGTGCATGATTTTCTTTACTTTATTCTTCTCTGTTATATGTGATTTGTTTTCTTTTTCATAATAACAAATAACCCTGGTGGTGTTCTTGCTGTGGAGTAGGACCAAAGGTCCAAACCACGTAAATCAAATGTTTTCTTTACTTTCCTGAACTTTCTTTTTCTATGATTTTGACTTTGTTATAAATGATTCATACTATTTGTTGTGTTTGCTTCAAACAACTATAAGTGAACCCGTTTAGATTTTAACAAATGGTTTTAAAGCCTATAACCGTTTTAACAAATGTTTGTTAAATTTGAAGCCGAAAAATTCAACGGTGAGTAAAAACGCATGCACTATTTGTCTATAACGGACTTGTAGATGCTTTGCATGGTAATAAAAAACCTATAGTGATCATCTTTTCTGATAGCCAGTCCACCACTACCCTAGTCGACATCAACCCTAGTATATTAGAAAAGACTCATTGCACCCTTTTGTTAACCTTGGGAGATAACAGTTTTTGCGAATTCACACATGAAACTACTGTTAAATCCATTTTGATTAAGCTTGATCATTTTTATATGACCAAAAATTTTCTTGGATAATTGTATAAAAAAATATGGTTATATAACTTCAAAATTACTCCTGGCTCTTCTCTGCGTGTTCATATTGATGAGTTTAATAAAGTTCTTATGGATTTAGCTAAAGTAGACATAGAGGATAAAGGTGAAGACCATGCTTTAATTCTGTTGAATTATCTTGATGATTCTTTTAATTCATTAACGGATTATATGATGTGCAGTAGGGATTTGATTTCTTTAGAGGATGTAAATTTTGTTGTGTTGTCTCGTGACCTTCAAACACATGTTTTGAAGGAAGAACGTAACGATGTTAAGAGTGAACCCCAATTGATGTATACTAATATTCCAATGCAAAATAATGGAAGAAAAGATAAGATCTGATTTAAGAATTTCTGGTGTTTTATGTGTGGAAAGATTGGCCATATAAAATGGTATTATACAGACATGAAAAATAGAAACAATATGGCCCAGTACCATATGGTATGTCTCAGGTATGACACTACGGATGTTCATTAATTTCTGTTTTAGCAACCCCTTTGTTAGAATTAGGTATAAATTCTTTGTTGTCTTTTTCCTACGATCCTAGGACTAGCCCTACTTATTTTTTTTTTGTAGGGTACCCCGGTGGGGAGAAAGGGTTTTGTGTGGCCTACTCTAAGCTGTTTTTGCATAGGTAGAGAGTTTCATATCATCTTTCTGGTTTTTGGTTGTTGTGTATTTGTTTTCTACTACTTTGAACTGTCACATTATTTTCCAAGATTTGTTTTTTTCATCATTCAATATGTTTTACCCTCGAGAATGGTTTTTTTATTTGAATGTGTTCATATTCTCAAGAATTGTGTTTTTAATGGAGTCTCAGGTAATATGGGTGGGATCTATTTTTTAATGCGGTTGCTTAGTTTATTTTCTGATCATGTTACGGTCTGTTAGTTGTAGATGTGTAGTATGTGTAGAACATGCGTCACTATCGGCATATGCTAAGTATTATTCATGTTGGGTGAGTAAATTGTAGGCTTAGAGTTTTTGGTTTATGAAAATCTACCCAAACTACTGATAATTTAAGGGTAGATAGGTCGTAAGAACACCATCTGTGTTTCATTTTAATTTTAATTTTTAAAATATAGAGATTTGTTAATTTTGGGATTCAAAATTAAAATCATATTAATTGTTTTTCATAAAAAAATGAATGTTTTTATTTTTATGCAAAACCCTTGTTTTCTTTGGGCTCTGTTTCGTCAGGCCTTGTGTGCTGCTGGGCCTCCGCTTGGGCATTCTATTCGTTGGGCTCCGTTTTGGGCCATGGTGCACAGGGCAATTTTGCTCGGGATGATAATCTGCTGGCCTGTCCATCTGCCGTGACACCTTGGTGATCTATTGATCTATTAGCCATTGATTAGCCTCCATCTGATGGCTTTGGGTTGTGATTTTTGTGTTTTTTTTATCCGCATTGATCCACGCCCACTACCTCTTGTTTTCTATTCGACTTCCACGTGTCTTGGTTTTTCTGTGATCTGTGGAGATCAGATGGCTTCACGATTGTTCCAAATTTTTCTCTTCCATCCATGCATCCACCTCATATTAAGAACTTTTTAGCCTGTCACCTCATCTCTGCCCTTTTGATTATTACTATTCACGACTATTTTATGTTACTGATGGTTCTTTGTCTTCAGCATCCATAGTTCAGAGTGTTGAGAGAGGAGGATTCCTTACGGTCCAATAAACTGCCGCTTCCACGCCATCGTTCCTTCCTTGTTTCAGTGACCTTAAATGGAGATCTCAACACTCACAATCTCTGTCTAGACTGATTCAGAATCAAGGACTTCCACCCCTAGAAAAACTTCTTCTTCTTTAGTGCTTCTGGTTTTGTGAGGTTGTTGCTTTTCTTTATTTGACCTATTCATTTTATGTTCTTGATTTATTTTCAGTCTAGTTCACATGGTTGCATGCTTGAGTCTATCTAGTATGCAGGAGTATGTTACTATCTCCGAGCTAGGATTCATCACTGGATATTGGGGTGACGAGGTCACTGTTCTTAGATAGTTTCTATGGCTCGTGTGCATGGTTTGCATTACTTTTTTCTTCTCTGTTGTATGTGATCTATTTTATTTTTCATAAAAATAATTAATCCTAGTGGAATTCTTACTATAGAGTAGGACCAAAGGTATAAACCACGTAAATCAACTATTTTCTTTACTTTCACACACATTATTTTTTTGTTCTTTCAACTTTGTTAAAAATGATTCATAAATTCTATTTTGTTTGCTTCAAAAAACTATAAGTGAACCCATTTAGATGTTAATAATCATGGTAATGTCACTGTGTTTCATTATTAGATCCATTGACCTGTGATGATAATTCTCGTGTTTCCTTCTTGATCAGTTGTGTGATCTTCATCCGGAGGCTGACCCTTGTGTTGGTTGTGGTGTGGCGTGGATGTTTCATGAGGTATATAGTGAAATGTACTCTTCACTGACTATTTTTCATGTTTAATTAATTATGATATGCGAGTATTAATTCTAAGGACTTCATCATTGTCTTTGTGTTCTTCCTTGTAGGTGGATCTTATTGCGAGCGTGTGACACTTGAGTTTGAGGTAGGCAGTTCCATCTCTAGCCTATGTTGGATGAAATTTATTGCTTTTGGTTTTGATAAATTGTTTTATAAAATGAAATGAAATGATTTATTTATTTATTTTTATGTGTGTAAATTGGTTTTTGAAAAAATTTGATTTTTCCTTGTTTTGTTAAAAGAAAGGGGTATTTTCAAAGCACTATGAAATTAATTTTTGAAAGTGTTTTCAAAGAATAGTTTTAATAAAATGGTTTAGAAAATTTAGGACATGGGAATTCTTGGGTACTTAGGTGGAAGGTGTATCTTAGGTCCATTATCCATGTATTTTTGGTGGTTCACTCTTGGGGTGTTCCTCTGTACCCTAAGCCCATTGTTTTGGGGACTTGATTGACATTGTTGGGGGAGTCACTCATGGGGTGTTTCTATGATCATTAGGACTGTGTTATGAGGACTTGATTGTGCACTAGTCATTGATTATGATATGAATAGTTTTCTAGATTTACCTATTGCGATCCTTGGCATGATGTTACCTATGCTTTGTCCTATACTATTTTAGCTTGTACTTCCACAAATTTGATATGATATGTGATACATGCTTTGATTTTATTTGACTTATTTGATGTATATGAAATTATTTGAACTAATTTACCCTTTTTATTTTGGAAATGTGTAAAATAGGGGAAAATTAAGTGTTTTACATGTTTTTTATATAAAAAATATTTAACTATTTATCAATTCATGTCCTCTTTAAAGTTGATCACGTTCATATTTTTGTACATAGACTTGATATGGACACCTGGGTGAGATCTTTCTGAGCCTCTTAGCTCACACCTTGTTCACCCCTTTGACGATGTGTATACCTTTGTATGTATTTAACTACAAGAAAAGGAAAGGAGTCATAGTGAGGCAGTGAGGTTTCTGTTAGCTGAGTTTGGGTAACTGGTGGTGATATAGTAGGAGTTTTCCCATGCTATCACATAGAGTAGTCATTTTTTTGTTTTATTTTTCCTTTGATGGTGGACTTGTACTTTGGGATGTTCTGGATGTTTTTGAGTTGTATTATTTTTGTTGTCTTCTTTCAGTTATGACATAAGTTACATCTTATGTTGTTCCTCTCTATTACACACACAAATATATATATATATATATATATGTCATGTTTTTTGCTTTAGTTGGGGATAAATTGTTTCATATGGTTGTTGTTTGATACCCAGCTGCTAGTAGCCAGCACATGGGGATCGGGAACACCCTTCAGGTGTGTGGAAATTTGGGTCGGGTACCATTTTGAGAGGCTATGTGGGTTGGTTTCGTCACAGTTTTTCATTAATGAGGTTCTATCCTCAATAGTCCTTATCTTGGTATGGTTGGTAGACTTGAGATAGGATTTTCGAGACTTGAGAGTTAGGTTACGGTGAGTGCATGGCCGGATCTTTCCATGGTGAGACTCATGTTACCATGATATTTTTGGTTGTGTGCCTCATGTTTTTAGTTCTTGATCTTAATCTATGTTTTTGATCGTGTATTTATGGTTTGAATGATGATTATTTTTTTGTTTTATCATTTATTTTGTTTCAATTTTGTACAATATACCTTCTAGATGTGTTCCATGGATTCTTTAGGAGGGTGCAACAGATGATCCTTAAAAGAATCATCCTATAGGCCAAAATCTAAACGCGGTTACCATGCAAGTAGTTCTTGTAGTCGACCAAAATGTACCACACGTTCAAAACACTGTTTTTGAGGTACAACTAAGAGTTAAAGGTGAAAGGGATCAATCTCAAGAGTTCTTACTTGATAATCCACAATCCTTTAAGGGTATGAATAAAACTAAAGAGGCGAAGGACTAGCTAGATAGAATTGATTAAATCTTGGACTTCCTAGATACACTTGAGAGTATCAAGGTTAAGTGTCAAACATTCAGACTTGAGGGTCCTTGTAAACAATGTTTGGATTCCATGGAACAAGAGGAATGGTTGGTGGGCTTAGACTGGAGGGGTTTCAAGTCTCTCTTCTTCTAGTAGATTTATCATGAGTTTTTTTATGACAATGATGTCTCTGGAGTTCGTCTCTTTACACTAGGGAGAGTGTTCAGTGTCAGTGTATACTAATCAGTTTGCTGATATGGTTCTTTTTTCTTCATAGGTAGTAAAGAATGACCAACTAAAGGCTTAGAAGTACCTGCCGAGTTTGTGACTAGATATCAGTTCATAGGTATTTATGTTTAAGCCTTAAACCTATGCGGAGATGGTAGACATGTAAATGTTGGAGAGATAAATATGACAGACAAGGTTCATTATTCTACTAATTCTCTTCCCCCAAGTGTAAGATTCAGTGGTGTTCAAGGGAAAAAGAGAAAGTGTTAAGATCATTACAGGAGTAGTGGTGGTGGCTCTCAGTGGAATAACTCCTCTACACCTTCAGTTAAAAAAAGTAGTATGCCCTTGGATTACTATTAGCGTGGAAAGTTTAGACACACCCAACACTCTTTTCCATCACCTGTGAAGGTGTGTGACCATTGTGGATGTTATGGTCATCTAAAACGTTTCTATTAGTCAATGTCTATGCTTCTATATAGCCAAGGATCATCGGCGCCAAATGCTACTACAGTGAAACTGGATGCTTCAAAGACTATAGGGATCCAACCATAGGTATCATCAGTGAATCACCATTATCTAGTAGATTATTTTCCAGTAGAGGTAGATGCGGGTCACACGATAGTGATATGTACTACATTTATTGCATCTTTAGTAGCAATTTCTTTATTTGATATTGGTGCTTCCCACTCATTTATATATTTTTGTTTTTTTTGATATACATAAACATCCAACGGACCACATTTTCTTTATCATGGAGTAAGAAACACCTCTTAAAAAGAGGATAGAATACGAGTTTCAGTGTCCCGGTTCTCTATCGATAGCTGATGGGAGTTAGTCCAAGATTTCCTTGTCCTTGATCTAGATTAGTTTGATCTCATCATCAGGATGGATATTCTTGTTCCTCATCATGTGGAGGTATATTGTTATAATTAGAGTGTCTCATTTCTCATGGCTAATAGGATATCTAGGGTGATTCAGTGAGAGTGGGATCTAAGGACTGGTTATACGGGACCTTCTCTTCCAGAGCTCATGAGTTTCTTACTTGTTCTTTAAGTTGAGTCTAATAATATTTATTCTATTTTTGTTATTACTTCCATTGTTTGGGACTTTCATAACCTTTTCCTAGATGATTTATATGGTTTTCCTCTATAAAGGGATGTAGAGTTCACGATTGATCTGGTATCAAGCACGCAACTGATTTTGATACCATCTTAATGTATGTTACCGACAGAGCTAAAAGGGCTCAAGATTTAGTTGGATGACCTGATGAAAAAAGGTTATGTTCATCCTATTATATCTCCAAGGTCTTCCCTAGATCTCTTTTCCAAGAAGGAAGATATATCACTCTAATTTTGTGTGCAATATCAAAAATTGTACTGGGTAACAGTTAATAATAAGTATCCTTTTGATCATGTGGATGATTTGTTTGATAATTTAAATGGGAGAAAGTTGTTTTTGAAGATCATTCATTGGTAGAGTTATCATCAACTCAGATTTCAATAGTCTGATATACCACTGATGGATTTTAGGAGAAGGTATGACGATTATAAATATATTGTGATACTATTTGTTTTGAATAATAATGTTATAGTGTTTATGGATTTTATGAACCAAATATTCCATCAGTATCTCGACACTTTTGAATTAGTGCTCAAAGATGATATCTTGGTTTATTTGACATCCCTACATGGGAACAAGTACTATTTTAGGTCGGTTCTAGATATCCTAAGAAGTAACAATTTGTTTGGAAATCTATCAAAATGATGTTTCTTGATCCAAGGAGTGAAGTTCTCAGGGAATGTGAATTTTGAGAAAGAATTATCAGTTGATCATATGAATGTTAAGGTTAACTTTTCATGGTATGAACCATAAAACGTCTTTGAGATTCAGAGCATCCTTGGTCTTTCTAAATACTACCGAAGGTTCATCAAAGAATTCTCAAAGTTGGCATCACCTTTGACTACTCTTACTAAGAATGGGGTGAAATTAATGTGGGATGAAAAGTTTCAAACTTATTTCAATGGATTGAAATGAATTTTGACATCATCTCTTATTTATATCTTACCTAAGTGCAGTAAGGGGTATGCGGTTTTCTATGATGCTTCTAGAATTGGTTTATGTTGTGTGATTATGAGGGATGATCATGTGGTGGCTTATGGATCTCACCATATTAAACCATATGAGAAGAATTATCCGACTCAGGATTTATTGATTTTTGTGTTTATATAGGAAATCATGTGTTAGAAACACTATCTTTTTGTGAGGAGTTTCACGGTGTTTTTTTATTACAATAGTATATGGTATATCATTTCTAAAATATACATGAATCTCACATAGAGGCAGTGGGTGGAATACTTTTGGATGCTTGAATTCAACATCGCCTACACAACAGGGAAGGGGAATTTCATCGCAGATGCTCTCAGTAGGAAAGTACCAACACATGATGCTTTGGAATTGAATGAAGAGTGAATACATATAGGGATTTTCATGTAGTTTCACTTGGATACTCAAGAGGATGATTCAGGTATGGTTCGAACCAATGTTTAATTATCACCATCGCTTATTAAGTCTATTATGAAGATTAAACATAAGGATGATGAGTTCATAGTGATTAGAGAAACCTGATATGGTGGGGTGACCATTTCTAGTTGGTCTCACTTGTCCGAGAGTATTCTTTATTTTGGGGACCAGTTTTTCATCCCAACATCTGTGAGGAGCTCAGTTTTTTTTACTATTGAAGTTATTCATGGGCCATTCATCAGGGCACTATGAATATGTATTATGGAATGATATGATGATTCTAGTCACTAGGTATGAAGTGTGACATTGTAGATTACCTGTCCCACAATTACACATGCTAAAAGATAATGATAAAGCATCTGAAACCTTCCAGTTCTCTCCAGCCTCTTTTAGTGCTGGTTTTAGAAATAGGAAAAGGTATCTATGGATTATTGGATTTCCATAGAATCCCCAAGGTAGGAATGATATATGGGTTGTGATTGATTGGTTGAAAAAATCAGCTCATTTTGTTTCGATTAGATACACCACTAAAGTTAAAGATCTGGGTAAGATGTATGTGTAGAAGAATGTGAGGTAACACAAGGTTCATATTTCTATTATTTTGGACATAGATATTAGGTTTAATTAAAGGTTTAATAGGATTATCCAAGAGGTAATTGGGACTCAGGTCAGGTTTAGTACAACATACCATCCATAGATAGATGGTCGGAAAAAAATTTTCCATTCAAACCCTGGAGGATATTCTCCATGCCAACATTTTAGATTTTTTGTGGATCATGGGATATCCATCTAAGAATGTTTAAGTTTTATTATAAATTTTTTTATCAGTATTAGATCATAATGAATCCCTTATATCCTTTGTATGGTCACCAATTCATATCACCTCTTTTTTTGGGCAGAGGTGAGAAATGCCTCCTTAGTGGTACTGATTCTTTTTTTAGATATTTATGCAAGGATTTATGATATATGTCATTAATTGTTATAGGTTAGAGTCAACAAATATTGTATATAGATTGGATGTTTCATCATTTGTAGTTTTCCATAGGTGAATGGGTTTTTTAGAAAGTTTCCCCTCG
The DNA here is from genome assembly GCA_963277665.1 of Viscum album. Lineage (NCBI taxonomy): Eukaryota > Viridiplantae > Streptophyta > Magnoliopsida > Santalales > Viscaceae > Viscum > Viscum album. The sequence goes on along the minus strand of OY728131.1, from coordinate 1,219,317,266 downwards.
TTTGGGTCACCGTTGACTTGGAAAATAGGTACAATTGGCTCCGAGTTATGTTAGACCATTTGAGATCACTGAGAATCTTGGGCAGGTTGCTTATCAGTTGGAATTTTTAGTGAAATTGATGGAAATTCATGATTTTTCCACAAATTTCAACCTAGGAAATACCATCCTAATCCCTCTCATGTTTTGAGATATGAATATATTGATTTAGAGATAGAAATTTCTATTATGGAGCATCTAGTGGAGATCGTTAACTCTCATGAGAAATTATTAAATGAGAAGTCAATTTTGTTTGTCAGAGTCTTATAAAGACATGGATCAGATTCTCACAAGACTTATAAGCATGAGTTGTTGATGAGGGAGTAGTGGCGTCATCTCTTTTTCAGAAATCATTCTTCCATAAGAATTATTGGGGATGGAAAGTCTTATGGTGGGGTGTTTGTAACATCTCATTACCTAGTTTCAAGTATTTCTCTTCTCTATTGCCTTTTCCTATTTATTTTGGGTATGTCTTGAGACTCTTGAAGATAGAGAGTATATTATGGGAAAGATTACCTAATGTGAGGGGATGTATTTTTTTGAATTAATAGAATTCATGTATAAATGAACTAAAGGGTTTGCGAGTTCCCCATGAGTTCAGAGAACACCAAAGGTTGTTTGTATTTTTCCCTTGAAAACTAGGATTTTCACTATATTTAGGAGAAATAAATTTCATGTAAAGTGTTTATACATCGTTTATTGTTCACCAGATAGATTTCGTGAATCGATATAAGGGATGAATTTTTCAGGCTGTGAATTTTTATTACAAGATCTGTAATGGTAAAAACCTGGATTTTAATCCTAGGTGATGGAATTTATTTAGCATAAATAGGTTTGATGGATTACATGATGTGAGATGGGATTTCAAGCCATGTAATCTCCAGGATTTGTGTTTTTAGGGTGTTGTATGAGTGACTTGTTCATTCATTCATCTGCAAGCTCTTAGATCTTGACCTAGGATCTATTTTAGGTGATTTTAGAGACCTCTAATCCTTCTAGACCAGTTTTTCCAATGATTGATCTCTTTTGTGGTTACTGTGAATTTATCCTAGTGATTTATCCTTCTATTTATTTATTTTATTTGATCACAGTATCATCGTTGTGTTTCATTATTGGATATGTTGATTAGTGATGATAATTATCATGTTTCCTTCTACATCCATTGTGTGATCTTCCTACAAAGGATGAACCTTATGTTGGTTGTAGTGTGGCATGTGAGTTTCTTAAGGTATATTTTCTTATATCCTCTTATCCAATAATTTTTCTTGTTGTATTGATTCTGAGGTGTTAGGATTAATTCAAGGTCATCTGTTGTCATCTTTTTGTTCTTCCTTGTTGGTGGATCATGTTGCGGGCATGCGTGACCTGATTTTGATATAGTTGGTTCCATCTCTAGCCTAAGTTAATTTAACTGTATTTCTTTGGTTTTGATAAATTATTTTAAAAAATGAAATGACATGACTGACTAATTGATTTGTGTGTGTGTAAATTGGTTTTTAATAAAAGATGGTTTCCCATTATCTTGGTAAAATAAAAGGGTTTCCTCAAAGAAATGTAAAATAGACTTATGAAATGGTTTTCAAAGAATGTTTTTTGATGAAATGGTTTGAAAAATGTATCACATGGGAAGCCTTGGGTACTTTGGGGGAAGGCGAATCTTAAGAACTTTTTCCATGTATTTTTGAAGGTTCACTCATATGATGTACCTTTATTCTCTAGGACCATTATTCTATAGAATTGATTAATATTGTTGGGGGATTAACTCACAAGGTGATTCTATGATCCTTTGGCCTATGTTTTAAGAAATTTATTGTGAACTAGCCATTGATTTTGGTATGAGTATTTTTCTATCCTAACCTATAGTGATCCTTGGAATGATGTTACCTGTACTTTAGATTCAACTGTTTTATCTTGTACTGCAATAGATTTGATATGATACGTGATACATGCTTTGGTTTGATATTAATAAATTGATGTATATGAAATGATTTTAACTGATTCACTTGATTTTTTTTGGAAATGTCGGAAAATGGGGAAATTAAATATTTTTCTATGATTTTGATATAAAAATTATTTAACTGTTTATCATTCCATGTTTTCTTTAAAGTTAATCACGTTAATATTTTTGTACAGAGAATTTATATAGATCATCTGGGCGAGGTCATACATAGACTGTTAGCTAACCCCCTGTGCACCCCTTCAGAGGTGCATAGACCTTTGTATGTCTTTTAATGTAGGGAAAGGTAAGGTGCAACAGTGAGGCAGAAAGGTTTCTGTTATCTGAGTTTGGTTAGCTAGTGGTGAGATTTTGGGAGTTTTCCCATGCTATCACATGGAGTATTCAATATTCTATCTTATTTTTCATTTGATACTAAACTTATACTATGGGATGTTCTGATCGTTTTTAAGTTGTATCTTTTCTATTATCTTCTTTAAGTTATGGAATATTTTATCTATCCTACGGTTCCTCTCTATTATATATATATATATGTGCCTTTTTTTTCTTCAGGTTGGATAAAATCATTCCCTCTGTTTTTTTTATTCCTAGGTGCTAGTCGTCAAACTGTGGGGATCAAGAACACCCTTTGGGCATGTGGAAATTTGGGTCAAGTATGAGTTTGAGAGGATATTTGGGCCATGTTCATCACAAAAGTCATGTAGGTACATTGAGGCATCATCATCATATCATTCTTATAATCACTCTTTCAATCACGCTTACAAATGAAATAACCAACTTGGTCAACTCCAATATAATTCCACAGAGAACATAATCATCACCCAATGCATTAGAGAGCTATGTGGAGCTCATCCATCATCATGAACATTGTTAAAAGACTATAAAATACATAAAGAATATAAAATATTTAATTTACACCATAAAATATCATTAATTATTCCATTTAACACATATATAGAAGCACTTTTGGGCTTCATGTAAAAATAAGGATAAAAATACTTTTTTGGAAAATTATTTAAAAAAAATTCCCACAAAGTTGGGGAACATGAAACTCTTTTAAAAAGTCATGAAAAATTAAAGAGAAATATTATTAAAGAATAATGGTCATGATAGTGAAAAATTATATTTATTCCATATATGGTAAAGAAATATTCCCTTCACACTTGTGTAAAAATTTCAAAAATAACTCATTTTGAAAAAAAATTTAAACACTTATTTCAATTTTTTTTAAAAAAATCAGGAATGGTTGAAAATTATTTTGAAAATAAATTTTATTATATTAGTAACTTAACCAAAACATTTTAAAGAACATAGATATGGAGTAAAAATACAATAAAAACCTTAAAACTATTAAAATATGGTTTTAAATAAAAACCCCTTATGAATTTAGTAAATCTTGAATAAAAAAGAAATTAATGGGAGAACATGAAAAATATCGTTAAAACACTTTAATTTCAGTAAATAAGTGATAAAATACATCTATATGGTAGTATATACACAATACAAATGAAAACATATAGTGAAAATGAAATAAGTCTCAAAGATTGTGAATTGAGATGATAAATCCCTTGCCCCGAGTCTGAATCACTACGCACGTACTTTAACTCATGTATAATAAACTTATATGAATTTTATACTTGTTTAAGAACTTTTTATCAGGTGTATAACCTTATTATTTTCTATTTAATTTAATTTATTACCATTCCTTATATGGTTATTAAATCAGTTGAGTTCATGTAGAATGTTTTGAAGACGTTCAGTTTATAATCACAAAACATATTTAGTGGGTTGACTATGGTCAAAGGGGTCATGTGTAACACCCTAAATTGAATCAACGGGTATAATATATAATACAACATAACCTTAGGTACTCCTCCCCATACACCAAAGTTTGCAACTAACACACATCCAAATACAAGGCATGCAAAATTCCCAATTCAATTCCATGATACAACTAATGGTTCAACTCAATTCGAACAAAAACCATAGAAGAAAAAAATAAAGGGATGTTACATCAATGAAAATACCATAAATGACACATATTCATTGTCATGTGACATCCTCTATAGAATCCAATAAAAATATCCATCATTCTCAGACAATTCCACCAATATTCGCCAGAATTATCATCCAATTCTCTAATCAGGTGCATGCAAAGACCAATAGACGGTCAAGAAGATCAAGGAGAAGAATATCCAAGGAGAATTGAGACAACGTAGAATCAAAAAGTTCAATACATACAATATGGTATCATCCAAAATGATTGAAATAATTATCCACTACTACATGAGGAAGTGAGAGTTATGATTGAAGAAGTACATAGGATATTTCTCGGATTCACCAACATATCTCACATGAATCTATCCCACTTCAAAGGGATATCATGGAGGGAGGAGAAGAGGAACGAATGGATAAAAGTATATATAAAAACATATAAATTGGGATAAATATATATGTAGTCTTGGTTCCCAAAAATACAAAAGGATCGCAATTAAAGTTTGCCTAGTGTGCCACAATGATTGACCCGTGAGCCCTATCGGTTAGCTGGTCTACTACTCACGTGGAACTCCGGATCAAGTTTTCTGATTTAGATGATTGTGTTACATCATGGTTCTATAATCTACCAAATATTAACCATAAAATAATTATCATTTAATACAATTTTATAACCATCCGTGAATGAAAAACATGAAAAACGAATCACATCACTTCATGGAGGTGGTAGTTCATATATATACATGAGCGATGCTATTATTTTTCAACAAATGGAAGGGTAAGAAGGTAAGTAACATATTATATTTTAAGAATTATAATAATGTCATTAATATTATATATATTCATTAAATCCATAATTATGACCATACTTATGATGTGGTGATGAAAAATGAAATACATCATTTCATATTAGTAGTAATCCATACGTACACAAGAGAGATGTTTTCATTTCCCACAAGATGGAAAAGAGACGAAAAAAGGATATACCATAATCATAATAACATTTTAATACACGTAAGATACGAATTTTATTATTTTATAATGGTTAAATAAGATTAAAATGTGGTAAAAAAATAAATTAACTTGAAATAAGTTGGTTATGACTAATACCTTCTCCTTAGACATCTCCATTTAAAATACAAATTAATCTTTCTTGAATTATTATTTTTAGAAGACCAAGACCTCTTGGTAGTATGAATGGATTTTGGAGAGATATTTATGTATGTATTGGCTAATATAGAGTTCTCACATTATGGGATAAAGAGAGAAGAGGAGGTTCCCTTTTACAAGTGAGGGGAGTGACACACTTGTAATTATTCTATACTTTTAAATATTATAAATTTATTACTCTTGGTAATTTGGATTAAAAACAATACAATTTTTAATATTAGTTGATAATGGTAGAAATTAAATCATTCAATAATATTTATGATAAAAGTTTATGGCCTTATCCAAAATATATAATTTAATCAACATGATTTACCCTTTACCCTAGTGACACATTTTTGCTATGATTACTATTCATAATGACCAAAAATGAAATTGATCTCATTAATATATTTTAAATCTTAATTCAAAATATGGAATCCATTTTTAAATATTAAATAATATAATTGATATAAATTTCTTTTAATATAAGTTCTCAAAACAAAATGAAAAATTAGTTTTTAGAAAATTGGTGTTTTAAAAATAAAAATGAACTTATACCAAAATAAAATATAATGTTGATTCCTATAAAATTATTTATATTAGGTTATTAAAATATATATTATGTTACTTTAAAACAAAATATAGAAAATAATTTCACTTTTATATCACTTTATTTAAATAAAACAAATGATAGTTTTGTAAAAATTGAAAATTTTCACTATTTTCTTAAAAATCCATATTTTAATAAAAATTTAAAAAATCCACCATATTATAAAATGGACATGATAATATCAAAATTTCATTATATTTTATCCATTTAAATTTCTAAAATTTAGAAATTTAACTTTTAAATAAAACCATATAATAACTGGAAAATACTGTAGTTAGAATAAAATAATTTATTTTTCAATTAAAAAATCACATAAATGTAATGTCCCATATTTTTTATGTAATTTTTTTTAAAATAATATGGGATTATTTATAGACTAAGCGCTAAGATGAAATGTGATTCTGAGGCCCGTGGTGCCCATGACAAATGTGCTATAAGTTTTTAAGTTTATTAAAAATAGTGCATGTGTGTGGTTTTAGTAACTTCTAAACGGGGGCCTAGATAGGAAATCCGAGGGCACTGTTGAGCTTAGAATAATGAGTTTACCATAAACAGGGCCTAGCATAGGCTGGCGTGGGTCGGCTACAAAATTTAATTTATGGATGTTTTAAGATAAAAATAAAATATACTTAAAATGTTATTTTATTTTATTTCTTCAACATTAGGGAGTGACTCATCAACACTTATATACGATGACTCAACGATGCTACAACAAATTGTCATGGCATTGCTGAAAAACGTTTAAAACACTGATATGTGTTAACACATTTTTTCCATTAATCCGAGGATAAAGAACAATGTTATAATTCATTATGTATGAGATTTTTTCCAAAGATCTCTAAACTTTCCATGAGTCAAGGAGAAGGAAGCTCTCTCACCAGCGACGATGGTTTGGAGATCAGATCTCAGATCAAGCATTGATGAATGAAAAACACCGACGAATGACGAATTGAGGACGTTTATGGATGGATCACTATCAATGAAAAATTATATCCTTTGAATGATCCTCTTTCTAGGTAGGGGTTTATTTCTTCATGATTCCGTTCCTTGTTCTTGGATCCAACGACAAATGCGGACTAACCCACGAACAGGTTGGTCCGTGGTTCGATCGTTCTTAACATGTGGGATTAAAGGGGATGAATCTTTTTAAGTATTATTTTGTTTCTCCTTCATAATTTTATTGAGATGAATAGAACAAGGCCAACATAAACAAGGCCATGGTCCATTTTAACGATGTTCTTGGTGATTTCTTCTATCCACAGTGTTCTATGCCAGCAAACCTTTGTGGTCATGGCACATTTTTCCAAGAGGTTCTGAACACGGTCGGACCCCTGGAGTGGTAGAGAGAAGGATAGAAGGCCAACATAGTGGAGGATGAGATCCAAGGATCTTAACAGTTCTTCTGAATTTAAATGTAGAGCATCAGGGTGACCATGGTGGGCCCCAGAAGGGGAGCAACCGGCTTGATGACTGGTGGTGGAGGAGCATGCAGTGGCGCGACCACAAGTGGCAATGAGAGCTATGGATAGGGCAGGCCACAGTAGTTCAGAATGAAGACACAGGAAAACGCTGCATTGATGGACTAGCATGTGGTCCCATGGACCACATGCAGGAGGAGAAGCCAACTCGATGGTCGACCGCATTGACCAGGCGGGACACGATAGTTGTAGCGTCCGGGTGGATCAAACTGACCTGCTTGAGTGGGCTGAGCTGGCAGGTTGGGCCAAAAAATGGGATGTGCCTAGCAGGTTGGGTCGACCCAGCGGGTTAGGTTGGCGAGCCCCCGGTTGGGTCGGGTCGGTCTGGCCATGACAGACCGGACCCAGACCCAACCGACCCCTTTTTAGTAAAATGCCCATAACTCTCAAACTATGTGTTCATTTGACAAGATGTTTAAAGATTTGGGACCCTCATGAAGAGAAAGTCATTTTGAAATAATCTATTTAAGTTTTCATGAAGGATAGAGATTGGAATATTGGCTTTAGGAGTAGGTGATTCTAGAATGATAATTCTAAGAGTGAAATCCTGTGACTGGCTATGGAAAAGACATGAAGTTGGTATCCTATGAAGAGGCAGAGTTGGTGTCTGGTGAAGATGCAAAGTTGGTCTCTTGAAAAGATGCGGATTTGGTCTCCTACAAAGATGTAGAGTTGGTATCCTACGAGGGTGCATAGTAGGTCTTCTACGAGGGCATAGAGTAGGTCTCTTACAATGCTGCAGAGTAGGTATCCTATGGAGATGCAGAGTAGGTCTCCAACAAAGACTGTATGTCTCGTTGGATTTGGATATGCCTAAACATTATTAGTATATGTATCATGGTGTGATATGACTGTAGTGACTCTCTTGACTATACTTCTTAGAAGCTATACTTCATGTACCTCTTTGGTAGTATGCCTTGTGTCTTGCTTTGTGGTTTAAGATATCTACTGAGTATTGTTTTACTCACCTCTGCATGGGATTCGCTCACATGTGTCATGTCTTGTGTAGACGATCGAAAGCTTTGATAGAGTCCTTGGTGGACTGGAGACAAGTGGTGCTTTACGGTGACCCGATGAACGTGGTACGATTTAGTAACATCCATGCATCTTATTGTACCTACCCTTCAGGTAAGGTTTTCTATGGATGAGATCCAAAAGATTGAACATTTCTATTTTAGTTGGGCTTGTATTCTGACCTGTTTACTTTATTGTTTTGTAATGTAACTATTAGTGGTTGTCTTAGAAGTATGCATATATGTTTACTTACTATTTTAAGTTCAACACTTTTTCATGGATACATGTACGTGTGTACAGGCACTTAGGCAAATGCCCCCCTTGTGGGATATGCCTACTCAGTGCTAGTCGCTAGCCTCTAGCCTATTAGAGGCGGGATTGGGGTAGTCTTGGCATGGGCCTTGGGGGATGTTTCATGATATAGTGGTATCAAAGGGAGGTTGGTTTTAATTTTGTTTTGGGGAAGCAATATTATGTGTTTTGAATTCGGCTTTCAGGCTAGAGAAACTTGTGTTGGTGCGGTGACTAATGTATCCATACACCAGGACCTTGAATTATACTTTTTGAATCAATACATGAAAAAATTAGTTGTAGGGGAAATCAATGGTTCAGGTATCATACAGGAACTGAGTGTGTTCTAGTGTCCTTATTGAATCATAGTCAACTCACCAAGAATACTCTCTTAACCGTGGTGCATCCTTTTCTATTTTAGGACGCTTCCACATAGATTGCCAGCCGGGATTTCAGGGGTGTGACCATGAGGATGTTCCTTTGATTGATGAGGCATTAGTTTAGGGATAGTTCCTAGAAATACCACCTTCTTGTGGTGTACCATTGATACCACCACCCAATGAGTAGCAGGTCCTACCGGTGTTACTAGTAGAGGATCCACATAGGATCAGTGCATTTCATGAGTTCTAGAGACAGCGAACTCCTAGGTTTTGAGGTGAGACAGATCATTATGTAGTTGAGGATTGTATAGAGGTGGTTATATGTGTTTTCCTCCTTGTTAGGACGCCTCTTGACCAGATGGTGTTCCTAGGAGTGAGTCTTTTAGAGGGCTCGACAGGGAGATGGTGGAGCTTCAGGATCCAGACACATGAGGAGGTAACCTTCTCCTGGAAATAATATGATCATCTCTTTAGGTATTAGTTATTTCCAGTGATGTTACGCTCTATGTGTATATAGGATCTCTTGCATCTATAACAAGGTAGCTAGATGGTGCCAGAGTACTCAACGATATTCACGGATCTTTCTCGCTACTCTACAGACATGGTGCGATGACCATTATTTAGGGCCCGTACCTTCGAGAAGGGACTAATTCGGGAGATCAAGGCATCAATGATATCCCTTAGCATTCCTATTCATGATGGGGTGATAGAGAGATCTCTACTGTTGGAGATATTTCTTGCATAGAAAGAACCGACAATAGGACATTCCACCAGAAATCAGGTGGATGAGTCTTCGGAAGAGGGAAGCTGACCGCTGGCATAAGGGTCCAAGAGGACTAGAAATTCTAGGATATGTACCCAAGACACAAGATTATTGGTGCGGGGCTTCTTGGGTAGATAAAGTTGGCTGACGGAAGGGTTGTGCTACACCTGCGTTGGTCTGGGACATATGGCTAGAGATTGTCTGAACAGCAGTGCGACTAACCAAGAGACGGTCAAGGGACCACTGATGTAGCAGAAGAGGTAGGAAAATGGTATTCCTCCAAGAGGAGGAAGTGGTAGAGGAGTAGGAAGAGAGATAGGATGTGGATGTAGGTTCAAGGAACCACCACCACCACCCCCAGGGGGTTCACCATGAGCTCAGGGAGCTGGTGGACAGGGGTGAGGGTAGCTCCAGGCGATGGAGGCTTAAGATCCTGAGACTCCCAAGATGATTAGAGGTACAATATATGTCTTTTCCACCCTATTTATGGTTTTTATAGACATGGGTTATAGTCAAACTTTCTACACCATGACCCTTATTCGAGACACAAAGATTTCAGTGGAACTGTTGACTTGATCTCTATGCATAGAGACTTCTAAGAGAAGAGATTCAAAGATCACACACTATTGCTGATAGTGTTCCCTTACTCTTGGAGGTGATAGCTTCAGTTGGGATCTCCTAGTGGAAGCATCAAGTCTTTATGACATCATTCTAGGTATGGACTGGTTATCCATATTTCATGCTAAGATCGACTTTTTTAGGTGCACATTGAGGTATGTCTGTGGCGATGGGACCAGGTTTTCCTTTGTCAATGAAATAGAAACACAAGAAGCACATAATGAAATCGAATGTAGGAGGGTGAACCCAATCACACATCATTTGTCTAGAATGACTCTCGATGATGTTGATGAGACAAGTCCTTAGTTTCTTGAAGTGATAGATGAGTACTGGGAAATATTTCAAGAAGATGTTCTAGGACTACCTCCTCCTAAGGATTTAGAGTTATACATTGACCTATACCCTGAGATGAAACCAATATCTACATCATCATATTAGATGGATCTTGCATAGATTCATGAATTAAGGGTATAGTTGGAGGAATTTTAGAGGAAGGGATTCGTGAGACCTTGTGTTTCATTGTGGTCAGCCCCATTATTGTTTCCCAAGAAAGTAGAAGAGATCTTGAGTTTATGTTTTGACTTTAGGAACCAGAATCAGGTGACTGTGAAGAATAAGTATCCACTACCAAGAATTGATGATCTCTTCGATCAGTTGAACGGAGTAAGATGATTCTCTAAGATAGACCTCAGATTAGGCTATCACTAGCTTTAGGTGTAGGATGAGGATATTTCGAAGATGGATTTCAGATGTCTCTATGACCACTATATGTCCTTAGTGATGCTATTTGTTGTGATGAACACCCTAGTAGTGTTCATGGTAATCAATAATAGGATCTTATAGCCTTACCTAGAACAATTTTAAGTGGTATTTATTGATGAAATCTTGGTGTAATCGATGTATGAGGAGGATCAAACAATACACTTGAGGATGGTCCTAGAATTTCTCTAAGAGCACCAGCTTTACAAGAAGCTCTCGAAGTGTCAGTTATAGATATGAGAGGTCCACTTTCTTGGAAACATAATTTTGGAGGATGGAGTTGTAGTATATCCAATGAAGATTGAGTTGGTACTTTCTTGGGAGCTACCCAAGAATGTTATTGAGGTTTGATGTTTCCTTGGGTTGGTTGGATACTATCTGAGGTTAGTGCCCAAATTTTCTAGAGTAGTAAAATCCAAGAAATACTTAAAACAAAAGGGGAAACCTTTTGTATGGATAGAGAAGTTCCAGAAGATATTTTATCAGTTGAGGTAGAGTTTGACGAGTGCTCTCATCCTAATATTTTCAGAGGAGGGTGTTGATTATGTAGTGTTATGTGATGCATTAGAAATTGGGATTTGTTGTGTCTTGATATAGGGGAAAGTAGTTATTGACTATGGTTCATGATAGTTGATACCATATGAGAAAAACTATACAACCCATGATCTGGAGTTGGCGACGGTAGTCTTCGCATTGAAGATATGGTGACACTATCTTATGGGCAAGCAACTTATCATATACTTAGACCAAAAAAGTCTCAAGTATATATTCTCTCAAAAGTATATGAATTTGAGATAGAGGTGTTGGCAAGAGTTTCTCCAGGACTATGACTTTGAGATAGTTTATACTTCTGGGAAGGGTAACGTGGTTGAAGTTACTCTCAGTTAGAGATCGAGTTCAAAACTACTGAAAGAGGCCTCATAGTAGTTGACCTCACTTCATATATCATTTGTGGATGGAGATGGAGCGGCTTCTCACCAGTCGATGGTAGTTACCCCTCTACTCTTATAGTGAGTTAGGGAGGCACAACTCAAAGATACCTACTACGAGACTACACATTCTCATATATCCATAGGGCATGCCCCTGATGGATATTCAAAAGATGGAGAGCACATTGTTATTTTTAGAGGACACACAGTTGTACCCGCGATGTTACGAGAGGAAGTGTTTATGGAGTTCCATACACCCCCTTTTTTAGTACATCCAGGTGTGGAAAAGATTTAACAGGACCTCCGGAATCATTTTTGGTGGCCATGGATGGAGAAGGCAGTGGTAGAGATTGTCTCTAGATTCCTCACTTGTCAGGCAGTGAAGGCTGAGAAACAGGTTCCAGTGGGTACTGTAGCAGCTGGGGTACTGTAGCAGTACTATTCATAGAATGGGCCTTGGTCCAAAAAAGTGGGCCTATGGGCCATGTAATGGGCTAAATTTCCACTGGGCCTTTAGGATATGTAATGGGTCTCCCACTACCTAGTTAAAGATATCTTTGCTTTGATTTAATAATAAATGAGGCTTCAGACCCAACATAAAAAAAACAGGTTCCAGTGGGTCTGAATCAACCCCTTGAGGTGCCAAAGTGGAATTGGGATGGAATATCGATGGAATTTGTGATGGGTATACCACATATGTTTATGGAGAATGATTGTATCTAGGTGATCATTTAATGACTCACTATGTTTTCCCACTTTATAGTGATTTTGAACAGGGTTCAATAGAGATCTTGGGACGCCTCTATATATAGGAGATATTTTGACTCCATGGAGTCCCATCGATGATAGTATCAGATTTTGATGCTAATTTCACTTCTCGTTTGTGGAAGGGATTGTAGGAGGCATTTGGGACTTAGCTACGCTTGACCATAACTTTCCACCTATCTAAATACGACCAGACGGAGTGAACCATTTAGGTCATAGAGGACATGATACGTGCTCGAATCCTTGAATTTGACCACATTTGGGAGGATAACCTTCATCTGGTAAATTTTGTGTACAAAAATAGATAAAAATCCATGATTAGTAGGGCACTATTCGAGGCCTTGTACGGGTGACCCTGTAGGTCAACACATTGCTAGACTTACCCCAGAGAGGCAACACTCATGGGCCTGAAGTTGGTGCAGGCTAATACAGAGAAGGTGTAGTTCATCTAGGAGTGTACGAAGAATGTATAGAGTCACAATAAGTCCTACATTGATAGACGACAATGACCCTTGGAGTTCTAGGAGGGGTACCATTTATTCTTTTGGGTCTCTCCTCAAAGTGGGATAAAGAGATTTGGCAAAGATGGAAAGTTATCTCTGAGGTTAATCAGACCTTTTTTGATACTACATAGAGTGGGAGAGTTGGAATAACACTTGTCTATACCTATAAAGTTAGAGTGGTTTCATGATTCCTTCCATGTATCCTAGTTTAGGAGATATATATATGACCCATCACACGTCATTGACTAGGGTGAGCTGGACGTTAATGATGGGGAGACTTTTACAGAGTTCCCAGTTGAGATCTATAATTGATAGGAGAGGACCCTCCGTGGGCAATTTATTTCTCCAGTGCGTGTTTTGTGGCAACATGAGAATCACTAGAAGAGCACATGGGAGAGGAAGACTCAGATTCATGCTTAGTATCCCCATTTTTTTTGTTTATCCCTATTTTGGATTTCAGATATGTAAATCCCTAAGGTTGGGAGAATGTAGTGTCCCGTATTTTCCATGTAATTTTTTTAAAATTATATGGGATTATTTAGAGACCAATAACTGAGACGACATGTGATTTTTAGGCCTGGGGTTCCCATGATAAATGCTCAAACTGTTTTTATGTTTAATAAAAATAGTGCACCTGTGTGGTTTTAATAACTTCTCAAAAGGTGACTAGATTTGAAATCCAAGGGCATCATTGAACTCAGAACAACATGTTTAACTTAGGTGGGGACTAACATCGGCCAGTGAGGGTCGTCTACAAATGTTAATTTATGGATGTTTTAAGAGAAAAATAAAATATACATAAAAATTTATTTTATTTTATTTCTTCAACATTACACATTGACTCAGCCGCACTACAATGCAGCGATTTAGTGACGCTACAATGAAGCGTTTTTGAAATGTCAAAACACATTTAAAATGATGAAACATATTAACACATTTCCTCTATTAATTAGATGCCAAGGACTAATGTTAAAATTCATTACATTTTATATTTTTTCCCTAGAGCTATGATGTTTCCATGAGGAAAGAAGAAGGAATATCTCTCACCGATGAAGAAGGTTTTGAGATCAGAGCTCAAATCAAGCATTTAAGAATGATGAACTACAACGAATTATAGATCAATGACGTTCATGGACAGATCGCCATCAATGAAAAATTCTCTCCTATGAATAATACTCTTTCCATATAATGGGTTTATTTCTTCATGATTCCTTTCTCCATTCTTGGTTCCAATGACGAACGCGGACCAACCCATGAATAGGTTGATCCAAAATTCAATCGTTCTTGCAGGATTGTTAAAAACGAGGGATTAAATGGGATGAATCTTGTTAAATATTTTTTCCCCTTAATAATTTTTCAAACATGAACAGACCAAGGACAACACAAACAATGACAAGGTCCGTTCTAAGGGTATTCTTGGCGATTTATTCTATCCATGTTCTTAAATTATATGACAGAATACCTTCGTGGTCATAATGCACTTTACTAGGAGGTTATGAACTTGTTCGGACCCCCAGAGTGGTGGAGAGAAAGATCGAAGGCCAATGTAGTGGAGGTCGTGACCCAAGGATCGCAACATTGTTTTTTTGTCTAAAAAAACGGAGCAGTAGAGAAATGATGGTGGCCCACAGAAGGGGATCTAGTGGAGATAGTGTGGCCACATGGTAGCAGGAGGCCACCTCCTTGAGATCAAAAGTGGAGGATCTCACATCGGTGAAGACGTGGGTGGTGACAGGAGCTGTGACCAGGGCAGGCCATAGTGGTGCGGACTAGTGATACGCCAGAGTTCCGCATCGACCAGTTGGCATAGAGCGCATGTAGGAGGAGTGGTAGGCTTGATAGATGGCTACATTGACCAGACAGGTTGTGGTAACCACTACGTCCGGGTGGACAGAAATAGATCGCTCGAGTGGGCCAAGCTGGTGAATGGGCCAGGTCGGTCGGACTGAGTCGGACTGGACCCACACCCAATTGGACCCTTTTTACTAAAATACCCATAACTCTCAAACTGTACATCCTTTTGATGATCTGTTTTTAGCATTGGGACCCTCGTGATGAGGCATCCCTTTTGAAATACTCTTCATGAGTTTTAATGGAGGTTCGTATACAATCTATTGTCTCAGGGAGTAGGTGCTTCCAGAACGAGCGCGCTAAGAGCGATATCCTATGACTGGTTGTGGAAAAGATGTGGAGTTGGACTCCTATGAAGACACGATGTTGGTCTCCTATGAAGAAGCAGATTTGTTTTACTATAAAGGCAAAAATTCAGTCTCTTGTGAGGGCATATATTAGGTCTTCGATGAGGGAGCATATTAGGTCTCCTGCAAGGGCGCGAAGTAGGTCTCTTGTGAGGGTGTAGATTTGGTCTCCTGTGGAGACGCAGATTCGGTCTCCTATAATGATTGTATATCTCGTTGGATTTTGATATGCTTGGAATTTCTTATTATATCTATCCTGGCGTGAGATGACTCTAGTGAATCTATTTAATGTACTTCTTAGAGGCTACACTTCATGTAACTCTTTTGTATTCTGACATGTTTCTTTCTTTGTGGTTCAGGGTCCCTACTGATTATTGTTTTACTCACCCATGAGTGGGCTTCACCCACACGTGTCGTGCTCTGTAAAGATGATCAAAATATTTGATGGAGTCCTTTGTGGGATGGAGACAGTTGGTGCTTCATGTTAAACCGATGAACATGGTACGCTTCAATGATATTCAGGAAGCTTACTTTACCTACCCTTCGGGTATAGTTTTTTGCAGATGAGATCTAGGTGATTGAACGTTTTTGTTTTAGTTGGACTTGTATTCTGGCCCATTTTATTTACTATTTTGTATTGATACTCTCAGTGGTTTTCTTAGTGGAATGTATTTCTGTTTACTCAATATTCTCAGTTTTTAAATTTCTCTTGGAGATGTTTACATGTGTATAGGTACTTAGGAAAATGCCTCCTCTTTGTGGGATATGCCTACTTGGCGCTAGCCACCATCCCCTAGCCTATGAGATGTGGGATTGGGGTATTCATGACACGGGCCTTGGGGGATGGGTCGTGACAATAAAATTATCATAGAGAATATGATTCCATAAAATATAATCATTAATATTATTATGAAATTAAATTTACTTATTATTAATATTCCATGAGTTATCACATCCTTCTCCTTTTAATGAAATTTCATCCTTGAATTTTTATTCATCATTTAAAATGGTAGGTATATTTTTCCCTCATGGATTTTCAGGTTACCATGTCTCTTTCTCAATCATGTGGTTCTTCTAAAAAAAATTTACCAGGAGATTTAACATATTCTGTAACACCTTCTCTCTATAAACTTGATTTTTCAATAAATTTTCCTCATTTGAAAAATTCTCTTCTAACTATACTACCTCAGGGCCCAAAACATGAGATGTATCAGGAACATATTTACATAATGAATAAACTGTAACACATCATGTACCTAAGATAAACTCTGAGGAAAATCTACTTAGTGATGCACTGATCCAAGATTTTATAAAATTTCATGTGTTTTAATAAACCATTGTCTTATCTTTCATTTAATTTTAAAGGGCACAACATATTTGCATAGAGATATTTTATGAAAGACATGATTGCCGACTTCAAATGAAAGGTCTTACCTCCTGCTATATATATATCTTTTAAATTCTCTAAGTATCACTCATGTGACACAAAATTAATTTTACCTTCTCAAACATTTATTTGACTAGTTCTGCTCCAAAAAACTTTCTTTCACCAACTTTATCTGAACATGTTGGAGTCTGACATTGATTTCTATATAATACCTCAAAATTTTCCATTTTTATATTGGAATGAAAAATGCTATTATAAGAAAATACCACTAAAGAAAGATGTTGATCTCAACCTCCATGGTAATCATATGGGAAAACCTACATCATATTCTCTAAAATAGGAATTCTTTACTCTAATGTCCATCAAATTGAGGATAAAAAGATACACTAAAATTTAATTCACTACCCAATGACTTTTGAATCACATTTCTAAAATTTGACTTAAATCTAGGATCACAATCAGACACAATAAAGAAATAAAATCCTTGTTATATGACTATCTACTTAAGATAAATTCTATAAAGTTGATCCAAATACATAGTATATTGAATAGGTATATGATGGATAGATTTAGTCAAATGATAAAAAAAATACCCCAAATCACATTATTACCGCAAGATAAATTTGGAAATACCAACATGAAATCCATGGATATATTCTCCCATTTCCATTTAGGAACTTATAAAGGCTGAAAACACCCCCTTAAGTAGTTGTCACTCAACTTTAAACTATTTAAAAGACAAATAATTCATGGTATAATTAACAATATCCTTCTTTATTCATTCCCACCAATAATATTATTAAAGTTCTATATACATATTATCATTTCTTGGATAAAAAAATAGAGAGATATTCTCTTCTCTTAATAATTATTTCTTCAATTAGGGATCACTTGGAACACACAACCTCTTTCTAAATCTTACACATTATTTGTCAAAAATAAATTCAGGAAACTTAACATTATTAACCAACTATATTCTCTCTTAAAAACCACACTTTTCATTTTGAGCATGCTTAATAATTCCTGACAAGGATGATTTTTTTGACACCTGACCAAAAGAGTGGGAGTTCATTCATGAATAATTTCTAGTCCAAAATTCATTAAATCATTAAATAAAGGATCACATTCCAATAATATAATAACTAATGATGCATTATATTTTTAGTTTAAGACATATACTACCATGATTTCTTTACCTGGATGATTGTGAATTGTAAAATCACGATCTTTTATCAGTTCTAACCATCTTCTCTACCACATGTTCATCTATTTTTGAGTCAATATATACTCTGAACATTTATGATTAGTATATATTTCACATTTTACTCCATAAAAAATATGTATGTACATATTTAAAGAAAAACTACCACAACTAGTTCAAGATCATGCATGGAGAAAATCTATTCATAGATTTTCAAATATCAAGATACATATGAAATTATCCATTCATATTGCATCAATACACAACAAAGTACATTTAAAGAAACATCACTATAGATAACTAAATCACCCTTTATATAATTCAAGGAAAAAAATGGAGAATTAACCAATATTCTATTTTATTCATGAAAACATTCATCACATTCATTTTTCCAGATGAATTTAACTCTTTTTTGAGTCAACATAGTTAGTGGGCTAGATAACAGAGAAAAATTTTCACCAAACCATCTGTAGTAACCCACTAATCTAATAAATCATTGAATCTTAGTGATATTTTTTATGTCTTGTACACTCTTACACCAGTTTAGTTTTAACAGTATAAACAATTATTACATATTTAGGGAAAATATGTCCATGGAATGAAATCTTTTATAACAAAAATTCACTTTACCTTAATTTTATATGCTGATTTTGTTCTTTTAAAGTTAAAAGAATAACACTCATATATCATTATTATTTTTTATCTCTTTCAGAATAAACTATAATATCATCAATAAAAAAACCAAAAATTTATTCAACTACCAACAAAAAAATCTATTCATAAGATCCATGAGTATAATGGGTGAATCTTTTAACCTGAAGGTCTAAAAACTCATAATTCCCATACCTTGTATGAAATATAGTCTTCAGAATGTATTCCTTATTTACTTTCAACTGATGATATCCAGACCTGAGATTAATGTTTGAAAAATACATTGGGCCCTAAATTTGATCACACAAGTCATCTATATGGGAAAACATATACATTTTATTAATAGTAATGTTATTCAGTGATCTATAATAAATTAAAATTATTGTTGAACGAACCTTATTTTTAACAAAGAAAATAGGATAACCCTAAGGTGAACTGTTATGATGAATAAAACCCTTTTCAAGGGACTTTTGAGACTAATTTTACAATTCTAATAACTTTAATGGATCCATTTGATAAGGGGTTTTGAAATTCTATTAGATTATAGAACTATTTTAATAGATAATAACTCCTCCCAATTAGTAATAACACTTATAAAATTATTAGGAAATACATCCTTATATTTATTTACCAGTAGAACCTCACTAATCTGAACAAATTATTCTTTTTCAACAATATTTTTAAGATAACATTAAGTGCCTTCATTAATTATAATCTTATCTTCTTAATATGTTATTATAGGTGTGAATAAATTTTTATATACAAATTCATGCTCACTCTGAAAATTAAATATAAATTCATTATCTTTAAAATATATCATAGCATGATAAAATAAAATCCAATCCATTAGAATAATAAAATCAAACTAAAATATGGGATAGAAAACAAGATTTATAAGAAAAATCATTCTATAAATAATCATATGAAGATCCCTAAAAATCATTTTTGACTTATACTTCTAATGTAAGTTTCTTTGAAAATTTATTTCACTATTTATTAAGGTAAATTTTCAATTTTACCATCAAATTACTTAGAACTAAAAGAATGTGTAGAATTCCAATCAAATTAAAATTTGGCATAAAATGAGTAATCATGTAATGTTAATGTCACTACTTCATTTTATAGTTATGCATTTTCTAAGGTAGCTATAAATAACTTTTCCAAAACCTTCTACTTAAGGTCACAATGATTCCTATCATTCATTATTTTCATATGAAGGACATCAGAATAATGGACCATCTCATTACATTTAAAATGTATCACTAACTGGCTATCCTATTTAATCTTACCAATACTCTGATTCCTTTATTTGAAATCACAATATAAATTTTCTAACACAACACATCAATAAAAAATTTCTATATTTCATAAAACACTACCTATAATGCTTCTTACCACACTTATCACAATAGGGAAATTTATAACTCTTACCTTAAGATTTATTGAACATATTCTTTCTCATTTTTTTCCACATAGACCACTTCTTGTATTTATTGTTATAAAAGAAAAATTACTCTATCTCAAACTTCTTATCACTTCATAAAACATTCACATTTATTTTAAATTTAGTAGAGGGACAAGATATTCAAAAACATGGTTTCAATCTTGAATAAAACAAGTAAATGTTTCTATCATTGTCCTGAAAAAAATTTGCTGTATAATTGGAAAATATTGTAAAATTAGATTAGTTGGAAGAAACAGAGTCCTCCTTATTTTTCTTTAGTTTCAAAAATTTTATTTCCATAATAATTCTAAAAAACAGAGGAAAATACCTCTCAAGGAAAATAACATTAAATACCTTCCACACTATGGTATCAATCTCATATTTATCAATGGTATTATTAATAGGAGACCACCACCAATTGAATTCACCTTCAAGATGATAAATGTCAAGAATTTACTTTTAATAATTAGAAAAACCCAAATCCTTGAATATAATTTATAGAGTATTGGTGTATCCTTTGGTTACCACTAAATCTGAGGTTCTACTAAAATCCAAAGGGTTATATTTCATGACATGCTCCATTATAGATATGTTTCTATGTGGAGAGTTCAATCATTATCTAGAATGGGTACCAACATTAATAGCATGTTTCAACTAATTTAACATAGCTAAAAACTCTTCTATTCCAATTACGATTTCTACTTTATTTACCATGTTTACTTTGTGGAAAGCCATTTCTAAACAGGCACTGATTATATTAAGAACCATTTAAATCCTCAATTTTTTATTAAGATAATGTAAAAAATAGATTAAAATCCATTAAAATTATTTTATTAAAAACATTCTAACTTGTAATGTTATCCAAATCATTCCTTTGATACAGACTATAACACCTTGTAACATAATAAACCCATAATTACATGATTTATAAAAAGGATTTCACTTTTATAAATTTAAATGATTATTTTATTTTAGAGTTTTATGGAATTAGGAAAAATACTGGTATATAAAACCCTTATAATAAAAAGTTGAAACTTCTACTCAATATCCATTTTCCCCTAAAAACAATGTACTTAAATTCAAACAGTTGTTTCATTAAAAAAAGAACTCACTTATTTAAATATTAATCCTCATAGAGAAAATTTATAACTTTATATAGTTACTAATCATCCTTATGCATTGTGAAAAATATTTAAAAACTTGGCATGAATACAAAAATCATAGTAAATGATACAAAAATAATGAAACCCATTGGTGAATTTTGAAAATCATGTAATCCCATAATAATTTTTTTTTCATTTTTTACTTCATAAAATTTAAGATAAAATATTTATTTTACTACACATGAAATAAGTTTCATTTACCAAATATTTGAAAAAAACATCTCATAAGTAATCTTAAAGAAAGAATCATAATAATGAGGGATTATTATAAAACATGGGTACTCCTGGAAACATTTTTATTGATAAAACATACTTTTCACCATTAAAAGGGGTATAAAGATTCCTATAAACATATGCTCATTATATTAACATATTAAATCCAAATAATTCCATGAAAACAAATTTACAATCATAAAAAATTTATACAGGTACCTTGGGACATCATATTAATATCAAACCTATAATCACTTTTATAATAACTCTTAAAAATGTAATAACCTACTCTCTTAATTCTAATATAATTCCCTGGAGAACATAATCATTACCTAATACATTGTAGAGCTATATTGGGCTTATCCATCATGATGGAAAATTTAAAAGGAACACAAAATAAATAAAATACATATAATATTAAATTTACATCATAAGATCTCAAATTATTCCATTTAACACATATATAGAATCACTTTTGGTCTTCATGTAAGAATAAGGATAAAAATAATTTTTTTTGAAATATCTTGAAATAAAAATTCATAGAAGAATGGGAAATATGATATGATTATGAAAAAATGAAAAATTAAAGAGCTATATTATTAAAGAATAATGTTTATGATTCTGGTAAATTCCACTCATGATGTATATGTTAAAAAAATATTCCTTTCACACTTGTGTAAATATGTAAAAAATAATCCGTTTAGAAAAAGATTAAATGTATTCCTTTAAAAACTTCATAAAAAGGAAAAAATGGTTTAAAATGAATTCTATCATGTAATTAATTATATTAATATCATACTTGAAACATTTTAAATAACATTTATATTTACTAAAAAGAGAATAAAAAACATTAAAACTTTTAAAATAAGGTTTTAATGAAAATCCCTATACGACTTTACTAACTTTTGAATCAAAAAATTAATGAAGGATAAAACATGAAAATGATATTTACACCACATAGATTTAATTTAATTAGTGATACAATACAATAATATTTTAGTATATACAGCACATGAAATAAAACGCGTTGTGAAAATTGCATAAGTCTCAATGAAAGTTAATTGAGATGAGGAATCTCTTAAATCGAGTCTATGTCACCTCATACAAACTTTAACTCATGTATAATAAAGTTATATTAATTTTATAATTTCTTAATACCATTTATCAATTGTAATAACATATTTTTATCCATTTTATTTTATTTAATACCATATATTATATAGTTATTCAACCACTTAAGTTCATGTTATATGTTTTTAGGACGTTCAGTTCATAATTGCAAACCAACTTTGGTGGGTTAACCATGATCAAATATGTCATTATTAAATAATATTTATAACATTAACAACTATATGATTATAATTCTTTACAATTTTAGAACCATTAATGGAAGGTGTATAGGAAAAATGAATCACATCGCTTCATGAAGGTGATAGTGCACACGTACGCATGAGCGACATTATCATTTTTAATGAATAGAATGGTAAGAAGGTAAGTAATATATTATATTTAAAAAATCATAATTTTCATGAATATCATATATATTCTTGAAATACATCATAATAACCATCCTTGTGAGGTGGTGATGAAAAACAAAACACATCATTTCAGGGAGGTGGTAATCCACACATATGCACGAGTGATGTTTTCATTTCCCAAGGGATAGAAAAAAAATGAAAAAGGGTTGTAAAATAATCATAATAACATTTAATTATATTTAATATACTAATGTTAATATTTTATCATGGTTAAATATGATTTTAACAAGGTATAAGAAGAATAAAAATTGAAATATTTCATTTAGAACGTATACCTTCTCTACATATATCTACCTTCATATGACACCATAATCCCTCTAGGATTGGAATTTTGAGATGAACAAGAACTTCAATACATGGGGAGGGATTTTGGTGATAAATTTATTTAGGGATATTTTGATATATCATTCTTAAAATATGTAAGGAATAAAGGATAGGGGTTACCCTTTTAAAAGTTAGGGGTGTGATACACTAGTAATTTTTATAAAATTTTTAATATTATAAATGTATTAATCTTAGAAAAGTGGATAAAAAACTATAAAATTATGAATATTTTATGTGGGTTTAATTAAAATCATAAAATAATATTTAATATGTAATTTTATGTCAATTTCACAAAGTATTTACCTTAATTTTCCTCATTTATCCTTATCTACGGTGATAGATTTTTTCCATTGTTATTGTTCATAATAACTGAAAATTAAATTGAGCTCATAAGTAAATTTTAACCACCTAATTAAAAACATGGAATCCATTTTTAAATATTAAATTTTTATAAGTGGAATAAATTTATATTATTATAAGCGAGAATAACACAATAAAAAATATTTTTTAAGAAAATTGCATTTTTAAGAATCAAAATAAACTTATACTAGAGTCAAATATAATATTGATTACTATATAATAATTTAGATCATTTTTAATAAAATGGATTTTTTTTTACTTTAAACCCATATAAAATTTATAATGGGTCTTTTAAATTATTTTATTTAATGAAAATAAATTATACTTTTTAAAAAAATTGGCATTTTCATTATTCACTAATAAATCAATTTTTTTTAAAAACCCCAAAAAATATACCCTAATATATATATGATATGATTATATGAAAATTTAAATCCATTTAATCCATTTCAATTTACAAAATTTATAAATTTAACTTTAAAATAAATCTATATAATATATAGAAAACACAATAGTTATAATAAAACTATTTCTTTTTTGATTGAAAAATTTATTAACATTATCCTAGTGAATATGTATACATAAAATATGATCATGAATATTATTAATATGTTAAATTTATTTATTATTACTATTACCTAGGTTTTCACATTCTTCCCCTCTTAAGTAAATTTAATCCTTACAATTTTATTCATCACTTAAATAAGAAGAGATATTTTTCCCACATAGACATTTTAGGTTCCCATGTGGCTTACTCAATAATGTGGTTCTTTCAAAAAACATTAACCATGAAAGTTAAATTATTCCACAAAACCTACTCTTTATGATCTATAATTTGAATGGTATTTTCGTCCTAAGAAAAATTCTTTTCCAACTGTACTATCTCATGTCATAAAACATGGGACGCATCTGGTATATATTTCCTTAACAATGAAACATGAAACACATCATGTTCCTGAGATAAAATTGGTGTCAAGAATACTTGTTATTAAATAGATCCCACATTTTATATAATTTCATATGGTCCAATAAACCATGTTTTTAACTTTTCTTTCTTTCTAAAACACATAACACTTTTATAAAGAGATATATTAAGAAATAAATGATTACTTACCTCAAAAAGGCCTTTCCTCCTATTATCTCCATAGATCTTCTAACTTTTCCAAGATTCCCCATGATCTACTAAATCATGTTTACCTTCTTAACTATTTATTCTACTAGTTACATTCCCAACTATTGATACTAAGATGTGTTGATCAACAGTTGAAAAGAAATACAAATTTTTAGGTGTTATATTTTATTGTTAATTAATAAATCACATGAAAATATTGGGTTTCTAGATGACGAATACCAAATAGATAAATCTAACAATTATTAGTTGAGGCTTGTAGTATGAGTGATTGGACAAAACATGGGAGAAAGTCATGTTTAAAAGTTTCAAAAGTATATCATACTGAGTTTTATAAACAAAAAAAATGGGGAAGTGCTTTGTTGATGCCTAAATTATTGAACATAAAAAAATTATAATGAATTAATGATTTTATCTTAAGTTTATTAAAGGAATATGATGACAAAACATGATGGAATTTTTTTTGGATAATGTTATAAATATAGGTTTAGTGGAACGAGTTGATCATACAAGGCTGTCTTGGATGAAGAGAAAGTTGGATGAACATTCATAAGTCCATAGGATAAAGAATGTGTGTGGAGTCATCAGACAGAAGTTTCTGAGTGGAAACATAAAAAATATATTTATGAGTGAAGTCTTCATAAAAATTAACTCAAATATCTCCAACTAACTAAAAAATTAAAATATTACTAAATAATAAAAATATAAATTCTATCAAACAGATTGGATCTAGAAATATTACTATAGCGAGAGGAGAGCATTGACTATCAAATGAATATAGTGAAATGTAAGTGATAAATATTCCTTGCTTTTTATAACCACAATAACTTTATTTCTAGTGGATTTGTGGTATTGTATTATTTCTAAACCATGCTAAGGACTAGATACTCTTATTGCGTAGAAAACCTTATAAATTATTAGGTTCCTATTGGGTACAATTTTGTGTTCCTTTTAGAAGAGTAAATTATCTTCAACTAGTGGAAAATGTTTTTTAAAGAATAAAACATAAAAATAAATACCATTTTTTCACCCCACTCTCAGTGGTTACATAAATATTGATGGGTCCATTAAATTGGTATCAGAGCTAGGTTCATTTATCAAATCATTTTTGTGTGAATTTTGAAGAAAAATAAGGCTGATATGGATGTTAAAAACTCAATTAATAATAAGGGTATTCCTATATTTGATGGGAAAAATATTCATATATATAAGATAAAAACTCTACCCTATCTGTCATCAAATGGATATGAAATTATTGAAGGTGAAATATATAGTTTCACACCTCTTATTGAGGGTTCTCCCTTAATAGGTACCAATAAGAATAATTTGGATAATGATGTATGTTCTTGAAATTATACACTTTAATCCCTATCTAAATGAGAATTTTTGAAATTTAAATGGATTTGAACAACTAAAGGCATTTGGGAAATGTTGGAAAATATTTATGAATTAAATATAAAAGTAAATAATGAAAAGTTACATATCTTGATATTAAAGTACAAATATCTCAAAATGGGTGATATTGAATCTGTTAGTGAATTATTTAAAAGGTTAAATGACATTGAAAGCACCATAAGACGTTTCAGTAAGAATTTATAATATTAAACTATTATTGAAAAAATTATCAGAACAATTCCTTATAGACTTGATATCAAGGTATCATATTTAGAAGATAAATATATTGAAATTATTTATCTAGACGATATAACTAGAATTCTAATCACATATGAAATTATAAGAGAAAATACTATTAACAATAATGAAAATGTTGATCATGAAATATATTTCAAAACCATGAATCAAGGAAATCCTAATAAAGTTACCAAAGAATAAATTAATGACTTTGACATTGAATATGAAGTAAAATATTTAATTAATTCATGTATTTATGGTTTAAAAAGGCTAGAAGATGCACATGTAAGGATAAAGTAAAGTTACCACTAAAGTGCTTTAGTTTCAGATCCATTGTACATTTCAATGAAAATTTTCCAAAACTAAAGGATGATGAAGATAGTGATGAAGAAGGTGAAAATTCATGAATACCTCTGAAGAATAAGATAGAAAAATCAAATTATTATTCAATAAGAAAATATAAAACGTTCTCTAAATATAAAAATAGTTTTTTTCCAAGTGTGAGGATGATGATGGTAGTTAATTTGAATCTGAAAATTATAGTGATGATGGTGATAAGAAGTTTCTAATTACAAAGGAAAATGATGATAATTTTACTTGTGATGAAAGAAGTAATCATAAGAAGAAGAGGAGGAAATTGAAAAATAATTTACACTTAAAATATAATTGAATGAATTCATTTTCAATATTGTTAATCTTTAAATATATGATGAGAAGTTTAAGAAATAAGATCTACTAGAAAATAATTAGGAATCAACTCCTAAAAAAATTAGATTGATAAATATATTGTTGATCTGAAGAAGTTATTTGATGAAAAAAAAACCTAAACCTCAAAATTGAAGAAAAGATAAAGGTCAAGGAAAAATAATTTGATCTTGTTCAAAAGAAACTTGTTAAAGCTGATCAAAAAATAAAAAACTTCCAAAAATCATTTTTCGAAGTTGGTGAAATTTAAAATAAATAAAAAACTCATAAGGATTAATAAAGATCATCCTTAGAGGTTAAAAACAATGTTGAAAATGTTCAAAAAAATAACAAGTCAAGTGGACTATGTATATTTCTAAAATAAAAGAGGTCAATTTTTTTAAAAACTTCTAAGGAATAAAAATTTGAGGGAAAAATATTATAGTTAGAGACTCTTTTGATGTTGAGAAGAAGTATAATCCAAATAAGAATAAGTTATAAACCTCCAAAAATTTTGGTTCTCAAAAGGGTCTAAGGTTTTTGGTCATAAAGGTGTTAAAAAACTAGTACACAGTTATGGAAAACATGCAATTTATAGAGTAAAATATGATTTCTATGGATAATGTTGGTACTGTAGAGGATTTGAGTATAAAATGAAAATGTTTTGGTTTAATTTGTAACAATATGATTAATCCTATAGGTATTAGTGGTAATGTTTTATGGGGAGTCAACACACTCCAAGAATAAAACCTAAAAAATATGGTATGAAAATTGAAAATAGATTTAAACCTCTATAAATATTTTGTAAAATATGTGATAATCTTGGAAATCATGATAAAGTATTCCTTTTCATTGTAAAAAATCAATACAAATTATATAAAATTATCAAAATCTGCATGTGATGTAAGAGAAAGGTAAAGAGTATGCCTCAGTCTTTGAAACTGCTCTCAAGGTTACAAAAGAAGAACAACCATGGATATTGGATATTGGGTGTTTTTCATATATAAATGGATTTTTGAAAATGATAAAGAATGTGAAAGATTATAAATAAGGGACAATAAATTTTGAAAATGGTGAGTCCCTTAGAATCAAAGACATTGGACCTATTATTATTGAAAAATAAAAAATAAATTCCAAAAGATTCTTATTTGTTAATGGATATAAATAAAACTTGTCTTGTGATTCAAAGCTCTATGATGAATTAAATGATTTTTTAGAATATATATTTTATTTCATAAAAATATTGAAGATGATGAGGTTTTAATAACAGGAAAATGAATCAATGGAAATTTGATTCAGGTTGGAGATTCCCAAGGTTCATTATATCTGAGCATGATAGAAGAAAATTAGTTATAACATAACTGGCTTGAAAATATGGTTCAGAAGAATATGAAAAATATGAAAAATATAGAAATTATTCATGATTTAATTAATATGATAATAAGAAGAAATTTGTGTTTTCTTATATTTCATAAATGGATGATTTTGAATTTAGTACATAAGAGGGTTGGAATACAAAAAAGTCACCCCTTAGACATAATTGATTTTGTCATATGTGGGCCCATGAGAATGAAATAAAAAATAAAGATATGTACTTTATTTCCTTTATTTATGATTTAAATTGCATTAAATGTATCATGTTTTTAAAACATAAATAAGTGGCCCTCAAAATGTTTAAGAGTTTTTGGAGAAGTGCTAAAAAATAATTTGGATATTCAGAGAAGGATGTTTGAACTGATATCAATACTGAATACATAAGTGGAGATTTTAAACATTATCTTAGAAATAATGTAATTCATCAAGAACATAGTTCACTAAAAACACCATTACATAATGGTATTTCTGAAATAAATAATAAAAGTTTGGTTGAGATAGCTAAAACTATACTAATTGAACATGAAAATTATTGATTCATTCAAGGACAAGCTATTGGAGTAGTGTTTTAAATTAAGAATAATTATTTATATTTTCCAAACTCTCATTTTACTCATTCAGATATGTGTTATAAAGAGAACATATCTTTGAAACACTTATGGGTGTTTGGAATTACCTACATCATCAAGGTTAAAGGTGAGAATGGAAAGTTTGATCAAAGTGGTGTTGATGGTATTTTTATTGTATACCCACCTATTAATAGAGGATATAGGTATTTTACTAAAAAAACTATAAGTATTTTTTAACTATGAAGATGTGAAAGTGAAAAAACATTCTAATATAAAGGGTTTATGGTCAGTTGGATATATTATAGGAAGTGAAGATTGAGTTTTTGTTAAATAAAATGAAAATGTTTTTTTATAGAAGTGATGATATAGAAGCTGTACATGATGAAGATATTTATTTATCCATTTCAAGATATGATGGGAATGTGATTTTATCGAATCCAAGTAAGATTAAATATGTGGTGGTCTAAAATATCATTTGAGATTAATGAAAAAAATTTCAAACCAAAAGAACATTGAGGATAGTTTCACATACCACTGTTTTTTCAAAAGTTGAGCTGATAAATATGGAAAAAGATTTAGAGAATAAAGAGTGTATTAATGTAATGAATAATGAATTGAAATATATTTTAAAAATACTATGTGGGAACTTATACCAAAACCATAAAATAAAATTTTTATTGTAACAATGTGTGTCTTTTAGAACAATTTGAGTGAAAATTGTAGTGTTAAGAAACAGGGAAAGAGTTGTTTATAAAAGATGGGGTGATAAAGAGATCTCTACTATTAGAGATATTTCGTGCATAGAAACAACCGACAATAGGATATTCCACCAGACATCAGGTGGATGAGTCTTCAGAAGAGGGAAGCTGACCGCTGGCATAAGGGTCCAAGAGGACTAGAAATTCTAGGATATGTACCCAAGACACAAGATTAGTGGTGCAGGGCTTCTAGGGTAGAGAAAGTTGGATGACTAAAGGGTTGTGCTGCACCGGCGTTGGTCAGGGACATATGGCTAGAGATTGTCTGACCAGCAGTGCGACTAACCAAGAGACGGTCAAGGGACCACCGATGTAGCAGAAGAGGTAGGAAAATTGTATTCCTCCAAGAGGAGGAAGTGGTAGAGGAGTAGGAAGAGAGATAGGATGTGGATGTAGGTTCAAGGAACCACCACCACCACCCCCAGGGGGTTCACCATGAGCTCAGGGAGCTGGTGGACAGGGGTGAGGGAAGCTCCAGGCAATGGAGGCTTAAGATCCCGAGACTCCCGAGATGATTAGAGGTATAATATATGTCTTTTCCACCCTATTTATGATTTTTAGAGACATGGGTTCTAGTCAAACTTTCTTCACCACGACCCCTATTCAAGACACAAAGATACCAGTGGAACTTTTGACTTGATCTCTATGCTTAGAGACTTTTAAGAGAAGAGATTCAATGATCACACACTGTTGATTATAGTGTTCCCTTACTCTTGGAGGTGATAGTTTCAGTTGGGATCTCCTAGTGGAAGCATCAAGGCATTATGACATCATTCTAGGTATGGACTGGTTATCCATATTTCATGCTAAGATCGACTTTTTTAGGTGCACATTGAGGTATGTCTATGGCGATGGGACCAGGTTTTCCTTTGTCAATGAAAGAGAAACACAAGAAGCACATAATGAAATCGAATGTAGGTGGGTGAACCCAATCACACATCATTTGTCTAGAATGACTCTCGATGATGTTGATGAGACAAGTCCTTAGTTTCTTGAAGAGATAGATGAGTACTGGGAAATATTTCAAGAAGATGTTCTAGGACTACCTCCTACTAAGGATTTAGAATTATACATTGACCTATACCCTGAGATGAAACCAATATCTACATCATCATATTAGATGGCTCTTGCAAAGATTCATGAATTAAGGGTATAGTTGGAGGAATTTTAGAGGAAGGGCTTCGTGAGACCTAGTGTTTCACTATGGTCATCCCCATTATTGTTTCCCAAGAAAGTAGAAGAGATCTTGAGTTTATGTTTTGACTTTAGGAACTTGAATCAGGTGACTGTGAAGAATAAGTATCCACTACCAAGAATTGATGATCTCTTCGATCAGTTGAAGGGAGTAAGATGATTCTCTAAGATAGACCTCATATTAGTCTATCACCAGCTTTAGGTGTAGGATGAGGACATTTCGAAGATGGATTTCAAATGTCTCTACGACCACTATGTGTCCTTAGTGATGCTATTTGTTGTGATGAACACCCTAGTAGTGTTGATGGTAATCAAGAATAGGATCTTATAGCCTTACCTAGAACAATTTTAAGTGGTATTTATTGATGGAATCTTGGTGTAATCTATGTCTGAGGAGGATCAAACAATACACTTGGGGATGGTCCTAGAATTTCTGTAAGAGCACCAGCTTTACAAGAAGCTCTCGAAGTGTCAGTTATAGATATGAGAGGTCCACATTCTAGGAAACATAATTTTGGAGGATGGAGTTGTAGTATATCCAATGAAGATTGAGTTGGTACTTTCCTAGGAGCCACCCAAGAATTTTATTGAGGTGTGAAGTTTCCTTGGGTTGGCTGGATACTATCTGAGGTTTGTGCCCAACTTTTCTAGAGTAGTAGAATCCAAGAAATCCTTGAAACAAAAGGGGAAACCTTTTGTATGGATGGAGAAGTTCCAGAAGATATTTTAGAATTTGAGGTAGAGTTTGATGAGTGCTCTCATCCTATGATTTTCAGAGGAGGGTGTTGAGTATGTAGTGTTATGTGATTCATTAAGAATTGGGATTAGTTGTGTCTTGATGTAGGGGAAATCAGTTATTGACTTTGGTTCATGATAGTTGATACCATATGAGAAAAACTATACAACCCATGATCTGGAGTTGGCGACGGTAGTCTTCGCATTGAAGATATGGTGACACTATCTTATGGGAAAGCAATTTATCATATACTTAGACCAAATAAGTCTCAAGTATATATTCTCTCAAAAGTTTATGAATTTGAGATAGAGGTGTTGGCAAGAGTTTCTCCAGGACTATGACTTTGAGATAGTTTATACTTCTGGGAAGGGTAACGTGGTTGAAGTTGCTCTCAGTTAGAGATCGAGTTCAAAACTACTGAAAGAGGCCTCATAGTAGTTGACCTCACTTCACATATCCTTTGTGGATGGAGATAGAGCGGCTTCTCACCGGTCGATGGTAGTTACCCCTCCACTCTTATAGTGAGTTAGGGAGGCACAACTCGAAGATACCTACTACGAGACTACACATTCTCATATATCCACAGGGCATGCCCCTGATGGATATTCAAAATATGGAGAGCACATTGTTATTTTTAGAGGGCACACAATTGTACCAGCGATGTTACGAGAGGAAGTGTTTATGGAGTTCCATACGTCCCCTTTTTTAGTACATCCATGTGTGGAAAAGATTTAACAGGACCTCCGGGATCATTTTTGGTGGCCAAGGATGGAGAAGGAAGTGGTAGAGATTGTCTCTAGATGCCTCACTTGTCAGGCAGTGAAGGCTGAGCAACAGGTTCCAGTGGGTACTGTAGAAGCTGGGTACTGTAGCAGTACTATTCACAGAATGGGCCTTGGTCCAAAAAAGTGGGCCTATGGGCCATGTAATGGGCTAAATTTCCACTGGGCCTTTAGGATATGAAATGGGTCTCCCTCTACCTAGTTAAAGATATCTTTTCTTTGATTTAATAATAAATGAGGCTTCAGACCCAACATAAAAAAAACAGGTTCCAGTGGGTCTGAATCAACCCCTTGAGGTGCCAGTGTGGAATTGGGATGGAATATCGATGGAATTTGTGATGGGTATACCACATATGTTTATGGAGAATGATTGTATCTAGGTGATCATTTAATGACTCACTATGTTGGCCTACTTCCTAGTGATTTAGGAATAGGGTTCAATAGAGAGCTTGGGGCGCCTCTATATATAGGAGATATTTTGACTCCATGGAGTCCCATCGATGATAGTCACAGATTTTGATGCTAATTTCACTTCTCGGTTGTGGAAGGGATTGTAGGAGGCATTTGGGACTTAGCTACACTTGACCATAACTTTCCACCTGTATAAATATGACAAGACGGAGTGAACCATTCAGGTCATAGAGGACATGATACGTGCTCTCATCCTTGAATTTGACCACATTTGGGAGGATCACCTACATCTGGTGAAGTTTGTGTACAAAAATAGATAAAAATCCATGATTAGTATGGCACTATTCGAGGCCTTGTACAGGTGACCCTGTAGGTCACCAA
This sequence comes from Viscum album, assembly GCA_963277665.1. NCBI lineage: Eukaryota > Viridiplantae > Streptophyta > Magnoliopsida > Santalales > Viscaceae > Viscum > Viscum album. The sequence goes on along the minus strand of OY728131.1, from coordinate 1,219,283,890 downwards.
ATTGCTGGACTTACCCCAGAGAGGCAACACTCATGGGCCTGAAGTTGGTGCAGGATAATACAGAGAAGGTGTAGTTCATCTAGGAGTGTATGAAGAATGTAAAGATTCATCATAAGTCCTACATTGATAGACGACAAATACCCTTGGAGTTCTAGGAGGGGTACCATTTATTCTTTTGGGTCTCTCCTCAAAGTGGGATAAAGAGATTTAGAAAAGTTGGAAAGTTATCTTTGAGGTTAATCAGACCTTTTTTGATACAACATAAAGTGGGAGAGTTGGAATAACACTTGTATCTACCTATAAAGTTAGAGTGGGTTCATTATTCCTTCCACATATCCTAGTTTAGGAGATATATATATGACCCATCACACGTCATTGACTAGGGTGAGCTGGACGTTGATGACGGGGAGACTTTTGCGGAGTTCCCAGTTGAGATCTAGAATTGATAGGAGAGGACCCTCTGTGGGCAATTTATTTCTCTAGTGCGTGTTTTGTGGCTACATGAGAATCACTAGAAGAGAACATGGGAGAGGAAGACTCAGATTCATGCTCAGTATCCCCATTTTTTTTGTTTATCCCTATTTTGGATTTCAGATATGTAAATCCCTAAGGTTGGGAGAATGTAGTGTCCCGTATTTTCCATGTAATTTTTTTTTAAAATTATATGGGATTATTTAGAGACCAATAACTGAGACGAAATGTGATTTTTAGGCCCGGGGTTCCCATGATAAATGCTCAAACTATTTTTATGTTTAATAAAAATAGTGCACCTGTGCGGTTTTAATAACTTCTAAAAAGGTTCCTAGATCAGAAATCCATGGGCATCATTGAACTCAGAACAACATGTTTAACTTAGGTGGGGCCTAACATTGGCTAGTGAGGGTCGACTACAAATGTTAATTTATGGATTCTTTAAGAGAAAAATAAAATATACATAAAAATTTATTTTATTTTATTTCTTCAACATTACACAGTGACTCAGTCGCACTACAATGCAACGATTTAGTGACGCTACAATGCATCGTTTTTGAAATGTCAAAACACATTTAAAATGATGAAACATATTAACACATTGCCTCTATTAATTAGATGCCAGGGACTAATGTTAAAATTCATTACATTTTAGATTTTTTCCCTATAGCCCTGAAGTTTCCATAATGAAAGAAGAAGAAATATCTCTCACCGATAAGAAGGTTTAGAGATCAGAGCTCAAATCAAGCATTGACGAATGATGAACTACAACGAATGAAGGATCAATGACGTTCATGGATAGATCACCATCAATGAAAAATTCTCTCCTATGACTAATACTCTTTCATATATTGGGTTTATTTCTTCATGATTCCTTTCTCCATTCTTGGTTCCAATGACGAACGTGGACCAACCCATGAATAGGATGATCCAAAATTCAATCGTTCTTGTAGGATTGTTAAAAATGAGGGATTAAATGGGACGAATCTTGTTAAATATTTTTTTTCTCCTTAATAATTTTTCAAACATGAATAGACCAAGGACAACACAAAAAATGACAAGGTCCGTTCTAAGGGTATTCTTGGTGATTTATTCTATCCATGTTCTTAAATTATACGATGGAAAACCTTCGTGGTCATAATGCATTTTACTAGGAGGTTCTGAAATTGTTTGGACCCCCAGAGTGGTGGAGAGAAAGATCGAAGGCCAATGCAGTGGAGGTCGCGACCCAAGGATCGCAACATTGTTTTTTGTTTAAAAAAATGGAGCAGTATAGAAATGATGGTGGCCCACAGAAGGGGAGCTAGTGGAGATAGTGTGGCCACCTAGTAGCAGGAGGCCACTGACTTGAGATCAAAAGTGGAGGATCTCACGGCGGTGAAGACGTGGGTGGTGACAGGAGCTGTGACCAGGGCGGGCCGTAGTGGTGCAGACTGGTGATACGCCAGAGTGCCGCATCGACCAGTTGGAATACAATCCCACAGACCGCATGTAGGAGGAGTGGTCGGCTCGATGGATGGCTACATTGACCAGACAAGAAGCGGTACCCACTACGTCCGTGTGGACAGAAATAGATCGCTCGAGTGGGCCAAGCAGGCGAACGGCCCAGGTCGGTCGGACTGAGTCGGACTGGACAAACACCCAATTGGCCCCTTTTTACTAAAATACCCATAACTCTCAAACTGTACATCCTTTTGACGATTTGTTTTTAGCATTGGGACCCTCTTGATGAGGCATTCCTTTTGAAATACTCTTCATGAGTTTTAATGGAGGTTCGTATACAAACTATTGTCTCAGGGAATAGGTGCTTCCAGAACGAGCGCACTAAGAGCGATATCCTATGACTAGTTGTGGAAAAGATGTGGAGTTGGACTCCTATGAAGACACAGAGTTGGTATCCTATGAAGAAACAGATTTGTTTTACTATAAAGACAAAAATTCAGTCTCTTGTGAGGGAATATATTAGGTCTCCGATGAGGGATCATATTAGGTCTCCTGCAAGGGCACAAAGTAGGTCTCCTGTGAGGGTGTAGAGTTGGTCTCCTGTGGAGACGCAGATTCTGTCTCCTATGATGATTGTATATCTCGTTGGATTTTGATATGCTTGGAATTTCTTATTATATGTATCCTGGTGTGAGATGACTCTAGTGAATCTATTTAATGTACTTCTTAGAGGCTACACTTCATGTAACTCTTTTGTATTCTGACATGTTTCTTTCTTTGTGGTTCAGGGTCCCTACTGATTATTGTTTTACTCACCCATGAGTGGGATTCACCCACACGTGTCGTGCTCTGTAAAGATGATCAAAATATTTGATGGAGTCCTTTGTGGGATGGAGACAGGTGGTGCTTCAAGTTAAACCGATGAACATGGTACGCTTCAATGATATTCCAGAATCTTACTTTACCTACCCTTCAGGTATAGTTTTTTGCAGCTGAGATCCAGGTGATTGATCTTTTTTTAGTTTTACATGTATTCTGGCCCGTTTTATTTACTACTTTGTATTCTTACTCTCGGTGGTTGTCTTAGTGGAATGTATTTCCATTTACTCAATATTCTCAGTTTATAAATTTCTCTTGGAGATGTTTACATGTGTATAGGTACTTAGTAAAATGCCTCCTCTTTGTGGGATATGCCTACTTGGTGCTAGTCACCATCCCCTAGCCTATGAGATGTGGGATTGGGGTAGTCATGACACGGGCCCTGGGGGATGGGTCGTGATAATAAAATTATCATAGAGAATATGAATCCATAAAATATAATCATTTATATTATTAAGAAATTAAATTTATTTATTATTAATATTCCATGGGTTATCAAATCCTTCTCCTCTTAAAGAAATTTCATCCTTGAATTTTTATTCATCATTTAAATTGGTAGGGATATTTTTTCTTCATGGCTTTTCAAGTTACCATGTCTCTTTCTCAATTATGTGGTTCTTCTAAAAAAAATTTACCAGGAGATTTAACATATTCTGTAACACCTTCTCTATATGAACATGATTTTTCACTAAATTTTCCTCATTTGAAAAATTCTTTTCTAACTATACTACCTCAGGGCCCAAAACATGAGATGTATCGGGAACATATTTACATAATGAATAAACTTTAAACACATCATGTACCTAAGATAAACTCTGAGGAAAATCTACTTAGTGACGCACTGATCCAAGATTTTATAAAATTTCATATGTTTTAATAAACCATTGTCTTATCTTTCATTTCATTTTAAAGGGCACAACATATTTGCATGGAGATATTTTAAGAAAGGAATGATTGCCGACTTCAAATGAAAGGTCTTACCTCCTGCTATATATATCTTTTACATTCTCTAAGTATCACTCATGTGACACAAAATTAATTTTACCTTCTCAAACATTTATTTGACTAGTTCTGCTCCAAAAAACATTCTTTCACCAACTTTATCTGAACATGTTGGAGTCTGACATTGATTTCTATATAATACCTCAAAATTTTCCATTTTTATATTGGAATGAAAAATGTTATTATAAGAAAATACCACTAAAGATAGATGTTGATCTCAACCTCCATGGTAATCATATGGGAAAAACTACATCATATTCTCTAAAATAGGAATTTTTTACTCTAATGTCCATCAAATTGAGGATAAAAAGATGCACTAAAATTTAATTCACTACCCAATGACTTCTGAATCACATTCCTAAAATTTGACTTAAATCTAGGATCACAATCAGATACAATAGAGAAATAAAATCCTTGTAATATAACTATCTACTTAAGATAAATTCTTTAAAGTTTATCCAAATACATAGTATATTGAATAGGTATATGATGGATAGATTTAGTCAAATGATAAAAAAATACCCCAAATCACATTATTACCACAAGATGAATTTGGAAATACCAACATGAAATCCATGGATATATTCTCCCATTTCCATTTAGGAACTTATAAAGGCTGAAAAACCCCCTTAAGTAGTTGTCACTAAACTTTAAACTATTTAAAAGACAAATAATTCATGGTATAATTAACAATATCCTTCTTTATTAATTCCCACCAATAATATTATTAAAGTTCTATATACATATTATCATTTCTTGGATAAAAAAATTGAGAGATATTCTCTTCTCTTAATAATTATTTCTTCAATTAGGGATCACTCTGAACACACAACCTCTTTCTAAATCTTACACATTATTTGTCAAAAATAAATTCAGGAAACTTAACATTATTAACCAACTATATTCTCTCTTAAAAACCACACTATTCATTTTGAGCATGCTTAATTATTCCTGACAAGGATGATTTTATTGACACCTGACCAAAAGAGTGGGAGTTCATTCATGCATAATTTCTAGTCCAAAATTCATTAAATCATTAAATAAAGGATCACATTCCAATTATAGAATAACTAATGATTCATTATATATTTAGTTTAAGACATATACTACCATGATTTATTTACCTGGATGATAGTGAATTGTGAAACCACGATCTTTTATCAGTTCTAACCATCTTCTCTACCACATTTTCATCTATTTTTGAGTCAATATATACTCTGAACATTTATGATTAGTATATATTTGACATTTTACTCCATAAAAAATATGTATGTAGATATTTAAAGAAAAACTACCACAACTAGTTCAAGATCATGCGTGGGGAAAATCTATTCATGGATTTTCAAATAGCAAGATACATATGAAATTATCCATTCATATTGCATCAATACACAACCAAATACATTTAAAGAAACATCAATATAGATAATGAAATCACCCTTTATATAAGTCAAGGAAAAAATTTGAGAATTAACCAATATTCTGTTTTATTCATGAAAACATTCATCACATTCATTTTTTCAGATGAATTTAATTCTTTTTTGAGTCAACTTAGTTAGTGGGCTAGATAACAGAGAAAAATTTTCACCAAACCATATGTAGTAACCCACTAATCCAATAAATCATTGAATCTTAGTTATATTTTTATGTCTTATACACTCTTACACTAGTTTAGTTTTAGCAGTATAAACAATTATTACATATTTAGAGAAAATATGTCCATGGAATGAAATTTTTTATAATAAAAAATCACTTTACCATAATTTTATATGCTGATTTTTTTCTTTTAAAGTTAAAATAATAACACTCATATATCGTTATTATTTTTTATCTCTTTCAGAATAAACCAGAATATCATCAATAAAAAAACCAAAAATTTATTCAACTACCAACAAAAAAATCTATTCATAAGATCCATGAGTATAATGGGTGAATCTTTTAACCTGAAGGTCTACAAAATCGTAATTGCAATACCTTGTATGAAATATAGTCTTCAGAATGTATTCCTTATTTACTTTCAACTGATGATATCCAGACCTGAGATTAATGTTTGAAAAATACATTGCGCCCTAAATTTGATCACACAAGTCATATATATGGGAAAACATATACTTTTTATTAACAGTAATGTTATTCAGTGATCTATAATGAATTAAAAGTATTTTTGAACAAACCTTATTTTTAACAAAGAAAATAGGATAACCCTAAGGTGAACTATTATGATGAATAAAACCCTTTACAAGGTACTTTTGAAACTAATTTTTCAATTCCAATAACTTTAATGGATCCATTTGATAAGGGGTTTTAAAATTATATTACATTATAGAACTATTTTAATAGTTAATAACTCCTCCCAATTAGTAATAACACTTAGAAAATTATTAGGAAATACATCCTTATATTTATTTACCATTAAAACCTCACTAATCTGAACAAATTATTATTTTTCAAAAATATTTTTAAGATAACATTAAGTGCCTTCATTAATTATTATCTTATATTCTTAATATGTTATTATAGGTGTGAATAAATTTTTATATACAAATTAATGCTCACTCTGAAAATTAAATATAAATTCATTATCTTTAAAATATATCATAGCATGATAAAATAAAATCCAATCCATAAGAATAATAAAATCAAACTAAAATATGGGATAGAAAACAAGATTTATAGGAAAAATAATTCTATAAATAATCATATGAAGATCCCTAAAAATCAATTTTGACTTATACTTCTAATTTGAGTTTTTTTTGAAAATTTATTTTACTATTTATTAAGGTTAATTTTCAATTTTACCATCAAATTACTTAGAAATAAAAGAATGTGTAGAATTCCAATCAAATTAAAATTTGGAATAAAATGAGTAATCAAGTTATGTTAATGTCACTACTTCATTTTATATTTATGCATTTTCTAAGGTAGTTGTAAATAACTTTTCCAAAACCTTCTGCTTAAGGTCTCAATGATTCCCGTCATTCATTATTTTCATATGAAACACATCAGAATAATGGACCATCTCATTACATTTAAAATGTATCACTAACTGGCTATCCTATTTAATCTTACCCATACCCGGATTCCTTTATTTGAAATCACAATCTAAATTTTCTGACACACCACATCAATAAAAAATTTCTATATTTCATAAAACACTACCTATAATGCTTCTTACCACACTTATCACAATAGGGAAATTTATAACTCTTACCTTAAGATTTATTAAACATATTCTTTCTCATTTTTTTCCACATGGACCACTTCTTGTATTTATTGTTGTAAAAGACAAATTATTCTATCTCAAACTTCTTATCACTTCATAAAACATTCACATTTATTTTAAATTTAGTAGAGGGACAAGATATTCAAAAACATGGTTTCAATCGTGAATAAAATAAGTAAAATTTTCTATCATTATCCTATATAAAATTTGCCGTATAACTTAAAAATATTGTAAAATTAGATTAGTTGGAAGAAACAGAGTCCTCATCATTTTTCTTTAGTTTCAAAAATTTCATTTCCATAATAATTCTAAAAAACATAGGAAAATACCTCTCAAGGAAAATAACATTAAATACCATCCACACTATGGTATCAATCTCATATTTATCAATGGTATTATTAATAGGAGACCACCACCAATTGAATTCACCTTCAAGATGATAAATGTCAAGAATTTACTTTTAAAAATTAGAAAAACCCAAATCCTTGAATATAATTTATAGAGTATTGGTGTATCCTTTGGTTACCACTGAATATGAGGTTCCACTAAAATCCAAAGGGTTATATTTCATGACATGCCCCATTATAGATATGTTTCTATGTGGAGAGATAAATCATTATCTACAATGGGTACCAATATTAATAGCATGTTTCAACAAATTTAACATAGCTAAAAACTGTTTTGTTCCAATTACAATTTCTACTTTATTTACCATGTTTACTTTGAGGAAAGCCATTCCTAAACAGGCACTAATTAGATTAAGAAACATTTAAATCCTAAATGTTTTATTAAGATAATGTAAAACATAGATTAAAATCCATTAAAATTATTTTATAAAAAACTTTCAAACTTATAATGTTATCCAAATCATTCCTTTGATACAAACTATAACACCTTGGAACATAATCAAACCATAATTACATGATTTATAAAAAGGATTTCACTTTTATAAATTTAAACGATTATTTTATTTTATAGTTTTATGGAATTAATAAAAATACTAGTATATAAAACCCTTATAATAAAAAGTGGAAACTACTACTCAATATCCATTTTCCCCTAAAAACAAGATACTTAAATTCAAACTGTTATTTCATTAAAAAAAGAACTCACTTATTTAAATATTAATCATCATAGAGAAAATTTATAACTTTATATAGTTACTAATCATCCTTATGCACTATGAAATATATTTAAAAACTTGGCATGAATACAAAAATCATAGTAAAGGATACAAAAATAATGAAACCCATTGGTGAATTTTGAAAATCATGTACTCCCATAATAATTTTTTTTTTCATTTTTTAATTCCTAAAATTTAAGATAAAATATTTATTTTACTACACATGAAATAAGTTTCATTTCCCTAATATTTGAAAAAAACATCTCATTAGTAATCTTAAAGGAAGATTCATAATAATGAGGGATTCTTATAAAACATGGGTACTCATGGAAACATTTTTATTGATAAAACATACTTTTCACCATTAAAAGGGGTATAATGTTTCCTAAACATATGCTCATTATCTTACCATATTAAATTCAAATAATTCCATGAAAACTAATTTACAATCATAAAATATTTATACAGGTACCTTGGTACATCATCTTAATATCAAACCTATAATCACTCTTATAATAACTCTTAAAAATGTAATAACCTACTCTCTTAATTCTAATATAATTCCCTGGAGAACATAATCATTACCTAATACATTATAGAGCTATATTGGGCTTATCCATCATGATGGAAAATATAAAAGGAACAAAAAATATATAAAATACATATAATATTAAATTTACATCATAAGATCTCAAATTATTCTATTTAACACATATATAGAATCACTTTTGGTCTTCATGTAAGAATAAGGATAATTTTTTTTGAAATATCTTGAAATAAAAATTCTTAGAAGAATGGGAAATATGATATGATTATGAAAAAATGAAAAATAAAAGAGCTATATTATTAAAGAATAATCTTTATGATGGTGGTAAATTCCACTCATGATGTATATGTTAAAAAAATATTCCTTTCACACTTGTGTAAATATGTAAAAAATAATCCGTTCAGAAAAAGATTAAATGTATTCTCCTAAAAACTTCATAAAAAGTAAAAAATGGTTTAAAATGAATTCTAACATATAATTAATTATATTAATATCATACTTGAAACATTTTAAATAACATTTATATTTAGTAAAAAGAGAATAAAAAACTTTAAAACTTTTAAAATAAGGATTTAATTAAAATCCCTATACGACTTTACTAACTTTTGAATCAAAAAAGGAATGAAGGATAAAACATGAAAATGATATTTACACCACCTAGATTTAATTTAATTAGTGATACAATACAATAATGTTTTAGTATATACAACACATGAAATAAAAAGCATTGTAAAAATTGCATAAGTCTCATAGAAAGTTAATTGAGATGAGGAATCTCTTAAATCGAGTCTGTGTCACCACATACAAACTTTAACTCATGTATAATAAAGTTATATTAATTTTATAATTTCTTAATACCATTTATTATTTGTAATAACATATTTTTATCCATTTTATTTTATTTAATACCATATATTATATAGTTATTCAACCAGTTAAGTTCATGTTATATGTTTTTAGGACGTTCAGTTCATAATTGCAAACCAACTTTGGTGGGTTAACCATGGTCAAATTTTTCATTATTAAATAATATTTATAATATTAACAACTATATGATTATAATTATTTACAATTTTAGAACCATTAATGGAAGGTGTATAGGAAAAAAGAATCACATCGCTTCATGAAGGTGATAGTGCACACGTACGCATGAACGACATTATCATTTTCTAATGAATAGAATGGTAAGAAGGTAAGTAATATATTATATTTAAAAAATCATAATTTTCATGAATATCATATATATTCTTGAAATACATCATAATAACCATCCTTTTAAGGTGGTGATGAAAAACAAAACACATCATTTCAGGGAGGTCGTAATCCACACATATGCACGAGTGATGTTTTCATTTCCCAAGGGATAGAAAAAAAATGAAAAAGGGTTGTAAAATAATCATAATAACATTTATTTATATTTAATATACTAATGTTAATATTTTATCATGGTTAAATATTATTTTAATGAGGTATAAGAAGAATAAAAATTGAAATATTTCATTTAGAATGTATTCCTTCTCTACATATATCTACCTTCATATGACACCATAATCCTTCTAAGATTGGAATTTTGAGATGAAAAATAACTTCAATACATGGGGAGGGATTTTGGTGATAAATTTATTTAGGGATATTTTGATATATCATTCTTAAAATATGTATGGAATAAAGGATAGGGGTTACCCTTTTAAAAGTTAGGGGTGTGATACACTAGTAATTTTTATAAAATTTTTAATATTATAAATGTATTAATCTTAGAAAAGTGGATAAAAAACTATGAAATTATGAATATTTTATGAGGGTTTAATTAAAATCTTAAAATAATATTTAATATGTAATTTTATGGCCATTTCACAAAGTATTTACCTTAATTTTCCTCATTTATCCTTATCTATGGTGATAAATTTTTACCATTGTTATTATTCATAATATCTGAAAATGAAATTGACCTCATAAGTAAATTTTAACCACCTAATTAAAAACATGGAATCCATTTTTAAATATTAAATTTTTATAAGTGTCATAAATTTATATTATTATAAGCGAGAATAACACAATAAAAAATATTTTTTAAAAAAATTGTATTTTTAAGAATCAAAATAAACTTATACTAGAGTCAAATATAATATTGATTACTATATAATAATTTAGATCATTTTTAATAAAATGGAATTTGTTTTACTTTAAACCCATATAAAATCTATAATGGGTCTTTTAATTTATTTTATTTAATGAAAATAAATTATACTTTTTAAAAAAATGGCATTTTCAATATTCACTAATAAATCAATTTTTTTCAAAAAACCCCAAAAAATATACCCTAATATATATATGATATGATTATATGAAAATTTAAATCCATTTAATCCATTTAAATTTACCAAATTTATAAATTTAACTTTAAAATAAAGCTATATAATATATAGAAAACACAATAGTTATAATAAAACTATTTCTTTTTTGATTGAAAAATTTATTAACATTATCCTAGTGAATATGTATACATAAAATATGATCATGAATATTATTAATATGTTAAATTTATTTATTATTACTATTACCTAGGTTTTCACATTCTTCCCCTCTTAAGTAAATTTAATCCTTACAATTTTATTCATCATTTAAATAAGAAGAGATATTTTTCCCACATAGACATTTTAGGTTCCCATGTGGCTTACTCAATAATGTGATTCTTTCAAAAAACTTTATCCATGAAAGTTAAATTATTCCACAAAACCTACTCTTTATGACCTATAATTTGAATGGTATTTTCATCCTAAGAAAAATTCTTTTCCAACTGTACTATCTCATGTCTTAAAACATGGGAGGCATCTGGTATATATTTCCTTAACAATGAAACACGAAACACATCATGTTCCTGAGATAAAATTGGTGTCAAGAATACTTGTTATTAAATAGATCCCACATTTTATATAATTTCATATGGTCCTATAAACCGTGTTCTTAACTTTTCTTTCTTTCTAAAACACATAACACTTTTATAAGGAGATATATTAAGAAAGAAATGATTACTTACCTCAAAAAGGCCTTTCCTCCTATTATCTCCATAGATCTTCTAACTTTTCCTAGATTCCCCATGATATACTAAATCATATTTACCTTCTTAACTATTTATTCTAATAGTTACATTCCCAACTATTGATACTAAGATGTGTTGATCAACGGTTGAAAAGAAATACAAATTTTTAGGTGTTATATTTTATTGTTAATTAATAAATCACATGAAAATATTGGGTTTCTAGATGACGAATACCAAATAGAGAAATCTATGAATAATTAGTTGAGTCTAGTAGTATGAGTGATTGGACAAAACATGGGAGAAAGTCATGTTTAAAAGTTTCAAAAGTATATCATACTGAGTTTTATAAACAAAAAAAATGAGGAAATGCTTTGTGGATGTATAAATTATTGAACATACAAAATTATAATGAATTCATGATTTTAGCTTAAGTTTATTAAAGGAGTATGATGAAAAAACATGATGGAACATTTTTTTGGATAATGTTATAAATACAGGTTTAGTAGACCGAGATGATCATACAAGGCTGTATCGGATGAAGAGAAAATTGGATGAACATTCATAAGTCCATAGGATGAAGAATGTGTGTGGAGACATCAGACAGATGTTTCTGAGTGGAAACATAAAAAAAATATTTATTAGTGAAGTCTTCCTAAAAATTAACTCAAATATCTCCAACTAACTAAAACATTAAAAGATTACTAAATAATAAAAATATAAATTCTATCAAACAGATTGGATCTAGAAATATTAATATAGTGAGAGGATAGCATGCACTATCAAATGAATATAGTGAAATGTAAGTGATAAATATTTTTTTCTTTTTATAACCACAATAACTTTATTTCTAGTGGATTTGTGGTATTGAATAATTTCTAAACCATTCTAAGGACTAGCTACTCTTATTGAGTCGAAAACCTTATAAATTATTAGGTTCCTATTGGGTACAATTTTGTGTTCTTTTTAGAAGAGTAAATTATCTTCAACTAGTGGACAAGGTTTTTTAAAGAATAAAACATAAAAATAAATACCATTGGTTCACCCCACTCTCAGTGGTTACATAGATATTGATGGGTCCATTAAATTGGTATCAGAGCTATGTTCATTTATCAAATCGTTTTTGTGTGAATTTTCAAGAAAAATAAGGCTGATATGGATGTTAAAAACTCAATTAATAATAAGGTTATTCCTATATTTTATGGAAAAAACATTCATATATTTAAGAGAAAAACTCTACCCTATCCGTCATCAAATGGATATGAAATTATTGAAGGTCAAATATATAGTTTCACACCTCTTATTGAGGGTGCTCCCTTAATGGGTACCAATAAGAATAATTTGGATAATGATGTATGTTCTTGAAATTATACACTTTAATCCCTATCTAAATGAGAATTTTTGAAATTTAAATGGATTTGAACAACTAAAGGCATTTGGGAAATGTTGAAAAATATTTATGAATTAAATATAAAAGTAAATAATGAAAAGTTACATATCTTGATATTAAAGTAAAAATATCTCAAAATGGGTGATATTGAATCTGTTAGTGAATTATTTAAAAGGTTAAATGACATTGAAAGAACCATAATACGTTTTAGTAAAAATTTGTAATATTAAACTATTATTGAAAAAATTATCAGAACAATTCCTTATAGATTTGATATCAAGGTATCATATTTAGAAGATAAATATATTGAAATTATTTATCTGGATGATATACCTAGAATTCTCATCACATATGAAATTATAAGAGAAAATACTATTAATAATAAAGAAAATGTTGATCATGAAATATATTTCAAAACCATGAATCAAGGAAATCCTAATAAAGTTACCAAAGAATAATTAAATGACTTTGACATTGAATATGAAGTAAAATATTTAATTAATTCATGTATTTATGGTTTAAAAAGGCTAGAAGATGCACATGTAAGGATAAAGTAATGTTACCACTAAAGTGCTTTAGTTTCAGATCCTTTGTACATTTCAATGAAAATTTTCCAAAACTAAAGGATGATGAAGATAGTGATGAAGAAGGTGAAAAATCATGAATACCTCTGAAGAATAAGATAGAAAAATCAAAGTATTATTCAATAAGAAAATATAAAACGTTCCCTAAATATAAAAATAGTTTTTTTCCAAGTGTGAGGATGATGATGATAGTTAAGTTGAATCTGAAAATTATAGTGATGATGGTGCTAAGAAGTTTCTAATTACAAAGGAAAATGATGATAATTTTACTTATGATGAAAGAAGTAATCATAAGAAGAAGAGGAGGAAATTGAAAAAGAATTTAAACTTAAAATATAATTGAATGATTTCATTTTCAATATTGTTAATCTTTAAAGATATGATGAGAAGTTTAAGAAATAATATCTACTAGAAAATAATTAGGAATCAACTCCTAAAAAAATTAGATTGATAAATATATTGATGATCTGAAGAATTTATTTGATGAAAAGAAAAACCTAAACCTCAAAATTGAAGAAAAGATAAAGGTCAAGGGAAAATAATTTGATCTTGTACAAAAGAAACTTGTTAAAGCTTATCAAGGAATAAAAAACTTCCAAAAATAATTTTTCGAAGTTGTTGAAATTTAAAAGAAATAAAAAACTCATAAGGATTAATAAAGATCATCATTATAGGTAAAAAACAATGTTGAAAATGTTCAAAAAAATAACAAGTCAAGAGGACTATGTATATTTCTAAAATAAAAGAGGTCAATTTTTTTAAAAACTTCTAAGGAATAAAAATTTGAAGGAAAAATTTTATAGTTAGAGACTCTGTTGATGTTGAGAATAAGTATAATCCAAATAAGAATAAGTTATAAACCTCCAAAAATTTTGTTTCTCAAAAGGGTCTAAGGTTTTTGGTCATAAAGGTGTTAAAAAACTAGTACACAGTTATGGAAAACTTGCAATTTATAGAGTAAAATATGATTTCTATGGATAATGTTGATATTGTGGAGGATTTGAGTATAAAATGAAAATGTTTTCGTTTAATGGGAAACAATATGATTAATCCTATAGGTATTAGTGGTAAAGTTTTATGGGGAGTCAACACACTCCAAGAATAAAACCTACAAAATATGGTATGAAAATTGAAAATAGATTTAAACCTCTATAAAAATTTTGTAAAATATATGATAATCTTGGAAATCTTGATAAAGGATTCCTTTTCATTGTAACAAATCAATACAAATTATATAAAAATATCAAAATATGCATGTGAAGTAAGAGAAAGGTAAAGAGAATGCTTCAGTCATTGAAACTGCTCTCAAGGTTTCAAAAGAAGAAAAACCATGGATATTGGATATTGGGTGTTTTTTATATATAAATGGTTTTTTGAAAATGATAAATAATGTGAAAGATTATAAATAAGGGACAATAAATTTTGAAAATGGTGAGTCCCTTAGAATCAAAGACATTGGACCTATTATTATTGAAAAATAAATAATAAATTCCAAAAGATTCTTATTTGTTAATGGATATAAATAAAACTTGTCTTGTGTTTCAAAGCTCTATGATGAATTAAATGATTTTTTTAGAATATATATTTTCTTTCATAAAAATATTGAAGATGATGAGGTTCTAATAACAGGAAAATGAATCAATGGAAATTTGTTTCAGGTTGGAGATTCCCAAGGTTCATTATATCTGATCATGATAGAAGAAAATTAGTTATAACATAACTGGCTTGAAAATATGTTTCAGAAGAATATGAAAAATATGAAAAATATAGAAATTATTCATGATTTAATTAATATGATAATAAGAAGAAATTTGTGTTTTCTTATATTTCATAAATGGATGATTTTGAATTTAGTACATAAGAGGGTTGGAATACCAAAAAGTCACCCCTTAGACATAATTGATTTTGTCAAATGTGGGCCCATGAGAATGAAATAAAAAATAAAGATAAGTACTTTATTTCCTTTATTTATGATTTAAATTGCATTAAATGTATCATGTTTTTAAAACATAAATAAGTGGCTCTAAGAATGTTTAAGAGTTTCTGGAGAAGTGCTAAAAAATAATTTGGATATTCAGAGATGGATGTTTGAACTGATATCAATACTGAATACACAAGTGGAGATTTTAAACATTATCTTGGAAGTAATGTAATTCATCAAGAACATAGTTCACTAAAAACTCCATTACATAATGGTATTTCTGAAATAACTAATAAAAGTTTGGTTGAGATAGCTAAAACTATACTAATTGAACATGACAATTATTGATTCATTCAAGGACAAGCTATTGGAGTAGTGTTTTAAATTAAGAATAATTATTTATATTTTACAAACTCTCATTTTACTCATTCAGATATGTGTTATAAAGAGAAAATATCTTTGAAACACTTATGGGTGTTTGGAATTACCTACATCATCAAGGTTAAAGGTGAGACTGGGAAGTTTGATCAAAGAGGTGTTGATGGTATTTTTATTGTATACCCACCTATTAATAGAGGATATAGGTATTATACTAATAAAACTATAAGTATTTTTATCTATGTAGATGTGAAAGTGAAAAAACATTCTAATAGAAAGGGTTTATGGTCAGTTGGATATATAATAGGAAGTGAAGATTGAGTTTTTGTTAAATAAAATGAAAATGTTTATTTGTAGAAGTGATGATATAGAAGCTGTACATGATGAAGATATTTATTTATCCATTTCAAGATATGATGGAAATGTGATTTTATCGAATCCAAGTATGATTAAATATATGGTGGTCTAAAATATCATTTGAGATTAATGAAAAAAATTTCAAACCAAAAGAACATTGAGGATAGTTTCACATACCACTGTTTTTTCAAAAGTTGAGCTGATAAATATTGGTAAAGATTTAGAGAATAAAGAGTGTATTAATGTAATTAATAATGAATTGAAATATATTTTAAAAATAAGATGTGGGAACTTATACCAAAACCATAAAATAATATTTTTATTGTAATAATGTGTGTTTTTTAGAACAAGTTGAGTGAAAATATGAGTGTTAAGAAACAAGGAAAGAGTTGTTTATAAAGGATTATCATTGGGTGGAAGGAATTGATTTTTAATCAGACCATATTCTTAGTAAAAATACCTAAAATCATTAGAATAGTTATTTATATTTTTATAAAATATAGATATATGATATTTTAAATTGATATCAAGTCTGCCTTTCTTAATGGAGAACTGGAAGAAAAATTTTATATTGAAAAACCAAGTGTCATCTTGCTTGGTTATGATAAAAACAATAATTTAAAGTTGAATAAGGCTTTGTATGGGTTAAAAAATGATTCAAGATATTAGTATTCTAAGCTAAATACATTTCTAAAAAATTTTATGTTTATAAAAGAAAGAGTTTATAACAAACTCTACACAAAAATAAAATTAAGATGATTCCCTCATAGTTATTTTTTATGTCGAGGATATTATATTTATAGGTAATGGTGATGAAATGTTTGAATAGTTCTCTAAGGAGATGAAGAATTTATTTTAAATATATATTCTAGGTGAAATGGAATATGTTTTTGGCTTACAAATCTCTCTAAAAAAATTATCATTTTAATTTCTCAATAGAAGTATGATAAGGAACTCCTGAAGATATTTGACATGGAATATTCAAAGCCTATATCCATTGCCATTTCAGTGGAATTTTTTTTGGAAAAATATAGGGAAGGAATAAATGTTGATCCTAAATAATTTAAGAAGTTTATTAGAATCCTATTATATCTCATAGATTAAATTACTAATATTGTGTTGTTCATAACACTTTGTCCCAGGTATTAAAGTACACCAAATGAGTCTTATATTGTGTATGGAAAAATAATTATAAAAAATATTAAAGGAATAATTGATTTTAGGTTAAAATATGACAGTAAATAAAATATTAATATCTATTTTTAAATAGATGCATATTGGGTAGGTTTTATCGATGATGAAAGATCAAAAATTTGTGGTGTTTTCTTTTTGGGAGAAGGATATGTAAGTTAAAATACAAAAAAGAAATGTACAAAAAATCTTAACACTATTTAATTTGAGTATGTAGTTGAAACTAAAGCTAAAACAAAATTTATATGGATAAAGACTCATCTTGAAGATATTTTGGTTGATTTAAAGCTTCCACTTATCATAGGTTGTGATAATAAATGTTCTATCAACGTTACTATGAATATAATGCATAAATGTAGATCTTGGCACATTGATATTAAATATCACATCATCAAAGAGAATATGAAAATAAATTAACTAATGTTGTAACTTGTTTTTACAATGAATCAATTTTTTTTTATTTCTTCAGTAAAAAATTTATGAAATAAATATATCAGAAGTTGAGGATGATTTGGGTGTACAACCTCACTCTATTAAAGGCTAAGGTATGTGATATTTGTCCCCTATTTCATCTTTTTTTGGATAGTGTTATCAAAGGGGGAGAATTTTTTTGCATTAATAAATCCATTGATATGTACTTTAACTTTCAAAGGAAAGAATATATTTAAGGGGAGTTTTAAAGGGTGTAAACAGTGATTTTATCATGTGTGAACTATTTTAACTAGTTTTTGAATTGAATACAGGAATAAGTTGTTGTCCGTTTTGGTTTGTGATGATGAAATGTTGAGTTTAGGAAGATGTTCAAAACAATTTACAATCACTACTTTATAGACTATATGACATGTTAATTCAATGATTATTTTTCCTACACTAAGTTTACTCATGTAGGTATATAATTTTAGGATAGCGATTCACTACTTTAGTGATTTATGTTCCTTGGTTAACAAAAAATTCAAATGGGGGAGATTATTGAGACCAAGAGGTTTTGATTAGTGGTTGAAATGAAATAAGAATTGGTTAGAGTTGTATTTAGTGTTCAATTCATAAATCACTTGAAAACGTGGGGATATTCTTATGAAGTATCCATACAAATCATACTAGATTGAGAAATATATAATGATCAAACTAAGTATATTATTTTGATTTTTCAGAAGAAAGACGAGAAAAAGTTTTGTCTGAAAAATTCCCAAGTATATAAGGATTATTTTTCTAGAAAAAAAATATTAAATGACTTGATGATCTCAAAAGTATAAAAAAACATGAATGTTATATAAAATTTATGATTATAGATTACATTTTTTGAATAAAGAATTTGGTGAAACTTTGTGGAATTGTTTTGCGGAAAGAGTTATTGAACTAGGTTTAATAGACCAAGATGACCAGAAAATACTATATTAGATATAGAGAAAGCTGAAATAACATTCATAATTTCATCAGAAAAGTAATGAGTGCAGAGGAATCAAATAGATGTTTCTGAGTTGATAAATCATACATATATTTTTTAGTGAAGTCTTCTGATAGAGTAATTTGAAGATATTTGGATCAAGGAAACATGAAAATCTTATTGGATGAAAAAAATATAAAGTCAACTTTATAGAGGGGATCTGGAAAGATTACTAGATAAATAATCCCCCATAAATATTTTTTGGATAGAGAGTTTTAGAATCGTTAAAAAGTATTTTGTAAAGTCATATAATATGATGATACAAAGTTGGTCATTCAACACTATAATAATCAAAAAAGAAGTTACATCATTCTAGCCAAGATTTTAGGATATTTGAAGAGATTGTTAAAACTGTGATATAAGGATGTTTGTATGAATTTTTTTAACTCTAATTTTCTGAAAGATTTGAAGGAGTTCAACTGAAGAAGGATTTGAGTGAGATATTCAAATATAGAGTGGGAAATTTGAATCTAAATTTGTACTCATCCCGTATTTTCAGAGAAAATATGACTATATAAAGGGGATCATATACACTGAGAAAAGATTGTTTGAGTTTATGATGATGTGAATTTTTTTTGAACAAGTGAGGTGATGATTGAGGATTTTGAGATATCTCATGTCAATGAATCAAAAATAGTGATATCAGATAGAGAGATACTAGACATAAGATATCAAATGACCATAGTGGTATTAGATAGAGAGGTACTAGAAGGAAACTATCAAATGAGTAGGGTATCATACAGGGGAACTAAATGGATATTACTAGATAGAGAATCAATCAGACCACCAATTTTTTAAAAAATTGCAATTAAAAGTTATATCTTACTGCCATATAAGAAATTGAGGAGAATGAAGAAGAACATTCATGAATAAAACCATGCAGAAAGTTTAACTTGGATAATAACATCACTGAAACCTATTGGTGATGATTTATTTCAATACTGAAAAAAATTATTTTTATCATATTATCTATGGGATGATTAAATTCACTATAATAGGAATTTATTTCCATACAATTGATAGATATTACTCTCTTGTGTAACCATAAAGTATTTCTTTCTAGTGGATATATGGCCTTAGATTATTTACAAACCATGTTAAGGACTTGATATTCTTATTGATTAGTGAAACTTGTAAATTATTATGTTTTTATGGGTTTGATTTTGTGTTTTTTTTCAGTTTTAATTCTATATATCCTAAGGTGATTTTTTTAAAGAATAAAAAAAAATCCTACCACTGATTCACCCCCATCTTAGTGGTCACACAGATCTTGATGGATCCTTTCACCAACAACTTTCTTTCACTGACCTTATCTATAATGACCCTATAATTATACACATATTATTACATGATTTTAAGCATAATTAACCATTAAATACAAACCAAATATTCTAAATTCTAGTGTCTTTTTAATATTAGATACATAATAATAAATAATGAAACCAAAATTAAAACATAATTTATTTAATCTTCATAATGAGATCCTAACATCCTTTGAGTCCTTAAATTCTTATGGGAAAACATAGGGAATACATGAAAAAAGGAATGATATAAAATTCCTAGTAAGTAAATAAACATAATACTATATCATAAAACATGGGTTAAAAGGCATAACATGATGACATAAAAGGCATGGAACTTAAATAAACACATGGAATCATAACATATAGAACACGAGATAATGTAATTATGGAATGATAGGAATGTGTAAGAAACATAAAACATGAACTAAGAATGATTAAAGGATTATTTAACATGGAGGATCATGAGTCAAGGCTAACCACAAATACCATTTCACATAGATCACAAGTTAAGGCTAAACACAAAGACCACTGCACATGGAGCATGAGTCATGACTAACCACCAAGACCATTGAACATGACGTTTCATGAGACTAAAAATTACCCAATGCATTAGAGAGATATCTAGGAGAACTCATAATAACATATTCATGAATATGTGTTCCATATAAATCATCATACATAAGGAATCAAACATAAAGATTATGGTTAATCACAGAAATAATTGGGTATCATAATCATGTCAAAAGCCATAAAAAAGGGAATATCATAATGGCATCCATGAAATAAGGAATTTAAATCAAACATGGAAATTCCTAAGGTCAAATATTCATATATCATGATATTTGATGTAAAAATGAAGTGAAAACATGTAGAAATAGTATTTAAGAAACCTTAGAAATAAAACATTTTATTGTAGTTTAAGGGAAAATTTTCAAATTTCATTAAAAATAAAAAAAAATAAAATTGTTTGTGTAAAAATTGAATTTTAAAAATATATTTATTCATGATAAAATTAGTGATTTTATAAAAATAATTGTGGCTTAAAATAGATTATGGAGTGCACTTTAAAATGGGTGAGAAACAGTGAAGTTACCTTTAACCGGGCTAGCTTATCGGGAAGAATTGAGAAGGGGAACTTTTTAAAACATCAATTTCCACATAAAATAATTTAGAATAAGTATATAAAAATAAATATGAGTTGAATAAATGTAAATATATATAAATCATAACCCCAAATAAAATGATGGTTCAGAATGAATCCCCTACATTATGTCTGAAGGTGTTCTACACTTGAACTTAGTTTCCTGGATTATCAAATTAAATCTATTAATTAATTAATTCATAAACGTTTATAGATGTATAAAATTTATTATAATTTAATTAAGTTTATTTATGTCCTTTTTATGAGTTATAAGATTCAATTTCATCATTTAGGAGTGTTTGTTTCCTTGGTTTTTATGATTGGTTCATTTGTATACATGTGTGAGAGATCATGTAGAATGGGAATAGTTTTTCAGAATTGAAATTATAAATTATTAATGAACTTAAAATAGATTATTTCTTCACATATATCATTTGTTTATATGGTATGAGGATAAATCATTAGATAAAACGTTAGTGATAATCATTTAGAATAATTTGGCAGTTACTCGATCATCAGAAACTAGTTTTGTTCTGTTTTTAATATTTTGTATATATACTAGTTAAAAAACATTAAATAAGATTTAATACATATATTATAATTGTTTTTAAGAATAAAAATGGTTTTATGACTAGCCTTGAGGGAATAATTGAAAAATGAAATCATGTAGTCCATGAATTCGGTAAATCGGCA
This sequence comes from Viscum album, assembly GCA_963277665.1. Taxonomy (NCBI): domain Eukaryota; kingdom Viridiplantae; phylum Streptophyta; class Magnoliopsida; order Santalales; family Viscaceae; genus Viscum; species Viscum album. Next base: position 1,219,261,762 of record OY728131.1, on the reverse strand, counting down.
CCTCACGGACGATGTTTTCATTTTTAGAATAAAAGAAGAGGGGAAGAGAAAAGATGATGGGTTTTTTACATTAACAAAATAAAATTATAGTATATAAAAGAAAATGGATTTATCATGTAACTTCTATAAGGGGATTTTATGAGATAATAAGAAAATAAAATATATTTAAAATAAATTAAAAGACAAATAAAGAAGTTTTTACATCTTGAATTCCTCTCCTTGAGAACATCCTTAGGGGGATTGAGTTTGAATTCTTGTTGAGAAAAAATTCTTCTAGATGTGTAGAAGAAAAATTGGAGGATGATTGGTTAGAAATCAAACAATCTTAAAGGCTTTTGTGGTGTGAGGAGAAGAGGTGGTGAATGGTGATATTTATATGGAGGAGAGGGATATTTTTTGATTATTCTATTCATTATTTTATTATTTTTATCAAAAAAGAAATATTTTTTATTCTTTTGACAAAATAAAATAACTAGTATATTTAATTTTTATCCAATGGCCAATTATATCATCCATTACTCAAGTATGACTCAAAAATTCATTTATTTACTTATACTGTAAATTACCGTATTTGACTATTTACAAAAAAATAAACTATTTTAGAAAAATCCTAAAAATTCACCATAATAATTTTTTGGCATGTAGAATTCAAAAACGAACTTTATTTTATGAAAATAATTTTATATATATGACAATTTTAATTTTTAAATAAAATCATCATTTATTTGAAAAATACAAATTTTAAAATTGTCATTGATTTTATAACACTTTGAAAAAATAATCAAGGCCTCATAAAATTATAATAATATCATACGAAAAAATTATTAATTTATGAATTTATTTTTGGAAAATGAATTTTATTTTAAATCATTATATTAATTATAAAATTGTAAATAAACATTAATGTTTCATAAAAATATCAAAAAATAATTTAGCATTTTCAAAACATTTCTTTACATAAACTATGATATAACTATATCATATTTTAATTTATAAAGTCGCTAAATTTTATTTATAATTTCATTGGTGATGTTACTATTCTATTGGCCGAGTTACTATTCTTAAGGGTCACATTACTATTCCATAAGTCATGTTACAATTCCATTGGTTTAGGTTCCTTAATTTCTATAAATACATCTTATCTCATTCATTATTCATTTATACAATTTTCATTATGTTCTATATGTGATTTTATGTGATTTATAATATATAAAATAATATGATAATGGAGTTTTCATTGATAAAATTTTGGGTCAGTACATTCTTCCCCCCTAATGAAATTTTACCCTCAAAATTTCATTTTACAAACTAAGGGGAAAAGGGGTAGGGTAGTTCTCATTCATTGCTCCCTACAGTTCCCATTTTTCCTCTTTGTACTTATGGTTTCTCCATAGTACATTGAATAGGTGAGTAGTCTTATTACATATAAATTTATCTCTACGGTCTAAGATCTTCACTGGATTCTCTTTATATGAGAGATAATTTTCCTACTATACCACCTTTGAATTTAGTACATGTGAGGGATATGGTATATAATTTCTCAAGAGGGATATATAAAATACATCATTTACATGAGACATGGTTTGTGGAAGTGCTAGTCAATTGGCCACAACTCCAATATGATCAAGAATTTCAAAGGACCCGATGTACATAATAATTATCTTTCCCATATTCCCAAATCTCATGATCCTCTTACATATAGATATGCAAAGGAATACAATGTCTGTCAACATAAAATCTAGGTCTCATCGATGATTTTATTTATAGATCTTTTGTCAACTTTGGGCCACATAGATGTGTTGCTGAATGGTTTTCACATTTTATACCATTTCTTCTACCATTTCAGGTCCTAGAAGATTACATTCACCGATTTCATCCTAACATTATAGTGTTCTATATCTTTTCCCATAAATAGATTCATATGGATCCAGTTGGATTCTTGAGTGGAAACTATTATTGTAGGAGAACTCGAACATAGGCATCTATTATTCCCATCCTCCCTTAAAGTCCATTGAAATATCTCTGAACATGTCTTCTAGTGTCTGAATAGTCTATTTATATTGGACATCTATTTAATGATGGTAGGCCATACTAAAGTTCAACTCAGTGTTTAGATCATGTTAGAGAATATTCTATAACTTATAGGTGAATCCTAGATATCAATCAGATACAATCGGTAGTGGTACTCTATGCATCATCACCACTTCTCTGATCTATATCTGTTAAAGTTGATCTAGTGAGAATTCATAAAAAATTGTGATAAGGTGAGATGACATTATAAGATGATCCATAATGAACCATATAGAATTATTCCCTATGGATGTATTTGGAAGTCTAGTGACAAATTCCAAGATGATGTTTTCACATTTATATATTGGTATATGTAATGGTTGCATCATCCCCTTAGAATTTGTTCATTTAAGCCTTCACTTGTTGACATACCAGACACTTTGATGTATAATGTGTGATATCTTTTTTTATATTGTCCCACCAATATTTCTTTCAGAGATCTTAATACATATTTGTGCTCCCTAGGTGAATAGATAATATTGAGCTATATGCGTCATTCATAAGCTCTTTATTTATCTATGTATTTGATGGTACACATAGTCATGACCCAAATCTCACAACTCCTTGCTCATCCATTTGAAACTATAATAATTTCCCATTTTTGACAGTTTTTACCTTTTTTGGGATTTCCACATTATTTTTTAAATCATCCTCTATTTTCTCTAGGAGGGATGGTTGAGAAATCATTTGATAAAGGATTGATGATTTTCTTTGATTAATGAATCCCATACCCATAATTTAATATCTAAGAATATTGGATCCTTCTCAATTATCATCATTGATAATGATGTAGGATCCTTTCTACTTGGGGAATCCACCACATTATTTTCTTTACCTGGATGGTAGTAGAATGAGATGTTATAATCCTTGATGATCTCTAACCATATTCACTGGTGCATAATAATATCCTTATGTGTGAGAATATACTTGTGGTTTTTTATGATCAGTTTATATATCACACTCCTCCCCAAAGAGATAGTGTTGCCATATTTTCAATGAAAAGATCACAAATGTGAGGACTAGATCATTTATGGGATAGTTTTTCTCATGAATTTTCAATTTCCTTAAGGAATAAGCTATCAATTTATCATTTGTATCAGTACATATCCTGATCCATTCTTTTATGTATCACTTTACATGTCAAAGAGTTACCAACTTGTCAGAAGTGTGAGTATTGGTGTGGTGATAAGATTCATTTTGAGCTTCTTAAAGCTTTACTCATATTTTTTCATCCATTAATACTTTACCCCCATCTGAGTTAACTTGGTTAGTTGGTTTGGAAACCAAAAGAAGTTCCAAAAAATCATAGGTAGTAACCAGTTAGACCAACGAATCCATGGATATTTGTCACAGATATTGGTTTGGGGTACTCTTTGGTTGCCTTTGTCTTGGAAGGGTCTATAGATATCCCTTTTCTGGTGATAACATTCCCCAATAATGATACATACTTCATATATAATTAACATTTACTATACTTTTTATATTTTTTCTCCGTTCGTGAATTCCTTAGAACAATATTCAAATGCTCTTCATGTTCCTCCTTTATCATGGAGTATATTATAATATCATTAAGAAAGACCACCAAAAATTTGTTGATATAATCTATAAATAATATATTCATTAGGTATATGAAAATTACAGGAGCCTTAGTGAGTAAGTAGGGAATCACTATGAATTTATAGTGTTTGAACCTTGTTTGAAAGGAATTCTTGGGAATATATTCCTTTTTTACCTTTAATTGGTGATATCCCGACAGAAGGTCCACCTTAGAAAAATATTTTCCCCACTTAACCAATCAAACGAGTAATATATCCATGGAAGGGGATACTTTTTCTTTATTGTAATTTTATTAAGATCACGATAATCAATGTAGACACACATCAATTCATCCTTCCTCTTGAAAAAGAGTATTGGTGCACCCTAAAGTGTAGCAATTAGGCATATAAAACCATTATCTAGATTCTCCTATAACTACTTATTGAGTTCCTCCAACTCAATGGAATATGTTATATGTGTATTTGATATATTCAACGATCGAGGAATAAGTTCAACAGATAACTCAACCTCTCATTCAGGAAAAAAATCATGAAATTCATCAAGGAATACATTAGTGTGACCCCTCATAATGGGAATGTATTCAAGAACGATTCTCTCCTATGTCTTAATCATTTGATCTAGACATGATTGATCATAAAGAAATAATATCTACAATTGAGATGATGATTATTAAGGATATTCATCTTCCTCTATACATTTATAAAAAATTGGAGGATGCTTTGGGATATGAAGAGTGATATCCCTTACTCGACAATTGATGTTGGATTTTTATAAAGATAGATAATACATTTCCAATATATCATCAAACTTTACCAAAGGAAGTAAGACAATATTTTCTGGGAGTTTTAGTCCAAAAATATTAACTAGGGAGAAGTTATTAACATTGGATACAATAATTTCCCCATTTTATTATCTCATATATAACTCAACCTCTATATTTTGAGGTGGATTTAGAATCATTCTACTAAACATGAAATATTTGAAAGAACACATAGAACCAAAATCAAATAGTACATTATATATTCTTAAATGAATAACCATTATACTGTTCAATACATCATTTTTAAAATCAACTTCAATAGTAGTGATAACATATCCCTTTCCTTTCAACCTTCTATGTTTCTGTTGTTAATTTCCTCTAAAAAAACTGGATTAGAGAAAATGATTTCATTATCCCCATGTTCCTTACAGTTATAACATTGCACTACAGGCTGAGTGTTGATATGAATCTTTCCTTCTTCTTCTACATAAGTGGGATTCTTCATATATCTTTTATAGTTATTATCCAGATGCCCCATTCATCCACATTTAAATCATTTATTTATTCCATATAAATTGTTCCATGGATGCTTCTTCCCACAATTTTTACATGTGGGATGTTAGGTTTTTTTCCATCATGGGATTTATCTGATGATCCTCCCATATTAAATTCTATTTTCCAATTTTTTTCCCTGGGCCCACGAGACCACTGAGAATCTCTGATCTTCATTTCAACATTAAGGGAATAATATAAAATCTCCTCATAGTTGTCAAATTATTGAATCACCAATTCTTTTCGAATACACAAATTTATTTTGTTAAAGAAGTGATCCACCTCGATTTTAGTGTTCATGACAAATCCATAGGTGTATCGTGAAAGTCTCGTGAAGTTTTCTTCATACACCCCAATAGACTCGTCTTCCCTTTACTTCAGTCTAAGGAACTCCATTTTACATCATGAGATAAAGGGTTCGAGAAAAATATTTATTGAAAAACATTTTCTTGAATTACTCCCAATCCATAGAATAAATTTTATCCTTGGACTTTGTGTTCTTGATCAATGTCCACCACAGATCGCTTTCCTCATCAAAATGATATACCACCCTCACAACTTTATCTTCATATGAGAACTAGGGGAAGATAATATCTTATTAATAGAGTTAATCCATTTTTATGCAAGGAGAATATTAGAAGATCCACTAAACATAGGAGACCTTTGACGCATGAAGGATTCAACTGCAACCTACTATCTCTTTTGAGAAGGAGGGAGTTCCTTGTGATTCATGTTATTATTCGAAATGTGAGCCAGTTAAACAAGTATTGTCATGAATTTTTGAGAACCCATTCCCATAATATTTGGCATATAATTAAAAAAATATTTATATTTACTATCCTGTTGATTTTTGGCATGAGTTCTCATATTTCCATCCATTAACTAAGAAAAAGAAAGTATTATTAGGATGATTGAATATTTAGATAATAAGTATATAAAAAGGAAACTTTGAACATAGAAGGAATTTTTTTAATGAAAATAATATCATAACTTGTTATCACCTATGTTTCAATATAGCTTATTAATGGTGATATAATTATCCATACGGTTCTTACTCAAGTGCTACAGTCCTAATCTCGAATAATAACTAGATCATGCCTTGATCCCAACTGTAACGCCCCTATCCTTTTACACATATTATTTCATAATTTGTAGCATAATTAACCATTAAATACAGACTAAGGATCATAAATTCCAGTGTATTTGGATGATTAGATACTTACTTAGAAATCATGAAACCAATATAAAAACATATTTTATTTAATATTTATAATGAGCTCCTAACATCCTTTGAGACTTTACATCTTCATAGGATAACCTGGGGAATACACGAACAAAGGGATGAGCTAATAAGACTTGTAATAGAATAAAAATAACAATAAATCATAGTACATGGATTATAAGGCATAAAATGATGACATAAAATAAATGGAACTTGAATAAATATATGGAAGAATAACATATTGAACATGGGATCATGTTATCATGGAATCATAGGAATGTGGAAGAATCATAAAAGGATATAAGTATGATTCAAGGCTCATTTTAAATAGAGGAGCATGAGTAAAGGCTAACCACCGAGACTGTTTCACATGGAGGAGCATGATTCAAGGCTAACAATCAATACCATTTCATACGAATCACTAGTCTAGGATAACCACCAATACCATTACACATGGTGCCTGATTCAAGGCTAACCACCAAGACCATTGCAATTGAAATATCGTGAGACTAAACATTACCTAATGAAATATCTCTCTCTCTCTATGTTCACCCATCATAACATGTTCATGAATATCTATTCCACATAGATAATCATAGATAAGTAATCAAACATAAACATAAGCGTTACCCACAAAAAGAATTGGGTATCATAATCATGTCAAATGAAATATAAAAAGGAATATCATAATGATGTGAATGAATTAATGGATTTAAATCATACACAAAAATTAATAAGGGAAAATAGGAATAGATCATGATAATTTATTTCAATACAAAGTGAAAACATGTAAAAATAGTGTTTAAGAAACATTAGATATAAAACACTTTAGTGAGGTTTAAGGGAAAAATTTCAAGATTATTTAAAATGGAAAAGGTATAATTGTTTTTATAAAACTATAATTGAACCAAGATAGATTTTCATTATACAAATAATTATTTTATAAAAATAATTGTGGATTAAAATATATTATAGAGTGCACTTGTTAAAGTGTGGGAAATTGGGAAGTTCCCTCTAATCGAGCTTACTTATTGAGAATAATTGAAAATGGAAATTTTTTAAAACATATATTTCCCTATCAAAGAAGGATGAAATGATATAGATACATGATTCTAGAAAATATAAACATAATTTATAAAAATTATGTAATAATAAATAAGAGTTAAATTAGGGTAAATAGAGATAAAGTGCAACCTGAAAGAAAATAAAGGTTTGGAAAGAATCCATTACATTATATCTGAAAGTATTCTGAAATTGAACATAATTTCTTGGATAATAAAACTAAATACATTAATTAATTAATTAAGAACCTTTTATTCATTTATTTGATTTATTATAATTTTTGAAGTTCATTTATGTCCTTTTTTGATGAGTTGTAAGATACAATTTCATCATTTTGGAATGTTTGTTTCCTTCATTTTCAAGGGATATCAATAGCCGTATGGAGATACTTTAAACATTGAATGAGGGTAGAAAAGAAGAAAAATTATTATTTTCTATGCTTCACATGATAAGAAAATTATCTACTTCTCCATATTGGGTGATACTCCACATGAATGTGATGACATTGTCTGAGGAGATGCACTTGACCTTCATTACTTCTATCCCTACAGTCCCCCTGCTTATTATTTTTTCAATTCATGTTATTTGGTATTTTTAAATGTGGTTTTTTCCAAGCGTCCTATTATTTTTTTGGTGTAGGCCTTTAGCCCTCTCCTTTTTTCTATAATAAGAAATGATGAGAGAAGATCAGTTCATTTGAATACTTGTATGAAAGATAATGTAGAATGGTAATAGTTTTCCATAATTTAAATTATATGTTATCAATAAACTACTAGAAGTTTAGTTTGTCTTATATATTATTTGGTTATATGGTATGAGGATTAATCAATAGATAAAATGTTAATGATGATCGTTTAGATTAATTTGGCAGTTTCTCGATCATCACAAACTAGATTTATTGTATTATTTAATATTCTGTATATATACTAGTTATAAAATATTAAATAATATGTAATAAATATATTATAATATTATTTGACCATAAAAATTATTTTTTGACCAGACTTGAAGGATGAATTGAAAAACAAAAACACGTCATCCATGAAGGCAGTAAATCAATACCTCATAGACGATGTTTTCATTTTAAAATAGAATAAGTGGGAAAAAGAAAAGACAATGGGTTATTCAATTAAAATAATAAAATTACAATATAAAAAATATACTGGAGTTATTAGGTAACTTGGATAAGTGGATTTGAGGATAGAAAAATAAAATAAAAGAAATTGAAAATAAATTATAAGAAAAAGAAAGAGTTTTTTACCTCTTGTATTCATCTCTTTGTGAACCTCATTAGGGAAATTGAGTTTAGTATTTTATCAAGACAAAAGAATTTTAGACATGTGGGAGATACTTAGGAGGGAGATTGGTCAGAATTTGGACAAGATTCAAGGATTTTGAGGTGTGATGAGGAGAGGTGGCGAGGGGTGGTATTTATAGAAGAGGAGAGAGGTGTTTTTTGAGTATTCTATTAATTATTTTTTTACTCAAGAAAATAAATAGTGTTAATTCTTGTAAATAAATATAGTAAGTAGTTCATGTTATTTTTAACCGATGGCCACTTACATCATCCATGATTAATCATGACTAAAAAATTCATTTATTTTCTAATACCAAAAATTACTATATTTCTCTATTCACAAAACACTTCATCTATTTTGGAAAAATCAAAAAAAATCATTTGAACCATTTTTTTAATGTGTATAATTTAAAAATTAACTACATTTTATAATAAATCTATGAAAAAATAATTTTCTCAATAGAATTGTTATTGAGTACTCTATATTCAATAAAAAGATTCATTAAACCATCCTTATTAATAAAAAGATAGGATCACACTAAAGTGTTGTTCTAGGATAATAAAACCCTTATCAAGAAACTCTTGTAATTGTTTTTTCAATGTCAATAACACTAATGAATCTATTCGATAAGGGGTTTTTAAAATTGTCTTAGCTTCTGGAGCTAAGTTAAAAGTCTATTGAACATCCTGATCAAGAATAACACTAGGAATACAATCTATAAATAAATACTCAAATTAATTTACTACTAGAAAATAAATAATCTATCAAACTTCACCCTTTTCAATAATACAAGTAAGAAAACATTCACTTCCATTTTTAATCAGTTTCTCATCTTTTGAATATGTTATCATAGGTATAAATTATTTTTTATATAAAATTTACAAATCACTCTAAAAATTGAATACAACATAATTATCTCTACAATATATCTTATCGTGATAAATTGAATACAAATCCACACATAGAATAAAATCAAACTCAACTATGGGCAAGAAAATAAGATTTTTATGAAAAATAATTCCATAGATAATCATATGAATATTCCTAATTTTTTTTTACTTAATACTTCCACTAGGTTTTTTTACTATCAGTTATTTCTTTATTTATTGAGGTAATAATTTTATTTTACCAATATATTCTTTCGAAAAATAAGGTATAGAACTTGAGTCAAACAAGACTTTGGAATGAACTAAGTAAACAAGTAATTGTTGGAGTTGGTTCCCTAGAACTAACTTCTGTGTACTTTATGATAACATGTATTTATAGTTCTGAAGATTAATAAACTTTTTATCATATCATTATTATTCATATGCATAAAATAGTATTTGATAATGTACTAAGAGTAGCTATCATACTAAAAGGTCATAGCAGTTCCCTACAATGATGAGAACCCAAAAGTGCTATGACAGTATTTTTAAATATATGTTCTATATCTAGATGATATTATTTAAGGTTCAAAAATGATATAGGATATCATGGGTGGAGACTCATAGGAATTTGAGTCACCTTCTCATGGTGTACGCCATTGACAATATCTAGTTGGATATTATGAGTATGAGACCCACTAACAGAAAATATAAATTCATATGTCTAATTGGATATTCCTATCTACAGATGTGTGTATTGATCCTTTGACTTTAAAATTATTATTAACGAGTATTATGAGTTTCATACTTTCATGTATTGATGAATACTATGAAAATATAGATTCGCGGTGAGGTAGGATATTTTAGCGACTCAGTTTTTGGCCCTGTCAGACTTTGGATTATTTTTACGAATAATTCCAGAGCTAGGCGCGAAGACGGCGTGTGATTCCGAGGCCCGGTGTGGCCAGAATTAATTTTATAAAAATATTAAGTATTTTTATACTATTCACATGGTGGGGGTGTGATATCTCCTAAATAGTATCTCAGAACGGGAATCTGATGGCACAATTGTGTCCAAAACGTGCCGTTTACCCTAGGCGAGGGGTAAACATCACGGGCGCGGGCTTGCTGTGGAAAACGCCACCAGGGGAATTTTCATAAATAAGTAGAAAAGTTAGCTTACAAGAGTCAGCTCAAATAACTTCTGAACGGAGTCTCAGATCACAAATCCTAGTCCACCGTTGCATTCAGGACGGTGCGTTTACCATAAGGGCGACCTTATCCTTGTCCGCGCCAGGCGCGGGGTCGGGGGCGTGTCAGGCCGGGGAGTTAAGCATATAGTTGTTGTAAACAAATATCTTCCCCCCTGTTGGACGTTTGATGCATAGAAGAAGAGTTCCTCCTCCTTCCTCCTCCTTCTCCTCCCCTTCTGATGGAGAATCGGTGGCCGAATCGGGTGATCAAGGTGCCGTCGAGCTCAGATTTCGACGGCTGATGTTCCAGGATCGTGCAGCGGATGCTTTGAAGCGCGGATCGTCGGCGTTTCACCAGCGAGGTAGGCGGTTTGAGTTTTGAAATCCCAGACCCTATTTATTTGTTGTTTTTCTTCAAATCTTTATAAGGTTTGTATATTTCGGGTCCCGAGGTTTCCAAAACATGTTTCAGATCTGATTTTTAGCACCGTGGTGCTCCCGGTGGCTCCCGGAAGTTTTTTGGTGAAATCCTGGTTTTCCGGCGGCGGCCATGAAGGAATCCGGCGAGGCGCGGCGACGGAGCATTGGTAGCGTGGCGGATTCCGGCAACAGCGGCGGCGGCGCGACGGAATCCGGCGGCGGCACAGTGGTTTCCGGCGAGGCCGGCGGTGGTCTGACCAGGATTTTACGGGGGTTCTTTAAACCCCGTAACTCGCAAACTGTAACTCCAACTTGTGAGACGTTTGTGGAGACACATTCCTTTCATCGAGATGGACCTTTTGAACTCACTTTGAGATTATTGTGAGTTCGGTTTTTCGCCCGGGGGCTTGAAACGTCGAATTAAATAATAATATTTTATTATTATTCGACTTCGGGCAGTTGTATCTTCTACCCGGAGCGTCCGATTGATGCTCCGTTAGTGGCGTTGATTCCCTGGTGGTACAGAGGACTTATCTTGATGTTTTCTGGGTGTTGGGACCATGTTTGTGGTGCGGGCCCCATAATACTGTGTTAGGGCGTTTACGGAGAAACACAATTTTCTCAGCATGAGTCCAATTTTGGCGGATGAATAGTCGATCCTGTGTGTTTTTTCGAGAGGATTGCAATGGTGCAATCCGTTCGATGAGTTTCAGGATCAAGGCATGGGCCCCACCCGAGCTGGCTTCGGTAAATAGTACTTTTTCCACCAGGTGTCCGTTTCGGGCGAATGAGTAGTGGATCTCCTGTGTTTTACCAAGGGGATCGTCGTGGTATGATCCACATGATGAGTTTTGGGATTGTTGTCTAGACCCCGCACGGGCTAGCTATGGTGAATAGTTCCTTTTTCACCGGTTGTCCATTTCGGCTGAGGAAACATCCTATCCTGCATGTTTTTCCGTGTGGGTCGCGATGGTGGCCATGGTTTGAGCCTTGGAGGAGCGCAGTGTGGCGTTGTTGCAGGTCACTTGGGTTAGCGATGTTTGGACCAGCAGTGTTTGAGGGTACTCCCTTGGTTTGTTCCTATGGGGGTTTGCGCGACATCACAACCCGAGTATAGGCTTATGATCCTCTCGATGGGATGTTTAATCTGTTAGAGTTGTGGTATCCCTCCGGTGGGCCCGAAGCGGGATCCTCTAGCATTGTTCCCCTAGATCGGGTTCTTGGTATCGCTGTGACTGCTTATCCATGGGTGGCGATCCCATATCTAGAAGGTTAAACCCGTAGGGGTTTTTGGCATCACCGGGAATATGATCCCCTATGCAGTGAGCCGTGCTCAGTAGGGTTGTGTCATCGTTGGGTATACGATCCACTGCTCAGCATGAGGTTTTTAGTAGGGTTGTGGCATCGTTGGGTATACGATCCCCTACTCAGGATGAGGATTATAGTAGGGTTGCATTATCATTGGTTATACGATCCCCTACTCTGTGCGTGGTATCAGTAGGGTTTCAATATCGTTGGTTATACGATCCCTTACTCAGTGTGTGGTTTCAGTAGGGTTGCGGCATCATCTGTTTGATCCCCTACATCGTGATTTATACCAGATAGGGTTCTGGTATCGTCATGAACACCTTTATGCGGGTGACGATCCTCTATCTGAGTGACGGGTTCCTTTCGAATGCTAGATCGGGTTGTGGTATCCCCTAGGGGACCCTGGGAGTGATCCGCTATCTGTGAGATCTTCGTATGCCGGTGTGGGTTCTCGTATCCTCTAGCGGACCCTAGGATTGATCCCTTATCCGAGGAGTTTTTTGTTCTTCCTGTTTCAGTGTGGTTTCCCTCAGTGACGCTATCCGACAAGTGGGATCTCTCAGGCGAGTGTTTGAGATGTTTGTATGAAACCCGATGGAGTGTATCTCTTGTACGAGTGTTATCTGGGATGATAGTGATCGTGGAAGGTGCTCTCCTGGTTGTGGACAGTTGTTGGCGATGAGGTCAGTACCTCTTGTGGCTTGGTGCGTGAACTGAGTATATCTGGATTGTTCAAGGTGTATGTATGGGCATACACCTGAGTTGAGCTGACTAGTTGTGTTTATCAAAGGATGGTCATGAGATGGAGTTTCTCTCTAATCTGGGTTCCCCCTAGCTTGGATGAGCAGACTGTTGCCTTTCAGTTTCTCTCTTTTGTTTTGGGTTTTTGGGGTGCCTACTGAGAATGTTTATACTCACCCCTGCATGGGCTTTGACCGCACATGTTTGTGTCTTGTACAGACCACAGGCCTTTCGACGGAGTCTCAGGAGGACTCGAAGCAGGCGGAGCTTACTGAGTAGGTTTGACTAGGGTGTTTACCAGAGCTGTGCCAAGGAGCTTACCGACATGTGTTTTGAAAGTGTTTTCCCTCCTTCTGAGCAGGTTGGACACTTTGCAGTTTTCTTTTGGTGGGCCATATTTTTCCCTTTTGTACTTCTGTTGTTGTACTCTTGTTGGGATAGATGTATGCATGCATTTTATTTTCAGTTTTATATATCTATGCACTATTTTATGGAGGTGTATATGGGTGCGTTTGTACAGGTACCATAAACTAATTCCTCCCATGTGTGTGACAACCTACTCGACGCTAGATGCCAGCCCCTGGCCTATTGGAGGTGGGCATGGGGAGTCGCAGCTCGAGCCCCGTTGGGTCGGGTCGTGACAGATATGTTGTGTTCATCATGAGTAATATTACATTAATGAATAATGAAAAAGGATTTTTTACTTTCTATTATTTAACAGAAGTTAATATCTCAGACCCTTTGATGGAAATAATATAGCCTAAATAAATCCAAGGCCATGGTTTTCTATAAGGAAGTTTAATTTTCATGAAGTCAAATAAAAATACTTCGAGTACATAGGTTGATGGCACCGACATGCAACCTGGTTGAATAGAGATATTATGATAAAGGCAATATATTATAGAGTAATCATCTGTATGAGGAATTATTTCATTATGACATTAAATTCTTTCTCTATGGATGACTTCACATGTTTCTAGATTCTAACATTGGAATTTAGGTAGTTTCACCTAATTCCACTATGAAATAGGCCTAGAGGGTCACACAATAAGTGTATCTAGAATTTTAGTTAAATAATAATATTAATATTTATTATTTATCAAGTTTAATAAATATTACTCCCACATATAGTTTAATAATTATTCATGTTTTCTTAATCGCATTTATTTTGTCAACAATTATTCGAGAGAATATAATGTGAGCCGAATATTTAACAAATATTTATTTTCTATTTAGTTAATATAATATTTATAAATTTATTGGTGAATAATGAAATGATATTTATTTAATAAATAAATAGTCATTATTCAAGGCCTGATAAATATTGTGAAGAAACTACGGACTGAGTTTAATAGTCTGGTGATAAATAATAAATATTGAATATTATATAATTAAATAATATTTAATTTAATTTGAAATTTAAGCGCTTTTCAATAAATAATAATAATGATATTATTATTAATTCACATGGGGTTTCATAAGGATTAAATAAATAATAAGGTTCATTTGTGTAATTATTTATTTCTAACCCTAGTAATATATATATCTAATTATATTATTTTCTCTGAGAGCCAATTTTTTTGGTTGTGGTCAATGAATTAGGAGAATCCTATTATTTTCTAGATATATCCCTTATCTAAGAATTATCTCAAGAACGGAGAGTGATCTTCCCTTACCTTTAACTATCAAGTCAAGATAGATCTAAAAGAATGCTTTGGAAGCGATTCTCGAGGTGATCATATGTGAAATATGAAAGCAATATGATCTATTGTTCAAGTACCTGGATATTCCTATGATAAAGTTAAGACATTTTTGGATCACATGTTGATCAACGCTAGAGTGAATATTATTTTATTCATATAATTAAATGACCATACAACGCAGATCTGTTGTCAAATTCATCAACAAATAAATAATTCCACCAAGGTAATTCTTTAATTAATTAAATTAATTTTAAATAATACGCTATGATCATATCTCTGGTTCCAATATTATATCCCTTTTCTATTTCTTTGGTTTAATTCTATTGATCAAGAATTTCAACACTGTGTAATATCTCATATTAATCATTGATCATGGAAAAAATTAAATATGTGTAATACCCATCACATGCTTTCACTATGCTCGGAACATCCAGTAATATACTTTTCACCACTTCATTTTATGGTCCTACATTTTCCAAGGCATTCGTGTTGACTTTTTTATAACCTTATACTTATATTCATAATGATTCCTATCATTCATGATTTTATATGGACATACATCTACATAAAATCACATCTAATTTCCTTTAAAACATCTTACTACCTTATTATCATATTTGTTCTGACCATCACATAAATTATTTTATTTACAATAATGATCTAAATTTCATGAAATACAATATCAATTAAACTTTATTGATTTTGTTAGTCACTTCCCAGGTTTATTTTTAGCACAATTATCATAAGAGGAAAATCTAGACCTCTTAAATTTGGATAATTTTGGAGGATACTATCCCATTACATGCCAGATGGACCACTTCTTGCCATTATTATTATAAAAGTAAAAAATATTCATCTCAAACATCTCATCATTTTGTAAAACTTTATCATATATTTAATGATCATGATAGGAATAATCTCTACACAAACTTAGTGTAAATCCAGAGTTAAAAATTCAATTTTAGTATCATGGTTCAGAATGAGATTTGGTGAATACCTTGATAATATATTAAAATTGGATTCATAAGAGTTAATTGAATCCTCCTCATTTTCCTTTAGTTACAAAAATTTACTTTCCATCATATGTAAAACAAGCTTATTAATGTAATTCTTGAGGAAAATATCGTTTATACCATCTACTCAATGACATAAATCCATCTTTCTCCTTGGTATTCCTAATTAGAGACCATCATTGATCAAACTCACCTTCCAAATGATATATGGAATGAATTAACTTTTTATATTTAGAGAAACCCAAAACCTTGAATATATTTTCAAAAATATTTATCCCTCATTTGGATATCATTGGATCTATGGTTACACCAAAATATAGGGGGTATTGTTTCATAAAATGATCCACTAAGAAATGTTCCTCTATAGAGAGTTCAGTTACTCTCTTGCATGGGTTACACTATTAATAGACTACTTAAACTCAGTTATCCCAACTAAAAACTATTATATTCTAATTCTAACCACTCTAGTTTTCTAATTCAAAATAACATTTTCTTTATAATTACTTTAAACTTCATTCACAATGTTTTCTCTATGAAATATTATTCTAAAATATACCCAAATTAGATGATGTGACATTGAAACCCTCAATTATTTTTCATGATATTATAATACATAGAATAAAATCCCTTAAATGTATTTTATTAATAAAATCCTAACCTGTATTGTATTCTAAACCTTTCCATTGAGACCAAATATAACACCCCGTAACATAATTAACCCATAATTGCGTTATTTATAATAAGAGTTTCACATTATTATAGTTTGCATATATTTTTGTTTCAAAGTTGATATTATTAAGAAAAAAACTTACATATCAAGCCCTTAAAATAAAAAGTGGACACTTACACTCAATATAAATTTATCCCAAAAAAATAATATTCTTAAATTTATATGTCTATTTCATTAAGAAAAATGCATTTGCTTCTATAAACATGAATCCCAAAAGTAGAAACATAGACATTTCTATTGTTCCTACTAATCTTTAGGACATGTTAAACCCATTTAAAAACATGGGATGACCAAAAAATGTCAATAAGAGATGCAAAAATAATGAAACCCATTAGTTAATTCTAAAATCCATATAATCTGAGAATATGTTTTTTCCCTTTTTACATCATAAACATTGAGATCAAATATTCATTTTCTTACTCATGAAATAATCTTCATTGACAAAATATTTTCATGAAACATATCATAAGTAATATTAAATTAAAAATAAAAATAATGATGTTTTTTTGAATGATATGGGCAAACATGAAAACATTTTCATGAAAAATTTACTTCTCACCCTTAAAGGGGCATAAATTTTCATATAAAAATAAGATCATTACATTAACTTATTAAAGTAAAAGAATTCCATGAAATATCATTTTAATGAATAGAAAATTCATATAGCTACCTTGATATATCATCTTTATATCACTCTTAAAATCCCTCTTACAAGCACTATTATAAGTGGAATAACCTACTTGGTTAATTAAAGAATAATTCCATAAAGAACATGGTTTGGGTCATGATCTCAATGATTTTAAACTTTTACAAAAAAATATTTTTATCATGATTTTTTTGTTCAATATTATATTGATATTGGTTGAGAAAAAATCTCAATGATTCTATCTCCCTTAGAATCTCCAATAAATAGGCTTCATAGGGTATGATCCTACAGGTTGAGGCCATCACTTCCTTTTTCTATGTCAATTAGATTTATTATAAACCTATATATATAACAATTATATTATCACTATATGATGGATATGATGTTTAATGTCTTTTTAATATGATATGATATAACTTATAAATATCTAAAATAACTAAATAAGTTCATATGTTTTCTATAATTTCATATATTAATAATTAATTCACTCATTTAAACTGTGAATTTAATTTATAAAAGTTTAGGTAATTAAAATCTCCCACTTCATAAATTTCATCCTAAAAATTTTATTTTTTTACATTAGAATAGATGAGGGTAGTTTTGTTTCATCACCTATTCTAGTTCCCAAGTCACGTCCTTAATCTTTTGGTTCTACAAAAACACTTTTACCTAGTGAGTTTCCTTGATTCTTTGAACCTTCTCTCTACGATCTAAGATATTCACTGGATTCTCCTTGTATGAAAAATCATATCTAATGGTACCACCTATAGGTTTAGTACTTTTGAGGGGTCTAGTATATACTTCCTCAAGTTGGATACATGGAACACCTCATGTACTTGATATAGTTTATTTGGGAGGGCTAGTTGATAGGCCACTACTCCAATACGATCAAGGATATAGAAGGGGATAATGTATCATAGACTAAGCATTCCCTTCTTCCAAAAACTCATGAATTTCTTGCCTGATGATATAAAAAGGAACACTTTATCTCTAACCTCCAACCCTAGATCCCATAGAAAATTGTCTACATAGATTATTCTATCGACTTTGTGGGGATTTCATATAACGTTTGTTGGGCAAAAATCCCTCAAGGTAACATTGAAGTATTTTTGAGTTGATTGTGTTTGTTGACAAAGCAGGTTTTCATGGATATTTGTCGAGTTCCCGAGAAGTTGTTGACAATCCATGTTGACAAAGAACGATGACAAAGGAAAAGGCGATCTGGAGGCGGTACAAAAAGAGCAGTACAAGGTGGCGCCGTTTCCCAGTGTTTGCCAATTTTTTGGGGTCCAAAATTTGGAGTTTGGTGAGCATCGCGAAAAGAGGATTTCAATGAAGAGCATAATTTAATATGGCAAAGGCATGAATTTCGCGAAGATAGGATGCATGGTTTGGAAATCGCGAAGACCAGAAGAATGGAGGCGGTGATGCTTCGCGATTACGTCAAGCTTCGCGAACGGCAGATGCTGAAGCGCATCGCGGCGGAGAAGAGCTTTGCGAGGGAGCTTCGCGGCGAAGGAGCGAGCCGCGAAGGTAAGTTGACGGTGATTCATCGCGACTACGTCAAGCTCCGCGAACAGGAGATTGCGGTGGAGCTTCGCGATTTGGACAGAATTCTGACAGAAACTTTGGAGCATCGCGATTTGAGATGACGTGGCGTTGACTTCGTGCGGAAAGGATGAGGGTCGGTGGAATCGCCTATAAATAGAGGCCGACCCCTTCAGGCGAAGTAGAGAGATTTTTCAGAGAAAATACTTTGCTCTCGATTTGCGAAGGTGGTTCGCGGAGCCAGTGTGCTTCGCGAAAGAGGTGCTTCGCGGCGGCTATTGTAGCTCCGCGAAACCTGCGAGCTCCGCGTTGGCTTACTTAGCTTCGCAAGGGTCGTTGCTTTGCGACGGTTTGAGCATCGCGAAAGAGCTTCGCGAGTGAGCTTCGCGAGTGAGCTTCGCGAAAAGGCAGGAGCTTCGCGAAGGCTTGTTTGAGCTTCGCGAAATTGGGAGCCTCGCATTGTAGGGTGATTTGCGAAGGTCTTTCCAAAGTGAGTTGCCCAGTGTTTAGAGGCAAAGAGGTATTCATCTACGGGTGAAAGTTGAATATCAACAGAGCATCTACATACAGAGAAAGATGCATTCCTTAATGGAAATGAAGAGACCTACAGGTCTATAAACTGTGAGTGAATCCCTTCCAAGAGTAGTGAGCTTAGGAAGAGGAAGAAGGTGATCCTCTCCACCGGCAGTGAGCCAGAGAGAGAGAAATAGGGAGTGACCCTTGGAAAAGCAGTGAGCTAACCCTAAACCTTGTATAGGCAGTGAGCCTGGGCATAGAAGTGATCTAGCCTGAACATTGTAATCCACAGCTAGTGAAGTCTAGTGGAATTTGGTACGAACCGGCAACTTGTCGGCGTATGCTCCTTGGACGTAGCCCTTAGCGGTGAACCAAGTAAAAATCTCTGTGTCTGCCTGCTTACTTTCCTGCATTGCATTCAAAGCATCATCATTAGGTAAAGGAGACACGTGATCATAGTAACCACAAAAGTGCAAACAAAGTGACCCTTGTAACAAAGAGGTCAAGATCCAGTGGGGCAGGAAGAACTTTGAAAAAGAATATCCATACCCTGATTCACCCCCCCTCTCAGGGTATATAGGCCCTTATTGGCCCTAACAATTGGTATCAGAGCGAAGGTTTCTTTTATCAGATTTGTTTGCTTCAACTTGGTGTAGTCAATCTGTGTAGTTGAAGATATTGTTTGCGCTCATCTCGGTCTACCATGGGAAAAAGAAAATCTTCAAAGACGAATCAGAAGTCAGGTGGTATCCCTCAGTGTGGAAGTGTTTTTGGAAAAAGTGTGATTCAACTAAAAGAATCAAACAGCTTACTGAAGGAATCATGCAGTGAACAGAAAAATGATTTGGATAAATCATACCACACAAATACTTACTCATTCAATGATGCTGATGGAATGAGTGAAGAACCTAACTTTCCAAGTGACGTTGGAACCACTGACGGTGAAGAAGAAGAAGAAATTGAAGGAAGAATTGATATGCGAGCTGAGTTAGAGGCTGCTCTTGAAGAGATAGATGTTTGGAGGGCCAAAACCAAGAAAGCTAACAAAATTGTTCGCGATGCCAAACTATATATGCAGCAACAGGAAGAAGAGAAGTCTGAGCTGATGGGAGAAATTGAGAAACTTAAGTTATCAACATCAGAGAACTCAGAATCAGTTAGTAAGTATAAGCTGAAGGTTGAAGAACAGATAAGAGAGATCGATGGCCTGAACAAAAAGGTGGAAGTTGTCCATGCGACTAAGGAATTGGATCAGAAATCCACTGACGAAATTAAATCTAAAGGCATACAGATCCATTCTCTGGAAACTGAGGTCAACAAGCTAAGAGGCTTAAATCAAAGGCTTATTGATATAGTTACTGACCTAACAAAGAAGAATGATTCTCAAGGTGAGGAACTACAGAAGCTGGCTAAAGGAAAAGGAAAACAAAAGGCTGGTAAGTGTGAAGAGAATCAAAAGTCAGATGAAGTAGAGAATCTTAAAGCTAGAAATGATGATCTAGCAACACAGTTGTCTGAAGAAGTTCAGAAGAATCGAAGCCTACAACAAGAGAATGAATCTGTCTCTCAATCGTTTTCTGAGGAAAAATTAAAAGTAGTGAAGCAAAGTGCAATGGTGCAAAATCTCACACAGGAACTAGAAGATGAGGTGAGTAATGGGAAGCTTCTCAAGAGAGAACTGGATGTCCAACTCGAATCAAGGGAGACGAAGATTAAAAAGTTGGAAGTGGATCTAGAATTAGTAAAGAAGGATGTGGAGAAATCCAATGCTAAAGGAATACCGAAAATGAAGGATGCCTTACACTTGCTATTTGATCATCCTTCGACAAGTGATGATAAAATGAAGAATAAGTATGCTATTTCTGAAGAGAAACAACAGAATATTTTCTCAGCTCAAAGACCAGCAAGTTTCGGAAAAGCTGGTATTGGATTTGTTGAAACCCCTCCTATGGATGATGAGAAAAATGCAGTGAAAAGTTACAAAGGTATGAAAAATCCTGTAGGTGCTGGAGATAGGCCTATGAGGATAGTTTCAAGGAGTGATGATATGTGTTATTTCTGCGGAGTTCATGGCCACACATCAAGCTTCTGTACAGAGGCTCTGGAGTACATTTCAGGTTGTGAAAAGAGAAACATTAATAAATCTGAGAACAGGAAGAAGCATCATGAGAAATCAGAAATAAGAGCTTCTCAGAGGAAAGCATATATTAGATGTTATTACTGCGGAAGAATGGGACACACCATGAGCAGGTGTCAGGAAGCTCAGGAGAACAATATCAGAGGAAGAACTCAAGGTGCATCAACATCTCAGCAGAGAGATGATGAAATGAGGTATGCCTTTGAGGGAAAAGGTTTTATATGTTCTCACTATGGGCACATGGCAAGACATTGCAGTAAGAAGAAAGCAGGAAAGGGAAAGGAACAAGAAAAGAGATCTCCACCACAGGAAGTGTACAAGAAAGAAGCCTGTACTGGGAGACAAAGTGGTAAGGAGAAGAATAGGCTTCGAGCCTCAGGGAAATCACGTGGAGCTGAACGAAAGGTGTATCAGTCACCTCCTATGTCATACTCACAACAGCTCTCAAGGAGAGAATGTGAGCAAACCTGGAAGATTAAGGGGAGATCTACTCCAGTGGTGATAAAGAAGAATGGACGTTCAATGGAGGACCCACCACCAATGAAAAATAAGGCGGTGACTCATAAATCTGATAAAAGGCAGATAAGCAAAGAATGCATCGAAAAATCCACATGTCGTGTTTTGCAATGAGAAGTGGAAGAAAAAGGCAGATCCCTACAATGGACAAAGAAGACAGGGAAGACGACAAGAAAGGAGATTCCTGCACCCAGAAACAATCAAGGGAAATGGAATTTCGGTAGAACATCAAAGACCGAAATGTGTACCAGTTGGTTTAAACCCCAGATTGTGAGAAAGGCCAAGTCTGCAGAATCTTCATATCAGAAAAAGGCTCAGAATGTAGGCAATGAATGCCTAGTCATATGGCCAGAACAATTGAAGTTGGCTAGGCAGTTGGAGGAAGCAAGAAAGGAGTGTGATGCTCTCCAAGAAAGAATCAAAGGGTTGACCCATCAGGATCAACCACAATCCTCATCTTGAGGAGTCCGGAATAAACCCCTCTCCCTATATATTTAAATGCTATTAACTGATGATTCTTGTGTTTCAGGTTTTAGGGAGATACAATCCAAGGGGTAGTGGCATCTAAGGATGCGAAGTGGAGAAGTGATTTGCTCTAGAATTTCAATTGATTCAAATCTGGTACTAGAGTTGATGAAGAAAGGGAGCAACAGAGAACAATAGGAAGTGTTTGTGTTATTAACTCTATCTCATGTTTCCTACACCGAGTTCCAACTCAGTAGGCTTAGAGATTTGGTAAATGGATCGATGCTGAGTGCCAGATTAGTATAAATGGTGCACGTGGAGAAGAATGATTATGGGTCTCTGCCGTTGGGCCTACCAGATAGAAGTGTTGTGTAACACAGGGGGAGCATTTGATAACAAAATCATATGCCAGATCCGTCAAGGAAATAATTGGATGACCCAGCTCAAGTGTTGTCTATTGAGAGAAGACATACTATGGGAGAAGCAGCAGTGATCAAGCATTTCATGCTTATTTATTTTGATCTAACATTGTGGTATCAGCTGATTGTTTTTCAGGATACCAAGAAGCTGCGAAAAGTAGCTGAAAGAAATGAAGCCACTGAAAAATGAGTCAGTGAACAATTTCCTGATGAAAGTGTTGAGGAAGAAAGCAACACAGGGGGAGAAGAACTGGCTGAGGGTGACTCAAAATAAGATACTGATGATGAGTAAAAGGATGTAAAATCCTTATCTGCACAAAATACAAAGAATCGAGCTGAAATTGACAGGAAGACTATCATCAGTGATCAGTGAGATCCAGTTCAGACAAAGAGAATGAAATCACTACAGTAGACATCATTACTATCTCAGGTTGAGTCGAAATGCTTTGCTGATGCAGCTGAATATGAAAAACTGGGATCATGCCATGAATAAAGCGATAGGTCAGAATTGAGAAGAATCAGACCTGGGAAATTGTTTCGAGGCCAGATGATAAAAACGTCATCAGGACAAAATGGGTCTATTTAGACAAGATGAACGAAGATGGTACAATGATTCGAAACAAAGCACGACTGGTGTGCAAAGCATACACCCGATGAGAATGGTACTGAAGGCTATATCAGTATTTGAAGAAGATTGGTTTTCAGTGTGGGGGATTTGATTACAATCTTTATTTCAACAACAATAGTAATCAAAGGATGGTGAGGCTGGTCAAGGAAGAAGACATAATATTTGAAGATCAGATAAAGCATAGTTACACAAGGCAGGAATAGAACATTCATTTCTGAATCCGAGTATGCCAAGGATGCTTTGGAATAATTTGGAATGGAAAATTCCAAGGAGATGAAGACTTCGGTTTCTACCTGGACGAAATCATCAAAAGATGACAGTGGCAGGGCAGTTAATATCACAGAATACAGGCAAATCATTGGAAGTCTGTTGTACTTAACCGCAACAAGGCCTGATATTGTTTTCGCCACATGCCAAGCAGTGAGATATCAGAGTAATCCCAAGGAAAGTCACATGCTTGCAGTGAAAAGAATACTTCGGTATATCAAGGGCACGGTGGACTTTGGCTTGACCTACAACAACAAATCTCAGAAAGAGTTATTGGGATATACTGATGCAGACAGGGCCGGTTCAGCAGATGATAGAAAATCAACGTCAGGTGGTGCATTCTATCTTGGTGAATTGTGTATTTCTTGGCTAAGCAAGAAACAAGATTGCATTTCATTGAGCACCGCAGAAGCTGAGTATATAGCGGCCACTCAAGCATGCACACAATTATTGTGGATGAAGCAGCAGCTTGAAGATATGGGAGTTGAAGTGAAGTCTCCGATCGGAATCTAGTGTGACAACTCAAGTGCTATAAATCTTAGCAAAAATCCTGTCCATCATTCCAGGACAAAGCACATTGAGATCAAGTATCATTTCATCAAGGAGAAGGTTGAGCAGGGCATCGTGAAGTTGGAGTATGTGCCTATAGAGCTACAGGTTGCAGACATTCTGACAAAGGCCTTACCCAAGGAAGCTTTTGAGAGGCATCGACTAGCTCTGGGAGTTCAGTCGCTTCCCCGCACTTGAAATAGTGTGGATGTGGGCCCCCCCTCTCCCCGAGGTATGGTGTGTTTTTTCCTAATGCGCTGATATGTGTTCTCTACTATGTTACAGACTCCAAAGGCGTGACCTTTGGGTTCGTTGACAAAGGGGGAGAAAAGTGCTTGACAAGTGCGACAAGTGCTTGACAAAGGGGGAGAAAAGTGTTAGTTCAAGATTGTGGAGATTTGATAAATCATAATTGTTACGGGGAGAAGCTGACAGGTGGAGCAGCCAGAAAGGGGGAGCAATGAGCAAGGGGGAGAGCGTTTTAACTCTGACGATGCTAGAAGTGATCGATCAAAGAATAGAAATCACGACGGTTGAGGATCGTGATAAAAGCAGAACAATGGTGTTGGAATGGTGTGAGACGGTGTCCAGCTATCAACAATTGGTATCAACTTAAGAATTCACCAATTGGTATCAGTGTGGTTCAACAACTGGTTTTATTTTAAGAATTGGTATCAGGGTGGAATCGACAATTGGGGTCTGACATGAAGTGATTCATTGATGAACTTTTCATACTACTCTTGTTTCTCACGCCGAGCATTGCTCATGTGGGCTTAGAGTACGTGTTAAGTGAATCCTTGAACACTATCACAATCGCAAGAGGCGAATGGTGGTAGCAGCTGGAAGAAGAATCAGTGAGGTATCACAGTGCAGAAAATCATCCTGAGCAAAATTGTGAAGAGTTGTCAACAAACCCAAAGGGGGAGATTGTTGGGCAAAAATCCCTCAAGGTAACATTGAAGTATTTTTGAGTTGATTGTGTTTGTTGACAAAGCAGGTTTTCATGGATATTTGTCGAGTTCCCGAGAAGTTGTTGACAATCCATGTTGACAAAGAACGATGACAAAGGAAAAGGCGATCTGGAGGCGGTACAAAAAGAGCAGTACAAGGTGGCGCCGTTTCCCAGTGTTTGCCAATTTTTTGGGGTCCAAAATTTGGAGTTTGGTGAGCATCGCGAAAAGAGGATTTCAATGAAGAGCATAATTTAATATGGCAAAGGCATGAATTTCGCGAAGATAGGATGCATGGTTTGGAAATCGCGAAGACCAGAAGAATGGAGGCGGTGATGCTTCGCGATTACGTCAAGCTTCGCGAACGGTAGATGCTGAAGCGCATCGCGGCGGAGAAGAGCTTTGCGAGGGAGCTTCGCGGCGAAGGAGCGAGCCGTGAAGGTAAGTTGACGGTGATTCATCGCGACTACGTCAAGCTCCGCGAACAGGAGATTGCGGTGGAGCTTCGCGATTTGGACAGAATTCTGACAGAAACTTTGGAGCATCGCGATTTGAGATGACGTGGCGTTGACTTCGTGCGGAAAGGATGAGGGTCGGTGGAATCGCCTATAAATAGAGGCCGACCCCTTCAGGCGAAGTAGAGAGATTTTTCAGAGAAAATACTTTGCTCTCGATTTGCGAAGGTGGTTCGCGGAGCCAGTGTGCTTCGCGAAAGAGGTGCTTCGCGGCGGCTATTGTAGCTCCGCGAAACCTGCGAGCTCCGCGTTGGCTTACTTAGCTTCGCAAGGGTCGTTGCTTTGCGACGGTTTGAGCATCGCGAAAGAGCTTCGCGAGTGAGCTTCGCGAGTGAGCTTCGCGAAAAGGCAGGAGCTTCGCGAAGGCTTGTTTGAGCTTCGCGAAATTGGGAGCCTCGCATTGTAGGGTGCTTTGCGAAGGTCTTTCCAAAGTGAGTTGCCCAGTGTTTAGAGGCAAAGAGGTATTCATCTACGGGTGAAAGTTGAATATCAACAGAGCATCTACATACAGAGAAAGATGCATTCCTTAATGGAAATGAAGAGACCTACAGGTCTATAAACTGTGAGTGAATCCCTTCCAAGAGTAGTGAGCTTAGGAAGAGGAAGAAGGTGATCCTCTCCACCGGCAGTGAGCCAGAGAGAGAGAAATAGGGAGTGACCCTTGGGAAAGCAGTGAGCTAACCCTAAACCTTGTATAGGCAGTGAGCCTGGGCATAGAAGTGATCTAGCCCGAACATTGTAATCCACAGCTAGTGAAGTCTAGTGGAATTTGGTACGAACCGGCAACTTGTCGGCGTATGCTCCTTGGACGTAGCCCTTAGCGGTGAACCAAGTAAAAATCTCTGTGTCTGCCTGCTTACTTTCCTGCATTGCATTCAAAGCATCATCATTAGGTAAAGGAGACACGTGATCACAGTAACCACAAAAGTGCAAACAAAGTGACCCTTGTAACAAAGAGGTCAAGATCCAGTGGGGCAGGAAGAACTTTGAAAAAGAATATCCATACCCTGATTCACCCCCCCTCTCAGGGTATATAGGCCCTTATTGGCCCTAACAACGTTAAATGGTTTGAACCTTCTATTTTATCTCTTGTATAAAATAATGTCCCATCATTGTTTTCTATTCAACTTAACCCCAGTATGTTAGATTCTAACACCTCTTCTCCTATAGAGCCTCATAAGGTTACATTTCAATTCTAGAATATAAACTATAGTTATAGGAGAAATATAATAGGGGAATGTGTTGATACCAACATACTTGGAAATCTATTTAACATGATCTCAACATATCCTCTAGAGTTTTATGGTTCCTTATAACTGAATATTTATCTAAGGGTGATAAGTTGTACTAAAACTCAGTTCGGTATCCAATTTTTTCTATAGGATTTTCTAGAACCTCAAGGTAAAACATACAAATTTATCAAACATAATGGAGAGTGGAACTCTACGAAGTCTTACCACTTACCTTATGAGTATATTTGAGAGTTGGTTAAAATATAAATATTCCTCAACAGAAATGAAATGCATTGACTTTATATGAATACTGACTACCACCCATATGGTTTTAGTTCCTTTAAATCTCATGAGGAGTCCTATGATAAAATCCATGGTATTTTTTCTAATTTTTATAATGGTATGGGAAATGGTTGCAACATAACATTATACTTATATCATTCATCATTTAATTATTGGAATACCAATCATTGTGATAAAAATTACACAATCTCCCTCTTCATGTTATCCCACCATAAGTTTTGATTCAAATATTGATACATCTTAGTGATACCTTGATGAATAGAGAATGATAATCTATGTGCATAATAAAAAATTTCACTTTTTAATTCAGGTTTTGATGGGAAAATATCTGGTTTCTAAACCTTATAACTATATAATCAAAAAATTTGAACTCTAGAATATTCACTAACTTTTTCTATAGCACATCATCATCCTTCTACGCCTCTTTGATCATCTCAAGAATAGATATCTAAGTATTCATTGGAGAAAAGTAGGATAAAAATTCTTTAAATTTTTCCATGTACATTATTTCCATGTCCATGAGTATTGAATCCCTTAAAATTCTCATCATAGATAGGGTTTCAATATCCATTCTACTTAGAGAATCTACCACTTTGTTTAACATTCCAATATGGTGATGAGTTAAAGAATCATACTCCTTGATCAGATTTAACCACCTTCATTGGAACATATTGAGATACTTTTAAGTGAATATATAATAAATTATTTTAATATATATATATATATGTCACACTTCTCCCCATAAAAATAATGTCACTAAATCTTCAGCATTATGATCATTTCATCCAATTATAGGTCATAACTTGGGTAGCTCTACTCATTCATCTTTTATTGGAGGGAGGCATAGGCTATCGCTTTTTCATCTTTCATGAGTAAACAAACTAATACCTTTTTGGATGCATTATTATATATCACAAATTCTTCTCCACTAGTGGGTAATGTGAGCATAGGTGAAGTTATTATCCTTTTCTTCAACTCTTTAAAGCTTTCCTCACATTCATCCTTCCATTAAAAATGCACTCCCTTCCAAGAAATCTTGGTTATTTTTATTGGATATCATGATAAGTTTCTCAAAAATCAATGATAGTACCTATCTAATCTAAAGAAACTATGATTTTCCATAACAAATGTTGTTTGGGTCTATACTTTAAATTCCTCTACTTTTGAAGGATCCATATATATCCCTCTGACAGTGATAAGATCCCCTAATAATGTTACTTTATTTTGGTATATGTTCTATTCTAAACTAAACCTCTATTTTTGGAAGAATTCCAGGACATTATTTAAGTAAAATATTCTCTCAAAATGGGAATGTCATCAAGGATTATCTTTTCTTTAGTATTAATAATTTTATCTAGATACAATTTATCACAAGGCAGTAGTATCCATGATTAAGATGATGATACCAAAAGAGATACATTTTACTCATTTCAATTTTATAGAATTAGAGGGTGATTTATGGTATGGAGGGTTAATTCATTCTCAATGAAATTTATGTTGGATCTATGTTAGGAAATACAATTCATAACTAGGATAGCATATAATTATAATAATATAATATTGATAATATTTTCAAGAATAAAATTAAAAAAAACTTCATCTCTTGATAAAATAATCATAGAAGTTTATCATGATGATATCAAATCATTTTAGGTGGTAAATTGATGTTCTTAAAAAACATATAAGATATTCTCATGTAGAATGAATTAAAATATAATAATACATACACAACTCTAGAGTAGAGGTTATGTGTACTTCAATAATCATGATCCATCCCAACTTATGAATTTCCTTTTTCCCTTATTCTTGAATATTTTTGGTGCTCATCATTCTTTTTATCCCTTAGAATGGATCATTGTCCTAGATAATTCCCAAGTTCCCAACATTTATGACATAAAACTATATATTGTACATTTGACTTAAATTTATTTTATTCTATAATGTTATCTAAATTCTTCATTTTTACATGAAAATTAGCTAATATATGCCATATTTTTACACACTCAAAACATCTTCTAGTTCTTCTCTGACATTTCCCTTGGTTCAACTTTTCACATTTTTGACACGTAGGAAATTGAATCATCATTACTTTATCATATTTATCATAGGAAATTCCATGATACGTTGTCCTACTATTATTTTATGTGTTTTTAGATTCATCTATATTGCAATTTTTGATAATAATTTGTGATAACTAGTTTGGAATAACCATAAGAAATATTAATTTATCCCTCATCATGTTAGAAATCTCATTTGGATAGTCATTATGCCACCCATTACATTGGTTGTTGACTTGGTTCGTCCTATTTATATCCAATGACTAAAAATAAAGAGATAATTAAGGATGAGTTTTTATAAAACTATTAAACACATAGATATGAAAACATGAATGTTAAATGGATAAATCATAAATGATTTATATTCCTTAAACTATGAATTTCTAGGTTTCAATATAAGTTATCTATGATCTATTTCCAAACATAAAATTTATTGGAATATTTGTACTCTTAATAATTGTTCATAATGAGTTGATAATTTAATAAATAGTATACCCTCAGAGTGTCAAACCAATTGTGTAGTAAGGCCTCTACCACAAACTATATAATGATTGAGTACAGCTCAATATACCATTTTTGGTGTTATTACCTATATGTTCAACAGTATTTGATCTACATGCACTTATAGTATCCATACATGGATGTATTTTCTTAGAAACATATTACTATATACTTTACCAAAATTTAGGGATGTTTCATATGTTTATTCTTATCCTTAAGGCTTTCAATAGAGTTTTCTAATCACAATCCCCAAAAATAATAAAGGGGTGAGCTATAAATCCCAATTAGGGAATAATCAAAGAAAAAAAAGATTAAGGTAAAACTTTTTAGCCAATTGGAATATTAATGGGGCATAAAAGGGATGAGAATAATAAATATTAACATCAAATCAAGATATAAGATGAGAACATGAAGGCAATATAAGAATGTGGTTAGGACAAAAAACATGAAATAAGAATAAGTCGAGGATAACGACCAAGAAAACAAAAAATGGTGAACATATTCCTATCAGGGATTAGGTTCACTCCCTAATCCCAAAAATACATCTCATGAGATAGAAACATTACCCAATGAATTATAGTGGTATATAATTCTAGGAACACCTTTCATATTCATATCATGTACAAGCATAAGATTTCCACATAGATAAGACAACACAAGGATGCATTTAATCACTTTTATTCACATGATAAAAGAGTGTGGATTACATATATATAAGTACCCAGTCAATGAATTATATTTACATCTTGGTGAATAACCTTGAGAGTGGAAATGCATATGGGTATTCACCTTACAAATTTGTGGCATAGAAAATCATAGGATAATTTTGTCAGCATATCAGGGTACATAAAGATTTATGGGAGGGTTTAATGAGTGTGAAAGGGGGTATATAATAATTCTTAAATAATAATGATAGTAAGTGGGATGTGATAAAATTTATACCAACTTGAAAAATTAGAAATAAAAAGGCATAATATAAAATAGGTTCTTGAATAATGTTGAGAAGGATAAGATCTGTTACCTTGAGAGGTAACTTTGAAAAGCTTGGGTGGATCTTATTAAGATCATGGGAGAAACATGTGATGGATATAAATAGTCAAGGGTAGATTAAATTCATACTATAAGGATTTTTAGAGAATATTAATGGGAATTTGGGTGGGTTTATATAGTAAAAGTGAGGATAATTGTTTATTAATTTTGAAACATTGGTTTTGGAATATATGTGATAAATTAATCAAAACCACACATCATCCAATAGATTTTTCCCATGGTTTATAAAAAAAATTATTGGATTTAACTATTTTATAATTAGAATAAGTTAACTCATTAAAATAATACCCTTAGTGATGTGGAAGTGAGTCGTGTTTAGAAATATTTGATTTTAAAACCTTAGAATATAATATTGATTTTAGAGGATTCATTATGGGTTTATAAAATTAATAAAATAACATAAAAACACATTATATTAGGGGGGATAAATAATATCGGTCATGGACACTCTTGTTAGTATTTATTACATCACTTTTAGGATTTTATGATGCCATAATACATACCATATAATTATGCTGTATTTAATTTTTACCTAAAAATTATGATATCTTAGAAAACATTGAAAAATTTACTATATTATAATTTAGATGTGATAAATGAAAAAATATTTTTATTTTATCAAAATAATTATCTAAATATGAAAATTTACACTATTAAATTAAAAGTACAATTTATTAAAAAATACTATTTTTGTTGTTAATAACAATTTTATGACCATTATAAAAATTATATTTGACTTTATAAAGTTATATTATCATTTATATTTAATAAAATTATTTTGTAATAATATTTTATTAAAATATATTTTATTTAAAACGTAAGATACCAAACTTCTAATGAGTCATGTTTTTGATTAAATTTAGGTTACCTCCCTTAAAATAGTTAATGGGATGCTTCTTGGGAGCAGGGAAGGTATTAGAAGTGTACTGGTTGTGTAGGATATGGAAAGAGGGAAAATAGGGTGATCTAATACATGGAGCATGGTTAGTAATAAATGAGTACCATAACCATGAACCATGAAGAGGGGAGGTGCATGGTTTTTAATCCATGCAATCGGAGTCTGGAAACCATGCAGCCTTGGATAAAGCCAACATCATGGACTCTATATGGTTTAACAAAAAACGCAGGCTCACGAACAAACCATGCGACCCATGCCCCTCTTAGATAGAGGAGGCCCATGGTTTGGAAAACTATGTACCTTATTTACGTGTTAAAATGACCATTTTCCCTACCAACCTTTATATGATTTCACCAACTTTTCCTCATCATTTTCATCACCAACATACTTGGGTGTGAACCAAAAGCTCTTATCTGTTTTAAAGATCAATATAATCTGATTATTAGGTGTTTAAAGTTTTGTTTAGTGTTAATGAAAGCCATGGAGAGTTATTTTTTTGTGTTTGAAGTTGATTTAGCTCAAATCAAGGAATAAGGTTGGATGAGTGTTTTTCTATAGGCATAATGTAGGTGTTATAAATGATTTATACCATAGTATTTATGTTTTAATTGTTTATGTGGTAGTCCTATTGTGATTCATTGCTATTCATTTGTTCCTTTGAATTAAAAAATCAAATTAGGAATTTAAATTAGGTACTGTACTTCTCATAGACTCTGTCAGGTCCATTAATGACTATGATATCGGGATTAAGGCCACCCATGGGGAATATCAACTCATTGAAAATGGTAATTGTGTTATAAATGATGAGATAGATGGTTTATAGGAATAATCCTAGATGAAATTTTTGTTTGAACATGTTAACATGACATAAGGGTTTATTTAGAATAAATCAAAAATTAAGGGTGTTATTAAAAGGAAAGATAAATAAAAGGTAGTTGGTTATAAGATTTTGAATATGTTTTTCAATGGATTTAATTAACCTTAATGGCTGTGTTAGAAAAATGACTAAATGACCTAGGTTTGGATTTGTGGTTAAATATATTGAATGAGATAAACCATGTGAATAATGATGAATGATAGAGGAAAACTATTGATATTGTGATACATTTAAATGGTTATATAGGTTGTACCTAGAAATGTTTTAAATGATGAAATGATTTGGAATGATGTAAATGACATTCTGTATCTCCCAAATGTGTATTGTGGTGGACTAGATGCTCTAAACACATGGATGAGAATTTCCAGACATAGGTTTCCTAATTCTTGATGTAAGATTTCTAGAAATTATGTTTAGAATCCTTTACTTAATATGACGGACATTAAATTCCTCATTCTTGTCAAGGGTGACAATGTGACAATTTTAATAATGACACGTTTGATATGGTATATGAAATTTGATTTTCAAAACTCAGTATTTATAATGAAAATGGATAATGAATGTCACCTTATTATTTAAAATTTCTTAACCCATTTTTATTGATTGACCAGACTTATGACAGGGACGTAGAATGTCTGTTGGTTTAGGGTCATGATATAACCAAAGGGACCATGTGGCTAATTGATAAAAAATTTAATATTAAAACATGTTTTTCTATTACCATGTTTGTTGATTCCTTTATCTTCCATATACAATATTATTAATATAGTCTATATATTAATTTAGACACCGTTGATGGTGGCTTACTAAGTTGTATTCAAACCCTACTTAGGTTTCCATTGGTAATTGAGCATATTTCATGGTTGTAGGTTAGGATAAGGGAAAAGTCCTTATATAGGATGACTAATTTAGGATACAGGAATTAGCATGGATGAGGGGACCAAACTGATATGAGCACCCATTTTTAGGATTGTTAGGGTATATTTTATTTGGGATTTATATTAAAACATGATACCAGTATTACATGACATGTTTAATGTATTGATTGTGGTAATTTAATTTGTTTTGGGAATTGATTACAAGATGCATGGTTATTGATTATTTATTCCTGGTTATTATTAATTTTGATTTTTTCTATTGTGTTACTCTAGTAAAGAGGGTATTTTTCCCTTATGTTACTTATTAGACTCTCAATACTAGTTAAAAAACTCTAGCATGCATGGAGTCACATCTGAGGTCATGTGGTACACTTGTTCAGTGCACCAATTTAGTGGTACATGGGCCGGTATGTTACATAAAATATTTATGAATTCATCAAAATATGCATCTTATTAAAACTATATATTTGATAAAAATAAATTTTTTGTTTCATCATTTCAAAACATACTTTATTTCAGACTTTATTATTTAACCATATCAAAGTAGTAAAAGAAAAATATAATCATTTGTTTATTAAAAATAAAAATATAAAAATTCATACTGTTAGGGTATTGATATATAGCACTTTATACATCAACATATTCCTTAAGGGTAAGGTGTGTGGTGGTGATATTTTCTTGTGGTGGTTTAGAAAGTATTATTTGGTCCATGATCTCAATGAGATTAAAATTCAAAAATAAATAGTTTTTTCTAATTTTTTAGTTTTTGAATCACATCTTAGGCTTGGTCGAGGGTAAAGTCAAGTGAAACTACCTCCCTTAAAAACATTGATAAATGGAATTAATTGGGTATAATTGTACCAGTTGAGGCTATAACTTTTTTTTTTCAATTTCAATTTGACATATAATAATCCTATATATACATACTAATCATACTATCACAATATAATTGATATATTGTTTAACGTACATTTTAATATTATATGACATAACTTATAACTATCCAAAATAACTAACGTAGTGACTTTGTTTTCTATAATTTCATTTCTTAATATGTAATTTACTCATCTAAGAAAATTTCATTTATAAAACTTTTGGTCATTAAAAAATGATTGTTTTTAGTTGATTCAAAAACTGATATTAACTGAATCTATTTTACTTTTTCATGATGAATTGAACTAATATTAAAAACTTGTTCTAGGATGGTTCAAGTGGGTCCGATCACTTATAAGAATGTCAATGTTTTTTGAATTATGAGATTATAACTAGATTTTAATGTGGATATAGTTGATCACACATAAAATAATCACAAATTTCAGTTGAGATATTTTGTTAAATTCACGGGAATTCACTCACAATAAGTGACTCAAGCTTTATAAAATCTAACAGTGTGTATTATTTTATCATGGTAAAAGATTATCATTTCTTCCATTTTGTCTATAAATATATGGATATATTGGGAGGCATAGACAGATTCATATGTTTTTCTATATGAGATCTGAGGGGGAATTCTAGAGGAGATGTTAAAATATCCTTAGTGTTCTATACCCCATGTATTTTCATTTTAACTCTCATTACTATAATATTAAAGATATATATGATTCATAAAAGATGGTTTTAGTTTCTATAAAATCATTCAAATTCTTTAAATATTTAAATATCTTAATTTTAACTCAACTATTAGAAAATAATTAGTTAGTGTGTTCTTGTATAACTACCATGAATTACTAATTCAAGATAAATAAGAATGGAATCAATTGTTTATTTATTACCTAAAATTTTTAACACTAGATAA
Organism: Viscum album; assembly: GCA_963277665.1. Taxonomy (NCBI): domain Eukaryota; kingdom Viridiplantae; phylum Streptophyta; class Magnoliopsida; order Santalales; family Viscaceae; genus Viscum; species Viscum album. The sequence continues at coordinate 1,219,226,520 of OY728131.1, read as the reverse complement.
ATGTTGTGAGTGTATTGATTATTTAGTTTTATCTTAAATAAGTTTTTTTTATAAATATATATTATATTATTTTTTAAAAATAGAATAACCTATTTTAATTGAAATAAAGAACTCTATATTTCTTTAAACATTAAAATGCTTCACCCACAATTTTGAATCTTTCAATGAAGATATATTCTTGTTTATGAATTATTAACATGGAGAGAAGTTCTATATGTGGGTCAATCCTAATTAGTTTATTGATTCAAAATAGGATTTATTTTCAATCAAAAACCCAAAATTATATCTGTTTCATTATTTTATTTTAGTTTTCACTGTTTTATATTCAAACCCTCACATATTTTTATATTAGTATATCATTTTTTAAATAAAACATAATAATTGATAAACAATACTAGTGTGAGTTAGTTTAACTCCTTGAGATTGTCCTAGGGTGTAACATTATGACGAATTTTTGTTAAAAATATTAATTAGAAGAATTTTTTGATAAATCACTTGATTATTATCCTTTACTATTTAATGTTTCACTACTAGGAATACTCTTTTTTCCTATTTGTATTATTTTATGGAGAATTTTAGTTTATTTTTAATTTAGTGTTATTCAGTGATCATATTTCTTGTTTTTTGATTATATTATACTAGTAGGCATGATTTTTTTTAATTTTTTTAGTATAATGTTATCGATCATGTTATTTATCATTTATTTAGTAAAGAACAACAAGATTTTTTCTAAAATGTATATGCAATAATTGTATTATCTATTTTTGATCATGTATATATAATGTATATATTTCTCAAAGTGAGTAATTATGAGGACTATGTCAGTGTTTCCAAGTAGTGAAAACAGTTTCATAACATTATGTTTTATAAAATGAAGAAAATTACAAAATAAAAAATGTATTTCAGGTGGAGACATAATATGAAAAATTGGTTGTGTCTATTTAAAGCTACTTTATCATATAATTCAAAATTAAGAAAACATTTTGTTTTTAAAGGGAATTCCAATAGAGGGGGTGATCTAGAATAAGACTCGATGAAAGATGTTTTAACATTTATTTTGTTTCAAATAGAAAAGTTGGTTCGAAATGTAATGGTTGATTTTGAATATAGGATGGGAAAGTAATTTTCGAATGAAAATATTTTTTTAAAATTAAATATATTTTCTCATCAATGTATTTCTATTTTATAATACATATTTAGAATTGGCATGGAGTTTTATAAGTTAAATAAAGAGGATATTATCTTGATGAGATCTTTATAATGGGTTGATTTTGTAAAATGTATTATTTTCATAAATGATTTGGTATGTGATTTATAAAGTGAATAATGGTTTATATAAATATTTTTTTGAGTAAATCCTTTTGATAAATTGTAATTTTGTGGAATAAAAGGAATAAGAATACCCTAGTAGAATCCTCTATTAGAATATGGATAATTATAAGGATTATGTAACATACTTTAGTATTGATATCTTTTGGTGGTGTCATTCCTTTATTTGGTTTTGTGATCAATTGGATTGTGGTTGTATTTTTTTCAATAAGGTTGAAAATTTGTAAATAATTTGAGTCAAATATGGTTTCTTGAGGATGAGTGAGATGCTTCCATTATACATGGAAAATAGAAGTTGATATATGCTACTAACTTCGAGGATATGGCTGGATAGATTCAAGTAAACCTCTATAGGTGTCGATTATTTGTGATGATCTTCATGGAGACATAACAAGTGTATATAGAGATGATAGCACTGTCCACTGTATGTGTGGAGAAATATTGGTCACTATGTTTAAAATTCATATGTTGTTAGTTCAGATATTCAAATTATCTTAAATGGATAATAGATTAGCTATAGTAATGGATAATCTATCTGTGGTGTGTTGAGATTGAAGTATATTAAATACAATGTGTAGATACCTTAGATGAAGTTTTTATAATCTTGAAAGTGCTTGGAACTGTTTTGTGTAAGTTCTAAAGTCATTTGGAATAATTATATTTTTTGGAGTTCTAGATGATCATATAACTTTGGTGGGATCATATCTCATTAGTGTATATTATATGAATTTTCAATATATGAATTTTCCATAAGACTTCATAGGTGATATTAGGACCTTAAGGTAGACTATAAGACTTTGATGTATAGATTTTCTAGAGCATATGACTCTAGCATATTTTTTTGAGAAAATCATATGGATTTTCTTCTAAGTGTAAAACTTTGATGCTATTCATAAGAATTTTGATCATATAACTTTGGGAACCCATGTCAGACTTCATGTTCCAACATCAGACTTTTCTAGATCATATAACTTATGAAAGTATATATCATTGAGATCCCACAATATAATTTGAGGGATATCTGTATACTGTCAAAATAATAGAAAAATAATGGATTTATGAGAATTTATAGAATATTAATTCCATTGAAAGGAGACAATAAATTCATATGATTCATGGTGAAAATTTTTTCATGGATTTAAGAATAATAATCAATTATAAAATCATTATCTGATTTGTGATCAAAGGAATACTAGCTGAGGAGGATGCTGGTATGATGAAACGAGTTCCATGACACAAGATGAGATTCCATATCACAATTCAATGCACGTATGGATAATTTAAGGGATTTTAATATAGCATAGTTTGGTGAATAATTAGAGGAATAAAACATGTGAATATTTGAGTGATTTAAATTAGGATTATGAATGAGTCATAAATGTAAAAAATAATGTGTATCTGAAGTATACATGATCCATTGAGGTGAGACGAAATGACACATTTTGGTGCCTATTTTAAATCAATGAGAAAATCATGCATTTGACTTGACTACAAAAATAAATATTATAAGAAATTTTTTTAGTTATTTAATCCCTATAATTTAATATCTTTTAAGGATTATATTAGATAAATATTGTGAGAAGTATTTAAGATATAATCCAACTTATAGTTTTAAATAAGAAGATGTCATGATGCTGTACTTTTTGAGTTTCCATATATAAAATACTGATAAAAAAATTCATGACATTATTATATGAATATATAATATCTAGGTGTGATTAAGAAATGTTTTCCAAGTATTCTAAGGTAATTATGAGATACTCGATATACAAATGTATCAATGGAGGAAGAATAATATCAATCCCAAGATATATCTAAGTGGAAGAAATACCACTTTAATCATGTATTCAATAATACTGTGGATAAATTAGATATCATGAATATATAAGGAATATGGGAAAGCTAAGAGATCTGGTTTTGAAGAGGATTTGTGCATACAGAATTAATGTTCTAAAAGAGAGAACCATATCATATTCTCTCATGGAAAAATATTATTCCTAAGTGGAACCTAATAATCTATAAGTAAAAGGCGATCTTTCTACATTTGGATAATTGTTATAGAGAATAATTTTGGATTTTGATGTATAACCAATCACATGATGAAGATATAATGATAGAGATTATAACCTATTACAAGAAAATGAAATATAGTGGATCTCTATATTGATTGGACTATAATTATATATGCTGTAACCACTTATGTATAGAGTGGTTAATTTATGATTTTGGTGTCTAATCAATTATGACATGGAGTAGGTATTTATGGTCAAACCTTATAAATCTTCATATTCCTTTTATTTTATTCAATATTCATGTATATAATCAAGGGTGAGATAATTATTTAAGTGTGTATTAAGACCAAAACCCATCACAAAGGTTGGGATTAAAATGAGTAACTTTTAAAATAAAAATAAATAACTGATTCACCCCTCCAACTATTAGTGATCCTCCTAGATTCGATAAATTTAATTGGTATTAGATTAAGATTCCCACTAGGTGATCCACTAGGAAGTTGATGATATAGAATATAACTCCTCTTAATAGTAGTGATGTCCCTACTTTCTATCTTACTAACTATCACAACTAGAGGAATAAGATTCCACCTTACCTCTTATCGCTTGTCCTGGAAGTTTGAGATGCCAAAAGAGTGGTATTTCTACCTATACATGAGGATGTTTCTATAAAAAATTATTAAAATATAAATATTGAGAATGATGGTAAGGTTAAAAATGAAATTTTGATGTCTCTTTTAGAAAAGAACTATATAAAATGCACGAGACTTCAAACCACCAATGAAATTTAGGACAATTTGAGAAGAAGTTATGAATAAAATTTTAATGTTAGAGAAGATTAGATTCAAGTCTATAGGAGTATATTTAAAGACATAAATATGGGTGATTATGGGAAAAATAAATAATTCTTTACAAGAGTCAATGATATTTTGAGATATATATGAGGTTTTTGGTGAGAATATAGAAGATTCCACCATTGTGAAAAAAATTAGGAGAAATTTCTTGGATAGATTTTATCACAATGTTTTATCAATGGATGAGATTTTAGATTTTATCCTAGTTGAACTTTATAACATTCTCATATCATATGAAATGAGAAGGGGATGTTTTTTGAATAATATTTTAAAGGATGATATGGATTTTAAGGACATTATAAAAGGAAAATCCATAAATGAAGATGTTGTTGGACCAAGTTATACCAATGTGGAAGATGATAATGGATAATTTAATAATATTTTTTCTATTTTTTCAAATATATTGAAAAAATTAAAGTGAAAAGGAAAAATAAAACAATGTCCAAAGTACCAAAATTGTGACGGTAGTGCACACTTTTCCTATAATTTTCTAAAGAAAAAAACAATTGATTAAAAATCAGTTTAGGAAGACAAGAAGCCACAAAAAAAATAGCAGAGGATGATTAATAAAATTTTCACTAGTAAGAAGAGGAATTTGATGAGAAAAAGAGATATGTCCAAATAATAATCAACTTGCAGCCAATATAATGATGAAGTAAAATTTTGGGCCCATGTTAAAAAATGTTTGACTGATGAATTAGTTATTATGAGGAAGAGATGTGACACCCCATACCCACTCTCCTAGATCTAGTTCAATAAACAAATAATTTACATTCTCACTTTGATATCAGATATAAAGTATTGGATATAAGAATCATTAATTACTAAATTAAAATTTGCTATTTCATCTCTTTTTAGGTTTATAGATATAGATAATTAGTAAAAAACATAATCAAAAAAATATATGTTCTTTGTATAAGGTATACATTATTTTCCACTGTATATATAAAAATAAAATATCCATAATGAATCTTAAATATCTCTAATAAATTGTTTCACACATTATATCCTTCTAAACATGTCACATGTACTACTTTTCTTTATAATCCGGTGAAATGGAAACATAAGAAGGGTTAAACTAAAATTAATAGTATGGGAAATATAAAACTGAGGTAATTATGACAAAGACATGATATAAATTTTATGTTAGGAATAATTATACCACATGAATCTATAATTAACTTGAAACTGAGATAATTATATATCCATGACAATAAATAAAAACATGGATTTTAATAATACTGATATCATATTATGGAATTCATAGTAATGGGAATCATAAAAATATTTCCAAGGCCTTTTTCCAATACATTTTCTAAGTGTTGAGAATATAGTGAAATAATCTTTCTGAATTGGGTAGGCATACACAAAATACCTAAAACTAGTTTTTCCCATCCGACCTTTTGATGCATTTATGGGATATATAATTTTGGCCCCCACCCATCACCTGATTAAGTCCAATGCATTCATGATAAGAGTCAACAAGAACTTGAATATCATTCTATAAGGAATCTTTTTATGAATAAAAACATGGTTATCTATATAAAGAGAATATAAAATATCAATATATTATTAAACTATGTTAACAACCAATAATAGTCTTTAAGGTAAATACATTTCCCCATGTCAATAAAGGGATAACAGGATCATAACCCATCATGAGAAAGAAGGAAGATGATGAAAAAATACATGATTAACTTGAAAATAATCATCCATATTGGAAATAATATATAATTCCAATACTTTTACCCATGATAATAAAAGGGATAACATGATCATAACCCATATATAGAAATAATGTGGATGATCAAACAATACATAGTCATCTTGAAAACAATTATCCATAATGGAATAACATTATATGAAACTCTAATACCTTTTCCCACGGGAATAAAATATCTTCATTTAAAGGTAGACATAATCCAATATGAATTATGTAAAATGTGAAGTTCAAATAATATAGAGCAATGAGTATATATATGAGTAAATACTAGCATAACATGATCATAATCCTTACATAAAAATAAAGTACATGGTTTAAAACAAACATATCCCAAGAAGTGAGAAATATTTTTCAAATATTTTTTAGTAGGAATTTATATCCCTATAAAATAATGTGAGAATAACACTTAATTCAATAATAGTTTATAATATACTCAACATAGATGAAATAAGTTCAAGAGAGTGATAATAAGTTTATAAAAAAAAGGTATGTTACCAAAAATATTTAATATCATGGAAATAACTAAATAAATAACAACCTAAATAAGGGAACATGATTTGTCAAGTAAATATCATGAAATATGAGGAAATAAATAATAAATCATTCATGGGATAATAAATCAATAGAATACCATATAGAGGGAACATGGTGCATAACATGAAACATGTCTCAAACAATCAAAACCATGACCAATAAAACTTTTACGGCTTGAATATCACTTTAATATAGTCACCATGAAAGATAGATCATGTAATTTAACTCAAAATAATACGATTAAAATATAACTCATAATACAATATCTCAAATAGGTAGTATATACACAACGTAAATGAAATTATGTGCATAATACCAAATATGTCTCAAAGAGATGAATTTGTGATCAAAACCCTTACATATTTTACTTAATTTCTATAACTTAATTTAAAATCCTATATAATAAACCTAATTATAATAAATTAATTAAAAACTATATTTATATCCTTTTTCATAGATAATTTTCATAAATAGTCATTCTCTACTTGAATTCTCCTGATATTCCACATGGGTGTTTTGCAGTTTTGCAAATTTCTATTAGTTTCTTAATAACTATGTCTATATTCATTATTATTATAAATTTCACCATTGATAACTATATAAATTAACTATTAGGGATGTTTTATAATAATTTATGGTGTTCCACATTCCTTTTATGTTTATTTTAGTCTTTATCATTGAATACGAAATTAATAACAAGCATATTTAAGTTATTCTTGTTGATCAATAATTGTTTTCTTAGTTGATGATTTAAATAATATAACCTTACTAGAACACAAATTATTTACATATTTATATCATATTATACTAGTAAATAAGTTTTCATAGTCATCTGTGAAATAAATTTATGGTATTGTTCAAGTAGGTGGTAAAAACGACTCAAATATAAACACACCATGAATAATGGATGATGATGAGATGATATAGTTTTAATATAATTATTACAGAATAATAATGATCCTAATTATTATTTATTTGTGTGATATATCATAATTATAATTAATTAAAATAATAATTAATGTATATGAATATATAACACAATTTGAATAAATTGTTATCCTCTTAGTACACCAATTTTAAATGATTTAATTAACGATAATATTTTTTTGATCATATCATTTATATGTTTGATTATTTTTAATAAAAAAATTTAATGATATAATTAAAATAATATTTAACCTTTAATAACATCCGTAAATCAATAATTGTAAGGAGGTTACAAAAAACGAAACACGTTGTGTCATGGAGGTGGTAGTCCTCACAACACACGAACCATAATTTTTTTTCTTAACGGATGAGGTATATGAGTAAAAAATTAAAATACCCTTAATATAGTAAAATTTAAGTATATAAATGAAAATAATATAATTATATTATTGTGAATAGAATAAATTTTAATTAATATAATAAAGAGGAAAAGCTAAGTAGTTCATAATACTCATGCTGGGGATTTTAAATTGCCTTAAAAGGTTCCTTAGAAATGAAGGTATTATGATAACTAATGGTGAATATAAGATTTCTAACATGGTATAGGGTAATATTTGGATCAAATTGTTAAATTTTAAAGTTTAAATTAAAATGATAGGCGAGTGTTGAAGTGGTGGAGATGTTACCCTTTTATAAGTGAGGAGAAGGGGAGTTTTTAGAGTAAACCTTACATTTTCAATAATGTAAGGTTACTATCCAAGTGTAAATGGATAAAAAACGAGAAAAATAGGAGAATAAAATGAGCGAGTATCAAAAATCACATCAACCACTCCTTTTTAGATAACCTTGAATGTTTTAGGGATTTTTTATTTTAACCTTTTAACTTTGATCCCAATTTACTTTCACCTTAGTAATTAATTTCTAACCTTTGTAATTAATTTTAATGAAAAATATTAAGATTTAAACATCTAAATAATCTGATACTTATGATTTAAAATTTTAAAATATTTTTATAAAATATAATTTCTAAGGCCTTGAAAAGTTATTTTTAAAATAAACACACTTAATTGCTTAAAAACAGTTTTTATAAAAATAATGTGTTTAAGAAATAAATTTATATATAAGATTAAATTATATAGGACACTTATTTTAATGAAAGAAATTTATTTATTATAAAAAAATATTTTTTATAAGTATTTTAAGTAAATAAAAATAAAAATCTCCCTTGAAAAAAATTTATTCAAAAAAGACCGAAAAAAAATATTTTTATTAATTTAACATTTTAATTAGTTTTATAAAATATATGGACATTGGATTTATAATTTCAAATAATATTTTAAAATGAATAAATTTATTCCTTAAATAAATATTTTATTACTTAAGTGGTTTTGAAAACCTATAGGATACACTTAAATAATGATAAAATCATAAAAATTATAATGTTTTCCAAAATCATATTTTTTTGATTAAAAATCTAGATTTTTGGGAAAAAATGAAAAATTTAATCATAAGATAATATTTTTATTCTAAATATAAAAATTATTTATATATTTTAAAACTAAACTTCCAATATTTTAAAATTTAATTTTTGAATAAAATCATAAAATATAATGAGAAATTATTTTTATTAGAAAATAATTTTCAAAAAATAATAATAATAATATAATTTTTTTATCAATTATAAACTAAATTAGAGTAAAAATATTGTTAATATTAAGAAAAATTTATCATAATCAATCTTGTGTTTCATGAAATATAAATTAATATATTATAAAAAGGAATTTTTTTAAGAAAAATGCTCTTCTAAACAATAAATGACATTATTAGTTATTTTATGTAAAAAAATTTATTTTTCATTCATATTTAAAGTACTATTTATTTTCTTTATAAATATATTTTATAAATTTGTTTCTTTTATTCATTCTTGATAATTCAATAGATAGGTTTCAGTGGTCATATTTAAATATTTATATTTTATCTAAATATAGCAAACTTTTTCTCATGTTCGGGGTTGCGTGTAAAGAATGACATAAAAAACATTGACTTATTTAAATGTAATAATATTTTAAAATGTTAGGTTTTTAAATTCGCCCCCTAAATAAATTTCTTCCTCACAATTTAACTCATAAAAGGTTTTCTAGGGAACTCATAATTAACCATACACTACTAGATGATCATGGGTTTGTTTAGGATGTATAATGGGATTTATCGATATGAAACATTATTATGAGTGAATTATAAATAGAGATATCCCATTCCTAATTTCACATAGAATTCTAATTTGGTATGAAAATCTAGTTCTATAAGGGATAAATTCCCACAAACCTAGAAAATGATATATATGATAACCATTCCACTAGTGGTTTATATTTATAACTCAATATCTAGTAATTTGTGAAAAAATGACATAGGAAACTAGAAAATATAGAGTGAGAAATCATTATCTTCTTCAATAGTAGTAGTTTCATAGGATTTTCATTATTCACTTGGTTGTTGGTGACTATTTTCCATATTTTCCCTTGGATTGGGACATTGAGTCACATAATTCCTAGATATCTTACAATTGAAGAAATGATTTTTTGTATCTTTTATATTTACCTTAGGCTTGTGAGATTGATGACCAAAATCTACATATTTAAAGAATTTACCTATCCCTTACATAAAATTTCCCCAATGTTTCTTCCCATATTTTTGACATGTAAGAAATGAAATCTTATTTAATAAATTATATTCATTTCATAATATTTTATGAGTCTATATATTTTTTTATATGGTTTTTTTCGGACTTAGACCATGTTCACATTATTATTCATATTTTATGATAGCTTGTTTTGAATAATCACTATGTTTCTCACTATAGAACTTATCCCATTATGTTTTTTGGGGAATTTATACATTTTCCATGACATACATTGTTAACTTGATCCTTTTGGTCTTTTTACATTAATAAAACCAAAAGTTTTAACATGATAAATGATAATTATAATATAATTATTGAAAATAACCATAGGAAGATTTAACCTCAAGATGTCTCACTTCATAACACTATTATATCAACCTATAGTTGTTAAAACTCAACTTGTATCCTACTTGGTTCAACCTATATCACCATAAGTTTAACATATATCATTTTTGGTTTAACCTATGTTACATTGAGTTGGGTTCTATCATACTTATTAACCTAATACTTAAAATAAATATCCTAAATTACCACAAACTTTTATAAAATTTTCTACACCCAATAATCATTGAAATATATGATTTTAAAATCAAAATTATCCTTCCTAATATAAAATTAGTCATTCCTACACTCATATTCCCAAATATATATATAAACTAAAAATATAATATCAATAACATAACTTTCTCAAAACCAATTTGAATATTCAATAAATTAAACTATAATGATATTAAATATTCCTCGAAAAAAACCAAAATATTTAATCTTCAAATGGTATTATCCACTAGTTTATATGGCCACACACTAGTCACTATATATCATAATCCCAAAAATGGAATGAACATATCCAGAAATATCATGAATCAATTATCGAACCCATGTTTAAAAATTATTATATAACTTATTTTTCAAAATTAAATGACACTTTATTATCTCAAAATAATTTGTATATTAAACTTAAGAGTTATCCATACTTTAATGATTTGTTCTCCAATAGTAATCACAAAAAAATATAACCTTGTCATAAAATGACTTTTAAAGGTTATTAATTCATTTTAAGAAATCCTTCCTTACATTTAAAGTAAAAATATAAAAGAAAAATCCTTATATGTTTCACATAATCTTTACAACTTTTAAAATATACCATAATATCATTGATACATATTATTCACTATTGATAATAAAAAAGACTTTAAATATTATTAAAATATCAATCTCACTACCTTATATGAGACTATGAAATTCACCTTTTCCATCATAATTGGAAAATAATATGGTTCTCAACCATTTAAGCATGTTTCCTTATTCAGTTATAATAATTATACCTTTCTAAGAACATGCATTTCTCATATTTATTTTTGTTATCCTATTTCAAGAAAATACTAAAAAAAAATGGTCACAATAATATCCAAAACATAAATATGAAAAAATCAATATGAATATGTATTCCCTTATGAAAAAAATTTATTAACATATGATAATTTATGATAATTTTTTTTGTTCAATCCTTGGTTATACATTATCATTTTTCTATTATGTTATCCAACCAAATTAGTTAAAATTATTCATAAATCCTCCAAAATGTTTCATAAAGAGAATATCACTAAACAAAAACTATCTGGTAAGAATGTCAACAATGTGTGCAGTTTGGAATCGTTATCATACACCAGGTGACGATGGAGATAACAACACATCCACACTTTTTGGGGTTATTATCCCTAGTTACATCCGTGATAGCACCTACATCCATTTTTAGTATCTAGACATTGATGTAATTTCTAGGAAAACCACATACTCAAGAATTTAGTAAAACATGAGGATGTCATCCTATATAGACTTATTACCAGTATTTTTACTATGGTCCTATAACCCCAATCCCCAAATAAAAGATGCATTATTTAATTAACAATAAATCATACACTTAACCTAAAAGGTTATCTAAACCTTCCAAATTATTATCAATATTAACTTATCAGGCCTTAAATTATCCCCAATAAATATACTAATCTCTACAGTTATCTAAAAATTTCTTTTGATGCCAAATATGATGCGCCAAACCATTTATTCTAGATCTAGTTCCATAAACACATACTTTACATAATCACTTTGATACCAATTATAAAAGAATAAATATAACCATACTTAACTAAAAACACAAAAATGATTATTTTATCTATTATATTCTCAGTAGATTTTCTGGTTTAAAAATATATAGATTTAGGAAAACACATAAACTAATAAAAGCAATTTTTTTATATTAAGCATACAATTTTTCCCTAATATATTAGAAACTACTTAATTTATAATGAATATTTAACAGCTACCATTAATTCCTTCACAAATTCTATATTTCTAAACATTTAACATGTACTAATTTTCTTCACAACATAGAAAAATAGAAACATAAGATGGAGTGAGCTCAAACACACAGTAAAGGAAATATTCAACTAAGCCACGAAGGTCAAAAAAATGACATAAATATAATGGTAGGAATAAGTATACAACATGTATCCATAATCAACAAGAAATTGAGAGCATTCTATATCCATGAAAATAAATTAAAATTTGGATATAAATAATACTGATTGTATAATGATGGAATTCATAATTTTAGACATAAAAAACATGTTGTCCATGCCTTTTTCCAAGAAATTTAGTTTTCATCGAGACTGTAGTCAAGTCATCTTTCTGAATTGGGATGGTACACACCAAATACCCAAACATGTTTTGTCTCATGTTACCAATTGCTGCATCTAGGGGATAAATAATTCTGAGCTACACCTGTCATATGATTCAGTCCAATGTATTCAATATAAGAGTAAAAAAGACCTTTAATACCATTCTTTAAGGAACCATTGGATGAATAAAAACATAGTTATATATATAATAAGAAGAAAAATTATCAATACATTATCAACCTGTGTTAGTATCCAATAATCATCAATAATTTTAATACTTTTCCCCATGTTAATAAAGGGATAACATGATCATAATCTATCATAAGAAAGATGATGGATGTTCAAAAAATACATTTCCAAATTGAAAATAATTATTTACATTATAATAATAACATAAAAAAAGAAAATATGTTTCAACATGTTAATAAAAGGGATAAAATGACCATAATCCATCCAAATAAGGATTGTATATGGTCAAACAATACATAGTCTACTTTCCAATAATCATCTATACTAGAATAACAATATGTAGAACACTAATACTTTTCCCCATGTGAATAAATTAACATATATTATAGGTGAACATCATATCATATAAACTATGTAAAATAAGTTCATACCATATAGATCAATGAGTATATGGATATTTCAATACCGGAATAACATGATTATAAGCCATCTTGAGAAAAAAAGTGGATGGTTTCAATGGGAAGTATCCCAAGAAGTGAGAAATATTTGTCAATGTATTTATATGGTAAGAATGAATATCCACATAAAACAATGATACAATACCACATAATAAAGTCAAACGGTAGGATATACCCAACTTATATGAAATAAATCCAAGATAATGATCACAACTCAATGAATGAAGGTTGAGCTACCACTAATATTTATTACAAGAGAAACTACTAAAATAATAACCACTTGACTAAGGTAAAATGATTTTGATAGTAAACACTAGGAAATGAATTGAAATAAATTATATAACATTAATGGTATATTAAATAAATATAACACTATATAATGGGAATATGGTGCATAATATGTAACATGTTTCAAATAATTATAATTGAGACTAAGAAAAATCTTGTGGCTTAAATAACATAATAATCAAGACCCATTGAAAGATACAGTTTTTTATTTTAATAAAAATACCATGACAAAATTATAATTCATGATATTATTCCTCATATAGGTAGTATACACACCACATAAATGAAATTAGGTACTTAAAACCAAACATGTCCCAAAGAGAGGGATTTAAAATGAAATACCTTAACTATTATTCTAACATTAAAGAATATACTTTAACCTCATGTATCAAAAACATATATATCTAAATAAATTAATTTAAAACCTTAATGATACCCATTTAATTCATAATTTACATAAATAATCAATCTCTATATGAATTATTTTGATTTTTCCACAGCAAGTGTTTATAGTTTTGATTATTCACACTAGTTTCATAATAACAATGCATGTATTCACTCTTCCTCCAAATTTAATATTTAATATATCATTAAATATAATTTTGGGGAATATTTATAATAATTTATTATGTTTAAAATTACTTTTATGAGTATTTTAATCATTATCATTGAATATTAATTTTGTAAAAAGCATGTTTTAGTGATTCTTGTTGATCAAAGGTGTTTTATTAATTAATGAATGAAATAGTGATACAACCATACTAGAACCAAAATAAAATAATACATTACATATTTATATCATATTATACTGGTAAATAATATCTCATAGACATCTATGACATAAATATATAGTATTGTTCAAGAATATAGTTAAACCAACTTAAACATGGACCTACTACAATTCATAAATGATTATGAGATGGTTTAGTTGTAATATAATTATACCAGATTCATAATGATAATATTTAGTATTTATTAGTTTAATATATCCTGATTATAAATAATTTTAACAATAAATAATGTCTATAAAAATATTACACAATTTGAATAAACAGTTTACTCTTAGTATGTTTATTTTAAATGATTTAAATAACGATGATCGTTTATTGATAATATAATTTATAGGTTCTCTAATTAGTTATAATAAAAACTTAATGATTTTATAAAAATTATATATATCCTTTAATACAATCCTTGTATCCATCCTTTTAAGGAGGTGATATAAAATGAAACACATTGTGTCGTAGTGGCGGTAGTCCACACAATGCACGAACATCAATTTTTTATTTGTCTTAATGGATGAGGTATATGAATAAAAAATGATAATAAAATTAATATAGTATCATTAAATTATATAAACAATACTAATATAATTATATTAGTGTTACTATACTAAATTTTAATGAATATAATTAAGAGGGAAAGCTAAGTAGTTGATAATACTCATGATGGATACTTGAATTTTCCTTATAAGTCTCATTAAAAATGAAGGCATTATGCCAACTAATGGTGATGAGAATCCATTTAACAAGGTATAGGGTTATAGGAGGATAAAATTAGAATATTTTCAAGAGGAAATTTAATGGAGAGGTGTGTCTTGAAGTGGTGGATATGTTACCATTTTATAAGTGAGGAGAAGGGTAATTTTTAGAGTAACCCTTAAATTTTCAATAAGGAAAGGTTAATATTCAAGCATTAAAGGAAAAAAATAGAAAAAATAGGTGTGAAAAATGAGTATGTATATAAACTCACCTCATTCACTCCTTTTTTGAATTTTCTTTACTGTTTTGGGGATTTTTATTAACTTTTTAACTTTTACCAAAATTCACTTTCACCTTAGTAATTAACTTCTAACCTTTCTAATTAGTTTTTATAAAAAAGATTAATATTGAAATTAGTAACTCATTTTATAATTATGATTTATAATTTAAAAAAAATTTTATCAAATAAAATTTTTAAGGGTTTTGGAATGATAAATTTAAAACAAACACTCTTATTCATGTAAAAATAGTTATTTGAAAAATAATTGTTTTAATATTTAAATTTATATATATTGTAAAATTATCTTGGATAATGATTTTAATGATATAAATTGATTTATTATAAAATAAATAAAGGATATGAGGCTTAAAATCCAATCCAAAACTAAATATCCCTTGAAAATAATTAATTAAATGAAAAGATCATTTTTTATTAATGTAACATATTAATTAATTTTGAAAATATAGGAATTTTGATTTATAAGTTAAAATAATATTTTAAAAATAATAATTTTATTCCTTAAATACATATTTTATTTCTTAAGTGGTTTTTAAAACATCTATTAAAATCATTAATAATAATATTTCTATAAAAATTTTAATTTTTTTCAAAATAGTATTTGTCGACTTAAAATCAATATTTTTGGAAAAAAACCAAA
Source organism: Viscum album (assembly GCA_963277665.1). Lineage (NCBI taxonomy): Eukaryota > Viridiplantae > Streptophyta > Magnoliopsida > Santalales > Viscaceae > Viscum > Viscum album. The sequence goes on along the minus strand of OY728131.1, from coordinate 1,219,210,429 downwards.
CAATTAATATTAATACAACATTTTTATTATAAATCTTTAAATTATTTCCAACTCATAAAATTCAAATTATAAAATTTTTAAATTCATTTTAAAATAAAATCAAAAAATATATTGAAAAACCACAATTATTGGAAAAATAATTTTCAAATAATAACCATTATTATTCTTATTTCATATCATTTACCAAATAAACTAGTGTTAAAAATTTATTAATATCATAAATAATTTTTCATAATTAAAAATGTTTTTCTTGAAATAGAAATTAATATCACACAGATTTTTTATAAATATACTTTTCTAAATAATAAAAGATCTTATTAGTCATTTTAGGTAAACTAAATTACTTTCATTCATATTAAAAGTATACTTTATTTTATTAATTCATATATTTCATAAAGAAATTACTCTTATTCATTTAAACTATTTCAATTGCTAGTTTTTAATAATTATACTTAAATATTTATATTTTATCTAAATATATCACGATTTCATTTATGTTCAGTGTTTCTTGTGGAGAAATTTATCAAACACATTGACTTATTTAAATGTAATAATATATTAAAATATTTTTTATTATAATAGAATAAAAAAATAAATTTGAAATTAAAATATAACTAGGAAGTGACTCTTGAGAATAATACAAATCTCAAGAAAGAGAAAAGGAAGATATAGAAATAGAATAAGACTGTAGTGATTAATAAAGAAGAGTATGTCAAGAAATAAGTGACATACATTGATAAGATCATGTGGAAAAAACTACTGATTGATAAATATGAAAATATTGTAGATGGACTTAATGAAAAATAAAACACTAAACAAAATAAATTTTCTAAGATGAAATCTACGCGTCTTATATTTCATAGTTATTTGGATAAGTTCAAAGAAAACATAAAAAATAACTTAAGGATAAAGGTTAATTTTCTCATCTTGGTGAGAAGAAATGTGCAAGGGATCATGGAAAATATATACCTAATCAGTTTCAAAATATTCACTATTTTATATAGTGCATGGGTTAAAATAAAATATAATCAGGATCATGACAATAAAATTGATAGGAATTATTATACACCCAATAATTAAAAAAAATTACAGGGAGACCACTACTCCTAAGGAAAAACAGGGCTCAAACTAAAGGATGATAACCCCAATAAATTTTTTATATATTCACTATCAAGGTGGGAGATCATAACTCAGAGGTTGTTATTGGTGTAGTGGGAGGATTTATTTCAAATCCTAATCTTGCGGACATAATATTTATTTTTTAGGGAAGAGGTATGAACCAAAGGGGAGTTTTGGTGAGTATTTGATGATAGATTTATATAATAAGAAAGATGGTATTAGGAATACATCAGGTCTATCATCCCAAAAAAGATTTACATGTTTAAAAAATTTTTTTGGAAGGTGTGGAAAATAAGTTCATGAGGCTTATATATGCATGATTAGGCTTCCATACGAAGTTACCTATTATGATAAATAGAAATATATTCAGAAGAGAAAAGGTTGAAAATCAAATTATATCAAGGGAAAATAAATTATTTTATGAAACTAAAAGAGGTTAAGCATGTAAAGAAATAATGCCAAATATTGTCATTTGATTAGTTGGAATTATCTAAAAAATATGATATAATTTTGACAAGTGAAACTGATAAAGGAAAGAAAGCGAGTTTACAAGATGAAGTGAAAGTTCATGAGAATATTTCCACAAATGAAAATATTAAAATTAAAGTAAAATTATGTGAAAGGTGTGATATATGATGATATAACACATAATATTGTATAGAAATACTTTTATCCTAAGAAGAGTTGATAAAAAGGATTATTCAAGAAAAAGGAAATGAATATTTCAAGATAATTGAGGTAGAAAAAACTACTTCACATAAATACTGATTTTAAGGTAGGAAAGAATAAATTAAAACTATTTTGGTTAGAAATTGAAATATGACCATAAATAAATCCTCCCATTCTAATTTCTAAAGGAATGAGTGGTCTAGGATAAGAGTAAACTCTTAATCTTGGGGTTATTTATATAGTACAAATATGTCCCTCCTTATTCTTTTAAACACTTTTCACTTATCCTAACATTCATTTAATTGAATAAGTGAATTGAGTTATATAAATACATGATATAAAATGAGGTTTTATTCTTGATGTTTTAAAACTATAATGGATAAAAGGTATTGAGAAAATTCTTTAAGGGGAAGAAAAAATAATGAGAAACACTTATGAAGTTAAAATGGAAATTTTCGATAGCTTTACAAAATTAGATACCGCGGTATGATGACCACCCTTACAACCATTATTTTTGAGGATATAAAACATATTTATAAAGGGGAAGTGTTGGTTGATGATATCATAAGAAAAATGGAAAGTTTTATGAAATTCACATAAATTGATTTGCTGATTTTGTTGAGATATGTGAAGTTTATATATTTTTATTAGTAATTTTTTTTAAAATCCCCTGAAATGATTTGTTTGAGTGTATTTGAGTTGATAAAACTTGCTAAAATTTTTATGTGAAATCCTGATTTCTTGGATAAATATCTCTTGTTTCATACATAGGGTTATCCCATAAATACTTAGAGTGGATCAACTAAAGGATCTTGGATAAGTATATGTGTGATATCATCATTCTCTCAAAAAGTTCATAGATCTTACCATTTATAGATGAAAAGGGAGAATAAGTGGTTTATATTATGCACCCACCAATAATCTCTTTGCACTCACTATCAATAATGGTGAGAATAAAAAGGGTGAGAAGCTCTGATGGATCAGGTTATACCAAATACGCATAAGAGGGGGGGGGGGGTGAATTGTGTCTTTTATAAATTCTTTACGAATCTAGATGATGACCAAATCTCCTATTATATTTATCAGATTATTTATGTAGTGGAAGATAAAAAGTTAAAGAACTTAAGTATGTATAGTGGTTTGGGGAACAAAAGGCCCCTAGTCCTCTCTACCAATTCTATACTCCATGAGTTTGGTGATTTTCACTATCTAGTCCTCTTATTAACAGACCATCCACAACTGAGTGTAGGAAGTTGACACCTTTACAAGTTACGGCTAAAAAATAGAGCCTTCTGGTTTATATATAGAACTGAATATACAAATTAGTATGAGAATAAGATTACTCAAAATAAAAAGAGTATTTGTCTGAAAATAGTTTCCAATTTTTCTTCACAGTTGCAACAACATGCGACTAATAGTCAATAAATCATCATCTTTAGAAAGAATGATCTTCGGGTAGAAGTCATTCTGAGCCGATCTAGTTTCAATAGATATAGAAATAAATTCAGCAACTCTAAAAACAATTGATTCACAATAGATCTTTGATATAGAAATGATGAATCTTCGATGTGTTTCTTCTTCTTTAGAAAATAGAATTTGATAGGACATGGTAGTAGCAGATCTATGTGACTCGTATATCTCTATAAAACTATAGTGAAAAACTCAAGGAATTGTTCTTCTAATATTTTCACAATTATCCATCATGCACACTATAACACAGATATACATATAATAAATACAATCGTTTTATTTTCAAATTTAGATCCACAAAATTCTCCTTTAGAATCACGATATTCAAAATTTTGAATAATAAAGCAGTAAATCCCCTTAATATTTGACATAAAAAGCTCCTCTTAAATCGGTCCTTTGAAACACTGATAAATAGACATGAATTAGTCAAAGAAGTGTTTTAGAACTAGGCTTTTAATCTTGCTTGAAATCAGCCTAACAATCTGTATAAAGACCATTGCTCAATAATGTCGTATTTTAAATATCTGATGTCAAACGTAGGGTTGAACTGCATGGCATGCATTCTCTGAATGTAAGATTCAAAATGTAAGGTTTATCAAGAATGTAAGATTTTGTGATCCATTCTTCAAATGTAAGGTTGATCTCAAACATAAGATTGATCATCTGTACTTTTCTCTTCCACTTTCAAACGTACAATACATGATCCAACGTAAGGTTGTTTTCAAAAGTAATGTTGGTGAACCATACTTTTGAGGAAAAAATATGACTTTCCATACTAACGTAGGATTAATCATCCATACTTTTCTGAATTTATGGTTCCTTCCATACTTTTCCAAAGGTAAGGTTCCTTCCATACTTTTCCAAACGTAAGGTTCCTTAACCATGCTTTTTGATAACGCGTAAGTGAAAGATTCCATCCTTATGATACACTCCTCAATGTAGGGTATTAACTGTGTTTCCAGAACATGCTAAAGTGATTTCCGAACACGTAGAGCATGAATACTATTTCCCGAACATGCTAATGCTCAAAAGATATTTCTGAATACTTTATCAAATATTCCTTGTAGATTAAATGCTAAAATATTATTCCAAAATAGAGAAATAAATAATATTAATTTCTTAAAATATACTCAAAGTAAAATCATTAGAATAACAAATAAGGGTATTTCTGAACGTTAAAATCATCATAAAGAGATAGAGTATTGTTCTCAACGAACTCCCCTTTATAAAATAGAGTGTTGTTAAAACAACACTTGCTCAACAATCTACCTCTTTTTGATGATCACAAAACCCATGAAATAACCAATGAAAAATTAATTTCATATAATTTATAATTCTGGAAATATAAAAAAAATATTTTATTAAAAAAAATCTTATGTTTTACATTTTTTTCTTTTATAATGTAATATAATATTTCCTCCTTTATAAATAATGAATTTTGTCTTTATCCAAAAATTTATCTGAAAAAAACTTTTTGGAATTTTTACCCTTAAAATGAAAAACATTCTTTTATGTTACACTATAAGTAAAATATTTTTGAGTTTATCCATATTTCTAAAAAAAATATTTTCAGTTTATCCATATTTCTCCCCCTTTTTGTGATATTAAAAAGAATGATAGAAGAAGGAATATAACACATTTTAATGTTGTACTGAACTTACGAAAATGCTATGATAAACTATTTATCAATATCTGAATTTGGATTACTTGCATTCTAACATAGACAGTTCAGTAAAACATAAATAATTAACACATAAACATTAGATGCAAATACATTTTATTGAAAATATAACTACATGTGTAGTAAAAACAATGAGAATCAAGGTTAGGATAAAAAGGTTTGAGAAATGGGTTTCAGTGCCTCTGAATGACTTCCTTGAGTTCTGAAATCTGAATTATCAACATTTTTCATCAGTCTATTGCCTAACTGGACTGTGAGATCCCTTTCTTCCTATGTCAGATAGATGTCTTCAATCAAATTGACTCTGAAAAACACATGTACCTCTCTTCATTCTCTATAAACTGATTGACTTTTTCTGCGAATTTGTTCAACAAAACTCTGATCCCTAGTTCATTTGAGGTAAGTTGGTTAACAAGATGCTTTTGATAATATAAGAGAACAGATAAGGGATCACTATTACACTGTAAGTCCGACAATCTTTTATTCATATTTCTCATTGCTGCTGTAATGGCCTGAAATCTTCTTATCAGATCAGGCGAAGTACCCGAGGTACCTGCCTGACTGTCCCTGAGAGGTGAAAACTGTTGCTCCATGAAAATATTAAAATCTTACAAATTTTAATTCATTTCCATTTTAGAATTCAATTTTCCAACATCACCTAACATTTCCTTCTTAAAAACTTCCACTTCTATTTTTAAACTGAACATTGTTTTAATTTCTGAAACTTCTGCCTCTCCTTTTCTAACGCTCTTCTTAAAGATTTATTTTTTAGCTTGAACATAATTATATTTTTGGATTAACTACTTTATATGATCATTATCAGAATCAGAGGCACATTGTGAATGATTCTTAGTATGAGCTTCCAATGAATTTATTAGAGTTAGAGGTTGGGAGCCATCATCTGACTTCTCTTCATAATTCCTCTGTACTGGCTTCTCCACTAATTTTTCCTTCGATTCCTTTCCTGAATCATCCAAAGAAACATCCTCACCCATAATTTCAGTTTCAATTTCAGAAATTTTCTCTTCCTGATTCATAATCACAGGTTCTGGCTCATCCTGAGAATCTTCTTCATTGATTTCCTCTAAGACAAGTTACTCTAATATAGTGTCCTCTTGAGATAATTTCTTCTTGAACAATTATAGTAGGTTGTATAGTTTTAAATATATCCACTTCAACTTATTTGGGCTTCTAAATATTTTGATTCACAATTTCTTTTTCTACTTGAGGAGTCACTACAATCTAAGAAAATGTTGGTTGTGCAATTTCATGTACTATAGATTATTTAATAAACTTCTAGCTTAAAAGAGGTTCAATTGATCCAACATTTGCTTAAACATGTTCCTCACCAGTTTAAGCCACTCTACACCTTCTCCTATGAAGTAATTCTTGACTTTCCACTTCCACAAGTGTATCAACTGCTTCAAATCTTAGTCTTCTTGAGGTTCCACTTACTCTAGATTCTACCATGCCTTCTATAGATTTAGCAGGTTTCTCCCCCTAAGCCAATTCCCGGTCTTCCTCAGCTCCAACAGACATAATCTTTCCTTTCATAGTACTCTAGAAGGAGCCAATATTCCTTACAGTTATAGAATTTAAAATTTTGATGTGATGGCATCTAACTATGGCATCTATTAATCTTACCATATTAGACTTAAAAAATAATTTTGAAATGAACCGTCCATAGGGACATAAGTTCATTCTAGCCCCTGGTTGATAGTATTAGTTGAGATATCTGACCATATATCATAGAAAATTAATATTTATTTAAATCATAAGTAAAGACATTAAATAAATGTTAGGAAAAAAATCTTCTCCATATCTGACATACTAGGTGCAATACCTATCTACACAAACTTAACAATAATCTTCTGATTAGGTTACAGATCCTTTACAAAATTTTTTGTTACACTTATAGAACAAAATAAAAATGATATAATGTCTTCTAACTTATGTTCATTATCTCCAATATTATTTAAATTGAAATGATAAAATCCCTCATGAGGGAATTTTAGGATTCTAGCTATTTCCACAGATGAAAATGAAAAATCCTGTTCTTCAATTTTCACAAATATGTTGTTCTCTATATCTCCAAGACTGAACTGAACAATTTTGAAAAACTGATGAAGCTCTAACTCATATATAAACTCTGTATTTTCACCACTGAAAGTTTTATGAAGATTCTGAAAAGTGAGGGCTTTCCGTAGACTGAGATCTGTTTGATACAACCATTCAGGTCGATTACTTTTCTCTGTAGAATCCTTCTTTTTTTCTGTGCACTAACAATTGGCATTACTATATTCTCCTTCCTCGATTCTCTTTGCCTTGAACATTTCTATTTCAATGTTCTATAGGCTCGAAGTTTTAGGGTTTCAATGGTTTGGTCGAAGGTAAAAGAAGGCGGTAAGGGTTATTTGGTTATGCGAAAGGTTTTGAGAAAATGAATGGGATTGGAATTGGAAATGGTTTCTGACATCCTTGATTCCAATGTCATTGCACACATAGTAATTATTACATTATTTAAAAGTAAAAAATTATACTACAAAAGTAAAAATCATAACTGATGAAGTTTTAAAATTATTTTAAAAACAAATAATAATAGAAACCAATTAAATAAGAATTTAAATAATTAATATAAAATCAAAATTCATTTTAAAATAAATAAACTTAGATCCCCCTTAATAAAATCAAACCTATCAGTGAGAAGTGGTTTATTAAAAATATCAGCTAATTTAATTTCATTACTTACAAATTCTAAGAATATATCCTTTTTAAGAACATGATCTCTTATAAAATGATATCTGATATCAATATTCATAGTCCTAGAATGCTTAATAGGGTTTTTTGAAATATTTATAGCACTAGTATTATCACATAAAATAAGTGTGTTATTAAAATTTAGCCCAAAGTCCATATGAGTGTTTTTCATCCAAAAAACTTGTGCACAACAACTACCTATAGATACATATTCTTCTTTAGACGTTGATAGGGAAAATGAGTGTTGTTTCTTACTAGATCATGACACTAAATATTTTCCTAAAAAGTGAAAAGTACCTGAGGTTCTTTTTCTATATATTATAAATCTTCCAAAGTCAGCATATGAATATGAAATTAAATTAAAATCATATTTTTTTGATAGATAATAGATTGAAAAACAGTTCATTTTAAGTATATTTAAATTCTTATAACATCACTCAAGTTAGATTCTTTAGGATCAGACTAAAATATTTCCCAAATACATACTGAATAAATTATATCTATCCTACTTATAGTAAAATGTAATAAACTGCCAATCATACCTCTATTTAACTTGTTGTCAACTAATTTTTCAGTTTCATCCAAATCAAGTTTTATATTAGTACACATAAGTATTGTATATGTCGTGCTGTTTTCAAGTCCAAATTTCTTTAGTAAATAAGTAATGTATTTACATTGATATAAATCATTTCTAAAATATTTTTGATAAACTTGTAGTACTAAAAGAAAATTTAATTATTCCATAATACTCATTTCAAATTATTTTTGCATTAAATTTGAAAACACATGAAAAATATTTTTGTTTGTTGAACCAAAAATTACATCATCAACATAAATTAGAACCAATAAAATATTAGAGTTGATAGTTTTCTTAAAAAAATGTTAGATCTGCCATCCCAACAATAAAATCAATTTTTAAAAGAAAAGAACTTAATCATTCATTCCAATCTCTTGCTTCTTATTTAAGGCTATAAAGAGATTTAGTAAGTTTAAAAATAGAATCTGTTTTTTGTGAATTCTCTAAACCAGGAGTTTTCTCAACATAAATTTCCTTCAATAAGTAACCATTTAAAAATGCAGACTTTACATCCATCTAAAATACTTTAAAGTTCATATGAGATACATAGTCTAAAAGGATTCTAATAGCTTCTAATCTTGCTATATGGGAAAAGGTATCATCACAATCTATACCTTCTTCAAGATTATATCCTTTAGCTATTAGTCTTGCTTTATTTCTAGTTATTATTCCTTGATCATCTTGTTTATTTATAAATATACATTTAGTTCCTATAACTGTATAGTTCTAAGGTCTTTCAACTAAATTCCAAACTTCATTTCTCTTGAACTGGTTGAGTTCTAGCATTGATATCATCAAACTTTCATCAGCTAATGCTTCTTCTAATGCCTTAATTTCTAATTGGGATATAAAGGCAGAGAATTCAAAATGATTTCTAGAATTTCTTATAGTTTTTATTCCAGTGTATAGGTCTCCTATAACAGTTTCTAAATGGTGATTCTTTAGGGTTCTAGACTGTCTAGGTAGTACACTGTTAGGTTCTTCAATATCATGTCCTTCTGAACTGGACTGAATTTTATTTAAATATTTTTCCAAGTCATATTTTATGTTCTCAAGTTTCATGTTATCATTAGAGTCAGATTCATCAATTTGGTCATTCCTTTTCTCAAAGGGATCAGATTCATCAAATTTCACATGAACTGATTCTTCAACAATCCTTGAATATTTATTGAAAACACTATAAGAATTGGAAGTAGAAGAGTATCCTAATAAAATTCCTTCATCAGATTTTGGATCAAACATACCAATATTGTCCTTGATGTTTAGGGAGTAAACCTTACATCAAAAAACTTTATAGTAATTTAATTTAGTTATTCCGTTATTCCAGATTTTATAGGGTGTCTTTTTAAAATTTGCCCTGATTAAAAATCTATTCATTATATAAGAGGCAGTGCTTACAACTTCTGCCCAGAAATAGGTAGGAAGACTGTATTCATTTAGCATAGTCCTAGCCAATTATTGAATAGTTCTATTTCTTCATTCAACAATTCCATTTTATTGAGGTGTTCTTGGTGCAGAGAAGGTGTGTTTAATACCCATATTTGAGAAAAAGGAATTAAATTATAGATTCTCAAATTCTCCACCATGATCACTTCTTAATGAAACTATTTTAGAATATTTTTCATTTTGAACAGCTTTGAAAAATCATTCAAATACAGTAAAATCATCATTTTTATATTTTAGAAAATAAATCCATCTAAATCTAGAAAATTCATCAACTAAAACATATATATATAAAATTTACCATCCAAGATTTCTATTCTTAAAGGCCCAAACAAATCCATATGGATATGTTCTAGAGGTTTAGATATAACAATTTTGTTAATAGATTTGAAGGATGATTTGTATTGCTTGCCAAGTTGACATGCATCATAGAATCTATCAGTTTCAGATTTGAGTCTAGGATAATAAGAAACTAATTGTTTCTTAGATAACTTATGTAAAACATATATATTGCAATGTCCAAGTCTTCTATGCAAGATCCAAGATTCATTTATCGTAGTAATTAAGCATTACACTTTTTGTTAACACAAGGAATTTAAGTCCAAGTTATAAACATTATCAGTTCTAGGTGCTCAAAATTTAAGCAACTTATCTTTAAAAATAGAACAATAGTTGTTAGAAAAATCATTAGAATTACCATCATCACATAGTTGAGAGATACTTATTAGGTTGTATTTCAATCCTTGTATATAGAGTACTTTATTGATTGAGACAACTTCTGGATCTCCAAAAATTCCAATGATAATAATTTTACCTTTGGAATTGTCACCAAATTTGACTAGACCACTATCCTTTTGAGTTAATGTTTTAAAGTTTGATGAATTTTCACTCATACGCCTAGAGAAACCACTGTCCATATACCATATTTCAGTTTGACTTCTATGACCTGATTCCTATAAAGTTATTTAAAAAAAGGTTTTTTTTAGTACCCATATTTTTTGGGTCCAGTAGTGTTATCTAGAAAGGACCTAGGAAACTAGACTTAGTTTATTTTTCTATAATTAATAAAATCATATAAACTGCTTGAAAAAAGGATTTCTTAATCCCACTTATGTTCGGTTGCCTTAAATAAATTTTTTTAGATATGTGACCTTTTGTTCCACAGTAGTTTCAAATCTTACCTTTTAAACTTAGTAATAAATAGTTACTATATAGTTTATGTTTCTCACCTTTACTACATATTACATAAATTTCCATTTTAATCACATTCTTTCCAAGTATTTAATTTAGTGTATTTTTTCCTTTTTTTAAAAAAGAGCCGCACTTTTGTATGTTTCTAATTATATTTGCATTGTTTTTATTTTGGTTTCATTATCTATACAGTTTGTGTTTGATGAGTTATATTTTTAAATTAACTCTTGATGTTGTTTTCACAAAGTGTCTCTTTATCCTAAAACAATAGTGTGAATAATTTTTAGTGATTTATGTTTCTAAAATAAAAAATCATATTTCTCTTCTAGTATATTGCAGTAGGCTGTAAGTTTATTATTTGAACAACTAGAACTAGAATCCAAATCAGATGAGTAATAGGTTTTTACCTAATTAGCTTCTACCATAAAGCACATATTTGATTTCATATTTGATTCTTTATTTTCTGAGATTGACTTTGATGAGCTGCTAGAGTCTTCAGAAACACTCCAAGTTTCTTTAATTTCTCTTTTTTCTTTATGCTCATAATCATTGTTTTTGAAATATTTCTTCTTATTTTCTCCTTTTAATTGAGGACAGTCAGGTCTAATGTGACCCATCATTTTTCATTCATAACATCTGACTTCCCTTGGTTCTTTTTCATCCTTTTTAAAGGATTTTCTGAATCCTTTATTCTTTATTTAGAATTTACTGAACTTTTTGTCCAGTTGAGGCAGTTCCACATCTGAATCATATGAATCCGATTTCTCATATTTCACTTTGATTTCCTTCTTTATTTTTATGATTTTCTTTTGAGATGTTACCTTCAAAGAAGTTTTTTTATTTTTTATTAAAACACTATGCTCATTTTCTTCATCTTCCATCTGAACTTCATACATCACAAGAGTTCCAATTAATTCTCTCATTGTAAGATCTTTGACTGGTGAGGATTTCTTAATAGGAGCCGAAATTCCATTCCACTTAGGTGGTATTACTCTTATAACATTCAGGGCATGATCTGCTTGTTTGATAGGATCTCCTAAGGCAGTGATATTATTAAAAATTTATGTAATCCTTCCATTCACATGGGTGATGATTTCTCCTTCAAACAATTAGAATGTATCAAATTTCAATTTAGTTGTGGCATACCTCATCTATCTGACATTGTTAATTCCTTTACAGGAAACTGCAATTGTTTGCCACATTTCATAAGCTGTAGGGCAGTGAGATACACTGTTGAATTCATCTAGTCCAAGACCACAGATGATGGAATTCATAGATTTCGAGTTTATGTCATACTCTGCTTCTGTACCAGCACTTCATGATTTAGGTTTCTCTGGAATCACATAGGGAGTTAGAATTTTCGAGTAGACTCTATATTCAAGGTTCTTTAAATATATTATCATCCTTGATTTCCAATATCCATAATTTTCACCATTGAAGTAGGGATATTGAACCATTGACATACCCTATTGTGTATCATCCATTGTTATTTTTATAATCCAAAAACTTTCAGCTTGTTATAGATTTACCAAAAGAACCGCCTATGATACCAATTGTTGAATCGGGTTATACCAAATTTCCACAAGAGGGGGTGAATTGTGTCTTTTACAAATTCTTTATGAATCAAGATGGTGACCAAATAACCTTTTATATTTATTATATTATTAATGGAGTGGAAAATAAATAGTTAAATAACTCAAGGATGTATAGTGGTTCGGGGAGCAGAAGGCCCCTAGTCTACTCCACCAGCTCTCTACTCCACGAGCTTGGTTATTTTCACAATCTGGTCCTCCTATCAATAGACCGTCCATAACTAAGTGTAGGAAGTTGACACATTTACATGTTAAGGATAAAAAATAGAGCCTTCTATTTAATACAAAGAACTGAATATACATCTTAGTATGGAAAGACAATTACTCAAAAATAAAAAGTGTATTTGTCTGATAATACATTCCAATTTTTCATCAAATTTGCAAGAGCACGCAACTGATAATCAATATATCATCATCTTCAGAAAGAATGATCTTCAGGTAGAAGTAGTTCTAAGATAATACGATTGCAATAGATATAGAAATATGTTCAGAAACTCTAACAACAATGGATTCAAAATAGATCATTGTTGTAGAAATGATGAATCTTCAATGTGTTTCTTCTTCTTTAAAAAAAAGAGTTCGATAGATCATGGCAGCATCATATCTATGTGACTCGTATATCTCTGTAAAACTGTAGTGAAAAACACAAATTTTTTTCATCTAATCTTTTCACAATGATCCATCAGGCACACTATAACATAGATACATATAACGAAGGCAATCATTTTCCTTTCAAATTTAGATCCACAAAATTTACGTTTTGAATCATGATATTAAAAAGTTTTAATAATAGAGCATTTGTAACTCCCCTTAATATTCAACATAAAAATATCCGATTAAATCGATCCTTTGAAACACAAATAAACAACCTTGAATCAGTAAAAGACATATTTTAAAATCAGGCTTTTAATCTGGCTTGAAATCAGCATAACAATCTGCATAAAGACCATTGCTCAATAAAGTCGTATTTTAAATCTCTGACGCCAAACGTAGTGTTGAACTAAATTTCATACATTCTCTGAAAATAAGGTTCAAAACTTAAGGTTGATCAGTAAATTAATATTTGATGATGCATTACTAAAACATAAGGTCGATCTCAAATGTAAGGTTGATCATCCATACTTTTCTTTTCAACTTTCAAATGTATAGTACATGATCCAACATAAGTTTGTTTACAAATGTAAGGTTGGTGAACCATACTTTTGAGAAAAAAACTTGACGTTCCATACTAACATAGGAATATTGTTCCATACTTTTCTAAATGTAAGGTTCCTTCTATACTTTTCCTAATATAAGGTTCCTTCCATACTTTTCCAAACAAAAGGTTCCTTAACCAGACTTTTTTGATAACGCGTATGTGACAAATTCCATCCTTATGCTACGCTCCTCAACATAGGATATGAATAGTGTTTCGAGAACATGCTAAAGTGATTTCCAAACACATAGGGCATGGAATGTGTTTCCAAAACACGCTAATGTGCTAAACATATTTCTGAATACTTTATCAAATATTCCATGTGGATTAAATGCTTAAATATTATTCTAAAATAGAGAAATAAATAATATTAATTTCCTTAAATATACTCAATGAAAAATCATTATAATTACAAGTAAAGGTATTTGTGAACATCAAAATCATCACAAAGAGATAGAGTATTGTTTCAACAATCTCCCCTTTATAAAATAGAGAGATGTTGAAAACAACACTTTCTCAACAAACTTAACTTTGATTAAGAATGTTTGAAGGTGTATTGAAAAAAATCCAACTGCGTAGATTGTTGTGACCAGTTTTATTGTTGTTTTATCTATTATCAACAAGTTTGTGAGGTTGTGAATAAGTTCAGTAAAATTTGGTTATATCAGCATGAGTGAGATACTAATTTTGTACTTGTAATAGATAAGGTGAGATGTGATACTTCCATGGAGAATATAACTAGAAAAACTCACAATAGCATGTATATATGAAGATCATGTGTGAGGATCATCATAAAGATATGCTAAGTGCCGATGGAGCTAGGAGCACTATCTACCACAAGTGTGTATATATTTTTTGGTTGTACACAACTTTGATAATATTTTAAATTAAATGTTCAAATCTAGTGTAATTGACGGTGGATGAGTTGTAGAAATGGAAAATACATCCTTACTCGGTTGAGATTTAAGTATAATGATGTATGTGTGAATATACTGTTGATCAATTTTTGATAATATTGAAAATCCTTATAATAGGTTTTGAGGATGTTATGAAGTCATTTATAATATGTTTAGGTTTTTGGAGTTTAAGTAGATCATATTACTTTGTTGTTATTATATGAATTTTATTCATGTTTTATTACTTTTCACCATATGACGTCACCATAAAGATTTATAGGTGATCAGATGACTTTGAGACATACTGTAAGACATTAATGTATTAATTTTATAGAGTGTATGAATTTAGTGTATGTATTTGAGTAAATCTCATGACTTCATTTATAGGTGTATGTTTTTTATGCTGATCATAAAACTTTATATCATATGATTTTGAGTATCCTTCCCAGTCTTTATTATCTAGTGTCATAATTTATTAGATAATTTGGATTATTATAATAGTTTTCTTTGAGAGATTGTATAAAAAATTTAGGGATATAATATGAATTTAAAAGTGATATAGAAATAATGAATTTTTGAGAATTTCTATAATATCAATTCTTATAATGATATAAGTTGAACTGATCTTTATGGATTCAAGAATCATTATCAATCGTATGATTATGATCCTACATGAGATCAAAGAGGACTTTTTGTGGAGGATATTGGTATATTGAGATGAGTTCCATGATACAAGATAATATTCCACATTATAATTCCATAGACACATGTATAATTCAAGAGAGTTTAATACATTGGGATTTGTGGATGAATTAGAGTAAGGAAACACCTAAATCTATTGGTGATTTAAATGAGGATGTTTATTGAATTTTAAATTGATAAAATCATGGGGATATACATTAGATTGACCCATGATTTGAGGTTATAATATATAACAAATTTCCATTCTTATTTTAAGGTAGTGGGAAGATAAAAAATTTGACTCAATTACAAATGGAATGATTATGAGATATTGTTTAAGTTTCCTAAGCCACATAATCTAATTACTTTTAATAATTATATTGGATCAATATTGTTAAGAGGACTCAAGCTAGGAAATATTTTTAGTTTTAAGGAATAAGATCACCCACTTCCATATTATTTGGTATTTCCATAAATAAAATATTGGGAAAAATATTCCTGATATTATTTTTCAAATTTATAATATGTAGGTGTGATAAAGAAAGGTATTCTAAGTATTATATAATAATTTCAAGAGGATTAATATTATACGTTATTAAAGGAGTAAAAAATTTATCAATGTTAGGAGACATCCAAGAGGAACATGACTTGATGTATTTGAGTATTCAAAAAGACTGAGAAGAAACCAAATTGTTTGATGATCTGAGGAAACTGAGCAAGAGAAGCATTCATGTTACTAAAAATATCAGTATGTACACACTTGAAGGTGTAAGAAACCTATTTTTTTTCTTAGAAAGGGATCCTTTAAATTTTGGTCTAACTCAATTTTTATGGACCTAATATAGAAGCCTAATAAGTTACTAATAGTTTATGGGGGTGTAAAATGCTTATTCAGAGCTCAAAACGCTAGCCAGTAGGAGAAAATGTCCCATTACATGGTTAGAGTAAACCATGCGAGGTAATACTCACAATTTGTTTTAACCATGTGAGGCTGGGTAAAGAGAAGCAAGAGGGAGAATGGTTTGACCTAACCATGTGATTTGGGCCACACAACCATGTGAAAACTATTGAAAAAATTATAGAGGTGTTTCACGTGGTTGGAACAAATTTTCCCTAACTGTATGGCCTAACTGTGCGGGTTCCCCATTCTTATTGCACAATATGCATGGTTGACGTAGAATTTGGAAAACCATATGGCCAAACCATGCAAGGCTATTTTTGAGTGTGAAATTATCAATTTTACCTTAAAAATATAATTAAATGAAACCCTTCCTCCAATTTATTTTTCTATCTAAAAACAAAAATCCATCTTTTCTAGATTTTGATCCCGAGCATCTATATAAAGTTGGATTAAGTCGTTGTTCATCTCGTTGGATTCACACCGATAAGTACTCAATTCATTTTTAATCTTTTGTAATTATTATTCCTATCAACAATGCTATTTATATGTAGGTTCATATTACCTAATTTTAGTTCATTGATCTATTATTTGGACCTCTTCCAATCCATGTGAAATTATAGGCTGATACTGGAAGAGAAGAGTCATATGAGTACTAGGTTGGTGGTCTATAAATCACTCCCCAAGATTTTTCATTTTATAAATTTCCATGTGGGCGCATCGATTTCATCGGGCGTCATATGATTAATTTATATTCCTTGATTGTAGTCATTAAAACCATGGTCTAAGACCCATGCCTTATATGTAACTCAACATTGGTGGTTACATCCACAATGACCACCACCTCATGTATGGTGTTATTCACAATTGGGGTTTTAGTGCTTGATTGTTGCGTTAGTGCCACCTTTTGGGTTAGTTGTGACTTAACATTATTAAAGGAAAGTGTATAATTAAATGGTTAAATGGATTGTACCATGTATCTTCTCACTTGAACCACCCAAGGTAAGTGCTCTAAATTGATAAACCAATCTAAAATGGAAATGGAAAGTGTATTCTATATGTATTACTTAGCCTTATTAAATATAAATGAATGTTTAGTTTCATTCCTCTAGAACCCCTTTTCACTTATGATGGAAGGAAGCAGAATGAACCTAGTTTTTTGAATACAACTCTATTGAATTAAATGGTTACATTCCACTTGGCCTTGTCACACTAATTAAAGTAAAGGATTGATCCACTTAAAATTATTTAATAGTGTGAACATTAAATGAATGAATTAATTAAATTAATCAATTTTTAGGTGACCAGTTGTATAAGAAACTTAAACTATTATTAGGAGAGGTCAAAATCGAGTTATCTTTTTGATTCATAGGGGAATTCCTTGAGTGATTGTGGACACCATTCTGATTCAAGGATGCTAGTTTCCTTGGTTGATACCCACCTTGGGACCCGGTCCTCTTATATAAGTGGATTCTTGATATGACACTGTAGAATCCCTCCTTTAATATTACATGATTCCTTCGATACACTCTTTGGACCAAGTATGGATTCTACAGACCTGAAGTTCTTTGGTTACATCCTTGGACCTAGCCATTGCTTACCCTGATTTACCTTGTTTGTTTTCCTTGGAATTGTTTAGATCACACTATTGTGGAATGCCTCAGATGATTCTCCTTTTATTTCACTCTTAGCCCCTTATCCAAGATGTAGTTACCGGTGAGTTAGAAACCCTTTAGGTATAGGTTTCTGTGGTTATCAGCTTGGAACGTATTCATTATAAATAACATCACAGATGCCATGTTTACCTTGGATCCTTTACTAATATCATGTCAGTGATGTATTTAACTCACATGAAATAATTAATTATATAAAGTAGAACTTAATTAATTAATGAAATGGTTACATGTTCAGGCACCAACTAAGGGTTAAATCATGTACTTGGGTAATTACATTGCTGCACTGCTTTACTTTTATATATCCATACATGCACACTATTTCACTTTATATTACACAGACATGATGTTACAATCACTATTGGTGGTGGACTACTGAGGTTTATCAAACACCCTATCCGGGACACCATTGGTACCTGGGAACACTATATGTCTTCAGATGTTGATAAAGGAAAAAATATCACTTCATACACTTGATTACTTACTTTCTTAGGATGGAGTTGGTAGCAGATGACCGAGTTAGAGATCAGGATTCTTGGGATAGTTTTTAGATTCATTTGTGATACATTTGTATATAATGTGTTACATTCTGCCTTTTATCCATGTTTTCCACCTTATTAGATACATGGCATATCATCATCATATTTTCTATATGATTATAAGTTTTTTAGTTGTTTATCACTTCAGTCTAATTCTATTGTGACATCTGCAAATTTATTTATATTTCTTCCTCTATTTATCATCTTTTATTATATTATCCATTGCTCTATACTCTGGTAATGAGGGAATAGTCTCCCCACAAACACACCCATTCCCTTGCTGTAAGTTGACAGCCTCTGGATTTCAGGGAGATGTGCTTGAGGCCATGTGACTAATCAGGCCCAGGGCACATTCAGTGGCATCTGGGACCAAGACATCACAAAGTGTTATCATAGTTGGTCCCTTTCATACTTTAATATTTAGATAGAATATATTGAAAATTTGGAATGCTAAGAACTTTTTCATAAGCCGTGATTAGGTGTTGTAATTCCATGTTCAGGTTAAAAGACGAGTTTCATGAATTATAACTATAGTTCTATGTTTTTCTATTAATTATTATATCATTTCACCATTGGGTGATGCACATGATATGCGGTGTTGTTGATTATTATTCGGTTTGAGATTTTATTTCATCTTTATCTCGATGATATGAGGACAATGAGCATGGTTACATGCATCATCATAGGCTCCTTTAATACACATTCCATGAATATTCCATGCTATATAGGTTAATTTCATTGCTTTCAATTCCTAACATGTCTATGATTGTAGAGTGATCCTTGTTTTTATATTGTTCATGTACTACTCATGGGCTATGATTGAGTTGTTTTTTGTTTCAATTCACAAGGTGTATGGTCCATTGTGGATTAGAATGAATAATTTTCCGAGTCAAGCCTTTAATTTGAATTTAAATCGATGTTGATATTCATGATAAATAGTATAGTCCTTGACTCATTGGGATAGAAAAATCATTTTAAATGAATATTGATATATGGAAATAAGAAAATGAAAACATAAAATCTAAACATCAATTATAAATATAAATAGTTTACATTAAATGACGAGGAAAGGCATAGTTGACCCTTCATCTACTAGAACCCTTGAAGCTAATTACTTGAGAACATACCGATACCTAGCCTTCTAAGTGGATATTTTGGGTCGTATACCATGAATATTAAGCTCTTTTAGTTTATTTAAATTCTTCTAGTGTTACTATCTAGATGCTTCTAAGCTTGTTATGAGGCAAGTGATTGGAATTTATAGACCAATTCCACCAAGACATCCTCGCGTCATGCACCTAGAGGGTGGAAATGACCAATCTAAAAACATGGTGGGACCCAATACACTATTCTTATTCATAAAGTGACACTTGGGGAACTGCATATTGTACCTATCTAGGCACTTACTCTCTAGTTCATGATACTTTCCTATTTAGGATGTAGTATAGGCAAGGTGCGCCATGACCTAGGCCTACAATGGCTAATCTGAATCGTGAGTTCCAGCAACAACATCCTTCTACCTTCTTAGGGAATGGGAGTCCAAAGGATGATGAGTCTTGGATGAAGGAAACCTTTTATATCATGGACAATCTGGAGACACATCCATAGAAGAGGGTCAAGATTTCTACTTACATGCTATGAGATTCAATCAAGTGAGGGTGGGATGTGATTACCTAGGCTGGTCACCACATGGGCATCGTATAGTCCAACTTCCAAACTTCATTTTATGACTAAATATTTCCTTATATGTTGATAGATGATCGAGTCATAGAGTTCATGCATCTCAATCAAAGATATATGTAAGTTATGAAGTATTTAGCACGTTTCACCGAGTTACAACACTTTTCACCGCTTCTAGCTACTGACACGTTTTGCATGCTAGATGATTTGAGGATGGGATTCAGTATTCCATCCGCACTCAGTTGAATGTATTTCACCTAACTACCTTATTTGAAATATTCAACCCAAATCTTATCACTGAGTGAAACCTAAGTGATGATGATAGTACCAGGTATAGAGGACTAGTGACAAGGTAGTCTAGTAGTACCCTCGGTAGCAAAAAGTAATACCTCGAGGTTTATCATTAGGGAAGTGGAAACTAGAGTACTAATGTCTGTAGATCTATAGTGCATTACTAGTGTGGATAAAAGGTTCACCTAAAGCCTCAGTGTGATAGAGACCCTTTGAAGTGATGGGCTTTTGGCCATATGGGGAACCTTCAGAGATTATGTCGGACCTTTACATTATCATATAGATTAAGAGGATACGAATCAACACTAACATCAGGAGTAGGTTATTTAATGTCGTTTCATGTTGGGAGTCAGATTATCATCGATAGTACTTGACGAGGAGGTGTTCATATCCATGGTAGCTAGAATCCTGATCACCACCAGTGCCAATAGAGTGGTTTTGATCCTTTTAGTCTAGCGGTTACATAGGGCGATGAATTAGGTCAATTACATGATTTACAACTGATACCATAAGATCAATATTAATGACCATATACATTACGTGGTACTATTCTAGTAGCCTCCACTATAGTGTCTTATTTAATTCATATGACTGCTTTACACTCTTTCATCTTTTTATCTATCATTAAAAGTATCAGAAAAAAATACAATTTCACTATGGTATAATGAACCTAAATACATCGTTGGGAGTACAGTCAGAGGGAATATACCAATGTATGGATTTCCACTAGAAGTAGGGAGTTACCCTTTCTTGTGGGACCTCTTTTTTTCTTGAGATGATGTGCTTCAATTTCATTCTTGGAATGTATGGGTTTGTTATATATCACACCTTTGTAGACTTCTATCACCACAGGGAGTCATTTACATCATTAGAAGGTAGTGTTTATCTACATAAGGGTGAATAGGATGTCTAGGATAATAGATATAGTCGAGATCATCATAAGATAGGCAGAGTGACGACCTATATTGTAGATATCTTTATAGAAGATTAGGTTATAAATTAACCTAAATTCCTTCTATTAGTAGATCACTTCAGGGAAATATTTCTTGAAGATTTATATAGATTACCTCTTGAGAGATAATTAGAGTTTACAATTGAGATATTTTCAAGGAGAATCTATAGTTTCCATTACTATGTACGGAATGTAACATACTGTGCTCCAAGAGCTCAAGCAACAATTAGATAATTTGTAGGCAAAAGCTTTAATACAGCCAAGAATTTCCTCTCAGGGTTGACCCATGATTTTTACCAATAATGAGGATAATAACCTTTTTCTATGAATGAATTATAGATGGTTGAAATATATTATTGTAATGAACTAGTATCCATTTCCTCAAATAGATGTCCTCTTTGACTAGCTATGGGGATCTAGGGTATTTTATAATATTGACATGAGATCGGGCTATCATCAAGTGCATGTCAGGCCATCCGAAATACCATATACATCGTTCTATAGAAGTTATGTTATGTACGGATATATCTTTATGATATTTGGTCTTATGAATGAACATTCTATTTTAATGGTTCTAATGAACATGATGTTCTATCCCTATTTGGATTATTTTGTCATACTATTTTTGGATAGCATCTTGGTGTATTCTCACACTCATAGAAACCATGATAAGCACCTTGAGATCATTTCGATTATACTAATAGAGCATCATATTTATTAAAATATTTCTAAGTGCCACTTATGGATCAAAAAATTTCACTTCTTATGTCATATTATCTCAGAATCAGGAGTCTCTATTGACCCAGGGAAGGTTAATGCTATGGTTTCTTGGGAACAACCCATGAATGTGTTTGATATATGGATTTTCCTGAAGATGGATAGATATTAAATTCATTTAATATAGGACCTCTCACACTTTTATTCACCTCTTAATGGTCTTAAAAAGAAGGGTGTTAAGTTCCTATGGTCAGAAGAGTGCGAGAAAGAATTTTAGGAGTTGAAAGGAAGGTTTTTCTCGACACCTATTCTGATTATTCTAGAGCCTAGAAGAGACTATATCATGTTCTCTGGTGCATTAGGAATCATACTAGGAGTAGTGATAATGTAGGAGGACATATTATTTGATTACATATATTGATATTTCAGGCCTTATGATTGAAATTACCTGATGCATAATGTTGAGTTAGAAACAGTTGTCCATTACTTATGTTGTTGGAGACAAAATCTGATGGGTGAGAACTTTGTGGTGTACATAGACCAAAAGAGCCTAAAATATATCTTTACGTAGCATGACTTGAACCTCAAACAATTTATATGGTTTGAGTATATTCAGTCCTTTTATTTTGAGCTTACCTATATTTCGGGAAAGGGTAAGGTAGTATCTGATGTGCTGAGTTGAAAAACTCAGGAACAAGCTATGTGAGAAGCCATAGATGAATGAAAATTGATGGACCTATTATATAATAGATATCTAGAGTTTCATGATATTAATGGGTAATATTATCTCTGAGCCTTGATAATTACCACTTTCCTCCTTGATAAAGTTAATATCAGACGATTTTTAGATCCTAAGGGCTTGTTTATCTGTGAGATTATTTTAGGAGATGAGCCTCCTCTAGATTTTTATATGGATAGATATGACATAATTTTCTTACATGGACATGTATGGGTTCCAATTTATGTTATATAGGAGTTGATACATGAGTCTTATGCTTCTCAATGGGTAGTTCATCCAAGAATCTCTAAAATGTATTGATATATGTGACACCAATATTGGTTGCCTGAAATGAAATTTTAGATAGTAGGATTTATCACTAGGTGTTCCACTTGTCAGTAGGTGAAGGTGAAACACCATAGAACTTTAGTCTTATTTAAACCACTTATCACTCAGAAATGTAAATGAAAATATTTTTCCATGGGATTTTTACTCGGTTTACGAAGGTTGACTAGAAGTAGCAACACTATATGGCTTGTCATTGATAGACTGATGAAGGTAGCCCACTTCATTCCTATCTGAGAGATTTTCTCAGTTGATGAGCAAGAAAGATTATATTTCCATGAGATTATATGAATACACATGGTCCCTCATACTAACATTTTATATAGGGATTCTCATTTCATGTCATGGTTCTGGAAGGGGTTACAAGAATCTATGGGTCCACAAGTGCTTTTGAGCACAAACTTACACCCTCAGACCGATGAGCATTTATAACATATAATACATGTGTTAGAGGACATACTATAAGAATTAATTCTTGATTTTTGTGGTTCTAGGTAGAAGCATATACCACTCACTGAGTTCACCTACAATAATAGATTTCAACTAATAATTTAGATGGATCCTTTTGAGGCCTTGTATGGTAGGTCATTCCATTCACCCTTATGCTGGTAAGAGTCAGGTGAGGAAGCCATACTAGGTCCTCATATAATTTAGGTGACTTTAGAGCAGGTTTATAAGATTATGAAGCATATTTATACAGCTCAGTATAGACAGAAATCTTATGTTGATCGCCATCAATGACCTCAGTAGTTTGAGGATGGGGATTGTGTTTTTCGATGGGTATCAGCCAAGCTAGGGAATAAAAAACTACATAGGAAAGGGAAGCTATAACATTTCTTTTTTTGATCCATTTTAGATTATAAAAATAGTTGGTCTAGTAGCCTATCGGTTTCTAGTACATCAGAGGTACCATGACATGCACGATGTATTCCATGTTTCATAGCATCACTATTATCATGCCAACCCGTCTCATAATTTTGATCCCAAGGAAGTTGGGATATATGTAGATTCTTATTTTGAGGAGTATCCTATACACATTATTGAATGGATTATGAAGGCTATTTGAAGCTAGTCTGTCCCGCTAGTATGTGTGATATGGTAGAACAACCATGTACAAAACGAGACTTGGGAACAGAAGGCCGATGTATAAGCCCAATGGATAGATTTTTTCTCTGATAGTGTTTCACCGACCTTGGAAGGTGAACATAGGGATGAGTTCCTTAAAGGGGGGAAGGCTGTAGGATCCCATTTTTTGACTCAGGTATGGGTCCTTTAAACTTTGAACTAATTGACTTTTATAGATCTAATATGGATACCTAATGAGTTCATGAAGGGCTTATGGCTGTCTCGGTATAGTTCGGATCTTGGAAACCTGGACGGTGGGAGAAAATGGCCTATCACTTAGTTAGAGTAATTAGTGTGAGGTAGGCCCCATGGTTAGTTTTTACTATGAAAGGCTGGGCATAAAGAATACGGGGGCCCACAGCTTGACCTAACTATGTGATTGGGCCACACGACTATGCGGAAACTACACAAATGTTTTTATAGATGTTTAACATGATTGGTGCATAGTTTACCTAATTTTGTGACCTAACCATGTGAGTTCCTCCTTTATATAGATGAGCATTCATGGTTGGAAAATGGTTTGGAAAACCATGTGGCCAAATCGTGTGAGGGGGGTTTTTGAGTAAAATTGTCGATTTCCATTAAAAATATAATTAAATGAAAAACATCACCCTTTTGAATTTTTAGTGGAAAACCCATCCTATTCCCATATTTTTTATCCAAAAAGACATATATTCTATCCTTTAATCCTAATCATCCATCCGAAGTCTGATTTGGTTGTCATTCGTCTTGTTGGATCTGCACCGATAAGTACTCAATTCCTTTTTAATCATTCATCGTTCTTCTTCCTACCAATGACACTATTTAGATACTACATGTTCTTGCACCGGAAGCCTATCCGAATAATCCATGTGAAGGTGGAGATCTGATATCATGATGACGAATCAGGGGAGGAGCAATTCCAAGTATAGTCTATATATTTCTTAAGACCTACGGGTTATGTAATCTCTAAGCCTATGGGCTTTGTAACAGTTTCCCCTCATCCCTTGAAAGAGGATATATAAAATCAATAAAAAAGAAGGTCTTTGGGCTATTTGGAGACTAAGAATCTGATATTAAATGAGGAAAGTCATATGAGTATGAGGTAGGTGGTCTATAACTTGGTCCTCAAGATTCATCATTTTATAAATTGACATTTGGGCACACCGATTCATCAGGCATCAGATATTAAATTTATATTCATTTCGTGTAGTTATTAGAACTATTTTATAAGACCCATTACATATATTTGATTCAACATTGGTGGTTACGTCCACATTTATGACCACCCCAAATAGGGTGTTATTCACAATTGTGGTTTTAGTGCTTCACTTGTGTGTTAGTTCCACAATTTTTCTAAAGACCCAAGATTGACGTACATGGACATTAAATAATTTTTTTTAGAATACTTAATACATGACCCAAAGAGATTCCCAAAGATATTATTAATTTATTGTATTCAGAAATATGGAACTGAATCTTCTAACTTGGTGAAGGATCTTCAACATCTCCCATAAAGATCTTCCCCATTCGCTTTCCTACCTAAAACCTTTGTTTGTATCCTGGGGAAAATAAAACATAAAAAGGGTGAGATAAAATTCTCAGTAAGGGTAAACATTGAGAAAATAAAAAAAACATAAGAATAAAAATGAAAAAATATGAACATAAAGTTTAAATATCAAAATCATGAGTCATGAAATAAATCATGGTAGTTTATAAGGCATAAATCATAAGTGAACATGACCATGATAACATAGCATCGAAATAAGACATGGAATTGTGGAAAAAAATCACATAATATGATTTCCATAGTATACAAGGCATTGATGTCAAGACCATCATAGTTGACAAAGTCCTTTACTGATCCGGGTTTACATTCTGTTCTAGCCGTGTATTACTAAACTGGATTTACTTTCCAGTCTAGCCCTGTAAGTAATTCCCTCATAAACCAAGAAATAAAATGGGTTTCTTAAACATTATTCAATCCTAATACATTTAAAATAGATGGATTTTTTAAAAATAATTCAATAATAGAAACAATCAAATCAATGTAATAATAGGTATAGAAACATAACCGTATGTCAACATAAATGGAAAATCATTTTGATAAAACAATTGAACTTAATTCTTGAGGAAAAAATCATTTCTTTTTTTAAAAAGATTTCTTTTATCAAAACGCTGTGCAATTATCAAAGAAAAGAATTTAGTTGAAAATAAACTTGAAATAATGCAGAGTAATATTCATGGAAATAAGGCATCATGAAACTTTAAAAATACATACGTGTTGTATAAGTTAAAAAACATTATTCTCGTACACTTGCTAGAAAATTCAAAATGTACCTCGTATGGAAAATAAAAGAAATATTCCTTCCATATTGTTTAGTAAAAACCCACCAATGCGTAAAATTTACTTTAAAAAATAGTATAATAATAGAAATATTATTATATATTTTGGAAACATGGATGTGAATGATAAATATACCACAGTAAATGCTTACGAATAAACAATCTTAGATAATAATGAGATTGAAAAATTATATCTTACCAATTAATAATCAGTCGAATCATATGAATCGTAAAAGAAATAAAATTATATGAATATTTAAATATCATACACTTAATAATAATAAAAACAAAAATTTTCCTATTTAACATAAACACCACACAAAAGAATTAGATAGTGTGTAAGGCATTTGTCCTAAAGAATTAAAAGCGAGACAAAATAATCCCTTACCTTAGGCCGAATATGCTCTCAATGTATCTAAAAATCTTGTATAATGATTTAAATAATTTTAATGATTTATTACATAATAATATTAATTTTTATGATAACATTTATGATCATATTCTCATCCATTTTTAGTATCATTTCATTGTTACTTGTTATCCGAGTATTAACTGCTTTATGTTCTTATGCATGTTTTGTCATATAAGTTATTATTCCACCTTTTAGGTTATAGTTATATAATTTAAAACATGGTAATAGTATAATATGTATCATAATAATTCATTCAATTAATTTATATAATCACACTCTAATGAATATTATGTAGAAAAAATCACATCGCACCGGGGAGACAGTAAGCCGTACGTACACACGAGCGATGATATCATTCCAATAATTATTGAATGGTATTAAATTTTATGGTGTATAATATATCATAATAAATATAATTTTATATTAATCATTTATATTTTTATTAATGACATCATTATACCCATCCATGTATGGCGGTGGTGAAAAATGGATTACACCACGACGTGGAGACGGTAAGATGTACTTACGCACGCGTGTTGATTTCATTTTTTCACAAGATGGGTTGAAGGTGGAATATGGTTGTTTCAAAATAATAATAACCTATATGTATATAAGTATTAATTAATTTATTACTTTATAGTGAAACAACTCATGAGGTGTAAGTATATGAAGAAATAAGATTGAAAGAATTGTTAAATGATATTACCTCTTCTTCGACGCGTCTCCTCTAAATCTCCTCTTAGAGCACTAGAGATGGTCTTTAAAGAAGACAAGGACCTATATAAAGTTGATAGGGAATTTGATAAGGGAAATTTCAAGGGTATTGTTGAGCTTTAAGGCTCAATATTAAGTGATGAGTTGTGGGATGAAGTTTCCTTTTATTATTGAGGCGAGGGACACTTTTGGAAACCTCAAAAATATTAATTTAACAAAATTAAAAAATCAATAAAAATACCACAAAAGAGAGATATATTCTTAAATAAGATATTTAAATATTTAAATCTCATCAACCAATAAAATTTATATACTTTTTCATGTCAATTTTATCATTATAATTTTAATTGACAATTGGTTATTCTATTTAATTTTATTAAGATAACTAATGTTTCATTATTAAAAGGGTGAAATAATTACTTATTTTATTTAAATTATACCATAAATGAATAATTTATAACATTTTAGACCATATATTATTTATTATATATTTTCAAAATTTATTTATGAATTTTAAATAATTTTATAAAACATTATTTTAACAAAATATCAATTGTATCAATTTTGACACAATTCATTTCATGGGTTTTTATAAATATCATGATAAGGTGTTATCCTCAAAAAAAAATTTCTATTATATTTATAATGGGTCAATTTCATCTAAAAAAGTAATTGGAAAAATTAATTATTAAAAATTATATTTATTTTAATATTTTAATAACATTTATTTGATATATCCATTATTAAAATAATCACTACATCAATATTGTGTAATTATTTAATATATCTATTTGTAGAATTTAAATTTAAAATAAAATACTATGTTGAAGATAAATTTACTTTATTTCATAAGAATATATGTAGTCAAATTTATCCTCTAGAAATTACAGCATTAAAAATATTATACTTATTAACGTATGAATGTGACAACTTTAACATCACTTTAAATAAAATAAAATAAATGTCATAATCTCTTATTTAAAGCTCCAAATGGTCACTATATTGAAATTTTTATTATTATAGTTGATATATACTTTATTAATAAGATTTTTTCATGTGTTTGAAAATTTTTATGGTTATTACCATTTTAATAAAAATTGTTTCATTGATTTTCATCAATTAATTAATTTTAACATCATCAAAGAACAAGTCTTTAAGGTAATTATTTATTTACTAGAAATTAAAAATAAATTACCATGATGTAGATAATTATTTTCTATTACCATGTACTATTTAATTTCTAAGATATCCACTTTTTATCCCTATATTTAATTATTATACATATAAGAAATTTGAGTTTGACATTTTGTCACATTCATTGGTTTTATTATTATCTTTGTCATTTTCATTGTGAAGTGGATATTAAAATATTATGTTTCCAAAAAAATATGTTAATGGTATAATGTTATTCATATAATGGTATTTTTACAGGTTTTAGGAAAATTTTATTTTCGTTATCATATTATTAGTTACCCTAATTTACTCGATTTACCTTTAAATGTGGTAAATAAAAATTTCTGTAGTTACTAATCGTAATATCCAAAAATAAAATTAACCTATTAATATAAATTATACCCACTGATTTCAAATATTTAAACCATTGTTCATAATTCAAAACACAGAAATGGAAGAAATTAATTTAATATTAATTCCCATTGTCAAAACCAAAAGCGGGTTTTTAAGAAGAAAAAACATATCAAAATATTGACATGTGTTTATATCCAATTTTAAAATAAAATTAACTCCAATGACCAAAATTGGATTAAATGATAAAAATATATTCCATTTATACATTAAAACCGTTAAATAATATGATTAAAAATATAAATTTTTTCCATGAAAAAAAGTTGTTTTCAATTAAAATTTAGTGTATTTTTTTTATTCCTCAAAACATGATAATTATTCGAAAAATATCAAAAAATCATATAAAGTAAATTTTAATGTATTTATTATAAAAAAGAAGTTTAATTTTTCAAATAAAAAATAAAAATGTTTCAAAAAAGAAATTTTAAATGGGTGCTCTATTAAAAGGCGGTGAAATTACATTTTTTTGATAAATAATTCCTTAATCTGAAAAGTTATATTTGTTCTTATATTATGTATAGAAAATACATAAGATAAAATTTAATGTCATATAAAATTGAATATTTTCATAAGAAAATTCATAACGGCTAGTTTATATCATATTAAATAATAATATTTGAATATAATATTGTTGTTTAATGAAACTTGGTATTGCATACAATGCAGACTATCAAGGAAGGGTGCTCTTATGTGTATCGTAAGACATGAATAGTGTTGTGTATACTACAATATAATACGTTTTTGTGTATATCTAAAGCTAAAATTGGTGTATCATACAACATAATACCTCAAAGAAATTAAAAATAATCTATCTCATAAAATCATAGGGTGTTACATTCTACCCCCACTTAAAATTAATTTCACCCTAGATATTTTTCAAGGTTATGAAAGGTGTACTACTTGAAAGTTTCTTCTATGAATACCCACATCACAAAAATGAATACTAAAACTTCAATTTAAAAAGGAAAGTTATAAACATAATGGTTACCCAAAGTAACTCATCACTGGGTTTCCACATAGGAGAACATAGGTGGGAAGTGAAAACATTGATATGAAAGAAAAATATAACCACCATGTTATTATGGATAGTTATAGGGAAAAAGGTTTGGAGAATGTTTACTACCAGAAATCGATAGATCTATGATTATTTAAGGGAATATCTCATTCATCAGATAAGAAGGTACTAGGACAAAATTTTTGGTTTTTAAGATCCTTTTCTTAGAGTTTAAGAATTTTTTATTAGAATAAATACATACTTGATTTTGGTACAATCTCACCATTTTTCGTGATATGAAAAATTTCCACATCATCTCTTATTCAAAGAAATGAAGTTGAATTTTTCATTCTAGAATTATTAGTTGATCATGAGATATAATGATAGGTCAATACATCTGTCTCAACAAAAAATTTAGCACATGTAATCCAATATGTATAAGGACACCTATAGTCTGATAATACATTAATTTGAAAAACCTCATCCAGAATATAACTTATACTATCTGTAAATGGATAACATTACAATCCTTCAAAAAACTGAAAATATAAAAATTTAAAAAGAGGTTAACTAAATCGACGTAACATTTGTCTCCCATATATTATAAGGTAGTTCTTGGTTGTCAGTTTTCAAACATGTGAATACCTTAATCATGTATTCTCTTGAAACATGGTAATGTCATGAATTTCCATTGAACCTTTGTGAAAACATGCATTTGGTCAAAAATAACTTTTTCCACACACTAAAAATACCAAAAAATCTATATACTCAAACCATGAAATCACTTTGTCCTTATACCAGTCACGATGTCATTAATACTATTAAACATCTCATTATCTCCTTATCCCATCATTATGCACATATCATATGCTTTCCAAAAATATTTCAATCACTTTTCATTGTTACCAGTAACATATACATATGGAAAACCACAATGGACAAATACATAGATATTCTAATATTCCAGAATACTATAAAAGAGATTCAACAACACTATTTTGGAATCCCATTACATAAACACATAATCATTCCACCACCTCGTTGTCATACTCAACATTGACAATAGTGATTGCATGTGATTTTCCTTTATCTATGGATTTAAGAGGTTATTAACATTGATTATAATCATTTTCCCTTGGATTTGGGCATTGGTTAGAAAATACCTCATTTCCTTACACTTGTATCATTGAGGTGTGGGTGGTGTATTTTTTGTAGTCTTTTCTCTATTGAAATCATCAGAAACCTTTTTCCCATTACTTTGGCACTCATCTACCCTAGGACCTTCATTTCTACACTTAAAACATTTTATAGTTCCTTTATGAAAATCTCCACCATGATTTTTCCCACACTTTGAGCATAAGGAAACATTTATATTCCCTTCATCATTGTTTTGAGATTTTCCTTCGAACTCAATCTTTCATTTATTATCAAAACCATGAGATTGATATGTAACAAAAACTTCTATTTCTACATTTATAGAAAAACACACAATCTCTTCAAAGATACTGAAGTCTATTATAGATAATTCAATTTTAATAAATGGTTTTAAGACATTGAATAATCGATCAACTTTACATTCGGGTTGGATGATAATGCCAGAATCATAACTTGAAAGACTTGTAAAATTTGTCTCGTATGTACCAACAGATTCATCATCCTTTTTCTTAAGCTCAAGGAACTCATTTTCCATCTTTTTTTAGAGAATATGAGGGAAGTACATATTGAAAAACAATTTCTTGAAATCATCCCATTCCATGGAATCAATTTCATCTTTCTTCCAAGTATTCTTAATTAGATTCCACCACTGGTCTACTTAAAATTCTAAATAATAAATAGAAAAAATGAATTTTTCATGTTTCGAAGAACTGAGGATGGAAAATATATTTACAATGGTTCTGATCCACTGTTCAGTAACAAGTTGATCCAAATACCCACTAAAGAAGGTGGACATTACCTCATGAAGGACTCAGTAGAATGTTGTTCCCTTATCAAATCATTTGGATGTCCAGAATTATTAATATTTAGTGTAAGTATAGAAAAAATATTTTTCATTCCATATCTCATAACATTTGGTTAATCAGGAGGACAATAATTGCATTTCCCAGTGCATTGATCATTAAAATTGTTCCTTCAGGTTCCATCCATTGTCTAAAACACAAAAATAATAGGGTGAGAGGAAAAAATCATACTTGGAAAACAACATAATCAAGGTGTATTACTTTCAATCTCTAATATCTTAGGTTTAATCCTAATTTTTTCATGATAGTTACCATAATTATAGTATTGTAACCTATAGTTAAACATAACCTTATGTAAATCCATAACCATACCTTAGATATTTCTCTTGGGGTTTCACTAAAGTTTTCACATCCTAGTTTCAAAAGGTTGAATAAAACCTCACTCTGATACCAAATCTAATGACCCAGGCTTGATGTACATGAATATTATATTACTTTTGAAGAATACTTTATATATGACTCAAACAGACACCCAAAGATCATATTTGTTTAGTGTCTTTGGAAACATGGAACATAATATTCTAACTTGGTGAAAGATCTTCAACATCTCCCACAAAGATCTCCCCTTTGTTTTTCCTACCTAAAATCATTCTTTGCATCCTGGGGAAAAGAAAACATACCAAGGGTGAGATAAAATTCTCATTAAGGGTAAACATTGAGAACATAAAATAAACCATAAACATAATAATGTAAAAACATGAACATAAAAATTAAATATCAAAATTACGAGTCATGAAATAAATCTTGGCAGTTCATAAAGAATAAATCATAAATGAACGTCACCTGTAGGATAGAAATGATGATGTAGATTCTCAATATAGAAGAGGGGGGGGGGGTGAATAGTATAATTTAAAAAAATTACTTTGTAACTTTTATCAATGGTAATGCCTAAAAAAGTTAAACAAGATAAATTCACTAGTACTCATAGTTATACAAACTTGCTTTATTCTAGAAATTTGGTTCTGGAAATTAAACTGAAGAAAAGATTACAAAGCTATGATTATACCTTAAAGCGTATAGAATCTTACTAATCAGTGTACAAGTATAAGATAGTTATACATTCATTATCAATCAAAATGCAACAGAAAACTTGAAACAATACAAGTAACAAGTATGAAATCTTTTAAACCAAAGAGTAGGGTATCCATCAATATTGGATAAAGGTCCCTTGATTTATACATTCAAGAAAGTATGTCTTACCCATACCAGGGTAATCCCTTGATACGAATATCAGAGTCTGTCTTGCTATCCTTGTAAGCCCTCAAACTTCAAGGTAGTCAGCTCCTCTATCTTTCTATCCACGGAATCCCTCGAATGTACTCATCAACATTCAGAGTCGTATGAATCAATTTTGAACAATTTGTTCCGTACACACAAAGTAATAAATTCCCTCTCTATAGAAATCACTTCAGCAGAATATAATATCTAGATTGATCAACCTTTTTGAGATCGCTCAAATGAGATACTATTTATAGGAACATCTTTAATGGTCAGCTCCCTCCTCCAATAGTCATATTGTTATTTGAATTTCATAGGGGACTGTACACATGTCACTCAAACAACGGTTGGTGAAAAATTGAATGCAATAAATCATTTTATAACTCAAAGAAGAGTAAGTAAAATATGATTGCTTAACCAAATTCATTTTTCGGAGTCTAAGGGAAAAAATTTGGAGTCTAATCAAAAAACCATTCGGTTTCTATAATACATGCATATTCGTATTATGTCCTCAAAAGAATTTGGAACCAGAATTCTATAGAATTCCAAAGTCTGAATTTCAATGAAATTCGGAGTCTGAATTTATAGAATTCCGGGTTTTAATTCATGGGGTTCAGAGTCTGAAATTAGAAAGTTCAGAGTCTATATTCAGAGAATTTGTAGTATAAACTCAGGAAGTTCGGAGTTTGAATTTAGAGAATTTGGAGTCTTAACTTAGAAAGTTCGGAGTCTAAATTCAGAGAATTCAGATTCTGAACTCAAAAAGTTCACAGTCTGAATTCAGAGAATTAAGAGTCTGAACTCAGAAAGTCTAGATTCTGAATTCAGATAATTCGGAACCTGAATTTGTATCCTGAAAACAGACTGCTCTATATCTAAGTATTATGGTAAAGAACTAGTATCCATTTCCTCAAATAGATGCCCTCTTTGACTAGCTATGAGGATCTAGGGTATTTTATAATATTGACATGAGATCGGGCTATCATCAAGTGCATGTCAGGCCATCAGACATAACATATACAACGTTCCATAGAAGTTATGTTATGTACGAATATATCTTTATGATATTTGGTCTTATGAATGAACATTCTATTTTCATGGTTCCAATGAACAAGATGTTCTATCCCTATTTGGATTCTTTTGTCATACTATTTTTGGATAGAATCTTGGTGTATTCTCACACTCATAGAGACCATGACAAGGACCTTTAGATCATTTTGAGTATACTAATAGAGCATCATATTTATTAAAATATTTCTAAGTGCCACTTATGGATCAAAAAAGTTCCCTTCTTATGTCATGTTATCTCAGAATCAAGAGTATCTATTGACCCAGGGAAGGTTAATGCTATGGTTTCTTGGGAACAACCCGTGAAAGTGTTTGATATAAGGATTTTATTGAAGATGGATAGATATTAAATGCATTTAATATAGTACCTCTCACACTTTTATTAACCACTTAATGGTCTTAAAAAGAAGGTTGTTAAGTTCCTATGGTCATAAGAGTGCGAGAAAGAATTTTAGGAGTTGAAAGGAAGGTTTGTCTCGAGCCCTATTCAGATTATTCTAGAGCCTAGAAGAGACTATATCATGTTCTCTGGTGCATTAGGAATCATACTAGGAGTAGTGATAATGTTGGAGGACATATTATTTGATTACATATATTGATATTTCAGGCCTTATGATTGAAATTACCCGATGCATGACGTTGAGTTAGAAACAGTTGTCCATTACTTATGTTGTTGGAGACAAAATCTGATGGGTGAGAACTTTGTGGTGTACACAGACCAAAAGAGCCTAAAATATATCTTTACACAGCATGGCTTGAACCTCAAACAATTGATATGGTTTGAGTATATTCAGTCCTTTGATTTTGAGCTTACCTATATGCCTGGAAAGGGTAATGTAGTATCTGATGTGCTGAGTTGAAAAACTCAGGAACATGCCATGTGAGAAGCCATAGATGAATGGAAATTGATGGCCCTATTATATAATCTATATCTAGAGTTTCATGATATTAATGGTTAATATTATCTCTCAGCCTTGAAAATTACCTCTTTCCTCCTTGATAAAGTTAATATCAGACAATTTTTAGATCCTAAGGGCTTGGTTATCTGTGAGATTATTTTAGGAGATGAGCCACCTCTAGATTGGTATATGGATAGATATGACATAATATTCATACATGGACATGTATGGGTTCCTATTTATGTTAGATAGGAGTTGATGCATGAGTCTTATGCTTCTCAATGGGTAGTTCATCCAAGAATCTCTAAAATGTATTGATATATGCGACACCATTATTGGTTGCATGAAATAAAATTTTAGATAGTAGGATTTATCACTAGGTGTTCCACTTGTCATTATGTGAAGGTGAAACACCAGAGAACTTTAGGCATATTTCAACCACTTCTCGCTCGGAAATTTAAATGAAAATATTTTTCCATGGAATTTTTAGTCGGTTTACGAAGGTTGACTAGAAGTAGCAACACTATATGGCTTGTTATTGATAGACTGATGAAGGAAGCCCACTTCATTAATATCTGAGAGATTTTCTCAGTTGATGAGCAAGAAATATTATATTTCCATAAGATTATATGAATACACAGGGTCCCTCATACTATCATTTTATATAGGGATCCTCATTTCATGTCATGGTTCTGTAAGGGGTTACAAAAATCTATGGGTCCACAGGTGCTTTTGAGCACAAACATACACCCTCAAACCGATGAGAATTTATAACATATGATACATGTGTTAGAGGACATACTATGAGCATGAATCCTTGATTTTTGTGGTTCTATGTAGAAGCATATACCACTCACTGAGTTCACCTACAATAATAGATTTCAACTAATAATTTAGATGGATCATTTGAGGCCTTGTATGGTAGGTCATTCCATTCACCCTTATGATGGTTAGAGTCAGGTGAGGAAGCCATACTAGGTCCTCATATAATGTAGGTGACCTTAGATCAGGTTTAGAAGATCATGAAGCATATTTATACAGCTCAGTATAGGCAGAAATCTTATGCTGATTTCTATCAATGACCTCAGCAGTTTGAGGTTGGGGATCGTGTTTTTCGGTGGGTATCACCCAAGCTAGGGAATAAACAACTACACAGGAAAGGGAAGCTATAACATTTATTTTTTTTATCCATTTTATATTATAAAAATAGTTGCTCTGGTAGCCTATCAGTTGCTAGTACATCAGAGGGACCATGACTTGCACGATGTATTCCATGTTTCATAGCACACTATTATCATGCCAACCCCTCTCATAATTTTGATCCCAAGGAAGTTGAGATATATGTAGATGCTTATTTTGAGGAGTATCCTATACATGTCATTTAATGGATTATGAAGGCTATCTAAGGCTAGTCTATCCCGCTAGTATGGGTTCTGTGGTAGAACAACCATGTACAAAATGAGACTTGAGAACAGAAGGCCGATGTATAAGCCTAATGGATAGATTTTTTCTCTGATAGTGTTTCACCAACCTTGGAAGGTGAACTTTGGGATGAGTTCCTTAAAGGGGGGAAGGCTGTAGGAACCCATTTTTTACTCAGGTATGGATCCTTTAAACTTTGGTCTAATTGACTTTTATAGATCTAATATAGATACCTAATGGGTTAATGAGGGGCTTAGGGGTGTCTCAGTCTTGTTCGGATCATGGAAACCTGGAGGGTGGGAGAAAATGGCCTATCACTTAGTTAGAGTAAATAGTGTGAGGTAGACCCCATGGTTAGTTTTAACTATGCAAGGCTGCACATAAAGAATACGGAGGGCCCACAGCTTGACCTAACTATGTTATTGGGCCACAAGACTATGTGGAAACTACATAAATTTTTTTATAGATGTTTGACATGATTGGTGCATAGTTTATCTAATTGTGTGACCTAACCATGTGAGTTCATCCTTTCTGTAGATGAGAATGCATGGTTGTAAAATGGTTTGGAAAAAAATGTGGCCAAACCGTGTGAGGGGGGTTTTTGAGTAAAATTATCGATTTCCATTAAAAATATAATTAAATGAAAAACTTCACCCTTTTGGATTTTTAGTGGAAAACCCCATCCTATTCCTATATTTTTAATCCAAAAAGACATCTATTCTATCCTTTAATCCTAATCATCCATCTGATGCCTGATTTGGTTGTCATTCGTCTTGTTGGATCTGCACCGATAAGTACTCAATTCCTTTTTAAACTTTCATCGTTCTTCTTCCTACCAATGACACTATTTAGATACTACATGTTCTTACACCGGAAGCCTATATGAAAAATCCATGCGAAGGTGGAGATCTTATTTCATGATGAAGAATCTAGGGCGGAGCAGTTCCATGTATAGTCTATATATTTCCTAAGACCTACATGTCATGTAATCTCTAAGCCTATGGGCCTTGTAAGGGTT
The DNA here is from genome assembly GCA_963277665.1 of Viscum album. NCBI lineage: Eukaryota > Viridiplantae > Streptophyta > Magnoliopsida > Santalales > Viscaceae > Viscum > Viscum album. The sequence goes on along the minus strand of OY728131.1, from coordinate 1,219,172,548 downwards.
TCCCCTCATCCCATGAAAGAGGGGTTATAAAATCAATAAAAAAAGAAGGTCTTTGGGATATTTGGGGACTTAGAATCTGATATTAAATGAGGAAAGACATATGAGTATGATATAGGTGGTCTATAACTCGGTCCTCAAGATTCATCATTTTATAAATTGACATTTGGGAACACCGATTCACCAGGAATCGTATATTAAATTTATATTACTTTCTTGTAGTCATTAGAACTATGTTATAAGACCCATTACATATATTTGATTCAACATTGGTGGTTACTTCCACAATGCTGACCACCCCAAATAGGGTGTTATTCACAATTGTGGTTTTAGTGATTGACTTGTGTGTTAGTTCCACCATTTTTCTAAAGACCCACGATTGACGTACATGGATATTAAATTAATTTTTTTAGAATACTTAATACATGACCCAAAAAGATTCCCAAAGATATTATTAATTTATTTTATTCAAAAATATAGAACAGAATCTTTTAACTTGGTGAAGGATCTTCAACATCCCCCATTAAGATCTTCCCCATTCGTTTTCCGACCTAAAACCTTTGTTTGTATCCTGGGGAAAAGAAAACATAAAAAGGGTGAGATAAAATTATCTGTAAGGGTAAACATTGAGAAAATAAAACAAAACATAAGAATAAAAATTAAAAAATATGAACATAAAGTTTAAATATCAAAATCATTAGTCATGAAATAAATCTTGGTAGTTTATAAGGCATAAATCATAAGTGAACATGACCATGATAACATAGCATCGAAATAAGACATGGAATTGTGGAAAAAAATCACATAATATGATTTCCATAGTATCCAAGGAATTGATTTCAAGACCATCATAGTGGACAAAGTCCTTTACTGAACCAGGTTTACTTTCCGTTCCAATTGTGTATTACTAAACTGGATTTACTTTCAAATCCAGCCCTGTATGTAATTCTCTCATAAACTAAGAAATAAAATGGGTTTCTTAAACATTATTACATACTAATACATTTAAAATAGATGGATTTTCTAAAAATAATTCCATAATAGAAAAATCAAATCAATGTAATAATAGGTATAGAAACATAACCTTATGTCAACTTAGATGGAAAATCATTTTTATAAAACAATTGAACTTAATTCTGGAGGAAAATATCCTTTCTTTTTTAAAAATGTTTTCTTTTCTCAAAACACTGTGCATTTGTCAAAGACAAGAATTTAGTTGAAAATAAACTTGAAATAATGTAGAGTAATATTCATGGAAATAATTCTTCATGAAACTTTAAAAATACATACATGTTGTATAAGTTAAAAAAACATTCTTCTCGTACACTTGCTAGAAAATTCAAAAGGTACCTCGTATGGAAAATAAACGAAATATTCCTTCCATATCGTTTGGTAAAAACCCACCAATGGGTAAAATTTACTTTAAAAATTAGTATAATAATAAAAATATTATTATATATTTTGTAAACATGGATGTGAATGATAAATATACCCCAGTAAATGCTTACGAATAAACAATCTTAGATAATAATGAGATTGCAAAATTATATCTTACCAATTAATAATCAGTCGAATCGTATTAATCGTAAAGTAAATAAAATTATATGAATATGTAAATATCATACAATTAATAATAATAAAAATAAAAATGTTCTTGTTTAACATAAACACCACACAAAAGAATTAGATGGTGTATAAGGCATTTGTCCTACAGAAATAAAAGCGAGACAAAATAATCCCTTACCTTAAGTCCGATATGCTCTGAATGTATCTAAAAATCTTGTATAATGATTTAAATAATGTTAATGATTTATTAAATAATCATATTAATTTTTATGATAACATTTATGATCATATTTTCATCCATTTTTAGTATTATTTCATTGTTACTTGTTATTCGGGTATTAACTACTTTATGTTCTTATGCATGTTTTGTCATATAAGTTATTATTACTCTTTTTAGGTTATAGTTATATAATTTAAAACATTTTATTATTATAATATTTATCATAATTATTCATTCAATTAATTTATATAATCATTCTTTAATGAATATTATGTAGAAAAAATCACATCGCACCGGGAAGACGGTAAGCCGTACGTACGCACGAGCAATGATATCATTCCCATAATTGTTGAATGGTATTAAATTTTATGGTGTATAATATATCATAATAAATATAATTTTATATTAATCATTTATATTTTTATTAATTACATCATTATACCCATCCATGTATGGTGTTGGTGAAAAATTGATTACACCACGACGTGGAGACGGTAAGATGTACTTACGCACGTCTGTTGATTTAATTTTTCACAAGATGGGTAGAAGGTGGAATATGGTTGTTTCAAAATAATAATAACCTATAAGTTTTTAAGTACTAATTAATTTATTACTTTATAGTGAAACAACTCATGAGGTGTAAATATATGATGAAATAAGATTGAAATAATTGGTAAATGATATTACCTCTTCTTCGACGCGTCTCCTCTAAATCTTCTCTTAGAGCACTAGAAATGGTCTTTAAAGAAGATCAGGACCAATATAAAGTTGATAGGGAAGTTGATAAGGGAAATGGTAAGGGTATTGTTGAGATTTAAGGCTCAAAATTAAGTGAAGAGTTGTGGGATGAAGTTTCCTTTTATTATTGATGTGAGGGACACTTTTAGAAACCTCAAAAATATTAATTTAAAAAAATTGAAAAAACAATAAAAATACCTCAAAAGTGAGATATACTCTAATATAAGATATTATAATATTTAAATCTCGTCAACCAATAAAATTTATATAAGTTTTCATGTCAATTTAAACATTATAATTTTAATTGACAATTGGTTATTCTATTTAATTTTATTAAGTTAAAAATTGTTTCATTATTAAAAGGGTGAAATATTTAATTATTTTATTTAAATTATACCATAAATGAATAATTTATAACATTTTGGACCATAAATTAATTATTATATATTTTTAAATTTATTTTATGAATTTTAAATAATTTTATAAAACATTATTTTAACAAAATATCAATTGTATCAATTTTGACACAATTCATTTCATGGGTTTTTATAAATATCATGATAAGGTGTTATCCGCAAAAAAAATATTTTATTATATTTATAATGGGTCAATTTCATTTATAAAAGTAAATGGAAAAATTAATTATTAAAAATTATATTTATTTTAATATTTTAATAACATTTATTTGATATCTCCATTATTAAAATAATCACTACAACAATATTGTGTAACTATTTAATATACCTATTTATAGAATATAAATTTAAAATAAAATAGTATGTTGAACATAAATTTACTTTATTTCATAAGAATATATGTAGTCGAATTTATCATCTAGAATTTCTAGCATTAAAAATATTATACTTATTAACGTATGAATGTGACAACTTTAACATGACTTTAAATAAAATAAAATAAATGTCATAATCTGTTATTTAAAGCTCCAAATGGTCACTATCTTGAAATTTTTACGATTATAGTTGATATATACTTTATCAATAAGATATTTTCATGTGTTTGAAAATTTTTATGGTTATTAGAATTTTAATAAAAATTGTTTCATTGATTTTCATCAATTAATTAATTTTATCATCATCAAAGAATAAGACTTTAAGGTAATTATTTATTTACTAGAAATTAAAAATAAATTACCATGATCTAGATAATTATTTTATAATACCATGGAATATTTAATTTCTAAGATATCCACTTTTTATCCCTATATTTAATTATTATACTTATAAGAAATGTGAGTTTGACATTTTGTCACTTTCATTGGTTTTATTATTATCAATGTAATTTTCACTGTGAAGTGGATATTAAATGATTATGTTTCCAAAAAAATATGTTAATGGTATAATGTTATTCATATAATGGGATTTTTACAGGTTTAAGGAAAATTTTATTTTCCTTATCATATTATTAGTTACCCTAATTTACTCGATTTACCTTTAAATGTGGTAAATAAAAATTACCGTAGTTACTGATCATAATATCCAAAAATAAAAGTAACCTATTAATATAATTTATACCCACTAATTTAAAATATTTAAACCATTTTTCATAATTCAAAATGCAGAAATGGAAGAAATTAATTAAATATTAATTACCATTTTCAAAACCAAAAGCAGGTTTTTAAGAATAAAAAACTTATCAAAAGATTGACATGTGTTTATATCCAATTTGAAAATAAAATTACTTCCAATGACCAAAATTGGATTAAATGATAAAAATATATTCCATTTATACATTAAAACCATTAAATAATATGATTTAAAAATAAATTTTTTTTCGATGGGAAAAAGTTGTTTTCAATTTAAATTTAGTGTATTTTTTCTATTCCTCAAAACATGATAATTATCCGAAAAATATCAAAAAATAATATAAAGTAAATTTTTATGTATTTATTATAAAAAATAAGTTTATTTTTTCAAATAAAACATAAAAATATTCCAAAAAAGAAATTTTAAATGGGTGCTCCATTAAAAGGCAGTGAAATTACATTTTTCTGAAACATAATTCTTTTATCTGAAAAGTTAAATTTGTTCTTATATTATGTATAGAAAATACATAAGATAAAATTTAATGTTATCTAAAAATGAAAATTTTCATAATAAAATTCATAACGGCTAGGTTATATCCTATTAAATAATAATATTTTAATAGAATATTGTTGTTTAATGAAACTCGGTATTGCATACAATGCAGACTATCGAGGAACGGTGCTCTTATGTGTAACACAAGCCATGAATAGTGTTGTGTATCCTACAATATATTACGTTTATGTGTATATATCAAGCTACAATTGGTGTATCATACAACATTAGACCTCAAAGAAATTAAAAGGAATCTATCTCATAAAATCCCAGGGTGTTACATTCTACCCCCACATAAAATGAATTTCACCCTTGAAATTTTTCGAGCTTATAAAAGGTTTACTACTTGAAAGTTTCTTCTATAAAAACCCACATCACAAAAAGGAATACTAAAACTTCATTTTAAAAAAGGAAAGTTATAAACATAATGGTTACCCAGAGTTACTCATCACTGGGTTTCCACATAGGAGAACATCGGTGGGAAGTGAAAACATTGATATAAAAGAGAAATATAACCACCAAGTTATTATGGATAGTGATAGGGAAAAGGTTTGGAGAATGTTTACTACCAGAAAACCATAGATCTATGATTATTTAAGGGAATATCTCATTCATCAGATAATAAGGTACTAGGACAAAATTTTTGGTTTTCAAGATCCTTTTCCTAGAGTTTAAGAATTTTGTATTAGAATAAATACACACTTGATTTTGGTACAATCTCACTATTGTTCGTGATATGAAAAATTTCCACTTCATCTCTTATTCAATGAAATGATGTTGAATTTGTCATTATAGAATTATTAGTTGATCATGAGATAAAATGATAGGTCAATCCATCTATCTCAACAAAAATGTTAGCACATGTAATCAAATATTAATAAGGACACTTATAGTGTGATAATACATTAATATGACAAACCTCATCCAGAATATAACTTATACTATCCGTAAATGGATAACATTACAATCCTTTCAAAAACTGAAAATATAAAAATTTAAAAAGAGGTTAACTAAATCGACTTAACATTTGTCTCCCATATATTATAAGGTAGTTCTTGGTTGAAACTTTTCAAACATGTCAATACCTTAATCATGTATTCTCTTGAAACATGGTAATGTCATGAATTACCATAGAACCTTTGTGAAAACATGCATTTGGTCAAAAATAACTTTTTCCACACACTAAAAATACCAAAAAAATCTATATATTCAAACCCTGATATCACTTTGTCCATATACCAGTCACGATGTCATTAATACTATAAAACATCTCATTATCTCCTTATCCCTTCATTATGAACATATCATATGCTTTCCAAAAATATTTCAATCACTTTTCATTGTTACCAGTAACATATACTTATGGAAAAGCACAATGGACCAATACATAGATATTCCAATATTCCATAATACTATAAAAGAGATTTAGCAACACTATTTTGGAATCCCATTACATAAACACTTAATCATTCCACCACTTCGTTGTCATAATCAACATTAACAATAGTGATTTCATGTGATTTTCCTTTATCTTTGGATTTAAGTGGTTGTTGACATTGATCATAATCAATATCCCTTGGATTTGGGCATTGGTTAGAAAATACCACATTTCCTTACACTTGTATCATTAAGGTGTGGGTGGTGAATTTTTTGTAGTCTTTTCTCTATTGACATCATTAGAAACCTTTTTCCCATTAATTTGACACTCAACTACCCTAGGACCTTCATTTCTACACTTAAAACATTTTATAGTTCATTTATGACAATCTCCACCATGATTTTTCCCACACTTTGAGCATAAGGAAACATTCATATTCCCTTCATCATTGTTTTGAGATTTTCCTTCAAACTCAATCTTTCATTTATTATCAAAACCATGAGATTGATATGTAACAAAAACTTCAATTTCCACCTTTATATCATAACACACAATCTCTTCATAGATGCTGAAGTCTCTTATAGCTAATTCAATTTGAATAAATGGTTTTAAGACACTAAAGAATAGATCAACTTTACTTTCAGGTTGGATGATAATGCAAGAATCATAACTTGAATGACTTGTAAAATTTGTCTCGTATGTACCAACAGATTCATTATCCTTTTTCATAAGCTCAAAGAACTCATTTTCCATCTTTTTTTAGTGAATACGAGCGAAGTACATATTGAATAACAATTTCTTGAAATCATCCCATTCCATGGAATCAATTTCATCTTTCTTCCAGGTATTCTTAATTAGATTCCACCACTAGTCTACTTCAAATTATAAATAATAAATAAACAAAATGACTTTTTCATGTTTCGAAGAACGGTGGATGGAAAATATATTTTCAATGGTTTTGATCCATTGTTCAGTAACAAGTTGATCAAAATACCCACTGAAAGAAGGTGGGCAGACCTCATGAAGGGCTCAATATAATTTTGTTCCCTTACCTAATCATTTGGATGTCTAGAATGATTAATATCTTGTGTAAGTATAGAAAAAATATTTTTAATTCCATATCTCATAACATTTGGTTAATCAGGAGGACAATCATTTCATTTCCCAGTGCATTGATCATTAAAATGGTTCCTTCAGGTTCCATCCATTGTCTAAAACACAAAAATAATAGGGTGAGAGGAAAAAATCATACTAGGAATACAACATAATCAAGGGGGATTACTTTCAATATCTAATATCTTAGGTTTAATCCTAAGTTATTCATGATAGTTACCATAATTATAGTATTGTAACCTATAGTTAAACATAACCTTATGGACATCCCTAAGCATACCTTAGAAATTTCACTAGGGATTTCACTAAAGTTTTCACATCCTAGTTTCCAAAGGTTGAATAAAACTTCACTCTGATACCAAATATAATGACCCAGGCTTGATGTACATGAAGATTACATTACTTTTGAATAATACTTTATATATGACTCAAACAGATACCCAATGATCATATTAGTTTAGTGTCTTTGGAAACATGGAACATAATCTTCTAACTTGGTGAAAGATCTTCAACATCTCCCACAATGATATCCCCTTTGTTTTTCCTACCTAAAATAATTCTTTGAATCCTGGGGAAAAGAAAACATACAAAGGGTGAGCTCAAATTATCATTAAGGGTAAACATTGAGAACATAAAATAAACCATAAATATAATAATGTAAAAACATGAACATAAAATTTAAATATCAAAATTATGAGTCATGAAATAAATCTTGGCAGTTCATAAAGAATAAATCTAAAATGAACGTCACCTGTAGGATCGAAATGATGATGTAGATTCTCAATATAGAAGAGTGGGGGGGGGGTGAATAGTATACTTTAAAAAAATTCCTTTGTAACTTTTATCAATGGTAATTCCTAAAAAAGTTAAACAAGTTAAATTAACTAGTACTCTTAGTTCTACAAACATGCTTGATTCCATAAATTTGGTTCTGGAAATTAAACTGAAGAAAAGTTTACAAGGCTAAGATTATACCATAAAGCGTATAGAATCTTACTAATTAGTGTACAAGTATAAGATAGTTATACTTTCTTTATCAATCAAAATGCAACAGAAAACTTGAAACAATACAAGTAACAAGTATGAAATCTTTTAAACCAAAGAGTAGGGTATCCATCAACATTGGATAAATGTCCCTTGATTTATACTTTCAAGAATGTATGTGTTACCCATTCCAGGGTAATCCCTCGATACAAATATCAGAGTCTGTCTTGCTATCCTTGTAAGCCCTCAAACTTCAAGGTAGTCAGCACCCCTATCATTCTATCCCCGGAATCCCTCGAATATACTCATCAACATTCAGAGTCATATGAAGCAATTCTGAAAAAGTTGTTCAGTAAACACAAAGTAATAAATTCCCTCTCTATAGAAATCACTTCAGTAGAATGTAATATCTAGATTGATCAACCTTTTTGAGATCGTTCAAATGAGATCCTATTTATAGGCACCTCTTTAATGGTCGGCTCCCTCCTCCAATGTTTATATTGTAATTTGAAATTCATAGGGGACTGTACACATGTCACTCAAATAACGGTTGGTTAAAAATAGAATGCCCGACATCATTTTATAACTCAAACAAGAGTAAGTAAAATATGATTGCTTAACCAAATTCATTTTTCGGAGTCTAAGGGAAAAAAATTTGGAGTCTAATCAAAAAACCATTCGGTGTCTATAATACATGCATATTCGTATTCTGTCCTCAAAAGAATTTAGAACCTGAATTCTATAGAATTCCAATGTCTGAATTTCAAGGAAATTCGGAGTCTGAATTTATAGAATTCCAAGTTTGAATTCATGGTGTTCATAGTCTGAAATTAGAAAGTTCAGAGTCTAAATTCAGAGAATTAGTTGTCTAAACTCAGGAAGTTCGGAGTTTGAATTTAGAGAATTAGGAGTCTTAACTCAGAAAGTTCGGAGTCTAAATTCAAAGAATTCAGATTTTGAACTGAAAAAGTTCACAGTCTGAATTCAGTGAATTAAGAGTATGAACTCAGAAAGTCTGGAGTCTGGATTCAGATAATTCGGAACCTGAATTTGTATCCTGAAAACAGAATTCTCTATATCAAAGTATTTATAAGGTTTTAAGGTTTTAGATAAGAAACTGAATTTTATACTTAGAAATATAATGAGATAGTCTTATAGAAATTATGATATGAACAATGAAAACAAGATAAGGAAAAAATTTCCTTGGGGAAGGAAATTTTTTCTTATTAAGGTAAAACATATGGGAAAAGAAATTTTCCTTCAGATAGAGTGTTTGTGATTTTCAAAACATTAAGGAATTGAAAATCCATATGGAAACCTTATTGACTTAACGATCTCCCCTTTTTAGATAGGACAAACATCCTGACGAAAAGGAATATAAGGAGTTAGAAATTATTTTTCTGGACTTTGAAAATAAAACTTATCTCCCTTAACACATGAGAAATGATGAATATGACTAACTTCCCTTTAGGATTTGGAAACACTAAGGGTCATATTGTTAATTTCCAAATTGAGAATTAACATTTTATTGTATATGAAAATTTTCATTGATGAGAACTCCCCCTTAGATTAACTCTCCCTTAGTTAGGGAAATTTATTCATTACATAGTATTCTTTTTAACATTTCTTTCTTCCCCATTGTGACTTTCAAAATGGAATAAAGGGAATGGAAAAGAAAATATGGAACCTAAAATATTAGTACTAGACAAAAAAATTTATAAATAGCAACCCAAAATTTTATTATGATTGGAAAAATTTATACAAGGAAGAAATACAAAAAAAATATCAGAATTGAACAAGATTATCCTTCCTTCTCGTTCAACATCATATTTTTCACTATTGTTTTGAGCTTCTTGAGTTCCTTGTGATCCTCCTTTCCATGTTTGAGAAGATGATCTTGATCTTTAGTTTTCTTCTATAAGTCTTTGATTTTTTATTCCTGAGCCTTAAAAGATTCTTCTTGACCCTTTAGAACTTCTTCTTACTTAACTAGAATTTATTCTATCTCAATCCTGAGATACCTTTCTCTCTTCCAACATTGAGCAACTGAATATAATTTCCCATTCAGATTTTTCATTTCTTACTTCCGAGTATTTTCTTCAAGAGATAAGTTTTCTTCAAAAGACTTGCTAAGATATTTGATCTTACTATCTTCAGTTTCAAATACATCCTTGATATTATCTTGAAACTCATCAAGAAAACTCATGTATTCAATAGTTTTCTTTGACTAGCTAGTCATATTCTTAAAATATATTTTGTAGACTTCATAGTTTATAAAAAAGGTTTTGAAATCAGCCTCAAGTTTGACACACTTATCCATCACCGTGGATATTGAATCTGATTTCTGATTTAAGGTATGCTTAAGCATCTGGTATCTGGAGTCTATACTTGGAAATAGAGGGATAGTTCCAACAATACTTTTCAAAGACCGGACTACAGTATAATGTCCAAGTGAGGACGACTCCGAATCAGAGATTTTTCTTGGTGAGGATTCTTTTTCTATATCAGTTGCTTTCCTCTTCGATGAAGCACCCACATATTTCTTCTTCACCACTTATCTTCTAGGTGTATCAACAACCACATTTTTTCCCTTGTCAAATTTATGAATGACTTATTCTTCATTGGGTGATTCGTCTTCACTATCAGATAGTTGCACAATTTTGTCATCATCTACCTCTTCCTTTTTAGCTCCTGTCTTAGCATCCTCTAGCGGAATGAAGTCTTGATTGGAGATTTCTTATTCAGACACTTTGTTCACTTCTTCTCCACTCTTCTCATCTTTCCCATAGGTAGAATGTTTTGAAGACTTGACTTTAGAGGTTCAGAATGATAATTTTTCAGAAGGACTTTCCTTCTCTAGAAAATCTTTAACTTGGTTTATCAAGTCTTCGGTATAACCTCTACCTTATTCTTATTCTCCTTCTACATGTTTTCTTGTACTTTTTTCAGAGTCACAAATTTATTTCCCAGAGTCTCTGGTAATGATTCTATAAGAAATGATTATGGTATTGGAATATTCAAAGATGCTTTCTCTACAGTATTCAGAAGTGATTTGACTATTTCTGCCCCAGACAACCTTTTCTTCTGCTTCTTCTCTTTCTCTTGCTTCTCAAGCTCCTCAGCTTCCTTTTACTTCAAATATTTTTCCTCCTTAGTGTCGAGGCCAAATATAGGATCCCTTTTCTTCTAATTTTTCTTGTTTTCTCTCCACTTTTTTACTACCTCATCAGGATAAGATTTTTGTTTCTTTGGATTCAGGGGTGCTGACTGATTTTCCTTTTCCACTGGAGTTTTTTCTATCTCTTCCACTTCCTTCACCTTCCTCTTCCTTCTACCCTTGTTAGATGTTTCAGCAACCTCCTATTTCTTTGAAATAGTTTCAACTTCCTCTTCGGGAAAATCATATAATTCTTCATATTCTTTGAAAAAATCAATTTTCATCCTTCTTAAAGTATTATCACTCAACAAAATTACTTTTCAATTCCTAGACATAGAATTGCACGAAATTTTGAAGGATTCTATACACCGAAATATCATATTTGATAGAATGTCTGGATACATAATAATTTGAGATTTCAAATTCCCAATATTAATATTCTCAATCGTAATCAGAATGTACTTAACCAAATTTATCTTCTTTACATTCACTATGAAATCCAAAATATAGATGTCACTCTTCTTTAGAGTATCCTTACCACGTTTTATCAGAATATTGAATCTTTGAACCCACAATTCAAGAATCCAAAAGTTTGTAGATAGGTGAAGAATCTTCAGAGTATTTACTTCTGTGAGACCAAGAAATGACATGGATTCTTCATTAATAAAACTTCCTTGAACATCAGGTAGTTTGTGAGTACAGAACTCAGCTTCCCCTTCGTAAGGAATACCAACCAAGCTTGCAGCCTTGGTGTAAGAAAGTGAATATGTCTTTCCATAACACTTGAAAGAAAACTTACTCCTGCCTTATTTCATAAAGAAAGTCAAAGACTCATAGAACTCTAATAAAAACTACGGATATACCAAATCCTGAGATTTTGGTTTTGAAATACATACACTCTCCCAGCCATTGAGTTTGATATTCTTTGAAAAGATAGGGTCATATTTGGCATACAACTTTGGATCAACTAAAATTTCTCTCTATATCTGCCATTCAGAGATTGGCTTGACAGTCGACATTTATTTCTGGAAAGAGACTTCGGCAGACATTCAAGAGTAAGGAAGATCTTAGAAGTTCAGAATGGGCTTATGAAGGAAGGGCAGAGCTTCAGCATGCAAGAGCATTGAGATTGATGTGGGACAACCATTGGGGGGTCCTTTATATAGGCAATCGGAGTGACAGTTCATCTTTCCTGAATGATCCAATAGTTGAAAGAATATTGAGAAGATCGGACAGTTGATATAATAGCTGTAGAATAAAATTTGATAGATTCCGATCTTTTGAGGTTTTTAGGAAAAAAATTCAGATTTAAGGAAAAGTGAATCTGAAAAATTTAAAATCAAAAGAAAATACCAAAAAGTAAAATTTGAGTACAAAAACTAAAAAATGAAACCTACATTTCAGATTTATAGGAAGATTATTCGTAATGAGGAAAATTTTCTTGAAGAACTTTGGATTCCGAAAATTTTAAGTACAAAAAACTCCATTATAAATTTTTTTAGTACTAAGGTCTTCATTACGAAAATTTTAAGTACGAAAATCTTCATTACGAAAATTTTATGTAAAAAAATATTCATTATGATATTATTAAGTATGAAAATATTCATTACAAAAATTTTGACTACAAAAAAAATTAGACTATGAAATAATTTTGGAATACGAAAAATTTTTAGACTACGAAATATTTTAGACTAAAAAAAATTTTAGACTATGAAAAATTTTAGACTGATTTTTTTTTAAATCTAATAATAAAATGTACCCCCTAGGAAAAGGAGTTACTTACTATAAAGATATTGGTTTCAACAGGAAGTTAACATGGAATATTATGTTACGGTTATTATTCATAACCTTTGATTAATGTATTCAAATCTATCAGATGGTAATGATTTTGTGAAAATATCACTAAGTTGATCTTCTGTTCTGATAAATTGAAGAATTATATCTCATTTTTGTGTGTGATCCCTATGAAAGTGATGCATAATATCTATGTGTTTGGCATTAGAGTGATGTGCATGGTTTCAAATTAAGGAAATGACACTAAATTATCACACAATATTTGTGTTTTGGTAAAACTCATACCATAATCTATGAGTGTGTGTGGCATCTACAACACTTGAGCACAACAACTTCCAGCTGCTACATATTCAGCTTCAGCAGTGGAAAGTACTACGGAGTGTTGTTTTTTGCCTGACCATAAAACTAATGAATCTCCTAAGAAATGAAAAGTTCTAGATATAAATTTCCTATCTATTCTACATCCAATAATGTCAGCATCTGAAAAAAATTTTAAAACAAAATCGTTTCCAGAAGTGTAAGATACCTAGATCCATGGTTACCTTTATATAGCGAAAAATTCTTTTCACTGCCTTTAAATGAGATTCATTTAGATTATATTGATATCATCCACATAAGAATATTGAAAACATTAAGTCTGTAAAACTAGTTATCAGGTAAAGTAGACTACCTATCATACCCCTAAAAGATGATTGATCTACTAGTTCCCCAGATTCATTAAGATCAAGTGAATTTGAGGTACCAATGTGTGTAATTATACTATTATTATTTCCATATCCATACTTTTCAAGGAGATATTAAATATACTTATGTTGGTATATATAGATTCCTTATGGTTTTTGAGAAATTTGAAAACCAAGGAAAAATGTTAACAAACCCATCATACTCATTTCAAACTCAGATTTCATTAGATCCACAAAGGAATTAGTTAATGATTGCTGAGTTGGACCAACTATATTGTCATCAACATAAATTTGAACCATCAAAACATTTTTTATATCTTTATTTATAAAAAGGGTTAGATCGACATTTCCATGAACATAATTATTTTGAGCAAAAATCCTGTAAGTCTATCATACCAAGCTTGAGGGTCTTGTTTAAGTCTATACAAATCTTTGGTATGTTTTTAAACATGTTCAAGATGTTTTTTATCTTAAAAACCAAGAGGTTGTTCAACAAAAACTTCCTCTTGAACAAAACCATTAAAGAAAACACATTTAACATCCATTTGAAAAAGTTTGAAGTTGAAAAATGTTGCAAAGGAAAGTAGAGTACAAATAGATTCAAGTCAAGCTGTTGAAGCATAGGTTTATTCATATTCTATTTCTTCTTGTTTATTATAGCCTTTATCAACCAATCTAGCTTTATTTATTACTATGATTCCATTTTCAGCATATTTATATATGAAGACCCATTTTAATTCAATAATAGAAGTTTCATTAGGTCTTTCAACCAAGGTCCAAACATTATTCCTTTCAAATTCAATTAGCTCATCTTGAATAGCTTTTATCCAATCATCATCACCTAAAGGTTCATCAGTGCTTTTTGGTTCTATTTGGGAAAGGAATTCTAGATGGATTACATCATTTCTTAATGAACTTCTAGTCCTTTAGGTTGATTTACATCACCAATGTTACTATCACTGTTAATATTATTTAGAAACAACTGATTTGGGTTTGGTAAAACCTATTCATCAACATAGGGTAGAAAGACTTCAGGGGTAAATTCTTAAGAAATATTCTCGTGAACATTTTCATTATCAGAAGGATCTTTTATCAAGAGTTGATAATAAGTTTTGGAAAACACATCCGAAGATGTAGGTTGAGGTTGTTTAAAAAAAGGTCTATTTTCATCAAATTTTACATGTACTATTTTTTCAATAGTACAAGTGTTTTTATTGAAAACCCTATACGCCTTAGAAGTTGTGAAATATCCTAAGAAAATTCCTTCATCAGATTTTGGTGTGAATTTGTGTAGATTATCTTTAGTATTCAGAATGAATACCTTATAACCAAAAAACCTTGAAGTAGGAAGGTCTAGGTTTTCTACCATTCCATAACTCATAAGGATTTTTATTAAGAAAACGTTTAATCAAAACACGATTTAGAGTATAACAAGCAGTACTTATAGCTTCTACAACTTTAATTAATAAGTGGTTGAGACATCACCAACTGATTTAAAACTTGATTTATTTTTCTTTCCATATTGACAAGGATAGAAAACTTTTTAAGAATCAAACCTATGCTCTGGTAGATCCTTAACTAGAAATTTTTAGATATTTTTCATATGTTCCTAAGATTAAGGTGTCCTAACCTTCTATTCCACAACCAAGAATGATCGTCCATTGCACTAAGGCAAGGCAGATCTTGGATTCTAAGATCTTCTAAGTTTAATGTGTAAACATTCTCTTGCCTATTGTCAGAAAGAATAAACTCTTCCTTGGAATTATGTACTAAGCACTTGTCATTCCAAAAATTTAGTAGGTAACCTTCATCAAATAATTGACTTATGCTAATGATGTTGTGCTTAAGACCCTTAACAAAAAAACATTTGAAATCATTGTTTTTTCAAGAAGAACACTGTTACCTATATAAATTATTTCTTCCTTTTCATTATCTTCGAAAGTTACTTTTTCTCCTTTCATCTTGATAATCTTTTCAAAGAAGGTTTGGTTACCATTCATGTGCTGCGAACATCGAATATACATGTATCATGTATTTCTGTTGGTACTATCTTTAGTTTCCTGCAAACAAAAGAGTTAGAATTTCGGAACCCAAACATTATTGGATCCAGAAACTTCAGAAAGACCAATTTTAGGAATCCACATTTTCTTTGAAAAATAATCTTTATGAAATCCTAAAGACTGAGTTTTGTTTTGGAACAATTTTTTCCCCAATTCCCACCACACTGAAACATAGTGCAGAAAGGATAACTTTGAGGAACAAAATAAATGTTACTAAAAATCGGTTTTGAACTAGTATAACCAAATCTAGAATTATTCCTTAGAGGTTGAATTTGAGAATAAATTTTATCAGAGTTTTCCTTACCTAAGGTAAAGATTGAAAAAAACTTCCTCAAGGAAAATATTTCTGACTTTAGTCTAATAACTAAGTTCTTATTATAAAAAAATCAGTTTTAGCACTAGAGTTTGGCTTTAAAACATTTTTCATAGAAATTACTTTTTCTAGATCATTAGAAAGCTTATCCTTCTCAGAATTAAACTCCTCATGGCTTCTTGAAATACTTTCAAAATCAAGGGTTTTTTATCAAGATCTTTAGAAATATCTAATATTTCCATAGTAAGAATAGAAATTCTAGAATTTTTTTTATCACGATTTTTCATGGATTTAGAATTTTCATTCTAAATGATATTATCAAACCTAGAAACTTCTTCATAGGTAGGTAAAGTATTATCTTCATCAGAAAAGGATTCTTCATTCGAAGATTCATAATATTTATTATAACTATAATTAGAATTCAATTATACATTGGTTATGGATTCAACATTTTTTTACCTTAGCCATTAAACAATGATTTTAAATAGGTAACTAGGCATGTAAACCAATATTCTTCTGACCAGAAGATTCGTACTCTGATGATTCTTCAAAAGAGTCTCCACCACTGGAACTCCAGGTGTCAATAGCTTTCAAAACATTATTAGCTTTAGCTTTGTAGTACTTCTTTCTACTCCTTTCAGAATTATTTTCCTTTCTATATTTTATCTTAAGCATAGGAAAATCTGGCCTTATATGTCCAGCTCTTTTGCATTCATAACAAGTGACTTAATAGTCTTTCTTGTCCTTTCTTTCTTTCTTCTAATATATATACTGGAAGTCATTCTTCCAAACTCTCTTGTTTATCCATTGAGTAAGATTATATGGTTCATTCTCAAAATGTTCACTTTCACTTGATTCAGATAAAATAGTGACCTTATTAGATTTAGATCTCGTAACTCTCTCCGGATTCTTGGCTTTCATATGATGTTAAGTAGTTGTAAAAGCAACATTTCCATTCCAAAATGAGTTACTTCAAGCTTCTTCCAAATTCAATTTGCATCTTCACAAAATGAAATCTGGCTATATATATTCCTGGTCATAGAACACAACAAAGTATTGTGTACCTTGTAGTTAAGTTGATCTTCTGAATTCTCTTGATTAGTAAAAGTTCTGACTACCTTATCAAGAATTTTATAATCTCCAGTCATCATAACAAAGTTTTCAACCCCAGTATTAATAACAAAAGTCTTCATATGATCTCTCCAATATTCATAATCATTCCCATAAAATATAGGTGGTCTAGTAGGATTAATATTGTAAATATAACCAAAATTCATTCCCGCTATCTCAAAGAAAATATCTTTCCACACAAAATTGTCAATAGTAAATGTTTGTAAACAAGAATAAAAATATACTAAGCAAGGAAAATATAGAACAATGAAAAACATGAGAAAGAAAAATTATATGTGAATATAAGTATTTCAAAGACCTCCTCTGATACTAATTTTAGGATTGAAACGATGATGTAGATGATCAATATACAAGAGGGCGGTGAATTGTATAATTAAAAAAAATCCTTTGAACTTTTAAAGATGGTAATGTTTAACAAAGTTAAACAAGGTAAATTCACTAGACCTCTTTGTTCTGTAAACATTATTGATTCCAGAAATGTGGTTCCGAAAATGAAACTTAAGAAAAGTTTACAAAGCTATGATTCTACCTTAAAGAATATATAATCTTACTAATAAGAGTACAAGTATAAGAAAGTATAAGAGAGTTATACTTTCCTTATCAACCAAAATGAAGTGGAAAACATGAAACAATACATGTAACAGGTAAGAAATATTTTAACCCAAAGAGTAGGGTATCCAACAACCTTGGATAAAGGAACGTTGATTTATACATTCAAGAAAGTTTGTCTTACCCACACGAGGGTAATCCCTTGATATAAATATCAGAGTATGTATTGCTATCCCCTCAAGCCCTCAAACTTCAAGGTAGTCAGTACCTCTGTCATCCTATCCCAAAAAGCCCTCAAATGTACTCAGCAACATTCAGAGTCACACGAAGCAATTCTAAACAATATGTTCAGTACACACAAAGTAATAAAGTCTCTATCTCTAGAAATCACTTCAGCATCATGTAATCAATAGATTGATCAACCTTTTTGAGCTCATTCAAACGATATTTTATTTATAGGAACATCTTCAATGGTCGAATCCCTCCGCCAATGGTCATATTTTTCCTTGAATTTCAGAGGGACCTATACATGTGTCACTCAAACAATGGTTGGTTAAAATAATATGCAAAAAATCATTTTATTACTCAAACAAGAGTAAGTAAAATATGGTTTCTTAACCAAATTCATTTTTCAATGTCTAAGAGAATTTTTTTGGAGTTTAATAAAAAAAACCATTTGATGTCTATAATACATGAATATTCTGATTCTATCTTCAAAAGAATTCAGATCTTAAATTCTATAGAATTCCAGAGTCCGAATTTCAAGGAAATTCAGAGTACGAATTCATATAATTCAGAGTTTGAATTCATAGAATTCAGAGTCGGAACTTAGAATGTTCGGAGTCTGAATTTAGAGAATTCAGAGTTTGAACTCAGAAAGTTCGGAGTCTAAATTCAGATAATTCAGAGTCCAAAATCAGAAAGAATGGAGTCTGAATTCTGAATGTTTAGAGTCTGAATTTAGAGAATTTGGAATCTGAATTTGGATCCTGAAAACAGAATGCTCTATATCTAAGAATTTATAAGATTCTGAGGTTTTAGATACGAAACCAAATTTTATACTTAAAAATAAAGTTAGTTAGGTTTAGAGAAATTATGATATGAACAATGAAAACATGATAAGAATAAATTTTCCTTGGGGAAGGAAAATTTTCCTTATTAAGATAAAACATAGGGGAAAATAAATTTTCCTTAAGATAGAGTGTTTGTGATTTTCAAAACATGAAAGAATTGAAAAGTATTAAGGAAAGCTTATTGAATAAACATGGCCATGATAACATAGCTTTGACATAAAAAATTAAATTCTGGAAAACAATAAGCACATAATATGATTTATATAGTAGCCATGGAATTTTTCCAAGACCATCACAATGGAAAATGTCCTTTTCTGAACCGGGATTACTTTCTATTCTAGCCATTTATTACTGAATGATATTTACATACAATTCCAACCCTATATTAATGAACCAGATTTACCTGCCATTATATCTATGTTAATATCATGAGATAAAAATCTTTACCCAATGCATTGTATGGATATATGGGTCCCAACTATTTCATTTTTAAATCATTCTTACATGTGCCAAAAAAATATTAATCATTCATCATAGAAAACCCCATGAAATAAAATGTGTTTCTAAAACATCATTAAATCATAATCCATTTAAAATAAATATATTTCATAAAAATAATCCCATTATAAACACAATAAAATAAAATTAATAATAGGGATAGTAACATAACCCAATGTCATCTTAGATAGATTTTTTTGATAAAACACTTGAACTTAATTCCTGAGGAAAATATCCCTTCGTTTTTAAAAATGTTTTCTTTTCTCAAAATACCATGAAATTGTAAAAGAAAACAATTTAGTTGAAAAATAAACTTTAAATAGTGTAGAGAAAGATTCATGGAAATAAACCATCATGAAACTGTAAAAATCCATTCATGTTGTATAAGTTAAAAACATTCTTCTTATACACTTGCCGGAAAAGTCCAGAATTACCTTGTATGGAAAATGAAAGAAGGATTACTTCCATACCATTTAGAAAAAAATTCACTAAGAAGTAAAATTGACTTTAAATAACAGTATAAGAATATAAATAACATTATATATTTTTGGAAACATATATGTGAATGATAAATATACCCCAATAAATACTTACGAATATACAATCTCAGATAATAATGAGATTGAAAAATTATCCCTTACCAATTTATAATCAGTCGACTCATATGCCTCATAAAATAAAGAAAATTCTATTCATATTTAATTATCATAATATTCATAATAAAAATAATAATAAAATTCATGGGTAACGTAAACACCACATAGAAGAATTAGATGGTGTATAATGCATATGTCCCACAGAAATCAATGTGAGACAAAATAATCCCTTAACATAGGTATAATGTGATGGGTATATATCATAAACTCTAGTATAATGATTTAAATAATGTTACATATTTATTTCAGAATAATAATAATTTTTATGCTGAAATATATGATCATATTTTTATCCATTTGTTAGTAACATTTCATTATTACTCATTATTTGGATATTAACTTCTTTATGTTCTTATGCATGTTTTGTCGGATAAGTTATTATTCATATTTTTAGGTTATAGTTATATAATTTACCGCATGGAATTAGTATAATATATATCAAATTTTTTCATTCAATTCATTTATATAATCATGCTGCAATGAAGCTTATGTAGAATGAATCAGATCACACAGTGGAGACAGTAAGCCGTATGTATGCACAAGCGATGATATCATTACCATAATTGTTAAATGTTATTAAAGTTGATGATATATAGTATCATATAATAATTATAATTTTATATTAATAATTTATATATTTATTAATTCCATCATTATACCCATCCATGTATGGTGGTGGTGAAATACATATTACACCACGACGTGTAGACGGTAATCCGTACTTATGCACGTGAGGTGATTTCATTTTTCATAGGATGGGAAGAAGGTGGAAAAAGGTTGTTTAATAATCATAATAACATCTAAGTATATAATTAATACTATAGTTATTACTTTATAGTTAAACAACTCATGATGTGGAAGTAGATGAAGAAAGAAGTTTGAAAAAATTGGTAAATGATATTACCTCTTCTTCAATGTGCCTCCTCTAAATATGCTATTAGAGCACTAGTTTTGGTCTTTAAAGAATACCAAGACCTTTAGAATGTTTCTAGTGAATTTTATAAGGTAAATGGGAAGGTTATGGTAGATATTTAAGGCTCAAAATAAACTGAAGAGTTGAGAGAGGAAGTTCACTTTTATAATTAAGTTCAGGGGCACTTTTGGAAATCTCAAAAATATTAATATCTAAAAATTTAAAAAATCAATCAAAATACCTTAAAAATGAGATATATTAGAATATAAGATTTGGTAATATTTAAATATCATAAAAACTAAAATTTATATAAGTTTTTTATGTCATGTTAAACATTATAATTTTAATTCACAACTGGTTATTCTATTTAATTTTAATTAAGATAACTAATGATTCAATATTAAAAGGGTGTAATTTTACTTATGTGATTTAAATTATAATATAAATGAATAATTTATAAAATTTTATACCATATCATGATTATTCAGTTTTTGGCAATTATTATATTATTTTTAAATAATTGTATAAATCATTATTTTACCAAAATGTCAATTGTGTCAATTTGGACACTATTCAGTTAGTGGGTTTTTAAAAATATCACGATAAGATGTTATCCTCAAACCAAATATTTTATTATATTCATTATGGGTCAATTTCATAAATAAAATTCATTGGGAAAATTAATTATCAAAAATTATATTTATTTTAATATTTTTAATTACATTTATTTGATATCTATGTTATTAAAATAATCAACACATTAATATTTTGTAAATATTTAATGTACCTATTTGTAGAATAAAAATTTGAAATAAAATACTATTTTTAACATAAATTTTCTTGAATTAATAATAATATATTTAGTCAAATTCATCTTCTAGAAATTCTAGCATTAAAAATGTTATAGTTATTAAAGTATGAATGTGACAACATTAACATCACTTTAAATAAAATAAACGAAATGTCATAATCTATTCTATAAAGTTCAAAATGGTCACTATCTTGACCTTTGGATTATTATGGTCAAGATATACTCTACCATAAGAGTTTTTCATGTGTTTGGACGTTTTTATGGTTATTATTTTTCTAATAAAAATGGTTTCATTGATTTTTCATTGTTATCCCAATATTAAATTTATTATACTTTTATGAAATGTGAGTTTGACATTTTGTCACGTTCATTGGTTTTATTAGTATCTATATCATTTTTATTGTCAAGTGGACATTAAGTTAATAGGTTTAGAAAGAAATATGTTAAGGTTTAAATTTTATTCATCTAATGGTATTTAGGAATGTTTTAGGATAATTTTAGTGTCCTTATCATAATATTAGTTACCCTAATTTACCTAACTTACCTTTAACTATGGTAAATAAAAATTATCATAGTTACTATTCATAATATCCAAAAATAATAGTAACCTATTAACATAATTTGGATGAAATGATTCAAAATTATGGAATCCATTTTTCATAATTCAAAATATACAAATTGCAGAAATTAATTTAAGATTAATTTCTGTTGTCAAAACCAAAAGTGGGTTTTTAAGAAGAAAAAACTTATCAAAAGATTAAAATGTGTTTATGTTCAATTTGAAAGTGAAATTACTTAAAATAAACAACATTGTATTAAATTATGAAAATATATTCAATTTATAATTTAAAACTACTAAATAATATTATTTAATCATATAAATTATTTCAAAGGAAAAAAGTTGTTTTCAATTACAATTTAGCGTATTTATACTATTCATCAAAACATGATAATTATCATAAAAATATCAAAAATAAATCTAATGTAAATTTTTATGCCCCTATTCTAAAATATAAGTTTATTTTGTCTAATAAAACATATAAATGCTTACAAAACTAAATTTTAAATGGGTGCACCATCAAAAGGCGGAAAAATTGTATTTTTTTTTTGAAAAATACTTATTTGATCCAAAAAATTGAATTTTTTCTTATATTATTTCTAGAAAATAAAAAAACTAAATTTTAATATCATAAATAATTTAAATTTTTTTAATACTATTCAGAAATTCTAGTTTATATCCCATTAAATAGTAACATTTTAATAACATAACGTTGTTTAGTAAAACTCGGTATTTCATACAATGTAATCTATCAAGGAAGGTCGCTCTTACGTGTAACACAAGAAAATCATAGGGTTGTGTATACTACAAGATGACATGATGTTTCATATAGATCAACCTAATATTGGTGTAGTGTACAACACAATACATCAATGTAATTGAAAACAATCTATCTCATAAAATTTCGGGGTGTTACATCCTACCCCACTTAAAATGATTTTCTCCCTCTAAATTCATTGGGGTTATAAAAGGTTTATTAATTAGAAGTTTCTTTTATGGAATCCCACATTGTAAAAAGGAATACTAAAACTTCATTTTAAAAAGTCAAAGTTTGAAACATAACGGTTACCCAAAGTAACTCATCACTGGGTTTCCACAAAGAAGAACATAGGTGGAAAGTGAAAAGGTGGATATGAAAGAGAAATCTAACCATCAATTTTTGATGGATAGTGATAGAGAAAAAGGTTTGGAAAAAGTTTACTAAAAAAATTCTATAAATACTCAATTATTTAAGGGACCATCTAATTCATCAGATAACAAGGTACTAGGATAATAGTTTTTGTTTTCAAGATCATTTTCCTAAAGTTGAATAATTTTACATGAGAATAAATACTTACTTGATTTTGATACAATCTCAGCATGGTTATTTCCTTGAAAAAATTCCTCTTTATATATTATTTAAAGAAATGAAGGT
Organism: Viscum album; assembly: GCA_963277665.1. Lineage (NCBI taxonomy): Eukaryota > Viridiplantae > Streptophyta > Magnoliopsida > Santalales > Viscaceae > Viscum > Viscum album. The sequence continues at coordinate 1,219,148,845 of OY728131.1, read as the reverse complement.
GAATTTTTCAATCTTGAATTGTTAGCTAATCATGCGATTAAATGATAGGTCATTTCATCTGCCTCAACAAAAATGTTAGCACATGTAATAAAATATGTATAAGGACACATATAGTGAGATAATACATTAATCTAATAACATTCAACCATAATATAACTTATACTATCCATAAATGTATAACATTACAATCGTTCAAAAAACTAATATAAAACATTATAAAGTGGTTAACTAAATTGAATTAACATTTATCTACCATATCTTATAAGGTATTTCTTGGTTGTCACATTACAGACATTTGAATAACTTAATCATGTATTCTATTAAACCATGGTAATGTTATGAATTAGCATAGAACCTTTGTGAAAACATGAAATCGGTCATAATTAACTCTTTCCACACACCAAAAATACCAATAATTCTATATACTCAAACTATGATATCACTTTGTCCTTATATCAATCATGAGTTCATTAATAATATAAAAAATCTCATTATCTCCTTATCCCTTCATTATAGGCATATCATGTTCTTTTCAAAAATATTTCAATCACTTTTCATGGTTACCGTTACCATATAATTATGGAAAACCACAATAGAGCAATACATAGATATTCAACTATTCCACAATACCATAAAAGTGATTCGACAACACTATTTTGGAAACTCATTACAAAAACACTTAATCATTCCACCACTTTTTTGTCATACTCAACATCACCAATAGTGATTTTATGTGATTTTACATTATATTTGGCTTTAAGTGGTTGTTGACATCGATCATAATCATTAACCCATGGATTTTGGCATTGGATAGAATAATGACTCATTTCCTTTGACTTGTATCATTGAAGTGTGGGTGTTGCATTCTTTATAGTATTTTATCTATTCACATAATTAGAAAACTTTTTCCCATTACATCGGCACTTAACTGCTTGATGACCTTATTTTCTACACTTAAAACATTTTATAGCCCATTTATGACAATCTCCAACATGCTTCTTTCTACACATTGAGCATAAGGAAACAATCATATTTTTTTAACCATTGTTTTAAGATTTCCCTTTGAACTACATCTTTCGTTTCTTATCAAAACTATGAAATTGATATGTAACACAAACATCCATTTATATATTGATAGAAAAACACACAATTTATTCATATCTACTGAAGTATATTATAGCCAATTCCCTTATAATACTTTGTTTTAAGCCACTAAATAATCGATCATCTTTACTTTCAGGTTGGATGATAAATCCAGAAGCATACATTGCAAGTATTGTAAATTTTGTCTCGTTTATACCAACGGATTCATCATCATTTTTGTTAAGCTCAAGGAACTTATTTTCCCTATTTTTTTTGAAGAATATGAGGGAATTACTTACTAAAATACATGTTCATGAACTCGTACCATTCCTTGTATTCAATTTTATATTGCTTCCTTGTATTCTTAATTAGAGTCCACCACTAGTATTCTTCAACTTCTAAACAATAAACAACCAAAATGACTTTTTAGGTTACGAACAAAGAAGGATGGAAAGTATATTTTTAATGGTACTGATCCATTGTTCAGTAATAAGTGGATCAAAAGACCCACTGGAAGAAGGTGGGCATTATCTCATGAAGGAATCAATAGAATGTTGTTCCCTTATCTGCTCATTTGGATGTCTATAATGATTCATATCTTGTGTAAGTATAGAAATAATATTTTTTAATCCATATCATATAACATTTGTTTAATCTGGAGGACAATCATAAAATTTCTCAGTGAACTAATCATTAACACGGTTCCTTCGGGTTCCAGACATTGTTTAAAACCCAAAAATAATAGTGTGAGAGGAAAAAATCATACTATGAAAACAACATAATCAAGGGGGAGTACATTCAAACTATAATATATTAGGTTTAATCCTATGTTATTCATGATATTTACCATAATCATAGGACTGTAACCTATAGTTAGACTTATACTTAGGGACATCCCTAGATATACCTTAGAAATATCTCTAGGGAACTCACTAAAGTTTTCACATCCTAGTTTCCAAATATTGACTAAACCTCCACTCTGATACCAAATCTAACGACATAGGCTTAACATACATAGAAATTACATTAAATTTTTTTTATTACTTAATACATACCAAAAAAATACGCCTAAAGATCATATTAGGTTAGTGTCTTTGGAAACTTGGAACATAATCTTCTAACTTGGTGAAAGATCTTCAACACTTCCATAAAGATCCTCCCCTTTTGTTTTCCTACCTAAAACCATTCCTTGTATCTTGGTGAAATGAAAACATAAAAAGGATGATCTAAAATGATCATTAAGGGTAAAATTTGAGATCATAAAACAAAACATAAACAAATGAATGTTAAAACATGAACACAAATTTAAAATATCAAAATCACGAGTCATGAAATAAATATTGGCAGTTCGTAAGGCATAAATCATAAGTGAACTCGACCATGATAACATAGGCATTGACATAAAACCTAGAATTGGGGAAAAATAATAATCAAATAATGTGATTTCCATAGTATCCAAGTCATTACTTCCAATACCATCATAGTGGAAAATGTCCTTTACTGAACAAGGTTTATTAACCGTTTAAGCCATGTATTATTGAACTAGATTTACTTGTCGTTCCATCCCTATATTACTGAACTAGATTAACCTGCCATTCCAGCCATATTTATCTCATGAGATATAAATCATTACCCAATTAATTAGAGGGATACATAGGTCCCACCCATCTCGTTGTAAAATCATTCTTACATGTACCATAAAAATATTGATCATTCATCACATGCATAACCCAAGAAATAAAATGGGTTTTTTAAACATCATTCTATCATAATCCATTTAAAATAAATATATTTCATAAAAATAATTCCACCATAAAAAAATAAAATAATAGTAATAATAGAGATAGAAACATAACCCAATGTCATCGTAGATGGAAAATAATTTTTATAAAACACTTGAACTAAATTCCTGAGGAAAATATCCTTTCCTTTTCAAAAATGTTTTATTTTCTGAAAACGCCCAAAAATTTTTAAAGATAGGAATTTAGCTAAAAATAAACCTTAAATATTGTAGAGTAAGATTCATGTAAATAAGGCATCATGAACCGTAAAAATTCATTTGTGTTGAATAAGTTAAAAAAATTATTTTTCTCGTATATTTGGGGGAAAAGTAAAAAATTACCTCATGTGGAAAATGAAAGAATTATTATTTCCATACCGTTTAGTAAAAATTAACCAATGGGTAAAATTTAATTTTTAATATATTATAATAATATAAATAATATTATATATATAGGGAAAATGGATGTGAATGATAAATATACCCCAGTAAATACGTATGAATTAACAATCTCTGATAATAATGAGATTAAAAAATTACCCCTTTCCAATTTATAATCAGTTGAATCGTATGAATCATAAATTAAATAAACTTATATTCATATGTAATTATAATATAATTCATAATAAAAATAATAAAAAATTTAATGGGTAACATAAACACCACACAAAATAATTGGATGAACTATAAGGCATATGTCCTACAAAAATAAAAGTGAGAGAAAATAATCCCTTACCTTAGGTATGATATGCTTCGTATGTATTTAAACCTCCTATATAATTATTTTAATAATGTTAATTATTTATTATAAAATCATAATAATTTTTATGATAACATTTATTATCATATTTGTATCTGTTTGTTAGTAACATTTCATTAGTACTCATTATTCTTGTATTAACTACTTTATGTTCTTATGCATGTTTTGTCAGATAAGTTATTATTAATATTTTAGGTTATAGTTATATCATATATATAATGGTATTAGTATGATATATATCATATTTATTCATTAAATTCATTTATATAATCATGCTTTAATGAAGATTTTTATAACGAATCACATTGTACCTTGGAGATGGTAAGTCGTACGTTCGCACGAGCGTCGATATCATTCCCAAATTATTGAATGGTATGACAGTTGATATTGTATAGTATATAAGAATAAATATAATTTTATATTAATAATTTATATATATTTATTAATTATAACATTATACCCATCAATGTATGGTGGTGGTGAAAAACGGATTACACCACCGCATTGAGAAGGTAAAACGTATTTATACATGCATAGTGATTTCATTTTTCATAGGATGGGTAGAAGGTGGACTGTGGTTGTTTCATAATCACAATAAACTCTATGTATATATGTAATACTATATTTATTACTTTTTAGTGAAACAACTCATGAGGTGTAAGTAGATGAAGAAAGAAGTTTGAAAGAATGAGTAAATGATATTACCTCTTCTTCGATGTGCCTCGCCTAAATCTCTTCTTATAGCACTAGAGTTGGTATTTTAAGAATACCATGAACTATATATTTTTTATATGGAATTTTATAAGTAATTGTTTCAGGGTATGGTTGAGATTTAAGGCTCAAAATGAAGTGAAGTGTTTATGGGGTAAGATCCATTTTATAATTGAGGCGAGTGAAACTTTTGGAAACCTCAAAAATATTAATTTATAAAAATTTGAAAAATGAATCCAAATACCTAAAAAATGAAATATATTAGAAGATAAGATATTATAATATTTAAATATCATCAACCAAGAAAATTAAGTCATGTTTTTATATCAATTTAAGCATTATCATATTAATTGACAATTGGTTATTCTATTTAATATTAATTAAGATAACAAATGTTTCAATATTAAAAGAGTACAATATTTACATATTTGATTTAAATTATACCATAAATGAATAATTTTTAACATTTTAGACCATATAATAATTATTCTATATTTTTAAAATTGTTTTATGACTTTTTAATTTTTTTATAAAACATTATTTTAACAACATATCAATTGTGTCAATTTTGACACTATTCATTACATGGGTTTTTAGAAATATCATAATAAGGTGTTATACTAGAAAAAAATATTTTATATTATCCTTAATGGGTCAATTTTATATATAAAACTCATTGGAAAAATAAATTATCCCAAATTTTATTTATTTAAATATTTTTAATAACATTTATTTGATATCTCCATTATTAAAGTTATAACTACATCAATATTGTATAATTATTTAATATAACAATTGGTAGAATAAAAATTTAAAATAAAGTACTATGTTTAATTTCTTTTTTACTATATTTCATAATAATATATTTTGTCGAATTCGACTTCTATAAATTCCTGTATTAAAAATGTTATACTTATTAATGTAGGAATGTAACAACATTAACATCACTTTAAATAAAATAAAATAAATGTAATGATGTCTTCTATAAAGCTCAAAATGGTAACTAGATTTACCTTTAGTTGATTATTTTCGATATATACTAGACCAATAATATTTGGTCATGTGTTTGGACATTTTTATTTTTATTAGTATTTTAATAAAAATTGTTTCATTGATTTTTCATTAATTAATTAATTTTTCGTCATCAAAGAATAAGACTTTAAGATAAATGTTTATTTACTAAAAATTAAAAATAAATTACAAAAATGTAGTTAATTATTTTATATTTTCATGTACTGTTTATTTTCAAATATATCACCATTTTATCCATATATTAAAATTATTGTACATATAAGAAATGTGAGTTTGACATTTTGTCACTTTCATTGGTTTTATTAATATCTATTCCATTTTCATTGTCATGTGGACATTAAATGACCATGTTTTGAAAATAATATTTTAAGGTTAGACTTTTATTCATATAATTGGATTTTGGTTGGTTTTAGGATTATTTTATTGTCCTAATCATATTATTAGTTACCCTAATTTACCTGATTTACCTTTAACTGTGGTAAATAAAACATACTGTAGTTACTATTCATAATATCCAAAAATAAAAGTAACTTAATTAGATAATTTGAACCCACTAATTAAAAATATATAATCCATTTTTCATATTTCAAAACACAGAAATAACAGAAATTAATTTAAGATTAATTCGTGTTGTTAAAACCAAAAGAGGGGTTTTAAGAATAAAAAACTTATCAAAAGATTTACATGTGTTTATGTCTATTTTTAAAGTTAAATTACTTACAATGAAAAATATTGTATTAAATGATAAAAATATATTCCATTTATACATTAAAATCATCAAATAATATGATTTAACCATATAAATTATTTTAATGGAAAAAATAGTTTTCAATTAAAATTTAGCGTATTTTAATTATTCATGAAAACATGATAAGAAAAATATAAAAAATTCATCCAATGTAATTTTTGATCTCCTGATTCTAAAAAAAAGTTTATTTTGTCAAATAAAACATATAAATATTTCAAAAACTAAAATTTAAGTGGGCGTTCCATCAAAAGGTGAAAAACTGTATTTTTTTTTTTGAAAAAAACTTATTTTATCTAAAAAATTGAATTTTATCTTATATTATGTATATAAAATACATAAGATGAATTTTAATGTTATATAAAATTCAAAATTTTGTTAATAATATTCATAATGGATAGTTTATATCCCATTAAATAATAATATTTTAATAGCATATCATTGTTTAGTGAAACTTCGTATTGTGTACAATGAAAGCTATCAAGAAAGGTATCTCTTTTTTGAAACACAAGCCAATAATAGTATTGTGTATACTAAAATATAATACGGTGTTGCGTATAGAACAATCTAATATTGGTATAACATTAAACACAAGACATCAAATAAATTAAAAAGAATATATCTCATAAAATCCCGGGGTGTTACAATGCCAGTAAGCTATGATGCGTCCTTGTTAAAAGTAAGTTTTTGATTAAATTAATAAATTGATTAAATGGATGGTGCCATGTATTCTTCTCACTTGACCCACCTAAGTTAAGTTCTTTAAATTGAGATAATAATCTAAAATATAAATGGAAAGTATATTGTATGCGTATGACTTGGACTTGTTAAACGTAAATGAATTCTTGGTTGCATGCCTCAGGAACCCCATTACACTTACTATGGAAGGTATCAGAATAAACATAGTTTATTTAATATGAATATAATGATTTAAATGATTTTATTCCCCTTGTGATTATCACACCAATGAATGGAAATGCATGATCCTATTGAACATACTAAATAGTATGACCATTACATGGAATAATTAAATAAATGAATCAATTGTAAGAATACTAGTTACATACTGACCTTGATATATTTATAGGAGTGGTCAAACACGAGTTAGATTTTAGATTCATGAGGGAATTACCTGAGTGCTCATGGACCCATTTCCAATTCAAGGATTCCAATTTCCTCGGTTGATATCCACCTAAGAACCTATACCTCATCTATTAGTGGATTCTAGGTATGGAACTACAGGATCCCTTATTTTTTATTACATGATTCCATAGATACACTCCTTGGATCCAACATTGATTCTATGTAAATGAGGTTCCATGGTTACATCCTTGGATCTAGCAATTGATTATCCGATTTTACCTTGGATATATTCCTTGGACTTGGTTAGATTATAATATTGTGGAATGCCTTGGATGATTATCCTTGGATTACACTCTTACCCCCTTATCTAGGATTTAGTTACAATTGATTTGGAGACCCTTTATGTGTAGGTTTCCCTGGTTATCACCTTGTAACCTATTCATTATAAATAATATCATGGATTCCTTGTTCACCTTAGCTCTTTTACTATTATGATGTTAGAACTGGATTTAAATCATGTAACTTAATTCCATATATACATTATAACATAATTAATTAATGAACTGGTTATATGTTCAGACACTAGACTAGCGTTGAAGAAGGTACTTGTGTATTTACAATACTGTACTACTTTACTTTTATATATGAATGATTTCACATTGATTCAGTTTTCATTACATGGACATGATGTTATAGTCACCGTTGGTGGTGGACTACTGAGATTTATCTCACACCCTATTTGGTCCACCATTGGTACCTTGTCATACTCTATGTATGTAGGTGTTGATAATGGGAAGCTGAGAACTTCAAACACTTGATTACTTACTTGCTTAGGATAGAACTGGTAGAAGATGAAAGAGCTACAACTCGGAATGCTTGGGATATTTTTTGGATTCCTTTTTGGTACTTTTTTATATCATGTATTACCTTCTACCTTTTATCCACATTTTTAGCTTATTAGACACATGGAAAATCATCATCATCTTTCGTATATGATTATAAGTTGTTCAGTTGTTTATTAATTCAGTCTACTTATTTTGTGACATCTAGTTATTTACTTATATTTCTATCACTATTTATCATCTGTTATTATATTATCCACTCTGATACACTCTTTTAATGAGGGAATAGTGTTCCTATACACACACCCAATCCCTCTCTGGTAGTCACAAAACATTTGGCATTTGGGGAGATGCATTTGGGGCCATATATCCAACTAGAATTGGGGAACCTTTAGTGGAATCTAATTTTGGGATTTCATATAAGGTTTAAAAGATAGAACCATATACTATACACTCATGAATAAGTATATGTACCAATTGGCATTGAATAATCCTTGGGAAGAATGATATATTTCTACATTTGTATCATTATTGTAGACAATATTTTTTGATTAGGGTGTATAACCAATCACATAAAAGAAAAATTGATAATAGGGTGTATAAATAGGTATATTAATAAGGGACCTAGTGGGAATATATATTCATCAGGCTAGAGTTATCCATAATTTAACTTCTTGTGTCTATAGTGGTTAATTCATGATTGGGATTTTTAAATAATAATAATAAAGAGTAGCACTTTAAGACCGGACCTTGTAAATCCTCTTATTCTTTTTCTATACTTCAATCAATATGAAAATGAGAAATTATCAGATAATTATTTTAGTTTTGATTTAGACAATAACTAGTCACAAATTTTTTGTTAAAATGGAGAATCCCATAAAATAAATTGGGATCACTATTCACCCACCCCTCTTAGTGGTCTAACTAGATATGGAATCTTCATTAGGTTTTAGGAGTCACACTCAAAACTTTGATGGGTATTTGGGTTATGTTTTAGCACGTTAATCAAGGATATTATAGTTTTATATTTGTAGATTATTTGAATTATATTTTGGATTCATGAATTAGAAGTGTGATATATGTTTTAAGATAGGTCCTAAGGTAGTTATGGGTCATGTATTGCTGATACATTTATGGTTTGGTAATTTGGGATGATTAATTATTTATAATTAGTGATTTTAGTTAGATAAAAAAGTTTATCATCATGAGATTAGTGGATTACTTGTTTAATGTATCAGAGACTTAATGGTAGTGAATATTCTCATAATTATCTCCTAAAATTTCTAAGATATGATAATTTGTATTTAGGGGAGGTTTTAATGACAAATGTATTAAATATAGTGATCATATTTTCTAATAAATAATTTTTAACAGATTAGGTTTGATCTTGTTTGATCCATTGTTTTCTTTTTAGGGGTCTTTTATATTTTGTAAAATGAATTTTAAACTCAGTGTTTGAGGGTAAAATCTTGGGATTTGTTTGGACATGGTTTGAAATTTAGTAGATGTTTTAGAGTTTAGAGGTGCTTGTGAATATGTTACAACTATAGTTTATAGCTACATGTGAAATTGGGCACCCATTTAAAGTACCATGAGTACTCATTGAACTTGGAAGTGTACTAGGTGGCATGGGAGTGACACTGAGTTCTTGGTTGTTCCTAATAGGATACTAGGTATCCTAGAACATTTTTGGAATGGGGAGATTTTATTATATTTCCCCTCATCTTTTATTTATCCTATTTAACCTTCCTTTAATTCATTCCTCTTACCAGTTGATTTAGATCCCTACTTTGGATCTTTGAGGTCTCCATCATCCCCTCTTTTATCTATACGAGTCAAGGGTGATCATGGATAGTTTCTTACATATATTACACCTAAGTTTGCTCTCTATCCTCTCTCATTAAGCCTTTATTCTCCCTTATTATATTCTCTTACTAGTATTTTAGATTTAGTTCTATAATTTCACCAAGTCATGGTGATATTTACTCTTAGTATAGGACATATTCTCATATTGGTTGATGGAGTATCCTATGTGATATTCATTGCCCATTTGTATCTTGTTTAATGGAAATAGAATAAGGTATTGTTTTTAGGGATTAAAATTTTTAGGATGGAATTTGGTGTTGATTTCATAGAGTTATTTATTGTTTTAAGTTGTTAAATTTTTTAATGGATTTTAGAATTTAGTAAAAAAATTTTGGTCTTGTATTTTATTGTTCATTTATTATGGATATTTTTACATTTGGATTGTTTAATCATAAAATACGAATTAATGGTTACTAGGTTCTATTAGAGGTTGATTATAGTTGGTAAAGTTCATCATTGAAATTGGTAGGTGGTCTTGACCCTTCAAGTGATTCTCGATCTATGAATGTGATATGATTGTCATGTTATTTTTTTGAAAATTATTAATAAATAATATTACATATCTTAATTTATTAACATATTATGTTCTAATGATTATTTTTGTATAAATAAAAATATGTTTTCAATAAAAATTCATATAGTAAAATGTATGGAAATATTCCATCTCTTTTACTTATATAGACTTGTTATCCAGAATTTTTATGGTTAATTCCTCACTATCATTACTTTTAATGTTGATGTGTACATTTAAATGTGAATTGGGTGTCGATGTTGTGTTATTCTATGTGACCCCATTGAGTCTAGGTGTCATGCTCTTTATTTTTTATGATAAAAAAGTATAAAAGGTAACCTTAATGGTGTCCTATTTATCTGACCAACCTGAGGATAATTAGAAAACATAGGATGGTTCAATGGAAAAATCCATTCATAGTTTAATTTAATATAGAAAAAATAAACTCTTTTTAGTATGTATAATTTTCTATAAAAAATAATTAACTCTTCCCAGTTAATCTTAAATGATTTAGAATTCAATTAACCACACGTAACACTTGGTTAAGGGAGTGATTTAGTGGTGGTGTTGTGGTTGGGTTAATTAAGAGAGAAGTTGTGATTTTAAATGATAATAATAATGAATCATTCTCAAATTGAATATTTGATTTTTGATAATCAAAATGGTTTCTATAATGGTCAAGGTGATTGGAATTTTATATAAAAAAACTTGAATTTAAATGGATCATTTGGAAAAAAACTTTTTTAGTTTATATTTTTACTCATTTTAAATGTTTAATTAAATCTTGTTTACAATGGTGTTCACCCTTGTCCTTATTTTACTTTTTTCTTATAAATTTTTTTTATTTAATATATGTTTCAAAAAAATATGACATGGTGACAAAAGTATTGTGTTTACAATGTTCATTTTTAACACGGGTTTTCACAAGTTAATAAATAAATTATTAATATATTTAATTGATCGTTGGTTAATCATTGGAAACTAACTCTTAAATTTAAATAAAGTGATTTTTAGAAGCTTTTATAAGGATTGACATTAAAAAGGGAATTTAGACCAACTAAGTTTCCCAAGATAGTCTTTTAGGAGAATATTGAATAAATTATTGGCTATGAGTTACCCAATTTATTTTGTGTATTACTACTAGTGGGTTCTAGCAAGTGTATTTTTTCATTATAATATAATATTAGAGAAAATAATTTATACCTACACTCTTATCTTGTTTAGTATATTCAGAAGTTTTCATGGGAATTGAGTAGTTCATAACTGATACTTCATTGGGATTGAGACTAGTATACCTGATTATTAATTTTTCTAGTTTTATTTATGAAAAAAAATTCTTTATTAAATTCTTATACATATATTATATTATCATAAATATAGTGTGGCACCATGATAGATTATATTGTGAATTTTTATTATGTTTTAATTTAGAACATGTTTATTTGTATTGGTATGTTTAATAATTTTATATACAACATGCCTACCAATGTAGTATAGATAATGTATTCTATTTCAATGAGGAAACCCTTCTCTATATGGGTTTCATCTGATATTTATCTTATTACCATGCCTTGTGATTTATCTATTTAGTGTTGTATATATAAATCCTTGATTTGGTAATGTATTTCATATAAGGTATGTGGGCCTTGTCATGTAGGTTCTAGTTTGAGACCTATATATTTGTTAAAAATGAAGATATATCTATATGTATATATATTTCCATTATATGATTATAGACACACACAAACACACACACATGTTACTTCCTATGAGAAGATGATGCCTCCAGAGTGAGGCAGGTATATACATGTTCTTTCCTTTGATAATATGAGTCTTCCTAAGCTAGGATGGTATATATAATTACTCCATACGAGGAGATGATTGTCCTACAGGGGGTTAATGATACATGTATAGTTCCTCTCTGTGAAGAGATGAGATGCCTCCTTATAAAGAAGATTATATATATGTGTATATATATATATGTATGTATTCTTCCTCCTAAGGGATGGGTTATAATAGACATCATAAATTTGTAGGTCCATTATGGTGGATAGGTATATTAATTAGATTAATAATTTGTATAAAATAATGTTTGGATAATGTAGTTGGAAATGATTTTTGTTTTGTTGAGATATGAAACTTATTTACTTATTTTATAAATTAATATATATAATTTTAATACCAGAAAAATAATTTTGTTTTACTTAATTATATAATGATTTATATTATTATCGTGGATTGACTATAAATCTATTTGATATATCAATGTAAATGTGGAGACAAATTCCATAATACACCCATCTATCACTATGTGTATTGACAGATCATTGGTGGTGATTTAATGAGTATTTATACTCACACAATAAATTGACTCCTTGATGGAAATGAAAACACTATATTTATAATTTTTTCAGTACTTATAGGTGTAATAGCCAGACCCCAGTTACCCAGATTCGATGCTTTATGACATAACATTGACATGATACAAGGAATCATGTCCCGAAAGACTGATCAGTTTAGTATTATTAGAAATAAGATACATACATATGTTCAACATTACAACTTGAAAAGAAATAAAACACTAATTTATTCCATTAGAAACATCCAAGCCTCCTATATTATGCCTTCACATCACTCATAACTAACTTCTTTATATCCTAGGAAAATGAAACATAAGAAAGGGGTGATCTCAAACACTCAGTAAGGGTAAGAAATACAATGGAAGATAACCTAAACATTAGGCATGCTGAATAAATCAAACAACATGCCGTTACAACTAATAAACATAAACAATTTATGGCAGGAATATAAGCCGAGTAAATTAGTCCATAATAAAAAAAGTCATGGTCATTCTACTAGTCAAATAACCAAATGAACCGTCATTATTATTTTCATAATGGGGGAATGTATAATTCCATACATTCTAAAACATTTTGTCAAGGCCTCGACCAAGATGCTTAAAAATGATTAAGGCCTTGGCCAAAACAATATATCAAATTGGGAAAGGGCTCAGCCAATTCCATGTCTAATTGTCTCATGATACCTACCGATGCATCGAGGAGCTATAGCAGACTCCACCCGTCACTTACTATGTTCAATACATTCCTCTTATGAAAAAGCTGAAACATAACATAAAAATTCGTATTATAACTAGCATATGAAATGTCAATACTTTATCCATAAACCATGAATGGTATAAAAATAACACTTCCACATTCAAACATATCACAAAACCTTCAATACAATATGGAAGATTTGTATCATAATATATCAACTTCAAACAAGTTTAAAATCCATGAAAAGATATTGACATAGATGAAAATGATTTGTAAAAATCTTTGAGATAAATATCCCTTCTTTACAGAAACACTTAAAGTCACACAATTTAGAAAGGAAGACATTTAAAGACATTTTTGAATCAAAGTGTCCCATACCACTTTGAAACTTTTGAAAGGAATTAACATTTTAAAACATTCATGTCCATATAAATAATTCATTAAAACCATTTTGTACACATGGACATTAATGAGAAAGGTTTGGAAGAATAAATCTTTAAAAAAATTAAAATGATTGTTTAATAAAAGATTCCCTTAAAAATATTCCCTTTGAAAACACTTTTATGAAACATGGACATGGATAAAAAATAAGTCCCAGTAAAAACATACCCATAAAAAATCTCGAATAATAATGAGATTGAGTAATTAACCCTTACCTTGTACTTTTCCATAGTATATGGTATGTTAACATCCTATATAATTTTTAAAATATTGTTATTTAATTATACAATAACTATATAGATAAATATGATATCATATATGATACTCTAAAATTTCTTTCTTAATAATATTTCAGTAGTATCATCGTTTCGTGTGTTAACTGATTCGTTTTCCATTATATGATTGGTTACATAAGACATGTTTGTTATGTATAGGATGTATTTGATTCATATACATAATTATATTATGTTCATAAAAATTATTTTTAATTATAAAATGGAAGTTATTCTTTAATGACTACGATGAGGAATGAATCTCATCGCGTTCGTGGAGACTGTAATCCATACGTACGCACGAGGGAAAATATCATTGATGGAGAAATAACATGTAATTAGATGGTATATCATATATAAAGAATCCTTAACATGTTATATTTATTATTTACATCAGTTATACTAATTATTATACCCATCCAAATAATTAAGTGTTTTAATAACAAACTACACCACGACATGGAGACCTTAAGCCGTACGTACACACGTATGGTGAATTTGTCATTAATATAATGGATAAAATAATGAATATGGTTGTAAAATTTTTATAATAACTTCACAGTGTATATAAGATACTGGATTTATTATTTTATAATGGAAACAACGAAGAAAGATGATGTGGAAGAAGAAAAGAACTTGAAAGAGGCGATAAAATATTTACCTCTTCTATGGGTTCTTCCTTTTGTTTTGATCAAAAGGGCTACTAAACTTGGTTTTATGACCAAAGGAAGGCCTCTAGTATTGAGGGAGTAAAGTGGGGAGGATATTTGGGTAGGGTTTTTCCAATCCAAATGGCTTCAGAGGTGTGAAATTAAGAGAAGTGGAAGTGCCCTTTTATAAGAGAGCTGAGGGTCACTTTAGGAAAAGCTTGAAATATTATTTTATAATAAAATAATTTTCATGTTCTAATGTCTCAATAATATATAATTTATAGTATAAGGTGGTTATGAGTCAAAATTCTCTCAACCAATAGGTTTTATATAGTTTTAGGTCACCATATTAGCATTATATTTTAGATTTAACTCTTAGATAAATAGTTTTACATTTACCATATCTCTTTGTATTGTTATATTATATAGTTAATAAACCTACTATAAACTACCCAGTGAACCCCAAGTGGTTAATTATTAATATATATAACATTATTTAAGTCCATTTACTGAACCTTATATTTTTATGAATATTATATAAATTAATAATATAGTACTTGTTTTAAAAACTCAATTATGTCAATTTTGACACTATTTAGTATTTGATTTTTTTGAAAGAAATTAAAACATTATCACTTCGAATAAAATTTAATTAACCAACCCTAAAATATTATATTAACCTATAAAATTAATGTAATTCATCATAAGTCTCAATTTTCATTTATTTAGATATTTATAATATCAATTAGATTAATATTTCATTAATAAGGTAATTACTGCATCATCATTGTGTCATAAATAAATTAGATTATATAATGTATAAAAATTATAAATAAAAAACCATTGTGTAAGAAATATTTTTATCTTTCAAAATAATATTTATAGTATACATTATATTGTATGCAACCCTATATTAAAAATGGTTTAGTTATTAAACTTTGAATTTAACTCTTTTAACTCTTCTTTAAATAAAATAATAATAAATGTCCTAATCTAATCCAAGTGGACCAAAGGGGATCATATTTTATTCATAAGATTGTTTTTGGTTGAATTAAACTTATCCAATAGAATTAGGAAATATTTTAGGGTAATTATGATATCATTTTTACCCTTAATTACTTTATTTACTTTTAACCGTGGTAAATAAAATTCAAAAGTTACTATTCACCATAATTATTTTCATCTTATTGAACCACATTTTACTGACTAATATTAACCACGTCTCTCAGATTTTTTAAATTTAACTCATAGAAGTTGTAAAATTATGTTTTATGCAAATTTTCAAATGCTCATCGGAGGTGGGTAAAAGACGGTAAAAAGTTAATTAAAATTTTTATATATCTAAATTTATTATAAAATGACTCCAATGAATTACATTGAACTTATATAGGTATTATGTATCTATTTTTACCGAAAATAAATTTAAATAAAATAAATAAATATTTAAATAAAAAGTCCGTTTTAACGTAGTGTTTTTCACTCTTCATCAAAAATTGAAATTTTACAGAAAAATACAAAAAATTCACCCTAAGCTAATTGTGATATTCCAAATTCAAAAATGAAGTCCATTTTAAAGAATAAAATTTATAAATCTCAAAAATTATGTATTACTATTCATAACGGCTTGTTTGATTGGTCACAGTGTGTTAGAATCTCGAAGTTGCATACAATCCAAGATATTGTATTATTCAAAGGGAAATGTACCGTGGAAGCATAGGGTGTTACATTCTTCCCTCCATAAAATAATTTTGTCCTCAAAATTTCTATAATACTATCACACAAAAAGATTCAGGTGGTTCTTCATCATAAGTTCCTCAGGTTCCCATGTTGCCTCTTCCATCTTATGGTTTATCCATAGAACGTTTATTAGATGAGTCGTCTGGTTTCTCAACACTTGTTCTCTGATATAAAAAATATTGAAATGATATTCACAAAAAGACAAATAAAGTTCCATTTCAATTTCCTCATAGGTGAGTACATGTGTTGGGTCTGACATGTATTTTTTCAACAGTGATACGTAGAACACATCGTGAACTTTGGAGAGACATGGTGGCATTGCCAAACTGTAAGCTATATCCCCAATTCGTTCTAGAATTTCAAAAGGTACGATGTACCTGGGGATTAATTTACCCTTCTTACCGAATCGTATAACTCCCTTCCATGGAGATACCTTCAAGAAAATATTATCTCCTACCTAAAATTCCAAATCCTTCATTCGGTTATCGGTATGGCTCTTCTGCCTACTTTGTGCTACTTTGATGTGGGATTGGACAACCTTCACCTTTTCCATTTTTTCCTAAACAAGTTCTGGGTCTACGAGTTTTCATTCACTAACATCATCCCAACATGTTGGTGTGCAACATCTCTTTCCTTATAGTGCTTCATATGGTGCTATCTGAATACATGAATGAAAGTTATTGTTATAGAAAAATTATACCATAGGTTAATATCTGTCCCACATTCCTTGAAAGTCATGTGAGCAAGATCTCAACATGTCTTCTATGGTTGGAATAGTTCATTCTGATTTTCCATCAGTTTGAGGGTTGTAGGAAATGCTCAAATGAATTTTAGTGTCTAGGGATTTCCAAATACTTTTATAGAATATTTATGTAAAACATGGATCACAATTAGAAACAATCGATAGGGGTACTCCATGAAGCCTTAGAACTTCATTAATATACAGTCTTGTTAATGTTCAAGTGGTAAATCTTATCTTATAGTAATAAAATGTGCTGACTTGGTAAGATGATCAATAATGACCCATATTGCATCATTCTTTCTAGGAGTATTTTGTAGCCCAATGACAAATTCCATTGTAATATTATCCCATTTCCACTCAGGTATGGGAAGAGGTTGCATGACTCTTCCAGGCTGTTGCCTTCAGTTTTCACTTGTTGATAAACCAAACACCTCTATGTAAAATCAGCAATATCACTCTTCATGTTGTCCCACCAAAAATGTTCTTTCAAATCTCTATACATCTTGGTTCTCTCAGGGTGTATAGATAAATTGGAGCTATGAGCATCATCCAACAATTCCCTTTTTAGATTAGGTATGTTAGGAACACAAAGTCTCTTCCCAAATTTCAAGATTCTATCTTCATAAATGAAGTCACTCAATCTCCCATCATTCATACCATTAATATCATTTTGAAACTCCTCATCACTAGTCTAGAACTCTTTATCCTTTCTAGTAACGAAGGTTTGGAAAACACTTGAAAATTTATTGATGTTTCACCTTCTATGTTAATTATTATATCCATATTTACTAGATCTATGAAAATAGGATCCCTTTCAACTCTCATCTTGTTCAAAACTCCATGATCCTTTCTACTCAAATCATTTTCCACCTTATTTTCCTTCCTCGGGTGGTAGTGCATAGTGAAATTATAATCATTGAGAAGTTCAAGCCATCATTTTTTCCTCTTGTTGAGTTTTTTTGTGAGAAAATATACTTTAAACTCTTGTGATTAGTATAAATCTCACATTTTTCACCATAGAGATAGTTTCTTCATATCTTAAGAGTGAATATTACAACTGCTAACTCAATATCTTGAGTGGGATAGTTTTGATCATGAATTTTTAACTGTTATGATGCATAGGAAATAACTCTATCATTTTTCATAAGGACACAACTAAGTCCTTCCTTTGAAACATTACTATAAATAACAAACACATCATTCACTGATGGTAGAGTCAAGATAATAGAGTTGACTAATCATATCTTAAGTTCTTCAAAACATATTTCTCACCCTTTTTTCCAAACAATTTTAACCCCTTTACATGTGAGCTTCGTTAATGCGTTAGCCAACCAGGATAAATTCAGGACGAAACATCGATAATAACCGGCTAAAGCAATAAAACAGTGTACCTCAGTTATACTCATCGGTGATGGCCATATTTGGATTACCTTGGTCTTTAAAGGATCAATAGAGATTCCATCCTTAGAGACAATATAGCCAAGAAAAGAAATCTCATGAAGCCAAAATTCACACTTGCTAAATTTCTCAAATAATTCATTTCTTCTAAGAGACATTAGAATAATGCACAAATTATTTTCATGATCTTCATAGATTTTGGAGTATACCAAGATATCATAATTAAATACAATTAAAAAGTCATCAATATATTCCTTGAAAAATATATTCATTATATCCATGAAGACAGAGGGTGTATTAGTCAATCCAAAAGTCATTACTGTAAACTCATAATGCCCATACCTGGTTTGAAATGCTATATTCAGAATGTCTTCCTTCTCCACACACAACTGATGATATCCATATCAAAGATCAATCTTTGAAAAACACTGATCTCCATGAAGTTGGTCGAATAAATCATAAATGAGTGGTAGGGGATACTTGTTCTTTATTGTTATAGCATTGATCTCCTTGTAGACAATGCACAACATCATAGATCCGTATTTCTTCTTAACAAAAAGGACAGGGGATCCTTATGGAGAAAAAATAGGGTGAATAAATTCCTTATTACTCAATTCATCTAATTGTTTATTTAGTTCCACTAAATACAGAATGAAAATTCTTTAAGGGGTATTCGATATTGGCCCTGAACTAGGAATTAAATCAATGGAAAACTCAATTTCTCATTCTAGAGGATGTCCAAGTAAATCCTCTGGAAACACATCAACATATTATTTCACAATATGTACATATTATATTTGAACTTTCTTTTCCTCACCCATAATTATTTCATTCTCATCCTCCTTTTGTCTCAGACTCAGAAATTTCCTTTCCATATCCACTCGATGGTCACGAGGAATGTGTTTTTCTATGAAAATCTGTTTAAACTCTCCCCATTACACACTTGATATATCTCCTTCCTACATTGTGTTTTGAATTAATTACCACCATTGATCTACATCTCCGATGAGGCGATAAACTGGCAAGACAACTTTTTCCCTTTCGCTACTTCCCAAAGCATGAAATATTTTCTCTAAGGAAATTATCCATTGTTCAGCTACAAATGGATTTGTAGACCCATTAAATGTTAGCGGTTATTGCCTCATGAAGCGATCTAACATTGATCCTCTGCATTGTGGATCAGGGTGCTCTATATGGGTAAAGTTATTATTTACAACCTATGTGGGTTGTCCCAGAATGGTGATAAGCTGATCAGCACCAGTTATATCACCAGCTCTGATATAATTGTCTTGAGTAGGAGGGTAATCCCTACATGGATTACGTATGTTGATAATGTTTCTATTCCTTCCACTAGGTTCCATTTCTAAGCAATGGAATACCCTAGATTAGTTTATAAACCACAATACATAATTTCAAACATGTAAAACACTTAACATAAATTGAACAGTTTATGGAAATAATCCATAATCAAAAAAATGTTTTCTTTGAGTAAGTATATACTCATAAACCATTAATAATGGTTTGTAATGAAAATGATAATTATCTTAATCATATCCTCCAGGAGTGTCTTAACCAAGAGTGCATCAAGGCCTGTTTTCGTGCACCAGTTCCCATTCAAGTCTAGCTCAAAGCCGTGTTTTCAAGTTTTACCCCTAGGTACATCTTTGCCAAAGTTGCCTCTACCTTCTCGTTTCTAGACAGGGATGTATTGCTTGGAAAACCCACAAAATATCTACAGTACCAAAATTCTAGGAATTTCTTCTATAATAATCCTCAAAGTCTATTATCTTAGGGTAATGTTATCTAATCAGAGTTTTTCAAAATCTAGTTTCCAAGGTTTGTACTAAACTTCCTCTAGTACCAACTATAATGCCCCAACACCAGTTACATAGAGTCAGTGATTTATTACATAATATTGGAATGATAGAAGGAATCATGTCCCAAAAGGCCGATCATTTTAGTATCATATGAAACAAGATACATACATATGTTCAACATTTCAACTTGAAAAGAAATACAACACTAATTTTTTGCATTAGAAACATCCTAGCCTTGTATATTATGCCTGTAAGTCACTCATAACTAAATTCTTCATATCCTAGGAAAATGAATCATAAGAAAGGGGTGGGCTCAAATGCTCAGTAAGTGTAAGAAATAAAGTATAAGATAACATAAACACTAATCATGATGAATAATTCAAAAACACATTCCTTTACAAATAATATACATGAAAACTTTATAGAAATAATATAAGATAAGTAAATAATTCCATAATAATTCATAGTCAGGGGTATTCTACTAGTCGAATAACCACATGAACCATCATTATTATTTTCATAATGAGGGAATGTATAATGCTAGATATTCCGAAACATTTTGTCAAGGCCTCAACCAAGACGTCTAAAAATGATAAAGGCCTCAGCCAAAACCATATATCAAATTGGGAAAGGCCTCATCCAATTCCACGCCTAATTGTCTCATGAGACCTACCAATGCATCGAGGAGCTATAGTGGGGTTCCACCCATCACATACTATGTATAATACATTCCTCATATGAAAAGGTTGAAACATAACATAAAAATTCGTATTAAAACTAGCATATGAAAATTAAATACATTTTCCATAAACCATGAATGGTATAAAAATAATCATCCACTATAAAACATATCACAAAACCTTCAATACAATATGGAAGATTTGTATCATAAAAAATCAAGTTCAAAAAGTTTAAAATCCATCAAAGGATGTTCACATAGATGAAAATGATTTGTAAAACTGTTTGAGAGAAATATCCCTTTTTAATGAAAACATTTAAAGTTTCACAATTTAGAAAGGAAGACATTGAAATAAATTTTTGAATCAAAGTTTCTCATACCACTTTGAAACTTTTGAATGTAACTAACATTTTGAAACATTCACGTCGATATAAATAAATACTTAAAACCATTTTGAACACATGGACATTAATGAGAAAGGTTTAGAAGAATAAATATTTAAATCATTTAAAATGTTGTTTTAATAATATAGTCCCTTAAAAATAATCCCATTTAAAACTCTTTTATGAAACATGGACATTGATAATAAATATGTCCCAGTAAAAACTTTCCCATAAACAATATCAAATAATAAGGAGATTGAGGAATTAAACCTTACCTTGTACTTTTCCTTAGATGATGGTATGTTAAACTCCTGTATAATAGTTAATTTTTTTTATTAAATTATAAAATAAATATATACCTAAATATGATATCATATATGATCTTCTAATATTGATTTGTTAATAATATTTTAGTTATATCATCATTTTGGGTGTTAGCTGATTTGTTTTCCTTTATATGATTGGTTATTTAAGTCATGTTTGTTATGGATAAGATGTATTTGATTCATATACAGAATGATATTATGTTCATTAAAATTATTTTTAATCATAAAATGAAAATTATACTTGAATGATCACGATTGGGAATGAATCTCAGCACATTCGTGGGGACGGTAATCCCTACGTACGCACGAGCGTCAATATCATTAGTGGAAAAATCGCATGTAATTGGATGGTATATCATATATACAGATTCATTAACATGTTATATTTATCATTTACATTAGTTATACTCATTATTACTCCCATGAAAATAATGATGTTTTTGAATAACAAATTATAGCACAACGTGGAGATCGTAAGTCGTACGTACGCACGTTTGGTGACCTTGTCAATCATATGATGGATAGAATAATGAATATGGTTGTAAATTTTTTATAATAACACCAAAATCTATAGAATATAATGCATTTATTTTTTTATAATGGAAACAACAAAGAAAGAGGAAGTGGAAGAAGAAAAGAACTTGAAAGAGGTGATGAAATATTTACCTCTTCTTCGGGTTCTTCCTTCTGATTTGATCAAAAGGGCTTCTTAGGTTGGCTTTATGAGAAAAATAAGGCCTATAGGATTAAGGTTAGAAAGTTGGGAGGATATTTGGGCAGCGGTTGGCCGAGCCAAATGGATTTTTAGGTGTGAAATTAAGAGAATTGGATGTTCCCTTTTATAAGAGAGGTGAATGTCACTTTAGGAAAAGCTTGAAATATTATTTTATAATAAAGTCATTTTCGGTTTCTAATGGATCCAAAATGATTTATTTAGAGTATAAGGTGGGGATGTGTCGAAAAAATTTCAACCAATAGGTTTTAGATAGGTTTAGGTCACCATATTAAACTTATTTTTTAGATTTAACTCTTAGTTAAATACTTTTACATTTACCATGGTTCTTTGTATTTTTATATTATATGGTTAATAAACATACTATAAACATTCAAGACAACCCCAAGTGGTTTATTTTTAATATATATAATCTTATATAAGTTTTTTTTCCAAAATGTAAATTTTTAGGAATATTATATCAATTAATAATATAGTATTTTTTAAACTCATTTATGTCAATTTGGACACTCTTTAGTATATGATTTTTTTGAAAGCTAATAAAACTTTAACACTTCAAATAAAATTTATTTAACCAACCCTAACTTGTCATATTAACCTATGAAATTAGTGTAATTCATCATGAATCTCAATTTACATTTATTTGGATATTGATAATATCAATTATTTAAATATTTCATTAATAATGTAATTACTGCATCATCATTGTCTCATAAATATATTAAATTATTTAACGTCTAGAAACAATAAATAAAATTCCATTATGCAAAAATATATTTATCTTTCTAAATAATATTTATAGTCTAATTTATATTTTGTTTAACCCTATATTAAAAATGGTTTAGTTGTTAAACATTGAATTTAACTCTTTTAACCCTTCTTTAAATAAAATAATAATAAATGTCCTAGTCTATTTTAAGTGGACCAAAGGGGATCATATTTTATTCCTAAGGTTATTTTTTGTCTAATTACACTTATCCAATATAATTAAGACTTGTGTTAGGGTAATTATGATATCATTTTTACTCTTAATTACCCTATTTAATTTTAACCATGGTAAATAAAAGTCAAAAGTTACTATTCACCGAAAATTATTTTCATCTAATTGAACCAAATTTTACTTACTAATATTAACCATGTCTCTAATATTTTTTAAATTCAAATCATATAAGTGGTAAAATTAAGTTTTACGCAAATTTGAAAATGCTCCTAGAGGTGGGTAAAATACGGAAAAAAGTTCAATAAAAATTTTATATATCTAAACGTATTATAAAATGACTCCAAATAATTACATTGAACTTATATAGGTATTATGTATCTATTTTTACCTAAAATTGATTTAAATAAATAAATAATTATTTAAATAAAAAGTCAGTTTTAACCAATAACGCAGTGTTTTTCACTTTTCATCAAAAATTGAAAGTTTTCAAAAAAATACCAAAAATTCACCCTAAGATAATTTAGATATTATGAATTCAAAAATGAAGTCCATTTTAAAAAATAAAATTTATAAACTCTCAAAAAGTGGGTATTACTATTTATAATGGCTAATTTGATTGGTTGTAGTGTGTTAGAATCTCGAAGTTGCGTACAATGAAAGCTATTGAAATATTTATAGGGAAACGTACCATGGAAGCTTGGGGTGATACAATAGGTATGGTGGTTACTAATTAATTTCCCTAGGTTAATTGGTCATACATTTCATTTAAGTGAGACTAGTTCCCACATAGTGTTGGAGTTAGAAACATTTGGTTTATATGAATTGTTTTCCATATCACCTACTCCCCTTTTTTCCAAACATTTTATGGGCCTATTTGGATAAGAAATTTATTATAATTTATCTTTTATTTTTTCCAATTATATAATAATTGGTCTTGTATTCATTAATTTAGAGGATTGTATCATGTTTATATTTTTGTTCATTATTTCATGTCTAATTTGAATTTGGATTGTATTTTTGGTACCTCAACCTTATGGGTTAGTCGTGTCATTTTTTCAGTATAATTTTATCCTAAATTATATTTATAACCATAGTGAGTAAATCATTACCCAACTATATACCATGAGATGCGGTGCGAGTCACCAGTCCCTAGATATCAGGTAACAACATTTGGGTTAGTGGAATCTTTATTTGGGTATGGTTTGTGTTTCTTGATTTGGGTACCTATTAGAAAAGTTCCTCATACATGGGTCCATATATGAAGAGATCATTATCATCATGATAAAAAATTATTTTAAATCTAATATGTGTAGGCTTGGTCATTATTGATCCATAAATTCGAAACAATGTTATATACATCGATAGATCAATTTAACAAAATTTCATATTTTATTATTATTTTATAGAATATGGATGATATTTATAAAAAATTTATCATTGTAATTTTTTAATTATCTATCACAAGAATGATTCCCTAATATAATAAAGTATTGATATAGTTTATGTTCTAGCCACTATATGATGCATGTACCAACATCAATATACCCTAAAAATATTACCATAACTGCTTTAGTTAGTTAAAAAATGATTTGAGTCTTTTTATAAGAGTGTGTCAAACATTACACCCTATAGTTAGGTTATATGGACTGATATACTGAAATCAAATACATCAATAATTGTTTCTCTAATTTTAAAAATAAAATCCTCAAATTTATTTAACTTAAGTGTGGAAATTTTTTACATTATTTGAACATGAAATAAAATGGATGCATGATTAAATAAATTTTCTTGGTTTGGGTTAAGGGTGTATGGAACAAACCCATTAAAAATGGAATGATTATTTAAATATTTAAAAATTTTATGCATATATTTTTAAATAATATAATTTTTTAATTAGATTATTTTATATATCAACATTTTATTTAATTAGTAACTATTTTTATTATATTTATAATTTAAATTAATATAAATATCTAAAATATAATAAATAAATAAATATATAAATAATATGTGCCTTGATTACGTGACATTATAAACAATTTAATAATGGGATTAGGCTTTGGTTTTAGAATATCGACATGAAGATTAAATTAGAAAACTTGACATGACATGAATCACCTCCCTTAATCTATCTCCAAACCTACCTATTAAATTGGAATACTCAAATACCACTGTAAAATGACCTAACCCCATTGAGAACCTTATAATGTTGATGAAAATTCAAATTTCATATTTAAAATCTAACATCTTAATAGATAAGTGACACTAACTAGCATTAAGAGGCCATAAACAGAAAGTGGGAGGCATTCACTCATGAACCTACAACAACAAACCGTAAAATCAAACAATATATGAATTGGTTACACATGAATTAAACTATAAATACATTAATGAATACATGAATATCATAATATCCTTCAAGTATACAATGTTACAAAATTATGAAAATAAAATATGGTCAAGATAATGTGAGATGTTATACAAAATACATTCCCATCAATAAAAACATGAAGTTAATTCATAAACCAATATATGTAACATCATATACCTTAAAACAACTAAGGATCATAACAGGGCATACTTATTAAAATTAAAACCACTATTTCCATCTCATAGGTTGATCTTATTAAATTTCAATAAAAATATATCTATAAGTACATTACTGTACACGTGATCATGGAGGAACGATTAAAACAAACCAGTAGGTAATCCTGTGTGTTAAGAAATTATATATCCATGATCATTCATTATTAATAATCAATGAAATAGAAATAACAATATTTTTCGAATAAAAAAATAATAATCACCAAGGGGTAATATATTTTAGCTATCAATTAAGATATTATTTCATCCTTAATGTATCTCCATGTATCATGTGAAAATACCATAAATCATCAAAGTGAAAAATTAATTATCCAAAGCTCTAGATAACAAGGGAGAACCATAAAAAATTAAATAATAAAAAATCTCTCACAAAATAACAAGTCTCATATAGATTCACAAACAAAAAAGGACTAAATCAGGTACAATATTAACTATCAAATAATGTCATCATATATCTAGTGAAACAAGTTAAATTATACAAAAATATAATAGATGAATACTAAACCTCATAAAAAATGGACCATGTAGTGAAAAGACTCATTTAATAAAAATAAATATATAAAATACATGTGTTAATCAATCAAGGATCTTAATCAACAAGTGTAAACTATATAATATAATACCAAACATTACTAATATTATATTGAAGAAGGATAAATTTAGGATGAATGGTCATACATAGGGATATTTTAATCTAGATTCATCATGTATTTATAGATGAACATTGAACATAAAACTCCTTTGTTAGGGTATCACACAACCGAAATCAAGGTATATGTCCAATTCATATGTATTGATCACATAAAATAAAACACCAGGGATTAAATGCCAACCTATTCATGAAGTTATCACTTAAAAGAACATACAAACATCATTATCTACAATTATATCCAACCAAAAGTAAATATTCATCGCATCATCAATATCATAATCACTTAAAAGTACATCCATATGTGTCATAACATAACCCATCTATTTGATCACTAGGTTTAAATTAAATCATTACCATTGCTAAAGGTGACATAATTCGCAAGTTCATCACCTATAGTAAGTTAGGTTGTTCAGTAAAATGACATGTCATAATAATATCATATGAAAATTAATTATCTTGAAATAATTGTATAGTAATATTTTGGACAAGTATCACATAGTATGGACCCACACTATATATAGAAAATATACGTGTAATATATAATATGAGGAATAGTGATAATAATTCCATCTAGTTGTTACATTAAATTACATTATCAATCCTTAAATGTGATAATCATAATTTATCAACTTGTTGAATTATTTTTGATTTTGTATCTCATTGAATTGAATATAGGTTCATACCTACTCATTATAAGGTAGAATAATGTTAAATCCCAGTTTCAATAAAATTAACTTTTTTTATATGAGTCATTATAGTCAAATTTATGATTGTATTTCCAAATGGTAGATCCTCATATATTATGAACACTATAAATTTCATCATACCACACACTCACATTTTCATGTCTAAAATAATTTCCAAAAATTATTTCATGATGAGATCTAAATGATTAGAAGGATGTCACTATTGTTTTACTTTCAATAAAATAAATAAAAAAACTTCCAATGTGTTTTACAAGCCTAAGTATCCATTAGAATTTGTGTCTAAATATTTAAAATTCTTAAATAATATCTCTAAATGATCTTAAATGGAAGTAAAATCCTAACCATAATAATAAACAAGGAAAACAAGTATAAATTGACACTGAATGTAAAATATATTTTTATCAATTATTAGATAGTTTTTAAACACTACAACAAAAGTCGGTCCTAGCGGCGGTTTTTTTCCTGTTTAGCGGCGGTTTAAACCGCCGCTATATTGTGTGGCGGCGGTTTACAAAAACCGCCGCTAAGTTTGGCGTCGGCAATCTATTAGCGGCGATTTTTTCGATTCCGCGGCGGTTTTAGAAATGTGTCGTAGATCCGTCATTTAGCGGCGGTTTCTCTTCATTTAGCGGCGGTTATATGGGTATCAGACATTTTTTTATTCGCGGTGGTTTTAACCGCCGCTAAATTTAGGCGTTTGATGCGCCTATTCTACGGCGGTGAAAACCGCCGCTAAATATCAACATAATATATTTAGTGGCAGTTAAAACTGCCGCGAAATGCTGCCCAGTTTATCATTTAGCGGCGGTTTTAACTGCCGCTAAATGCTCACAGGTATGGCATTAGCGGCGGTTAAAACCGCCGCTAAATGTTGAACTGGAAAAAAAAATATGTTGGATCTGCTCCACCACTGCCCTAAATTTTCCAAAACCACAGCCAATGATACTTGAATGATTTAAACACAATATAGTGACACTGTGGGTGTCACAAAATCTTCACAATCTAACTTTATCCCAATAAAATTCACAATAAACATTAATAGGGTTATAAGATAACCAAAACAACCAAAACATAAAGACTTTTGTTGGACACTCAACCTAAACCTCAACAAAAAGATCCAACATTGAAAATAAACAAAAACAAAAGAAAACTGTGGTCGGGGTGTGACATTATCAGATCCAAAAAAAGCTCATATCTTGGAATTAATTTTGATTTTTTTCATAGAGGAAACATCCATGATTTGTTAATTTATTCCTTTAAGTGTGTTAACCTCATAAAGAAATTGACAATTAGTGGTAACATTGTCCCCAAGATTGACATAAAAAAAATCCTTCGACACTATAGATTAGGGCTTCATGTGTAATGTTCTTTCATGTATTGGATTCAATGAAATGTTTATTAGCTAGATCAAAACTCTTCTTGGGTAATACCCTATTTATATCTTAATAAATGAATACCTATAGGCTTATTTTTGGTTCTCATGAGGGGAAATACAAGGATACCCCCTCCCAGAAATCATTTTCTACTGTGAGGTAGCCGTTTGGGCTCGAAATCAAAGTTACAAATGGGAAAATCCAAACCCATATAAGTGTTCCAACCAGATAAATTCCCAAGCCCAGGGAAGTCACTAATGGACCACATTAAAGCAGCATGCATTTTAAACATTGTTTTAGAAGAAACATCAAATGTATCAACACCGTTGCTCCATAACTCCTGCAATTCTTCAATAAAAGGCTGCAGGTATACATCAATATCATTTCCAGGCATTTGATTTCCAGGAATAATCATCGAAATGATAAAAGATGTTTGTTGCATACACATACACGGAGGCAGATTATAAGGGATCAAAACAACTGGACAAATGCTATAACTCGTACTCAAAGTCCCAAATGGGTTGAATCCATCGGCAGCCAATCCCAATCGAACATTCCTAGGATCAGCTAAGAAATCTGGATGTAATAAATCAAATGTCTTCCACGATTGGGAATCTCGTGGATGTCTCATTAACCCATCATTGTTATTATCTACAGCATGCCACTTCATGTGTTCGGCGGTTTTTGATGACATGGATAATCTTTGCAATCGAGGCTTCAAAGGAAAGTAACGAAAAACTTTTGCAGGTGTGTTCTTTTTCTTCTTCTCCGTGAAATTATGTTCAGTCATACTTCCAACATCACCCTTTGACTGCCATCTAGAAGAAGAACATTTCTTACAATTCTGTCTACTTGAATCCTCTCCCCAGTAAAGCATACAATCATTGGGAAACGCATGTATTTTTTTATAATTCAGACCAAGCTTGTTAACAACTTTTTTCATATCATAAAATGATTCTGGGATTTTTGCTTCAGGAAATTCATCACGAATCAATTCTAATAACATGGACATTTCCTTATTTGTAATTCCACATAGACATTTGATATGGTACAACTTAAGTAGAAATGAAAGCTTTGAATATTTCAAACACCCACTATACAACTCTTGATTTCCATCGTCAACTAAATCATGAAATGCATTTTCCTCACTGAAGTTTTCCCTTACATTTGGCTCCACAGAATCAAGAGGATCCAATGATATGTTACAATCTTGATCTGCTTGTGTTACAGTCTCAGAAACATCACTTGTCACGTTGCAATTTGTAGCACCCTCTTCTGGTTGTTCTGATATGTTTTGATGCACATAGTGGTGTCTTGCAGTGCCGAATGCATCATTTATGAGGTTTTGCATTTCATTTTCCATTGTCGAAGAACTTGGGACCTCATTCTGTGGATTAACATCAGTCCTCAATCTTTCTGTATTGTTTGATTCTCCATGCCAAATCCAACACAAATATTGCTCAGGGAATTGATTCAGTATTAAATGTTCATAAAATTCATCTCTCTTCAACCATGTTCTAAATTTAC
Source organism: Viscum album (assembly GCA_963277665.1). Classification (NCBI taxonomy): domain Eukaryota; kingdom Viridiplantae; phylum Streptophyta; class Magnoliopsida; order Santalales; family Viscaceae; genus Viscum; species Viscum album. The sequence goes on along the minus strand of OY728131.1, from coordinate 1,219,118,395 downwards.
ATTTAGGACATGGACATCTTATTCTCCCTTCAACGGATTGATTAGAAATTGCAAAATCTAAAAACCCATTCAAACCCTTAACATATTGAGATGTGTTCCTCGGTAATGTGATCCAGCTTTTATCCATGTATATCACAATGTGCCTACACAAAATATACGATAGTGTAAGATTACAGAAACATAATATAATAAAGATGAAACATTGGCCATAAAGTATGCATAATATAATAAAGATGATTCATTGACCACATTTACCATTTCAGACCAACTGAACAAGTCTGGTCCATAGGAGACAGCGTCAACACCTCATTGAGGAGCAATAAGAATATCGAGATACACACTTATCATAACACCATCGATCACACATTTATGTTGCCTCAAACAACACCCCTTTGATGTGTGATCGTAACTGATCATAATGCATTTTAAATCAAGTTAACTACATTCAATGAAACCATTTTCACAATGGGTAATGTTTGTTTTATTGTTCTAGGGAAATCTAAATGGCCACAATTAAGTTTTGGGGTTCATCTTGTGATGGAAGCATGAGACATGGTGTTTGAATTTCTTGAATAAATTAGTGATAATGACCCTCCTAAGGTGGAGAGAATTATGTTAGTCATGGAAATGTGGAGAAAACTGTAGAGTGGATGTGGAGGAATCAAGGTTCCAAATAGAAACCTATAAGGGACATGTTTGGGGGTTCTTAGGGAAGGCCAGGTGGAACTTCGATATGGTGTGTGTAGGTGATGGAGGTATACCTTAAGTGAGAAGGCTTCGTGTTTGGGTTGAGTGGCGACATGCCAATAGGGGAAGTTGGGAACCAACGGAGTGAGTTAGCAGGAATGGAAAGACATAGTTGGATAGAAAGGGAATGGATGTGGTGGGCTGCGAGGCACCTCAAGTTAATGTTGAAATGATAATTTTATCCTAGTAATGTGAATGAGTTTTGAAGAAGAACCAAGTAGTCCTTGGTTGAGATATGGATGCTGAAAGTGTGACAAATCTGGGTAGTTTTGGCAGAAATAATGAATGCTAGAATTGGGTGGAGTTTTCATGGATGTTGTGAGTTGGAAAACATGTTAGGGAAGTTTTGAAGGTTGAGTTGAGGTTCTGTTGACCTCTTTTATGATGAGTGAAGTTCTCAAAACTAGAAAATTGTGGTGACGAAGTAAGTAATATGGTGTTGAGAACCATGGAAGGAAAGTAATCGATTAATGGTGTGGCTAGAGTTTCAAGTTGGATGGTCTCAGGTAGGAACCATATTAGTGTATTAGTTTTAGTGATGGGTGTTGGATCAGGTTTTGGATGGTTGAATACCTTGAGATGAAGGTTATGCTTGGGTTGTGCTTTGGATGTTTGAAATGGAGTGAGGCTGTTGGGCCTTGAGTTCTGGATTGATGTAGGTCAGATAATGTGGTTGGAATCTATGCATCCCTTCAGCGACAATGAGTTTGTGTCACCATTATAATTTTGGTAACTAGGTGAGGTGGTGCTAAGAATTTTGGGCCATGAGTTGTGGAGAGGATTGGAACAAAGGTGTTACGATTGGCTCTCCACAGGGTAGTGTAGTGCCTTATCGATATCCTCTTGTGCGGTGGTATAGTAACATTACCTAAGTCTTTAATTTTCATTTGATGTTGATAATAAATAGTTGAGAGATGAACTTTAGTCATTTTTATTAAAAATACACACTATAAACCTATCAATTATCCTTGAGAGATGAACTGGGGTATTAACTAGACCATAAACCAACTTTAAAGATATAATCAATTTGACGTGTCATGACAATGTGGTCAGTTCCTATTGGCGAAACCAAGGGGATCGACACTACAATGTAGATTAGGAAACCCTAAGAGTGGGAGAATCCACAATGGGAGATTTCGGAACCATCCTCACAATAAAATACACAAATCAATCACCATTTTCCATGATTAAAATTTCATTTATTCACTTAAAATAGGGAGTTAAATTACCTATATGTTATTGTCGGTGCTTCCCATCATTAAATATCTTAATCACTATTCGATGATAGAAAGTTGACTCAATTTATTTACTTTATTCTATTTTTAGATTAATTATTTGGGAAATACACCTCACCCTATTCATTTGAATGGTCATGGAATAAAATCCCAACCATGAAAACTATAAAAAATACCCCATTAAATCATCATATAATCATTCTATAATCACTGATTAATCATAACACCACTTGTTCACACCAGGCTTCCCCACACTACTGAAATTCTATCACATCAATGTCTGTACTTGTACCCACCAAAATGAAGTGTGAGCTGATCACTAGATGAATTTACCCCCACCCTCTTACATGTTTCTCCATAATTTCTAGATCTCCCACAATATCTCACCCTAGTGGATTTTTATAGACCACTTTACATGGTCAAGATGAAATTTCCCTTGATTTCAACCCCAGATGAACACTCTTACCACATTGATATTTTATTATTATCCCATTATATTATGATATACATATGAATTAAGATCCAAATCAACTAACCTTATCACCTATTTACAAAATCACCACCTTAAATCATTAGTACGAGTGTATCCATTTCCTAGAATTCATTCCTTACACCCCATCTGTGAATCACCTTGAAAAGGTTTCCTTTTCCCAAAACCCCATTAATATTGAATGTATTTATATTTTTTACTCATATCTTAGTGTATAATTTAGTTATCAAGACTTCCATGCATTCCAACCATGCTTCTAAAAACTTACAATCATCCTAATTTCCTTATGAGTAAAATAATTATGCTAACATGAAATCCCTATCTCAAATGAATGATAAGTATCTTATCAAAGGTCACTTTTTCCTAGATTAACTAACCTTTATAAGGATTATTATTGATAACTATCCAATTATTATTTCACCTGGATGAATCATTTTTCCACATTATCCAAATCATCCCAAGACTAGGCTGAATATGATATTACCTTGCAACCCCAAATCAATATCCCTATTTTTCAACATCTGAGAATAAATACATATTGAATCAAACCCAAGTCAAGTACCAAATCCCTTAAAAATCCTGTAAAAATAAAAAACACAAATCATCCTAGACATATCATAAGTCCTCACCCCTACCATAGAACTAACCTTCAGTGATAATAACACCCTCACCATAGGTTTCACCAGATGGCCGAGTCTATGGGTACGATTCATGGATCATAAACTTGGTCATTATATCTAGTAAAACCTATAATACAACTTGAAATACATTTAACTTTTATATAAAAATCACAATCATTCACCCCCATCAATATAAAATAATACCACAAGGATAGTCACACTTATATACATCGCATATCTAGTATAATATGAAGTAAAACTCTTAGATCTTGGCCAACTAAGATATCAATGATCAACCTCTTAATTCATTATCAAGTGATCATTGGTGATGTTTAATCCAACTAACATAACCCTAATCTATAATTTACCTTAGTCTATTAATTAACTTTACACCAATTAATCATTTAATTCCAAATTAATTACTAACCAATAACTTTTAATTAATCCAAGACTGTTCTCATTTTCATTTAAAAACACTATCATATCATCATAAAAATAATGCATCAACATTGTATCCACACAAATAATTTTCTCATTATGAAATTTTATATGGTTCATGAATAATCACATGAGTATGTCAAGCAGTAGACATAGAGAAAACTCACTTTGGGGCCAAGGTTGAAGTGAGAAAAGTCGTCGGGAGAAGGGGGACGCGGGTTGCTGGTCGCAGGCACCGCCGGAGGAGGTCGCGGGGTCGCCGGAGGAGGTCGCGGGGTCGCCGGAGGAGGTCGCGGGATCGCCGGGGGGTCGCGGGGGGCTGCGGGCGAGGGTTGCAGGGAAGGGTCGCGGGGGGCTGCGGGCGGGGGTTGCAGGGAAATGGGGGTCGGGGTATGGAAGGGTCGGGGTTTTTTTAAAAAAACAAAGGTTTAGTGGCAGTTTATTTAAAACGGCCGCGAAACGTATTTCGGAAAACGTTTAGCGGCGGTTTTGTGAACCGCCGCCACAAAACCGCCGCTAAAAACTATTTATTTTGTAGTGAAAGGATAATATAAGTCGTTTTAATAAAAGGTCACAAGAATATTTAATCAGGTGTGACCAATATGATATTAATTTGATTTTTCTTTAAAAGGCATCCAATGACCCAATATTACTGACCCATGTATAACGCGAGTTTCTCAAATCTTAATATTACTGCCCCATGTTGCTAACTCACTTCACCAAAAAATATTGAAAAAATTATATCATTTCATATAGACTACTAGTTGAAATAATTATACCCATAGGTCCCCATCAATGGGGAAATTTTTTAGACTGATGAAATACTTACTATAAAACTTTATAGAAAATAATTTCAAAACAATATATATTTCCCCCAAAAATTAGATCCGCAAAATCAATTATCCCTAGGGAACAACATACATTCTATTTACTCATAAATAAAATTCAATCATTCTCATATTTCCTCAAACCAGTTAAAATGATCTTCTACCATTCTTTACATTATAGATCAATAACTTAATATCATAAAAATCATACCCATGAAAATATCAAACACATAAGTAGAGATAAAAGAACAATTCAACCACTAATATTTATATCTTTTGATAATTACAATCAATAGCAACCATGGTATTTTCTTGTGATATGAGGGGTGGTTTGGCATGTTATTTACCCACGTAACATAGTAAGACAATGATGAAATATTTACTACAAGATCATAATTGGGAAGAAGAATTTTTCTCCAACTATTTAGTTTTTTTATAATAAAATTTAAATGAAAAATATATTATATAAATATAATTATAATGATACTAAAATAAATAATTATTATAGATTTTAATTCTTATACTAAGATCTAAATTAATAACCATGTTAAAAATGAATGTTTAGTTCCTACCTTAAGGGGAACTACCAGCGCATATCTAGACTATCCTTGATCACAGTTATCTTCATCATGCATGTTGAAGTAAATATTAATTTTTAGAGGCTATTATATTTACTAAAAATATGACCCTATTGAAAATTAATTTCACCACTAAATGAAGCATGTTTTCTTATAAAATACTATAGTTAAAGATTTTTAATTTTATTTCATCCATTAATGATATTTTATTTTTTTCACCAGGGTACCTTGTTCGTAAAAAATTAATTCTATATATTTTATTTCAAAGATTCGTATGGAAATAAATTGAATCATTAATTTATATAATTCAATAGTTTTTAAACCAATAAAATTTATATATTTCAAGTAATATTTTAATTTTTAATAAAGTATTTTACATATATGAATTAAATAAATTATATTAAATGTCATTATAATGATTTAAAATTTCTTAGGTGAGTTTTAATGATTAAATTAAATAATTTAAACAATATTGATGTAATTTCAATTAAAATATTGTGTTTCAGGTGGGTGGGAAGAAATAGGGGTGAATTTGTATGTGGTGTTTTATGAAATACTATATATGAAACAACTGGTATGAGGAATAGAGTACCCATTGGTTGAGGTAAAGGGAGGATAAGATGTGGACGAGTCACATGGTAGATCATGGTTGGATTTGGGTGGTTGGTGGCTACCAAGTGGACAATTTTTACCCACTGAGTTCCTTATGTGTCACTTGTCATCACATTTAATGATATATATTTTTTACTATTTCATAGTCTTGAAATTTTGTTATTAAATATTTTTTATACAGTTCAAATGAATAGTACATATGATTTTACTCCTTTAATTTTCAACCTTATTCCTTGATCTCTAAATGGAAAAAATTTCTTTATTATTGATCGATTTACAATATATTCAATGAATTGAAATGAGTACGGTTATAATGACTTAGGATTTTTATACATAAATATTACATATTTTTTTATAAACATTAATAACATTAAATAAACACATGCCTGAGGATTGTAAAGGTATAATTCTTGTAGAGACATTGAAATATATACAACTTGTTCAAAGGTGAATTAAATAACATCCCACTAAGTTCATCATAATAATACCCCTTTATATAAAAATCATACATAATATATTTCTTCATAACTTGGGGAAAGTAAACATAAGAATGTGAGATATTATACTATTTATAAGGTTAAAAATAGATATATTTAAACACAACAAGAACAAAAAGGCATGAGAACATGAGAATACCATTTGAAAACCATACCCTGAATATTAATGATTATAATATTGGGTCATGAAATAAATATTATATATTCATAAGACATTAATCATAATAGAAAGAAAGAACATGATCCATGACAACATAACATTGGAATACTACATAGATTTGTGGCATAAAAATTAGAATAGAAAATAATTTCCTTGTTAGTCAAGGATCTTTACGAAAACTATCATATTGGAATGGGTTCACTCCCTAAACCATCATAATAATCATTGTTACCTCCTAAGTCCATAATAGTGGAAAAATTCCGTTATAAAACATGGTTCAATCCCCATTATTGTCCTGTTTATCATAAGGGATATTAATCTTTACCAAATTTATTAGAGGGAGATATAGGTCACACCCATTACATAATTAAAATCATTCATACGTGTTCTACAAGATCAAAAAACATTCATCATATTCAAACCCATAAAACGAAATGGTTTTTATTACAATTTAATCATATAATAACCTATGGAAAATAATTAGGTTTTATAATTAGTTCAATATTTCATTATTGAAGAAATCTTGGAAAAGAAATAGGGGTTCATAATCATTTTATTATTTTATAACCCATGGAGGAGAGATGGGTTTTATAAACATCTTTTCATTGTGAAAATAAACCATCTAAAATAATAATAATAATGGTATCCTTGGATAATATCCACAGTAAACAATAGGTAACATAAAAGGAAGTCATCATAGATAGAAAATGATTTTTAAATATCACTTGGAGCATTTCTCAGGGAAAATAAGTTTTTCATTTCGAAAATCAAATTTTAAAGAAAAAAATCATAAAAACATTTTCAAAATAATTTTCATTCAAAATAACTATTGAAACTAATAGATTAATGTTTAAAACACTGTTTTTTTGGGAAAATGAAATTCTATTCATGTTGTACATGTTAAAACAAATATTCCTCTTACATTTTCATTAAATTCCAAATGGGCCTTATTTGGAAAATACCATGAAGAATCATTTTAAATCATTTTTGTAAAAAGAAAAACATGTGTAAAAATGTATTTAATAAATACATAATATAATGATATTTTTTATTTTTCTAGAGAATAAGGATATTAACGAAAAAGGATTTTTTCGATCAAAGTGAGAAATAAAGTTTATTTTTCTTAAAAAATATTCTTTTGGACTATTGTGTACTTAAAGAGAGGAAAATGATGAAAATAAATTTATTTTAATGACATAAACTCAAGAGAAAAAAATCATGAGTTTCTTGAGAGATAGAAAATAACATTTAATCACCAGAATCATAAAGTAAATTATCCTAATAAATGATGATACTGTATAATAAATAAATAATTATGATGACGATATCATAACCTATTCAAAAAAAGAATGTATCATAAAACCCTTACCACTTTTGTAACATTGAATTGTAATCCCCCTGAAAGAATAAAATAAAATTAAAATTAAAATAACATGAGAATAATTGAATTCATGATATTACATGTCAAAGGGACTTTATACACAGCTCATAAAAGAAGATAGCTATATAACATAACATATGTCTTAAAGAAGGAAAATGGAGACACAAACCCCATTCCTTAATTTTTGAATTCCTTAATACATGTTTGATCCTACTATATAGAAAATATTTGTTTATGTTATATCTATTATAGAACCATAATAAAATATATAATAGCATATATTATTTAATTATTACCTTTTATTAACCTTTTATTAACAATTCTTTGATAAAATCTCTTTTTGGGAAATAACAGTTTAATTTTTCACATACATTTTGGTTTCATAGTATCTATCCTTTTTCTTTGATAATATTTCTATATTATCAAAAATATTAACCATGATAAAAATATAAGATATATATTAATTATATATGTTTTTATATTAATCTATAATTGTTAGATATTGAAAATGAAATACACCATTCATTGAGACGGTAGGCTGTACATATGCATGAATACTATTTTAATTTTCTCAATAGATTAAAATAAATGAAGGAAAATAATATATAACCTTTACATATTAATTAATATTTCATATATATATATCATAAATATTCATTATTTTCATCCATATTACCCTCTATGAAAATCATAAGTTAAAAACAAATCTTATTAATTCAGGAGGCGGTAGTCAGCGGTATACAAGTATGACGTTGTCCTATTCTCACAGAATGGAAAAATATAATGAATATGTGATATCATAATTATGAAATAATAATATTATCATAAATATCATAAATAAATAATAAATCCATAATTATATCAATCAGTGAGAGGTGGTGATGGAAAATGAATAACATCGGTTCACAAGGTGGTAGTCCGTCGTACACATGATCAACCGTTTTTTCCCATTTGAGGGAATAGAAGAAATATCTAGGCCATAAAATTTAAAAACTAAAATATAATTATATGGAATATACTAAGGATATAATATTATCATGTTTTAATATGATTTTAAGGAGGTGGATAAAGAAATAAAACAAAAACACAAGTTTAATAATTTTACCTTTTTATAAGAGAGACTCTTTTGGATTATACCTAATGCCTTATTAGGAGGGTTTTATAATAAAATTAAGTAATATAGGATGAAATTATATAATTAAGGAAATTAATTGATTAGTTATTGGTAAAACCAAAGGGTTTTGGAAGTTTGAATTTGATAGAATATGGGGTGGCCTTTATTAAGTGGGTGTGAGGGCACACATGGATTTTTTTTAAAAGAATAAAGAATACCCATGTTTTTTACATGGAAATGAATAAAAAAAGGGTAATTAAAAAACCTTATAAGATATGAGCTCTAAATATGGCCATAAAATTCTTTTTTAAAAGTTTATAGATTATTTAACCACAAATCATTTTAGTTTAACCCCTTGGTAAACCTATTTAACCATAATTGCGAGAATTAAGTTTTATTTTTTTCACTATTCATTATGGTAATTTCTTTGTTGAAATTATTATATAGTAATTATTATTATGAATATAAATATACAATCCATCTATTCAACTTAAATTCACATATGTGGTCGAATTTAATATATAATTAACCTTTGAGATGAGACGAAAAATAGTATTTCAACGAAAATATTTTCAAAAGATTAAAAGTTTTTAAATAAAAATTCAAAATTAAATTTATTAAAAGTACATATATTATTTTATTATAAAACAATTTAACTAATTTTAATTTTAAAACAAGTTTAAAAAAAATTTATCCTCATTTTTTCATTAATAAAATAGGAGTTTTCAATACAAACATATATTTTTCACTATTCTTTGAAAATTTTATATTTTCAGAAAAATCCTAAAAATTCATACTATGTTTTTTTGAAAAATTTATTCCGAAAACTAATTTTATCTTATTATATAATTTTTCTAAAATTATGAAAAATTAAATTTATTATTATCTAACAAAAAGAAATAAAAGTAATTTTTTTGAGAAAATAATATTTTCGTAACATACAAAGATTTTACAAAAAATTACATAATTTTTCAGTAATATTTTTTATTCATATAAAACCCTTATATATAATATTTAAAATGATGTTATTTCTATTAATACCTCCATGTTTAATGTCTAGGTTATAATTACCATGTTTAATAGTAATATAAGTAGTATATTACGGTTTGTTAGAACTCGGTGTTGCATGTATCACAAACTATAGAATAAATTAAAAAATATCAAAAAAAAATAATCATAAAATAATGGGATGTTACATTCTAACCCCATTAAAATAAATTTCACCCTCAAAATTCATCACTCCAATAAAAAAATGGGGATAATTCTTCCATATTACATTCTTAGGTTCCCATGTAGCTATCTCAGGCTAGTGGTTTCACAAAAAAAAATTTAACCAAGTGAGAATTATTATTTCATAGAAATTTATCTCTATAATATATAATCCACATCAGTTGTTCCTAGTATGATAGATCTTTCTCCAATGGTATGAATTCCATGTTCAATAAATATGAAGGGTCATAATGGAGAGATACATGGAACACATTATGTAATTGTGTGAGGATTGGTGGAAGTGCAAATAGATAAGCTACCATTACGATATGATTAGGAATTTAAAAGAGACTAATATACCCAGGGATTAGTTTTCCCTTCTTTCCAAATCTCATTTCCTTCTTCTGTGGAGAAATTATATGAAACATCTTATCAAAAAATTTAAATTCCAGATCATGTTGATGATTATCAGAATAAGTTTTATATAGAATTTGTGATGCCTTTTTGTATTATTTAACGAATCTAACCATATTTACAATTTCATTAGCTATATCAGGTCCCAATTTATTTCTTTCTCCAACTTCATTCCAAAAAATTGGAGCTCTATACTTTTTTCAATAAATGTATTCATAGGGAGACATCTGAATACTCATGTGAATGTTATTAAACCAGAACATGCATTCCAACCATTCTCCAAAACTGAGTACAAACCACAACTAAAGAATAATTATTCTATGTCATGCTAACAGTGCCAAAGTGAAAAAAATTCCTAAAATAAAGACTAATAGGAGAAACCCCAAATCTAATAGTAACTCTACGTTAAGATCTATCATCCATGCGTATCCCATGCCTAAATAAAATCCCTAGCCTATGTCCCCTTACCCTATCCTATCCTAAAACTAATAAATCTTCTAGGGTACGCGGTGGTGGACTGAGTAGGGTGTGAGTAGAACTCAGCAGTCCACAACTAATAGCATTCAAAAAATATCCAGTATAAATTTATATCACATGGAGGTATTAAATAAATGACTAGATAAAAATAAAAAACTCATGTTCCATTAGTTAGAAATCTTCACTTTAACCACTTTCACCATTTTTACATGGGTTTGGAAATTGCATCATTTACACTATGGCCTACACTGCTCAATTATTATGCATATAGAAAAAAGTCATGTTACCTACCTCTCTAGGGGTAAACATTTAAAAAAACATCATATTACCTTGGATCCCTAGTATAGCTAGTCTCATAAAATGTAACCATTAGGGGAATAGAGCTCGAGTCCCCTTCCTTAACATATGTATTATAGGGGTGGAGTTTAGATCCTCAATATAACTTGATCCACGTGCATAGATCCTTAAGTCCAATAATCCCCAAATACCAAGCCATGTGCACATTATTCTAAATCTATTTACCACATATAACATATCATGAACCATACACAATCAATACACATAAAATTTACAATACATATTCATTGAATATATAAATAATCATCAAGCCTAAACACATTAGAACATTTACCATTTTCATAGCATAACCCATGTAACCCATTTCCCTTTCTCATACCTTATCCCATTAAGCATAATCAACAATTTCCATCTATTAACCCTTTTAACACATTTAACACTTTCATTACATTAATTTATTTCACACATTCACTAGTTCACATGAATTATCCCATTTACACATTTTGATTAAAAACTCATAAATCATTTGATTCATTAACTTTATATCATTTAACCATTTCACATTATACCAAACAATCCCTTATACCATTTCCAATTACTAGACACAACCACGATTAGTGACTCTTTATGATTTAAACTAACATGTGAAAATATTTATCATGGGATCCATTTCAACAAAAATATACTATATGCTTAACCTTATAATTTTCCTTGTTTGGGAATGTCATCACACCCCATGGTTGGCCCTAACATGGACTAATCAATCTCAATGAATCCCATGGGGATCATTAAGGGTTTAATTCATCTTTTAGCCAACCATTTTACCAAATCGCACTGAAGGAAACAATTACATAACATAAGTGAAACAATTTCACCACCACATATGTAAAAATAAACTTAAAGACCATGGGATATAACTTTTAGACCACAAAACTCAATTCTAAAGATTAACGCATGCTCAACCTTAACCTTTGAATCATATTCGAACACCCTTTGAACCCACAACCTAAGAACTATTTGAAAAAATAGGGTTTTAGGGATTCTAAAGGAGAATAACAATTCTACAATACCTACTTTGGAAAACAGATAAAAGAGAAGCGTTAGACTCACCTGGAGATTCGATCCACACAAAACGGTACTCAAAAGGACTAAAACAAAGGATATTGATTCTTGGGAATCCTTGGGAATTTTGTTTCATAACTAGGGTTACTAGAGAATAAAAGGTGAGAAAAACTGGGTATAAATTATAAATCTCAAAGGAGGAAAAGGGTAAAATACCAATTTTAATGTGGCACATGGTTTTCCAATCTATGTGCCAACCATTTTATAACCTCTGTCCAAGAGGGTCTAGGTCACTCGGTTACCTATGGATCCCAAATGGTTTAAAAAACAATGCACTAACCATATAGAATGGCTCTGTCCACACCTATATGGATTGGCCATCCCTCTTGCATGACTTACCTAACCGTGCACCCATTCCCTTTAGTTAGCACAATTTGGGCACAATGTTACTCTTAACCATGCACCAACCGTGAAACATACAACAAATAGATATTTTCCCTTTTTTTCATGTCCTAAACACTTGGAACACCCTTGAACCTCTTCATACACCTAGTAAAAATTTATAAATCGTAATTCAAGCATTTAAATTAGAATTTAAATAAGGTCATACTTCACCAGATGTTTGGGATCATAGAACCAGACCACCTTATAAAATCTCATCCTTCAGCTGATCATCCCAAGAATCACTAAGCTTCCATGTTAAAAAGATCAGGAGATTGGGCCCACACACTCATCTCCCTCTTTCAAGTCCCTCCGTGGATGTTACCATACAACCATAACACTCGAACCAAAGGTAAAATCATACATCACAAAACTATCTCATTGTGATCCACAAAATAAATTGAGTACTCTTCAATGGATGCTTCAATCACAAAACAAAAATCAACCATAAGAACTCGACATGGAAAACTAGGAAGAAATTCCTAAATTACAACATAAGGAAATGTCACACACAACATCATACCATTATGGAAGTGATATTCATCACCCCATAGGCTTGATCATATTTTCAACTCATGAACCAATCACTCGGTGCCATATTTTTCTATTTTCAAAATACTAATAGTCATCCATGCTCAGCATCACCCAAAGAAACACATGGTCTTCCTAGCCACATTTCCTAACCAACATCAGTCCATGACTCAATCCCCAACGATACTATTCCATAATTAAACATCCAAAACAAAAAAACACTCATGGAACCTAACCATCCAAATATGATCCCATGCTCATTATCAAGGACAAATCAACAAAATGGTTCTTACTCGATTCCCTTCAACTCAAACACCGGTCATGTAAAAACCTAAGACTTTCTCTCTATGCTAATCGCCACCAAATGCTTTATCTTACCACCACCATCTTTTGATGTTGGATAGTTCAACCCTCATAAATACCCACTAGAACCACAATCCAAACTTCCACAACATACGTAGTGCATTTCCCAACTTATCATTCCCAAAAATCAATACGAACACCATCCTACATTGGAATCCATCCTCACTATTATAATCAATTGTGATGGATATGTGTAAACCTCCCATTTTACAACTAAGAACAACTTGACCTCCTCCATGCTTGCCTTCATCTTTGAAATAACTTTCCATTGGAATTTTCAATCTAGATATGGCTTATAACTTAACACATCCCCACCCATTCCCTAGGTTTCCCCCCACATCACCAGCCCTTGGATCCTTCCCACTTAATGAACACCACCATCACCCAGTGCACCCAATGACGTCTTTACTTGATTTCCATTAAAACTCCACCATTAAGGCATCCACTACTCTCCAAGGCATCATCATTATCCACTGCACCCCTAAAATAACCTAGCATAAGCACTTCAACCATCTATACATTTACTAAAGACAAATAGGTTATTTCTTAAAACACATTTTCAAACATCAAGTGCAATTTCAACTCCAAAATGTTGACCTGAAGGTAGTTTACAACTAACCACCTTCAACCCTTATTCCTAGCCAAGTCAAGCTGTCCCTGATTGGATCATCATGAAAATGATCAACTTCACTATTAGAATGCCAATAACATACTTGAAAATTTTCCTTCACACCTAAGGACACTCCATTATCACCCTATCACACCTACCAGAGTCTATTCCAAACCTCCAATGAGGTTCTATCACCCAACCTCCCTTACTATGATCCATTGTCATGTCTTAACATTCCCATCGATGACTCTAATAAAAGCATCTAAAATTATATTTAAAACCACCCTGCGCCCAAATCCAACACTTGGATCATTAAAAAACTACATCCAAGGTCCACCTAGCCATTTTTAAGGGATTAAACATACACCTAACAAGTTTCTCATTTTCATTCCGATGTCACCACATATAATCCACACTCTTCTCCACACATCCCTAAATGACTTAGATCTCCCCACCTTTGTAGTTTCATTACCATCAGTTTCTTTATTGAATTACTAAAACTAATAATCACACTTCAATCATAAGTTGAACCCAAAAACTTAGATGTGGCCATATATCTTTTCCCATAACAACAAAACAAACATCACCTGTCCCCCATTAACGACTTCTATGAATAATACCCATGATTTGTTTCACCACCCACTTCATCCCAAGGTTATCACCCATAAAAGTTTGATGATGTACATACTACCATCCATATCCAAATATAACTATTCCAGAGAATAAAATCCATGTGGCCCCACATACAACCAAAATAGATTTAGATAGCTAGGTGTAAATCTGGAGCTCTCTCAGTGTACCCCGAATGATATTAAGATATTTGGCATGATCATCACTAGCAATAAGTAAACTAAGAAGTCATCAAAGAACACCACCACCACTATCCATCATTGGAATCACCTCGCATTACTAAGAAACCATGACTTATCGAGAGTCTTAATCTTCAATATCTTCCAAAACCTCATCATCACCCAAACACCACATCTCAAGTGGGGTTGACAATCAAACCCACCACCACATTCTAACTCTCTACCATGAATCCATGAACCAATGCTTCCCATGTCACTATTTCTACCACACCACTCGATTTGTTCCAACACGACCCTGGTAACCCATAGTAGAATCACATAAATCTAAAATAAGAAAATATATTACTTCACCAATGCTTCCCCACTTTGATTCCATATTAAAAAAACATGATATTACACCCGAAACACTCTTGAAAATATTGTTATATCATCATATATCTCTTGCATGTACCAAAACATAATCCTTATCATAACACCTGATTCTATGTGATTACCTCTAGTCACCAACTAATCTTGAATCAATATCTAATGAAACATACATCACTAGTGCTAGGCCCAACACACTCTCACACACTAACTCCACCTCTTGACCTATCAGCCTCATTGAACCTAAGGAATTCTCAACCTTCACTTCTAACCACCCATCGTTTCACACAATAAGTCCAACCACTTGACTGACCTTAACCCCAGGTGTCACGTCCATACCCATAACGTCCATACATACTTTGATTAAACTACCTTATACACCCAGATTCATCCTAATTCTCTCATATTTCATTTACAACACCACTGTTTTAGGTATTCTCACTACTATTACCTTCGAAACAAACCTTACAACCAACCACAATCACTAGAGTTCTTCTATAAAAGAAACCAAGGAATAATCATACCATTTAATGAAACTTAGTGTTACTCAATATGAATCAATATGACCTATGACACATCTCCCATGATTCATATTCCAGGGAACCTACAACACTGGGCGAACCTTCCCCGAGGTCACCCTCGATTTTCCCCAAAACAATCAACTCATAGTCCCAAATAAATTATAATCTTCAAAACCATTGTCCCTTACACTGATACATATTGACAAAACGCACACCTTTCTAAATCTAAAACAACCAATTGTGCCTCATGTATCCAAAAGAACTCAGAACATGCATAAACCCTCTCATGGTCCTCCCTTGAAGGTCAAATTATACCAACATCCCAAAATAGGGTTAGGGGTAACAAGTTACTAGGATATATTTCTCGGAAACATACATTAAACTTTTAACAAGTCATCCCCCATGGGTGGCACTCCTTCCATCTTTTCAAAACACATTGTGTCCTTCACCCCGAAGAAATAATATTCTCTAGGTTCAAATCCCATGACAACACAACCACCACCAACGACACAATGAACCAGGACATCCATTTCAAAACCCAATGCAATCCACCTGATCACAACCCACAAGGGTTACCACATCCACGTTATTAGACAATACCTTTCAACCTTAAGGACATAACCTAACTAATGATACAAAATGTGACCCCCATCTATCCAACACATCAAACTCACAATGGTCTCCAAACTATGGCACACTCTCTGCCCAAACCACCCATACATAGGGTCTACCCACAACACTAGGGATACCCATTTCCCATTTTCCTTCATCTTCCATCCTTTTTCATTCTCGACACACAAGTACACAACCAGCAACAAATATTAAAGGGTGTTACAACTAAAATTATCAAGTCAGATCAATCATACTTGGGATGACTCACTTTGAGTATCATTCCGTCATCTGAATAAAATGATCAAGGTTCCCACAGAACTACTCCTCCCCATATTACCCTAGATCAATGGGGTTTCCAACTCCACTATCGAGAGATCATTATCGATGATATTCTCACATATCTCAACTGACACACATTGTCATGGTAGAATATATCCATAATTCCAAACACACACCTCAAAACATATAAAATAAAGCTTCCATAGTTTATATAAAGGAGGCACTCTTCTATCCATAAACAACCAATTTCATATACCCTATCCAAATGAATATAACCACATTATTAACACTACCCTAAACCATCATTACTATGATCCATGGTCAACATTGGGTAAACCAACATACATAAATAAAATCATTTATACTAGACACCCTTTTTAACCATTTAACTATTACAACATATATCTTTCCATCTAACCATATTTTTATATTTTAAACTTTCCATATCAAGATTTTAAACCATTTATGACTCTTCATTAGGTGTTATTCTTCAACCATTCCTTTATATTCTTCCCATTTACTTATTTTAATCATCTTCATTTGGCCTAATTTATTACAATCATAGAGAAACTGAAAATCATTTTACTTTTCCACAACCTAAATGTTATTTCCCATGCATACCTATCATGATGCATGTAACTTAATCCATTAGATGACCATAATGATGCATGTATGCACAAACTCGTTCCATTTTTTCCATCAGAAAAATACCATGAAATAGTCACATCACACAATAGGAACATCAACCAAGTTAAAATATCATCCAACTGTAACAACATACATCAAGAACAACAATCCCACACAGGTTACTTGGGTTTTTCCCCATACATGGGCCAGATACTCCCAAGAATGTGCTCATTGAAAAGAACTCAACACATCCTAATCTCCAATCTACCATCCCCAAATAGTATGGAAAAATAAAATAACCTCCTATGATACTGGTTTACAATGTCCCCAACCAAGGAGTCACTAATTGATTCCTCAAGTTAGGTCTCCACATGACCTCAAGCACACCTCCTCGTACAATAGAGGTTTCCAAATAGTAGTAAGTGTCTAATGAATCACATTGGAAGATGATACCATCATTACTAGAGTAAGAATCAATAAATAACATATGAAATAATGGAAAAAATAAACTAGAACATGCATTTCAACCATTCCCCAAAACTGTGTACAAACCTAAACTAAATAATATATATTCCACATCATGATAATAGTGCTAAAGTGTACAAAACCCCAAAATAAAGACCAATGGAAGAATCCCAAAATCGGATCCTAACGACATGTCTAGATCCCTTATCTATGAAAATCCCATGCCCAAATCAACTTCCTAGAATAAGGACCTTTCCCCTATCCTGACCTGTAATGAAGAGATCGGTTCAGGTACACAATGGAATCCTAAGTATGGTGTGAGTAAAAATCAGTAGGCCAACACCAACATTGCATACAAAATATATAGTCTAAATAGATAGTGCATGCAAGTATTAAATAAATTACAAGATAATAAAAAGACAACTTGGTTGTCATTAGTTAAAAATATCCATTTTAACCGTTTTCATCATTTATTTCATGGGTTATCCATTTACATCATTTACTCTATGGAATATTCTGCTCCATTACTATACATATGAGAATAAGTCAAGTTCACTACCTCACTAGGGATAAAAATTTCAAAAAAAATCACAATTAATTTGGAGCCTTAGTCTAATTAGTATCATCAAATGAAACCATTAGGGGGCATAGAGCCTTAGTCCCCTTACCTATCATGTGCATTATAAGGGTGAGGTTTAAAGCCATATTCTAACCCGACCTATGGGTGTAGATCCTAATGTCCAATACCCAAAAAATACCAAGCCATCTGAACTTGTTTCTTCATCCATTACCCCATACACCATATCAATAACAATACACAATCAATACACATAACATTCACAATACATATTGATTCAACATATAAATCATCATCAAACCATAACCCATTAGCACATTTACCATTTACCATTTACATAACATAGCTTGTGTAACCCATTTCCATTTCCCATACCTTAAACCATTAATCATAATCAATAATTTATATATATTAACTCGTTAAACACATTCAATACTCTACTTTAATCAACTTATTTCACACATTAACCAATTCACATGCATTATCCCATTTATGCATTTAAATTAAAAACTCATAAATCATTCGATACATTCACATTATATCATTTAACCCTTTCAAATTATGAAAAAAATACCCTATATCATTTCCAATGTTTAGAAACAACCACCATTAGTGCATCTATATTATTTAAAATAACACTTAAATATATTTATGATGGTATCTTTTTCAACCCAGATCTACTCTATGATAAACCTTAAAATTTTACATCTTCAGGAATGTTGAAAAAAACCATGGGTTTCCCTAAAATGGTTTAATAAATATTAATAAATTACATGGGGATCGTGAGGAGTTTAATTCATCATTTATCCAAAAATTTTATTAAATACCACTAAATGAAATAATTCTACAACATAAGAGAAATAAAAGTACCACCACATATGTAAAAAAAATACAAGACTCTAGGAAATAAATTGTAGACCACCTACATTGATTTTGAAGATGAACACACACTTAACCCCGACCTTTGAATCAGATTATAACACCTTTTGAATTCCCAACAAAATATATTCTAGAAAAATAGGTTTTTATGGATTTAAATGGAGAAGAACAAATCTATAAGTCTTAATGTAGAAAAGAAAGAAAATATAAACATTATACTCAACCAGATCGTTGATCTGCACCCAACGAAACTCCAAATGGACTAGAATCAAAGGAGATTGATTCTTGGGAATACATGGGAATTTTGGTTTTCCCAAGGGTAGCTAGAGAAAAAATAAAGAAAAAATTTGGACATAACACATAAATCCTAAAGGGGGAAAGGGTGAAATCCCAATTTAAATGAGGCACACAGTTTTCCAAACAGTGCACGAACTATGTTTTAGCCTCTGTCTAAGAGGGGATAAATCTCACAATTACCTGGGGATCCCATATGGTTTGAAAAAACATGTGCCAACCATGTGAAATGGATCTATCCAAGCCCACATGGTTTTTCCTTCCCACTTGCTCGAAGTACCTAACCATGAACCCTTTCCCCAAAGCTAGCACATTTTGGGCACATTGTCACTCCAAAACTTGTGTCTACCAGGGAACATTCACTGGATAAATTTTTTTCACATTTTTTCATGTCTCAAACACCCAAAATACTCTCAACCTCCCTCATACACCGGGTAAACATTTCATAAAACAAAATCAGGGATTTTAAAAAATAATTTAAACAAGTAAGTACCTCACCATAAGTTCAGGATATTACAAAATAACTTTTCAATATTCTCCTAGATTTTATTCTTCAATTCCTAGAATTCAATAAATATTATTCTATAGGGAGTTTTTAAAATTTGTTTTGAACTAGGTATGAGTTCTATTAAAAACTCAACTTCATGATTTATTAGAAGACTCGGTAACTCTTCTAGAATGACAAAGAAATATCCCTTACAATATCCATATCATTGATGTTGAGTTTTCAAAAACCATTTATGAAAAACAATATTTTTTATATGAATTAAAACCCATGAATTGGATGTGATTTCCATCAGAAGTTCATATCTATCACTGCACTAATATAAAATCATAATTTGGTTTTGACTATAAAACATGTCTTCCCTTCTTCATAAATTTATATGAAATATATGTAGAAAAATCCAATCCATGCCTTAGATAAAATCAAATTAAATTCAGAGGAAGAACAATAATATTTGTAGAAATAAAATTTCTACAAACTTTAATTGGAGAGGAATCATATAATTTAGGTGAAATCATCATAAAATTAAGGTTTTTAGTACCAATTCTACATCTAATCACTTGGCTAGAAAACTGATACCCTTTTAAAATTACTTAGATATGAGAGAATGGTTCTATCCAGAGTGAAATATGACATTAAAAGATCTATATTGGATGGTAAATATACCTTTAAACACATTATTATCTAACCCCTAATTAGAAAAAGTGATCACATGATATTTACCCTTGTCCCTTGGCTTAAGAGAATACTAACATCGACCATAGTCATTAATATTCAGATTTGGAAACTGGTTAGCATAATTCCCATCCTCATTACATTTTAAACACTATAGTGTGGGTGATTTATTATATATAGATTTCTATATATTCATATTATTGTATACCTTTTTTCCTAGAACTTCGATATTCGAAGGCATGATGACATTTATTTCTACACATAAAACATTCACCAGTCCCCTTAAGACAATTTCCTCCATATTTCAAACCACACATTTATCATGAAGGAAATATCATCTAAATATCTCAATGGTTTTTAGAGTTTCCTTTGAATTCCATATTCATTATCTTATCAAAACCATGAGATTGGTGGGTAAATCTGATCTCAATTTCAACAATGAGAGAACATTAAACAATTTATTTATTTCTATATAAGACACTTATGGATAATTATTTTTAGAGACTTTATTTTAATCCAATAATGAATTTATCAACCTTAATTTTGGGTTGGATGACAATGATAGAAGCATAACTCGGAAATATTGTAAAATTTACCTAATAGGTACTAATATATTCATCATCCTTCTACTTTAGCTCAAGAAATTACATCACTATTTTGATACAAACAATGTAAGGGAAGTAATTTTTAAAAAATAATATCTTAAACTCATCCCACTCAATAGAGACTATTTTATATTGTTTCCTCAAATTATTGATGAGAGTCCATAATTGATCCACTTTAACTTCCAAATAGTAGACAACCAAAATCAATATTTTATGTTATAAATGATGGATAATAGAAAATATATTTTCAATGGTACTGATCCATTACTCAACAACTTGAGGATTAGTGAAACAAATAAAATATGGTTTATATTTCTTCATGAAGGAATTAAATTAACATTGTTCTTTATTTTTATCATTTGGATGTATAGTTTGGTTCATATCTTGAGAAAGTTTTGTGAGAATAACAAGAAGATTTTCCATTCTAGATCCCATGACATTCAATTTCATGGGAGGAAGATTATTACATTTTCTGTTGCATTCAAAATTAACATGGTTACTTTAGGTTCCATCCATTAACTAAAACAAAAAATAATAGTGTGATTAATAATAATCAAAGTGGGAAAACATATAGTCATGAAACATTTATAGGCCATCTAAATTAGGAAAACTTCTTTTAAATCCATGAAACCTAAAGTTTAAGCTAGGTTATTTATGATAATAATATATTAAAATATTTTATGATGGTTTATAAATAAAATGTAAATTAACAAAATAATATCCCCCAGAAGTGTCAAACTAGGTGCATAGTAAGTCCCATTTTCATGTAACAGCTCATTCTCGATTTGATCCCAAGACACCTTTTTCGGATTTATTAGCCCTAGGTACATCTATTATAGAACCACATCCACTTTTAGTATCCATATAGGGATTTATTTCTAGTTAAACTAGGTAATAATTTACTACCAACACTTTTGGATGTTACCCTATACTTAGGCTTGTCCTAAGGGTTATCACAAAATTTTTATCATCCTCATTTCCAAAGGTTAACTAAACCTATACTCCGGTAGAAACTAAAACAAACCATCCTTTAATATATTGATATTACTTCTTTTTTGATGAAAATTAATTACATTAAAAAGACACATGGTTGAGAATCATAAAGGTATAATGCCTTTGGAAACTTTGAGACAAAAATAACCAGTTCATAGGTTAATTACATCATCTCCCACTATGTTCTTCATAACTAGAACCCTTCTCAGAAATATCATACACATTAAATTTATTCATATACTAGGGAAAAGAAACATAAGAAAGGGTAATATCGAATTTTCACTAAGTTTAAAAAATAGATATATGTAAACATAACATGATATACAGGTATGATAACATGAGCATAAAATTTGAAAACCATACCCTGTTTATCAAATATTATAATCTTGTGTCATGCCATAAACCTTGGTAGTTCACAAGACATGAATCACAATGGAATCAAAGAAAATGATCCATGAGAACATTACATTGGCATGAGACATATATTTATGAAATACATATAAGAATAGAAAATAATTTCCATAGTAGTTAGGGCACTTTTAAAAAACTATCATACTAGATTTATTACACTCCTGAAACCATCGTAGAAGTCATGGTTCACTCCCAAGAATATCATAGTTGAAAAATTCCCTTACTTAATTGGGTTTTATCTCTATTTTAGTCCAGTTAATATAATGAGATATCAATCAATACCCAATTCATTGTAGGGATATATAGGTACCACTCATATCATTTTTAAAACCATAAAAACATGTTCTAAAAGATAATAAAATATTCATCATATTAAAACCCATGAAATTAAATGGGTTTCATACAAAATTCTACATAGCATAACCCAATGAAAAATAAAAACTTTTTATAATCATTTTATCATAGCATAAACTATGTAAAAGATATCATATTTCAAAAGTATTTTGTTATAGTATGACCCATAGAAGAAAAATAAGTTTCATAAAGATATTTTCATCATCAACATAAACCATATAATGAAAGAATAAATATGCTATCATTGGATCATATCTCTAGTAAATAATAATTAACATCAATCTATTTCATTTAATATGGAAAATTATTTTGAAATATCACTTGGAATATTTCTTGAAGAAAATAATATTTTCACTTTGAAATTTAATTTTTTTCAAACTAAAAATCGATAATTTTTTTAAACATATTTATTTGAAATTAACCTTTGAAAATTATAAAGAAATATTTAAAACATTATGTGTTTACTATGGTATAAATTCCATTCATGTCTTACATGTTAAAAAAAATATTTCTTTTACATTTCTATTAAAATTCAAATGGAACTTGTTTGGAAAATGATAGGAAGATTCCATATTTTTGAAAAAATATGAAAAATGGGTAAAATGCCTTTAATAAATCCTTTTTATAATATTAAAAAAATTCAAATCATTTTTAGAAAACAAATATATGGAAGAGAAATGTTTTTTCAACCGAAGAGAGAAATGAAGCCGATTTTTCATAAAAATATTCTTCTAAACTCTTGAGCACATAAAAATATTAAAATGAAAGGAACACATTTATTTTCATGACATAACCAGAGGATAAAAAAATTCATTATTTTCTTGAAATATGTATCATAATATTCCATTATCAGAAGAATAAACATAAATAATCCAAATAAATGATGAGACTGTATCATAAAACCGTTACTCATTTGTTAATAATTATTTTTTAAAATAATGTTTTGGTTAATAACTATTTCAATTTTCACATATGTTTTGGTTTGGTGGATTCATGAATTTTACTTTGATCATAGTTACATAATATATATAATTTTAATTATGATATAAATATCATATATATTCAGTATTTATTTATTTATATTAATCCATAAAAGTTATAGATAGAAAATGAAATACATCTTTCATGGAGACGCAAGCCCATACTTACGCATGAATGCTATTTCCATTTTCTCAACGAATTGAAAAATGAGGGTAAAGAGAATATAACTTTTATAGAGTCATTATTATTTCATATATATCATATATATTCATTAAATTTATCCTTATTACTTACCATTCAAAGAGTAAGTGAAAAACTAATCACATAACTTCATGAGGTGATTAACCACCGTAAACTTGAGCGACATTATCGTATCCCCACAGAATAGAAAGTAAGAAGGAATATATGATATAATGTTTAAAAATCATAATAATATCACTAATATCATATATAAATGATAAATTTATCATTATATTCATCTGAGAGTGTTAGATATGGAAAAAAATTACATCTGTTCGCACGATGATAGTCTTCTATACACACGATCGACCATTTCATTTCCAATTTGGGGGAAAAGAAGAAATATATAGGTAATTAAATTAATATAATAACATATAATTATATGTAAAAAAGTATTTTATCATATTATATTAGTTTAATAATATTATAAGTAGGTTAATGAAAAAATAAAACAAAAACAAAATTTTAAGAATTTCACCTCTTCTTTTGAGAGACTCTTTTGTTTATACCAAAAGGAATATTAGGAGTGTTTCCTAATAAAAATAAGGACTCTCATATGAGTTTTGGGAATTAAATAATGTAATTGGGTAAGTATTTCTTAAATAAAGGGTTAATTATATGTTAAGTGGAGAGGATATGGGGTGGCATTTTTTAAGTGAGGGAGAGGACACATCTGGATGTTTTGAAAAGAATAAAGTGTACCCATATTTTTCACAAGACACAAGGATCCAAAATGGGTAATTATAGAAACTTATAGGTGATAATTTGTAAATATTTCCTTAGAATATGTGTTTTAAAGGTTTATATATCATTTTAAATGTTTTCCTTTTAGATTAACCTCTGAAAAACTTTTTGTAACCTTAACCACGATAATTAATTTTTACTATTTTCACTATTCATTATTTTAAAAAATTAATTTGAACATATTAGATAATATTATTAATGGTGATTAAAAATATTTAATCTATTTTTTTATAATTATATTCAAAAAATTAAAATATTTTAATTTTAAATTAAACATGCAGAAGTGATGAATTTTTTTTAAGATAAACTTTTGAAATGATTGAAAAGTTTTTACATAAAAATTAAATATGAAATTTATTATAATGAATTGTAATGATCTAATTATAATAAAATTGAACTAATAATACTTTTAACATTATTTTAAAATAATATTTAACCTCATAAATCCTATAAATGAAAAGACAATTTTAAATAAAAATCAATATTTTTTTATATTCATCAAAAAAATCAATCTTTTCATACAAATCCAAAAGATTCACCAAAAGATAATTTTGAAATGTTTATTAAAAAAATTAATTTTATTTTTTAAAATAATATTTCTTAAAGTTTAAAAAATTAATTTTATTATTTTTTTACAAAAATGAAATACAATCATTATTTGAGAAAATTGTACTTTCAAAACATAAAAGGATTTTACCAAAAAATTAAGTACTTTTTTAGGAATATGTATTGTTTATATAAAATAATTATAATTAAATTTTAAATTTTTTATTAATATTTGTAAAACAAACTTTTCATGTTAGTTCATAATGACCGTGTAAAATTATAATATAAATAGTATATCAATGGTAGTTAGAAATAAATGTTTCATGTAGCACAAGCTATTAAATAAATTAAATTTATTAAAAAAATCCATCAAATATTCGAGTGTTACAATGGTAATAGGATTGTTTAACATAATATAATATTAATAGGTAACAAGGTTTAGTGTAATGAATCAATTTGTTATAGTTTGGAAATTTCTGGAGGGAATTTTAGCTTTTATTTAGTGGACAACTCATTTTGAGGACCGAGAATTAGATGGGGGGATCAAGATATTGAATATATATAAGAATATTTTTTGGATGAGAATTAAGTATTAGGTGGTGAGTTTAGGTATCAAGACAAATATGAGAATAATACCACGGTGTATTGGCATCAGCTGGTTGGTGGGATGTGTAGAAACCTAGCAGGCTGCCTGGGCTCACCAGTGGCTACATAGTGACTATATGGTGGGGATGCTTGGCAATTTTATTTGGGTGAAACCATATATCTTCACACAAATACCCCATTATTTCCCATCCCCTCTTCTCCCCAACCTCATTAAAACCAAGTGATGATAGGTGATCATTTTTTGGTGATTTTATCCCCCTCTCCCTCATTTCTTGGGAATTTGAAATAATGTTCATTTTGGTTGATTCTTATGGGTATGTCTAACGCAATCCTTGAATTAAACCCATGATTTTATTTTTTCACTATTTTTGGAACCCTATTATTAGTAATTTTGGTTTGTCCTCATAGAACGTGTGCAGTGGGATAGATTTATATGACGATTTTTATCAGTCATACTTCATCTTGCTTGAGGTAGGAAGTCTTTACCATCATATGAAATTTGTATAAAACTATATTCCTTGGATTTCATGTGAGTCTGTATGTATCCCTATGAGACTTATTATTTGTATGTTATCATGATATTTTTATGTTTTTATTGATATAGGGAGCTTTTTATAGGAATAGTATGGGTTGTGTGTCTGGGAAAGGGTAAAAATGAGCCCTATACCTAGAATGTGCATTGGGTTGTACATATAGATTTCTGGGCCTGGAATGAGATGTTTAGGATCAGTTGAGGATATGTTTGATGGTATAAATGACAAAGGGGTTTAGGTAGTGAATCCCCTTGATCAAGCATTTTGGAAATGATGGAAGATGGCCATGTGATGAAAATAACGACAGATATGCCCACTTTGGTAAGTAGATCCAAAGGTTTTTTTGGTTCAAAAGGGGATATAATGACTTGAATGGTTGGAATAAGGGTTCATATGGTGAATTCACTTGTACATGTGACATGAACCATTGAGTATGAGGTTTATACTAGTGTATATTGGTAGGGTTTGCTGCTTGGGTAAACATTCTTGGAAAGTTCCATTGTTCTCGATATGAGAAAGAGTGACTTGGGTAATTGATGTTAGGGTTTGGGTGATTTTTTAATTTTATTAAACTATGATGTCAATTTGACCATCACTGAGGTGGTTCAGTTCATTTGTGATGATGGACTTTGTTAGTCAGATTATGGGATGAGGTTGTGGAGGGTTGTTTCCCTTTTCTAGTGCATATTGATGTTATGCTTGTGCATGTGTGTGGCCTCACATGTCTAAATGGGGATGGTTCAGTGTGAATGGAAGGCCTCTTAATAACACTTAATATTTTTTAGTGGGAATAACCTCTATATTTTATAATGTATATATCTTTAAATAATATTTTATAGCTTGTGATACAGGCTACCCCAAGTCCAGATGAACCATAATATAGTATACCGATATAAAATAGAAAATAAATAGACTTGTATGAATATGAATAAATAATTTATGAAAAATTAATTATTTATAAATTTTTAAAATAAATTCATTTGTTATCAATTAATTCAAAAAAATCATTTCAAAATAAAAAAGACGCCTTTTGGAAAAATATCATTATGCGTAATGTATTGTTATATAAAAAAATTAAAATAATCACAATTGGTGAATGAATTTATTGAAATTTATATACTATATATTAAATAATATTTTTTAATATTCATTTAATATTTTTATAAGCATGTGAAAAAATAAACCATGTTTTATTCTGGAAAATGTATTTTTTTCCTAAAAAGAGGGTTTCATCGCATTTTGATAATTTATTTTTCAAAATAATTTACTATATTTCTAGAAATTAAATCTTGAAAAATGGATTACATATTTTGAATTAGGAGGTTTAAATTTGGTAAACATTCCCTTTTTATTTTTTCTTAATATTAATAGTAACCATGGTCAAATTTTTCACCATAGTAAATAGTAAATAAGGTTGATCTAGGTTAAAACAAAGTGACTAGGCCATAGTTTTTATCCTAATTATATTTGGATTAAGTTAATTAGATAATTACAACCTCATTCAAGAAATTTATTTTTTTAATAGAATATTTTCTATGAAAATGACCTATATAATATTTTGAGAAAAGAAAAATACAAAATGTCACTCTCTTACTTTTAAATATATCTTACGTGTTCACATTGTGAAAAAAATGGTGAATGTATATAAATACTAATTTTGAGAATAATTAAATCATATTACTAATGGTGATTTATTTATAATTATTGTGATTAAATAATTACCTTAAATTATTGTGAAATTATAATAATGTATTTATTGAAAAAATAGAAAAATAAAATTAATGATTTTAATTTTTTAAAAATTAATAAAATTGAAAGTTTTATAATGTTCCATGAATTTTTTAGATAAACATAACATATTTTTTATTTGTATAAGAATTATATTTAAATTATAACTTTTTTATTTACGTATTTTATGTCAAATTAAATAAATAGTTTCATAATTGTCCTTAATGATATTTTATAATAATAATATTTCATTTAATTCTTCAAGAATCAAAAAATATATTGAAATAGTAAAATATGGATAATATATGGTCGAAAGAGTTATACCTTGGACATTAATGAACTAATTTTTACCTTATAAGAAAAATTATAGCTCTTTAATAATAAAAAAAGATGTTACCATAGTTAAGGTTGAAATTGGATAACCAACTAGTTAATAAAAATGATCCTGTTTAAAATGGCACCAAAAAATACAAAATATTTATTGGTTAATGGTATTTATAATATATAATATCTTATATTATAAACACCTATCTATTTTGAAGATTTTTTCTAGAGAATGACTTTATTATAGTTTAATATTTTAAGAAATCCAAAGAGTGCCCCTCCCCTAAATTATAAAAGGGTACCCATCGTGTCTCTTCTTTAAATAACTTTGGGAATTATATATTTACCATAAATTGAAAAATCACTTCTGAAATTACTTATCCAAATTTTAGGTGTTCTTTTCTTCCCAAATGAGCAACCATAGAATCCTTAAGAGGCGATCTAAATGAGTTCTTTCAATGAAGGCGTAATCACCTTAAAAAATCAAATTGTTTTTTTACTTATTATTTAAATTATATAAATATATGTTATTTATAATAGATTAATAAATTAATTATTTTAATTTACATAAATGTTGTTATGATTATTAAATCACCATTATCCACCCTCTTTCCCTTCAAATGGTAAGTGAATGTATCGTTGGGGGGTATATATGTTTTACTATCTCCACATAGAGACACTATTCATTTTTCTTCACCATATTTTATTGATTGGTATTATGATTGGTTGAATGTATATATATTATATTTGTGACATAATTATTCTCTTTTAATAATAATATCATATCTAACTTATTACTTTCCAATATGTTAGAAAATGATAACGCTGATCGTGCGTAGATGTGGACCACCACCACCACAAAGTGATGTGATTTGTTTTTTCATTTATGTATTAATTAGATGGTAATAAAGATAGATTTAATGAATATATATATATATATATTATGATATATTTACAATTTTTTAAAGTTTATTTATTACTTACCTTTTATTTTTACTATCTATCAAAAAGTGAAAACAATGTTCATGCATACATATGACCTACAATTTATATGAATGATGTAATTAATTTTTCTATATATAACATATAGGAATTAATATAAAGATAAATAATTAATATATATGATATTTTTTTCATGATTAATATTTTGGATATGATGGAACCATGACATAAGTATAAGGATAAGAACCACCAAACGAAAATTTTATTGAAAACCCGAAACAATTAAAACCTTAAAACATTGATTTTATCAACTAATTATTGATAAAAATGTGTTAAAATGTTACAGAGGGATCATATATGATATTAAAAGTATGTAAATGATTTTTTTATATAATTATAATAAATTTGAATTTATTATATAGAAGGTTAGATTGATTTCAAATCCATTGGAACTCAAGGTAAGGGATTAACATCTCAAATTTTATTCTTTGGGACCCATGTTATGTTATGAACCTATCTTATTTTATGAGGGGTATATACTATCATATGACATGTTATATTATTATTTTCTATATTTAAATGATATTTAACATCACTACCCCTCCCCAAAAACTGTTACCCTCTTGGGCCAACAATGGGAGAAGAGAGATAATGAAACCTGAGTCCCTCCTCCAGTAGCCCTCAGGTTAGAAACAATCATTGAGGGTATAATGAAAACATATATGAAAGGCATTACCCTTTAAGATAATACATGAGAAAGAAAGAGATAAGACGGAAACCAACCAACTCTTTCTCAAACTACAATATAGAATAAACCAAAGATCACATATGTAATGTTATGCAATAACTACTACAACTGAATTAAAAAATAGCAAGTATCAAAAGATAGTAAAATGATAGAGACCATGAAGCCCAAACAGCTCTTGAAAAACCACAAGATAGTAGTAACCATCATAATCTCTAACCATCTCCAACTAACAGGAAAATCAATTTATATAACATATGGTGAGTATAACAGTATACTCAGTAGGATCCTCCCCAAATCCTCTCATGCAAAGTAATGAAAGCATGCTAAAGCATAATGAATGAAAAATTAAAATAATTCTTCACCTAAATAGGTTTAATATGTTCTCAGACTCACCAGGGATACTCTAACCAAGTATCACCTATAAGAGTATATGATATAATAAAAAATGTCAAGGGTACCCTGCTATAAATTCCCCATTAGTTTTCCACTTTTCCCCTATAACTCATGTCCTGAGCATCTCTCTCAAAAAAGGCTAGCCCAAAGACACCTGGGTGAAGCACCACAACCTGCAACTCATGAAAATAACCACTACATCCACATAAGAAAAATTAATCTGATAGATTTCGTGAGCCACCACAACTTGCAAAGCATGTATCATACATTGTGTATTATACCTCAATCCATTACAACCCATACACATAGTAAGGATCCTTAAACCATCACATCATATACACATTACACCTATAGTAGTCCAAAGGAAAATATATCCATAATATATGTATATGAAATAAAAATAATCCATTACATTCCTCTAAACTCATATATGAGGAAAACATACCCCAATTCATACAATTACTAGTAACTACTAAGAGAAGAGTGTGAGGTCAAAGGGGGTAGTCACCATCCATCCTCCCACCAAGATGTTAGAAAAAACATCCCCTAAGGCTCAGAATCCCTACGGTGTCCATCGCCCTAACCGATAGGGTGGAGTAGTGTATAGAAACAAAAAACGTATTGGATATAATATAGCTCACAACCACACTATGGGCACAACCTAGTATCATGATCAACTAGAGATAACGTATCTCAGACTCCCAACTGCCACTACTAAGACTAGATATCCTATAATCACACAACCATTTAAGGAGATACATTATGTTAACTTATACATTTTTATTAGTTTCACTTTATTTTAATGTCACGACCGTCCTCGGGTCCCATGCCGTGACTATCCCAAGCCCGCCTTCCATAGGCCAGGGGCTGGCGACTAGCACCAAAGGTGTAAATCCCGATAACAGGGAAGACATTGCCTTTATAAAATAAAACAAGCACCATAGAGTAATAAAGTGGAAAAAGTAAACACTAAGTACAAGGGAAGTGCTGAAAAGTAAATGGGCCAGAATACAAACCCAAAAGAAAGTACAACTACAACTGAACAAGTAAAACATAAAAGATAACAGCTGGAAGGATGAAAGCGGCTCCTGGGTCATCCTCCTCGGATCCTACCGGAAGGGTAGGTATAGATGGCGCAGCTCCTAGTCGTCCACCACAGATCCTACCTGAAGGGTAGGTACAGATAGCCTCTTCCATGCTCTCATCTGTCAACCTCCTCCGTGTCTCATCTCGTCGTGTAGTCCACCTCCGGGTACCATCCAGCCCTCGAACACTCGACCTCCGTCAGCACTTCCTGTCGTCTGCAACCAACACAACAAGGTGCGGGCATAGCCCATGCAGGGGTGAGTATAACGATACTCAGTAGGGACCCTAAGACCCTCAAGGTCTCACTAAAACCAAGAAGGATAACCACAAAGAAGATCTCAACAAATAACCTCTACATAGGCATATGCCCATACATATACCTAAGTTATCAAGTAACCCATCTCAATCACGAGGAAACACAAGGATTGTGAAATCAATGGATAACAACTACCCAGGTATATGCCCATACATATACCTAAGTTATCAAGTGACCCATCTCAATTATGAGGTAAACACAAAGGTCAAAAGTCTCAGCTAAAACCAGGATTTTCATTATCGAAACCGTAACTGCCGAAGAGCTCTGTCTCTGGAGTGTACAGTGGTCCTGTCAGGACTCCGAGGTACTGCTCACTAACCTAAGACTGCTGAGGTACTCCTCCTGTCGAGTACCGCGGGCCAGCCACACAAACACAGTAGTGCTTCCCGCCGGGGTATGCCACCCAAACACAATAGTACACACCCCCTAGTAGCCTGCAGAGGTACTCTCCGGACGAGTACCACAGGTCTACACTATCACACAGGTAGTGCTCCGTCCGTCATGGGTCTGAACCTTACAAAGTAGTGCTCTGTCCACTGGGCTAGTCGACTCACTCCAAGTCGAGTCGGTCAAGCAGTCGTCAGGTCTCAGTCGGCTACACGGTCTCCGTACTCAGCACGCTCGTCTCTGGGAGGGTCTGCTCCACAAGCTACAGGTCGATACTCCAAGTATCTCAAAGTCCCACTAATAAGTATCTCAAAGGACCTTCTCATCATAGGGGTCTCAACCCAACAGAATGTGCGTCAATCGGACGCCCGATCTGTGAGTTACTAGCCTTTTCGTCCCAGGGGCCCGGTTGGTTTTGTGAGTGAACCAATCCCGGATGTATCTCAACTGTACCTCGAACTCTCGTAGGGTATACTCATAGGGACCGTTTCTCAACGAGATCAACAACGCCGCTGACGGTTCGTCAAACGGAAGTCCTGTCAGAAAGATATCAGCTATCCCGATCCAGGGGCCCGGTTGGATTTTGGGTACAATTCAACCCGGCCACTATCCAATTGTATCCAAAACTCGGGTGAAGTATGCCAAAAGTTCCATCTCATCACGAGGAAAGCAATGAGACAGACGACGCGTCAATCGGACGCCCGATCTGTGAGTTATTGGCTTTTTCGTTCTGGGGTCCAATTGGATTTCGCGAGCGAACCAACCCGACCGCACTCTGACGACATCCAAAACTCGAGCGGAGTAAGCCAAAAGACACGTCTCACTTAGAGGCAACCAACAATGTCGACGCCACGTCAATCGGACGTCCGGTGCTAAAGATATAAGCGTTTCCACTCCGAGGGCCCGGTTGGTTTCGTGTACGAACCAACCCGGACGAACCCAAAGTAATTCGAAACCTTGAGTGTGATATACTGAAATGACCGCCTCGATCCAAGGATCGCATATCCGCTGACGGCACATCGTTCGGAGGCCTGTAGCTCAAGATATGAGCATTTGAAAGGAAAGGTCCGAGTACGGGGGGTCTGGGCCCGGGCCGGCCCGGCCCAGTACCCCCTGGGCCGACCCGAACCGGGTCGACCAGGGCCGACGGCCCGACCCGGCCAGCGGCGCGACCCGGCCGGCGGCGCGACCCAGCAGGCAGCGCGGCGGTGCGGCCAGTGTGGCGGCGCGGCCAGGGCGGCAGCGCGGCCAGCGCGGCCTTTGCACCGCGCACGCGCCAAAGGAGGGGTGTTACCCCTCCTTTAAGAAAACGGAAGCCCCCATTAAGGGGGCCGTGCCTTGTAACACCTGGGGGTGTAACCCCCCCCCCCCCCGTATTTCAGCCAGAAATGGTCAGCCAGCGCGGGGCCGACCGGTTTCTCGCAGCGGGACCCCGTGGTCCCGCGTCTTCCGGTGCCGGCGACAGGGGTTCCGGCCGCCTCCTTCGTGTTCTCCGGCGGCCGGTTTTTCCGGCCTCCACTTCCAAGATGGCCGCGAATCCGTCCGGTATGGCTTGATGGCTCCGTGCCCTTCCGCTGCGGCCCGACTTCTGTCGCGGCCTTGTTCGCAATCCTCGGCGCGGCGCGACGGCACCATTCTTCATCGTGGCCCGCTCCTACCGAGTTTCCTCTCGTTCATGCGCAGTGGAACGGTACAATGTCGTCTTCGCTAATCAAAATGAATAAAAGCAAAGGGGGAGGGGTATTGGACATGTTTGTGCGGACCGATTTCCTCCCGTTATTTCGATAGCAGTTGGCCGAAACGTAAAACGTTTAACCTTCACAATTTTTAATTTAAATAAAAAAAATTGGAACATGGCTGATAGATTTATCATTCATATTCGAAGTAAGGAATCACCAATTTAAAAAAAAGTCGAACCCCTACCATGGGTATAAGCCGATCAGAAGGAGGCGTCGTCGTTCGAGGTTCATCGCGGTATGGCCTCGCGAGGATGACGACGTCGAAGGGGGACTTCGGCGTTCGTTCGACTCGAGGGAAGGTGAAGCCGTCGTCGCTCGCTACCTGATTCCTCTTCCGAGCTTGTTCGTCGATCCGTTGATGATGAAGTGGAAGAAGAATATCCGTTGAAGAGTCTTTCCATGGAAGGGGAAAAATTATGTGGAAGGAAAACGAGTGTTCTTCATCGGAGGTGGCGCGTTCTTCGCGTTCTTCGCGAAGGAGGAGGAGGAGAGGAAAACTCAGCGCAACGCTTCCCAACCCAAAAATAAAATGAGGCTAAGGCCTTATTTTATTGCTTTCCGCCAACGATTTCAAATTTCAAACGACGTAACCCTCACAATTAATTTCAAAGAATTAATTGTAAAACTTCACTGCCCAATTAAATAGAGGCATTAAGAAATTAAGGAAACGCGTCGGTTGACTTCATTTAATAGGGGGTGCAGGTGCGTTACTTAAGAAGAAAAGAAACGGTGGGGTTCGTGTGGGTCCCACCTCAAAAATATCCTACCAACTGGGTAGGATATTGTGAATTGCATTCTATCCGCTTCAACCAAGCCTAAGTAGCTTAAAGTGGTCTTTAAGCGGCTTTAAGTGAAATGAAATAAAATTGTCGTACAACTTTATTTTATTTCTTAACATAAACCCCAAAAATTAAAAAGTACAACCGAGCAAACGCAACTCCAAAAGAGGTGTTTCTAAGAAAATACCGGCGCTGCGATTCAATCGGTGCCCTCAGAATTCAATTCTGAGCAACGGTTCAAAAGCTAGAAACACGTGCTCATTCGTTCACTGAACGTACCTGATCCAAACTTCAGAAAATGATTCCGGGCACACCGGGCCTCAGAATCCGGTGTCGTCTGAAACTACATTCTTGTAAAATCCCAAAGAAATTTTACAAAAAATTTCCCTTGAAATTTCCGGGAACCTCCAGGTGAGAACATGGGAGCGGAAGGCTCTGATGCGTGCTCGGTACCACTTTTGTGACCCTAGTTGGTGTTAAATCTTTACGAGGACGTAAAGACCTATGGTGGGAGTAATGTAAAGACCCAAAAATTTAAAGGAATTTTTTTTCTAAATTTTCTTTGGGATTTTAGAAGAACATAGTTTAAGACGGCACCTGATTTCGAGGCCCGGTGTGCCCGGAATCATTTTCTGAAGTTTGGCTCGGGTACGTTCAGTGAACGAACGAGCGGGTTTTTCTAACTTTTGAACCAGTGCTCGGAATCAAATTCTGAGGGCACCGATGGAATCGCAGTGCTGGTATTTACCTAGAAACGCCTCTTTCGGAGTTGTGTTTTCTCGGTTGTGCTTTTTAATTTTTGGGGTTTAAGT
Organism: Viscum album; assembly: GCA_963277665.1. Classification (NCBI taxonomy): domain Eukaryota; kingdom Viridiplantae; phylum Streptophyta; class Magnoliopsida; order Santalales; family Viscaceae; genus Viscum; species Viscum album. The sequence goes on along the minus strand of OY728131.1, from coordinate 1,219,082,416 downwards.
TAAGAAATAAAATAAAGTAGTACGACAATTTTATTTCATTTTACTTAAAGCCGCTTAAAGACCACTTTAAGCTACTTAAGCTGGGTTGAAGCGGATAGGGTGCAATTCAAAATATCCTACCCACATGGTAGGATATTTGTGAGGTGGGAACCACACGAGCCCCACCGTTTCTTTTCTTCTTAAGTAACGCACCCTCACCCCCTATTAAACGAAGTCAACCGACGCGTTTCCTTAATTTCTTAACGCCTCTATTTAATTGGGCAGTTAAGTTTTACAATTAATTCTTTAAAATTAATTGTGAGGGTTATGTCGTTTGAAATTTGAAATCATTGGAGGAAAGAAATAAAATAAGGCCTTAGCCTCATTTTATTTTTGGGTTGGGAAGCGTTGCGCTGAGTTTTCCTCTACTCCTCCTCCTTCGCGAAGAACGCGAAGAACGCGCCACCTCCGACGAAGAAAGCTCGTTTTCCTTCCACAGAATTTTTCCCCTTCCACGGAAAGACTCTTCAACAGATCTTCTTCTTCCCCTTCATCGTCAATGGATCGCTGAACAAGCTCGGAAGTGGAATCGGGTAGCGAGCGACGACGGCTTCGCCTTCCCTTGAGTCGGACGAACGCCGACGTCCCCCTTCGACGTCGTCATCCTCGCAACGCCATACCGTGACGAACCTCGAATGACAACGCCTCATTCTGATCGGATTATACCCAAGGTATGGGTTCAACTTTTTTTTAAATTGGTGATTCCTTCCTTCAAATATGAAAGATAAATCTATCGGCCATGTTCCAATTTTTTTTATTTAAATTAAAAATTGTGAAGGTTAAACGTTTTATGTTTCGGCCAACTGCTATCGAAATAACGGGAGGGAATCAGTCCGCACAAACACAACCAATACCCCTCCCCCCTTTGATTTTCTTCGTTTTGATTAGCGAAGACGACATTGTACCGTCCCACCGCGCATGAACGAGAGGAAACGCTGTAGGAGCGGGCCACGATGAAGAAACGCGGTGCCGTCGCACCGCGCTGAGGATTGCGAACAAGGCCACGGCCGGAGTTGGGCCGCGGTGGAAGGGTACGACGTTGTCACGCCATACCGGACAGATTAGCAGCCATCTTGGAAGTGGAGGCCGGAAAAACTGGCCACCGGAGAATGCGAAGGAGGCGGCCGGAACCCCGGCCGCCGGCACCAGAAGACGCGGGACCGCAGGGTCCCTCGGCGAGAAACCGGTCGACCCCGCGCTGGCCGGCCGTTTCTGGATGAAATCCGCGGGGGGGGGGGGGGGGGGTTACACCCCCCGGTGTTACAAGGTGCGTCCCCCTTAATGAGGGCCACCGTTTTCTTAAAGGAGGGGTAACACCCCTCCCTTGGCGCGTGCGCGGCGCAAAGGCCGTGCTGGCTGCTCCGCCGTGCCGCCGCCCTGGCCGCACCGCCGCGGTGGCCGCGCCGCCGTGCTGGCCGCCCCGCTGCGCTGCCGGCCGCACCGCACCGCCGGTCTGGTTGGGCCGTCGGCCCCGGTCGACCCGGTTCGGGTCGGCCCAGGGGGTACTGGGTCGGGCCAGCCCGGGCCCAGACCCCCCGTCCTCATACCTTTCCGTTCAAATGCTTATATCATGAGATACGGGCCTCCGAACGACACGCCGTCAGCGGAGATGCAATCCTTGGATCGAGACGGTCGTTTCGGTATATCACACTCATGGTTTCGTATTACTTTGGGTTCAGCCGGGTTGGTTCGTACACGAAACTAACCGGGCCCTCGGAGCGGAAACCCTTATATCTTTAGCACTGGACGTCTGATTGACGTGCCGTCGACTTTGTTTATTTCCTCTAAGTGAGACGGATCTTTTGGCTTACTCCTCTAGAGGTTTGGATGCCGTCAGAGTGCGGTCGGGTTGGTTCGTTCGCGAAATCCAACATGACCCCTGGAACAAAAAAGCCAATAACTCATAGACCGGGCGTCCGATTGACGCGTCGTTTGTCTCGTTGTTTTCCTCTTGATGAGATGGAACTTTTGGCATACTTCGCCCGAGTTTTGGATACAGTAGGATAGTGGTCGGGTTGGATTGTACCCGAAATCCAACCGGGCCCCTGGATCGGGATAACTGATATCTTTCAGACAGGACGTCCGTTTGACGAACCGTCAACGGCGTTGTTGATATCGTTGAGAAACAGTCCCTATGAATATACCCTACGAGAGTTTGGGGTACAGTTGAGATACATCCGGGATTGGTTCGCTCATGAAACCAACCGGGCCCCTGGGACAAAAAGGCTAGTAACTCACAGACCGGGCGTCCGATTGACGCGCCGTCTGTTGCGTTGAGACCCGTATGAAGAGACGGTCCTTTGAGATACCTCTTCATGGGAATTTGAGATACATGGAGTATCAACCTGTAGATCATGGAATAGACCCTCCCAGAGACGAGCGTGCGGAGTACGGAGACCATGTAGCCAACTGAGACCTGACGACTGCTTGACTGACTCGACTTGGAGTGAGTCGACTAGCCCAGTGGACAGAGCACTACTTTGTGAGGTGCAGACCCATGAAGGATGGAGCACTACCTGTGTGACAGTGCAGACCTGTGGTACTCGTCCGAAGAGTACCTCTGCAGGCTACTAGGGGGTGTGCACTACTGTGTTTGGGTGGCATACCCCGGCGGGAAGCACTACTGTGTTTGTGTGGCTGGCCCGCGGTACTCGACAGGAGGAGTACCTCAGTAGTCTTAGGTTAGTGAGAAGTACCTCTGAGTCATGACAGGACCACTGTACAATCCATAGACGGAGCTCTTCGGCAGTTACGGTTTCGATAATGAAAATCCTGGTTTGAGCTGAGACATTTGACCTTTGTGTTTACCTCATGATTGGGATGGGTCACTTGATAACTTAGGTATATGTATGGGCATATACCTGGGTAGTGCTTATCCGTTGATATCACAATCCTTGTGTTTCCTCATGATTGAGATGGGTTACTTGAAAACTTAGGTATATGTATGGGCATATACCTAAGTAGAGGTTATATGTTGAGATCTTCTTTGTGGTTTCCTTGTTGGTTTTAGTGAGACCTTGAGGGTCTTGGGGTCCCTACTGAGTATCGTTATACTCACCCCTGCACGGGCTATGACCGCACCTCATTGTGTTGGTTTCAGACGATGGGCAGTATTGACGGAGGCTGAGTGTTCGAGAACTGGACGGTACCTGGAGGTGGACTACACGACGAGACGAAACACAGAGGAGGTTGATAGATGAGAGTGTGGAGGAGGCTATCTGTACCTACCTTTCAGGTAGGATTCATGGTGGATGACCAGGAGCTGCGCCATCTATACCTACCCTTCAGGTGGGATCCAAGGAGGATGACCCAGGAGCTGCTTCCGTCCTTCCAGCTGTTATCTTTTCTGTTGTACTTGTTCACTTGTAGTTGTACTTTCTTTTGGGATCGTATTCTGGCCCATTTACTTTTCAGCACTTCTCTTGTACTTAGTGTTTACTTTTTCCGCTTTCTTACTCTGTGGTGCTTGTTTTCTTTTATAAAGGCAATGCCTTCCCAGTTATCGGGATTTACGCCTTTGGTGCTAGTCGCCAGCCCCTGGCCAATGGAAGGCAGGCTTGGGGTAGTCACAGAACGGGCCCCGAGGACGGGTCATGACAAATTGGTATCAGAGGAGTTGGTTGTACAGGAGTACTTATAACTCTGATATTTTTTTTCTTTCTATGAAGCAATAGTGTTAAGAGTACCGAGTGTGGTTTTCAGTTCAGGGAGTCCAGTGTTGGTGTGGGCGACTGACGTATCCATACACCAGGACCCTGACAACTGATTTCCGACTTTGTGCATGAAAACACTGATTGCATGTGTGTTTTCAAAGGTTTTCCATTTAAATATCAGCTCAAACCAGGTCAGCTCCCCAGGTATAATTTTTTGACCACATTACCTTGTTTCTTTCAGGATGCCATTTCTCGGACGACCAGCTACAGCCCTGAGGGATGTGTGCACTGACAGCCTGCCGAGAGACGAGGCTTTGATACAGGGCCCTCTTGCAGTTGATGCACCAGCGGTACTACCATACGTTGGGCCACCAACGCCACCAGCCCCAGAAGTAGGCGATGCACGCCACTTGAGTGTGCTGCACGAGTTCCAGCACCAGAGGCATCCCAGGTTCCGGGGAGAGACGGACCCGCAGGCGGCTGAGGATTGGCTGGAGGCTGTGGTGAGAGTCTTCAGGCTAGTGGGGATGCCGAAAAACCTCATGGTGATCTTTGCTGCCAGCCTTCTTTAGGCAGCACCAGGCATGTGGTGGAGCCACTTGTTCCAGTTTTGCGACGGGATGTCCTTCGCATGGGAAGACTTCAATACCTTCTTTAGGGTCGAGTTTGTGCCAGTAGCTCTACACCCTGAGTGTGTACTGGAGCTTCTGCCGCAGGGTTTTCGATCAGTAGCCGAGTCATCTGTGGGCAGTAGACAGATGATGCAGAGGTCCAAGAGGACTAGAGCTAGTCGTACGAGGAGTAGGAAGTGTTACGAATGCGGCATGAAGGGTCACCTGGCATGTGGCTGTCTGACTCCTCGTACAGATGATCCGCAGGCTTTGGAGGAGCCACCGAGGCAGAAGCAGCGACGGGTGCTTGAGCAACAGCCGAGCAGTGGACAAGTCAGTAGAGCTCCGGGAGCAGGTGGATATGAGAGGAACTAGTGGATACGTCCCTTGTACTTATAGTTCCATGTTGTTGTTGTATTCGTGTCTTTGTACTATGAGCTGCAATAAAATGTAAAGACATGGAAATTTTCCTTGAAATTTCTAGGTCTTTACAGTTAATTAATTATTTAACCATCAATTAACCATTATCAATGTCTACATTACATTTCATTATAATTTTAACAAAGATCCATTCACTCCAAGCATAACCAAACTAAGTCTATGGTTTCTTAGAAATACCACCCCAGCATTGCATACCAGAAAGTTCCAAACCCATGGGTTAAATATAATTTATTCATTTATTTAATAGAATTACCATTTTTCTATATTTATTGGTATTATAAGACACAATTGTAAGCTACCAAACACATGTGGCTCAACGCGGTGAGTATATGTGCAACTCATCACGTTTTTTCCACCTATAGAAGGAGTATAGAACCATCCATCCTTGAGAATATAAACATGTAACGAACATGGAATAACCCATGTGTCTTTTACTATTTTGGAAGGAGAACAAGTAAATCATCTGCCTTAAGTAAGGGGAAAGTAATGTAGGTAAACAAATAATATATTCAATAAGAATTCAACATCCATGTCAATAAGTAAGCCCGAATTCAACCGATTCCATCATCTTTGGTGCCCCCCAACCCCCACATGCATAAACCAATGAATCTCTCCACTATAGGTGTCAACATAAACCACAACCACCAGGCCTCCCTACTCCACATACCAAAACAACCATCCAGGATCAACCATCCTGGGCTTATGTCAGATCTGGTATTCCCTGCCCCCAAAACTACAAGTCTCATATCCATAACACATCACAGAATGTAGGAAAAACATATAAATGAGATATCAACCCCAAAGAATAAGTCACTTGGCCTTAATAAGAAATTGGTTAACTCAGACCCCATAATACATTACATTTATCAAACAACCAGTTCTTTATTCCATCGTGAATTAACTGATTCATTATTCAAGTTCCAACATTAGGAAACCTAAGAAACAATCTATCACATCTATAAAAAATAATCAACCAAATAATTTGACATGACTTTAATACTTTTATCAACAAGAATCAAACTTATTTTTCTTCATCAAACAATTTAGTTAAACATTCATATCTACATCAATTTTATTTTCATCAAATTACAACACCAACCAGATTCATTCTGATGACTATTTAATCTTAAGAAAATTAATTATCAATTAATTTCATCTTTACGTTATTTACAAATTTCCATAAAGAACAACATGATAAAAAAAGAAAGCATAGATATCACACTATCTAGTAAATCAAGAGGCAAAATTTTTTCATGGTATAAAGTAATAACATATGATCAATACCAATTATTTAATATAATTCAAATAACTATTATGTTGATTTCATATTGAACTAAAGGGATAAATCATCCTATATCTATGTTTGCAAATAAATAAAAATAGAAGCAATGAATATCATACCATAAAACGTTTTAGACTTTATTTTCATGAGAATAGACAACAAAAAAGATCAGGATCACTTCTCCTACCACGACTGCATCCACACAAGAATGCCACTACACAACTACACCAGCCAAAAACTGAGAGAGATCTATTAGAAACATTGAGAACACATTCTATCACATGGAAAATAGAAATGGGTGGAAATATATTGAGCAACCCAAAAAAATAGAGGTTTAACATACCTTATAACAAAGATGGATCGACACTTCCTGACTGGACCAAAATAGTGGTCCACATGCAGTAGGAAAAACTCCAAGGGAAGACTATCCAAGGATTTTATTTTGATTGTAGGACTCCTCTGAGGGGAAGACATCTGGGAGTCACTTACCAAGGAAAAACAAGATGTATTGAATGGAAGGAAGTCCCTTGTCTTAGAATAATTAGATCCAAGACTTGGGGAATAAGAAATTGGTTTGAATTGTCATTAAAGTTGGATCTCAAAAAAACTATGTGGTTTGACCACGTAAAAGCAACCATACCCTTAATAAAATTTATATAGGTGTTTTGGACATTGAATCAACCTTAAATCCCTTAAAATAAGTCTTGGAATGTATTTTAATTCAAATAAAATGTTAAAGGTGTTAAACTACAGGATACTAGAAACACAATTCACAAAAAATTATTGGAAATGACTCACCATTGGGAGAGTCATCATTGAAAGTCATTGGTGGATGAAATATCGGTGGATGAGTCATCTTCGTGAGTCACTATTGGTGAGTTATCGGTATGAGTCACCATTGGTGAGCTACCAGTGGGAGTCACCATGGGTGAGCTGCCAGTGAGAGTCACCATTGGTGAGCTACCAGTGCGAGTCACCAGTGGAGATCTACCAGTGTGAGTCACTATTGGTGAGATACTAGTGTGACTCACTATTAAAACACACCATCAGTACTCACCATCCTGAACTACCATCAACGACCTACTATTCCTAAAATTCCATTGGAAAAATTGTATTTTTGGTAAACTCTTGAAATGAGTAACTAATACCTCCTAGAATAAATCAACCACCAGATTTTAACAAACGAATGGAGCAGAGAGGTCTAGGCCATTACATTAGATACCTATCAGACTATTATTTTCCTCGATAATACCAAACCAATCTAAAGTGGAAATAGAAAAATGGTTATCTGAACATCCACCCCATGAGATACCACTCAAGGATCTCACCGCCACATGAGCTTAACCGCTTCATAAAAGGAACAACACAAAACCACATAACAACTAAAACCATCTACTAAAAACTATCCTAAGGGAGATTCCTCTCAAAAGAGATGAATCCATAATAAGAAACAAGAGAAAGACATCTCATAAATGAAAGGGACTACAACTACCAAGTGAACAATGTTATAAGAGAAGACCTAAACATCAAATGACTAGGGGTACTCATCACATATCTACAAATCACGTTCCCATGTACTCTCCTCCATGCGATCGTGCCACCACAAGAAGCAAACCAAGGGGATAAGACACCCACGTAACACCTTCTCCTTGTGGTCCTAGATCTCTATAGGCCTATCCTCAAAGGTCACATCATTTTCAACATCGATCTCACCCCAATCAATGTCATAAGATTTGTCATGAAGATAATGAAAGAGATATGACACATGGAAAACATAATGTATCCAGATAATCTACAGGGTAATTTCTACCTGATACGCCATGAATCCAACACAAGACAACACCTTGAAAGACCCAGAAAACATGGAAGAATGCTTACTCCCATGAACAAACCTTCCCCGCCCACGATGGGAAGTATCCTTTGGAAACACTTGATCGACAACATAAAACTCCATTGGTCTCATACTATGATTGACATAGGACATATAATGATATTCAGATGCCTCATCTATTTAAAATCACCTAAACCATCTATGTCATAGTCTATACCAGTTCTGGCCTAATAATTGCTGACTCTCAGATCCCAGTCCAACAAAATAAGGAATGGTAAGGTCATCCATGAAAGGATTCAAATGGTTCCATAGTGATGGTGAGTGGAAACTATTTTTTTAAGAGAACTATACCAAGGGTAGGTTCCTCATCCATGAAATAGAAAAATCTATGACACAAGGGAGAAATTTGTCTCCAAGAGTATGGATGGTCCGTTTTGTCTGACCTTCCATCTGTGGATGAAACGAAGTGATAAGGCATAACTGAGAACCTAAAGAATCTTAGAGACCTATCCACACCCCGGAGGTTAAACAAAGCTCTTGATCATAAATTATCATCCTTGGGACTCTCTGGAGTCTCACAACCTCCTCTAGATACTGCCTTGACAAAACCTCTACTGATCTCAACTCCTTGATCGCTATAAAGTGAGATGATTTCATAAAATGATCCACTGCTACCCATATATCAACATAGGCTCACTGAACATGGGGTAAACTAGTAACTAAGTCCATCATGGTATCCCCCAACTTCCACTAAGGAACATATAATGACTAGAGATACCTAATGGGAACACGGTGATCAACCTTCACCTTCTGGTAGACCAAACATTGAGACACAAAGTCCACATCCACACACTTAAACCCAATTCTCCAAAGTTGACTCCTAAAATCATGGTACATTTTTTTCATGCCAGGATGTACCTATAATGGATAAATATGAAACTCTCTTAGAACCATATCATGCATCACCAAAAGAGAAAAAACCATTCCATAAAACAACACCTAGGGTTGCTCATCCTCCAACCAACCATTAGGGGCCTCTCCAAAAACTACTCGGTCTCTCTAGACTTCCACCTCAATATCCCCCAACTAGGACTCTTCTACCTGCTGCACTAGATATGACTACACCATCATTTAAAAAGACAACCTATGCCCCCCAAATTCTCCCTTATAAATATTTAATGATGAAAACTCTTCCATTACTCTTCAGGAATCACATGATTCAGGCACTGCATCACTACATAACTTCCTACTCAGCGCATCGACTATAAAATTCCCCTTTCTAGGAGTAGATGAAATTTTAAAGTCGCAATGTTGTAATAACTCCATCCACCAATGCCTTCACAAGTTTAAGTCATGATGAGACAAAATGTTCCTTAGGATCTTATGATCAGTGAAGCCCAAAAAAAACTCTCCAATGAGTTAATGTCTCTATAAATCCATGGAAAACGGAACTGCATCCAACTCAAGATCATGGGGGTCATAGTTACATTTGTGGGGAAGAAACTTACAAGACCCATAATAAACGAATGATCACAGATACATCAAAAAATATCCTAACTCTAGATGTGAAGAATCACAACAATCCTCAAACTGAACTTCTTCTACTAGAAGAAAAAGAACCAAAGCACTAACCAACATCCCCTTTAGATACTCAAACGATTCTTGACATTGATCAGTCCACATGAATGCCTAATATTTTCTGGTCAACACTTTTAGAGGAGTTTCAATCTGAGATAAATAAGTTAGGAACCTTCTATAATATCCTGCAAGAGCAAGGAAAATGCACACCTCTTCCACTATATTGGGGGGATTACAAAGACATAAATGATTCTATCTTTGATATATCCACAGATACTCTCTACTGGGAAACAACATGACCAAAGAAAAATACTTTTTAAGCCCAAAACTTACACTTATATAACTTTCAATATAGCCAATGATGATGAAGAACTGCCAAAATTGCACAGAGATACTATGAATTCTCCTCATCGAATTAAGAGTACACAAGGATGTCTTCGACAAAAACCACCACAAAAATATCCTAAAACTCATAGAACACAACAATAATCAACCCCATGAACATTTCAAGAGCATTCATTACGACTGATGACATCAAAAAAACTACTAATGCCCATGAAGATAATGGCAAGAAGTCTTCAGGATATCCCAATACTTCACATACATATGATGATATCCTAACTATAAATCGATCTTTAAGAAATAACTTTTACCCTTTAGTCAATCAAATAAATCCTCAATCCATGGATGTGGATAATAGTTCTTCACCATCACTCAGTTTATGAAGTAATAATTGACACACAACTGCAAACTGTTGTCAGCCTTATTTACAAACAAATATGATACACCCCATGGTGACACCCTTGGTTGAAAAAAATCGCACTGCAAATAAACATCAAGCTATATTCATAGATCCCATAACTTATAATTTTCAATCCTATATGAAGACATCAAAATAGGAGGTATGATTGGATGTAGTTCGATCCCGAACTCGATATCTAATCAAAGAGATAATGATACAACCTCTTCTAGAAAGACATCAGGGTACTCTTCCATGAACCTGGGAAACTATGACTACTGAACCTTTGATGAAATTTGAATCAGATCATCCATCAATGATGATAAGGAAGAAACACACCCCTTACCCATCAAGGGTCTTTCTCGCGAACAAACACTGCAGGATCACCATCGACATCGAAGAACACATCATTCCTCTTGAAGCAATCCACAATAGCCTACATTGAATAAAACAAATCCCTGTTAAAAATGACATCATATTGTTGTATTTTTAAACATAGAAAATCGCACCAAGAGTGATGCTACCACAACACTAGTTCATAGTCTCTACATTCTTCATGAAATTAAGCTCATCCTCTAACTGGTGTAGTCAGCGCCAAGGGAACTAGATGCCTATCTACCTCAAGTCCCAAGGCATGGACATGGGTAGGTGATATGAAATTGTGTCTCACTCTTGGATCAAACAAGTTATTCACCCAAGTAGAAAACATGAAAATTGTACCTCAAATATAATCTGGATCACCTGGCTCTGGAAACGCTAAAGAATGAAGCTATCCACGACCTACTCCACATCCCCACTAACCTTGATGAAGACCACATCTATAGAAATAATATTCTATATGAGGATTGGGAGCATCCCGGGGCTATCCATATCCAACCCCATATGATCTTTGCTGATCCAAAGCTATTGAAACCTGTTGTTTTTTCCTCTACTAGAACTACCTCAATGGAGGCACCTGAAGCGGAACACCTAATGCATGCTGAATTCTCAAATTTTTTTGAAATTCTCGTTACTGATGACCTAAAAATCCATAAGAAAAACAAGTTCCTGATCCCTTAGAATAGACCTAGGAATTTTTGCCCCCAGAGAAACAAGACATTGAGGGCTTGGACCTACCCCCGGCCAAACGTAAACTTTTCTTCCCTAAAAACTGGGAACCCTGGACCATAGTTGTACTTCATGAGGAAACCTGGAAACTCCCTTCTCATGATGATACAATTTTGGATAACGTTCTCTCAATAACCTATACCCTCACCAGCACCTCAAGATACATTTTAAGCATAAAAAAGTAACCTGGAAGAGGATCTCTAGATGAAAATCCTCCTCTAAATGCCTCACCTTGGCCTCCTTATCTAGCAATAGGTATAAAGAATATTGTATAAGGTTACTGAAATAGATCCTAAAATCTTTCACATTAGATCCACCCTACCAAAGTGTAAGTAGTTCCTAGATACAATCATACTTCATGGTCGAAGAAAGAAACTCAACTCTAAACTGGTCTCGAAACTCTTATCAAGAGACTACCGACTACTTGCAATCACCATCAAACAAGAACCACCACTGCCTCACTGCCCCATGCAACATCGTCACAACTAACAATACCCAGTGATCCTTCTGAAAACATATCAAACTAATGGCAATCTCAACCTCATACAACCATTATTTCATGACTATATCTGAAACAAAGTCCTTATACTTATGTAGTCTCTGGCACTAAAAGTCTTGGAGTATCCTATTCCAAGTGTCATTTTCATTAACCTCAAGTCTACGGTGATCTGATGGAGCAACCTTTTGAACATATTCTATGTGAACATGATGAGGACATTGAACTGGAGTCATACCTACAAAATAAAAAAGATTTATAGCTCTCAAACCATGAATATGGAAGACTTTAACATTAATGAATTATTTTCTATTAATCATTTTAGTTTAAACTATCCCATGGTTTATCCATTCAAACATAGGTGAAAATAACAATGATGCATGTTCAGTTTTTCCCATGTTTAGTCAAACATTTATAACTCTGATCTATTCTATGAAAAATAAATTGTTCTTCCAACTCTTCCAAACTAATTTTTATTGAATAAAAACAATGTAAACATAGACAAAGGTTTTGATAAGGGTCATATTCATTCTATATTGTAATCTTGATGAACTTTTTAACTCTATTTTTATACTCCCTTGTCAAATGATTAGAACACATCCACTTTAGATCCATATATATCCTATTAATTTCATAAAATATCCATTTTTCATAATAAAAAATAAATACACAAAAGATATTCATTATAAAAGGTAAAAGTTATAGATAATTATAATAAGGGAAACCCAAGATTTGATTGTTTCATAGAATTTTAGTATTCTTTAAAAAAATGGGTAATTGAATTTAAGAAATTTTTTTTCTCCATTGTGGTAGGTGTTATCCTATTAATTTATCCAAAGGTGAAAGTCATAGAAAATTTCCATCCTCATCAACTTCATATCCTGAATAATTATTATTGTATTTTATTATTTGAGACTCATCTACCTTCTCTTGTGAACTTGAACCTATGTTTTTTGATCAACTATAAGAATTAGTCATCCATGGGATGAATTATGCTCAAAATAGTTCAAAAAACATAAAATATATGGGGGAAAAGTCTTAGGAAACAAATTGAAATAGTAACTATTTGGGAGATAAAGCTAATAAAGATGACAGTTGTACTCCATTATGTTCACTAACAGAGTTAATGCCTCCCATTTGTGAGAATTAAACCACTGGAACTAGTTATCAACTCATAGCCTACTAAAGATTATATTTTTTGGGAACACATAGCTTTTTTATGATTCAAGGGGTATCAGAGGGGACATGTTATGATATATGAATCCTTGGGAACTATATAATGACTATTTTTGTAAATTAAATCTCACTATTAATACTTTCAATCCTCTAACTATGACTAGTAATATCTCTATTAAAATGATCCATCAAGTCCTTAATAAATCCCATAAACAAACGAAAACATAATATTGGAAATTATTTAGTAATTCAGACCCAAATATGATAAAAAGAATAATAAAATCTCATTACATAAACTATGAGATATAACAATTTATTGATAAATTTTTTTGATAAATAAAGATTTATTTCATATACCTGGATGTTAATTAGAGATTCCTAGGGGTTGAATAAATACATATAGACCTAGAATGATGAATACCTAAAAATATTTTCTACTAATTTTTCCAACATACAGATAATTTGATAACCTCCATTCTGTTTTTTGGAACAAGTGATGTAACAACTAATGGAATTTTTATATTTAGTATTAATGGTATATCAAATATTATTAATCTATATAACTTCTATTAATAATTATTTTCACCTTAATAGCTGATATTTTATTAAATGAAGATACTTTATAGACTCTGTAAATCTTCTATGGTTCTTGAATACACCACTTTATAACTATACTAATAAAGAATAATATACAATAATAAAATGAAACATTTGTTAGAAAAATAAATAAATCAATACAACCAAATAAAAAATTTAATAAATATGTCACATTATAATGGATCAATACAAAATGTGGAGTAATTAAAAAATAATATACATGTAGATAGTATTACATAAAGAATATGTAATATTGGGAAATTCTAAAACATCCCATGAGGTTACTCTAGATATACTTGGGTTGGAACCACAAATAAGCATGCTGATGTGTTACTATGTTTATAACCTAATAGATACCAACAAATATCCTACCTTTTTTGACCCCCATATGGAATTTGATACAAGTGGGGACCCATAAAATCAAATTTAGACTAAATTGTAACTATATCTCATCCCTCACTAAGATGAATATGATCCCTATTATGATAAAAATGGAAGGGGTGGTCTTATTTTCAAAAAAACATATCAACCATCAATAAAAATGAACCAAAAATGTATATTCAAACATCCTCCTGACACCCATCAATAAAATCATATATTTAAAAGAAATAAATCTCACCTCATAGAAACTAATACTGACATCTTCCATAGATTGTGATAACATTTTATAAAAACCATTTCCCAAAAACAAAATATCCATAACACTTGATTCCCCTAATAATTTTCAATTAAAAACATATTTGTTTCAATATTATTAAAAATAACTAAGTAAGAATCAAATTAATTTTAAAAAGTTCAAAAAATGCCTCAAAGTCATACCTTAAAAAAACACATTAACAGTCTCTTTTGGAATGCATTCTGGAAACCAATGAAAAAAATTATCATCTTCTTTATTAAATGACTCTTATATATATTTCATATGAATAAAAACTTACATATATACATGAAATAATGTGTTAATATATATATATAGATTTCAAAATGAATATATATACATGGATGTTCATATAGAATATCAAGAAAAAACACAGAGATAAAATTCAATACACTTAACATAAAATAAAAATCTTGGTGTAATACTACTAAAGCTTCAAAATAGAAAAATCCCAAACAAACCATATCTCAATTTCAAGAAATCAATACATGAAATCTAGTTCCATTTATTAAATAAAACCCTATAGGTATCATTTAAAAAAACATTTTGTGTGCACTATTTCCATGGAAGGAAGTTCAAAACATTTGAATATAATATGATTTAAGGATGAAACTAGTATGTGGAATTTTTAATACACTACAAGGCATCATGAAAATCACTTAAAGGGTCAATACAAAACCAAAATCATAGAAACCCCCAAAAATAAATTCGCTATAGAGGGGAAATTAGTTATGGATAATCAATAACAAGAGTTGATGAACAAAAAACAAAAATAGATATTTTCAAACTAGCAATCAATGAGTGAGGAGAAGAAAAAATAATATACATTGGATTATAGCTTTGAATCATCTGAGAGAATGTAAAGATATCACCAAACCTCAGATTCATTCATGCTTTGGATTTATTTGACCATTGAATCATTCGATCCTTGGAATTATTCGAGCCTCAATTTAAGTGTTGATTTGAGCTTAGACTCGATGAGGAGGAGCACTGACAATAGGTGTCTTCTAGGTAAAGATTCAGATATCATGATTTCTTAGTGTTCTTTAAATAGACTTGGGACACATTTATCATCACTTCCAAAAAAGAGCTAATAAATATTTTTCCAATCAACACTAAATTGATAATCACTGATAAAGATTCTTTTTAGAAACATTTCTTTATCACTGATAAATATAGAGCTTTATCAGCACTAAAAAAGAACTAATGAGAACCATATTTATCAGACCAAAAGTTTTATCTCTGATAAAATGCATCTTTATCGGTGTTAAAACTGTATCACTAATAAAGGATTTATAATTTTAATTATAAATAAATTTTTTTAAAAAAAATTTATATTTAATTATATATATAGTTAAAAAATATATATAAATATTAATATATTAAATATATTCATTAATTAAATATACTTATTATAGTTTTATATCTATTTAAATATATAAATATTTATTTATAGTTATATAAATACTTTAAAAAATAATATTTATATATTTATATCATTTTATATATTTTATAAAATTATATATTTATATAAAAAATAAATAGAAATAGAAATATAGTTAATATATTGATTATTTTAAAAAATTAGTATAATTTTATAATTATTTTATTTATAATTATATAAATACATTTTTAAAAAATAATTTTTATTTATTTATAATTAAAATATATAAATGTATATACATAGTAAATATAAATTTATAAATATATCCATTTATAAATATATATTTACAAATATGCTTTTTAACATTATTACTGAATATTTAATCTTAAGTGAATGGTGTTAAAAATGAGTGAAATTGAATAATTAAAAATGAGTACAATTTAACATTATTGAAAACATAGAAATGTTTTATTAACTAAAAATAAATTATTAAAAAACACGGATATATATTAAAATAAAGATGAATAAATATTGAAAATATTAAAACCTAGTGAATAAATAAATATAAATAAAAAACAGAAAATGATTAAGTTCCGAACAAATAAACGAAATATATATAAAATATTAAAAATGAAATAATACCTAACTGTAATAAAATAAAAAATTAATAAAATTTAACAATTAAAGAAATAATATATTAAATGTATAATGTTATAATGAAACTTAAAAAATACAAACGTTTTTATAGATAGCATAAATATTATGTGTATGTTTTCAATAAACGATTTCATTAATTATGTAAATATCTATTTTTGTGAACTATATATAAAAATGAATTAATTATGTATTTGTAAGTGAAATAAAAATAATAGATGTTTGATATATATATTTTAAATTAAAGAATCAAATGACATTCAATTATGTCCATTAATAGATGCAATTAGTGAGTATTTTTAATTCATATTAATTTTTAATTATAAACCATTCTTCATTAAATATTTGACTTATTTAATGTAAAACATAAATATTTTTTATTGTATAAATAATATTTAGGAAATATTATATACATTCATATATATATATATATATATTTAATATATACTTCTTTATTAATATTTATAATACTTATACATATGATAAATTTATTAATTTTTTATCAATAATTATTTAATTAATAAATTGTTTAATATTTTTCTTAGTTTACTTATTTTGAATTATTATTTGTTTAATTATTTCATTCTATATATATGTATATTTAAAATATAATATTTATTAATATTTATAATTAATATATAGAATATTAAATTTAATCATTTTTATTAATAATTATATTATTAATAAATTTTTAATATTTATTTCAACAAAATCATATTTATTTTTTTATTTAATTATTTAATTTTATTCTAGACCTTTATCATTGCTAAAAAAGTGCTATTAAAGGATCCCTTTATCAGTGTTAAAAATAAAGTGATGATAAATGATACTTCTTATCAGCACTAAAAATAATGCACTGATAAAGGGTACCTTTTAACCGCATTAAAAAAAGCATTGATAATGGTTACCCTTTATTTAGTGCTAATAGAAATAAAATGTTAAATGGTATGTTTTATCAATTCTAAAAAAAGTACTGATAAAAGGTACCATTTTTTAGTGCTTTTTGCTAGCACTGATAAAGGAAAACACTATTAAAGGACTATTTTGTAGTAGTGAGATCAATGATATGCAAGGTATGGTTCTCAAGTGCTATTATCATGATATCATACCCTTATTCTCCTATTATGCTGAAGTAATAGTTTATATCTCTATTGTTTACCGTTATAGAGAATTTGAGATCACCCTTTAATATATTTTCTTTCCCCAGGTTATAAAGATTGGTATAATGTATGATATATCTAAGAAGGGCGCTAGATATAAAGAAATTAGTGAATATAATGTAGTTCCCTTATGAACCATTTGTTTATTTATCCATGTTTTTGAGGAAACTAGACCTCTATGATTTTGGTGTGGATCATTATGTTATGTAATGAATAAGCTTCTATTAAGATTTTATGTTTACATATAAAAATTATATGTAGCTATAAAGTGTATGAAATCCCTACTGTCACTTTTATGTAGATATATTTGTTGGATTTTTTATACCCTTGAGTTATAGGCATTTTGGGATGAAAATAGTGAAATTTGGGGACTTTTTCAAAGTTTCACAGTTAAGGTGAACAATTTGTATAACCATGCATCATGTGAACCCTTTGAAAGAGAAGATTTTCATGGTTACTAAATAGTTTGTTTAACTGTGTGGGTAAACCATTAAACCCACTTTAATTGGTGTATTTTTTTATTCTGGGTTCTTTCTATTTGGGTACACTCCCTTCGACTTCCTATTCCATTTCCCCGAACTAGGTGTCTTTTATGGTCTTCTCTCCCACTACAAAGCTCCTAAAAAATGATTTTGAAGATGTATCTTAATGATTATTCACTCTTTTCCAAAGGTTAAATATTCCCTATCAATATTTATTGGTTTTATATAATTTTTTTCTCTTCTTCTCTAACCAGACATGTATTATTTTCGTGCCTTTTGTTATGCTGAATTGGATATTTTTATTTCAATGGGTTTTTATCCCTCCCATGAGTTCCATTATAGTGGATTTCATCAAAGGGTAAATGTTTCCACAACTTGAGGTAGGTACTTCCAATTAATATCATTCTTTTTAGGTTTTCCATGAATTCTTGATACTTTAAATGTGTTTTAGATTTAAATTAATGATATATTTGATATCTGGTTTGTATTTTTCAATTGTTTTCTATGCTGTGGTGGGTTTTACATTAGTAAAAGTGGGTGATTTTCTAAGTGTAATATAACTTGGTTTTGAAATGGTTTTTACACATTCTTCATATTTTAAAAAATACCAAATATGGGTTTCTTTTCAAAATGAACTTGTTCTTTGGGATCTTGGAAAAATGAGGTTTTCAATGTGGGATCCTTTTTTTATTTAAAGTGATTTCTTGTTAAATTGGGTGATTTGGTTTTGAAAGGTGTAAATGAAATATCCCTTCACTTATTTGGTTGTGATTGGATGTTTTTATAATTTTTTTTTGAATGGAGTTTGAATTGAAAATTATTTTAAAATGGTATTACCAAATTCACATGTTACATGTGGTGGTCTGTATGGAAATTGTGATGTGATGTTGATTGTGCCCTTGTTGACCCCCATTGTATTGTTGATGATGTTGTGCTATCTATGTGATGGATTCATTGTTATGTGATTAATGTTGTGCTCATGGGTGGGTGATATTATTAAGAATAGAATGGGAGAGGGGATATACAAGATTATGGTTTAACCCTTTAGATATTTGTTATTTTCATGTGGTGACATTGGTTACTCATGGCCCACCTCCATTATTATTACATGGAGAATCCAAGGCTACTAAGTTGTAAGTAGTAGGTAATTGTTTGGATAGTTAATTTTTAACATTTCCTAGTCCCCCTAATTTCTATATAACACCTAGATTAGGGGATTTTCATTAAGGATGATTCTTAGAGTGATTCAATTAATAGACATGTGACTGTTAACCTGCTAGTAGTAGGTCCACATATATGTAACTTGTACTATCCTTTTTACCCCATGGTGTTTCTTCATGCTATTTATCTATGTTATTCCACATTTTTATATATTGTAATTTTTATTGATTAATGATTTTAGGGATTTTCTGGATGTTTTGATCCTCTTGTAGGTTTTTCAAATTGCTGACTAGTTTTATTCCATTCAATTATTGGAATTTTTTGACCTCTTATGGTTGTGGTTTCTATATTTTTTAACTTTTTTACTTACCTTTAAATTATGTGTGTAGAATATTTTAAAGAAAAAATGGAAAATTATTTTTAAGAGGTTTCTTGGTTCAAATACTTTTGAAATGTCTTAAACCATGGGTCTGTTTGTTTCCAAACGTGTGGTGTTTTAAAGAGAAATGGTTGTTTAATTTATGAATTGTCATGTGTTTGTTAAAACCATATTTGGCACATTTTGTAAACCTTGTTCTTTGATAAATTACATGTTGTATGTTTGTTTATTCATATACCATGAAAATAAAATGAAAACCCTTTTTGATTAATTAACTTTCAAACATAATTTTTTGGTTTCTTTTACAAAAGGAATTAATTGGAATAATGGTGGTATTTTACTCATTTCATCTCACACCCTACATACTCACATTGCTGGATATTTAGTATTAATTTTTATATAGGTTTGTTCTATTATTTTATTTTAGGTTAGTTTCTTGTTTTATCTTCCTTGTGAAGTGAATTTTTATTGGGATCATAGTGGCGACTTGTATGTTTCATAGATATAATGATATATCTTTAGATTTTGGGAACCAGTTGGCTTGAGTTTTGGGTATCGACTATTTGGTCTCTCATTTTCTTTTCATTTAGCTTCCTTTATAGTTTTTAATCTTGTGTTTAAATCTATTTTATATGAGATATCTAATGGACTGTATTTGTTTTACATGTTTGAATATTTTTTGTTTTGATTTTGAGGGAAAACCCATTCTCAACATTTCTATTTGATACCCTTGATGCCTATCGTCAACCTGAGGGGATCAGGGACACCTCTCTGGTATGCGGTGGGTTAGCTCGAAAATACAATGGATGTATATACTATGTTTGTTTGTTATTAAATCATACTATAGAAACCCTCTCTATTATTTGGGGCGTGTATGGGTATTTGGAGACTAATACTATTTTTGTGGATCATGTGGAATTTGTGGTCAAGGGCTTGGACACCTATTTGTTTCACTTCTCCTTGAGTTTACATGGGTATATCATGCTTGAGTATTGATATTGAGTTAAAATTGGGCTGTATTGATGGATTTTCAATGTGTTAAGATGATATTGAGATCCCCTTTGAGTGGATCGGTGATTTCAGGGGTCATATAGAGTTTTGGAGTTGAAAATTATAAATATAATAGGGTTTTATGGTTAGCATACAGGGTATGCTAACCCGTGCGGTGCCTATGCGACATGGTTTTATAACCATGGCAGTTCCTGTTATGTGGTTGGCACATGGTTTACCATCCCATGTGTCCAAACTATGCACAGTGAAATTACTATTCTAGAATTTTTCTTTTCCCTCCATTTCTTATTAAATTGATTCAAATTGAGCATTCCATTGGTATATTATTTTTTATGGTAGTTTTTAATTGTAATTTTATGGAAAGTATCATGATGAATATTATATGATTTGATATGTGTGTTGGTGTGCTTGTTTTTTCCCTTAGGGACTTTATTTTGTGAAGTGTAAAATTGGTTGTTGAAATGGAAATAATTTTTTTTAAAACAATTTTTAGTTTTTTAAAAATCAGGTGTATTTTATTTTTAAACTCGTCAAATGAAAATGTTTTGAGTGAAAAAATTTTTTAGTTCAAAAATTGTATTTTAAAGAAAATATAATTCATAAAGTGGGTGTTTTAAGAATTGGTTTATGAATATGTTTTCCTTGACATGGTTGATTTAAAATAGGAGTGTTTAAATTATTCTGGAATGGAGTGTGATATTTCCCTATTTATGAAAATTTATGTGGTTATTTTGAAAAGTAATGGGGTTGAAGCTTGGTTTAAATTATATTTGAGATTAGTGGGTCTCAATAATGGGTTGATGTTTGAAAGAATTTTGGGGGAATATTTTTTAGATTTTAAAGTGGATTTTCAAATTGGTTTGAAATTTGTTTTAATATGAAGTTTTGAAAAGGTAATTTTCTTGGTAACATTAGTTATGGGAAAACATGTGTTGTATGAGGGGCATGAGTGGTTGGGATCATGTATTGTGTTGGTTTTTAAGTATAACTCATAGAATTATTAAGGAAAGGGGGAGTATTGTTCCTAAGAGTTATTTTTTAATGGTTTCATTCCATTTTTTTATTTGAACTTCTATATTCATGATTCCACCCAAACTTCTAGTATATTTTTTGAATCTATTGAGGCATATTGGTGAATTATACATTATTATGTTATGGTATTCATAACAGGTTTTCATTGAATTAGGGGTAAGTTTCACAAGTGCCTTGAGTGCTCGGTAGTTTTAAAATCCCCTAGTGTTAAGGTTTTACCCTTACATGTTTTGTAGTTTAGTTTTTAAATGGAGCTTAACCTTTTTTGGGTCGTGAAATGAAAAAGGAGTTGTGGTTTTCAACATCCAAATTTCTTCCTTGGGTGATCAAGTGAAAATTTAAAGTTCCTTGTACTTTGGAAATTATTGGATTTTTTTTAAAAAAATATTTTGATACCTTATAATATTTTAACACTTATTAGGTCATGTTTTGAAAATTTTAATGGTTTTTAATCCACATATGGGTTTAATTGAAAATTCATGGCCATTGAAAATGTTCTTATTTGGATTTTTGAAAAGTCATTTTGGAAGATGTTTTTCAAAAAAAATTATGATATTGGTTTTGAACGAATCTCTTGAGCTGGGAATTCAACCACCGAAAAGTTCAAATTTTTCGGTTTTCATAAATGGAATTTGTGAGTGCTGTTTTAATTTATTTTGAAATTGGATTGTCAAAATGTATTGAAAAGTGGTTTGGAAAAGTGATGCATTTTTATATGAATTGTTTTATAGGAAAACGTTTTGAAAGTGTCTGAAATTAGTATTTGTCGGTGACATGTTTTATTTTGTGAAGCATTCCTCTTTTGGTTTTTTTCAAAAGTTTTTTGTCGCAGAGAAATGTTTTTTAAATTGGTTGGTTATTTAAACCAAATGGTATATGTTTTTAAAATTCTTGGGCATGTTTTGGATTTTGAATTATTGAGGTTTCTGTTCTTACCCCCAAGCTTTTGGGATTCCATGGGTTTTGCTCTTGAGTGCTTGCCTTATTGCTCAGTTGACCATTTCTAAGACTCTAGTGTTTTATTCTATCTTTACTTGTATTAAAAAGTGTTTTTTATGAGGTGGGAATAAGATGCCTTTGAGTTGGTATTGGGGTAATTATGACAGATGCGACCTTCAAGCCTTGAAGCACTTGATATTTCTAGTTTTTATGGGGTTCACCATGTGATGGTGTTTTATATTAGGTTCCTAGATTACCCATAGTGCATGGTGACCTGGTAGAAGATCCCATATCATTTCTCATTGCAAAATGCCTTGAATGTTATCCCTTAAAGAGGTGAGTGTTGTGCATGTTGATGGATCAACATTATGGGTGTGGAGTCATTTGATGCTGGAATTCCTTTGAATATGTGAATATTTTTCTTAGGTTTTATTTAGAACAATCTTGTAAATGATTACATATTGTCGAGGAATTCATTAAAGGAGTTCTCATAGTGACAAAATTTAGGAGATTTCAAAAAAGTAGGTAGACCCATGCCCATTCTCCATTTCCTTTTGGGTCTTGTACTAGTGAGTGTGGTTTGGTTTTGATTGGAGACATTGGTAATCATTATAGATTTTGTTTTTTGGTTTTGATGAATAATTATTTCATAGGAGTTCCTTTATAGGGACCTATATCATGGTTCATCGTCTAACATGCCTCTCTTTATTGAGGGTTGGTTGTGAATTGTTTTTTTTACTTCCATCTTAACTTGGAATTTCTAAGGAGTATAAAGTGTCATGGTGGGAAGTTTGTTACACCCCAAGTGATAATTTTATTCCAGGGGGGGTATTTGTTAGATAGTGTATCCCCTCGAGTTAAATGTCTTTTGGGATGAAAATGGTGAAATTTGGGGAATTTTTCTAGTTTGCATGTTTAAGAATCATTGTTAGTTTAACCATGCAGTATATGTAAAAAAACCATGCACCCATTGAAAATGGTGATATGTATTGTTACAACATAGTTTCATTAAGCATGTGGTTAAACCATAAAAAAACACATGAAGATGGGTATTTTTTATTTTTGGGTATTTTTTAATTGGGTTTTCTCCCTTGGGTTCCCCCACACAATTTCCCCTAGCCTAGGAACCTTTAATGGGATTAACTCCCTCATTATAGCTACTCCAGGGTTATATTGATGTGGTTTCTTGTTGATTCTAACCGGTTAAAAATTTAAAATCTTCCCTCTACTTTTCATTTGGTTTTATCCCTTTTCCTATTATCCTCTCAACCAAATGGTCATTATTAGATGATTTTTATGCCTAGGGATGTACTAAATTGGATTTTTTTTGGATTTGTAACCCCTCCTTTGAGTTTCATTTATGTGGATTTAATTGAAGGAAACATGATTACACAACTTTATGTAGGGTTTCACTATTAATTTTCCTTTTATTTAAGAGTTTCATGAATTATTTATTATTTAAATGTGTTTTATATTTAATGTAATTTTGTATATGACAGCTAGTTTGGATTCGTCAAAGGTTCTCCCTTATTGGGTGGGTTTTCCTCTAGACAACATGGGTGATTTGATTAGTGTAATGAAACATGGTCTTGAAAAAGTGTTTTATACATTTTCATGTTTTATAAAAAAATGGTGAATTTATTTATGAAATTCACATGTTTTTTAGGATCTAGGGAAAATGGGGTTTTCAATGTGGGACCCTTTTTGTGTTCGAAGGGGCTCATTATTTTGAATAGTGGTTTATTTTTATAAAGTGAAAACATAACATACCTTGACTTATTTGTTTGTCCATGGATGTGTTTATTATTTATTTTGGAATTGTGTTAGAATTATAAATTTATTTAAAAAGGTATCTCCAAATTCATATGATATAAGTAAAGGACTAGTTGGAACACGTGATGTAATATTGATTAAACCCTTGTTGACCTTCCTTGGGTTGTTGATGACATTTTACATTCCATGTAGTGGAAGCTTTTTTATGTTATTCTTTTTTTTTTCATGGGTTGGGACTATTATTAAGGGTAGTACGAGAGGTGGGATGTATGCAACTGTTGTGTTCACCCAAGGGGCTTTGTTATTGTCATGTGGTGACATTGGTTACTCCTGGTCCACCTCCATTATTATTGAATGGGGAAAATGAGGCTATTATGTGTGAAGTAGTGTGGAATTGTTAATATTGTTGAGATTTATAATTGACTAGTCCAACCTAGTTGTATATAACACCTAGATAGTGGGATTTTCACTGAGGAGACTACAAATAGTGTTTCAGTTTCCATATGTGGGACCATTAACTTTTCGATAGTATGTCCAACTATATATGTCTTGTGATACCTCATTATTCATCATTTTTAAGCCTCATGTTACATATCTTTGTTATGTCTATTGTTTATATATTGGAATATGTATTTTTACTTATTGTATATATTTTTTATGTGTTGATCCTCTTGTGATTTAGTCATGTTGTTGAATAGTTTTATTCGGTCTATTTATTGGAATTATTTATGACCACATATAATTGTGGTTTCTATATTATTAACTTTGTTTCCTTACTTAACTTTGAATTGGGTGTGTAAATAATTTAAAAGAAAAAAATGGTAAAATGGTTTTCATGATGTTTCTTGGTTGGAATTATTTTTAAATGTCTAATACTATATGTGGGTTTATTTCCAATAGTGTGGTATTTTAATGTGAAATGGTTGATTTTTTAGGAATTATCAGGGGTTTGGTAAAAAAATATTTTCCATGTATTAGAAACCTTATTATTTGGGAAAGCGAATGTTGTGTGTTTAGTTTATTCCTATATCATGAAAAGAAAATTAAAAACTATTTTATTTACATTACTTTCAAACTAGTAGTTTTAATTTCTTTTATAAAAGGAATGATTTGGACTCATGGTGTTATCCTACTGATTTTGTCCCACACCCTACATACTCATGTTGGTGGGTATGTACTCTTCATGATTTGTGAATGTTTCATCCAGTATCTTCTCTTGGGTTGGATTTCGATGCCGTATTCTTCAGGAAATGGATAGTTTTTTCAGATTATGGTGGTGAATTCTGTGTCACATGGTGATGGTGATTGTCCGTTTGGTTTTAGAGAACAAGTCAAATCCTTTTTTGGCCATCGACCTCTTTTGCCATTCATTTTTTTTCTTTAAGATTCTATTGTAGTTATTTAATCTTTTAGTAAATGATTGTTTATATGAGATATCTCTTGGAATGAATTTTTTATCATGTTTATATTTTTTTGTTTGGATTTTGTGGGTGAAACCATCACCAATGGTTATTTTTGATACCCTTGTTGATTTTCGTCAGCCTAAAGATATCAGGGACACCCCTCAAGTATGTGCGAGGTCAGTTCAAGAAATACAATGGATGGATGTACTAGGTTGGTTCATTATATAGTGTGTATGTTGGGATCCCAATAACCCTTGGGATGGGCCGATGAGATGATTAGGCCTCCCAATAACCCTTGGGATCATTTAATGTGATTGATTGGCCTCTATAGTACTTGTGGGGATGGTCCGATGTGAATTATTTACGTCCCTAATATTTTTGGTAAAGGGTTGGGGTACCTGATGAGTCTCTGAAATATGATTAGGAATAGGGAATGAGTTACCTGTGGTGATGTGTTATAATAGATTTTTCTTCTGGTTATGAGTCGATGCATGCCAGGCTAGTGTTTGTAGAGGTCTGGTTTGCACCCGATGACCCAACATGATGTATGTTCATTTACATTTTTTTCTGTAATCAAATTCACATTTATATGACCAGATGGATTTATGATAAGGAAAAATTTATGGTGAACTACTAGGTTGAAAGAAACACCCTGAATGAGCATATTGGTGTGCATACATCCTTTGTTTGAAAGGAATTTAGATGAAGAAAGTGGACTTATCCATGAAGGTTGTGTAGGTGGAGCAAGTATTTGAGGAGATGTTTTCATAGAATCTACAATATTTTTGGAGATAACTCTATTATTTTTTAATATATATTTATCATAAGTGGAGAACTACTGATTTTTTGTCAGGTATTATATGAAATATTGTATATAATGGGTTGTTATTTTCATCATTTTGACAATTATTTTCAATGTTTACTCTAATCACATATTTTGTTGTTGTATTATCTCATATGGATACTTATTAACTAGGGAATAGTCTCACCATGTTCCCACTTATTCCCTTTCCACTAACCAAAATCCACTTTCATATGGGGAGGTAAACATGAGGTTATGTGATGCCCCCAATGATTGGAATAGGTGATATGGGATGAGGTTTTACAAAATGGTATCATATATTAATTTTATTTCATATCACTATTTAGTAAAGGTAGACACGAGAAATTATGTTGTTATGAACTAGTATAGAACTCACACCTAGGTGAAGAAAACCAATGTATGAGGGAGAGGATAAGTTACTATGGATAAGAATTAATATTCTAATTGTTCATGTTTATAGTTGACTGATTTCACCTTGAGTGATGCACATGATTTCTGGTCAAAAATATTTTAATGCATATAGTTTATTGGATTCTTTTTTGGATAGATTGGAAAGAGTGGGTGAGTTCATGCATCATGTATAGGCATGTAGTTTTATATGTCATGTGATTTTTTCTTATTTTTTATAATGGTTTAAAATAATTATATTCAATAATAATATAGTTGATGATTCCAAAATAAATTTTTGGAGACTTTTAATTATTCTAACCTAATAGTGTTATGGTTTTGTTACGTATATGTGATTATGACTAAAATATAGGCATTGGGGACTAATAATTATGGCTTGAGTGGGCAAGTAATTTTTTGTGTATGTTCCTTGGAATGTTTATTGTTCACTTTTTCAAATGTTTTTGAAAATGGGAAATTAACACAACATTATAGATTTTAAATTAATATCAAGGAATTTTTGTTTTGGAAGGTGTTTTTGAATTCAAATTGGATATGGAATTTTTTTTATGGATTTTTTGAAATGAAATTAGGATTTTAATGGGTAATTTGACTATTTTGTTTTTGATTTGGCTAAAATCCTGGATTTTAAGAAATTATTTTATGTAGGAAAATGTTTGGGTTTTCTAGAGTGATTTTAAATGGAAAGGGAATTTGTATTTGAATAGTTTCCAAATGGTTTCAAATATTTTGTCTTCAAAATGTGGTTTGAAATTGGATTTCAAAAGGTAGAACTGGTATTTTCATTCAAGTAATGACTTTATTAAGGCTCATTTAGCACATTTTAATTAGATTTTCATGATGTTAGTGTGAGACCCCTTGAAAGAATCTTTCTTATTGGTATTGATGTATATCATGGAGAAAAGGGAATTTTTTGTTTGTTCTTGGTGAAAATGGTGGTGTTTGGTAATTGTGGTTGGTGAGTAGCCTCCATGAGGGAATGTTCTTCGAGGTGGTTGTCTAGTTTGGGCCTATTGTGATGGTTAGTGATGAACCCTTTGAAGGATATGATTGGATTGTGATGTGCCATGTTATTGATTTGTGGATCTCTCAAGAGTGACTTGAGAGGGGTTTTGGGTAAAAACGTGTTTGTGTGATCCTTGAGTTAGACGTGGACTGTCTATTTGTTTGGATAATTGGGTATTGTTTTGGGTAGAGACATGTGATTTAGATGGGTTGTTGTAGGTTATGAAATAAAATTATTGATATGGGTACCTATAGGTGATAGAATTATATTAGTGATGTATGATGATGGTTTCACATGAAAACCATTTATTATATACTAGATTAGAGTATTATTTTCTTCACAAGACTCAAGAGGGTGTGAGTGGGTTGTTCTCATTTACTTGGGAAATATTGAGTGGGTTTTTTATGAAATTAGTTGTGTTGTAGTTTGGGAATTTGATTGTTGAGACCATTTTGATATGATTCAAATTAAACATGGGATATAAAATATTGATTTGGATAAGTGATGCTTCCGTTTTATGATGTGTGAGATTAGTGTGAGTTTTATTGCCTCAAGAGTAGCTCAAAAGTGAGTTTTGGAAATTATATTGGTTATCAGTTGAGATGTTATTTCCTATAGTGGTTCATGAAATTAACCAAGTACCTAGGAGATGAAAAGGATACTGGTAGGATTTAAAGGAGTATTAGTATGGTCGGGGGGTGGGGGGGGTTGAATTGTGGTTTCATCTTGGAAAACAAGGATTAGACTTCGAGATAGGTGAGGATATTTTTATTTTGTGGATTTACATAAGCCATATGAGATGTGGTAATCTAGAATCATGATGAGAGGTGGTATTTATAGAGAAGCATGCAGGAATGCCTTGGGGATTTTAGTTTCAATGTTCTGGGAAATTTGGTTTTTAGTAGGTTCCTTAGAAAATGACCTCAGAGTTAGTAGTTGGAATTAGAATACAGTGGTGGTGATTAGTTTCATAAAGAGAATTGGGTATGGTTGGAATTGTATCTGTTGGGTACTACCTTGTTCAAATACCTTGGAAGTAGAAGATTTTCTTGTTTTTAAACCTCTATGGTGTGAGTTTTTATAGAGGAGTGTGGTGTCATGATCCAGGGGTGAGTTAGATTGGAGAAAAATTAGTGATCATGAGTGGATCATGAATGTTAAATGAGTCATCTTAGGAAATGATCATGGAGTTGAAATAAGAGTTAGGTTTGGACTTTGGTGTTATTGTTAAGAATTTTTGTAATGCTTGAGTGTTAAGGGATCATGATCTAGAAGTGGTGGTATATCAATGGGTGAGGCTAAGTGCCTTTGGTTAAAGTCATCAAATTAAAGAATTACTAGTATTATTGAATAGAAATAGATGTGGTGAGGTGGAGACCACATTGGTAATTTCATTTATGACTTGTTAACATTGGTTGATAATTGAACCAAGGTCCTTATACAAAATATATTATGTCCACAGTTGGTGTTTGGAGTTGTGAAACCATAGTTTATTAATCATTTTGAGATGAAACAAAGGGTTTTATCATGTTATATCCATGGAAATACCATTATTAGAGGTAATATGGTTGATACTAAACATTTTACAAGATTTTTTTGTATAAATATTAGGATATGTGATATTGAGGTCAAATAAAATATTGGTACTTTCTATCCAGTTTTGGAAGTGTGTTGTGGTTGATGTTTGGTGATGCAGGTGGTGGAATCTAGTGATTCTGGTGGTTAGTGGGTTTTGGGTAAAGTATTATGAGGTTGTTAGGTTGTAATGAAAGAAATAAGGGTCATTGAACATGAATAGAATCCATTAAAATTCATGGATGTGATCATGTGTAGGAAGCATTATATGTGCATGTGGGTTCCATTCTTCAGTAGACATTGAGGTGAGTTATACTAGTTGTCTAGTGATGATGAAGTTTCTTGGATCATGCATGGAGTGATGTGTAGGTGAACCTAACCATGTGAAAAGGAAGGTTATGGTGTTAGGGTAATTTAAACATCCATTTTAACTAATAAATGTGATATTCCCATGTGCGGTCATCGAAATTGACTAATGGGTATGGTCTAGTGGTATTTGAAAGTTGAAAGAGACTCAGACCATTGGGAAAGCTCAATGATGATAGATAGTATTATTATTGTGACTTATGGATGCATACCAGACATGAGTGTAGGTTTATTAGTGATATGTGGTATTTGAGGAAGGTATCTCTTACCAAGATCACCAATATAGTGTTATAGACTAGAGATGAGGATAGGGATACAAGGAAGGGTAGTCCCTCTCATTCAAATTTGTGATCGTGATGACATATCCTGGAGGTGGGATTAACATGGGAGATGAATGTAAAATTGAGTGGTTGGGTTGTTTGGGAGAGACCCCTATATATAATTATTGGGGTCTTGAAGTCTTTACTGGGGGAGGTTATAAAAAATCATGTTTTTATTGGTAGGAAATATTTTGATGGAATTTGAGATTTCATTTGGTGGATAACTCATTTTGATGATTGAGACATAGACTGGGGGCTTGAGATTATTAACATATTTAACAAGTGTTTTTGGATGGGACTCAAGGATAGGATGGAACCCCATGGTATTAGAAAAACCATTGGATTAAGGCCAAGATATATGGGATACTAAAATAGCCATCGACTAGCTAGTAGGATGAGCAGTGGACCAATAGACTGCATGGGCTCAACGGTAGCTACCCAATAGTAAACCAGTGGTTCTGCTAGAATATTTTTATTGGGGGACACCCCATATTTTCACTCTAGGACCCTTTTATTTTACCACCTTTCTAATCCTCGAACCTTATTCAAGATATGTAGTGAAGGTAGATCTTTCCTGGGTGATTTTACGCAACTCTCCCTCATTTATTAGTCATTTCAAGTGTCATTCATCATGATTGATTTCTATAAGAAAGTATATCCCCATCATTGAATTAAAACCCAATTTCTATTTATTTTCCATTTATGTAACCCTAATATGATTAACATAGGGTTTTAATCATGGAACCAATGATACATGCTCGATTCAAGAAGTGATTATTGGCTATTGGGCTCCATCATTCTTGAGGTAGGAAGTATGTACAATTTTGAGGAATTTGTATAAAATATCATGCCTTATATTTCATGTATATGTTTACATAAACAATTGACATCTATGATTTGTATGTTAGTGTGATCATTTGCAGTCTGTATTGACATAGTTCTCTCCTTAGAGGGGATATACAGGTTGAGTTCCATTAAAATGTGGAAAAAATCCTTTCACTGAGAATGTGTTTATGGCTATTTGCATAAGAATTTAGGATTGAAAGGATATTTTCAGTCTTAGTTCAGGATAAGGTGGATTTGATAGATTCAATAGGTGTTTAGGTATAAAAACCATTAATGCTTACACTTTGGAAATGAAGGATGAGGGCCATGTGCCGATGATAATGGTAGAGATATCCTCTTTGATAAATGGACTCAGAAGGTATTGTTTGGGTTTATAAGGGGATAAAATTATTTGGATAATTTGAATAGGGGTTTGGGTGGTGAATTACATAGGATGTGTGACACGAATTAGTGTGTGGGAGTTTGGTACCATGGTATTTGGGTATGTGTTTTTTCTTGGGTAAATGAGATTGGAAAGTGCCATTGGGCTCTAGATGAGTTTGAATGACTTGGGTAAATAATGTAAAGGCATTGGTGTTGTTATACTTGGCTTAAATTTTGATTTGAGGATAAACAAAATTGAGATTTTTTAGTACATTTTTTATGATTTACTTCATGTGTGAGATGATGGGATGCGGATTTAATGGGTTGTTTTCCCTTTCTTGTTCACATTGATGCTTATATTTATGCATATATGTGGACTCAATTTTCTGTGTGAGGATGGGTCTGTGTGAATAAATTTTCTCAAAAGAACCCTTGGGATGAAAAAATGTGTATTATGGTCCTCTCAAGGACCCTTTGGATGGATTTTTGAGATTATTAGTCTTCCTATGAACCCTCAGGATTGGACGGTATGATTTATTAACCATTCCAAGACCCATGGAGATGGGCCAATGTGCATGATTGATCTCCCATGAGTCTTCAAATATGGGTTTCAACACATGATGATGAAATTACTTTTGATCAGTCATGTGACATGGGATACATGTGCTGATAGGTTCTGATAGAAATTACTTCTAGCTATGAGATCAAGTAGGTATATTCGTGGTTCATGGTGGCCTAATTAATGCATGATGACCCATAAGGTTATATGTTTATTTATGTTTATTTTTCATCATCACATACAATTTTATATGACCCAATAAATTTATTACAAGGATGCATTTCTAGAGACCTACCGAGTTTATACTCACACCCTATATGGGAATCATGGTGCACATGAAGCCTTTATTGGTAAGGAATTTATATAAGGGAAGCCACCCTGTAAAGGGTAGTTGTGCAGAAGGAGTAGTGTGGTTGAGGTGATTCCAGGATATACTATAGAAATTTTTTGGTGATTCATATTTATTTATTTTATATATAGATTTTCCATGGGTGGGGAACTCTCATGACTATGATATTAGGTATTGTATAAAATATGTTCAATATGGTTTGGTATTATTATTTATTATGCATTTATTTCTACTATTTTCTTTAATCACCACTTTGATTATTATGTACCATAATTTGGATACCTATTGCTGAGAGAATAATATACATGTGTTCCTACATTGGTCCTCACTACTAGTCGGTGGCCTCTTGTGTATGAGGATTCATGTAAGAGGTTATGAGACAATACCCTAGATTTGACTTAGTGATCTGGGTTGGGGAGTTACATTTATTTTTTTGATTTACTATAATATATAACTTTCTCTTAGTTTTGTATAGAATCCTGAAATTTGGTGCTAGAGAAGGGTCTATACATCCAATCGTATGTAAATTATTGAATACAGATGATGTAGATGATTTAATCCTTCTCAAGGTATTTAATTCACTTCTCAAGTGTATTTTTATTAATCTGACACTTGAATTTAGTCTTGATGTTACTATTTAGAATGGAATTTGATATAAATTGTAGATAAAATTAATGAAATGCAATATTTTTTATTAATTCATTAGATTATATGTGAGTTTCTACTTTTATTATGTGATTATTTTTTATATAATAATCATTCCCTCTGATTAAATGAGATAATGTAAGAAACCAGTATTCAATATTCAAGATAATATTAATTTATAAGTTAATGTATTGATAATTTAACTACATTTTCTGAATTTAATAAATAAATGAGTCCTTTTTCTGAATAATATCCATTTTTAGTCAATAATAATATGTAGAAATTATTATATGATATTATGAATATGTAAATAATTTTTTAAATTATGAAATATAGTTTAGAGTTGAAATTATACTTCCATTATTGAAAATTATAAAAAAGTGTTTTTATATGTTGTTAATGTGAATAAATATTTTTTTATTTTAAATAATGGTATGATATTTTAATAGGGGATACAAATGGGGCATGTACACGAAGTTTTACATGATAAATATGCTATGTCAGCCTACTATAAATTAATTAGTAAAAATAACAAGTATTTTTTGGAATTATTGAAATTATCCATGAATTAATACAATGTTTATAAATATTTTTATAATCTAATAACATGAAAATATGTATTAATTGTAATAATATAATGTTATCATCTTGAAAAAACATTATATATTATTAAAAAAGTGTTAAAGTGATTAACTCACATTTTCTAGTCCTTTATGAAAAATTTTAACTCAAAATTATGAATTGAAAAATTTAAAGCTATGAAAGAAACATTTGATGGAATTTAAAAGATGTTAATTATTTAGTTAATTTTGAAAATAACGTTATTGATTTATAAATTGGGCTAAATGAGTGGCATTATGTTATGTAATAATTTTAATGAATGGGAAGTGAAATAAGAAAATTAGGAAAGATATAAACGAGAATATGATTTCTGAATTACTATGAAAAAAATACAAGATAAAATGGTTTTGAATGTTTTGTTATTCATTGAGTTTGTAAAATAATGAAAATTTTTTGGGTAAATGAATAGAGATTTTAGCATGGGTTTTCAGGTTAATAAAGGGTTAAATGATCTATGAAGAATATTATAAATAATTTCACGATTTTGAAATTATACGGGATTTCGAGCTTATATATTGAAATAAATAAATAAACGTTTATTATATAACATGTGTGTAGAAAATTGTACAGAAACTAAGAAAAAAATGTGCATGTGTGATTAATAAAAGCTATTTTACTGACAAATGGTTAAAAGGAATATGTGAAACGATAAAATTATTATGTTATACTTGTATGATGATGGAATTATTATATTATCATTTTATAAGGATGAGATTCTTGAGTTATAATTTTAAAATTATGGAATTGTTTATATTTTAAATATATGAAGATAAAATGTTTATGTTATCATTATATGATAATTTACTACTTATGTTAACATTTTATAATAATAATAAGATTGTATAAAATTGGGTATTACAATATTTTTATAGTAATTATATCACATGTGAATATATTTATGTTTTTTTGAAATGACATGAATTAAATTATTTTTAGGTAAATAATTGAGTTATGATTTTGCATAACCATGTGTTTGGTTGAGTTAAAGTTTAATACTTTTTTGGATATTATTTTGGTTTATTCCATGAGTTTGAATATTCATTTATTTTGTTTAAAGGAGTGATATTCAATGAGTTGAGTAATTCCCTAGTTTTGGATATATGATTATTTTTCCATGGGATGTGAAATTTTATTATTTTGGACATATTGAAAATATTACATAACATTGTAATGTCATGAATTTAACTATGATATAAATTTCTTCATATGTTTGTAAATAATTTATGCATATAGAGACATTAAATTTATTCTTGTTTCAGATTAAGAGTATAAATAACAATGTAAAGATTTCTTTGGGAAAATTAGAAATGTTTGATGTGTATTTATTTTGGATGTTAAATTCACAAAAAATAAAGATACAAATATGATCATGTTAGGAACCTAGTGTTTTTGGGATCTCTAGTGGTATGTCATTGGAATTCATTTCTCACACCATGTATGTTTACAACTTTTGATTATGTAGCTATACTTTTCTTTATAAAGGTATGGGTAGGGACCCTATGTAATTGGGATATGTAGTCCATGATGAACATGATGATTTTAGAGGTGATTAGATGAGTTTATATTGGATATTTCTACATTTTTTTTTGTTATTTTAGTTTTATTGTTTTATAATACATGTTTTTACTTCATGATTAATATATTATTTATATTTATGAAATACTGGACAACGTTGGGAATATTTTAGAGTTATATTTTTTAATTATCATTATTTGTTTCCAAAGTGTTATGAAATAATCAAATTTTTTTGTTTTTTTTGTGATTTCATATTAGAGGGTAAATTACTCCCAAATCAATTCTCAAAACCCTTATTAACATCAAAAATACATGGAATCCCATTTTATTCCATTTGGAATTTCACCTGAGTGTTACATTCATCTTAGGATGGGATGTTAGAATGTTTTATAAGATCATTTTTATTTATATGATTTCAATATTTGGGAAAATGGTAAAAGAGAGACTGGTTGTTTAGAATTAAATGAAATCTATGCTTGTGTTACTAGTAGGGACAACCATATTGTAATTCTAAATCTTCAAGGAAGTATGGGATTAAGTTCATTGATTTTCATCTGCTATGATTTAATTATTTTCAAGTAAAATAAATTCATGGGATTATTATATTAACAAATATTTTTTGTGAATAGTAAGGTATACTTGAAACATTTTGATTTGTGGAGACCTAACATATGCATAAATTCATGTGATTTGTTATTGAGTGGGATTTTATATGATAAAATATTTTTGTAAACTATTTTAATTATTAATTAACAAATTAGTATTTATATTAATAGGTTATTAAAAATTCACTAGCTAACCAAAATCTATGAGATGGTCATGATGACTAGGTTTGATTATTTTAGATTATTGACTATTTTGTACTTATATGTTATTGGTCACATATGAAAATGAACTAACATATATTGACTTAAGGAATATGTAATGATACATAATGATAATTAAAATTTAGTAATTGATTTACATTTTAATTTAATGTGTCATTTTTATTCTTTTGATTACTATGTATATAAGAGGAAGATAATGAGTGGAAATTTTAGAAATGGGACTCATTTAATTATAAATCATGGGAATATCTGATATATGCATGATATAAAAAACATTTAAGGGATTTTTTCTAGTAATTGTGCACTTGATTGATTCTTTATTACTGTGATTTATTTAGTTATATTTAAAATAGTGTAAAATAATGACGATTATTTGATTGGGATGGTGTTAATAAGGGTTATATTCAATAATAACATAATTAGTATATTTTGTGGTCAAATTAAAATTATTATTATTTTAACATAACGTGACCCACCAGGCTCCCACTTGAGCTGATAATAAGCTGAGAGTGCCAACCCCAGCATATATCTAATATTATAGGTGCTTAAAATTCATACCAAAATGCATAATACTCATGGGAGTACTTATCCTATATTAACCTATAATAAAAAAATTGAATCTATAAAACCAAATATAAATCCCACAACCACTATATTCATGTATATATAAACAAATTAAGTATATAAAATTGCATGTATGACAAACAAATATATGGTACAATGACACTAAATTAAAACATAGAATGTAATGATATTCTAGATAATATAACAATGCTTCATTATTGTGGGATATGGGAAATAAATTCCACACTATAAGAACTCATAGGAAGAAAATAAAAGAAATAACTATCTCTGTCATACACCACTATACGTCACTTTGCATCAACTCTACCTGCTCCACTAGGACCATGTCATCCAAAGTGACAACCAAAATATGAACCATATACATGGAAACAACACACATGGGAACAAATCTTGGGAAGTAGTGACTATAAACACACCCAGTGGGATACATTAGATACAAAAAGTAAATATAAAGAACTAAATAATATTTGAAACTATATATTATGGGGAACATGGATGAGAAAAGGATATATATGATCAGAAGTCAAGACAACCAATGAGATAAGAATCAAGTAATAAAAACTTAACACATAGAAGGATCATATCACATAAGAAATCTAGAGATACCCAAAGTATCAAAAGTCACATAATACCCAAAGTCACCAACTATGTTTTTTTTTTCAAAATCTATAAGGGAAAAAAGTAATCATATCAGGAAAAAAGATATTTAACATACAAATAAATCCTCATCCTAACAATAAATACTTAATAACCTCCATTCCACCTCTCTATAATCATACATGGGTTCTGGTACCTCATTGAAGCATTAAAGTCATTCAAGGGAAACCTATACTCTATTAAGGACCCATTCTCCATAGTGGGGTATATACATCGATTTAGTGGGTTACTAGTTCTATATGTGGAGGACCAAAAACCCATCAATGAGGGGGTCACCTACTATAATCTATGATAGAAGGACCCATGAACTATAATTGGTATTCCCTTGGGGGGTTACCGACCTTGTGTTGCTCTAATTACATCACCTAATCTTTTCATCATCATCTTTATAAGTTAAGGAACCTGATTTACTTAAACAATTTTAAAAAATACCCAATAAATAAATAGATATTCAATATTTGTTTTTATATTTAAAAAATCATAATGTAATATATGTGTGTCCAATTCTGATATCTGAAGGAGAAATATAAGAAAATCCAATGTTAGTATAGTACATGACCTGTATTATTCAATATATAATGTGTATGAATCAAAAGTATATTGGAATAGGATTATTTAGTTCAAATCATTAGGATCAAACCAAAATAGAATTTCCAATAGTATACATTGTATGTGGAACACACTATTTCATTTGATCATATGTTTAATTACACATCAAATAATAATGCCTAGATACAAGAAATTTACTCATGTGTACATGAATGTGTTCTTCCACAAAAATGTTCATATAGGATCAATCAACATGGAATATATAGTTTTTTAGATAGCAGGTGGGACCTTCAAAACACTTGGTTATGTGTTCCAAATACAGATAGTGTTTTCATCTAAATATATATGGAATGTTATCAAATTTTATATAGATTGTGACTCTCAGAAGTTAGTTAGTGTGTAAAAAAGAGTTTTGTATCATGATATTGATGTTATAAAATAAATTTACACTAAACCACACAATATAATGGTCTAGATGATTAGTTTATGTTTATATTTGGTACATTCTCATGTTAAATATCTTGAAATACACAACATGTGACCCCAGGTGACACCATGTGTACTGTTTATATCCCCAAAATTTCCATGGTCACCGTGAAATACACATTATATACCTTTTAATTACATATCATTTGATATTTATATCCCACAAAATCTCTAGTTCTATATGGGGTGTGGCATACATTTTGTGTTATCGAGAGGACTGTGCATTATATAGTTAGAATAAAAAGACCTAGAATATTATCCTATATGATTTTCAGTACCCTTCCTACTTGATATACTTGTCACCAAAACCGTAAAATGATTTTATATTCAAAACATCATCTACTATTTGTCTATAACATTTCAAAGTAATCAGAATGAACTAAATTACACTGCCATTATTTCATGTGAACTCCTTATATACACCACCTTGAAATTCACCCATATACATCCATCACTACTATCCCTTCAGACTGTCCCTATCTCACCATCACAATCACCCAATGTTGAACCAATGGAAATGAAAAAGTATTATTATTGAAAAACAATGTGAAATGGGCAGAATAATAAAACATTGGTTTCTAGGAGTATTCATAACTATCCAAGGATTCACCAGTAATTAAATAATCCTTATAACATAGGAAATAATAAAATTTTCAATGAAAACAATATTACAAATAAGATGTTTCATTATAAATGATGATGTAAAACAATTCCTTAATTATACCATTCACACATTATCAAATAACTTTTTAGTTTTAATTATAAATTAAATTCCACCAAACATAAATTCTCAAAGATAATTTCAATGTCATGATTATGTTTTATTCATTAATCATAAATATTTTGTTAGTTGACAATAAAATAAATAAAATCATATCTATAAAAATAAATCAATTTATTTCAATTTACCAACATACTTATTTTCACATGAATATTAAATAGTTTTTCACAATGGGAATATTCTTATTTAAATAATGTAATCGAATATCCAACGAATAATTTGAAATGGTAATATTCATATGATTTTATCAGGATTCCAAATTTGAATTTGTGTGATCAGATTATGAAAATAAGTGGATTTAATCAAATAGAAAAGTTTTAAGGAAAGTAAAATTGTCCTACCTTGTTGGAGTTTCATATATTCTTCAAAATACATTCATTTTTTATTCAAGGTTCATATTTTTTGGATCACTAATATTCAACTCTCATATTAATATTTCATTGAAACCGTCGAAGATTAATTCCCATCAATGAACATCATCATTATCCCTCTAGTTTTCAGAGTGATAAATAAAACCAACCCTATATAAGGGTCATAATAACATATTTATAAGATAACACAAGGTCAACTATCAATTTAATTAAAATACCATAAAAATATCAACCAAGGTTCAATTACTTGACATAAAATTTATACCTCCCCTAGGGAAAATACACCATTATGGACACAACTATAGTGTTGAAATATCCATCTAAGTTTCCATGGATGAGATAAAAACAATCATTCTATCTAGAATATATATATATATATATTAAATGGCATTTAAAAAATGGTTTGGAACTTCACCAAATCTCAGCCCAAGGATAGAAATTGTGTTTTGAGATCAGTGGATTGATTATAATTTTATTTGGTTAGACATTATTGTAAATTTATTATTTTACACGTATAAGGGAATCTAGACTTAAAAAAAATAAACTAATTATTGGCAGGGAAAAAACCAAGTCACCAAATCCTCCACACCTTTAAACCATCTCAATCTTGAAAAGGAAATATACCATATAGCTAAACTATGTAGTTCCCAGATTGACCACTTGTATAAAATAACTCATACATGCATTTACTTGATCTTTATTTGAAGGTCTATATCTATGTGAACTAGAGATATAACCACATAGGGAAAAAATTTCCATGAACACAAATTTTATTCTAATGAACTTGTATGAATATTTACTTTATCACATGAATAATTTTTCTCAAAAACATTATAAAAAATATTTAACAAATGAATAAGATCACATTACATAAGCCCTAATGATATTTTAATCTAAATACCTTTCGAAAATTATGTCTACTATCCTTAAAGCACAAATTGAAAACCTTGAATCTTCCACAGTAACCATGGAATTGTTTTTTTAATTGAACCACTTCCAAGAGTATTAAATTTCACAACATCAAATATAACTCAATAAACTACCACCTAAATTAACTATTCCACATAAAAACCTACCCCATGATGATTGAATATATGGTTTCACACTAACCCCACAAGATCTCACAAAATGAATCTCCTATATTAACTTCTAATCCTTAATTGATAAAGAACACATACCAAAAATTACCATGTCAACCATAGGGATATCACTAGATACAAATCTTAATCCCCTTTTTACCCCTATTGAAACCACAGAACCTCACCCCCACTGCAAAAAATATCATATCTTCTATTAAGAATCACTTAGTTGGATTATAGTTTCTATTTACAAAGGAAATTAATAAACACATAAAGATAAATCACAAAAACCTATAAAACCATAATACAATAACCCATTTTCTCATTGGTGACCTGTTACACTATAATAAATACTGTACAATCCTAAATATTTAGATAACTCTACCCTATTAGGGATAAAACCAATGAAATACTTTATTAAAACAAAATCACCCCAAAACACAACCTACACTGAAACATACTTCACTATATATCTCTATTCGATACATAATTAACACAAATGAGTAATTTAATCTACAATACCAAGGATTTATACCTCATCGGGATAATATATTTTAAAAACAATCATTGTAACACTCAGGTTCTAGTCATTAGAAAAACCACTATCCAAACGTAATGAATGTTTATGCACTCCCAAATTTAGTAAAATTCTTATAATTAACTTTTTTAAATACATTATAACCAAATACGATACAATAATTTCTACCAAACATGAAATTTCATAGTTTTTGTGATGTGGGGTACATCACAACTGAGGAAATTCATACCAAATCCCCTTGTTCCATCAATATCAACTAAACCAAGTCCAACTTTATAGAAATATCCTCTCTCTACTATGAATAAAATCATGAAAAGGGTTTCAAATACCAAATCACTAATACATCTATCTAGAAAAATTATCCCATTAAATTTTAATCTTCAAGATAACATGTACTCCACTATATTGAACATTATGTTTGACAGGAAAGATATTTTAAATCTATAATTCACACTCCAAGTGATAGCCGTAAATGGTACTTTTAATGTAATCCCTGAATGACCTATAAACGACTATGATTATCACTATCTATTTTAGAACAAATGAGGGTGGAATAAATTAATTATATAGAAAATGATCATCATATCGCATAATCATAATAAATTCATTAATTACTCCCATTTTCATCCTTGGGAATTCAATATGTTTACATCAATTCCTGAACACTACTTTCATATTTTCATTCCCTTAAAACTATTGATTAATTGTATTATGATCAAAAATTTAGTAAAAAATTCCTTTACATGGGTCATATAGGCCACACTCAGTCATAAATACATTTCAAGAATAAATATCTTATAAGATCCAGAATTTTATTATGGTATTTGTTTGTTTACGTTTTGGTTGGGACTCATATTTTTGGATAGATAATTGTTTCCAATGTTTAGGTGAATGCTCAGGGGTTTTCTGGGTGTTCGAGACATGAATGAGGAAAAAAGGGAGTTCCTAGGCATGTCACATGGATTGTGCACAGTTATTGAAAACCATGAGGATTATCCCAGATAACCATGCATCCATAGATAGAGGATTACACATGGCTAGTGCACGGTTAATCAAACAATGCATAATTTCCAGGAAACCATGTAGTGTGGTGTTTTGTGGGCATTGGATCATGCACAGTTTGTGCATGGTTTGGCAAACCATGTGGGTAAACCATACGGCCCATGAATGTTGGAAATTTTACAAAATTACCACAATGGGATTTTAAAACCCAATTCAGATTTCTCCTCTATTTCACCCCTACAACCCTAGTGAAGATCTTGGACAAACTAAGCTTCCCAATGGTGGTTCTCTTTCGATTCTAGGACATTTGGAGCACCGTTGGTTGTGGATCAAAGATTCGGGTAACTCTAACGCTCCTCTGGCTTCTCTTTTTTAGATTAGGGTTTGTGGTTTCTTCAATCTTCTTCTAAAACCCTAAAACCCTCTCTTTTTTGTGGAACTTGGGTTAGGGATTTGATGGGTTCTTGAATCTTGATCTAAGGCCATGATTAAGAGTGTGTTCATCATCAGATTCGAGGTACGTGGTCTACAAATATTATCCTGTAGTTTTATTTTGGATTTGTACATGGAAGTTGGTTTTCTTGTTTTCCCCTTTTTTGTGTTATTGGTTCCATTGAAGTGTTTGATAAAAATGAATTTCTATCTGACCAATTGAAACCAGCACGATCCCCATGGGATGCGTTGAGGATGACTTGACCATTTAGGGGCCACCCATGGGGTACGTCGGCAAACCCCAACCTATAGTGTGGTATGGTTAAGTTAAGAGTTGACAAATAATAATGTGGATCCTATTTATAATATGTATTAATGGTTGATTAAGTTATAAATGGAATGATTATAAATATTAATATGGTGATAAAGGCATAAGGAGTTGAGTTTCATGACATGAGAATGGGACAATGGGGTTGAATGGGATTATTTAAATTGTTTAATGGAATTTGGATATAAATGCCTAAGAGGATCAGTGAATATTTAATGGTGAACATATAATTTGATGATGGAATGGGAAATGGGGGGCATGTTAACAGGATTTAATAAGGAATTGGATGAATATGTTGAATGGGATAATACATGGGAATTGTGGTACACCTAATGGTTGAATCTAATAAGTTCTTGTGTTATGAGATATGGGAAATGTACTTGTAATGCATAAGTGTGTAACTATTGTGAAATGATAAATGGGTTAAATGGGTAAATTTATGGTCATTGATGAATTTGGATAAGGCATGGGGGTTTTTGAATAAACTAAAAGGGTTAAGGCAAATAAATTAGAACTTTTCGAAATGAAGATGAATTATAATTGATAAATGTGTTAATGGGTTATAGAATAGTATTAATTCCATTATTATTTGTTATAAATTGTGATTTATGATTTCCAATGGAATTTCTTATGTTATGTTGTGTTGCAGTGATTTGAAAAATAATCAAGTTCACACGACTTGGTAGAGTGGGGTACGTGAAATTTTACACCCAAGGGTCGAGATAGACTGAGGCTCTAAACTCCATCCCATAAATGCATGGGTTATGGAAGGGGGAAAAGGCTCTATTACCCTAACGGTTGCATTCAACTGGGACCGAGGATCCGAGGTGAGGATAACGTGTTGATGTGATATGTGTATCCCTAATGATATAAGGACTTGATTTATTTTCCCTACGCATTGTGATTGATTTTCTTATACCCTTGTCTAGATGATAATTATGCATAGCCCATGGAACATGTGATCAAAATGGGTTATATAAGGAAGATGGAAATGAAATGAAATTGGGATAAATTCTAGGAGTTAATTAAGTGGACCATGGATATCTAATGGCACCCGAGTTGTCCCTTACATACTTATCATTTATTTTTTACTTGAATGAACTATCTATAAGACTGTATATTTTGTAGACACCATTGGTGGTGGCCTACAGAGTTTTGCAATCACACCCTACTCGGGCCGCCGTTGGGTACTCGATAAGATCTCTTGGTTTCAGGTTAGGGAAAGGGAAAAGGACCTACATGAAGAAGTTGAGTTGGGCTTAGGATGTTCATGGGGAAGGATTTGAACTTACATTTGGGTCCTGTTTGGGATTTAGTTTTTTGTCTTACTTTTGGGTTTAATTCACTTTGCACCACAAGTATGACTTGACATTACTGTAACTAATT
The DNA here is from genome assembly GCA_963277665.1 of Viscum album. NCBI lineage: Eukaryota > Viridiplantae > Streptophyta > Magnoliopsida > Santalales > Viscaceae > Viscum > Viscum album. Next base: position 1,219,038,416 of record OY728131.1, on the reverse strand, counting down.
TGTGTTTTGGACCCCTTTTTGGGGAATGCATGGTTATTCATGTTTATTGGTTATTCATTTTGTTTTCTATATTTATACTATGTTCTGCTGTGGCTGGCTCTGATAAAGATGTTTTAGTCTCCCCATGTGACATATTGGACCCTCAAATATAGTCGGAAACCTATATTGTACGAGGAGGCACACTTGAGGTCATGTGATGACTCAGATTAGAGCACCATTTTAGTGGCTTTTGGGTCAGGGATGATATGAAGTGGTATCATAGGAGTTATTTTCTCTTTTTTACTATTTGGTGATGGTAGACAGGGGATTAAGACAATGTCAGGCCTTGTTAATGAACTCGTACTTGGAAGTAGCTAACCCATGTACGAGGAAAAACCCAAGTCACCCTGGGTTGGAATTGTTGTTCTTGATGTGTGTTATTACAGTTGAATGATATTTCAACTTTGGGTGATGCACATGTTGTGTGATTTGAATTATTTATGATATTTTTCTCATGGATGGAATTTTATGGGGTTGTGCATTCATGCATCATTTTAGGCACCTTTGGATATAGGCGACATGCATCGTTATAAGCACACACCCGGGAAAGGTGTGTGGGACATAAAGAGTAAAATAAATTTTACCTCTTTGATAAATATGAAGAAAATGATGCCTAATAATTGTAATAAAAGTGGTTGATTGAAAAGAATGAAAATAAATAGTTAAGAAATATCAATTAGAAAGAAATGTTGTGACCAGGGCTAGAATTTTAGGTTGTCATAAATTATAAATGTTGATTCAGTGTCTAAAATAAATAGGATTGCATCATGATGGTAAAATTTTCAATGATTTTTTCCTAAAGAAATGTGTTGATGAAAGACTTGTGATTAAGTGAATTGGTTACCCCATGTTGAATATGACCGTAGTTGGTATGGTAGGAGGAAATTTTCTAAGTGTGATGATGACCATTGGGATAGAGTATGAAGAATTGTTTTTTACATATTGAAAGCATGAGATATTTTCTAATCGTGGATAAATCTTATTAGTCACTCTTCGAAGTATCGAGAGAAAGATACGTTTAAAATGAGAATGATTGAGTCCAAAGGTGGATATCCTTTTTGTTGCCGTTTTGACCCTAGTATGTGTGGGTTGGGTGGTGAGAGTTCCCTAGTTTGAGACACTGGGTTTGGATTGTGAATCATTTCTAGTTGTGGTATGGCATAGGTGGTGTGTTTAGGGAACCCTTGGTGGGGTTGTGTCTTTGGGGTTGTGAGGCATTGTTCGATATTGTGGGTGAAGAAAACTCTCATGGTTCATGACAGTATGTAGTGCATGATGGACCTTAAAGATGGTGCTTGGGTCTTCATGGCCTTATGCGTAGAGACCTTTCCAGTTGTGTCTTGAATCTTAGAGAGGATTTTTTTCTCATAATACAGATGAATGTGTATACCTATGGCGCGTGACCTAGAGTAAATGGTTTTTTGGTGCACTAGGAACAATGCATATCGAAACTGGGGTGAGAGTGTCATGTATGAGCATTGATTTGTTCCTGTCATAATAAGTATGGGTTGGAGAGAGGAACAATGGATTTTTCTTGTTATGACTCCAGTCTAGGGATTTGGTATCCTTCAACCTTCAAGGTGACCTATAAGAGTGGTTAGACAGTCTCTAGTGCCTTTGGGTCTGTATCAAACATTTAGATGTTTTGGAATTTGATATTGGGACTCAAGAGTGTTCCATGGTGTATTTTTGGCATTTAGAATTAAGTGTGAAGGTTGATGGTATATCTATTCTTGGTTCCTTCATATGGTCACCCTAGTGTTTGTGATAAGAGGTAAGGTTTGGTTAGAAGGGTTGTATCACATGAATGACTAACTCACCTGTTTGGGTGAGGATTAATGGGGGCCGGAAGTTATTTTGAGAATAAAAGACAAGGGTGGATAAATTGTGGTTATATAATTTTTCTCGATGGTAACACCTTGGTGACAGGTGTCACAGATCTGATCATGTTTCTAATAATGCGTTGGTTTTTGGGTGGGATGCAGAGGCCACCTCAGTGCTGGTGAGATTGGATAACCAATGGAAAAGAATAGGAATGTTAGCTAGTGGTGGGATAAAATCAAGTTAATGTTGTTTTATGAGACTGATGTTTTGATTGTTGTAGAAGACTGTTGTGATTCAGTTATTAGCTGTTAGGGAAACATCATAATTACTCGAGCAATTTGGTGGAAATAGTACCACATGAAACATTGGTTTACGACTGTTGGTGATTTGGTCATGGAGCAAGGGTTAAACTTGGTTGTCATTCACACCTGGGTGGAGGGGTTAAGTGTTGATGTGATGTATACGATAGGTAGGCCTAAAATTCATTTTAGGTCATGGTGTCCCATAATTTGACAAAAGAAATTGATAAGTTGGTGGTAGTGTTCTTTGACAACTTCTTAGCGTACCACAACTAGTGACGAGCATTCCCAACATCTTGACACCATCCCAGATACATTGATAAGATCTGTCTCACGCCAAGAGACATGGAGGTGTTTGGTTGGATGAGGGATAGCATAAAGTTTTCACTCATGGAAATGGTATATGTAATGTTTGATTATGGAATGAACGCCCTCTATGGTTTTGGGTGAGGTCCTTGGGATGGAACTAATGACGAAAAATGTTATGGGTTCCATCCACGGAAGTTAGGTAGGTGCATTGTGTGACGTTCTTTTTCTTGTTTTGGGAAAAAGATGGATGACCATTTCTAATTTTGGGGTTCAGTTTATGATCGAGTATAATATTTAGTGGTTGAAATACCTCTTGAGAGAAGTGGTAACAATACTCTTAATGTGGGGAGTGATTAGTTATCCCTTGATGTGGAGAGGAGATCATTGAGATGATATGGTGCCACCAAGATGAAAATGAGGAACTTGTAAGGTGTATGTCAGGTCCCTTAGGAAGGGAATGTGGGACAGTGATGTGGGGACTGATGAGCCAAGTGTTGTATTCGAGTTCAAGATGGTTCAAAGTTAATCTTTTGATGTCTGCGCCGAGCCACATAAGGGTGTGGATGGATATGAAAATAGGTTGTGGTAAGAGAATTTGGGGTCTTATAACTCCATCAATGATTGATGTTAGAGTTGGGAAATTTTACCTTGTGTGGTTTTGGAACTTCGTGAAGTTGAGTGAAACTTGGGAAAGTGATGTGGTGTTGTGCCAATGTCGAAGCTCGATGACGGTCTATATGGAGATAATGCCATGATGATGGAATTCCACCAGAATTCATGAAACAACCTCCATAGGTGCGCGGGATGATAATGATTGGATTCAAGTTAGTAAGAACTTTGGAAAGGTGAGAAGAGGATAACATACCATCAGTGGAAGGTGGGTGTTCTAGGACAAGCTAGTCTGGTGTGGTCCGACCTGAGATGGTAAAATTGAATGGGTGTGGTGAGAGTGACCCACCTCGATGTTGAGGTTGTGGTGGAAAGTACCTTATTAGAATGATGTTTTCATAAGTGAAGTCAAGTTAACCTTAGTCTTTGAATACATAGTGTAATAATGTCCTTCTAAATTGTTTTGAGGGTCTGGCTAGATTCAAATGTGGGGTAATGCCCCTATGGATGCTTGGGCATAGTGAGTTTGAACATATTAGATGATGGTAAGGTTGAGCTGAGTTCTGGTGGTCCTTGGTCAATGGGAGAGGTTTCAAGTGACCAAAAATGGTAGAGATAACCATAATAGATAAATTATTGGTTGATAACGTGATCCAAGTTTTGGGTTGGAAGGACTCAAGTGATCACCATTTGGGTAAGTTGGTCCTGATAGAGAGCCTTGGAACAAGGTTAGTTGGTCAAGTACCCGAGAGTTTTTTGTTACATTTGGATAGGTAGTTTTGAATGAAATCATCTGGAAATGAGGTTGGAAGGATTGTGTGTTTTCCTCTGCGAGACACTGGGTTTGTCACCATTAGAGCTGGGTGAATAGAAAGATAACACCAAGTGATTTGGGTCATGGATTCTGCAGAGGATTGGGCCTAAGAAGAGATGGTTGGATTTCTCTCTGAGGATGTGATACCATGTTTTATGTTTCCATGAATGGTGAGCTAGTTTTTTTCACGTAAGTTTCCCCCCATGAATTTCTCGTGGTGAGAATTGTTGAAGTTGATGAATCCCTGAGGAGTTTCAGCTCGTGTTGTGGTGATAGTGAGGAAGGATTGGGGCGGGGGGGGGGGGGGGGGGCAGTTCATGCCCATGATCCGTGTTTGGTGGGAATTGTGGTGTGAAACAAGAAACATGGAATGTGGGATTGGATATGCAGGCATTGTAGCATTATCTCTTGTTATAGAAGTTAGTGATGCTCGAAATAGTGTCTTGAGGATGACCTATTATAAGGTAGGGTGGTTGTAAGATCCAAGATCTTATTAAGGTATGTTTTTGTTTAAGTTTTGTTTTGAAATCTTCTTTTTGGATATATAAGTGTTTCCCCATATTTAGGTGAAAAATTGGGGGTGTTCTGGGGGTTCGGGACACGAAACGAGAAGACAAAGGGAGTACCTCGGCATGTCACACGGTTTGTGCATGGTTAGTGCACACCGTGCGTATCATACCAGGTAACCATGAAAACATGGACAAAGGTTAACACACATTTGTCACAAAGTTAATCAAACCATGTAGAATTTATACAAAACTGTGTGAAGGGATGTTTTTTGGGAAGTGGATCACGCATGGTTTTCGTACGGTTTGGAAAACCATGTGGGTAAATTGTGTTGCCCAGAAAAGTTGGAAAATTTACAAAATTTCCACTCCAGAATTTTAAAACCCAACTCGGGTTTCTCCTCTATTTCACCCCATGCAACCCTAGTGACATGCTTGGAAGAACAAAGCTCTATAAGGTTTGTTATCCCTCGATTCTTGGCTGTTTGGAGCATCGTTGGTTGTGGATCGAATAATTGGGTAAGTCTAATGCTCCTCTGAATTATTTTTTTGTTAGGATTTTTGGTTTCTTCTATCTTCTTTTGAAACCCAAAAACCCTATCTTTTATGTGAAACCTATGTTGGGTATTCAAGGGGTGCTTGAATCTGGATCTAAGTCCATGAGTAAGAGTGCGTTCATCATTGGATTAGATGTAAGTGGTCTAAATGTATTATCCTATAGTTTTATTTTGGATTTGTGCATGGAAGTTGGTTTTCCTGTTTTTTCCTTTTTTGTGTTATTGGTTCTATTTAAGTGTTAGATAAAAATGGGTGTCTAAATGACCAATTGAAACCCGCACGATCCTCATGGGATGTGATCCAGATTACTTGACCCTTTAGGGGCCACCCATGTGGTGCGCCAGCAAACCCAGATCTAGAGTGTGGTAGGCTTAAGTGAAGAGTTTCTGAATAAAAATGTGGAACCTATATAGAATATTTCTTAATATTTGATTATACTTTAAATGGAATGATGATAAATAATCCTAGGGTGATAAAGACTTAATGAGTTTAATGGAATGACATGAAAATGGGAAAATTGGGTTGAATGGGATTGTGTTAATTGTTTAACTAAATTTGGATAGAAATACCTAGGAGGATTAATGCATATTTAATGGTGAACATATTATAGGATGATGGAATGTGAAATGGGGATCATGTTAATGAAATTTAAAAATAAAATGGATGAATGTGTTGAATGGGTCAATACATGGGAATTGTGATACACCCAATGGTTGAATTTAACAAGTTCTTGTGTTATGAGATATGGGAAATGTACTTGTAATGGAAAAGTGGGTAACTCTTGTGAAATGATAAATGGGTTAAATGGGTAAATATATGGTCATTGATGAATTTGGATATGGCATAGTGGTTGGTGAATAAACATAAAGGGTTAAGGCATGGGAATTAGAACTTGACCAAATGACTATGAATTGTAATTGGTTAATGTGTTAATGAGTTATGGCATTTTATTAATTCCCATGTTATTTTTTATGCATTGTGATTGATCATTTACAATGGAATTGGTTATGTTATGTTGATTTCTGGTATGGTTGTGGTGATTTGATAAATAATCATGTGCACATGGCTTGGTAGAGTGGGGTATTGTCCCAAGGTTCTACGGCCACGGGTTGAGTTTGACTGAGACTCTAAACTCCACCCCATAAATGCATAGGTTAGGGAAGGGGGCGTTTGCTCTATTTCCATAACGATTGCATTCTACTCGGACCAAGGCTTTGAGGTGAGGATAATGTGTTTATGTGATATGCGTATCCCTAGTGAGATAGTGAATTTATTTATTTTTCCTATTCATTGTGATTGATTTCCTTATACCCTTGTGTAGATGATAATCACTAGTGCAGAAAACATTTTTTACGTCACCATTTTTTACGTCGGTTATATAAAACCGACGTCATAATATGTAAAACGAGGTTTTTTACGTCGGTTATTTCTTAACCGACGTAAAAACCTGTGTTCGGTACACCTTTAACGTCGGTTATTTTTATAACCGACGTTATTAATCGCGCGCCTTCGTTTTTTACGTCGGTTATAAAAATAACCGACGTTAAAAACGCGGTTTTCGAAGGCCTTTTTACGTCGGTTATTGAATAACCGACGTAACAAACGCGGTTTTTGAAGGCTTTTTTACGTCGGTTATAAAATAACCGACGTAAAAAAAGAATCCGCAGATGTTTTTGACGTCGGTTATTCCATAACCGACGTAAAAAAACGCGGTTTTTGAGCCCTTTATAACGTCGGTTATAAAATAACCGACGTAAAAAATGAATCGGAGGAAGGTTTTGACGTCGGTTATTGAAATAACCGATGTTATAAATGTTTTTAAAATATTTATCACGTCGGTTATTGAATAACCGACGTGATAAATCATTTAAAAATTTACCCAGACCCATGGATTGTCATTTGCGAGTTTACCTTCGACAGTCGCGACTCGTCTCTCTCGCGCGTAAACCCGAATCGGCTCGTCCATTTCGTTGGTTTAGATTCGTTTTGCGATCATCATTTCTCATATTTAATCTCCTCGGATCAATCATCTAAACTCGCAGCACTCAGGTAATCCTCCCACTCTTTCGTTTTTTTCGCGGATAGTATATATATATGTGTTGTGATTTTTTTGTTGAAACTAGCTAAGATTCTTCGATTGCGAACCCTTTTAACTCGTTTTGGCACCATAATCTTATTTATCATCCCTAGATCTATTTGTTCGACTTGCAATATTGAGTAATTTTATGATTTCACTAATTTTTCATCGTTTTCTATAAATCCCCGAGAGGGTTGGGGCGTGTCCATTTGGATGGGTTGCCCTTTTACAGTTGTTACTACTTTCTTCACACACAACCATGGCATAGGTGCATGGATTTGGGGTCGGGGGGTGTCTAGGGGGGTTTACAAGGGGGTGGGTGGGTGTGGGGGGTTGTCCAAGGGTGTGGGTGGGTGTTGGGGGGTGTCCAGGGGGGTGTCCAAGGGGGTAGGGGGTGGGGGGTGGTGTTTAGGAGGGGTGGGGGGGTTGTCCAGAGGGTTGGGGGGTGTCCAGGGGGGTGTCCAAGCAGGTCGGGGGTGGGGGGTTGTGTCCAAGAGGGGTGGGGGTGCTTTCTAGAGGGGTCGGGGGCTGTCCAGAGGGGTCGGGGGGTGTCCAGGGTGGTGTCCAAGGGGATGGGTGGGTGTGGGGGGCTGTCCAAGGGAGTGGCGGCCTGTCCAGAGGGGTCGGTGGGGTGTCCAGGGGGGTGTCCAAGGGGGTGGATGGGTGTGGGGGGCTGTCCAAGGGGGTGGATGGGTGTGGGGGGCTGTCCAAGTGGGTGGCGGCCTCTCCAGAGGGTATTTGGGGTTGTCCGGGTGGGTGGGGGGGCTGCCCAGAGGGTTGGGGGATGTCCAGGGGGGTGTCCAAGGGGGTAGGGGGTGGGGGGTGGTGTCCAGGAGGGGTGGGGGGCTGTCCAGAGGGGTCGGGGGCTGTCCAGAGGGTTGGGGGGTGTCCAGGGGGGTGTCCAAGCAGGTCGGGGGTGGGGGGTTGTGTCCAGGAGGGGTGGGGGTGCTTTCTAGAGGGGTCGGGGGCTGTCCAGAGGGGTCGGGGGGTGTCCAGGGTGGTGTCCAAGGGGATGGGTGGGTGTGGGGGGCTGTCCAAGGGGGTGGCGGCCTGTCCAGAGGGGTCGGTGGGGTGTCCAGGGGGGTGTCCAAGGGGGTGGATGGGTGTGGGGGGCTGTCCAAGGGGGTGGATGGGTGTGGGGGGCTGTCCAAGTGGGTGGCGGCCTCTCCAGAGGGTATTTGGGGTTGTCCGGGTGGGTGGGGGGGCTGCCCAGAGGGTTGGGGGATGTCCAGGGGGGTGTCCAAGGGGGAAGGGGGTGGGGGGTGGTGTCCAGGAGGGGTGGGGGCTGTCCAGAGGGGTCGGGGGTGTCCAGGGGGGTTTACAAGGGGGTGGGTGGGTGTGGGGGGCTGTCCAAGGGTGTGGGTGGGCGTTGGGGGTGTCCAGGGGGGTGTCCAAGGGGGTAGGGGGTGGGGGTGGTGTTTAGGAGGGGTGGGGGGGCTTTCCAGAGGGTTGGGGGGTGTCCAGGGGGGTGTCCAAGCAGGTCGGGGGTGGGGGTTGTGTCCAGGAGGGGTGGGGGGCTGTCCAGAGGGGTCGGGGGGTGTCCAGGGGGGTTTACACATCGATTTGTTTTATATTTCAAAATTGTTTACATTCAAATTATGATTTTTTTCATATAAACATATATTTGTCTTATCTAAAAAATATATATATTTTTGCTGTTTGTTAAAGGTAATAATGAGTCGAAGTTGGATTACGGCACATCGAATGAGCAATGAATATGAGGAAGGTGTTGATGCCTTTTTGGAATTTGCTAAATGAAATGTTCCAAGTAGTGACATTTTTTTCTGTCCATGCCTGAAATGTCTGAATATGAAGAAGTTGAAAAGTAGAGAGATAAAAGATCATCTGATTTGTCATGGTTTCAATACGAGTTACAACCCTTGGATTTGGCATGGCGAAACTGGACAGAATGTCACTGATGATAATGAATCGCAAGATGGTAGCTCCGATGGAATTGAAGAAATGATTCGCGATATTGTAGCAGAACAAATTGAGATAGAACCGACAGTTGCACGTCTATATGGTGATGCCGAAAAACCATTATATCCTGGTTGTACAGATTTTACGGTTTTGTCGGCGGTTTTAAGATTGATTAACCTGAAGGCGAAACATGGATGGAGTGACAGAAGTTTTACAGAGCTGCTACAATTGATGAAAGACATTCTTCCAAAAGATAACGATCTTCCAGATTCACATTATAAGGCCAAAAAAAATTTATGCCCGATGGGATTGGGATACAGGAAAATACATGCCTGTCCGAATGACTGCATTATATATAGGAAGGAATATGAATTTCTGAAAGAGTGTCCTAAATGTGGGACATCACGGTATAAGGTGAAAGAAAAATCACAAGCTGATGTAGAGATTACAAAGCTCCCTTCAAAGGTATTTTGGTATCTTTCTATAATTCCTCGTTTGAAACGTTTATTTGCTAATTCACATGATGCAAAAAGGTTAAGATGGCATGCTGATGAGCGGGTATGTGATGGAAAAATACGTCATCCAGCTGATTGTCCACAATGGAAGAAAATTGATTCCCAGTACCCTACATTTGGAAATGAAATTAGAAATCTGAGACTAGGCTTGTGCACATATGGAATGAATCCATACCGAACCCTCAGTAGCACACATAGTTCATGGCCTGTTTTATTGATAATTTACAACCTCTCTCCTAAAGTTTGTATGAAGCGCAAATATGTCATGTTGAGTATCATGATCTCTGGTCCAAAGCAACCCGGCAATGATATTGATGTATACTTGTCACCGCTGATTGATGATTTGAAACTGTTATGGGCTGATGGTATTAGGGTGTATGATTCTTATAAAATGGAATATTTTCAACTGCATGCAGTGCTTCTATTCACTATAAATGACTTCCCAGCATATGGAAATTTGTCTGGATACAGTGTTAAAGGGCATAAAGCATGTCCAATTTGCGAACAACATACGTCATATTGTCAATTGCATCATGGGAGGAAAACAGTGTACATGGGTCATCGAAAGTTTTTGCCTATGGATCACCCTTATAGAAGACTAAAAAATGCATTCAATGGCTCACAAGAATTTGATACAGCTCCTCAACCTTTATCCCCAGAATTGTATTTTGAGAGGGTGAAAAACATTGATGTGACATTGGGAAAGACACAGAAATCTGGTAATGATAGACATATTTGGAAGAAAAGGTCAATATTTTTTGAGCTACCATATTGGAGGTATCATGAAGTCAAACATAATATTGATGTCATGCACGTGGAGAAGAATATCTGTGATTCTTTGATCGGAACATTGCTAGATATTAAAGGAAAGACAAAAGATGGGTTGAATGCAAGGTTAGACCTACTGTCAATGGGAATACGTTTGGAGTTAGCTCCCACTCCTAAAGGAAGACGAACATTTCTTCCCCCGGCTTGTCATACATTATCGAAGAGGGAGAAAAGTAGCTTCTGTCAGTGTCTTCATGATATCAAAGTGCCTCAAGGTTATTCTTCAAATGTAAAAAATTTTGTCTCATTGAAAGACTTGAAGTTGATAGGTATGAAATCACATGATTGTCACGTCATGATGCAACAAATTCTACCAGTTTCACTGCGTGGAATATTGCCCATCCGTGTCAGAAAGACTATAATGAGGTTGTGTTATTTTTTCAATTCAATTTGCAACAAGGCGATTGATGTGAATGCTTTGAACATTTTGGAAAAGGATGCAATTTTTATACTTTGTCATTTGGAAATGTATTTTCCTCCAACTTTTTTTGATACGATGGTGCATTTAATGATTCATCTGGTTCGAGAAATAAGGCTTTGTGGACCTATATATATTCGTTGGATGTATCCTTTTGAAAGGTATATGAAAATATTAAAGGGATATGTTAAAAATCCATATCGACCTGAAGCCTCCATTATTGAAAAGTATATTTCTGAGGAGGTAGCAGAGTTTTGTACGAGCTACTTGGCTACGGCGCAACACATAGGTTTGCCTCCATCTCGCCATGAACGGGTTAATAATGAGGGAAAGGGGATTCATGGCTTGAAATTCAAATCACTGTCAGCTGAACATATGAAGAAGTTAGAATCATACATCTTGAATAACATAGCTGATGTTCAACCGTATATCACATTGCATATTAATGAGTTGAAACAATGTCATCCAAAGAAGAAAGAAATGTGGATTTTGAATGAGCACAACAAAACTTTTTTTCCATGGTTTAAAAAGACCTTGCTTGGTAGATCAGATGTATCAGAGACATTAAAATGGATAGTGGGTGGTCCATCTTTAAATGTGATAACATGGTCCGCTTATGACATTAATGGCTATACATTTCATACGAAAGATCAGGACAACAGAAGTGCAGTTCAGAATAGTGGTGTATTGGTGTTTGCAGAAGCAATGCATTTTTTGAGTGCTAAGGACAGAAACCCAATTTCGGCATCAAGTGCATATTATGGAGTGATTGAAGACATATGGGAGGCTGATTACTTTAAAATTAATGTTCCCGTTTTTAAATGTAAATGGTTTATCGGTAACAACAGTGTCAGACACGATGAATTTGGAATGACACTTGTTAATCTGAATAGATTGGAAGACACAGCTGATTCTTTTATAATGGCAACACATTCCAAACAAATTTTCTATGTAGTAGATCAATCAGATATGCAGTGGGCTGTTGTTTTACAAGGGAAAAACCAATATGTTGGTGAGGATGAATTTGATGAAGATGCTGATTTATGTGAGATCCCTACTTCCATGGAAAGATTAACAGAACATAATGATGAGTATGTTGAAGACATGGTTTGTGCCATAAGGAACGATCACGACGAAGGAATTTGGGAAAACAATCCAACTGTACATTCCTAAAATTACAGGTAACACAAGTTTATTTCTTGTTTACATTTAGTTTTTTCATATAATGTTAGATACTGTAAATTTTTTACTTATTAAAACATGTATCAAACCAAAACGATAAAACAATAAAAACCGTAAAGAGGAGAAGTCCTGGGCGCACCGGCTGGCCGGTGGTGGATCACCGGTTGGCCGGTGGTCCAGAACAAAGCTCTGTCTGGTCCACCGGCCGGCCGGTGCTGAGCCAGCGGCCGGCCGGTGGTCCAGACAGAGAGCCTTCCTCTCTGTCTGGACCACCGGCCGGCCGCTGGATCACCACCGGCCGGCCGGTCGACCAGACAGAGAGCCTTACTCTCTGTCTGGATCACCAGCGGCCGGCCGGTGTTGAGCCAGCGGTCGGCCGGTGGTTCAGAAAGAGAGGAAGACTCTCTGTCTGGTCCACCGGCTGGCGGCTGGATCACCACCGGCCGGCCGGTGGTGAGCCAGCGGCCGGCCGGTGCCACCAGGTAGTGGGAAAGTCTACTGCCTGGGTCCTCCGGCTGGCCGGTGAGCTCACACCGGCTGACCGGTGGACTCAGTGAGTCCACTTTTCAGCTTTTTGGGCCAACTCCTTGGCAACCTTTTTCCTGTGTTTACCATGTTTATCATTGTTTAACATGCTTACCATATTACCAATGTTTACTATTATGTAATTTAGTACACTTTTCTATTTGTGAACTAATGTTTGTTTTTTTGATTTGAAGGAAAATGACAGATCAATCAGTTGATCAGCCACATGATTCTGGAGATGAGCATATTGGTCATACATCTGGGGAGGAACATTCACATGCTCCTATTACGAAAAAGAGTTCAAAGGTTGGTAAGCGTGGGTGCACATGTTTACCAAAATTATCACTTGCCCGTACGAAGGAGGAGAGGATAGTCGTGGAGTTTGATGATGATGATCTTCCTAGAGGTCCAAATTCTAAAGATTTTAAGGGTTTTGTAGCAACTCAAGCTAAGAGCAAAGTAAGCATTCTCTATGATGATTGGAGAAGTGTGGATAAGGCGATAATTTCTCAACTGTGGGAGACCATTTTGGTAAGATCTTTTGCTATTGTTTGACTGTTCTTTAAATGTTTCTAGTATATATAATATTTTTAACATCTTTTTTATCAGATGACATTTGATATTCCTGACACTGGAGGAGTCAGGAAGAAATGATTATCGTTGGCTGCTAGGAGATGGAGGGATTTCAAATCAACCCTCTCATCTGATTTCATTTATGGTCATAGGAGTCGTGAGAATCCATGTCGTATATATCCTTTTATAGATGAAGACACATGGAGACAATTTTTTGAATGTAGAAGAAAAGAATCATTTTTGGTAAGGGCAATGTAAACTTTTATAATCTTTCTTATATAAATGATCTTATTATTGTTTTGTTAATGATTACTTATTCTTAATTTACAGCAAACAAGGAAAGCTCATCAAGAGATCCAATCTAAAAATGTATACCCTCATAGTTTATCTCGGGGAGGGTATGCATTATTGGAAGAACAAATGATGGCAGAAAAATTTCAACAACTAATAGCTGAGTCTTCAAGCTCTGGAGAGGTGGCCCCTCCATCCCCTCCATCTAAACATGAGAAATGGAAAAGAGCTCGGAAGGGCAAAAAAGGACAATATCTTTCGGAAGAATCGAGACTCGTAGTTGAGAGGATTGTAAGATATCTATTTTATTTATTTAAGTTTACAATTTTCGTCATATATTTCCAATAATTATAGAAATGTTCAATTAATTATTACAGGACTCTCTTGAGGAGCAGAGTTCACAGGGGACATTTACACCATCTGGGAGGGAAGATATTTTATATGTGGCATTGGGAAAGCCCGAACATCCAGGCCGTGTAAGAGGATATCCGGCAGGTGTATCAGTAAGAAAAGTGTTGCCACGTTCCTCAACTTCTAACATTGAGGGAGTTTATAAAAAAAATAGAATCCTTGGAGGCTGAAGTCCATAATATTAATGCGACAATGGAGGACAAGATTAGAGAATCGGTGTAGTTAATGTTTGCAGACTTGCAAAGACAATTTCAGGGTGCAGGTCCCACTCCACCTCTCCCAGTAGCTCCCACTCCCCCACCTCAGCCTGCGGACCCCATTTTTGATCCTCCTCCTCCGCCGCAGCTACCTACTTATAGTGAGTTGTATGTTGATGATCCTCAACATCATATAGTTTCATATGGGAAGGTATATTTTATAGGAGATACAGTTCATCATCAACAGTTAGAGGTAGAGAATCAGAGGGTCACTGTACAGGATATTATAGATAGATCAGCTCGGATACCATTACCTACAGATGAGGTGACGACAGTTGGACATAGTATCGGCCATTTTTTACTTTGGCCATCCAGACTTCTTCGACTCATTACCATAGAGGTATGGATGTTATATCTTTTATTTTATATTTTTATTAATGTTTTATCATTTGAAAACTAATATATTTTTCAATTTATTTTTACAGGAATACTTCAAAGGTAAAGAAATACTGTATAGACAACAACAAAGACAGATAGCTATGACATCAGATGCAGATACTAGCAGTCTTGACAAATTGTCAAGATATTCAAATTTGTTGGCGGATCATTATGACATTACAATGGAAGCTCATGTCTGTGGACGTGAACTATGTGTGGGGATTATGAAAACTGATATCATGGAGTTTGTCACTGGAGATAAGTTGGGCATCAACGTGGTGCAAATTTTTATCATGTAAGTCTTAACACCTTTTCCTTGCGTTATATTTATTAAAAATGTATACTTATGTCTGCTTTGTATTAGGTATATGTATAAAATTTGTGAGAGGAATGAGCTGACAGATGTATATGGATTCGTGGACCCACAATTGATTTCCCCTGAAGCATGTGCATTGGATGAGGAACAAAGAATGCTTTATATTGCTGATAGATTTGAAAAGAATGTAATCACACAGTGTTGGATGATGCCTTTTTGTGAGAGGTATGAAACACATCCCTCTCAAAGAGTTAATTATCTTTTAACATAAAAAACCACTAACGTTAAATTTCCTTTTATCAGGGATTATTGGATGTTAGGAGTTTTTTGCCCTAGGGAGAAAACACTTTATTGGATATGCTCCCTCCATGATGATGTGCGAGAAAGTTTTTAGAATATATTGGAAACGTAAGTTTCAATTTCACAATAGTTTTATATATTATAATGAATTTTAAATTTACCCCATTCGTATTATTTTCTAACAGGGCATGGGTCCACTTTCGAAAAAGCGCAAAGAAAAGGAATTTCAAGATCAAATATGTACATGCGAAGGTAAATATCCATTTATAATTTGTACATTTTGATTTATTACATAAAACTAATATATTGAATTTACACTCATTCAAACAGAAATGTCATGAGCAACAAGGCATCATCGAATGCAGATATTACATGTTAAGATTTATGTATGAAATAATAACAACTGGGACAGTTCTGAGTTTTGACCTGGTAAGATTTCCTCTTTCTCATAATATTTCAATTTGATTTATTCATTATACACGTTGACTACTATCCTTTTCCTTTATAGCTTTTTGATGACCCTCAACCCTTTACTGCTGAAGATATCAAACACTTACAAGTGGAGTGGTCAAATTATTTTACAGGTTTGATTGAATTTTAGTTGTTTGTAATGTAAAATGTAATTTTGAATATTGTCAATGTAATTGTGTATTTCGTAGTCGTTTAGGTTGGATTTAGTTTTTTTTGAAGTGGACAGTGTAAGTTTTGAATGTTATATAAGTGAATGTTTAATTTTTCTCTACTTCTTGTTTTGGTCTACTGTTGATGGTTTTTCTGGTCTGGATTTTGGTATGGGGGGAGAGGTTCCAAGGGGGTAGGTGGGTGTTTGGGGGGTGTCCAAGGGATATGGGAGGGGTGTCCAAGGTGTGTTTGGGGCTGTCCTAGGGGTCGGGGGGGGTGTAAATGAGGTGGGAGTTCTGTCCAAGGGGCCGGTTGGGTGTAAATGAGGGTGGGGGGGCTGTCCAAGGGGTGGGGGGTGTCCAAGGGGTGGGGGGTGTCCAAGGGATATGGGAGTGGTGTCCAAGGTGTCTGGGAGTTCTGTCCAAGGGGCCGGTTGGGTGTAAATGAGGGTGGGGGTGCTGTCCAAGGGGTGGGGGGTGTCCAAGGGGTGGGGGGTGTCCAAGGGATATGGGAGGGGTGTCCAAGGGGTGTTTGGGGCTGTCCAAGGGCTTGGGGGGGGTGTCCAGGGGTCGGGGGGTGTCCAAGGGGTCTGGGAGGGCTGTCAAGGTGTGGGGGGGGTGTCCAATGGGTGTTTGAGGCTGTACTAGGGGTCTTGGGGGTGTAAATGAGGGTGGGGGGGCTGTCCAAGGGGTGGGGGGTGTCCAAGGGGTGGAGGGTGTCCAAGGGACATGGGAGGGGTGTCCAATGGGTGTTTGAGGCTGTACTAGGGGTCGTGGGGGTGTAAATGAGGGTGGGGGGGCTGTCCAAGGGGTGGGGGGTGTCCAAGGGTTGTGGTGGGGATCCAATGTGGTGGGGGAGGGCTGGCCAGGTTGTTAGGTGGGTATAGATGAGGGTGGGGTTCAGTTGGGGCTTGGAGGAGGGCTGGCATGGTTATTTTTGTTTGGTTTCTGGTTGCTTTTTGGTGAGAGCAGTGCAATTATTTAAAAAAAAAATTTCTTTCACGTCGGTTATTTTATAACCGACGTGGTAAATAAATCGGTAGGGGTTTATCACGTCGGGTTTTTCTAGAACCGACGTGATAAACCGTTCCCGGGGCTTTTATCACGTCGGTTCTTAATATAACCGACGTGCTAAAAGGCCTGGGAATCGATTTACCACGTCGGTTATTGGATAACCGACGTGCTAAAACGTTTCCCAGACCTTTTTATCACGTCGGTTATTTAAGAAACCGACGTGATAATAGGCCAGGGGAAGGGTTTGTCACGTCGGTTATGACATAACCGACGTGATAAACGATATCCCAGACATTTTATCACGTCAGTTTAGGGAATAACCGACGTGATAAAGCCCCCCGTTCATATTTATCACGTCGGTTATTATATGAACCGACGTGATAACCACCGTGATGTTAGGGATATTACGTCGGGTTTTAAATAACCGACATAAAAAACGTTATTTATAACGTCGTCCATATTAACGTCGCCTAAAAACCGACGTAAATAATAAAAAATAACCGACGTAAAAAATGTTTTCTGCACTAGTGAATTATGCCCAACCCGTGGAACATGTAACCAAAAATGGCTTATGCAATGAAGATGGTCACAAAATGAAATTGGGATAAATGCAAGGAGTTATTTAAGTGGACCATGAATATCTATTGGAACCCAAGATGTCCCTTTCTTACTTATAATTTATTTTGTACTTGAATACACTATCTATTTGACAAAATAATTTGTAGACATCATTGGTGGTCAACTATTGAGTTTTGTACCCACACCATGTTCGGGCTGCTGTTGGGTACCTGAGTAGATCTTTTGGTTGCAGGTCTAGACTAGGAGAAAGGCCCAACACGAAGATGTTGACTTGGGATTGGGATGTTCATGGGGAAGGATCTAGAATTACATTTGGGACCCATTTGGAGTTTACTTGTTTGTCTTACTTTTGGGTTTCAATCACTCTCCACCACTAGTATGACATGAAATTATTGTTACTGATTTGTGGTGTGTACCCCTTTTTACGGAATGCTTTTTATGAATTTTTATTGGTTATTAATATTTTTCTTCTATTTATATTGTGTTCTACTATGTCATGCTCTGATAAAGGGGGTATAATCTCCCCACGTGACTTATTATACCCTCGCTTCTAGTCGACAACCTCTAGCTTATGGGGAGGTGCGCTTGTGGTCGTGTGATGACTCGGATCGGAGCACAAGTTTAGTAGCTTCCGGGTTGGGGATGTTACATATCTAATCTACACAATAATATCCATTTTATTATCCAAGACTCTTAATAAATAGTAGGAGATATCAGGAGAACCCTAGAAGAAATACGATATGTAAGACATTTTCTTAGTGAGGGTACCTTTAAACATTTTCTAGATAATCCCAATCACCATTAAAGATGAATGTTGACTCATCATATCAAAAATACATTACCTCAAAAAAATCAAGATATATCAAAACCACAACAAGGTTAGTGACATAGGGTCTCAGCCTAACATGATGAAATTATTCATAATCTCTTTTTGCAAGAGGAAAATCTCATAATTTCAATTTTATATAAAAACATGGATGTTCACCACCAGTAAGAGTCTCAAATTGAATGATTATAGCATGATTATCCATTTTAATGTACAAATATCATACATAAACTCAAGAAAAAAGTAATGAAACATGCTAACATTGATATGTATGAGTATTAGTAAAGGATACATAAATCATACATGGAACTCTGTCAGGTTACACTTATTTTATGTCATCAATTATATGAAACCATAACTAAAATTTCTATCAACATAATATTTTGAAAATGGATTACTAAAATGTGGTGAGTAATATATAATAAAACATAACCCACCTTTATCTACCCCATCACTAACCACTCTCTTACGAGAACTAGCTCCTGAAATGAAATGTATCCTATAGGAATGCATATAATCTCAAAGATTCCATTGATGTGGTGGAATATATACAACATAAATCTAGATAATTATGATGAAACACAAACTACTTGAATAAGATCTTTCATTCTGAGATAGATTACCATGTAATTTCACAGGTTCAGCTACACACTTAACTAGTGAGTACACTCTTATATCCATAGAAATATAAAAGAAATAAAAATTGAAAATAGTTGTGTGGTATGGGAATGAAGTCACCATATAGAGTGATAATGTTTTCTTAGAAATCATATATGGGGATAATTCTAGGTAAATGTCACCATAGGATTATGAAAATAAATAGTTAGAATCAATTAGTGTTTTCGCCACTTATTATGGAATTATTTAAATTACTCACACTATACTACGTACTGTTCATGAATGTTTTATGAGAACCCACTAAAAAAATAAATTAGTTGTGTTTATAGAGGGGGTTACAAATAACCCCCGTTAATCATCGAATTTATTGGTGCTTCACAACCCCCTCTATTTTTTTCATTTTTTTCTTTTTAAAATTTGGTTGGATTTTAGAAGAATTTGTGTCAAAACCACTACTAAATTAGTGGCCCTATATGCTTGGTTTTATTTTTCAGGTGTTATATATATATTATTCATTTGGATAATAGAGTCTATATTTATAAAACATGGATTTTTTTAAAGGAAATATTGGGGGTTCACAACTGCCTGTAATATCTTAAATTAGACAGAGTTCATGAACTTCCATTAATCCCATAGATTAGAGGGGGTTTTGAACCCCTTATAATTTAAGAAATTAGAGGGGGTTGTGAACCCCCTCTAATACATGATACTAGAGGAGGTTTTGAACCCCTTGTACTATGTTAAATTATAGGAGGTTCATGAATCGATGCCAATCCCCTTGATTAGATTGTTTTTAACTCCCTCTAATTATTATTTTTTAAAATAAATCTCATATAAATTCAATTTTTATAATATATATCTGGTGGGTGCACATTTGCACACACACACATATATATATTAAATAAACACATATTATAAATGTATTAAAATGCATTATAAACATATATATACAAAGGAATTATATAAATACTTTAAATAAATAGTTATACATATAAATATATATATACATATATAAATATAGGTATACATAATATAAATGTAATTATAAATATATTTATTCAAATATATAAATTTTTTATATGGTTTTATAAATACTATACATTATATTATGATTTATATTATACATATATTATATTAAATACATTTTTATTTTATATTTATGTCTAAATACATTTATATTATATTATGTATACAAAAAAATATATTATAGACAATTATATATATATATATTGTTTTATAAAAATTTTATTATATGTAAATTTATATATATTATATAATTGTTTTATATATATTTCAGTATACCATATTAATTATAAATTAATTTAGAAAATATTTATAAATCATTTAATTATATTATATATTTTCAATAATATGATTGTATTTAATTATATTTATATGTATACATAAATATAATTTTATAATTTTATTTAAATTTATATATATTTATTTGTATAAATTTTATTTCATATAATATTAATTATATATAACATAAACTTATAAACATATTATATAAATATATAAATATATAAAATTTATTTGGAAAATATGTCATAAAAACCCAAACATGTAGTTTTTATAATTTATAATATAATAATGAATATTATTTTTATATAAAATATTTATGATTTTATATTATTTATAGTTAATATTATATGATATGAAATGTATACAAATAAATATATATTACTGTACACAACATTATACAACTATATTTATTAGAATACACACATATATTAATGTACATAATATTATACAACTATATTTATTGAAATAAATATATACTAATTTGGATAATAATAAATATATGTATTGAAATATATTATATAAATATTTCTATACATTGTGTTTCATATATCATTAATTAACAATTTTTATAAGTTTTATTTCATATATAATATTTTTATAAATTGTATTTCATATAATATTAATTATATATATAATATAAATATTTGTATAAATTTAATTTCATATATATGTATTTCATATAATATTAATTATATATAAAATATATATAAAATTATAAAATGTATACAAATAAATATATATTAATGTTCAAAATAATTAATACATGTATTATAATAAATTATATATATATATATATATATTTAAAAACAATATTTAAATATATTTAATAAATACTTATATATAATATAAAAATAAACATATACATTATATTTAAATATGTATTTAATTATATGAATAATTTTCAAAACTATATTTATAAATATATAAATATCTAGTTATATGAACTACATAAACGGAATTATA
The DNA here is from genome assembly GCA_963277665.1 of Viscum album. Taxonomy (NCBI): domain Eukaryota; kingdom Viridiplantae; phylum Streptophyta; class Magnoliopsida; order Santalales; family Viscaceae; genus Viscum; species Viscum album. The sequence goes on along the minus strand of OY728131.1, from coordinate 1,219,017,542 downwards.
AAATATATTTAGTCAAATGTACGTAAATAAATATATATAAATCATATAGATTACATAAATTTATAAATTGAATAAAATATAAATTTATTATAATATAAATACATAAACAAATAATATAAATATATTTATTTTTATTCAAATAAATATATATGCAGGTTTTTTATTTATATGTGCCTAAATATTTATTAAAATTCACATATATAATAATGTGTATATAAAATAGTGAGAAACACTTAATTTGGTGGAAGAGGCGCTGGTTTTTGTCGTTGAGGTGAGGGGCTTGAAACCTGCAGTCAAATATTTTACGAGGCATTGTGATGGCAGGGGTTGTTGGGAGCAGGTGAAATGTTGCCCTAGATGTGGATCACAAGGGAACAATACATAGGTGGGAGCTCAAGTGTGAAATGGACATAAGGTAACTAGATGGAGGGTTGGGTGTCACAAGGGAATTTGAATGGTGGGAGGGTGTCACAGAGGAACTAGAGAGGGTGGGACTATTAAAAATAATAATTAATTAATTAGAAGAGGTTGATTAAAACCACCTTTAATACTGCTCAATTAGACTCAATTAAAGGAAGTTAAAACTACCTCTAATTTAGTCTAAAAATAGAGGCGGTTCTTAGAATCATCCCAAATATATGACATATAACTCACTAATAGGTATTTTGTAACCACCTATAATTTGACTTATACATTAGAGGGGATAAAACCCCCTCTAAAAATGATTTTAAGATGAAATTAGAGGGGGTTTAACCTTCTCTAATATGACCACCACTAAAATTGATATTATTTTACTAGCGGTTCCTCAAAACCTCTTCTACCAATAGTAGGTGGGCACATTAATGATGGTTCCTCATAACCAACACTAATGTTTTTAGAAGAGGTTATAAACATTTCTAAAATAAAAAATAACCCCTCTAATTAGGTCATTTTTATATAGTGACCCACCACTAAACCCCTATAAATATCTCCACGAGTCACTCTATAGTCCTTCGTAATATAACTTATAGGTTTTAATGGGATCGTTTACCGACACACAATCAAGAGTGATGAGTTCTATTTTCTATAGTGTAAATGATTCTAATATTCTTATATGTTGGATGTTCATTCAATGTTATCAAGTCCAATGGGGGCAGTTATTAATCATATAGAGTTTAATAATTCACACTCCTACACTCCCCTTCCTCTTGGTTGACAATATAAACCTTAGATCCAAGGGTGAAATTTTGATCTTTCTATCTCAGTCAAACCACCTATTTTATGTACCCACAAGAAGTGTTGTAGAAGCTTTAAGTTCTATGTTAATAATCATAAATACAATTATTAAGAATATGAAATAATAAAGTTAATGAATAAGAAATAACTCCCTCTATTTTTATATAATCACGACCTGATGTATATAACAATAAAATATAAAAAATAAAAAAATGGAAGAGAATTACTAAGTGTAAGATATTATCTCTCTAGATGTAACACGCTTAGATTATGCGAAATATATATATTTGAAATAATTTAATCTATTCAGCATTCTTCATTTCACGCAACAGTGTATATAGCTTGTGTTTTATGAAAGAACTGAGTTTTTATTGTGTTTATTGAAAAAAAGGTAATATTTCACTATAAACAACACTTATATTAGCTTATGGTACACACAACACATTGTTTGTCTTGTGCTAAAAACAATTATGAGTTCATTATATAGCTTCTGTTATATGCAATGTCATGTTTTAATTAACTATAATATACTATTAGTGTTGATATTAAAATATTATCATAGTTACCACCAAGAAATTGGAATGTAATTCACAAATCTGATTAAATCAATTTTTATAATATGATTTACACATGAATAAAAAATGAATCCATTAGTTATCAAACAGTTATAAATGAATCTAAGAACTATCTAAAAATAAACAAATTCCTTTTTAAAAAAATTATTTTTTCATGTACAAACACAATTTTTTCTCAATAAATTAAACAAACCACTTTCCATGATTTTTAATAAAATTTATTTATAATAAAATAAATCAATTTTTAAGAAACTAATCCAATATATTTTATAGGTAAAATATAATAATAAATCCAATTTTATAAATAAACAAAGTATTTTTCTAAAATGTAATTTTACTGTTTTTTAATTGCGCACCTATTTTAAATATATTTTTTAAAAATTTATAAATATCATTTTAAAAAATAAACTTATTTTACAAAATTAGACTATGAAAATTTAATTTGGGATGATTTTTGGTATTTTTCTAAGAAGTTTCATTTTTTGATAAATAGTGAAAATACTGAATTTTATTTGAAAACTGTTTTTTCATTTAATTTAGTTATGTTGTTACATTATATTATAAATTAGTATAAAAGTATAATTAGTTAAATTATACCACAATAATACTAAATTAGGCCATTTTAATCAATTTCACATTGAAATTTGATATAAAAACAATTCCAAAATTTGAAATTTTATACTTTTACAAACCCACTTCCAGTTACATTAGTGGAATTAATTGTAAATTAATTTATGAAAATTCATTGATTTAAATTTGTAAATGGATTCCATATTTTTAATCATAATAATACATAATTTCAAGTAACATAAAATTAGTTTTTTATGAAAATTATAAGTGAATGTAATTAAAATTAATTGCAATGATTAAGGTAAAAACGAGTTTACTTAGTGGTTAATAATACCTTAAGGTGAAAATAACATAGATACAATTCCAATAACCATTGGATGGAAATATTTATAATATATCCTAAATCTTCTCTAAAATTTACCATTATTTTAGGCAAATGATTTAATTCAGTTCTCTTGTTAGTGTTTACATTTTTATATTTATAAGAATGTCACTCCTCTATTATAAAAGGGAACACCTCCACTCACTTCTTCACACCTCTAATAACTTTTGGATCATCCAAAAAATGAAAAAATAAACTTTTAAATTAACTAAATTTGTTATATTATCCTCACTTTGGGCATAAATCCAACCTAAGAATCCCTTTGGTGTAGACAAAAAGAAGTTACCCAAAGAAGAGGTAAAATCCTTCAATAAGAACTTTTGTTTTATTTCATTCTCCAACCTTAAATTATTTTTATTCATTGATTATATAATAACTTATATATAATAAATATACTGGGTTGTTTTTATGTTAATGGTTAGACCTACTCCCTCACACATTTCCATCAAATGGGATACAAAATCATCATTCCTATGTATGGTGTACTACCACCTCGTGAACCTATATAGTTCATTCTTCTATTACCACAATTCAAGGTTGTGAATAATGACTGAATTACTATTTTAGAATATATATATTTATATATGATATTTATGATGTTTTTATGTTTCTTTAATTATTATATAACACATACCTTCATGCTTTCCATTTTTTAGGAATATGATAACTTCATTTGTCAATGTGTGGACTATCGCCTACTCAAAGCAATGTGATTCATTCATACATTAAATGGAATATATTAAGGATCAGTAATGTAAAATTATATTTTATATGTTAAATAATAATTCTAATGTAACTATAATATATAAATATATTTAATTTACCTTATTTCTTTCAACATGAAAACAAAACATAAACAACATCCATGCATATGTAAGACCTACTGTCTCCATGAATGGTGCATTCCATTACATATTTATATATTTTATAGATTATTAAAAATATTTATATAATGAATATATATTATAATTAAATCATGTATTCTACCATATAAATAGTATAATCATGATCTATGTAAGAGTATCAGGAATAACAAGTCAAAACATATACAAAAACCAAAGTGGTTATTACCCAAAACGCAACATTAACATGAAATTATTAATAAATGGGTAATATAGAGTAATAATTAAATAATATATGGTATTATATATATGAATATGGTTCTATGATATATTTATAATAAACTTATACTTATTATATAATATTTTTGGATGTGTATGAATAAATTCAAGACTTAAGGTAATAGTTTTCTAGTCTCCCTTTTATTTCTGCAAGACTTATAACATATTCACCACTCATTTATTTGGAGTTATATACATACTACCAATTAATGTATTATATTATTATTATTCTGAAATTTATGGTTATTTACATATAACTTTTATTATCTATCTTTCATGGGGTTTATGGTTTAAAAGATACCAAATTAGTTAGGTAATTTTGTCTTAATTTTCTTTCATTGAACACATGTTATGTTATGAACCTATATTATTTTATAAGGTGTATATAGATCACTTTGAAAATTTTTTATCCTTAATATCTTTATCTTAATTATAAGTTAAGCATAATGTAATGTAATTATTTGAGGGGGATTATGATTCAATGTTACCTAAGTGGTAATAGTTTATTGCTATAATCTCATCATTTATCGGGACTATTTATGATTATGATTCCATTGATGGAATATTATGATTCATATAAAAAGATATATAATGAATCTTATTATACTCAGTTTATTCCTGACATAATAATTTAATGGTACCATTTTTACACTATTTTTTACCTAAGATAATTAATAAAATATTTTTAAGAAAACAAGACTTTTTTTCTCTCATCGATCAAACATCCATTTTCCTTAAAAACCATGTTTTATAGAATTTTTTTTGATTTTTTTAATATTATCCAATAATTATTAAAAGATAATTTTACCCATGTTTAACATTTTTAAAAAATATTTTAAATGGAATATTCTTGTAATTTTTCGACCAGGGTACTTTTCTAAACATTTTATGGTGAAAAAATAATATTCGGAATGTACACATTTATCCACCATCATGATCATCATTTCCTTAAATATTCCGTTCATAGGTTACAAGGTTATATTTAAGTATATTTTTTTCTTAATATTATTTATATTTAATTGGTTTTCATTAAAAAAGGTTTTAAAAAGTTTTTCAAGCTTTCTTAATAATTTTTCAAATTGTTTTCAAAGAAAATGGTTTAAATTTTTTTTAAGCCTTCCTTTTAAGTTTTAGAATTATTTTCAAAGAAAAATATTTTTATAAAATTATCAAGATTTATTTATAAGTTTTAAAATAATTTTCAAATAAAATGGTTTTCTAATTTTATCATTAATTTTTTAGAATTTTTAAAATTATTTTCATTGAAAAATGTTTTCAAATTTTTTTCAATAATTCTTTAACAGTTTTAAATGTATTTTCAGGTAAAAAGGATTTCAAAAAATTTTAATGTTTTATTTAAAAATTTTCAAATTATTTTCAGTGATTAATGTTTTCAAAATGTTCAAAATATTTCAATTTAATTCTTAAAATCTATTTTCAAACGAAAAGGTTTTAAAAATGTTTCAAAGATTCCTTTATATGTTTTAGAAGATATAGTAAAATAAAAGGATTTAAATACTAATTTATAAGTTTGTGAAGATATCTTAAAATAAATGGTTTTAAATATATTATTAATCTTACTTAATATGTTTTAAAACATATTTTAAAAGGGAATGGTTTGAAAATATTTTGAAGCTTCATTTATAAATTTTCATGGTTATTTTCAAAGAAAACGTATTTCAAATTGTTTTATGTTTTAAAAAGATTTTTTCAAAGTGGAAAAGATATTTTCTTAAAGGAAGGTTATAAATTATTTTTTAATCTTACTTCATAATTTTTTACAGTGTTTTTCAAAGAAATGGATTTAGAATAAATTTTATGTTATAACAAATTTATTTTTTTTAAAAAAAATTGTTATTTTCATTAAGAAATTATTTAAGTGATCCTTAAAAATAATTCAATATCTAGGATGAAATCATTTGATATAGATTATTATTTAATGGGGTTATGATGCAGGGACACCATTCCTATTTCTTATATTAATGGATTATATTAAAATTGACAAGTTGTTTATGAATCCTATTTCTCTTCCATGGGTTATACAATTATAAAAATATTTTGAAACCCTCTTCCTTTCAGGGGCTATTCTATGATGAAATGATTGTTAAACTGATATATTTTCCATAAGTTATTATAGGATGAATTATTTGTGATACCCATTTAATTTCATTGGTTATGATAGGATGTTTAGGAAACCCATCTCTTGTTATGATATGATGTTTCGAAAACCCACATATTTTTATGGGTCATGATATAATGATTGTTCTGTTACCTTGTGGAACAAGTATGTATGATTTCTTTATATTGTAAGTGGGGCCTATATCTACCTCTAGTGAATTAGGAAAATATTATATATCATGAGATAAAAATGGATAAAATAGGAAGTGAAATCAGTTTAGTAAAGGAATTTTTCTGCTATGATAATCTTGAGAGTGAACCTTGACTATAAAGATGGTATTAGGAGTGAAACTTCACTACTAAGATGGTATTGTAGGTGAACCATGTCCACTAAAATTTATGGGGGAGTTAGCCCATTACAATAAAAGTAATGGTATGAAACATGGGATGGTGGTCTGTCCCTCCCCATAGGTTTATCCATCATGAAGTTCCCTGATTGGTTTTGCAAAAAAGATTTGACTTATAGGGAATGATATTATATAATTCCAAGTATATAAAAAATTATATTTCTTATTCCTATTTTACGCTCTCATGGATTATTATCTTTGTTACCTTATAAATAATGTCTTACAAACGTCAAATAAATATTCTGTGACTCATGTATATGATCATTGATATGATGAGTATGATCTTCAAATGTTATTCTCATGTTTTCATACCCTTATACTCATGATTATGCATACATATTACCTCATTTACCCTTAATGAGTATATAAGATCACCCCTTTCTTATATTTCATTTTCTCAGGATATGAAGTAATGTTTTTAGTAGGACTACTGAAACGTAATATATTTTTAAGAGATGTTTAGGATCATTCACCAAATTAGAAGAATGTGTTCTAGGTTTCCAAAGACACTAAACTATTATGATAATCAGAAATGTAATATTTTAATGTTTTGAATAATCATCTAAAATTATGTAATATTTATGTATGTTAAGCTTGGTTCACTATAGTTGGTATGAAATGACCGGTTTAGTCATCCTTTGGAAACTAGGGAGAGAAAACTTTAGTGACACCCCTAGGGACATTTCTAAGGATATGTCTAGGGATGTCTCTAAGGATACACCTAAGGTGTCATAGAATTAAAAGGTGTTATAATTTAGAAATCCTACAAGTTATTTTTCATGATTATGTGGTTTTATTATACATTAAGTTATACTCACACTATGATTTTTGGTTTTAGTCAATAGAGATAACTAGATGAAATTAGGTTAACATTGAATGTGACATATACTTTTCTGATGAGTAGTAAAATGGGATGATCACTAGAGTTAAGGATATTGTTGTCATGCCTAATATGTTTAAATGGAACATGATTAAAATCATGTACCTTCACCAAATTTAAAACTCACCATAGAAGATAAAGAAGGAGTTTTCTAAGATTACAGGTAATGAAGACAATTGAGGAAAGAAGTTTTAGTTACCTTTATGCCAAGAATATGGAAAAAAGCACCCAAGTTAATTGTCTTAGAGGAATGGGAATATGTTTTTACTATGGAAAATAAGGACAAAAATTAAGTAACTATAATGTGAATGATCTATATTGGGTCTACAAGACACTCCAATCACAATATTGTCCACCGCGTGTCACTCCCTAATAGTTATTTCCTTCACTAGGGCTCACTGCCCATCAAGGTGGATCACTACCCATACCCCTATAAAAATTATTTTTGAGAGAGATAGGATCATTGGGGATTATACACCATTCCAAAAACCACTCCAAGCCCCGATACAGGACAAGGGATAAGGTTTCATTGTGGGACACCCATATGTCATACCGTGACACAATGTAACCAGTAATCCATGACCCATAGCGCTAAACTGCATTCATTTGGGACACCAAAAATCTCCCCTTGGAGTTTTACATATGAATCAGAGGCTTCTTACCCCATTTGATACTAATTTTAGGATCTACATTGGGGCTTTAGTACCCTACAATCAAAATATAGTTCTCTTTGGGTTACTCCCTCATGTTTTTTATTCAGTAGGGATCACTACCCATTCCCCTCTAAAAATTCATTATGACGGGGGGGATTTCTAGGGATTATATACTACTCCCAACACCACTACATTCCCCCATGCGGAACAAGGTATCAGGTGTCATAGCGTGACAACCATATTTTATGTCATGAAACATTGCAACAAATAGTCTTTGTCGCATAGGGATTCACTGCATTCATTTGGGACTCAAAAAAAAGGGAAAATGAAAATTTTGGTTAACACAATGAATAATAATAATGGACTCCCAAATACATCATAATTGATTCAATGCTTCAAATGTGGAAATAATATGCACTATATGAATTGATTTCCTAAGTGGAAAGTTTAGGAAAATAATCAGCAAGGCTATACGAGTAATGGTTTTATTTTCAATGATGAAGAGACAACCGGAGAAATGAGAAATGAAAGAGATATTAAAGAATGGGATGAATAATCCTTATTAAAATATGAATGAAGAATTAGGGTAGGAAAAGTGTGTATGTATTTGGATTCAATAATTATGATTTGTCAAATATATAATAATTTTTCACATTTTGTTTTTTTCTAAGTATTTACAATTATATTTTGAATAGTCTTGATGGACTAGAAAATATATTTAATGGAATGATGATATTCATGGGGAAGACATGATTAAGGGAAAGATAAACCTTAATATGATTATAATGTTGAGATTGTAATGTTTGGATAAAGATATGCTGGATATTAATAAGTTAATTGGATGATACTGATTACCTTGGAAATAATTAAGTATTTTTTTGAAAAAGTGGTTTTTGTTATCATGGATCGAGTTGACAACATATTTTGATTTAAGGAATATATCTAATAAACATTGGCATAAGGAAACATGTATGTTTTTAATAAGTATTTATGGTAATTTAGGTTATTATCATGTTTCAAGAGAATACATCATAAAGGTATTGAAATTTTTGGTATGGGACAAATAAGTGATACTTTATGATATATTGGGGATCAATTTTAAGCTGATTTTGAGAAATTTATTTAATTTCCTTAAATTATTTTGGACTTTCATCTTTTGAAAGGGTTATAATGTAACAACCTAGACCCTAGTAGCCCAAATTTGGTGGTTATTTTATTATAATGGAATAGATACCAAAGATTACATGACCAAGTGTAGATACATTTAGTAGTATTGAAGAAATAGATATATATACGGTTCCCCTATTACATTTATAATTAAACATATAACATAATAAAAGAAAATAAACTGCTTCATTGACACTTATTCAAAGATTTAATATTCATAATCCAGGGAAAGAAAAAAATAAAAGGGTGAGATTAAATGATCAATAAGGATACATATATTAGAAACATGATTCAATATGGAATAACTATATAAACATACACTACTACAACATTCCCCTTTATCAGCGCTAAAAACAAGCATTAACAGCGCTAGAAAAGCGCTGTTAATTACAGCGTAGATAAAGGGGGGGTCCCCTATATCAGTGCTTCTTGGAGCGCTGATAAAGGGGTCCTTTATCAGCACGTGGTGGAGCGCTGATAAAGGTCAACTATATCAGCGCTTCTCGGAGCACTGATACAGGGTCCCTTGATCAGTGATCCTCTAGCGCTGTTAAAGGTGTCATTTATCAGCGCTAAAAAAGCGCTGATAAAGGCCCCAGTGCCTGCACCTAAAAAATAGTACCGGCACACCTGGACACCAGAATACCTGCACAAAGTAGCACATGCACACCTGCACACCATAGCACCCGCACCCAATATTTTGACTGACAACGGTATATACATTTACTTAACAACATGAATACAAAAAAATGAATTGCTATATACATTTAAAACATTGTTTTACATGGATACATTTACAATTATTCAACAACAGTTATAAACATTCATGTTTCATCCTTTGATATCCGTGATCCGTTCTCGATCGTATTTGTTGTCGAACAAAGCATCTGAACACAAGGAAAAAATTCACCTATATAAGAAAACAAATATTATGTTAGTAATGCAATAATGAAAGAAATTAAAATAGTAGTATGAAAGAATACATTAATATCGAAATGTGAAACTAAATTATTAAATTTTAAACTCAAAAGTTTTCATTTTCATAACAATGAAAGGGAATAATGTAAAATCGATATGTTTTTGATTGATGTATCTCATTTAATAAATACTAATTCTTTATCTAATGAAAAGCTTTACCGGTCACACCGTGCGTCGGATTGAGGTGAGGTCGATTCGTACACGTCACAAATGACTTGTGGATCGTTGTCATAAAGTATCCAAACAATCTGAATGCGTTTGCTCGGTTTTCCGTATGTCATTGGTGTTGTTTTCCAAAGTTTATGTCATTATCAAACTGATATCATACAATTTTAGCCATACCGGTCACACCGTGCGTCATATTGAGGTGCGGTCAATTCGTACACGTCAAAAATGACTCATGGATCGTTGTCCTAAAGTATCAAAACAATCTGAACGCGTTTACTCGGTTTGGCGTATGTCATTGGTGTTGTTTTCCAATGTTTATGTCATTTTCAAACTGATATCAGACAATTTTATCCATACCGGTCACACCGTGCATCGGATTGAGGTGTGGTCGATTCGTACACATCAAAAATGACTCGTGAATAATTTTCCTAAAGTATCAAAACAATCCGAACGTGTTTGCTCGGTTTGGCGTATGTCATTGGTGTTGTTTTCCAAAGTTTATGTCATTTTCAAACTGATATCAGACAATTCTAGCCATATCGGTCACACTGTGTGTCGGATTGAGGTTCGGTCGATTCGTACACGTCAAAAATGACTCGTGGATCGTTTTCCTAAAGTATCAAAACAATCCGAAGGCGTTTTCTCGGTTTGGCGTATGTCATTGGTGTTGTTTTCCAAAGTTTTTCTCAATTTGAAACTGATATGAGACACTTTTAGCCATACCGGTCACACTGTGCGTCGGATTGAGGTACAGTCGATTCATACACATCAAAAATGACTCGTGGATCGTTGTCCTAAAGTATCAAAACAATCTGAAGGCTTTTCTCGGTTTGGCATATGTCATTGGTGTTGTTTTCCAAAGTTTATGTCATTTTCAAACTGATATTAGACAATTTTAGCCATACCGGTCACACCGTGTGTCGGATTGAGGTGCAGTCGATTCGTACACGTCAAAAATGACTCATGGATCGTTGTCCTAAAGTATCAAAATAGTCTGAAGGTGTTTTCTCAGTTTGTAATATGTCATTGGTGTTGTTTTCCAAAGTTTATGTCATTTTCAAACTGATATCAGACAATTTTAGCCATACCGGTCACACCGTGCATCAGATTGAGGTGCGGTCGATTCGTACATGTCAAATATGACTCATGGATCGTTGTACTAATGTATAAAAACAATCCGAAGGTGTTTTCTCAGTTTGGCGTATGTCATTGGTGTTGTTTTCCAAAGTTTTTGTCATTTTCAAACTGATATCAGACAATTTTAGCCTTACCGGTCACACCGTGCGTCGGATTGAGGTGTGGTCGATTCTTACAAGTCACAAATGACTCGTGGATCGTTGTCCTAAAGTATCAAAACAATACGAAGGCGTTTTCTCTATTTGGCGTATGTCATTGGTGTTGTTTTCCAAAGTTTATGTCATTTTCAAACTGATATCAGACAATTTTAGCCATACCGGTCACACCGTGCATCGGATTGAGGTGCAGTCGATTCATACACATCAAAAATGACTCGTGGATCATTTTCCTAAAGTATCAAAACGATCCGAACGTGTTTGCTCGGTTTGGCATATGTCATTGGTGCTGTTTTCCAAAGTTTATCTCAATTTGAAACTGATATCACACACTTTTTGCCATACCGGTCACACCGTGCGTCGGATTGAGGTGCGGTCAATTCGTACACGTCACAAATGACTCATGGATCGTTGTAGTAAAGTATCAAAACAATCCGAAGGCGTTTACTTGGTTTTCCATGTGTCATTGGTGTTGTTTTCCAAAGTTTATATCATTTTCAAACTGATATCAGACAATTCTAGCCATACCGGTCACACCGTATGTCGGATTGAGGTGTGGTCGATTTGTGCACATCAAAAATGACTCATGGATCATTTTCCTAAAGTATCAAAACAATCCGAAGGCGTTTTCTTAGTTTTCCATGTGTCATTGGTGTTGTTTTCCAAAGTTTATGTCATTTTCAAACTAAGTAGTTGGAATTCACTAATCTAAGGATATAAAACATAATAAAGGGAGATCATAGATGCTCAATAAGTGTAAAGGGATATATCAATGACCATATAAAGATAACATAAGTTTTAGGAATTCACCTTCATTGTCCTATTTGTTTACATTCTTTGATCAGGTACGCTGCCCATTCATTTCTAAAGACATTTATATCATCTTCTGAATTGGAGTTTTTGTGACAGTCATAGTAGTACTGAAAAAATATAAATACACAAAGGATTAATAATTATTTTAAATAAAGTAGTAATTATTTTCAAAAATACCTCTTCAGGGATGCTAGTTTGTCCATGAAATACGATCTCTTTCATAAATTTACAAACATAATAACCGCAGTCCTTGTCATTTGTTTGTTTCAGACACTGTAGAAACATCGAGAAAAATAAGTAATTTGTTTTGATGTGTATTTGTATAGTGAAATATAATTATATATACCCAGATACTTCTCTATTTTTAGATCTTGTGGGCATTGTCGTCCTTACGCCCTGGATTCATTCCAGCCTTTAGACGATATTCATACACCGCCCTATCATAACAAAATCCTCATTAAAATATAATATAAATTATATAACTAGATATTTAGTTCTAAAATGTTGGATATAGTGTATTAAAAATTGACAATCGCCATCATGTGTGGTCTGTTAGATGGATATCCATGCAGTGAATCCAGAAAATAAATCTTTGGAGTATCCAAATTGACTGCAATGAGCATCCAATGATCCCTAAAAACACAAAAAGAAATAAGTACTGATAGAAATGAAAATATAATTGATATGATTAAAATGTAGAGTTTTACCCTTGCATTGTTGGTATTAAAAAGAGTATGTCAGTCGTAATTCTTCTTTGAAATGTTCTGAGCAGATTTGACATCAATTTAGCCTGAAAATTAGAATCTATTTCTATTCGTTGTGTAGAAATGGTGTGAGGACTAACGAGTCCAATTTTTTTTCATGGGAAAATACCTTCAATTGTTTTTCATATATATGCCTATGAAAAATATGTGATGTATTTATCCATAATTATCAAAGTATATCAGCTTCTGTAAAATCAAATCATGAAAACATACCTCATGTATACATTTATAACTGAGGTGCCTAGCCAGTCGTATGTGATGATCTCAAAAATAGCGTCTGCACTAACGAAATCCATTGTTTCCTCTCCGTACATATCTTTTTCACAAACAATTGTGTGATTCTTTCCGTCTTTCATTTTCGTATCCACATGAGCTTGCAATGATGTTAAATGTGGATATAGAACGGGCGGGGTGAACGTGCTCTCAGTAGATCGTTTTGATCGGTTGGTTGATCCAATCTTGGAGTCTCTCTTTCGTTTTAGCTTCTCCATTTTATCCTTCTGTAATAACATTCATCGGTTCAGCCATTTTCTAATTTAATGTTAAAGGTTCTGCTTGAAAAATGAACTGGAAATGAATACCTCCTACTCGACGCATTTTTTTACAAGATTCGACGGCCATGCAATGAATGTTCCAATAGCTTTTTCCACCGTATTAATGTCATCATCGTCATTTGGCACGGGTAGCTCGGCGCTCGGCTCATGAGCTATGTTAATCGACACTTTGACATGATCGGTTGGAAGTCGTCTGGAGTGTAGCATGTCATTCTGCATATTGAACACCGTAGCCCTCGCTACAAGGCGATGGGTGGGAGTTGACAGATATAAATCACAGTCATTTTCACCCTGTAGAATATCATTAAATGAAAGGTATCAGTGTCTATGTGATTCACATCTCACAAAAACGAATATTATAACATTGATTACCTCGGTTAAGTCAGGTATTTGAGGGGAATGGCTCGCCTCAAAGCTGGTGAGGGGTGGATCTTCTCGCGGGGGTTGTTCTTGAGTTGTTTGTTCTCTTCGCCTCTCCTCCATCAAACTCTTTAGCATATCTCCCTGAGTTTGGATTAGTTCTTCAAGGGTAGCTACTCTATCTCTCATTACATGCAATTATTTAGTTTGTTCATCCTCTTGTTTTTTTTCTTAAAATATGTCTTGGGTGACACCCCAAAACCCACACCTCTGACGCGGCCATACTGTTCTTGCTGTTTCAAGGTCGTTGAAAGTATGTCTGCATCCGGTGCGGGTGTTGATGTTTCCTGTGACTATGTCAAATAGAAAATATGAAAAAATAAGTAAGCATCATTATGTAATAGTGATTTAAAGAAAAACAAGTTTATATTATGTCATACTTACACATGTTTCCCACACTTTTTGTGTGTTTTCTTCTATCAGTTTCCCCTCTTTATTAACACAAGACTCCTTCCATAGCACATGGCGTGGAATGGAAGTGACTTGAGATTTTTCTTCATCAATCTTATTATAAACAGAGAAACATGGTTACAGTGTTGTTTTATGTCACATAAAATTATTACAGTACTTTTAAAATACATACCAATTGTTTTTCAATTGAAGCGTACCACAACCTTGCTTTACGGTAGGGGTACGCTGGTTTTGTTGCCCGTTCTTTATTTTCAGCACTCAGTATTTGTTTCATAAATAAAAACCTATCAATCAATGTGATGAATACAAGCAAAATTACACAACGTGTAACCAAACACAATGTACCTGAAAATTCTTTTCCGCACGACGGTTGCAAAACACATCCCACGTTCCTTGGGATATCAAGTGTGCATAAAGAGGAGGTGGGTGCAGCTTGATTTTCCCTTCGACATCTTTCAGATGATTTTTCGTTAAAATGGTGTGAAATCCTCTATGAATCCTTCCTGCTAGTTTGAAAACATATTCTTTGTGAGAAACGTATACTATAAATGCACTCTGCAAGAGATGATGAAAGGATAGTCAATATTTCAATATTTTATTTTATTTTAATAAATTAAATAGATGATATCGTAATGTTACCGTAATCTCTTCCCACATTAATGTTTTCAACCCACTGACAACATGGTGCCACGACTCTACGTCAACCGGCACGCGTTGTCGAGTGACGATTCCAATGTAGCTACTAAACATGGCTTTGTTGGGGTTTACATGCTAGCCTAGCTTATTCCATCCCACCTCATATTTGATGCCTTTTGCTTTTGCCTTAAGGATTTTTGCTTAAACTGTCAAAATACGGTGCACCTGTTTTTTTGTGTCGCTGGGGTTTCATCGCCTACCATTTCCTCAGTTTCTGCATCATCATTATGTTTTTCCAAAGCACTAGCTTCGACACAGACACTAGCTGCAACAGGTTGAGAGACTTATTGTACGTCAGTAGTGGGACCCGCTGCAACAGGTTGAGAGACCTGTTGTCTCTCAACAGTGGGACCAGCTGCAATAAGTTGAGAGACCTGTTGTACATCAGCAGTGGGACCAGCTGCAAGAGGTTGTGAGACCTGTTGTCTCTCAGCAATGGGACCAGCTGCAACAGGTTGAGAGATGTGTTGTGTCTCGGGATTGGGTGCATCAGCAGGTGAAGAAGTCATTATCTGTAGAACTGGTTTAAAATTTAAGATAGATCACATAAAAGCAGCAGTGAACAGATAATAACATAATGTAACACAATCTATATTACAATAAAAATCAATAACCTGATTATTGAACTCCCTTTTTTTAAAAGGCTGAAGGGATTTGACCCCTCTATCAACTATCCATATACCTTCATTGTGGTCTCCTCTGACATACAAAACGTCGTCTACATTGGGACCACTGCGAAATGATTGCAAAATCTCAATGAAAGGATCATCTTCCATTGAATTTTCATCTGACCCTTCAGCTGTTTTGGTCGATAACAGAACAATTGACCAGTTTCGATTTGCGGGATCGGGAACAAAAAATACCTGCACTGCCTGTGATGCCATTATAAATTGTTCGTCTTTCTCCCCTTCCTTACTAAAATCAACTTTCACAAATCCCAAATCATCTATTTTAATAGAACTCCTGTTATCAACCCACTTTCATTCAAATATCAGAACTTGAAATTCCGTATAATCCAACTCCCATATTTGTTTGATGATGCCAAAGTATGACATATTCACATAAATTGGATTTCTGTCCTTAGCACCGGAAACATGCATCGCTTCAGCCACAAGTGTAACCGCATTATTCTGCATGGTACTGTCTTCATCATGTTCATTAGTATAAAATGTATAACCATTAACTACATAAGCATTGTAAGATAATGCATACACACTTGTTCCTCCGGCTAGCCATCGAAGTCATTCCGAAATAGACTTTGGATTTTCATCTGACTTCTTAAAAATATGATCTTGAAACCATCCTATAAACTGTCAATTATGTGTATATTATATCCATTTTTCAGCCCTTGATGGATTCAATTGCCTAATAATTTCTTTGGGGATTTCAACATATGGGTCAAAATCCAAACTATTATGCAAAATATAAAGGTGGGCCAACTCCCGATCTGTAATATTGATTGTGACAACCTTTCTTCCAGAAATTCCTTCACCCTCTAACCGCCCAGTTGGACGAGATTTTGGTAAGCCAATGCTTTCCACACCAGACAAGTATTCGGTACAGAATTCAATGGCTTCCTCAACAATATATCGCTCTGCAATACAACCCTCTAGCCAACTTCGATTTTTGACATACCCTTTCAAAATCTTCATATACCGTTCAACGGGGTACATCCATCTGTAATGTACAGGACCACATAGTCGAATCTCTCTCACCAAGTGGACCATCAAATGAACCATCATATAAAAAAATGAAGGCTGGAAGAACATTTCTAATTCACATAATATGACAGCAATTTCTTTTTCCATAACTGGTAATTTTGCCGGGTCTATAACTTTGCTGCATATAGCTTTGAAGAATAAACAAAGTTTCGTTAATGTATAGCGGACATTCTTGGGAAAAATGCAACGTAAAGCAATTGGAATGAGATTTTGCATCAAAACATGACATTCATGTGATTTCAGACCTTTTAACTTTAAGTCGCTCATTGACACAAGGTTACTGATATTTTAAGAATACCCATCTGGAACCTTTACGTCATTCAAGAAGTTGCAAAACTGATATCTCTCCCGCCTGGAAAGAGTGTAAGCAGCAAGAGGAAGAAATGTTCGTTTTTCACCCTTTACTGGTGCCAACACTTCTCATATTCCCATCTCAATCATGTCCAACCTAGCCATAATTCAATCTTTGGTTTTGCCAGATGTATTTAGAAATGTACCGATAACACTGTCAAATACATTTTTTTCTACATGCATAACATCAATAAAATGTCTTACATACAGACAATTCCTGTATTGTAATTAAAAAAAAATTGATCTCTTTTTCCAACCGATTTTCGTAAGGTTTTTCGAAGTCGGTTTACCAAAAGTAGTGTCAAAATTTTTAACTTTCTCAAATAATTGATCGCCTGTTAGTGGAGACAGTGTTGTACGTTCTTCTGAACTTCCATCGAATGATGTCTTCCAAGAACAATACTTATGTCGTCGCAGTAGAAATCTACAATGTTCTAGAAACACGGTTTTCGATGAATGATTCAACCTAATTGATTGTGTACCTTCTTCACAAATGGGACAGCCTTGAGTTCCTTTAATGCTATCTCCTGACAAATTTCCATAAGTTGGGAAGTCATTTATTGTCCCATATAACATGACTCTCAAAGTGAAATCTTTCTTTCTGTAAGCATCATACAATGTAACACCTGAATCACACAATAATTTCAAATCTTCGATCAATGGAGCTAAATAAACATCAATATCATTACCCAGTTGTTTTGGTCCTGATATAAGCATAGATAACATGATGTATTTTCGTTTCATGCATAAACACAGTGGTAAGTTATAAATTATCAACATAACTGGTCATGTACTGTGACTGCTGCTTTGAAAACCAAAAGTATTCACTCTATTTATAGATAATGCAAGACGAAGGTTTCTCGACTCGTTTCCAAATTCAGGATACTCATGATCGATTATCTTCCATTGAGGAGAGTCTGCCGGGTGACGTAGTATCCCATCTTTAATTCTTGTATCTGTATGACATGTTAATTGTTCTGCAGTCTCCTCACTTCCATATAGGCGTCTAAACCTTGGAATGATTGGAAAGTACCATACAACTTTAGTAGGACTGGATTCATCTTTCTTGTATCGAGAAGCACAACACTTTGGGCATTCGTTAAGTGATTTTTGGTCCTTGCGAAACCGTATGCAGTCATTCGGGCAGGCGTGTATTCTTTCAGAGATCATACCCATAGAGCGTAGCATTCGTTTTACATCGTATGTTCGGCTCAGGAGCACATTGTCTTCTTGAAGCATGTCATTCAAGAGGGAAAGTAGTTTCGTAAAACTGTCGTCACTCCACCCGTTATCTGCTTTCAAATTATACAGCTTTAGTACGGCTGAAAATGCTGTATATTTAGTGAAACCAGCATACAATGGCGTCTTTTAACAACTTTTTAACTTCTCAAACAATTTTGGGCAATCACGAAGTTCATCTTCGAAGGTCCTTGTCATTTTCTCAATATGATCTTCATCATCATTCACATCTGTAATCACATCCTCCATACTGTCATCTTCATTGTTAATGTTTGTAATCATATCAGATGATCTATAAAATGCAGTGTCACCCCAGTCACTACCTACATTCGTTGTTTCCCTGTGTTTATTCCAACATGTATAACTTTTATCTATTTCGTGACAGATCAAGTGTTATTCCAACTCATCTGGACTAATTTGTTTTGAATAAAAATAGCGTAAACATGGACAAAGGATTTGAGAAGAGTCACATGCATGATCTATTGCAAACTTGATAAATTCTTTCACGCCTTCTTCATACTCTTTTGTAAACCGATTGGCATTCATCCATTCTTTATTTATATTCATCCTATTTGAAATCCATAGGATAAGTATATAAGTTAATGGAGAAGGAATATGAGTATAATTTAGATAAAAAACAAGATACATCATGGAAATAAAGGAATAAATAAATACCAAAATAAAAAATATATTGGGAAACACTACAATCCCCAAGCCTCACATCATCTAGATCTCTAAAACCCATCAAAGTTACTCCAACTCGATCTGGAAACACTGGGACCCAATTCTACCTGACCTTCAATACATGAGGATTTCTTGGGTACTCAGTAGGGAACCACCAATGTGGTTTCATAAATTCTAATTTTTAGTTATATGTGCATGTTTCATGCTCTGAATAAATAAATAATATCTAATAAATAAATAAATAAATCATCATTGATCCTCAGGTTTGTAGACTCGATCATCCATACCAACTTTGGCTAGTTCCAAAGTGTATTTGAGAACATTGTGATGACTATACCAACCATAACAATAATCATGAGGTCTTTCACCCTAGTATACATTGATAATTACCGTAGATATAAACTCACCCTTGTGAATATGATAATAACCTAGAAAACCTCCATCCCATTATCACAACTTGAGTAGTATCCATACTAGTATAAAATTGTTCCCAACAACTTAACCCCAGTAGTGCAGGACACTCAACCAAACAGGCCAAATACACAATAAGGGCTGAAATCTCTCACTTATCCACTTTTCATAAAAAATATAATCACTACTCAAAATCAATGTCCCTATTAGTAGTATCATAGACCTCACTATTATGTAATTTTTTCCATTTCAATAAAATACCACCTCAAAGTCATTTTTTTATAAAAGTGGTGACATGAATTGGTCACCTAATTCATTCCCCAAAGGACTCAATTAAAAAAAAGAGTATAAGTACAAACACAAGGTGAAAAGAACTTACACCAGTAGGGATTGAGAGAAGTATAAACCAAAAACACCAATGAAAATCTGGACAAATATCTAGAATCACTGAATGATCCAAACAAACTATTATCAACTATTCCATGATCTCCAAAAGGGGTTTTACTATCCATGGGGACAATACTAATCCATCTGGCTCGAAGGGAATCCAATGCCTTTATAAATTTTCTTCTCTATCAACTTGAGTTATGTTATTCATGCTGTTATACAGTTGTTATTTTAAAATGAAGGGCTGAAATGAAACCTTAGAAAGACCTTAATACATTAAAACCAATGTTTAGAAAGAAAAACCATTAAAGGTTTGGATCAATAAGCTGTTAAGAATAAAGACCATCATTGCAATGTCACCATCCAACAGAAGCACATGATGTAGTGAAACACTCATCGCATGAGAGAATCATATTATTTATCAGTGTCTTACATGGTATAGCCTCATAATATTTACATGGTAATATTCCATACTATAAATAGTCTCAAGAGATGGCTCATGTCCCATTTCAATATATAGGTTTGTTATGGGTTAGTCTACACATCCAGCCTATCAACAACCTTACAAAGTTATACCCACCCAAGTAGTCACATCCCCAAGGGGGATGTGCACACACTTTAGGTTCAATTCAATAAGGCCAAGGGCTCTGATGTATCACTAGTTCCATGTGTGGCCTATGGGGAAAAATACATAAAAGTCACAGAATGTATTCTAAGAGGTCTCCGGGTTCCCCCTAACAAGGTCCTCCAAGTCACACTCACTCTAATAACACCCATTAAGGAATTTATAAATCCATAAAGAAATTACCAGGACCACATACCTATTTTATATGTTTTTACTATTTTAATTCCATGTTGAAAACTTTTCCTAGGCTCGCTAAGCCTTGTCCATTTGTCTACCCCAAGATCAACTCATCAATATAGCTCCTTCCTCTCTCCAAAAAACCAAAATTATTAAATTATAACATTTATAATTAATTATCCAAATCAATTTAAACTTGTTATATTCCCTAGAAACTCATCTGGTGGACTTTTCATGTTAGAACCAAGACCAAAAATCCATATAAGATCTGAAGTGGGATCTTAGTGCCATTTTAGGAAAAATACCCAACCAGCAGAACCAAATCCATAGACAACATTATATAATTTGATCCAATATCCATGAAAACTACAAAAGGAAACACAAATCCTTCATAATGATTGGTGACTTCCAGATACCATCATGGTTCCTCTTATACATGAGGTAGGAAAACACCCCCATCAAATCAATATGATACCACCGTGCTCTAGTTGAATCACCCATAAAACCTAATCTAGATAAATCAAAAATCAATAGAAACTAAATATAAAGAATAAAATGGTATGGAAGATGGTGAAATCACTTATAATTGTTGAATAAATCCACTAAAAAACTCCCCATGGAAAGGAGAATCAAAGAGGAATAAGGGGGTGGGTCGATTGGGCATTGTATAAGAGGTAGGATGAGAAATGGGGGCTTCCCCTATTGTAATTTCAGAGGGGAAAAGATGAAAATATAATTTTAATATGCTACAAAATTTTCCAAACCATATATTAATAATGTGGTTCCACTGTACAAGAAAACCCATTTAAATATTTGGTCAACATAGTTTACCAAACTATGCATTAATTATGTAAATTGGAACTACCTCAGTCTACAAAATTTCACATGTTTTGTATGAAATCATGAATAAATGGTATGTTAATCCTTAACTAAAATCCACCTCACATGGTTTCCTCTAAGATATCCCATGGTTAACCATCACTAACCATGAAAGTCAACTATGTGATTTAGAAATAGGACTGAAAACCTCCTCATGCTTAAGGTTCTACATTGTTTCTCAAAAAATATTCACACAAAACCATGTTTCATTTGAAAAATATCCATAAAACATCATATAAAACTAATATAAAGCTTGTGAGACTCACCTGAGTACTTGAGGCACCTCTCAAACCACGGTGGAGGAGGAGGCAATAGAGTAGGCAGAGGAGGAGGAGGAGGACGCGCCGGTGGAGGAGGAGGATGAGGCAGCGGACTAGGAGGAGTATGAGGAAGCGCCGGTGGAGGAGGAGGAGGACGAGGCTGCGATGGAGGAGAAGGAGGAGGAGGAGGAGGAGGAGGCGGCCGGAGGAGGAGAATAAGGAGGAGGCGGCGGCCGGAGGAGGAGAAGAAGGAGGAGGCGGCGGCCGGAGGAGGAGAAGAAGGAGGAGGCGGCGGCCGGAGGAGAAGGCGGCGGCTGGAGGAGGAGGAGAAGGAGGCGGCGGCGGACGGAGGAGGAGGAGGTGGCGGCTGAAGGAGGAGGAGAAGGAGGAGGTGGCGGCCGCGGCGGAGGAGGAGGAGGTGGCGGCAGCGGTGCAGAGGAGGGCTTCCGTGAGAGCTTGACCGGGTGCTGGGAGGAGGAAGAGGACCCGCGGGTTTTTAACAAATACGTGTGAGCCTTTATCAGCGCTAGTAAAAATCACTGATAAAGGATATATTTATCAGCACGAAAATGAAAAGCGCTGATATATTCAACCTTTATCAGTGCTTTTCCGTTAGCACTGATAAAGGCAGGCGCATGCCTTGCCCAGTTTTGTGGTAGTGATAAACCATTTAATTAATAAATTGAGAATAAAAATGCTTCTATAGATTTTTTTCACAGTTAAAATCTCATGAATAGTAATAACTAAATACTGAATGAAGGGAATGATTAATTCGTGGATGTCATGTATCTGGAACATGATTCAATATCGTTATTAATTTTAAAATATTGTTTAAGCCTGAGGGTAGAAACCCATATGATTCTTTTTGGAAACAAATGTGAAGGGTTTGTTGCCAACTGTTTTGTCTCATTAGACCTGTCGATGCATTGAGGGGATATCTATAAGTAGAAACCACCCATGTCTGCATGTACAAATAATTTCTGAGTTATTGAAATGATAAATTTAATTCATGAAATAAATATTCATTATCAACTAATATTTTTATTGAGTAAAATACAAACATTTTACATTATTTACCAGTTAATTAAATAACATTAAAAGTAAACACAAAAAATAAAAAATGGTATATGAATTACAAAATAATCATACGCATGATAAAAGAATGATAAATATAATTTTAAATGACAAATTATCTCAAAATGATAGTATATACACCGCATAAAAATTATTAGGTACACAATAAAATGTTAGACTCAATGAAATGGATATTGAGATGAAGTCGTTTATCATATGTACAAAACAGTTCCACACTTGTACTTAATGTCAAGGATAAAAAAATTAGATTAATTAATTAATTAATTTAGAAAATTTTAAGAATATATTTTATTTATTATAATTTCGGTAAGATAATTTATGGAATTTTCAATGAGTTAAAATGTTTTTTTTTGTTTTGGGAGCGTTCCTTTCATGGTTTTATTGTCAGTTCCCTTGTGCATAATTATGGAAGTTCTTGTCAAATGGAAGAAAAAAATCCTTAATTGGAACGTAATGATATTAATATAATTACATGATTTTAAATGGTCTTAATATATCATTATTTATATGTAATGCGGTTGATTCATTATATAAAATGTTAAGGAAAAATGATTAGTTTATTCTGGTGTTTTTTACGACCATCACATGCTAGTATAATTTTATTTATTATTATATTTATATAATGTTTAAAATTCATTAAATAAGTTATTATAAAGATATTATAATCTTTTTTAAAAATAAAAATTATTTTTTCACTATCCATTAAGGCAGTAATGAAAAATGAAGACTCATCATCCATGAAGGCATTGAATCGACACCTCACAGACAATGGCTTCTTTTTTTTAATTAAAAGAGGGGGTGAATAGATTTGAGGCTAAATATTCCATTAAAAAAATAAAATGACATTATATATTTCATAGTAGAGTTAATAAGACACTTTTTATAGGGTATGTGAGGAGAAGATAATAAAGGAAAGGAAATTAAAAGAGAATAAAGGAGTATTTTACCTCTTGAATATAGTCTCTATAAGAACCTCCTTAAGTCATATGCATTTTGGTTTTTTGGTAAAACCAGTAGGTCTTGGACATGTCAAATAGTCTTGGGAAGGTATTTGGGAACCATTTAAACAATATATAATGATTATAAGGTTTTAGGAGAAGAGGTGGTGAGGGGAGGTATTTGTAGTGGAGGAGATGGGTGTTTTTTGATTATTATATTAATTGTTTATTATTTTGGATCAAGACTATCAGTAGTGTTGATTCTTGTGACTATGTATAGAAAATATTACTTCTGATTTAAAAATAATGGTTTCTTACATCATTAATGATCCAAAAATTTAGGTATTTGGATTAAAATGTTAAATACAATCAATTACTATATGTCATTATTCACAAAAAAAATCAGCTATTTTAGAAAATTTCAAAGGTTCACCTTAACTATTTTTTGATGTGTAAATTTAGAAAATATAATCCATTATATAAACATACATTTCTAAATAAAATAGATTTAATTTTTAATTAAATTCATCATTTTCTTGAAAAATATTGATTTTAATATTATAACCAATTTTACGACACTTTAAAAAACTAATTATGGTCTCTTAAAATTATCTTATAATTATAATACAAAAAAATATTAATTAATGAAGATAAATTTTATTTTGAATCATTATATTAATTCTATAATTGTAAATAAACATTTACATTTCAAAACTATACCAACACTTAATTTATCATTTTTAAAACATTAATTTATTTATAGAATGATATAAATATGTCATATTTTCATTTATGAGATACATAATTTTTTTATAATTTCAAAGGTGTGGTTTTTATCTTGATGGCTATTTTAGTATTCCTAAATTTCACATCACTATTCCTATAGTCATTTTAATTTTAAATAGTATATAATGGTTTATTTAAGCTTGGTGTTGTGTGCAATGTAAGATATCTAATAACATTTATTCATTTAAGATGATATATAATGTAAAATATTGTAATGTTTTTTACTTCTCTCATTCAAAAATTTCATCATTAAAAATTTCCATGAATATTTCCTTCTAAACAGATTAGCGTTCTTCTTCTTTATAATATCATTAGGTCCCCACATTGCTTCCTCCATTTTATGGTTTCTCTAAAGAACATTTACCAATCCAGTCCTCTAATTTCTCCATACTTTATCTACAGTTTCATAAATCATGATAGGCACTGCACAGTAAGACAAATCATTTTCCAATTCTATCTCTTCATATGTTAGTACATGAGTTGGGTATGTCATATATTTCTTTAATAATGATGTGTGGAACACATCCTGAAATTTGGAGAGACATGGTGGCATTGCTAATTGGTAAGCTATGGATCTAATTCTTTCCATAAATTCAAATGGTTCGATTCACCTAGGGCTTATTTTACCTTTCTTAATGAACCATATGAGACCCATTCATGGAGATAATTTTAGAAAGGCATGATCTACCACACAAAATTCCAAATACTTTCTATGGTTTTCAGCATAACTCATTTTCCAATGTTGAGCTGCTTTAATATGAGTCTGAATAGTATTTACCATATTTAGTTTCTATTCAAAAAGTTATGATCCTTTAATTTTACTCTCATAAACTTCATCCCAATAATTTGAGTATGATATCTCCAACCATATAATTATTCATATAGATCCATTTGATTACTAGAATGAAAAATATTATTGTAGGAAAACTCACCCAAAGTTAAATACTAATCCCACATACCTTGAATGTTAAGTGAGCATGATATCAACATGACTTTCAATGTTTGAATTGTTCTTTTAGACTATCCATCTATTTGAGGGCGATAATTAGTACTCAAATGAAGCTGAGTATCCAAATACTTATAAATACTCTTCAATAATTTTTATGTAAAATAGGGATCTCAATTAGACACAATATATATATGTTCACCATAAATTTTTAAAACTTAATTAACATAGAGTATTTCTCAGTGCTCATGTTTTAAATCATCACTTATATAAAGAAAATGTAACACCCCAGGTAAATAAAGAATATGAAATTTTCATATTTATCCATATTTGTGAATAAAATAACAATATGACTTTAAAGGGGACGCTATGCTCCATGGCGTACCCAACACGCAACAACGAGTTTCTTGGGAATCTTACGTTGCACTCTAATAATAAAATAAAATTATTTTAAATGGTAGTTAACATGTAGCCGTTGTATTGGCAGGAATGGATATAAATAACTAAAATATGATTATATATGTTTTTAAATGTTTTTACATTTATCCAATAAAAGATAAAGGCTTAAAATACAAAAAGAATTCAATTTTAGGTGTATATGCCCTAGTTTTCACTAATGGTTCACTTATTGCCTTTTGATGGCGAACAATCATTAAATATATTTTTGTTCACTCTTATACATTCTATTGAACCAAATAAAACTCTTCTTAAGAATCGGGACATCAAAATTTACTTCGTGTAAATTTTTGGTATCTTTCCGATAAAGTTCATTTTGTTAATGAATAGTGTAAAATGTTGTATTTTAATTCAAAACCTCTTTTTAATCTAATTTATTTATATGATTATATTATCTTTTTAATTGTATTTAAAGTGAAATTATAATATATTTTTACCATTAATTCCAATAGTGGTCGTTGGAATTAATTTCACTTTGATATCAGACTTAAACTAGTGTCAATCTTTTGATACTTATTGTTTCATAAAAACACGCTATTTGCTCTGACAACAGGAATTAATTATTAAATTAATTAATGTGACTTATATGTTTTGAATTTTTTAAAATAGACTTAATTTTTGAATTTGAAATATCAAATATATCTTAGGGTGAATTTTTGGGATTTTTCTGAAAAAACTTCAATTTTTGATGAATAGTGAAACCACAAAGTGGTACTTATAAAAACTGATTTTTCCGTTTAAATGATAATTTGAAATCTTTGTGTTTTGAATTTCAAAAATCCAACATAAATGGTTGTCATTAAGAAGTAAAATGTGGTTCAATGGGATAAAAATAATTTTTTGGTGAATAGTAACGTATTAAGTTTTTAATCGCGATTAGAGTTAATTAGTGTAGTTTATGGTAAGAATAATGTATTAATAAACTGAAATGAACTAGACACATGTCTTACCATCATTGGATGTGTCATGTCCGACCAAGAAAATCCATGGGTCAACTTGGGGACCCTATGGAGCCACATTGGTAGGAAAATGACATAAATATCTTTTTATTTAATGTTAAAGTAAAAATGACACAAACAATAGATGTTTTACTAAAACAATTTTTACATGGGGTTATACAATACATAATTTGTACTATAAATAGTCATTGGAATTCTAAAATGATTTCCTACATCATATTATTTTTTTTATAGTTTTTAGACATTAACTAAATTAATTTATTTATGACATCATGATGATGCAATGATGACCTCATTATTTAACGATTTAAATAAAATGGAAAGGTAATGTAATATATAAGAACTACACATGTCCAAAACCTATTGGATGAGTTGATTTAGAACCCTTATCACCTTAACCTCGAAATACATCAATGTGGGACTTTTAAAATCCGAAACTCTTTTGAAAATAAAGTATCATTTTGTAACATTACAAGAGTGCCCCTCCTCTCCTCCTATAAAAGGCCCCACCTCTACCACCTTACCCACACTCTCAAAGCCTTTGTCTGTCCAAACCCTACCCATTTTTCCTCTCCGCTTCCCTCTCTTACTCCTTGAAGCCTCAATTTGGGCAGAAGTCTTCCCAAGGAAGCGTTTGAGCTCAAACCAAAGGGAGTTACCCGATTTTAAGGTAATGTCTTCACTTGTGTCCTTTTGTTTTATTTTGCTTCTCCAACCCCATAAACTATTTTTATTAATTTATTTTGTAACAAATCTAGTATCTTCAATATACTATGATGTTGTTATAAAACTAATTCGAGCTACACTTACACACACCTACGTCTAATGGTTAAAGACCATACTGTTTCCGTGGATGGCAAATTTCTGCCTCCCGAAACAATGATTGTTCAGCATTCTTCTAACACCTTCACTGGTGGCCATTAAGATGACACTATATTTTTATATGATATCTAATATGTTCATTTTTTACTTAATCTTTTGTATTTTTCATTTATGGTGTACCTTTATGGTTTCCATTATGGGTAAACGCGATATCTTCATTTTAGGAAGTGCGGACTACCGCCCCCTCAAAGTGATTTGATTCATTAATACCATATGTGGTACGTATAAACGATATATTTAATGATATTATATATGATACCATACTGGAGTTAAAATAATATTATGTATCATTATGATTTAATTCCATTAAATATGAAATAGAAATGGAATTAGCGTTCATGCGTACGTACGGCTTACCGTCTCCATGAACGGTACATTTCAATTATTATCTCAAAATGTTATGTAATATTATAAGTACATATATATAATGGATATATATGTAATATATTAAATCTAAATTATGGATATCATTCTTTAATTATAACATATATATCTCTCTCTCATTTTGTTTTAATTCCATTAATATGACAAAAAATGAAAGTAGCGTTCATGCATACGTACGGCCTACCGTCTCCATGAACGGTGCTTTTTTTTATCTCCAAATGACATGTAATAGTATAAAATGAATATTTACTGGATATATATGATATTTTAATCATTATTACTATTCTGGAAATTATTTACTTATAACTACATGGGAAATCTTTTTTCAAACAAGTTCATTTTTGACTCATGTACCAAACATCGACAAAAACGTCTGATATGAACTAACATTATTAAACAATTATTATAAAATAATAATATGTGATATGAACTGAATAATAATCTCTAAAGGAGGTACTTAGGCAATTATTAATTGACCAAAGTTTATTATTCAGGAATTTAAAGAAACGAACAATACAAGTTGGATTTGAGGTAAGGGATCCTACTCCACTCTTTCTTTTTATGTACACACTTTTATGTCAGTCCTTTTAAAGCTCATCTTTCTTGTTATTGGGATATTATTTTATATTACTCGTACTGTAATTTTTATGTTCATGTGATGAGAGACCCTATTCTTTCTCATCAATTCATTTTGGAAGTCTTGAGTGGTGCCGTTTGGCTGCCAAATTTTCGTAAGAGATTTAACCTCTCTCTTTCTTTTTAAGTACTCTCCTTTATGTCACTTCTTTTAAGCTCCTCTTTGTTATGTTAAGGGATGTTCTTTTATATTCCTCTTTCTATAAACTTTAAGTTAATATGATGAGATACCCTATTTTATCTCATCAATCTATATTTGTAAGTTTTATGTGGGGTCGTTAGGCTGCTGAGTTTTCGTAAGGGATTTTTCATCTCACTTTTATTCCCGTGAGATTTATGCTACATTTGCCATAATTTCCATTGAGTTGTGTATGTACTGCCCATTATTTTACTCATTGTGTAATATACTTTCTTTTATGAGTATTTACATCAATGTTGTATTGTCCTTCTTTCACGAGGTGTATGTTTCGAAAGATACCCATGTCGGTAAGGGAACCTTTGACCCTCCTCTTTTTAAAAGACTTATTTGGTTGGGTCTTTTAATTTACATATTTTTAAGTTGGGATATGTTCTCATATATTCTTATTGATTTAAATTTTATGTCCAAGTGATGAGATACCCTTTTTTATCTCTCATCAACTCATTTTGATGTGACGCCGTTAGGCTGTCAAGGGAACTTCTTAACTCAATTTCGATATCATTGGGTTCAACATGTAGTTATTGAATATGTCATCCTTTGAATATGTGTGAATGTCCTTTGATTATTTTACACTTAATATCCACTAATATTTGGTGTATTCTTTTGTCACACATAATTATTTAATTGATTTATCCTTAAACCAAGGATACCGTCTTTGTAAGGGACTTCGTCTCAATCTTTTTTCATTGAGGCATATTCTATTTTATACACAACCTTATTTTATACGGTATATAAACCCCTTTTACTTTTACGTTTATTCAAAATGAATATTTTTTATATGAAGTGTTTATTAAATGACAAAAGGGAATGTTTTTGTCGTACGTATGCGGCGACAATGACTTCTCCGCTGTCATGACCATTATTTGTGTTTCAGCTTCCTCTACAAGCCATACCTTCTTTTTAAAAGAAAAATAAATACCATGTTTTACTTTTCTTTTATTTTGGTATTTAAAATGGTTTTCGTAATGTTTTTATATCAATGTGTTGTATTGATATCTTGTGATTGAAAGGTGGAAATGTTATGTTTCCTTTATGCATGTTTTATGTGATACGATTATGTTGAGGTTCTTGGAAATTATTATGAATACAGGTGGTTCTGTGATAAACTAAGGGCAGGTGAGCCCGATATAGCTCTCCAATTCATTGGGTAACACGGAGGAGTGAAACGTTAAGGTTTCTCCGAAGAGATTTAGGGAATATACTCTGGTGGGTATTCCAAACGTAACCAAGAGGGTTACTCCCTATGTAAGAATGTTATGAATGCCTTAAGTTACCTTTTATGTCTTATGATTTCTATGATTTATTCATGATTTGATGAGGTATGTTAAAGTGCCTATGTTTTATGGGTAAAGTATGATTTCATTCTTATGTATATATGAACTCATGTTTCCTTTCCATATTTTTATAACCCTTACTGACCTTTTTATGCTCATCCCATGTTTTTGAAATGTTTTTCACTGGTCAAGGGAAAGGTACATGATGGGACAATAATGTCAAGGATGTGTCAAGAAAGAATCCATGTTTTATTTTATATATTATTCCATTGATGGGAAGAATGAATATTGTCTTTTATGTAACCACTTTGTTTAAATGTGGAGTGTAATGCAAGTTTCATTATCTAATTCTCTAAAACTCTAAACCTGAAAAGATCCTCAATGTGTAATCATGTAATAACTCAAGATTTAGTAAGGTTTAAGGTTGGGGCCTTATAGTTGGTATCAATGGTCGGTTTAGATAACTTTAGAGGTTTGGGTTTTCTTTAAGCATAAGTGGCATTACCATAATGTTGAGGATTTCAGAAAGAGTCCTAGTTTTAGATAAAGTGAATGAGTAAGTGTATCTTAGTCTTTACCTTCCTCATTAGTACATGATGGTTTTGTTGATATACTCACACTGACATTTCTGGTTTTAGTGAATGGATGGATCTAGCAGGCACCAAAGAGACAACATGTTTGAAGGAAAATGTGGTGGTTCTATGATTAAGATACTAGATAAAATGGGGGATTCAATGAGGAAACTCGTGGTTGTTCTAAACCAAGCATCAAGGAGTCATGATCAACCACTTGAACCTTGGTAAGATCTTTAATGCATCATGTACGAGATGACCAATTGATGTGGAAGTTCAGGTAATAATTATAAAGGTAACCATTAGAGATTATATGATCCTTACTTTTGAGGTAATTATGGGTTACTATATGTTATGATAGAAGTGAAAGGCATGAGATAAAATTGGGGTTAAATTATATTATGGCTATTTTTGTTGATTTTATCTCTTTTTGGGGAATGATTTGAGAATTATATAGTTTTGGAAAAAGGACAACATGCAGACCGTGTGATACCCGTCGCGTCGGACAAATCTGCGGGAATCGAACCCACAACCAAAGTGCGACTGGTATTTATCGCCTACCACTGGACTACGTGAAGTCCCTGGTTAGTTTGACGGATTCTTTTTAGTTATATGATTTTATGAATTAAGAGTAAGTTAATTTTGGGTTATTTATGAATATGATTAACCTATCATGGAAGATATGTGATTAGGTTAATTACTTTTCAATACGAGACTTTAGGAGCAACTGATGTTGTTTGGAGATAAATGATACGATTTAACTTGGAAGACTATGTGACTAAATCTTTCAAATATTTGGGTTTCAATATTAGATTGGTTTACTTTGAAGAATTTTATGGACAAGTTGTTTATCGGATGGTCCTTGTTGAACTTTGGGTTTTGTTGGACAAATTTTGGAGATTAAACATAGATTTTTCTTTTTAAAGGGTTATCCTTTTCTGGATTATCTGACCTTGTACTAACCTTTTTGGTTTTGGTTTTGGTTAAGGTCTAAATATATGGGAAGTATATAGTTCTCTTTGGTGGATTAGGTGATTCTCTAGAAGTTGATTATAGTACTCTTAATGTGAACAAGTCTCCCTAAATACTAGTCTTTTGGAAAAAAAATATGAGTTTGATTAAGGAATCCAGTAAAAGTAGAAAGTCAACATGATAAGTGATTATGTTTCCTTATGAATAAATTCCTCAATAAAAAGTAACTTAAAACAAAAATATTGTCTATTAACTTTTTCTACTGGGGAATCTAATACCATTTAACCCATCACATGTTTGTGATTTTCTTATGGTTCACTTTCTCCTAGACATGTTTACTATCACTCTCCCTCAAGAACATGAACCTTTTCTTTTTCTTCCATGTCCATGTTTTTATATATGGAATCCTAGTATGGGATAACTTGGGTGACCTCTATATTTATCTTCCTTTATTTTAAAGAGATTGTTTTATTGACTCTTGTTCTGATGTGGGACTTTCAAGGATGTTTCCAAGCTCAATTTTAAAAATTGCGAGGACGCAATTCCCAAAAGGGGGGAATGATGTAACACCCTAGGTAAATAAAGTATATGAAATTTTCATATTTATACATATTTGTGAATATAATAATAATATGACTTTAAAGGGGACGCTATGCTCGATGGCGTACCCAACACGCAACAACGAGTTTCTTGGGAATCTTACGTTGCACTCTAATAATAAAATAATATTATTTTAAATGGTAGTTAACATGTAGCTGTTGTATTGGAGGGAATGGATAGAAATATCTAAAATATTATTATATATGTTTTTAATTTTTTTTTACATTTATCCAATAAAAGATAAAGGCTTAAAATACGGGAAGAATTCAATTTTAGGCGTATATGCCCTTGTTTTCAGTAAAGGTTCACTTATTGCCTTTTGATGGAGAACCATTATTAAATATAGTTTTGTTCACTCTTATACATTCTATTGGACCAAATAAAACTCTTCTTAAGAATCAGGACATCAAAATTTACTTTGTGTAAATTTTTGGTATCTTTCCGATAAAGTTCATTTTTTTAATGAATAGTGTAAAATGTTGTATTTTAATTCAAAACCTCTTTTTAATCTAATTTATTTATATGATTAGATTATCTTTTGAATTGGTTTTAAAGTTAAATTAGAATATATGTTTACCATTAAATCCAATAGTGGTCGTTGGAATTAATTTTACTTTCAAATCAGACTTAAACTAGTGTCAATCTTTTGATACTTATTGTTTCATAAAAACCCGCGATTTTCTCTGACAGAAGGAATTAATTATTAAATTAATTAATTTGACTTATATGTTTTGAATTTTGTAAAAGAGACTTCATTTTTGAATTCGGAATATCAAATATATCTTAGGGTGAATTTTTGGGATTTTTTCGGAAAAACATCAATTTTTGATGAATAGTGAAACCACTAAGTGGTACTTATAAAAACCGATTTTTTCCGTTTAAATGAAATTTTTCCATATTTGTGTTTTGAATTTAAAAAATCCGACATACATGTTTGTCATTAAGAAGTAAAATGTGGTTCGATGGGATAAAAATAATTTTTTGGTGAATAGTAACTTCTTAAGTTTTTAATCGCCATTAGAGATAATTAGTGTAGTTTATGGTAAGAATAATGTTTTAATAAAATGAAATGACCTAGAAACATGTCCTACCCTCATTGGATGTGTCATGGCCGACCAAGAAAATCCATGGGGCAACTTGGGGACCCCATGGAGGCACTTTGGTTGGAAAATGACATAAATATCTTTTTATTTAATGTTAAAGTAAAAATGACACAAACATGAGATGTTTTACTAAAACAATTTTTACATGGGATTATATAAGTCATATTTTTTACTATAAATAGTAATTGGAAAGATAAAAAGATTTAATACATCATAGTATATTTTTTATAATTTTTAGACATTAAATAAATTAAATTATTTATGACATCTTGATTAGGCAGTGATGACCTCATTATTTAACGATTTAAATAAAACGGAAAGATAATGTAATATCTAAGACCTAAACATGTCCAAAACCTATTTGATTAGTGGATGTAGAACCCTTATCACCTTATCCTCGAAATACATCAATTTTGGACCTTTAAAATCCGAAACCCTTTTGAAAATAAAGTAACAGTTTGTAACATTACAAGAGTTCCCCTCCTCTCCTCTTATAAAAGGCCCCCACCTGTACCTCCTTACCCACACTCCCAAAGCCTTTGGCTCGGCAAAACCCTTACCATTTTGTCACTCCACTTCCCTCTTTTAATCCTTGAAGCCTCACTTTGGGCAGAAGTCTTCCCAAGGAAGCCTTTGAGCTCAAACCAATGGGAGTTACCCGATTTTAAGGTAATGCCTTCACTTGTGTCCTTTTGTATTATTTTGCTTCTCCAACCCCCTAAACTCTTTTTATTAATTTATTTTGTAACAAATAAAATATCTTAAATATACTAGGATGTTGTTATAAGAAGTATTCGAGCTACACTTACACACAACTACATCTAATGGTTAAAGAACATACTGTTTTCGTGGATGGTGAATTTCTGCCTCCCGAAACGATGATTGTTCAGCATTCTTCTAACACCTTCACTGGTGGCCATTAAGTTGACACAATATTTATATATGATATCTAATATGTTTATGTTTTACTTAATCTTCTGTATTTTTCATTTATGGCGTACCTTTATGGTTTCCATTATGGGTAAATGCGATATCTTCATTTAAGGATGTGCGGACTACCGCCCCCTCAAAGTGATTTGATTCGTTAATACCATATGTGGTACGTATAAAGGATATATTTAATGATATTATATATGATAGCATACTGGAATTAAAATACTATAATGTATCATTATGTTTTAATTCCATTAAATATGAAATAGAAATGGAAGTAGCGTTCATGCGTACGTACGGCTTACCGTCTCCATGAACGGTACATTTCATTTCTTATTTCAAAATGTTATGTAATATTATAAGTACATATATATAATGGATATATATGTAATATATTACATCTAAATTATGGATATCATTATTGAATTATAACATATATATATCTCTCTCATTTTGTTTTAATTTTATTAATATGACAAAAAATGAAAGTAGTGTTCATGCGTACGTACGACCTACTGTCTCCATGAACGGTGCTTTTCGTTTTTTATCTCCAAATGTTATGGAATAGTATTAAATGAATATTTACTGGATATATATGATATTTTAATCATTAATACTATTCTGGAAATTATTTACTTATAACTACATGGGAAATCGTTTTTCAAACAAGTTCATTTTTGACTCGTCTACCAAACATCGGCAAAAACGTCTGATATGAACTATCATTATTAAAAAATTATTATAACATTATAATATGTGATATGAACTGTATAATAATCTCTAAAGAAGTTACTTAGTAAATTATTAATTGACCAAAGTTTATTATTCAGGAATATAAGGAAACGAACAAGACAAGTTGGACTTGAGGTAAGGGATCCTACTCCACTCTTTCTTTTTAAGTACAATCTTTTGTGTCATTCCTTTTAAAGATCATATTTCTTGTTATTGGGATATTATTTTATATTACTCTTACTGTAATTTTTATGTTCATGTTATGAGAGACCCTATTATCTCTCATCAATCCATTTTGGAAGTTTTCAGTGGCGCCGTTAGGCTGCCGAATTTTCGTAAGAGATCTAACCTCTCTCTTTATTTTTAAGTACTCTCCTTTTTGTAACATCTTTTAAGTTCCTATTTGTTATGGTAGGGGATGTTATTTTATATTCCTCTTTCTAGAAACATTAAGTTAATATGATGAGATACCCTATTTGATCTCATCAATCCATTTTAGTAAGTTTTATGTGGCGTCGTTAGGCTGCCGAGTTTTCGTAAGGGATTTGTCATCTCACTTTTATTCCTGTGAGATTTATGATACATTTGCCATAATTTCATTTGAGTGGTGTATGTAATGCCCATTATTTTACTCATTGTGTAATATAATTTCTTTTATGAGTATTTACATCAATGTTGTATTGTCCTTCTTTCACGAGGTGTATGTTTTGAAAGATACCCATGTCGGTAAGGGAACCTTTCACCCTCCTCTTTTTAAAAGACTTCTTTTGTTGGGTCTTTTAATTTACATATTTCTATGTTGGGATATGTTCTCATATATTCTTATTGATGTAAATTGTATTTCAAAGTGATGAGATACCCTTTTTTATCTCTCATAAACTCATTTTGATGTGACGCCGTTAGGCTGTCAAGGGAACTTCTTAACCCAATTTCGATTTCTTTGGGATCCACATGTAGTTATTGAATATGTCATCCTTTGAATATGTGTGAATGACCATTGATTATTTTACACTTAATATCCACTAATATTTGGTGTATTCGTTTGTCACACATAATTATGTAATTTATTTATCCTTAAACAAAGGATACCGTCTTTATAAGGGACTTCGTCTCAATCTCCTTTCATTGAGGCATATTCTGTTTTATACACAACCTTCTTTTATACGGTGTATAAACCCCTTTGAATTTTATGTTTATTCAAAATAAATCTTTTTATAAGAAGTGTTTATTAAACGACAATAGGGAATGTTTTTGTCGTACGTATGCGGCGACAACGACTTCTCCGCCGTCGTGACTATTATTTGAGTTTCGGCTTCCTCTACAAGCCATAACTCATATTTAAAAGAAAAATAAATACCATGTTTTACTTTTCTTTTATTTTGGTATTGAAAATGGTTTTCATAATGTTTTTATATCAATGTGTTGTATTGATATCTTGTGATTGAAAGGAGGAAATGTTATGTTTCCTTTATGCAAGTTTTATGTGATACGATTATGTTGAGGTTCTTGGGAATTATTATGAATACGGGTGGTTCTGTGATAAACAAAGGGCGGGTGAGCCCGATATAGGTCTCTAATGCATTGGGTAACGTGAAGGAGTGAAACATTAAGGTTTCTCCGAAGAGATTTAGGGAATATACTATGGTGGGTATTCCAAACGTAACCAAGAGGGTTACTCCCTACGTAAGAATGTTATGAATACCTCAAGCTACCTTTTATGTCTTATGATTTCTAGGATTTATTCATGATTTAACGAGGTATGTTAAAGTGCTTATGTTTTATGGGTAATGTATGATTTCATTCTTATGTATATATGAACTCATGTCTCCTTTCCATATTTTTATTACCCTTACTGAGCTTTTTATGCTCATCCCAAGTTGTTGAAATGTTTTTCATAGGTCAAGGGAAAGTTACATGATGGGATGATAGTTTCAAGGATGTGTCAAGAAAGAATCCATGTTTTATTTTATATATGATTCCGTTGATGGGAAGAATGAATACTATCTTTTATGTAACCACTTTGTTTAAATGTGGAATGTAATGCAAGTTTCATGATCTAATTCTCTAAAAATCTAATCCTGAAAAGATCCTCAATGTGTAATCTTGTAATAACTCAAGATTTAGTATGGTTTAAGGCTGGGGCCTTATAGAAAATGTGCTTATTTTTGAAGGTGATCAACAATAACCCATATCGTCTGACTCTTTCTAGGGGTATTTGGAAACCCAGTAATGAATTATATAGTAAAATCATCCCAATTCCACATATGAATAGGTATTGGTTACATTAATCCTCTAGGATGCTATCTCTCAGCCTTAACTTGTTAAAAAACTAGAAATCTTAACACATAGTCAGCAATTTTCTAATTCATATTATCCCACCAAAAGTGTTCTTTAACATCTCTAAACATCTTGGTACTACTAGGGTGTATAAAAAAATTTGAGCTATGAAGATCATGTAATAGTTCTATTTTTAGCTCAGGTATTGATGGAACGCATAACCCGCTTCTAAATTTATAAATTACATCCTCATACATAAAGTCTTCCAATCTTCCATCTGTAACTTATTTAATTTTCTTTTGAAAATTGTCATCATCAGATTGAGATATTTTTATCTTCTCCAATAAATATGGTTTTATAATCATTTAAAAAAGGTTTGATGTTTCCCATTCCTTAACAATTACCATATCCATATTTACTATATCCATATACATAGAGTCTTTTTGAATCCTCCTTTGGGTCAGAATTCCATGATCTTTCCTACTTAATGAATCTGGTAACTTAATTTCTTTTTTTGGAGGCAGTGTATTGATAAATTATAATATTTGATTAACTCGATCTAGTGTATTTACCTCATGTTTTTTTAATTTGTGTATATATGTATTTAAAACTCTTGTGATCCATATATATCTCAAATATTTCACCATTGAGTTAGTGTCTCCATATCATTAGAGAAAATATTATGATTGATAACTCAAGATCATGAGTTTGAAAATTTTGTTCATGAATCTTAAAGTACCTTGATCTATATGAGATAACTTTCTCATTTTTCACAAGGACACTACCCAATAATTTATTCTATGCATCACTATATATCATAGAACCGTCATTTCTTAACATTACAGTCAAAATCTGTGCATTGAATAATATTTTTTAAAATTCTTAAAAACATTCTACACGTTATTTTATCCATATGAACTAAACTCCATTACTAGTGACCTTGGTTAATGGGTAATAAAATTGTGAAATATTTTGAATTAAACGTCGATAGTAACCTACTAATCAAATGAAACTATATACATTCGTTATGTTTGTTGGTGTTGGAATTTATTGGAATTTATTTTCCTTTACAGGATCAACTAAGATTCCATCCTTATAGACAATATGGCCAAGAAAATAAATTTCTTGAAGCCCGAACTCACACATTCTAAATTTACCATTTAACTCTTTCCTTCTGAGAGTATCAAGAATGGTTAATAAGTGATTCTCATGATATTTATATGTTTTATAATATACTATAATATCATAAATAAATATCAAAAAAAACGATACAAGGTATTCCTTGAACGTTCTTTTCATCCAATCCATAAAAATAGAGGGTGAATTAGTAAATAAAAATGGAATTACTGTAAAAATTTAATGTTCATACCTCATCTGAGAAGTTCTCTTCAGAATTTGTTCCTTATTTACTCGAAATTTATGATACCCAGAACAAAGTCCAATCATCAAAAAATATTGATCTCTATGAATTTGTTCAATTAAATTAATAATATGAGGCAGATGATATATGTTCTTTATTCCAATAGAATTTATTTCTCTATAGTTAATGCACAACCTCATGGATCCATCTTTTTTTCTTAACAAAAAGAATATGAGATGCCCATGGAGAAACATTGGGGTGAATATATACATTCTTAATCAACTCCTATAAATGTTTTTTACAGCTCCACTAATTCTATAGTTTCATTATATAAGGGTTATTTGATATTATTCTTGCATTAGGGATTAAATCAATTGGAAAATCAACTTCACGCTATGGGGGGGGGGGGGTCTAGGCAATTCCTTAGGAAATAAATCAATGTATTCTTATAAAATTAGTACATCATCAAATTGAATATTGATTTCCTCATCCATATATGTTTTTTTATATTCCTCCTCAAGAATTTCCTTCAGTAGAGATACTTAGACTGTATCTTGATAGGAATCAAATGATGAAGCTTCTTCTCTAAAGATAAGAAAGTCTACGTCTTCCTCATAAATGGTAATTTCCATTTTCATGCAATGATTTTTCAATTCAAAATTTGAAATCTAGTATATTAAAAGGATTATAAAAAAGTAAACTATATGTGTTATGATATTTTAAGAAAATGAATCATGATTATATACTATAATGGGGACTGATCGATATATCTTTGTTGCAATGAGTCATCCCTTAGGAGTTTTGACTAAAAAATCCCTAATTAAATCTGAAGGTAAATATATAATTTTCTTGGATAACGTGGCAGATATAAAATAGTGTGATGATTCAGAAACAAATAAAGCATTGGATAAATTTGAATTTAGTATTAATGTAACATCCAACACATCATTGGTAACTTCTACTTAATCTTTAGTGATCGACTAATATTGGGAATATACCCTTGGTATATTCTGTTGTAGATTCCCTTGGAGTATGAGACATTGGTTTGAAAAATTCCCTATTTTAATAGTTGATGCATTGAAAATTATTTATTTGATTCGTCCCCTTTCATACATTATCCCCATGACCCTTTTTTACATACTTATAACAAACTCCCAGGACGTTCAATAATTTTCCAAGATTATTCTTTCCATAATTTTCACATAATGGGAATTTCTTTATTCATATATTCTTATTTGATGATTTAAAATTTTCTTGGTTATCAGATTACCTATTATTATATTTATTTTTCTTGAATATATTGGATCTAGAAAATTCCTTCTATGTATTGATGACACTAAATACTATTTAATCATTTGATGAAAATTTTTGAGAAGCCAGTACGCATCAGAGTCTTGGTTGAAGATGTTTAATGAAATGATAAATCTTATTCTCTGAGTCATGTATGTAATCTTTATCACACCTAAATATTATTTTGAAGGTAGACTCATACTCTACAACACTCACTTATTCCTTTTTCTTTAAGGTAAAGAATTTTCACTTCATTTCATTTTGTTTCTCATTAGGGACTTATTTTTCAAAGAATTTTCTTTAAATGTTATACATTCCATTTATTTTATTTCATATTCCTCCTTAGTATTTTTGGATCAATGAACCATATTGATCAACATCACACTTAAGGAAATATACCTATATTACTTCATTTTCCCATTCATCACATCCCAAATCTAGAAATATATTTTCAATGGACTTAATCCATTTCTCATATACAATTCGATTAGTATTCCTAATGAAATATGGGGGATTATACCTTATGAAATGATCTAATATAGGTGCAGTTTGGTAATTATTCATTGCCTGAGTAAGCTATCCTAATATGGCCATTATTTAATCAGCTCCAACAATTACTATGTGGACTTGCTTAGTGGGGAAATCCCTACAATGTATGTGGATATTGATTCTATGAATTCTATTAGGATCCCCCACTAACTAATGGAAGAAAATGAGCTAGCTCATAATCTCAAGATTATTGATCCAAAAATCCTTTATAAGGAATTATTATATTTCCCATGTTTATTTAACATCTAGTTCTGGAGGTTTCTACTAAACCTGTCTCTAATACCAACTGTAACAACCCTAACCCTAGTATCCCAATGTTGGTGATTATTATATTACAATGGAATAGATACAAGAGATAAAATCACCAAGGATTAACCATTTTAATAGTCCTAAAGAACTACTAACATAAATGGTTCAAATATTACATTGGTAACTAAACATATAATGTAACAGAGGAAAATAAACCAATTACTTAATAATTATTCAATGATTTTATCCTCACAACATGGGGAAGAAAAAAATAAAATGTTGAGATCAAAAGATTATTAATGGTTACATAAAACAAAAACATGAATCAATAATAATTGAGGCCTAATCAATATCTCATAATGAAAAAAACAAAATACATTTAATCAATAAAATGAGATTGAAAATGCAGCCATAGATTTTGTCATGGTGAAAATCACATGGATAGAAATAAATGAATATTGAATGAAGGGAATGATTAATTGTTGGGTGTAATTTATCTAGAACAAGATCCACTATAGTCCAAACATTTTACAATATGGTTTTAGTTTGATGGTGTAAACTTACCTGATTCTTCTTGGAAACAAATGCGAAGTTTTTGCCTCCAACTATTTTGTCTCATTGAACATGTCGATGAATCGATGGGATATCTATAACCAGCCCCACCCATGCCTTCATGTAAAAATAATTGCTAAAATATAAAAATGGTCATTTTAATTTATGAAATCAATATTCCTTATCAAAAAATATTCGTGTTAGGTAAAATATACAGATTTAACATTATTTCTTAATTAATCAAATAGAATTTTTAAACAAAATATGTAAAAAAAGAGTATAAAAATTAAACAATAATCATATCAATTATACAAAAAATAGATATATAATTTTGAATAAAAAACTATCTCAATAGGGTAGTAGATAAATTAGATAAAAATTAATAGGTGCGTAGTACCAAGTTAGTCTTAACAAAATGGATATTAAGATGAAGTCCCTTAACTTATGATCAAAAGCATTCCACACATTCACTTAATAACATATATAATCAAATTATATTCCTTCATTACATAATTCATAACCTTTTAAACATATTTTTTATTTATTATAATTTTATTAAGATCATTTATGGAATTTCTAATGAGTTATAATGTTTAATATTTTTGTCCTCGGAGCATTCATTTCATAGTTTTATGGTCGGTTCCCTTGTCCATAATCCTGAGAGTTATTTTAAACTATAAGAAAAACTATAGAAGTGGAATGGAATGATAATAATATAATTACAAGATTTTATATTTTCCTCATATATCATTTGGATTTGTGGTATGAGGATGATTCATTAGATAAAATGTTAATGAAAAATGATTAGTTTATTAGGACAATTTTTACGACCATGACAGACTAGTATCATTTTATTTAATATTATGTTTATATATTTGTTACATAACATTAAATAAGTTTCAATACACATATTATAACTTTATTCTACCATAAAAATAGTTTTATGGCCAGCCTTGAAGGCAGTAATGAAAAATGAAAACTCATTGTCCATAAAAGTGCCTAATCGACGCCTCAGAGATGATGTTTTCATTTTTAGAATTAATAGAAGAGGAGAGGAAATTATATAATGATTACTCCACTTAATTAATAAAATTATATAATACATGTCATACTAGAGTTAACATTACACTTTGTATTGGGTAGGTGAGGAGAGGATAAGAAATGTAAAGGAATTAAATGAGAATGAATGAGTATTTTACCGTTCGAATATTGTCTCAGTGAGAACCTTCTTATGACACTTGGATTTGGCCTTTTGGAAGACCATAAGGTCTCAGATGTGGGGAAGTGGATTGGGGAGATATTTAAGACAAATTTAGGTAATATTCAAGGTTTATAAGGTGTTATGAGAAGGGTTGGTATTTATAGTGGTATAGTGGTGTGTTTTTTTATTATTTTATTCATTTGTTTATTATTTCAGCGCAATACTATCAATAATGTTGATTATTATGACTAATTATAGTAAAACATGATTTTTATTTCTAAAAAATGT
The DNA here is from genome assembly GCA_963277665.1 of Viscum album. Lineage (NCBI taxonomy): Eukaryota > Viridiplantae > Streptophyta > Magnoliopsida > Santalales > Viscaceae > Viscum > Viscum album. Next base: position 1,218,974,391 of record OY728131.1, on the reverse strand, counting down.
ATTTATACATCACACATGACCAAAACATTCATTTATTTGGCATAAAATGGTAAAGAGCGTAACTTAAAATATTTCACCATTCAACAAGAAATCAATTATTTCAGAAAAATCCCAAAAATTAACCCTAAATTTTTTTTGTCAAATAGATTAAAAATATGAACTCCATTTTGTTAATAGTGGTTTATAAATATGATAAATTTTATTTTTAATTAAAATCATCATTTATTCTAAAAATATCGATTTTAATATTATAAACATTTTGACACCACATTTCAAAAATTAATTATGGTCTCAAAAAATTAAATTTTATTTATAATACCACAAAATATGAATTTATGAGTATATTATAGGAAAATGAAATTATTTTAAATCTTTATTTTAATTATAAAATTGTAAATAAACATTTACATTTCACAAAAAATACGAACATTTAATTTATCATTTTAAAAACATTTATTTATTTATTTATTGACATAAATATACCATATTGCCATTTATGATATACCTAAATTTTATTTATAATGTCATTGGTGAGGTTATTATTGTAATGAATAGTTTACTATTTCTAATGATCACATTACTATTACAACAATCATTTTAATATTTAATATTATGTCATGGTTCGTTTAAGTTTGATGTTATGTGAAACGTAAGCTATCAAATAAATTTAAATTATTTAAGAAGATTTATTACATAAAATATTTCAGTGGTATATATATGGTTAAAAATTTATGGAATGGTTTCAGTTAAGATTAGGATGTGGTTTTATGGATTAAGGTATTATCTCATCGTATGTGGATTTATGTATATCATATAACTTGTGCTATCATTTTCTTTTGTGTTAAAGATAAATGAAATAATCTATCATTCGAATTATGTATCTAAAGATCTTCTACATCTTCAGAAATGGAAAATTCACCATTATTTCTTGGAATGAGAGATGAAGTCGAATTTGATCATGGAACGAGAAAGGATAAGGTTGTACTAAAATCATTTAATTATATATTCTCCTGAAAATTCTATAACTTTAGGAAACGAGTCTTGAAATAAATTAATATCCCATTATAATCATTTTGATGATATTAATTAGAATTTTCAAGACTCTTTTATTTTTCGGATTTGTGATAGTTAATAATATCTGGATCATGTTCTCTATCACTCTACATTAGAACATGATATTTATATTTATATTTTATTTATATTTCTTCACTTTACACCACTGTTCTTTTATATGGAAACCTAGTTTTGAGTTACATTGGGAGACCCTTATGTTTCCAACTTTCCCTTATTAAAGTAACTTTTAGTATTCATTTTTTCAATGTGTGTTTCAATGAAAGGATATTTCAAGAATTAAACCATTAATAACAAAAATGAATTTATAGGGAGAAATTAATTTTAATGGGGGTAGAATGTAACACCTCAATTTTTTTTGATTTTTTTTAAAAATTAATTTAATCATTTCAGTATTATACATTTCACGCAACACTAAATGTAGCTTCTGTTATATTCAAGAGCTTAGTTTTAATTGTGTTCTATGAAACACTAAGTTATTCTTTCACTACAAAAAACATTTAGTCTAGTTTGTGAAGCACACAACACTATGTCTGTCTTGTGTTACACAAAATGAGGAGTTCCTTTATAACTTGCATTACCCATAGGGTTGAGTTTTACCAAACTAAAATATACTATTAATATTGTTATTAAAATATTATCATAGATACCTACTTGTCATTGGAATGGAAGTTAAAAATAATATTAACTAAATTGTGAAAATAAGATTTACACATGTATATTTTATTTATAATTTTTATACATTAAATATGTTAATTTATTTATGACACAATGGTGATGTTGTAATTAAATAAATAATGAAATATTAAAATAATTGATATTATAAATACCCAAATAAATGTAATTTGAGACTTTTTATAAATTCAACTTATTTTTTAGGTTAATATGACATTTTAGTATTGATTTAATTTAATTTTTTAACTAATCATTCTTTATGATTTTCAAAAAAATCAATTACCAAATTATGTCAAAATTGACATAAAATAGTTTTTAAAACAAATATTATATTATTAATTGTTATTTTATTCCTGAAAATCTATGTTCCAGAAAAATGAATTAGATAAGGTTATATAAATTAATAATAAATTACTTGGGGTTATTTTTCCTTATTATAGTAAGTTTATTAACCATATAGTGTAAGAAAAAAAGAAGACACGGTAAGAGTTAAATTATTTAACTTAGAGTTAAATCTAATAGATAAGGTTAAAATAGTAACCTAAACTTTTTTAAAACCAATTTGTTGAAGGTATTTCGACCCATAACCACTTTATATTCTAAATAAATCAATTTGGAGCTATTATAAACCGAATATGACTTTAATATAAAATAATATTTTAAGTTTTTCCAAAGGTGCCCCACTCCTCCCTTATAAAAAGGGAACCCATTAACTCATCTCTTAAAACCCTTTTGAGCCTTGAAGATCATCCAACCCATTCCCATTTCTCTTCTCCACATACCAAGAAACATTCTGGAGGTTCTGGTATTCTCAAATGACCAACTCTACTTCTGTAAGAGGAAGCTTAAAGGAGGTGTGTTGAAGAAGAGGTAATCTTTTCTTCCGATTCTCTCAAGTTTTTTTTCTTCTTCTTCTTCTTTAGTTGTTTTTAAATTAATAACATCAGTATAACTAAAATACTGATATATTATTATAAATATGAAACAACCCTATTTTACCTTCCATTCTTCCTACGTAAAACGAAATCACCGCGCGTGCGTACTTACGGAATACCGTCTCCACGCCATGGTATAATATATTTTCGACCACCACCGTACTTGTATGAGTATAATGGTGAAAAGAAATAACTATATATGATTTTTTTAAAGTGATATTTATTCTGAAATATTATACATAGACTTAAATACAATTCCATGATCGTGGGAATGATATCATCACTCGTGCGTACGTACGGACTACCGTCTCCAAAACTCGATGAGATTCGTTCTCCATGTTAACCATTCATGAATGATTATAAAGTATATATAATGAATAATTTTTAAATATATGACATAATAATTATACTTTATTTATGTATATATATGTATATGTATGTCATCTACTTATTTCCATTCAATTCAATAAGGAAACGAAAACAGTGTTCATGCGTACGTACGGCCTACCATGTCAATGAACGGTGTATTTCATTCCATTTATCGATATATAATATATATATGTATATATGTATATTCTATATATATATTATATATAAATCAAGTTTTACATTCTGGAATTAATTAAATCCAGATATAAGTAATAATATCAAGAACAACAAGTCAAAACACGTACGATAAATGAAACGATTTTACCCAAAACACTTCTTTAACATGGAATTTACAAATGTACGAGTAATATAATGTCATAAGTGAACCATATATGATATCATAACAATAAATAGGATTCTGTAATAAGTCAATGACATTATTGAAATCATTATACAGGAGGTTCAGATACATAGGAAGCATATCCGACTTAAGGTAAGGGACAACTTTTCCAATCTCGTTTTTATCCGAGATTGTTTATTCTTATGTATTTACTGGGGTTATTTTATCATCCATGTACCTGTTTTATAAAAATTATTTCATGTATGTTTAATGTACTTTTTACCAAATTTTTTCTTTTACTACATGGTATGTAAGGAATATTTTGTTTGTTTACCGTACGAGGTATTTTTTGACTTTTCCGACAAAAGTATGAGACGAATGTTTTTTAACTTATACGGCATGAATGGATTTTTATGGTTTTATAATGCCTTATTTTCATGAAGCTTACCCTACAATATTACATGAATATTTTCAAAAAAATCCTTTTCTTTTATTATTTTCATGGCATTTTGTGAAAAGAAAATAATTTTGAAAATGAATGGATATTTTCTTCAAGAATTCATTTCATGTGTTTTATCAAAACCTTTTTCCATCTAAGATGAAATTATTTCATATGTGTATGTTTCAAATATAATGTATCTATGATTTACATGGATTTAATTTTCTTATGATGAAATTATATCCATTTGTTTTATATGGATTATGTTATGATGGGATGATGTTTATGGAACCCATTTTATTCTTTGGGTTATGATGAATGTTTTAAGTTTTTTTTGTGGCACAAGTAAGAATGATTTCATTATGAGATGGTTGGGACCTATATCTCCCTCCAATGCATTAGTTAATGATTAATATCTCATGAGATAGACATTGCTGGAATGGTATGTTAATCCAGTTATGTGTTACAAGACTGGAATGTTGAGTGAACTCGATTCAGAAAGGGATTTTGTCCACTAAGATGGTCTTGGAAGCAATGCCTTGGCTACTATGGAAATAATATAATGTTCTTAATGTTTTTCCACAATTACATGTTTTATTCCCATGCTATTTTATCATGATGGATGTTCCTTTTTGATATATTCCTTACGTACTTCCATGATTTATGTCTTTGCTCATGATTTTGATGTTTAGATTTTATGTTCAAGTTTTTTGCATTCAAATGTTTATGGATTGTTTTAGGTTCTCTATGCTCTCCCTTACAGAGCATTTGAGATCAACCTTTTTATGTTTTATTTTCCCCAGGATATAAAGAAAGGTTTTAGGTAAGAAAACCAGAGGTGATGTTCTTTATGGGAGATGTTGAAAATCTTTCACCATGATTAGAAGATTACGTTCCGAGTTTCCAAAGACACTAAACTAATACGGTATTTGGGCGTTTGTTTTTTTTCATGTATTAAGTATTCCACAAAAGTAATGTAATGTCCATGTACGCCATGCTTTGGGGTCTCTACAGTTTCTATCAGAGCGTAGTTTTAGTTAAACTTTGTAAACTAGGATGCGAAAAATTTAGTGATATCCCTAGAGATATTTCTAAGGTATGTCTAGGGATGTCTCTAAGGTTAAGTATAAGTATAGGTTATAGTCCTAGAATCATGGTAACAATATTAGAATTAAACCTAAGATGTTAGATATTGAAGGTACTCCCCCTTTATTATGTTGTTTTCCCTAGCATGATTTTTACCCCTCACACTATTCATTTTGGGTTTTAAGAAATGACAGGAAATATAAGGATTCATGTAAATGGAGAATATGATGGACAATATAATGATATTATTCATGAGCAACCAAATTAAATGAGATTCAGAAAGCCAAACATATTTATTATGCCTAATCAGCAATCACATAATATGATCAATAATATCACCTTTGGTATGTTTCCCGACTAATCTAATAAGAGAACGTTGGAGTTTCATGATGATCATAGAGGAAAGAAAGTTCAATTTCTCTCATGTAAATCATTTGGGAAGAGGCATCAAGGAGAATGTTTCAAAGGAACTGTAAGATACTTTTAGTGCCGAAAAGAAGGACACAAATCTAGTAAGTGCAAAGGAAAAGGTTCAGTTAACACCATAGAGAAGGATAATGGTATTTATACGACATCAATAATGATTAGATGTTTTAAATGTGGAATGTATGGGAATTATGCAAACCAATGCCCTAAGGGAAAATCTCATGAAGAGAATCAGCATGGTCATATGGGTAGTATTTATGTGGATGATGATGAGGAGACTACAAATGATATATGAGATGAAAGAAGTATTGAAGCTTGGTCAATGGTTTAAGAAGGAAGTGGAATGATTTATGTTTATCAAGAGTTATGTTGTATATGTAATGGTACTATGGAATAAAGACACACCTATAGATTCTTACACTATTGTTTTTCCTAAAGTATTTGAAAGTATATGTTGAATCGTACTAGTAACCTTGAAAGGTTAATTCATATATTTTTGGAAAGTAGATGATATGCGCATAATGAAGGGATAAGGAGATAATGAGATTTTTTATAGTATTTATGATCACATGGATGATATAAGGACAATGTGATATCATGGTTTGAGTATATAGAAATTCTAGAATTTTGGTATGTTGAAAGAGTTAACATTTGACAGCATTCATGTTTTCACTATGGTTCAATGGGTATTCGTTTTTCAAGAGAATACATGATTAAGGTATTCATATGTTTGGAATATGACCAACAAGATATATCGTATGATATATGGGGGATAAACGATGGTATTCACATGCTTGGTTAATGACATTTCTAGTAGTCATTTTCTTTATACTATGAGATTAGACAGATGTATTTTGGATAAGTCTAAAGATTGGAATGGATTATGTCGGAGATCAGATAGTATTGTTTAAGGCTAGAACTTTTTGATATTATTTTTGGAAGGTTATAATAATATAGTTTTAGAAAAAGGACAACACATAGGATGGGTGACAACCCGTCACATTGGACAAGGTTACAGGAATCGAACCCACAAACGAAGTGAGACAGGCCTTTATCACCTACCACTGGCCTACATTAAGTCCCTGGTTAGTATAAACTAGTTTTATTGTATTAAGCAGTATGATATATGAAGTATAAGTCCATTTTAAGAACCATATATGATTACTCTCACAATAGATGGACTTATGTATTTTTGATATCTTTTTCTAACCTTTTGTTTGAGATAGATGGAATGACCTATCATTATATCGCATGATCTGATAACACTTCACGGAAGACAAATTCAACTTTAGTTTTTAAGAGATGATGTGGAAATTGTTCAAGGCACAAACAGTAGTAAGATTGTACCAAAATCAAGTATGTATTTATTTTAATTTATCAATTCTTCAACATTAGGGAAATGATGTTGAATAAAAATAAAATATTGTCCTAGTGTCCTTATATCTGATGAATCAGATGGTACCTTAAATCATCACAAATTTATGGCTTTGTGATTGTTGGATTTTTTATAGCCATCTTCTATACAACTATCAATCAAAACATGATGGTTAGATTTTTCTTCCATATCCATATTCTCACCTATGTTCTCCTATGTGGAAACCCAGTGATTAGTTAATTTGGGTAACCGTTATGTTTAATACTTTAGTTTTTAAAGATAAGTTTTGGTATTCCTTTTTATGATGTGGGTTTCTATTAAAGAAGATTTCAAGTAGTAAACCATTTATTATCTCGACGAATTTGGAGGGCGAAATTCATTTTAAGGGGGGTAGAATGTAATAACCTGAGATTTTATAAGAATTATTCTTTTTTTAATTTATGTATTGTGTTATACACTACACAAAAATTAGCTTGTTCTATAAACAACACCGTATTAGCTTGCAGTATAAGCAACACTATTCTTGTCTCATGTTACACAAAATTTCAAGTTCATTTTGTAGAATTTATTCTATGTAAAATTTAGTATAGATTTTGTTTAATGTATAAATAAAGATTATGTTATACACAACAACAAAGGGAGAATTCACTACACGCAGCCTTGACTTGTCTTGCATTACACGCAATCAATCCCTTCCTCGATAGCATGTGTAGTAGGCAATACCAGGTTTCACTAAACGAGATATTATTATAATATTATTATGAACTAGCCATTATGAATAGTAATACCTATTTTTTGAAATTTTATAAATTTTATCTTTCAAAATGGACTTCATTTTTGGATTTTGAATATCAAAATTAGCCTAGGGTGAATTTTTGGTATTTTTCTGAAAACTTTCAATTTTTGATGAATAGTGAAAACACTGGGTTACTATTTAAAAACTAACTTTTTATTTAAATAATTATTTATTTAATTTAAATTTATTTTAGGTAAAAATTGATACATAATACCTATATAAGTTCAATTTATTTCATTTGAGTCATTTCTTAATAATTTTAGATATAAAGAAATGTTATTGAACTTTTCACCGTCTTTTACGCACCTCCTAAGAGAAATTGAAAATGTACAAAAAACATAATTTTACCACTTCTGTGAGGGGATTTTCAAAAATCCGAGAGACATGGTTAATATCAAGGAGTAAAATGTGGTTCAATAAGATAAAAATATTTTTTTGTGAATAGTAACTTTTTACTTTTATTTACCATTGTTAAAAGTAAATTGGGAAATTAAGGGTAAAAATGATATTATTATTACCCTAACACATGTCCTAATTCTATTGGATAAGTATAATTAGACCACAAACAACCTTAAGAATAATATATTACCCTTTAGGTCCACATGTATTAGATTAGGACACTTATTATTATGTTATTTAATGAAGAGTTAAAATGGTTAAAATCAATGTTTAATAATTAAATCATTTTTAATATTGGGTAATACAAAAGACAAATTTGACTATAGAGATTCATTAGAAAGCTACAAATATTTCCCACCTAATGATATTTTATTTATAATTTTTAGACATTAAATAATTTAATTTATTTATGACACAATGGTGATGTAGTAATTACATAAATAATGAAATATTAAAATAATTGATATTATAAATACCAAAATAAAAGTAATTTGAGACTTTTTATAAATTACACTAATTTTTTAGTTCAATATGACATGTTATTATTGATTTAATTAAATTATTTTGAACTAATAATGTTGTTATTATTTTCACAAAAATCAATTACCAAATAGTGTCAAAATTACATAAAATAGTTTTTAAAACCAATATTATATTATTAATTGTTATTTTATTCCTAAAAATATAATGTCCGGCCAAATGACTTAGATAAAGTTATATATATTAATAATGAACAACTTGGGGTTATATTGTCTTGTGATTGTATGTTTATTAACCATATAGTGTAAGAAAACTAGAAGACACGGTAAGAGTTAAATTCTTTAACTTAGAGTTAAATCTAAAAGACAAGGATAAAATAGTAACCTAAACTTATCTAAAACCTATTGGTTGAAATGATTTCGACCCATCCCCACATTATATTCGAAATAAATCAATTTGGAGCTATTATAAACTGAATATGACTTTAATATAATATAATAATTTAAGTTTTTCTAAAGGTTCCCCTCTCCTCCCTTATAAAAAGGGCACCCCTTACCTATTCTCTTCACATCCTCTTGTGCCTTGAATGTAAAGACCGGGATATTTCAAGGAAATTTTTTTCCTAATTTCATTGGAATTTTAAGAGTACGCAGATTCTGACGGCGCCTGATTTCGAGGCCCGGTGTGCCCGGAATCATTTTCTGATGTTTAGGCCGGGTACATTCAGTGGACGAACGAGCAGGTTTTCCTAACTTTTGAATCGGTGCTCGAAATCGTAATCTGAGGGCACCGATGAACTCATAGTGCCGGTTTTCACTTAAACGTACTTTCACCTCAACAGAAGATGATAGGGTTTGAGAGTTGGTTTTTGGGTTTCACAAGGATTAATAAAATAAAATAAGTGACAACTTATTTTATCTTTGTTGAACTCACTCCATGTAGATAGTGTCGGTTAAAAGCTCCACATGGGAGTTGGAGGTGGGACTACCACAACCTAACCTCCCATGGGAGTATTATTAAGGTGGGGACCACCCAAGCAGTATAACCTCCCACGAGAGGTTATGACACGGGGTCCACACGGGGCTTAACCGCCCTTTTAATGGGAGGGGAGGAAATCTCTCAACACTCCCCCATTAATGAGGGAGAGCCTCTTGGACTCTAACTCCACTATTAATGGAGGATAATAAAACCTCCTCAAAACCCCCCATTTAATGGGAAGAAACTGTTTGAACCTCTCCTTGTTGATTAGGTGGGGACCACCCGAGCACCTAAACCCCACTCGAAACTCCCCAAATTAATTATGTCATCCACTCGGGCAATTAATTTGGCGGAGCCTCTTCACTTTTTGAATTTTGAATTTTTCCAACCATCATGACCTTAATTAAGTGGGGCCCACTTAATTATTTTCAGCCACCAAGAATAACAGATTATATTCTATTATTTTGGAACGTTCTTGCACCTTTTGGTGGAGAGCTTGAGAGAACTTCTTTCTCCAGTGATGAACGAGAAGAACGCCGCCAACGCTTCTTCCCTGGCCTTCTTCGGCCGTCTTCCTTAGAGCCCCCCCCCCCCTTTCTGACGTGGTGCTTCTACGATGACCCTCCTTCCTCCCTCCTCGTCATAAACCCACCGACGCACGAACTCGGAAGTGGAAGCGTGTGGTGAATAACGTCATCATCTTCCCCCGCGACTAACGTGCGCCCCAACGAATCAAAGGTAGGAAATTATTTTGTGAATGTTAATGGACCAATGCTTATTTCCTTCTAAAACAAAGAATGCAGATCAACTAAATATTATGTTGATCCACGAAAGAATATGTTTGCGGGTTGGGAATTTTTGATTTGCAGGGAAAACCGTAGGGGTTGATTACTTTTTGTTCGTGAAATATCCTTTGTCGTTCTTCGTCTTTATTTTTGGGCCACTTGATATAAACTTATCGGGAGGAGGTCGGACCGCACAAACATGGCCGAATCTCCTCCTCCTTTTTGTTGTTTTGTTGTTGTAGTTCTAAAGAAGGCGGCGCGGTGCAACGACACCGCACGGAAACAAGAGAGAACGTGACAAAAGAAGTGTGACGCCTGCGCGCCGCGCCATTGAGGCCAAACGAAACCATGGTCAGAGTCAGGCCCAGAGAGGTGATTTTAAGACTCCACAATTCATTTATTTGACGTGCAGATCGATGGGCAATCACGAAGTGGGCCACAATGGCGTTTGAATCCCTTCGCAGTGGAGATCGGGTCCCGGGAGGACCATTGGGGAAGACGGCAGGCGAAACGGACCACTGGAGCGTGTTCTGTGGTCCGCAGAAGGCGGTGGTGGTGCGCCGTCGGAGAAAACCGCCCCGGCAGAGCCGCGACGGTGGGGGAAGAACCAAAATGGATTCGGTCGTTTCGGATTTGGGGCGGCGCTGGTTATGCCTTGCTGGTTCGTCAACCGAGGGTGGTTGTAACCAACCCCCCCCCCCCCCCCCCCCCCCGCACCCGCTGGCCTCACGGGCACTACGCAAGGGCCAGGCCGCCTGGGCCATGCCACGCTCACCAGGCCGGACCTAGAATTGGGTCGGATCGACCCAGTTCGGGCTGACCCGGGGGGGGGGGGGTATCGGGCCGGGTCGGACAGGGCCCGAACCCCAAAATTTTGGGTAGTTTTTGTTAAAATTCCCATAACATGTGCTACGGACCTCAGATCGATGCACCGTCAGTTGCGATGCGATCCTGGGATCGAGACGGTCAGTTCGGTATATTACACTCAAGGATTCAGAGGACTTTGTGTATGGACGGGTTGGTTCGAACACGAAACCAACCGGGCCCTCGGAGTGGAAAACACATACAACTTGAGCTCCGAACGTCCGATTGACGTCCCGTCGACTTTGTTGGATTCCTCTTGATGAGACAACACTTTTGGCATACTTTGAGTAAGGTTGGGATGCAGTTGGATAGTGTCTAGGTTGGATTGAACCTGAAATCCAACCGGGCCCCTCGAACGGAAAAGCTGATAACTTTAAGACCAGACGTCCATTTGACGAACCGTTAGTGGCATTGGTGATCACGTTGACAAACGGTCTCTATGAGTATACCATTTGAAAATTCGGGGTATAGTTGAGTAATGACCGGGTTGGTTCGCACACGAAACCAACCGGGCCCCTGAGACGAAAAGGCTAATAACTCACAGACTGGGCGTCCGATTGACGAGTTGTCCATTGCATTGAGACCCCTATGACGAGGCGGTCCTTTGAGATAATTTTTCGTGGGACTTTGTGATACTTTGAGTGTCGACCTGTAGCTCCTGGAGGGGACCCTCTTGGAAACGAGCGTATGGAGTACGAATATTGTGTAGCTGGCTGAGACCTGAAGACTGCTTGTACGACTCGAGTCGGAGTGACTTGTATAGCACAGTGGGGAGCACTACTGTGTTTGGGTGGAGGACCCACGACGGGGAGCACTACTGTGTTTGGGTGGCAGACCCAAGGTACTCGACAGGAGGAGTACATCTGCAAGCTATTAGGAGGGTGCACTACTATGTTTGGGTGGCAGACCCCAGCGGGAAGCACTATTGTGTTTGGGTGGCTGGCCCACGGTACTCGACAGGAGGAGTACCTCAGTAGTCTTAGTTTAGTGAGCAGTACCTCGGAGTCATGACATGATCATTGTACTCGCTAGAGACGGGGCTCTTCAGCAGTTACAGTTTTGATAATGAAAATCATGGTTTGAGCTGAGTCTACGACCTTTGTGTTTACTTAATGATTGAGATGGTCACATGATAACTTAGGTATTTGTATGGGAGTATTCCTAGGTAGTGGAAATCCGTTGATTTCATAACCTTTGTGTTTCCTCATGATTGAGATGGGTTACATGATAACTTAGGTATAAGTACGGGCTTATACCTAAGTATGGGTTATCTGTTGAGATCCTTCTTTTTTGGTTATGCTTGTTGGATTTAGTGAGACATTGAGGGTCTCGGGGTCCCTACTATGTATCGTATACTCACCCCTGGATGGGTTATGCCCACATCTCGTTGTGTTGGTTGCAGACGATTGGCAACACTGACGGAGGCCGAGTGTCCGAGGACTGTATGGTACCCGGTGGTGGACTTCATGATGAGATGATACTCAGAGGAGGTTGAAGGGCGAGAGCATTGTGGAGGCTATCTGTACCTACCCTTTAGGTGGGATCCGTGGTGGACGATCCAGGAGATGCGCTATCTGTACCTACCATTCAGGTAGGATCCGAGGTGGACGACCCAGGAGCTGCGCTATCTGTACCTACCCTTCATGTAGGATCCGAGGTGGACGACCTAGGAGGTGCTTCTATTCTTCCATCTATTTGTCTTTTCTGTTCTACTTCCTTTCAGTTATAGCTGTACTTTTTTGTTGGGTTTGTATTCTGGCCCTTTTTACTTTTCAGCACCTGCTTTTGTACTTAGTGTGTTACTTCCACCTAAACTCTGTGCTGTTTTGTTTACTTTTATAAAGGCAATGCCTTCCCAGTTATCTGGATTTACTCCTTGGTTCTAGTCACCAGCCCTGGCCTATGGAAGACGGGCTTGGGGTAGTCACAGAACGGGCCCTAAGGACGGTTCGGGACAAATTGGTATCAGAGGAGTCGGTTATACCGCAGAACTTATAACTATGCTTTTTTCTTTCTGTGAAGCAATAGTGTTAATGGTACCGAGTGTGGTTTTCAGTTCAGGGAGTCCAGTGTTGGTGCGGGCGGCTGACATATCCATACACTAGGACCTTGACAAATGATTTCTGACTTTGTGCACGAAAACACTGATTTCTTGTGTATTTCCAAAGGTTTTCCCTTAACACTGCTCAAACCTAGTCAACTCACCAGGTATAAATCGTTTGATTGTGTCATGTATGTTTCTTTCAGGATTCCTTTCCACGGACGATCAGCTAGAGCCCCAAGAGATGTACGTACTGACAGCCTGCCGAGCGACGAGGCTTCGGTATAGGGCCCTCTTGATGTTGAGGCACCAGTGGTACTTCAATACGTTGGGCCACCGATGCCACCACCCCCAGCAGTAGGAGATGCACGCCGCTTGAGCACGATGTACATGTTCCAGTGCCAGTGGCCACCCAGGTTCTGGGGAGAGACGGACCCACAGGCAGCTACAGATTTGCTGGAGGCTATGGTGGGAGTTTTCAAGATAGTGCGTACACCAGCAGACTTCATGGTGATCTTTACTGCCTGCCTCCGTCAGGCAGCATCTGAGAGATGGTGGATCCACTTGTTCCAGTTTTGCGACAAGATGACCTTTACATGGGGAGACTCTGAGACCTAATTTAGGGTGGAGTATATACTAGTGGCTCTACACCCCAAGCGTATTCAAGAGCTGCTGCCTTTTCCGCATATTATTCCATCAGTAGCCGAATCATCTGTAGGTAGTAGACAGATGATGCAGAGGTCCAGGAGGACCAGACCAGCAGTTGGCCGATCTCGGGTTTTAGGATCGGTGGTGCGGGGCACCCGAGGTGGGGTCAAAGCCAAGCGTGCCAGAAACGGACACTGTTACTCTTGCGGTAGGAAGGGTCGCATGGCACGTGACTGTCCAACTCCCCACACAGTTGATACACTAGCGTTGGAGGATCCACCGAGATAGAAGCAGTGGCAGGTGGCTGAGCAATAGCCGAGCAGTGGACAAGGCAGTAGATCTTTGGAAGCAGGTGGACAAGAGCAGAACTAGTTGATACATTTTTGTTCTTAGTATTTCTAGTTCCATGTTGTTATTGTTGTTTTTGTGTCTTTGTACTATGTGATGCAATAATAAAATACACTTATCTTTGTGATGTTTTATTTCATGTCCTTTTTTCGGTTGATAATGAGAGGTCCCGGTTAAACCTGTTGACTTTACCCTCACTTTTGAGATTTATAATGGAGGAGACCCAGTGATCTCACACTGATGCCGACAGTGTGACTCTACCCTTGAAGGCAAGAGTGATGGTTGTATCTCTTGGTAGTAACGTCAAGGCCTTACGACGACATCCATGGCATGAATGCATCATTCATGTCAGGATTGACTGTATTAGGCAATGGGCGCGGTTCATCCATGGGAAGAGACCGAGTTTCTCTTTTCGGAAAAGGAGAAATCTTAATAGCTCTTATGGATTGTAGTCAAAGAAGGTGCAGATCATCCAGGAGCGGATGAAGACTACACAGTGCCGTAAGAAACAGGAAACTGGCACCAGTCTTAGAGACTTGGGCATGTAAAATGTTTCATGTAGAGGAAGTAGAAAGGTCAGATGAGTCTACAAAGTAGTAGACATGGAGGTAGAGCTAAGATATCAGCATGAGGTGGTCTGCATTTCAACAAGTTACAACCACCTACCATTGTTGTCCCTTCCAGGCTCAGGGAGCTAGAGGGAAATGGAAGAGAGTAGCTACATGCAGTCAATGAGTGTAACCCAATGACTCTATAAATGATTCAAGGGACAGTCTGTGTCCACTACAAGCTGCCGTAGTAATAGACGGTGATATGAACCATTCATTCCTTCCACGAATCTTGTCCCAGACGTAGAGTTTCCAGTAATCTGTAGACTTGAACCTCACGTCTAGAGATACCTTAGGAGGAGACTCGATAATCACACCTACGCCGACTGTATGGTCTGACCCACGAGGTGAGAGTTTCGGTTGGAATCTCTTGGTGGAAGCGTCGAGGCCTTATGACATTAGTCTTTGTATGGATTGGATCCACAGTTCATGCTCAGATTGACTGTATTAGGCCAAAAGGTTGTGGTCTATCTGCAACATCGAGATGGGTTTTCCTTGGTCGGTGAAAAGGAATCCCCAGGAAGCATAGGATAACTCATGCACAGGAGGGTGTGGTCGATCGCTCTTGAGTCAGTCAACCTTACCCTCGTGGCAGCGGATGTTTTGAGTTTCTGTTCAAATCAGGAAATGGAGGCCTCTTGAGTTCGAGGATGACGACCACATCCTTATACGGTTCTCACCTCGATGAGGTCTATGGAGATGTGGCAGAGGCGTCAATTAATCTTCGAGGTTCAGTGGACCTTTTCAGGTCCCCAGCAGTGTAGGCGAGGTGGCTTACCGTTTGACCCATCCACCATAGTTGCACAGGGTGCACGACAACATCCACATATCTCAGGTGAGGAGATACGTGCTTGACCCGAAGCATACCATAGACCATGGGGAGCTGAAAATTGGCGATGGGGTGACTTTCATGGAGGTTCTAGTGGCGATCGAGGAATGATAGGAGCAGATCCTACGTAGACAGTCGATTCCTCGGGTGCGTTTTCACTGGCAGTATGGGAACATCCAAGAGAGCACATGGGAGCGGAAGGCTCAGATGCGTGTCCAGTACCACATTTGTTTCCCTCATTTGTGTTTATGCTTTACGGGGACGTAAATCACTGATGTGGGAGTAATGTAAACACCTGGAAATTTCAAGGAATTTTTTTTCTTAATTTGTTTGGAATTTTACGAGTACGCAGTTTTTGACAATGCCTGATTCCGAGGCCCGGTTTTCCTAGAATCGTTTTCCGAAGTTTAGCTCGGGTACGTTTAGTGGAGGAATGAGCGGGTTTTCCAAACTTTTGAACCGGTGCTCCGAATCGAAATCCGAGGGCAACGATGGACTCGCAGTGTCAGTTTTCGCTTAAGATGACTTTCACCTCGATGGCAGATAATCGGGTTTGAGAGTTGGTTTTTGTGTTTTAGGTGGATTAATAAAATAAAATAAGTGACAACTTATTTTATCTTTGTTGAACCCACGCCATGTGGATAGTGTTGGTTAAACGCTCCACATGGGAGTTAGTGGTGGGACCGCCACACCCTAACCTCCCATGGGAGGATTATTAGCATGGGGACCACCCGAGCAGCATAACCTCCCACGAGAGGTTATGACATGGGTTCCACAAGGGTCTTAACCCCCTTTTAATGGGAAGGGAGGAAATCTCTCAATAGTCCCCCATTATTGAGGGAGAGCCTCTTGGAATCTAACTCCCCTCTTAATCAGGAGAATAAATCCTCCTCAAAACCCCCCATTTAATCGGACGAAACTATTTGACCCTGTCCTTGATAATTAGGTGGCGACCACCCGGGCCCCTAAATCCCCCTCAAAACTCCCCAAATTAATTATGTCATCCACTCGGGCAATTAATTTGGCGGAACCTCTCCAATTTTTGAATTTTGAATTGTGCCAACCATCGTGAACTTAATTAAGTGGGTCCCACTTAATTAATTTCCACCAATAAGAATAATAGATTATATTCTATTATTTTGGCACGTTCTTGCGCCTTTTAGTGGAGAGCTTTAGAGAACTTCTTTCTCCAGTGAAGAACGCGAAGAACGCCGGTGATGCTTCTTCCCTGACCTTCTTTGGCCTTCTTCCTCGGCGCCCCCCCTTTCTGAATTGTTGCTTCTCTGATGACCCTCCTTCCTCCCTCGTCATTGTCAACCCACCGACGCACAAAATCGGAAGTGGAATCGTGTGGTGAACGACATCATCATCTTCCCCCGCGACGAACGCGCACCTCGATGAATCAAAGGAAGGGAATTATTTTGTGAATGTTAATGAACCCATGTTTATTTCATTTTAAAAAAAAGAAGTTGGATCAACTAAATGATAAGTTGATCCATGAAAAAATATGTTTGCGGGTTGGGAATTCTTGATTTGTGGGGAAAACCATAGTGGTAGATTACTGTTTGTTCGTGAAATATCCTTTTCCGTTCTTCATCTTTATTTTTGGGCCGCTTGACATCAACTTATCGGGAGGAGGTTGGAATGCACGAACACGGCCCAATCTCCTCCCCCTTTTTTCTTGTTTCGTTGTTGCAGTTCAAAATAAGGCGGCACGGTGCAATGACATCGTGCGGAAACAAGAAAGAACGCGGCAAAGAAGCGTGGCGCCGCTGCGCCGTGCCGTTGAGGCCAAACGAAACCGTGGTCGGAGTCAGGGCCGTAGAGGGAATTAGAAGACTCCACAGTTCGTTTATTTGACGTGCAGATCGATGGGAACGACGAAGCGGGCCGCAATGGCATTTGAATCCCTTCGCAGTGGAGATCGGGTCCCGGGAGGACCGTTGGCGAAGACGACAGGCGAAACGGACCACCAGAGCACGTCCGGTGGTCCGCCGAAGGCGGCATCGACGCGCCACCAGAGCAAACTGCCGCAGCTGAGCCACGACGGTGGGGGAAGAATCAGAACTGCTTCATCCGTTTCAGATTTGGGGTGATGCAGCTTATGCCGTGCCGGGTCGTCAACCACGGGGGGTTGTAACACACCCCCCCCCCCCCCCGCACCCGCTGGCCACGCGGGCGCCGCGCCAGCGGCAGGCCGACTGGGCTGGGCCGCACTCACTGGGCTGAGCCACCGCCTATTGGGCTGGACCCGGACCCGGGTCCGGTCGACCCAGTTTGGGGCGACCCGGGGGGTATCGGTCCGGGTCGCCCCTAATTTCGGGTAGTTTTCGTTCAAACGTCCATAACTTGTGATATAGACCTCCGATCGATGCAACGTCAGTTGCGATATGATCCTTGTATGGAGACAGTTGTTTTGGTATATTACACTCAAGGTTTCTGAGAGCATTGGGTACGGCCGGGTTGGTTCGAACACGAAACCAACTGGGCCCTCGGAGCGGAAACACTTATACCTTGAGCTCCGGACGTCCGATTGACGTTCCATCGACTTTGATAGATTCATCTTGATGGGAAGAAAATTTTTTCATACGTTTCCTGGGGTTTGGACGTAGTTGGATAGTGTTCGGGTTGTATTGAACCCGAAATCCAACCGGGCCCCTGTAACGGAAAAGCTGATAACTTTCAGACCGGACGTCTGTTTGATGAACTGTCTGCGGCGGTGGTGATCACGTTGAGAAACGGTCCCTATGAGTATACCTTATGAGAGTTCGGGGTACAGTTTTGATATGGTTGGGTTGGTTCACACACGAAACCAACTGGGCTCTTGGGACGAAAAGGCTAATAACTCATAGACCGGGTGTCTGATTGACGCGTCGTCTGTTGCGTTGAGACCCCTATGACGGGGCGGTCCTCTGAGATACTTTTTAGTGGTACTTTTTGATACGTGGAGTATCGACCTGTAGCTCGTGGAGCGGACCCTCTCGGAGATGAGCGTACAATGGACGGAGACCGTATAGATGGCTGAGACCGGAATACTGCTTGTCCGACTCGAGTCGGAGTGACTTGTGTAGCCCAGTTGGGAGAACTACTATGTTTGGGTGGCAGACCCTTGACACTTGATAGGAGGAGTACCTCTGCAGGCTATTAGGGGGGGGGGTGCACGACTGTGTTTGGGTGGCAGACCCCGGCGGGAAGCACTACTGTGTTTGGGTGGCTGGCCCGCGGTACTCGACAGGAGGAGTACCTCAGCAGTCTTAGTTTAGTGAGTAGTACCTTGGAGTCCTGAAAGGATTACTATACTCGCCAGAGACGGGGATCTTCAGTAGTTATGGTTTCGATAATGAAAATCCTGGTTTGAGCTGAGTCTACGACATTTGTGTTTACCTCATGATTGAGATGGGTCACTTGAGAACTTAGGAATATGTATGGGCATATACCTAGGTAGTGGTTATCCGTTGATTTCATAACCTTTGTGTTTCCTCATGATTGTGATGGGTTACTTCATAACTTATTTATAAGTATGGGATTATACCTAACTAAGGTTTATATGTTGAGATCATTCATTGTGGTTATCCTTGTTGGATTTAGTGAGACATTGAGGGTCTCGGGGTCCCTACTATGTATCGTATACTCACCCCTGCACGGGCTATGCCCACACCTCATTGTGTTGGTTGTAGATGACATGCAGTGCTGATGGAGGCTGAGTGTTCAAGGACTGGATAGTACGAGGTGGTGGACTTCACGAAGAGACTATACTTAGAGGAGGATGACGGGCGAGAGCATTTTGGAGGCTATCTATACCTAAACTTCAGGTAAGATCCATGGTGGACGATCCAGAAGCTGCGCTATTTATACCTACACTTCAGGTAGGATCCGAGGTGGACAACCCAAGAGCTGTGCTATTTGTACCTACCCTTCAGGTAGGATCTGAGGTGGATGACCCAGGAGCCGCTTCTATTCTTCAAGCTGTTTGTCTTTTCTGTTGTACTTCCTTTCAGTTGTAGCTGTACTTTTCAGTTGGGTTTGTATTCTGGACCTTTTTACTTTTCATCACTATCTTTTGTACTTAGTGTATTACTTTCGCTTGTACTCTGTGGTGTTTTTTTTACTTTTATAAAGACAATTCCTTCCTAGTAATCGGGATTTACGCCTTGGTGTTAGTTGCTAGCCCCTGGCCTATGGAAGGCGGGCTTGGGGTAGTCACGACACTGGCCCCGAGGAAGGGTCGTGACAAATTGGTATCAGAGCTAACCCTAACCATTTCTCTTCTACACATCCCTAGAAACATTTTGGAGGCTCTAGTCTTCTCAAAAGACCAATTCTACTTCCTTAAGAGGAATCTTAAAGGAGGTGTGTCGAAGAAGAGGTAATCTTTTCATCCGATTCTCTCAAGTTTTTTTCTTCTTCTACTTCTTCTTATTTAGTTGTTTCACTATAAATTAATAACATTTGTATCAATAATATACTAATATATTATTATAAATATGAAACAACCCTATTTCACCTTCTATCCTTCCTACGAAAAATGAAATCTCCACGCATGCGTACGTACAGAATACCATCTCCACGCCATGGTGTAATCTGTTTTCGACCACCACCTTACTTAGATGGGTATAATGGTGAAAATAAATAACTATATATTATTATTTTAAAGTGATATTGATTCTGAAATATTATACATACACTTCAATATAATTCCATGATTATGGGAATGACATCATCGCTCGTGCGTATGTAAGGACCACCGTCTCCATGACGCGACGAGATTCAATCTCCATGTTAACCATTCATGAATTATTATAAAGTATATATAATGAATAATACTTAAATGTATGACATATTAATGATACTGTATTTATATAGATATATATATTTCATCTACTTAATTCCATTCAATTCAATAAGGAAACGAAAACAGCATTCATGCGTACGTACGACCTACCGTCTCCATGAATAGTGTATTTCATTCCATTTATCGATCTATCATTTATATATATGTATATTCTGAATATATATTATATATAAATCAAGATTTACATTCAGGAATTAAGTAAATCAGGATATAATTAATAATATCAGGAATAAAAAGTCGAAACACGTACGATAAATGAAACGATTTTACCCAAAACGCTGCTTTAACATGGAATTTACAAAGGAACGAGTAATATAATGTCATAAGTGAACCATATATTATATCATAACAATGAATATGATTCTTTAATAAGTCAATGACATTTTTTAAATCATTATACAGTAGGTTTGGATACATATGAAGCATATCAGATATATGGTAATGGATAACATTTCCAATCTTGTTTTTATCCGAGATTGTTTATTCGTAAGTATTTAATGGGGTTATATTTATCATCCATGTCCCTATTTTATAAAAATTATTTCATGTATTTTTAAAGTAATTTTTAACCATTTTTGACTTTTACTACATTTTATGTAAGGAATCATTCGTTTGTTTAGCATACGAGGTATTTTTTTACTTTTCTGACAAAAGTATGAGAAGAATTGTTTTTTTAACTTATACGACATGAACTAATTTTTACGGTTTTATAACGCCTTATTTTCATTAAGCTTACCCTACAAGATTTCATGACTATTTAAAAAAAAAATCCATTTCTCTTAAAATTTTTATGGAATTTTGTGAAAAGAGAATGATTTTGAAAAAGAAAAGATATTTTCCTCAAGAATTCATTTCAAGTGTTTCATCAAAACCATTTTCCATCTATGATGAAATTATTTCATATGTGTATATTTCAAATATAACATCTCTATGATTTACATGGTTTCACTTTTCTTATGATGAAATGATATCCATTTGTTTTATATGGATTATGTTATGGTGGGATGATGTTTATGAAACACATTTTATTCTTTGGACTATGATGAATGTTTTAGGATTATTTTGTGGCACAAGGAAGAATAATTTCATTATGATATGGGTGGGACCAATATCTCCCTCCAACACATTGGGTAAAGGTTTATATCTCATGAGATACACATGGATGGAATGGTATGTTAATCCAGTTCAGTGTTACAGGACTGGAATGAAGAGTGAACTCGATTCAGAAAGGGACGTTGTCCACTAAGATGGTCTTGGAAGCAATGCCTTAGCTACTATGGAAATAATATCATGTGATTTATGTTTTTCCACAATTAAATGTTTTATTACCAGGATATTTTATCATGATTTATGTTCCTTTATGATATATTCTTTACGTACTTCCATGATTTATGTCTTTGCTCATGATTTTGATGTTTATATTTTATGTTCAAGTTTTTGCATTCAAATGTTTATGGATTGTTTTATATTCTCCATGCTTTCCCTTATTGAGCATTTGTGCTCACCCTTTTTATGTTTTATTTTCCCCAGGATATAAAGAAAGGTTTTAGGTTAGGAATCCAAAGGTGATGATCATTATGGGAGATGTTAATAAATTTTCACCATGATTATAAGATTATATTTCGAGTTTCCAAAGAAACTAAACTAATACGGTCTTCGGGCGTTTGTTTTTGTCATGTATTAAGTATTCCACAAAATTAATGAAATGTCCATGTACGTCAAGATTTGGGGTCTCTATATAATAACTATATGAAAATAAAGAAATTTATTTTATAGAAAAATTATTTTTCCATGTACAAACAAATATTTACCTCAATAAATTTAAAAAACCACTTTTGATTAATGTTTTTAATAAAATTTATATATTATAAATTCAATAATTTTTTGACTCTCATACAATAGATTTTATAGGTATAAGATAAGAATAAATCCAATTTTATGAATAAAAAGAAGTTATTTTCTAAAATGTAATTTTACGAACTTTTAATAACAAACATATTTTATGTATAATTTTTTACAATTTTATAATTATTTTTCTAAAAATAAAATCCATTTTTTAAAATTTAATATCAAAATTTAATTTAGATGAATTTTTGTTATTTTGTCGAGAGGTTTTATTTTTTCATGAATAGTGAAAACACTGAATTTTTTTATTGAAAACTTCTTTTTAATATAATTTATTTATATCTTTAAATTATATTTTAATTTGTTGTAAAATATAATTAGTTAAATTATAGAAAAATAAATACAATTTAGGTCGTTTTAATCAATTTAAAATTGAAATTGGATATAAAAACAATTAATACTTTTGAACTTTTTTATTTTAAAAACTGACATTCCTGTCACATATGTGGGATTAATTTTAAATTAATTTATTCTAATTATGTGATAGGAATTTGTAAAAACGGATTACATATTTGGAATTATCATAATTTATTATTTCTATTATGTTCAACCTAGTATTTTACCGAAAATAACTAGTGAAAGTATTTAAAATTAATTACAATGATGTAGGTATAATTGAGTTTGCATAGTAGTTAAACATTAACTTAAAAGAAAAAAATAACCTACAAAAAAGTAACAAAGACATTTTATTTACTTATTTCAATCATATGATTATTTAATCGAAACTCTATAATCAATGGACACACATGATGTTTAGAGATGAGTATGGTTTTTTATGTGTAATCCTGTGTTGGATGTGTTATCTGCGTCTACGTTTCTTTTGTTTGATATTGTGCTTGTAAGTTTGGGTTCCGTAATCCCTTAAAATGGTCTGTGAAAATCAAAAAAATAATGATTTGACGGAAATGGGCACACATGATGTAATATAGACCTCTCAATAGTGTTTATCTTTTTATAATTATAATAATTCCACTCATCCTCCTCTCTAAAAGGGAACTCACCCCCTCAATTATTCACACATCTAAAGCAATTTGTATCATAAAACACCTGAAAAAATAGGCTCCCAACTTTCCGACCTTAATTATTGAATCCACACTTAAAAAAACAATTAAGGTATCCCTTTGGTGAAAACCAAAAGGGGTTACCCAAAGAATAGGTAACATCCATCAACATGCACTTTTGTTTTATATATTTATCCGCCCATTAAATTATTATCATTCAATGATTATATAATAAAATAATTATCCTAAATATACGGATATGTTTTTGTGTTAATGAATCTACCAAACATTACACACATATACATCAAATGTGATGAACAATCATCGTTCATGTGTACGAGAGAATTCCGCCTTGCGAACCGATGTCATTTGTTCTTCCATTATAACCTTTAAAGGATGGGAATAATGAATTAATTACTATTTTTATATGATATATATGATATTTATAAGGTATTTTTTCTTCAATGATAATATATAACACATACACTCATGATTTATATTTTGCGGGAATTTGATAACTTCGTTTATGGATGTATTGACTACTGCCTCCTCAAAGTGATGTGATTCATTTATAATTTACATGGAATGTATTAAGGATGGATTTAATAAAATTATATGATATATATGAAATAATAATTCTAATTTAATAATAATATAATTATACCTATATGCACATATGTTATTTACATTCTTTATTTCAATACGATAAGAAAACGGAAACAATGTTCATGTTTACAAATGGCGTACCTTCCCCATGAATACTATATTCCATTTCATATTTCTATATTTTATAGATTATTGTAAATATTTATATACTGAATATATATGATATTTAAATAATTTTTTATATTTTTTAAATAATTAAATCATGATATAATTAATATGATCAAGAATAACAAGTCAAAACATATTGAAATAACCAAGAAGTTATGCCCTAAACATAACTTTAACATTCAATTGTTTATAAATAGGTAATATAAAAACATATAAAAATTATATTTGTTATGATATGTAATAATATTGTTTTTATAGATTGATAATAAAATTATACTTATTATACAAGAGTTTTTAATGTCTATAAATAAAGTCAAGACTTATGTAATGGGTTTTCTTGTCTCACTTGTATTTCTACGAGATTGACGCCATATTCAACAATAATTTCTTTTTCATGGTCTATATGATAAAAAAAATTTATTCTATGATAATTAAGATTTAATTTTTTGCTATTAACATATCCATTTTATTATCTATCTTTAATGGGGTTTAGGGTGTGAAAGTTACAAAATTGTTAAGGTAATTTTGTCTCAATTTTTCTTCTTTGAGACACATGTTATGTTTCGAAACTATATTATTCTATATGGTGTATATAAAAAAATTTAAAATATTTCATCATTAATATATTTATTTTAATGATAATTTAATATTCATGTAATTTTATACTCTCATTATTATTATGATTCAATGTTACCAAAATTGTGACACTTTATTGCTACAATCTCTTCATTTATCCGGATTGTTTACGATTATACTTCCATTTATGAAATCATATGATCCATATCTCAATTTCTATCCTTAATTTTCTTCTTATCTAGTTATTAATGATATATTCATGTTATTTTTTCTTTTATACACTATTATTTACATTATATAATTATGAATATGATTTATGAAAATCCAACTTTATTTCTCTCTTCGTCGGAAGAAATGTTTTCTTTCAAAACCACGTTTTCTGTAAATTCTTTTCAAAAGTGGTATAATATTATCCTATTATATTTAAAAGAATTTTTTACCCATGTTTCAGCTTTTTAAAATGGGTTTAAAAGGAATCCTCTTTAATTTTATATTCAAGAAACTTTTATAAACATTTTATGGTGCAAAAGGAATGTTCGACATGTACAGATTTACCCACTGTCTTGACTGTCATTTCTTTGAAGCTAAATTTTCATGTTTATAAGGTTATTTTTAATATTTTCCTTAATATTCTATAATATAATTTTTTTAAATTGTGTTTAAATGAATATGGCTTTCACAATGTTTTTAATATTTCTTTATAAGTGATCAATGTATTTTCAACGAAAAATGTTTTTGAAATGTTATCAAGATTTAATTATAAATTTTCAAAGTATTTTCAAAGAAAAAGATTTCAAAAGGTTTTCATGATTTATTTAAATTATTTAATATTATCTAAAATTGAAATATTTTAATAATGTTTTCAATATTTATTTATATGTTTTCAATGTATTTTCAATAAAAAAGGTTTTCAAACTGTTTTGAAGATATATTTATATGTTTTTAGAGTATTTAAAAAATGGGTTTTGAAAAGGTTTTAAATATTACTTTATAACATCTTAAAAAATTAAAATAAAAGGTTCTATAAAGATTTTCAGTATTCCATTTGTTTTTTTTCTAATATATTCTCAATGAAGAGGTTTTCGTAAGGTTTTCAAGAATAATTTATAAGTTCTCAATGTTACTTTGCAGGAATTTTGTTCTTAAAATGTTTTATGTTTTAATTTTTTTTAATATCAGAAATTAATATTTCCATCAAGAAATTGTTTAAATGATTTTTATATCATACTTAGTATGTTTTCAAAGAGGTTTTAAAGGAAAATGAATTTTAAAATGTTTTACTTTATAAAAAATTGATTTTCAAAGAAAGTTTTTTTTCTTTATAGAATGTCCCATGTGATCTTTTAAAATTATTCTGCATCAAAGATAACATCAAATTATATAGTTTATGCTTTACTAGGTATATTAACCAAGTACATAATTCTTATTATTTATTTGAATTTATTATGTTTTAATTGAAAAGTAATTTTTGAAACATATGGAACTAACTTAATTTCATGGGTTATTCTACGATGAAATGATTTTGAAACCTATCAATTATCCACAGTGTGATAGGATGAGATATTTATGATACCAATTTGATTTTATTGATTTTAATATGATGTTTATGAAATCCATAATTTTTAATGGGATGTGATATAATTAATGTATTATTATCCTATGGAATATGTTTGTATGATTTAATTATGTAACTGGTGGCACCTATATATCCATAAAATGCATTGGGTAAGGATTTAAATATCATGAGATAAAAATGGATGGAATGGGGAGTGAACTCGATTCAGTAATGGAATTTCCCCATTATGATGGTCTTGGGAGTGAATCTTGACTACTAAGATGGCATTTGGAGTGACACTTGACTACTAAGATGGTCTTGGGAGTGAACGTTGACTACTAACATGGTATAGGGAGTGAACCCATTTCACTATAAGGAAAGAGATGAAAATGGGGATCGTGGTGTGTTCTTCCCAGTTGGTGTAGCCCGTATTATGTTCCCTGATATGTTTAGGAAATAACCCTTTAATTATAAGGAATGATTTTATATTTTTATGTGTGTGACACAAATTCTATGACTCATTCCTATATTATACAGAAATGTGTTATTCTCTTGATTTCCTTATGATTATTTTCTTATTAACTACTAATCATAATGTGGTGACTCATGTATATGATCTTAAATATGTATTGCATGATATTAAAATGTTATTCTCATGTTCCTATACCCTTATTCTCATGATTATGATGAAATATCTCGTTGTTTTCCCTTAATGATCATCTCAGCTCACCCATTTCTTATGTTTCCTTTCCCCATGTTATGAAGAAAGGCTTTGTGTAGGAGAATTAATGTGAAGGAACATTACGAGAGATGTTGAAGATGTTTTACCAAATTAGAAGAATGTGTTCGATGTTTCCAAATATGCAAAACAACTACGGTCCATGGGCATATACTCTTGTAATGTTATGAATATTCATAAAATATTATATAATATCCATGTATGTTAAGCATGGGTCTATATACTAGATCCAATGGATATATTTTTCACTAATATTTCTTTATCTTCCTCTTTATATTATACTCCCTTGGAAATCGATATATCACATCCCATTGTGTTCTCTATTATTCATTCTCCCCTTCTTATAAATATTCTATAATTTCATTATTGTGGTAATTGTTTTGATCACACCATGTGGAAATAGAATTATTGATCATTTACACCAAGAAAACTCAATTACTTATTATTTAATACTTGATTTTACCATTTTAACCCCTTATATTCAATATTTCATTGTCTTTTAGATATTCCTCCTTGTGGAATTGTTTTGTTTCATAAGAATAATTTGCTAGATAGTTTGATCTGAGGAATATTTTTGGCTCCTGTTGGTATTAAATGTGTCCCACATGTTGTGGATATGATAATAATCACCATAAAATGATATTATCTATGATTATTTGATATACCATGCTTCACTACAACAAAACTAGAGTTTAACAACGCTAAAAAAAGTGCGGATAAATGACATCGTTTTCAGTGCTAAAGAAAGAACTGATAAATTTAACCCTTTATCATCACTTTTTTAGTGCTCATAAAGAAGTCCTTTTTCAGTGTTTTTTAGTACTGATAACGGTATGAATAAATATAATGAAATAATTAAATTAATAAAAAATTAAAAAACTGAGTTTATTTAAAAAAATTAAAAAAATTATTAAATAAATAATTATTGATAAAATTTAATAAATGGATTATATTATATATATATTATAAATATTAATAAATAGTATTTACTAATTATATAGATATGAAAAATGAAAATATAACAATTAAAAAATAAAAATAAGTTATTGAAAAAAATAGTAAACATTTTCTCAATTAGATGATTATTAATAATGTTAATAAATAATATATATTAAATATATAGAGATATATTAATTTATATAAATATGATTTATATACTAAAATAATTTTATACACTTTACATTTAATAGTCATATATTTAGTGAATAATTTCTTATAATTAAAACTTAATATGAATTAAAAATACTAACTAATTGCATAGAGTAGTGGATATATAATTGAATTTTGTTTGATTTTTAAATTTAAAATAGATCAAATTTGGGTTATATTGATTTCACATATACATAATTGATGTATTTTAATATAAAATGAACACACACAAAACATATCCATTTTTTCCATTTTAATAAATTGTACTTATTTTTAATTTATTTAGTTTAACTCATTTTAACACGCATGAACTTAAAATTAGACATTCATTAATAATGTTAAAAAATATTTTTAAAAAATATTTATAAAAAAATATTTATAAATAAATATATTCATAAATGAAAATATTTAAAAATGTACACAATATATTTTAAAAATTATATATTTATAATTATAAAAAAATAAACATTTCTTAAAAAGTATATATATAATTATAAAATAATAATTACACATATTTAAATAATTATTAAATTTGTAATAAATTTACATAAATAATAGAATTATTTACTATATTAATATTTATATATATTTATTAAATAAATAAATGAATATTTAATTATATGAATATATATAAAGATATAAATGTTATCTAAAAAAATATTTTTATGATTATAAATAAATAATTATATATTTAATTAATTATAAAATTATAATAAATATATTCAAATATGGAATATATTTTGTATATTTAAATTTATATAAATTTATTAATTAATTATATATTTAAAATTTTTTATTTATAATTATAATTACAAATCCTTTATTAGTGCTTAAAAAATGCACTGATAAAGACCTACCTTTATTAGTGCTAAAAAGCGCTGATAAATATACCTTTTATCAATGCTTAAATAATAATCACAGATAAAAGAAATATTTATCACTGCTTTTAAAAAATCTGTAATAAAAGTGTCCCAATCTAATTAAAAAAACATAACCTATTGTAAACCCTATCATGATTTCAGAAGATTTCCAATGAAGCCACCCATTTTTGGCACTCCAACTTGATGAATCAAAGATTGAAGCACAAAAACCCACTCAAATCACATAAACCAAATATCTCTAGTTTCTCAAGCATCATTCAACTTCTAATGTTTGGTTTTAGTTAGGGTTTTTGAAGAAAACATCAAGATCTGAATCCTAGGGTCTCGTATTTATTTTAACCTAGCAAGTTAGGCCTAAGTTTTCGTTTGTAAGATTCAATTTTATTTATTTGTCATTTTGAGATCTAGATCCAAAGGTTTCAGTCTTTCTGTTATAAGCTTTCATATTCTTTCAATATTTGTGCTCTAGTTGTTGTGTTCTATTTTTCTTTTGTTTATGATTTGTTGTTTTCTTGACTACTATTTTGGATATCCTATTTTGGACTTTTTAAATTATTGTTTTGAATCAATTTACTTCGCTATCTACATCTACACTCCTAGCTTTCACTGCTGTTTTGAATCAATTTCCTTTGTAGGTTCTGAAAAAATTAATTTAGCAAACCAATTCTCAGTATGATGATGATGCAATGATGAAACAAAATATGATTTTATGAAATTCATGTAAGGTAATATATTTATTTAAATTCTATTTTCATATTCTGATGTACATGGTTCTCCTTAAAAAATTATTTTCATAGAATTGTGTTGTTTTATTTTAGGAGAAATCTTAGTAAGGGTAATACTATATTTATTTATTTTCAATGGCTCTCTATTTTCATAATTAGTATGGGATTGTATTTATTTTACAATTTTGTGATGTTCTTCCATTAGTGATACATATATTTTTTTCCATTTGAGTTTACTTTATAAATATATATATACATATATATATTTAAATATATACCTTTATTTCTATTTATATGAATTTTGTAATTTTATAATGTAAGAGTGATTTTATATTTATTTATTCACAACTTATGGTTATGTGTTTCCAAATTAAGAAGGGATTATATTTATTTTCATTAAAAATTATGTTTAAATGTGCATTTGTTTTTCAATAATGTGTATTATATATTCCATGATATATATTCACATATATATGTTTAAATGTGTATGGGATCGACGTTACAAGGGTTGGTGTGTTTTTCTAGTTCTTTTTGATATATCTTGTTGACGTGTATTATTGATTTATTCCAACTTCTTTATGGACCACCCTAGTATATCAAGTATGGTTCAATGCATATTAGATGGTCTCCCTAGAATCCTTAGGTTGATAAAAAATTTGTCCCAAAAAATAGAATGAGACTCATCAAATTCTATATATTAGAAATTATTTTTAAGTATTAATCATTTTAATCATATATAAATATTTTAGGTTTCTATAGATTTTTAATTAATAGTAATATAATTTAATGTTAAATAACTAATAAAATTTTTTAAACTCATGTTACTTTCAAAATAATAAAATTCGGTTACTATATATACATTTTTTGTAACAATTAAAAATTTTAAAATATAAATAATTATATTTTATACAAAATTACCAAAAATCATTATTATTTATAATTAATATAATTTTAAAATTAATATTAATAGTATTTTTTATTTTTAATTAGAAAACATTGTATTATACATATATATTAAATAATATATTGTTAATTTAAATAAATTTAAATATGATAAATAATACACACACATATAATAATATTCAAATAAGGTTACTAATATAATATATATATATAACAGATATATATAACATATATATAAAATATTTTGGTACATTCAGTTTTTTTTACCTATGTCTCGAATAATGAGTGGCCTCCATTTTATAGGTTTTGATAGTTGAAGGAGTGAACCCCGTTCAGGTTTATGGTCTATCAAAGTAAGTTTGAATGAAGTACAAACCTACATCAACCTGTTCTTATAATCATGTAAAACCTTATAATTTTTTAATAAAATAAAACCTATTTAAAAAACAAAGTTTTATTGAAACAAAACAGTATAAAAATCCTCAAATAATTATTTTATTAATGATTTATCTGGTTCCTTGTGGATTAATTCATGGATAAAATTGACAGTAATCCATCATTAACTTTTCCTCCATGTCAAATCAAATAAATTAATTTTAGTAACTCACACTTATCAGTAGATATTACACAGTAACAACCTAAGACCCCCGGGCTGCACAACACTGCCATTGTGTATTCTGATTCTTCCATATCTACCCTCCCTATTTCTTTCCTTCCCTTCACTCTATTGTTTCTATGGTTGTTCAGAGCTTTTATATAGAAGGATTTGGTGTAATTGTAGGTGTCAAGTTAATATATCATGTCAATGGTGTAATTATCACAATTGAGAGGCATTTCCCCCCTTTAGAGAACACAATGAAGTAAATGGGAGGCATTGCCCCTTATACTTCATTGTGTTATCTAAAAGGGGTAAATGCCTCTGATTTGTGAGAATTATAGTATTGAAACTAGTTATTAACTAGAATCCTCCATTTCCACCAAATAATTCTAGATAAAAGATCTACACAACTAGAGAAATGATATAGAGAAGGGCTAGAAAGAAATGGAAAGGGTGGAGATTGGAGAATCCGAATACGGAACTGGAGTGCTCTGCAGCCCATGGGTCTTAGTTTACTATATTGTAATTTCAATTGACTAGTGTATGACACTAAAAAAAATTTATCTCATTTGACATGGAGGAAAATTTAATAATGAATTAATTTTATTTTTATCCTCAAATTTATCCAAAATTATCTGAATAAAACTTTAATAAAATAATTTGTTAAGGATTTTTTATAATGTTTTTATGATAAAAATTGTTTTTAATTGGTTTTATTTTATTAAAAAATGTTAGGATTTTATATGATTGTAAAAAGAGGTTGATAGAGGTATATACTTCGTTATCACTTAGGTAAATGATCTATATGACATTTGATACGTGTAGGAATCAGCCCCACCTCAATTCGACACACGATTTGACTACTATGACTTAATGTGTCCATTATCAGGTTAAAATTGACATTTGACTTTAAAAAGAGTTACTCACTAAAAAATATAAAAATGTGCAGGTATTTTCTTGATAATTTAGTAAATATATTATTAATTCTTTTGTGACATGTATAAATCAGTTTCACATCAAACTGATACACGATGTGATCAGTATTTGTCAAAGTGCCAGTTTCCTATTTAAAATGACATTTTAGTAAAAAAAACAAGTGATATACTAAAAACTACTAAAATTAATTCATATTGATTTAGTAATTTAGGAAAAAAATCCATAATATATTTGAGATGTGTATAAATAATATGTACCTCAATCTGACACATGGTGTGACTGATATGACTCAAAGTGCATCTCTTTATTTAAAAATGACATTAATTTTAATAAAAATGACATATATAATTCTCAAAACTAATAAAATACATTCATATTGTTTTGATACTTTAGGAAAACAATCCATAAGTAATTTTTGATGTGTAGGAATCAGCCTCACCTAAATATGATGCATGATGTTCCTGACATGATCAATGTGTTCATTGTCAGTTTGAAATCAACAGTTTAGTTCAAAAAATATCACTCACTGAAAACTAAGAAAACATACTCAAATTTTATTGATAAATTAGGAAATTGATTCATAATTTATTTTTTATGTGTAGGAATCATTCTCACATCAAACCAATACATGATGTTATCAGTTTTTGTCAAATTGAGTGTTTCCAGTTTTAAATGACATTTAATAAAAAAGACAAGTGATATAATCAGAACTGAGTAAACAAATTCATATTGTTTTCATACATTATGAAATTGATCTATATAAAAATTTGGACATATATGTATTCGACTCACCTCAATCTATTGCATGGTGTGGATGATATGACTCAACATGCACCTTTTTATTTAAAATTGAAATCAAATTTAGTAAAAAGGATTACTCACCTACTCAAAACTAAGCAAACACATTCAGATTGTATTGATGCAATAGTAAAATGTTCTATAAGTCATTTTCTATGTGTATAAATTCGACAAACCTCAATTCTATGCATGTTGTGAATGGTATGACTCAGAGTGAATTTTTTCAATATATAATTATCATTTTAGTTAACAACACTCATCACATTGCGAAAACAGAGAAAAAGAGACAAAATTATTTTATCTTCATTTAAATTATGTATTCAATTAAGGATTAACCTTTCCTTGGGATATCCTAATTATTTCCTGTCAGTCCCAATATATACAATGACTTGTATGTCATAGGGGACCACAAATAGGGGATTTGGATTCTTGGTTGATGAACCAAATCCTTGAAAACTTTAAAAAAGAAAGAGAGTCCAATGAGAAGGTAAAAATGTTTTTTAATATATTATTTTTTCCCTCAAAATTATATATGTTCTCTAATGAATTAACATTATCTAAATTAAATGTTTGACTACTCATGCTGATGATTTATTCTACACATGATGATGTTACTAATCCATTAGAAGAAAAAACTATAATGAAGGAAACAATTTAGAAAGATGTAAAAGTAATGTTACGATATAATTTCTAGATTTTACCGAAATGTTATATAATGAAACATTAATTTAATTTTCATTATTGGTTGTAGATTTATTTTTATTTCATAAGATTTTTTTTATGTTTCATGCCTTTGCAAGAAGAGAAACAACACTATCTTGCCTCAATCATAGATGTAATATTTATGTTTTCATAGTAAAATCATTATCCATAAAATTAATGTATTGTTTAATATTTATGTTTAATTTATTTATTTTTATCATCACTTACATAATAATTTTCTCTTATACAGGGGGATTCTTTTGTTCGAGTTTGGGTGGTATGTCTATCTTTTATGCCTGTCTACATCAAAAATTCAATAGACTTTTTCTCCCTCGAAACCTTTTCACCCATATAATGGTAAATTTATCACTTTTTTTCATGTTACCACCATTGCCATTAAATAAAGAGAACTTATGTTTCCTCTGATCAAGTATAGAGGTAATGTTGATGTTTGAACAATAAAGCTATTGTCTATAGAATTACTGTAGTGTTTCATATTTATTTTAGTATTACTCACATAATAATTTTGTATTATACAGGTAGATTCTTTTGGTCGATTTGGGGTGATTTTTCCATCTTTCATTCCTTTATACACTAAAAATTCCACAAAATTCTTCTCCATCAAAACCTTTTCACCACTACAGTGGTGCATTTATCACTTTTTTTCATGTTACCTCTACTGACTTTTTAGGAAGAGCAACGACGCTTCCTTTGATCAATTACAAATATAATATTGATGTTTTCAGAGTAAAATAATTATCCATAGAATTAATTTATTGTTTCATATTTATGTATAATTTATTTATTTTTAGTGTTACTCATATAATAATTATTCTTTTATATAATTGTGTTCATTTGTTCATGTTGGGGTGTTTTCTCTATCTTTCATGCCTTTCTACACTGAAAATTCTGCATACATCATATCCCTCAAAACCTCTCAACCATACAGTGTTGACATTTATCACTTTCCTTCATGTTCCCTACAATGCTCAATTATAGAGGAAATATTGATATATTTTTAGTAAAATCATTTTCCATAAAATTAATATATTATTTCATATTTTTGTTAAATTTATTTTGTTTTAGTATTACTCATCACAATTGTTTTCTTATATAGGTGGATTATTGTTTTGAGTGGATGTGGTTTGTTGAAAGTTTCTCATGCAGTGTTGGATGTTTTATAAATTAATTCAATGGAAATCATAGTGACATTGATAGTTAGGATTGTTTAGAGAATTTGGGATGTGTCAGAATCAACCGCACCATATTATGACACACGATGTGACCATGACGACTCAAAGTACTTATTACGATGTGATATATATGAGTAAATGGGCGTGTTTCAAGTTTAAAATGACATTTTTGTAAAAAATAACGGTGAAGTACTCAAAAATGAGAGAACACATTAGTATTGTTTTGATACTTTAGGAAAAAAATCAATAAGTGATTTGGAATTTTTATGAATTGGTCGCACTCAATCTGATGCACAGTGTGACCAGAGTGACTCTAAGTGATTATTTATTTAAAATTTACATAAATCTTAGTAAAAAATAAAATTACCTTCTCAAACAAATAAAACTCATTCATATTATTTTTATATTTAGGAAATTGATCCATAGGTGATTTGAGATGTTTATGAATCAGCCACACCACAATCCGGCACACATGTGACCGATATGACTCCAAGTGCATGTTTTTATTTAAAATTGATGTCAATTTTAGTAAAAAATCCAAATAACCAACTAAAAACCAAGAAAACACATTAAAATTGTTTAAATAATTTCAGAAAACAATCCATAAGTCATTTTTGATGTGTAGGAATTAGTCTCACCTCAATACGATAAACAATGTGATCAATAAGAGTCAAAGTGCTTGTTTCAAATTTAAAATTATATTTTAGTAAAAAAACAAGTGACATAATAAAAACCAATAAAACACATTCATATTATTGTGGTACTTTTATAAAATTATCCATAGGTAATTTGATATATGTCGGAATCAACTGAACCACACTCTGTTGCACGGTGTGACCGGTGTGACTGAAAGTGCATCTTTTTATTTAAAATTGTCATTAATTTTAGAAAAATGAACAACTATCCTACTCAAAATAGAGCAAGAAAATTTGGATTGTTTTTATACTTTATTATAATTATCTATAAGTCATTTTTGATTTGTTGGAATCATCCATACCTCATGACAATACACAGTGTTCCCAATATGACTCAAAGTGTCCCTTATCAGTTTAAAATCGACATTTTAGTTCAAAAAGTATCACTCCCTAAAAATGAATCAAACACACTCATATTTTATTTATAATTTAGGAAAATGATTCATATATCATTTTTAACATATAGGAATACATTTCACATCAAATTTATACATGAGGTGATCAAAGTGAGTCAAAATTTTGTGTTTTGAGTTTAAAATGTCATTTTAGTAAAAAAAAGACAACTAACGTACTCAAAATTAAGAAAACAAAATCATATTATGTTTATGGTTTCAAATAATGATACACAAGTCATTTGAGATGTGTTTTAATCATACACACCTCAATTAGATGCACGGTGTGACCGGTATGACTTTAAGTATATCATTATTTAAAATTGAAATCAGATTTAGTAAAAAAACAAACTGCTCTACTCAAAACTGAAAAAACACATTCTTATTGTTTAGATTGGTTAGATAAACGATCCATATTTGATTTGCGATGTACCTAAATCACCAACACATGAATACAATGCATGGTTTGTCTGGTATGACTACAGGTGCATATTTTTATTTAAAATTGACATCAATTTTAGTAAAAAGCCCAATTATCCTACTCAAAACCATGAAAAAACACTAAAATAGTTTCAATACATTCGAAAAACAATCTTTAAGACATTTTTGATGTGTAGGAATCATCCACATGTCAATGAAATTCCCAATGTGATCAGTATGATTAAATGTGCATGTTCCAATTTAAAAATTACATTTTAGAAAAAAGGAAAAGTGACATCTCAAAACTGAGATAACACATTAATATTTTCTTGAAAGTTTAGGAAAATGATAAATATGTCTTTTTGGGATGAGTAAGATTCAACCACACCTCAATCTGATGCATAGTGTGACCGACATGACTCAAATTGCATCATTTTATTTAAAATTGTCATCTATTTTAGTAAAATGGACAATTGTCCTACTCAATATTGGGAAAAACATTCAGAATCTTTTAATACTTTACAAAAAAATCAATAATTATTTTTTTATGTGTAGGAATAAGCCTCAAATCAATCCAATAAACTATGTACCCATTTTGTCTCAAAGTGTCTATTATTAGTTTAAATGTGACATTTTAGTTCAAAACGTGCCGCTCATTGAAAACTGATCAAACACTCTTGAATTTTATTAATAATTTTGAAAGATGATTCTTAAGCCATTTGTGATGTGTTAGGATCTATTTCATAAAAAATTGATACATGATGTGATTGGAATGATTCAAAAATGTGTGTTTCTAGTTTAAAATGACATTTTAGTAAAAAATAAAATCGACTTACCCAAAACTAAGAAAACATATTTATATTGTTTTCATACTTTAGGAAAATGATCCAAAACTAATTTTAGATGTTTTGGAATAATGCCCACCTAATTCTGATTCATGGTGTGACCAGTTAACTAAAAGTGCATCTTTTTATTTAAAATTGACATTGATTTTATTATAATTAACAATTTATGTCAATTTATTTATTTATATTATTACTAACATAAAAAAATTTCTTATACATGTGTGTTCTTTTGTTTGAGTAGGGGTGGTTTGTTCATCAATAACATGAGTTCAGTCCGGATTAAATGACAAAAGACCATTGATGTTTCTTAATGTATATAATAATTTGTATTTTTTGTAATTGTATAAAGAAATATTTGAAATGTATATAACATAGATTTTTGTTGTGTTTGTTTTGTAAATTTTGTTTCATTTAGATACTGCATTGGGACTTATTTTTTTGATATCTGGTGTGTTTCTGGTGCTGTGGTGTGCTGTTATAACACACTTCAATATGACCCTTTATATGTTTTTTTAATAGCACTGATAAAAGGTCCTTTATCAGTGATTTTATAAGTATGGATAAAGGTATAATTTATCATCACTTCTAAAATCACTGATAAATGGTGTCTTTAGCAGCACTAAATTTAATGACTAATAAATTCTTCCTTTAGCAAAACTATTAAAAGTGCCGATAAAGGTCCCATTTAACAATTCTTTTTTAGCGTCGATAAAGGACCCCTTTATCAGTGCTTTTTCAGTGATGGTAAAATACCTGGGATTTTAACCTCTCACGCATAGTCAGTGATTTTCTATCACTGATAAAGGACATTTCTAGAGATGTTAAAGGCCAATTTTATAGTACTTCTTGTGATGATGATTCTATAATGAAATGGTACATTATGGATGCCAGAAACGTTTAGTTTGATCACTTATCATTACAAGTTATGTTTATGGGAAACATATTTCTAGAATTGGATAATAAACTATATAAAGGTTCTAAATACTTGTGGGGTTATTACATACTTTTTTTTCATGAATAGATTCATTAAAGGAGGTACTCATTTCTATTGGAATTGATGTTGTTGACAGAATGGATAGAGTTAAGAATTATTTCTCCCTCAAAATATGTGGATAAGGTATTTTAAATTCCTAAATTCAACCCTCACAACAGAAGGATAATTGGTGGTAGAATATATCCAGCATTGGAGTGCGATAATATATTAGTTTTGTAATATACTATTAGGATTATTTTCATCGCTATGTCGGAGTATTATATCTATTTCATGTAGTAATGAGAAGATGGATTAGAAAATTATTCCTTCTCAAGGACATTTGATATTCTATGTTGGTGTGGTGAAATATTTTGAGGGGATAATATAATTTCCATTGGGTATTTAAAACATTTTCATGAGTATATCCAAGACTCTGCTAAAGAGAGGGTATGATATCATCATATAACATTGGAGTATGTTGGACACCCAATGTATTCTTTGGGATCCATATGTAAAATAATAACAACTCTTGATCTCCTAAATCCACTCTTCCACAGAAATATCATCTATATTATTTAACACCATAATAAATTAAAAGTCCTACAAATTAAAATTATTTTTAAAATAAAATATTATTAATGGATTTTATATCTTACGGTCATGTTGGGAGATTATAATCAATATTTTATAATTTCTATCAAACTATATACAATCAACTAAAATAAAAAAACCAAATGAAGTACAACTTTAAAACTAATGAAAAATAATGATAAAAATAAGCTAATCAAATCTAAATTTCTTAAATATGGAATTTATTTATTGAAAAAAGAAAATCCTTCATGATGATGAAAATATTTAAATATGTGTTGGGAAATCTAAACAGATGTTTACTAATGTGATACCATTATAAATATAAATAAAAGATGTAACTACTATATATATTAATAACCAGAGGGATTTGATGATTCTTAAAATAACTGTATGGATAGATTCCATTACAAAAAATCATATTTAAAAATTAGTGATCAATCATTCAAGTTAGAAAAAAGTGTTGTTTAATTGAAACTATCCACAAAAATTTTAATAAAATTTTAAGGTAAATAGATAGTGGGGTAGATTAAAGATTAGTTATTTAAGAGGTTAATGGCTAGCTTGAAGAGTGAAGAAATGATCTAATTTTCTTGGGGATCAAGACTAATAAATACTATAATAAAGGTACTTATATTATTTTTGAGTTTACTTATTGTGTTTTTGAAATGATTTTGAAATTTTGAAGACATTATAAGACTATATAATAAAATTCTTGAATATACATCTTGGAGAAGAAAATAAAAATAGAATGTTTTTAAGGATAAAATTACCCCAAGTATGGAGAAAATATAAAATTAACTAACTTCATAAGATGAAAATGGACATTATAAGTATATCATTTAATTTTAAGTATGATTTTTCTATTTCATATGGATGAGTAAATAATTTTTAAGGATAATTCTAATAAGTTAATATGGAAAGTTAAATTTTTTTAAATATTATTCTAAAAATTATAATGTTGATCTAAAGTTTTTAAGGAAGAGTCCAATATTTTTATGGATAATATATGGATTTATAAGAATTATGACATAATTTTTTTGGATAATTAAACAGTTTTAAGGATTATTTTATCCTTAAAAGAAATAAAATTGTTCATAAAAATCCCATAAAAGCATAAACACACAATGATGCTCTTAAGGTTGATCAGCATATTTCATAAGGTATATCTGGATTTAAATAGTTAGTAAAATTATGAATTCTATTGAATATATATATAAATGAGGTGATGCATGTGTTTCAATTCAATGGAAATTATTATCAAAATTATTAATGATAACTGAGATTCATGCTGATTATAGAGAATTAAATAGAAAATAAATCTCTATGAGTTTGATAGAGTTCCATAGTTTCTAAAAGTATTTCTACATCATACAAATTATTGGTAAAATTTAAACATGGAAGAATAAAAAATTTGAATTGATAAAAATTATATTTAATTCTAAAATTTGGAACTATAATGAGCCATAAAGAGTATTTGAACAAAGACTTTGAATCAAATTAAATAATTTTTAATGATGTAGTGATATTTTTCCACATTAAATCAATTTGTCACCATATTTGAATACGAATACAATATTATTATAAATTTTATCAAGGTAATATATATACAATATAATAAAGTAGGGATAACAATATTTATCAATAATTGAAATATACCACTCAACACTACTATACATTGAATAAAGCATAACCGGTAGAAGTAAGATAACTTGTTGCCAATGTGATCAGAAGATCATCATAGTGTTTAAGGGGAAGCACTTGAAATAATTCATGATATCTATGAGCATTAATGGAGTAGAAACATGAAAGTTTTCCCACCCTATAATATCATCACATAGTTAGTAAGAGATCATGACAAGGGCCTATGATAATAATTCAAAAAAAAATATTAGGATATGTGGTCATAAAGAAGAAAATTGTTTGTTGTCTACTATATGAGAGGTAGAAGTTTAAGAATTATTTTCTATATTTTTTTATAAGGAAACTTAATTAAATGGGTTGTATCTTAAATTAATAAATAATCATGAGACTGAAGTATAATTTTTTAGTAGATATCTTCAACAAGAAAGAGACAATATAAATAACTCGATGGGATCTAGAAACTATAATAACGTGGGATGTGGAATTTTTAGATATTTTCATATAGTTTTTTAATATATAGTATATAAATTTACTCATGATGATTTATAGTAGATATATTGGTATCATAACTCAACCCATACCTATCATAGAGTAGGCTCTAATATTGAGAGTAAACCTTGTAAATCCTTAAGTAATTGTAGATTCTTTCATCTTATATCATATTATAAAGTGTGAATTGATAAGAAAAAGTGGATTCATATCCTTACCTATCAATGTTTTTTAATTAAAACATAATAATTCATGAGAATAAAGTGATAAATAATTCCCCCTCCCCCTCTCACTTATCACATCATACTTGGGAACTACAAGTGGTATTATAGCTAAACATGATTTTGTATGATTTAATATAATATTTTGAGATGGTTTTTTTCTATTCTATATAAACTATTTTTTTTGATGTTATTTAAATTAAACAAAAAAATAAAAAGGACATTATATTTATTGGTGTAAAGATGGAGGTTTTATCCTATACATTAAATAAAAATGATAAAAAGATGCTAAAAGGATGAGTAAGATATCCATAGAAATAAAGGATCCACCACAACATTCTGTTTATCAAAGTTAAAAGAGTTTATATACTAAATATATTTAAAGAGATCCTTTTTAAGAAAAAGTATCATGTTGTTTGGACTATAATGAGGATGATTCTGTTGAAATTATTGAATATCTCAACTTTGAATCCACATACAATTTCAACAAGTTCCCATAGATGCAATCACACATATATGTGGTTTTATCAAGGAAAATATTGATGAAAAGGAATTACTAGAAGTGGAGGATAAATTAATAGAGAATTTTTTGGACAAAAAATAAAAATATTTAAGACTCTAACATAACTTGTTAAAGATAAATAATAATATGTATCAATTTTTAACGAAAATATTTCTATTATTACAAAAGAGTTATAAATAAGTATTTGTGGGAATTATTTGACCAAGAAGGCATTTAGAGGAGTGATCCATATATTTTAAATGGTATATAATATTTATGTGAATTTAAAATATTCTCAATTAGGAACAAATGTAGAAAGAGTAAGAGAGTTGGAAAAAACATTACGAAATGAAAGAATAATTCCAAAAAATAATATTAAGAAATAGAAGAAATATTTCAAATAAAGTTTTATATCAGTTGAGGATGCGAGGAGTTCCCTAAACTTCAATCATGTCAATCATTATATAGGTTTAATAATTTTGGTTTAATAATTTTCTGGAAAGTCTTATAAAAATGTGAATAATTATACTAATACATATAAATTTAATAAGATTCCAATTACAATTGGGAATCATATCAATGGAAAAACAATACTGAAATCATCCCTTATGTGGATTATAATTGGATCCTAGTATAAAGAAACCCATTTTCATACCCAATGTGTTTCTACTAATGTAGTTTCATGTGAAAGTGAAAATTTAAAATTTAAAACTAGAAAAAAATCTAGGATTTAAATTATAATAAATATATATTCACATGAACGGTGTATATTGGAATTTCAAATAATATGATATCACCAAATGGACCTTAAATTTTTTATTATTATACATTAATAAAATAAGAAATTATTTCTCCCCATATTGAAACCAATATAAAGAGAAAAATATTCAATTGATATTATTGGCGCTGCTGGAGGTTGTGAAACCAATTAATTGCGAGGTTTTCATAGTATTTCAACATAAAAAGATCATAGAAAGATTAGTTTATTGTAGAACATACTTGAATTGAATTTAATACCTTTCTAATATAAGAATATTTCATAATAGAAGAAAAATCTATCCACTAATAACCAATTTAGTTTCATATATAGATTATATAAGTATTCTACATAGGTGGTTATAGGAAAGAAGACCTATTGTATT
Source organism: Viscum album (assembly GCA_963277665.1). Lineage (NCBI taxonomy): Eukaryota > Viridiplantae > Streptophyta > Magnoliopsida > Santalales > Viscaceae > Viscum > Viscum album. Next base: position 1,218,931,701 of record OY728131.1, on the reverse strand, counting down.
CACTAATAACGTATAGATCTTCGGACTATGTTAAAAGAAAACTATAATAAAAGGGTAAGAATGCAAGGAAATAAGAAAATCCTACCTTTAGGAGTGAAAAATGGTGTTGGAAAAATTACTCCAAAAACATTATAATAGAAATAGAAAAATGGTGTACAACCTAAGTTGATATGATTTTATTCTAGTAGAAAGGGCCACACCATGGAACACTAGATGGAATCAATCAAAATAAAAATTAACATAAGAATGTAAAACTCAAAATTATAATCAATCCAAGAAATATATAAGTGTATTAGAATAGTTTTTGACACCCCAGATGAAGAGTTAAATATGTTTCTTAAAAAATGTATCACAGAGACTTTGAAGAGACCATGTGAGGACTCTAATAAATATGAGTATGTTCTAAAGGAGTTAATATTAGTTTAGAATTAAAAATAAAATATATTTAAGGATATTTATTAAGAAAAAGAAAAATAAGTTCAATAATGAATAAGGTTGTTTCACATGAAGAAGAACATGAATTTGATGAAAGGTTATCCAAGAATGATTACCTAGGAGTTATTAAATAGAGTATTGGATTGAATATGTAATATGGTCAAAAATAATAATATATTATTACAATTTTACTTTCATAAAAATATAATCTAAAGAAAAAGAAGAAACCATCATAAGATAAATGTGATTTTATAAACCATAAAAATGATCATCCTCACAATGCAACGATGGATGAGAAGAAGAAAACCAAGCTTCCCATACATAGTCAAAATAGAAAATTCAAGAAATAATTACATAAATAGTTATTACAATGATTAATCAATAAATAATATAGGACCCCAATTTTGTGGAAGCTCTCAACCATGTGGTTCTCATTTAATAGATAAAATTAATCCCATCCCAATTAACTTATCTATTTATTTATTTATACTAATATATAGGTAATTGAAATATATATTTTAAAATGGAGATAGATGAGTTCTAAAACAACTGTATAGTAATAAATAAGTGTTCATCATGGAGTAATAAATAGTAAAATCAACCATGTTGATGTGAAAGAGAGTGTATCCCTTGGAGGGAATATTTTCTGTATAAATTATTCTAGAATATCACACATCTTGTGAATTTGGAATCTGGAAATTTTTTTATAGAAAAATGAAAATATATTTAAATAATCACTCTATAATCTCCATTTAAATGTTTATGAAATATTTTAAAAATATATTGTAGATATTGAGATAAAAAGTGGGAGTTAACTACTTACACATGAACTATTGATGTGTTTTTTGAGGATGATTATGGGTTATAGTTTTCATGATACATTTTCATGTACAACCCCTAAAATAAGAAAATGGATGTGGTATCACATGCTAAACATATTAATGGATATATGTAATATATTGTTTAAATCAATATTATTTTATACATTAGGTTTTACCACATAAACTTAGTGTTAAATAACCAAAGGATCATTTCTATGAAAGCGTGTCGTTTTATCCTCTACGTAAGATTATATCATGGTATAACTATGAATAAAAGAGGGAGAAAAAATTGTTGTCAAAAACAAAATAATATGTTTTAAAATGAGATAATAATACCTTCCCTTATCATCATAAATTTTCATTCATTATCAATAATAGGGGGAATAAAATATTTCATTGAATTACACATATTATAATATTTGTTTAATGGTAATGAAAAAAATCATAAGGGGAAGATTAATGTTCCTAAATTTATATTGTTGTTTTTAATAATAATTAATATTTCCATGATGACGGGAATTTATGAATATATGTTCAGAAATATGTGTGTAAGTTGAGTGATATACTACCCTTATAAATGTAAGGGAATATTTAAAAACTACTCCTAAAAATGATAAATGGAGTTGATGATTCTTGAAAAAACAAGCTAGAAATGTTATATAATATAAAGCCATATATATAATGATTGGTGAAACATTCTTCAAGTTAATGAAAAGTAACAATGAAGAGTTTTTTATAGAATAGTTTAAATAAGTTTTGAAGATATACATATAGTTGGGATATTGAATGGAAGTCATTTTAGAGGTTAAAGGATAGCTAGATGAGTGGTGAAACCATCCAAAGATTATTGAGGATCAAGGCTATTAAATACTATTATATTTTTTTAGATAATTTTTTTTATTTGACTTAAAGTTATTTAGAAGGACCTATAAATATTTAAATAAGTTATTAGATTATCTAACCAAAATCTTGAATATATATATTAGACTAAAAAATGAAAAAAATAAATTCTGTAATGATGAATCTATATAGAGTATTGAGAAAATATAAATGTATTGGAATTTATAATGATATATTTTTACTTCCTAATGATAACTTTGACTTCATAAAGATGATTTTTAAATTTTATATGGATGATTCCAAACATCCTTAGGGTCATCTCATTGATTTCTTAAAGATAGTGGAAATTTTATATTGATTATGATACACCTTTTAAGGATGATTTAAAGTTTATAAGTATGAGTCCATACTTTATAGGGATGAAATTTAAATTCATAATAATAATTTAAATATTTATAAGCATGGGTCTAATTTTTATAAGGATAATTTTATCCTTGAAATAAATCACTTTGTTCCTAGAAATCTCAGTAAATCATGTACCCTCAATGATGTTCATAAGGATGATTTGTATACTTCGTAAGGATCATGCGGAGTCCAAAAATTAGAGAAAATTTTAATTATGAAGTGTATATATATATATAAATATATAAGTGATAATATTTTTTGAAAATAGATATCAAAATTAGTGAATATAATCATGATTCAAGCCAATCTTAGAGAATCATGCTGAAACAAGTATTATACAAGTTTAAGAGAGTTACATGATAGAAATAGGAGTTTCACATCGCAATGAAGCATGATGACATGAAAATATAGAATAAATAAAAGTTTAAAAATCTTGTAGATTTTAGGAAGTTAAGAAATTATGTAATATCTTGGGTATCATGGAATATTTTAATGAAGACCTTGACTTAGATTAAATGCATAGAATAAATAAGTATATCACCTACCACTAAAAATCAATGAGTTTCCATATTTAAATATGGGAATAATATTATCAGGATTTTTATACCGGTATTATATATATGCCTAAATTAATTAATGATACTAATTTTAATTAATATTTGAGACACATCCTTTGATAATAATTTATACTAAAGAAACTTTAACAAGTCAAATAAAGTGAACGTGATACTACAGTGATCAATATATCATTCCAGTATCGAAGGGGAAACCCCCACTGAAATCTAAAATAAATCTATGTATTTAATAAAGAGTAGAATAAGTAATATAGACTTTCTAAATGACAACATTATATATTTAGGAGGAGATAATGGTAAAGGAATATGATATTGATACTACAGAAGACCAGAATGTGTATAATTGAAGAAGAAAAAGGATGAGTATTTACCACCTGAGAGGATTAAACATAAAGAATTTATTATAGGAGTGTGTGGAAGGGAACTTAAAGAAACTAGCAGGATATATTATAAATAAATTTTTGAGGTAATTAAGTATAAGCTTTTAAGTGATAGATTCAACTAGTGGGTTCCAATATTAAGAACCCATCAGGAGGTGACCATTGTCATCACATAGGAATATAAACTTCAATATATTTTATAATAGGGTTTTCAATGGAAAATATGTACTTTACTCATGATTATTTATAGTAAAAATATAGGTATAAAAATTAAACCACAACCAAGAAAGGATTAGTTTCTCACATTGAGGCTAAACCATGGAAATCCTTATGTGCTTTTATATGATTTCATCTTCTTACATATGAGATACAATGAGTTAACAAGAGTGAGTGGATCAAGAAATTAAGTGGCCAAAGATATTTAATTTAAAGAGAATAATTTGAAAAAATTTATGGATAAATAATTCAACCATATGCCTCTCAATGTTCTAATAGAACCTAGGAATTACAATATCCCCTAAACTTGAGTGATTAATGGACCTCAAGAAATTACACTCATAAAATTGTTTCACCCCCTTTATAGTTCACATTAGAGTGGAGTCAAAGATTAATGATAATTAAAAATTATGTGATTAGCTAAATAAAAATTGAAATGGTCCACAACATGTAAAATCCATCTCCTTTAGGTTTTTATCCACTTAATTATTCCCCTTATCTTTAATCTCATCGAACAACTTTGCACACAATTTTTTTTAATCAATGGATTGTGAAATCTCACCTATTAAGTGATAAATACCCACCTAAAATTAAATCATCCCCCATAACATGTATCCCTAATAGCTAATTTCAATAGTTGGGTCATTGAGGTGGGGTAATGTTTTCTGACTCTCTGGTAGCCATTATACTATTATTTATAGATTTTTATTTTCACATACAAACCATATTCCAAGCATTTTAAGAAGCATTTATTTTGATCCAAAATAATCATTATACACTAGTTAATATGAATTATCATATTTTTATACTATCTGGATACCTATACTGATCATTTTCATAGAAAAATTCACCATTCATTAAGTTAAATAATTCATTTAAAATGTGTCTTGATTTTGATTCACCTAAAAAAATTCATATCATATGGAATATGTAGTGAATGATATAAAATCAAATTTAAAATAAAATAAAATAAATAATATAATACCCCCATGAAGGTTGTCTTCATTCCGTGTTCTTTTGGAAAATTTATTTCTTTTTTTCCTCCTTATAATTCCATTCAAAAAATAGACCAAACACCTGGAGTTGTAAAATGTGACTGATTTGAATATAAATAAAATCTAAACTTATAATTTAAAAACTCAATATTTTTTTTTTCAATTTCCTTCAATCCCATCCACTAAGATCTCTATGAAGAAAAATTTCTAGTTCGTTGGACCATGTGTGGTTATTGAATTAGAAACACCATATACAAGCCACTCCTTATCTCCTTGGTATGAAATGACCACATTAGTTCTCTTGTGGATTCCTTTCTATCTTCTTCACCTTAGACACCGATTTATAATAATATCTTTGGGTTGGTTCCATCCAACATTGAAACTGGATGTTTATGTTTTAGACATATGCTGTATATATTCTCTTGGATATCCTTCCACATAGTAAGTCCATTTACTAAACAATTAGGTAAATTAGTGAAATATAATTAAGGTGCGTGAAAATGAATGATTTTGAACAAGTAACACTATTATTATAAAATAATTATTGAATAATACAAAAAACAATATTGTAGTAAAAGTATATATTATATTTTCATGATTTTCATATTTTCATTATTTTATATTTTAATGTTTTTAGATGTTTTTGATATTTTAACCAAAAAAATAAATTCCTTATCCGATTCTTAAAAAAGTTTAAAAAATTTGTTCAAAAAATATTTCATTTGTAGATAAATTCACATGAAGGTGTATAGGGCCAGTGCAATATTTATAGTGAATAATATGTCATATCTAAAAGGATGGAGGGGAATGAAAAGTGAAATTATTTTAGTGTTAATGTATAGTAATAAATTTATGGAGTGAAAATGTGTGTATGGAAATGATATATGGGAAGATAGTGAGGTGAAAGTCACCATAGTATTTTAATTCCAAAGAGTAGGCATCCACTAGAGTGGTGTCCACTTATAGGGGAAGTGAATCAAAATAATTCACCATGTAGAAACCATCATTGAATACATTGTAATAACTCTCTTAAGAAAATACATAGTTTTTACAAATGTAAAATCGAGGTTTTTATGGGATTTTCTACTAACTGATAATTTTAAATACTAACTTATCTTATAAATGGTGCACATGGAAAAAAGGTTCTAGGTTTTGGGTGTTCATTTATAGTTAACATCTCTAACTGGTGTGGAATTCAATCACCCAATATATGAATTTTCACACTTTTATACCCCTGTTCCTCTTGGTAAAATATCCAAAACATAGATCCAAGGGTGGGTATTCACTCACTCAACCTAACTAAAACCCCATATTTTTATCTACCCACTATAAGTGTGGTGGAATAATTTTCTACAAAGTTATACATCATAAACACAAGTATTAATATCTGGTAGAAATAAATATATTCATTAAAAAAATACCTCAATTAATATATAATCCAAACCTGAGCTCCAAAAAATTAAATATAATAATTTAAAAAAAGGAATAAAATAGATCAGTGTAAGGTGATCTTTTTCCTGATCCACTAAATCTTATATTTATTCCATCAACTTTACCTTTCTCATTGAAATATATTTTCTTCGAAATCTACAAGGACCTTCCTCCAATGTTATATATTCCTCACCAAGTGAAATCTCTTAAATATTTCTTCTTCCCCATCATATACATCTTTAATAAATTAATTTTTATTCCAATTTATCTAATCCTGATATGTATACATGGATGTATAGATTATTTTTATATGGGAAGCCTAATTCCCTCTATCAATACTATATTTAAATTTCCAATCCCAAGATCTTTATTGATCCCCCTCTCTTGGATCTTTCTCAATAGAAAATTCTATTTGAGTCATTACAAAATTTTGTTAGACAATTCGAATGGGAGAATATTTATGGTTCCCATGGGAATTTCCCGAATACTACAAAGAATATTTATGTTGTATTATTTTTAATATATGTTTTAAACATATTTTATTGTTTATTTTGATGATATTTTTTGTATGAAGGATTTTTTAAGTGTTATTAATATATAAATAATGATTATGTGTCAAATATATTATTCTTTGTATATTTTAATAAAAACATTTGTTTTGGAACCTAATTTATAAAATGATTTTTTGTTTTATTTATTAATAATTTTAGAGTGGAATACATTATTTTTTTCAAGAGTTTAATTGGAATATAATTTTAGAAGTATTTTTGATGTGTTTCAAGTGTTTTTATTCTTTCCAAAATTTCATGTTTCTGTTCTAAATATTTGTTTTGGATTAGTTTTTTACATTGTTATTGAAGTTTTAGAATTATTACAGTTTAAGCTATGGTGGTTTTACATTTTTTATTGAAGTATTTTTATTTCAATTTTAGTTATATGGGGTTTTTTACATTGTTATATTTTTAGGTGGGAACTATAAAATTTTATTCTCATTATTCCCATGACTACAATATAAATTTAGGAAAGTCCCATGTAAGTGAATTTTTTATTGTCTCTGTAAGTTTACTCACATAAGAGGATTATTAATAAGATAACTTTAGACCATCTTCTTAAGATAGTTTTCCTTGTATATTGACTATGATTCATCATATATAGACTTTCATTAAATCCTATTATGTGGGAAGAAATGACCGGGTGTGATTGTTTGGAAGTAGTTCTAAGGATATTTGAGTATAAATAAATGGAAATTGAGATCATTTGTTTCAGTATTCTATTCTATTAAAGATGAATGAATGTGGGTTTTCATGATAATGAATCACCATGAGTTTATGTTGAGATGTGACTGAAGCATGATTTTCAATGAATATTTACCAATGCATATAAAGGGAGGATTGAATACAAAAGATATATGTCTAAAGGGGTTTTTATAAGAGTTTGAATTCCAAACCCAAATAAGGAAAACATCAATGAAATGAAAATGTTGAAATCGTATCTTATTGTGGTTAACTGGTGATAGGAGGAATGGAAGACTGCACTGCTGATGATCAAAAAATTTATAATTAAAGTTGTACAAAGGATAATTAGTTGAGGAGTAAGAAGAAATATTATTTTCATATGTCCCTTGTGTATATTGATGATAAAGAATATAGAGTGGACCTTTATTCTTCAATTTTATTTGGATGTTATGATTAATCTAAAGGAATTTTAGGTGTTCAAAAGTTTGTCTCAATGAGGTTAAAAAAGTATAATTCATGGTTAATGAAATGGTTAAAATAGCATGTGATCATCCTTTTAATAATTACATAGATCATATTAGGCTAAATATTACAGTGATGGGATCTCAACAAGTTAGTGATGTTATTCCATTAGACAAAGTTGATGGAGAACCTAATTAAATGCCAGATGAACCAAGTTGATGAGTACAATAGGATTGATGAGCTATTAAGATCTGGTTTAAGAGAATTACTTATTATAACCATTTACGAAGTGTTTGTTCTCAAACATTTATAATGGATTGATCTCTAGTATTATTTTTTTATAAAATTTCTCTTACTCATGAACAATAGTTGGAGCCATTGAAAATATATTTGTAAAATTAGAATAACCAACTCAATATTTTTGATACTTTTAAAAAGAATATCATGTAAACTAATAGAAGGTGAAAACTAATTTTGTGTATTCAGAGATGGTGACTAACAGCTCTAGCATAGAGGGTAGGACTAGGAGGCATGAGTTGTTTATCAAATAGGTAGGATACTTGATATGGATGAATGAGAATATCAATACTCTTGATAGAGAATAATTCTTCTTATACTTTTCTATTTACTAATGATTTTTTTTCTCTATAAGCATGTCTATTTTTTATTAAAAATTCATTTTATATAATATTTTTGAGTGGAATGAAATTTTTGTGATTTTTCTAAATTTTGATCTTGATTTCTATTATTTAATTTTCAATTCATTCCTCTTAGGTCTTCCCTTAATCAAACTAATTCATGATTGTAGTTAAAGAATCTATGGATGAAAACCATATTCAAGACTATTTGAATTATTTCTTCCACAAAACATACTGATGGATTGGGTAGTTGGAAGTATATATAATATTCATTCATGATCATATGAATGTTTTCCTCTTGGGTGACTATTATTTTATTGGAAACATTTCCTATAACATCATCATTACAATAGGTCACTTCAATCTCATTACTTATTTTTATATTTTTGAATGTATCATGCCCATAACCTTTTATTTAGACTCTATATTTTAGTTTTTTTATATTTTTTTACACGCCTCATCAACATCTCATCATTCTTTCCACATTATTATTCTATCTATCCACCATTTCATTAATTTTTTTAATAGATTAGGTTTTAATAATCCCTTATTAAAAATCACGCCATTCACTTGGGTTTAACCACGCTCCTCACAATCCTAGTGTGTAGTAGAAGATAAAAATTATTTTTTTAGAGTTATAAAAGAAATAAATCAAGTATAGATGATATTAAATTTTAAAAAATATTATTATCCATATTTAATTGGTCACATATAAATTTGATAATGATGCTTCAATGAAATAGTTAATAATGGGTTCCCAAAGTGTTTAGTATGTGAACTGATTAATAAAGGGTGTGTTAATGGGAAATTCAATGTCGAGGTTAGATGCTAGACTATGTTGAGGCACTTATAGCATATATAGATTTTATGCAACAAGGAGTTGTCAAGAAAATTGAAACTTTCATTGAGGTCTTAGTCTATATTGTTGTATACAATGTTTGAGTAATTCATAAGGGGAAGCATTATTCCCTCCATAGAATACAACACTATGTTTCTATGAATTCTAAAAAATAGATCCTCACAATGCACGGGGGAATTGAAGGGAGAATATATTTGTAGTTCCTAAATCAGTGGGAGATCACATAGAGGGGTAGGGGTGAATTAGTGATCCCTTTTTTCTTCAAATTGATACATTTCAATTTAACCTCTATAGATGGTTAAAACCTTAATTCACTCTTCTCATGTATCTCATCCTCTCCTCAAATAACGATATAAATAAAAGGCATAGAACCCAAGGTTATATGAGCTTCGGTACATATACAATTTTATTTTCATATTGATTATTTTTCCCAACATAGATTTTACAGTATTTTAGAAAGTGATTAAAAAAAGTCATTGTTTATACCCCCAATTATAGGTTGGTTATTACTCCAAACTTCAATCCACCTTCAGTAGTTGTTTATAACCACAAATGCACCTTATTCTCTAGTTATTGGTTATACCCCCCAGTCAAAAATATTTCAGTAACTGTTTATATCACCCGGCTCGAACCACCGTCTTAGGATGGTTAGATCTGATATAAAAATATTTTTATATGATCCTCCTCCATGATCTTGTTGGATCACATTGGGACATGTACAACATCAAGTACCTTTTCACAGATTTTGGTCTATCAGAAACAATTTTTGATCATAGTATTTTATCATCTTCCCCAGTACAACATTTCTTAGGAATGAATTCTTCAATTTTACAAAATTCATAGCCTTGTTATTTAGTGAGCAAGTTGTGTAGAAAACATTCTCCAATATTTAATGAAATGAAGATATTTTCACAACCTCTATCCTATTTCAAGTATTCTTCATTCACGTTTCATGGGATTATCATGTTTATAAACCATAGAAAACATATTGTCTCATTTAACTATTTTATATGATATTATTTTTTTGTTTTGGATATATTAAATGAAATTTCAAATTTGCATGATTATGCATCAATGAATGCATGTAGTTTCTATATCATTCACACCCAAACACACACTATCTTGTTCTTGATTATTTGAACACACCTTGTATGAATACTATTTATGTGCACTCTCATTTTTGTGAACCTGAATGGTTTCTTGATCTTAATAACAAAATCACCTTTTGTGATGTTTCTTTCATACATGTGAATTATCATAGTTACTTTATCCACTAAATAGTGTACGTGACCTTCTCACACACTTTACACAAACAGCGAAGACTCCACTTTTATTTTTCATGCTTTTATTCTCTTATTCTTCTTCTCATAGCACAATGTTAATAAAACCATTTCATATCTCCTCAAATAATTTGTGCAAACTAGGGAGATAAATATCGCACTATCCCAATATGGTTTGTGGAACTAGTTATTTAGGGACTCTTGAGTGCATTATTCACATGTTAATAGAGATTGATGATATTCCCTTATTTTTATTGGAAGAAAGATTTATGAAATTAGTCCCCATTAAACAACATTTTGTAGTGATTTGTTTCTAGGAGAAACGAGAGCCAGTTACCAAAAAATAACATAACCAATATCATTCCAAGGGTTGTTATTTTACAGGAAATGATAACCACCTATGTTATGGTTTTTATACCACATTGAGGACTCCTTAAATTAACCAAAAATATTTCTGAGTTACAACCATTCTAAATTCATGATGATCTGAGGTTATTTAAATTTTCATGTGATGCAGAAAAATAAATCACCTCCATATTGCTCTTTTATAGTGATAAAATTAGATGAAAGTGATGAGGATCCCATGTCTTTCACCTCACTTAACCTAGATTTCCAATAATAGAGTATGTTCGAAAAAAATAATGCAACATCATTTTAATTTAACCGAAGCTATTTCTTCTCTTTAACCACATACACGTAATACACTGATCACATACATGATATACGATTTATATAAAATGCCACATAACATAAAAATAATTTTAGAATATAGACATTAACAATCAGTGGTGGTCTTAATTATGTCTGGAATACTAGATATCCTTGAAAAGGTGATGAAGAAGACAACATCCCTACCTAATAAGATAACTGAGATCAGCCGTATCTTGTAGCTTGTGTTCTATCCGTCATTTTAATGATCGATGAATAGTGTCCCCTACTCCATGAAACATATAAAATTATTTTGTGTGATCCACTATTTTTTATAAATCTATTCATGTGGAATGTTTCTTGAGATGAATACTATGGATCACCATTGGTTCACACTCACACCAAACACCACCACGGCCTGCTGCACCAGCTGTGATGCTGGCACACGTTGTGTGCCCTATATATGGACACACTTCCTTGAGTCTTATACACAGAACCTGTGTTATTCATCTCACCTACTTACACCTATAGGTTGTTCCTCAATAGACACCCATGGGTATGGTTAACCACTTTGAGACCCATAAGATCCTTGGTCGAGCCGGGCTTGGGATGGCCCTTTTGTTGGCCAATTTTGTAGAGACCCAGATTTTCCATGTATTTTTTTATTATATGGAATTATTATGAATCTGAGAAAATTTATGGTTCCTAATTCCAAGGTTCGGAGTTCCCAGAATGAATTTCGGAACATTTATTTCAGGTACATTTAGTAAACACATGAGTGGAATTTTATAACTTTTGAACTGTTGCTCGGATTTAAAATCGAGGGGCACCATTGAATCCACAGTGCCAAGATTTTATTAAGGAAGGATTTACTTTGACCATAGTTGGTCCAAAGAAATATTTACATTTTGTGACTTTTTAAAAGAAAAGAAATGAAATAATTTTATTATTTTATTTCATATCCTCGAATGGAAAAGCAATGGAGTGGGGCCAGCGATGTGTCAAGCCAATAAATGGCTTGACCTGCCAATACCAAGTGAAAATGTAATTGGGGAATTAGGAATGTTCCTAATTAATGGGACCCATTAATTCCAAACGTCGTTACTTACCCCCCCCCCCACTCTTATATATATGGTGCCTGGGGAGGTGTATTGGCACAACTTTGCCAATAAACGAAGTGCTGAAGGAGCACTGCGACACTAGTCCCTTAGAGGATGGAGCTGATCCTAGCGGGAGGTGACATGTGACACTGAACCACAAAATGGAGGATGATTTATGCATGGAATCATTAGAATCCTTTTGTTGGAACAAAGAACACCAACCCACCTTTAAGCGCCAACATTGTTCTGACGATTCGAGGTAGGGGGTTTATTCGTTTACGTATTTTAAATGTTTTTATCTTCCTCATTCTTGAATAATACGTAGAACGCAGACCAACTGACTAATAGGTTGATCCATGATTCATTTATTTTTGTGAGAGGTTGTTGCATGGAATCATTGTGGGGATTTGTTGTGGTTAATTCAATTGATTATTAAACCCTTAATCCCCCTCATGTTTACGAGGTAACATGGAGGGCGTGAGAAAAATGAACCAGGACCGAAACCTACACTATATTGCTATCCTTTTGCCTCCATGGAAGAATGCCAGCATGATGACACTGACCGACTATGAGGATGGTGAGCGCTGACGCACACCACAAGATGAGGTTGTGGCACAAAGCAGCGACGATCATCAGAACGACCGACACCGACCGACCACGGAGGAGCTGCGGCGCGCCGTCGCGCACCGCCGGTGTGCAAGTGTCCACGACTTGTCATCCCTGGTAGTTGGAGAAGGAGGATGGATCAATGTCCAGCTATGGAAGGGAAGGGTGGAGAACCATCACGCACTTCCAATGAGTAGGAGGCCATGACTGAAGCCGCGACGGAGGAGGTCTAGCTCGTGCCTCCGGCGGGTTCCATGGCGACCGAGCGGTGCCCACACAGTGCTACTGCTTTGAAAACCAAATGACCTCTGTACCATTTAGGAGTTGGAGAAACCAGCGGTTCTCTCTCCCAATGGCATCTAGGGAAGACCCCATTGCAGGTCGTGCCTCATGAGGCTGGGTTTCCTCTTTAGCGGGCTGCCGCCCTACCAGGCCGCCCTTTACGGGTCGGGCTTTCCTTGCGGGCCACCCTTGAGGGCCGCCCCTTTTTTAGGCTTCCCCCTTGTGGGTCGGGCCAAACCTTAGCCTAGCATGATGAGTCTGCCCTGACTCATTCTAGACCGGGTCAGGTCGGGTCAGTCCGACATGTTTGGACTGGACCCGGGCCCAACTGGGCCCAGAAACTTCTGAAGGGTCATAACTTAGAAACAGGGCATCCATTTGATAAACCGTCTGCAGTGCTGGGACCCTTAGATCAGGAAGATCATTTTTTTAATACTACACTAGAGTTTTGGAGACAATTGGAGTATGTACAGGTTGTATTAATCCCAAATACAACTAAGATCCTGGAACTAAAACACATATAACTCACAGAACGAACGTGTGATTGACGCGCCATCTATCGAATTGGAACCCTTACGACATGACGGTCCTTTGGTATATTCCTTTGTGGAGCTTAGTAGCAGTCTAGGAACAAAATATATCATGAGTGGTAGAATCCACATAATTCAGCCGCACCGGGTTCAAGGAATCCAATTGCTGATAGTGAGGCGGAGGTTGGAGACAGATCATACAGATGATAATACTGATCGACCCTATTTGGGTTAATACCTAGTGGTCCTATATGGATCAACACATAGAGATCATGTGTGGATCAACACCTCACAACCGAGTGAGGACCAACCTTAGAGTGGCCCATCGTGGTTTAGTGATATACCGATCTTTGGCGGATCAGATCCTGTCTGGGTCATTGTGGGGGTTAGTTATATATCAACTCTTGGTGTGTCGGATCTTGTGTAGATCATTATAGGGGTTAGTACCTATCGATCCTATGTGGGTCAGACTATGTATGGTCAGAAGCAGTGTCTCTAGACAGAATAAGATGATCTAACTTCACTAATAATCATTTGTACTTCTATACTTCCCTGAAAACCTGGTTTGAGCTGAGACTCTTTTTGAGCTATGTCTATTTCTTTGTGCTTTATGATTGAGGTCATGATTTTTGGTTTTTCCATTGAGTAATTCTAAAATACCTTCAAGGGTCTTGAGGTTCCTACTGGGTATTGTTATACTCACCCTTGCACGGGCTTCGCCCACACCTTGTTTTGTCTTGTGCAGACAACGAGTAGCTGGGATGAAGTTTTAGGGAGCCAGAACTAGGTGGTACGCGGAGGAGACATGTTGACGTGGAGTGCGACGATGATGATCTGTACCTATCCTTCACATAGGATTCTCGTTGGATGATCTAGGAGTTGTGTGTACTTTCCAGTTTTATTTGTACTTTTCAGTTGTACTCATACTTTTAGTTGGGCTTGTATTTCTGCCCCTTTACGTTTATCATTTTTTTGCTTCCCCAGTTTACTTCATAGTTTCTTCTTGTAATTCTCTCAGACCATTTGTTTGTATAGGTTTAAAGGCAATGCCTTTACATCTTAGCTAATATGCCTTTCGGTGCAAGTTGTGAACCCCTGACCTATGGAATGCGGTCTTGGTGTAGTCACAACATGGGCCCCGGGGACTGTTCATGACAAAGTGGTATCAGAGGAGTCAGTTCTACCAAATAACTAAGACTCGGATCATTTCAATGTGTAAATAATGTTAAGTTTTATGATTGTGGTTTTTAGTTCGAAGTGTCTAGTGTTGGTGGGGCGACCGACCTATCTATACACTAGGACCCTGAGTTTTGATTTGCAACTCAATACACGGAAGCACTGATTGCGTGTGTTTTTGAAGAGTTTTTCTTGTGATATGTTTGAGTCAGATCACCAGGTATAACTTATTGACCGTGTGACACCTGCCTTCCTTAGGATTTGTCCACGTAGATAGCCAACCAGGATTCTTGAGAGAGAATGCGATGACAGCCCACCGAGCGATGAGGCCTCAATACAAGGCCCTCTAACGATGTTAGAACCTTCAAGTGGTGTACCGGAAACACCACTACCCATTGGGAAGCCATTGTCACTAGCCCCACCCGTGGAGGGTGTAGTCTGACTAACATGAGTTCCAGCGACAGAGGCCTCCACGGGTCCGAGGCAAGATAGAACCACATGTGGCTGGGGACTGGCTGGAGGTAGTGGCCAGAGTTTTTTGCATGGTTAGGACACCAGCTAACCTTATATTGATCCTAGAATCCAGTCTTTTTCAGGAAGCATCAGGGAGATGGTGGAGATTCATTCTACAGATACACAACTAGGAGACCCTCATCTGGGTGGACTTTGAGGGCCGTTTTAGGACAGAGTTCATCCCAGCAACTTTATGCTTAGTGCATATAAAGGAGCTGATTCACTTTTAGCAGGGCAATATGATAGTAGCCCAGTACTTGGCGATGTTCATGGATCTCTCCCGCTAATCCACTAATATGGTATGAGACCCTTTCTTCAGGGCACAAACCTTTTAGTAGGGTCTCTGATGGGAGATTATAGTATTGGTGGTATCGCTCAGTATACTAACATAGGTTGGGGTACTAAAGAGAGAAATTTTGGTGGAGATATTCCTAGATGAGCAGGCACATATAGAGAGATCCACCACCGAATGTCAGGTAGCAAAGTCGTCTACGACCTACAGTAGGAAGATGACATAGGGGTCCAATCAGAACAGACATTCTGGTGGACGACCCCAGGATGCAGGGTCATAGGTGCGGGGATCGCGAGGTAGAGGAAGTTAGGTGAGGGATAACAGGTGTTACACATGCAGCGGGTAGGGTCAAATGGCTCGCGACTACCCAACCTGCCATACAGATTACAATCAAATGGTCAAGGGACCACCGAGGAAGAGGCATAGGTTCAAGCGAGGAGGTTCGCAGGGTAGTGGATGTGGCAGAGGAGATGGTCGTGCAATATGTGGTGGGCGGTGATTTGAGGTTCTATCACCACCACCGCTAGGTGGTCCACCCCAACCATAGGGAATAAGAGGACAGAGACGAGATCTGCTCTAGGAAGCTGAGGCCTATGACCACATCGCTTTGGAGATGATTAGATATATGATATGTGTCTACTCCACCTTATCTGCAATACTTATAGACATAGGATCCAGTCACTTTTTTATTTCATTGGCCCTCATTCAGAGCTCATAGATTCCAGTGGATCCGTTGGATTGATCCTTACGGATAGAGACTCCTATGGGAGAAGATTCTATGATTACGCACTGGTTCCGGTAGTGTGATATTACTCTAAGAGGGAGAGCTTCTGCTGGGATCTCCTAATAGCAGAGTTGAGGCCTTACAACATCATCTTGGGTATGGACTAGTTATTCACAGTCCATGCTCAGATTGACTGTATTAGGAGCAAAGTGCGGTGTGTCTGCAAATATGGGACAATTTTTTCCTTCACCAGTGTGAAGAGAAACTTTAAAACACATGATGGACGTACCCATAAAAGGGTGAAGCCAATTACACATCATTTGGCTAGAATTACCTTTGGGTAAGTTGATGTTGAGAGACAGATCTATCCTGTAGTGGTGGACCAATATACTTATGTCTTCTTATATGATGTTCTGGGACTACCTCTATGCAGATAGGTATACTTTTACATCGACATGTACCCTGGGGTGACACCGAATTCTACACCAGCATATCTGATGGCTCCTGTGGAGCTTCATGAGTTACGAGTGTAGTTGGAGGACTTGCAGGGAAAGTGGTTCATAAGGCCCAGTGTTTCTCCATGGGAAACACCGATTTTGTTCACCAAGAAGGCAGATGTGAGTTTGAGACTTTGCATGGACTATCGGTGACTCAACCAGGTGACTGTGAAGAACACATATCTCCTTCCGAGGATTGATGAAATCTTTGACCAGATGAAGGGAGCTCATTGGTTTTTGAAGATAGACCTCAGGTAAAGCTATCATCAGCTCCGGGTACAAGAGGAGGATGTTCAAAAGATGGCCTTCAAATGTAGTAATGGGCACTATGAGTTCTTGTTTATTCCATTAGGCATGACCAATGACCCAATAGTGTTCATGGGACTCATGAACATGATCTTTCAACCATACCTCAATTGCTTTGCGGTGGTGTTCATTGAAGACATCTTTATATACTCTGCGATGGAGGAGGATCATGCCCATCATATGTAGATAGTTTTGGATACACTCTGAGAGCACCAGATTTATGGTAAGCTTCTGAAGTTCATGTTTTGGATACGAGAGTTCCACATTCTGGGACATGTCATCTCATATGCTAGATTTGCAGTGGATTCAGCAATGATAGAGGATTTGCTTGCTTGGGATCCACCAAGGAGTTTGACCGAGGTGTGGAGTGTCATGGGATTAACTGGATACTACCGAAGATTCGTTCTTGACTTTTTCAGAGTTTCAAAACCTTTCTCAGCTTTTACAATGAAGGGAAAACCCTTCGTGTGGGCAGAGAGATGTAAGTAGTGTTTTAAAGAGCTGAGGTAGAGACTTGCGAGTGCCCCTATCTTGAGGCTACCTAAAGAGGGTGTTGGGTATGTAGTCTACTGTGACACATCAGGGATCACACTTGGCTATGTCCTGATGTAGGAGTGATAATTGATCACCTATGGCTCATGGTAGTTGAGACAACATGAGGAGAACTACGCTACCCATGACCTAGAGTCTGCAGTAGTGGTCTTCTCCTTGAAGGTGTCACGACATTACATGATGGGTGATCATTTTAAATTATACTATGATCACAAGAGTCTCAGGTATATCTTCTCTCAGAAGGACCTAAACCTGATACAACAACGATGGATAGAGTTCCTCTTGGACTATTACTTTGAGATAGTCTCTACTCTTGGGAAGGGGAACGTGGTAGTAGATACATGCTCCAGGAGGTCTGGCCTGCAGTTGCTGACTGAGGCGATGGAGCAGCTAGCCACATTGCAGATTTCCTTCATGGATAGAGATGGAGAAGCATACCTCCAGTCTACGACAGTCACTCCCCTAATCCTTTAGCAATTCAGGGAGGTGAAACTTGGGGACATTGATTGTGAGGCTCGACATGAGCAGATATACTTAGGGTAGAAACCTAATAGATTTTTTGAAGATGGGGAGCACGTCATCCTCTTTAGAGGATGTACCATGGTACCAGTGGTGCTACTGGAGGAGGTGTGGAGGGAGTTACAAAAGTCCCCTCATGCAGTACATTCTGGTGTGGAAAAGATGTACCATAACCCCCGACATTAGAACTGGTGTCTAGGGATGAAGAAGGAAGTGGTAGAGTTTGTTTCACGACGCCTCACTTTCCAATAAGTGAAAGCAGAGAATCAGGTCCTAGCAGGCTTAGCTCAACAACTAGAGGTGCTGGAGTTGAAGTTGGAGGGGATATCCATGGACTTTGTGATAGGGATTCCAAGTACTTCCAAGGGACATGATTTTATTTGGGTGATCATTGACCGACTCACGAAGTTGGTCCACTTCCTACCTATCCAAGAGCAGGGACCAGTTGAGGGATTGGGATGCCTCTATGTGAAGGAGATTGTTCGACTTCATGGGTTTCCATAAATGATCTTCTCTAACCATGAAGAAAATTTTACATCACGATTGTGGAAGGGATTACATGAGGCGTTCATAACTCAGGTGCATTTGAGCACCACCTTTCACCCTCAAATGAATGGTCAGATAGAGCGGACCATAATGATAATGGAGGACATGCTTCGTGCATGCGTCCTAGATTTTGGCTATAGTTGGGAGGATCACTTGACCTATGTGGAGTTCATATACCAAAAAATTATCACTCCACCATTAGGATGGCACCATTCGAGGACTTGTATGGTTGACCTTGTAGAGCACCTCTATGCTAGATAGATCTAGGGGAGTCAACACTTATGGGTCTAGAGTTGGTAAGAGCCAACACTGAGAAGGTGAAAGTCATCCAGGAGTGGATGAAGTCTGTGAAAAGCAGACATATGTCCTATGATGATAGGATATGGAGACCTTTGGAGTTAAAGGATAGGGACCACATATTCTTGTGAGTCTCCCCTCGGCGTGGAGTACAGATATTTGGTCGAGGCGGAAAGTTATCACCGAGGTTTATTAGTCAATTTTTGATACATTGCAGGATAGGCAAGGTGGAATACCTCTTGGCGCTTCCACCACCGTTGGAGAGGGTACACGACGTTTTCCAGGTATCCCAGCTAAGGAGATACGTGAATGACCAATCTAACGTCATCGACCATGGATAGATGGACTTAGACGATGGGAGGATGTTTATAGAGGATCCAGTGGAAATGGAAGATTGATAGGAGCGGGTCCTTAGAGGATGATCGATACATCTGGTGCGCGTTAATTTGTAGTACAAGAACCTCTAGGAGAGCACATGGGAGAGGGAGGCTCAGATTCGTTCTCAATTCCCCCATTTGTTTTCTTAGTCTATGTTGTGGATTTTGGGGACAAAAATTACCTAGGTGGGGAGAATGTAGAGACCCAAATTTTCCATGTAATTGTTTTAATTATATGGAATAATTACAAGACTTAAAAAATTGATGGCCCTTGATTATGAGGCTCGGGGTTCCCAGAATAAATGTTTGAATTGTTTTTTTCGGGTACGTTCAGTAAATGCGTGAGCATTATTTTTTATCTTTTGAAATGTTGCTCAGACTAAAAATCCTTGGGTAACATTGAATCTGCAGTGTCGAGAATCTCTTAAGTGATGATTTACTTTGACCACAGTAGGTCCAGAGAAAAGTTATTTTTTGTGACTTTTTAAAAGAAATGAAATAAAATAATTTTATTATTTTATTTTATATCCTCCAACAGACAAGTAGAGGGGTGGGGCCAATGATATGTTAAGGCAATAAATGGCTTAAACTACCTATCCCAAGTAACGACATCATTGGGTAATTATGAAGCTTATTAATTAATGAGCCCCATTAATTTCCAACGTCTTTACTTAACTTCTGCCTCTATTATATATAAGAAGCTTGGGGAGAGTTATCAGTGCAGATTTTCCATGAAACAAAGTGTTGAAGGAGCACCACAATACCGGAACCTTAGAGGAGAAAGTCAATCCCAGCGGGAGGTGACCGTTGAAACCAAACCACGAACTAGAGGATGGCGTATGCGCGATGTCATTGGAAGCCTATTGCAGGAACTAAGAACACTGAACCACCTTCAAGTGATTTCATTTCTATGACAATTCGAGGATAGGGGTTTATTAGTTTTTTCATTTTAAATGATTTCAACTTCCCTGTTTTTGAATAATTTGAAGAACGTGGACCATCTGACTAACGGGTTGATCCGCGATTCATTCTTTTTTGTGGGAGGTTTTTGCGGGGTATCATTTTGGGGTTTCATTGTTGTTAATTCAATTGATTATTAAACCCTCAATCCCCTCATGTTTATGATCTAACATTGAGGGGGCAGGACTAATGAACCCAACCCGAACCCTATGCTATCTTGTTATCCTTGCGTCTCCATGGATGGCCGACAGCTTGGTGACACCGACTGGCAACAAGGAAGGCATGTTCCAACACACGTCGCAACACAATGTCACAGGGTTATCAGAACGGCCAGAACCGGCAGGTCATGGAGGAGGTGTGGCATGCCGTCGCGTGCCACCAGTGTGCAAGGGGCCGCGACACGTCAGCCGCAGCAGTCTGAGAAGACGACCGGATCATCTTCCGGTGGCGGATGGGAATGGTGTCATGCCGCCTTTTTCCAACGGTGAGAAAGAGTCTATGACCGAAGTTGCAGCAGAGTAGGCCAAACCTGTGCCTTCAGTATGTTCCGTGGCGACCGAGCGGTGCCCACACGACGCCACCGCTTCACAAACCGAATGGACTCCCGACCATTTGAGAGTTAGGAATACCAGGAGTTAACTCTCATTATGGAGACTAGGGTGGACCCCATTGCGGGACATGCCTCATGCTACTAGGCTGCCACCCAAGCAGGTCACCACCCTAGCAGGCCGCCGCCCCAGGGGGTCGCCGCCCTCCCGGTCTGCCCCTTTGCGGGCCGCTGCCCTACCTTGTCACCCCTTTGCAGGCCTCCCTATATGGTTTGAGCCACCCTTTAAGGCCACCCCCTTGTGGTCTGGGCTGAGTCTGCTATGGCCCATCCCAGACCGGTTGGGCCGGGTCAGTGCGACATGGTCAGACAGGACCCGGGCCCCACCGAGCCAAGAAACTTCTAAAGGGACATATCTTGGGAATCAGACATCTGTTTGATGAACCTTCTGTGATGCTAGGACCCTCAAATCGAGACTATCATTTTTTTCATACTCCATTCGAGTTTTGGGGATAGTTTTTGTACGACCGGGTTGGATTGAACCCAAATCCAACTGGGCCCTCAGAACTAAAACACTTATAATTCATAGAACCAATGTCTGATTGACGTGCCATCAACCACGTTGGAAATATTATGACATGACATTCCTTTGGGTTAATACTATATGGAGCTTAGAAGTGGTTTATGAATGACCAATATCTCGATTGGAAGACTCTACTAAACTCGAGTGCCCCGGGTGCGAGGAATCCAGTGGCTTGCAGTGAGGCGGAGGTTGGAGATAGATCATTCAGAGGTTAGTACTGAGTGACCCTATGGGGGTCAGCACCAAGAAGTCCTGTGTGGTTCAACATCTATCCAAATTGTGTAGATCAACACCTAGCTCTCCTATGTGGATCAGCACCTAGCGGCCCTGTGTGGATCAGCACCTAGTAGGCCTGTGTGGATCAGCGCCTAGCCGTACTATGTGGATCGACACCTAGAGACCCTGTGTGGATCAGCACTTAGAAGTCCTGTGTGTATCAATACCACGTGACCCAGCGAGGACCATCCTTAGAGCGACTCGATGTGGTTCAGTGATATACTGATCCTAGACGGATCAGATCATGTGTGGGTCATTTCGGGGGTCAGTTACCTATTGACTCGGGGTGGGTCGGATCCTGTGTGGATCATTAAAGGGGTTCGTACCTGTCGATCTTGTGAGAGTCAGACTCTTTATGGTCAGAAGTAGTGGATCTTGATAGAATAAGATGATCTAGCTTCACGAATAATCATCTTTACTTCTATACATCACTGAAAACCTGATTTGAGCTGAGATACTTTTTGAGCTATGTATATTTCTTTCTGCAGTATGATTGAGATCATGCTTTGTGGTTTTTCATTTTTGAATTCTGAGAAACCTTAGTGGGTCTCGGGGACCCTATCGAATATTGTTATACTCACCCCTGCACGGGCTTCACCCACACCTTGTTTTGCCTTTTGTAGATGATGACCTACTAGGCTGAGGTTTGAGGGAGCAAGGACCAGGAAGTATACAGAAGAGACATGCTGACGTGGAGTGATGCAGCCACGATCTGTACCAACCCTTCAGGTAGGATTTTCAGTGGATGATCCAGGATATATGTGTACTTTTTATTTGTATTTTTACTTTTCTGTTGTACTCATACTTTCAGTTGGGCTTGTATTCCATACCCTTTACATTCATTACTCTTTTTTGCTGTAGTGTTTTACTTCACAGTTGCTTCTTGTTGTGCTCTCAGACCGTGTGTTTTGTACAGGTTTAAATGAAATGCCTTCCCGTCTTAGGGAATATGCCTTTTGGTGCTAGTCGTCAACTCCAGGCCTTGGAAGGTGGGCTTTGGATTGTCGTGACACAGGCCCTAGGGGATGGTCGTGACATTTTTTTTATATAAGGCCCAATTGTATACTTAGAAAAATATAAGTATCATATGAATGAATTTGAAATACGAACCAACTAATTTATCATTCTATTATAAAATTCATCATTAATATATATATATATTAATATTTTTAAAGGTATTTGTCAATTCATTAAGAAATTGAATATTTTTATGGTCTTCACTTGTAGTATAGAATATGAAATACTCCTTAGCACGTGTCTTGGATATTTATGGCCAGCACAAACATTTATCTGATTAATTCAAAGAGAATTGTCCAAGTGTGACATCCAATTCAATTATATGAATCCATAATAATTATCCAAGAATCCCCACTTCATTAAAACTCACAAAATACACATTGAAACATCATTTAGAGTAAATAAAAAAAGGGCCCAACAACCTCCCTAATTTTATATTGTTTTCATTATCCTTTTGACATATTCAAAGGTCAATATGTGTGATCAACCTTTCTGCCATTTTGAAAATAAAATTAAATGGATAACTGAGGTCCTTTCACCTCATCTTCCTTTTAAAAAACCTGATAGTATAACTTATAAGAGAATTTCAAGATTACTTCTAATAGAGGAGTGATCTCACAAGGGTTTCTTAGAAAATATTATTTAGTTAATCAAAATTATACCTGGGCTAAACCGGTGTAGTAAATAAGAGAGATACAAAAAGGTATTTACAATAAATCCATAAGATTCCATGTATGTGAAATGATGCTCAGAATGTCCCAATACTCATCCAATGGGTGGTGGATAATTAGATTTATCAATAAAATTAGAAATCATGCACATACATTAACAAACACCTTATAATGTTCAATTTAAAAATATAAATACCCCCTTTGTCTTCATTTTTCATCAAAAATTAACACCCCCTTAATTGATAATCAAATAAAATTAAGAATAAGGGATTAAATTTAGATTGGAATACCTTGACCATTAATTTTCAATGAGTTCCTTGGTTTTCATAATCATTCTCAAGGTTTAGTCCCTATAAGGGATTAAAACATTTATTCCATATCATGGAGGTTAATAGAATCCATGAAGTACAATCTCATCATGTAGTCCAAAAGTGAAAGCATGAAACATATCCTTTAATTAATATGTTTATTAGTATAAAAATACATAAAATAATAGGGAATAAGGAGGGACATTTTTGGTTTATCATAAATAAAATTCAGACTAAGAGCTTCCTCTCAATCTATAATTCTTTTTCTTTGATTTATTAAATAGTGTGATTGATATTTCTTCATTATTTAACACTTATGATGTGGATGTAATTTTCTTTTTCAGAATCAGCTGATTTTTTTTACTTTCAATATCTTCTAAATTCTCTCTTCTTGGGATATAATAATTTTAATAAAATATCATATTTCATGCCTAGTTTGTTCACACCTTTCAAACATAATGATTTTCATGTCAGCACATGTGGATTAATTTTCAGAAATTTTTTTGTAGAATATATTTTTCCACCTCAAATTATTTAAAAACATGATTCTCTTTATACTAAGTATGTCTGTTAGATTCCTCAAATTGATTACCAGATTTCAATTGGTTTGGATAAAAAATCAGGCATTCTTTTTTTACATTTCCTCTTTTATTAAAATATCTACAAGATTTTACGCTATTTTTCTATTTAATATTTTTCCCTATCTCAACATAGGGAGTATCTCATAGCACTATTTTTGAGCATTTCTCAGCTTTGTGACCTTATCGGATATATCTACCACAATCTATATTCAAGTATTCGTATTTTTTCTATGCAGAAAGTCACGATGAAATCTTGGTCATATACATCTCTTTCTGAAAATCTAATCTCATTAGTTCAGAATTTATCCCACTTAATTCATTAATCATTCATAGTATTGAAAAGTTATACAAAAACGAAAATGATTTATGAATAGACACTCCAAAATAATGATAGTATCATCAAAAACATGATCTTATATATTGATGGTAACTATTATTTGAATATTTTTATTACTGCCTTTTCATAGACTATGGGTGTTTATACTTAGGAGGAAACCTTCTAGATGAATTAAAAAAGTATTCCTTTGTGGGGTATGTTTTCTCATTTGTTATTTTGGTTGATAAATAATCAGTCTTTCCGATAAAACCATCACTACTAGTGGTTACATATATAAATTGTTATTTTTTAGGAGTTGAGCAACCTATATCAATTGAACATTCTTCACAATATCTTATGACTATTCATCTCTAATTTTATTATATCTAGTGAAGACTTATCTCATTTTATTTAACTATTTTTTTGTAGACAAAAATTACTATGTTAGAGACAACTCATCCTTTTTATTAGATATATTTACCCTTATAAAATTCACAATCCTTACATGTTTATCTATTTTTAATCTATTTTATTTATTTTCTTTAATAAGTGTTGATTATTATTTTAAAACTAGTTTTTTTAAATATTTTTTAAATTTATAAAAAAATAAACTATATTCATATTATATCTACTTATTTGATTAATATGTTTCTCCACTTTCTTGATATTTTTATTGTTTTCATAGGTGATTTTATCAAATTCTATCTTCAGTCCTTTCTTTTCTATCTTGAGTTTCATATATTTCACAAATTCATCATTAAGATTTTATTTTCACATCCATTATAGTTTCATTATCACATCACCATAATCATCTTCAAATGATTCTTCAGGATTCTTGGATTTTCTCATTAGAAAAATTAGATTCTTATATGATCTTTCATCTTCTGACTGAAAAATTTTGTTGAGGGTTCCCCAATTTCTCAGCTTATCATATTTCACTTGTTGAAAGAAAACATATTCTTATACTTATACCCTTTATTTTGTAGGACTTGCTGTTATCTTCATCTCTTTTTGGGTCAAAAAACATCTTATTTGGACAATCACTTGAAAAAAGACCACTCTATTGGGAACTCCAGCATTTGTGTAGTTATTTAAATTTTCCATTCAACCCACATATGTTAAATATTTTCAAAAATAATGCCATAAATTTATTGAATTATTATTCACTTTTATCACCCTTAGAATCTTTTGATTTTTGTTATTATATGATTATTTATTTACTTATTATCATGGCTTCAAATGACTTTTCAATGTTTTATTTTTTCTTGAATGTTGGAATTTTTATCATCTCATATCTAACAATAATATTATGATGTTTATCCAATGATAGAAAAAAAAAACAAATCATAATGTACATTGACATTACTTTTTTTTGGAATACTTATAACATTACAAGAATAGATGCCCTAATACCATATTAGTTTTGGGCCCTTGGAAACATGGAAATGTAAACACTAGTAAATGAGTGAGATACATTATCTCTCATTAGGTTCTACAAGGAAAGAACACCTCTTAGAAATATTATACATGAAATATATCTTCACAACCATGGGAAGGGAAAAATATATGTGTGATCACAGATGCTCAGTAAGGGTTAACAATGGAGATAGGTAAGTATAAAAATTAGCATATGGGTATGAGAATGTGATCAATTCACTAGAAGATTATACCCTTTATATCAATGATCATAAACATGATATATGGCATAAATATTGGTAGTTCATAAGACATGAATCATAATATGATCATGAACATAAACCATGATAGCATATCATTGACATAATACATATATTTTTTTTGGAAAACATGTAAATTGTATTATAATTACATATAATTAAATGATATTTTCCAAAAATATATCATGGAACTTCATGGGGACTATACCTACTGGGTCACTAAACAGATCTGGTAACCTTCAAAACTAGCTCTTGACCTGCCCATCGCAAGGCCCCAAGGGCATTCCATATCCCCACGGGCTAAAAAAAGTTCCCGGGTATCATGAATATGTGTTTGGGAACATTTTACCTGAGTTTAGAATCTTTAAACAACCAATAACAATAAATAAACCGAATCGGAAAAATTAATTTAAAAAAGTCATTAATAAAATTAAGAACTGAAATACATAGTTTTAAACAAATAACCAGAGGGAAAAAACTCTTAATTATTAGAAAATATAATTCTAGAACCACTAAACGAAAAGGGGACATTATCCCCAAGCCTTCTCTACAACACCACATCAAGGATGGCGGCTAAGAACCCGAACCACCATCTCCACGGACCATGCACTTACCTATGTCAAACATTACGAAGTCTACTTGCACCTAAAGGTGCAAGTACGGTGTGATCCTGATCCAAATATGATGCCACCCAAAAATATTCAATGGGATAAACATTTCAAGACAAAGTTCATGTTTTATAAACTAGAATGATAGTAAAAATCTCAAAGAGATGTAAATTTAAATGAAAATAGTTTTTAAGAAGGCTACATTAAGAAATGAACCCTTTAAGATAATATATAACTGCTACTTAATGTTTAATCAAAACACACCGTATGACAACAATATGTATAAGATATCCAAAGGGAACTGGTCTGACAATGACCCCTTAGAACTAGCTAGTAGTGGGGCCTTGGGTAGATCGTATCTTAGTGGAAAAGAATCCATAATCAATATCCGTCTCATGCATGAGCTACAAGGCGGGGAAACCCCAATGTCCTAATAATCCCCAACATCATCAAAATTTATTTACTATTTTTATCATCAAACTTTCTAAGTGAAACAGGGACAATACCCCTCAGGATCACTACCATACTAGTCCTAGTCCACCAACCTAGATACCGGAGCTTCTTTCTTTGTGATAAAATATGATCTACATGGTAATGAATACCATTTTCACATAAAAACACCATTTCTAAATTTTTCACAAACCAAATAGTACCCAACATTCCTTTTCACCCTTTTTGTAAATCAATAAACCACTAGAAATTTTCATAAAACAACTACAAGTAGTAAAACAAGTTTTTTCATACCAAATCCATTTAAAACCCCTCTTTCAAGAGAAAATTTACACCTGTACAATAACAAAACAGACATTCCAGTCCAAAAAATAGTTAATATAACAATTTCATTAATCACCAAATAACCCCAAATGATATAACATTGAATAAATATGAAAAACACCCATTTTCATGTCAGAATAAAACTTAAAATTAAATCCTCAATCAATGAAATTGAAAACGACTTTCACACCTCAAAAAAGGATAGAAAACATGATAAACACGATAAATAAGAAAAATAAATTCGTCCATGAATTTATACACATGGAATCACTTACCTTATATATAAAAAACCCAAAATCCTTGTGAAAAACATCCAACGCACCACCACCTCACCACAAGGGATTGAAAAAAAAACTAAATCCATAAGATTAGACAAGGAAACAAAAAATAAAACCCTAATAATGAATCCATATCTTTTGGACATTTGTAACATCAAGAAATGGGGAATAAACCCTAATTAAATGAAAGAAAAACAAAAGATAAAGCACTTAATTAATAATTATTGATGTTTTCCCCACCAAAACCCCTTAAAAATGGCATCCAAGAGAGCTTGAGGACGCTTGGAAGCCTTATATGGATAAGAGGCACAAAATGGGGAAGAAAAGGGCTCGTTAAGAGTAATCCTCAAAGGGAAAAATTATAATTAGAAAACATTTTTACTGACTTAGACACCTGTGCTTGGTTTGGATGCATAGTTTAGTGAATTGTGTGGCCAAACAATTTGACCTATTTTGGCCACACAAAAACAGTAATTTTATTCCAAATTTCCCGGGGATCATTTGAGGAACATAGGTAGGAATGTTAAAAATATAATATTATAGAAAAAATACCTTAAAAGAGGGAAATTTATGTGAAAATTTTCCCAACCTTGAAAACATTTCTGCCCCAGAAATTCAACAAGAAGCTTGATTGGAAAATAAGAATGGTTACTTATTCTCAACCCATGACTTCTAATCCCAAGTCTCCTAATAAAATTACAATGCTTCTAAAGGACACCGACTAGTGTAATATAATTCCCTCAAAGCACCTTCTCTTAGGAATCCACTATTCACACCGGCTGGCCAAACACTGATAAATCGTGCTCTATCTCCCATTATTCCTAATTCAGTATATGGGACGGGTCTGGATTGTAATTCTTCATTTGATAGACATGGAATATGTCATGAATATATGTCAACATAGGGGGAAAATATAATCTTTATTCCACCTTTCTAATGCGCTTGGTGATCTCAAAAGATCTTACATACCTCGATGTTATCTTCCCCTACTTCACCAAATGGTAGTGACCAAGATGAGAGACTGCTTTCAAGAATACTCGATCGTCCATAGAAAAATATAAATCATGACACCTATGGTTGAAAATTGATTTGTGGTGACTCTGAGCTATTTATAACCACTTCCTTATCAACGTGACCTTCTTAGATGTCTCTTGCACAAGGTTTGGTCCCAGCAGTGAGGTCTCACCTACTTCAGCCCAACACGTGGGGACCGACATGGCTAGCCATAGAGCACCTCAAAAGGATCCATTTGAATCGAGGATTGGTAACTATTTTCAAAAAAAACTCAACAAATCACAAATGGATATCCCATGAACCACATAAGTCCGGGACACATGCATTGAGCATTACTTCTAGAATCGGATTTTCCGGCTCTTTATGACCATTTGTGTGAGGATGGTATGCCATTATCATCTTAATATATGAACCAAAATCTTTCTGAAGGCCATCCAAAAAATGATAGGTGAAGTGGGGGTCTCTATCTAAAACAAATACTAATAGAACACCATGAATCTTTTACCCCTCTTGAATATACAATGAGACCAACTTATCCACTTTAGATATATATCTAATCAGAATGAAGTGAGATAATTTGGTCAGATGATCAATTACCACCCAAAAATCATTCTTACATCCAGGAATATGAGGTAAGAAAACAATAAAGTCTATGTAAACCTCATCCCATATCCATGTAGTAATGGGAAATGGATTAAGAAAACTAGAGGGCCTCTGTTTCTCTTCTTTCACCCACTGAAAAGTATAACACCTCAATAAAAAATCAGTGATATCCTGCCTCATACCCAACCACCAGAACTATCAAAAAACATCATAGTACATTTTGGTGTCTCTAGGATGAATGAACCACTGATATTGGTGCCTATCTTGCGTCACACCTTCCTCAAAGATAACGACACCATTGAATGACCCTTGAAGAACAAGATTCTCTCATGATACAAAGACCAATTAGATGTCATCTCCCCAAACTGAAGGAAATGCATCGACTACTAAGATAGCTTATCACTGGGATTCGACCTATGAATAAACTCTAAAAGTACAAGAGTTAAATGAAGTCTTTCCAATAATTTTCCTACACTATGCTCCTTAGTCTCCACATGCATCTGGGTAAAGTTCCCCCTCAGTGTCCACTTATCACTGGGCATCCTCAAATCCTGCACTGGTACTCCTTTTCACAAGGCATCAGCCACCACATTAAGCTTTCCTTGGGTATAAATGATATCAAATTCAAACCCCTAAAAATATTCAATCCAACAGTGCTGACTCAGATTAATATCCTTTTGAGAAAAAATTTAGGCTAAACTCTTAGGATCATAGTAGACCAAAAATTTCACCCCAAGGATGCAGTGACATGAGGTTTTTAATTCATGCGTCAACACTAGAAACGTTAAGTCATGGGTTAGGAAATTATTTTCATATGGTTAGAGTTGGTGAGATCCATATACCACAATGTGATAACCCTACATAAGCACACATCTATGACCCATACATAAAGCACTACAAAACACCACATATCCCTTTCCATATTCTTGAAATATCAACACGGGGGGAGATAGTCACCGCCACTTTAGCTCCTCGAAGTATGAATGATTTTTTGGGCCCCATTCAAACATTACCCCTTTCTTAGTGAGCACAATCATGGGTGATGCAAGCCTAGATAAATCTCAAAAAACCACCAATAATTACCTGCCCGACCAAGGAAACTCCTAGTCTCGAACACATTCTTTGGATGATCCCATGATATAACTGCACTGATATTCTTAGGGTCCGCCAAATGCCCATGCTCTAAGATCACATATCCTAGAAAATTTAATTCTCCGATTCAAAGGGTTCACTTTGAAAGGTTTTCATAGAGGTAATGATCTCGTACAGTTACCCACACAATCCTCAAATGACACACATACTCTCTCCTAGGATCCAGATTAAACCAGGATTTCATCCACGAATACCAAGAAAAAGGAGTTGAGATACTGGTGGAACACCCTATTCATGAGTATCATACATACCGTTGGAGAATTGGTCAATCAAAAGGGCATGAAAAAGTACTCAATGTGGCCATACCTACTTTGGAAATCTATCATTGGGATATCCACCTCTCTCACCCTGACATGGTGGTAACCCAAACACAAGTGTATCTCGGAAATCCACTTTTCTCCCTTAAACAGATCAAACAAGTAATATATTCGGGGAAAATGATATTTTTTCTTGATGGTTACCTTATTCAGCTTATAGTTGTCAATTAAAAACTAGAGGGATCTATTAGCCTTCATATAAAAAATAACAGGAGCGACCCAAGGAATGGAGCTCAGGGAAATGAATCCTTTGGATTCTAAATCATCCAGATATATCATTAATTCCCTCAACGTAGTGGGGTCCATACAATATGAGGGAATAGATATGAGCAATATTGTTAGTGCTAAATCAATCGAGAACTCCACGTCCCACTCCAGGGGAAAGTATAAAAAGACATCTTGAAATACCTTAGGGAACTCATCCACTACATTAGATAATCCACCCTTAAAAGCCTGACCATATTCCTCTAGTGGTAGTGATGATAAATATAAGATAATATTCCATAAATCGGGGAGTTGAGGCACTGTATGACCTGACCAAGGATACCATTCCCCATGAAAAACCTGAGGACTCCCCTCAGGTTCCATGAAACTAACTCGAAGCCTATAGTAATCTATGTTTAGTTAAAAGTGGACCATCCAATACATGGCGAGGATTATGTCAAATGGGTCCATATCCAAGACCCAGAGGTCCCAATCCATCTCATTCCCTAACGCAGAAAGCACACATAATGGGAACCTAATACCTTTCCCCTTATTCTTACCCAACAACATCACCAACTTGATCACAAAGGAAAACAACTCAGCTGAAAAATTCAGCAAGATAACAATACAAGAAGAGGTAAAATAAATAATAGAAGAAGTTAAAAAAGAATGGAATCTATAGAAGATGCAACCAAAATGGTACCTCTAACTTTAAAGGGACTTATCAACGACTCTTCTGGTGCCTAATCCACCGCATGAAGATTCATATCCTCTGACTGAATGAAAACTCACCTATGGCTCTACCCTGAACTATAACTTCCCTAAAGACAACTCGAACTTATTTCCATGTGCACCAAACTGGGATCCCCCCATCCTTAATGGCATCGACTGAACTGGAACTCCCCTAGAAGCCATAGATCCTACCCCACCCTGGAGTGGACCTACCACATTGGAAAAGTAGTACAAGTGTTCAATAGCTTCACACTGACAAAAAATATTCAGAATAGATGTACATGATGCTCTGGTTTGACCTAGCCTCAAGCAATAGTGGAACACAATGAACCTCAATTTAGAATCCATAAATGAGAATTTCCGGGGAGGATGTCCTGAACTACCACCTCATTTCTTACCCTTATCCTATCGCTACCTTTTATTCTCATATGATATACCAATTCCCATAGAAGACACCTCTCCATAAAACCCAAAGTTTCGTTTCTGATCAATATCAACCATACAAGCATGATTGGACACCTTAGCAGAAGTTACCATCTTGAACAAGAAGAACTGAGAGTAAATTTCTGGTCACACCCCCTTCTCAAAATTCTGAGATTTCACAGACTCATTAGAAATAATCTCAAGCACGTACTGAACTAGATCAGCAAAAAAGTTAGCATATTACATCAATGACCAATCTCCCTAAGAATTATCCATGAACTTGCAGGATCATTCATTGGAAATGACCTCTGGGAAATGATACTCATTAAAGATAGTCTTGAAATCCTTCCAGTTCATCTACTCATTCTTCATAGTTTGAAGCATTGATTCCCACCATGTAAAACTGGGACCCTCTAGCTGAAATGAGTCACATTTCATCCTAACATCCTTAGGTGTGTCTAGAATATCGAATATACTCTATATATTCAAAATTCATTCCTCTACCTCTTAAGGTTCTAAGATTCATCTCAATGAAGGGGGTTTATTATTCAAGAACTCCTGGTATTTATCATTATTAGGACTAGACTCATATTCTTTGGATGGAGTAGGAGTTGGACCCACTCCCATCCCCAGAGTCTGTATAGCCCAGACCATGGCTTCTTCCATCCTTTGATTGAGTAGTGATAGGGAACCCTCTCCGGATTCCTCCCATGGGTGCATGGGTGATTTATATGGAGGCATGTTTCTACAAAAGGAAACAGTCACTAGAGGAAACATTAGTACCAATGTTCTGAAAAATTTCAGTAACAGTAACATATAAAAATAAGTCAAACTAAACACAACAATGAAATAAAAAACTACTTAACTCCCACCCAATATTCACATATAGTCAGTAGCCCACACACCCCACCTGGAAGAGAATTCAAACAAATAATCCTGACATCCCATGGTGACTCATGGTCTGTCACGAGAGGTGTGAGCCAAGAACACTAGTTGCATCCAGAACTTCAATCCCCAAAATTCCTAGATCTTGTAGAACCAGACTCATACCAAATAATAACATAACATGAAGAGCTTAACCTAGTTCAAATACCATTTTATAACAAACTATATCCAGTCTCTATCAAAATCGGCACCAGACCCCGTCCATGACAAGTCCCGAAGGGTGTTCAGTATCTCCAAATCTGGAACAAGGTCCCGGGTATCATGAATAAGTTTTTGGGAATGATTTACCCATGTTTAGAATCATTAAAAAACCAACAAAAATAAATAAACTGAATCTGAATAATTAATCAAAACAAGCCTGAAATAAAACATAGAATATAAATACATGGTTTTAGAAAAATTCCAAGAGGGACATAACTAAAAATTAGCGTCAACTAAAAATCTATAACCCCTGCACGACAAAGGTTCGCTATCCCCATTACTTATCTACAACACCACATCAGAGATGAAGGCTAAAAACATGAACCACCAACTCCAAGGACCTTTCCCTTACCTCTGTCAAACATAACCATGTCTACTTACAACCATAGGTTTAAGTAGGGTGTATGCCTAATCCCAATAGGATTCCACCCAAACATATTACATGTGATAAACATTTCAATACAAATAAAAATTAGATTTTATATAAAAAATGCTAGTAACAATTTGAAAGATATTCCATTAAATAAAAATAGTTTTCAAGAAGGTTACCTTAAGGTATGAACACTTTATAAAACAAACACTTGATACTGGTTTCTCCAACAAAACATACCATATGATGATGATATGTACAGAATATCTAAAGGGCACTAGTCATGAGAACACCCCTTAGATCTACATAATTGTGGGGACCTATGTACATCGTATCTCAGTGTAAAAGAATCCATAATCAATATCCTTATCATGAAAGATCCTCTATGAGGAAAAACGCTGATGTAATAGTGGTCCCCAACATCATAAAAAATTTGTTAGTGTTGTCATCATCAAACATGATAAGTAAAATAGGGGCGATACCACTCCGGATCACCAGCATACTAGTCCTAATCTACCCACCTAGATACTATGGTTTCTCACTTTGTTCTAAAACAAGTTCCACATGTTAAAGAATACCAAATTCACATAAAAACACCATTTTTGAAACATTCACACCCCAAATAGTACCCAAATTTTCTTTTCACCCTTTGGGTAACTCAATAAACAATTCAAAATTTTCATAAAACAACTTCAAGTAGTAAAACAAGGATTTTCACACCAAATCCATTTTAAATCCATCTTTTAAGGATAAACATAAACCAATACCATACCTTACCAGATTTAGAACCACAAACAACATTTAATAAAAAAAATTCATGGATAACCAAATAACTCCAAATGATACAACATTTAATAAATATGAAAACACCCATTTTCTTGTCAAAATGAAACTTTAAAATGAAACGATCAATCAATAGTAACAAAAATACTTTCAAACCACCAAATAAGGATATAAAACCTAATAAAAATTTTAAATATGCAATATATATTCATCCAATAATGTCTTCACATGGAATCACCTACCTTAAATGTCAAAAACTCCAAATCCTTGTGCAAAAATTCAACTGCACCACCGCCACACCAAAAGGGAGTGAAAAAACCTAAATACACAATATTGGACTATGGAACTCAAAAATAAAAACGTAGGTATGATTACTTAGCTCTTGGATATTTGGAACTTCAATAAAGGTGGATGAAACCGTATGAAAATGGAAAAAAACAAAGGAGGAATCACTTACTCGAGAAATGTTGATGTATTCCCCACAAAACCCTTAAAAAACGGCCTCCAAGAGAGATTAATGATTCTTTTAAGACTTCTATAGATGAGAGGAATGAGTGGGGGAAGAAAGGGATGCATAAGGGTTTATATTGGAAGGTAAAAATTGGAAATAGAAAACATTTTTAATGACCTGGACAACTGCGCATCCAAGTTCGACCACACAAAAACCATCATTGTCTTCCAACTTTTAAGAGGAACCTCAGTGGGAAAGTTAGACTAAGAATATAAGAATAAAAACACCTTAAAATAATGAAATTAATATGACATACTGGGAGGGAAACTCCACTATCCCCAGTCACAGTCATTTACTTGAATATGATTGGGTTTCCCCATCTTCCCATTGTGGGTCTATTATCCTCATCTTCTCATCTTAATGGGATCTACACCGAATGGGTGGGACAATACAGTATCCCCAGTTTCGGTCCTTTCCTTATAAGGTA
This sequence comes from Viscum album, assembly GCA_963277665.1. Lineage (NCBI taxonomy): Eukaryota > Viridiplantae > Streptophyta > Magnoliopsida > Santalales > Viscaceae > Viscum > Viscum album. The sequence goes on along the minus strand of OY728131.1, from coordinate 1,218,895,887 downwards.
CCAGGTTTCTCTATCTTCTCATAGTGGATTGGGTTTCCCAATCTTCCCATCTTTATTGGAACTAAACCTATTGGGTGGGACACACCACCACCCCTGTCATAGTCCTTTTCTTATAAGGGATTGAGTTTCCCCAAATTACAATATTGGATCAATTCCATATAATTTAATCCTATAATTATCTCATGAAATATTGATCTTCACCCATTTCATCAGAGGGAGATATGGGTCCCACCCATCAAATAGTAAAACCATACACACATGTGGCACAATATAATTAATCTTTTATCATATCATGACCCATAAAAATATATGGGTTTCATAAACATCACATCCTAACCCATGAAATGAAATGGATATTATTTAAATTTCATGAAATAATAACCTATAGAAATTAGATATGTTTTATAATCATTTCATTAAAGCATAACAGTTGAAAAAAACAGGGTTCAAAAGTATATAACCAATGAAAGAGAAACCAGTTTCCTAAACACTATACTATTAACAAATAAACCATTAAATAAATAATATGAACGGTATTATTGGATCATATCCCCAATAAATCATAAACTATAAGAAAGGTTGACATCTTTGATGGATATGGTTTTTGGAATATCACTTGAAACATTTCTCAAGGAAAAATTCATTTCTTTGAAAAAGTTTTTCATAAAATAATTTGATTTTTTTTTCTAAAAAATATATATCTAAAATTTTAATTAAAAAATTTCATGAGGAAAATATATTTTTCCCGTTGAAAAAATATTTCTAAAACATAAATATTTTTGAAAAACTTTTTATTTAAAAATATATTTTGAAACATATAAAGAAACCTTGGAAATATATTGAAAACCTTTTTCATTGAAAATACTTTAAAAATTAATAATAAGGATAGAAATATTTTTCAATAAAAAATTTAATTGAAAACATATAAAATAAGATTTAAATCAATTTGAATATTATATTACTATAAAACTTATAAATGATGACTGAAAAAAATTTAGAAACTATTTTTTTTGAAAACTTATAAAATAAGCATGAAAGCATTTTAAACACTTTTTAAATATAAAAAATTTATTTTAAAACTCTTTTATTTAAAAACATTTTAAAATAAACAAATTTAAATAAAATTAAGAATATTTTTTTAAAAAATAACCTTGTATACATAAAAAGAATGCATCAAAGAAATAACGGTCCTGATAGCGGGTAAGTTCGTACATTCTGAATATTCCTTTTTCACCTTAAAAGTTTAAGAAAATGAATTGATCAAAAAATTAAAATAATATTACATTGAAGACGGTTTTTTTAAAGGCAATAAAATGGTAAAAATTTAACTTAAACATAAATATATAATATCAGTGCATTTTTGAAAACATTTTTAGAAAAACAAATTTCCAAAGAACACATATTTCTGACCGAAAGGATAAATATATCCATATTTTCATAAAAACAAATTTATTTAATTATCTTAAGTACCAAAGAGTCAAAAAGTTTTATAATTAATGGGATATTTTATTAATATCTATTTTATAATAAAATTCATGATATTTCTTGAGTTATAGATCATAATATTTAATAAAAGAACGAATAATCAAAAAAATATTAATAAACGATGAGATTGAATCTATAAACCTTTACCACTTCGGTAAAATTAAATCATAATAAAATGAAAAAAAGTTATATGAAGCTTAAAATATCATTAAAATAAGTATATTCATGTTATATCATGTACAAATGTAGTATATACACTTTATAGAAAAATATAGGTTCATAACATGGCATGTGTCTCAAAGAAGGAAAACTGAGGTAGAATAACCTTACTGAATTGGTAACATTTTAAACATAATCCCCATAGAATAAAGTTAATAAAATGTATACATAAATAATCATAAATTAAATTAAAATAATCATATAATACCTCCTTGTATATTATATACACCACAAAAACAAAATAAGTGGTTAATAATGCATGTATCTCACAAAAACAAAATGTGAGATGAAATTATCTTACCTTAAGTCTTGAATTTCTTCATAAACACTAAAACCCCATGTATAATAAATATAAGATTATTATAAATCTAATATATAATAATATAATTATATTTAATACCATATATTATTTTTTATAACTTTATATTACCCATTTTTTAACAACTCCAGGTTAATGTTACTTTTTAGGTAATATCCAGTTTATTTTTTGAATATGTTTTGACTTTTTATTCTTCATCCTATTAATTAGACCATTATGTAATTATTTTTAGAATGTAAAATTCGGTATAAATATGATATATATATATATATTTAGTATATATTTATTTATAATAATATATATAATATAGAAGTATTAAATAGAATACACAGTTCATCGAGATAGTAGGCCGTATGTACACATGGACACTATTTTCGTTATATTTTTTTACTACAAGAAATAATTTAAATGACATATATGTATATATATTTTATAATTGAAGTATAATTATTATTTAATATATATCATATATTATCACTAAACACATCCTTAATACATTCCATGTATATTATGAATGAATCACATCGCTTTCAGTAGGTGGTAGTCCACACTTCCCCAAACAAAATTACCGTACTAACAGAAAATGTAAAGCATGAATGTATGTGTTATATAGAAATTAAATAAGAATAAATAAATCAAAAATATCATATATAACATATAAAAATACATTATACATCATAATTCCCCACCATGAGAGGTTATAATGGAAAAACAAACTACATCATTTTGTGGGGCGGTAGTTCACCGTACAAAAAAAAAAGAAGAAGTTCATTACTCATTAGATTAGAGTGTGTGTATGGGATGATCAAAAAATTATAATAAAAAATATCACTATATTTATTATAAATTTTTCATTACATAATCATATAATAATAATAATTGAGATGGTGGATAAATAAAATAAAATAAAAGAGCATGATGAAGGATGTTACCTCTTCTCTAGGTCACTCTTTTTTCGTTGAAAAAAAGGGATTCCTTGGTTTATTTATGACCAATGGGTGGATTAATGTATATAGGGAAGGATTTTGGGAGATTATTTGAGTATATTGTTTTTGAGAAAAAATCCTCGAGAGGTGTGAATAAGTAGGAGGGGTGACTTCCTTTTTATAATGGATAAGGAGTGTCATTCTTGTATAATTTTTTAAAGGGAATTCCGACAATTGTTTTACTATGAAAAGTGGCTTCAATTATTGAAGAAATTATATAAAATGGAATATAGGGTAAAAATATTGATAGAAAATGGATTTTTTATAGGTTTCTAGGTATTTTTGGCCTTCATGTGTATGGTTTAGTCCCTTATTAAGCTAATTTTCCTTTTTGTCATTGTAATTAATTTTAATTACATTCACTATTGTATTTGTAAAAAAACTAAGTTGACCTTATTTTAAATTATATATTATTATTATTCCAAATATACAATCCATTTTTCAAATTCAAATAACATAAGTGGAATAAATTAATCCAAATTTAATCCTGTAGATGAGAAGACAAAGCGAGTTTTTAAAGAAAAGATGTTCTAAATTTCGGTATGTATTTATATATAATATCAAAGTAAAATTGATTCTAATTACAAAAAATGAATTAATTGATATAAAATTAATCTAATTAACCATTAAAAAAATTTAAATACAACTATACTTAAAAATAAATTAGATGAAAAAGTAGTTTTAAATTTAAATCAAGTATTTTACACTATTCAAAAAAAAATAAAACTTCATAAGAAAATACCAAAAATTCACCCTAAAATAGTTTTTATGATTCAATTTTAAAAAATAATTTTATTTTTACATATAAAATTTATTATAGTATAATAATTTACATTTAAATAGTTTATCTATTAAAAGGTAGTAATACAAATTTTAAAAAATTATAGGTTTTTATGTGTAATATTGGGTTTGATACTATATTTGGCATATCAAATATATTTGATGAATGTAGAAAAAATATTTTATTGAATATATAAAATATAAATTTCATTTATATCTTTCACCAATGTTAATTAATTTAATTTTTTAGTAGAAATATTATTTTTTGAATATAAAAGTACTTTTTATAAAAACATTCACTTTATATTCAATTGGTTATTATATTTATTTATAATTAATTTGTTACAAATAAATTAAACCATTTATTTTCATAATTTGTTTAATAATATTCATAACCTCTAACTTAATGTATAAGTTATATCTTTTTATATTAAATAAAAATATTTTTTATATTATATTATTGTTCTGTAAAACTCGGTCTTGCGTGTTATGAAAGCCATTGTGGAAAGTCAGCCTATCATGTCATGCAAGATAAACTCGATGTTATTTATAGAGCATGTAAAATTTTTTATTTCATGTAGTGAATGATATAATTGGTGTTTCATACATCTTACTCAAAATTTATTTATTTAATAAAAAACTATTTTCAGAGTTGCATGAAATGTAAAATATCAAAAGATTTAATTTATTTGATTTTTTTATCAAAATATTTGGGTGTTATATTATACCCCACTTAAAATGATGGTATATATAAAAATTCTTCTCAATTATCAATGGTTTAATACTTAAAAGTTCATATCAATGAAACCAACATCGTAAAAATGAATACAAAAACTACCTTTAAAAGGGAAATGATGGAAACATAATAGTTACCCAAAGTGAGATATAAATTTGTTTACACATAGGAGGGAATAGGAAGGAAGTGAAAGTATAGACATGTCAGAGAAATATAACTCTCATGATCTAATATAGAGTGATCGATAACATGGTCAGGATAAACTAAAAAACTCATAAAGCTATAAATCTATTATGATCTAAGGGGTTGTTTGATTCATCAGAAACGAAGGTACTAGGATATCTTTTTTTGAATTCAAGATGATTTTTCCTAAATATCAATATTTTCCATGAGAAAATATACTTACTTTATTCAGTACAATCTCACCATCTGTTTTTCCTTGATCAATTTCGACTTCATATCTTATTTTAAAAAATAAAGGCGAATTTTTCATTTCTGAATAATTAAGAGATTTTGTGGTCCATAAATAGAATCATAGGTCCTAATATCTATCAAAAAAAGGTTATCAGAAGTTACAAAATATAGAAAAATATATATATGGTGAGATCATACTTTTATCTCTAAAACCTCATCCGAAGTTTAAAATGAACCATTCTACAAATAGTAAACCTTCTAAACCTTCTAGAAGATGAAAACCCAAAAATTTAGAAAGAGGGTGATGCAATTAGCTTAACATTTACCCCCCCATATATCACAATGTAGCTCTTGTTTGTCACTTTCTAAACATGTGAATACCCTCATCATATTTTCTATTGAAATTGGTTAATAACTAGAATTACCAAAAATCCATTTGGAAAACATGCAAGATTATTTATTACAAAGATTACTGGATATATTCCTTAAATCCCACAAGTTTTAAACTTTATCCATGATGACATGGAATTTTTTTTAATAAATCAATAATCCATTATAGGGTAATTAGTACTATACAATTTACTTCATCAATATCAATAATATCTTTATACAAGATAATTTTTTTCTCAGCATCAAGGACAAATTAAGTGTTTTCTTTCCTTAATCAAAATATCACATTTCCATTAAACCCAATTTATAGTTCATCAGAATAGTTCAACATATTTTTTTTAAATCCCTAGGGAAAAAAATTAAACTGTATACTCCTTATATAGTTCACCATTCATAATTCTTGAATTAAAATGAATTAATATATCAATCCATATACCTTAATAATTTTCATGGAATAATTCATTCCTTTTCCTAGAATTAAATTATTATTTTGGGGAATTCATATAGGTAATTCCCTTGTTCTATACAAATAAGACATTGAATTCTATGATAATTCATCACTTTATGACCCTTTTTATTGCACAGATAACATCATTCCCTCCATTTGATATATTCCTCTAGGTTATTCTTCCATTTTTTTAACATGTAGGAAGAAAAATATTATTTCATATAAGTTCCTTACCATGTGAAAATTTATAAAATTACATCTTAATCATATTAAATGTTATAGGAACGTTACCAAAGTTCACAATAATAATCATATATCACAATATCTGATTCATCATAAATGAAATATCTTTCTCTTCAGTTATTATCCAATTTCATTTCTCATAGACACCAAATTTTCCATGAGATTTAAGGTAAAAATTGTTCCTTATGGTTTCCTCCATTGACTAAAAGCAAAAATAATAATGTGGGAAACCCTTATCAAAATGGAAAACCACATAATCATGAAAAAATCACTTATATAATGTCTAATGTAGGGTTCCTACTTCTTAAATATATGAAACCTATGGTCTATCGATTGTTATTCATAAACAAATTTTATTTAAATCCTTCATGATAATTTTTAAAGAGTTTTGTGAATTTACAAATCATATCCCCTAAGAGTGTCAAACCAGGTGTGTAGGAAGACCTATTGTTGTGTACTAGGTTACTCTTGAGTCCAGCACAATGATCCTTGTCGAAGGTTTTACCCCGAAGTACATATGTTTTAGAGCCACATCTACTTGTATTATCATGATAGGGATATAATTTTAGGAAAATACTCTCCATATCCTTAAAATCTAATTACACTTTCATATACATTTCCCCATCCTTAACCTTATCCTTAGAGACATCCATAGACATATCCTTAGAAATATTCAAATGGATGTCACTGATTTTTTCTCATCATAATTTCCAAAGTTTGAATAAAACTTTTCTATAATACCAACTATAACAAAACAATATTAACATTCAAAGACATTACATATTTTTTTAGAATACTTAAAAAATTAATGTAACATATACTCGAAGATGGTATCAGTTTAGTGAATTTGTAAACATTGAAACATAAATAATGGTACATGGGTGAGATAAATTATCTCACACAAGGTTATATAAGACTAGAACCATTATTATATTCATAACATGGGGAATGATACATTAAAAGGGGTGATATTAGATGCTCATTAAGGGTTAATAAGGGAGATATATAAGAATAAACATGAGAATATAGGTATGAGAATGTCATCATAAAATGAAAAGAACATACAATACATATAAAAGATCATAAACACGAGACATGACATAAATATTGGTAGTTAATAAGACATGAATAATAAGATAATCAGTAACATGAACCATGTGAGAATATTATAGGCATAAGACATAGAATTTGTTTCAAACACATAAAAATGTACTATCTTTCCATATAATTCAATTACCATTGCTAAAAATGTATTTGGGAACTTTATTCTGAGTGGGACATACCACTATCTCTAGTCACAAACTTTTCCTTACAAGGGATCAAGATTATCCATCTTCATATAGTGGATCTGCTTTCCCCATCATTCCATCATCCTGAGGACTCCACCAACTAGGAAGAACACACCATTATCCCCAGTTGAAATCCTTTACATGTAAGGGATTATGTTTCCCCATCTTCTTGTAGTGGATTAGGTTTCCCCATCTTCTCATATTCACTAGTACTACATCTACTGAACATGATACACCACCAGCTCCAGTTACAGTCATTTCCTTGTAAGAGATCGTGTTTCCCCATCTTACCATAGTGGATGAAGCCCATTGACTTGATTTCCATCTTTATCTAATAAGATATAAATCCTTACCCAATGAATAAGAATGAAATATAGGTTTCACCCATCACATAATAAAATCATACATACATGTGGCATAAGATAATAAAACTTGCATCATATCATAACCTATAAAAAGTGATGGGCCTCATAAACATCATATCATAACACATGAAATGAAATGGGTATCATAATAATTTTATCACACGATAAACTGTACAAAAAATATAGGATTCATAATCATTTCATAAAAGTATAACCCATGAAAAGAAGTGGGTTTCAAAATTAGATAACCCATGAAAAGAAGTGGGTTTCAAAATAATATAACATATGAAAGAGAAACTGGGGTCATAAACATCATGCTATTAAGACATAAACCAATCAAGAAATAATATGAATGGTATTCATGTATTATGTATCCAATAAATCTTAAACTAAAAAAAATTACATATTATATGGATAAGGATTTTGAAAGATCACATGAAATATTTCTTAAGGAAAATAGTCTTACATTGTAAATATTTTTCATAAAACCATTTCAAAAAAAATTTTATTGTAGAGAAATATATATAATTTCATTTAAAATATTTCTTAAAGGAATATAATTTCATATTTTAAATTTTTAAAAAACATAAATAATTTCTCAAACCATTTTCCTTAAATATATTTGAAAAGTTATAATGGATGCTCAAAATATTTTGAAAATCATTTTCTTCGAAAATGCAATGAAAACATAAAAATAAATATTGAAATAATTTTAAAAACTATTTTACATAAAAAAATATAAAATAATTTTGAAATAATTTTGACAACCATTTTCCTTGAAAACTTATTAAATAATATTGAAAACATTTTAAAAACCATTTTCCTTTGAGATGTTATAATAGAATATTTAAAACAATTGAAACACTCTTTAAAAATAAAACATTTTTTGAAAACTCATATTATTTGAATTATTTAAAAGAAAAAACAATTTCCATTATATTAGGGAAAAAATTTATTTTAAAAAATAACCTTGTAATCTTACAAAAGAATTAAAAGGAAATAATGGTCATGACGGTGGGTAAGTCCGTACATGATGAACATTCCTTTTATACCATAAAAGTTTAGAAAAATTCCTTGATTAGAAAATGATACGAAGATTACTTAGGAAAATATTTTTTAAATTGGTAATATATGGGAAAAATATCATTTAATCATAATATGATAATATTAAATCATTCTTGAATATTTTTTTTAAAACACTCTTTTTGAAAGAACACATATTTTTGAACGAAAGGAGAAATAAATTCAAATTTTTATAATTTTTTTTCATAATTATATTAAGTAAAAAAGAGTTTATAATTGATAAAATTACACGGCTGTAACATGAATATATATAGGTTAATATAACTAATTATAGTTATCTAAATATGGATCATAATATTTCAATAATGGAAGAAAAATCAATAACATTATCGATAAACGATGAGATAGAAGCTACAAAACTATACCACCTTAAAAAATTTAAATCTTAATAAAATGTAAAGAATAACATTACATGAAGATTAAAATATAATTAAAATAAATATATTTATAGTATAACATGTAAAAAGGTACTATATACACCTCATATAAAAATATAGGTGCATAACATGGAATGTGTCACAAAGAGGGAAAATTGAGACAAAACTACTTTAATGATTTGGTAACTTTTAAAACATAATCCCCATGAAATAAAGATAATAAAATGGATATTTAAATACTATTAAATTAAATTATAATAATAATATAATACATCTATGGTCTGTATACAGACCACACAAATGAAATGAATGTTGAATGAGGCATCTATCTCATGAAAATAGGAAGCGAGATGAAATTTCCTTACATTATGTGTTGAATTTATTCGTACAAATTAAAACATAATTTATAATAAATATAATCTTATTAAAAATTTAAATAAAAAACATATAATTTTATCCAATACAGTATAAGATTTTGTTATGACTTTATATTATCCGTTTATTAACGACTCCATGTTAATGTTACGTTTCAAGTAATATCCGCTTTATTTTTGGAATATGTTCTGACTTTCTATTCACGATAATATTACATAGATAAGGATTTAATTATTTATATTAGGAAAAAATGGTATAAATATCATATATATTCAATATATATGTATTTATAATAATATATATAATATATAAGTATAAAATGTAACACACCATTCATAGAGACGGTAGGCCGTATGTACGTATGAATGCTATTTATGATTTATTGTCATATTGAATGAAATAATGTAAATGAAATATATATATATATTAAAATTATATTAGAATAATTATTTAATATATATCATATAATTTAACTAAATAGATTCTTAGTACATTACATGTATGGTGTGAACGAATCCCATAACTTTTTGGAGGTGGTAGTCAACACTACCGCAAACTAAATTATCATAATTCCAAAAAATTGAAAAAATGATGTTATATGTAATATAATAATTACAGGAGAATAAATAAATCATAAAAATCATATATAAAATGTAAAAATATTTTTTCTATCATAATTAAAAACTAATAGAGATGGTAAAGGAAAAACAAACAACATCTTTTCGTGATGTGGTGGTTCACCATACAAAAAAAATGATAAGTTCATTACCAATTAGATGGAATTGAGTGTAATTGAAGGCTTAAAAGTTATAATAAAAACATATATGTATATTAATGATAATATATTTATTAAATAATTGTGTAATAATGAATAATTGTGCCTGTTGATATAGAAAATAAAAAAGGAGCTTGAGGAAGGATGTTTCCTATTCTTTGGTAACTCCTTTTGCTTTGAACAAAAGGAATTAATTAATTGAATTTAATAGAAAATATAGGATTCAAGGTTGAAGGTATAAATTTTGGGAGATTATTTGACCAGGTGTTTTGATATCCGAATGGCTTGAGTGGTGTGAATAAATGGGATCGGTGAGTGCCTTTTTATAGTGGAGGAGGAGTGACATTCATATAAAATTTCAAAAGGGGAATTCCACCCAAGTTTTTTCAATAGAAAGGGGACCAAATAATGTACACAATTATATAAAAGGGAGTATAGGGTCTAAATATTTCCATACAATGGATTTGAACAAGTTTCTTGGTCATTCTGGCCCTCATGTGTAAGGTTTAGTCCCTTGTTATGCTAATTTTGATTTTAGACATTGTAATTAATTTAAAATATTTTCACTAATATTTATGTAAAAAACATTAAATTATTTTAAATTATATATTATCCTGATTCCAAATATGGAATCTATTTTTCCAAATTACAATCCTATAAGTGGATGAAATTAATTAAAATATAATCCAGTAGATGGGATGAAAAAAATCAGTTTTTTAAGTAAACAACGTTCAAAAGTTTGGTATGTTTTTATATATAATTTAAAATTTAAATTGATTGAAATGTCCTAAATTGTATTAATTTATATAAAATTGATCTAATTAAACTTTATAAAAATTAAAAATATAATTTATCTTTACAAATAAATTATATGAGAAAACAATTTTGAATTTAAATCCAGTATTTTTCACAATTAATTAAAAAAATGAAACTTCACAGAAAGATAAAAAAATCACCCTAACATAATTTTTATGTTTTTATCTCAAAAATGAACTTTCTTTTTAAATATAACATTTTAAAATTTTCTATAATATATATTTAAAATAGGTTCTCCATTTAAATGTGGTCATATTGATTTTATAAAAATATAGTGTTTTATGTGTAATACTAGGGTATTTCTTATCATATTCCAATAAAATATATTATATGATTTTAAAAGAATATTTTATTTAATTTATATAATAAATATTTCATTAATATTATTAACTAATAGTAATTAATTTAATTTTTCTTATAAAATTCTTTTTTGTGATCATAAAAGTAGTTTTTTAAAACATTTCATTTATATTAAATTGGTTATTATATTCATTACTAGTTAATTTGTAACCAATGAATTCAAACATGTATTTTAGTAATTTATTAATCACATATAACTTAACAACTATGTTATATATTAGTATAATAAATAATAACATTTGTAATAATTTAATATTTTTTGGTAAAACTCAGTCTTTTATGTTATGCATGCCATCAAGGAAAGGGTGTCTTGCTTGTAGTGTAAGATAACATCAGTGCTTCATATAGAGAAATATAAACATTATGTTTTGTGTAGTGCATTATTAACTTGGTGTTTCATATAATTCAATCAAAATTTAGTTCATTAATAAAAAACTATTTTCAGTGTTGCGTGAAAAGTAAAATATCAAAAAAATTAAACTAATTTTAAAAAAAAATATTTCAAAAAATCTCAGGGGTGTTCCAATAGATATCAACAATCTTCAAGAGTTAAAACCTTTAGATCAAATATATCAGAAAAAATTCCCATCAATATATTCACAATATTTAAGTCACAAATATTCTCTCCAAATCTTCTAATACTACCAACAATCACATTTACTCTGGTAAAGTAGTCATCAACCATATCATTATCATCCATTTTGATATCCTCAAACCCGTTTCTCTAGATTTTAAATTTCTACTATTTGAATTTTATATTTCCTTCATAGATACTTCTGTTTTTAACCCAATTATCTTTATAATTTTTTATTCCCGTCACATTATTGTACAAATTTTTAAATAGAGACATCAATATTTAATTTTGATCTATTCAATTCATCTCCATGTTCCTCTTATCTGTAAAAGTCATAGCTTAATTCGCATCGTAGTTTGGAAATACCAATGCTGCTACATCTATTATATATAATCCAAGTGATATGAGATACAACATCATCCTATTCCTCCAATCATGATGGTTTTCACTATTGAAAAGGAGAACACTGAAGTTTTTTACAGAATTAATTTGCTCCATCCCAAGTAGTATATTGGATATTTCAAAGGTATCCTTCCCTAAGATAAAAATTGTACTTCGAAGATTAGTGTCCGATCACTGAGAGGGGGAGGGGATTAATCAATGATCACTTTTATTTCTAGAAATTTATTCTTTTCAATTTAACATGTATGGATGGTTAAATCCTTGATCCACTCTTGATATGTCTCAACCTTACCATGAATGATTCCATAAATCAAAGGCATATAACACAATGGTTTACAAGGTTTGGTTCAAATAACTACGCTTTAACAAATTGGTTATCCCCTAACATGGATTCTATACTATTCTATAATGTGATTAAAGATAGTAATTAGCTATATCCCCCCAATTATAAGTTCTTTATAAACCCAAACATCAATCCACATTCGTCAGTTTGTTATACCGCCTACAACACATTCTTCTCAAGTGATTAGTTATACTACCAATCAAAAAAAAATTATCGACTCAGTATACCCACATCTACAACTTCTCTCTTCATATGGCTTGATCCAAATAAGAAATATCTTTATATGATTCTACTTTATGATATTTCTGTATTTTACTAGATCTGATATAACTTCATGTACCTTTTCACTTGTGATGGTATTTCTTAAACAATTTATGATCATAGTCTATAACCAGCCACCATAATGCAACACTACTTGAGAAATAATCAATCATTCTGACCAAAGTACAGACCTCACTAATATGAATGCGAGTTGTGCACACAATATTATTCAATATTTTATGTAAGGAAAATAATTTCAAAATCTGAATACTATTTCAAGTACTATTCATGCATGTTTAATTGTCATATCATGTATATTAAACGTAGAAAACATATTATATTCATTTAACATTTTATGTGATATTTTTTATTTCTTTCAGATATCTCAAATGTTTCTTCACTTTTGCATGATTATGCATAAAGGCATGAATGAACTATCTATCTCCTACACATCAAAAAACACACAGTCTAATTTTAGATTCTTTACACACATCTTTTATGCACAATATATGTGTATACTCTCCTTTACACAAACAAGAATGGGTTCTTGATCGTACTAATAAAAATATGATATGTGATGTTTAATTTACAAAAGTAAACATTCACAATAACATTATAAAAGAAATAATGTATGTGGAATTCTCACACTCTTCACACAAATAGTGAATATGTAACTCTGCATGATTTTATTGTCATCATATTCACATAGCATAGTTTAAATAACATTGTATCATGATTCCTAAAATCATTTTCACAGAATATGGAGACATATTTCATGCTATTCCTTGATATTTAGAAGAACCATTTCTTCAGGATACTCTTGACTGCATGGATTTCATGTGAAGAGGGACTCATGATCTCCCTTTATTTTCTTAGGTTGACTGCCTTATAAAAGTAATCCTTCAAAAACAAAGTTTCATTGTACTTTGTTTTTGGGAGAATTGAGACCCACTTTTCTCAAAATAGAAGTACCTATCTCAGCCAAGGTATTATTATTTTATTGGTGATGATCACTACCTAAGATCTAGTTTTAATTCCACATTTAGGAATCCTTAAATTCCATGAAAATATTTTGAAGTCATAGCCATTTTAAATACATGAATATCTTGGGTTCTTTTAATATTCATGTGATGATGAAAAAAAAGGCACCATTGCGTTCCTCCTTTGTAGTGATAACCTAACATGCACATAATGAGGTTCATATTCTCTTCACATCACTTAGCCTCATGTTTATTTAATAGAATATTATCAAAAAAACAAAATATAAATTTGTTTTTATATTTCAAATCTCATTCTTATCTTTATTCATATGTATGATAGACACCAATTTCATTTATCATATTAGATCAATATCAAATTCCTCATCCCATAGAAATAATCCAAGAATATGGATGGTAATGATAAGTGGCAGTCCTATTTTTTTCTAGTAGACTGGATATCCATGAGGAGGCCAAGGAAGAATATGATGTCCCCATATGATTGGATGAAAGAGATTATCTGCATCGTGTGACCAATTTTATATATGTCATATTAATCATGGAGGAATAGTGTGTTCAACCGTAGAATACCACATCAAATTATTGATCATGATCCTCTAAGGTTTATCAATCAATGAATGTGTCAACTATCTCGATATGGATATCAATGATTAGTACTGGTTCATAGATGCACCACAAGCCACCATGGCACACCCCGATGGTACTACTAGTTCACTGTGCACACCTTATACACTGGTGCACTTCCTTTGGGCTTATACATGGACCATGTAGGCTTTAGTTGACCTCCTTTCACATATTGATTGGCCCTAAAAACGGTCCCTAGGGTGTGGTTGAACCCTATAGGCCACACAAGATCCTCGGTCGACCTTATCTTGGGCTGGCCCTTTGGTTGACCAGTTTTTAAATATAAGGCCCAATTGTATAATTAAAAAAATATATGTTTCATATGAATGAAATAAAAATACCAACCAAATACTTTCTCATTATCTTGTTAAGTTCGTCATGTAAACATATATATTTATATTTTTTATGGACTTCATTGATTCATCATGAAAATGAATATTCTCATTGTCTTCTCGTGTAGTAAATAATATGAAATACTCGTTAGAACATGTCTTAGACGTTTAAGATAAAAAACATCATATTAATTCTATGACAATTTTACAATATGAAATCCAATGATATTATATGAATCTATAACAATACTCCATGCATCCCTGCTTCATCCAAACTCAACAATCACATATTGAAACATAACTGAAAACAAATCAAAACACTAATCCCAACAATATCCCTTGTTAGGGAACCATAATACATTGGTGGTGTGATGTACTCCTAGGATTATCTGCTACACTATGTTTGTGGATCAATTCCATTCTAGTTTGAAATGTGATGAAGTGTTTTTGTGCTACATTGGATCAAGTCCCTTCTCCAACCTATGTTGGTGAGGGGACACATTATCAAGGGTTGGTGAAACTATTGTTTGAAGTTCATTTACTTAAAGATCATTCCCTAGTATTTTTTGGAGAGGGGTCATAGTCCCTGTCTCTAAATACAATGTATAATGACCTTATAACATTGTCTCTATGATCACTACATGAAATTGAATCATCCATTGATCTATTGGATTCTCTCTTCAACACCCATCCCCTAACTTATTTATCACAAAAATATAGTAAAAAACCTGACTATAATCATTGTTTAAAATAATATAACATTATTTAATAGATTTCATTATTTTAGGGAATGTTATAAGATTATGATAAAGATTTCATAGAAAATATAAATGTATATAAAAAAATTAAATTAATATAAAATAAAATAAATTAAATACAAATGAAAAAATGGGAAAAAAATATACGAATGAAAACCTTGATTAGAGAAATATTTCACTTCTAATATAAAACTCCAAACTATGTAACCTTAATCTAGTAATCTTCTGTAGGTGGGGTAAAGAAAATAGGAATTAACATAGGTCAAATATTACTCTAGAGGCCTCATGAACTATCTTGAGCTCATATGAATCTATCCTTGATAATGTCTGAAGAGTAATCCATGTATAAAACTATATATATATATATATAGTCATAACTTTTCTATCATAAAAAGGGTAAAAAAACCTTCATATATCAAGTCTTCATCATCTTCAAAACAATGGTTTTCCTAAAAAAAGTTATCTATATCCAGCCATATTAGTGTAATAATATCATGATTCTTACTATGAATCCACCAATTATTCTAAAAAATGTGAAAGGGAGAATACTATGTATGAATAATTATAGGTTTAGTGGGGTTTTGAACCAAATGGGAAAATATGATTCATAAAATAAAAACAATCATATACAAATTTAGGATCAATATTGTGTCACAAATATACAATACATATATAATAGGAGCATGTAAAGTAGATGCATCCAATAGGTACTCTTATCTGGGTCAGTGGGAACTACCATATGATCTACAAGGAAGTATGAACTTAGCATAAATAGTAAAGGATCCATCCTATTATCATTGGGAAGTGATACCCTCTAATTGGTTATAAAGATTGGTTAATTTACACTCAACAGATCAGTGGCGAGAGGATCAAACACTAGAATTAGAACATCATGACCCTACCTATGAAAAAGATTTTACTATCTACTAGTAAGATCCACTATCAGATAGGATGAATCCATTGTTACTAGGGAATATCTCATGGAGTTCACACATAAAAACATAAAAATTCATAAAGTTACACTAAATAATGAATGTTCTAATTTACTTGTACCCTAGAAATTATTATATAGAGTTTTGGGTTGAAAAATTGGTTATCATATTCCTAGTGAAATGATATTTCGGTCTTCAAACCCATGATGTCTCCCAATTCTGATAATTAAACTCAAAACCCATTTATCATCACCTACATAAATCTTAAAACTAATCATCATAATAAAAATAACTCTAAAGTCCTTGAAAATGAATCAAACTTCTTTGATACATTTATAAAATAACCAGACCCACTAGGTCCCCACCTAGGCTAGTAGTAAGTTGAGAGTTTGTTAAGCCAACCAATAAATGGATTGGGGATGATTAATAACACCAAAAAGTAATAATAATCTTTGTATTTTAGAACTTCTAAAAAATATATCTCTAAAACACAATATAAATCCAAATAACACTTCTTGAATATATCTAAATAAATATAAAATAAAATAATACATGCATTTAAAAGTAACTATATAGTAGAATTCAATAAAAGAATACTCAAAAGGTAAATATAAAATAGACAATTACAACGTGAAAAAATCATAAAATGTTGGAAAAAATACATTCTATAAGAACTCATAGGTAGAGAACACTAGTAGCAACCATTTATTTTATGCATCACCACACCCTATTATGCATTATCACTACCATCTCCACTAGATCTACATCCAAAAATATTACCATGAAACTTTTCAATTTCTATAGAGGCATAATAGTAGTTTTTATAAGGGTTTCTAATGGGATAGAATAATGATACATAGTAAGAATCAATAATAATAAAATGTAAAAAAACCATCTTGAAAACCTTGAATTGATGGGAACATGGAGGAGAAAATCCTCGATTTGATCAAAGATATAAAAAAAGGGTAGAATAATCCTATCATAGTAGCATAAATCTATGAAGGATTTTACCAAAAAATTATATTATAGATACATAGAATCTCTAATGTTTTATAAAACAAAATTTCTTCAGGCTTACTATAGTGTCACATCGTGATGGTACTTGGGTATTTTGTATTATGATACAGAACTCATCAAATCTAAATCACACCTAATTCGTAAAATCTACACTTAAATTAATTCCAATTTAAAAAATTCCATATATGTTTGGGCGGAATTCAATTAATTCCAACTTATAATATCAATATTTTCCATTAATAGTAACTAGATTTTCACAATGGGGTTAATATTATTTAAATACATAATTAAATACCCAATGAATTGTACAAGATTTGAATATTCAATAGATTTTACCAAAATTACACCTTATAGTCTTTTAGATTTTATTATCAATGGATGAAGATCAAATCACCTGAAAATGAGGCATATGAAAAGATAAATTGTCCGGCCACATAGAGTATGAACAATTCATCAAAATTCATTTTCTATCAATTCATAAATTATTATTAGAAGCTCATTAATATACCAAAATGCTATCAGTACATCATCTGCAAAACTAAATATCAATTACCATGAAATAATATCTCCATTATTCTCATATGATTCATAGAGACATATAAAAAAGTCCTTAGAGGAGAGTAAAAAGGCATATATATAGGTTGAGACTTGGTCAACTAACATTTAAATTAAAAACCCCAAAAAAGTTGAGCCCAAGGATCAAATCCTGTAAAAAAAGGTATTGTAAATACCTTAGCTGTAACGACCCAAAGTTTCATTAATGAAAATACCTATCGATCCAGCTAAATGTCTCTTTATGAAATATGTTTTTATAAGATGTCAACTTCTTTGGTTTTATGATAAGATTTGTGACTGTTACTTTTATAGCCATTGAACAGTGATCACATGAGTAGTATAAATATATGGCTTTAACAAACCCAATTTTACTCAGACAAAGGAAGCGATGGCCTCATCCAGTAGAATTTCCCCATAGGAAGCCCATTTGTCAGATCTTGGAAAAGAGGTGGCATCTTTCGGCTTCGCCCTTGACCAAGCCCAAGCTGAGATTCATTATGTCAAGCTTGAACGGGACTGTCTACGGGAAAAGTGGAAGTTGATAGAGATTACCAGTCGAGCGATGTTATCCGAGCCGCCCCAAGAGTCTGTCACCATCGCACACCTTACCCTTAGGTCTTATGCAGTTATTTTAAGGGGTTATGTAACAAATAAGTAGTACTGTGTTCATGTACATTATTTTTGTATATAATAATGAATATAATTTGTAGTCATTTTTGATACTTTGTAAATTGATTTTAAAGTACAAATGGTGTTTTTAGTTAGTATTTAATTAAGAGTTATAATTTATAAAATTAAATGATTTTTGAATTAAATAATATTTTAATAAAATATTATTCTTAATATTAAATTAATTTTTATTAAATATAAATGATCTTATAATTTTATGAATACAATTAAAATTTTTATTAAGGTTTGAAAGCTATTTCTGTCAAAACCCGTGAATTTTTTATAAATGTCAGTTTTTATTTTAAAAGTAAAAATTCAAATATTGAGAAAATTATTTAGATAAAATAAATATTATTTTTGGAATCAGGACGTCGAAATTATCCAATGGGGAATTTTTCATAATTTTATGAGATAGTCAAATTTTTGGGTAAAAATTAAATACCATTTAAATATATAATGTGTTTTATGACATCATAATGACCCAATGGTGATGTAATAAAATACCATAATCCTTATGTTCGGCCAATATATGTTTTATCATTAAAATAATGAGGTTTTGGGTATTTTTGACTTACTTTTCAAAGCATTAATGGAGCCCTCAAGACTTATTCAACAGTTTGCCTTTTTAAATTAATTTTCATGGGAGTGTGACTCACCTCCACAAAAGCAACCCTAATTTTTTAATAAGTTCGGACCTTGGCCCTGTAAAATATTTTTTTCCTTTTTACTTTTCCAGAAACCATGGGCAAATACCATGGGATGGTTTGTGGTTTGGATTATTTTAATATAAGGGGTCCCAAACCTAAATAATAATGAATTCCCTCACCTTTCCTATATAAACCCACCCAATCTCCCACTTCCTCCTCACTGAAATCCATTGGAGTTCGTCCAACCTCTGGCCTACTCTCTCTAGAATCCTCTCAAGGTGCCCCAAGCTCCCAATAATCTTCTCACAAGCCTCTCTCTAGCCTTTGGAAGCACACTTCCAAGTAAGGGTTTTTTCTTCCTTTCTAATTTTTTTCAATTTTCTTTAAGTTGTATTGCCTTTTTATTTTCAATTATGAATTTTGGGGTATGGTATCGCACCTCCCCCATAATTACCTCTTATTGTTTGAATGATGGGAGAACCCTTTATCTCTCATTAAATTCCTCCCATGTACACCAGTTACTATGTCGAAATTCCGAAAGGAACTTCTCTCTCTTCTTTTACATTCAAGAAATACTTTTGTATCATGAATCTAAATTCCATTTCAATTGTTGGGACATGTATATATATGACATATTTACTGTCCATCAAATGTAAATATTATGAGGAACCCATTTCTCTCTCATCAACCTTTTTTATGAAATCTTATGTCACGCCGTTACGCTGCTGAAATCGCACCGATTTTCTAAGCCAATGTCATTGTGTAGTGAATACCATGCCCATTTCTCCATCAAGGGTATTGACCTTTATGCACATTTACTTATTGATTGTAAAGTTTCATGTATGAATTACACATTCCTTTATCATGGAGTAAATGATTATGTTTTATGAATCCATGTTTTATGATCCATGTGGCACACTTATGCATGAAATGAAATATTTAAGAAGGGTGCGCCCTTATAGCACTCCAATGCATTGGGTAAAGTATTGTATCGTGATACATCATGTGCAATGAGTGTTGACTCATGCTAATTCAAGTGATACGAGGGTTTACTCGTGCTTCAAGTGCAATGAGGGTTTACTCATGCTCCATGTGGAATGAGCCTTGGCTCATGCTAATTCAATGTTAAGTGTTGTTGCCACATTTCCATGTTATGATTATCATGCCTTATCATGCCTTTATGTTCATGTTACTCTTATGCTCTATTGATGTTCCTATTGCCTAACATGTATTTTACTACTCATGTTATTCATTGTGTACTACCTTACTGGGCTTTATAGCTCACCCTTTTCTTATGCATTTCCTCAGGTTATCCCATGAAATGCTAAGTACGAAGGAATGTAGTGGTCATGTAAAGGATGTTTTCAATAAAGATGTTGTATTTCAAGTTTAAAGTTTTTATGTAATGATCCTAAGCCCCAAAGACACTAAACCTCTCGATCTTCTTTGTTGTATCAAGTGAAGTTTTATGTAATAAAGCATGTTTAAGTTGTAATAAAAAGAAGGGTTGTCATAGTTGGTATCAGAGGATAGGTTTAGTTATTTTTGGGATTAGGAAACCCTAGTAAAGCCTTAGATACAAGACTAAGTATAATAAAAACATCCCTATGTTTTGGTAAATACTAAGTTAGTGGTTTATCAAACAAATACATCTCTGTCTGGATACGAGAAGGTAGAGGCGGCTCTGGCACAAATGTATCATAGGGGTAAAACCCGAAAACTCCGCTTTGAGATAGACTCGAACGGGAAATGGTGCACGACAACGGGCCTTGCTGCACTCTTGGTTACGAAACTCCCGGAGGATATGTTTTGATAAATTCAAAATCTTAGTATGAACCCTTATGAAGGGAAAAATGTTCCTTAGAATATATGTTAGAAGGTAGATCATGAAAAGCCTGGATTGAATCCTATAGACTCATGAGTTAAAGAGATTAAATTGTATTTATAAGTCATCGACTTTTGTCTTTGGATTACCCTTTATGTGTTACCCCTAACTTTCCTTTTATTCCAGCCAATGACCGGTAATAGGAGGACTCTGGCTAACAACTGTTGTAAAGATCAGTGTGATTATTGTACTAATGAGATGCCCAATCTAATGGGAGCGGGAATCCCAAACTTTGTTACGCTTCTCTCTCAGCAAACTCAAGTTTTGAATAGAAACATGGG
Source organism: Viscum album (assembly GCA_963277665.1). Lineage (NCBI taxonomy): Eukaryota > Viridiplantae > Streptophyta > Magnoliopsida > Santalales > Viscaceae > Viscum > Viscum album. The sequence continues at coordinate 1,218,874,149 of OY728131.1, read as the reverse complement.
TCAAGAGGAACGTTCAACCCCCCTAAGAAAGAACAAGTCGCTATTGAAACCTTCATGAGACAAAGGCCTCCTACTTTTAGTGGATCATCCGATCCCACGATCGCTGAGCAATGGATCAACTCCATTGAAAAGATATTCTCCATCCTCCAATGCTCTGAACAAGAGAAGGTTCTCCTGAAGTCTTATCGTATGGAGGGTGAAGCAGATCAATGGTGGACGTTGATCAAAAATACGAAGCCTGAGGAGGAGATCGAGGCTGTGGAATGGAAGGAATTCCGGAAGATGTTTTTCGATAAATATTTTCTATGCACCCTCCGTCTTAAGATGGAAAGGGACTTCCTTTCCCTCAAGAATATGGAGGAAGAATCTATGGGAACGTACGAGGAAAACATCACAAGGCTTGCACGATACGCTTCTGGCTTTGTCGTTACCCCTGAATGCAAGGTTGACCGCTTCTTTGGTGGGCTGAAGCATAGTTTGCAGAAAGCATTAGCGATCTGTGGCTTCGACAGTTATGAAGAAAATGTCCGATGTGCCCTCAAGGTTGAAATGGAGATCGGAGAATCACAGGGGTATCATGGGGAAAAGAAGCGTAAGGTGGACTTCAATGCTGGTGGTCTGATGGATAAATCCAATGGCACTAAGAAGTTCCAGCACCCCACTTTCAAAAAGTATGGAAAGAAGAACCATGGAAATTTCCTTAAGGGGATGAGAAAATGCTTCAGGTGTAGAAGAGAAGGGCACCTAGCTATTAAATGTCGGCAAGAAGGACCCGCAACTACGATAGAGGAGAGGAACGCTCCGTTCGAACCACAACGCGTTGTTCCATGCTACAAATGCAAAGAACTGGGTCATTTTGAAAATCAGTTCCCTAATCCAAGGGTTTTCGGAGGCAACCAACAACCTCCAAGACAGCAAGGAAGATCTTTTTCCATCACTTCTGCCGAAGTGAACCCCGAAAATTAAGTGGTGACAGGTACGCTAGTTACTCATTCATGAATAGCAAATGTACTTTTTGATTCAGGTTTTATGCATTCTTTTATATCTCAAAAGTTTAGTAGAACAATCCCAGCACCACCACAAATCATGGAAGTAAAGATGTCGGTGAGTAAGGAAAATGGGGAAATCAATGCATCCCATGAGTATAAGTCCTCCCCTGTTATAATCTGTGGATTTAATTTCCCGTCGAACCTCATAATACTCCCTCTGGTGGAATTTGATGCAATTCTTGGCAAGGATTGTCTTCCCTTATACAGAGCCAACATAAATTGTCGGGAGAGGGAAATCACACTCCATATGGAGGATTGACCCCTGATTATTTACAAGTGTCAGGAGGAAGATGAATCTCCTTTAGCTCCATCATCTCAATCATGGATATTACTTCCTCATGAGAATGCATATCTGGCTCAGATGATTGAGTCCATGGAAGAAACCACCCTTGAAGAAATGCCTATTGTGAGGGAATCCGCGGAAGTGTTTCCCGAGGAACTACCTGGTCTTCCTCCAAGAAGATATATTGAGTTATCAATTGAACTTATACCTGGGGCGCTACCAATATCCAAGACTCCATATAGAATGGCTATTGTTGAGCTCGAAGAGCTGAAGAAACAACTACAAGAGAATCTGGATAAAGGGTTTATACGCCCAAGTGCATCACCATGGGGTGCACCAGTCCTCTTCATCAAGAAGAAGGATGGGTCAATGCGTCTTTGCATTGATTATCATGAACTTAAAAAAATCATGATAAAGAACAAGTATCCACTCCCAAGAATCGATGACTTGTTTGATCAGCTGCGTGGAGCACAATACTTCTCCAAGGTGGACTTGCGGTCAGGATATTATCAAGTAAGGGTGAACAAGGAAGATATCCCCAAGACTACTTTTCGTACAAGGTATGGGCACTATGAATTCATAGTAATGCCTTTCGGACTCACCAATGATCCATAAATATTCATGGACTTGATGAATAGAGTCTTTAGAGATTACCTTGACAAATTTGTGGTAGTCTTTATAGATGATATTCTAATATACTCCAAAACCAAGGAGGACCATGAGGAGCATTTAAAAACTGTACTATAGACTTTGCGCAAGGAGAAGCTCTATGAAAAGTACATCAAGTGTGAGTTTTGGTTGAAGGAAGTCTCATTCTTGGGCCATATCATCACATGAAATTGGATATCTGTGGACCCCTCCAAAACAGATGCAGTTGAGGGATGGATGAGGCCAACATCGGTAACTGATATCCGTAGCTTCTTGGGTTTAGCTGGATATTATCGACGATTTGTGAGAAATTTCTCACGATTGTGCAACCCTCATACCAACCTAACTTGAATGGGAGTAAAGATTTATTAGAGTGATGAATGAAAAGAAAGCTTCAAGGAGTTGAAAAGGAGGCTTATCACTGCACCTATACTCACTTTACCCAAAAGTGGGGAGCTCTTTGTGGTATTTAGTGATGCTTCGAAGAAGGGATTAGGATGTGTGCTGATGCAGAATGATAAAGTGATATCCTATGCCTCAAGGTAGTTGAAAATCCATGAGCGAAATTATCCAACACATGATCTGGAGTTGGCATCGGTGATCTTTGCCTTGAAAATATGGCACATTATCTCTATGGAGAGAAATGTGAGATATATTCTGACCACAAGAGTCTTAAATATATATTCACATAGAAAGAGCTTAATATGTTCCAGAGAAGATGGATAGAACTCATCAAGGATTATGACTGTTCAATACATTACCACCCTGGGAAAGCGAACAAGGTGGCCGATGCCCTAAGTAGAAAGGATCTAGCTATTATATAAATGATGAAAATTGAGAAGGATCCAATCTTCTTAGACTTGATGAAGATGGACGTGGGAATCATAAAGAAGGGAACATCATCAATCCATTCACAAATGATTTCTCAAACATATCTTTTGGAACGGATAAAGGATTCTCAAAAGGATGATGTGGGAATTCAAGAAAAAGTGGAAGCTATCAAAAGGGGTAAATCCTCGGAGTTTAATGTTAATGAAGAAGGAACTGTGCGGTTTGGGAAAAGACTATGTGTTCCATCAAGTCCGGAGCTGAAGAAGGAACTTTTGGATGATGCACATAGTTCAAATTTCTCTATTCACCTAGGGAGCACAAAGATGTATCGAGATCTCCGAGAAAACTTTTGGTGGGATAACATGAAGAAGGAGATCTCCGAATATATATCAAAGTGCCTGGTGTGTCAGCAAGTGAATGTAGAAAGGCAGAAGTCTAAGGGGATGATGAAATAATTTCCCATACCAGAATGGAAATTGGAGAACATCACCATGGACTTTTTCACCGGACTTCCAACGACATCCAAAGGCAACAATGCAATCTGGGTTGTTGTGGATCGTCATACAAAGACTGCACACTTCATTGCTGTTCGAGAGGATTTCACTTTGGATCAACTGGCACGGATATATATCAAGGGTGTGGTAAAGCTGCATGGAGTACCACTATCTATTGTGTCTGACCGAGATCCATGATTCACCTCTATGTTTTGGTAGAGTCTACAACATGCTCTGAATACTGAACAGAACATTAGTATGGACTATCATCCTCAAACTGATGTCCAATCCGAGCGGACTATCCAAACACTTGAGTACATGTTGAGAGCATGGTCAATGGACTTTAAAGGAGGATGGGACCAACATATTCCTCTGGTTGAGTTCTCTTATAATAATAGTTTCCACTCGAGCATCCAAATGGCAGAATATGAAGCCCTGTATTGGAAAAGGTGTTGAACACCGACATGTTGGGATGAGGTTGGTGAACGTAAGCTACTTGGACCACAAATGATCGAAGAAACGGTGGAGAAGGTGAAAACCATTCAGCAGCATATCAAGGCAGCCCAAAGTCGACAGAAGAGTTATGCAGATAATCGTCGACGAGACCTTGAGTTTAAAGTCGGAGACATGGTGTTTTTACGCATATCTCCATGGAAGAAGGTCATGAGGTTTGGAAAGAAAGGGAAGTTAAGTCCAAGGTACATAGGCCCCTTTGAGATTCTTGATCGTGTTGGGGTTGTGGCATATCAACTAGCACTTCCACCTACTATGGCCAAGGTGCATGATGTCTTTCATGTATCCCTCTTAAGGAAGTACATACCGGACCCTTCACATGTACTCTCTTCCGAGGTGGTACAATTGGAAGATGATCTTTCTTATGAGGAGCAACCCGTGAAGATCTTATATTGTAGAGAAAAATTTCAACGATATAAGACAATGCCCCTAGTCAAGGTGTTGTGGAGAAACCAAAAGTTTAAAGAATCAACTTGGGAGTCGGAGGATACGATGAAGCTGAGTTACCCACATTTGTTTTAGTGTGGGAAAAGGAAAATTTCGAGGGCGAAATTTCTTAAGGGGGGAATATTGTAACGACCCAAAGTTTCATTAATGAAATTCCCTCTTGATCTAGTTAAATGTCTCTTTTTGAAAAATGTTTTCATAAGATGTCAACTTCTTTTGTTTTATGATATGATTTATGACTGTTACTTTTATAGCCGTTGAACAGTGATCACATGAGTAGTATAAATATATGGCTTTAATGAACCCAATTTTACTCAGACAAAGGAAGCGATGGCCTCATCTAGTAGAATTGCCCCATAAGAAGCCCATTTGTCGGAGATCGGAAAAGAGGTGGCATCTTTGGGCTTCGCCATTGACTAAGCCCAAGCTGAGCTTCATTATGTCAAGCTTGAACGGGACCATCTACGGTAAAAGTGGAAGTTGATAGAGATTACCACTCGAGCGATGTTATCCGAGCCGCCCCAAGAGTCTGTCACCATCGCACACCTTACCCTTAGGTCTTATGCAGCTATTTTAAAGGGTTATGTAACAAATAATTAGTAATATGTTCATGTATATTATTTTTGTATATAATAATGAATATAATTTCTAGTCATTTTTGATACTTTGTAAATATATTTTAAAGTACAAATGGTGGTTTTAGTTAGTATTTAATTAAGAGTTATATTTTATAAAATTAAAGTATTTTTGAATTAAATAATATTTTAATAAAATATTATTATTAATATTAAATTATTTTTTATTAAATATAAATGATCTTATAATTTTATGAATGCAATTAAAATTTTTATTAAGGTTTGAAAGCCATTTCTGTCCAAACCCGTGATTTTTTTTATAAATGACGGTTTTTATTTTAAAAGTGAAAATTCACATATTTAGAAAATTACTTAGATAAAATAAATATTATTTTTGAAATCAGGACGTCAAAATTATCCAACGGGGAATTTTTCATAATTTTCGGAGACAGTCATATTTTTGGGTAAAAATTAAATACCATTGAAATATATAATGTGTTTTATGACATCATAATGACCCAATGGTGATGTAATGAAATACCATAATCCTTAATTTCGGCCAATATATGTTTTATCATTAAAATAATGAGGTTTTGGGTTTGTTTTACTTACTTTTAAAAGCATTAATGGAGCCCTCAAGACATATTTAACACTTGCCTTTTTTAAATTAATTTCCATGGGAGTGTGACTCACCTCCACATAAGCAACCCTAATTTTTTAATAGGTTTCGGACCTTGGCCTTTTAAAATATTATTTTCCTCTTTCCTTTTCCAGAAACCATTGGCAAATACCATGGGATGGTTTGTGCTTTGGATTATTTTAATATAAAGGGTCCCAAACCTAAATAATAAAGAATTCTCTCACCTTTCCTATATAAACCCACCCAAGCTCCAACTTTCTCCTCACTCAAAGCCCTTGGAGTTCATCCAACCTCTGCCCTACTCTCTATTTAATCCTCTCAAGGTGCCCCAAGCTCCCAAGAAGCCTCTCACAATCCTCTCTCTAGCCTTTGGGAGCACACTTCCAAGTAAGGGTTTTTTCTTCCTTTCTCATTTTTGTCAATTTTCGTTAAGTTGTATTGCCCTTTTAATTTCAATTATGAATGTTGGGGTATGGTTTCGCACCTCCCCCATACTTACCTATTATTGTTTTAATGATGGGACAACCCTTTTTCTCTCGTTAAATGCCTCCCATGTACACCCGTTACTATGCTGAAATTCTGAAAGGAACTTCTCTCTCTTCTATTACATTCAAGCAATACTTTTGTATCATGATTCTAAATTCCATTTCAATTGTTGGGTCATGTATATATATGACCTACTTAATGTCCATCACATGTAAATATGATGAGGAACCCTTTTCTCTCTCATCAACCTTTTTTATGAATTCTTATGTCAGGCCGTTACGCTGCCGAAATCGCACCGATTTTCTAAGCCAATGTCATTGTGTAGTGAATACCATGACCAATTCTCCATCAAGGGTATTCACATTTATGCACATTTACTTATTTATTGTAAAGTTTCATGTATGAATTCCACATTCCTTTATCGTGTAATAAATTATTATATTTTATGAATCCATGTTTTATGATCTATGTGGCACACTTATGCATGAAATGAAATGTTTAAGAAGGGTGCACCCTTATAGCGCTCCAATGCATTGGGTAAAGTATAGTATCATGATACGTTATGTGTAATGAGTGTTGAATCATGCTAATTCAAGTGAAACGAGGGTTTACTCGTGCTTCAAGTGCAATGAGGGTTTACTCATGCTCCATGTGCAATGTGCCTTGGCTCATGCTAATTCAATGTTAAGTGTTGTTGCCACATTTCCATGTTATGATTATCATGCTTTATCATGACTTTATGTTCATGTTACTCTTATGCTCTATTGATGTTCCTATTGCCTAACATGTATTTCACTCCTCATGTTATTCATTGTGTACTCCCTTACTGGGCTTTATATCTCACCATTTACTTATGCATGTCCTCAGGTTATCCCATGCAATGCTAAGTACGAAGGAATGTAGTGGTCATGTAAAGGAAGTTTTCAATAAAGATGTTGTATTTCAAGTTTAAAGTTTTTATGTAATGATCCTAATCCCCAAATACACTAAACCTCTTGATCTTCATTGTTGTATCAAGTGATGTTTTATGTAATAAAGCATGTTAAAGTTATAATAAAAAGGAGGGTTGTCATATTAGTACTCTCAAAAGGTAATTTTATTTAAATACTATATGCTTTAATTCATTTAGGGTTCATTTTTGATTTGGGTTGAGAGTAAGGATGTTTTTTTAAGATTTGGATGGATTTAGTGGAAAAATTTGGAGGGTTTGTCTTATATAAAGCACTGATTACCCAATGGATTCATACTAGGTACCTAATGGGCCTATAAGTGTTTATGTGGATCTATAAAGGTCATTGGGTACCCAATGTCTTAATATCATAAATCTAGTAGATTGTAATATAATTTACTTTAATAATGGAAATTTTAATCATTTCAATCACTAATTTAATTACTATATATATTAGGAATCGTGATATCACTCCAAATTACATTATTTTTTTACTTTTTTATAATATATTCCCCCAATTCAGTTTTTTGTATTTTCTAAAATCTATATTATGGTTTATTGGTAGCTAAACATTTGAAAATAAAAATAAGACAACATAGAGAATTAAAATTCAAAATTCAATATAGTTATCAACCAAATACACCAATCCAAAAAATGAAATAACACATAGATCCCATAACTACCAAAACACATCATACCGTGAGATCCTAAGCCATTATAAATCTATTATATCAAGGTATGAAAAGATGATTCCACAAGATTTAATCGTCCATGTTATATTTATAATCCTCTTCTATGAGCCATCATTTCCTAAGACATGATCCATGATATCATCAGGCCATGTGATCCTAAGCCATGAGCCTTCTTTTTTATTGAGGGTTGTCATGTTGATCCATCATTTCCTCTTTTAACTCTTTTCTGTGGTAAGGTTTTAGAACATTTTAATTACCTCATTCGTTATTTTATTTTATAATAGTAATTGTAATATCTATTATCCCTAATGTTGGGTCGTTTTTAATTTTCTAATCATGCAGATTTCTTTTTGGTGAGTAGTTACGATGGCCCTACCTATACGAATCTAAGATGAGCATATAGTATCACCTTCTAAACTCATTTTCCTTGAATCTATGTAGTGTTTAACTAATTTTAATTGGTTGATAAGTGGAAAATTTGGAATTTTTTGGCCTCTTAACTCTTTTAAGGACTCTAAACATATCATCTATACTTTTTTTGGCAGACATATCCCATCCTCATCTCGTACCCATAGAGTGTTTTCTTTTAAATATTCCAGGTCCAAGTGAAATAATTTAAAATTATGGGGTTTCAACTAAAAATGTATTTTTATAATTTTATATATATAAAGATAACTGTAAATACTTACAATGGGTTCTATTAGTTTATTATTTTTACACGTTGTTCCTGTGATCTTGTGTTCCCTGTTATGATTTACTTAGTATGCCTATTATCACATGAATCTTTTATGAAGTATAATAGAAGTAATGTTTTTTAATTTATAGTTGTCCATGGGTGTTTAAAGTTATTATTTATAAATTTAATGTGCATTATTTTCTTATTATGTTATGGATAATTTTTATACACATTATTTGACATACTAAACTTCTTAAATGTGTATGTATAATGAGGTATGATCTTGATTTGTAGAAATTTTCTATACATGATTTATATTTTAGAAATGCATTGAGTCTTAACTTGTTAAACTAGAAGATGGATGATATGGGATAAGAACTCCCTAACTCAATATGCCAAATCCCCTTTTCTGTGGGACAAGTTTCATGATTTTGAAAATTAGTTTGACCAAATATATACCATATGATATAGGTTTATAGGATCCCAATTTATTTATTTAAATATACCCATATATGTGGGTTATTATCAGTTAAATTTTATGAAAATAAATGGGTATTATAATGCCTACTATATGGGATATCTCATTGTGTCATCTCAGATCTGTAGCCGATGCTCAAAGTTGATATGCTGTTATAGAAACTCCCTTTATATACAGTTACTTTCCAATGTAAATGAATACAACTAAACTCATTTTCATGCTCTATTTTTTAGGAATACACCATTACACCGGATTTTCATTATTATTTAAATACACTCATATTTATTAAATTTTTTTAGGGGTGGGGTGGTGAGGGCATATAGAGTTGATATACTCACACTCTGAATGACCCCCTTTTGAGATGTGCGAAAACACTTTTATCCATGATCTACATATGATAAAGGCACCCAAATAGGGAGTCTTTACACATTAGAGGAATAATGGTTTGGGAGAATCCTCATTAGTGCCTAAAAAATATATTATAGATTTAACGTAGTATATCCTTGGTAATTTTACTGAGGATTCACTCCAGGTAGTACTATTTTGAGTCTTTATACTTCGTATGGACCACCCTTCAATATACATTTTTTTTCTAGAAATGGTCTGATTTACTTTGTATAAAACTAGAATTTTTTTAAAGATTTTGTGTATTATAAGGATACATATTTTATGGTTTCAACTATATACATGTCTCTAATTTATACACAATTTATTAGAAGTTAACTATATTATTGAGAATTCAAGATAGAGTTGGGTCATGCCACATTTAATAATGTAACCGAGTTAGTTTTTTCTATATCTAGAGGTGGGGACCTCCTTGTAGATTAGAAATAATAGAACCCTGGTTCTATGAAAGCCTATGGAAATTGAGAGGTGTTCCTAAGATATTATGAAATCATAGATATTTTTTTATTCAAATATTAGGTTCACAGTCATTATAGATTGGTATTAGAGAAACCATGGTCTCTTAGGTATGGGTATTGAGATTTTTTAGGGTGATAGGATCATTGGTAATTGATAACTAACCTACAAATAAGCATGTACAATATAAAGTTATTAATAGTGAAAAGTTTTTTTGTATTATTAATGTAATGAGGATAAGTATGGGGATACTCCAATCCTATTTGATTCATTTAATGTGTTGGGGTTTTTTATAAGAAAAAAGTATTGATTTTAAATTCTACTTTACTATAGAGTATTACACCCTAAATACCACCTTTGTATAAGTAGGTAGGGGAAGATGATAATTGTCTTACGGTTTGACCTCTAGTTGAACCATGTAACTTGAAGGGGATAACTCATTTAATTTAAGTAAATAATCAAAGATAACTACGAAATGATACCACAACTTCTAAATCATTTGTGAATTATTAGATTCACTATCCCTTCATAATTAATGGTGTATTATCTCATTGAGTATTTGAAGAGTATATTAACCATCTCAACCACATCTTTTAAAGAATTAAAATAACGGAGCATCTTCGTGTTTTCCTAGAAACCTTTATGATAGAAGGGGTGGCACATCAATGGCAGGATATGATGAATGAGGATAAGAAATAGTTGGGAATCACTTGGAATTATATTTAAGATATATTACTTGTAAAATTTTATCTATATACGTAAAACCCCACAATTTTATTAAATACAATTCTCAAAATAAAAATCATGTTGAGTAGCTTGTCTTATGTGAAATAATAAATTTAAACTATGATACTATAAAATAAAATTATTAAAAATGAATGATATATTATATCTATTAAATTGGTCTGTGTCAATAATAATTAACCATATTAAAAAAACTTTTAAAAATTTATAATAAAACAATGGTCATTTTATGCTCGAGAATACAATTTTTTCTAAAAATATGATTTTTCTGCATTAAGTGTGCTAATATAATAATTATTTTTTCTCACCCATGAAAATTTACATAGTAAAATTTATTTCTATCTATAGAAAAAAATTATATAAAAAGAAATAAAAACCATATTTCACATACAAATAAGATTACTAGAATTAAAAGAAATTTCTATGATAATGATATAACTATTATTTTCAATGATTTAGTTTTTTAACACCATGTAATTTTTATATAATAAATTGAATTGTCCTATTTTATATTATGATTGAGATTTTATGTTTATAAATATATAAAATTACATTATCTCTATTTAATTATTAAATACTTTTATAAAATAATTATAACACTTAATGGTTTAAAAATTATTTTTCTACAAAAATAGATTTTTCTATATATAATGTGTTTTAATTTAAAATTTAATTTTTTCATATTTAGAAATTGAATGTTATTAAATATAGGATAAATTTAGGTTCATAAAACCCAAATTTTCTAATATTGGTCAATATTATATTTTCATTAAATCATAAATTACTTCGTAAAAAAAGCAACTTACCACTGCAAAAAGAAAAATGGTAAAGTATACAAATATATTGGTAAAATAATAAAAAGAATGTTTCAAACATTTAAGAAAATACATGGTATATAATTTCCCTACCCAAAACACTATCCACTCAATTATTTACAAATTTTTTTCTTTTCACCTTTGAGTAGTGTCATGAAATCATTGAGATGTAATGGGTATTAAAAAATGCACCATTTCCCCCACATAAAAAAGAAGATCACTTTCACCCATTCAATGATATACTAACCCTGTTAATTTTTTTGAAAAAATATTCCAAATTTATATACCCTATAATTCAATTTCACTTACATAATCCCATGACATTAGAAATTATCCTAATCAATTCATTTCAATTATGAGTTTCAAAATAATGTCTAAGCACTCCACATGAGTAATAGTTTCTACTTAAGCATTTTCTTATTAATTTTCTTCTTAAAAATATAATTTATCAATGAATTTATTATAAAATTTGTATAATTAAAATTATTAAATGTTTTTATTCTAATGTAATATCACTTTTCTTCTTTTCTAAAAAACTATTTTAAAAATGAAAACGTCGTCATGCGTGTTTCGAAGTTACCACTACCATGAACTACACGTTCTATTTTTCATAAACCATTTACATGATAGTTATAAATTGATATTTAATGAATAAATAATATATTTATGAAATTATAATAACTATAAAATTAAAAATTATTTTCCATTATATCTTCCACCCATTCATTGAAAAAATACAACGTCACCCTTGTGTATGTGCGAGCAACCATCTCCATAGAGTGAGGCATTTGATTTTCCATTTCCACCTAACATGGATGAATTTAAAAATTCATCTAATGTATACAAAATATTTTTATGATTCTATTAATATTTTTTAATGACAATATTTTACATTATTTATTTTATATCAATAATAAACAATCATAGTAAACCTGACTATGTAAAAAAAACTTATCGATGATCCTTTTCTAATTGGAGACCGTTTTAGAGACATATGGATATTTATAATTTTTTAAAGTAATAAAAAATTAAATAAAACTATAAAATTATTTATATTATAAATAAATTTTTAAAAACATTATTTCATGTTCCACATTCTGAAAGAATTATAAAACAATTTATCGGACAACCTTAATTAACCAACATTATCAAATACTATATAGTTAATTAATAACACATTGTAATAGATATAAATTAACATATACAGTATAAAAGAATAATTATGTTAAGAATGTTTCAATATATTTAATTTTATTTTTAAGGAGTTTATGTTTATGAGAATAATTAATTAGGATGAGGGGTGTGGGATCTTCGAAATGACATTACGTTTGAGTTAAAAGATCTCTCTCTTTTTTTTCTCCCCTTTAAAATATATTATTCTATTGATTTAATCAATATTATATATATACATCCATTACATATATATAAGTTCAATTTAGTTCTATATGGATATTAAATGTTTTATATTTTTTTATGAATTTACACATTTATATAAACTTGACTTAAGAGAAATTTATGATTTCTTATTTCAGGACATGTGTCACATCGATAAAATGATTTTAATAATGAATATATTATAAAAACACTAATATATATATATAAACTTTTTGATTTAATATTTTTAATGGATAATAATAATACCTTTCATTCCTATAAATAAATGTTTCTAATTTTGTGAAGCATCACCTATGCGGTATGTATTTATTATTACATTTCCTTGATCCTTTTCATGAGTTTTCCTACATTGGAACTAAATGTTCCAAACCTATATTTATTTATTAAATTATGAACATACAATATGATTTAATAAATTATTATCTTAGGAATACTTATCATATATCATTTAATATTTTTTTGAGATAATATTATGAAACCAACTTCTTTTTATTGGTATTATCATAATTACACTTTATGTATGGGTTTTTCCTCATGAAGCTCATGTATTAATGTTCATATTTTAATTTTAATTATTCAAAGAGTGGTCCTGTTATTATATGTCCCCCAACACATTTGGTAAATCATTACATCTCAAGAGATAATATGACTGGGAATGGGGCATAAACACAATCCACCATGGTACTTCATACACCATGTCTATGGGAATATAGAGTGAACCTAATACACAATTGGACTCTATCAACTATTATAGTCTTATTGGTGATCCTGGACATAGGATTATGAAGCGAGGTTTTATACTTTTTTCACAAATTTTTGATTTTATAATATTTTTATATAATTTCCTTATTCCATGTTCCCATACGTATGGTAATTAACTTTTTAGGATTTCATGTTACACCTATAATCTCACATTTTATGATTTTTTATCATTTTTATTGCCTTACAAGGATTTCATGATCACACTTTTACTTATGTATTTTTACTGGGGTATCATAAAAAATTTTAGAAGACCTGTGGGAGTTAATAACACTATTTATATTTTTAAATAATGTTTATGTAATTTATATTTAATATTATTTACCTATGTTTCTAATTTCCCAATACACTATATGTCTCAATACTTGTATTTTTTTTATGGAATACAATGTTATAAATCATTATATAATATGTTTTTAAGCCTTAAGTGACTTTAGTTGGTATCAAATCATGGTCTAGTTATTTTTTGGATTAGGATTAGATAAAAATAGTGGAAATCCTTGGGATAAATCATTGTATTGAATACCATTATGAAATTTTTGAAAAACATTGATTATTTGGTTTTCTAAGAAATTATATTCTTATCTTGAAACTAGAATGTTTATGAATCCATGAGAAATATTCACCTATGTGTAATCACCCTAAAAATGTTGGGTGAGTATTAACTCAATATCCACTTGGTTCATGATGAATGAGACTAAGACTACACACCTAACCATAAACTCCAAGGGGATATGCTTTGGATAATTTATATGCTCTTTAAAAAACATTATAAAAGGATTTGAATATAATGTTAGGTTATATATAATTTTAGGAAATAGACTATGAAAATATTATATTAAGACCTATAAATTCATAGAGATGTTATCTACGTCATCTATGGGTTATGAATTCAATGTTAATAGATACTATTTTATGGTATCTCAAATATAACATTATTTTATTTTATGAAATTTTTGGAAATAGGTGGAACCCTACCAAAATTTTTTTATTGGAAAATGTTATGATTTACCTAATTAAATGATGAACATAATAGGAGTAGGAGTCAAAAAATTGATGCCATTACTAGAATAACTAACTCAATTTATGATTAATAATTTAAATCACATATAATTCCTTCAGAGGGAGAAAGTTTAAGGTTATCTTTTTATGTGAAAAATACCTACAACATTTAGAGAATATTATGATACCATACTAATTGAATAATATATTAACTCTGTTTAAAAGATATTATATTCCCTTTAATTATATACAATAGAGAATGTTTCAATGTCCATTTATCATCTTAATGTATAAAAAACTAGTGCTGGACACTGATAAAGAATAACTTACCCAAGGAAGACATAAAATATTTGGAGTGGGTTCAATTCAAGAAGATATTTATCCATCGATATTTTCCTATCACTCTCCATATTAACAAATTTGAGGTAGTTAATTGTAATCAATAAAAAAAAGGATGAATCTATAAATTATTATAAGGATAATTTTACAAGGCTAAAAATTCATGCCTCCTATTTTAAGATTAACCCCAAAAGTAAAATCGATGAATTATTTTATGGGATAAAGCTGAATCTACTAAGATATTAGAAAATTCATGGCTTTGAAAACTATGAGGAATTTGTACAATGTTCCCTCAATGTAAAAATTAAGAGTGGTGATCTTAATTATTCTTAGGTTAATGGATATATGAAGTGGATAATGAAGTTTAATTCATGGGAATCATTAGTTAAATTTCATGATGGAAAGAAGATAAAACATCCCACATATAAATAGTATAGGATTAGTGATCACAGATAGCATATCAAGGGGATTAGAAAATTTTTCATGTATGGAATATTGGGAATTAAGTCTCATTAATGTAAAAGTGAGAAAAATAATACTACCAATAGGATGGATGGAAAGAATGTATCGATAAATCCTCCAACCATGATCTAATGTTTCAACTTCAAGGAACATAAACACCATGTATAATAATGCACTAGGACAAGGGTTGTCAATGATAACCAAAGAAAACAAACTCGATGGATAAGAGAGTATGGGTGAGATTTAACTATTACTACAACTAAGGTGGATCATGAATAAAACATAGTGATAGGTACACTAGTTATTCATTAAATATTAAGGAAAATGCAATTTTATTCTTGTTCTACACATTCTTTTTTATCAATCAAGTTTATTATATCCATTCATGATCCACTAAAAAATATAGAGTTTTTAATTTCAATTAAAACATACAATGGATGAATTTATTCACCTAATGTATATAAATCCACCATAGTAATCTTTGTGGGATGAATATCCTAGAAAAACTCACCATAGTTTCAATATTGAAATTTTATACTATAATAGGAATGGATTGTTTATTTCTATTTAAATCCCACATCAACTTTTAGAAGATGAAAATAACCTTCTATATCCAAAATTCCCTCTAATCCAATACAAGTTTTAGGAGGATGATGAATCACATTATTAATATTATTAAAAAAGGATATTAGTTACCTATGAGTAAGTATATATTGCTTAATAATTTTATATAATGTTTAGGAATAGTCTTAAAGACATTCCCTTTATAATGGAATATACTGATGTATTCCCTAAAGAGTTTCCTTATCTTCCTCTTAATTGATAGGTTTATTTCTCAATTGAGATTATAATTGGATACCAATTGATATACAATACTTCTTATAGAATGGATTTTTTTGAATTAAGGGAATTAAAGAAGAAGCATTAAGAGAATCTGGATATATGATTTTTGTGCCCAGGTGCCCACCCTAATGTGAAAGATCCCTGTTTTTAATAAATATAAGGATGGATCAATAAATATTATCATCGATTATCAAAAACCTTATAAAATAATTATCAATGATAATTATCCACTACCCCATATTGATGATATGTTTTATAAAATTAAAGGTGTCATTAATTCTAAATGATTAAACTTTGATTTTGGTATCATTAGTTAACTATCAAAAGGGAGGATATTTCCCAGACTAATTTCTGTATGTGGCATGGACACTATGAATTTACAGTGATTCGATTTGGGATTAAAAATTATGCCACCATATTTATGGATTTAATTAAAATAGTTATTAGAGGATACCTTGATCAATTTTTGATTTTATTCATATATGATATTCTCATATATTCTAAGAGAAAGGAAGAGAATGGGGACCTTTTTGAGATTGCATTAAAAACTGTAATAAAGGATAAACTGTATACCAAGTTAACAAGGGATTATTATAGCTACAAAAATTATCATTTTGAGGCAATGTTATCACCATCATGGGTATATTTATGGACTCATCAAAGAAATAAGTATTAAATATTAGCTGATACCAACCTTTAGGATAGAGATTCAGAGTTTTATTGGGTTGGATAGATACTAAGGGAATTTTGTGAGAAATTTATCTTGATTTCTCAATCCTATAACATAGTTGAAATAGAAGATATTGAAGTTTATATACACTACAAAATGTGTTGAAATCATTCTTCTTCTTATGAAGTGACAAATCACTATACTTGTACATACATTACACTATATTGTAGAATGTTTTTTAATATATGATTATTATTCCTTAATGGTTTTGGGGTGAATTATTATACATAATAAAAAGTTATTTTCCAGTGAATCACGTTAATTATTGACTCAAGAGAAAAACTAACCAATGAATGATCTTGATTTAAATAAAGTAGTCTTTGTGTTGAAAATTTGTAAATATCAACTATACAGTGAATAATGCAATATTTATACTAACCATATGATCTTAAAGTATATATCCACACAAAAAGTGATGAATTTAAACAAAATTAGGTGATTAGAAGTGAGTAGAGATTGTGATTTATTACTACACTACCCCATTGGGAAAGAAAATGAGGTGGCTGATGCTCTTAACAGGATTGATCATGTGACCTTATCTGAGATGAGCACTTAAAAATATTTAATTCTCATGCATATTCAGATGAGAAATCTTTATTTCATAATCTTAGGTAATTAATCCCACATATTTTAAATGATAGATCAAACATCCATTTATGTAAGGTTAAATGAGTCACAAAATGATGACATGGACATAAAAAAATGGTATCTATTATTCTAGAGTTCAACATTGATAAATAAAAATTTATTTGTTTTGGAACCTAGATATACCTCCCATATAAACAAGAACTAAATATGAAACATTTGGATGATGCATATAGCTGATCCATCCATATTCGTCCAGGAAGCATGAAGATGTATAGAGATATAAGGAAATTTTTTTTGTGGTATAACATGAAGATGTAGATTGTATAATCTCAATTTGCGGTATGATATAAAGATAAGGCTAAATGATAGAACTCTATACATCGTCACACTTCACAGATTAATAAAGAATGATAAGCTAAATGCATCATCCAAATGTTTTTTATTCAGTTCTAGTTTTTATAAGAGATATATTAAATTTTATATAAGGGGAATGTGAAATAATTTTTCACACCTATAGGGATGTTGGAAATAATTTCCATGTATTTTGTAGTAGGGATACCCAAGAAATATAAAGGGTATATAACTTCTAGGATGTAGTTGAAAAAATTTACATGTCATGTAATATTTATATCTTGACTGTCTCACCAATATACCTATAAGGTAAGTGATGAAGCTTTATGGAGTACCACTTATTATTGTATATGATTGATATATAATTTATACCTAAATGTTTGGGAAATTTCTTTAGAAATAATTGAAGAAAAAACCGAGTTTTATAACTTCTGATCACCCTGAAAATAATCTTCAGTATGAAGCAACCATTAAAACTCTTGAGGATATGATGATTTATTTTTTAATGAGTTTTCGAAGATATTGGGAGAAAAACAATTTCCTATAGTGTTATCATATAAAAATAGTTCCCATTTTATCATTCAAATGGAACCATATAAGGCTTTATACATGAATAGATGTGTGAATCTAATGTGATTGGATGATGTAAATAGAAATGAAGCTGATTGGCCCTGACATTCTCTAATAAATGATAATAATGGTTAAAGACAATTAGTGACATAGAAAAATGAAAAAAATTCAATTTATTATTGACGTGGATAATCAAATATGAAACCTATAATTTGAGGTTTCTATTAAGGTGTTCCTCCAGATACCTCCTTGGAAGTGGAATTTTACATTTGAGAAGAATGTGATGTCTAACCATATGTATATTGGTCCGTTCAAGATCCTTGATTATGTCTAGGTTGTAGATAATCTCATAAAAATCACTCTAGGCCTCTATCATGTACATGATATATTTCTTGTATCACTTTTTTGAAAGTTCATACCAAATCTATTACTTATACAGAACTTATAATGTATGATATGAGAATATGATCTCTCATATGATGAAAAACTAGTGTAAATCCAAGATTAAATTGACAATGTATTACCGAACAAGATCAATCATTTGGACAATGTTTTATAGAAGAATGATAAGTTCTAGGAAGTTACTTGGGAACCTGAATATGTAGGGAGATAAAAGTATACTCTCTTGATTTATACCCATTAAAAAAATTTCAAGGATGAAAAAATTTTAAGGGTGTAGAAAATAAAAACCCATAATTTAAGTAAATGCACTTCCAATTATAAAAATAACGCTGAGTAGTTTATCTTACATGAAAAAATAATCTTAAATTATGATTTTATAATATAAAATTATTTAAAATTAAAATTGTATTATATATATTTAATTTTTAGATGTGAGTAAGAAGTATCCTCCTTAAAAATTATGTAAAATGGTATAATAAAACAAAACCATTTTATGGTTTAAAATATAATTTTAATAAAAATGGTTTTTATGCATTAATTAAGCTAGTATGAAAATTAATTTTTCTCACCAATAAATCATTATTTAGTAAAATGGATTTCATATGTACAGGTAAAAATTATATAAAAAGAATCATTACATTTCTGGGTATAAAAGCAATATTACATGGGTTAATGATAATTACTATGATAATGTTAAAACTATTATTTAAAAATAATTATTTTATTAATGTTGTTTAATTTTTATTTAATAAATTATATTGAAATATTTTATAAAATGGATCTGATATTATGTTTACACACACATAATCAAATATAATGGATAGGAAAATATCTTGCTTCAATTTTATTTCTATGCTTTCTAGATGAGGAAAATATGAATCACTTGT
Source organism: Viscum album (assembly GCA_963277665.1). Classification (NCBI taxonomy): domain Eukaryota; kingdom Viridiplantae; phylum Streptophyta; class Magnoliopsida; order Santalales; family Viscaceae; genus Viscum; species Viscum album. The sequence continues at coordinate 1,218,854,640 of OY728131.1, read as the reverse complement.
GCGTGGACTATAGGTATGCTCGATAGTTGTAGAATTATGTTAGTAACATGTTCAATGTAAAAATATATACAACATTGAACCTAAAACATTTCTTGAAATATATGAATATATTTATTGAATAGTAATGTTTTCAACATATTTTTATGATCCATTGCATATATTTTTTCCTTGATATAGACAACACAAAACACTCATGTTTTTAGCAATAAAATACTTAACTTCCCCGATGGTGCTGTCATGGTTTACATGGAGCTTAATGCTAAAACAAACACTCTATTGGGTGTAATAAACAATAACATGAATTATATTAATATTCTCATAATGTTGGGTATATATAGAAGACATAATAACCCACTTAAACTAAAATATGTTCACTGGATTCCACCAATTTCTTGTTGTATGAATGTCAATGTGGATGGAGTAGTAGTGGGAGCAGTGGGGCCATTAGGTTGTGTAGGTTTTTTCTCAAACGTTATGTATTTGTAAAAGGGTAATTTCATAATTATATTGGTATTTTTGTGGCATATGAGAATAAACTATGGGTGATGATTTATGCCCTTAAACATTCCATTTTTTGTAATTAGATTTCATCATGGGTTGAATCTGATCTTGAATATGCTATCAAGACTTTAAAAGAGAGGACCAAGAATGTTTCCTTTTTACTCCTACCTCAATAGAATAAATGTATTGATAAGGTAAATCATATTAATTTTAACATTCTCCATGTTTATTAAGAAGGTATCCTAGTGGAAAATTCACTTTAAAGAGAGTGATTGTGGATATGAGCACGATGTGGTCTTTTAGGACCCCCCAACTTTTGTGCATCGATGGTTGATGCAGATATGAGGGGAAAATTGTACTCCTATCTTAATAAAAATACCTTTAATGAATAAATTTTTTCAATTTAATTTATGTTAATTTTTTTAATGGTTTGGGACAGTGGATCTTTTGGTATAAATTACTTAGTAGATGATACTAGTTACCTAGGTAAAAACCAATATCGTAAGGTCTAAAAATATAAGGGTAGAAGTATCGAGACATGGTTAAAACAAGTATAAAAATTCACATTATAGGATTTATCTACCAAAAACCATCTACATTCAATTATGGGCCACTTATTCTCTTTTGACCATTGAATAGTGTCATATAATCCTAAAGATATTATGGGTATTTACAAAAATTTTATTTTCCTTCACTTATAAAAAGAGATCACTTTCACCAATTCAATGCTACACATAAAGATTTATGTTTATTAAAAAATTGACCAAATTTTATATAATCAAATCAATTTTCACTTATATAAGACCCCTGTCACTATAGGTTTTCTTAGTCCCTTAATTTCCAAGAACAAATTCAAGATAATGTTTTATCCCTCCTCGTGAGTAATACGTACTTCTTAAATGTTATATTTCCAATTATCCACTTAAAAATATAATCTATCCATTAAATTGTGATAAAATTTGAATCATTAATATTATTGAATGTTATTATAATAATATAATATCAATTTTTTACATCCCTTATAAACCATTTGAAAAATAAAGGCATTTTCATGAGTGTGTACGGACTACCGTCTCTCTAAAAAACTGATTCTATTTTTCATAAACTCTTTATATAGATGGTTAAAAATAGTTATTTAATGATCACATATAAAATTTTAAACACAATTATTATTCTAAAATTATAATTTATTTTACATTACACCTTCTCTATATTTGATGACAAATAAGACCATCACCCTAGTGTTCGTGCAGACTACTACCTCTATAGAATAAAAATATCATTTTCCTTTTCTTTAAAACATGGATGAATTTAAAAATGCATATTATGTATTAAAATGATATAAATGAAATTGGTAATATTTTTTAATGATAAAATTTTACATTTATTAGGTGATATTAAAAATAAACATTTATATTAATCTTAACAAATTTAAATGAACTTATTGAGGAAAAATTTGTAATTTTATTTCAATTTAGAGACATATAAAAAGTTATAAATTTTTTTAAAATAATAATATAATAAATAAACCTATAAAATTATAGAGATTTTGAATCCACTTTACAACACTTTTTATTAGGGTCAACATGCCATAATATTTATAGAAAAAATGTATGTACAACCTAATGTAATTGACATGAAAAAGACTATATAAAAAATTAATAACATATTTTAAAAATATTGACCATATATTTTAAAATATATATCAATTAAGATATTAATAATTTTTTATGATCCATTCATTTAATTTCACGTGTTAAGAAAATCATGAAACGAGGTAAGGGTTATTTTGTACCAGTCTCATTCCTTATGATTAATATATTCTATTTATTTTTATTTCTTTAATTAATATTATTCTCATAAATTTAATTCATATTTTTTATGTATGCTCCTTACTTATATATTATTTTTAGTTTACCTTTTCTTTTTTCATAATACATGTTTTATTTTTTCTTTTAAATTTCAATCTTTTAAGTAAACCTCACTTAAGGGAACATTACAATATTTTAGGAAAAATATAACCCCTAATAAATGTTCTTATCCATGATTATATTTTTAAGAAACTATTTTTTTAATAGATAAACCTCATGTTTCTCGTATTGTATAATGTAATATAATAAATCTTTTAGTTCTTTAAGGTCACCTATCTTCATTTGAAAAATAATCAGCTATGAAATTTGTTTTTTATTTTTTTACATCCTCTAAATCATTATTATGAATTTTAATATATTGGAACTCAATTTTCATGACTTATATTGCATTATTAAAATATTTCTATCCAACATGATTTAATTACTTCATATCTTATGAATCATTATAATATAACCTTCAATTATGCTGTGAGATAATATTATTTAACCCACTATTTTCTCATGGATTTTGTTGTTCTTATAAATTATATATAGTTTTTCCCGTAGTGTGGAAAACATATGAATCAAAATATTATGGTTTTCATTAGGTATAGGTTAGTCCTAAAATTATACATCCCTTTAACACATTTGATAAAGATTTATATTACATGAGATCATAAGAAATGGAATGGTTATTGAATTCAATCCATAATTGGACTCTATCCACTATGATTATCAGAATGGAGAGAGAACCTTGTACCCCTAATGACACTATTGGATATGATAGTATTGTTTGTACGCTTAGAATTATTCCAAGGATTTCATGTTTTTTATTTACACATATTTATTATTCCATGATCATATGATATTATTTTTATGCCATGTTCTTTTGTTTATGGCCATTCTATTATTATGATATCTTGTTATGCCTATTGTCTCATATGTTATAAATTATTATCATGTTTATTCCCCTAATGGGATTTCTATCTCACCCTTTTTATTATGTATTTTACTTAGGGATTCATTTTTTATAAGAACAATGGTAATTTACAACAATAAGTTGAGTTTTAATTAATGAACATGTATTTTACGTTTAAGATAACGTACTTATGTGTCAAATCTCCCAATATACCAGATATATCAATCCTTGGATTGTACTTTATGAAAATAAAATTATAAACATTTAAATAAAATGTTTTAATTGATTTGTTTCTTTAATATATCCCCAATCAAGTGAAGGAAAAGAAGTTCAAAAACCATAATCATGATTTGATGTCAGTTATAGTGTACACTATTACCTTTAATAAAATTATCATTTTTACGTTTTATCTGAGTGGTGGTGAATAATATAAGGAATTTAATTTTGAGATTGGGGCTTAAATATCCTCTTCAAACTGAAGTCACTATTTTTAATTTTTCACAATTATCTAGAGTGTTTATGAAATATGTCTATGTGAATAGTGGTTATAAATGATGATTAGGAATGATTGGTCAACTATTTGGTCTAATACAAAGAAAAAAGACTTTAGGTAGTCAAATTCAATAATGAAAGGTGAAAAAATGGTAACTATTACCAGGGAATCTTGGGTGTTGGTGAACCTTCATCACCTAGCGAAATATAATCCTCATTTCAGTTCCATTAGTATAGATAGTCTGGACACATAAATCCATTCTATAATTTTAAGGATAAGTGGTTACACTCTTGTGGAAAGTATAGTAATATTATATGGTTCTATAGATGAGTAATATCTTAAATTATTGGTCACAACACTCAAAATACCTAGGATTCTCTTGTATAGTCAAGAAGGGAATAAATTAGTTGATGTTAAAAACTATTATGAAGGTCTAGTTAGGGTTTCTTTAATTGAAGTCATATCCAATTAGTTGTTGTTCGGTCTGTTGGAGAGTTATTTACATCTTAGGGGTAGTATTAGGATGCATGCCGTATTTTCTAAAAAATAATCACATAGCTTATTCTGAATTTGGGTTTTCTATAATTAGAGGTATTATAATTTTAACTTATACATATGATATGATCTCTTTTAAATTGTATAAGCAAATTCATTTATCCTTGGGAAATTAGATTTACTTTTAGGGCTCAAATAAGAATCCCCACATTTATATATGATCCTAAATAATCCTTTGGGGAAAAGGATAGAGTAGACAAAGATATTCTATCTTGTGCACCAATAGTGGCGTCATTATTGTATCTTGAGAAAGTTAGGCTCCTTAATATGAAAACCCTTGAGGTAATTTTAGTTATAGTATATTTAATATATTTTAAGCATATATTAACTTCTATTATATAACAATATCATTTAAATATGTTGATGGTATTCAATAAAATATCAATGGAGAGTGGGAGCTCTAGGATGGTTGAGAAAAGTATGATCATGTTAATGAATGATTTATAACTATAAATATATCAGATATTTTTTATGGAGTGATTGATTCCAAAACACAAAAAAAAAATCTTGCTTTTTATAGTGGATTTATATCATGATGTCATCCTTGAAGAAATACCAAGACTTATGTTTAATGAAGAAGTTGAATTTATAATCTACTTAGTACTTGGAATGAAATCAATATTTATTATTACATATCATATAGGTCCAAAAAATTGATTGAATTAAATACCCATTTGGAGGAACATGACTCAATAAGGTTCATATGACCACACACCTTCCCTTGTGGAAATACAATTTTTTTAATAAATCCAATTAAATTCTAAGCATATGATTAGAATAATCGAAACTCAACTAGGTCACAATAAATCACTACCGATATCTTCCTAAAATTTATAATATTTTTAATTAATTAAATGTGAAAATATTGTTTTTAAAAATTCACATTTATTAAGGTTACCATAAAATTTATGATTGGATATATGATATTAAGAATACAATATATTGAAACAAACCGGGTAATTTTGAATATAGGGTAAAGTTTTCTGTCTTAAAAATGGCTTCAACTTTGTTAATGGCCTAAATAAATAATGTTTTCATTCATTTTAGGACACCTTCATTGTACTGTCATTGGATGATAACATCATTTAATATATGTCTCATGACAATCATGGTTAAGATATTCATATAATTATATATTCCTTAAAAGAGCATCATCTTTATGGAATTTTATTTAAATGTTCCTTTTTTATGGATATATTAATTCTTTTAGATATATCATATCATAAGTAGGTATTTCATTGAATCCTAGGAAAGTAAATTTGGTGATAATTTGTAAATTCCCAATAAACTCATTTGAGGATTAGATTTCTCTTAGTATTATATTGTATTAATTTTGTATTTTTTACTAATCTTCAAATGATTTTATGATAATGACATATTTAGTTGATAAGGGATTTAAATTCATTGGGCAATATCAATGTGAATAATGATTTTAATATTTTAGAAATTAGATATCCTCAACTCATATTCTTTTCTACGTTGACCAAGTTAGGTATTTTAGGTATATTTTGAGGTATATTTTGTGGCCATTGGATCTGTAGTTATATAGGATCACCGAGTAGTATATTATGGTTCTAGACAATTTTCTCCTCACTAATAGAACTATATTACACATGACCACGAATTAGATACTATTTTTCACTTACTAAAGCGCTAGATAAACTAACAATAAAAAAAGATTTTTATTATGTTGTTTGACCAGAAAATTTTGAAATATATATTCTATCAAGGAGATATTAATGTTATGAACCATCAATGGGTAGAATACCTAAATAATTAAATTATTATATTCAATATAATCCTAGTACGAGATATGTTCGATCATATTACCTTAGTAAAAAATTTCATCATAAAAAAGTAATGGAAGGAAAGGATGGGTGTAGATTGATTTCTCATATAGAAAATTACAACCAAAATATGGTCGATGATCATAGTGGAATGTACTTATTGATGTATATATTCCCTAAACCCACAAACTGCATTTTATGCATAGATTTATGGAGATCATGCAATATGCATGCCATCAGATTCCATATTTTGGGTAGATTTATCATCCTTAAGGCTCTCATTTAATGGGTTGTTTCATGAGATAAAATATAAAGGTTGAGATTCATTCATTTATATGATAAATCAATTGGCCAAGGTATTATCTCATGCATTGTAACAGATGAATTAATGTGATAACACCAAAGGGGAATCCTTAAGTATTATATAAATACGTTTACATGTGATGAAAATGGTGTATGGTTTGTTATGATTGGTCAAGAAAAATTGTAACATGAATCTCTATTCTCTACATCCTTAACACAGCAATGTGCCATCACATTGTGGGTGATGGAGAGTCTCATTAATATACAAAATTATTCGGGAGAAACCCACACATACCTCTAAAACGTGGGTGTTCATTGACTTCCACTCCCATGATCTTGATTAATCATATCAAAATAAAATTAAATGGTTTCATATGAATCATATGTGTAATATATGCAATTTTATAGAACTCTTTATTCAATTTTTTTCCATTTCATATTTTTTATGATGATCAATTGAAAAGGGATTTAATTTCATATATTTTAACTTATAATTTTTATTATACACTAATGAATCTATTAAGTGGTATAAATGAATCCCATGTTTTACAATGTTTTAAATCATGAATGAAATGAAGAACAAAAGAAAAATATTGTATTATATTAAATCCAAATCTCTTACTAGGTTTTTAAGGCATTGTGGAAACCATTTTGATCAACGTGTAAAGTGTTAAGACATGTAAAATGAAAAATCCACTCCACAAAGATATGCGTCTGATTTCTTTTTTGAATGATTACATCTTTCATCCACTATGGTCTTCCCAACATCAGAGTTTCTCCTAGGGTTCCACAAAATGACCCCAAAAAATATGATTGTGGTGTGTAGCAAGTTGCAATAAGATCTATTAACGTTATATGTCCAGGTTGTGTGATGGTAACCTCAGAGTTACCTTTACATTGCTAAGCTACAGAAGGGTAATATCATGGTTACCCTATCACATTAGGTCAATGCAAAGGTATCATTTTCCCCATTACATAGGTTACCCCTACCGTGTTATGTTAAATAAAAATAATTTTCAATTTTCAATTGAATTTAATTATTTATAATGTGTTTATAAGTAATGATATATGGTATTTTGGGAAATATTTATTTATTAATTTAATTAATTAAACAAATAATTAATAAGCGTTTATGGATAATTTATAATTATTTATTAAATATTAATTTTTAAATATTACTAAAATATGAAGATTAAATATTTAAAATTATTTTTAATAAATTATATAAAGAGTATTATGATCCAGAAATAAAATTTTTTATATATATATTATAAGGTAAAATTTTAAACTATTTATAAATTTCAAAATAGAGCCAAAATATAAATGTTTTTATCTTTATATTATGGATTGTTCATAATGAATTATTTTAAAATTTTCAAATTTATGGGAACTTATTTGGAATATTTTAATTATAATATTTAACTTATGTAAAATGTTTACATAATATAAAATTTTGTTATAAATTATTTATAATTCATAAAATATCATCTAATTAAATTAAATATCATATAATGATAATGGAGGATTTTATATTAAATTTAATATAATTTTTTATATTTATAATTATATAATATTTATAATTTATTAGCTATATTAAAAAAGGATTATAGTTATGTTTTATTTATGAGTTGTTCATAAATATTTATCTCACATATAACTGTTTTAATATTTCATTTATTTATAGAAATTTTTTTGATTTATTCATTGTAATAAATAGTTTTTATTATGAATGTGTACGATTTAGTTTGACTATTATACTAATTTTATGTGATAGAGATCTTTATTAAATGACATTTACGATTGTATAATATTTAGTTTTTATATAAATTGATCTCAATTTGTAATCAAATTTATGAGCTTAATATTTGTTATTGGAAATGTTTTGTGTATTTGAGGTGTTTTAAATGTCATAAATTTAAATATTTATTGACTAAAGTCTCTATAGTGAGATAGAATTATGGTTGGACTTATTACCGACCATGAAATTTATTATTTAACAAAAAAATGAACATAGTTGACTATCTTTCTTTCTGATATTACTCATATAGAGTTTAAAATTTTCATATATCTATAATTATTTACATGAAGTGAATATTGACCATATATATATAATTCATTTGGAAATTTATGAATGTAGTTTAATTTTAGTTTGGGATTAGTAACACAAATTCTTGGTTGTTTAAAGAGTTACACATAAATATTTTTTGGACATATTGATTTGGTGGATAAAAAAATTCAAAAAATGGAATCATTAAAATAAATTACAAACAAGGGAAGAAACATGATATAATCTGGTGAGATTAAACTCATTTAAAATTATGTGTTTTATATTCCTTTCAAAGAATCACTTTTCAAGACCTTGTTCATTAAACTAGGTATTATCATGTTCAATGTGAGTATGCTTGGATTATCTTGTGTAAAGAAATCAATCTATAAGTTAAAATATATTATCTTGTTTTATAGGTTAATATTATGAAGAGTATCCATTTATTGTACTTTGTTAGCTTATTTTGGTGTTTTCTCTAGGTTACACTCCATTATGAAGGATAGTAGAGGAATGATTTTGAGAATATACATATGATGGATTATAAAGAGTTATCTACTCAACTATCCATAAATCATATTTTTTATGATTTAGATGACTCCATGCCTAAATAATCATGGTTTATTAACCTAAAAAAACTAGTTCAATTCATGGTAAGATATGTATCTTCACTCACTTAATGGAAATGATGAATTTAAAAGGGGTCATCATTTTAGTGGGAAATCATTTAATAAAAGTACATTATAAATTTTTTTTAAAAATGATACTCAAATAATGAGATATTTTGTTGTAGATAACTAGAATCATTATCAAGATTTACCTTATGATCATTTATTGATAAATAAAAACTAAATGGAAACAAATTACTCAATTGGTATTGGAAATTGAAATTTTTTATCAGAGGAAAGAATATTCTATGTATTGGTAATTTTTTTTCATAAGTAACCCATTTGTGAAGCATTTCAACAAAAGGGTTTCAATGACTATGATAAACTTCTAAAATATTCACAAATAGTCTCTGAAGTTTTCCAGCTATAATGGATATCAAATTAAAAAGAATAACATGATTCCCTTAATGAATATCAAATTATATATAACCTGAAACGAATATATCAAGAGAAGGATTTGTATGAATGTTATGAGGTGTAAAAATTCTTTTTTTGGTGATTGATGATGGAAGGAAACTCAGTGTCCACACATGTAATCAATACGATTAGTTACATCAATGACTTTGAGAGGTTAGGTTCACCTATTAAAATTTAATTGTCTATATATTTCAATCTATAGTCACTATTGAAAGGATTTTATAGTTTTTTTTATTTATAATATTAATTAATTCTATAAACATTTTTTGATTGTAATCAATATGATGAGGATTTATGATTAGAATATAAGAGGTTTAGTATCAAGTACCATGTTGATTGTACATAAGAAAAAATATAAATGTTTTGGAAAAAAGGTGATGAAATTATGTTGTAGAGAGTCCATACTACCAACGTATTTGAAGACTATGAAATAAGAACAATTTTTTCATTCTTAAAATTTTTTCTATTGGGAAATGTTTTTTTGGATTATCTAAAAAATTCCAAGAATCCTAGTAGATATTCCACATAAGATATAGATTTTATTTATTTCAATTCTATTATTTGGAATGATATATGATATTTTTACATAGTTTAACAAAGTTTTAAATATATATAAAGTAAATTTATGAGAAAGAATTGAATATTGGATATTGAATGTATCTTTCAAAAAATTTAGAAAATGAGTTTTTGCATTGATTACTTATATATTTTTAGTTTGAATAAAATTTACATATGTTTTATAAGTTTTTTCTCATTATTATCTTGAGAATAGTGTGTAAAAAATTGTTTTTTAATTAAACGAGATGGGTGTTTTTAATAAATATTTATTGAATTTGTTTCTTTCAACAACATTATTTATATGTGAATAATAATAGATTATTATGGATATGGAATTTATTGTTTCATTATTTATGGAAGTGTTCAAACAAAGTGAATGAGTTAAATAAAATTTTACTCATTATATTGACTGTGCATATGATGTATAGGTTCCATGTTTTCCATAGAATAAACAAGTGGATGAATTTTAAAATTGGAAGAAAAAAATTTAGTTTAAAAGATCAAAAATGTTTCATCAAGGATCTAGTCAAGGTCATTGTATCATAGGTTTATCCGGAATTAGGGATAAATATTACATTTAATTTTATTATCCTAAAACCCTGAAGGATTATAGAAAACTCCATAGATTTTCCATGTAAGGTTTAAGTGTTATAGAAATAAATTCTTTAATTTTTAATTGTAGGTAATACCACAAGTATATATTATAAGATTTTTCAATACACGGGGGTTCAAAATAAATTGAATAATTAAATGGGTTTATAGTTTGTATTCATGTGATGAAATAAAATAGTTATTATATTAATTATTTTAATTTAATAAAATCTATATGGCTCATATGGATCTATTTAGATAATGTGCATCTATATATTATTTCTATTATATGATAAGATATATTGTTACAAAATATATAGTAATTATGAATAATGATATGATAATTTATTGAATATTCATGGTTTATGATTCATCGAATTCAATAATATATCTTTAAAATAAGAAAAGGATAAAATTTTGGTATCTAAGATAAAGTATTTATCTAGATGTATTTTAAAATTAAAGGGAATGTGTTCCCACCTCCATTTCATGGTATATTTTAATAAAGGATATTTTTCAAAAGAAAAATGATTCAACCACATTAAATACCATATTGGAACTATATTTTATTTGTTAAATATTCCTTTTTAATTGACAGAAATGTTATATACTATATAAAAGGTAGTATCTGTAACTTAGAAAGATATTATGAAAAGAATATATCGACTAAGAGGCTAGTGGAAGAATGTTTTAACTTAGAGTAGTTAAAAGATAATATTTAAATAAAAATTCCAGAATAATATTATAAAATTAATTATAGTCGATATCCTAAATGATTTTACTATATGATTGTATATATAAATTCAAATAGTTATATTAGTTACCATAAAAAAGTGGATATCACTCTCTCCTAAAAGTTTCTGATGTTCTGGTAAATAATATGTATGTAGTTACATAATTTCAAGGAAAAAGTTTGATAAAATAGGGATTCAAGGATAATGGTGATGAACATAAAAATAGTTCTAAGTATACAACAAAGGATTCCATCATATCAATTGATGTTATGAAGTTATGAAGTTTGAATATGTTTAATAGTTTGAACATTATGAATATGAATCTTAAGTCTCACCATTATTTAAACCTGCTTTCATGATCTTACATTACTCACTAAAAGAGTATAATGGGACAATTTTATTATATGGTTTTATAAAGATGTTATAGTGATTACATACAATGTAATTAGTTAATGTACCCAATAAAAGTGTAACATACATAGGTTTGATCTGACATTTTTTCATATATGATATGATATATTGGCACTTATATTACGTTTTTAAATATTATTTTATGATTTTAACGATATAAAATGTATCATATTAAATGATACCTAATTTTTTTCAAGCATTCATGTTGGTTGAATAAATTTATATTCTGATATAAATCTCATGAAGTGTAATGATAATAGATCTCTCAAAGTGTAACATCGAGTTATCCCAAACCAGTTTTTCTCATAGAGTATTATAGATTCTAAAAAAATGTTGTGGTGTGAGTGAGTAGGACTCTTTTATAATGATACATAATATCTATATGAGGCAAAAAAATTATTTTTTACACTAGATGGCCCATTATGTATATCACATGTAGAGTCACACATAATGTATTTGGTACGCTAGGGGTGAATGGATCATATTTTTATCCATGTTTCCTATGTTTGGTGAGATATAAAATGTTGTAATCTTTGTAATTTGATACTATAATTTCTTAAGTCTATATTTAGACCTAGATAATACCTGATTTTCTGGGTATATTTCTTAAGATATCCTCATTTTGAGCTTAACTAAGAATATATTTTCCACTCGTATGAAGAGTATGACATAATTCCCTCAATTAAGTGAGAATATAGTGTGTTTAGTCACACCTAAAACTATATATGATATTATTATATATTTTTATGAGTAACATGTGATGTGTTAATCTATGAAAATGAATGAAATATAGTGTATTAATCGATGAAGTTTGTATATACTCAATGAATTGAGAATGTATGATTTGGCTATATGGAATTGACATACCTCATGTACCACAATCACTTGATTTCCTAGAAGAAGGGAATAATTTTGTATTCACATTTTCATACTAAAAAACTAGTGGACACATGCATATAGATTCATGTGATTTTACAGAGACCATGAAATATCTCTTTATTGCTTGAGTAGTATTGATACACTATTGGAGTCCACTCTTTTCATATATTTATGGATTCAGTGGGTCATGTTTGTGGTCAGTATAATTCATTATAGTGGGATCACACTTTTTGGATGACTTATTTATGATTGAGTTTTCCATAGAGAGTTGCTCAATAAATATATTAGAGTTAACTCAAAAAATAATTTTTGACGGGTATTCACACGGTAAACATATAATGTTATATAAGGTGAAATTAATAATAGCATCTGAAATTTTGTTTGGGAAGATACAAAAAAGAATTTTTGGATAAGATTTCATGATTATTATATGTCATACAATAAAAGGTTAAACAAGAAAAATTCTATATTGATTTAGTGCTAGTGGGAGGATGAATTATAAATTTTCTAAAGCCACTATCTGTATATGATATTTGGAATATCGAGTGCATGGTATATACATGACCCTAGATTTTATATTTTGAAACAAATGATCATCCAAATGGATATAATTTAATTAATTATTTCATTATATGAAACAATTGGATGGATTTTTATTCATGTTTGTGATACATGAGTTACTAAGCAATTAACACATGCGTTGTAACACATGAGTTAATACAATCGAACAAAACAAGAAACCTAAAAAGTTATATATAGATTTTCCATGTGATGGTAGTGGTGTATTATTATATATACTCAATTGAGACTCCATAAAAACTAAATCCCATTTTCGTCATCCTTGTCATGTTGAGATGCTTACACACCATGGGTCAAGGATAGTTCAATTTGTATGATGATAAATTTTGGTGTGACCAGTGGATAGGGGAGACATCCATCATCTAACACTCATTTGATCTATTTAAAACATACCAGATGAAGATAAAACGTTTTTAGAGGCATCATTGGTGTAAGTTATAAAATTTTAAAATATTCTTCAATTATAGTTTAATATCATTTTTTACAGCATGAAGATCCTTGGAAAAATATATTTAATAGATTATATTATATCTAATAATATTTGTTAAAACCTATAAAAGCACTATAATTATTCCATAACTACCTTAAATTTTATCTCATAGATCAGTTCAAGGAATCATAGATTCTAGATCATGAATATACCGTTATACAAGATAGAATCAATATTGGGGATATTATTAAAATTTGGTTCTATGATTATTCATCCTACTTATATATATAAAGAATACTGGTTGTTCCAAATAATATATGAGAAGCTATTATAAATTAGTAAAATGCTTCACAATGTTCTATGAATCCGAGAATTGTAAGGATATACTTTAATGTTCTTCAATAATTTAGGTGGACTTGTATGAAAATGGATATCATGGGTTTCTTTCACATGCCTTACGTATTTTCAAGTAAAAGAAGAAAAAAATATAAAAGGAAAACTTTAGTCACTCCAGTTTCTAGTATAGAAGTGGAATGAAATAAACATATAATTATAGTCTAATCTATTTATATTATTGAGTTATAGAGACACCATATAAATAATTGTATGAAATCCTACAAATACATATCACTTCCTAAAAATAAAAGATGTTACATCAGTGGATGATATTATGAAGATATATGTTAGTGAGTTCTGAAAAATTCATGTGATTATAGCTAGTATCATCTTTTATAGGGACCATCTATTTATGTATTGGTTATATAATGAATTATAATAGGATTTGGGTTCACACGTAAATTTGAGAAATGATTTACACTCAACAAGTGGTGGTCATTACTAGAAAACCAAACATATTTTGGAAGATATTCTCGACATGAATTCTGGATTTTAGTGGTCCATGGGAACATGAAATCTCTCTAGTTGAATTATTCTACAATATAACTATCAATAATATATTTATATGATTCCCTTTTGGGATTTATATAGGTATCCATGTCTAGATCCCTTGTTCTAGATGTATATAAGTGAATCCTCCATGATCAGCTTTAACACCATCCCTAAAAAATGAACAAATAGGTTGATTATATCCAAAAGAGTCTGTTAACTAATCAAAGTATCCAAAAGTCTTATTCTAATCTTCAGATATGGCCCTTATAATTTCAAATTGGTGACCATGTCTTCCTTTGAGTATTTCCAAAAATTTTCCACCGATGTATGGGTAAACAAAGGAATCTAACACCTTGCTATGTAAGAACTTTAAAAATAATTTATCCAATTATATAGGTATATTATCATCTTTGATTAACTCTTATATTCATTTCCATGTATTAAACTTTTCATATATACTAGTCAGGGATGTATATCCACAAATATTCATATGTGGTTTGGTATGAAAAAATTGAGCTCGGGACAGATGAATTCCATACAGATCCTCTCTTATTCATTTTTGATTGTATTAAAAAGGAATTAAAGGAAACATTCATTACTCCAATTTATTTTTAGTGATAATATTGATATTTAAAAATTTAAACCTTAGATAAAAAGACTAGGATGAAAGTGAAATGGCTCATTATTTTCCCATAATATTCTAGTTAAATAATTTAAAGACGATAACCATTATAAAAGAGAGGGTGTAAATACCCCAATCTTGTAGATTTATAATTTAATTTAATCCATATCAACTATAAGGTATTTTTGGTTCATTTTTGAAGTAAAATGGGTGGGGGTTTAGGAGGGATCAAAGAATATTTGTCTGATTTTGGAAGAAAAAATGGGATGATTGTTCTATAGTAAAGACCAGGTAACCAATTACATAGAACCAAATACTTAATGGGCCTTTAGGAGTGTAGGTGGATCTATTAAGGCCACAAAATAGTAAATAGATTAGAAATAGGTACCCATCATCCTTCTGAAAAAAACTCTTTAATAAGGGAATTTTTTTCCTTTAACACCATATGATATTAACTAAATAGATTGGGGATCGATATTCCCATCTAAATTATCTCATTCTCACTCCCTTATTATCAGTATTTACTCCATTTTCTCCATGTAATATCCTTATCTATATTTGATCTAAGAGACACTGTTTATCTATAATTGCTTGTTCCCAATTAGTCAGTTTCCCAGATCACCTCTATAATCTATTTCAATCAGGAAAATTTATAACAATGAATGTAATATATAATATCCCTAATATAAGGTTCTTATGATTTTACAAATCTTCCTGATTTCTTCTGGGATAGTATATGTAGAAGCTATACCTATAAAAATTTAAGGTGATTATGTTGTTTCATATACATGACTAATATTACTTAAATCATAATAGTGTTAACTTATATTTAATGCATTGATAGGTGGTTGGGTTATTTTTTTTGGCAAATCTCTTCCTCTTAGGACTCCAAGTTAGCCTTCTTCAATCTTTTTGGATGGACTACAACTTACTCTTCTCTTATATAAATATATCTATCATATAAATGGTCTTAAGATGATTCGACTAATTAAAAAACAAGGGCTTGTAACTAATACAAAATTTACCTAATTATTTTTGATAAAGATAATTTTTTATGCTTCTTATGTTTTCTTTTAGTTGACTATTATACCCTATTTTTGATGGGATATTTTCCTCTATAAAATCAATTCACTACTTTTTTCATGTTTTATGAAATAAAATATAAGTAAACACTTTTAATAGGCTGTTTTCTTTGGGTGCTTAAAGCGTTATTTTACAAATTTAAGGTAACTTATTTTCTTAACATGTGAAGGATGGTTGTCATAAAATTTATTAGACACAATGAATGTATTATGTGTGAATGTATTATGTTGTGTAATCTAGATCATATACTCCATTTTGGACATATAGTTTAATTATTTTGGGAAGAAAGTAGTCTCTAACAAATTAAACCACTATATGATTGGTATGGTCTCGCAACACCCTGACCCATTATACCTAATCCTCATTTCCCTTGGATGGGAAATAATATTTCTCTAAATGGATCAGATTAATCTCAAAATTATACGTCAATAAAATATGAACCTAACATCTTTATACATATATAACCATATGTATGGGTGTATATGAGTACATATGTAAGCTAATACTGGTGTTCATAATTATTTCTATGGGCGATGGCCTGAAATATAATCTTAGATCCCTAGTATAGGTTTAAAGTTAGTATACAAGTATGCAACCAACGTTCCTATGGATTTAATTTTCAAGGAAAATGGATTTTCATAAACTTATTTAGAAGAAATATGATTTCTTCTATACCATTCCTATATATTTACATTGTTTCTAGAATATACTATAGCTTATGAAAGGGTGTTAGGGGTGGGGTGGAAATGTATTACATTATTTTTGTACCCATTACCTACATGAACCAATTTTAAGAAATGTGAAAACTCACTTATTTAAGATCCAATAAATAGAATAAAACCTCAACATGGTGGCTAGATAAATTAAGGGAATAAATTTTTAGATATTCATTTTGATACCTAAAGGGAGATCCAGCTAACAGAACATCGGCATTACTTATCACTAAGAGAGAACTATTTTGAGCCTTTATGCATCATTTTCCCTACAATTTTATATAAAAATTTATTTTTTGGAATACTCTCACATTATTTGAATATTTTTTGTCACTTATTTATTTTTTATGATATGAGATGTGTGAAATTGTATTATTTTACACATTTTCAATGATTCTCAATTATACTCACTTTTTTGTGGATTAATTATGTAATTTTTTTAACCAATACTTAGTTATATCAAACTTAATGTAGGTATATACCATTATAATATATTTTCATATCTAGAGGGGGAAATCCACCTCACATATTCATAATACATGAGCCAAGCATCACCCAATCCCTTGACGGTAAGAAGATCCGCCTGATGTGTTCTAACGCTATAAACCTATTTCTTTTTGTATAATCATGTAATGTTCATTATATTTATGCATATATTAATAAAACTATCCTAGTTTATACACAACTATAGTGTTGGATGTTCCATTTATCTCCCATTAATGAGATACACATGATCAAGCTCATAGGAAATATAATTATTTATTTAAAAAATATTAAATAACATTTCAAAAAAAATGGATTTTAACTTTAGTAAACATTATCTAGAGGGTAAGAATTATGTTATGAGATCAATGGAAGGATCATACATTTTTATCTTGGTCATTATATAAAATAAAATTAATATTTTAACTTCTCTAAAGGACTTGGGAATTTTAAACTCAGAAATGAGCTATGTCCCAAACAAGAAAAAGTTGAATCACAACATATTTTGTTTATGTTATTAATTTAACAATTTTTTAATTTAAATTGTTTACATTAATTTGAAATCCAAATTATTTTTACATATTTTAATGGTATTTTTTTTCAATATATGAGGATTATTTATATGGAACCATTTTGTATAATTTTTATGTTTTTAATTAATGTATATTTTTATTTTATTTGATCCATTTTATGATTTTAGGGCTTCTTAATTTGTTTATGATACTCTAGACTACTTATTTCATTTATATGGAATTTTTTAGGGTTATAATTTTAAATTAAGAATGTATTTAAAATGAAATTTTAAGCAGGTGAATATGATAAACTATGTGTATATAAGATTTACATATTTTTAAATGGTTAGGATAATGTTATAGTTTTTGTTTAAAATTTAAATATTTATTAGGATAATATTAAACGAATCATTTTTTTGAATGTGAATAATTTTATCTTTACTAATTTATCAAGAATTATGGAATTGATTGATATTTTAATGACATATGTGATTTATATAGATCTTGTTTTGAGTTATTAATTTATAACATATTAATAAAATGTGTTAAAATAGAAGATAGTGGATTTAACTTTTATCATCACCTTTACTTTCTATTTTATTATCTCACTTTTTTAGGAACTTGGGGTGTCCTTCTAAATTACCTTCCCTGACCATTTATATATTTATTACTAATGATTTATCAATGGTGTTGACATTGATGCTTCTATCCCTATGTCTCACTATATCTTCTATAACAATAATGGTTTTGGATTTTATCTCATGTGGTCTTCTCTTTGTAATTGATAGGAAATTTTCATTGATATTTTTGGATCCCTGGTCATTTTTACTTATTTATATATGCATGCATTATTGTGCACACCTAGGGTAAATCTCACATGGAATCCACTTACAAAAAGAAAATAATTTCTTTTTCACTGCTATATTATAACTAATATAAAACTAAAGAAATAAAATAATATAAATGGGGGTTGAAATTAATGAGATAAATATAATATTTATAAATATTAATGTATAACATAATGAAAAAAATCTTTTATAATAAAACTATTTCTCCATGGAGTTCTTAGAAAAGACGTCATTGTTATAAAAATAGAACTTCAATATTATATTCAATGTTTTATGTCACACTACACCCTACTTGATTTAATTTTTATAACCTCAAATCGATACCTTTGAATTTGGAGTAATAATATTCCAAAAGTAAATAAGGATAACTATTCATAAAACAACTCTCTTCACGCCATATATCATCATATACGTGACTCAAAATTCTAATGGAAGATAAATTTATAACTGGGAGCAACAACTCAATGGGAGAGAAAATGGAGAGACCACTCACAATTATCAATTTTACCATAATATAAATTATTATAATAGAATAAGGTTATAATCATAAAAGAAAATTAACTCCATTAATAATAATCTCTACCTCCAACAACAGTAAGGGTTCTCTATTTTCATGGGGATGAGAATCCCATAGAGGAAGACAATAATAGAAAATAATGGGATAGAGAAAAGAAAATATAAAATTTAAATGAAAATTCATAGTTATAGAAATTTCTAAATCTATTATTACAGTCCCTTCCTAGAGAGAGAATGTCTAAATTCATTTATAGTAGAGGAACATTGTGTGTTATAGGAAAAGGAAGCAGAGGACTCTAGAAAGTTTAGTTCACACAACACAATTTTATTTTTGATTGTATAGATAATGGGTTTCACACATTCATTTATTTATGTGGTATTCTTATCGGTGGTATTGGAAACCTTGGATTTTTATGAAAATTCGAACATTTCTATAGTTATGAAGCATTTTTTCACACAAAATCATCATGGAAATAATATTTAATGATTTTAAAGTCCCACCAAAACAACCAATTATTGATATTCTCTTTTAATCAGTGACACAAACTCAACTCTGTTTTCAATTATACATTTTACATGTGAATACCAAGACATTATCACGACAACATACATAAAAAATCTATGATATTTTGATGATTTACAGAGACCATTGTCTCTCTAACACTATTAGGATATCTGGATTTCCATTTTTATTCTTGAGATAAATTTGTTACTTTGGATTTTATATGACTATTTTTTACTCACCATTTTTCATATCTGTATATTCCATTTGAAGTGCCCTATGAAATGATTGTGGTGAAAATGTGGGACCATTTTGAACACACCACAAAATGTGACAAGAAATAGATCACACCATTACATCATATCCATGGGTTTTTCTAGATTCATATCCCAACACCATAACACAATTACTTACTGACCCTTAGTCAGTTTAGGTTCTATGGGTTCAATAAAATTACACAAGATTGTTTATCCATGAAACGATTAAATGCTATAATAATACCTTAACAAAGGTTATATTTCTCACATATGAAAAAAACAACTTGGATACACTAACAAATTTGGTTTGGATTCCCTAAAACAACTATATTATATATCCTCATTCAATAAACACTATGCATGAGGATAAATCAAAAAAAATTATATGTTGTTAATGCATGGTTTTCCAAATAAGTTATTAATGTTAAAGAAAATCACTTAAAAATAAACATTATAATCAATTTTAACAATTAATCACAAATTATTTCAAAAACATATAATTGTGAAATTACCCTTAAATTGATAACAACTGGGAATATTTTCCAGGATTTACCTGAAAAAATATAAGAAAATATTTATTTCAGCATTCCCATACACTTAAACATTACACTCATAGTAAATAATCTATACTAAGGTAAAAAAATTCAAAATATATAATTAAGAATGCAACTCAGTTTTCACATAAAAAGAAAATATCATGCCCCTTACTTGGATCAAAATTCCCTAAATCATCACCATTGATATTATTCAATTCAATATCATGAAAATCCTCATGTTCATGTAATAACTCTATCATAGAAATTTATTCATCTCTCACTTATTATTTTTTTATATGAAGCTTTACCAATTTCTAAGGAATTCAAAATCACTATATTATTTATATATTAATTGTATAGCCACATTAATAATTTATAAATGTGTGAATAATGATGTATTTTACTTGAGTTTTTTGGAGGTGGTGGGTTAGATGATATTAAATGTAAAGATGTTAGAGCCCGAATGAGGCTATTTGGGATCGAATTTGAAATAAATATATTAAAATAGTTATTCCAAAGAATGGCGTGATCCTAAATTTTCTTAATAACGATTATCCCCAAGACACCTATTGATTACATGAGTTGTACAAATTTCATCATTTCAATAGAAAAAAAATATTTATTCCCACTTCCATTATTATTGTAACTTTATTTCCTTTATGATTTTATGAATTTTTTTCTTAAATTTGGTTTTATTGAGGTAAAGAGAGACACATTTTTGTCTTCAAACTATGATGAACTACTGCCACAGATTTGTAATGATATTTTGGGACACCCATCCATCTTTCCACCATGAATTATTTTACATTAATGAAATAATGAATATATAATCATTATCAATTTTATCCCACATAATTATTTCAAATTAGTTGAAAAAAAACCAAAATCCCCTCCCCCAATTGTGATTAATAAAAATCATGAATTTTTCATGTAAATATTGTTATAAATAGATAATTGTATTGAAATTTAGAAGCTTAAAAAGGTATTTCCTGGTGACTAGGTGATAACGCGTAGTATAAAATGTAGTGAAAAATAAGTTTTGATTATGAAAAGAGGCTCTCAAAATTGATCCTCAGTTATACTTAACACATTCCATGAAATCAAACATATTTTAAAAAGATATAAAAATAGGTTTCAGATCACACAACAATAATCAAGGATATTAAGATCAAAATTAATGTTAATAATATATCAAAAAATTTTAAAAACATCTTGGTCTGAGAATAATTTTGAATTTGGACAATACTAGTGCTCATGGATTTCAAATTCAACCAAACTTCTTTAAATAAAAATATTTTAAATTAATAAAAAAATTAAATTTAGAAATCCGTTAAATCCATATATTTTAAAACCAAGTAGTGTACTAAAAATACCATGTTGGTTTGAATTTTATAAATAATTTGATCAAATATAAATAATCCTATAAAGACACCAAAAATTAAATAAAACAAAGAAAATAGAAATAAATAATTCAAAAATTTATAAGAAAAAAATAAAACACCAAAAATAAGAACATAAAAATTTCAAAAAATAATATTGTAATTCCCATACCCTAAAAATTTAATTACCCTTCATTTTAGGTCAAACAAAATTTAGAGAGATAAGATAATAAAAAGAAGAAGGAGAGATATAACTTCAGTTTATTCTTTTTTTGTATCCTTGAGTTAAGCTACTATTTACTATAAATTTGAATTTATAATATGTATTGAAAATAACATAAGAAATATAAAGAGAATAGGAGAGAGATAAGAGGGAAAATGTTTTATTTAGAACCCCCAAGTGAATGTTATGTTTTTATTTTCCCTAGATATACATTTCCAGAAAGTTATCTGCAATCTAAGATTGAGTATGTTTTCTTGGTTATAAAGAATCAATTTTTTTCTTACAATTTTAATAAATTCATCTATATTAGCAAGGATACCATGTATTTTTTTCATTTATTTACATCACATTTTCAAATTGGTATAACTCTTATGTTGGAGGGGGGGAAAATAGCCCCCTTTATTTACATTTCCCAATACATCTTTATACACCTTGATATTAAATTCAACTAGGGTTTTCTCATTTATAGTGTTATAAAAAAATTATTGAAGGAAAATTTCATGAAGATTCAATTTTAATATAATTTAAACATGAAAAATCTGTAATAAAATATTCCCCTTCAAGTAATGTATCATGAAACTTGATCTATTTTGGTTAGACTAATAGAAACATAGTTTCAATATGTTTATCATCCTTATATTCTTAAAAATCAAAAAAGAGGCAGAGAGGTAATGATAATTTCTTTTCAATGATGGGTGTATCACTTGGAAATTTATTAGATATGATATGTACTATTTTAGATCATTTATAACTCCCTTAATAGAATCAGCTAGCATGTCCGCTCTAGTATTATCTTTAAGAAATGATCAAGAGAGGTCAAATGGATATTAATGTATCTTACCAAAGTATTGTTATGGTTCTTCAAATATGAATGTTGGTGAAATGTGTTTCACCTCATATTCAATATATTTTTGTTGCTACCCTGACCTTAATTATATGATCTCATGAATTCAAGTGGAAGGATTGTTTAGTTTCTTGCTTAATTCTTCCAGTATTTTCAAATTAAAATCATATAGAATTTTAAAATATTAATCCATTATAAAAACACCATATATAAAGACATATTTAACTCCACTAAAGGTGTCTATATTCATATAATAAATAAATGGATTCAATTGTTTATATATATTGTAGTTTTAGAAATTTTGTAATGTTTCTGGGTTTTTATGAGAAAAACATGTGCAAATTATTGGAGTCCACATAAATTGGAAAATAATCAATACCTGTGTATTTTACATAGATCCATGATCAATATTTTTATATACATAAACATGAAATATAGTGCACACTGAGGATTTATATCACATAGAGGTCACTCACCCAACACTGAATTTATATTTTCACTATTATATTCTAAATAATAGAAAAAATAAATATACTAATATAAATGGGTCCTGAAATTCACGTGATAAAAATAATATATATATACAAATAAATTATTAACATAAAGAAAACAAAAATAATTTATCATAAGAATGTATTTTCTTATATGAGTTAATAGAAATTCAATCTTTGTTATAAAAAATGAAATTACAATATTATAATCAATATTTCTTATCACACATTTTCCACATTGTTTAAATATTTATTACCCCACACTAAGACCTCTACATGTGGAGCGACAATATTCCTAAATATGTCCCAAAGAACTCTTCATCAACTAAAACTATTGAAACCTTTCTCTAATATATGCCAAGATCATAGATTGAAGTGAATAAAAATCAATAAGAAAGAAGAATGAAACAATGGTTAATAAAATAGTGTGATCAATCACTAATTTTTTTAACCACTATTAAAATTATTAAAATATATTAAATAAAAAATTAAAAAAAGAATAATAAATCAAGAAAAACTAATACCTCCCTAAAACAATAATGAGGTTATCTCTATATTTTCATTGAGATGAGAATCAAAAATTGGGAGAAAATACAGAGAGAAGATAATGTAAAAAATAAAAGAAAAAATTTAATTAAAATTAATTATAAGAGTTATATAAAATTTAAAAGATACATTCACACTCCTCTCATAGTGAGAGAATGTTAAAATCATTTTACAATGGAGTGATATTGTGTTTTATTTGCCCTAAAAGTTGAGGATTCTTTCAAATTTGGTCTGAAAATGGATTTTCAGTTTCTATTTAATTGGTTATGGGGTTTACATTTGTACCCCATTATATTGGATCCCCCTAGACGGTATTTGTGATAGTGGATTCTTAGGAAAACTATAAAGCATGCATAGCTACAAATAATTATCTCCATGTCAAATCTAAATGTATATAAAAATTTTTATTTTCAATTCCCCATATCAAAAAATATTTATATTATCTTTTAAATTATGGAACTTTATTAGATAAAGTTGGATCAAATAATTTTAATATCATTATTATTATGATATATTAGTTCAAAAAAGTAATATGATTTGATGATTTTCCTAGACCATGGAGTCACACACACCATATGGATCTTTAAATGGTTGTTTTTTGTGTGACATAGATTTGTGATAGAGGTCACTACATGAATGTTTTGAAATCTCTATTTTTCATAGGTGGATGTCCTAGTTGAAAAGAATTATGAAATATGTTTAGTAAAAATGTATCACAATTTTGAACACACAACACTAAAATGATGTACTTTATATCACACCCTTCATAACAAAATATCTATGAGTTAACCTTGATGTATCTTCTAAGGAATTGATATAGTGCCTTATTGACCTAACATAACTAAGGTGGTATGTGTAATGAATAAATTTAGAAATATATTTTTATCCATATATATATTAAACAACTAGATTGATAGCCTGACAAAACATGGATTTATCACCTTCTTACAACATTAATTGGATACCCTAAGGCACCTTGTTTGGAAACCATCACACACAAATATTAGATACCCTTACAAAGTGCACATTCCATGAATGATGGTAACATGAAAATGAAAATAAATCTAGTTAATGAGTGTATTTTTAATTAAATTCCATAAATGAAATAAAATAACTTAAAACTAAAGTTTTTAATCAATTTTAACAATTAATAAAAATATATTCCAAAAAAATAAAACTGTAATAATTACCAATAGATTGATAAAATGGTGAGAATATTTTCAATTAGTTACAAAGAAAAAATATATAAAAATATGTTTTTATTTAATAGGGTGGAAAATGATTTTTTGATGAGAGTCTTATTTAATGTGGAATTTCGAGTTAATTCTATATTTATTCATTTGAAATTTTCCCTATTAGCTTATCTTCTTAGTATCTATTTATTTACGATTTCTTTAATGGTTCTAATTTTATTTTTAGCTTAACATGGTGATTTAATTTCCAGGGAGTTTCCTTCAATGGATTCATCTTTTCATTGTGGCTTTAGTATTCCTTTAGTTGAATATTCATAGGAATTAGTGAAATGGTAGTGAATGGCGGTAGTGAATACATGGATTTTATGTTATATAGGGACTAGTGCATTAGTATGTGATTACTTTTTCATATTTAAATGAAATTAATTAAATGATTATATTAAGAAATTACTTTGGCCTAATACTGAGAAAGAAATCAGAAAGACTATAAAAGAGGTATGTGTAAAAATGTTACACTTTCAAATAATGTATTGGTCAATGGTCAAGTAGATGAAAATGAATTTTTTGTGTCTACTTTTGGGCTACTAAATGGTGACATAGGGAATAACTTTCTAGTTGATTTTAAAACAACGAGTTTAATATATAAGATTCATTTCATGGTATATAATAGAAACTTTTATTTCTTCATCAGAATTCATAGTTTTTAGATATAATTATGATAGGTGATCATCAATCACTATTAAAAATGTACATAATTACATGAATATAAAAATCATGTGATACATGATGAATATATAAGAGCCATAATATATTTATTGTTCCACTTGTACCCATGTGTCAATGTGACTATGTGATTACTTGTAATATGTAATCAAATCAGAGGAAATGAAAAAAGTTATTTTAATTCATGTAACATCCCAATTAATGAATATACAATAATTTTTACTCATAAAAATATGACTTAATATATAAACCACAATAATAAATATTTCATTTAATTTACTGTTATTTTTATTAAATAATTTTTTATGATTTTATCTTGAGTATTTGTGAGGTTTGAATTTTTGTGGTGATATTAGGGGAGGTAACCCTTCTAATATTTTAATACATTTCACCATGGGTTATTTTATAATCCGTGGATTTTTGGAGATTTTTAATTTCCACCAAGAGTTTTAGATGGTGTATCGTTGGATAAATGGTGGTGTGATCCTTAGAAATTCATACCAAATCGTTGTTCAAGACATGATAATGCATACTAAACATTATAACTAGGTATCTCAAATCTATTTTATTGAAATTATTTCAATTAATAGGGAGTATAATATTATGATTATTTATAACATTATAATAAGGAATGGTTTGGATAGATAATTTTGATGGGATAAACATTGTATTACAGAGAATTTAGATGGAGGACTACCTCATTTATAATATCAATAAATTTCTACTGATAAGAGTGGAACCATATCAAATAGAGAAAAATAATGAGAATGGATGTCTATAAAGGCACTAGGGTTAGTCAAGATTTCATTATCCTAAAATATAGACATTAATATCCATGAATGTAAAATCATAAGAGAGATAATATATGTTATGAAAACATATTTTATAAGAAAACATTATTGACGAAAGTATTCATAGTGAAGTCTTTGTTCATTTTGAGATTATTGGAAGGTAGAATTATGGTAGATCATTTCAAGGACTTCAACATGATCCAAGTGAATTATGATTTTTATGTTAACATTGTGGTTGATACATGGGATCCTCTATTATTATCCTCACTTTGGAAGTCTTGGGAAGAAATTATAACTATTATATGAAAATCTTGTGAGAATACTAATTTGGTGTTTGAGGATGTCAATAGTATTATATTGAATAAGGAACTAAGAATAAAAGAAGTCTAAAACATAAATCAATAATACTAAGTGTCAATGGTATAAGATGTTTTCCTCATTAAAAGTCAATTCATATTAAATTAAATTATAA
Source organism: Viscum album (assembly GCA_963277665.1). Classification (NCBI taxonomy): domain Eukaryota; kingdom Viridiplantae; phylum Streptophyta; class Magnoliopsida; order Santalales; family Viscaceae; genus Viscum; species Viscum album. The sequence goes on along the minus strand of OY728131.1, from coordinate 1,218,827,299 downwards.
GTTGGGAGATAGGATTTGGGGAAAATCAATTAGTCCAGGACATGACGACTAGAACTATATTAAGAGAAGGAATCTTAATAGGGGATGTAGGGATCAAAATGTGAAGTTTAGAAAGGTTGTTTTTTGAATTTTATGTTCCATTAATTACCTGAAGGAAGTAGTAGTTTATGTCTACCTATTAATATTATGGTGGAATCACAATCGTTTGATTGATAAACATAATTTAATTCAATGATAGATAAGTTTAAATAAGGAAATGATGACTCTTTGGAAATAGTGTATAAAAGAAATGATAATAAATAGATGTTTATGGGAATATTATTGAATTTGAAAGAAGTTTGGTACATATTGGGTCTGAAATAATCTTAATTTCGGTAGGTTAGTTTTATATAGAAGTGTTTCAATTTTTTTCTAAATAGGGTATGGAATGTTACTCATGGATATATGGTTGTGGATATAGGTAATAAATATGGATCCTTGTATCTGATTAGAAGATTAGATATACCTATAATTATGGGAGTTTAATTTTGAAATCCTGGAGTTATTGAAGTATCATATTGGAAAACATAGAAGGGAAAATAAAATTAATAGAGGCAAATAGTGTTTTTAAACTCAATTAGACTAAAATTATATGTTTTTTGTGTTGTAAATAAGAAAGTAGATGAAGGTATAACTCAACTTCAATGGAAGTAATCTTATATCTTAAAAGTTATTACATGTTAATAAAAATATTTTGGGGCCTTATCTTGTCCATTCTCACTGAGGGTCATATTACTTCATCACTTTAAATTATGATACATTAAGGAATGTATGGTTTTACTTCTCAAAACCTAAAATTGAGTCACTCGTAGTGTCCATTAAATAGATATATATGGTGGAAAATGATAATGGTATAAATATTAAATTTTTATAGTCCATCATTAGTAGTGAGTATAGAGGAAATTATTTTTGAAACTGTTTTTAAATGAAGGGAATCAATATGGAAAAGACTATACATGGGATCCAACAGTTGAATAGTGTAGTTGAAATAATAAACTAGATATTAACATAATATGGATTGAGATTAAGGATACATTATAAAATGTATAAATAAATTTATATAGAAGTTATCAAATGTTTTATATACATTGTTAAGAGAAATTTATCAGAACTAATGGGCTAATAAATTCTCGATTAGTTGTGGTTTAGAAAACCTATTGATATTAGCCACCCAAAAGTTTTCAGAAACCTCACATATGTTTATGTTGATGCTAAGTATAGGGATAAATTTGAATCTAAACCCCATGTGTTTGTATTTTTGGGATATGATAATGGAAACTATGGATTCTAACATTTGGATGATTATAAGTTAAAATTCATTATAATTTTAAATGTTATATTTAAGTATAATACCTTATAGAAATACCAGAAATTGGTTAAAAAGGATGTTGTGAACAATGAATCAATATACCATGTCAATTTTTACATGAATATGTATTTTTAATGGTATACTTTATTAAGAGTATAATAGAGAAGGAAATTTTTATGGTTAAGACATATTTAGATGATTTAAAAATCTTTACAATAGCTATGGATAGGGTCACATTAATAGAATAGGACATTTTAGAAAATCTAGCACTATAAAGAGTATAGTCACCAAAAGAATTATATTATTATACCAGATCATATGGTTTTTTCTGAGTTTTATAAATTATGTGAAATTTTTTATTTTAATAGATGGTTGATAACTTGAGTCTATAGAAGTAGAGACAAGACTTATCTATTCTAGTAATATGGAGATAACTATGAAATATTTGTTAGATTCATTCCAATCAAATGATATACTTGAACTAACTACACTAACATAACGAAAAAAAAATCACTTGATAAAAATGGTACATTGAATTTAAATAAAAATATTATTATATGAGGAGGTACGAAGAAAAGATTGTGGTGAATTTTATTAACTGAAATAGGGTGTAGACTTCATTAAGTTTACATCATTGTTAATTAAGCATACTACCATCTTGATAATAATTAGTATGTTTTCTACCAAAATTTTTAACATATAGTTGGTAGATAAAAAAATATAATTTTTCTATGGAGATTTAGAATAATAAATTAACATGATAAAGTAGTTGGTTTCATGGATATATAGAATAAGGACTTGGCATGTAAGATCATGAAAAATCTATACATCTTGATGTAGGCACCATTGAAATTTAACTGTATGTTCAATTCATTCATGGAAGGGAAGAGTTTTATACCAAGAATATCATATCGTTGATTCTAATGGAAGGTGTTTGAGGATGAATGCTTCATCATACTACTCTTTTTTATGGAATAAATGCTTCATGAAGAACTAAAGACTAGGTAGATTCAGAAGTGGATGAATGATTTGTCTAGAATACTTGAGATGAATGATCATCGGAAGGGAAATGAAAAATTTGGGGATTAGAATTGAGAGACATACAAAAAATAAGAGATTATTTTTTTATTTGATTTAATATATCAGAAATATATTCAAAAGTTTTGAAATGATTGGATGTCAGATAGACTGAAATTCGTTGCCTGGAAACATCAAATTGTCGAAGGGAAAAAGTTCCAAAAATGGATGATGAGGTGATGCACAAGGGTAAGATATATTTACCTTAAAATATTAATTTTTATATATTCCATGGTGTGTAATTTCATGGACATTTCTTTTGAAGTGGGATTTTTAAGCCTGTTCATGGAAAATTTGTCAAAATAACAATGAGAGGCTATGAAATAGATTATATAGCATCTCAATGGATTAGACAAATTACCTTATGTTTTGTGATAGGGGATCCAATATTGAGGTATGAAGATTTGGACATTGCAGGATAGATATATACTATAAATATTATAATAGGATATGTTTTTATATTTGGATAAATTACAATTATTTGGATATTAAGATTAATACTGGTAGTAGATATTTCCACAATAGAGGTGAAGTATGTTGCAGAAATAGAATTATGGAAATAATTGATATGTATGAGAAATCTATTAGAAGATATCAAAGGGATTCATTAATGTGGATTACTCTACTATGATAATCTGAATTCCATACATATGTATTGAAATTTTGTGTTTCATGCTTAGATGAAACGTATCCACTTGAAATACATTTTCATATGAAAGTCTCTAGATAATGAAGTGATTGAGTTTTAGATAATATCCAAAAAAAAATATTTGAAATATTCACTAGTATTCTATTCAAGGAAATAATGTTGAAAAAATGTACCTCACTTGAAGTAGGTTAATAAAAAGGTACTGTATAAAATATTTTAAATGGTAGTAGAGGGTTTAAAAATTTTCCAATGTTTTATAGGGTGACATAGTTTCTTTGATGTATTCATCAAGTGGGAGTATTTTAGTAATTTAATGTATATTTCATTATTTAACTAAATGACCAGAAATAGAATATTCGAAAATTACATTGGCCTAATAAAGATAATGATAATATAAAAACATCAGTAGAGGCTTGCGTGGGGAAGTTACACTTTATGAGAGTGAATTTTTAGTGGTTCACCATGCATGAATGTATGTTATGGGTCAACAATTGTAATTCTTAATGGATATATGTGAAATTCACTAACAAAGGGTTTTCAACAAAGGTTTTGATACATAAGATTCATTTAGTAGAATATAATAGTATGTTCTAATGTTCACTATCAGTTGGTAGTTGTAGATAGGATTCATATTGGTGATCAATTGACAAAATTCACAATAGAGATACTTATATGATTATCTAATGTTTATTCTACCGAATTATAATCTCATACCACTATATATGGGTAAGACACCAATTATATATGTTTCAATATTATTGTGTGATTAGTTTTTTTATCAATCTAATTAGATGACATGTCCAATGTCATTGAAATTATTACAATATAAAAAAGAAAAAAATATAGATTTTACTCCCTTGAATGAAAGATTTTGTATTTTAACTACATAGTTAATTGTTTCAATTACATTGATATAATTTATCTTCAGTGTTGGTTCATATGTTTTTCTTGAGTTTGTAACAGGTTATAATTGGTGTGGTGAGATAGGGTGTGGCACTTCTTTCTATTTTTCAAAACATCGTGTCATAGGATATCTTTTAATCAAGGGGGTTGTTTAGTGGGTTTCACTATTCCATGAATTCTAGATGGTGTACCGTCTGATGATCGATTCTATAACATGGGAATGTAAATTTTTTTTCTTAAACCAATTTTTTTTCTGCATGACTACTGTATATTAGGAATAATGACAAGTTGGTCTTTTTTATCTAACTTGTGAGCTTTTGAGGTATATGAATAACTTTGTGTATACAGATTTTCTCCATGATTTGGTGTTTGGTTCCCACTATACGTTAAAAGTGTTTGATATTTAATATTAACAATACTTGTTTAGAGTTATATATAAATGGTCATGTTAATGATTTTTAATGTTTATTTCCAAGGGGAAAATATTTATGTTTTCAAACATGAAGGGTACGGTTTGAAAATAATAATTTTTGGTTTAAAATTATATTTAATTCTTATGACATGAAGGGTTATATAATTTTTTATAAACTGATTTAAAAATTAAATGATTTAAAAAATCATAATCACAATTCTTTAATGGATATAAAATTGTCTTATCAAATTTATATAAAACTATGTTTTTTTATGATAACGAGTCTAATAAAATTAATAATTATAAATTTTGAAGTGTGATTAAAAAAAATCAATCATGATGAACATGTATAATATTATATTACTAATTTTATAAATTTTTTATATTGAAATATTAAATTTTCAATTTTTATTATGAGAATAATGATAAAAATGGTAAAAATATAATTTTGTTAAATTCATGATTGAAGTGGATATTATGTTTATTAGGTTAATTCATGAATGATTTTTGATATCATGTGAATAAAATGATGTTATTTTTTATCTTAACACATATATTTTCTTATTTATTCTAAATTGATAGATTTTTTATTAGATTTTGATATCATGTAAAACAATATGTTTAATTGAAATCTTATAACTAAACTAAACATAATTGTTGAGTTTTTATTATTCCAATTATGAGCATATTAAAATAAATATTATTTAAATATAATAAAAAAGATAATAAATATAAAAATGGAAATCAAAATAGTTTGAATGATTGATGATCATATTGGGTGATAATTGAATTGTTTATACAGAATGGGTTTCCAATGAATCATGTTATTAAATGTGTAATTTATTATGAAATCATGTTGAAGTAACTAATTTTTTTTTATTTGAATAAATTTATTTTGATGGTTATGGTTTATTTTTATATTTATTTATTGACTAGTAATATAATCTTTTAAATGACTATATATTCTATAACAGGACTGATTATTTTTTAAAATTAAATATATATTGAAGGATAATTTAAACGAGGATAAATAATTCATTTGAGTGGTGGTCTATTTGGTAGGACCTCGCTAATATATTTTATGAATTAGTGTGTTATATGAATTTTGGGTTATTATAATGGATTTTTAAATATATATATATAATGTTTAATTCATGAGATTATTTTTAGAACCTTAGAAATGAGTATCCATAAATTGGTCCGGGAAAATGGTTATGAATCTAAATTAGAATGCGATTTAGTGGGTGTTATAGTGGGCTTGTTGAATATAACTTGCGTGTTAAGTTTTGATTATAATAATTTGGTGCTTTGAAATTTATATGTGTAATTTAAACATTTATTTATTATATTGGGTTTGGAAGTGGTTTTTGGGAACATGAATATTTTTTAGTTATTTGTATGGGGGTGGTGACATGAATTTTTTTTCATATAAACTTTTGAATATGTTTAGTTGTTTTTAATGTTATAAGTGAATTAGTAGTATGATTATAGGGATTATATAATTTTACATTGAAAGTAGTATATATTATAGAATATCAAATTTATTATGGAGACTTATATAGTAGATAGATCATGTAAATTTTCCTTTGAGTGATAAATTGAGGAATAATGAGTTGGTAATTAAGATGATGAAAAATATATATTATGATTTTATAGCTTACTACTGATAGATTGTACTAGCATTTTAGGAATAGAGGATCCTGGTGGTTGGATATTTTCAATAAAGATTCTCAATTATGCTTTTTAGGGATTAGAAGCCTTAATGTAAAGAGTTTGTAATGGATTTAGTTTTTTCGAGTGGGTTTTAAAGTCCACCTTTAATGTTTTTAATTCTTATTGATTAACATTTGATTAAATTATGAATATTATAGAGAAATGAAGGAAATGAGAAAGAATATATAGGTTGTATTTTATAGAATTCATGTTTTGATATAACTAGGAATGATATATTTGGATTGATGTATATGATGCTTGAAGAATGGGAAAGAGGGGTGGGGGTGGGTGGTGTTTTTGGACTGACCATTCGGTGATTAGTGGTTGGCCATATGTGGCAAATAACATTCGGGTTTCCAATGGTTATCCACCAGGTACCCATTGTGTTTCTAAAACTCATTTTTAATATTTAATGTTTATTTTTATGTCATTGTCATTGTATTTTCGGATTAAATATAATATCTTATTTTTGGTTGAACAATACTTGTTATTTTAGACGTTTAATTTTCTTCATTCTTAATTGATATTTAAATAAATATTACATCATATTTTTTAAATGTATATCCACTTTTTATATATATTAGAAATGTAGAAGTAAGAAAATTATTTTCGTAATAATTTTATTGATATTAAATGAATTTTAGTTTAATGATTTGTTATAATTCATTATTATATCATATTTTTAGATGCATTCTTGATGATTTTTAATAGATGAGAAATTGGATTACTAATAATTGTGTGAATTACTAAATTAACATGTGGCATTTCATTTTAAACTTATCTAAGCATTTAATTCATTACTCAATAGTATTTTAATCAATGTAATACTTGAATTTAACAATGATGTTCCCATTTGATAACAAAATTTGACATTAATTTGAGAAGGAATTAATGAAATGTCTTTTTGAAGACTAATTGAGTGTATTATATGTTAATTCATACTATGATTTCATGAAAATCGATTTGATAAATATAATTATTTTTTATGTTATTTTATATAATAAATAATTATTATAAACTGAAGGGAATATTAAATAATGTAGTAATGTTCTAAGAAATCATATAGTTGTGTTGAGTTTTATAAAGAAACGATATGTTTAGGTTACTAATATCCAGTATTGATTTATAATATTTTCTTATAATATTATTATATGATTCTTTCGATAAGTAATTTATCATTTTTTTGGTAAATTTATCTTTTAAAAGATAGAATTCAAATATTAATTGATTAAAATTATAAATTAATGAATTTTAAATGAGGTTTAAGTTATTAAATAGTTTATGAGATTAAATGATGGGATGAGACCTTAAATGAGGATAAAAATAGGGTATGTAAATGATTTTTACCTGATATTTAAGCTATGTTGGCATGTTAGAAATTCTTTATTAATGATTATATGGATTTTTTGGATTATATAGTATTTTTTATATTTAATTTATCCTCCAAGAACTAGTAAAGGGGTTGAATTATATATATTTGATGTTATGAGATTGAAATATCAATATAAATTGATATAAAAGTGTTTAAGGGACATATTCATAAGAATTAGAATGAGATAATCTGTTTAAATATTTTCATAAATTTGATGAACTAATAAATTGTTATACATGGGTTTTGTAATGATTAAAAAGATACTTTGGTATAAATTTCAAGATGAGAATCATTTAATGTATTCATAATAACATTTCATTTCAAATTGATGTATTTTTCAGAATTATTATCATTTTGACATAAAATTATTCATTATAAAATTTAATGATTGGAAAGGAACATGTGATCACATTTCACATGATGTAAATTTTTTATTAAATATTAAAAATTATTTTAATGATTTATAAAGTGGGGATAAGTTTGTGAAAACCTATTATATAATTGTTTGAAAAGAATGAGATAGAAATGAGATAATTGTGTAATATTTACATGGGATTATGCTTGAAGTATATGATTTTAGGAATTTATCATGAGGTTTTATATAATTAATTTCTTCTTTACCTAAGTAATTCCCTATAGTGGATACAAACATTGTTCAACCTTAAGAAGACCGTAGGAATACATTTTTTATTGTAGATTTTATTTTTTATTGAAAGTCTACTTATATATATATATGTAATAGGGGTTTGAAAAAAATATGGATATTAAAAGAATATGAATATTTATGAATTATGATACAACAAAATGGAATTAGTAAGTAATGATATTATTCCTTGGATTTTATATTGTAATAAATCATTGTTTAATGAAAATATATGTACTCTTATCCTTCAATTTAGTAAAAATATCATCATCATTGACTAAACAACAATAGAAAAAAGGTCATTCAACAAAAGTTTTTAGTGATAGTTTTAAAAAAATCACTAAAGGTTTCATTTTTATTTTATTTGGGGTGACTAAAATTGTTACTAAATAATAATTTTTTCATAATTTATTTTTTGAATTTATTTTTAAATAATAACCTCAAACATAATTAAAATTCATAATTACAATTAATAATTAATTGAGATTATAATTACCTTTCAATAATTACTAATTATTTAAAATGTTTTATTATTTATTATTTTAAATTTTAAATAATAATTATTTATCAAGTGCTAATTATTTATAATTATTAGCCAGTAATAATTTTAAAACTAAATTAATTATTAATTACTAACTATTAATTATTTATCAGTTATTAATTAATTTTTAATTAGAAATTATTAACTGTTAATTATTAGTTTTTAATTATTTATATGTTTACATATAATCACACACACACCCATACATATAGACATATACACAAACACACATTAACACCGTTGTCAGAACTTCCTCACTTAAATAATGTTTTAAGTGATGTTGAAAAATTAGAATATAGTTTTAATTATTATAACATTTTATCTGTGTGTCTCTCTGTGCTCCATGATTTATCTAAATGAATCTCATTAAAATAAAAAATCATATAGGATACAAATTTAGTAATAATAAAAAAATATTAATGTTCTATGTGAAGTTGGACTTGAGATTTGGACTTCACAAAACCATAACTTTTTATATGGTAGTTTTCTTGGGATTTATTACTTTTCAAATAAATTCCTAAATGATGATGTATGATATTTAATACTGTGGAATTCTTTTATCTACTTTTTAGTTGTCAAAATTTGCTAAAAAGGCCTTAAAATTTGAGTGTTATGTTTATAAACCATAACATTAGATATTTCAATGGCATTTTTTACATTGTTCAAGAGTTCCTTCTTGTATTTATTGTCTGCTGTATATATTTATTTCATGGGTTTACTATCCTATTAGAATGGTGGTGTTGAAATTTTAGAGGTCTTCTCCCTTTTAGAGACTTATTTTTTTATTGTCTTATGTGAAAAGGATTTACTTAGTGGTCATGAATATTCTTTATTTTTGAATGTTCAAGAAAAGAATTATGCAAGTGTGTGTTTATTAATATATATATGTGCGTGTGTAAATAAATATTAATTTATATTTTTAATTTATATATTTATATTTATTTTTTTATATCTATGTGTGTCTATATATATTTATTTATATATAATTAATTTATATATTTATATATGTGTGAATTTAAACATATGCCTTTAAATTCAATTATATTCCTATATATATTTAATGATTTTTAGAAGTAATTATGTATATGTTTCAATATTAATATGTAGTTAAATTTATATATATTTTTAAATATTAAGTTGTTATATTTATGTATGTATATGTATATTTATATGTTTATATATATATATATAATTATATTCAATTATATGTATACATTAATTTATATATTTATGTAAATTTATTGATAGTTATATAAAAATATAAATATTTATATGTATTTATGTATATTTATTTATATTTATTTTCATTTTTATATATTTATATACAATATATGGGTATATATTTGTATATTATATGGGTATATATATGTATATATATGTATGTATATCTATTTGTGTTTATCTGTATATTTGTATACAGTTATATTTAATTATATATATATAATGATATTTGTATCTATTTATCTGTGTATATATATTACATGAGAATGCAGAAAGACATGTATATTAATGTGTTTAAATACATATATATATATAATCATATATATAAATTTATACACATTTAAATATATTTATTTAAATTAATAAAATTTAATAGACAATTATCTATATTTTATTTTTTATGCATTTATATTTAATTATATATTTGATTATTACTAATTATATCTTTATATGTATGTAATTGTAAATTATGAATAAATATATGTATGCATATATATGCATTTACATGTATTTATCTGTATATATATGTATATTAAAATTTATTTAATCAGCCCATAAAAGGATTGGTGGACTGGTAAAGGAATTTTAGAATAAACAAGAGCCAAGAGGTTCAAATCTCACCTTAGATGTATATACCTAATATTCTAGTGAAGCGTACGTTGATTTGGGTAGGCTAGTAATCCTGGACCGGGTGAACCCGAGTTGGGCCAAGGGAGGGCTGGTATAACACCCCAAGTCATGAAAACATATTTTTTGAGAATTATATACTATTTCTAAGAAACCACCACAAAATGATTAATAATAGATTTTTAATGTAATATTAATATAAACACAAAGATATAAATTCTGGATGATTTTAAAAAACTACTTCAAATCATTTCACAGTGGTTTAATTCACTACTAAATGTAAAAAACCCAATGACACTAACTAATGCTTTTGTTATAGTGACATCATTCCTATTTTGATAGTGATAGAATTTTTAAAAAATCAAAGGCTTGCAATTCTACCTTCACTTAAACAAATTTCAAAAATCATATAATCATGAAACATGAATACATATTTACTCTATAAAACATAATTTTGTGATATTGAGTGGTGTATAAAGTGTAAATTATTAGAATAGAACATTAGTATAAAGAGACCACAAGAAAATTAAATATTATTATCACATTAACTACTAACAAATTCAAATAATGAAAAAATAGGAAGTAATGAAATAGTTTTTAATATACAGAAATTCACTAGTTACCTTTCAAGGAATATACTAAAAAATATTTCTCCAAAAAATGAAATAGAAATATGATCACAACACATATATAAGATGAATCAATTCACACTTAAATTATAACATTCATATAAAAACCTTTACAAAATTCATGACTGAAGAACTAGAATAGTCCCCTCAATGGATAATATCCTTTAAAAAATATTTTAAACTAGTATTTATATAAATAAAGAAAAAAATTTAGTTCTTTTTACCATAATAATCCTCAATTCGTGACCCTAAAAAGCTCACAACAACTCTGGTTAAATCTCATTTAATCTCTATCATCATTGACTGAACACTAGTGACCCTTGATCGTCCCTTCAAACTAAACATACCCATTCTCTAAAATTTAGTTCGGATCCTATTAGGAACACTTGGGAAATGGTCAACATTAGGAAGGGGTTGTCGAATCAATTTTGGTGATTATTACAAACTAAAACATCATCCCATATTGGCCTTTTCCCTTATTCCGTGATTGTATTCATTATTATTTCTCTTCATTAGTTTTAATCCATATAAATATAAATATGTAAAATAAGAATAAAAATACTGACACAACTTTTTCTTACATTAATCTTACATCATTATCGATAAAAATAAAATAATAGTAATACAATTCAGGATGAACGTGTTAATATCATAAGAAAATTAATTCATAAACCACTTGTACACAATAAAACATAAACAATATTAAAACCATTGTTCTTTACCCTCCTAAAAACACTCATATTCTACTTAGTATATATAATTACTAGAGTATATATGTCAAATAGATTGGTGAGATAAAATCTCAGTAAGGGGATGAATAACACTGGAGCAATAACAAACATGAATCAACAGTACATGGGTGAACATAATCAAAAACATCTTATCATAATCATAAGATCAGCATCATAATCTCAAGGGAAGCATTTGATAATGGAATAGAATGTGGAAAATACATAATAATGAAACATCATACCATATTTCTCAAATACCACTCATAGTTGTGAATAAATCTATCATCATGTATGCACATAACATATGTGCATAAATCATAACAACATAATTTTGAAAAAATTCATTATCATGTTCACACATAAAACACATAATCTCATGAGATATACCACATTACCCTATGAATTAGAGGGATATATAATTCCAAGACCATCCATTACATTAAAATATTCTCATAATCATATATTCCACATGTAAATAGAACACATAATAATTATATTAATGAAATAAAACAATGGAAGATAATGAATTTTATAATGTAATTTTAAATAACAGTTTCATGACTATTATGTGGGTTTCCAAAATTAATAATTTAAATCATATATTTTCATAAAAAATCATTTTTCTTAAGTGGATAAGTAACATCTAATGAGGGGCCAATGTGGTGTTTGGGAAAAAAAAGTCTCCCAAAAAAATTTGTATTTGGAGTACAAATCATTTGAACCAAGTAGATGATATATCCCCATTGAGAAATTGGAATGAACATTTTAAGTAAATTTTAAGAACATTATAAGAACATCTATATTGTAAATAATTTGAAAATGAGATAAACTAAAATGTAATAATTAGGTATGAGAATCCCTTCACCTCAAATCCTGATTAATTTCGTAATTTTCCACCTATTATATAATATTTATTTTAAAACATGAAACATGAGGAAAATTATATTCACATTTTTCAATCTTGATAAATTATAATCATTTGTTCTTTTTTTTTAATTTTATTTATTAAAGGTTATACCTTTTGATATTATATTTTCCTCAAAATATATAAGATATGAGATGTTACATAAGGTATTTTTTTGTTTATGTTTTAGTTTATGTCATTTATTTTATTTAAATCTATGTTTCCCCATGTTTATGAGAAGTATTAAGGGTGTTTTAATGGTTTAGAAAATAAAAATGGAGGAAAAATGTGGTTTTTGTTTTTTTAATAGGTTGCACACTGTTAGGACAAACCATGTGGATCTTCCCAGGTAATTGTGAAACCTTGGATAAGGGATGTCACACCATTATCACAAGGTTATGAAAAAAATATTGAATTCCTGGGAAACAATGTGAAAGGGGGATTTTGGGAAAGTATCTCTTTCAAATTTTGTGTACGGTTTGGAAAACCATTTGGGTAAATTGAGCAACCTAGTAAAGTTGAGAAATTTACAAAAAATCCATTCTAGGGTTTGAAACCTAAACTCAAGATTTTACCCTTTCTCCTCCTTATAACCCTAGTGATGATAAAGATATCCTAGGATCATATAAGTATGATTAACCCTCATATTTTGGTCATTTGGTGTGACGTCAGTTGGAAATTTAAGATATAAGTAAGGATAATCTCCCACTTGTTTTTTGTTTGTTTTAGAGTTCACATTTCATCCTTATATTCTACTGAAGATCTAAAACCCTTCTTTTTTGATGAGATCTAGGGTGAGGCTTCAAAGGGGTGTTGAATCCGGATCCAAGGCCTCAATTAGTTGTGTGTTCAGTAATAGATCCAAGGTAGGTAATCTACAAGTTATATCCCATATTTTGTTGAGATTTATGCATTTATGGGTTTATTTAATGGTTACAATATTGTTGTTTATTTGTTCCTTTGATGATTTTTGGTGTAATGGATGTCTATATGATTAATGGAAACCCTCATGGTCCCCATGGGTGTAGCGGTCTAGAATTACTTCCAGTGGACTACAATTGATACCTATCAGGGCACTCCATGGGCGGCTACACCCCCTGGGCGGGACACACCACCATCCCCAGTGGCAGCCATTTCCACATGAAGCCCTTGGGCGGAGAGCCATGCTCCGTCCAACGCTCACATGTGAGAGTTCCCAAGGATCGGATACATTCCTACCTCCTTTGCCTCTGATACCGACTGTAGAGACCCGTATCTTGACGTACATGGACATTACATTACATTTGCGGAATACTTAGTACATTACAAAAACACACACACAAGGATCGTAATAGTTTAGTGTCTTTGGAAACTCGGAACGTAATCTTCTAATCGTGGTGAAAGATCTTCAATATCTCCCATAAAGATCTCTTTGTTTTACCTAAAACCTTTCTTTATATCCTGGGGAAAAGAAAACATAAAAGGGTGAGCTCAAATGCTCAGTAAGGGTATACAAAAGAAAAATCAATCACATCATATTCATAACTTTTGGAAATCTTAACCTGCAAAAGAGATCATAATTTCATAACATGGGATAAATCATAGTAGTGAAATGAAATCCCAATAATCATAACATAAAACATGAAACTTTGTGGCATGCACACATAATCATAGAGAATCATTTCTTGTTAGTCAAGACTCATTGCCAAGACTATCTTAGTGGACAAAGTCCCTTTCTGAATCGAGTAACCCTCGTTTCAGTCCTGTTTCACTGAACCGGTATAACCTACCGTTCCAGCCCTGTCTATCTCATGAGATATAAAATCTTTACCCAATGAATTGGAGGGAGATATAGGTCCCACCCATCTTATAATGAATCCTTTCTTATGTGTGCCACATAATCATAAATCATACGTCATCGCATAACACATGTAACAAAAATGGGATTCTTGAAACATCATGACATCATAAATCAATTCATATAAGATAAAGGAATTCATAAACATAATTCCATCACAACATAGTCAAATCAATGTAAAAATATGGATAGAAACAGAACCCTTTATTATCTTAGATGGAAAATAATTTTGATAAAACACTTGAATTGAATTCTTGAGGAAAATATCCTTTCTTCTTCAAAATCAATTTCTTTTCACAAAACATCATGAAATTTTAAAAGAAAGAGATTTTATTGAAAATAGTCATGAAATATTTTAGAGGAAGCTTCATGAAAATAAGGCTTTATAAAACAGTAGAAATCCGTTCGTGCCGTATAAGTTAAAAAAAACATTCTTCGTACTTTTGTCGGAAAAGTCAAAAAGTACCTCGTATGACAAAAGATTCCTTTCATAGATATTAATAAAAACTCACCGAAGGGTAAAAATGGATTTAAACAATTGTAGGTGGATGGAAATAATATTACATATTGATGAAACATGGATGTGGATGATAAAATACACCCTAGTAAATACTTATGAATAAACAATCTCGGATAAAAATGAGATTGTGATATTTCCCTTACCTTAGGTCCGATTTGCTTTATACGTGTCCGAAGCTCCTGTATAATGATTTAAATCATGTTATTGACTTATTCCAGAATCATATTCATTGTTATGATATCATATATTGTTCACTTATGACATTATATTACCCGTTCTTTTGTAAATTCCATGTTAAAGAAGCGTTTTGGGTAAAATCGTTTCATTTATCGTAGGTGTTTTGACTTGTTGTTCTTGACATCATTATTACTTATATCATGATTTAATTACTTCCAGAATATAAAATATGATTTATATATCATATATATTCAGTATATATATATATATAATAGATAGATAAATAAAATGAAAAACACCGTTCATGGAGACGGTAGTCCGTACGTACGCATGAACGCTGTTTTACTTTCCTTATTGTCTTGAAATGGAAGTAAGTAGATGACATACATATATATATATATACATAAATCCAGTATCTTTATAATGTCATATATTTCATTATTATTTCTTATATATACTTTATAATCATTCTTAAATGGTTAACATGGAGAATGAATCTCATCGCGTCGTGGAGACGGTAGTCCGTACGTACGCACGAGCGATGATATCATTTCCACAAATATTGAACTGAATTGGAGTAGATTATACAATATATCAGAATCAATATGATGTTTTAATAACTATGTATAGTTATTCTATACACCATTATACCCATTCATGTAAGGTGGTGGTGGAAAATAGATTACACCACGGCGTGGAGACGGTATTCCGTACGTACGCACGCGCGGTGATTTCTTTTTCCGTAGGATAGATAGATGGTGAAATAGGGTTGTTTCATACTTATAATAACATATCAGTATATGAGTGATACTGATGTTATTACTTCATAATGAAACAACCTAAGAAGAAGAAGTGGAAGAAGAAATAAAGATGAAAGAATTGGTAACGGTAATTACCTCTTCTTTGAAGCGCCTTTTGGAGACCTCCTCTTAGGGAACTAAAATTGGTCTTTGAGGAAGACCAGAACCTCTAGAATGTTTCTAGGGAAGTGGATAAGAGATTTTGGCAGGGGTTGGCCGAGCTTGAGTGCTCAAATTGGTGTGAGGAGGAGGGGGAGGAGGTGTCCTTTTATAAGGGAGGAGACGGGCACCTTAGGAATATCTCAAAATATTATTTTATATTAAAGTAAAAATCGGTTTATAATGGTTCCAAAGGGTCTTATTTCTAAGCTAAAGTGGGGATGGGTCGAAATACTATCAACCAATAGGATTTAGACAAGTTTAGGTTCTTATTTTAACCTTATCAATTAGATTTAACTCTAAGTTAAATAATTTAACTTTTACCGTGTCTTTTTGTTTTCTTTCACTATATGGTTAATACACTTACTATAACATGCCAAACGAACCCTAAATTGTTTATTATTAATATATATATCGTTATATAAGTCATTTGGCCGAACCGTATATTTTTAGGAATAAAATAACAATTAATAATATAATATTTGATTTAAAAACTATTTTGTGTCAATTTTGACACTATTTGATATATGATTTTTGTGAAAGTCATAACAGAATTATATGTTCGAACCAAGTTGATTAAATCAACACTAATATATCATAGTAACCTAGAAAATTAGTGGAATTCATAAAAAGTCTCAAATTACATTCATTTGAGTATTTATAACATCAATTATGTTAATATTTCCTTAAAAGGGTAATTACTGCATCATCGTTGTGTCATAAATAAAATAATTTATTTAAAGTCTAAAAATTATAAATAAAATATCATTATATAGGAAATCTTTTTATCTTTCTAATGAATATTTATAGTCGAATTTATCTTATGTATAACCCCATATTAAAAATGGTTTAGTGAATAAACTTTGATTTTAACTCTTTTAACTCTTCTTTGAATTAAATAATAATAAATGTCCTAATATAGTCCAAGTGGGCCTAAATGATAATATTTTACACTTAAGGTTGTTTTTGGTCGAGATACACTTGTCCAATAGAATTAGGACATGTGTTAGGGTAATATTAATATCATTCTTACCCTTAATTACCCTATTTACTTTTAACCGTGGTAAATAAAAGTAAAAAGTTACTATTCACCAAAAATTATTTTCATCTCATTGAACCACATTTTACTTACTGACATCAACCGTGTCTCTCGGATTTTTGAAATTCCATTCACAGAAGCGGTAAAATTAAGTTTTATGAAAAATTCAGTTTTTTAACTACCACTTAGTAGTTTCACTATTAATCAAAAATTGATGTTTTTCAGAACAATGCCAAAATTTCATCCTAAGCTATATTTCATATTCCGGATTCAAAAATGAAGTCTATTTTACCAAATTCATAACATAAAAGTTTCATTAATTAATTTTTATAATTAAATCCCGCGGTTAAAACAAATAGCGTGTTTTTAAGAAACAATATCTATCAAAAGATTGACACTTGATTATGTCTGGTTTAAATGTGAAATTACATCCAATGACCAACATTGTATTAAATTGTAAAAATATATTCTAAATATACTTTAAAACTACTCCAATTAATAATTTATCACTATTAATTATTTCGATTAAAAAATTTGTTTTTTAGTAATTTTCACTATTCATCAGAATATGAAAGTTATCCGAAATGTACCAAAATTTCACCTTAGGCAAAATTAGATACTCCGAATCCAAAAATGAAGTTCATTTTGAAAAATAAGATTTACAGAATTTTAAAAAGTGGTTATTACTTTTCATACCGGCTAGTTTTAATAATATTTTAATAGCATATCGTTGTTTAGTGAAACTCAGTATTGCGTATTACACACGCTATCGAGGAAGGTCGTGATTGCGTGTAATGCAAGGCAAGTCAAGGATGCGTGTTGTGCAAGCTCCTTTTAGTGTAGCGTACAACACAAGACTTTAATAAAATTAAAAATAATATTTTTTTATAAAATCTTGGGTTGTTACAATGGGAAACATAGTGTAGAGACCCGAAACTTGATGTACAAGGACATTACATTACATTTTCGGAATACTTAGTACATAACAAAAACACACAGACAAGGATCGTAATAGTTTAGTGTCTTTGGAAACTCGGAACGTAATCTTCTAATCGTGGTGAAAGATCTTCAAAATCTCCCATACAGATCTTCAATTTTTTTTTACCTAAAACCTTTCTTTATATCTTGGGGAAAAGAAAACATAAAAGGGTGAGCTCAAATGCCCAGTAAGGGTATACAAAAGAAAAATCAATCACATCATATTCATAAGAACATAACTTTTGGAAATCTTAACCTGCAAAAGAGAGCATAATTTCATAACATGGGATAAATCATAGAAGTGAAAATGAGATCCCCATAATCATAACATAAAACTTGAAACTTTGTGGCATGCACACATAATCATGGAAAATCATTTCTTGTTAGTCAAGACTCATTGCCAAGACTATCTTAGTGGACAAAGTCCCTTTCTGAATCGAGTAACCCTCGTTTCAGTCCTGTTTTAATGAACTGGTATAACCTACCATTCCAGCCATGTCTATCTCATGAGATATAAAATCTTTACCCAATGCATTGGAGGGAGATATAGGTCCCACCCATCTTATAATGAATCCTTTCTTATGTGTGCCACATAATCATAAAACATACATCATCGCATAACACATGTAACAAAAATGGGATTCTTGAAACATCATGACATCATAAATCAATTTATATAAGATAAAGGAATTCATAAACATAATTCCATCATAAAATAGTCAAATCAATGTAAAAATATGGATATAAATAGAACCCTTTATTATCTTATATGGAAAATAATTTTGTTAAAACACTTGAATTGAATTCTTGAGGAAAATATCCTTTCTTCTTCAAAATCAATTTCTTTTCAAAAACCATCATGCAATTTTAAAAGAAAGATATTTTATTGAAAATAGTCATGAAATCTTTTAGAGGAAGCTTCATGAAAATAAGGCTTTATAAAACAGTAGAAATCCGTTCGTGTCGTATAAGTTAAAAAAAACATTCTTCGTACTTTTGTCGGAAAAGTCAAAAAGTACCTCGTACGACAAAAGATTCCTTTCATACATATTACTAAAAACTCACCGAAGGGTAAAAATGGTTTTAAACAATTGTAGGTGGATGGAAATAATATTACATTTTGATGAAACATGGATGTGGATGATAAAATACACCCCAGTAAATACTTACGAATAAACAATCTCGGATAAAAATGAGATTGTGATATTTCCCTTACCTTAGGTCCGATTTGCTTTGTTCGTGTCCAAAGCTCCTCTTCTTTGAAGTGCCTCTTTGAGACCTCCTATTAGGGCACTAAAATTGGTCTTTGAGGAAGACCAGAACCTCTAGGATGTTTTTAGGAAAGTGGAGAAGAGATTTTGGCAGGGTTTGTCCGAGCTTGAGTGCTCAAATTGGTGTGAGGAGGAGGGAGAGGAGGTGTCCTTTTATAAGGGAGGAGAGGGGCACCTTAGGAATACCTCAAAATATTATTTTATTTTAAAGTCAAAATCGGTTTATAATGGTTCCAAAGGGTCTTATTTCGAAGATAAAGTGGGGATGGGTCGAAATCCTATCAACCAATAGGATTTAGACAAGTTTATGGTATTAATTTAACCTTATCAATTAGATTTAACTCTAAGTTAATTAATTTAACTTTTACCGTGTCTTTTTGTTTTCTTTCACTATATGGTTAATACACTTACTATAACATGCCAAACGAACCCCAAATTTTTTATTATTAATATATATATCCTTGTCTAAGTCATTTGGACGAACCTTAGATTTTTAGGAATAAAATAACAATTAATAATATAATATTTGATTTAAAAACTATTTTGTGTCAATTTTGACACTATTTGATATATGATTTTTGTGAAAGTCATAACAGAATTATTTGTTCGAAACAAGTTAATTAAATCAACACTAATATATCATAGTAACCTAGAAAATTAGTGGAATTCATAAAAAGTCTCAAATTACATTTATTTTGGTATTTATATTATCAATTTTGTCAATATTTCATTAATAAGATAATTACTACATCATCTTTGTGTCTTAAATAAATTAAATTATTTGATGTCTAAAAATTACAAATAAAATACCATCATGTAGGAAATCGTTTTATCTTTCTAATGAATATTTACAATCGAATTTATCTTATGTATAACCCCATATTATAAATGATTTACTTATTAAACTTTGATTTTAGCTATTTTAACTCTTCTTTAAATAAATTAATAATAAATGTCCTAATCTAATCCAAGTGGGCCTAAATGGTCATATTTTATTTCTAAGTTTGTTTTTGGTCGAATTACACTTGTCCAATAGAATTAGGAAATGTGTTAGGGTAATAGTAATATCATATTTACCCTTAGTTACCCTATTTACAATTAACCGTGGTAAAAAAAAGTAAAAAGTTACTATTCATCAAAAATTATTTTCATCTCATTGAACCACATTTTACTTACTGACATCAACCGTGTCTCTCGGATTTTTGAAATTCCATTCACAGAAGCGGTAAAATTATGATTTATGAAGAAATTAATTTTTTTTAACTACCACTTATTAGTTTCACTATTCATCAAAAATTGATGTTTTTCAGAACAATGCCAAAATTTCATCCTAAGCTATATTTCATATTCCGAATTCAAAAATGAAGTCTATTTTACCAAATTCATATCATAGAATTTGCATTAATTAATTTTATAATTAAATCCCGCTGTTAAAACAAATAGGGTGTTTTTAAGAAACAATATCTATCAAAAGATTGACACTTGATTATGTCTGGTTTAAATGTGAAATTACATCCAATGACCAACATTGTATTAAATTTTAAAAATATATTCTAAATATACTTTAAAACCACTCAAATTTATGATTTATCACTATTAATTATTTCGATTAAAAAATTTGTTTTTAATTATAATTTAGTAATTTTCACTATTCATCAGAATATGAAAGTTATCCGAAAAGTACCAAAATTTCACCTTAGGCTAAATTTGATACTATGAATCCAAAAATGAAGTCCATTTTAAAATTTCTAAAATTTAAAAAGTGGTTATTACTATTCATAACGGCTAGTTTTAATAATATTTTAATAGCATATCATTGTTTCGTGAAACTCAGAATTACGTACCACACACGCTATCGAGGAAGGTTGTGATTGCGTATAATGCAAGGAAAGTCAAGTATGCGTGTTGTGCAAGCTCCTTTTGGTGTAGCGTACAACACAAGACATTAGTGAAATAAAAAAGAATATTTTTCATAAAATCTCGGGCTGTTACATTCTACCCCCCTTAAAATCAATTTCGCCCTCGAAATTCGTCGGGGTTATAAATAGTTTACTATTCAAAAGTTTCTTTAATAGAAACCCAAATCGTAAAAAGGAATACCAAAACTTGGCTTTAAAAACTAATGTATGAAATGTAACGATTACCCAAATAACCTAATCACTGGGTTTCCACATAGGTGAAAATATGGATATGGAAGAGAAATCTAACCATTATGTTTTGATGGAGAGTGGTAGAGAACATGGCTATGGAAAAGCCAATAATCACAAATCCATAAATTTGTGACGATCTAAGGTACCATCTGATTCATCAGGTATAAGATCACTAGGACAACATTTTTGGTTTTCAAGATCGTTTCCCTAAAGTTGAAAATTTGAATTAGAATAAATACTTTCTTTATTTTTGTACAATCTCACTGTTGTTCATGCCTTGAACAATTTCCACTTCATATCTTAAATAAATGAAGTTGAATTTGTTATTCGTGAAGTGTTAGCAGATCATGTGATAGAATGACGGGTCATTCCATCTGTCTCAAAAGGTTAGCAAAATTTATATACATAAGTCGATCTATAGTGGGATTAATCATATATGGTTCCTAAAATGGGCTTATACCTCATATATCATACTGCTTAATATAATAACACTAGTTTATACGAAACAGGGACTTCCTGTAGGTCAGTGGTAGGCGATAAAGGCCCGTCGCACTTCGGTTGTGGGTTTGATTCCTACAGCCTTGTCCGAAGCGATGGGCTGTCGCCCGTCCTGCAGGTTGTCCTTTTTCTAAAACTACGTTACTATAACATCCCATCAATAATATCGAAAATCTTCTATCCTTAAACAATACTAACTTATGTCCAACATAATCCAGTCTAATCTTTAGGCTTATACATAATACTGCAGTCCACTCTCATAATATAGTGACAACGATTACCAGATATTTAACACCATCGTCGATCCCCATATATCATAAGATATGTTTTGTTGGTCACATTACAAACATTCAAAGTCCTTAACCATGTATTCTCTTGAATACCTTAGTGAAAACATGAATTCAGTTAAAAGTTAACACTTTCCACATACCAAAATCCTCAAAATTCTATATACTCAAATCATGATATCACTTAGTCCTTATATCAATCATGAGCTCATGAATACTGTTAAACATTTAATTTTCTCCTTATCCCTTCATTATGCCCATATCATCTGCATTCTAAAAATATCTGAATAACCCTTCCTGGATACTGGTAACATTAATAAAACACTTTTAAAACTCAAGGAAAGACAATAATGTAACAATCCTTAGATGTCTCTTTATTCCATAGTACCATGAGATTTCTTATACAACATTACACATGATAAACATGTAATCATTTGACTACATTCTTAAACCATTAACAGAGCTTCAACAATTCTTTCACATCACATATCATTTGTAGTCTCTTCATCATCATCCACATAAATACTACCCATACGACCATACTGATTCTCTTCATGAGTCTTTCCCTTAGGGCATTGGTTTGCATAATGCCCATACATTCCACATTTAAAACACTTAACCATTTTTGATGTCGTAGCAATACCATTATCCTCATCCATGGTGTTAACTGAACCTTTTCCTTTGCACTTACTTGCTTTGTGTCCTTCTTTTCCACACCCAAAGCATCTTCCAGTTCCCTTGAAACATTCTCCTTGATGCCTCTTCCCACATGATTTACATAGGGGAAATTGAACTTTCTTTCCTCTATGGTCATCATGAAACTCCATCTTTCTCTTATTAGCCGAGTCAGGAAACTTACCAAATTTTACTTTATTGATCATATTATGAGATTGCTGATTCGGCATAATAATGATGTTTGGACTTCCAAAGCCCATTTCATTTGGTTGCTCATAAAGAATATCATTCCATTGTCCATCATGTCCTCCATTATCGTGAATCATCTTGTTTCCAGCCATTTTCTAAAACCCAAAAAGAATAGTGTGAGAGGCAAAAATCATAATAAAGGGAGAGTAACTTCAATATCTAACATCTTAGGTTAAATTCTAAGATCGTTACCATAGTTCTAGTACTATATCCTATACGTATACTTATCCTTAGGGACATCCCTAGACATACATTAGAAATATCTCTATGGATCTCACTAACATTTTCGCATCCTAGTTTCCAAAGGTTGACTAAACCTTTCCTCTGATACCAACTTTAGAGACCCGAAGCTTGACGTACATGGACATTACATTACATTTGCGGAATAATTAGTACATAACAAAAACACACACACAAGGATCGTAATAGTTTAGTGTCTTTGGAAACTCGGAACGTAATCTTCTAATCGTGGTGAAAGATCTTCAAAATCTCCCATAAAGATCTTCCATTTTTTTTACCTAAAACCTTTCTTTATATCCTGGGGAAAAGAAAACATAAAAGGGTGAGCTCAAATGCCCAGTAAGGGTATACAAAAGAAAAATAAATCACATCATATTCATAAGAACATAAATTTTGGAAATCTTAACCTGCAAAAGAGAGCATAATTTCATAACATGGGATAAATCATAGAAGTGAAAATGAGATCCCCATAATCATAACATAAAACTTAAAACTTTGTGGCATGTACACATAATCATGGAAAATCATTTCTTGTTAGTCAAGACTCATTGCCAAGACTATCTTAGTGGACAAAGTCCCTTTCTGAATCGAGTAACCCTCGTTTCAGTCCTGTTTCACTGAACCGGTATAACCTACCATTCCAGCCATGTCTATCTCATGAGATATAAAATCTTTACCCAATGCATTGGAGGGAGATATAGGTCCCACCCATCTTATAATGAATCCTTTCTTATGTGTGCCACATAATCATAAAACATACATCATCGCATAACACATGTAACAAAAATGGGATTCTTGAAACATCATGACATCATAAATCAATTCATATAAGATAAAGGAATTCAGAAACATAATTCCATCACAAAATAGTCAAATCAATGTAAAAATATGGATAGAAACAGAACACTTTATTATCTTATATGGAAAATAATTTTGTTAAAACACTTGAATTGAATTCTTGAGGAAAATATCCTTTCTTCTTCAAAATCAATTTCTTTTCACAAACCATCATGCAATTTTAAAAGAAAGAGATTTTATTGAAAATAGTCATGAAATCTTTTAGAGGAAGCTTCATGAAAATAAGGCTTTATAAAACAGTAGAAATCCGTTCGTGCCGTATAAGTTAAAAAAAACATTCTTCGTACTTTTGTCGGAAAAGTCAAAAAGTACCTCGTACGACAAAAGATTCCTTTCATACATATTACTAAAAACTCACCGAAGGGTAAAAATGGTTTTAAACAATTGTAGGTGGATGGAAATAATATTACATTTTGATGAAACATGGATGTGGATGATAAAATACACCCCAGTAAATACTTACGAATAAACAATCTCGGATAAAAATGAGATTGTGATATTTCCCTTACCTTAGGTCCGATTTGCTTTGTTCGTGTCCAAAGCTCCTCTTCTTTGAAGTGCCATTTGAGACCTCCTCTTAGGTCACTAAAATTGGTCTTTGAGGAAGACCAGAACCTCTAGGATGTTTTTAGGGAAGTGGAGAAGAGATTTTGGCAGGGTTTGGCCGAGCTTGAGTGCTCAAATTGGTGTGAGGAGGAGGGAGAGGAGGTGTTCTTTTATAAGGGAGGAGAGGGGAACCTTAGGAATACCTCAAAATATTATTTTATTTTAAAGTCAAAATCGGTTTATAATGGTTTCAAAGGGTCTTATTTAGAAGATAAAGTGGTGATGGGTCGAAATCCTATCAACCAATAGGATTTAGACAAGTTTAGGGTATTATTTTAACCTTATCAATTAGATTTAACTCTAAGTTAATTAATTTAACTTTTACCGTGTCTTTTTGTTTTCTTTCACTATATGGTTAATAAACTTACTATAACATGCCAAACGAACCCAAAATTGTTTATTATTAATATATATATCCTTATCTAAGTCATTTGGCCGAACCTTAGATTTTTAGGAATAAAATAACAATCAATAATATAATATTTGATTTAAAAACTATTTTGTGTCAATTTTGACACTATTTGATATATGATTTTTGTGAAAGTCATAACAGAATTATATGTTCGAACCAAGTTTATTAAATCAACACTAATATATCATAGTAACCTAGAAAATTAGTGGAATTCATAAAAAGTCTCAAATTACATTTATTTTGGTATTTATATTATCAATTTTGTCAATATTTCATTAATAAGATAATTACTGCATCATCTTTGTGTCATAAATAAATTAACTTATTTGATGTCTAAAAATTACAAATAAAATACCATCATGTAGGAAATCGTTTTATCTTTCTAATGAATATTTACAATCGAATTTATCTTATGTATAACCCCATATTATAAATGATTTACTTATTAAACATTGATTTTAACTATTTTAACCCTTCTTTAAATAAATTAATAATAAATGTCCTAATCTAATCCAAGTGGGCCTAAATGGTCATATTTTATTCCTAAGTTTGTTTTCGGTCGAATTACACTTTTCCAATAGAATTAGGACATGTGTTAGGGTAATAGTAATATCATATTTACCCTTAGTTACCCTATTTAATATTAACCGTGGTAAAAAAAAGTAAAAAGTTACTATCCACCAAAAATTATTTTCATCTCATTGAACCACATTTTACTTACTGACATCAACCGTGTCTCTCGGATTTTTGAAATTCCATTCACAGAAGCGGTAAAATTAAGATTTATGAAGAAATTAATTTTTTTTAACTACCACTTAGTAGTTTCACTATTCATCAAAAATTGATGTTTTTTAGAACAATGCCAAAATTTCATCCTAAGCTATATTTCATATTCCGAATTCAAAAATGAAGTCTATTTTACCAAATTCATATCATAGAATTTGAATTAATTAATTTTATAATTAAATCTCGCTGTTAAAACAAATAGCGTGTTTTTAAGAAACAATATCTATCAAAAGATTGACACTTGATTATGTCTGGTTTAAATGTGAAATTACATCCAATGACCAACATTGTATTAAATTGTAAAAATATATTCTAAATATACTTTAAAACCACTCAAATTAATGATTTATCACTATTAATTATTTCGATTAAAAAAGTTGTTTTTAATTATAATTTAGTAATTTTCACTATTCATCAGAATATGAAAGTTATCCGAAAAGTACCAAAATTTCACCTTAGGCTAAATTCGATACTCTGAATCCAAAAATGAAGTCCATTTTAAAAATTCTAAAATTTAAAAAGTGGTTATTACTATTCATAACGGCTAGTTTTAATAATATTTTAATAGCATATCATTGTTTCGTGAAACTCAGTATTACGTACCACACACGCTATCGAGGAAGGTTGTGATTGCGTGTAATGCAAGGCAAGTCAAGTATGCGTGTTGTGCAAGCTCCTTTTGGTGTAGCGTACAACACAAGACATTAGTGAAATAAAAAAGAATATTTTTCATAAAATCTCGGGCTGTTACACATAGAGAATTACTTGACCTTTATAGAACCACCTATAGGGTCCGACAAAATGATTCAGACTTAGAAGTTAGCTAAGTATGAGATAGGTTTCCTTGTGACAATGTAGAGCCCTTGATAAGAATGTTGGAATTCTGTATGAGTGTGGAAATGAGTTATTTGTATGTGTATATGATTAGTAATATCTTAAGGGATTTTTTTGCACAGTTACAAAAATGGGTTAAATTAGTTAAATGGGGATTGTGACTTGTAGCTAATGAATTATTTTAAAAACCATAATAGAGTGGGTGTATGAGAAATGTTGACACATGGGATTGGTAATGGCTTGTGAAATGATGAATATGGTTAATGGGGTGAGAATTTATAAATATAATTGGGCTAATTGGTTGTGTTGTGTAAAATGGCATTGGGAACAGGCTATGGCTTAATAGTGAATCTCATGTTGATTATTGTGAGTTAAGATTTTTATATTTATTGGTTATATTGGTTTTGATATGGTTTGTGTGTGCAGAATGGATAAATATGAATGTGCACTTGGCGTGGTGATGGGATTTAGAACTAATTATCCTTTCACATTTAAGGTAGGACTGATGCTCTATCCTAACCAAAAAATGTTTGGGTTGGGGATTTAGACTGATGTTATATACCCCCAATGCATTTATTTAAGTTAAATACCTGGACTGGGGCTCCAAGTACGTGTGGTGATTAATTGATATTCTTATCTCCAGTGAGGTGGGGAATTAATTTATTTTCTTATGTTGAATGATAAATTCCAAGAATATTGGGTTATTATGGTATGCATCTGACTCCTGGATTACATGTTAATTATGAACTAAATGAAGGGATTATTTACATAATAAACATGTAACAATAATCATTATGGTAATAAAAATGTAGAGAATGGTTAACGAATGGCCCCTGAACTATTTTGCCATTACCTTTTATTTATTTATACTTTCCTGCAAGATCTGTTAGACCATGTATTTTTTAGATACCATTGGTGGTGGAATACTAAGTTTTACTCACACAATACTTAGTCATATGTTCGTATTCCTAATAGATTTCATGATTTTAGGTTAGGAATGGGAAAGTGTCCTACGTTGGGGAGTTGAGCTGGACATGAGACATGTAAGGATGAGGTTTCCAACTCAGATTCCAGGCCATTTTGAGGATTTTTCTATTTTTCATTATTTTGGGTTTTGTTCAATCTTCATTTCATCATGACATAGAATATTTACTGTTGTATGTGGTTGTACCCTGTTTAGGAGATGTATGGATATGTATGCTATTTGTTGTTTCTTATTGTTTAATCTTTTTATATTGTTATCTGTAGTGGATTACTTTGATAAAGAGGTTGTTGTATCCCCACATGACTAATCTAGACACTCACTACTTGTTTAAAACCTCTAGAATACAGGGAGGCACACTTGAGGTCCTGTGACAAACCGACTCGGGGCACCCATTTAGTGGCATCCGGGTCGGTGATGTTTCAAAATATCCCAGATTACATTGATTCAATGAATTTAAGTTATTATTATTTTTACATTATTAATGTTAAATACATATTATTCTGATGGAAATTATTTATGTATTTTTATATTAAAAATAATTTCTTGTAATCATTAATTATTATTCTAATAATTATTGTGTCTTAAATGTATTTGTTGGCGGTTAACTGACCGATGATGGGACATTGTCAAAAAAGGTGGAAAGAGAATTATGAAATATAAATATTTTATAAATATAATAATTAATGTAGGTGAAAATGAATAATATAATTTTAACATAATAATGAATTAATCTTAGAGGTTTTTGGTTTTAATTGGATAGAGAAATAGAGGAATATGGGAGTAAAATGAGAGAAAGTGTTGATGGATTCTTACCCTCTTCTTGGTGTTTCTATAGAACTAAACTCAATGAATTATAGAATTTGAGTAAGAGTAGAACATACCTAAGGATTATAAGGGTCTCAATATATGAGATTTTGGTTTACATTCTCTTTTTTATCTATAAGGGAATTTGTTTTCAAATTTAGGGTTGAGTCGTTATTTATACTTGAGGAGTGGGGTATTTTTTTAAAGTTAAAATATTTAATAAAACATAATTTTCCTTGTAAAAATTTTTATTGTCATATTATTTAAATTTTATATCATATTTGAAAAAATTATAATTATATTAGGACTTTTAATTCATTGAAAACTTTAATTCATTATATTATTAAAAAGGGATGTGGAGAAATAATTTTTTCTATTTTAATAGAATACATTAGACTATATACATTGGAATTTTTTATATGGAGTTTTAACTGTATTTAAATGAATAATTTATCTCCCTAATTATTTTTTATCTAATATATTTTTCTAGAATTGATTAGTTCAATACTATTTTAGGAATGTTGTCATTTAAAATACATTGGTTACAAAAAACATTAGTTTTACCATTCCCCTAAAAACTATAATATTTCAATAAATTACCAAAAAATCAACTTTATACAATTAGACATGTTAAATATAAAAAATAAATTCGTATTACCCAAATAATTTTCTAAAATTATTAAATTAATTTTTAACATATAAATTATGATTTTTACAAAACACATTAAAATACAGATTAACAAAAATGTACATGTAGCTTCTATTAGTTTTCAATAGTTTTATATATTTTAAGAAATAATAATATTTATATTTACATAAAGTAGTCATGAAAAACATTCATTTTATGAAATTTTATTATTTTGTGGTCAAATTATCACTCTGAAGGTCATGTTACTTTTTCCAATGCTCAGGATACTATTTTAAATGATCAGGTTACTATTACAAAGAGGCACATTACTATTCCAATAACCATATTACCTCCTATAAATACCCATTAATTCAATCATACAAAAGCCAATAAAATGAATCCTAAGGTTATATATTTTCCTTTTCTAAAATATCAATTAATTTTCTAAAATTATGTTTCTTCTCTATAATGTTGTTCATATGGTTGATGATTCTAGAAGATTGAGATGATCCAAATTTTCCCATTCATGTTTTTGTATTTTATATTTTTTATCCCATTGTAATATGTTGAATTTTCATGGGTTTATTTGTTGACTAATGTAACAAAATACATTAATTTTTTTGTACTTTTATTCCTATACTATATATGTATAATACTATAAAATATCACGTAACACACATTTATTGAAGATATAAATATAATTTATAAAGTATGGGTTATTACATTATTCTTACTTTAGAAATTTTATCCCCAATATATAAACTCATATTCATTGTTGAGAATTGATGAGGGTACTTTTATTCAATTTTTACTTAGGTTCCCATGTCACCATTTTATATTTATGGTTCCACTGTAGTACTTTGACAAGGTGAGTTAGGTTATTGCATATAATTTTTTCTCTATAGTCTATGATCTTCATCTGATTCTCTTCATAAGAGAGATCATTCTCCATTTTTATCACCTCCAGATTCATTACATTTCTAGGGATTAATTATCTACTTAGAAGAGTTACATGAAACACCCCATGAACATTCACCTGGTTTTGTGGATGTGATAACCGATGGTCCATTGATCCTATGTGAACTATAATTTAAAATGGGATAATGTACCAAGGTATAATCATTCCTTTCCTCACAAAGCACATTACTCTCTTCCATTGGTGAGTGGATCCACCATACCTCATATCACAGTGATTTATTTAGATAACTTAGGGATACCAGTAATAAATTTAACAGTGATGTTATCCCATTTCCAGGCGGGTTAGAGAAATGTTTTCATTATACCCCTAGACTACTATTTATCTAATATAACTTGACGACATACCAAAATCATTGAGGTTTACTCAGTGATCTTGTTCTTTATATTTCCACACTATAAGCTCTTTTAATGACCATGATATATCATGGTACATCCATGATAGTAGATAATGATGATATGTGATCATTATTTAATATATATTTCTCTATCACAAGTGAAGAAGGTAAAAAAATTCTAGTTCCAAAATGAATGAAACTATCTTTATCAATGTGAAATTCATGAATATTTACTTTATTTACAACTTTCGTATTATTTTTATTATACAAATAATCCCTTTACACATCCAAGATCATATCATGGATAGATGGTTTGGAAATAATTTAGGAAAGGTGGAATGTATTCACTTATGCTATGATTTATAGATCTATCATTTTCATATCCATAAATATAAGTCATTTATCTATCGGTATCATGAATAGAGTAGATGGTTCTTTTTTCTATGAGCATTAGATACCATATTATCTATCCTATGATGGTAATGAATAGATGAGTCATCATCCTTGATCAGCTAAAATAATCTCTGTTGATGAATTTTAATGCTTATTTATGTGAATATATACTTTTGAATATTATGATATATATGTCACACTTCTTTCCATATAGGTAGTGTTACTAAATCTCTAAGGTAGATATATAGACTACTAACTCACTATCATCATTTGGGTAGTTATTCTCATGTATTTTCAATATTCATAAAACATAATATATCAACTTTTCATTCATCAAGAGTTTACAAACCAATTATTTCTTTGAAGTATCACTTTATATAAAAAACCCTCCCCCACGTGAAGATAGCTTGACTATAGACATAGTGATTAGCCTATTCTTAAGATCTTGAAATCTTTTCTCACATTATTTCATTAATACATACTTTACCCCTTTTCATGTTAACATAGATATTGGTCTAAAAAATCAAGAAAAATTTATCACCATTATTGAATTGTACCAATATAATAAAATAAAAATACAAATTTTATAACAATTAAGGTTATGGTCTATTCCTAAATTTTATTTTCCTTTGAAGGGTCGAAAACAATTCCATCACTTGTAATCACGTGCCCCATGAATGAGACTTTCTGCATCCAAAAGTGAGACTTGTTAAAATTATCAAACATTTTATCCTTTCTTAATGCCACTAGAGTAATAGTTAGATACTCTTAATTTTTATCCTTATTGTTAGTTTAAATAAGAATATTATCAATACAGAATACAATTAATTTTTTAATGTAGATTTTAAATAATCTATTCAAAAAATCCTTGATGATTGATGGGGAATTAGAAATTATGATTAGAATCATTATAAAAACATAGTGTTCATATATCATATGAAATGTTTCCTTCTGAATATATTTCTTCTTAAAATCCATATAATGATATCCAAAATTACGATCTACCTTTAAGAAGTATATAGTTCATCAATGTTGATTGAAAAATTCATAAATACCTTTTAGGGCATACTTTTTCTTTACTATGATCTTATTGATCTACCTATAACCATTATAAAAGAACACTTTTCCATTCCTTTACATGAATGGGAGAACGAATCCACCCTATGGAAATAAAATTGTGTGTAAAAACCCTTTTCCGAAATTTTCTATCAACTTCTTCTATAGCTCCTCTAGTTCCATCAGGTCCATCCTAGTGGGGAATTTGGAGGTATGAGTGGTTAGGGTATACAATCTATTGAGAACTCCAACTCACAATCTAGGTGAATTTTGGGAAACTATTTGGAAAATAAATTAATATTTTTTCCCAAAATAGAAATTTCCTCAAGGTTGGCTCTTTACTTTGAAATAACCATTTTGGAATGATATGATTCTTCCTTGGATAACAATACATATACCATTGAGGGATTTTCAAATGTAGATAACTGATTTTCCTTGAATTTATATTGGACCATGATACAGTTAAAAATATAGATATAAATTTCATTTACCAAACATTTTATGAACACTAAATAAGAATATATCCCATATATTCCCAATATAGAATCAAATTCCACCAAAGATCATATTTCAAGATTTTTTGGATAAATCATTCAAAACACACTAATAATAGAAGAGTTCAACAATTGGGGTGAATTGATCACACCAATAGGGGTTTTTATAGGAATCTCAACTTCAAGGTATTAGGAATTTGATTCAGTAGTTATAGAAGACTTGTAGGATATAAATGAATTTGTATAACCAGAAAAAATATAAATTTGTTTCAATTCCTAATTGAATAAAAAGATAACTTTTATTGAATTAATTTTCATCTTCCACCTCTACGATGGTGATGGAATGAGATTTCCCTTACTGCTTTTTCTTTGGTGTTTTCTAATAATGACTACCCTCTAAATACCATAATTATGTGTACTTTCTTTCATAATGTCCTTTATCCATATAGTTGATGCATTGAACCATTAGTTTTGTTTTGGAAAGTTCCTTCCCTTTTTAAATAACTTTGTCCTAATTCTTCATGTCTCTTAAATAATCATGAGCATAGTGGCCTACTCTATTAAAATTAAATAATTTTCTCAACCCTTTGAGAAAATTCCCATGATCTATATTCCCACCTAAAAGGAATGTGTTTATTTGGATCCTTTTTCAACCTTTTTCATTTGATCTATCATCTTGAAATTCAATTATTCTCTTATTATATACATGTTGATGGAACCATTCTTAAAAATTCTTATTTACTTTGATAGAATAGAAAACTACTTCTTTGTAACACCCAATGTTTTGGATTGATAAATCATTTTAAAGTTGTTATTTTAATCAATAAATAATCTTTCTATATTGTAATTATTATTGATTACAAATCCTTAAGTAGATCAAGAATTACTTGTGAAATTTACACCATAAAATGTCATAGATTAACCCACCTTTTTGAACCTCTAGGAATTGTCTCTCCATCTTTGTCAGTGGATTTAAAAAGAAATAATTATTAATAAATAACTACATAACATCTCCAAATTATTTTTCTCCCATTTTATCATTTGGATTTTTATTTTTTATCAACAACCCATTTGACCAAAATCTCTATCTAAATTAATGAATAAATTTATATTTATCATTCTTAGAATAGTGTAGAACAAAAAATATCTTCTCAAATTATTTTACCCAATATTCCATGGAAAGTGGAAAAAATATATGATAAAATTTTGTCATCGTTACTTTATAAAAGTTTCGATGTCAGTTGTTCTTTTTTTGGGTGAATGTTGGCATTCCACACAGTTTTGTTTATTTTTTGTATCCTAAGAAATATGTGTTAGAATATCTATTATGTTTCAAACTGCACTTACAATTTTATTTGGAATGATGTTTATATAATCATTGCATTATCACTCACATGAGTTGTTCAAATGGTTTCTCCCAGTTCCCAACACTTTTTAAAATAAAAATGGTTTAAACAAAAAATATGTCAATAAATCATGAATAGATAATTTATTCTAATACACTAATTAATTCTATAGTTATATCATAGGGGATCTCTATGGTTGTCCCTTTTCTCAAATAACGACTCTAGGATCGTGTAATTTAATAATTTCTTTGACATTAAAATAAAGAATTAGTTCTTATATATATATATCCCCCATAATGGTTTGTAATGTGTTTGTGATTAATTGAAGTATCCCTAGGTGGTGTAAAATCAGGTGTGCAAAAGGCCTCTTTTTCACGCACCAGGTTATAATTGAGTTAATACTGATTCTGAACATTACAAGGGTTATTAAATTTATGTACATCTATTCCAGATCCACATCCAGTTGTAGTATCTAGACCAGGATTTTATTTTTGGGAAACCACATGCACTTATAGTTTACTAAAACATTAGATATATACCTATACCTAGACTTATATATTTTTTTTCAGTTTTATTTTCTTGTCCTAAATTATAAATTAACTATACTATACTATAATATGAACTATAGTGGATTAAATTTTTCTTAAATGACTATTATACCATTTTTTAGAAAAATAACATAACGTTAATACTATATAGGATCACAATGTTTAGTATCTTGGGAAAATTTGGTCCATACATAACTTTTACATAATAATGCATAATAATTATTTGAACCATTATTATTTAATCTCTTAAAATATCTAAAGATCATATTAATAAATTTAATCACTAGAGGATAAACATCAAATAAGGGAGTGAACTAAAATATCTACAAGGGATAGAATAACATGAGAGGAATAAGGAACAAGAATGAATAGTACATCAGTGAGCATAATCAACATCATCATATAATAATAATAATACCATCATTATATTCATGAGAGAATAATTTGATAAATTAATTTAATGTGGTATATGTAAAATCCAAAGATTTCATCGTATGTTATCCGAGTAATGTAATTCAGTAGCTTGCGCTATACCCAACACCATGTTTGAGGACACCAAAACATACCAAATTAGCATTTCAAAAAGTCATTACAAATATTATTAATTGAATTTTGAATCTTATATACTTTATATAATTTTAACATCTATATTTTTTATTTCTTAGAAAAAATAAAAGAAAAAAATCCATTCTTTCAGATGAAAGAATTATTTTTCAAAAAATGAAATTTTATCGCCTTTTAATGGAGAACCCTTGTTAAAACCAATATAAGACACTTTTATATATTCAATTTTATAAAATTAAATTCTTCTTTAGAAGCAAGACATATGAATTTAGTTTGGATATTTTTTTGGTACTTTTATGGTAACGATCATGTTTTGACGAATAGTGAAAAATACTATGTTTTAATTGAAAACAACTTTTTTAATTGAAATAATTTATAATGTTAAGTTAAGCATTTGACAGGTTTTTAAGTATAATTATATTATATTTTTATCATTTAATACAATGTATGTCATTTTAATTACTTTCACATTTAAATTTGACATAAACACGTGTCAATATTTTTATAGTTTTTACTTTTTAAAAAAACCACTTTTTGGTTTTGAAAACGCAAATTAATTGTAAATTAATTAATTCAGCTTCTATTTTTTGAATTTGGTAAAATAGAATTCATTTGAAAATTTTCATAATACATAATTTTAACACTACTATGAGTTGAATTTCAAAAATCCTACACACACAGTTAACATTAGTAAGTTAAATTTAGTTCAATAATATGAAAATAATTTTTGAGGAAGAGTAACTTTTGACTTTTATTTACCACGGTTTAAAGTAAATAGGGTAATTAAGGGTAAAAATGATATTATAATAACCATAAACATGTATTAATTCTACTGGATAAGTGTAATTAGATCAAAAATCACCTTAGAAATAAAATATGATCCTCTTTGTTCCACTTGTATTAGATTAAGACATTTATTATTATTTTATTTAAATAAGAGTTTAAAGGGTTAAATTCAAAGTTTAATAACTAAAACATTTTTAATATAAGGATACATAAAATATAAATTCAACTATAAATATTCATTATAAAGATAAAAATATTTCCGGAATAATGTTATTTTATTTATAATTTTTAGACATTATATAATTTAATTTATTTATGACATAATGATAATGCATTAATTACCTTATAAAGGAAATATTAAAATAATTGATATTATAAATATCCAAATAAAAGTAAATTGAGACTTATTATAAATTTCACTAAATTTCATGGTTAATATTTCTTTTTTGGGTTGATTAGATAAATATTTTTCCAAGTGATAAGGTTTTTATGACTTTCAAAAAAACATAATACCAAATAGTGCCAAAATTGACATAAATTAATTTTTAAAACAAATACAATATTATTGGTTGATATAATATTCCAAAAAATCTAAAATCTGACTAAAGGGGTTAAATAATATTATATGTTTCATTAATGAACCACTTTAGGTTCTCTTGGAAGGTTAGAGTAAGTTTATTAACCATATAGTTCAAAAATATAAGAAGACACAACAGAAGTTAAACTATTTAACTAAGAGTTAAATATAAAAGATAAGGTTAAAATGGCTACCTATACTTTTCAAAACCTATTGGTTGAGAGGTTTTAGACCCATCCCCACCTTATCCTAGAAATAAATCATTTTTGAGATATTATAAATAGAAAATCATTTTTTTATAAAATAATATTTCAAACTTTTCTTAAAGTGACCCTCACCTCTCTTATAAAAGGGTACTTCTCCTTCACTCAAAATCACACCTCCACAGCCATTTTGCCCCGCCAACCCCTTAAAAATTCTTTCCCCAACCTTTCTCCCTCCGACCTAGAGGCCTTAAATTGATAATAATGCCATCCTATGAAGAACTTTTTATCAACTCCAATGGAAACACCCAAAGAAGAGGTTATAATTGCACCACCCTCTTTTAAGTTATTTTTTTCTTACACTTCATCTTTAGTTGTTGTTTCCATAAATAAATAATAACTCAAATACCTTCTAAATACTGTGATGTTATTATAAATATGGTACAACCATATTCTTTATTTTATCCATCCTATAAATGACCAAGTCACCATTCATGCGTTTGTACGACTCAACGTCTCCACATCGTGGTGTAGTTTGTTATCCAAACACTTCATTATTTGGATGGGTATAATAATGAGTAAAACATATGTAAATAATAAATATAACATGTTAATAATTCTGTACATATGATATAACATCCAATTACATACAATTTCACCATCAATATAATGATATTGTCGCTCATGAATACGTACAGATTACAGTCTCCACGGCGCAATGAGTTTCATTTCCACATTCACCATTCAACAATGATTATAAAAATATATATTATTAATATGTATGTAATATATGAAATAATAATTGTATTGGAGATATATATATATACATACATATATCTTATTCACTTACTTCTGTTGAATACAATATTAAAGCTGAAACAACGTTTATGCATACGTAGGACCTACCATCTCCATAAACTGTGCCTTAAATTTAATAAATGTATATATTATAATTACTTATATTATAAATATATGTGATATATTAATCCAGGTTTATATTCTAGAAGTATTTAAATCATGATCTAAATGATAAGATCAAGAATAACAAGTTAAAACACATATGATAAAGAAAGCTATTATCACCCCAAATGTTAATTTAACATGGAAATAATTATTAAATGGGTTGTATAAAGTCATAAATGAATCATTTATGATATAATAAATATGAATATGGTTATGGTATAATTTAATAACATACTATGTTCATTATACATGAGGTTAAAAGTACCCTCGACCATAGGAAAGTTCAAGTTAAGGGTTAATTCATCAATCTCATTATTATTCGAGATTGTTTATGGGTATGTTTTTACTGGGACATATTTTTTATCAATTTCCATGTTTCATAAAATAGTTTTCAAAGGGATTATTTTTAAGGGACTCTTTTATTAAAATATCATTCTAAATTTTTTAATGATTTATTCTTCCAATCCTTTCTAATTAATGTTCATGTATTCAAAATGGTTTTGAGGATTTATTTATATGAACATGAATGTTTTAAAATTTAAATTATTTTCAAATGATTCAAAGTGGCATGTGAATCTTTTAATAAAAAATTAATTTAAATGTCTTCATTTAAAAATCTTGTGACTTTAAATGTTTTCATGAAAAAGAGATATTTCTCTCAATGAGTTTTTCAAATCATTTTCATCTATGTCCACATCATTTGATGGATTTTAAACTGGTTTGAAGTGGATTTATTATGATACGAATATTCCATATTGTAATAAAGGTTTTTTTGATATGTTTGACTATGGATGTGTTATTGTTATACCATTAATGGTGTATAGATAAAGTAATTAAATTTCGTATGCTAGTTTTTATACGAATGCTTATTTTATGGTTCATCCATTTCAAATGATAAATGTGTTGAACATAGTAAGTGATGGATGGAGCCCATTATAGCTCCAAAATATATCGGTAGGTATCATGAGACACTTAGATGTGGAATTCGACAAGGCCTTTCCCAATTTTATATATGATTTTTTTCAAGGACTTAATTATTTTTAGACGTCTTGGGCAAGTCCTTGAAAAAATGTTTCATAATGTCTGGAATTATACATTCCCTCATTATAATAAAATATTGATGGTTCATGTGGTTATTGGACTAGTAGAATACCCATGACTATGTTTCTTTATGGAATTATTTACTCAGATCATATTTGTGCCATAAAGTGTTCATGTCTATTATTTTTAAAGGCATGAAATTTCAATTATTCACCATGAATATTGATTAGGTTATCTTCCGCTAAATTGTTTACCCTTACTGAGCATATGATCTCACCCCTTTCTTATGTATTATTTTCCCAATATTTCCAAGAACTATTTTACGATTTATATGAAGGGTTAAACTAAAATGGAATAATGTCATTGTCATAGAACTATCTATGCTGTATTTCATGTCTGAAATTGTAATGTGAAGTTGATGTATGTAATCTATTTCCCACACTGCTAAACTGATCAGTATTTCGTGACATGATTTCCTTGTAAAGTTCCAATGTATTAAAATAATTCTCCGAATCTTGGTAACTGGGGTCAGGGTATTACAGTTAAAATAAGAGGAAGTTTAGAAACAACGTTGAAATAGATTTAGAAAAACTCTGATTAGAGAACATTTCCCTAAGATAGACTTTGAGGGTTAGTATATATGAAATTCCTAGAATTTTGTTATTATAGGTATTTTGTGAGTTTTCCAATCAATAAATCCTTGTCTAGATATGAGCAGGTATAAATGGGACTGACAAACAATTACCTAGGGGTAAAACCCAAAAACACTGCTTTGAGCTAGAATCTAATGGGAAATGGTGCAAGACAATGGGCCTTACTGCGCTCATGGTTACGAAACTCCTAGGGTATATTCTTAGAATAATTCAAATTTTAATTACAATACAATATGAAGGATTTTAGAGAGAATACTTCCTCAAAGAAAAGATTTTATGATTATTGATTATATGCATAATCATTTAAATTTATATTAGGTATTTTACATGTTTGGAAATTTTCATTACGATTCCTAAACTAACATAGTGTATGACATTGTTTAGAAATGTTTCCTAGTAGAAGGAATGAGAATTTCTACAATGCACATAATCTAATGATTAAGAAGGACTATATATTTCATGGTATTAAGCCAACATTTTAAAAGGAAATATTCTCCCACGTATTCAAATCATATGAAAAAATAGTATCATGTGTTAATAAGATAAGTAAATAATTCTCTGGGTCATATAGCATTGAAGGGAAGTAAGAGAAGAAAAGGATGGAATAGAGATAGATGGATAAATAGAAGAGGGGAAGGAAGGTTTTTTCTCATATGTGATAACTATGGGAATAATCACCTTGGTAAATTCTTGAAGGGAATGAGAGTTTGTTATAATTGTGGAGAAAAAGGACACCAAGTATGTGATTTCCTGGTTAAGAAAAAGGTTTCAAATAAACAATGCTTCATCTGCAAGGAGTTGGGTCACTACATAAAGCAATGTTCAAATCATCAGAGTATACCGAAAATGCATCTATTAGATAATAATCATATTCTGATACTACCAAAGGTGAAGGGGAATGATTAGATTTCTTTTGTTACTATTAAATTATTGTGTCATTTGAGTATTATATTAATGATGTACATGTTATAATAATTATAGAGTATAAAAGGGTTGTACGGCAGTGGTATTTCATTAAGAACATGAGATTTTGTGGAACCAAGAAATGTGACTCAATAGCATGTTAATGTTTTTTGGAAAATATATGTTTGAGAGAAAGATAAATAATAATATGGTTCTGATACTGATGTAGTGATTTTGGAATAATATATAATTGATTTTGATAAATTATATTGGATATTCTTGACTACCTTGAAACTGATTAATGATTTTTAAATTCCATCATTATTAGAGTTTACAAAATTTTTGGATAGAATGAGTATATCCAGTATTATATAAGAAATAAAGGAGGAAGAATGTAATCAATAAGAATTTATGGTATTTCAGGGAGTTATAGTGTTTTAAAAGAATACACAATGAAGTTATTCACATGTTATTACATGAAAAAAAGATCTTCATTTTGTTTAAATTCCTAATAAATTTTGGACAGTGTGTTTGGACAGAAGTATCTTGGACAAGTATAAAGGTTGGAATTGATTGAGTTTTAAATTCAATACTATTGATAAGGTTAAATAATCTCTTGAGAATAATTTTGGATTGTCATAAAAAGGACAACCTAGAGGTCTGGTGACAACCCGTCATGTTCGACAAGGCCACGAGACTTGAACCTGCAACTGAAGGGCGAAAAAGGTGGATCACCTACCACATGAATATGTGATGTTCTATTTTGTATAATGTATTTTTTTATATAGTCTTACAAATGAATTATAAATTCATTTTTTTGGAACCCTATACGATTAGGATAAATAGAATATTATTGAAATCTATTATCTTTTGGAGTGAAAGATGAGTATGTGGTAGGAATTAGTTAAAGGTTGAAACTCTACTTTTAAAGTATACTTTTTCCTTTATTATATGAATAAATTAATTCTTAAACTTTAGTGAAGGGATCTTAAATCCAATAATGTGTTATCCTAATATCTTATGTTTTTTTGAACTAACGATATTTTAAATCATCATAGATTGATGGATTTGAGGCTCTGGATTTTACAGTTGTTTGTGATTGATGTCCTCAGTAACTCCCTATAAATATTTAAGTTTTTCTATCAATTATGTGTCTTTAATTGACACTAATGTTCTCCAATTAGAAACACCAAATTGGTGGAGACTTTTTCATTTCCCTTTCTCGCTTATTAAGGATAAATTATATTAACCCTATTTCCGGTGTGGGTTTTCGACAAAGGTATTTTCTATTTTCAACCTCTCATTTTAAAAGATTAATTTAATATTGCGAGGATGCAATTTATTGAAGTAGGGGATAATGTAACACCCCAAGATTTCATAGTATGTTATCTCAGTAAAGTAATTCAACAGCTTGCGCTACATGAAACACCGAGTTTGAGCACACCATAACTTACCAAATTAGCCGTTCAAAAAGCGGTTAGGAATAGTATCAACTGCATTTTGAATCTTATATAATCTATATAATTTTAACATCCATATTATGTGTTTCTTAGACATAATATAAGAAAAAATTCATTTTTTCAGATAAAAGAAGTATTTTTCCAAAAAAGAGATTTTGCCGCCTTTTAATGGAGAACCTTTTTTGAAACCAATATTTGACAATTTTACATATTCAATTTAATAAAATTAAATTCTTATTTAGAAGCAGGATATAGAAATTTATTTTAGATAAATTTTTTTCACTTTTATGAAACTTTCATATTATGACGAATACTGAAAAAATACTATGTTTTTATTGAAAACATCTTTTTAATTGAAATAATTTATGATGTAAAATAATGAATTTGAAAGGTTTTGAAGTATAATTAGATTATATTTTTATAATTTAATACAATTTAGGTAATTATATATAATTTTACATTTAAATTTGACATAAACACAAGTCAATCTTTTGATAGTTTTTAGTTTTCAAAAAACATGATTTTTGGTTTTGATAATGGGAATTAATATTAAATTAATAAATGTAAATTATATGTTTCTAGTTTGGTAAAAAAGAATTAATTTTTTAATTCATAATATCAAAATTACCTTATGGTGATTTTTTGTTATTTTCCTGAAAACATTCAATTTTTGATGAATAGTGAAAAACAATTAATTGTTGGTGAAAACTGACTTTTTATTTAAATAATAATTTGTTTTATATAAATTTATTTTTGGTCAAAATAGATACATAATACCTATAAAAGTTCAATGTAATTCATTGGATTCATTTTATAATATGTTTAGATATATAATAATTTATTTGAACTTTTTACCGTCTTTTACCCACATCCTAGGAGCATTTGGAAATTTGCATAAAATATAATTTTACTATTTTTGTGAGTTCAATATAAAAACTAATAGAGTTATGGTTGAAATTTTTATGTAAAATGTGGTTCAATAAGATGAAAAATAATTTTTGTGAATAGTAACTTTTGAATTTTGTTTACCACAGTTAAAAGTAAATTGAGAAATTAAGGGTCAAAATGATATTAAATTACCTTAACACATGTACTAATTCTATTTGATAAGTTTAAGTCGACTAAAAACATCCTTATAAATAAAATATGATCCTTTTTGGTCCACTTGGATTAGATTATGACATTTATTATTATTTTATTTAAAGAAGAGTTAGAAGTGTTAAATTCAATTTTTAATAATTAATCAATTATTAATATAAGGATACACACAATATAAATTTGACTATAAATATTAATTAGAAATATAAAAATATTTCCTACATAATGGTATTTTTTATAATTTTTAGACTTTAAATATTTTAATTTATTTATGATACGATGATGATGTAGTAAATACCTTATTAGTGAAATATTTAAATAATTGATATTATAAATATTCAAATATTTGTAAATTGAGACTTATGATAAATTAAAATAATTTTATATGCTAATATTAAATGTTAGGGTTGATTCGATAATTTTTTTCGAAGTGATATGGTTGTTATGACTTTCACAAAAACAAAATAGCAAATAGTGTCAAAATTGACATAAATTAATTTTTAAAACATATACTATATTATTGCTTGATATAATATTCCTAAAAATTTATGGTTAGGCCAAACGGATTAAATAATATTTTATATTTCATTAATTAACCTCTTGTGGTTCTCTTGGCTGTTTAGAGTGAGTTTATTAACCATATAGTGTAAGAATACAAGAAGAAACAGTAAAAGTTAAACTATTTAACTAAGAGTTAAATATAAAAGACAAGGATAAAATGGTGACCTAAACTTTTATAAAACTTATTGGTTGAGAGGTTTTATCCCTATCCCAAAATTATCCAAGAAATAAATCATTTCAGATCCATTATAAATTGAAAATGACTTTATTATAAAATAATATTTCAAGCTTTTCCTAAAGTGACTCTCACCTATCTTATAAAAGGTTACTTCCACTTATCTCAAAATCACACCTCCAAATCCAATTGTCTCAGCGAACCCCTACGCAAATCTCCTCCCAACTTTCCTACCTTCTACCAAGAGGCATTACTTGGATCAGAAAACCAACATAAGGATCCCTTTTTATCAAGTCAAAAGGAAACACCCGAAGAAGAGGTAATAATTTCACCACCCCCTTTCAAATGCTTTTCTTCTTACACTTCCTATTTATATGTTGTTTCCATAGAAAAATAATAACTCCAATACCTTATAAATACTTAAATATTATTATAAATACGAAACAACCATATTTTTTATTCTATCTATCCTATAAATGAGAATGTGACCATACGTACGTACATACGACTTACCGTCTCCACATCGTGGTGTAGTTTCTTATTCAAGAACTTAATTATTTTGATAGGTATAATAATGAGTATAACTAATGTAAAACATAAATATAAAATTTTAATTATTCTGTATATA
Source organism: Viscum album (assembly GCA_963277665.1). NCBI lineage: Eukaryota > Viridiplantae > Streptophyta > Magnoliopsida > Santalales > Viscaceae > Viscum > Viscum album. The sequence goes on along the minus strand of OY728131.1, from coordinate 1,218,782,974 downwards.
TGATATAACATCCAATTACATACGATTTCACTATAAATATTATGATATTGTCGCTCATGCGTACGAACAGATTACTATCTCTACGACACGATGAGACTCATTTCCACGTTCACCATTCAACGATGATTATAAAAATATATATTATTAATAAGTATGTAATATATGAAATAATAATGAAACTGGAAATATATATATATATATATATATATATATATATATGTTTATACTTACATATATCTTATTCACAGACTTCTGTTCAATACGATATGAAAACAGAAACAACGTTTATGCGTACGTATGACCTCCCGTATCCATAAACGGTGTATTAAATTTCATATATCTATCTTTTATAAATATTTATATTCTAAATATATATGATATATACATTATGTTTTATATTATGCAAATATTTAAATCATGATCTAAATGATACGATCAAGAATAAAAAGTTAAAACATGTACAATAATGAAAGCGATTATCACCCAAACTATTAACTTAACATGGAAATAATTATTAAATGGGAAGTATAAAGTCCTAAATTAATCATGTATGATATAATAAATATGAAAATGGTTCTAGTATAATTTAATAACATACTTTTGTTATTATAGAGGAGGTTAAACGTACCCTCGATTAATGGAAAGTGCAAGGTAATCGTTAACTACTCAATCTCATTATTATTTGAGATTGTTTATTGGTATGTTTTTACTAAGAAATATTTATTATCCATGTAAATGTTTCATAAAAGAGTTTTCATTGGTATTTTTTAAGGTTATATTTTATTAAAAAATCATTTTAAATTTTTTAATGATTAAATCTTCCAAACCCTTCTCATTAGTTTCCATGTGTTCAAAATGATTTTAAGGATTCATTTATATGGAAATGAATGTTTAAAAATGTTAATTCATTTAAAAAGTATCAAAGTGGTATGGGAAACATTGATTTAATTTTTTTTAAAATTTATTCTTTTTTAAATTGTGTGACTTTAAGTGTTTTCATGAAAAAGATATATTTCTCTCAGAGTTTTACAAATAATTTTTCATCTATGTCAACATCCATTGATGGATTTTAAACTTGTTTGATGTTGATTTATTATGATACATATATTCCATATTGTATTTAAGGCTTTGTGATATGTTTGACTATGGATGTGTTATATTTATACCAATCATGGTTTATGGATAAAGTATTGAGATTTCGTATGTTAGTTTTAATATGGATGTTTATGTTATGTTTCAACATTTTCATATGATGAATATATTGGACGTTGTAAGTGATAGGTGGATTCCATTATATCTCCTTGGTGCTTCGGTAGGTCTCTTGATAAAATTAGATGTGGAATTGGTCGAGGACATTCCCAATTTGATATATGGTTTTGGCCGAGGCCTTAATCAATTTTAGGTGTCTTGGACAAGGCCTTGAAAAAATGTTTCAGAATGTCTGGTATTATACATTCCCTCATTATGAAAATAATATTGATGGTTCTAGTGGTTATTCTACTAATACAATACCCATGACTATGTTTTATTATGGAATTATTTACTCAGTTCATATTTTTTCCATAAAGTGTTCATGTTTATTATTTGTAACGGAATGTGATTTCAATTATTCACCATGCCTATTGATTATGTTATCTACCGCAAAATTGTTTACCCTTATTGAGCATTTGAACTCACCCTTTTCTTATGTTTTATTTTCCAAGGTTTTCCAAGAAGTGTATTATGATTGATATGCAGGGTTAAGCTAAAAGAGAATCATGGCGTTCTCAAAGAACTATAAATGTAGTATTTCGTGGCTAAAATTTTAATGTGAAGCTGATGAATGTAATCTATTTTCAAGACTACTAAACCGATTACTCTTTTGGGATAAGATTTCCTTGTGTCATGCCAATGTATTAAAATAATGCACCAACTCTGGGTAATTTTGGTCGGGGCATTATAGTATATGAATAATAATGAAAGATCATATCATATTAGTTAAATACAACACAATGTTAAAAAATATTATTACATTAGGTCTACACATAAATTATGTGGAAAATCATAATATAATAATCATGAAAAAATCTAGGTTCATGTTGACATGTAATACACATAATATCATGAGATATATCACATTAACCAATAACATAGAGCTCCATATAATTCCAATACCCATAGTTACATAATGAAATTATCATAATCTTGAATGGAAAATGAAAATAGAACATATCATAGTAAAATTCCTAAAATAAACCCTTTGAAATGAATGAGATTCATAAATGTTTTGTAAGGCATAATTTCATGAATATCCCATGGGATTCCAAAATGAATAAGGGAATCCATTTTCTAGAAAAAATGTCACCATTATTGAAATAAATGTAAATACCCATAAGTAAAAGGGGAGTACTATTTGGAATACATTTTATGGAAATTATAAGACCATCTATATCGAAAATAATGTAAATGATGAGATAAACCAAAAAGAGAGAATTGGGTTCGAGAATCCACTTACCTTAAATACACATTTTTTTCATTGATTGTCCACCTCATGTATAATATACTTATGTTTATTAAAATATAGAACAAAACGTGAAGTATTTTTATTTTTTTACTCATAGTCAATTATAATCATGGTATTATATTGCATAATCCCCTTTTCTAAATGTGAAAAATTTTGATATCATTATTTACTTAAAATATCCCTTCCTTATTCAATTAAATGATATTTATTTATTTATATTTATAAATTATTAAGATGTAGTGTATAAGAATATAAATACAAACACACACATAGATATATATTTATAAATTAATATATTATAAATAGTTTATAATTATTATTTATAATGGTTTTGATAATCAGAGAGTTGGAAATGTCCTCGTGGGTGGTTAACCGACCATTGACAAGACATTTTCAAAACAGGGGGAAAGATAATTATGAAATATAATCATTAATATAGTGTTTAAATTATACTCAATTATTTTTTTATGATTTGGTTTGGAAAGTTATAGTGTAAAAAATTAAGATAATAGGAAAATGATAAAATTAGTTAATGGAAACATACTATATTCTCACTATTGCTATGACACAAAACTCCTTGAATGCTTGGATTTGATTGAAAAGAAAATATACATAAGTATTATAATTGTATTACGAAAGGGTATTTGTGTAGATATTTGGCATTTCTAAGTGGAAGGTAAGTGGTTCTCCATTGGAGGAGTGAGGGGATATTTGTACTCGAGGAGATATGTATTAAATACAACACTGCATAAAATATAATTCCCATGGTAACCATTTTAACAATGAAATTGTTGAAATTATAAGTCGCATTTGAATAAAATTAAATTATTTTAGGACTTTTATGTCTTTTCAAAAAATAATTCCTTATTTTATTGAAAAAGAATGTGAAAAAATAAAAAATTGAATCTTTAATGGTATACTTGGTACCTTAGAAATTAGAAAATACGTTTTCATTTTTGAAAAAGAGTATTTTATTTAAATTAATAATTTTCCTTTTTAAATAATTATTTACTTATATTCTAAAATTTCTATAATTGATGATGCCATTATTACATCATGAATGATGACATTTAAAACACACTGGTCAAGAAAAAATGTATTTTTGCTGTTCACCTAAAAGATGAAGTATTTCATAAAATTAACAAATAAATCACCCTTATATTATTTCAACATGATAAATGTTAATATAAAATTCATATAATCAAAATATTTTTTAAAATTGGTAATTCTAAATTTTAATATTAAAAATAATGATTTTTGTGAAATATATTTAAATATAATCTATTAAAAATGTGCTTATAGTTTCTTTGAGTTTTTAATCTTGATATATATTATATTGAATTATAATATTTATATTTTCATAAATTACTCAAGATACATATTATTTATATTATTTTTTTTAATTTCTTGTTCATATTACTATTCTAAGGGTTATGTCACAATTTCCAACATTCTGGTTTCTATTCATAACCACCAGCTTGTAATTCTCAACAATCACATTACCATTAAAACCATAATATCACCCCATATAAATACCTATAAATTAATTCTAAAACTATTCACTACAATATCTACCAAGGTTATATATTTTACTTTTCTAAAATGTTGATTATTTTCCAAATATTTTGATTCTTTTCAATAGTGTTATTTATGAGATCGATGATTCTTTCTAACCAGGATAACCCAAATTTTCCCATTAGAACTTTTCTAGTTTATATTTCATTAATATATTAATATTTTTAATTTTAATGGTTTTTTAAATTAATGTAATTTTCTCCATTAATTGTGTTTTTTTCATTATTCTATGTGTTGTATGTGTATTGTCACAAACAGATGCATAATACCCTACAAGACTAGTACTCGGCCTAATTAGCGACATACTCGAAGGGAGTTTCCATTCCCTACAGGCTGGATACTAGCACCTCGACATAAAAAACCCAATGGAATGATTTTTCCAAACTTGAAGTAGTCTAAATGGTATATATATATATATAATAAAGGAACATTAAAAGGAAACTAGATGAAATATATACCATAATTGAATGGAAATAAAAGAAGTGATCCATCTCAAAAAATGATAAAAAAACTCCAAGGTACAAGTGAAACATCAAAGTAAATAATATATAAACAACATATTCATGTGATAAGAGGAAGATGTCACACTATATCAACATGAGTTACCCTAGCCATGTTGACTAAAACCTCACTTCCTTGTTACAATTCCTTGGATTTCATTACATCAAAAGATATACCTAGGTTTACACACCACCAACTGGGTTTTAAGGGTGTGAGCTAAATAGGTTTTGTAGAATCCCACCAAGTTTTTTTATATCAAATCTTAGTGTTACAATATGAACGTTGTCAAATATATAAAAAACAAGGCATGATAATTCATTAAAAAAATTTATATATAAATCATGGTAAAACATCTAACCTTTTCCACTATTCTGTAAATACGGGGAAAACAATATCAAATCGTATCACATATATAAAAGAAGGTTATCAATACTGAAATAGTACAAAACCAATGAATAGGTAAATCATATCAAGGATCACTATAGGTCCGGATAGATGGAACACTCATACCCATATATAGACAATCATGTGCGTCATGTCCCTAGATATATGCCGCGAATCTTGGGAGTAGAGGAACAACCCTAAAAGTTAACCTCCCAATTGGTATAATAGGTCCATAGGGAATATGGCCCATGGAGTATATGAGAATCCCATGAGTGCTCAGATAATATCAAAAAATAAGGAATATTAATTTTATAATGAATCATATGTTCCATTTCTTATTTTTTGGATATTGAAGGGATTATTTTTGAGACTGAGTAGTAAGATGGAGTGAAATTTCGAGAACCGGTATGCCCATTACAAATGTTTGAAATATATTAAATGTATTATATTAAATTCATATATAGTTTTCTTGAAAAAGTTAAAAAACTTATAAATAGGGGATTGTATAAGAAATACGAGAGCCCCACTGAGTTCAGAACATGGGTTTTACCCGATGAACTACATAACCTTTGTTGGTGGTGGGTGTTTTTCAAAAAGTAATCACGAGAATAAAATAAGTAAATAAATTAAGTAAAATTATTTTATTTTTCCTTTAATGTAGTGACCTAAATTATTCTATAAGTAATGGGTTATGATAGACTTTCAGGGTTATCCTCATAACTATAGATCTATTGGATAACTTTTTGAGGGAGCTTTTGAGGATCTTGTTGGATCATAAGAGTTACTTATTTGGCTATTCAGTAGGTATTAAAATTAAGAATAACTTAAAATATATATTAAAAGGAAAAAATCTTCTGACATTATTAGTAAAGGTAGTAAATAATGTTGATTAATGGTATCCCAAATTTTATACTTACTATAAATTCTATCTTTTCAGTTTTGGAAATCCCTCGATATAATATTAGAACAAGAACTGTCTTCATATCATCAGAAGCCCTCGATATGATAACCGAAATATTTTTTCCTTGATCTATAAATCACCAATATGAAGGATCAGATTCCCCATTTTCTTTTCCCTAAAATCTCTCGATCATAACATTGATGATACGTGAGTATAGAATACAATTTGTTCTAAATGAAAAAAACCAGAAAATATTCTTTATAACTATAACACTATAATGTATTACAAAAACATTGAAATGAGGTGTTCTCACATAGAAAAAACTAAAAAATTGGGTTTCAATTGTTATTATCTACCAACTCTACAAATAACTAACTATTTATATGTGATTATCCAATGGCCATATTTCCTAATTAGTTTTAATGGAATTAGATAGCAGGATCTTTGATAGCTCACAATGTTATGAAATAACGAAATATCATATGTCATTTTGTTTCAGCACAATTAAAATTATAAAATTATTCCTTATGATAGAAAATAATTATATATACTCTAATTATAAACATTATCCAGAAGGAATAACTTATTTATTATCAATACGATAATCCTTATGAGGGTCAATCAGATGTATTTATACTAGAATCATTGTGATAGTCATGAATTTTTTCAGAATGATAGACAAGAAAAATGTAAAACTAATGGTCTAATTATAGGTAAGTCTGATTTATCAGACACATGATCAATCTGATGGATCATATTAAATAATTATAGGTTTTTATTCGTAATAAATTAGAAAATTTTTCCATCTTTTGTAAAAAGGAATGTTTTTTACAAAAACATAATAAAATACTTCGGACATAGAAAAGTTAGTAAACATATTTTTAAGAGAGTCTTTGTAATTTTCAATACTAAAGGAATGTAAAAGTAAGAAGTAATTTTTTTTACTATCAAATCCCCCCCTTTTGGAAATAATAAACCATTATACTTAAATGATAGATAATAACTTGAAAAACATACAACCCTTTTTTCTTTTATGTTCTTCGAAGTTATCATTTACAACATAACTCCCCCTGAGTTCTCAAATATTTTTAATATGATGGAAATAATTAGAAAAAAATATCAGTAATCAATACATATCCCCTTAGGATTAATTATCCTTATAAGGATAACATTCCTTTTTTTTAAAAAAATATCCCCCTTTATAAAACATTATCACCACTTGTGATTTTTGAAAAAAGGAATGAATTTGAAGATTACTAAAAATAGAGAATAAAATATGAAATAAAATTGAACTAACTAATTATCTAGGAATAATATAAAAGAACATATATCAAATAATAGTCGGAAAACATTCAAGCATAATGTATTTTGATGAAAAGAGAACTACATTAATCAAATATTCAAATGTTTGGTAAGAAATAAAGTTATATTTCAAAAGAAATACTAAATTTGTATTGACAAGGTTCATCAATAAAGCCTTCATATTTTTGAACATAGGTCGATTATTTTCAATATTTACATTGTATTTAGGGAATCCTAATTCAGAATACATATCTTCAAGATTTCTATATAGTTAGAATACTTCTTATTATCTTCCTTCATAAATATAATTTCATCTTAACACATTCTAAGATAGGGAATATCCAACTCCAAATTATAAACCTATTGTTTTAATACTTTCATATCCTCTATTTGATCATCTGATGATTATCTAAATTATTCCTCAAACCTTACTTTTTAGGACATATCTAAGGATAAAATGTTTATGGAATCTAATTTTTCCAATATATGTTTAAATAAGTCAAAAAATTTATAATCATTTTCATGAATATCAACATCCACATGGTTGGAATACTTCATCATCTGATCGTATGAATACTTTTTAGAATTTATCTTTTCTTGAAAAACAATCAAATCAGTCTCGATCTTGATCATCAATTTAGTGAATATTTTTTGTGATTGTGATTTCTCATTCATGGATTACTGGATCAACATACATCTTAACTATATGTTGGGTAAACATGGAATATGATCAATCTAAATTTTCAAGGTAATGAAAATATAATCAAAACCATTTTGAGGAATAATTGGTTCTAAGTCATACTGATCGGGCTCAAACTAGGGAGAGTTTGGTCTTCCAGATTTGACCCCAAGTTTTATGATCACCTCAACTTTTTCTTTACCTTTCTTAAAAAATACATATCATATGAAATTTTAACAATATGCATATCCTTATCATATTTAAATTTATTAGAAACATTAATATGGGAATGTTTATCTTGTTCTACTTCCCTAGAGAATAAATTTCTTTTCTCTTTTGTTGATGACATTTTTTACTCTTCTGAAGATGATTTTTCTGAGGATCCTTATATGTTTTAATCCTTATCATAAATAAAATGTAAATCTATTGAATATTATTTTGATTAAGATGATTCATTTCTTTTCATCCTTTATCTATTTGGGTTTCTTCATACTTGATCCATCCTTTTGTCCATGTTCAAATTATTCTTCATCTACCTCTAATACTTATTCATTTTTATTTATACTTTTATTTATCATTCTTATTAAAAATTTTATATTTATTCTACTTCAAGTTCCTTTTGAATATCCTCTCCCAGGTTTCTGGTTGTTCTCAATGTAACATTTCCAATATATATAGATACTGATTGTTTCTCTGGAATGGAAGGAGCTGATTCTATAATTTTATTACCCATTCCTTTATCATCTACTAAAGGGATACCATCAAGAATAATTGATGTTTCTTAAAAAACAAGTCCAACCTCTAGATTGGCTCGATTTATGTGAGTAATAGAAAGGAATTGATTATCAGAAGCTTTTTCCACACCTTTTAAAAGAAATTTTACAGTTATATCTTCTTACAACCTCTTCCTTTTTTTCCTTGTTTTATATTCTTGTTATTCTTGCTCTACAGTCTGAATTTTTATAGCCATAGCCTCAATAAGATCAAGAAAAAAATCTAGATCCCTGGGTATCATTTTTCTTTATTTAATATCAACTTCTTAAACTCTTCAACAGACGTTCTATTTGTTTTATTTTTCTTTATAGGTGGGGGAGAAAAAAAATTTCTTTGTCTTATCTTCTTTAACATTACATGATGGTTGTGCCTCTAATGAAGCTCCATTAATCTTTTCAAAAAAAGTTTTAATTTTATAATCAAAAACAAATTTGATCCTTGACATTTCTTCTTAACCAATGATTGAAATATTCTCTCTTATAGGGTAAGACTTATTTTAAACCATGAAAATATACCTAAAATTCACAATCAACATACTAATGAAAGTTGTAAACATAATAATATTTGAATTTGTTGAAGAACTTTTGATATTTTGAATATTAAAGAAAATAACCATCACCAAGTCTCTATTCCATATGCTGAACAAATAGTCTAAATCAACAACATTAGAAACATTTAAATTTTCCATGCCACCATTCATAGGGATATGATAACCTTGCGTCCAAAAAGATATAACTCTACTTTATAGATTAATATATTAAAAATTCATTACATTATCATAGTATGCAAAAAAATAAACCTCAGAATTATTCTTTACAAAAGTTCTATGTTTGTACAGTAACTTTTGAGAGTGTAAAAATGCTTCCCCCTTGGAATAAACGCCACTAGGATATGAAACTATTTTAAAATAAAACACATCTATTTTCCCAAAAATGGTAAAAGAAACATAATACTTAACATTTATCTTATTAAACATAAATAAGGAATAAAACTCCAAAACCATCTTAGAATAATAAAGATCAAAATCATCATCAGGCTTCTATACGCAAACAATTTCCAAAACTAAAAATGATGTTAAACTTATTAGGGTAGAATCATATATGTCAAACCAAGATCATTCAATGAGTATTTATATGAAAAAAATAAATTTCATGCAATATACATTGATTTACATCATAATGGGAATGGAGGCCAGAGATTAGATGAAAAGGATCACAATTAAACTGACAACATTGAATGATAAAAGAGCCTCAGGTGTGAAAACATAGAAAACTAATGTCGGATAATGGGTTGAACCACATTTATATAGGCATTGGAGGAAAATATTAAACATCCACATTGAATCCAAATATTAATATTTATACCCTTTCTAATTTTATAACTTATATTAAATCAATGAATGTTTTTAATGTATATTCGAACTCTCAGGGTTTTAAAACTTTTTTCAAATCAAGAATCATTCAATTAGAAAAAAAAAATTTTAAATTTTTTTTGGAAATAAAACAATGTTTTTGTTAAAAAAAATATAAAAATTATAAAAAAAGTAATTAAATAGAGAAAAAACAAAAATAATAGACGTATACCTTATATATTGTAATGATTCATTAGTAGGATTAACATGTTCGTCTAGGTTTATGTAAAATAAACATAGTACGATAGTTTTTTAATAATGTCTAACTATAATAGTTTTTTTAGGAATAATTATTATAAATGTTTTAAAAAGAAAAATTATTATGAAAGATTTAAAAAAAAACAGATTATGATAGTGTAAAATAACTTATGATTGAAGAAATTTTATAATAATAAAAAATATTTAGAAAAACTAACAATTCAGAAAATGAAATGTTTTTAATAAAACAATTTTTTTCTGAAAGCAAAATCACATATACCCCCTATGAAAAGGAGTATATTAATTTTATTATATCGATAAAAACAGATAGATACGAGTAATCTATTTAAATTGATTATTCCTATCTTTTGTAAAATATATTGAAATTCATCAGAATTAAGGTGTTTAGTGCAAATATTAGAATGTTGTTCTTGTGTTACGATAAATTGTAAATTTATATATCATTTAAGTGTATGATTCCAAATTAGATGGTTTATTATATATATATATATGCTTATAAAATGAGGGATACTGTGTGTTTTTACTTAAATTAATGTCACTATTATTATCAAAAAGCATTTGAGTTTCATAAAAACTGATTACATAGTTGGTGAGTGTGTGTTGCATCCAAAACAATTGAGAATAATAACTTAAAGTTGCTACATATTCATATTTAGCAGTAGGAAGTGAAACTATGTGTTGTTTCTTACAAGACTAAAAAACTAATGGGTCACTTAAGAAATAATATGTTTTAGATCTACTTTTCATATCTATTCTATATCCACCAATGCTAGTATTTGATAATATATTTTGTTTAAAATCATTTCCAAAACAATAGAACAATCTTAAATCCATAGTTTAATTAAGGTAATGGAAAATTAGTTTCACAACATTAATATGTGATTATTTTATATTGTATTAATATCTAGAACATAAAAATACTAAAAAATTAAATTTGGATGCAAAGAAGTTAAGTATAGTAAATTTCCTATAATATCTATAAAAATATTTTGATCAAATGGTTTCCCATCCTCATCAATAAATAAATTATTGGGGTTTCTAATAGTATTTATAATAATTGAAATGTTATCATAACATAATTTCTTAAGAAGATATTTTATATAATTAAGTTGATACATAAATATTCCTGATGGTTTTTGTGAAATATGAAAACTAAGAAAATATGTTAACTCAACCATCATACCCATTTCAAACTCATGTTTCATAAGATCCTAAAAAAAAATATTAATTATTTTTGAGTTAAACCAAATATAATTTTATCAACATAAATTTGTATAGTCATACTTTTTATATTTAATTATTTTAGGAAAATATTTAGATCCACATCTACGTTAACAAATTGTTTTTGAAACAAAAATATAGTTAACCTATCATACCAATATCTCTGGGATTTTTTAAGACAATATATTAATTTAGTGTGTTTATTAAAATATTTTAGATGTTTTTTATTTCCCAAACTAGGGGGTCGTTCTACATAAATTTCATCCTGAACACATCTATTAAGAATAAACCACCTTTACATCTATTTGAATTAGTTTTACATTAACAAATGCTGTAAAGACTAAAATTATTCAAATAGACTCAAGTATTGCTACTAGGGGATATGTTTTTTATAAACTATTACCTATTTTTGATATAAACTCTAAATAGAAGTCTAGTTTTATTTGTGAATATTAATCCATTTTCATTATAGTTATTCCAAAAAATAATTTTAATGTAATTATAGAAGTTAGTAGAGTTCCTTTAAATAAAGTCCATATTATTTTCTATTCAGTCTCAATGAGTTCATCTTATATTGTCTTAGTATAATATTTATCCCCTAAAGCCTCATCAAGATTATTAGGTTTAAATTATGATAAGAAATCTAGATGTTTGGTTTCATTTCTAAAGTAAATTTTTGTTCTAACTGGTTGACCTACATCACCAATAATTTTTAAATAGGATGATTCCTAAGAAACAATAAATTACTCGTTTTTTCAAGAGTATGTTCTTAAAAAATAGGATGAAAATATTCCAAAGGAATTACTTTAGAAACTAATTTTTGAGTTATTTCCTTATGAGAGGAAAATTTTAATAAATGTTGACCCACAGTTTTGTAAAAAACATCTGAGGAATTAGGTTGAGGTTGTTTTAAAATTTAGGGACCAGTTTCATCAAACCTAACATATACATTTTACTCAATAGTACATGAAATATTATTACAAACTCTATAAGCCTTATTATTAGTGGAAGAACATGAAAATATATATTCATCATTTTTGGGTGAAATCTTATATATATTAAATTTAGTATTCAAAAATTTTAATTTTCAACCGAAAACATGTAAGTGAGAAACTTTTGTTTTTATTCATGTATATAATTTAGAAGGATATTTTTAGAGAAAATATATAATTAAAACTCAATTTATAGAATATATTAAAGTGCTAACTATTATAGAAAAAAATATTTTAGAAAATGAGTATTCACTCAGCATATTTCTAGTAATCTATTGTAGAATTATAAATCTTATTTCAACTACCCCATTTTTCTGTGGTGTTCTAGGTGAAAAAAGTTATTTTCAATATTTTTCATACAAAAAAAAGATTCTAAATAATAATTTTAAAATTCTCCTCCATGGTCACTATGAATATTTATCAAGGAGAGGTTTTTCACATTTTTAAATATTGCTAAATAGTTTTTAAAATAACTAAAGGCTTCGTAGATATCTATAAGAAAATAGAACCATGTATATCTAGTGTATTCATTAGGTAAAAAATATACGTAGAATTTAACACCAATACATCTAGTTTTTATAGTACCAAATAAGTCTATGTGCACAAACTATAAATAATTAAAAGTTGAGACTTCAGTAATAGATTTAAAATTTTACTTATGGTGCATACCATATTGAGAAGGGTCACATTCTTTTGATGTGTCAAACCTATGTTTAGGTAGATCCTGGAAAAGTAATTTCCTAGTCAACTTAGATAAGTTTCTATGATTAAAATTTCTTAACCTGATATGAAATAAATTTGATTTTTTTACGATTTCACTATGTAAAGTTAAGTCTTAGTGCCCATGGCCTTCTATGTTTAGTGCGTAAAAATTATCAAGATGATTGGAAGAAAGAATAAATTCATCATTGGAACCATGTGCAATATGTTTTTCATTCCTCAACTTCACAAGGTAATCTTAATCAAATTATTTCATTATGCATACAATGTTTTGATTAAGTCGTATAATGAATGAAATATTTGAAATAAAATATTTTCCAAGAAGAACAATGTTTCTTATAAAAATAATCTCTCCCAGAGCATTATTTCAAAAATTTATTTTCCAAATTTCATCTTGATTATCTTTTTGAAGAATTCATTATTTCCATTCATGTTATATTACAAAAAATATCCATCTACCAAATATTTCTTTGTTGGTAATTTCATTATTTTCAAGAAAACAAAAATATTAGTATTTCAAAACCCAAACATTCTTGGGTCAGTTATTATCATAAAATAATATTTTTGGTAACAACATTTTTTTCAAAAAATATGCCTTATAAAAACAAAAATATTAAATATTTTTTTTAAACAATCCCTCAAGTTTCCACCACTGAGTGAAAAATGGTGTACAATATAAACAAAGTAATTGTTAATAAAAATAATATTTTTATATGAATAATTCTTTCTAGTATTATCACTATAAGGTTTAATTATTTGCACATTTTATTGAATTTTTCCTTACCAATGGTAAAATTGGATATAAGTATCTTTATGTTAAAATTTTTAGATCACAGTTTTAATACTAAATTATAATCAACATTACTAGTAGTGATGAAACTATGTTTTTTAAAATTAGTTTGTAATCAATTTTTCTTATTAATAGTTTCCTCAAAATAATTTGAAATCCCGTCCTTTTCAAAATTAGTTTCACTAATATATTTAGAAAGTCTTGATATTTGAATAGTTAAATGTTCTATTCTTGAATCTCCTTAGAATGTTTATCATTGGAATAGTTATTTTTTAAAATATATTAAAATTTTAAATTTATAACAATTTGGGAAATCTGGAAACATCCTCATAACTAGGTAAAGTTTTAACATCTATTGAGGAATATTGTTTATCAGAACATATATAATTTTTATCATCTAGATAATTTTTATTTAAAGACATATTATTTAAGGATTAAAAAGTGTTTACCTATTATATTGTATATTGTCTTACTATAGCTACTTTTTGAAAGATCCCAATGTTCATTTTTCAATACCGGTAATTATTAGAACAAATTTCGGAAGAATCTCCACCATTAGCACTCCAAGTGTCAGAAGATGTCAAAAAATTTATTTCCTTTTGAATTATAATATTTTTTGGGTTTTAAATATGAATTTATTTCCTTCTTGTGTTTTCTTTTCAGTTAAAGGAAATTAGTTCAGATATGTCTAGCTTTCTTACATTCAGGACAAGTTACCTCATAATCCTTTTTGTCACCTTTTTTCATATGAATCCTTTAGTAACTGTATCGAAATTATATATTTATAATGATCTTGTACATCAATATATCTAAATTATACAAATCATTTTCTAAAGGTGGTTATGAATGTGAATCTAATTCAATAATAACTTCCTTCTTTATTGATGATTTTACTACATTTTATTTTGACCTAATATTCAATGGTATTTTAGATGTTACAGTAAAAAATAAAACATTTTTATTTATTTATTTATCAGAATATCCTGTAAATAAACCATCATATTACATGAAAGTACTAATAATATCTTAAATAGTAAGTTTTTCACGATTACTTTTATCATCCACAATATTTCTATTTGATTATCACTCATTGGACATTGTTTGTATTATATTTTTGACCAAAAAATCATTATTAATACCTTTTCCCCTAGAGACTATAAAAAATTTATAGCATTCATAATTATTTGGAGCATCTCGGAAACTATTTCACAACGTATAAAATCAAATGCTTGGTAATCATCTCTAAGCATAGTTCTTGTTGTTTCTATAACATAAAATTTACTAAAATGTGTAACATCCAATTTACTCCCAATACCACTGCCAGCTTCTAAAGATGACATATGACTATAGATATTACTCTTCATTAAACATAATAAAGTATTTATCTATTTGTTTTTTATAATAAGTTTATAAATTATTAGAATTTTTAAAAGAAAAAATTTCTTTATCATTAATATTATATTTCATAGTAATCATTAAAAAGTAATCAAATCCAGTATTGATTACAAATGTTTTCATTCTATCTATCGAATAATCATACTTATTGCCATAAAATATAGGTGGTCGAGTAGGTTTTAGATTATATTGAGATTCAATATTTGTACATACCATATTCAAAACAGAAGAAAATATTTTCTATAAACACATGTTAGTATAATAAGGTTTTATAAATAAAAATTTTATATGAACACATAAAAAACTTATATTAAGTAAAGGAATAAAAAATCATCAAGTATATAAATATTAGAAACCTTCTCTGATACCAATTTATTATTGTAAAATTAGATTATATGGACATAATTATATTTGGGGGGTGAATTATATTTTAGAAAACATTAAACAATGAAAAACACAATACTTATTTAATTAATCTAATCAGACTCAGCCATTTTCTAATGATTAGAGTGGAGGAATAAAAATCACAATTTATCTGATTATATCATTTTATTTTTATATCATAATTATAAATACACAAATAAAAAAATATTATTGAAATATAAGTATAAATAATATCTTTATATTACATGAAAAATAGAAAATACTTGTTGAAATAATAAATACAATATCTAGTAAAATTAAGAATGAGTTACACGCTATAATAAAAGGAAAAACTATTTTATCTTTAAATTAAATGTAGTCAATGACCATTAATAAAGGTATAAATTGTTTTATACCAACATTAAATTAAATATTTCCTTATAATAAAATCTATTGATATAACGATTGTAATAAGATTTATCTTCTTATCTTCAGAATCACTCTATATGATGATAGTTGTATGTATTCCAAGCCCTAGAAGCCCTCGATCCAATGGATCAAATTCACCGTATCCAATAACTATAAGAACTCATTAGTAACAATTATTATATGGGATTAAAAATTGAAAATATTTCTATATGAAACAACTTTTTCAAGGATTCCATATAACAACAACTCTTTAAAGTATTAAAGAGACATTTGAATGAGATATCCACATAGAGAAAAACCTAGAAATATTGATTTGCTAATGCGATCATCTCCCAACTCTTAAAATGAAAAAAATATTTAGAGGATAATATCCAAGGATCATATTTTTTTATTTAGTTTCAACAACATTAGACAACTTTCTCGTTGACAGCTCACAATGTTCCGGCATAACAGAGTATCTAATGTCATTTTGTTTTAGCACCATTAAAATGCCAAAAGTATTCCATATGATTTAAATAATTCCTATATACTCTGATTATAAACATGAGTTAGTATAATGGAATTTATTTTTTATTATAAATTCATAAATCCTTATGAGGTTCAATTTTATCTATTGGTACCAGAATTATACTGAGAGTCATATCTTTTGTGAGTATGATATACAAGCCACACATCTATCTACTGGTCAAAATATAGCTTGTGTTATATGAAAGAGCCAAGTTATTATTAATTTTTAGAATAAAAAAATTTAATATTTAACTACAGACAAATCTTGGATTATCATTTTGTATATTCAACACTTTTTTTGGCTTCTCTTACGCACAATGCTGAATTCTGTTCTTAGTTTGGGTTACAGGTAATAATGAGTTTGACTTCCTTTTAACAGAACACCTATTTTAAAACTAAATTTTGACACTTTTATAAATTTTATTTATCTAAATAAACATCTTCTGTTAATTTATAATTCCAAGACTGGAATAGGGTTATTTATTGGTATTTTTCTTATGGATTTTCAATTTTTTATGAATAGTGAAAAACAATGCATTTTAGTTAAAAACTACCCTTTCGTTTAAATTATTATCAATGTAAAATTTTATTTTATATTTTTTTAAAAGATAAAAGCTAAGTATTTTACATTTATCAATCCTATTCAAGTCATTAAAATCATTTTTATTTTGAATATAGATATACAAAATTGTTGAAATTTTGAAACTTATTATTTTAAGAAACTGCTTTCTCATCACATCTTCGAGACTAGCTTTAAATTTAATTTAGCCACTTTGTTAATTGAATTTTTTAAAAAAAAATTAAAATTAAAATTATTATTATATTTATATTCTAATATTATTATGTATATTTATGACAGAAAATACTATTGAAAGTGATTAAAATTAATTACAATGATTAAAGTAAAATTCATATTAACAAGAGACTAAAACTTAATCTTATAGGCCGAAATGACCTAGAAACTCATAAAAAATCTTTTATATGAGGATATTTTGACAATATACATTCAAGTATCTAATTATATGAGTTGTTGGGATACAATTCAATAAATGTTCTATATTTTATATGTTATGTAAGGAAAAATGCAAAAAAAATGAACTTTCCGTACCTTTAACATTTATAAAAAATTAATATATGAAAAAAAATATAATTTATCTCATTCATATCCTTTTTAAAAATAATGAGTTATTTTTATCATAATTATTTATCGTTAATTTTTTGAGATAAATTGTTACATTAAACACTTAACAAATGCTAACACATGATGTATTTAGTTAATAATTACATAAAATAAATGATGCTAACAACATTAAAAGTAAAGTGAATTTGATGAATAATTGTGTTAAGTTATTTTTATAGATTAAAATATCATGTAACATTGATGTTAAATTAAAATATTTTAATTAAATTTTAGTTTTGATACTTTTAAATTAAAATTCTATAAATAATGTAGAAATTAAAATTAAGGTCATTTTATAGTAATTTATAATTCATTAAATGATTTAAAATTAATAAGAATCCTCACTTTTTATAATTTATTTTTAAGTGTTAAAAAATATAAAATATTTTATAAGAAAGGACACAATTATCTTTTATAATGAACATTTAAACCCCTATATATTGAAAACATTTTTAGCATGGTTTAAGTTAAAGGAGTGGTTTTGTGTGTTACATGGGATTGTTTTAAAATTAATTTCCAACACAAATGAGTTTTTTATTTTTTAAAATAGATATAATATTGATAATTAATTGGGCCTATAATTTTGAATAAATCTTTCATTAATTATTATTAATGGTAATATTATGTAGGTTGGAAAACTAGTTACTTAAATGAAAAATGAAAAATATAAGGAATTTTGTTGGCTAAGGAATAAAATTAACAAATGTAGTTATTTTTGTGTGGTGGATATTTTAACAACCAAAATTTCAAATTAATACAATATTTTTCTATTTTTTACATACATGAGGTAAGGGAGGCCTTTCAATTGTTATTAAGGTTTTGTATTTTCTAGAATGCCACTCCTCCTACAATATAAGAATGAATTAACTCTTCCCCATACTCACACCTCTCAAGCCACTTTTGATCAAGAAAACTCTACCAAAATAGACTCCAAATATCCCTAAATTAATCCTAGAAGCCACAATTTGTTTATAAATTCATCCAAGGCATTTGGTGAAAACCAAGAGTGGTTACCTAAATAAGAGGTAACATCCTCTTCATGATCCTTTCTTTTATTATCATTCTCCATCACGTCAATTATTCTTATTCCATAATTATATAATAAAAAAGTATCATATATATAATTATATGTTTTAATTCTATTTTTTACCCACACTTAAACACACATAAATATAATGGGTACTGAACATACCATTTTTGGTTATGATGAACTACCACCTCACAAAACAACAGTGTTCATTTTTACCTTTACCACCTCTATTGGCTAGTAATTATGATAGACACTATATTTTTATATGATATATATGTTGTTTTGATAATTATTTATTTATTATATTAATCCTACATTCATACAATCCATTTTATGTAAATATGATAACTTCACTTGTGGAAGTGTGGATTACTACCTCCTAAAAGTGATGTGATTCGTTCAAACATTACATTGAATGTATTAAGGATGGTTTTAGTAAAAACATATTATATATATGCCATAAAAATTCATCCTGAATTATACTATATATATATATAGATATACATATAATTAATTTAATTTCATTCTTTTAATACGATAATAAAATGGAATCAACATTGATTTGTACGAATGGCCTATCTTTCCCAGAATGGTGTATTCTGTTTAATATTTATATATTTTATGTATTACAATAAATATTTTTATAATGAAAATATATTATATATAAATAATTTTTTACATTATGGAAATAATTAAATCATTATCTAAGTAATAAGATCAAGAATAACAATTCAAAACACGTACAACATACAAAACAGTTATTATCTGAAACAATACTTTAGCATGTGATTGTTAATAAATGGGTAATATAAAGTAATAAGTGAATAATATATCATATTATATATAATAATAAGATAATATTTTATATTTATAATATTCTTATATTTATTATATAGGATGTTTTAATGTGTATGAATAAAGGAAAGACTTAAGGTAATGGATTTTCATCTCACTTTTTATTTCCTTGAGATACATGCCTTATTCACCACTCATTTCTTTTGGGTGGTGTGTATAATTAACATGAATGTATTATATTATTCCTATAAATAAATTTATTTGTATTTACATATCAATTTGATAGTATTTATTTTGTGAGGTTTATGTTTAAAAATTTACCATGTTAGTAATGTAATTTTGTCTCAATTTTCCTTCTTTAAAACACAAGCAATGTTATGCTCCTATATTTTCATATGAGTTATATATAATGAATTTTAAATGTTATACCATGAATCTAATTATTTTTATGATATGTTAGTATACATTAATGTTTTTATTTCCACTGTATTATGATTCAATTTTATCAATGTGGTAATGTTTTATAGCTACAATCTCATCATTTATCATGTTTGTTTATTATAAAGATTCCATTGATGAAATATTATGATCCATATCTCAATAAATCACACGAATTTTGATACCCTATTCTTATTCTTGTTATATCCAATTAATGATAAAATTTTTATACACTTTGTTACTCAAGTTAATTAGGAAAATGTTTTTAAGAAAATTCAACAATATTTCTACTTTTAGTCAAGAATACATGTTCTTTAAAAATTATTTTATATAAAAAAGATAACAAAAAAGTTTTACTATTATTCTATGTTGTTAAAAAGAAATTTTTATTCCTTTATAACCTTTTAAATTGGTTTTCAAAATAAATCTTATTGTTGTTATTTGTCAAGGCACTTTTGTAAAATTTTAATGTGAAAACAGAATGTTATTAGTATACAAACATTCCCAACATCACAACCGTTATTTCCTTGAAGACTAATTTTTTAGTTTAGAAGGATATTTTATTTTAAAGAAAATTAGTTTCCTAATATTTTGAATTTTTTTTAATTTTATAAATTGTTTTAATGAAAAGTCGTTTAAAAAAAAACATTTATGTTTAAAAAGTGTTTTAAATGATTTTCAATGTTTCCTTTATATTTGTTCAAAAGCGTATATTTAAATGAAAGGATCTAATCTATGTGAAATCTTCTTTTATATGTTTTCAATGTATTTTCAATGAAAACGTTTTTCAGGGTTCTTTATAAATTTTAATGTTATTGTAAAGGAAAATGGTTTTTAAAATGTTTTATGTCTTCAAATTCATCATTAAATCATAATGAATATTTTACCTAGAAAAAATAATTTTAAATGAATTTTCATGATTACTTTATGTGTTTTCTAACTATTTTCAATGAAATGTACATTGAAAATTTTATATATTTTAAAATGTGATTTTTATGGAAATTTTATGTTCAAAGTGATCATTCAATACACTTCTCATTATTATATGAAATCATTGGTTATAGTTTTTGATTTAACAGTGATATGAAATAATTATACCATTCATATTATTTATCTAAATTGTATATGTTATGATGGACCAATTTTTATGAATCTCATTTTCTTCATTGGGTTAAACCATGATAAAGGGATATGAAACCTGATAACATTCACATGTTATTCTTGGATGAAATTATTATGAAACCTAAATATTTTCCATAGGCTATGATGTATTAATTGTTGATGATACCCATTTAATTTCATGGGCTATGATTTGATGTTTTTATAAACCATCTCTTTTTATGGGTGCTGGTATTATACAAGTTTTATTATCTTGTGGCACATGTATATATGATTTTATTATGTGATAGATTACACCTTTATCTACCTTTAATTAATTGGGTAATGATATGTGTTATATGATCTCAAACGGTACATGGTTGTATCCTAAGCCTGAAAACAAAGTGGTCATTGCCCAAAATATAAATTTAACATGGAATTGCAATAAAATGGTCATATAATTTCATAAGTGAATCTTATATGGAATTAGATATATTAATATCATTATTTTGTAGATGTATAATAAAATTATATTAGTTAAACATGGGGATTTAATGTGTAAGAAAAATATCAAGACTTAATGTAAGGTAATTTCATCTCACTTTTTTATTTTGGTGAGATAGATGAATTATTCACCACTAATTTATTTTGTGTGATATGTATACAACCCATGGATGTATTTTGTGATTTTTAAACAAATATTTAGGGGGATTTAAATATAAAATTTTTAATGTTATTTCATGAAGTTTATGTTTCGAATAATGCCAAATTGTTAATGTAATTTTGCCTCAATTTTCCTTTGTTAATGCATTTTCTATGTTATGGAACTAAATTTTTCTGTGAGGTGTATATAATTCCTTTGAAATATTATATCATGAATCTATTTATTTTATTTGTATTTTAAAAATCATGTTATATTATTATTTCCGTTATATCTTGATTCAGAGTTTCCTAAGTGGTAATACTATATAGCTATAATATCATCATTTATCGAGATTATTTATGATTATGCTTCCATTGAAGAAATATTCTGATCCATATCTCAATTATTCTCATTAATATTAATACCCCATGTTTATTATTATTAGATAATAGCAAGGTTCCCATTTTTTAATTCTTTAAAACTTAATATAATTAAGATAAATTTTTATAAAAATATGACATAATTTGTCTTTTCAATTAGAAATATGTGTTATTTCAAAACCATGTTCTCTAAAATAATTCAAAAATGTTTTAATATTATCCTATAATAATGAAAATAAAATTTAGCCATGTGTTATATTTTTTAAAAATGGGTTGAAAAATAATCTTCTTATTGTTTTCGGATTAAGGAAATTTTCTAAAATTATATAGTGTAAAAGGAAAGTTTGGAATATAAGGACTTACCACCATTATGACCATTGGTGGTTCCTATGCAAGTTTATAGGTTTTACTTTTTAAATCATGTTTTCCTAACATTATATATTTTTTCTTTTAAAATGGTTTCCAATGAAAAAGGATTTAAAAAAAATCTTAAAAAAGTGTTTTAAATGTTTTTCAAAGCATCATTTATATGTTTTCAAAAAGAAATTAAAAAAGAAAAGGATATCAATGTTTTAAAATATTATTTTGTATGTTTTCAATTTATTCCCATTGAAAAATATTTTCAATTTTTTTCAATATTCTATATAAGTTATCAAGTTTGTTTTTAAGGAAAATGGTCATAAACTTTTTTTACGTTTTAAAAATAATTTTTTAAATCACAAAGGATATTTTACCCAGGAATTGTTTTTAATGAATTTTCATGATTCCATTATATATTTTTGAAGTTTAAAACACCTAAAATCTAAAGTAGAAACATTGTATTCGATAACGTGTATGACACTCAACACTAAGGGCATTAAAAGGTTTTATATCCCAAGAAGTTATAATATATTTACTAATTTAAATTATTTCAATATATTTTATCTCTTGAAAATAACATGTCACTAATTTAGAATTCATCTCACACAACAATTAGTTTCCAAAAGGGTTTCTTTACATGAAATGCTTTGTTTTACGAAACAATAATATGTATTTAAAATATTAGTATTTAATATAATACGATTTTACCTAACCATTAAATTAAAGGTTATGAATAGTATTAACTAAATTAAGTAAAAGTTTGGTTTAAATAAAATATAAAATTAATCCATTTGTTAAAAGATAATTAGACATTAATATAATAAACAATTGAATATAAATGGAATGTTTTTATTGAAAACTATTTTTATGCTTATAAAGATGTTTTATCCTAATAAATTAAATTAATGAAAATTAAATAGTGATAATAATATAATATAAATATTATATATTCAATCAAATATTTTTAAATATATAAAATAGGCTCAGTAGACAAAAGATAAGAACAAACACAATATTACACATAATAACCTAAATTCTTAAGGAAAGTTTACAACCTTTTAATGAAGAAGCTGTTTTAAATCCAGTTTTAGTATCTTATATAACCTTAATATGTAAAAATAAACTTAAAATTTTAAATAAAAAGTGAAAAAATATTTTATGGTTAATTGTTTGTACATTTCTCTGAAGATTGATTTTTTAATGAATAGTAAAAATACTAAATTTTAATTTAAAACAGTTTTTTCTTCAAAATTATTTATAAGATTAATTAAAGTTGTAAATTTGTTTTAAATTTTAATATGAAAAATTTTATATTAATTAATCCTATTTATGTTACTTTAATCAAGTTCACTATAAAATTAGATATTAAAAATTAATAATCATTAGTATATTTTTACTTTAAAAATCTGCAATGTCATCCCATCTACGAGATTAATTTTTAATTATTTTTTTTCATTTATGTCATTGGAATTTGGAAATATAGATTCCATATTTTTATTCTGAATAATTTATAATTCCTAATAATATTAACTTATTTTTCAAAACAAAATGTTAGAAAAGTGATTAAAATTAATTAGAATGATTAAGGGGAGATTAAGCTTACCAAGAGACTAAAACTTAATCTCAAGGTCTAAAATGACCTAAAAACATTTTTAAAATAAAATTTATGGTCAAATTTTTACAATATAATCCTTAATATCTAGTTTGGTACATTATTGGAGCCACTATCAATGGATAAAACATTAGTGAAATTCATTTTTTAGAAAATTTAAAAGATTGCCACACCTCCTCCATTATAAACGTCACTCAAGTATCCAATATTTTCACACCTCTAAAGCCACATTGGAATGAAAAATATCTACCCTAAAAATCCTAAAAATACCCCATAATCTAAGAATCATAACCTTGGTTATAAATCTCTCCAAGGAATCCATGGGTTCAAACCCAAAGGAGCCACCTGAATAAGAGGTAACATCCTTCTACAAGCTCTTTGGTTTTATCTCTTTCTCCACTATTTAAATAATAATTATTTAATTATTATATAAAAAAAATTATCACAAATATACTGATACATTTTCATATGATTGTTTTTATCTATACGTACATTCACTTCCATCAAACGGGTAACATACATACAATTTATGTGTTTGGAGAATTACCACCTCGTGAAATAGAGATCCTTTTTTCTTTTTCCACATCACATGGTTGATAATTTTGGCATAAAATATATTGATAAATGTTATAAATGAAATTTATAATTTCTTTATACTTATGATATTATTTTATAACACATAACTTTATGCTCTCTATTTTGTGGGAATACGATAACATCGTTTTTGGAAGTGTCGACTACTGCCCCCTCAATGAGATGTGATTCATTCACACTATACATGGAATGTATAAAGGGTTTTTTTAATAAAAATATTTAACATATACGACATATATATTATAATATAATTATAATATACATATATATCATTTTATTTTCATTCTTTTAATACGACAAAGAATTGAAATTATCACTTATACATAGGTATGATCTACCCTCACTATGAATAGTTCATTTCATTTATTGTCTCAAAATATTATAGATTATTCTAAATACATATATAATAAATATACCTGATATTAAAATCTTGGATTAGACTCTTTACATGATGAAACTATAATCTAGTTAATAATAACTACAAGTAACATATTAAACCATACTTGAGAAACTAGACAATTAAATCATGAAATAGTATAGAAAATGTTTGATTATTATCAAACGGGTAATAAGTTAATATTAGAAGATAATATATTATATTATTAATTATTAATATTATTTTTTAATAATTTATTAACCCTATTAAAACCTGTATATGGGAGGTTAAATTCCCTTCACCTGAATAAAATTATAGAGTAAGAAAATTTCATCTCTCTTTTCAAATCTATGAGATAAATTTCATATTCACCACTTACTTATTTTTCTGGAGTATCTAATATATATTTTTATATACTATATATATAATTCTATTATTTTCTTGGTATTTAAAATTATCATTTAATTTTATTCCTTCATGAGGTTTATGATTTAAAATTTTTCAAAGTCGTATGGGGTTCATTGGAATGTTTGAATATTGTTTTCTTTAAGAATAATTTTATTGATATTGCATTTCCATTCGAGGAAATTATATGACCACTATTAAAAAGCCATATAATTTTCGCATTTTCTAGTTATTGATGACATTTTATGTATTCAAACCAATTTCCCACTCTTTAGTATTCAAAATGTTTTAGAAAATGTTTTTAAGAAAACCTGACTTCATTCTATCTTTATTCAGAGAACCTATTTTCTGTTGAAATCTTTATTTTCTAAAAAGGATTTCAAAATTTGTTTTGAATATTTTCAGAATTATTTATAGAATAAAATATTTCCCTTTTTTTACCAATGTTTTCAAAGTAATCTTCTTATCTATTTCCAAATAAGTAATTTTATAACATCTTCACCATGAAAATAGAATTTTATTTGTTACCTCATAAATCATATACAGATTTACCCACTGTCATTTCATTGAAGCTTCATTTTAATGTTTAAAATGATATTTTTTTTAAAATGTTTAAAAAAGATATTTTTAAAGAAAAAGTTTTTAAAAAAATTACTTTCAAAACAAAAGGATATTTTTCTCAAAAATGTTTTTAAATGAATAATTTATAGTATTCTATTCATAAATGAAAAAATCAAATTATTTTTATGGTACTTGGGATATGTTTAATTGATACAATCCTTATTCTACCTCTGGATGGTTTTTTATTGATTTGTCCAAGGATAGTATTGACATTAACAACCTTGATTCCTTTTAGTCCCCTAAAAATATTCAATTTCCTATCATCATTTGAAATTGAATTTATCCTAAATATCCATATCATTTTTCATGGATATGATTTATCCTAAAATGTATAAGAATTTTTAAATTGTTTTTAATTTAATAGTTATTTAAAGATTTTGTAAAAAATTGATAAATTTGTATCCTTTATTCAATACGGAGATTTGATGAGGTATATTTTTAACTTTATAAGAGGAATGATTTAGACAAGAAATTAAGGGTGGACGATTGACTTTATATATCCCTCTTGATGCATCTATAGTCTCATGAGATGAAATTAGTCATAAATAAGCCCTTCGGGTTTGTTTCCATGTTGAATAGATGGGGTTATACCAAAAAAATTAAAATCTCACTAGGATATATCTTTATGGTATATTGTTTCATATACTAGATTCATGACATCCAATAATTAACCATCACCTTAATTTTAGTTATTATTTATCCCTGATATCATTCATCAACATACCAATTTATGCATTTCATTATTATTTTATTGATTTAATGGAATTTATTTTAGTTTATTTTCATGCATATTGATTTTTCTTTATCTAGTTGTTTAAATGGCATGATTTTTTAGTTATTTACCATTCCTTATTATTATACACTTCCTGATCAGTTTTTTAATATCATGGAATATATTTTCAATTATTTACCTTTCCATTTGATTATTTTCATTGATTCATTATTAGTTTTTAGATACTTTAATGTCACTGATCATTTTATCTCACCCTTATTATGCTTTCTTTCCCTAGGAATCCAAGAAGTTTACGAAGAAATATATGAAATCATATTCTAGATGTAGTAAAGATATCTTAAAAATAAGAAAATATATTGTAATTAGTAAATTCATTTTTAATACCAGACTAATATATGTATTTAGTCTTCCAGGATAAGTAAACTCTTTGGTGCTTTAGGATTTTATTCCTTCAAATCAGGTTAATGCAATTTATAGAAGACACAAGCTCCGAGATTTCTAGTGTCGGGTCATTATAGTTTGTATAAGAAGAAGTAAAATATTAACCTTGAGAACTATATTTATGAAAATATAGAATGGATAACATATCCCATAGGTAGAATATGGGGATAAGTATAGAAAAACACCCTATAATTTTGGTAAAGTAGAGATTATGTGGGTCTTCCTAAAAATATATTGTTTTCTAGATATTATAGGTCTACATGGTTCTAAAATATTTATAACTATGAGTAATAACATTGAAAAGGTGTGTAGGTCTTGAATCAGTGTAACCAGGTACACAACAATATGCCATACTACGCACCTCGTTTGACACTCCCAAGTGATATTCATAAGATAATTCACATTTTTTTAAAAACTGTTACAAAGGATTTTAACACTGAATTACCTAAGTTAATTATAAGTTATTTTAGATTGAAGATAATGTATCATGTTTTAGATATCCTAAAAATGAATATATATTTTATGACTATTTTTACTCACACTATTCTTTTTAGTTTTAGTCAGTGGTTAGTACTCGAATAAGCTAGATTACAATTTAACATGAAGGTCATTGGGTTGAAAATGAGAAACCAAATGAGATTTTGATAAGAGTGAAGTATATATTTTTTATTTTAAATATGTTTTCTTGAAATATCATTAACAACATATACCTTAACCGACTACTGAACTCACCAAAGAAGATAAAGATGGAGTTTTATAAGAGCTCAAGTGGTGGAGACCATGGAGAGAAGAAAGATCAATTTCTCTCATGCAAGGAATGTGGAAGGAGACACATTGGGAAGTGTCTCAATGTAATTGGGATAGTATTTTTGTGTGGTAAAGAATAACATAAGTCAAATAATTTCCAAAGAAAAAATGAAGAGTGAAATGGAAGAAAATGAAACTTGTAATAAAGAATTCAATTTAGTTCATTTCTATAAATATGGGTAACCAAGACATTAGTGGGGATAATTCCTTCATCGAGGGGACAATCTATAGACTATGGAATGAACTATTGGGAAATAATTTGATGAAGTATTTCTATATTGGGGTTGTATTTTAAATTGTATTTGAAAGGCTATATAGTGGTTAATGTTATTTCAAGGATATCCATCTTTTTATTTTGGAAATTATGTTAATATGGTTTTAGAAATGTAAAAACTATATTCTGAGTGACAACCAATCCAGTCAATAAAGGATGTGGGTATTGAACCCATGACCAAACGATGATAAGTGTTTCATGCCAACAACAGACCTACAAAATTTTATGGATAATATGTCATTGTTTCTAGATAAACAATTTGATGAATAAATATTAACGATGAACCAGTAGTATAACTTTTTAGTATTAGAGATTAATTCATGAAACATATTGGATTTGAAGAATAGTTATAGACAAATAGTTATAATTTTTAATTTTTTTATAAACCTTACGATCCTTTAAAATCATATTTTAATGCTTCATGCATCAAAGTTAAATTTTGGATATCCATTTCATAAAGTAAAATATGAATTAAAATTTGATAAATGGACAACCAAAAGATGGAATTGATCATATGAAATTATAAAATATCATGTAAGTAAATTTTCCTACACTCTTAAGCATTAACTGATTTTCGCAGCATGAAGAAAAGGTTAATAAAATAAATGTTATCTCAATACCATAGTATTTTTGAACTGACGGTCTTCTAAATCATTGTAGATTTATGGTTTTGAGGCCCCCAATATTCCATTGATCATTACATTTTTTTGTGATTTATGACCTCAATCACTCCCTATTAATATTTAATTTTTTTCTCTATGGGCATATATCAACTTTTCACTAATGTTATCATACATAGAGACCAAATTATATGTTATTCTATTTTACCTTTGTACTTTCCATATTCTATTTTATATAGGATTTCTTATGAAACCTTCTCACAATGTGTTATTTCAAACATAAGAAATATCAAACAATCAACCCCCATGATCAATTTTGAATTGCATTTACACAATTTAATTAATGTGGAGATAATGTAACGCCCCAAAAATCTAAAGTAGGAACATTTTATTCGATATCATGTATGAAAAAAAATACTAAGTATGTAAGGGACTATAATTTAACAAGAATTTATAATATATTTACTATTTTAAATAAATTAAATATATTTTATATTTTTAAATGAATGTGTCAATGAGTTAGTGTGAATTTTATTCAATAATGAGTTTCTTAAATGGATTTCATTACTCGTAAGACTGAGTTAACCAAAAAATAATATATTTTTAAAATTTTATTATTTATTATAATAAGATATAAAATATCCAGTACATTAGTTGTTATGAATAAGATTAAAAAACTTATTAAAATATGGGGATTAATAAAAATATAAAATGAATTAATTAGTCACTAATAAATAGGAGATGAATATAATAACGAATTGAATAAATGGGAATGTTTTTATAGAAAAATATTTTTATTCTCACTAAGCTACTTTATCCCAATAAATTAAATTAATTAATGTTAATGATATTAATTTAATATATATATATATATATTATATTCAATAATTGTTTTTTAAATTTATCTAATTGTTTCTATAGATATAAGATAATAACAAACCCAATATTACATATACAAACATATATTCTATAAGTCACTTTTACCACCCTTTGACAAATAACCTATATAAATTTTTTTTGGAATAATTATAAAACTTATATGTTTAAATAAAAATCATTTCTTAAAGAGGAACATAAAAAATATGTGAGGATGATTTTTGTTTTTTAATGTGAAGTTTCATTTTTTGGATGAATAGTGAAAAAACATAAATTTAATTCGAAACCGTAATTTCTTATAATTTAATTATATGTTAAAAAGATATTTTAAATCAGTTTTAAATTTAATAAGTTGATTTTCTGTTATTAAATAATCCAATGTATTTCATTTTAATCAATTTAACTTTGAAATTGGATATAATAACATAGAAATCTTTTGGTTGTTTTTACATTAAAAATTCACATTATCGTCCAGTTTTTTAGATTAATTTTAAATTAATTTCTACCAATTATATGATTTGAATTTTAAAAAATGGATTCAATATTAAGAATCAAAACAATATATATCTTATAATACGGTTAAATAAATTTTTGACAAAAAATATCAGTGAAAGTGATTAAAATTAATTACAACGATCAAGGAGAAATTAAGCTTAATAAGAGACTGATCCTTAAAATTAAAGGAAAAAATAACCTATAATATCCTCTAAAATCCATCGTATGGTCATATTTAGATCATATACTCTTTTTTATTGAATTTGGTAAATTATTGGATCCACCATCAATTGAAAAATGTGGGTGGAATTCCATTTCCAAAAACATTACAAGAGTTTCAATCCTCATCCACTATAAAAAGATACTCAATCCTACCACTTATTCACTCTTATCAAGAATCTTTGGATAAAACAACAATAGAGAAAATAAATCCCCAATATCCCTCCCCTAAAACAAGAAGCCTCAATTTTTTTCTGAAATCCATCCAAGGAATACCTTTGGTTCAAACCAAAAGGAGTTACCCGATTAAAATGTTACACCCTTCTTCAAGTTCTTCAATTTTAAATCTTTATCCACTATTAAAATTACTCTAATAAATTTTTATATAAAACCACTAGTATCCTTATTATACTGATATATTTTAATGTTATGTTTTAGGCCTTTAATTACTCACCCTTTCTCTTTTTGGGTAACGATATTACAATTTATGCATACGGCGAACTACCACCTCATGGAATGTTGTAGTACGCTATTCCTTTACCACAGCTCATGGTGGAAAAATATAATGGATAATATGTTTATATAGGTTATATATGATATTTATAATATCTTTATACTTATGATTTTTTTAACACATACCTTTATGCACTCTATTTCGTAGGAATACGATAACATAATTTGTGGATGTGTGGACTTCCACCCCCCTCAAAACATTGTGATTCGTTCACACTATAAAAGAAATGTATGAAGAATTGTCATAATAATCATATGTAACATATATGGAATATATATTACACATGAATTATAATAAACATATATATCATTTTATTTTTATTTTTTTAAAACGACAAAGAAATGAATGTAGCTCTCATGGGTATATACGGCCTACCATCTCTATGAACGATGAATTTCATTTCTTATGTCCAAATAATATCGATTATAATAAATAAATATATAATAAATATATTTGATAATTAAATCATGGTTTAAATTTTGTTGATGAGGAAACTATTATCTTATTAATAATAACAAGTAACAAGTTAAAACCATTATAAATGATGTTAAAGGCCATTCTCCCGAATGGAACCCTTAAGTAAGAAATTTTCATCTCACATTTTAATTATTTAAGATTAATGTAATATTCACCCATTATTTTTTGGTTTTATCTTTTTAACATTTTGTTATACTATATCAATAATTCAATTATCTTCATAGAATTCAAAACATTCATTTAAAGTTATTACTTTATAAGGCTTAATATTTAAAATGTTTCAATGTAGTATGAGATACATTGAAATGCTTAAAGATTACTTTCCTTATGAAATTTTTTAATGATCATTCATTTCCATTTGGGAAAATTATATGACCATTTTTCAATAAACTATTTCATTTTCTTCTCATATGGTTATTCATGGTCATTTTAAGTATTAGTTCTTTTTTCACTATTTGGTTCTAAAACTATTTTAGAAAATATTTTTAAGAAAACCAGACTTAATTCTCTCATTATTGAGGGAACCTATTTTCTTTTAAAAAACATGTTTTCAAAAATATATATGTAAAGTATTTTTACCCTTTTTAAAAAGAATTATTAAACACATTTTTACCCTTTTTGTCTTTTATCAATGATTTCAATAGAATCTTCTTGTCACTTTCAAAACATGGAATTTATTATCCTTTCTACCATGAAAAATGAATATTATTTTTACCTCAAATGATATATTTGGATTTACCCACTGTTATTTCACTGAAGAATAATTTTCAATTTAAAAAGGATACTTTTTAAGGAAAATGTTTTCAAACGTGATTTTGAAAGAAAATGGTTTTCAAAAAATATTTTTCAAAATAAACGGATATTTTACTGAATGATGTTTTCAAAGACTTTGTAGTATTTTTATTCATCAATGGAAAATACCATTTATTTTTACACCACTTGGGATATTTTTTATTAATAACATCTTTTCTCTACCTATGTATGATCTATGATTTATTTGGAAAAGTATAGTGTTAACATTCACTTCCTTGATTCCTTTTAGTCCCCTTTAAATATTCAATTTCCTATGATAATTTGAAATTGAATTTCCCCAAAATATCCATATTATTTTCCAAGGAGATAATTTTTCATGAATCATGTATCGTTTTTCATATGGAGTTTACTTTAAATTTAATTTGATTATTTAGGGAAATATTCACAAATTTTTATCCTTTATTAAGTACAGATATTTGATATGGAATTTGGTTTATTCGATACGATGAATGCTTTGGACATGCATTAAAGGGCGTGGAATAGACTTTATACATCCCTTCGATGCATTAATAGACTCATGAGACAAACTTATTTGGTGAAAATACCTTTTCATTTGTTTCCAAGAATAATAGATAGGTTTCTACCTAAATACATAAACTTTTTGAAGGATGGATATTGACAGTATTGTGGTCCCTATGCTAGAAATATGGTGTCCAATAATTAATAATCACCTTTATTTCATTTATTTGTTATCACTGAGATCTTATGTTGACATATCAATGGATGAATTTTATTATAAGGTCATTTATTAAATAGTATTTATTTTAGTGTCATATCTTTCCATATTTATTTTTTATTATATAGTTATTTAAATGGAATGTATCATAAGTAATTTACCTTTCCATATTGATTATTCAACTGTTTCACAATTTATCGATATCATTGAATATGTGTTTAGTTATTTACCTTGCAATTTTATTATTTTCATTAATTCAGTATTACTTCCATTTTACTTTACCCATACTTATAATTTAATCTCACTCTTATTATGTTCCATTTTCTATGAATTCCATGAATTGTATAAGAAAGATATGCAATGATATGATAGATTGAATAAATTTATCCTCAAAAGAAAAAATATTAATTTGTAATTAGTGTATTCATTTATAAAAAATGATTCATTTTTGTATACAGTTTACCAAGACTACTCTACTTTTCATTCCTTCATGATTTCGTTCCATGTAATAATGCCAATGTAATTTATGGAAAACATATGCTCTTTACTTTCTAGGGTCGGGTCAATTCCAAATGTTTTTTCAGGGAAAATGGTTTTAAAAATGTTATATATATTTTAAAAAGTGTTTTTCAATGAAAATTTATGTTCCATGTGATCGTTAAATATACATCCCTATCTAATATGACATCCTTGGTTGTAGTTTGTGATTTAATATGTATATGATTCAAGGATACAATTCATATTATTTCTCTGAATGATTTATGTTTTGATGGATTAGTGTTTATGAAAACTGTTTCTCTTTAATGGGTTATACCATGATAAATGGTTATGAAACTTTATTTCTTTCATGGGTTAGTCTAGGATGAAATGATTTTAAAATATATATATTTTACATAGGCTATGATATGATTAAATGTTTCAGATACAAATTTTACTTCCGGGGTTATGTTATGATTTATATGATACCCATCTCTTTTAATGAGTCGTGATATGATTCAAGTTTTATTATCTTGTGGCACATGTATGTATAATTTTATAATGTGATTTATGGGACTTATGTCTGGTTCCAATGAATTGGGAAATGATAAGTAGGATATTATCACAAAGGTTATATGAGTTGTAGGCTAATCTCGAAAACAAGAGGGTACACAGGATGTATCCCATGAAAAAAATAAAAGGATACACAGTTTGTAGCCCAATCTTGAAAATAAGAGGGTACATAGGTTTTATCCCATGATAAAAAATAAGAGCATACAAAGGTTGTTATCCCAAGGGCAAAGTAGGTCCATGGGTTTTATACCAATCCTAACATGTTATGAAGGTCTTAGTAGGTTTTCTTTATATAATATTTTCTATGCTTATGTGTATTCCACAAATTCTATGCATTATTCCTCAGCAATTCTTTCATGGATTATTCTATTAGTTCCCTTGTAATTCTAGTATTGTAAACTACAAATATTTTTTACTTCAATCTTTTATATGATATTTTATATGTAGGGTATGATCTTCTAATGATATGATCATTTTCTTATACGCTTATGTTCATGATTATGCTTATGCATCTCCCTAATTACCCTTAATAAGCATATTAGATCACCTATTTTTATGTTTACTTTCTCATATATATGAATATTTGTATTTTATATGATATTTCAATGAAGGCTGCTAGTCATGATTAACCTAATGAGAGATAATGCTGCTTACTTATATAATATGGTTTATGTTTCCATGTTTCCAAGGGTAATAAACTTATTTTATATTTGGGTGTCTTTTTTTTAATGTATTAAGTATTCCTCAAAAATAATGTAATGTTACTTTACATTAATGATGGTCCGTTATAGTCACTGATTGATCCAACTCAAGGTAGGACACGGTTTTGATTGAATTTCATCCTTATCTATAATTTATACAAAAAATGATAATCAATCAACAGATAGATAGATATAAAGATTGTGTGTATTGAAGGATGTGTTATATAATTAAGGATTTGGGAGAATTTTATTGTAAGTAGATATTATATCATTATTTATTATTCTAATGGTAATAAATCGAGGTGTCAGGAAACATTGACCAAGGTATGTTCCTCATGATTGTTCTTGTGCATTTCCCCCCGATTATTTGTTCATCGCGTGAATTATTTATTGGTCCATGGATCAAAATCTACAAAAGGAATCGATCATTTCACACCCATTTCATGGATTATTGATTCCATATCATATATTTAGGCTTGGAATGAAGTGACATTGGTGTGATGATAGAGGTGTGGGTAGATCAGACAATGTAAATACCCAATTATCATGTTCTTTATCACAAAATGAAGAATAATGTTTGAAGGCATTTTTGGATTGATTTGTATGTCAAAACATGTTGATCATTTATGAAATGATACGTTGGGACATGGTTCATGATTATACAATGAGTAGCTTTTCAAGAATGAAGGTTGGAGTAATTTCCATATAAATAGGATATAGTTCTATGATTCTGAAAAATTCCATAGTTCATGAAATGTAAGTCAGAGTTACATGCTATGTAGGGCCCTTTCAATAGTGGCTACTATTTTGGAAGAAATTTATTATCACATAAAATGTAACAATTTCACAATGTATGTAAACCCTCTTTGATGGATCGACATATACCTCAGAGAGTAAATTTACATAGTTCGAGTTACAGAGCCACAAGAACATTGTGCACCCCAATACATAAATGTTGAGGATAGGCTTACACAGTCCTTTCCATGTGTACACAAGAAAATGTATAGGGTTATTAACACACTATGTTTTATTGCATAGACATAGGTAGAAACAGAATGTGTTTACAAAGGCAGGACCTAGGCCCAAAGGGATAGGACATGTACTCCTACTACACACCATGTACTCGTAATTTTTTTAATGGAATCCATTTAGTATATATCATTGAAAAGTATCATTAGGGTCCATTCCCCATATTATATTTCTATGATTTAGTATGAAATCACCTTCTACACATAGTACAATGATCCCTTCTAAAGGAATTCTTGGAATGTGTAATTGGAATCCTTCCATGTGGCCTAGAGTGAGATACTCTATTCATCTACATGTTATATGTGGAGTTCTTGGAATCATCGCGAACCAAACTATGTGTCCACTGATCCTATACTTGGAATGTTAATTCATATTTATTTGTTGATATACCCCATGTTATTAGGAGTAATACTAATCTATGTATCATATCTCGTTGGATTTTCAACATGTACATCGTATGGTAAGACCCAATGAGAAGTATCTCTCAGATGGATTTCATTAGTCCTATCAAGCATATGAAGTGT
Source organism: Viscum album (assembly GCA_963277665.1). Lineage (NCBI taxonomy): Eukaryota > Viridiplantae > Streptophyta > Magnoliopsida > Santalales > Viscaceae > Viscum > Viscum album. The sequence continues at coordinate 1,218,746,527 of OY728131.1, read as the reverse complement.
GTTCTGCTAGATGAGTACTATGTGGTACTTTTGAGAAATGATCTATGGTTGTTATTTATGGTTGTGACATTAACTTTAGATTGTGTGTCTTTATTGAGTATATCTAGATATTGTTGTTATATGCATTGTAGACATATACTTGTGTTAAAATGATTGTTATTTCATGGTTGTATTATTTTTGGTTTTATGGTGTCCTACTAGGTATTTTTTATACTCAACCGTGTAGGATATTTTCCCACATGTGTCTTGGCATGTGCATATGATTAAAATTTTGATAGAGTCCAAGAGGGGCCTATAATAGGTGGTGCTTAATGTTACCAGATAGAATGAGGTGTGTTCCTATGGTATCTTGATAGTAGCCTCGATATTTACTTTCAAGTTGGACTTTTTAGACTTTTTGTGGTGGTACTATATTTGAAAATTTTAACTTTCTTTTACATCCTATTGTAATATTTGTGTGGGATTGGATGTATGAATTCATGGTTTCTTTAATTTGTTTTACATTTAATATTTTTTTTGGATTGGATTCGTGTGTTTATGTGTGTATAGGTATATAGGATAATGACTCCCATGTTTGTAATATTCCTACTAAGCACTTGATTCCACCCCAGAGCCTACTGAAGGTGGGATTGGGGTGTAACCGAACATGTCACATCCAGATGGGTCATGATAGAGTGGTATCAAAGATTTTAAGTTCTACCATTGGATGAAATTTAGTGATGTTTGTTTCATGCGATAATGTTATGTTTTCAATTTCATATTTCAGGCTAGGGAATCTAGTTCCGGTAGGGTGATCGATGTATTCATACACTAAGACTCTAGTCATTGAATTTTAAACTCAATACATGAGGAAACTTTTTATAGGAAAAACAATAGTAAATGTATCAAATTATAATGGGTTGTGGTTTCCATATCATACTTGACTCATCTCTCTAGATTCACTCATTAGATGTGTTATATATAATGTATTTTGGGATTCTTGTGTGATGAAAACAAGCTAGTATCCATAATCAAGATCATGAGGATGATCCCCTCATTTATGAGGCATCAATACAGGGTCCAGTTCTAGATGTGTTACTTCTAGTTGGTACGCCAAATATACCACCAATTTTATTGTAGAAGATAGTAATTGCAGTACCAGAAGATGAGTTGCATAGTTTGGGAATCTTTCATGAGTATTAGTGATAATGACAACGTTGGTTATAAGGAAACCTTGATGATTAGGTGTCTGAGGATTGGATAAAGGTGGTGAACCAAATTTTCATTCTGGTAAGGACACCAACAATTAATATAGAGGTTACGGTGGAGAGACTTCTCCATGGATCGACCGGATGATGTTGGGGGTTAGTAAGACACTCTTATGATGAGGTGATTCTAGCATGTTCAGAGTTTGAGTGTATTTTGAGAGAGGATTTCTCTCCAGCTATGATGAGGGGTGCACATATCAAGGAGCTTCTTCATCTTCAGTTGATATGTACAACCATATATGAGAAATAGTTAAGTATTACTAACCTCTCTAATTATTTGATGAATATGGTATGGGATCATTTCTTTTTGGATCAGACCATTGAGAGAGGAATATGTTGAGACATCTAAGATATGGTTGTACCTATTTGAATTATTATATATGCTTGGGTGATAGATGGAAATTTAGTGGTTGAGAGTTTCCTTACCGATTAGACATAGATAGTGGTTACTGGTAGTGGGAATGCAGAAGAAGAGACGTCGGCAGTAAGAAGTTAACGTCAGTATTAGGGACCTAGATGCGAGAGATAAATTATGATTAGGTCTAAGGATAGATGGTATATGGATCAAGGCTCATAGGATGGGTCTAGTTAGCCCTGGGATAGGTGGTGCTACCCATGTAGATGTTGGGGACGTCTTTCCAATGCTTATAAGACCAATTTTATAACTGAGAGAGGACCATGGATAGGTCGATGAGGTAGATAAAAATCTAAGAATATTTTGGTCCATAAGATGGATGATGTGTTCTATGATCTGGGAGAGAATATGGATGTGGTAGATTATTTGACTTGTTACCAGCACCACCCCTGGGTGGTCCACACCAGGCTCTGGGGGATGGAGCATGGGGGTAGGGGTAGTGATAGGTAGTTGAGGCTTATGACCAAGTGGATCCATGGATGATATAAGTAATGATATGTGTCTTTTCTACCTTATCTACAACAATTATAGACAAACATTGTATTAAATCCTTTATTTACACATATATAGTTCAAGGTTTAGATATTTCTGTTGAGCCCTTTGCTCGATCCTTGCGCATGGTGACTCCTACTAGAGATTAATCAGTGATCACACACTTGTACTGATAGTATGACCTAACTCTTGGATGAAAAAGTTTTAGTATGTATATCTTTATTGTAGTGATGAGGCCTTACGACATCATCTTAGTTATGGATTTGTTATCTACAGTTTAATCCTAGATTGAATTTTTCAGGAGGAGGATGTGGTGTGTCCACAATGGTGGGAATAAGTTATCCTTTATCAGTGAAAGGGAAAACTTGTAATCACATGATTGAGTCATGAATCAGAGGGTGTCAGCAATTAATCACTAGTTTCCTATCATAATCATTGGTGAAGCCGAATTTATGTGTTTTCCTTTCACCATAGTGGTGGTAGAGTATGTGGAAATATTACCTGAGGATATTCTAGGTTTACTTTCCCATCAACAGATAGAATTATGATTTTATATAAACCCTAATATAACTCTAATATCTACCCTAGCATATTAGATGGATCCCATTGATATTCAAGATTTGAGGGTTCAATTTGAGGACATTCAGAAGAATGGATTTATTAGACCCAATGTTTCTCCTATGGCAGCCGCAGTTTTGTTGGTCAAGAAGGAAGACATGAGTTTGAGGTTTTTTTGGAATAATAGTGATTAAATAGAGTGAAAATGAAGAAAAATTAATTATTAAAAATTATTTAGGAAAACTTTGATTAGTTTATTCAGGAAATATTGATCTAAATGGTTTACTTCATGTTAGGCTATCACCTGTAGCGAGCACAAGATATGGGTATACAGAAGATGAAATTCAGATGTTTCTACGATCACTATGAGTACTTGGTGATGCCATTTGGCATAGAGAACGACTCATAAATGTTCAAGGGACTCATGAAATTGATATTTCAACCTTTCATACACTGATGTGTGGTAGTTTTCATCAATGATATCATTGTGTACTCAATATCCTATGAGGTGCACCTGAGACACTTGGGGGTTGTTTGGGATAAAATCCAAGAACCCTAGCTTTTTGAGAGTATCTCAAAGTTATAGTTATTTATTTAAGAGGTCTACATTCTAGGAAACCTTATCTCAGTAGAAGGTGTGACATTATAACCAACTAAGGATGAGGTAGTTTTATATTGGGAGCCACCCAAGAGTATAGGGGACGTGTAAAACATCCTTAGGTTATTAGGCTATTACTGGAGAATCATACCTTATTTTTCTGGGATATTAGAACACATGATTTATTTTTCCTAAAAATGGTATCGTTTCATGTGGATTGAGAGGTGACAACAAGATTTGTAGAATTTAAGGAAGAGATTGACTAGTGATCCCATATTGATATTTCCAAAGGAGGGTGTCGAGTTTTCAATGTTTTGTAATGAATCTAGGACTTGAATTTGTTTTGTTATGATTTAGAGGTAGGTGGTGATTGCATATTTCATAGATCAGGTTATATAACATGAGATGAACTATGTTACCCATGATTTGAGTTATCATCATTAGTCCTGACACTAAATATGCTGCGACACTACATGATGGGCGAGAGATTAATCATCTATTATAATCATAAGTGTCTAAATTATATCATCTCTTAGAAGTATCCTAATATGAGGAGGATGTTATGGATAGAATTCAACTAGTATTATGACATCAGTATTACCTATATTCCTAGGAAAAGGAACATGGAAGCAGATGCTCTCAGTAAGAGATATTTTTTGCAGTTTCTAAGTGAGACATCATAGAAATTATCCTCATTAAATTTATTCGTTTATGGATGGAGATAGAGTATATTACCTCTAGTCAATGGTTGTTACCCCTATTATTTTATAATGAGTCAGAGAGGCACAACTCGGGGATGTCGACAGTGATACCCTATGTACTCAGATGTCCACTAGACATGCTTCTGAGGGATTATATAAAGGTGGGGAGCGTGTTATTCTTTTCAGTGGATGCATGATGATAAGAATGATGTTGTGTGCGGTTGTTATTAAATTAGTCCATGATTCGTCATTAGCAGTACAACCCTGTGTAAAAAAGCTATACCCAAAAATCTGATGTTAGTTTCGGTGTCCAGGGATGAAGAATGGAGTTTTAGAGTTTGTCTCTAGATGCCTTACTTGTTAGTAAGTGATGGATGAGCTCCAGGTTCCAGTGGGTTTTGGTCAAACCCTTATGGTTCTATAGTCTATGTGGGATGAGATATCCATAATAGTCATGATGGGTTTAAAACATACTTATAGAGGACATGATTCCATCTGTGTGATTATAGAACAACTCACCATGTTGTCCAATTTCGTAGCTATTCAAAAGTATAGTTCAATAGAGTGTCTGAGATTCCTCTACATGCAGGAGATAATATGACTCTATGGTGTTAACTCAACGATCAGTTCTAAACTTGACGATCCTTTCACATGTCAGTTATGAAAGGGATTATATGAGGCTTTTGGGTATGAGTTATACTTGAGCACAATGATTCAACCCTAGACTAATTGCCATTCATATAGAAACATTAAGGTATTGAATGAAGTGTTATATAATTACATGTACAACATTTTCCACAGTTAGAGGATCACCAAACGTTAGTTGAGTTTCCATACAACAATAGTTTCTATTCCACCATCAGTATGGCACCATTTGAGGCTTTGTATGGGTGACCATGTTGCTCTCCCCTTTTCTGGACTAGCCCAGGAGAGTTAGCTCTTAGGGGATCCTAGTTTGTGTGAGCTACAATAGTGAAAGTTTAGATCAGTGAGGAGTGGATGATGAATACATAGAGTTTTATAATGTCTTTTGTTTATAAACTATAGAATAATTAGGATATTGAAGAGGGACACCATGTGTTCTTATGGGTTATGTAACGTCCCGGTTCTGGGTTCCACGCAACGGGTTCTCCAAACCTGGTTCACCACATGACCTCAAGCGCATTTCAACAAATTCCAAAGGCTACCGACTAGCAGCGAGGGACCAGGTCTGGTAGTGGGGAAACTATGCCCTCGTTTGTCAAAGTGTAGCGCAGTGGAATAAAAATAAATTATACAATGACAGCGGAAGCAATAAACCATACACAACTGAAAATAAATAAATACAGTAGATATAAAAAACTGTATATAAATCATGATTCTACATGTCTCATGTTCTAAGAAAACTTCCTGAACATGTTAATAATCAAAATAGTACAACAAAAAGAGAGTCCAACAGAACAAGCAAAACAGATGGCAGCGACATCATGAGCCTAGGCTTAGTCCCATGCCCTACTACTCCCTAGAAACAGTCAAGTACCTGTATAGGGACTCTTTCCCCTATCCACACCTACAGAAACGTAATCTACTTGGGCTGAAAAGAATAACACAAATAGGGTGTGAGAAATATATCTTAGTAGGCACCCACCAATGGCCAGTTCCCAACTGCGTGTAAGCATGCAACAACAGCGTGAAATAGTAAAATTCAATAAAGTAAGCAGTACTAAAAATTAACTAACTTAGAGGCATAAATTGCCATTTTATTATTTATTTAATCCATTAAATATTAGAAATCAACACAGTGCTTTTCTATATAAACAGTCCACGTCCTCAGACAGGAAAAACCATACCCTCAGGTTAGCCGAATCCAACCCGTAGGTATTTCCCTCAAGTGTAATAGATTTTTTCCCCTCAAGAATAGGTAGTTTTTCCCTCATGCATAGAGTCTATTACCCTCAAGCATGGAAGAAGTTTCCCTCAGTCCGAAATAACTACTGCCCTCAGGCAAAATAGTGCAGTGCCCACAGGCTAATCACAACAACGCCCTCAGGCTAATAGTTAACCGGGCCATGCCCAACATGTAAAAAGGTAGTAAATAGGAAATTCCTCTCAAGGAAATTCTACAATTACTACTTTAAAGGCATACCCTCTGGTATCCCGACCAAATGGCCAAACAGTGGAACACACCCCTAGGGTGGTTCCGGATCCAAGCAACGATCCCAAACAGTAGTTTTACAATTTATTCAATTACCTATATAGTTCTAGGTCATTTAAATAGCCATGGCCTTAGCCACATGACACCCCAACAAGGGTTCGTGGCACGAAAATGCACAAAACACACGAAAGTTGGAGAACTAAACACCAATCCACCTACCTTATACGCCAATGAGTGCTATACTCGAACGTCGGTTCTAGAAACACCCAAGAACGACGTAGATCTGACGAAGAAATAAACCCGCTCAAACATAAATTAATTTCGTTAGGGAAATAATTGGTATGAACCACACCCAGAAAAGAGATGGATTACCCGTGTGGTTCCAACGAGATAGTCCTAAGTGGAATTGGATTCCAAATGTGTGCCCGATGGATCTCTGAAGGTTTGGCCGTCATCTCCCGAGCTCTCTTCCCATTCTAAGCCTTCCCTGTGAACAGGGTTGGCTACTGCAGATTTTAAGCGAAAAAAACAAAGTACACGATGTGTACTTCCAAGTACACGGCATGTACTTCATTCATTAAACAGTTCCTCTGGCGGCACCGCAACACTTTTCATCTGTCGACATGAGTACACAGCATGTACTCTCGACTACACGGCGTGTACTGTCGCCCAGCTGGCGGCTGCTCCACCGCCTTACAGTTTTGGCCTGCCAACTGACTACACGTTGTGTAAAGGACCACTACATGGAGTGTAGTCGGTTCCTACACCCTTCGTAGCCGACATAGCTACACGCCCCATGTACTCATCCCACACGGCCAGAAGTACACGATGTGTGGAAAAAGTACACGACGTGTACTTCCAAAATTTAGGATTTTTCCCCATTTTCCATATTTTCACAAAAAAACATAAGGGAAAGAGAAAAGAAGAAGCTCGTACCTCAAAATTAGAACCGAGTTCTTACAAACATCCCCCCTCATAGAAATTCGTCCCTGGATTACCCTTCCAAAGGTGGTGATGATATAACCGTGAAAAAATCTGGACACTGAGCACATACATTAGTTTCCCGCTCCCAAGTTTCATCCTGTAATCGGCCATGCTGCCATAACACCTGTACGAGAGGAACTGACCAGCCTCGGAGAACCTTCGTGCTCCAGTCAACGATACGAATCAGATGCTTCTCAAAGGATGCATCCATCTGAAGCTCAACCTCCTCTGGCTAAAAGATGTGAGACAGGTCCGAATGATAGCGACACAACTGAGATACGTGGAAGACGTCGTGAATGGCATGGTATCTCTACGGTAACCGAAACCGATAGGCAACCCGCCCGACTCTCTCCAGAATCTCAAATGGCCCCACATACGGTGGTGAATGTTTACCCTGTCTCCCGATCCGCTTGTGTCCCAGCCTCGGCGAAACACGCAAGAAAACCTGATCACCGACAACAAACTGCAAAGTTCATGTGCGGTGATTAGTATATGACCTTTGACAAGACTGCGTAGTAGCCATCCGCTTCTGAATCAACTGGACCTGCTCAGAAGTCTCCTATACAAGACACGGTCCCAGTAAATCTACCTCACCTGCCTCTAACCAGCACAAAGGTGAACGACATGACCTACCATATAGAGCCTCGTATAATGTCATCTCAATAGTCACCTAAAATATATTATTATAGGCAAACTCGACTAAGGGTTTATGTTTCTCCCAAGAGCCCCCAAAGTCTAGGACGCATGCACACAACATGTCCTCTAGAACTTGTATCTTACACTCTGACTGGCCATCTGTCTGAGGATGGTATGCTGTGCTCAGAAGTACCTATGTTCCCAGTGCTCTCTAAAAACTCTTCTAGAAACAAGATGTAAAGCGGGCGTCCCTATATGAAATCATAGAATGAGGGAAACCATGAAGGCGTACGATCTCTTGGATATACAGCCTTCTGAGATCGAAAACACCGAAGGTCTCCTTGATCGGCAAGAAGTGAGCTACCTTCATGAGTCTATCCACAACAACCGACAAAACGTCATTGCCACGAGGTGTCCTCGAGAATCTAGTCACGAATTCCATTGCGACATCATCCAATTTCCACTCCGGAATGGGTAACTGCTACAACAGTCTAGCTGGTCTCTGATGCCCTTCCTTCATTTGATAACAGGTGGAATATCTCATAACATAACCAGCTACATCTCTCTTCATACCCGACCACCAGTACTGACTTCTCAAGTCTCGGTACATCTTGGTAACCCTAGGATGAAATACCCAAGCTGAAGCATGAAACTCCCATATAAGTTCCTTGAATATATCCCCTGGAACCCATACGCATCCATGGAAACACAGAACTTCATCATAGCCTATTGTCTAACCAGGAGGAGGGTACACACTTTCCATCGACTCACGTAGAACTAGTCCTTCTGAATCAGATAGTTGTCTCATCCTCACTCTATCCAGGAGGGTAGAGGTCATAGATAAAGAGGAAAGATAAGACTACCCCTGACTATCGTACACCTCCAGGTGCATCTCTGAGAACAAATCCATATGCTTCCACTCACCTCTGGCTTCCTGCACTGCCTATATCTGAGTCTTCCTTCTCAGTGCATCGGCTACTGCATTACCTTTACCAGTTGTATAGGCAAGCATAAAATTGAAGGACTATAGGTACTTGACCCACCTTCTCTAGCTTGGATTCAGGTCACGCTGAGTAAAGATATACTTGAGGATTTTGTGGTCGGTGAAGACCACAAAATGCTCTCCCAATAGATAATGTCTCCAACAGTGCAACACATACACAACTGTATCCAACTCGAGATAATTTTTCGGGTAATTCCTCTCATGTGGCCTCAACTACCGAGACCCCGTATGCAACAAATCGATCACCCTGTATCAACGCTGCTCCCAACCCAATACTTGATGCGTCACAGTAAACTGTATAGATCTTCCCCTGCTCTGGGAGTATCAGGATCAGCACAGATTTCAACCTTCCTTTCTGGTCCTGAAAAGCTATCTCGCAAGCTTCTGACCAAACTAACATCACACCGTTCTTAGTCAGACCCATCAACGGTGCTGCTAAGCAGTAGAAGTTCTGTATGAAGCATCTATAGTAACCAGCCAGCCATAAGAAACAATGTATCTCAAACACATTGTTAGGATGCTCCCAGGAATCTACTGCTCTCACCTTCTCTGGGTCTACTGAAACTTCTCCCTCTAAGATAATGTGACCCAGGAAGTGAATCTGATCCATCCCAAAGTGTCACTTTGAGAGCTTAGCATACAGCCAATGCTCTCTTAGTGTACTCAATACGATATCATGATGGGTGGCATGGTCGTGTCGAGTGTGAGAGTACACCAAGATATTGTCCATGAATACTACCACAAAAGAATCTAGATAAGGATGGAACTCACGATTCATCAAAGCCATAAAAACCATTGGTGTGTTCGTGAGTCCGAACGACATAACCAAGTACTCGTACAGACCATATCTACTCCGAAAACCCGTAAGTGGTATATCCGATTGTCTTACACGTAGATGATGATATCTGGATCTCAAGTCAATCTTAAAGAACACTATTGCTCCTCAAAGCTGATAAAAAACTTCATCTATTCTTGGAAAAGGATATCGGTTCTTGACAATCAACTGGTTCATATTCCGATAATCCACACAAAGTCTGAGGGTAACATTCGCCTTTTTTTCAAAAAGGACCGGAGAACCCCATGGAGAAGTACTGGGTCGGATAAAACCCTTCACATGTAAATCCTCTAACTTCCTCTTGAGCTCTTGAAACTAAGGTGTAACAATCCTATAAGGAGTAATGGACACAGGTACTGCTCCTGGCACAAGTTCGATAGAGAAATCCACCTCTCGCTTTAGAGGTAGACCTGAAAAGTCGTCTGGGAAGACATCCCTGAAATGATCAACAACTGGAGGGAAATTCGTCTGAAAAGTATCTTGATCATCCAGATACAAGCTCACAATCTGGGTTGTGACCCCACCTTGCCCACGATGCACTGGTCCAGCTCGACTTTCCTTAACATCCCACTCACCCTTGTATAGAAACTCTCTTCCCTCTGGTGACGTGAAATGCACCCTGTGACGATAGAAGTCTACAAAGGCTCGAAAGAGAACCAACCAATCCATTCCAGGAATGACGTCACAACTCTTCATCTCTAAGACACAGGGATCCCAAAGAATGTGACACCCACCAACCTCAAGGGGGAACTTTTTGCACTAATACACACCAGTCATTCTAGTCCCCAACAGAGTGTCTAGGATCATGATATCAGAAGAAGTAGAAACATAAAGCCCAAGGATCTCGACAACAGGTACATATATGAAACTGCGCGTAGCACCCATATCAAAAAGTGCTGAAGATAAAACAGAAGGTACTAGAATAGTACCTCTGACTGTAGAAGGTCCAGGATCCTGTTTCTGATGGGTTTGTTGCACTGCATAAGCCTGCCCAGTGTCGTGGCCTTGCGACACAGCCTAGCTACCCTTAGCTGTCCTGCCCTGCTGCCTCTAAGATCCATGTGTCTGGCTGCCCCGGCCACGACCACCATCTCTACCTGTATGCCCTGACGTATTTCAGTTCCCTGACTGGTAATAATCCACTGGTCATACTCCCGCATGCGGGGTCAGCATAGAACCCCTCTCACTAGCCACTAGTGAAAACTCCCTGCAAAAGCACTAAAAATGACCCATCTTTCCGCAATGTCGACACTCAGTTAAGTCTCATGGACATTGCGGTCTATTGTGCCCCTCTCTGCCACACTGGTACCACCTGACTGAGCCACCTTAAGAAGCTACCAGGCTGGTACTACCGCCCTGAGAGAAGTCCATCTGTCTCTTCCCCTTGCCAATAGAAATAGTACCAGTAACTAGTGCTGAACTTCCCTAGCCCACAACACTAGATTCCCATAGGTTCCTCTCCGTAATCTACGCTTGATTCACAATATCATGTAAAGTAGGCAACATGAAAACATTCACCAGCACTTGGATGTCATAACGAAGACCATCCTAAAAACTTCTGGCCCTCAACGTCTCGTCACCCAACAGCATGGGTGAAAAATGCTGAAGCTCGGTGAAGCATGTAGAATAGTCCATCACCGATATAGCGCCCTGCTGAAGATTAATGAACTCTCGAGTTCTGTCTGCCCGCATCGTCTTGGGAAAGAAGAAGTAATAGAAGAATTCCTGAAAATCCTCCCACGCTATGTCTCGGTGATGCTCTGTCTGGGTGGTGACATCCCACCACCTCTTGGCAGAATCACGCAGCATGTATGTCGCGAGCCTGACCCTCCTCCCTAGAGGCATCTCAAAATGCTAGAAAATAGTCAGCATCGATCCTAGCCAAGACTCCACAATATGTGATCCGACATCCCCTGAAAATGTAGGTGGATGTTGCTTCTAAAAGATACGAGTATGCTCAGCCATATATGTGGCAGCCGGCGGTGCTCCCAGAAAGGTCTGCCCGAACTGCATAAAGATTTCACGGAACACCGCCTCCATGCTTGTGTCTGGTATAACAGCAGGCACTGCATCTGGCTCTGCTGGAGGATCAACTGGTAGCCCATGAACCACCATTTCTAGAGTTTATTCATCGCTGCTCTCCTGGGGAACAACACATGGTCGTCTCGATGACATGACTCTACAAGGTCAAAACACGCCTTAGATTCAAGATTTATCAATGACTGAAAGTGAAGGAACCACAAAGGGAACAAGAGGAGGATGTTATTTCAAGATTTGCAAAACAAGACTACACAGTGTGTACAATGACTACATGGCGTGTAATTGACTTTCCCTTACCCTACCCAGTTCCTTCTACATGGCTAAGACACACGGCTCCTGTTGAACAAAAACTACACGGCGTGTATATAATCTACACAACGTGTATGGTGTTATTTCCAACTGCCCATGTCATTTATGACACAGCCGACTACTCGGCTTGACACTACACGGCATGTTACACTCGCACACGACATGTCAAAAACCCATTTTCCCAGTCACACAGCTAACTGCACACGGTTTGTCCTCGGACAAGACTACACGACATGTTCCCAAAGGTACACGGCATGTTCTAGATGAGCTTTGACGACCCGTGTTGTTAGTTACACGGCCTGATCCCCAGGTCACACTACACAGCGTGTTCATCATTGACATGATGTGTTCTGTACAAGAGTTCACCGACCCGTGTTCTTAGTTACACGGCCGAACTCCGGGTCAACACTACACGGTGTGTACACAATCTACACGGTGTGTTTTCTCTAAGCTCTTTCCTTCCCTATGACGCCACTGACACGGTTTGTGACACGAGAAGAGACTACACTGCGTGTACTCGGGGTACATGGCGTGTACTCAAAAATGTCATTTTTCTTCCTGAACAGAAGGCCATACATGGCATGTTTGAAGTACTACGTGGCATGTATGCTGGGTTTCTAGATAGTATTCCTCAAAAACATCTCTGGAACCTAGATAATACCGAAAACAACACTTAAGTGTCAAATTACGACCCGTGAGGGCCCATACTCCACACGAATCAACGTTTGACATCTTATCTATGTTTATAACAAGCGAAATAGTCAATGGTCCACCAAATTATGGTAAATGGGGGCCCATACTCCCCAAAAACTAAAGTTTGGAATCCATTTTATAAAAAGGATCACATAATAATACCCTATCACATAACATGTATTTATCAAGAAGCTATCACAACAACATGGTTTTCTAGCACAACAACTATCACAAAAAAATGAAATTTCTAATACACCTACATGGCATGGAATTATGCATGACCTTTGATATCTAGAATGTGCCTAAATGATGCATGATATGGAATACCCTCATCTCATTGGGTTGCAACTGAATAGAACCCATTGATAAACTATAACCAGCACGATACAAGTGTGTCACCCAACGGTGAAATAAACCAACTGTAAATTGAAAAATCATTAAAATTGCAATACATGGTAAATTGGATTTTCCCTGTACACAGGTTAGTTATGCCCGGGCACGGCTTATTACTAACTACCAATCATCTTATCCCTGACTATGGCTCCAAATAGTAAGTCAAAGAAAAGAACCTGCCTCTGATACCACTTTGTAACGTCCTGGTTTCAGGTGCCATGCAACGGGTTCCCTGAACCCGGTTCGCCACATGACCTTAAGCGCATTTCCCCAAACGCTAGAGGCTGTCGACTAGAAATGAGGGCCTAGGTCCGATAGTGGGGAAACTATGCCCTAATTTGTCAAAGTGTAGCACAATGGAATACAAATAAAATATATAACGACGGCGGAATGAATAAACCATACACAACTGAAAATAAATAACTAAAGTAGATATAACCAACTGTATATAAATCATGATGCTACATGTATCATGTTCTAAGAAAACATCTAGAACATGTTATACATCAATATAGTACAACAAAAAAACAGAGTCCAACAGAACAAGCAAACCAGATTGTAGTGGCATCGCGAGCCTAGGCTCTGTCCCATGCCATCCTACTCCTCAGAAACATTTATGTACCTGTATTGGGACTCTTTCCCCTATCCACACCTGCATAAATGTGATCTGCTTGGGCCGAAAAGCATTTCCCAAATAGGGTGTGAGAAAAATATCACAGTAGGCACCCACCATAGGCCCATGCCCAACTGCGTGTAAGCATGAAACAACAGCGTGCAATAGTAAAATGAAATAAAGTAAGCAGTAATGAAAAGTAACTAACATAGCCACTTAAGTTTCCATTTTATTATTTATTTAGTCCATTAAATATTATAAATCACCATAGTGAATTTCCAAGTAAATAGTCCACGTCCTCAGACAAGCAAAACCTTACCCTCAGGTAAGCAGAATCTAACCCACAGGTATTTCCCTTAGGCGTAATAGATTTTCACCCTCAGGCATAGGTATTGTCTCCCTCAGGCACATAGTCTATTTTCCTTAGGCACAGAAGAAGTTTCCCTTAGGCCGAAATAACTACTTCCCTCAGGCTAAACAATGCAGTGCCCACAGGATAATCACAAGAACGCCATTAGGTTAATAGGTAACCGGGCCATTTCCAACATGTAAACAAGTAGTAAACAAGAAATTCCTCTCAAGGAAATTCTACAATTACTACTTTAAAGGCATACCCTCGGGTATCCTGGCCAAACGACTAAATAGTGGAACACACCCCCGGGGGGGTTCTGGATCCAAGCAACGATCCCAAACAATAGTTTTACAATTTGTTAAATTACCTATATAGTTCTAGGTCATTAAAATATCCATGACCTCAGCCACACGACACCCCAACAAGGCTTCGTGGCATGAAAACGCACAAAACACATGGCAGTTGGAGAACTAAACACCAAGCCACCTACCTTATACAGCAACAGGCGCTATACCCGAACGTTGGTTCTAGAAATGCCCAAGAACGATGTAGATCTGACGAAGAAATAAACCAACTCAAATGTAAATAACTTCTGTTAGGGAAAGAATTGGTATGAACCACAACAGGAGAAAAGAGGGATTACCCGTTCGATTCAAACAAGATTATCCGAAGTGGAATCAGATTCCCGACGTGTGCCCGACGGATCTTTGAAGGTTCGACCATCCTCTCCCAAGCTCTCTTCCCATTCTAAGCCTTTCCTATGAACAAGGGAGGCTACTACAAATTTTATGCGAAAAAAAGTACACGACGTGTTCTTCCATGTACACAACATATACTTCAAAGTACACAATGTGTACTTCCTTCATTTAACTATTCCTCTAGTGGCACTGCCACCCTGTTTATTTGTCTATATGAGTACATGACATGTACTCCCGACTACACTGCGTGTACTGTCGCCCAGCTAGCGGCTGCTCCAATGCCTTACTGTTTTGGCATGCCGACTGACTACACTGTGTGTAAAGGACCAAGACAAAACATGTAGTCAATTCCTACACCCTTCGTCACCGACATGGCTACATGCCCTGTGTATTCAACCCAAACGGACATAAGTACATGATGTATGGAAAAAGTACATGGCGTGTACTTCCAAAATTTAGTATTTTTACCCATTTTCCATTTTTTTCTCAAAAACAATTAAGGAAAAGAGAAAAGAAGAAGCCCATACCTCAATATAAGAACTAGTTTCTTACAGGTTTCACCTCAATGTGTATTATTAATGTTTCCTCGGGGTGAAAAGTTATCTCTAATATTCTTTGGCCCTTTACAAGTAGTTTTTGTAGTTAGTGAAGTGGTGTACCACTTAGCTTTACAACTATAGTTAGATCATGAACACAAATTATTACACATGTCATATATGAGGAGGAACATTCATGACCCATCACACATTATTGACTAGGGTGATCTAGACATTAAGGATCGAGTTACCTTCATAGATTACCTAGTAGAGAATGTGGATAAGTAGGATAAGTGACTTTGTAGATGAGTGATTCTGTTAGTGGGTTTCTAATGAAAAAAATGAGATTCTCAATGAGAGAACATGGGAGAGGGAGAAGTAGAAACATTCTCAATACCCACATATTCACATGTATCTCTTGTTTTGGAATTTCGGGATGAAAATCCCTAAGGTGGGGATAATGAAAGGACTCCAATTTTATATGAATTATTTTTTAATATTTTATATATTATTTTAAAGTATTGGAACTGAGATGGAGTGAGATTCAAAGTCCTAGTTTTCCTAGAATAAATGTTTCAAATATACTAAATATATTCAATGAAACACACATAGTTTAACTAAAATAGTTGAATAACTTCTAAATGGGTCCCCATATCATAAATCCAAGAGAACCATTGAGTTCAAAATGTTGGGTTTTCCATAGGCAAAACATAACATTTTTCCATTAAGGGTGTTTTCAGAAAAGTCATCATGAGAGTGAAATAAATTAAATAATTAAGTAAATATATTTTAATAATCCGTTGATGAAGTGACCCAAATTCTTCTATAAGAATTTGGTTATGATGGAATCCAAAGTTTATAAACACAACCTTGGAGCCATTGGGGAACTCATGGAGAGAGAGTTTGTGGATATATCTTTTGAGAATGTCAATCAAATCAATGATTAGTTATCAGTGTGAAACAAGATTCAGAGTTCTCTTTAACAAAAATGGAATAGGATTTTTCTTCACCTGTGATCAATCCATCTTGAGGTTTGAAATTGTTTTCATAGGATGTCATACCTTTTGATGAGTTTTATGATGAACGTGAATCAATAAAACAATTGATTTACTCACGACTAAGGTGTATTTCGTGATGGGTTATATTATTCATGATTTGGGAGAATTTATATGTGATTAATTGATATCTATTTATTCATATTTTTAATGATAATGATTCTTGGATGACATGAACTTCAATCGAGGTCCATTCCTTGTGGTTGTTATTTTGATTTTCTCCACTTATTATTCATTCATATCATGCATTTTTTATTGGCACGTGGATTGATATATATCGAGAAAATTGATTGTTGCACACAAGAATCTTGGAACAATAATTCAATATCACGGATCCATGCTCAGAAAGACAAGACAATGGTAGGATGATAGATGTGGTATTGGATTTTAGATATATATTCCCTATATTAAAGTTATATTATGTAAAAAGAATAATAACCTTTAAAGGCTTTTTTGAATGGATTTGATGACCGAAACATTTTGATCGACAATGTAATGAGGCCATGGGATGTGGTTCATGATTTTCCAGTGAAAAGAGTTTTTGGAATACAGGTTATAGGAATGAACAAAGGCATTGGATCCCTATATGATATTATATACAATTCCATTTTACAAGACATGTTATTGAAAGATACATGTTGTGGGGACTCTCCTAGTGAAGACAAGGGTTTTGGGAGAAAGATAAGTATCACATGGTGTGTGAACACTTCTTGATGGATCTGTGAGAACCATAAAGATTACATTGACACGGATTGAGGTACACTTCCATGAGAATGCATATACCCCTTAAAAAATATGTCTAGGATAAGAATACATCAGCTAAGACATGCACTATTACATGGGGAAAAGTACATGAGTAGTAGTACACCATGTACTATTACATGGACATGGGCACAAACACGGGCCGTTTACACAGGTGGAACCATAGTTAAAGTGACGTGGTGTGTAGTCATACTACATGTTGTGTAATACTAAAATGTTGGTTGGGAGCCCTTTTCATATATATTTTAGAAAAGTTTCATTAAGGTTTGTTCCCCATATCCTTTACTTGAGGGTTAGTATGGAATCACCTCCAACAAATATTATAACAATAACTTTAGTAATACTTATTGGATAATGTTGTTTCAATCCTTCCATGAGGCCTAGAGTGAGACCTTCTATTCATCTTTGTGACTTTTATGGAGTTCTTGGTATCATCATGGCCAACTCTACGTGGTAACCGATTCTCTACATAGAAAGTTAACCCATATTGATTTTTTCATATACCCCATAGCCTTAGGATTTGTCCTCATATGTGTATAATTTCTTTACATACATTCATTGTGCACATCCTATGACATTACCCGAGGACTGGTAACTCTCATTCAAACATCATAAGTGATATCAGAATCAGGGAGTGTGTTCTCTTGGATAAGTTCTATCTTGATCATTCAATATGGGATCCTAGTATGGTATTTACAGTTGTTAATTTACCTTGAGTCGTTGTGTATTTTTTGAGTATATATGGATATTGTTTTATATGAATTGGAGACATATACTTGTGTACAGCTGACTATTATTTCATTTTTATGCATTTTGGTTT
Source organism: Viscum album (assembly GCA_963277665.1). Lineage (NCBI taxonomy): Eukaryota > Viridiplantae > Streptophyta > Magnoliopsida > Santalales > Viscaceae > Viscum > Viscum album. The sequence continues at coordinate 1,218,728,653 of OY728131.1, read as the reverse complement.
TGGGGAATCCTATTAGGCCTTTCTATACTCACTCATGAAAGTGATTTTCTCCTACGTCTGATGCCTTGTGATGATCATAAACATTTTCATAGATCCCTATAGGTACTAGGATGAGGTGGTGCATAGTGAGACTGAAGAGATTGGGATCTGTTTCTATGGTATCTTGATAGTAGTCCCCGTATTTACATTCAGCTGGGACTTCTATTAAAACTCTTTTTAGTGGTCTTGTATTTGGTCGAGTTTACTTTCATTAAATTCAGTTCATACACTGGTTGTGGGATTAGATGTATGAATTAGTGGTTTCTTTCATCAGATTTACATATTATCATTATTTGGATTTGGAAATTTGTGCATGTGTATTGGTACTTAGGCTAATTCATCCCTTCTTTTTGAGATACCTATGCGGTTCTGGTTTCAATTCCTAGGTCTATTTGACGTGGGATTGTGGAGTTATTAAATGGGCCCCATTGAGATGAGTCATGAAAACTACAACTTCTTGATAAGTACCCAAGGAATTCGATGTGCTATATTTTAAAATTCATTCCATAAAAACCATTATTTGAAAACCAATTCATAATTACATTTCACAATTCTTAAAAATTACATTTTATTTTACCAAAAAGAAAAAATAATATTTTCTAAAAAAGGGTTTGAACACACACAATTTACTTAATAATATAGATATTTTTAAAAGAATTTATATAACTGGAGAAATAATGGTTTGTCCAAAATAGGATAGAGACAGAATCACCTATATCAAACCTAGGCCACAAAAGTCCATAATGGGATTCACCAACATAAAAAATAATCAAAAGACAATAATTTAGTCTCTAATATTTATTCCCATACCATATAATCACATTCAACAAAAAAATTGAATGAAAAGATGGTAGACCAAAAAATAACTTTGATAACACAAAACCATCACACTGTAAACAACAATGGACTAGTCCCTAGGTAATGATCACAGAAAATATCTTGAAAGGATAAAAACGTTTATCACCATAAGATTAACAAATCCATAAATATAGGGAAATGAATATTCCATTCCCAATGGCAATGATGAAGTATAAATATCTCTTCCCTAGAGATACATTTTAAAACAACTACAGATATCAAGTGCTTCAATATGTGATGAAAAAATAGTATACAACAACCAAAATGCACTTGGAATTTCTTATGGATTTATAGAGGAAACATGTATGACAAATTGTAGAAGAGCCACCTGAGAAAATGATAAAAACCAACTGGGATGAAGATTTTACTTCATAAATTAGGGGTTTAGGATAAAATACCCCCATGAAATATGTATGCTAAAAAACAAAATGCCTCCGTTTGAAAATACTAGTAGATGATTTGATAGTGTAAAAGAAGATATTATGATTTAAAATTTGTTTACACCAAAATTTATTTTGTGGCCTCTCCTATTCTAGTGAAATAAACCATTTTCATGGATGATACCTAATGAAACATTTATGTAGTAAGAAAACTATTATAGCATAAATGCCTCTTTAAGACAGTACCAGAACAACGTTCTATAATAACACACAAAAACAAATTTTAATCCATTTGAACCTAAAAATACTCTTAATAACGAAATGAGAATACCATAAAATTCAGGATGTTACAACCTTCCCATCAAAAGACCTTATATCCATAGAATGTCATGTGGATGAAGGGTTATCTAGAAATATGTGAGGACACTTATCCTAAATCGATGATTCATGCTTCCATGTATTATTAGAAACTAATCTATGTCACCATAACACTATGGCCAATAGAATTTACTTCCCACATAAATACTTCATATGAGAATCAACGATCTCCACTAGATGCTCATAAACTGAATCATCTGGATCTAACTCAATCTATTTGAAACTTATAATGTGAATGGGATTTGGATGGTTCACACTGAGTTAAGAAATTTGGAAGACATCATGAATATATATCAACTGGGCTAAAAATGTATACTTATGCACAACCATTCTAATCCACTCGGTGAAAAAAAGTCCAACATATATCTTTTCCATCATTCCATTTTTCCGAAGATCATGGCCACCAAACTAATGAGAAACTTTCATGAAAATATGGTATGTAATAAAAAAAATCCAAGTGCTGATGTTAATGATCAAAATATTTTTTTTATGAATATTATGTATAACAAGATTCCAATTTATATCCTGATCCCTCACACACGTCTCTTAAACGAGACTCAATACCTAAAGAGAGGCATCATCCACCTCTTCCCAACAAAGAGGTGATCTACATGGATGACTATAAAAACCCTATAAGGGATCCATTCTAATCGATGAATGATATACTTTTTACAAGAGAAATCAAATATTACCTTATAGATATCCTATGATTCACCAAAATCCATGAACTAGGAGTGGATGATATCCTCTATGATCTTAATTTCTAAAGCTGAAATAAAGCTGACCTAATTCCCCATCACCTCATAGAGACTTTTATGTATCCGATAGGTAAACATATGTCACAATATAAAATAACAGTATAAGAAACACCATATAACTTCACGATCCTCTCTATATATAACTTACATAAATCTTCTTCTTTAGTGGTGTCTCAGATTATAGTAAAATTAGAAGACTTTTTCAACTGATCAATCACAATCCATATTACATTTTTACCTCAGGGATTCCATGTTAATCCAACAAACAATTCCATCGGCACCTCATCCAATTTCCAAACTAGAACCAAATGTGGATGGAGAGAACTATAAGGTTTCAAATCAATTGACTTTATCTATTTCCATATGAAAAAGGGACACATAATCAGTAATTTCACATTTCGTGCCCAACCACCAAAAACATTATCTAATGTCATAATACATTTTCATAGTTATTATATGAATAGAACATGAATAACTATGTTCATAATAAACCAAACATCTCATAGATACTAGAACAAATGATTGATCCCAAAATGAGAGAATACTATCTGAAGGGAGTGACCAACTAGAAACAGTCTCCACATCATATAAGATTTATTAAATTACCATAAAATCATCATCCTACTATTGATACTATATAATATAATCATGGAGTAATTATGATAACTAAACAACACTGATAACCATACCTGAAACATCATCATGATCATCCAAATTAAACCGTGTAAAGAGTCCAAAAAGGTTACACTGTTCCATTGATTTAAAAAAGAACATTTATTGGAACTTTCTTACTAAGATAATATGAAATGAAACTCTCATTCCCTCAGGTGTAGTCAATGTTGATGTCGAATGTCTGTTGTTATTCAACCCACTGTCTCTATATAAGATTCATGTATTTATGAGAAAAGATATTGATTTAAATATTATGGTTAAAAAATACCAAAAGCCAAACCCCAAAAAGATTTTCCCACCAACATATAAGAACAAGAGTAAATATAGAGTCCTCCAAGTCATTAGTGGGGTAATTATTCTATCGTGTTAATAGATAAAAATATCCATAGGAAACAACATGATCATCATGTATAATAATGGAACCAAGACCATCAATAGAAGCATCATAGTAAACCACATAACTTTTATTGGGATTAAGTAAGATCATAATAGGTTGTAATGTGAGAATATATTTTAGTTTGTCGAAATAAGATTGAAATTTTGAAATCCAAGTGAATCTATCTCCTTTTCTAATAATATATGTCTATGGGGATTCTAACCACGAGAAATCCTTGATAAACCACTCATAGTACCTAGTAATACCCAGGAACATATAAATCTAAAAGACATTCTATGTATCTGTTTATGAAAAGATTGCATTCACCTTTTTACAATCAACCACCAATCGATTTTTAAAAATTACATACCCCAAAAAATCACTTCTATGATTATTAAATTAAATTAATAAATATTTACATAAAACTAGTGACTCCTCAGAACATTGAATACAATATTCATATTGTACTCATGATCGAGCACCGACATCAAATATACCAAAAATATAATCCATAAAAACTACCAAAAATATGTCAAGATACTGACAGAACATTTAATCATTAAATTCATAAAACCACATGATCATTAATTAGAACACATGACATCACATGATATTCAAAATTAATATAACTACACCTACAAGACATTGTTGGTATATCATACTCTTGAACTCTAAGATGAAGATAACCCAGTAGAAGAAAAACCTTAAAAAATAACGTTTACACCATTAAATTATAAAAAATCATCCACATGGGGGAAAAGAGACCTTTTATTAACCATAATGTTTCTCAACATCAAACAGTCAATGAAAAATTGAAGTGTACTATCCGCCTACTTGGAAAAGAGAATTGGGGTTTCCCTATACAAATCTTGCTAGAATTAAAAGATTTATCCATAAGATCAGCCAACTAAATCCTGAGGTTTTTACCTCTGCTAGTTTCACATGAAAAGAGGGTATCAATATTGACTTTATAATCGACACCATATCAAAAATGAAATCTCCCTCCCTCTTTAAAAGATGACTCAAGAATTCATTTTGGAAATCATATGAAAAAGTCCCTAACAAAGAAGGGAATATCACCCACAAAATAAATGATATTGATATAAAGTACAATAATATACTATAACCTTTTTATCTATAGAAATAAAGGTCTTTCATGACCAAATCGCTCCCTAAAACACCCATTATATCCCATAAATTGTTAGGAATGAGAAATGATATTGATAATAGTCAACCTCAGCACGATGAGTGACAAGACAATCAATATCAATAATGAAATCAAATATAACTAGATCATGAATAAGAAAATCCAATACAAACTTCACATCAATAATTGATAGGGAAAACGAAGGACACCAAAAACCCCTATTATTTCCTTTTTGAAACTTGCATCACTAACTCCATTAAAAAGAAATTCTCTAAATTGGATGTTTCAACCAATTAAAAAAAATAGGAAAATACAAATGAGTGTTAGGAACCTATATCAAATAAAGATATCCCAATGAAAGATAAAACATATACATAAACTCTCACTATCACAACACTAACATAAATCTCCGCTATAAACTCATCGACTGTGTGATGATAATTCACTCATGAAGTATGTGGATGGTGTATTATAGAATTTTGAGCATCTGAATATTTCATAGTGTCATCTGGACCCAATTATCAATGACTATTATGATATATAGATATATCAAAACAGAATGAATGTGAATAGTTTTAGCAGTCACTACCATTTCACATCTTGAAAGGTATAGAACACGAATTCCCAGGGTGACCAACTTTACTACATTGATATAAAGTCATGGGTACACTACTAGTTATAACTGATGGTGTATAGGAGAACCACTATTAAGTACCACCTCCACTACTCCTATGATTATCATTCAAATTAATTTTATTTTCTTATGTGCCACTAGAGCTGCCACTAAGAGTAAGAGAAGAGGAATATTGGCCAATAATTATTGCCACATTCGTTTCTTCAATCAGATCCTTATCTACTATCTTTTAATAGGTTAAAAGATTCAGTATGAATACATTTGATCTAATATGCAGTTGAAATTTGATCAGGTACTTATGAGGAATAAATTGATTTTGTTTCACTACCTATAGATCAAAATAAACTAGATTCATGAACCGATTGACGTATGTTGACACCAAGCATTATACCTATTACAAAGAGAGTAAATATAAAGACTTTTCCATCATTAGAGACCATATATAGAATTTCAGGATGAATAGATTCCTAAAACCCGTCCATTTGTATCCCATATTCCTATATTCTTGTTCCATAGATTCCCACCAACGCTTTCTTAGAACCTCATTTCTTAATGTCATGTACTTCACAATGATATTATCAATAATGTCCAAGAAGTCAAAGATATGATCAATCTTGTCCATCCAGTCCTATGCCACTTTGGGATCACTTGTACCATTAAAGGATGGGAGATTATCATTTAATAACTCTCAAAATCAATCCCTATATCCTAAAGATATTAGCTATAAATAAACAAAAAATTTATGGAATTGAGGTAAATTTTGGTCCATGGAACTAATATAACACATGATAGCCTCTATAAGATTTAGATCTATAGGTAGATTACCTTGAGGAGAATCCACTATACCCTCCATTGGAACCAATTGAGGATGACTTAGAGACATACTGATGCCCAATAAAAATAGAATGAATGATTAGATGATAAGATTATATCTTCTTAAACAAGAAATATATAATCAAAATATGATATTGATATAAATAATTCATCAAAGGATACACATATACCAACATCTCATGGTAACTTAAATCCTTTTATGGAATGATATGGATCAAAATTCACTTAGACTTACCTATAAAGTTATGAAAATCCAATATTTAGTCTAATAGACATTTCAATGCTGAAGAGTACCATGATCTAATACCAATTTTCTCATGAAATGTAATTGAATATCCTAAAAAACTGGCACACGAAGCAGCCTACGGTATACTCAAAGAGTGTTTCTAATCACCATAGGCCGACGACTATCACTCAACATTAAAAATATAAGAGGGAACAAATTCACCTATCTTGAAGCTGGAAACCTAGAATATACATACATAACAAGAAAAAACAGTGGAAGGAATCTATATGAAATATATGAAATTACTAAAATAAAATGGTAGGAGTGATGAAAATTAGAAAATATTATTTTTTTTGATGTATGATCCCAAAAATAGATAAAAAGATGAAAAACATAAATAGTTACTCCATGTGAAAATTGGATGATGTCCCTATATCCCAACACCATCTACCCAATACCATATGGCTAAGACATCATCGCCTCACTATGAACCATTTCCTTTTCCAACATCAATATACATAACTAGGCCAATACACCATCAAATTTTTGTGAAGGGTGTTATTTAAATTGGATTTGTAGAATCTTACTAAAGTTTTTCATATTAAGTCTCTAAATAAAAATTTGAACATGAAAAACCGTAAAAAAGACAAGTCATGATATTTCATTAAACAATTACTATATCAAAATCATAGAAAAACATCTCCCCTTTTTTACATAGTTCTAAAAAATATAGGTAGAATAGTTTCAAATCATATCACATATATCAAATATCATAATTATTAATCAAAAAGTAAAAAAACTAAATCAGAGTTTAATCATGCCAAGGATCACTATATAAAATTCCAGCTAAAAAACTCAAACACTAACATAGAAAACCATGCATATGACATCTCTATAAGGATGGAGTGAATCCAGGGATAAGAGGAACACCCTAGCATGTGAAACCCCATGTAGGTTTATCAATTACCTGTGGCACTTGGTAGAGGGAGTAGAAAAACACCCATTAGTGAACCCCCCAATAGTTTGTACAAATAAGACTTATTACTATACATTCCCCCTATGTACGCAAGGATTCAAATGTGCTACATTTTCTAATTCATTTCATCAAAACCATTATTTTAAAATCATTTCATAAATTCATTTCACAATTATTTGAAAAGAAATTATTTTTTACCAAAAGAAGGGAATTAATATTTTCTCAAAACCCCATTTTCATACATGAAAGTAAAACTATTACAATTTTTTTATAAATCAATTTATAAAACTAGATCATTCAAGGTTCATCCAATATATTCTAAAGATAAAACCAACAAAATCAGACATGGGTTGAACATGTTCATAACATGATCCACCAATACTAAAATGAAATAAAATAAAAGAGTCCATAGAATTGATTCCCATATATTTGAATCACATTCTACAAAAAAACTAATGGTAGAGAGGGTATATCACAACATACATTAGAGAACATGAACCCATAACACCACAACTAACAAAGTATTAGACCATTAAAGATGATCAAACCATAGATCTTGAATGTGTCAAGAAGGTTTATAAAACAAGATAAAAATACAAAAAAAATAACGTAAAATGACACTACCTTGAAAAATGGTAACGTAGAAATAAAAAGGTAGATTACATGGGGAGAAGTAGTGAAACCTTAATGGAGGCTAGGTATTAAATGATACATTCCATAAAAATCCGAGAACACTGAAAACTCACTTAGAATCACATAGGGTTCAAGGGAGGAAAACCACACATCGAATATGGTAATTTTCTCTTGAGTGGAAGATAAAAACCTACTGGGATGAAGTTTTTATGAAATAAACTAGTGTTTTATGATATAAAACCCACTTGAATAATGTACACCTTAAAACATGACACCATAGTTTAAAATTCATGACTGATGCTTATATAGCACAAAATGGACTTACCCTATAAAAATGATTTTCTAGTTTATAAGAATCTTATTCCATAAACCGTTTTAATGGAATATTCCGAGGGAAACATTTATTTTATAAGAAAAATCTTAAGGAATAAATTCCTCAGGAAGGTATTACCAAACAAAAGTTCTATAGTAACTACGAAAAACTACATTTACTCATTTTCAAAAAAAAACTCTTAAAATCTAAAGTGCATGCCTTAAAATCTTCGATGATACATGTATAATACTATAAAATATAATATAAAAAAATTATTAATGAAAAACTATTATTTACAATGTATGGGTCATTAGAAAAAATAAAATAAATACATGTTAATGAGACTCGCCACTAAGATTGATGACTGTGTACCTGTAGTACGATGGTTTTTATTCAATATGTATAAAGATCTTATTTTATTATTCATAAAATATCGAGAAAGAGTTAATGCTTAGATATTCATCTCTTAAACCAACCAATTAAAGTGCAGTAATTTTTTTAGATATAATGAATTGTTACTATCTAGTACTTTAATTAATAATGTAGGATATTCAACCTGATCCTCTAGAAGTGATCAATATATTTTCAGATCAAGTATTCCCCACATACTTCCATGGTTCTAAAGCACTTCATTAAATAGTATAAATAAAAAGGTATTCACTGAACATCTTCAGACCTTGTGATATTAGATAATTATATTATGGTCATCAAAATCCTTCATGTTTTATGATAATATATATAATTAAGCCCTATAATATCTCCCTTTTTCTTATATTTAATGCATAACAGTGTTCTTCATTTTAATAGTGTTTTACTTCACCAGATAATCAATATAAAGGATAATTAATATGATCACATCATTGAGTCCCCTTCTTTAATACTCAAAATATCTACTAGAATTATAGTATTGGAGTCATATAAAATCATAATTCTTCTTCTTCTTAACATATATATTCTATGAAACCATGTGGGCTTTATCTTCATGGGATTTCGGATTTTGATAATCCTTTCAATTTTGTACTATTTAAATTCTTCCATAAATTTAACATCAACAATCCCATTCATATTTCTCTTCATTAAAATTATTTGACTATACAATATTATCCATTTGACAAAAATTTAATTTCTTGTGATATTCTTAAACCATTGTTGCAAATCACATTCTCTAAATTTCCAAATTACTCAAGATCTTTTACATCCACGTCTATATAGAAACACATGTAGCATTAAATTCACATTGTGAAATAAAATATTGAGAAAAAGTTATATCGCATAACGGTATCTATATCATTTATTAAGAATTAAAAATATTAATATGGTGTGTATGGATATCAATATCTGAAATAGAATTTGATCAACCATTTATATCTAGACAGCTTCGCAACATTTTTCTCTTCTTTATGAAGCAATTTAGACCATTTACCTCTATTACTAAATATATTAAATATAATCATGTATATAATATAAATCTAAATATATTTATAAATTGAGTAATAATACATCATAATTGGAATAATATATTCATTAAAAACCTATTTCTAAATGTTAAATTCTGGAAATTTCTCAGATAATTTCCAATATTATAAAACTTCTCAGAAATATATTTAACTGATAAATAGTTCAAAATATTATATATATTATCAATCTAAAATTATTTCTTCTCTCTACCACATATTTTTCAATATTTTGGTAGATATGTAATATTTTTTAAATATTTTTTATTATAAAATTTTCTTTACTTTTCCCTTACTTCATTTGATCATTACCCGAAAATCTTACACAACATAGGAATATATTACCACCACCCTATTTGCATGAAATTTCAATATTTATATTTTATAACAAATATTAAATAACATGAAAAATATTTTATGTATACTTTTCATTTATTTATTTATAACCATTTGGTGTAATGGTACAAAAAATTCACGAGCCTTCCATTATCATTTTATGGTGTTAGGTAGTCTAGTAGAGTTTTTAATGTTTAAATAAATTTTTTAAAATGGGGTTTCATGTTAAGCGATTAATTTTAGTTTATTTAAAAAGGTCGGGGATAAATCCCTTTTCTATTATGAAATCAAAAACCTCCTTTCAATCTAGGAAGTGGAAAACCCATTACATATCCCAGAGGACCAAGTACAATGGGCCTTAGAACATGGTCGGAAGGCCCTAGCAGCACCATTCCTTCATCACCAGGCCCACATCATGTCTTCATAATCACCTTCCCACATCATGTATGTGACATAAATCCCCATGGGTATTTCTTGGATTTATCCCTAGTTTAGGGAATTGAGGAAATATGGGGTTTACCACTTAGGAGCCACCCCAATTTCAATATGGGAGTAATTTTAGTTTGATAAAATTTCATTTTAAATTTAATTTTATTGTTTTCTAAATTATATTAATTAATTTTAATTATGTTTTGGAAAATAAAAAAATTATAATAAATCTAAAAAATTTATATTTATTAGTATATTTAATTAAAAATTTGGAATTTAAAATAAAATATTTCCTCATATGCATTATTTTGAAATTATATAAATATAAGGATGTTTTTCTAATGTTTTTAAAAGGGAAATACTTATTTTTAATACATTATATAATTGTAGATATAAATTTTATAAGTCATGTAATGATAGTTACAGTTTTCTAATTCGTGCATAAATTTATTTCCCAATGGAATATGAGTAAATACTATTCTCCAATGTGGGCATAATGGTTTTCCCATGAGGTTATCTTATATACGAGTACTGTGATTTTTTTGAGGCTCATATAAATGTAATATGTTTCATAAGTAAGGCTCATCCTCTATTCTCCATGGATTAAAAAATGTACTCAATAAAATTAATTTTTTTAATATACATCCTAATTTTTTATAGCCCTTGTAATTTTGGATGTCTATTTAAGTGTAAAATCAGTTTATCCTTAAAGAACATGTATAATATTCTCGTAGGTATCCGTTTTTGTTGAATTTCATTAATTTCCATACATTTCAAATTGAATGTGTTTTTAACAGAAATAATGATATTAAAGGAGAAAAATAGATAGATCTGAATCTGTTAAATATTTTAAATTTAACTTTTAGCCTTATTTAAATTTAATATTTTTATAATAGTTTTCTATGTATATTAAAATTAAACCAGATTAAATGATAAATAAATGGGAATATTTTATGAGTTTGATGAGAAATATCAAGTGACACGTCATAGAATTATAAAAAATTAGAGTCATCCTCGATTGAGTTTCATGATTTATCCTTCTATTCAGAGTGATTTATGATTATCCATTTTAGTTTGTAGTGTATTTTGCTAATCGACCATATCTCCAGTGATGTTTCCATCTAGATCACATACCCTCACTCACTCCATAATTTTTGGTATATAATCAATGAATTATTATCTAGGTAGCGGATTTTCTAGATCTCTATATTTTTGGTGCAAGTGTAAATTTATCATTCTTTACACTCCCATGTTTAGACGGATGTGATTAAATATAATAAGATAATAACATGTAAGAATTGAATAAAAGACTATATTATGAAATAGAAATCTATAAAATAAGAAAAGAAGAATATGAAATATATTTAGTGTAATTTTGATAATGAAATATTATGTTTAATGATGTTTATATTATACCATAGATATTACTCTTCCTTATTGAATAAATGTTTATAGTGAATGATATTCATTATATTATTTATTTTTATTTGGAATATTGTTAAAAACATGGATATCTTAAGAATCTATAAATTCTCTTGTTATGGTGAAATTATTAAAAAAATTGATGATAATTTAAACATGGAATTTCAATATTTCCCATACCGATGTTTAAGATGATAAAAAATATTTATTCTGGTAATTATTCATAATAGAGAAAATAATAAATACATGATTCAGTGATAGATTATCAACTATATTAATGATTACAAATATATATGTAATTATAATAAATATTAAATTTTACATGGAAATTATCACGTGTTTAGATAATATAACAGTTAATAACATGAAGATTAAATTATGTGTTAAAAGCTTATGATGGAATGTGTTTATCATTTACTCGGTATATTTACTATATAGTGTGTTATCTATTTCTATAGTTGACCAAATTAGGAAAAAAATAACAACTTAAAAATGTAAATTATTGGATATAATAAAATTAGAATTTTGAAATAATCATCTTCATGACTATTGATGCAAGAAAGAGAAGCTTAATTAAAAACATTAGATTAAATAAACAATATATAGACTTCGTAATTTCTATGGACATTATCGTGGGTATTGATGTGTTATTATTCTAATAAATAATGAAGTTAATGAAAAACTAATGATTTATTAATGTATTGACATTTGGATGAGAAATAGTTTCATATTTTGATAATGTTTTGAATGACATGATTGATTTAGGGATAGTTTCCTTTGAAATTATTTGTTGTAAAATAGAGTTAACATGTATTTATGATTTATATATTTTGATAATTCATTTGATTTATTTAATTGTTTGTATGGTTAGAAAACATTATTATTAATGAGTGATGATCCTTGAGGATAAGATGGTGGAATGGGGTGCTGGTTATGATAATGTTGGCTGAAAAAAGTTGCAATGATGATGACACTAATAATATAGGGTGTGGGTTAAGATGCTTTTGATGACACAAAGTACCTATTATGATGATGATGTTGGAATGTTATTTTGAATGTAATGTTCTGTGTTGTGTTGTGGGATACCAGTTTGGTCATTACTAGTTCAAAGTTGGGATTGATAGGCATTAGTTATTCTTAAATTTATTATTACTTGATGGGTAATGACTTATTATTATTTATATGACCTGATTGCATCTATAGAACACAGTTTGATTCTAAGAATTAAGAGTTCATACTTTAATATAAATGTTCGGATGAGTCCTAGAGTAACCTGATGTTTATGAAATGGTTATGAATTAATTAAATAATGATATTAATTCTTGAGGCTCACTTTAAATATTTTTATACTTGTGAATATAAGACAAGATAAATGTCTCCATCTACACATGAATTGTAAGATTAAAATATTCTTCATGGAAAATAAAATGGAATAATATGAAAAAATTTACAATTAATTAATTAATAATTAATTTTATTCTTTTATGGTTATTCAATATCTAGACTATAGGGGTGGCAGCCAGGTGTCTTGTGTGACAATAGTTCCAGATGAGTATAAGGATAGGTTAATTCCATTAATGTGGTTGTTAGTTATATCTACAATGTATATTTCATTATTTAAAATGTACCCCAACTATTATATTTGGTCATACGAAAACACGAGCTTCTATGGGTATTTTCCCATACATCCTTATTGGCGTGAATACAAATAGATGACTACCCTACCCCCTTTCTCTATTTCTGGTGAGGTTGTTAACCAAGGGATGTGATAGAATATAGATATATTACACCACATGTAATTATTGATGAGAGTATTATGTGTTTTATAGTGGGGATGCACATAATTGGAGTGTGGAATGAGGTTTATTCCCTTCATGATTATTATACCCCAATATTCTTATTTATGGAAATGGTTATGGAATTATGTTGATGAAATGTCAGTGTCATGTTGTATGATAATTATGTGGTTATGGTGTGGTTATTCAATTAGGTTGAGATCTATGTAGTTCATTTTTTTCTGAGTCTTATTCTGTAATGATAATAATGGATACAAAATAGATTAAAGTGCCAATATATATTATGTTGGGGAATGAAAGTAGCAAACTAGTGGGGAATTAGATTCATGGTACTCTTATATATATATATATATATTCTCAACATATTGGTTATTATTCCATGAAATATTTATTGAGTGAGCCTTGATGATGATAAAAATAGAATAGTGTAGTTGTTTAAGTGAATTGTTTGTTTCATTTTTTTATTCAATGGGCTTCAGTATTTCTCTTTCAACCTTTTCATAAGCGGTTTTAGGGAGGATCATACTGATTACCCATGTTATGATAACTCTATGTATTTATATATAAACTATTTTTTAGTTAGCTGGAGCTCATTGGTGACCCAGATGAACATTACTAGTTTGATGAGTTGATTACAAGATTTTTAAGCTTACTGGTCATCAATGAAGATCTATTTTGATTCTTCATATTGCTTCATTTATTTTCCATTATATTCAGGTAATGGTATTATTCATATATTATAATAATTTTTTTTATTTTTTTTATATTATTGAGTTGATATATGTTGTTATTATATTTTATCTTACCTATTAAAACCTTTTATAGGATAATTACTCCAATGTGTGTGATTGATGTACCATTGGTGCTTGTATCTAACCTAAATCCTATTAAAGGCGGTCTTTTGGGTTCATTATCTACTTCCATCCATTTCCACCACAAGAGGGGTACCTTTAGAGGGATGAAGACAATGAAAAGATTAATCAAAGGTGATGTTTGAGAGGTAGGATAGGGTTTGGGTTTCAGAATTTGTTTATATGCATGGGTTGGTATGGTAATAGTATCAACTAGACATAGTACAAGATGTAATTAAGGGGACTGACTAAGAATAATGATTTTATGAACTCCTATGATTGAATGCAAGGACCATAATGTTTTTTTATATAAAAAGTAAATTAATACTACTTTATTTCTTGATAGATAATAAAATATCATGAATCATGATTATATATGATTATATTATAACTATTTATACAATCGGAAATATGTTCTAAAGGAATTAGTTTTTACCCTCAAATAAAAATCATTTTCCTAGGTCAGGAGCCCATATAATTATTTATTTTTCAAGAATGGCTCTAGGTCAACATCCCTATTAGGTTTATGCCAATGTGGTTCAGTACGACATGTTATCAAAATAAATATGGAGTTATTGAAGACAATAAAAATTCATATAGGATGGAACTCTAAGAGTACTAGTGTTAGAGTCTATAGAATTATGGGGAATAAAATTTAGATCATGGGACATAGGTTTTGTTGAAGAATCTATTTACAACCTCTAGCTTGAATTGTGGATGCATGAAGAACCAAGTTTCATTAAGTATGATGATTCTATGTGGGTCTTTTATGCAATGGTGGTTCTTTATCCTCAGGGTTTTTGAGGAGTTGGATATTTTTTAGGGGAAGTTTGGATATTAGTGTTCAGGTTTTCTCTCTTTAATTTATCACAAAGGTAGTTTTCTAGCCAATTATTTATTCATTCATTTAAGAATTATTGTTTTTAATTATTGATGTGACAATTCGTTTGACTTTCCTTGGTGATCCTGGAACCATTAAATTTTTATCCACTTGAATTTAATGGCAAGTATTTTCATCATTATTCGATTTCTATCCATTTAGAATGAGTCAAGGGAAGCCTAATCATTTTTTCAACTGAAACCCACCAATTAAATTATTGAGGAATAAATATTTTTACCACTTAGGCATTTAGTTTCAAAACCATAAAGAATGACCTTTAGTGATGGTAAGTATAATTTTATCCTTTGACCTGTTTTAAAATCATGATATGTTTAGGGGAAAGGGTTTTGCTGACTATGTTTAAAATGTTGCAATGACCTTGTGTATTTAGTTAACATAAATGAATTTCTATTATACTGTTACATATATTATTGTATCAAATATATAAAAATAGGTAACCCTTCTCCCATCATGACACATTATTTTTTATGATGCATTTTAAATCATGAGGTTGAGTCGGTGCCGCCCAAAGTGGATAATATCATGGTGAGGTGGATGAGTTACTTTTATTTT
Source organism: Viscum album (assembly GCA_963277665.1). Lineage (NCBI taxonomy): Eukaryota > Viridiplantae > Streptophyta > Magnoliopsida > Santalales > Viscaceae > Viscum > Viscum album. Next base: position 1,218,712,688 of record OY728131.1, on the reverse strand, counting down.
TTTGTTACAAATAATTTTTTTATGTTAATATAATTTCTTTTCCTATCTATTATGGGGTTCTCATGATAAAAAACACTCACCTATGTTTCAAATTTTATTTCATTTTTGTGAATTTAATAATATTTATTAAATAGAGAGTGTTGGAATTCAATGGAATCATAGATTTATTTGATGCATTGATAAAGGACTAGGAATGCGTAATTTCATCCTTCAAGATATTTGAAACTAGTTTTAAGATAATTTAAAAATCATATAAGGAATAATATGATACATAAATTAGATATGTGATAGTTCATGATACACTAGCTTACCGCTGCTGGATAATAACCAGTTTTATGATTACAATAACCCTTGTTTATAGCAGGACCACATATCACATGGTGGAGTCCCACCAGCCAAGTGGTGGTGAATGTAGAACCAAGGTCATGATTTAGTAGTCCCCCATCCAGGTAGTAGTGGTTTATATACAAACATGTCGAGTTCATATAAAAACTAGAAGTCCATGGAAGGCCACCGACTACCCAGTGATGGCTACTGGGTAATCGGTGGCATCGATCCAACTTTAGTGGGATTGCATTTATTATAGTCAAAAGACTATAAAGACTGTCTTCTCTAGATTTACGAAATCATTATAATGAAAAATCATTATCAATCCATTTTGATACTATATAATGAACACATTGGATCATTGAACAATAACATTGACATCCTTTTTCTAAATATATTATCTCAAAGATCAAATCAATGGGAAATTTCTATATTTCTCATTTCACACAAGGATCCTATAGATGTTATTAAATTTTCAAATATCTCAATCAAAATATCAAATATCTCATCCTATATTTCATTTCATCCATCAGAAGATATTATTGAGTAGATTTTAATAGGAAATCACAATGAAAAATTATGTCTCATCATCCTCGATTTTCTAATGGTTCACATTACTCAAAAGTATGGAATAAGTTACATGAACAGTGATGCCACTCAAGAAAGTGACCAAAAACCACAATGGTGTGATACACGTTTCTTTATCACTATTATGAAAAGGTTATATATAAAATATTCCTATCATGTTATGGGGTGGAGACATAGAGGATCACACCAAACTTTAGTATAACTCGTTATCATTTTTATTTGTCTTTAATTTACTTTTGCTCATCAAATTATTTTACGTCAACTCAGATACATTCATAACTTATATTCATAGATTTTTCCTCTTAAATTACATTGATATTATCTTTTTTAATGTCAAAAAATTTTATCATCCATCTCATATACTATTTGTTACATCATTATTAAAAAATATTAATATTTTGAAACTAACATTTTATCCCACTGTAATTTTTAAAAGGATATTTCATCCACTATTTCCATAATCATTATCTAAAAATTGGAGTCAAATGAGTTCTATTAATCATTTTTAAAACTCACTTATTTTAAAAATTGTATTTAAATTTATTTTTTAGATTCTAAATTTTTCAAAGCTAGATTTTATTATGATATATAATTCAAATTCACATGTTTCTTTTTTTTAATCTTAGTAGATATTCGCATTGGAAGAATCTGATTTTAAATTTTAATGGTTGTATTTCTTATATTTTTATAGAAAATGGTAATGAAATGTGATGTCAACACCAAATAATATAATGAAAAATAGAGACTAGATGATTTCAATAATATTTATTTGAATAACATACGTATGAAATCATTGAATTTTGGTCTTTATATAAATGACTTAAATTTTGTTTCTTCATAAAAAAGTAATTATGTTTTTTGAAATTAGTTATAAGTAACAAAAAAGTCAAAAATAATGTAAAGGACACTAGGTTATAAATTTACTATTAATATTTTAAATCTTCACTATTAATTCCAATGAATATATTATAATACGCTTTATGATATTTACTGACATCTACAATGGTATATAGTCTCTAGGTGAGGAATTATATAGGGAAACTCTTATAAATAATATATTAAGGGTTTTACATAAATTATTGGATGTTAATGTAATGACCATTCAAGAAGAAAAATATGTAAAAAAGATTGAGGTCAGGGAACTCACCAACACGCTAATGACATAAAAATTAATAATGAAATGACTTGTGGAGAAGGATGCTGATGAAGCTAAGGAATTATGGGAAACTATCATCTTAAAATATGTCTATGATGAACCATCCATATGTGAGTTTATTGACCATTGTATCCTTATTAAATATATGATCAATTACTTCCAAAATAATAAATTCCATAATAGATCCAAAAAATACAAATAAAAATGAATAGTTGGAAGTGATGTGATATGAATTTAGAAAATATTGGTCACATAAAATTTGGGTTCCCCATTTACAAGATGAATATCAATGAATGGGAGAAATATAAAAAGGCTTTCAATGTCATGACAAGGAGTGATTTTGATGAATCTCTATATTCAACATCATCTTCTTCGTCAAGTGAATCAATCATGAAGTTTCTTATAAAACATATTTATGAAGACGTTGAAGTTAGTAACCAAATTCTTATTTCCTAATCTTCCTCTTATTATCATAACTATTTTCTTCTATCTTCTTCTTCTTTCTATTCAATTCACCTAAAATATGAATATCTAAAACATGTCTGAGATCAAATTAGAAATGGATATTATCCACTTGATTCAATATATTTTGAACCTGAAAATAAATACAATCTAATGGTTCAAGAAAAAAATTCATAAAAAGGAAATGTACAATCCCTCCATGATAAAAAACCAACAATATATAAAAACATTAGAATCCACCATTAAAGAACAAAAAAATTACCTATTAAAATTCAATCAAGGTTATGGGATTTCCAAAACCTAGAAAAGATAATGTTATTTTTGGTTTATCCAATCATGAAAGATCCGCAAAAAATCCAATGGAAACTAATTCTGTTAATGGTTATTTTTTCTAGATAGATTTTGTAATTATTACCAAGAATCTATCATTTGATATATGAATGTGACTGTAAAATCAGTCCATATGGATGGAAAACATTAAATAGTAATTCCAAAAAATTGAAAAGAAAACAAACATTGAAAATCTGGATTCCAAAATCAATTTTGGCTAATGTAAGGAGACCCATGTTTGTGTGGGTATAAAAACAAACTATCATTTAAATTTGTAGGAATATTGTCTTATGATTAAAACCAAGAAGTAACTAGTACCTAGATAGTGTTTGATCGAGAAACATATGTGGTCACCTATATTAATTGAATAAAATTGATAAAATTGAAGGAGGCAATGTAACCTTTGTCAATAAATGATGGGGTAATATAATCAATTAAGAAACCATCCATTTTTATAAATCAACTTTTATAAAAAATTTATTATTCCTAAAACGTATAAAATATAATTTTTTAACCATTAGTCAATTGTGTGATTACAATTCTAAAATATATTTTTTATCTTTTTTTGAAAAGTTTTGGATAAAAAATAAAAACTTTTTGTTTACCAATTAATTATTTAAAAATGCTTATATATTATATCTAAAATTTATTTCTAGCCAAAATGTAAAATGTTTGAGTTCACATGTGAGTGAGATGTGTATTTGGAATATTTATTTGTCATTTAGAATCTCAATACCTGGTAAAAATCAACCATTTTGAACTAGTATTAGATTATCCCAAACTACATTACAATAATGATATGGATTATGAAGCATGCGAATATAGTATGCAACAGAAATCCTTTTTCGAATCTAAAACATAATTTTATCTTTAAAATATATTAAACTAAATCATATTGAACTTTTTAGTCCTTATCAAATTGAAAATTCCGAATTAAAACACTACAATCATGTAAATGTTAATGGATTTAAAAGATTCATATTGTCTAATTTATTATATCATAAAAGTTATGCATTCAATGATATTATCGTGTTTTTAGAAAATGTTTTGAAAATTAAAATGGATTTGAAAATATTCCAATTAAAATAAATTATTGTCGAGAATTGTATAATTTTTAAATTAATGATTTATTCTATTATGAAGGCCCTAATCATTTTTTTACTTGAACCAGTCCACAAAAAAGGTTGTGGAGATGTGAAATCTAAAAAACCATGAAAACACTCTAACTTTCTTAATTGAATTTTTTCTTAAAAATATTTGCAGTCTATAGAAATGATTATTATATTATATATAAATAATCAAATTCTAGTTAACCCATTTCTTAGGAAAATTTCTTATGAAATTTGACAAAATAGAAAAACCTATGTTGGTATTTTTTTAATGTTTTTGGTTGAGTACACATTATTTTAATCACCTAATAAAAATTTTGAATATTAAAATCTAAATTTTATTAAGGTATATTTCATGTGTACTCTCACACAAGAAAATTATATCATGTCTTTAGCAAAGTGAAATAATTGTTGAATAATAAATCCAGGTTTTTTGAGTATTTTCTAAAATATTATTCTCAAAACGTTTATAAAAAATATATATTAAATGAACAGTTTAAAAATAAAAAATAAAAAGAAGATGGATAATAATATCCTTAACATTCTATTATAACTGTTTTTAAAAAATAGAAATACTATGTCCTTGAAAAATTCAGTAGTGATTTATATGCAGAAAATCATACTAATATATTAGTCATAGATAAGTTTGAACATCATGCTTTTGTCTGTCAACTTAAACCCTAAAATCGTAATTATTCACATAAGGATGAAATTGGATACATTCCACACAAGGGGAACTTAATAAATTCATAGGAAATAATTTAATAAATCTATTGGAAAGACATTATGGTAATTAAGTTACAGGTTATAAATGGGTTTTCGGAAATAAATTATTCAAGTCGGGTAGCGTCACTAGAAACATAGATTTTTATATTACAATGTTTATAACTAAGAATAAGGAATAAAATATGGTAAAATCTCTTAATCCATCAGTTGGTAAGTTTAACATTGAATATTTTTTGCATTATCCTCTAATCAAAACATTAAAATATATCAAATGGATGTTAAAATTTTTTTCCAAGTGTTTTTAATTTTAATATTTTTTATATAAAAACCCTAACTTTTGAAAATACAATTTTCCAGAATTCTTTTTCAAAAATATAAATATATCTTTATGGTTTAAAATATGACCCTCATTCTAGGTATGAACGAATTTCAATATATCTTATTTCAAATAGCTTTAAAATTTAGAAAAATAATTTTGGCCTCTTTTTAAAACATATATTAAATGATGCATTACTCATTAAAATTGTCATTGATTATGTTATTATTAGTTATAATAGAAAAATATCTATTTTAATTTTTTTGATTTACTTAAAGCTGAATTTTAGATGAGATTTATGAGTGAACTCAAATTTTTTCTTGATTTTAAAATCTATCAAATAAATGATGTTATGTTTTTTAAAATGAGGAAAATACTACAATAAACTACTAAAAAGATTTTAAATTGATCATTTTGAGGAAAATAGCTATACAATGGGTATGAACTATATGTTATTGTTGGATGAAGTCCGTATAACTAATGATTTTTTATAGAACTATGATTGGTAGTCTACATAAACATATAGTGACCACGCTTGATGTCATGTTTAGTATTTGTATTTGTACTCATTTTCAACCATATCCAAAATAATCTCTTTTCATATAGACCAATAATATTTATAATCATTTAAAAATATCTACAAATCTTGGTTTATTTTTTAAAGGACCCACTTTGGAATCAACATATATTTTTTATGTTTCTTTCAGAGAATACCAACAAGATAAGAAAATTACTTTTTGAACATTCCATATACTTATAATATCTATTGTATCAATGAGTATTAAGAAGCATAAATTAGTTTCTCTTTCTATAGTCCAAGAAGAGTACATATCCACAAGTATTATTTTCAATCAATATATATATATTCAGTACACTATCTTAGACTCAGGACTTATATTAGACCATTTACCTCTCATGAGTGACTATACTAGTTCCATAAATATCACAAAAAATTCTATATTAAACTTTATTAGACAACATGTTGATCATTATACCCCATTCCTAGGAGATCACTTGTAAAAAAGTGACATCTTATTATATTTTTTCCTTATGGAATATGAAATAATTAATATTTTCACCAAACATTTATCCCCTAATCATTTTTAATTCATTAAATGTGAATTATTATTGGTTCTCCTATGACATTCTTCATTTGATATTTAATTATTAGGAGTTAAATTTTTAAATTCTTTTTAAAACATTAATTTCTTATTTCATTCCTTTTCTTCTGGAATATGTTCCCTTAATTTGAAATATATATCAATTTTTGAGGAGTCCTATATATTATAATTATAAAATTTTTAATGTGAGAGATATATTTTTTCAAAATTATTTATTTATTTTTTTTGAAAAAGTTTTTCATATTTTAATGATTTCAAACATATATTTATAAAATAAAAATTAACTTTTATAATATTTGTATAATTTTTAATACTACCTTCGATACTTTTGATTTTGTAAATGATTTTTCAATACACTTAATTTAATTTATATATATATTTTTTAAATTAAATTGTTTTTTTCTTTCACTTGATGAATATTAATGATGATTGAATGTATTGTATATATTTTTCTATATAACTTTTGTCTTGAGTTTAAAATGTCAAAATAGAAATCATAGGATGTCTCTAAAGCCGTATTTTTTATTCCAAGGATATTACACAATCTATTTTCTATAAATAATTAAATCAGTGTAGAGGATTTATTTTCAGAGTGAATGGTGGTGTTTTGGAAAAGGTATGTAATGTTTTATTTTCTTAATCTTTATTATCTTATTCTATATTTTTATTTCCCTATATTTATTATTATTTTATCCATCTATTATATTTTAATTTGTATAAAAATTTATTCTTATATTGTCTTTGACACTCTAATCCCTATCTCTAATTATTATATAGAAGATTAGAAGTCATGAAAGCCTGCTCCAGTTAATTTATAATAAAAAAGATAAAGTACATGGAAAGGCATCACTGAGAAGCTATTCAAGTATTAGTATAGACCACAACATTACAATCAGCTTGAGAAAAGAAAATATGAAACTTATGTAGCATAAAGGACTAACTAGAAATCACCTAGAAAATTGATCTTTTAGAAAGGGAATCTATACCTTTATTTACCACCCAGTATACATGTGTAACATCAAGAGATAACAAGTTAGTAAGCTGAAGTAAATCACTCAAAGCCGATAAAATCTTCCATGAAACATTTGTTGATCGATCTTTGAGAATCTAGACTGCAACAGATGAATCTAACTCTATCCATAGGTAATTCCAACCATAATGGACTGCATACTATTTTACTTTTATCATTACCCATAGCTCTGCTTTAATTTCATACCTAGTTCCAATAAAATGAATGAAACATCCTTTTAGAAAGCCTCAATGAGTGCAGAAAACACCACCACATCCATGAGGGCCTGGTGCTCCAAATGATGCTCCATCAATGTTGACATTTATCCACTATGAGATAGGTTGTATCCATCTAACATATTTCATCATCATTGGCATATTCATCATGCAATTTACACCAAACGACCTCCACAAAACCAGATCAAAAACTGCGTTTTTCGTGGACCCAATTTGAATGTTAGAAGCAGCTTAAATTGCATGATGTTAAAACAAAACCCCAGCATGGAATTATGGATCAACATTGTTAAAAATCAAGTAATTTCATAAATTCCATGGGGATGAAATAATGATGGTAGAGGTAGCAAGCAATATTAATAGACCTATTCAATACAATCATTCCTATAGATGGGCTGTAATTGTCAATCAACAAATCGGGTTTTGAGATAAGAACAAAATATCTCCTGCATATATTCCCATAACCATCATGAGAATTTAAAAGTGACAAAAATATGTGAAAGAGATTCATCCACCGAGAAATAATGAATGCAGGTTGAATCCAGATGTAGCCTTGTCCGCTGCCAGTTGACCCACAGTAGAAGCCTCTACTTCCATATTTTCCAGATTAATATCGAGTGAGTAGGGGGGATAAATGCACTATTATAATTAGTGACCCAATGTGGATGGTTTAGTGATACACCATAGAGAATGTTAAAATAAATCCTTGTTGGTTAAATTACGAAGTTGATTGGGAATCCAGACTAATGTATCATAATCATTGAAGCAGTATCATAATATTTCCAACTAGATACTACTAGGAAGCATCACATAGATATTTGTATTTTCATAAAAGTTAGAAATGGAAGAATTTTTTAGAGAATAAAGAATAAGAGTATCATTAAAAATGGGATGAGATAGCCAAGGTGTGGTCTAATAGTTCAAATTTGACTCTTTACCCACTACCCATTTTGAACAAACCATGAGGTCAGCATAAGCCATTTTAAGAGCATTCCAAATAGATGAACTGAGATTATTGACATACCCTATATGAAGTTTCCCAAGAAACCTATTTGTATGAAAATCCATAGAATGATCAAAAATGGAAATCAGCTTTCATATGAATTTCTTAATCAAAGTTTCTTTAAAAGCCTAATGTATTTGATTCCCAATCCACCCATATGAACAGGTTTGATGCAGTCCTTCTAAGACACATTAACATGAATCCTTTCATGAGTTTACCTAGTCTATATGAAATTTTTGATTTTAAAATTTATTTCCTTGATAATATCTATGGGCCATCTAAATTAATAAAATGAGTAGACAAACATTGATTTTATCACCGAATTGACCAAGCAGATTGTCCCTCCATGGGACAAACTTTACCTCTTCCATCTTTCTAGATGATTTTTAATCATCAAGGAAATTTTATCAAGATGAAATCTCTTAAATATTCACAATAAAAGTTGTAAAACAAGGTATAAAAAATGAATAGATCTTCTTTTTACACTAAGATTATGAGCAATTATATTTTTCCTTGAAGTTACAATTCCTTCACCAAAGATGACAGCTAATTTTCCCCAACTGATAAACTGACATGCAACATCTTTATAATATGAGAAGATGCCCTTAATATAAGAGATGGTTCATTTTTATTCTATCCCATTGAGTAAGATGTCATCATCATTGAATAAGTGGGATGGGGCACATAAATCCTTCCCAACTATCATCCTATGATACTACCCAAAATTAGCCAGATTAGTGAGGCACCAACTCAAATAATCTTTTGCAATCACAAAGAGAATACTTGAAAGTGGATCACCCTATCATACTCCTCTGGGGAACTGAAAAAAAACTAGGAGAACCATTAACCAGAATATAGAGCCTAGCACTCAATAGAATAGAACCAATAAGGCCAAGGAATTTTTGGGAGAACCCATGAATTTTTATAATTGTAAATAAAATGCTCCACCTAGTGGTGAAAAAGACATTGGAAATATCAATATTCAATGCCATATTTCTATATTTTACATTTCTCTTCATAGAATTAACACACTCATTGGAAGTATAAAGACTATTTTGTTTATTTTTCTCTGCAACAAAAAAAATTTATTACAAGAGATGAGCTCCTTGGAAATATCACCCAATCTATTGGTTATGATTTTACTAATTAGCTCAGTCCCAATATTCCCAATAAAAATTGTTCTAACATAATTAACATGAAGAGAGCTATTCTTCATAGTAATTAATGTAACAAAATGATCATTCACCCCCAAAAGAATATAATATGATCTAAAATATTCATTCACAACATTTGTAACATCACGATGAATGATATCCCAAAAAAAATTAAAGCCTTATTGGTAAAGCCATCAGGGCCTACCACATTATCTATATTCAAAGAGAATAGAGAATCATGTATTTCCTTTGAATTTGGGATGTCAAAAAGACTTTTATTTTGATCATCCCCAATATAGGGTTGAAAAAAAAATATTTATCTGTGTTATCATTTACAGTATCAAAGTAAATCTTCTCAAATTAAAGTGTCACAACACTTGAGATGTCATTAGCAGAGAAAAATAGGGTTCCAACAATATTAATAGCATTCAGGATTCTTCTGGCCCTTTTCCCCTATTCATAAAATGAAAAAGTTTTGAATTACTATCTCATTCCTTTAGCAATCTAAGGTTGAATTGGTTCTGAACAAGTTATTCTTTAAGGGTCAAAAGTATTTCCAGATTTAAAGTGGCCTATATTTCCTCACGAGGAGGCAGATCCTATTGTAGATATTCTTGTCGAAAATTTGATAAAACATTTTTAGCCTCTCAAATGTCACTATCTAGAGAGGAAAATGATTCCTTACTCTATTACTTCTATCTTTCCTTAACTAACATTATCTTATTACTTAAGATATGATAGGGACTACCAATGTAAAGGGTTTCCCATGCATCCAAAATAATTTCTATGCCACCCAAGATAACAAGGCAATCATTTTTAAACATAAATAGGAGAGGAGATCACCTTAATCTATTGGAACAGACATCCACATGTATGGGATTTTGATTAGAATTAAATATCACTAGAGTTCTTCCAGAAACATCAATCACCCAATTCATCTCATCCACTTGCACAAAACAACTTCCCAATTTACTTGATTGATTCCCATTATTAGTGAATCTGATCCACATGAAATCATTTCAAGAAACAGGTACCTCAGTATGACCACATTTATCAATGAAAGATGAAAGGTTAAAGGCTGAGATATGGAAGAAATTCTCACCAGTTTTTTCCTCAGGCCCCGAGATAGTGTTAAAGTCACCACGAATGGCCGAGATGTTATCCATATTCTCAGAGATATCAACTAAATTACTCTATAAAGCTATTCTTATATTATGCAAGTGGAAATAATAAACAAACCTCAAAAAAATATAAACATTACCAAGGCTACATGCAATAGTTATTGACTGGAAATCATCAAAAACAAAGCTAATACTAAGATTATCGTTCTCTAGAACCCACAAGGATTCAGTGCTCGATTCAAAATGATTTTTACAATGAAAGAATAATCAATACAGTCCCACTTAAAAGAGTTCCATTTATCAAATTTAATCATTGGTTATGCAATTCCAACTAATTGAGGGATATTGGTCATAATAAGGTGTCTAAGGGATATGAATGTGGGGGTGTTCCTAATCCCTTGAATGTTCTAAAAGAGGGTTTTCATTTTTTTGATCTGATCCTAGTTTTAGGTCCATCATTTTTATAAATCATATCTTTATCATAGATAGTATTGTTATGTTCAACAGAGTTACTTGGATTATTCCTAGTAGAAGCGAGGGAACCATCATACCTAATAGGTTCCTCATTACTAAGTAGAGAGAATTTGTTAGCTGAATCAACTGGAGAAAAAAATAGGCTAGTAGAAACTATCTTCATGCAGTGCTTGCTGTTTGAACCTAAGAAAATCCCCCTCAGTGGTCAAAAAGTGATGCATCATGGGAAAGATCTGTAGCGCCAACTTTTTCAGTAGGGTCATGAAGAGTAGTGACTGAGGTAGGTGCATTCACAAGGTCATGAACAGGAGAGTTAGAGATCATAATAGGCTCTGATGATGCAGATTATTTTATAGAGTCCTGAGCTGGTGCCGATACATTCAATTGGTTGTGCAAAAAAGGGTTTCTCACATAGGGACCATCAGTATCACTCAAATTGAGGCACAAGAAAGCCTCAAAATTATCATTGTTAAGAAAAGATTCATCATAAGTGGAATCATCTTTATCATGGCAATGCTGCACTTTTCCCACCTTTGGACCCTAATTCAGGACAACAGATGTTGTACCATTAGCACAAGCTGCATCACTAAAATCTGCAAGAGGCTCAGGTTCAGAAGGAGGGTCATCTCTAGCTTCTTTAAAGCTTCTGGACTAGAACACTAGGAACAACATATTTTCCTTAATTTTTTCCGACATATTTTTTCATCAGGTCCTCAAATATTATAGTAATGAAATATTTTATTTCTGTTACAATGTGAAGCCACATTTTTTTAGTGACTTGAAAAGATTATAAGTGTTTTCAAAAATATATTCTTTCACTAATTTCTTTTATTTTTTTATTTTCAATGTTCTATTTTAATTTCACCTCTCTCTATAATAATCATATTATTTGTGTATTTTGTTAATTTAATGGTGTTTAAAAAACAAGTTTCTTATTTTTAATTTTTTTCCTTCTTAAAACTTACTTTTCAAAAATAATTATCATTTACTGTAATCCCTTGAGTTTTTATTCAATATATTTATTAATTTTTTCATTTATCTTTTAGTTTTTATCTTATTTATGTTTATCTGTTTTTTATATTCACAAATTAGTATAAATTTCTTAAAAAAGGTGGAGGAATATCATAAAAATATTATTTTAAAAAGGGATAAATATACTATAATTTTTTTATTTTTATAAAGGGAATGCAGTTATTTAATTATTTTTTCATGTGATTATCTATTTTAAAAAGGATTTGATTGTTCAAAAATTATTATTTATTATTTTTAATATTATTCATGATTTTTTAATCATAAGCACAATGAATATATTGTTAAAATAATGAAATTATTTACTATCTATTTTTCTATCTCTTTTTGATTAATTTATCTTTTGATATTAAGTCTTATCAATCACAGAAAGGGAAAGGTTATTGTACCTCTCTCTCTCTAATGGTGTTTTCAAAATACAAAACACTCTTCTATGTTTATAAAAAACCCATTTAAGTGTTTATTGGGTTTTTATTAAATCCAAAGTGATTGAATTCAAAAAAATCTTAATGTTATTTATATCCATGATAAATTATTGTAAAGCTATAAATCAATCCTTAAATACTTGGAAAATGGTTTAAAAATCATGTTAAGGACATATAAGGATGGTTGATATGCACATATTGAAGATGTAGAGGTGTAGGGGACACCTGATCCCAGGTGTAAGGAACAAGCTAATGTGTTCCATTATAGAAACAACATTTTTGTGTACTAGGACACTCTGTCATATAGTGGAGTCCCACTAGCATTCATGTTGTGATGATATAATTGAGGACATGTAACGAACCAAACATTTATTAATTTAAATACCACTTGATCTAATTAAATGTCTTTTTATGTAAAATGGTTATATAAAATATGAACTTCCTTGGTTTTATGGATTTTAAAATAATGTTAATAATTTTTACCATTTATAATATATCCATTGAACAATGATCAATTGATTAGTTGAAATATAGGGCATTAACAAATCCAATATAATCAGAAAATGAAAGTGATGGCCTCATATTGTAGAATTTCTTTGTACAAATCCCTTTTTTCGGAGCATGAAAAGGATGTGGAATCACTGTGATTTAATCTTGAACAAGCTAACAATAATCATTAACACATTAATATTGAATGGAACTACCTAAGATAAAAGTGGAAGTTTATAGAGATTACCACCCGAGCGATGTTTTCCGAGCCACGCCAATAGTCTGTCATAATCACACACCTTAACCTTAGGTCAAATGCGTTCGTTATCAGGGGTTATGTAACAAGAACCTAACACTCTGATTATGTGCACTATTTATGTATAAATTATAAACATTCATTTTAATATTGTTACGTTGTATGTAGTTTTTAAGGCACAAATATTATTTTTCGTTAATATACAATTAAGAACTCTAATTTGATGAGTTAAGGTATTTTTGAATTAAATAATATTTTTACAAAATATTATTACTAAATTAATATTTATTAAATATAAATTATTTTATAATTTTTATGAATACAAATGGGATTTTTATTAAGGTTTGAAAGCCATTTTTCCAAAATCCATCAGTTTTCAGTAAATGTCAATTTTTATTATAAAATTTAAAAGTCACATATGTAGAAAATAATTCATATAAAATGAATATTATTTTTGGAATTAGGATGTCGAAATTTTATAATTTTGGTTTTTCATAACTTTCTAAGACATTCGAATTTTTCAATAAAAATTATACTTCATTTTATAATATAATGTGTTTTATGACATCATAATGACCCCAAATTGATGTAATAAAATACCATAAATGGTATGTTTAGACAATATATGTTTTAAAAGTAAAATAATGTGATTTTAGGTTTGTTTTATTTATTTTACAATGTTTTAGAAGACCCTCCAAGGCTTATAAAACATTGTATCTTTTTAAAATGTTTTCCTTGGGAGTGTGACAAACATCCACCTAAGCAAGCCTAATATTTTAAGATGTTCAGTAATTGGTGTTATAAAATAATGTTTTCAACTCCCATTTGGAAAAAACCATGGGAAAAAACCATGTGTTGGTTTGTGGTTTTGATTAGTTAAATTTGTGGTGTCCAAAACCTAAATAACAACGAATTCCCTCTCCTTTCTTATATAAACCCTCCAATGACCCCACTTTCTTTTCACTCAAATCCTTTAGAGATCGACCCACCCTTGTATTAGATTCTGAAATTAGGATGAAATGGGTGTACTTTGTGAGATGACCCACTATCCCCCATTTGGTATCATGTTTCCAAATCATCCCATGTGGACCTGTTATAAAACATATCAGTATTTTATCCTATTTATAGATGGGAATCGGTAAGGACTGAAATATACCCACAATCCACTGCTGCTCTTTCTGAACCTATTGATAGGGGATGAATCTCAAAACCAAATCATCTACATTTCTATTCATGAATTCCCACTAAAATTGTAATTTCATCTCCTTATATATATCATTTTTATTATAGGATGAACATCCTCTCTCGAATAGTGGTAATAATGAATATTTTTTTGAACATGAAAATCTTACGAACATCTGATTGTGGAACCATAACACTAATTTTTATTCAAGATTACATCCCTTAATGGCTCCCCAGCATTGAGTTTTGACCTCATAGAAACACATTCAGAATCAGATATCCATGCATATTTAACCCTTTATATTAAATTAGGTACAAAATGAACTAGAAATGAAACAACAAACATACATCCATCTGCACAATAAAAGTTCATGTTGGTGTTCAACAACAACAACTACCCTTTATGTGAAGCCTCATTCATTTTCTGACTATATAAATTTCAACTTAATGTATCTTCCATCATATTTCCTTCACATGGTGTATACATCCAGTCATTTTCAAACATATAGAGATACACCATAAATATTTTTTATGTTAGATTGAAATAAATTTATGATAAATTGTTCTTCAAGCACTTATGATTTGTAAAAACAATAAATTTATTACCAAATATGTACAGACTCCATGTCATCAAAGCATGAACTACAATAACTAATTCCGAAAGTTGTGTGGGGTAGTTCTTCTAATGAAACTGCAGATTCTATGATCTATAAGAAACAACATGACCTCCCTTCATGATAACACACCCTTACATAGATATTGATGCATCACAACACACCAAATAACATTGTTCTAATTCTAGAAAAATCATGATTTTTTCTAATGAGTGGAAAAAATTAATCTCTTGAAATGAATTTTGATACACATCATTCCATTGTGATGGAAAACTTTTCCTTATCAAATTTGTCATTGGTGAAGATAATCAAATTTTGTTTGAAATAAATCATCATTAATAACCAGATAGACAAAATAAAATTACATATCTCAAAAATATTCTTTGGTGGTTTCCAAGAGATTATATAACCTATATTTTCATGATCATTCGATCATTTTTATAGAAAACAAGATCATGTAAACGTAACTCCATTTTATAAAAAAACACACATTGAGAATTTTTTCATATATAAGATGATCCCACATGGTACCCAAAAATATTTCCAAGTATTTTACTTTCTCATAATTTTTCGTTGAATACTTCTGTATGTCATCTAAAAACATGACCATAATATAATTTTGATACTTTTGAAATATACTATTCATAAATTTCGCAATGAATATTACTGAATTCGTCATATCGAAGGGAATAACCACATACTCATAATATCCATATCTACTTCAAATTTATGTTTTAGGAATTAATCCTTTTGAAGCTATAATTGGTGATATCCTAGATCCCGTTAAATTTTAGAGAACCACTATGAACCTTTCAATTTATCAAACATATAATAAATTAATGGAAGAGGATACCGATTCTTTATTAAAAATTGGTTAACACTATGTTAATCTAAACAAAGTCTAAGAGTAATATATTCATTTTTCACAAAAAAGGCTGGTACTGACTTTGGTGATATACTAGGCCAAATTAACACTTTCCTATATAGTTCTCAAAATTGGAAGGAAAATTTCCTTAATTATTTTGGTTCTACCTGATAATATAGAAGGGAACTAGGGTTAGTCCCTAGTAAGATATCAATAGTAAAATAAACATCTGTTATAGCTAGAAACCCTTAGAAATTATGAATAAAATTTTTTATAATAGATCAATTTTTTTTATAAAACCACTATTCTCGATCTCAACCATGAGTGCCAGGGACATGGATTCCAATTGTAGTGAGATAGTTCCAACTAATGTTGGAAACAAGTCTGGTGCACCAAACTTTACATTCTGATCTCATATAAAGAGACGCCCAATTCCATCTCAAGAAATGAGAAATCACACATCAATTTGTCCCCATTAATAGTTATATAACATGATTTTCATTTAGATGATAGCCACTCTCTTTGTCCAAGAAGATTTTGATGTTTTAAAAAAGATATAATCATCTCAACAAGAAATCCTAGAACATCAGAAGAATGAGAATTGATAAATGAATGAGATCCACCGATATCAAACAATGATTTTATAGGGGAATAATTTAAAATTATTTTACGTATCACTATTAATGGACAAAATTGATTATCCACAATCACTTTCTTAGCTCCATAAAATATCTTACCCACTGTACATTGATCTTTATTAATATATTGATATTTCTCTGGTTGAGGAGTCAAGTTATTCCCAGAATCAGCATGGATTACATTGTTATGTTGACATGAGATATTATTTTACACTCATCCCTTTAAGCATACAATATCTGCAAAACATGAGATGTCTCTGTTGCACCTAACCTTGGAGCAGTATGATAATAACACTATAGATTTTTCATATGGTTTCAGTTTTGACGTTATTGAGGTGGTACCATACAATCCACCTTAATATGATAGAAATTGCTACATTTAAAACTTATTGGGTTATTCTTTGGTTTAAGAGGATGATTTTCCAATACCAATTTCTGGTTATGATTTATGCCAATAGCTTATAAATAGGTGTCCCTCTTCCAATTATTCAAATAATTAGATTTCCCACACTTTCCCATAGGTATTAACATGCTTCCTCTAGCCACATTATTAGAGATACATCTTTTTACAACCATCTCCCTATTTACCATATCTATATTAACCATTATAAAATTCATGATAATACATGAAATAATCTCTTACCTCAACCAGAGTTCAAAATTGCGTTTCATCAAGGATGCACTTGTAGAAATATCAAGTAAAAATAGAACTATGTTCCTTAATTAATCCACATAATCTATGGTGTGAGGTTATCCTGATTCCATCTGAATAATTACACCATTCAATAAAATATAAACATGCGAGGATAGAATTTTTGGTTTGATAATTTTTCAAAATAATAATAGGAAATTTCATAGAATAATTAATTTTAAGTTGTTAAATCCCACCTCTGGCATGGTATATCTTCCAACATATACATTTCCAACATCACTATAAACTCATATAGTGTTCCATGGAAATAAATGATTATATTCATCATACATAGCTACAATTATTCTTTATAAACTTCAAAAATACAAAAAATATGGTTGGATTGTAAATTTGGTACAAAACGGGCTGATTCACATTCTTGGATCATCCATTCTGTTCCCTATATACACGACTTCAAATCCTGGAATATAATCTAAACTAGTTTTGGGTCTACCTATGGATTAGGGGAAACAACATTTTCAGCAACCTCTTCTAGTTGATTTCAAGGGTCCCCATGTTGTCCAATTTCTATAAACAAATGAATTATTTATTTAGTATCACTCCCTATGAACTGATGGTTTCAAAATTCTAAATTTACCACATCAAACATATCGCAATAAGGATTTCCCAATATTTATTTATTTATATTCATTAAAATAATTTTTAAAAATTTCACCATTATTTAGAAAATAAAACGATTAAAAACTATTTTAAAAAATAGAAAATTTTCCCCCAAATCATAAATCATTACTCAAAATAAATTAGGAACATATAGTGGAATGCCATCTCTATCATTGCATGTCATGCTATTCTCATCAGCTAAATCCACAATTATGAGGGTAGAACTCGTAGAAGTTCCTCAAAACACTCATATAACCAAAATACTATAAAAATTTAGGTACAAAACAAGTAGTTTAACTACATGATTTTATGCTCAAAATTTCAAGTTCCTACAATCCAACTCTTTCTACCAACCAAACCTGATGACTATACAACAATGATTATCTGACTCTAAGACTAAAAAATTTATACCATTTGTCCAAAGAACACAGGGTTCCTCACAAAAATGTTATCTATATTATTTTATGCTCTATATTTCATTTTTCAAAAATCCTACTCGTTCTACTAACCAAACCCAAGGACGATAAAATACTGATTATTTGACTATAGGATTGAAAATATTGTGACCATTTGTCCTAAAATGAAACATAGTCTAGCCCAGACTAAAACAATTTTTAAAGTTCCTCCCTCTCCCACTGTCTTAGGAAGATGTTGTGGTTTTTACTATACATAATATACTTTCCCAAGAATACAAAGTCTGTTAATATATTCAAAGGGTTTATTACACAATTGGGTGACACTTCTACCTTTTTTAAATAAATCATCTAAACCAAGACAACGACAACAAAACAAGAAAGAGTAAAATGTAATAAAGCTCAAAAATAATCAAAACCAACAAAAATACCAAAGTAAAAAAGTGGAAAAAGACAAATAATCTTTAATTTCATGGAATACATCAACTCAACCACTCTAAACATGATCCATGGTCGAAATAAACTTTCTTTGTCGATGGTATCATGACGGATCACTAAATAAATGAGATTCATTGACATTACCAGTGTCTTGACATGAAACATCAACAAATGAACCAAATTACATATGCAAGTGGTGAGTATATAACTCAATAGTATTACCCCAATAACTTCCTAACACATTCCCTCTGGGATAGAACACGTTAGAACATTTACAAAAAATAGTTTAACATAATTTAAATTAGTTGATATAAAATCCAAAAAAAATTCTCAATTATACTTGTTTTTTAAACCCAACAATATTTCGTTGAATGAAACCAAATAGTAATTTAATGAATTTATCATTTCCATTTTGAATTCCCATTCCATACATCCAGACTTCTTCACATGCAGGACCAAGTGATAGTTCCATACTATAACGCCCCGACCCCAGTTTCCCAGAGTCGGTGCATTAATTACATAACATTGGCATGATCACAAGAAAGATCAAATCTCGAAAGACCGATTGGTTTAGTAGCCTTGGAAACACTAGATATATTCATAAGTTTTACATTACATCATAAAATGAAAAACTACTACAACAACATAATGTTTCCACAGTCCACACTATAATCCCCTCATAATATCCCTGCAGGTCATTCATAACTTACATCTTCACTTCCTGGGAAAAATAAAACCTAGAAAAGGGGTGAGCTCAAATGCCCAGTAAGGATAACAATATAGCGGAAACTTTCATCAATAAGAATAAACATTTAAGGAAATGTATAACTAAAACAAAAGCCTTTTAAACATGAACTTTCAACATGGTATTGAATAAATAAAATGAAATAATTCCATTTACTTATTCACATGGATATTCTACTAATCGAATAATCACATGCAAAAATCAATAACCACTTTCATAATGTTGGAATGCATAATGTCAGACTATCATAACCACATAGCCAAGGCCTCGTGCCAAGACTACAAATAAGATTTTGTCAAGGCCTTGTGCCAAGACACTAGTTTGTCTCATGAGACCTACCGATGCATCGAGGAGCTATAGCGGGCTCCACCCGTCACATATTAAGTCCAACGCATTCCCATATGAAAAGGTTTAAACATAACATAAACATTCGTATTAAAACTAGCATAAGAAATGTCAATAATTTCACCATAAACTATGAATGGTATAAAAATAGCACATCCACAGTCAAACATATCACAAAACCTTCAATACAATATAGAAGTTTTGTATTATAATAAATCAACTTCAAATAAGCGTAAAATTCGTCGAAGGATGTTGACATAGATGAAATCAAAACACTTTTTAGAGAAATATCTCTTTCTATTTTTGAAATCATTTAAGAGTCATATAAAATAAAAAATTTTCTTGAAAATATTCTTATAAGCTTGTAAGGGAAGCTTTGACGATTTTATAACGGCGGAAAATAACCGCACCCGCCGTATAAGTTAAAAAAACATTCTTATCTTAATTCTGTCGAAAAGGTTAAAAAGGACCTTGTTTTGAAAACGACCGAAAGATTCCTTTATAAACCACTTATAAAAGTCAAAAAGGGTATAAATGACTTTAACTCATATTCTAGTAAATAGTAAAAATGTTTTGAAATGCATTTTTAAGATACATGGATGTGGATGATAAAGAGATCCCAGTAGATTATTACGTATAAACAACCTTGGATAATGAAGAGGTTGTAATGTAAACCCTTACCTTGTACTTTTCCTTGGTTGGGGTAGGTTAACCTCCTGTATAATGGTGAAATAATTGTTATTAAATTATACAAGAATCATATACATTAATATGATATCATATATGATCTTTTAATATTGATTTGATAATAATATCTTAGTATTATCACCGTTTCGGGTGTTAACTTACTCATTTTCTTTTATATGTTTTGTTACATAAGTCATGTTTGTTGTATCTTATTCATATCCAGAATGATATCAAGTCCTTAAACATCATTTTTAAATCATTAAATGATAATTATACTTGAATGGATACGATGGAGAATGAATCTCATCGCGTTCGTGGAGACGGTAGTCCGTACGTACGCACGAACGCTACTTCCATTTAATTTTTATTTTAAAAGAATCGAATACAAATGATACATAGGTATATTACTATTCCAGTATAATATAATATTTTATACATGTTACTTAAGTTCATTAACACCATCCTTTATACGTTCCATGTGTGGTATGAATGAGTCATATCATTTTAAGGGGGCGGTAGTCCGCATTTCCTCAAATGAAATTATCGTATGTATATACAACATGAAACGAATAATGGTATGAAATAAAATGTAATTACAGAAGCTTATATATAAAATATATATCATTAATATCATATTTGATTAAAGTGCCATCATAATGGCCACCATGAGAGGCGGTAAGATGTATTTGAACAATCATCGTTTCGTGAGGCGTTAGTTTGCCATCCACAGAAACATTATGTTCATCATCTATTAGATGGAGTTGTGTGTATGTGTAGTTTGAATCCTTCTTTTAACAACATCCTAGTATATTGAGGATACTGGTGTTGTTACCAAAGAAAGGAAATAAAAAGATTTTGGCGGTTGGAGAAGCAAAATAAATGAAAATAATTTAAGAGAAATCGTTACCTTTAATTTAGGTAACTCACTTTGGTTGGAACCAAAGGACTTCTTGAAATGCTTTCTGCGTAAGGGGAAGCTTCAAGGAGGAGGAGAGGGATGTGGGGAGCTTAGTTGGGCAGAGTTTGGACGAGCCAAGTGGCTTGAGAGGTGTGAGGAATGAGTAGAAGTGGTCTCCTTTTATAAGGGAGAGGAGGGGCTCTTTAGGAAAGAGTGAAAGTATTACTTTATAATATAATTATATTCGGTTTATAATAGTCCAAAAATCATTGAGGTCGAAGATAAGATGACTCATATTCTAAATAACATCAACCAATAAGAATTGGACAGGTTTTAGAAAATATTTTAATCATTATAATCTTATTTATTTAAATGATTTATTAATGAGGTAAACATTGCATCATTATTGTGTCATTAATAATTTAAATTATTTGATGTCTAAAAATTATAAATAAAATATCATTATGTAGGAAATATTTTCATCTTTCTAATGAATATTTATAATCGAAAATCCAACATGTATAACCCTATGTAAAAATTGTTCTTCTAAAAGATGTAAGCTTATGCCATTTTTATTTTTATTTTAACTTTATTAATATAAAGTGTCCCTACCACATACAAGTGGCTCCAAGGGGTCCCCAAATTGACCCAAGGATGCCCTTGGTCGGGTATGTGTCCACCAATAAGGTTAGGACACGTTTTAGGGTAATTTTTTTTATTATAATATTATTTTTTAACCCTTATTTACCGGATTTACCCTTTAACCTTGGTAAATAAAATATTTACCGCAGTAATTATTCAAAATGTGTAAACATAAAAGTTACCTATATACACAATTTGGACATCCTGATTCCAAATATGGAATCCATTTTCCTAAATTCAAAACACGGAAGTGGCAGAAATTAATTTAAAATTAATTCCCGCTGTCAAAACAAAAAGCGTGTTTTTAAGAGATAATAACTATCAAAAGATTGACACTTGTTTATGTTCGGTTTAATTGTAAACTTATGTCCAATGATAAAAATTAAATTGAATGGTAAAAATATATTCTAAATATACATTAAAACCACTCAAATTCATAATTTATCACTATTAATTATTTTGATTAAAAAAGTTGTTTTTAATTAAAATTTAGAAATTTTCACTATTCATCAAAATATGAAAGTTATCCGAAATGTACCAAAATTTCACCTTAGGCTAAATTCGATATTCCGAATCCAAAAATGAAGTCCAATTTCAAATATAAAATATATATAATTTCAAAAATTAGGTATTACTATTCATAACGGCTAGTTTGATCGGTTGTGGTGTGTTAGAACTCGGTGTTGCGTACAACACACGCTACTGTTTTATTCAAAGGAAAGCGTACCGTGGAAGCTTGGGATGTTTCATTTTAAATTTTTTTGATGTCTCCATTTAGTCAAAAAGTTTAAAATATTGTATTTAAAAAGGTTTCACTATCAAATGTTGATAAAAGTGCAATACTAAAAACGAATCTGTTCTTGCATTATGACTAAGAAACTCATAATATGGATTCTAAAATTATAAAGATTATATAAAGTTAAAAATGTAGTTAATGCTATTAATGACCTCTTTTAATGGCTTTTTTTTGGTAAGTCATGGTGCAATTGAACTCGGTGTTGCGTGTAGTGCAAGTTATTGAATTATTTTGAAGAAATAACACACTATGAAATCTTGGGGTGTTACATTCTCCCCTCCTTCAATAAATTGCGTCCTCGCAATTTGAAATTGTTCTTCGAAAATAAAAGGTTGAAAATAGATAATATATTTGTGGGAAAACCCACATCGGAAATTGGGTTACTAAAATTTAGTCTTAATATGAGAAAAGAGAAATGAAAGGGTCACCACCAAATTAAGATCATGATTAGGAGAACATTGGTGGCAATTAGAGACATATAATTGGAGAAAAAACGTAAATATTTATAGGTAGTGATTGAGGTCATCAATCACAAACAAGTGTATAATTGAGGTCCTTAAACTCATCAATCTATGATGATTTGAAGTACCATCGGTTCAACAAAATATAGGGTATTGGGATAACACATTTTTGACGTTTCTAAATATCTTAGTGGAAATCCCACATCGAAAAATAAATTAATGAGGCCTCTATTTAAAATAAAGAGTCGAAAGTATGAAGATTACCGAAAATAACACATACGCGGGTTCCATGTAGGAAAATATGGATATGGAAGAAAAATCTAACCATCGATTATTTGATGGAGAGTGGTAGAGAACATGGCTATGAAAAGGCCAACAATCCCAAAGCCATAAATTAGTGATGATTTAAGGTACCATCTAGGAAAAAAATTTTGTTCTAAGTTGCTTTTCTTAATATTGAGGAATTTATTTATGAGATTGGCTAAGATCATAAGGAGATATACTTACTTTATAATTAGAGTTTTATCCATTAATAAATTTCTACCACAAACTCATTTTTCACTCTAAAAGATAATAGAATGTAAAACAATTCTATTTACACTATTCGTATAGGGTTCCAAAATAAACGAATTTATAATTCATCTACAAGGTCTTTTAATAAAAACTACATTATTTAATCCAGGACATCTCGTGGGCCAGTGGTAGGTGATACACCCTTGTCGCCCTTCGGTTGTGGGTTCAAGTCTCGCAGCCTTGCCGGACGCGACGGGTTGCCGCCCGACCTCCGGGTTGTCCTTTTATGGTAATCCAAAATAATCCAAACTAGAACTATCCAAAATACTTCTGTCCAAACTCACAGTCCAACATTTATAAGGAAGGTAAACATAATATAGATCCTTTTTACCCCGTAATAGCATATGAATACCTTCATCATGTATTCTTTTAATAAACTGAAACATCCTGAATTACCACATTCCTTATTGATTACATTCATGCTCCCCTATTCCATATAGAATGATGGATATACTTCATCAATCCAAAAATGTTTTAAACCCCAAAAAAATTATGGAATATCATTAATCAGTTTCAAGGTAGTCATGAATATCCAATATAATTTATCCAAATCAATCATGTATTATTCTAAAATCACTAACTCGGTATTAGAACCATATTATGGTTTATCTTTCTCTCAACCATATATTTTCCAAAACATTATCCTGCTATTGAGTCACTTTTCTTTGTTTCACACAATCTCAAGTCCTTAATGAAATAGTACTGCAGTACAATCCTTATATACTCCATAATTATTATAACAAGTACATTGTTGATACAACACTCAATTGACATAATCAACATAAAAACTCTAATCATTCCTCTTCATCTGTGGTAGTATCATAACTTGATTATTATCCAATAGCATCATTTGCGGCATAGTCTGATGACTGGGGCATAGGTTCGCGTAGTGTCCAAACTCCTTGCAAATGAAGCATTGTACATTTGAAACCATTTTCTCACCCTTGCAGTGACGTACTTTGTGCCCTTTTCCTCCACACTTATAACAAACTCCCATTCCTTTCAGGAAAGTTCCAGGGTGTTTCTTCCCACAGTTACCACATATGGGAAAATTCTTCTTTTCCCTTTTCCCTTTATCCATCTTTCTCTCTTCCATCCCTTTCTTCTCTTGCTTACCTTCAAAGCCATAGGACTCAGTGAACTCTTTACATATCTTATCAACACATGATATTATTTCTTCATATGATGATAATACATGGGAGACTATTTCTCTTATAAATTCTATCTTAAGACCATGAAAGATATGATCCTTCCTTCTCTTTGAATCATGTGTATTTCTGGAGTTCTCATTCCTTCTACTGGGCGCCATTTCTATACAATGGCATAAACTAGATCAGTTTATGAATCAAAATACATAATCCCGTACTTATAAAACACTTAACATAAATTGGACTATTTATGGATATAATCCATAATCATAAGAATGTTTTCTTTGAGGATGTATATACTCATAATCCCTTCAAAATGATTTGTAAAGAAAATGAATGTTATCCTAAGAATATCCCCCGGGAGTGTCGTAACCAAGAGTACAGCAAGGCCCGTTGTCGTGCACCAGTTCCCGTTCGAGTCTAGCTCAAAGCGGTGTTTTCGGGTATTACCCCTAGGTACATCTGTGCCAGAGCCGCCTCTACCTGCTCGTATCCAGACAGGGATGTATTGCTCGGAAAACTCACAAAATCTCTACAATACCAAAATTCTAGGAAGTTCTTCTATACTAATCCTCAAAGTTCATCTTAGGTCTATGTGCTCTAATCAGAGTTTATCTAAATCTATCTTCCAAGGTTTGTACTAAAATTCCTCTGATACCAACTATAACGCCCCAACCCTAGTTTCCCAGAGTCGGTGCATTAATTACATAACATTGGCATGATCACAAGAAAGATCAAATCTCGAAAGACCGATTGGTTTAGTAGCCTTGGAAACACTAGATATATTCATAAGTTTTACATTACATCATAAAATGAAAAACTACTACAACAACATAATGTTTCCACAGTCCACACTATAATCCCCTCATAATATCCCTGGAGGTCATTCATAACTTACATCTTCACTTCCTGGGAAAAATAAAACATAGAAAAGGGGTGAGCTCAAATGCCCAGTAAGGATAACAATATAGCGGAAAATTTCATCAATAAGAATAAACATTTAAGGCAATGTATAACTAAAACAAAAGCCTTTTAAACATGAACTTTGAACATGGTATGGCATAAATAAAATGAAATAATGCCATTTACTTATTCACATGGATATTCTACTAATCGAATAATCACATGCAAAAATCAATAACCACTTTCATAATGTTGGAATGCATAATGCCAGACTATCATAACCACATAGCCAAGGCCTCGTGCCAAGACTACAAATAAGATTTTGTCAAGGCCTTGTGCCAAGACACTAGTTTGTCTCATGAGACCTACCGATGCATCGAGGAGCTATAGCGGGCTCCACCCGTCACATATTAAGTCCAATGCATTCCCATATGAAAAGGTTTAAACATAACATAAACATTCGTATTAAAACTAGCATACGAAATGTCAATAATTTCACCATAAACTATGAATGGTATAAAAATAGCACATCCACAGTCAAACATATCACAAAACCTTCAATACGATATAGAAGTTTTGTATCATAATAAATCAACTTCAAATAAGAGTAAAATCCGTCGAAGGATGTTGACATAGATGAAATCAAAACACTTTTTAGAGAAATATCTCTTTCTATTTTTGAAATCATTTAAGAGTCATATAAAATATAACATTTTCTTGAAAATATTCTTATAAGCTTGTAAGGGAAGCTTTGACGATTTTATAATGGCGGAAAATAACCGCACCCGCCGTATAAGTTAAAAAAAACATTCTTATCTTAATTCTGTCGAAAAGGTTAAAAAGGACCTTGTTTTGAAAACGACCGAAAGATTCCTTTATAAACCACTTATAAAAGTCAAAAAGGGTATAAATGACTTTAACTCATATTCTAGTAAATAGTAAAAATGTTTTGAAATGCATTTTTAAGAAACATGGATGTGGATGATAAAGAGATCCCAGTAGATTATTACGTATAAACAACCTTGGATAATGAAGAGGTTGTAATGTAAACCCTTACCTTGTAATTTTCCTTGGTTGGGGTAGGTTAACCTCCTGTATAATGGTGAAATAATTGTTATTAAATTATACAAGAATCATATACATTAATATGATATCATATATGATCTTTTAATATTGATTTGATAATAATATCTTAGTATTATCGCCGTTTCGGGTGTTAACTTACACATTTTCTTTTATATGTTTTGTTACATAAGTCATGTTTGTTGTATCTTATTCATATCCAGAATGATATCAAGTCCTTAAACATCATTTTTAAATCATGAAATGATAATTATACTTGAATGGATACGATGGAGAATGAATCTCATCGCGTTCGTGGAGACGGTAGTCCGTACGTACGCACGAACGCTACTTCCATTTAATTTTTATATCAAAAGAATCGAATACAAATGATACATAGGTATATTACTATTCCAGTATAATATAATATTTTATACATGTTACTTAAGTTCATTAACACCATCCTTTATACGTTCCATGTGTGGTATGAACGAGTGATATCATTTTAAGGGGGCGGTAGTCCGCACTTCCTCAAATGAAATTATCGTATGTATATACAACATGAAACGAATAATGGTATGAAATAAAATAGAATTACAGAAGCTTATATATAAAATATATATCATTAATATCATATTTGATTAAAGTTCCATCATAATGGCCACCATGAGAGGCGGTAAGATGTATTTGAACAATCATCGTTTCGTGAGGCGTTAGTTTTCCATCCACAGAAACATTATGTTCATCATCTATTAGATGGAGTTGTGTGTATGTGTAGTTTGAATCCTTCTTATAACAACATCCTAGTATATTGAGGATTCTGGTGTTGTTACAAAAGAAAGGAAATAAAAAGATTTTGGGGGTTGGAGAAGCAAAATAAATGAAAATAATTTAAGAGAAATCGTTACCTTTAATTTAGGTAACTCACTTTGGTTGGAACCAAAGGACTTCTTGAAATGCTTTCTGCCTAAGGGGAAGCTTCAAGGAGGAGTAGAGGGATGTGGGGAGCTTAGTTGGGTAGAGTTTGGACGAGCCAAGTGGCTTGAGAGGTGTGAGGAATGAGTAGAAGTGGTCTCTTTTTATAAGGGAGAGGAGGGGCTCTTTAGGAAAGAGTGAAAGTATTACTTTATAATATAATTATATTCGGTTTATAATAGTCCAAAAATCATTGAGGTCGAAGATAAGATGACTCATATTCTAAATAACATCAACAAATAAGAATTGGACAGGTTTTAGATAATATTTTAATCATTATAATCTTATTTATTTAAATGATTTATTAATGAGGTAAACATTGCATCATTATTGATGTCATTAATATAGAGGCATTGCCTTTATTGATAAAAGTGTCATAAATATATATCATATAATTTTAATGTATATGTGCACCAAATAAGTTGAACATGAATGAGATAAGATAGTTAGAGATCATTAATTATTATGACTACTCAACAAATTGACACCTTGGGAAGGAGAACATGATTTTCAATTCATTGTGCTGAATGGATATTGTTAGCCTATATATGATGAGGATAAAAAAGGATAAACATTCATGGTTTTACAATGGATGGATATGGAAATTCAAAAGGAATGTGAAAATATTATCTTCATTAATTGAATGTTAAAATTTCTATCCAAGTAGAGATTATAGCGGCATATAAAGAATATGTAGAGCTATAAAATACAGATATAAATGTTTTGTATTTTGACCATAATAATTATGGAATGATAAATTTAAAGAAACTTGTATTAATTCGATCCAAAAAAATATTGATGAATGATTTTTTAGAGAATGGTCTTACATAATCATCTTCTATCTATCTGGGAAATATGATACTATATTGGTATTTGAATGAGGACTTCTGGTGTGATTGAATAAAGGTAGAATCAAAAAGTTTGTATTTATGTTATTGTTATGAAAGCAAGACAGTTCAAAGGGAAAATATATATGGGGACAATACTTCTTTTACCCAATCTATATTGGAAATTGGAAAACAACACAACAGATTTTGTCGTTCGACTCCCCAAAATGTCTAAAGCGCATAATTTTATCTCAGTTATAGACAATATCCTTAATATATCATCATAATTCATCTGTATCAAAAAATATTTCTTTCTAGATCATATTTATATGTTACGCATTAATGAAGTGGTAAGAATTCATGGAGTACCACATCCATTGTGTGTGATTGGGATCCAAAGATTACCTCAGTGTTCCAACGGAGTCTTCAACCAGCTCTTGTTAGGGAGTTATGTTTCACTACTATATATCATCTTTATATAGATTGTTAGTATAAGTGAATAATAAATACTATAGAGGAAATTTTTATATCTTATTCTTTGGATTTAAAATGTGGTTGGGATCAACACCTTCCTCTAGTTGATTTTTCTTATAATAATATTTTTCACTAATGAATTCAGATAGCTCTATTTTATGCCCTCTATGTAAGTAAATATTGACCTATAATATGATAGAATGATTTTTGAGAAATAAAACAATTTTCATAGAACCTAGATGAATAAATTTAAGAGGGTGTCAGATCCATTCAGAAACACATCATTACATCTCAGATTTGACCAAAATATTATCCTAATAATCAGTTGTGTGATCTATAATTTGATGTTGGTGAAAAGGTGTTTCTAATAGTTTCACTTTGGAATGAGGTTATGAAATTCTAGAAGATAGGGGAATTTATCACAAGGTATTTAAATCCCTTCAAAATTATTGATGGCGTGAGAAATGTATTTTACTGTATAGCACTTCCACCAAACCTCTTTCAAGTCCAAAATGTGTTCATTATATATCTTGTGAGAAATCGCATACATAGCCCTTCACAGATACCAATATTATAGGTCATACCATTAGATAATGATATTTTTTATGAGAAAAAATAGGTGGTGATGTAGGATCATATAGGGAATGTTCTATGAAACAATACAACTCGCAAGGTCAAAACATTGTGATGAAACCACTAGTTTGAGGAAGATATATGGGAACTTGAGGATATAATGAGGTATATGTATCCTTATTCTTTCTATTGGAGTGAATAATTTATAAGCATAAATTAATTTTAAGGGGGGAAGAATGTAACACTTTGAGTTTTTATGAATTATTATTTTTGAATAAATAAATTCATTTGATAAATTTTGTTACATGCCACACCAAGTGAGATATTCACTTCACATGACACTGGTTTAACATGCATTATAGGAAAAACATTGTTCAACAAAACCATGAAATATTATTAATATAATTATTTCAAGGTGACCATTATAATGTATAAATTAAAATTATTGATATTAATAGTAATACATACTTTTAAAATATTAATAATAATGGTTTTATATGAATAAAACATATTGAAAAAAGTAAATATTTATTTGTAAAGTATTTATATTTTTTATCAAAAAAGTTTATTATTTATTTTGGTGAAAATTAAAAAAATTATTTTTTAAACATTTATGAAATAAATTTGATCAAATACATTTTTATAAATCTTACTGTCAAATTTAATATAAGCTGAAATTTTGTGTTTTTTCTGAAATGTTATATTTGTTGATGAATAGTGAAAATCATAACTATTAATTGAAAACTACCTTATCATTTAATTTTTTTTTAATATTAAACTATATTTTAAAATGTATATAAACTAATATTAGTTCAATTTTAAATAAATTAGTCCAATTTTGTTTTTTGGAATAAATTTTATATTTATTTTCAATATAAACACTTTGTAAACATTTGAACATTTTCTCATTAAAAACACACTTTCTTAGCACATTTGTGGGATTAAATTTAAATTAAATTCTGTCACATATGTGAATTTAATTTTAAAAAATTTATTTCATATGTGGGAAATTCAAAATATATTTTATCTAATAAGGTTAACCTGATTTTTTACCACAGTGATTAAGGATAAAAATTAAAATTAATTATTAGGATTAACATAAAAATTATTTTACTAGGGGTTAAACATTATTGGTAAAGGTAGAAATGGAATATATACTTGTGAAACACCCATATGATATCCATATTTTGGTGTTATTCATTTTATTTTCTATAATTTTAAATTATTTGGGTCTTTTGGTTGGTGAAAATGTGGGCAAAGATTAATCTTTTCAAAATATTACACGTGTGCCTCTCACCTCACTAATAAAGTATACCCACTCTCCTATTTTATCAACACACTGAATCCTATTTTATTCACCCAATAAAAAAATACCCTCACAAAATCCATTATCCAAAACTATAATCTATACTTTTGACAGAACACTAAACTAAGAAGGATTTTTTTTGTAAATCTTTGGAGGATACCCAAAGGAGAGGTAAGGTTTATCAGCCATCATTTTTGTTTTATTTTATCCCCATATTAATTAAAATCTTACTCTTATTGTATGATGATATAAAAACTCTAGTATCTTACATATACTAATATTTTGATATTTTAAGGTAAATACTTACAACCATCTCCACTTACATGAAATGCTTTAGGAAATCAACATTCGTTTGTATGGAGGACTACCGCCTCACGAACTGTTGTCCTTCATTTTTTCCTTTACAACCTACCTTGGATATAAATAATGATGTATTAGTAATTTATATATGATATATATGATATTATTATACGTATATGATAATTATATCACATATACCTTCATAATAACCACTTTCTAGGAATATGATAATGTCGCTCGTTTGTGCATTGAATTACCGCCTCACGAAGTGATGTGATTCATTCTAAAAATAAATGAAATTTTACAAGTATTGTTTTAATGAACAAATGTGATATATATAATATTAAAATTACTCCAAAATTATATTAAGTATTTATTTTATTTTAATCTTATCGGATAATAGAAATAATATTCATTCGTACGTGTGACTTACCATCTTAATGAAAAATGTATTTATTTTATTGTCACAAAATATTATAATTTGATCTAAATAAATATATAATGAATATATATTACATACGTACATAAAAATATATATATTAACATTTTATTGATTATGAAATCCTGATCAATGTAAGATGGTGAAAAACAATAGATCAAAACTTATACAAAAAAATAAAGCAATTATTACTCGAACATAAATTTAACTTGTTATTGTTAAAAAAGGATAATAAATTAGTATAAGAAAATAATATATGTAATGATATATATATAAAAATATTTTTCTATAATTTAATTTTAATGAAATTTTATTTGTTATACAGGCGGTTCGAACATGTATTATGGAAGTCACTACTAAAGGCAAGAGATTTTCCTCCCACTTTTCCTTTTACTAAGACATACATTATGTTATGCGCCTATACTATTTCCCAAGTAGTATATAAAACCTATTTGAATTTTAAAAAAATGAATTTATTTATATTCATGATATGCTATGTTCCATTTTTTATTTTTACTTCATTGAGATTATGATTCAATGTTACCAAAGTGGAAAAGATTTTTGGTTACAATATCATCACTTATCGACATTTTTTATCATTATTGTTTTTTATGATAATATATTTTTATCCATATCTCCAAAAATTCATGAGTTGTATTATCCTATTGTTATGCATGAAATTTTTGATCTAATATTACAATTTTTTACTTTTTTTACATAAAATAAATGAGAAATTTATTTAAAAAAACACAACATTATTTATCTATTTATTCGGATATAAATTTTCTTCAAAGACCATGTTTTCTTATAATGTTTTCACTTTGTTTATTATTTTAATATGATTTTATTGTATATTTTAACACATGTATTAGTTTTTACAAATAAATTTTTAATGGAATCATAGTTTCTCTCACTAAATAAGGCCTATATGGATTTTACCGAAAATGTGAAGAAAATATTTTTTATAACATGTATATAATAAAAACACTACATGTTTACATGACTATTATTTTCATTAAAGATTATGTTATATGTTTTTATAATTATTTTGAATGGAAATTATGTTTTAAATATTTTATTTTCTATT
This sequence comes from Viscum album, assembly GCA_963277665.1. Lineage (NCBI taxonomy): Eukaryota > Viridiplantae > Streptophyta > Magnoliopsida > Santalales > Viscaceae > Viscum > Viscum album. Next base: position 1,218,679,657 of record OY728131.1, on the reverse strand, counting down.
TTTTTCGAAGTAGAAAGAATAATGTCCTTAAGTAATGTTTTAAAAGATCATTTAGAACCATTTTCCATATAATATGACATCTAGTGATGTTACCTATTACTTAACTATAATTATATCCAAGTATATAATTATTATTGTTTATATATGGGGTCATTTTAATTATAGAATGATTTTTATGAGACATAATATTTGCTGACAAGTTATACCATGATAAAATTGTTGTTAAACATTTTAATGTTTCCATGGGTTATATTATGATGAAATAATGTAATGATTATGATTCATATATATTTTATATAGTTAATGATATGATTAATGGTTTATTAAACCCATTTATTTCACGCATTATGATATGATAAATGTTTTATGATTTTGTTTCACACATTAATACAATTATTGATGAGACTGGTGGCACCTATATCTACCTCTAATGAATTTGGAAAATATTTTTATCTCATTAGATAGTCATGAAAGAAATATGGAGGTAACCTAGTTTATTAAGGGGGTTTTTCCCTCTTTTTCATGTCTTAGGAGTGAACCTTGACTACTATGATGGTTTTGGGAGAAAACCTATTCCACTATTATAGCCTTAGAAGTGATCCTTGACTAATATTGAACTGATTTTATATGCCTATGTGTGTTACAAAAAATCTATGTGTTATTCCAATGTTGTGATCTCATTGGTCATGTTTTTATATTTATTTATGATTCCTGTATTATGAACTTCTAGTCATTATTTGATGACTCAATATTATGACCATTCATATAAAGTATATGGTTTTAAAATGTTATTAACATGTTATCATACACTTATGTTCATATTATGCTTACAAACCTCCTTTATTTACCTTTAATGAGAATCTAAACTCACTGTTTATTATGATTTAATTCCCCGTGTTTTGAAGAAATGTATTAGATAATTTATTTTTTAGAATGGTTCTAGTTATGAATATCATAGTGGGAGATGATGTAGTATTCTTATGGATATGTTTTATTTGTGTTTTCAGGTTTCCAAATACACTAAAATATTATTGTCTTTAGGAATTTGTTTTTGTGAAGGAATAAATATTCATAAAAATGTTGTAATATCAAAGTATGAGAAGTCTGAGTCACTATATTGTGGAAATTACTCTATGGGTTACACAACAACCAAACCCATTTATTAATCAATGGTGAAATATATATAATATGTGTGTGTAATGAAAAAATTAATATGAATATTAAAGGAAAATAGGTATATATATATATATTCACGATGATGAGACAAAATTGAATTAGTAATAAAGGATACCATTTATATGATTTTACTATAAATGAAATCAATATTCAATGAAAATAATATATTTATCCAAAATATATTTAGTGTAATGATCATAATCATCCACCCAACACATCACTTATTTTAATAGTGATAATATTGCACTGAAATATCATCCATGAAATACTACCAATTTTACTTTAACCAATACCAAATTCTTAAAACTAACTATTTAGAATAATGAAAAAATGTATGGACTCAATGTGAATTTAGTGGTTAAAACCCTTAAAAAATAAAACAATTATCCTTCCATAAATTGAGGATAAAATATTTCACTACACATAGACTATAAGAATAAATATTAATGTCATTTTGAATAGATTTAATAAAAAAATTCATAGATTATTTGAAAAATTCCCTTCCTAGTATTGTCAGAAAAAAATATCCTTGAAAAAATATTTTTTCATAATATTAATGTATTGAAAAAAAACTTCTATATTTTTTACATTTATCTTCCTATATTATCATTATTGGAAGATCAAAATAACCCAATTTCAATCAAATTTAGACTCACTATTCAAAAACTAAGAAAAAGTGACCATTGATTCTCCCATATATCTGAGAAAACTCTTCCACTTAACTTATTATTTAATCCTTGCATTTTAATTATGACCACACCATTATTATTGATGAAATTAAATAAAAATATATGATTTATATTTATTATAAAAAATTTCTCTTAGATTAATCCTAGTTTAGGAGCCCCTAATATATAGTAATTGTCTTTAATATTATTTAACTTAGATCGATTCAGTGCCCACCTTGAAGAAAAATACAAAACAACCATCTTCAAATGAATCTGTCCATAATTGGATGACATCCTTTATTCGAAACTAGATAAATTATACTATAAAAAACCATCAAAAATATTAAACCATAAAATTAATAAAAATTTATCTTAAATAATCCAACAACATAAAAAATATTTTAATTCTATCTAATATTGAAAATAATGACTTGAATCTGTAGCTTTGACAATAATCCTTTAAGCTAAACAAAAGTTATAAAATAATAAATTTGATTAAGCATGATCTAGTGAACCATCATGTCCTAGAATATCCAAATTTTAAATAATAGAATAAAACATAACTCAAAATGTTATCATATTGATTTTGTAAAATAAGAGACCACTCAATAAATAATTATTACAAAACTCCAGATTTCCAATCAATTAATGTGGCCAAATCTTATAGACAATATTTATTGTCAATATATAGTATAAATAAAAATATCCAAGAAGATAGAATATTATATATTAATTATTGAGTTTTGAAATTTATTTTTTAATAGATTTTAATAAAACTAGGAAAACCTAGCATCCTTGAATAAGTGAAATTAATATAAAACCAAACATTAGTAAATTTATAAAACAATAATCATGGCTTATAAATTATATTAAAAGTAAAAATTATCTTTCATAATTCAAATTAAAATTTTTATTCAACAAAAATGCATTTTTGAATAAAAATTATTTCCAAAAGGTAAATAAAATCTTAAATTCCAAAGTATTAATGATTTATAAATTTCATTCAAAAAATATCCAAGAATATAAGACCCTATATATTTCATTATTTAATAAATATTTATGTATTTAATATATTTCTTTCATTGAATTTTTGATACCAGTTGATGTTTTTGTCAATAAAACCCATATATAAATATAAATTTGATTTATTTTGTTGAAATAAAAATAACATGTGAATGAACATATGGCCGCTATTTAATAAACAATAAGGGATTATAATTGTATAATTTAAAAAATAAAATATAAAACAATTTTTATAAATATTCTTTTGAATATAATAAAAGATAAACTTTTTTTATAGTTTCATTATTCAATGAGTTTTATAAATTAGGTAATTGATTTATAATTAAAATAATGGTGGATTTTCTTAAGGGTTTAGATAAAAAAATGGGTAATAAGTGGGGAGAATATATTAGATAATTTCATGTGTTTAAAATTTAATGGTATTTTATCTAATTAATTGAGGTAAATAAATAAAGGGAAAATTATATATATATTGTAAAATGCATGTGAAATATGAGAATATTATCACATGTGATTAAAAAATAAGTTTTTTAAAAAAGGGTTAAAATGGATTATCTTTAACGATAAAATAATGGTTTTATTATTGTATAATGATAAGATGGTTGTGTTATCATTTTATTATGATGATATTATTCTGATTTCATCCCATGATGATGACATTTTTTTTTCTCATTGTATGATGATTAAATGATTATTTCAGTATTGAATAACAATGAAATATGTTTTTTGACATTAAATCTGGATACAATTATTATTTTAAAAATATGTATTCTTCTTTAATTTCTCGATAACTATAAATTATTGAGATATATTTATGATTATTTCAAAGGAACGTGTTGGATTGTTTTTAGGGAAATCATTCAGTTAGGATATAATATAACCATGGGTTTGGTTGTGATGCGGATAAAACAGTGTGACATGATATTTTTATGGATTATTCCATGTGTTTGGTTATGCCATGATTCAAGATATAGGTTTATTATAAGAGAAGTACGGTAATCTCAAGATATTTTATACATAAGGATTGTACCATATGTTTGGAAATTTCATAATTTTAGATACATATAAGACATGAATTTGGTATTCTATGTCATGGGACTATATTGAATTTTATATGTATTTTTCAATGGTTTGTTCTAATAGATACATCCTGTTGCTATGAAAATTTCCTAAACTACATAAATTTAAAATCCAAGATTTCATTATTACCACATGGTAATTTTTTATGTTTATTGACTACTAATATTAAATTTATGGAATACATTTCATGATACACATATGATCATTTTAGAAACTAAAATATGGTTACAATCTCTTATGATATTTAACTAAATTGTATTTTTTTCACACCATGATTTTTTTGCTGTTAAACATGCATTTGTACTTATGAATATGTAGGTATGGGTAGAGACCCTATGTAACTATGATGTTGATTTATAGATAATCATAATGATTCTAGAGGTGATTATAAGTTTTTTAAAATTTAATTTAAGTATTAATATTCATGTTATTTTTATTGTATTTTTTTTAATACACACACACCAGTTATTATTAATATATAGATCATATGTATAAAATATTGGGAAATATTTTTAATATTTTAGAGTTACATCTTTTTATAAATTTTATTTTTTTCTGTTGTGTTTTTAAATTATATGATTTTAACATTTCAATGTCTATGATCCATTACTAGATAAATATATACTTTATAGATAATCTAGTACATTGACACTAGTTATGAACTTCTAGTGACTGGGGGGAATACATGACTCCATGAGCCTTTTTTCCTCAACAACATTGTGACCCAAGAGGTAAACAATATATTTTTGTTTATATATTTACCAATAAATATTATTTTTGATAGGGTTTAAAAAAATGTCATATATTTACATTAGGGGTTCTGTGAATCAATTTTGGAAATATCTATGATGAACTTTTTAAGAAATTTGTGAGCAATAATTTATGATTATGATTTTTATTCCACGTTCTATTCTCATATAATATAATTTTAATGCAACTGATTTTTAATCTGAATATGTGAATGAGTATTTAATTTTCCCATACAATTTGTTATGTTTGTGAAGAATTATTTTGGTTGGGATTATGATATGTAGCTTGTGTGATTTTCCCCTATACTAGAGATAAACATAAAACTCTGTCTTGTTTTTTTTATAAAATGGATTTGGGATGGAAGTCTTGGGTTTGGGATATTTATTTGTAAAATAAATTTCTATATGAGAAAAATTTTTCTTTAGAATGTTATTTAACTATGGATTAAAAATGAAATGATTAATTATTTGTTAGGATAGTGATCAATTTTGACAGGTTTTTACAAACTACTATTTTTGAATATTTGTAAAATATTTTCGTTAAGTTAAATTTATATTATTTTATTCTAAAATTTTTGTTTTCATTACATTTTCTACAATTACTAATACATGAAAATATAATGGAGTTAATTAAGGAAATCATATTGTGTTTTTTTCTTACCCCATATAATTATTATTTTTTGTATATATTATTTTTTTGGATATAAACAAATAAAAAAGATGGATTTTTTCATTATTAGTGGTGAGCCACAAATCCATGGATAAATACATGTGGAAAACGTATAAGGATGATGTATCAATTAGATATGATAGATATTTCTAATAACTTCTTCTTTCATTAATTAAATTTTTCAATATTTGTATTTTTAATAAATTTATATTATGATATCTACCTGACATGTGGTTGAAGATTTCTATGAAAAAACAAGAGACTAATAGAACAAAAAAAAAGATGATAAAAATAAGAACACCAGGCCCATGATGACCAAATAAAACAAAAATTATAGGTCTATCTAGAAGCATTATCTTATTCCAGACAAAAACTATTTAAAATTTACACTGATATGCCAACAAAAAACATCAATTTTATTGATAAGGTACAAATGAAAAAATATTTAAAGAACCCAAGGAATTTCCTATGTTTTTTTGTATTTATTCATCCATTATGAAGAATCATTGGAAGCCATTGGAGAAGTGTTTTAACTATTTATAATGAGTTAAAGATAGTTTGAGATTTTTCTAAAACCATTAAAAATCCATAAAAGTTTTAGACTATTTTTTGTGAATATTTCAATAAGTCATGTTTGATACAGAATATATATATATATATTATTTATAACCAAATAAATAAAAAGGTATTGGTTTACATTATGTTGAGTAATATTTTCTTGGGGTGATATGAAATAAGAATAATAAATTATAATTAAATTAGAATATAAAAAGTTCTCATGTTGATTTATAAGATATTTGATTTATACAAAACATATTTTTTTAGGTTTTTATACTATAATGTTGAAAAGAAATTAATCAAATTTTGGAAAATAAAATATATTTTTTTAATTACATAAGTTGTAGTAAAAATATTGAAATTAATTGGATCACAAGTACATGTAATATTTATTAATAATAATTTATATATTCTATGAGTCTTATATAGAATTTAAATAAAGGTTAAAAAATTTCATGACTTGTAAGAGTTAATATATATTATATAGGGGTCACTAGTTAGAGAAAATTTTGGGAGGAAGATACCTTGTGTAATAAATAAGAGAAAAATATCATCACATAAGGGTTTACCTATTAAAAATTTCCAATGATTTAGGATCATTAGGGTGATATATTATAAATTTAATTTCCTATTTATGGTTTAATAGTCTGAGCAAGAAAATATAATTTAATGATATTCTAGAAGATAAATTTGGAATTTAACTTAATCGATATTTAAGTTGTTCCTCAAAGAATTGTGAATCAAAATGATTCAAAGTGACATTGTGATTCAATCATAATAATGGGAAGATGAGGGTTTCCATACAATTAAGAAGAAGATCAAATATTTATGTAGTATAAGGATAAAATTTTAGTCAAATAAACTTTTATAATTGATATTTACTCATGCTGTGATGATGAGGTCACATAATGATGAAATTTATTCAAGTGAGAATACATTATAGTGTGGATTGAATGGCCATTAATTATGTGGAGAAGATAAGTCCATAATTATTTTGAGAATCATATTGAGTAGATCAATATTAGAGAAATGGAATGTTAGGGATTGATATTTCTCTTCATTATTAGTATTCTAATACAAGTAGTGAATTTTTAGTGGTCAAATATTAAGGATGAAAATTCCTAGAATATAATGTGCAATTTCCCTTTTTTTAAAAATTTAATACCACATGTTATTAATAAAATAAATTAATCAAAATTGTTGGGGTATTTTCTATAATTGAATATAGAAAAAATATTCACACGACTCTATGAACCGAAAATAATAATAACAGATTTTAAATTGAATATTTGAGTATAATCTAGTACTATTTTATATTTCATATTTGATGTGTCGATAAAGGAAAAATTGTAACAAAATAATGAGAATATACAAATTATTTTGATCATTTTCATCGAGGATAATAGAAATTGATGCTGATATTATGAATGATTTCCACATTAGTGGAATAAGATGATGTGTTCTTGAATGCTCTCACTCATACATTTTATTATTATGAAATATTTGAAAAAACGATGACGTGTAGGAAGTGATACAATTATATTATAGTATTCATATTACTAGGTTTTATTAGGAATATATTAGAAACAATTTCAAAGTAATATATGAGAACATTTATGATTTTATTCATATATAGAAGCATAATGATGATTTTATGACAAATAGAAACCTATATATACTTTTTTAGGGATAAAAGTGATGGAAAACACTTTTTAGTAATAGAAAATACCTCCCCTTAAATACATTCAGTGATTTTTATCCTATTTTAAAATATATTTCTTTTATTACACCTGAATATGATAACCCTATAGTCACCCACACTAGAGGCGAACCTTGTAAAAAACATATGCACCATGGGTTTAATTATTATTCTATTTCATACAGGTAATTACAAGAACACGTTTTGAGAGTATTTAAAATATTAATAATTCATGGAGGCAAATTAATTCTTAGTGGAGAATTTATAAAATTACTAATTCTTCACATCCTTTTCATTGGTACACCATATTATTGGGCATGTTAATTGAGTTCATAGAAACCCATGGTTCCTCTTAAGTATCCTTACATTGTTAGGGATGGAGGATCTAAATATAGTTTATAGTAGAGGTTTTCTAATATCCAACATAAAAAATTATTAGGTATTGAATATTTATATTATTTTTATCATCATTCACTAGGCCTATAAGTTTTTTATGCTGCAAATTTTGGTCATCAAGTAATTGAGAAAGATGATCCCATGTATCATTCTTATATGAGAAACATAGATGTTTCTGGTATTGTCTGGAATATAATTGTTATAACCTTATTAGATAATATATATATATATATGTGTGTGTGTGTGTGTGTCTGTGTGTTGAGAATATATAAAACTATGGATACATGGGGAATGGATGATTTTTTTTTGAAGGGAATATGAATTCCAAAGATGTAATGATGTGGATTTTGAGAATTTAGTTTTGAGATGTGAGTACAGTTGTTGAAAAAACTATTTAGGAATACTTCACCCTTGTGAATGAGATCATTAAAAATATCAGTGGTTTTCAGGATAATTTGGAAGATTATATTATTATTGATAACATAATGATAATATTACCTTATAATATTGATTCTAATGTTTATACATTTGAGGATATATATGATTTTTCTCTTGATGGATTTAATAAAACTATTATTGGTTATGAGATTATGAAATATTTATAATTTAAAAAGTAGATAATTTTGGGTATTGAATTTTAGGATATGATAAATATAAATTGCATAGAATATAAATATTATTACTAAATTGAATCAAAATTTTAGGATGATAAGTATAAAAAATATAAAATTATTATACCTACTATATCAATGAACCCCATAAATGGTAAATCTATGTAGAAGGATAAACCACAAATGATAATTTCTAGGTGTGGAGGAACTTGAAAATTCATGAATTATTTTTCACAAGAAAAATGGTGGTGAGTATTTAGATAATGTGAAAGAATAAAATACATCAAAAAATATATTAGGTAAATGTTCAAAGGAAGTCAAAAAATATATTGAGATCATGAAATGGATTCCATGAAAATAAAAGAATGTTGGGAAAATTAGAGGATGACTAATCCACTTTTTGTAACAATTATTAAGAGGTCAATAATTGTTTTTTAAAATAATTCGGGATTATATTGAAAAAAAATAAATAAACCTTAGGTGGTGAAGAAGAAGATAACGTAGAGACACACAATGAAGACATTTTGAAAAAGTAACCATGTGGCCCACCTTGAACAAACCTTAAAATAAAAAGGATTTCATTGTATTGAAATGATATGGTGTGTATAATATTGATATAAAATAGTTGATTCATAAGAGGGAAGATGGGAATAGTATGAAAATTAAAAAAATCATGTTCAAGGTTGTAGAACAAAATAAAATTGTGAATGATCATCATGAAAAACTAATTAAAATCGACAGAGAGTTATGTAAAACACAATTTATGTTTCATGAATCACAAATTACTCAATAAATAATAAATAATTATTCAAATAATCATAATATATAGAATCAAAACAATCTCAATCTGCAGATATATATGGCCTAAATGTTAATGAAAAATACTCTCCTCTTTAAAATAACAATTATATTATTTTTATTAATAATTATTTTTTTAAATACAAAATTGGATAATTTTTTGAAAAGAAAAATCATGAATAATAATCATCTAAATAAAATAAATATAGGAGAATATTATGAAGAAATAATGACCCCAAAATAAGAGAAAATTTATCAGTAAGTGTTGTTGTAAATAAATAAATATCATAAACAAATCATATATCAATTTGGAAGAATAAAATTGAAGGTTTTTTAGTGCTACGGAATCATTGAGAAAAAATCCTATATATACATGTAAAACATGTGTATTACATTGAGTAGGAATAAACTATATAGGATAAAATATAAAAAAATTAAATGAACTCAGTGTAAATAAAGAAACATTTATCAAATGAAAAATATATTACTAAAAGTACATCATATATATCCATTTATTGTTTTGGTTGATTTAGAAAAACACGAGAAATATATAAAAAATATTATGATTACGTAGAAAGTTCCAGGTCAACTCTTCTATGATAGTTTTTTTATGTAGGAACCCATCCCTAGAAGGCTTGAAGCTAGTGTGTGCTACTATAACATTATCATGATCACATGGGATACAATCTGAAAAGACTGATATTTTAGTAGTCTTTGTAAACTTGATACATACAAGGTAGTTGTAATAAAATTAATACAATAATTACAACATATTTTTTTATATATATAAACATCAAAGATAATAACTTCCATATAGTATATCCTTGAGTATCATTCATAGTAAACTTCTTTGAATCATAGTGTAAAGAAACATATTAAGGATGTTCTAAAATTCTCTATAACACAAATTTATATAAGAATAAATAATGAATAAATGTGAATAATAATCATGTAATGGTAAATAACTGAACACAGATACACTATAATCAAAAAATTAAGAAGGAAATGGATAAAAAATGTTAAATGGTAATAACTAGAAACAAAAGACATTAAAATAAAAATATAAGGAAAACTCAATAAGGAATGGTTTGAAACTAAAACACATTCCTTTTATTAAATTACCTATGAATGAAATGTATCTATTGATCTGTGGATGAAAAATGTCATGGATTAATAATAACTAAATACTAAATGAAGAAAATTCTTTATAATCTAATTCCATGTTTCCTAAGTATATAATACCTTTACCTTCATGACCCTTCACAATATGGTTTACCACATATCAGCTTAAATCCCATATAAGGCAGCTAACCAAATGACTTATCTCATGAGATGACGAACGCTTCGAGGGGATATCTATAACCAGGCCCCACCTATGTCGTATAAGTCCAAAACATTCCTCATATATAAAATAATATATTTAACTATGCTACTTATCAAATATATATATGATATAAGATATTAATATTTATTAACATTTACACAAATAATCAAATAAAATTAAAACTGAACATGATAAAAAAATGTTTATATGGTTTAGGAAATGAACATATCCATGAAAAATGATATGGTAAAATATGTGAAATTTCATATTCAATGATCATTAGAAATTGATAATATCAATGGTGAAAAATGAATCAAGGAAGTGAATGTGAATATTATCATTATTCAAATCAATCAAAAACCATAAAATTTAATATTAAGGATTTTATAAATATAACATACCCTAATTGGTGTAAAATAAAGGGTTATTGTCATGGATGAATTAAAGTATTATAAAATAATGTTTTAAAAGAAACATGATAAAAATATCCATTTGTTCTGAAACCCCTTTTGAAAAACCATTTCATTGAAAATAAATATTTAAAAATTTTCATAAAAAAAATCTTTTAAACATGAAAAGGAAGCTTTTATGAAATAATGAGAGGTAAATCCGTACTTTCCATACAAGGTAAACATAACATTTAATTTTCATGGAAAAAATGTTATAAAAATTCATTGTTTGGAAAGAAAAAATTAAATTCCATTGAAAAAAGTCTAAAATAAAAAATAAGGAAAGCATTATTTAACAAAAAATATGAAAAACAGATTAATGAAACATATTTGTTAGTAAAAAATAGTCTCTCCAACTAGAGAGTGAATGGAAGTCAGGTTTTCTTAAAAAACATTTCTAAAACACCTTGAGTACCAAAGACTAAAAAAATTGTTACTAATACTTGTAAAAGGTAATTTTTTTCTATAAAAGAAAAATATGTAATGGATTATTGATAAATGGTTATAAATTTTTTTTAATGGAAATTCTATTTAAATAATATTATAGTTATTGTTGATGAAAATAATTTGATAATATTGCAATATGTCCCGCAAAACATGGAAATATTTTGAATCATTCACCTCATGAAGAAAATAAATAAAATGAATGTTATAATATCATGAAATTAAGGATATTAATTATCATGTATAAGGGTTGTATACAAGCTATATAAACGATACTATGTATATAACATCAAATAAGCCTTAATGGAATGTAATTTGAGACGAAATCCCTTACCTTGCATTTCCTTTCAAGAGAAAATTATTTAACTTATTATATACTAAAATTATATTAATTATCTAATTTTTGGAGAACCTATTTCATGTTTCTCATTATTTTAATTTAATTTTTTACATGATTATAAAACTACTTATAAAAATATGTCTACGTCTGTTGTTTTGACCGAATTCGGTTTATGTGTCAAAAACATCTTTGGAATATCAAAAATGTTCAAATAAGTAATTATATAAAATATATTGAATAATAATACTGACATAATAACCATATTTAAATATCAACTATACTATTAAAATTAATCATTAAATATGGTAATGAAAAATTAACCAATGTTACTGTTATAGAGACGTTAGGTCATACATACATGTGAGTACATTCCCATTTTTCAATGATTATTATGAAAAGAATGTAAGTAAAATAAATAATTAAATAATGATAATTATATCCTAAATACCATATTATTTAATCATTTTTTGCTTATATATATAATTATTATGTTGTAAAATGAATCACATTGTGTCATGGTGGCGGTATTCCACACATCCATGAACAACGTTATCAATTTTTATGTGTTTGAATGTGTAATAAAGAAAATGATTTTTATTATATTTAAATAAAGGTCATTATTTTGGGAATATAATATATATGTTTTTACTCTGTATATTTATAATTAAAGCCATATTTTATATGATCTAGGTATAGTGTGAATGAATCACATCTCTTTTAGTGGGAAGTACTCCAGACTTCAACAAATGATGTTATCATATTAACACATAATGGAAATCATAAGGATGTGTGTTGGAAAATAATTAAATAAGATTAAATATTTAATAAATAAAATATATGAAATATATAAAGATAGTTTCAATCACAATGGCCACCATGAGGGGATGTAAATGAAAAATTAACAATCATCATTTCGTGAGGCGGTAGTTTGACGCACATATAATTAGTATGTTCATTACCCATTAGATAAAAGTTAGTATGAGCATAGGATGAACCCATAATAAAAAAATATAACAGTATATTTAGGTTATTTCTTACTAATATAATATTTATTTGTAATTAATTGAAGGGATAAGGATTAAATGAAAGAAAAAAGATTGTTAGAAAAAGTTACCATAAAAAGTTTGTAACTCCTTTTGGTTAATACCATAGGGCTTCCATGGAAGAATCTATGCCCAATGAGAGGCATCAAGGTAAAGGGTAGGGATTTTGGGAAGCTATTTGGGTAGATCTCGACCGAACCTAAGTGTTTTGATGTAGAGAACCAAAATTTCTATTGAATTTTTTTTAATAAAAATATCGGAATTTTACGAGTCCACAGTTTCTAACGGTGCTTGATTCCAAGGCCTGGTGTGCCCGGAATCAATTTCTGAAGTTTTTTTGGCTAAATTTGGTAAAAGAATGAGGGAGAGTTTATATATTTTGAACCAGTGCTTTGAATTGAAACCCGAGGGCAACATTGATCTCGCAGCGTCGGTGATTTCTTAGTGAGACCTTAATCGCAGTTGTGTTCTAGCGAGAATAGAAGTTAGTTTTTGGAATTTTTATGAATAAAGTTAAATAAAAAATAAGTGTGGATTTTTTTTATTTTGGAATTTAAAATCTAGAAGTTGAAGTTGGAAGTGGGGTCCACCACACCATATCCTCCCATGAGAGGTTATGGTGGTGGGGCCCACCCATACATAAACCTCCCGTGAGAGGATAAATAATATAGGGACCACACGGGCTTTAACCCCTTGTAACTCTTGGACTTCCCCCATAATTGTGACAACCCTCACTTCATTTATTTCTAAATCTCCCCTTTTCAAATTTTGAATCCTTTGCACCAAAATTAATTAATTGAGTTGTCTAATTTAAATAAACACAACTCTTTGTGTTTTTGAACGAACAAATAATAGAGTTTTCCTCTATTATTTTTTGTTGGAAACATGGTAGAGCATGGAGAACCCTTGGAGAAAGATCCCAATGGAGAACCGTTTTTCCAACGAAGAATGTGAAGAACACGAAGAACGTCGTTGAACATCATCTTCCATCTTCAACCGGATTAAAGGAAGGAGCTGACCATGAAGAACGCTGACGACGCTTCTTCCTGGGTCACCTACCCCAGACTCTTCCCGACGTCGATGAATCGACGCCACCATCCTGCGACATCATCAACGATCATCGACAAGTGAGGTAGGGGGATTTGAGTTTATTTTATAAATGAGAATAAACCCTTGTTCTTCGTCATTTGAATTTCTGGATTATGGATCACCATGACAAGGAGGGCTCGGACCGCATGAACATGGTCCGACCCTCCCCTTTTGTTTGTTCCTATTTGATGATGACAGGGGTGCTACACGGGTCGACCGACAATGAGTCGGCCGCGATGAAGCTGGTGGCACAAGGCCGCCATGTATCTAGAAGTGCACGACGCTGCTGTGCTACATAGAGAATCGAGCCGCAGTCAGGCGGGCAAGATGGTGCTGGAGGGGCGTGGTGTTATCACACCGTGCCAGGAGGATGGGTTGTGGTGGTCAGACGATGAGCCCTCAACCGTCTCCCTGTGCGGAAGAGAGGGAGGCCGTGGATAGGGTGAGCCACGACGGAGAAGCTAGGTGCAGCGCCGTCATGCCATGCCAGAGAAGGACTGCAACCTAATGCTACTGGGGACAGGGGAGGGAGGCTGACTGATCCAACTACCGGTGCGCGATGCAGGCGACACCCCTCGAGTCCCACAGGATTCACCGAACCGGCACCTAGGGACAGTTCCTTCATACACCAGGGGGAATCGAACCCCTCATCCCCCCCACGGTGTGTCCAGTCGGGCCACGCAGCCAACCGATTGTGCCACGCGGCCAGCCAGAACGCAGCCAGCCGGCCGGGCCACACAGCTAGCCCACATCCGGCCAGGCAGCCGGGCCAGCCCGCACACGGACAGCCAGCTGGGCCACATGGACAGCCAGCATGCAGTCATCTATTAGGGCCACGTGACCAGCCATCTGGGCCATCCCCACATGTGGGTTCAAACCTTCGGGCTCAGCACCGCCTTCGGGTTGGCCATCCCTTTGGTTTGGTATCCCCTTCAGACTGGGTTGGACTCATAGATCGATTCAGATCCTGGTCCGAACCCGAGTCAATTCGGGTTGGTCCGACGAGGTCGGACCTGACCCGAACCCATCAGACCCGAATACACCAATTCGCTCATAACTCGGGCTATGGGCGTCCGTTTGAAAAATTGTCAGTGGCACCGATATTCTTGGAACGAAGTCATACCTTTGAGAATACCCCACGAGAGTTTGGGGTATAGTTAAGATATGGTCAGGTTGGTTCGTACACGAATACCAACAGGGCCCCCAGGACTATAAGTCTAATAACTCACAGACCGAGAGTCCGATTATCGCGCCGTCTATTGTGTTGAGAACCCTATGAAGTGGCGGACTTTTTAGATAGTTATACGTGAGAATTTGCGACATTTGGAACTTTTCCCAGTAGCTCAGGAAGTGGATCCTTCCAGTGATGAGAAGAATTAGTGTGAAGACCTAGTAGCTGGAAGACTTGATGACTGCTTGACCGATTCGACTAGCCCAGTCTGGAGGGCCCGATATTTGGCGGCAGACCCATGGTGGAGGATCGTCTCTTATTTGGCAGCAGACCCACAGTACTATATAGGAGGAGTACCTCTATAGGCTAAAATGGGGAGTGCCCAGTATTTTGCGGTAGACCCACAATGGAGGAGCGCCTGGTATTTTGCGGCAGACCCGCGGTACTCGACAAGAGGTGTACCTCAGCAGTTTAAGGTTTTTTATAAGTGCCTTGGTGTCGTGACATGCCCACTTTTCTCGATATAGGAGTAGTTCTAGAGCATTCACGGTTTTGATAATGAAAATCTTGGTTTGAGCTGAGTCAATGACCTTTCTGATTTCCTCATGATTGAGATGGGTTACAAGATAACTTAGGTATATTTATGGGAATATACCTAAGTAATGGTTATCCGTTGATTCATACATTTTGGTTTATCATTGTTGGATTTTATGAGACCTTTATGGTCTTGAGGTCCCTACTGAGTATCATTATACTCACCCATGCACGGGCTATGCATCTACCTCATTGGGTTAGATGCATATGACAGACAGTGCTGAACGTGGCGGAGTGTACGAGAACTAGATGGTAACTGGGGGTGGACCTCAGGACGTGATGGTACCCGGAGGAGACGGATGGAGGTGGAGCACTGAGGAGGCTATATGTACCTACCCCTTAGGTAGGATCCATGGTGGATGATCCAGAAGGTGCTAAACACATTCCAACTGTTTGTCTATTAGATGTACCTATTTTTTCTTTTCCTTGTACTTTACTGTTGGGCATTTATTTCCGTCCCCATTTTACTTTCTAGCACATCTTTTGTATATATTTTCTACTTAGTGTTTTAGTCCATTTGTGTACTCTAATTTTGTGTGTTTACTTTTAAAAAGGAAATGCCTTCCCAGCTTAGGGATTTACACCTTTGGTGCTAGTCATAATCCCCTGGCCTATGGAAGGCGGGCTTGGGGTAGTCACATCATGCGCCCTGAGGATGGGTCGTGACATTTGAGAGGAGTGAGTAACGGGAAGTAGTGGCGGCCTTTTACAGCGGAGTGACATTCTTGTAATATTATAAGATAGGAATTCCTACAATGTTTTCATGTTTCAAGTGGCTCTAATAATTGATGAAATATTCTTAAAGGTATGAGCGGGTCTATATATGGAAATAAATCTCTTGGGAATGTTTTTAGGTCTTTTGAGCCTTAAGGTAACATTTTAGTAACTTATTAATCTTTATTTAACCTTAATCATTATAAATAACTTTAATCACTTTCAGAAATATTTTCAGTCAAAAATATATGGTTTTATTAGAAGTTTTAATTTATTCTCATTCCAAATATGGAATCCTTTTTGAAAAATTACAATTACCAGACTGTAAGAATTTTATTTAAGTTTAATCTCTTAGGCGGGACAACAATGAGGGTTTTAAAGTAAATACATAAGAAATCCTTCAATGTTTTTATATTAAACGTCAAGGTGAAATTGATTCCAATGACATAAATTATATCAATTTATAAAAATATGATGTAATTAAACGTTAAACACAATTAAAATTATAATTTAACCTTAAAATAAATTTGATGAAAAACCAATTTTGAACTAATATTCAAAATTTTTAAGATATTCATTAAAAATGATATGTTTCCGTAAAATATTAAAAATTCACCCTAAAATAATTTTTATTATTCCCATTAATATATGTTTTTTATTTTGGTTTATTAAATTAATTATTCTTTCAATGTTCATATTCAAAATGGATTCTCCATTACAAGGAGTTAAAATTGGTTTTTAATATTGGGTTTTATGTGTGAAATTGGGTATCTTCTTATATTATGGCTATTAAACATAATGGATGAGTATAAAATATAGTTTATTTAATATATAACATATAAATTTCATTATAATCATTAAATAATTATAAAAAATTATGTATTTTAAGATAAAAATTCTCTTTAAGTATACAAATAAAATTTTTTCTTTTTTATATCCAATTTATTCATTGGTTCATTTCTCATTAATTGGTAACCATTGAATTAATTTAATATTTATATAAACCATAAATTTTCATATGTTTGTTAATAATATTTATAATTGGTAACATAATAGAAGGTTTATATCATGATTTATTACATAATTATATATTAATAATAAATTTTAATTTTGTAAAACTTTGTCTTGCGGGTAACAAAAGATATTATGGAAGGTCACTCTTGTGTGAAATGTAAGCTAACACAGTGTTGGATTCATTACTATATATAAAATATATTTTATTTATTTAATATAGTAATCTATATATTCCTTTTTTATAATTGGTGTTGCTTGTCTTAAGAACTATTGGAATCAAATTTGTAATTTATAATTTCATAGTGCTACATTATCCCCACATTAAATAAATAATTTCCTTGAAATTTAAACTAGATATTGGAATTTTTTTCTACATTTACAACATTGAAATCCCACCCCATTATAATGGTTCATACAACATCCTCATTAAAAGTGAGATGGGAAAGTACAAAGGTCTCATATACTACCATGTAACTAGGTCTATAAGTAGGAGAACATTAGTGGTACATTAAAATAAATACATGGAGGATAGAATTAATATTTCTAGAGAGTGAATGAGGTCATCATTCACAAAAAAGTGAATGATAAATAAAATGTTGAGTAATTCAAAGTAATAAATATTTGTTGATTTAAGAAATTTCCATCTTAATAGAAATTAAGGTATTAGTACATTATTTTATTTCAATGTCATTATATTGATTTGGGTAATTATTTTAGTGACCAATATTATTTGGTAATATTATTACATGATAGGTTTGAATTTCATAGAAAAATTCCTCATTTTTTGTTATTATTATATTAAAATATAATTCCCCACCTTACTCCCAAATATTAATTAACAATAATTAATTTTTATGGACGGAAGCGATAAAATAAACTTTTAAAGAATCGTAAGGCCTATACAAGAGCGAAAAGTGTTTTTATTTATCTCTAACTATCTTCTGAAACAAACATGGTTAATAAATTAATCTCTAATCCTCAAGAGTGATATTATTTGTTCATCATTAACAATTATTAATCAAATTTTTCAACTAAAAACAATGAAACATTTACCAAGAAATTGCATAGGTTAGTGGTAGGAATGAAACCCATATCGTCCATCTGTTATGGGTTTAAAACCCATGACCTTTCCAATTTGGGTTTTTTGTCCCCAAGATTATAGGTAGTCCTTTTTGAAAACCACATTAATATAATTTACAAATTGTTTATGATGTACGTACTTGAAATTTGGTTAATCACTAAATAGCCTTTTAAATAATGTTATCAATACAAATATAACTCATAAATACATTATCCATTTATTTCCACAAATGTATTTATTGGTCTAGAGTTTTTCTATAACATCATTTATAGGATTTCAAAATAGTGACACCTTATCTTAAATAAAAAACACCATATATTTAAACAAGGTTATTCATTGTAAAAATCCTTCACTGTGGTTTATAAAAGATATTAAATTTCTTAAGAGTATCCTGTGGTAGTGTCAATCCAATTTCGCAGTAAAGCCTATTGTAATGTAATAGTTACACAAAAGTAGGATCCTTACACATTTTTATAGTTCTTTCTCATAGGTACATCTTTTTCAGAACCACATCTACTTATAGTATCCATACATGGATTTATTGGTAGGAAAACTACATAATCTCTATCTAACCAAAACAATATAATGTTATTAATACATATCCAACAATTATACCATAAGGATATTCTATCTAATATATTTTTTTTCCATAATTTGGATTTTAAGGTTTATACTAAACATCCATTGATACCAACTATAGTAACCACGACTCAGATGGCCCAGAGAATGTGTTTGATACTATTAAATTAGTATTATTACGTGGAATCGAATCATAATGGACAAAGAGATTAATAGTATTCATAAAAGAAATAAATACTTAAGTCTTGTAATAAAAATTGATACACTAATTACAACATAATTATATTCTGAAATATGACATTGTGGAAGATGAATTTCACATAGTTTATCCTCATATATCATTCATAGTAGACTTCTTGGATTCATGGGGAAATGAAACAATATAAGGATGAACTCAAATTCTTAGTAAAGGAAAATAATAGAGTAAAAAAAAGGAATCAATGAGAATAATAATCATGTAATGTTAAATAAAAAAACACACATACCATGTAATCAACATCCTGGGATGAAAATGCATAAAAAATATGGAATGGTAATAAATTGAAACACATTCCATTTAAATAACTAGATAATTCAAAATTAAAAAAGAATGGTATGAAACTAAAACACATTCCATTTAATAAATGAACTAAAAATGAGTAATATAAATAGATAAGATGATGTGGAATATCATGTATGAATAATAACTGAAATACAAATGAGGGGAATTCTTGATTATTGGATGCAATATTTCATAGGTACTTGGTCCCTCTACTGTCAAGACCATTCACTAGGTAGTTTACAATATATCAATTAAAAACCCATATATGGTGGTTATCCATGTGACTCGTCTCATGTGACTATTGATGCATCGAAGGGATATCTATAATTGGGATCTCCTGTTTCGTACTAGATCAAAACATTAATCATATATTGAATAATCAGTTTTACAATGTGCCTTATCTAATATCCATATGGAGTAATATATAGAAATTTATCAATATATAAACCAAAAAATCAAATACCATTAAAATTGTACACTGTATAGAAAATTATACCATATTTTATCATTGAACATATCCATGATAAATGATATGGTAAAATAATGGAAATTCAATGTTAAATGATAATAGAAAATTGAATATTTCATGGGGAAAAAAGAAATAAATGAAGTGAATGTGAATAATATACTTGGACAAATCAATCATAAACAATCGAGAAAAATATTAAGGATTTTTACAATAAAATAATCCCAAAGTGGAGTTAAATAAAGATTTTTTTCTCACTTATGAATGAAAATATTAAGAGCATGTATTTTTAAAACATTCATGAAGAAAATGAAATTTTTTGGAAAAAACTTTTGTTAAACGTGACCTTTGAAAATCATTTTTTTTAAAATATTTAAAAATTAAACTTTTAAACATGAAAAGGAATATTCATGGTAATTCTGGTAGGTAAATACATACATTCCATCCAAGGTAAAAATAATATTATTTTTTCATGATATAAAGGTTATAAGAATTCATTATTTTGAAAGCAATGAGAATATTCCATTGAAACCCATGTTAAAAGTCAAAAGAGTTTAAAATTTTCATTACAAACACATTTTTAATTTTTTTTATAAATAAGGTTTTTAGAAGAAAACTTATTATATGGCTAAATATTGAAATGAAGCCAAGTTTTCCCAAAATTTATTTATAAAATAACTTGATTACCAAAGAGTGCAAAATATGTACTAATATTTGAAAAAGGTCATGAATTACTACATTATATGAATATGAAATGGTTGGTTGAATAATATTCAAATAATTTCATCTAATGGAATGACCATTGAAATATAATTATCGTCATTATTGAGGAAAATAATATTTAAACATTCCGAAGTGTCCATACCGCTTTGAGTCATTTTAAACCATAAGCCTCCTAATGAAAGAAAATAAAATTAAATTTATTATATCATGAGACTAAGGATATTTATGATATATTATAAAAAAGGGCTTAATATACACTATATAAAAGAAACTAGGTGTATAAAAATAAAGTCTCAATAGAATGTAAATTGAGATGAAATCCCTTACCATGTATTTCCATTCGGGTGAATGTTATTTTACATCCAGTATAATAACCTTAATTTAATTAAATAAATTATTTAGAAACTAATTTATGTTTATAAATAATTTTACTTCACATATTACTATGTCTTATAAAACTACATAAAAACTGTGTTTACATTGGTTGTTTTGACCAAATTTGGTTTATCTGTTAAAAACAACTTTGGTAGGACACTTATGGTAAAAGTTTTCATTATATAGAATATTTAGAATAATAATGACGAAATATTTATCCTATTTATATTTGAATTATGCTTATAAAATCAATCATTAAATATGGTTGTAAAAAATGATCCAAGGTCCCAATTATGGAGACGGTAGGTTGTACGTATGCTGAGTTACATTCCCATTTTTAAATAATCATTTTGAAAAAAAGGTAAGTAAATTTAATCAATCAATAAATATAACTATATCAAGAATAATATATTATTAAATCATATATAAATATATATATATAATTCTTGTGACATTAAATAAATTACATCGTCTCGAGGAGGTGGTAGTACGCACGTCCAAGAATGATGTGATACCTTTTTATGTTTTTGAAATGGAAATAAAGAAAATGATTTATATTATACATAAAGAAATTTAAATATGATTGTATAATAATATAATGTTTTTTATGTTACATATATTTAATTAAAATGATAACTTATACGATCCATGTATAGCGTGCATGAATCACATCCCTTTGAGGGGGCGACAGTCCACAAATCCTCAGACAATGTTATCGTATTTACACACAAATAGAATGTATATGTGTGTATGTTAGAAAATAATTATATAAGATTAAAGACATAATAAATATAATATATAACATATATAAAAAATATTTCAATCATAATATCTACCATGATGGGTGGTAAAAGAAAAAAAATGAATAATCATCATTTTTTGAGGCGGTTGTTCACCATACAATTAAATAATTTGTTTGTTACCAATTATTTGAAATTTATTGTGAGTATAGGTATAAAAACTAATAATAGAAAATTATAGTATATTTATGATACTGGTTTGATAATATAATCATTATTTTATAATAATTTAAGGGTTGCTGAGTAAATGAAAGAAAAGTGATCGTTGGAAAACGTTACCTTAAAAATCAAGAAAACTTCTTTTGGTTTATAACAAAGGGATTCCCTGGAAGTATTTAGGCTCAAATGGTGGAATGAAGGTATAGTTAATGGATTTTAGGAATTTTATTTTCCGTATATTGGCCTTACAAAAGTGATTTCAGAGGTTTGAGTAATTGTAAGATGTGGGATCCTTTTATAGTGGAAGAAGAGTGGAACTCGTTTAATATTTATAAAATGGAATTCCATCTTTGTTTTTTATATTTCACAAGGCTGAAATAATATACTCCATAAGAAAAAATGTATTATAGTGTCTAACTATGTCCATTAAATACATCTTTAACAATTTTATAAGTCATTTTAGGCCTTAATGTTAGGGTTTAGTCCATTATTAATCTTAATTTAACCGTAATCATTGTAATTAATTTTAATCATTTTCACTAATATTTTTGGGGATAAAAATTGGTCTTTTTAAATATTATAATTTTTTTATTCCAAATATTTTATCCAGTTTGAAAAATTCTAATAATATAAGTGGAAGGAATTTATATAAATCTAATCCCACAGGCGGGATGACAATATAGGGTTTTAAAGTAA
Organism: Viscum album; assembly: GCA_963277665.1. Lineage (NCBI taxonomy): Eukaryota > Viridiplantae > Streptophyta > Magnoliopsida > Santalales > Viscaceae > Viscum > Viscum album. Next base: position 1,218,656,627 of record OY728131.1, on the reverse strand, counting down.
AAATGTACGAAAGTTTGATTTGTTTTTATAATATATTTGAAAGTGAAATTGATTTAAATGAAGTAAATTATATTAATCTAAAATAATTTTATCTAATTAAGATTCATAAATAAGAAAATTATAATTTAACCATATAAATAAATTAGATGAAAAAGTTGGTTTGAACTAAAATTCTGTATTTTTGACTAATATTTATAAATTGATATATTTTTTTAAAAATATAAAAAATTCACCCTAGCCTAATTTAGGTGTTTTAATTTTAAATATGATGTTTATTTTTGATTATTAATTCAATTAATGTGTCATAATTCATATTTAAAAAGGGGTCTCCATTAAAATATGGTAAATTTACCTTTATAAAAATATAAATTTGTATGTGTCAAATTTGGGTTGTTCTTATCTTATGCCTATCAAACCAAATGGATGAATTTAAAAAAAATTATATTTATTATAAAAAATATATAATTTATTAAAACCATTAAATAATTTTTATCATTTATCTTTATTAAGATAAAACTTAATTGCATGCATAATAATAATATTTAATTTTATTTCCAATTAGTTATTATCTTGATTCCCCATTAATTGGTTACAAATGAATTAATTTTGTATTTATGTAAATGCTAATTTTTCATATGTTAGTAAGGGCTATTAGAAATCACTAACATAATGACTAGTTTATATAATATTATATTAAATAGTAATATTTTAACAATACATTGTTAATTAGAAAAGCATGATCTTGCGTGTAACACAAGATATCGAAGATGTTGTCACTTGAGTGTTACCTAATATAACATAGTGTTTTATGAATTAAAAGATATATGAAATATTATATATATTTATGATTGTAATGTATCGTGTTAATATATTCCCTTATTTCACTTGGTGTTGTGTGTCATAAACACTATTGAATACAAAGTTTTACTTTAGAAATTCTGGGTGTTTCACCTTTTGTTGAAAAGGAATGAATTATTATAAAGAAAAGTTTGAAAGAAAGTAAATTATTGTTTTTTTTATCAGAGATATTAGGATGATAAATCCATGGATATAATATAGTAAATATTCTTCTCACAAGGATTGTGATAAAAAAAATAATGATAAAAATTTAATAACATGACAGAGGGTAAGTTACAGCTATATATTATATCTCCCAAAAACTAAATAAATATGTATTTATGTGATTGTATATAAGATTTTAAATTTCAAATATATTATTTTGGTTAATGAAATTATGATCAACTAATGGACATTATTTAAATTTGTGGTAATGGTAATGGAGTTATGTTCAGGAAAAATAATTATAACATTATGTAATTTAAATGTGAAAGAATTATTAATATGGTTAAAAGAACTAGTATTAACGCATTACAAATTAGAGATCCAAGAAACTCTTATTATCTATTTATTAAAAATGAAAATAATATATCGCATATATGAATTTTCCATATTGGTCAAAGAAACTAGGGTAAAATCTCAATGGAATATGTTGATAGGGACCTACCAAAAACTAAAAGAGAAAAAGTTTATATTTTTGAATACTTTTGAGAAAAAATTATCTTGGTGAATGAAAAATAAATGTTTACCCAAGTTAATTATAGATATAATTATCACATATGTAGTCTCCTAAAGTGGATCTCACACAAACATAGTTATCAATTTAAATCTCATTTATGGAAAATGGTTTTTGATTTTGGTTATTGAGGATCATAAAAACAAATACAATAATTAAGACTAGTGTTCTAAAAAATATGATGACATTTTGATATGGTCTATATTAACATAAATGACAAAAATTATATCCATGTTCCCAAATTTTACAATATTTATCTACTAGGTTGGTAGGAGAGAGATTCAAAATTAGATTACTCTCTCTCAAATGTCCAGATGATTATATTGGAATTATAGCTAATTGAGAAAACAGGTTGGTATACCATCCTTCCTAGGAGTTGATTTGTTATAGTGGACCCTCTGGGTTGAAATATGCAATTTCTAATCCTGCATTGTTTTTATGAAATATCTATGATTACCCACTACTACTTTCAAACATGTTGACGATGCTCAAGAACATCACCCCAAAGATTTAGCATATTCCATCATATATAGTTCATACTAGATATAGAAAGAAAAAATTTCATGATCCAATGGAAAAATTAATTTAAAAATATAAAATAAAACACTATCAAACAAGTTAATTAGAACTGATATTCAAATACTAAAAATTATTTTAAAATAAAAATGGGTTTATTCGTTTGGACATAAAAATCAATCATCTCATAAAATTTTAGACTAACATTCCTAGATCACTTAGAGTTTATCCCTAATTGTGAGTGGAAACAAATAAGTGTAAAGAATAGAAATGAATTAAAATAATTAATAGAAATTAAATGAATAAGAAATAAAATCATCAACAAATTCTCATGTAGATTATGGGAGTAGGTCAATAGGAAAAAAATGTGTCATTTTATTCAGTTAAACCTTACCTCATATTCAAAATTATTTGTTTCCTCTTTAAAATCAATAAGTAAAACATCCAAAATCACCACTTTTGAATATATTAAAATCATCCTCCTTATATTTTGTTTTAAATATCCTTCACAATATGATTCTATAGGAATTGTATGGATTAATTCTTTTCCCCTTTTCAAATACCCATCATGCATTGATCAATGTGGTAGACAGTGAATTGATACATGAGTCATGATATAAAATAATGTTTTTTCAATACTTTTAAGTGATTAATCATTATTAGTTGTATAGTATTACAACATAGAAATGATAATTCCATATAAACCCACAAATCTCATAAATGGATGATAATGTATTAATAAAATTATAGAAGAATTTTCATTTATAGGGGATGATGTTACAAAATTCATATTAGATTCTATATTTTTAGTCATTGAATTATATTATATTATTCTATCACATTTTTGGATGAATATGTTTCATGATTCACATAATTTTATGGATTTATGTACCCGAATTTCCATATGCCAATTTAATTATCATACATTGAGTCTCCTAAGTAAATGATTCTGATACATTATTATGATGAATTTGTATAATTCTATATATTGATAATGACTGACCATGATTATTTATAAAGTAATCTAAATACCTAAAACAATAAAATAAAAATTAATAAATAATTATTTGCAAAATTCCAATGATCCAAAATACAAAATACAATTAAAAATAATGCTTCTAATCTATTTATACAATGTAGCCCAAATTATTACTTTTTTTTATAAAAGCATATGACCATCTATAAATGGTTGGTTTAAAATAAATTAAAATAATATATATATATATATATATATAATTTTATTTTATCAATTCCCATAATGTAAACCATAGATAATGAAAAAGTAAATGTCAAAGGAGGGTACCAAAACATGTCAAAATACCTACCAATATGAGTCCCTTTTTCGAGACAATATTTCTCAAGTTTCCATTCCTAGTGTTATTATTTCGTTTTTACCCATTAAGAACATTAAATTATTTCCCACTTCTCTCGTCCCCTAATACACACTAATATATATATGACAGATTATTCCAATCAACACTGATGTATATTTATCATCAATTTTTTTTCTCACTATGAGTTCACATATGTGGGACCATTGGCTTGATTAATTTTCTTGTCTCCATTATATGAGTAAAGTAATAATTCATATCATGAGGGATTTATAATGGTTGTTCTATAGATATGTGTTCTGTAGGATTTGAATTCAAAAATGGTTTAGGTCTAATGAGTGGGTTGTTATTCAATATGAATCTCAATGCATAATTTTATTTTACTACATGTATGGAATCCTCCATAAAATCCACCTCCAAATAAATTAGTTCCAAAAATTTGAATTCTGTTGTCACTTTGGAAAACTTTTTTGAAATTAAACATTATAATTATTACAATCCTCTATTCCTTTCAAAGATATTTTGATACATTTTGTAATTATAATCTTGATGGTAGAGAGGGATTACATATTTTTATTCTTGAGGGTTTGGGTCATTATCCATATTCTTATGTATTTAATCCTTTATTAACATTTTTAAAAATAAAAAAAATCATCAATTTAGTCCATCTATCAAAGTATTTATTTTTAGATATGTATTTTCTTCAGAATAATTTTTTTTTGGAATGAGAGGTACTTTTCTCTTCAAAAAGTGTTAGATCTTGATGGACAACATTGTATGATAGAAAAAAACTTTTTCCACTATTTCAATAATTATTTTCCTCACATAACCAAAAAAAATATGTACTAAATTCTTCCTGAAATTCAAATAAAATATATCATCAAGTTTATTTTCTTCTCAATATTATTTCATACCCCATATATGAATTCAATTGACAAAAAAATTTATGTAAATTCTTCTTTAAATTGAAATAAATTCTACTATAATGTTTATTTTCATCTATATATTATTTCACATCCCATAATTGAATTCAACCTAGATCATGAAAAGGATTCGAGAAAAATATGGATAAGGATATTGGTATTCTAACATGTCTACCTAAAATATGTATTGAAGGATAATATGTTCTTCAAGGATTTATGAATAGTTAGTTTTTAGAAATATTATATTGAAAAAGAGGATTAAAAATCGCATTATTTATCCAATAATGTAATGTATATCTTCCTCTAATTATCAACATGCTTCCATATCGTATCCCCTCAAAACCATGAACTCTATTTATAAAAAACTATCTGTTTGAATTTTTAAAATAAAGGACGGTTACCATCACCACCCAATATTATTTTTTTATTAGATCAATTTAAGTTAAAGAGGGAAACTAAAGGTTTCTACAAAAATAAAAATACATGCTGAAAGAGCTAATAGAATTATTAAACACAAGACAAAGATTATTTGAGTTAGACACTCTATATAATTCCCAGTTTAGAGTACTAACCTGAGTGTCTAGATCCTCCTTGGTAGGTTATTCAAAGTGAGAAACCATTCTGTCTATTTTCTAGATGAATTCGTCCAAGGTGATTCTGCCTGGGATGAATCCTCAGGTGATGATTCAATGTTTATTATCTATCCATGATTTCTACTCCTCTGTGATCTCAATCTGAAAGATTATTTCAAATATCCTTAAAATATCATTATTTGATGCATTTGGCCGAATGCATTTTTCAATAATATATTCCTTGGAGTAGAATATGAGCCATATGAACTCCAAAACCTCTTCTTCCATCACTCTTGGTTCACTGCTTGGATCCCCACTTTCCCCATCATAAAAGCCTTTATTTTCCTTACATCCAATTTTCTTGGCCAACTAGGTTTCCATCAGTTTAGGAAAGTGAGAGTAATATTTCCAACTCTTAGTTTTTTTACCCTAGACCACAATGCATTTCCCTAATCCACGCTTTCCTTTTTCCCCTTCTTCCTTATGGGGCTGTGGGGACCATTCCCTTGGAACCAGTCCAGGCTATCCACTAAGACCAAATAACCTGATACATGATCATCTAAATCTCCAAGTAAACATCTATAATTTTTTTCTACAAAAAAATGAATTAGTTCATGGAAGAATATTAGATTACATGGTGCCTCATAATGAAAGAGTTACTTAGAAAAACACCATCTTCAGTAGCCCACCAAATCGCTTATTAATCTTCTTGAAATTCCTTACCTCAACACACAAGAGAGAACTGGTCAATGAAGGTGCCAAATATAAATATCCATTTTCATATAAAAAAAGATATACCTTCACACTCTTTGGATAAACAATAAATTCCATCCGTTCTATAAAAAGATCAAAAACACCCAAATCACATACTTTTCAGAAATATGGAAATTCATGATGTTGTTCCAAATAATCCAAAATGTATCTCACATAAAATATCTAGATAAACCTCATCTACACATCCTACAACAAGAATGCTCGACTCCTTTGATAGATGCACTGTCAACCGCCAAAACATAATTCCCTGATCATGAGAGGCATACCATATCCATATAGACACACCAACATCTAACCATTGCCTCCTAAGGTATCAAAGGTCAAAAAATAACCACCCACACCATTATCTATTACCTAGCCTGATCACAAATATTTTAGTACACTAAACGATTCTCACAACACACTATTTTACCATGCCCAAAATGACCACATCGAGTCCAAATAGAAATACATAAATATTAATTTCTATCATTACCAAAGGAATCAAAAATTATATAGAAACTAAAAAGTATCCATGTTTCATTCCATATTTAACTTTCAAAGAACCATCCTAATAATTATTACTATAATAAATTTTCCTTATAATTGTGAAGAATGCATGCCCTGATTTTCATGTAACTCCCCAAAACAATAGTGTCATAATCATCACTCAACTGATCCAAAACCTCGATCATGATGTTAAACTCCCTGTCGATCTAAAAAAAAGGATAGACATGGACACCCTCACTTGTCCAATGGAAGTATACCCACCATATGGATTCCTTGATACTACTTCTAGATAATAACTTGAACATGTTAAATGTTTTTACATGAACATAATTATAGATCTAATAATAAATTTCATAGTTATTTTTATTAATATTCTTGTTAAAATGAAAATTGGTGTGTGTTATTTAAAATAAACTAAAGAGAATGAAAAACATTTTATTCAAACTATGAAATATTACATTGATACAAGAGATTAAAACTCCTCTAGAATAATCATTTGATGACCCAATAAAATAAATGGTAGATTACCAAACATGACAATAAGCCTGATGGTGTAGTTGAAATCTATTGGATTGTCCATAACAAAAAAATTATAGAATGTAGTATAGAAAAAATTCTAAGAGTCAATGAAATATTAATCACCATTATTTTAAATAAAGAAATGATCTTTGATCTTTTGAATACCTTGAATAGGAATTTTACAGCTTATAATTCCCATTATAAGTTTCCATTGGGTTTCAAGGAGACTGTTGATGTTTTATAGCGATTGGATATTTTAAGTGTTTTATGGTAAAATAATTTAAATGTTTTAAAATAACATATTTTTAAATAAAATTATGGATAATTATTTAATATTTTGATTTTAATATATAAAAATTGGGTATTCATACATTTAAAAAAATTGGTGTTTTATTGTTGGGAGTTTTAAATAATAATTCTAAAATGTATTTTATTTTACTAAAATTTAAATTTTTTATTCATAATGTGACCATAGATTTGACATTAAGGTAAAAAAATGAACACAAACAAGAAAATAAATAATTTTGTAAGTTGAACATATAAGGATATAATTATTTTTGTATTTTTTAAAATTTATATAACAATGTTTTACTAAAAAAAATTTCTTATGACCCACCAACCAATGGAATCCTTATAGGCCACACCCTCAAGGTTCGGGTGGGTGCTTAGCACAACATTTGAGTTGCGTAAGAGCAATCTCATGCCTAAGGCGAGGTACGAGATGTGTATAGGGTTTCTCGGCTCATTCACTTGTGCGTGGGAGAGGGTGTGCAGAGGGAGGGTTGAGCACCATCGAAGGGGTCCCATATATAAGGACCCCATTGTGTGTGTGTGCTTGTGTCATAAAAAATGAGTGCTTCACGCCAAGGCTTATAAGGAAGCCCTGGACCCCATGTTTTCTTATGTGGGATATATTTTTCTAGGGTACACAAACCTAGATGTACGGTCACACAGTGTGAGATCCAGACATTCTTTGCCAGTTTTGCATTCGAACCCCCACCACTGCATCTCAATTTCCCTGATCTAGCTTCCCCAAATTTGGACCATTTATCCAATCTAAAAATACTTGACTATCTGTGGCCATTCGATCTCACCCTAATATAATCATGGTTTTCAAATTTTTCTAAATCACCCGGGTCATCCTAGGCCATCAGATCTGACCAACAACATCATCATAGTCATCTGTTTCATAGCGGCACAAACCTCACACATTAAAATTATTTGGGTTAGTTCCAACCATTGGATCAGTTCAAGAATGATCTAATTCATCCGTTAATTTTCCCTTATTCTTCTTCATTAATCCAAACCAGTCCCCATCACACCATTGTAGCTGATGATCCCTCTCCATCCCTTATTTTCTATGATGACATATTTCCACCCTTATCTCGAATTCTTCAATTAATTTCAAGAAACGTGGTTATTTTAAGAAAACATATACCCATACCTGACTTAGATCTCCCCCATGGTTTTATTTTTATATTTTGGGGTGTTAATTAACCCTATTTCACATATATTTTATGCTAAACAAATTTTTTGTTTGATTAGATTTAGTATATTCTGATCAAAAATTGAAACATTGGTTTTTTTAAAAACAGCAATTTGCACATCGAAGTGCCCCTGAAAAATTTCTTCTATCAATCTCCCTATCTCTATCTATCTCTATTGGTTATTGAAACCTTATCCCTCTATTGATCTGAATCTAGTAAGGGGATATTATTATTTATTTTTGTGTTAACTAATATGCGTAGATATATATATATATATATATATATCTCTGTGTGTGTGTGTGTGTGTGTGTGTATACTGCATCCTTTTAACTAAAATGGTATATATGAAATGTATTCTCGATTTAGAATATCTATATTTAATATATTATGGGTTAAGAAAGAAATATCATTAAAGAATTATGTTCTTCTTACCAAAAATTAAATACATATTTGTATATACATGCATATATACTCATATATAGCTTGATATTTTCAGAATATATATGTATATATATTAAGGGTTTCTTCACCACGAATCTTATATCTCATCATTTATAAATTAACATAGTTTTTTGAAAATTTGTTCTTATAAGGGTGATATACATATATGCGAGTATGTGTGTAATCCTACATGAAAGTAAAAATATTTACATTTATTTGTCATCTTTTTCTTTGTGTGTTTTTATATGAGATGGTTCTTGATTTAAAATTTTGAAAATTTTTAATGTATAGAAACATAATACACTTATATATGTATATATATAGTTATATTCATATATATTCATATATTAGCATTTAATTATAAAAAACATAAGTATTGATATTATTTCTCTATTATTTAGAAATTGTATTTATCAACATGAAAACTAATATTTAGTGATTTGATGCTTTTAAAAACACTTTGTTTTCTCAACTAAATGACATAAATCTTATCATTATATGTGAAATTATTAAACAAGAAATCATTTAATGTGCATAATTACATCTTCATTATCTTCCTAGTCATGCATGGATAGGTATGGCCATCATCTTTTTAATACAAGATAATATCATCATTATAAGAACATGAACACATTTAAAGAAAGTATCTAGAAATTATGGGTCTGAATTATTAAGTATTTTTTTGTCATGTGATTCACCCTTAAATGAATTTATAGTCATTGAGAGTATGTGGGTGACATGGGGAGGTTTTTATTCTTTTAAATGAATTTAGTTGTATGTAAGTACATCAGAATTGTTTTGCGATAGAAATGAAAAAAGATATCTATGGGAAAAATGTTTTTAGAAAAAATGGCATCTGTGAAATAATTGACATTGCAGGGAGTGAACACATAAGTCTAAAAATTTACTAGTGGCCTTATGTATGGATTTTATACAAGGTCTTCCATGTACCATTAATGAAACATAGAAAATTAATACTTTATCAGGAGAATACCCAATGAATTTTTACGTACAAGAATTCTGTGAAATACATTTTTTCTTTATATATATATTCAATTATTTGTGAAATATTATTTTATGTATGTATATTTATTTTCATGAAATGATTAAATAACTTATTGGTTTTTTAAATCTCCTTATTGGGAATTATTATGCTCAACCTATGTATTAAAATGATTTTTATAAGTCTACCATCCATGCTATAATAATTTTCTAATGTATTGGTGGTGAACTGATGGTTTGTTTTTAATGATTTCTATGTTTTATACAATTGTATTTGAATGTATTTTTTGAATCTAATTTTGAAAAACCAGATCCAGTAAAATTTTATGATATAATAATTAAATGTTGTGTATTTATTACATATCTTTTTATAGAAAAATACACAACATTTTCAAGGGCTAAGTCTGGTAGCTTGGAATCGAGTCTTTACAGTTGGTATTAGAGAAATGTGCTTGGTAACTTTGGAAAATTAGAAGAAAATTTCTAATTGAAGAATTATTTCCTAGTGAAATTCCTTTCTTAATCAATCAGATGATTGGTGAGGGTTCTCTAACTAACCTCTTGTCACTTCCTACTGAGCTACTTCCGACCATAATTGTCAAAACCTATTCATATATACATAGACCTTTAGAAAACCTTAGTTTTTCTTGCAAACACCTCTACCATGTATCAAACAACCCAAATATCCATCAATTCTACAATGGAAAAAAAACTTTTTTTATCACTTTATGTCATATGCACAAATTATATATTATAGGCATAAAAGAATGTACTATGATGGTCACTTCTTATGTTCACCTTGTCAGATAATTATCTAGATTTGGGAAAATTCTGAGAAGCTGTAGAGGAGGGTGAGCTTTATATAGAATCACTATTCCATGTTTTAAGCTTTAGAAAATATAGGATACTCTATGATATCAAACCTTTTAAAAATGAAATAGTTTGACAGGTCAATAAAGATCAAGTCCACTATGATATCTCTGACCTCTACACCTTCCATGCATCTCTCTAAAAACCTATTAATTTCATGAATTAGTTTTATCCTAGTATCTCAATGTGTATTAGGGATAAATAATTTTAGAAACTTAAGACTACCCTGGATATTAATTTGATGCCATCAATAGACTATCCATAGCAGTAGACTGAGGGATGTTATAAATTAATTTTCTTTTATTTTTTTTAATTATTGTTAATTAAGATGTTTTTTGTAGGTCATCATGGAAGAGGTCATATGTTCATTTTCAGGTATATTTGTGCGAGTAAGTGAATTGCGTGGGTGGAATTCTATTAAGCGGAGTAGAATTCAACACCCTATACCTAATTATAGCAGTAATAAAAATATTTTTAGTCGTTATTAATAATATTATTGTTTGAATGAAAATTGGTGTGTTTTATTTTAAATACTCTAAAGAGGTAGATAAACATTTCTTCCAAACACTAAAATATTACACTGATATAAGAGACTAAAACTACTCCAAAAAACTCATCACAAGACCTAGTAGAGTAAAAAGAATACTGCCAAGCATGAAAATAAGGCAGATTGTGTAGTCGAAATCCCTTAGATCAGCTTTAATAAAAACAAGTATTGAAGGGAGTATAGAAAAAAATTCTAAGAGTCAAATAAATATAGAGCACCATTATTTTGAAGCATGAAATGATCTTTCATCATTTTAATACCTTGAACGAGTATTGATAAGGATTAAAATGATTGTTATAAATATCTGTTTGGTTTAAAGGTAAATATTTATTTTTTATAGCTCTTGGGTATTTTTTTAACATAAACTAATTTAGCAAATTTAAAATATCATTTTTAGTTAAATATAATTTTTGGTATTAATTATACTTTATTATTTAATGTTTGGATTTGAAAATTCAAAACATGGGTATTCATTTTTTTTAAATATTAGGGTTTTAATGATGATATTTTTAATAAAAATTTAAAATGAATTCTAATTTAACAACATATAATGTTTTTATTAGTAATGTAAGTATATAAATGACAATAATTATAAACCAATATACAAAAATAAAAAAATAAAAAAATTTATATCTTAAACATATAAGGATATACATATTTCTATATTTTTTAATATTTATGTAGTAAATTTTTATTAATAAATTAGGCTTAGAACCCACAATCCAAGGGCAGCCTTATAGGTCAAGGCCTAATGGCCTAGGTTAGTTCTTAGAATAGTAGTTGAGTAGTACAAGAATAAGAATTTGTGTAAAGAGAGGAATGTTCTAGGCATAGGGTCACCCAGGTCATGCACTGGTGCTCGATAGAGGGTGTACATTGGGTGGGTTGACTGCCTACATTGGGGTCCCTTGTATAAGGACCCCATGGTGTGTGTGGTTGTGTCATCAGACATAAGACATAGATGCTAAGTAATTTTATGAAGCCCCAGACATTGCGTTTTTCTAATGTGAGACATGTTCCCTCTAGGGTACGTGATTCCAGCTATACGATCTCACCGCGCATGATCCTGACCTTCCGCACCGGTTTCATGTTTTATCCCACTCCACCGCATCTCAATCGCCACATTTTTTAAACTGTTCGATCTATATTCAATATATTTGGACCATCAAACATATTTAAAAATGTGTTCCCGTCTAAGTCTATTCAATCTCACAGTGATCTAATCACAAACATCTGTTGTTTTTAAATAGCACGGATCATCCTCAGTCATCCAATCAGACCAACGATTGTATCTTATCCATCCGTTTCATAGCCGCACAAACACCACCCATTAAAATTATTAGGGTTATTTTTAATCCTTGGATCATATCAAGAATGATATGATCTATCCATTCTTTTTCCCATATTATTCCTCATTGAGCCAAACAAGTCCACATCACACCATTATAGCCACCTACCACTCTTCATTAGCTCTTTCCCCTGAAGATATCATTCCACCTTCATTGTGACTCCTTCAATTAATTCCATGGAAGGTGGTTATTTTAAGATGCAAATCACCATCCCTGACTCAAATATTTCTCATGGTTTCATTTTTATATTTTGGGATGTCAATTAAAACTATTGCATGTAGAATTTGCACTAATCAACATTTTTATTTGAATAGTTTTATTCTTTTCAGATCGACAACTGGAACATTGATTTTTTTAAACCTCACTTTTCACACCGAAGTGTGACTCAGGAATTCCCACTATCAAGCTCTCTTTCTCTCTCTATCTCTCTCGGTTCCAAAAACCTCATCTGTCTCCTGATTTGAATCACGTATTTGGATTTTATTATTTATATTCTTTATAAATTAATATATGTACATACAGACACACACACACACACACACACATATATATCTGTGTGTGTGTGTACAATATCCCTAAAAATAAAAAGGTATATATGAAATGTTATCTTGATTTAGAATTTCTATATTTAATGTATTATGGTTTTACGAATGAAATATCATTACTGAATTATGTTCTTTTTACCAAAAAATACCTATATATGTGTATGTACATGCATATATACACATATATAGATTTATATTTTCAGAATATTTATGTATATATGTTAAGTGTTTCTATGCCTGGAATCTCTTATCTAAAAACATATGTATTAACATAGTTTTTAAAATTCATTCTTATAAGGGTGATATACATATATGTGGGTATGTGTGTAATCTTATACAAAAGTAATCACATTTACTTTTATTTATGAAATTTTTTTTGGTGAGTGTTCATATGGGAGGGTTCATGATTTAAAATTTTGAAATATTTTTATGTATACAAACCACATTCACTTGTATAATTATATATATATAGTTATATATATAAGAATTTATTTATAACCAACTTAACTATATATTTTCATTCTATATTAATAAGAAATGTTATTTATAAACCTATAAACTAATGTTTAGGGATTTTAAACTCTTATACACACTCTATTTTCCCAACTGTATGAGATAAATCTTATCACTTTATTTGAAAATCTGAAATAATATATCATTTCATGTTATTACTTGTATTTTCATCATTTTCCTAGTCATGCATGGATAGGTATAGCCATCATCTAGTCCATACATAACAATATCATCATTATGAGTACATGATTACATTTAAAACATGTATCTAGAAATTATGGTTCTTAATTATTAAAATGTTTTCAAGGATGTGATTCACTCTTAAATGACTTTATAATAGTTGATATTAAATGGGTGATATGGGGATGTTATTATTGTTTTAAAAGAATTTCGTACAATATCGGAACATTAAAAATGTTTTGGGGCATAGATGAGAAAAGAGGTCCATGGGAAAATGATTTCAAAAAATTCAGCACCAGGGAAATAAATGACATTGTAAGGAGTGAACCCATATGTCTATGAATTAACTGGTGGCCTTATGTATGGATTTAATAAATGGTCTTCCATGTTCAATTAATAACCCACATAAAATTAATATTTTCAAAGTAAATTTACCAACAACATTTTGAGTAATATTATTTTGTGAAATATAGTTTTTCTATATATATTCATGTATTTTAGAAAATATATTTCAAGTATGTATATTTATTTTTATGAACATTTCAAGGAACGTATTAGTGGATTTAAAACCCATTACTGGGCATTTTTGTGCTCACCCCAAGTATTTAAATTAGTCTTACTGGTTTAGTGTTCATACTACAATAAATTTATAAAGTGGGAGTGGTGCAATGATTTTTTTTGTTTAATGATTTTCAAGTTTTGTATAATTTTATTTGAATATATATTATTTATTCAAATTCTACAGAACCTGGTCCAATAAAAGATCAGGATATGTACATTAAGTTTTGTTTATTTATTATGTTTTTTTTGAAAAAAATAAACAAATTTTTCAAGACCTGTGTTCAGTAGCTCAGGCTCGTTTTTTTTACATTCCACCACCAATAAATGCATGTCTCTCCTTCCAAGCATTAAATATCAATTCAAACAATGAAAACTATAAGAAGGGTTAAGCTCAGATTGATCATTCCATGGCATAACGATCCATCCATGAACATAATCTATTACCAATGGGTCCCTAAAAATGATTCCAAACCTCTATGTCATGAGTCTTTTAAGTATCCATCATTTATGAGTTACCTTACATCAAGATAAATTGTTGAATAAAACAAGCTACAATCCCACAATTCTCTACAAATAATTCATGAATGAAAATATCATTATGGACCAAAAAAATTACCTCACATTAGAAATTTAAAAACATTAATTATTTTCAAAGAAACTTCACATGGCTGGTTTTATTAATCCAATTCAAACAATCTCATTACATACCATGTTGACACAAATGTAAATATAAATTTTTCACACTCAGACTTCATGATCAAGAATCCCAATTAAAAATTTCATGAGTTGTTACAGATATATAGTAGGCCCACACACCTCAACAACTCACCATGATTGATAATAGGTTACCCTTTCGTAACTAGGTGTATAATTGTTAATTATCTTTAAAATTTGGAACATATTTTGCACCAAGGCCCAACACCCGACTACCCAACAATAATCTAAATTTAAAAATTACAAGAATCAACCCTCACATTAAAGAAGATACTAGATGTACATCTCAAACTCGATAGATCTATGATCTCAACCGCCCTTTCCCTCTACCCCCAACTCTAATACCAAGCATCAATACCCCAAGATATTTCATCCATGAAACTACAAAAAGAATTACCATGCAATGAATATAAACCTAGTCACACATCATTTGAACCCATCAAATATCAATAATTTCAACTCAAATCATTCTAAAAGACATTAAATCACTCTCATACCACCTGATATCATCGAAAACTAAGTGTTTCACACTTTATTATGACCAATTCACAATATCAGACTCATAATCTTATGAGTTGAGCTTCAAATATCCTAGGATCTCATTCATAACAAGGAAAAATACCACACTTTTGAAATATATATTTAACTAACCAAGGGTAATATAGATTCCATCCTACAAAAGGCCTTACAATATGAATTTGAAATAGGTTTTTGCACAACCACCATTAATTTAATTCACTATTCATGAAAATAATGTGGTCACATATGTTTCCATTACATACTAAAATCTCATCCGCAACATCTGAGATTAGGAATCTGAATGATCATTCCCCTCAGAACTAGCCTATATAAAATCCACTTGCAATGATGGTGCTAATTTATAATTTCATCGACAATCGACAACACCTGTAACATCCCATTAAATTTATTGTGTATGTATTTATCTCTCTCTCTAAGTACCATTTTGGTTCAATGTATTTATAATTGTTTTGGTATATTTTCTATATGTTGTAGAGCAATTACACTCCATGTAGTAGTTTCTAGAAACATGTTGTGAAATGGGAGATCACATTGTGAAATAATACATGTCGTGAATGGTGGTTTCATGTCATGTATGGTTAAAATAATGGATTTTTAATCTGATAGAAAACAATCTCATGAGTATTTGGTATATGGAAGTTACACAACGTTAACCTGGGTTACACATCATGTAACGACCTGCATCCAGTTTATAAAGACAACGTGGGACTGTATTGTTTCATTCCTTTCCTATTTTCTTTATGGATCTCAACCAAATTACGTTTTGGCATATTTTTTTAGATTCTGAATCCCTTATAGATTTTTCTATTCAATGTATAATCTCCATTGCAATTTTCATATGTCTCTTTGAGCAAGTAACCATACTATTTCTTCATTTATTTTGATCATGATATCACTATTGGGTGGCGTATTTGGATCTACTCCTCTAATTTTGTTGGTTCTTCTAGATTTATTCCTAGATTCATGGTACAATCTCTTTCTGGAGGCATTTTCTTCTTTTGGTTGTGGTGAAACAGGTGATCAAATTTGATGTTTGTGGGTTTCCTCTCTCCCATCGACCCGTCGTCTTGAAAATTGTATCAATATTGGTGTTAATTTGATTTTAGGGACTTTTTTGATATTGTTGGGGTTATTTATTTTTGATTCCTTTACAAGCATGTGAAACATGAGCTTTGATGTAGGTGGTTATGTCTCTTGGAAATATTCATGAACATGGTTATTTTTCTTTATAAACTATTATTCATATAAAAATTGGCATAAAGGTTCTGTGTGTGTGGAAAAGGGGTTTTAATCAATTTTTTTCATGGTTATTGATAAATATAGAGAGAAAATGTATTTTCAAAGAATTAAAATTGACTTTGTGAAATTTTTTTGAAATGGGTTTTAAAGAATCAGAATCAATTGTGAAAAATAGCACATCGGTTAACTTGGGTACATAGGTGGAAGGATTATCTATGGGCCATCATACATTGTTTTTTGATTATCAAGGTGTTTTTTCTTGGGGTATTATTTTGTTTCCTAGGACCATTATTATTGGGAACCAATATTGACATTTTGGGGTGTTTATTGATCGGGTATTCATCTTCTTCCTTGGCATGTGTTCTAGGATCATAATTTTTGTAGTGGATTATTATGGCATAGATAGTCTGCAGCAAAGAACTATAATATTCCTTGTTGTTGGGAAACCTATTCTTTTGTTTTATATTACTTTTATTTTAATTTTATCCTTGATATTAATGTTTATTTTTTTATGAAATGATAAAAATATATTCTTTGAAGTTGATATACATTATTTTGTTAAGAGTTGTGGAAAAAGAGAAGTGTTTACCATGATTTATATAAAACTACCTTACTGCTCATTATTCCATATGTTATTTCAAATTATCATGCATGTATTTTTATACATAGACTCATTATGGAACACCTTAGTGGGATCATACTAATCATGTTAGATCACACCCTGCACACTACTTTGGTGGTGCATAGAAAACTATTTTTCATCCAGTGAAAGGAATGGTAAGGCACCACAATGAGGTGGAATTTTTTTTTGAACTAGTGTAGTACCTGGTGGTGATAGAATAAGAGTGCATCCCTACCATCTTTTAGGGTTTCTCTTAGGTTTTTATTTCTTTATAGTGGTACTTTTCTTAGAGTTGAGGCTACTTTTTCTAGTTGTATATTTCCAATATTACAATTATGTCATATATATCATCTTCATCCTCCACTTTTTATTCTTATTATATATAGATATATATATATATTCTAGGTGGTTGTTGAGGATGCAAGAAATTTTTCTCACTATTTTGTTATTCGATGCCAGGGGTCTTGTCGCCAGCCCATGGGGATCAAGAATACCCTTTGGGTATGAGATGGATTGGGTTGGGTGTGAGGTTAGAGGGTAACCTTGGTTGGATCATTACATTTTTACAAAAGGGTTCTCTTTCATCAAAATTCCATGTCTTAGGACGTTTGTTAGACTAAAGAAAAGATTATCCAGACTTAAGAGGTATCTTGCGATAAGTTCTTGGAAATATCTAATCATAATGTGACTCAAGTTTCCATGGGACATTAGGACGTGAGTCACTAATATTGTTTTTTGATTTAAAAATATCACATTTATATTATGGGTTTTTATATTTGAGTTGAAATGTGTTTTATTGTTTTATTTTACATATGACCCAATGTGCATCATTTTACCTCTGAGACATCTTCGATGAGTTCCTCAGGAAGGTGCAGCTGATGCTCCTCAATGGAAACCAGCTAGAGATAAGAATATCATTAAGTATATCATACAAGTAGTCTGTGCTATTAATCAAGGTGTACCCCAAGTACAGAATAGAGTGGTTGTGGTATAACCAGGAGCATGAAGAGAGATAGATTGATCACTTGATTCCTTACGTGTAAAGCCACCATCCATTAAAGGAATGAAAAACCCTAAAGAGGAAGAGGAATGGGTGGAAATAATCTATCAAATCATCATCTATCTAAAGAAACATTTGAAAATCTAGGTGACGTGTACAATATTCAAACTCAATGGTTCTGAAAAGTGATGGTGGGATTCTATGGTTCAACTAGACAGACACATGGTCTTGGATTGGAAGGGTTTCAAAACCCTATTCTTTCTGTAGTTTTTCCCATATTTCTCGATGATGGAAAAGTATCTGGAGTTATTTTCTTTACAACGGGGAGTGCATTCATTGTTATAATACACCAATAATTTTGTTGTGCTTGTATGTTTTTTCCTAGATGTGGTGAATAATGATCAGCAGAAGCCTCAGAAGTACATGCAAGGTTTGAGACTGAATATTATATCATAGGTTTTTATATAGAAATATTCCACCAATATTCAAATTGTAGACATATCTATGACAACAGAAATGAATATGGTAGGAAATGATAGATTTTCCACAACTCCAATTCTATCAGCTGGTAGCATCAGTGGCATGCATAGGAAGAAGAGGAAGTGGAAATATCATCACAGAAGTAGTGGATGTGGGTGTCAGTGGGAGTCCTTGTCTTCACCATTTGTTATAGCAGATATTGTGCCTCTGAATTTCTATTAGTGTTGTAAGGGAGGAGACACCATAAATTCTTGTCCAATTCCCATGAAGATGTGAAAAAACTATGGATGATTTGGTAATTTAGAGTTCTTATATAATGCTATGTATACCCCTTTTTATGGTCAGAGTTTTTCATATGCCTATGCTAGTGTGGTGAATTCGGACGTTTTGAATACTACACGGATCCAACCATAACCCTGAGGAGTGAATCATTTTCACATAATAGTGAGTGTCCAGCTAAAGATAATGTAGGTCCAACAATAGTGATAGGTACTATCCTTATTGTATTTTATGTATAAATTTCAATATTTGATAATGGTTCCTCCCACTCGTTTATATCTTCATGTTTTTTGATGTTCTCAAACTTCAAATTTAACTTATATCCTTTAAAATGTGGAAAGAAACACCTCTTGGTACATGAAGAGAGTAGGGGTCTAGGTTCCCCTCTTGTTCATTAATGATAGATGATACCATTTTAGTCTAGTATTATCTCTTTCTTTATTTAGATCAGTTTGACATCATCATCAGTATGGATTTTCTTGCCACTCATTGAGATGAGGTTGATTGTTATCATCAGCGTGTTTTATTTCTTACTACTGATGGGAGCTCTCATGTGTTTTAGGTGAAGTGGTACATGAGGTTAGGTTGTGCAGGACCCTCCAACCTAGAGCTCATGAGTTTGATGTTTGTTGTTCCATTCAATCCAAATGATGTTTGTTCTATTGATGATCATCACATTTTTTTGAGTCTTTCCTGACATTTTTTCAAACATTTTTCCAGTCTTCCCCAAGAGGGAGGTAGGGGTTTTGATTGTTCTGGTGCCTGGTACATAACCTATATCAATACCTTTTTATCATAGGATTCCAGTAGAAATGAAAGAGCTCAACATTCAGTTAGATGACTGGTTATAAGTTGTTTTTGTTAAAACTATCATTTCTCATTTGAAAGTCCATATATTCTTTTCTAAAAAGTAGATGGTTCACTTTATTAATGTGTGGACTATCAAAAGCTGAATCAGGTGATAGTTAATAAAAAATACCATTTACCACATTTGGATGATCTATTTGATATATGAAAGTGGAAAATGTTGTTTCCAAAGATTGTTCTTTGGTCGAGATTTCATCATCTCAGTGTTTGTGAGTCAGATATAAGGAAGACAGCCATTAAGAGTAGGTACAACTATTATGAATATATTGGGATGCCTTTTAGTCTATCTAACTCTCATGAATTTTTCATAGATGTGATGAATTTGATATTCCAACAATATCATCACACTTTTATGGTAGAGTTCATAGATGACATTCTAGTGTAATACAAATATGAGAGTGAGAAAGATCACCATCTATGTTTGGTTTTTGAAATTTTCAAAAGTCATTATTTGTATGGAAATCATTCAAAATTTAGTTTCTAGGATTAATAAGTGATGTACTTGGGGAATATAATTTCTAATCAGGGGTTATCAGTTGATCCATATAAGTAAAATGCTATTTTCATGGTAAGAACCAAGAAGTTTCTTTGAGATATAAAGATTACATGGTCTTTCTAGATACTAATGACTATTTGTCAAAGACTTCTCAAATATGGAATCACCTTTGACTTCTTATACTAGGAAATGAAGGAAAATAACCTATGATGAAAGGTATGAGATTAATTTTAATGAACTAAAAAGGCTTCTAACGCCAGCTCCTATTCTGATCTTACTTGATATTGGTAAGGGATTCATAGTGATTTTCAATGATTAGGGTGATGGTTTAGGATGCTTCATTATTAATTATGACCACATGGTTGCTTATGGAACTCATTTTATTTGACCATATGAGAATAATTACCACACTCGTGACTTACATCTTACTTCAGTCATGCATTCACTAAAGTATTGGTGGAACTATATTTTTTGGGAAAGGTTCGTGGTCTTCTCTGATAAAAAGTATCTATGTTATATATTTCCCCATAAGTACATAAATCTTAGATAGAGATGGTGGGTATAATACTTTCAGCCGTTTGAATTTGATATTAACTACACCCCATGAATTGTAAATGTTATTGATGAATGTCTTAACTACAAATTACTATCACATGATATCCAGGAATTGAAGGAGGAGTGGAACATTTTGGGTCATTTTTATTTATGGGACCAAGATCCGGAAGAGGATGTTTCAAGCATGGTTCTGGCTAGTGTTCAGCTGTCGTCATCTCTCATGGAGTCTCTCTTACAGAGTCAAGAGTAGGATGACGAGTTTTAGAAGACTCGATAAACCCTTTATGGTGGGGAGACCATTTCTGGATGGTCTCTTTCTTTAAATGGTATGAATCACATCAGAAAAAGGATTTTTTTCCCAGCATAAGTGAGGAGTTCTGTATTGTTTGATTTTCCCAAATATTCATGGGTTATACATCTAGGTATTAAGAAGATGTGTTATTCCATGAGGTGATGATTATGGTGGTCATGTATGAAGCATGAAGTAGTCATTTTTTTGTTTCATTGTTACACTTACCAATTGATATAGGTATAAAACTTGAATCATTATGGGTTTCCTCATCCTCTTTCGGTGCTAGTTTTGAAATTTGAAAAAGTATCATGGATTTTGTTGTTGTATTTCCACAGACTCCCCGAGTGATGAATGCTTTCTGGATGGTCATTGATTAGTTAATATATTCTTCTCATTTTGTTCTGATCAAGAATACCACTACGTTTGAAGATATAAGTAAACTATTTGTTCAAAAAATTATGTGGTTATATGGGAATCCTTATTCTATGGTTATAGATAGGGATCCTAGGATTAATTCAATTTTATCGAGGTGTCTTCAAGATGAAATGGGAACTCAGATCAAATTGAGCACAACTTACCATCCACAGACATATGGTCAGACATAGTGTGTAATTCAGATCATCAAGGATATGCTTCATGTATATGTCATGGATTTAGGTGGATCATGGGATATTCATCTATGACTGCTGGATTTTTTTTATAATAGTAGTTATCAGCCATCTATCAGAATGGCACCCTTAGAGGTGTAGCATGATAATCCACATAGATAACCTATTTCTTGGGATGATATTGGTGAAATATCTTTAGTTAGAACAAGTTTGTTTCTGGAACCATATTCAAAGATTCAAGATGTACATCAATGTTTGGATACATCCCATAGTTGATAGAAATTTAATGTTGATTTATAGTGTGGACCATTGGGGTTTTTGTAGGTGACTGGGTTTCCTTGAATACTTCTCTTTAGTTGGGTCACTGTCAATGTGGAAATAATGTAATGCTAGATCTGAGATATTTTTAACCATTTGAGGTCACTGAGTATCTCATACAAGTTTCTTATTTGTTAGTATTTCCGATTTAGTTGAAATGTATTTATTATATTTTACATATATATCAACTCAAGAAATATCACTCGGATCCTACTCATGTTCTATTTTGGGAAGAAATTGTGTGAGAGTCAGATGCTTATATTTTAGTGAAACTTTTTGAAAATGTTGACTCTCAAGTGAAACTATTTTGTGGGAATTCAATTTCGTTGGTAGGATTTATTTGGAAATAAGGATAATATTTTCATGAGACATGGTAACATTAATGCTTGATGATGGATTAGTGGCCCCATCTCATTCTAGGGACTACATCTTCCACATGAATTCATAGGGATGGAAATTCTATATAGTGGGGATTTTTTAACATCTCATTACTTTGATTAAGAAACTATTTCCCTCTCTATAAGTTATTATTTGGTGGCCCCATCTCTTTCTAGGGACTACGTCTTCTACGTCAATTCATTGGGATGGAAATTATATATAGTGGGGATTTTTAACATCTCGTTACCTTGATTGAGAAACTATTTACCTCTCTCTAAGTTATTATTTGGTTCAATGTCTTTTGAAGTTGTTTGATGGGGTTTTTATAGGCTGTAGAGAGGTTACATGCCATGTAGTGGCTGCTGGATAAAATTCGTGAAATGGTATAACACATTGTGAACTCATATATGTTGTGAATGTTGATTACACACTGTGTATGATTTAAATGAAAACTTTTTAATCCATGTCTATTGGTGTTTTAGTATATTTGGGACATGAAAGTTGGACATCGTGATCCTTGTTTAAATGTCATGCAATGTCCCAGATCTAGTTTTTTAAGATAGCATTGAACTATATTTTTTTAGTCCTTCCATTGGTTCTTCATTACAATTGACCTATGGCAGTTCTTGTGATTTTTTGAGAGACTCAACCCCTTATAGATCAATCTATTCGATGTACTATCTCCCATTTTCTTGTTGTTAATCTCTTTGGGTAAGTAACCTTTCCATTTCATCATTCCCTAGGATAACAATATCTCCATTGTGTGGGGAATTTGGATCTATTTGTTGATGGTTGGTGATTATTCTTGGTTTCTTCCAAGATTCATTGTGTGATATCATTCTAGAGGACTTTTATTATATTGGTTAGGGTGCGGCAGACATTCTTCCTCAAATAATTTTGGGTCTCTCTCTTCCACCAACCCCTTATCCTATAAATTGAATCAATCTTGATGTTGATTTTATTCTTGGGATTTTGTTAATGTTGTTGGGTTTTGTAGATTTTAGATTCTATTACAGGAATGTGTGACCTGAGTTTTAAGGTAGTTGGTTCCTTTTCTAGCATATGTTGATGAATCTGGTTGTTTTTTTATAAAATGTTTTTCATATTGAAATTTATAAGATTGTTTAGTGTGGTGAAAAGTTTTTTTAATAAAAAATTAAATCTCCCTGGTTACTGATAAATGTATACAAAATGGGTATTTGTAATGAATTGAAATGGAATTTGTGAAATGGTTTTCAAATCATTAAATGAACTGTGAGTAAGAGCATACGGGTTACCATGGGTACTTAGGTAGAAGGTTTATATTGGGGCTGTCATCCATTTTTATTGATAATCAAGGAGGGTTGTCTGGGGGATTTCTTCTATTTTCTAGTCTTGTTGTTCAAGGGGAATGATATTGATATTTTTTGGAGTTTACATTTGGGGTATTCCAATGATTTCTAGGCCTATGTTATAGGATAAAACTTTGTGCACTAGATTATTGTAGAATGAGTAGTCTGTGACATGGACTTATTGTATTCATTAGTGGTTTTTAACCTGTTCATCAATTTTATATTTATTGTCTTTATTATATTGACTTCATATGCATGTTTACCCCGGTGGAAAATGATATTGAGAATATTCTTTGAAATTGTTATACCTACTTATGTTTAGAACTGTGGGAAAAGGGAAATGTTTACATTGTTTTCTACAAAACAGACTTACTACATATCATGCCTTGTTTTACTTTAAATGAGCATAGAAAATTTCTATACGGAGACGGGTTATGGAATACCTCGGTGGGATCCTACTAAGTCTGTTATCTCATAGCATGCATACCCCTTCGTTGATGGGTTGACCATTGTATGTATTCCAGTGTAAAGAAAGGCAAGGCACCATGGTGTGGCATCGATGTTTATGTTAACTGGTTGGGTAGTTGGTGGTGAGAAGGTTGGAGTCTGTCCATACCATCCTCTAGAGGATCTATTGGGTTTTTAGTCATTTTCGTTTGGGCTTATCTTTGGGTGTGTAGCTACTTTTTCATTTGTTTGTTAATATGTTTTCCTTATAGTTAAGGAAAAGATGTCTTCTTCGTCTTCTGATGTTTCTTCTTGTTATATATATATATATATATAAATTCCATGCAGTTGTTCAGGTTGGATGAAATCATTCCCTCTGTTGTGTTGTTCAAAGCCCGAGTGCTTGTTGCTAGCATGTGGGGATAGGGAATTCCCTTCAAGGATGTGACAGATCGGGTAGGGTGCCAGTTTTGAGGTTAATCAGGGACAGTTCATTAAAGCAATGAATATGCACCAATTATATAAACCAAAGAATCTACACATTTCTTAAATCTCTAAAGTAATTCACAAGAATATAGTTAACATCTCATGGGTTAACCTCAGGTAACTCTAGGAAATCACTCAATAAATTCTTGAAGTCATATCTTAAAGATTTCGGGTTCCTCCCACAAAGCCCATAAACTACGGCCTCACTAAATCAAGAAATCATGGTCTAATTCCCACACCAGTATCATGGTCACACAACATCTAACATTCCAATAAACCTCATTGAGAACCTCTCACATAATTTTTTGAACGCTTTATAGGTCATAGCTCAATATAATGACTCAATAGGTGTAAACTTTTATATGCAACGCACCGCATATCATGAATTATTCTCCAAACCGTGTTATCTATCTATGGTCACAAAAAAGTCTAAATATGAGTTTATAACTATACGAAGCCATGTTCCACCACCCCCAAAATGGATTATTTAAACACATAACAAAGAAAACGCATATCTCGAGTGCTCTCAGTAACCCCAAATACCTATACGAAAGTTTAATACATATATTTATATACAAGTTAAAACACCATAATCAAAGGCTGACATACTTTTTCCATGCGATTACCCTTTACTGGAATTTATAAAAACTACTTTTTATCTAGATTAACATCCTTTTTCCTCCAAAAAACACATTTTAAATCATTATTATTTGAAAAGTTTTGAGAACGAACCATTAATAAAACTCACTATTCATTTTTTATGTAAATTACCGAAATGAGTAATTCTCAATGATTGTATAGATAAAATTTTATTGACCTGAAATAAAGGATAAAAAATTATATGTATCTTATTTGAACATTATTCAACTAAAATTTTTATTAAAACTTCTATTTATATCTGCCTTTACATCAAAATATCATCTTGGGAATTGGATAAGTAATATGTCACCATAGCCTTATATGGGAAACTGGCGTATATAATTTTTCTGACACTTTAAATGACCACCCCCTTTTTCAACAAATATTCGTAATAAATAGTAGGTATAAATTAGAAAAATCTTCACAAGATAATATAAATCATGAGTAACATGAAATTAATATATTAATCATATCTCCCTAGTAAGATTCATGTCATGTGAATCCCATCATGCCTAAAATGATGCATGAATGTATTCACATGTGCCTTCTATACCAACCTATGACTATTAATTCTATTAACTTGTAACATCACACAACATGGGTCTCACTCTAGGTGAAAATAAAACACAATTATAATACGAAATATTAATGAACAAAAAGTCTCATTCTAGGAAACATGTGTTTTCCCTCATTCATAGGTTGATCACTCATATTCATGAGCTCATTACCAAGGCCTAACAAGTTCCTAATATCATATCTACGATGCACAAATGTATGAAAAATAAAACATGATCAGATAAAACTTTGTAATATCCCACTAAATCATACCTCTAATTGATTCTTGAACCATTTGTTTCTACTCTACCACAAGCGCACCACCTCATGCGCTACAGGCTTCTAACTAGCTGTGAGGTTCTACGAGTTGACATTGGTGATACGATTCCCTATAATTAGAGTATAAATAATAAAAAAATAATAAAAACATATAAACTGGACTGAATAAAGGACACACTTAAAACATTCAAATGTTGATAAAAATCAACCAAACAACCCAATGATGTAACAAATGGAGTATTCCATACATGTCTTGATAGTACCAACATTGGTGGATCATGTGGAAAATAATAAATGATCCAATATAACCGAACAAAAAGGCCTTCCCTAAATTTTTCTTGATTCTGAATTGGTCTCATCGTCTGTACTCTACTCCAGTATACCATGAAAAATTCATGATACGATATCTAAAACTAATCGTATAACCTATAAATATATACAAAAATTTATATTGGTACCCAAGTACCATATATGACTACAAAAGGAGTTAGTAAAACTTATTAGCATCCACTAATGATATATCTAAAAATAACTAGTCCATACGACACGTGCATATAGAAGTTCTCAAGTTCAACCACTACAAATGTGAATATTAAGTCATTAAAATTCTAATGCATGATCAAATCTGGAACATGAGCTTCACTATGTAACATGAGAATGGTACATTACTACATTGGCTAGTACTATGGTATATTTGAGCATGCCATGATGATCATGTTATCACATCTCCCATCGGGGGTAATATATACAACCCTGGAACAACAATTGACACCGAGATGTAATATAACTCTACCGAAGGCCCAAACAAGTCTATATAGGGGCCATGTTCACCTTTTGATTAATAATAATCACAAATTCCACAAGGGGATGTGTTCACCATGGGTTTATTATGAATGAACAAGTCCACCCTGGTGATGTAGTCACCCTATATTTATTGAGAATAACCAAAGGGAGATTTTTATCTTTAAAATTAGACCATACATGTATCATTATTTCCCTATCACAATATAAAAAATTATAAATAATAGTTTTAAATTGAAAATGTTTTTTTGGATGAAAACTCCAATCCACTCAAGTGGTGTTTTCATTTCCATTAAAATAATTCAAAAAACACCATTTTATATGAGCGAACCACACATATTCCCTTAAAAATATTTATCTTACATTACAAAAAGTTCACCGATAACATGTTAAATTTCTAATAATATATTTCATGAAGTTCAAACCATTTCAATTAAAAAATATTTTCAAATTAAATAACCAATATAACTTCCAAAACAATCTTTCTATTTTTTTAGTTTTAACAGGACATACAATTTACCCATAAAAACCATGTAACATAAAAATGAAAACGTCTTATATCCATTTAAATTTACAAAATATAGCTGAAAAAAATAACATTCCATTCACTAATTTCAATCCAAAAACCCAAAATCAAATTAATTTTACAAAATCATGATTACGATTTTTTTGGTCCATCACAACCGAAATTCAATTTATGATTCTTTGGAAATTATCAAATTCCATTTCATAATTAAAAATTTTAAATTAAAAAACATTTAAACAATTACAACTTGTATTATATTTTTTAATAATTTGATATTATACAAGGCTAATTATATATATTAGGGTAAATTCTATGAAATTAAAAACACAAATTTAAAATATTTAATTAGTGGAAAATAAATTCATAAAAAACTGATGAGGCAATAGATGTTGTAAAACCAAATTTAATAAAATTATTTGTGTTAAATTAATGGACCACCTACCTTATACAAAGTCAATAACATATAGTGAGTATTTATACCTAGTTGTAAAATAATTACAAGGAAACAAATAAGTTGAAAAACACCTTTCAAATAGTTTATATTACCTAAAACTTAAATAATATCATTAGTGAAAGTAATAAGACTAATAAATAATAAAGTAATTTGTTTAGATCACCTTATTCTAACCAATGTATGTAAATATACAAGAAATGAACTATATATGATGGAGATCCTACCATAGTAAGAGTATAAGAGATATGGAGGTTCATGAGGTTGATATTGGAAAAAATGGGGGAGAAACTAGTTGGGGGTTTCTCAAGTGATAAAGGGAAAATATCAATTTACCCTATTTTAAAAAAAAAATACAACAGCTCACTCCCTAGACACTAGGGTCCCATTGGATATCTGGTGAGCCCAATAGCCTAACAGTGTTAATGGCCTTTTCATTAGCTATCCAATGGACATATATTGGGTATCTGAAGAGACTGTACCAGTATAGTGTTGTCCTGACATCAGTCTTGACCCCCTATTTTCACAGTAGTGACACCTCTAACCACCTCAGTTCATCATTAAAATTATAAAACCACATTTTAATGTTTTAAAAATCACATAACATTATCCTAATTCTTGGTTCAAAAACATCACCCTCCACAAAAACAAATTTCATTTTCAATATTAAAATTTAAAATGACTATATGGAAAAGGTATTTACATAACTACCGTGACCTCAAAACAAAATCTTCTAAAGATTACCCACCATGAACCATAAATGGTATCTATGGAGATAAAAACAATACCCAAATCATTTTAGGAATATTATGGAACAACCTTCATATTTACTGACATTATGTAATCCACATTGATGAAATAATTTAAGAATATATTTCTACATTTTAATAGAAAAATTTATGAACATGGGTTTTATACATGGATATCCCAAATCAGTGAATTATTTTCAAATCTATTTGAATAAATTTTAATAAAAAAAGTATGGGTATTAACAATGCACTATTTTATCATTTAAAATAACGGAATGATCTCATCCACATAACAGGTGTATATAAAAGTCCATGGAAGTGAATAATGAGAGTAAAAGTTGTTATATTATTATCTTGGAACAATACAGATATTAGATGAATGTTTATGAACACATTAAAACATGAAAAATTCAAATTCATAAGGCTAAACACAAAAAAAGTACATGGATTGAATGAATGATAGAGAAAACACCTTACCTTGGGGGGATCCTCTTAATGCTTCATAAGGTCTACACAGGACCATCGAAACTCATTGTGGGAGATTTAAAGATTTATAAGGAGTGTAAATTCACGATCCATGGGCTTTTAGTGAATAATAATTATAGAATGTGTTAGTATTTATATAATAGGGTGGTAGATTCATTATTAATTTCTAAAAATAGGTTTTGGACTTTATGTTATAAAATTGAAAAAATAAATTTATCTACAAAAATTTTAACCCATATATTTATTTAAAGGGATTGGTTTTATTTTTTTAATGTCTCATGGGCCTAAATTTATTAAATAATACAATTGATGATGTAGAGTGGTTTCATGTTTATAATGAACTATTATTAAAATATTCAAATATCCTTTAGATTTTACAAGGATCATTATTGGTTTTAAATAATCATAATATGACATTAATATAAATTAATTTAATTGAAAAAACATTTTTTGGTTGATAAAATAATTTATATAATCTATTACATCATTTTTCAGTCATTTATATTTCAAAATGGAAGTTGTATATTTACACATTATTAATCTTTTAAATAAAAAATATATTATCACTGAAAATTATGAAAAATTAATGATTTGATAATATTAACACGATTATCTCATAAAAAAATTATTTTATCCAAATAATTTCCTAATGATGTGAAATTATTATGTTATAAATAAAAATATTATTTCTTAAAGAGTAATAATTTTATTATAATATAGAATTGATAATATTTATAAGAAAAACTTGTGATATCATCTAAACATTTTATTATTTATAAATGTGTAACTAAAATTTAGTCTAAATTTAAATTGAAAATAAAAAAAAATAGTTCATATTCCTAAATTTATCTTAGAAATACATTGAAATAAAAACTAAACATATTTATTTTAAAAAAAACAATATTAGTATATATGTGTCCAAAATATGTTCTATCACTTATATATTCTTATATGGTGTATTTCCATATATATATATATATATATGAGGTTTATAAGAAGAAAATAATATTGGGGAATTAACAATTTAATTTAGGGGTAATTTTACATAAAATTAAAATGTAGATTCATATCCACTAATTAAAGAGACATATACCCTATGGGTACGATGCAAGATTACTGTGACCGGTACTTTTCGAACATAGATATTACATCATTATTGATGAATATTCATTTCATCATGCTAAAACAAACTTGAGGACCATAAAAGATTATTTTATTTGGAATATTGGACATATAAAAAGTAGTTCATAAGTGAACAACTGATATTGCATAGGTATGATTAAAGTATCACTAAAAGGGTGATGGGTGAATCTGTGATATAATTCTTCTTTTATTTTTCCTTATAAATGAATCAACCATAACCTTCTATTAAATATTAATTTCCCCATTTAAAACAATTCAGACACAAAACCAAAAGAAAAAATAATTTATATGGTTCACTACTCAGAAAGAGTAGCATGTCTTTTCTCTAGATCAGAAATAATCCTACACTACACATTAAACTATAATTTTTTTTTGTGGAATACAAAGATTAGGGAATTCTATTACAGTCATGTAGAAACATGTTCAATACAATAGTGAATGTGCTTCATGTAGCATGAAATAATGTAATACAATTTTTGTGTTTCCTCATAAATTTTAACAAATGTGTTCTTTCAAAAAAAAAATATTCACATTCTAATCTAAATTACGGTAAGAACTTATTAGAAATTGTAATTATTCTGAGTCTGATTGGTTAGGTTGGAAATATAAATTTTATGTGTATTTTAAGTTTGTATAAACTTATTTAAAAAACCATTCATATTCATTTGATAACCTTCTTAAATCCTACATGGACTGTCCTGCTTCCTCTATGAGCAACCTATATGCTATTCTTACTGACTTCCACCACATGGTGGGAGTGGTTCATATGAAGTCATCTTCTTCCACCAAACACCTCCTCTTTGTAGATGGATGAAGCCTCACAGACCACCTCTCCAATACAATCCATCTTCTATTGTGGGCTATAGATCCCCATAAACTTCTTCTATATACTATCCCTCTGAACCGTCTCATTCATAGAAATGATACCCTGCAAACTACTTTCCCCTCTAATTTTTTTTTCATCTGTGAACAATTATCCTTCGAGTAATTCTCCTTCACGAACTACATTAGACTTCTCCAAAATCATACCAAATCAGTGATGTATGAATATAAAATTCACTAACGGTAATGACATGATTAGGGGTCCTTATTTAGGGAAAAATATTTTTAAAAACCACTTATCTGAATTACCCAAATTTTCCATGCAGTACAGTTTTCACCACATATTATGTATTATAGTCTTCATAACACCTTTCTTCCCTCACAAATGTATATGTATTCCAAAAAAAGAATCACCATCGATAAACTGAAAAAGATGATCTTCGAAAAGTGGTTAGCCTCCCACGAAGCTACAAGCCTCCAATGAAAACATTTCCCAACGCGGTCTATATAATAAACTATATGGTCCTTATGGAACTGATAAGTTGAAATATTACTTTACCAATTTTCCTTCTCCATTCGATGTACCTATGTTGCAGTCCACAAACTATAATTTTTGGTCTATGCATAATGAACTCATTTTTGGAAAACATTCCTTCACAAAAAACCATCTCCAGATTTTGAGACCCAATTTTCTTCAATCATATTATCTATCAAGATATTAAAAATTGATTGGTCATATTTATCATCATACAATTTTATGAGGAATTTATTGTAACTTGCCTATCTTCCAAGAAGATGATTCTTTCCAATCAAACCTGAAATACAATTGGAAACACGTTTCCCCTGTCCTTTATAACGTTTGCATCACATTTTTTCTAGACAAAATATGATATTTTTGAAATAAATTTTAGAAAATCATCATCATATTGTCCATGTCTTTTACAAAGTGAATTGATTTTAACTTTTTGACAAAAAATAAAATACACTTTAAAACAAGCATTTCTTAATTCCAAAAACCATTTCCAGCCAATTAGTCCAAATAACAACACCATTCCCTGCTATTTTCTTAATTATAGAAACCCTTCTTAAAATTATAATGCATAGTACCTTTATTCATAATCTATAGAAAGAAACCATAAGAATGGGTGAGCTCAAATTCTTAGTATAACAACCATGAACCTTGTAACCATATGTAGGTGTACACTTTATTACATTAGCATTGATACATAGGGTTAAATCCCAAAGGAATAATTATTTTTGGAGTTTTGGAGAACTAGATAAATTTATGATACACATTTAACATTGGGAGAAGAATATAAATCATAATTAATGTAAATTCTCAATATCCTTGAGACTTATTCAAAATATTTATCTTCATATCCAATGAGTGGGAAACAAAATAATTGTGAGCTAAAATTCTGAGTATGGTCAGTGCATAGTGGAAGTTATCCCAAATCAATAAGGAATGATAAATATGGTAAGGTAAATAACTAAAAAGACATTTACTTTGATTAATTACATAACTATCACAATTAGATAAAGTATAGTCAAAATGGGAAGTTAAATAACTGATCATATATTGAATTTAATCAATAGCATGAACACCAAATTAATCTATAGATAATATTAATTAAATAATATAATGGATAAGAATAACTAAATTTAAAATAAATGAAATTATTAATATTTGATGAAATGATCTCAGATGGTAGTTATACCCTCAAAACCATTCACAAGATTTTTTTAAAACTATGGGTGACAATAACATTTAATTTGGCTCTTTCATTTGACTCATTAGACCTACCGATTCATGGTGAGGTCATATAATTCCCAAATACACCTATTAATGCTTTGAAATTTTATTCCTCATATATCAAACGCTTGATTTAATTCATGAATCAATATGAATTATCAACAAATACCTGTTTTTTAATAAAGGATATAGATTTACTTATATTTCCATAAATAATAAAATAATATTGAAAGTAAACACCATATGTAAATATTGAATATGGATTAATAAAAAATATTTTCATTCAAATAATAATATCTATATGGAAGAGATATTTAATATATAAGGAAAATGATCAAAAGTTACTAATTTTCCCCAAAAAAAATTAACAACACAAATTTAAATAAGAGATTCTATGTGGCTGTTGGTTCATTAAGAATATACATTATTTAAATAATATCATGTCATTTGGAAAAATAATTGGAATATAATTGAAAAATCTAATTAATATTTCATAATTTGTTTTCAAAAATATATAAAAAAGTAGAGGAAGATATGCTTCATAAGATGGTTACGACGGTGGGAATGTCCTCTATCACCATTAAATTTAAAAAATATTCTATTTTTTAAATGAACCTTTCAAAAAATAGTATATATATTTATTTAAAAACATTTTAAAAAGTCATTGGTAAATTAAAATTACAAGAAAAAATATTTTTTTAAAATAAAAAGTCTTTCTAAAATTAAATTTCAATAAACATGTTAATGGAAGAAAAACATATCTCTTTTAAAGAGAAATAAAATTGATTTTTCATTTAAAATTTTATTTTCATGATTCATGTATGAAATAGAGGATAATTTTGATAAAAATATATTATTACTTTAATTATAAATTTACTATAAAAATTATTTTATTTTATAAAAGATATATGATTCGATTTTATCAATGATATTAAAAGAGATCCCAAAAGAAAGTGAGATTGTAAAATAGATTTCATGCCTCTTTGGTAACACTAGAATTGTAAAAAATTGAAAGAAGAAAATTTAAGTAAAACATTAATCAACATATAATGTATTAATTCATATTCAAATACATTAAAGATAATGTATAGACACCACATAAAATTGAATAGGTGTATATTATAAAATATTTCTTGCTAGATAGTAAATTGAGATGAAATCCTTTACAAATCTGGTGAATGTGAAGTCAAATACCCTTGAACGAAATAATTCATAATTAAACATAAAATACTATTAATTATTAAGTGTTCAAGATATTACATTTATAGGTTGAAGTGTATACACCGTATAAAATAAATTAGGTTAATAATCTTACAATATTCCTCAATGAAAAGAAATTATGACAAAATCCATGACCTCACACTTACTTTAGGATTAATTCAATTTAACCTCTTATATAATGATTTTTTGTTATTAATTTATTACATAACCATATACATTCTCATTATATGATATATGGTTCTATTATAATATATTTCAACCTTTTTTTAATAATATTATATTATTATTTTTATTTTGGGTATAAATTACCAGGTTTTATCCTGCATGTTTTGTCTTTAATGTTCAGGTTATTATGTATGGGATATAATTACATTTACAATATAAAATTATAAATGTTATAAATATAATATTTAATCATTCTATAAATATATTTGGATCTAGTAGTGAATGTTGGACCGAGAAAATTATCGCATTGCTTTATAGGGATGGTAGGCCATACGTATGCAGGAGAGATTGTATCATTCCATTAATTGGTGAATGGATAAATAGGTGGATGGTATATTTATTTTATTGAATTGATAAAATTTCATATGTATCATAAATATTCATTATTTTTATATTATGACTGTCCATGTGAGTTGGTGAGGGAAAAAATGTACATCAGTTCATGAGGTGACAATCCTCCATAGACAGGAGTGACACATTTGATTCCCATTTTATAGAGAATGATATTGTTAAATATTATTTCTTAGATAAAATAAAATCATATTATATTTTATATGATTGTTTTATTATATTTTATGTATTAAAACATAATTTATCATTTTAAAAGAAGAAAGAAGAATGAAACACATTCGTTGAGATGGTTACCTTCTCATAGAGAAACCTCCTTTGGATCTCATAAGAACCCTATGGTAGGCCTTTAGGATGAAACTATTCTATATAATTTAAATAATTGTGTTTGAGATATATTCATTTAATTTATTTAATGAATGGATGTATGTGTATGAATAAGATAAGGGAGGGTGTGCCATTTTATTATTTAGGAGGTGTGGAATTTTTATAATCACAAATAGTATTCAATAATTAGAAGTCACCCTCAATTAATGTGCCTCCAAATTTGATAAACAATGGTATTACGGAATTTATGGTCAATAAAAACCACCATAAAAGAAAATGAAACAATTTTTAAACAAGTTACCCTTTTATCCTTTTAGATTAAATACTTTTAACATATAAGTATTCACCTTTAGAACTAGATTTTGTAACCTATCTAATTAATACTTTAAGACAAAAAATAAAATGGTCCTTAGTAGATAATTAGGACTTATATATAGTAGATATTTAATCCAATTTATCCAAAAAATCTATGTGTATGGAAACCAAATTTTTACATAAATCCTTGTAACATGAAAAACCTTGTTTTAACCATAATCGCATTAATTAATTCCTTAAATTTCTTAATAATATTGATATCAAATATTATGTTCAAATTATTAAATAATATTTAATTTTATTAAAAAAAATTTGGAATCTTTTTTAGTAAATTTTTAAAAATTAATTTTAAATAAACAATAAAAATTTTCTCAGAAAAATGACTCTTTATGAATGTAATTTCCAAAAATTGGAAAATATTACATTAAATTTATAAATAGTAATCATCATTATATGGTTTTAATTTATTATATTTAGATATATAATCAATTAATTTCATAAATATCATTCAATTTTAAATATGATTTAAATAAATTTAAATTGATAGGCATTATGCATTTTGAAAAAAAATAGTTTTCTAAAAAATAAACAATTTTATAAATAATATTTATTTTTACCACAAAATGTTCTTATATTAATTTATATAAGATTTGTAGTTAATGAATTATTAATTATTGTTTTTATTGCACAATATTTTAATAAAATAGGGATATTTTGTGAAATAATTTTTGAATATCCATAAATACTAATTTTTAGTGGAAATTTTTAAAAATTAGTTGTATTAATTTGAACATGTATGTTAAAATTTGATATTCATCCTATAAAATTAGTATTTTTGTGAATTAAGATTTGAAGATGTTTATTTTAATGTAATTATATGAAAATAAAAAATTTATTTTACTATAATAAAGGATTTTTGTTGAGTGTATCACAATCTATAGAACATATTATGTTTTTTTAAAAGGAATTATACCATGAAGTATTTGGGTGTTACATTCTGCCATCCTATAAAATATTATCTTTGAAATTGTGTCCATATTAACATCGAAATAAAAGAGTATTTTTATTTTTTATAATATCATGTGGTTTTTACATAGCATCCTCTATTTTATGATTTATCAAAATTAACTTTACTAGCTGAGTTCTCTTATTCATCAATACAAGTTCTATAGTATCAATAATATGAATATTCTTTTCATAGTAATATAGAACAAGGTATTTTTTTTATTTCACCAAAGGTGATCAAAAGTATTGGGTCTCACATATATTTCCTTAACAATGATATATGGAACAAATCATTACTTTTGAGGTATTTGGTGGAATTTCCAAATGGTAATCTGAAACTCAATTTTTTTTATAATTTCAAAGGGTCTGATGTGCTTAGGGATCATTTTCCATTCCTTACTCAACTATTAAAAATACATAAATGGAGATAATTTTAATAAATCATGACATCCCACTTCAATTTCAAAATCATTCAAACAATTACCTATAAAAATATTCTTTTCTTCTTTTAGAATTTTAATATGATCCTAAATATTCATTAACATTATTATTGTCTTTTCAATAGTTTATAGCCCTAAAAGTTTCCTTCCACAAAATTAATCCCATCATTTAAGAGGAACACATCTCTTTTTGTATAATTTTTCATATGAAATTATTTATTTGTCAGAGTGAGTAACTCAAGAGGGGGGGGGGGTTGAATTGAGTAACCAATAAAAATTTCTATTCAAAATGGATTTATAAATATTCCCCCAATTAATTTAAAAACCACCATGTTAACCAAAATAGAAATTTTTTATAATTTCTAATGTTTTAAAAGATTATTCGAATACTGATTAGGTCTTGGGTAAAAAAGATAAAATATTACTCAACCCTTTGATATAATTTTAATTAACTAGAATATAATAAGTACAGTAATTCATCTTAGTTATCAAATTATATATTGTTTTACATATTATGAAAAAGTTAATATTAAATAATAAATTTAAAGTAAAAAATTAAACACAAATCATAATTTTGAATTCAATTGGTCCAGTTTCAAGATAATACATAGTTCCCTCAACTTCATGGTAACCTTATACCATGATGTTTATATAAATAACCAAGTTGATCTACAACCAGGATCATATTTTACAATATTTTTCAACTATCCATGTTGCACAAGACCACTTCTATAATTGTATATCGAATTGTAAACAAAAATCTCGCACAGGGACATCTACCATAGTTTCTATGAAAAAAAATATAAAAAGGGGTTTTAGAATATGTAATGTATCATCTAGTTTGAAGAAAGGGATGGTGTGTGTGTGATAAAATAGATTATGAACACAAGCTTATTGAAATATAATAGAATTTAAATTGAATAGTGACACTAAGAGTGTAAATGAATGGAAGTTCTCATGCTCTTTCAAGTACCTTTCGTGACTCTTTGAGATTATTGTCAAATGCATATTGAGTCAGGTTCTCTTGAATAACTCAGTAGAACTGGGTATCATAGACTCTTTTTCTTGACTATAGGAAATCTCGTTATGTAATGAAGCAATTCAACTTCCCAGTCGAGTGTAATCTTTTCATGTTATTTTAATCATTTTTATCTCTATGATGGTTTTATATGAGCACAATCTCTCATATTTTTATCAGTCTACATTGTATCATTTCACATGATGGATCCTAATTTATTTCATATCTACTTTTCAAGAAGAATATCAATGTGCTTCAGATATATTTATACATTGTACATAATGTATGGCACATTCTTTAATGAGTTATATGAATAATATTAGATTCATTAATTATAATCTGTTTGGAACCAAAGTGTATAATATAACTATAATAATAATTTCAATGGAATGGTTATGAAAAATATAGGTGGTGTCTTAGTATAGTGTTGTGAATTTAGTGTTGTCTCGATCAGACATGATCCCATGATGTCTCATATTTTGGAAAGGTCTCTTTACAATTTTGAAAAAAAGATGTCAGTGTTTTTTAATTAGATGAAAATTCATTGTTGGTGGTGACTCCTATAGTAGTGAGTAATATAATTTTATATCATCCTTATAGAAGTAGGTCAAAATGGTAGTGATTCATTCTTCTAATTTATCATACATTACCAAAATTGCATTCTAGAAGCATGAAATACTTGATTTTATGACATTTGTGGTGGTTTTATATGTGATAGTGACACATTTCATGACTTGTACAATTTCTTTGTGGGTAGTGAGATATGTTCTGAGTCTTTCCCCTAGGTTATGAGTCTATATTTATGGTGACTCTTCCTTATTGATGTCTCAACTTCAATGATGACTTATAATTGTGAAATTTTATCTCTTATCTCAAAATATAAAATTTTAATAGAAAAAATGAAACCCATTTTTATCTTTAGTATTATTATTTTGTGATGATTAAATATTGAATTTCAACAATTTTATTAATTGAATGAGAACTATTTTTATAGGAAAACTCTAAAAAATCGAAATACATATCTCACATACCTTAAAAGTATGGTGATCATAACCTCAGCATGTCTTCAAATGTTAGAATTTTCCTTTAAAAATATCCATCAGTTTAATGTTCATTGGCTATGCTCAAATGAATCTCATTATTAAGAGAATTCAGATGAAACTTATAAAATTTTTATATAAAATAGGGACCATAATCTGAAATAGTAGAAAAGGAGAATCATGAAGTCTTATAAATTCATTAATATAGATCCCTCTGGGGTGATCAATAGTAAAAGCATATATTTATAGAAGAATAAATTTATTCATGGTTAGGAAATAAAAAATAAGCCATGTTAAATTTTTTCATCAATTCTACATTATTTGTCTTATGAAAAATTACATAGCGATTTCATCCCATTTTCACAAAGTAATAGAGAGAGGTCGAATGACTCCTATAGGATGCTACATTTCTTCCGTCAAATGTTAAAAAACTATCGTGACACATTGTTTGTAATTCCAAACTTTATATAATCTCTCAAAAAATATTCCCCAAAACTCCTATACCTCCTAGAGCTACTAGGGTGTATGGGAAAATTATATCTTTGAGAATCATCCAAAAAAGTATATTTTTAGCTCAAGAATAGTTTAAATATATAATATCTTTTTAAATTTCAAAATTGTATCTTTAATAAGTGATGTCTAACAAGTTGACATCATCCATATATTTAATAATATTATGAAAAATCCCACAATCAGCTAAGAATAATTTTATGTTTCATAATAAATATGGTTTCAAAATCATTTGAAAATTGAGTAATACCTCCCTCTTTTTAATTATTATCATATCCAACATTACTAGATCCATGAAAATAGGCTCCCTATTGAACATTATTTGGATCAGAACCCCACTATACTTTTATATTAATGAATTATATTCCTTATTTACATTCCCTATGTGCCTTTGTATTTTATTAATCATAATACTTGAGATGATAATTTTATCTACTATCCCTCATGTTGATTTGTTTCGATGAAAATTTTTATTTTAGGATCTTATGGTCTGTGCATATCACACATGTTTCACTACAAAG
This sequence comes from Viscum album, assembly GCA_963277665.1. Taxonomy (NCBI): domain Eukaryota; kingdom Viridiplantae; phylum Streptophyta; class Magnoliopsida; order Santalales; family Viscaceae; genus Viscum; species Viscum album. The sequence continues at coordinate 1,218,616,609 of OY728131.1, read as the reverse complement.
GAAAAGGCCTTATATAGTCAAAGAATGGATTGTAACTACAAACTCATGATCATTGGTTGGATAGTTCTATTAATGAGTATTTAACTTCATTGATATATATGAAATGACATTATAATTTTTCATATGGACACAACCAGGTACCATCTTCAATTTGAAACTATATATCAAAAACACATAGTTTCATGATGGTAAGGTAAAAATAAAATATTTACCAGTATCCTTTTGAATTCATCAAAGCATTCATCACGTTACATTATCCATATAAACATAACCACTTTACATGCATTCTTGGAAAATGGGTTAGTCAATTTGGAATGTTTTTTGGTAAATTACTAATAATAACATTCTAAGCCAATGAAACATAATACATAGGTTTTATTAATTGGTGTAGGCCACTCTCTGACTGCCCTTTTCTTCACATGATCAACTAAGATTCCTTCCTTGGTGAAAATATTTCTATGAAAAGAAACCATTTAAATAAAAAATTCATACTTTATATTTTTTCTATAAAACCCTATTCTTTTAAGAGTCAAAAGAATAATCTACAGGTAATTTTTAGGGACCTCATAGCTCAAAAAATTTACTAATATTTCATTAATGAATACTAATAGAAAATTATCAAATAATTTGTTGATTAAAATATTCATTAAATCCAAAAAATATATGGTTAATTAATCAACCAAATTAGAATTACTCTAAAATAATAATTCCAATATCTCATTAGGTAAGAATTATTTAGAATGTCATCATTATTTACTCATAACTGATGATACCCAAAATGAATTTAAATATTTGGATAATCTCGAGATCCATGGAGTTGATCAAATAAGTCATCAATAAAAGTCATGAGATTTATATTATTTACCATAATATAATTGATTTCCCTATAATATGTGAACAACCTAAAAATCCTTATTTTTTCAATGAAAAGAATAGTGGATCGCTGTGGTGAAACACTAGGGTGGATGATTCACATATAAAAAATCATCTAGTTTTTTCTTAATTTATATTAACTCTACAATGACCTTTTTATAGGGAGTCTTTGATACAGTTTTCACATTTTGGATTGAATAATTTGAAAACTCAACATTATGATTTAGTGTATGTTAATGTAATTATTTAAAAAATAAATCAATGTATTATTATATAAATGGTACATCCTCAATACTATGATTTCCTTCCCCATCCAAAGATTGGGTTTTCTATTCTTCCATAATAATCTCATTCAGATGTGCTAATAGAGATGGATTTAATAATGAATCAAATAATAGAGATTCCACTCTAAAGATAATGATATATATATCATCATCATGAATTTTAGTTTCTTTCATCATATAATATATTTTTTATTTATATTTTGGACTAAATTCCATAACATGTATTATATTCTAGTCACCCATTGGTATAATAATAATGTGAAAAAATTGATCTTGATTGTGTTATATAACTGGGACTTCCTGACGCGTCGTAATAATTGTGAGACTTCTACTAAAAGTTTTCACTTAAAAATACCCCTTAATGTGATAGGTAAATATCTAATTTTCTTAGAGAAAATGGAAGATATAAATGAATTACAAGATCCAAAATCAAATAATTAATTTTCTAAATTTGTTGATTTGATTAATGTACCTGACTAAAAATCATTTTTTACTTCCACCCCGGATTTAGTGATTTCCAAAGATTATCCTTCTATACATGAACTATTAAATGGTAAATTCCATTTGAATATTGGGAAATCGACGTCAATAAGGAATATTTTATTTATATATTTATTATGAGATATAATTTATGTATTTTTTCCCATGCATTCATGAGCCAAATGATCATTTTCACTAAAATTGTATCAAACTCCCACACCCTTCAATCTTTTTGAATGATGTTTACTTAAAAATATTTCACATGATTGAAATTGTTTCATAATCATGTTTTTATTAGATTAATTCCATTTTTTATTATTTTCATATGAACTTTTCTTCTCTTAATTCCCTTTGAATACAAAGGATCAAGAATATTATTTTTCTATTATTATGGCACATAAAACGATTTCATCATACAATGAAAATGTCTGAGAGACCAGTGACCATTAGAGGATTGGATAAATCTATTTACTGTAATATTCAATATTTAATTCCATGTTTCATGTGTAATACATAATTTACAAGGATAGCCTTATTAATGAATCCTTATAGAAAGAAACACTTTCTTATTCAATTTTATTTATGAATAAGAAATTTATCTTCATTTTATTTTTTGTCTCATGAGGAAAATATATGTTGATGATTTTCACTTTAAAATATTTTCCTTCCATATTTTATATTTCCCATTCCTCCTTATTATTCATGATCAATGACCTCCATTGATCAACATCACCCTTGATACAATGTACAACATATTGGCCATATTATTATTCATTAAATCCCAATTCCATAAATAACTTCTCAAGGAACTTAATACAATATTTGGATACTATATTATTATTATCCCTAATTAATAATAAGGGATTCTATAACATGAGTTGATCCAACATAAAAAAGAATGATGTATAATAATAGGTTGATATATCATGGAATGTTTATTTTTCATAAAATGATTAATATTCCATAATATGGGAATGATCTATACCATTACAATAAGTGCTAAATTGGATTTCTCAGTTTGAAAATATCTAAATTGTTCAAGTCTATGGATACCATTCATTCTTACAAGTTCCATTTTGAAAAAGTGTAATATAATGAATTAGTTATTAACATTTTGAATTTTTAATAATAATGTATATTTAGAATTATTGTGTAAAATTATCATAAATTTTAAATTTATGAATTATCAATCCCATAATCCTAACCATAGATAATTTGGGAATATTTTTATATGCATATCTTGAAGAAATATTTTTACTGAAAATATGAATAATCATAATAATGTCACTAGAGAGTGTCACATCAGGTGCATTTTAAGGCCTGTTATCATACACTACATGATGACCATGTCAATGAACAATTCAAAATTTTCATAGTTATTACTCTTAGTATAACACCCCAAGATTTCATAGTATAACATCTCTTTAATGTAATTCAATAACTTGCGTTACACGCATCACTGAGATCGAGCACACCATGACTTACCAAACTAACCATTCAAAAAACAGTTATGAATAGTATTAACTGAATTTGGAATTTTATATACTCCATATAATTTTAGAATCCATATTAATTTTTTCTTAGACATAATATAAGAAAAAATTCATTTTTTTAGATATAAGAACTATTTTTAATAGACTGCAATTTTATTGGCTTTTAATTGAGAACCATTTTAAAAACAAATATTTGAAATGTTTATATATTAAAATCAATTCAATTATATTATTCATTAGATATGGGACATAAAAATATTGTTTGGATAAATTTGTGGTATTTTCTGATAAGTTTTATATTTTGATGAATAGTTCAAAATACTATGTTTTAATTGAAAAAAACTTTTTTAATCGAAATAATTTATAGTCTTAAATTATGAATTTGAATGGTTTTAAAGTGTAATTATATTATAAATTTATAATTTAATACAATTTATGTAAATATAAGTAATTTTACATTTAAATTTGACATAATCACATGTCAATCATTTGATAGTTTTTACTTTTCAAAAACCTGCTTTGTGGTTTTGAAAATGAGAATTGATTTTAAATTAATTAATGAAAATTCTATGTTTTGAATTTGGTAGAATAGATTTATTTTTTTAATTCCAAATATCAAAATTATCTTTGGGTGTTTTTTTTGGTATTTTCTTAAAAACTTTCAATTTTTGATGAATAGGGAAAACAATGCGTTATTATTTAAAACAGACATTTTATTTAAATAATTATTTATTTTATTTAAATAAATTTAAAGTAAAAATAGATATATAATATCAATATAAGTTCAATTTAATTCATTGGATTAATTTTATAATAAAATGAGATGTATAATATGTTATTGAACTTTTAACGTCTTTTACCAACCATCTAGGCCCATTTGAAAATTTGAATAAAATATAATTTAATTGCGTTTGTGAATTGAATTTACATAACATGATAGACACGATTTACTTAATTACGTAAAATGTGGTTTAATTAGATGAAAATAATTTTTGATGAATTGTAACTTTTGACTTTTATTTACCACTATAAAAAGTAAATTGGTTAATTAAAGGTAAAAATGATATTATAATTACACTAACACATTTCCTAATTGTATTGGATAGTGTATTTCGACCAAAAAACAATCTTAGGAATAAAATATGGTCTTTTTTATCCACTTGGACTAGAATAATAAATTTATTATTATTTCATTTAAAGAAGAGTTAAAAGTGTAAAATTCAATGATTAATAACTAAACCACTTTTTAATACAGTGCTATACATAAGATAAATTCTAATATAAATATTAATTAGAAATTTAATAATATTTAATACATAATGGTACTTCATTTATAATTTTTATACATTAATTATCTACATTAATTTATGACATAATTATGATGCAGTAATTATGGTCTTAATGAAATAGTAAAATAATTGATATTATAAATATCAAAATAAATTTAAATTGGAAATTTTGAGGAATTAAACTAATTTAATAGGCTAATATGACATCTTATGGTTGATTAAATAATTTTATTTATAAGTAATCATGCTTTTATGACATTCATAGAAACAAAATACCAAATAGTGTCAAAATTGCCATAAATGAGTTTTTAAAAACATTCCATATTATCAAATTATATAGTTGTCTTAAAAATCTATGGTTCTTCCAAATGACCCTTATAGTGATGTAATTTTTATTAATGAAGAACTTGGGGTTAACTTGACATTTTATAGTATGTTTATTGACCATGTAATATAAAAATAATAGAAGACATTGTAAAAATTAAACTATTTTAGAGAGTTAAATCTAAAAGAAAATGTTAAAATGGAAACCTAAACTTGTCTAAAACCTATTTGTTGAGAGGATATCGACCTATAACCACCTTAGTATTGTTATAAATTCATTTTGAGCCATTATAAATAGAAATATTATTTTATAATAAAATAATATTTCAAGCTTTTTCTAAAGTGTCCCTCACCTCTCCAATAAAATTGTACTTCCCCTTCACTCAAAATCACACCTCCAATTCCATTTGTCTCAGCCAAAACCTACCCAAATACCCTAACAAATTCCATAAATTCCACCTAGAGGCCTTCCATTGATCAGAAAGCAACTCAAGGAGGCATTTTTTTGAAATCAAAAAGAAACACCAAAAGAAGAGGTAATTATTTTATCACCACATTCAATGTTCTTTTCATCTTCCACTTTCTCATTATTTTTTATTTTCATACCAAAATAATTACTCCAGTAACTTCTACATACTGTGATGTTATTATAAAAATGGTAAAACCATATTCAATATCCTATCCATTCTATGAATGACAAAGTCACCATACATGCGAACGTACGGATTACAAACTCCATGTCATGGTTTAATTTGTTATTAAACACAGTGTTATTTGGATGGATAAAGTGATGAGATATATATATATATAAACAATAAAAATAAGATAATAACATATCTATTAAATTAATATAACATCAAATTACACACCTTTTAATCATCACATAAATGATATCATCGCTCATGAGTACGTACATCTTACAGTCTCCATGACGCGATGAGATACATTTCCACATTCACCATTCAACGATGATTATAAAAATATATATTATTAATAAGTATGTAATATATCAAATAATAATATTACTGGATATATATATATATATAATTACTTATATCTTATTCACTTACTTCCGTTCAAAAGGATATGAAAACAGAAATAGTGTTTATGCGTACGTACGACCTACCGTCTCTATAAACTATTCTTTCTATTTCATATATCTATAAATTATAAATATTTATATTCTAATTCTATATGATATATAAATAATTTTTTTATATTCTAGAAGTATTTAATTCGTTATATAAATGATAAAATCAAGAATAAAAAGTTAAATCACTTATGATAAAGAAAGCGAATATTACCCAAAATGTTAATTTTACTAGGAAATAATTATCAAACGGGTTGTATAAAGTCATAAATAAATAATTTATTATATTATAAATAAAAATATAGTTCTGGAATAATTTAATAACATACTATGGTCATTACACATGACTTTAAATGTACCCTCGACCAAAGGAAAGTGCATGGTAAGGGTTAATTGCTCAATCTCATTATTTTCTAAGATTATTTATATATAAGTCTTTACTAGGACATATTTATCATCCACATCCATGGTTCATAAATTTTTTTTCAAAGGAAATATTATATGGTTTTATGTAAGGGATTCTTTAACCAAATCATAATTTTAAATGTTTTGAAGATTAGTTTTCCTAAATATATTTAATTAATGTCTTTATTTTCAAAATGATTTTAGGGATTTAATAGTATAGACTTAATTATTTAAAATTTTTAATTCATTTCAAAAGAATCAATGTGTTATGGGACACTTTGATTCAGAAATTACTTTCTAATGACTTCCTTTTTAAATTGTGAGATTTTTTAATGATTTCATGAAAAATGGTATTTCTCTCATAGAGTTTTACTGATCATTTTCAACTATGTCAACATAATTTAATAGATATTATTCGTAATTGATGTTGATTTATTATAGATATAATATTCCATATTGTATTGATGGTTTTGTGATAAGTTTGACTGTGGATGTGCTATTTTTATACAATTCATGTTTTATGGTCAAAGTATTGACATTTTGTATGCTAGATATTATATGAATGTTCATGTAATGTTTCAACATTTTCATATGAAGAATCTAGTGGGATTATTATGTGATGGGTAGAGCCTACTAAATATCCTCAGTGTATCTGTAAGTCTCATGACACAAACTAGTGTCTTGGCACATGTCCTTGACAAAAAATTTATTTGTAGCCTTGGGACGAGGCCTTGACTATGTTTTAATGATGTCCGGTGTCAGGTATTCCATCAATATAATGTTTTATATTACATGTTATTATTAAACGAGTAAAATATCCATGTGCATGTTTATAGGATGATGTTTGATTTATTTTTTGCATATTATGTTCAAGATTATCTTTATAAAGTCTATTGTTTTTGTTACACATCTTGCCTTAAATGTTTATATATTCTACTAAATTATTTACAGATACTGAGCATCTAAGATCACCACTTTATTGTGTTATATTTTCCCAAGATTCCAATATGTGTATTGTGATTGATATGGAGGGTTATTCTTGGAGAATAATGTATTTCTCAATGAAATATATATGTTGTATTTTATGTTTGAAATTGTAATGTAATGTTAATTAATGTAATATATTTTCCAAGACAGCTAAACTAATGAGTCCATCGGGACACGATTCCTTGTAATCATTCAAATGTATTAAAATAAAGCATAGGATCCAGCCTTCTGGGTTCGGGGTGTTACACCTAAGTAAAAAATTTATAGAACCTCATTCACACATAGTATCGAGATATGAATTTATTTTAAGAAGAACCACATAATATATTTCTCCAAAAAACATTAGGATATTCTTATATACATCTAATCAAATTATATCATAGTATTATTTAACATAATATATGTTTTTAATAGTCTATTTATCAATGTTTCTACTAAACAAAAATAGATAGAAACTGTAACAACCCTGATCCCAGTAACCTAGAGTTGATGGGATATTTTTTTCAATGTCATATATACAAGGGGTTATATCTAGAATGAATAACCCATTTAGTAGTTTTTGAGAACTGGATACATAGATGATACCCATTTTACATTAACATAAGAATATATAACATGATGATAGAAAATTCAAATCATCCTTGAAACCCATTCAAAAGATTAATCTCTATATCTAGGGGAATAGAAACAAAATAATGGTGATCCCATATTCTTTTTAAGGTTTATGTACAATGTAATATTTCATAAAAAAATAAAGAATAATCAATATGGGTCATTAAATAACTTAACACACAATAAATTTAATAAAAAACACTACTATCATAAATACATATGGAATAATCAATATAAAAAGATAAAAAAACACATTCCATTAAGTGAATTCCTTTTGAAAAAAATCCATTGGAAATATTAATCAAACAGTCTCAAAAATTATGTGAACTAAATTTTCAATGAAGGAAATTCCTAATAAAATTATCCATTGTCTAGGAAATTATGGTATCAATACCATTAGGACCATTCAAAAGTTGGTCAAGAAAGTGAATAAATTCTATTTAATTTGGCTAACGTATTCGTCACATGATACGAACTGATTCACCAATGAGATATATAATTCCATTCCACACCAATCAATATTGTATTATATTTTCCACCCTAATATAATAACTTATTAATTTAATCATATTAATCAATATTATCCCATCTAATCAAATAACATTGAAAATAAATAGTGTATTTAAACATGGTTATGGTGTAGGTGAAAATAATATCCATCACACATGAACTTGGATATTTTGTAGAAATTTAATTTCTAATGAAATTAGATCACATGTAATTCATTGTCTTAATAGAGTGTAAACAATCAGAAAATTATTCAAGAGATGAGATGTGAATATAGTTTTTTAGGAATATTGTTTTTTGGAAATGAAATACCATACATTTGAAGAATAAAGAAAATGGAATTGAAATATTAAAGTATTCTTTCATAAAATATTTTTCTTTAAAACACTATACACAATGTGTTGGGTAAGCTATATTTCATAAAATGTTTATAGTGGCGGGGAAGTTTGTTATTTGCATATCTAATAAAAAACTGTCCATGTTATTTTTTTATCAATAAAATTTTAATTTTTTTAAAGTATCCTTTAATAACTACTCTAAATATAAATCACAAAAAATACCCTCAAAATATCATTTTATTAAATAAAATTACATTTGTAAATAAATTTAGAAAAAACATGGACATTGAAGAAAAAATCTCAATTTTAAATTGAAATAATGTTGGTTTTTAATTAATTTAATTTCTTTGATTAATTTAAAAAATAGAGTAATATTTTGACCAAAAATATAGAAACTATTTTAATATACATTGTATAAGGAATTTATTGGATACTATGATGTATAAAGGATATTTTTCCTTCAATTAGAATAAAATAAACCCTAAAATATTGTGAGATTGTAAAATAGATCATTACCCATTGGTAACATTAATATTATAACCCATTGAAAGAAAAAAAATGAATTAAAAAATTATCCATAATTTATATATAGGTATTCATTTTATATAAATCCCAGGGATTGTATGTACAACTTATAAAAGTGAAAAGGTGCATATCGACAAACATTCCACCATTGAATGGAAATTGAGATGAAATCCCTTACCACTTTGGTAACATCAAAGTCAAATTAAGTTGGACTAAATAAATAAAATTGAAACATATCATACAATGATGTATGAAGTATTCATAATATTATATGTATAATGGGTAGTGTGTACAACATATAAAAGAAATTTGGTTCCTAACCCTACAATAAGACATAATGAATGGAAATTGAGATAAAACCCTTAACCTCACACTTACTATTGGATGAACACGAATAAAACTTCTATATAATGATTTTAATAAAGTTATTTATTAATAAAATAACCAAATTTTTGTTTATAATATCATATAGGATAATACTAAAACATCTTACCACCAGCTCATTAACAAAACTTTATTATTATTATTATTATTGTTTTAGGTGTTAGTTACTTTGTTTTCTAATTCATGTTTTTTCATGAAATATCTAGTTCTTATATATTTGATACAGTTACATAAACTAAAGATTAATATTAATGTTATAATATCATATTTACTATTGATATATATTTTTAAAACCCTAATTGAAAATTTGAAATGCAAAATGAATCACATTCTTTTGTGAAGATGGTGGGTTGTATGTACATATGAGCTATGACATCATCATATTAATGGGTGAAAGGGTAAAAATTTAGATGATATTTTAATTATATAGAACTGATACCACTTCATATTTTTCATAAATATTCATTTTTTCCATCATTATTACTATCCACGTGATTCATTTATTGAAAAAAATTACAATGGTTAGAGATGTTATAGTTCTTCGTACACATGAGCGATGTATTTTGGTCCATTTTATATAAAATTTGATAAATAAATATTATTTAATAAATACAATGATATATTAGTAAATTTTTGATAATAGTCTTCTTATATTTTAATTGTTAAGACATAATTGAATGTTGTAAAAGAGGAGTTGAAAATAATGTTCTTCGTTACACTTATTATAATCTCTTAGTGAAATCTACTTTGGATACCATATTGAGGACCCTAGTGGTGGTGTTTTTTAATAGAAATATATATAGAAATTTTATAATTATTTTAGGGAGAGATATTTTTAGTTTTTTATAGATCCAAATGTCTTGAGAGGTGAGAATAATTACGGGAAGGGAGAACCCTTTTAAAATTTACGAGGGGTGTAATTTTTATAAATACCAAAAACTATTCAATAATGGGAAGTCAATAATATTGAAAGTGACTAAAAAATTGATAAATAATTAAATTTAAGGATGAAAAGGTAGATCCAAACATGGATATTGCCTTCAAAATAAATGAGGTTATTCCTTCTTTATAACATCATCTTTTTCCCTGAATTATTCCACCCTTTTCTGGCTCCATGAATGTAACATTACCATTATAATCATATAATCCATAAATATTTACACTATAGTATCAATAATATCTATAGGATATTCATATTATGATCAATAGGGTTCCAATTTTATTTCATCAGAGGTGAGCACATGCACTGGGTCTAGCATGTACTTCCTTGATAATGAAATATGGAACACATTATATTCATTAGATTGAATTGGTGCTACTAAAAAAATATTATTACACATATAAAATCATTTATATAATATAAAAGTGTCTGATATACCTGGGGATTAGTTTCAATTACACACTGAATTTTTGTACACACTTCTATGAATGAAATTTTAAGAAAACCTAATCACCCACTTTAAATTCCAAATTTTTAATCTTATTTTTTTAAAACTTGTTTTCTTGATTTGGACCACATTAATATCAACCCAAATTGTCTATAACTTTAATTTTGACTCTTTATGATGTTTTGGCCCTAAAATATTCCTTTCAACTACTTCATCCCAACAATATTTAGTACAATTTCACTTTCCATATAATTCTTTATAGGAAAACATTTCAACACTAGAATGGAAAATATTCATATTGGAAAACTATACCAATGATAAATAATAATTCCAAATAAATTGAAATTCAAGTGAGTTGGAACTAAACATGTATTCTAGTGTTTGAATAGAATTTTTAGACTGTACTTTATTCCAGTGATTATAGGTAGTGGTTAAATGATGATTAATATCAATATACCTCTATGTACACTTCTAAAATTTTGTTGTAGAATAATGGTCATGATCATAAAAAAATAGAATAGGTGAACCATGAATACTTATAAAATTATTAATATAGATACTTATGAGGTGATCAATTCTCAATCATTCTCTTATAAAAAATAAATGTAAATATTTTGTTTTATGATGAATAATAACCAATATTGCAACATTCGTTCTAACATTATATGGTACTCTTGTGATAAATTACATAGTGATTTCATCAAATTTATATATAGGAATATGATGAGGACTCTTGATTCTTATATGATGTTTCATTAACACCATCACTTGTTGATAAATCAATAATCCTTATACATATTCAATAATTTCATTCTTCATGTTTTCCATAAAAAAGATCCCTCAAATCCCTATACCTCTTGTAACATACAAGGCTTATGGAAGAATTTGGTCTATGAACAACAACCAACTATTAAATTTTTTGATATAGCATAAATGGAACACATAATATCATTCCAAATTTTAGAATTCCATCTTAACAAATTAAGTCTTTAAATTTCCCATCATTCATAGCTATAATTTTTTCTGAAAATTCTCATCAATAGATTAATAAGATTTTATCATTTACATTAAATATGGATTGAAAATAATTTTAAAAAATCATGATATTATCTTTTTTGTTAATAATTATCATATCGATCATTTGTAGATCCATTAACATATTATCCCTATAAATCTTAATTTGGGTCATAACTCTATGATCCTTCATATTTAATGTATCGAATACATTATTTTTATTCCTTATTTGAGGTGTATTGATTATTCATAATCCTAATGTAGATTTATGTATCTCTTTTTCCTCATAATGATAACTTTCTATGAAAATATGCATTTAAGACTCTTATGAACATTTTATATATCATATATTTCACCATAGTGATACCTTCTCCACATAATCAAATAAACCATTATAGCTAATGACTAAAGATAATGGGTTATATTGATCGATTTATTAGTCTTTAATAGACTAGATGCATGAATAATAAGATTGTAATTTTTCATAAGGATGCGACCAAGTCCTTTCATTGATGCATCACTATATCCTAAAAACCCATATTTTTTAATGGCATAGTAAAAATAAAATAATTGAATAATCTATTATCTAATTAATAATAAAATTCTTCCTATTACATTATCCTTATGAACTAAACACCTTTATGTACAATATTGGTTAATGGATCAACCCTCGGGAAGAATTCTTAGTGAAATAGTGACAGTAATGTGCCAAAATAATAAAAATATTTACTATAGTTATGTTTTATGGTCTAGGACATTATTTCACTACCTTTAGCATTTTAGGTTCAACTAAGATTAAATCCTTGGAGATAATATTCTAAAGTAAAGAAACAACATGAACCTATAATTTTCACTTTCTAAATTTACAATGTTACTCTAATCATATATAATCTAATGAATAATCTATAAGTTATTCTTATGGTCCTCATGTCTCATATGATACACCAATTTATCATCAAATAATACCACTATGAAATAATCAAGATATTCCTTCTATAGTCTATTCATTAGATCCATAAAAGTAGTCGGTGAATTTATTTATCCAAAATAGAATTTTTGTAAACTCATAATGCCTAAAACTCATTTTGAATGTTGTATTTGAAATTTATTTTTTATTTAATCATAGTTTATGATACCCCAACTGAGGGAGAATATGTGAATAATATTTATCTATGTGGTGTTGATGACGTAAGTCATCAACAAGAGGTGAAGTTTTTTTATTCTTTATTATAATAGTTTTTATTTCTTAATAATCTATGAACAACCTCATGGACACTTTTTTTTTCTTAACCAAATTCTTAGGGGAACCCCATGATTAAAAATAGGGTGAATAAATACATTGCCACAGAATTAATCTAGTTTTTAATTTAAATCCACTAACTCTATAAAGATGCTCTGAATAAAGTCTTTGATTTTGGTATTTCATTAGGGCTTAAATTAACAAGAAACTCAACTTCACCATCTAGTTAATTTTACGTTATTTACTCATGGAATAAATCAATGTATTCATGCAAAACATAAAAATAATTAATTTTAAGATTAACATATACATACAATTATTTTATCTCTTTCCCTAAAGAATACTATTTACATTTTCAAATAGGGTGGATCTAGATATGAATTATTTGATAGAGTTCCCACTATAAAAATATGGAATTATTCATCTTCACTACGTATCATAATTTCTTTATCCTTGTAATAATGTTTTTCTAGATATATTGAAATTCATTACATACCAAGTATTTATTCAGTGTCAAACATTGGTATAATAATAAGTTCCAAAAATAGATCTTTTTTACGTGTCATAATTGGGTCTTCATGACATATCCTTATTTTAATGAGACATCTAGTTCGATTTTTCAATGAAAAATCCATTAATATTATTCTAAGGAAACATATAAGTCTATTGGAAAACAATAATGATATAAAATATATCAATGATCCAGAATAGAGGATAAATTTGAGGCCACGTTTAAAGTACCTTCTACTACATTATTGGGCTCATCTACCTCAGAAGTAGTGATCACATAAGCTTGTAATTCTCTCTATTGACTCTTTTGTGGATTTTAATATTTATTCATTGTGAATTAGTGTTAATATTTTCCCTTTCATTATAGTTGATGCACCAGAAATAACTTATTTGTCTCTTTTACTGACATTCATAACCCAACAGACCCTTATCATTGCAGTTGTAATAAAATAACATGCCCATCAAGCATTGTTCAACATGATTCATTTTAAAAATTGAACATGATGGAAATTTCATTATATCAACCTACTTATTGGACACATTCCCTCTTTCTTGGTGTTTAGATGACCCCTTCTTCTCTTTATTCTCTTTTAATATAAAGGATCTTTATAATTATTTATCTATTTTAATAGAAGAAAAAACTAATTCATCATATGAATAAAATGTTTTAGATACCAATTATTTTAGAGATTCGGAATAATCCATTTAATAAAATGGTCAATCTTGCATTCCATGTTGCATATGTAATCTGTAGCACACATAGCTATCTTTTTAATGGTAGAATGATACTCATCAACAATTTATTCTTAATTCTGATTTATGAAGAGTATCATTACATTTATTTTAGTCCATTTCCTATTAAGGAAATATTTTATAATGAATGTTTCTTTAAAATAATTCCATTCTGTGTGATCTATTTCCTATTCCTCATAAGTATTCTAAATAAATAACCACCATTTATCAAAATATACCTTTATAAAATATATTTCATGTATAGACATTTCTATTTCATTTAATCTAAATTCTAGAAATTTCATCTCAAATAACTTAATCCATTTCATGGATATAATAATATTAGTAGTTCCACCAAATGATAATGGTATCTATCACCTGAAACAATTCAACATTGGATAATCATTATGTGGAACAATAAGTTTCCCCATTATAGGAAGATTGATTTTCATATCCTAACTAAGATTCCAAAATATTACAATGATTACTGAATTTCAATACATTATTTATAGGTTTTATTGGGAGTGAAATATCTACATTTGCATTGATTATTGTGTCTTTTTTCTTCATATGAAATTTCCCTACAATAGAATATAATGGATTAGTCCTTAACATCTCTAATTTTTAATCACAATATACAATTCATGACCTAGTGTAGAAATTATCATAAATTGATAATTTATATATTTTTTATATCGTAATATTGATTTTTTTGGGTATATCATTACCTCAAAGTCAATAACATTGTTTTCTAAAGAAAATGTGAATAATCATAAGAATGTCCCCTATTAGACTCAATCCAGGTGCATAATAAGGCCCTTTTTCTTGTACCATCTGATTATCAAGTTAGATAATAGTGCACCCTTTTTGGAGTTATTACCCTTAATTAATGTTTTTCCCAAACCACATCTAATTATATAATATATACAAGTATTTATATATAGTATAAACCATATAATATAATACTTACAAAAACATTAGGATTATCTTCTATAATTATCCTCAAATTCTATCATAGGTTTATATTCCCTAGTCTATGTTTTACTTAATCTAGTTTCCATGTTTCCTACTAATTTTTCTATTATAGAAACTATAACAAACCCCTCCCTTGTAACCCAGAGTAGATGGTTGAATAAATTACATTCTATTTGGTACATAGGGTAAAATGCGGAAGCACCAATTTTTCTAATAGTTTTAGAAAATGAGATAAATACATGACACCAAATTTTAATTGGGAGAAGGATATAACATATAATTAATGAAAATCATCCACTTACATGAAACTAATTCAAAATATCCAGCTTTATATCCTAGTGGAAGGAAACAAATAAGGTTGAAATCAAATTCTCAGTCAGTATTAAATAAAAAATATATATCATATATCAATAAGGTATAATAATTGTAAAAAGTTAAATAACTGAATACATATTCTATTTAATCAACAACATGATTATAATAATTATATAATTCAAATAAAATATAAAAAGTATAAAAAATAAACAAATAATAATTTAAATTAATAACATGAGCAAAAATTGATTCCACAAATAATATAAATACAACAATATCATGTATAATAATAACTCAACCATAATGATGGAAATCATTAATATTGGACACCATGGTCTCAAATATCATTGCATTTATACCTTCAAGTCCATTCCCAAGATGGTTAAAAATATGTGTAAAAACCCATTTACATCGGTCAACACATTTGTCTCATGAGACCCACTAGTGCATCAAGGGGTTATATAATTAATTTCCCTACTTGTCACTATATGTCCAATTCATTGATCTTATATTGGATGATTACATTAATTCTTGAATCAATATTCATTATCAAAAAATATTTCTATTGAGTAATGTATATAGATGTATCATCATTTCCCCATTCAATCAAATAACATTGAATATAAACACCATAAGTAAAAATGGTGCATGGTTTAGGAAAAAATCAATTCCATCATACAATAATTTGGATATTTATGACACTAATATAAATCCTACCTATACCAATGTATCTTCAAAACCATTGGAATAAGACATGAAATATATTTCTACCCTAATATTTTTGTAAAACAATTTGGATATATTCAATAAATTGGACCTATCCAAACGGTTATGTGAAAATTGTTGTGATACCGTAAGGTTGTCCTAGCACATTTTTGAAAATCGCCGGGATATACCATTTTTTTAAACACCTATCCTAACAATTGGGTAAACCATTGGGATAAGGTATGGCTATCACAAAAAAATTTCATAACTATTGTGATAGAACAAATTGAAAACACATATCCCAATAATTAGGTAAAACTATTAGATAGGGTGTGCCTATCCCAAGACTTCCCAAAACTGTTGGGTTATACCATTTTGATAACACCTATGCCAATAGTTTTGGAAAAAAATTTATAGGGTAAGGAAATCCAAAAAGTTTTCCAAAATCCATGGAATATACCATTTTTCCAAGGTACCGATCTAAATAGTTCTCAACACCATTGGGATAAGTTCACCTATTTTTTATGAATACATTTAGTAGATAATCATCAAATAAATAAAGATTTAAATTATAAAAATATTTATATATCCTAATATATTCTAAGACATAATTATAGGATTGTGGTATGGTTTTTTATATATATCTTCTAGGAAAAGGGTTCAAACCATTGTTGTAAATTTTATTTTAGATAACCTTTCCAAAAATATTGGTGTAAAACATTGGGATAAGTCTATACCAATGGTTTTAAAACCATTGGGATAGGTCTATCTCATCTCCAAATAAACCGACAGGACTCCAAACTGTTGGTATAGGCTATACTAATGGTTTGGGGACCTATACCAACAGTTTTAAACCATTGCATTAGGCTATTTCTGAATTAGTGGGAGAAATTTAATTGCTAATGAAAAATGATCTTATGTAAGTCATTTTATCATGGAAATGTGAATAATCAAAAAATTAATGAGAAAATGAGATGTTACCATAGGTTTATTAAGAATATTTGGTTTTTGAATAAAATAATTTTTTTAGATGACTAAATGAAATTTAATAAAAAATATTAAAAAAAGATTTATTAAAATATTTATCATTATAACACTCTATAAAACATATATAATAGGATGCATGTTATAAAATGGTTATGATGGTGGGGAAGTCTTTTGTAATAGTATATGTTAAAAACAATCCTTTTAACTTTTTTTTATTCAAAAATATTCTTTTGAAAAAACGTTGACAGATTCTATTCAAACCATTTTTTAAAATTAAAGGACAACAAAAAATTTCCTTGAAAATTCATTTGTTTAAATAATATTACTTCTGTAATGTTTTATTTAAATCCTAAACATAAAAGGAAAATATTTCAGTTTTAAATAAATATAAATTTATTTTTTAGTTTAAACATTTCTTTTTTTTATTTCAAGTAAAAAAAGAATAAAATTTGGAATATAATATAGAAATTAATAAAATTTGAATTGGATAAGAATTATTTTAGATATTATAAAGGATAAATTATATGATTACATTAATCATAATAAAACACCCCAAAAGGATGTGAGATTGTAAAATAGATTGTAACTTATTTAGTAACATTAATATTATTACCCAATGAAATAATAAAATTGAATAGAAAGTCTATGCATCATGAATAAATATTAATTCTTTTCAAATATATCAATGAATTTTTATATAAAACACATAGAAGTGAATATTTTTATATTAGTAAATATGTCTCAATGGAATGGAAATTGAGATGAAATTATTTACAACTTTGGAAACTTTCAACTAAAATACCCTGAAGTGATATAATTCAAATTTAAACTCAAAGTAACTTTTAGTATGAATAATTATTGATATTCAATGTAAAATAGATTGGGTATACACCTTCTAAAATATATTAGGTGAATAAAATTACAATATTCCTCAATGAATAAAAATTGAGACCAAATAACTTACCTAATTATTCATTTTCTTTTATTGTGATTCAACATATTTTATAATGGTTCTAATAATGTAATTGATTTTTAAAAGTTTTATCTTCATGTTTATAACATCATATATGATTCTTTTATAACATATTTTCACCCATCCTTTAGCTGTCAATTATTATTATTATTCATTCAGGTTATAATTGCCTTATTTTCTCAGGAGTTTTTTTTTCATGAAAGGTTTTTTTATTTTTTATAGGTTATAGTAACCAAAAATACATAATAAAATTAATTTTATAAATATCACATTTACTCATTTGATTTATATTTTGAACCAATCAAGAATGTTTGATATGGAAAATGAATTGGATCACTTCTTGGGGAGAGTATTCTATACATATTCATGAGCAATGATATTATTACCATAATGGGTGAAAGGATATAGAACTAGACTATAATATAATTTTAAAAAATTAATATATTTTCATATGTTTCATATATAATGACTATTTACATCTTTATGACTATCCATGTGAGTTGGTGATAGAAAACAATTACACCATTTTATGATGGGGTATTTTTCTGTACAGAAAAGATATGGATTTGATTACAATTTTATAAAGAACAAGAAAGATAAATATTATTCCATCCTATTAATAAAATATTAGTACATGGTATTTATTTTTTAATTTAAATGTAAGTGTTTATATATAATTTATGATGGTAAATAAAGGAAGAGAAAAATAAAGACAAGCGATGGATTTGAATACAAATTTCTAGGACCCTTGGTTTTGGATTTTGGGAATATCATAATATCTATAATGAGGATATATATTTTAGGGAGATAATATGAATGTATTTGTTAAATATAAAAAGAATAATGATGTGAATAAGTGTGGGGATAGAGTTCCCTTTTATAACTATAGAGGAGTGATATTTAAGAAAACACCAAAATAAATTAAATAATGGGAAGTCAATCTCACCTTAATAGCCTCAAAAATTGATAAATAATATATTTTAAGGATTTTATTTTATATAAAAACCTCATCCACATAAAAATTTATATGTTATTCTATTATTCTATTTACATTTTTTAGTTCTCACATCAGGAAAGAATTTTTTTTAGCCTAGGTAATTAATCTTATAATACTAATATAAAAATATAATAACTATTAAATTTGGTCGAAATTAATTATATATAGAATAAAATTTTTCAAATAAAAAGTTTTTGTATGTGGAAAATTAATTTTAACATGATAAGTTGTTCCGTACAAAACATTGGTTTAACCTTAACTATAATATTTTGTTTTTAATATTTTTACTAATAATAATGACTAAAAATTAAGTCAGGTTATTTATTAATTTTAATTATTATTATTATAAATATTTAATAAAATTTATCAAATTTAATTCCCATAAGTGAATTTTTTTATAAAATAATAACGAAAATCATGTAAATAATAGTTTTTCCTAGAAAGAATTTTCCAAGACTAAAATTATATTATATTAATTATATAAATAATAATCATTAGAAGAATTTAAATTATAATAGTTACATTTAAAATATATTAATTTCATTTATATATTTTAGTATTAAATGTTAGTTAAATTAAATTACATGGATATACATTATTCCTTTTTAAAGAATTAAAATTTCTTGAAAAAATAATAGTTTTTTGAAATATACTTATTTTACCTCCAAATGATATTATTTTTATTTCTATGAAATTAATGGGTATTTTTTATTATTCCTATTATAACACATTATTTTAAATAAAATATTTAATATTTATATTCTATAATTTTTATTATTTATAAAATCATATTTATTAAAAAAATAGAAAAATCCTTTTAGTATTATTTTGGCTGTGTGAGATCAAAATTGACATTCATCATATAAAATTATGATATTTCTGTAAAATATTAAAATTTAAATTATATTATAAATATACTAAAATATAATTTTGAATTACTATAATTAAAGACTCAAGGATTCATGAATTGAAAGATATTAAAGTGATTGAATTTATTTAAAAAGAAATATATCATGTAGTCTGAGGGTTTTACACTAAGTATGGGTAATAAGTAATATATGAACATAACATCAGAATTATGGTACGATAACATGAGATTTTTTTAGAAAACTATAACCTACATATCATAGATAATATTGGTATGCCATGGAATAAATCTTTAAAGTTCATAATACATGAATAATCAATGAATTAAAGAACATGATCCATTAAAGCATAACATTAACATATGAAATGAAATTATGACCTAAATATATAAATATAAAATATTTTCTTATGTAGTTAAATATCATTTCCAAAACAATCATTGTGGAATATTTTACCTCCCCCAACCATAAAATTAGTTGGGTTTCATCCCCAGGATAATCACTATGAATAAATTCCCATAATTAACTGGGGTCTCTCTCCATTATATTCATGTTTATCTCTTTAAATATCAGTCATTACCCAATTAATTGGAGGGATATATAATTTTATTCTTCAACAATTCACATAATGAATGTCATTAAAATGTGTTCAAATATTTAATAAAATAATTATCATGTCATAACCTGTAAAATGAAAATGGGTTTCATAAACATATCATCAGAGCATAACCCATGGAAATTAAATAGATTTCGTAATCATTTCATCAATTAAAAATACCATTACCCATGGAAAAAGAATTAGTTTGAAAGAAATTATCACATATTAAAAATAATAACACATATATGGAAATAATAAAGATAGTATCATTGAATGATATTTTGAATAATTATTATGTAACATAAAATAAATTCATCCAAAATGGAAAATGATTTTGAAAGATATATTTGAACAATTGTTGATGAAAATATTATTATCACATTTGAATCAATTATAAAAATAGACAAAAGTAAATCATTGTTTATAAATAAACATAAAAAACATTAATAGAATAATTACATGATTTAAGGATCATGAAATAAGAAAATACCATGCATGCCTTACACATTAAAACAATGATTCCTTTCACATGTTCATTAATAAGTTAAAAGGACATTGATTGGAAAATCATTCCAAGATTCTAATCGATTTTTTATTCAAAAATAACAACACATTGGAAAATATTTCTATAATAAATCATCAGATAATAGTAATAACATTATTTGAAACAATTTTAAAAAATGTGGACATAGTTGAAAAATGATTTCTGTTCGATGATATAATAAAATTCGGCATTCCTTTTATTTTGTTGATGTATTTGGTACATAAAAAGAAATTTAATGATTAGGAAACAAGTAATTAGAATATATAACTATATATAATGAAAATTTGTTACTTTATTAATAGTTTTTTCATAATATTTCATCATCAGAAATATAATCATAAACAACCCCGATGAATAATGTGACAGTAACATTAAATCTTTATCACATTGATAGCCTTTAAATTTTAAAAACCATGAAAGATATAAATTTATATGAATATGTATATTGTCATAAATTTCATGACAAGAATAAATAAAATCATGGGTATTATATACACCAACCAAAAGATAAAATTGGTTAATATTTTAATTATCCCACTGAAATAAAAGTGTAATGAAAACACAATACCACTTCTGAAACATTCGTATCAGAAGACCCAATAAATTATATCATAAAATTATTACTTAAATATAAAAAAATAAAGAATATTAATGATAAAACATGTCAAATTTTATTTAAATAATCATTATAAATGTGAAGAGGTGCACAACAAAACATATATCCTAAAGAAGATAATTTGAGACAAAAAATCCTTACCTCAAGTCTCACTATTGTTCATTTATGTTAAAAACTCTTATAAAATACAAATATAATTAATATAAGTCAATTACTGAACCACAATAATATGTATCATATCAGATATGATTTATGTTTAACCTTTTATCACACATTTTATAAAACTTCTTTGCTAAAATCACCATCATAGGTGATAAATGAACAATTTTTCTTGAACAACTAGGTTCGATAGTTTGGGTTATTAAATAATGATTATCATATAAACAGACTCATAATGCAAATAATTATATAATTATCAAATATATTTATTATATACATATTTTTATTCTACCATAAATGTTACATATAAGAAAATGTTTTACATCATTCTTGGAGATGGTAAGCCGTACATAAGAAAGAACACAACTTACATTTTCTCGATTGATGGAAAGAAAGAAAGTTAAATCCTAATTAATCATTAAAAAATATTTTTTTGCAAAATATATATCAGATATAATAAATCAATATATCTACATTAAAATTATTTTCAAAATAAAATGATAAACATATCATAATGTTTCGTAGAGGTGATAGTCCACATGTACACATGAGGGATGGTAACATTTTCAAATGGAGTAGAATGTAAAAAGATTGATGTGAGATAATATCTAAAAAAGTATAATTATTTAATAAAAATAATATATATTTTCAAATCCATTATTATATCTTCTTGTGAGAGGTAACGATAGAAAACAAATTACATCGGTTCGTGTGGTGGTAGTCTGACTTATGCAAGATCGACGATTTCATTTCCCATTTGATGGATAGGGATATGAATATAAGTCAAAAAAGTAACATAATAATTTATGTATATAAATGGTACATATATATATGTTATTATATCATTATAGTTTTAATAGAATTTATTGAAATGGAATGGAAAATAAATTGATAATGTATAGTTATGGATTATACAACTTCTATAGAGAACCTCTCGAGGTTTACACATTAAGCAATCATCAGAGGGGTTCTTAATCATAAAAACGACTCTAAAGAATGAGAATATAAGTAATGATGAAGTTTTTAGTGATTTTATAAGTAAAAAGGTACATTAGGTGTTTAGAAGCGAGGAGTAGGGGTGTGGGCCTTCATTGAAAATTACTATGAAATTTCACGAAATAAAACAAAATGACAATTTCATTCCTAAGAAAAATGATTCAATCGAAACTTATATTAAATTTTTGGATAATGTAATTTCAAATTATGGAAATACAATTTTATTTAGATAAGTTTTATGAGAAAAAGGTCTATTATATTTATGTTTAACCCACAAAGTAAACTTATTTTAAACTTAAATTAGGTAATTAATTTTTTTTCTTCAGTTTTTCACTATTCATTATAACAAAAAATTAATTTGAACATATTATATAATAAAAAATAACCTGATTAAAATTAGGTGATCAGTTTTAAAAAATTAATTCATATATATGGAATAATTCAATTTAAAAATGAACCTGTAGAGATGATGAAAAAGCTATTTTCTTAAGATTTTTTTTTAAAAGTATACAAGTTTTTATATCAAAATTGAACTTGAAATTGATTAAAATAACCTATGTTTTCTATTCATTATATAAATATATTAATTATAATTCCTAAAAATATTAAAATAAAATGTAAAATTTTAAATTCATTAATCCAAAATTAATTTTTCAATAAAAACTACCATTTTCATTATTCATTAAAAAATTATTAATTTCCTAAAATTCTAAAAAATTGACTCTGAGATAATTTTTACATTCTGATTTGAAAAATTAAGTGTATATTTTCAAGAAAATATTATGTAATTATTTTTAATGAATTATTTTATATTTTAAAAAAATAATTAATAAATTTTTTATGGAAAATTTAATTTTTGAAACATATAAATGATTTTATTGAAAATATATTTAATTAATCTAATGTTTTTACACATATTTATTAAAATTTAGTTATTCTCATTGATACACCAAAATTTAATGTCTGTGTTACAATTTTTATTTTTAGATAAAACTAATTTTAATATTTTATGGTTCTTTAAAACTCATTGCCACAATTCACATAATCTATCATAGAAATAAAAATTAACACACTAATATTTCATGGTATGTCTCTTTTTAAATAAATCTAATCTCTTGATATCTTTTGTTTCACACAACAACTATCTTAAAAAATAATGGAATATTATTATGTGATCATTATAACCCATCCACTAAATATATAGGAATGAATATTATTAAAAATATTATTGGATAAATAATTTTGTTATCATTGTAATGTATTTAATTAATACTTTCTGAATAATAAATCAATGTTTAATTAAGTCATTTATTCTTAAAAATTACTTTTTTTTAAATTATATTTTCATCAAAAAAAATTCATTCCTTTCATGATTAAATATTATTATAAACATCTTAAACTTATAAATAATTATTTTAAATAATGATATCAATTTTAAGTAATAATTTTATAATTTCCATTATGGTGAATTTTTTAGAATTTTATCAAAATATTGCTTTTCCATCAAATAGTGATAATTTTGTATTTTTATAAAATTGTAATATTATTTATATTAAAAAGAATATTTATTATTGTATATTAATAAAAATTTATCATAATGGAAATTTAATATGTTATAATTTGATTAATTTAATTTCAATCATCATTATTTCTTAATTTGGTATAAGTTACATTTTTAGCATAAAAATTCATTTGTTAAGAAAATTGTTTTTCGTTGTATTTCAGGGATTAATTTTAAATTAAAATATTTAACTTCTGTGTTTTGAATTTTAAAAAATGGATTCCATTTTTTATTTATATGTTTCCAATTAATTAAACTTGTCTCTATTATTTTTGACCAATATGAATTGTAAATTTGGTAATTTTTTTTACCACTTTATATGGTGGTTATGTCATTTAGGATAAAATAAAATGATAGGGACAATAAAATATACGCAACATATGACAATTATTTATCATATGAGTAATAATAATATTTAATAATTTATTTTTCGTTTTTATGGCAATTTATGGCCATTTTAATTATATTTTTAGGTTTATAATAATTTTTTTAATAAAAAGATAGAGATATCACATTCGTTTAATAATAATAATAACAATAACATTTTTTAATATAGAATTTTGTAGAAGATATATTTTAATATAAATATTCTTTTTTATTCAAATATATAAATATATAATCTAGGATAATTTGTTTTTAAATTTTTGTATATAAATAAATACATTAAAAAATTATTCAACGTTAATGAAGCAATTTTTCGATTAATGAAAAAAATAAAATAAATGATATTAAAAATATCAAAAAATTGATATAATTAATGTCATCAAATAATTTTATAATAAAAATGAAATATTAGTTATGTATTAAAATATTTTTTTTCAAAGTTAAAATTTTGAATTTACTTTATTAATGTGATAATAATGAATAGTACCAAATTTGACAATAATGATAATTCATAAATATAATGTTTTATTAAATTATTTGAAAATAATAAAAATATAAAATAATAATAGATTGGATATTAGATGATCTAAAAACCTATATAATGTGATTTTTTTGGATATTTAGTAGCATTTGGCTATATAAAGATATTATTATATTCTAATATTGGGAGAATTTCTAAAAGTACCCAACTCTTCCATTATAATGGGGAACTCCTTCGATCCCTTATTTACACCACATTGTGAATCTAGCTCGATGAAAATCTTCAGATTTGCCTTGAAAAATTCTTTATCCATGTCTTGTAGGTTCTAGTCTCCTAAAAATCAATACCATAAGTCCGTTTAGAAGAGATCTAAATTATTTCTTTCGAAGAAGACGTAATCATCTTTACCAACTCTTTTAAGTCTATTTTTTATTATACCTCATCTTAGAATTTTGTTTCCTTACTAAATTAATAACTAAATTATCATATATATACTGGTATTTTATAATAATTATTATTATTATACATCCATATTCTTCTTTTGACACATCCGATGAAAAATGAAATCACCATGCATTCGTGTCTATGGATTATAGTTTCCACACAACAATGTAATTTGTTTTTCATCACAAGATTAATTGGATAAGTATAATGGTAAAAATGGGTATATATGAAACTTTTGTTATGATATTGAATCTAGAAAATAAATATATAATTCGATTCCAAACCCATTCACCATTAAGGGAATGATACCATCACTCCGGCCTGCATAGGACCTATCATCCCCACGAAGTGATGTGATTCATTTTCTGTATCAAACATTCAAGAATGAATATAAAAATTTATATAATGAATAAAATTATATCTATGAACTTAATATCATTTCGTAAGGATTTAATAATATCTTATACATAATAACCAGGACTTACAAGACAAAATATCCTTAGAAAAATTAAGTACTTAACATCCAAAACAGGGGTAATAACTAAATATAATTAAAAATGGGAGATAAAATGATATAATAGGATCATATATGATGTCATAAATTGAAAAATGGTTATGTTAAAAATTAATAACATTATTTAAACCATTAAACATGAGTTTAAATTCTTTTCAACTAAATAAAACTTTATGTTAAGGGATTATCTCCCCCCATTGAATTATGTGTGTCATTTGTCAAATATAACACATGTTTCCTTTGTGAGGTATATATACTAGCCCTTTAATATAATATATCATAACACTATTTTTATATAATATATTTTCATATTTATTAGATTTTTTCTTTCAATTGGCTTACGGTTGATAATATATTCTTGTGGTAAGGGTTTTGTTTCATAATCACCTCATTATTCATAATTATTTATCTTTTAAACCTATACCATGGAGTATTTAAATTCCATTACTATGTTTTGGAATATTTTAAAATGTTTTTTACTATCCTCTAATATTTCTCTAGATTTATTTTTATCCCTTTTTTAATTTTTTCCAATTGTTTTAAAATTAATCTTCTTGTCGTTTTCCAAAAATGTATTTTATCATTCATCTTTAAAAAGTGTGAATGGAATGGTTTTTTATCTTATATGACATGAATGTAATTTTGTGTCACTATAAATTTAAAATTATATAAATATTCCTTGATAATATTTTTCAATGAAAAAAAAATTTTTATTGTGGGGAATATTTTTAGATTTTAAAAATTATTTTCCAGGTAAAAAAATTATTTCCTCAAGAAGTATTCAAATAATATATATAGTGTATTTTCTCTTATGTCAACATCCTTTATTTAAAATTCTTTTTATAATGTACTATAATGATACCATTCTCCATATTAATATGTATGGTTTGTGATTTTTCTTGATTGGAAAAATTATTATCATTTTCTATATTATGTTTAATGAAAATTTTATTGTAGATTATGTTTATTCCCTTATATATAAGGAATGAATTGTACATGTTTTTAGATTGTAGGAAAATAAAAAAAGTACAATTTTTTAATTTGGTTCATTTTTTACCCATTTGTTAGATTCATATCATGATTCCTTGATAAGATTACATTCCTCACAAAAATCTATAATGGTATTAGATGTCTTGGCATAAAGCCTCAGCAAAATGTTTTAGATTTCCGACATTAATAATCCACTAATTATGTGATTAGTCATTGATATTGAATTTGATTATTAGAATAGTATAATATCATTGGTTATATTTCATTATCATGTTATTACTTAGATGATATAATTTGATTATCATCTATTTCTTCAATATTATCTTCATGTTATTGATTAAATGGAATGTGTTTTAGTTATTTACCTTCCCATATTGTTTATTCTTTATATTATCATATCATTCATTATATATTAACCCTTAAAAACATCTATTATTACCCATTTTATTTGGTTTTATTTTCCCTGGGATACAAGGAAATGTTTTGTGATTGGAATGCAAGTATATAAGAAGGGTAATCATTTAATTCTCAAAAAAGAATTCTTCATGTATTTTTTGTTTTAAAATTTAATAAAAATCTCATGAAATTATCCATATTACCTTGAATGATAAACTATTTAATCACCTGGGATGTGATTCCTTGTATCTTATGCCAATTTAATATGTAGACCCCGAATCTAGGTTACTGGGATCATATTTGTTAGAATTGGTATCAGATAAAGTTTTGTAAAAATCTAAATAACATGATTTAGGAAATTACACATAAGGGACGGAAAATCAATGAATGAGTTTTTATTTATTCCCAATGAAACCAATTATATTATTTATAGATTAATTATTCCAAAATTTTCAATTTTTATAATTTTTTAAATTGTATTGAAATTATATATTATATTTCATAATTTACTGGTCTAATATAATTTATTCCATTATTTAAAAATGATATAGGGCAGAATGAATGGAAACATCATTACTGCACATAATCCCAATAGTAATAACATCCATTTTTTATCTTATTCCAATTATTTAAAGGGAAATACCCCCAAGCAATATTATCATATAAGAATGTAGTATCATGTGAAAAAATTATGGAGAAATAATTCTATAAGAATTATTACTTCTAAGGGAAGATAGTTAAAAAGGGTAATATATAGAAAATAAAACATAATGGAAGATGGAAAGGAATTATTTTCCCACATGCGATAATTATAGAAAAAAAACGGCTAATTTACTGAATGGACTCCGAGTTTTTAATTTTTTAGAGATAATTACAACTATTATTTTCATTGAAAGGGTAATAAAATATTTTCTAATATATAATGATTCAAATGTAAGGAGATGAGAGACTATGAAAATAAATAATAATGTAATATACCTTAGAAGAAGATGAGGGATAATGTTAAAGTATATTATATCACCAAAAAAGGGAAATAATTAATTTTATTATATTTTCATTCAGTATTTATTCTATAAGCATATTATATAATTTTAATTTGTGTTATAATAATTATGAAATATATATGAAATATAGTGTAATGAATTTTCTTTACTTATTTGAGCGAATTTATTGAATGACACTAATGATCAGGAAAAGTGATTCAACAGTAATTTGACCTTTTTTAAAACACAGGTGTAATGGAATGGTAACCCTCAATATGTTTCTTATGTTTAGAAAATTTTGTTTAGGTAATGTGATGATTAATATAGATATCATAAATTGGATAGCACAAAATAACCGGGAACTGATTACTAATGAGTTTAACTGGAGGGTAATGCTATCATTGATGGATTTATAAACATTTTTTATTTAAAAAATATATCCAATAATCATTGTTATATTTATGTAATAATAATCTGTTAATATTTTTAATATGGTTTTATGGAAATTAAGGTTATTACCACGTATTAAAAAAATACTAGATGAAGTTATTTACATATTTAATATGTGATGATTGAGATATAATTCATTTTATTTAATAAATTAATGATAAGATCATTTTTTAAATTCAGTTAACTTGTTTCTAATTTTTTTATCTTAATATTTAATAAGGTACATATGGTTTACTATTTATAAAAGTGTTTAAGTATTACTTCAGAATATGTTTTTCAAATTAATATATTACATCACCATATGTAGATTTATGTATGCTAGATATCTTGTGCTAACCATCTTAGTTTTGGGATATAAGTGTAGATATAATGAAATAAATTTTAGTTTTTTAATGAAATTATGCACCATTAAAATCAAACTTTATATTTTTAGACATAAAAAAATAAATTTTGGATACTCGTTTACTAGAGTTAGTGATGAAGTTGAAATAGATCAAGGAACAACCAAAAGATGGGATTTTTCATATAATGTGTAATGAAATCAAGTATTTATATTCTCTAAACATATTTATCAGGATAATATAATAATCCATCAACTCTATTAAAATGTTTATGGAATAAAAATGTTATTTCTTTCCCTTTCTTTTTGAGAAATCTATAACCCTTTAACCGAATACAAATTTATGGTTTTTCTATTATTAACATTCTCATAATAAGTTTTTTATCTAGATATCAAAAAGAATATTATAGTTTAATTTATCTTATATTTCTATATCTTCACATCCCATAAATTATTTATTCTTCAAAATTCTAGTTTATTGGCGCCCATCACATTTATCATACCCTCATTATAAGAGTAAGTTTAATTAACCTTTTTATGAAATGGATTTCCCCTAAAGTAATTTTAAACTATCAGACTATGATTCTTGAAGATCAATTTAATATTTTGGGGAAGATATTAATTTTATTAGGGGATAATGTAAAACCCAATGATTTTATAGTATGTATCTTTTTAAATAAATTTATTCTCTTTGATAGCTTACATTGTATGCAACAATTAGCCTAAACGAACAATGAAATATTATTATGTGATCATTATAACCTAGACACTAAAATTTTATGAATGAATATTATTATATAAAATATGAAATGTATAATTATCATACTCATTGATAATTTTTTAATTAATTGTTTTTTAATAGTAACTTAATTTTAAGTAAACTCATTTATTCTTCAAAAGAAAATATCTTCGAAAATGAACCCCATGATTTTATGAGTAAATATTATGATAAATTTATGGAAGTTATATAAAATATATTTTATAAGAAAATATAATTTTTTGAATAATAATTTTAAAATTATCTTTTGGTGAATTCTAGGGAATTTTCTAAAAGGATATATTTTTTTAGTTAATAGTTTAAAATTCATATTTTTATATATCTGTCATTTTATTTCTTTTAGTAAATCACATTATGATTTTAATTTTAAAAAATAAATTATAAATTCTTTATTTTTTTTATTTTATTTGATTTCATTTAAAACGTCATTGTTTCTTAATTTGGTATAATTATAATTTTTGTCTTAAAAATGAATTTTTAAGAAAAACTTTTTTCATTGCATTTTGCATGATTAATATTAAATTAAATTCTAAAAAATATGTGTAATTAATTTCTAATAATTAATGATAAATTTGGATTCATAATAAAAAAAATTAGAAAATATGGACTTATTACTTTTGAAAAATATGAATAGTACCACGGTAATTTGTATTACCATGGTAAAGGGTATTTGAGTAATTTATGTTAAAAATATATTAATAGAAACTATAAAACAGCAATAAAACATTCTCTTATTTTATTGGATGATGCATTTTCATCCATAATCAGTTATGGTTCGGTTAAATGATCATTTATGGCCATTTGAATGTGATTTGGAAGTTTATAATATGTTATTTAATAAAAAGTCAAAAATGTCACATTCATTTTTAAAATAACTATAAAAATTTTCATATGGTGCTATCTAGAAGATATCCAGGACTACAAATATTATTTTTAAATCTAAATTATTTATATACATCCTTTAAATTTATTTTTAACTTTTAAAATAAATAATTACATTAAATAATTACACGACAATGGTGAAGTAATTACTCAATTTGTGGAAAAATCAAATAAATTATAATATAAATAAAAAATAACTATAATTTACGATAATTAATTTCATACATGAATTTTATGTAAGATCAAGATGTATTTTTGATCTTTTGAAATAGTTTTTTAATGATATCATACAATATTAATTTTATAAAAGTCAATGTAATGAATAATGTTAAAATTGAAAATTCTGATAATTCAGGAATATAATATTTTAACAAATTATTTAATAATAATAAAATATTATATAATTAATAATAGTATATTATATGGTAAATAAATCACCCCTATGAACTTATAGGTTTTTTAGAATTAGTTGGCCATATAATGGTATTGTTATATTCTAATATTTTGAGAAATTGTATAGGTTCCCCTCATGTAAATTATAAAAGGGAACCCCTTCATTCATTTCATCACACCACATTGATCCAACTACATCCTAAAAATATCCCCATTTACATTAAAAAATTCTTTATATATGTTTTGTAGGTTCTGGTTTTCTCAATATACCATCCATAAACCCATTAAGAAGAGATCTAAATGAAGTCCTCTGAAGAAGTGGTAATCATCATTACAAACTCTTTCATGTTTATTTATTATTATAATTCATACTCAAGTATTGTTTCCATAATTATTTAATAAATCATGTATAACATATATATATATATATATTTTACGATTAATATGATTTAACCAGATTCCACTTTATATCTTTCCTATGAAAAATACAGTCACAATACGTGTGTTTATACAGGTTATCAACTCCTCACATCGGTGTAATTATTTTTTCATCCCCACCATACTTGGATGGTTATTATGATGGAAATAATATATATATATATAAGGTAATTATGGAATGATATTTATTCTATATAATTAATATATCATTAATTTCCCTATACATTCTATATTAACAGAAGAATATTGTTTCTTGTGCATACATATGACCTACATATCCATTAAGTGATCATACCCATATTCTATATCCAACAGTAAAGAATCATTCTAAAAATGAATATTAGTAATAAATATGATATCTATAACCTTAATACCATTATTTATATGATTTTACTATATCCTATGATTAATAATAGATAATATATGACAGAACACACATAAGAAAATGAAATAGTTAATACACAAAACAAGGGTAACAAAAAAATTTTATTAACAAATAGGAGAAAAGATGATATTAAAGGATCATATATGACATGAGAAAATTCATTATAGTTCTTGTATAAATTATTAAATTCATTATAGAATTATGTCTGTTCTAAATCACATTCAACTAATGTTAATTTCAAGTTAAGGTATTTTCATATCACAATTACATTCGTGGTATATTGGTCTTATTTAAAACTTTTAAATTTATGTGGTCTATATACTACCTCTTTGATATATTATATCACAAATATATTTTTCTTCATCATTTTTAAATATTCATTTTAATTTATATATATAATTCAACTTACGATTGATAAGATACACTCGTATGGAGGGTCCATTTCAAAATCCTCTACTTATTTGTGATTTGTTATGTATAAATTTATAAATATATAAATTCCCTAACCATGTTTTCTTGATTTTTCTTAATTTTATTTACTATCCAAGACATATTGTTTAGATTCATTCTTTCCCCTTTGAAGTTTTTTTAAAAAACATTTAACATGAATTTTATTGTAATTTTACAAAAAGTTATTTTATGGTTTTTATTACAATAGTGCTGAAATATTGTTTTATATCATATAAAAAATGAACAAAATTTTCCATCTTTATAAAGCCTTAGTTACTTAATTATTCATGAAATATATTAAAATTATATTTTTAAAGAAAAATATTTTTTAATTTAAAGAACATTTTATATATTTTAAAATTTATTGTCAAAATAAAAATGCACATTTTCCTTAAGAGACATTACAATAATACCAATAAATTATTTTCATCTACATAAATATAATGTTTTTAATCATACATTGAGTATTCACTATAAAGATACAATTATTCATATAATATGGATGGTTTATGATGTTTTTTATTGGTAAAGTTATTAATACTTTAAATGTTTCATTCCATACGAATGTTTATATTGACTATGTTCCACCCCTTTTATACAAGGTATGGATATTACCTTACTTTGTATCTAATATTAACCCTTTATTATGTATTATTTTTCCATTGGATATGATTAAGTGTTTTTTGATTTATTTTTAGTGATATATGAAGGGATATAATTGAATTTCGAAATAAAATTATGGATGCGTTTTTAATGTTATTCCAATTTATAAGATGTATCTATATTAACAATAACACTAAACATTTCAATCCATTCCAATTATCCTAATTGTGTATTTTTTTAATTTAATAATTAGGCATTGTCTCTAGGATACTAGGTTCATTTTCCTTGGAGAATGTTTTTTGAAAAACATATTTCTTAAAAACTCAATGTGTAATATTCTATCTCTATTTTTACTTTCTCCATAAATTTTTCATTAATTAGATAAAAAAATTATGTATAATTCTTCCACATCATATATTCATGTTCTAATGAATCTTCCTCAAGTTAGTTATTTCACCACAAAAATATTAACTAGGTGTGTGGTTTGTTTCATATATATTTCTCTCTATGATCCCATATGAAAAACAATTTTTTCATAAGAAATATCATGATACAGGGGAATGAAATATGAGTTCACCACATGAAAATGATCACTAATGTTCTTTTTTAGGGGAGATAAATGAATCTCATCATGAACTTCAGAGAGTTTTAGAGGAAGCACCAAATGATAATCTACCATTATTACTAAATATATCATATATAAGTGGAAAATATTCCTACATATAATATATTCATTGTTACTAAATATAAAAAACGTATTATATAGGGATATTTATAGAATAAAATTTTCCACAAAATTGTACTTTAAATCTCAATGAATATTTTCAGTATAAATTATTTATCAATGTTATGCTTCAATTATGTTTTGATATATGGATATAACATTATCATGTGTTTATTCAGATTATTCAAGCCCCAATACAATTATTTCTCCAACAATATTGAAACACATTGAAATTTTCCTCTTCTTTCCATAGAGATCTTCATAAGGGTATAATTTTATTCCTGAGTGAAAGCTATTGTTGTATGAAAACTTCACTATTGGAAGGTGTTGATCCCAACCGCATTTCAAATCCAAATAACATGATATCAATATATTCTCTAGGATTTTAATGATTCTTTATATATAACGAATAATTTTATGTTTGATAAAAAATGTAGAAACATAGATTTTAATCTAGATACCACTGAATACATAAACTGAACATCGAGGTAAAATTGAAATACCAATCAGATACAATAGAATATGGTACTCCCATAAACCATACATCTTCATTAATGTACATCCTCACAAGATGGCATAGGGGGATAAATTCGCTAATAGTGAAATAATGGGCTGATTTTGTAAGGTGATCAACTATAACCCATATAACATTATTCCCATTATATGTTTTGGGGATTATGTTTCCAAAATCCTTGATGATATTTTCCCACTTTTAATATGGTATAGGTAATGGTGATAACATACCCTTTTTATTTTTTCTCTTATCCTAAACTTTCTGACATTCCATGAATGGAGATTCAAACACCGTAATATATCTCCTTATTCTAGTGCACAAAAAATACTTCATTAGATCTCTATACATGATTTCTCTTCCGGTATGAATGTTGAATAAAGAGCTATGAGATTCCTCTAACAAATACTTCTTCCAATATAGTATATAATTAACTCATACATGGTTCCTAAACCAAATCTTTCCATAATAATCATGGTTGAAATCAGGAACATTTTTTACCATAATCTGACACTCTTGATCATCATTATGTAATGATTTAATATCAAAATGGATATATTATTGAAAAGTTAATAGAAAATGATAATATATATCACCTTAGTTCAATATTTCATGATCTCACATTTGAAATTCCATAAATATTTTTTATTTTGTGATTTTCAAAATATTTAATCTTGCATTATCCAAGTAAATGAACTCTTTTCCCACTATCTTCATATTCCTAGGTTGGAAATGTATTAAGAGGTCATTATCATAAATCATATCCAATAGTATATTTTGAAATTATATGATTATTTCTAAATGAATATATAATTTAACCTTTTATAATCAATATATACATAACATTTATTCTTAATGATAACTCTATCATAGAGTTAATGAAACCGAACTGAAGAAAGCTCAAATCCATAAGCTGGTAAATTTTTCTCATGAACCTTTAGTTTTCTCTAGGAGTAAGATATGACCATATAATTATATAAAATGAAAAATTGTAATAACTGTAGTAATTCATCTCTATATATTATATAACCTTGTCCACTACAGGGTAATGTAATCATAGGTTCAATGGAAAAAATTTTCTTTAGTTCCAGGAAATTTTCCTCAAAGTAAAATATGTAGATTTAATTTTCTCCCTTACGAGTTAACATGGTGAGTGGATTAGAGATTCTTTTGAAATTTTCTACATACCTTCGATAATATACTAGCAAACCAGGGAAACATCATATCTTAGTAACATTTTTTTGTCTAGGCTAATGATTAATAACCTCAATCATTAATGGATAAAACTTTGTACCCTCTCTTCATATTATATGAACCAAAATTTGAAACCATTTGTTTCCAAATGAACACTTTGTAAATTTCTCAAATATGTTATCCTTACATACGGTCTTCAACACAATTATCAATGGATATTAATTATTTTCCATTATACTTTAATATATAATAATAACTTCCATAATTACTAAAAAAACTAATAAATCTATTCAACAAAGATTTTATTCATTATATATATGATTATAGTAGGGAAATTAATAAGACTAAATTTGATATCTATACATTTACAGTGCTTATACCTTGTATATAATTTCATCTTAAGTATTCCCTCTTTACTGACCCTCATTTGATCATATATAAAATAATGTTTAAACATGGAGAATTACTGATCTCCGTGACGTTCATAAAAAAAATCATTAAAATGGGGTAGATGATACTTCTTCTTGACTGTGATCTTGTTCAACTTCCCTTAATCAATGAACATTCCCATAAATGCATATATTTTTATTAAACAACACCTAAACCCGAAAGGACACAAATGGATGAATAAATACCTCTTTAAGATTCATCTAGAGTTTCTTATAAAATTTTTTCAACTCAATCAGATTTATTCTAGAGGTAATATTCGAAATATGTGTAGCACTGAGTATGAGTTCTATTTAAAACTCAAATTCATGATTTAGTAGAGTACTAGGAAATGTTTTTTGAACAAAAAAAATTGCACAATAGGTATGTCATTAATGATTATACTATCTCAAACTATATGAGATAAACACCCATTTTGAATAGAAACCTATACCCATAATATATATTTGATTACAATAAATGTTAATAATCTTTGACGCACAAATATACAATCGTTTTTTGGTTTGGAATATAAAATGTGACTTCCCATGGAAACTAAATTGGGATTTACTTATAGAATCCATTCCATACCCATGTCACTATCATATTAGCTACTATCAAGAACACCAATATTATTAAGAAACACATTCTCACATACTTAAACAATAGAATAATCATATACCTGAAATGAAATAATCATACCATTTGGGTATTTCACTACAAATTCAATATATAATCATTGTGGGTTTGAATTAGCATTTCATGAGACATTTCAAGATCTAAATTAATTAAATCCAAAATGATAAAATAGGGTACTTTGTTATTTTATTTTACGAATTACCCCATCAAAATTTTAATTATATCCCCAATCCTTAGTAAAACTATAACACCCCACCCTCAACATTGGCTTGAGATAAAGTGGAGGTGCCACTTGGTCTTAAGTGACGTTGCCAATTTTCCTTAGGATAGGAATAAATTCATAACTACTCACCAATAGTTGGGGAATTAGATTACCTTAAAATAAAAATAACCAAAAAAGTGACTTAATCATAACCACAACTTGTTGCATGTAAATAATGTTAACCAATGCAAAAATACACAAAAGACCGGCACAAAAAAACCATAATAATCCATAATCAATGTACCAAGATGAAGAGTAAAAAATAAAACCCAATAATGATATGAAATAACACTATATCTCTACAACCATCTCCATTATCCAAGAACCACAAGACCGCCCAGCATCACGATGCACCCCTCAAGAATTGAGATTTCTTACCTTTACCTATTTCTTAGAATACGACATATGCGAAAGCACTGAAGTTAAAATACATGAGGTGAGTAATAATACTCTCTAGGTTTTCCTCAAATAACTTCCCGAAACATTCAAATAGGTTAAAATAGGTTATTAAAAGTTAAATAAAAAAATTTATATCAAACCATTAAAAACGAAATATTTTTTATCCAGCCAAAAACACTCTTACCAAAAAAAATTTACCCAATTCAACACAATTCCAAGGATATAATCCAAACATGTAATTAACAGTCCCCAACACATATTGGCACACTAAATTCATCTTGAATGTATAAAAACATAACACAAATATATCCAAAAACCAAACAAAAGAACTAGCTGTTCATTTATGGTGTAACTTCATATCCATTACCCATCCTATTTTAATAATGGTAGTTCATGAGCACTGGACAGTGGTACTTCACAACCATGAATCATCCCATCCAACCCATTATTAATTTATTAAACCAGAAAAAATTCCACTAATAAATTTCCAATATAAAAAATCATTTAATAAAATCATTTTTTTCAACACAATCAACAACCATTTTAATAAAGACAACATTTAATAAAAATTCCACTAAACAACATTCATGTCAAATATCATTTCAATAAAAAATATTTTTCTTGAAATTTTTTTTATAAAACCATTTCCAAAATATCTATCATGCCAGTAATTTTAAAAATATTATTTCCATATCTAACATCAATTACATGACACCACAATAACATATTTTCCAAAACATACAAAGCATCACAAAATGGGTGTCAAACAGGATTTGAACATCACATACATAATAAATTTGAAGTAAAAACCATTAATTTGGAATTAAATATTTAATTTTATATCAAAATTTATAATATATAGAATCAAACTAACTTAGGGTTGGGGGAAAATACACCAATGCATAGCCGCAAAACCAATTCGGGAGAATTCTCCACAACATCACCCAATATCTCTTCCACTGACCTAAAAAATCCAAATTTTCATAATTTTAAGAAACAAAAAACCAAATATCTACATGTTTCATAGGTTTATATTGAAATAATAGAGATAAGAGGAACTATATTTTTAGAAATATATAAAACCACCAAGAGAGGAGACTTACTCGAGAAAAACCACCTTCAAATTAAAAATGCCTTCGATTTTCATCTAAGACGAGGGGGAGTGGTTTCAAATACCTTGAGGAAGGGAAATCCTATGTTTGGGTCATATGGTAGGAGAAATTTGTGTTTTAGGGTAAATACTAATCCAATAATTTTTAAAAAAACCCTCATTTTTAAAGCCTTATATGGTAAACTCACATGATTAGAGAGACCATGTGAAAATCATGCCACTGCAACTGTCTGAGGGGGTGCCCCACATGGTTCGTTTTAATGGTTAGAGAAACAATGTTCCAACCAAGAAAATAAAAATATCTCAAGTCAAACATCTTTCCTATTATGGCCACATAGTTTTTAAACATTGATCCTTAACCGTGCACCAACCCTTTTGCCTCTGCCTCACTATGCATAGTTACCTGAGCTTGTTGTATAGTTTCCACTAAACGTTATCAAATCGTGCACCCTCAAAAAAGAATCAAACCATACCAAAACCATTAAAAACTCTTAAAAACATTACCCAAACACATTACATATATAAAAGTTCACAAACAAGGGCTACATATCCCAAACCAGGGGTACTAAAAAATAATTAACTTGACCATCCTGTATCATTGATCAAAGTGATCAATCATGAAAAATTATTTATAATATTTATAAATCATTAGACATTATATTAAATCTATTATAACATATTTTTATCCTAATTCATTTATGGTCACCATAAAAAAAATAAGTCAGGGTGGTTTATACAGTGTTCATGAAATTTTAAACCATATCCCCCAAGAGTGTCAAACATGGTGTGGAACATGGTCTATTATTTTGAACTAGGTTATGATCGTGTCATGATCAATAACATATTTTCAAGTAATTACCCCATAAACCATTTTCTTTTTATTACCCCTAACTACAAATATGTTAGAGCCACATCAACATTTAATACTCAGAATGGGATTCGATTTCTTGAAAACCACTCGCTCTTTAAT
The DNA here is from genome assembly GCA_963277665.1 of Viscum album. NCBI lineage: Eukaryota > Viridiplantae > Streptophyta > Magnoliopsida > Santalales > Viscaceae > Viscum > Viscum album. The sequence continues at coordinate 1,218,576,695 of OY728131.1, read as the reverse complement.
TCTCCAAAATTAAAGTATATTTTCCAATACCTTAAATTATCACTATAAAAAACCCTAAAGTTATCACTATGATATTGTCATCCAAATTAAAAATTTAAACTAAACTTATCATGTAATACCAACTATCAATAACCACACATTTCATACATTGATTTTATATGCTACTTGATGAATATTTTTTCATCTTACAAGAAGATACAAGTGGTATATAATGTTTTCGTGCCTTTATTAACATTGATACACAATCAAGTAGTTTATTAGTGAAACACATAATATAACACTATCTTATTGAAAACAAGAATACCTATCAAAGATATCACGTATAATAAATTTATTCATAAACATGGGAAGGGATTCATAAGAAAAGGTGAGGTCAAATGCACAATTAGGGAAAACATGATATTTATACAAACAAATATGAGCATAAGGGTTTGAGAACATGAGAATAGCATTTGAAAACTGTACCCTTCATATCATATAAAATAATCATGAAAAATTGCATACATATTTGACAATTATAAATAAATGAAACAATATTAACCATGAAAGTACAATATTCTAATAAGACATTGAATTATTTAATACAAATATGAATTGAAAGTAATTTCATTAGTTATATGGAATAATTTAAAAATATATTATATTTCAATGGTTTCACTCCTAAATCCATCTCATTAGTAAAGGTTAAATCTTTAGAATATCATAGTTGATAAAACCCCTTACTAAACTGGTTTCAATCCCCATTTTAATAATTTTTTATATGATATCAATATTTAACCAATGCATTGGAGATATATATAATCCCAGGACCACAGATCAGAAGATTGAAATCATACATATCTGTTCCACATGTTCATAAAAAAATTTCATATCACAAACTGTGAAAGGGAAATGGGTTTCAAAAACATTTCATCATAGTGCAACCTGTGGAAGGTAAATGAGTTTCAAACTCATTTAATTAATTAATCATTGTAGAACCCTTGTAAAATTAATGGTTTTAATTAAGATATCTTCATCATAAAAATCAAGAATTTAGATTAATAAAAATTATGGAATCAATATATCATATCTTTTTCAATGCTTATAAAAATTATAGTTTGTCTTCTTAGATGGAAAATTATTTTGATAGAACTCATGGAACATTTCTTGATGAAGGTATTCTTTCCCATTAGAAAACAAAATTTATATAATTTAAAATTTTAAATAAAACCTTATGATTTATAATAACCATGAAAACTTGTAAAGGAAGCTTTAAATAATTTATTAGCGATGTTGTAAGAAAACAAAATTCGTTTCATAGATATTAAAACGAATATTCTTTTAGATTTTAGGTGAAATTTCAAAATGGACTTTCTTTGAAAACAATAGGAAGATTTCTATTATGAAATTTTGTAAAAATTTAAAATTGGATAATTTTTTTATTAAAAACAAATTTTAGGATAGAAAAATATTTTTCATATTTTAGAAAGTATTAACACTGAAGAAAAATGATTTTCAACCAAGGAGAGAAGAAAATCCATTATTCATTTAAAACATAATTTTGATCTATTGATAATGTAAATAGAAGAAAATGATAAGAAGAAAAATGAAATTTATGGATATAAATATTAGGTAAGATAATTACTAAGTTTCATGTTAGGTATTTTATAATAGTTTATCATTAGAAACATAATCACAAACAATACAATTAAACTATAAGATTGTAACATAAAACCATTACAATTCCACAACCTCTGATTCATATGACCCTTTAATAAAATAAAATTAAATGGAATTTTATATCATAATAATTATTTTGAGAGGAATAATAAAATTAAATCTTTGGAATTCTATACACTAAAAAAACTAGAGTTAAATGTGGATTGCGTCTCATAGAAATAAAAGTGAGATGTAATTCTGTTACCACTTAGGAATTATTTGAATCATAATCACCATTATACAATAAAATAAAATGAAATATTAAATAAAATTTAAATTATTTTGTTTCTAATATGATATTTCAATGGGGTTTTAAAAATCCTCATAAAATAAGATAGATGTATAACATTCCATAGGTTATATGGAAGACAATTTGAAAGAGAAACCCTTAATATAAATCTAGATATTTTTTTGACATTCAAACCTTTTGTATACTAAATTTAGGATAATTCTAAATATAATAATGAATGATAATAATACGTATCATATCATATGTTTTTAACCTATAAAATTTTATCAATAATTTATTAAAAATTATTTTTTGAAATCACTCTTCTGGGTGATAAATATTTCATTTTTAATATATGTTTTTTCAGTGGTTTGGGACCATGAAATTTGAATATGGTTTCATAATATCAAGAAATATATTAGTTATAAAAGTATAATATATCTATTAATTATGTAAATATTTAGGGTCATATATAAAATTTAGAGGGAGGAAAATGGATTACACCATTCATGGAGGCAGTATGTCGTACATCCGTATGAACGTTGTTTCCATTTTCATGATGAATGAAATGAAATAATGTTAATAATTAAATCACCTTTAAATAATTATTTTAATAAACTATATATCATATATATCCATTAAAAACTTCCTTACTATAATCTATGTCAAAATAAATTGAAAAATGTATCACATCGGTTTATGGTGTCAGTATTTCACACGTATTCATTAGTGATATCATCGTTCCCAAATAGATTGTAAGGTAATAAGTTATATGTGATAATATAATAAAATATTTATAATTATTTAAAAAACAATATATATATATATATAATCTCTAAATACATCATTATATCAACTTGTGAGAGGCGATGATAGAAAAAGTATTATATTTGTTCGTGAGGCGGTAATCCATTGTACACACGACCGACAGTTTCATTTCAAACATGATGGAAGAAGATATGGGTATAGGTTCTTAAAGAAAATATTAAAATGTTATTAAATGGGATATATAGATTTTTTTATCTTTTAATATTTTAAGAATATTTTAAGGAGGGTGAAGAAGAAATATAATGAAATAATATGTTAAGGATTATACCTCTTCTTAGGAGAACCTATTTAGGTTTACACATAAAACCAAATAAAAAGGGACTAACAATCCGAAAAAGGACTCTATGATGTGGGTATGGAAGTAAAGATGGTATCTTGGAAGGTATTATTTTGACATAAAAGGATTTCGAGGGGTCGAGTGGAGAGATGTGGGGGGTATACTATTATAACTTGGGGAGGGGACCTTTGAAAATTTCATGGAAATTTCCCAAAAGAATACAATTTGATATAGTCATCACAAATATTAGGATAGGAAAAAATGTTAAAATAAAATTTTAGATGGGTTAGGGTTTTAATTTGGCCAAAATATTGTATTTATAAAATTTTATTGGAAATATTACTCTAATATTTTGGTTAAACCCCCAATAAACCAGTTTTTTTATGATCCAAAACAATTAATTTTGTACTATTTTACTATTCATGATTAATAAACATTAAGTTAACCATTTTATATAATATTTATTACAATAATTTAAAATATGGATTATATTTTAACCAACTAAATTCAAATGTGTAAATGATTTTAATTTAAAACTAATACTGCAATTATGATGAAAAAAGTAGTTTTATAAAGAAAAGTTATTATAAGTATAAAAGTTTCCATATCATAATTCAACATGAAATTTATTAAAAAGACCAAAATTAGATTAATAATAATTAAATTGAAAGATATTTTCTATTACAAAATCAAAAAAATTAAATTTAAAAATTTAAATGCTTCAAACGAAAAGGTTGTTTTTAATAGAAATCATCATTTTCCAATATCCATATAAAATAGACTTTTTAGAAAATTATCCTAAATAAACTATATAATAATTTTTAAATTATGATTCAAATAATAAAGATATTTTTTAAAATATGTTATAAAATTTTAATAAATGAATAATATTATTTTATCAAAAAAATAGTAAATTCATTTTTGTAGAAAAATATTTATTTGATAAATATATTGACATTAATATAAAATAATTATTATTTATTGAAAATAATTATAAATTTTGTAAAAAATTTTATATTCATATTTATTTATCAATATTTTAAATATATTTAATAATGTTCATAATTGAATAAAAATATTATTAAAATGTTGTGGTTAGTTAATAATCAATGCGGCATATAATGAAAGGTAATAAAAAAATTGTTCTTATTTGAAAAAAATATATTTAAAAAAATCTCACCGTGTTACAACAATGATAGTACATTAATGGGGTATTTTTAAGAAAATATTTGTGGTGGTGGTCTCTATAAGTTTTAAATTCTCATGAAAATGGTTTTACTGGAGTTTCAGTTTATAAATCTTTACTTGTGATTTTGTATTGGAGAAGCTTAGTGATAAAATCTCTCTTGGATTCTCTAAAAAATGATCCTCATGATGTATGGTCTCACTGGATGAGGCCTTAACTCATGCCTTCTATATAAATTATCTTTTATTATAATTCTAAACATGTACTAATAATAGCTTTCATGGTATGACAACTATATTACTAGAGATCATGATACTTAATGGTGTTTATTCTCAATTGTAAAAACATGGATATATTTCCTAATTTTCCAAAATAATAGTGAAGTATAGAGAATTAGTTATATATATATATTATATAAATATCCATGCAATGTGTGAGCTAGATAACATGAAAATCCCTTGGGTATGTAGACCTGGTCACAAAATGCCACCAAACGTGTTGTCTTGATCGTGCGAAGGCCTTTAATAATTATATACATTTATATATTAAAATATATATAAATAGCTTATAAAATATATATTTTTTGATGTAAATTTGATTTTTAAAATTATAGGCCGTTTTATTTTCAACCATTTAGAAATATCACCCCAAATATTTTATTTCGTACACTAAAATATATGAGGGTACTTATATTTCATTACTTATTCTAGTTTCCATATTTCCTAGTCAATATTATTATTCCACTTTAATACATGAAAAGTGTATAAAACCCTAGATATATATATATTTAAATATTCCTCCTTGTAATATACATATTTACTGTAAGGTAATATAGATGATAACAACCAACACCACCTTCTGATCAATTCAGAACATAATATGTTTATATTATTACCGATAAGTTAAAAATCTAACTTATAAATATATTTATTGATTTAAAATTAATTTTAAATATTTAGTTCATTTTATGAAATTGAGTCTAAAAGTTTTTTTATCTCCTATAAATTAATATAATTAATTTACATTAATTTGTGGATTCATCGTGGTAGTAGAAGATAATGATTGATTTTTTTCATTTATCTAAAAAAATTAGTTTTATATAAAAATATATTTTCATTAAAATGTGAAATTTATCAATATAGATGAAATTAATATCATTTTATTGATAAAATATTTATTTAGGTAATAATGTTATTCATTTTAATGATATATTTTTTAAATTTATAAAACCTATGTGTTACCTTATAAAAGATATGTAATATTTTATTTCTAATAAAATACTATTTTTTCTTAATTAAGATAAAAATTAATATGGTCAATTTTATTTGAAGATATTTTAAATCCATATAAATTTTAACTATTTCCAAATTAAGAATTTTTTTCTAGAATATAAAAAAATTTCATAATCTTTTGGCACACTTATATTTTATGATTTAAATGAGTGTTTTCAATGAAACTATTTTTACACTACATGTGAGAAAATACTAAAATAAATTTCTAAAAATCATAAATATATAATTTTATAAAAATAATCAAATACTAATTTTTTTTAAATTATCAATTCGGCTCAATTTTAAATTTTTCTATTAAAATTAGATTCCATGTATAAAATTTGAGCTACCTTGGTATGCATAAATTAGGGTTCAAGAGGTTTAATATAGTTAAATTGGTTATGATTTTTCAAAAAAACAAAAAATGTATTCGAAAGTTGGAAGAATATCATAATTACTTTTTTCCCAACACCTTTATTTTTCTTTTATAGATCATTTACAATTTAAAAATGGAGTGATGTTATTTAGAACTAATATGTTTTTATAAAAGACCCATATTCATCACTTATAGAAGGAGGCCACCACCTTCCCATTTACTGAGCCACTAAAATTCAATAGATCAAAAAATATTCATCCTAGTATTGCTTAAATAGACTAACAAATCCATTAAATCCTTAGTCTAAAAACAAAGATGATGTGCTTTATGGAGTTATCAAATGCAGAACATTCAACAGTGTTTCAATACTCTCAAATTAATTTTATAAGTTACTTTATTTTCTACACCCAAAAATTCCCTTCTATCCATGATGTTATGATATCCCATTTATTTATAATGATATAAATTTCTATTATAATAGAGGAATATCAATTTTATACATTCCTATAAATGAAATATTAGAGAAAAACAGAAATTTTGTCATCTATTTGTGTGGACTAACACCTCTATGAAAGAAATGTTTGATTTTCTGTAACTCACTTAATAAATTTATTTAGAATAATTTTCCAATAAATGATTCTATGAAAAGATAACATATGACAATATATAATTAATAGACATAATAAATTATTATACAAACATTAACCACCTTAGATGGACATTTCAAGACACCATTATTAGTTTATATCTTTTTCGGTTATACATTGAATATTCAAAAGTATTTTAATAAAGGAATGATAATGGATATGAAATAAAACAAATATAGATATTGGAAAATTATTTTACAACATATTTTACCATGATCTAAAAACAAAAGTGTTATGAGGAAATTAATTGAACAACATTGAGTAATCAATGTAATTAAAAACAATATTTAAAAAAACAGGATATTATTAAATAACATAGAAAAATAAATATAGGTGAATAATGTTATTGGGTTCATATATAATGCAATTAATTTAATTAGTCATGATGTTAAGTTCATGTTTATAGAGATTTAATACATGAGGAAAGATATCTTCCATAACACCATTGCTACCATTTCATTACACTTTATCTTTCTTTTTATCCCTATTTAGTAAATCATCTTCTCGTGAACTAATTTTTTTAGTATATAATTATTTTAAATATATTCTTAGTTAATTAAAATTTTAATTTCTATAATTATTTTTGTTTTTTGTTCCCTTTTAAATTATCTCTCTCAAGAAAACTCAATTTAAGTAAACTATCCTATTTGTTGTATAATATCAGAAATAACCCCTATAATGTATTTTATAACAATAAATGTAACACCCCAATATATTGTGAATTATTTTTTATTGAATTAATTTAATCTATTTTTTTCTTTTACATTTCTTGAAACACTGAATATAGATTGTGTATAATTAAATATCCAAGTTATTAGTGCTTTTTATTCTACATCAAGTTAATATTTCACTATACAAAACACTTATATTATCATGTGGTATATACAACACTATTTTTTTCTTATGTTATGCACAATTCTGAATTATTTTGATTGTTTATGTTACATGCAGGGCTGAGTTTTATAAAATTTAATAGAGAACATATTTTAAAACTAACTTTTGAATCGTTTATAATATTTAATATATTTTTTTTTATTCATAAGGCCAAAATTATATTGGGGTAAATTTTTTGTATTTTTTTGTGGAATACCATTTTTTGATGAATAGTGAAAATAATAAATTTTTGTTATAGAATGCATTTTATTTTAAATAATTTTAAATGATAAATTATATTTAAAATTAGTTTTTAAAGTCACAATAGATAAATTATAAATTTATACATCTAATTTAGGTAAATGTAAATATTTATTTTAAATTTATTTATAAAATTTTTTGGATCTTTTGAACATTTTTACTCGAAAAGACCGCTTTCTCGACATGTCTATGAGATAAAATTTAAATATAATTTATCCAAATATATATACTGAATTCAGAAAAATGGACATACATGATCATAATCAGTATTATATTTATATTTGAATATGATCAACATAATTTTTTATTAAAAAAATTAGTGAATGTGATTAAATTTATTCATAGATATGAAGGTAAAATTAAGTTTAACAAGGGACTAAACCTTAAACACAAGGTACAAAATGACGTAGAGCCATTTCAAAAATACCTTGGATGCCCATATTTTGACTATATACGTTTATGGTTCTTGTTTTATGAGTTATTGGGATACTATTCAGTAAATGTTTTGAATTTCATAATTTACATAATGGAAAAGGCAATAAATGTACTTTACCTACCTTTAAGAGTTAAAAAATATTGAGATATAGAAAAACATATTTTCAATTATACCTTTCCATTTGAAAAATTAATGAGTTATTTATATCATAAAATTTTATCATGATTTTTTGTAGAATAATTATTTACATTAAATTATTAGCAAACTCTAACACATGGATTATTTACGTAATAATAAAATAAAATAAATGATTCTAGAAACATTAAAAGTTATGTTAATTTATTAAATTATTCTGGTCTATTTATTTTTTAGATTAATATATCATGTTACATATTTGGAACCTTACTATAAATTAATTCCTATAATGTTTTCATACTTTTAAATAAAAAATTAATAAAAAATTTCAAAATCAAAATTATTTTTATTTTAAAATAAATTCTATTTTATTAAATGATTTAAAATTAATAAGAATTATAAAATATTCCAAGTGACATTTATGTTTTAATGAATATAAATTATGAACTATTAATGCACTAAATTATATTTTATAATACATATATAGACCCCTAAATTGTAAAAACATTATTAGCACATTTTGGGCCAAACTAGTGTTTTTGTGCGTTACATGCACTTATTTTAAAACTAATTTCTAACACAATGATATTTTTATTTTGGTTTATAGATATAATATTTATAATTAAATGGAACTATACATTATAATAAATATATCCCTTATTATTCTCTATATTTAAAATACATATAATGGAAAACTAGATTCATAAATGAAAAAACAAAATAAAAAATATAATGAAATAGAAATACTAAAGATACAAATAAAGAAAAAATTATTCTCGTTTTTGGATATTTTTTTCAAACATAATTTCTCATAAAAACATTATTTTTTTTTTAATCACATGAGGTAAATTAGACTACCCATTAGTGATTACCTTTTGGTATTAACAGGGATGCCTATTTTCACCCAAAATAAAATGAAATTCAATCTTACTGTTCCTCACACCTCTCAGGCCACATTAGCTCATCCCAACTAAGAAAAAAAAGTCTCCCAAGGTCCCTCACTTTCTCTTATAATATAAACTTTAAGAATAAATCAATACATGTATCCCCTTTGGTGTAATCAAAGAGAAGTTACCCAAATAAGAGGTAACATCATTCCTCAAGCTGTTATATTTTAATATCAATCTCCGTCACTTGGGTTATAACTTTTCCTTGATTACATAATAAGATTAGATTGATAAATAAATATATAATTTTTTTAATTAGGTTCTACAAATACATAGAAACACATTTATATCTAATGGGTAATGAACTAATGATATTTTTTTGTAAGGGGAACTACTGCCTTACAAAATGATTTTGTTCGTTTTTTCTTTACCACCTCTCATAGTTGAGAATTATGTTAACACTCTATTTTTATATTATATATATATATATATATGATATTTATGATTTATTTATACATATTTATTCATTATATAAACCCTACCTTTATACTAGTCATTTTTTTCACATACAATAACTTCATCTGTGGAAATGTGGACGACCTCCTCCTTAAAACGATGTTATTCGTTCACATTTTAGGTAGAATTTATTAATGATGGATTAAGTAGACGTATGTATCTGTTATTGCATTATAATTCTACTATAATGGTTATATATATATATATTTATTTACAAATATTTCATTTACTACGATTAATTAAATACGACAACCAAATGAAAGTAGCATTCATGCGTACGTACGTCCTACAGTCCCCATGAATGTTGTATTCCGTTTTATATATCAATACATTATAGATTAATATAAATATGTATACACTGAATATATATGCTATATAAATAAATTTTAATGTTATCAAAATAATTAAGTCGTGATCTAATTATGTTTTTCAAAACTGATAAGTAAAAACACATATGATAAACAAAACATTTATTACCCTAAAAATGACTTTGATAAAGAATAGTTAATGAATAGGTAATATAATTTCATAATTTAATCATATATGGTATTATATATATTAATATGGGTTTTTTTGAAGATATATAATAAAATTATGCTTGTTACATAATATTTTTTAATATTTACGAATAAAGTCAAGACCTTAGGTAAGGGAATTTCATCTCACTTTTTAGTTCCGTGGGATATATACCGTAATGAAAAGACATTTTTTTGTGTTGTGTGTATACCTCCCTGTATGTATTATGTTATTCATATAAATATATTTAAGGTTAATTTCATAAAAAATAATATTTTTTTAATGGGGTTTGTGTTTCCAATGATACCATGTCAGAAAAGTAATTTTGTCACAATTTTCCTTCTTTAAGACACATTCAATGTTATCAACCAATATTTTTCTATGAGGTGTATACACTGACATTGAAATGTTATATCATGAATAATATTATTTTCATGATATGTTAAGAATAAATTAATTTTATTATTTTTTTGTAATATCATTCAATGTTACCAAAATTTGAATTCTTTATACCGAATAACTTATTATTAACTAAGATTATTTATTAATATGATTCCATTGATAAAATATCTAGATCCGTCTCTCAATATCTCTTAGAAAGTTTCATACCATATGGTTATTAATATTATATCCATCTAATTTTATCATTTTCCCACTCTTTTATACTTAATATTATTTAGAAAATGTTTTTATGAAAACATGAAATGATTTTTTCATTCGATCAGAAATCTATGTACATTCCAAACCATGTTTTTTTAACACGGGTTTAAATAATGTTTTAATATTATCCTATTAAATTTAAAGTTAATTTTAATCATGTATCAATTTTTAAAAAAATGGGTCTAAAAGGAATATTCATACCTTTTTTGATGAAGGAACTTTTCTAAACATTGATGGTGAAAAAGTAATGTTTAGAATATATGAACCTACAATATTATGATCACAAATGATTTTGACCCGCTGGTGTTCACGTGATCCCAGACCAACTCTTTTTCAATGAAAGAATGTCGTCAAATTTTTCTTACCAACAAAATCCATGATTCTTATGGAGGGTTCCTTTGGTGCATTGAAATCCTCTCCATGTTTAACTTTCTCATATAGAGGCTCCGTAATCATGCGCTCTCTACAGATGAATAGGTGCATCGAAGAAGAATTTCTTTTACCTCCAAATTCTTTTTTTGTAGAAAACCTTTGGAGGAGATGAAGATGAGCTTATTATTTAAGGGAGAATGGGTGAAATGTATCTGGAACATTTTTAGTGACTTTGCGGGGCGCGATGTACATGGCCTCTCTAGGGACGCCTTCCTCTAGGCTAGGTTCTTCAGATCATCAGACTATGTGCTAGAGCAAAGGGCACGTTCCATGGTGTTTGCTTCCAGCTACTTGATTTTATGGGATATCCATAATAAGGACAGGAATGAGGGACATTTTAGCTCCAATACATCATTGAGGGTCAGGGTGAAGTCCCTGGTGAGGGAGCTTTCGTTGATGCCCAAGAATTGTGTGTTGGCCCCTTCCCTCTGGGGCATTACGGAAAGTAGCAGGATTCTATTTCCATCTCCATGGGTGTCTTCTCCAGGTAATTTGGTTCAATGGAACCCTCCTAGATCAAGAATCCAACTGAAAGTCGATTTCTCATATATGAAAAACTGTATAAGGGGTGGGGGTGTGGTTCGCAATCCGCAAGGATCTGTTGTCTCGAACTTTAGTTGGTGGTTCAGTCCAGGTAATTCCCCCAGGGATGAGGGGACTTCTCTTCTCACGGGGCATGAGTTGTTTCGTTCCCATGAATTCCTTATTCACCACATTGAAATAGACTCCATGACAATCCTCAGATATATTCAAGGAATCTATATCACTCCATGTACTATCACATACCTAATACAGAATTGCAAAATGATTCTTGATTATGGGGCTAGTCTTAATCACATGTAGAGAGAAGGAAATAAAGTTACAGACATCCTGAAATCATGGGATTTTCCTACCTACCCCCATATTATTTTTAGTAGTATTGGATCTCCCCCCCCCCCCGATTGTGTCAGCCTGGTTCATGCTGACGCTTTTGGCTTGCATTATCTTAGAAATCCTAGACTCTTTTTGGGCCATGGACCCCTTTTATCCTTTAATAAAAATTCTCAATGTTGGATATAATATATGCACCTATTAAAAATTCTTCAATGTTGTACATTTACATGGTTAATTTTTTAAATATTTTTTTTCCAAATTTTCAAGAAATTTTGTTGATTTTACTATTATATTCAATGAAAAATAATTTTAATCTCTTTAATGTTTTAGAAGTGTTTTAAATGGGTTTCAATGATTAATTTATGTGTTTTCAAAATGTCATTTTCAATGAAAATGATTTTAATTATTCTAAATATTTTTTAATGTTTTCAAATTATTTTCAAAGAAATATGATTTCAAAATGTAATGAGGATTATTTATATGCTTTCATGTATATTTTTAAGGAAAATAATCTTCAAAATGATTTATGATTTAAAAGGGGGTTTTAAAGTTTGAAGGATATATTCCACTAGAAATGATTTAAATTTTTTTCTTGATTTTTTATATGTTTACAATGTCTTTTCATGGAAATGGATTTATAAATCATAATATGTTTTAAAAAGTGATTTAAATAAAATTATACTCCATGAGTTATTTTAAAATCATTATCCACCTAAAATGAAATCCTTGGTCATAGTTTATTATTTACTATCTATACGATCCAATGATACCATTCATAATATTAATCTTAATGCACTATGTTTCGATGGAATTCTGTTTATGAATCTTGTTTCCCCTCAATGGGATAAACTATGATAAATTATTTTGAAACCCTCTTCCTTTCACGTGTTATTATAGAAGAAAAATATTACGAAACCTATATATTTTACATAGTCCATGATATGATAAAATGATTTTGATACTAATTTCATTACATGGGTTATGATATGATGTTTATAAAACCCATATATTTTACGAGTCCAGATATAATGAATTGTTTTATTATCTTACGGAACATGTATGGATGATTTAATTTTTTGATAGGGGAACTATATTTTACTCCAATAAACTAGGTAATGATAAGTGGTCTATGAGCTCAATGTTTACATTAGTTTTTGGCTAGTCCAAAAAACAAGAGGGTCGACAGGTTGTATCCCAAGCTTGAAAATAATATTGTACATATGTTATAGACCAAGACCAAAAATAAGAGGATACACATGTTGTTAGCCCAATCACAATTAAGGAATACTGGTTCAATCCCAATCCTGATATGTTATGAAGGTATTGGTAGGTATCCTTCATATTAGATTTTCTATACTTATGTGTATGCCACAAATTCTATTTCAAATTACTAAATTATGATTTCATGAAAAATTTTCATGGTTCCCTTATTATTGACTTATTATGAAGTCCCACTATTTATGCCACAACTCATGTATATGATTTTTGATTTGAATTGTATTATCTACTAATTATATGACCATGTTATCATACCATTATTTCCATGATTATGATTACATATCCCCCAGAGTTACCCTTACCATGCATCCAAGATCACCCCTTTTTATATTTCCCATCCCCATGTATGAATAGATGTATTATTAATGATGTGACTAAAAAGGATTTATATCATGACATACCTAGTTAAAGATAAGGTATCTCACTCATGTACCTATGTTTATGTTTCTACGCTTATAAATGCACTAATCTAATACAGTATTTTGGGGTCTATTTTTGTATTGTTCTATGGATTCTGCAAATATAACATAATGTTAGTGTACGTTATGATTGAGATATTATAGTCCATATTAAAGTGAATTTTATTTATAAATTAAAGACATATATGACTAATATTTTTCATGATTCCTAGGAATATTTATAAGGATATTTTTAGTGATATCACTAAGGATAAGTTTAAGGATTGGGAAATGTACTGGAAAAATTTCCTTGATTTTTGGTAATGGATAAAGAGAGTGGTTTCCATGAAATACATTCTTATATGGATACTAAATGTGTTTGTGGTTATAGAATATATGTACCTATGAGTAACAACATTAACAAGGTGTGTTAGTCCAGACTCAAGCACCATTTAGTATATGACAACATGCCTTACTACACTTTTGGTTTGACACTACTAGGGGATATTCTTTGGGAATTTTTAAACTCTTTATAAACCATCATGAAGGATTTAAATATATATATAATATTTATGACATAGGATAACCTAATGTTTTCATATATTAAGTATGTATGTGTCATGATTTAAACATCTTATAAGTGATTCTTCATGATTATGCGTTTTTTATGATGATTAATGCTTTTTACACTATAACTTCTTATTTTATTCAACCGTGAGGACTAGAAGGAGAATTGTTAAAATTTAATGTTTCAAATGTGGATTTTATGGGAATTAAAAAATCTATTTAATAATTTAAAATCTGTTGTAGATTATTAGGAAGCTGGTATGAGTATTGGTTATACTACTCATTCTAATGAGACTGTGAATGAAATGTGAATTTCATAGGTGGGTCTTTTAGTATTTTTAACATTAAATGTAAAAAGCATGATTATAATGAGGTTTAGTAACATTAAGAAATTATTCACATTTCATATTACAAGAAAGGGGTATTAAGGAATAATATGATGAAGCTTGAGTAATGGTTTAATACTAATGTTGGATGATTGGTGTATTTATTTTTTGTAATTAAAATATTATGTTATATAAATAAAAAAATATATAAGTATTTTAGTATAAGTTTTTCATAAGTAATATAAAATATTTGTTAAATAGTTCTGGTGACATGGAAATTTTATTTAATGGAATGATGACATTTTGATTTAAGAATTGTTACCCTTAAAATGTTCTAAAGGATGAGAAAATTACAATTTATATGGATAAGGATATGATGATTGAGATAATGTGAATTGGATAGAATTTATTTCTCCATAACTGATTATGGTTGTTTATGTTATCTTGGATGGTGTTTACAACTTCTGGATTTAAGGGTCACATCTAGTGATATTTAGAATACGAATGCATGCATGTTTTTTAAAAGGATTTATGGTAATTATTCTTTTTACCATGATTAAATATATTATAGGATGAGGGTATTCCCATGTTTATAATGTTTAAACCTTGAGATATATTAGGCTATATGAGTTATCAATGTTATGAATATTTATAGAACATCGTTCTAATGTTTTGGATTTTAATCTTTTATATGCGTTTTAAGGATGATCACTTATCAAAAGTTTACATTAAATATCATATAAAGATAGAGAGATTAAACTATTATCTCACCAAATAAGGATCTATAAACACTGGATAATAAATTAAATCAAATTTTTGTTAATTATAACTAATAAAAAATGATTTTTTCTATCAGGGATCTCATAAAATGTTATTGATTCTACAATGAAAATTCTCCTTCCTTTTTGGATAAAGAGGTGAAGTTGAAATTAATAAAGAAAAAAAGTTGTGGTTTTAATGAAACCATTAAATTATAACCATTAATGAGAATTAAAAAATAGTAGGAAATGATTTAGAAATAAAATTATGTCCTAATTTCTTAATTTTTATTACACTGATGGCCTTGTAAACCATCATAAATTTGCCTCTTTGAGTGTCTCAACATTCCATTTATCATTAACATATTTCTGATTGATGAGATAAATCAATACCTAAAAATATTCATTATTTCATCCTAAGTATATATTTTCACTGTCCATCGATTCATTACCATGTGGAAATATAATTATGAGTTACTTTGTATATCCTTCATTTTTTCTACGTACCATTTTTAATGGATGATTTAGTAATCATTTTTTAGACGTCGGTTTCTATGAATATAGGTTTAAAGTATAAATAATTAAATAAAATAAAATAATTTATAGTGAAAAATTCATTTTAAGGGGGGTACAATTTAACCACGTGAGATTTTGTAAAAAATTTACAATTAATTTAACATTTATGATATTATTACATTTCATAAAACAATGAATATATCTTGTGTTATATGAAACAACTATGTTTGTCAAGATTTATATTATATACCATGATAAAATTTAACAATATAAAACACTTAAATTGTTTTCTTGTAAATGAAACACTATTTTTTCCTTCTGTTATGCACAATGTTGAATTATTTCAGTAACATGCATTATATGTAAGGTTTATTTTTATTTTATTTTAATAGCACACATATTTTAAAAATAAATTATGAATGATTAATAAATTTTATTTATAAAAAATAATTATTTAAATAATGAACATAAAAATTATGTTCGGTTAATTAGTTGTATATATTTGTAATGTTTTATTTTGGATAAATACTAAAAATTATTGCATCTTAGTAAAGAACATTATTTTCATTTACATCATATATTAGTGTTAAATTATGTTTTAAATATATTTTTAAAGTCACAAAAGAAAAATTATACATATATTAATCAATTTTAGGTCATTTTAATCATTTTAATATTGAATTTATATATAAAAAATTATTGAATATTTGAAAATTTTTACTTTGAAAACCTACTTTCTCACTATGATTGTTAGACTAGCTTTAAATTTAATTTAAAAAAATACTATTAATAGAATTTATAAAACATGTTCACATAATATTATAATCAGTATTATATTTATATTATAATATGGTAAACACGGTTTTGGACTAAAACAATTAGTGAAAGTGATTAAAATTAATTACAATGATTAAGATAAATTTTTTTCTTAATATGGGACTAAACCTTAAAATAAAGGCCTCAAATGACCTAGAAACATTTCTAAAATCCATTAAGATCCCATATTTCTACTATATCCCTTAATGTATCTAATTATACTAGTTATATAGATACTTTAAAATAATATTTTCATCTTTATTAAGTCAGTCAATCAAAAAGACTAAAAATTGACTGCTAAATCATTTAAAATTTATAAAAATTTGAGATATTAAAAAATCAACATATTTTTTGTTATAAATGTTATATTTTTGATAAATGATTTATTTTTATAATAACTAATTATAATTAATATTCATATATGTATTAGTAATATTAAACTCTTAATAGAACCTAGTATATGGATGATATAGTTGATAATTAAATAAAATAAATAATTTTAAAAACATTAAAAGTAAAGTAAATTTAATAATTCGTTATGTTACATAATTTTATTATGAATATAAATTGTTATATATGTGTGATATTAATATATTTTATATCTAATAATGTTTTGATACTTTTAAATTAAAATTAAATAAATAATTGAAATGTTTAAATTAATGTTATTTTATGAAAAATTATATTTTATTAAATAATTTCATATAAAAAATAATACTATAATAATATCAGTAATTTTTAAGTGTTAATAAATTTAAAATATTGTATATTAATTGACCAAATTATATTTTTTTAATTGACATATAGTCCTCTAAATAGTAACAACATTGTTATCCTGGTTTGGGTTAATGCACTGTTTTTGTGCATTACTTGCGCTGATTTTAAAATAAATTCCAAAAAACATAATATTTTTTTCTATAAATTATATTTAATATTTATAATTATATGGGACTGTATTTTCTAATAAATTTCAGTTTTATTATTTATAATTTTAATATAAAATTGGTTGGAAAACTAGTTACCTTAATGAAAACTAGAATGAAAAATATATTGAAAATAGAAGACTAAAGAAAATGACATGAAGTGAATTTAATTTTTTTGGTATAGATTTTTTCTATACATAAATTCATTTTAATCCTTTTTTTCTTTTTTGGAAGAACATTAGGTAAGGGTGGTGTCCCAATAGTGGTTACCATTTTGGTATTTATAGGAATTCCACTCCTCCTCCAAAATAAAAAGGTATCCACTATTCCCCTTACTCACACATTTCAAGAAACTATTTCTCACATAAAATTTACCAAAATAACTTGAAATGATATCTACCTTTATCCTAGAAGCCAAAATTTGGGAATCAATTCCATCCATGGAATCCCTTTTATAAAAACCAGGAGGAGTTACCCATGAAATAGGTAACATCCTTCCTCAAGTTCCTTTGTTTCATTTTTATACACCAACACCTAAATTATTATTATTACATTCTTATATAACATCCCTTATATACTAAATATTTTTGTATTTTTTAATTATATATTTTATACATAAATTTTCACAGACTCCCAAATTGTGTTTTTAATAAAAAACTTCATTTTCACCAAGACAAAACCCAATGTTTCTATGAAAAACATTTTTAATCTATTTTAACAAACATGTATTTGAAATAAATTCAACTTTGAATTTCACAAAAACAACTTCACAATTAAATTCAATAATTTAATTTTCCATCAAATTCCTTCAACTTCATAAAAAACCCAATTTAATTGAATTTAGGTTGTTCTCAATTATTTATCAAATAATTTATCTACAATTAAATTAAATAACTTAATTAAATAAATTCAAAATATTATGTTAATGTATTTAAATTCCAACGAATTCCATAGACACACCCCAATTGAATGGAATTGGGGTTTTTTAAAATTCACACAAAAATCCCGTTTTTCTAAAAAAAACCCCAATTCATTGGAATTGGGTTTTCCCAAAAAAATAATTTAAATATATTTAATCAATACAATGGAGATAAAATGAATTCAAACAATTGAAATTAAACTAATAAAATTAGGGTTTTCCTAAATTGGGCATCGTAATGGAACCACCTACACCATGATCAATAAATATCAAATCACAAAGTCGTGCATGGATAACTCCAATGGAGATTGAAGAAAATAAATAAATGTGTATCAATCCAAATTATAGATCTATAATAGTGGTTATTAGATCCAATAATCATTATTGGGGTCTATATAACCAGAGGGAGGATATGAGAGATTACGAAAGAATGAGAACAGATGAAGGAAACTAACTGTGAAAAGATCTAAAGGCATTCCAAAAGTAACGAATAAATTATAGTATGAATACAAGTGGATAAAAACTCTTATTTGGACCACCAAGTATGGGTGAAATTTTTTCTTAGTCATACCCATTCATTCATGTCATAATGTGGTGTTCAAGAATATTTAATTAAAATTTTGATCATTTTAAAATCCATCATCATGGTTTCCTGGGTAGAGGAACATGATTCAGAAAAGCTATGTGCAAGTCATGTACCTATTTTAAATGGTCTACACAATATCCCATTTTAGGGAACAATGTTTGTAAACCATGTGGAAACTGTGAAAAATCCCTCTTCCTTTGGTTAAACAATTTTATTTTGAAAGGGTACATGGTTTGGGAAAACTGTACAGCTACCATGCACTGACCTATAATTTTCAAAACATTTAATCATCTAACCCAAAAAATCAAAAAAATCAACCCAACCAACGAAATATCAAAATGATGATTCAGGAATACCAAAAAATCTAAATACAATGTTACCAACGTCTCACTATAGAAATGTTTTATCCCAAAAAATCCTTCCAAGAAGCCTCAATGACAAAAATGTGAGGTCAAAACTCTCTCAGTAGTTCCTCAATCTCCCATGTCTCATTATTATAAGAAACATTCTTCCATATAACACAAACTGAAGGTATCATCCTAACTAAAATCACCTTGGTTTTAGAATCACAAATCCCTTCAGGACAATTAGTCATGTATAAATCAGCTTTACCTTCATAATATTGCCAACTCAGAACATGAGATGGATCATATAGATATTTTCATAGTCGAGATACATGGAACATGTCATGAATCAATGTTAGTTATGGAGGAAATTATAAATGTTAAGAAACTTTTCCCACATTTTCAATAACCTCTAAATGTCCCAAAAAATGATGATTAATCTTCATTTTCCACCCAAGTTATCGATGACCCAGCCGAGGTGAATCATTCAAGAACACCTAGTTGAAAACTGAAAATTACAAATGTCCAAGGAAACGATCAATATAAGAATTATTATATCTATGTTCCATCAAAAAAAATTGGTGAATCAACAAAATCTTTTATATCACCCCTCACACCAAACTCTTTCCAACCAAGGATCTTTAACCGATCACTGACCAACATAACCAAGATATGAAAGGACAACCAGATATGGAATCAACAAGAGAAATTATGATTATGGAAAAGTAAATATTGTTATTAGAAAACTCATCGATCCCAAAATTTTCATCCTAGACCCAACTAAAGTCATGAAAAAAAGCATTGATAATATCCCCAAGAATCTATATAGCTCTTTCTTTATGGTCACTTAACTATAGATGGTTTGTCATAATCAAACTAAAGTGAGATCCAAGTGCCTTACGATGGCCTCTATAAAGGAAATAAGTAAACATGTGATCTATATCTGAGACTATTTCATATGGAAATCCATGAAATAAAACAACCTATTTCACATAGAGATTTCCCAACTCCTCAACATTGATTTATCATGAATGGTTATAAAGTGAGCTGAATGATTCTGCTGATTGATCACAATCCATATCGCATTATTATTTTTCTTGGTATATAGAAAACCAACCAAAAATTCCCTAGAAATATCATCCCAAATACAGGTAGATATTGGATATGGCTGATGAAAACATGGAGGATTCTGGTTGGCATCCATAAAATGTTTTCACATATTACAATGAGAGGCAAACTAAAAAATTTCTTGTCCTATACATGGAAAACATAAATTCATATATATGTCATTAAACATCTTCTTGGCCCCTAGTAAATAACCCAAAGGGAGTTATGTAAGTCTCTAATAACATCTTTACTTTCTACTATAGTCACAACAAAACATTCCCAAAATCATAGAACAACATCTTGTGAGAACTACAACTTATGAATATCCTCCACATCATAACGAGATTCTATAGTGAAAGATAACATATAATCAAGATTATATTCACAAAGAGTTAATTTGAGAAGAGTAGATGTGAACTAAACACTGGACAATGAAACCATGAACCCTGATTCCTAGACTCTAATATGAAACTGTGTAAGGAGATCCATAATGTTTCACTTTAGGAATATTATTTCTCTTCCAAGGTCAGAATTTTCCTACTCAAATCATCCATGAATACATTACCTTTCCTTGGGATATAGGTGATGTTAATGTAAGTAGATTTCATGTATTCCACCTAAAACCTTTTTGGGAGATTCAAATCTTTTTGAGAGAACATATAACTGAAACTCTTTTGTTCTGAAAACAAGGTAATCTATTCTTCGTAAAGGAAATGAAACCAACTCTTAAGTGTGTGCACCACAACATCATGTTGAGTTTCTTGGGATAAATAATTTTTTTAATGTGGACTACGATGATAAAAACCATAGGCAATGACATGAAAACCTTTCATAATAATGAAGCCAAAACCTGAACCCAATGCATCACAAAATACCACAAAATACAAACTATCCTCTAGAAAAGTCAACATCAGAGTAGTAGTCAAAATAGATTCAGCTAAATAGAAGAATACTGAAATTTATCATTCCAATATAACATTACTTCCATATGAGTTAGTTCAATCATTTGAGATGAAATATTTTAGAAGTCCTTAACAAACCGAAAGTAATCCTCAACATTACCTGAGAAGCATTAAATCTAAAAAAATATATATGTGGTGATTCCAATGAAATAATGGTTTTCACCTTCATTGGGACAACTAAATTATCATGATATTATACAAACCTATCCCAAAAACATTACTTCCTAAATCTAGAATACACAATTTAAAATCATGGAATAAAGATAGTGATTTCTTAGAAAATGTATAGCTGTTCTGAGTTGGTTTACATTATTCTCCTCGGTTTAGAGTAATAAAGGATGTCATACAAAAAGAACACCATGAAATTATATAGATACTCATGGGAAATCCTATTTATTCATTCTAAAAAAATACAAGAGAGTTGGGTAGAACAAATAAAATAACGAGGAACACATAATTATCATATTGAATCTGAAAGGAAATTTTCAGAATGTTAGATTATTTTATCCTCAATTGATGTTAACTAGGGAGAAGATAAATCTTGGAGATGAACTTACTCCATTTCAACTATTCAAAAAAATATTAAATCCATTGAAACAGATAAATTTTCATCGCCATAAATGGTTGAGTTTTTGGTAATCAACATACAGGTGAACTGAACCATCGTCTTACATTATTAAGAGAACATGTATCCCCCATGGTCACACAGTCGGGCATATGAATCCTTTCCCTAAAATATCATCCAACTTGTACTTTGACACTTTCATTTCATCTAGTACTATGCTATAAGAAGGAATCTAAACTGGTTAAGTACCTTGAATTTAGAAAATATAAAACTCAACCTCCCTTACCTATGGAAAACTAGATATGTCAAAAAGAAACATATTGGAAAACACAATGACAATTGGAGGGAGATAACCACTGAATGATTCTTACTCAAGATAAATGGAAAAGGGTGATATTAAAATCCTTATCTATAGATAATATGTTGTGGATCTACCCAAAAATGGGTCTCATGCTCCTTGAAAGACAAGTCAGACACCATTTTGTGTATTAATAGAGACTCATCAAATAAATAAACCAGTCCAAGTTTAATTGGAAATGATCCAATCCATCCTAAAAAAGATTTTTTGTGGTTTCATGATGTTAAAAATAAAACCCTAATAAATGTCAACATATTCTATGGAGAAAACACAAGTTGGACTAATGAGACCCTTCTCCCTCTTCATACAATGGGTTATAGT
Organism: Viscum album; assembly: GCA_963277665.1. Lineage (NCBI taxonomy): Eukaryota > Viridiplantae > Streptophyta > Magnoliopsida > Santalales > Viscaceae > Viscum > Viscum album. Next base: position 1,218,553,850 of record OY728131.1, on the reverse strand, counting down.
AATATCCAGAACATTAGACAAAAGATATTTATAAATATTAAAAATGTTAAAAATACAAGTTGAAATAAATGGATAATATAAGTAAATGTAAAATATAGAAATAATTAATGATGAATCTATAGAAACAGTACCTTTCATTGTCACTAGACCCCTATTCACTTTAGCTAAAAACACTTACATTCTTTGGAGTAGCTTGGATTCAGATTCTTATGGCTGGAATCCATTTATAGTTGAATCATCTGATTTCCCTATTGTTTTTGGAGGATCCATTGATCTTGATCCATTATATAGAGTAAAATAAAAATATAATAATACTTGTAAGTTCATATAGTTTCCACTGGAGCCACGTTTCATGGGTGCCTTAGAAAAATCCCTCTTACAATGTAATTTCTTTCCACACTAGAATAAAATCATTAGATATGTTCCTGGAACTACCAGTGGTCTAGAATGACCATGTTATCGAGAAAACCCACAGGAGTCACCACAATTACTCTTTTCCTTGAAGTAACATGCACTTCCACTATGATAGAATGAAAAACCATATCCCAAACATTCCTACCAGATCTATTTCATCCATTAGCACTATATCCGACACATTAGCAGAAGAAGGCTACTTCAGCATGGAAACATGATAATGGTTGTCATTAAAATGTTCGAACAAGATCATTCAAGACTTCATTATATAATTTGAAATAAATTTTTTTGTGAAATGAACAGTCTTAGAAAAACAGTTTGGATACTCTATCATGATTCTATCATCTAACGCAAGTTTAAATAGCTTCATAGCCTTGGCCAACAGCTTCGACTGTGGATATACCTAGTAAATGCAAATAACATAATTTTACTTTACCTATAACCCCACATACTTCTTCAATGTTTCAATAGTGTTCCAACATATCCTAATTGGTCTTTATAGAACAAAGGTGGCCCAATTCACTTTTATTTCATTGGGTGGGTCGAAAAACCTAAATAAACAATCCAGCACAGTCAATAATTCCTTAGAAACTTGGGGATTATTTGAGACTTTAAATAGTGGTGGATTCTGGTGATGATAATATTGAGATAAAATCTTGAGAACATCCTTCTGAGGTTCAATACATAGAGCCTAAATGGAAACTGGATGTGGTTCATGTCCAAGATCATAGACAGTGGTCAAAAACACATCTTTTAGATTCAGATCCATAAGGGGGTTCACTCATAGAGGCTAAACAATAGATTCCTCATGGATCCTATTAATGTGTCTTTTTGGAGGCATGATTCAACATAAAATCAACCAAAAACAAAGAATACATCAGATTAAAACTCAACCAAAGAATCAAGGTTAATTAAGAGCTCTGATACCATTTTTCTTGAACCATTATGCTATCCTAGTAACCCAATAATTGATCTATCACTGACAAATCTCGAAGGGAATTCCTAATCCCCAAGGGTTGGTGACTACGATATGGAATTATAAAAACAGAATATGGGAATGATTTTTGCACAAGCATTACTAATGTAAAATAATCATTAAAGTATGGATTCTAAATAATCTCCCCGGGGAGTAGTTTTCCAAAAATGAAATAGGCATATCAATCCCCTGTACCACAATAATTTACTACAAATAAAACAAGATAAACTACCCATGTACTAACTCAGATGTAAATCACAAGGTCCACATGTCAATAGCTAGAACCACCTCCAAGAAGTGATTTACCCCTCCCCAAACATGGAAGGGGATAATATACAATAACCTAACGTCACAATTACGATGTGACCTAAAATCCCAATAGGGTGTCTCTAAGGATTCCATAACAGATTCCAATATTAAATTAATAAAAAGGGAGTTATTTAAATTTTATAATAAATATGTTTGTAATTTAAAATCATATTTAAACAGTTAATGTTTAAAATTTCATTATTTGGAAATAAATTAAGAAGAATATTTACATTTAAAAATATGGAAATGACTTAAGAAAATTAATTTCATTTCAATTTATAGAACATTTCAAAAACAATGTCACTTTTCACAAATAAGTTACGTAAACACTATTATATAAAATAGTTTTTATATAGCCAAAGGCATGCTAAAATATTTATAATAATTTCATATATTCATTTGATATACAAACAAGAGATAAAAATGGTTATACTCCAAATAAGGTATGATATTTCAAGCTATAGAGGTACTAAAATCATTGTGATCTGGAAAATATGTACATACATTCCTTTGAACCAAGGACAAAGAGTACCCATCACTATCGACAAAGTGATGTGATTTTGTGATATGATGTTTTAGAATTTTGTAAATAATAATGGTCCATAGAAATAGCACACTAAATACCTATGTCATGAATGTGATATTATACAAAACAATGCTGGGAATTTTATTTTTGGAATAGTTTAAATAAACTAAATCTCATTCTCCATTTCAAATATAAAATTTTCCATTTAAAAACCAAATAGTGTTTTTAATAAAAAATATTCATTTCAACCTTGATAAAACCCTATGGTCTTTATAAAAACATTTTCATATCCAATTTCACAAATATGTATTTAAAATAAATTCACCATTCAATTTCAAAACTAAATTCAACAATTGGATTTTTAAATAAATTACATCAATTTTGGAACGAACCCCCAATTCAATGGAATTTGGATTTTTCATTATTTTACATCAAATACCATTTCCAAAATTAAATTAAAAAATTACATTAAAATAATTCTATAATTTAAATTAAATAATCTAAATTCCACCAATTCCCATAAACATACCAAAATTCAATTGAGTTTTAGGTTTTCAAATTCAATGGTGAAACCCCATTTTTCATAAAAACCCTAAGTCTATGGAATTGGGTTTTTAAAAGAACCTAATTGAAAGTAATTTAATCAAAAATATGAAAAAAATTATAATTAAAACAATTGAAATTAAACAATTCAATTTAGTATTATCATAAATTGGGCATCGTAACAGAATTTACTACCTTGGGATCAACATATCTCGAATCACTAATTTGTACCCAAAAAACTCCAACACAGAATGATGAAAATAGGGATATATGAGTAAAACATTGGTTTAGATCCTAAAAATGGGTATTAGATCAAAAAATAAACATAAGGATTTGAGGAACCCTATGGAGGAGAAGTGAGATCATGGGATAATGAGAAAGGAAGAAGGAAACTAGCTGTGAGAAGATCGAAGGGCATTCCTCATGCATACAATAGTTTCCAGGTACGATATGAGGAAAAAACTCTCCTCAGGAGATCTGAGGATGGTAGAAATCACTCCTAGGTCATATCAGTGTGTTAGGGGCCTAAAAGTGGTGTTTTTGTATTCATAATTAAAATTCAGATCAATTTTAAACCCACCCGCTTGGTTTCATAGGACGAGGCATGTGATTTAGACAACTATGTAGAAGCAGTACACTTGTTTTAATTTGGTCACACAGTTTCTCATTTTAGTGTTAATTATTTTTAAACCAAGTCACAATAGTACAAATTCATAAGGCCTTAGGTTTCGTGGTTTCCTTTGAAAGGGAGCACCATTTGGGAAAATCTTGTGTTATCCACGCAGTATCCCAAAATTTTCAAAACTCTAAAAAATTCAACCCCAAAACACTCTAAAAGACACAACCAAATATTGTTAAAATATAGGTGTATTATAATACTATAAAATAATAATAATATAATATATTCATAGTTAAAAAGTGTCAATAGTTTATAGACACAATCTCAACGTTTATCACTATCTTTTACGATTACACTTCTATTGATAAAATATTATGATCCATATATCATGAACTTTGATTAACATTCTTACCCTATGGTTATTAATGTAATATAAAAGTAATGGTACCATGTAAATAATATTAGTTACTTATAAAAAATATCAAAAAAAATTACAGATATATGGATTTATTTCTCCTTTTGGTCAGAAATATTTGTTTTTTCAAAATAGGGTTTTTAGAAAAAGGTTATAGAAATGTTTTAGTTTTATTTTATGATGTTCGAAAGAATATTTTATCCCAGGTATCACCATCATGAAAAATGGATTTAAAGGAATATTTCTATCATTTTCTAATCTAGGAACTTAGTTACACTTTTATGTTGTGAAAGAAATGTCTGGAATATACTGATTTACCGGATCTCATTTCCATATTTTACTTGATGATTCCTTTATATGTTAACAAGGATTATTTTTAATGAAAATGATCTTCATAATATTCTATAAATTTCTTGATTTTGAAATGGTTTTCAATGAAGAAGTATTTCCCCTGTATTTTTATGTTTGAAAATTGTTTTAATGATTTTAAAATTTTCGTTTTATGTTTTCAAAGGCTGTTTTCAAATAAAAATATTTCAATGATTTATAGGATTTCATTATATTTTTTCAATATATTTTCAAATAAAAATGTTTTCAAAATTTTCAAATTATTTTTTATATGTTTTAAAATCAATTTACAAGGAAATTGGTCTTAAAATTGATTTATGTTTTCAAAATAATTTTTAAATCATAAAGGATAATATTTTCAAAAAACTATATAAATATTTTATCATGATTTTATTATATTTTTTCAATGTCTTTTCAAGGAAATGTATTTTAAAAAGTATTTATGTTTAAAAAATTTATATTCAAATAAATTTTCTGTTCGAAGTGATATTTCAAAATCCTTATTAATATAATATAAAAATACATTGTTGTAATTTATTCTCTAATAGGGTTATGATTTATAATACCATTTATATTATTTCACTTAATAGTCTATGTTTTGATGGATTTATGTATATGAAGATGGGTTTTCCCCCAAGTTATTCCATGATAAGTGATTTTGAACCTTGCTTCAATTAATGAGTTATTCAAGGATTAAATGGTTATGAAACCTATATATTTTATATAGGCTATGATATGATTAAATTTTTATGATACCCATTTAATTTAATAGATTGTGATATGATGTTTATGAAACCTATTTCTTTTTATAGGTTATGATATGATGTAATTTTTATTATATTATGGCACATGCATGTATGATTTTATTATGTGATTGGTGGTAACTATATCTCACGCCAATTCATTGGGTAATGATAAGTGGTATATGGGCTGAAAGGGCACATAGATTGTTGTTGAAGCTCAAAAAGGGTATATAGGTTAAAGCCCAAACCTGAAAACAAAAGGGTACACAGGGTGTACACCATGCTAGAAAATAAAATGGTACACGAGTTTCTATACCCAGAACAAAGTACGTAGAAATTTTTTATCCCAAGGATAACATTTTTTATGGTTTTATTAGGTATCCTTGTCATATGATTTTCTAATTTAATGTGCATGCCAAAAATTCTATGTCTTATTCCTTAGTTTTGATTTCATATCTTATTCTCTTGGATATGTTATGATAAAAGCATTATTTATTGCCAAAATTTATGCCATGCCTCATGTATATGATCTTTTATATAATGTTTATGATCCTATAATGACATTATCATGTTCTCATACCCTTATTTCCATTATTATTCTTTGTAATCTCTTTTATTACCCATACCGAGTATCTGAGATCACCCCTTTTTTTGGATTCCCTTCCCCATGTTATGAAGATATGTATAATCTGAAATGAGTTTAAGAAGGTTTATATTCATGATGATATTATTGGGAGATAATGTAGCTCACTTAGGTACCAGTGTTTATGATTCCATATTCTTAAAGGTGCTAAACTAATACAGTCCTGGGGTGTCTGTTTTTTTAATGTATTAAGTATTCCACAACAATAATTTAAGGTCAATTTAAGTTAATCATGGAATGTTATAATTAATATCTTATGAGAAATATATTTAACATATAGAGAACCCTCGTAGATCAATTATCTTTTTATGGAAAATAATATGATCTTTAATTCTTTAAAAATTTCCTTACCTATTTTAGAAATGTAAACCATAGTGGTTCTTTTTTATTCAGTCCTCTCATAAATCCTTATTATGAATTATCTACATTGTAATTACATGACCATGAATAGTATTTCTATTTAGATTATGAATGATTAGAATGATTTTATTCCCTATTATCTTGTAAATGCTTATTATTAAGCCTTTTGTTATGCCTCTAATCAAAATTATGAAATCCGCTTCCTTCACATGGTCTTGATACTAATTATGATTTATATAATGTTTTTTTAATTTTAGAATACATATGTATAATTTATATTTATGTGATATGTGGTCATAGTATTATATTTCCTCTGAATTCATTGGGTAAATATTTTTATATCATGAGATGTTTTATAAGAGATTAAGGAGTGAACCTAATCCACCCCCAGACATTGTCAACTTTATGATGATAGTCCTATGAGTGAACCTTTAATTATGTTTATAACGTCATTTTTTATTTCATTTCTGAATGTTTATGGTTCTATAATTTTATGATATAATTTCCTTATGGAGTGTCTCCAAACACATGATCAACCTTTTTAATATAATATGTTATTTCTTTTTGATCTCATATTATGATTTATTTCCATGATTATTCACTTATTGGTATTTCTAGAAAACTCTTTTCCTTATGTATTTTCCCTAGGATATCTTATTTTGTTTTAGAAGTGATTTTGGATTCAGGATAACTATATATGGTTTTAAAAAATGATTATGTTTATATTTTTAAGATGATTTATTTTTAGGTCTAGTCATATTAGTACATAAGAACTTTAAATACTAATATTATATTGGTGTGAATGTTTGTTATAGTTAATGAAATTTTTTGACTAAGGATACTCATTGCTATTAATGGATGTTGGTTTGTGTTTTTTGTCAATTGGAACATGGATGAAAATGGATTTTGTAAAGAATTGGGTCATATTCTTGAGGCTGAAAGCAATATTTAAGGTGGCATTGATTCAGAATGTTTTCCAAATATTTTGGCTTCAAAAATCAGGATTTTGGTAATGATACGCAGCAACAGTACATGGTGAAGGTTTCTCGTACACGGTGAAGGCATTCAGAATTCAGTGAAGGCACGTGGTATGCGGCAAAGGCGTGTTATACGCTGAAAGATTCACATAACTGAAAAAATTTTGCAGTGATATTATATGGTGCTGGTTTGTATTATGTGGAATGATTCTGAAAATTGTTTACAGTGATGGTACACTGTAAATGAATGCAGTACGCAGAACGTTGAAGTTTTGAAGGATTTATGTGGTTTGTGAAATAGGAGCAGTATGCGGTGGAGGCTAACAAAATGGAGATCGAGTTCAGTATAGTGAAAATTATCCCATAATGAAAATTTGGGTAAATCAGATAGGTGAAATTTGTGGAGTTATGTGCCTATTTAAGATGCATTATTCCCCTTTGTTATCTGATGAGATTAGTGATTAAAATATTGGGAAGAGATATGGTAAATTTTGAATTGGTATGAAGAGGAGAAGACGATACGTGGAGAGAATCAACCAACTAAGAAGAACAGTTCACAAATTTGATCGTGGTTATCACAGGAAGCTCTCATAGTATGCAACTGAGCAAGGTATTATGCAAAGAAGGATGATACAGGGTGGAGTGGAGAAGTAAGTGGAGTAGTGAAGTATGGGGAGAAGGAAAATTCATAGAGGAGCTGAACGACAAGTGGAAATAGGTAAACTGTACATGGAAATACCTTGATGGTACATGGAAATTGTAGTTTTATGTGAAAACAATATTGGTACATGGAAATAGAAGTATTATGTTGGTCACCCAAGGAAGCCTGAAATTTGACCAAATTAGTTTGCAATATTAATTTACATAACATTTCAATGTTTATGAATATAAATTAAATCTTTGGGTGATTATGATACTTCAACGCACCACCAATTTATAGATTAGGATGCATGATTTGATGCTAAACCATTTAAGCGTCCATCAAGTTGTTAAATTGAGTGAATATAATTCCAACACAGTGAGCATGGGTGAGTCAGTGGATCTAATCTAAGGGACACTTCGTGTTATCCCTAAACCCTTGTAAATGAATTGCTCCTGGTATAGAGTGATTGTTTTATACTCTTATAATCCACAAATTGGGATGATTATTGGTTGTTGGTATGACCAACACATTGTCGGTGTATGCACCTTGGATGTTCACCTTAGTTGTGAACCATGTGAAGTGGTCATGTCATTGCTTTGTTTCTGAATTTTTTTCTACAATTCCTCTTTAAATAGGTTTAATAGGTTCTTTCCAACATGAGAACCAGATTCATCAGTTTAAATGAGAAAGATTACCCCTTGATTCACCCCACCCCTCTCAGTGTGTTTTGGGGTCCTTAAAGTGTTATCAGAGCATAAATCTTGCTGGTGTTAAATAGTTATGTCATGAAGAATCCTGTCAATGTTAGGGGATTCCCCCTTCAGGATGGAAGTAATTTTCAAATATGAATAAAATTCATTAGATATCACCTAAGATATCTTGTAATAGAAGTTTTATTTTCTACTACATAGGGAATAAAAGTCACTGATCATACAGGAATCTCGATGACAGATTCAAACATGAAATTTCTTAATGCTGATTCAAAAGCACAAAATTCTCTCAATACGGCTCTCTATGCTTAGATTTATCTAATGGTAATGAGTTTTACATCTTCATTGTCAATTTTGGAAAAACTGAAGAATATTTAAGAAGGAGATTTCAACGTGAAGTAGGAAAAACTTCATATACTACACAATAGGATTAATGATCTAAAGAAGCACCTTGATGAGAATGTAGACTCTTTTTTTAAATATAATTATTAAATTTGTTAGAGAAATCCACGATACAGGTGAAGAAATGAAAGACATTGACATAGTGAACAGAATCATGAGAAGACTTCCACCCCTTTACCATCTAAATGTGTCAATCCTTAAAGAATAATATCTCTCCAAACCCTATGCGGATGAACTTATATGAAATCCATCATATTATGAAATGAGAATCAAACCGAAAGAAGCTACGACTCATGTGAGAAATGAAATGGAATTCAAATACATGAAAATCAAATAGTTTTAAGAGATAGTGATGATGAAGATGATGTGGAAAACGAAACTCTATATCAAAACCATGAATTTCAAGAAAAGAACATGAAAATTTGATGTCTGACTGACTTTGACTTGTTTTTACTATGGAAGATTTGGGCACATTGCCTATCAATTCTCAAGAAAATTTATAGATAAATAGAGAAAAGTCTAAAACATGGAGAAGCCTCATAAAATATTCTTCAAAAAGTGATAATTATAATTTTCAAAGAAATTAAATATGAAGAGTTTTGTCTCCGAGGAGGAATATGATGATAATGAATTATTTGAGGATGGAGAACCAGAATTTATGACTAGAAACCATGCCTACATGATGGCTACCATTGAAATGTTTTAACCATCGACAGATAAACCTAGATGTAATTATTTGACTACTAATGTCTATACCATGATGAAACGTGAGGATTATTTTGGTAATATTGATATTAAATATAATATATATAATAAGTTTAACAAAATGGTGGATGAATTATTAAAATATATTGATCATCTAGAAGTATAAATTGAATGACTAGAAGAAATGGTTAAAATAAAATCATTAATCCTTGAAAGAACTAATGATATTGTGGATCTAAAACTTAGAATTGAAGAACATTTAAAGGTCATCAATTAACTTACCTCAAGACTTGAGGAGAAGTCCAAGACCTATGAGGGACTCAAAGATGAATTTTTTACTATGAGAAGTAAACTCAAAAGTTAATCAATTTCTAAAGAAGGAAAGAAGAAAAATCAATTTGGAAGGTTCATAGATGTTGGGCTTCTACAGAGTGAGAAAATTTTTTATGATGGACTTGAAAAAATCAAGAATGATCAAATACCCATATGAAAGGGAAATAATGGAATTGGTTGTGATGCCAAAATGTCAATTGATATAAATAATGTGAGCCAGAATAATGGAAATATGAAAGTTAGTCATTTTTAAAAGCCACCATAATTGGTGAAGAAGAAACCCTTAAATCAATATGAATGGAGAATGGAATATTATCCTTGAGTTTCCAGAAATGATAGGCAGTCAAACTATTTTCTTAAGTAAGAAGGCATAAAGAGGAATATAAGTTAGAAAAAATTTCTTTTCATGAACTGTAAGTTTTATGCCTATCTAGGCCATACCATTTAATAATAAAAAAAGGAAATTATCTATATGAATGGGAAAGAGTTATGAGTTCAAAGATGTAGAACATATTCATATCCTAATTTCTATAGAAGAAATAATTTCTATGGATATTATTTCTCACTGTTCTAACTTTGGCCATAATGCGGTGTATTTCAGGGAGAGGTATGACATGAGAAATTCATTCAATGCTCATAGACGAGTCAATACTCATTAAACAGACTATGTAGATATTTCAATTATTGTTTCTACTCTAGAAGGATAATTTTAATATGAAGATTCCATGTACATGGAAGAGTGAATTGAAAGACCATCAGTTTCCTACACTCAATCCAATATATCATGGAAGGAAAAAAGGAAAAATTGAAAAGTCCAATTTTGTAAAAGTAACTCTCAAAGCTACAAATAACAAAATCACCTAGACTCTTGAGAGAAGATGTTCATCCAACCTAATTGTTAGTTAATACCTATTAAATATTGTATAGAAAAAGGTCGATGGAACAATGAGGTTTAATAAAGATAGTTCTTTGAAGATAAAAGGAAGTAGAAGTACTGAGCTAGCTAATATAGAGATGAAGAAAACTGAAGTTCTGTATGTGGATGTTCTGCATTAAAATATTCTTAGTGTGAGTCAACAATGTGACTCATGTCTTATTCTAAAATTCAATCAAGAAGGTTTTACTATAAGAATAAAGTTGGGGAATTCTCTCATGAAAGGCTATATAAGAGAAGGAAACTTATATTAGGTTGATTGCAAAGAGAAAATGTTCTATCTAATAGTTAAACATGTAAAAAACTTTTGGAATAAAATATTGGGGAACATCAATTATGAAAAAATGGAAAATATATCTAACATGAATATAGTCATGGATATACCTAATCTAAATCATTATCACGAAAAGACCTATGATGCTTTCATGTGAGGGAAACTGGTCTGTAGTTCCTACCAGCCAATGAATAAAATCGCATCAAATCTCATTTATATCATCCATATAGATGTATGTGGCCCAATAAATGTTTCTGGAACACATGGATAGAGGTACTTTGTTCTTTTAATAGATGATTATAGTATAATTGCATATGTTATTGTTACACACATGAAGCTAAAAGTGGTTTTTTTCCGGAAAACCTATCGATGAATTTCCAAGAATGATACTGCACAGAAGATCATAGACTTACAGTCTGAAAATGCAGGGTAATATACATACATTGAATTTTAAAATTACCTAGAGAAGCACATGATACAATATGAGGTGGAAACTATGAGATCTTAAGATAAAAAGGGAGTTTTTGAGCTAAGGAATCGATAGGTAAAAAACATGGCTAGAACTATACTGATTTAGAGTCGCATCCTCGACATTACTATGAAGAGGTAGTATAAGTTGTAGTTTATTTTTAAAATCATTTAGGGATATATATAGGTGAAATAATGTCACCATATTAACTGTGGAATGAATAGATACCCTCTATGAAATATTTTTGTGTTTTTAGAAGAAAATATTTTTTCTGAAACAAAGAAGGAAATCAAGGGAAGTATATAGAAAATGGAGATGATGGAATACTTTTTGGATATTCAATGAACAAAAAAGCCAGCAAGTTTTTCAATAATCACTTGGGAAGAATTGTGGAAAGTAGTGATGTAATGATTATTGGGGAGAAAACCCTAAATGAATCAAGGAATTATTGTACTGATGTGATAGAAGATGATTAAAAATGTGAACATGGAAATAATGCTAATATAGAGGTATAGAATGTTTTGAAAAAATCTCAGGAGTCCCATCATGATGTTGAATCTCAAGAAAAATTAGAAGTGGAATTCATATCTAGAGAGAATTCAGTCGAACCACAAAAGATAAATTGAAGAGAAGAAATTGACTAGTTCAACATTATCATGGATCAGTATAAAACTACATAGACAATGAGAATGAGGAATAATGCACTATTTACATTTCTATCAGTTTTGGAACCATCCTCATTTGAAGAGGCTACAAAGGATGATTATTATGTGAAATAAATGAATCAAGTGTAAGGTTAGATTGATAAATCAGAAATGGTATCTTGTTAAAAGTATTCAAGATCATAAAGTGAATGGTAAGAATTGTATTTTTAAGAAATAATTTAAAGAACACGAAAATGTGATCAGAAATTAGGTGCAGTTGGTTTGTAAAGGATATTCACAAGACAAAGGTGTTGATGTTGAGGAGAAATTTTCTCCTATAGCGAGATTGGAGTCAATCAGGCTATTTCCTACCATGGAAATCCAAAGAGTATATAAAGTGTATAAAATAGATGTCAAGATGGAATTCATAAATGGATTATTAGAATAAGAAGTCCACATCGAACAACTTGTTGGGTTTTTTCATGGAAATTATGAACTAAAGGTTTGAAAAATAAAGAAAGCTCTTTATGACCTAAAAAAGGCACTATGTGCATGGTACTCTTGGTTGGACTATTATATGAAAAATATTATGTTTAAAATTGGAGGAGTGGATCATAATATTTATGTGAAGAACTCTCAACATTATTAATTCATTGTATTGGTATATGTGGAGGATATTTTTTTTGGTTGAAGAAGAGACAAGTCAATGGATGAATTTGAAAATCACATGAAATATCAATGTGAATTGGCCATGATTGGTGAACTCACAAAATGTTTTGGGTTTAAGATTCTTCACCAGAAGGATAAGATTTCATTTCTCAGGAAAATTATGCAAGAGAGCTACTGAAGAAATTCAGTATGCAGCATTCCAAAGCAATTTTGACTCTGATTGTTGTTGGATCAATGCGGAGAAATCATGAGGAAGGGACTTTTGTGGATCCCACCATGTACAGAAGAATAATTGGAAGCCTACTATACCAAATAATGAAATGACTAGATATAGTCTTTACAACTTTCCTTGTGGACCACTTGGAGTGTAATCCGAAGGAAGAATATATGTTGATAATGAAAAGAATCATGAGATACATTCATGTTACACATAATTATAAGATATACTTTGCATCAGGAAGATATACTGAACTATATAAATTTTTTGATGCCGATTAGGATAGAGATGTAGTGGACATAATGCTTACCAGTGGTAGAACATTCTATATTGGGAAGAAATGTGTGGGCTGGTTAAGCAAGACACATGAACATACTTTACTAAGTACTGCTAAAGATGAATATATATCTACTACCAATGCATGCAATCATATACTTTAGATGAAGCAGCAACTGAGTGACATAAGTGATGTGCTAAAACATCTAATGGTGATTTATTATGATAAAAAGGGGACAATTGACATTACAAAGAATCATATTCAGCATTATTATATGAAACATATTGAGATCAGATATCACATCATCAAGGAAATTTTGAACAAGGCATGATCAAAATTAACTATGTAAGAACTAATGAGAATGTTTTTTTCATTATGACCAAGCCACTGTCAGAGGATATGTTTGAGAAGCATCGGTTGAACCTCGGTGTTTAGCCACCTACCAGTGCATGAGGAGGTTATGATATTCCACTCTCCATAGCTTTTTTAATTATTTTAATCTTTTTTTGTATGTGTTTCTGGTTTACGGGGGAGATTCGATCCAAGGAGAGTATGTTATATTCCCTATATTTCTTAAATACTGGTCTTTGGATTTATTTCCATGGGGGATAATATATAAATTCCGTGGAGAGTTATCTATTTCTTTCTCATTTCAAGAAAGATAGAGCATCAGAAAGGCAAAAAATGATCCTATGTGATAGAAAAAAAGATGATAACTCAATTCATGTCCTATATCTTGTTTTATACACTGAGCACTACTCACATAGACTTTGAGTGATGGCTAAGTTATTTCTAGAAGTTTCTTTTTTTAGTTGTGGGTGGCACAACTGTGAATTTATCTAGAGATTTCCAACATACCCAAAGGGGGGTATTATTGGAACCAAGGTTCCTCATTGCTGATAATGGAAGTTGTTTTGGGACTTTTGTCAATATTAACATGGATGACTAGAGAGTTTTCAAAGAATTAGGTGATACGGTTGTGGATGAAACCATTATTGAAGGTGGTGCAGTTTCATAGTGTTTTCTAAATTTTTTGGCCTAGAAAATCGGGAGTTTGGTAACTATTTGCGACAATGGTTTGTGATAAATGTTTGATGTACATGGTGAAATAATGAGATATGTATTAAAGGAGCATGGTATGTGGCGAAGGCGTGCAGTATGTGGAATGGTGTGTTGAACTGTAAACATTTCACAGTGACGATATGTGGTGAAGGCATGCAGTACACAGAATGCTGTCCAAAACGGTTCGCTACGATGGTACTTGATGAAGACATGTGGTATGAAAAAAGTTGAATTTTGGAAGGATTTCTATGGTTCGAAAAACCGGATAAGTACATGGTGTATGATAATATTACGTGGATAGATTTCAATACAGTGTTGATTGCCCCACGTGGAAAATTTTGGTAAATTAGATTACCGAAATTTGTGATGTTATTTTCCTATTTAAGTAATTGTAATTACATTCATTAAGTGATGAGATTTGATATTAAAATTTTGGGAATAAATTTTTGTGAATTCTAAAGAGGTACATGGCAGAGAATATGGTACCCAAGGAGAATCATCAAAACAGTTTGCAGGAGTGAGCAAGGTTTGCGCAAGAAGGTCTCACAGTACACAATCGAGCAATGCAGTATGCAAGGAAGGAAAATACATGGAGGAGTGGATAGGTATGACAAGTAGGGAAGTATGTAGAGAATGAATGTTCGTAGAGGACTTGGATGGTATTCATAAATAGATAAGTGGTACAAAAACTTAGTTTGATGATAGGTGGAAACAACAACGTTATGCGAAAACATCAACAGTATGTGGAAAAAAGCAGTATTATGCAGACCACCCAAGGAAGCCTAAAAATTGACAAAATCAGTTTGAAAAATTAATTTCCATAATATATCAGTTCCAAATAAAATTAATTAATTATGTGGGTGATTAAAGGACTTCAAAAAATCATCAATTTATAGTTAATGACGCATGATTTGATACTAAACCAATAAAGCGACCTTTATGTACTTAAACTGAGTGAAAATTCTTCCAACGTAGTGAGGAAGGGGGAGTAAGTCAAAGTGATCCAAGGATATATAGTCTGTTATCATTACAAAATTTTAAAGGTAGTGTGGTTGGAACAAAGTGATTGTCCAAAACTTTTTTAATCCACAACTTCTAAATATTAGTGGTTTTTGTTGTGATCGACACACTATGGGCGTATGATTTATCGGAGATAGCCCTTCGTGGTGAACCATGTAAAATTGCTAGGTCATTATATTTCATGGGAAGTTTTATTTAATTCAATTCCTATTTTTATTTTTTTAATAGTATACTACCAACATGGGAACAAGATCCATCAGTTTGAATGAAAAGGTTGACACCCTGATTCAACCCTCCACTCCCAGGGTGTTCTGGGGTCCTTCAAAAATAATGTATGTCTATGGATTGGGTAACTATAGTTTGTATAAAAGAAATATCTTATTATTTTTTGATTTTAGGATGAAAATTAATATTGAAAACTATATGAATATGTCTATGTGATAAGCCGAAGAATATGAGAATAAAATAATTTTTTTAAAATTTAGGATTTTGTCGATTTCATAACAATTACATAACATTCTTGACATTATATTGTTGATGTAGGCTCTGGAAGTGTAGTATATGGGGTAATAATATAAAATAGGGCATGTGGGGTATCAATATAACTATTCCATTGTTCATTATAGAGAGGAATAATTTACCACTTAGCCAAACACTAATGTGGTATATTATATTGTTAATTCACACACACTTGAAAAACCATTATTCTGGATTTGAAAACTATTTTTATGAAGGTAAATTAGTTTAGATTACCAAATATGAAAATGAACATGGATAATTTATATTAAAACATCATTATTCATAAGTTATGTTCTACAAATCATGTATGGGTTTCAGATTATATTTTAATGGGATTCATTTCACATATGTAATAATCAATGTATTCTAATCAGAAAAATATATTTTATTTTAGAAAATGGTGCGATGTAGGAGGAATCATGTTAAAAACATGTGAATTGGGAAATTTTATGAAAATTATAATGAAATTATTAACATGATAGGAGTAGTATATGGTAACCTTATGGAAATATCAGCACAACTAAATAAAGTTATCAATAATTACATGAATGACATGGAACAACCAATATGGGATAAAGAAGAAGTAGAGTCTTGTCTGTATTAGAGACCTCTAAATTTTAGTGTGACTATTGGTCACATATAATATGAGTAATTGAATAGATCAGATGATAAGATATTCAATTTTATTTAATTATATGAGCAAGAGAAGGTCATACTAGTTGATTTCTATCTTAAGGGAGAAACTTATCCATGGTGAAAATTTATCATGAATTTCAATCCCATGGAAGGCATATAATGTATGGAGTGAGATAATGTAAATAGTTTATTTATTTAAAAATATTTTCCTTATAATATCTTGCTTAAATTGGATTTAGATTACCTTGATCTTAATTAAATAAAAGATAAATATATCATATTTTATGTGGAAAAAGTAACATGGATTTCATGATTCACCTATGTTTTTATCATTAGCAACAAATATTAAATCAACCATTTTCTCATGGGGAAAATTATGAGTTGACAATGTTACTTGTAATATTGGGTCTTTTACAGCTATAATAAAATTCTACGACATTCCCTAAATGATTAAATGGACATGAGAAATTATTATTCCTCTAATGGTACTAAATATAGAAAATAAACAATTGATATTAACTCTAGGGAATATCTATATAAAACTAATGTAGTAATAAAATACAACATTAAAATAATAAAAAATGTGGAAGGGAGGACCCATGAAACTATCAAAATGAGACCAATGAATTTTTTATAAGTGTAAATTTAGGAAAACAATATGAGATATGTAGATATGTCAAGAATAACTCAAATAATATTATTGAAAAAATAATGTACAGATCAATCCTTAGCATATTGTTAAATTTTTTAACTATATGTAATGTGGTGAAAATGATAAAAAATGATATAATCCGTAATTTATAAAATATAAATAATTATATCCACCTATAAGGGAATGGTAGAAGGGGTGGGATAATGAAATCACTTCTATAAAGGAGGATTACGAAATTATATGCTGAAAGGTACACTTGTTATTCATTCATGAATAGAATGTTTACTATTTGATTTGATTTTTGTAAAATCTTTAATATCATAAAATATTAGTATAACTATTTAAAAATAATGAAAAAACATTGAGTTTATGTTATTAGTAAAAAATATTAACAAATAAATTATTGTATCTCAAGTATATAACAATTCTCAATTGATATATGTGGGATGAATCTTCCCAGAAACCTTGTAAAAATAATACTATAATGATTTTATTCCATTTGAGAATATATTGGTGGTATCTATATATATCTCACATCATCTTCTGGGATAATGAAATCACAAAAGATACCTTTAATTACCCATTGATTATTTGAATGTATAGGGAGGATGATGAATCTCCTTTAGATTCTTTTTCAGAATAATGTATATTATTGTGTTATGACCAATCCTATAATTTATATATAATTGTATCAATGTTTAAGAAAAATATTGAGTACATTCCCATTATAACGGAATATTGTCATGTGTTCATTAAACAATTCCTTTTCCTTTCTCCAGATAAAGAGGTGGAACAATCAATCAAAATTATACAAGGATATTTAAACATTTCCCTGAATCTATATATAATTGTTCCCATTAAATTTGATGAAATATAAATGAAATTAAAAGAAAATATAGGCATGGGATTCATACATCTATGTTCTTCACTCAAGGGTTCCCCGTTACACTTTTTCATGAATAATCACGAGTATATGCATATTTTTGTCGATTATCATGATCTTAATAAGATCTTGAGAAAGAACAAGTATGATCCACAATGAATTGCATAATTGTTTGAGAAGTTACATGAATCCAAATAAATATTTATTTTTGACCTTATGTTAGAATTTCATTAGTTATAGTTGAATATGGGGTATATTCCAAAGACTACCTTTTATATAAGGAACATGTACCACAAGTTCATAGTCATTCCATTTGGACACACAAATTCTATAGGGATCATCTTAGAATTAATGAATGTAGTATGTAGAGAATACCATTGTCAATTATTGGTAGTATATTTATATCATTTTCTTATATTTTGTAAATTTAATGAGGAAAACATGGATCATTTGGATGTTTTTAGGAATTTTATGAAGGAGAAGTTATATGAAATTTACAGTAACTCTGATTTTTGGATAGAGAAAGTATAATTTATGGTGTATATTAACACATGTAATTAGATATATTAAGTCTGTTATAATACTAAATATATTTAGGAGTGGACTATTCCATTATCTAAAATAGTTATTTTTAGCTTTCCTATATAAACATTAAATTATATGAAATTTTTAAAAAACATTATCAAGATTTTAAAACCCACTAATGAATCATACATAGAATAGAGTGAAGTATGTATTGAAATATGAGTATTAAAAGTAACTTAAAGAAGTAGAATAAGAATCTATCAAAAACACATATAGTGAACCAACCTTTTTTATACATTGATATCACATCTTAATAGAACAATATTCTATTCCTATCCTTAGAATCTATTCCAAAATCATATAGGTAAAGTATCATTCGATGTTTGGACATATAAAAACTGGATCATAATTTCTCTACATCATCTCCCACAACATTCTTCATAACAGTCACCCTTCTTGGATATATCATACTTAGTAACATTATTCATAACCTAGGGAAAATAAAAATAATATTGAGAAAGTTCATATGCTCTATTAGGGATTTCATGGGATATAAGAATGATAACTTAATGTAAAATAAATAAAATTTCATTATAAAATGAGCATAACATTTAATATATAATACCCTTTATATCATAGATAATAATCCCGAGACACAGAATAGATCTTGGATGTTAATAAGGATTCACTCATAATGAAATTAAATAACATGAGTTATGATTTCATAGCATTTTCATGAGCCAAAAGTTTTTGTTGTTCACGTAACCATATAAATTATTTTCCTTAGTAGTCATGGATTATTTCTAATAATATCATAGTGTAAGGGGTTTAATCCTTAACCATTTGATTATTCATGGTTCAATCTCAAGTATATCATAGTGAATAGATTCTCTTACTAAATTTGGTTCACTCCCAATAAGGATCTTTTTTATCTTATGAGATACCAATCTTTACCCAATGCATTAGATGCATATATAGGTTGCACCTGTCACTTAATGAAAATAATATATACCCGTGACACCAGATTATTAACCATTAATCACATTATAACCATGAAAAGAAAATCACAGTCATAATCATTTCATTATAAAATAACTCGTGGAAAATTAATCGGTTTCATAAACATTTCATAATTTCATCACAGCTTACCCCATAGAAAAGAAATGGGTTTCATAAATATTGTTTCATCATATTCATAAACCATTATGAGAAAGAATAAATATTTTCAACATGGTTCATATTTTCAATAATGAATATGTGAAATCATAGGTTGTTGTCTTTTATAATTATAAATACCATTAAAATACTTTTTTTTGAGAAAAATAACCTTTCCATTTTGATGTCACTTCTAAAAATATTAAAAATATAAATGAAAGAGTTTTATTTTAAGATAACTATTTGAAATTGTAATGTAATCTTTAAATTATTTTTTATGAGTGCAGGAATATGTGTTCATCTTGTATAAGTTAGAAATACAATCCTTTAGTACTGTGGTTAGAAAGTTAATATTGTACCTCATTTGGAAAATAATTAGAATATTACATTAAAACAATTTTAAAGAAATTAAAATATTGGAATAATTACCATAAAAAAATATATTATTAGAAAAACCCATCTATAAAACATCTATTGAAGATATGTAAATGGAATAAAATGTTTTTGACCAATGAGGGAAATGAAGTCAATTTTCCGTAAAAACATATTTTATGTCTTGATTACATAAGATGAGGAAAATGAAAAAGAAATATTTATTTAATAAAATAACAAGAGTGGAATAGAATTCATTATTTTCTTAAGAGATATATCATATTATTTCACCATTGTAAATATAATCATAAACAATACTGATAAACATTTAGATTGTAACTTCAGCCTTTATAGATATGGTAATATTTGTATCTTAAAACCCCTGAAATAAATAAAATATTAATGTTATTTAAAACATAATAAAATTCATTGTATGAATTATAAAATGAATTAATGGTTATTATATATAGCAAAAAAAATAAATAAGTGTTGAATATGGCATGTGTCCCAAAAACAGAAAAGTTATATGCAAATCCATTATCTTATGTCCAACTTCCTTCATACATATTTAAATCTACTATATAAGAATTTTATATTAATAATAAATTGGTTATAAAATCATATTTTTTTATAATAAAGAATATGATTTACTTATACCCTTTTATTACCGGTTTATTAATAGTTCTTTATTAAAATCATTGTTCAAGGTAATATCTTCTTCATTTTTAACATATATTTTTTCCTTTTGTAGTATTGGTAAATGAATTTTGATCATGGTTACATAATGTAAATAATTTTATTAATAAAATAAATATCATTTGTATTAATTATATACATTTTTATATTTACTCATAAATTCCTAGATATGAAAATGAACTAAACTATTCTTGGAGATGGTAGGCCGTATATATGTATGAACATTATTTCATTTTTTCAAAGGATGAATTAAAAAAGATAAATAATAAATCGAAATTCTAAAATAATTATTTTATCAAATACATCATATATATTGATTAAATTAATCCTTAATTACATATAAGTAAAAAAATGAAAAATCAATCACATCGCTACGTGGAGGTAGTAGTCCACACATATGCCCGATAAACATTATAATTTTCAAATGTTCTAAAAGATAAGAAGGTTGAAGTGACATTATAATTTAATAAGTATAATTATTTCATAAATAGATTATATATCAATAAACTTATCATAATACCCACAATTAAACATGGCTATAGAAAAATGAATTGTATCCCTACATTGAGAAGGTAAACTGAACATACAAACGAGTCATACTTACAATTCTCATTTGATGATAAAGAGAGTGTATAATTTTTTTATAATGAAAATAAAATTTAATCATATTCTAAATATAGAAGGTACAATTTTATGACAATACCATACAAAAATGGGAGTTAACATTGAGTATTAATAAATTTATCTATTAAGTTGATTACCTATTCTTTGAAATGACTCTTTTATATCTTCTCTAAAGGGATCTCTAGATGATCTTTTAAGAAGAAAAAACCACTAAATATATCTAGTTAAGTTGATAAGTGAAATTTGTATTTTTTTTCCTCAATCCATAAGGCTAAATGTTTTTTGAATAAGTGTGGTAATCGTTTCCCCCGTAATATATAATAGAGGGATACTTTTGAAATTTATCAATAGTTTAAATTCTAACAAAATCATTGTCTTGTAAAATCCACCAAATTGGATATGTATTCATAGATAATTTAGTATAGGGTGGTAATACCAGCAACCAATAGAATTTATATATGATTTGATGAAAAATTAGAATTTATTATTTTTATTAACCCTTAGTTAACAAAATTTAAATTTAAACCATAGTAACAACATTTTGAACATTAAATTATTGAAAATAATATTTATTTCGGGAAAATTAGACCATAAATTAACTTTTTTTAAAATTTTAATACATATAATATCCAAATTGAATTATTTTAATATATTTAGGTTTTTTAAATAATTTATGAATATATTATTTTTGGTAAAATATCAATATTTTCAAATTTTACACTTCTCATTTAATTTGAATTAAAGTACATAAAAACAAAGTTGTAATTAGAATATAATATTTTAACGTAATAATATTTAATTTTTATTTAAATTTATAAATTACTCTAATTAAACATCTTTAATTTTTTTGAATATCGTTTATTTTACTTTTCCAATAATTGAATAAAAATATTTTTTGTATTGTGTAAGGATTAATAGTGATTTTATAAAAGATAAAAATTATAAATAAATTACCATCATGAATATAAATTTATTATCATAAAAATTACAATAAATTCTCATTTATAACTAGTTTTTTTCTATGAGAAAACATAATGTATATTTAAAACTAAGAGAGTCACATTATGTAATTTTATTTTATTTAAAGAATATATAAATAATATTCACAAAAGAGTGTTATTTAAATTAGTAAATTTAAATAAAAGGAAATAAGGATTAATGTAACATTATTAAATATTAATTATGATAAAAAATAGTTTCATTATCACTTATTTTAATTCTAGATTATCCTAATTTTCTATTTATATAGGTAAAAGGTTTTATCATGGTTACGATTGATAAAAAACAAAATCGCATATAAAATATTTTTAACCAAATTATTCCAAATACAGAATTAATTTTATAAAATAAAATATCTATAAGTGGTAAAAATTAATTTTAATATTATTTTTCAAGATATGATTAAAACCACTTTTAGAAAAATCAATGTTTTTAAGCGTATAACTGGATTCATTTTTCTCCCAACCATAATTAATGAATAATATGAATATTAAAAAAATTTATTAAATATGTAATATACAATTCACAAAAATAATTCACCAATAGTGGTTCATAAATTTTCTCTAATAAAACCACATTGGCCACATCGAAATACTTTTTCTAGAATATGTTTTTATGTATAAAAATGGTTCTTTTGCACATTCCAACATAAAATTTATTATGATGAAATTAATTAAAATATTTAAAAAATTATATATCTAATTTAACTTTTAATAGATTAAAAAAGGGTATTTGGTAAAATGTTGAAAAAAATATATTTTTCTATAGAAATCAATATTATTATCAATTTATCATAATGTAAATCACTTTAGGAAAATGAAATTAAATTAATTAGAGAGAAATTTTTTCTAAAATATCATGGTGTTACATTATCACCCTTTAATAAATTTCATCATATAAATTCTTACTTGTTCTTAGTTATCATAGGTTCTATAAATTAAAAGTTCATTGTTGAAAACCAAAATCATAAAATGGTTTAATATAAATCCTTTTAGAAAGAGGTAAGTGAAAATAATAAGGTCATCTGTTATAACAAATAATATAGTTCCCAACTATTTTAACTATAGTGAGAAGTAAAAAAATGGGAATAAAAGGGAAAACTAACTACCAATTATAGATATAGAGTGATAGAGAAATTGATTATGAGAATTTTAATGACTATAAAACCCTAAATGTGTGATGGTTGAAAAGACCATTGATTCATTAGGATTAAGGTTATAGGAAAATGGTTTTGTATTGAAATAATTTTCCCACATTTGTGGGATTACATTTCCAAACATACTAAAAACAAAAAAAAAATATACATACATGACAATTAGATACACATCTATTATTTTATTTCCACCATAAAATCATATTTTTCACTAAATAATGAGTATTCAATAAGTGTTTTTATTTCTATATCCCTGAACTAAAATTTTAATTCATCATATAACCATTTAAAAGATAAAACTATCTCCCCACCGTCATTAGAAATTTACCAAAACAAAATGTCTAACAAATGATAACTCTAAAAATGAATAAACCATCATTTGAAGAAATACAACATTAATCTCCAAAACATTAATTACCAAAATAACCCCAACATTTAATAATATTTTTCTCTCAAAGTCAATATTGTACCCCTCATCTTACATCATCAAAAACATTATTTTCATTCATTCAAATTAATGTTATCTATTTAATCAATTGTAAAAAATCAGGGTTATATGTACCTCAAACCAATGAAAAGTAACCCAAATATACATTATAACAGTGTTAAATTACTATATAATATTTTGATATGCTGAAATTCACAAAAATATCATGAATCAAATTTTTATTTTAACTTGAAGGGCAATTATTAAATTGGCTATAAATATCTGGGAAAATATCACCTTACTGAAGAATCACCTTTCATCCATCTAAATTATTTATATTCCATTATCCAGTAGTCAATTATTAAAATAACAAAAAATTATATATCAAAAAAAGGGTATTTATACATCAATAGAGTATCAAAATCCCATCACTTAAATTTTGTTAAAGTGTGTGTTGATGTCTTTGAACATACAATCAACCTTAAAATTATAAACCCATGATTGTATACATAACATTGAAGTTAAACTCACATGAAGAATATATTCTTCCATAATAAAATAAATCTTTATTCATTAAATCAATTCAAAAATATTTAATGTTACCATAAATCAAAAAATTAAATAAACTTTATCAAATATGACTTAAATAAATTTTTTACAAATCATAAAACCTTCTCAAGGTTACCAATACTATCATTTTCAATAATTTATTTATCCAATATAAACAATATTATCCAAACATCAGACACATTATAATGATTATCTTTTCCTTTATTATGAGTTATTCAAAAATGGAACCTTAACACTATATTACCAATCTTGGTTATTAATACCATTCAAAATATGTTTTCAAATCCTTAAAGCAAAACTACTATTGAAAAATCCAAATAAGTCTCGTGATTTTATTGTTAGAATGTCATTTTTATATAACCTTCGCCAAAATATTCTTGAATCCAAATTAAAATCACAATAATCATCCCACTTTCTTCTTACACCATTAACTATGATTCATCATCTTACTCCCTAATAATTATTTCCTACAATATAAAATATGAATCATGTATTATGTTTAATCAACTTCAAGATAATCATGGTTCAAACTTTTAACAAAACAATTACTATTAAAACATCTCATACATTTCATACCATATTAATAGTCACTTTATTATCATCATTAAAACCATTAATTGAATATTTTTATATTTTATTACATATATTTTAACCTAAAATATTGTTTTGGATAATGTCCATATATTTATAATTTAAAATATTCAACCATCACGTATACCATAGAGAGATAATTATTACCATCGATATTTAAAAAAAAATTAATTTTCCATTGAAATTAATTTCATTGTGTCTTATTTTACACACTAAAAAGATATTTATATTTATCTAATACATTCAAATGAGTGATTCTTCCCATATTTTAGAAATGTTGGAAACTGAATATTTTTTCCTCTATAGTCTTTATCAAACTCAATGTTTTTCTTAGTTAGTTTTTCAATAAACACACCAATGTTGATATTGTTAATCCTATAACATGATATAAAATTAGGAATAATCATAAAGATTCATATTCTATATATTACTTCACAAGGTTTTCAATGAGAATGAACTATTCATTGTCTCTTAGTATTAAAAAATTCTATCATTATTCTAGATAATGACTAAAACCAAAATACTAGTAGAACCAAAAATATTCATTTTAGGAAGCCACATAATCATGAAAAATTAATTAATTGTTACATAAAAAAGAATTCATTATTTTATGAAACCATAGGTATAAACTAGATCAGTCATGATCATTACCCAAAATTATGGATTCATTCTATTATATGACTATATCCCTTAGGTTCTCACTAAATGTTATTCATCCTATATTCAAAAGGTTAACTAACATTTTCTTAATACCAACTATAATGACCAATAAATTTTGTACATTGATCTCACTTCTTAATAGATGGATTTTCATTAGATAACCTAATGGGAAATGATAGAATCATATAAATGTAGTTCCTTTGGAAACTTGAACATATAAACATATGGTTCATAAAATACATACATAGTCTCTCACTATGATCTTCATAACTAGAACCATTCTTAGATATATCATACGTATTATCATTCTTCATAACAGAGAATAAAGAAACAAAATAAATTGTCTCATCATATTATCAATAAGGGTAAAAAAGAGAGATATCAATTATATCATGAGAATAATACAGAAATAAGAGTATCTAACCATGAGAATAAAATTTGGAAATAGAACACTGCATATCATAAGTCATAATCCTATGTAATGGAATAAATCTAGGTTTTTCAAAATACATGAATCATAAATAAATTAAATAAAATGTTCCATGAGAGAATAATATTTGATTAAAATATATATTTTTGGAATAAAAATAAATATAGATAACCATTTCCTCAGTGGTTAAGGAGAATTCACTAGAAAATCATAGTACAATGTGTTCACCCCCCAAAATATCATTGTAACCATGGTTAACTACCATGATTATCAAAGTGGAAAAAGTCCCTTAAGAAAATGGGTTCAATCACTATTCCAATCATGTTTTACATATGATATATCAATATTTAACCGATATATTGGAGGTATATATAGGTTATATATATAAAATAATTAAAATAGTATATATGTGTGCTGAAATATCATAAAATATTATTTATAAAAGAAACCATAGAAATAAAGGAAATAAATTTATTTGATAAAAACCACTTAAAATTTTTAGCGAAGATTATAAAAAAACATAATAACTATTTTTGGAAAATTTGGTCATTATTTATATGATAAAAAACATTACATCCATACTTTTGTCAAAAATCCAAAATATACCTCATTTGGAGAAGGAAAAGAAAATTACATTCTATTTTTTATAAAATTTTAAAAAATGGTAAAAATAGTTTAAAATATCATCTACGAAAAAACCATTATTAATTTTTTTTAACATGGAAATGGAAGAAAAAAATTTCAATAGAAGGGAAAAATGGATGTGATTTTCAATAAAAACATATTTTAGAATCTTGAGTATGTTATATTAGGATAACAAAAAGAAAATATTAATTTTAAAGAAATAAACAGAGAAGAATAAAATTTATTAGCGTATTGAGAGATAGATTTTAATATTTTATCATTGGAAATTTAATCATAAACCATCATGAAAATAGTTATATTTTAATATAAAAAAATTAATACTTTGTTAATATTTGAATCACAAGCCTCATGTAATAAGTAACAATATATTGTTTTTTACATTCAATTAAGAGTAATAATGATAAACATAAAATACATTCAAGGCAATTATATACAACACATAGAAGAAACAAGTGGAAAATATGGCATGTGTCCCACGTAAATAGAAGTGAGATAAAACCCCCTTACATTAGGTCCTTCTTCATTCATATACATTGGAATATCCTTTATAATAAATATATTTAAAAAAAATTATACAGAACCATAATAATATTTATTATATGATATATTATTTCATTATGACAATTTTTTCATCTTTTTATCGAAAATTGTTTTGTTAAAATAACAGTTTTTGGTGATATCTACTTCATTTTTCAGTTATGTTTTGGTTTAGTAGTTTTGGTCCTTATGTTTTTATCATGGTTCCATAATATCCAAAAACAATTATCATGATATATATACAATATATATAATCATTATATACATATTTATATTATTTCATAAAATTAGTGTTATAAAAATGAACTACACCATTCATAGAGACAATAGCCTATACATACAAATAAACGCCGTTTAAATTTTTTGAAAAAACTATAGATAAGTAAAAAATAAATCAAATTTGATGAATCATTTTTATATGAAATATGTCACATATATTCATTAAATTAATCATTATTACAATCCAAGTAAAATATAAGTTGAAAACATAACTTCTCTTATGGAGGTGGTAGTCCACATGTATGCACAATCAACAATGTCATTTTCCAACAATTTGGAAGATAATTTCCTAAATGTGATTTCATAATTTAAAAGGTATAATTATGTCATAGAAATAAAAAACAGACAATAAAATCCTAAAAATACTCATCCATTAAGGTTTTTGATGAAAAAATAAATTGTATCACTATGTGGAGATGATAAGTCGTATGTACGCACAAGCTATACCTTAAATTCATGTTTGATCGGTAATGTAACACACTGCCCATACTTAATTGGATTGAGGAGGCAGTGAGGGCTACTTGGCCTTAAGCAACGTTCCCAAGGAGCCAACGGCGGGCAATAAATGTCTAGGTCTTCAAGAATCGGTGGGGAAATATTTTCCCTTAGGACAAAACCAACCAAACCAACAACTAAAGATGCATGCACTTTCAAACCCAACCATGTGATACTAAAATTTTTATTACAAACCCCAAATCCGTCCAACAAAACATGTCCACAAAACATCCGAGTACTATGCAGAATACTAGACAACAAAACACCACGACCCATGATACCACCACAGCTCCACTACATGTTCCAAGCTCCAAGCACCACTAAGACATCCCAATGCACCCCTAAAGGAGGGCGATGCCTTACCTTTTCCCACGCCATGGTACACAACATCTGCAAAGACACCATAGTTCCAAATCAGGGGGTGAGTAATAAAACTCAGTAGGTTTTCCCCAAATGACTTCCCTACACATGCCACTAGGATAAAACTATTAGCAAATTTATATAAAACAATTTATATAGAATAATCACAAGTACAACCATTTCTATAAACCAAACATGCTGTTACCAAGCCATCACACCCAAACTAAGCAACCAAGTGAAATCCAACCAAACATTCCACAATCCATTTTATCATTCAAAAACTTGCACAAAAATTTCAAATTTGCAAATTAATGCACAACAAAAACAAAAAAAAACCAAATGGTAGAGCTTCCGTCCAACCTGTTTCCCCATTCACACCTAGTGGTACTTCCCGAACACTACTAAATGGTGGAGCTTCCGTCTGACACGTTCACCCATTCACATCAAGTGGCTCTTCCAGTCCACTTATCCTTTGATGGTGGCCCTTTCATCCACTATCCATCCCCTTTTTATAGTGGTACATCTCACCGCTTCCACACAACATTTCCATCAATCCATAAAATAGTAAATAATACACCAAGGTCAAAACAACATGCAATCAACCAATTCTATTGCATATCATTCTAGTTCAATAAATCACCAATTTATTGAAAACTATTTTCCATGCCCAACAATATTTCAATAAAACAACCTCTTTAATGAAAATAATTTCCATCAATCATTTTCACAAATCAGCCATATCATCCAATTTTAAAAATCCCCATTTTAAAATAAACAACAATTTTATTTCACCATAATACACCCTTTTCCCAAAAATCCCCCAAAACATCACCAAAGGGAATCTAATCAATTTCGCACATCAAACCACAATTAATTCAATGAAAAGAAATTAATTGTAACCAAAACCATTCTCTGTTACCAAGTGGAGTAGAGAGAGAAGCCTCTTACCATTAGGGTTCCCAAGAAATCGACCCACAAGCACCCGAACCTCAAATCCGGCGAACGCACCATCGAAACCTCTCTAGATCCTCTTCCCTAACCATCACAAGCCTTAAAATCATCATCCATGGAAACAACAACCCTATATCTACACCCAACAAGTGTAGATATAGAAAACCAAGAAATAGAGGGGTGGGGATCTAGAGGAAAACACATGGAAACCAAGAAGAGAGACTTACCTGGGAGAAACCACCTTCAATCAACCTTAAAACCCCTTTGAAATGCTTCCAAAAAGAGTGGGAGAACCCTTCCAACCCTGGGAACTAAAAAACCCAACTGAGGCTCGAGTGGGAGAAAGTATAAAGAGGAATGAGGCATGCTGGGGTGAAACCAGGTTTTTTAAATCCTATTTTTAAGTGGCTTCACGGTTTGTCCTCGCAGTTTGGAAACCCATGTGCTAATTGTGTGCACGCTACTACCTTGAGAGCAAGGGTCCGCATGGTTTCCAGTAACCGTGCTCAAACCGTGCTCCCTTTGCAAGGCCTTAGAACTCATTCAAAACCATTCCAATCTCTCCCAACCTCTTACCAACTATTCCCATTCACTTTAAACACATTTAATATAAATAAACAAGGTCCACATACCTCAAACTGGGGGTGCTAAATTCTCCCCACCACTAGTCTTTCCATCCTCAGAAAGTAGTGAACCCATCGTTTATCGAAAGACCTTGGGCAATTTCTTGACTATCCCTTTCTCCCACTACCACGTATCTTCTGGAATCTGACCATGTTTCCAAAAATCATGAACAAAACCAATGCTTGTACCAAGCAATACCTTCTCTTACCTATCCACAACCTGCACTAGCACATGCACTAACGAAACATCCTATTCTAGCTCAACATGATCCCATCGATTCACGTGGTCAAGATATGGATGATACTTTTTCAACTATGACACATGAAACACATTGTGCACCACAATGAACCTAGGTGGAAAAGCCAAACGGTAATCCACCTCACCAACCCACTCAATAATCTCAATAGGATGAATATACCTTAGATATAACTTTCCCTGCTTCCCAAAACGACGATGTCCCGGCCTAGGAGAGATCCGTAAGAAAACATTATCATTCACCTGGAACGACACTGGTCGTTGACGATGAACCACATATGATTTCTGATGACTCTAAGCCATCTCTTTTCTCTTCCTTATCAACATGATCTCATCCTTAGTCTCCTGGACAAGGCTCGGTCCAACCATTGAGGACTCACCTGTTTCCACCCAACATAGTAGAGAACAACATGGCTGCCCATACAATGATTCAAACAGAGCCATATGTATAGATTCTTGATAACTTCTATTGTATGAAAACTCAACCAATGTTAAGTGCTCCTCCCACGAGACACCAAAATCCACAAAATAAGCCTTCAAACTATCCTCCAATGTTTGTATCTTCCACTAGGATTGACAATCCATCTCTGGGTTATATGTCGTTCTCATTGTCAACTATGTCCCAAGGGCTTGCTGTAAGGATTTCCAGAAACGAGATGTAAACCTCGGATATCTATCGGATACAATCGAAACCAGAACAACATGCCTCTTTACCACCTCCCAGATATAGTTTTGGGACAAATTCTCCACTGTAAAAGATTCATGAATCTAGATGAAATGGGCTGACTTTGTTATCCGATCCACGACCACCCAAATGGAATCAAGCTTTCTGACCATTCTTGGGAGACCTATGACAAAATCCATTGTTATTTTCTCCCACTACCAAATAGGTATTGGTAAAGACTGCAACATTCCTGCTGGCCTCTGATGCTCTACCTTGACCTACTGACAAGTCAAGCATCTCGAAATAAACTTAGCCAATTTTCTTTTCATACCAGCCCACCAGAACTGCACTTTCAATGCTTTATATACTTTCTTAATTCCAAGATGAACACCACACCTAGAATGATGATATGCCCTGAGAATATCTACTTGAAAAGAAACTGGTACAACCATCCAATTCTGAAAACACAAAACAGAATCTACATTTAGTTGCCAACCCTCAATGGTCTCCCCGCCATTGAGTTTCCACCCCATGGTCACACACTCAGAATCAGATATTTTTGCCTCTCTAACCAGGCCAACCATGTCAGGAATCAACAAAACCGTATATAAGTCCACTCTGTTTCCCTGTTCCTCACATTATAACGACATGTAGGCTATAACAGAAATCAACAACCACTGGTCCTATGCCGCTTTCACCACTTGAGCATATGATTTTCTACATAATGCATCTGCCACCAAATTTCCCTTACCTGGTGTTTACATCAAGTGAAAATCAATCATCTAGAGATATTTCATCCATCTCTTTGGCCCCAAGTTGAAATCTATTTTTTCAAAAATATGCTTCAAGATCTTAGGACCTGTATATACCAAGAATTTCTCACCGAAGAGATTATGACACCACACTTTCAAAGCAATAACCACTGCTGCCAACTCCAATTAATGAGTTGGGTAGTTCTTCTCATGCACCCTCAACTACCGTGAGACATAAACAACCACATGATTTACATCCATGTGAATGTACCTCAAACCTGATCTTGATGCATCGCAATACACCACTGACCCTTTTCTTAGTTCTAGAAAAACCATGATTGGTGATGATGTAAGGCGACCCTTTAGCTCTTCGAAACACAGCTGACACTGTTCATTCCACTAGAATGGAACATTATTTCTTGTCAAAGCTATTACCAGAGAATCCAAACATAAAAAATCAAAAAAAATACGCCGACATTACCCAGCTAGACCAAGGAAACTCTGTACGTCCAACACATTCTTTGGTGGTTTCAATGAGATAACAACCTCTATCTTCTCCGGATCCACTAAAACACCACTTTCAAAAATAAAATGGCCTAATAAATGAACATCCAATATCCAAAAGTCACAATTTGAAAATTTTGAATACAACTGATGATCCCTCATGACCCCTTGAACTGTCTCCAAGTGCAGTTCATACTCCACCCTTGTCTTAGAATACACCAGAATATCATCTATAAACACCACCAAAAATGAATCTAGATTTCTCTAAAATATCATATTCATCAATGCATTAACAACGATGGAACATTAATTAGACCAAATGGAATAACCATATATTCATAATGCCCATGTATACTTCTGAAAGCTGTTTTAGGAATATCATCCTTCCTCACCCGCAATTGATGATATCCCGACCTCAGGTCGAACCACTGGGCTCCCCTCAACTGGTCGAACATATGATCAATTCATGGATATGAATATCTATAATTTATCACAACTAGGTGAAGTATACGATAATCAATACACTAATCCACCATTGCCGGAAGAACACTCTGCTCAACACCCATTACCGATTCCAACGACAACACCACCAACTCATATGATAATGTGTCTACTACTAGTGCCAACAAACCCGTTGCACTTTGTATTTCATGCCTCTCTTCTCTAAAGAGTTGTCTAACACCATCGTGTGTAGTAAAATATACTTTTCTCTCATCGTAGTCGATGTGGGCCTTAAAATCCACCAAGAAATCCATTCCTAGGATTACATCTTACCCATCCATCTCAAGCATTGAGAAATTCAACATTAGCTAAAACTCACCCCCAAATATACAACATGCTCTACACAATATGTCTCGACACTCTCTTCGTCCCAGAGGAGTTTTATGTTTTAAAACCTAGGGAATCATTTCTACCCTTATACCCAACAAATCAACCACACGTGCAGCAATACAAGAGTGTGAAGCACTCGTATCAAACAACACTTGCATCAAGGTTGAATTTAAAATAATAGTACCTCGCACTGTGGATGGTCCCAACTGATCATCCAAAACAACCTACTCCGCTCCGAAAAATGCCTTTGTTGCCACACTCTACTCTTTATTGCTTTACGAAGGCGTCGTGGTATTCCAAGAATCACTATGACACACTTTACTGTACTGACAAGGGGTGTGTTGTTGTCCCCATCCCATCAAAGCATACGATGTTTGAGAACCATAAGAAGAATCACACGCACCTGAACTCAAAGCATTCTGACAATAATGTTTCAGATGCCCCATCTTCTTACAATTATGACATGCTCAAGGTGGTGTCGTACAATCTCACTTGTGTGGCTCGTCGAACCACACTGAAAACATCATTGTTTTTTCTGGGGATTTAGAGGAAGATTCATTAATCCTTCCATCCGATTATGTTCCATAATACCACCCTAGGAATACGTGTCCCTCTTACACTTGAACCCAATGTTAGAGTTCCCACTATTTCCCTTGGGTACCACCATTCTTCCTCCACCCGGAGTACCCAACAGATCCCGCTCATCCACTGAGGCTCTATTCATCATCTCTGTGTAATCATCTATACATAGTACTGCTATCATTGAATAGATTTCTTTCTTCAAACCCACTTCAAATATCCTTTCCTTCAATGATGTTCTACCATCCACCTTGGGTTCAATCCTCACTAAGTTCATAAACATAGATGCATACTCCGTCACAAACATAATATCTTGCGTCAAACTGAATAAATCAGTCGTACGCTGAATTCTGAACGTATGTGGGTAGAATTGTTTATTAAAAAAATTCTTCAGAGCCTTCCCATGTCACACACTGGCCTATCCCAACTTGGAATACCAACCCACACCACTAAAGGGAATGATCTTCCAACATATACATGGCCAAATTCACTTTTAACTCTACTGGTGTTCCCAAGAACTCAAAGATCTTGTTCATTGTATTCAACCATGCTTCTTCCCTCTTTGGCTCTGAATCATCCCAGAATATTGGTGGATTTTTCTTTTGAAACCGAACCCCATGATCCACATGCCTTGGTTCTTCCATTATGTTTCCACTTTCCACACATTGAATGTTTTCACTATACTCTGCACTAACAGTAGGTTCACTTGAGGCTCAGGTGGAACTATGTTTTCATCAGCCTCCTCTGGATGGTCTCTACGACGCCTACTCGGTTCCATTTCTATCAAAAAAAAAACAAACAACCATGCATCTTACTTCTATAAACATAAATAAATCCCATTTCTAATCACATTACACAACACTATCGCACACGGCTTTCCTCAAGTTCACATTTTCCATGTTTCACCATTTTGAAAACCAAACCATTTTCAAAAT
This sequence comes from Viscum album, assembly GCA_963277665.1. NCBI lineage: Eukaryota > Viridiplantae > Streptophyta > Magnoliopsida > Santalales > Viscaceae > Viscum > Viscum album. The sequence continues at coordinate 1,218,519,315 of OY728131.1, read as the reverse complement.
ACCAATTTATTCACATTACAATTTTACACATCCATATCACAACATAAATCATTATACCCCAATAAAATATGCATCTTAGTGGGAAGTCATTTCTACCATGCATGCCATGCTCATCTCATTGGCTACACCCATGGCAATGTGATATCAAAAGCCTATAAGTGTCTCCAAAACAAGTATGTATGAAAATCCCATGTAACTTAATGTTTAGAATTAAAGGTTTAGCTAGGTCTTTTTATGCTATACATTCCTACTTCCGACATTCCTACGCCTTGCTACCATCCCAACTCAAAGAATATTCCACAACGAATATCAACTCCAAATATGAGAACCAACTCTAAATGACCGAACAAGCTGATACCACTTGTAACACCCCGCCCCTACCAGATTGGCTTGAGGAGGCGGTGAGATCTACTTGGCCTTAAGCGATGTTCCCAATGCACCAAAGGCTGCAAATAAATTCTGAGGGCTTCAAGGAATAGTGGGAAACAATTTTCCTTTAATACAAAACCAGTCAAACCAACAACTAAAGATGCATGCACTCTCAAAACCAACCATGTGATACTAACAATTTCATTACAAATCCCAAAACCATCAAACTAAACATGTCAAGAAAACATCAGAGTATTATGAAGAATACTACACAACAAAACACCTTGAGCCGTGATACCACCATAACTCCACTCCAAGCTCCATCCTCCAAGCTCCACCAAGACATTAAAATACACCACTAAAGGAGGGTGATGCCTTATATTTTCCCACGTCACCGTAGACAACACCTGCAAAGACACCTCATTGCCAAAGCAGGGGGTGCGTACTAAAACTCAGTAGGTTTTCCCCAAATGACTTCCTTACACATTCCACTAGGATAAAACCGTTAGCACATCTATATAAAACAATTTACATAGAATAATAACAATTAAATACATTTCTATAAGCCAAACATTCCCTTACCTAGCCAACACATCCAAACCAAGAAACCAAGGGAAATCCAACTAAACATGCCACAAGACAATTCATCATTCACACACTAGAACAAAAATTTCTAACTTGTAAAGTAATGCACAACAACAACCAAAACAACCAAAAAGTGGAGCTTCTGTCCAACCCATTCACCAATTCACACCTAGGGGTACTTCCTGACCACAACCACATGGTGGAGCTTCCGTCCAACCCATTCACCCATTCACAACTAGTGGCTCTTCCCTTCCACCTATCCTTTGATGATGGCCACTCCGTCCACTATCCATCCCCTTTTTATAGTGGTACTTCTCACCACTTCCACAAAAAATTCCCATCAATCCATAACCAATCATATAACCCACCAAGGTCACAACAACAAGAAATCAACCAATACCATTACATATCATTCCACATAAATAAATCACCCCTTTATTGAAAACCATTTTCCTTGCCCAAAAACATTTAAATAAAATAAACTCTTTATTGAAAACCATTTCCATAAATCATTTTCAAAAATAAACCATAGAATCCCATTTTAAAAATCTCCATTTCAAAATACACAACAATTTCATTTCACCATAAAACACCTTTTTCCCAAAAATTCCCCAAAACATCACCCAAGTGAATCCAATAAATTTCACACATAGAAACACAATTAATTCAATGAACAAAAAATTAATTGTAACCAAATCCATTAGCTCTAACCAAGTGGATTTTAGAGAGAATACACCTACATTTAAGGTTCCCAAGAAATCATCCAACAAGCACCCACACCTCAAATAATGTGAACACACCACTGAAACCTCTCTAGATCCCCTTACCTAAGCATCACAAGACTTAAAATCATCATCCAAAGAAACCACAACCCTATATCTACAAAAAACATGTGTAAATATAAAAAACCATAAAAGAGAGTTTTGTGGATCTAGAGGAAAACACAAGGAAACCAAGAGGAGAGACATACCCAGGAGAAACCACCCTCAATCAACCTTGAAACCCCTTCGAAATTCTTAATAACCAAGTGGGAGAACCCTTCCAACCCCTAAGAACCAAAAAACCTGAGTGAGGCTTGAGTGGGAGAAATTTTGGAGAGGAATGAGGCAAGATTGAGTGAACTCGAGTTTTAAAACCCTATTTTTAAGTGGCCGTAAGGTTATTCCACACGGTTTGGAAAATCCTGCGCTAACATTGTGCATGCTACTGCCTCTAGATCAAGGTTCCACATGGTTTCATCACAAGTTTTCGCAAACCTTATATAGTCCGTGCGAAGCCTACTATCTCCCCTACACATTTTCTTGGAGAATCCGCACTATTTCCAGTATCCTTTCTCAATATGTTCTCCCTATGAAAGGCCTCAAAAATCATTAAAAACTTTTCCAAACACTCCCAACCTCTTCCCAACTCATCTCATGCACTTTAAACTCATAAAAAAAATTCACAATCAAAGGCCACATACCTCAAACCGGGGTACTACAGGTAATATGTTGAGTTATGGTGATTTTATAATCATAATAATATTTTATAATATATAATTTACACAATTTAATATTCTACTATATAAATAAATGATTTGCAGGTGGTGAATAAGAGTATAGGATAAAGTGATAAGTTAATTCGATTACCACTTATTTGAAATTACTCATCAAGGTATCCCATTAAAGATTTCTAGGATAGAATTTTTTGAAGAAAAAAACTCTAGAATATGGATAGGAATGTTTATAAATGAAATTGTAATAGGTTTATCTGACAAGAAGGATCTTTTTTTGTAAATAATATATGAAGGCGGGGGCCTTTTATAATTGGGGTGAGTCCCCTTTTTGTATTTTATCACAAGATTAAATTATAATTAATTTAATATTAAAAAAACTCCTCAAAATTGTTTTTTATTTTAACATAATCTAGTGTAGGGTTTTAATCCCATAAAATTATAATTTTGAATTGTTTATTGTTTTTAAACCTTATTATTTTGAATAACCCTTAGTCATCCAATTCCTTATTTAACTATAGTAATGAATTATTAAATATTATGGGGATGTAATGTTTATATATACTATGAAAATGAGACTATAAATTTCCAATTAATAACACATTAGACCATATAATATGGTATATGTCTTATTTCATGAATGTTATTATTATTAAATTAATCAATAAAATATCTTTTTGATAAAATATCATTATTATCAATTTTGACTCTATTAATTTAATTTGAATTAATATACCCAAATAAAGTTGTAATTAAAATATTATACTTTAACACAACACTAATATGTAATATTCACCAATAAAATTCCTGTCACACTATAATTTACTATGATTTTATCACATTTTAATAATTTTAATATATATTTTTATATTTTTTTCATCAAGTAAATAATTACTATTTTGGAATTATGTATCATTTTATTGTAATTATATAATACATAGAAATTATATAATAATTTCAATCATAGATATTTTTTTTAAAAGAATGAGTAATAATATTAGTACATAACTTGTTTTCCCAATATAAAAAGAATAAGGATATTTAAATGTAAGAGAGTGTCATTCTATAAGATTCATTGATATAAAATATATATAGATAGATTTTCAGGGAGAAGTGTCCAGAAAAAAATATGATCCTAAACTGATAATGGTATAATTATATTCATCCAATAATAAATATAAAGAAAAATTTTGGTTGTATTAATAATTTTATTCAGGAATAAATTGATCTATCCATTTCCAAAGTTATTATTCTTATTGACTAAAAATAAAGGAGGAAGAATTACCAAATTTTTAAATTTTGATTCTAAATATGGAATATATTTAATAAATTTCAATAATTGTATTTGAATGAAATTATTTTTAAATTAAGTACAAAAAATACAATGAAAATAAATTTCAAAAAATATTATTTTTAATGATAAAACTACATTGATTATTATCATTAAAATAATAGAATCATTAGATGAATTTTTAAAAACATTTACAGAATATATAATATATATATTTCATTAAAACCATTCACAAAAATTTATTAACTTCATTTTGAACCTAAAAATACATTGAACACATAAATTTTTTTTGAAGAAAATATTCATTAACGTATAAAAATGTTTCTATACCAAATTAAAACAGAAAATTTATTCCAATAAACATAATTATATTATATTAAATATATGAGAAATAATTATTCTTGAAATCAATTTTAAAATAAAATTCTATATTATACATTCCTGAATCAAAAATCGAGTTTCAATTAAATATTTTTATTCAATATTCCATTGAAAACCAATCATTTAAAAAATTATTGAAATTCACCCTAAGTTATGTTTTATAGGATAAATATATAAATTTATCTATTTTTATAAATTTTTCTTAGGTTTCAAAAGTTAAATATTATTTTTTCTTACAAAAATATAAAAGAAAGTCAATATTTTAAGCATAATTTAACCTTGGTAACTATTTGAATAATTATTCCTTATGAATTAATGAATAAATTTATATTGAGTAATATCTTTTAAAAAATATCATAAAATAGTTCATACTGTTTTTACACACCAATTTATAAAATATGGTAAAAGGGCCACATAAAAATATTTTATTAATGTATCGAGGTTCATTCAAAATTTTTGTTTCATGTAACACAAGCTAACAATGAAATAAAATTATCCAAAGTGTAATATTTTATAAAATATATTGTTTTCACAAAACATTTACTCACATTCCCTATGAAATGGGGAATATTTTTTATCTATAATGATGTTACAAAAAATGTCTTGGGCTATATATTCTGGTGGGATAATAATGTGATAACATGCAACTGAAGATAATTAAAAGTTCGTGAAAAAAATAATTAGACTGATGAACTAAAGTTTGATGAGGTAAAAATTGAATTGAAAATATTGAATATTTATCTATATAGGGATGTGTAATATATATTTACCACAAAATACAAAAATATATATTAATATAGAAGTATCTCAATACGATCCAATTAATATGGTCATAGATGTTTTGAAATCATGAATATTCAGTCTACTACCATATGGGGAAGTCATATAGTGTGGTAGATGATCTATGTTAAAAATATCATAAGAAATTATCTATGATGTGGATTGATAATTATCTTATCTTCTAATTAATTTAATGGATGCATATAGGAATAGTTAATAAAGTAAAGTCATCATTTTTTTCCAAAATGATTTCATAGATATCAGTACTTAGGATGATTAATAATAATTCAATGGATGATTTTGAGATATGGAAGATTTTTAATATAGTGAAGAAGATAAAAAATTTTGAGTCATGTTTGATGGTAAAGGTGTTCTATGATTTGGGAAATGACAATGCATTTTATCAAATTCCATGATAATAAAGTAGTAGTCGAATTATTATCATATATTTTCATTCAATATCCATCAAGGATAAATAATGATGTATAGTGATATATAAGAAAACTATGAGTGGGATAATATAAAGAAGGATATTGTATGATATACATCACAGTTTTTGGTGTGTTTCTAGGTGAAGGCTAACAGAATTTTTTGAAAGTTATGATGAAACCTTTACCCATACCAATATGGATATGGGAAAACATCACAATTAATTTTTACACATGTCCTCAAAAGATATAATAATGGAAAAATACATTACATTTTTTGGTGTAAAATTTTACAAGGACAAGTCATTCATTTATAATAATAGAAATTATTACTCAACCACCACACAATGATATACATTGGATAATTTATGAGGCTGTATAGAAAAACATTATCAATTGTTTCAGATAGAGATTTTCAGTTAATGTTAAAGTTATAGAATAATATTATGTATGGTGTAAAAATACAGTTGAACTTTAGTATGTCCTATCATCTGTATATTGATTTAAAATTGAGTGTACTATAATGAAACTTAAGTATATGTTGAGAACATTGTTTGTATACTTAAGAAGATCCTTAGAGAAATAACTTACATTGGTCAACTTATCATAAAATAACAATTTCTAATCGAATAATAAAATGGCCTGAAATAAAGTATTTTCTAGGATGAGAGGAAGAATACCAATGTGTTCAGGTAATGTTTGTGAAAAAATTTATAATACATGATATGATTCATGTAATAACCGAAAATTTCAAGTCTAATCTTGGAAACATTTTAATGATTAAAATATAATGTGTTCTCCATATATCTTTGAGGAATAATGTCATGGGACTTTGGAATAATAGGATTCTTTGTAAAAGATACATCGGTCCCTCTGATATTTCTGATCATGTCGGTGTTATGGTATATCGACTAGTACTCTCAAGAAATGTTCCCAAACTCTATAATATTTTAATAATTCCCTAGTAATTATGAAAAAAAACTAATCCATTAGAAGTACTAAATTTATACCTAGTAATGTTAGAGAATGATTTCTCTTATTAGGAGTATCCGATGAAGACTTTAGAGAACATTGAAATTTTTTTTCCCAACAACACAACTCACCTTGTCCAGCAACATTAGAGAAATAATATGTATTAAGAATATATGTGAGAACCCTAAAATTATAATAAATAAATGTTCCTATTGTTTTTTAAAAAACTATTATATGTAAATAAATTTCAAGGGTCAAATTTCTTCTAGGTGTAAGAATTTAATGAACCCAAATTTAAATATATAAACATTACTTTTAAATATATATATACTTCTTCCAAGGTAATATAGATGATATGAACATACATCAACTTATAATTAATTTGGAAAATAATACGATTATAATTTTATCTATGGAATTATAATATTACATGTAGATATATTTCTTGCTTTAAACTAAATTTTTAAATAATAATTTTTATTGAATTTCATGAACTTATATATAAAAATAATTCAAATAACTTATATAAGGGGAACATAATTAATTGAAATTATTTTATGTATTCATCATGTGAAAATGATCTTATAATTTTTTTAGTATTTTTTAAAAAAATGTATTTAGATGAGAGTTAATTTTTTCCAAAATAGTTTATTTTATTAGTATATATGTGAGACTTAAAATTTTATTGATAAAATATTTTTTGAGGAAATATTTTTGTTAAACATTACTGATTTATTTTTAAAATTAATAAATCATATGTTTAACCTTAAAAAAGTTATTTAATTTTTTAATTTTAATAATAAAAATATTTCATGGTCTTAATTTATTTACAAATTATTTTTGGTAAAATTATGTTTTAAATTTATTCGAATAAAAGATTAAATTTAATTTTTATAGTAAAATAATTAATGACTTGATAATAAATAACACTAATAATATATCCCAACACGTAAATTATAAGCATAGAATGGTATTTCCCTATGAAGTTGGTTTTAACCAACATCAACACTAGTACAAAAATTAAATTCTCTAAAAATTAGAGATTTAATTTTATATAATGATTTAAATATTTAAAATCACTATTCAAAAATTATTAAATAATTCTAATTTTAATTTTTTTTCAGTAAAATCATCTTACAATTGTGAGTGTGGAGTTACAGTATTAAGGTTAAATTAAGTAAAAGTCGATAGACATTGCTCATGTGGTAAATAAATGCCTAAAAACATATGTGTTATGGTATGATGGGTGGATTAACATACATAAATATTTAGCCACACCATTATTGACCATTTTGGGTCCTAATATCATGAATAATGTATTGATATAATTGAGATTAATGAGTGATTAAAATAGTAAAATTTTCATCACATATAAAAGGAAACAACTTCCTACCCATTTTCCCACACATTAAGAATAATTTGATAAAATAACTATTCACAAATATCAACTTAATTCCATTCCCATTATTTTTAATCCTTGGTGACAAATAAAATCTTGTATAAGGAACCATTATGAGTTACCTAAGGGATAACATCAAAGAGAGCCGTAATAATATCATCTCGACCTCTCTATGTTATTTTCATTCTCAAAGACCTACATGTCCCCTCTATCCATGAATGTATTTTAATTATATAATTTTTTACATTATTAAATTTTATTATTCTAATTTAATATCCATTTTATTATTTTATCCAAAATGATTGAGAAGAAAAAAATCATATCATACATGTGTGGAAAATACCACATCCAAGAGAGATATATATTTTTTCACTGATCATCTTAGATGAATGACAGTAAAACATTATTTATTATAAGAAAACTATAGATTTTCAAATACTAATATTTTTTAATGACAATATAATACAATATTTATGCCATACAAATAATAATTGATTGATGTTACATTTAACCACCTTAAATTGACCATTCATAGAACCTTTATTATTATGAAAGTTTTGAGACAACATTTAAAACTATATAAGTATTTTTTGTATGGAATAATAAAGAAAATATACCACCAAAACTATTGATATTAGGAATTTATTTTAAAACATAATTAATTGTGGTTCATATACAGCCTTTACATGGTAAATGGGTGTGGTGTTTTTCTAATATTTGTTGTTTAAAATTAAATATTGATTGTTCATGCATTAAAAAAATCAAGTGGTTAGAAGGGTTTATTTGTAACTAGACTAGTTATTTCTTTTTTTCTTTCAAGAATTTCCATAGACAATGGGATTCCATCCTGGTGGAGGCCGCTACATCGGTCGAAGGTATCCAATTTTGTCTCTCTAATTGGTTGGATCTTGATAGTACTGAAGCAAATTCTTCTATAATCAACACGTACATATTCAAGGAATCAAAAATCAAGGGGATTTCACTTATATAGTGCATAACAAAATAAGTTTAATCAAAAGAGATAAGAATATTAATCACCCATGATGGGACAGTAATAAGGTGGATAATTTCCAAGATTATTGGTCTAGTTCCCCAAACCTATGTGTCATCTTGAATAACATAGGTTACTTCTCTTAATAGTGCATTAATATTATCTAGGATGATGCCTTAAGGATGCATTATTTTATACCACCTTGACTAGTTTTATTGTTTACCCACCTATAAAAAAACTATAACATTGGATGGACATGAAAGATCATTCTCGGGAAATTATTTATTGTTTGTATATATTTCACAAAAATATATTTTTAGTTAAATATTCTTTTCATTAATGAGGTTATATATGTTTCCAATTCCATATAAAACTCCCAATCTTAAGTAATAAAAATTTTAGGTAACTTTCCTATTTCATTTATCATGTTAATAACACCCCATAAAATGTTTTAATATCATTAATATATTCTAAAAAACACTCATTACTTTATTAATAACCCTCTTGGTTCAATTATAGTTATATAAAAGATAATATGCTCTTCCATTCTTTACAAAATCATTATTTTGTTAAACATCACCCTAATTGTTCATTTTCTATTATATATTCTCTTAAACCTCTATAATTAATATTATATATTTGATATACTTGATCAATAACTATGATAAAATGTCAATTAGAAGTTTTCCAATTAATTTAATTCCATATATTCTCTAGAGGACTTATAATTTGACCTTCAGTTATTCCCAGATTCAATGTTATTAAAACTACTTCCTTATCAAGGGTATGATCATTATAAATATTTATAGATGGTTGATTTCTTTCACAAAGAACACATATGTTTTATTTTCATTTATATGAAATGAGGAAATTAAATTATATTTCTCACCAATACATTTGGTAATGATTTATATCTCATGTGATATTATGAAAGATATTACATAGGGAACCTAATCCACAATGTAACTTTATCTACATTATGATAATGTTCACGGGGGTGATCCGTAAATTATTAACATGGTTTCATATTATTTCTCACTTCCACATGATTATGATTCTATTATCTTATGATACTGTTTCCTTATTAAATTTTCCATTTTTATGATCATCTGCATTATGATATCATGTTATGCCTCATAACTATAATGTTATTCTCTATTTCCATTTTTATTCGCTTACTGAGATTTCTATCCCATTACATTCCTCATGTATTTCCCCAAGGTAACCACTGAAAATTTAAAAGATATAGATGATTTACATGTGCTATGTGGAGTTTTAAATAATGAATATGATTTTATGATTATGATGATGTTTTTTATGTATAATTTTCCAAATAAACCCTACCTCTAGATCCATGGATTGAATAATTTGAAATTTATGTTATTTATCCTGAAATAATGTATATTTAAGAATTATGTTGCTATACCAGGTGAGTTGTATTGTTTTATATATGATTTTATCTATGTTTAAAGATCATATCCAGCTAATCATCAAAATAAATATTATTATAAAAAGACAACACTACTAGATTTATTACATTTCAGGGGTGTGGTATTAATATCCTTAAGAGGGTCATGTTTAACACATCATATAAATGAGATAGGTTATGTTTGAAATCAAGTCAACATGTTATAACTCTTATATGATATGAATTAAATATGGGTGGTGTATCTTGGACTATTTATTCTCTTCTACCCAACCATCTTTAATTTCTTCCATAGTGATATATGAATAAATGACACATCTAAAACCTTAAATTCTAGGCAACATTAATGATTTTATTTATAACTTTTAAACTGTATTTTAATAGATATCATATGATATAAAATTATTTGACCCTTTTCTATCATATATTATAAAATTATGATCTTATTAGATTCATATCTCAAACATTATCTTAAAATTCTGTAGTTTGAAAAATTTTCAATAAAAATTATTATAAGGATTCATTTGAATACATGAATGGAAAAAAATTTATCTGAGAACTATATCAGAATAATGTGTTGATAAAAATATCCAGGTAAATCTATTGAACATGATATCAATATACCCTCTAGAGTTTAAATGTTTCCCTTTGAATGACCATCAATATGGGGATGATACACATGAAACTAAGTTTTGTACCCAGTGCTTGCTGATGTCTTCTACATAACATTAAAGTAAACCTCAGATCATTATTAGATACATATTAGAGTTATAATCCCTATTTTATTACATATAATATTATGTATATCATTATTAATTAGTCAACATATTATTCTAACATGAAAATAACAAAATATGATGACATGGTAACGAAATCAAATACCATAAAAATATACCCTTTAGATGTCCTTGGAAGTCCTATGAAAAAATATATTGTTATGTTTTTACATTTCCACGCTATTATTGGAAATAGATTCATCATTTCCTTTGAATTTTTTTATTATACATTAAATATTTGAAAAAACAAGAATTGGGATATAAATTCTTTAATTTAATTATTTATGTTATCCCATTAGAATATTTTTTTCACATATATATACATCATAGTGATACATAGATTTATAGAGATGCATGATCTATCAATAACATCATGAATTTATATTTTCTATTGTTTTTATGGGAAACATATCCCTGTTTCAATTATTTTAAATATTTATTTATAAAATTGTTCCCTTAAAATATTCACTATATTTATATATTACTTGACATCCTCTTTCCAAGAATCCCTGATCATCTCAAGAATACATGTTCAATATATTAATGAGGAATGTTATGATGATTCAATTTAGAATTCCCAGGACTATAATTTTCATGTCTAAGATGATTAGATCCCTCTTAATTCATTTCAAGGATAGGGTTAAAGGATCCGTTATTTTACAAAAATCTACCAAATATTCACCTTCCCAAGAATTTAATGGATTGAATTTTTAAAATTCATTATAATATCAAACAACTTTAATTGGTTCATATTGTGATGATCATGTGTTTTTATAAACTCTAATCTCATATGATATTCATATATGTCACACTTATCCTGGAGAGATTATGTCACCAAATATTTGTTATGAAAATTATAATATAAAACTCCAGATCAGCAGTTAGTTAGTAATGGTAAAGTATCATTAATTAGTTAAATTCATATGACATTACATTGTAATTTTCCATGAGAACACAACATAATCATTTTGTAGAAACATTATTATTGATCATAAATATTTCTTCACTTCTGGGTAGTATGATTATAGGTTAAATGAGTATCCTCTTATTTAACTCTTTAATATGTCCATGAATTCAAATATTTTAGAAAACATTACAACATCCAAGGTAAAAATTTTAGTGGGTTTTAAAATAATGAGAATTTTCATGCAAAAAAGAGTAACAATTTAATTTTAAGATGATATAGATCATAATTATATATTTTAGTCACAGACATTCCTTAATTACCATAATTTTTAAAGTATCCATATTAATCCCTCTATATTATGATAACAGGATGGAATAATGATACATTCTCTACAAAAACACACATTTATTATACTACCCATATAACTTCTCTTTTTTGAATTTCATTTAGAATTGTATTAAAATGCTACTCAGTCTCTACCTAGATATTAAAATATATGCGAATTTCATCTTCAAAGACAATCAAAAATTTATCCTAGTAATTTAAGGTCTTTATTCATTAAATCTATAATTATTTTTTGAGAATTAAGGATTCCAAATGGAATTACTGTGTACACATAATCAATATAACTAATAAAAAAAGATGTTATTGGAATATCCATATTCATTAACATTATTTGATAATATCCTAATAGAAGATCCACATAGAGAAGTACCGGTCTCCTCATATATGATCAAGTAATTCCCTAATCCATGGTAAGAGATAATTTTCCTTTATAATGTTCTTATTTAGTACATGATAATTGATGAAAAAAATGAATTTATCTATCATTTTTCATAATTAAAATAATTGAAATTCCCAATAGTGTTAGATATGGGTGTATAAACCATTTATCAATATTCTCTTATAGTTTACTGTTATGATATTTAATTTAAATTTTGTCTATTATATATATATATTATATCATATTAGTGGGTCTTTATTTATAAGTTTTATTGAGAAATTTAAATATAAGTTAGGATCAAGCCCAATAAACTCTTCTATGAACACATAAACAAACTCGTTTACAATGTAAATTCCATCTAGGATAATATTTTTATTAGTCTCAATCAGTTCTACTTGATACTATTTCTTATAAGAAAATATCATCCACAATTTTTATGGTGATTTCAATGGAAAATATTCCTCCTCCCAAAAGGAAATTATGATCAATTATATATTTAGGAGAAATAAATTCATTTCATTCTCTTTACAATTTATATTCTTTATTTAAAAGAATAAAAAGTACATGCCTTGAATAGAATCAAATTATGCAAAATAGTGTATCATAAGGTTATCTATGAAATTCAACCTAACAATATTGATTTGGAGGAGTTATATGCTTGGGATACATTAATTTATGAATTTATAATTTTCTCTGATAACTAAATTATTTCTATTTATGATTGTGGTTAAAAAGTTATAATTAACATGTGTGACATGAATGAATGCGTAGAACTAAAATCAAATAGTATATTCACTATTGTTGAATGAATAACTATAATTCAATTCAACTCTTCATTTTAAAGACAAAAAATACTAATTTTGATAGCATATGGTTCTATTTTATCTCTTTTCCTTAGTGGTTTTTATCATTTCATATTTTTCATATCCCTTGTCTTAGGTAATTGTGTTGCATATTGTCCATGTTCATTACAATGGAATAATTAAAACAAGGTCTTAGGATTGCTGAAAAAAATCTATTCTTATATAAAATTTATTATGTCATTCATATATTTTTGGATATCATTATCTTGATGATCATCAATTCCACACCTAAATCGCCTTCTTATTTCCTTGAGGTAGTTTCCAAGATAAGTTTAACCGCATAAAAGATACATAGAATGTGGGATTCTCATTCCATTATGATCATTATTGAATAATATTCTATAGTTAAAATCAATCTTCTACTTATTATATCTAGTCCCGCGATGTCACTTAGAGTCACTGATCTCAATTTTAACTTTGAGGACACATAAAAAAAATTATAATTGGAAATGTTTTGAATTTCCAAATATTTTTTCAGAATCAAATTTCCCAATGTTACGTTTAGGATTAAAGATAATGACATGGGTATATAGTGGAATCCCTCCCATTTATTTTCTAAAACACCCTGATGGATTTATATTATTTGTACATAAGTTTAAATAATATCATCTCCATTATAAGTATAACGGAAAATATTTAATGTAAATTATTTTCCTGAATTCATCCCAATCCATAGCCCAAAATTATTTCAACATAATTATATTCCTGATAAGTTTCCATAACTGATCCACTTCTACCTTTAAGAGATAAACCTATAATATAAAATATCAAGGATTAGAACATTGTAGGACATAGAATGTTTTCTGTATAGTCTCAATCTAAGGTTCCACAATTAATAGGTTAGAATACCCACAAAATATAGGAGGCCTTGGTCATAGAATGGTCTTAATCCTAATGTTATCCTTCTTATGGGGGAATAGGTGTTAGACATATCTCAAGTGATTTTTAAAGAATGTGTCATGTTTGGAAGTATTAACATGGTTTTTTGACTCCTACTTCTATTATTTTTCGAATATCATTTGGGAAATCATCACATTCCCTATAATATTGGTTGATGAAATATGTCCTCATATTCCTTCCTATTTGATAAAATAATTGAAAATTAGGGGTGATATTTTACACCATTCAATATATAAAATGAACAATTTGAACATAAATGTGATAAATTACACATTACATATTCACTAAAGATCAGTACATTTAGGATTTAAACTCGTTTATACATTATAATTTCAATATTAGGATCTCTAACATAAAAATCTATTAATGTATTTGATAATGGGTTATAAAACTTTTATGAATTTTTAAATTAATATCCATGTCGATTATAAATCTATGTGTGAAACAATGAATTTTTATTATGCACTTTTTATAGGTTGATTTAAAACACAGTGATCCCATTTAGTGTTATTAAAACAACGTTAATCAGATATAGGGCCTCATCCACCATTAATATATGAACAAGGACTTCACTTCATAGAAACAAATCTATCTAAACTTATATAATATTTCAGGTTTTTTTCTAATACATAGACATATCTCTAGGATTTTTACTAATGTATTAATGTTATAATTCACAAAAATAAGTATATCCTTCCTTTGATACTGACTATAACAACCCACAATTTATGAATATTTTATTTCCTAATTTTTATCATATAAACCCATATAATATATTCGTAGATGATCAATAACAATTAGGTATTATTGAAATTAGATAAATAGACCATCAAATTAAAATTAAAATAAAATTTATTATTTATAATTATATAAATTTCTCTAATTTTTATTAACTCTTAATACTACATAAGATAATATTGGGATACTAAAAAGAATGTGCTGAGTTGTACGTATAGGTATGAGGATAATAAAATCCTATAATTATGATAAAAAATTCATGAGATTCAAGAGACATATAATTATAATATGAAGTGTTAAATATCACATGTTCTCACCTGGAATCATATATTTAGAAAATGAGATCCTTCAATTATGGTATCATAGTAATGAGGATAGAATATGAAATGTTAAAACAGCATTATAAGATGAGGATAATCTCTATGAAATCATAATGTATAATTATTAGGGTAACCAACCAACCACCATACCTGTTATCTCATGAGATAAAAATATTACCAAATATGTTGGAGGGTTATTAGGGTATACCATTCTTATTTTAATAACTTTTTGTGTATCACATCGATATTATAATATAATAAAATATTTCTTCATTTTAATATCATGTTTATGGATTTTGGGTTTCATATACTGATGTTCCCTAATAATGACGAATAATTACATATAAGTGAAAATGTTTAAATGAAAATTTGGTTGGTTATTCACTACATAAATTAAAGGAAAATAAATCATGTAATGGTTTTAGAAGCAAAATGGGTGTACATATATGTTCATTGAAGGGATGGTTGAACTTTTATATGGATTACCTTAAAAATATTCCCTACATTTCTCTATATCTCCACATCATCTTTGGTATGCCTCCTTGATCTTCTCAATAATATTTGGGTTTTCTATTATTGAGTAAGGTAAAATGAAATTACTTTAATTATTCACATGTCTATCCTTTTATTGTGAAAAATAAAATTGGTTCCCACTAAATAGTAATCATTGATAGGGTTATAAGAATCATATTTTATATAGAGTTTCTTCAAATTTATTCACATTACATGAATGGTAATACATATAAATGATATAATTCTTGTTCACCCCTTGTCATGAACCAACCCTAGCCAAGCATGAACCGGTCACCTGAGCTAATCTATGGCAAGGCCTGAAGGGCTTTTTTGATCCCCATGAGCTAGAAATTAGTGTCGCGAACCAACATAGTATACAAAGGGAATGATTTTTACCAAGTATAAACAACTAAAATGAATAGTGGAATGAAACTGAGAAACCCAATATATAATTAATAAAAAACTGAACATCTTTTACAAAGTGATGAAAGGTAAAATAACTATACAATAAAACCTAACAAACAAGACGTCCACACGATATCCTTGTGAACCCATGGGTCATCTTCCATAACAATTACCAACCATTTAACAAGTCAATCAAAATAAATCTAAAGCATACACCGAAAGATAAAAAGAAGAAAAAAATAGGCATGAGTACTAAAACTCAGCATGTAATCCCAAATAAATATATTCCCAATGCACTTCATTTAAATTAAAAGAAACACTATCCTCATGTTTTAAATACAATATATAAAAATAATCATTTGAAAAAAATTTACTTGAAAAGAAACTAACATCCATTTCTTTAAATCATTTCAAAATACGGTTGATTTCCATTTGGAAGAAATTAACTTTTTTTTGGAGAAACTGTTTCTTCCATTTTTGAATGGAACAATACAATGTAAAAGACTTTTGCATTAAATATTTTCAAAACCCTTTTGAAGGAAATGCATCAATGTCCAAGAATTTAACGACACATGAGAGAACTATAATTATCTCTTAATGAGGGAAATGGAAATAAACATACAAGATTACAAAATTATATTAATCATTACAATAAGAAATTAAGTTCCAATAGAAATTGGTGATCCTGGGAGACATTGAATAATCCATAACATACTAATACATGAGACCCATCCCTGGGTGAATTCAACCCATGGTGAAATCAATAATTCCGTAACAGTAGCATCCTCCCTAACTCAGGATAGACAGAGGGGAAACTCACATAGTAATAAAACCAATATATCCACCTACTATGGGACACCAACTGGTGTGTAACCAATCATGTACAACAATCGTTCTATTAAAATTCTCCCATAATGTCAAGTCCAATGTCTGATTCATGAAGGGGGTAGCCAACCAATACAAATTGAGCACTGATCACTTGCACATAAAATAATAATTCAACCACACTACTCACCTTGTGTATCTCCAAGGATTTATTATTACGCCATAGAAAGAAAAGAACTCAAGGAGTCTGTATCGTGGATCTAAAATTATCATAATGGATCACAAGGATTACATAGTGATGAACTCCCATATATTAACCATAAACATTGCATGAGAATCAACCAATGTAGGGAATCATAATAAACTCTTCCATAATGTTCACAAAATTACAAAACATAAAATTATAAATAACCATAAAGTTGTAATTTTAAAGAGAAGAAAAAGCACCTTTCAAAAATGCTGTAAAAACACCATTTTCAACTTCAAAATAATTTAAAAAAACTCATTTGAACATTTATATCACATTTTCAAGACACATACATTCTTATAAAAAGGTTAAATGAGCGATTAATGTTCATCATAATACGAACCGCATTTGAAAACCAATACACATTAGTTTTAAATCTAAACCCACTGGGAACAAATTCAAAGAGCCTTGATTCATCATTTAAAATACAATAAAATATTTTTTGTTGCCATACAATGCATAAAATATCACAAACCACATGTGAAATCTAAAAAGATATTTCATCAACCACTTGGTGTGTACCTTTATTAAAAAATAATGCCATTTATCACAAAACAAAACATAAATAACCACTTTTCACACCAAATAATTTATCTAAAGATATGACAACAATATCTAGCATAAAAGGAGGGTGAAAAAGCATGAAACCATTTTATCCTAAATGATAAAGGCATATACAAATGGAAACGTACTTTAAATCCATGGTTATCTAATAATTTACAACTGAAATCACCCCATGAGAATTCCAATAGACATGATATAAGAATAGGGAACCTAAACACACAAAACGACTAACATTAATTGAGGGAGACCAAAAACCTAGGTTAAAAAAATAGATGAAAAATAAATAAAGGAAAAGTGAAATAAGTACAAAGAGGAAGAAGAGAGGAGAGGGTTTACTATAAGAAATCTATCCTCAACATGATGAATTCATATATCTGCACTAAGGGGTAGGAGTGGAGGCTTTTTGAAAAAGTGTAAAGCCTATTATGGTCACACATACTATTATTATGGGGTATGGTTCATTTTTTGTTAAAATACCCAAAGGAGAAAAAAATAAAAATTTAATTGTTTTTTAGATCATAGAATCATGCATTGTTTAGACAAACAGTTTACTAAACTGTTTGAAAAACACATGGTAGCAATTGCCTAAGAGAAGTTTCACCACATGGTCCACCTGAATGGTTTCTCCTACCATGAATTGACCTCATGGTAGGTGCTTCCTGAAACCACCACATGCCTCGTGGTTAACATGGTTTTGTTGCATATTTACCAACCCATGTGAAGACTGTGTGGAATGTTTTATCAGATACAAGAAACTATTAAATGATTTTCTAGGTTTGGTCGCATAGTCTACCAAACCTTGTGCCAATCATGAGTAAAAAAATAACAATCCAAAAACCCCATTTTTTTTCTAAGGACTTCTAAAATCACTAAATATCATCAATGGAAAAAATAGACAAAGATACACTTTAAAATTTCTCCCATGTCACCCCTGGAACTCGAGAGAATGACTACATTTAACAAAAAACCAGAACATAAGATATGACTGAAAACACAAATGTGAAAATTTTCCCCACTATTAAGGATTTATACCCCCAAAAATATAAAATTATTTCTAGTTTATAAATCATCTACAAAGGATTCTATAGCCGCACGACCCAACCTCTTGATCCATGAATATCTCATCCACTTCCAACAGAAAAATGACTCTATATGAAATAGAACAAATAATTGTAACCACTTCTTGATAATTAATGATAAATTATCACCACATCCTTAAAAACCTTTCTTTGAATGAAAATACTCGGAAAATTCCAAAAATTACAATGTTCACCCCAACAGAAATGGAATATCTGAAATAAATCAACTTCAATAGAAAACCACATCAACTAGACTAACACCAAAACTAAACCAAAATAGATCACCAATAGGGGAGGACCAAATGAACTACCCACAATTGGATGACACCTCATAATAATAAATCATATAATAACATTCAACATGACTCACACTTGGTCTCCCAACCATAAATAACTAATGAGATTAAAAAAATTTAAAAATATCATTGAAAAGACCAAAAACCCCCACCATAATTGGAGAGGAGGGAAGGGGTCCAATGATTGGAACACTAAATAAACAACCTAAAACTACAATAGAATCATAAATAATGGATGAACACAAAAACAAATCGGTAACTGATTCACATGGGTGGTCCATGCAAAGACGCTAATAAGAAACATTCATCCCAGAAGGTTCTATCACAATCATTGAGTTAGGGATAAGTTTGTCACACTCTTTTCAAAAAGATAGAATTTGTTATGATTGAGATACCATAATATAAATATATATAATTCTTTACCACTATGGTGGAAATCCATGCTTATCCATGCTCCCCCAAACCCTCAGGATTCCCAACTACATGCCAGATTCTCTCTGTGGCCTTTGGAGTGAGCCGTGATGTTTGAAGCATCCACTACCTCACAGTCAATAGATGCTAATCCCAAATCATAACTCATTCATTTTGTATCACAAGAGGCCACCCAACACTAAAAAAATATAATATACAGACACACAAAGAATACCACATTCTCAAACAACACACATTTACACTAACATGGTCTTGGATGATACACAAAAAGTTAGTTCTCACTCTAAACAGGGAACCCGATGAAACACACAAAACCAAATCAAGAATAATTTTTAAAAATTATAGAATCACTACAACATGTAGGTACATTATGTATTCCCTAATAAATCTCTACTCAAACAAATGGGATGGGGTACGCTTCAGAGAGGTTGATTTAACTTTTGAAAATGAATAAAGAAATCCCTTGGTTGATATAATGGAAATCTTTATAATGGGGAACCCTACGTAACCACACCGCAAAAATCAATCAAATAACTATGGTGGAGAACACTAGGAAACTTGAAAACCAAGATATATATAAAAAACGTCTCAGAAACTGAAACTCACCTTGAATAATCATTGATCCCTACATGGGAAACAAGAAAAAGTATCTAAAAATATTTTATAGAATTCCACTAAACAACACTTCAAAACTTAAATAAACACAATAATTTATACAAAAAACACCTCAAAATTAACACTTCCAAATATAGTTTTTCAAAACATCATAATGTTCCTCTTAACAAAATTTTCATCTAAAATAACTTGGTTGGTTGCACACTGAACAATGGTATTCTTTAGAGTATCACTCACATGCATGTTTTCATTCCATCCTAGGAAACTATAAACCATTCCATACCAGGAACCCATATACATATCTATATACAACTATGCATGTTATAACCTGTGAAAACACCAAAGGAAAAAACAAAAAATTCATCATTTTCCCAAAAATAATCATTCAAACCAATTCAAAAATTATGTACTTTTAAAAGTCTCACTAACCACCATGTCCAAAAACTATTTTCATATTTCAGGTTTTAATCCATTCCTCTGTGATCAAAAATAAAATTCCATTAATTAATATCAAAAAAAATTCTATTTGTTTCATTCAAAACATTTTCCAGCAGCACGTTAAATCTCATTTGATAAAAAGTTATTTATTAAAAACACACTCTTTTCCATTTAAAAAAACTGAAATAGACATTTAGTTTCAAAAATGGTTTTCCACAGACCCCAAGAGTTTATTTTACATCTAATATCATTAAACCATTTCTATTTTGACCCAAAAATGTGATTCTATAAAAAATCATTTTTTCAATAACCATTCTTAGTGTTAAATCTGAAATCCCATTTTTCTCATTTTCCAAAATCCATCCATTACCATTAAAACCCAATTTTCACAATTCCCACACAAGGGTTATCAAAATAATTTTCAGAATACTGGAATACTCAAAGTGGCTCACAAGCTGTGAAATAGTGTTGACTGATGAATTGGACATATGGTTAGTGATCATATTCCAAACAAAAAACCATCACAGAGGGCCTTATAGGACCTTTCCCCTAGCTCATAATAGATTTACCGACTCTGTGACCTTATAAAGGCCACTATACAAACTCCATTTTTTTTATCCCAAACATAAAAAAATAAAAAAAGACTAAAGAAACTATAAGTCACATACTTCCCCTAGAAACTAGAGGATCATAAAGTGAGAGGGTTTATGACATCCTTCCCATTACTACCTCTTCGGATCTGAAATTCCAACTCCATCTTTCTTAAAATATCATAGTAACAATGGGAGCTCTAAAAATAAAGGTCTTTACAAATATAACCAACTCTGATACCATTTTTTCATGAAGCATCCTAGGTCAACTTGGAAGAGGTCCCCCGAGCTGGTCTGTGGCATGGTCCTATGGGCGCTCTCAATCCCCATAGGCTGGAAAATAGTGCTAAGCATCAATAGAGTATACAATGGGAATGATTTATCACAAAAAAATGAAATAAAGAAATAGTGGAATGAAACCAAAAAACCCAATACATAAAAGATACCAAACTCAACATCTTTTACATAAGGCTAATAGGTAGAAATATGTTGCAATAAAACCATCAGAACAAGATGACCACACAATGTCCATGTGACCCCCTTGGTCGTTCTCTAAAAAAAGAAAAAAAATCACCCAAGGTTACCAATCTCAAGATGAAACATGCCCCAAAGGATAAAAACAAGAAGAAACTATAGGAGTGATTATTAAAACACAGTAGGTAAGATTATATGAACCGATATCTAGTGTAAATCTTTTAAAAGAATGAAACATCAACTACATGTTTGAAATACGAAATAAAAACGTAATATTTTCTTCACATATTACCTGAAAATAAAACTATGGTTCATTTCCCAACATCATTTCAAAACCAGGTTCATTTATAATAAGGGATAAATTATCATTTTCATGGGAGAAATTGATTCTCTATTTACAAATGGAATTAGAGAATGTACGTCACTTTTACTTTCAATTTTTTTTTCATAAACCTCTAGAAGCCAACACATCACATTCCATGAAATGATCCAAACATGAGAAAACTATAATAATCATATGATGAGGGAAATGGAAATAAAAATATAAGAGTAAACAATTATGTCAATCATTGTTGGAAGCATCCAAGTACCAATGGACATGGGTGAACCAAGGATGTCATGAATAATATATAACATAGTAATAAATGAGACTCATCCCAAAAATAAGGCCTCAATTGATGAAATAAAATTATGGTAATACTCATGGCTACCATAACTCAGTAGAAACCAAGGGGAAAATCCTATAGTAATACACCCAACATATCAAGCTACTATATTCCACCATCTAGGGATAAGCCTATCCCATGTAACAATCATTATCATAAAATTATCTCACTATGCCAGGTTCAAATTAATCATGTATAAATGGGGATCCATCTATTGCCAACTAAGCATCTAATCACATGAATATATTAAAAAAATTCATTAAATTACAACCTATATAGTTTTTTTTCAGGGTGTAATAACAATAACCCTCTATAAATATTGTTTTGTGCAATAATTTGTATTAATTTATATTTTATATCATTTTTTGAATTTATAATTTTATTTTATTCCTTTGATTTGAAAGATCTTTATTCCCACAAAAATGTCTATAATTCAATACAAAAAAGATGATAATATAAAGAGTTACATTTATGGTTTCTTGTTATTTTTAATTTAAGTTCCAAATTATTTTATTCAATTAGGATGTAACAACACAAAAACATTTTTTATGTATAAATATTTTTATGATAAAATGGTTATCAGTAAATGATTGTTTTGATTATATGTTTTTATCTTTTAAATCAATCTAATTATATATATTTTTAATTATTTACATGATTTATTATATTGTCTTTATACATTATTATTTTTTGAAATCAAGTGGAACTTAATTTAAAAATTTATGATGAATTATCAATGAATATATAAAAGGGTTGATTACTATAATAGTTATAAAAATAATCCTAAAAACAAAGATTTTATTTTCGATCCATGTACGTTGTTTTTTAATATGTGAATTTTAAGTTCCAACTAAATAAAGGATCATCACATTTTATATATTTGTAACCACAACTATACATATTCAATTTTTCATGGAGAGAGAATAAATAATTAATCATCTAATTTTAATGAAAATATTAATATTGAGGCATAAATTTATATTGAATTATTAACTCAGGATGCAGGTGTTGAAGTTGTTGAGAAAAAGTTTTGAATGTTTATATGGAGATTACGAGAAACCATCATTATAATGACTAGATAAATTTAAGTTACTACAAGTATTTTAGGGTTTATTTAACATAATATGAGGAAATAGGTGGGGCTATATATGTTTCTCATAATTTCATGGTCTAATAAAAGAGAAACTTCTATAAGGAAATAAAATTATTGAATCTAATAATAGGGACAATAGATTTTTCCTAAGTGTATTAGTGTTGAAAAATAGAGATTATTTCTACAATGACTGAGTTTTATATGTGAATAAACATCAATTTATATCAAAATGATGAAAATGTAGAACATCATGATATAATATGGAAGAAAAAATCAACTTTGATTCATTCTCAGGTACCAACATCAAACCTTTTGATTACGAAATTTGTAACATTACAATAATTCCTCATATAAAGTGTTTATTTTCAAATTGAAATGATGAATAAATATTATTAATCAATGTGGATGATAACATCCTTTATGTTAACCTATGTCACTATGCTGATTCATTATAGAGGGTGAAATTTGGTAAAAAATCTTGATTTTGGAAGTAATGTTGTAATTATCATAATGAGACACTGCATGGATGAAATGAATCCACATAAAATTTTGAGTATCCAAAGTACTTATTGGTCAATATTTTTGGTTGTTTAAATCATTTCCCCATAGATCTGTATGAATAAATAATATATTATTTTGAGCTTGATGATTTATGGACCAAAGAAATTGGAAAATGGTTGTTATTTCTATCTTTCACCACTGATTGATTATTTTAATCTTATATGGGTTGAAGGTGTTGTAATATTTTATACAAAAATTAATGTTGATTTTATTGATATTTTTATTAAAATGTTAAATATAAAATATTTTATTGCAAATGAATACTTATTTGGAGACATTTTTAAGGGATATAAAATGTGTCTAATTTATGAAGAATATACTTCATATTATAAATTATAGAATGGAATAATTATTGTGTATATGGTGCATAAAATATTTTATCCAAATGATCATCCTTATAATAGTGTTATAAAACAATTTAATTGTTTACAAAATTATAATCTCACCCCACAACCATTTACAGAAGAAGACTTTAAATAAAATGTGAAAAATACAAATTTCACATTTGGAAAAAAGGAAGTTATTAACACGAAAAAAATATACTGATGAATTATTATATGTTCTGTTAACTACATTATTATATTTTTTCATAGATAAAACATTATATTGATGTTATGCATGTTGAAAAGAAGATATGTGATAGTTTTATTGGAATTATTTAGACATAAAAGGATATAAAAACATTTATTGAATTCTATATTAGACATGATATCAATGGTAATATTATTGTAGTTATCTCCCAATATAAAAGAAAGATAAACAAATTCACCCTTGACTAGTCATACATTAAAAAAGGGTAAGAAGATTATTTTTTAGTGTCGACATGTTATTAAAGTACCCATTGTATATTCTTAAAATTTTAAGAATTTTGTATCATTAAAAAAATTTAAATTAATAGTTATAAAATATCATTACTGGCATGTATTGAAGTAACAACTACTACTGGTAGCACTACATGATATATTTTCAACAATAATCAAGAATACTATAATCATGTTATTTTAATTTTTCTAATCCATTTATAAAAAATTCATTGTTCTTAATGTGTTATATATTTTATAGAATGAATCTATGATCTAAATTTATCAACAAGAAATGTAATTCCAACATTTTTCTAAAAAATTGTTTATCTTGTGATTTATATATTGAATGAGAAAATAATATGTGGGCCTTTCTATTTACCTTAGATCTATCCTTTGGAAAGATATAAGAAAATTATGATGGGATAAGTAATGAATAAATATTTAATCGAGGAACATAATTGTAAAATATAACTATTATAAGATTTTATAGAGTTTATACTGATTACTTGTCTCATGTAAAGCATATTGGTATACCATATATCGAGATAACACATTTGATATACAAGGTAGAGAGATTCCATGAATAATGGTATAGTTCATTCCGTGTGATGAAGTGATGGAGAAACATTTATACATTTTGAACAAAATAGAATACATTTACCATATATTTCCTCACATATTTTTGGATTAAATGTATGATACATAAAAAGAAATGAAAAGTGGTTGATTATTGAAAAGAAAAAACATTTGTTTCATGGTTAAAAGGGAACATCAACATAGTTCTACCAACATAAAAACATAAAAATGGATGGTAGGGGGAGTGTCTCATAATGTGATCACATGGTCTAGTTTTTATACTGATGGTGACTTATTTCCCAAAAAAATAGGTTCATAATTATAATATTCTATAAATTGGGGTAATGGTTGAAATTGAAGCAGTAAATTTTTCATTTTCAAAATATATAAACCAAATTTATAAAGCAATGACATATATTGGAGTTATTTTATATATAGTGTAAAATCACTATAGTAAATATTGTGTAACAATGTTTAAATGATTCTTAGCTGATAGTAATAGTGGTGCCAAACAAGATTATTATTGATTTAAACTAGTCAATTTCAAATGATTTAGTTGAAATGAGGAACCATTTTTCGTGGAGACACAAGAAAAGAAAATATTTTATGTTATTTAACCATTGAATGCTAAGTGGTCCAATTATTTTTATGGAAAAATAATTCATTTGGGTCACAAGTTTGATTATGATTTTATGGATTTATGTGGTTTCTTATCATACGTTAGATTAATTCTGAATGTTAAAAATTAATATAATACTAACATAATCAATTACATATGAAATGATCATACAAAATGAATATCTTAAAACACCAAATTAATCTCATAATTATTCTGGTAAATATATATGATATATTTTTCATTATCGAATTGAAAATTATATATAAGTTATTTTTTTATAAAATTTAATTCATTTTTAATTATTTTATAATAACATGTGATTAATTTTTTTGTATCTTGATTTTCATACACTATTTTTTAATGATAAATATAATTTTATTAAAAAATTTTCACATTTAAATTATTATTTTTTAATTTTCACTAATATATTTCTCTTAAATATTGTGGAATTCATCCCCTTTATACTGCCTCTATGTGAGTTTATCGACATTAGAGATATATTTATTCCCAATTATATAAATAATTTTTTATTTTTGAAGATAAATAAATTATATATTGTTATATTTATATAATTCTAGTGAATTATATGTAGAATTTTATTTTTAGGGAGTGTACATCTTTAAAATTGATATACATTGAGGAAAGACATTCAATGTAAGAAATATTTTTCAATTTAAATATATATATATATAGTAATTAAATTATATAATTAAATTAAAAATTTATTTATTAATATTTCTTACCTATTTGTATTCTTTAAATAAGATGATACCTAATTTTAATGGTAATGGGATTACAAATTTACAAAAATGATCACTTACGTAGGGAGGGTAGAGTGAGGTAATTAACATTGATGGTAATATCATACCAATATGACCAAATTAAACATTATTTATAACTTCATTTTCTATACAAATTCATTTTATGATCAATAATTTATACACTAATTAGGGGAACATCAACCAATCAGAGAAAGACAATTTTTTAGAGTACAAAATGGTAAAATATGATAACTTACATTATTAATTTTTCTAATGGTTTAAATATTATAAAATTTTCAAAGATTATTTTTTTTACATGTAGATGATATTTTATTTTTATGCAAAAAGTCAACAGAAAATTGTTTATCCATTGTAGAATCAATATAGGGATAATTTAAGAAAAACTTTCACTTCAACCAATACTTTTGTGAGTAAAAATGATAAATATCTATACCTTAAGAATATGATTTTAGATAGAGTGACATGAGGAATATTTTGACTCTATCCAGCGTGAGGAATATTTCATGGTATGTTTTTATTATTTTATAAAATTTTATTTTTCATTATTTTTAATTATTATGTAAAATTATTATTTTTTAATTTGTAACTAGTCTAGAATAAGATTCTCCAATAGATATAGTATTTCAATTTATAGCTTTATATATTTTCATGAAGTGATTATTGTTTATTAGTGTAAAAAGTGATTTCTAAAAAAATTAGTGAATTAAAATCCAAGTATGTTGCATCTATAAATAGGTTCTACATGACCCTCCATATCCTCTAATTCTCCTTGAAAAATCAAAAAGGTTTAGAATTTTAAAATTGGGGAAGTATATTATTGAGGTAACAAATTAAGTAGGTGATAATATTATAATTAATTAATTCATACTTTTCATCAACATTATTAATTATTAAATTCAACATGGTAATGTTACATTTTAGAATTTCATTTCAAAATGTCATTCAACATAAAATGACATAGGGGACCTTTATCCTATAAGTATGGAAGGATATTATTACCATTGACTTATGAAATTAAGAACACTAAGGCCAAATCATATGGTATAAGGATGTATTAATGTTTCAAAATATTTTTGTTCATGCCCATAGTGATACATCATTAGAGGAATAATATAGGGAAAAATTGATTCATATTAGGTTGATTTTTAATTCTTGAATGGGTTGATATACGATAGTATTCAATCATTTTTATCATCTATGTTTTAGGGAGAGACTAGAAAAATATAGTAGAAGCAGCCAGGGATTATTATGTAGAAACTGAAACCTTCATACTCAACTCTTCCAGCTCCTCATTCAGAACTGACCATTTTCTATTTGTTGTTTTCTAAGATCATTGATTCAGTTGTGTAGAATAAATTTTTTACATTATCTATGAAATTAATTACATCACACTCTTATGAAGTTGAGTCTTGTAAGATTGAAAATACATGACATTATTTATCCAAGAACTTTAGTACTACCACCTATTTAGGAAGTTTCTATAGTTGAGTAAAGTAATTTTAATTTTTTACTCTATCCAAGTGATCATTTCTATTAGCTGACATATGTGGTTTGAGTTGTTTCTATTTTTTATATTTCAATAAATTAGAAATTAATTATTATATATTCATACACTTACATTATAAAAGAGTATATAATATCAAATGAATAACTGTAAGGGAATTGAAAATTTCTAATTCCATTACCATTAGATATTCCTCAAGAAGATGATTGGGTAACAAAGTTATCACATTTTTTTCCTATATTAGAAAATTATTATAAATTTCAATTACTTATGATATATTTGAAATATATTATGTGGTACATATTTTTAAAATGATCATCATGAATATTATAAACAGTCATTATACAACTATACATTTTTATAGTTATTTTCCAATTATATAAATTAATTTTATTAATTTATTTTCATTAAGTGAACATATTTTATATATAATTACTTAATTAATTCAAGAATATCCATAGTCTTTTAATTAAATGTGATAAAACGTTTTTTAATGGTTTTATTTATCATGAGTACATTTTAATAGAATTGAAGTACGTGATATTATAATAGAAAATAATATGTTACCAAATCATTAAAAAACACTCACAATACATGTTGGTATTTTTCCATTTTGTGACAAGTAACAACAAATATATAATTATTAACAACTATTATAAATTTCATTATTTGTGATGAATTATAGTATATTGGATGTAGTGTGTATTTTTTCTAACATAATGCATATAATATTTGTTAATATACATACTTTGTGGTGATTGAAAATGATTTATTAAACATTTAAATAAGTGAGTTTTATTTCATAATTTTTATTCTTTAATTTTAATTTTCTCAATTTATATAAATATTGACAACTTATATTTAAAGTTATAATAGGACATAGATTGGATTTTAAAGGTCTCATAATCTATCTATAGATGAAGAAAAAAATTTATTTTTTAATGTTATGCTAAATTAATTTTATATTAGTTAATACATGTCTTTTCTAACATATAGGATGTAATTTTAGAACATGTTTTCATAAATGTAGTTTATTTATTAAAAATTGAAAGGTGAATATGGATATTATTTTTTATGTTTAATTTATGAGAGAAGTAGGATGATAATAAATTTATATTTTGAAAATATTTATTTCATTACAACAATTAGTATTTAGAAAATATATGTTATTTTCCAAATTTGCGATAATTTAATTTTTTTGTTTTTTAATATTTTTCATTGTATACATCTAGCAGCCTTATACACCATCAAAATTTATTTTCATAATATTTTATAGGATTAAAAAAATTATGTTTAGTTTCATTTAGTTGGATATTTTTAAAAATTACTATAAAATTTCTTTACTGAATTTTATAAATTCATTGTTTTATGTTATGTAGGATTTTTGTTGGGTTATTCTTTGAGCTCATTAGTCTTGGAATATAAAATTTAATAGATGTTTTTTTAAAAATCCACTTACACTGTATTTTTTATAAAAAATTGACCCTAAAAGATTCTTTGAAGGATTTATATCTAATTTTATACTAAAAACTACATGAAATGTGAATTTTGAAATTGGTTTCTAAGAGAAATGATGTTTAATTCCAATTATGTAACATAGTTCTTTTGGAATTTGTTTTATAAAAGCTCGATAATCAATGTCCATGACATGATTTCTATGTCGGTTTTATAAGAAAAATGAATTCAATATATATATATATAATTTCCATTTTGAAAATGTTTTCAAAAGAACTTTTAGGAAAATTGTAATGGAATATAGTAATTTTAATTTCCCATTTATTAACATAATTTATAAATCAACATGAAATTATAAAAAATAAAATATTAAATGAGTTTTATTCACTAATGTAGTGGGACCTATTGATACATCAAAGGAATTTCTGTTACCAGGACCTACCCATAATAAAATTTCCAAATCTATCCTGATATATTAAATGATTAGTTTAATTCATCAATAATTTTCTATAACAAAATATATCCATTTTGGGTAAATAATATGAAATATCAATATTTCCACAGTTAATCAAAAAACTTTTATAGTATAACACCACATATAAAAATAATACATGATTTATTGAATAATAATTCCCATCAGGCAAAGAATATAGATATGAAATAGAAATAAATGTTTTAAATAAAATATTATCATAAGAAAGAGATTTTTTAAAGATAATAACAATGATCATGAGATTAATAATAGATGAAATATTAACATCAATTCATCTGAATGACATATTTTTTTAAAAAATTATATCTTTTAAATAATAGATTAAAATATAATTTAATCATCTGAAATAAATTTTCATTACAGAATTTGATATTTAAATCCATTAGAAAATAATAGATGAAGTTAAATTCGTGGTGAAAAAATCCACTATTTTTGTATACATTAAGAAGAATTTGTTTTAAAATTTTATAAATAAATTAAAAAATGACCATTGAAAAAAATTATAAATATTTCATTAATTTATTTAAAAACATCATGTAAAAAATAGTATTTATTAAATAAATAAATTTTTGAAATATAATTGGAAATTAATTTTTTTAAGAAATATATTTTTGTTGAAGAAAAATACGCATGATCAAAAAGAAAAAAAAGATTAAATTTTCTTTTAGACACATATTATCAAGATTAAAATGAATAATAAAGTAAAGGTTGGTAAAAATATTGAATTTCATTAAATATCTAGTGGTTAAGAAAATAGATGGAGATTATAATGGATTCACAACATGATTCAGTTAACCAAAATATATGAAATCCTAAAAAATGAGAATATAAAATCAATTTTTATGTATTTCGTAACTATTAAATCATAACACTATAAAATATTATATATGAATTTAAAATTTAATTACCATAAATAATTAAGGATTTATGTTCTATAATACATATATTAAGTATATAGACAATATAAAGAATAGGTTCTTAATAAAAAAATATGTCTAAATAGGGTAGAAGATGAGATGAATTCCCAAGAAAAGATCCTAACTTTTCATATGAGACTGAAATAATTATGTGATTATGTGAAAAAAATTAAATCAACAAAATAAAATTAAAAATAAAACCTAAATAAAACATAATTAATTGATAACATAATATTGAAATAACATAATTATTGAATGGATTTAAACAGAATCAAGAAACCCCATACCACATGCTTCTACACAGTTAAATCTAGTTTTACCTTCATTATATTAATATTATATTAAATAAAATTACATCCCAATACAAAAAAAAAATTCTATAATATCCCATGTGATCCCACTATGAAATCTTATCAACCATTTTTAACAATATATTATTATTATTATTATTTCAGCTGATAAGTGATTCATTTTTAAGGTGTGTTTTTATTCAAAAGTTGTTTTACTTCTTACTTGATCATGGTTTTATAATTTAAATTATTTTAATTTTTATATTAAAATAATATATATTTATTACTTATAAATTTAGAATCATTAGTGAATATCAGACATCAAAAACTAATCACATCGCTTCATCGGGGTGGTAGACCACACATACACCTAAGATATTTTATTGTTTTTAATATATAGAAGGGTAAAAAAGTATACAATATATATATATTATAGAATAAAAATTTTTCCATAAATATTATTTATATTCATTAGATCCATAATTGTTACCAACCTAGTGACGTACTTATGGAAAAATAATTACATTAATTCACAAAGTTGTAGTTAATTATACAATTGAATGATGGTTTTTCTCTCATTTGAAGGATAAGGTGATGGACAAATATTATTTTAAAATAATACTTATATCTTATAATATTGAAAATATTGGTGTTATTATATATAAAATATTTGGGACTAAAAGAAGGTTGTAAAAAAATAAAAAATAATGAATTTGATTAGTTTACATGATTATAGTTTCATTTAATGATATTCTTTAGATAACCTATTAGGGAACATATATCTTAATGTTTTGGAATATAAACACCTCAATAATGTTTTTATGGATGTTTTAGAGAGACATTGGTAACGTATGGCTAATATATTTGTCTCAATAATTGTAAAATGTGGGGATAGGAACTTCCATTTTATAAATGAGTGGGGAAGAACCATTGTAAAATTTCAATGATTTAAAATATCATTTAAATCACTTTCTTTGAAAAATAGATCCAAATTTATTCTATTTATACGTTTATATAACATCAGGTAGAATTAAACTCAAAAAATTAGTTTTAGTCATGTTTTTTTGTTATTTAAAATAATATATTTTCTGAATAACCTCTTGGAAAATACCTCTTATCATTTACTATGGTTACTGACTACTTTTATTAGTACTATTTATAATGAAAAAAATGAAATTAAACTAATTAAAAAGTTGGTATATTACTATTAAAAAATAAAATCCTTTTATCATGTTTAATTTTTATATGTGGCAGTAATTAATTTTGAAATTAACCTATAAAATGTGATGGAAAACAATTTTTCAAAAAATATATTGTAGACATTTTTATGATCTTACATTAACTATATGAATTTTTATTATCATTATATAAATTTATATTGAAATATTTTTAAATTTAATAAATAAATTTACATAAAATGATTCATAAATATTTATTATTTTAACCAATTAAAATTGTAAAATACTATGTACTTAAAAATATTTTTCAGAATAACATTCATTTTTTTCATCAAAATGAGCTTGTATTTATTTATCTTAATATGAAACTAAATAAACTGTTAAATATAATAATTATAAAAAATTATTATAAATAAAATTTAGAATAGTTAAATAAAACAATTTCAATTATTTATATAATACAATTTTAATGGAAAATTTCAAATATTCATTTTATAATATTTTATACGAAGTAAGATAAAATTATATATCCATATAATCAAATTGGAATATTTTTATTAAAAATATTAAAATGTTAATTATACTATAGTTTTATGGAAATATAATTTTCACTAACTATAATGAAATATCATCTGTTATAGTGTTAGTTTATTGGAAATATGGTGATACTGGTTTGTGAGGTGTGGTTTTGAAAAATGACAGTATTAATGAGGAAAATGGGGGTTGATATTGTTTCTATAGATTGAATGATCCTATTTACATATTTTGAAATTGTTTTTATAATTTTTTAGTACTGAATTTTTTTAATGTGTAATGGTTGGATTTTTTATTAAAATCGATAATAATGTGATTTGTTTTTCTCAAGATCGATGTGTCATAAAAACCTATAATGATTTAGAATAAAAAAATAATTTATGAAATTTTGGATGTAAATAATTTTACATAATCTTTGGTAGAAATGTATTGGGAAAATTTGGTCAGATCACATATACAAACATTTGTTGGTTTATAGGTAGTTTTTATATTTTTCTATGATTCAAAGGTTATTTAACCAATCTTTTAAGATTATGTCGGGATTTTTGAATGAAATTTTAGGATATGTTGGTAATAATGGGTCACATGGTGTTTTTTTGTTATCATTTAATGCTATTATTTTATTTTAGGACAATTATTTACTAGAAACAGTGGTCATTTTATAATTTTAGTTCCCAAATGGTTTTTCACATGATGTATTTTCTTCCAGGGTATGAAATTAAATGATTTTTAATTATATAAATATTTTATGAATCAGAATTTGAAGAGTCACATATGACAACTATGTAACAATTTAATGATTATGAAACATATTGATCATTTTATTATTTCATTGTTTGAAACTATTTTTTTGATATACACATTGTCCCAAAGTATGGACACCCCATGTCTTATTGTTTTTGTATTTCTAATGTGTGGTTATTTTTATCACTAGAGAGTAAAATAATTCCCAAGTGCATAATATTGATTGTGATGAACTGGTTTCTAAACCGTGGGGATCAAGAACATTATTTGATACTATTTTCGGGCCAATATGATTGAAGAGTTTGGTTAACCTGGTCCATTTAATTACAATTCGTATCAAAGTCTCAGTTTTTAAAAAGTACAATGTTTTTGGAGATCCCATGAATTAATTTTTTTTATTTGGTATTTTATAGAGTGGAATGATGGGAATCAATTGGTTGATTTAGTGAGGGTTTAGTATTTGATACCAATTTTAATGGTATGTAACATCCGTTTCTCAAGACTGTGTAGGTGTAGAATCCATTTTTTTATCCTAAGACTATGTATATGGATAATCCATTTTGTTATTATTCCTTCTCTTGGGTGATTGAGTATTAAAGGTATATAAAATCTATTTCTCGATCACTTAGAAGTGTATTTTTTAGACCCTATATCTTTTAGGTACTATAATATAGTAACTCTTATATTTTGATCCATGGTGGTGGTGAGTTCTTGACTCTTACTCAGGAGAACCATCGTTTGTGTGTTCCTTAGGTATCCTTTTGATTTCCCTTTTTGGGAGTTCATTATTTGGGGACCTTTATGCACTATTTGTGTAATATTTTTAATTTTGTCTATTAGTGAATCAAGGCTTATGGTGGTCCTATAAGGAATATTTATTTTGATTAATTTAACTCAGGGAAGTCATGGGTATGATCTTGGGTAAATAGGATGAACAGACTGATTGTTATTTAATTTTGGTAGTAAAATAATTTGAAATTTTTTATTCAGATAACCATTAGATAATATTCCATGATCTTCAACCCCTGATATATTATGCTTTAGTTTTATGACCCGATGTTGGAACCATGTTGGTCCTTATTTTGTACTAACTCTGGTCTGTGCATTTATTCTACTATTATCAATGTAATAGATTTAGTAATTGAGTATCATAGTCCTCTATTTTCTTTTTGGAACTCCCTTGTGGTTATGTTTATCCCTTAATATTTTTTGTTCATGTCAGTATGTTTTTTAGATTATTGGAGGAGTATTTTTTACCATTATATTTGTTGGATAGGTGGCAGTATTCATGATACTAATTCTCTTATGGGGTTTTGTCTTGGACTCCATCATTTTAGATAAATTCTAAATGGTGGGGAGACATATGCTACGTCTCAATTCTCTTCTAGCTTCATATTTTATTGTTTTGAAGTTGTTTATTATTTGAGTCTATTGATATTTTTTATGGATCCATTCAATTGATTTTGGGGAATATTATTTTGAGTAGTGTTTCCAATTAATTGTATCCATCTTTAGTTTTCCCTACTCACAAATATTTTTATTATGGGTGACTATTTCTGACATTTTTACGTATAATTATACCAATGTAGTTATAGATATATAATGTCACATGATGGAGATAATTTCAGTACACTATGTCACTATTATATTGATTATTTTTTAGTATTATGTTTTTTGTTGTTTTTTGGTCATTTCATTGGTTTTAATGTGTTTTATTGAGAATATATTACTATTGGGTTAGAGATAATACATTTAAGGATTTTTCTAAGAGATGTAACTCCACAAATGATCCCCATGAATTGACTAATTTATGGATGGATGGTGGTGGCTCTATGACTAGAGATTTCATAGAATAACCCAACCAAAGAATTGAGATAGTAGTTATATGGTTGAAAATTACACCTTATAGGGGCGGGGTTATGATATGATGTGACCAATTTATTAAGACACCTTTTGGGCGAGGTGTGTAGTTCCATGATGAGATAATGTTTTACACGACGATGCCCATGCTATGAGGCTGTAGTGCTAGGGACAGGAATGTGAAGACATGATAGGGAGGTCATGATATGACCTATCCAATCATGTTTTTTATTATTTTGATCTTAATTTTTCAGATATTTTATTTTTACGGGGTTTGATTCCCTTCAATCTCTTCTTAATTATTAAACTCATAGAGTGTTCAAGAGAGATCACTTTCACCCTGTTTTTCTCGTATAAGCCCCCTAGTCCTTAGTTTCCAACTCTATTAGATGATTTGAATTTCTTTTTAAATTTTTTTTATCCTTTTTCATTAGTTCTCTTTTGGTTTTCCATAATCACACGAAACCCATGGTCTGTGTTGGAAGAATTTAGGGTTTTTGGTTGGCTTTAGTTTGGGACTTTTCATGTGTAGGTATTCTTGACTCTGTTTTTTAACATGGTTCATGGTTCACTATAAATAATGACTTGTCATTATTTTCTCTATAAATCATTGTATGTTTTGTTCTAAAATTTAAATTTTTTCATATCATTTAATTATCAGGTATTCTATAATGATTTAATTATGAAACAAAAGGTATTTTTGATCCCTAAAATTGATTCATATGTGATTTGTAATGATCTACATGCACTGCATGAAATAGTAATTCAATAAATCGATATATTTTATTTATAAATGAATTATATTCATTACATATATTTTAAAAAATTATCAACAACCTCTTTTTAGTGAATTTAATGGTTTTAACGACATATATGGCACTTCTTTTGTTTTTAAAAATAGTTGTTAAATCATTGAAGTAATTTTTTTAAAAAGGGGTGTTTTAGAATATGTTTAATATTTTAATGAACTATTTGTCTTGATTAAATTTTAAATAATTTTGGATGAAAATATTTGAATTAAAAATTGAATAAAAATTATTTTTTATGATTTATCTTATAAGGATGATGATATGTTTTAGCTTCCCAATATTTTTTAGGAGGCTCTTTAGGAAGCTTTAAAAAAATTATATATTTCTTATTGAATGTGATTCCCTAATTTGATTCCCCATAATGTATTATTATTAATGGTGATTTGGGCCTTATGAAGGATATTTTTAATTATTTTGTGACGTGGGTAATGAAATAGAGTATATTTATTTACATAGTTTTATACATGATATGAGAAATATTTTTAAATTTTTAAAAGTCGGATTATTAAATGATTGTTGAATAGTATTTTGGTCACCTCTATTTTATTTTTTTAATTTGAATCCTATAATGATATGGAAATTTAAAATAAGTGTTAAATTAGTTTATTTTGGTAACAATCTAGTTCCCCTATATAAAGTGTTCCTTGGACAGGGAATGTGGTATTTGGATTATGAGGGATGAAATATGGATTACGTGTTCTTTCATGGTAGGATTATGTGACCTAGTTTTTCCAATGGGACTACCAGGATGTTAGAAATGTATTTTAGGCTGTAATCACTTTCCATGATTGCATGTATATGATTATATATTGTATGCACTATAGAGTTTCCCCTGATATATTGTTCTTTTTTATTATTATTTTACTGTATCATTTTTTTACTTTTTTTATCACATAGCCCTTAATTTGGCTATATGAAATTATTTCATAATTATTTATTTATATTACGTCCCATTATTATCTTGATACCTATATTTATTTATATTATGTTTCATTTATTATCATTGTTTACATTCAATTTAATTTAAAAAATGGTTTGTAAATTTTTTTAACGAAAAATGTTTCTTGTAGGTTTACAAGATGGGGTTTTAAAAAAAATTATGAAAAGTGGATGAATTTTTTTTGTACTATTCTTATAGATTTATAGGTCCACATAAATGTTTATAATTTATTAATATAATTTTATTATTCCACCCTTGTCTTTACATGGGAATGATGTATATTTTTTTTTAAAACGTAAAATCTATTGATTTTTTTCATATTGTCTACATGTGTTAAAAACATATTTTTAATATTATTTTTAATATTATTTGTTAAAAAAATTAATAAGGAATTTTATATACTCCATTGTGAACTCCAACCAAGAATATTCATCCCACATTCTTTACGTTCACTACTATAGTTTGCAAATAGTTTTAATATTTTTCTTAGGTACCATTGTTTTTACCTCACTTAATGGCGTTCTCTTACATTAATTAATATATGAGTTGGAAGGTTGTGGTGGAAAAGGTTGACTTGGAGTTGGTTGGACTTCTACTCTTTATTTTTCTTTAGTTAAGGATGTTTGTCACCAGTTTTGAGAGGGATCAAGGTGTTTTGAAACACTCATTTTTTAATGATCTATAAATACCATTTTTATAAAGTCTTCTAATTGATGATTAAATTATTTTTTATTTAATTAATACAATTATGCAATGTTGGGGGGTCTGGGTAATGGTAAAAGAGTCATACCATTACCCATGGTGGTTTTTATGAGTTACGTAAGGGTAATTACCTTCTGTCAAGAGTTTTTTAAGGGTAAAACACAATGTATATTCACTAATCAAGGGTGATACTAAAACTGGCCAAGAAAAATACCCAATGTATATTCACTATGTAAGAGTAATCCTAAAACTGCATAAGGGAAAGATTATTTTTTAAGGGTTTCATAATGGTAGGCATCCACTATGTAAGGATAAATTACCATTATTTAAATTCAAACCCTTATTACATGAGGGTTTTTTGGGTTTCTCAACTATTATATAACTGTATTTTAGGAGAATGATAAAATTAATCTTTCATTTACATTGGTTACGTAAGTGTATTGTAGATGAATTGTAAGGGTAATGTATGCTGTATAATTGTAGCCTCATAGTTTCAAAGGATACATAATGGTAACTGATTAACAATACATGAACATATGATATGTGTAAGGGTACAACAATATAAACCTTACATAGCACACTATTTTAAAAAAACTAAATAAAAATTACACTTTTCTTCTATTCTCCCCCAACTCGAACATTTAATTCAATTTAATCTATTTTGAATTATATAAATCACAGAAATTGATTATTTTCCACATTTAAATGATTAAACTCATATTTTTAATGGTTTAAAACCTTATATAACTATAAATTTAATAAAATAGAAAATACAATGGTAATTTTAATTTTTAGTTTTTAGTTTTTAATTTCTTAAAACTGAATCCCTATATATTTTTTGAAAATACATGAATCTTTGTTACTTCATATCTTTGGTATTCTTCTGGGGAATGTTTTGGGAATCAAACAATTGAAGATAAATATTTGTTTAACATGAATAGTTTTGTGATTTTTTTTCTATGAGACTGGTGAAGGGATCATTAGTGTTTTATCCGTGATCACTTTGTTATAATTCTAATGGTATGTATTCTATTCTTCCTACATCACATTTTAGGGTGTGTAATTCTTATCTGGGACATTAAATATTTTTTAGGGCCACATTTTTTTAATCCTTTCTCCTTTTTTTTGTTCTATTTTTTTTTATTAAATTTTGCCTTATTCAAGTAGGTTGTTTTCTAAGGCTATTAAAAAATCATTAAACATTTTCTTCTTGATTGAAGTAAAATTGGTTTTTGATTTTTTTTATGGAATTAATTGTTTCTCAGATATATAATTTTATGATGGATTGTTGTGTGATGGTATTCACTGAAAAATATATTAATAAATTGAGTTTTATTTCCTTAAAAGGAATTTATTATAATAGTTATAATGATTGATTCATAAAAATCATTTCTTGGTGGGTTTTATAATTGAAGGCATGATTTTATGATGAATGAATTTTGATATTTTTTTAAATAAAATTCATGATATTTTGAAACAAAAACATAGGGATATTTTTTATAGATTGATGAAATTGAATGATATCCTCTAATCAGAGGACATAAATTAATGAGTTGTTTAAAAGTATTGATATATAATCCTACCACAGGTTCTCATAGAAATGGTGATACAATTGAAAATTAATTTACATTATAGTGCATTGAAATGTTTTACTCATGCTAGTTTTTTTTAATTGATTACACATGATTATTTTGTAGTAATGATATATTCATACTTATATGAAATTTTTTTATATCTATTGTTATTTTTGGAAATTAACTTTTGAATAATATTCTATTATGTTCCATTTGACAGTTTCTTCACTCATGTTTTGATGTATACATTGAAAATATTTCCATTTCATATTTTATTTAAATTCTAGAAAATGGGTTTTTTTGATATGGAATATAAAAAGTTTGGTGGAATCCAAATGGGAAATATTTCTCATGCCATATATTTTAATTTTGGAGTCTAAATATTTTCTTATTATTGCCTTAGAAAAACCAAGAGGACCACTTTGTGGTGGCCAAAGTGCATGTTTAGCGAGACATTTGTAGTTTATCAAGACGAGTGGTTCATTTGAACCACTTTTCCAATTAATATTCTGAGATGATGTATTGATCATGTTATTTGTGAATTTGTTCAATATACCCTCTTGGGAATTATACTGTATTATTTTTTAAATCTCAGTTTTTTTATTTTCTTTCCCTAGATAATATGTTTTTATTTGTAGTTTTTGGGTGAAATGTTTTCCATATCATTGTTTCTAATGCTTGTGTGCTTTTTATCAACCACTGTGGATCTTGAATTACCATCAGGTCATTAGTGTATTGATTTAGATTATGGTTCATATGGAATTATAGGATGGTTGATAATATATCATATGGAATTGGGGTTTCCATTAGTATTCTAGGATATTTAATAGTTTTGAGGTTGGACATCCTAGATTCATGTACTTGTTTATTGGAGGGTTCATGTTCACCACACATCACCGATAACACAAGTGTCAATAAAGTAATCTGAGTGGAGTATGTCTCCAATTCAACCTTATTCCATGAGTATTGTTCGGACATTTTTCATTTTTTTGAAACATTTTATTTGGAATTATATATTCCTGGATAGTTTTGAGAAGTTTGAGATTTAGAGGGAATTTGTAAGGGAATATATTACTATATAGAGCATAGGTAACCATGAAGATACCAGAAAACCATATATGGTTTAATATAAATGGTATTCACAAGATCGACGCATAGTATTCCAATATCTATGGAAAATCCATGAAAATTTGATGTTATTATGAATTATAATGTTTATTTGTTTTTTTGGGATGTAATCCATTTTATGATGTTTTTTTAGAAAATTATTCAAGTGGTTTTGTGTGGTGTTTTTTAGTTGATCCATTCATGTCAAAAAACTTGTGGTTATTGTAAATGAGTTGTCAATTTCATTGATTTTTTTATAGAATTTTTATATTTAAAATGGTGTCTAGATTTTGACGTTCCTAAATTATTTTGAGTTTAAAATGATGAAATAGGTTGTAAAGATCTAGTTTATGATTTTGAAAATGGCTATGTGTCCTAATTTTTTACAATTTTATAACTTTTTTTTATACTGTTTAATTGAAATATTTTTAAAAAGCTAAATATGAAATGTTTTAAAATATTTTATTAGTTTATTTTTTTTGGTATTCCCTTTTCTTTAAAACATTAAATTGGTGTGAAAAATATTTTTATAAAGAATGGACAATCTATTTGAAATTAATTTTAGTAAAAAAACTTTCGAGTCAAATAGGTGAGTTTATTTCATAATTAAATTATGAAACAAAATTATTGGTTTGTATTTTCTTAGTGTTTGTTTATTTTATTGGTAAAATTGTGTGTTTGTGCTCCACCTTGTGAAAATTGTCTTATGAAATTTTTTTAATGGGATTATGATTCATATTTTTAGATAACACCCCTTTTATATATAGTAGAATATTTTTATAACACCCTAATAATTTTGTAATCATTTTATTTTCATATATATTAAATTACTTTGATATCTTGTGTTGCAAAAAATAAAGGGCATTAACAAATCACAATAAACTATTAAAATTAATATTTAAACATGAATTTCAAAACCCACCTTCTAAATTTGGGGGACGGAATGCGAATTGTTTCTTGTAAAATTATATATAAAAGTTCTATATAAATAATATACATTTATAACTAAGTACATATTTTTATAAGAGTCTTTAAAAGCTTCAAAATAACATTTTTTGAAAAAATTATGTATTCTATTTATTTGAGGAAATAAGAAAAATTATATTAGGGATATTTATAAATTTTTTATCCATGATAATGTCATTTTAGAATTTAACATGTAATAATTTCATTGGGGTGAAATTTTTATAAATTTCTAAAAAGAAATATTTTTTGGTTAAAAATGAAAAATTTGGGTTTTCATTAAAATCTGCCTTTTCAAAAAAAGAATTTCAATGGTTATGTATTGTTTAAAAATTATTTGAATGTAAAATTATTATGTTATATATTTATTAATATAATTTAGATCAATGGTATAAATTTCAAACTGAATATTATTATCGAAAC
Source organism: Viscum album (assembly GCA_963277665.1). Taxonomy (NCBI): domain Eukaryota; kingdom Viridiplantae; phylum Streptophyta; class Magnoliopsida; order Santalales; family Viscaceae; genus Viscum; species Viscum album. The sequence continues at coordinate 1,218,476,903 of OY728131.1, read as the reverse complement.
ATTACTCATGGAAAATTTTCCTTTGGGAAGAAGTTTTTTCATTGAATCTGCATGCTTAATTTTAATTTATAATTTTAAGATTAATTTAAAGGAATTTAGAAAAATGGGTTCTATATTTGAATTAAAAATAATTAAAATTATATAATATGGTAATCTTATTTTATCTTAAAATAATATATTAAAAATAATAAAAACTAGTTATCATGCTTAAAAAATGGGATTATCGGTGTCATACTAAAAGGATACGTGTTAAAATTACCTAAAAATCTAAAATTATAATTTAATGGAAATATTGAGTCATTATAACCATTCTCACTATTTTTATATTCTCTTGGTATATTTTTCTTTGTATGTGACTATTGTTATAATTTAAATAAATAAAATGACACAATGTCACCCTCTTGTTTTTAAATATCATAATGTGTTCAGAAAGAAAAAAGTAACATTTGAATGAATATTAATGGTAATTTTTATAAAAAAATAATTAAATTTATTTTTAGTAATTTATTATTAATTTTGATTAATTTAATAATTAGTTTGAATACTAAGGAAACACTGATGCCGTAATTATATAATAAATAGTGAAACAAAATAAATGATATTAAAAATATTGAAAGTAATATAAATTAAATGAGAAATTTTATTTCATAAATATTTTGTGTAAATATAAAATTATATATAGTTATGAAAATTATATATTATAATTAAAATAAATTTGTGATATTTTTATATTCAAACGATATTAATATTGTCAAAATTGACATTAATGTTATTTTATGTTCAATAATAAATTATTAAACGTTTAGAAAACAAAAAAACTGTTATCTTAAACATATTTATATTTATATATATAAAAAAATCAATCATACTCCATTAATTGACCAATAATTATTTTATAATTATTATATTTACCCTTATATAGTTAAAACAATGTGACCCTTGTAACGGATAAAATATTGTTTGATCATTTTATTCGCTTGTGTAAAAATTTATTTTCCATAAACAATGTATTTTTATTTAATAATTTATATTTCATATATATATCCAATGGGTAATAATTATCTAATAAGGATAATTTTATTTTTAGTCTTAAAAAATAAATTAAAGAGGTAAATATGCTAGTTGTCGTAGTGAGAACTAAAAAGGTAAATGTATGAGAATGAAGATGTTAGGGAACAACATGTTTAATAAAAGAATTTTCTACATGTTTCAGAGGTTCTTATTAATAATAAGTACCTATATTAAATTATTTTACAATTTCTGATGCATTTTAGATAAGATTGACTCCCCATTATTGAATTGTTTTGTGTGTATACTATAACGGTCTGGAATTACTTCCAGTGGACTATAATTGATACCTATCAGGGCACTCCATGGGCGGCTACACCCCCTGGGTGGGACACACCACCATCCCTAGTGGCAGCCATTTCCTCATGAAGCCCTTGGGAGGAGAGCCATGCTTCGTTCAACGGTCACATGTGAGAGTTCCCAAAGATCGGATACATTCCTACCTCCTTTGCCTCCGATACCAACTGTAGAGACCCAATTCTTGACATACATGGACATTACATTACTTTAGCGGAATACTTAATACGTAACAAAAACAGACACACAAGGATCATAATAGTTTAGTGTCTTTGGAAACATGGAACGTAATCTTCTAATCATGGTGAAAGATCTTCAACATCTCCCATAAAGATCTTCCCCTTTTTTTCTTACCTAAAACCTTTCTTTATATCCTGGGGAAAATAAAACATAAAAAGGGTGAGCTCAAATGCTCAGTAAGGGTAAGCATGGATAAAATAAAACATACCATATACATTTGAACATAAAAACATGAACATAATGTTTAAACATCAAAAGTTTGAGCAATGACATAAAACATGGAAGTATGTAAGGAATAGATCATAAAGAAACATTAAGAATGATAAAATATCATGGGATTAAAACATGTAATTGTGGCAACCATTAAGCACATGATATAATTTCCATAGTAGCCAAGTCATTGCTTCCAAGACCATCTTAGTGGACAAAGTCCCTTTCTGAATCGAGTTCACTCCACGTTATAGTCTTGTATTACTGAACCAGTTTAACTTGCCATTCCATCCATGTATATATCATGAGATATAAATCTTTACCTAATGCATTTGAGGGAGATATAGGTCCCACCCATCTCATAATGAAATCATTCTTTCATGTGCCACAAAATCATAAATCATACATCATAGCATAACCCATGTAATAAAAATAGGATTCATAAACATAATGTCATCATAACATAATCCATAAACATTTGATATCATTTCATCATAAGAAAATTGATACCATTTAAATCATAGAGGCATTTTACTTGAAACATACACATATGAAATAATGTCATCTTAGATGGAAAAAAGTTTTGACAAAACACTTGAAATGAATTCATGAGGAAAATATCCTTTCTTCTTCAAAATCACTTTCTTTTCACAAAAAGCCATGCACATTAAGAAGAAAAGATTTTTGTTGAATATAATCATGAAATACTTTGGAGTAAGCTTCATGAAAATAAGGCTTTATAAAACTGTAAAAATTTGTTCGTGCCGTATAAGTTAAAAAAAACATTTTTCTCGTACTTGTGCCGGAAAAGTCAAAAAGTACCTCATAATAGACAGATACCATGTAGTTAAAGTCAAAAATGGGTAAAAATGACTTTAAACATACATGAAAACACTTTTATAAAACATTTACAAGGATGATTGAAATAACCCCAGTAAATACGGACAAATAAGCAATCTCAAATAAAAACGAGATTTGCAAAATTATCCCTTACCTTAGGTCTGATTTGCTTCGTAAGTGTCCGAACCTCCTGTATAATGATTTAAATAATGTTATTTACTTATTACATAATCATATTCATTTTTATGATATCATATATGGTTCACTTATGATTTTATATTACCTGTTCATTTTGTAAATTCCATGTTAAAGAGCGTTTTGGTTAAAATCGCTTCATTTGTCGTCTGTGTTTTGACTTGTAATTATTCATATGATTACTTAGATCATGATTAATTAATTCCAAAATATAAAAAATGATTTATATATAATATATATTCATAATATAGATATATATAATAGATCGATAAATGGAAAGAAATACATCGTTCATGGAGACGGTAGGCCGTACGTACGCATGAACACTGTTTTCGTTTCCTTATTCAGTTGAATGAAATTAAATAGATGACATATATATATATATATCCAATATCATTATTATGTCATATATTTCATGATTACTTGTTATATATACTTTATAATCATTTATGAATGGTTAATCATTGAAAATGAATCTCATCGCGTTCGTGGAGACGGTATTCGGTACGTACGTACGATCGATGATATCGTTCCCATGATCGTGGAATTTTAGTAGAGTGTATGTATACTATTACAGAATCAATATCACTTTAAAATAATCATATATATTTATTATTTACACCATTATACCCATCCAAGTAAGGTGGTTGTTGAAAATAGATTACACCACGGCGTGGAGACGGTATTCTGTACGTACGCACGCATGGTGATTTCGTTTTCCGTAGGATGGATAGATGGTGAAATAGGGTTGTTTCGTACTTATAATAACATATCAGTATATGAGTGATACTGATATTATTACTTCATAATGAAACAACTAATGAAGAATAAGTAGTAGAAGAAATAATGTTGAAAGAATCGGTAACGGACATTACCTCTTCTTTGAAGGGCCTCTTTGAGACCACCTCTTAGGGCACTAAAATTGGTCATTGAAGAAGACCAGGACCTCTAGGATGTTTCTAGGGAAGTGGATAAAAAAATTGGGCAGGGGTTGGCCGAGATTGAAGGCTCAATGTGGTGTTTGGAAAAGAGGGAGGAGGTGCCCTTTTATAAAGGAGGAGAGGGGCACCTTTGAAATTCTTAAAAATATTAATTTATAATAAATCTAACCCCACATAAAAACCTATAAAAATGACACATATTCGAAGACTAGATGAGATAGGGTTGTAATCTCATCAACCAATTAAATTTAGACATGTTTGGATCTTACCATTTTGATTTATTGTTATTTAATCTATTTAAGTTTATTTGTGGTAATAAAATACTAAATTTTAACTTATAACAAATTATTACTTATTTGATGTGAATTTTCCATAATTGGTTACATTATAACATTATAGACCATATAAATTTAAATTTATAATTTTTAGATATTTTTGTGATTTTTAAACAATTTTATAATATGTTATTTTTATAAAATAACAATAGTGTCAATTTTGACATTATTCATTTATTTGAATTTAAATAAAATATATATAGACGATATTTACAAACTAAAAGATTTATTAGATTCATAAAATTTCATATGTATCTATAAAATTAGTGGATCACATTAAATAGTTCATATAATATTTATTTTATTATTTTTAAAACCATTTATTTGGTTTATCTCTTAATAAAATAACTACGACAACATTTTTGTATAATTATTTAATATACTGATTTGTTGCATAAAAATTAAAAATAAAATCCTATGACGAAGATAAATCTATTACCTTTCACAATAATACTTTTACTCGAATTTATCATCTTAAAATCACAATATGTAAATTGTAATATTTATTAAATTATGAAGGTGAAAACTTTGGAATCATTTAAAATAAAATAATATAAGTGTCATAATCACTTTTATAAGGGTCCAAACGGTTATATATTAGGTAATTGGATGCTGAAGGTGAATATATACACCACCAATAAGTTTTGTTCTGGTTTTGGGGCCTTTTAATGGGTATTATTATTTCAATAAAAACTTTATTACTTATTTTTCACTTAATAAATAATTAATGTATCACCATTAATGACAATTATTTAATCCCGAAAAATACTAAATAAATTATAATGATGTAGATAATTTTATTAGCTTTCTGTAGACTATTCATGTTCGAGTTGTATGATGTTGATCACTAAATTAAAATTATTATACTTATATGATTTAAGAAAGTGACATGTTGTCACTTTCTTTGGTTTTAATAATAATTAAATTATTTTCATGGTCGAAAGTCCATAAAATGAATCTAATATGACCCTTAGGTTATATGGGTCTACGTTTAGCCATCCAATAGAATTTTGGCATGTGTTAGGGTAATTTTATAATATTATATTTACCCATAATTACCCGGTTTACCTTTATCTAAGGTAGATAAAATTTACCGTAGTTACTATTCATACTTCCCAAAAATAATAAATAGCCTATTAACATAATTTGGACCCACTGATTCCAAATATGGAATCCATTTTTTTCAAATTCAATACACAGAAGTTGCAAAAATTAAATTAAAATTAATCTCGTTGTCGAATGAAAACGGGTTTTTTATTTAAAACATTGCAAATGATTGAATTGATTTAACCTACGAATTCAATGTAAAATCAATGCTAATGACATAAATTATATTAAATGGTAAAAATATGTTCTATTTATACTTTAAAACCATTCAATTTTATAATTTAACAATATAAATTATTACGATGAAAAAAGTTGTTTTTAATTAAAATATAGCGTGTTTTTACTATTCATTAAAATATGAAAGTTATCAGAAAAATATCAAAAATTTGTCCAATGTAAATTCTCATATCAAGATTCAAAATACGAATTTTATTTTTTCAAATTGTACTTATAAACATGTCAAAAACTGGATTTAAAGTGGGTGCGCCATCAAAAGGCGACAAAACTGCATTTTCTAAAAAATACATATTTTACCCGAAAAATTTATTTTGTTCTTATTCCATGTTCTATAAAATGTGTAAGATGAATAATAATATTATAAAATTAAAAATTTAGTTAATACTATTCATAATGGCTAGTTCATAATAGTAATATAATAATATATCGTTGTTTAGTAAAACCCGGTATTGCGTACAACACATGCTATCGAGGAAGGTCGCGATTGCGTGTAATGTAAGCCATGTCAGGGTTGCCTGTTGTGCAGGGCACTTTTATTATTTTTTATAATATAATACAACCATATTTCATTTATACATTGAAAAAATATATATATATATATACTCAATGTTGCGTAGAATAACTATTATCAAAATTGTGTGTAACACGATCCAAGAATTGTGTTGCGTATACAGCAAACTTATACGGTGTTGTGTATAGAGCATGGTAATCTTGGTGTAGCATACAACATAAGAAATTAATGAAATTAAAAGAATATTTTTCATAAAATCTCAGGGTGTTACATTCAACCCCCCTTAAAATGAATTTCACACTCGAAAATCGCCGGGGTTATAAATGATTTAGTACTCGAAAGTTTGTTTAATAGAAACCCACATCGTAAAAAGGAATACCAAAACATGGGTTTAAAAACTAAAGTATGAAATGTTACGGTTACCCAAATTAACTCATCACTAGGTTTCCACGTAGGAGAACATAGGTGAAAATATGGATATGGAACAAAAATCTAACCATCATGTTCTGATAGAGAGTGGTAGAGAACATGGCTATAAAAAATCCAACAATCACAAAGCTATAGATTTGAGATGATCTAAGTTACCATCTGATTCATCGAATATAAGGGAACTAGGAAAAAAAATTTGGTTTTCAAGATCATTTCCCTAAAGTTGATGAATTAAAAGAAATACTTACATGATTTTGGTACAATATCACTGTTGTTCCTGAATTGATCAATTTACACTTCTTCCCTTAAAGAAATCAAGTTGAATTTGTTATTCGTGATATGTTAGCAGATCATGTGATAGAATGATGGGTCATTCCATTTCTTTCAATGAAAAGGTTAGCAATAGTTATAAGTCCATATTATGGTTAGATTATTCGTATATGGTTCCAAAAATGAACTTATACATCATATATCATAAAGCTTAATAAAATAAAACTAGTTTCTACTAATCGGGGACTTCCTGTAGGCCAGTGGTAGGCAATAAAGGCCAGTCGCACTACGGTTTTGGGTTCGATTCCCACAGCCTTGTCCGACGCGATGGGCTGTCACCCGTCTTGTAGGTTGTCCTTTTTCTAAAACTGTATTACCATAACATCCCATCAATAATATCGAAAAAACATCTATCCTTAAAAAAATACTAACTTATGTCCAACATAATCCATTCCAATCTTTAGGATTATCCATAATACTGCAGTCCACTCTCATAATATAGTGAAAATGATTACCAGAGATTTAATACCATCGTTGATCCCCATATATCATAATATATGTCTTGTTGGTCACATTCCAAACATTCGATGGCCTTAATCATGTATTCTCTTGAAAAATGAATACCCATTGAACCTTAGTGAAAACATGAATGCAGTTAAAAGATAACACTTTCCACATACCAAAATCCTCAAAATTCTATATACTCAAACCATGATATCACTTAGTCTTTATATCAATCATGAGCTCATGAATACAATCAAACATCTCATTATCTTCTTATTCCTTTACTATGTGAATATCATCTACTTTTCAAAAATATCTGAATAACCTTCCATGGTTACCGGTACCATTCAACATATACTTTCAAATACTTTTACGAAAAACAATAGTGTAACTATACAACATAACTCTCGATAAACATACACTCATTCCACTACCTTCTAAAACAACTGAATGAGCTTCAACACTTCTTTCAGCTCATATATCATTTGCAGTCTCCGCATCATCATACACATAAATACTACCCATATGACCATTCTGATTCTCTTCATGAGATTTTCCATTAGGGCATTGGTTTGCATAATGCCCGTTCATTCTACATTTAAAACATCTAATCATTGTTGATGTCGTAGCAATACCATTATCCTTGTCCATGGTGTTAACTGATCCTTTTCCTTTGCACTTACTGGCTTTGTGTCCTTCTTTTCCACACCTAAAGAATCTTCCAGTTCCTTTGAAACAATCTCCCTGATTCCTCTTCCCACATGATTTACATGAGGGAAATTGAACTTTATTTCCTCTATGATCATCATGAAACTCCATCTTTCTCTTATTATCTGAGTTAGGAAACTTACAAAAGTTGATATTATTGATCATATTATGAGATTGCTGATTAGGCATAATAATGATTTTTGGACTTCTAGATCCCATTTTATTTGACTTCTAATGAAGAAAATCATTCCATTTTCTATCATATCCTCCATTATCGTGAATCTTCCTGTTTCCAGCCATTTTCTAATACCGAAAAAGAATAGTGTGAGAGGAAAAAATCATGCCAGGGAAAACAACATAGTAAAGGGGGATTATCCTCAATATCTAACATCTTAGGTCAAATTCTATGATCTTTACCGTAGTTCTAGGACTATATCCTATATGTATACTTATCCTTAGGGACATCCCTAGACATACCGTAGAAATATCTCTGGGGATCTCACTAACGATTTCGCATCCTAGTTTCCAAAGGTTGACTACACCTTTCCACTGATACCAACTATAAAGGTCTGTAATTACTTCCTGTGGACTATAATTGATACCTATCAGAGCACTCCATGGGAGGCTACACCCCCTGGGCAGGACACACCACCATCCCCAGTGGCAGCCATTTCCTCATGAAGCCCTTGGGCGGAGAGCCATGCTTCATCCAACGCTCATATGTGAGAGTTCCCAATGATCGGATACATTCCTACCTCCTTTTCCTCTGATACCAACTGTAGAGAACCAATTCTTGACGTACATGGACATTACATTACTTTAGAAGAATACTTATTACGTACCAAAATAAGACACACAAGGATCGTAATAGTTTAGTGTCTTTGGAAACTTGGAACGTAATCTTCTAATCATGGTGAAAGATCTTCAACATCTCTCATAATGATCTTCCCCTTTTTTACTTACCTAAAACCTTTCTTTATATCCTGGGGAAAAGAAAACATAAAAAGGGTGATCTAAAATGCTCAGTAAGGGTAAGCATGGATAAAATAAAACATACCATATACATTTGTACTTAAAAACATGAACATAATGTTTAAACATCAAAAGCTTCAGCAATGACATAAAACATGGAAGTACGTAAGGCATAGATAATAAAGAAACATTGATAATGATAAAATATCATGGGATTAAAACATGTAATTATGGCAACCATTAAGCACATGATATGATTTCCATAGTAGCCAAGGCATTGCTGCCAAGACCATCTTAGTGGACAAAGTCCCTTTCTGAATCGAGTTCACTCCTCGTTCCAGTCCTGTATTACTGAACTGTTTTAACTTGTCGTTCCAGCCATGTCTATCTCATGACATATGAATCATTACCCAATAAAATGGAGGGAGATATAGGTCACACCCATCTCATAATGAAATCATTATTTCATGTGCCACAAAATCATAAATCATACATCATATCATAACCCATGTAATAAAAATGGGATTCTTAAACATCATGCCATCATAACATAATCCATAAACATTTGATATCATTTCATCATAAGAAAAATGAATCCATTTAAATCATAGATACATTTTACTTCATACATACACATGTGAAATAATTTCATCTTAGATGGAAAATAGTTTTGACAAAACACTTGAAATGAATTCATGAGGAAAATATCCTTTGTTCTTCAAAATCACTTTATTTTCACAAAATTCCATGCACATTTAAAAGAAAAGGTTTTTGTTGAAAATAATCATGAAATCCCTTGGAGTAATCTTCCTGAAAATAAGGCTTTATAAAACTGTAAAAACCTGTTCGTTCCATATAAGTTAAAAAAACATTCTTCTCGTACTTTTGTCGGAAAAGTCAAAAAGTACCTCATAATAGAAAGATATCATGTAGTAAAAGTCAAAAATGGGTAAAAAGGACTTTAAAAATACATTAAAACGCTTTTATAAAACATTTACATGGATTATAGAAATAACCCCAGTAAATACTGACAAATAAGCAATCTCGGATAAAAATGAGATTTGCAAAATTATCCCCACCTTAGGTCCGATTTGCTTCGTAAGTGTCCGAACCTCCCGTATAATGATTTAAATAATGTTATTGACTTATTAAATAATCATATTCATTGTTATTATATCATATATGGTTCAATTATGACTTTATATTACCTGTTCTGTTGTAAATTCCATGTTAAAGGGCGTTTTGGTTAAAATCGTTTCATTTGTCATCCGTGTTTTGATTTGTAATTATTCATATGATTACATAGATCATGATTACTTAATTCCAGAATATAAAAAATGATTTATATATAATATATATATTCATAATATACATATATATAATAGATCAATAAATGGAATGCAATACACCGTTCATGGAGACGGTAGGCCATACGTACGCATGAACGTTGTTTTCATTTCCTTATTGAGTTGAATGAAATTAAATAGATGAAATACATATATATATATATATACACATAAATACAATGTCATTATTATTTCATATATTTCATGATTACTTATTATATATACTTTATAATCATTTATGAATGGTTAATCACTGAAAATGAATCTCATCGCGTTCGTGGAGACGGTATTCCGTAAGTATGCACAAGTGATGATATCATTCCCTTGATCGTGGAATTTTATTGGAGTGTATGTATACTATTACAGAATCAATATCACTTTACGATAATCATATATAGTTATTATTTACACCATTATACCCATCCAAGTAAGGTGGTGGTGGAAAATAGATTAAACTACGGCGTGGAGACGGTATTCCGTACGTACGCACGCGCGGTGATTTCGTTTTCCGTAGGATGGATAGATGGTGAAATAGGGTTGTTTCATATTTATAATAACAAATAATTATATGAGTGATACTTATGCTATTACTTCACAATGAAACAACTAATGAAGAATATATAGAAGAAGAAATAAAGTTGAAAGAATCAGTAACGAACATTACCTCTTCTTTGAAGCGCCTCTTTGAGACCTCCTCTTTGGGCAGTAAACGTGGTCATTGAAGAAGACCAGGACCTCTAGGATGTTTCTAGATAAGTGGATAAGTGAATTGGGTAGGTTTTGGCCGAGAATGAAGGCTCAAAGTGGTGTGTGGAAGAGATGGAGGAGGTGCCCTATCATAAGGGAGGAGAGGGGCACCTTTTGAATTCTCAAAAATATTAATTTATAATAAATCTAACCCCACTTAAAAACTTCTAAAAATGACTCATATTCAAAGATTATATGATATAAGGTTGTAATCGCATCAACCAATCAAATTTAGACATGTTTGGATCTTATTTTAAACACTATCATTTTGATTTATCCTTGTTTAATCTATTTAAATTTATTTGTGGTAATAAAATACTAAATTTTAACCTATAACAAGTAATTACTTATTTGTTGTGAAGTTTCCATAATTGGTTACTTTATAACATTATATACCATTTAAATTTAAATTAATAATTTTTAGATATTTTTGTGATGTTTAAACAATTTTATAATATGTTATTTTTATAAAATAACAATAGTGTCAATTTTGACACTATTCATTTATTTGAATTTAAATAAAATATATATAGAAGATATGTTCAAACTAAAAAAATTAATAGATTAATAAAAGGTCATATGTATCTATGAAAGTAGTGGATCACATTAAATAGTTCATATAATATTTATTTTATTATTTTTAAAACCATTTATTTGGTTTATCTCTTAATAAAATAATTACTACAGCATTTTGGTATAATTATTTAATATATTGATTTGTTGAAAAAAAATAAAAAAAAATCCAATGATGAAGATAAATATATTACCTTTCACAATAATACTTTTACTCTAATTTATCATCTTAAAATAACAATATATAAATTGATATATTTATTAAATTTTGAAGGTGACAACTTTAGAATCATTTAAAATAAAATAATATAAGTGTCATAATAACATTTATAAGGATCCAAACGGTTATATATTAGGTAATTGGATGATTAAGGTGTATATATACACTACCAATATGGTTTGGTCAGGTTTGTGGTTCTTTTAGTGGGTATTGTTATTTAAATAAAAACTATATTACTTATTTTTCACTTAATAAATAATTAATGTATCACCATTAAGGACAATTATTTAATCCCTAAAAATTCTAAATAAATTATCATGATTTATAAAAGTTTATTATATTTCTTGAGACTATTCATGTTTTGATGTTTTATGATGTTTGTCACTAAATTAAAATTATTATACTTATAAGATTTAAGAAAGTGACATGTTGTCACTTTCTTTGGATTTAATAATAATTAAATTATTTTCATGGTCAAACGTCCATTAAATGAATCTAATATGACCCTTAGGTTATATGGGTCTACTTTTAGCCATCAAATAGAATTTTGGCATGTGTTAGGGTAATTTTATAATATTATATTTACCCTTACTTACCCGATTTACCTTTAACTATGATAAATAAAATTTACCGTCGTTACTATTCATAATTCCCAAATATAAAAAGTAGCCTATTAACATAATTTGGACCCACTGATTCAAAATATTGAATCCATTTTTTCAAATTCAATACACAGAAGTCGCAGAAATTAAATTAAAATTAATCCCGTTGTCGAATGAAAATGGGTTTTTTGTTTAAAACATTGCAAAAGATTGAATTGATTTAACCTACAAATTAAATGTAAAATCAATGCTAATGACATACATTATATTAAACGTTAAAAATATATTATTTTTATACTTTAAAACCATTCAATATTATAATTTAACCATATATATTGTTATGATGAAAAAATTTGTTTTTAATTAAAATATAGTGTGTTTTTACTATTAATTAAAATATGAAAGTTATCAGAAAAATATCAAAACTTTGTCCAATGTAAATTTTTATATCCTGATTCAAAAGAAGAATTTTATTTTTTCAAATTGAACATATAAACATGTCAACAACTGGATTTAATGTGGGTGCGCCATCAAAAGGCAGCAAAACTAATTTTTTTTGGAAAATACATATTTTACACGAAAAATTTATTTTGTTCTTATTCCATGTTCTAGAAAATGTGTAAGATGAATAATAATGTTATAAAATTCAAATTTTAGTTAATACTATTCATAACAGCTAGTTCAAAATAATATTATAATATTATATCATTATTTAGTAAAACCCGGTATTGCGTACAACACATGCTATCGAGGAAGGTCATGATTGCGTGTAATGCAAGCCATGTCAGGGTTGCGTGTTGTGCAAGACTCCTTTATTATTTTGTATAATAGAATCCAACCATATTTCATTTATACATTGAATATATTAATATATATATATACTCAATGTTTCCTAGAATATCTATTATCAAAATTGTGTGTAACACGATCAAAGAATAGAGTTGCATATACTGCAAGCTTATACGGTGTTGTGTATAACGCAAGGTAATCTTGGTGTAGCATAAAACACAAGACATTAATGAAATTAAAAGAATATTTTTCATAAGATCTCGGGGTGTTACATTCTACCCCCCTTAAAATGAATTTTTCCCTCGAAATTCGTCGGGGTTATAAATGGTTTACTACTCGAAAGTTTGTTTAATATAAACCCACATCGTAAAAAGAAATTCCAAAACATGGCTTTAATAACTAATGTATTAAATGTTACGGTTTCCCAAATTAACTCATCACTGGGTTTCCACGTAGGAGAACATAGGTGAAAATATGGATATGGAAGAAAAATATAACCATCGAGATCTGATGGAGAGTGGTAGAGAACATAGCTATGAAAAATCCAACAATCACAAAGGTATAGATTTGTGATGATCTAAGGTACCATCTGATTCATTGGATATAAGGGAACTAGGACAAAATATTTGGTTTTCAAGATCATTTCCCTAAAGTTGATGAATTAAATGAAATACTTACATGATTTTGGTACAATCTCACTGTTGTTTGTGAATTGATCAATTTCCACTTCATCCCTTAAAGAAATGAAGTTGAATTTGTTATTTGTGATATGTTAGCAGATCATGTGATAGAATGATGGGTCATTCCATCTCTTTCAATGAAAATGTTAGAAAAAGTTATATGTCCATTTTATGGTTAGATTAATCATATATGGATCCAAAAATGAACTTATATTTCATATATCATACCACTTAATAAAATAAAACTAGTTTCTACTAACTAGGGACATCCTGTAGCCCAGTGGTAGGCAATAAAGGCCAGTCGCACATCGGTTGTGGGTTCGATTCCCATAGCCTTGTCTGACGTGATGGGTTGTCGCCCGTCATACAGGTTGTCCTTTTTATAAAACTATATTACTATAACATCCCATCAATAATATCGAAAAAACTTATATCCTTAAACAATACTAACTTATGTCCAACATAATCCATTCCAATATTTAGGCTTATCCATAATACTGTAGTCCACTCTCATAATATAGTGAAAACGATTACCAAAGATTTAATACCATCATTGATCAACATATATCATAAGATATGTCTGATTGGTCACATTCCAAACATTCTAAGGCCTTAATCATGTATTCTCTTGAAAAATAAATACCCATTGAACCTTAGTGAAAACATGAATGTAGTTAAAAGATAAAAATTTCCACTTAAAAAAATCCTCAATATTCTATATACTCAAACCATGATATCACTTAGTCGTTATATCAATAATGAGCTCATGAATATAATCAAAAATCTCATTATCTTCTTATTCCTTTATTATGCGTATATCATCTACTTTCCAAAAATATCTAAATAACCTACCATGGTTATTGGTACCATTCATCATATACTTTCAAATACTTTTAAGAAAAACAATAGTGTAATTATACAACATAACTCTTGACAAACATACAATCATTCCACTACCTTCTAAAACATCTGACTGAACTTCAACACTTCTTTCAGCTCATATATCATTTGTAGTCTCCTCATCATCATCCACATAAATACTACCCATATGACCATGCTTATTCTCTTCATGAGATTTTCCATTAGGGCATTGGTTTTCATAATGCCTGTGCATTCCACATTTAAAACATCTAATCATTTTTGATGTCGTAGCAATACCATTATCCTTGTCCATGGTGATAAATGATGCTTTTCCTTTGCAGTTACTGGCTTTGTGTCCTTTTCCACACCCAAAGCATCTTCTAGTTCCTTTGAAACAATCATCCTAATGCGGCTTCTCACATGATTTACATGAGGGAAATTGAACTTTATTTCCTCTATGATCATCATGAAACTCCATCATTCCCTTATTATCTATGTCGGGAAACTTACCAAAGTTGAGATTATTGATCATGTTATGAGATTTCTGATTAGGCATAATAATGATGTTTGGACTTCCAGATCCATTTTCATTTGGTTTGTTGTGAAGAAAATCATTCCATTTTCTATCATATCCTCCATTATCGTGAATTATCCTATTTCCGCACATTTTCTAAAACCCAAAAAGAATAGCGTGAGAGGAAAAAATCATGCTAGGGAAAAAAACATAGTAAAGGGGGAGTATCCTCAATATCTAACATCTTAGGATAAATTCTATGATCATTACCATAGTTCTAGGACTATATCCTATACGTAAACTTATCCTTGGGGTCATCCCAAGACATACCTTAGAAATATCTCTAGGGATCTCACTAACGTTTTCACATCCTAGTTTCCAAAGGTTGACTAAACCATTCTTCTTATACCAACTATAAAGGTCTGGAATTACTTACAGTGTACTATTATTGATACCTATCAGAGCACTCCATGGGTGGCTACACCCCCTGGGCGGGATACACCACCATCCCCAGTGGTAGCTATTTCCTCATGAAGCCCTTGGGCAGAGAGCCATGCTTCGTCCTACGCTCACATGTGAGAGTTCCCAAAGATCAGATACATTCCTACCTCCTTTGCCTCTGATACCAACTATAGAAACCCAATGCCTGACGTACATGGAAATTACATAACTTTAGCCGAATACTTATTACGTAACAAAAACAGACACACAAGGATCGTAATAATTTAGTGTCTTTGGAAACTTGGAACGTAGTCTTCAAATCATGGTGAAAGATCTTCAACATCTCCATAAAGATCTTCCCCTTTTTTTCTTACCTAAAACCTTTATTTATATCCTGGGGAAAAGAAAACATAAAAAGGGTGAGCTCAAATGCTCATTAAGGGTAATCATGGATAAAATAAAACAAACCACATACATTTGAACTTAAAAACATGAACATAATGTTTAAACATAAAAAAGCTTGAGCAATGACATAAAACATGGAAGTACGTAAGGCATAGATCATAAAGAAACATTAAGAATGATAAAATAGCATGTGATTAAAACATGTAATTGTGGAAACCATTAAGCACATGATATGATTTCCATAGTAGCAAAGGCATTGATGTCAAGACCATCTTAGTTGACAAAGTCCATTTCTGAATCGAGTTCACTCCTCGTTCCAGTCCTGTATTACTGGACCGGTTTAACTTTCCGTTCCATCCATTTCTATATCATGAGATATAAATCTTTACCCAATGCATTGGAGGGAGATATAGGTCCCACCCATCTCATAATGAAATCATTCTTTCGTGTGCCACAGAATCATACATCATACATCATAGCATAACCCATGTAATAAAAATGGGATTCTTAAACATCATGCCATCATAACATAATCCATAAACATTTGATATCATTTCATCATCAGAAAATTGAACCCATTTAAATCATAGAGACATTTTACTTGAAACATACACATATGAAATAATGTCATCTTAGATGGAAAATAGTTTTGACAAAACACTTGAAATGAATTCATGAGGAAAATATCATTTCTTCTTCAAAATAACCTTCTTTTCACAAAATGACACGCACATTTAAAAGAAAAGGGTTTTGTTGAAAATAATCATGAAATACTTTGGAGTATGAATCATGAAAATAAGGCTTTATAAAACAGTAAAAATTTGTTCGTGCCGTATAAGTTAAAAAAAACATTCTTCTCGTACTTTTAACGGAAAAGTCAAAAAGTACCTCATAATAGAAAGGTACTATGTAGGAAGAGTAAAAAATGGGTAAAAAGGACTTTAAACATACATGAAAACACTTTTATAAAACATTTACATGGATGATAGAAATAACCCTAGTAAATACTGAAAAATAAGCAATCTCTGATAAAAATGAGATTTGCAAAATTATCCCTTACCTTAGGTCAGATTTTCTTTGTAAGTTTCCGAACCTCCTGTATAATGATTTAAATAATGTTATTGACTTATTAAATAATCATATTCATTGTTATGAAATCATATATGGTTCACTTATGACTTTATATTACCCGTTCTTTTGTAAATTCCATGTTAAAGAGCGTTTTGGTTAAAATCGTTTCATTTGTCGTCCGTGTTTTGACTTGTAATTATTCATATGATTACTTAGATCATGATTACTTAATTCAATGATATAAAAAATGGTTTATATATAATATATATATTCATAATATACATATATATAATAGATCGACAAACGGAAAGAAATACACCGTTCATGGAGACGGTAGGGCGTACATACGCATGAATGCTGCTTTCGTTTCCTTATTGAGTTGAATGAAATTAAATAGATGACATACATATATATACACATAAATCCAGTATCATTATTATGTAATATATTTCATTATTACTTATTCTATATACTTTATAATCATTTATGAATGGTTAATCATTGAAAATGAATCTCCCCGCGTTCGTGGAGACGGTATTCCGTACGTACGCACAAACAATGATATCGTTCCCATGATCATGGAATTTTATTGGAGTGTATGTATACTATTAAAGAATCAATATCACTTTATAATAATAATATATAGTTATTATTTACACCATTATACCCATCCAAGTAAGGTGGTGGTGGAAAATAGATTACACCACGGCGTGGAGACGGTATTCTGTACGTACGCACGCGCAGTGATTTCGTTTTCCGTAGGATGGATAGATGGTGAAATAGGGTTGTTTCATACTTATAATAATATATCATTATATGAGTGATACTGATGTTATTACTTCATAATGAAACAAATAATGAAGAATAAGTAGAATTAGAAATAATGTTGAATGAATCGGTAACGAACATCACCTCTTCTTTGAAGCGCCTCTTTGAGACCTCCTCTTAGGGCACTAAAATTGGTCATTCAAGAATACCAGGACCTCTAGGATGTTTCTAGGGAAGTGTAGAAGATAATTGTCCAGGGTTTTGCCAAGCATGAAGGCTCAAAGTGGTGTGTGGAAGATAGGGAGGAGGTGCCCTTTTATAAGGGAGGAGAGGGGCACCTTTGGAATTCCTAAAAATATTAATTTATAATAAATCTAACCCCACTTAAAAACCTCTAAAAATGACTCATATTCTAATATTAGATTATATAGGGTTTAATCTCATCAACCAATCATATTAAGACATGTTAGGATCTTATTTTAAACCTTATCATTTTGATTTATCCTTATTTAATATATTTAAGTTTATTTGTGTTAATAAGATACTAAATTTTAACTTATAACAAATAATTACTTATTTGTTGTGAAGTTTACATATTTGATTAATTTATAACATTATAGACCATATAAATTTAAATTTATAATTTTTAGATATTTTTGTTATTTTTAAACAATTTTATAATATGTTATTTTTATAAAATAACAATAGTGTCAATTTTGACAGTATTCAATTATTTGAATTTAAATAAAATATATATAGAAGATATGTTCGAACTAAAAGATTTAATATATTAATAAAAGGTCATATGTATCTAGAAAATTAGTGGATCACATTAAATAGTTCATATAATATTATGTTTATTATTTTTAAAACCATTTATTTTGTTTATCTCTTAATAAAATAATTACTACAACATTTTTGTATAATTATTTAATATAATTATATATTGCATAAAAATTAAAACTAAAATCTTATGATGAAGAAAAATATATTACCTTTCACCATAATACTTTTACTCGAATTTAGCATCTTAAAATCATAATATGTAAATTTTTATATTTATTATATTATGAAGGTGACAACTTTGGAATCACTTAAAATAAAATAATATAAGTGTCATAATAACTTTTATAAGTATCCAAACGGTTATATATTAGGTCATTGGACGATTAAGGTGTATATATACACTAAAAATAAGTTTCGGTCAGGTTTGTGGCCCTTTTAATGGGTATTATTATTTCATTGAAAACTATATTACTTATTTTTCACTTAATAAATAATTAATGTATCACCATTAATGACCATTATTTAATCCTTAAAAATTCTAAATAAATTATCATGATGTAGATAATTTTATTATCTTTCTGTATACTATTCATGTTCGAAGTTTTATGATGTTTATCACGAAATAAAAATTATTATACTTATAAGATTTAAGAAAGTGACATGTTGTCACTTTCTTTGGTTTTAATAATAATTAAATTATTTTCAGGTCCAATAGTCCATAAAATGAATCTAATCTGACCCTTAGGTTATATGGGACTACTTTTAGCCATAAAATAGAATTTTGGCATGTTTTAGGGTAATTTTATAATATTATATTTACCCTTAATTACCTGATTTACCTTTAACTATGGTAAATAAAATTTACCGTAGTTACTATTCATAATTCCCAAAAATAAAAAGTAGCCTATTAACACAATTTGGACCAACTAATTCTAAATATGGAATCCATTTTTTAAAATTCAATACACAGATGTTGCAGAAATTAAATTAAAATCAATCCCATTATCGAATGAAAACAGGTTTTTTGTTTAAAACATTGCAAAAGATTAAATTGATTTAACCTACAAATTCAATGTAAAATCAATGCTAATGACATACATTCTATTAAATGGTAAAAATATATTCTATTTATACTTTAAAACCAATCAATATTATAATTTAATCATATAAATTATTACGATGAAAAAAGTTGTTTTTAATTAAAATATAGCGTGTTTTTACTATTCATTAAAATATGAAAGTTATCAGAATAATATCAAAACTTGGTCCAATGTTAATTTTTATATCCTGATTCAAAATACGAATTTTATTTTGTCAAATTAAACTTATAAACATGTCAACAACTGGATTTAATGTGGGTGTGCCATCAAAAGGCGGCAAAACTGCATTTTTTGAAAAATACATATTTTACCCGAAAATTTTATTTTGTTCTTATTCCATGTTCTAGAAAATGTGTAAAATGAATAATAATGTTATAAAATTCAAAATTTATGTAACTCTATTCATAATGGCTAGTTCATAATAATATTATAATAATATATCGTTGTTTAGTAAAACCCGATATTGCGTACAACACACGCTATCGAGGAAGGTCGTGATTGCCTGTAATGCAAGCCATGTCAGGGTTGCGTGTTGTGCAAGGCTCCTTTATTATTTCGTATAATATATTCCAACCATATTTCATTTATACATTGAAAATATATAGTTATATATACTCAATGTTGCGTAGAATAACTATTATCAAAATTGTGTGTAACACGATCCTAGAATAGTGTTGCATATACTGCAAGCTTATACGGTGTTGCGTATAGCGCAATGTAATATTGGTTTAGCATACAACACATGTCATTAATGAAATTAAAAGAATATTTTTCATAAAATATCGGGGTGATACATTTACAAAACATTCACTACTCCTCAATTACAAAAGGACAACTCCTCCCTAAACATAGTCATACATATCAATCTATTTAGTTTGAAAATTCCTACCAATACACATCCCCAATGTTCTTTACTACACTTTTTATCTACATGTCCTTTAAAATGAACAACCATAGGGCCCTTAATAAAAGATCTAATATATCTTGTTCTAAGAGGAGGTAATTGTCTTCACTAAGATATTAATTTTTAATCATCTACTTAAAACCTTCACTACACTATTAGTAGTTTCAATAAATTTAAACCAATACCTAACACATATTACGATGTTATTATATTTATTGAATAACCCATATCCATCACTTATTCCATAAAGTCAGGGATGCAACCACCCATCATGTGTACAATAGATTTCCACCTCCCAAACAGATGCAATTTATTTCCCATCCCCAGTTATCATGGATGAATAGAATAATTGATTAATGGTTTATATTTAATATTATTGATAAATTTAAAATTCTAGAATTATAAATTCACAAATAACTTTGTACATTCTCTTCCAAGGGATTGAGATAATATCGAATGTGTATACGATGGAATATGACCTTGTGAACCGATGTGATTCATTTAGCACTTTATTTTTTATAGGGAATGTATAATTATAAATGTAAGGGATATTTTTTATGTATATGAATTAATAATTACACTTTATTGGTGATAAATTATTTAAATTTCATTAATTCCATTTGTTGATAAAATTGAATCAATGTTCATGCGCATGTATGAACTGCCATCTCTATGAAATATGTATTTGATCTTATCTCTCTAAATTTAATGGATTAATTTAAATAAATATAAAATGAATATATATGATATTAATTTATTTTATTAGATTTTATATATGATAGGATCATGATTAATTTAAAATGATTGAAAATTATAAATTTAATCTTACATGAATCATATACCATTTTCTATTGAAAATGTGATTCTATAGGGAACTATTAATACAAGGAAAATAAAAGGTAATACAGAAATCATAAATTGTGATATCAGTTATATATACTAAATATGGGTGACTTCTTCCTATTTTTTACCCATCCATGCTTCTATGTAATCCAAATTTATCTATTCCTCCCTCTAAATACTGAAAACCTCCCTCTACCCCGCCCCAATCAGGATTTTCCTCCGATTATCGATCTCCTCCCTAAAACCCCTCCCCGAAACCCATCTCCCTCTTCTATTGTTCCCACTCCCCTCCCCAAATCTCCATGGTTTCCCACTCCTCTCACTTAATCACCTCAACATCCCTGCTTCGCGATTATCCCCTCCACCTTGCACCACTCCCACTCATGATTTTCATCATGTTCTTCTACGCTACCTTGTTGATTTCATCCATTCGAAGCTATACTATGTGAAATGCCACTGATTCATTCTAGGTTGTTGACTATTCAGGGCTTCAATTTTTGAATCCTATCTCAACTCCAAATATGGCTTCATATATTCTTTATTTCTCAGAACCCTTAACCATAAAAACCCTATCTCATTCTCTCATCCTCATTGAGAAACCCAGTTTAGAGAAAACTAAAGATTTCTTGCATAGTTATAAAGGTGAGGAAGTGACAAGAGATTTCATCAATGAGTCACTATTTCAATGACGTCTGACATTAAAACCATGTTAAATTGAATTATGGTTCTCCCTCAAAGGTCAGAACTGGTTTGACTCAGATGAAATTTATTAGTAAACAACACATGGATAATATTTGGTTAAAATATATCCTATTACCCTAATCATCCTGATCTAATTAATTGTCAAAAAATCTAAGCTATGGTAAGTATTTTCTTTTATCATTACTTCTGTAATTTTCGTTTTTTTTTGAATTTTGATTTTCCTATTGGTTATTTGATTATTATTTTTTTGATTTACATTGTCTCACTCATCCTATTTGTTAACCACTTGAACCAGTCACATTATATTTCTGGTAAATAGACTGCATAAGTAGATCTAATAATTTACTTCAATTCTTTTTCGATCAAATAATTTTATTCATCCATATTTAATAACTAGGCTTTTTATTTTTTCTATTAAATTTTATTATTCAATTTTTACCAATTATAAAAACATTACTATAATCAATCATATATCATGAAGAATTTTTTTAGTGTTCAATATGCATTAATGTTAATATAATTTTTTTTCAGCATATATATTCCTATTTCTAATTTAACGTCTTCAATTCCAAGAAATTATTTTTATTATCTAGAATTTGATTTTTTTTATATGATGTTTATTTATATTAATGTTAATATTTATTTGAAATATAGTCTTTTATATGGGATCTTGAAATACCACTTTATTTTCATTACAAATTTAGGATTCTAGTACGCTTTTTTATTTTTATATATCAAACATGAGCTTTTCATGCTCTTAATTTTTTTTACATTTTTATGGTCTTATGCACATAATTTTTTGTATAGATTTATAATTATAAACCCATGATTAATATCTGATTTTAGGTGGAAACATATTATACATGCCTACTAACCAATGATCATTTTCTTGTTCACCAATGTTTTTCATGTGTTGACCTCTCCCACAACACCTCCCTATTTTTGAGATATTGTTAGTTTTTTATTTTTTTCACTAACAATCAGTAAATGTTATTATTTTAGAAAACCCTTTATTTAATACATGTAGTATTATCTTACCTTTTCTAAACACTTGTTCTATGGTTCTAATGAACCCCATACATTTCTTATTTAATATTGTTTTTTATCACCAAAAATACATTCTTTAATCCTACATGTGATGAGAATACTATGGACAGTTTTCTCTTCATTTGCAAAAATTTTATTTATCTGAATTTAACTATGATTCATATGTGTTTTTAGTGATAGAAATATAATATATTGTAAAAATGTCTAATGTTAATGAAACTATTAATGGTTCTTTCATTATATAATTATATGAATGCAATTAACTTGTATATCATTCCCTAATTTTTTTTACAGTTGGTAAGAGTTTCATTTCTAGTGTATTATGTTTCATGTTGGGTTTTATACATTCTCTTATCTACTAACATGGTCTGAATAATTTATTACTTATCACTTTATATTTTTCATATTTTGATTGTGGTTTGTGTATTTCCTTTCTCTAATTATTTAATTCTCTATCTTTATGTGTTTTTAAAATTTTACACAGACTCCAAACTCTAAAGATAAAACTATTTCAATGGAATCCTTCTTCATGTTTTCCAACATTTTTATTATTTTAGTATGTTGATGAGTATTTTAAAATGTTCTGAACACAATGAAAAAATAATTTGGGATTAAATTTTTATATTTTATTTGAAATTTCTAATTGCATTTCTTTTTTATAGATTTGATAATGTTTGATTTGTTTTAGAGGCTAGAATAAAAGAATAAGAAAAATTACACCCACAAATTATGTGTTTAGTCACCCTTGATATTTATGGGACTATAAATTATCTTGCAGTGATGATGTCATTGTTTTTTATAATTTTAAAATATGTCATGTCAATCTGATTAATCAAACAATTATCAGATATTAACTATGATTTTTCCAAAATTATCATATTTTTCATGGTTCAATTTCCTAATTCAAATTAGATAGGGGATTGTGGGTGAATAACCAAAGGGAAATAAGGACGGTGCAAATTATTATAGAGATGATAATATCTAAGATGAGAATGAAGATAACATCGAAGGTGATGATTATAATCAGGTTCTCACTGAATATCGATAGAGATTTCTCAAAGCCCTAGTATTGGGAAAAACCTTTGATTTGAATTATGATTGTTTTGTTGAAGAATATTTATTTTAGTGGAGATGAAGATTATTATAACTTTTTGTAGAATGATGGAATGTGAATAAAAAATAACTCTGCTATTATGTTCTTTTTAAATGAATTCTAATTTCATTTTTTTCTGGATGATTCTGATCATTGGTTATTGCAGTTCAGTTGTTCAATTATTTATTGCACCCACCTGAGTTTTGTTCACTGGTTGATTCTGATCATTGGTTATTCTTAAATGGAGGTTTATTTTCTCTATTTATCCACACACTAATATATATTATGTTTTCATTTTTCTTTTTCAAAATGAAAAGTCAGTTGTAATTTTTGTTTAGTAGTTAGTTATTTTGTTAATTGTTTTGTTTTCATCTGTGTTGCATTATTTTCCACTCAATATTTATTTTTAAAATAATCATAATTCATAAAATATTTATTGCATGCTTATATTTTATGAATATATCTATAATTTTTCTATATGATCTATACACACATATATCGGTAAACATGATTTCCACGGGCCATTATAACAGGTAGCCCATATGACCTTCTATAATTCCTAACAAGAATTTTTTTTAACCTGATTTTGTAGTAGAAATGAGTACAAAATTAAGTAGGTTAGCACAGCTAATTGACCCCGTAAAATTAAAATGTAATCGAGATTTTATATAATAACAATCAAGTATTTATGGTCGCTCCGGACCAACCAGTTTGTAACATCATGGGAAATGATTCAAACAAATCAAATTATGAGAATGGTTATGGGTGTGTAAGAATCCATGTCACAACAAACATGCATAACAATATACTTTATAAATGTTTAGTTATAGTTTAATAATTTGATGTGTAATATTAAAAAATTCTAACATATCAACATGGATATTTTGAGAGGATTACTACTGTTATTGGGTCCTTCACAGTCAAGGGGTGTTCGATTTATTTTTACTAAAGTATCTTAGTTCATTGAGTCAAAAAAATAATTGCCTTATAGCTGATACAATTAATGTAAATTCTTTCACTGGCCATTGAAAATGGAAAAAAGGATATCAATATAACATAATTGGTACAAACTCCATATTTGTTTTAATTAGTTACATTTTTCTTGTATTTTTTACCTTCTCTTGAATGGTATTGGTTACTAGAAATTTATGTACAAAATGAAATGGCTTACATATTATTATGTTCTTTTTATATGACATTAATATGAATTTTGAATATCTTTTTGTTATAGTCTGCAATAATTAGCCTTATTTAGGTATCATTTCAATATATGTTCATATACATATAATTTTTAACCATGCACCATTATGTGGTTTCCAATTTGTAATTCAAATTAATTGGCTAAATGAAACAAATATTATTTATTATCATTATTTTTTTGGGTAACATTAGTATTGTAAATCTAATATAGTGCGGTTTTGTACTTACATTGTTGTTTTCATTGGATAACACAATTATTTTATGATCATTACTTGATATTATGATCTTATGGTTTATAATCTATGTTATCGATGTTTTTTTATAATATATTACATGTACATTTTTTGGAATCAAATTAGAAAACAATTTCTTTTTTTATGAGTACAATAGAGAAATCGGTTTGTAATAAATTTTTATCAATCAAAATAATAAAATCAAGATATTTTTTATAAAAATGAATCATATAAATTATAGAGTTTTTATTAAGTTATTCCATATACTATATTCTATAGTAGTTCATTCTATATAATTACATATTAGGATTCTTAGTGTTGTTTTCAGTTTAATATAAAATCATGGATTATACCAGTCATCAAGAGGTGTTGAATATCCCAAACATCATTTGATAGACTTTTTAGTAACACCATCATATTCAATTTATGTATTTTCTTCCCATATTTTAGTAGTAAAAAACCGAGTCTTATATTTATTATATGTTTTTTTTCATTGGATCATTTTCTTATATTTTATTTTACTTTTTAGTTTCGGTGGGAGGAGTTGATCATGTTTCGTAAAAAATTTTCATTAACATGTTTTTTTCTACTGGTTGATTCGGTAACTTACTTACACCAACATGGTCATGATGAATGACTTGATACCAAAATGGTATTCCATTCAAACCACTACAAAACATTATATTATAAGCAATTATTCTTGCCTCAAAACATATTATATTATATTTTCTATTTTTCAACATACTAAATGATACAGATTCAATTTTGACATTCTTTTTTCAATAATTATATAAATATAAGGTCATTGGAGGATTTTTTTCTTCTCCCTTCAATGTTTAGAATTAAATAATCAGGGTAATGTTTCCTCTTATTGTTAAACCATTATTGACTTAGTTTCTACATATGCATGGGATCAACAATGATGATCACCCATCAAACAAAATATGTGACGATTATATTTATATTGTATGGAAATTTTTGGATTTTGGAAAATGTATGAACTTATGTGAATTTTCATATTCTACACGCAATTATTAGTTATACAACTTCAAATTAGAATAGAATGGTGATAATGATTCTCATTCTAATCCATGATTAAATCTATCTTCATGTATATTTTTTAATATAATTTCATGTTTTCTAGTCTTTCAACGAGGTTAATAGCTATCTTTTGAAGTTTCTTTAAATGGGTGATTGTCTCCAATCAACTAAAAAAATATGTAATCCCCTCTTGTTACCCATTACTTGTCTATATTAAGGTGATCTTTACAAATAACAACACAACACTCGTGAAATTGAGATAATAAAAATCTACATTAAATATATCTTTGTTTATTTTTTATTCAATATCATATTGTTAGGTCTTGTGAAAGGGCTAACGACTCTCTGTTTTTGTTTCTTAGTAGGGGTGATTGTCTCCATTCAATGAAATGAGATTTGGTGGCCCCTCCGCTTACCTAGGATTGGTCTGTGTTCATGCAAGCGTTAATAACAAAAACCCAAGTAGATGGTTTTTATCTTCATTTTATTCTATTTTCATTACATCATTAGACTAGAAAATTATTATTTTTAGTATTATTTTTATTGTATCATTAAAACACTCTATATTCTTTCATCATAGCTTCCAATTTGTAAACACCGTATTATTTCTTCCATGAATAAAATGGATAATATATTTTTTTCAATTTATTTATTTAATTCAGCTCTTTAGGTATAGAAATATATTCACTGAGTTGAATGAAAATGATGTTGTAAAAAAATAGTTACAATGCCTCAAGATGATTAAACATCAATAAGAAGACTTCGAAAATTGACTAACATTATGTGGTGCACTGTCACAGTATCACACAATCCTTATTGAACCTATTTTTTTCAAATTAGCTTATGCATTTATACATGAATTTAAGATCTAATTTTATTTTATGATATAGGAAATCATTTATAACACATATAATTCACACAATTATCCTTTTGGATTAATATTGGATGTACACTAAATTGTTTCCCAGTTTTTTATTAGCAGTATTAAATATCCAAGGGGTAAGTCATTACTATCAACCACCACCTATAAGTGGTTATCCTAGGAAACATAAGTTAAAACTAGTGTAAAGCTTGAAGAAAGAGAGAGGAACCTATATATGTTAGTCTGACATGTACACCAGACACAGATATAGTAAACAACCATTGTTATTGTTACAGTTCTCATAGTTACTTTATCACCAGAATTCGTATGTGTATAATTTATGTTATGTTTCTTTTGTATCAAAACAATATATGTAATGTTAGTGTTATAATTTCATTTATCTTATTTTAATGTTTATTATTATTATTTCTTATTTAAAATGTATGATACTTTATGTTTTATTTTTTCTCCACAGAGAAAATAAATTTCCATTACTATTCATTTAAAATTATTCGAACTAATTTTGTGATTATGTATAACAAAATTCCACAACTATTCATATGAATTACATTATTGAGTCTAATGTTTGTACTATTGGCACCTGTCATTATAATCATGCTATATAATAGTGTGAGAACAGTATATTATAGTCATGAAACATAATAGTGGGATCTTAGAAAAAATAATTCTTTTTTTTTAATTTTTCTATCAAATATTTTTGTCACATTAAAATGACCTTAAAATAATTTATTTCTTTCCAAGTTCATTTATTTAATTCTATTTCATATAAAATTATAGTTATGATTAATTTCAAATACATGTTTATTTTATGAAATTGAGAAATAAAGGAGTTATATTCCTCTTAAACATGATCTCATTTAGAAGAATCACATATTTTTGTCTCCATGATTGAATAGATGTAATGACCTGGAATTCCCATGTAATTTTTTTTTAAAATTTAAAAGGAAATTTTATGAGTCCCCGAAAATTGACGGTGTGGGATTCTGAGGCCCATAGTGCCTAGAATTAATTTTGGAACTTTATTTTGTGTACATTCTGTAAACGTATGAGTAGATTTTTCTAACATTTGAACTGGTGCTCAGAATTGCAATACGAGGGCACTATTGAACTCACAGCGCTAGTATTCACTTAAGAAGACTTTCAGCTCGATGGCAGCTGGTTGAGGGTGAAATTTAGTTTTTGGGTTTTTCATGTATGAATAAAATAAAAATAAAAGTGTGTGACATTTTTATTTTTATTCGCAACACCCATTTGGGTGTTGGGAGGTGGGGTCCATCGGAACTAAAACTCCATGTAGAAGTTGAGAAGTGGGGACCACCAGACCTTAACCTCCCATGATAGGTTATGGTGGTGGGGACCACCCGAACCTAACCTCCCATGAGAGGTTATGGGGGTGGGGACCACCGAAGGCCTAAAGCTCTCAAATCACACAATAAATGAGGGAGAGTCTCTTCAACTACTCCTACATTTAATTATGCCAAACCTCCTTAATTAATTGTGTCAACCCTTCGTATCCTCCTTTATGAATTTTTATGCCAACAAAACCCATTAATTATTGCTAATTAATTAAACCAACTGATTGCCAACAAATTAAATAGATAAACATGTATTATTTGTTTGGCTATTCATTTTTTGGAAAAGTATTGGCAAAGGAGGATTAGGAGAACTTGGGAGAAATATCTCCAACGAAGAATGCTCTGCCAATGTATAACGCACCA
Source organism: Viscum album (assembly GCA_963277665.1). Classification (NCBI taxonomy): domain Eukaryota; kingdom Viridiplantae; phylum Streptophyta; class Magnoliopsida; order Santalales; family Viscaceae; genus Viscum; species Viscum album. Next base: position 1,218,447,472 of record OY728131.1, on the reverse strand, counting down.
CCAACGTAGAACGTAGACCTCCTTCAACCTTCTTCCTCGGGACTTTTTCTGACGTGGGACATCCTCATCTACAACGAATCAATGACCATACTACCTTATTGCAACAATGACATCAATCGAACAAGGTAGTGGTGTATTTGTGTGATAATTCTTTCCATGTACTCCCTTGTTTTCCTGTGTGGGTTGGGAAAAAACATTGCCGAAGATTATGGGTTCACGTTCATGATTGTTCTTTGTGAAACACTTGCTACCACTCTAAACGCGGAGGGTGTCGGACAAACAACCATAGCCCGACCCCTCCGTCGTTCTTCTTTGGTGTATTCTTAGAAATAGAGGTAGGCGAAAAAGATGAAAGAGGCAATGGAACCACCACCAGTGGCCTTACCACACCGCCCTGATTAACATGCAGCGTCGCTACGCCTCACCGGCCGACCCGCCGTCCGAGCCGATCCGTGCCACCGTATGAGCTGAGCTGTGCAGCTGTCCGAGCCAAGTCGTGACGCCATCTGCCACGCCGCGCCACCGTCCGCCGAGTCCCACTGCCATTGGAAATGAGCCCTACCTCCCTCAACTGAGTTGCACCGTTGTCCGAGGTGAGTCGCACCGCCGAGCTGAGCCGCTACACCCTCCTTAACAAACTGCCACCAAACCACAGTCGGTCCACCGACCCGTGGCCAGACCAGTGACAGGCGGCCAGTCTATGCCCTTGCGGCTAGTCTGCCACCCTCACAGCCCTCACGGGCGAGGCCAGATGCAAAGGGTCAAGACGGGTCGACCCGAGCCAGTTCGGCACAGGTCGGGCCAGGTCGGGTTAGTCTGTTGGGGTCGGACCGGAACCGGGCCCACTACGACCCCTTTTACTTTATTTTGACCATATTTTTTGCACCGGACGTCTGTTTGATAAACCATCAGCAGATTTGGGAATCGTGGAGAAAGAAGGTTTGTTTGAGTAATTTTTACAGAGTTTTGGATTGATATGGGGAATGGTTAGGTCGGATTGAGCACGAATCCAACTGGTCCGTCGAGGCTAAAAGGAAAATAACTCACAAACCGGGCGTCTGATTGATGCATTTTTTGTTACATTGTTATCCCTATGACCTGGCGGACCTTTGAGATACGTCTTCTTTGGACTTAATGCAGTTGGAGTGTCGACCAGTAGCTCGTGGAGTGGATACTTTCTGAGATGAGCGAGCATAGTACAGAGACCTAGTGGCTGGATGAGTCTTGACGACTTCTGACCATTTAGACACGGAGTGTCTCGACATGCCTTTTGGGGAGCACCATGGTGACACGGGAGTCCCATGGTACTCGACATGAGAGGTACCTAAGTAGTCCAAGGTTAATTGGAAGAACCTCTATGTGACGCGACATGCCCACTGTACTCAATAGAGGAGGAGTTCTCTAGCAGCCATGGTGTTCAACATTGTGTTTGGAATGATACTTGTTACTACCCCTAGAATAAATCCTTGTTTGAGATGATTCAGTATCTCTAGTTTTTCTTCATGATTGAGATGGATTACTTGATAACATAGGTATATGTATGGGCATATACCTAAGTAAGGATATCTATAGATTTCATAATTTGTGTTTATCCTTGATGGATTTTGTGAGAAATAAAGGGTCTTGGGGTCCCTACTGAGTATCGTTATGCTCACTTCTACATGGGATATGCATGTACTTCATTGTGCTTGGTGCAGACGACAGCCAAAGCTGACAGAGGACGAGAGTACTTAGTCTAGATGGTACCCGAAGTTGGACCTTACGAAGAGTCGGTACGCGGAGGAGATAGATGGATGAGGAGTGCTGAGGAGGATATCTATACCTACCCTTTAGGTAGGAACCATGTAGGATCACCCAACAGCTAACATTCCCTTTCATTAGTTGTATTGTATCACAGTCATACTTGTAATTTCTAGTTGGGCTTGTATTCTAACCCCATTTACTTTCAGCACTCTTTTGCTATACAGTTTACTTAGTGATTCATAACCAGATTTTTTCTTGGTTGTGTGTGTGTTTATAGGTTATAAAGGAAATTCCATCCCAGTGTTTGGGAATTACGCCTTTGGTGCTATTCTCCAGCCATGGACAATGGAAGGTGGGTTTTGGGTAGTCAGAACACGGGCCCTGTGGGATGGGTCGTGACAAATTGGTATTAGAAGAGTCAGCTCTACCACATAATATAGAACACTGATATTTCTTTTCAATGAAGCAATAGAGTTAGGGGTAATGAGTTTGGTTCTTAGTTCAGGGAGTCCAGTGTTGGTGCGACAGCCGATGTATCTATACACTAGGACGCTAACATCAGATTTCTGACTCAGTTCACGAAATCACTGATTGTGTGTGTGTTTTCAAAAAATTTCACTGTGATATTTTGATTCAGCTCACCAGGTATAACTTTCATCTCACCAAGTATAACTTTTGATCATGGAACACCTGTTTCCTTTTAGGATTCCTCCACATAGACAACCAGCTAGAGTTTAGAGAGTTGTATGAACAAATATCCAACCAAGCGATGAGGCCTCATTGTAGGGACCTTTTCCAATAGAGTCTATAGAAAAGGTACCAGTGGAACCACTACCCATTGGGCCTCTAATGACACTAGGCCCAATAGAAGATGGTTCACGCTGCTTGAGCGCATTTCATGAGTTCCCGTGCCAGAGGCCACCCAAGTTTAGGGGAGAAACGGACCCGCAAGCGGCTGAGGATTGGCTGGAGGACATGGTGAGAGTTTTTCGACCTGTAGGGACACCATCTGATCTCATGGTGATCCATGCCACCAACCTTATACAGGCAGTAGTATGCAGATGTTTGAGCTTTATTCTCCAGATTCACGACGAGGTGACACTTCTCGGGGCAGGATTCGTGAGCCTGTTTCGGGCAGAGTTTGTTATAGCGATTCTTTGTGTAGTGTGCATACAGAAGCTACTTCATCTATAGCAGGGAAACAAGACTGTGGCTCAGTATTCAGTGAGGTTCACTGACCTCTCACGCTACTCCATGAATATGGTGCGGGCCCCATTACATAGGGCTTGGACCTTCAAGCAGGGGCTTAGGTGGGAGATCGGGGCTTCAGTGATCTCACTCAGCATCCCGATGTAGGTGGGGGTGTTAGAGAGAACCCTCTTGTTGGATAGTTTCCTTGATAAGTAGTCACCAGAATTGAGTCCCACTACCTGTCATTATGTAGTAGAGTCTTCTATATTTGGTAGCAGATAGATGCCACAGTGTTCCAAAAGTACCAGACCTATAGTTGCAACACCTTATAACTCAGGATCAGTTGGGCGAGGCACCCGAAGCGGAGCCATTCATGCCAGGAGCGGGAAGTGTTTTTCATATATTGGGCAGGGTCACATGGCTTGTGACTGTATGACCCTCCGTTCAGATGATCATTAGACAGTCTAAGGAATGCATAGGAAAAGATAGAGGTTCGATCGAGGTGGTCTTTAGGGAGTAGGCGGATGTGGTAGAGGAACTGGCCGTGAAGCTAGCGGTGGGAACAATTCAAGATATTACCTCCACCACCACCAGGAGGTCCACCCCGACCCAAGGAGGAGGTGGATAGGGGAGAGCTCAGCTCCAAGAAGCTAAGGCTCATGATCATGGAACTTCAGAGATGATTCGACGTACGATCTATGTCTACTCCACCACAATTGCAGTACTTATAGACTTAGGATCCAGTCATTATTTTTTTTCCACAGCCCTCGTTCAGAGCTCAGAGGTTCGGATGGAGCCTTTGGCTTGATTGTTATGACTAGAGACTCCTTTGGGATCATATTTGACAATTACGCACTGGTGTCGGCAGAGCGAGCTTACTCTAGGAGGCAAGAACATCGGCTGGGGTCTCCTAGTAGTGGAATCGTGGCCTGATGATGTCATATTGGGTACAGTCTAGTTATCTACAGTCCATGATCAGATTGACTGTATTAGGCACAAGGTTCGGTGTGTCTGGATGGATGGGACTCGGTTTACCTTCACCGGCAAGAAGGGAGCCTTTTCAGCCAAGGATAGACTTACCCAGAGGAGGGTGCAACTGATTACTCATCAGTTGGCTAGGCGTACCCTTGGATCAGTTGATGTGGAGAGTCTGAGCTATCCTGTAGCAGTGGACCAGTATGTAGATGTTTCCCCAAATGATGTCCCAGTTCTACCTCCTCATAGATAGCTGGAATATTACATTGACTTGTACCCAAGGACGACACTGATATCTACACTAGTGTATCGGATGGTTCTCACAGAGCTTCTCGAGCAGCGGATATGGCTAGAGGAATTGCATGGGAATGGATTCATCTGGACCAGTGTTTCTCCTTGGGCAGCCTCGATTCTATTCACCAAGAAGGTGGATGGGAGATTTAGGCTTTTTGTTTACTATTGGCACCTTAACCAGGTGACTGTGAAGAATAAGTACCCACTCCCGAGGATTGAGGAACTCTTTGATCAGCTGAAGGGAGCATGGTGGTTCTCGTAGATAGACCTCAAATCAGGCTATCACCAACTCAGAGTACGAGACGAGGATGTTCAAAAGATATCTTTTAAGTGTCTTTATGACCACTAAGAGTTATTTTTTATTCCATTCAGAATATTAAATGGTCCATTAGTGTTCATGGGATTCATGAACATGGTATTCTAGCTGTACCATGATCACTTTGTAGTGGTCTGCATGGACTACATAATGATCTACTTGGCTACTGAGGAGGAGCATGCCTATCACTTTCATGTAGTACTGGACACACTCCGAGAGCACCATATTTATGGTATGATCTCAATGTGTCATTTGTGGATCCAAGAGGTTCACTTTCTAGGACATGTCATATCGGAGGCTGGAGTTGTAGAAGATCCAGCAAAGATTGAGGTGGTACTTTTATGAGAGCCACCAAAGAGTTTGACGGAGGTATGAAGTTTCCTAGGTTTGGAAGGATACTACCAGAGATGTGTACCAGAATTATCCAAAGTGGAAGCCCCACTATTAGCCTTGAAGATGAAGGGGAAGCCCTTATTTTGGTCTGGGAAATGCCAGAAGAGTTTTTAGGAGTTGAGGTAGAGGCTGACTAGTGCCCCCCATCTTGTGGCTTTCAGATGAGGGCGTAGGGTACGTAGTCTACTACGATGAATCAAGGACCGGACTAGTATTTGTCCTGATGCTGGAGTAATTTTAACCTTTTATGGTTCTCTATAGCTAAGACAACATGCGTAGAACCACGCAACCCATGACCTTGAGTTAGTAGCAGTGGTCTTCACCTTAATGATGTGGGGACACTATCTGGTGGGAAAGTGTTTTATAGTGTACTCTGATATCAAGATTCTTAGGTATATCTTCTCATAGAAGGACCTAAACCTGAGACATCGACATTGAATTGAGTTCCATCATGACTATGACTTCGAAATAAGTCTATACTCTTCTGAAAGGGAACATTGTAGCAGATGCACTCAGAGTAAGATCTGGTATACAGCTGCAAGGCGAGGCGACAGAGCAGGTGGATGCCTTGCAGATATAATTTGTGGATTGAGACAAAGAAACCTTTCTACAATCTCTTATAGTCACTCCCCCGCTTATTCAGTGAGTCATAGAGTCACAATGCAGGTATATAGATTGTGAGACACGAAGTGCTCGAATATTAATAGAACATGCACCTGATGGATTTTCTGAAGGTGGGGAGCACATCATCCTTTTTAAAGGACATACCATGGTACCGGTGTCACCTCAGGAGGATGAGTTGAAGTAGTTCCACAAATCCCCTTTATCAGTAAATCCTGGAGTGGAGAATATGTACCAGGATCTTGGACGACAACACAGGTGGATGGGAATAATGAAAGCAGTATCAGAGTTTTTCGTAGGGTGCCTCACTTGTCAGCAAGTGAAGGCAGTGCATCAGGTACTAGTAGGCTTGGTTTAGTCTTTAGAGGTCCCATAGTGGAAGTGATATGGGATATCCATGGTCTTCATGATATGACTCCCACGTACATCCAGGGGACATGACTCTATCTGTGTGATCGTCGACCAACTCACCACATTGGCCCACTTCCTACTGTTCAGAGAGCAGGGTTTAGTAGAGAGCTTGGGATGCCTCAATCAATAAGAGAATTGTGATGCCACATGGATTAACCTCAATGATTGTCTCTAATCGTGATACATGTTTTACTTCCCAGCTCTGGAAGGGGTTGGAGGAGGATTTCGGGTCACACATTTGTTTGAGCACCACCTTCTATCCTTAGATGGATGGCCAGACTGAGTGGACCATTCAGACCCTCGAGGACATTCTCCGCGCTTGTGTTCTAGACTTTGGTCATAGCTGGGAGGATCACTTTCCTTTAGGGGTGTTTTCGTGCAACAACAGATATCACTCCACCATAGAGATGTCACCTTTCGAGGCATTGTACGAGGGACCTTACAGACCGCCTTTGTGCTGGACTGCCCAGGGGAGTCAGCACTTGTGGGACTAGAGATGGTTTGGGCTACCATATAGAAGGTGCATATCATCTAGGAGAAGATGAAGGATGCATAGAAGAGGCAGAATTCATATGCCGACAGGAGACGGAGACCTATGAAGTATGAGGATAGTGACCATGTCCTTCTACGAGTCTCATGTCGATGAGGTTTGTGGAGATTTGGCTGAGGCGAAAAGTTATCTCTGAGGTTCATCATACCCTTTCATGTCCTCAGTATAGTTGGAAAGGTGGAATACCGCTTAGCTCATCCACATCAGTTACACCGGGTGCACGACATCTTCCTTGTATCCCAGCCGAGGAGATACGTGCACGACCCTTCTAACATCATTGACCTGGGTGAGCTAGACGTCGACGATGGGGAGACTTTTACGGAGGTTCTAGTAGAGATTGAAAATCGACAGGAGCATGTCCATTTTGGACGATTGATACCTCTGGTGCGTGTTCGCTAGCTGTATTAGAACCTCTAGAAGGGAACATGGGAGCTGTAGGCTTAGATGCATGCTCAGTACCCCCAAATTTTCCTTTACTTTGAGTTGTGGCATACAGGGATGTAAATCCTGAGGTGGGGAGAATTTAATGACCCAGAATTTCAATGTATTTTTTTAAAATTAAATGGGAATTTTACGAGTCCGTGAAAATTCACTGTGTGTGATTGCAAGGCCTAGAGTGCCCAAAATGAATTTAGGAACATTATTTCGGGTACGTTTAGTAAACGTGTGAGCGGGTTTTTCTAACATTTGAATCGGTGCTCAGAATTGAAATCCAAGGGCATCGTTGAACTCGCAGCACTGATATTCACTTAAGAAGACATTCACCATGATGAAAGTTGGTCGAGGGTGAAAGATATTTTTTGGATTTTTTGTAATAATAAAATAAAAATAAATGTGTGTGACATTTTTATTTTTATTTGCAACACCCTTGTGGGTGTTGGGTGGTTGGGTCCACAGGAACTAAACCTACATGTGGATGTTGTGAAGTGGGTACCACCATACCATAACCTCCCATGAGAGGTTATGGTGGTGGGGACCACCTATGGCCTAAACCTCTCATCTACTAAAATAAATGAGGGAGAGCCTCTTCAACTCCTCTTACATTTAATTGTGCCATCCCTCCTTAATTAATTTTGATAGCCCTTGGTATCCTCATTTTGGAATTTTTATGCCAACACAACCCATTAATTGTTTCTAATTAATTAAGTCAACTGATTGCCAAAAAATTAAATAGATAGACATGTTTATATTTTGGGTTATTCATTTGTTGGAAATTTATTGGAAAAGGAGGATTGGGAGAACTTCAGAGAAAGCTCCACCAACGAAGAACGCTCCGCCAATTAAGAATGGCCCGCCAACGAAGAACGACGACCTCCTTCGACCTTCTTCCTTGGGACTTCTTCCGATGCGGGACGTCCTCATCTATGGTGAATCGATGACCATACTACCATCTTGCGCCAACGACCTCAAGAGAACGAGGTAGGGGTATATTTGCGTGAATAGTTTTTCAATGTACTCCCATCATTTCTTGTGTGGGATGGGAACAAACATTACGAAAGTTTACAGTCTCACGTTCATGCTTGTTCATTGTGAACAACTTGCTACCACTCTAAATTCGTCGAGTGCAGGCTAAAATAACACTGCCGGACCCCTCCATCGTTCTTCATTGGTGTATTCTTCGAAATGGAAGAAGGCGAAGAAAATGATGGAGGCAACGACGCTGCCACCCGCGGCCTCGCTGCGTCGCGCCGACCAACCCACGACCTCCCCCCCCCCCCAGTTGACATGTGGCCTCGTCACGCCATCCCAGCCAACCCCCAGCCTCGCCGCACCGCCTCGGCTGACCTGTGTCCTCGCCACACTGCCCCGACTGACCAGCGGCCTCCCCGCGCCTCCCCAGCTGACCTGCCGTCTGAGCTGAGTCGGGCTACCGTTCGAGCCATGCTGCGCCGCCGTCTGACCCGATTCGTGTCTCCATCAGCTGAGCCAAGACGCTCTTCCCACTTAACCGAACTATGGTCGAACCATAGTCGGTCCGCTGACCAGTGGCCAGCCCGCTGACCCACAGCCGGTCGGTGCCAGCATATCCTGTTCACACCCTCGCGGCTGATCTTCCACCCTCGCGGCCCTCACAGGCTGAATCGTACCCAACGGTCCAGGCCGCACTACTGGCCAGGCCTGACCTAAAGGGTCAGCCCGGGTCTACACGAGCTGGGTCAGCCCAGGTCGGGTTGGGCTGGGGTATTCAGACCGTGTCGGACCGGAACCGATCCCACTTCAACCCCTTTTACTTTCTTTTGGCCATATCTTTGGCACCAGATGTCTATTTAATGAACTATCAACCGTGTTGGGAATCATGGAGCGAGATAGTCCCTTTGATTATTTTCCATAGAGTTTAGGATTGAGATGGGGAACTGTCAGATTGGATCAATCACAAATACTACAGGGGCCCCGAGATTAAAATGCTAATAACTCACAGGTTGGGCGTCTGATTGACGTGCCGACTATTACATTGAGATCCCTATGATGTGGTAGACCAATAAGATACTTCATTGTATGAGTTCATGGTAGTTGGAGCATCGACTACTAGCTTTTGGAGAGGATCCTCTTGGAGACGAGCGATCATAATGCGGATACCTTGTGGCTGGTAGAGACTTGACAACTACTGACCATTTTGACTCAGAGTGACTCGACATGCCCAGTGGGGAGCACCTTGGTGATGTGGCGGACCAACGGTGGGGAGGAAATTGGTGATGCGGCAGGCCCACGGTACTCGACAGGAGGAGTACCTCAGTAGGCCTTGAGGGAGAGTGTCTCTGTGTGATGCTGCAGACCCACAGTGGGGAACACCTCTGTGTGACATGGCAAACCCATGGTACTTGACAGGAGATGTACCTAAGTAGTCCAAGGTTAGTGGGAAGCACATATGTGTGACACGATAGGCCCAGTGTACTTGATAGTGTAGGAGTTCTCTAGTAGCCGAGGAGTTCAATGTTGTGTTAGGAATGTTACTTTTTTACTACCCCTAGAATAAATCCTAGTTTGAGTTGAGTTAGTAACATTGTGTTTTCCTCAATATTTAGTTCGATTACTTGATATCTATGGTATATGTATGGGAATATACCTATGTATGGTTATCAATAGATTTCATACTTTGTGTTTATCATTGATGGAATTTTTGATACCTAGAGGGTCTTAGGGTCCCTACTGAGTATCGTTATACACACCCCTACATGGGTTATACCCGCACTTCATTGGGTTTGATACAGACAATGGGAAGCACTAACTGAGGATGAGAGTACCAGGTCTGGACAGTACCCGAAGGTGGACCTTACGACGAGTCAGTACACAGAGGAGACAGACAGACGAGGAGTGCTGAGGAGGCGATATGTACCTACCCTTTAGGTAGGAACCACAAAGGATGAACGAGCAACAGACATTCCCTTTATTTAGTTGTATTGTCTCACGGTCATACATACACTTTCCAGTTGGTCTTGTATTCTGGCCCCTTTTACTTTCAACACACTTTTGTTATATAGTTTACTTAGTATTTCTTATCCATATGTGTGCTTGCTTGTGTGTGTGATTACAGGTTATAAAGGCAATGCCTACCCAGTTTTAGGGAATTACGCCATTGGTGCTAGTCTCCAGCCCCTAGCCTATGGAAGGCAAGCTTGGGGTTGTCACACCACAGGCCCTAGGGGACCGGTTGTGACAATATGTTTTTTAGAGAATGAATTATATTTGTCTATTTTTCTATTATCAATCTATCTCTGATCACTGCCTCTACCATCCCATCATGTTCAATCATCTCCACCATTAGTGTTTACTATATTTCCTTATTTCAGGATTATCCAACTCACTTCATTTTCTTTATTCTATTCTATAACTTATATTGAATACAACGACATTACAATTTGAATTTTAATGATGCTAAACGAGATGATTTGAAAGAGAACTAATTAGTCTCATGCATTTTTATGGGTAGAGTAGTTTTTTAATAATAGTACCTATATAATTGATGTTCAATAGACCCTAACTTATTATTCATTATTTTAAACAGAATACAAATGAATTCGAGACATAAGGTAAGTGATTAATAGTCTCTTTTTTGTGGTTTACATATTTCATATTTACAAATTTTTTATATGGTGTATATAATTTACTTGAATGGAATCTATTATTTTAATCATAATAATTTTGGATTTCAAATATCCATAAAATCTTCACTATTTCATGGGTTTGAGGATTAAAAATTTACCGATGGGGTAATGGGATCATGTTACAACCTCATTATTTGTTGGTATTATATATTATTAGTCTTTATATGATGAAATATTATGATAAATTTCTCAACATGTTCCTGATTTGTATTATAATATGGTCATTTCATGAAAATTCATGTTTTAACGTCACTATAATCCCATTATGTACTCAATATTCCAAAAAACATTTATTCGAAAAAAGTGCTTTTATTTCTCTTTTCAATCAATTTTTTCATCCATATCCATGTTTCCAAAAAAAATGTTTTGATGAATGTTTAAATGTTCTTGTATGATTGTTTGAAGTCATTTGTAAACATTTTCCGACTTTATATAATTTTTTTTTAAAAAGAAATCATTTTTTTCATTTTCATATAAGACCCGAATAGATTTTATAGAATATTTTAAAATAATTTTTATTTGAACTAGTAAGACATGAATGCAGTTTATTACCTCAATAACCAATCAATGTTGTAAATCCTAAATAATAATTTTCAATTTTTTCTAAAAAATAAATGTTTTTTCACAATGTTTTTGGGATTTTTTTTCTAAAAATTTATTTGCAATGTGAAAATATTTTTTCCCTCTAGAAATTTTCAAAGTGATTTTCCAAAACCATTTTCCTTCTAAAATAACATCATTTGGTGTCACATAAGATTTACTGGGGATATGATACATAAATACAATATTTATTCAATAACTATGTAGTTTATTATTATCATGCTAATATTTCACTGAATCCTATTCCATCAATAAGGTTTTTTCTATGATTAAATGGTGAAATTATTAGGAATCATGTTTATTTTCCATTGTTTGTTTTATAATGAAATATTTTTTTAAAACCATTTATTTTAATTAGTTATAATATTATGAGTTATTTAAAAATTTTATTTATTTTAATGGGTTTATATAGATATTTTCATATTATCTTTTAAACGCATATGTATAGTTTTCATTATGAGAGAGTGGTTACATCATGAAAAAGGATGGTGGTTATGGTTTGACCATGGATAATGTAAATGTTATAACTAAAGAATAGTAAAACCTATATATATATATATATCTAATTCATGGGGTAAATAATGAGATCTCATGAGATAAAATGGATTGGAATAGGGAGTGAGACCATTTTAGTAAGTGAATTTGACTAATACGATAGCCATGAGACTAAATGAAGACTACTAAGATGGTGTGTGAAGTGAACCCAGTCCTCTATGATAGAATTGGGGGTAAAAATTGATTATAAATATGGTTTTGGGGCTGAACCAAATAAACAATTATATTATTCTAAATGAGTATTGAATATTAATTAAATTATTTTTTATGCATATGTATATTCTATAGATCTATGTCTTAGGATCATATTATGTTCTCACGAAATAATTTATTAGATTTATTTTTGATTCATGTTTTATGAACTGTAAATAATAATTCCATGAATTGCATTTATGATCTATGATATATAGGGTATGACTTTATAATTTTATTCTTATGTTATCATATCCCAATGATCAGGTTATGTTGATATCTCCCTTGGTTACCCCTTTTGTGGATCTGACCAAACCCTTTCTTATGTTTCCTATCCCATAGTTATGGAGAAAGGTATTATTTAAGACATTTCAATAATGGCCCTAGTTGTGTATAACATAACTAGGGATGAAACAGTTCCCTTATAAACTGATTTTTTTGTATCATATTAATTAAAGGCACTATACCTTAATTATTTTTTAATATGTTTTTATGTTATGTTATTAATATTCATATATTATGTTTTAATATTTATGTATAGGAAGTCTTCATCATTGAATTTAGTAATATAGAAATGTTAAATTAAAATGTCTGAATCTAGGATATGAAATATTTTTTGGTAACTATAAGGGTATTTATATGCGAAAGAAAATATCCTATAAATTTGTTAAATGATAGAAAAATTGGTTTATAAGAAATTACATCCACTTTTGAATACTAAATGAGGATCAGGCTCTGGAATGTTTAACTTGTGGTAATAACTATAAAAATGTCACAATGAAATAGACTCAATCAACACTGGTGCATGATAACGAGGCTTACGACAAAATATTTAACACCCCTAGTGGTTATTATTTATTTAACACAAATTTTCATTGTGAATCATTATGAATAATTTGAATTGATGATAATTATGCATGACATTGGTAAAACCAAAGGTGTAATATATATAAAATATGATCTCTTGATATAATCATTATATATATAATTTCTCATGATTATGTGGTTTTACACTATGAATAATATTTCTCAAATTATATTTCTTGGTTTTAGTCAATGTTGGGAACAATAAAGAATTAGGTTTACGCTGAATGTGATAGAGAATTTGATGAAGAGAAACGAAAAGGGATAATGACTGGATTGAAGGGTATTTCAATTTTTACTAATAATCTATCAGTATATATGATTTACAACATTCACCTTAACCAACTCCCATACATACCAATGAAGGGAAGAATAAGGTTTGTTGAGATTTATTGTGGTGGTGACCATATAGGATAGAAGATTCAGTTTCCAATATATTGAGAATGTGGGATTTTGTATACATAAGAATGTATCAATGGAGTGAAATGATGTTTGATGTGTGGAGATTAAGGGAACATAATATGTAATTATTAGGGAGAAGTTAAATGTTCATTTAAATCTATTATTTAGAATAATTTACCCCCTAATACATCATTAATAGTATAGTTTTTTAAATTTTAAAAGATAGGATATTATAAAAATTGGTGTCCTTGTGGGAAACATCAGGAAAGAGATCAACATGTTTGTATAATTAAGGGTTTTTTATGATAAAGAGACTAAAAATGACATAATAAATGGAATAAAAATTGTTGAATATGATGATGAATCCTAGTTAATTTGTTAAGAATGAAGTGGAATGATTTAAGTGATTATGTGTTGGAATTTAAGAATTAATTATTATAAAATGATTTTTCTCAAGAAGTTTTTCATTATGGATCTCCAAGAATATGTATAATGGTAAATATCTCATAGAAAATTTATTTAGTTTAATGTTGATATTTTATAGAAAGCACTGGAATAACTTCAAGTAAACCAATATTAATTTTCTTATTTTTAGATAATGAGGTTTTTATGAACAGTTGTTGGATATGCATAATAGGAATTTGATTTTATTGATTACCGTAGAATTCATTAATTATATGATGTCACAATATTTCCTGTTATAATTTATGGAGTTTATTAAATTTTTGGATTTATAGAAATTATTCTATAATATATTATTTTATTTATGGTATTAAGAAAGAATTAGTTTTCTTTTTAATAATATTATTATTGATATGTTATCATAATTATGGTTTCTAATATATCTTAAGAGAATACATGACCAGAGTGTTGAAATATTTTTTATGGGGAAATTAAGAGATAATTTCTATCAATTTAGGGATTACTGTTAACATTATTGAATAAATTTAGTTAACTTTATTAACATGAATGGATATTTTAATGTCACTTAGGGGTAACAATTTATGGAATGGATTATTTAATATATGTATAATATTTTATAGATTATAAAATTATTTCATAATATGAGTATTAATACATATTAGATAATATTTACAAACAAGTTTTTGGTTTTGTGACACACATATATATATATATTTATATAATCAATTAATTATCATTCTGTGATAGATGATGTGATATGTTACCGATTACATCACGAAAAATTCATTATCATTTCATTGAGTGTGAGATGAAGATGAAATGGATCAAAGCACAAGAAATAGATGAGATTGCACTTATGGAATTGAAATCGACAATTTATGTATATTTTCTCTTGTTATCTATCTTAATAGTAAATGTTGCCTCATATTGAGGAAAAAGGATCTATAAAAAAATATTTTCTTATTACAAATATTTATATTGAATTAATTTTTTTAACTCATAATTGTTTTATTCCTTTGTGGTTGATAGATTTCTCATGTCCATGTTTTATATTACTCTCTATTAGTACATTCTAGTTAGTTTTCATTTATACGTCTGCATTTTCACTTCCCAATAATATTTTATTTCCTGGAAAACTAGTTATGGGTTACTCTAGATGTCCTTTATAAATAACTATATCTCTTATATATAGAATGTGTCGTGAACGCTTTATATGATTGAGATATCAACAATGGTATTTTAAAATGTGAATATCTTGATTATCAAGATCATGATAAAATTATGGGGACTAAATTAAATAATGTGGTTGAATTTACCAAAATTAGATTTTATGAATTTATTTTTCTCAAATATATTTAATTTCATGAGTAGCGTGTTTTAATGAAACATTAAGTTTTAAAAAATCATGGTATACTTTTAATTTTATTATATAAAATAAAATGTTATAACCTTGCCATTTAATTTTAAAGATTCAACTGGAATAACATAATATGAAACATAATGTATACGTTTTTAGATAAATAAGATATATTAATAAATGATTACTTATTTTTTTCAATGTCTTTAGATGATTTAAAATTTCATTCTTCACAAGAAATTATTTCTATATCCTTTTAAAAAAATGATCAATTTTTTAATATTTTGTAATCTTTTTATTAGAATATAAACATAATTTTGGGAATTAAAATTTTAAAATTAGTTTAGGGTTATTTTTTTCATAATTTTATTTAAATAATAAATTTTTGATCAATAATGAAATAAAATATTTTTTATTAAAAATTTAATTTCCATCTAAAGAATATTAAAATTTCCATATTTCATAATAAATAACAAGAAAGGAACATTTGTTAAAATATATATTTATTAATAAAATATATATAATTGGGTTCAATTTCATATTGAATGTCGATATTAAATCTTTTTAATCTTATGAAAAATGTTTCTTCAGAAAATCATTTTGAGTTGTATATCCGAGGATAATTTTATATTTAAACTATAATATCTATTACAAGAATTTGAAAAAAATAGATTTCATATTTTGATCAAGTATAATTAATATAATAATATATGGTTGAGTTAATATTTAGTGCACAGTAAAAGTAGAAACAGTAAAATTGAAGTATAGTCATAATGGTTAAAATGAGTTCTCTGGGAGGTTAAAGTAAAATGGCCTAAATGAGGGTCTAATTCATTTTTAATGCAAATATTTACAGTGATATTATAAAATGAAATATTTTTACTATCCTCTAGGATAATTCATAATAAAAGTGACCTATATTGTAATTTACGTAATGAAAATGATAAATATCACCCTCTTGTTTTTAAATGTATTTTATTTGTTCACATATAGACAGATAAATATGTGACCTTATATTAATGAAAATTTTAATAATAAATAAATAAATTTTATTATGGACATTTATTTTATATATTTATTAATTTTAAAAAATAATAACCTCTTTAGCATCACCAGTACGATAATTAGTTAATAAACTAAAATTGAAATAAATAATAAAAAAAATATTAAATTAATATAAATTGAATGAATTAGTAAATATCATAAATTTTTTGATAATTATAATAATATATAATTGATCAAAAGTTATATATTTTAATTCCATATTTTCATTATGGAATTAAAAACACAATGAAAAGTAAATTTCATAAAAATTTTAGATAATTACAACAATATATAACTGATCGAAAGTTATATATTTTAATTCCACATTTTCAATGTGTATTTAATTCCAAATTAAATTAATAGTATCACAATTGAAATTAATGTTGTTTTATTATAAAAAATATTTTATTAAATGATTTAAAATTCCTAAAAATCATATTATATTCAAATTTAATATTATATTCAAAAAAATAACAACCATAATCAATTTTTTCAAAAATATATATTTTATAATAATTATCCTAACCCATAAATAGTAAAAACACTGATACCATGGTAAATGAAAAAACATGTTTTTTTCATGTTTCATGTGTATACGTTAAAATTAATTTTTTCACACATATGATTATTTTATAAAATAGATTTCAAATTTATAAACAGTTGTAAAAGTTATGAAATATTTATTTTTTAATTGGATTGATTATATGGAAAATTTCCTATATAAAAAGGCCTGTTACCATAGTGAATTATAACACGATAAAAGTAATGAAACTCTGATATTAAAGAAAAACATGTTTAAAATTTTTATTTTTCTATGGTAGTGGTTTGTGTCAAACATTTCAAATAATACATTATTTATTAATGATGGAGGAATTCAGGTTGATAGTGAATCCACATTATTCAATAGTTCCTTGTATTTACGAAAATTCCACTCCTCCTTAATTATAAAAGGTCACCAACTCCCATCACATATTAACACATATAAATCAATTTTTACAAACAAAAACAAAATAAAATATCATTTAAAAATTATTATCCATGTTATAGAGATTATGAGATTCTCTAAAGATTAATCTAGGGTCGTTAATAATAGTTCTGAAGGTGGTTCTTCTAAGAAATGGGTATTGTCTTTAATACACTCTTTCATTTTATGCGTCATATTAAAACATTGATTCATGTATTAATAGTTACAATATAATAAAATTAATTTATAACATATATTTGGATGTTATTATTTTTACATAATAGTCTATATCGGTCTTCACTTCCACCAAATGGGGAACAAAATCACTAATCGTGTGTAAGGAAGACTATCGCCTCATGAATCGATGTAATTGTTTTCAATTATAGACACTCATATATGGATATAATAATTGATTTAATTCCTATATAATATATATATAATATTATTACGCTTTAATAAATATAATATACCAAATAACCTCTTTCTTTAAATTTCAAGAGAATATAATGGCATCACCCTTGTGTATGCTGGGCTACTACCTTGAGAATCAATGTAATTCATATTTCACTTAAATATTACAAGGATGGTAATTAAAATTAAAATAGTGAATATGTATGATATATATTAAATCATAGTGAATAATTAATTGCGATATATTTTTTAATTTCATTATTCCCATTATTCGATAAAAGGGAAACAACATCCATGTATACATACGACCGACCATCTCCATGAATAGTATATTTCATTATTTATCTCTAACTATAATTTATGACTCTATAAACATATATATTGAATATATTATATATTTATATCATACTATAAATTATTGATATTATGGAACCATGATAAAATTATAAGGAAAGAAAATACTAAATCAAAACATACATGAAAAATAAAGGTGTTGTTACCCTAAACATTATTTTAACACGGGGTTATTAAAATTCAGGTAATAAAAAGTTAAGTAAATAATATATGGTATGATATATTTAATTATAATTCTAAAATATTTTTTTTATATTCCAACATTTATCATACAATAGGACTGAACATGTATGAAGGAAGTTGAGACGTATAATAATGGATTTCCCGCCTCCCTTTTATTTATAAGAGACATTTTCCATATCCACCCAATATTTATTTGACAATGTATATGTGGCCCATGAATATATTTTATCATTATTATAATAAAAAATATGGGATGTAAATATCTTTATAATGGTCACTCCCTCATGTGGATTATGATTCAAATTTTACCAATTTATTAAGTGTTTGATGTTACAATCTCATTTTTTATCATGATTATTTATGATTATGATTCTGATTATGGAATATTATTATATAAATATCAAATAACATAACATTATTTATATTAATATGTATATTTATTTAGAATAAATTTATTTCCTTTAGTCTTCCATATTTATATACTCGATGTTCAAAAATAATGTTTTTAAATAAAAGAGACAATATTTATCCTTTTAGTCAAATTCCCTTATAATTATATATCCTTTTTTATAAAATTATTTTCATGAATTTATTAGTGTTCCTAAATGATTGTTTAAATTATTGTTTTCATTTTTTAAAAAAATTAAAGGAATCATTATATTGTTTCCCAAACAAGTCCTTTTTGGATTTTAATAAAAAGGATATTAAAATATTTTAAAAAAAATATATGACATTAAAATAAAATTTCATTTTCATAAAAAATAAATATTATAAATATTATTTTACCTATTTCAATGGTTATTTTAAATGAAAAGGATTTTTTTACAAATTATTCTTTATATTCTATTCTAAAAGTTATATCGAATGTGAAATGGTTATTTTTCTCAAGAAATGTTCCAAGTGAACTGTCAAAACAACTTCCCATATAAGATGAAATCCTTTGATTTTATAAAAGATTTATTGAAGATATGATAAATTAATAAAATATTTATTATTTTAGTCACTATTTTATGATAATTATGATAAAATATCCATGATGTTTTGATGGTTTTTTCTTCGATTAAATGGTAAATTTTTTATGAAACCAATTTTTTTCCATAGTATATGATATGAAGAAAAATTGATGAAACACATTTCATTTCATGGGTTTTAATATAACAAATTTTTTATGAAACCCATTTATTTTCATGGGTTTTTATATAATGAACGTTTTATGATCTAATGAAACACATATGTAAGTTTTTAATTATGTGATTGTTTTTGTTCAATAAATGTGGATGATGTTTATGTTATGACCAAGGAAAGTAGTAAAGTTATAAATAATTATTTGTGGGACATATGTCTCCTGCCAATGCATTGAGTTATGATTGAGATCTCATGAGATAAACTTGATATGAATGGGGAATAAACCCAGTTTTATAAGAGAATTTGTCCACTACGATAGTTTTAAGAGTGAACCATGACTACAATGAGGGTTTGGGGAGTGATCCCAATCCCTAGGGATAGATTTGGGAGTGAACCTTGACTAATAAATGTTTTAGGGAGTGGACCCAATCCACTATTATTGTCATGTAAATTATCCTTTACAACTGAGGAAATAATTTTCTGTTCTTATATGTTTTCCTGAAATATATTCCTTATTCCAATTTAATTTTCTCATAGATCATGGTCTGTGGTTCCTTTATAACCAATGTCTTATATGATATATAGATTTATTCCATCTCTCATTTTTATGTTTTATTGTAGGTAGAGTATGGTTTTCAAATGTTTTATGAATGTTATCATACCTATATTATCTTTTTATGTTGATATCTCTATTTTCAATCTTATTGAACATATGATATCACCCATTATTATATATCATTTAAATATGTTATGAAGAAAGATATTATGTTTTAAATTTCCTTAAATGGTTCTACTAATTATAAAATTTTTGGGAGATGTTGTAACTTAATTATAAACCAATTGTTTCTTTATTTTAGTCTCCTATGGATTTAGAAGTATAAGATTCAATTGTAGATCTTTATGTTTTATAATGAATATTTTTCTATTAAGACATCATGTATATTTATGATGTGTTTGGTTATTTATATTTTTTTGAAGGTTCTCATGGAATGGTTTTTCTGTTATCTATAGACTCTAGAAAATATGTCTTTCCTATAATACCGTAGTGTGAGGATTAAATTTAGGGATTTAAAAACTTGAATAATATTCACTTATTTGGATAATGGGATTCTCAAGAACTGGTGGGATGGAAAGAATATAATTCCAAATATTTCTCCTCGATTGAACATTCTATATCAATCAATTCAAATTTTAGAACATTCATTCTTGAGATTTTGGATTGGGAGTGATGGAATTATTTATCACATGATAATTCATAGAAGGAAAAATATTTGTTATCGTTAAATTTGTATTTCATTAATAATTTTTATTCATGAATTAGAAAGGGTATAAAAGGATATGGGATTATTTTGTCCCCAACAAGGATACAAATCAGCATTGGAGTATGATTTTAGTTTCATTTAGTTGAGATTATATTTTCTTTATAAAATCAAAGATAAATCCCTTATATAATTGTGTTTTAATAAAGTCCTTTAACCAAATATATTTCATATTGTGTTTCCTTACTACTTTGACTATTGTGGTACAGTAATGATGTGTTATGTTTATATTTTATTAATCATTATAGGAGGAATATAGATGTTTGGAATTTATCTTAATTCTATATGTGATGGGGGATGTTCTAGTAAGGGTAAAAGGAAGTGTACATAGTCAGATACTACGTACAGCGAAATTACAATTTTTTCTGTTTATAATAAATTAAATCCTCATCAAAAAGGGATTTTTTTCTTATTTTTTGTAAATTATGTCTATATAGAAGCTCAATTTTATGATTAATCGTAATTCATAAAAAATTCACCTCATGGGTTTTTTGAAACTGTTCTTCCATGTTTTAACATCACATTGAAATGGTTATTGATCATCGGCTCAAATGGTAATTAGGAAATTTCTAGAAGCATCACAATAAATGGACTTTATACATAAGACTTGGAGTGAATCTATTGACTCGGTGTCTAAGCTACTAATATATGTTGATGATGGTCCATTTTGTTGAACCTCATTTCATAATGGTGATTTTTTTAGTATTTCCAATTATATTATTTATGATATCAAGAGATTTATTTTCATCTACCTGGGTCTGTAGGGTGATGTTTTTAGTGTTATAGTCTTATTGATGGATTCTGTCTTGGTTATTTAAGAATATTGTTTTACGAATTTTGTCATTCTATTATGTTTTTTAATTACTGGTTTTTGATGAGATTACATGGAATAGTGTGGTTCTATGTGAAATTAAATAATACATGGTGATCAAAAATATTAAATTTCTTATATTTAATGGTTATCATGTCATACCCCTACCCCGACCATGATTTACTTGTATTTTTAGTTATTTTTCCTTGTTGAGTCTTTGGTTGATGTTCAGGTTCTGGTACCGATTCTATATTGAATAGGTTTAATAATATTTTTGAGTTTTGAATGGGTGTGCGGGCATCACATGGTTGACAATAGTCATGTGGTCATCCCATGTGCCCTTACACTTTTCCACTACATAAAATAATAATAATAATAAAATTAGAAGAATTAAATAGGGTAAATGCTAAAAACATAATAATAATATTTTTGTGTATAATATTTTTATTATTAAATATTTGTAATAATATTATTATCACATAAATTGATTATTAATAATATTATTATTAAATTGTAATTAATAAATTAAATATTTAAAATGAAATTCATTGAATCGTTATTTTATTATTTATATTATTATTGTATTTTAATTTTAATTTTATTTTATGTTTTTTTGTATTTGTTGAGGGGAAACCCTAAGGAGGTTGAACCCCCCTCTTCATCTCCTTTTACACACTACACAACCACACCCTCTTAGACAAACACCAGCTAGCCCCCTCGTAGCTCTACTCCAGTGGGTGGCCTCATCATTCCGCCCTTCTCTGACCACTATCCTTCACTATTCTTCCTCTACCCCGAGGTATTCCCCTTCCCATCGTGGGCTTGAACCCTACACACCCCCTTTTTGGGCACGGTCCCACCTCGATGCTCACACTACTCTCGTGTGGCCCGATCATAGCGCACCTCCCTTTCCAACTACACTCCCACCCCTCACCAATAACCATCTCCAAAAATTGGTTTGTATTTATTTATTTTCTTGGGTTTTTAATAAATTTTTCAAAACAATAATGTTTAGGGTCATATTTTTTTTTGTTTTTATTTCTCCCCAGGGTGTGGGATTGGTCCAAGAAGTATTTTTCTTCCTCCCGTTGATGTGGTGTTCCTTTTGTGCATGGTTGAGGTAGGGGTTTTCATGATTTTTATTTGAGATTAAATTCATTTGATGCTTCGGTGCTATAATAATTTTTTTACATAATTTAAAAAAATGGTAATACATGCCATTAATTTGTTATGGTGCTTTCTCATGTGTTGAATTTGTTTCAAATAGAAATTGAATTTTTTCTTTGATAATGTTGATGCATATGTCCACACATAACATTTGATAAAATTTTATGTGTTATTTAATAGTGAAACTGAGCATTATTGTGATATTTATCCCTTGTTGTGTATCTGGGTATATTTTATTTAGTGTCTATACTTTAAAGGGAACAATAATTGGTTTCCTATTATGGATTGAGAATTTGGGTTGGTGTTGTTTTAATAAATCAAATAGTGTTTTTAAAAGTGTTTTACAATTTTAAAAGGGGTTTTTAATGATTTCTAAATGACATTAAAGGTTGGATTCCATTTTGTTGCAATATGTGGTAGTGGGGGAGGAATTTTAATGTCTATTTAGATGCTTTGGTGTTTTATTGGATGTTGGAACACCCATGGGTGCACTAAGTGTACACATTGGTGTGTTTTCAAATGATGATGTAATTTTCGAATGATGTTATTTTAAATCCATGGACTCATATAGGGTTATTTTGTTTCTATGTGATGTTAGTCCCTCTAGGTTATTTAATTAAAGAATTAATGGCTCCCTAGTGGTGCGTACACACACATACATAGGTATGTATTTGTATATGTATATATATCTTCCTTGCACATATTCCCTCAATGTGATGGGAATATTTGAATTTGATTAAGGGTATATATATGGAAGAGAATTTGTCTGTGGTGGTGGTGTGACATATTTTACGTAAATTATTCAAGAGATGAAGTGCCTCGACTTGGTCCACTTATTTTTTGAGGTAGGACCTCCTTGACCAAGCCTTGAATTTGAATTCCATGATTTCAAAGAATTTTTTTAAAAATGTGATTACATATTCATGTGTCATTTATATATTTAGATATTTATGTGTGTTTGGTGAAATGGATTTCACCTATTGGATATTGGTTTCCCATTAATTTTCATAACATTTTAAAGCCTATATAGAAATAGATTTTGATAATGAAGTAGTCCTAAGTGTTTCAGAGTAGATTATTAAACTATCCCTAATTGTGAAGTGTGTTTTCTGAAACTAAATGGGCTGGGTTAACTGTGTTGTTTAAAACATTAATTTCCTAGAACCTTCAATCAAAATTTGAAAATTCAAGGACATGAAGGCCAATTTGGAACTTTTTAAGTGTGTTATATTTTTTTTAACCTGGGTTTGGAAATGGATTTCAAAAATCAATATGGATTAGAATAATTTTATTTTATATTGGAATGAATATATTAAGGTCCTAGTTGGAACCGAATGTCAATTCGAATCTATGAATGCCTCATTAGAAACATAAAGTGCATTGTGAAGTGGTTTAAATGTTCTTATTATGTGACAGCCTGGTTATCACCTTGGTTGATATAACATGTACATGTTTATATATATATATATAAATCTAGTGGTCACACTATTGGAAAATGGGCATATACCCACGGTTTTGCAAAAAATAGTGGGTATAGGGTACCCCTATCCCCATGGTTTTCAAGAACCATGGGTATAGGGATAATATGGGGACCTATACCCACGGTTTCAGAAAACCGTGGGTTTAGGTCACCTATACCCACAGTTTTGGAAAAATCATGGGTATAGATTATTTATAAAGACCAATACCCATGGTTTTGAAAAACATTGGGTATAGATGTTTTTTTCAAGATGTATACCTACAGTTTTGGCCAAACCGTGGGTATAGAGTTTTGTCAGAAGACCTATACCCAGGGTTTTTCAAAACCGTGGGTATTGGTGTATGTTTTTGAAGACTTATACCCACGGTTTTTTAGAACCATGGGTATAGATTTCCCACCTTATGCCATGAAAAAAAATTACGCAGGACAATAACAAAAAATTGGTGTGAACACGATTTGGATTAATATAAATACAAAGATACAAATATTAATACAACAAGTAGGCATAGCTTAGTTTGTCAGGTCGTCTGTCTTGTCTAAAATGGTCTACTATTTGAATCTCGGTGAATTATTATTTTTTCTTTTAAATGAGTTTAAATAATATAATTAAACAGATATATAATTATGTTAACCAAATTTCATAGCTCAGTTAGTAAGGCGGCGGATCGTGCTAGCACAGGTCGCGTGATCAATTCCCGCCATCATCTTTTTTTGATAAGGGCCTATATTAATATATTTATATAAATATATATATATATATATAAACATCATAATGGCTCGGTTGGTCAGAGACAATCCCCTACATCTGGCACGTCCCATGTTCTAATCTTGCCGCCTGTAATTTTGGAATATAACTAAAATACCTACGGTTTTAATACTGTGGGGGTAGTTCTATTCCAACTATACACAATGTTGTGACACCTCTATACCCACAATATAGGAAAACCATGGGTATAGGCTACGACCCCTATTTCGAAGCCACTCAGCCCCACTGTTCCCAAAACCATGGGTATAGGGTATACCCATGGTTTTTGGGGGATATACCCACGGTTTTGAACCATGGGTTTAGGTAGTTTTTTCAGTAGTTTCACCTCTATAAGTGTGATATCACTTTATGGGTTATCATATAGGGTGTCCGTTTTGGGGTAAGAAAGTTCAGTAAATGTAAGTAAGGGGAGTCATGTGTGCGAGGGCCTCCAAATCACACAACATTACTTTTTCCACCGTGTGTTCCTGGGTGTCTTTTTGATGGATGAGTGATGGTAGAAGATCAAAACAGATTAGATGGGTTGGTACCCCTAGATTTTTTGTTAGGGTAGATGGTCAGTGCCACTGGATTGGTTTGTTGTGGCCAGCGAGTTGGGTATAGACTTAGGAGATTCACCATACACCAATAGGTGGTTCCAAACATATTACTTCTAGATAAATCTCAAGGGATTTTTTAGAAACTCCCAGGCTTTTATACTTTTATGCTATGTATATCTTTTTTGTAACAATTTTTGATTTGATCTAATTTCAATTTTACTTTTTTTATAACGTCGAACATGTTTTGGTATTATTTTTATTTTTAATCAATTCATTACATTGACTTATATTATTTGGAAATTTATTTATAAAAAATTAAATGAAAAGGGGGGGTTTTCATAAGAATACTATATTGTTAACTATATTTTTAGAGTAGTGAACCCCCATATTTTTATATATCTTATTTTCAAATTAGCCAGTTTGGAATTCATTCTAGAGGTGGGGCATCAGGCATGGTTTATTTGAGAATTTCTACTAAGCATCTCAGTGATAAAGCCTACTCTATCTTTTTACTTACACGTTTAATAGGTTTCAAAATACCTTTGGAGTGATCTTGGTTCCAAGTTGGGTGATGACCTATGAGGTCACATGGATTTATGTGCATTTCTATATTCATTAAGATTATATTTTATTCTTATCGTTAGGGTTTATTTAAAAGATTATATTTTATTTGGGGATCAAATCATTCCCAATGGTTAAATTTTGTTTCTCGACACTAGTTGCCCACACATGCAGATCTGGAACTCCCCTCAGGCCATTTTGTAGACTGAATCAGGTTACCAGTGTAGCACCCCAAGCTTCTACGATACGCTTCTCTTTAAATAATGCGATAGCATGTGTTGTATGGAATATCGAGTTCTAACAGACCACAACCAATCAAACTAGCCATTATGAATAGTAATACCTACATTTTGAAGTTATATATATTTTTTATTTCAAAATGGACTTCATTTTTGGTTTCGGAATATCGAAATTATCCTAAGATGATTTTTTTGTATTTTTCTGAGAACTTCCAATTTTTATGAAAAGTGAAAAATACTTAAAAACAACTTCTTTAATAAAAATAATTTATAGTGATAAATTATATTATTGAGTGGTTTCAAAGTATAATTAGAATATATTTTTACCATTTTATCCAATGGTGTTCATTAGAATTAATTTCACTTTGAAATTGGACCTAAACAATTGTCAATCTTTTGATATATTTTGTTTCTTAAAAACACGCTATTTGTTGTGACAGTGGGAATTAATTATAAAATTAATTAATGCAAATTATATGTATGTAGTTTTGAAAAATAGACATCATTTTTGAATTCGGAATACAAATTATAGTTTAGGGTGAAATTTTGGCATTGTTCTGAAAAACATCTATTTTTGATGAATAGTGAAACTACTAAGTGGTAGTTAAAAAATTGAATTTTTCATAAAACATAATTTTACCACTTCTTTGAATGGAATTTAGAAAATCCAAGAAACTTGGTTAATATCATGATGTAAAATGTGGTTCAATGAGATGAAAATAATTTTTGGTGAATAGTAACTTTTTGCTTTTATTTACCACGGTTAAAAGTAAATAGGGTAATTAAGTGTAAAAATGATATTAATATTCCCCTAACACATGTCATAATTCTATTGGACAAGTGTATCTCGACCAAAAACTACCTTAGGAATTAAATATTATCATTTAGGTCCACATGGATTAGATTAGGACATTTATTATTATTTAATCCAAAGAAGAGTTAAAAGAGTTAAAATCAAAGTTTATTTACTAAAACATTTTTAATATAGGGTTATATATAAGATAAACTCGATTGTAAATATTAATTATAAATATAATACGATTTCCTACATAATTATATTTTATTTATAATTTTTATACATTAAATAATTTAATTTATTTATGACACAATGATGATGGAGTAATTACAATAATAGTGAAAAATTAGAATAATTGATATTATAAATACCCAAATAAATATAATTTGAGACTTTTTATGAATTAAAATAATTTTCTAGGATAACATGAAATATTAGGATAGATTTAATTTAATTGTTTTGAAGTAATCATTCTGTTATGAGTTTCACAAAAATCAACTATTGAATAGTGTCAAAATTAACATAAACGTTTTTTTAAAACAAATATTATATTATTAATTGATATTAAATTCTTAAAAATATAAGGTTCGGCCAAAAGACTTATATAATGATAGGTGTATCATTAATGGACCACTTGGGGGTCTCATGGATGTATATATTAAGTTTATTAACTATATAATATAAAAATACAAAGTGACATGGTAAATGTCAAACTAATTAACTAAGAGTTAAAACTAAAAGATAAGGTTAATATAGTACCCAAACGTATCTAAATTATATTGGTTGAATGGTTCTCGACCAATCCCCACCTTAACCTTTTAATAATAAACTTTTTTGCCATTAGAAACCGAATATGAATTTATTATAAATTAATATTTCTATCCTTTCCAAAGGTGCCCCTCACCCCTCTTATAAAAGGGAACTCCTCCTTCCCATTTCATCACACCTTCAAAGACTTTTAGTTCGGCCAACCCCTGACCAAATAATATCTAAACTTCCATCACTAAAATATAGAGGCATTAGTTTGATCAGAAATCCAACCTGAGGAGCCCTTTTAATCAAATCAAAAGGAAGAACCCGAAGAAGAGGTAATGTTTTCACCACCCCTTTTCAAGTTCTTTTCTTCTTCCCCTTCTTCTTTATTTGTTATTACCATTCTAAAATAATAACTCCATTATCATATATATACTGGGATGTTATTATAAATATGGTACAACCATATTCAGTATTCTATCCAACCTTTGAATAACATGTCACCATTCATGCGTACGTATGGCTTACCGTCTCCACGTCGTGCTGTAATTGTTATTCAATATATTATTATTTGGATGGGTATAATAATGAGGTATAATTCATGTAAACAATAAATATGACATGATAATGATTCTGTATATATAATATACCATCCATGTATATATTATTTTAATAGCAATGAATGATATCGTCGCTCTTGCGTACGTACGGACTACCGTCTCCACGAACGCGATGAGATTCATTCTCCATCATATCCATTGAAGTATAATTATCATTTGATTATTTAAAAATAATGTTTAAGAACTTTATATAATTATGGATATGAATAAGATACAACCTATCCATGACAAAATGGATTACGTAACAAAAAATATAAAAGAAAACGAGTAATTTAACACTAGAAACGATAATTCAAAGATATTCTTAACAAAGCAATGTTAAAAGATCATATATGATATCATATTAATGTATATGATTCATTAATAATTTAATAACAATTATTTCAACATTATACATGAGGCTAACCTACCCCTAACCAAGGAAAAGTACAAGGTAAGGGGTTTCTGATCTCACTTTTAATTCCGTGAGAATTCTACTGTTTGCCACTTATTTATTACATGTGGTGTGTGTACTTCCCATGTTTGTTTTCATTGTGTAATATACATTAATTAATGTATATTTACATCATTATTTTATGATCCTTCTTTCATGGGTATATTTTTTGTATGTTACCAAATCAATAAGGGAATTTGAAATTTCAATTTCCACTCATTCGGCTTTACGCATACTTCATTGATTATTTTACTCCAAGATTATGTGTGGAATCCCTATTCATTTTATTATGTCATAATTTACGCTCCCCTTTATATGGATATACTTTTTATATACATAGTCACTCCATTGATAAATTCTCAAGTCATCAGTATGAACTTGATAAGAGTAATTTTTACTCAATCTCGATTTGTTGATATAAACATTCAATTCATTGGTGTTGTTTTTAATAGAATATGTGTGAATTTCCATTGATTGTTTTACACTGAATATCCAATCATATTTAGTGTATTTATATTTTTCACACACAATTATGTCATTTATTTATCCTTAACCTAAGGATACTGCCTTTATGGGAGATTTTATTTCAATTTAAATTCCATTGAGACTTCTTTGTTGTTATACACCAAATCACTTTTATGTGCTGTATATAATGTAATATGACGTAGTATATCATGAATCCCTTTATTCCCATGAAATTAAAATGTTTTTATTACCTCAATTATTTGTATTCAAGTGTCTCTCTTTTGGTTAGAAACTCTAACTAAAATACCATTTTTAAATGTTTTAAAGATATATTCTTCTAAATCTTGCTCATTAATGTCTATGTTTTCAAATTGGTTTTATGGATTTATTTATTTGGACATTAAAGTTTTAAAGTTAAAAATCCTTTAAAAAGTTTCAAAGTGGTATGGGATACTTTGATTCAAAAATCTATTTTTAAATGGCTTCTTGACAAATGGTGTGAATTTTAAATATTTTCAAGAAAAAGGGGGATATTTATCTCTAATATTTTTTATGGTTATTTTCATCTATGTCAATATAATTCATTATTATCGATTGAGGTACAATACAATCTTCCATATTGTATTGAATGAGTTATGTTTGACTGTGGGTGTGCTATTTTTATACCATTCATGGTTTGTGTATTTCGTATGCTAGTTTTAATACGAATGTTTATGTTATGTTTAAACATGTTCATATGATGAATGAATTGGACTTAATAAGTGACGGGTGGAGCCCTCTATAGCTCCTCGATGCATCGGTCAGTATCATGAGACAAACTAGTGTCTTGGCACAAGGCCTTGGCAAAATCTTATTTGTAGTCTTGGCAAGAGGCCTTGGCTATGTGGTTATGATAGTCTGCCATTATGCATTCCATCATTATGAAAGTGGTTATTGATATTGCATGTGATCATTCGACTAGTAGAATATCCATGTGAGTAAGTAAATGGAATTATTTCATTTTATCTTTGCCATTTTATACTGAATTTTATGTTTAAAAAGGCTTTTGTTTTAGTTATAAACTGCCTTAAGTGTTTATGCTTATCTATGAAAGCTTCTGCTATAATGTTATCCTTACTGAGCATCTGAGCTCACCCATTTCAATGTTTTATTTTTTTCCAGGATTATGAAAAAATATTTTATTAATGACCTACAGGGATAGTATGAGGGGATATTAAGACAAGATTCTTTTTTATGATGTAACGTAAAACTTTATGATTGTATCTAGTGTTTCCAAGGGTACTAAACTAATCGGTCTTTCGAGACTTGATATTTCTTGTGATCATGCCAATGTTATGTAATAATGCACTGAATCTGGGTAACTGGGGTCAGGGCTTTACAGTTGGTATTAGAGGAAGTTTAGTACAAACCTGGGAAGCTAGATTTAGATAAAATCTGATTAGAGCACGTAGACCTAAGACGAACTTTGAGGATTAGTATAGAAGAACTTCCTAGAATTTCAGTATTGTAGAGATTTTGTGAGTTTTCCGAGCAATACATCCTTGTCTAGATACGAGCAGGTAGAGGCGGCTCTGGCATAGATGCACCTAGGGGTAAGACCCGAAAACACCGCTTTGAGCTAGAATCGAACGGGAACGGGTGCACGACAACGGGCCTTGCTGCACTTTTGGTTACGACACTCCTGGGGGATATTCTTAGGATAATTTACATTTTCTTTAAAACCCGATTTGAAGTATTATATATATAAGATGAGGGTAAATGGCCTTGGTTAATCCTAATGTGTTTCAAATTGAGAATATGGTGACATGTTAATCTCTAAATAATTTTATGACTACAATTACTCACACAATGATTTCTTGTTTTAGTCAATGGCTGGATTCCAAGGAAGTCATAGTGACTTTGAGAATGATGTACAGGGTGGGAACGGTGGTGGAAATGAGCAACAAAATGGAATTTTGATAGGCGTAAAAGATATCGTCTTTATGCCAAATCAATTTTCCAAAAATATGATCAACTATATATATATTAACCAATTACCGAAACTCAAAAAAGAAGAGAAAGGTGATGAATGATAAGATCTCCAGCAGTGCAGACCATGGAGAATGGAATCCTTAATTTCCATCATGCAGGAAATGTGGAAGGAGACACTCAGGAAAGTGTCTCAATAGGATAAATAAATACTTTACATGCGGGAAGGAAGGACATAAAGTGATGAATTGCCGAAGAAAAATGAAGAGTAATATGGAAGAACAAAAAAACGGTCCCAAGAGTCCATTTATAGTCATTTCCCGTAAATGTAGGGGACCTGGCCATTACCCGAGTGAATTCCATATTCTATAGGATATTTTCTTGGTCAAAGAAGAAGCTATGTGGAAATAAATGGTTGGATAAATGTTTAAAAAGTATTACTACTCCTTGTTGATGAGTTTACTTTGGAATAATTTTCTCTTGTATTTCTAACCCCGCGGTTTTCCATGTGAGAATGATATTTGAGGATGAATTGTCTCTTCCCTTGTGGATATTGATATAAATAATCCTTTCATTTTATATGATCGTTGGGTTTGAGGAAATTATAAGTAATCATAATTTGGGATGAAAATGCAAGGTATGAGATAAGATATGTGGTTAAATTATGTTATGGTTATTTTCAGGAATTTATTTCATTTTTGTAACATAATAAAATATAGTTTTTTAAAAAGGACAACACGTAGTCCATGTGACAACCCATCGCGTCGGACAAAGTTGTGGGAATCGAACCCACAACCAAAGTGAGATTGGGATTTATTTCCTACCACTGGACTACGTGAAGTCCCTGGATAGTGTGACTAATAATTTTTAGTTAAATGATTTTATCGATCAATAATAAGTTGATTTGGTTTCTTATGTCTTATTAAATGAATACCCTTTGTATAGGAAAATGATTTGGTGATTAAGTCATAGATATTATTTTGGAATTTGTTCGCTTTGTTGTGAACACTATATTCCCAAGAAAAATAGAATATTATGGGATTTCATTTGAATAGTAATGGTGGATTTTTATCTATGTTTTTATTATGGATTTATAGTGATTTGGGTTGTTTATGGAAATTATTCGGTTAATTACCTTTAAGTATGTGACTTTAAGAGTAATTAATGACATTTGTAGATACAATTTAACGTGGAAGACTACATTCTTAATAATTTTTAGTTTTCAGTATTAGTTTTGATTATATTGAATGATTTTAAGGACAATTGATTGTTGAATTGTATTTATTTAACATTGGGGTATTGTTGGTTTAATTTTGGAAATTAAGATTAGTGTTTATTTCTCTCAAGGAATATTCTTTTAGGGGTTCATTAGATCTTGTACTAACCATTTTGGTTTTGATTAATCCTTAAAGACAATGTAAATATATAGTTCATCCTGCATAGATCATGTGATTCTATAGAAGTTTATTCTAGCTCTTCCAGTGTGACCAAGTCTTCTTGAATACTCAGCGTTCAAAAAAAATGAGTTAGTGGTGGAAATTTATTAAAGAATGATTTTCTACCTAAAATGTAAATATATATCTTTATATTCTTAGTCAATATCATAAATGAATGTAACTTAAAGCAAAAAAATGTTGTCTGTTTTCTTTCCTACTATGAGACTAATGGTCGTTGGTCCCAACACAAGTTTGTGGTTTTCTTATTGTTAACTTTTTCCTGATCATAATTTCTATCCCTCTCCATCAGAACATGACACTCAGTTTATCATCCATATCCATGTTTTCTTACATGGAATCCGAGTATGGGTTATCTTGGTTGACCTTTATTCCTCCATTTCTATCTTTTAAAGTGATAGTTTTATTGAATCATTTTCCCATATGAGACATTCCATTATATTCCCAGGCCCAATTTTAAAAAATTGCGAGGTCACAATTTATTGAAGTAGGGGATAATGTAACACCCCAATCTTCTACGGTTCGCTTCTCTTTGAAAAATGCGATAGCATATGTTTTACGCAACATCGAGTTCTAACACACCACATCCAATCAAACTAGCCGTTATGAATAGTAATACCTACTTTTTAAAATTATATATATTTTATATTTCAAAATGGACTTCATTTTTGGTTTCGGAATATCGAAATTATCCTAAGATGAATTTTTGGTATTTTTCTGAGAACGTCAAAATTTTATGAATAGTGATAAATACTTAAAAGCATCTTTTTTAATCAAAATAATTTATAGTGATAAATTTTATTATAGAGTGGTTTCAAAGTATAATTAGAATATATTTTTACCATTTTATCCAATGGTGTCCATTAGAATTAATTTCACTTTGAAATTGGACCTAAACAATTGTCAATCTTTTGATATATATTGTTTCTTAAAAACACGCTATTTGTTGTGACAGCGGGAATTAATTATAAAATTAATTAATGAAACTTATATGTTTGTAATTTTTTAAAATAGACATCATTTTTGAATTTGGAATATAAATTATAGCTTAGGGTGAAATTTTGGCATTGTTCTGAAAAACATCAATTTTTGATGAATAGTGAAACTACTAAGTGGTAGTTAAAAACTGAATTTTTCAAAAAACGTAATTTTACCGCTTCTGTGAATGGAATTTCAAAAATCTGAGAGAAACGGTTAATATCAAGAACTAAAATATGGTTCAATGAGATGAAAATAATTTTTGGTGAATAGTAACTTTTTACATTTATTTACCACGGTTAAAAGTAAATAGGGTAATTAAGTGTAAAAATGATATTAATATTACCCTAACACATGTCTTAATTATATTGGACAAGTATATCTAGACCAAAAACAACCTTAGGAATAAAATATTATCATTTATGTCCACATGGATTAGATTAGGACATTTATTATTATTTAACTCAAAGAAGAGTTAAAAGAGTTAAAATCATAGTTTATTTACTAAATAATTTTTAATATAGGGATATACATAAGATAAATTCGATTGTAAATATTCATTAAAAATATAATAACATTTCCTACATAATTATATTTTATTTATAATTTTTAGACATTAAATAATTTAATTTATTTATGACACAATGATGATGCAGTAATTACCATAATAGTGAACAATCAGAATAATTTATATTATAAATACCCAAATAAATATAATTTGAGACTTTTTACAAATTACACAAATTTTCAAGGACACTATGACATATTAGGATTGTTTTAATTGACTTTTTTCGAAGTAATAATTCTGTTATGAGTTTCACAAAAATCAACTATTGAATAGTGTCAAAATTGACAAAAAAGAGTTTTTAAAACAAATATTTTATTATTAATTGATATTAAATTATTAAAAATCTAAGGTTCATCCAAGAGACTTATATAATGATTTTTCTATCATTAATGGACCACTTGGGGGTTTATTGGATGTATATAGTAAATTTATTAACTATATAATATAAAAATACAAAGTGACATGGTAAATGTCAAACTAATTAACTAAGAGTTAAAACTAAAAGATATGGTTAATATAGTAACACAAACCTGTCTAAATTCTATTGGTTGAATGGTTTTAGACCTATTTCCACATTAACCTTTGAATAATAAACTTTTGATCCATTAGAAACCGAATATGAATTTATTAAAAATTAATATTTCTAGCTTTTCCAAAGGTGCCCCTCACCCCTCTTATAAAATGGCACTCCTCATTCTCATTTCTTCACACCTTCAAAGCATATTGGTTCGTCAAAACCCTTCCCAAATACAATCTCAACATCCCTAAATACAACCAAGAGGCCTTAGTTTGATTAGAAATCCAACCTAAGGATCCCTTTTGATCAAAACAAAAGGAAGAACCCGAAGAAGAGGTAATGTTTTCACCACCCCTTTTCAAGTTCCTTTCTTCTTCCACTTCTTCTTTCATTGTTATTACCATTATAAAATAATAACTCCTGTATCATATATATACTGTGATGTTATTATAAATATGTTACAACCATATTCAGTATTCTATCCTCCCTTTGAATAACATGTCACCATACGTGCGTACGTACGGCTTACCATCTCCACGCCGTGGTGTAATTGTAATTCAATATATTATTATTTGGATGGGTATAATAATGATGTATAATTCATTTAAATAATAAATATAACATGATAATTATTCTGCATATATAATATACCATCCAATTATATATTATTTTAATATCAAAATAATGATATTGTCGCTCGTGCGTACGTACGGACTACTGTCTCCACGAACGCGATAGGATTCATTCTCCATCATATACATTCAAGTATAATTATCATTTTATGATTTAAAAATAATGATTAGGAACTTTATATCATTCTGGATATGAATAAAATACAACATATCCATGACAAACATGTCTTACGTAACAAAACATATAAAATAAAACGAGTAAGTTAACACACGAAACGATGATAATTCCAAGATATTCTTAACAAAACAATGTTAAAAGATCATATATGATATCATATTAATGTGTATGATTACTGATTAATTTAATAACAATTATTTCAACATTATACAGTAGGTTAACCTACCCCCAACCAAAGAAAAGTACAAGGTAAGGGGTTTTTTATCTCACTTTTAATTCTGTGAGAATTCCATTGTTCGCCACTTATTTATTACATGTGGTGTGTGTACTATCCATGTTTGTATTAATTGTGTAATATAAATTAATTAATTTATATTTACATCATCATTTTATGATCCTTCTTTAATGGGTGTATTTTTTGTATGTTACCAAATCAATAAGGGAATTTGAAATTTCAATTTCCACTCATTCGGCTTTACGCATACTTCATGGATTATTTTACTCAAAGATTATGTGTGGAATAAGTATTCATTTGATTATGTCATAATTTCCACTCCTCATTCTGTGGATATACTTTTTATACACATAATCAATCCATTTATAAATTCTCAAGTCATCGGTATGAACTTGATAAGAGTAATTTTTACTCAATCTCGATTTGTTGAGATAAACATCCAATTCATTGGTGTTGGTTTTACTAGAATATGTGTGAATGTCCCTTGATTGTTTTACACTGAATATTCAATCATATTTAGTGTATTTATATTTTTCACACATAATTATGTCGTTTATTTATCCTTAACCTAATGATACGGCCTTTATGAGAGATATTATCTCAATTTACATTCCATTGAGTATTCTTTGTTATTATACACCAAATCACTTTTATGTGGTGTATATAATGTACTTTGACATAGTATATCATGAATCCCTTTATTCACATGATATTACAATGTTTTGATTACCTCAATTATTTGTATTCAAGTGTCTCTCTTTTGGTTAGAAACTCTAACTAAAATACCATTTTTAAATGTTTTAAAGATATATTCTTCTAAATCTTGCTCATTAATGTCTATGTCTTCAAAATGGTTTTAAGGATTTATTTATATGGACATTAAAGTTTTAAAGTTAAAACTCCTTTTAAAAGTTTCAAATTGGTATGGGATACGTTGATTCAAAAATATATTTTTAAATGGCTTCTTGACAAATAGTGTGACTTTTAAATATTTTCAAGAAAAAGGGGGATATTTATCTCAAATATTTTTTATGGTTATTTCTATCTATGTCAATATAATTCATTATTATCGATTGAGGTACAATACAATCTTCCATATTGTATTGAATGAGTTGTGTTTGACTGTGTGTGTGCTATTTTTATACCATTCATGGTTTGTGTATTTCGTATGCTAGTTTTAATACGAATGTTTATGTTATGTTTAAACATGTTCATATGATTAATGAATTACACTTAATAAGTGATAGTTGGAGCCTACTATAGCTCCTAGATGCATCGGTAGGTCTAATGAGACAAACTAGTGTCTTGGAACAAGGCCTTGGAAAAATCTTATTTGTAGTCTTGGCATGAGGCCTTGGCTATGTGGTTATGATAGTCTGGAATTATGCATTCCATAATTATGAAATTGGTTATTGATATTTCATGTGATCATTCGACTAGTAGAATATCTATGTGAGTAAGTTAATGGAATTAATTTATTTTATCTTTTCCATTTTATGCTGAAGTTCAAGTTTAAAAAGGCTTTTGTTTTAGTTATAAACTACCTTAAGTGTTTATGCTTATCTATTAAAGCTTCTGCTATAATGTTATCCTTACTGAGAATCTGAGCTCACCCCTTTCAATGTTTTATTTTTTTTCACAGGATTATGAAGAAATAATTTATGAATGACCTGCAGGGATAGTGTGAGGGGATATGAAGACAATATGTTTTTTTATGATGTAATGTAAAACTTTATGATTGTATCTAGTGTTTCCAAGGATACTAAACTAATCGGTCTTTCGAGACTTGATCTTTCTTGTGATCATGACAATGTTATGTAATAATTCACTGACTCTGGGTAACTGGGGTCGGGGCGTTACAACCAGTTCATGTTCAACCCAGGTCGATTCGTGACATATCTATTCTCTTCCATTAGGGATAATTTTTTTTATGATCTAGTGAATTTGGATTTGGAATTCATGGTATACTTAATCCAAAATTTTCAACTCCATGTTGTATCTAAATAAGGATTTACCATCATATTTTTTGTAATAAAATTTTGTGTTTTCCCTTTGAATGTGCCAGGATTATTTGGAGATGTACTATTTTTATTCATCTTATTATGAGACATATTGAATATGCCCATTGGATTGGAAGTTACTTTGGCAGTGCATGTGCATCAGTGATTGTTGTTTTTCACTTCTCTCTTATTTACATGGGCCAAAAATTGGGTAAGTGATTCTATTTTATTGAAAAAAAATGTTTGACATTTGGAACGGGTATATATGATTTAGGGTTAGTGTTGATTATGATATTTGGGTTTTATTAGAATGACAAAATTCTGGTATTCTAAAAACACAATCTGGGGGTAAGCACTCTTAAATTATGGATAGACTACATTTTTCCCAATCAGATGTGTATATTAATGAGTAATTTACAAATGTTCAATAAGAATAATTTTTTAACCCATTTTTTCTTTTACCAGAGGTTATTGTCTTTTTATGACCTTGTTTTTCAATGTGATGTTTGAGGTCTTCTTTTTCAGTGGTGTCGAGGTTGTTCCATTTATTAGTAATTTATTTCTCACTATTAAGTAGTTGAGGGTTATTGAATGATTTTATGGATTTTTTCAGGGTTAATAATCATTTAATATTTTATCTTCCTCATCAAAAATAGTTTATTAATTTATTATTGAAGTGTTATTCTTTGGATCATACACTTGGAAATTTCATAAAAAGGTATCTATTTCTCTAGTGGTTCTATTGGAATACATTAAGGGTTTCATCAATTAGTGAAGGATTTGTACTGTTTTATTGAATAGCTTCAAGGGTATAGATTTGGTTTTCTACTATCTGAAATTAATTATTAAATTATGACCTCAGAAATTTCATGTTGATTAAATATATAATATGGGTTTATTTTTAACATCTCATCCTTTTCTTTCAGGTGACTTATCTAAATTTAATGTTTTTTTTATTTTTGATTGTTTTGGTGGTGTTTTAAAACACTATCTGTTTTTAACTATTTTTAGGACCCTTTTAATAATATATTTTTACTAAAATTAAAATATTTATATTTTAACTGGATCTCTGACATATGGTAAGGGATCTGTGTAAGGATAAAGGCCTCCTTTCATTAATGATAGTGATTTTTTCCTGTTTTGAATGGGTAAATCCCTTCTTTATTTGATTTGTGAATGTGAATACCCTATGTATTTGTGTAGCATAAAGGATACCATAAATATTTGTATGGTTTATCCTATTGGTATATGAACTATGTAACTATAATCATAGATCTACAAAAGGGTAAAGCCCTTTGTATATGATATATATAAGTTCCATCCTGGAACATCATAAGGGTAAACCAATTTTTCCAGGGGTTACATAAAAGATGATAATCATTTCATAAGTGTAAAATAATATTACCTAATTATAAACCCTCACATCGTATGGTAAGACTCACATTTTCAATAGATACGTGTGGAAACATAAGGCATTGTCTAAAGGTATCCTTGTGTTTTCAAAGGTTTCATAAGGGTGACCTAAAAAGAATGTAAGGGTAAAGTGAATACTTTACGGGTTTTACCTTAATTTCAATGGATGGGATTGGAAAAAAATACCCTTAAATGACACCAATGATATGTGTTAGGTTATACAAATGTTATCCTTACATACCAATATTTTTTGAAAAAAAAAACAATATTTTTTTGTTATTCTTATAAATCTCGATAGAGTAACGACTTTTAATCTGTAGAAAATTTTAAAAATCCTTGAAACTTATTTTAAAAACTATTTCAATGATGTAACTACTACTGTGAATTGGTTTAAACATTATTAATTCAAGATTTGATTAAAATTGTACAATAAATTTTGGAATTTATTTAGGAGGTTTTAATTCTATAAAACCAAAAACCCTTTAAATATTTTTAAAATAACAATATATTCGAGGACATTTATTTTTGGTATTTAATTGGGGATTTTTTTGGCATCCAAAAAAATTAAAGGGAGAATCATTTCATTTTTATTTTGGTGTGTTTTTTCTACATTGTATACTTGTGAAGGTACTTTTAGATTTTTATTTTCCTTGATCATTGAGTGGGAATATTTTTGGTATATATTTATTTATGTCTTATTTTTATTGATCATGTATAATTATACATTAATGACATGATATCAGGTTTTGGCCTCCTTTCACTATTGAATATTCCATTTTTCCCCTTATTTATTGCATGACATTTCCATTCTGGAGGAAGGAGTTTTTATAAGGAAAATCATATACCATTAATTTTTATCTACATAGTTAAACTAAAATGTATTAGTGATCTATTTTCATGGATGACTTTTTATCTATGATAAATAAATTTAAATTTTCTTGTTGTAGGTGTTGAAATATATTAAAAATAAATTTTAAATTACTTTTGATTTCTAAGAAATTATTTATATTTTAATTGGATGACATGTTATTTTGATAAAATCATTTTAAGGACTGTTTTTGAAATATAAGGCCTATGTTACAAATAAAATATTTTTATGATATTTTCCAAAAAAGGAAAGAATAATGTTTTGAAACAAGAAGGCGTGGATAACTGAAATGATTATTCGAATGTTTTGAGTATAATGAAATTGAATGATGGCCCAAAAAATTTCCAATTCACCTTAAATCACATGAAATCATTTTTGGTTATGTTATACGAGAACAAACTAGGAATGTATTTTCTCAACAATGTAGGGAGATTATTCGTAAGTGATCTTATTTGATTCACCCTTATGGGATTTCCTTTTTTTGTTGGTAGATTAGTTTTTATCGACCCTATCAAGTTTTTCATTATCTTAGGACTATTTATCATAATATAGGATGAGAAATATCTGTATTGTATTATTCATAATACACTAATTTGTGTGAGTATACCTATATATAAATATAGCTTTTTATAAGTATATTAAAAAAGGTACTACAATTGTAAAAGAATTGTATGTAAGTGTTATAACAGTTTTTACTCCTCTCAATTTTGATAGATTTTATCAATCAAGAATATTTTTATAGAATTATCAAAAACATTCATGTTTGAAAAAATTATTTTTATGTGTTGGATTTTATCAAAATGTGTAATATTATTACCAATTGAAAATTTTATTAATGTATATTTTGATGGAATATGTGAAAATATTTATTTACCTTGTTTTAATAAACAGTAAGAATGCACTGTTAATTTTATATATATTTCATATATAATTAATAATGTAATATTAATGGTATTTATTCCTTATTCCATAATTTTACTTTCTGGAATTTTATGATTTTCTTATTCCAGGTAAGAGAAAATGTTAGATAACAACTCGAAAATTGTGGAACTACTTGATTAGAGGGATAAAAGAATTATGGGTGACTAGTTGAGCATGTGATCCAATTTTCACATATAGTTATTAGGAAGATGTATTGATGGTGTTGTAGATTAATTTTTTTTATCTACCATCTTGGGACTAGAAACTGTTTATTTTGGTTATCTATGTTTGTATGGATTTTCATTTCACTTTTCTTCTATTTTTATTTGTAATTTTTTTGTAAAAACAATTCCTTTGTCATTGTTTCTAATACCCCGGATTTTTTCCCAACATGAGGTTAACTATAACTCCCATTTCTTAAATGAATTATTGATTCAGGGATGGATTACTATGTAATATTCGATCAATTAATTATAGGAGAAGTTCATATATTTAAAACATTACTATATTTTTATTTATTATTGTTCCCTATTTTTTGTTCAAATTATGTATCTAAATCCACTATAAACATTTAATTTATGTTTTTTATATAAATTATATATTTAATTTAATGGGTATTATCACTTATATCGATTATGTCACATTTGGATGGTTATAGATATTATTCCACATTTTATTGGTTTCATTATTTTAAATCAATTAATTTCATGTGCATTGTAGTCTAAAGTATGGAAAACCTATGATAAAATTTATAGATATTTTCTAGTTAATAATAATTATTATAATTTTAGTGTTTAATTATTCCTCACTGTGTATTCATGATATAGATGAATTGGTTGTAATTCCTTGGATATTGGTGGCACCCTTTAGGTATAGTGGATAGTTGAGTTATGGGTCATGTTAGGTTTGAAAGATCCAATTATGTCATAAAATCTACAATTTCATGAATAAAATGCTTCAAAAATTCGTTGATTTGTAAATTTAACACCCCATGATTCCATAGTACACTTCTCATTCAATAATACAATAGCTTGCATTGTATACAACTTCAAGTTATAACACACCATGATCAACCAAACTAACAATCATGAACAGTATTACCATATTTTTAGAGTTTTATTAATTTTATGATTCAAATTTAACTTCATTTTACGATTCTAAAATATCATAATTAGCTTTGGGTTAATTTTTGGGACTTTTCGGATAACTCTCATATTTTGATGAATATTAAAAAGTACTAAATTTTAATTAAAAACATCTTTTTAATAAAAAAAATTTATAGTAATAAATGATAAATTTGATTTGTTTTAAAGAATAATTATATTATATTTTTTTCTTTTAATATAATTTTGATCATTGGATGTAATTTTACTTTTTAATTGTACATAAATACATGGAAATATTTTGATAGTTTTTACTTCATAAAAAACAGCTTTTTGGTTCTGACAATGAGAATTAATGTTAAATTTATTTTTTAAACTTCTATATTTAGAATATGGAAAAATTTATTCAATATTTGGAATCAGGAGGTCAAAATTGTGTAAATAGGTAACTTTTATTTTTAGAAAATATGAATACTTACTTTTGTAAATACTTTATTTACCATGGTTAAAGGGTAAATCTAGTAAATAAGTATAAAAAATAATATTATAATAATATTAAATAACCCTAAAATTTCTCATATTTTTATAGGTTGATATGTGTCGGAGCATGGTCATACTGGGGTCAATTTTGGGACCCCATAGAGCCAGTTGAAAGTGATAATGACACTTTATATTAATTGATTTAATGTAAAGACAAAATGACACAAACATATATCATTGAGTAAAATAATTTTTACAAGGGGTTATGTAAGTTATCATTTCGATGATAAATATTCATTTTAAAGCTAAAATGACTTCAAACATCCTGGTGCTGTTTTATAATTTTTAGACATCATATAAATAATGTTATTTATGACACAATAATTATGTAGTGATTTCATTAAAGAATGATTTAGATAAATGAGATTATAAAAATTAAAACAATAACCCAAACCTATGGAATTATTATTGGATAATTTTATTTCAAACATGAGTCATCATATATTTTAATTTAATGAGTTTTGAACCTTTAGAAACCAGAAATCAATATATAATAAAATAATGTTTTCAAACATTCCAAAAGAGCCCCTCCTCCCCCTTATAAAAATCCCTTTTCTCTAACCCATTTCTCACACCTCTCAAGACCTTTGTCTCTTCAAACCTCTACCAAATTAAGCTCCCTAAATCCCTCTCTTCCTCTTATAACCCTTACCTTAGTAAAAAGGCACTACAATGAAGCATTTTGGTTCAAACCAAATATAGTTACCTGATTTAAGGGTATCATCTC
The DNA here is from genome assembly GCA_963277665.1 of Viscum album. Lineage (NCBI taxonomy): Eukaryota > Viridiplantae > Streptophyta > Magnoliopsida > Santalales > Viscaceae > Viscum > Viscum album. The sequence continues at coordinate 1,218,404,350 of OY728131.1, read as the reverse complement.
CTATTAAGTTCTTTTCTTTTATTTTACTTCTCCAACCCCCTAAACTCCATTCATTACATTCTATTGTGACAACACTGATATACTAAATATACCACGTTTTTGTTATGAGAATTATTTTATCTACAATTACATAAACATCCATTTAATATGTATAGAACATAATGTTTCTGTGGATGGTGAACTACTGCCCCATGAAACGATTATTGTTCAATCTTCTACTACCACCCCTTATAGGGGAAATTATGATAGACCTATAATTATATATTACATTTATGATATTTATACTATCTATAATATTTTTTAATTATCTTTTATAGTATACCTATATAATTTTCATGTTGTATATATACGATAATTTCATTTTAGGAACTGCGGACTACTGCCCCCTGAAAGTGATATGACTCGTTCATACCATACATGGAATGTATAAAGGATGGTGTTAATAAACATATGTAATGTATATAAAATATTATATTATAATGGAATAATAATATAGTTATGTATCATTTGATACGCTTTGCTTTTAAAATAAAAATAAAGAAATGGAAGTAGCATTCGTGCGTTTGTATGGATTACCGTCTCCACAAACGCGATGAGATTAATTCCCCATCATAAGCTTTCATGAATAATTTTCATTTGATTATTAAAAATAATATTTATAAACATTATATCATTATTTATATGAATCAAATACATAAAAGCCATAACAAACATGACTTAGGTAACAAAACATATAAATGAAAATGAACCAGTTAACACCCGAAACAATGATACTACTAAAATATTATTAACAAAAAAATATTAGAATATTATATATAATATCATATATATGGATGTTGTTCTTGTATAATTTAATAATAATGATTTAACTATTATACAAGAGTTTAACGTACCCTCGAAAAAGGAAAAGTACAAGGTAAGGGTTAGTTTCACTATCACTATATTATTTGAGGATGTTTTTACTTAAGCATCTACTCAGACCTCGTTATTAACCACATATGTTATTCTTAAAAATGTATTACAAATATTTTTTTTATTATTTACCAGACTATGTATTAAATTCATTTATATCCTTGTTTTATTTTTATATAAAATGGTTTGAAAAGAATCTTTCTATCGTATTCCAAACAAGGTACTTTATGACCATTTCGACAAATTAAGGTAAGAATGTTTTTTTAACTTATATGGCGGGTGTGGCTATTATTCACCATTATAACACCTTTGAAGCTTCCCTTAAAATCATATATGAATATTTTTAAAATAATTTTTTTTTATGATTTCAAAATAGAAAGAGATATTCCTCCCAAATAATTTTTATTTCATCTATGTGAAATTCCTTTAATAGATTTTATAACTGTTTTAAGTTGATTTTTTATGATACAAATATTCCATATTGTTTTGAAGGCTTCGTGATATGTTTGAATGTGGATGTGATATTTTTATTCCATTCATGGTTTATGGTTGACATATTAATGGTTCGTATGATAGTTTTAATAATAATGTTTATCTTATGTTTCACCTTTTTCATATGTAGAAATCATTGGACATAGTAAGTGATGGGTGGAGCCTGTTATATCTCCTCGTTGCATCAGTAAGTATCATGAGACAAACTAGTGTCTGGGCATAAGGCCTTGACTAGATCTTATTTGTAATCTTGGAATGAGGTCTTGACTATGTGATTATGATGACCGATATTATGCTTTCCATCATTATGAAATTTTCTATTGATATTACATGTGATTATTTGACTAGTAGAATATCCATATGAATAAGTAAACTGAATTATTTGATTTATCATTTCCATATTATGCTGAATTTTATGGTCCAAAGGCTTTTTTTGTTTTATATATATTCTTAAATGTTTATGCTTATTTATGAAGTTTCTGCTATATTCTTATCCCTACTGGGCATCTAAGATCACCCCTTTCTATGTAATATTTTTTTCTAGGATGTATAAAAGTGTTTTATGATTAACATGTAGGGATAGGAAAAGGATATGAGTGTGTTCAAGGGGGACACAATGTGGTTTTTTCTTTATTTCATTATGTAATGTATAACATAGGTATGTATCTATTACTTCTAAGGCTACTAAACTGATCGGTCTTTCAAGACATGATTCCTTGTATCATGATAATGTTATGTAATAATGAATTGACTCTAGGTAACTAGTATTGGGGAATTATTGTTAGTATCTGAGGGAGTTTAGTACAAACCATGGAAACTATATTTAGATAAACTCTGATTAGAGCACATTACCCTAAGATAGGCTTTGAGGATTCGTATAGATAAAATTCCTAGAATTTTTGTAATTATAGATTTTGCATATTTTCCAAGAAATGCATCAATTTATAGATATGAGCAAGTTGGAGTGGCATTGGAACAGATGTTCTTACGAGTGAAAACACAGACCATGAGTTTCGGGCATGACTTGGGGTATCATGGTACATAACAACGACCCTTACTGCACTCTTGGATATGACACATCCAGTGGATATGCTAAGGATAACTCACAATTTATCTCTATTCCATTATAAATGATTTATGAGTATATACCTCCTCAAATAAATTTTTTTTTCTGATTATGGATTATATCCATAAACTATTCAATTTAGACTAAGTTTTTTACAATTTTGGAATTATGTATTTCGATTCATACACTAATTTAGTGTATGACATTTTTTAGAAACGGTGCCTAATGGAAGGAATGGGAACTGTATCAATGCACATAATCTAAGTTGGTATTTCCTTCCTACTCAAGATAATTATAGTTGAGTTGGTGATGAAACTGGAACTGATTAGCTTATCACCATACTAGGAAACTCACTCGGGTTAGGATTAATAACCTTACCCTTATGGAGCACCCTAATCCACAATGTGGGAGATCAATTCCAGACCAATTCATGAGGAAACAACCACCAACATTCATTGGGAAAATAAATCCATTTGTATCTGAGAAACATATAAGTCCCCTATAGAAAATATTTCATGCATTGGGGAGTAGTGAAAGGGAAAAAGTTTTCATGGATATTTATCACCTCACTAAATATGTAGGTCAATGGTGGTCATTGATTCAAAAAAAAAAGGAGGATGAAGAGGTATCCAGTATAGAATAGAGGGAGTTTAAAGAGTTATTCTTTGAAAAATACATTACTCAGGACCGTCGAGCAGATATAGAAAGGTAATTTCTCATTCTAAGGTAAAAGGAGGATGAAAATATCGCCAAGTGTGAGGCTAACTTTACAAGGTTATCAAGGCATGCCACAGATTATATATGTTACCCAATGAGTATGATTAATTGATTCTTTTATGGGTTAAACCTATTTCTCCATCTATTATAAGTCTCAAAATCCTTCTCATCATACCAAGATATTATCTCATGTTCTATCAACACAAAAAATTAATTCCCTATGTCTTACGAATTTAAAGAAAATCAGGAGAAAAAGGGATATATTGAACACTCTAGAAAAGGAAATAAGGGAATAGGGAAGAAGGGAAGAGTTGAATTTACAACCTTTGAATATTATGGAAGGAATCACCCTGGTACCTGTAAAAAAGGAAAAGGAGTATGCAACAAATGTGTATATAAGTTCCCTCTAGCTGGTGATTGTAAGGGGAATAAATAATCTACCAATGTTCAATGCTACAATTGCAGGGAGATGGGAAATTATGAATATGAGTGTCCCAAGCACCAAGGAAATGTACCATAGAAAAGGTCATTGGAGAAAGGCCAAGCTTATGTGATCACTACTACTGAGGTTGAAGCTCTGAATGAAGTGGGTTAGGTAATTTAATGGGATTATCAAATTTAGACAATGCTTTATTATATTCTCGATCATCGCATTATATCATATATTCCCAGTTTTCCAAGAAAATTAGATATTTTCAATTTAACGTAACAAGGGAGTTTTCAGTCAAAACTCTTAAGGTATGCATCATTGCAACAATGTTTTGTAAATAAATATCCATTAGGGTATATAAATGTTATTTATCCGCCGATCTCATCCTCATACCCATGATTGAATTTGATATAATCCGTGACATGGATTGTCTTTTAGACCATGATACGAAAATATATTATTTGAAGAAGTAGGTTACAATTTTCGATGATGATAAAGAGTACCTTATCATTAGAGTAGAAACGTTACCATCCAATTCTTATCTAGATCCACCCCTAGTAGCTATAGTAAATTCAATTATTGGGGAGGCATAGAATGAAGTAACTGTGGGTGATGAATGAAATGATCAAATATAGGATGTACATATTTTAGAAGAATATGTTGATGTGTTTTCAGAGGATTTACCAGGATATCCTTTAGAACGTGAAATTGTGTTTTCTATTGACATAATTTTTGGTTCAAGGACCATATAAAATACCCCTTATAGAAGGGCCACTATGGAATTAGTGGAATTAATGAAACAACTAGTGGAATTTTTAAACAAGGGATTTATTCGACCTATTGTTTCTCCATGGGGAGCCACTGTCATTTTTGTAAAGATGAAAGATGGATCTATGAAGTTTTGTATTGACTAAAGGGAGATTAATGTTATAACAATAAAGAACAAGTATCCCCTACCTCACATTGAATATTTATTTGAACCAGGTATGGACATTATGAGTTTACAGTAAGGTCTTTTGGGCTGACTTGTTCACCCTATGTCTTCATGGATCTAATGAAAAATGTTTTAAAGGAACATCTTGATGAATTTTTAGTGATATTTATTGATGATATAATGGTATACTCGAAAAGCTACAAGGATCATAAAAATTACTTGTGCACTATTCTGAAAACTCTTAGAAGAAACAAATTATATGTGAAGTTTAGCAAGGGTGAATTCTGGTTTCATGATATTTCCTTTCATTTCAAAGTTATATCTAAGTATGAAATCTCTGTTGATACTTCAATGATAAGAGCAATCCATGAATGGCCAACACCAATGAGTATAAATAAGGTACAATGTTTTATTGGTTTAACAAGTTATTATAGGCATTTTCTCCAGAATTTTGCCTGATTGGCTAACCCATTAACCAAGCTCACATGTAAACTAGTTTAATTTAATTGGACAAAATATTTTGATGAATGTTTTCAATAACTGAAGATAATATTAGTCAATTATTCAATATTGACTCTACCATTGGGGAATGATGGGTTTTTTATTTATAGTGATGCTACAAAGAAAGGATGTTGTTGTGTCCTTATGGGGAATGATAGAGTTATTTCATATACATCACGATAGCTAAAAATTCATGAACAAAACTATCCTACTCATTATATTGAGTTCGCAGTTTTAATCAATTCTTTGAAGATATAAAGACAATATATCTATCGTAAAAAATGCGAGATATATACCAATCACATGAGTTTGAAATATATTTTCTCACTAAAAGAATGCAACATGAGGGAAATGAGATGGCTCGAACTACTCCAGTATTATGATTTCACTATAAACTACCACTCGAGAATCTGAAATATGGTGGAAGATGCATTGAGCATAAAGGATCATGGTGTTTTGAAAAAAATAAGAGTTGAAAGGGATCCAATGTTCATGGATCTAGTAAAATGGATATGGGAATAATCATGGAAGTTGAAACATTGAAATGTTTTCAAATGGTTTCTAAACCCTCTTTTCTAGAAAGGATAAAAATTTCTCAAGGAGATGATGAGGAATTTCAAATGAAAATTAATGCTTTGAATGATGGGGGATTGATCGACAACGTATATGAAAATGATATTTTTCAATTTGGGAAGACACTTTGTGTTCTTGACATTCTTGATCTATAAAAGGTATTGTTGGATGATTCTCATTGCTCTAATTTCTCTATCCACCCTGGTAGAACAAAAATTTATCGAGATTTGAAGGAAAAATTTAGTGGGATATTGTTGAATATGGGTCAAGATGTTATGTTTTTTAATAAGTGTAATATGGAAGGCAATATCCTGGAAGAGTCACAAAACCATTTCCAATAATTGATTGAAAATGGAATGATATTACAATGGGATTTTTCATGGGGATACCAAATTCTATTAGAAGGAATGATATAATATGGGTTATTTTTGATCGTCTTACCAAGTATTTACATTTTCTTACTATAAGAGAATATTTACCACTTGAACGTTTAGAAAAACTATATATTAATGATGTTTTAAGACTAAATGGTGTACCCCTATTGATTGTTTTGGATTGTTATCCCCATTTGACATCAAGGTTCTAGAAAAATAATTAGGAAGACCTAGATACCAAACTTCGTTTGAGCACAGCCTACCACCCTGAAACTGGTAAAAAATCTAAATGTCGTATTAAAACCTTAGAATACATGTTGAGATATTGTTCACATGACTTTCAAGGTTTTTGGGATCAATATTTACCTCTGGTAGAATTTTCTTATAATAATATCTTTTATTCAAGTATTCGGATGGCACCATATGAAGCGTTATATGGAAAGAGACTCCACACACCAACTTTTTGGGATGTTGTTGGTGAAAAAAAACTTGTAGGCCCAGAACTTGTTGAGGAAACAATGGAAAATGAGATGATTATCCAAACCCACATCAAAGCTGCTCAAAGTAGGCAAAAGAACTATGTTGCTTAATGAAGGAATGGTTTGGAATTAAAAGTAGGAGATCGTATTTTCTTGAAGGTATCTCTATGGAAGGGTGTTATAAAATTCGTTAAGAAAGGAAAATTAAGTCCCAGGTACATTAGACCTTTCAAAATTCTTGAATAAAATGGAGTTGTATCTTACTATTCAGCAATGCCTCCAAGTCTCTCCAAAGTTCATTATGTGTTCTATGTGTAACTGTTGAGAAAATAAATGCCTGACCCAATGCATGTACTCATAATTGAAGAAATAGAACTGGAACCTGATATATCTTATTGTGAAGATCCTATCTGAATTATTGATACTAGATAACAAGTGTTGTGAAACTGGACGACTAGTTTGGGGAAAGATCTATGGTGATGTCATAAGATGGAAGAGGCAATGTGGGATCCTAAGAAACTTGTGATGAAGATCCACCCAAATATTTTTATGTAGTATTATTCTATAAATATCTAGGATAAAATTATTTGAAGTAGGGAAGAATGTAACATCCCACATTTCCACGGTACGCTTCTCATTGAATAATAAAATATCTTGTGTAGTATGCAACTTCGATTTTTTACACACCACGACCAATCAAACTAGTTGTTATGAAGAGTATTACCCAATTTTTGAAATTTTATAAATTTTATTATTCAAACTGAAATTCATTTATGGATTCGGAATATGAAAATTATCACAGGGTGAAATTTTGGGACTTTTCGGAAAACTTTCATATTGTGATGAATAGTGAAAAATACTAAATATTAATTAAAAATAAATATTTTAATAAATATAATTTATAGAGTAAAATTGTACATTTGAGTGTTTTTAAAGAATAATTAGATTATATTTTATCATTCAATATAATATAGATAATTGGATGTAATTTCTCATTTAAATTGTATATAAACACAAGTCAATCTTTTGATAGTTTTTACTTCTTTAAATCCCACTTTTCAGTTTTGACATTGGGAATTAATTTTAAATTAATTTCTGAAACTTCTTTGTTTTGAATTAAGGAAAATCGATTCCATATTTTTAATTAGGATGTTCAAATTGTGTAAATAGGTTACTTTTATTTTTAGACATTATGAATAATTACTTTGGTATATACTTTATTTACCATGGTTATAGGGTAAATCCGGTAAATATGGGTAAAAAATATTTTATAATAATAATAAATTACCCTAACATGTGTCCTATTCTTATTGGTTGATACATTTCCGACCATGGGCATCCTTGGGTTGATTTTGGGACCCCATTGAGCCACATGAGAGTGATAACGACACTTTATATTAATCAATTTAAAGTAAATACAAAATTGAAAAGACATATATCTTTTAGTAATATAATTTTTACAAGGGAATATATAAGTTATAATTTCAACTATAAATATTCATATTAATGATAAAAATATATCCTACATCATGGTATTTTTATATAATTTTAGACATAAAATAAATAAAATTATTTATGACACAATAATGATGTAGTGTTAACTTTATTAAATAATGATTTAAATAAATGAGATTATAAAAATTAAAACAAATATCCAAAACATATGAAATTATCATTAGATGATTTTATTTAGAACATTAGTTATCAAATCATTGACTTTAATGAGTTTTTGACCTTCACAAACCAAAAATCATTGTATAATAAAATAATATTTGCAAACTATCCCAAAGAGGCCCTCCCCTTTATAAAATCCCTCACATATAACCCATTTCTCATTTCTCTCAAACTCATTAGCTTTTCCAAACACTACACAATTAAGATTTATACATCCCTATATTACTCATAAGAGCATTACCGTAGGCATATGTCACTTCATGGAAGCCTTTTGGTTCAAACAAATCGGTGTTAACCAATTTAATGTTACATATCCTCTTAAATTCTTTTCTTTTATTTAACTTCCCCATCCCCCTAAACTCTCGTTAATAATTTATTTTATAAAAACACTAGTGTCCTCAATAAACTATGTTTTTGTTTTTAGAATTATTTTAACTACACTTACACACACCTCCATTTATTGGTCATAGAACGCAATGTTTTTTTTGGATGGTGAACTACAGCCTCACGAAACGATGATTGTTTAATCTTCTACTACCACCTCTTATGGTGGCCATAATGATGGAACTACAATTATATATGATATTTATTTTATTTATTTTATCTAAAATATTTTCTAATTATCTTATATATATTACCTATATTCTTTTCATGTTGTATATATAAGATAATTTAATCTGAGAAAGTGCGGACTACCACCCCTCAAATTGATATGACTTGTTCATACCATACAAGGAAGGTATAAAGGATGGTTTTAATGAACATAAGTACCTTATATAATATATTATATTATACTATAATAATAATATGCCTATGTATAATATGTACTTATTTCCTTTTAAAATAAAAAAAATGAAATTGATGTAGCGTTCATGTGTACGTACGGATTACTGTATCCATGAACGCGATGAGATTCATTCCCCATCATAATCATTCAAGAATAACATTCATTTTATTTTTGAAAATATTATTTAAGAGCATTATATAATTTGGGATATGAATCTAATACATCATATACATAACAAATATGACCTACAAAACAAAACATATAAAGGAAAACGAATCAGTTAACATCCGAAACAATGATACTACTAAAATATTTTTAACAATGCAATATTAGAAGATCATATACGATATTATATTTATATATTTTGTTTTTTTATAATTTAATAACAATTATTTAAATATTATATAAAAGATTAAATCACCCTCAACCAAGGAAAAGTAAAATATAAAGGTAAATTTCACAATCTCTTTATTATCTAAGATTATTTTTACATAAGTATCTACTAGAACCTCTTTATCATCCACATTTGTTTATCTTTAAAATGTATTTCAAAAAAAATTACTATTTACTAAACTATGGGTTAAATTCATTCATAGCCTTGTTCGATTTTTTATAAAATGGCTTGAAAGGAATCTTTCTGTCATTTTCCAAAAAAGGTACTTTATGACCTTTTCTAAAAATTAAGGTAAGAATATTTTTTAACTTATATGGCAGGTGCGACTATTATCACCCATTATAACAAATTTTAAGCTTCTTGTACAAGCTTATATAAATAATTTCCAAATAATTTTTTTTATAATTAATTGAATTTTAAATGATTTCCAAATAGAAAGATATTTTCCTCTCGAATAATTTTGATTTCATCAATGTCAAAATCATTTGATGGATTTTATAATTATTTGATTTTGATTTATTATGATAAAAATATTTAATATTGTATTGAAGGTTTTGTGATATGTTTGACTGTGTATGTGTTATTTTTATACCGATAATGGTTTATAGATTACATAATAAAATTTCATATTCTAGTTTTAATACGAATTTTTATGTTATGTTTCAAACTTTTCATATGAGGAACACAGTGGACCTAGTGAGTGACGGGTGTAGCCAGCTATACCTCCTTGATGCATCAGTAGTTATAATGAGACAAACTAGTGTCTTGGAACAATTCCTTGACAAAATCATATATTTAGTCTTGGCATGAGGCCTTGACTATGTGATTATGATGTTCGGTATTATGCATTACATCATTATGAAATTCGTTATTGATATCACATGGGATTATTCGATACGTAGAATATCCATGGGAATAAGTAAATGACATTATTTGATTTCTCTTTTCCATATCATGGTGAAGTTAAAGTTTAAAAGGATTTTGTTTTAGTTTTATACATTCCCATAAATGTATAGGCTTATTAATGAAGTTTCTGCTATATTGTTATCCTTATTGAGCATCTGAGCTCACCCCTTTCTATGTTTTATTTTTTCCAGGATGTGAAGATGTATTTTATGATTAACCTACAAGGACAACCCAAGGATATGAGTGTGTTCAAGGAGGACACGGTGTTGTTTTTTTTCTTTATTTCATGATTTAATGTAAAACTTATGTATGTATCTATTACTTCCATGGAAACTAAACTAATCGGTCTTTCTAGACATGATTTGTTGCATCATGCCAATGTTATGTAATAATGCACCGACTCTGGGTAACGAGGGTCGGGGAATTACAATACATCTTTTTATTAATTTAAAAAACCTCACATAAATGAGATAATTATAGATGAACAATAATAATTGATTGAAGATAACATATATAATTATAAAAAATTTGGTGAAAAGGATGATGATCATGAATCCGACCTCATCAACGGTCAATCTAATATATCCATTGATAATGACATTATTATTTAAATTCTAAAAATTAACTTTAGAAGCTACAAAATATTATTCAATGTAAAAATATCATTGTGAATCTAGAATATTTTCCTCATTCTAGAATAAAAATTCAGGATTGGTAATCGAATAGATATCATTTCCCATGTTGAACCATAATCATTTAGAGAGGCTATTGAGCACAATGAGTGAATAAATATTATGAAATGATGGATTTATCATATTGAGAATAATAACACCTAGAATATTTTTTGTAGACTAAAAACAAAAAAATATTATAATAACCATTTGGGCGGTCATAATAACTCTACAAATATGGTGAAATTTTAAGGGTTAATGCAAAAATAGTATAGAGAGGTTAATTTTAGTTAAAATGTGTAGAATTAGAATGAAATATTTATATGTTCCAAAATTTTTTAATTTCAGTATTATGTTTCCTATAGGAGCTCAAAAACAAAAACATTTTTAATATTTTTTGATTTAAAGTCTGAATTCTAAAATGGTGGCCTTAAAGAAGAAGTATTTATTGATTTACATATTGGTTTTATTTAACATGGTCTTTGAAAAGTGGTTTTTCCTTGAAAACCATCTATAAAGAGTAATAATCTCCTAGATCATGGTACCTTGATCATGATTGTTTCATAATGAAATTATACTTTTATAATTAATATGATATGATATATTAATATTAGAATTATATAGAAATAATAAGTCCAATTTTCATTTAATATGTTGAATAAATAAAATTTTCATGTTACATGGTTTATACCTTTTGGGAAGTTTGCTTGAAAATGTATATTTAATTTTAGATTTCAATTTTTATATATATTAATTTTTTCCAAGGAATAACATTTTCACAAAAATAAAAATATATCATCCTATATAAAGATAAATAATCTATTGAATTTCTAAATAAGTTTTTCATAAAATTATTAAAGGTAGTATCTACACTCATGACAATTAGTGCTAAGTAGCACAAATATTCAATTTGAAGAAATGTGAATCAAAGAACCTCATAATGTTTATAGGAATATTTTTTTATCTAATATCATACAAACGAAATCTTGTTTTTTGTAGAAACATTATTTTCTTGGTATCAATGGGATCCAAAGTAATAACACTTGTTATCATCTAAATGTTTTTTGGTTTATTCTACGAACATTGAGATATGATATTATATTCAAAATAAGTGATTAACTAAATTTACCATGTTTCTCTAATTATTATTATGATAGACATTTAAATATAGGAACTCAATTTCTTGAGGATCATTATTTATAGTAGGAATTTGTGAAAGTAAGAATAACAAACATTTTTTGGATTTTAGTATACTTAAAGGATATTATATTGTGGCCCCTCATTACTCTACCAAAATATTGTCGATATAATTATTACAGTAAAACTATAAAGATAATATAGTAATACTATTGACAATGACATATGATAATCAATGATGTGTTGGCCATTTTATTAATATAGTTCAATACTATTCATCCGTAATAATTTATATCAAATATCATTTCATCATTGAAAAACATTCTATGGAATTTTTTATGCTGAAATACATTTCAAAAAAATTAATATTGAATATATGTGAAAGAAATTTATTTCAAGGGATATATTTGAATATTTGAGGCTAAAAATTAGATTTTTTCATTCCCCTATTACTTATGGAAGATATATAAACCCATTCTATCATTTGGACTCATTTTTATATGGTTGGGATAATTACAAAACTAATTTTAGGGAAATGTAGTTTAAATGACTTCTTATGTTGTGAATCTAAAGATTTTTCTTATATAAAAAGTGGAGATATGTTATGTGATTTTATAGTTTTATTGGGAAAGAATCAAAATATATTTTATATGATTTTCTTTTCACCAAGGGATAAAAATTTCTCAATAAAATGTTGGTCTTCCCATTGTGTGACTTTAGGACTTTTTTTTCTAAAATATGTGATTTGCTATTATTTTCTGTATGTCCTTTCGAATGAATTGAAATCCCATGAGAAAACATGATGAAAAACAGGGGATATTGATTTTTTGTGGTGATGTTTTATAAAATTTGAGAAAAAATTATATGATATTGAGAGGTTGTCTGCGGTGTTCATATTGAATTTAAATTCATTTGAGATGGTTCGTAATTAAATAATATTCACAAAAAATATTGAAAGAGAATATTATTATATTTGAAGAAGTCTAGTTTATAAAATATATGTTTGAATAGAACCAAGGAATTGTAAATGGTTTGGATAACATTATGATGTGAAATATTTTCATTGGATGATAAGTAAGAATAATTATGTCTAAAATTAAGGTAAATATATAAATGTGAAACAATATATATTTATATCCATAATACATGATACATATGTTTCATATTTTCATATATGTGTAGTAAAATGAAACTATGTAATGAATAATATATTGGTTTGTAATATATTTTTTTTATGGATGAAAGTAATAATAAAAATAAGACAAAGGCATGTTATAACTATGATATGTCATATTTATTTTATCATATTTAACATATTTTCCATGAATGAGACCAAAATATAGAAAATGGAAATACAATATATGACACCTAAGAGTTAACATCTATATTTTAAGGTCTATTAGTTAAAGAAAATATATTAAGGAAAAAATCATGCATAATACATAAGAATAGAAACAATTATTAAAGGGTCTCTAACAATAAATTTGATAATGGGTTGGGAGAATATGTGTGATAATACTCAATTAAATTATATACATATTGATATATCATTTTAGAAAAATTGGTGATATTGAAGATATTTTTGTAGAAATATCTGGAAGCCATGTTACTCAATGTTGCACCAGACCCTTAAAGAATTAAACATCACAATAATTCAAAGGTACATTTAAATTCAAGAATAATTTTTTTAAGATTAGGGGTTTTAATTTGTAATGGCGTATAACACACCATGATGTAGTACAAGAATAAAAATAAAGAGGTGGATAGTTTTATAAACTAGTATATAGTGACATCATGGGATATAAATTTCTCTTATAGAGACCCAAACATTATATAATAAATACTAAATATTATTATCAAAAAATATCATTACAAATCAATATGATTTATTAAATAATATTAATAGATAATTATATTCCAATATATATATATATATAAATTTTATATAAATGACCAACATCAATTCCCATTATGTTTATCCAAACTTGTACCCATCTTATTTATAAAATTCTTAAAACCATTCTTCATAACATAGGGAATGGAAAAATAATAATGGAATATCAAAGATTCTAATTAAATGATAACATAAAATTTATCAATCAATGATCATATTTGTGGAAAATATGAACATAAGGATATGAGAACATGAGTATTATAATATAAAATCTTATGCTTAAATTCATAGTTGATAATAAGAAAACCTGAAATAATGTATTATTAATATAAAAATAATATATAAGAGTATGGAATCATCAATAATCTGTAATGAGACATACAAACACATCATAAACATAATTCATAAATTTTGGGAATGCACATAGGAATAGAAAAATAGTTTCCTCATTCAAGGGTCACTAAAAATATTATCATAATGGATTGAGTTTATTTATTATTCTTTCATTTCCTTAGTCAACGTTAACTATCAAGACTATATTATTTGTAAAGGTCCTTTATTGAATTGATTTCACTCCAAATTCAAAACCTTATTATCTCATTAGATATCCAAAACTACTTAATGATTCTGAAGACTATATAATTCTATTCCCACTCGTCACGTAAATAAAACCATACTTATGTGTGACATAACATCATAGAATGTTCATAATATCATTAAATAATATCCCATGGAAAGGATAAATGTTTTGTAAACAATTCATCACTATAATCCTAAAACATAAAGGGAAAGAATAAATTTTTTCAATATTTGTTGAGACTTTTTTTAAATCCTAAGAAACATTTATGGATGTTATTAATGATGAATATAAATATAAAACACTAATAGAACATTTCATGATGATAATATTGTTTTCTTTTTTAAATTACTTATTCAAAATAAAAAAAATTACAAAATAATAGGGAAAAACTTCTATTAAAACATAAAAAAATCATATAAAACTAGCTTCAAATAAATTATTATTCATGGTAGTGGAGAAATTATTTCTTGTTGTGTACTTTTAACCTAAAATTCCTTTACTATTTTTAGTAAATAGTCAAAAGTACATCTTCAAAAAAATTAAAATAATATTCTATTACTTTTAATACAAATTAAAACATATATAAAAATAAATTTAATAAATATGTTGAAAATTTTAAAAATATTTTTGAATTTCTTTATTGAAAATATTGACATGTAAGAAAAGATTCACAACCGAACATATAAATAAATTCATGTTTCTTTAAATGTATTATATACCTATCATGAGTACATAAATAAAGGAAAAATATATTAAAACATTTAATTTATAAAAATAAAAATAATAATTAAAGGAATAACATTTTGGCGAGATAGATCATATAATTTTAATATTAGAGAATCTTAAGAATACACCTTATATGTAAAAATGAGATTGCATCATAAAACCATTACAAATTTGGTAACATTCGAATGAAATCTCCTTAGATCAAAATTAATTGAATCCTAAAATTAAATAACATTAATTAATAAGAATAAATGATATAAAATGTAAAATTTTCATTATTAACACTTCATAAATTCAAATAAGTGCATAACATCAAACATATCTCAATGAAATAGAATTTAGATGATAGAACCTTACCTTATATCTGAATTCATTAGAAAGAAATCTATCCTATTATTTAATAAGTTTATATTTATTATAATTAATAAATTAATAATATTCATACATATGGTAACACATATTAACTAATTATATAATTTAGACACGTTTTTGTTGACATCTCTCTATTAAAGTCATCTTTTTTTGAGTTAACTTCATTATTATTCAATTTTTTTATAGTTATGGTACTTCATCATTAATCATATTTAGTGAATACAAAATTGTTTAAAATTATATAAATAACACATATATTTATTATATAAATATTAAAAATTATTATATTATGTTTTTATGAACAATGAATCACATCACTCAATGGAGATAATAATCCGCATGTACACATGAGTGTTGTACGCCAATTTCAATGGATAGAAAAAGAAAGGTAATGGATAAATCACTTATATATAATTATTTTTATATCATAAATATAATATATTTTCATTATATATATTCTTTTTACCAACCACATAAAGTGTAAATTAAAATAAAATCGCATCGCTTCATTGAAGTTGTATTCTACATGTACGCATGAGTGGTGTTTTCATTTATAAATTTATAAGAAGATAATTTTTTATAATAGATATTATAATTATAGAATAATTATAATGTTAAAAATATCATATATAATAATTAAATACATAATTATAACTGTCCATTAATTATTGTTATTGGAATGTAATCATCTCTATGGGAAGGTGGAAATCGACATTTACGTTCGACCGATACATTCATTTCCCATAAGTTAGAAAATGGGTGAAAATTGGTTGGTATGTAATAAAAATGACATCTTAGTATATTTATAATACATTAATAATAATTCATTATGTATTCAATAGGATGATAGATGGTTTAATATGAACTTAAATTGAATTTGGTTCTTATGTTATATGCCTCTTCCTTAAGAGACCACCATTGGATTATATGTTATAACATGAAATATTTGTCTCAAGGGATTTAAAGAGACTTTAAGATGCCATAAAATATTTTAGGAGGTCTTTAAATAAAGCAGTTTTTGATATATATGAAAACAATTGTGTGAATAAGGGAGGAGAAGAGGAGTCTTTTCTACGTAATGGGAGGACTAAACATGGTATTTCTTAAAATATTTCAATGATATTAGGTATCTTACATGGTAATGTTTCTATAAATGACCATTGATTATAATTTATCATAATATAATTATTAAATAGCTTCAACCAATATATATTTTAATGGTGTTTTTGGTAACAATACCCATATCTCTTTGTTTAACACCTGATAAACCTATTATAACCTTAAAAATTGTGACAATACTTACTATTTTTTCTGTTCTATATGAAAAAAATTATGTTAAACCTGTTATATTAAATTAATTAATATGACAAAATAGGAAAACCAATTTAATATATGGAATTTCTATAATTTTTATAATTTATTTTCAAGGTGAAAAACTAGTAACAAAAACTGATTCCAGAAAAATCAATCTTCAAGAATAAAAAATATTTTATATAGATTTAATTCCTTGAAAAATAATTAATAATAAAATATATTATTTAATATATAGTCTATAAATCAAATTAAGTAAACTAACAAATATAAATTATTTTAATTTACTCAGAAAAAAATAAATTGAACACATAAAAACAATTTTTAGGAAAATGTGTTTTTAATCCTAAGAATAAACTAATATCAAAATCATGAATAATGATTGTTCATAAGTAATTGGTTAAATTATTTACAATTTAATGATAAATATATTATATTATGATAAAATTTGATAAAAAAATATGAATTTTATTGAAAACCCA
Organism: Viscum album; assembly: GCA_963277665.1. Taxonomy (NCBI): domain Eukaryota; kingdom Viridiplantae; phylum Streptophyta; class Magnoliopsida; order Santalales; family Viscaceae; genus Viscum; species Viscum album. Next base: position 1,218,386,938 of record OY728131.1, on the reverse strand, counting down.
TGTCATTAAATTTAAAATAGATATTTGTCACTATTCACTGAAAAATAATTCCTTTTAGAAATGTACAAAAAATCAACCATAGATTATATTTCAATTTAATTTATAATAATATAATCATTTATTCAAATAAAATTATATATTTTTTAAATTAATTATGATGTTTATACATAAAATTAATTAAAAATCATATACGAAGAAAACATTTATTTGAAGTAGTAAATGTCATTAATTAAAATAGAGTACCAATATATTATGAATTTATCAGCACATTTGGAATATTTTAAACCATTATAAATATTTTTCATAATATAATTATTAATAATGTTATCATTAAATTAAATGGTTATGTTATAAAGGGTTACTATATCATAGTTCATTAAGCTCATAGTTGTGTGTAAATAAATCAATCGAACACTTCAAATTTATTTGTAAAAAATATATTCTAAAATATAATGGTGTCAGATTCTCCTGCCAAATATATTTTTTTTCCATGAAATTTTTATCATGGAATTAAACTTTTTAGTAGTCAAAAATACCGATTTTAAAAACATACTTCATGAAAAAGAACAATAAAATTTCATTTAAAAGGCGAAGTGAGTGATATAATATTTACTGGAAATAACATATAATTATGTTATCTAATAAAGAGAACCTTAACAAGAAGTAAAAATATAGACATGGAGGAAAATTATAATATAAAAATAATAATATTTATTGATATAGAAAATGGTCTTGAGATTTTTAATGACAAAAACACAATAAATAAATGAGGGTTGAAAAAGCACAAGTCATCAGAAATAACTATAAAAAGCAAAATATTTTTTTATAGTGAATTCTCCTATATTTGTGGAATTATTTTCCTATATAATATTATAAAATATACTTAGTCAATTTACATAAATTCAATAATTAAACTCCATGATATTGTTTTATGATTTAATTAACTTCCACACGTTTTATCTACATTCTAATGATGACTGAATAGTAGTAATTCTACATTTTTTAAGAACTAATATTTAATTTTAGTAGATTATAATAACCATAAAATATATAAAATTAATTTATTTTCTACTAAATATTTATCGAGAACAATATGGTTATCATATGTTATCCACCATGGATAAATCCTCAGATAGTGGAATGATAAAATAACAGCTAATTTTTCAACAACATGAAATGTTGAACATAAACCATTAAATAAATATTTATCCTTAAAATACCTAAAAAAACATACTAAAAAATTTCATAAAAAATAATAGTAATAGAAGTGACAAAAGTTATAAAATGATGTAAAATTAAATCCCCAAACTACATAAATTATCTCTTAATATGGCATTAAAATTTGTGAATAATGTTATCACATATTATTTTAAAACGTCACAATATTTGTCCAAAATTAAATGAATAACCATTAATCATTAATGAAAAAAATATTATTCCAAAAGAATATTAAGTCTATCTTTACTAATTAATTAAAATAAAATACTACGGAATATATTCCATTAATTCAAACACGTAAAAAACATAAGGAAATTTAATATAAACCACATTGTCATCATATAAATTATCAAATTCAAGATCAGTAATACTATCTGATGCACTTTATCTACAAATATCTACAATTTATCCCAACTAAAAATTATAATCCTAACCTTAAAAAATATTAATGTTTATGTATCCCTATATTATTTGTTTTATAAAAATGTTACCTTATAGCTAAATCACCTTTAAAGCTTTTAAATACCACTTAATGAATTCTTATAAATCCTAAAATAATAACTAGATGGAAATATATTTAAAATATTCATGATTCCTATAACCTAAATATCATTAATGAAATTATTCTATAAAATTATTCTAAAATATCAATTCTAAATAACATAAATTACTCCATTTTAATAATTAAAATATTGTATTTCATTCTATAGTCTAGATGTTATCGTCTATTTAAGGTAATTAACTAAGATAATTTAAAAGTTCACCTCACATAAAGAGTTAAACTATAAATTTTGATTCGTGATATTATTTATTTCTATTCATTAAACTATAAAATTTTTCATGAAATTACTTTCTATTTGTCCATATTTTCCACACATAAACATCTTCTCTTTCCTTTGATACATTTCCTTGGATGAATCCTCAAACATTATTGATACATAGACTGATGAATTTTTTTATCCCTGATCATCATGAAATTCCATTCTTCTATTATTTGGTTCAATTAAAAACACATATATTTTTAGTTTGTTAATCATATAATGAGATATTAGGTTATTCAAATTTACAATATTTCACATTCCTTCTTCCATCTCATTTAGTTTGTCAGGAAAAAAATCATTTTATTTTCTATCTCATTCATCATTAATGAGGTTCCATTGGTTTTCAACCATTGACTAAAACAAAAAATTATAGAATGGTCATCAAAAATCAGAGGGGAAATAACCAAAAAATGAAAGTCAATTATAGGATTTAAATATATTGAATCATTATTTTATATTTAATACACATTAGGATTAACCTAGGTTATCCATAACCATTATCTATCCAAATATATCATAATCGTATATAAATAAAACATTGATTTAACAAAATAATTTCGCATAATATTTTCAAACTAGGTTTGTAGAAAGGCCCCATTAATTTTGGGCTAAAATGATGTCCAATATAAAATATATGGACTATATTCATGGTTATTTCCCCTATATACATCTATTACGAGACCATTGTTCACTTGAAGTATCCAAATACAGTTTTATTTTCTTAGGTAAGACACACTCCTTTATTTACCATGAGATAGGATATTTTTCTAAACATTAGATTACTATAATTTATTTAATAATGTTTTCTCATCATATTATCCAACTGTTACAACACCATTCTATAAAACAAACTATAACAACACAAACTATATATATATATATTCTATATTTTTAGTGAAATAATTGATTAAATATAAATATGATCATCACACTTGACCACAAAAAGATTAATATAGTTTCAAACATAGATGCATAGTATAAATTTAAATCAATGATATAAATCATTTCCCATATTGTTTTTCAAAACAATCTCCCTTCATAGACTTAACAAACATAAAACATTAATCCATAACCTAAAAATGGATAGAAAATTAATGGTGATCTTAGATTATTAGCGAGGTTAAGCATAAGATATATAGATAAATATTCATAATTGTTCATATGATAAACATACAGGTACGATAACATGAGTTTGGATACAGAAAATCAAACACAACAATTCGTAGATAGTAAACATGAAACATGAAATAAATTTTATCAGTCAACATAAATTAGAAATTGTAGTGTAGAATCAATAATAATAAATCATGATAGATGATAACATATCAGAAATATTAGAAATAAGATTTTTTTCAAGCATATATGCATATAAAATCATTTATATTGTTAATTATCACATCGATGACTACCATACTGGATTGGGTTCACTCCACATTCCATCATTTCCATAGTGAAGGTTAACTAAAAATACTATATTATTGAAAAACTTTCCTTACTAAATTGAGCTCAATCCCCATTATAGTCATCATTTCCTCATTAAATATACATTTTTATCCAATTTATTGGATGGATATTTAATTTTAGGCCCACACGTCACATAATAAAATCCATATAGATGTGTCCCAAAAGATTATAAAACATTGATCATATCATTAAACTATAGGCCACAAAAAGGTAATTGTTTTTATATAAATTTTACTATACTATTAATAATAGATATAAGGAAACAATAAATAAGGTACAATTGGATCATATCCCATTTAATCCATAATAAACATATAAGGATGTTGTTAAATATAAACATATATATAAAATATTACTAGAATAATTCATTAAGAAAATGATATTTTCATTTTCAAATCACTTATAAAATGATATAATTCATAAAATATTAGGGAAAATATTTTCTTTTAAAATTAAAAATTATACTTAAAATTTAATATTCTATGAGAATTGAATTTAGGTAGACAATAAAATCAATTCAAGTAGTGTACATAAAACAAACATTCATGTTACATTTTTTTTGTAAAAAGACAAAATTACATCATTCAAAAAAGGACAAGAATATAGCTTAAAATAATTTATATATAATATTAAGCAAAGTTAAAATGTCTTTAATATATCTCTGTAAAATATTATAAACACTAATTATAATATTGAAATGAAAATATGTAAAAGGAATAAAATATGATATCTTAAGAGAGAAATATATCTTATTTTCCTTAAAAGGATTATTAAAGTCAATTGAGTACTTAAAGAGTGAAAAGATACATTAAAAATATGATCTCAACATTTTAATAGATTTTAATAAATTTAATAAAATAATTATAAATATATAATGTAATTTTAACACGGTAAAATTTTAAGCATGAACATTTCTAAATAAAATGGGCTAGTAACCTAAAACCCTTACCATTTTGGAATCATTAAAATAAAATACCCTTGAATAAAAATATCTTAAACTGTAACTTTATTTACCATTAATTATTTAATATAGATGATATAATATTTAAAATTATTATTATATACACCTCATAATCATAAATAGAAACATAACATCAATCATATCTCAATGAAACAAAATCAAGATAAAGGACACTTACATTATATCTGACATGATTTGAATGTGCTTTAAAATCACATGTAATAAATTTAAATTTTTTATAATTCAATAATATAATTTAATAATACATATAATATCATATATGATCCCCCTATATTATATAAAAAAATTTATCTTCAATTCTCAATTAGAGTCATCATTTTATGTGTTAACTACACTGTTTTTCATTTATTTATTATTTTTTGGGTTAAGAACTTATCAATTAATCATACTTAATTAATAAATTTACTTTTAATATTTATATAAAAATCACATATATTCAGAAAGTAATATTTATAACAATTTATATTAAGTGGTGGTGGGAAATAGATCACATCACTATGTGGACATCATAATATTTATGTATTGACAAGTCTTGTTTCCAATTTTAGATGAAATGAAATGAAGAAAATTAAATGATAATTAAGAAATAAATTATTATTATTTTATAATAAATATAATATAATCTTCATTAAATATATCCATGTTATATTAAATATTAGATGAAAATGATAAACAAAATTCATTGCTTCGTGGTGGTTGAAGTCCACGCGTATGGATTACTGACATCATTTCATACTGATGGATCAGAAGGTAAGATGGTAGAAATGTTATTATAAATTAAAAAGATTAATTATGTTATAAATATATAATATAAACATTAAATCTATAACTACAACCACCAATGAATTTTGATGATGGTAAATGAATTGTATCTCTATGTAGAGGTGCTAATGCACAGGTATACTCAAGAAATACATTTATTTCCCATCATACAGAGAAAGTGTGGAAATGGGTTTTCTATAATCACAATAAATCATAAATATAGTTATGTTAGTTTATTAATCATGTTTTTATTTAAATTATAAGACTTGAACTTTTGGTCCGGATAGAAAAAATGAAGTTTTATAATGGATGTAAGTATTAATGGAATGATTTTTATGATGTCATGTCTATGATGAAAGGATAAAAATTTGTGAATAATTTAGAGATATAGGCTTAATATACATGGATATTACATTATATTAAATGAATATTCTATACATTAAATAATTTAATCCCAATGACCATAATAGTTTAATGTATTTGGAACATGAAAACAAAATCTTCTACCCTGGTGAAAGATCATCAACATATCCCATAAAGATCTCCACCATTAGTAATTGTACAAAAAACTATTATTCAGAAAATAAAGAAAGTAAATAGAAAAAGGCGGTGAGATCATATGCTTGGTAAAGGTAAATATGGTTGAAATGTAATCATAAACATGAATATAAGCGTATGATAATGTCATCATAACATTAGGATATCATACCCTACAAATCAATGAAAAAAACATGAGTTGTGGGATAAATCATTACAGTTCATAAAATATGAATCATAAATAAATAAACCCAATGAGCCATGTGATCATAAATAATACATAGGGTTTGTGTCATACATATATGAATTGAAACTTTTATGAAAAGGAAACCTACCAAGACCTTTATAACATATTAGGCTTTGGCTATGACCCATGTACATCCTTCAGGCTAGTTCTTGCAAATTTTGTACCTACATCCATTTATTATTAGGCTATAAACCATGTACCTTCTTATTTTAGGTCTAGGGATACTACCTATGTACCCTATTTCATTTAAGCTTGGGCTATAACCCGTGAAACATCTTGTTTTTAAAATTACACTACAACTCATATAACCTCTATCTTTTTGGGCTTGGGATACAACCCATATACCCTATTTATTTTTGGGGTGGGATATAATGTATATACCCTCTTTCTTTTTGGGCTTGGGATACAACCCGTACTCCCTCCTTCTTTTCAATCTTAGGATACAACCCATAAAACCTCATTATTTTTAGGCTTGGGATACAACTCGTGTACCCTTTGAGAACATATAAAACTTATCATTACCCAAGAATTGGTGGGAGATATAGTTCACCCCCAAATCATAGTAAAATAATTCGCACATGTGACTCTAGATAATAAAATATTCATCGTATCATGACCCATAAAAATACATATGACCTATAAACATAAAATCATAACTCATAAAATGAAAATGGTGCCATTAAAATTTCAACACATCATAACCTATTTAAAAGATATAGTTTTAATAACCATTTCATCTAAGAAAAACCCTAGAAATAGAAATGGATTTCATAACCATATAACCCATGAAAGAGCAACAGGTTTCATAAATACCATGACATTATCCATAACCCATCCATATAAAGTATATGAATGGAAACTTTAGATCATTTTGAAAAAATGATTGAGTAATAGAAATTAATTTCATGTTATATGGATAATATTTCTGAAATAACTTTAAAAAACTATTCTTGTGGAAAATATCCTTCCTTATTCCAAAAATTATTTTTATTATATAACTCAATTTAAAAATTGTTTTATTAAAATTATTCCATGAAAACATATAAAAAAGTCTTTAAATAAATATGTATTTTTTTCATTTAATGTTAATTTTGAAAAAAAAAATTCTTTATAAATATCCTTTTAAAATTTAAACGGAATATTTAAAAGAATGACAACAGGTAAATCCATACATGTCGTATGACGTAAAAAACATTCCTTTTTTACAGAAAAAATGTTAGATGGAATGTGTTATTTGAAAATCTAAAATAATATTCATTTTAAGATATTGTTTAATGGGAAAAATTGTAAAAATGGATTTTGAATGATATAGAATAATTTTATAATATTATTTCAAACCCTTTTTAGAAAACAATGATTTCAAACCAGAGGGAGGGTAATGTCTGGAATTCTCCAAAATAATTTTGTAACTATATTTTTTATAAAATTGTATACAAATGGTATTAAAACATGATTATATCATGGATAACCCAAGGAGAATAAATTTTAGTAATTTCATTGAGATATGGATCATCATTTTCCATCAAATTATGCATAAACATTTATAAACATGGAAAGCGATGAGATTGTTTCATTAAATAATTATAATATGGTAACATAGAACTGTACTATCCATATATGAAATTAATTTAAAAAAATCTTAAAATATCATTAATATATTAATATTGATGATATAACTTATAAAATGTAAGTATATACACCTCAAAGAAATATTTTTTGTGTATAACAAAACATGAGTTTTAAATAAGTCAAATTGAGACAAGTCTATTTTATCGATTTGGTATCAGTTGAATCATAAAACCCATGAATGAAGGATAATAAACTAGACATCTAAATCCACATAAATATTAGTATATAATACATTTAATAAAATCATGGGTAGTAAATACACAACAAAAAATGAAGGAGTGGCGAACAGAACATATATCACAAGGAAATTAAAAGTGAGATGAAATCCCCTTACCTTGTGTCTTCACTCTCATCGTACTCATTCAAACCATCAATATAAAAAATATAATGTTATTAGAAATATTTTACCAAACCATTTTGTTAAATATAATACCTTATATGGTTTCATTATAACCATATATTTCTTCCTTATTAACGATCCTATGTTAATGTTTCACTTCGTGTAATATTCAGTTTTTTAATCACATGTGTATTAATTTGTTATATCGCTTGTTATTAAAATTATATAATGATTCAGGAATTTAAATAATTATACAAATATAATTTATATACATTATATTCATATCATAATGATATATAGAATAATTAATTATGAAAGGGAATACACCATTCATGGATACGGTAAGCCATACGTACTCACGAAAGCTCATTCCATTTTTAATTGTTTAATTGAATGAAAGTATATAAATGAAATATCTATATATATATATATATATTTTTGTATCATGATTATATCATAAATATCATATAGGTTCATTAATTCCATCCTTAATACACTCTATGTGGTGTGTGAAAGAATTGCATCGCTTGGAGGGGGTGATAATCTGCACATCCTCAACAAGATTATCATAATAACACTAATTTGAACGTAAAGTGTTGTGTGTTCTAAAACAAATAAAGAAGTTTGAAGAAATAAAAATAATAATATTTTATATATAAATATATTTTCCATAATAATGGTCACCTGTATTGGTGGTAAATGAAAATAAAACAATCATCATTTCATGACTTAGTAATTCTCCATACACAGAAATAATATGATCAACATAAATTAAGTGGATCTGAGTGTAAGTTTAGGATAAATACATAAAAAATAAATATACTAGTATATTTATAATATTTTTCCATTCAATAAGGGAATAAAGACAGTGGAGGGGTGATGAAGGAAAATAATGGAAAGGAGTTGAGAGAAGATGATTCCTCTTAATTCAGAAACTCCTTTTGGTTTATGCCCAAAGGATTTTGTGGGGTGATTTCAAACCAAATGGATGCTTCAATGGTGAAAGATAGATTTTTGGGAATTTAATTGTTCATGTTTTGGCCAAACATAAATGGTTTGAGAGGTGTGAGGAATGGGTAGATGTGGTGGCCTTTTATAGGGAATGAAAAGTACTCACTTTGATTTTTTTTAAACAAGTTAGGTGTTCACAAATACATACATGAGAAAAGACAAAAAATAAAATAAAAAGTAAAATTATATATGTTTTATGGAACAGATAAGGATATAAAATGTGTTTTAGAATAGTTTTTGGGTCTTTGGGACCTTAATTTTAAGCTATAGTCCAAATTTAATCTTATTTTATCTGTAACTATTGTGATTAATTTTAATAATTTTTACTAATCATTATGGTAAAATAGTTGAAATGGTCATATAAGAATTAAAATATTATAATGAATAAAATGGTGTATGAAATTTGTTTAAATTCTATTCATAGAAGAAGAAAAATTAATATTTGCGCTAATCAAGAAATAACGGGCTTTTAAAGTAGAAATTATTTTTACATGTTTGTTAATATTTTAATATTAGTTTCAATGTTAAACTGATTATAATGAATTAAATAGTATTAATTGATTTATTATATATCTAATGTTACCTAAAATTAAATTTATTATATCATTTATCATTAATAATTAATTATACCAAAAGGAAATTTTTAACTACAAGCAGTATTTTTCACTATTCATCAAAAATGATGTTTCTCAGAAAACCTCAAAAAAATAACCCTAGGGTAATATCGATGTTATAAATTCTAAAATAATTTTTATTTAATCAAATCAATTTCTAAATGTTTCTAATATTTATTTTATTATTAAAATAATTTCATTCAAGTAAAAGTTATTTTTTACAAAAATGGAATTTACCAAAAAGTTTATCTTTAATTATCCATATGTTTTATTTATATTACTCTATTATAAAACTATTTCAAAATTATTTATTACAATTACTATAAATATATTTTATGGTTATTTTATAGTTAATATATGTAAATTATTATATATATCTATTCGTTTAATAGATACTTGGTGTCATGTGTATTGAATGACAGGTCGGTGTATGTCTGTGTTGTGTGTAATATATGCCAAGTCACATTCCAAGCTACTGTTATGTGTAACATACCACAATTAAGTGTTGTGAATAATGAAATTCATTTCATAATAGTGTGTAGTGAAATCCTAGATGGTATTACATGTGATATGAATACTTTACATGGTGTTTTAATATATATATATATATATGTGAACAATTTAATGTGACTAGTGAAATGAAAAATATAGAAAGAATAAATTAATTCAAAAAAATATTTCACAAAATATCACAGTGTAACATTCAACAATCGTTAAAATGATTTTCTTCCAAGAAATTCATCAGGGTTATCTGGGTAGAAAAAATATATGAAAGTTTCATTCATTGAATCCCACATCATAAAAATGAATATTAAAACATCCCGTAAAAAGGGAATATTTGTAGAATAACAGTTACCAAATGTAAAATATTACTAGGTTTCCTTGTAGGAGAACATTGGTTATGCATAAGGACTTAACAGAGAATAGAAATCATTCCATTATGTTTTTTATGGAGAGTGATAGAGAAAATGGTAAGGAGAATTATAACAACTAGAAAGTCAGAAATATATGATCAACTAAGAAAAATTATGATTCATAGGAAACAAAAGAACTTGGAAAATATTTTTTTCCTGAAAGAACTTTTCCTTAAATTTTATGAACATTCATGGAAGGATACACTTCCATGATTTCAAGAGAACATCACCATTTATATTTCGTTGATCTACATCACCTATTTAACTAAAATGGAAGTTTAATTATTAATTTATGAAGTACTAATAGATTATGAGTCCCATGATATTTCTTCTTATTTGTCATTATTTACCATTGAAACATGTTAGTATGAATGAATATTGAATATAAATCCTACTATGGAGAGATAAAACATTAATCTTTCAAACATCATATTAATTTTAACTAAAAATTCCATAAATGGTTAACCTTATAATCCCTTCGAAAGATAAAAATATAAAGAATTGGAAATAATGACATGAAATTGGAATAACATTGATCCCCAATTTATCACAAAGTGTCTCTTGGTTTTCACATTCACAACATTTTAATAACCTCAACATATATTTTATGAAAACATGGTAACAACCTAAATTACTCCAAATCCTTTTGGAAAACATTCTTGCTTACTTATTCCAAATACAATTGGATCTATTCCATAAATCCCAGAATAATGTAATCATAGATAGTGATATCATAAACCACATATCAATATGTCCTTACTTATTAAAATGTAATTAGTACAGTCCAATTTACTTATTCATATCCCACATATATTCATCTATAAAACATTATATTAGCATAAAGGACATATTAATGTTTACCTTCACTTAGTCAAAATGTCATCATTCCCGAGATCACCTTTCTAGTCCATTGAGACAATTAAAAATATACTTGTAATTACATAGAAAAAACATATACTGAACAATCCATACATAATTCACAATTATTAATTATAGAATCTAAATACATATATACTTCCACACATCGACATTAACTTTTGACATAAAGAAGGTCCTTACTTGGTTCGAACTTAAATTCTAAGCTCTATGCATTGAGTTGGGTAATAACAATGTTCTCTAAAAGTATTAAAATGATCTCCAAGACAATACATCACACTATGACATTTCTTCCCACACAAAAAACATCTTCCCCTCCATTTTTGGTATTTCTTAAGGTTCTTCAGTAATTCTTCTTGAAATGATAGAATCCAAATCTTTCTAACATTATGTTCCTTACCATAAAATTTTGTCTTTATACTATTTGACATGTTATGAATATCACCATATACAATATTACTAAACATATACCATGATAGCTAATTTGGGAAAATTGAAAATCTTCCCATTTGAATTCACATCAAGAAATTTTCCATCAAATCCAACATTAATCCAATTCCACTCGGTTCCCTCCATTTACTAAAACCATAAGCATAGTGTGATAATTACATATCATAGAAGAGAACAAAATCATCACAAAAATATCTTCTTATAGGTTATCTAATTCATGAATCCTTAATTAATCATAGTAACCTTAGGTTTATCCCAGTGTATTTATATTCATATTATATTAGAATACTTCATAATGGTTCATGCAGAGTTTATGAATTCCAAAAAAAAATATCCACTGAGTGTGACTATCTAGTTGTGTTTTGAGGCCCGTTTTTGTGTACTAGATTACCTAGAGTAAATCATGAATCATCTTGTGAGGGTTGTTACCCCTAGGTACATCTGTGATAGATCCACATCCACTAATAGAAAAATGGGTTATAACGTCGGCAGATTAACGTCTCTTCTTAGATACCAATGTTAAAAATGGGTTTGGTCTCATTTATTCAAATAACATACATTAATAATAATAAAAAGTATTATTTAACTTTTTGAGCTTCTATTTGATAGGTATTGGAGAAAAAATGGACATAGGGATCAAAAGTTGTGGACGTTGGAAGTTGAATAATATAAAACATGATTTTTTGCATCGGGTTTTTTCAATAACCAATGTTTAAAGTCATTTTTGGATTCATTTTTTATAATAATTGACATTAAAAATAAAATAAAAGTTTTAGATAATTTCTTTATCTTCGATTTTACTGGTCATGGAGAAACAATGGACTTACAGATCAAAAGTTATGGATATCAGAATTTAAACAATATAAAACATGATTTTCACGCCTCTTTTTTCCAATAACTGATGTTAAAAGTCCTTTTTTTGGCATCGGTTTTTCAAATAACTAAAGTTAAAAATAAAAAAAAGTGTTATATAATTTATTTATCTTATAATTGATACGTTTTGGAGAAAAAACAGACAAACTGATCAAGTGTTATGGACGTCGGAAGTTGAAGAATATAAAACTTGATTTTTGGCATGAGTTTTTCCTATAACTGACATTAAAAGTCCTTTTGGGTGTTGGTTTTTCAAAAACCTGACATTAAAAAGACAAAAGATTTATATAATTTTCCAATATTCCATTTGAAGGGTCTTTGTGGAGAAACGGACTTGCGGATCACAAGTTATTGATGTTGAAAGTTGAACATTATAAAACATGATTTTTTGCGTCGGTTTTTTTAAATAACCAACGTTAAAAGTCCACTTCTAGCCTAGTTTCTTCAAATAACCGACATACATAATAAATATAAAGTTTTATATAATTTATCTATCTTATATTTTATAGGTCGTGGATAAAAGATGGACATACGGATGAAAAGTTACAGATATAAGAATTTGAACATTATAAAACAAGATTTTGGGCAATAGTTTTTTTAAATAACCGACATTAAAAATACCCTTTTGGCATCAGTTTTTCAAATAAACAAAGTTAATAATAATATATATGACTTTTATAATTTCTCAATATTTTATTTGATATGTCATGGAGTAAAAACTGACTTACGGGACAAATGATATGGATGCTAGAAGTTGACCATTAGGATATTTGATATTTAACGTCGGTTTTTTTCAATAACTGATGTTAAAAGACATTTTTTGTCATTGTTTTTTCTAATAAACATTGTTAAAAATAAATTTTTGGCTTTGGTTTTTCAATAAACAACATTAAAACCTTAACTTTAGAATATTTTTAACATCAGTTATTAATTTAACTCACATTTAAAGTAAAATTTCAAATGTGCGGGTTTGGTATTTAAATTTTTTCACAATGCTCATTTCTATTTTCAAAAACCCACCTAAATTATAATGCATCACCCCTAATAATATTTTCATTTATAATATATATACCATCATAATCTATCTTTAAACATTTTTTCATCTTTAATACCATCAATATTTCAATGATTCTACTATCAATGATTTGTACATGGTATTTATTTTCATCATTTATTTCATTATTATAATTTTCCTTTTCACTAAATATATTTATATTTTTATTATTGTGATGAAATATTATTCCGATCAAGACACCAAGATGAAACATCATCCGTAGATTCATTAGTTGATGTGAAAAAATTCTTTATCACTCACCCTTTTCATTACTGCATTAGTTAATCCTTAAAAAGAAGTGAAATTACAACAAACAACATATATATTCGACTGAAACCAATAAAAGAATTCAAATTAGTTTGAATATTTATGTATATTATTTATTGTGTTCATTTAGTGTATATATTTTTTTCTCATTCATTCATTGAATCAATTTGTATTTATCAAAACATAAAGAGCGACAACTTAAGACAACCCTAACTTTTGATCCGTTTGTTCGTTTTAGCTACAAAAATATTCAAATAGAATACAGATAAATAATATATATTCCAATATATAGAGTTTCAATGTTTTAACATCAGTTTTTAACGAAAATGAAGTGAAAAAATATATTTTTTAAACCTAATATCCACATTTTTTTAACCAAAACTGACGATAAAACCCATGTAGAAGCTGAATTTTGACGCCGGTTTTCTAAAAAATTGACACCTAAGACAATCGAGGCCTAACTTCTGGCATCAGTTTATGTGGAAAAATATTCAAAAGACCATCAGTTCCTAAAATTTTGTGTTGGTTTTCTAAAAAATCAATGCCAAAGACAATAAGTTCCTACCTTTCAACGTCGGTTTATATGAAAACGGACACCCAAGACCCACGGGGACCGATTTTTTACGTCGGTTTATAAAAACCGACGTTGAAGCTTATAATTTTTATGTCGAATTTATTTAATTCTATTAAAAACTAATTTAAAATTTCGATCAACTGATGTGGAAATAAATTTTTCTTCTAGTGATCCACTTGTAGTATCAAAACAGGGATGTCTCTCTAGGAAAACACACACTCTACCCTTTTTCAAAATTCTAGTATATTATCCTTAATGGTAACTCATCCTCATATTAATCCCTGGAAATATCCTAAGAAATATATATATATATATAATTGATGTCTTATCATCCTAGTTTCCAAATATTGACTAATCCTTTCCAATAATACCAACTATAGTGACTCAGGCTAAACATACAAGTATCTTTCATCAGTTTAGATAAATATTCAATACACAAAAAAATACATGCATGTAGACCATAATAGTCTAGTGTCTTTGGAAACATGAAAAAAAATATTCTATACAACTGAGTGATCTTGAACATCTCCCATAAATATGTCTACCTTTATTACTTCTACCTAAAAACATTCCTCAGAACGTGAATAAAGGAAACATTAGAAAGGGGTGAGCTTAGATGCTCAGTATTGGTATATGAGAGAAAATGTAGTCATAATCTTGAAAATAGGGATATGATAGTGTGATGGTAACATTTATAGATCATACGATTTATATCAAAGATGATAAAAATGTGTTTATGGGATAAAGATTAGAATTTCATACAACATGAAGCATATGGAAATAAACATCACGAGCCATTAAATCATAACAAATGAATAAGATGTATAATTTGTGGTATAGATATTAGAATGGAAATATTTATTTCAAGGATACTTACAAAAAAATTTGTAACCCATTTGGCTTTGGCTATGACCTATGTATCCACATTGGGCATGTTCTAAAAACCCATTTAACCAAGAAAAAGTTAGGCTTGGGTACAACCCATGTGCATTCTTATTTTCGTTCATAGTCTACTACCCATGTAAACTATTTCATTTATCATGGGGATAAAATCCGTGAACCTTCATACTTTCAAAAGTAGGCGATAATTCATATAACATCTTTATATTTTGTCTTGGGCTACAAAAAATATACACTCTTTCTTTTTGGACATGGGATACAACACATATACCCTATTTCTTTTTTGGATTTGGCTACAACCAGCACACCATTATTCCATTTGGGATTGGGATACAACCTGTAAACCCATTGAGATCATATAAAACATATCATTACCCATTAAATTTAAGGTATATATAGGTCCCATCCATCTCATAGTAAAATCATTCCCACATGTTCCATAATATAACAAAACATTCATCATATCATGACCCATAAAAATACATAGTCCTTATAAACATCCAATCATAACCCATAAAATGAAATGAGTGTAATTAACAATTCATCATATCATAACCTATGTAAACATGATAGGTTTTAAAAAAAATCAACTAATCATAAAACATGAAAGTGAAATGGATTTCATATGAATATAAGGCGTGAAATAGAATCAAATTCCATAAATCCCTTGACATGAATCATAACACATTAATAGAATGTATATGAATGGGACCATTAGACAATTTACTAATAGGGAATGGGTATCATCAATGGATGTTATCATTTATGGAAAATTGTTTTTATATATCTTTAAAAACATTTCATGAGAATAATATTCTTCCTTCTTCAAAAAAAGTCTTTTTAATACATAATTCTATTTAAAAACCATTATCTTAAAAAATATATTCATAAATTATAAAGAAGAAATGAAATAATTTTTGAAACCTTTTTCCTTGAAAATAAGTTATAAGAAAAATTCATAATTTTGTTCCTTTTAAAAGTGAAAGGGAATCTTCAAATGAATTAAGGAAGGTAAATCCATATATGTCATACAAGTTAAAAATAACATTCACTTTTCATTGTCAAATGGTTAGAAGGAATTCCATGTTTGTAAAATGACAATAATATTTCCTTGTAGATATTGGTAAAATAAATAAATTTCAAAATTTATTTTAAACAATATAGGATAATTGTATCATATTCTTGGAAACCCTTTTTAGAAAACATAGATCTTTAATCGATGAGAGAGTTATGTTGGGATTTCTTAAAAATACATTCTTAACTCTATTTGGATAAAAGTGTAGAAAAATGGTAATAATACATGAGTATATAATGGATAACCACAATAGTGTAAATTTAATGAATTTAATTGAGTGATGGATAATAATTTTTCATCAAATGAAGCCTAAACATAAACAATCTTGAAAAGTAATGAGACTATCTAAATAAACTCTTATAACATTGTAACTTTGGATCGTACCCTCAAAGTAAGAAATAATATTAAATGAAACTTAAAATATAATTAAATGATTTATATTATTTATTTAACATATAAAATGGATGTATGCACACCTCAAATAAAGGGAATAGGTTTATAAAAAAACATGAGTCTCAATGAAAGAAAATTGAGACATGCCTATTTTACGGATTTGGTTTCATTTGAAACATAATCCCCATAAAATAAAGATCATAAAATGTAAATGAGGATACAATTAAATTTTATTATAAGATACATAGAATAAAAATCAGGATAATTTCATATGCCACACATAAAGGAATGAGTTGAGAACATAACATGTATCACACATAAATTAAAATTGAGATGAAATCCCCTTACCTTGTGTGTTGAGTCTCATCATGCTCATTTAACCCAACTAGATAATAAATATATATTTATTATAAATATTTTAAAAAAAATAAATATATATATATATATAACTGTATATATGGTTTTATTATAACCATATATTACCCAATAGTTAATGATCTTATGTTAAAGATTCACTTCAGGAAATAATCGATTTATTATTCCCATGTGTATTAATTTTTTATATCAACAGTTATTATAATTATTTTCAAGACCCATTCCCCCACGACCATGTCCTGATAACCCCACGCTCGCCTTCTTTAGGCCATGGGTTGGTTACTAGCACCGGAATGGCATATCCCTAAAATAGGAAGGCATTACCTTTAAACCTATATAAACAAACAATCTAATAACACAACAAGATTCAACCATGAAGACAAACTGATGTTGTAAAACTATGTATTGAAAGTAAGGGGGATGGAATACAAGACCAAAAGAATGATACAATACAATTGAAAATAGAAAACAATTCCTCAGATTGTCCTCCACATATCCTACCGGAAGGGAAGGTACAACTCGTATCCAAAGCTCTCTATGTCAACCAATCACCTCCATCTACCGCCTAGTCCTGGCTCCTAAAGTCTCATTCGAGCTGCTCATCATCTGCATAGGATACATCATGGTGAGGGTGAATCCCATGCAGGGGTGTGTATAACAATACCCAGTAGGGACCCCGAGACCCCTGAAGTTCTCTCATAAATCCACAAAGTCAAAACACAACACCTGATCCCAATCACAAAGAACAAGTAAA
This sequence comes from Viscum album, assembly GCA_963277665.1. Classification (NCBI taxonomy): domain Eukaryota; kingdom Viridiplantae; phylum Streptophyta; class Magnoliopsida; order Santalales; family Viscaceae; genus Viscum; species Viscum album. The sequence goes on along the minus strand of OY728131.1, from coordinate 1,218,368,808 downwards.
GAATCATCTCAAACATGGTATATAACTCAGAGTCCAAGAGTAAAGATGATTAGTCTTAAGATATATCATATTATTCCATTATAATGTATCCACAACTAAACCACAAAGAGTTTTTCAAATGTAGTTCCACACAGGGTCATATATTGCTGATCAATGATAGGCCGCTCTAAAGTTGGTCATCATCAGTTTTTGCACTGTTGATCCACACAGGGTTTCTAGAATGTTGATCTATAGGGGGGTTTCTATGATGATAATCCACACAGTGTTGTTCGAATTCAATTACACATTGGGTCGCTATGATGCTGACCCATACATGGTCACTATGATGCAGATCCACACAGGGACTCTATGATGCTGATCTACATAGTGTCTCTATGATGCTGATCCACCGAGGGTCTCTCTTCAATTGATAGCCATCCACAAGATTCTCCACATATGGTGTTCTTGAGTTTTTTAGTATCCGCTATTCAAAATATTGGTCATGCCTAAACTTCCATGAAGTTTCGCAATGAAGTAACTCAAAGGACTCCCAAGTTGTAAGGGTCCCAACGCGACTGATGATGCGTCAATCGGACGCCTGGACTGTGAGTTTTATGAATTTTTGTACTAAGGGTCTTGATGGATTCAGGTTCGATCCAACCATACCATACTCAGACTTTCTCCAAAAATTAGATGAAGAATCTCAAAAGTACCATCTCATTTTAAGGATTCCAGTATTTTAGACAGTTAGTTAAAAGAACGTATGGTTTGTGAGAAATGATCTTTTATGATTATCTGTCCCAAAAAGGGTATGGGTCTAGTCCAACCCAGTCGAACCAGCCCAACCAAAATCAGCTTGACCCAACCATTTTCGGGCCCGACCTAGGTCCGACCCAGCCCGGCCTGAACTGGCGGGGCTGGGCTACGGGCTTGGCCTGCTGGATCACAGACCGACCCACTAGCTGGCACGACACTCAGTTGGGAGGCCCATGTGGGGGGTGGCTACTCCCCCTACCCGAATGGTTGAATGTCTTTCGGCTTCTCAACGGTGGTGCCACATGGGGCTGCCTCGCTTTCAGCAGGACTCGTGGGGTGTAGGCCCCATTCGCTGCTGCCACAGCTTGGATTCCACGACCTCCTCACCGCGGTGCGTGACAGTGTGCCACCTTCCGCCAACATGGCCAGCCGAGTGCTGACCTCCACTGCTGCTGCTGCAACATGATGTTGCGGCTCCCCTCCATGGCTCATGATGGCGCACATCCCCCTACCGTCACACCCAGCTAATACCAGCCACTGCCATCACCTGCAAACGCCTGCTGCCAGTGTCGTCATGTCGAATCCTCCATGTCAGAGCCGTTTTCCAGCATTTCTACACCAGTGTCGCTCCAGCGGATCTTCCACCGGCCACTGGGTGACCATCAGTGGTCCACTTTTCCTTCTGAACACATTTACGGTCTTCCTGGGTTGATTTCTTCATGGCATGGCTCACAGATTTGAATTTCCATTGAGTTTAAACTATGCCCATGAAGAATGTGACAAAACCAAAGCGATGTTGGGTCTGGTCCTTATTTATGTCCACGTGCCCTCCGTATTTTCATCATAACAAACGAGAAGCAATTAACTCATTATAGATAAAATTACAACCCATTAAATACTTCCAAGATTTTTCATTCTCTTCAAGAATGAGGATATGAATCAATTCACATGAATTTAAACAAAAACCCCAAACTCAATATTAGAGGTTATGTCATAGTTGTGGAAGAATAATCCATGCCAGAAGAAGCCACCATCGTTCATCGATCCCGGATCAATTCTTATAATGACGTTGTTCATGCCTTTGTTATTCATTGGTGGAAGATGTCGTGGCACTTCATCAAAGGTTCCTCACATTCGTGTCAAAAACCCAAATGTGAGACTCACTCAAATGGAGGGGGAATGAAGATTACTGTATGGAGAGATTAATGAGGTTCGTTAATGAATGAAACTCTTAATTTGTCAACAGTGTGGTTACTAACACAATGATTCAAGACATTTAATGGATCGACAACTCAGTGGTCCCACCACCACCACTCAACAATTAATAAAATAACAATTTTATGGCATTATATTATTCTTTAAAAAGTTTGATAACAAACATTTTCTCCTAAATGACTGTGGATGATGTTAAGCCTCCCTTAGGCAAATTACAGAGCAGTAGATTCAACAATGTCCAATGATTTTTAATCCGAGGACCAGTTCAATAGATAGAAAATTCCACCCACACATTTACTAAACATACATTAAAAAGGTCAAAAATCCATTCTGGGCACACAGGGTCTCGAAATCAATCGCTATCAATTTTTTCAGACTCTTAAAATCCCAAATAATTTAAAACACCTTTTAATAAAATTTCTATGTCATTCCATTCTCCCAAAATTAGATATTTTCATACCTGAATGATACAAAAAAACTAGGGGAACTAATGGTGGTACGAAGCATTTATCTGAGACTCCTGCTGCAATGTTCCCTCCTAGAGATTCTCATCCTACAAACGAACATTTACTAGAGTAATTGACCAACCAAAAATGACACACTTCTATCGATCCTCTATCTCAACCAGAAACTCTACAAACATCGCCCCATCATCGATTTTCTACTCACCCTAGTCGATAACGTTCAATGGATCTTTCACATTGCTCTCCAAATGTGACACATTGAAAAAAACTATACAAATAGTGAATCATTGGGGGAAGAGATAGATGGTACACCACTTCACTTACTCTGCTGAGAATCTAGAAAGGTCTGCTGAACCTCGTAGATATCTTGTCACCCCATCCAAACCTATGTAATCCTTATCATGGTGAAACCCATTGGAAGACATGGTCTCCCTCCTCAAACTCCAAGGGTATCCATCTTCTATCATCATAATAATTATTCTGGCTATGTGCAGTCTTCATTCTCTCCTAGATGACCTGTACCATCTTTTTGGTATCCAACACCAACTCTGGACCCATAAGTTCTGACTACCCTGGTTTTTTCCAGCATAAAGGTGAAATTCAAAGTCACCTGTACAAGGCCTCAAAGGGATCCATGCCTATGGTGCTGTGATAACTGTTGTTTTATGCGAACTCCACCAGTGGTAGGTGGTCCCTCCTACTATGGCCAAAATCAAGGACACAAGAACAAAAAAATCCCTCAAGAGTTAATATGGTCCACTCCTTATGACCATCAATCTAAGGATGGAAGGTGCTTATCAAGCATATCAGATTCCCTAACACCTATACTAATCCCTTTTATAAAGGGGGTGTAAAACTTGCATCATTACTTGAGACGATCATTGATGGAACCTTGTGATGTCGTAAATTTATTGTACATAAAGATGTCCCAAGCTCTCTACTGAACCCTACAATCAGATCAGTGAAAAGTGAGCCAACATGGTGAGTTGATCAACGATCACCCAGATGGAATCATGTCCCCTGGACGTACGTGGAATCCATGCTAGAATTTCCATTGATATACTATCCCACTTCCACTCTGGTACCTTAAGTGGCTGAGGTAATCCTGATGATACCTAATGCTCGACCTTCACTTGCTGACAAATGAGGCATCCTGATACGAAATCCTCCACTAATTTCATCATCCTTTCCCACCAGTACTGATGTTGGAGGTCCTGGTACATCTTCCCTACTCTAGGATGTACCGCCAAGCGGTTGTATGGAACTCAATCAACACCTCCTCCCATCGGGTCACTGGTACCATAGTGCATCCTCTAAAGAGGAGTATATTCTCACCATATTCTATAAATAGATGAAGATCATGTATTTCGGATATCTGAAAATATTGGGCCTCATAGTCTATGTCTTCATGTTTTGCCTCCCTGACACGCTGTAGGTGTGGGGGAGTAACTATCATAGACTGAAGCTACACTGCTGAATCAATATCCACAAAAGATAAGTATAATGCAGCTAGTTACTCGGTCGCCTCACCCAGAAACTATAGACCAGTACTTCTACTGAGTGTTTCTGCTACTAAATTCCCCTTCCCAAGAGTGTAGAATATCTCAAAGTCATATTCCTAGGGGAACTATATCCACCGTCACTATCTCATGTTTAGGTCTCTCCGTGAGAAGATATACCTGAGACTCTTGTTATTAGAGGTTTATGTAAAATGTTTACCCATCAAGTAGTTCATCCACATCATTAGTGAAAAGAACATTGATACTAACACCAAGTCATGGGTAGCAATGTTCTTCTCATTTTTCTAAACTACCGTGAGATGTAGGTGATCACTGCTCACTCATGCATCAAGATAGAACCTAGTATGATCCCTAATGAATCACATTAGACTGCATACCGAAGGCCCTCTTCTATTAGCCACAAGATGGAGGCACATTTAGTCACTTCCTCAGCTCATAAAAACTCTACTATAATCTCGTCATCCACATGAAGTGTATTCCCTTCTTGGTTACACTTACAATGAGGTCGTAACATTGGAAAAGTTGGGTAAGAATCTTCGATGGTACCTAGTCAATTATGGGAAACTATGCACCTTGGTCACACTCCTGGGTGTCTCCCATTCAAACAATACCTCTATCTTTTTTCCGAATCCACTAATACTCTAGCCTCTGAGATAACATGCCCCAGGAAGTGGACTTTCCATATCTAGAACTATCACTTCGAGAGCTTACCATTTAGCCGGTGCTCTCGGAGTGTATCTAGAACTATCTTTAAGAGTGTGGCATGCTCATCCTCCGACGCCATGTATATTAATATGTCTTCAATGAAAACCACCATGAAGAAATCGAGGTAAGGCAGAAGGATCCTATTCAAGATCCCCATTAATAGTTCCAGAGTGATGGTCTCCCCAAAGGGAATCACTAAACACTCCTAGTGGCCATACCGATAACGGAAGGCTATCTTCGGTACATCCTTATCCCGTACCCGGATCCGATGATTTCCTTATCAGAGGTATATCTTCAAAAACCATCGATATCCCTTTAGTTGGTCAAAGGGATCATTAATACTTGAGACTGGATACCTTTTCTTCATGGTCACTTGGTTCAAGAGCCGATAGTCCGTGCAAGGCCCCAGACTCCCATCTGCATTCTTAGCGAACAAAATCGGGGATGCCCATGGAGAAACAATTGGGCCATATGAACCCCTTCCACTGCAAGTCCTCTAACTAAAATGAAAAATCATGATTCTCTATGGGAGAAAAATGATATGATGGGGATGATATTGGTGTCGTCCCAGTGTACAGGTTGATGTGGAAGTCTACCTCTCTATGATGAGGTTGTCCCAAAACATCATCAAGAAAGACATCAGCATACTTTTCCATCACGATAGGATAACTTTGAAACTTCACCTTAAATTATCTAAGTGTATTTCTAGCCAACTATTGTGTGGTCGGCTGAAACTTCCCCTGATAAAGTTTATCATGTGTTGAAAAGGTTCCCTTCTTGCCAGTTATGAGAAACTAGGTCCCATCCAGATGGACACACCTCACTTATCACCTAAAATAATAAATATGTGCATGGATCATGGATAACTAGTCCACACCCATGATCACATTGTAATGCCTCAACGCTGCTACTAGGAAATCCCAACCAATGATCTCGCCTCCAATAGTAATCTCACACTGCTATCAACAGTGTGATCATCGAGTCCTCTCATGTAGGAGTCTCTAATATCAAGGATCGAGCCATTTGCTCTACCAAAATCTCTGAGCTCTGAAAGAGAGGCGTGAGAATGAAAGAGTGACTAGAACCTGTGTTTATAAGTACTATAACTAGGGTGGATTAGACACAGATAATATCTTAAATCATCTCTGGATCACAGTTCTCGTAGGCCTCATCACCCTGAAGCTGTGGTCACCCCTGTCCGGCAGCTTCCTGAGGTCGGGGTGGACTACCTGGAGGTGGTGGAGGTAGAACCTCAAATCTCCATACACCACCTACTGTACAGCCTTCTCCTATGAAACGTCCTCAACCATACCGACCTCCATGCTTGAATCTATGTCACTTCTTCTGTGGTCCCTCGACCATCTACTAATCATCGGTACGGCAGGTCAGACAGTCATGAGCCATGTGACTCTGCCCGTCGCATGTGAACCACAGTTTGCTCCCCTGCTGGCCAGTTCTCCCTCATGAGCTCTGCACTTCTGACCCTATATATGGGGGTCATCCTACGGATGTTCTGGCCGGCATGGACCACTGTGCCATCTGCCTACTACCAGCTGTAGATGACTCGGCTACCTGTCTTCCGATGGTGGCTCTCACTGTTGGTGTCTGTTCAGCTAAGAATATCATCACCAATAATATTCACACAATTACTCCAGCCTGCGTTGGGATATTTAGTGAGATTATCAACACTCTGATATTCCATTGGAGACCCTTGTCAATGGTCTGGATCTTGAAGAAATGGTCCCGTACTATGTTTGTGGAATAGCGTGAGAGTTCAGTGAATCTCACTGAGTTCTAAGATACTGTCAGGCTACTCTGTTGTAAGTAAAGGCTCTACTGAATATGCCTAGAGATTAGTGTCACTTGATCAAACTATGACCTAAAGGGGCTACCATAATCTATATAGGTGAGGGTCACGTCATCATGAAACTAGAGAGTCATGCTCCACTAGTGGGGATGGTGGGAACAGCTGCCAATCGGGTAGTGATATTGTTGGTGCACAACCCGAAGATGTTATCATTGTTAGAGGGCCCTACACCGAAGCCTAACTACTCGGTGGGCCATCACAGTGAAATCTCTCTTGAATCCTAGCTGGCTAACTATGTGGAGGAATCTATAAAAGGAACTAGTGAACCATAGTCAATAAGTTATACCTGGTGATCTAACACAAATGAAATCAAAAGTAAAACATTTCCCAAACACATGCAATCGGTGTTTTCATGCACAGAGTCAGAAATCAAAATACATGGTCCTAGTTTATGTATATGTAATGACCCAACCCAAGTTACACAGATTCAGTGCAATATTACATAACATTAGCATGATTATAAGGAATCATGTCCTAAACGACTGATCAGTTTAACAATCTTGGAAAATTGATTACATACATGAACGTTACATTACATTATAAAATGAAAAATAACAACAACATTGTCTACATTGACCACATTCATATCCCATATATTATACCTATAGGTCATTCATAATATACTTATTCACATCTTGGGAAAAATAAAACATATAATGGGGTGAGATTAGAAGCTCAGTAAAGATAACAATATAGCGAAAACATTCATAAATAAGAATAAATAATTAAGGGAATGTATAAAACTAAAACAAAAGCCTTTTAAACATAAAAATCAGTATTATATGGAAGAGATAAATGAAATGATTTTATTTAATTATTCACATGGGTATTCTACTAGTCAAATAATCACATGTAATATCAGAAGATAATTTCATAATTATGGAATGCATAATGCCAGACTTTATAACCACATAGTCAAGGCCTTGTGCCAAGTCTAAAAATGAGGTTTTGTCAAAGCCTTATTCCAAGAAAGTAGTTTTTATCATGAGACCTACCAATGTATCGAGGAGCTGTAGCGGGCACCACCCATCACTTACTATGTCTAATATATTCTTCATATGAAAAGGTTGAAACATAACATAAACATTCGTATTAAAACTAGCATACGAATTGTCAATTCTTTAACCATAAACCATGAATGGTATAAAAATAAAACATCCACATTCATATATATCATAAAACCTTCAATACAATATTGAAAATTTTTATCCCAATAAATCAACCTCAATCAATAATAATATCCCGTAATAGATTTTGGTATATTTGAAAATGATCAGTAAAAATCATTGAGAGAAATAACCAATTTTCATGAAATCATTAAAATGTCTCATAATTTATAAAGGAAGTCATCCAAAAGATAGTTTTTAATCAACGTTTCCTATACATATTTGAATCTTTTGAAAGAAATTATCATTTTAATGCATTCATGTCCATATAAATAAATCCTTAAAACCATTTTGAAAACGTAAACATTCATGAGAAAGGTTTAGAAGAAAAAATCTTTAAAACATTTAAAATGATGTTTTAGTAAAAAAATTAACTTACAAATAATCCCTTTGAAAAATATATTATGAAACATCGACATGGATTATATATATTTCCCAGTAAAAACATACCCATAAACAATCTCGAACAATAATGAGATAGATGAATTAACCCTTACCTTGCACGTTCTTTTAGTCAAGGGTACATTTAAACTTATATATAATGACCATATTATGTTATTAAATTACAAAAAAACATATAAATATTTACTATATCATACATGATTCATTTATGACCTCATACTACCGATTTAATAATTATTTCTATGTTAAATTAACATTTTGTGTAATAATCGCTTTCCTTATCGAACATGTTTTAACTCTCTATTCTTGATCGTATCATTTAGATCATGATTAAAATACTTCAAGAATATAAATATTGATTTATATATAAAATATATATATTTAATATAAAAATTTATAATAGAAATATATATGAAATGGATGGAACTTTTTATGGATACGATAGGCCGTACGTACGCATAAACTCTGTTTCCGTTTTCATAACGTATTGAAAGAAAGTAAGTGAATAAGATATATTTAATTAAATAAATACATATATATATAGAATAATTATTATTTCATATATAAAATACTTATTAAAAATATATATTTTTATAATCATCATTTAATCGTGAACATGGGAATGAATCTCATCGTGTTGGGGAGACAGTAATCAATACGTACGCACGAACGATAATATCGTTATATTGATGGTGACATCATGTGTAATTGGATGATATATAATATATATAGAATCATTAAAATGTTATATTTATTATTTAAATCACTTATACTCATTGTTATACCCATCCAAATAATGATCTGTTTTAATAATAAACTACATCACAACGTGGACACGGTAAGCTGAACATACGCATGTACATTGAGTTTGTCATTTAGAGGATGGATATAAAATTGATTATTATTGTACCATATTTATAATTATATCACAATATAGAAAAGTTAATGGATTTATTATTTTGGTTTTGAAACAATAATTAAAGAGGAAGTGGAAGATGAAAAGATCTTAATAGAGGGTGGTGAAATTATTACATCTTTTTCGAGTGTTTCCTTTTGAGTTGATCAAAATAGATACTTATGTTTGATTTATGATATAATTAAGGACTCTATGTTGATATGAGGAATGTTTTAAAGATACTTGGGCAAGGTTTGGCAGAGCCAAATGGCTTTGGAGGTTTTATTTTTAGAGAATACGGAGTTCCCTTTTATAAGAGAGGTGAGAGGCACCATTGGAAAAGATTGAAATATTATTTTATTATAAAATTGTTTTTGGTTTATAATGTCTCCAAAAGGATATATTTCGAGAACATGGTGGGGATGTGTCAAAAAACTCTCAAACTATATATTCTAGATAGTTTTGGGTCACCATATTAACCTTATATTTTAGATTTAACTCTTAGTTAAGTAGTTAACTTTTACCATGTATTCTGGTATTATTAAAATAATTCATTAATAAACTTACTATAAATTAAAAAGTGAACCAAAAGTAGTTCAATAATTATATATCTAAAATTATATAAGTTATTTGGAAAAACCTTTGATTTTTTAGTCTATTATATAATTTAATAATATAATATTTGTTTTAAAAAATCATTTATGTCAATTTTGACACTATTTTGTATTTAGTTTTTGTGAAAGTCATCAAAACTTTATTACTTAGAAAAAAATTCATTGAATCAATCCTAACATATCATATTAATCTATAATATTTGTGGATGTCATAAAAACATTGAAATTATATTTATTTTAATATTTATAATACCATTTATTTGATTCTTTCATTAATAAGGTAATTATTACATCATCATTATGTCATAAATAAATTTAAATATCTAATGTCTAAAAATTATAAATAAAATAAAATTTTTTATGAAATATTTTTACCTTTCTAATTAATATTTATAGTATTAATTATAACTTATATTACACCATGTAAAAAATGTTTTACTAAAAGATATTTGTTTATGTCATTTTAGTCTTTTCGATAAATTAATTAATATAGTGTCATTATCACTGTCAAGTGGCTCCAAGTGGTTTAAAAATTGACACAAGGATTAAATGGTCGTACTTGTATCATAAAATAGGAATGGGAAACATTTTAGTGTAATTTAATATTATTATAATAAGATTTTCCCCATTATTTACCAGATTTTCCTTTTAACCCTGGTAAATAAAATATTTACTGAAGTAAATATTCATAATGTATAAAAAAAAGAAACCTATTTAAACAATTAAGAACTCCTGATTTCAAATATGGAATCCATTTTTCAAAATTAGAAACACCAATGTGGCAGAAATTAATTTAAAATTAATTTTCGTTGTCAAAACAAAAAGCGTGTTTTTAAGAAATAATAACTATCAAATCATTAACACTTGTTTATGTCTACTTTAAATGAGATATTTTTTCCAATGACCTAAATTATATTAAATGATCTAATTATGATCTAATTATTTTTTAAAACCACTCAAATGTATTATTTTACAGTATAACTTATTTCGATTAAAAAATTTGTTTGTTATTAAAATTTAGTACTTTTTATTGATCATCAAAATATGAAGATTATCAGAAAAGTATCAAAAATTTATCCAAAATAGATTTTTATGTCCCAATTCAAAAGAATAAATTAATTTCATTAAATGTAACATATAAAAGTGTCAAATATTGATTTTAAATAATGTTTTCTATTAAAAGGCAGTAAAATAGCATTTTAAAAAAAATACACATTTTATCTGAAAAAATTAATTTTTTTTTATATTATGTATATGAAACATAGAATATGTATTGTAAAATTATATGGAGTTTTTAAATTTCAATATTCAGTTAATAATATTCATTAATTATTTTTGAACGACTATTTTGGTAAGTCTAGGTGTGTTGGATATCAGTGTTGTGAGTAGCTCAAGTTATTGAATTACATTGAAGAGAAATCGTATAATTAAATCATGGGTGGTTAAATTCTCCCCTCCTTAAATAAATTTCATCCTCAAAATTTGAAATTATTCTTCTAAAATAAGAGGTTGAAAATAGAAAATACGTTTTTGAAAAACCAACATCAGAAATAGGGTTAATAAAATTTACTTTTTATAAGAGGGAAATGGAAATGAAAAACTCACCATAAAATTATGATCACGATTAGGAGAACATTTGTAGAAATTAAAGACATATAATTGTAAGAAAAATTTTAATATTTATAGGGAGTGATTGAGGTCATCAATCACAGGAAAGTGTGAAATTGAGGGCCTCAAAGCCATTATTCATTTATGATTTAAAATTTCATTAGTTCAACAAAACATAAGGTATTCGGATAACAAATTTTTGGTATTAAGACCCCTTCCCTAATGTTTATGAAATAATATATTCGTATAATAAGAGGAAAAAATTTACTTGACAAGTTGAGTTTCATCCTTCAACTATTTCCTACCACAAACTCATCTTTCAGTCCAAAATATAATATAATTCAAAAATATTCTATTTATCTTAATTCTATAGGGTTAAAAAATAATGAATTTATAATTCATTTGTTATATTATTTAAAAAAACTACATTATATAAACTACGACATGATGTATGTCACTGGTAGGTGAATCACCCTTTTCACTCTTTGGTTGTGGGTTCACGTCTTGCTACCCTGTCGGAAGCGATGTGTTGTCACCCAACCTCCGGGTTGTCCTTTTTATGACAATCCAAAAATAATCTCAAGAAATCATTTATCCTTTACAATATTATCCAATGTCAAACATAATCAATTCCAATATTTAGACTTATCCAAAATACTTCTGTCCAAACTCACACTACAAAATTTATAAGAAAGTTAAACACATTGAAAGTCCTTTTTCTATGTAATAAATGTGAATACCTTCATCATGTATTATTTTAAAACACTATTACACCATGAATTACAAAAAAACCTTATTGATTAAATTCAAGATCCCTTATTCCTTAAAAAATACTAGATATATTATTTGTATCAAAAAATGTTGCAAACTCCAACAATGATTGAATATAAAAATCATTAATCAGTTTCAAGGCAGTCATGAATATCAAATATAATTTATCCAAATCAATAATATATTATTCCAAAATCACTACTTCAGTATCACAACCATATTATTTTTTATCTTTATCTCAACCATATGTTTTCCAAAAAAATAACCTGCTATTGAGTCAATTTTCTTGGTTCCACACAATCTCAAGTCCTTAATGAAATAGTACTACAGTACAATCCTTTTATTCTATTTAATTATAATAACATGTACATCATTAATAAAATACAAAAATGACACCATACATTAATACCAACATAAAAAATCTAATCATTGCACTTCAACTTTGGTAATATCATAACTTTATTACTATCCAATTGTATCATTTGGTTTATACTCTGATTATTTGTTCATTGCTTCGCGTAGTGTCCCGAATCCTTGTAGATGAAGCATTATACATTTTAAACCTTTTTCTTACCCTTTATATCACATACATAGTGTCCTTTCCTTCCAAACTTATAACAATCTCTCATTCCATTCAAGCCTTTACCAAGGTGATTCTCTCCACAGTTATCACATATGGGAAAAGCCTTCTTTCACCTCTTCCCTTTATCCATATTTCTCTCTCCCATCCTTTTCTTCTCTTGGTTCCCTTAAAAGCCAAAGAAAATAGAAAATTATTTACTTATCTAATTAACACATGATACTATTTCATCATATAATGATAATATGTGGGAGACTGTTTCCATTTTAAATGTTGTCTTAATACCATGAAAAATACGATCCTTCTTAATCTTTCGATAATGCGTATTACTGGAATTATCATTCCTTCCACTAGGCACCATTTCTATACAATGGAATACACTAGATTAGTTTATCAATCGAAATACATAATTCCAAACTTATGAAATAGTTAACATAAATTGAAATATTTATGGATATAATCAATAATCCTAAAAATGTTATCTTTGAGGATGTTTATACTCATAAACCCTTCATAATGGATTATAATGAAAATGAAAATTATCCTAATCATATCCCCCAGGAGTGTCATAACCAAGAGTGCAGAAACGCCCATTGTCATGCACCAGTTCCCATTTGAGTCTAGTTCAAAATACTGTTTTCGGGTTTTACGCCTAGGTACATCTAGGCTAGAGCTGCCTTTACCTACTTGTATCCATACATGGATGTATTTCTTGGAAAACTCACAAAATCTCTACAGTACCAAAATTCTAGGATGTTCTTCTATACTAATCCAAAAATTCTATCTTTGTGTAATGTTGTCTAATAAAACTTTTTCAAAATCTAGTTCCCAAGGTTTGCACTGAACATCCATTGATAGCAAGTGTAATGCCCCAACCCCAGTTACCCAGATTCGTTGAATTTTTACATTACATAGGTATGATTAAAAGGAATCAAGTCATGAAGTACCGATTGGTTTAGAAATATTGGAAAACTGATTACATACATGAATATTACATTACATTATAAATTGAAAAACAATTACAAAATTGTCAACATTTACCACATTCATATCACTTATATTGTCCCTACAGGTCAGTCATAATATACTTCTTTGTATCTTATGAAAAATAAATAATATAATAGGGTGAGCACATAAGCTCAGTAAGGATAACAATATATAGAAAAAACTTTCATAAATAAACATAAATATTTAAGGCAACATATAAAACTAAAACTAAAGTCTTTTAAAGATAAACTATTGAATAATATAGAAAAGATAAATGTAATAATTTCATTTACATGTTCACATGGATATTCTACTAGTCAAATAATCACATGAAATATCAATATCTAATTTCATAATGATGGAATGCATAATTATAGACTTCGTAACCACATATTCAAGGCCTTGTACCGAGAGTACAAATAAGACTTTGTAAAGGCCTTATGCAAAGAAATTTGTTTATCTCATGATACGTACTGATTCATTGAGGAGATATAGCGGGCTCCTCCCATCACATACTTTGTCAATACATTTCTCATATGAAATGGTGGAAACATAACACAAACATTCGTATTAAAAAAGCATATGAAATGTCAATACTTTAAATCTAAACCATGAATGGTATAAAAATAAAACATCAACAGTAAAATATATCATAGAACCTTCAATACAATATGGAAGATTTGTATCATAATAAATCAACCTCGATCAAAAATAATATCCCGTAAAGGATGTTGGCATAGTTGAAAATGATTATTAAAAATCTTTTAAAGAAATATCCCTTTTCATGAAATCATTATAAATTCACATAATTTATAAAGGAAGTAATTTAAAATATAGTTTTGAATCTAATTTTCGCAAACCACGTTGAATCTTTTTAATTGAAATAACATATTAAAACATTCATGTCCATATAAATAAATCCTTAAAACCATTTTGAAAACATGGACATTAATGAAAACAGTTTCAAAGAATTTTTTTTAAAACATTTCAAATAATGTTTTAGTAAAAAATTCTGTTAAAAAAATCCATTTGAAAACTATTTTATTAGATATGGACAGGGATATTAAATATTTCCAAGTAAAAACATACCCATAAACAATCTCAAATAATAATGAGATTTAGTAATTAGCCCTTACCTTTAGCGTTCTTTTGGTCTAGGGTACGTTTAACCTTATATATAATGACCATAGTATGTTATTAAATTATTAAAGAACAATATTCATATTTAATATATCATACATGATTCATTTTTGACTTTATACTACCCATTTAATAATTATTTCAATGTTAAATTTACATTTTGGGTAACAATTGCTTTCTTTATCGTACGTGTTTTAACTTGTTATTCCTAATTTTATCATTTAGATTATGATTTAAAAAATTCAAAAATATAAAACATGATTTATATATCATATATATTTAGTATATAAATATTTATAATATATATATATATGAAATGGAAGGAACTATTTATGGATACGGTATGCCGTACATACGCATAAACGCAATTTCCATTTTCGCATCGTATTGAACGGAAGTAAGTGAATAAGATATATGTAAGTAAATACAAAAACATATATATACATATATATATATATCTAGTATCATTATTATGTCATATATTACATACTTACTAATAATATATATTTTTATAATCATTGTTGAATGGTTAACGTGGGAATTAATCCCATCGCGTCGTGGAGATGGTAATCCATACGTACGCACGAGTGACAATATCATTATATTGATGGTGATATCATATGTAATTGGATGTTATATAATATATAATGATTAATTAACATGTTATATTTATTATTTACATTAGTTATTCTCATTATTATGCACGTCCAAATAATTATGTGTTGGAATAACAAACTACACCCTGACCTGGAGACAGTAAGCCGAACGTACACACGTATGGTGAATTTTTCATTTAGAGGATGGATAGAAAAATGAATATGGTTATAAAATATATACAATAACATCACTTAATGTAAGAGGTAATGGATTAATTATTTTGGTATGGAAACAACAAAGAAAACGGAAGTAGAAGATGAAAAGAACGTACAAGAGGGTGAGGAAATTATTACCTCTTCTCCGGGTTTTCCCTTTTGAGTTGATCAAAAAATCTCCATAGGTTATCTTTATGACCAAAGTAAGGACTCTAGGATGATTTGAGGTATGTTTTTATGATATTTAGGAAGGGTATTTCTGAATTAAAAGTCTTTGGAGGTGTGATTTTGAGATAAGGGGAAGTTCCCTTTTATAAGAGATGTGAGAGGCACCTTAGGAAATGATTAAAATATTATTTTATAATAAACTCATTTTCGGTTTCTAATGGCTCAAAAATGATTTATTTCTAGGATAATGTGGGTATTGGTATGAAAACTCACAAAAAAATATATTTTATATAGGTTTGGGTCACCATATTAACCTTATCTTTTAGATTTAACTCTTAGATAGATAGTTTAACTTTTACCACGTATTCTTGTCTTATTATAATAACTAGTTAATAAAAATACAATGCAATGCCAAGTGAACCAAAAGTTGTTCATTAATGATATACCTATCATTATATAGGTTCTTTTGCATAACCTTAGATATTTAATACTATTATATAATTTAATTATATAATATTTGTTTTAAAAACAAATTTTTGACCATTTTGACACTATTTAGTATTTGGTTTTTGTGAAAGTCATCAAAACCTAATTACATAGAAACAAATACATTTAATCAATCCTAAAATTTTATATTCACCTATAAAATTTATATATGTCATAAAAACATTGAAATTATATTCATTTTAATATTTATAATACTATTTATTTGATTCTTTCATTAATTAGGTAATTACTGCATCATCATTATGTCATAAATAAATTTAATTATTTATTGTCTAAAAATTATAAATAAAATAAAATTATATAGGAAATATTTTTAGATTTATAATTAATATTTATAGTATAAAATTTAACTTATATAACACCTTGTAAAAATTGTTTTACAAAAAGATATATGTTT
Organism: Viscum album; assembly: GCA_963277665.1. NCBI lineage: Eukaryota > Viridiplantae > Streptophyta > Magnoliopsida > Santalales > Viscaceae > Viscum > Viscum album. The sequence goes on along the minus strand of OY728131.1, from coordinate 1,218,352,255 downwards.
ATGTCATTTTTGTCTTTTATTTAAATTAATTAATATAAAGTGTCATTTTCACTCTCAAGTGGATCCAAGTGGTTGAAAAATTTAACCTAGGATTCCATTTTTAGATATGTATCAACAAATAGGTACATGAAACATGTTAGGGTAATTTAATATTATTATAATAATATTTGTTTACCCTTATTTTCCAGATTTACCCTTTAACCATGGTAAAAAAATATTTACTGAAGTAAATAATAATATTGTCTCAAAATAGAAGTTACCTATTTCAAAAATTTCTACCTCCTAATTTAAAAAATATAATATATTTTTCCAAATTCATAACACATAAGTGGAAGAAAATAAATTAAAGTTAATTCATGTTGTCAAAACAAATAGCATGTTTTTAAAAAATATTAACTATGAAATGATTAATAATTTTTTTGTGTCCAGTTTAAATGTGAAATTACATATAGTGACCTAAATTATATTAAATGATGAAAATATAATATAATGATACTTTAAAACCTCTCAAATGTATAATTTAATACTACAAATAATTTCGATTAAAAAAAGATGTTTTCATTTAAAATTTAGTATTTTTCACTATTTATAAAAATATGAATGTTATCAGAAAAGTACCAAAATTTTATCAAAAATAAATTTTTATGTCTTGATTCTAAAGAATAAATTATTGTCATTAAATTGAATATATAAAAGTGTCAAATATTGGATTTAGAAAATTTTTTCCATTAAAAGGCGGTAAAATTGTATTTTTTTAAAAATACTTCTTTTATTAGAAAACATTGAATTTTTATTATATTATGACTAATAAACAAATAATTTGGATTCTAAAATTATATGGAGTATTTAAAATTAAAAATTCAGTTAATATTATTTATAACCACTTTTTGAACGTCTAGTTGGGTAATACTAGGTGTGCTCGAACTTGGTGTTGTGTGTATCTCAATTTATTGCATTAATTTGAAGAGATATTGTAATATAAAATCAAGAGATGTTACTTTCTCCCATCCTTCATTAAATTGTGTCCCTGCAATTTGAAATTATTCTTCTAAAATAAGTGGTTGAAAATAGAAAATACCTTTATGAAAAACCCACATCAGAAATAGGGTTTATAAAATTTACACTCAATAAGAGGGAAAGGGAAATGAAAAATTCACCACCAAATAATGATCTCGATTCGGTGAAAATTGGTGTAAATTAGAGACATGAAATTGTAGAAAAAATGTAAATATTTATAGGGAGTGATTGAGGTCATCAATCACAAACCACTGTGAAATTGAGGGCCTCAAAGCCATCAATCTATAATGATTTAAAATATCGTTAGTTCAAAAAAACACTAGTAATTAGGATAACACAATTTTGGTTTTAAGATCACTACCCAAAAGTTGAAGATTTAATTTATTCATAAAATAAGAAGAAAATATATACGTGGCATTTAGATTTTTATTTTTCAACTAATTCATACCACAAACTCATCTTTCAATCCAAAATATAGTAGAATTAAAAAATATTCTATATATCTTAATTGTATAGGGTTCAAAAAATAATGAATTTATAATTAATTTTTCATATTATTTAAGAAAACTAAATTATATAAACTAGGACATCACGTATGGCAGTGGTAGGTGATTCACCCTTGTCGCCCTTCGGTTGGGGGTTCAAGTCTTGCTGCCCTTTCGGATGCGACAGGTTGTCACCCGACCTCCGGGTTGTCCTTTTTATGAAAATCCAAAAATAATCTCAACAAATCATTTTACCTTTAAAATTTTATCTAATTTAAAACTTATTCGATTATAATCTTTAGAATTATCCCAAACACTTCTATCCAACCTCACAGTCCAAAATTTATAATGAAGTAAAACATAATGATGATCTTTTTCTCCATGTAATAACATATGAATCCCTTCATCATGTATTCTTTTAAAACAATATAACACCATGAATTACCATAAAATGTTATTGATTACATTCATTCTCCCTTATTCCTTATAAAATACTCGATATACTCATTCTATCCAAAAATGTTGTAAACTCCAACAATTATTCAATATAAAAATCATTAATTAGTTTTAAGGTAGTCAAGAATATCAAATATCATTTATCCAAATTAGTCATATATTATTCCAAAATCAGTACCTCAATATCAGAACCATATTATGGTTTATCATTCTCTCAACCATATATTTTCCAAAAAAATTAACTTGCTATTGAGTCACTTTTCTTGGTTCCACAAAATCTCAAGACTTTAATAAAATAGTACTACAGTACAATCGTTTTATACTCTATAATTATTATAAGATGTACATCATTCATATAATACTCAAATCTCACAATACATTAATAACAACATAATAAATCTAATCATTCCCTATCATCTTTGGTAGTATCATAACTTTATTGTTATCCAATTGAAGTTTTTGGGTTATACTCTAATGATTTTGACATTGATTCGTGTAGTGTCCCAACTCCTTGTATATGAAGCATTGTACATTTGAAACCTTTTTATTACCCTCGCAATCATGTACTTGGTGTCTTTTTTCCCCACACTTATAACAATCTCCAATTCCCTTTAAGTCTTTACCAATGTGATTCATTCCACAGTTATCACATATGGTTAAATCCTTGTTTCCCCTCTTCCCTTTATCCATATTTCTCTCTTCCATCATTTTCTTCTCTTCCATCCCTTAAAATCTATAGGACTAAGAAAATTATTTACTCATCTTATTAACACATGATACTATTTATTCATATGATGAGAATACGTGGGAGACTATTTCCCTTTTAAATGTTGGCTTAATACCTTGAAAAACATGATCCTTCTTAATCTTTCAAAAATGAGTATTGAAAGAATTCTCATTCCTTCTACAAGGATCCATTTCTAGACAATGACATTTAATAGATTATTTTATGAATAACAATACATAATTCCAAAAATGTTAAATAGTTAACATAAATTGAACAGTTTATGGATATAATCTAAAATAATAAAAATAATTCTTTTAAATTTTTTATACTCATAAACCCTTGTTAATTGATTGTATGGAAAATGAGAATTATCTTAAGCATATCCCCCGGGAGGGTCGTAACTGAGAGTACAGCAAGGCATGTTGTCGTGCACTAGTTCCCGATCGAGTCTAGCTCAAAGTGTTGTTTTCAGGTTTTACCCCTAGGTACATATATGCCAGAGCTGCCTCTACCTGCTCATATCCAGAGAGGGACTAATTTCTTAGAAAAATCACAAATTCTCTAAAATACAAAAATTCTAGGATGTTCTTCTATACTAATCTTCAATGCCTATCTTAAGGTAATGTTCTCTAGTTAGAGTTTTTCTAAATCTAGTTTCCATGGTTTGTGCTAAACTTCCTCTAATACCAACTGTGACACCCTGACCCCGGTTACCTAGAGTCGGTGAATTATTACATGACATAGGCATGATTACAATGAATCGTGTCCGAACGGATCTATTAGTTTAGAAGTCTTGAAAATTATATTACATACATGAACGTTAAATTACATTATAAAATGAAAAACAACAAAAAATTGTTTAAATTGACCACATTCATATCCCACAGAAAATCTCTGCAAGTCAGTCATAATATACTTCTTTGCAACCTGGGAAAAATAAAACATAAAAAGGGGTGATCACATATTCTCAGTAAGGATAACAATATAGAGAAAATGTTTATAAATAAGAAGAAATTTTTAAGTCAATGTATACAAATAAACTAAATCCTTTAAACATAATCATCATTATAATATGGAAAATATAAATGAAATAATGTCATTTACTTATTAACATTGATATTATACTAGTAGAATAATCACATATAATATCAATATCTAATTTCATAATGGAGGAATGCATAATTCCAGACTTCATAACCACATAGTCAAGGCCTTGTTCCAAGAATAAAAATAAGATTTTGTCAAGGAATTTTGACAAGACACTAGTTTGTCTCATGAGACCTACTAATGCATCGAGGAGCTATAGCGGACTCCACTCATCACTTACTATGTCCAATACATTTCTCATAGGAAAATGTTGAAATATAACATAAAAATTCTTATTAAAACTAGAATACGAAATTTTAATATTTTAACTCTAAACCATGAATGGTATAAAAATAACACATCCATAGTCAAATAAATCACAAAACCTTCAATACAATATGGATGATTTTTATCATAATAAATCAACCTCAATAAAGAATAATATCCTTTAAAGGATGTTTCCATAATTGAAAATGATCAGTAAAAATCTTTGAGAGAAATATCCATTTTTCATGAAATCATTTAAAAGCCACATAATTTATAATGGAAGTCATTTAAAAGAATGTTTTGAATTGAAGTATCCCATACCACTTGTAAAATTTTGAAAAGAATTAAAATTTTAAAACATTCATGTCTATATAATTAAATCCGAAAAACCATTTTGAAAACATGGACATTAATGAAAATGGTTTAGAAGAGTAAATCATTAAAACATTTAAAATTATTTTTTATTAAAATAATTACCTTAAAAATAATCTCTTTGGAAACTATTTTATTAAACATGGACATTGATAATAAATATTCCCCAGTAAAAACATACCCATAAACAATCTCGAATAATAATGAGATAGAGTAATTAACCCTTACCTTTCACTTTCCTTTGGTCGAGGGTACGTCTATCCTCTTATATAATTACTATTGTATTTAATTTAGTTATACTAGAACCATATTCATATTTATTATATCATTCTTGATTTATTTATTACTTTATACTACCCATTTAATAATTATTTCAATGTTAAATTAACATTTTGGGTAATAATCACTTTCTTTATCGTATGTTTTTTAACCTGTTATTCATGATCCTAACATTTAGATCATGATTTAAATACATCAATAATATAAAATTTTATTTATATATTATATATATTTATAATATAAATATTTATAATAGATAGATATATGAAATGGAATGCACTATTTATAGAGACGGTAGGATGTACGTAGGCATAAATGTTGTTTCCGTTTTCATATCGTATTGAATGGAAGTAAGTGGTCAGAATGGCCCAAATGCCTTCATTTTTTATTATTTTATGATAATACTCCTTTCAAGGAGTGATGTGGAACCCTTACAAGTCCCAAAGGCTAGAGACAATTACATGACCCATACGTCTTAGAGGAATCACCTAGACAAGACCACTTGGAACTACTCCTCCCCAGCATATGTCATGATATCATCACTCCACCTTCATAGGGATGGTCAGCTAGATGTCCTATGCAAATCTCCATAGGTATAGTACCTATGGAAAAGCCATACCCTCTCATTATTCTAATTCTAGTTACTTGTGATCTAGTGAATGTGCCTACTTTGAATCCTTCTCTGAAGCCTTTTCCCTTGATGTATGACTGGTACATTTTCATTACATGTGGCCTAAAGGCCTTGGGGTGGCCCAAAGGCCTTAAGGTGGCCTAAAGGCCTTAAAAATCAACTATCATGAAGGCCTTGGGTGGTAGGAAAGCCTTTCCGGACTCGAGGACGAAACCGGTGGCCCAGAGGCTCAGATGGATGAATAGTTCTGGCTGCTATAGTACCGAACATTACCTGCTACAATACTGCTATAGTTCCCAGAAATATGCCTCCACCTGGATTTGATCTGGGGTCTCTTGGATGCACCTAGCGAGTCCTCACCAACCGGGTTGAGGCTCTTATGCACGGAAGTAAGTAAATAAGATATTTTAAAGTACATACATACATACATACATACATAGATACATATATATCTCTGGTATCATTATTATGTCATATATTACATACTTATTAACAATATATATTTTTATAATCATCATTGAATAGTGAACGTGGGAATGAATCTCATCACGTCATGGAGAAGGTAATCCACACGTACACACGAGAAACTATATCATTATATTGATGGAGAAATCATATGTAATGGGATGTTATATAATATATTAAGAATCATTAACATGTTATATTTATTATTTACATCATTTATAATCATTATTATACTCATCCAAATAATTATGTGTTTTAATAACAAACTACAGCACGACGTGGAGATAGTAAGACGAACGTTCACACATAGGGTGACTTTGTCATTTAGAGGACGGATAAAAAAATTAATATGGTTTTATCATATTTATAACAACATCATAGTATGTAGGCGGTATTAGAGTTATTATTTTGGTATGGAAACAACAAAGAAAGAGGAAGTGGAAGATGAAAAGAACTTAAAAGAGGGTGGTGAAATTATTACCTCTTCTTCGGGTGCTTTGTTTTGAGATGATAAAATGTGATCCATTGGATGGATTTATGATCCAATTAATGACTATAGGATTATTTTAGGGGTTTTTGGAGGATATTTGGGGATGGGTTGGCTGAGCCCAATGGCTTTGGAGGTGTGATTGTTAGAGAAGGGGAAGTGCCCTTTTATAAGAGAGGTGAGAGGCGCCATAGGAAAAAATTGAAATATTATTTTATAATAAAATAATTTTCAGTTTCTAATGGCTCCAAAATGATTGATTTTGATGTTAAGGTGGAGATTGGTCCAAAACCTCTCAACCAATAGGTTTTATATAGGTTTGAGTCACCATATTAACCTTATCTTTTAGATTTAACTCTTAGTTAAATAGTTTATCTTTTACTATGTATTCTTGTATTATTATAATAATTGGTTAATAAACTAAAGGTAAAATTACAAGTGAACCTAAAGTGGTCAATTAATGATATAAATATCATTATATATATTCTTTGGTAGATCCTTAGATTTTTTAGACTGTTATATAATTTCATAATATATTATTTATTTTAAAAACTCATTTATGTCAATTTTGACACTATTTAGTATTTGGTTTATATGGATGTTCTCAAAACATGATTACTTCAAAACAAATACATTGAATCAATCCAAACATTTCATATTCTTCTAGAAAATTCGTTTATGTCATAAAAACATTGAATTTATTTTTATTTAAATATTTATAATACCATTGATTTGATTCTTTCATTAATAAGTTAATTACTGCATCATCATTGCATCATAAATAAATTTAATTATTTAGTTTCTAAAAAATATAATTAAAATACCATTATATAGGAAATATATTTATCTTTATAGTTAATATATATAGTTGAAAATATATCTTATATAACACCTTGTAATAATTTTTTTACTAAACGATATATGTTTATGTCATTTTTGACTTTTCATTAAAATAATTAATATAAAGTGTAATTATCACTCTCAAGTGGCTCCCAGTGGTCCCAAAATATACCCAAATATTCCATTGTCAGACATGTATCAACAAATAAGAAGAGGACACATGTTAGGGTAATTAATTATTATTATTATAATATTTTTTAACCCTTATTTACCAGATTTACCTTTAAACCATGCTAAATAAATTATTTACTAAAGTAAATATCTATAATTTCTACAAAACTAAGTTACCTATTTACATAATTTGGACCACCTTATTCGAAATATAGAATCTATTTTTTCTAAATTAGCAATATAGATGTGGCAGGAATTAATATAAAATTAATTCCCGATGTCAAAACAAAAATCGTGTTTTTAAGAAATAATTACTATCAAATGATTAACACTTGTTTATGTCCTGTTTAAATGTGAAATTACATCAAATGACATAAATTATATTAATTGATAAAGATATAATCTAATGATAATTTAAAACAACTCAATTTTATAATTTATAACTATAAATAATTTCCACTAAAAAAGTTGTTTTTAATAAAAATTTAGTATTTTTTACAATTGATCAAAATATGAATGTTATCCAAAAAGAAACTAAAAATTATCCAAACAAATTGTTTTTGTATTTATCCTAAAAAATATTTTAATTTCATTAAATTGAATATATAAAAGTGTCAAATATTGGTTTGAAAAATGTTTTCCATTAAAAGATGGTAAAATTACATTTTTTTGAAAAATACTTTTTTTATCCAAAAAAATGAATCTGTTCTTTTATTATTTCTATAAAACAAATAATATGGATTCTAAATTATATGTATTGTTAAAAATTCAAAATTTAGTTAAAACAATTCAAAAATTCATTGTTAACTTCAAGTTTGTTAAGTATAGGTGCGCTCAAACTCGGTGTTGTTTGTATCATTAGTTATTAAATTACATTGAAGAGATATCGTACTATGAAATATTAGGGTGGTACATTCTATCATCCTTCCAAAAATTACATCCTCACAATTTGAAATTAAAATTCTAAAATAAGAGTTTGAAAGTAGAAAATACCTTTTTGAAGAACCCATATCAGAAATAGGGTTAAAACAATTTACTCTTAACAGTAGGGAAAGGGAAATGAAAAAGTCACCACCAAATTATGATCTCAATTAGGAGAACATTGGTGGAAATTAGAGATACATAATTAGAGGAAAATGTAAATATTTATAGGGAGTGATTGAGGTCATCAATCAAAAACAAGTGTTATATTGAGGGCCTCAAATCCATAAATCAATGATGATTTAAAATATCGTCGGCTCAACAAAACATAAGGTATTAAGATAACACATTTTTTGTTTTAAGATCCCTTACCTAATGTTTAATAATTAATTTATTCATAGAATAAGAAGAAAAAATATACTTGACAGGTAGAGTTTCATCCTTCAACTAATTCCTACCACAAACTCATCTTTCACTCCAAAATATAATTTAATTCAAAAATATTCTATTTATCATAATAATATAGGGTTCAAAAAATAATGAATTTATAATTAAGTTTTCATATTATGTAAAAAAATACATTATATAAACAAGGACATCATGTATGCTAGTGGTAGGTGATTCACCGTTATCACCCTTCGGTTGCAGGTTCAAGTCTCGCTACCCTGCCGGACACGATGGGTTGTTACCCAACCTCTGGGTTTTCCTTTTTATGACAATCCAAAATTAATCTCAACAAATCATTTAACATTTACCAAAGTATCAAATGTCAAACACTAATCGATTCCAATATTTAGACTTATCCAGAATTCTTCTGTTCAAAATCACAGTCCAAAATTTATAAAAAACATAAACACTATAAGGATCATTTTTTCCATGTAATAACATCTGAATACCTTCATCATGTATTAGTTTAAAACACTATATCAACCTAAATTACCATAAAAACTTATTGATTACATTAATTCCCCCTTATTCCTTATAAAATACTTGATATACTCATTCTATCAAAAAATGATGTAAACTCCAACAATGATTGAGTTTACAAATCATTAATCAGTTTCAAGGTAGTCAAGAATATCAAATATAATTTATCCAAATTAGTCATATATTATTCCAAAATCACTACCATATAATCAAAACCATATTATGGTTTATCTTTCCCTCAAATATATATTCTATAAAAAATTGACCTACTATTGAGTCACTTTCCTTTGTTCCACACAATCTCAAGTCCTTAATTAAATAGTACTATTTTATAGTCCTTTTATACTCTATAATTATTATTACATGTAAATCATTAATACAATACTCAAATGACACAAAAAATTTAATAACAACAAAAGAAATCTAATCATTCCCCTTCATCTTTGGTAGAATAATAACTTGGTTATTATCCAATTGTATCGTTTGGGGTATACTGTGATTATTTGAACATTGCTTCGCGTAGTGTCCCAACACCTTGTAGATGAAGCGTTGTACATTTGAAACCTTTTTCTTACCCATGAAATCACATACTTGGTGTCATTTTTCTCCACACTTATAACAATATCCCATTACCTTCATGAATTTACCAAAGTGATTCTTTCGACAATTGTCGCATATGGGAAAATCCTTCTTTCCCCTCTTCTCTTTATCCATCATTCTCTCTTCCATTCTTTTCTTATATTTCTTCCCTTGAAATCTATAGTACTCGATGAATTTTTTACTTATCATATTAACACATGATACTATTTCATTATATGATGAGAATACGTGGGAGAATATTTCCCTTTTAAATGATGGCATAATACCATGAAGGATACAATCTTTCTTAATCGTTAGTTAATGTGTATTGATGGAATTATCATTCCTTCTATGAGGCTCCATTTCTAAACAATGGCATACACTAGATTAGTTTATGAATAGAAATATGTAATTCCAAACTTGTAAAATAGATAAAATAAATTGGGAAATTTATGGATATAATCTATAATCATAAAAATGTTTTCTTTGAGGAATTATATACTCATAAACCCATAATAGTGGATTGTAAAGAAAATTAAAATTATCCTAATCATATCTCCCGGCAGTGTCGCAACCAAGAGTACAGCAAGGCCCGTTGTTGTGCACCAGTTCTCATTCGAGTCTAGCTCAAATCTGAGTTTTTGGGTTTTACCCCTAGGTTCATCTATGCCATAAATGCCTCTACCTGCTCGTATACAAACACAGATGTATTGATTGGAAAACTCAGAAAATCTCTACAGTAGCAAAATTATAGGAAGTTCTTCTATACTAATCCTTAAATAATATCTTAAGTAAATGTTTTTCCAATCAAATTTTTTCTAAATCTAGTTTACAAGGATTGTACTAATCATCCTCTCATACCTACTGTAATTCCCCGACCCCAATTACCCAGAGTCAGTGCATTATTACATAACATAGGCATGATTATGAGGAATCAAGTCCTGAAGAACCGATCAGTTTAGTAGTCTTGGAAAATATATTACATACATCAACGATACATTACATTATAAATTTAAAACCACAACAACATTGTCTGCATTGTCCACATTCATGTCCCTTAGACTATCCCTACAGGTCATTTATAATATACTTCTTCACATCCTAGGAAAAATATATCATAAAAAGGTGTGAGCACATATGCTCATTTAGGATAACAATAAAGAGAAAACATTAATAAATAAGTATAAATATTTAAGGTAATATACAAAACTAAGAAAAGACTTCTAAATATAAACTTCAGCATAATATAGAAAATACAAATGAAAAAATGTCATTTACCTATTCACATGGATATTTTACTAGTCGATTAATCATATGTAATATCAATAGATAATTTCATAATGATGGAATGCATAATGCCAGAATTCATAACCACATAGTCAAGTCCTTGTGCCAAGAATAAATATAATATTTTTTCAAGGCCTTGTGCAACGACATTAGTTTTTCTCAAGAGACCTAGCGATGCATTGAGGAGATATATCAGGCTCCACTCATCACTTAGTATTTCCAATACATTTCTCCTATGAAAATGATGAAACATAACATAAACATTCGTATTTAAACTAGAATAAAAAATGTCAATAATTCAACTCTAAACCATGAATGGTATAAAAATAACATATCCACATTCAAATAGATCAAAAAACCTTCAATACAATATGAAATATTTGTATCATAATAAATCAATCTCGATCAAGAATAATATCTTGTAATGGATGTTGGAATAGTTGAAAGTGATCAGTAAAAATCATTAAGATAAATATCCCTTTTTCATGAAATCATATAAAAGGCACACAACATATAAAGGAATTCATTTAAATGATAGTTTTGAATAAAAATTTTGTTGACCTCTTTGGAACTTCGGAAACAAATTAACAATTTAAAACATTCATGTCTATATAAATAAATCCTTAAACCCATTTTGAAAACATAGAAATTAAGGAGAAAGTTTTAGAAGAATAAATATTTAAAATATTTAAAATGATGTTTTCGTAAAAAACTACCTTAAAAATAATCCATTTTTATACTATTTTTTTAAATATGTACATGGATAGAAAATATTTTTCAGTAAAATCATACCTACAAACAATCTCAAATAACAACGAGATTGAGGAATTAACCCTTACCTTGCACTTTCCTTTGGTCGAGGGTACATTTAACCACTTATATAATGACCATAGTATGTTATTAAATTATAACATAACCATATTCATATTTATTATATCATACATGATTCATTTATCACTTTATACTACCCGTTTAATAATGATTTCAATGTTAAATTAATTTTTTGGTATCAATCACTTTCTTTATCGTACGAGTTTTAACATGTTATTCTTGATAGTATCATTTAGATCCTGATTTAAACACTTCTAGAATATAAAACATGATTTATATATCATATATATTTTGAATATAAATATTTATAATTAATATATATATGAAATGGAAGGCACCATTTATTGAGATGGCAGGTCGTACGTACGCAAAAATGTTGTTTCCATTTTTATATCGTATTGAATGAAAGTAAGTGAATAAGAAATATATATGTATATTTATATATCCAGTTGCATTATTATTTCATATATTACAAACTTGTTAATAATATATATTTTTATAATCATCGTTGAATGGTAAACCTGGGAATGAATCACATCGTGTCATGGAGACGGTAATCCATACGTACCCACAAGCGACAATATCATTATATTGATGGTGAAATAATATGTAATTAGATGTTATATCATATATACAGAATCATTAACATGTTATATTTATTGTTTACATCCGTTATACTCATTATTATACCCTTCCAAATAATGATGTGTTTTAATAACAAATTACACCACGACGTGGAGACGGTAAGCCGAATGTACGCATGTATGGTGACTTTGTCATTTAAAGGATGGATTGAAAAATGAATGTGGTTGTACCATATTTATAATAACATCACTATGTTTAAGAGTTATTGGAGTTATTATTTTGGTATAGAAACAAAAAAAAATAGGGATTGGAAGATGAAAATAACATAAAAGAGGGTGGTGAAATTATTACCTCTTATTTCGGGTGTTTCATTTTGAGTTGATCAAAAGAGATATTTATGTTATTATTATGATAAATTTAAGGACTCTCGGTTGATTTGATGGGTGTTAGGAGTGTATTTGATAAGGGGTTGGTTGGGTCAAAGGGCTTTAGAGCTGTGCTTTTGAGAGAAGGGGAAGTTCCCTTTTATAAGAGAGGTGAGAGGCACCTTAGAAAAAGATTGAAATATTATTTTATAATAAAATAATTTTTGGTATCTAATGGATCAAAAAAAATTTATTTCAAGGATAAGGTGCGGATGGGTCTAAAACCTCTCACCAATAGGTTTTAGACAGGTGTGGGTCACTATATTAACCATATCTTTTAGTTTTATCTCTTAGATAAATAATTTAACTTTTACCTTGTATTCTTGTATTATTATTATAATTGGTTAATAAAATTACAATAAAATTCCAATTGAACCTCAAGTGGTTCATTAATTATATACCTATCATTATATAATTTATTTTGAAAACCCATATATTGTTATACTATTATATAATTTAATAATATAATATTGTTTTAAAAATGCATTTATGTCACTTTTGACACTATTTAGTATTTGGATTTTTTGAAAGTCATGAATACTTGATTAATTTGAACCAAATACATGTAATAAATACTAACATTTCATATTCACCTATAAAATTTGTGGATTTCATAAAAACATTGAAATTATATTTATTTGAATATTTATAATACTATTTATTTGATTCTTTCATTACTAAGATAAATACTGCATCATCATTGTGTTATAAATAGATTTAATTATTTAATGTCCAAAAATTATAAATAAAATACCATTATGTATGAAATATTTTAATATTTCTCATTAATATTTATAGTAGAAAATATATCTTATATAACTCCTTTTAAAAATTGTTTTACTAAAAGATACATGTTTATGTCATTGTTGTCTTCTCCTTAAATTAATTCATATAAAGTGTCGTTATCACTCTAAAGTGGCTACATGTGGTCCCAAAATTGACATAATTATTCAATTATAGGACATGTATCAACCAATAAAAATAATACACATGTTAGGGTAATTTAATATTATTATAATAATATTTTTTTACACTTATTTACCAGATCTACCCTTTAACCATGGTAAATAAAATATTTATTGAGGTAAATATTCATAATGTATAAAAAAAAGAGACCTATTTACACATTTTGGAACTCATGATTCAAAATTTAGAATCCATTTGTACAAATTCAAAACACATAAGTGGCATAAATTAATTTAAAATTAATTCTCATTGTCAAACCAAAAAAGAGTTTTTTAAGTAAAAATAACTACCAAATGATTAACACTTGTTTATGTCTATTTTTAATGTGAAATTACATTGAATGAACTTAATTATATTAGATAATAAAAATATAATCTAATGATAGTTTAGAACCACTCAAATGTATAATTTAACAATATAAATTTGTTCCATTAAAAAGGTTGTTTTTAGATAAAATTTAGTATTTTTTACTCTTCATCAAAATAAGAAAGTTATCATAAAAGTACCAAATATTTATCCAAACTAAATATTTATGTACCGATTTTGAAGATTTATTTAAATTCATTAAATTGAAAATATAAAAGTTTAAAATATTGGTTTTAAAAAAAATCACCATTAAAAGGCGATAAAATTGCATTTTTTTAATACTTCTTTTTTCTGAAAATAATAATATTGTAATTATATTATGTATAATGAAAAATAATATGGATTCTAATATTAGATATAGTATATAAAATTCAAAATTCAGTTAATACTATTCATAACCGCTTTTTTTACATCTATTTTGGTAAGTCTAGGTGCGCTCGAACTCAGTGTTGTGTATAGATGAAGTTATTGAATTACATTTAAGATATATTGTACTATGAAATCTTGGGGTGTTACAGATACGCCAGATGTCGTACCAACACTGGACTCCCAGAACTGAAAATAACACTCAAAACACTTAACATTGTTTCTCTATTGGAATGATCAGTGTCATAATTCTTCTATAGAACCAAATCCTCTGATACCACATTGTCATGACTCATCCCCTAGGGCCCATTCCCTGACTACCCCAAACCCACATTCCATAGTCCAGGGGTTGGTGACTTGTACCGAAAAGGAATATCCATAAAATTGGAATTCATTTCCTTTAAACCTGTACAAACATAGTCAAGAACACAACACGATGCAACCTCAAAGTAAAACTGCAGTAGTAGTAGTGTTTACTGAAAGTAAAGGGGATGAAATACAAGCCCATATGAAATATACAATACAAAAAAAATATAAAACAACTCCTCAGATCATCCACCATTGATCCAACCTAAAGGATAGGTACATATCTTATCCATATCCCTCCACGTCAACTAGTCATCTAAGTGTACCGCCTAGTCCTGGATCCTAAAGTCTTCACCAAGATGCTCGTCATCTACACAAAACACAAAAAGGTGTGGATGAAGCCCATGCAAGGGTGAGTATAACCATACCCAGTAGGGACCCTGAGAGCCCCGAAGGTCTTCAAAAATTCCTCAAAGGAAAAACACAATGCATGATCTCAATCACAAAGAACAAGTAAAGACTAAACTCAAACCAGGTATGCATCTCAATGTTCATAAATTAAGATGATTATTCTTAAGATATATCATTTTATTTCTTTAGAATGTTTCCACAAACTAACTATGAAGGATTTGTTTCATTATTGATCCACACATGGACGTATGTCACTGATCTTCTAGGGGATGCTCTACAGCTTGTCCTTTTCGGGTCACACACTACATATACACACAAGGTCACTGTGATTCTAATCCACACATGGTCACTGTGATGCTTATCAAGAAAAGTTTTCTATGATGTTGATCCACACATGGTCACTCTTCAATTGATAGCCAGCAATAGGATTCTCCGCACCTGGTGCGCTCGAGTTCCATAGAATCTACTCCTTGAGATATTAGTCATTCTCAACATAAACTAAGTTCCAAAATGGAGTAACCCAATGAACCTCAACATTGTAGGGGTCCTAACATGAAAGAAGGTGCATCAATCAGATGCCGTGTCTCTGAGTTATATGAATTTTTTTTCCAAGGGCCTGATTTGATTCGTGTTCGATCCAACCTTTACATACACCAAAATTATCCAAAACATTGGTAGAGTATCTCAATTGGACCATCTCATTCGAAGGATTCCAGCACCAAAGACGGTTTTTCAAACAAACGCTTGGCTTGTGAGATATGACATTTTAAGTATATCTGGGTCAAAAAGGGTCTGACTCTAGGCCGGCCCGGTCAGACCGACCCACCCCTTCCCATCCTAGGCAATCCCGGCCCAATTCTGGGTCTGACCTGAGTCCGACCTGGCCCGGACCAATCTAGCTTGGTCGGGCATGGGCTTATCTAACTGTACCGTAGACCGGCCCGCTGTGCCGTGGACCCGCCCTGCACGCCATGGATGGGTGCGAATCACCGAGCGGACCAACCCACTTGCCGGTGTGACACCTATCTATGCGGCCCAATTGAGGGAGGCCTCTCCCCATTACTGAACTTCTGAAAGTAGATCGGCTTCTCAATAGCAGCACCATGTGGCGCTGCCTCCCTATCAGTAGGAACCATGTGGAATCGATCCCCTTCGCATCGACCGCGACTTCGATGTCAGAAACTATTCACTGTGGCGTGCGATGGCGCGCCACCTTTCACCTATATGGCCGACCAAGAGTTGGCAGCCCCTACTGCTACCATGGAATGATAACACAGCTCCCCTCCATAGTGCATGATGGTGCGCTGACCGCTGCCATCGCGGCTGGCTGATGCCGGCCGCTTCGGTCACCCGTTGAGGTCGGTTTCTACCGTTGTCATGTCGATGCTGCCCATGCAGATATTCCATGGGCCACCAGGTTATCTCTAGTGCTCCAAATTACCTTCTAAATTCACCTATGGGCCTCTGTCATTATTTCCATCATTTCGTGGCTCGCTGATTTGAATTACAATCGAGTTCAAACTATGCCCATGAAGAACATGACAAAACCAAATCGGCTGAGAGTCTGGGCCTTGATCATTTGACGCATTCCCTCCGCGTTAGTACCATAACAAGCGGGTATAAATTAATTCATCATAGAAAAACATATAACCAATTCAATAATTCTACAATTTGTCATTATTTCCTTGAATGAGGAAAATAAATAATTCACTTGAATTTAAACAAAAACCTCTACAACAGAATCGGATATGACATCACAATTGTTGAAAAAGAATCCATGCTTGATGAAGCCATCGGCATTCATCAATCCTGGATCGATTCCTCTAATGACGTCGTTTGAGCCTCCATTCTTCATTGGTGATGATTCTGCATTACTTCACTAGAGGTTCCTCATTATCATGTCAAAAACCCATACATGAGGCTCATTTAATGAAAGGGGAAGAGGTGATTAACACAACTAGATATTAATGAGGTTCATTAATTAATGAAGCTCCAAATTTCTCAATGGTGTGGTTACAAAAACTATGACTCAATCCATTAAACGGATTGACAACTCAGTGGTCCTACCATCACCACTCAACATTAGGTAGAATAATAAAATAACAATTTTATGTTATTTTATTATTATTTAGAAATGTCTGAAAACTAAATATTTCTCATGACTGACTACGGTCATAGTTAAGCCTCCCTTAAGAAAATCTCTTCATTGCAGATTCAATGGTGTCCTCATATTTTTAATCCAATAACCAATTCAAATGATGCAAATTACCGCCCATGAATTTATAGAACATACCTAAAAAAGTTCAAAAATCTATTTCAGGAACACCGGGCCTCGAAATCAAGCGTCATCAATTTTCTTAGACTCATAATAATCCAAATAATTGAAAATAAAATAAAATTTTTGGGTCCTTAAATTGATATCAAGGCTAGATAATGTAAATAATGTTATAAATATCATTTATATCTTGTGTATTTATATTAAAATAATAGATCAAATAAATAAGTATGAATTGGAATACACAGTTGATGGAGACTATAAGTCATACGTACTCATGAACACTATTTCTGTTTTTAATTTTCGTATTGAATGAAAGTATATAAATGAAATTTATATATATTTATATATTATATTATGTTTATTATATCACATATATCACATAGTTTCATTAATCCCATGATTAATACATTCAGCTGTTGTGTGAATAAATCACATCACTTTGATGGTGTGGTAGTCCACATATCATTAAACGAGATTATCATATTTACACCAAATGGAATGTAAATATATGTGTTTTGTAAAAGAAATAAGAAGAAAAAAGGCATAATAAAATAAATATATTATTTATATAAAAATAGTTTCTATCATAATGGCCACCAGGATTCGTGATTAATGAAAATGAACACTCATTATTTCTTGTGTGAGTAATTTTCATACACAGAACTAGTATGTTCGATATACATTAGAGAGAGGTGTATGTAAGGGTAGGTTGGAAAATTATCATAAAAAAATCCCAAAATAGTTATGATGATGATTTCATTATAAAATAATAGAATAAAGGTAGTGGAGGGTGTGAAGAAGTAAAATAAAGGAAAGGATCTTGAGAGACGATACCATCTCTTATTCAGGTGAACCCTTTTGGTTTGTGCAAAAAGGATCCATTTAGAGGCTTTCTATACAATGTGTGTAGAGACCCAAAGCTTGACGTTCATGGACATTACATTACATTTGAGGAATATCTAATACATAACAAAAACAGACACACAAGGACCGTAATAGTTTAGTGTCTTTGGAAATTTGTAATATAAACTTCTAATCATGTTGAATGATCTTCAACATCTCCCATAATGATCCTCCCCTTTTTGTTTCCTTACCCAAAACCTTTCTTTTAATCCTGGGAGAAAAGAAAACATAAAAAGGGTGAGCACAAATTCTCAGTAAGGGTAAGCATGTAGAAAATAAAACAAACCATATACATTTGAACTTAAAAACATGAACATAATATTTAAACATCAAAATCTTGAGCAATGACATAAAACATGGAAGTATGTAAGGCATAGATCATAATGGATCATCAATCATGATAAAATAGAATAAGAATAAATCATGTAATTGTGGCATCCATTAAGCACATGTAATTATTTCCATAGAAGCCAAGGCATTACTGCCATGACCATCTTAGTGGACAAAGTCCCTTTCTAAATCGAGTTCACTCCTCGTTTCAGTCCTGTAACACTGAATCGGATTAACTTACCATTACAGCCATGTCTATCTCATGAGATATAAATCATTACCCAATTCATTGGAGGGAGATATAGGTCCCACCCATCTCATAATGGAATCATTCTTACTTGTGCCACAACATAAACTTAAAACATTCAACATAACCCAAAGAATAAAATGGGTTTCATAAACATCATATCATCATCACGTAATCCATATAAAAAAAATGGATATTTTATGATAAGAAAAGTGAAAGAATTTAAATCATAGAGGAATTATTCTTGAAACATACACATATGTAATAATTTCATCTAAGATAGAAATTTTTTTTGATAAAACACTTGAAATGAATTCTTGAGGAAAATAACCTTTCTTCTTCAAAATCATTTTTTTTTCACAAATTTCCATTCAATTTTAAAAGAAAAGGATTTTGTTGAAAATAATCATAAAATCTTGTAGAGGAAGCTTCATGGAATTGAGGCCTTATAAAACCTTAAAAATCCATTCAAGCCGTATAAGTCAAAAAATAACAATTTCATCGTACTTTTTGTTGGAAAAGTCAAAAAGTCCCTCGTATGGTAAACAAAAGAAAGATTCCTTCCATACGATGTGGTAAAAGTAAGAAAAGGGTAAAAATGTCTTAAACATACATGGAAGTAAAGTAAACATTTTATGAAAACATTTTTAGAGCATATGGACATGGATAATAAACATAACCCCCAGTAAATACTTATGAGTAAACAATCTCGGATAAGAATGAGATTGGAATAATTATCCCTTACCTTATGTCCGATATGATTCGTATGGATCCGAACCTCCTGTATAATGATATAAATAATGTCATTGAATTATTACAGAATCATATTCATTGTTATGATATCTTATATGGTTCACTTATGACTTTATATTACCCATTCTTTTGTAAATTAATGTTAAAGTAGCGTTTTGGGTAAAATCGTTTCATTTGTCGTTCGTGTTTTAACTTATAATTATTCATATGATTACTTAGACCATGGTTAATTACATCCAGAATGTAAAACATGATTTATATATAATATATATTCAGAATATACATATATATAATATATTGATAAGTAGAAAGAAATACACCGTTCATGGAGACGGTAGGCCGTACGTACGCATGAACGCTGTTTTCGTTTCCTTATTGAATTGAATGGAATTAAGTAGATGAAATACATATATATATATATATATATCCAGTATCATTATTATGTCATATATATCATGATTAGTCATTATATATACTTTATAATCATTCATTAATGGTTAATCAATGAGAATGGATCTCATCGCGTCGTGGAGACGGTAGTCCGTACGTACGCACGAGTGATGATATCATTCGCATGATCATAGAATTGTACTGAAGTGTATGTATAATATTTAATAATCAATATCACTTTAAAATAATCATATATAGTCATTATTTACACCATTATACCCATCCAAGCAAGGTGGTGGTGGAAAATAGATTACACCACGGTGTGGAGACAGTATTCCGTACATACGCATGCGCGGTGATTTTGTTTTTCGTAGGATGGATAAATAGTGAAATTGGGTTGTTTCATACTTATAATAACATATCAGTATATAAGTGATACTGATGTTATTACATCATAATGAAAAAACTAAATAAGAATAAGTGGAAGAAGAAATATAGTTGAAAGAATCGGCAATGAACATTACCTCTTCTTTGAAGCGCTTCTTTGAGACATCCTCTTAGGGCACTAAAATTGGTCTTTGAAGAAGAAAAATTCCTCTAGAATGTTTCAAGGGAAGTGGAGAATAGAATTTTTCAGGGTTTGGCCGAGATTGGAGGCTCAAATTGGTGTGAGGAAAAGAGGGAGGAGGTGTCCTTTTATAAAGGAGGAGAGGGGCACCTTTGGAAATCTTAAAAATATTAATTTATAATAAATCTAACCCCACTTAAAAACCTTCAAAAAGGACTCATATTATAATATTAGATGAGATAAGGTTGTAATACCATCAACAAATAATATTTAGACATGTTAGGAAATTATTTTAAACATTATCAACTTAATTTATCCTTACTTAATAAATTTAATTTTATTTGTGTTAATAACATTCTAAATTTTAAATTATAACAAATAACTACTTATTTGTTGTGAATTGTCTATAATTGGATAATTTATAACATTTTAGACCATATAAATTTAAATTTATAATTTTTATATATTTTTGTGATTTTTAAACAATTTTATAATATCTTATTTTATAAAATATCAATAGTGTCAATTTTGACACTATTCATTTATTTGAATTTAAATAAACTATATACAGAAGATATGTTCGAAATAAAAGCTTTAATAGAGTCATAAAAGGTCATATGTATCTAAAAAATTAGTGGAGAACATTATATAATTCATATAATATTTTTTTTATTATTTTTAAAACAATTTATTTGGTTTATCTCTTAATAAAATAATTACTACAACATTTTTGTATAATTATTTAATATACTTATTTGTTGCATAAAAATTAAAATTAAATCATATGATGAAGTTAAATCTATTAAGTTTCACAATAATACTTTTAATCTAATTTATCATCTTAAAATCACAATATTTAAATTGCTATATTTATTAAATTATGAGGGTGACAACTTTGGCATCATTTAAAATAAAATAATATAAGTGTCATAATCACTTTTATAACACTAATAATGGTTATATATTAGGTAATTTGATTATTAAGGTGTATATATACAATACCAATTAGTTTTGGTCAGGTTTGTGGGCCTTTTAATGGGTATTATTATTCAATAAAAACTATATTACTGATTTTTCACTTAATAAATAATTTCTGCATCATTAATGTATCACCATTAATGACAATTATTTAATCCCTAAAAATTATATATAAATTATAATGATGTAGATATTTATATTATATTTCTGGAGACTATTCATGTACTAAGTTTTATTATTGTTATCACTAAATTAAAATTATTATACTTATAAGATTTAAGAGAGTGACATGTTGTCACTTTCTTTGGTTTTAATAACAATTAAATTATTTTCGTTGTCAAAAGTCCATAAAATGAATCTAATATGACCCTTAGGTGATATGGGTATACTTTTAACCATACAATAGAATTTTGTCATGTGTTAGGGTAATTTTATAATATTATATTTACCCTTAATCAACTAATTTAACTTTAACTATCGTAAATAATATTTACCGTAGTTACTATTCATAATTCCCAAAAATAAAAAGTAGACTATTAACATAATTTGGACCCAGTGATTCCAAATATGGAATCCATTTTTCAAATTCAATACACAGAAGTTGCATAAATTAAATTAATATTAATCCCTTTGTCGAATGAAAACAGGTTTTTGATTAAAACATTGCAAAAGATTGAATTGATTTAACCTACGAATTCAATGTAAAATCAATGATAATGACATAAATTATATTAAATGGTAAAAATATATTCCATTTATACTTTAAAACCATTAAATATTATAATTTAACCACATGATTTATTATGATGAAAAGAGTTGTTTTTAATTAAAATATAGTGTGTTTTTACTATTCATTAAAATATAAAAGTTATCAGAAAAATATCAAAACATTATCCAATGTAAATTTTTATATCCTGATTCAAAAGAAGAATTTTATTTTGTCAAATTGAACTTATAAACATTTCAACAACTAGATATAAAGTGGGTGCACTATCAAAAGGCGGTAAAACTGCATTTTTTGAAAAATACTTATTTTACCCGAAAAAATTTATTTTGTTCTTATACCATGTTCTAGAAAATGTGTAAGATGAATAATAATGTTATAAAATTAAAATTTTAGTTAATACTATTCATAACAGCTAGTTTATAACAATATTATAATAATAGACCGTTGTTTAGTAAAACCCGGTATTGCGTACAACACACGCTATCGAGGAAGGTCGTGATTGCGTGTAATGAAAGACAAGTTAGGGTTGCGTGTTATTCAAGACTCATTTGTTGTTTCATATAAAATAATCCAACCATATTTCATTTATACATTGAATATACATATATAGACACTCAATGTTATGTAGAATGACTATTATCAAACGAACTTGAAATTGTGTGTAGCACAATCTAAGAATAGTGTTGTGTATACTGAAAGCTAATACGGTGTTGCGTATAGCACAAGATAATCTTATTGTAGCATAAAACACTTGAAATCAAATAAATTAAAAATAATAATTATCATAAAATATCGGGTTGTTAGATTCTACCCCCTATAAAATGAATTTCGCCCTCGAAACTCGTCGGGGTAATGCATGGTTTTCTACATGAAAGTTTTTTTAATTAAAACCCACATCGTAAAATGAAATACCAAAACATAACTTTCAAAACTAATGTATGAAATGTAGCGGTTACCCAAATTAACTCATCACTGGGTTTCCACGTAGGAGAACATAGGTGAAAATATGGATATGGAAGAGAAATCTAACCATCATGTTCTGATGGAGAGTGGTAGAGAACATTTCTATGAAAAAGCCTACAATATCAAAGCCATATATTTGTGATGATCTAAGGTACCATATGATTCATCAGATATAAGGGCACTAGGACAACATTTTTGGTTTTCAAGATCATTTCCCAAAAGTTGAAGAATTTTAATTAGAAGAAATACTTATTTTATTTTGGTACAATCCCACTGTTGTTCGTTCTTTGAACAATTTCCACTTCATATATTAAAGAAATGAAGTTGAATTTGTTATTCGTGAAGTGTTAGTATATCTTGTGATAGAATGATTGGTCATTCCATCTATTTCAAACAAAAGGTTAGAAAAAGTTATAAGTCCATCTTATGGTTAGATTAATCGTATATGGTTCCAAAAATGAACTTATACTTCATATATCATACCGCTTAATAAAATAAAACTAGTTTCTACTAACCAGGGACTTCATGTAGGCCAGTGGTTTGTGATAAAGGCATGTCTCACTCCGGTTGTGGGTTTGATTTTCATAGCCTTTTCCGACGCGATGGGCTGTCGCCCGTCCTGCAGGTTGTCCTTTTTCTAAAACTACATTACTATAACATCCCATCAATAATATAGAAAAAAAGTTCTATCCTTAAACAATAATAACTTATGTCCAACATAATCCAATCCAATCTTTAGGATTATCTAAAATACTTTGGTCCAAGCACTTAGTATAAAGAAAACAATTACTAGAATGGTTATCTACCAAGAATGTGAATACAAGAATTTATCCCACATATATCATAAGATATATCGTATTGGTCGCATTCCAAACACATGAATACCTTAGTCATATATTCTATTGAAACATTAATTACCATATAACCTTAGTGAAAACATGAATACTGTCAAAAGGTAACTCTTTCCACATACCAAAATCCCAAAGATCTATATAATCAAACCATGATATCACTTGGTCCTTATATCAGTCATGAGATCATGAATACAATCAAACATCTCATTATCTTCTTATCCCTTCATTATGTGCATATGATCTACTTTTAAAAAATATCTGAATAACCTTCCATGGTTACTGGTACCATTCAACATATACGTTCATATTCTTTAGGAAAAACCATAGTGTAACAATCCTTAGATGATTCTTTATTCCATAGTACCATAAATTATTATTTATAAACATACAATCATTCCACTAATTACTTAATCCACTACTTAAGCTTCATCATTTATTTCATCTAATATTTTATTTGTAGTCTCTTCATCATCATCCACATAAATACTACCTGTATGAACATGCTGATTCTCTTCATGAGATTTTCCCTTAGGTCATTGGTTTGCATAATTCCCATACATTCCACATTTAAAACATGTAATCATTTTTTATGTTGTAGCAATACCATTATCCTTGTCCATGGTGTTAACTGAACCTTTTCATTTGCACTTACTAGCTTTGTGTCCTTCTTTTCCACACCCAAAGCATCATCCTATTCCTTTGAAACAATCTCCCTGATGCCTCTTCCCACATGATTTACATGAGGGAAATTGAAGTTTATTTCCTCTATGATCATCATGAAACTCCATAATTATCTTATTATCTGAGTCGGGAAACTTACCAAAGTTGAGATTATTGATCATATTATGAGATTGAAGATTAGGCATAATAACGATGTATGGAATTCAAAATCCCGTTTCATTTGGTTTCTCATGAATAATATCATTCCATTGTCCATCATATCCTCCATTATCGTGATTCATCCTGTTTTTAACCATTTTCTAAAACCCAAAACGAATAGTGTGAGAGGCAAAAATCATGCTAGGGAAAACAACATAGTAAAGGGGGAGTACCCTCAATATCAAACATCATAGGTTAAATTCTAGGATCATTACCATAGTTCTATGACTATATCATATACGTATACTTATCCTTAGGGATATACCTAGACATACCTTAGAAATATCTCTAGGGATCTCACTAACGATTTCACATCCTAGTTTCCAAAGGTTGACTAAACCTTTCCTCTAATACCAACTGTAGAGACCCGAAGCTTGACGTTCAGGGAAATTACATTACATTTCCAGAATATCTAATACATAACAAAAACAGACGCACAAGGACTGTAATAGTTTAGTGTCTTTGGAAACATGGAATATAAACATCTAATCATGTTGAAAGATCTTCAACATCTCCCATAACGATCCTCCCCTTTTTGTTTCCTGACCCAAAACCTTTCTTTTAATCCTGGGGGAAAAGAAAACATAAAAAGCGTGAGATAAAATGCTCAGTAAGGGTAATCATGGAGAAAATAAAACAAACCATATACATTTGAACTTAAAAAGATGAACATAATATTTAAACATCAAAATCTTGAGCAATGACATAAAACATGGCAGTACGTAAGGCATAGATCATAATGTATCATCAATCATGATAAAATAACATACGAATAAAGCATGTAAGTGTGGAATCAATTAATCTCATGTAATTATTTCCATAGTATCCAAGGCATTACTTCCATGCCCATCATAGTGAACAAAGTCCCTTTCTGAATCGAGTTCACTCCTCGTTTCAGTCCTGTAACACTAAACCGGATTAACTTACTGTTCCATCCATGTCTATTTCATGAGATATAAATCTTTACCCAATGCATTTGAGGGAGATATTAGTCCCACCCATCTCATAATGAAATCATTCTTACTTGTGCCACAACATAAACTTAAAACATTCATCATAACCCAATGAATAAAATGGGTTTCATAAACATCATATCATCCTCACATAATCCATATAAAACAAATGGATATTTCATCATAAGAAAAGTGAAAGCATGTAAATCATAGAGACATTATACATTAAACATACACATATGAAATAATTTCATCTTAGATGGAAAATGGTTTTGATAAAACACTTGAAATGAATTCTTGAGGAAAATATCCTTTCTTCTTCAAAATCATTTTCTTTTCACAAAATGCCATTAAATTTTAAAAGGAATAGATTTTTTTTGAAAATAATCATAAAATCTTGTAGAGGAAGATTCATGAAAATGAGGTGTTATGAAACCGTAAAAATTCGTTCACATCGTATAAGTAAAAAAATAACAATTTCCTTGTACTTTTGTCGGAAAAGTCAAAAAGTACCTTGTATGGTAAACATAAGAATGATTCCTTCCATACGATGTGGTAAAAGTAAAAAAAGGGTAAAAATGTCTTAAACATACATGGAAGTAAATTAAACATTTTATGAAAACATTTTGAGAGAATATGGACATCGATAATAAACATAACCCCCAGTAAATACTTACGAGTAAACAATCTCATATAAGAATGAGATTGGAATAATTATCCCTTACCTTAGGTTCGATATGCTTCGTATGGATCCAAACCTCCTGTACAATGATTTAAATAATGTCATTGACTTATTACAGAATCATATTCATTGTTATGATATCATATATGGTTCACTTATGACTTTATATTACCCATTCTTTTGTAAATTAATGTTAATGTAGCGTTTTGGGTAAAATCATTTCATTTGTCGTTCGTGTTTTAACTTGTAATTATTCATATGATTACATAGATCATGGTTACATACATCCAGAATGTAAATCATGATTTATATATGTTATATATTCCGAATATACATATATATAATAGATCAATAAATGGAAAGAAATACACCATTCCTGGAGACGGTAGGTCGTACGTACGCATGAACGCTGTTTTCGTTTCCTTATTGAATTGAATGGAATTAAGTAGATGACATACATATATATATATACATAAATACAGTATCATTATTATGTCATGTATTTAATTATTACTTATTATATGTACTTTATAATCATTTGTGAATGGTTAATCATTGAAAAAGAATCCCATCGCGTTGTTGAGACGGTAGTCTGTATGTACGCACGAGCGATGAGATCATTCCCATGATCGTGGAATTTTATTCAAGTGTATGTAAAATATTTAAGAATCAATATATATTTAAAATAATCATATATAGTCATTATTTACACCATTATACCCATCCAAGTAAGGTGGTGGTGGAAAATAGATTACACCAAGGCGTGTAGACAGTATTCCGTACGTACGCACGCGCGGTGATTTAATTTTCCGTAGGATGGATAAATGGTGAAATAGGTTTGTTTCATACATATAATAAAATATAATTATATGACCGATACTGATTTTATTACTTCATAATGAAACAACTGAAGAATAATAAGTGGACGAAGAAATATAGTTGAAAGAATCGGTGACGAACATTACCTCTTCTTTGAAGCGCCTCTTTGAGACCTCCTATTAGGGCACTAAAATTGGTATTTGAAGAATACCAGGACCTCTAGGATGTTTCTATGGATGTTGAGAATAGAATTTTGAAGGGGTTGGCCGAGCATGAAGGCTCAAATTGGTGTGAGGAAGAGAGGGAGGAGGTTCCCTTTTATAAGGGAGGGGAGGGGCACCTTTGGAAATCTTAAAAATATTAATTTATAATAAATCTAACCCAACTTAAAAACCTAAAAAAATGACTCATATTAAAATATTAGATGATATAGGGTTTTAATATCATCACCCAATAAAATTTAGACATGTTAGGAAATTATTTTAAACATTATCAACTTGATTTATCCTTACTAAATCAATTTAATTTTATTTGTGGTAATAACATTCTAAATTTTAAATTATAACATATAATTACTTATTTGTTGTTAATTTTCCATAATTGGATACTTTATAACATTTTAGACCATATAAATATAAATTTACAATTTTTATATATTTTTGTGATTTTTAATCAATTTTATAATATGTTATTTTTATAAAATAACAATATTGTCAATTTTGACACTATTCATTTATTTGAATTTAAATAAAATATATACAGAAGATATGTTGGAAATAAAATCTTTAGTATATTCATAAAAGGTCATATGTATCTATTAAATTAGAGGATAATACTAAATAGTTCATATAATATATATTTTATTATTTTTAAAACAATTTATTTGGTTTATCTCTTAATAAAATAATTACTACAACATTTTTGTATAATTACTTAATATTCATATTTGTGGCATATAAATTAAAACTAAAATCATATAATGAATATAAATATTTTAACTTTCACAATAATACATTTACTCTAATTTATCATCTTAAAATCACAATATTTTAATTTTTATATTTATTAAATTATGAAGGTGACAACTTTGGCATCATTTAAAATAAAATAATATAAGTGTCATAATCACTTTTATAAGACTCCAAACTGTTATATATTAGGTAATTGGATGATTAAGGTGTATATATACACTACCAATATGTTTTGGTCAGGTTTGGGGGCCTTTTAATGGGTATTATCATTTCAATAAAAACTATATTACTGATTTCTCACTTAATAAATAATTTCTGCATCATTAATGTATCACCATTAATGACCATTATTTAATCACTAAAAATTCTAAATAAATTATCATGATGTATATAATTATATTATATTTTTGGATACTATTTATTTTCTAAGTTTTATGATGTTTATCACTAAATTAAAATTATTATACCTATATGATTTAAGAGGGTGACATGTTGTCACTTTCCTTGGTTTTAATTATAATTAAAATATTTTCATGGTCAAAAGTCCATATAATGAATATAATAAGACCCTTAGGTGATATGGGTATACTTTTAACCAACCAATATAATTTTTTCATGTGTTAGGGTAATTTTATAATATTATATTTACCCTTAATTACCTGATTTACCTTTAACTATGGTAAATTTAATTTACCGTAGTTACTATTCATAATTCCCAAAAAAAATTAGCCTATTAACATAATTTTGACCCACTTATTGAAAATATGGAATCAATTTTTTTCAAATTCAATACACAAAAGTTTCATAAATTAGATTAAAATTAATCTCGTTGTTGAATGAAAACGGGTTATTGATTAAAACATTGCAAAAGATTTAATTGATCTAATCTATGAATTCAATGTAAAATAAATGCTAATGACATACATTATATTAAATGGTAAAATTATATTCTATTTACATTTTAAAAACATTCAATATTATAATTTAACCACATAAGTTATTACGATGAAAAGAGTTGTTTTTTATTAAAATATAGCGTGTTTTTACTATTCATTAAAATATGAAAGTTATCAGAAAAATATCAAAACTTTATCCAATGTAAATTTTTATATCCTGATTCAAAAGAAGAATTTTATTTTGTCAAATTTAACTTATAAAAATTTCAACAACTAGATTTGAAGTGGGTGTGCCATTAAAAGGCGGCAAAACTACATTTTTCTAAAAATACTTATTTTACCCGAAAAATTTATTTTTTTCTTATACAATTTTCTAGAAAATGTTTAAGATGAATAATAATGTTATAAAATTCAATATTTATTTAATAATATTCATAATGGCTAGTTCATAATAATATTCAAATAATATACCATTGTTTAGTAAAACTCGATATTGCGTACAACACACGCTATCGAGGAAGGTCGAGATTGTGTTCAATGAAAGCCAAGTTAGGGTTGCATGTTTTGAAAGACTCCTTTGTTGTTTCATATAACAGAATCCAACCATATTTCATTTATACATTGAATATATATATATATATACACTCAATTTTGCATAGAATGACTATTATCAAACGAACATGAAATTGTGTGTAACATAATCTATGAATAGTGTGGCGTATACTGCAAGCTAATACGGTGTTGTGTATAGCACAAGAAAATATTGTTATAGCATAAAACACATTACATAAAATAAATTAAAAAGAATACTTATCATAAAATATCAGGTTGTTACAATGTGAGGTTTCAATGTCAATGTTAGTATTTTTGGGAAGTGTATTGGGAAGGTACTCGCCTCGATTAAGAGGTTTTAGAGGTGTGAGGATTGGGTAGTGGTGGTGTCATTTTATAGGGATGAAAAAGAACACACATGGAATTTTTAGAAACAAGTTATGTGTTCACAATTACTTACCTAAAAAGTAAAAAACCCAAAAAAAACTCAATAGTGGAACGTTTATGGCTGAAATATAGACAAAATATGGGTGTTAGACAAGATTTTAGGTAATTTTTCCCCCCTAATTTTAAGGATTACACCCAAATTAATATTAATTTTTCATTAACAAAAATGAATTATTTTTATCAAATTTAATAATTATTTTTACCAATAAATTACTTTATATTATTAGAATCAATATATTATACTGAATAAATTTTTTGATGTGTGATTTTTTAAATTCAATATATAAAATCAGAACAATTAACATTAGTGCTAATCCCGTAGACGTGGTTTAATAATGGGGTTTTAATGTAGGAAAATGTTCACATGTTTGTTAAGATTTTATATTCAGATTTAATGTTAGATTGATTCAAATAAATTAAATTGTATTAATAGATGTAATATTTATCTAATGTGACCTTAAAAATTTATTATATCATTTATAATAAAAAATTAATTAAAACTAAAAGAAATTTTTAACTAAAAGTAAAATATTTCACTATTGATAAGATAATGTTGTTTCTCAGAATAATCTCAACAATTCACCATAGGATAATTTTGATGTTAGGAATTGAAAAATATATATAATATTATCAAATTAAATATCTAAATGAATATAAAATTAATTTTATTTCTTATATTGGTTCAATCAATAAAACAATATCTTTGAAAAAAAATGGATTTTACAAAAAATATTATCATTCATAATCAATAAGGTTAATTTATATAATCAAATATGAACAATATTTGAAAAGTAGTTATTACTTTTATTATAACTAATTTTTACAGTTATGTTATAATTATATCATCTAAATAATTATATATTTATATATATGTTTATTTATATATGTTTCATAGAAACTCACTATTTTGTGAATTTTACGCCATGTTAGTGTTGTGTTTAATGTACGCCAAGTCATATTCCATGATGGTTTTACACGTAATTTATGAAAATTCGGTGTAGCATGTAATGCAAGAAAATTTGGCATTATTTGTAATGAAATCCAGGTCTGTATTGCATGTGAATGGAATTTTGGACTTAACGTTTATATATATATATATAATGATCTATTTACAACGTCAAGTGAAAGGAAAAATATTGCAAAGATTAATTATTTAAAAAATTAAAAAATTCTTTGGGTGATATTTTATACCCCTATAATTATAAATTTCCCCCTCAAAATTTTTCTAGGTTATCATATTTTAATAATTCATATTTTAATTCATAAGAACCCACATTGTAAAAATGAATACTTAAACATCCGTTAAAAAGAGTATGTTAGAAGCATAAATGTCACCCAAAGTAACTTATAACTAGGTTTCCATATAGGAGAACATTGGTTGGTAGTGAGTAATGGACATAGAAGATAAATCATTCCATCATGTTCTGATGGAGAGTGATAGTAAAAAAGGCTCGAAGAAAGTTAATAGTTAGAAATCCATAAATCTACTATCAACTAGGGGACCTTCTAATTCATTGGAAATGAAAATACTAGGATTTCATTTTGTCTTATTGATACATTTTCTGAAAGTTAATGATTTTTTAGGAAAAGACACCTTAATGATTTCAGTAAAACATTAATATTTTAATTTCGTTGATCTACGCCACCTATTTCTATAAAATGGAAGGTTAATTTTTATTTCATGAAGTACTAGTAGATCATGAGTTTCATGATAGGCTATCCTAGTATTCATTAGCTATCCTCAAAATAAGGTTGTTTGTACATGCTAGGTAATATAAATAATCATATTGAGAGATAAAAATTTAAAATTACTATCTTCATCTGATGTTTTACATAAACATCCATTACTTTTTAACCATATAATCCTTGTGGAAGATCAAAATTCTAATCGTTGGAAATAATATCCTAAAATTTTCTAAACATTGAATACCCATATTTCACAAATTAGATCTTTGTTGTCACATTTAAAACATGTGAATATCGTCATCATATATTTTCTCATAACATGGTTAAAACCTGAGTTACCAAAATTCTTTTTTGTAAAAAAAATGAATTACTCTTTATTATAAAGTGTATTGGATCCATTCCTTAAAATCAAAAATTCTATAAAATTCATCAATGATAATATAAACCACCCATCAACAAGTACTTACTTAGTTCCAAGGTAATTAGTAATTTCCAATTTACTTATCCATATCCCACATATCTTCATTCATATCTTATTATTGTAAAATAATGAACATATTAAGAGGAACCTTCCCTTAGTCCAAATGTCACATTTTAGGATATCACCTTTCTATTCCATCAGGAATATTCAACATATTATAGTAAATACATAGAAAAATCATTAACTGAACAATCCATACATAATTCACCATTACTAATTCTAGAATCAAAATAAATAATTTCTTCAATCATTCAAATTTAACTTTTGGCGTGGAATAGGTCCTTACATGTTTTATAAGTAAAGATTTAGCTTGAGGCATTCATTTGGGTAACAAACATGTTCTCCAAATATACGACATTGAACTCCATGAGAATTCATTACTCTATGAGCCTTTTTATAACACAAATAACATCATCCCTTCCATTTGATGTATTCATAAATTTTCTTCATTTCTTCTTCTTGACATGTAAGAAACCAAATATTCTTTCCTCTATAAACCTTACTGAAAATTAAATCATTCCCTTATTCAACCAGCTAAAAATATCACCTCAACTAATATTGTTAATCATATACCAAGAGAACTGATTAAACATAATTCAAATATGTTTTTCTCCAATGATCATCCCATTTGACTTCTCATCAAAAAAGAATCCATCATATTCAACATTAATCCAGTTCCTTCCAGTTACCACCATTGATTAAAACTAGAAGCATAGTCTGAGAATTACTTAACAAATAATAAAACTACATAGTCATGAACATAATTATTTATAGGGTATCTAAATCATTTCAAGTTACTTAATATACAACACCATAGGTTTATCCTAGGTTATTCTTTGAAACTATATATTTAAATCCTTTATAATGACTCCTGTAGAGTTTGTGTAGTCATAATGAAAATCCACAAGGAGTGTCTAACTTGGTGTGCAGAAAGGCCCGTTGTCATTTACTAAATTATAGAGAGTCAAGACTAAATCTTCTTTTCAGAGTTTCTACCACTAAGTACATTTGTTCCAGATCCAAATTCACTTGTATAATGTTTACATGGATTTATTTCTCAAATACCACTCACTATATCTTTTAAAAATATTATAATAAATTTTCCTAAACGTTAACTCATCCCCATAACGATACTTAGAAAAATCCATAGAAAAATACTTATAAATATACTTAGTTATATCACTGATGTTTTTACGTCTTACATTCCAATGGTTGAGTAATCATTTCCTTTGATTACATCTATAACAACCCATGCTTGACATATTTGGATATTACATCATTTTAGAAGAATATTCAGTACATTACAAAAAAAATTCCTAATGACCATAATTTATTATTATCTTTGGAATCATTATTAAATCATATATCATAGTGAATTATCTTCAACATCTATAATAAATATCTCTACATTTAGTACTTCTACATAAAAACTATCTTCATAACCAAGAGAATGGAAGCATAAGAATGGGGTGAGCGCAAATGATCAGTAAGGGTAAACAAGGGAGACATGTAATCATAAACACAAACATAGGGGTATTATAATGTAATCATAACATCATGAGATCATACCCTTCTTATCAAAGATCATAAAAATGGGTTATGGGATAATTCTTGGTAGTTCATAATTCATGAATTAAAAAGATATAGACATCATGATATATGAAATCATAATTAAGAAATAAGAAATTGTATTTGTGGAACATAAATATGAATAGAATCATTTATGTAAAGGATACCTACCAAGAAGTTTACAACATTATAGGGTTGGGATACGACCTTTGTACCTACATGGGGCTTGGTCTAGAAACCCATTTACGAACTTTCTTTTGGTCTTGGGCTGTTACCCATGTACCTTCTTGTTTTTAGGAATGGTCCACTACTCATGTACCCTATTTCATTTAGTATTGGGATGCAACCCATGAACCTTCATTTTTTTCTCAATTAGGATGCAACTTATATACACTATTTCTGTTCAGTCTTCAAATAATACCCATACAACCTCTTCCATTTATGGTTTGGGATATAACCCATATACCCTCTTATTTTTTGTCCATGGGATAAAACTCATACACCCTCATTCATTGCAAGCCTAGGAAATAACCTATATAATCGAATTACATTCAGGAATGGGATATTACACATGTAGAGTCTGAATTCATATAAAAAATACCATTACCCAATGAATTGCATTGAGATATAGGTACAACCCACCTCATTGTAAAATCATTCACAAATTTTCCACAATATAATAAAACATTCATCATATCATGTACCATAAAAAAGAAATAGGTCTTCTAAACATAAAATAATATCTTATAAAATAAAATGGGAATCATTAATATTTCATCCAAAAATAACCTCTATAAAATAGAAAGGTTTAAAAACCATTTCATCAAAGCATAACCCATGAAATGGAAGTGTATTTCATCAACATATAAACCATGAAATCTAAACTAGTTTCATAAAGATCGTGACCTTAAGAATAACTCGTTTGTGGGAAGGATATGATTGGAACCTTTACATAATTTCTTAAAAGGGACTGTGTAACATCAACAGATTTTATCATATATGGAAAATAGTTTTGAAATATATTTCAAAAACTTTTCTTGTAGAAAACATCCTTCCTTATTCAAAAAATTCAATATATAACATAATATTATTTAGAAATGTTTTTCATAAAAATGTAACATGAATGATTATAATAATACATGAAATCATTTTCAATGAATATTTTTTATAATGTAATTTCAAAAACAATTTCTTAAATATTAGACTTTTAAAATTGAAAAGGAATATTTAAATAATGATGGCGGGTAAATATATACTTGTTGTATGAGGTTAAAAGAATATTACATTTTCATTGTAAAAGGGATAAAATAAATTTTATCACTAGATAAAGAAAGGAAAATATAATTGAAGAGATTCTAAAATTAAAAGGGGATAAAAATATAATTTAAATAATATATAATAATGGTATAATATTACTGGAAACAATTTTTTGAAAATATATATTTCCTACCGATAAGAGGGTAAATCCAATCTTTCTAAAAAATTCTTAACTATCTTTTGGATAAAAGAGTAAATAAATTCAACCAATACGTGATTATATCATGGATAAATAGATGAAAATAATTTTCATGAATTTAATTAATATATGGATAATAATATTTCATCAAATGAAGCATAAAAATAAATAATCTCGAGAAGCGATGAGACTGTCTCAATACCAACATATAACCTGGTAACATGGGATTGTAAACTCCACATAATAAATGAAATTAAATGAATATTAAATTAACATGAAAATAATGAGATTAATGATATAACATGATAAATCGAACTATATACACCTTAATTAAAGAGTTTATATATATATATATGATTCTCAAAGAAGGCTAAATTAAGAAAAAAAATATTTTACCGATTTGGAAACATCTGAAACATAATCCCCATGAATGAAGAATCATAAAATGGAAATGTGAATACCCATAAATTTATTTATAAGATACGTAGAATAAAATCATGGGTAGTATATACTACTCGCAAGAAGGAAAGTGCGGTGAACATGACATGTACCACAAGGAAATTAAAAGTGAGATGAGATCCCCTTACATTTTCTATTGACTCTCTCTGTACTAATTTGAAATACTTGTATAAAAAATATAATTAATTAATGATATTTTCAATAAAAATATTATTATATTTAATAACATATATTTTTTTATTATGGCCTTATATCACCCTCTTATTAATGATCCCTTATTAAGGTTTCACTTTGGGTAATATCTACATTGTTCTTCACATGTATTAATTTGATATATAGTTTGTTATTATACTTATATAAAGATTCCAGAATCCAAATCATGATATAAATACCATTTATGTACATTATATTTATATTATGAAAATCTATTTAATAATGAATTATGAAATGGAATACATCGTTCATGGACACAGTAAGGAATACATATGCATGAACCCTATTTCCATTATGAATTGACGTATTGAAGGAAAGTATATGTATGACATATATATATATATATAAATTAATGAATAATGATTATATAATATATATAATATATTATCATTAATATCATACTTAAAACATTCCATATGGTGTGAGAATGAATCACATCACTTTGAGGGGGCGTTCGTCCACACTTCATCAAACCAGATTATCATATTAAGGAAAAAGGGAACGTAAAGATATGTTTGTTGTAAAAGGAATAAAAAATCATAGATAAATAGTAAATACAATAAATGAAATAAATAAACATATTTTCCATCATAATGAACATAATTATTGGTGATAAATATAAAATTAATGATCATCCATTCGTGAGGTAGAAATTCACCAAACACAAAAAGAATATGTCTGATATCTATTAGATGGAGGTCTTTTTATGTGTATGTAAACACCATAGAATAAAAAACGATTATACTTATGATACTAGTGTTTTCATTCAATAATGGAATAATGTGTGTGTATTGGGTGTATAAAGAAAATAAAGGAAATGAGCATGAGAGAATACGTTACATCATAATTAGTAACTCTATTCTATTTGTTAATAAAGGATTCCTTGGGAGAAATTATACCCAAAGGGATTTTTCAAGATCAAAGGGAGGATTTTTGGGAAGTTTATTACAAATTATTTTGATGAATATTATAGGTTTTATTTGTCATGAATGGGTAGAGTTAGTGGCCTTTTATAGAGAAGGAAAAGTACTCACTTGGAATTTTTAGAAACAAGCTAGGTGTGTACATTTTTATACCAAGTAAGATTAAAATAAACCAAAAAAACTAAATAATAGATGGAATATTCCTCATATATTGACATTAAATGGGCGTTGGACAAGGTTATAGGTCATTTGGGTGCTTAATTTTAAGGTTTACTCCCAATTTAATCTTACTTTGGCCTTAACAACTGTGATTAATTTTAATCACTTTTACTAATCATGTTGGTCAAAAATTATCTTGGACTTATTAGACATTGAATATTAGACTGAGTAAAATTATTTATTTAATATTTTATAAAGTCATATCACATAATAATCAATATTTAGATTAGTTTGAATCAAGTAGATGAGACTAAATACCGGGTTTTGAAGTAAGGAAATGTTCACAAGATTTTTATGATTTTATATTCAGTTACAAAGTTAAATTGATTATAATGAATTAAATTATATTAAAAGATGTAATATTTATCTACTGTGACATAAAAAAATTTATAATATCAATTTTAATTAATAATTAATTAAACAAAAGGTAGTTTTTTATTAGTTGAATTATTTTACACTGTTCATCACAAAATTGATGTCTCTCAAAAGAATCCCAAAAATTCTACTTATGGTAATTTTGATGTTTTGAATATAGAAATAATGTTTATTTTTTAAAACTAAATTTATAATTTTATATAATATTGATTTCATTTTTATAAATGGTTCAATTAGGGAATCAATATTTTTAACATAAAAGGCTTTTTCAAAAAATACTATCCTTCATAATAAATATGATTTTTTATATAAAAAAATTATAAACCATATTTGAAAGTTAGTTATTAATATTCAAATAAATATTTTAACGGTTATGTTATAATTATCTCCTTTAAATAATTATATATATATATACATATATGTTTCATAGAAACTCAGTGTTCCATGTACTTTCTGGCATATCAGTGTTGTGTCTAACGTATTCCATGTTTTATTCTATATCGGTGTTGTGTGTAATGTACGTAAAGTCATTGTTTCATGTAATGAATGTGAAGTTGGAATTATGTATAGCACAAGCTAGGCCGGTATTGCATGTAAATGTAATGTTTGACATAGTGTTTTAATATATATATATATATATAACTATTTACACTGTCGCGTGGAATAAAAAATATCTAAAAGATAAGTAAATTAGAATAACAATATTTCACAAAATATTATGGTGTTTCTTGTAATGGATGTTAAGAGGTGTCCTTTTATAAGTGATGGGGGTGACACACATGGAAATTATTAAAATATTTCAATGATATAACATATATTAATTTGGAAAATGGATCAAAATGATTATAGATTATATGGTAATAAAATATAAGGATTTAATATCCGAAAATAATAATATAATGGAAGGTATGGGTGGAAATACTATGCATATCTCTCAATTTAACCTATGAAAATTCAATTTCAAACTTATTCATGGGAACAAAAAATTTAATATTTTTATATTTCACTATTAAAAAAATTAAATTCATTTTAGTATATTATATTATCTATTGTAACTAAAATTATTTAATCCATTTTACTAGATTAAATTTATATAAGTGTATGGTTTTAATTTTATATAATATCAGAACCAACAATGAAATGACGTCTTAGGAAAATGAATTTTTAAGCGTAAAATAAATTTTACCGACATTCACATCCATTTAAAATCTATGAATCAAACATAATAATATATTATTGAATATATAGTCTATAAATTAAATTAAAAAAATTAGATGATAGATATAAATTTAATTTTCTAACATAAAAACACATTGTGCATATAAAAATAGCTTTTAAAAAAATGTTTTTTATGCCAAAAATTAAGAATTTACCAAAACCGATTATAATGATGGTTATTATGAAATTAATAAAATTATTTAAAATTAAATTAGTCAAATGATTCATTAATATAAAAAAATATTGGTTATATTATTTGAAAATAAATGATATTTTAAAAAAAATTAGTTTCTCACTATTTACTGAAAACTATGTTTTTTTTGAAAAATATCACACACTCACAATAATATAATATAAAAATGTTTATTTAAATAATGATATTAATTTCTTAATTTTTTTCTAAAATTATTATATATTAATTATAATGTTCTTTAAAATAATTTTACAAGATCAGCTTTATTGAAGAAAACATATTTCTAAGAATAAATTAACTTTAATAAAAATGTAGCACCTATTTATTTTTTAATTAATAAATAAATTTTGGATAATTTAAAACCATTATACATTTTATTTCATAATATAGTAATTAATATTAATATATTTTAATTCAATGGCCATTTTATAATGATCAACTATATTACATTTCAATTAGAATTTATGTTTACAGTAATGAATGTTATGTAATACATGTAATTTATTTATATAATATATATTATGTCACTATAGGTTTTTTGAAAATTTATGATGTTACGACTACCTTA
Source organism: Viscum album (assembly GCA_963277665.1). Classification (NCBI taxonomy): domain Eukaryota; kingdom Viridiplantae; phylum Streptophyta; class Magnoliopsida; order Santalales; family Viscaceae; genus Viscum; species Viscum album. The sequence goes on along the minus strand of OY728131.1, from coordinate 1,218,312,452 downwards.
TACATTCAGAGTTGTATGTATATAATTCTTAATAAATTAAAAGATAATATGAGGATATGAATATTATGAGAATCATGATGTGAGAAAGAATATTAGAGTAATATAATTTCAAACATTGAGATTCGGTTTTTGTTATTAAAATTTTACAAATACTTGTCAATATTGAAAGGCTAAATATCTAAGAGGAATTCATGGGAATTTCATAACCAATTACCTATTTATTTACAAATTTTACCTTACTGTTTTGGATAAGATCAAATATTTTTAAATCAAGTTTGATTTTCCAAATTGAATTGAGGAAACTATATTACAATGATTTTTTGAACATATTAAAAAATAAAATAAGGTTGTTCCAAGGAAAATTGATTAGAGGAAAATATTGTGTTTTATTTTTAATCTTATGGGTTAATGAGAGTGAATGTTAGATTGCATAATGAGTATCTACTACTTTTGATTATCATCTACTATGTGGAATATATATAACATGAATCTAATCATATGAATGAATTAAATTGAATAGGAAAAATAAAATTTTAATTTTTTGATTTCATGAATAAATTTTATCATTATGAGATTTTTAGAATAATGATGACATATATGTGGTGTTGCTGATTATATTCGGGTGGTTGAAGACCCTATTTTGATGAGGAAGAACATACACTGTAATTTGAAGTCATATCAAAGAAAACTAAAGATATTTTTCCATATATAATAGAAGAAGGATAATTTTTATAACTTTTGAATACAATTACAATAAATTCTCAAGAGTTATATATATTTTATGAAATAATTCTGGGTAAAGGATGATGCCTTTCAATACCACTTATAACTACTTTCAACACTTGTGGAAGATAAGTGCCTCATACATGATCCAAAAATTGAATGGATATAATCAACCAAAAATTGGGAATACCTTGTAATAAATGATGTTTATTACATATATATTTATTTATTTATTTATTTCACATGGGTCAGTATTAGAAAAAACTATTTCGAGGATTAAGACATTTAACAAGTCATAGTGGTTAAATTCAATTTATAGGATAATATAAAATATTACTATTAATTTAAACCCCTTGTTAGTGGTACACCACATTCTAATTTACTTAAAGAAGAAATAATGAAAAAAGTTGAGCTCATAGATGTAAGTCATCCTAATAAACTAAAATTTTCTCATTCTTATGATTTGAAATTATTTCCCAATAAAGGGCTAGAAACTGGTTTTTCAAAAAATAAGTCTTAAAAATTATTCAACATGTGGTCACACTACCATTTTAAAAGCATAAAATCCCTTAAATATAATAAGAATTCATTTATTAGAATTATCAAGTGTTTTAAAAATCAATCCACTTGAGATCCATAAATATTATCCAAGTATTTCCTGTAAATGGCCTATTTATTTTCCTCTACATTATTTCCATGAATTGTAAAGACCCTGAATTTCCATGTGAATTTTTTTAATTAAATGGGAATTTTATGAGTCTGCACAACATGGCGGCGTGTGATTCCAATGCCTAAAGTGCCCGGAATCAATTTATGATGTTTTTATTGGGAATGTTCAGTAAACATATGAGAATGTTTTTATAACTTTTGAACCAGTGCTCAGAATTGAAATCTGAGGGAACCGTTGAACTCCCAGCACCAGTAATCGCTTAAGAAGACTTTCACCTCGATGGCAGTTAGTCGAGGGTGGAAGATAGTTTTTGGGTCTTTTGTGGGCATAATAAAATAAAATGAACACATGTTTTATTTTATTTTCATCTTTTATAGCCACCCAAGTGGAAGTTGGAGGTGGGAACCACCACACCTTAACCTCCCATGAGAAGTTATTATGGTGGGGCCCACCCAAACCTAACCTCCCATGAGAGGTTATAATGTGGGGACCACCCGGGACAAAACCACCCTAGTAATGGTGGGAGAGGAAATCCTCTCAACTCCCCTCATTAATGAGGGAGAGTCTCTCCACCCCCTCTTTTAATGGTGTCAACCCTTCCCCTCTTTTAATTATCCAAACCTCATGAATTAATTTAGTGGATCCAAATTAACTAATTAACCCAATTTGAATTCTAATGCCAACATCTTAATAGATATTATAATCCATTATTCTTGGCTACCATTTTATTTTGTTGGAAAATAAATAAAGAAGTTTTGAGAGAAAAGATCTCGCCAACGAAGAATGAAGAACGTGTTCTTCCAATGAATAACTCTAGAAAGGAGCATCTTTGACTTCTTCCTCGGAAGCACATTACGTAAGAAACAGATGTGGGATGTCTTCGACGACTGACCCTCCCTCCTCATCATTGTCAACAAATCGACGCACGAGCTAGGTATTGGAAGTGTGCGGCGGATGCGACGAACAACGACAACTCTGTATTCTTCCCTGTGACTCCATCAACGAACAACGAACAATGGAAGTGATTTAATTATATTTATGTATGATATTATTCCCTTAATACTTTTCTTCCAAAACATATAACACGGACCAACTTATTTCAAGTTGATTTGCAGATGTTTTTCCTTGCGGGTTTGGAATATTTTTGTTAATGATGGATTATGGGAATTGATGTTTTTATGATATCATTCATGCTTGTTCTTCACTTCATTCTTGTGATCCAATTGCTATCACCTAAAATTCGAAAGGGTGTGGAACAAACCAATGTGGTCCGACCACTCCACCGATCTTATTTGTGATGTTTTTCGGCATGGAGACGAGGTGAAGAAGGCAACCTGTGCGGCCCCCGCGACGCTCTGGTGACCAGGACCGAACAAAACTGCCCTCCATCTTTTGAGCTGCCCCAACAGCGCTGCCTTCCGGCAGCACTGCCTGCTGGACAAACTGGTCGAGCCGTGCCGCATCTCGGCTTCCGAACCGCCCTGGTTGCGCTGTCTGCCGCCGTGCCTCCCACCGGCCGAACAGGCTGAGTCGTGCCGCACCTCGGCCAAGCCTTGCTCCGGCTGCACCACGCCTCCTGTGCCCCTCATGGCTCTCTCTCGAGCCCCGGCCGAGCCTGCCACCGTGCGCTCCGTGCACCCTGCGGCCCCGCCATCCGCACCCCCTGTGTCCTGTGCCCCCTCTGGATGAACCATCTCGTCGGCCATCGCGCACCCCGCGCTCCCCGCGGCTCCGCTGTCTGCGCGCCCCGTAGTGCCCCGGCCGCGCCGACCTCCTGGCCCCAGCAAGGCCACCTCATCCCAAGGATGAGCCACCCCGAGCTGACCCCTAGAGGTGCCCTCCGGGCTGAGCCGTACCCTCACGATTCCCTCTGGGTTGAAGCGCCCATACGGCACCATACGGGATGAACCGCCCTCGCGCCGAACCACGTCCGGCCTACACCCTCATTACCAGTCCGTGCTCTTGCGCCCCTCTGTGACCCCTCGCGGCCTTCTGGGCAGGGCCCAATAGGCTGGGCCGAACCTAACCGACCGGCCCACCTAATGGTCCGGGCCATACGTAACATTCCTGGTAGAATTGATCCAGTCCAGGTTGGCCAAGACAGGGTCTGGTCGGGTCAGTCTGACCGGGTCGGACCGAACCGAGGCCCACTACGACCCGTTCACTTTCATTTGGCCATATCATTGGCACCGGACTTCTGTTTGAAAAACATTCAGCGACACTGATAATATTAGAACATGAAGGTCCTTTTAATTATAACCCACTAGATTTTGGGGTATTGTTGAGATATAGTCAGGTTGGATCGCGCACGAATCCCACTAGGGCCCCGGGACTAAATTGCTAGTAACTCACAGACCAGGCGTCCGATTGACACGCCGTCTATTGTGTTGAGACATATCTGATGTGGATGAACTTTGAGATACTCTTTTTTGGGGATTCGTGATAGTTGGAGTATCGAACAGTAGGTCATGGAATAGATCTTTCCAGAGATGAGTGGACAGAGTGCGGAGAGCCACTAGCTGGCTGAGACTCGACGACTGGTGACTGATTGACTCGGAGTGAATCAACTATCCCAATGGGGAGTGCCTGGTTGTGGTTTCAGACCCACGGAAGAGAAGATCCTGGTTTTGGAGGCAGAGCCACGGTACTCGATAGGAGGAGTACCTCTAAAAGCTTTTAGGGGGAGCGTATGGTTTTGGCGGTAGACCCATGGTGGGGAGCACCGTGGTGATGCAGAAGACCAACAATACTCGACAAGAGGAGTACCTCAACAGTCCAAGGATAGTGGGAAGTTCCTTGTTATCGCAGAAGACCAACTGTACTCGATAGAGGAGGAGTTCTTCAGTATCCATGGTTTCGATATTGTGAATAAAAATCCTAGTTGACCTGAGTCAGTAACTTTTCTATTTTCCTCATGATTGAGATTGATTATATGATAACATAGGTATATGTATGGGCATATACCAAAGTGGGGTTGTCTGTTGATTTAATACTTTTTGGTTTATCCTTGTTTGATTTTGTGAGACCTTGTGGGTCTTAGGGTCCCTACTGAGAATCGTTATACTCACAACTGCACGAGATTTGTCCGCACCTCATTCTGTTGGATGCAGACTACGGATAATGCTGACATAGGCTGAGAACACCAGCCCCGAATGGTACAAGGAGGTAGACCATATGGTGTGACGGTACATTGAGGAGATATATAAACTTGGAGTGATGAGGAGGAAATCTGTACCTACCCTTCAGGTAGGAACCTCAGAGGACGACCCAACAATAATTTTTTCTTTTCTTTAGTTGTACTTTTAGTTTCTTGTACTTTACAGCTGGTCTTGTATTTTTGGCCCCCTTTTTACTTTAAGTACACTTTTGTTATATAGTTTTCCTTAGTGTTTTGTTTCCATATTGTGCTCTTTTGTGTGTGTTTATAGGTTTTAAAGGAAAATCCTTCCCAGTTTTAGGGAATTACGCCTTTGGTGCTAGTCGCTAGCCCCTAGACTATGGAACGCGGGCTTGGGGTAGTCATCGCATGGGCCCCAGGGGATAGTTCCCGAGAAATTTGTATCAAAGGAGTTGGTCGTACCAGAGAAAATAAGAATCTAATCTTTTTTCTATGAAGCAATAGTGTTAATATTAGTGGGGTGGTTATCAGTTCATGGAGTCCAGTGTTGGTGTGGCGGCCGACGTATCCATACTCTAGGACCCTAACTTCTCAATTCAAACTCAGTGAATGAATACACTAATTGCATGTGTGTTTTCAAAAGTATTCTTTAAGTCATATCAACTAAGACAACTCACCAGGTATAGTATTTTGATCATGTCACATCTTTTTCTTTTAGGATGACTCCCCAAGGACGACCAGCTAGACTCCTGATAGTTGTACGCACAGATAGCCCACCAAGTGATGAGGCCTCGGTGCAGTGCCCTTTTCTAGTGGAGGCACTAGCGGTACCTCTTCTTATTGGGCCATTGATGCCACCATCCCTAGTAGCAGGCGATGCAAGCCTCCTTAGTATGTTGTATGAGTCCAGCGCCAGAGGCCACCCATGATCAGGGGAGAGACGGACCTAAATATGGCTGAGGATTGGCAGGAGGTTGTGGTGAGGGTTTTCCGACTAGTAGGGAAACTCTCCGACCTCATGTTGATTCTTACATCCATCCTTTTACAGGTAGCAATGTCTAGATGGTGGAGCGTGATGCTCTAATTTCATGACAAGATGACGCTTCTCTTGGCAGACTTCGAGAGCCCGTTTCGGGTGACGTTTGTTCCAGTGACTATCCGAGTATTGAGAATTTAGGAGCTACTTCGTCTGTAGTAGGGAAACATGACTATATCTCTGTACTCAGCGAGTTTCATAGACCTCTCAGGTTACTCCACTGATATGGTACGAGACCCATTCTTCATGGCCCGGACCTTTGAGAAAGGACTCAGGTGGGTGATCAGGGCTTCAGTGATCTCACTCAGCATCCCTATGCAGAAATGGGTGTTAGATAGATCCCTCCAAGTAGAGACTTTCCTTGCTGAGAAACATCCAGCAGCGAGATCCACCACCAGTCAACAGGTAACATAGTCTTTTTTAGCTGGTAGAAGAAAAATGTCACTGAGTTCTAAGAGGACCAGACCTACAGGTGGATGACCGCATGACCCAGAATTGATTTTGAAGAGCACCCTGAGTAGAGACATACATTCCAGGAGTAGGAATTGTTTCACATGTGGAAGCATGGTCACATGGCTTGTGGTTGTCCAACCCGCCATTCATAAGATCAAAAGAAGGTCGAAGGATGGCCCAGGAAGAGAGAAATATTCGATCGAGTTTGTCTATATGGAGTAGGCGGACGTGGTAGAGGAGCTAGTCATGCAACTGGTGGTGCACTACATTTGGAGATGTTTATGCCACCACCACCAGGAGGTCCACCCCAACCGTAGGGAATATGTGGATAAGGGAGAGCTCAGCTCCAAGAAGCTGAGGCCTACAATCACGATGCTCTAGAGATGATACGAGGTACAATATGTGTCTATTCCACCATAGCTGCAGTTCATATAGACACAGGTGTCAGTCACTCCTTCATTGCCACTACCCTCATTCGGAGATCAGAGATTCCGATAGAGACGTCGGCTTGATCCTTATGGCTAGAGACTCTTACGGGATAAGATTTCATGATTATGCACTTGTGTCGGTAGTGTGAGATTACTCAATGAGGAGAGAGCTTCCGATGGGATCTCTTAGTTATGGCATCGAGGCCTTATGACGTCATCTTGGGTATTGACCGGTTATCTACATTCCATGCTCAGATAGACTGTATTAGGAAAAAAGTGAAGTGTTTCTACACGAATGAGACCAGGTTTAACTTCACCGATTAGAAGGGATCCTATGAAGAACAGGATGGACTTACTCGGAGGAGAGTGTAGCCGATAAATCATTAGTTGGATAGCCTTACCCTCAAAGTAGTTGATGTAGAGAGTCTGTGGTATACTATAGTGGTGGACCAGTACATAGATGTTTTCCCTAATGATGTCCCAAATCTACCTCCCTAAAGAGAGGGGGACTTTTACGTTGACTTGTATCTCGGGAATGCACTGATATCTACACCAGTGTATCGGATGGCTCCCGCAGAGCTTCACGAGCTGCGGGTACAGCTAGAGGACTTGCAGGGAAAGGGATTTATCTGCCCTAGTGTTTCTCTTAGGGTAGCCCCATTTCTATTCTCCAAGAAGGCGGATGGTATCTGGAGGCTTTGTGTTGACTATCGGCGCCTGAACTAGGTGACCGTGAAGAAAAAGTACCCAGTCCTGAGGATTGACGACCTCTTTGATCAGTTGATGGGAGAACGGTGGTTCTCGAAGATAGACATCAGATCAGGCTATCACCAGCTCAGAGTTCGAGATAAGGATGTTGAAAAGACGACCTCAAGATTTCAGTATGTCCACTACGAGTTCTTGGTTATGCCTTTCTGCGTAACCAATGCTCGAATAGTGTTCATGGGACTCATGAACAAGATTTTCCAGCGATACCTAGATCACTTTTTCATAGTCTTCATCGACGACATTCTGATCTACTCGACTACTGAGTAGGAGCATGCCTACCATTTACGGGCAGTACTGGACACACCCTAAGAACAAAAAATTTATTGTAAGCACCCGATGTGCCAGTTTTGGATCTGAGAGGTTCACATTCTAGGACGTGTCATCTCGGAGACTAGAGCTGCAGTGGATCTAGCGAAGATTGAGGCTGCACATTCTTGGGAGCCACCCAGAGTGTAACGAATGTACGAAGTTTCCTGGGTTTGGCTGGAAACTACCAAAGATTTGTGACATATTTCTCTAGAGTACAACACCACTATCAGCCATGAGGATGATGGGGAAATCCTTTGTGTGGTCAAAGATATGCCAGCAGATCTTTCAAGAGCTGAGGCAGAGGCTGACTAGTGCCCACATATTGAGGCTTCCAAAGGAAGGCGTTGGGTACGTAGTCTACTGCGACTCTTCAAGGACTGGACTCGGTAGTGTACTGATGCAGGAGCGAGCAGTGATCATTTATGGTTCACGATAGTTGAGACTGCATGAGTAGAACTACGCTACCAATGACCTGGAGTTAGCAATAGTTATATTCTCCTTAAAGAGGTGGTGACACTATCTGATGGGCTAGCATTTTACCATGTACTATAATCAAAAGTGTATCAGGTATATATTATCCTAGAAGAACCTGAACCTAAGAAAACAACATTTTCATGAGTTCCTCCAGGACTCTGACTTCGAAATATTCTATACTCCCAGAAAGGGGAACATTGTTGCAGATGCACTCCGCAGGAGATCTAGTAAACAGCTTCTAGGTGAGGTGACAGAGTAGCTGGCTTCTTTACAGATATCATTTTTGGATTGAGAAGTATAAGCCTTCCTTTAGCCTTTTACAGTCACTTCCCCACTTCTTCAGTGAGTCAGGAAGGCACATCTTGGGGATGCTGACTACGAGACACTACGTGTGCAGATATCCATAGTACATGCAGCAGATGGATTTTCTGAAGGTGGGGATCATGTCATCCTCTTCAGAGGACATAACATGGTACTTGTGTCACTTCAGGAAGAAGTTTTGAGGGAGTTCCACACATCCCCTCGAGCGGTACATCCATGAGTGGCGAAGATGTATGAGGATATTTGACGACAACACTGGTGGATGGGAATAAGAAAAGAAGTTGCAGAGTTTGTCTCTCGATGCCTCAATTGTCAGAAAGTGAAGGCTGAGCATCAAGTACCAGCAGGCTTGGTTCAGCATTTGGAGGTCCCAGAGTGGAATTGGTATGGGATATTGTTGGACTTCATGATAGGACTTCCATGTACATCTAGGGGTCATGACTCAATTTGGGTTATTGTTGACCGACTCACCAAGTCAGCCCACTTCCTACTGATTTCTTTACAGGGTTCAGTATAGAGCTTGTGACTCCTTTACAGGTAGGATATTGTGCAGCTACATAAAGTACCCTCGACGATTGTCTCCGATCGTGACACACATTTCACTTCTCGACTATGGAATAAGTTGCAGGAAGCCTTCGAGATGTAGCTTCATTTGAGAACCACCTTCCATCCTTAGACAGATGGATAGACTGAGTGGACTATTCCGACCCTCAAGGACATGTTGTGTGCTTGTGTTCTCGACTTCTGTTGTAGATGGGAGGAGAACTTGCCTTTGGTGTAGTTTTCATACAACAACCACAATCACTCTAACATTGGTATGACACCTTTCGAGGCGTTTACAGGGACCTTTCGGGTCACATTTGTGTTGGACTGACCTAGGGGAGCCAGCACTAGTGGGACCAGAGATGGTATAGGCTACCATAGAGAAGGTGAAAATCATACAAGAGCGGATGAAGTCTTCACAGAGTATGTAGAATTCATATGCTGACAGGAGACGAATACCTCTAGAGTTTGAGGATGGCGATGACATCTTTTTACAGGTCTCACCTCGGTGAGGTCTACAGAGATTTGGCCTAGACAACAAGTTATCTCTGAGATTTATCTGACCTTTTCTGGTCCTCGGTAGAGTTGGTGAGGTGGCTTACCACATAGATCTTCCATCTCAGTTGCATTGGGTGCATGATGTCTTCCATGTATCCCAGTTGAGGAGATACATGCATGACCCGTCCCACATTATCAATAATGGAGAGCTAGACATCGATGATGGGGAGAATTTTACGGATTTTCTAGTAGAGATTGAGGTTCAACAAGATCAGTTTCTTCATGGATTTTCGATACCTCTAGTGTGAGTTTGCTGACAGCATGAGAACCTCTAGGAGGGCATATGAGAGCAGGAGTATCAGTTGTGTGCTCAATACCCCAACATGTTCTCTTAGTTATGAGTTGTAGATTACAGGAACGTAAATCCCTGAGGTTGGGATAATGTAATATCCCCAAATTTTTATGTAATTTTTTTAAGTAAATGGAAATTTCAAGAGTCTTCAAAACTTGACAGCACGTGATTCCAAGGCCCGGAGTGCCAAGAATCAATTTCTGATGTTTTTTTGGGTACGTTTAGTAAAGGTATGTGTGTATTTTTATAACTTTTGAACCAGTTCTTAGAATTGAAATTTGGGGGCACCATTGAACTCACAGCACCGATATTCGCTTAAGAAGACTTTCACCTCGATGGCAGTTGTTCGAGGGTGTCAGATATTTTTTGGGTTTTTCGTCGAAATAAGAAAATAAAATAAACGCATGTTTTATATTATTATCATCTGTTATAACCACCCAAATGTAAGTTGGAGGTGGGAACCACCACACCATATCCTCTGAAGAGAGGTTATGGTGGTGGGGCCCATCCAAATTTAACCTCCCACGAGAGGTAATGTTGTGTGGACCACCCAGGACTAAACCCCCCTAATAATGGTCAGAGAGGAAAACCTCTCAACTCCCCCTAATTAATGAGGGATAGTCTCTCCACCCCCTCCTTTAATGGTGTCAACCCTACCCCTATTTTAATTGTGCCAACCTTATGAATTTATTATGTGGAGCCAACTTAATTAATTCACCCAATTAGAATTCTTATGCCAATGACTTAATAGATTTTATAATCTATTATTATTTGATACCTTTTCTTTTGCTGGCAATGGAGGAAGGAGCTTTTGAGAAAAAATCTCTCCCCAACGAATAACTAAGAATTCTTTATACCAACAAAGAATCCTGGTACGGAGCGTCTTCGACTTCTTCCTTGGAAGCACCTTGCGGATGTAACCGACATGGGACATATTCGATGACCGACCCTCCCTTCTCATCGTCATCAACAAACCGATGCACGAGCTCGGGATTGGATGTGTGTAGTAGACGTGATAAATGATAACAACTCCATATTATTCCCCATGACTCTGTCAATGAACAACGAACAATGGTAGGGGTTTAATTTTATTAAACTATGATATTATTCCCTTGATACTTTTCTTCCAAAACAACGAACGGGGACCAATATATTATCATGTTGATCCACAGATGTATTTCCTTACGGGTTGGGAAGATTTCTGTTAATGCGGGATTATGTGAATTGATGTTTTTAGGATATCTTCATGATCTTTATTTGCTTAATTCTTGTGAGACAATTCTTATCACCCTAAATGCGAAAGGGTGCATACCAAACCAATGTGGTCTGACCCCTCTGTCAATCTTCATTGTGACGTTCTTCAGCATGGTGACTAGGCGACGAAGGCAACCTGCGCAGCCCCCATGCCGTTCCGGTGCCCAGTGCTAAAGCGCGCGACCCTCCAGCTTCCGAGCCACCCCATCCGTGCCCCCGTCGGCCACATCAAGCGAGACGCGCCGCACCCCAGCTGAGCCACACTCTTGCCACACCACACCCTGGATCCCAGCCATTGTGCATCCCATTCCTCCCATGCCCCTAACAGTGCCCTCCCGAGCCCCGGCCGAGCCGGCCTACGTGTGCTCCGTGCGCCCCGTGGCTCTGTTGTCTACACACTCCGTGTTCCCCGAGCCACCGCTAGCTGAACCAGCTTACTGGCCTCCGTGGGCACTGTGCACCACGTGGCTCCACCATCTGTGCAACCCACAGTGCCCCGGCTGAGCCGGTCTCCCAGCCCTGGCCAAGCCACCCCGGCCCCGGGCCGAGCAACCCCGATCTGACCCCTCGTGGCGCCCTCCAGTTCAATCTGCGCCCTTATGGTGCCCTCCGGGCTGAGCATCCCACGTGTCGCCCTCCGGTCTGAACCGCCCTCGCACCAACCCACGGCCGGTCTGCACTCTCGCAGCCCGCTGGGCAGGGCCGAGTGGGCCGGGCCGAACCTAATAGGATGACCTGCCTAAGGGGTCGGTCCAGACCCAATGGGTCATGCCGGGTTGATCCAAATTGGGTTAGCCCTGACGAGGTTAGGCCGGGTTGGTCTGACCGGGTTGCACTGGACCCAAGCCCACTACAACCCATTCACTTTCTTTTGGCCCTATATTCGGTGCCAGACTTCCATTTGACAAACCATCAGTGGAACATGTAATCATGGAACTTGACTGTCCTTGTGAGTATAGCCCACTAGATTTTGGGGTATAGTTGAGATACGGTCGGGTTGGATCACCCACAAATCCAACCGGGCCCCCAGGACTACAAAGATAATACATCATAGACTAGTAATCTGAATGACGAACCTTCTATTGCATTGAGACCTCTATGATGTGGCAGACTTTTGAGATACTCCTTTGTGGAACTTCGTGACTATTGGAGTATCGACTAGTAGCTAATGGAACAGATCCTTCAGAGTCGAGCGGACAGAGTGTGGAGACCTAATAGCTGGCTGAGACTTGACGACTGCTAATTGATTGACTTGGAGTAACTCGACTAGCCCAATGGGGAGCGCCTTGTAGTGGCGGCAGACCCACAGCGAAGGAGTGCCTGGTCAGGGCAGCAGACCTGTGGTACTTGACAAGAAGAGTACCTCTGCAGGCTATTAGGGTGAGCACCTGGTTTTGGAGATAGACCCATGGTGGGCAGCGCCGTGGTGACGCAGCAGACCAACAATACTCAACAGAAGGAGTAACTCAGTATTCCAATGTTAGGGGGAAGTGCCTTGGTGTCACAGAAGGCCCATTTTACTCGACAGAGGACTATTTCTCTGGCAGTCGTGGTTTCGATAATGTGAATAAAAACCCTATTTGAGCTGAGTTAGTAACTTTTTTGTTTTCCTCATGATTGATATGGATTACTTGATAACTTAGGTATATGTTTGGGAATATAACTAAGTGGGGTTATTTGTTGATTCCATAATTTGTGGTTTATCCTTGTTGGATTTTGTGAGACCTTTAGGGTCTCAGGGTCCCTAATGAGTATCGTTATACTCACCCCGACATGGGCTTTGCTCGCACCTCATTGTGTTGGATACAGGCAACGGATAGTACTGATTGAGGCTAAGAGCACCAGGACCGGATGGTACCCAGAGGTGCACCATACGGCGTGACGGTACATGGAGGAGACAAACGAACCTAGAGTGCTGAGGAGGTGATCTGTACCAACCCTTCATTTAGGAACCTTAGAGGAAAACCCAATGACAGTTTTTCTTTTCTTCAGTTTTACATTCAGTGTCTTGTACTTTACAGTTGGGATTGTATTTCTGACCCCCCTTTTAATTTCATCACACTTTTGTTATACAGTTTTACTTAGTGTTTTGTTTCCAGCTTGTGCTCTGTTGTGTGTATTTACAGGTTAGAAAAGCAATGCCTTCCTAGTTTTATGTAATTACCCCTTTGGTTCTAGATTCCAGCCCCTAGCCTATGGAAGGCAGCCTTAGATTTTTCATGGCACGAGCCCCAGGGTACAGGTCATGGCATGAATGGTAATAATATTTTCATCCATAACAACAAAGATAAATAAAAAATTATTTATAAGATTCATATGACCCACTGAATTTCTATACTCTTCTAATAAGAACCTATATAAATTCGAGTCATCAATATTTTCATCTAATGTTTCCTTTGTTAAAAATCACACACTATAAATATTAATATATCATAACACTTAAAACTATGTAAAATCACAATCAATGATGTGTAAGCCTTGATAAATAATATTGTAAGAAAATTATTTAGAAGATGGAATAACCATTATGAGGGTGAGAGTTTAATCCCTCCCCTTAGTAATAATGTTCCTATAAACTAAAGTAAATTAATTATTTGTATCATCTACATTACATGAACTTAATGATCTTACAAAGAATAAAATAGTTTCAAAAACATCAATTAAAAACTTCATAATTATTTCAAATTTAAATTCTTAATTTTTTTACAAATCATAATTTTAATAAGAACATAAAAAAAACTTTTACGTATATTATTAAAAGATTGTATAAGCTGAGGATAAATAATAATAACTTGGTTTAGAAAACTTTCCTTACCTGGTTTTTAGGATTCATGTCCTGAAATTTAATTGTCTTTCCCCATTAATAGGATTAATTGGTTTATTAATATAAAATATCTACACTCCCCTATTTGGAAATCGAAATAAAATGTGGACATCATATAGGTGATTTGAACATTTCCATTCAATGCATCAAGGATCTCGATATATCAATGGAGAACATTGGAAAAGGTCACCCCTATGAAAAATGACACACTATGTTTATATGGTGTACAGGTTTTAACAATATAATCATGAGTTGATCTACATGTTTTGGGGGAACAACCTATCCTACAATTCTCACGAAGAATGAGTGAGAATACATCTTCCTGGTAGATCCCAACCCACTAACATGACGTCTGTAATTTTCTTATTGAAGTGGAAGGTTGAAATAAATATTTATTAGGATTGGAACAAAAAGAGTATATATTCACTCTCTTATATTCTACCCTATATATAAAAGATCATTCCTTCTATTTTGGGATCAATGTAAAATAATTGGCCACTGTACTATCATCCAAACCATGAAAAAATTGATAATAGGATCAATATGTTCCAGATTAGGATTATGATATTAATTTGAGTAATTAATATCAATAAAATTAGATTCTATCCTATAATAAGAAACATTCAACCTCTATTTCGGGTTCTATCTAGAGGAATTGGGCATGGAACAATCGGTCTAAGTAGAAGCATAAACAACAGTTGTATGAAGATTTTAACTATAAGCATGCCTACTCATTGGATCATATTACCTATAATGCTGAGAATCATCCACCTTCCATCAGGGAATCTAAAATATATATACAATAATGAAGGAATTTAAAAAACCATGACCAAAATTATTTTGTTTATCCTTGAAATGTTGGTGATTATCATAAGAAAAAATTGGTAATTTCCTTTCCTATAATTTTGAATGTAGATATAATCGAGAATCTATTTTGAGACTTTATCCTGAAAATGAAATCATTATAAAAATGGCCTTGAGAGAGTATTTCTTTTTTGAATCATATTTTTAGGAATACTAAACATTATTTTAATATCAATTAATTATCCATGTAATATGAAACTAAATTTCTATCATAACAAGGACACATAAATCCTTAAAATAGGTTATTCAAAAATAATTATACCATAAAGGAGTCATGTTATCCAATACATTGTTATTACCCGGACTCATGTTGTGATTAATTGAGTTTATTAATTTCACCTCAAAACATTTTTTCATTTATATTTTTCTTATTAAATTATATTTAATAAATAATTTATAATGAAATTTTACATATTAGAGACATAATAGAACATAAAATATTGTGATGAGATATTTTTCTTTAAAAAAGCATTGGGAATATAATGAAATTCTGTAAGTCGACTCCACTATCTCGTAATGATGGTATTATTATTTTATTTTAGATACTTTTGCATGGGTGCTCATAATATAGTTAAAGAAGCTAACATACATTGCGTACATGTCAAAAAAACCTTTTCTAGGGTCTCTCTATAATAGACTATCCATGGCCTCACATAAAGAAAAAATATAGGATGTGTATAATTACTATATAAATAAAACTAAGATATATATATATATATATAAAATAATTTCATCATATCGTATTTGTCCAAGTATAACATATACAATTGACCCAACTATTGAGACACATTTATGTTGATAATGTTAATGTCTAAATGATTGATAGTCATACATGAAATGTTAATGAATATATAGAAACAAAAAGATTAAATTTTTTCATTCTTCGTAATTTTCAATCAGAAAGCCAATATAGAGTATTATTATTATCATAATTAAAAAATAAAATGCATAAAAATTGTAATATATATTTGTGTATAAGTTTAAAAATCATTTGATAAAATAAATATTGGTCTGCGTTATATTTTAGGTCTTGTGTTGTATATATATTTTCCATCTATTGGGAATATATATATAATAACTTCAAATTTATTTAGTAAAATATGATCAATGTTCTTCTTTGAAAAATTAAGAATCCTTAAATCCATTGAATAAATTGTTTCTAGATTTATATGGTTGATATAAACTCTACTGGTATCCTTAAAACCATTCCAATAAAAATATTCTACTTCAGAGTTGTTCGAAATTCTTTATTAAAATAGAAACAATTATGTCTCACTAAAAATCTCTATAATTAAATTTTCTTTCTTTATATTGATTTATTTCAATATATATATATATATATATTATAATTTATTATTATTCAAAAAAAATAGTACTAGGCCTCAATATAAAGGATATTTTCTTTAACATCAATGGTCTTCTAGTCAGTTTATAAAATATTTCATTCAATGTGTATGGTGTTTCATTTATTTTTTAAATTATTAAAATTATAAAAATCAGGAAAGGAATGGATTTTATATGGATTAATTTAATTTAATTATAATTTATGGTTACCCCAATTCAAAAAATTAATATATATTTTCATAATGGATTATATAATATTACAAATAATTCTCAACTTCTATATATATATATATATATAAATTTTTATTAATATGATTTTTATATATTGTTTTTTATAGTTTATACTTAATAAATAAGAATTACAAGTTTATATGTAACAATAAATTCACACAATAAATTTTCAACAAAAATATAAACACATAAAGGTATACAAGAAAAAAATAAATTAAGATATAAATAAAAAACAAAACTTTCTCGTAAAGTATAATCACTAGTAAAACATAAAAAATATTTTTTTGAGTATAATAACATATAATATATGAAAATACATTTATACACTAAAACTATCCAATAACTTACTACCTTCTTATTATGAACAATCTTATAAAATAAATTTTTTTATGAATAAGTAACTATAAATAAAAATAAAATTCATAAATCTATTGTATATTTATTTCTTTCCTATTAAATAATTATTCTTCTATTTTTCGTGATATCAAAAATAAAATAAAATTGTTAATATAATACATTACATACAATACACTAAACTGAAAATTATTATAATATAATACTGAATTGAATAAAAATATTACAATGAATAATATTAAGGAATAACAACTAGAATTTTCACTTTAATATATTAAAGATATAAATAACTTGAAATAATTAGAAAAATAGCCAAATAATGATAGAACTAGTTTATTATAATTATAGCCTTTATATTTTGTAAAAGTGCACTTTTTGTTCTTCACAAATTTTATATTAACTTTTGTAAAATTTTGAGGTCTAAATTTAGAAGAACCCACAGAATCCTTAAATATCGAATAACCCAAGGTGTAATTGTTTTCCTTACCTTTGATTTATCAATTTATACTATTATAGGATCTTCTTACAAAATATTTTACGATATTTAATTATATTCTCTAGAATAAATATATTTTTACAGTTATTGTTATCAAATAGATCTTGATGTGGAATTTGGTGTAATTGTTAAATGGATTGTAATTCATCAAAAGGTTTTGGAGGGTGTTTAAATTATTTTATAATTCTTTCCATCTAATAATGAGGATCAACCATTTCCCTTTGATGATATTTTTTTATATTCCAAAAAACATTGAAAATATTTCTATTGATATAGATAATTTTTATAAGTGTATTTCTATATTCTTCCTTATAAACTCATTTAATGAATTTTTAATGGCCTCTAATATTGATAAAATTTTATCATTGTTACAATCATGAATATTTTCATACCCATCACTTATAAAATAGAAATATTCCTCCTTTATTTCATTCATGTATTATTTTCTAACATAATAAATATAGAATATGTATATCTAACATCCAATACATTAATAATATCATCCTTTCAGTATTATAGACTCTTAAAAAATTTATGTTGCATTCAGTAAATGAATATTGATAATGATTTAACATTATCCATGTTCTCTATAAAATCATTAATTTTTTAATTATATTGAAATATCAGATCATAATTTCTCTAACATATATTAATTGTTCTAAAAAATTGAAGTGTATCAATATTTTTTATATAAATATTAAGAGACATGTATACAATAATCACCATTTTATTTAGTGATAATTATACCTTATCCAATATAGAAGATTAAAATTCTACATGATATGACTCAAACACTAAAAAAACATATTGTTTTTATTCTCATAAATATTCTATTGAAAATAATCCAAAACTAAAAATTAGAATTTTAATTTTTCTTCATACTCTTGAAAAAATTTGATATTCATGGCCCTGTAATATTTTTCAATAATGATTCCTTAATAATTAAAAAGATATGTTCAACCACTTTTGAAAAATCACTCAAGAAATATTCAAGAGGTCTTATATCATAATAGTCATTATCATGTTAATAAATAAGATAAACATGGAATTTCAAAAATATAATGGTACATCATAGAATAAAAAAATTAGCCTTACTATGTAAAATTTGAAAACTACCTATTATAGACTCAGTAATCTAAATCTTCTTTACATCATAAAATTTATCCAACGTAAAATTATCATGTTATAAAACATAAATTAAAAAATAATAACTAATAAACCTATAATTTAACTAGTTAAATACATATTATATTTTATTTAGATTATATTAATTAAATTATATTAAAATACTTTTATGTAAATATATTCCTAATCATTCACTAACACCGTTCGATCATTGAAAATTTTCACAATCATAATTTTTAAAGTTTGATCAAAAAAATTCTGAACAATTATTTTCTCCATAAATAATTTAGATTGAGGATGCATTATTTATTTGAGATCAATATTGAATTATTGTTCCATTATTTTCTGAATAGTATGAGTATTTATCATCATTTCACAATGATTTTTTTCAAAAATTTCTTTTATAAAATAAAAATATTTTTATAAAAAAATGGATTTAAATTAATTAATATATTTTTTTGAAAAAAATTAAATCTTTACAATTTATACTCATTTATTTATTCTTTTAATCAATTCATTAAACAAATAATTTCATATTTTTATACGTGAAATTGAAAAAATATACCCGTTGTGAACTTGTTTTGATCTTTATAATATTTGAAATCTTTTTTATTTATATGGTGTAGATGATGGGATTTCATCATAGAATATTAATTTATTTCTTATGAGAAAGTATATTTCCATAAAAAATTAAATTTCATGATTCTCATTATCATCATGAAATATTAATTTATCTTGAACGTATATTTTATAATAAATATGTGTAATAAGTTCCATGACCACATATGTATCGTCTAAGAAAATATTATGAATATCAACTCCATTATTGGTCATTTAACTAGTACCAAAATCTATGCCAACATTTTAATCTCCAATATCCTTACATGTTAAATCATTATTGAAAACTACTATTTCAACATTCAAATATTCATGTTTGTATTCAACTTGATCACTCTATCCCTTCTAACATTTGATAAAAATTCTTTTGTTGCATTAAAAATAATATTAATATATTTAGATATCTCAACATGTAATTTATCTTCACTATATTCCATTGTACTAACAATTTTTGTTTTCTCCATGGAAATAGATTATATAAAAAACACCCCTATCGAATAACTGATAATTATTCTTCATGAAAATAATATAATTTTTCTTAAAATAAAATAATTTATTTAAGGATCAAATCCATATGTATTCAATATTATAAAATAAAATAAAATCACTAACATTTATTAGTAAAATTTCAAATATTCTAATTAATTTAGAATTATTTTTTATTCTGTATGAGTAGTGTGATAATTGTTCTATAAATATATAAATTTATTTTATCACTTCTGGGTAAATGTAGTTCATATATATATAAACATATTTAAAAAATTCATTTTCTTATTTACTATTATATATATGAGATATATATCTAGAAGTTATACCTTTTAAAATTCCCTTTGGCTTAATGTAAATGTAATTTTAATGAACATTATAATTACATTTTTTCGTATTTGAGATCCTTTTTAAATTTTTATCATCATTAGGGGATCCATACTCATAAAAAAAATAT
Source organism: Viscum album (assembly GCA_963277665.1). NCBI lineage: Eukaryota > Viridiplantae > Streptophyta > Magnoliopsida > Santalales > Viscaceae > Viscum > Viscum album. Next base: position 1,218,292,706 of record OY728131.1, on the reverse strand, counting down.
TAAAATCATTAATATCTTCATTATCTGTCAATATCAAACTGAATATATAATGTCATTTAATGAAATAAATGGTTATCCAATTCGGTAAAATATAATGAGAACACTTTTCCACTTATACTAAATAAAAATAAATCGCTAAAACATCCGAAAGTAAGTTATGAATTCTTTAAAAATTATCTCACTGCACTTTTGTGAGTAAAATCAATATAATTTTCTTTAAAATAAATATCCATACATCAAATGAATAATTTATTTTTCAAAATCATTTTATATGGTTTAAATATGTGATTATATGGATTTTAAACGAATAAATAGTCAATAAAACATTAATTCATTTATTACTAAATTGGATTCCCCATTATTTTTCGTGGACTTTAAAGTTATCATATATGAGTTAGTGGTTTGATTTTTTTAGTATTATAATCAATATAAATTCAATGATGTTTACAATTGACTGATTTTTTTGGAAGAAATGATCATATGTATTACATAATAATGAATTTAAAATTTTAATTTAAAATACATGTAGAGTAAAACACATAAGAGAAAAAACAATCTCTCTCTTATTAGAAGAATTAGATATTTCTAAATATTCCCCCAAATATCATCCCAAACCTCTCCACCATGTTCAAGTTCCATGGGTATCATTAAAAAGAAATTCCAAGGGTCATAAATGGGTATCATACAATAAGGCGACAAAAGGAAGTGGTAAGAATCACAACTAATATCTGTCACTTTAATTATATTATACCACCCCATATAATATCTATCCACAAAAATGTAATAATAAGTATCCTAAATATATTTATATTTCTATTCTTATTATGGAATATTATTCTTCCAAACAGCATTCATTTTTTTTAAAATGAATGTGTTGTTCACAATAATGCTGGATCTCTGTCTCTATGAACGACACACATTATTTTCCTACACTTATTTAATGGTTGGACATATAATCATTATTACAGTTAAATGGTATAACAATAATCATATTATATATTCCACCAACTTTTTTAATGTGCTAATTACCATTTAATGAACTAATAATAATTTAGGTCATGTTGGTCCAAAAATCCCCTACATTAGCTTACCAAATTATGTTATAATTTTTACTAAATGTATCTCTCATATAAAAGGAAAAAAAGAAAGATATTTGGGTCTATTGAAATTTTTGGATGTATATGAATACCATTTCATTCCAATTATTTAGTTATAGTCCCATTTTATAGTAATATTAAATATTATTCATGAGTGATCAAAACTCGAATCCATGAAACCAACACCATCAAAACAGTGAAATTACACATTATATGTCATAGATTTTGTTATAAATGAACGTAATAAAATTATAATAAATAAAATATAGAGGTAAAAGCGTTTTGATTATATAATTAATTAATATTAATAGATTACCTAAGCTGTTCTTTTCAATAAAATAACGATTCTAGAACACATTACAAGGGGTTTATTTGAACAACAATTTTCAATGGGTTATGAAAATTCTCTCTCTAACTCACTATATCTTCCTCTCTTTGAAGTCATGAATTTATTCTAAATTATATATATTTGATTCTTAAATATATAAGTAACATAATCTCCTACAATATATTCTCATGGTCTAAATTTAAATCCACATAAACTATATATATCTCATCATATTCGAATATAATAAAAAACAAAAATGAACATAAAAGAAAAATCTTCTAAATGAATAAATATTCTATCAAAAGAAATGAATGATTTAACAGTCATGACATTGAAATACTTTTTTTAAATTTTTTCATTATAATTGAATAATTTTATTCTCAATACATATTCTTGTTTATAGTTTATATTTTTCTCGAACAATTCTATTCACACATAATAAAATAAATTTATTGAAATTGAGAAATTACAAAAAAATAAGGAATTTTCAATAGTCTTTCCTTGTATAATTAACATCATTCTTTTAATATTTTTTAAACGAATTTTTCATTAAAAAAATTCCCTGATGTTTTTAAATTAATATTACAGATCAATTTTTATTAAAAAAAATTGTTCATTTTATCCCTAAAACACTTATCTTGCTTAAAGTTATCCCACACATCATACACAAAATTTAAAAAATAATGTTTATAATATTTTTATATTTTTCTTTAACTAACAAGTCTTCATTAAAACATCGATTCTATTTATCTATAGTAAGAATTTTTTTTCAAATAATTAACATACTGTGTAACATTAGTGAGTAATATAATCAATTATTAAATTATCAAAAGAAATTCATCAATATTATTAAAGTATTCAACCATACCCAATTCACTCATATTAAATAAATTCCTTATGAACATGTTCTATTTTCTAAATATAATAATATCTGTATTATCATTATTCAATACCAATTTCAACATGAACCCTATTTGATATTCGCATAACTCTTTATATCATCTTGTTGACACCTCTTATTTTTTATTGGATTAAACATTAATACTTAACTTCTTAAAATAAACTTTTACAATGAATTTTTTCACAACTCTACTTGTAAAGGAATAAAAACCGTGATAGTAATCATTAGATGAAGGATATAATTTTGTTAAGTAATTCTTACTTAATAATTGTACGAAAACATACATCTTGTGATTTTATGATAAATCATCATAGAATCATCATGAGAGGAATCTAAATAGTCATCACTTCTTTTTTAAGACATGAAAATTGGTAAAACAAATATGCAATTCTTATATAGATGGTACACTTATATGTAAATTTTCACTAAAACACTCCCTTTTCCTATCATAAACCTTTTAATATGTGTTGACTGATCTTGTTGAATGTAAAATCAAAATAAATATGAAAAATTATATGTTGAACATCATATTCATCCTCTTCCTAAATTTCCATTGAGTTATTTCCATTCATATACACTATAAATGTTTTATAATTATAACCTTTTTTATTCAATTTACATTCCATTATTATGTTTTATGAAATAATGATGATTTAAAATTCATCAAAATTAACGATTCTGAAATAATGATCCTCTATCCTCGATACATTGGAATCCTATATATTTTATAAGATATAATGTATCTTTTAAACCCTAATTGAAACTTCATGAGTCCCCTATAATCCTTTAATGTTTCCCAAAACAACATTAACCTTTTTTAGGATTGAATTCTTATATGTAGATGCATTAGAATAGAATATTTTCACATTAATTGTTTACTCTTATCTCCCACATGACTTTATACTATTTAAGGAACCTATTAAATTATGTTAAATAGTAAGAGGAATCTATTTCATTAGTAAAACTACAATTCCAAATTAAATATAAAAAACATTATTAAACTTCTGAATCATTTATATGAGTTATATGACCCAACAAGAACTTATAAATTACTATTAAATGTGATTTAGGGACATCAGTACCATGTTGGAGTATCCCAATAATAAAAAAACGATCAACATTAGTAAATAACTTGAAATATAGAATTTTATTTAAACTATAGTGTGGTAGAGTTCACTATGTTGTTTTGGGGTTCACCATAATAGAGTTTCTATCACTAAAACATATATTATTCCATTTTTATTTAAACTCGTGAAAATTAATTTTAACTTATCTATAAAATTCTAGATCAGAATATTATATATCATAGTGGATGTTATTTAAATTAAAACTATGTAGCATCATTCCTTGTTCCCTATTATAGCTTCTCCCACATTGAATTCTAGAGGAGAAACACTTTTGAACTATTTAATTTCAACATCCAAGAAATATATATATATATATATATTATAAATAAATAAATTACTAATGGATCATGGTACATATCATTCCTTTTCAGTTGCTAGAAAATAAATATGAGTTAAACAGTTTTATTATGAATAGTTTTACTTCATGTTCAATTTTCACTTAAAAGAATGAAAACCCACAATATAATAGTGATTCACCCCACTACCAAAAGGATATTTTATTCACTAAAATTTCATAAAATAGGATCATCTCAAATTTAAACATGTTCTTTTATTACTATACATTAAAAATGCCACTTTTGTAATTGAACATGACATAGTGTGTCAGTTATTCAATTGAACTATCTCAAAACACTACCAACGTTTTTTCAATCTACTGTAAATACTCCCAAACCATATAATAGATATTAACTATATTATATCCTCATAAATCCCATGAATTTAAGCATTTTTCATACAATGACTAATGTATTGAATAAAAATTCAACACGAAGGTGAAAAAACATATCCACTTAATCATCACATCACATAAAAAAATAATTTCAAAAACCATACTCTATTTGGGTATGATTCATCATATCAATAAATACTTGTGTTAATTACATCCAATATGTTATTGATATTTAACATATAAATTTTTAATGTGTTATGGAATGCCTAATTTCATCTAGGTAAAATTATTTCTATCATTTAGAAACTCCATAAAAATTAATAAATTTATTTTGGTGTTTTATAAAAAATCAATTGCATGAATATTTAAATTTTAATCTCTAAATATGATATTTTCTATTTCATTGAACATACTGAGGAATTATAGTGTATTTGTAAAATAAGATAAATGACAGAAAAAAATTAAATTTTGATGGATGTTCATCTCAACTATGTAAATACGTCATATTCCATGGTATGTATATTAAAAAATCATTTATTATGTATGAAATTTTGTAAGAAGTTATGGTTATATTCCATCCTTGTGAAGTGTAGTGGTTCCAAAATCATAACATCATCTAATGTTTTTTATTAGTTCACTAGAATCCATTTTCACAAACAACGACATAACATTATGGTGTAATCCATGGGTAATGGTGAATATAGTAATTCTACATATGATATTATCCATTTGTTTTCAATAATACATTTACTAACAAAACACACTTAATATAATCATGGAATAAATTTTTTTTATTAAATTTTAATTTTTTCAGAACTGTGATAACTCCCCCATAAATAGGTAATTATGATGTAATGTAGTACTCAAAATGGAGTGTATGTTAAAAATAAATAAAAATCTTTATTTTACCAATAAAATAATAAAATAATATAGTTAATAATATATAATCACGTCTAAAATAAATTATAAAATAAAAAATCTATCACATTATTTGATTTAATTGATTAAAAAATAAAAATATTCTCTTAATGTGAGGATTATTTAAAAACCACATCTCTATATTGAGTTATGTTCCTTAAGAAATGAAAAATATTTTTTTAATAAACATTATTATTTTACAACATCTCATTGGGGGTTTTTTAACATCCCCCATTACTCTATTAATTTAATTAAGTGGTCTTCAATCTCCCCCATTTATTTATTGGAAAAATTCATTAATCTTTATGCTTATTAAATATTATCCAATATCCTCAAATAACTCAAAAAACACTCATACCCCATTATAATTTCTCTAAGGAAATTTTATATAAATATTTTAAATTAAAAAACCAAAAATTATATTCCAACACTTTTATAATGTATGAAATTTAGTCAAATTTGGAAAATATAACCCATAGAGTGAATGATGGTTTGTGAGTGAATATAATCCCCAAAACTCTCTCATGTATAAGATGAAATCCTTCATTTAGTTCTTCATTTAGATATATCTTACATTATACATTATTGATACATAGTCAATGTTTAGCATACAACATTAAATATTTTCCATGATGAAATTATTTTTCAAATCAGTATGCTTCAACCTTGAATTTTTTGACAGATTGTTTAAAATGTTAATTTCACTTTTTTTATCACAACAAATGTCAAATATTTGACTCCCACTACTAGATATTTATTTTTGGATTTTTTTAATATCATTTAAGTTATATATTGTGTTGAAACCATATATATATATATTATAGTATTTATAAATACTTTTTTTATTCTCATAGTAGTCAAAAATATTTATTTAATAAAAATATGTTCCTCTAGAAGACAAACATTGATCCGTAACAAAAAATATGTTATCAAAATTTAAAAAATAATAAATTCAAAAATATTTTCCCTTATCATACAGGAATCTATAAAAAAATTATGGTAAAAATGATCCATTTTTCTACCACATGTTTTTGATTTCAGCATTGTGTGAAAAACAATTTTTCAATGTGATATAAATGTCTTCTGAAATCCAATATTTGAGATGTATTACTTAAAATTATATAATTGAGATGATAGGGTGAGGGATAAATTTTCCATATTTGAAGATATATTAGTTGAGATGATCTCAATCCTAAGTAGGGAATCATAAATTTTCCCTCACAGGTCTATATGATGTATGTGTGAATAATAAAAGAAATTTTCTGAATGTCACACTAGAAATATATAATAAGGTTTATAAAGGATCGCCATAAAAAATTTATATTGGAATATATAATAGAAAATTGAATAATCATATTTTTAATCTCATAATAATTTTAAATTTTCATACTATTCACAACAAAGATGATTTAAGGTAGTGATTGCCTTTGGCCAAGTGAAGGGGGTAACCACATAATTTAGTGAATTGGTGACACATTCTTAGAAACATTTGGTGGTAATTATATAATTTTAAAATACCAATACCATATTTCATGTATTTATCATCTATCTCATTTTTCAATTATTTTGAGTATGGCTGGAACATTTCTAGGACAATGATCATTTTTTATGTGAATATTACCAAACATTTAGTGATGTGTGTTTGTTTGAAGTAATGGATTATATGTATAAATGTGAAATCTGATTCAGGGGTAATTGGAATAGTTTTTACAGTTTTTTAGATGGGTCCCTATTTGTTACTTCCTATAAGAATCAATTGTTCCAAAAAGTATTATATTATATTGTAAGTTCAGTGCTAGGAAAAAGCATTTAATATTCTTCAGGATAAAAAAAAATTAATGCTATAAATTTTTTCACCATAAACCTCATTATTATGATGTATTTTCATCACATGGTATAATTCAAAATGCGGTTAGAGGTTTTTTAGTTTAAATGAGTTTTGAGAAATTTATGGTGTGTGAATCAGATTTACTCCATAGTTATTCAAAATCATGTAGGTTTATTTCACCACTCATCTAACTACTTTTAATTTAAATAAAATATACTCTCTTGAACCCTAGGTACATTTTGTTTTCGTTGATTTTTTTGGATCACATTCTATGAATATTTATTCTTTATAATGATCACACTATGTCTATCTAGTTAGGTGATATTCATTATTCATCATTTCTACTGGCCAAGATAGTGATGTTTCAATATTTTTATAGATATTTTGGTATTATAGTTATGTTATCCTGGATCTAATCTATATCCACTAAGAAATATTATTTCAATTTCCAATCATTTCTTGGTTGTGGTGTGACATGTTAGTGTTCTTTTAGGTATATTATTATCTACCCTATAATCCATCTATTTTCTTTATGGTATGTGATTCTATGATATGATAATCACTATTAATGACTCTTTTGGTCATTCTAATTTCATTTAAATTGTTTTGGGTCAAATCTCTTTTGGTGTCTGACATTATTTGGGGTAGGTGGTTCTATCTCTATACCGTGTTGGATGAAATTTTAATTCTCTTGTTTTATAACTTATTTCATAAATTAATTATCTTGATTTTTTATATATATGTGCGTCATTTTTTTAGAAAATATGGTTTCCCATGATTCCTAAAATGAACAGGATTTTTGCAAGCATTATGAGATGGATTTATGAAATATATTTCAATGACTGGTTTTGAGGAAAATAATTTGAAAATGTCGCATATGGGAATCCTTGGGTACTTATGTGGATGGGGAATAAATAAGCCTCATCTATTGATCCCATATTGGTTCCCCTCATAGCGAGTTCCTTTTCTCGCTAGGCCAAGTTTCTAATGGATGTTTTACACACTATTTTAATGTTCAGGTTATAGGGTGTCCCTCTAATATCTTTCTCTAATTAAAATTAATAGGTACATGATGCACACAATTGTATATGTTTGGGTATGAGTGTTAAATATAGCATGACATATAATGGTAATATATGTGATATAACAATTCATTTAATTTTTACTATTTCATCTTTGATTACCATATTTGATATAAGTGATATGCATTGAAAATTTTTTCCTTGATTATTTCAAACAATTGGAATGTTGAATTTTTTAACATGACATAGAAAATAAAATTGTGAAAATGATTATCATCCTGTTTTTCTTAAAGTATGGGAATGTAAGAATTGTTATATAAAGCATTTTTATGAGACTCTTATTTGGGATCCCACTTTTATGTTTAGTAAACACTATATACACCCCTTATGTGGTTTAAAGAATTGGTTACGTGTTTTGATGTATAGAAAGGCATAGAACTATAGTGAGGGTGAAATGATTATTTTACAGGTGTTTTGGTAGATGGTGGTGAGATAGTGGGTGTTTCCCCATTATATTACATTTATTAGTATGTTTTTTTCATTATTTATTCCTTTTCATTTTTATAAGGACTGTGGTTTTCTTACATTACTATTACATCATTTTAATGACAAATAATACATTATTGTTGTAAAACCACGATCCAATTGTTCTGTGTCTTTTGAAAATTATGTCGAAACATAACAATTATATAATAAAGAAAAAATTATTATTTGATTCCTTCCTATCTTTTTCATAGTGGACCTATTGTACTCATTAAAAAAATCACCTTAGGATATACATCAATGAAAGGGGTGAGATAAAAGCCTAGTAAGTAGATAAATTTTAATATGAATCAATATAACATTGGTGAGAATAATGATTTCCATAATAAGATAAGAATGGGATCATAATAATTACATAAAAATGTGATCATATTTATAATCCTTACATGTATAATTTGATTAAGTAATGAAATGTTAAAACGAATTAAAATTATACGCAATGTCTTAGTGGTCAACTACCACACATAGTTGTGAACAAAGACGATATCATGTCCACACATAACATATGTTCATAATCAATACGTCATCATAAATTTTAAACAATATAGAACCAAATTCATTCATTTTTCTCATATCTCTTGAGATACATCGTATTACCCAATGCACTAAAACACTGTATAATTCAGGGTGCACTTGTCACATAATAACATTAACATATCCTCGCAAAACACATTAAGTGTATAAAAATACTTCCAAAAAAATAACTATTGGAAAGGAAATGGGTTTCATGAGAATTTAATACAGTATAATTTCATGAATATACATTTTTATTCCAAAAATAAAAAGGGAATAACATACGTGGTACAAGAATCGCCAATCTTGAGTGAAGAAGAAAAACATTCATGATTAGTAAAACATGTGTTTTAAGAGAGAGTAGTTCTTTTTGAAAAATATTTTCATTTTAAATGAAATCATAATGGAAGAATATATATACAAGAAATGAAAATGTAAGGAAAATGAAATTATAGTTAATGAATATTAAAATAACATCCATACTAAAATTTAAAACAAAATAGAAATAACGGAAACAATTGAAATTGGATTCGAGAATAACTAGACCGTATGTATAAATGATTTCTATAATTAAATATCTTGGATAAACAAAACATATTAATTAACTAATAAATCTTGTGACATTTGTACATATATTATTCATTTTAATTTATTTATTTGGTTAATGGTCATTATGATAAGTTATATAGTTCAATTCTATTGCTAAAGGAGTGATTGTTTTCTTTGTTTTAATGATCAGTTGGTTTATTCATAAGTATGGAAGTTCATTTACTATGAGAACGATTATAAATAATTAAAATTATATGCTATAAATGTATTTATTAAATTATAATTGGACTTATATTTCATTTATTTATATGGTATGAGGATTATTTATTAGATTGAATGTTAATAAATATAATTTAATTTATATGATGGTTTTTATAACCATTATGATATTATATAATCATAGAGGATCCAAGACATTATATAACATATAATATGTATAATAAAATATTATTCAACCATATTACTAGATTTTTGACCAGTACTACTAGAAAATGGTCCTTAACCCACAGTTCATTAAAATAGTGTGTATAGGTACCCTAATCAAATAGTTTTTTTGGAAAACCATTGGTATAGGGGAGACCCATACCCATAGTTTTCATGAACAATGGGTACATGTACCGACTAAATAGATATACCCATGGTTTCCAATAGAATTGTATGTATAACTAGAACCTAACCCTATATTTTTTTAAAATCAATTGAATAGTTCTTCTATAAAAAACCTTGTGCATAGTTCTCACAAATCATGTGTAACCCTATCTACATATTTCTGAGAGAACTATGGGGATTTGTTTGGGCTAAAAAAACATACAAATGGTTTTGACAAATCCTGGCTACACATTTCTCTTCTTAGGGTGGTATTTTTTTGGGAACACATTTTGTTGTGGGAATAATTATTACCGTGGGTTTGATCTCTATAGATACGATTGGTATAAATATATATTTATATATTTATATATATATATATATATACAAAAGTGACATTGGGGTGGTGGTAAGGAATGTGGTTTATGTATAACTGGTTACAAGATCAAAATTCGGTAGTAGATTTTTTGAAATACCTATAACCAAGATTTTAATGCATGGGTATAAGGTTTTGACAAGGTGGAAAATGTGTTATGACATTGTAGAAGACACCTATACTAATAGTTTCCAAACTATGGGTATATATATTTTTAATTATGGGTATAACTTAGAGCTATTAAAATTCCTTGGTTGCCCAAGATTCCCCAAACTTTAGGCATAGCCTATAATCATGGTTTATTGGGGATATACCCACAGTTTTGAATAGTGGGTATATGGACATTTTACAATAGTGCAGTCTTAAAGGTGGTAGTGAAAATAGAAAAATCATTATCCACGGTGGCGGTAACTCAACGCACCCCAAACAATATTGTCATTTCTAGAATAAAATGAGAAGGGAATATGATTAAAGATAGATTAATTCATTAAAATAATAAAATTATAGTATATATATAATATTCTACAGTTATCATTCCACATGAATATGGTATTTGTGGTGAGAATAATAAAATAAAATTAATTGAAAATAAATTAAAAGAAAACAGAATATGATTTTAAATCTTGAATACTTCTCATTGATAAGCTTCTAACAGAATTTTCATTTTTCCTTTTATTGATACCAAAGGGTCATACACGTGGGGAAATGGAATGGGAAGAGTTTTGGGTTGAAATGGAACAAGCATCAAATATTTGAATTTTTTATGTGAACATGTGGTGATGGTTGGTATTTATAGGGGTGAAAAAGGTTTTTTTTATTAATTTATAATTTATTTTATTATTATCTCTCAAGATAATCAATATTTTAAACTTTATTAAAAAATATTTTAAATGATGAAAGAGAGTTCCAGATTATGGTTCTTACATTATCCAAAACTCAATATATAACGAATTTAACTTATATTGGTATATACCTCAAATTACCATATTTCACAATTCACCAAAAAAATCAATTATTTTAGAGAGATATAAAAAATTCACCCTGAGCGTTTTTCAAAATGTATAATTCATAAATAAACATTGTTTTATTAATATAATCTTCTACATGATAGTAATTTAATTGTTAATTAAAATAATAATTTACATGGAAAATAATTATTTTAAAATTATAATTGATTTTATAGCACATTGATTTATTAACAAAGGTCTCATAATGTTATCTTGTAATCATTAGAGAAAGAATGTTAATTTATTAATCTATTTTCCAAAAATGAATTTTTCTTTTAAAAAATTATATTACTTATCAAATAACAAATAAACATTTTTGTTTTATAAAAATACCAGCACTTCATTAATAATTTTTAAAATAGTTATTTAATTATACGATGATATAATTATATCATATTATCATTTATAAGATGACTAAATTTTATTTACCCTCTTATAGATGAGGATACTTTTTATATTTTCCTTTTTATTAATCATAATTGTCCTGTTAATATTCCAAGGGTCATGTTACTATTCTATCAGGGTATTTACCCTAATTTCATGAAATATTTATTATTTCATTAAATATTCATTTATAATGTTTTTATTGTTTTCTTAAAGTGATTTTATGTGGTTTATAATATATGAAATAATTATAATAAGGTATTTTGAATTGATAAAATTATGGGTTGTTACATTCTTCCCCCTTGTGAAGTTTCATCCTCATTTTTTAAATACAATTAAAAAAAAGTGAGGTTTCATACCATTCATAACATCCTCAAATTCCCATGTCATCTCTTCTTACTTTTGTTTCAAAAAATTTAATTTCAGAACATGAGTAATCTTGTTGCCTATGACTTTATCTCTGTAGTCTATGATCTTCACTAGCTTCTCCCCGTAAGAAAAATCATTTTCCAAATATACCACCTATGGATTTAGCACATGTGAGGGATATGGTATGTAATTCATCATGAGAGATACATTGAATATATCGTGTACTTGAGACATGGTTGGTGGAATTGTTAGTCGATATGCCACAAATCTGACACGATCAATAAACTTGAATGGGATGATGTACCTAGGACTCATCTTTCAATTCATACCAAATATTTATAACCAGTTCCATGGAAATATGTGGAATAATACCATGTATCCAACCTTAAAATATAGATCCCATTGATGATTATCTTCATAGATCATTTTTTGTGTCTGGGTTGATTTGATATGTTGCAAAAAAATTCATCATTTATACCATTTCTTATAAAATTTTATGTCATGATTTGTTAAATTGACTGACTTCATCCCAAAATGTCAGTGTTATACATATTTTCTCATAAAGGGACTTATATGGATCCATATGAATTATCAAGTAGAAACTATTATTCTAATAGAACTCATCCAGAGACATATCTTGGTATCATCTTCCTTTGAATTCCATAGAACATTCCCTCCACAAGACTTCCATTTTATTAATAGTCTATTATAATTATCCATCAATTGGAGGATGATAATCCATAATTAAGTTTATCTAAGTATTTATATCATCTCTGAGACTTTTCCCGAACAAGAATGTTAATATTGGATATCGATCAGACATAATCGATAGTGGTACTCCATGAAGACTTACCACATATCTGATGTATATTTGCACAACATGAACTAGTGAGAAGTCTTTTCAAATTTTGATAATGTGTTGTTTCTTTGTAATATGTTCCACAAGAACCCATATAGCATTGTTTACAAAGGATTTTATTAGATTCCATGTGATAAATTCTATGGTGATGTTTTCCCATTTTCATTTTTCCATGGTTAATGTGTGCATCATCCCCTTAGAAATTTTCTTTTGAGTCTTTAATTTTTGATATACTGAGAATTTTGATGTAAATTCAGTGATCTTCTTCTTCATACTTTCCCCCCAATAGAGCTATTGGATATCTCGATACATATTTTTTTCCATTGTGAATAGAGAGGATTGAGAAATGTGCTCTATTCAAAAGAAACTTCTTTATCTATGGATTAGAAGGTACGAATAATTGTGAACAAAAACTTAAAATTCCTTCCTCGTTAATTATAACCCTATGGATTTCCCCTTTCTCGTAGATTCCAACTTCTTCAGAATTATAATATCATTTCATTGAGCATCCATTTTTTTCGTATATGGGTTGGTTGAGAAATCAGTTGAGAAATTATTTGAGATGTTCCTTCCTTATTGATTCCCATTTCCATATTTTTAAAATCTATGAAAACTAGATCCTTCTCAATTCTCATAATTGTTAATGTTACAGGATCCATTCTACGTCGAGTATCCAAAATGTTATTTTCTTTTCCATTATTTTAGTGGATTGATCCATCATAATCAATGATGTGATCTAACAATCATCACTATAACATTTCATGTTACTTCCATTTGAATATTTACTTTAAGTGGTCATGATCAGTATATATTTCACACCTCTCACCATAAAGATAATACCACATGATATTCAATGCAAGAATCATTGATTTTATCTCCAGATCATGTGTTCAATTGTTTTTTTCATGAATCCTCAACTGCTTGAGGTGTAGGATATCATTTTATCATTTTACATCCTTATAAAAAATCAATTCCTTTATATATCAATGTATACCGAAAAGAGGTAACCACTAGTCAGAAGTGTGAGTACTAGAATAGTGATAAGCGTATATTTTTACTCCTTAATGTAATGTTAAAATTCACTAGTGAGGATGAAATTATATCCATTTCATGTAATCATGGTTAGTGGGTTTTAAAATCATGAAAAGTTCTTAAAAATCACCATTAATAACCATCAAGATTATGGAATCAATTAATATAATTTACAGATGATGGTATGGGTCTGTTTTTTATTACCATCGACTTGGAAGTGAACATGGATATTCCTTTTCTGGTGATAACATGCCCCAAGAATGATACATCCTCCATACAGAATTCACATTTACATTAACTTGAATAATATCCCCTCCTTCATAATGACCATATAATAGTATTAAAATGATCTTCATTTTCACCATTTCACGTAGAGTAAACTATTATATCATCAAAAAATTCTATTGTAAATTTGTCGAGGTAATATATAAAGACCATATTCATTATGTCGATCAATATTTCTAGATAATTATTGAATTCTAAGGGTATCACTATGAACTCATAGTGTCCATACCTCATTTGATATTTAGTCTTAGGGATACATTCTTTCCTCAATATTAATCGGTGATATCCATACTGATGAACCACTGTATATAAATACCTTTCCCTACATGGATGATCAAACACCACATTTATCCATGGAAGGGGATAATTTTTCATTTTTTCTTGACTTTTTTGAGATCATAATAAATAATAGATAAGCATATTGATCTGTAATTTTTTATTTTCAAGAAGGCTGAGAACCTCATGGTGAAGAAGTCGGTCATATAAAACTCTTCTCAATTTTCTCTTGTAACATCTTCTTCAGTTACTCCAATTTAATGGTGGTCATTCTATAAGGTTTCATTGGTATGGGAAGATACATAGAATAAATTAAATTGTGTTAATAAACTCTAGATCAAGAGGAAGACCATGAAACTCTTCAAGGATCACATCCAAGTTATCCTATATAGTATGCATGTATTTGATCCTTATTATCACCTTTATCTCAATAATTTGAGTAAGTTATTATTACTCATATGGAAATAAAATAGACCCTTGAGATGATGATTCTATATAATATTAATGATACTGTATAAAATCATACAAAATTTGGGGATATCTTGGGATTCCATGAGTTATATTACATTCTAGACATCTTAAGTTTTCTTGGTATAATGATATCCAATCTATTCCCAAACTAGCATAAAACTACATCAAAATATGTAAGACAAGATTTTTTGGGAGGTTCAATCCAAAAAAATTAAAATAGAGGGGGTGTTATATATTTTGGATGTAATAATTTCTCCATTTTATTATGTTCTAAATAACTCAACCAACATATTTTTAGGTGTTGTGTGAATAATTCTACTAAAAAATCAAGATAATAAATAATTCATATAAATAAAATCAAATATTAGTTCTCTGAAATTCATAGTCTCCTTTCTCCCTACTATTAAGGAATTTAACCATGGGTGATTATCTGCTTTCTCCACCACATTTTCTATATTCCTCATGTATTTTTTACATTCATGAACTTGGGTTCATTCTCTCCCACACTAAAATCATTTCCCTATCTTATAAAAAAAATAATATGAATCTTCTTCTAATTTTTTTGAAATGTTAGTGGTTGTTTTTTCCTCCCACATTTTTCATTACAACCACTAGTTTGAGACAATATTTTTCTTTTTTTATAACCATATCCACGTGGCCACTCTCCAAACTCCATCTATAATTTAAGAACACAACAAAAAATTCATCATAAATCTCAATGTCTCATATTTTTAGATCCTTTGTAAGGTTTGGTTTTAAACATATAAATAATATATATTTATTTATTTATTTATTTTATTATTGATATCAAAACTGGAGGTGTACCAATAAAGCCTTGAAAAACATGGTTCGTATTCCATGATAGAATCATCTTATTTTTCCTTCTGCAATAATAATTATCTCTTCCTCTTCGTTTAAAGAGTTATAGTACAATTATTATTAAGTACTATTTTCTTAATATCTTCCCACTCCATATATTCAATTTAATCATTTTTCTTGATGTTATTAATCAATTCCTTCCACTGATCTGCCGCTCCATCTAAATGATAAATAGGTATAATCAATTTCCCTATCTCAGAACAGTAATGCCTAAAAAATGTATTCTTTATTTATTTTACTTATTGTTAAACAACTAGTGGGTCATAAGATCCAATAAATATCGATGGGAATTGAAATATAAATTAATCGGTAGAAAATATCTCAAATTTGGTGAAGGGGGCCTTCCACATTATTCATGTTATTGTTCATTACCTGAGATAGTTGGGTAAGCATCACCATGAAATTTTTTAGTCCACTTATCATGGAATTTCTAAATTCATTACTAATAAACACTGTATTATACCTTGTAGGGGTTGATGACAATCATTCTCCCAGTGTCGACCATTTTATAAAATAGAAACAGGTTCACCAAAAAATAAGTTAAAAATACTTGAATAAATAATGTATTAATTTTAACAAATAACTCTAAAGGATTAAATTTTGGGATCCCTATGTTTAGTTTTTTTGAATACAAAGATTTTTGGGTGCATTCATATACTTAGCCTAATACTAAGGATTTCTCCTAATGTTCTCTAATACTAATTCACAAATTAACCTAACCACTATCTAAAGCAACTATACCAAACAATATTTTTTTATATTACAATTTAATAATCATAATGATAAAAATTATACTAGTGGTACAAAACCATGATCCAAATGTTTACTGTCTTGGAAAATTAAGCAAAAACATAAAATTTACAAAATAAGGCAAAAACATTATTTAATTCATTATTCTATTTGCTCTTAGTATACCTCGTGTACTACATAGTATAAGTATTCACATGAGTATATGAAACCAAGAAAGGGGTGAGATAAAATCCTAGTTAGTGGATATATAAGAACATAAATCAATATAAGATGGGTTATCATAATGATCATCATCTTAATATAAGAACGGTATCATCATCGTAGATTAATAATGGGATCATTATCATAATAAAGAGAGGAAGCATTAGATAACGACATGAAATATGAAAATTTATAAAAATGAAACAACATTTCTTAGTGGTCATATTCCACACATAGTTGTGAAAAAATATAGCATCATGTGCACACATAACATATGTGCATCATAATAACATCAAAATCAGTATGAAAAAATATAGCATAATTTTCACAATTTTTTCACATTATCTCATGAGAAACATCACATTACCCAATGCATTATAGTTCTGTACAAATTTGTGGGCATTTGTTACATCATAACATTTACATATTAATTCATTATATATAGAATGTGTAGCAATTATTTTCATAAAATCAACAATGGAATGGAAATGTGTTTCATGGTAATTTCATGAAGAACACTTTCATGAAAAAAATAGTGTTCCCAAAATACAAATGGAATAAAATACTTGTTATAAGAACCCCAATATTTATTTATTAAGAATCAATATTATGATATGTAAAACATTTCTTTTACAAGGAAGAGTTCTTTGGTAAAAATCATTTCATTTTCATAAAATAAGATTTAATGAATATATATCGTAGTAATGAAAAGGGTATGAGAATGAAGTTATATTTGAGTAATACTAAAATACAATCCCTAAGGACGTTTTCCACAATATATTAATAACACAGTGAAAATAAATTTGCTTCCGGAATTCCCTTACCTTATGTCTGAATGATTCCATGAAATTAACATCCTGGATAATAAAATTAGATTAATTAATTAATAATTCCAAAAAAAATATCAATATTTTTTCCATTCATTATAATTTAATAATTTCATTTATGGTCATTATAATGAGTTATATAGTTCAATTCCATCATCATGTTAGTGTCTGTTTTCTTGGTTTTCAAGATCGGTTCTCCTATTTATAAGTTAATAATATCATGTTAAATGAGAATTAATTTAAAGAAATGAAATTAAATGTCATTAAAGAACATATAAAATCATAATTTTTCGTAAATATCATTTTTTTTATATGGTTTGATGATGTTTTATTTGAAAAAAATGTTAGTAAAAATGATTGAATTTTTTTGAAAGTTTTTATAACCATAATGAGTTTATATCATAATGTTTATAAATTTAGTTCTCAAAAAATTGAATAAACTATAATATATATAATAAAATATTATTCAACCATAATAATGGTTTTATGTCCAGAATTTAATGTAGTAGTGAAAAATGGAAATGTATCATCCATAAAGGCGGTAAATCGACACAACATGGACAATATTTTCATATTTAGAATAAAGGAAAAGGGAGGCGGATTGAAGATATATTATTCCATATACAAAATTATAATATCATTATATATATGATTTTTGAGTTATCATTCCACTTGTATTATGGGAGTTTTTGTAACGCCCGGACCCCAGTTACCCAGAGTCGGTGCATTATTTTAATACATTAGCATGATTACAAGGAATCAAGTCCCGAAGGACGGATCAGTTTAGTAGTCTTGGAAAATAAATTACATACATTAACATTACATTAAAATTTTAGACATAAAACACTGCATAAATAGTTCTTTGAGAACATTGTTGTTCCCTTTAGCTTAACCCTACATATCAATCATAATACACTTCTTGGAATCCGGGGAAAAATAAAACATAGAAAGGGCTGAGCTCAAACGCTCAGTAAGGGTAAGAAATACTGCTGAAAATGACATAAATATTAAGCATGGTGAATAATTGAAACGACATTCAATTACCAATAATAAACACGAAAACATTAATGGCAATAATATGAGTTGAGTAAATAATTCCATAATAAAACATAATCATGGGTATTCTACTAGGTAAATAACCACACGAACCATCAATATTATTTCCATAATGAGGGAATGTATAATGCCAGACATTCTAAAACATTTTTTCAAGGCCTCGGCTAAGACGCCTAAAAATGATTAAGGCCTTGGCCAAAACCATAAATCAAATTGGGAAGGGGCCTCAGCCAATTCCATGTCTAGTTGTCTCATGAGACCTACTGATGCATCAAGGATCTATAGAGGGCTTCTCACATCACTTACTATGTCCAATACATTCCTCATATGAAAAGGATGAAACTTAACCTAAACATTCGTATAAGAACAAGGATACGAAATGTCAATACTTTAACCATAAACCATGAATGGTATAAAAATAACACATCCACAGTCAAACATATCACAAAAACTTCAATAAAATATGGAAGTTTTGTATCATAATAAATCAACATTAAAACAAGATTAAATTACATTAAAGGCTTTGACATAGATGGAAATGATTTGTAAAACTCTTTGATAGAAATACCCCTTTTCATGAAAAAATTTAAAAGTCACACAATTTGGAAAAGAATTCATTTAAATACATTTTTGAATAAAAGTATCCCATACCACTTTGAAACTTTTTAAAGTAATTAACATTTTAAAAACATTCATTTCCATATAAATAAATCCATAAAATAGATTTTGAAGACATGAAAATTAATGAGAATGATTTAGAATAATAAATTTTTAAAACATTTTAAATTATGTTTTAGTAAAAAACCCTCTTAAAATAATCCCTTTAAAAACTCTTTCATAAAACATGGACATGGATATTAAATATGTCCCAGTAGATACTTATGTAAAAACAACCTCGGATAATAAAGAGATTGTGAAATTAACGCTTACCAATTTGGTAACTTACGAATCATATACCCCATGAAAGAAGTATCATACAATGAATATGTAAATACACATAAATTAAAGTGTATTAAACAAAGAATAAAATTACGGGAAGTACATACACTACACAAAAGGTAATAGTGGCAATATGACATGAATCTCACGAGAATAAGGAGTGAGATGAAAACCCCTTACCTTGTACTTTTCCTTGGTAGAGGGTAGGTTAATATCCTGTATAATAGTTAAATCATTGTTATTAAATTATACAAGAATCATATACATAAATATGATATCATATATGATCTTTTAATATTTCTTTGTTAATAATAATTTAGTATTATCTTCGTTTCGGGAGTTAACTGATTCATTTTCCTTTATATGCTTCGTTACGTAAGCCGTGTCTATTATGGATAGGTTGTTTCTTATTCATATCCAGAATGATATCAAGTCCATAAACATTACTTTTAATCATCAAATGATAATTATTCTTGAATGGATATGATGGGGAAATGAATCTCATCGCGTTCGTGGAGACGGTAATCCGTGCATAAGCACGAATGCTACTTCCATTTCATTTTTTCATTTTAAAAGGAATCAAAACCAAATGATACATAGGTATAAAACTATTCCAGTATAATATAATATCTTATATGTGTTACTTAAGTTCATTAAAACCATCCTTTATACGTTCCATGTATGTTATGAACGAGTCATATCACTTTGAGGGGGCGGTAGTCCGAACTTCCTCAAATGAAATTATCGTATATATATACAACATGAAACGAATAATTGTATGATATAAAATGGAATTACAGAAGATTATATATAAAATAAATATCATAAATATCATATTTAATTATAGTTCCATCA
Source organism: Viscum album (assembly GCA_963277665.1). Lineage (NCBI taxonomy): Eukaryota > Viridiplantae > Streptophyta > Magnoliopsida > Santalales > Viscaceae > Viscum > Viscum album. The sequence continues at coordinate 1,218,272,059 of OY728131.1, read as the reverse complement.
TAATGGCCACTATGATAGGTGGTAGGAGATAATTGAACAATCATCGCTTGGTGAGGCGTTTGGTTGCCATCCACAGAAACATTCTGTTCTTCACCCATTAGATGGAGGTGTTTGTAAGTGTAGTTCTAATAAATATAATAATAATATCCTGGTATATTTAGGATACTGGTTTTGTTGCAAAAGAAAATAATAGAAGAGTTTAGTGGTTGGAGAAGTAAAATAAAAGAAAAGAAGCTAAGAGAAATTGTTACCTTTAATTGTGGTAACTCCCTTTGGTTTGAACCAAAAAAGAACTCTTGAAGAGCCTTCTGCCTAAGGTAAGGCTTCTAAGAGGAGGAGAGTAATGTAGTGAGATTAATTGGGAAGAGTTTAGATGATCCAAAAGTCTTGAGAGGTGTTAGTAATTGGTTAGATGTGGTGTCCTTTTATAAGTGGGAGGAGGGGCTCTTTAGGAAAATCTGGAAATATTATTTTATAATAAAATCCTATTCGGTTTCTAATGGTTCCAAAGTGGATTATTTAAAGTTTAAGGTTGGTAGGGATCTAAAACCACTCAGAAAATAGAATTTAGATAGGTTTGGGTCATTATATTAACCTTATATTTTATTTTTAACTCTTAGTTAATTAGTTTGACACTTACCATGTCGCCTTGTATTTTTATATTGTATAGTTAATAAATGTACTATATACCTCCAATAAACTCCAAAGTGGTCCATTAATGATACACCTATTATTATATAAGTCTCTGGGAACAACCTTATATTTTTATGAATAGAATATAAATTAATAATATAATATTTTTTTTAAAAACTCATTTATGTCAATTTTGACACTACTCAATAATTGATTTTTGTTAAGGTCTTAACAAATTTATTAATTCGAAAAAAATTCATTTAAGCAATCATAACATGTCATATTAACCAATAAAATTAGTTTATGTCATCAAAACTTTAAAATTATATTTATTTTAACATGTATAATATCAACTATGTGATTTATTCATTAATAAGGAAAATACTGCATCATTATTGTGTCATATATATTGTAACTTTTTCAATGTATAATCTTTTTTGTATTAACTTTAACATTATTAATATAAAGTGTCCCTATCACCTAAAAGTGGCTCCATGGGGTCCCAAAATCGACCCAAAGATACCCATGGTCAGACATGTATCCATGAATAATGTTAGGACACGTTTTAGGATAATTTTGTATTATTATAATATTATTTTTTAACCCTTATTTACCGGATTTACCCTTTATCCATTGTAAATAAAATATTTACCGAAGTAATTATTCAAAATGTATAAAAATAAAAGTTACCTATTTACACAATTTGGACATCCTGATTCCAAATATTGAATCCATTTTTCTAAATTCAAAACACAGAAGTGGCAGAAATTCATTTAAAATTAATTCCCTGATGTCAAAAAAAACGCGTGTTTTTAAGATATAATAACTATCAGAAGATTGACACATTTTTATATCCAGTTTAGTTGTGAAATTGTGTCTAATGACCAAAATTTTATTAAATGGTAAAAATATATTCTAAATATAATTTAAAACCACTCAAATATTTAATTTATCACTATTAATTATATTGATTAAAAAATATGTTTTTAATTAAAATTTAGTAATTTTCATTATTCATCAAAATATAAAATTTATCAGAAAAGTACCAAAAGTTATCCTAAGATAATTTTGATATTCTGAATCCAAAAATTAATTCCATTTTGAATGATAAAATGTACAAAATTTCCAAAAGTGGGTATTACTATTCATAACGGCTAGTTTTTATTGGTTGTGGTGTGTGATAGAACTCAAAGTTGCGTACAACACACGCTACTATATTATTCAAAGAGAAGCGTACCATGGAAGATTGAGGTGTTACATTCTCCCCTCCATCAATAAATTGTTTCCTCGCAATTTATACTTGGTATTGGAAACTTGGGTTGACATTTCAAAATATCTTTATTGAAATCCCACATCAAAAAATGGATTAATGAGGCCTCTATTTAAAATAAAGAGTGGTAAGTATGAAGGTTACCGAAAATAACACATACTGGGGTTCCATGTAGAAAAATATGGGCATGGAATAGAAATCTAACCATAAATATTTGATAGAGAGTGGTAAAGAACATGGCTATGAAAAGGCCAATAGTCCCAAAGCCATAAATTTGTGATGATCTAAGGTACCATCTAGGACAACATTTTTTATCTAAGTTCCTTTACTTAATGTTGAGGAATTTATTTATGGGATTTTCTAAGATAATAAGTAGATATACTTACTTTATAATTAGAGTTTTATACATTAATAAATTTCTACCACAAACTCGGCTTTCACCCCAAAAAATAATACAACTAAAAAAATACTCTATTTATCCTAATCCTATAGGGTTCCAAATATAATGAATTTATAATTCACATATCAGAAAAAAAGAAACTTCATTACACCATCCCGGAAATTCACGTAGTCCAGTGGTAGGTGATAAATCCCAATTTCACTATGGTTGTGGGTTCGATTCCCACAACTTTGTCCGATGTGATGGGTCGTCACACGGTCTGTGTGTTTTCCTTTTATAAAAATCCAAAAATATCCTTTCAAAATTAATCCATTCCATCCTTTAGACTTATCAAAAATACTTTTGTAAACTCTCATTCCAAAATTTATATGAAAGGTAAACATAATGTATATCATTTTCTCTCCGTAATAGCATGTGAATACATTCATCATGTATTCTTTTAAAACACTGAAATATTCTGAATTACCATAACACCTTATTGACTACATTCATGCTCACTTATTCCATATAGAATACTGAATATACTTCATCCATCCAAAAATTATGTAAAATCCAAAAATGATGGAATATACAAATCTTTATTCAGTTTTAAAGAAGTCAAGAATATCCAATATAATTTACCCAAATCCACCATTTCTTATTCCGAAATTAGTACCTCAATATTAGGACCATATTAAGGTTTATCCTTCCTTCAACCATATAATTTCCAAAATGTTTAACTCACTAGAGAGTCACTTTTCAAATTACCATAAAATCTCAAATCCTCAATGAAATAGTACTGCAGTACAATCCTTATTTATTTCCAGTACATCATTGATACAACACTTCAAGGAAATAAGTCCAAAATAACAACATAAGAAGACTAGTCATTCCTCTTCATCTATGGCAGTATCATAACCTGATTATTATCCAATAGAATTATTCACAGCATAATCTGATGACAAGGACATTAGTTCGCATAGTGTCCAAACCCCTTGCAGATGAAGCATTGTACATTTTAAACCTTTTTCTTACCCTTGCAGTCACATACTTGGTGTCCTTTTTCTCCACACTTATAACATACTCCCATTCCCTTCAAGAATTTTCTAATTTGATTCTTTCTACAGTTATCACATACGGTAAAATCCTTTTTTACCTTATTCCCTTTTATTTGTCCTTCTCTCTACCATCCTTTCCTTCTCTGGCTTCCCTTCAAAGCCATAGGACTCCGAGAATTCATTACTTATCATATCAACACAAGATACTATTTCTTCATATGATGATAATACATGGGAGACTATTTCCCTTTTAAATTCTTTCTTAAGACCATGAAAGATATGATCTTTTTTACTCTTTCTATCATGCATATTGTTGGAGTTCTCATTCCTTCTACTAGGCACCATTTCTAAACAATGGCATAAACTAGATCAGTTTATGAATCAAAATACATAATTCCTTACTTGTAAAACACTTAACATAAATTGAACAATTTATGGATATAATCAATAATCATAAAAAAAATTTCATTGAGGAAGTATATATTCATAAACCCTTCATAAAGGTTTTAAAGAAAATGAGAATTTTCCTAAACATATCCCCCGGGAGCGTCGTAACCAAGAGTGCAGCAAGGCCTATTTTCGTGCACCAGTTCCCGTTCGAGTCTAGCTCAAAGTGGTGTTTTCAGGTTTTACCCCTAGGTACATCTGTTCCAAATCCGCCTCTACCTACTCGTATCTAGACAGGGATGTGTTGCTCGGAAAACTCACAAAATCTATACAATATCAAAATTCTAGGAAGTTCTTCTCTACTAATCCTCAAAGTCTATCTTATGGATATGTGCTCTAATTAGAGTTTATCTAAATCTAGCTTCCAAGGTTATTGCTAAAAATCCAATGACACCAATTGTAATGCCCCGACCCTAGTTACCCAGAGTTGGTGCATTATTTTAATACATTGTCATGAATACAAGGAATCTAGTCCCGATGGACCGATCGGTTTAGCAGTCTCGGAAAATAGATTACATACATTAAAATTACATTACAATTTCATAAATAAAACACTGCATTAATATTTCTTTGAGAATGCCATTTTTCTCTTTAGCTTAACCCTGCATATCAATCATAATACTCTTCTTGAAATCATGGGAAAAATAAAACATTTAAAGGGGTGAGCTCAAACACTCGGTAAGGGTAAGCAATACTACGGAAAATGACATAAATATTATGCATGGTGAATAATTGAAACCACAAGCCTTTACCAATAATAAACATCAATAATTTTATCGCAATAATATGAGTTGAGTAAATAATGCCATAATAAAACATAATCATGGGTATTATACTAGTTGAATAACCACATGAACCATCAATATTATTTTCATAATGAGGGAATGTATAATGCCAGACATTCCAAAATATTTTTTCAAGGCCTTACCAAGACGTATAAAAATTATTAAGGCCTCAGCCAAAACCAAAAATCAAATTGGGAAATGGCCCCGGCCAATTCCACGTCTAGTTGTCTCATGAGACCTACCGATGAATCAAGAAGCTATAGCGGGCTCCACCCGTCACTTACTATGTCCAATACATTCCTCATATGAAAACGATGAAACTTAACATAAACATTCGTATAAGAACTCGGATACGAAAAGTCAATACTTTAACCATAATCCATGAATGGTATAAAAATAACACATCCACAATCAAACATATCACAAAACCTTCAATACAGTATGTAAGTTTTGTATCATAATAAATCAACATCAATACAAGTTTAAATTCCATTAATGTATTTGACATAGATTGAAATGATATGTAAAACTATTTGATAGAATTACCACATTTCAAGAAAACATTTAAAAGTCACAAAATATAGAAAAGATGTCATTTAAATACATTTCTGAATAAAAGTACCCATACCACTATGAATCTTTTGAATGGAATTGAAATTTTAAAAACATTCACGTCCATATAAATAAATCCTTAAAAACCATTTTGAAGACATGAACATTAATGAGAAAGATTTAGAAGAATAAATATTTAAAACATTTGAAATGTTTTTTAGTAAAAAGTCCATTAAAATAATCCCTTTGAAAACCCTTTCATAAAACATGGAAATGGATATTAAATATTTCCCAGTAGATACTTACGTAAAAACAACCTCGGATAATAAAGAGATTGCGAAATTAACCCTTACCAATTTGGTAACTTACGAAAAATACACCCCATGAAAGAGGTATCATACAATGAATATGTAAATACACATAAATTAATGTTTATTAAACAAATAATACAATTATGGGTAGTACATACACCACAAAAAAGGTAATAGTGGCAATATGGCATGAATCTCACGGGAATAAGGAGTGAGATGAAAACCCCTTACCTTGAACTTTTCCTTGGTCGAGGGTAGGTTAACATCCTATATAATAGTTAAATCATTTTCATTATATTATAAAATAATCATATACATAAATATGATATCATATATGATCTTTTAATATTGCTTTGTTAATAATATTTTAGTATTATCGTCGTTTCGGGTGTTAACTGATTAATTTTCCTTTATATGCTTCGTTACGTAAGTTGTGTTTGGTTTGGAAAGGTTGTATATTATTCATATAAAGAATCATATAAAGTCTATAAACATTACTTTTAATCATAAAACGATAATTATTCATGAATGGATATGATGGGGAAATGAATCTCATCGCGTTCGTGCAGACGGTAATCCGTACGTACGCACGAATGCTGATTCTATTTCATTTTTTCATTTTAAAAGGAATTAAAACCAAATGATACATAGGTATATAATTATTCCAGTATAATATAATATCTTATATGTGTTAATTATGTTCATTAACACCATACTTTATACATTCCATGTATTTTATGAACGAGTCATATCACATTGAGCGGGCGATAGTCCGCACTTCCTCTAATGAAATTATCATATATATATACAACATGAAATGAATAATGGTATGATATAAAATGGAATTATAGAAGCTTATATATAAAATAAATATCATAAATATCATATTTAATTATATTGCCTTCATAATGGCCACGATGAGAGTCGGTAGGAGATAATTAAACAATCATCGCCTCGGGAGGCGTTTGGTTGCCATCCACAGAAACATTATGTACTTCACCCATTAGATGGAGGTGTATGAAATTGTAGTTTTAATACTTCTAATAAAAATATACTAATATATTTATTATAAAGGTTTTGTTACAAATGTATATAATAAGAAGAGTTTAGGGGTTGTAGAAGTAAAATAAAAGAAAAGAAGCTAAGGGAAATCGTTACCTTTAATTTAGGTAACTCCCTTTGGTTTGAACCAAAAAGGACTCTTGATGTGCCATCTGCCTAAGGTATGGCTTATAAGAGGAGTATAGGGATGTAGGGAGATTAATTGGGTAGAGGTTGGACGAGCCAAAAGGTTTGAGAGGTGTGAGGAATTTGTTAGAAGTGGTGTCCTTTTATAAGGGGGAGGAGGGGCTCTTTAGAAAAATCTAGAAATATTATTTTATAATAAATTATTATTCGGTTTCTAGTGGCTCAAAAGTGTATTATTTAAAGGTTAAGGTGGTTATGGGTCTAAAATTACTCAATAAGTAGAATTTAGATAGTTTTGGGTCATTATATTAACCTTATCTTTTAGTTTTAACTCTTAGGTAATTAGTTTGACACTTACCATGTCACTTTGTATTTTTATATTGTATAGTTAATAAAATTTCTATATACCTACAAGAGACCTCCAAGTTGTCCATTAACGATACACCTATCATGATATATGTCTCTTGGACAAGCATTATATTTTTAAGAATAGAATATAAATTAATAATATAGTATTTGTTTTAAAAACTCATTTATGTCAATTTTGACACTACTCAATAAATGATTTTTTATAAGGTCTTAACACCTTTATTAATTCGAAAAAAAATAATTTAAGAAATCATAACATTTCATATTAACCAATAAAATTTGGGTATGTCATCAAAACTTTCAAATTATATTTATTTTAACATTTATAATATCAATTATTTGATTCATTCATTAATAATTAAAATACTGCATCCTTATTGTGTCATATATATTTTTACTTTTTCAATGTTTAAAAATTATTAATAAAATACCATTATGTAGGAAATATTTTTATATTTTTAATTAATATTTATAATCGAAAATATAACATATATTACTCTATGTAAAAATTTGTTTTGCTAAAAGATATAAACTTATGTAATTTTTGTATTCGCTTTAACTTAATTAATATAAAGTGTCCCTATCACCTACATGTGGCTCCATGGGGTCCCAAAATCGACTCAAAGATGCCCGTGGTCGGAAATGTATCCACCAATATGGTAAGGACACGTTTTAGGGTAATTTATTATTATTATAATATTATTTTTTTAACCCTTATTTACCGGATTTACCCTTTAACCATGGTAAATAAAATATTTACCGAAATAATTATTAAAGATGTCTAAAAATAAAAGTAACCAATTTACAAAATATGGACTTACAGCATCCAAATATAGAATCCAATTTTCCAAATTCAAAACAATGAAGTGGCAGAAATTAATTTAAAATGAATTCCCGCTGTCAAAATAAAAAGCGTGTTTTTAAGATATAATGACTATAAAAAGATTGACAGTTGTTTATGTCCGGTTTAATTGTGAAATAATTTTTAATGATCAACATTGTATTAAATGGTAAAAATATATTCTAAATATACTTAAAAACCACTTAAATTCAAACTTTATCACAATTGATTATTTTGATTAAAAAAATTGTTTTTAATTGAAATTTAGTAATTTTCATTATTCATCAAAATATAAAAGTTATCAGAAAAGTACCAAAATTTCATCCTAAGATAATTTTGATATTTCGAATCCAAAAATGAAGTCCATTTTGAAAGATAAAATGTATAAAATTTCAAAAATTGAATATTACTATTCATAATGGCTAGTTTTATTGGTTGTGGTGTGTGTTAGAACTCGAAGTTGCGTACAATACACGATACTATATTATTCTAGGAGAAGGGTACCATGGAAGATTGGGGTGTAATAGTTTTGGAGAGAATAAGTAATGTAATGAAATTTAAAAGAATATAAAAGAAAAATGATGAGGATTTTACGTCTTGAACTCTTCTCCTTGAGAACCTGATTTGGGAAATTATATTTCATATTTTCTTGATACCATAATATACTAGACATGGGGGGATGGTTTCTGGAAGATTATATTTAAGAAACTATAAAATCTTCCTGGTTTTGGAGGTGTGAGGGGAAGATCTGGCGAGGGATGCTATTTATAAAGGATTAGATGGGTGTGTTTTAATTATTTTTGTCACTGTTTTTTTATTTTATCTCAAGACTATCAATAGTTTGAAACACATTAACAAATATATTAAATAAATGAGATTTATATACTATGGTTCTTACAATAGAAATAACTCAAGTAAAACTAAATTTAACTTCTACTATTATATACAGTAAATTATTGTATTTCATTATTCAAGAAAAAAATTTCTATTGTCGAAAAATTTAAAAAATTCACCTATACCATTTTTACATATTCATAATTTTAAAATTAAATCCATTTTATGAAAAAAATAATTATAAATATGATAAATTTAATTTTTATTTAAAATCAATATATACATAGAAAATACTTAATTTCAAATAACTGATTTTATAAAACTTTGACAAATTAGTTAAGGACTCGTAAAATTATATTATAATCATAAGAAAACAAAATGTTATTTTATGAATATTTTTTATGAAAATGTATTTTCCTATATATTATAATACTAATTATAAAATTATAAATAATCATTTATGTTTTATGAAAATATCATCACTTAATTAATAATTATTAAAATATTAATTTAATTATATTGTGATATCATTATATCAAATTGTTATTTGTAAAATTCCAAAATTTTATTTATACTTTCATATATGATGTTATAATTATATTGGTAAAACCTATATTCCTTAATTCTAAGTTACAATTCCATTTTCTAGGTTACTATTCAATATTAACCAGGCAAGGTTAATACTTTCATGTGCCAGGTTAACGTGGCCAGGTTAACCTGGCCAGGTTACTATTCAATAGTAACCACTATTCTTAAATTTTATTAATACTTTCATGTGCCAGGTTTTTTAATTTATTGAATTACATCTTATTTCATTCAATCAATATTTATAATGTTTATATTATGTTATCGATGTGATTTTATGAGGATTATAATAAATGAAATAATTATAAGATTGAAATTTCCATTTAAGAATTTTTTGGGTCATTACTTGTTGAACATTTCCTTTAGGTTGTTTTCAATTTCTATTTTATATCTTTTTGGATTTATTATTTCATTGAGGGAAAACATTTTTGTTATTTTCTCTTCCATTCCTCTATTATATGTCTATATATATTCTATTTTTTCAGATTCATGTTAGAAAAACTAATTCCATATTTTTTTGATGCCTAAGGTCTAGTATCCTCTATTTAAGGATCATGAATTAACTTTAAGTATGTTATAGATATGCTCGGGTGATAGTTTGTGATTTTATACTAGGTTGATACATAGAAATGTTTTATTGGAGATTTTATATACTCATTTTTGGTATTTTGGTATATGGGATATTATATTTTTGATTTGTGAGAGGTAGGTTGTGCTGAGTTCTAAGTCATCTCTTTCTGTGAGGATATAATTGTAACTATTAGATGTTTTGATATGTCTCTCATGTGTTTTGATCATGATATTATTCTCAATTTTTTTAACAATTTTTTGGTTTGAGAAAATATTTATATATAATATATTCATTTTTTCTATATTTATTGTGTAGTGATATTACTGTAATAAATATTCCAAGATATCATATAGGTGGATGCATTGGCTTAATATCATGTGAAAGTTTTTTATGATAATATTAAAGAGTCATTAATGTAAAAGTTTCTACCATGGGAAAAAAATTCATTCAACGTTTAGAATGTGTTTTTGATGTATATCAAGATGATGGAGGAGAAACAGATTGATCACGAGAGTTTTTATATGAGAAATAACCATATATTAAAGGGATTTAATAACCCCAAAAAGTAGGATGGTTGGATGTAAACTATTGATCAAATATAAAAATTCCTCAACATGCCTAGGAATATCAAGTTGAACTTCATAAGGTTCAGACTCAAGGGTATTTAAATGTTATGATAGAATCCATGGTACATGAAGGTTGGTAGTAGGGCACCGACCATATGAGTTTCAAGACGATCTTTTTATAGAAGTTATATATACAATCTAACTTGATAGAATGGTAGGGTGAGTTCCTTTCTTTATATTATAGACAACGATCTATGTTATCATATACAAATAGATTTATGAGGGTTGTTCATTTTTCTATGGAGGTAGTGATGAATGACCAGTTACAGGTTTAAAAGTACATATACTATTTGTGACTAAATATTTGATCACATATATTCATACAAAATCTATTTATATATGTGGATATAGTAGATAAGATAATTATTATAGAGATGAATATATCATGAAATGTTGGATCTTTGGTCACATCTCTTCCACCTAGTGGTGTCTTCAATGGCATGCATTGGAAGAACATGATGTGGCATGATCATCTTAGTGGGGGTGGAGTTTATTCATAGTAGTGGTCCACTACTACACCATAAATTTCACCCAAAAGTGTACCCATGAATCTTTATCTATGTAAGAAGGATGGGAATACATGGCAATATTTTTTTGGAAACCTGGAGGCTTTTGTAATTTTTTGGCCGCTATGTACATTCACATATGTTCTTTTAGGACATGAATATCCCTCATTACAGTTTGGTGTTGTCACCTATAAAGACCAATATAGAGCACTATTATTCTTAAATTTATTCAATTCTCTAAACACATTCTCTTGTTTTAAAGAACATTATTGTAGTGGATGAGTTTTCGATGGCTGTTGAAACCCATCTTGTGATAGTGAGAGTTACCTTATTCACTACATATTCTATAGTGACTTCTTTGTTTGATACAGGGTCATCTGAATCATTTATTTCTATAAATTTTTTTTGTGGAAACATACATTGATCTCATTTCCTTTTTTTACAATTTTCGACACCTATTGGTCAGGGGAAGGAGAGGGGTTTCAATGTCCTTATTGTTCTCTATCAATAGCTGACGGGGAGTGAGTCCGATTTTTCATCATTCTTGATGTAGATCTATTTGATGTAACAATTGGGATGGATTATCTTGTATCTAAATTTTATAAGATTTATTATCTTCATTTTTATGTCTCATTATATGATTCCTATGGGATCTCTCATGTGATTCAAGGATATAGTTATCCATGGTTTGGTCAGGCAGGAAAATTCCACCAAAAACTCAAGAGTGTTTTATCTTATGCTACAGTTGATATCAATGTTGTTTTAATTGTTTGCCATATTCCTTCAATAATAAGGGAGATTATTGATTTTTTCATAAATTACTTCATTAGTATTCCTCCAAATATGGAACAATACTTCACAGTTGATCATGTTTTGGGCACCTAGCATACCATGATATCCTTCTATTAAATCAAATGAGTGGTGCTAAAAAAGGCCAAGATTTAGTTGACTAATCTGATGGAGTAATGAATCATTCTATATCGTATTCATACTTGTTCATCCCGAGTTCTATTTTCCAAGAATGATAATTAATCACTTCTACTATGCATGGACTATCATAATGTGAATCGGCTGATTGTTAAAAAGAAGTATCCCTTTTCCATTGTTGATAATTTTTTTATATGTTAATGGGGGAAAATTGGATCTCAATGATCTATCATTGTTCGAATTATCATCAGTTCTGGGTTCAAGAGTCTGATAATATGAATAAAGATTTCTAGAGCATGTATGGCCATTATGAATATCTTGTGATTATGATTGTTCTGAATAATTCTCCTATAATTAATATCGATTTGATGAACCTAATATTCCAACAACATCTCAACACTTTTATGGTTGTGATCATGGATGATATTGTGGTTTATTTGAGATCATATTGTGAGAATGAGTACCATTGGAGTTTGGTTTTGGAAATCCCGAGTGGTTGAAATTTGTAGGGAAAGGTTTGTAAATGAATTTTCTTGACCCAAGAAGTGAAATTATTAGGATATTTATTTTTTAACATCAATCATCCTTCAATATTTTCAAGGTGAAGAATTTATTTTAATGGAAGAATCCACAAAACTTCTTTGAGATTCAGGGCATTTTTTATCTTTTTTGATATTATTAGTAGGTCATCAAGGAATCAAAATGTTTTCATCACCTTCGAATTCTATTACCATGATGGGGTGAAGTGAACATGGGATGAGAAATGTGAGTGTTATTTAGATCTAAGAACAATTATTCTATCATAAAATCACATTCTGAACTAACATTATCCTGATTAGTGGTATGTGGTATAATATGATTCTTTCAGTATTGGTTGGGGTCTTTCTATTATTCCGGGAGATCGTGTTTAGCCTATGGATTTCATGAGCTTCATCCACATAATAATAATTAACCAACTAATTTTTTTTGATTTCCACATTTATGAATTTGATAAAATTATGGTGGTAATTTATCATTAAGAAGAGGATCTCATTGTTTTCAGACCACAGAGTTTATACTACATCATTTCTCAAATAGGACTAAATCTCAGACAAACATTGTAGGGTGAATGAATTTTGATGTTTAATTATGAAATCTCATATACACATGGAAAGTTGAATATAATTACTGATTATCTTAGCATAAAAGGACCATTACACAATACATTAGAATCAAACGATTTGTTAAATCTAATGGGACTCATTACATGGGGGCATTAAGAAGCTTGGTATGATGTTTTATATATAGTTATGAGAAATTTTAAGTTATCCTCTTATCTTACAAAGTTTAATACACATGTTCAGTAGTAAGATAATTTTTTATAGGAATTTGAGAAATAATTTATTGTGGGTAGAATATATCTTGTTATTATCTCCCTTCATATGGATTTCTTATCCATAGGGATCATTTTTTCATCCCAACAACTATGGGAAGATAGGTTTTATTATCTAATCATTGTACATTGTACGATGTTAATTGGGGAATAGAGATGATGTATTATGACCTAAGGTGAGGATTATGTAGTCTGGGTATGAATTTTCACATTTCATATTATGTCTCTCATTATTACATATTCTAATAGATAAAGCAAGAGCTTCTAAAACCTTATCATTTTCTCTATCATCTTCTTCTACTAGTTTCGAAATGGGACATGGCTTCCCTAGATTTTGTTTTTAGATTACCATTGAATCCCCAATTGAAGAATTATATCTTTGTGTTCATCAACCAATTGTTGAAATTGGATCATTTAATTTCAAATAGGGACACCACTAAAGAATAATATATGTGTAATCTATTTTTATAGAAGGTTGTGAGGTAACATAGCTTAAAACCATGATATTTAGTGTTGTTTAATTTTAAATTATATAAAATATACTTTACATTTTTTTTAATAATTGATACAATAATTATTTATTTCATTATTTGAAATACATAATTTAGCTTTAATTATAGGATTCACCTATTGTAGGTTGTGTAATAAGTAACAATGATAGCGTGTATTGCATGCGACACTATGCTTCAAGGAACCATAAAATTGTATTATATTAAATATGAAAACTATAAACTATTATTTAAATTGTTGGTTATGAATATTAAAAAATAATTTAAGAAATATACATCTAAACATCAAAATCATCATAAATGTTTTAATAAATTCATATAAAATAATCAATCAATTTTTAGTAATATAATTATATTATTCAAGAAAATGATTTCTACAAAAATAAATTTTTATGATAAATTGTTATAATTTTTTATTGAGTTTTTAGAAAAAAAATTGATAATTTTTTTGATTCATCATATTGTAATTACCTTAAAATGAATTTGGTGGTATTTTTGGAAAATATTTATTTATCAGTGAATTGTGAAAAATTTCAATTTTTACCAAATTATCATTAATTTTTTTAAAAAATATGTAATTAAAAATTCACATTTTGTTTTATTTACATAGATATTATTTAATTTTATTTAATTCACTCAATTATTTTTGAGTTAAAATTATATTATATTTTGTTATATGTTTATTTTTTGGTTTAAAATGGGTCATTTTTCTGAATACTGATTTAAAGTGAATAATGTTTCCCCATTCTAATTAATTTAAATAATACCTAATAAATAATATTTTGATATATATTTATATGTTATCTATTAATAAAATTATAATTCATATCCATATAATGATTATTATTAGACATATAATTAATACAAATCATCTCAAGCTTAAAAAATACTCTTCTCAAAACCCTCTTTTTCAACATGTAAATGTGTTTTTCTTTAATTTTAAATTTTCAATATTTTCTAATGTTAATTTGAAATATAATGTTACTTTATAAAATAATAATATAAAAATTATATTAGGCATAATTTTATAGAATATTCTAAAAGGATAAATTTTTGGATGAGTAGTGATGAATACAAACTTTTAATTAAAAACTACCTGTCAGATTTAACAATTTATAAAGAGAAATTATATTTTAATTTTGTTCAAATGTAATACTATTAAATTAAGTATCTATTAATTAAATTTATTTCATTTTAATAAATTTTATTAAGGAGATTGGATATTGAAACATTGTAAACATTGGAACATTTTCTATTTCAAAACACTCTTTCACATCTCATCTACTCGGTAATTTTTAAATAACATTTTTCCAAATTATTGAATTAAATTTCTAAAAATAGATTCAATATTTATATATTTATTAATTTTAAATGATCAAATAAGTTTATCTTCCTATTTTTACTAAAAATTTATAGTGGGAAAAAAGAAAAAATTTTGTATTGGGGCTAATGTAAATATGAATTTGTCGGGTGGTTAATGTTAAATTATTGGGGTTAAAAATATGCCAAATCATATACAAAAAGAATTGTGTGTCCATATTTACACCTAATAGCATATTTTATCAAGAATAATTCATTATTAATTCTTATTTACATTAAAATAATAGGTCGCATTTTCTCATTTAAAAACATTACATGTGTGTCACTCACCTCACTTATGAAAGGGCGCAACTTCTTCTCTATTCATCACTAATTTAAACACATTATGTTTGAAAAAAAATACCAAAATAAATTAAAAAATTATCTCCTATCAAAATATAACCTTTAGTATTTACAGAATCCCTCCTGGGAGTTCTTTTGTGGATATCCTAAGTGGTATACCCGAAGAAGAAGCAATGTTCATTAATGAGCGTTTTTGTTTTGTTTTTCCACCACCTCCTAAAATTATTATTATAAAATAATGATATAATAATACCATCATATACCATATAATTATATGTTTTTGACATTAATTTTTTGACCTAAAACCATATCCACTTATTTTAAATTTAAAGGTGTTATGAAATCATCATTTGTGTGTAAAATAGATTATCGCCTCACGAACCGATGTCATTTGTTTTAAAATTACCACTTCTCACAATTTGAAATAATTATGGATTTATTTTTTATATGATATTTATGATATTATAATACTTTTTTAATTATTACATCACACAATCCTTCCTGAGATCCATTTTGTGGGAATACTATAACCTCTCTAGGGTTTATAATAATCTACAACCTCATATAGTGATGTGATCCGGTCACACATTACATGGATGGTATCAATGAAGAGTTTAATTGAAATATGTGATATCTATGGAATAAAAATTATTTTTTAATTATATTATATCATTGATATTTTTTTATTTCAAAACATAAATAAATGGAAACAACGTTCATGTGTATGTAACACCTTCCTTCTCCGTGAATAGTGTATTCCATTTTCAATATCTATATTTAATAAATTAATATAAAAATAAATGTAATGAATATATATTATAACTATATCTTATATAAAGTTATAGATATTATGAAACCACGATAAAAGTAATGAGACGAAATATAAAAATTAAAGACATATATGAAAAACAAAGTGTTCGTTATGAGAAAAGCCACTTTAAAATGGAATTGATAATAAATTGGTAATAAAAGGATATATATAAATCATTTATGGAATGATATTTATAATTATCACTATTTAATATATTTATAAAACAATTATATTTGTTATTTATGTTTTTTGAACATGTTTGAAGATAATAAGGACTTATAGTAATTGTTTTCTCATCTCACTTTTATTTCTATGAGATTTATCCCATATTCAAAAACTTTTTTTTACATAGTGTATACAATAACAATGTATAAATTTTATTATTATTATAATAAAAATTACTAGGACATAAATATCCATATTTTGAGCTCTCATTCATGGGTTTTAGGGTTCAAAATATACCAATGTGGTAAGGTATTTTAGTCTCAATTTTCTTTCTTCAAGACACATGTCATGTTATTCACATATATTCTTTTAGGATGTGTATATAAAACCAATATTACATAAAATATAATAAATTTATTTATCTGGAAAATAATTTATATACCATTTTATATTATTAATTCACAAGTCATACAATTTAGAGTTACCAGTGTGGTAATGATTTTATGTCACAATCTCATCTTTTAATAGAATTGTTTGGGATTTTTTTCCAATGACAAAATGCTATGATCCATATATCAAGAAACACATAATTGTTTTACTATAGTACATATTATAATTCTATAATGCAGGAATTCAATTTTACAACTCTTTTTCACGAAATATAATTTATAAAATTGGTTTGTCAAAAGTTTGTCTTCATTTCTTCTTTCGGTCTGAAATATTTTTTCATGAAAAACCATGTTTTTAAAATATGTTTTCAAAAATGTTCTATTATTTCAATAAAAATTATAAACTATATTTTTTTACACTACTTTAGTTTTCAAAATAACATTTGTAACAAAATATTTATGTCATTTTTGGAACAATATATGTTTCTATATTACCAATGATGTGAAGTGAATAATTTTTCAAAATGCATGACATGAATGAAACATACCTTCATCATGGACAATTTTTTTGAAGAATTAATTATATATTGTCATAGTTATTTTCAATTTAAAAAATTATAATTTTTTATGTCTTCAAAATATATTTTCAATGAAAATGAGATATTTTCCATTAGAAATGTTTTAAATGATATTTCAAAAATAATTTTACATTTAATATTAACATTTTATATGTTATCTATACCATATAGGGGATATTATCTATATATATAATTATTATTCATTGTATGAATGGTTTATGATATAGATGAAAAGATATTTATGAAAGTTGTTTCTCTTTAATGGGGTTTACCATTTTAGAATTATTTATAAACCCACTTGCCATTACAAAGGTTATTATATGATGAAATGATGAAATGGTTATGAAACTTGTGTATTTTCCACATGTTATGATTGATGAAATGTTTATGTAACAAATTTAATTTCTTGTGTTGTGATTTGATGATAATTTTATGATATTGTATCACAAATATATATAATTTTCATTATATGACAAGTGGTTCTTTAATCTCTCTCCAATGAATTAGGTAATGATAAATATCCAAAGAGATTAGAGGGTATACATATGGTTAGCCTGAGATTGTATAGGATACTACTTAGGTGGTTAGAATAGGATCGAAAGAGGGTGTATGGGAGGTCATCCCATGCCTTAAGAAGGTACATAAGGGGTTTTTCCAAGCCTAAAATGTTATGAATTTCATGGTTGGTATATTTGACCTAAGATTTATTATTCTTATATTTGTTCCCCAAATATATGTCATATTCCATTATTCTTCTCTTGTAGCTCATTTTCTTTGATACCCTTATGAACCATTTTTTATTAATTTTCAACATTTTTTCCTTGACTCATGTTTATAATCTATGATTGGTTTCGTATAATCCTCGTAAGGTATGTTCATTATCAGGTAACCTTAAATTTATCTTATGATTTTATATTATCCTAGACTAACATCTATTATGATTATAATTACTGACTATTTAGGGTCATCCTTTCTAATTTCTCAATTTTATAGGTTATGAATAGTGGTTTTATATTGTGTATGTCAGTTAAGAGTAAGAAATGTGATGGAATTTGAGAAAGAATTATGATCTATCACCAGATTAGATGATTATGTTCCAATTTTACAATGGAACTAATCTATTGGGTGTGCCATGTGGGTGGTTTTTTTAATGTATTTAATATTTATTTAAGGAGATTTAATATCATTAAATGTGATTCATGGGTAATTATAGTTAGTATTAGATTAATGGTTTATTTACCCTTTAGAAACTAAGATGAAATAACTTTAGTTATATTTGTAGGTGTATTTATAAATAAATTTCTTGGGATGTCTCTAAGGACAATTCTAAGGACGAATCAATGTATAGTAAAATGTAAAGGAATTTTGGTAAGGGGTATAGAAAGTGGTTTACAAGGAATTACATTCTCATATCAATACTATATATGGATGTGGATCTGGTATAGAGTTTCATAGTGGTAATAAATCAAAAATAACATATTGAGATGGACTTTATCATCACCTGGTGCATGAAAACGAGCCTCAATTCATTGATGATTTTATACTCTCAGATAATATGCATTATAAATTAATAAAATAAAAAAGAACTATCACGAATTATTTTAATAGACAGTGACATTGAATGACCATGGATAAACAAAAGTATTTAAGTCTTAAAAAATGTCTCATGATTTAGACATCATATAAGTTAGTTTTTAATGATTATGTTTTTTTCCACTATGAGTAGTGTTTTTAAAAATATTTTTTTTGTTTTAGTTAATGGAGGGATATAAAATAAGCTAAAATAATAATGAATGGTGTTCAAATTTATTTTTGACCATCCAAAATGGATTATGATTAGATTGAATTATATTTTGATTATACATATTCGAATATCATGAAACATCCCTAAAACTTTCAACCATAATCAAGTCTCTAGATCACCAAAAAAGATAATGAAATAGTTCTCTATATGTTTTAGTTTTGGGGAAAATAGAGAAAAGAATATTAATTTTCATATATATAGATTTTGTGGGATGAAGTACTCAATGGAATGTCTCAAAGGAAGGATATGTCTTTTAATGTGTGGATAATAGTTGAATAGAGTATGAAATTTAAAAGTGAAAATGAAATGGTTATTTTACATAAGGTATCATGATATTTGTCTCTATATGGTATTGTTAATAAGTAAATATTTTAAATGTAGAAGGAGTGGGAATTATGTAAATCGATGTATTGATGTGAAAACTCACGAATAGAATCATTGTGGTTGTATAAGTAATGGTCATATTGATGACGATGAAGAGAGTAAAAATTTAATAAAAAATTAATTGATGTTATGAAAAATGATGATGATGACTAGTTATTGGTTTGAGAAAGAAGTAAGATGAATGAAATATTTATGTATTGGAATTCAAGACCTTTGAATGATGAAATATACTAGTATTATACAGTATATGGTTTTAATTAATGATTTGTAAACATATTTTAAATAGTACTGAGAGAATAGAAAAGTGATTTAATATAAAGGTAATATTTTCCTTAAGGGTAGTTAAACCATAATATATTTATTAGGATGAGAAACTAGTGTTAAATTGGATAAAGAGATTATCGATATTGATAATGTAAATTGAGTATTTTTATTTCCTCATAAATGATAAAGGATATTTTGGGAAGGTGGTTTATGTTATCATTGGAAGAGTTTAGAAAAATATTTGATCTATGGAATCTATTAAATAATGAATAGATTTATTCAATGAATATTTAATAATTAATTTTTTAATTGATTCTATAGGATAATTATGGTTTTTAATAAGATTTATGAGAATAATTTTCAAAGGAATTCACATATATTTCATGTGACCAATGAATGCTACTTGATTAAATTTAGATTGTTAATGTTAAGATGATTTTGATAAAATCAACCACCTTATTTATAAATTTAGAATTTTGGATGGATCATAAGGATACCCATGTATGGAGTGGTTTATGCTGAACATTGGATGATACATCACATATTAACTTATTATATAACAATATGGAGATTTTTTTATATTAGATATCCATTTTAATAATTTTTTGAAAAAATTAGAAAGAATTACTTATCATTATTTTAAGGATCTTATTTTTTGCATGAAACATGAAAAAATAATTTCATAGAATATGAAAATGAATGTAAATTGATCAGTGAAAAACTAATGGGGAAAATTGTTCCTATGAAAAAAAATATCATGAAGGTTCAATTTTTATGTTCTAATTATATATTGAATATTAATTCCCTAAGATTAGGAAAATGATTTTAAAATAAAATATTTTCCTGCTAAAAAAATTATTGATGAAATAAATAGCTCAATCATGAATCTTTACTTTATGGTTTGTGGTAGTTAAAACATTCCAAATCATCTAATTTATTTGCAAAAATAATCTATATCATTATTTATAATGATTTACACTTTTCTTCCATGATCATATCTTCACTTTACACCTATTTTCACCTATTTGGAAACCTAATAAGTGTTATTCTAAATGAATTTTACACATACCTTTCTATTTTTTCCTGGTGAAATTTTGATAAAAACTTTTTAAAATGTGGGTTTCAATGATGGGATTTTCGAATTTTAACCATTTCATGACCGATATGAATTTTTAGGGTGAAATGTATTACAATGAGGGTAGAATGTAACACCCGAGGATTTTATAAATTTGTATCAATTAAATATAATATTTTTGATAATTTTTATTACAAAAAACATAGATTTCATCTTCTATTACACCAAATAATATTTATATCATTGTTATGTGAAATAATATATTTATACTATGTTACATAAATCAACAATAATGTGTATAACACACAACATCATGCTTCAGCGAACAATGAAATAATACGTTTTTTAATGTGACCTGTATAATCTATCTACTAAATATAATGGTATAAGGACTATAAAATAAGGTATAAAAATATATAAAAATTTCCCAATCAATAAAATTTTATTTTTAATTTATTAATAAATAATCAATCAATTTTTAGTAAAGTAAATATATTCATCAAGAATATGATTTGTTTCCAAAATTATTTTTAATGACGTTTTTGAGAAATTATTATAATTTTTTTAAAAAAAATTAAAAATTTATATGATAAAATCAAATTCCTTTTTTTAATAATCATATAAAAATTAACTTATGGTGAAAATTTGATAATTTTCTGAAAATTAATAATTTTCCGTGAAAATTGAAAAATATTGATTTTTGATAAATAATACCTATTATTCAATAAAATAATTAATTTATATTAAAAATCATTTTTTAATGTATAATATCATTTAATTATATTTAAACTAATTAATTAAATTTTAATCAACGTTATATTGGATTTTAGTATAAGTTTATTTTTAGGTTTAAAAATCGTTTTTTTTCTCTCAAAACTGTTTTGATGTTCATAATGATTATCCATTTAAATTAAATTAAATAATAACTTATGATGATTTTTTTAAATAATTTATAAATTATAAATAAATAAATTATAATTTATGTCCATATAATGATTATTATTAAAAATATTGTTAATATAAATCATGTTATTCTTAAAAAATATGCTTATTGAAAACCAGATTTTTTGACATGTCTGTGGTTTTTTTAATTTCATATTTTATATTTTTTTAGAAATTATAGAATTTTTTTTATTTTTTAAATAATCATATCAAAATAAAATAAGGGTTATTTTTTAATAATTTTTATAAATGAGATTTGTTTTATGAATATTGGAATACTAATTTGTAATTAAAAATAGACATTTCATTTTTATTAAATATAAAGGTAAATTTTTTAAATTTTTTAATGTAATATGAGTTCAATTATATATCTAATATATCAATTTAGTTCATTGCAAGAATTTTCATGTTGAAATTGTATATACAAAGTTTTTAAACATTGGGATGTTTTTTATTTGAAAACCCTCTTCTCATAATGTTTATCGGATAAATTTTAATTTAAAATTGTGTACATATGTAAGCTGAATTGTGAATAAAGGATTCCATACTTAGAAATAGAATAATTTATACTATCTTAAAATTTTCTCTTATTTTTAGTCTAAAATGAATTTTAAAAATAGAAAAAAATAATTACAATGGTTAAGATAAAAATGGATTTATCATGTGGTTAATCATAAGTGGTTTTCATAAAAATAACAAACAATTATAAAAAACCTATTTTATGTAAAAAATTCAAGATTAATAATTATATTACTGTTAATTTCCCATGTTTCATCATGGCTACAGGTGTAAAATATGAATAATATTTTTGATTTAGAAAAAATAACAATTGTACCACTCACTTAACTTATAAAAGGTCACCCTTTATCATATCCTTTCCACAAATTAAAAACCTTTTGGTTTGAAAAGTATCTTCCCAAATAACTTTCAAATAACCCCCTGTAATCTTATATTCTTTATTTCAAACATAAATCTAATCTATGAATGATTTTGGGGAATCTTAAGGAGGATACAAGAAGAAGAGGGAACATTAATCAATGAACGCCTTTTATTTCTTCCCACACCTACTTAAATTATTAATATTACATATAATATAATAAAAAATATTTATAAATTATAAAAATGTGTTTCATATTATTTTCATGACCTACAACCTTCTCAACTACTGTAAAATGGATTAAAAATCAATGATCGTTTGTACGACAAACTACCATATTACAAACCAATGTCAATAATTTTTCTATTACTACTTTTCACAATTAGAAATAATTATGGGTTTATTTTTTATAAATTATATATTTTATATTATTATTACTATGGAATTATTATATCAAAAATACCTTTTTTATTTCCATGTTGTGGGAAAAATATAACATTCCTTGTGTGTACGACAGACTACAACCTCGCAAAATGATGTGATTCAATCGAACTCTAAATTAAAAAAAATTGATGGTTTTATGGAAATTATTTGATATATTTTAAATAATAAAATTTATTTAATTATATTATATAATTTTACTATTTTTTCAATACTTCATGGAAATGGTATCAATGTTCAAGTGTACGTACGACCTAACATCTCAATGAACAGTGTATTTTCTTTTTCTATCTCCATATTTATAGATAAATATAAATACATATAAAATAAATATATGATATATTTTTATTGTGGTTAAAATTATGGTTGAGGGAACTATGCTCAATTTATGAGTACTGAAAATAACAAATCAAAGCATATATAAAAAACAAAGCAATTTTTAACATAAACGTCACATTAATGTGGAATTATTAATTAACATGTAATAAAATAACATATATAAGTCATATATTGTATGTTATAAATAAGTATGGTTCCCAAATAGATTTATGATAAAGTCATATATATTATATAGGATCATTGACTGTTTAAGAAGGATATCGAGATTAATGTTTAGGGTTTACTCATGTCACTTTTATTTTTATGAGATTTATTCCATATTCCCCACATATTTTTCTTATGTGGTGTATATAATAAACATGGATGTATTTTATGATTATTATAATGAAAATTAATTTTACATACATATTTATTTTGGGATCTCTCATCCATGGTTTTATGGGACAAAAGTTACTAAAGCGGTATGACATCTATGTCTTAATTTTTTTCCTTTTAGACACTTGTTATGTTATGACCTATATTATTTCCGGTGGTGTATATAAATACACATTTAAAGGTAATATATTAAATTTATTTATCATTAAATAATTTAATTTTTATTTTATGTAATTCCTTTATGGTGAATATGAGTCATATTAATGAAATCAATAATGATTTTATGTTACAATATCAACATTTATCTCAATAGTTTATGATTTTCTTCATTATGAGGAAATATTGTCATAAATATACCATGAACCTAAAAAAATCCCCTATTATTTTTATCAATTAAATATTCAGTTAATAGTATAATTTTCCCACACATTAGTAATTATGATAATTAAAAAAATTGCAAAATAGTGAATTATTTCATCCTTTGGTCGGTAATTTAATTTCTTTAAAATCCATGTTTTCTAAAAAAATTAAGAAATGTTTTATTATTACCATATATTCTTTAAAATAAATTTTCATCATGTTTATATTTTTAACAATTTATTTTGATAAGAATCATGATTTCTGTTTTTTAATAATTCTCATTTAGATTTTACAGAAAATGAAAAATGAAAAATTGTTTTGAAAAGTATGGTTTGGAAAAAATTATTTTCAACATGAACATTATTTCCACTGAGGAATCCACTATATGTTTTTGACTTTATTTTCAAATATAATTATTTTCAAAATTTTATATTTTTTAAAAATTATTTTCAAAGTGGAAGGGATACTTTCACAAGTAATTGTTTTAAATGATATTTCAAAATCATTTTCTATTTTTGATGAAATATGTTGATGTTACATATGCCTTAAAAAGTATATGATCTAATAATACCATTATTATTTATTACCTAATTGGTTTATATTTTTTTATGATTATATTTTTATGAAACCCATTTCTCTTGCATCTTTTATTCCATGATATAATTATTATAAAAACAAAATCATTTTCCTCTAGTTTTTTTTTAAAAAAATATTGAAATTATTAGAAAACCTATCACTTTTCAACATTCCGTGATATGATAAAATGATTATTAAACCTATTTCATTTCGTTGGAAATGATATGATGAAATTTTTGTAATCTTATGAAATATATATGTATGATATTAATTATTATATGGGTGAGACCTATATCTCTCTCCACTAGATAGGGTAATAATAAATTTTCTACAATATTAGATTTTACACAAGTGGTTTGACTAATCGGAAAAAAGGAAGGCTCATGGGTTGTTATATCAGTACTAAAGTAAGAAACATGGGAGGTCATTCCAATCTTGGATCATGTAAACATTTGTTTATCCAACGCCTAACATTTTATGTATGTCTTGGTGGGTTTCATTGATATAAGACATTCTATGATTATTTATATGTTCCAAATATATGTCTTATACTAATTTTATTCTTTCAGGGATCACGTAATCTGATTTACATATGATTCATCTACCGCAATATTCAAATATTTATGCAATGAATCATTGTTATCTTATATGAAATTTTGGGTATTATCTTCAATTGTTATTTTAAATATCAGATACTCTTATTAAAATATATTTTTTTATTTAATCATGGATTTATATCTATTATGTTTATTTTTGTTGGGTATCTGAGCCAACAATTACTTATGTTTCCTTTCCCTATGTTATAATAATATTACTTATATAGGTTATCTCTATTAAGATTATTAAATGAGAATATCATTTTTGAAAAACATTATGTTATTTTTCCATATTTGAAGATATTGATTGATGTTTCCAATTGCACAAAACTATTATAGTCCTTCGAAGTTTGTTTCGGTAATCTGATGAATATTCATCAAAATTTATGTAATATTAATTTATAAGATACTTAGGTCGATATAAATAAGTTTCCATATGGAATTATTTCATATAGGGATACTAGGATTACCTCCTTATTATAGATGAGTATATAGGGGTGAAAGGGACCCATGTTAGGTTGTATACATTATACCATCCCCAAAAAAATTGAAAAATTTGTAATTCTATTCATATCTCAGAGGATATGACCAAATATTATATTATTGATTTTGGATTCTCATGGGATAACCATTTTGGACTTGATTATTTTTCTTATTATAATGGTTATGGGTCGTTGACCAAATTTTTACCATTCATGGTTTTGTATGTTCTCCCCACCAAATCACAACATTATTGTGAAAAGATGGGAATGACCTAACTTTTGGTACTAATTCTTGTTTAGAATAGTCTAATGAGTATTTACAACACAATTCAATATCCGGTTAATGTTTAGAGTTAGAATAAATAGTATTTAGATCGTGAATATCATGCTTTGACGTTTTTTGTTGGTCACTTGTCTGTTAATGGATTATAATCTATTGGTACACCATCATCTTGTGAAAAAAGGAAAATATGGCTATGGGATATGTTAGATCATTTTATGTAATTATAGACATGCGAAGGATTCTTTTTAGGTAGAAAATACAAGCCCAAATGAAATATCTTCATGATATTTTATACAAATGTCATCTTTGGATGCAAAATCACAATCCCTCTATCATTCAAGGTTGGGAAGAGAGACAGATAGATTTAGAGAATATCATTGTAGATAATACATTGGAGATAATTTTATATCAGTTGAATGTATTTAAGGAAAATTATATTATATTGGTCAATGCTTTAGGGAAAAACAAATAATATTATCATGACACATGGGATCGTCCATGTTAGCAAGGGAGTAGTGGCCACACATATTTCTATTAAACCTTTATTCAACATGGATTCATATTAATGGTAGTGTTTGTGGTGTGTAGATTGTTACATCACATTACCATATTTTAGTTACATATAATCTCTCTCTTTCAGTTTCATTTTTGTGGTGCATTTCAGGCATTTTGAGAATGAGGAGAATTTATTAGGGGAATATTATAAGGCCCCAGCCTTAAAAATTGCTTAATCTTGAGTTATTACAAGATAACACGTTGAGGATCTTTTCAGGTTTATAGTTTTAGAGAATTAGATTTTAAATCATGCATTACATTCCATATTTAAACAAAGCAGTTACATAAAAGATAGTATTCATTTTTATCCCATCAACGGAAACATATTTAAAACAAAAAATGGATTCTTTCATGACACTTCCTTGACACTATCATCACATCATGTATCTTTCCCTTGACCTGTGAAAAACATTTCAAAAACATGGGGTGAGCATAAAATGCTCAGTAAGGGATACACAAAGAAGGATAACTATTAGTTTTTCAAAACAACAAGTAAACCATGAATACTTTATGAAAGTAATACTCTTCACCTTTATGGAGTAGTAAATAGTATTCACTGAATAAATTATCATTACTTATTCTTTTTTAACCAAAATATTACCATAAAACCCATATGAAGAACACATAAAACATAAAGGTAATTTGGGACATAAAAATACTTAAATGGAATAACCATACGGTCAACTTCCACACATATCACTTAATGGAATATCCATACGGCCGACTTCCATACCCAATGCATTGGAGGTTATAATGTAACCACCCGTCCTAGTATTCACGGCACCACCCGTCATATGTTTTATCATGTTACCACCCGTCAAATGTCCAAGTACCATTATAAAATCATAATACATAAAACAAAAATAATGGAAAGAAAACATTTCCACATTTCAGACACAATATATCACTTAAATATATTTACATAACAATTTCTGTTATAAAAACCATTTTCAATACAAAAATACATAGAAGATTATATGGTATTTATTTCATTTTTAAAAAACATCACAGATTGTTGAGGAATCCAATGACCAAATAATACCCGCAACAGTGGAAAAGGTCGTTGTCACTGCGTACATTAAAAGAAACATTCTTTTTTGTCATTTTGTAAAATGCTTTATAGAAAAAGATTCTTTTTTATAAAATTAAAATTCAAATGGGTTATACACCATATAAAAGAAAGTATTGTATTATAACAATATATACCTCAACGAAAGGAGATTGAGACGAAGTCCCTCACCTCGTGTCCGACGTGACTCAATTGATCTTTAATCTCTTGAATAATAAACGATATTTAATTTATACCTGTTTAAGAACCTTTTTAAAGTTTATTATAACTTTTATATAACTTATTTCAATGTTATAAACTTTATGTCATCATTTAATTTAATAATTTTCATTTTGTCGATATTTGGTACTTAAGTCAAAAATGGACTTCTTACAATTACATGTTTTTTATGTGGTCAAAGATTCATTATATCCAGAATGATATTAATGATTTGGATATCATATATATCATATATATATATATATATCCAGCATATACATGTATTTATAATACTACATAACATTTAGAGGTAAGAAATGAAATGCACCGTTCATGGAGACGGTAAGCCATACGTACACATGAACGCTACTTTCATTTCTATTTCATATTTAATGGGGTGAAATAATAATGATATAAGGGTATATTATAATTCTAGTATAACATCATATATAATAACATTAACTCCATCATTTATATGTCAAACATATGGCATTAACGAATCAAATCACTTTGAGGGGGCGGTAGTCCGCACTTCCTAAAATGAAATTATCATGTTTACCCACAATGGAAACCATAATGTTATGCCACAAATGAAGAATAAAGAAGAATAAAGAAAACATAAATATCATATATATAATATATAAATATATTTACATCTTAATGGCCACCATGAAAGGTGTTAAAAGAAGATTGAACAATCGTCGTTTCATGAGGCAGAAAATCACCAACCACAGAAACAATATGTTCTTTAACCATTAGACGAAGGTTTGTGTAGGTTTAGCTCTAATAATTCTCATAAAAACATCCTAGTATATTGAATATACTGGCTTTGTTACAAAAGAATGGAATAAAATGAGTTTAGGGGGTTGGAGAAGCAAAATAAAACATAAGATCACAAGAGAAGACACTACCTTTAAATCGGGTAACACTTTTTGATTTGAGCTCAAAGGCTTCCATGGAACGACTTCTACCCAAAGTGAGGCTTCTACGGGTAAAAGAGGGATTTGGAGAGACAAAATAGTCCGGGGTTGGCCGATCCAAAGGCTTGAGAGTTGTGGGTAAGGTGGTAGAGGTGGGGGCCTTTTATAAGAGGAGAGGAGGGGCACTCTGGGAAAGTTATGAAGGGATATATTATTATAAATTTTTTTCAGATTTTAAAGGTCCCAAAATTATATAATTCGAGGATATGGTGATAATAGTTCGAAATACACCCATCCAATAGGTTTTTGACATGTGTAGGTCTTATATTTTACATTATGTTTTCATTTTATTTAAATCGTTAAATAATGAGGTAATCGCTGCATCATCATGGTGTCATAAATAATTTAATTTATTTAATGTCTAAAAGTTAAAAAAAATTAAATGATGTAGGAAATATTTTTATCTTTATAATGAATATTTATAGTAAAAAATATGACTTGTATAACCCCATTTAATTTTTTTTTATTAAAACAACACATGTTTGTGACATTTTTATTTTAACATTAAATAAAAAGTTATTAATGTAATTTTCCTACCAAAGTGGCTCCATGGGGTCCCCAAGTTGACCCATGTATTTTATTGGTCGGCCATTACACATCCAAAAAGGGTAGGACATGTGTCAAGGTCATTTCATATTATTTAAACACTATTTTTACCTTAAATTACACTAATTACCTCTAATCGTGATTAAAAACTTAAAAGTTACTATTATCCAAAAAAATATTTTAATCCCATTGAACCACATTTTACTTATTAATGACAACCATGTATGTTGGATTTTTAAAATTCAAAACCCATAGGTGGTAAAATTTCATTTAAACGAAAAATCAGTTTTTTTAACTACCACTTAGTGGTTTCACTATTCATCAAAAATTATAGTTTTTCAGAAAAATACCCAAACTTCACAATAAGCTATATTTGATTTTCCAAATACAAAAATGATGTCTATTTTACAAAGTTCAAAACATATAATTTACATTAATTAATTTAATAATTAATTCCCGCTGTCATGACAAATAGCATGTTTTTATGGAACAATATATATCAAAAGATTGACAATAGTTTAAGTCCAACTTCAAAGTGAAATTAATTCCAACGACCACTATTAGATTAAATGGTAAAAATATATTCTAATTTCACATTAAAACCAATTAAATATATAATCTATTCATATAAATAAATTATATTAAAATGAGATTTTCACTTAAAATACAACATTTTTCACTGTTCATTAAAAAATGTACTTTATCGGAAAAATACCAAAAATTTACATAATGTAAATTTTGATGTCCTGATTCTAAAGAAGAATATTATTTGGTCCAATAGAATGTATAAGAGTGATCAAAACTATATTTAATGACAGTTCGCCATCAAAAGGCGATAAGTGGGCCTTTAGTGAATATTAGAGTATATATGCCAAAAATTGAATTCTTTTCATATTTTAAGCCATTATCCTATATTGGATAAATGTAAAAACAATTAAAAAACATATATAATCATATTTTAGTTAATTCTATTCATTCTTGACAATACAACGGTTACGTGTTTTCTACCATTTAAAATAATATTATTTTATTACTAGAGTGCATCGTAAGATTTCGAAGAATCTTTTTGTTGCATATCAGGTATTCTATCGAACATAGAAACCCCTTTAAAGTAAAATTAATATTTAATTCATAAATATTAATAAATATGAAAATGTGTTATTCTTTATTTACCTGGGATGTTACATCCTTCCCCCCTTTTTGGAATTACGTCCTTGTAATTTTATTCACTTATCAAAATAAGTGGGGGTATTAATCCCTAATAGCATTTTCAGATTCCCACATTGCCTCTTCAACCATATGGTTTTTCTAAAAAACCTTTACCTTCTGAATTACCTTATTTCGCAACACATGATGTCTTCGATCGAGAGTCTAGACTAGTTGTTCTTCAAAAGATAGATTCTCTTCCAACTAAACTACCTTTGGGATTAAAACATGAGATGGATCTGGCATATACTTTCTCAACATTGAAACATGAAAAACATTGTGTAACTGAGATAAACTCGGAGGTAAAGCCAGTCGGTAAGCAACTGATCCAACTTTCTCCAGAATTTCATATAGTCCAATGAACCTTGGAATCAGCTTTCCTTTCTTACCATATTGTATCACACATTTCCATAGTGAAACATTGAGAAAAACATGATCACCTTCCTCGAAAGATAGATCTTTCCTCCGTTTATCCGCATAACTCTTCTACCTGCACTGAGCTGTTCTCATGTGTTTCTGAATCAACTGAACTTTTTTTGCCATCTCTTCTACCAATTCTGGTCCCATCAGCTTCCTTCCAACCACTTCATCCCAAAAATCTAGAGTTTGACACCGCTTCCCATATAATGCCTCAAATGGTGCCATCTGTATACTAGAATGAAAAATGTTATTATAAGAAAACTCAACCAAAGAATGATATTGGTCCCAAATTCCCTGATAATCCATCGAACAAGCACGTAGCATATCCTCCAATGTCTGAATTGTTCGTTCTGAATTTCCATATGATTGGGGATGAAAAGGTGTACTAAATTTTAATTCAGTACCCAATGACTTCTGAAGGCATTTCCAAAAGTTAGAAGAAAACCTAGGATCACGATCAAATAAAATGGAGAGGGGAATTCAATATAACCTGACTATCTCTTTATGATAAAAACTAGAAAGTTGATCTCGGGAAAAAGTGTCTCGTATAGCAAGAAATTGAGTAGATTTAGTCAAGCGATCAACAATAACACAGATTGCATTTTTACCTCGAGGTGTCTTCGGCAATCCCACAACAAAGTCCAGGGATATATTTTCCCATTTCCACTCTGGCACTGGTAAAGGTTGAAGCATCTGGTTAATTAACTGCCGCTCTACTTTATCCTGCTGAAAATTCAAACACTTCATAGTAAAATCATCAATATCTCTTTTCATTCCATCCCACCAGTAATACTCCCGCAGATCTCTGTACATCTTAATACTGTGAGGATAAACTGAAAACGGGGAACTATGAGACTCACATAACAACTCATTCTTCAACTGTGAATCACCAGGAACACATAATCTCTTCCCAAACCTCAAAACATAATCATTATCAATGTTAAATTAAGGCAAATTACCCTTCTGAACCAGCTCTACATTTTTCTGCAACGCACTATCTTTCTTCTGCAATTGCTTAATTCTGTCTGATAGGGATAATCTCACTGATACATGAAACAAGATAGAAGAATATCATGCACCCACAACTTTTATGCCAATGTTCATCAAATCAAAAACCAAAGGATTTCGTTCCAAATGTAGCATGGCTAATGAGGCATTACTTTTTCGACTCAAAGCATCATCCACTTTATTTGCTTTTCCCGGATGGTAATAAATTGTACAATAATAATCCTTGATTAATTCCATCCATCTCCTCTATCTCATGTTCAATTATTTCTGACTGAAGATATACTTTAAACCTTTTTGATCAGTATATATTTCATAGTTTACTCCATACAAATCATGCCTCCAAATTTTTAGAGCAAAAACAACAGCAGCTAATTCCATTTCATGTGTAGGGTAATTTACTACATGAGTTTTCAACTGACGTGAATAATATGAAATTACCAGATAATTATGCATAAGGACACAACCAAGTCCCTTCAACAAAGCATCACTATATATAAAAGCTCACCATTCCTAGAAGAAAGTTCCAAAAATGGAGCAATCACCAATCTTCTTTTCAACTCCTGAAAACAATCATCACATTCTTTTGTCCAGATAAACTTAACACCCTTCCGAGTTAGCTTAGTCATTGGACTAGATAACCATGAAAAATTTTCAACAATCCTTCGTTAGTAACCTGTACAACCAAGAAAACTATGGATCTCAGTTACATTTGTGGGTCTTGGCCATTCTTCAACAACTTTTGTTTTAGCAGGATCAACAGTTAAGACATTTATTGAATCAATGTGACCAAGGAAAGATATTTTTTAACCAAAACTCACACTTGATGAATCTTACATACAGTTTATTTTCCTTTAAGGTTTGCACGATCACCCTTAAATTACTTTCATGCTCCTCTTTACCTTTAGAAAACACCAAAATATCATCAGTAAACACAACCATGATTTATCACCTGAGTCAACTGAGCCATCACTGAAACAAACTGTTCAATTCTGATTCTGACAATCTCTTGATGCCGATTTAGAAGTTCAAATCCATCTGTATACCATCCTAGCACAACTTCCATGTTTCCTCTTCGAAAAACCATTCTAAACACAGATATTTCTTAGTATAAGCAACATGGTAATCTTAAAATTCTATATCATTTCAATCATACCATAAATTAATTTATAATTTAACAATTTTCTAAATCCTAAATTTGTCTAAACAGACCTCTGATACCAACTATAAGGCCCCAGCATTAAACATTTCTTAATCGTGAGTTATTACAAGATTACACATTGGGGATCTCTTTAGGTTTAGAGTTTTAGAGAATTATATCGTAAATCATGCATTATATTCTCCATTTAAACAAATCGGTTACATAAAAGATAGTATTCATTTTTCCCATCAACGGAAACATATTTAAAACAAAACATGGATTCTTTCATGAAACTTCATTAACCCTATCATCACATCATGTACCTTTCCCTTGACCTATGAAAAACATTTCACAAACATGGGGTGAACATAAAAATCTCATTAAGGGATACACAAAGAAGGATAACTGTTAGTTTTTCAAAACAACAAGTAAACCATGAATACATTATCAAAGTAATACTTTTCACCTTTATGGAGTAGTAAATACTCTTCACTGAATAATGTATCATTACTTACCCTTTTGTAACCAAAATATTACCATAGACCCCATATAAAGAACACATAACATATAAAGGTAACTTGGGACATAAACATACTTAAATAGAATAACCATACGGTTGACTTCCACACATATCACTTAATGAAATAGCCATACGGCCGACTTCCATACCCAATTCATTGGAGGTTATAACGTAACCACCCATCCTGGTATTCACGGCACCACCCGTTATATGGTTTATCATGTAACCACCCGTCAAATTTCCAAGTATCATTATAAAATCATAAGACATAAAACAAAAATAATGGAAAGAAAACATTTCCACATTTAAAACACAATATATCACTTAAATATATTGACATAACAATTACATTATAAAAACCATTTTCAATACCAAAATACATAATAAATTATATCATATTTATTTCATTTTAAATAAACATCATGGCTTGTTGAGGAAGCCAAAGACCAAATATTAACTGCTGCGGCGGAAAAGTTCGTTGTCACCGCGTACATTAAAAGAAACATTCTTTTTTGTCGTTTTGTAAAACGATTCATAGAAAAAGATTACATTTTTATAAAAATAAAATTCAAAGGGTTTTATACACCGTATAAAAGAAAGTCTTATATTAGAAAAATATATGCATCAATGAAAGGTGATTGAGACGAAATCCCTTACCTCATGTCCGACGTGACTCGATTGATCTTTAATCTCCTGAATAATAAACTAAATTTAATTTCTACTTGTTTAAGAAAATTTTCAAGTTTATTATTCCTTTTATATAACTTATTTCCATGTTATAAACGTTATGTAATCATTTAATTTAATAAATTTCATTTTGTCGATATTTGGTACTGAAGTCAAAAATGGATTTCTTACAATTAAATGTTGTTTATGTTGTCAAAGGATCATTATATCCAGAATGATATTAATTATTTGGATATCATATATATCATATATATCCAGTATATACATGTATTTATAATAGTACATAACATTTAGAGGTAAGAAATGAAATGCACCGTTCATAGACACGGTAAGCCGTACGTACGCATGAATGCTACTTTCATTTCAATTTCGTATTTAATGGGGTGAAATCATAATTATATAAGGTTATATTATAATTCCAGTATAACTTCATATATAATAACATTAACTCCATCATTTATACATCCCACATATGGCATTAACGAATCAAATCACTTTGAGGGGGCGGTAGTCCGCACTTCCTAAAATGAAATTATCATGTTTACCCACAATGGAAACCATAAATGTATGCCACAAATGAAAAATACAGAAGCATAAGGAAAACCTAAGTATAATATATATCATATATAAATATAGTGACATATTAATGGCCACCATGAATGGTGTTAAAAGAATATTGAACAATCATCGTTTTATGAGGCAGAAAATCGCCAACCATAGAAACTGTATGTTCTTTAACCATTTGACGAAGGTGTGTGTAGGTGTATCACTAATACTTCTCATACCAACATCCTAGTATATTTAAGATACTGGTTTTGTTACAAAATAAATGAATAAATAGATTTTAGGGGGTTGGAGAAGCAAAATAATACATAAGAACACAAGAGAAGACACTACCTTTAAATCGGGTGACTCTTTTTGATTTGAGCTCAAAGGCTTCCTTGGAAAGACTTCTGCACAAAGTGAGGCTTCTAGGGGTAAAAGAGGATTTGGGGAGATAAAATGGTCAGGGTTTGGCCTATCCAAAGGCTTTAGAGGTATGGGTATGGTGGTATAGGTGGGTGCCTTTTATAAGAGGAGAGGAGAGGCACTCTTGGAAAGTTATAAAAGGCTACATTATTATAAAATGTTTTTCGGATTTTAAAGGTCCCAAAATTATATATTTCTAGGATAAGGGGATAATAGTTCCAAATCCACCCATCCAATATGTTTTTGACAAGTTTAGGTCTTATATTTTACATTATCTTTTCATTTTATTTATATCGTTAAATAATGAGGTAATCGCTGCATCATCATGGTGTCATAAATAATTTAATTTATTTAATGTATAAAAAATAAAAAAAATATCATGATTTAGGAAATATTTTTATATTTATAATTAATATTTATAGTCAAAAATATGAATTGTATAATCCCATTTAAAAATTGTTTTAGTAAAACAACACATGTTTGTGACATTTTTATTTTAACATTAAATAAAAAGTTATTAATGTCATTTTCCTACCAAAGTGGCTCCATGGGGTCCCCAAGTTGACCCATGGATTTTCTTGGTCATCCAAGATATATCCAATAAGGTTAGGACATGTGTAAAAGTAATTTCATATTATTAAAACATAATTTTTACCTTAAATTACACTAATTACCTCTAATCGCGATTAAAAAATTAAAAGTTACTATTAACCAAAAAATTATTTTAATCCCATTGAACCACATTTTACTTCATAATGACAACCAAGTATATCGGATTTTTGAAATTCAAAACACAGAGGTGTTAAAATTTTATTTAAATGAAAATTCAGTTTTTTTAACTAACACTTAGTGGTTTCACTACTCATTAAAAATTGATGTTTTTCAGAAAAATACCAAAACTTCACCCTAAGCTATATTTGATATTCCGAATTCAAAAATGATGTCTATTTTACAAAATTAAAAACATATAATTTACATTAATTAATCTAATAGTTAATTCCTGTTGTCAGGACAAATAGCATGTTTTTATTAAATAGTATATATCAAAAGATCGACACTAGTTTAAGTCCAATTTCTAAGTGAAATTTATTCCAACGACCACTATTGGAATAAATGGTAAAAATATATTCTAATTTCACTTTAAAACCAATTCAAAATATAATCTCATCATTTAAATAAATTATATTAAAATGAGTTTTTGAATTAAAATACAACATTTTAAACTATTCATTAAAAATGAACTTTATCGGAAAAATACCAAAAATTTACACAAAGTAAATTATGATGTCCTGATTCTAAAGAATAATTTTATTTGGTCCAATAGAATTTATAAGAGTAACCATAACTATATTTAATGACGGTTCACCATCAAAAGGTGATAAGTGGACCTTTAGTGAATATTAGAGTATATATGCCTAAAATTGAATTCCTTTCGTATTTTAGGACTTTATCATGTATTGGATAAATGTAAAAACATTAAAAAACATATATAATCATATTTTAGTTATTTTTATTCATTCCTTCCAATACAATGGCTATTTGTTAACTACCATTTAAAATAATATTATTTTATTACTACTGTGCAGCATAAGATTTCAAAGAATCTCTTTGTTGCATATCAGGTATGCTATCGAACTTAGAAACACATTTAAATTAAAATTAATAATTAATTCATAAATAATAATAAATATGAAAATGTTTTATTCTTTATTTACCTGGGATGTTACAAATATTTCTCAAATTATGAGGATATATGATAAAATTAATGGAGCCTAGATACAAATGTGATAAAGGATTGGGGAGTAGGGTAATGTAATTTTTCAAGAAATTTTTAGCATGGGTTTGAATTTGTAATTTTGTGAAGGATACACATACGCCATAAATATTTGGATTACTAGAAATGTTTACACTAATAAAATACTCTATAGAACCTTCTAGCTATAAAACCATTGATGTTGTAAAATTATTATATGTTGTGAAACCCATTCTTACAATGTAAAACCCTATTTTATGAAATTTTATCCTGAGTTTATTTTTTTCACAAAAATGATTTATGGAATATTTAAAGCTGGATAATGATATTTATTCCATAAATACACCATTATTTGTATGTTTCATTTGTTTCATGGGTAAATACTTTTTAATTATCCTGTAGATTCCACTATCAAACCCTAGGGGCTCTCCCAAGCGATTTTGGGTATCTTTTCTGCTTTTGGAACCCATTTTTCAACACTTTATCTTAATTATGGTTGAACTAAAACTCCCCTAGTAGGATTCCATTATATTTTTTTTATTAAAATTGGAAATAGTTGTGTTGTTTCACTATGTTTTCAAAACCCTGGATCATGTGGTGATTGTATTGTTGATCATTTAATGATCTGAAAGGTATTCTTCTTCTATAAGATGGTCTGTTTTTGGTTTTGGAGTGGATGGGTGAATTCACATTGAGGTATATTGTGATTTACCCTCACTTTTATCATTTTTTTATTATGATTCTATAATGTGAAAATAATTAGTTGCGAATCAATTTGTTGTTCTATGATAGTTATTGTTGTAGTGAATCATGCCAATTTTGCTGTGTGATTTGAGTTTGGGGTAATTGGTTTTGTATCTCCCCTTTTTCTAATTAAACATGAATACTCTAGTATTATAATTTCTTTTGTAAATGAATTCATACGATTTATTCATTTTCATATGTGTATATGTTTTTGATATAATGGTGGTTTTTACTTTTTTTCATAAAATCCAATGTATTTCCAATTAATTGTGAAATGGATTTAAAAAATGGATTTTTAAATTGTTTTGATGAAATTATGTAGAAAATGTAGCACATTGGAATAATTTTGTACTTATGTGGAATTTGTAGTAATATGCATCATCTGTTATTATCATTGTGCGGTTCACTCATGTTGTTTCCTTATACACCCTTGTTAATGTGTCCGAAGGAATTTTTAGACATTGTTGGGAGGTTGATTTTTTATGGTGTTCCTCTACTCTATTTATTCAATGCATATGTCTAGGGACATGATTCAATTGATTTCCTATGTTTATGATTGAGTGATATGAATATTCGGACCTGTATTTATCCATAGACTCACCTACATATGGTTGTGATTTTTACTATATTATACTTTATTACATTATTTAATACATGTGGTACGCTATGATTTTATACATGGATTATTTATAACTATTAATAATGGGGAATATTTTACAATTATTTTGATATAATAACTATTTAATTGATTATAATTCTGTAATTTATATAAATTTGATAATGTTTGGATTTTTATACACATTATTGTTATTGGAATCCTGGTTTGGATCCTATCTAACATGTTTATCCATGCTTTAATATCCCCTTCAATAGTTTATAGATCAAGAGATGTATTTTGATGTAGTGAAAGGTATACTGCCATAGTGAGGTGGTGATGTTTTTCATAGATGCGTTTGTGTAGCTGGTGGTGAGATAGTTAGGGGTTTTCCAATAAAATCACATAAAGTGGTTAGTTTCTATTTTATTTCTCATTTGATATTGGACTTGTACTTTGGATTTTTTTAATACTTGACTAGCATCATTTCCACTATGTAATTTTAGCCATGGAACTTATTTTTCATGTTTTATAATCCTTTAATCCTCTATGAAATATATATATATTACTTGTTGACTACATCATTTTTTTTGAAATAAATCCATCTAGTTTTCTATTCATGCATGTGTTTTAGTTGTTAGCCTGTGGGGATCAGGAACTCTTTTTGGTTATGCTGCAGACTGGGTCAGCAGGCAATTTATAAGTGTATCATATGTCAGTTCATGAAAATTTTCACTATATTGTATTTAATTAAACTATTAGTATCGAATAATATATGATATAAAAAATTTAAATTCTAACAATCTTCTATATATTTAATAAAATAGATTATATAATTCACCCTGAGAATTTGGAACATTATATGAACCATGAAAAATTAAGTGTGTTTTTTATTTTCCCAATTTTTATTCCAATGTTTTGGATTTCAGGTTTTGATAATGATGTTTTCTTCAAGGTGTAAATTTTTTTTTAATTGAGATAATATTTCTAACTATCCCTTAAGAAATCATACTATTGGCTTGTTTAAGCTCCTTTTTACTTCATATGTGCTTGAGGAATGAATTTAGTGTTCTTTATAAATGTTATAGTGGACCCTAAAGGGTATCATAAATTTAGTAAAATATTTATAAACTAATAGATCCAATACAAAATAAATTACATGGGTTGAGGGTATGGTATGGGTAGAGAAGTTTGATGGGAATGATTTTAAATTCAACAAGATGCTGATAGAGTATTTTCATTATAAATTGACCTGAATCTCAAATTGATTGGTACCTTGTTAGATATATTGATTAAGGAAAAATGATATTGGATGGATATGAATCAATTTTTGATGATTTGTATATATTTTTGATAAAACAAGAATTATAAAATCTAATATGTGAATATAACATCAATACATATTAATTTTCTTATATTTATGAATGAGAATACATGAATAATAAAAAAATATTATCCAATTTAAGTTTTTATTCGATATGATAATTTTGGACGGAAATTTGACCACAGATCATGCAAGTGATTTCAACTTGAGAAGAATGAATTTAGAATCTATGAAGGTAATCATTAAAGATCTTTAGTGAGTGGTTATTCTACTAATATCACACCCAATATAATGGTATTGGTTATTTACTCTAGTCAGTAACTCTATTGGTAAGACATACCTGGTGTTCTCAGACATTAGGGATCGAATATTGATTAACAAAATTGATTTGGAAAAGATGAAATATTATTACGAAATTTTTATATATTGAGTAGTGTTAGGGTTGTTATATATCATAAAAAATCCACAATAAAGTAAAATTAATGGTTATTTATATATATATTATCCAAATGGAAGTTCATCCCTAATATTAGAATTGATGGAAGAAAGACTATATAATTAAATATTATAGTGAACAATTATTTAACTATTGTATAAATTATTCAATAAGTTGATGAAGAAATTTACTTCTAAAATATAATTCATGTTATACCTTGAGGAGGTTTCTATCATAATATTTAATAAAATTGTGATTTTTTAGTTCAGATGAGGTACACCATTTCATTAGGGTTGCAAAGAGTTTGGAACATACTTAGGTTAAATGTGAACTTAATTTCTAATAGACAGCATAATGATATATTTTTTATATAACCTTTATAAATATATTGTGAAACATTTATTTATATCTATTGTGGTTTGAAAATGAGTGAAATAATTAACATTATACCTAAATTGAGTTTTTGAGGGCATAATGGCTGTAGGAAAAGTTTGTTTAACTAGGTTATGGAATTATTTTCTAGATCAATTAATTGAGATTAAGAATGAAAATCATAATTTCTTGAGGAATTTTTTAGTTCATAAGGATCAAGTATTTTTCATTCAAATTAGTCATTACTTGTGGAGTATTAAAAGTTTTTATTACAAATAAAAGGTAAAGCACAAAAGAACCAAATATTTGAGTTTTTTATATAAATTTATGGTGTCCTGTTTTATTCCATACAAATTAATGGTTACTATACCCTATTTTCTTCATTAAAGATATTAAAACAACATTTTTTGATTTTCTTTCTCATGAAAATGTCTGAGGAAATGAAAATAATTATATAATATATAATCATTCTCAAATACAAAATAAAATGAAAACATCACTTCTTGAGGTAGAACAATTTTTTTATTTAGATGTATGGAGTTAAAGATATTATTCTCATATAATTTTAGATTTTTTGATAAGGATTCATGTGGAACATTATAAAATAATCATGTTAATGATCGGATGAATCAACCATTAGTAGTGGAGTAATGAGGAATAAAAATTTGTAGAAAATTTTCAATTTAATATTGGGTGGAAGTTGTGAGTTTTGTATCATAAATGGAATATATAACTCTATCGTAATTATTTTGTTGATGGATTTTCAAATCCATTTTTTTCTAAAATAAATAATAAAATCAACAATATGAATCCTTTTATCAATATTTTCCATGATTACATTGGTTCTATAGAGAGGGGCAATCCAAAGGATATGCCCAAAGCATGTCACATTGTATGATTTGGGATAAGACACTTGATTTAGATTCTTGATAAAGTACATTTATAAGGTTTTCAAAATATAAAATTTGGTTTTTAATAAATAGAATTTAGGGAAATATTAGAACCATATTGAGATTGATGATAAAATAAAAGTATCATCATAAGAAAAGATTCCACCGAATAGAAGTCTAAAAGTTAGGAATATTATAGAGTATTATATAAGTATATAAATTACTACATCAATAAAATGTTTAGAGGATGTTTTGTAAGTTTGTTACCATTCAACAATGTTTCCATGGGAAGTTTTACTAGATTTATAAAGGAATAATATGTTTAGGAAAGACAATTATATGGTGTCATTATTAATGTAGTAATTATATAAGGAGTTGATCTACTAAGATATTTAAATATATCTAAAGAAAATATTTTAAAAGGTATGTGATAATGAAGTGTTATACATTATTATCTTATTATTGAAAATAGTGAGACTAAGATCTTAGAAAAAGGTAATGAATTTAATGAATTGTGATTTTAGGGGTTAGAAATGATGAGAGAAATTGATTATTGACATGTTTTTGGGAAAATCAATTTAAATGAATGATATATTGGAAATAAATAAAAATAACAATAAATTGATATATTGATTGAAGGAATAAGTGGATGGAAGATGAAGGTATCAGTACAGGATTATTTTCAATGGCTGTCATTGGAACAAAAAGTCTAACTTTATCTTTACTTTTTTTGTTAAACAAATGATAATTCTGAATGTATCTAATGTTATTTTCATGGAATAATTTTTTCCCAAGAAGTTGAGTGTTAGGAATGTATTATTTTACTGATTCTTGGAAGAAAAAATATACATAAAGAAGCTTAAATGTTTACTATATAAACATGACATGAATATTATGTGAAGTCAAAATATGAACTTTTACGGTATGAAGCAAACACCATAGGAAAAGGACATGGTATATGGTACATTTATGGTAGAAAATAATTTTATCTAGAGATATGGTATTCATTTCTATTATAGAAAAGTATTTTATTGTGGATGTTTAATCATATATATTTTTCATGTTTATAATTTTTTTAAAATTTTGTAAATAAAATTATATATGATATTAATGAAGAATTTTTATAATGATTTATCATGGAAGAATTTTGTCGTTTAAATGGATATTGTGGATTAATATTGTGAAAGATGTAAATTTTAGAACATTTTTCCTATATAATTCCTTATAAATCCAAAATTTCATTAAATTATGTGGTTTCGATAATGAAAAACTGGTTACCACAAACTTGGATGGACACGTCATGTTATGAATTTTCACCCTAGATTTTTCCTTTCTTATCTTATGTCCCATTTTCTAAAAAATCCCGGTCCTTTTCTAATGTTCTAGGTGGGATAGGGGTTTATGTTTTATGTGATTTTTTAACTTTCTTTGTATAGTTTTTCCGCATGGTTGATCTTGACTTCATATGGGATTTTTTGGAGAAATAATGGGATTTTTGGCACCGTATTGGCATGGACATGATTAGTGAATGGTTTGGTTAACAATCATGTCAAACCCATGTAACCATTTGGCATATATAGGATTTAAATAGAACCTAATTCATAGTGTTCACATGTTCATTAGAACCAAGATGGTTAGATATGTGTTTTATCTATTCATGGGTAGTGGCTGCCACATGGTGGTTGTACGGCTTGACAAATTGTGCCGACAATCTCTATGGGTTTCCCATATCTTAAATTTTTGGATTTTCCGGGTTTTCACCATTCATGTTTTTAACTTGAAACCACCCAAGCCTCCCTATACTAGTTCAGTTTACCCTAAGAGGATGCACCCTTTCTCCCAAATTCATATCCTCCTTCATTTGGTATGTATTTAAGGATTTCATCAATGGTTTGGCTAGATCACCAAGGTATATCTCTTCTCCTCTCCCTCTTCCTTCTCCTTCCATTTCATTTAGAGTTTCTTTTCACTCAAGGTCTACATGACCTGAGTATTGGTTTTTCGCATGATTTAAATTGGGTTTTTTCCACATTTTGGGTTCATCTTTATCAGTCTAGGGTTTTGAAACCCACATTGAGGGATATTGGGTGTGCATTTTCATTGTGCCAAATATTCATGTTAGGTTTTCCCTTTTCACATGCCTTTTTAATTTAAGATTTATTCATTTCATGTTTTTTTACCTCTAATGATTAATAAATATTGATTTTTCATCCATGGAAAATGTTTTCATGTCAAAATTAGTGGTTTATGCATTTTCCATTAAAAATATTGTTGTTTTTGTTCAAAGTTGTACACCATGTGTTTGAATAAATGAAAATTTTAATTTTATGGGTGATTCTTGAAATAAAAGTCATGGTTTGGATTTTTAATGTATTTAAATTATGAAAAATTAGGTTTAGGGTTCCTTGTAAAAGTTTCCCATGTTGTTTTTAAAGAGATGTGTATTGGTTTTATAGTATTTTGGCGTGTGTTTCTGGTAAATGGGCCGTTTTGAATTTTTTATCAAAATGGTTCTCCATGAATGTGTAACATGAATTTTTATATGGTATTGTCTAAATGATTTTTTAATGGGAATTTTTTTGTTTATAGACTTTATAAAAGGTGGATTTGTATCTACAATAAATATAGGCTTTGTGAAAGGTTCTTAATGGCATGTTAGGAATCATTGTTAAAATGGTAAAGGTGTTTTTGTGAAAACCTCATTAGGATGACTCTAATCTCTTGTATACATTAAATTGATGGGATATCCTCATTGTGTAATACTTTTGATCCATTTTTGGAGATCTTTAGTATGGTGTCCTTATGTTTTATTTTTTCGAAGGGATGAGATCAATCCTTGGAGTGACTCAGGGTGAGGAAATTTTTTGGATTATTATTATTATTATATGCTTGTGATTTGATTCTTGGCTTGAATCAGTTGGCTCACCCAATATATAAATGAGACATGGGAACTTGTCATAGTTATATAATTTTCTAATAATAATTAATGCACTAGCTAGATTACACATTAGTCGGTGTCCTAGAGTCGGTGGATATATTGGGTGTATTGCTATGGGATTTGAACCTATGTCTGTCTTGAGATAGGGTTGTCAAGATTGTTAGGGAATTTCTGATTTCATCATATGTGACATGTTACAGAGGATGGGACTCATGTATTAGTTTTTTTTAGATCATTAATGATATCCATGGATTTCCCAAGTCTATTAGCACCTGTCATCTTATAGTGATGATTGATATGCTTGTTTTCTTATATCCAATGAAAATT
This sequence comes from Viscum album, assembly GCA_963277665.1. Taxonomy (NCBI): domain Eukaryota; kingdom Viridiplantae; phylum Streptophyta; class Magnoliopsida; order Santalales; family Viscaceae; genus Viscum; species Viscum album. The sequence continues at coordinate 1,218,227,218 of OY728131.1, read as the reverse complement.
TTAGGCGATCATTGTAGTTCCTTCTTGTGTGGTGTTTTTATTGGGATGTAATGTGTTTTTTGAAGGTTTTATGAAAAATATTTTAAAATAAAAGAGTTTTACACTATTTTGATCATGTTGAAAACGTATTCATCACATTCCCCATAACAATATTATGGTATCACTAATGGAATGAATCTGGTTTTGTAAATCAAGAGGGGAAATGTGTTGTACATTGTATTCAAGTAAAATATAATGAAAAGAATGATTTTTTATATTTTATTTCCAACATGAAGTTAATGTTCCTTTTATTTAAAATGAAATTAATTATAAATAGATTACCAGGATAACTTACTGAGTTTTAATATTCACACCTATAGTTATTTTCTGTTTTGAGCCATTATGTAGGTTCTTACATGAGTTTGATCACCATAGGATATGGTTGATCCTCATTTGAATAGATACCAATGGGGTTACAAGGAGATCATGTGGTCATCTGGTTCAGTTGTTCACATTGTGTAATTTGGCTGAATTTGTAGCTTCTTGAGTAAAATATGTTCAGTTAGGTTTTATATTTAAATTTGGATGTTTGTTCTATTTCCACTGTTTGGATATTTTTTATTTATAAGGTAAAATAATTCCCACGATGTTCTCTATTAATGCCCAACACTAGTTTCCATCCCTTGAGAATTGGTAAAACCCATCGGTCCATGCCATGGATCGGCTCAGGTGACCCATCTAGGGTTGACCCGAGTTGGTTCCTAGAAAAATGGTTTCATTGGAAGGTTTACATTAGAGGATATTTCCTTTCAGAGCACCCTTCATTAAATGGGGATTTCATGATAGATGGTCTAGGATTATTAGGACTCTAGAGGTAGTTGTGGGAAGATCTTCACGATCTATTTCTTATTCTGATTTTCAGGTTTCTATGGGATATCCAGTATTGGTATTGTATTTTTCCATTAGGGATTTTTTGGTGAATGGGATATGAAAACGTGAGTTGGGAAAATGGACCTCGTGAGCTCGTAGGTTCTGGAAATCCATGTGGATCTGGGGGCCTGGTCCCTGAAGGCTCTCTATGACGGTGGTGTGTTTGGCATATAGTCACTAACCATATAGCCCTGTCACCCACCAAAAATATTTCCATGTTGTGAGTCTCTTTGAGTTATCATCAAATTTGGAAAGAAAACATTATTTCGAAAAACATTGTTTTAGAATTGTGAAAAAATGGTTTTCAAGGTAATGGTTCAAATTTTGGATCATGGGAAAATGGGATTTTTATTATTAACCTTATGGAAGACATTAAAAAGATGGGTTTTTATAAAATGGAATATAAGGGGTAAAATTAACATGATTTAATGAGATTTGGATTTTTTAAATAAGACATTGAATTAATGGGAAATATATGTATGTTTTAGGACTTTGTTTCGAATAAAAAGGAGTGAGTTTATAACCAAATGGTTATTTATGTAATAAGATTTTTTGAATTGCTAAAAAAATCATATGATTATAATGAAAATAAATTTTGAAGAAAATATATTGGGATTAATATTCATGCATCGTGAAATGGTTTGATGAGTGGATTATGAAAATGGGTTTTGACTATGTAGTTAGTGTGCTTTTGGTTGACTCACGATTTTTGAATTGGGTTGATTGTTTTGTTTTAAAAATTATGATATTTTTCTTTAGCCTTAGTGTTCTCATTTGATCTAACATGCATGGTGTTACACATAAATGTGGAAGTATTTCTAGTATGGCATGATTGATTAGTGACAAGGGTTGCACGGAAATATGCATATGAGTGAGACTCAATGGAATGTCGATGGGGAGTCTTTAGCCCATCGAGTTTTTTTTAAAAAGAAAAAATCAAAGGGAATGTTTTTATGTTAATATTGGCTTGTTTTCTAATATCTAAATATTGTCAAGTATGTAGTGTTTTTCATGAAGATTTTTTCATTTGAGTCCACCTTGATTTAGTTCTTCAAATCATTTTTTTCTAGCAGTTGTTCTTATATGCTTTGTTGGGTGGTTGTAGTGCGTATACGAGTGATTTCCTATTATTGGTATTTCGATATGATCAACCTAATTATTGTTTTTCTTGAGTTTCGGAAGTGAAATACACCTCTCTTTTATGTTCAACAGGATCCTCTCAATATAAAAGAGTGGATGTGAAAAAGTTAATGGGACTTTGTTCTTATTGAGTTTCCTGAGTCATTAATGTTTTAGTTTGAAACATTGATTCTTTAATGTTCACCGTGGTATAGGTGGACGTCAGTATCTCGGAATAAGTCTCATGGGGTTCTTAATTGTGAGTTCTTCATGGCTTCACCCATCCGCTGTTATTTTTTAGAGAAATAAATGGTGAAATGGGGGATGTATATGTGTTGTTTGTAGTAGGGTGATGGATTAGTTTTGGGGTATTTACACCATTTTGAGGACCTAGTTCATTACCATTCAAAGTATGTTTAGGATAATCCCATGAAGGCTCGATAATTCGTGGTATTGATTCATCTTAATCTGTGGTTGCAGGTGTTAGAGTTCAACCTTAATTTTTTTATGTGTTATGAAAATCTATATATGTTGATTCCATGATGGTGGGAGGGCTTTATGCAGTCCTCTCTACTTCAATTCTGAGAATCTGTGCGGAGAATTATAATAAAGAGATGAGTAAGAGATTGAATGTTGATGTACTGGGTCATGGAATCAAAATATCTTGGGATCTTTCATCAACCTCTTTTGAGCATGATATCCTATGGTGTTTTTATTGTGGAAATATGGGTCATAAAAAGATGTCATTTCCTGATTCCCCAAATCCCTTCCAAGCTTGTGGGTGCTTTGGTCACTTTTAGCAGTTTTGTTGGGTCATTTCAAGAAAGTACCTTGGATCCAACTCTCACATGTTATGGACTTCTGGGAACATAATTAAAGATTTATTATAAATGTTTCTTTTAATGTATGGGCTCTTCTTTTGTGGTATTTGGGGTGGTAGTGTTTTTTTGTTTTATATGTAAGGGAATGTTGTTGGTCTTTTTATAAAAACAAGTTTTCTATGAAGGTACAGTTTCCATTCCATTATTGTTAGTTTCTTTTTAATATAAAGAAGTGATTCATTACCATTTATAGGATTATAAATGCCTAACTACAATGTAAGTCTCTACCTTTTAAAAAACAATTCAAACTACGATGTAGGGAAATCTTTAACCCTCATAACTATATCTTATGGTCTTGGAGTAAAGCTGATTCATAGTCAAAAAACCCCAGGGGTATGGGAAGTTCAGTTAAGCTGGGACCTCGACCATGGTGGTGAGGTAGTTCATATATTTTAAATTTAGTTACATTATCAATGAAAATTTCCATCATGATGAAAAGAAAATGGTGGACTTACACATCATTCTATGTCTGTGAATGTGCAAACTAGAAAGAACGATTCCGATCAGTGTCTTTGTGTGGACTTCCCATGTGAATTAGGTACAGTCTGGTTTTTATCTGTCAGTGGGTGATGAGTTTTGGGTAGTTGTCAATTGTGGTTTTAGTTTTCCAATATTTGGGCCCCTTCTCCCCCCTCATTGTTTGAGGGTGGTTTTTTTTTCCTCTAGGGGTGTGTTGAATAAGTTCTTTTCCACTTTCTTCAAGAGTGTGTAGTCTAGATACTGTTTTTGCATTTTTCTTAGACTTGATCGGTATGACAATGTGGAAGAGTTTCGGTTAGCCTATATAGAAAATGAATTATGTTGGATCATGTTAATTTTTTATGGTTTTGTTGTTTATATATTAATGGTGCAGAGACACACCAAGGGTCTTTAATTTTTCTATTAATAAGATTTTCTGTGATAGTTTTTTCTTAAGGGTGGGGATTATGGTCGGGAGTCCCCATGTTGGTGATATCTTTTGGTTTGGTTTGGTGATCATTCAGATGATGTGTCTTCCATTTAAGTTCATTGATTTATCAGTTTCTATTTGGTTTTGGTAAACATTGGTCCTCTCTAGAGTCCACCTAATGTTTTTCTTTTAAGTATACTTGAGAATATTTTGGCTTTAATTTCCCATTACTTCTTAGTGGAGGGTTCGGTTTGTTATTATGTTTCTTTCAATGGGCATACGTTTCATTGAATGTGTATGATATGTTCATGGATTAAGATGTTGGATATAGTGTTTTTGAAATCTTTAGGATTTTATTGATCAACTAGAGAATGATGTGTCTTTATAAGGGTGGGAAAACATTACTGGTGGGGAGAATTTTCACACCCGGTTTTTCCTTTCATATATTGTTATCCAATTCTTTGTAAATCATGGTATTGTTTTTAGTTTCTGGGTGTGTTTGGTGTAGAATTTTGAATTGTATCATAGACTTTATTTGTGTTCTTCCCTTTGTTTGATCTTTACTTAGGTTGGGTGTTTCCGGAGAAAACATGGGAGTTTTAGTTTGGCTATGGCCTACACATGGTTGGCACACGAGGTGCTAAACCATGGAGCCAAACCCAGGTAACCATGAAACTGAAGTAGGATTTTGGTAGAATCTACCACACAATATTCATGTGGTCCGTAAAATCATGTAGGTTATTTGTGCGGTGAATCTCTCCATGGGTAGCGGTTTCTACACGATTTGATAAACCATGCGGGTTGCCCAGATCATATTTTTTTGGATTTTACATGTTTACCCATTTTAGTTTTTTAACCCAAATCTACCCAAACCTCACTCTCCTAGTTCTTTTGACCTTAATAAGATCTCCCCATGCCCCCATCCTATATCCTACTTCTCTGGGGGCGGATATAATGATTTCATTAAGGTTTTGGCTTGATCTTTAAGGTATTTATCCACCTATATTCTACCTCTTCCTTCTCCATCCATTTATTCTTGAGTTTCTTTTCTCACATGGTCATGTTGAAATCAAGTTTTTCATTCCCATTTATTTATGTTGGGAGTTTCCCTCATTTAGTGTTCCTCATTATAGATCAAGGTTTCTGAAACTCATCTAGAGGGATTTTAGAAGTGTGTTGGCATTGTTCCATAGATTCATGGTAGGTTTCCCATTTTTACATGCCAATTTAATTTAAGTTTCATTCTTTTCATTCTTTTCACACCTCACATGTTTAATAAATATTTTTTTATGATCTTTTGATTAATTTTTTATTGTGAAAAGAAGTGTTTTATGATTTTTTTTTTATTAAAAATATTGTAGTTTTGGTTAATCTGTGCACACCAAGTGTTTGATTAAATGCGTGGATGGATTTTATGGGTTATCATTGATATAAAATGCATGGTTTGTATTTTTTAATGTGTTGGAAACATGAGAAAAGTTATATGGAGTTTATTATATGGGTTTTACCTAGATTATTTGGTTTTTACAAGCGAATGTGTTTTGGGTTTTACCATGTTTTGGCATGTGTTTCTCGTAAATGGCCTATTTAGAAATTTTTATAAAAATGGGGTTCCTTACAAGTGCAGCATGACTGATTTAAGGATGATTATGTAAATGATTCCATAATGGAAACTGTTGTGCTTACACCCTTTATAAAAGGTGGATTTGTATCATCGATAAATTTTGGCTTTGTGAAAGGTGCTTAAAGACCAGATTGGTAACTTTGTTAAAACGGTAAAGTTGTTTGTTGTGAAAACCTCCATGGGATAACTCTCATTCCTTTTCTATAGATAATGGACGGGATGTTCTCCCTGTGGAATCCTTGTGTTCCATTTTTGGAGATTCTAGGAATTGACTTATTATTTTCTACTTTTTCTATGGCATGAGATCAATACTCAGAGTGACCCAGGCTGAGGCATGTTATTAGATTATTATAATTATACACTTGTGACTTGATATTCATCTTCCATCGAATAGATCACACCCTTTATACATGATACATGGGATCATTTTATAGTCAATGAGTTTAATGAGGACTATTTATACAGTAGCTAGTGTATATAGTAGTCAGTGGCCCATTTTTTGTAGATATATTGGGTTAATTTATATAGGATATCCCCTTAGTCTTACTAAGCTTGGGTGGCTAGAAGTGTTATGGAATTTTTTCTTTCATCGTGAGTGTCATGCTACCAGGTTTGGGAGTCATGTATTAGTATATTATGGATTATTCAAGATCATGTTTGTTTAACCATGTCTATTAGAACTGGTCATATTGAAGTGATGATTGAGATATATATATATGTTTACATACATTTCCCTTATTAGGTGATCATTGTAGTTATTTCTTGTGTGTTTTTTTAGAATTTATGTTTTGGTCTAAAAAACTAGTTTTATTTTAAAGAAAATAATTTTGCACACTTTTTCATAAAGTTAAAAATGAATGCATTAGTTTCTCCTTGAAAATATTTTGGTATCCCTAATGGAATGAATCTGGTTTTGTCAATGAAAAAGGTAAATGGGACATACTATGTTTTTAGGTAAAATGTTATGATAATATAGTTCTATATATTTTCGTTCAAAAATGAAGTTAATGTTCATTTTATTTTAGAAAAAGTGCATTGGGAAAAGATTATCATGTCATACTTATGAGTTTTAATACTAATGCCTATAGTTCATTTCAATTTTTACCCTTCTGAAGGTTCCATAATGAGTTCTATCACATTGGGAGACATTTTATCCTTGTGTTGGTGAGTGACTAGTGGGGCCATAAGGATATTGTGTGGTCACCTAGTTCTGTTGGTTACATTTTATATCTTGGTTTTATTTTCAACTTAATAGATAAAATATTTTCAGTATAGTTATATATATAATTTTTTCTATTTAGTTTCCTTCCACTATTTGGTTATTTTATTATTTATTGAGAAAATCATTCTCTTGGTGTTAAATTTTGATTCTCGGTACAATATTCCAACCCATGGAAACACCATTCGAGACACGCCATAGATCGACTCGGGTGTCAAGTGTAGGGTTGGTTCACGACTTGAATAAACGAGACACTATAAATGGAAGAAAATGATGAGTACATGGATATGGTCCCTAATGAATTGGATGTTAGAAGCCAAAATCAGGTAATATTTTTACACACATCCAAATTATGAATTTACTAATATTATTTAAATGATTAATGTGGGAAAATATAATAGAGATCTACGGAATTTTTGAATTGGATCATCTAGTAACATAAGTGATTAGAACATATAACCCTTTAAAGATTGATAGAAAAACCATTTTATGTTTTTATAGACATGTACATTAGTAGATAAAAAATAAAGAGAAGTGTATCACATACTTTGTGTAAACATTTAGAGGCATAGACGTGTGTTATATTTTATTACATCTATTTATTGTTTCATATTCAAAAAATAAATTAGAACACATTCAATTAACAATGTCAAATAAGGATTAGATCTTTTTATGGTTTTTCTGGGAAAATCATGGAAGAATTTTTATTAAAAAGGTAAATGTTCATTTATTTGTAGAGTATGATCCACTTGTAAAATAATATAATGATTTATTATATATAGAAACACAACTAATTTAATTATCAAGTTATTTGAATGTTTTTAGATGAATATTAATATATATAAATATATGGGAGGCAGATGTGTTTTAAAATTTGGTAGAAAATGTGGTAAATGTTATAGTGTTGGATTTTCTATGTTTGGGATGTACCTCATTTTTCTATGATGATTGGAAGCATGATAGGAGAAGATTATGGTTGAAATAAATTTTGAAGAGTAGAAAAATGATTAAATATGCAGATGGAGGGCTTGGTGGTGGATCCAAAACAAATATTCTAATGTGAGATATTTTTAGTATTCATTAATCTTTGAAATCACTTTTTTGGGATGTTAAAAGTATTTTAACAAAAAAAAGATATCCTAGAAGATTTATTAAGAGATCTCATATGGAAATGGTAAAGTAGAAGCTATAACTTTGATAAATATAAAGATATATATAATTTTAGTAACATGAGGTTAATCATAAATTAACCCTAAAATTTATATATGGGGTTTCCCTATAAAATCAATAGACTTATGTGACTGTGACATTGTGAGTATGGATTAATCTTTTTGAATGATTCCCCTGGTAGTTTTTCTGTATAGGGATAGATGTGAGTACTTTGTAAAAAACACATTTTGTTATATTATATTTATATTAAATAAACATAATCTCTTAGATACCATTAGTTACACTTGGCCACAAGATTTTAAATGAGAACATTGTGTTCAATATCATATAACCCACACAACACGAAGCATTAACAAACCATAAAATATATTATTTAATTATTACTATTATAACCTAACTGTTAAATTGGTGGGTATGAATAGAATTAATTAATTTAGGAAATATTTATAAAGTTCCAACCCAATATAAATTTATAGATAAATTTCTATCAAATAATCACTCAACTTTTAATTTAGATATTTTATTAAGAAAAATACTTGTTTCCTTAAAAAATTGATTCTTTTTGTGAGATTATATTATAATTAAGTTATAAAAATATTATAAATGTTATTTTATAAAATTAAAATCATTACTTAAGTAATAATACCTTTATTAATTGTGGATGAAATTTTAGGAGTTCATAGAAAAGAAGTATTTTTATTGAACAGTGAAAAACACATATATTTGGAAAAACTATACTTTAGTTTCAAAAAATTTACTATAAAAGTGTTGTGATTATTTTTACATGATATAAATGTATCATAAATATTATTTAGTTATATATTGTTCAATTTATTTCATTTAATTCATAATTTTGTTTAGATGGTAATTTATAGTGCTTGATGGTCCAAGACATAATGTACCAATTAAAAAGATGTAGTGCATATGTAGTTAGTGGGGATTAGTTGTTATAGTTTTATTAGAGTGATACCAAGCTAAAGGTGTAGTGGAACGTCCAAATTTTTTATGTATGGTGGATTATGGAGAAATTATTCAATAAAGGGTTATAATATAACACCACAGGATTTTAATGGGTTAAATGGATAAATGTTACTACCCATTCAAAAAAGGTGATCCTCTATTTTTCTAATCATATCAGATTATAACTCAAAAATAATTAGAGTTTAACTTAAAGTTGTTCCAAGATGATTGATCTCATAATGAATTTCCTAGGGTGGGTTTTATTGAGGATCAATGACACCAAAATAACATGTGTTGGACAATGAGGATAATTGTATGTGTGATGACCCATTTTTAAAGGTGGGTGGGCCCTAGGATGGACACGCCTTGTGTATTTTAGAAAACCAATAGAGCTTGGTGGGAATGTAACAGATGAACATAATAATATGTTGGGTTTAAATACTATATGAGCGTACCCTTTTTTGAATAAAACCTAAATATATGGTTACGATATGGGATCATGGTGGGTAAATGTATAAACAGTGGCCCTTAGGTTGATAAATTCACAGTTACATAATTTCACATTAAATGGTAAGTGTTGTTTTAGGGATATGGTTTTTGTGTGTGGTATGGGGATGTTAATATGTATCTATGAATATCATGTGGTTAAGTGTTTTTTTATGTGTAAATTTTGGGGATGATAGAAGCATATACAAATTTATTGGGAATTGAGGGAAAATAGTTAATTATGGAAGTGAATTTATGAATCATTTTTATATTTTTTTCATAATATTAATTACTATAAATGTGTATAGGTTTTTTTCATTGTTCCATTAGGAGGTTATATTATTAGATAACATATTATAGGTAATGACTTGTTTTTATTGTTTATTCATTGAGCCATTAATCTTGTATTACTATATTTTCATGATAGGCTATTGAGAAGATCTGGTAATGTATATACATATTCCCACCCACAAAACCACACACAAACACACACACACACACACAAGTATCATCTTTTTGTATGATTATATTAAGGATTTGGGGATCATGATGTATAGTAATAGCTCATTATATTGAGCACTTTTGTGTTCATGGAGTTATTTTCAAATGAGTTATATTTTTTTATTCCACTTTGAGAATATCATTTATTTATGGAATTAAAAAAATAGATTGATTTATTTTTTAATGGAGTTGACTGGTTTTTATCTTATTTTTAGGGAATATATATTTTTGATGCCTCAAATATGCAAGTTTTTATGCTCAATCCTAGCCTCTAACCCATGCACTATTAGATTGGGTCTTAATAGGTCGTAATAGTCTACACTGCTATCCTAGTGGGTTTCCTAGTGGTCTTAGGTCATGAATGATCAGTATTACTTCATTACATGATGGTTTGGATTGATTTGTGATGTGGTCATTGCTAAGTATTAAAAATTAGAGACCTTTTAATTTAATGAAAATACATTAATATGACATATCGTACAATGTTATATGGTGTATATTAGAGGATAAAGACATATTTTTGGTACATAAATCATTATTATTTGTCGATGGGTTGGATTTGGGTGATTCTTATAAATTTAAAAATGTAATTTTAATAAAAATTCCCCAAATGTGATTCATGTACATCACCTAGTGGTATATTTATTTAAATTATTTAAGGATATAAAATTATAATTCAGGTATTATTATTTATTATGTTAATTTATCATTATTTTTCGTTTTTAGTTCCTTTAAATTTCTATATAGTTGTTATTTTATTCTCTGGAAAAATATATGAAGTCATTGTTTTGGAGTTGTGTGTTAATTATTTTAAACATAAATTTATTATTAAATTTGTAACTTTAATTTTATCTAAATAGTTAGTGGCTAAACATTATAGAAATTTAAAATGACTTAGTGATTATATGTCGTTTTCCTAAAATTGTTATCTTTTTGTTTGAGATAGTGTATTCTATATATTTTTTAATCGATAATAGATTAAATAGTTGTTAAATTTAATAATATATCTTGTTTCAATTTTATATTTTGATATCCACTCTTTTTAGAATAGTTTATTTAATTTAATTATTTTGGGGGTCTATTCATATAGATTTTATACAAATATTTTGGATCAATGATTTTTCTGAGTGAATTACAATAATATTAATTATGTATCATTTTTCATTTCAAGATGTTCAAGATATTAATAAATCATATATAATATTAAAATTTTGTTATCATATTTAGTCTGAACTATATATTTTAAAAAAAAATTATAACCTGTTGGAATGTAGTCTAAAATAAATAATTTGAAAAATTTTACATTAAATCGTGTATGAGAAATTATGTATAATATGTTAATATTGATTATTATTTTCATTCTTCATGTTTCTTTATGTAGTATGAAAATGGTTTTGAGAAATATTTTGGTTTTATATATGATGATTTAATAAACTAATTCTAGGATGTACAATGACGTGTGTTGTGTTGTTAGAAAATTCTTTCTCAAATATTTCCGAATAAGGGATTGGTTTAATGAAAATTCATTTCCATAAAAAAGGGATAATGTTAATAAGTTTTCTATAATGAATGTTGGGTTTATTTTTATAATGTATTTTTGAAAATGTTTTTAGGTATGTTTTGTAAAGTGTTTTGTTATTTTTTTTGTTTTTAATAAAATATTTATGAATTTTTATGTAAATAAATTTATACGAAAAAGAATTTTTTGTATGATTTTAATAATAATGTTTTTGAGTGTGTGATTTTTTATAAATTATAATGTGATTTAAATTAATGTGTGGAGATTTTATTTTATCATGATAAAATTGATGTGTATATAGTTTTTTTTATATAAGGGATTATTAGTTTTTTTCATTAGTGTACTCTTATTTATAATCTATAGAAAAAAAATAAAAGGGATTATTTTTCTTGGTTTATTATGTTAATATCTTTATTTATTAGGTTTATATATATGATGAGGTAATGATTTTGTTAGAAGGATACAATATTTTTTGGAAAGGTGATGTGGATGTTTTATAAAAGTCAAATTGGTTTTCATAGATTCCTGGTATGAGAATGAATGTGATACTAGATATGTTTTATAATTATATGGTATTGATAATTTTTATACAAATTAAAATTGACTAATTAATTTTGATGTTTTAATTGAGTAAAAAATCCTTAATATATATTGAATACCATGGGATTTATATTAAGGTGGATATTTCATGGGATGATATACTATTTCTCTATAATAAATATGAAGGGTAAAATAATTTGTATAGTATTAGATCATTAGTTTGAAGGGAGGTTAGAAGAGGTCATATTTGTTTCAAGTTTACAGTGATTTTAAATTATTTCAATGTTACCTTGTATTTGGGGTTGTTTCACACAGTGGCCCATGTTGGGTGTAAGATTGTTCATGGGCACCCATATGAGATTATTTGTTGATAGTCACAAAAATATTACAAGAGGGAATTTATTAAATCTTTTTCGAAATTTGATTATATAGAGTCAATTAAAAGGTATACATAATGGGATATAGTTTTCATGATCATGGAAATATTTTAAATGGATATATTATCTACTTTCCCCAACTACTGGATGACTAGGACAAGAATGTGTGATATTATGTCCACTTTTACATGAAATAATTAATGACATGATCCTCATTTGTGATTAAATATATGGTCAGAGGTGAGAAATAATATTGATATGATATAAATATATTTTTTAGGTTGTTGATTTATTTAATAATGTTCCTTTGATTTATGGAAAATCTGGTAGAAAATATTAGATAGAGAACTTATCATCTTGAGATTCATAAAGGATTTATGATTGAGGTTTGTATAGATCTATGTTTATTTTTATATTGATGTGATATTTTTCATTATGAAAATGTGGGTTAGTGACAATATTAGTGATCAATTATTCGTTGTGATATATATTTTAGGTGACTATTTTTTATGTGCGATGTTGAATTCCAATTGATATCAAATTAGTATTGACTTGGTTTTTTTATTGACAATATAATAGTAGTTATGTTATTACCAAGTGGTTTGTTTAATTCATTTATATTACAATGTTAAGGATATTTTTAATTTTAATTAAAACAATATATTTATTAATTGTTATGAAATTAATTTCCTAAATTGATATTTAAAATTAAAACATTTAATTTATATTTATTATAATATGCATTTTATTTAACATTATTCATTTTATAAGTTAAAATGGCAAAACAAGGCTTTTTCATAAAATCTAAATTGGTTTTAAAATTCTTGAGAGTTTTTAAAAATTTATTATTTTATTTTTTAGGGTAAATTGTTTTAATTTTGGTTTCACAAATAGAAGCATCATATAATTATGAAATAATTAATGTTGATAAGAGGTTTTATTTATGAGTTGACTTCATTAATGATATCCTATAATCTTATCTACCATGTTTTGTTCTTTTTATTATGAAATTATTATCTGAGAGACATCTCACATAGTAGTTATATTTCAAGATATCAATTGTTGGAGTATGTATAATGCTATAGTGTATTTTTTTAGTAGATGGTTCTTAATGTGTGATTAATGGGGGATTTCATTGAGTATGGTCTTCCTTACAAATTATAGTATAGTTCATATAACATGTGTAGTTCTTATAAGTATGTTGTGATTTCCTATTTTGAAATAATCATTTCTATTTGGAAGGAATTTCCCTTAGTTAGTATATATATAAATTAAATGATTGGGGTTTATTTTGATTCTCCATGAAAAGAATAATTTTCAGGATATCTAATATAAAGGCCCGTGTATCTCTTAGTCATGTAAAATATGGGTTTGGGAGTATGAGATGTTAAAGATGCATTTAAAAAATCATGGTGGGATTGGGAATGGAATTTTTCAAAATTTATAGAATGCATTATATATATCACACAGTGAAAATTTTTATTACTTTATAATCTATTAATAGAAGGAGATAATAGAAAATGGATTTATTGGTTTACCGTAATATATTATGTTTTTTCATGAGTTTTTGGATTCCATTGTGGAAGACAGGGTATAATATTTTTATGTCAATCTATATGGATATGTATAGTCCATTGTTGCATGGTTGTGTAGGATTCAGCATACGGTGTATGATTTCAGTTTTCATCTAATAAGAAATATGTTCATTATAATCTTATGTTACTATTACATCATAATGATCTAATATTGTGACATTGTTTTTCAAGAAGTTTATTTGGTTTAAAGTGGATGGAATGGGTTTCAATGTGAATTATAGATGTATTGGCCATTGTGGCATGGTGTACCCTCTTTTTCCATGATATTTATTCCTTATGCCCATTCTAAATAATACTTTGTCTAAATTTAATTATTGTTATAAGAATTGTATCTTGTCACAACTCACATATTTGGCCTATTTTTCTCCTCCTTTACTTGGATTATGTTGTGATTTTTGTATCCCCAAATTTTAATTATAAATTCATGTAACTTTTAAAATTAAATTTATTTTCCTTTTAATTATTAAAACCATTGGTTTATTGGGTTATGAATTTTGATACTTTGTTGTTATTATGAAGGATCCATTGATTTCCACTTTGTATGGTTAATAGTTTCCTGATATAAGGTTCTCCCCATCTCATTTTTTATCCATTACGTTATGTTTTTACGAAAATTCATAGTAGGTTTAGGGTATTATTTTTTTGTTAATTATTCATGGTAATGATAAAGAAAAATCATCAACTGGTTATTGGGGGTATTTTAAGGAATTATTTATATGTTAAATCATCATTCAATTTCTAATTATTTTGAAATGATTCTTGAATCTCTATTTGAAATGAAGGATTCAAAATATCTCAACTCTTGTTATGTGTGAATGTAAAATTTTGATAAAATTGTTTTCATTAGATATACAACCTAAAGTGACACAATATTATAATGAAAATTCATTAAGGAATTGATGGGGTGACCTGATTACATGTGACTTATATGTTTTTATGATATTGTTAAAATATAACTGATAATAATTATTTATTATCTCATTGATATGATATCATGATCATTATTTTTCCCTTACCAATTTAATAACACTATAATTAATTAATTAATTAATTTTATAGTTATTGTTGGAATCGAATTTTTTTTATATTTTTATGCTATATATATTCAAATATAAAATGAATCCCGATTGGGTATGGAGGAATATATTTTATTATTCCATAACTATAGTTTTTTACTAGTATAAATGAGTTCATTTATTACTATAATTATAAATTTTCATGCTGCTATAATTATTTATAATACTTCTAGGATGGTTTATTAACATTTTTGAGAAAAATTTGATAACTTTTAATTATTGGTAGATAATATTTTGATGATGTTGTTGTTATTATGGTTCTATCAATTATTTGGGGTGGTTGATTTTGGATGGGTTTGATGATGTTGTAAAATTGGTGAAAATGATGTTGAGGTTATTGGAATGATATTATGTAGTGTTTTATATTATGCTATTATGGTGAAGATATTTTGTGGATTTAATTGATTAATATTGTAGTGATTTTTATAGGTTTGTTGGTGTTGTTTTAGTTTTCTATAATATTGGAATGAAATTAAATTTAAGATAATGGGTTTTTATATTAAAAATTATACTAAAATAATATAATGTATGACATTATAGATTTGAATTGAATGGATTATTTTATAATAAAAAATTTTAATTTTAAATAAAATTTTGGATTTGTTGAATACGTAGTTGTAGAGATAAAATGTGGAAAATTTAATTATAAATACTAAAATAAATATGTGTTTACTATAAAACACATTTTTCATATTCATAAATATATGTGGCATCATGATTTTAAATGGAAAATTTTAATGAGATTAAAGATTATTTAGGATTTAATTTTATGAATATGTAAATAAATTATGAAATGTATTTTTAGATTCCATTAAATGAATATTTTAATTTGATGATGAGATAAGAAACATCATGAAAATAATTTTATGTGATAAAAGGTGTTAGGATAGAGTGGTTAAAATGGATTATATTATGTCTAGTGTGGTAAATTCTATTAATGTCTAGTCGTGGATTCCTTGGTCCTGGAGTCACGTATTGTGTAGTTGTCCTGAGGTTAATATTGTGTGATATTATATTTTTAATCATAAAACATTGTATTATTTTTTTAAAACTACAAATAATTATGGGTAAAAATACCGACACCCTTATGTGGTGTTCGGTTTTTTGTGATTTACCAAGTGTCTCTGATAGTGGTTATATAGATGGATGAATAAACATTATTCACACACTCGTCTAAATATTATGTATCCCATGATATATTACAGATATTATAATTATGTGCATGTATTGTGGGGAATACAATAAATGAGGAGGGAATGAGTTTATCCTCCTTCAGGATTATTTATAATTACATGAGGTTTCAATTTTACGTTTTAGTGATGTGTCAATGACATATGGTATGTGGTTGAGGATTTTTTATTCTGGTTATGATGTAGTTTTAGATTTTTTGGTTTTGTGGATATGGATAAGATTGTAGAACCCAAATGTAAGCCACTCAGGCATGATTGAATCATGTAATTTGGTGATGTGGACAAGTGGTACCTACTCTAATATATTTTTTGATTTTATTTTTTCATATTAATGTTCTTAGCTGACTAATCCATTGTGAGGATCATGGACTGACTGAACTACTCTAGGTAATTAGTTTTATTTAATTTTAATTAATTGAGTCAATAATATGTTATCTCAAATATATATTTATCCGATTTTTATAGTTTTTAATGATGAATTTCTTGATCAAGATTTTTATTATGAGCTGGTGATGTTTATATGGTGGGTGATCATGTAGTTTCTGCTATATAAATTATCCCATGAAATTTAATCTTGAGATTTTGGTTTATGCTTGACATTTCATGCATTATATTACTTTTTACTTATTTTTTAGAAGATTATTGATGTTTTATATTTTTTTCATAGGATTTATAAGGGTAATAACACTTTATTAGTGATATATACATTCAGTAATATCCTCTAACCCATGGTCTAGTGGGGTAATTCATCAATTTCCACACTTGTATTCACTACCCCACCTGTTGTGTTTTTAGTTGGGGTGTGTTAATATGGATAGTTTTATGTTCTATGGTAATACATATAGCTTTTTACACCTACTATATAACTTAAAACATTTATTTTTTATTCAATAATATTTTTTACAAACTTATAACTTTGATAATTAATAAATATGGGGTACTTAATAATCAAAAATGCATAAAATTTAGACTATTCTTAGAAAACCCAAAATGAATTTTGGGTAAATCTAATTTAATTAAACTACAATTTTGATTATATACATCATCTACTATTTCATTCTTCAAAAAATGTTGTACTTGTCTATACTATGTTAGCATGGTTCTTCATATATAATCAAAACCCTAGATATTCCTCTCTATAATTCCATTTCATTTAGCTTTATATTGATTATTATATTAATGTATTATTCCATGATTTTGATGTATGATTTATATTCTAAATTTATAATATTGTATCCAATATATTTAAAATATATTTTCATGACTTATCCTATTTTATTCTAAACATCTCAGCAATATCTTTTAATTCTCGTAATATCCTTTTCTTTAATTAACATAAATTAATCATAATCAATAAGAGTAAACTCATTAAAAATTTATTGAAATGATATTTTTTCATTTGGTCACATATATAAAAATGTATATGTGTAAGTGGGATTTTAAATTTTACCTCGATATATTTTTGTCTTTTGTTCAATATCAACCAGATTTGAAAATTTTTCTATGTGTGTAAATATTTGTGTCTAAATTAGGAATGTTTGTCACAAATTTAAAATGAACAATTCACTTCATTTTCTTCAAACCTAAATGACCATGTATTATATTTCATGTGATGCGCTTAACCTAGAAGCCCGAAGTGGGTATAATACTATATTATATTATAATGATTAAAAGGAATAACATCCTAATGGACCAATCAGTGAAGAAAATTCAAAAAACAAGATTACATACATGGTACCCAAATTACATTGGGAAATATAAAATAAAACATTATACATAATAAAATGAAATATAATTAATCCTTGAATAATATTCAAATATTTATTCTTCATAACATGAGGAAAGGAAATAAAAATATGATTGAGATGAAATACTCATTAAGGATTACCAAAACAGAAGAATAAGGAATCAAAAATAAAAATAAACATGTCAGGGTATAAATATAGAATGTATTAAACTAAAATTACTAGATAAATAATAATAATTATTGAATTTTAAATAACTAGGTCACCATCCAAATTAACTCAGAAATAAATGAATTTATAAATAATGTCCAATAAAAAATCTCTTGGATAATAAAAAAAATTTAATTTTCAGCAAAAAAAAATTATTAACCATTGAATACCTTGTTTCTTAAGAACATGATACCTTTATTGTCTAGACCATTCACAAGACAGTTAAGCATATCAAATAGAAACCCATATATTTTGTCTAAATGATTCATCTCATGATACCACTGATGCATTGAGTTTCTTACTTTAAACATTCCCATCTTGTATAGCACTAGGCCAAAGACATCATAATATATATATATGTGTGTGTGTGAATTTAAAATAATCAATTCAAGTAATTAACCAATATTCCTTATCAAAGAATATACGTATTAAATAAATTGTATGGTTTTATCAATATTTCCCCTTATTTTGATATTTAGAAACAAGGGTTGTTGATGTGGATGAATGGAAATGGAATTGAATCATCATAAGAAATAGTCTTGAGGAAAATTATATTAAAAAACCTCAAATTTTATCATACCATGTTGAAACATTTTAATAATTATCAACATGAAATAGTTAATTTCAAATAAAATATCAATACTAAGAAAATAAATGTATTTACAATATAAAACACAATAAGGGAATTATGTATACCATAAAAAATAAATAAATGGTCAAAATTATGTATTCTTCATAAAAAGAAATGTAAGATAAAAATCCATTACCTTGAGTCTGAAATGTCATATGTTCATAATATTCATGAATAATAAAATTATGTTAATTATTTAATTGCTTCGAAACATTCTTCAATTTTTATCATTACATTTATTTTAATTATTATAAATTTTTAATCATGTAATTAAACTGTAAAACTTAAATAAGGTTTTTTGAAAATATTTGGTTTAGGTGTGAAAAAATATTTTGGTAGGTTTACAATGGAAAAGGGTTCATTATAAAAAATATAAAGAATAATAAACATTATCTAATTTTAATATTTATAAATAAATAAAAAATTTAAAACCCATTATTAAATATGGGCCTGAAAAATGATCCAACTTTAAAATCATGGAGACTGTAGGCTAGATGTATTCCTTAGTAATGTTTCCATATTTGAATGATCATTATGGAAAAAAGGTAATTAGCATTTAATATTTCATAATGATTATCATATGATACATACCATATTATTTAATCACATAGACATATATATAGAATTATTTTCATATAAAATGAATTGCATCGTTTCAAGAATGTAACAACCCAAATCTGGAGCCCCTCCACGGGTGCCCCATACCCGGTTCGCCACATGACCTCAAGCACGTTTACCCAAATGATAGAGGCTGCCGACTAGAAGCGAGGGCCTTGGTGAGTCGGTGGGGAAACTATGACCTCATTCAGTAAAGTATACAGCGGAAGAACAACCAGAAACAATAACGAAAACAATAAACAACATACAACAACTGAACTGAACAGCAGAAGCAATGTATAAAATCATAATGACGCAACATGGTACATATGTCTATGAAAATAAGTAAACAAACCAACATGCTGATGTACAACTGAAAAAAAAGTGCAAAAGAAAACAAAGTAAACTCCTCAGCATCGCAATCCATGGCTCGGTCCCATGCTCTCCGACTCCAGTGAAATCAAGAACCTGAAGTAGAAGGGCGCTTTCCCTAATCTATACCTGCAAAAAATTAGTCTTCTTGGGCCCAAAGCATGGCCCAAACAGGGTGTGAGATACAATCCCAGTAGGCAATCACCCAAATATTTGTGCCTAACAGTCAATGAATACAAGGGATGCAAGAGTGCATGAAGCAGTAAACAGAAAAGCAGAAAACGACTACAATCCATAATTCTAACATATAAAGTACACAAGTAAACAACCCAACAACAAGAAGAAAATAGGTAACCCTTTGGGTAGCTCTCACATCCTAACCCCTATGGTTCAACCTATAAGTACTAGAAACCCTCTAGGAGGCACACACAGTCTCACCCCTCTGGTTTAGCTATGAATTGACTCTCTGAGGTAGCACTCACCGTCAATTCCCCCTATTGTCTCATATCATGCTAAAGGGTCCCTGGGGAAGTACTCAATGTGTTATTCCCCCTGTGGCCCGCGTTGAGGAACTACAGACTCTCTGAGGAAGCACTCATCGCCAATTCCCATGTGGTCTCGCATCGTACTAAATGACACTCTAGAGAAGCCCTTATGTCCATTCTCCCTATGGTCTACTACAGTAGGTTCTCACAGTCTTGTGTGAAATTAACATGCTTTACACACATGTATCATCCATGTAAACCTCAAGAACTACTTGGCTATCATTCTATGCCACAACAACATAACAAAGCAACAGTCCCACTATCCTACAACTAGGCATGGCAACCGGAAAAATTCCAAACAAGTAAGAAAAGCATGGAAAACATCCAAAGTATAGTAAAAACTACCATATTCAGAGGCAAATACATTTACTCAAGAAATCATGCAAAGAAGGAAATACAATAAGGGGAAAACAGGAACACGCAATACCCCGTTCAAGGGTATTGGTAGAATATGCACAAAATACTCATCGAATTTCTACAGAATGGCCCAAAACCACCTACCTAGATGCCAGGAGATCAAAATAATTGAACCACGATGACTGATTCTCCCTAGAACATCATTGATCTGAGAAAACACACAAATCGTTCATCCTTAGATAACATGAGGAGGAATAAGAATTGGAAAACAAGGCTCAAGCAAATGAAAGAACACATTGTTGTGCATCCAACACAATCGATAGAGCTTGAATTGGAGAACAGATGGAGTAACGGTGGCTCGGAGAAGATCCACGTCAATACGATCGCTCTCGGACGAAGAAGCTGGAGAAGAATACGTTTTCCTTGATTAGGTGCGACCCCGGTCCGTTTAATGAAAAAAAATAAAAGTACATGGAGTGTACTTTTAGAGTACACGACGTGTACTAGGTTTTTCCGTACACCACCAAATTCAGCCACCATGTCACCCCGACACACCGTGTGTGTTGCCCGGGCATGGCCAGCACACAGCTTCGAGCCAGAGAAGAGTACACGGCGTGCACTTCAAAAATTTCCAGAAAGTTTACTTTTCTTAAAAACATCAGAAAAAATAAAGGCATACCTGAAATGAAGATCCGGGTTCTTACAAACTTCCCCCCTTAAAAAAATTGTTCTTGAATTTCCCTGGAGAGGCGTAGAAGAAGAAACCCCGAATAGCTCTGGCCACTATGATCGTACATCAGCCTCCCTCTCCGATGTCTCATACTGTACTCGTCCATGCTGCCATAGTACCCATACAAGAGGGAAAAACTGCTCATGGATAACCTTCGTACTGTGATCGACAATATAAATAGGACGCTCTTCAAATGATGCATCTGCCTCGAGCTCAAATTACACAGGGTTAAAGACATGAGACGAGTCCGAAAAGTAACTCCGGAGATGAGAGACGTGGAAGACGTCATGCATGGCCCAATACCTCTGAGGTAACTGCAGCCTATAGGCCACCAGCCCAACTCTCTCCAAAACCTCAAACGGCACGACATATCGCAGTGAAAGATTACCCTGTCTCTGAATCCTCTTGTGTCCCAACCTCGGTGTGACATGCAAGAAAACCTGATCTCAGACCATGAACTCCAGAGGTCATCTTTGCTGAATAGCATAAGACTTCTGCTGAGACTGTGTCATAGCCATCCTCTTCCGAATCAGCTCTATCTGCTCTAAAGTCTCCTGAACAAGATGAGGTCCCAGCAATCCTGCCTCTCCTGCCTCCAGCCAGCATAAGGGTGATCGGCATGGCCTACCGTAAAAAGCCTCGTATGATTCCATCTGAATGGTCACCTGGAAACTGTTGTTTTAGGAGAACTCCACTAGAGGAATATGATTCTCCCAAGAACCGCCAATGTCTAGAATGCATGCTCGGAGCATATCCTCAAGCACCTGGATCGTGCGCTCGGATTGGCCATCAGTCTGGGGATGGTATGCCCTACTCAGAAGTACCTGGGTACCCAAAGCCTTCTGAAGTCCCTGCCAGAACCGAGAAGTAAAACGCGAATCCCTATCTGAAACAATAGAGGGTGGAACTCCATGTAGACGAATGATCTCTCAGATGTAAATTCGTCCCAGATCATCGACACTGAAGTTCTCATTGATCAGAAAGAAATGAGAAACCTTTTTAAGCCTGTCGACGACAACCCAAACAACATCGTTACCTTGGGACGACCTTGGAAACCCTATCACAAAGTCCATCGCGACTTCGTCCCACTTCCGCTTCAGAATGGGTAACTGTTGTAAAAGACCTGCTGGTCGTTGATGTTACGCCTTCACCTGATGACAAGTAGAACATGTCATGATGAAACCAGCAACATCTCTCTTCATACCTGGCCACCAATACTGGTGATGAAGATCCTGATACATCTTGGTGAAACTAGGATGAACTACACAAACTGAGGAATGAAAATCCAGCATCAGCTCCTCATGTATATTTGTCGGCACCTATACGCATCCCTGGAAACACAAGATCTCATCCTCGCCCACTATCCATCCAAGAAGAGGGTCCTCTCCTAACACACTCTCTTGCATGACTAAGCCTTCTGATTCTGATATCTTCCTTATCTGTGCCCGATCAAGTAGTGTAGACGTAATAGCTACAGAAGATAAGAATGTTTGTCCCTGTCAGTCGTGGACCTCCAGATGCATCTCAGAGAACAGATCCATAAGCTTCCACTCACTGCTAGCCTCCTGAATTTCCTGAATCTAATTTCTCCTACTCAATGCATCTTTCACTATGTTGACCATTCCTGGTGTATAGGCAAGCTCGAAATCAAAAGACTGAAGATACACAACCCACCTGCGCTGTTTCAGATTCAAATCACGCTGAGTGAAGATATACTTGAGACTCTTATGGTTAGTAAAGACCAAAAAGTGCTCTCCCAGAAGATAGTGTCTCCAAAAGCATAAGTCATGAACAACAACTTCCAACTCCTGATCGTGCGTAGGGTAGTTCCTCTCATGTGTCCTCAATTGCTGATACCCATACACAACGACACTATATCACTGCATAAGCACAGCGCCTAGTCCGATACCTGAAGCATCACAATAAATATTGTAGCTCCTGCTTGGCTCAGGCAAGACATGTTTCGGTGCTGACATCAAACTTCCCTTCAGCTCCTAAAAGGCTGACTCATAAGAATCTGACCATAAGAACTTCACCCCCTTCTTGGTCAGACTTGTCAAAGTTTCTTCAAGGCGTTAAAAGTCCTGAATGAAGCGTCTGAAGAATCCATCCTGCCCTAGGAAACTTTGTACCTCAAAAACATTCTTCGGCTAATCCTAGGAGACTACAGGTCTCACTTTCTCTGGGTCCATAGATACTTCTACCTCAAAGATGAGGTGACCCAAGAAGTGAATGTGATCCATCCAAAAGTGGCACTTCGAGAATTTTGCGTAAATCCAATGCACTCTTAGTGTAATCAGAATGATATCAAGGTGTGTGGCATGGTCGTGTCGAGTGTGGGAGTACACCAAGATATCATCCACGAAGACCTCGACGAAGGAGTCCAAGTAAGGATGGAACACTCGGTTCATCAGATCCATGAAAACTGTAGGTGTGTTCGTGAGACCGAACGACATGACTGTATACTCTTATAGACCATACCTGCTCTTGAAGGCTGTCAGAGGAATATCTGATGGTATAACGCACAACTGATGATAACCAGACCTCAAGTCAATCTTCAAGAACACCCGGGCACCTCGAAGCTGATCAAAGAGGTCAACGATCCTCGGCAATGGATATCAGTTCTTGACCATCAACTGGTTCAGCTTCCGATAGTCCACAAAAAGCCAAAGGGTATCATCTGCCTTCTTTGAAAACTAGACAGGCGAACCCCATGGAGAAGTACTGGGTTGGATGAAACCCTTTGTTTTCAACTCCTCCAACTACTTCTTGAGCTCCTGCAACTCCGGTGTATCCATCCTATAAGGAGGAATGGACACCGGTGCTGCTCCTGGAATGATCTCAATAGAATAGTATACCTCACACTCCAAAGAGAAACCTAAAAATTCATCTGGAAAGACGTCCCTGAAATGATCCACCAATAGAGGAAGGACCAACTGCAAAGTCCCCTGATCATCCAGATAAAGTCTAGTAATCTGCACTGTCACCCTTCCAAGCCTATGGTGCTCGAGTCCTGGTCGACTTGCATGAACATCCCATTCACCTCTGTAAAGAAAAGATTCACCCTCTGATGAAACAAAACTCACTCTACGGTGATAACAGTCGACAACTGCCTGGAAGGGAACCAACCAGTCTATCCTGAGGATAACATCATAGCCTATAATCTCTAGTACATAGAGATCCTATAAGAAACGATACCATGCACCCTCAAGAGGGCACTCTTTACACGGGTGTACACTAGATGTCCTTGTACCCAAAGGTGTGTCTAGTGTCAACGAGTCAGTAGAAGAAAAGATGTAGAGCCCAAGGCTCCCCACAACAATAATATAGATAATGCTATGCGTAGCACCCGTATTGAAAAGAGATGAAGATAAAACTGAGGCTACAAAAATTGTACCAAGAACTATAGAAGGGATGAGATCATGCTCCTAATAGGTCGGCTCTACGGCAAAAGACTAGCCTGCACCGCAGCCTTGCGCCCCTGGCTGACCACTCTGAGCTGATCCACCTTGTTGGTGTTGAGGGACTGGTGGCTGACTACCATGGCCTCGACCTCTACCTCGGCCCTAATGGCCGGAAGAACTCCAGTTCCTTGACTGGTGAGAAACTGGTGGTGCCTCTCCTGAACGAGGAGTCATGGAAGAACCCTGGTCACCAGCTGCTGGTGAGAAAACCTGGAAGAAATGATGAAGGTGACACATCTTGCCGTAAGATCGGCACTCCATGGGGTCTCTCTGGCACTGCGGCCTCGTGTTCCCTGACTTGCCACACTGGTAGCATACCACATGGCTTCCTGAAAATTCATCTCGCTTATTCGGATAACCGCACGTAGACTCCCTACGGTGCTTTTTCCTGTCATCTAGAGGAAAACTAGATCTAGAAGCAGAACCGCCCTGGCTCACAGCTCCGGAGTCTCTCAGATTACACTCCGCAATCAGTTCCTGATTGACGATGGAAGGGATGGAAGTCAACTGGAAGATATTCACCTGCGATCAGATCTCCCGCCTGAGTCCATCCTCGAACTTCCTTACTAAGAACACCCCACTCTCATCCTAGAGGGGTGTGAAATGCTGCAGCTCAGTGAAACGAGAGGAATACTCCCTGACAGAAACAGTACCCTAATCTATGCTCCTGAACTCCCGGGCTCGGTCGGCCATTAGGGTCTCCGAGTAGAAGTAGTCATAAAAGACGCACTGAAACTCCTCCCAATCCATAACCTGCTGGTGACCCACCTATGGGATCACGTCCCACCACCTCTTGGTGATGTCTCAGAGCATGTAGGTAGCGATCTTGACACACCTCTATGGAGGCGTCTCCAAATTCCCAATGATAGTCAACATGGATTCCAGCCATGACTCTGTAGCCTGAGGTCCTCCTTCCCCCGAGAAAATAGAAGGATGCTGCTGCCGGAAAACCCGGGTCAAGTCCTCCAAAGTCGAGGTAGGAGGCAGTGCTTCCAGAAAGTTCAGCATCATCCTCAAAAAATCTTCCCTGAATTGCACATCAACGCCTGCAACTGTTATGACAGTCGGTGCCATGGCTGGCCCGACTAGAGGATCGGTAGGAAGTCCCTGATCAGCCATATCTGGCATCTGATCACTGGCTGATGACAGACATACAACCGAAGGACATCTCGGAGTCATAGCTCTAAAAGATCAAAAGAAAACCATAGATCATAAAATCAAGGACAGAGAACACCAAAGAAAAAACGGGAACATGGGAAGGAAAACAAACAAGTTTACAGAACGCGACTACATGACATATATAAAACTACATAGCGTGTCTTCTTAATCCACTGACTTGGGAATGTACCCCTGCCCTATAGGTCTTGGAACACCTCAAACTACACGGTGTGTTGACCCAACACATTACGTGTACTTGAAAACTATTCCCCTACCCGAGTCTTTTTACACGGCTAACCCACACGGTCTAACATAACACGAGACTACACGGTGTGTTCTAAACAAACACGACATTTACTAGATAAGGCTTCAGCGGCACGTGTTATTAAATACACAGATGTCTACAAGGCTGGACCTTACACGGTGTGTTCCAAACAAACGCGGTGTGTATAGGTGAAGGTGGAATCGTCCCATGTTATTCGTGACATAGCTTGGTACCTGAACAAGACTACACGGTGTGTTCCGAAAACCACAAGGCATGTCTAAGAGAAGGTGATGTCGACCCGTGTTGTTCGTGACACGACCAGGTACCTAGACGGGACTACACTACATGTTCCTTTAAAACACAGCATGCTCTACTCGAGCTTTTATGACCCGTGTTGTTAGTGACACTACCGTGTACATGGATCCGAACTACACAGTGTGTACCAGCCGTACATGGCATGTTCTTGAAGTTATTCTCACGACACCATGTTTCTTCTCACACGGTAAGTGACACGGCCTGGAAACTGCACGGCCTTTATCTTAAAAGTACACACCATGTATTCTGGGTTTTTCTGTGTAGTATCTCTGATACTGCACAGAAGCCAATAAACACTGAAAACAAAGTCTATCACAATAGCATGCAATCGCTAATGCACCATACATAGAATGGCAAGAATGCATTGAATGTGATTTCTACAAGTGCCTCTATGATGCATGAGATGGAATACCCTTATCTCATCGGGTTGCGATGGAAATAGAACTACAATTGTTAAGAAAATAACAACACAAAGCATGTGAATCACTCTAGGTAAAATCATATCAATCGTAAAATCCCAAAACAAGACAACTGCAATAAACGAGGTAACATGGATTTTCCCTATACAAGGGTTAGCTACTCCTGAGCATAGTTTAATACCAAGTACCAAATCCATCCTATCCCTTGATAAAGTCTCCAAATAGTAAGGCAAGAGAAAAGAACAACTCTGATACCGCTTTGTAACGACCCGAATCTGGATCCCCTCCACTAGTGTCATGTACCCGGTTCTCCACATGACCTCAAGCGCATTTCCCCAAATTCCAAAGGTTTCCGACTAGCAGCGAGGGACATGGTGAGTCGTTGGGGAAACTATTCCCTGATTCGGTAAAGTATACAGTGGAAGAACAACCAGACACAATAACGGAAACAATAAACAGCATACAACAACTAAACTGAACAATATAAGCAATGTATAAAATAATAATGATGCAACGTGGTATATAAGTCAATGAAAATTATTAGAGAGCCCAACGTGCTGAAGAACAACTGAAAAAAAAGTGAACAAGAAAACAAAGTAAACTCCTCAACATTGCATGCCAAAGCTCGGTCCCATGCTCTCCGACTCTAGTGTAATCATGAACCTGAAGTAGAAGAGCGCTTTCCCTTTTCTATACCTTTAATATCGTAGTCTACTTGGGCCCAAAGCATGGCCCAAACAGGGTGTGAGATACAATCCCAGTAGTCAATCACCCAAAGATTTGTGCCTAAAAGTCAATGAATATAAGGAAAGTAAGTGTGTAGGAAGCAGTAAACAGAAAAGAACACAATGACTATAATCCACAGTTCTAACATATAAAGTACACATGTAAACATCCCAGCAACAAGAGGAAAATAGGTAACCCTCTGGGTAGCTCTCACAGCCTAACCCCTATGGTTCAACCTACAAGTACTGGAAACCCTCTTGGAGGCACACACAGTCTCACCCCTCTGGTTTAGCTAAGAATAGACTCTCTAAGGAACCACTCAACGTCAATTCCCCCTATAGTCTCGTATCAAGCTAAAGGATCTCTGGGGAAGCACTCAACGTCTCATTCCCCCTGTGGCCTACGTCGAGAAATTACAGACTCTCTGAGAATGCACTCGTCATCAATTCCCTCGGTGGTCTCACATCGTACTAAAAGACACTCTAGAGAAGCCCTTACATCCATTCTCTCTGTGGTCTACTACACTAGGTTCTCACAGTCCTGTGTGAAATTAACATGCTCAGTGCGCGTGTATCGTCCAAAAAAACCTCAAGAACTAGTTGGCTATCATTCTAAGGCACATCAGCATAACAACACAACCGTCCCACTATCTTACAACTAGGCATGGCAACTGGAAAAATGCCAAACAAGCAAGATAAGCATTGAAAACATCCACAGTACAGTAAAAAATACCATATTCACAGCAAAATACATCTCCTCAAGTAATCAAGAAAAGTAGGAAATACAACAAGGGAAAAACAAGAACACGCAATACCCCATTCAAGGGTATTGGGGGAATTTTAACAAAATAATCATCGACTTTCTATAGAATGGCACAAACCACCTACTTGGATTTTAGGAGATCAAAATACGTGAACCACGATGACTGATTCTCCCTAGAAATTCATAAATCTGAGAATACACACAAAAAGTTCAACCTTAGATAACTTGAGGAGGAGGAATAATTGGAAAACAAGGCTCAAGAAGAAGGAAGAACTCACCGATGCGCTTCCAACACAATCTACAGAGCTCGAATTGGGGGGACGGATGGAGGAATGGTGGCTCGGAGATGATCCACGGCCGTACGGTTGCTCTCGGACGAAGAAGAAGGAGAAGAACACATTTTCCTCGATTAGGCATGACCCCGGTCCGTTTAATGAAAAAAAGTACAGGGTGTGTACTTTTATAGTACACGGACTGTACTAGGGTTTTCTGTACTCCTCCAAAATCAGACTCTATGTCACCCCTACACACCGTGTGTGTGGCCTGGGCACGGCTTACACACGGCTTTGAGCCGGAGAACAGTATATTCCATGTACTGAGAAATTACAGGGCGTGTACTTCAATAATTTCTAGAAAGTTTATTTTTAATAAAAACTTCAGAAAAAGGAAAGTCGTATCTTAAATGAAGATTCGAGTTCTTACGAAAGAGGTGGTAGACCACATGCCATGAACGATGTTATCACTTTTTTAGTTTGTGAATGTTTAAAAAGAAAATGATATATTATATTTCCATAAGTAATAATTTAATTAATATCCAATATGTGTTATTCATAACAAAAACAATTTAATTAAAAGTACCCTCAATTCATTCCATGTAAAGTTTGAATATTTGTCGCATTGAGGAAACGATATTTTACAAGTCCAAAAACAATTTTATTATGTTTAAATAAAATGAAAAGAATAATGGATTGTTTTATATAAGAATAAATAATCATAAATAAATTATAAATATAATATATAATGTAAAAACCTTATTACTATCATAATTCCAAACAATGGATGGTGGTAAAGGAAAAACAATTGACATTGTTTGATGTGGTGATATTTTTCCGTACATAAAAAATGGTAAATTTGTCACCCATTTGATAGAAGTGAGTGTAGGTGTATAATGAAAACATAACATAAAAATAATTAGTATTTTTCTAAAAAAAATATACAATATTGTAATATGATTTGTTTTTGTATTTGAGATAGAAATAAAACAAAATTGATTGTTTTAAAATGTCAAATCCATATTAGGTAACTTCTTTTAGTTTGTACCAAATGAAAGCATTGGATGGATTTATTCCTAAATTTAGACTTATAGGATTATAATAGGATTTTAATATATTATTGTAGTGTATTTTTTGTGACAAAAAGGGTTTTTTCCATTGTGAATCAATGGGAGGGGGAGGGCATTTTTATAGTGAAGGATGAGTGACATTTCGGTATGTTTTAGAAATTCAATTTCCACCAATGGTTATCATATCAAAAGTGGCTCCAAGAATAGTTTAAATTGATTAAAAGAAAGTATAGAGGAGAAATATGGAACTCCATTTGATTTTATAAAAGTTTCATGGTCATTTTTTCCTTAAAATTATTTTTTAGTCCTTTGTTGTAATATTTTTCATATTAATTGGTGTAATTTATTTTTATAAATTTCAAAAATATTTTTTGTCAATTACAAAGTTTAAATTATTATAAATTTAAAATTATTCTTATTTATTATATAAATTCCTATTTTTAATTTCCAATAAAATATTTGAGGAATTTAATTTAAATTTTATCCTAAAGAGGGAATGAAAAGGCATGTTTTTAAAGTAAAAATGTTTAAAATATTGGTATGATTTTATAAACAATATCAAATTTTAATTGATTAAATTTACCAAAACTGGATTAAATTTTCATAATTCACCTCATTTTTCTTTATATCCAATCAAAATAATATTAATATATTCTTATAAAAAATTATAGAAAAAAAAGTTTTCAATTAAAATTCAGTATTTTTCAATATCCATGAAAAAATGAAACTTCACACAAAAAATACCAAAAAAATTAACCCTCACTAAATTATTGTACTACTATTTAAAAAATGGTATTTATTTTTAAATATAAAATTTATAAAAGTGTCAAAATTGAAATTTATATATTGTGTGTAAATTAATATAAGGTAAACACGCATTTTCATAAATTGAAAAACTTAATCATAAAACATGATTAATTCTTATCTTATACATATAAGATATATAACATTAACAAAAAAATATTTTATTTAATATATATATATATATATAATTATTTAATTAAATAATATTAATTAACAAAATATATTTTGATAAAACTCATTTGGAAGTAAAAAAATAGTTTTTTATAAAAAATTATATATATTAAATTTGTTTTCATATTCATTTCCAATTAGTTTTAGACCAATGAATTTAATAACATATTTATAAATTATTAAATTTTTTATATAATCAACAATTTAATATCTATTTTTTATCTTACAATATCTTAATAATTTGTTTTTATTTGATTAAAAATGGTTTTCCCTGAAACAAAAGCTACCAAAAATGTCATTCTGGCATGTAACACATGCTAACTCTATGTTGTATGGATTAAATGAATTGTTTTATTTAAAATATTAAATATATCATAAATTCATGTGTTTTTATATTAATTTCCAAGTTAATTATTTCATTTCAGAAAACCTATTATAAATTTTTCATGTAACATATGTTTAACATGGTTATGCATTTAAAAAATGATATAAATAAAACTAAATTTATTGTGAAAGTAAAATATTGTAATGTCTTGGGGTGTTACATTCTACCCACCTTAAATAAATTGATTCCTCGCATTTCAATCTTTATATTGGTAATGTAGGGATTTATATTTGAAAATATGATATTTACAAACCCATATCTTAAAAGGGATATTAAAAAATAATATTAATGTGGGGGGAAAGAAAATGAGAATGTCACAACAAACCTAAAATTTCATATTTGATAGAATTATTGAAATCATGAACATGGTATAATAATTTAACTATCAAATCACGATGGAGAGTGATAGGAAATATTGATTAGAAGAAAGTGGGTGATTTAGAGATGGTTGATGAACACAAGTCCATAAACCACATAAGTGTGAATAATCTGTCATTTATATCATCAAATATGATAATAATAAGACCATATTTTTGTTTCAATGCCTTTTTTACTAGAGTTTATAAATTATTTCACTCTATTAGAATATTAGTAAATATACATTTCTATAAACACAGGCTTATCCTTTGATTTTACCATGAACTATTTTTACTTCATTAATGTTCACAAGTTACATCATATAAGAATGTGATCAGAAATTCTCTAAAACATTATACAAAATTAAACCAAATACACACAAGAAATTTTTAAACATTACAAAATATTATAATGAAAAACATTATAATCATTACCATGGTAGTTAGTCATATCTAATTTTCTTTACCCATGTCACTCATCTCTTTATAAAAACATCATTGTCTTGAAATCAAAAACATATTATTTTTCATCGTTTTCCTCAACCATGGGTTTTTAAAAAAACATTAACTTTTTACCGAGCCTCTTTTCATGGTTCCATTTAACATATAATCTCAATCATTAATGAAAAAACTATTTTATAATACTTATATATATCATAAATCATATGATGAGAACATCATCAACTAAATACTTTTTCAAAAAACTTTTGAGATATAAATACATATGGAGATTAATAATTCAACATTGGTTGTGTCTATAACATAAGATTAAACTTGATCGATTAACTTCTTATGATGTATAAAATTTTGATTCTTGGGGAATTCATTTTCATGGTTCCCCATATCCTTTTAGGTATTACACTAATTAGAAGTTCTTTTAATCTCCGCATATCATTATTTTATTTGGTTACTTTTTTCTCCACACATATTGAAAACTACCAATCCATTAAATTACTTCTAAGGGTGATTATTTCCAATTTTATTACATGTTAAAATATCTTTACTTCCAATATTCATTTCTAACTCATTCCCTTTTTCATGGTTCTCAGATGGCCTCTTCTTGTATTGGTTTCCCTCGAATCTACAGATTCTAGAAAATTCATTTTCTATCTTGATGGAACATAAAACTATTTCCACATTTGTTGAAAAAATTTGGGATACCAATAACCTTTGAATATTTAGATTAATACCACAAAATTAGTGTTCAATGATGCACTCTAGGTTGTATATAAAATCCATATCCAACACTTCAATAATTTAATTGTATATTTGTACTTCTCACCAATTTCTACCTCTTGTTTCTTTAATCAAATGAACATTATCATAATTTTAGTTTGTTATTGAGAAGGTGAATATTTTTCAACAAATACATCCATAAAACCATTCCAATCCATGATTTTTATTTACACTTTATCCTTAGTATTTATTATCATTAACCACCATTGATCATTATATACATTGAGGAAATACATTGTAAGTGTAACCATTTCCTTTTGACCACTTCCTAATTACATGAGTATATAATCTGAAGAATTAATCCATTTCTCAACTGTTACGGGATCAGTAGTACCCCTAAATGACGAGGGCTTCATATTGATAATTCGATCTAGCATAGTAGGAACTCTCTGTCGAGTTGGTTTCTCCATTCAAGAAAAGTATATGTGTTATAAACATATTATTTTGACCTTATATATCAATAAATTTCTCAATTCCAATACCAAATACATTGAATTTATCTATAGGAAAACCTCTACATTGACCATGAATATTGATTCACTTCCTTAATTATAGGTGACATTTCTAAACAATGTTTTGTAGTAGATTAGATCCTTAAATTATTAACATTTTATAATTCTAAATATTTTTTAACCTATATCATAAATCTAAAAAAATTATTCATAGATATTCTCATAATTATGATCATAGTTTCTATAGGGATATCTTAACTTCTAAATCCACTAAAATGGTTTTTAATGAAAATGTGTGTTATCCTATCAATAATCCATGAGAGTGTCAAAACAAGTGTGATGTAAGGAATGTTTTCATGTTCTAGGTTATGTTCGATTTAGGCCCGACACACCTTGTCGGTGTTGTTTGTCTTAGGTACATCAATTCTAGAACTAGAGTCACATTTAGTATATAAATAAAGACTTATTTTTTTAGAACTCCTAAATAATATCTACCTTCACATAATTTTCTAAATTTATTAAACACTTCTCCTTGATATTTATCATATGGATATATTCCCAAGTTTATGTTTTCTAAAATTATTTTCCATGGTTTCTACTGAACATCCTTTTATTCCAATTGTATCACCACAATCGTGAAACCCTTGAGTCAATGAAGTAATTTATTACATTAGTATTATAATTTTCTTAATCCCTGTTGAATGATTCATTTATAAGATTTGTAGAACTAAATTATATACATGATATATATTGGTAAATCAGAAATAAAACATGAAAAAAACAAAAATATATTTAAAAAATCATGGAAATCATAAATAATGATTTATTATTCATAACCCATAGAATAGAAATAAATATAAGAGTGGCCTAAAATGCATAGTAGGGGTAATTACAACGAAATAAATAATGAATAAAGAAACACAATGGACATGGGATGGTAAATAACTTAGAAATCATGCATATTGAATAACTAGATAAGGAATATTCAAAATTAAAAGGTAAATAAAAAAATATTTGAAAAATAATTTAACTATAAAAAGAATCAGAATATAATTTCAAATAAAAATATCATGGATTATAATAATAATAATTTAATTATCAATAAATGAAATACTTAATTATTTTATTCTATGTTTCTTAGGTAAATATAACCCTTACCATAAATACCTTTCATTATATGGTTTATTAAATAGGGTAGAAACCCATCTAATTTGTCCAAATAATTCATATCCTGATACTACTGATGCATCAAGGTTCTTAGTATAAATGGTCTCCAACCCATTTCACTCATGTCAAAAATAGTCCTTATGTATTCAATCATCACTTTAAAAAATAAACAATGTTCTAGATCAGAAAATATCCATATTTAATAAAATATATGGGTTTACCAGTCATTCCCCAAAAAAAGAATAAGTAAAAACTTGGGTTTTTATAATTGATGATTGGCAATACCATTTAATTATCATTAAATCGTTCTTGGGGAAAATTATATTTAATCATTCCAATATGTTCCATAACACTTTAAAAAACATTTAATCATAATCCCCATTACAGAAGTAATTTCAAATAAAACACTAGATATGCTGAAAATAAATGTAGTCCTTATATAAAATATAACATGGGTAGTATATATACCATGAAACATTAATATGTTTTTTAAAATGGTGTATGCCATAGGGAATGAAATGTGAGGCAAAAATCATTTACCTTGATTCCAACTTGGGATGTGTGTCTTTATATTACCGAAAAATAAATTGATGTTAGAATTTTACCTTATTTTGAAATTATTCATTTTTCTTATTTCTTATTTAACTTATAACAATTTGTTGAAAAACTAATTTACCAATTATGTTTGGGTCACGTGTTTCGACCATATTCAGTTTATATGTGAAAAATGTCATTGGTAGTTCAAGTATGGTCGGGGGAGTCCATATATAAACTTATAAAGAATAATAACAATAAAATAATTTTTATATTTATACATAAATTACACATTTAAACTCAATAATTAAATATTTTTAAGAATATAGAACCAATGTTACAATCATGAAGATGGTAGCCCGTACATACGTAGTAGTAACATTCTCATTCTTCAATGATTGTTATGAAAAGAGGGTAAAAAACACTATTTACAGAACTATAATTTCATAATAAATATATTATTATATAATCATATAAAATTATATATATAATTATTTTTATTTAAATGGAATCACATTGCTTCGAGGTGGTGGTAGTCCACACATCCAACAACGATGTTATCACTTTTTCAACATTTTAAATGTTTATAAAGAAAACAATATATTATGTAAATAGAAATGTAATTAATTCATTAATATCATATAAATATTATTCATTAAACATATTATTTATCAAAATCCTCTTAATATATTTCATGTAATTTGTGAACGCATCACATCACTTTAAAGTAGTGGTACTCCACATGTCCACAAATGATGTTATCATATTTACACAAAATGGAAAGAAAAAATGTTTGTTTTTTTGAAGAATTATAAGAGAATATTGGATTCATAGATATAATATATTTATTATAAAAATATTTCTTCCTCCATAATTCCCAACAATGGAAGGTGGTATTGGAAAAATGAACCATGCCATTTCTTGAGGCGGTTGTTCATCATACACACGAATCGTAAATTAGTTACCCATTTGATGGAAGTGTGTTTAGGTATAGGTATAACCATATTATAAAAATATAATAGTATATTTTGGATACTGATTTTATTATATAATAATAGAATTATAATAATATAAGTATTTGGTAATGAAATAAATCAAAAGATGTCATTGGATAATGTTACCTTTTTTCGGGTAACTAATATTGGTTTATAGAACATACCTAATCGGTTAAATTTTGGACAATATGTAGGTTTATATGATTAGGTGAAGGATATTTGGTTCTTATTTGAGAAAATTAAGGGTTATCTGAATGGGTTTATTGGTGTGAACAAGTGGTAGGGTTTAGTGCCTTTTTATAGTAGAAGAGTACTGACATTCTTGTAAATTTTTTAAAATGGACTTCCTCCCACATTTTTCTATTGTAAAGTGTATATAATAATGGTAATAATTTGATATAAGAGAATATATGGTTGAAATATTCCCATCCAATGGATTTTGGAAATGATTCTAGGTCACTATGGGTTGTATTTTTATGGTTTAGTCATTTGTGAAGATTTTTTCTCTTAATTTCTATAATTAATTTTAGTCACATTAAATAATTGTTTCGGTAATTTTTTTTTACAATATTAGATATTAAAAATTATTATTATTGAAAGTATGGAATTAAATTTTCTAAATTTCTACTACATAAATGGAAGAAATAAATTTAAATTTAATATTTTAGCTTGGATGACAAAGAGGTGTTTTAAAGTCAAAATGTTCAAAATATTTGTAAGTATTTGTATCCAATTTCAAAGTGAAACTGATTCCAATGAACTAAATTGGACTAATTTTGGAATAATTGATCTATTTAGACTTTTCAAAAAATCCAAAAATAATTTATCTATAAAAATAAATTTTACGAAAAATATGTTTTGAATTTAAATTCAAAATTTTCCACTATACATCAAAAAATGGAACTTCATATAAAATACCAAAACACTCTCCCTAACCTATTTCTGAAACTTTTAATTGAAAAATGAAGTTTATTTTGAAATATAAAAGTTAAAAATGTGTCAAAATTTAGATCTATTGAAGATTCCCAATTAAATGGTGAGAAAATTTCCTTTTTAGAAAAATATAATTTTGAAGCATAAAACTGGTTTTATTTTTATAATATTCCAATAAAATATATTTGATAAATATAATAATTTTATCGAATATATAATTTGTTTATTTAAAGAATTTCAATAAATTAATTTAATAAATTTAATTTATTATTATAAAACACCTTTGTAAGAATAATAATATTTCTTTATGAAAACATTTGTTACATATTCAATTGGTTAAGATATTCAATTATACTTAGTAATTATCTAATAAATTATAAAATATAAATATAAATTAATAATTAAAATTTATAATCATGAATTGAACATTTATTTTATATAATAAAATATCTGAATAATATATATTTTCTTGGTAAAACTCGATATTCAATGTAATAAAAACAATCAAACGAAGTCATTATTTCAGGAAATAGAAACTGACACAGTGTTGTGTTTACTAAAATAATATATGTGTTTTAAAAAATTAAGCATATTCAAATGACTTTTGATGTTATATTCTATTCTAGTAAAGGTGTTTTGTGTCAAAGAATTTATACTTAATATTGATTTTAGCGTATGTTTAACATGGTGTTGCGTATAAATCTTTCAAGACATAAAATTAAATTTATTATAAAAGGAAAATATTTTATTTGTCTTTAGTTATTACATTGCATATCTTATTATCATCTTACATACAAAATTTTGAATTTATATCAATACTATCATTGAAAAAAATTTAAAACTTTCCATTATCATCCAATGATTGTTATCCCATCATTATGTTTTATAATGGAACAACTATTCATTGAAAAGGTTACCAGAATCCATTTTTTAATCAAGTGAAACACACAAATTGATTACATCCCATCCCATAAACATGTATATCAAAAAAATTATTATTTTTATCTCAATTATTTGTGTACATCCACATCATTTGAAAAATAATAAAATATTGTTCCCAAAATATAATGCACAACCACTATATTATTAAATTCTATTTAAAATGTTTTTATTATAAATAATGTGTGACAAGAGGACACTATATTTGATCCATAGTATTTAACTATTATATTACATAAAATAATAAAAATATATAATATTTTTTTAACTTTACTCATATTTTATTTGAGACATAGAATAAATATAGTTCACCAACTACTATTTTAGAATAACAAGATATTCATTAGTCAGTTATACTTATATCTCACAACTAATATATGTTTTCTGAAGTATATTAAAGCTATTTTGAATTTCATATTCCGTAAGGGATTATTTATTGGTTTCATATTAGTATTTCAAAACTATCCCATAGAGCCTATACTCTACAATATTAATATAATTAAATGCTGTAAAAAAAATTATTATTATTTTTTATAAACGACACAATACAATCATGTTCCTTGAAATTGAAATCCCCTTACATGATAGATTATTTTAAAAAAATTATTCATATGCCCATTTCATTGATTATGGATTCCCTTAATATCCAATATCTTTATCTTGATTAGATAATATATTATTCTTATAGGATTTACCATTTAGATTATCCTCTTACTTTGCCTTCCCTAATACACTATTATTATTATGATTATTTTGCATTAATGTCACATCCCCCTCCCACCAAATATTCTCCTCTTGGACAAGAAATAAAAAAAGGGAGATAATAACTAGTGTGTCCTGCATTTAGTAAGCCCTAGGTTAGAGACTACCACAAATGGTATACAAATCTTACAAAATGGGAGGCATTTTCCTTTTTAAAGAAATAGGATCAAGAGATAAGATATGCCATCCCCAAATAATTCTAATGTATATATAAAAGAAATCCAAAAACCATCGCACACACAAGCATAAAATAGAACTATTACCAATAAAAAAATCTTATGTAAAAATACAAAACATTAATGATAAGAAGTAAGATAAAAACTACCATGATATGACCTAGTAAGGTCCAAAATATTCTGTGAAATCTTTCTAAAAACCTAAATGAAGATTTATATAGGTAGAGTGAGTATGAAAGTATACCCATTAGGAGAACCAATGTCTGTTGTGCTAAAGGGAGAGAAGAATTCTAATTCCCCTGTGAGAAAATAGTTGAACCAAACAACACCTAATAGCTATACCAACCATTCATCCTCAACAAGGTATGATCACCAAATAATGCATGTCACCTAATGAAATATAATGAGAAATGATGATAGGGTACCCAAAAACAACTTACCACTAATTAGATACTCATACCCTAATGAATAATGCCCTCACACTCCCACATATTCACAAAGTACAACATCATAACCCACACACAAACACTTGGGCCTCAGAAAATTCATCCCGCCAATAGACACTTAGGATAGAAAAAACAAAAAATCTCACCAACAAATTCATTGGCCAAAAACCAAATGACATCCTACACACATACACCTACTCCAAAACCAAATAATATCCCACCCACAAACTCCTAGGCCACTAACCACATCACATCCCACCAATAGACACCTATTAAAGAAAAACACTTCTCATCCCAATGAAAACGTGGAAGGTATAATTCATCTCATCCTGAATACACCTAAGAGAGCACAACACATCTCATCCTCAAGACACTTGTGAAAGTGTAACTCACCTGAACACTCCTGGTCCTCACAAACCATAACCTTCTAGATTAATTGTGGGTTATCACAACATGGAAGTGGGAGCAGGGAAGAGATGGTTGATATTCATCCTTCCTCCCACCAATATATTGGGTAAAGTCACAATCCACCATGATTATGGGGTTTATCAACATATAAATATCAACTAGGGTGGGGAGTTATCACACCCCGACGTGGTATACTCTTTATTATATTTTTTTCTTGGTCCTAAATATTCGAGTCAATGATTGGATTTATTACCATATTTGAAATTTTTAGTTACAATAAACTTTGCTGAGTTTCAGGTTAGTGCATGGGAACCACATTGTTAGAGGTAACCATGTAGTCAAGCCCGGTGACCATGTGACCTTCCACCACATAAAATAAATAAATTTGATGACAAAAAAATGAAAAAATTCAAATAAAATTAAAAATGAAAGGTAAAATAATATTAAAATAAGGATTTAATAATTATAATAATAATGATATTATTATTATGATGATAATAAAAATAATAAATATCATTCAATTTATTATTATGTTTTTAAATATTATTATTAACATTATTATTGTTATTATAAAAATTATAGTTATTATTTTAATTAGGAA
Organism: Viscum album; assembly: GCA_963277665.1. Lineage (NCBI taxonomy): Eukaryota > Viridiplantae > Streptophyta > Magnoliopsida > Santalales > Viscaceae > Viscum > Viscum album. The sequence continues at coordinate 1,218,187,160 of OY728131.1, read as the reverse complement.
TTTTATTATTATTAGGATAGACTTATTTTTCCTCATTTCATTTTCTACATTTTTCCCCTATCTCCCTCCCCCCTTACCTTACACATTACCACATCACCCCTTCCCTCTTGCATTGGCAACCCCGTCCCTTTGCTCTCCAACACACCAGTCCCCGTGCACCGGTGACCACTTCCTCTGGTGACTCATCTCTAGTACGCCCCACATAGCTGATGTGACCACCCTACTCGCATGCCACCCTTCTGGAAAACCCTAAACCCAATGGTGTCTCTCTTTCTTAGGTGCACTACCTCGCCAATGCCGCCTTCTATTTGGCCAGTTGTTTCCTCTTGGACCTTCTCTTCCTCCGATACAAGTCCTCCCTCCATCAACTGTACATTTGTTTGGGGTTTCATTGTTGGGTTTATGATTTGGATGAAACCTAAACATAGGGTTGATGTGAATTTTGTTTCACATAGGTGTTAGGGTGTGATTATCCATCTTTGGAGCATATTATTCCTTCTTCGAGAGTCTCATCTCATTCATACTCAACCAGTAGGTGTTTCCATGAATTTTACTTCAAATTAAATCCCTATGATTCTTATGTGTTATTAATTAATTTTTAAAACAATTTTGGAGTTTATTTAACTCCCTTGTATAATTGTTATGGTGTTTTATTGATGATTTGATTTTCTGAAAATAGCGTTCTATGTGAAATCTTATTATTCTTCTGTATTCTTATGATAAATGCGTTTAAAAAAATTATTCTTGAGTTGTTGGGGTAAAATTTAAATGGTTTGGTGATGTTTTCCAAATTTTTTTAAAAAACATTTATTCAATTATGACTTGGTATTTCCATGTGGAAAATAGTTATTTCATTAAGCATTGATTGAAACTTGTATGGAAGGGCCCTTTAGGATTTTGAAATCTTGTTGAATTTTTAAATTATGTAAAATTTTTGGGTTTCGGTTAAATGGGTTATGGTGTCTTATGAGGTTGTTTATAAATGTTTCACTAATGTTTGGTGTGTGATTGGACATTGGCCCATCCATGGGTGCTTTAGGTGAACACATGGATGTGTCCTCAAATGAAGATGGAGTTTCATAAAATTATGGTTTCCTGAATGGTCTAGTAGTATCTAAATAGTGTTAGTTCTTATATTTTGGATTAATTATATTTTTAAGTGATTTTTTATTTTAGATTATCTAGTATCGATTCTAGATCATGTGGACCTTGTTGATGTTATTTCAAGCCGTTTCTCATGAGGATGCCTTACAAGCATGTGTAGGGGTAAGGGGTATATATATTCACTCTTTGTAAATATTCTCTCATAGTGTGAATTATATGATAAATGAATTAGTGGGTGTGTGTGTATATATATATATATATGAATATGCATGTATGTTTAAAAGGGGCAGTTCGAGAAGTCATCATCAAAAGTGGAATGTTTAAGGTTGGATCCCTATGCATTTACCATAAAATTTGATAATCATTTATTTCATGCAGTTATAACCTATTTTTTATATTAATTATTGATATATAATTGTTATTAATATTTTTTGTCATTAAATGAAGTGGATTCCCTCTTGTACCATGTTGTATGAAATGGTTTAGTTGGGTTTTTTCACACTAGGTGTTTTTTAAATTTATGGGGTGGCCATTATATGTGATGTGTGGGTTTTGAAGAATGAAATGGGTTGAAGTGTTTTTTTTGTTATAAAAATTGATTACATAAAAGGGGTTCCAAATAGTTTGGATATGAAGGTGCTGCGTATTTGATTATTTGGAAATGGTTTGGTAGGTGAAAGGCATGTGAGGCACAGTTGTCATTTTTATAGAACTGGTTCTCATGAAAACTCTACTTGGATGGTCTATATTCCATGATGTTTTTGTACGATTTAGGAGGTCCTATATGTAGAACCTCCTTGAGAACAAATATTTTAAAGGCAAGGGACTTATTCCTTAGGGTGACATTGGGGTGACTTAGATGTGTCTGCTAATTTTTTTTGTTGATTGTGAGTGATGAAAGTCCATGTGATTAGATGCTTGGTTGGATTACCCCCTTTTTATTCATGACATGTGAACCTAGCTTAGTGAGTTACTTTCTTGTGATTTTTTGTTGCACGAGTTTAGATTATGCACTAGCCAGTGGCCCATAGTATGGAGATATTTTTTTATTTTTTCTAAGGGATTGGGTCCCTCGGTCTAGCATGGTATAGTTACAAATGGGAATTTGGGAATTATGATGTCATCAGGTAGGGAATTCCTTTAATATGATTCTCATGTATAGTACGTTAAGATTATTCACAAGCTCTTAGGTTCCCCAATGTTTTCTGGTACATAGTTATATGTGGAAGTTGATTGAGATGTATGTACCGGTTGGTTACTCTTGTGTGGTTTTTTTCCATTTCCCGTGTTGTATTTTTATTGATATTGTTTCCCAGCGTAGTGTATATTTTTTCTAATAGTGATAAAATGGTTTCATGTGTTTATGGGAAAAGGTTTTTAATTTTTTTACACTTCCTTCCCTCCTTTTTAGTGTTAAGAACACCTCATTTAATATTTCAATGTCTTATTCATAAAATGTGAATCTAGTTTTATTTAAAAAAGTAAATGGACTATGATTTTTAGTAAGAAGAAATTGTTTGGAAACCTTGTTTTATACATTGTATTTCAAACTTCAAACGGATGAATCTTTTATTCAAAGGAAGTTCATATAAGAATAGATTATCTAGTAAGGGCTATTGAGTATTAATAGACACACCTATAGTTTATCTTTATTTTTAGCTTACAGTGATACCTCTAACTTAGATTCAGTCATTGTTGTGAGATGTTGGTTTGAGGTTGGTGGTGACCCATAGTGTCACATGTAGGTATGTACAGTTTTATTTTCTTGTCACTTATAGTTTTCATTTACATTTCTATTTTTATTTATTTAATTTTATTTCATTTATTGGCCAAATTGTTCCCATATATATAATTATATATGTCTGACATGAGTTTCCAGACCGTTGGGATTTTTAATTCCCTTCGAGCAATGTCGGGACTGGCTCAAGTGACACATTCAGGATCAAACTCTGATGGTTCGTGACTAAATGGAATTAGAGGAGATCCCTGTTATTTGGTGTGTCAGGTATTTTGAGATTCAGATTTTCAGGTCTTAGGTTGTAGGTCATGGTCTAGTGCCTGATCACCACCACTCAAGACAAATTCTAATATACTAGGGGTAGTTTGGGAATTGATTCATGGTCCTATCTTGGTCTGTCTTGGATTAAAAGATAATAATAGGGGAAATACTATATTATTTCATTATTTTACATGAAGTAGGGACCCATGTAAAATATGATCATATAGTTTAATTTCATCTTATTTTTTGATGATTACGTTGGGCTTTAATTACTAAGACATCTCAAGGATAAGCATCACTTCTAGTTCATCATTCTGGTAGATCATTGTAATTTGTGATCTATTTGGTTCTATTTGGCATGAATGTAATTTGAATATGGAAACAGTTTTGGAGTGAAAATGATTTATTTGTAGTGGTTATAAATTTTCAAGGATTCATTTAAAATTAAATGGTTTTTAAAATGAAACTATTTATTACATGTGTTTTTGAAATGGGTAAAATGGGTTGCAAGAGAGTTTGTTTAGGTTTGAAAATTCGGGTTGTGTTTGAATTTTATAGGAGAAAAATATATGGGGCCCTTGATACATTCTGTTAAAGGGCACATTAGTTTAGGGTATGTATGTAATGAGTTTGGGGTCCCATTTTCTTAGATGACATGGGTGGAATGGGTGGACACATGTGACTACTTTTTGGATGCCATTAATGAGGTTTTAGAATCACTGGGTTTTAGAAATCAATTTTTATTTTACAGTGTGGTTTTTAGATATGAGTATTGTAATTCCATTTTAAGAAGTTAGTTTTGATAATTAAATTAAAATTAAGTTTTTAAAAAGGTTCATTTTTTATTTTATTATTATTGGTGTAGATTTTGATCTGGTTGTTCTTGATTCATGGTATAACGATTGATAGTTTTCTGGTTTGTGGTTGGTTTTCGTTTTTTCTTTCATGTTGTTCAGACAATACCGCCCTGAAATTTCTCTAAAGTTGCTAATGATTCATGCCTTGTCTTTGGTCCATCATATATGTTACAATTTATTCACGTTGATCATGTTCTGTTATTGTTTGTTATTTTGATTGAATAGGTAGATCATTTTTTTAGGGTTTTGGGTACTCTATATGCTGTCAGAGTGCCTTCCATTTTGAGTTTGTTTGAAGTTCCAACTACAGAAGAATGTGATTTTTTCAACCCACCATCAACACAAGATGGGATTATGTGGCAATTCTTTAAATCCTACTTCTTCCAATGGTTCATACATGACAAGGTGAAGAAGAATAAAAGGGAATAACTCGTGGGAATTCAAGAAGGTTAGCAGTCGTTGAAGGCCAATATTGACCACATTAAGAAACTAGTTTCCTTATAATTGGAGGTATTGTCTTAGGATTTGATGAAGACTTATCTATTTGTTAGGGTTTTCATCTATAGATCATGGAGTGGATCCTCTATTATATGGACTATCATTTTGAGAATCTAGTAGATAAAGAATTCCTGGATGAGTTGGTTCCCATAGTATATATGGATGGTAATATGATTCCTCCGATCATTTGTGATGGTTCCCCATCTAGAATAATGTATATTACATAGGAACCTATTCATATGGAGTTATCCTCATTACTTATGACTTTTTTTCATCATATTTCTCTCTTGTGTGCCATTGGTGTGGTCGATCAGGGCATCCAAAACCACTATGTCGCATCCCTTCAATGAACTACCATCATTGTGAAAATTTGGGCCACCTAGAGATGTTCTAAACGAAGTGTTTCATAAAGAAGTGGTTATGAAATGGGATTCTTGTAGTTAACTATGTGGATGGGGATGCTACATACATTAGATCCCCATCATAGGTCTTGGGGTGAAGCTCACCCACATCTATGGTTTCCATGGGTAAGTGAGACCTTTACCTGGTTTTTATCTTGGGGTTTGGAACTAAGACCTTTAATGTTTCCTTATCATTGTTTTCCTACTATTTTATATTCATTCTTATGGTGATAGTGTGATGAACATATCGTTTATTGATCTTAGTGGTTGTGTTCTCCCAAATATGGCCTCTAAAATAATATTTTTTTTCGTAAAAGTGTACATGGAAATTTTGTGTGATGGTCCTAGTTTTATTAGTGTTTGTTTGGAGATGTGAGTTCCTCGGTAGATAATTGTTTTTAATTGTGTTTGACTTCTCTGTTTGGTTGAGTTATCCTCTTTTTTTGGGTCAACAACTTCATGTATATTTGGGGTTGTTGTCCCACAAGGTCTAAAGAACGTGTATTTGTTTGTGTTTGGTGTTTTATATCTGTATGGGGGATTCTTAGTACTTGTTGTGTTGTTATAGGGGGATCATAATCATTGTCCCCAGTATGCTATATTTCCTTGTAATAGATTTGACTTTAATTCTTTTCTGTGTGAATTAGTTGTGTGTAGAAGTTGATGGAGATCAAGTTGTGGGTTCCCTAGTTCCTTTTTGTGGTAAAGGTGTTGTTCATTTAGTTTAGAATGTTTGAGATAACCACCAGTGTCCCGATTTTCTAGTCTCTCTATAGTGGGGGTCCAGTTTTTTTTAGTGGAGTTTTTTGGGTTTTCGAGTTCTCATGTTAGCTGATTTATTATGGTGGGGAGAACCCCTTATATTCTCCCCTCATCCTCATGTTGTGGAATCTTTTTTATCTGTCAAGATTGACTTGTGGAATGAATATCCACCCTAATGTTTATCATTTCTCTATTTTTGGATTGAGCATTGACTCCAATTTTAGTTAACCTTTCTCTTAGTGACTATTTGGGGGTATAAAGTGTCTGTGGTGGGGTGAATTTCCACACCTTGACCTATAATAATATATTATTTTATTGTTTTCTTGGTCTCTAATCATTCTATCAATGTTTGGGTTTGGTATGAAGTTTGAAATTTTTTATGTTCCGAATTTTGGGTGGGATTCGTGTTGTTGCCCGGGCACCACATGGATAATAGAAATGGTGAAGTTGGCCTAGGTGATCGTTCGGTTTCCCACCACTTAAAATAAAAAAATAAAATGAAAATAAAATAAAATAAAATAATAGAAGTGGTAAAAAATTAAAATAGTGTTTTAATAATAATAATAATAATAATAACGATATTATTATTATAATTGTTAAATAATAATAATAATAATTTTTATTACTATGGTAATCATTATTAAATTTATTACTAGGATTCTGAATTTTATTTTTAAAATTTTTATTATTATTATAAATATTGTCAATATTATTATAATTAAGTATCTTCTTACTATTTTGTAAGTTTTATTTTTCTTCTTTTAATATTATAGGTTTCCTTTTCCCCTATCCACTTCACACTCCCCTTCTACAATACCTCATCCCCCCCCCCCTTCTCTTTTGCATCATGCACCCCCCTCTAGATCTTGTCATCCCCTCTACCACAATGGCCACTCCTGCCAGTTCCTCATCTATGGCGTGTACCACCCACGCGGCGTGACCCTGCTGCTTGCGCATAACTTGGAAGATCGACTAAAATCCCACCAGTGACCCTTTTTCTTCGGTGCACTATGACAATTTCACAACCTCATCTCTGCTGGTACTTCCATAATTATCATCCTACCCCTCTGGTGGTGGTCCTCCCTCTGGTGAGTGTTCTTTAGTTTGGGGTTTTTTTGTTGGGTTTATAATGTGGTCAAACATTAAATCTAGGGTTGATGTGTCGGTCATTTTTCATGGGTGTTAGGGTGTACAAATCCTTCATTGGAGCACATTCTTCCTTCATTAAGGGTCTCATCACATTCACACTCAACAGATAGGTGTTTCCTAGAATTTTCATTACAATTACATCCATATGATTCTTATGTATTATTAATTAATTTTTAAAACATTATTCGTATATTGTTAATTATCTTGGTAAAATTATTGTTGTTTATTCTTGATTATTTTATTTGGAAAAATAGATTTCTAATTGAAACTCTAATTATGACTATGCTTTCTTATAATAAATTATCCTGATAAAGGGATGCTAGAGATTTAGGGGTAAAATTTAAAATTTTTGGTGATTTCTTTTAATTAAAAAAATTTAGAAAATTGATTCAATTATGACTTTGGAATTTTGTGTGGAACATATTGATTTTCATAAGCCTAATTTTAAACATGTTTGGAAGGGACCTTTTAAATTATGAACTTTTTTTTTATTTTGAAGTTAAGTGAAATTTTTAGGTAAGGGTTAAAGGGAGTGTTGATTTTTTGGAGGTTATTTCTAAAGGTTTCATATATTTTAGTTGTTCCAATGAATGTTGGCACATCTTTGGGTGAACTAGGTTCACACATGGATGTCACCTCAAATAAAGATGGTGTATCCAAAATAGCATCTTCTTAAAATCCTAATTTCATGAACGATCAATTTGTTTCTAAATTCTGCCGGTTCCATTTTTTTGGCCTAATTTTATTTCATGTGATTTCTGATTTTCGAGTTCCCAATAACATTTATAAAGCATGTGGTCCTTGTTGATGTAATTTCGAGTCGTCGCTTTCGAGGATTCGTTATGCGTATGTGCATAGGTAAGGCATGTAAATATATATGTATATATATATTCTCTCCATGTACATATTCACTCATGGTGCAGGGAATATGCGAAATCCATATAAGGGTGTATATATATATATGAATAAATTTATATGTGTGTAAGTTCAAAATGGTTTGTTTGAGATGTCATCATAAAAAAACATGTTTAAGACAGGATCTATATGAGTTGATGATTGAATTTAGGAATCAATAATTTCATTCATTTCACACCAAATTTCTTTTGTTAATTTTTTATTTCTTTTCATTAGTAAATTTGTATTTCTTTAATTAAAGTGGTTTCCCTCTTGTACTATGTTGAATGAAATGGATTAATTGGTTTTTTTCAGACTAAGTGTTTGCCAAATTTCCTTACTAAGCTTCATAAGTGAATTATTGGTTTTAAAGAATGAATTGTGTGGAAAATGTGTTTTTGGTTGGTAAAAAATAATTACTTAAATGGGGTTCCAAATGGTTTGGATTTGAGCATGGTTGGTAATTGATTATTTAGAAATGGTTTTGTATGTGAATGTCATGTGAGGCCCATATGGAATTTTTATAAAACTATTTTTCAAGAAAACACTCATTAGATGGTCCACTTGACTTGATTTTTTTATATTGTGGGAGGTCCATAGCGTAGAACTCTATTAAGATCAAATAGTTGAAAGGAAAGGGACATGTTCCTTGGTGTGGCTCTGGGGTGACATTGTTTTTTGTGCTAATAGACAGTGTTGATTGTGTGTGATGAAAATGAATGTGATTGGATGTTTCGTTGGCTCACCTCCGTTAATTCCTAACATTAGAACCTAGCATATGGGGTGAATTTTTTGTGAATGATTCCTAAAATTGTATAGATTATGCACTGGATAGTTTCCCATACCTTGGGTGATATTTTTTTATTTTAATGGGATTGGGCCCCTCGGTTAGGCTAGATTGTAAACTCATCCCGCAAGATAAAATTATAAAGGGAAATAATGGAAATACTGCACTAAAATGGTGTTAACTTTCTTCACATGAGAATAGATCACAAAAAGGATCATTGATTACCTCTCCCAAAAGACATTCATCTACCAAAAGGAGGTCGCGAAAAAACAAAATCAAAAAAAAAACAAATTAGACCTTGTTATACCTAAGGGGGAATATTGTCCTTCAAATGCCAAGAAGAATGGTAGGAAAAAGGATACGATCCTGGATGAAACTGTTAAAATTCGAGAAGAGTGCACCTATGATTAAGGAAATATTAAAATACATCATAAAAGAGAATATAGGAATTGATAATTGATGATGGAAAATTAAAAACACTAAATAATGGTCTACGAGTTTCCTAGGGTCGATGGTGAGTCACTACAATAGTAGGATTTGATAACGTGAGAAGCATGAAAAAACTCATAAAACATTATAGCAGTGGGGAATTACATGGAGTATATTCCCCTTTCATGTCGTGTAATGACTTGAAGGTAAATCTCACCAAAAAATGTCGGTTTTTAATTTTTTTTTATTTTTTAGACCCTAAAACATTAAACTCCATGAAGTGACCAAGAACTTCCATGAAACAAAACGTCATGATGTGTAACCTACTTACATGACGGGTACGCCTTAAAATTTCTTTTTTGAACCCCAAATATCCTAAAAAACTCTCAAAACTTCTACTAATAATCTCCCAAAACTAAATACCAATAATGTAATAGACTAAGAGGGAACATAATTTTTACATCAGTTATGCCTCAAATAATTCTCATACTCAGGACTCTAAAACAAATCCTAGATGGAAAAAGGCGTCTGAATAACCATGCTATAAGATACCTCTATAGCATCTCACCACTCCTAATGCACTACCACTAGCCAAAGACTCCAACCCAATCTAAAAAAAATCATAATTCCACACAACTAACATGTATCCATCTCAACCTCTGCACAGTCGAATCCTGAAATCGCTATAGTCAAAGAGTTTCACTATCTAAACCACATGAATTAGGGAATTCCATCTTCAATGTCAAGATACTATTTGCTCTAGGAATCATGGACTCACCCTCACTTTTTTAACCACATCACATTTAATACATTGCGATTAGTAATATGGTCCTCCCATTTTCACATGTCAAGGATTTATCCGACATTATACCATAGGCATCCCAACCCAAGGAAAAATGGCTCATTCATAAAACAAGGTTCAAAAAACAAATCTCAAGGAAAAATATAGTAAACCAAAACACAAAAAAACTATGGGTATTATGCACGCAACTATGTTTTTCTCTCCCACATACTATCTTCTAGGCCACCATGCCTCCACAACACAAAAAACAAGGGATTGGTCCATCCGCAACAACAACATATCTTAATGATCATGGATGTCTACAGGATACTCCACGAATGTTGCATATTCCTTGATATCCAACAAAACTGAAACCGTTCAATAAAACTGGGTGAAAAATTAATCCCTCTACCAAACCATCATGTCCCATGTCCATGGGAAACCTTCAAGAACACATATCCTTAATTTCAAACTCCAACATCCTCGTCCTGGGATTGGAATAAGAATTCATCAGGTCATTCGCTGCTTTCAACCTCTCACGAATGAGATCAACCTTCTCTTCCATGTTAGGCACTACCTTGGGACTGAGAACGGCTATCTCTCAAACCTCTCAATATCACAATAGTGAACAACAGGGTCTACCATGTAATGATTAAAATTTATCAATTCCATTATAAGAGTGATGGATATTTTTATAATAAAACTCTTCCAAGAGAAGGTGTCGTAACCAAGATTCCCCAAGGACTTAAATGCATTCCCGTAACATATCATACAGTGTCTGGATGCTCCATTCCATCTACCCATCTATCTGAGGGTGGAAGATAGTGCAATGGAATAACTGGGCTCCAAAAGAATTTCTCAATACCCTCCAGACATGAAAGGAAAATTTTGTGCCTTGATCTAAGACAATGGATCTTGGAACTCAATGTAGCCACTCCACCGCAACCACATACCTCTTAGGAAAGGCTTCCACTATGCCTAACTCCTCGATCACTAATAATTAATCTGATTTCATCAACTGATCCTCTACTAACTAGATAACATTGAAGCCTCTCGGACATATTTGTAACCCAGTGAGAAAATACATTGATATGAAATCACACTTTCACTTACGAACACACAAGTGTTGAAAAACCCAAAAAGAACATGGTTTCTGACCTTTACCCACTAAAAACCAAGAATATTTCAACAAACTACACTACATTCCTCTAGATCATAGGCCACCAAAACTTTATCATCAATCCATGGTTTATATCATAAATTCCAGGGTGTACCATAAAAGGTATGTTATGTTACTCATGATAGACTCCCTCATGAATTTACAGTGGAACAAACAACCTTCCACAAAACCACATCTAATTCTGAATATCCTTGGACCATCCCCCGAGATCGTCACTATGGCTGGCATGATCATGAAACACATCTACCTTTGAGTCTCTGAACATAGAATTTTCCACCTACTGCATTAGAGAATATTGAACTATCATATAAAAAACATCCTCTACCACCATCCATTCATGCATCTATGATCTGGGTTCCTAACTCTTCTGTTACATTCCATTTAACCATTGACTCCCAAAAAATCACATTATGTGAAATTCAGCTCAAAGAATCAGACACAAAATTCCACATCCCCAAGGTGTAAGAATTATCAAAATCGTAGTCTTGAAAAAACTCCATCCTCCTCTTCTATCGAATGTTCAGGTCTCTCTAGGAAGATATATACCTCAAACATATGTGATCCATGAAGACCACAATGAATTCCCCAATGAGAAAATTTCACCACAACTTTTGCACAAACATGATCGATGCTAGCTCTAGATCGTGGGTGGTATAGTTACGTTTATGGATAATTAAATTCCTAGACCAATAAGAGATTAATACCTGGTGTGGAATAAAAATTCATCCAAGGCTCATATGGGAAGAATCACATAACACCTCAAACATCACCCCTTCCATGAAAAATCGAAGCATGAGATCACTAACAAAAATCCACTTAGGTAACCAAACACTACCTGGAAATGATTACCCTATACGAAATCATGGTCACACCTAATCATATCCATAAACGGGTCGACAACTTGAGAGAAATTAGGTACCAACCCTTGATAATAGCCTACTAGACAAATAAAAATTCGAAAATCTTCCACATTCTTAGGTTCTTCCCAAAAAACAATTCTTTCAACCTTAATCATGTCTACTTCCACACAATACAGAGGCAAAACAACCCATAGGAAACACACCTCTCATGTCTATAACATACACTTGGAGTTTTTTTCATAGACCTAGTGGCATTAAAGTACATGCAAGATGGTTCTGAGATTCTCGACATTGTCCTCCACTAACATTGAGTATATCAAGGCCTTTTCGATAAACACACTGAAGAGCCAATTAATGAATTCATATGATAGAGAGTTTATACGTCTAATGAACATTGATTATGCACTCACAGCATTGAATGGAATGACCACAAATGAAATGATCCCATACCTACATCTGAAGTATGTCTTCAGGATGTCTCCATCTCTCACCATTAACTTTTGATATCCAAACCATAGATCGATTAGGGAAAACAAACTATACCATTATAGTTGTTCATGAATATCATCTATTATTCTAAGAGGGTAATAGTTTTTAATTATCACTTGATTCAACCCCTTTTAGTCTATACACAACCTTAGACCACCATCTTCTTTCATGGTGAACAACACTGGATCATCCCACGAGAACACACCGGGCTTGAAAAATCCCTACTACATCATATGTTCTATCTGAATCACGAAATCTAGAACTCAGAATGTATTATCTGAAATGAAGTTGTTGAAATCAGATACGCACTGGTCTTTATGTCTATCCCAAACTCAATATCATGTCAAGGGGGTAACATCAAAAAAACCTTTGGAAAAAATACATAACTCCCTAAATACTCTTGGAACCTCTATCATTTGAGAAGCCACTGATTCCACTAAACACTCATCCAATAGATATAAGAGGGGATACACACATTAACTACCCAGTTGACAACCTCACTCACAAATGAAATCCACATTCTAACCATAGACATCTAAAAGAATGTATGTCCTCCATAATCAGTCGATAATAGAAAAAAAAATAAAACCCATCTATGCCAAGGATGACATTGTATGGCTGTGTCTGTAGTAAAAAAATATATGCATGGGAATGATGTAGTCCCATCATCCTTCTATATCCCCAACACACATCAAGAATGTTGGTATGGCCTATGACCGGCATACGAAACACTAGGGGAATGGGAAGCCTCTCTTTATCTATTCCCAAAACATGGTCTAGAATTGGTAAAAAAAATTATTATGAGGGTCCCGAATCAAACAAATAAAAACATGATAATTGAAAAAACTGACCATACCATTGATGATCTCTTTCCTAGCTAGAACTACCGATTCTTCTACATGAAACTGACCACACCCATCTCCTATACCAACCTAGTAATGACCACCTCCATAGTCTTGCTCAGGTTGTGGTCTCTAGACCCAAGGAACAACTTATGGTTGGCCTCTACTTTCTCTATCTCCCCACGAAGGAGCACAATCCTGGTTCCACGACTACTGAAATAATTTGTCTAAAAATAGCTATTAAGGCTGGCACCGAACCTATCCAGCTCCACCATACTAATCCCAAACACAAGTAGAAACTAATTTAGAAGATATCATTAGACTCCATAGAAGAGACACATCATCCCCTAGTTTCATGGAAATTCATGGTAAATGTTGTCACCATAAGGCCGATAAGGAAGCTTCTGAGGTCAAATCACTTCCAATTGAAACCTCAAATGCTTTAGCACCAGAGGCCTTATTCTATTTACCATGCCTCTCAAAGAACTCTTCTAGTTTCCCCCTCGTGTAAGACTACCTCATGAGTTCATCCATTCAATAACCTCTAACTTCTTCTAAACAACCAAATATCTTGGAAACGTAATAGGAGTAACATTATACTATATTGAAGGATGAAACACCTCCTAAATACATCGTGCAAGATACTCCTTATCTATAAAGAGATCTACTGAAAAATGAAGGATACATTTTTACTTGATCCCAGATTCCCCACTGACATGATTTCAAATTAAAAGGAGAGTAACATCTATCACTTCTCAGTACACATGGTTGATGAAAGGAATTCTTATTAAAAATATTTCTAAAAATCGGCCCAAAAAATTTATTCATCGTTCCTCTACCCTAGGTATAGTATCCAACATTAACATACAACTCCTTGAATCTCACTAATTTCCCAATGATACCAATACTCTATCGAGCCCCAGATCAAACATAAGGTGGTATCAATATCCTAGAGCAATATCTACATCTCCAAGTATGTAACACAACACTCATACATCCCAAAATCCTTCATATTGAAGGAAAACAATGTTCTCTACCACTAGTCATCCTCATCAAAATGATCAACACTATGTTGATCAACCTGATCAGCAAACTGAGGCTCAACTGCCTAAGGCACACGTAGACGACGACTAGGAGACATAGCAGAAATGTAAATAATGATTTCCTAATCCCAAGTATAATGTAATTTTACACACGATTCATTTTAAATTATTTAACTAAATTTTTCAATTTTTTTATTCATTTCCATATTCTTTAGACATGGCAATTAAAAAAAATAAAACATGTCATTATGATTCATGAAACATTCCTAGCATACCTTCCCTGAAAACGGTGTTGCTACACATGGTCGTTCGGTGGGCTCAGAGTCCTTGCATCAGATCACCGGGGGCCCTAAAATCTCATTTCCTAACAAGTCTTCCCTAGCCTATGTAATGACTGAAGATCACCTAACACTTTTTCCTTTCCAACCCATGAAATCCAAAATTTTCATAACACCATACTTCATCGTATATCTCAACCATCAGCTATGATGCCTTCCTATCATGACACCCACTCTCTAGAGATTTCCCTTCTAGGATATAAATAAATAAAGGGATATAAACCCCCCCCCCCCATAGTCTTTCATATAGTTTTCCCTAAGGAGGATAATACCACCAAGGGTATAAAAATCTCATAAAATGAGAGGTATTTCCCTATTTAAAGAAACCATATCATAAGATATGATAATGCATCCCCAAAATAACTCCATGATATATATATAATAGAAATTTGAAAATCATCCCACATGCATGCATAAAATATAAGTATTAAAAAAAATCAAAACTCCAATATAAAAATACCCAAAAGTAATGCTAAGAACCAGCACAAAAAATTACAAGATACGAGAAATTAGGGTCCATCACTGTCACTAAAATATTCTTAGAAACCTTAAAACTGTTTTATATACTTAGGGTGAGTATAAAAGAATACTTAGTAGGAAACCCATTTATTCTGGTGCACATGTGATATAAGAATAGTAATTCTCATGTGAGAAAATAGTAGAATCAACCAACAAATAACAAGTATACTAACCATCCCAACCTCACCAAGGAACGCTCACCAAATAACAGAAGTCATGTAATTTAATATAATGAACATCAATTATAGGGTACCCCACACCACTCCTAAGTAATTAGTTAGTCATACCCTAATAGAAAACACCATCATTCTCTCCCCTCTACTTAATGTACCACATCACTACATGCCCATACAGAAATGGATCTTAGAAAATACACCCCTCCCATTCAAAACATGGACAAAAGCCATAGGACATCCCACCCCTATACACCTAGGACACAAAATACATCATATCCCACTCACGACACCTAGGCCACACCACAACACATCATACAAAAAAACACTTCAGCCACAAACCCCATCATATTCCACACATAGAAAGAGGGGGAATAACACCACATCTCAACTTGAAGAAACCTAGGAACACAAAAAACAACTCATCTTGAAGACACAAGGGAAAGAATTACACATCTCATCCTGAAGACACATGAGAAAGAAAAAATAACCAATACACACCTAAGCCTCCCAAACCACATCCTAACTAATGAATCTTGAGAAATCACTATCTAGAAGAGGGATCTGGGATGAGTGGATGGACAATCATCCATACTCCAATCAAGATTTTTGTGAAAGACACCCTCCCACATTGCGATGGTGGTGTTCAACACATAGTTCTAAATTACATTAGGGTGCATATTGAAATCACATAAAATATAAAAATTTATATATATATTATAAAATAAAATAAATCCCAACCTCTGGGTTCATAACAAATTCACTAACCAAATCCTCAGATACCCATGTTACTGCCACTTCCAAATTCACTACACCACACAACATGTCACAAAACACTATCACATTTTTATCCAATTCCATTTAACCACTTCCAATCATTATTAAACAATTAATTTATCCTTAACATCACTGACTGGGAAAATACCAAGCACATAACACAATATTAATCACAAGAAATGTCATATCATAAGGTGAAGAGAACTAATATAAATGTTAATGAGGCTTCACATTTCATCTCTATTTAACACATATTAATGATATATTGATCTTTAGATTCAGGGTAAGATTTATGCATGCAACACATGGAGAAACATTAGAAGTATCATCTATATGAACCAATAGTATCATTCTGAAAACCCATCCCTCTCAAGTCGCATATCAAAAAAACTAAAATCCAACTCACAACCCCATCTAGAAACACATCACACCACAACCATCTTCACAACCTCACTGCACTACACACATCATATTTCTAAAAACAATCAATCTATCAACCTGATATTCTATATTTGGTTACATTTTTGTATCATACTTATGTTCATATATAACACCGCCCAAGACAACCCATAACAAACAACCATGCTCCAGATGTACCACATCACAAACCAGAGAAAACTCATACATCACAACACCCTGTGTACCCATGAATAACACAAATAATATTTTAATAATGCCTCTTCTATTTAATTACTCTTATTAAATAAGGGGTTATAATGGAAACTATAAGATCATGGGAACCCATTCAGTAGATGAAGATATGTGAATTACTAGTTTTTTTATATATTTTTATAAACAAAAATGTAAAAAGGCGTTCCATAATTTATCTAATCCACAAACAATGGCCCCAATTGACTACATTATTTTGTTTGTCGTTTTCCCATACAAACCATAATATTGCAATAAGGACATGGATTTAATGACATTTAAATCAAACCCCACTTCCCATTTAAATTTTACATAGATGATTATTATCTTTGTTTAATTTAGAACAAAAAATATATATTTATTTAGACCAAAGTAAACCCATCCCTCCTGATACACACTTGAGGAGAAATTGTGGAAACCCTACATCAAATGTTTTTCAACATTCTTCAAACAAGAATGAATTACATAATGTATCTCTAATTACCTCTCCTACATGATCTGCATCCACCTGAAGATTTTTCAGCCCCACCGAACCAACAATATCCAATGAGAACCACATTAGAACCAAGGGAGAACATCCTCTATAACATGGAAATAAGAATTGGAGGAAAAAGGAGACCAATTAGAAGAATGTTATAAAAAAGGGAATGAATGCTCATTATATCAAAGAAAAATCACTACAGATCAAAGGATTGAAGTTAGGAATCGATCCATGATGATGGAATCCATAAAAAAACAGAATAGCGGTTATCGTGATTTCCTAGGGGAGAGGGTGATTCACTACATCCATAGGGTTGTTAACCTGAGAAAATTGGAAAAATTATTAAATCATTATAGCAGCAAGGGATAACATGATGTATATTATCTTTTCATGCCATGTAATGACTTGAGCTTAACTTCCAATGAAAAAATCCATCCCACGTTGATTTATTTTATTTTATTTAACCATAATAAATTACATTCCATGATCAACCTAGGAAAATCCATGAAATCAAACATCATGTAATGTTACCTACTAATAATTCGTGTAAACCATACACCTACATTACTGCCCCCCTCCAACTCCTATAAAACTTCTCTAAACCTCCTCTCAACATATCCAATAATCAAAAAGTGTTAATTTAAGGAACACAGTGAACACATACCATTACAATAACAATTTAATTTTTTAATATGTGAATCATGTTTTCATTGAAAATGCATCCTCTCATTTATATGTTTTTAATTTTTTTCCACGTTTTTTATCATTCCTAAATTTTTAAGAAAATGTTTCATTTATTATTAGAAAAATTAAAAAATTTATTAGGGTATTTAAAAACTATTTATTGAAAATTTGGAAGATTATCAATATTCATTATAAAAGTTCTAAAAATCTAAATGAATAGTTTATAATAAAATTTCAGAATTTTATAACATAGAATATATTATCTATACTACCTCCCAATTTTAAATCAATAACGTTATAATTTCTTCATATTTTTTTGTTACATTAAAAATCTAAATTAGGTCACTAATATTCTTTAATAATTCAATTTCTTTCTCTATATACACCTTTTTTATATGAATTATTATGAGTTTTATTTATTGTTGAATTTTTTGCCATGTTTTGATTTTTATTACATGAAATCGTATACTCAATTATTAAATAAAAACTCCTTATATATTTCATATTCCTCATTATCATATAAACTATCTTATTATTAATAAGAGGATTAATTATAATATATTTCTTGTTCATGAAATATTTATTGACATCATCTTAATATTTTTTTCTTATCCCATTCAATTTAAACATCACAAGATGATGCTTCATCATTTGATAGTAAATTACACTTCATTAGGGAAGGGAGATTCCTCATTCCATTATAAAAAATCTTTCACTATGACTACTGGGAAAGTTTCTTTTTATAAAATTTGATATTAGGGTTTAATAAGTATCATTATCAATGTAATTATCCTTATAAATGTTTGGATAAAATGAGAATCCTTCTTAACATTAAAATATTTTATAGAAACCATACACTTATATTTACCTTTTCACTATTTATGACTATAACAAAATGACACTAATACAATGAACTTTATATAATACATAAAAACATCATTTTCTTGAAAATATGATTTCATTTATTTTTTTATTTTATGAATTTGGAGGGATTTAATTCAACCTACATATTTAATTTATATCTTTTCAATAAGATTAGGACTCTTATCATCTTATAAATAATTATGATTACACTAATTTTATCATCTTTAAACATATCCAATACTTGAACCTAATGAGCATAATATTATAAATAAATCTTATTTATTAGGATTCTCTTTCATTGTATTTCCTTTGAATAATTTTTTTTGTTTGTCTGCATCCTCTAACAGATATAAAAATTTTATAGAACTATATAAAAAATATTAGACACTTATTAATAATTATCCATATTTTTCCAAATATTAACAATGAAAATTTAATTCATTGAATGTCATTTCCTTTTCCCCCTCACTAATATCATATAATTTGTTACATATGGAATTCAATGATTTTTATATAACCATCGTGTTAGTTTCTTTAGAGAGTGGGATCAAGGACATTACCATATCATTAATCACCTTAAATATTTTTTCAATCTAATAATGTAAATTTTTAGGATTTTGGAAATTACATCACTTATTTTTACTATGATGAATATACAATCTTAATGGTAGAATGCATCTTTACAGCCTGATTTTAATTATATGAAATATTTTTTCCAACATGGGTAGAAAATTTTTACACAATACATTGTGTCATTGATATAATCTTAAAATAAAATGATATGTATAATAGAGAACAATCATATGTTTTTTATGAGTGTTTATTGAATATGATACTCATTAATGTTTCTATATGTGAGAAATAAATCACATATGAATAATTTTTTCCTAGTTCATCATGTATGAGCCAAAAAAATACATTACATATTGTATTTCACATTATACATAAGATATTTCAAACAAGTATGGAGTGATAACAATATACATCACGGTGACTATGACCTTAGGATCGTAAATTACAAATACAAATAAAATAGATGTAGTAATAATAAATAAACATATCACATGACAAGTAATAATGTTAATAATATCATTTATGAAATCAAAATGATCTCATGATAGTCATACATAAATGTTTAAATGATGATTCACATAGGAAGTAGAATAATTCATTTAATATAAAAAATAAGAAAATAATAATGGAAGTCGTGACACCAAAAAGTAATATAGTGTATCATGGATTATCCCCACTACTTTCCTTTCTAAAAACACTCAAAAATCTTACATAGAGGCGTTCCTATTACACGGATCTCGTAAAAAATTTATTTTACATTAATTATGGATCTTATATAGTGTTCGAGTTTAAAAAACTCAAAGGACACCATAAATGGCCTCCTAGAATAAGCATATAAGTAAATGAGATTGAAGTAACGGTAAATAAAATAATAAATGTTTGAAAAATAGGCACACCACTTTGGTTATAATGTGGTAAATTATGCCAAATGAATCTTAAATACATGTGATATCATCAACATTAAAAGGTAATGTTTTTTCTATACCAGGAATAATCAATAAATCATAATATAAATAATTTTGAAGCAAATTACATTTAAAACATCAACTATGGGACAATCCATCCAACAACAATGTGTAAGATCACATGGATAATTATCATATACCCATATCAATATATGAAAAATAATTATAAACGACGTCAAGTTTCCATCCTTTTATATATACTGAATAATTCCATAATGATAGGTACAGTCCCATCACTAACGTCACTTTAATAGAAATAATATTTGAGCATTTGATATTGTGGCTATACTCCAATATAATTCAAATCAATCCATCATATAGAGAATGATCCCAGGGGTAATCTATAAATAAACTCAAAATATATTCAATGGTTTAATACAAATGATTATGTATTAGTTATAAATTATTCACCAAATGGATATTTCACAACGAACACATTTTTATTTCATTTAAATTATACAATACATATTTATACAAAAGGAAACTATGTAAATAAAATTTTAAAATAATACAGACTAATTACCATAAAACATGTAACAATGTGTCTCAAATCTCAAACATCAATGGATCGTAAGAAAAAGTGAATAATACCAATAAATGATATGTTATTTATAACAAGAATAATATAAACATAGGAATTGATATGTTGTGAGAACATAGAAAATGATATTATTTGTTTTATATGTTTTTATATATGTAAAAATATGATTGTTGGTCGATATGTCCATTTGTCAACATTTCTACTGAGATACATTACCATTGTTCAAAATTGAAATTTTTCAATATGACAATTGGTCAATATGAATTTTTTATAACATAATAATTTGATCTTTAGTTATTCAGAGCTATCCTTTAAGAATTTTCTATATTTAGGTTAAGGATGATAGTTAATTATTAAAAAAATTATGGATTGTAGATTTTACAGGAATGAAAATTCCTAATTATTTTCATTTAATAGATAATGGGATGGAGTTAGTGACTTTAATATTCCCTTCTGATAAATCCCAACTTGAGCTTTAATAAATGAGGTTGGAGTTCAATTATTTGTATAAGAAGATCATGTTAATAAATATCACAAATTGGTCAATGTTGTACAAACCACCCCATGAATGTACAAACATTTCACCCCATTTTTTAATAGACTACAACGGTGTAACTAATAGTTATTTATATAAGGGAAATACTTTATTATAATTAATTTTGAAATTAAATGGTGTTTATAATGATATTATAGTTATGATGAATGTATAAACCTGAAATAAAATAATATATATACATAATTAAAAATTTACTTTAATAAAATTATTTACATATTTGGAATAATTATGTATAAATTATCTAAGGGGTGAAATATTTTGTTTTTTACGGTAAAAATATAAAATTTCTTTACAAATTGGTAAAATATTATAAAATATGGTATGTATATATATACAATTATTTTCATTTCTAACTAAATTCCAAATAGGTTGTGATTTTGGACAATTTTTAAACTAATATTTGATTTGCAGAACTATGGGGGTTAAATTAGCACTATGTAGTGTAGTGGATCATATATAATAGTAGAGAAATAATATAATCAATAATTTATTACATGAAATCCCACTCACTGCACATATAAATACATAGAAAATTAAATCATTAATGAAAACCAATTTGAATTTAACAGTTAATATCTCTTTAATGGAGTCTCTCTAATAACCCAATATTCATTTGTGATGGCTTTGGTATGATCTATGATTGATTAAATGATAAGGTTTTCACGAGTGATAAGGGAACTTAATTCTCCCTCATCATTCCCTATTTGAATTTATCCATTTGAAATATCATTAAAAATAAGTTTTTATGCATCCTTTATTATGTATCCATGTTATTATCTCCCCCATTGAACTGTTATCAATTTCATTATAGACAAACCCATTAATTTATACTCATTTATTAAGCTGTTATTATGTTAAAATATGGATTCTATTCAATCACATTCTACAATTCATATAAAAATCATTTAAAATTATTTTTTTATTTTAAAAATAGTTACCCTATTAATATATTTATCATAGAGTATGTTCCATCCATAAGATATCTCATATTGGTGTGTACAATGTTTTCAAAAAAAATCCCCAATTCCTAAGAATGTTTAATGATTAAACATCTGTGTAAAGATAAAACATACAAGAAATCTTGTAAAATTATATTTGTCTAATTTCAAAATAAATTAAATCTATTTTTAATATGAGTATGTTGTTTTACTTATATGATGGATTATTCTAGATTTAATAATCTATAAGGGAACCAATTGGGTATTAACTCAGTCGTCACATGGTGCACAAAAGGGGATCGACTTACTTCTAACAAGGACCGAAAATCCAAATTGGTATAGTTTGGATTGTTATCCTAACATATAAGTACAAAAATGAAATATTTGTTTAGTGTATCAGTATATAAGTGCATATTTGGTCTCCTACTATTGAAAATAAAAATATAATTGATAACTATAATCTTAGTAACTACCAATTACACAAAATTCAAAACCAATCAGTTGTTGTGGGTACTATTTGAAAACTATGAATCCTAAAAATATTCCAAAATATTTCATGGAAACTCACTATGATAGCCTCATTAATTTATTTTTTTAGAATCTATAAATGATTCAAATAGTTTATTATAATATAATATTCACTTAGATATTATTGGAATTAGTTCTATGATGTTTTTACATGAACATAAGCCCATGTCTATCCAATAATCATTCACTATGTGATGGAATGAATTCAAAATTTATGTCATGGGTGGGGCAATGAATTATATAGCCCCTTAATACAATATTAGCTATCATGAGACACCAAATATTGGGTAGTGGGAGTATCATTACCATATAATAATGTTGTATCAGAAAAAATGCTCAACAATATGTTATTAATGTTTGTGGTTATTCATTCATATCATTACCATTATCAAGAGATCCATGTTAAGGAAAATTTCATGATAATCCACTGATTATGTTATTATTATTATGATAAATGGTTAATTCTTCATGATTTATATCCTATACCATTATTATTATTTATTATTTTCAATTGTATGATTTCACATAATGATATTTTGATATCATACTTTGTTTTTGTTTCTTATTTCCCTAGGTAATGATGTGGAATATTTTTTATGACCAAATCTAATGACATTTTTGTACTAAAATTTTGGAAATTTAGTATTTTAGTTATATATTTTTTGAACATATTTACTTCAACACTATTGAACCTTGATCCCTATGAAATAAATCACATGTACTCTATTTGAAATAGAAGAAATAACCCACTATAATTGGGGAAAATTTTTTGATCATTATTATTAGTATCAAATCTATGTTTATTAGAATCATTACGTATTATATAAAAGATAATTATGTTATATTATGTTTATTTTACAAGTAGAAATATTCTAGTAATTTTTATATAACTTATCTTATAGTTTCTCATTTTAGAAATTGATACATTTGACATATTAAAGGTTCAATAACTATTCTATATATTTATTTTTTAAATAATATAAAAAACAATGTAATAATAAAAAATTACTAAAAAAGGGAATTATGATAACTTTTTAAATAATAATGATGAAAACCCTAATGTTGGTAAAATGAGAATTATGGATATTCGTGAAAAATTGACATTGGTTATGAAAAATAACCTCCCCCACATGGAGAGAAATGTTTTCCATTCACCATGAACAACCAAATTTAATTATTTCATGTATAATAAACCCCAAAATTTTATAACAACTAATAATGAATTAGATGAAAAATAATTTATTTTGTATATAGAGAAAGTAATTTTGGAATTTGGTTTCCCTATGAGGGAAAATTTTATTACATTTGTGTCTCATTTAAGAGGATACATTGACCATTGGTTGTCCTGAATTGAAAATACTATGGAATCAGATGATTATGATTTCATGGAATTTGATGCATTCAATTTGATTTTGTGGAAAAATATTATCCCATATAGAAACATAAGGAGATGGAAAGAAAATTTGGGAAATTGAGACAAAATATTTACCACCTGATGGTTCAGTATAGGGTAATTTTTTCAAGGTTTTAATAGTCTGTTATGGATTATATAACTAAAAAATGGAACATTGATCAATTTTTTATTGTTTGTAGATTATTCTTCAAATACCCTTAATATCTCAATTATTATTAACATACAAGGATATTTTTAAAAGTTATTAAAATACTAAAAAATAGTTTTCCTACTATTTTTATTATTATAAGAAACCTATGAAAAATAGGGAAACTGGTTGTCATATTGAATTAGTTGATGTGAAGTAAAATTAATAGAGAGGGTATAGATCCCTATATTTTGATAATGTGGGAAACAAATCCAAGTGTATGTTTAACTTATTGGTTGTACACATTATATATGTATAGAATAGTTAGAAGGCTCAGGAGTTCAAAGGAATGAGGTAAGAAGCTAAGGAACAATGCTTGAGAAATATGTATATAATAAATTTCTCTATTAAATTCACTAATGCAAATTTGAATCCTATAAATAACTGAAATTTGGTTCAATGTAATACCATATCAATAATAATAGGTAAATTCAAATAACAAAAAAATGTGATGTCAGGTACAGTTATTAAAAATTAAAATATATAAAATGAATTGTTTGATTCTTGATGTAAAAATTATATTATATCCTTCTTATTATTGAATAATATTCAATCACACCTATCTATAGTAATAAATTATTTATATTTATGAACATTGAGATAAATATTTATTCAAAAAAAGGTGCACATGAAAATTTAAATTTCTATCCACATGTGTAGTCTAGATTAAAATACAATTATCATATCTATGGTGGACTTGTTGTTGCCTTTGGGGATGATTGGACTTAAAATTAAATAAAATTATCTGGAGAAATTGGTTATAATTGGTTTTGAAAGTTGGGAATTAATTTTTCATTCAAGGATATAGGTCTTTAACTGAAACATTTAAATAACCACCCATAGAATTT
The DNA here is from genome assembly GCA_963277665.1 of Viscum album. Taxonomy (NCBI): domain Eukaryota; kingdom Viridiplantae; phylum Streptophyta; class Magnoliopsida; order Santalales; family Viscaceae; genus Viscum; species Viscum album. The sequence goes on along the minus strand of OY728131.1, from coordinate 1,218,162,051 downwards.
TATCTTAATGATGTTCTACAAAAATAAATTAATTAAATCAAATATATAGCAGGTATGTATTTTTTGATAATATAATAAGTATATGTTTTGAGAGAATATATTTTTATTAAAATAATTACATTGATTACACTCTTATTATGAAGTTTAATTTTTTAGTGATATTATCTCTACTGAAAACATGATATCTAGTCCAATTAATAATATAAATTTCGTATATTTAATTGAGATGGATAAGAAATTAGAAAATTTATTTGATAAAGGGTTAACTCATCCATGTAATTCACTAGGGGAGAACCTATGTTATTTTTGAAGATTTTTTATTTTTCAATTATAATATTCAACTATTATAAGGAAATCAATGGAATTGTTCTATATATAAAATACTAGGTAACACATTTTGTCAAATTCTTTCACCATCTTTTAGGGGATCAAATATTATAAATGATTAATCATTATTTTAGATATCATTATTGAAATGTTAAAAATTATTATATTCTTATTATACCCATTTTTGTGGTTTTTGGACATTACGAGTTCTCATTAATTTTTTTTATTAAAAATTATCATTATGTTTTTATGGATTTTATTATCATAGTATTTTTTGAATGTCAATATATATTTTTAGAGGTTCTTATTGATGAAATATTTATATAGTCTATGATTTATGTGGATCACGATACTCATTTTTTATATTTTTATCCATGTGTTCTGGAAAACATATCTAAATGGGAAATTTAGTAAAGGGGAATATTTTTAAGGACTTATTTTCGATAGTAATATTATTTTTAATGATTTTATATCTATAGATCCATAGAAATTTAGGCAATATTGTAATTCCCAACACCACTTATATAAGTATAATAAACTGTTTTCTTAGCATAGAAGGATTGTATTAGGGTTTTATTGAAAAAATCAATCTATTAGCTAATACATAAAATAAGTGTACATGTAATGGGGTTAAGTTAACATGAAAAATTAATGTGATTATTTTTTTGAGGAATTAAGTATGTAATTAATGAATGAGCCTCTTACGACTCCTCCATATTGTAAAGAAGGATTATTTTATTTCTAGTGATGTATCAAGAAAACATATTTTAATTATATGAATTGAAAATGATATAGTTCTAGTATATTCACCATGATAGTTTAAATCATATGATATTAATTATGACAGTCATGATTTAGAACTGGTGACAATAATATTTTATTTGGATATATGGATACATTACCTTTATACAAGAAGATGTAATATATAAACATACCACAAGAGTATGAAATACATCATTACTCAGAAATACATTAATATGAGGTAGAGTTGATGGTTATAAGTAATTTTGGATTTTGACAATTCTTCTATTATCATCAAGGGAATGTGAAAATGGTGGAAGATTCTTTGAGTATGAAAGGACTTGATGTGTTATTTACAATGAATATAAAGAGTGATATGATTATCATAATCCTATTAATGATTAACAGGGTTATTTTAATTCAGGGGGAAATATTTTTTTTGTAATTCAAGAAATTGACCAAATATATTAAATATGTTGGATTAAGAGAAATGAACATGGTAATAAATCCATACCATGTTATATTGAAGATCTTATAAATGAGAAGTTACTGTAGTTCAATATTTGTAACAGAAATGAATGATTATTTTCTAAGAAGTTATGTGTTCCATTAGTTATTAAGTTGAAGAAATATATACATGATTATGCATATAGTTAAATATTATTAATAAATCATAATTTTATAAGATGCTTAGTGATATCCGAGAACAATTCTAATGGGAAAAAATGAAAAGTGAAATTCGAGATTATACAATATGATGAATAGTATGATAATAGATGTAGTATGAGAGATAAACTCCCAAAGGGTAATGTACCCTCTTCCTTTACAAGAAATAAATAGGGATGATATTAAAATGTATTTTATCACTGGAAATTGTATGTAATATAAGGGTAATGAAGGTATATGGGTCATTACTTATTTTTTCAAAAAGTAAACATTTTATAAAAATTCTTGAAACAATTTCATAAAAAATGATTATATATATATATATATGAATTCTTGATATTTCAAGGAACAAGACTTTGAATAGTCTTAGATCTTGACCAAAGGTTTACATAATTTTTTAGGAGTCTTTAAATGACTTGAATTATTTTCCCTAGTTTTAACATTACATATCACTGTCATACATATAGGATGTCTGAATGGACTATTTAGAAATTAGGATAAATATGACGGTTAGGCTCTATAGACCACCAAATATATTAGTATCATTACATTTCTCTTTTAGAGTTATCATACTGAAATAATGACAACTATAACATTAATATGACACCATATGAAACATTTTATTGAATGATTTGTCGATCTCTAAGGTGTTGGGATGATGTTGGGGAATGGAAGTTTTTTAATCTATAACTTTTTTATGATAATAATGAGATGGTAAAATATATTCAGAGTAATGTCACATAAGACAAAAGTAGACTATAAATCTATGATAATAATCCAAGAGAGGGTAATAAATTCTACATAGGGGGCTATATCTTCTTGATGATATCCCCATATAAATAGATTGTTACGAGTGTGGAAAATCATTTGGTTATGCCTCTAAACATATCCCATTTTCCTAATATATTCTATATATCAATTATGAATAATCATATTCACATTCAAAAATATGTTATAAATTTTTACATGTTCATTATGATGTATTAGTATCATATGATTAAGTGATGAATTATATTATCGATATAAGTGTATAAGTGGTACAAAATCAAAAAAAATCGAAAAGTGAATGTTATCTAGGTGAATCATCTAATAAAAGACGAAACATGTGATCCATATAATTATACATGAATATATGATAATAATTTATTTTAAGATTGATTCATATTTTCATGGATTAATTTATTTGGTTTGTGTCTAAAATTCGATATTATTTTATAATAAATTATCCATTCCTTAAAATACTACTTCACCATGAACACATTTTTATTTCATTTTAATATAATAGCACATAATAATATAGAAAATAGTATGTAATTAAATTTATAACAAATAATAAAACCTGTACCAAAAATAATTTATCAATGTGTGTAAAATAATATATTCTGGTGGATTATATTTAGAAAATACTAAGAAGTACAATAGATAAATTCATATTAAGTAGAAAACAATAAACATTGGAATTTATTTGTTTTATGAATATATAAAATATTATTAATGGATTTCTATATTAGTGTATATATAAGGTTTAATATAACCATTGTTCAATATGACCATTAGATAATATGGACATTATTAAATATGACCATTTTTTAATAAGATCATCGGGCATCAGGACAATTAGTTATAACATGATTAAGAACTGATTACTGAGATTAGTGCATGTTATGTGAAATGATGATCGTTTAATATCATATAAGAGAAAAATTATGGGTTCTACCATTTTGAATATCTCAAATAATGTTCATTTATAAGATTTTTTGGAAGGAGTCGTAATCTTTTGGATTATCCCTTGACCAACACAAAGATGTGAATTGAAAAATGATGTTGGAATTAATATATCTATATGAGATATTCATCTTGTTCAGATAAAAATAAAGTTAATGTTTTCCAAACAACCCCATGAATTATAATCATTTGTACATAATACACTTATAGATAATTATGGTCTAACTAGAGGTTATGTGTGTCGGGATATGTTTTATTATAATTATATTATAAATTGAAGATGTTTTCTGGGATAGTTCTTTTTTAGGAATATTTCAACCTAATATAAAATGTAAAATATAGGTAACTATAGTATTAATTTTATAAAATGTTTTTTAAATTTTGAATATGGATGTTGAAAATAGGAATAGGGTATTTTCTTTTATTTTTTGGTAAAATGTATAAAATATGATAAAAATTTATAAAACACATTAAATACAACATAAAATATATTTATTCAGGACTATGTTATATCTTATTAATGACATTTCTAATTTTTTTAATCTAATATTATAGTGATGTGTAGAAATAGAAGAATCAATAATTTATTCAATGAAATTCTTATCATGACAACAATAAATATCCACTGTCACTTCTAATTATCCCACAAAAAATTCAAAGTTACATATTCATATATCTCTTGTAGTGTGTCTACTCGATCCATATGTTCATTATTGAAGTGTGGGTTTGGATCTAATTTTGATTCAAATATAATAAATTCAAAAGAGGTTAAGGTTTTAAATTTTATCACTTCATTTCTTATTTGAATTTAATCATTTGTAATCTAAATTAAATATTATTTTTATATTATTCCTTACTAATGAAAACATCTTAATATATCACCATTATACTATTATAAATTTTATAATACTCAAACCACTAACACTATACCCATTTCATAACATATTATTATACCAAAATGTGGATTCTTTTTGATATCTTTATACAATTCATATTAACACTTCCACTATTTTCCCTAGTTAATTAATATATTATTACCCCATTTCAATATTTATTACACAGCATGATCCTTAATTTATTGGGTATTAAATCAATATTCACTCGATGTATAAAGAAGAGGTCATACTACACAAATGGACTAAAACTCTAATGGAATATGCTCTGGATGATTACCTCTATATATATGAACTAAAATAAAGGATATATGTTTTAATACATTATATACAAACTATATTGGTGTCCTCTAATTCCAAATAAATATATATCATTGATGGAAAAAATATATATATGTACCTGTTTGATAAATTTCAAAAGAAATAACATTTTAGGGGCACATATTTAAACAATCTGAATCACTAATTATTCCTTATATGTGTTATGATAATTCATGAGGACAATATTATGAGTTTATTTACTAGGTAATTAGTATATTTTTCATATAATCTATTATTTTATAAGAATAACTAAGAAATTATTACATGTATTTCTATATTATTCGTTCGTAAAAAGTATTACGTGTATAGACTATTATATTTCACTATATAATGGAATAAAGTATAATTTTATGTGATGGGTTATTCAAATAAAATGAAAACCTTCAGTGCACTGGTTTATCTCATGATATAAATAGGATTTGGAAATGGGAGAATCATTATCATTTATGTGTAATGTTCTACCATGTGGTTGTGATGATATATTAATTTTTTTGGAAGTATTGATTCTAATAATTCCCATTATTATGTGATCTTTTTTAAAATATATTTCATTACTTTTCATAGAATATATTATGAATGAGAAAAAATATATTTACTTCTTTATGATGTATTTACTATGAAACTATTATTAAATGTATTTTTCTATAATAGGTTATTCCCCTCTAGGATCTTCAGCTCACCCATTAATTTTGTTTCATATTTACCCAGGTAATTAAGGGTAATACACCATATGATCAAATCTAATGAGAAAATTAAGGAATGAATAAAGTTATTAAAATGATGGAAATTCCAATATATTGTTTTTAATGGTTATGTAACATGTATCTTTAGGAATAATGATACAAAAAACATTATAATATAATATCTTGTAATATGTTAACTGAGTAATAAATAACCCCCAAGCTCTGGGAAACATAGTTTGGGATCTTTACCAAAGGTGATCACCCTATGCTAATATATGAGTATAATAATAGACTAGATACTCATACTATCCTGAATGGATGTAAGGCCTTATTTTTTATTTTATTATGGTTAATCCCCCTTTTAAGGGTTGAAGGGGAACTCGTACATGACCCATAGGCCCAAGGCACAAGGCCCGACAGACCCGCAATACATGACCCGAAGGCATAGAGGCATACCATGCCCATAACATGACCCTTATGTCCAACCCACAAGAACTTACCCTTCCCAGATTCCATGTCATTGATCACCTAGCTCCCCACATTGCATTCTTGATCGGCTATAATTTCACTTTACAAAGCTACATGGTGCCTGGTACCGATGGTGGCTGACATACGCTCTCATTCATCAAATCTGATTTGTTCTACTTCTGGTGGCTGTTACTTTTGTTACTCTAATCCTCTTCTGGGGTATGTTCTCTATAAACTGGGATACTCCATAGTCTCTATGGCCTGAAGTCCCTATGGATCGAAGGCCTTTGATCACTCGAAGTCCCTTGAGACCTGTAGGCCCAAACCTGTGGCCCGAAGGCCCAAATTGGGGGAATAGGTCCAACTGCTACAGTTTAACACCCCGAGATTTTAGGAGAAATATTCATTTTATTTTTTTTGATGTCTTTTTTTTACGCTACAACATGATTATATTGTGCTATACATAGAACTATATTATCTTGTATTATAAGCAACACTATTCTTACCTTCTGTTGCACGCAAGAGAGACCTTCCTCAATATCCTATGTTGTACGCAATACCTTATTTAAATAAACAACGATATATTGTTATAATATTATTATGAACTAGATGTTATGAATATTATTTACAAAATTTTGAGTTTTATAATATTATCATTCATCATACACATATTCTAGAACATGTAATGAGAACCGAATAATTTTTTCGGGTAAAATAAGTATTTTTCAAAAAAGAAGTTTTACAACCTTCTGATGGAACACCCACATTAAGTCTAGTTTTTGACATTTTTATAAGTTCAATTTGACAATATAAACTTATTAATTTCAATAATAATATAATAATTTATCTGAGATTATTTTTTAATATTTTTTCTGTTAACATTTATATTATGACGAATAGAAAAAATACGCTAAATTTTAATTAAAAATATATTTTATCATCAAGATAATTTAAATAGTTAAATTATAACATTGAATGGTTTTAAATTATAAATAAAATATATTTTTACCATTAAATATAATTTATGTCATTATCATTAATTTTACATTGAATTCATGGTTAAAAACATTTCAATCTGTCGCAATGTTTTAAATGAAATCAAATTTTTTTTACAACGAGATTTATTATAAATTAATTACTGAATCTTCAGTTTTTTTGAATTTTTTAAAATGGATTCCATATATGGAATCAGTAGGTTCAAGATGTTTAATTAGATAACTTTTATTTTTAGGCATTATGAATAGAAACTACGATAAAGTTTATTTGCCATAGTTAAGGGAAAATTAGGTAATTAAGGGTAAAAATAATATTATAAAATTATACTAAAACTTGTCTTGATATCATTGGTTGATTATATTTCACTCTAAAACATACTTGGGTATAAATTGAATCTATTGGAACCAACTTGGATTTGATTATGACCATTAATTTATTTAATTTAAAGGAATGTGAAATATGTCTCACTGAAACCTTATTAATTAAATTATTTTTAATATAAGCTTATAAAGAATATAAATTAAATTATAAATACTCATTTAAAATATAAATTTTTTTCCTTCATCATGGTTATTTATTTGTAATTTTTATGAAATATATAATTACCTTAAAAGTTTATATATTAATGAAGCATAAATTTTTTATTTAGTAAAATATATATAATATAGTTTTTATTAAAATAATAATACCCATCAAAAAGACCAAAAACTGGCCCAAATATTATTGGTCTAGTATATCTAAACCATAATCTTGCAAGGGTTTACTTCTGGACCATTTTATGCCTTATAAAACAGATTATGACATTTATATTATTTCATTTTAAATGATGTCAAAGTTGTCACCATCATGATTTATTAAAAGTAACATTTTAAAAGTTCATCTTTTTTGGAGAGAAAATTGACTAAAACTGTTCTTATGAAAGATATTAGATTTATCTTAATCATAGTATTTTTTTAATTTTTATACAACCAATAAGTATAATAAAAAATTATACAAAAATGTTGTAGTAATTATTTTATTAAAAAAACATCAAATAAATGGTTTTAAAAATATTAAAATAAATATTATATGAACTAATTAATTTTCACCACATATTTTATAGATAAATATAAAATTTTAAGATTATATTAAATATTTTTGTTTGGACATATATTTTATGTGGATTTTATTTAAATTCAAATAATTGAATAGCGTCAAAGTTGACTATATTGGTATTTTATAAAAATAAAATATTATTAAATTGATTAAAAATCACAAAAATATTTAAAAATAACAAAATGAAAACTATATTGTCTAAAATGTCATTATTCATCTATTTATGGACAATTTAAAATAACTAATTAAGTATTTAATAAAATTTAAAATTTAGAATAGTATTACCACAAAGAAAATCAAATAGATTGAATAAGGGTAAATCAAAATGATAAGGTTTAAAATAAATTCCAGACATGTCTAAATTTTAGTGGTTGATGATATTACTGCTAAATATTATATCATCTTAGAAGGTTATCCATTTTGGAGGTTTTCATGTAGGTTTTATTTTATTATAAATTAATATTTTTGAGAGTTTCCTAAAGTGCCCCTCTCCTCTCTTATAAAAGGGAACCTCCTCCATCTCCTCTTAACACCATTTTGAGCATTCATACTAGGAAAAACCCTATACATTTCTCTTATTAACTTTCCTATAGGCATACTATATGTCTTGGACTTCTTCAAATACCATCCTTAGTTTCCAAAGAGGAGGTATAGAACAGGCATGTCAAACAATAGGTAATATCCTTTACTTATTGTTTCAAACTTATTTCTTCTTCTACTTCCTCTATATGAGTTGTTTCATTATTAGGTAATAACTCCAGTATCACTTGTATACATATATTTTATTAAGAATATGAAAAAACCAAATTCCATCTTCTATCCATCCTATGAAAATTAAATCACCACACGTGTGTACGTACGGCCTACCGTCTCCATGCCTCGGTGTAACCTGTTATTTGTAACCAACCTACTTAGATGGGTATAATAATGGAAGAAATAACTATATATGATTATTTTAAATTAATATTTATTCTGAAATATTATACACCATACATTTCAATACAATTCCATAATCATGGGAATGATATTGTCGTTTGTGCATACGTACGGTTTACCATCTCCATGACGCGATGAGATTCATTCTCCATGATTAACCATTCAATAATGATTAAAAAGAATATATAATAAATAATCAGGAAATATATGTAATTATAATGGTACTATATTGATTTATATATATATATATAATTCATTTACATCCATTTAATCTTATAAGGAAATGAAAACATCGTTCATGCTTACATACGACCTACCGTCTCCATGAACGGTGTATTTCAATCCATTTATTGATCAATTATATATATTTATACATTTAATATATGTTATATATAAATCATTTTTTACATTTTTGAAGTAATTAAGAATTATCTATGTAATCATATGAAAAATTAAAACTCAAAACACGTAAAATAAATGAAACGATTTTACCCAAAATGCTACTTTAAGAATGAATTGGCAAATGAAAGGGAAGTATAAAGTCGTTAGTGAATAAAATATGATATCATAATTTTTATATTGGTTTTATTACAAGTTTATAATATTTTTAACCATACAATATAGGAGTTTCAGACACGTACGGATGAAATTGGACCAAAGGTAAGGGAAAATCTAGAAATCTCATTTTTTTTATCCGAGATAGTTTTTACTTTTGTATTTACAGGGGCATATTTATCATCCACATCCATGTTTCCTCAATATTTAATATTTTCTTTATCCTCCTACAATTTTTTAAATCAAATTTTACTTATTGATGAGTTTTTAGTATATGAAATGAAAAGAATCTTTTGTCATTTTTAGAATAAGATACTTTTTGACTTTTCCGACCAAATTGTGAGAAGAATGTTTTTTAAACTTATACGGCTTGAGCAGATTTTTATGCTTTCCTAAGAAATAATTTCCATGCAAGATTATTTTAAACATTTTCAGGTTTATTTTCAATTAACTTCTTTTAATTTAAAATTGTGTGACATGTTGAGAAAAGAAAAAAATTTATGAAGAAAGGATATTTTCCTCAAGAACTAAGTTCAGATGTTTTATCAAAATTATTTTCCATCAAAGATGATATAGGGTTATTTTTTTATCCCTATTATTAAATTGATTTGATTATGTTCTAATGGAATTATTTTTATGATTTCATTTTATCTTATAATGGCATGATGTTTAAGAATCCCATTTTATTACATGGGTTATGCTATGATGTATGATTTATGATTTTGTGGAAAACATAAGAATGGTTTCATTATGAGATGTGTGGGACCTATATCTCTATATAAAGAATTGGGTAATGATTTATATCTCATTTGATTGACATGGCTCGAACGAAAAGGAAATCTGGTTCAGTATTACAGGGCAGGAACGGTAAGTAAACCTGGTTGAGTAATGGAATTTGTACACTATGATAGTCTTGGCAGCAATGCGTTGGATACTATAGAAATAATATCATGTGCTTAATGGTTCTGCACAATAACATGTTTTGTTTCCATTCTATTTTATCATGATTAATGTTCTAAAATGATCTATTTCTTACGTACTACCATGATTTATTTCACAACTCGAGATTTTGATGTTTAAACTTTATGTTCATGTTATTAAGTTCAAATTTATATGGTTTGTTTTATTTTCTCAATGCTTACCCTCACTGAGAATTTGATCTCACCCTTTTTTTCTTTTCCTGAGGATATAAAGAAAGGTTTTGGGTAAGAAAACAAAAGAGGAAGATCTTTATGGTAGAAGTTGAAGATCATTCACCATGATTAGATGATTTTGTACTGAGTTTCTAAAGACACTAAAATAATACGGTCTTTCAGAATTTGTTTTTGTTATGTATTATGTATTCACACAAGAGTGATGAAATGTCTATTTATGTCATGCTTGGGTCTTTACATTTGGTATCATATCGAAGGTTTAGATAACCTTTGGAAACGTGGATGTGAAAAATTTAGTGAGATCCCTAGAGATATTTCTTAGATATGTTTAGGAATGTCCATAAGGATATATATAAAGTATAGGTTAAAATCCTAGATTTATAATAACGATCGTGAATAAACTAGTATTAAACCTAAGATGCTAGAGGTTTAACTTACTTTCCCTTTATTATGTTGTTTTCCTAGTATTATTTTTTCCTCCCACACTGTTATTTTTGGGTTTTAGATAATGGTTGGAACCCGAAGGAACCGTGTTAATGATCAATGAACTGGGAAATGCAATTATTTTCCTCCTGAAAAACCAAATGTTATGGGAAATGGATTTAAAGACCTTATTTATATAGATACACAAGATATGAATCATTCTAGACTTTCAAATTAACATAGAAGGGAACAATATTCTACTATGTCCTTAATGAGGCAATGCCCACCTTCTTTCAGTGGGTCTTCTGATCCACTGGTTGCTGAAAAATGGACCATTACCATTGAAAAGATATTTTCCATACTCGATGATTGGAACATAAAATAGTCATGCTGGATGTTTACAATTTAAAAGGAGAAGCAGTCCAGTGGTGGAATCTAATTAATAATACAAGGCCCCATGATGAAATTGAATCCATGGAATTAGATGAGTTCATGAATTTTTTTTTCAATAAGTACTTTCCTCATATTCTTCGAACGAAGATGGAAAAGGAGTTACATGGGATTATGAAAAAGGATGATGAATATGTTGGTGTATAAGAAGATAATTTTACAAGGCTTTCAAGGAATGCATCTGGCTTTATCATCTAAACTGAAAGTAAAGTTGATTGATTTGTCAGTGGCATAAAACCAAGTCTTTGAAGGGAATTATCTATAAAATACTTCTGTATTTATGAAGAAATTTTGTGTTGTTCTCTCAAGGTAGAACTGGAATTTAGTGTTACATATCCATCTCATGGTTGTGACTATAAATTAAAGATGGAGTTTAAGAAAATGTCACAAAACAATGGTGAAATGAAGTCGAATGTTTCATTATGCTCAAAGTGTGGAAAGAAGCATAGTGGAGATTGTATTAGAGGGACTATAAAATGATTTAAGTATAGAAAAAAAGGTCATCGAAGAGCTGAGTGTCGATGTAATGGTAAAAAGGTATCTAATGATGTGAATAGAGAAAAGACTCTAGAGAACACACCACAAACACTTCAATGCTACAAGTGCAAGGAAATGGGGCATTATTCTAACCAATGCCCTAATCCAAGTGTTAATTATGATCAACATCAACAACCACATGGGGAAAAGGACAGAGGGATGTCACATACAATCACTATTGGTGTTATTGAATATCAAAACGAAGTGGTGGAATTATTAAGTGTTTATGTAAATGGATTCCAAAATAGTGTTGCAAAATATCATTTATAGTATCATAGAATATTGGAATATCTATGTCTTGGTTTTCAATAATTGTATGGTACTATAAACCATGAAAAGTGATTGAAATATTTTTTGAAAGCAGATGATATGCACATAATGAAGGGATGAGGAGAAAATAATATGTTTGAATGTATTAATGAGCTCATGACTGATATAAGGACAAAGTGATGTCATGGTTTAGGTATATGGAAATAATGGGATTTTGGTATGTGGAAAGAGTTAACATTAAATAGTATTCATGTTTTCACTAAGGTTTTATGGTAATTCATGTTTTGAATAGAATACATGATTAAGGTATTCATGTTTTTGGAATGTGACGAACAATATTTAACTTATAATATATGGGAGATAAATGATGTTATTTATATGCTTGGTAGATGACCTCTATAATAATCTTTTTCATTATACTATGAGATTGGACAAAAGTATTTTGGATAGTCCTAAAGATTGGAATAGATTATGTTGGACATCAGATAGTATTTTTTATGGCTAGGACTTTTTATATTGTTTCTGGAATGTTACAATAGTATAGTTTTAGAAAAAGGACAAACTGCAGGACGGGCGGAAACGCATTGCGTCGGACAAAGCTGCGGGAATCGAACCCGCAACCGAAGTATGACATTTATTTATCTCCTACCATTGGCCTACATGAAGTCCCTCATTTGTAGAAATTATTTTTATTTTATTAAATGGTATTATAGATGAAGTATAAGTCCATTTTTTGGAACTATATATGATTAAACTCACCATATATGGACTTATGTATATTTAATATCTTGTGCTAACCTTTTTTGTGATTGAGATAGACGGAATGACCTATCATTCTACAGCATGATCTACTAATACTTCAAAAATGAAAAATTCAACTTTATTTCATTAAATAAGAGATAGAGTATAAATTTTTCATTGAATGAGAAACGGTGATATTACACTGAAATCAAGTATGTATTTCCTATTTTGAAAAAATTAATCAACTTTAGGGAAATGATCCTGAAAAACAAAAATGTTGCCCTAGTACCCTCATATCTGAAGAATCATATGGTACCTTAGATCATCAAAAGTTTATGTCTTAGTGAATGTTGGATTTGTATTATCATGTTCTCAACCATTCTTCCTCAGAACCTGATGGTTATATTTCTCTTCCATATCCATATTTTCACTTATATTCTCCAATGTGGAAACCCAGTGCTGAGTTACATTGGGTTACCATTATGTTTCTAACATTCCTTTTTAAAATTAAATTTTAGTATTCCTTTTTATGATGTGGTTTTCTTATGAAGGAATCTTTCAAGTAGTAAATGATTTATAACCCGACAAATTTTGAGGATGAAATTAATTTTAAGGGGAGTAGAATGTAACACCCTGAGATTTTATGAGAAATATTCTTTTTAATTTCCTTCATTTATTGTGTTGTACGCTTCACCAAGACTAGCGTGCACTATACACAACACCGTATTAACTTTTAGTTTATGCAACAATATTATTGGCTTGTGTTGCACGCAAGAGCGTCATTCCTCAATAGCGTGTGTTGTACGCAATACCAAGTTCACTAAACAACGATATATTGTTATAATATTATTATAAACTAGCCGTTATGAGTTTTATTAACCACATTTCGAATTTGATAACATTATCATTCAGCTTACAAATATTATAGAACATGTTAATGGAACAAAATAATTTTTTTGGGTAAAATAAGTATTTTTAAAAAATGCAGTTTTGCCTCCTTTTGATGGCACACCGATTTTAAATCTAGTTATTGATGCTTTTATAAGTAAAATTTTACAAATAAACTTATTCATTTTAATAATGATATAAAAATTTACTTGGGATAATTTTTTAATATTTTTTTTATTAACATTCATATAGTGATGAATAGTAAAAATACGATAAATTTTTATTAAAAATAAATTCTATCATCAAGATTATTTTTATGGTTAAATTTTAATATTTAATGGTTTTAAATTATAAATATAATATATTTTTACCATTTAATATTATTTATGTCATTATCATTAATTTTACATTGAATTCATAGGAAAAAACATTTCAATCTTTCACAATGTTTTAAATAAAAATCCGTTTTTTTCAACAATGAGATTAATATTAAATTAATTTCTACATATTCTTTGTCTTGAATTTGTAAAAATGGATTCCATATTTGGAATCAGGATTTTCAAATTGTGTAAATAGATAAATTTTATTTTTATGCATTATGAATAGTAACTACAGTAAATTTTATTTTTCATAGTTAAAGGTAAATAACGTAATTAAGGGTAAAAATAATATTATAAAATTAAACTAACACTTGTCTTGATATCATTTATTGATTATATTTTTCTATAAAACATACTTGGGTAGAAATTTAATCTATTGGAACCCATTTGGATGAGATTAATGCCTTTAATTAATTTTATTTAAAGGAATGTGAAATATGTCTCACTCAAACATTATTAATTAAATTATTTTTAATATAAGGTTTTCCTAAATATAAATTTGATTGTAAATAATCATTTTAAATATAAATTTTTTTTCTTTATCAAGGTAATTTATTTGTAAATTTTATGAAATATATAATTAGATTAATATCTTATACATTAATGTTGCAGAAATTATTTATTTAGTGAAAAATAAATAATATAGTTTTTATTGAAATAATAATACCCTTAAAAAGGACCAAAAAAATGACCAAACGTTATTTTTTGAGTATATTTAATCCATTATAATCCATGGGTCAACTTGTGGACAATTTGGAGCCTTATAAAATAGATTATGACATTTATATTTTTTTAAATGATGTCAATGTTGTCACCTTCATAAGTTAATAAATATAACATTTTAAAAGTTGGTTGTTTTAAAATATCAATTCGATTAAAAGTGTTATAATTAATGATATTATATTTATCTTAATGATAATATTTTATTTTTAATTTTTTTGAAACAAATAAGTATAATATATAATTGTACACAAAATTTGTTGTAATTATGTTATTTTATAAAAACCTGAATCAAAATGGTTTTAAAAATATTAAAATAAATATTATATAAAATAATTAATGTGCTCGAAGAATTTTATTGATACATAAGACATGTTATAAATATATAAAATATTTTATTTATAACATTTCTTCTTTTTGGAGTTTATTTATAATCAAATAATTGAATACTGTCAAAATTGACACTATTGGTATTTTATAAAAATAACATATTATTAAAAAAATTAAAAATCAAACAAAATTTAAAAAATTACAAATTGAAAATTATATAGTCTAAAATATCATAATATATCTAATTACGGACAATTAACTACACAAAATTAAGTATTTATAACAATTTATAATTTATAATATTATTACCACAAATAAAATCAAATAGATTAAATAATGGTAAATCAAAATGATAGGGTTCAAAATAAATTTTGAACATGTCTAAATTTTATTTTTGGATGATATTACCACCCTATATTATCTCATCTTTGATGGAAAGTTTTATTGGAGGTTTTTATGTGGGGTTTTATTTTATTACAAATTAATACATTTGAGAGTTTCCAAATATGCCCCTCTCCTCTCTTATAAAAGGGCACCACCTCCATCTCCTCTTCATACAATTTTGAGCCTTAAAACTAGGGAAAAACCTATCCATTTATCTTATAAACATCCCTAGAGACATTATAGATGTTTTTGACTTCTTCAAATACAAACCATAGAGCCCTAAGCGGAGGTTTAGAAGAGGCACATCGAAGAAGAGGTAATATCCTTTACCAATTATTTCAAACTTATTTTTTCTTCTACATCCTCTATATAAGTTGTTTAATTATTAGGTAATAACTCCTGTATCTCTTTTATACTGATATTTTATTACGAATATTAAACAATCATATTCCATATTCTATCCATCCTATGAAAAATGAAATCACCACGCGTGCATACGTATAGCCTTTCGTCTCCACATCATGGTGTAATCTGTTTTTCATAACCAACCTACTTGGATGGGTATAACAATGGATGAAATAACTGTTTATGATTTTTGTCAAGTGATATTTATTCTGAAGTATTATACATCATACACTTCAATACAATTCCGCAATCATGGGAATGATATTGTCGCTCGTGCGTACGTACGGCTTACCGTCTCCACGACGCGATGAGATTCATTCTCCATGATTAACCATTCAAGAATGATTATAAAGTATATATAATAAATAATAATTAAATATATGACACAATAATGCTATTGTATTTATGTATATATATGTATATTTCATTGACATCAATGTAATTTAATAAGGAAACGAAAACAACGTTCATGTGTACGTATGACCTACCGTCTCCATGAACGATGTATTTTAATCAATTTATCGATCGATTATATATATTTATATATTGAATATATGTGATATATAAATAATTTTCTACATTTTGTAAGTAATTAATCATGATTTAAGTAATCATGTGAAAAATTACAAGTCAAAACACTTACGATAAATGAAACGATTTTACCCAAAACACTGCATTAACATAGAATTAACAAATGAATCAGATATATAAAGTCATTAGTGAATCATATATGATATCATAAATATTATTATGGTTCTATTACATGTTTATAATATTTTTAAACCCCACTATACATGAGTTTCAGACACATATGGATTAAATTAGTCCTACGGTAAGGGAAAATCACGTAGTCTCATTTATTTATCTGAGATTGTTTATACTTAAGTATTTACTAGGGAATATTTATCATCCACATATATTTTCCATCAATATGTAATATTATTTTTATCCTCCAAGAATTTTTTAAATCCAATTTTACATATTTATGAGTTTTTATTAATAGAAATAAAAAGAATCTTATTTCGTTTTTAGTACGAGATACTTTTTGACTTTTCCAGACAAATTTCAAGAAGAATGTTTTTTAACTTATACGGCATGAGCGGATTTTAATGATTTAATAGGAAATTATTTCCATTTAAGATTACATTACATGTTTTCATGTTTATTTTATATTAACTTATTTTAATTTATTATTGTGTGACATGTTGAGAAAAGAAAATGTATTTGTTGAAGAAATGATATTTTCCTCAAGAACTAAGTTGAAGTGTTTTATCAAAATTATTTTTCTTCTAAGATGATATAGGGTTATGTTTCTATCCCTATTATTACATTAATTTAATTATGTTCTGATGGAATTATTTTTATGATGTTTTTTTATCTTATGATGGAATGATGTTTAAGAATCCCATTTTATTACATGGGTTATTCTATTACATGTGCTTTATGATTTTGTGGAACACATAAGAATGGTTTCATTATGAGATGGGTGGGACCTATATCTCCCACCAATGAATTAGGTAATGATTTATATCTAATGATATAGACATTTTTGGAATTGAAAGTGAATATGGTTCATTATTAAAGGGCTGGAATGGTATGAAAACCTAGTTCAGTAATGGAATTTGTCCACAATGATGGTCTTGACAGCAATGCCTTGGCTACTAGGGAAATAATATCTTGTGATTAATTTTTTTCCACAATTACATGTTTTATTCCCATGCTATTTTATCATGAATAATGTTGTTTTATGATTTATGCCTTACGTACTGCCATGATTTATTTCCCAACTCTAGATTTTTATTTTTAAACTTTATGTTCATGTTTTTAAGTTCAAATGTATATGGTTTATTTTATTTTGTCCATTATTACCAATACTATGAATTTGAGCCCACCCTTTTTATGTTTTCTTTTCCCCATTATATAATGAACGGTTTTAGGTAAGAAAACAAAAGGGATGATCTTTATGGGATATGTTGAAGATCTTTCACCGTGATTCAAAGATTTTGTACCTAGTTTACAAACACACTAAACTAATACTATCTTGGGGTGTCTGTTTTTGTTATGTACTATGTATTCCAAAAAATTAATGTAATGTCTATGTATTTAAAGCTTGGGTCTCTCCATATAGTACTGAACAGTAACTACTACAGTACTTCTAGAGTTCCCCCGGAAATTTGCCTCCACTTGGTTTTGAACCTAGGTCTCTTGGATTCCAAGATGGAGCCCTTACTACTCGGGTACGAGCTCGTTGTATACTCATACTATAAATCTCCATTCATATCACATATCCATATGAAGTCAACTTATTGAATTTATAATCATCCCAAAATATAATAACCTCTCTATACTATCTATTTAAAAGTATCAGTCTCTACCAAACTAATGGAGGCTAAAAAAATTCGTATAAAAAACAAAATGTTTTTAGGTACACGAAACAATTATACTATTTTAGATATATTTTTTAATAATGAATGATGATAACCAAATATAATTACACCAAAAAAAATATATTTTGGCCATGATGATGTTAGAATACCCATTATACTATTAAAATGGACCATTACCTCATTTATTATTTACCAAACCACTTGAACCCAATATAGAGAAAAAATTTCCTAAAAATATATATATATATGAATGATAGCCCTATTAAAAAATATTAATGGAGAAAATTTTTTATGATTTCATACCTTATGGGACAAGGATCTTTCTCATTAGGTGAAATTTCATGATTAAAGAATAATCATCCCAAACACAATAATCTACAATACCACATAAATTTTTTATTTTATGTGAAATATAAAAAAACTATTGGATGTTATCACAAATAAGGATTAAGTGGGTGAGTATACCACTCTTATATTGGCTAGGTAAATAGAGAAGGTAAAATTGGGTTAAAATGTTTGTTGGAGGTGACATGTTAAAAATTCCCTCAAATTCATATACCCATATAGACCATAAGTTAAATAGATTTATTTTATTTGGTACTAGGTTCTCCACTAAAAACCTTGTACAGTCCGACCAACATTATGGTGGGGGTATTAGTTTCAACAGGGCTTATGAATATGCCATCGAGTTCCCAATTTCCCATCATTAGGTAACCAATGTTAGCGTTTAATGAAAATCCATATATTGTACCCAACTACACTACAATTATATTGTATTTAATTTTGATCCATATCTTTCACATCATTAATATAATTTTATTAATTTATTTAACATTCCATGAATACTAACATAACAGTTATGTGTTTTTATAAACTCCCCTTAGGGATTATCGTCCTCAAGAATCATATCCACCCCTCATAATTAAATAACTCATACCAAGAGGCTCACACATTAGTCTCTCTCTGCCATGTATCCTACTAAATTAAATCATGATTATGTTGTACAAAAACCATTTTCATTAACATCAATCGTAAAACCTTATCATTTTTCCATGATATTGATTAGTGTCTCCCTAAAGTATGTGTCAAGTCCAACATTAAATTTCCACTATCAATCACTAGTGTGGTATTCAATTAATAAATTTGGATCATCAATAAATAATTTTTTTTTGTAGGCTATTTATTAATTGGAACATCCAACTAACAAGATATAGTATCATTTAATTACATTTCATAAAATAGGATGAAAAAATCAGACTGTAAGCCACCCCTTCTTCCCTATTTGATGATGAACCAACTAAGGTAATATCATTATGACCAAATAATCTCCCATTGTGAACTTAGTTGTTATTTATATTAAGTTAAAATATAATATATTACTTCTCTAATTGGTGAATAACCAAGTCATGATCAATTTTACCCAATCAAGGGACTTATTTACTAGACTCAACATAATGATCACCAACTTTGACACCCGTACTAATTATAGGTGTGAGGAACCTCACTCACCCCATAAGGATTTATATGAATCAATCATGATCGAATTATAATAGTTATTATATAAAATTAATACCAATTATATATTGTTACCCTATCATTAACAAAAAAATTGCGTAAAAGCCTGGAATATATCCCCAAGTATATGAATCATCCTCTTTGATTTTCTATTTATATATGGGTGGTACATTGTACATAGTTTCAAGTATTTTCTCATAACATCCAAATTAGAAAATATATTTCTATGAACTAATCCTTATGGTTGATTTTTTTCTACCACCACCCATTATTTAGTGAGACAATGATAAAAATATCCTATGATAACCATTATCACAATTGGTTACTAGATGTGGCTATTGATATCAAGGAATATCTTAACAATACTATGGTTAAGAACTCATCAAGTGGAATAGGAGTCTTTCACCCACCACTCCCTCTAGAAAATGGAAGAACCACTCTTATATAGATATAAAAAACTCCAACAATATACTAGGTCCATCTTTGAGTAGGATCTTAACAAAAAAAAACTCTATCTCTTTTCAAATACAAAAATAAGTCATCGTTAAGAGTTTTGAAAATACACTAGTACGAAGTTATAGATAGAGTAGAAATAGTTGGGGCCTCATATGTCTATGTCATATCCAACTACAACTCTATAAATATAGTAATAAATATCATTCATAATAATATTATAAAAATACATTTCTCCTATATATTCTTGATATGGGAAACTACCATAGAATTTCCCTTTATTATGGCTATGAAATCCACATGTCAATCATGAGTAGGTACATACCTCAATGTCTCTATCATGGATTCTAGTTTTTATTGATGAAAATTCACCACAATATATTCTTGTCAATATAGAGAACTCATCTATATATGAATAAATAGTTACTCCAAAACATTATGAAATATACCACAATGAAAAATTATAAATCAAGAGTAGGGTAGTTACACTCATAGGGTCACTACTGAAGATAGCCATAAGAAACAACATGTTCCTTTTGCACTAACACAGATACCAAGAAAAATGTAGATGCAAGGTGGTTAAAAAATATCTTGTCAACAGGAAAGAAATATGGAAAAATAAATAGTATGTATGACTCATTTTCATCTCCTAAAATACATCCTCATACTTATTGGTCCACATCTATTTCACTCCTTTATTTTCCAAGATCCTTATTTTCCTAGGAATGAAAGGGACATCCAAAATGAATCATAGATGATACCCAATAATTATAAAGAAACATTTAATTTTGAACATGTTCAATGTTTAAACCCAATAGGTGACAAACTATACTTTATATATTTAAATATAAATATATGACTCAAATGGAACATTACCAAGGGATGATGCATCCAAAATATATAAGTGATATTTCGAGAGACGTGAATAAAGATGATTTTCATATACCACAATAAATGTGATATCTATTTTCTCTATATGAATATCCAATGTCATAAAATATAATTAAATATTATCACATAACAACATGATGTATAACTTGATACAGGGATAATAATTAAATTTCCAAATAGACATTAAAATGATGGTGTATTTTTCGAGTTGAATTAAATTGAAAACTCATAAAATATATACATTCTCTTAAATTACATCATTATTATTAACATTTTACTTACTCATAATGGATGATACCCCAATAAAAGATATATCTTATAGAAGCATTTGGACCCCCTCAATTGACCAAATATATATTTTATCTATATATGATAATAAAAATTATTCATCATAACATGGTTTAGATTCTTGTAATATAAACACTATGATAAATTATAATTTCCCTTTTTGAAGAAAAAATTGGGGAAGCACATTGATATATACCTTGATGCATCAAATCCTTTCATATTATTTCAACGATTTTAACCATTAACTCTATTGGAATAAGTTGTTACATATGATTAGTGGGTATAAATTCGATCTCTACACCCAACATAAGATCAATCAAAAACTCTTTCTCACTGTTATTAGGAAAGCAGAAAAAATTATAAAGGAATATATATAAGAAATAATTCCACAAGAGGTTAAAATACTTTATAACCATTACCAACCCAATTATAAAAACAATTTCAACCATATGTATACTGATGGATCTCAAATTATGGAGATCCAGAACAAAAAAAATAATCATTTTAATTTTAATTTGATAGGAAATGTATTATCAGTACCCATAGATAATGTTAATTATTAATACCCCTAGTATAAATTAATTAAGTTCTTGTAGAATGTTTACTGGCCTATTATGAAGATAACAGTATAGAGATTCATTCATTACACCATGATTTACTACATTATTTCACCTTTACGTCACTGTTTCAAACTAGGTTGGTATTGAATAGTAAAAATATAATAAAAAATTTCACTTCCATTTGATTAAATTATTGAATTATTAAGACTCTTAAAAATTAAAATTGTATTTTTTTGGTGATTTAATTGGAGGAGGAGATGATTTAGAGGTTAGAGATGATACTGAAATAAAATGGCTCAAACTGCATGGAATCCCAAGGAAATATTTATATTTTTTTAAATTTTTCATGAAATTAGTTCATCCAAATGGGATGAAAATTTGTTAAATTATACATCACTCATTTGGATAAAAATAATCCAAATAAACCCAATACAAATTCGTTATTCTAGTAATCCAACCAAAATAATCATTCCAGAGAAACAAATCTATAAGAAATCAAAGTTTATGTTTGGTATTCTGACTGTATCTACCATTCCTTTTGTCAAATTTCGACCGTATATTATAAGGTGATATAAAAAATTTCCTACAATTTTTTTATTTTTCCATGTCATGATAATTCCATTTACCAATAAAAACCCAAGACACATTTAGTATCCCAAAATCTAGGTTTCCGAAAACCAATTCCAATTATTTCTATAAAAGGTTTTCATGTGTACCTAAATTAAGAGATTGACCCAGGAATGAGGTGATACTATTTTGGAGTCCTATAAGACTCCTATCATAACCATTGTGGTTTAGGAATACTATATTCTCATAGAGATATCTCTTGAAACAATGATCCCTTAATCGACGTCTTCTCCTCCATCTCAAGTTGTAATATTTGTGATTAATAAAGATTTTTTTTATTTACACTTATGTTTCTTTTATGTTATTATATTTAATTCCTCTCTACTCGTCCATTTTGGTAAATAAATAATTATTATAAATGTTATTGGGTTATACCGTTTCCACGACCTCTGCGAATACAATATTTTCCCCTGATCACTACACGGCCCATTGATGAGTATTTTTTATTATTAATTGATATAATTACAAAATTATTAACTATTTATTTAAATAAAAAATACAATTTAATTCAAATAATATGATACATAAATGTTTTTAATAAATTAAATGAAATAATAGAATAAATTTAATAATTTACACAAAACTCACAAGATCGTGTAATGTGTGAATTATTAGAGTGCAATCATAAATGGTAAAACAAAAAACACATGTGATCAACATGTGGAGACAAAATAAAATCTTTAATATCAATTAATATGTATTTTACCACAAACCAAAAGCTATACTTGGAATGAAGATCAATGTTGGGGCTATGATTACATGTTCGGAAGTTGGCTGAAGGTTCAATTCATTTCTTCATCACAGCTAAGTTAACTCCCATGGAGTTCTAGGGTTAACATGTTAGGGGTTTATAGTTAAATATATATGAATATAAATTGTAATTATTAATAATTATTTAAATAGTAATTAATAGATTGATTTTTATTTTTAAAAATAATTTTCCAAAAAATATATTCTCACAATGTATTCTCATTATTATTATAAAAGCGTAACACAAAAAATGATATATTCTTCCGGCAAATGTCATGTAATTTTAATAATTATAAAAAACCATCTATTAAAGTATTTTTATTATTTTTTTATTTTTTTAAAATAAAATTAATATTTTGTTCTGAATTACTTCATCTTTTGAGATATGTCTTTGGTCAACCACTCTTCTATATATAATAAGTAAAAATAACACATCATTTGAGATCACTGAAGACATCACCATTAAGAGGTTCAATATTGATGTAGTGTAAAGTAATTATTTACAATAAATTAGCAGTATTTAATTTATTTTTCATTTCATTCTATTCTTCTATTATTTCATCCTTATTTCACATATCTCAAATTTTATTTTTATTGAACAATCAGATAAAACTTAAGGTAGTTATATAATGGTTAAAAAATCATCATTTAATTTTTATTTTATTTATAAAAATGAAATTTTTGAAAGGATGTATTATACAACATACATGAGATATAAGTTAGCCTTAAAACTCAAATCATAAAATCATAGTCTAAGGGATGTTTTAACATTCATATAGTTGGGGAATCCCTCCATTCATAGAAGACTGAAATTCGAAACACTTCATAATCAAATATAATAAAAGATCCGAAAGATGAAAAAAATAAAAATGGAAAAGAAATATCCATTTTATAATTGGATAAAACAACTATTAAGTATCAACCAATTATATTTTATAACCTAACAACAAGTCAAAATTTGGAAAAAAACTAGGTTAATTCACCTTCATTGAAAATTTCATGGATTATTTAGTGAGGACCAAATAAAATAGTTAAAATAATTTAATGTGTTTTTCATAGCCCTAAATCTATGAAATGTCTCTAAACATAAAATGAAACTAAATAATTACAATACTCATTTGATATAACTATAAGAGAGTAAAATTATTATTTACAACTTTAAGATGAAACTTAATAGGGTTATTTAGAGTGTATTTTCATTTAGATAATTCATCTAGTATCAAGGTCCATATGCATTTGAAAATAGATATCAAAAATCAAGTAATACTAAGGGGATTCAATTAAATATTACTAGGAGCAGTTCATGAATTAGTCTGCAAGCTTCATGCATTAGTAAATCAATGAGAAACTACAATTCTTGTACTTCTACGAAGGCCTAATGACTATGTAGAGTATCATGGGTCAAAAAACACTAGTCGTTGCATGTGTGTGGATCAAACAGATGGCACAAAACTCCCAATAATTTCATGATTGAGGTACACCACATATTAGAGGAGTACATTAACTAAGTGAATATTCCCTAGAAAATAATTTAATTTATACCAAGGTGGAAGCATTTACCTCTATGGTGAGGCATATATCATGTGATTAAAATACATCCCCTCCCACTCCTCTAAGGCATTGTGGAATTTTCACTAACATAAACCAAAAAATTGATTGTTTCCCATACTTATAAGAGAAAAAGGATTGCACATCCATATTCCATAGGATACCATTTTAGTGTAAAAAATAACTGCTTCTCTAGAATAAGTATGATCCCTTTTCAACAACATAAGACACAAGTTGGAAGGATCAATCAAACCTGAGGTGTGCTTCTAGAAAATATTGAAGACCCCCCCCCCCTTTAAAAAAAATTCTCAGTGGTCTCCTCCTATGAAATCTTGTTATCGATAACCCCAAAAGAGATGTTATATTCAAGCACAAACATTTCCACAATATAAAGACACACTTGAGCTAGATTTAAATTGACATCCATGAACTAGTATGTAAAAAAATTGGAGATCTACCCTCAGAGCCTAATTTAAATCACAGGGGGAATTCTAGTAGAATCATGTTGATAATTGGGATAATAAAACATGATACATATTCACTTACCATTACAATGTGATTTAACTCAACTCTGGAGAATCCTCATTCAAGAACATTTCACAATCATCCATTTAAGAAAGGAAAATGTATGATAAATTATAATTATTTTCCCAATTAACCACTTCCCCTTAGAAATATATTTTTTCAATAAAAATTTATCACTAAAGAGGCTGTAAAAAATAGATCATGGAAATATTCAAGATCATTGAAATAAACATCAACCATATTGATTCCAATATGAAAATTACAGGGTATACCAAATACATAAAAGAACATTATACCAATCGAAGATGGATCAATGGAAATAAAAGGATCAATATTAGAAGTAATGTGTCAGTGCTCATTTCACCATATCACGAACTTCTAAAAGAGTGCATGGATCCCTGAACATTCATTATCCCATTCACTAATGGGGAGTAATAATTTTATAATGGTTTATGTTTTTTTAGAGCTCTGATAAATTTGACACCCAAATCTATATTATATTATTTATAGGATGGTGAGTTGCATCCAATGAGTGTAGTGGTGCAGTTATAGAATTGATCTATAGAATATCATTTGGTTGTCCTCAAGGATGTATTTGGTCAGTTTAGATACATGATATTTCCATTACATTTATATGTTCATAACATTGAGGATGACCAGGTAATGTCTCATATTCCCATTATCTTAGTAAGGATCATCCTAAAAACAGATAATTCATTCATTAATTTCTAGAAGGGAAGACATCCCATGGTTTTTTGATATGATGTTGTGATAAGTACCCATTAGAGGACAGTTCATCTTTTGTTATATACCATTTCAAATGACTAAGTAATAACCCCATGGAATTTGATAGAAATATGTTTACTGATATTATGTTCCTTTTTTATAGTTTTTTGTTTTATAGATCTTCCATGCTAGATTATAAGTTATAAAACTCTATTGGATTTGATTTTAATATTGATTCCTCTTCTAATTTTGATCATGTTCACTATAATTATGACATTGTTATTAAGTATTCTAATGTATTTGATGAATTATCTTATAATTTTTATGATTTATATTCTATTATTGATATACATTGTGCTTATATTTCTTCTCCATCAACGTGTACATCAATAAAGCACCCCTTAAATGTAACTCGAGTCATTGCCACTAAATTTCAATTCCTCATACATGTTATGTGGTGAGGGATTTCATGTTATCATTGCATAAAATCTTTCTTTTGAACATGAATAAAAACATTGAAATATTTTTACCGTGAAAATTTGGGAAATTTGTTGGGCAGAAACTGACATATTAGGTATTATCCCCTCCATTTCCATGCATAGGATTCATGGGGAGGGTAGGGATAGATTTATTAGGTATCCTCAAAGGATAATTAATCCTACTATTATGGATTTTATTAAGAATAATTTGAAAATGTAATTGAGGAATGTATATATTATCTCATTTTAGATTCATAATGGTAGATTCCTATTAATTTTTTTCTTAATAATGTGGGTGTCACTATTTTTGGAAATGAGAGTGAGGAATTAGTTCCAAAGAGGGTGGAAAACAATTGTTGTCCGTGTGTTGAATATAAGATACTAATCCAATATTCTAGGAAGGAAAATTCTCCCACTAATGTATTGATCAAATGTCTGATATAATAGTTGGTAAGACACACTATTGTTTCAGGGATGGTTTTTCTTGATATTTTTCGGTTTATATAGCTATGGAGGATCAAGATAACGAAATATTCACTTAACCATTTGATACATTTGTGTACCGAATGATTCCATTTAGAACTATAAATTATTTTTTGTAGCATCTAGAGATTCATGATGAGTATTTTTTATAGATTTAATTAAGACTGGCATGGTGGTATTTATTGATGTTTTTATAATGTATAGATATTCATTTGATGAATGTATCATTTGTTTAGGAAATGTGTTGAATTATTGTATAGAAATAATTGGGTTTTGAACATTAAAATTTGAAATTTCATTGTAGAGAATGGAATTTTATTAGTCTATGTAGTGTTAAAACATGGAATGTTGGTTGATTGATCTAAGGTAGATATTATTTCATCATTTATATATCGTTAATGTGTGTGCTGTTAGATCATTCCTAGGGCATGCTGGATTTTTTCGATGTTTCATCCGATATTTCTCAAAGATCACTCTACCTTTATCTCGAGTACTTACAAAATATATTACATCCATTTTATGATTATTTAAGGGTATCTTTTTATTAGATAAAGAATAATCTAACCACTTCACCAATAATTATACCTTAATGGTGGTCCATTCCATTTGATTTTATGTGTGATGCTTCAAACATTGTAGTTGGAGCCTTCTTATCACCTAGGGTACATGGACGTTCACATGTGATTTCATATACATAGAAATGTTGAATTTAGTCCTATAAAACTAAAAACCCATAGAAAATGAGTTTATTACCGTAATATTATCATTTGGTAAATTCTATTCGTATTTATTGGGCTTTATATAGTGTTTTTTTTGCAACCATGTAGCTCTATGGTACCTCTCCTTGAATCCAATTTTAAAGGCAAGACATGTCCAATGGATACTACTTAATCAAGATTTATATATTGATATAAATGATAAGAAGGTGGATGAGAACATGGTGGGGGAACACATGATTATAATTTATCACACATTAGAGGATAATACATTGGACCGATTATCACTGTAGGAAGAATTTCTCAATGAGCATATTTATTCACTCTCAGGTACACATAATTTGTTTTATAATTTAGTACACTACCTTGTGAAATTTTAAATTCATAATAATTAAATAGATATTAAAATAAAAAAGATGAATGATTGATTAAATGTTTTATGTGTATAATGATCCCTAACATTTTCCCATGTGTAGTAATCAAGGTATTATGAGGTGTGTTTCTAATCATGAGGTTTGGTATGTTTTTGTAATTCTGTTATAAACTTTTAGGTGGAGGAAACATTGGACCCCAATTGGTAGCTAGGAATGTCTTAGACTGATGAATATACTTTACTAGATTATTCGGTGATTCTAAGGAGCTTTTGAATTCATGATCATGTTTTTAACACACTAAAGACATTTCAAGGAGACACGAGATTCCCCAACAACCCATATTAATCTGTGAGATTTTTGATGTATGGGGAACTGATTTTATGGGTAATTCTATAGGTTTATTTAGTTATTTGTAGATAATTTTTCCAATTATTATGTTAGAATATGGGTGGATTCTATGGTCACCATGATTGATGATTTTCATTTTGTAGTAGATTTTGTCAATTATTAAATTTTCTATCAGTTTTGTGTACCAAAGGACAACATCAGTGACCAACAGACACACAACATCCATTGGAATTTTTATTTCCTTCATGATAGGTATGGGTGACATAAAAGAAATCATCCCCATACCATCCCCAAAAAATGGCCATGTTGTGGCTACAAATCAAGAGTTAAAAGAAATGTTAGAGAAAACCATGAAGCTGAACAGAAAGCATTGGATAAAGTTTTTGGATGATCCATTGTGGTCATATGTGACAACATACATGACTCCCCTCGCTATGTCCCCATTTCATATTGTTTTGGGATATTCGTTCATGTACTCATGGAGTTCGGGAATTTTTCATAGTGGGATATTAAGAAATGAAACATTGATTTTTCCAAATATAGAATTCAATAGAAGCTACAAATTTAAGAGACTGAAGAGATTATATTGTCATTATTTAATAACTCAATAATTAATAAGTAATGGTCAAATCCAACAAATTATTTAATGATACACAAAATATAGTTCCACTTGGGATAGAAAGTCATACTCTATAGTTCATGACTGAAGATGATACCTGTAAAATGGTATTAAAGAGGGTTAGGTTCTAAGGTTTTTTCAAATGATTTTTCTTATGAATTTGTGGAAATTACAAAAGAGTATAAATTAATGACATTTATAGATAATGGGAAAAATTATTTAATACATTGAGGATTATTATGGTTGGAGTTTATTTCATCACACTACATAACCCCATCATCAGTTGAGATTATCAGGCTATTCCTAACCATTTCACTTTAATATTATTGGTCCTAATTCAAATTCCACATTTTAGAAAAACATAACATCTCATGGTTTTCCATTGAGTAAAATAAAATATTGTATGCATTGGGTAGGGGTTAAGATTTTGGGGTTGCTATTTATGATTTTCATATTTGTGCCTTTTTGCATTTTCTATAAGGTTTTCTATATTTTTTTAAAAAAAATGAATCAAAACATATTATGTATCATTTTCATTTTGATTTAGGATATATAGAAAACTCATGTCTTTAAAATTTATTGGTGGTATGCTAATAATGAGAAATATATCATCATCAAGGGTTGATTTTTATAAAAAATAGAATCCATCGATTATATGGCCGGTGGTATAATTATAAAACCATTTATATTTTAAAAAACTTACACATTATTTTTGTTTATAGAAAATTGTGTCATTGATTTTTCCTCTATACTACTCACACTACCATGACCTGTGAATTTTTTTATATTAAAATTATAGTGTTGAAATGTTTTGTAAGAAATTAATAATATATCAACGATTGGTCCATAGGTTGGAATTTATTCGGATCAATTTTATTATTTTACCAAATTGACCTCTAGGCATATAACTGATATCTGATAGTTTTACACCCTAAAAAAATAGAAATTAAAAAATAAAATAAAAAGATATTGATAATGTGGGAGTGATAACATGTTCAACACATGCAGATATATATTTTGAGAGATTAATATTAGAATTTCAAGAATTCAAAAATGAGTATGTCCTGAAATTTTATTTCAAAGGAATGTAGAACATGTAAGGTGAAATTTAAAAGGTATAAAGAATTTTGTTGTTTGACATGAATATACTAAATAAATGGTGGAGATATAAAATTGAAATGGTTTACAGAAACACTTATGAAGAATTAGTGTCATAGTAGGACCTTGTATTTTTTATCTATGATTAGTTTCCTTAATCTCAATGGACTTTGTTTTGATACAATTTATAATACACTGACTTTAAAATTTTTTGATATTGACACATTATGGGATTCATATATTTCATATATTTCAAATATTATTTGCGGTGTATGAAAATTTATATCCTATGAAAATTTAATTTGGAAAACATGATATGAGATTTTCTTTAGAGTGAAAATGTTTAGTTGTGAGGGTGTGATAACACCATGATTAATTGGTTTATTTATCCCTTACATGAATGTTTTCTATTGGTTTTATATTTAATAGTTAAAATATAATGATAATTTGAAATTCACATTTTATTAAATTATTCAATTATAATAATTGTTAAAAAGAAAATTTTCACATTTTTGGTGATTTCATTTTATGAGGAGGTATTGGGATCGAAATGTAGATGTAGATACTCAATTACAAGAGTGGGATGAATTATATGTTAAAAAATCATTCATTTTTAACCTTAAGAAAACATTGTTTGACAAATATAACCAAATTAGATTAACATAAACCCCATATTGTATGTTTAAGGAAAACACCCTAGTTTTAATAACGTTGTGTAATGAAATAGTCACACCGAAATTCTTAGACAAGATTATACTTTAATGAGTACATAATCTTAGGTCATAGTTTCAAAAAAAATTAAGAAACACTTTCTTATTGTTATATATTGTATTGATAATATATTGTAAATATTAATAGTAAAAATATTTTAACCCAAATAAAAGGGTATCCAAAAAACATTGGATAAAGGTATCCTAATTTATACATTTGAGAAAGAAAGTCTTTCCCACAACATTGTAATCCATCTATACGAATATCAGTGTCTGTCTTTCAATCCTTGTGAGGACTCGTTCTATAAGGTGATCAATGCCTCTGTATTCCTTGCCTTGGAAGACCTCGTTCTTTAAAGTGATTTGTACCTTTCTCTTCCTTTACATAGAAGCCCTATATTATGTAGGTAATCAGCACATATGTCTTGTTTCATCTACTGTTCCCTCGATCGTAATCACAAATGATCGGTGTCACACTAAGAAAAACAAAATATATTGAAGATTTCAAGTATGATGAAAAAGAAAGTCACAACTTGATTACATCAAGGTTTTTTCACAACCAATTTTAGAAGGGAACTTGTGTGTCTCCAAAATTAAAATGTGAATTTGTTTGTTGAGAACATCCAAATGACTGGGTATTTATAGGTGTGATCTCTAATAGTTGTATTTTAAACAAATTGTTATATTTTTCTTGAAAATTCAGAGGGACATATACAACTAGTACATGCAATGGTCATATAATAACAAATTGGATGACATAACATATTATTAAATAATATAATGAGGAATATTAAGTACGTGTGAATTTTATTATATGAACTCATTACATTAAAGAAATATATAAACATTATGAAATTTCGAAAAAATTACATTAAGGAAATATAATAACTTTTATCAAGTTATGAAAACATTACATTAAGCAAATAAAGTTACTTTAATAATGTTATGAAAACATTAAATTAAATAGATAAGGCAACTTTAATAATGTTATAAAATTGGTTTCTTAAACAAAATAGACAACATTAAGAAAAATATGAAATCGTATTTGAAAATTATTGAGAATCGGAATTGTGAAATAAATTAAATCGAATTATAAAATATTTGTGAATCAGAATTAAGGATGTGAGAATTAGATTCAAAAAATTAGATAATTTAGAATTGAGAATTCATGAATAGGAATCTCATTTTTGAGTGAATTGTAATTTATGAACATGTGATTCCAATCGGAATTTTTGGATGATTCAGAATTGAGAAATATATAATTGGAATCGTAATTTTGAGAGTATCATAATCACAATTTCAAATGATTTAGAATTGTGTAATTGAGTCAGAATCATTTTTCTATGAAATTAGGAATTGATAAAAAAGACATAGAATCATTATTTTTGGAGAAACCGATTCAGAATTTTGATGGAACCAGAATTGAGAATGTGAAGAATTCTGATTTTTATTAAGGACCTGATTTGCAACATAAATTATTCTATATTAATAAAATTAATGTTAAAATTAACTATAAAATGGTTAAATAAAATTCATTTAAATTTTCTTATAGATACATGTAATTATTATGAAAATGTTTTTTTGATATCAAAAACATGAAGGAATGAAAAAATTCATAAAAAAACTATTTGACTCAACAATCTCCCCCTTTTTGAAAGCATAAACAATCAATTGATGAAAATTCTATTTATATTATAAGACTAGTTATTTGAACATGAAGTATTAACTTATCTCCCCATAAGTTTAGAACTCAAAATGAATACAACTGACACCCACATAGGTTATGAACTCCCCCTAAGTATCATTTTATGAATTTATATATTCAATATACTTTCATAATGAAAAAATATCCCCCTTAATTAAGGATGTCTTCTTTAACAATTCCCCCAACTAAATTTTCCTACAAAGACTAATATTCATTTTAGGACAAACATCTCTTCCAATGTGATTTCTATAAAAATGTATGGTGAAAAAAAAAGTCATTGAAAAGATAGAAAACCTACTATATGAAATAAATAATAATAATTCATTGATATAAAAAAAATTTACAACAAAATATAAGAAATATTTGAATGATAAATCCTTCCTCGGTATTAATTTTATGACAATAGCCATCAACATATTCAACACATTGTGATCATCTTGAAACTTAGCTAGGAGATCATCCTAATTCTTACTCTTCATTTTATTATTTTGAATCATTTATTGTTGAGCCTTAATTATTTCATCACGAGAGATAAGTTGTTCATCCACATATTCTATTCAAGCCTTAACTCTTTTAACTTCACGAGAAAGATAATTCAATTTCCCATATAGTTCTTTATCTTCTTGATGTCAAATACCTTGATATTCATTCACCTATTACGAAAACCTATTTGAATGTTCTTTAAATGAGTATTTTGATTCATTAAAAGCATCATTAACTAATTAAAACATACCATCATAAGAATTATGATCAAAATTGATCTTTTTTTACCACATTGTCATTTCTTTTACTGATTTCATATGAGTATCACAATACATCACAATGATTTTGAATTCATATTCAATATTTATGAGCTTCCTGATCAAAAGGATTGTTGAATCTGGTTTTCATATTAATAGATTGTTGAATATGATGTAGTATTCACTAAATTTTTGGAAAGTACATAATATATTTCACCAACTATTTCCAATCCTGAGAAAAATTATTCTCCTATAGAGGATGATGACCATTTTGATTATAATGCATCTTTAATGAATGTTCCAATATCTACATTCTTTCCTTATTCTTTCTTATACCCTAATTTTTTTAACCTGTGAATTGCATTACTTTCATAAAAAACATGAATAATATCATCATCATCATCATAAACACCATCATTATATTCATCATCATTATTACTATCATCATTATCAACTTTATAATCAAAGTGAATTATTTTAAATTCACTTTCTACAACATTGTCATTCAAAGATAATTTCACTTCGTTTTTCTATTGGGATATATTATACATCCACTTGTTGTGATTATTGTGGCTATTAATTTTAATGTATAAATTATTATAGAACATCAAATTTTTGAGTCCCATTCTATAAAGTTCAATAGATCCCAACAAATAACTCCTTTAGTTTTCTTTTTCTTAATCTTCTTGTCTATTTCTTATTTCTCATGTTCATTATATTCTTTGATTTAAAATGATTTAGATTCTTATACGTCAAATAAATACACTAAATAACCATCATAACATAGAAATGTTTCTTGTCTCAACATTACTACAACTTCATTTTGGTAGGATTTGGATTTCTTCGACTTTGGCTGTTCTAAAGCTCAAGTTGTTTTTTGTGGTTCTTAGGCTTGAGAGGTATTTCTCATAGGATCACAAAACAATTTATTGTATATTTATTCCACATCCACAAATTTTATTGAAATTTAAACAAACTCAATTTCCTATCACTAGTGGAATATTTTATTATTTTAATTTTTTCCTCACTTAAAAAAATAATCTTGAACTTCTTTGGCGTTAAGATGCATGGAACTCTACAGAAGATCAAACAACATATGATAATCTCAGACAAGGTCACAAGATACATAAAGATTTTATATTTGATCAAATCATCCTTTATCATACTAATTTCATGAAATATATACTTCACTAAGTTAATCATCCTTAGAGTAATGAGAAAATACATGATATATAAGTCTATAATTTTTAAGGAGCCTTTATATCATTTTCTTAGTATTATAAGACCTCGAATATATAATTCCATTATCTTGTAGTTAGCTGAACTATTTTTAATGTTTGGGTTTCATTACTCCCTTATGACCTGAGATATTAAGAGCCTTAACTATGTTAAAATATCCTTCTGAATCTGGGATCTTATGAAATAAATTGTAAGCTTCTCCTTTATAATCTATCTCAATAATATTTGTCACTTTTTTTAAACAGGGTGAATAAATTTCCTTGTAACTCTAAAACTAAAACATATCCCTTCCACCTACAATTAAAAACTAAACTACATGATAGAATTTGAATAAAAATTCTGTATACAATAGAAAATGGTTTACATTAGTTTTCGAAATGAAAATATTTTCCCATTCTTGGAATTTTATGATCATTCTTATTAATGAATCATATGTAAGAATGAAATCCTGATCCACTGACATTTATTTGAAGATTGACTAGTCTTTAAGTGCCTTATTCACATCTGTTGAATTATGAGAGAATATTGATTGAGACATTTGTAATATAAGAAGGATATCTAGAAATTGGAATAGAGTCTTTTAAGGTGACAACAGCTTAACAAAAGTCTTGGGAATTCGTTGTAGGACACCAGGGGTACCAATCATTATATAGGTGTTGTGGTGACGATTCATCTTCCAAGATTAATCCAATGGTTGTGAACAAACCAATATAATATAATAGTTTATATTAATCTGATGATAGTTATATAGATTATGATATTTTGAGGTTTTTAGGAAATAAACAGAATTAAAGAAAGATGAATTCGTTGATATTTTTTCTTAAAGAAAGATTTTAATACCATAAAAAATAAATGAAAAAAAGATTTAATAATTAATAATATGTACCTTTCAATGTTATTATAAAAATTTCATGTATTTGATAATATTTTTCTAGGATATCATAGATTTGGAAATTTTTTATTTGTGTGTGGAATGTTTTTATAGGTTATGAAAACATGTTTTTAGGTTCGGAAATCATTATTTTGGTTCTAATAACAATTTTATGGAAATCAAGTATACCTCCCTATGAAAGAGTATCTTAATATTAGGAGACAATTTTATCAAAAATCATATATGAATTATTACCTTTTAGTTATCGTAGATAAATTTTATTTAATGTATTTAAAAATATTAAAAGGTAATGATTTTGTAAAATTACCACATAGTTGTTCTTGAGATCCATTTAATTTTAAATTAATATCTCCTTTAAATGTGTGATCCCTAAGAAGGTGATGGTTTATATCAATTTTAATTTCATGACAGTGATATGGAAGGTTTTTTCTTAAGGCCATGTCACTAGTTTTATTACATAGTATCTAATTTTTAATAAAACTCATGCCATAATCTATGAGCATGTGTTTCATCCACTATACTTGAGCACAAAAAATCTAGCTGATACCTATTTAGCTTATATAGTGGAAAGTTATACAATGTTTTTTTCTTATATTTTCCTGAAACTTATGAATTTTTTAATAAATGACTCGTTTTGGATGTACTTTTTCAATCCATTATACATCCACCAAATTTAGTATATGAAAATTATTTTAATACAAAATTATTTCTAGAAGAATATTAATTTCTTAAATCCATAGTTCCCTTTAAAAAGAAAACAAATTCCCATATTTTAAATGGGATTATTTTGGATTATATTGATATCTTTCATATATGGATACTGAAAAAATTATGTCTTATTGACGAGCTATTTTGTATAGAAAGAATCATATCATACAACTATAAGATGTTTGATCAACTGGTTTCCTCGCATCATCATGATCCAGAGTATTCAACGTATCGATTCTAGTACTTATACATTTACTATTTTAAAATCCATACTATCTAAGAAGGTTAATAATATATTTATATGGAGATATATAGGTTCATTTTGGTTTTTGTGAAATTTGAAAACCCAGAAAGAATGTTTACACACCCATCATACTCATTTCAAACTCATATTTCATAAAATTCGCAGAGGAATCAGTTAAGGTTTGTTGAGTTGATTTGAATATAATTTTATCCACATATATTTGAATAATTGAAACTTTTTTATTTTATTTATTTATAACAAGGGTAGGATCATTTGTTCCCTTAAAATAATTTTGTTGTAACAAAAAATATATAAGTCTATCATACCAGGATTTAGAGATTTTTTAAGGCCATATTAAGCATTGGTGTTTTTTTAAATGTTGGGGCTAAAGCCTCAGTTCATTATTTAAATCAAAGACCTCTTTAGACTGGGTAGAGGGTGACCCATTATATATCCTGAAGGACCAAGGCGAATAGGCCGGAATACAAGGCTTGAAAACCCATTTTTTTCCAATGGACCCCTCGATGAACAGTACTGCTACAGTACCCATCCTGCTACAATACCTAGCTACAGTACTGGAAATTCTCCCCTGGCCATATTTGATCCTGGGTCTTTTGGATGCCAAGCAGGAGCCTGTACCACTAGGGTATAGGCTTGTTGGCCATATAAAGAATTGGTATGTTTAAAAATATTTTTAAGATGTTTTGTGTCTTCCAAACTAGGAGGTTGTTAAACAGAGACTTCCTCTTGAACATATCTATCATGGAATTCACACTTCACATCCATTAGATTAGGTCTTAGAGTAAAGAATTCTATAAAGAACATTATAATTCTAATAGATTCAAGTCTAGCTACTAGGGAATATATTTTTTTATAGTCTATTCCTTCTTATTGATTTCCTTTACCAAATTATCTTTCTTTATTTTGTAAAATGTTTTCATTTTCATCCCATTTTCTTCCGAAGACCCACTTTACATGAATCAAAAAAGTTTCTTTGGATCCTTCAACCAAGGTCCAAACAATATTCCTTTTGAATTTATTTACATTTATTTCATAGCTTTAATCTAATCATCATCACCTGAAGATTTCTAACTAATTTTAGGCTCTAGTTAGGAGATAAGTAAAAGATTTGTTTCCCCACTTCAGAATGACCACATAGTTCTTAGGAGTTTATTTACATCACCAATGATTATATCACTAGAATGATTATTAAGAAGCAACTATTTTGGTTTTGTAAAACCTATTAATCAAACTTAGGGTAGAGAATATTTTAGAGTGAATACTTTAGAATTTTTTTCTTGTGTATTATACTCATTTTAAGAATCTTCCATCATTTTTTGATAATGAGTATTGGAAAAAACATCAGAAGATGTAGGTTGAGGTTGTTTAAAAATAAAGGGATCAGTTTCATCATATTTAACATGTACTATTTCCTCAATAGCATAATATTTTATTATTTAAAAATCAATAAGACTAAGAAGTTGTAAAATATCCTATGAAAATTATTTCATCAGATTTTGGTTGGAATTTGTTCTAGATGTCATAAATATTTAAAATGAATACATTTCATCAAAAAAAAATAAAGTGTGAAACTTTTTGTGTTCAGGTTGTCCATAGCACATAATGAGTCTAATAAAGATATAGTCTAATTAAAAATCGATTTGTTTTATAACAAGTTGCACTTACATCTTCAGTAATGAAATGTTTAGAAATTGAATATTAAATCATCTTGGTTCTTATTATCTCTTGAATAATTTTATTTCTACTTTCAACAACATTATTTTTATGAGGATTTCTCGGAGATGAAAAGTTATAAGTAATTGTATTCTTACTACAAAAATTTTCAAAATATAAATTTTTAAATACTCCAAAATGAGAACTATGAGTAGTTTTCAATGGAAGTTTTTTATCATTTTTAACATTGGAATGAAATTGAAAAAAGAAAAGACTTCATATTTCATTACTAGAAGATAGAACCATTTAAATAGAGTGTAATCATCAACTAAAAAAATACGTAATATTTTTATCCAATACATATAGTTTATGTAGGGAAGAACAAGTCCATATACATTAGTTTTAATGCATCATATGTTGAGACTTCACTTTAAATTAAAAGCGTTAATTATGTTTTTTACCATATTGATTAGGATTACAATCTTTTAAAGAATCAAATATAAAATCATGTAGATCCTTAACAAGTCTTCTCCTAGATAGTTTATATACTTTCCTAAGGTTATAGTGTCCTAGATTTCTATTCCATAACTAATATTGGTCTTCAATTTTACTAAGTTAAGGTATATCTTGGGTCCTATGGCCTTTTAGTTTGAGTGTATAAACATTCTCATGTTGATGGGATGAAAGATTAAATTAATCATTGGAATTTTGTACTAAGATTTTATCATTCCTAAATTCAAAATTTAACCTTAATAACATATTTTTTTTATTCTTATAAGGTTTTTCTTATGAACATTAATATATAAAACATTTTTAATTTCTAGGA
The DNA here is from genome assembly GCA_963277665.1 of Viscum album. NCBI lineage: Eukaryota > Viridiplantae > Streptophyta > Magnoliopsida > Santalales > Viscaceae > Viscum > Viscum album. Next base: position 1,218,122,838 of record OY728131.1, on the reverse strand, counting down.
AGAAAAATATTACATATACTAACAATATCTGCTTGATCATTGTCTATAAAAGTGGCTCTTCCACCTTTAATCTTAATAGTTTTTTCAATGATGTTTTTGAAACTAGTCATATTTTAGGGACATCCACTATACTTTTATGATACTTGCTAAATGTATCTTTTTTTTACATCATTTTTTCCTCAAAATAAAATAATTAGGTTTTTTGAATCCATACATTCATTGATCTAATAATATTAGAATACAAAATCATAAGAATCCACATTTTATTAGAAGATTAAGATTTTGGAAAAAATAATGATTGTAATTTAATTAGATATCAATCTTTCTCAAAATGTATACCACTTTGACACATAGTGCATAATGAGTCACATTTAGGTACAAAATAGTTTGGACTGAAAATAGGGTTGGAATGAGAATTACCAAATCTAAAACAATTTCTATGAGGATGAATTTGAGAATACATTTTATCAAAATTATTTTTATTAGAAGTAAAATTTTATAAAGTTTTATATAAATAAAATATTTTATATTTTAGTCTAATTACAAAATTCTTATCATCGTAGTCATTAGATTTAAAATATAGGTTAGTATCGAAAAAAATTTTCCTAGAAATTAGTTTATCAAATTACAAAGAAAGTTTTTCTTTTTACACAATTGAATTCCTCGTGTTTTTTAGAATTATAATTAGTTTCAAAAGATTTTACATCATGATCTGTATAATGATATGATACTTTTCTTTTTAAAACATTGATTCTAGTATTTGTCTCATCAAGTTTCTTTTTGATCGTACTATTCTCATTTTCAAGAAATATGGAAAACCTATATACTTATTCAAAAAAAGTAATGAATTATATTATGATTTGGAAGATTGTTCATTAGTGGATTTAGAATATTCATCATCTAGATAATTACAACATAAATATATGTAAATTAAGGATTCATTATTATGTACATTATCCATGAAACATTGGTTTTCAATAGGTATTTTGAAAATAAGACCAATATTATTTTCTCCATAAGAATCATTATTGGATGATTCATCTGATGAGTCTCCACAAATTGCACTAAATTAACCATTTTCCTTCTAGACTTCATTTCACTTAGAGTTATAATATTTTTCTGACTCCTCTTAGAATTTATATCTTTATTTTAATTCTGTTTATGTCTTGGACAATCCGGTCTGATATGTCTTAATTTCATACTCTCATAACATGTGGCATTAGAGTCTTTCATATCTTTCTAATCCATTTTATAATATCTTTATGGAATTTACTCCATGCCAATAACCTTGTTCTTCCTTTGAGAAAGATTGGATAAATCATTCTCTGAGTGATCAGTTTCACATGAATCTAACTGAGTAACATATTTCATAGTCTTTTTTGTCATAGAATATTTCTCAGGGGTTTATGTTTTTTTCTTATTTAATGTAACTAAAATGTAACCACTCTCATTATTCTTATTTATATTCTTAGTATCACTATTTAATGTTCTTATGTTGTAAGAGGGTTGTAAATAATTCATAAAAAGTAACCATTGTAACATTCTATATCTCATCAATAGCAGTTATCTCTGATTCACATTCATTAGGAATGATTTCAATAATCTTATCTAAAAGCATCTCATAATATATCCCTTTTATCCCATTGACAATAGGCTGGTTACAATAGTCATGAATCTCAATTTAACAGTAACTTTAGATTCTCCGTAGGGAAAAATAAAACCTTTATAATATGATCTATGAATGGTTCTTCTAGTTTTAATAAATTTAGATGTACCAAAATTTTTAACATACAATTTAATACATATGTTTTTATCTTCATCACAAAAATATATTTGGATATATATATATATATTTCATGTTAACTAACAAAGAAATGTATATTGTACCTTATAGTATAGATGATATTCTTTATTTTCTAGGATAGTAAAAGTTATGACTTCCTTGTTTGGAATTTTATAATCTCGAGTAATAATGAAAATGTTTTCCACAATATTATTATTAGAATATGAATTCTTTCTGTCTCTCTAGTACTTCTAATCATTACCGTCAAGGATATGTGGTCTTCAAAGATTTATATTTTCTAAGGACATGACATTCATTTCCTCCATCATTAAAGTAGTAAATGAATTATTTTTTCCACCAAAAAAGTTAGTGTAGAAAATATTCCTAAAAATAATTATATTATGAATTATAAATAAATTGCAGTAGTAAAGAAAGAATATGTAAACATAGGAAGGAAATTATTCCACTTTATACAAAGTGTGATTATCAGTATCTTAGAGACCTACACTTATATCAATTTTTGATAGAAATATACATGTATAATATCAATTAGAATATGGGGTGAATTTTAATTCAAATAAAAAATTTATTTTTAACCTTATGGAATTTTTTAACAATGTGAAACAAATTATATTCACTTAAACCCTCTTTTTTTGGTTATGAAAAAACACATTAGGTTTAATAAATATGTGTATAGAAAAAGGCACACAAAAATGATTATGAAATATTCTACCTTAAAGAATATAGAATATTAAATCAGAGTTACAATAGAAAAGATATAATAATATGAAATTTATTATAGATACAAGTTGTAGTGGAAATTTATGCTATATATAAAGAGTAAAAATATTTTAACTTGTAATTTCCCGGTTCTAGGTGCTTCCCAAGGGTGCCTCGTAGCCGGTTGGTCACATGGACTCAAGCATATTTCCCCAAATGTAAGAGGCTACTGACTAGTAGTGATGGAAAATGTCCAATTATGGAGAACTCTTCCCCCATTATTAGTGTATACATAGAAAAATAACAAATAGTAAACAATTGAGGAAGTAGTAATACCATGCAACAATAGTAAACAGAGGAAGATTGAGAGTAATATAATAAATGCAGAACATATATATGATACATGCCTCATATTTATAGGAATTTATCCAATCAAGTCAAAATACTGGAAATACAATAATAAAACCAAATTACCAAAAAACAATAAACTCTAACAACATCTCAAGCCACAGATTAGTCCCATGTTATCCAGATCCAACCGAAATAAAGTCCCTGATGAGGAAGGGCACATTAACTTATCAATACTAGCAACCATGTAATATATTTGGTTCCAAATTCCTAACAAAAATAGAGTGTGAGAATAATCCTTGTAGGAATCGACCAAAATATTATGCCTAACTGTCAATGAATATATATAGTAGATAATATAAAAAATAAAACAATAAACTAGGAATTACTAAGATGTAAAAAACATACAGTTTCAATTACATTGATTTATAGTTTTTAATTATTCAATCCATTGGATAAAGTAATCTTTGGATCTGGCCAACGCTCAATATCCCCCTGGGATATAGTAATAAAAGATATCTTAGAAGAACATCAAACCAAACAAGTAAGACCGAGTAAAATCTTGTGTTTTTGCATGGGATCGCATCACAATCATTCAATTATCCATAAAAAACCCTCTGGGTATGATCTCATGGATAAACCCCTTTGGATTAACATATCACAAATCAATTAAAAATTTCCACCTAGGAAGCTCTAATAGTAAATACCCCATTGGTCTTCATAGCAATGATAAAATATAATGACCACATGGTAGCTCTCATAGTAATTTCCCTATGGTCTAACATTTATTTAATATCAATCCTCTGGGTAGCTCTCACAGTTTAACCCCTCTAGTATATGTCCACCTGGTAGCTCTCACAGTCTATACTTCTAGTTCAACATAATGACTATTATATATAAATGAACCTACGTTGGGAATCTATCGTAGTCAATTCCCCATGGTCATAGTTTCACAATACTAATCTCATGCATCTCATATAATTAGTAACTCCATCCAAATAACACAATCCATTGAAAAAAAATGAAGCTTAAAAAGTATTCTAGACGAAATGTACAAAATCATTAAAACTATGGAAACACACATAATCATGGTATAAAACCTTATTCCTAAACAATAACCCTTTCTCAATCAAATAATCCACATCAGGTATTAAACAATGTTAAATTCCAAAACACACGATTACCCAAATGTGTCTATTAGGCACTATAAGCATACAAAATTAAGATACATCCAATGAAATGTACAAACCACTTACCTCAATATCATACAATTGATACTCTTGAATGTCATCCTTTGAATCGTCCTACAACGATGTAGATCTACAAAAATTGTAAAACAATTCCTTGAATAACCCACAAGGGAGAAGGAATCAAGAAGATATGCTCTAGAATAATTGTGAACTCTCTGGTGGGATTCCAACACACCCTACGATGTCTCGATCGGTGATCCGACAGAGAACTGGGAGGTGCTCGATGTTTGTGGTCATATAATCTCTCTCCTATACAAAACACGGGAAGAATAAAATTGTTCTGGAGGTGAGACGTGGCCCTGATCTGATTCATCTAATAAAAAGAAAGGTACAAAGCAGGTTCATTTAATGTACATTCCATTCACTAGCCTTAATAGGCCCCCACATTAGGCAGTCTTCTAGGTCACAAACACAGCCATGTATGTTCCCTTCTAATGGTGGTAAAGAAGAAACATCCAATAGATCTATCCCCTTGGATCGTACATCGACCTCCCACTCCCAAGTCTCATATTGTACTCGCCCATGCTATCGTATCACCGATAAAAGAGGAACAGACTGGCCACAGAGAACCTTTGTGCTACAATCCACAATCCGAATAGTGTTCTCGTTGAAGGAATAATCCACCTCCATCTCAACCTCCTCAGGTTGTAAAACATGATTTGGGTCTGAAAAGTAACGAATTAGCTGAGAAATGCGAAAGACTTCATGAATTTCCCGATACCTATGAGGTAACTACAACCAATATGAAACTGAACTGAATATCTCCAAAACCTCAAATGGCCCGACGTATCTCGCAGAAGGATTCCTCTATCTCGTAATCCTACCGTGTGCTAACCTCAGCGTGACATATAAGAAAAACTGATCATCGACCTCAAACTCTAGGTGTATCCTTTGTCGATCAGTAGTAATTTTTGGAGAGAATGTGTTGCAGCCATCCTCTTTTGAGTCAACTCTATATGGTGAGTGGTCTCCTAGACAAATGAGTTCCCATAATAGCTACCACTCCTACTTCTAGCCAACATAGTGGTGACTGGCATGACCTACCATACTAAGACTCATAAGGTTCCATTTAAATTTTCACAAGAAAACATTTATTATAGTAAAAGTCCACTAGGGGTATGTTTATCTCCCAAGATCCCCCTAAATCTAAGACCCATGCTCAAATCATGTCCTCTAAAACCTAAATTGTACACTCGAACTGGCCATCTATCTGGTGATGGTATGTTGTACTCAAAAGTTCCTATGTATCCAATTCCATTAGTACTCCCCACAAGACATGAGAAGAAAAATGGGCATCCCTATCAAAAATGATAGAGTGAGTAACCTTATGAAAACGTAAAATCTCTCAAATGTACAACATTCCAATCTCATCTACACCGAATGTTTCCGTGATCGGCTGAATATGTAGAATCTTCATGAGTATTTCAACAATAAACCAAACCACATCATTTCTTCAAGAATACCTCAGCAAACCAATCACAAAATCCATTGCGACATTATTCCTCTTCAACTAGAGAATGGGTAACTGTTGTAAACTCTCTTCCATTCGTAGATGATCTAACTTCACCTGCTGACAGGTGGAACATCTGAGGAAACAACGATCTATATCCCTCTTCAGACCTTTCCACCAATACTAACGATGTAAATCTCAATACATCTTGGTGATAACAAGATGAAATTCCAAAGATGAGGAATGAATATCTAGAATCAACTCCTCACATATGTCTTCTAACACCCATACACATCCTGGAATATGAAATAACACATCATCACTTATGGACCAACTAAGAGTACATTCCATGTATGAAACACACTCTCATTGGAATAGTCCATCGTAATATGATAGCCACCTAATTCACACTTGTTTTAGTAGAGTCTAGATAACAGGTATAGAAGAAATAAATGTAGTCCCCTATCTGTCATACACCTCCAAATGTATCTCAGAGAATAAATCCATAAGATGCCACTCACTACTGGCCTCCGGAACTGCCTATATCTGATTCCTCCCACTTAACACATCTTCCACTGCATTGCCATTCCTAGGCATGTAGTCCAGATCAAAGTTATAAGACTGAAGGTACTCAACCCACATTTTCTATTTCTAATGTAGATCATTCTAAGAAAATATATTCTTGAGAATTTTTTGGTCACTGTATACCACAAAATTCTCTCAAAAAAGGTAATGTCTCAAACATTATAAGGCATGTAATAATTCAGTTAACTCAATATTGTGTGTTGGTTAATTACTCTCATGTGGCCTCATCTGCCGAGAACTATACGCAACAACTCCTTCTATGTGAAAAATCATTTCTCTTAGCCTGATACCTAATGAAACACAGTAAACGGTGTAACTCTTGTTCTACTCTAGGAAAATCAGTATCAGTTATAATTTCAATCTTCTTTTAAACTTCTTAAAGGCTGAATTGTAGGATTCTTTCCGGATGTACTTTTCACCCTTCTTAGTCAGCCCCATCAGTGGCGCTACTAAGAGTTAGATGTCCTGTATAAAGTGCTTGTAGTAACTATCCATCCTTAGAAAACTATGTACATCAAAGATGTTATAAGGTTTCTCCCTAAAAACAACTGCTCTCACTTTCTCTCAGTCTACTGATTGTCATGACTATGAGATAACATTTCCCAAGAAGTTAATCTGGTTCATCCAAAAGATTCATTTTGAGAGCATAGAATATAAATGATGCTCTCTCAGTGTACTAAAAATGATCTCAATATGGATGGAATGGTCATGTTGAGTATGAGGGTACACCACGATATCATCCACAAAGACTACCACAAAACAATCCATGTAAGGATGGAACACTTGGTTCATTAGTGCCATGAAAACTACCAGTGCGTACGTGAGACCGAACAACATAACCTAATACTCAAATAGACCATACCTGCAATGAACGGATGTATGAGGTATATCTGATGGTATAACATGCAACTGATGATAACTAGAACTCAATTAAATAATTGAGAACACCTAGGATCCTTGAAGCCGATGAAAGAGATCATCAATCCTATACAAGGGATATCAGTTTCTAACCATCAAATGGTTTAGATTCTGATAATACACATAAGGTTTGAGGCTATCGTCTTTATTATTCACAAAAGGGATAGGCGAACCCAAGAATAATTACTAGGTCGGATGATACCCTTTTCCTAAAACTCCTCTATCTACTTCTTAATCGCCCATAACTCTGGTGTAGCCATACTATACAGAGTAATGGACACTAGTGTTGCCCCTGGCATATGCACAATAGATAAATCTACCTCTCTCTCTCTAGAGGTAAACTCGAAAACTATTCTTAAAAGATATCTCTGAAATGATACACAACTAGAGGAATGACCATACGTGAAGTCCCTCAGTCATCCAGATAAAAACTAGCTATCTGAATTATGATTCCTCCCAACCCATGATGCTTGGGTCCAGCTCTACCTACCTGAACATCCCATTCTCCCTTGTACAGAAAAGATCCACCCTCTAGTGACATGAAACTCACCATGAGGTGATATTAGAAATTAATAGCCAGTAAATAGACTAATTTTTCCATTCTGAGAATGAATCCAAATCTTATCATCTCCAAGACATATATGTCTCATAAGAAGTGACACCCACGAACCTCAAGTTGGCTCTACTTACACTATCAAACAATAGCCTTCCTAATCTTTGACGGTGTGTATAACTCCATAACAACATCAGATGTAAATTTACAGAGCCCGAGGAATTCCAAAAAAAAGATATAAAAATATGGGAACACCCTATATTAAATAGTGAAGAAACAAAAATTTAGGAAACTAGAATGGTACATATAACTATAGAGGGTCCCAGATCCTTTTTCTACTGGTTCTGCTCCACTAAAAAAGTATGAACTGTACCGTAGCTCTGTGACCATTCCTGACTATCCTAATATGATCCACCATTTTCGTTGAAATCCTTCAATCTGGATACCAAGACCACAAACTCTTCCTTGGCCTGAATGACCTGACAAACTTTTGTTCTCATACTCCTGAGAAACAGGTGGTCATGTTCTTGATTGCAGAGTCATAACAAAACCCCCAACCAGTTTTTCTGGTGATAAAACCCATCAAAAACGTAGTTGGTGACACATCTTACGGTAAAACTAGAACTCAAATGGGTCTTTCAGGAAATTTGGCCTAGTATTCCCATTATTCCCACACTGGTAGAGTACCACTTAGCTGCCTGAAGAAACATTACATGAATGATCCCTATAGTTATTATTGCAATATGTCGAATGAGTACAAGCTCAAGATGCTTAAATTTCTTAGATTGCAGCTCCCAACTCCCTCAGATTGCACTTGGTAATCAGCACCTAGTTTATTATAAAAATCACTAAAGTTATCCTAAAAACATTCACCTGTTATCAGATGCCACACCCGAAACCATCTTGAAATCACCTATCCAAATATAACTCATCACCTCAGTGAATACGTTTAATGCACTGAAGTTCCATAAATCAAAACAAAGAACCCATCACTAAAAGATATCCCTACTTTAAATTCATGAACTCTTGGGCCTGGTCGTCCCTTAATGTATCAGGGTAGAAATAATCATAGAAAGACTTATGAAACTCTTCCCAAGACATATTCCAATTTCTTCTTACCTAAGAGATACCATCCCACAATCTTTTGGAGGAATCACATAGAATGCATGTAGAGAGCTTCAAAGTCATCTCTGAAGGTGTCTCCAGATGCTCAAATATGGTAAGCATGGACTCCAACCCTATCTCCATAGGTAGTGGTCCTCCATCTCCTAATAAATTAGTAGGATGATACTTGTGGAACACCCTCATCAACTCTTCCATAGTCGGGGAAGGATATGATGCTCCCTGAAAAGTAAGAATGATCCTCATAAATCCTTCACGGACCTGTGCATCAACACCTATGTCCGGTATAATAGCTTGTTCCAAGATGAGCATGATGGGAGTATCTTCTAGTAGTCTATCATCTACCCTTTCCGGGGTCTGTTCATCGCCCTGCACCAGGTGTAAAACCGAAGGAAGTCTCGGTGGAATTAATCTGCACGGTCAAGCACACACCTCATTATAAGAATATCTAGGACAACAACATAGAAATGCAAGACCGGAACAGTAGAAGAAAGCATTCAAGATCCTTAAAATAGGGATACATGGTGTGTAGAACCACTACACGACATGTTCCCTTAAGATTTAAACATAAGCATTTACCTCTTCCATCATGTTCATGTAACACCAAACACATGACATGTTCCTCTTGAGACATGGAATGTACTTGAAGTTTCCATCCTGTCTAGGTTCTTCTACACCACTAGAACAACACAGTTCTTTCTTTGTGTGACACTACATGGCTTGTTCACCCTATACATGGCCTGGACCACTTAATCTCCATCCACCTCTGTTGTTGGTCACATTTCCAGATACACAGTTGATAACTACACGACATGTACAATCTAGACACGATGTGTACAACCTATGTTTCATCCACCCATTTCATTAGTCACACAACTGGATACACGGTTCTTTACAACATAGCATGTACAATCATGCCATGGATTGTTCCACCAAATGATTCCAAACCCCGAGTCTCTGCTCACGCGGTAATTTCAGATGTTCAACAACTAAAAGGCATGTACATACAGTACACGAAGTGTACTTATGAAAAGTCAGTTCATCCAGAATAGAAGAACACATAGAATTTGTTCATAACACAACATACAGTGTTGTATGTGTTTAAGGATAGTAGGCCTCTAAAACATCTTTGGAACCCTTAAAAACATAATGTTTTTCCAAAGCATGACAAAGTACGGCCTTTGGGGGCCCATAATCCCAGAGAATAAATATTTGGCATCCTTTTTCACATCATAATATGACAAAATTCAATTAAAGTTTAAACAATGTCGAACAAATTTGGATCCAAGAAATCCCATAATACCTCTGAGACAAAATAGAGGCACTCACCCAAATTAAACATTACATATTCTCATACCCTATAAAAATAGTAGGTTTTCTATCAGGACATCTATCAAAACAACATGCATATCTAGAACAACATATACCACAATATCATGCATTTTGTAATGCACACTAAATGGCATGACAAGAATTCATGGAATGTGAACTCTTACAGGTGCCTATACTGTAAAGACCCATAAAATTCAAGGGAAATTTTTTCTTAATTTTCATTGGGATTTGAAAAGAACGCAGTTTTTGACAGAACCTAATTCTGAGGCCTGGTGTGCCCAGAATTAATTTCCGAAGTTATGCTCGGGTACGTTCAGTGAACGAACGAGCGGGTTTTTCTAACATTTAAACCGATGCTCGGAATTTAAATCTGAGGGAACCAATGAACTCCCAGTGCCAGTAATTGCTTAAGAAGACCTTTTCCGAAGGTGCGTTTTTTCGGGAGGAGTTGTTTAAATTTTGAGGTGTAAGTGAAGAATAAATAACATTTGTAATCCAATTTTATTTGTCTTCTAAGTAGTTTTATCCTTTGTGTGTAAGTTGAGTTGGTAACTTCCCTTGGGAGAATAAAAGAAAGGTGGGGCCCACACGAGCCGCCACCTTTTCACATTTCCCATAACCCCTTGAAACTCTCCTTTTAAACTTGATAAATCCCTTAAATTAAGTAACCCTTTAACTTCCATTTTTAATTTTCCATCCTACCTCTTAATTAATTAAACAATTTATGGTTTAATTAATTAAGTGAAATGGATTTGAATTATGTAAATTTAAATGCATTGCATGGGTAAATAAAGTATGGTGGACCCTTAATTTATTTTGGGTTGGAATTTTTGTGTTAAGAGAAAGGGAAGAGAGCTCTTGAGTTTCGAAGAACTTCTTCCTCCAAGGAAGAACGCTTCATCTGCTTTGTTGAAGAATGCAAAGAAAGCCGTCTCATCTTGCATCTTCTCTCTGCGTCGAAGGAAGCGAGACGCCGCATTCTTCATTGGGCAAACACTGACGGTGTGATTTCTCTTCTTCTTCCTACACATCAAGGGAGGTAACACCACCGCGGGGAACGTCGCCATCAAAAACGGCTCTTCCTCCAATGACAACGGAATCGACACCAATCATCGCGACGCTTGCCCTTTCTGCAGCACGATGACAGGTGACATCATTTCGAGTTAGGGATTTAATTTGTGAATGTTAATGAACCCATGTTTATTCCCTTCTAATACAAAGAATGCGGATCAACTAAATATTAAGTTGAACAGCGAAAGGATATGTTTACGGTTTGGGAATTTTCGATTGAAGGGAAAACTGTTAGCGTAATTTGTTAGTTCGTGAATTCTTTTTCGTTCATCGACTCCCATTTGGCCGCCTTTTATCGTAATAATGGTAGAAGGTTGGACCGTATGAACATTACTGACCCTCCTCCTCCCCTCGAAGTTTTTTTTGTTACAGCACGAACGAAGGTGGTGTGGTGCGACGACACCGCGTGGAATCAGGAAGAAACACAACGAAGAAATGAGGCGCCGTCGCGCCGCACCGTGGAGGCCGAACAAAGCCACGGTGTCGTCGCGCCATGACGGAAAACCATGAAGAGGACGTGTTTTGTTATTTAGCGTATGGATTGTTGGGTGTTGATGAATCAGGCCGCAAAGGCGATTTAAAGCCATCGCAGTAATGGTCGGGTCTAGGGAGGACCATTGGTGAAGATAGGAGGCGAAATGGACCACAGGAGCGTGTACGGTGGTCCGCAGAAGGCAGTGGCGGTGCACCGCCAGAACAAGACCGCCGCGGCTAAGCCGGCGCAGCGGCCAAACTGGAATGTCTTAGCCGTTCCGAAGGGGGAGCGGCTCGGCATTATGCCGCGCCGATTTTTCTTCAACCGGGGGGGGGGGGGGGGGGGGGGCGTAACCCCCGCACTCGCTGGCCACGCGGGCACTGCGACAGCGCCAGGCCCACCGGCTGCCCAAGCCAGGCCGGGCCGCGCCCTATTGGGCCGAACCCAGACCCGGGTCGGGTCGACCCGGTTCGGTCCGACCCAGGGGGTCTATGCCGGGTCAGACCGGGCCTGAACCCCCTATTTTCGGACTGTTTTCAGTCATTTGCCAATAACATGGGCTACAGACCTCCAATCAACACACCGTTAGTTGTGATGTGATCCTTGGATCGAGGCGGTCGTTTTGGTATATTACACTCAGGGTTTCAGAGAACTTTGGGTATGGCTGGGTTGGTTCGATCACGAGACCAACCGGGCCCTCAGAGCGAAAACGCTTATATCTCGAGCTTCGGACGTCCGATTGACATGAGGATGACTTTGTTGGATTCCTATTGATTAGAAAGAACATTTGGAATACTTCACCTGAGTTTTGGTTGCAGTTGGATAGTGGCTGGGTTGCATTGTACCCGAAATCCAACTGGGCCCCTGGAACGGAAAAGCTGAAAACTTTCAGACCAGACGTCTGTTTGACGAACCGTCCGTAGCGTTGGGGACCACGTTGAGAAAAGGTTCCTACGAGCTTACCCTATGAGAGTTCGGGGAACAACCGAGTTACGGCCGGGATGGTTCGCACACAAAACCAACCGGGCCCCTCGGATGAAAAGGCTAGTAATTCACAGACCGGGCGTCTAACTGACGCGCCGTCTGTTGCGTTGAGACCCCTATGACGAGATGAATATTTGAGATACTTCTTCGTGGGAATTTGTGATACTTGGAGTATCGACCAGTAGCTCGTGGAGAGGACCTTCCCTATGACGAGCTATCAGAGTGCAGAGACCTAGTAGCTGGCTGAGACTTGAAGACTACTAATCTATCGTCTCGGTGTGTTTCAGATATCCCAGTGGGGAGCACGTAGTTGTAGGGGCAGACCCACAGCGTAGGAGCACTTAGTTGTAGCGGAAGACCTGTGGTACTCAACAGAAGGAGTACCTATCGAGGCTATGAGGGGGAGCACTTGGTTGTAGCGGCAGACCCACGGCGGAGGAGCGCTTGGTTGTAGTGGAAGACCCACGGTACTCAACAGAAGGAGTACCTCTGGAGCCTATGAGGGGGAGCGCTTGGTTGTAGCAGCAGACCCATGGTGGGAAGCACTTGGTTGTAGCAGCAGACCCACAGTACTTGACAGGTGGAGTACTACAACAGTCCAAGGTTAGTGGGGCGTGCTTGGTTGTAGCGGCAGACCCACTGTACTCATCAAAGGAGGAGTTCTCCAGCAGTCGTGGTTTCGACTTCATGATTAAATCCTGGTTTGAGCTGAGTCTATGATCTTTGTGTTTCCTCATGATTGAGATGGGTTACTTGATAACTTAGGTATATGTATGAGCATATACCTAAGTAGAGGATATCTATTGAGATCTTACTTGTGGTTTTCCTTGTTGGATTTAGTGAGACCTTGAGGGTCTCGGGGTCCATACTGAGTATCGTTATACTCACCCCTGCACGGGCTATGCCCGCACCTCGTTGTGTTGGTTGAAGACGACGGGCAGCATTGACAGAGGCCGAGTGTTCGAGGGCTGGATGGTACCTGGAGGTGGACCTCACGACGAGTCAGTATCAAGAGGTGGACATTACGGCGAGGCGATACTCGAAGGAGGTTGACGGGCGACAGCATTTTGGAGGCTATCTGTACCTACCCTTCAGGTAGGATCCATGGTGGACAATCCAGGAGCTGCGTTATCTGTACTTACCCTTCAGGTAGGAACCTTGGTGGATGACCCAGGAGTGGCTTGACACCTTCGGGCTGTTTTGTCTTTTACTTTTTACTTTACAATTGGGCTTTTATTTCCGGCCCCCTTTACTTTCAGAACTGCTTGTATTCAGTTTTACTTAGTGATTACTTCCGCTTGTACTCGGTGGTGTTTTGTTTATTTTTATAAAGGCAATGCCTTCCCAGTTATCGGGATTTATGCCTTTGGTGCTAGTCTCCAGCCCCTGGCCTATGGAAGGCGGGCTTGGGGTAGTCACGGCACGGGCCCTAAGGACAGGTCGTGACAAATTGGTATCAGAGGAGTCGGTTCTACCGCAGAACTTATAACTTTGATATTTTCTTTCTGTGAAGCAATCGTGTTAAGGGTACCGAGTGTGGTTTTCAGTTCAGGGAGTCCAGTTTTTGTGTGGTGGCCGATGTATCCGTACACCAGGACCCTGACTTCTGATTTTCGACCTTGTGCATGAAAACACTGATTGCGTGGGTGTTTCCAATAGTTTTAATGTCAGCTTAAACCAGGTCAGCTCACAAGGTATAAATCGTTTGACCGTGTCGTATCTGTTCAGGATGTCTCCATGTAGACAGTCAGTTGGAGTTCTGAGATAGTACACGATGACGACCCACCGAGTGACGAGGCTCCGGTGCGGGGCCCTTTTTACTATGTTGGCACCCTCATGTGGTGTACCAGCAGTACCACCACCTGTTGGGCAGAAGATGCCACCAGCCATACTAGTGAACTATGCACACTGGCAGAGCGCGTTGCATGAGTTCCAGCAGTATAAGACTTCGAGGTTACGAGGCGAGGCAGATTCCTAGACAGCAGAGGACTGGCTGGAGGCGATTGCTAGAGTTTTCCGCCTAACTGAGACATAAGTGGAGTGGATGGTGGACTTGGCTACTAGTGTTTTCCTATGAATGGCCATGAGGATGGTCTGCATAGTGATGAGGCATCGGTATGTGGACCAATTCCAGAGATAGTTCCTTCGGGTAGTGTGTCAGCTATACATCACTACCTGTTGGTCAGCAGTTGCAACCGGCGGTACCGGTAGGTGACATGTGTAGGATTACTGCCTTATACGTGTTCCAACATCAGATACCCTCAAGTTCCGAGGTGAACCTGAGTCACAGGCGGCTGAGGACTGGCTTGAGGAGGTATCAGAGAGTTTTCTAGAGCTTATACAGCTTCGGCAGGACGGCATGTTGGTAGCTGAGAATTCATCGAGGAGAACCGAACATTTCTGGTACTCGATGAATAAGATTTGATCAGTGTTATAGATCTCGGACCTCTGAGCATGGTGTTTTTATGGATATTTGAGCCATCATTTTTTCATCTATGCATTCCTACTCACGTTAGGGTGCTAGAGGGAACTTTGAGGTTGAATGTTCTTTGGATGAACGAATACAGCTAGAGAATGTTAGATGTTGGAACACAGCGAGCTGGCACCAGTCTCAGATACTTGGGCATGTGAATGTTTCAAGTGGAGGAAATTTTAAGGACAATAAATCTGCAGAGTAGGAGATGTGGAGGCAGAGCTAAGAGAGCAGCATGAGGTGGTGTACATTTCAACATGTTACAACCACCCGCCTTCGTTGTCCCCTCTAGGTTCAGGGAGCAAGAGGGCAGGGGAAAATAGTAGCTGCATGCGGTCAAGGAGTGCGACCAAAAGGTCTCTAAGGATGATTCGAAGTGCGGACATTGTCTTCTACTAGCTACCATAGCCACAGACATCGATACGAGTCATCCCTTCCTTCCATGAATCTAGTCCCAGACCTAGAGTTTCCGGTTAAGCCATTTACATGACCCTCACGTCTGGAGATACCATTGGGAGGAGACTCGATAGTCACACTTACGACGATGGTGTGATCTGACCCTTGAGGTGAGAGTCTCATTTGGGACCTCTTCGTGGCAGCGTCGAGTCCTTACGATGTTAGTTTGAGTATAGATTGGGCAATCATTGTTCATATTCAAATTGACGGAATTAGGCAAATGTCGGGATGGGTTTTCCTTGGTCGGCGAAAAGGAAACCCCAGGAAGCACAGGATAAACTCATGCATGGGATGGTGTAGCTAATCACTCTTGAGTGGGCCAACTTCACCCACATGGCAGCAGGAGTTTTGAGTTTCAGTTCTAATCCAGAATGGGTGACCTCTAGAGTTCTAGGATGGCAACCACATTCTTATACGGGTCTCACCTCGACGAGGTTTACGGAGATGTAGCTGAGGCGGTGAGATATCTCCAAGGTTCAACGGTACATTCTAGGTCCTTAGCAGGGTAAGCGAGGTGGTATACCGCTTGAACTTTCCACCTCAGTTTCACCGGGTGAACGATGTCTTCCACAAATCTCAACTGGGGAGATATGTGCTTGAACCGATGCATATCATCGACCATGGGGAGCTGGACGTTGGCGATGGCGTGACTTTTGCGAGGTTCCAGTAGAGGTTGAGGATCGACAGGAGAAGATACTATGAGGATGGTCGATTCCATGGGTGCGCTTTCACTAACATTACAGGAACCTCTAGGTGAGTACATGGGAGTGGAAGGCTCAGGTGCATGCTCAGTACCATTTTTGTATCCTTAGTTTGTGTTAAATCTTTATGAGGAAGTAAATCCCTGAGGTGGGAGTAATGTAAAGACCCGTAAAATTCAAGGAAATTTTTTTCTTAATTTTCTTTGGGATTTTACAGGAACACCGTTTCTGGCGGCACCTGATTCTGAGGCCCGGTGTGCCGGGAATTAATTTCTGAAGTCAGGCTCGGGTACGTTCAGTGAACGAATGAGCGGGTTTTTCTAAATTTTAAATCGGGGCTCAGAATTGAAATCTGAGGGCACCGATGAACTCATAGTGCCGGTAATTGCTTAGGACGACCTTTTTTGAAGGTGCGTTTTCTCGGGAGGTTTTGTTTAAATTTTGAGGTGTAAGTGAAGAATAAATAAAATTTGTAATCCAATTTTATTTTTCTTCAAAGTAGTTTTATCCTTTGTGTGGAAGTTGAGTTGGTAACAACCGTTTGGAGAATAAATGAGAGGTGGGGCCCACATGAGCCCCCACCTTATCACATTCCCCATAACCCCTTGAAACTCCCCTTTTAAACTTGTTAACTCCATTAAATTAAGTAACCCTTCCACTTCCTTATTTAATTTTCCAACCTACCTCTAAATTAATTAAACAACTCATGGTTTAATTAATTAAGTGAAATGGATTTGAATTTTGTAAATTTTAATGCATGGCATGATTAAATAAAATAAGGTGGACCCTTAATTTATTTTGGGTTGGAATTGTTGTGTTTTTGAGAAAGGGAAGAGAGCTCTTGAGTTTTGAAGAACTTCTTCCTCCAAAGAATAACGCTTCATCTCCTTTGTTGAAGAACGCAAAGAACGCCGTCTCATCTTGCATCTTCTCTCCAGGTCGAAGGAAGCGAGACGCCACATTCTTCATCGGGTGAACACCGACGATGTGCTTTCTCTTCTTCTTCCTCTGCATCAAGGGGGGAGAAACCACCATGGGGAACGTCGCCATCGACGACGACTCTTCCTCCGATGACAACGAAATCGACACCAATCATCGCAACGCTTTCCCTTTCTGCGGCACAACGATAGGCGACATCTTTTCAAGGTAGGGATTTAATTTGTGAATGTTAATGAACCCATGTTTATTCCCTTCTAAATCAAAGAACGTGGATCAACTAAATATTAATTTGAACCGTGAAAGGATATGTTTGTGGGTTGGGAATTCATGATTGTGGGGAAAACTGTTGGGGTAATTTATTTGTTAATGAATTCTTTTTCATTCATCAACTTCTTTTTGGCCGCCTGTTATCATAATAACGGGAGAAGGTCGGACCACACGAACACGACCGACCCCCCTCCCCCCTTCGATGTTGTTTTTGTTGCGGCAAAAACGAAGGTGATGTGGTGCCACGACACCGCATGGAATCAGGAAGAAACACGGCGAAGAAACGTGGCGTCGTCGCGCCGCGCCGTGGAGGACGAAAAAAGCCGCGGTGCCGTCGTGCAGCGCCGAAAAACCACAAGGAGGAAGTGTTTTGTTATTTGATGTACGGATCGTCGGGCGTTGACGAATCAGGTCGCAGAGGCGATTTAAAGCCATCCCAGTAAAGGTCGTGTCCCAGGAGGACCATTGGAGAAGACGGGAGGCGAAACAGATCACCAGAGTGCATCCGGTGGTCCGCGGAAGGCGGCAGTGGCGCGCCGCCGGAACAGGACCGCCGCTGCTTAGCCGTTCTGGAGGCGGAGCGGTGCGGCATTAAGTCACGCCGATTTTTATTCAACCGGGGGGGGTGGGATGTAATCCCCTCACCCGCTGGCCACGCGGGCGCCGCGCTGCCACCAGGCCCGCCGGCTGCCTAGGCCGAGCCGCGCCCTGTTGGGCCGAACCCGGACCCCAGTGAGGTCGAATCGGTTCGGTCCGACCCAGGGGGTCTCAGGCCGGGTCGGACCTGGCCTGAACCCCCTATTTTTCGACTATTTTCAGTCATTTGTCAATAACTTGGTCTATGGACCTCTGATAGATGAACCGTCAGTTGCGATGCGATCCTTGGATCGAGACGGGCGCTTCGCTATATTACACTTAGGGTTTCGGAGAACTTTTGGTATGGTCGGGTTGGTTCAATCACGAGACCAACCGGGCCCTCGGAGCGGAAATGCTTATATCTCGAGCTTTGGACATCTGATTGACATGCTGTCGACTTTTTTGGATTCCTTTTGATGAGACGGAACTTTAGGCATACTTCACCTGAATTTTGGTTTCATTTGGATAGTGGTCGGGTTGGATTGTACCCGAAATCCAACTGGGCCCCTCGAAAGGAAAAGCTGATAAGTTTTAGACCAAACGTCTGTTTGACGAAGCGTCAGCGGAATTGGTGACCACATTGAGAAACGGTCCCTATGAGCTTACCCTATGAGAGTTTAGGGTACAGTCGAGTTACGGCTGGGTTGGTCCGCACACAAAACCAACCGGGCCCCTGGGACGAGAAGGCTAGTAATTCCCAGACCGGGCGTCCGACTTACGCGCCGTCTATTGCGTTGAGACCCCTATGACGAGGTGGATCATTGAGATACTTCTTAGTGGGACTTTGTGATACTTGAATTATGGACCAGTATCTCATGGAGCGGAGCCTTCCTGTGGTGAGCTAGCAGAGTGCAGAGACCTAGTAGCTGGCTGAGACTTAACGAGTGCTAATCTATCGTCTCGGTGTGTTTTGGATAGCCCAGTGGAGAGCGCATGGTTGTAGGGGCAGACCCACGGCTTAGGAGTGATTGGTTGTAGCGGCAGACCCACGGTACTTAGCAAAAGGAGTACCTCTGGAGGCTATGAGGTGGAGTGCTTGGTTGTAGCAGCAGACCCACGGCGGAGGAGCGCTTGGTTGTAGCGGCAGACCCGCGGTACTCAATAGAAGGAGTACCTCTAGAGCCTATGGGGGGTAGCGCTTGGTTGTAGAGGCAGACCCATTGTGGGAAGCGCTTGGTTGTAGCAGCAGGCCCACAGTACTCGACAGGAGGAGTACTACAACAGTCCAAGGTTAGTGGGGCGCGCTTGGTTGTAGCGGCAGGCCCACTGTACTCGTCATAGATGGAGTTCTCCAGCAGCTGTGGTTTCAACTACATGATGTTTGAGCTGAGTCTATGATCTTTTTGTTTCCTCATGATTGAGATGGGTTGCTTGATAACCTAGGTATATGTATGGGTATATACTTAAGTAGAGGATATCTGTTGAGATCTTCCTTGTGGTTATCCTTGTTGGATTTAGTGAGACCTTGAGCGTCTCGGGGTCCCTACTGAGTATCGTTATACTCACCCCTGCACGGGCTATGCCCGCACCTCGTTGGGTTGGTTGTAGACGATGGACAGCATTGATAGAGGTCGAGTGTTTGAGGGCTGGATGGTACCTGTAGGTGGACCTCACGATGAGTCGGTATCCAGAGGTGGACTTCACTGCGAGGCGATACTCGGAGGAGGTCGACGGGTGAGGGCGTTTTGGAGGCTATCTATACCTACACTTCCGGTATGATCTGTGGTGGACGATCTAAGAGTTGCGCTATCTGTACCTACCCTTCAGGTAGGAACCTTGGTGGACGACCCAGGAGCGGCTTGACACCTTCCAGCTATTTTGTCTTTTACTTTATACTTTACAGTTGGGATTGTATTTCCGGCCCCCTATACTTTCAGCACTACTTGTATTCAGTTTTACTTAGTGATTACTTCTGCTTGTACTTTGTGGTGTTTTGTTTACTTTTATAAAGGCAATGCCTTCCCAGTTATCGGGATTTCCGCCTTTGGTGCTAGTCGCAAGCCCCTGGCCTATGGAAGGCAGGCTTGGGGTAGTCACGGCACGGGCCTCGAGGACGGGTCATGACATATATGATGCATGATATGGAATACCATCATCTCATTGGGTTGTAAGAACAACAATTATAGAAAATTTAATAGAAAAAACATTTTAATCACCCAATATTGAAATCCAATCAACTGTATCAATTGAAAAACCAGAAAATTTCAATATTTGATGTCATGTGGCTTTTCCTTGATCACGGGTTAGCTAATACTCAACAAAACTTTTTACCAAGAACCCATTTCTACCTATCCCAGTCTATGGGCTCCAAATAGTAATGCAAAGCAGAAACAAACCTCCTCTGATACCACTTTGTAACATGCTAGTTTCAGGTGCCGCCAAAGGGTTCCCAGTACCTGATTTCTCATGTGACGTAATGTGCATTTACCCAAATGCCAGAGGATGCCTACTAGAAGTGAGGGCCGCAGTTTAATAGTGGGGAAAATATTACATTATTGAAAGAGTATAGATAGTAGATTAACAAATAGTAAAAATATAAGAAGTAGTAATACCATAAAACCATAGTAAATAGAAGAAGACAATTAGTAATATAACAACTGGAGCACATATAAATGATGCATGTCTCATGAGTCTTGAAAATAAGCCAAAAAAGTCACAACACTAGAAATTCAATCACCAAACCATAGTACAATAAAACAGTAAACTTCAACAAAATCAAAAGCCTTATATTGGTCCCATGCATTTTAGCTCCAACATCAATCAAGTACATGATAAAAAGGGTCTTTTCCCTAATCTATACCTGCAACCATATAATCATTTTGAGTCCAAAATCATGACCCAAACACAGTTTGAGATGAATCCCAATAGGGAAATCCAAAAAGATCGATGTCTAACTGTTAGTGAATATATATAACAGGTAATATGCAGAAATGAAGCAATAAACTAGGAGTTATTCAAATGTAAACAATACTATAGTTTCAATTACATTCATTTTAATTTTTCAATTATTCAATCCGTTGGATAAAGTAATATCATGATCTAGCCTAAGCTATATATCACCCTATGTAATAGTAAAAACATAAGTCTGAGAAGGGCATATAACAAATCATGTAATACTGATTCTAGTCTTCTAATATGGCTTGATATCTATTCACAATCATTTAATCATCCATAAACAACCCTACAGGAAAGTTCTCATGGTCTAGCCCTTTTTTAACATAACACAAATCAATTACAAATTACCACATGGCCATCACTCACAGTCAATACTCCCTTGGTCTACATAGCAATAATAAAATATAATTAACCCTTGCATGCTCAAAGTGTCAATTCCCTAGGGTCTACCATTCATTTAATAATGACCTATGGGTATCTATCACGGTCTATCACCTCTATTCTATGACCACCCATCAGCTCTCACAGTCAATACCCCTGTGTCAACATAACAACAATTATACATAAATGTCCCTAACTTGGGAATCTCTCTAAGTAAATTCCACTTAGACATAGTTTCATAATGTGAATCACATGGTCACATATAATTAGTAACTCCATCCTAGAGAAAAGAGGCATTGAAAAAAAAATCTTGACATGCATTCTAGATCAAACGACCAAAATCAATTAAACAAGGGAAACACACCCCAAATAAAGGTATAATACCCTATTCACAAGCAACAACCCTTTCTCGATCAAACAAACAAAATTAGGTATTAAACATGGTTAAATTCAAAAACACGCAATACTCAAACGTTGGTATTCATCACATTAAGCAGACATCATCGAAATACAATCAAAATAAGGCACAAACCACCTACATCGATATAGAATGATTGATACTCTTGAACATTGGACATTGGATCAGACTAGAATGACAGAGATCTATAAAAAGGGTAAAAAAATCATCCTTGAATAACCCAAGAGAGAGAAGGAATCAAGAATAGAGGATATGGGGGAATTGAGAACTCACCGGTGGGATTCCAACGCATCCAACGATGTCTCAAATGGAGTTTAGACGAAAAATCGGGAGGTTCCCAAAGTTTTTGGTCGTCTCATCACTCTCATGTATTAAACACGGGAAGAAGAAAAGAGTTATGGATATGAGACACAACCTCCCCCTGATTCATCAAATTAAAATAAAAGTCCACAACATGTTCATTTAATGTACATGTTGTGTACTAGCCTCAACTGGCCCTTGCATTAGGTGGTCTACTAATTGACCTAAACGGCCATGTACTCGGGTGTTACATGGCCAGTACACTGCTATAAGCGGTACCCAGGTGCAGGGTGTGTACTCATAAGTTCACGAAGTGTACCTAGAAAATTCTCAATTCTTCTTTTTTCCTCAAAAACAGCCTAAAAACAAGATTCGTACCTGAAATGAAGATCCAGGTTCTTATATAACCCAAATAAAAGTGTATTCAAAATACCATTGATAAGGGTCACTTGTTTATACTTTCAAGAAAATATGTCTTACCGACACCTGGGTAAGCCCTCAATACGAAGATCGGTGTCTACATTTTGATCCCCAAAATCCCTAGATCTATAAAGATAGACATACCTTAGTCATACAACACTCAAAAGCCCTTGATTTATAAGATTATCACTGTAACTTCCCAACCTGGGTCACCACTGAGATGGTGGCCAAACTGGAAACCCCCTGACCTCAAGTGTGCCTCCTCGTACACCAGAGGATGTTGATTAGTAGTAAGGGCGTTAGGATAGTCAGTAGGGTGATTATACCCTCTTATCAGAGTTCTTCAGTAGTATTGAATAGTAAATAAAAATCAACAGCAGAAGCAGTAATAGATAATTGACAAAGTAGTGGAAGACAAATTTCAATTAACTGAATGAAATTGGCTAAGGCCAGTTTATACAATATATGAATGCATGACCTGGTGTTGATACATGATGGAAATTAGTAAACATTACAAAATTATTGTCAATAAAATTCAATATTGATGTCAATTAAATAAAAGAACTAAAATCCCAAAGGTGATCTCCATGACTATCCTGATCCCTAGCTTCGTCCTTTGCTTCAAACATCCAAGTACAATAAAACAAAAACATGAAAGGTTCATGGACCTATGAACAGGATAGTCTACTTGGGTGATCTAGTGTGAAGGTGGTTAGAGTAGGGTGTTATATATAAATCTTAGTATGATCTCAACATCGGTGTCAATCCCAATCCTGACAGTTTGGTATAAATTAAACAATGTACAAGAATGAAAAAATTAGGTAAGTAGTGCAATGTAACTAAATACATAAGTGCATACTTCAACCCTCAGTTTGTGTCTGAACATGTAACTAATTCGTTAATTAGGTAATTACTATCTTCTATTAATAGTTCATGTGACGCATAATCAGCACCAACAAAACCACATGATAGTATAAATAGTGATGTTTCGAAGATGTAATAAGGAAACCTATAATGTAATTTCATAATGTGGTTCCAAGGTAATAACCAAGGAAATTTGGAACTCTAGGTACTCTAACTCAGTAGTAAATTTGTCTAGCTAATAAGATATATTGTATTCCAAGAAGCATATTCTGAGGTAATGCCTAATGAGATGCCCACTAAATGCAAGATGATCATCCATGGTAGAACAAGTTTATGCAATGATTGGTTCATATTGGATGTAACCATGGAACCTAATTGTCAATTCATGATCCAAGGAGTGTATCCAAGAGATCCCAAAACCTATCCAAAGAAACTCATCCAATGAAAAATAGTATAAGAAAGTGATTGAGCCCAATGGGGTGCAACCATGGCACTAACTTGTCATTGTTGTATCCAAGGAACGCAGTCCAAGGTATCCTGTAGTACTACATGACGGATCCTATGGTGTCATATTGGGCATACAAAGTAAGAAAGTATTGGAATATATATGGGTCTCACCCTATTAATGTTGTATCATTGAATTTAGAATGGGGTCATCAAGTTCCCAAGAATTCCCTTAGGAATCAAGGGTGATCTCGAGTAAGGACACTCCTATTTAATAATGATGTCCGGTAATATTTTATTTTTGTCTAATCCTTTACATCCATTAGTGTGGAAAGGACACATAACATTGAAATAATTTATTTATTGGATCCATCCATTCCTTTAGTTATTTTGGTAAGGTCAAGTTTCATTGAGACCATTTATTTTATCCATTTTAGGAATTTTCATTGTCAATGAGCATTCATCTATCTTCTATTAACATGGTAAGGGGTTATATGGACATAAAACCTATTATTAAATTAAATTTATTATGGCTATTTCATATATGTGTATGCTATCCTATTTCAATTACACATTTAATTATCAAATTTAAACACAAACCTTATCTGGGTCAGGTGGTGAGAATACATGGTACGGTCCATTATGCAATTCAAAATCCCAAAAAAGCCACTTAATGTAGGAAATACTACCCATAGAAAGGTCATGCCAAGGCATACCAAAATGGTGGCCCAAATGTGTCAAAACCCTTAACAACAATTAAGGTGAACATTGTACATTGATAAATCCAATTTTAAACTAGGAAACTCACTTAGGTGGTGCCTTGTCCTTTAATTATTTTCAAATTGTAACTCTATTTTTCTAATTCCATTAGGTCCATCTCTTTAACTCGCCCTATTTAAATATTATATCATGTAAATAAAAAATACCCATACTATAATAAAAACATGAATAAAATCCTAACCAATAATTTTATGTTGAAGACATTACACCTCTATTATAGGGGTTTTACTATACAATCATGATAATGTTTATTAAAAAATAATTTTGTAAATTTAACGTTCAAGTAATGATCATATTAAATTCACATTTACTAGGAATTTAATCCAAATAATTCACTACATAAATTCTAGTCTAACAAAAATCCACTAAGTAATTCATTTATGCATTTATAAAATTTAATGGCTTGGAAAGCGACCCTACCTCAGGGTGGAACCAAGTATTCCACTCTAGATCTTGGTTCTTTATAACTAACGAGTGTTGCTCCCCCATTGATCACACACACCTTCACATTCATACAAGGATACCAATCCCCAATGGACACACCTGCATGGCCATGATCATGAGAAAAGGGATCCCCACACATATTCTTATATTCATATATCAGTCACCACTCACCTACGAATTCATTTATAAATATATATATATATATATGGGAACACCTAGCCCCACACGTGTGTAATCACTTCCATGAATTATTATAAACATAATGGGGGAACCCAAATATATATATATTTCCTTACCTATTCACACACGGGAGATTCACCTTAGACATGGTGACTTGAAACCAGAAGGGAGTGTTCAACATAATACAATATAATTAAAATAATCCTTATAAAACTTTAAGACGCTAAAACAGATGGTTCCAAAACCAACAATGACATAATCCCTTACCTCATGTGTCAAAGAAAAACATAATTGAAGTAAAAACACATTAATTCAGCCAAATCCGTACTGATTAAAAACTAGGTACTCAATAACACACTAGGACCCAAATATAGGCTATGTGAAAAAAATTATTAACAACAAAAACTCAAATGTGAAAAAAAACTGGGGGACCGAAATCACCCGAACTGAATATCCTTCTATGGAGGTTGCAAGAACATGCACATAAGGTTCTAGAGATACCTTAAACATGACCTTATAACCTAATAAAACCATAAAAACCATTAACTCCAAATCCTAGGGTTTTTCCACACATAACCGGGTGAAGATTCGGTCAAAGAGATGCTAGAAACTAAGGGGAGAATGTATATATAAGGTTACCATTGTGGATCGTGTGAATAACAGAAGAAATATATGGAGAAATAGAGGATGAATAGAAGGCCATAGATAGGATGTTACACAATGAAGGGGGATATCCCCTCGGGCAGGTGTGTGCCGAAATGGGGGGATAGGGGAGTGAGTTAGATTTTAGGTTTTGTATTTGTTTTATTTTAAATTTAATTCATTTTCATAAATAGTCACATAATCATGGTTCCTGAAGAGATTGGAAAACCATGTGGAACCCTCTGTCTAATAGGATCCCCTTATACAATTCCAACAATAGGCTGGAAGGTTTAGCTGACTGTGCACCAACCATGTACCCACTATTTTACCTCAAAAACTGATGTTTTCTGGGTTTGAAACTCCCAAAACACTTCGATCCACCCGAGAATGTTAACAGGGATTAATCCAAGACCAATATAATTAAATAGGAGTGATCTATCTCTCAAAATAATGTTATGAGGTTCAGTTTTAAAAATGACCCATCCAGTAAATGAAAAATATCAAAAATACCCTCATATTTTGGTGCGATTAAAAAACCTGGGATTTTGCGATCTACCAAGCGTAAAAACATCTCATCCCTTAGATGATTTCAAGAATAAAATAAAATTCACCCAACCTACGCGGATTATGATTTTTATCTCAAATGGTTTCATGGCATTCCAAAAAAACTGATGCACATTAAACATTTCTTATGAATTATACACTTTATCCATTATAAGTGGAGACAATGTACTATGTTAAACATAAATATATAAACAATGCATAAATGAGCCCATTTAGTAAAAACATTTTAATTTCATCCTCTCGATAGACATTAGACAAATTTGACTCCCCAACATAGGCCTTGACATAAGAAATGGGGAAAATTCCAAGCCATGGTACCTCCACCGTTTGAATATTCATTCAAGGAACAACTCTAAGTGTTCATACGATGCCCCTGTCATATTTTTGTTAAGAAGGAATGGGAGAATCCCCATCAAAAAAATAGAAAATGGCCACACAATATTATTCATAAGATAATTAAAACCTTGTGACAACACATTCCTTTACCTGGAAATGATCTTTAAAACAGATCATTACTACCATAAACATTGAACTAAAGGGAGAGAAAAAGTGTCGAGCCAATAGGTCAACGTATCTGTAAGATGTCTGGCTTAGGCTTCTGACACAAAGAAAAAGTAATCATTGGAGCCTGTGATTCTAACCAATGTGTTCTTATGTGGGAGCCCAAGAATCTTTCTGGACATATAATGTCTCTATAAGAATCACGATTTATCATGTATCAGTGAGAAAGATTATCCAACAAGCTCAAATGCTTATAATGATTTAGCATGTTAGAAGAATGACACTCTCTTAGTGCATTGAGGATGATGTCATGATAGTGGACAAGATCATATCTTAATAAGAGTAAACTAAGAGGATATAAGATGAGGGTTCCAATCATACACACCAAAAAACAGGAAGGTAAAATAGTGAAACCACAACTGTTCGACTTTAAGGAAGAAGCTCATCTTCACCTGCGAACGAATCTTCACTACCCCAAACATATGTCATTACCACTCAAAGTCATGCTAGGATTGTTCAAAAATTACCACCTATGCTCATCCCAAGAAAATGGTGTTCATATGAGATTTAACACACAATGAACTTGATTAACGTCATGCTGCAAAGCAATAACCAACACGATTTAAGACTTGCAAGACTCCAGGGAATTCAAGCAATAAACAACCATTTACCAATGTTACCCTTATTTTTTCCTTATACTTACATTTAGTAGACATAACAATACACTAACCACTTTATGAGGGTCCTAGCCAAAAGGGAAGAATACTATCTTCTCATAGGAATACGAGATCAAAACAATGAGATAGTTGTGTCAAAACACCCAACACATCTGAGAGCTATCATGAACAATGAGATGTAACTAATTGTTTAACGCCAGTACACTCAAATATCAAAATGAACTAGGACGATAGTCAATAGCACAAGGGGACTATTCCAGAGTCTCATTACCTAATACGATTATCATCTTTGATGGTGCCATAACCAGTCATCCATTACTAAGAAAACAAGAGGGTCCAATGTCCAAATAGCATCCAACCATGCCAGAGGCACATCTATCCTGCTAAAAAAGCGATCTACCCAATCCTCAAAACCACAACAAGGTGAATAAAAACATGACCACCCATTTGAAAAAGGGTGGAACTATAAAACTAAATGTCTTAATAGGGTCAACGACCCCAAAAGTCTATAAATCTAACAGTTTAAGAAAGGAATAAAATCTCTAAGGGTGACACCTACCATGGGCTATCCCCATTACAAAGCATAAACGTTGTCCCTGACCTGATCTCAACCTAATGGAAACCACTAGGATTAAAATACAATCATAGAATTGATTTTTATTAATGATAGAATGCCTATAGAAAACGGTTGCGCTTCTATTTAAGGAATCTCAAAGAGATTTCAAAACAATCATTACACATGGGTCATACGTAGTTGAAACCTATACAAATTTCATTTGCAATCCATTTATAATTAATCACATTTAGTCATTATGCATCAATTATTTAATCAAAACATCATGTACCCCTTTTTTTTAAAAAAGTTCATGATTTTTAAAAACTCCCCACATGGAAAAAATGAATATTTTATAAAATACCCTTTTTAACCACTGAATGTTTATTGAAATCAATCATAAGTTAGGAAAATTATCAAAATAAATTTATTTAAGCAGATAAAGTGACCTAGGAGGGTTCAATTTTAACCAACCTGGGTTCTCTAAAAAGCAACCCAATAGAAATCACATAATATATTAATGTTCCAACACCCAACAAGTCACCAAATAAAAACATTCCCCAACTAACCTACATTGGTCTAGTAGCATTTTAAAAAACTACCCATTTGATTACAAATCAATGTTAAACCTATTTCATATTTATAGGCATTTCACAAAGCATCATGACATTACATTTAATAAGGGTGGTCATTTATCAATTCATGAAGCACCCATAAACTCTATGGATTGAAAATTGGCACCCAATAATGGATATCAATATCAATTCATATTTTAACATGACCAAACTTAACGTTCCCAATTATATGGGTGGCTATATACCGTCCTTTAAAGTTCCCATACACATTACAGTTTTTTCACTTGGATCCCTTTAGTCAAAACCAAATGTCATTAGTAAATGAATTTAGCTTCCATTTTACAATGGTTCCCTTACACGGGTTAGATTTTCCTAAGAATAAGGCACCCACACACCTTAATACTTAATACTATCTCTTTTCATACTCACAACCAATAACTTAGCACATTCAACCATTTACAGATATCAATGTATTCCAGTATGTCACTACAATTAGCCAACATAGAGAAAAAATATGAAATCACATAATCATGGCATTTAAATAACAAGAAGTATGCTATATGAAGAGGTAATCATAGAAATCATGATAATGTATTACCAAAAGAAAAATAAATCTAAGCATGGACAACCAATAAGGTAGAGAATCATACATAGTAGGTAACCTACAGTCGTAACTACATGGCATGGCGCATATGAATAACCCATGAATTTCTATGTTCAAAATATGATGCCAGTAATACAACTTCCTTGATCTATCATGCCAATGAAATTTCCAAATTCCAAAATCAATGAGTAGAAGAAAATGCCCCAGTCATCCAAGGTGAAATCATGTCAACTGTAACATCGAACAATATAAACAGCATTCCTAGCCTAGGCCACTTGGTCATTTCATGTAGTTGGGGTGATCATTCCCATGTACAACAATTATCCATGCACCGACACTTTCCTTGTCTCTTATTCACTAACCTGAAATATTAGTACAATAGGAAAGTCCTACCTCTGATACCATATTGTAACATCTCGACCCACCTCACCACTAAGATGGTGGCATGAACAGTCTCCACATGACCTCAAGTTTGCCCTACGCTAGTGGCTACCGACTAGTAGCGATTGTATAAAAATAGTCATTGGGAAGACTATACCCTCTTATCAGAGTTGCGCAGTGGTATTACAAAGAAAATAACAATCAACAATGGAATCATTAATATATAATTGAAAATTATGCGAAATAAATATTTCATATAACTGAACGAATGTGTCCAATGCCGGTTTATAAAAAAGATGAATGCATGACGTGGATTGATACATGACATAAAGAAGTAAAAAGTATAACATTATTTTCAATACAATAAAATGATAGACTCATGTAATGAAAAGAAGTAAAATTACAATGGTTATCTCCATGAGAATCATAATCTCCATATCATTCATATTCTTCTAACATCCAGGTACAAGAAAACAACAACAGGAAAGGTCCAAATCCTTGTGAAAAAGAATGTCTACTTGGGTACACCAATGCAATGGTGGCCTGAGTCGAGTGTGATATATGAATCACTATAGGTTGGCATCACCACTATCGATTGAAATCTCGATAGTGTGGTATAAATTAAACAGTCTACATGAACACATAAATTGTGTAAGTAGTACAATGTATCTAAATACACAGGTACCTACTTCATCCCTCGACTGTTGTCTAAACATGTAACTATTTCATTAACTAATTAATTTCCATACTATGTTTACTGGAGTAGTGAGTCATATCTGTCACCAACGTCACCTCATGAAATTATAAATAGTAATGATTGCATAATTTAACAAGGCAACCTGTAATGGTATTTGATAAAGAAATTTCATGTTAATAACTGGGTCAACATAGACCTTAAGGGCCACTAACTCAGTAGTAACTAAGTCTAGATAAAGTGTACGAGTTTAATCCAAGGATAATATTCCAAGGGTTTCCATAGTGTGTTTCCTACCGAATCCAAGGTGATCATCAAAGGTATAATAGGGTTAAGCAGTGGTTGGGTCCTTGCGATGTAACCATGGAACCTAATTTTCAATTTTGGATCCATGGAGTGTATCCAAGGTATCCCCATACCGATTCCATGGAAGTAATCCAAGGTAAAATGGCACATGAATCTGACTGGCCCCAATGGGGTGTAACAATGGCACCTACATGTAATTACTGAATCCATGGAGAATAGTCCAAGGCATCTTATAAAACTACATGAGGGATCATATGGTGTTATACCAGGAATCCAAAGTAAGACAAGGATCAGGATCAAGGTGGGTCTTAACCTATGTAAGATGTATCCTTGAATTCAGAATGGGGTCCTCTAGTGCCCAAGGCATTGCCTCAGGATTCCACGGTGATATTGAGTTTTACCACTCTTATTTAATAATTAAGTCTTATAATATACCCTTTTGGATTAATCCTTCCCTTCCACTAGTGTGTAAGGGTCTTGTTTCATTGCAACCATTTTTTATTGGTTCATTCCAAGCCTCCCATTAGTGTAGAAATTACACGAAGAATTTCAACCATTTATATAGTCCATTTAAGGCACTTAATAAGTCAAGGTTTATTATTCTACCTCCAATTAATGTGGTAAGGGGTGATAAGGACCTGCAAACTATTATTCAATTAAATGTAATATGGTTAATTTATATACTAGTATGATTTCCAATTTTCACTACACATTTAGTTATCAAATTGAAACACTTCCCATAGGAGGGTCAAGTTCTAAGAATACATGCTACATGTCATTATGAAATTCACAGTTCTAAAAAAAGACACTCAATGTGGAAAAGCCTGCCATTAGAATGTTGAATCCATGGAACCCCCAAACAGGGCCTAAATTGGCCAAAACACTAAACAATAACTAAGATGAACATCTCACATGGATAAATTGAAATTTAAACAAGGAGAGGAAGTTAGGCGAAACCTTGGGATTTAATTATATTAAAAATTGTAAATCAATTTTTCTAATTTTATTAGGGGCATTTCCTCAATACTCTATATTTTAATAAAAAATTCCTGAAATAAGAAAAACCCATACGATAATCCAAACAAGCATAAAATCCTTATAATTTCTTCTATATTGCAGACGAAACACATCCATTGGAGAGGTTTTACTATAAAATCATGATATGGTTTACCAAAATATAATTTAGTACCTTTATCATTACAATCATTAGCAATCTAAATTCACATTTAGTGGGAAATTATCTCATATACATCCCTGCATAAATTCATGTCTAACAATTGGGCAATAAGCAATTTATTTATGCACTTATAAAATTTAATGTATTGGAAAGGGATCCAAAAATAGGGTGGAACCTAGCTATCCCATAAGGATCGTGGGGATTTCTAACTAAAGCCTACTGCTCCCCCCACTGAGCACACACCTTCAAATACATGCAAGGACACCTAGCCCAAATAAACACACCCACATGGTCATGAGTATGTGCAATGAGATCCTCACATATATGATTATATTCATATGTCGGTTGTCACCGAATTATGCATGCATATATATATAGGAGTATACCATGAATCTTATGTGTATAATCACTACCATTCATGATTATACACGTAACAGGGGATCCCATATATATATATATATATATATATATATTTACTTACATATACACATGAATGTGAGTCTCCTTAGACCTAGTGACTCGAACCCATAAGGCAGTGTTCATCGTACTAAAATATAATTAACCTAGACCTTATAACACATTTATACCCTAAAACAGATGGTGCGAAAACCAACAATGTCATAATCCCTTACATTAGATGTTGGTGATGAACCAAATCGAAGAAAAACCACAAAAAACCAACCAACCCCCTTCCAATTAAATATTGTAGATTCAATAACACACAAGGAAATTAATAAATGAGGTTAAAACAAGTACCTTCAACAAAAACACACCTCAAAACAAAAAAGTGGATGAAAATCACCAGAACCGCCTCACATTCAGTGGTGGTTTCCATAAAATGAAACCGAGGGTCCTTAGAGACCATCCACATGACCTAATAACCAATGAAAAATAGAAAAACAATTAACCCAAATACGATGGTTCGACTGCACCTCATTGATCGTCGATTAGGTCAATGTGATAGTGGAAAACGAGAGGATAATGGAGAGACAAGATTATGATAAGGGATATTGCTAAAAACAGAAGAAATCTATGGAGAAATGGAGGAGGAAGATGAGGTCATAATGAGGAGGTCCCATGATGAAGGTGGAGAGTCCCTCAGGCTGGTGTGCGTCGAAATGAGGGGAGACAGGAGTGAGTTATATTTTAGGTTTTTGTTTTTATTTTATTTTTAATTTAAGTAATTTTATTAAATAGGCACATTTGTATAGTTCCTAGAAAATTATGAAAAGCGTGCACACTACATGAGGACCCTATGTCTAAGAGGCTCCCCTCACATAGTTCCATGTAGTGGTCCACACATTTTAGTGGACCCTTCAAGAGTCATGAGCCATTTATAGTCATTTTAAACATGATGTTTTATCTAGTCGGGCACTTCTGAAACTCTTTGATCCACTTAGGAAACATAACAGGGATTCCCCAATGCCAAAAAATATTACTGGGGAGTGATCCAACTCTTGGAATCTCATTCTATGGTCTGGTTTAAAAATCAACCCATCCATTAAATAGAAAATATCAAAAACCTACTTATTTTAGTCCAGTTCAAAATCACGAGATTCTAAAATCGGAACCTCTATCTTCCATTCCTCAGAAGCCCTAGATTAAGCAGGTAATCAGCACATATTTCTTCCTTCATCATGGAATCCCTCAATCATAATCACCAATGATCAGTGTCACACTAAGAATAGAAATTTATTGGTGATTTCAAGTATGTTGAACAAAAATTCACTACATGATTACATCAAGGATTTCACACAAATCCATTTTGAAATATTACTCACATGTCTCCAAAATAAATTAGTGAATATATGTGTTAAGCTCATCCAAATGACCTAGTATTTATAGGAATGTTCTCCAACTATTTAATTTTCATCCAACAGTCATATTTTTTCTAAAATATTAGTGGGACCAGTATAAATAGTACCTATAATGGTTAGATAATAACATATTGGATGACATTGTTTATTATAAAAAAATATCAGGAGAATCTTTAGGAATTTATGAACCTGATTATATGAAAACATTGCATTAAAAAAAATATAGTAACTTTAAGAATGTTATGAATACAATAGATTATGGAAATATTGTAACATTAAGAATATAATAAAAACATTACATTGTGGAAATATAGTATAATTAACAATGTTATGAAAAGATTACATTAGTGAAATATAATAACTTTGAGAAATGATACAATTCAGATTATTAAGAAAAAGAGAAACCATTGAGAATTATATAAAATTGGATCTGAAATTTTTTGAAAATCATAATTGTGAAGTATGGTAAATCAGATTAAAAAATCTGTGAAAATTATAATTGAGGAATTTTTTATTAGATTCAAAAAGTTGATCCTTTGGAGTTGAGAAATCATGAATCATATTTTCTGTTTTGAGTGAATTTGAATTTAAGATATTATGAATCAGATTTGATTTTTTGGATGATTCGGAATTGAGAGATGTAGAATTAGAATCATAATTCCAAGAGTATTGGAATCACAATTTTGGATGATTCTAAATTGACAAATTGAATCAGAATAATTTTTTTTTTAAATTTGAATTTGATGAAGAGGAATATAAATTGATATTTTGGGAGAATCAAATTCATAATTCGGATGGAATTATAAATGATAAAGTGAATAATTCTGAGATTTATTAATCATTTTATTTGTACCTAAAACTATTCTATCTTAAGATTAATATGATTTGAGTTATCATTAAAATGGTTAAAGAACATTAATATTAATTTCCATAGTGACAGAAATTATTATGATGAAAAAGTGTTTCTCATTTCCAAAACATAAAGGAATGATAAAAGTCATAAATTTTTTTTCTCATGTGAGGTGATTTGAAGGGTAAGAGATGATTTAGAAAGTAATTGTTGATACTACATAGAAACCCAAGGAAATTTTTACACTAAATTATGTGTTATATAAAATCCATGAATTCAAATGGGTTGAAAATTTATGATCTGATCCATAAGTTCGTGGGATACGACTCATATAAAGGAACTGAATCCCCATTCCTAAATACAGTGGCCCAACAAAAACAATATTTCCATATAACTGAATGTGAAAGAAGTAAATAATTTGGTTTGGTATTATGACTATATATCTGAAGGACCCCTGAACACCCTGAGAGGGGAGGGGAGAATCTGGATGTAAATTTTTTCATTTAAATTGATTGATTTTTTTCCCACATTGGTAGGAACCTATTAAACCTATCTGGAGAGGATGTGAAGAAAATAAACAATCATGTGTAATGCAATGACATATCAATATTACTTGGTTCACTACTAAGGAAAACATCCAAGGATCATACACCAACAATGTGTTGGTCATACCAAAACCACTAATCTTCACGAGTTATGGATTACAAGAGTTTAGCATAATCACTCTATTCCAGGCACACTGCCTTTACAAGGTTTTTGGGATAGCACACTACATCCCTCATATAACTTCCAATGACTCCCCTTTGCTCACTGATTTGAAAGATTCTTCACTTAGTGTATCGACTTGATGGTCGCTTCAATGGTTTATAATTATACCATAAATACTCAACTATAAATAGATGCACTGTTGAAGTCTCATAATAACCCAAATATTCAATTTTCAATCTTCCTTGGGTGTTCTGTATACTGCTACTGTTTTTGTGTACTACTGGTGTTTCCGCTTACAGATGTTATTTCCATGTACCGTCTAGCTCCACTGCATACTACATTACTCCATGCTTCGACATACTCCATGTACTACTCCACACCTCCACGTATCATCCTTCTCTTCTTACTGCATTGCTACACCGCATACTACAAGAGGATCTGACATAAACCACACACTCTTCACTGGACGTTTTTCATTACGCAGATGATTCTCTCTATGTATCGTCTTATCCTCTACAAACCATGTTGGACTTCACCAGATTTTTCCCAAAAATTCAATCTCCAATAGAATTCCTTAAAAGGAAGAACAATGTTCCTTAAATAGGCACTTAATTCCAAAAATTTTGGTAAAATGATTTATTCAAATTTTCAATGCGGGACAATATTTATTGCATACTGAACTCCATATGTGTGCAGCCATCCTCCACCGTGTAAAACTCCTATTTCACAAACTACAGCAATCCCACCAATCTTCATCATTCCACAAACTTCATGCCTTCAATATGATTTATCACTGCGAACCATTTTGGTTTCAACCTTCAGTATTGAACATACCACATTCCTTCCCCATGTACCATTACTAAAAATTGTTTTCAATTCCATTTACCACTCCGTGTATCATTCCCATAGCCTCTAATGTGGCTGTGAACCGTTCCTAAAACATGGTACGTGGTCCCTATTCTGATTTATGATTATCTCTTATTTTTTTGATTTTCTTTTTTTTTCACATGCCATTCACTCATAGTTAAAAAACATTTGTTTTCCAACACCAAACTCCCGACAACGGGGCCCAAAAAGTTGGAAAACACTATGACACTCTGCCACCATTAGTAATACTTTCATCCTTAAATGTATGAACTCATCTTTACAACCAATATTCATCCATGTGTAGATTGAAAACAAACACAGTCCAAACTCCATTATTATAAATGAACAGCCTTGGTTCCACAAATCTCCCCCAATGGGTTTATTGGAAATATCTATATAAATTCACTAATTTTCCATCAATGATCAAAACTCAAACATTCTAAAAACAATTCAGCCATCATTCAATGTCTAGATGAGATGTTCTTGGTGTAGAAAACAATAAAGGGGCCATGAATTGAGTTTTCACTGTTATATTTACTCCCCCATTGTTGATGTTATGGATTTTTCCTATATCCTTAGAAGAAATGATGAGAAAAAAAGATCAATTTTCATTGAATTTATCCATTATTCCCCATTGGAAATAAAACCTAAGGACCGGAATATAAAAATTATAGAGCTTAAAATATACAAACCCTATATCATATCTCCCCCATAAACCTGCAACACATCGAAAAATAGATTAACATAATTAAAATGGTTGGGGAGAGGGGATTAGAGTAACCTCATTATGCCCTGGGAGGTGGATGAACACCAAGGTTCAATGGATGTTTCTTAGACACAACCAATTTTAGAGGCTTGGTTATAATGTCAACCACTTGTTCATCAGTTCCCACATGGTCCACTTTGATCACACCTTGTTTATCTTTTTCCTTGATGAAGTGATATCTGATCTCAATAGGTTTTGTACGATAATGATGAATATGATTTTTCGTATGGTCAATTGCTCTATTTTTATCATAGTACATCACTATTGGTTGTTTCACCTCATCACCTTTGTTAGTCAGTTGATGCTTCATCTATAGTAACTAAGAGCACACCTTGGTAGGATATATATATTCAGAATCAGCAGTATTAAGAGAAGTAAATTCTTATTTTATGCTTAACCAGACAACACATTTCTTCCCAATATAGAATTCTCCACCACTTGTAGAAATTCAATCCACTATATCTCTAGACCTGTAAGCAGGTAAAAAATATGAAATTTCACTATCTATTCTAGAAGCAATGTATATCCAATAATTATGTCTACCTTGAATATATATCATAATTCTTTTTTCTACCTCCATATGTTCTTCCTTTAGATTACTATAGAAGTGGGTCGCAAGGCTTGTTACAAATACCATATCTGGCCATGTCGCCGTAAGGTACAGTAGGCTTCCAATCAATCTTCTATACATGGTTGGATCTACAAAACTCCCATCCTCATACTTCTCGAGCCTTGTTCCAACTAGAATCAGAGTCAACATTGGTTTGGAATAATTCATATTGAATTTCATTATCAACTCTCTTGTATAATTTCCCTGAGAAATGAAGGTGTAATCCTTCATATAAATCAACTCCAACCTAAAAATTTATGTGAGTTCACCAATCATTGACATTTGAAATTCTGATTTCATGTGATTAGAAAATACATCCACTAATCTATTTATTCTTCCACATAATATAATATCATCAAAGTATACCAATACCATGAACTGGCCATTTGGAGAATTCTTCACATGTATATTGTGATCCACTCCTCCCCTTTTAATCTTAATCTTTCATAGATAAGAGTCCAACTATGAGTACCACACCTATGGCACCTGTTTCAGGCCATAAAGAGGATTCTTTATTTAGAAAACCATCGGTAAATCATTTTCAAGCAAGAAGCCCACATTTTGTTCAATTCACACTTATTCTTCCAATATATCATTAAATAATGCTATCTTGACATCCATTTGAGACACTTTATAGCCTCTTAGGATTTCTATGGCATGAAATAGTCTAATTGACTCTAGTCCTGTTACTGTAAAACATTTCTCTTCAATATCAATAACTTTGATTTGTGAATATCCATTATAGACAAAGAACACATTATTTCTAATCACATTTTCATGATTTTCCAAATTTTTCTTGAAAATCCACATCGTACCAATCTATTGTGACATTTGGTTCTTCTAAAAAGATCCCAAGTATGATTTTTGTCAATCTGATCTAACTCTTCATTCATTGCTTTTACCCATGACTCATCCTTTTAATCCACTTCAAAATAGAATAGTTCCACAATAGATTGAAAAACCGAATGAGAATTATTCCTCATCATCCTCATCTATGTAGGTGAATTCTAATCTCTGATAATGTTGTACTGATCAATCTCAGCATTTTGATTTCTCCGTTGGGGTTCAATTTTTTTTCTAGCTATAGCTCCATCTTATGATTCTTTTTCTGATTCAACATTGTGATATAACTCTAGAGAGTTTTGAACATCTTCCTCTGCCACTGTATTAACATTTGTTCTATGTTAACATTCTTCCTTGACATCTATCAAACCAGTATAAGAATTCCTTGAATCATTCACATTTTTTTCTTTAATGATATTAACATCATTTCTCTCCACAATTCAGGAGAATCTCTTATTGAAACACTTTTAGGCTTTATTGTTCATCGATTATTCATGAAATATTACTTCATTTTCACTCTCAGCATGCTTCCCTTGATTTCCTTATTTTTTTTCATGAAACATTAGCATCTGAAAACCTGAAAATATTTCAAGGAAGGATTCCCTCAATACCACATTTCATATGGTGTCTTTATCTCACCCATATATATCCCAGTTTGGTTTTGAATATACATTTCATCATGAATTTCCCTTTTCCAGTAATGTCGAGGAATACGACTCTCAATCAACATAGTTTCATCCATGGTGTTTACCTTTCAATTACTACACTCAAATAATCTATTTTTATGTGGAGTAATCACATTAGCTACCTCATTTTTTATACCCTACTTTTCAAGGTAATTTTCAAATTTAATGTACGTGGATTTCCCTCTATTTTCATATTGCAACACAATGATTGTTCATCCATTATTATTCTCTATGATTCGATGATATGTTTTCATGCAGTCAATCACTTGTCTTTTTCTTGTGTATAACCATTACACATTCCATTATACTGTAATAATCATTGAAAAAGATGATGAGCCTTTCTCCATGAGTTGTGTCAACATTTATCAAGCCACATACGTCTGTATGAATGAGATAAAAAAGATAAGATACCATTTTCTTTATTGGATGATATGAACTACAGACCAGTTTCCCTCTTATGCCAGTGTCACAAGTCTTTTCTCGTTAAAGCTTAAAATTAGGAATATCCATGACTCTTTTTAGCTTAGAAATATTTTCCTTGTCTTGCTGGTTGATGTTCCCCAATCATTGATGCCATAATTTTTCCTCTTCAACTGTTAAGTAGGAAATTCTCTTTTTACTATCTACCTTATATAAGTTTCCATATATTCTATAACCCTTCAACAGAGAATTCCAAAAAATTCCTCTAATAGTACATCCCTTCTGATTAAATGTCACAATAATACTAGATTCAAATATTTGACTCACACTCAGAAGATTTTGACATAGACAATCCACTTAAAGGGCATTAGTTTTCTTCAACTCTCCATTAGAAAGCTAAATATGTCCACTGCATTTTGTCTTCAAATCACCATCATTATCTAACCTCACTATTCCATCAACCTTTTTCTTGACATTAATTAATAATTCTGAATGACCTTTTCTTTGAGATGAACATACACTATCATGAATCCAAGTGCGGTTGTTATTTTTAACTTTGAGGGATACTTCTACAAAATTGTATTTTTCAATTTTCATATTTTATTTCCATGAGATATTTGATTGAGTGTAGGACACTGAGAGCATTTCAATTCTCTATTCCATGTAAATGGGTTCTTTATATTTAAATTATTCTTCCAGAGGAGAAAACCTGTTTCAAATAGAAAAGCTTTCTAGTTGACGAGTATTGACTTATTTCTGAGAATTCAATGAATTTCTCCTATCATATATCTTCCTGCAATACATAGCTTTATATCTAATGATAGAACATTGAAAATAATATCCATTGATATTATTTCTTCTATAAGAATTATTATATGAATATGTTCTCTTTTATGGAAATCCTAACTCTTCCCCCTTCATATAGATCCTTTCCTCTTTGTAGTATGACATGATATGGCATATATAGCCACATAATCCACACTTAATGATTGTATATGTATTCTCACATGTATTTCTCCTCATTCCCTCTTCCTCGGGAAAATATTTTGAATTCATATAATTTCTTAAAACATTAGGATAATCTTTATTTCTCCATTTAGTCTTATTTAAGGGGTTTTTTGCAACAATTCGGGTGGCCATTCAACATTATCATCTTTCAACAGGACATTATTAGAGTTCACTTTTTTAATGAATTTGGTCTTTCAAAATCACAACCAATTACAATATTCCCCATGCATGTGGGTATTTGATCAATCAAGATCTTATCAATTCCATCAGAACCAAGTTGTGCACTGTCAAGCAGCTCTGCATCCGAGAACCTTCCAAATTAAATTTTCTTCTTTGCTTCTTTTAAAATTGATTCACTTTTGAGTTTACTTCATAGAGTAACAATATCTTATTCGAGTCCCATGATGGGTTTTGGATTCTCATCTAGTCCTGAGGTAAGGTAATTTATGAACTTTTCTTGATCATTAATTCTCATTTTTAGTTCAAAAACATCATCAGTTATTTCATGGATTGATGATTAAACATTCACTAGTTCTTCTAGTCGATCAATTTCTGCTTCCAGCTAATCAATAAATTCTTATGATTTATGCACCATTTCATTCCACTTATTATATCTCTTACATTTATTTTTATGCTTAAAAAATGTGTCCTTATGTTACCCCATGGGATAAATATCAATATTTACCTGATTATCTCATTCTTTATCAGACAATGGTTCTAACTTTTCCAAGGTAGCCACCATTGATGCATGGTTCCCAAATTTGAATTATTCTATCTCTTCCTCAAAGAGTTCATTTCCATCATCTTCTTCATCACAAACCAAGATTTTCTATGGAATTTTTTATCTATAATTAATGAGCATCTTTTTGGAAATATTTTTTTGAGCCTTTTGAATGTCTTTATCTTCTCTTTCTCTATCATTGTACTTTCTTGGGTAATGAGAGGCAATGTGCCGAACTTCATCACATCAAAAACAAGTGAGAGGTTTCTTTCCTTAAAATTTCCTTATTCCTTTCATGAGTTTATTGGAAATGAGAGAAAGAACTTCTTTTTATTCATCATAATAATAAACACTGTCTCCTGAAATGTTCAGTTTGACTATTTCTTTAAATACCGTTTACTTTATTACATGAGTCATAGCTTCTTCTAGTTTTATTTTCATTTCATATGTTTATATATTTCTCAGTAGATCATCCTCTGAGAGTTTGTAGAGATCTCTTTCATCTAGGGCTTACACCTTTTCATTCTAATGGGATACAATTATTCTCAATACTTTTTTTTACAATTTCATTGTCTTTAATTTCTTCTCCTAGACCACAAATTTCTCTTACAAATTCAGTAATTCGATTGAAAAAGGTGTCTGCATTCTCATCAGGGTGCATCTTCAGATCATAACACATGTTTTGCAGTACTTGAAGCTTCACCTCCATCACTCTTCGATCTCCTTCATATATATTCTATAGTTTATCCCAAATTTACTCAGCAGATGTGAAACTCATTACCTATAGATACATCTGATCAGAAAGTGTTGTAGTGAGAGAATTTTGTGCTTCTATATCTACATCATGTAATTTATTATCTATATATATCAATGACAATTCTATAAGATCAGTGACTTATATTCCATGTGCAATAGAAAATAAGACCTAAATTCCAAGAAATCTTAGATGATATCTCATCATGTTCTTGTATATCTGAATGTTTCATCCATCAAACAAAGGAACCCCCATAAAATTCACTGTATTATCCATGTTTGAAAAAAAAACAGATTTTACACCACCAACCGTTACACTCTAATACCACTTGATGGACCCCAAAACACCATGAGAGGCGAGGGGTGAATTAGGGTGTCATGTTTATCTTTTATACTGATAGATCTTTTATCCACGTTGGTTTGAACCTGTTAAACCTATCTGAAGAGGAAGTAAAGAAAATAAACAATCACATGCAATGTAATGACACAACTATTTTACATGGTTCACCACTAAGGGCTACATCAAAGGATCATATGCCTACAGTGTTTCATTCGTACCAAAAAACTAATCTTCATGTATTGTGGATTACATGAGTTTAGAACAGTCACTCTATGCTAGGCGCACTACCTTTACAAGTTTTTAGGGATAGCACACTACATCCCTTGGACCACTTCAACTGACTCCCCTTTGGTCACTATTTTGGAAGAATCTTCACTCTAAGTATCAACATGAAGGTCGCTTCAATGGTTTATCATTAGATCATGCATCCTCAACTATAAATGGATGCTCTGTTGAAGACCAATAATCACCCACAAATTTAATTTATTTTCCCCGTACCCTGATATGTTATGGAAATTAATTTCTCAAACTGATTTGTTCAATTTTTTGGCTTCCTTATGTATTCTGCATACTCCTGCTATTTTTGTGTATCACTGATATTTCCTCATAACATCCAACTCCTCCGTGAACTACGTTGTTCCGCATTCTTCCCTCCTCTAAGTACTGCTCTATATCTCTACATATCATCCTTCTCTATGTACTTCGTTTCTTCACCAGGTACTATGAGATATTTCTGTGCGAACCACGCTCTTCTGTAGACTATTTTACTTACATTGATGATTCCCTCAGGGTACCA
Source organism: Viscum album (assembly GCA_963277665.1). Lineage (NCBI taxonomy): Eukaryota > Viridiplantae > Streptophyta > Magnoliopsida > Santalales > Viscaceae > Viscum > Viscum album. The sequence goes on along the minus strand of OY728131.1, from coordinate 1,218,079,790 downwards.
TTTTTACACCACGAACAATATCAGACATCACTATATTTCTTCCTAAAAATTTTAATCTCCAATCGCATCCCTTAACAAATGGGATTACTATTCCTTATATAGGCATGTAACTCCCCAAATTTAGGTAAACCGATTTACCCAAATTTTCAATGTGGAAAAAATTTTACTACCTACTAAACTCCATCTAGGTATGGTTAGCCTCCACCATGTACCGCTCCTATTTCGTGAACCACAACAATCCCACCAACCTTGATCATTTCTCATAACACATGCCTTCATTGTGTACCACTGCTATGAACCATTTTTCATTTCAACCCTCACCATTCCGCATAATATATTAATTCAATGTGTATTGTTGTTGCAAACTATTTTTGGTTCCACACATCACTCAACATATCGTTCCCACTACGTCGAATTCCGCATTGAATCACTCTTGAACATGGTACATGGTCTATATTCTGATGTATTCGGTTCCCTTATTTTTTTTCGAATTTCAATGTTGTTTCTCATACCATTCACTCCTAGGTAAAAAACATTCATTTTCCAACTCCAAACTCTCGACATTGAGCCCCAAACGTTAGACCTCTTTCCTTTCATCCTCCCTATTTATCCATGTGCAGATTAACAACAAACACAAACTGAACTCTATTATTAGCAATGAACAACATTCATTCCAAAAAATCCAATTCCGGATTTCAAATTACCACCAAATTAGACATGTTGATATTCAAGATACAGGCCCATAAATTTTTTATTCATTCCATGTTAATATAATGTTATTTATCAATTTGAAAATGATCCATAAGTAGTATCTCGAAATCTGTGTGTCCAAAACCACTTCCTGTTTTTAATATAAAAGGAAATCATGGGAACCTCATTTGGCATTTCAACAAATAAGTGATGTTCTACAATTTTAGTGTTCTAGAGGATTTCTATTGTCACATTTTAGGTTTTGGATATCCTTATACTCATAGATAAATCTCTTGAATCAAGGATCCCTTCATCAAAACCTTATTCTTTTCTCATGTTTTAATTTTTCTTTTTGAATAATAAACATACAATGTTTTCTTCTATTTATTCAGTATAATTAATATTTTTTGTATATAATCATCCTTTTTTGGCTTGAAATCAAGATTATAAATGTTATTTATTATACCCTTTACATGGCCATTGTGAATGAAAAGTGTTTCAACTATGTCCATACGACCCATGGAAGAGTATGTTTTCTTAGCAATTGATATAATTATCAAATACTTCAATTAGTTTTTTTGAATCAATGTGATACTTTAATTAAAAAAATATGATCCATAAATTGATTTTTTAAAATAAAAGTATCTTATAATAAAATTTACCCATTTAGGAAAAACTCTTGAGGTCGAGTAATGTTTGAATTGTGAGAGAAATATATTAATCGACAAAACAAAACAACAAGGGATACATTTTTAGAGTTAAAATTTAATCAGTAAAATTCATTAATAATCATTTATAGAATGGATGTGTTACCATATTTACCACTAAAAATAATTTATTCTTATAATTACAATCAATTCATAGTGGTACAATTACATTTTATAAAACTAGCATATAGTTGAATTCATATCATTATAGTGGTTATGTTAACTCACATAGAGTAATAAGGCTAACAAATTAGGGAACCATAAATAAGTTGAGATTAATTTAAATGATAATGACTAAAATTTATTTGAGTATATATAGTTAGATCCATTACAATATCTAAAATTATTTTTCTAAAAAATTTATTCTCTTTGGATTTTCATGATAAAATTTAAAAAAAATGAAAAAATATAATATTCTTCCATTATTCTTCTTCTAATTTTATAATTGGTATGAATAACCTTCCATTTAAGTGTATAGTTTATGTTATAATATGTTTTTTAAATATACATTAAATATTTCATTTTAAATTACTACCTACTTTGAGATATTAACACGGTCAGCCACTCTACTACACCTAAGAAATAAAAAATTACACACCATTTGAGAGCACCCACGACAGCCCCTTTTTGTCATATGAAAATGAATAACTCCAATAAGATCACATAATCTCAAAATACAATAATTCAGCCCTATACATGATAAAAATTATTTAACCACATTACATGATGTTTATCATGGCCACAATACACATAATAGAATCCCAAGAAAGCAATGATATCGATACCTAAGGAGTATATCAAATATGTTAGGCAATCCAATGTCAAAACATATAAATTAAATGTTAATAAGAAATAAAAAATTACCTCTATGTATTGAATGGTCATTGTAACGACCCAAACATTCATTAATGGAAATACCTCTTGATCTAATTAAATGTCTCTTTATGTGAAATGTTTATATTAAATGTAAACTTCTTTTGTTTTATTTTAAGAATTGTGACCATTGCTAATATAGAAATTGAACAGTGATCACATGATTAGTATAAATATAGGGATTTAACAGATCCAATTTACTCAGAAAAAGGAAGCGATGACATCCTCCAGTAGACATGCCCCATACGAATCCCATTTGTCAGAGCTCAGAAAGGATTTTGTGCCTTTGGGCTCTGCACTGGACCAAGCCCAAGTCGAGCTTGAATATGTTATGCTCAAGCAAAACCACATACGAGATAAGTGGAAGTTGATAGAGGTTACCACCTGAGTAATGTTAATCGAGCCACCCCAAGAGTTGGTCACCATCACACACCATATTCTTCAGACTTATACAGGTGTTATAAGGGATTATGTTATAATACATTAGTATTATGGTCATGTACATTATTTTTGTATATAATAATGAATATACCTTCATTTTTTTATTATTACCTCGTAAATAGTGTTTAAAGCACAAATAGTATTTTTAGTTAATGTTCATATAAGAAATCTATTTTGATGAATTAATGGATTATTTAATTAAATAATATTTTAATAAATTATTATTATTATTATTAAATTAATTTTTATTCACTATAAATGATTTTATAATTTTTTGAATGCAGTTATAATTTTTATTAAGGGTTGAATGTCGTTTTTCTCAAAACCCATGAATTTTTTATAAATGCAGTGTTTTCTTAAAAGTGAAAATTAACATATTTTGAAAATTATTTAGATAAAATGAATATTATTTCTGGAATAAGGACATTTAAATTATCCAACAATGAATTTTTTATAATATTATGAGATAGTCAAATATTTGGGTAAATATTAAATACCATTTAAATATATTATGTGTTTCATGACATCATAATTACCCAATAGTGATGTAATAAAATACTATAAGCCTTATTTTATTCAAATATATTATTTACCATTAAAATAATGTGTTTTTGTGATTTTTTGGCTTATTTTACAAAGAATTAATGGACCCTTCAAGCCTTATTAAACATCTTGTCTTCTAAAATTGCTTTCCTTGGGAGTGTGACTCACCTCCACATAATATATCCAATTATATTAAGAATTTAGTACATTGGACATATATAATATTGTTTTCCACTTCCATTTGCCTAAAACATGGGCAAAAACCATGGTCCAGTTTGTGGTTTGGATTAGTTTTCTGTGAGGTGTCCCAAACCTAAACAATAAATAATTCCCTCACCATTCCTATATAATCCCACCAAAGCTCCTACTTCCACATCACTCAAATCCTTTGGAGTTAGTAAAACATCTTATGTCCTCTCTATATAATCCTCTGAAGATTTCCGAAGCTCCCAAAAGTGTCTCTCAAGCCTCTCTTAAGCCTTTAGAAACACACTTCCAAGTAAGGGTTTTTCTTCCTTTCTCATTTTTGTTCAATTTTCCTTAAATTGTTTTTACCTTTTAATTTCAATTATAAATGTTCTGGTATGGTTTATCTCCTCCCCCGTACTGCCCTCTTTATGTTTTAATGATGGGAGACCCTTTTCTCTCTCACTAAATGCCTCTCATGTACACCTGTTACTATGATGAAATTCTGAAAGTAATTTCTCTCTCCTCTTTTACATTCAAGAAATTATTATGTATCATGACTTTAAATTCAATTCCAATTGTTGGGAAATGTTTCTATATGACCCCCTTACTGTCCATTCTATTTACATATGATGAGACACCCCTTTATCTCTGATTAACAATTTTTATAAATTCTTACGTCACGTTGTTACGCTGCCAAAATTGCAACGATCTTCCAAGGCAATGTCATTGTGTAGTGAATAGCATGCCCATTTCTCTATCAAGGGTATTCACCATTATAAACATTTAATTATTGATTATAAATATTCATGTTTTAATTTCACATTCCTTTATTGTGGAATAAATGATTATTTTTTATGAATCAATGTTATATAATCCAAGTGGCACACTTATGCATGAAATGAAATGTTTATGAAGGGTGCGCCCTTATAGTGTTCCAATGCATTGGGTTAAGAATAGTATAATGATACTTCATGTGCAATGGGTTTTTACTCATGTTAATTCAAGTTCAATGAGGTTTTACTTGTTCTTCAAGTGCAATGAGGATTTACTTATGCTTCATGTGCAATGATCCTTGGCTCATGCTAATTCCATGTTAAGTGTTGTTGCCACATTTCCATGTTATGATTATCATGCTTTATCATGCCATTATATTTATTCTTCTATTGTGATCTAATGATATGCCTATTTTCTAACATGTATTGCATTCCACATTTTACTCCATGTTTATTCCCTTACTGGGTTTTATAGCTCACCCTTTTCTTATGAATGTCCTCAAGTTATCCCATACAATGATAAGTATGAGGGAATGTAGTGGTAATGTAAATGAAGTTTTCAATAAATACATTGTATTTTTATGTTTTAAGTTGTTATGCAGTGATCCTAAGCCAAAAAGACACTATACCTTTCAATATTTTATGTTGTATCAAGTGAAGTTTATGTAGTAAATTATGTTTAATTATGTAATAAAAGATCAGGGTTGTCAAAGTTGGTATCATAGGATAGGTTTAGATATTTTTTGGATTAGGATTATACAATCATTGTAAAGCCTTAGAGTAAAGACTATGTATAATAAAAACATCCCTAAGTTTTGGTGAGTATTGACAAAGTGCATTATCAAGAAAATGCATTCATGTCTGGATACGAGCCGGTACAGACGACTCTGGCATAGATGTATCCTAGGGGTAAAACCTGAAAACACTACATTGAGATAGACCCAAATGGGAACTTGTACATAACAACAGGACTTCCAGCACTCTTGGTTGCGATACTCCCCGGGGATATGCATTGATAAATTCACAAGCATAGTATGAACCACTATTAAGGGACAAAAAATTACCTAAAAATATATGTTAGAATGTAGATCATGGATAACATAGACTGATGCCAATAGATTCATAGATTAAAGAAATAAGAGTTTTTTATAATTCATTAGTTCTTTCCATGTATTAACCTTTATTTTTTACCCCTAACATTCCTTTAATTCCAGCCAATGGTCGGTAATAGGAGGACTCAGGCTAACAATCGATGTGAAGATCAATGTGATGAATGTACTAATGAGATTCCCCATCAAATGGGAGCGGGAATTGAAAACTTTGTCATGCTACTCTCTTAGCTAAATCAAGATTTGAATAGAAACATGGGTCAAGAGGAACATTCAACCCCACCTAAGAAAGAACAAGTCACTATCGAGAGCTTCATAAGACAAAGGCCTCCTATTTTTAATGGATCGTCTGATCCCTCAATCGTTGAAAAATGGATCAACTCCATTGAAAAGATCTTCCCCATCCTTAAATATTCTGAAAAATAGAAGTTTCACATGGCTGCTTATTGTATGGAGGGTGAAGCTGATCAATGTGGAAGTTTATAAAAAAATATGAAGGCTAAGGAGGAGTTCAAGGCATTGGAATGGAAGGATTTCTGAAAGATTTTTTTCAATAAATATTTTCTGCGCACCTTCCGGTTTATGATTGAAAGGGAATTCTATGCTCTCATGCATAAATGACGACGAATATATTGGGGTGTATGAGGAAAACTTCACAAGTCTTTCACGATATGCTTTCAGATTTTTTTGTTACACCTGAATTCAAGGTTGACTGCTTCATTGGTTGGCTGAAACCTCACCTATGGAAGGCACTGGCAATCTATGACTTTGACAGCTATGAGGAAATTTTCTAATGTGCACTCAAGGATGAAATAGAGATCGTCAAATCTCATGGGTATCATGGGGAGAAGTCGAGTTAGGTGTACTTCAATGTTGTTGGTCCGATGGATAAATCCAACAGTGCTAAGAAGATCCAGCACCCCACCTTCCAAAGGTGCGGAAAGAAGCACCCTAGAAATTTCTTGAAGGGTACGAGAAAATGCTTTAGGTGTGGAAGAGAAGGGCACCTATCTGTTAATTGTCAAAAAGAAAATCATGTGGTTGCGACAGATGATCGGAATGCTCCGTTCGACTCTAAACACCTTTTTCATTACTACAACTACAAAGAACCAGGGCACCTTGAAAATCAGTGCCCCAAGTCAAGGGTTTTTGGAGGCAACCAACAACCTCCAAGGCAGCAAGGGGGAGTTTTTTCCATCACTACTTCCAAATTAAACCCTGAAAATAAAGTGGTGACAGATACGCTAGTTATTCATTCAAGAATAGAAAACATACTTTTTGGTTCAGGTTCTACAAATTCATTTATATCTCAAAATTTTATTAGAACAATCCTAGCACCACCACAATTCATAGAAGTGAAGATGTCGGTGAGTAAGGTAAATGGGGAAATCTTTGTATCCCATGAGTATAACTGCTCCCCAATCATAATATGTGGATTAAACTTCCTAGAGAACCTCTTTATACTCCCTCTGGTGGGATTTGATGCAATTCTTGGCATGGGTTGGCTTTCCTTATATAGAGCTAACATAAATTGTCATGAGAGGGAAATCACTCTCCATGTGGAGAATCGACCCACAATTCATTACAAGTGCAAGGATAAAGATTAATATTGTTTAGCTACATCATCTCAAGAGTGGATATTACTTCCCAATGAGCATGCGTATCTGACTCAGATGATTGTGTCTAAGGTGGAAACTATCCTATAGGACCTGCCTTTTGTGAGGGAATTCACTGAAGTGTTTCCTGAGGAATTTCTTGGTATGCTCCTAGATGAGATGATGAATTCTCAACGATAATATACCCAGGGTATTCCAAATATCCTAAAATCCATATTGAATAGCTATTGTGGATCTTGAAGAGCTGGAAAAACAACTACAGGAGAATTTGGATAAAGGGTTTATATGGCCAAGTGCTTCACCATGGGGTGCACCAGTCCTCTTCGTCAAGAAGAAGGATGAGTCAATGCGCCTTTTCATCGATTATCATGAGCTCAAAAAAATCATTATAAAGAACAAGTATCCTCTCCCAAGAATTGATGAATTGTTCGATCACCTATGTAGAAAACAATACATCTCCAAGGTGGATTTGCAGTTGGGATATTATCAAGTAAGGGTGAAGAGGAAGATATCCCCAAGACTACTTTTTTGTAAAAGATACGGGCACTATGAATTCATATTAATTCCTTTAAGACTCACTAATTCTTCATAAATCTTCATGGATATAATGAATAGAGTCTTTAGAGATTACCTTAACAAATTAGTGGTAGTCTTTATAGAGGATATTCTGATATACTCCAAAAACAAGGAGGATCATGAGGAGCATCTGAGAACTATACTAGAGACCTTGCAGAAGGAGAAGCTCTATGAAAAGTAAAGCAAGTGTGAGTTCTGGTTGAAGGAGGTCTCATTCTTGGGCCATATCATCACAAGTAATGGGATATCTGTGGATCCCTCTAAAACATATGCAATTGACAGATGGTCGAGGCCAACATCATTAATAGATATTCGTAGCTTCATGGGGTCAGCTGGATATTATCGACGATTTGTTGGAAATATTTCATGATTGTCAAACCCTCTTACCAAACTAACATGGAAGGGAGTAAAGTTTTCTTGGAGAGATTAATGTGAAGAAAGCATCAAGGATTTGAAAGGGAGGCTTATCACTAAACACATTCTCACTTTACCCACATGTGGAGAAATACTTATGTAATTCAGTTATGCTTTGAAGAAGGGCCTGGAATGTGTGTTGATGTAAAATGAAAAAGTCATTACCTATGCTTCAAGGAAATTGAAATTTAATGAATACAATAATCCAACACATGACCTCAAGTTGGCTACAGTGATCTTTGCTTTGAAAATTCAGCGGCATTATCTTTTCAGGGAGAAGTGTGAAAAATATATGGACCACAAAAGCCTCAAGTATATATCCACACAGAAAGAGTTGAATATGTGCTAATGAATATAGTTAGAGATGATCAAAGACTATGAATGCTCAATCCATTACCACCCTGGGAAACTGAACAAGGTGGTGGATTCCCTAATTAGAAAAGTCCCAGTGATTCTGAGATTTGAAAATGATCCAATCTTCTTAGATTTGATGAAGACGGACATGGGAATCACGAAGAAGGGAAAATAATCAATCCTTTCACAAATGATTGATCAACAGTCATGTTTGGAAAGGTTAAAAGATGGTAAAAAAGATGATGTGGGAATTTAGGAAAACGTGGAAGTTATAAAAAAGGGAAATACATGGAGTTTAATATTAATGAAGAAGGAATTGTGAGATTTGGGAAAAGACTATGTGTTCCATCATGTCTGGAGTCAAAGAAGGAACTTTTGGATGATGCATATAGTTCAAATTTTACTATTGACCCAGGAAACACAACGATGTATCGAGATCTCAAAGAGAATTATTGGTGGGATAATATGAAGAATGAGATCTCTGAATATACATCAAAGTGACTGGTGTGTCAAAAAGTGAAGGAAGAGAGGCAGAAGTCTAAAGGGATTATGCAACCATTTCCCATACCAAAATGGAAATGGAAGAACATCACCATGGAAATTGTCACCAGACTTCCAAATACATCCAAAGGTAATAATTCCATCTGGGTTGGTGTGGATAGTCTTACAAATTCTGCACACTTCATTGCTATTCGGGAGGATTTCTCATTGGATCAACTGGCACGGATATATATCCGGGATGTGGTAAGGCTGCATGGAGTACCGCTATCTATTGTATCTGATCGAGATCCAAGATTCACCTCTATGTTTTAGAAGAGTCTTCAACATGCTCTGAATACTGAACTGAACTTCAATATGGCCAATAATCCTCAAATTGATGGCCAATATGATCGGACTAACCAAACACTTGAGGAAATGTTGATAGCATGCTTAATGGACTTTAAAGGAGGATGTGATAAACATATTCCTCTAGTTGAGTTCTCTTATAATAACAGTTTCCACTCAAGCATCCAAATGGAACCATATGAACCTGTTTATGGGAAAACGTGCAGAACACCGGCGTGTTGGGATGAGGTTGGTGATCGTAAGATTCTTGGACAAGAAATGGTTGAAGAAATGGTCGAGAAGGTGAAACCCATTCAACAACATATCAATGAAACCCAGATTCTACAGAAGAGTTATGCAGATAACCATCATCAAGACCTTGAGCTTCATATTTGAGATATGTTTTATCTATAAATATCTCTATGGAATAAGGTCGTGAGTTTTGGAAAGAAAGGGATGTTAAGTCCAAGGTACATCGGCCCCTTAGAGATTCTTGATCGTGTCGGCGTTGTGGCCTGTCGACTAGAACTTACACCTGACATGGCCAAAGTACATGATTTTATTCATGTATCCCTCTTAAGGAAGTACATACCGGACCCTTCACATTTACTCTCTTCAGAGGTGGTACATTTAAAGGATGATCTTTCTTATGAGGAAAACGAAGTTAACATCTTAGATCGAAGAGAAAAAGTTCTACGAAATAAGACAATTCCCCTCATCAAGGTGTTGTGATGAAATCAAAAGTTTGAAGAAGCAACGTGGGAATCAGAGGAAATGATGAAGCAGAGTTACCCACATCTGTTTTAGTGTGGGAAAATAAAAATTTGAGGGTGAAATTTTTTAAGGGGGGAAGATTGTAAGGACCCAAACAGTCATTAATAGAAATCCCTCTTGATCTAATTAAATGTCCCTTTATGTAAAATGTTTATATTAAATGTAAACTTCTTTTGTTTTATGTTACGAATTGTGACTGTTGATAATATAGTCATTGAATAGTGATCACATGATTAGTATAAATATAGGGCTTTAACAAATCCAATTTAGTCAGACAAAGGAAGCGATGGCCTCATACAGTAGATGTGCCCCATACGAAGCCCATTTGTCAGAGCTCAGAAATGAGGATGTGTCTTTGGTCTTTTCTCTTGACCGATCCCAATTTGTGCTTGAATATGTTATGCTCGAGCGTAACCTCCTATGAGAGAAGTGGAAGTTGATAGATATTACCACCCGAGAAATGTTATTCTAGCCACCCCAAGAGTCGGTCACCATCACACATCTTACCCTTCAGTATTATGCGAGTGTTATAAGGGGTTATGTAACAAGACATTAGCCCTACAGTCATGTACATTATTTTTGTATATAATAATTAATATACCTTCATTTTATTATTGTTACCTCGTATATAGTTTTTAAAGCACAAATCGTATTTTTAGTTAATGTTCAACTAAGAACTCTATTTTGATTAATTAATGTATTTTTGAATTAAATTACATTTTAATAAAATATTATTATTATTATTAAATTAATTTTTATTAAATATAAATTATTGTACTATTTTATGAATGAAATTGTAATTTTTATAAAGGTTTGAAAGCCATTTTTGTCAAAACCCATTAATTTTAGATAAATGTCAATTTTTATTTTATAAGTTAAAATTAACATATTTATAAAATTATTTAGATAAAATAAATATTATTTTTCAAATGAGGACATCGAAATTATCTCATGGTGAATTTTTCATAATTTTTTGAGACAGTCAAATTTTTGGGTAAAAATTAAATACCATTTGAATATATTATGTGTTTTCTGACATCATAATGACCCAATAGTGATGTAATAAAATTCTATAAGCCTTATGTTCAAAAAATATTTGTTTTACCATTAATATAATGTGATTTTGGGTTTTTTTTGACTTATTTTACAAATCATTAATGTTCCCTTCAAGGATTAATAAACATCTTGTCTTTTGAAATTGTTTTTTTGGGAGTGTGACTCACCTCCACATAAGCTACCCCATAATGTTAAGAAGTTAGTACTTTGGTCATATAAAATATTGTTTTCCACTTCCCTTTGCCAAAATCCATGGGAAAAACCATGGGCTTGTTTGTGGTTTGGATTAGTTTAATGTGAGTTGTCCAAATAATAAAAAATAAAGAATTCCCTCACCTTTCCTATATAAACCCGCCCAACCTCCCACTTCCTCCTAACTCAAAATCATTTGGAGTTATTAAAACCTCTTCCCTCCTCTCTCTATAATCCTCCCAAGGTTCCTCAAGCTCCCAAGGAGCCTCTCTCAAGCCTCTCTCAAGCCTCTTGAAGCACACTTTCAAGTATTGGTTTTTTCTTCCTTTCTCATTTTTGTGCAATTTTTATTAAATTGATATGCCCTTTTAATTTCAGTTATAAGTGATGGGGTATGGTTCCTCAAATACCCCATACTGCCATTTTTATGATTTAATTATGGGATACCCCTTTCTTACTAACTAAATGTCTCCCATTTACACCTGTTACAATGTCGAAATTCTGAATGGAATTTCTTTGTCCTCTTTTACATTCAAGAAATTATTTTGTATCATGACTCTAATTTCCATTTAAATTGTTGAGACACGTATCTATATAACCCCCATACTATCCAATTCATATAAATATGATGAGAAACCCCTTTATCTCTCATCAACCATTTTTATGATTTCTTACGTCACGCCATTACGCTGCCGAAATTGCACTGATTTTCCAAGCCAATGTCATTGTGTAGTGAATACCATGTCCATTTCTCTATCAAGAGTATTCCAATTTATTCAAATTTTCTTATTGATTAAAAGTTTCATGTTTGAATTCCACATTCCGTTATCATGGAATAAATTATTATGTTTTATGAATCCATTTTATATGATCCATGTGGCACACTTGTGCATGGAATGAAATGTTTAAGAAGGGTACGCCCTTATAGCGCTCCAATACATTGGGATAAGAATAGTATCATGATACGTCATGTGCAATTGGTGTTTATTCATTCTAATTCAATTGAAACTATGTCTTACTCATGCTTCATGTGAAATGAGGATTTACACATTCTCCATGTGCAATGAGCCTTGTTTCATGCTAATTCAATGTTAAGTGTTTATGCCACATTTCCATGTTATGATTATCATGCTTTATCATACTTCATGTTTATGATTATATTGTGATCTAATGATATGCCTATTGTGTAATGTCATATATTTTCCTTGTATTATTTTTTAGAAATTATAAGGAATTATTTCAAGACCGGGCACGAAAACAACACATCATTCTGAGGCCCAGTGAGCACAGAACAGTGGTCTGAACTTTTTTAAGTTATGTGAGTTGGCACTTGTGCGCGGATGTGGAAATTTCCAAAGAGATGCTCGGATTAAATATTTTAGAGTGTCGTTGCATCCGAGACGACAACTTTACCTATGGACGGGTCTAACCTCGACCGGCACTGGTCGAGGGAAAAAGTTATTTTTCGGACGTTTTTAGTAAAAATCGAAATAAAATAAATTCATAAAGTTTATTTTATTTTTATGGAAGCATCTATTACAAGACTGTGAAAGGGTAGATATTTCAATATTAAATGACATGTCATAATGGATTATGAAACAACAACTTGAATCATTAATGTCGCAGCGTAACAGAACACTGAATCACGTTTCCCTTTTTAATGGGTTAAGCGATTGGTGATCATTGAAGAATTTTTTGGAGAAACCACTGGAGAATCCGTAGAGCGTCGGAGCATACTCTCAGTGAGGAACAACATCGGATCAATGTTTAGTTTCTCTATGCCAATGAAGTTGAAGGATCTCAATGACAATGGAAGTACGACCCTTTCATCAACGGTCGATCCTTTCTTAAAGGTAGGGGTTGTTATTTTATTCTGCTTATCTCGGTTTTAAATTTAAATGACGAACGCGGATCAACCACGAACATTTTGATCCATAGATTCATGCTTTCTTGTGGGTGGAATTTTATTTGGGATGATTAAGGGGAACTAATCCACGTTGATTATTTTTTTTGATTTCTACTCTGTTTAATTCTATTAACAAGAGTGGATCAACGCAGTGATGAACGACGGTGGAGGTTCGTTCCTCAAATTTGTTTTACAGGATTTCTCCCCTTTTTCTTTCACACGTTCTTCACGTTCTTCATGGGGAGATAAACAACGGATTTTTTCATGTCCGTTTTCCGACACAACAATCCCAAATTGAATAATTGACACCACAACAACCTTGCAGAGGTGTGATGATGATGGCAGATGATGAATCAGACCGGATCAGGAAGGGTCTTTCTTCGAGAGTTCCTCACACAGGAAGATCAAAGCATGTTTTCGGGGCTAAAAGAAGGTCCAAAAACCCCGGAAGAAGCTTTGTGGCATTGGGGCGATAAAAAAATGGGAGTTTCATGGGAATCGGACTGCCGGATCGACGATAGGGGTAGCACGGGAGGCATGCCGGTGAAGAGCATCATTTCTGGAATTTTCCAGAATAAACGTCGTAAACTTCCAAAGAACAGGCCGTGTAGTACTGGCGGCAGCGGCTAGGGTTTCTGGGGCTAGAGAAGAATTACACGGCATGTGACCCTGGTCACAAGGCGTGTTAGACTTCCCCGAAGCATGGCATGTACTTTGGGATGTACCAGGACACGAGATGGAGTACACAACTGTGTACCCCATCACATGGCCAGGAAAGGCAGGTAACGTAGTAACCTTGTGTATCGATTACATGGGTTAGTGTACACTGGTTGATGACCATGTACGAGCACATGTCCAGCATACATGGAGCCAACCCCAGCCACTCGGACACGGCATGTACATCGTACTACACTCTGTGTACTCAGTTTTTCTACATGACCCGCCTTACGACATGAGTCGTTGTACACGGGTAGTACCCGGGGTCAGACAACATAGTGTATAACTTTACTACACGCTGTTTACTTTTTGGATAACTGCATGGTACTCTTGTTCACCGAATATTTTACATCTTTCATATGGGTTAGTGCCCCTTCTTCTCATTCCCCTGAAGTTCAGGCATCGTTTCCTTTGACATGAGTATGATCCCTTTAGCAGGAATTTCTGTGATAGAGTCAGGCATCCATCCAAGAGCCCCAGATCGAGATCCTATAAACATTCTTGACCCTAATTAGTTTGCCGCATCGACGTGTCCAACTCCACCGGGCGTCGATACTCTACCTATCAGGTGAATTCTGGATGATTCGTGGTATCCACCATGGCCCTGGAAGTGATATTCATCTGTGTATCATGATCATTCCCACTCAAAAGTGTGTCTCCCGTAATGAGTGAATCCATATACCGTAACCTTCTCACTCAAGAGTGTGCCTCTCGTAATGAGTGTAACTACCTCTCGTGACGCTTCCCGAAGAACAGTACTTTTCGGACGGTCGTCATTAGAGCTATAAGACTCGTGGAGTCTGTTCTCTTGGAATGAGTGCTTCGTGTAATCTTCAAACTGAACCCCTAGCTGGGGGTATGCAATTGTGTGACTTGTCTCTAGACTACAGCTCTGGTTTTTGAGTATATCTGGTTTGTGCTATATGTTCTGTAGACATATATCGTGCATAGCTAACTATAACTTTATTTTGTGTACTGCTTTTTGGTTTTCAGGGTCCTCTATTGAGTATTTTTATGCTCACCCCTACACAGGATTTTCCCGTATAGGTTGTGTCTTGTGTAGATGAGAAGCCTTTTGATAGAGTTCAGGGCAAACCAGGACAAGACCAAGATTTTTGAGTTCCCTACTGGCTGAGGCATTCATATAGCTACGAGCAGCAGTCCAAGTACCTTTTGTGTTTACAGGTTGGACATTGTAGTTTCAAACTTTTGTTCTGGTGGGCTTGTATTCCGGCCCAGTTTACATACAGTAATTTACCTTCCTTCATACTCTGTTGGTTAGTTTTAGTTATATGCATGCATTTTTGTTCCTTAGTGTTTTTATATTTCAGCATTTTTGGTCTTGGAGATGTGTGTGTGTGTACACGTACTTAGGAAATTCCTCCCATAATTTGTAATATGCCTACTCGGTGCTAGTCACTAGCCCTTGGCCTATTGTAGATGGGCCTGCAGAGTCACGATGTAGGCCCCACTAGGACAGGTCGTGACAGAGTGGTATTAGATGGGTCAGTTCTACCTTAGGACCAAGAGTCTGTGAGATTGGTTTGGGGAACAGTGGTAATTGTTTCGAGTTCGTCTTTCAGGCCAAAGACTCTAGTGTTGGTTTGGTGACCAATGTATCCATGCCCCAGGACTCTGGTAACCTACTTTTCGACTTGGTACATGAAAACACTAGTTGTTGGGAAGTAAAATAATGGTACATGCATCATATAAAAATGATTTGTGTTTTCCATGTCATTTGTGTCAGCCATCCAGATATACTCATTGACCATGGTACATCTTGTTTCCTTACAGGATGCCTCCGTGATGCATACCCATTAGGATTTAGTAGCACGATCATGAGGACAACCCCCTTAGTGATGAGTCTTCGATACAGGGACCAGTACCCTAGGCGTTTCCACTAGGTGGTGAACTTGTTATGCCACAACCAGTGGAGCAGCCCGTGGTACCTGCTGTACATACCGACGAGGAGCTCAGCCTTTGCGTGCTCCATGAGTTACAGAGAACGAGATCCCTCAGGTTCTGAGTCAAGCCTGACCCTCAGGTAGCTGAGGACTATCATAAAGAAGTGACTAGATTTTTTCGTCTAGTGAGGACACCAATAGACCATATGGTGATCCTAGGAGTGAGCCTTCTTCAGAGTTTGGCGGGATGATGGTGGAGTCTGACAACATAGACTCGCGATGAGGAGACTCTTTTGTGGACGGAGTATGAGAAACTCTTTAGGGAGTATTTCTCTCCAGTTACGTTGAGATCTATATGCATCCAGGAGCTTCTTCAGCTCTAGCAGGGCAGTATGACAGTAGCTGACTATTCATCGAGGTTAACCAACCTTTCCCGGTACTCGATGGATATGGTCAGGGATCAGTACTTTAGAGCTCGGAACCTCGAGCGAGGTCTATGATGAGACATCCGAACTAGTGTCATGCCTCTATTCATTTCTACTTATGCAGAAGTTCTCCAGCGGGCCTTGGTGATCGAGAGCTTCTTGGCGGAGCAGAGACAATCGACAATGGTCAGCAGGAGGCAGACAGGTGCGGAGACCTCGATAATAGGGAGCTGGCATCTGGGTCAGGGATCTGGATGTGGGAAATGTCATAGGATGACCCAGTACAAAGGATTGAAAGTCCAGGTCTCTCATTCTGGATCCAGTTAGTCTAGAAAGAAGTGATGCTATGCGTGCAACGGTAGGGGACATCTCGCTAGAGATTGCCCGACCCGTCGAGCTGTTGACAGGGAAGCAGTGGATGGACCACCGAGGCAGAGGCAGAGAGTGGAGTAGACATAGTCGCCAGGTGGTGGACGTGGAAGATGAGTAGGGAGAGTTGCAGGTGGTGGCAGACCCTTTGACTTACTTCCACCACCACCCCTAGGAGGTCCGCACCAGGCTTAGGAAGCTGGGGGACAGGGGCGTGGACAACTGCATGTTGTAGAGGCATATGACCTAGGGGCTACAGGGATGATTTGAGGTACGGTCTGTGTCTTTTCTACCATAGCATCATTACTTATAAACATAGGTTCCAGTCATTCCATCATTGCCATGGGTCTTGTACGAAACCTCGAGATTTTGGTAGAACCATTGACTCGATACTTATTCTTGGAGACACCTACAGGAGGAGACTCGATGATCACACACCTTTGAAGACAATGTGATATAACCCTTGTAGGTGAGAGTCTCGGTTGGAACCTCTTGGTGGTAGTGTCCAGGCCTTACGACGTCATTATCGGTATGGATTGGTTATATTTAGTCCATGCCCATATTGACTATTTTAGACATAGAGTTTGGTGTGTCCGCCGTGATGGAACGAGGTTTTCCTCTGTCATAGAAAGAGAAACCTAGGATGTGCAGAATGGGATTATGCATAGGAGGGTGTAGCCAATCACTCATGATTTGGCTAGCCTTACCCTCAGAGTAGTGGATGTTGTGAGCTCCCAATTCCCAACAGTAGTGGCGGAGTATGAGGATGTCTTTCCTGAAGATGTACCAGGATTACCTCCCCACCGGGAAATCGACTTCTACATCGACTTACACCCCGAGATAACACTGATTTCCTCATCAGTATTTCAGATAGCTCTCGTAGTGCTTCACGAGATGAGGGTGTAGTTGGAGGAATTACAGAGCAAGGGTTTTGTGAGACCCAGTGTTTCTCCCTGGGTGTCCCTAGTCTTGTTTTCCAAGAAGGAAGATAGGATTCTGAGGTTGTGTGTGGATTACCGGTGCCTGAACTAGGTGATGGTGAAGAACAAGTATCCACTTCCAAGTATCTATGACCTATTTTATTAGCTTAGAGGGGCACAATGGTTCTCAAAGGTTGACATTCAATCAGGCTATCACCAGTTATGAGTACGGGACATGGATATAACAAAGATGGATTTCAGATGCCGCTACAGTCACTGTGAGTACATGGTGATACCTTTTGGTGTGACGAATACCCCTGCAGTGTTCATGGGACGGATGAACTGGATTTTCCAGCCATACTTGGACCGGTTCATAGTGGTCTTCATCGATGACATCCTTGTGTACTCGGTGTCAGAAGAGGAGCATGCGAGACACCTGTGGATAGTTCTAGACGTACTTCAGGAGCACCTGCTTTTTGGGAAGCTCTCAAAGTGCTAGTTTTGGATTCAGTAAGTCCAATTTCTGGGACATGTCATCTCAGAAGATTTATTAGTTGTACACCAAGCTATGGTGGTGGTTGTGTTAGCATGGGATCCACCTCGGAGCGTGACGGAGGTGCGGATCTTCCTTGGGTTGGCTGGATATTACCTGAGATTGATTCCTGATTTCTCTTGGATATAAGCACTGATGACGGCCTTGAATAATAAGGGGAAACCCTTCGTGTGGATAGATATGTGCTAGCAGGCTTTCAAGTTGTTGAGATAGAGTTTGACGAGCCCCCCGGTCTTGAGATTTACAGAGGAGGGTGTCGAGTACATAGTTTTTTGTGACATATCAGGGATCGGGGATGGATGTGTCTTGATGCAGAGGAAAGCGGTGATTGCATATGGTTCGTGCCACCTTAGGTCACATGAGAAGAATTATGCGACCCATGATCTCATGTTGGATGTGGTAGCCTTCGCTTTGAAGATGTGGGGAAACTACCTTATGGGCGAGCGGTTTATCATCTACTCTGACCACAAGAGCCTCAAGTACATATTTTCATAGAAATATCTGAATCTAAGATAGAGGAATTGGTTATAGTTCCTCCAAGACTATGATTTTGAGATTATCTATACTCCAAGGAAGGGGAAAAAGGTGTAAGATGCTCTGAGAAGAAGATCGAGCTCACATCTATTGTGTGAGGTGACAGAGCAGTTAGCCATGTTGTAGTTGTCCTTCGTAGACAGGTAAGATGGTGACTATCAACTGTCGATGGTTATCGCCCCTCCACTCTTACAGTGGGTTTGAGAGAAGCATCTAGGAGATGTCGACTATGTGGCTTTACGTGATCAGTTTTCCCTAGGACATGCTCCTGAGGGATATTAACAAGCTGGGGAGCACATACTTCTTTTCAGAGGATGCACTGTTGTACCAATAAAATCGTACCAGGAGAGGGAGTTTTATACATTCCTCTTATCGGTACATACTAGAGTGGAAAAGATGTGCCAAGATTTCCAGTGATAGTTCTGGTGGTTTGGCAAGAAGAAGGGAGTTGAAGAGTTCGTTTCTCGATGCCTTACATGCCAGCAGGTGAAGTCTGAGCACCAGGTTCCAGCGAGATTAGCTCACCGCATATAATTTCTAGAGTTGAGGTGGGATGGAATATCAATGGACTTCGTTAAAGGATTACCATATACATCCAAGGGGAATGAATCCATCTGGGTGATCATTGACCGACTCACCAAGTCGGCCCACATCCTAGATATCGGTGAGGAGAGTTCCTTAGAGAGCTTGGGAAGCCTCTACATGCAGGAGATAATTCAGCTTCATGGAGTCCCGTCAACAATAGGCCGAGATGCATGTTTCACATCCTGGCTATGGAAGGGATTGCAGGAGGATTTTGGGACTCAACTATGCTTGAGCACAGCGTTTCATCCTAAGAATGATATTCAGATGGAGAGAACTATTCAGGTTCTAGAGGATATGTTGCGAGACTATGTCTTGGACTTTGGTCGCAGTTGGGAGGACCACCTACCACTGGTGGATTTTTCATACAACAATTGCTACCACTCCACCATTGGTATGGCAGTGTTCGATGCCTTGTATGAGAGACCATTTCGGTCACCGCTTTGTTAGCCCGACCTCGGAGAGTCAGCACTCATGGGTCCGGAGTTGGCGTGAGCCACTACCTAGAAGGTACAGATCATCCGAGAGTGGATGAAGACTTCACAAAGATGGCAGAAGTCTTATGCTGATAGATGACGGAGACCTCTAGAGTTCGAAGAGGGAGACCACGTCTTTCTTCGGGTCTCATATTGGCGATGGTTACAGAGATTTGGCCGAGGCAGAAAACTATATCCGAGGTTCATCGGACCTTTTCAGATAATGTTCAGAGTTGTTGAGGTGGCGTACCGCCTAGCTCTACTGCCACAGTTTCATCAGTTACATGATGTCTTCCACATGTCGCAGCTGAGGAGGTACGTGCATGACCCATCACATGTCATCGACTGAGGTGAGCTAGACATTGAAGATGAAGTGACCTTTGCTGAGTACCTAGAGGAGATCGAGGACCGACAAGAGAGGATCCTTCATGGGAGAACGATTCTCTTTG
Organism: Viscum album; assembly: GCA_963277665.1. NCBI lineage: Eukaryota > Viridiplantae > Streptophyta > Magnoliopsida > Santalales > Viscaceae > Viscum > Viscum album. Next base: position 1,218,059,823 of record OY728131.1, on the reverse strand, counting down.
TGCTCATCTGGTGGCAACATGGGAATCTTCATGAGAGCACATGGGAGCAGGAGGCCCAGATCCATGCCCAATACCAACATCTGTTTTGAATAGCCTTTGTTTTGGCTTTTTAGGGGTGTAAAGTCCCAAGGTTGGGAGAATGAAATGTCTCATATTTTCCATGTATTATTTCTTAAATATTATAAGGAATTATTTTGAGACCGGGCACGAAAACGGCATATCATTCCGAGGCCCAGTGAGCAAAAAATGGTTGTCTGAACTTTTTTATATTAAGTGAGTAGGCACTTTTGCGCAGTTGTGGCAGTTTCTAAACGGATGCCCAGATTAAAAATCAGAGGGAACTGTTGCATTCGTGATGCCGACTTTACCTAAGGATGAGTCTTTCCTCGACCAGCATGGGTCGAGTGAAAAAAGTTAATTTTCCAACGTTTTTTGTAAAAAACGAAATAAAATAAATGCGTAAATTTATTTTATTTTTATGGAAACATCCACTGAAGCACAACGACAGGGCAGATGTTTCAGTATTAAATGCCATGTCATAATGTCTTAAGAAACAAAAACTTGACTCATTAATGTCGCATCATAATAGAATGTTGAATCACATTTCCCTTTTTAATGGGTTAAGTGATTGGTCTTCGTTGACGAATTTTGGAGAGAAACCTCTTGAGAATCCATAGAGAGTTGGAGAATACTCTCAGTGACGAAAAATGACAGATCGATGTTGAGTTCTGTTGGGCCAATGAAGTTGAAGGTTCTCGACGAAGATGGCAGCGTGACCCTTTTGTAAATGGTCGATCCTTTCTTAAAGTTAGGGGTTGTTATTTTATTATGTTTCCCTCATTTTTAAATTTATATGACGAACGTCGATCAACCATGAACATGTTGATCCACGGATTCATGCGTTCTTGCAGGAGGGATTATATTTTGGATGATTGTGGGGAATTAATCCATGTTGATTATTGTTTTTGATTTCTGCTTCATTTATGCCTATAAACAAGATCGGATCAACGCCATGAAGAACAACAGTTGAGGTTCATTCCTCAAATTTGTTTTATTGGATTTATCCCCTTTTTTATTCGTGTGTTCTTCGCGTTCTTCACAATACGATGAACAATGGATCATTGTGTGTATGTTTTGTGACGCAATGATCCCAAATTGAAGAATAGACACCACAATGGCCTTGTGGAGGTGCGATGATGATGGCGGACAATGAATCAGACCGGATCGGGAAGGGTTTTTCTTCGGGTGTTCCTCACGTGGGAAGATCAAAGCCTGTTTTCGGGGCCAATCGGAGGGCCAAAAACACCGGAAAAAGCTTGGTGGCATTGGGGCGACCAAAACCTGGGAGTTTCGTGGCAATCAGACACCCGGATCGATAATCAGGGGAGCACAAGAGGTACGCTGGTGAAGAGCGTCATTTCTGGAAATTTCCAGAATACACAGCATGTACTTTTAAAAAACACGCCGTGTAGTACTGGAAGCAGCTAGGGTTTTGGGGGACAGATATGAATCACACGGTGTGTGACCCTGGTCACACGGCATGTTAGTCTTCCCCCAAAGCTCGGTGTGTACTTTGGGAAGTATGAGGATAGGGTTTGGATTACACGATCGTGTACTCGATCACACGGACATGCAAGGCCAGTAACGCAGGTCACCCTGTGTACCAATTTCATGGGTTAGTGTACACGGGTTGATGATCATGTACGGGCACATGGCCAGCGCACATGGAGCCAACCCTAGCCACTCGTACATGGCGTTTACATCGTACTTCACATTTTGTACTCAATTTTTCTACATGACCAACCTTACGACACTGTCCATTGTACACAGGCAGTACACTTTGTCTGACAACTCTGCGTGTAACTTTTCTACACGTCATGTAATTTTTGGAAAACAGAATGGTCCTCTTGTTTACCGCATATTGGACATCTTTTGGTTGGGTTAGTGCCCCTTCTTCTCATTCTCATAAAGGTCAAGAATCATTTACTTCGACAGGAGTATGATCCCTTCAGCAGGAATTTTTGTGATAGAGTCAGGCATCCATACGAGAGGCCCAGCTCGAGATCTTCTATCCATTATTGACCCTATGTAGAGTTCGGCATCGACATGAACTAATTCACTGGGCTTCAATCCTCTACCTAGCAGGTGAATTCTGGATGAGTTGTGGTATCTGCCATGGCCCTGGTAGTGATCCTCATCTGTGTATCGTGATCTTTCCCACTCAGGAGTGTGTCTCCTGTAATGAGTGCATCTATCTACCCTAACCTTATCACTCAAGAGTGTGTCTCCCGTAACGAGTGTAACTACCTCTCGTGATTCTTTCCGAAAAATAGTACTTCTCGGACGAATTTCATCAGAGCTATAAGACTCGTGGAGTGTGTTCTCCATGAACGAGTGCTTTGTGGAATCTTTGAACTGAACCCATAGTTGGGGGTATGCGGTTGTGTGACTTGTCTCTAGACTACATGTTTGGTTTTTGAGTATATATGGTTTGTTCTATATGTTTTGTAGACATATACTATGCATAGCTGACTAAAAATTTACTTTGTGTACTACCTTTTGGATTTATGGGTCCTCTAATGAGTATTGTTATACTCACCCCTACAAGGGATTTGCTCGCTCGTGTCATGTCTTGTGCAGATGAGCAGCCTTTTGACAGAGTCCAGGGCGGACCATGAAAGGATAGAGATTTCTGAGTTCCCTATAGGCGAAGGCGTTCCTACGGCTATGAGCGGCAAACCCAATACATTTGGTGTTTACAGGTTGGACTTTGCAGTTTTTCGACTATTGTTTTGGTGGGCTTGTATTCTGGCCCAGTTTACTTTCAATACATTACCATCTATCATACTCTATTGGTTGGGTTTAGTTGTACGTAATCATTTTTGTTCCCTAGTGTTTTTACATTTAATCATTTGTGGGCTTGGAGATTTGTGCATGTGTACAGGTACTTAGGCAATACCTCCAATAATTAGTAATATGCCTACTCGGTGCTAGTCACCAGCCCCTGGACTATTGGAGGCAGGCTTGGGGAGTCACGGCGCGGGCCCCACGAGGACGAGTCGTGACATATTGTCTAACATGTACTGTATTCCACTTGTTACTCCATTTTTATTCCCTTACTAGGCTTTATAGCTCATCTTTTTCTTATACATGTCCTCAGGTTATCCCATGCAATGCTAAGTAGGAGGGGATTTAGTTTTCATGTAAATGAAGTTTTCAAAAAAGAGGTTGTATTTCATGTTTTAAGTTGTTATGTAATAATCCTAAGCCCCAAAGACACCAGACCTATCGATCTTCTATGTTTTACCAAGTGACGTTTATGTAATAATTTATATTTAATTGTGTAATAAAATATTAGTGTTGTCATAGTAATCTACCGAAACATCTATAAACATGTCCCATACTATTTATTTACCAATATTTCATCAAAAAATCATACTCTATAACACATGAATTTCTTGTGTAATTGAAGCATTAGGAATCTATTTCTATGGCCACTAATATCAAAAAAATATCATTTCCATTACATCTATGTTAAAGCATATATATTAGTATATTGAGGCCCCCTAAACTGATCAAATGTATCTTACAAATTCCTTGACCCTTTTATAGAACCCTTGAAAAGAATACTCAAATAATAACACCATACGTGGTTGATAATTCAAAAATAATTATACTCCATCAATGGGTTTGAATATAATTTCCAAAATATTATAAAAATACAAATTGAAAATATAAAACACAAGCCCATCCTTAAGGTGGATGAAAATAATTTACACCCTACCTTCATAACCTCTCACTTCTTTAGAATATATTATTAGATATATTATTAATATAACTATTATAGGAACTATGAGGTCTTAATAAAAGAACACTACTAAATGAAAAAAAACCACTACACTACCCCCAATTTTTTTCTTCGAAATGAGATCCTTTAAAACACCCTCCTAATATTATGTTATATTGAATATTAATTCATAAAATATAACATTTTCATGAAGTTAAATCTTGTACTAATTGTACTTTTGGGCCTGACACACTATAAAAAATAGGGAAAATCACAATTGTCAAACGAATCTGGTATAATATAAGATCCCTAATAACAACCCCCTATAAAGCCTAATAAAATCATTTCCCTTATACAAATATACCTATTTAGTGCAAAAATCACTAAAAATTTGGTCTTTATGGGCTCCCATAACAATACTTCTTGCCTCATCATATCCACCATAACATCCCCCATCTCTCTAATAGTCCATTACACCTAATGATTGCTAAAATAACCCATATATCAATGGTAATCTAAATGATATTAAAAATAATATAAATTATATTTATTGAATCCATTATACTAAGAGGATATCTAATAAAACATATAATCAATGGATTATATTTAGGAATTCATAGTGATATCCTCAATAGTTTTCTCAACAAGGTGCACACCTAGTCCTCATATTGGAACTATACATAACAACCAATAGTAAAGAGCCTAAAAAAGCTAAATTAATTGATATATAATTGAATAATGATCATATCCTCCCTTATTCTTAGATAGAGTTATTATAATGTCAATATTAGCATTTAGAAAATCTTATACCATGTCTAGGTTTAGTTTAATAGGACTTCATCATGGTGAAATTTTTGAAATTCTATAACATTCATTTAGATCATTGAATACATTTTTAAATACCACAGTAATTTAAGAAATATTAATCATACACATACCATGTCATGTTATTAATATCTATAACCAACCAAAGATAACTAATTTATTCATAAGAACAAAATTCATTGATTCAATCTATATGGAATTAAATATCATAACATAATCCTCAACTAAAATTTCTTTTATCCGCATAAGAATAGTACATATTTTATGATGGATCAATATTAAATTTCTACGTTTTACAAAATTAAATGAAGCTAATAATATATTTCCAAATATTATAGATAAATTTTTATGGAAATTTAATTAATTAAAAAAATACATTTTATCTATTTTTTGGAACACACTTGTAGTCATATGTACTATAATCCTATCTAACAACCATAATCTATGAAGATATAATTCCTTTCCACCGTAATAAATATAAAACATTAATAACAAAATTACAATATAAATTTTGGGGAACCTAGTAAACCATAATCTAAAAAATATACACATCAATCCCACTTCCCCAATAACCCATAATTTCGTCTTTATAAGTACTTTATAAACAACATAATAACTTGTAACATAATTCTAAACTATTATATTTCAATTTTACCATGACCCAAAAAATCAATCACGAATCATGGGATTTGATAAAAATTAAAAACTCCCTAATTTAGTTCTCTATGTCTAAGATGGAGTGGAATATAACATCATATACAACTCCCTATAAATATGAGGATTCTAACTAGACACAAGTGATAACACCATACATTCTAGATACTCATCCCTTAGTGTCATTATATATTAAAATATAAAAAATTATAAATATTAATAATAAATATTAAAACATTATGGAAACATATTTTCATGCAAACCATATATATTTCTTCACACAAGAGGAAACATTTGACCAATTTCAGACATAAATTTGATGTCAAAAGAAGATCATATTGGAATTAGATCGATATAGTTTATATACAGAGGAAAAAAAGAACTGTAGAGGTCATTGCACATCAATATCTCAAATTATCTCATAAATCTCATATATACCATACTCATGTGCCCATATGAAACTTATAGTTGTAGGTTCTTTAACATTACCATGATCCATGACCATAATATCTTTATATAGTTTGGGGTTCCAATTCAGGGTTTCTGTTTGAAAAACCTTATAGGAAAACACCATTTGTCCATCAATATATGTGTGAAGATACTTGAGTGTGCATTTATATGAAGAAAATAAAAAAAAATTACAAATAATTATAACACTAATTTCAATCATTGTGCACTAAGTAGGATAACCCATATCATAATGCTAGGTAAAGTACCATGGTTTGGAATCATTTATTCCTATCATCATAGATATTAGAATCAATGAATGTATATGATTGATAACATCTGACATCATCATAAAGAATTTGTAATATTGTATAAGGTCCAATTTTCCTAATCTAATAATTTAAAAAAATTATATGATTCTGGAATATTAGAGAAAATATAATTTATGAGATGAAAAAATACCCTTATCAAATATAAATTCTAATGTATAATCTCTATATCAACAAAATATTTTTTCAATAAACATCACCACAAGCTAAAAAACAAGTGTTATCATCATCCATACACTAAAATTATAAATCATCACATGAATCACAAACCCTAAGAGAGTAATTACATCATCTATTCACTCAACACAAATCATAACTACCACCCTATAAGTTCCAATTCTATGCCTATACCACCACCAAATTGAATTTGGTTATACATTTCAAAATAGAAAACCATATGAATTTTTTCACTACCAATAAAACTATGAAATTAACTATATGATTAATTAATTTAAGATAAATCCTCACATTGTTAATTATTACCCACTAATGATGGGTGACACTCAAGATAGAACACAAATAATATCTTTCAAAAGGACCATTTTTTATCTATGATCAACATGACCACTTGAACCACTTTATTATATTAATTAAAAGCCTATGCAGAAACACAAATTGTTGAAAACTCACACAATCTAATATAAATATTTTAATATTATAATAACATCCTTCATATAGGTATAAGGTGATGACTCACTAATTGATGTATCATAATTAAATAAAAATTAAAAAATATATTTAACATGAGGAAAACCATATAATTAGGTATTATAGATTTTTTAATAAGAAATGATTGATTATCATCACAAATAAAGTATAGATAGTGTTTCAAAAACCTGTGGGGGTGAATAAAACTGAATACACATTGATATGTTTGAAAATTAATCTGCATGATAAATTGGAATCAAAGGAGGAAGGGTAAAAGAGACTCCAATCACGGATAGGTTAGGGAATGAGGAAAAGGGGTTAGGATTTCTTTGGTTATGAAAGTAAGAGTACTAAATTGAAGGTATACAGAAGGGTAAAATAATTTGTACACGATTTGGTTAGAACATTTATGTTGTTATCCATTATCCTCCTAGTACATTTTCTCTAGCTAGTTGGTGGAGTTAAATGTTCTACAAAACCCTAATACATGTCACTGACAACTTAGGGGCCCTATACTAGCTAACCAATAGCCTCTATTTCTATATATTTGTGGTAAATAGCCAAATACCAGACTAAATAACTATAAATTCATTAAAACAACTATGATAACCATAAATATTAAACTATAGTTCGATTTTAAGGTAAAATTGATCAAAATATTTAAATTTATAATTTAATGGTTGTTAAAAATAAGAGTGGATAGATCCATTGTTTCAAGTAAATTATATCCGAATTTTTTTATCACATTTCAGTTAGTATGTATCATTAAATTATAACATGAATATTACATACTCGTAAAGGAAAGAAAAAATAGAAAATAGACAGATGTAATTTCTAAATGTTTCACCAACTCTTTATGTGTGGATATTTTTTATGTAGTGGGAACTATACCAAATCACATTATTTATAATTTATTTTAAAAGAAAGTGGTATAATAGAGTAGAAAGATTATCATGGAATCTCAAAAAGAAATAATGAGACCAAATATGAACATAAAGAATCAATATTGATATTATTATTTCCATACAAAGTGTTTATAATATATTAATGATATGGGAACCTAGTTTTTCCCTTAAAAATACCAATTTATTCTATAAATAATATAGAGAATGATATGGGTACTATTACTTTCCACTTCCATTTGTGAAAATATAGATATTTATAGATCCACAAAAATATTGGTTTAATAAAAAATACATTTTTATAGGAGTATGTAAACATTATAAAAAATTAAAGGATTCAATCAATTAAAAACATTCACAAAATCCATAATAATTTTTTAAAAATTCACATAGATCTTGTTCACTTATTCTATAATTAATTTTATAAACATTCAAATTTTTATCCTTTAAAACCACATGATGAATCATGTAATTATTTTTAACCAAGTATAAAATGAGAATTCTTATATTATTAGAACTCCAATTCCAAATAAAATCGATTTTCTTATCAATTAACCACATTGAGAAATTATAATTTATGTATAAATACTATTTCATAAACAATTTTTTAGATTCATGAAGTTTCCTCTCATTTGAAATATTTTAGTCCAATTTCATAATTAATTAATAATGAAATTGGGGTTTTACTATAATTTTATTAATAAAATTAAGCCAGGTTTTCTCTCTGGTTGAGGCTAGCTGTGGCTCTATCATAAATTCATCAAAATGCATATGTACTAGAAACAAATTCACACAAACCTTGATTTAGAGTTATATCTTAATGAATTTCTAGTGGTGAACCTATGATTTAACCTTAGGACATATTTCTTTAAAATTTACATGGATATATTAAAAAAAATACAAATGACATAACCATGTGGTGACAATAAAATATTAACCCTTGGTTTTATTACATATGTAAAAACTATTACAAGAACCATTTATTATATTACAATTAGGCCTCTTTAATTTTGAGATTATTAAACAGAAAATAACAACTCGTTAACATGCTTCAAAAATGGATCCAATAAAACTACAATAAATACATTAGACTATTATAAATATATGTTTCGTAAAAAAACTTTTCATCATCTAAATATGTCATCTTAGGAAACTAGTCATTGTTTTCGTCCAATGCGAGAACTATCAAAAATCCACATTACCAGATAAAATAACATTATTAATAAAAATCCAACTGGCAGTATAAATAATAATTATATAAATCCCCTAACTCATTTAAAATTCATTAATAATTTTTATTAAATAATTAATATCAACTTGATCTCTTCATAGTTATTCATCCCTATTGCTATATGAAATGACCCTGCATTAAAATTTATTACTATAACATTGTCATCACATTATAATAAAATTAAATAAATAATCATATCATACATAATTTACCACCGTGATTTAAAATAATATTTCCAATAATTATCCATAATCATTCTCCTGATTAATTTAATAAAAATAAATTACCGTTATATTTCTACTTTTAAATTTTAAAAATATCAATAAAATGAAATCCCAGGGAATATATAAATAAGATACATTATTACTCATTTTAATAAAAAAATACTAAATAATAATTTAATTAAATCCTGATGTATATTTGTTTAAATCACATTATCATACTAAAGTCTATAGTAATTTAATTTCCAGTCAATGTATTCCCCATTTTCATTATTTTTTAATTTAATCCTTTAATTAATTCCTTCAAGAGGATTTTATTCACCATGTGAAAAATAAAATGATTTCCCCATTGATATTGAAAAAATAATTCATCGATTCTTCTACCACTATTCAATTATATATGTTTAGTTTGCCTCATTTTTCACCATTCATTGGTTTCCATTCACTATTGACCACCTTGGAAATCAAGGATAACAACCAAAATAGTATATTAGAGAATTACATAGATAATTAAATAATAGATTAGACCATATTTTATATATTAAAACCAAACCTACAAAATCATTTCCATCGAATTTATATTTTTTATCAATGTTGGGCCTTATTTTGAATTAATCTTTTAAATTTATATATTTTATTTTAAATAAAAACCGCTCAATTACAAAATTATCCATGAATATAATAATCTCATAATAAAAACGAACATCTCTATTAAACTAAATACAATATAATGTTAGGTATAAAATTATATAATTATTTAAATGTTAATATAAACAATTGAATAGTAATTTCCAAAAAAAATGTAGTATTTTATATGTAAATTTTAAATATCATAAATTTTTAACAAAGAAGAACTTATGTATAAAAGTCCAAATTTTACTTCACCATGAAAAAACCCAGGTATTGTTAATGTTAATCATTTAAATATCTTATTAATAAAAATTATTATTATATCAGGGCGTCATATTCACTACTATAAAAAAGTTTTTTCTAATGAAAATAATAAATAGTTTTATTCTCACTAAATATGGGTAAATATATTATATATTTATATTTAAAATATTAATTTTATAATTTATAGAATTAGATTTAATAAAGTTAAATAATTTTTTAAATAATATATTCAAAATTATATTCAGATTAACTTTTTAGGGTTGTCTTAAAATGTTGACTTTTTAAAGGAGCAATAATGAAATGATGAATTTTATCAAAAACAATATTTTTTTAAAATAATTTATTATAATTTATTTCGTTTTATAATATTTTTAAAGAAACATTAGAAATAATATTTTATTAATAATATAAATAGTGCAATAGGAATAGATTTTATAATTTATTTTTGAATAAACTCCTTCCGTAGTGAAGAAGTAATTTTTATTGTAAAACTGCATTTCATCATGTTTTGTGGGTTATGATTTAAAATAAATCATTCTAATTCAATAAATATAATATTATATAATGTAATAGAAAATTTTAATAATAATAATAATAATTTAATAATTGGATGCTATTTTTTTGTCATACTAAAAAGTAAAAACTATATTTTTTTTAATCGTGGATAAAGATAAAATATGTTCAATGGGCGTTAAAGTAAACATTTATGTCTTAAAATTACCTAAAAACATGTATAAATTTTATTTAATTTACATATTCAGACCTTATACCATCTAATTTTTTTTAAATCGTACCTTTTCCATTTAATTTTGAATGACATTAATTTATTGTAATGTTTTTGAATATTTATTGCGTGTTCCCTCCATATCGGAAAAAAGTATAACCTCTAAACTATCCTCTAAAAAATGAAAAATATATTTTATTTGTAAAATACTAGTAAAAAATTATTACTTACATCCCTCGGTATCTCTTTTTTAAGAGACCAACCTTGTAGTGATTAATGTCTAAAACAATAGAATTTGATCGAAAATGTGGTATCATTTTGAACCATGTGTCTTTCATTTATTTCCAATTAAACCTCTTAAAAATATTATTCAACCATGTTTAAATGATGAAACCATAATATTAAATATAATAGTACATAATTAATTTTATTAATAGTATATATTCATATCCTCTTCCATCAAATTGGGCATGATTCCATTATTTTTGTGTATATTGAACTATCACCTCATGAACCCATCTGATTCATTTTTTGTCACCACCTCTAATAGAAGGATATAATGAAGTAATTAATATATATATATATATGGTATTAGTGAAATAATTACTATTATATAATAATACATCAATAATTTCATCACCTTTCCATGGATTAAAAATTTATAACATCGTTCATTCTTATGTTTGGATTACCACCTCAACGAAAAGATATGATTTGTTTTTAATCAGCACATGAAATAAATGTTATATATATGTGTATTTAATTATTAAAATTGATAGTATTACATAATAATAAATATATAATTATAATAAAATGTACAAATTATTTTCCTCATTCTCATTTAAAAATAGAATCATTACTCAAGTGCATGTTTGGAATATCATATCCATGATTGGAATGTACTGAGTTTATCAGAAACATCTATATTAGTGGGTTATGATAGTATTATTAATAAATACAAATGATAGTTATTTTTGTATTATTATTATTTTTATAATATATTAATGAACTATTCAACCACATTCATCCTTCCAAAAATATATTTTTATTTTGAACATGCAATCCTCTAAACGTCTAATGAAAAGGTAAAAAATTATTTAAGAAAATGAAAAATGTCCATAAATGATATAAATGAGATAATGATATACGAATTATCCAAAAAAAATATTAATCATTAAAATAATGAAAATATATTTATTATTTAAGAAGAAAAAATATACATCACAAGTCGGACATGAGGTAACAAACACTTTATGTAATAAACTAATTTTATGTGTTTTACAAATAATTATCTAAATATTTTTATTGAATATACATATCTCAAAATTTAAATTGACTAATTTTATTTATATGGACATAAATAAATTATAAATTAAATTTCTGGTATAGTTTTTTTATTCTATTAATGGTTTTCAAAAGAAATCATTTTTATCTTTTTCATACATAACATTTTTATTTTATTTTAAAAGAAGAAATTGGTATGTTATATTTTAAAGTATATTATGTGAATATATTTTATGATACAAGGTTTGGTCGGAGTAGATTACACAAGAGGATGGATAATTGAGTAACTATTTAAAAAAACTAAAAATCTTTCTTAAAAATCTTCCCCAATAAAAATTAATACTGCCCAGTTAATCGAGGAAATACAGTTATAATAGTTTGACTATTCAAATAACCTCTCAAAAAATTGATTAATTCTCAGTAATATCAATGTGAGTTATCGATATAATTTTTATGCTATTCTAATAAGGAAAAGCATATATAACTTCTATCCAAGACTAACTATCAAAGTAAGATATAGTGTTTTATGAAATATAAACTAATGAAGAGGAAAATTAAATTAAAATACATAGCAGATAAAACATGTGTTTCAATATCAAGATGAGACTTAATCCAATCCACTTGGTGATCCCCTTCCACCAAGAAGCTTATATTAATAAACATGATTTACACCCTGGATCGGGGTAAACAACAGTGCACATGATTGTCCCTGTCACACGACCTCTCCAACTATTCTTCCTGGGTATAAACTACCAGGTCTCAGAAGGACCCCTTACACACTAATACGTGGGATTAAAAAGATGTAATATTTGATGAGGGTAAGGATATCTTTTATCTTTTAGTTTAATACTAGAGATAGTGTGTGTTTTTAATACAGACACACACACACTGCTCGAAAGTCAAAAACTAAACACAAAAGAGCAAAGATTATGAGAAAGGGATAGCAGTGTTATGAGTATTATTCTATAAAACTATGGACTTGTAGGATAAAGAAAATTCATGTATCATGTTCTATTGTGAAAAACAATGTATCGCATGTTTGGTGCTCGGGTTTCCAATTCGATGGTATAAGTTGTCTAGATCATGTTCTTATTGAAGGTGGTACTGTGAAGATGTTTTTAGCTTTTATATATGGTAGTATAGCCTCATGGAATAATTAGTGCTTCATTTTTTCGTCAATTGTTTACTATTTCATGTATCAGTTCACTTTTCAAAAATCTTGTATGTCTGTTACTCTTCAGTATTTCTATGTATATTTGTAGCCCGAATTATCTTCTTTTTTAATTGATCGTGCACATATTGGAACTGGCAGGATGCATGTATTCAGAACCTCTTACCTCGTACTATCAGGTGAAATGTCTACAAAGAAACATTAATTATGTCTGTGCCTTTAAATAACTCAAATATGATCATTAGAAATTATATTGTAAAAGAAAAAACAGATTAAAGAATGTTCTTGTCACGAACCAGGCCGGGTCGCAATCCGACCCGATGCTCGGCCCGGTCCACGACATGGCCCGAAGGGCATTCCTGATCCCCATGAGCTGGCACAAGTGCCTGGGTATCCAAAATAAAACATGGGAATGATTTACCCAAATTAAACATCTTAAAATTACCAACAAAAACTAAAAACTCATATCTAATAAACTCAATCAAACATTCCCTTAACAACATTCAAATTTAATGATTTACAATGTTAGACAAAACTACAATGTACTATGACAGATGAGTAACAAAACTCTATAAAAAACCCCCACGCTACAAGAGAGGTGCAACATCCACAAGCTACGACCAAGGACCTATATGAGAAGGCCACTAACAACTCGAACCACCATCGCTATGCATGATGTCACAACCTGTAATACACAAGAAACATGGTCTACATACACCCGAAGCTGTATGCAGGGTGGGAGGGAATGGCCCAGTAGGATGCCACCCAATGAAAATATTCCATGCCACAACATCCAAGAGACAATTTAAGGTGCTTATTCAAAATTATACTTTCAAAATACTTTTAAAATAAAACATTTACATGCTAAATTCTAAAAGAAAACATTAAGAGAAACCATTTCACAAAAACTATTTTAAAGAGGAAGAGAAAAATTCATTAAGTGCACACACACACATACTGACACACCCACACACAATTGATCCTCTATATGCCAATGGAAGTTATCACATCATGGATGATAGAGAACTATGGGTAAATCCCCTAAGATTCTACTAGCTCGAGTGGGACCCTAGAACCTCATGTCTCGGTGAAACGTGGATTAGAAACCACGACCCTCAGTAAACGTGGCTTAGAAGACCATGACCCTTAGAAAACGTGGCTTAGAAGACCACGACCCTCAGTAGTTCATATGTTTAGTTAGTGTTGCAATCATCAATCCAGCTAAGTGAAACAGGGATGATACCACTTTGGATCACTAGCGCACTAGTTCTAGTCCTCCTGCCTAGATACCCAGGGTTTTCCCTTGTGCTCAATCATGTTACACATTCACATAGTATATTAATTTCTAATATCACAAACCAAACAAGATATTGCACACAAAATTCACCATTTGCATACCCAAACAACATTTCAAAAACTCACACACGCTAAAATATGTTTCCAAAAATATATCTATCATTACGTAATAATTTCACAAATCCCCATTTGGAAACACTCAAAGAAGAACATAAAAAATTTGCACAACTTAGAAAGAATTAGTGAAATAGCACAACAAGGGCCGACACAAATAAACACACCCAATTGAAAACAAGAGAGTCGTTAAAACCACTTGCTTAATAAATTGTCCTTAAAACTAGTTTCACACCAACTACACAATTACTTGAACCATCTACACCTCTCATAAAACACCACCAAGCGATGTAAGAAGGGTTTACACCAAAAACATGTCTCATTTTACATAAAAAATACTACATTAAAAATGAACGTTTATTCATCTTCGAAAAAAATACCACTTTCACGCCATTTAAATAAGTAAACACATCATTTGAGCTATCTCTGAAATCATTTCAAGAAAACCAAAGAAGACTCCACACCAAAAACCTCTTTGAAGAAGCCACCATTATTTACAAGACACCATTTTTTCACTAAAACAAAAAAAAGACAACACGCTTAAAATGATTCTCTACACATTAAAAATACACATTTAGACATACACAACTCAATTACCCTTGAAAAATATGTTCTCACCAACCAAACATCACCTAGAACCAAATATGAAAACATTGTACCAAAACAAAAAATATTTTTATGTGCAAAGGCCATTTTAAAATTAATTTCACACTCAAATATTCTAAAACCTCACTTGCACCATATAAAAAATTGATCAAGCAATTTTAGGATTTACCCCAATAAGGTTGAAATGAAAAACATGGTCATTTCTAAAGAAATTGAAATTTTCATAACGCACGCATGTCAAATAATATTTTTTAAAACACATTTTTCACAACCTATAATGCACGACCAACCATTTATACAACAAAAAACATTCTAACAACAAGACCATTTTATTTTGGAAATTCGATTTCATTAGATGAGCATACCAAACCATTTTAATCTTAGATCGCATCACACAATTAAATCATAGAACATATTAAATTAACTAAACAACCAAATTAAGTTAACTATAGGATTTCAAGGCATGGAACCTCCTACCTCGGGTGTCGAATACCCCAACACTCGGTGCGAAAAATCAATCGCTTGATGTTTTCACCACATAGAACCTAATTCGAACCCACAAACCTGAATCCAAACTGAAAACATCAAGTTAAAACCGCCAAAATTAGAACATAAACCCGCTAAAAAAACAACAACAAAATTCAAAAGAAAGAAAAAAACAGAAAGGAGAAAGACATAACTGAGGGTGGGGGTCGACGCCAGTGACCACCGGACAGTAGCATGCCAGGAGGAGGAAACGAGCGGTGTGCGCAAGAGGAGGCTGGTGGGTTCGTTCCGATAGAGGATCAAGGGCGGGTTCGATCAGGTGGATCGAGAGGGTGACAATGTGGCAGCTGGTTCGTTGGAGCTTGGAGGGGTGAGCTGGGTAGAGGGTAGGGGTGCAACGTGTAGGGTGGATTAGGGAGGAGGAAAACCTGGATGGAGGTGCGGTGTGGTGGGCTGGTGGTCGAACGGGAGGGGCAGGGGCGGTGCAGCAGGGTTCCAAGGGGCGTGGCACAAAGTGGAGGAGGGGAATGGGAGTTCGGCGGCTAGCCGTAGAGGGGGTGACAGCGCAACGGGGAGGGACGAATAGGGAGGTGCGGTCCAGGTGAGTCTAGGAGAGAGGAGATTCTGTGGGACAGGAAATGGGGGAGAAGGATTGGCAGCTCGAAGAGGAGTAGGGTGCGGTGCCCGCTGGTCGGTCGGGAGGGTGGCGTGCACCAAGGCCAGGGAGGGGGTGCGGTGGCGGATGGTCCATAAAGTAAGTTAGGGGAGTGCATCATAAAAGAGAGGTAGGTTTTGGGGGGTTGGGGTGTGACGGGTTGGAGATAAAGGGGCAAGGGGGAAGAGAAAAAAAGAAAAGGAAATAAGATAAATAAAGGAGGGAAAATAATAAAATAAAGACCCTAAAAATCAATATAAATATATTAACCATACCAATTTGTAATGATAATATAAAAAAATAACAGTGATAATTATAATAATAATAATGATAAATAAATTGACAATAATAATGATAATATTAATAGTAATAATCATAATAATAATTGTAATAACCTTAACTTGATGTTAACAAACATGATAAACTGAAAAAAAAATTATAAAAGGTTAATAATAATAACTTGATAATAATCATCCTATTAATAAACACAGCGAACATAATAATAATAACAATAAGATCATAACAAACATAATAAACTAAATAATAAACTATATAATAATCAAATTAATAAAATGCTATTTATAAAAATAATACCCTCAATTAATTTACTATCCAAGGTAGTAGTAATAATATTCTCAAGTTACATTAATATTAATATTATTATTAAATACATGCCTAATTAATTTTATTTCATTAATTGACTATCGGGTAGGGCATGTGGTGAATCGGGTGAGGTCGCGTGGCAATCCAAACGAGGTTGTGTGGCTTCGAGCACTGTGTGTTGAACATAGTCAAGGATAAAACACATGTTTTAAAATAAGAACTAAAAGTTTTAAAGTCGGGATTCAACCCGAACTACCCGATTCCTAGGGGAAAAAATTGAAATAACTTATTTAAAGATGACGTGTGTGGTAGTTCTCATAGTCTAGCTTGAAATAGTATCACTTGGAAATGGTGTCACCACGAAACAATGTCTTCTTTTCTACCTTTGATCAGTGAGACATTCATTATTATATAGTTTCATTGATATCAGGGACTACTAGCACAAATGCGGTGTTAGGATCACAGTGTCTGGTCCTTTTCTAATCATTCATTGATGTCTTGGTGGTGGTTGTAAGGAACTGGTTTCAGAGACTTCATGATATCTGAAACTAGTTACGGTGTCTGGTCATAGTGTATGGGTCACAGTTTTTGGGTCATGGTTTCTTGGTCATAGTGTTTGGGTCACACTGTCTCAATCATGGTGTATGGGTCACGATTTCTGGGTCATAGTGTCTTGGTCATGGATTCTCAGACTTAGCCAAATATTTATACATAGTCTTAAGTAATAAAATTAACAAAATGAATTAAACTTAGTCATTCATAAAATAAATCATTATAGAACAAAATTAAATACAATTTACAATAATCAAAACATGATTTATTGGAATTAGGATCTTGTGAATGTTTGTTTAAATAATAGGGAAACCAACTATCTCTACATATTAGTTGAGAGAGATAAATATTATTAACATGATTTTTGATCATTAAAACAAGATTAAAACATGAGTAGTCCAACAATCTCCCCCTTTTTGATGATCACAAATCATATTAATTAAAATAATGCGATTAGTGTGCTTTTCCCCCCTTAGTGCCTCAGTGTGTTCTGTTGTTCTCCACATTTAGGGATTATAAAGAAAAGGACAAGAAAAAGAAAGAATATATGTAAATAACATAATAGACAAAAAAAAATTAACAATGCATTACATAGAAAATAATGTGTCATTAATAGAAGTTGGAAAAAGTAAAAAACATCCGTATAAAGATATTGTGTTCATTTTTCATCATCACATTATGTCTTCCCTTTGAATTTGATTGCAGCATCAGAAGAATCCACATGCGCAGAAGATAAATATGAATAAGGGAGTGAGGCCACTGTCAGAGATGTAAGAGGGAGCACTTCAAAAATAGAAGGATCCAAATTGTTCTTGGTGGAAGACTAAAGAATGTTTTGATCAATGATAAAATGTTTGATTTGGATCAAAGCTTGAGATACAGACATTGCGGTAGAGGAAAATGTGGTTGATGAGGAAAGAGTTTATCCAGAATGCAATGGTCCAGCTATAGGAGCCACAATAGAAGTTCTATGCACATGATGATAAGGCCTCAATAACTGAATGATGTCAGTAATGATCTCACCACCATACTGCATTTATTTCTCAAAATAATATTTTTTTCCATGAATATTTCCAATATAGGAGTGAAATCATTGGGCTTTGGACTTAATCAAGAAGGCTTGAGTCACATGAGGTATTTTCAGATTCTCTACAATATATTTGATGTGATTTTTTATATCATGCCTAAAGAAGATCATATTAAAGTATAAATACACATTATTAGTAATTTATTCCTAAGTATTATTTGATATTATTGAATGAATCCTCGCTATATAAAGAACTGTGTAACTATTTTTGACAACCATAGATAAACATTCCTTGTTAAGGCCACTTAACACTGATTGAAGTTCCTCTTTAACAACAGTTATGAGAAGATCACTGTCAAAAGATTGAGAGGACTGTCCAGAGGCAATAGAAGATGTAATAGCTAATGTGAGGGACCTAAGTAAATTGGGAACGTACTATAGATATCCCTTTTACTCATCAGTATGTTTTTTAAGACCAAAAACAAGCTCAGTAATCTCATGGACTATCTAGATGTTTCTATCAACCAGTATTTTTCAAAAATTGATGTCATGTTTGGTTGAATCAGAGAGGAAACTTTCTGTTAAAACAGAACACAAACTTCATAAATATAATGAGAAACAAGATATTTTCTTGATTGCATTAATTTTTTAATATCTACTACATAAACATGGAGATACTTCAACTCATCTCTTAGTTTCTTGTTCAAAATTCTAACATCATATATTTCACGAATCATTTTTTGTTTAATCTATCGTAATATTTTCTCTAATAGAAAAGCAGCATCTCTTTATGTGAGATTTGTTAGAGGAGAAGGTTGTGTGTTCATGAACATTTAAATTCCCACCGATAAGCTAACTCTAAAGCTTTTCAATTCACTATTACTCACAAAATCAAAAGGTTTTGGAGAAGGTCCATGAAAAGGAGATGAGACAGGCTGAATTTCTTTTGTAGAGATTAATTCTAATATATAAAATGATTTCAAATGAAACATAGTACAAATTTCTATGACTTTAACCATGTATTACTGGGTATTATCCACAAAAATGTAGCATAGAAATTTATAATAGGAATCCCCAGTTTTGGGATCAATAGGATTAGGAAAAACAATACTTTCTAGACTAGGGTGATTCTCTCCCTCGTTAGGTGTATCTCTCACATGACTAAGAGATCCAGTACCATGATCTGTTTATAAAATATTATCTCCAATAGCCTCACCCATTTCTTTTCTAGAAAACTAGAAGGCTTGATCCATTATTTCCACATAAGACAAGATTGGTTCAGTATTATACTATTACTGTAAATGTGGATCAACAATAACCACTTTATCAACAGAGAGTTCTTCTTCTTGATGCCCCTTATGTACACCATTTTTTGCACTAACAATGGATTCTTTTCTAGAAGTAGGTTCTTTTCCGAATAATCATTTTCATCAGTAACATGTACTTACTTCTCAATTATATCTTGTGGAATAGGTATACCACTATATTTATTATCCAAGATATTTTCTTTCAAAGGTGATACAACTTCCTCTTCTTCTTCAAAATGAATGTCAAAAATTTTATCTGGTTTCATACCAGGATCAGAAATGATCTTTGGTCTTGAATGATGCTCAACCAGATTGAACATTTAATATATCCTTTCATTATCCTCCATAGAATAATTTTTCCATGGATTCTAACTTATATTCATCCTTTTGGATATAACCATTGAGATATAGAAATCATGGTATTTGATGACTTCATCATTCAGTCCAACCATTCCTTTAGCCAACTGAATTGCAAATATCTACGTTAAATAGAAAAAAGAGGTCGACTTTGATATTTTCATAATCAATTCACTCAATTAATGTCTAACATAATTACGTAGGCTAATCATATGTCCATTTTTATAATATGTTTCAAGAATAATTCTTGATACTTGATGGTAGACAAATATCCTTTCCTTGGACTAATCCGATTTTGGATAAACATAAACAATAACATCGATCCACAATCCAATTCAGCAACAATATGTCTTTTATTATTTTTATTGCTACTAAACCTTCTCAAGTATTCTTCAAAAAAACATTACTAGGATGATTAGGACCTCCCTAGTAGTCCTAAAAATTTCCTTCATGAAGAATCCCCATGTTGGCAGCCCATATCATTAAGGAAAAGGTTTATCTTTGGGCACTAATCTAGTTTCTTACAACAAAACCATCTTCTGTATCGAATGAGAACTCAACAAACTAATAAAAATAAACAATAAGTTTTGTACAAATTGGCCTTTCCTATTTTGTGAACCAGTTCAGCAATCCCTGTTCTTCTAGTACATTCAATACTAAGGCCTCACCATTCAAAAACTACTTAGGGAATATTTCCTTTTTTTGTAATAATATTCTATCAATAAGATTTGGTATCAAAAATCCTTCAGGTGCTATCTTTGCAGCTATTTTCAATTACTTTATAGATCTCAATTTCTTAGGAGTTGAGGAAGAATGTCGCTTCTTCCTAAGAATTCAACGAGGGTACAAGTGATGGAGAGATAAAGGGCCGAAGGAGGTCTTACAGTTTGAAATAGAAGTGATTCAATTATGAGATAAGGGAGCTCTAGTAAAGAAAATATTGAAAGGCATTTGGTTTTTATTATTTAGGTATTTCAAGAATCCCATATTCAAATGCATAGAATAGAACTAATAAAATAATCAATCACATCAATATGGGTAATTGAATACAAAAAAATAAAAAGTTTTTTCATTGTGAGAAAGGAATAGGATTTCAGGATGCGACCACAATAGGTTCTCATGGTGAGACCGAAACAGGTTTTCAAGGTGAGACAGGAATAGGTTTTCACTGTTTCATCATTTACAGTGTGACTCTAAATGGCATGACCGTATCATTTGGGATACTATGTGAAAAGATAGTAACCAAGATACAATAAATCTTAGACCGTAATCATGAAACAACAACTTCAAGATAGTAATCTATAGAAATGTGAGTGTGAGAAAATAGTTCTAAGACTTTGAACTGTGAAACCATATATTCTGAAATAGTATGTTGTGAAACGGTATGTTTTCAAATAGTACACTTTCTACATGAGTTTTATCAACCTAATTCATGTATGATGTAGTCTATCATGTAATAATTTTATGGTTTAGTGAATATATCACCAAGATGATATTAAGTTCTAATGAATTCCAATGTGATATCACCATTTTGATAATCGTCTCTCAAAAATTTATTTCTTAACATTGATATATTTTTTCATGGAATGCAAAACAGGATTATTTGAAATGATAATAGAACTTGTATTGTTAGAATTTATAGGTACATGCCTGAATTGATATCAATAAACTAGAAATGTGTGTTTCATCCAAAATATTTTTCCACAACAACTACCAATAGATTTTTATTCATCTTCATTAGTAGATAATGAAACAGAGTACTGTTTCATACTACACCATGATACTAGAGACATTCCTAAAAGGTGACAGGTTCTAGAGGTGATTTTTCTATCACACTTACCACAACCAAAATCAGCATTAGAATATAAAACTAACTAAAATAATTTTCCTCTAGGATAGAATAGTCCTAGATTGGGTGTATATTTGAGGTATTTGAAAATCCTTTTAACAAAATTTAAATGGTATTTCATATTATTTTCATGAAAATGAGAACACAAACATACACTAAAAATAATATCAGGTCGACCAGTAGTTAAGTAGAGTATCATTCCAATCATTCCGTTGTAAGTGGGTTTATCAACTGATTTTTCATCTTCATAAAGATCCATCATGAAATTAGTACTCATTAGAGTATCACTACTTTTAGTGTAGTCCAATCCAAAACATTTCAGAAGATCTATAGTCTATTTTATTTGATTTAAAATAATACCATCTGTATTTTGAATGATTTGAAATCTTAGAAAAAAATAGTTCATCCATTAAACTCATTTCAAATTCATTTTGCATCATTTTAGAAAAATAAATATATAATGAATTTTTTGAAGATCCAAAATAATATCATCTACATAAATTTGAAATACTAAAATATCATTGGATTTCAGTTTTATAAAAATATTAGGAACATCTATACCTTTTGTAAAAACATTGGAAATTAGACAAGTACATAATCTATCATACCATGCTCTTGGTTCTTACATTAAACCATAAAATGCTTTTGAAAATTTAAAAACAAGCTTTGGAAAGTGAGGATTTGAGAAACTAGGGATCTTCTAAACAAATAAATCATCATCTATATACCCATTTTGGAATTCATTCTTGATATCCCTTTCATATAGTTTGAAAATAAGATGTGCCGCCTATGAAAGTGGGATTCAGATGGTTTCATGTCTAGCTACTGGTGCAAATGTCTCATCATAGTCAATTCCTTCATCTTGACTATAGCCTTCGAAAACCAATCGAGACATGTTTCTTACTGTGTTATCATATTCATATACCTTATTTCTAAACACCACATAATGCATATTGTGAATATGTATTTGGGTCTGTCAGCAAGTCTTCAAACATTTTTCCATTCAAAATGATTATGTTTTTCTTGTATATTCATCTCCCAAAATTCATCATTGAGAACATAATTAATGTTTTTAGGTTCATGTTGTGACAATAATACCTGATGTTCAACCTGATTTTTAAGAGAAGTTCTATTTTGAGTTCCTTTACCTAAATATCCTATAAAAACTTCTAAAGGATGGTTCTTAAGGGTTCTAATAGATCTAGAAAATGTGTCTCTAGTGATTTCAGGTTCTTCGACAGGTTCCGGATCATTATGACGTGAATCTAGAAAATTTCCAAAACTAGATGTGTTCACATATTCCATCAAAAGGATAGTTGGCTGGTTTAACAATGATCTCTAGATTTGACATATCATCTTTAAGATTCTTTATAGAGTTCTTAGGATCATGTGGATCTGTCTTGTCAATAATGACCTGGAAATATTTCTCTAAAGAATCAATTCTTTTAATAAACACTCAAAATGATTTACATGATATTGCGTATTCTAGAAAAATACCTTCATCCCTCTTGGATGCAAATTTGTCAGGATTGTGATTAGTATTAAGGATAAATACTTTGCAACCAAATACTTTGAAGTATCTTAATTTGAATTTTCTATTATTCCATTACCCATATGGAGTTATTTTTAGTATAGGTATAATCAATACTCTATTAATAATATAGCATGTTGTATTTAAAGTTTCACCCCAAAAGTAAATAGTTAAGTTGTATTCAATAGGAATGGTTCTACCAATCTCTTACAGGGTCGTATTTATTCTTTCGTCAACTCCATTTTATTGAGGTTTTCTAGGGGAATAGAACTTATGATTATAGACATTTTGTGAGAAAAAGGAATAAGTCTCTTTATTTTAAAACTCATGTCCATGATCACTTCTAAGATATTTAATTATATCCCCACTATGGTGTTCTATAGTTTTAGCATATTTGGTGAAATGAGAGATGGAATCACTTTTGTGATCTAAATAGAAGGTCCCCGTTTATCTAGAAAATTCATCTACAAGAACATAAACATAGTTCTTCCTATTTAACATAGAAACTCTAGATGGTTCAAACAAATCCATGTGATCCAACTCAAGAGGGTGAGAAGTTGAATCTTATTTCATTAGTTTGAATGAAATATTGTGTTGCTTCCCCATTTGACAAGGACTACACACTTTTTCATTTAGAAACTCTAGTTTGGGATGATCAATGACTATAATTTTTCTAGTTATATTTCTAAGAGTGTGAATATTACAGTCTCCTAGTCATTTATTACAAAGCCAAGATTCGTTATGAAATACAGTTAAACATGAAGAATTTTGAGAAACTAAAAAATCTAATTTAATAGAATTTATATTATCATTTCATAGTGCGAGAAATGCTAATTATTTTTTAGAACTAAAAACATTGAAATCATAATTTTCAAATTAAACATGAAATCCATCAGCACATAGTTGTGAAATACTAATAAGATTATATTTTAGTGCATCAACAAAAATAAATTTAGAAATTAAAACTGAGTTTGAGTTACTGATTTGGACAAGGACAATGATTCTTCCCTTGGCATTGTCACCAAAGCCGAAATTTCCACCATCAATCTTTATTATGTTCTTAAAGCATGAATTTTATCCTATCATGTGTCTTGGACACCCACTATCCAAGTCCCATAATCTTTTATATGAGCTCTTTAATCAATTTTCCTACAAAATATTAAAATAAAAATAGACGTTGGTACCCATATTTGTTTGGGTCCAATTAGATTAGTAACTAATACATTCGAAACCCAAATATGCCTCATATGTTAACTATAATAATTATGTAATGTATTTAAAAAATAAACTCCATTTGGTTTAGAAAAACCTGAAAAAATAGAGATTGTATCGCAACTTGAACTAGCAGAATGTTTTCTTGAAATAGTAGCAAAGATGTAGGTTCTAGATTTAGAAAAAATTGGTTATTTTAAAATTTATTTTACCAGGTTGATATTCAATAACATTATTGTATTTAGGTCCAATCTGTTTACCTATAATTTTTACCAAGGTATCTTTACCATTAGTAAACTTTTTAGGGTCCTTTTTCAATTGCTCATCATATAACTTTAATTTATTGTTTTCATGGAGTAATTGAACATTTTTCTCTCTTTCCATAGCTTGTTATGATTTAAGAGTTGAGGTAAAAAAATAATATTTCCTTAAATATTTGAATTTACCTTTTAGTTCATTGCATGTCCCTACAATCATATTACAATACTCATGCATTTCTACTTTATACATATTTTCATAATCACATTCATCTTTAGAATAATAAGAATTTGGTGCATAAGATTCTTGTGTTCCCTTTATCATGACCCGTCCCCTAGGGCCCATGTCGTGACTACCCCATGACTGCCTTTCATAGGCCATCGGCTGGTGACTAGCACTGGAAAGGCCTATCCCTATAATAGGAAGGCATTGCCTTGAAACCTATACAAACACACAATCCAAGAACACTACAAGAACCAACTAGGAAGTAAACTTCTATAGCAAAAAGTGTACTGAATGTAAAGGGGCCGGAATACAAGCCCAATTGGAAATTACAATTACAACTAAAAAGGAAAAACAACTCCTAGATCATCCAATGAGGATCTTACCAAAAGGGTAGGTTTATCTCACGGTCAGTAGTCACTACAGCATGTCACATCCAACAGTCCACCTCTGAGCACTGTACAGTCTATGCTCCCTTGGAATCGATCAACACTGTATGTCATCTACCCAAGACACATCATGGTGTGGGCATATCCCATGAATGGATGAGTATAAAAATACTCAGTAGAGACCCTAAGACCCATGTAGGTCCTCCAGAGGTCCACAAAGAAAAATAACATAAATCAAGACTTTATTAACAAAGTACAAAGAATTCATCAAATATAAATAGGTAACACCACAACGGTAACACCGAAAAGTTAACAACACAAAAGTGACACCAAAAAGGTAATAGAAATATCTCAAACAAGGTATACATTAATTACAGAAGTATAGATGATTAGATGTATCTCTGAATCGTCTTATTCTATTGAGATCCTCTGATGCTGCCCACATAGGATCGGTATGTGCTGACCGACACATGATCACTGAGTGCCGACCCACATAGGATTTGAAACACACAGTATTAGTAGATGCTAACCCACACAAGATTGCTACGTGCTGACCCACATAGGATCAATAGATTCTTACCCACATAGGATCTCTAGGCACTGACCCACATAGGATCGATAGATGTTGAACCACATAGGATCGATGTTCTTTCTTCATGTTAGAGCCAGCCACAAGATTCCCTCACTAAGCATGATTGATTCTGAGAGGATCCTCTCCTCAATCTACCATTACTATATCAACTAACACAATTCACAACTAATAAGTATACCAAAGGACCATCATGTCATAAGGGTTCCAATACGACAGACGTCGCGTCAATTAGACGCTTGTTCAGTGACTTATAAGAATTTTCGTGCCAAGGGGGCAATTGGATTATGGTTTGATCAAACCCAACCATAATACGACTTCCTCAAAAACTCATGTGGAGTATACGAAAGGACTGATTCCCTCCAAAGATCACAGCGCCATAGATTGTTCATCAAAAAAAATGTCCCGTTCACATGATTTGTGTCTTTTAGCCAAACTGGTCATAGAAGGGTCCAGGTCCGGTCCGACCCAGTCGGATAGACCCAGCCAGACTCGCTATGGGTCTGGCCCAGCTGGGTTGGGTCGTGATGGGCTCATCCCGCTGGGCCATAGTTTGACCTGACCCTTAGGGTGTGTGGTTCGGCCCTAAAGGGGGGGGGGTGCGGCCAGCCCGCTGTGGGGCATAGTCCGCTGGGCTTGCGCAGCCTGACCCATAGAGGGAATGGCCCACTAGTTGGAGTCTACACTAGCTAGCGTGGGGGGACCAGCTCTCTTTGGTTTTCTTGAATGGTCATAGTTGTTTGGTTTGTGAATCGGTGACACCATGTGGCACCGCCCAGTCACCACGAGGCCTGTATGAGGCAGGTCCCACCACTACCACGGCATCGAGACATGGCCTCCTCTAGTGGCGTGTGACGACATGTCGCACTGCCTCTTTGGAAAGCCAGTGTCGGACTCCCTGGTCGACTGCCGCAGTTGTCATTTCATGACTGCCTACTACCACGGTGCACGATAACAATCATCATCCTTCATGGCTGACCATTTCCAGTTACCACCATCACCCACCAGCACCGGTCATCGGTGTTGCCATGTCGGTGCCATGCCGACAGTCTTCTATAGGTCACAGCATGTGCTTCAGTGGGCTATATTTCCATCTGAAGGTTCTAATGGACATCTCAGGACAACCTCTTCACTGCTTGTCTCTACGTTCCAAAATCCATCCATTCTGAACAAATTCCCATGCAGAACAGGTTGGTAAAACAAGTAGTGGAGGGTTCATGCATTGTTTGTTTGGCTCATGCCCTCCGCATAAGCTTGGTAGTAAGAGGGTTGAATAAGATTTATCAAACACTCTAAATTAAAACAAGATAAATCCCTACCTCATTATAGTTGGAGAACGTCTCATTTGAGGAAGAGTCGGTGTTTGTCGTTTGGTTTCTCTTGTCACTGCCCACTGAAACCAGTTATGTCCTCTAAGTGATTGGTGTCTTTGTATTATTCCATAACTTCGTCTCATAGTGACGTAGTTCCAATAATCCTCCCCTAGATCCATATAAATAAGAGGAGTGGAGGCTGAGTAACACCTGAGGAATTAATGGTGTTCAATTAAATAAGGAACCTTCCTAATTCCAACAGAGTAGTTATAAAAAATTGAGGAGTCAAGACATTTAATATCTTGACACATCATTGTTCCTGCCACCACCACTTTCCAGTTAGAGGAAAACAAAAAAGAAAAAGAAAATAATCAAATATATTTTATTATTCTTTTAAATTTCCAATATCTATCTTTTTCTCCTGAAAAATTGGGGTTGAAGTGATTTCTCCCTTAAGAAAATCCTAACATTGCAGATTGCATGGTGCTCTCAGATTTTTAATATGAGCGCCAGTTCAAAAGTTAGAAAACACCGCTCATGAGTTTACTATAGGTACATTAAAAAAAGTTTTGAAATTTATTCCTGGAACAGTGGGACTCAGAATCACGTGTCGTTGAATTTCAAAAACTCGTAATAATTCCATATAATTAAAAAATCATAGAAAAATCAGGGTCATTACATTCTCCCCTCCTTATGGCTTTTCATCCCTGAAAGCCACATCATAGACAAAAAAATAGATGGGGGTACTGAGCAAAAATCTGAGCATCCCACTCACATGTGCTCTCCAAGAGGTTCCCATGCTACCAGAAAACCTGCACAAGAGGTATCAACCATCCATGAGGGACCCACTCTTGTCGATCCTCAATGTCCATAGGAACCTCCGTAAACGTCACCCCATCATCAATGTCCAGCTCACTGTGGTCGATGATGTGAGATGGGTCATGCACGTATCTCCCCAGTTTGGATGCGTGGAAGATTTTGTGTACCCTCTTCAACTGTGGTGGCAGTGCCAAGCGGTATTCCACCTCTCCAATCGTCAGAAGTATCATAAATGGTCTGATTCCCCTCAGAGATAACTTCCTACACTAGAAAAATCTTTGTAAACCACATCAAGGTGAGACCCCTAGGAAGACACAGTATACCTACTCGAACTTCAAAGGTATTAACCTCATATCAACAAACAACTTTTGTCTACTTTGTATAGTCTTCATCTACTCTCGGATGATCTGCACCTTCTCAGTTGTAGCCCATGCCATCTCTGGACCCATAAGGGTTGACTCCCCTGGGTCTGTCCGCATAGAGACGATCTTCACGGTCGACCATAAAAGGCCTCAAAAGGTTCCATATCAATGTTGGTGTGATAGCTATAGTTGTACATGAACTCTATCAAGGGAAAATGATCCTCCCAACTATGGACAAAATATATGAAGCAAGAATGACCCATGTCCTCAAGTGTCTATTTGGTGTTCTCTGTCTGAACATCCATTAGAGGATGAATGGCGGTGCTCAAATGTAGGTGAGTCCTAAATTCCTCCTGTAATCCCTTCCACAACTGGGATGAAAAATTTTTGTCACGGTATGAGACGATCATCGATGGCACCACATGAAGTCATAAAATTTTGTATACATAGAGCCATCGCAATCCCTCTACTGATCCATGCTCATATATGGGTAGGAAGTGGAACACTTGGTGAGTTAGTCAATGATCAACCAAGTGAACTCCTATCCTCTAGATGTATGTGGAAGCCCTATCACAAATCACATGGAGATACCATCCCACTTCCACTCTGTTACCTCTAGTGGTTGTACTAAGCCTACTAGAACCTGATGCTCAGCCTTCACATGCTGACAACTGAGGAATCAAGAAACAAACTCTTCCACTACCTTCTTCTCCACTGGCCACCAGTGCTGACACTAAAGGTCCAGGTACATCATCACCACACCACAATATACTTCCAGAGGGGATGTATGAAACTCCCTCAACACCTCCTCACATAGCACCATCGATACTATGGTGCGTCCTATGAAGAGTATGATGTGCTCCTCACCTTCATAAAATCCATCAGGTTCATGTTCTGAGGATATTAGAGAATATCGAACCTTGCAGTCAATGTCCCCATGTTGTTCCCCCCAAACTTGCAGATGAAGTGAGGGAGTGACAGTCATGGATTGGAGATATGATGGTCCATCTCTCTCCACAAAGGATATCTGCAATGCGGCTAGCTTCTCTATCACCTCACTCAGCTGCTGTACACAAGACCTCATGCTGAGCGTGTCTTCCACTATATTCCCCTTCTCATGAATGTAGAATGTCTCAAAGTCATAGTCTAGGAGGAACTCTTGAAAACTTCATTGTATTAGGTTCAAGTCTTTCAGTGAGAATATATACCTAAGACTCTTGTGATCATACTAGACTAAAAAACGTTCACCCCTCAAGTAATGTCACCAAATCATTAAGGCGAAAACCACTACTGCTAACTATAGGTAATGGTTGTGTACTTTTTCTCATGTTGTCTCGTTTATCGATAAAAATGTGAGATCACTGCTCACTCCGGCATCAGGACATGTCCATGTCCATTCCCTAATGCATTAGAGTAGACTACATAGAAAACACCCTCTTTTGGTAGCCTCAAGATGGGGGCACTCATCAATCTCTTCCTCATATTCTGAAAACTCTGCGGGCATCTCACCATCCATACGAAGGGCTTTCCTTTCTTCGTCAATGCGGAAAAGGGTCCCCCAACTCTAGAAAAGTCAAGTACAAATCTCCAGTAGTACACAACCAACCCGAGGATACTCTGCACCTCAGTTATAGTATGGGTGTCTCCCAAGCTAACACAACCTCTATATTCACTATATATTCTGCTACTCTAGCCTCCAAGATAATGTGTTCCAGATAGTGGACCTCCCATATCATGAACGGGTTATTCGAGTGTTTACTATAATTCTAGTTCTCTAAGAGCATATACATTACTATATGTAGATGATAGGCATGTTCCACCTCTATCATTGAGTACACCAAGTTTTAATTGATTAAGACCACCATAAAGCGATTGAGGTATGGCTAGAAGATCTTGATCATGTGTCCCATGAACACTATAGGGGCATTGGTCACACCAAATGGAATAACCAAGTACTCATACTGCATATACCGACATCTGAAGGCCATCATCTTCACAGCCTCATCTTGTACCCTGAGATGATGATAGCCTGATCTGAGGTCTATATTCGATAACCAATGAGTTCCCTTCAACTGATAAACGATATCATAAATACTCAGAACTGGTTAAATGTTCTTCCCAATCACCTGGTTTAGGCACAAATAATCCACACAGAGCCTCGTACTACCATCTGCCTTCATGGTGAACAGAATATGAGTGGCCCATGGAGAAACATTGGGCCTTATGAATCCATTCCCCCATAAGTCCTCCAACTGTATCATAACTCAAGAAGATCTGTGGGAGCCATATGATATACTGGTATAGATATCGGTGTCGTCCCGGGGTACAAGTTGATGTAAAAGTCTACCTATCTATATAGAGGTAGTCACGAAACATCATTATGAAAGACATAAGCATATTGGTCCACCAATACAGGATAGAACTTACTCTCAATAGTAACTTCTCTAAGGGTAAGGCTAGCCAACTAATGTGTGGTCAGCTACACCCTCTTCCGGAAAAGTCCATCTTGCACTACAACGGTTCCCTTCTTCACTGGTGAAGGAAAACCTTGTCCCATACTCACAGACATGCCACACATTGCACCTAATACAGTCAATATGAACATGGACTGTGTATAACAAGTCCATACCCAAGATGAAATTTTAAGGCCTTAACGTCACTTCTAGAAGATCCCAGCCAAAGATCTCACCTTTTAGAGTAATAGCACACTGCCGGAACCAGTGTGTGATCGTCAAATCTTCTCCTATAGGAGTATTTAATTGTAGAAATCGTGCCAACAGCTCCACCGAAATCTGCATTGTCAGAATGAGAGCTGAGGAAATAAATGAGTGGTTGGAACCTGTGTCTATAAGTACTACAACTACGGTGGAGTATAAAAAAATTGTATTTCAAATCATCTCTGTAGTGCCATGGTCATAGGCCCAATCTGCATGGATCTGAGCTCATCTCTTTCCACCTGCTCTCTATGGTCGAGGTAGGCCACCTTGAGGTGGTGGCATTAAAACCTCAAATCACCGCTCATCATCTGTTGCACTGCCAACTCCTTTTCCACGTACGCTACCCTACAAAACACCTCACTTGAACCTCTACCTCTGTATTGGTGGCCCCTAGACCCTCTAATTTTTGTTCATATGGTAGGTCGGGTAGTCGCGGGCCATGTGACCATTCCTGCTGCAGGAGTAGCATTGCCTGCTCCTCACCTTTCCCCATTTGTCCCGTGAGCCCCGCACCATTGACCATGTATCCTGAAGTCATCCACTAGATGGTCTGGCCTACTTGGGCCCCCACGTCATCCATCATCTACCTGCTACAAATGACTTTGCTACCTAATTTCTAGTGGTGGCTCCCACTATCGGTGCCTGGTCAGTTACAAATCTCTCCACCAAATGCACATTCTCTAGCACCCCATCCTACATCATAATGATGAGTGATATCATCGATTCTCTGATCTCCCATCGGACACCCTTCTCAAAGGTTCAGGCCCTAAAAAAAGGTTCTCGT
Source organism: Viscum album (assembly GCA_963277665.1). NCBI lineage: Eukaryota > Viridiplantae > Streptophyta > Magnoliopsida > Santalales > Viscaceae > Viscum > Viscum album. The sequence goes on along the minus strand of OY728131.1, from coordinate 1,218,027,658 downwards.
ACCATGTCGGTGGAGTAGCGGGAGGGATCAGTGAACCTCGCAGAGTATTTGGCCATGATGATGATGCCATATTGTATGTTCATCATCTCTTGAAAACTCATAGATCATAGTGTTATTGGGATTAACTCCATCCTGAAGGGTCTCTTAATGTATTTCTAGGTGAGGGTCGCCTCATCATATTACTAGAGTGTCAAACTCCATTATCTCCCAGCAACTCCTTATAAAAGATTAGAAGCTAGGATCACCATCAGATCAGCTCGTGTCCCAACTAACTGAAAAACTATGGCCACAACCTCCATCATGTCCTTAGCTGCCTACATATCCATCTTGCCCCAAAACCTCAGAGGCAACTGCTGCTGAAACTCCAGAAATGCGCTCAATCAGTGTGCACCTCTGCTGGTGGGGCTGGTGGAAGCGACTACCCAACGGGTAGTGGTGCTTCCGGTACCCCACCCGAAGGGGTTAATACCTTAAGGGGGACCTACACTAAGGCCCCATTGCTCAGTGGGCCATCATTGGGTACTCCCTTAGGAAACCTAGATAGCTATATATGTAGCGGCATCCAGAAATAAAAAAGGTGTTCCATGGCCAATATGTTATATATGGTGAGCTGACTCAATGAAATCATAAGAAAAACTTTTTAAAACACACATAATCAATGTTTTCATGCACTAATCTAGAAATCTGAATTCAGTGTCCTGGTGAATGGATATGTCAGCCGACACAACCACACTGGACTCCCCAAGCTAAAAACCACACTCAAAAAACTTAACACTCTTGCTCCATAGAAAGGATCAGAGTACTAGTTCTTCGGTATAACCAACTCCTCTTATAACACTTTGTCACGAACCTTCCACCAGGGCTTGTATCGTGATTAACCCAAGCCCATCTTCCATAGGACAGGGGCTTTCTAATAGTACTAGAATGGTGTATCCCTATAATGGGAAGTCATAAACTTTAAACCTGTATAAAAACATAATACAATAACACAAAAAAGAAACCAAGATGTAAACTTATATAGTAAAATGTGTACTGAAAGTAAAGGGGCAAGAATATAAGCCCAACTGGAATGTACAAGTACAACTGAAAAGAGAAAACAACTCCTGGATCATCCAATTAGGATCCTACCTGAATGGTAGGTACAACTCATGATCAGTAGTCACTATAGCACATCATGTAAAATGCTCCACCTCTGATCGCCATCCAGTCCTAGCTCCCTCAGCCTCGATCAATGTTGTTCATCGTTTGTACAAGACACGGCAAGGTGTGGGTGTATCCCATGAAGGGGTGAGTATAACAATACTCAGTAAGGACCCCAAGACCCCCATAGGTCTCTGAGTGTTCCACAATAAAAAATACCAACAAGAAATACTTCAATCACAAAGTACAAATGAGTCATCAACTCTACTTAGTTGTATGCTCATACATTTATCTAAGTTATCAAAAGATACTTGTCTCATTCATGAGAAAACATAATGCTCTAACTTTTAAATCATTGGCATAACTTATCCACAAAGGACGAGTACCCAAATGGTATCACCATGAAGGTAACACCAAGAAGGTGAGAGAAACATAGAGGTAACACAACGAAGGTAACACCATGATGGTCAGATTACCATAAAGGTAACAACACGAAGGTAACACCACGAAGGAAAAAAGTACCACAAAGGTAACACGATAATGGTAAAACCACAATGGTAAGTGTACCAAAAAGGTAACACTATGAAGGTAACACCACGAAGGTAAAATACTCAGCTCACACTATGTAGAACTTAATTGTTTAAGTATAGATGATAAGAAATATTGCTAAATCATTTTATTCTGTCGAGAGCCTCTATAGTTGACCAAAACAGGATTGGTATGCGCTGACCCACACATGATCAGTATGTGTTAAACCACAAAGGATCTGACCCATATAGAATTGGTAGATACTGACCCACACAAAATCTCTAGGTGATGATCCCCAGTGGATTGATATATGATGACCCACATAGGATCACTAGGCGAAGACCCGCACATTATCAATAGATTTTGACCTACATAGGATCGATGTTCTTTCTTCACATTAAATCCAGCAACAAGATTCTCGCACTACGCACACTTGATTCTGGGAGGATCCACTCCTCAAGATATCAGTAATAAATCAACTTCTAAGAAGCTCCACGAAGATGTATACCAAAGGACATCCATGTCTTAAGGGTTCCAATGCGTTAGACGACTCATCAATCAGACGCCCGATCTATGACATAGAAGCATTTTAGTACCGAGTGACCGATTGGATTCGGGTTTGATCCATCCTGGTCATACTCCAACATTCTATAAAACTGATGTAGAGTATACCAAAGGACAGTCTCGCTCCAAGGATCCCAGCACCATAGATGGTTCGTCAAAAGGATGTTTAGTTCACATGTTATGGATCTTTTAAGGAAATGGTACCTCGAAGGGTCTGGTCTGACCCGATCAGACAAACCCAGCCTAACACGGTCTGGGTCATTCTTTTCTGGGCTAGGCCGCGGTGGGTTCGGCCCACTAGGAAAATTTCAGGCCCAACCAGTAAGGGGGGAAAGCCTATAGAAAGCGGGGCCCATTGGGCACTCGCGTCCGGGGCCGCGGAGGGTGCAGCATGTTGGGCTCATCCGGCCTGACCCGTAGAGGTTGCGACCTGACCTTAGAGAGTGTGTCACACTGGCTGGGGTCCTTCCTAGCTGGCGCAGGGGGGATCAGCTTCCCTAGGTTTTCCCAAACGGTCGTAGCTATTTGGTTTGTGAAGCGGAGGAAACATGTGGCATCACCAGGTCACTGTGTGACCCACCGAAGAGAGGGTACCTCCACTTCCGCGACTTCGAGCCATGGACACCTCTAGAGGCGCATGATGGCATGCCAATCCGCCTCCAAATCCGGTCGGTGCTAGCCGGCCTGCTCGACCATCGTGGCTATAAAGTTTCCGCCTCCTCCTTCTATGGTGCGCAACGGTGCCCCACCTCTACTACGGCCTACCTGTGCCAGCCACCACCAGAATTAGCTGGTGTTGGTCATCGATGATCATGTTCTAGTGCCGGTGCCATGTTGGCAGTATTTTTTGGGTCACTATGTGAGCTTTGGTGGCTCGTCATTCCATCCAAAAGTGCCAACGGACCTCTCAGGACACCCCCTTCGCCACTTGTCTCTCTATTCCAAAATCTGTCCAATTGAAAAAAAACACATGAAGAACACGTCAGTAAAACAAGTTGTGAAGGGTTCATGCTCTATTGGTTTGGCACGTGCCCTCAACATTGTCTTAATAACATGATAGTAGAATAGGATACATCAAACTCTTGAAATTAAAAAATACTATTCCCTAAATCAAGGTTGTTGGAGAACATCACGTTTGAGGAAGATTTTGTGTTCATCGTTCGGTGGAACTCATCACCATCCATTGGAACTGGTTCCATTCTCCATGTTATTGGCATCGCGGTACATTCCTAGAGCGTTGTCTCTTGGTTAAGTTGTGCCAATACTCCTCCCTAAACCCCATATAAATAGGAGGAGGGGAGGGTGAATAAGCCCTATGGAATAAATGTGGATCAATTAATTAAATAAAATTAATAATTCCAATAATGTTGTTACTAATAATTGAGAAGTCAATCCATTTAATGTCTTGACACGTCGTTGATCTCGCCACTGCCTCCTGCCCATTGGAGAAAAAGAAAAAGAAAAAGAAAAATAAAATAATCAAATTTAATTTATTATTCTTGTAAATATCCAAAATATATCATTTTCTCTCGACCTACTGTGGTATATGTGAAGCCTACCTTGTCCAGATTTCGGTGCTAAAAATTCAACAGTTCTCTCAAATTTTTAATCCGACCACAAGATCAAATTTAAGAAAACGACACTTTCTTGTTTACTGAACTTACATAAAAAATTGTTCCGAAATTTATTCTGGGCATACCAGGGCATGTAATCTGGCACTGTTAATTTATTTAGACTCGTAATAATTCTATATAATAAAAAATTTACTTGAAAAAATCTGGTTCATTACAACCTCAGATGTGTTTTTCATAAAACAGATATTTTCTTTGTTATCTTATTCTTCATGTGAAGACTCTAAGTCACTTGAACTGTCCTCAAAAGCACACCAAGTTGCTTTGAATGCCTTTTTATGATTTCTATCATTGTCCTCATATTTCATTTTATATATAATCTTTATACAATCAGCCTTTACATGTACCTTTCGCTTAAATTCATAGCATACTATATAATCAGATTTTTCATTTCTTTTCCAATTGTTCTTTCATCTTTCCTTTTGATCATATATTCCTTTGAGTCTAGGCTTTCTAAAAAAATTATTCCTTTTGTAAAAAATTTTAAACCTTTTGGATAATTGGGAAATCTCCTCATCATTATCTTGTGATGATTATTAACTACTAGTACATTCTACAGAGACTTGAAATTTCTCATCTTCATTGTGTTTAGAGGTTGTGGTCTTGAATGCCCCATATTTTCTTTTGGGTTTATCCTCCACTTCCTTGTTGACTTCCAACTCTTCTTCATACATTATTAGTTTTCCAATGAATTATTTTATAGGTTATTTTCTAATGTTACATGACTCTCTAATTGAGATAGAGTTTCCTCTCCATTTATTAGGTAGGAATATTAGAATCCATAGGATTTTTTATTTGGCTCTAACATATATTCCTAGAGAAATCATTGTGTTGAAAATTTTGTAGAACATGAGAGACATATCAAAAATAGGCTCATCATGTTTCATTTTAAATTTATCATATTTAACATTATAATAATAAAGTATTATTTCTTTCACACTAAAAGTTCCTTTATGTGAAAGAGACAAGGTATCCCAAATTACAAGGGCAGTTTTACAAGCAGATATTCTGTAAAATTCCACATTTCCTAAAGTGAAATATATGGAATTCATGGCTTTGTAATTATTATTGTAATAAGTCTAGGTTGGGTTATGCCAAGTAATTCTATCATTATCAAGAATATTATACTCATATATAATTTATGACCAAATTTCAAAGACAATAATTTCTAAATACATTTCCATTTTAATCTTCCATTAGTCATAATTAGTTCCATTAAGGAATGGTGGTCTATTTATTATTACACCATTGAGTCTATAATTTATTATAATGAAATACTTTTAAGTATATAATATTTTAAAATTAATATAAACGTACAGATATTTAATGTACAGATAAAAAAACAATTGAACATGTTTAAAAACAAAGTATTAGAAGCAACCTTGGATTCCAAATGTTGGCCAGAGTAGATTACTCAACAGGGGGATGAATTTAGTATCTATTAATAATATCTATTAAAAACATTTCTTAAAAAACATCACTAATTAAAATGAATACATCCCAATTAATCAAGTTAATACGTTAAGAATAGGTTTTCTATTCAAATAACTTCTCAGAAGATTGATTAATTCATAATAATAAGAATTTGAGTTATTGATACATCTTTTAACGCTATTCAAATAAGGAAAATTAGTTATAACATCTATCCAAGACTAACTATCAATGTAAAACTACTGTCATTAGAAATATATATTAAATAAGATAAAAAATATATTAAAAGACACAAAAGATAAAACAAGTTGTTCTATCTCATGCCAAGACTTATTCCACTCCACATGGTGATGAACTTAAACCAAGAAGTTTATATTAATAAGCTAGATCCACACCCTTGTAAAAAATAGTACACAAGACTATCCAAGTCACACAACCTGTTTCACTGTTCTTCATGGGTATAAAAAAACTAGGTCACACTAGGACCTCTTCCACACTTATATATGAGTGAAAAAATATGTATGAAGTGATGAAAGGAAGGATACCTTGTAACCTTTGCTTTCATACAGAAGACAGTGTGTGTTTTTAATACAGACACACACACACACACTGCTCGAAATCAAAAAATAGTACACAACAAAGAAAAGATTATCTGAATGGGTTATATGCTCTCTGAGTGATATTCTATGTAGATCTAGACATGTAGGATAAATAAGATTGAAGTATTGAGCACTCTTGTGAAAATAGATTATCGTAAGTCTGGTACACTGTTTTAAAATTTAATGGTGTAAGTTGTCTAGATCATGTTTATCTTAGAGGTGGTATGGAAAAGATCTTATTGTCTATGATCTATGGTAATCCATATTCATGGAATCAAGAGTTATTCATGTTTTCTTCAGTTTTTTCATACTGTAGGTGTTAGTTAACTTTTCAAAATTCTTGTTCCTCTACAACTCTTCAGTATTTCTTTGTATATTTGCAGCCAATCTTATCATCCTTTTTAATTGCCGGTGCACATAATGGAACCTACATGGTGAATGAATTCCGCACCTCGTAACTTTTACTATCAGGTGATATTTCTACAATGAAATATTAATTATTTTTGTTCCTTTAATTGACTCAAATATGACCGCTAGAAATTAAATTGAAACTGACAAAATAGATTAAAGAACTTTGTGAGAGTCTAGCATGATACTGTATCACATGAAGACGGTGTCAACATGAAACAATGTCTTCTTATTTTTAATTGATCACTGACACAGTCGTGATGATATAGTTTCATTGACATCAGGAATCGATAGCACAAATGTGGTGTTAGGATCACAATGTCTGGTCCTTTTGTAAACATTGATTGGTGTCTTGGTGATGTTCGAAAAGAACTAGTTTCATAAACATCATGAGATCTGAAACTGGTTACGGTGTCTAGTCACGGTGTCTAGGTCAGGGTGTCTATATCATGGTTTCTGGGTCATGGGGTGTGAGTCACGGTGTCTGGGTCACCGTGTCCGGGTCACCGTGTCTGGGACAGGATGTCTGGGTCACGGTTTTTCAGACTTAGCCAAATATTAGTACACGGTCTTAAGCATGAATATTCACTGAATTCATTAGACTAAATAATTCATATAATAAACCTTATATAAAAAAAATAAATATACTTTACAATAATCAAAACATGATTTATTGGAATATGGATCTTTTGAAAACTTGTTTAAAGCATTGGGAATCCAACAATTTATACATATGATTTGGGATAGATTAATAGGATTAACAAGATTTGTGATCATTAAAACATGAATAAAACATGAGGATTATAACAAATAGTAACGACCATTTAGTTTTTTATATTATTCCAATCATCCATTTTTTTATCAAATAACAACTCTACATACCTTGGTTTAGTGTTTTTAGTTTTGAAAATTAGGTTTTAAATGAAAGGGATATATCAATATCCAAAAAAATGTTTTTCCCTATGAGTTAAAAAGGGTAATTATTATTATATTGATTATATGATACAAAATATTATGTGTTTAATGAAATTTATCTTCCTTTGAGAGTAATTATGAATGATAGGTTATCCGGATGAAGCTTTGATGATTTGGTGGAATGATATAGCTATCTAAAGTATTAAGTAATGATTATGTTATTGAGATAATTATGTTGTAACTTGAGAATATATGTTCTTATACATCATAAGGTTCAAATATAGGTAATATAAATATTAATTTCCATGGTAAAAAAATTCGTATTCACTTCTCCCAAAAGTGATTTAAAGAAAATATATTTATTTCATAAAGTATGTTTTGTCGTTTAATGGTATGATTATACCCATTCTATTTAAAAAGTTATACTTTAAGGAATTTTTATTCTTAGTTCATAGTGTTATATATTAAATCCTATAGATGATTATTTTTATTTTATGACTTATTATAATGTATTTTAAGAAAAAATAGGTAGAAAAGTTGATTTCATGTGAATTTGAGGTGAATGTTTATTATGTTAATGAAAAAAATATCATTTATGTTTTGATAATATTAAAATGAAATAATTTGTTCCACACATATTTTTTTAATGTCCCATATTGATATTTTTAGGTTTATCCTATTATCAATTAATTTATATATGGGATAAGGATAAGATGTGACAAAAAAGTGATATTGAAAACCAAAAATATTTTTCATTAAATGAAAATGTGTTTCATTTTGAATGTTGTGTATTATGGGATATATGAATACTAATAATATATGTTCATATATTAGATTATGAGTTTGTAAAGTAATAATTATAAATTTATTATATAAATTATAAGTCTAAATATATTTATGATAAGAAAATAAAATGAATTCTTATTTAAATATTAAATGTTAGGTTGAATAATGGTGGAGTTCTTATAGTTGGTATCAAATCAAGGGAAAAATAAATTAGTAGTTATGAAATTATAATTCTTTTTCATTTAGATATTCTAATACATTTATTTCATTATATATAAATTTAGCATTAATATACTTCATTATCTAATCCATGTAAATTTAGAATGATTTCCCATATTAGAAAAATTGAAGATGATGTGGGAAGGCAATGAGTGGGTAATGTTCTTCAAATTTAGAAACATTGAGTGGTTAGAATTGGAACAAAAACGTTTATTTCTATAAATTCTTAGTTAAAATATGACATAAATTGTGGTGGTATTCATGTGTGAGAGAGACACTAGTCATAGTAGAGGAATATGTTTATAGTGTAGCATTTAATGATATAACAACCTCCAACATTCAATGTTCCATATGCCCATATGATATATTAAAGATGGTTTAAATCCTCAGAGGTATTATTTTAAGACATTGAGTGTTTAGAATAATATTTTTTTAACATTAATGATTCCATTTATTATGTGAAGTTGATCAGTGGTGTCCAATGGCTAAAAATATATGAGAAAAAATAGATATTGTTTACTTATAATGAGATTAATATAATAACATTTGTTTTAGAGAACTATCCTCCCATAAATATTGGAAACCTAATAAAAAATTATCTAATCGTGGTTTTAGAAGGAAGATTCAATGGATTTTAATTTAGAAAAAAACTCTTGTTTGGCATGGTATGCACTAAATTTCATCATGTAAATTTAAAGTAAAATTAAAAAAATTTAACATAGGATTGAATCCTAGATATCAACCGTAATTAGATTTCTATGATTTTATATTTTACAAGAAAACATTATTATATGTCTAAAATGTATAGATGGAATTTTATAATGATTTTATAATATATAAAAAATTGTAAAAGGTCTAGTTTGAAGAAAAATGGGATTCATCCATCAATGAAACCCTAATTTAAGAAAATAATGCTTATAAATTATGATAGGTATAGTGAAATTCACTATGGTGAAAGTCTTATATAACTAGGGTGTGTTTTTAATAAGTTACTTTTGGCTATTTGGAATGTCACAATAAGGACATATACTACTTTAATAATAAGACATATAATGAATGTTTGGGAGTAATATGTTTTAGTTTTAATGAAATCTCTCACAAAGATAGTAATCATCCAAATATATGAATAAATGGAATAAATCATTAGGATCACAAACACAATGATGGGGCCAAATCCATTTTGATTACTAAAGAAGATGCCGGACCATCTAATTATGTGGTGGATGATAAATTAAATGTATATTCAGATAAAGAAAATATTTTTTTTATTTGGGGTCTATACATTGTTTATTTTTAGATAATTTATGACAAATTTGATAATAAAACCTCATAAATAGAATCTAGATCTTTTAGTAAAACTTCAAAGGGTTGATATAATATAAATAATAGTAAATTGAATATTCATGTCATTATATGTGGAAAATTGTTACCTATTGATTTTTTCGTAATTACCTGTGTATTTTTATATATTATTTTTAGTTTCTATTGGATTTATTTTCATAATTATTCAATAAACTATAAATAAAAATAAATTTTTTTTGAATGATTTTAAATTATTTTATAATGATTTACTCATACCTTTCAAAATTTTTCATAAATATGACACATTTATTAACGATAAAAGTTTATTTTATCTTATTCTCCATATTAAGAAGAATTGAACTATTCAAATTGGTGATATTACAATAATATATTAATATATATATATATTTCCTGATAAATTTTCTAGTTTTATACAAGATAGAGAGATTTATGTTAATATTGAATTAGTGGTTGATGTTAAGATAATGTCAAAACTTATTTATTGAATAGTTGAAATAGAAAATTTCTAAATTAAAGATCCTTCACATGATTTTCTTAATAATATTTTCATTCATACAAGAACCTCAGCAGTGGGTGACACTCTTTTTTAAAAAAAATTATGATTTCATGATGATTTCAATTGATTATTGAGCATTGTATAACATCAATATTGTGAATAATTATTTTTTTCATATTATCTCAGACTTTTCTAATAAAAAATAGATATATTTTTATTTTTTAATGATTTATCTTAGGTTCGGGTACCATCAACGGAAGGTGAAGTTGGAAAACATCATTAAAACAGAATTTTATACTAGGTATTGCCATCCTGAGTTTTTGATTATGTCCTTTGGTTTCAAAATTTCTCTATTTTATTTATGGACATTATGAATTTACATTTCCATGAGATATTGAATAAATCTATAGTAAGGTTTTATTTATGAAATCCTGATATATTAAAAAATTAATGAGCATTATGAAAAATAGTTGGTGGTTTGCCTATAGACCTTCAACAATTTTTTTTATAGAATATTTAGGGACTCATAATTATTTTTCATACAAATTTCACTCATTTGTATTATTATAAATAAATATGGAATAACATTTTATCTAGTTAAATGTTATTTTCCTTAAGAATTTAGATTACATAAAATGATAAAAGGCATTCATAGTTCACTTGGTTTAATAGGTTATTATAAATGGATGATTGGAAACTATTCTGTTTTATATTTCAAACTATCTATATTAACTTGAAAAGGTGTTAAATTCATTATGATAAAGGAATGTCAAGAATGGACATAAAAATTGAAATAAATATTAGTGAATGCCCTAGTGTTTTCACCACTATCTAGAAATAATGACTTTTTTATCAACAACAATAATTCGTTGAAGGGAATTAGTTCAATTAAAATGTAAAATGGTCAATTAATTTATCATTATTCATTTAATTATAAAAAAATGAGATTAATTATCTTACAAATGACCTTTAACAAGAGGCTGATATTTTTCATTTTAAAATCAATAGATTCTATCTATCTAAATTAATGTGTGAAATATATAATTATCATAAAATGTTAATATATATATTCACTCAAAAAGTGTTGGACCTAAGGAATAAAAGATAGTTTTAAATGAATAAGTATTATTATTACATGATTTATTATCATCAGGGAATATAATATATTTAAGACAATGAAATAAATTGAAAATAAAATGCGGCATTAACTTTGTTATTCTTGGAACATGATCCATTGGAAAATCCTTTTATGAATTTCAGTATAGAAATTTTACTTGTATTACTTCCAATATTTTTGTTCAGGTGTCAGTTCAATAATATTTTTCATATATAAATACACCATATAGAAAGGAATATTTTAAAAATATAAAAAGCTAGAAGTGATTTGGGATGGTAATTTCCAAAATATTATTTTTTATGGAGAATATTTTTTAATATTTATAGAATGTGTATATAACATGTGATTCCATTTTTATGATAGAAATATTGATTGAAGCTTATAATTCACTATTTTCATTTCATCATTGAATTAATAATATCTATATAAAACTATAGAAACATTTAAAGTGGGATGGAATTAAAAAATATATTTATAAAATAACATAGAAATATTGGAATTTCAGTTGGTCAAATAAGAATGAAAATTACTAAAGAGAATTATTCCAAATTTTATTATTATAGAATATATATTTTAAAACATATCTATGGATTTCATTTTTGGGTTATATAATACATTGAGTGTCAATAATGCGAAGTGTATTCTTGTGGATAATTTAACTAAATCATTTCCATCCCTTCTTATTATGGATTTAATATATTTAGGTATGATTTATTGATTAAATATCTGTGAAATTATTAGGATACATAGAGTTCTTATGTATATTTTATATGTCCATGATCCTTGGATTACCTCAAATATTTAAAAAATAAATCATATTTCTTTGGGTACTGAATTAAATTTATGTACATTTTTTCATTCTCAGTATGATAGATAGTTAGAGACAATTATTTTTAAATTGGAATACATACATTGAACTTATTCAAATGAATAGAAAGGGATTTGGAAAAAGTATCATTCAATATTAAAATTTACCTATAATAATAGTTTTCATTCCTGAATAAAAATTCAACATTTTAAGGCATTATATGGATTACAGTGTTGGTCAACAACTTATTGGGATAAATTAGGTGAAAGAATTTTATTTATAAAAATTATTATATTAAAAAGTTATATAAGATGAATATGAATAAATAACTTATTTGTATGGCTAAAAGTTGTTAAAAAGGTTATAATGATAATCCGAGGAATGATATTTCTATTTGAGGTAAGTGATCAGGTTTTTATTAATGTGTCTCTACTAAAAAAATATAATTCATTTTTGTAGAAATGGAATGTTATGTATGAAATTTATTGAACAATATAAACTTCTGGTGAATGTTTGAATATTTTACTATTATGAAGATTTAAATTGGAGTTTAACCCATATGCATGATGTGTTTTTTGATTCTTTATTATGAAAATCATTTTTGGAAGCATCTCATTTTTTCAGTCATGATTTAGTTTAGTTAGAAACAAAAATTTATTAAAATGAAGAATGATTATAGATTCTTGGACACAAAGAGTAAGAGTTTTAGAAAAAAATTATTTAATTGATTAATGTTTTTTATACAAACCATACTATTCACTGCAAATCATTTGTTTTTGATTTTATAATGGCCGGTTTGAGGGTAAACGGTTCCCTTGCAGCCCGGTTTGAGGAAAACCGGAAACCTCACAACATTCCAGCATCAAACCAGCATAAGAAGGATACACAAAACAACGAATCAGATTCAAATTCAAAAATTAATCGAACCACGCCCCGCCTCGAGTCGCACGCCACCTCGATTTTCATCACCTCGAGCCGCACGCCACCTCGAGAAGCGAGTCGACGAAAATCCAACCGCCTCTATCTATGTCGCCGACGAGAGGCTCCGGCCATCTGCCTCCATCGATGTTGTCGAAAACGACGGATATCATGTCGTTGGAAAGAGAACCCGGCCATCACCATCCATCGACGTCGTCTAATTACCACGGATCTACACCATTCAAAAATCGTCCCAACACCAGAACTCCGGTGAGCTTCACCGACGCCCATCATTACGCACTCACCCGTGCTGGAGACGAGAAACATCACATCACCACCGGTGGAACCCTTCACTGAATACAACGAGGCAGAAACTCTCGTCACTGTTAACATCGAGGTAGAAACACTTGGCAAAAAACCACCAGACCCAACCACAAAAACGCAATACAAAAAACCTAAAAGGAATCAGAGCCTGTTTCCACCTTCAGCCCCGCTGGAGAAGACCCCAAAACTCCCAAATCACACACATCCACCCAAGATCAAAGCTGCAACCCCAAACAACTGAGAAATCTCTACTCAGGGCCGGCTCCGTAGCACGAGGACCACGAACCCACCAACCCGATCGTGGCGTATACCGGAACTTCTAGAAACCTCGTCGCAACCCGGTCATAAGCTCATGGGTCCAGATCCGACAGCGTCGCAGAATCCTAGGGCCTAGAGGAGGAGCCCAAGCCTGACCTAGACATGGAGGACCAAAAATAGGGAAAACGAGGCCATCTCTCTATGGGGAGAGGAAGGCGATGATGGGAGGATAACTCGCCGCTCAGAGCCCCTAACGGGCGCATTATAAATTCGTCAAACGTGTTGTATGGGTAACGAGGTATAGGGCTGGCCTGCCCACCTACACGTCGCGCGCCCCCAGCTAGGCCCAAGGTGGCTAACCCTTGGGCTTGGGCCAGTTTCCGCGGAGTTGAGGGGACGAGAGGATCGCTGGCGTATGGTGCACGTTGCCTTTGCGAGGACTCGAACCCGGAACCTCGACAACGGGACGCCACCGCCTTGAACCAACTCACCCAGCCCCCGTGGGCTATACAAACCCTACTATGGATAATGAAACATGGAAATATATAAATTCTATGAGGGAATGATATCCAATGTTGTATAAATTTTAAATAAAATTATAGGGGAACAATTTTCAAGGGGATTTAATATAGTGAATTATTTTTTAAGTTAAAATAATTCATTTTCAAGTCTTATTAATATTCAAAAAATATATTTTAGTATTTTATTCAATATAATAATATAATGTAATTTTTTCAGAAAAACAGAGATAATTATATCTTACTAAAATTGATAACATATAATATATGCTTTTATTGACATGTTTAATTTTAGAAATATATAATTGTTATTTTAAATAAATGATATAATTGTAAAAATCGTTATTTTAAATTTATATAAATTTTATATATTTTGAAGTTATAGAAAATGTTTTGTTCAAATGGATAGTGAAAATATATGTCTTAATTAAAAACAGTCTTTTTTGAAGTATTAAAAAATTTATATTTTTAATTTTATAAATTAAAATAGATTTTTAATATTATTAATAATTAAATTAATGTAGTATGAATCATTCTTTTTCATTTTGTTATAATGATGTTTTATAAAAAAAGAAGACATTTTTTCTAGGAAACCATTTTAAATACATTTTTTAGGCCTATTTTTGAATTAAATAATAGAAAATAATTTAATTTAATTTCATAAAAAAAATTAATATTTTTAATCATGATATTTATTACGATTTAATATGATCAAATTACATTTTCAAAATTAATAACAAAAAGTGTAAAAACTTGTTACCACGATTAAGGCTAAAACAAGAATACGAAGGGGTTAAATGAAAGTTAAAAGTGAAAAATGAAATAAAAACATTCCAAAATACTATGGGATATAAATATCTAAACCATATTTAATATCATAATAATAAATGGTGTTTTGAACCACTTTTATTTAGAACTAAAGTAATATATTTAATATTTAAATAAATGCTTAATGTGTCCCCACCCCAACTTATAAAACGATAGCAACTATCCTCTTCTTTACACATATAAAAATTATTTTATAATTTCCAATAACATAAAAAATACATTACTAAAATATATCCCCACCTACTATGGATCTTAATTTTTAGAAATACCTTTTTTATCTGTATTAATATGTAATGAAAATTTAGATATCCAAAACTAGGTATAATAATTAAACGAGCATTTCTATTTTATACATTATTATAACTTTTAAAAATATTTATAAACCATGATGAAATAATATAATTACTGTCTTAAATATATGTGGATTATATTTTTCTAAAGATTTATCTATATCCATCTCCAATTATATCTAATGGAAAATGAAATAATTTTTCATGTGTATTCAGATAACCACCTTACGAAATAATGTTATTAAATTTCCATCACTGCCAATCATGAAAAGTTGTAATGATATATTTAATTTATATATGTTATATTAATTACATAATTAAAATTATTTGATGATATTATACCTTATATTGTTATATATTTCTTTCCATTAGAAAATGATAATGTTGTTCCTAAAAAAGTATTGATTACCACTTATATGAAGCGATGTAATGAAAGTTTCATAAAATAATCACATGGAAGGTATATATAGGTTTATGTAAATATTGACTAAGATGTATATTATTTAATAATTATTCTATAACGATAAAATGATACTTTCTTGCATTCCCTCATCTTCATTGAAAAATAGTAATATTACTCATGTGTTTGTATGACCTTCCATCAGCATGATTATTATATAATTTATTATTCCTAACCAGACATCAGGGTTGGCTATAAATATATAGTTAAATTAGAGAAATAATTTATATTTTGTTATAAATATTATATACAAAATATTATAATGAAACCATTGATCATTTAGTCAAACATGAGCTATTTTTGGATTATAAACCAAATATCCTCAAAACATCTGATGTAAATTTAATTGAGGAGATATCTAAATAAAACATGTTCTTAAATGATATAAAAGAATAATTATAATATAATGAGAATTATTTTTTTTATGAAAGTATATATTTAATATGTTTTTACAATTTCGTATGATAAAGAACCAACTTGAAATGTTAACCTCAGGGTAAGAGACTCATTACCATTAAAATAAAATGAAATTTAAGTCTTTAGGATTAATTTTTTCAGTATTTTAATTACATTTCCATATTCATAAAAATAATATTTAATAATTTATTTATATATACAAAACTTGAACTATAATAGAAATTTCACATTACTTATTTTCTATTTTTAATGTGTCTAAATTGAATTTTTAGGCATTTCATATAGAATGTTTTGACTGTCATTAGAGAAAATATTGTTTATTATTTTATTTTAATAAAAACAACAACAATATATTTTCCCATCATCATAACAATTATTTTATGTTTGGATCACTTTATCTGATTAAAATTTTTCTTAAAATAAAAAAATTCTCCCACACTTTTGTTAGGGTAATTTATTTTTTAAAATTTGTTTTTAAAGGATTGGGATATATTAATATCCAAAATTGTTTTAGTTATTGGTCTAAAATGATTTTTTTATAGATTTTATGATGTAAATTAAAGGATATAAGTGTTTCATTCATGTTATGGTCCTTGGAAATTATTTATAAATTATGTTTGGGAATGATATTGTTTTCATGATGGGTTATTCCAAAATTAATCTCTAATGAATTTGGAAACCATTATATTATTTAGTGAATTATGTTGGAATTTTACCATATAGGTTATTAAAAATTTAATGGTTCTTCATAGGATTTTAGGAATATAATATCCTAGTTCACCTATATGAATTTTATATTCTTTATAATGAGGTTCGAAGGATGTTAATTTATTTCATAAGTCAAGATATTTTTTCCAAGTAAACATTATGACCTATAAGGGTAAAAAGGTTTTCTGCAAAAAAAAATTTCTTGGGTTCTCATGTTTTTTAATAAATCGTCATGATTATGCTTTTTTCGATTATGTTTTATTATTATTTATTTTAATACATATTTTTCTAATTATTATTTAACTTTTATTTCATATAAACGTTTATTATATTAATGTAATGAACTATTTTATGATCCTATAGTTTTGAGACACACCATCGTGTTTATTTCTTCTATTTATATGTCATGTTTTATAGTTTTGGTGCTCATTTAACATTTTCTAATGATTTTGATAAGGTGTTAGGATTTTTATGGAAAAAGAATAATTGAATTTTAATATAATAAATATATTTAATGAAAGTAAAACATATTTTACTGTAGATTTTTTTTATTTTTTAAATTTTTACTAAGAGTAAGTGTCCAAATTTTAATGTTTTTCATGGAACTGATGTGATATAACCTGATTATATTGAAATAAAAACCTAAAAATATCACCAATAATGAAAGGAAACTAATTATTACATAAAAGTGGAATTTTGGGTTGATCATGGATCAAATATTTTTTATATCAACACACTAAAAATTCAATTTCAAGGAAATTTAAATCATTATATTACTATTTACATGAAAACTGACTAAATTTCTATATTTAAATGTTATATATTCAATAATAACAAATTTATTATTATATATATTAGTTTTTAAATATTTATTTATAGTGACAATAGGTGAATAACATATCATGTTGCATATTCATTTAACAAACTCTGCTGGATTTGAATTTTTAATTATATGTATACTAAAGATTTTAATGCCCTATATTGATTTTCTTAGAAAAAATATATATCATGAGATTGTATATTGAATCATATATTCGTCTTTATATTCTACATAAATTTTTTAGTATATAATAACAGATTATCTAAGAAAGAATAATATTAATGTATAATTATAATCATTAATTTTATGTGTATTCTAATAAGCTAGATACACCTAAATGTGCCACTTTGTGTTTTTTAATCAAAATTAACTCACTCAAATTTTGAGAACCACTACTCTCAAATACACAAAATTTCAATTTCCCATGATTTATTGGACACTATATTTGGATACTAAGATATCTAATATACATCATGTATTTAATATGCATCAAAAAATACTCAAAATGATAGAACACTCAATAAATATCTATAATAAAAAATATAATCCATCAATATCTTGATATAGATATTGAAATTTCGGAAAACATATAAATTCTATGGTTTTACCCATATATCATATTAATATATATATATATAACTTATATATCTATCATGAACTAAATATTTTATGATATATTTCCTTAAATAATATATTTCTCTATAGAAAGTTAACCACCTTAAGGTATTGTTAATTGTTGATTATTTTTTTTGATGGAATATGATGACCACTATATTAATTTACTAGTTCATCTTCCTATCTTTAATCAAATTTTCAAATGTAATGTTTACATACTAATTCAATGAAATTATCAATAGTTCCAACTCCAAGATTAATAATAAACTCACTCTGATATTATAATTTCATCACCCAACCTTATTTTGATACCAATTACATGACCAATGAAACCTAGAATGATACCAATTGCAAAAATTTAAAAGACCATGTGTTGACGACCAAACACAAGAGTATAAATTCGTACATTATAGGGATTAATATTTTTAAAATAAAAAATTGTACCACAACATATGTAATTCCATTATATTTGTAATTTTTTTAATAAAAAAACAATAAATTTCATATAACATATAAAATACTAAAATAAAATTGGCCTAATAATCCCATACCAAGTTAATATTATAAATCAATTTAAAAATTAATTAAAAACTATAAAATAAATTAACATATAATAGCTTTTTAGGTGTACCTTATGGTTTTATAAAAACTCATCAAATGAAATTTTGATGTTATATAATAGTATAAAAAATGGGATTAAAGATAAAAATAATTTGAGAGTTCTCAGCAAATAATATCACATATGAAATTGAATAGATCATATAAATAAACTAGTAAAATAATGAATATAAAACAATAAAAAAACCAATTGATATCTATTTATACCCCTAAACCTCTATAATCACCCTTATATAATAATATATAATATTTATTAAAATCACCCTATCAAAACATTATTTTTTTAATTTATCAATTATTCCACTATATGGTTATGTGGTATCATATAAAAATACCATCATGATAAACAAAATGGTCCTTCATAAACCAAGAAAAGGAAAATAATAAATGTTTTACTCACAAAGACAATAACAATCAAAAACTGAAAATGTTACCTTTAATAGTAGAATATATCAAATCTATAGGTATATAAAACTAAATATTAATGAAATAGATAACAATTGTACCCATCACTGATATAATAGTAAGTAAATAAAGAAGTAAAACATATTGGAAATTTATTACTATTTTTGGATATTTCAACTACATCAAAATTATACCTATCATGGAATAATAGGACAATAATGGAAACAAATGATGAAACAAATAGAGAAGAAACATTATATAAAATAAACAAAACAGATCTATATTTATAAATCTATAAGAAACAGCAATGATCAATATTACATGAACATGTATAAATAGTACCACTATTGTAACACCAAACTACATTCAATCTAAATCAAATTTTCAGGGAAACAATAAATAGATAAAAATAGAGGGTCCTAAAATATGTAGCAACACCAGCACTAATATGAATTTATATATGTTGAAACAAAATATTTCAAATAACATTTATAATATCATTGTTAAGATTATACAACTATAAATCATCAAGGATGGATGCTAATAATTAATATAACATAAAAGATTCATTTGTAGAGTCTAGTGTAGGAAAAAATACATTAAATATATCATTAATTTTTATATGGTACCATCATAAAATATCTTCATTAAAGACAATGGGTTTTCCACTATTAATTAATTTCTATATTTTCACCCTTGTCACATCTAACTAAAATAAATTGAATTCATTTCATATGGATTTATAAGCCTTAAATGTTTTTTCATAAGATATTCTCCCCTTTCTTAAAATGATATGTAAATAAAGACATACTATGGTCTTATTTTGATTATACCCCTTATTCCAGGTCATCAAGATACTCCCCACTATATTAGTACATTGATCATTTAGGTGAAATAGCCTAATAAATAGATATCAATGGCGATCTTCATTAATACTATGAATGGGAAAATTTTCAATACTTTTTTTGGAAGGGGTACCTTGAGGACTAGACTTGTCTTTACACAATTCATAGAATTTATCAATAATATAGTCTCATTTTGGATTATATGAATTATAATTATCCTTATTACTTCTAGTTTTATTCCATAAATTGAATGTATACTCCCTTGTATTATGTATTCCATTCCTCCATTTCTTTTTTACTGAAGATAATTTCTATTATAAATTTGATACCTCTTAAACTCTAAAAGACATTGTAAAACATTATATAACTTATAAACCAACCACCAATGGGGTATCAACAAGATATATCCCATTTATTTTTATTACATTAATTGATTTTGTAGACCATAAATTTTTTTTATTCATTATATAAACCATTATATTAAAATCCTTATTGACCATTATAGGTAAAATGTTATTAGATGTCCCTTCCAAGGAGGTTTTATTCTTTTGAAGAGGCAAATGATCCAAAATAATGGAAACATCCCCTCTAATATAAATTATATCCTGTGTTAAAGTTGAATCCAATTATTATAAATCAAATCATATATACGGTATAGATTAATAGTTATAGAGTGTTTCTTAGTAGATATAGGTGATGAAAATTTTGCCTTCCCTTTTCGTGGTAGAGATTTTCATTTAAAGGAAATATTTCCACAATATTATTCTGATACTTGGAATGTTTAAACATAATAAATAACTCAATATTCATATTCAAAAACCTAGAAACAATGCAACAATAAATATTATCAGCATAAATAGTATCTCATTACATATTTTATAATGAATGACATACATATTATGAGAGATCTGACAATACATTAAGTAGTTGAGATTTGTTCTGATATTTCCCCCTTTGATAAGAAAGTGTCTTATTTACCTGGTGATATCAAATAATGAATAATCCACCAAATAAATAAGGAAAACATTTTTCGTCAAATATTAATCAACAACATTTACTAGCTAAAAATCATTTAAAGCCATACTAGAAACCAATTACACACTAACTCCAAGAAAATATATTCAGAAAAGGTTCCAATAAAACTATTTGAGTAATGAAATCCCCCAAAATATATCCCATTAATGAAAAGAATAATAGGTTTCTAAAATTATAGAAAAAATACTATAAGAAAAATTGTGATTCCTCAATAGTAAAATTTTTACTCAAATGAACGTAAAAAAATACATATAATAGGAAACAATGACATTATAAGAAAAATATATATGGGATTATACAATCCCTAAAAATAAAAAAATAATCCTTAAATTAATTTCTTGTTTGTTTAGGATTTAAGAGTATAACAATTATGTGGTTGTTGAGACCCTATGGATCATTGAAGAAAATATTGATAGAGTTACCATGAGTTTTATGATTTGAAAACTCTCAATCAACAAAATTTTAATGAATTTTTGGAATTTATTTAACTATAAAATACATAAAAATAAATTGGATACTCTATCATGGAGTCATAGAACTTCACCCCCATGATTTAATGGAAAACAAGAGAGATTCAGGGTCAGTGTATGGGATAAACAGTTGAGAATAATAAGGTATGAGACGGTCACCCTCTAAGGACTATTGGGTGACATGGTCAAATTCTTAATACTAAATAGGTAATTAGGGTCTGTATCTATAAATTTATGACATTCATTAATGTCAAGTACACAAATATAATGTGAACTCAAAAAAATTCAACATAATTAAATTTACCTCAAAACAACTCTAACTAACTGAATTCATGTAGTGAAAAATGGAAAATATATTATTTATATCTTTAATAATGTTTTAGTTATTTTGAAGGTAGTGTAATACACAGTTTGGTATCTAATTACCACCCATAAATTTCATATTAAGACACATTTACAATTAAATTTATTGTGGTGGTTTTATTGAAATTAATGTTCATTCTCTACTAATTAAATACTATAACAATATTGTTTACATGAATATATACCATATCATATCAACCATAACTTATTATTCAAATTCCATATATCATTATTGTCTAGAAATTTGATATTACGAAAGAAATTTAGTCATCATTAATCTCATCAATTCCAAGGAAAACAAGATCAACTTCAAAAATCATAATTCTATATTGATGTTGAGGATTATTAAAAACATCTTCAATAAAAAAATCATGTCAATAAAATAATTAAACCATTCAAACTAGACATTAAGTAGTACAATTGTAATTTTCACACCAACTCTATATCCATTTTTCATATCACCTTCAGCTAACCAGTTCATATTTTTACATTAATAACACCATTGTAAAAATATTATTCTCATAAACTATCCAATATATATATAACATTTGTTAAATAAATACTCTAGTGCCAAATTGAAAATTAAATATTATTTATAATTTCATCATTACCTAATATCATTATACTATTAACACATCATTGAGAAATTACCCTATCTCAAATAATTATTTATATTTTCCTTAGTAGTTAAAAATTAACTCTTAGTTTTGAAACTGTTTGGATACATAAACTCCATGCTAATATAATACAATATACATTGGATTTTGGGGATAAATAATATATAAAATAGATGGGCATATAAAAATTATATTTTGATATGAAATGTTTTTTGGAAATGATCCTTGTGATCTATTAAAGAATCCATGAAAATCATTGGAATAAGAGTTAATAAATTCTTGTAAAGGGAAAAACTTCTTGGTTAGTCATTGTATCATACACAAAGGAATAAAAAACAAATACAATACATCTTAGAATTATTAAATAATGCATTCCCTTAGGATTATAGAGTAATATTATTTTCATTGAATCTAACCAAAAATTCATTTATATAATAATATATTATTTTAGTATTTTAGACCCATTTTTTTATTAATAGAAAAAATTACACATTTTATAAAGCATACTCATATATTTTGTTATACTATATCTTTATATTTTCAGGATTTAAAACTCATTTAAAAAAATCAATCATTTATTTATCTATAATGTATAAAAAATTGAAGGAGTTGAATCGCGTACCCTAATTCCTTAATGATTCACCATTCATTATTCATTGTTTTTCATTCCCAATTCCACATTCACCACAATTGATGCCTTAAAAAAGGTGTTAAATGTGTTATTTTAGGGGGATAAATAATTTCTATATATATATATCAATAAATATGATTTTTCTAGGAATTTGTTACAAATATAAATTATTTCACCTTTATTCAGAATGTATTATAAATTAATTATATTGTTGAATCTTCTAACCACTGTTTGAATTCATATCTTGATCATATTTATTATAACTCATCACTATAGAACACATTACAGATATTATTGTAAGTACAATACTTGACCACTATCATCCAATGAAAAAAATAGACTATAACATTTATAAAATAATACAATTTAGTAAAAAATAAATATATAATAAATAAATTATTTAATTATTTAATTAAATATCATTTTATCACTAATTATCATTGAAATTATACCATGGTATAAAAATCATATTTTAAAAACTATGGTATTCATAAAATAATATATTTTATCTATTATATTGACTCCTTTACCTATATATTTATATTTCACTAAATATCCTTAGAAATTAAAAAAAAATCCAAAAGTTGCAAATAAATGTCTCTAAAAATTAAGAAACCACACTCGATACATTTATTTATGTGGTATATTATAATAATTTAATTTTTTTAAAAGTATTTATATGATATTAAAATTAAATAATTCTATGTGGTTTATTATTTCATGTGTAAATATGTCTTCATATTATAAAACAATTAGATAGATTTTCACCTTCATGTGTATTTGTATTATT
Organism: Viscum album; assembly: GCA_963277665.1. Lineage (NCBI taxonomy): Eukaryota > Viridiplantae > Streptophyta > Magnoliopsida > Santalales > Viscaceae > Viscum > Viscum album. The sequence continues at coordinate 1,218,003,763 of OY728131.1, read as the reverse complement.
TATACGAAACCATACATCTGGATTATTGGATACCTTCGATTGATATTTCAATGAGTTAAACATTTTTTATATTATAATTTATTCGAGTATTTAAAATTAATTAACCATAACAATAAATCAAAATCAAAATTATATTCCTCAACTTGATGCAATGTATGAAATTTTTTTAGTCATAACAGAGAGTATTGTAAGGATATGATCTCTTGAATTCAAACAAAATATGTACAATTATCTTTTATAGGATGATGTTTTTTATGAAATGTTTTGAGACAATCATATAAAGGGTTCCAAATTATTCTGTCCGTTAAAAAATATGTCAAACTCTGATATTTTTAGAATACTTTTCAAAAACAATAATGGTGGGACCATATAAAGAATAAGAGATTTCTGAGAGGAAATGATTAATATTGGATCATAGGGGGAAACATAGGTCAAATTATACAAATTTTATAGATATTAAATGAAAATATTTGTTGTTTCGTGATTGAAAACATATATTCATAAAGTCATAAATATGAAAATATATATATATTTAGAAAGAGGGGGAAATTATGCCCATGTTACATTGATCTATTTTAAATCCAATGTTATAATGGAGTAATTGAATATTATTTTTTATTAACATGAAAATTACAAAATATAGTGATTTATTCAGTTTCACAATGTTTGGAAAGCATATTCCGATATAAATAGATATAACCAAAAAGGAAGGAGTGAAACTAATGGATAAGGTATCATATAAAAAATAAATTTTATAGATAATTCTTTAAAAATATCATGTTACAATTGATAAATAACAAGTGTTTCAAAATAAAATGACTAAACTTGTGATTATACTATGTATAAATCATTATTTCAATGAAATAAAAAGGTTTAATGAATATCAATTAAAGAAAAAGAATAAATATTTAGTCAAAAATATAATGTGGGAATAATATTTTGATGGCTATATATTATAAAGAGTGGATATTGGGGTAAAAAATAAATAAATCATATAAATAATGTCATGATACACAATAATTTAATTTACTCACAATAGAATAAGAAAAATAATATATATATATATATATATTCATTCCTACTCCTATAATTAAATGTTATAAATAAATACATATAAATATCATACATATAATTGTTAGTTTTATTGAAACATAATTGAAACCATACTTATGGTGATTATAATAACAGTACAATGAATATGTTGTATTTTCTATTAAAAACATTTTGAAAAATAAATAGAAAATATACAGTGAGGAGTATATATATATGGGTGGAAAATAATCCAATTTATATGTCATATATGTGTATTATAAGAGTAATTAAAATTTATATTGTTGTAACCCAATAATTTAGGCATTTAAACAAATATATTTACCCCCTAAAAAAATTTAAAATTTTATTACTATTTTTCTAACTATTTTAATGGATTTAAAAAATTGAAACATTAGATTTCGAATTGAAAATTTTTATAATGGTGAATTTCTGATAATTTTTTAGAATAACAAGTTTTAGGTTATTTATGAAAGAATTATAAATATATTTTGTATACTAAATGATTTTAATACGACTTAAATGTTGAAGTGGATTATTGTTACACATTATCCTATTATTTAATCATAATTAAAAGTACTTCATTATTGTAATATTATTTTCTCAAAAAATAATTTCTTTAATTATTATATTATTTTTTATATAGTTTACACTAATGAATAGTCATGGATACACTTGATTACCATTTCATGATCATAGATCTACCACAACATGATTATAATTTAACTTTCGTTGTTTGAGAAAAGTTCATCTTTTATTTATATATATTTACCTTATAAATTTTATATGAAACCTAATGAAATCTATCTAACTGTCTTACCCTTACACAACATATTCATTTTTTATAGGTTGTTATTTTTAGCCTTACCTTTATAGAAAACATTAATTATTACCTTTACATTCATTTCATAAACTATATTTTACATAGAGTTTAGAAAAAATGTCATGAGAAAGTAATCATCATTCACTATAATAAATTATTGTTAACTGACTATAAGATCAATAACATATTAATGGATCAACCACGTGGAGGATGATATAAATTTTACAACTTTTTTACTAACTATAAGAAGATATTTGATTAACCATAATTTTTTCAATCTATTGCAATAAAATTATGTATCTATCAAAATATGAACCAATTTACTAGGAATTAAAATATTTTTATGTCCTAGATCTACTATATAGTAATTTATATTAACAACATAAAACATGATTTAACATACCCTAATATCTATCATATAGTTATATCTAACATTTCCTGAGATATGACCTCCCCCAAATCTCTAGGTTATATGATAAAATGCATCCATAATTTTGATTCTCTTATATTTTATATTTTTATTGTATTTACATATTTTGATGTACTACATTTTTTATAATTTTTTTATTAATCCAACTATTTTATTAAAAAAATTAATCATATTAATGAATTTCATTTATTTGAGTGAATTATATATATGATGAAATATTCATCATGTGGGTTTGACAATCGTGCTTATTTCCTATTAAAAATATTATTTCAAATTTTAACTTTCTTAATTTTAAATGTTTTCCTCACATATTGAAATGACTCAATGGTTTTGAATGATAATTGTTTCCAAAAAATATTGATTATATTTTTTTTAAAGATTTTCTTGTATATAAATAAAAAGGGAAATTTGACCATCTATATTAAATCATTATATGACTTTTGGTCAATAATTACCATCAGGAACTGTACTCTTGAAAATAATTTTAACATTATCATATAGTTTATATGACAAATTTATAGAAATTTTAATTATTGCATAAAGAAGGAATGATGGCCTCAACTATTAGATTGATTTCATATGAATCCCATTTTTGAGAACATGGGATGGTGGTAAAATCATTGGTCTTCAATATTGAACATGTTATATATGATCTTTTACAAGTGAAAATTAAATGACATTTCTTTGGTGAAAGTTCATGTTTGTAGAAATTAAGAGCATGTTGATGTTAGTTATGCAGCCCCATGAATCTATAATCATTATAAACCTTACCATTAGGTATTATATGTGTGTTATAAGGGTTTATGTGTCGAGAAATTTTTTACATAAAGTGTAATAATTTTTTATAAATAAAATTGGGCTCCCACTTATTGTGTTTTGAGAATAGGTTTTCTTGGAAATAAGATGAACATGATAAATTAAATTTTTTAGACAAATATTTTAATTTATATAAAATATATTATTATTTAAAAAATAAGGTATTTTTAATAATTATTTTTAATGAAATTTTATTATTAAAACTCTCATATTTAAATATAAATGATAAAGTTATTTTTTCATGTTTCAAAAACTTTCCGATGGATTTTTCAATATACTATTATTTTTAATATTAAGTATTTTTTGTTTTTAAAGTAAGAATTATCATATTTATATATCTTTTATGATAAAATAAATATTATTATTTTAATCCAAACATAAAAATTAGGTTAGGGTGAAGTTAATTTTTTTTATAAAATAGTATAGATTTTCCTGAATAGTAAAAATACAATTTGGGTTTTTGGTAAGATTAATGACATAATAATTATGTAATAATGTCGCTATTAGAAATATAAAATTCTTGCTGAATCTAGTGGATTAAAATAACATAATAGGTTTCTTATTTTTCTAATACCATGGGAAGACCCATTGTTTGTCATTTACCACTACCTAGGTGTCCAAGAAAATTAATAAACAATTCCTCCCCAATTTCTAAAAACATCCTCCAATTTATGTATTTTCATTCACTTAAAATTCTTCCTCCATGAATATCCATATGATTTACATCAAAATTATTCCTCTAATGTTTTCATAAATACTCAAGGGTCCTAAATATCATTTATTTATTATCAACCCTTCAAGGAAAATAAAATGACAACTTCTCTTTTTTCCATTCAAAATCTATATCGATGTTGTATGCCTTTAAAATTTACAAAAAAGGTGCTTATATTAATTTTATTATATGATTTTATTTTATTTTGAGTCTTTATTTAATGGTAGCCCCATTTCCCCTCTATTTTTACTAGTTTATAAAACAATGTTTTATATATATCATGCTGCCAAATTTTCGAATCAAAGGTTCTCTATTTTTCTAAACAAATAACTTTTTTTGAATATACAAGACCTTTTCTTTTCAAGTGGTGATCTCCTACATTTCAAAATGATTTATTTTATTCTTTAATTCAATAAAATTGAACCCACCATCATTTTTTAGGGATTAGTAACTACACAAAGAACTTATCTTTAATCACTTATTTAAAATGCAATGATTTTGATATAAAACCCATTTCTTTTTATCTTCATGGGTTATTTATAAAATATTTTTATGATATAGGGGTTAAAATTAATTAATATATATGAAGTGTGTTCTTTGATACCTCTCCAATGTATTGTATAAATAATCTAATCTCTAGATATGGCATGCTTTACAATACCTTAGGGAATGACATTGGAAATTTTAACGACCCCTTGTTGACAAACCTTGGTGATATACTTATGTATGTATCATTTAAATTTCATAGCCACGTTTCCATTTTATTATTATATTTATTCTTATTATGATATTAATTTTTTTTTCTCATTACGTTATGATATTCCACATGTTCTTATCAATATTTCTCAAGATCACATGTATGTTATTTCTCATGTTTTCCCTAACTCGGCCTTATTCCCACTCTTTCCATTGATGCATGTCCCTAGGTTATTATATGTAGTAATGGTATTTAGGATGGACCATGAAGAATAATTTCATTTTGTTTAGAATAATGTTTTATGTTTTCAGGTATTTTTTATATTGTTCCCAATAAACTAGACATTAAATGATCTTCTTTATTTCACAATATAATGATTAATTTATGAAATAAAAAGGTATGATTCTATAGTTGGAAGAAAATTAATGTTTTTTTATTTGTGGAAATTTTGATTCTGAATAATTAAAAATAAAGATATAGAAAATTTAAAATAAAAGAAAACATCTCGTTATTTTGGTAATGTATTATGTAAGTGATTTTCGAGCAATGAAATCCTTGTCTTGATACAAAAAAGTGGATGTTGTTCTGGAACAGATGTATCATCGGGTAACAACTATGATAAGGTGCTTTAATCCTATCTTAGCATAACCTAGTAAATGATAATGGGCCTTATTTCAGACCTAGTTTGATACTCTTATGGGATATTTTTGGTTAATCATAAGCTTTTTATGAACCATAATCAAGGATTTATAGAAAATATAATTTCTATTAATTACTAACATATTTAATCATGATTTTTTAAGACAAAAATTTTGTTTATAGATATTAAATACTTAAAAGAATCATGTTTCTAACAATTGTTTTATTATTTTAGTAAATGGAGGGAAATAGGAGGAACCATGTAAATGGTGAGTGCAATTAACCATGCACTGACAACCCTTAGATAGAAGTAGGAATGGAACAAATTATGAGAATGATAAAAAAACTAACACGAGTTTTGACAAATAAAATGAATAAATATGAGAGACAAGATTAACCTCAATGGAAAAAAATACATTGAGTATATCATTCATTATTGACTACCTTCTTTTACTGGATCTTCCAACTGATTTATTATTCAACAATGAATAAGCTCTATAAAAAAATATCTTTTCTATAAACTGTTTTTTGAAATAAGTGAATTTAACCAAGGAAATGTTTTATTAAAGGGAGAAGAAGATCATTGGTGGAAACTGATTACAAACACAAATCTCATAGGAGAGATTGATTATATGGATAGGTAATTGTTCTGGAGAATCTTTATCAATATGTATTTCCCTTGATCAATGAGAACAAAAATATAAAAGTAATTAATAAAACTAAAAAAAAGGAAAATGAATCTTCTAGAATATTTGAGATGAAATTTATAAGGATTTCGCATTACACCTCTATCATTTTCATGGAACCTAAAAAAAAGGTTGATATATTCTTTGGTGGACTAAAAAACTATCTATAGATGAATCTATCAAATCATGGCTATGATATCTATTAAGAGATTGTAAAATTTTATATAAATTTCAGAATGGATTTTGGTGAGATGTTGTGTTATCAATAAATGAGTGAAATTAATTAATATTCGAAACCAAAAAAAGGAAGGAAAATTGATAATAGAGGAGGGGGGATGAAAGTGTAACATCCCACTTGCAAAAAATGTGGGATGAATAACCTGGTGAACTGCTTGTTCGGGAGTAGAAGATGATACATGTATAGAAGAGTTTACAATATTTCTCATAAATATCATAGTGAGGTTATTCCTCAATATTTCTTCACTATTTAAGAAAGGGATACTCGTTTATTCCCATCTAGAAGTAATGTTCTCAAAGTGTGGATATATTTTAAATTATTCCAATCACTACCCAAATTTAGATATAGTTGTGGGGAATCACCATCAATATCAGCATGTTCCAATGGAGACAATTGTTATTTTTATATCATAAAAGATGAATTTGAATCACTAAATAATATTGTGTTAGGTAATTTAATTTTTCTCTCGATGATATAATGTACTTTGTCTGATTCATGTTCTATGAATTCCATTATTTATTTATGTTTACAAAGAAAATAAAATCAATCACTAAAATTCAAGAAGTACAGTTATTAGTGAAAACCCTACAAGGAATATCTAAGATTCAATAATATATAGAAACACCTGTATTTTAAATGTTGAGATTAATATCATTGCAAATTTAGTAGTAATTCCCTTTCTAGAACTCAACAAAATACTAGGGATGGACTGGCTCTCAAAGTATAATAATATGATAAACAACATAATAAAGGAAATCTCAGTAGTCTTGAATGGAAAACCTATAGTTTATATCCAATGAAGGATATCAAAACCTATGATTTTTATTGTATCACCTACCATATCCTTCAATATATAAATGATCAGTGAATATGGAGAATAAAATTTATGTAAATGAATATAAAACACCCCCATCATTCTAGAATATGTTGACGTATTTCTTGATGAGCACCTGGACCTCCCCCATAAAGAGATGTAGAGTTCCCCATTGAGCTAATGCCTACTTCCAAGATAATTTCCTGGACAACATATAGAATGGAACATGTAGAGTTGAATGAATTAAAGAAACAAATCCAAGATGTTTTGGAGAAGGGGTTTATCTAACCGTATGTGTCTCCTTGGGGAGAACATATTCTAGTTTTGATTAATAGGGATGGATGAATGCAGTAATGCATTGATTATATAGAACTTTACTGGATACTGGTGAATAAAAAAGTACCATATTCATAGTATTAATGGTTTATTTGAAAATATTTACGGGGTACAATTATTATCCATTATTTTTTGACCTCTAGATATCATTAATTGATGTTGGAGAAATAATATATTACAAATACCACCATCTCATCTAGATATAGGGAATATGAGTTTGTTTTTATTCATTATGGCTTTACCAATTCTCATGATATATTTATGGATTTGATGAATTGAGTCTTTAAGTACGGACTTAAAATTTTATTGGATAGATTTATTGATTATATTCTGATATATTCCAATACTCACGAGGAGCGTTAAGGTCATCAATTTTTTATATTGCTAACCCTGAGGAGGGAAATGATATTTGGAAGTACTTATAATTTCAATTTTCGTTACAATAAGATTCTTTCTTGGGGAATTTTGTAACCAATAAAGGAATCTCATTTGAAATAAATAATAAATTGGGTGTGGGGGAGTGGCCTTATCCTATAACAATAACAATTTTTTTAGTTTCCAATGTTTATCAGAATATTATAGTAGATTTTTTTAAAAAAATCATTAATTTCTAATCCATTTACCTTGATAACTTGAAAAGGGACTATGTTCAGTTGAGAAAAAAGTTTGAACCAAGTTTAAAGAGTTTAATAAGAGATTTTTTGCTGCAGCTGTGTTAACTCCACCCTCTATCAGAGAAAGATTCATTATTTTTAGAGTTGAATCACTAAAAGGGCTTGGGTGATTCCTCATGAAAAAATACATAGTGATTGGTTATGCATATTGATAGTTGAAGACTAATTAGAATAATTATTGTATACATGACCTATATCATGGTGATGATGTTTTTAGTCTGAATATATGAAGTTACTATTATTATGGGGGAAATTGACATATATAAACCGACCAATAATTTTTGAATTATATTTTCACAGAAACATAATTTAACATGAGACAGAAGAAATAGTTAAAAAAAATTAATAAATAAGCTCTTTGAATTAATTATCATCCCGGTAGAGAAAAAATTTTGAGTGATGTATTAAGTGGGAATGAACTCGTTGTTCAAGAAATGATGAGGATTCATGAATATCCTTTGATAAAATAACTAGTGAAACTCGACATGATAATGGTTAGGGAACAGACATCAAAAAATATATCCCAAAATATTTTTTAACCATCATTATTAGAGAATATCACGAGTTCTCAAAGAGAATATCATATCATAAAAAATAATATAGAGGATGCTAAGAATGGGAAGCTTCGTGACTTAAATATTTATTAATAAGGTGTACTGAAATTTCATACAAGGTTGTTTATTCTATCTATTCTATAAATAGATAGGGAGATTATGGATGATGCTAATATATATACATTCTTTATACATCCTTGAAGAACTGAAATGTATAGGGACCAGCATGATCATTAATGGTAGGATAACATGAAAAGGTTGATTGGTGATTATACTATAACATTCCTAGTGTGTCAATAAGTGAAGGATGTGCAATAACATCCTAAAGGGTTATTACAACCATTACCCATACTAACATGAATTTTGGTCAATATCTCTATGGAAATTTTCACTAGTCTCCCAAAAAATCCAAAGGAAACAATGTGATATGGGTTATAGTGTACTATCTCACTAAGACCACACATTTTTCTTCTAATTGGGAAGAGGTGTATCTCAATCTACTAGAATAGATTTATGTAAAGGATGTGGTTTTGTTTCATGGATTTATATTTTCTATCATATAGGATCACGGTCCAAGGATGACATCAAAATTCGGGAGATTTCATCAACTTTCTCTGAGTACCAAATTTAATGTCAGTATGGCATATCACCCCCAAACTGATAGCTAATATGAGTGGAATATTCAAAACACATGGAAATGATAAGAATATTATCAGTTTAATTTAATGGATGATGGGATCAATACCTCAAAGAAGTTGGGGTCTCACGTAAGAACTGCTACCATTTGTGTAATCAAATGACACCTTGTTAAGCTCTATAACTGTTGATATTTAGAACACAAACATGTTTGGATGAATTTTTTGAGATAAATCTTTTTGGGAATGAACTTTTGAGAGAGATGATGGAAAGCGTTAATTATATACAATAACACATTAATGAATCTCTGAGTCAATTGAAGTGTTATGTCGACAACTGACGAAGGCAAATGGAGTTTGGTGTTGGTGACAAAGTTCTTCTTTAAATTTCACCATGGAAGAGACTCATAGTGTTTTAAACGAAATGGAATCTTATCTCCAGGTACATTGGCCCCAATCAAAACCTTGATTATATAGGATAAGTATCCTATCGACTTCATTCCTCTAAATCTAGCTCATGTTAAAGATATATTCCATGTATCTCAATTGAGGAAGTACATACCTGATCTTTCATAAGTACAAAATCATGTGTTGGTACAACAAGAAAGTGACATCTCTTTTGATGATACGTAGGAAGAGATATGGGACTATAGATAAAAAAATTTATGAAATAAGACTACCCACCATGTCAAGGTGTTGTAGAGCAACCAAATATATGAACAAGATATGTGGGAACCATAGTATAAAATGAGAAATAAGTACCCGCAACGTTTCTCAACTGAGAGAACAAGTGGAAATTTCACGGATTAAAATTTTATGGGGGTTAGAATGTAATAATACAAACATTTTGAATGTTATTTATTTCTTGAAATTTCGTGTTATATTTTTCAAAACAAACCCATTATTTTATAAAGTGAATATAATGGAAAATGCGTTCATATGGATTTAACCTTTCTTTGATTGTGGATAAATTATGAATGTAGGGAACTACATTCATGATTATTATTATAATGTTATCATTAGTGTATTTAAGTAAATTTTTGATAAAGGACAACTATTACAGAGATGAGGAACGATGGACTCAACCAGTAGAGTCATTCTATGGGAAGACTATTTATCAGAACATGGGAGGGAGGTATCATCATTAGGATTCACTCTTTACTAAGCCCAAGCTAGGATTCTGTTAGACGGAGAAAAAGGGAGTGATGGCAAGAGGGGGGGTGAATTGCCTTTTAAAAAATGATTAACAATTTAAAATCAAAGTTGAAATCAAAGTATGTGCAGCGGAAATAAAGGAGGCAAGACACAAAATTGATAACGGAGTTCGGCCAAAAACCCGGCCTACGTCTCTGCTCCCAACTAAACCGTTGAGAGATTCCTACCGCTTGCTTTTCAATGGTTTTAGCAAGAAACCCACTAGGCTTTGAGGTAGCACTAGGACCTATTACAGCTTGCTTTTGATGGTTGAGCTAGAACCCACTTGCTTTTAATGGTTTAGCAAGAACCCACTATCCTTCTTACAGGTGAAGGATAGCTCACCTATGTCTCAAGCTATTTAAAGGAAAGCTTGACAACCTTTTCACACCTTAATGGTGATGTGAAACCCAAAAGAAAGAGGGGATGAGAAATAGAGTGGTTTGTAGACACAAACCCAAATTAAACTCAAAATAGATAAATAAGAAAAACTGTATTTAAGGAAGTCTTGGGTGCCTTTGATTGATTGGATATTTTGAAGGCCGCTTCAAAGATTCTTTGAAGGAGCTCCTTGGATGTGGAAGTTGTTGGAGCAAGGTGGGTTCCTTGAAGGAAGTCCGCCGGAGGTTGGCCAATTGATACAAAATATGTCCGTTGGCTTCGTATATTATCCAGATTGGTGTCCGGGGCTTCCTTGGCCTTTATTTATAGGCATGGAACCTATTGGGGGCCTTCGGAGCCGTTGGAGAGGTCTTCGGAGCCGTTGGAGGCCAAAAGAGGGTTGACTGGTCAAAGCCAACGGCTAGTTTGACTGGGCTACCGGCTGGCCGGTACAGCTCCACCGGCTGGCCGGTGCCTTGGCAGAGGAGAAGAAATTTGGTCGAGGCTCTACCGGCTGACCGGTGGAGGAGCCACCGGCTGGCCGGTGGGGAGACAGTAGCTGCCACTGTTTGACTGGATGCCACCGGCTGGCCGGTGGTCAAGCCACCGGCTAACCGGTGCTATCACACCGGTTGGCCGGTGGACTGAATTTCAGTCCACGTGATGTGCTTCATGGCCCATTTCCTTGGCAATCTTTTGCCTATAAAACAAAAACACTTAAAACAATGTTAGAAAAATAATAAGGTGATTGTGATCATGCAAATCAAACAACGAGGGGAACGAGAGGTACAACAATCTCCCCCTATTTTGATGATCATAATCACCAAAACAATCAATATAAAAAATGAAATGAAAAGCATGTTTTAAAGGATTTCTCCCCCAATCAACCAAGAATTTCTCCCCCTTTGTGATTATCAAAATAGAACGGGGCATAAAACTTGATTGAGGGAAAACGTTGAAAATCAAGATCAATTGGAATTTTTGAAAATTGAATTGAAAAATTTGAATAACAGTTTGAATTGAAGGTTTTGAATAAAATTTTGAAATGAGAATTTGAAATTGAAGAAATTTGAAATGAAAGTTTGAATTGAAAGTTTAAATTAAAAAATGAATTGAAAGTTTTGAAATTGAAAGATTGAATAACAATTTGAATTGAAAGTTTGAAAACAAACAAAGAAACTTTCTCCCCCTAAATAAAACAAAAAATCATCGGGGAAAGGGTTTTGGAACCGAAACTAATTTTGGCCCGGAGAGACTCGCCAAAAGGGATTTTTCAATCCAAATTTGTTTCATGGCGGGTCTTCTCCTATAAAATTCGTCCGAAAAGTAAATGGTTTTGGGGCGGCCATACCGGGCATTTTTGCAATTGCACTCATAGATTAAGTGCCCGGGTTTTTTGCAATAGTTGCAAAATTTAAAACTAGAGCTCCACCTTACAAAAACAGTTGGAGCATGGGAGGAGGAAGCTACATTGGTATATCCTAGCCCTTGGGTGGTTCTTGAAATTCGTTGGGAACCAAGAAATTTTGAAAGATTTTGTTCCCCTTGGGTGAATTTGGCTAGGGATTCTCTAAGGTCCTTGATGATTGATTCCAAAGAATCATCATTTGGGAAATTTTGGATTTTTAGGGAGAGTTCCTCCTTCTCTTTGAGAAGTTGTTCTTTTTCGGAGGAGAGTTTTTTGAAAGACTTTTTTAAAGCAACAAATTTTGACGATAAAGCATGAAAACCTTTTTCTAGTTGGTCTCTAGCGTGTGAGAGTTCTTCATAAGATAGATGATTAAATGAATTAGAAGAACTAGAGGAGGAAGAGGAAGAAGAGTCTACCTCATGTTTTGCCATTAGGCATTTGTTAGGGGTCCATTTAGACTCATCGGGAGAAGAGAGCGTAAAACCATGCATAACAATTCTAAAAATAGGATAGCTAATGCTTTTAAGAAAAGTTGACATGCGGGTTTTCCAAAAAGTATAATCGGCTCCATCAAACAATGGAGCACGATCCAAAGAATGTCCTTCGGGGGATTGAGAGGAAGAAGCGGTAGAAGCCATCAAAAAAAATCTTGAATTTGAAACCGGTTAGGGTATTACTCAAATTTTGCCTCTGATACCAATTGTTAGACGGAGAAAAAGGGAGTGATGGCAAGAGGGGGGGTGAATTGCCTTTTAAAAAATGATTAACAATTTAAAATCAAAGTTGAAATCAAAGTATGTGCAGCGGAAATAAAAGAGGCAAGACACAAAATTGATAACGGAGTTCGGCCAAAAACCCAGCCTACGTCTCCGCTCCCAACTAAACCGTTGAGAGATTCCTACCGCTTGCTTTTCAATGGTTTTAGCAAGAAACCCACTAGGCTTTGAGGTAGCACTAGGACCTATTACAGCTTGCTTTTGATGGTTGAGCAAGAACCCACTTGCTTTTAATGGTTTAGCAAGAACCCACTATCCTTCTTACAGGTGAAGGATAGCTCACCTATGTCTCAAGCTATTTAAAGGAAAGCTTGACAACCTTTTCACACCTTAATGGTGATGTGAAACCCAAAAGAAAGAGGGGATGAGAAATAGAGTGGTTTGTAGACACAAACCCAAATTAAGCTCAAAATAGATAAACAAGAAAAACCGTATTTAAGGAAGTCTTGGGCGCCTTTGATTGATTGGAGATGTTGAAGGCCGCTTCCAAGCTTCTTTGAAGGAGCTCCTTGGATGTGGAAGTTGTTGGAGCAAGGTGGGTTCCTTTAAGGAAGTCCGCCGGAGGTTGGCCAATTGATACAAAATATGTCCGTTGGCTTCGTATATTATCCGGATTGGTGTCCGGGGCTTCCATGGCCTTTATTTATAGGCATGGAACCCATTGGGGGCCTTCGGAGCCGTTGGAGAGGTCTTCGGAGCCGTTGGAGGCCAAAAGAGGGTTGAATGGTCAAAGCCAACGGCTAGTTTGACTGGGCTACCGGCTGGCCGGTACAGCTCCACCGGCTAGCCGGTGCCTTGGCAGAGGAGAAGAAATTTGGTCCAGGCTCTACCGGCTGACCGGTGGAGGAGCCACCGGCTGGCCGGTGGGGAGACAGTAGCTGCCACTGTTTGACTGGATGCCACCGGCTGGCCGGTGGTCAAGCCACCGGCTGACCGGTGGAGCCTGGCAGTGGGCAATGCCTCTGCCAGGTCCACCGGCTGGCCGGTGCTATCACACCGGTTGGCCTGTGGACTGAATTTCAGTCCACGTGATGTGCTTCATGGCCCATTTCCTTGGCAATCTTTTGCCTATAAAACAAAAACACTTAAAACAATGTTAGAAAAATAATAAGGTGATTGTGATCATGAAAATCAAACAACGAGGGGAACGAGAGGTACAACAGATTCATCAGGTGAATCTTGAAATAAATCTCGTTTATAAGAAGTTCATGTTAGTGGAAATTACCCCTTGGGCGATGATAGTTGAGCCCCCCATTATTATATCACCATATCACAACTTACCCATAGGTATTATGTGGGTGATATAATAAGTTGTGTTTTTTGACCTTAGTTACTTTTAGAATAATCATATTTTATAAATAAAATTGTTAATCAATAAATTCCCTTTTGAGAATAGTTTTTATTAAATGATAACGAATTTGATAAATTGATTTTGAGGATATTAATTTAACTTTTAAAAAATACATATAATTATTTTAATATACTTTTTATATTAAATAATTTTTATTTTAATGAAATATTATGATTAAAATCATTATATTTAAATATAAATTATAAAATAATTTCATTTTTTCAAGTGTCATAAATTTCACTATACATTTCTAGCTACTATTATTTTTAATAAATAATTATTTTTATATTTAAATATTAATTTTTTCATAGTTACATAATTATTATGATAAAATAAATATAATTTTGGAAATCAGATTGTCAAAATTACCTTAGTGTGATTTTATGAAAATTTTCTAAAATAATTTATTTTTTCATAAACAGTAAAAATATTGTTTGGTCTTTTTGGTAAGTCTAATGACTTCATAATTATTTAATGATAATGTAATAAGTAATATAAATTGTTTGAAGAAACATTTAGAAAAATATAACATAATTGGTGTCCCAAGTGTACAAAACCATGGGAAACTACCAGGGTCAGGTCCATGGTTTTTTATTTACCACTACCTATTTCTCCAAGAAAATTAACAAACATGGCCTCCTATTTTGAAAAATAAACCCACCCATTAATCCATTTAATTTCACTCCAAATTATTCTTCAACATGAGTCAAATAAATTTACCTCCCACGTATTCCTCAATACCATATGTTCCCAATCCTCTTGTTTTAGGACAAACACTTCAAGGTAAGGGATATATCAACTTATATTTTCTTTTTAGGTACCATTTTTTTGTGGTATGTATTGCAAATTTTCAAAATAGTATTTTTTACCATGTTATTATATCCCATTATTCTATTTATTAAATTTTATAAATTTTAGACCCTTGTCATTTATCATTTTAATATTTTCTAAAACCATGTTTAATACAAATTATACTGCTAAATTTTCTTCTCAATGTTTATAAATTTTTCATAATAAAAACAATTATTTTCTATTGTGTATACCCATAACAATTTATTTATAGGGGTATTAACCTAGACGTAAAAATGATCTATTTTAGTCAAGTATTAACCTAAATTAATACAACCTTCATTTCTGGTGGATTAATAATGAAATAATGATGTTATTTGTATTCACTTTTATGAAATTCCATGATTTAGATATGAAGCACTTTTATTTTACTCTCCATGTGTTATTTATGAGTGGTTTTATTATAATATATATTGATCAAATGAATTAATAAATTTTTAGGGTGTACCTTGATAGTGCTCCAATTTAATGGGTAATGAATTTAATTTATAGAGATTCCATGTTTTATGATACCTTGGTGAATAATCATGGAAATTTTTAAGAAAGGTCAATGTCAAACCTATGTGATATGCTTGTGAATGCATCATTTATATGATTTTACACATTTATATGTTTTTAATAAAGTTATTTTTATATTTATAGGTCCCTTTTTTGTTTTTTATACCTTTATGATATTCCTTGGGTTCTTACTAGTATATATAAAGACCACATGAAAACTATTTCTCTTGTTTTCTCTTACTAGGACTTATTCTCACCCATTAATTTGATGTATGTCCCCAGGTTTTGAGATGATTACAATATACCTATGATGATCCTAGAATGAGATTTTTCTATTTTTATAATAATTCTTTTTTCATATATTATGTACAATGATTCCAAGAAAGAAAACCTTAAAAGATCCACTATTTTCGACAATGTATTAAGAATTTTACAAACTAAAAAAGAGGGATGACATACATACATGTGGGAGTGTTTGAATGTAATTAAATATATATAGTTAGTGTTTTTATTAATTTCTATAATATTTGATGTTGTGAATATTCATTATACTAGATATCCATGTTAATTCAAGAAGTAAACCATGGTAACCGTTTTTAGATAATAAACTGAACAACTATAAACATATCAATTATATGAATATAAATGTTTCTAGTCATGAATGATGAATTTAAATGGATTTATTATTTTGTATTCATTGGGATTAAACAAACAATATATTTCTAGTCTAATAGATCTCATTTTATATAAAATATGAGGTAATTATATAATTGTGTTGTGCAATACACCTTGGTGATCAACTACTTCTTTTTAATGGACTTCACTCGGTTGATACATTATTAATACATAGAACTCTGCATCCTCAAAAATAAGACACTTATTTTTTAAACTATTTTATTTCACTATTATTTATTTTTATTATTATGTGTTAAAACTTTTATTATTTTATATTAAACATAATGTTTAATAGTTTGGTTTTAGTACCACACACTAAAGGTATGTGTCGGTAGTGACTAATCATGAGAAACAAATTTTGGTTATGCCTATGGGGTGTAAAGTGGAATTTTTAAATGGGTTATGGATTAATATATATATATATATCATATATTCTATATATTTTTCAGAATATTTATTTCTCCTTCTAAAATGATTGAAAATGAGGGTAGGATATATTTGTTCTAAGATAATATTAATTTAGTTTTTTTCATATTATTTATATTAACATTATATTAGTTATTAACATTGATAGTAATTCATTAATATTATTCAAATAGTTCAATCCATCTTCTTCTTGATAGTTTTACCAACCTCACACTAGGACCTAAAAATTGGGGTTAGATCATGACCCTTAGGTTTGGTATGTAAATATTTACCTTTGTCAATTAAATATAATATTTACCGTCAATGGAAATATATATATTTTGAAATGGAATAAAAAAATTGAAATTATTATTTGACTCTTTAGTTACCTACTTCCATTTATGGTTTGAACTATACATATTTGTAGTCACACATGGGGGCATTTTTAACAACATATAAATTATTATTGAACCATCATCATGAAATAATATAAAAATCATGATGTTTATCATAAAATTAAAAATTATCATTAATATGTTAGATATTTTTTGCATTTCATAATAATGCATATTTTATATCTTTCAATTAATTTAAATTTATAAAATCTCATATATGCATTTAAAGCAACGAATGAGATAAAGAACATTTTTTAACTTACACATATACCTTTAAATAACATTATAATAAAATGATTGTCATGTTAAGAGTTATGTTTAAATATCCTGATATGGGAATAAATAAATAGTTATTCCAATCTTCCATAGAATTAAATGTATTAGGAATAAAATGTGTATCATAAGAGAGATTTTGGATGTATCAATTTTGGTTGAAAGTGTTTTAAGATATTTCGTAAAAAATTTAATAAAAAAGTTATAACTGTAGAAAGAAATTGTTTCAAGAAATATACATTAGATGAGCTATTTGGGTCCTTATAACAAATACTAGTTGTTAATGAAAAATATTTCTCATAGAGAAAATATGAGAAATAAAGGAATTTATTTTAAATAAAAATTTACTACTTACTCTTTTGACTTTAAAAATTTTCCATTTAAAACAAATGGGGATAATCATATAAAAAAGGAGGGTTACAGAAAGAAGAATCATTCAAACTTAAGATTAAAAAATGATTATCCTAAACATAGGTACAAGGAGGATATCAACTATATTCACATTTCTAATGATAATTATGATGTTATTTTTATGGTTAAGAAATAGAGTTTTCATCATGCCTAATTTCCCCAAACTAAATAATAATAATAATAGTATAAATTATTACTAAAAAGTTAAAATGGTGTGAGGTTTGGTTAGAGATAAAATCTAAACTCATAATCTTGTAATGAATCTCATTATAAAAATTAAACAATAGAATCATGTTTAATGGAATCATCAAAACATTGGTGATTTAGATTTTGTTTTATTTTCTGAATATGATTGAAATCCCATAAATGATGAGTTTTTTGGGGATAAATATAGAATAAATCATATTGATATGATGATTTATAGGTTCTTCAAATATACTTTGTAAAAATAGATATAATTCTTGATAAAAAATTAATATTTAAGAAATACATATCCAAGATAAAATAATAAATCTTCTTCTTACACAAAAAGTGTTAAAATTTAAAATATTAAACATTATTATTACCAATAAAAATGTCTTATTCCTTAATAAATTAAATTATATTTTTTTCTAGAATAAAATTATTATAATTAAAAATATATAAAAATTGTAAAACTTAGATAAGTATACTTTAATGAAAGGTTGAAAAATTTATCATAAAATTATAAGTCTTTATAAAATAGACTAAAATTAAACTACAATGGGATATAATATCATCTCAGTCAAAATTTATAAGGCCTTTTTTGTAGATGGTTTATATAGAAATTTTAAATGTTTTGCAAACATTTTATTTTAAATATTGGGATATAATAAAAATAAATTATAATAAATGCTTCCATGTTCTCTTGGGAAACAACTCTTTTATCTATAAATCACATTATACTTTTGTTTAGGTGAAATTATTTTTAAATGTAATATGGGTTATGAAGAAAATCCATACTAATCCCATAGGGAACAAAATATTATTGTTAATAATGTATTCTGAAATAAAATATTTTTGGATGTGTGTATTGGATGTATGAAAAATGAAATGTTTTATATGAAAAGTGGATGTTAATGGCATATGACTTGGGATATCTCTAATTTTATATTTTTTTTATAAGTAACATAGTGGTGGTGTTTTATTTGGTGATTATTCCTAGGGTAATGTAAAAGGGTATAAGATGATTGTAATTTCATATTATATTATAATTTTAATGGTTATTTTAATTTAAGGTTTAAATCATAATCTAATAATTATTACACAACCTTGTGTAATGTGATATATGAGAATAATAAGTGTTTTTTAAAATAATTCTATCCAACTATATGTAAATATAAAATAGAAAATTTACCCAATTAATATTTTTGAGTTAAATATTAATATTTTTTAATGTTTGATTTTGGTATAATATGATTTTTTTTGGAACAATTTATTAGGTAATATATATTTCAGGTCACATCAAATGCTCTCCAAAAATTAAAATCTACTAGATCGGCCATTATTAAATCTAGGAAAAACCTATGTGTAAGAATCTATAATGAATGGAATGTAACCCTTTAAATCATTTTAATTTGTTCATTAGGAAAGAACTTATTGAAAAACAAGAAATTTACATTTATTTATTTTTGGAATATGAATAACTACTAGTTTTGGATATATGATAATAATTATTATTTCACAATAAAATTATAATAGAATGGTATTATTTAATGTAAAAATTTAAATGTATACGTAATATATACGATAATACTAAATTAATATTTATTCTAAAAATATTTCCATGTAGAAGATGTAATCTCAACATTACATGTTTCTAATATAATTATAAATATAATTTTTAATTAAAATACCATATATAATATGGCATGGTAAAATCCTAAAAATAGATAATTTAATGTTTTTGGTGATAAATATTTTGTTGTTAATTTAAACAAATAATTTAAAATAAAATGTTTCGAAATATAAT
Organism: Viscum album; assembly: GCA_963277665.1. Taxonomy (NCBI): domain Eukaryota; kingdom Viridiplantae; phylum Streptophyta; class Magnoliopsida; order Santalales; family Viscaceae; genus Viscum; species Viscum album. Next base: position 1,217,984,050 of record OY728131.1, on the reverse strand, counting down.
GAAAATATTTTTCTAGGAAATTGTAATTGTCAAAAGTAATATAGTGTTTACAAAAATATAAATTATTTGATTAATTCTCAATTCATTTAAAATTTTCTAAAAATAATTTCAATTAAATTAATTATTATTATAACCCCGTTTTATTAGATATTTTCAATTTTAAAATTGAAAAATCATAATAATTAGAAGTGTATTGTTCAAATGATCGAGAGAGTCACTTTCTAAAAAATAATTTAAAATTACTTTTAGAACATTGGGTTTTCTATATGGACTTGACATTACACAATCATGATTTTTATGTCTAGAATTAATACTTTAATATTTTAGGATATTTTTTGATAAGGGTCTTAATAATTATGTCATAACTCTTACATCACAATCCCATATGTTACAAGTTGGACACTTCGACTAAGTTCCCTTCGGTTCCACAATTCGAAAATTTTGGTATAAATATTTTGTTTTTTATTCACCGTATATATTCAAAATCTTCATCATAACCTTTTACATATCCCTACTGACCCTTAGAACCCATATAAAAACATTTTAAAACATTGTATGAGCACAAAATATCTTAAATAGGCATATAAAATGAAATAATGAAAACAATTATTCCTTGAATATATCTAAAAAATTTACTTTTTGAAAATAAATTTTTTTCCTAATATGGTCCTTTTTATACTTAATAAATAAAATTAATTTTCTAATGATTTTAATAATATTTTTAATAATAATTCATAATTTAAATGTAAAACTCATAATGTATAATTTTGAGTATGGAAAATGAGATGATTTTAATAAATATATTTTTTATTTAACACCAAAGAAGTAGAATATAGTTTTCATTAGTTATTATCTCAATATATATCCTTGTGAAATAATAATATTTCTATAAAAATTTATCATAGAAAAAATAAATATTATTTTTAAGTTGGTGTATCATTTTCGTATCACTCTTAAATTAACTCTTACATGTGGGATTAACCAATAATGATTACTTCCAATATAATTATGACAAAATGCATTGAAGAGAAATAATTGACTCATTAATTATTAGATTATAATAAATCAAACAATAGTTCACTAATAAGTGAACAACAGATCCATGGTGTAAGAACTAAAATATTCTTTTCAGGTATGTTTTTTTACTAGTTTTTTTGAGAAATATACGAGTTTCTTGAAATTGGAGAAGTGCATTCTGTGTAATTTTATGTATATGCTGTGTACCTGGTTTCCACTAGTGATTTTGTGTTGGATGTGTTATAGCTGAGAACATGGTCGTGTGTTGTGACCTAGATACCGCCTAATGAGGTGGCCCGAAAAGGAAAGTACACAGCATGTACTTTTAAAATTCACACTGTGTAATTTTTTTCATCCAACAGACCAGGGTCATGTCTGATGGACATACCCATCTTCTTCTTTTCGCATCTTGTATGAGATTATCTGTATGACTGTGAATCTTTTCTTAGCCCTCGACTCGTCTTCCATTCTCTGATTCGACTGGCGTCGATTGCATTGGGATTATATCGGTGATTTCTCCATTCTTCTTGAACAACATCTCCGGATTTCTCATCTCCCATGAGTTATTCTTGTTTGATCATTTGTAATGTTTTTTTAGATCTAAAGAATTCTACGGAATTCCAAACCCTGAATTTTACATATATCTATATCTCGATGTCGGTGTAGGTGGTTTGTGCCTTTCTGTAGATAGCCATTGAATTTTATGTGCAAAAGTGCCCAATTCCCAAGAATGGGGTAATGCTTGTTATGGTTATTTCATTGTTTTTTCTTCTATGCCTTATTTATTTGGATAGAGGTTGTTTCTTTATGAATAGGGTAAATTTTCCCAGGCTATGGAGGTTTTTCCCATGTTTTCATTTTTTGAATGTTTGGTCCATCATGCATCTTTTTCTACATTTCTTTCCAAGCCTAGTATTGTTAGGATAGAGTGGCTATTATCTGGCATGCTATAATATGTTGTAGATTGTTTATCTAAGTAGTTATTTTTATTTAATTTGGATGACATGTATCGTTTGTGCATGACTGACTTACAGAGGGTCATGAGAGCCTGGTGTAGTAGACCATAGAGAGAATGGACGTTGAAGGATTCTCCAGAGTGTCTATTTACAGTTACTTTGTGAGACCATAGGGGGTGGAATTTGTGTACCCTCAGAGTGTCTATAGTTTACTCAATACGAGCCATAGGGGGGATTGGACGTTGAGTGCTTCCTCAGAGTGTCTGTTATTTACCAATATGAGACCACAAGGGGAAATTGACGGTGAGTTCTTTCTCAGGGTGTCTTTGCTAAAGCTGAACAAGAGGGGTCAGACTATGTGTACTTACCATAGGTTTTCTTGTGTTTATTTGGATAAACGAGAGGGGTTATACTGTGAGTACTTATTATAGGGTTACCTACTTCCGATTAGCTACTAAGTTGATATATGAAAATTAATGAAATTGATTTTTAATATAGTTACTATGTGTACTTCCTTGATTACTACATCATTTTGTTTATTGCCTACCATATATATTCAAAAACCATTAGGCACAGTTGTTTTGGTGGTTTCCTACATGGATTAGTCTCACACCTTTTTTGGGTCATGTTTTTTGGTGCAAACAGATTATATTTTATAGGTATAGATAAGGGAAAACACCCTTCTACTTCAAGTACGTGATTGTTATGGAGTTGGGGAGCATGGGACCAAGCTGAGGCTTACGATGTTGTAGAGCTGTTTACTACTTTTCATTTATACTTTGGTTTAGTACTATATTACAGCATTGTGATTTTTTGGGTTGCTTTCCTAGATATAAGTGTCATGAATTATTTACATATGTGACCTCCAACTATTTATTACTTCCACTATTTAATTTTGGTATGGTATTATTAATTCTTCCACTATTGATTTATTTTTTACTTCCACTGTGTTACTCTACCATTGAGGGAATAGTTTCCCCACTATCAAAACAATGTCCCTCACTACTAGTCAGTAACATCTAGCGTTCGAGGAAATTCTCTTGAGGCCATGTGACGAACCAGGTACGAGGTGCCTCTAGGCGTCTTCCGAAAAAAGGACCTTACAAAGTGGTATCAAGGGATTATTTTCTTCATGAAATACTTTTTGGAGCCTATATATAGGAAGAGAAAAGAAATAGGTACTTGTTAATAAGTTGTTCCCGGGTGTATCTAACCCATGTACATGGAAAAGCCAGTTTACCTCGTTATAGAAATTTTTTGATTTTTCAATTTTTACAGTTGATTTGATTTCACCATTGGGTGATTCAAATGTTTCTTGATATTATTGTTGATATTATTGAGGTTCTATTTGTTTGTATCCTGATAAGATGTGTTCATTCCATCTCATGCATCATATAACCACTTGTTAGAAATCACATGTCATGCATTCTTGACATGCCATTTAGAGCGCATTAGTGATTGCATGTTATTGTGATAGATATTTTGTAAGATATTCATGATGTTGTGATAGATGCATTGATTGAATATGTGATTTTTTTTAAAAGGTATTGGTTTGTGTAAGGTTTTGTTTTAATGAACGTACAACATTGGTTCTTGTGGTTTTATGGGCCCTCATGGATCAGAAATTGGTGGATCATTGTATTGTTATTCGTTGTGTATAACATGTATAAGATGCCAAGTTTTCATTCTCAGGGAGTATGGGTCCTCACATATCAGAATTTGGAACTTTATTGTTCTTTTTAGTGTTTTATGGGTTCGAGAGTAGTTTATGAGGAATAATTTCAGGAAAAACTTAGAATATAGGGTGTGTAATGATAAATACATGCAATGTGTCCTTCTGTTCGAGAAGGAACTATTTTTTAGTACATGTCTTATACTATATGTACATTCCATGTTTTCTCTAATCGTGTCACTACCTATGTGGGTAGAGACACGAGGTTTGGAAATATTTTGTGAACATGTCATATATCGTTGAACACTCCATGTTTTGTAGACAATGTGTCCACCTGTGTGACTAACAACACAAAGGGATAAAACTTAATTTATACATGTCGTGTCAACCTTGAACATGTTGTGTAGTATAACCCTTTTATCCAACCATGTAACGAACAACATGGGGTAGTGGAATCCTTATAGTACACGCTGTTTCCATCTGGAACACACCTTGTAGAGTGAACCGTGTAACTGACCATATGAAGAACAACCTGAGTGGGTGATGTTTCTCTAATACATGTCGTGTCTTGAAATAACACACCATGTAGTCTTGTATTAGGAAAACTATGTGGCTTAGCTTTGTAGAAGAACTCAGTATGGGGAAGAAGATTTAAGTACACACTGTGTGGTAGGACAACACGTCGTGTGTATGGGGTGTTACATGTCCTGGTTTGACAAACGTACACGCCCACATGGAGGCCTGAGGGAACACGCCATGTAGTAGATATACATGTCGTGTACCTATGATTTCAATAACATGAATGCTTACTTTCTCTTGTTCCCTTCATACACGTCTATGTTTTAGTCCGTGTTAATCATGATATGTGGTGTGTGCCTGACCATATAGAGTCAGGCCACTAATATTTCATCTGATTGTCTTCCAGTTACATGGAAGTGATCAGACACTTGATATGGCTGATTTGGGACTACCAAAGGATCCTCCAATTATGCCAATCTTGGCACCAGCCGTCATTCTGGACATAGGTGATTACACACTGTTCTGAGAAGGCTTTATGAGGTTCATGCAGACCATCCGAGGAGTACTACATTATACCTCTTATAATCAAGAGTTGATGCATGTTTTCCAGCAGTAACATCCTTCCACCTTCACAAGGTAAGGAGGATCTTGGGCTGTAAATCATGATTAGAAGCCCTGATTTCTATCTTCGAGCATCTGAAGATGCCTCCATAGAGAAGGGTGAAGCTTGTAACATATATGAATCAGGACTCCACTAAGAGATGGTGGGATGTGATCTCACAGGCAAGATGCCAACAAGTTATGGCATGGTTTGATTTTCAGTATACCTTTTATGGATACTTCTTCTCAAATACTTTGAGGGACGATCGAGCATGAGAGTTCTTGAGTCTGTAGCATGGTACTCTTTCTATTATAGAGTATTCTTCTCACTTCATAGAGTGGAAGTGCTTCACGCCTATTCCAGGAGATCATGAGTTTTTTCTGGTAAGGAATATTGAAGGTGGTCTCAAGCACGATATCCAATCTCTGGTGAAAATCATTAGGTTGACTTCCATCCCTTCTATAGTCAACCATGTGCAAATAACATAGTGAAATCTTGAGGATTATGGAGTGGTGATCTAGGAAGATTTGAAATCTGTAGTTGATATCCCTTCTAATGATAGCAGGAAGCATCGCAGGGAGTCTATGTGCCGAGATCATAGTATACAAGAGACATCTTCTAGTAGGTAGGTGGTGTGCTACCAGTGCGGGAAGAGTGGGCTTATAAAGACACATTGCCCAAAGGACCTAGTAGAGTGTGATCATGCGGCAAGATGGGTCATCTTCAGTGCTTCTGTCAGATCTTATCCTCAACAAAAGGTGACATGGGTTCTTCTATGACGTTTTATTTAGGTGGAGCATCACCAGTTTCTCATTAGGAAGGGAACTAGAGTTCTTCTAGAAGTTCAGGAAGAGGTGGATGTCGTTATTGTCGTAACCAGTTTCCATGAATTCAACGAAAATAGGTTGGATCATCCCAGAGTGGTCAGGTAGAGTCGTAGGGTCGCGGTGTAGGTTACACTTTTGCAGTAGAGCAGACCCAGCAGGAGAAGGATCCCAGACCCTCTACAGTTCTAGGTACAATCCCATTTCCCTTAGTTTAAGCATCTTCTATATTCGATATGGGGGAATCCCATAGCTTTATATTTGTGGTTGTTGTAGACATCATTGGGCTCTGTATCTTTTCTTCTGCTGATATATTGACACTAGACACACCTTTGTGGACCAGAACGGCTAGTATGTATCAGTGTAAGGAGTTCCCTCTCAAGGTTGGTATGTGTCACATCATATGGGAACTTTATGTCATAGAGATGAAATGATATGATTTCATTCTTGGAATAGACTAGTTAGTTCCCATCAAGGCTATTATCGATTGCTACCGGTGTAGGGTGTGTTTCACATCACCAGAGAGAGAATAATTTCTTAAAAAGGACGAGTGGGATGTACAAGCGAGCAGAGTGGGACCTGAGCATCATGGGTTCCGAGAAGTTACAGGATAGATTGCTAATCTTTATCTGGATAACCAGGGGAATTCACAGATGATCTTTCCTCCACAGGTGGATCGTTTCTAGGAAATATTTCTAGAGGAATTTTTAGGTTGGCCACTAGAGCATGAAATAGTATTTTCTATTTAAATTTTATCATGAGTGGAACTAGTGTCTATTACTCCTTATAGGATGGCTACACCAGAGTTCCAGGAGCGTAAGAAGAATTTGGTGGAGTTGCATGCATAGGGTTTAATCCAATGTAGTACTTCTACATGGGGTTCTCTTATCATGTTTGTGAAGATGGCAGACGGTACCCTCAGACATTATGTGGATTATTGTAAGTTAAACCAGCTTATGGTCAAGAACCAATATCCCTTGCCATGGATTGATTATCTATTTGATCAATTTCATGGAGCTCGGGTGTTCTCGAAGATTTTATTGAGATCTTGTTACCATCAGTCTCACGTTATTCCACCAAATGTACCTCTTACAACCTTGGGATCAGGTATTATCTATATGAGTATGTGGTTTTTCCATTCGGTCTCACGAACGCACCTTTAGCTTTCTTGGCGCTGATAAACCAAGTATTTCATCCATACTTGGATTCTTTAGTGGTAGTCTTCATGGATGATATTTTGGAGAACTCTCGCACTTGACACGACCAGGCTACCCATCATGAAATAATTTTCAGTACACTGAGAGAGCATCAGTTATATGTTAATCTCTAAAAATGACTCTTTTGGATAGACCCAATTCACTTCTTGGGTCATGTTATCATAGATACAAGATTATCAATAGACCTAGAGAAAGTAAGAGCAGTAGCTTTCTTAGAAAAGACAAAGAACATATTTGAGGTAAGAAGTTTTCTAAAGTCAGATGGTTAATAAAGATGTTTCATATACGACTTTTCATGCTTAGAAGCACCACTTATGGGTTTGATGAAGAAGGGTGTGAAGTACATGTGGTATGATTCTTGTGAGTTATCCTTTCAGTAGCTTAAAGGGAGGTCGAATTCAGCATCGATACTAGTTCTTCTAGAGCCGGGCAATAGCTATACTATGTACTATGATGGATCGGGTATTAGGCTTAGAGAAATGCTTATATAGGGAGAATGGGTTGTTTCATACGGGTCTAAACAGTGGAGGCCACATGATAAGAACTACCCAATGCATGATCTCGAGTTCGTTATTGTTGTTCATGATTTACGCTATTGGAGACACTACCTATTGGAAGATCATTTTGTGGTTTTCACCAACCACAAAATACTCAAGTATATCTTCACTCAGTGTGACCTGAATTTGACATAGTGAAGGTGGGTTGAGTACCTTCAGTCTTTTGACTTCATGCATGCCTATAATCCTAGGAAGGGAAACGGGGTGGCTGATGTGTTGAGTAAGAAAACATAAATACATGCAGTTCTAGAGGCCAGTAGTGAGTGGAAGATTATGTATCTATTTTCTGAGCTACATTTGGTTGTTCACGATAGTTAGTGGAAGACGTTTCTATCTAATGTAGCTATTACCTCTACTCTTCTTGATCGAGTGAAAATAAGGCTGCTATCATATTCATAAGGCCTTGTCCTACGGGCATGTTTGTCAGGAGAGGACCATATTCCTGGATGGACAATAGGCGAGGATGAGATCTTTCATTTTCATGGACGCATGTGGGTGCTAGCAGAAATACGCGAGGAGCTCATGCTAGACTTTTATTCCTCAGTTTGGGCAGTTCATCCTGGTGTCACCAAGATTTATTGAGATTTACACCGTCAGTAGTGGTGGCCAAGTATGAAGAGAGATGCTGGTGGTTTTTTCATGAGGTGTTCCACCTGTCATCAGGTGACGGTGGACCATCAGTGACCAACAGGGATTTTGCAGTAGTTACCCAATCCCAGGTGGAAATGGAATGATGTCGTGATAGGTTTACCAAGGTCTCCTCGAGGGAATGATGTTGTTTGTGTTTTCATTGACAGACTCACAAAGGTTTATCACTTCATGTTGATCAAGGAGTCATTTGTGTTGATGAGATGGGATGTCTATATATCTATGAGATTGAACATATATATGGAGTTCGACAATCCATTGTTTCAGACTGGGATGCACATTTTACTTCTTAGGTCTGTCATGGACTTCAGAGGTCTTTGGGTACATAGGTACTTCTGAGTACAACATACCATCGCCAGACAGATGGACAGTTCGAGCGTACGATTTAGGTGCTTGAGCATAGTCTTCGAGCTTGAATCCTAGATTTTGGAGGTTTTTGGGAGAAGCATATACCTCATGCGGAGTTTTACTACCATAATAGATTTCAGGAAAATATTCATATCAAACCTTTTGAGGTTTTGTACGGTAGGCTATACTGATCACCCTTATGTTGGCTGGAGGTAGGAGAGACAACTATACTTGGACCTCATCTTGTCGAAAAGACCATAGAGTAGATAGAGTTGATTTAAAAGAGGATGGCTATCGCACAGTCAAGACAAAAGTCTTATCCAGATCTATAGAGATGACTTCTATAGTTTAAGGTCTATGATCAGGTTTTTCTATGTGTCACATCGAGGTTGGGACATAGGAGGATTAGGAGATAGGATAAGATTTCACTGAGGTATGTCGGACCATTTTAGATTTTGCAGAGATTCAGACCGATTTCTTATCGGCTGTAGTAACCTTAGAGGTACCGGGCTATGCACAATGTCTTCCACGTTTCTTAGCTCTGAAGTTTCTTCTCAGACCCATCTATTGTTTTCCAACCAAAAGAGGTTATGTTGGATGTGGGTGCCTCATTTGAGGAGTGTCCCATTTGGATTGTTGATCTAAATGAAAATATTCTCTATGGTCAGTATGTTCCTTTGTTACAAGTATTATGGCAGCACAGGTGAGTTTAGGACGAGACCCGGGAGAGGGAGGCTGATGTACTATCACAGTGACCAGATCTGTTTGAATATTCTTCTTCTACAATTCCTTACTAGGAAAATTTGGGGCAAATTTATTTAAGGGGGGAGTTTGTAAGAACCCAGATAATCTCTTCAGGCATTTTTTTCTTTTCTGGTTGTTTTTTAGAAAAGGAGGAGTTTCTAAAAATTCTAGGAGTACACGCCATGTACTTTTAAGTACACACCATATACCCGGTTTCCACTAGTGACCGTGTGATGGTCGTGTAATGGATGAGTACATTGTCGTGTGTTGTGACCTAGAGACCACCTAAAGCGGAGACTGAAAAAGTCTTGTACATGCCATGTACTTTTAAAATACACATCATGTACTTTATTTTTTTATTAAATGAACCGAGGTCACGTCTGGTGGAAAAAACGATCTTCTTCTTCACCCGTCTCATCTGAGAGCATTCATAAGACTTTAAATCTTCTCTGGGCCCCCAACTCGTCTTTCGTTCTCTGATTCGACTACTTTCAATTGCGTTGGAATCACATCAGTGAGTTATTTCTTCTTGAACATCATCTCTTTATTTCTCCTCTCTCACGAGTTATCCTCAGTTGAACATTTTTATAATATTTTTAGATCTACGGTGTTTTAGGGTGATTCAATGCCTGAAGTTCTTGTATATCGATCTCACGATGCTGAAGTAGGTGGTTTGTGACTTTTCATAGATAATCTTTGAATTTTTTGTGAAACATTGCCCAATACCCATGAACGGGATATTGTGTGTTTTGGTTTTTTAGCTCTGTTATTTCTTATATTCCTTGTTTGTTTGAATAGAGGATGTTTGTTTATGAATAGGGTTATTTTTTCCACGCTATATAGGTTTTTCCCATGTTGTATTTTGTTGACCATTTAGTGTAGCTTACCTGTTCGGGTACATTGTTTTCCTTGCCTAGTATTGTTAGGATGGAGTGATTTTAATATGGCATGCTATGATATGTTGAGGATTGTTTAGCCAAGTAGTTCTTGAGGTTTAATTTGGCTTCCATATATCTTTTTTTCATGACTTACTTACACATGGCTGTGAGGACCTGGTATAGTATACCATTGAGGGAATGGACATTGAGGTCTTCTCAAGAGTGTCTTTTTACTGTTACGTTGCAAGACCTTATAGGGGATGGACATTGTGAACCCTCGGAGTGTCATTAGTTTCCATGATATGGTCCAGATGGAGAATTGGATGTTGAGTGCTTCCTCGGAGTGACTATTAGTTACAGATACAAGACCAAAGGGGAATTTGATGGTGAGTTCTTCCTTATAGTGTCTTTTCTAAAGCTGAACAACAGTGGTCAGACTATGTGTACATCCCACGGGGTTGCTTGTGTTTGTTTGGTTATACAGAGGGGTTAGTCTATGATTACTTCCCAGAGGGTTACCTACTTTTTATTAGACACTTACTTGATATATGAAAATGAATGCGATTGAATTATAGGATTGTTACTATGCGTACCTCCTTGCTTACTGCTTCATTTAGTTTAATGCATGCCATGTATATTTGGTTGGTTTGATACTGGGATTGGTCTCACACCGTTTTTGGATCATTTTTTTGGGCATAAAAAGATTATATTGCAACTGGTATAGATAAGGGAAAGTGCATGTATACTTCAGGTAAATGATTTCTATGGAGATAGGGAGCATGGGACCATGTTGAGGCTTGCGAAGCTGTGAAGCTGTTTAATATTTTTCCTGTTTACATTGGTTTATTACTATATTAGAACATTGTGATTTTGTTGGATGCTATAATAGACATAGGTATCATGAATTATTTAGATATATGATCTCCAACTATTTAATACTTTCATTGTTTACTTTTGGTATGGTATTATTACTATTTATTCTATTGTCATCTATTTTACCTAATTTTGTTACTCTGCCAATGAGGGCATAGTTTCCCCACTATCACACCCAAGGCCCTCACTACTTGCCAGCAACCTCTGGAGTTCGGAGAAATGCGCTTGAGGCCATGTGAACAACCAGGTACGAGGAGCCTCTCAGTGACATCCAAAACTGGGATGTTACACATGGTTTATAATAGAATAACCAAAAATCAATGAAATACCAAGATTGAATAAATAGACATAACATATAACTCATTTCAATATTCAAAATTACTATAAAAAATATTATTTTCTCCAATAAGACACATTTATGGACATTTAATTATAGATTCTATTCTAAATACCTTTTTAAAATACACCAATAAAAGGGAAGAAGGTTTTTTATTTTAATAAAAAAATTATAAATTAATCAAAAAAATTATGGAAGTGGGAAAACCATTGGATCAATATATTTTAAATAGAAAAATCTTTTTTTTGCTTGTAAAGAAACAAAAAATGTTTCGTATGGAATTCATAAAATTGATTCTATGTTAAAAACAATGATTGAAAGTGAAAATATATATTAAATTTCATTTAGAAAACATTCATATCAATATAAATACATCTAAAAAATAATTTTTAAAATATTGGCATGGAAGAGAATGATTTCAAAAAAAATTACATTTAAAATGATGTTTCTAAATTAAATTTTCCCTTACGTTAAGTTAGGATCATTATATATGATCATTACATTAATGAATTATAGTACTATTATTATTATTTAATTTCACCAAAAACTATTTTAATGTTAATTATTATTATTTATTATTTAATACAATTTTGTATTCAATTAAAAAAATAATTTAAGTTCACATTCAACATTTTGATAATATTCAACTCATATTCCCAAAACAACTTTTGTATGATGAATATTTAACACATAGTTTAACAATGCAACCAAGAAATATGGTTATAAAAAATTAATTATTTTTCAATCATGGAGTTGTTAGGATGTATATATGAATAGGAAATGTTTCCATTTTCAATGATCATGATGGAAAGAAGTAATGTATAAATTTAATAATAAATAATGAAAATTTAAATATAAATAACAAGTTATTCCTTTAATTATAATTATATATATATATTCTACATGATGTGATAATGAAAAAAATTGCATCACTTTGTGGAGGTGGTAATCCACACTCACTTAGGAATGACAATATCAGTATTGAATTAATGTAAAGGTAAAAAATTAAATGATACATTACATATCATGAATGATAAATATTCCATGAATACCATTTATATAAATTATATACATGATTATAAATATCATTGATATGTACTGTTGGAAATGAATTAAATCAGTTTTTTAGGTGGTAATCATCCATCCATAAGAATGAAGGTTTAACTCCACTTTGTTAGTAGTGTAGATTAATATAGGTGATAATATTTTCTAATAACATATATTTGTTGTAAAATTATATTTTCTTGATTACATAATTTTTTAGTAATATTTAATGGAGGTATAAGAAGAGAAAAATAAAATTTATTTTTTAATAACTATTACTCTTCTTGAGACATCCTCTTCATGTTGGAACAAAAAAGTCATAGTTAGGTTTTATGATAAACAAAGGAATATATGAAATGGGTAGTGAACTAATGTTTGAATTTATGTTTCTAATGGATGAAACAAAAGGGGTTATATGTGTGAATAAAATATTGTAAGAGGTTCCATTCTATAAGCGATGGAGAGGTACCATTGGAATCACATAAAATATTAAGTAAACATATTTTAATCTTTAGGGATAAAAGGATAAAAATTGTCATATGTTGAAAATATGATGGGTATGGGTCGAAATAATCTAATAAAATAAAATTATTAAGTTTTAATTGTATTTTTTTACCATTACCTCTTTTTTTAAAACCCCAACAACCCTCTTGACACTTTTAATATTATTAGTGATTTTTACAACAATATAGTAAAGAAATTTACTATAAAAGGAAATGTGACCAATATATAAACATTTGATGATATTAAAAAACTTATAAAATAAACTTGTTAGAGAAAAATATTATTAGAAATTTTAAATCATTTAATGAAATTTTATTTATTATAAAATCTTACTACTATCACTTTTGAAACTATTAATTTAGTTCAACATTGAAAATGACATGAAGAAAATTAATTTTAACATAATACATTAAAACATCCATGATATATTATTTTTTTTTTAAAAAAATAATTTAATAAAATTATTCACCCATATTATGTTATGATTATTATTTTATGAATCATTTTTTGAATAAATATTAGGTTACTCTAGAATATGCATTTTTGGTAATTACTTCATTACATTAAATTAAAAATATATTAATATGATATAATGAAATTATTTATCTTTCAAATAACAATTTATAATTGTACATATTGTTTTTAAACTCTCAAAATATTTTTTAGTTATTAAAAACAATATAGTGACACTGTTAACTTTATCTTATATATATATATTCTAAAGCTAAAAATAATGGATAAATGGAAGAAAGATTAAATTTTAAAATTTTGGCAATTATTTAATATATAGACCCAAAAAATGAAATATATTAACGTTTTAGTAGTTTTTTAGTTCATATATTATTATTTTTAACCTTAACTATCTAATTTACCCATTACAGTGAAGACAAATACTTTATTTGATCACAGTTCATAACGATAAAAAATAAATGGGAGATATTTATTAATTTTGGACCTTCTAATTGTAGATATGTAATATATTATTCAAAATATAATTCAAAATTGTGTAAGGATTTAATTTATATATAATGATGAAAAATATGAAAAAAATCAAAAAAGTTCCTCTTCAATTATAAAAATATTTTTAGACCAAATTGATGTACTAAATTAATTTCAAATTCTATAATTATATTATGTTTAGTAAAAGGTAATTATTTTTCAACAGTAATATAAAAAATTGTATTTCTTCAAAAATGTCACAATGAATAATAACATTTAGAATTTTTCAGTAATCATATAAAAATAAATATTTTCTTTGAAATTTCTCAAAAATTCATCTTAAAATAAATTTTAAATGCTAAATTTAAAAATGAATTTATTTTTTGATTTCATATTATATCATTTCAAAATTAATTAATTTAAATATAAATAAAAAATTTATGAAAACCTAATTAGATTAGAAATAATTTTTATTATTAATGACTGAAAAATTACCTAATTTTATTACAATAATTATAACTCCCTAAAATATAATTAATGAATTTTATTAATCCAAGAAAATAATTTCTATTGATATTACTTGGATTATTACCTTCTTCCCCACATTTGGAAAATCTGTCAACACAATTTTATTCATTACATAAACTAATGGGTATATCTTTTCCTCATAGAATTGTAAGATTTATATTTCTATTCTTGTACCATATAGTTTATCCCAAAAACCATAACATGATGAATTATATTATTCCACAATATATTCTCTATATGAAAAATCATCTGAACCAGTAGTTCTTAATATGAAAGGTTATCCTCTAATTAAACTACCTAATGGATAGAAAAATGTAATGAATTTTGTATATATTTTCATTAAATATTAAAGTGAAATATGTTATTTACCAAGGATATATTCAGAGTTAAGGCAACTCATTAAGAAACTGGTAAAACAATTTCTTGGATTTTATACAATTCAATAAACTACTGCATTATTTTCCCTTTTTTCAAAATTTATTAACACATTTCCGTAAAGATTATTTCAGAAAATCATGATCCACATCCTCAGATGAAGGATCTATCTTATGGTTATATATATTAAAATAAACCAATATCTGAGCCATTCCCATAATTTATTATCTCATCCTAAAACTCTTACCCATTTATTCTGTAAATTATTGTCCATAATACCTTCTTTTGACTACATCAACATTAAAGGATAAAGTCTAACACTTATTTCCACATAATTCCTGAAATGTTCATTCAATAAAATAGAATGGAATATGAAATTTTAGGAAAACTGAGTCATTAATATTATTGATCGAAATAGCTATACTAATCCATTGACCAAGAGTAGAGTATGTCTTCAATGGTTGGGGTCATTCACTCCGGCCATCTATTATATTGAGGATGAAAATATTTTTTGTAATTTAATTAAATACCCAATGAATATTAATGTTTTTTCTAGAAAATTTTAATAAAACTAAGATCATGTTCAGATATAGTAGGGAGATGAATTACATATAACCTTAATATATCCTTGAAATTCGATTAATAAAGATAATCTAAAGACACAATATATTGAATGGTAAATAAGTTTTTCGATTGTTAAGTTGATCAATAATAAAAAAACAACATTATTACCTTGACATTTCATTAATAATCACACTATAAAATATTTTGATATATTTTCTCATTTTCACTTAAGAACTGGAAAAGGATAATGTATCGCTTTCAATAATTTTTTTTACACATTACACTTTTTAAAAGTCAAGCATTTCATGGTGATCTCACCAATATGTCTTTTCATTCCATCCATGTAGTAATATTAATAAATTTATCTATATTTATCAATACTCTAGGGATAAATGGGGAATATGGATCTATGATCTTGAATCAATAATTAGCTCTTTAAATTGGAATCAAAAGGAACATGTAATCATTTCCCAAATCTGATAATGCATTATTCGTCAACATTAATCTATTGAGCATACCCTTGTTAATGTAATATAGCTTTTCCTATAAAACATTATCATAGATTTTAGTTCCTTTTATTCTTCCACTAAATGATAATTGTACTACCACCTAAAATAGTACATAAAGTGTTTCTACATGCACAATTTTTTAGAAAAAAATTCATCAAATCATTAACTGAAGAGTCATGTTATAAATGATTCCTAATTAATATAGTACTATTTTTATGAATCAATATACTAGATATCATATTTTATTTTCTATAATGGTAATGAATCATGTAAGTATAATCCATAATCAATTTTAGTATCCTTTTCTTCCTCATGTTCAACTCTTATTGAGTGAATATACACTTACAAATTTTTATTATTAGTTTATATATTATAATTTAATCTATATGAATAGTTTAACTATATTTTGAATTCAAACCTCATAGAACCTAAATTCAGATCATGTTTATTTTAATTTTTGTTGTGTGGTTTTTTTATGTGAATTCTAAGAAATTTACTGATAATTCTACATCAGTATACAACTATGTACCCATAATGAAGCATCATAACAGATGAAAAAATATTTAGTTCAAGAGGCTATAGATAAGAACGAAGTATTTAAAAAACATTATTTTTATTTATTAAAAAGAATCATCAAATTGTTAAATCGAAATGAATTTAAATCTTTTTCATGTTAACTTAGTTAGGGTTCTAGATTACTCAAAAATATCATAAAAAAATTTTCATAGTAACTCAGTAATCCCTAAAAAGGAGGTATATTTATGATATTTATATGTAATGACCATTCAAAGAAGTATTTAATTATTTCATGGTTAACATTTATTAAATTTGAAAAAAATTAAGCAAAATATAAATATACTAATTTTTGAGTCATTATTATTTTCATTTATGTTAGGAAAAATGTCATTAGTTGTCCTTAATGATTCTCATGAATATTAGAATATTTCAATATATAATGGATAAATATAACCAAAAACATTTCTAAATAGTCTAGGAAAATGATATTCATATGATTTAAGAATACAACTAATGTATTAGATAAACAACATAGAATAACAAAAACATCATAATTATTATATCTAGTTCCAAACACTCTCTTTGAGATATAATCCCCCATTACCTTAAATAGATTGTATCTTGTCCAAATATCAATATTTAAAAAATATTTCACTCTTAGAGCTGATAAAATATATAATAAATATGAGATAAATTATACGTGTTCTTAACAATGATGTTACTTGAGGCTCAATAGTCAATTGAAAGACTCATTGAACAATATTTCATCTTAAAAAATATTATCACACCATGGTCATATACTAGGATGAAATAAAACCTTTTTAGGAAACTCCTAAAACTATTTTTTAAAATTATGAATTTTATTCTTGATTTATTATATAATGAGATTTTTGAATTATATATGAATTATGCAGTTGTTAAATAGTGAACTCAATGTAAAATTCTAGAATAAAATAATTTAAATAATCAATAAATATAATCACATATTAATTTTCTACTTGGACATCACTAATATATTAAATTTCATTCTTTTCAATAATATGATATTTGTTATTTTCACTAGTATCTCTGACCCATTTAACAGCTTTTAGCAGGTAAGCAATGGTAAAACATCATTGGAAAATTTTTTGTTCTAAATTCTTTCTTATCAAGATACACTAAAATTTATTCATTACTTAAAATAATACCAAACACAACTATGGGAAGTTCAAAATGTTTTACAAGAAATAAAATCTCACTAACAAAAATAGTATGTTTCCATTAAATCATGGATTCTGTAATATTATTTCACATATTTTAAAACATAAGTTCAATATTATTTTTAAGAATCAGTCTTCCCATTTCACAAGAAAATTTCCCATAATAAAATTATTGTAAAGATCCAAAGTCAAACAATGTGTTGCCAAAATTATAATAAACTTGTAACATACCTTTCAATACATCTTTATATTAACCAACATTAACCATAGTAGTTTAAAATTATCATGCCATTTTATATTCATTATTGGTGATTTACACCTTGTGTAACAGCCTTTGGATAAACGTTATCATAATTCTCCAAATCATATAAATTAAAAACTCTTAGTGAATGCCTATCAAAACTAATTATATCACTAATAATATCTCATTAATTACAAACATTTTCTGTATTCCTAAAATAACAACATTATAATCACTTTCTATATTTCATTAGACATAATCAAGGGAAATTTTAACCACAACTCTCACTAAATATAGATTTGTTTTCTTAAATTTGGATTTCATTGAAAGGAATATTACCCATTTCAGTCAATATATAATTTTTCCATATCTTTTTATTTTGAAAATATGAGTTTTGGTAAACTAGATTATAGAATTTATTTATAAAAACATTAATTCCTTTTCAAAATATTATTATTATCAAAATTTTATGTATTACTTTGCACATGAAAATATAGATAAATCCTTAACTGATTCAAAATAGATTACAGAAATGAAATAAGAATTAAATCAGTTTGATGAAAATAAATTATGGAACTTTGTTACACCCCATAAATATAAAAAATATCATTTTCACATAATGGATAATTATAAATAAGATAGGTTGATCTTGTATAATTTTTAGAAACAAAGATGGAATAGTGTCTCAATATTACACTCAAGAAAAAGGGATATATTTTTGTGAGTAATTTTCTCTTGTTTTATTGATTAGAGTATATAAGAAATAATTTGGCATTTGAACCTAACTATGGAATTAAATGACATCAAATGTATGTAAAAAAATATTTTTAAAAATAATATATATTGGTAAATGATTTTTTAAAAAATCATGGGTTTTAAAGACGAACTCAAAATGAACTAGGAACAAATCATATAAAAGTACATTATGGTTTCAAAAAAATCTCCTTATGGTTGGTGTGATAGGTTATTATTGACTTAGTTGAGTAATGTTTTTGAAAATGGATTTATTGAGCTGACTATGCGTGTTAAAATGGATTCCAAATATAGTTCAATAATTCAACTATATATGTCGATTATATTATATTAGGAACAATAAGTGATGTATTTTGTATTGATTTTTAAATTTTAATTTATTCATTATTTGACATGAGTCTTTGGTGAATAGAAATTTATTTCATGATTGAAAATGGTATATAAAGAAATGTTATATTTCATAAAAAACTAAAACATGATAAATATATGGTAAAATGCATTTTCCATGATGGTTAAAAAAAATCAAATAATTAATATGAGGATTTTTATAATTAACTTACCAAACCAATTGATGATAATATTTTTAACGCTATTATTATAATCTTGATTTATTTGATAGAACCTAGTCTATATGTTATGTTTTCAATAACCATATCTGTTACATTTCAAATTAAAATGAAATAAGTTCATTAAACGTAGTCTAAAAGATTATAAAGTATGATAAATACTATGTGAACCTATTATTGTTTTATTATACACATACATTAGTTTAACTAACTATATTTTCATAATATTATTTTTGTTATTCAATAATATATCCAAAACTCGAAGTTGGTATGTATCAATTTCATTATAATGTTTTTCTTTCATTGTGATGAAAATAAATCATTAGACATATAAACTATTGAATGTGAGTATATTTTTTACTCTATGTTATGGATTACATACTTTATCTAATAAAGAATCTATTTTTTATTTTTGTTTTAATTTTCATTAGTTATTAATTTATTATCATAATTCATCCACATTTTCTATATCTAAAAATATTTTCCATAAATGATGGACTAATAAAATTAATGTCAAATATAATTTACTAAATGATCAAGTAATAAATGTATATATAAACAAGTAATATATATCTATAGAGAATCAACCTAATGATATTTTCACAACACCCCTGTATTTAGATATGTTTAATAAATAATAATTTTATCATGACAAGATAAAATGATATTATATTTATAGGATGGGATAAATATTATTTATAATTATATTTTTTGACTCTATTTTCTACACATATTGTATGCATATTTTACTATTATATAGTTCACATGAATTTTCTTTATCATTTTTTTCATTAATTAATTCATTAAATATCTTTATGCATCATTCATTGTATATATTTCCATGTTTTCTATGATAATTGAGGCATATAAATTATTTATCCAAATGAGTTTGAAATATTTATTTTAAAAATATCCTTAATTTTAGGCACAATAAATTAATGTTTTAAATATTAAATGTATTATTGCAAGGGATGCTAGGTTATGTGAGGTATGTATAATTAATTTTAGTTTCTATACAAAAAATCATTTGGGGAGTCATTTTTATGTTTGATGTTATCATTTCTAGAGTTTTTTTGTTTCCCAATAGTATTAGTTTATCTTAAGAGGATGATATTAAAATTTAAAATACTCTCAAATTGAAGGGGGAAAGATCTATTGAATCATTTTGACCAATTTCAAAAAGGGTATAAATTTTTGGATTTTATATATTATATTAATTATCAAAAGAGGTAAAGTTTGGAAGTGGGTTATTGATCATACTTTTAAAGTAATTCATTGAAAATTAAAAATGCTCATTTATTACATAGATGTAATTAATAAAATTTTATTCATTAATTTTAAAATTACTATAAGTTTATTTTATCATTCTATAATATTAAGGATATACTATATTACCTTTATGTGATCATGTATCTGGCCTTACATGGTATCGTTTACCATTACATATAATGTAAAATTTTCATCATACAATTATGTAACGAAACCATAAACGGGTTATGTAAAAAATATTTTAAATAAATCCATGTTTATTACCCCATATTGATTTTATTTATTAACTTGAATATTAGTTTCTATTTTTAGTCATATAAATTTATGTGAACTTAAATTATAGTTTATATTTATGTTGAGTATATAGTCTATATATAGATTATATATATATATAAAGTCTATTCTCCATAATCCTTGAATGATCACATGAAAGAAAATTTAGTTATTATATGGTATTTATCTTCTTATAAATAAAAATAGATTATCCTCATATTGAGTTAACTGACCATTGTTAAAAAAAATTGATGTTCGTGGATTTTCCATATGAAATTTTAAATTTATCGGATGAAATAAGAAAATACTTAATGGGATATATATTATAATGTGACAATGGACATAACTTAATACCTTACATTCCATGAAGATATATATAGTATGATTTTATTTCTAAAATTATGATGTTATATTATTCATGTATTGAACATATTTATGTATTTTTATTTATTATATCTATTTGTTAATTTTTGACATTTTTATAATTATTTTATAAATACATGTTAATTATTTTAACACTATATAATTTTATATCAAATAATTCCTTTATGGAATAAATTTGCATCACTCGATTTCAATACTCATGGTACATTCATGTAAAAACATGAAATACAAATTTAAATTGTTTAAAATTTCAAAATATTTCATTTTGTGCATATGCGAGTATTACAAGAAATTTTATTTTAATATTCAATATTTAATTGAGTTCTTTGATGTGTTTTGAATTAAATCATAAATTTATAGGATATCAATTCATAGTATATAATGAAATCGCATTGATATTTTCCAGCAATACTATATAAGCAATATCTGATGTATTTTAGTGGTGACACATGAATGTGCTAGATTGGGAATGATAATTTACAATGTAATATTTATTTCTAATTATTTGTATAATTTAAATCTATACATTTAGATTTATAAAATATTTTTATTTGAGGATGATGAGGTTTTTCTTGAACTATGTTGTGAAATAATCCATAGTGAGAAAAAAAATTCATCTTTGTTGGACATAATTTATTTGTTACATTACTTGCATAGAGAATATGGTTACCCATAAAATCATAATAATAAATATTCTATTTGTTTATATGATTCTTACATATTTATATTATTTCATTTGGGTGATTTTACTTGTTTATACGTTCCATAAATCTATGGAGTTGGGTATACTACCCCATACAAAAGGTATATGTGGGTTGTGTCAAATTAGTAAATGGCATGAGAGTTGATTGTGCCTTAGTATGGTGAAAAAAATGCTTTATTTTGTTTTACAGATAATAGAAATGAAATTTTCATGGTTTTGAGTCATAGTGATAAAAATCTAGTCTTTTGTTTTTACTCTAGTGATTAAAAAGGATTTTACAAAAGGGGTTGATACCATTCAAAAATTATAGGTTCAATAATTAGGTTGTTTTATTTCTCTATGTGTTTGAGAAATATAAATTATAAATTCAGATCATTTAATACAAAACACTATGAAGAAATATATTTCATATTATTTAAATTTCAAACATATTAATTAATAAATTTTAGAGTAATTTATTAAAGATTTCTAAAGAGGGAATTTTTAGTCTACTCTTGACCATTCAGTCATCCTCACATTATGATGTGGAAGTAAATTTTAATTTTAGAGAAATTATTATTTTATTTTAATCCTTTTTCATATTTACGATTTTTATTTACTAATGTCATTTAAAAAATCACAACCACAGTGAAATTTTAAAACATAAAAACAATATTCTATTAAAAACTATTATTTTTTCATCATTTAGATAGTTTATCTTATATATTAGTTTACGATTCTAAATTATTTAATATATTAAAAACATTTTTTATTTTATAAAATGATATGATAGTCCAAAATCATGGGACAAGAACCATTTACATATTTTCAACTAAAAATATGTTTATATATTGATTCTAATAGATAAAACCATTAATTATTAATTTATATTCCATATTTCCAAAAACAAAGTGATCCCTAAAACCCTAATTTTCATAAAAAATGATATTGATAATTCATCTCCCATAATTTAATCTCTTTAGTCTCTCTCTATGAAACTCCATTGTCTTTATGGATTTTATCTCATATAAAAATAGGTGACAAATTAGATAATGAGTTCTCATATTTATCTCTCTTGTATTATTTTTTTCTTAATAAGAGGGACACTTTAATTCATTTTTACACTTCATTAAAAAAATTCATATAACACTAATAATATCATTAACTGAAAATTACATGATTTATGTTAGGGATCATACTTTATTGTATGTTGATGGTATTTTCATTTTAGAGCTTCAGAAAATAAGTAGAACACAAAAATATCAAACCCCACTAATACATTGTTGACAATTCCAGTGAAAATAAATTTTTTATAAAAATAATATACATAAATTTTAAAACCTATTTCATTAAAAAAACATTCTCGGTTCTTTAGAGTTGAATCCCCAATGTGAATAATTATATATTTATATAGTTTCTAATCATACATTTTCCTGGTGTAATTTTTTTTGAAAATTATTTGAGTAAAACAATTTTTTTATGGGATAATGAAATATATAAACCCACATGTTTGTTTCGGAAATAATTTAATCATATAAAAAAATTAACTTTTTCAACATAAAACTTATGCTCAAATATTTGTTTTCATAATCATGAAATAAGATTCATTTCAGTAATATTTTTAAAAAACATATGATAAGAACTATTAATATAAAATCTGATACATGAATGGTTATTGTTAAACATGGGAACTCATTAATACATATTCTTTAAAAATATACAATTCACCACTGTAATTTTAATAAATTTTTTGGTAAATATATCATCATAACATACCTTATGAAATAAAAATACATACCCACAATTGAATTTTCATGATTTGAAAATTCACATAGGTACCTTCATTTTTCACCTTTATGTCACTCTTAAAATAAATCATATAAACATGATTATTAATGGAATAACCTATTTAGTTAATCCCAACATAATTCACAACTTAAAAGGCCTTGAAATATCACCCAAATTTATTTTTTATATTACGATTGAAAAAATTAATTCCATTTTACTAATTTTAATTTTTAAAATTTAAAAATTTATATTTGAAATATAACCATAAAAATATAAATAATAATATAATTAAATTTAAACTATTTTTTAATCTAAATTATTATTACGACACTGAATATGAATTTATAAAATATAATCTTGAATATTTTTTAAAATGAAATAAATTATGAATTAAAATTAACTAGTGTTTCACGTTTTACCCTTTTAAAAATCACATCCTCAAAATTTTATTCAACTTTTTAATCGGTAGAGATATTTTTCCCACATAACCATTTTAGGTTCCCATAAATATTCCATAGTCAAGAGGTTCTTCAAAAAAATTTAACCATGAGACTTGCCTTATTCATAATATCCCACTCTCTCTAATGTAGACACTAAACATACATTTTCTCATAGGAAAAATAATCTTAAAATTTTATTACATTAGTTATTCAAACATGAGATTCATCATATATATATTTATTGATCAATGATGTATGAAAATCACCTAGAACCTAGGATAAACTTGAAGGGAATATTATTTAGTAATACCCTTATCCTTTAAATGATTTTCATAAAGACTAATAATCTATATACATAAATTTCAATTCCTTATCAAAAAAAGAATCTTTAAAAGGAAAATTGAATTAATGAAATTACCACCTACATAAAAATAATATATTTTCTTAATTTTATCTATATAAATATTTTTATTACTCTAATAATCACTAAGGTGATGGTGAATTATATTTAACTTTTCATAGATTTATTATACTAGTTATACCCAAAAAAATTCTTTCACTAACTACATTCCAAAATTCTAGAGTTTGATAATAGTTTCAATAAACTTTCTCAAAAGAGTTCCATTTTTATACTAGAGTGAAAAAATATATTATTAAATTTCCACTAACATAATATGATGATCACTACTCACCTCGTAATCTATTAATTAACACCAAATAATATACTATAATGTCTATTTTATTCACTTAGATATCCCTTTGAACGAGGAAAACAATTTCCTGAAATTTAATTCTATTTCAAAATCATTATAAATCCCCTTCATGGAATTTGAGGAAAATATAAAATTATGGTCAGATAGAATAGAGAGAAGGATTCAATATATTTATACTATTTTTATAATATAAATTATATCATGTTGATCCAAATATGTAGTATCTTTAATTTATCAATATTTAATGTATTTAAAAAAATTATAAAAAATAACCAAAGTCACATTAAACCCTTGAGACATACTGGTAATCATACAATAATTTCAATGTATATATTCTCTCATTTTATTAAAATACTGGTAATGAGTGAATAATTCCTTTCATATGTTTTCATGTAGATTTGAAATTATGAAACGATAAATATTTTTTTGCATAATAATTAATGTCCATCATAATTCCTTCAAATAATAATATTTTACAAGGTATTTGTAAGTCTTCATAACATGTGAATGAAAACAACAAATAGGTTTAAGATATTCACATAATAATTACATCTTCATTTAGAGATCACTTGGCACACACAATCGCTTTAAAAATATTTTTATTTCAACTTAATCAAAATTAAATTTATAAAATATACCATTATTAACCAACTATACTCTTTAAAAAAACTATGATCTTACTTTTAAGGATGTATAACAGCCCAAGACCTCTAGTCATAGAGATGCGGCTAAAAAGATCAACATTGGATTTATTTATTGACATAAATTAATGTGGACCAATTTTATCCATAAAAAACTATAATATAAATATGAAATATCATTACACATTCACACATGAGGTCCTTCTGGATTATAGTTTTAGAGAATTTGTATAAACCATTACATAAAAAATACACAAGCCTTTATATTAGTTATTTTAACAGTATATCAGGATACCCATCATATTAGATTTATCAGGATCACCCATAAAACAAGACGTATTTGGATCACCCATCAATGTTAATAATTTAAAAATACCATCCATGCGTAAAATATTTTCAATATTTTACAATTAAACATAACACCCATTAAAAACCATCATTCTTTTATAGCTTTATTTAACCTTGAAATTAGAACATGTCTCAAAGAAACCTTCAATACAATAATCATAATCCTTATAAATAAATAATATGGATGGTATCATATTCTCATAATCCTTATGAGGAAGAGAAATCATTAATGTTTTCGGACATAGAATATACTAACTTTTAAAAATATTTAAAACATTTCATTGAAAACAAGGGAAAATACCCTTTTCTTTGATTAATATTTTATAAAATTATAACGAAATAAAAATTATTTTCTTGAAAATTAACCATGAAAACATATAAAATAAACATTAAATCAATGAATATTTAAGACATTGATCAATTAAAATAATGGGATTGATGTAAAAAATAAAAATACTTTTCCCAATTTTTGAAAGGAGTGTGAAAAGAGACCCGTGGAGAAAAAGATGAGAAATGACATTTAAAAAATATTTAAAAAAGGTAAATGGTCATTTAAAATAACTTTAGAAAATAATTTGTTTTTATATAATAACATTATGAAAAACTTTTTAAAAAATGGATACAAAATACACTATTCATGATCAAAATAATGTCACGTGATTGTTATCAAATTAAGGTAACCTTATTGAAGTTTTTTTAATAAATAATGGATTACATTATTAATTTAACTAAAATTACTAAAAATAGTGGAATGAAAGTGTAATGTTTCATGAAATCAAGAGAATATGATTTACTCCAAATGAAAAATAATCATAATCAATCTCTAAAAAAGTTTTTTGTATCCTAAAGACTGTATTGGTTTAGTAATGTTCAAATTAAAATAAATATGAATCAAAAGTATGATTCGGATTACTACATCCCCTGAGTTTTAGGAATTAATTTTTCTAAATTTAGTCATAAGGTTGTATGTATGAAATTCATGGAAATAATTCTTAATGACACGATATATATCGAATGAAAATAAAACCTAGACAATAAAAATTCTTGTAAATAATATATTTTTTTAAGTGGTATTTTTACCATGAAGTAGTTATGTGGACATATATTAATACACATAAACCAAGATTAATGAAATAATTATTAGAAATAGATATTAACCCTCATACATTATCATATTATAAATAATTCGATATAGTATAAGTATAACATAATCAATGGTAATTAATTTGATAAACCTTTTTCAACAAGGTAGAATTCAATTAAAATACCCTCAAACAAAATAAATTGAATTTCACCATAAAATAAATTTTTTCTTTGAAGGATTTATGTTATATTATTTATAATGGAATTATTTACACCTTATAAAAAAAATTAGTTGTGCATAATTAATATATGATTCAATGAAAAATAGGGATAAAATCACGTACCTCTTATCTATATGTTCTATGTGTATCCCTTAAATCTTATATAGTGAAAATATTACAATTTTATACCTTTCTAATAACTATATCTATCACGACCCGTCCCTCAGGGCCCATGTCGTAACTACCCCAAGCCCGCCTTCCATAAACCAGGGGATGGCGACTAGTTCCAAAGGCGTAAATCCCTAAAACTAGGAAGGCATTACCTTTGAAAAGTGTAAACACACACAACAGAGTACAATATGGATGTAAAACACTGATAAAAATTATATTTAAAGGAGTTCTGAAATTTAAATATTAATGGAAATATGTGCCCAACAGGAAAGTACAAGTACAACTAAAAAACAAGTACAACTGAAGCAAAGTAAAGCAGCTACTGGGTCATCCTCCGAGGATTCCTACCTGAAGAGTAGGTATAGATATCCTCCTTAGCACTCCATGTCCATCAGTCTCCTCCATGTACCGACTCGTCGTAAGGTCCACCTTCATGTACCGTCCAGTCCTGCTACTCTGATCTTCAGTCAGTGCTGTCTGTCATCTGCAACCAACACAACGAGGTACGAGCATATCCATTGTAGGGGTGAGTATAACGATACTCATTAGAGACCCTGATACCCTCAAGGTCTCACAAAATCCAACAAGGATAAATCACAAAGTATGAAATCAGCAGATAACCCCACATAGGTATATGACCATACATATATCTATGTTATCATGTAATTCATCTCAATCATGAGGTAAACACAAAAAGATACTGACTCAGCTCAATCTAGAATTTTGATTATCGAAACCACAACTACTAGAGAAATTCTTCTCAATCGAGTACAGTGGGTCTGCCATGTCACGTAGAGGCACTTCCCACTAACATTGGGCTGTTGTGGTACTCCTCCTATTGAGTACCATGGGTCTACCATGCTGACACATAGGCACTCCCCACCGTGGGTCCGTCGCGCTCACACAGAGGTGCCCCCCCCCCTCGTAACCTACTGAGGTACTCCTCCTATCGAGTACCGTGGGTCTGTCATTCTCACACATAGGCTCTCCCGACCGTGGGGCTGCCGCGACACCAAGGCGCTTTCCAGTGGGCTAGTCGAAACATTTCGAGTCGAATTGGTCAGTAGTCATCAGGTCTCAGACAGCTACTACGTCTTCGCACCATGCACGCTCATCTCCAGGAGGATCCACTACATGAGCTGTTGGTCGATGCTTCAACATCCATGAAGTACTACAAATAAGTATCAAAAAGGTCCTCCATGTCAAAGGGGTCTCAACGCAATAGACGGCGCGTCAATCAGATGCACGGTCTGTTAGTTATTCACCTTTTAGTCCCGATGGCCCGGTTGGATTTGTGTACGATCCAACCTGACCGTATCTCGACATTACCCCGAACTCCCATTGGGTATACTCAAACAAAAAATCATGCTATATGAAAAATAGCATCGCTGACTATTCGTCAAACGGTCTTTCTGTTCCAAAGATATGGTCAAAGAATGTAAAGGGCTCGTAGTGGGCCCGGGTCTGGTCTGACCCGGTCGGATCGACTCACCCCGACCCATTCTGGGCTGACCCAGTCTGGGCTGACCCAGTCTGGGCCGACCTAGTCTGGGTCAACACGGTCAGAACTTTTGGGTCTGTCCCGGCCCACTAGGCCCAGCCCAGTAGGTTGCGAGGGCGGTTCGACCCTAGCTCGGGGCCAGTTCATCCTAGAGCGTCGCGAGGGTGCGGCTCGGCCTGACGCTGATCAGCCTTGAGGGAACGGCTGGGCCAGTTCGTCCAGAGTGTCGCGACGGGTCCAGGACGTTGGCTCATCCGGGAGGCCGCGAGGATGCCGGGACACCGGCTCGGCCTGATGGTCGTGAGGGGGAGGGCTCAAGGAGGCTCTTGAGATGCGCATGGAAGCCGGAAGGTGGGCTGCCGATGAGCGGTCGGGCAGGGTGCAGCCAGGCGGGCTGGCTGCCGGGAGGTGGTCGGGATGGCCAGTTCGGTGTGGCTCTGGCTGCTGCGGGTCGGTTCAGAAAGACACGCATGGGCACGCGTGGAGGCCGACAGGAAGGCTGGTGGCATTCGGTTGGGAAGGGCGCGACCAAGTGGGCCGGTGGCTAGGAGGCGGCCGCGCAGGCCGGTTCAGCATGGATCGGGCCAGTGCAGGCCAATGGTGTTCGGCCAAGAGCACCGGAGCGCCGCGGGGGTGGCGCGGTTTGTGGAGGCCATGGGTAGCGCAGCCTTTATAGACGTCGCCTTCATCTTTCTGTCACCTCATTTCCATGCCGACGTTCATCATAAACAAGATCGGCAGAGGGGTCAGGCCATGTTGGTTTGGCCCGCACCCTCCGCATTTAGGGTGATATCAATTGGTTCATCAAAAAAGTACCATGAACAACAATTATTTTACAATATCTGCATCGATTCCTTTCCAACAAAATATGAGAAAATAAAAGGGGTAATACACAAATAAAACCCCCTACCTTTGATTGTCGGTCTTCGACGTTGAAGTCATGGGAAGAAGACGAAGGAGTTCGTCATTCGGTGTGTCTGCCGCACGCTTCCAATCCCATGTTGCATTGGCTGTGGAAGATGCTCCACATCCGTAGGTGTCTAGGGAAGAAGTCGAAGAAGGATCTTCGTCAGTGTTCTTCATTTTAAGAACATGTTCTTCCTTCTTCATTCTTCATTGGTAGAATTCTAATCCTACCAAGCTCTCCTCTTCCCAAACTTCCACCCAAATGCCAAAGTTGTTCCAAATAATATATTAGAGTATCTATTAATTTATAGGCAAGAATTAAAAAAGAACGATTTAATTACTTGGCTCCACCTAATTAATGTGAAGGGTTGGAACTAATTAATTAGGGGAGTGGCACAATTGAATTAAAGGGATGGTTAAGAGGCTCTCCCTCATTAATGAGGGAGAGTTGAGAGGTTCTACTCTCATCCATTGATAGGGGTTAAGCCTAGTGTGGTCCCCACATCGTAACCTCTCATGGGAGGTTATGTTCAGGTGGGCCTCACCACCATAACCTCTCATGGGAGGTTAAGGTTTGGTGGTACCACATCCAACTTCCATGGGGAGGTTTTAACCACCAAACACCCACATGGTGGCTCAAATAAAAATAAAGTGAAGCGCACTTTATTTTATTATATTCCACAAAAACCCAAAAACTATCTTTCAAACTCGACCCACTACTATCGAAGTGAAAGTATTATTAAGTGAATACCAGTGCTTCAAGTTCAACGGTGCCCTCGGATTTCAGTTCCGAGCACCGGTTCAAATTTTAGAAAAACTCGCTCGTATGTTTACTGAACGTACCTGAACAGAACATCAAAAATTGATTCCGGGCACACCGGGCCTCAGAATCACGCACCGTCAGATTTCACGGACTCTTAAAATTCCCATGTATTTAAAAAATATTCCATGGAAATTCTAGGTCTTTAAATTCCCCCCACCTCAAGGATTTATGTCCCCATAAGCTACAACTCGAACAAAGGGAACACGTGGGGGTACTGTGCATGCATCTGAACCTTCCACTCCCATGTTCTCTTTTGGAGGTTCTAGTGTTTCCAGAGAATGCACACCAGAGGTATTAATCGTCCATGTTGGACCCACTCTTGTTGATCCTAAATCTCCACTAGAACCTCCGTAAAAGTATCCCCATTGTCGACGTCCAACTCTCCATGGTCGATGATGTGAGAAGGGTCGTGCACATATCTCCTCTACTGTGATACGTGGAAGATATCGTGTCCTCGGTGCAACTGAGGTGGAAGAGCTAAGAGTTATACCACCTCACCAACCCTTCTAAGGACCTGGAAAGGATCGATGAATCTCAGAGATAACTTTCTTCCTCGACCAAATCTCCATAAACCTCGTCGAGGTGAGACTCTTAGAAACACATCATCGCCATCCTCGATCTCTATAGGTCTCCATCTCCTGTCAACATACGTCTTCTGCATGATCTTTTTAGTCTTCATCCACTCCTGGATGATCTGCACCTTCTCTGTGGTATCTTGTATCATCTCTCATCCCACTAGTGTTGACTTACCAGGGTCTATCCAGCACAAGGGTGATCTACAAGGTCGCCCATATAACGCCTCAAAAGGTGTCATCCCGATGGTGGAGTGATTAATGTTTATGTTGGAAAACTCTCCCAAAGGTAAGTGATCCTCTCAGCTGTGACTAAATTCAAGGAAACAAGTATGTAGCATGTCCTCCAAGGTCTGTATAGTCTGCTCAGTCTGACCATCCATCTGAGGATAGAAGGTGGTGCTCAGATGTAGCTGCATCCCGAAAGCCTCCTACAACCCCTTCCATAGCTGGGAAGTAAATCATGCATCATAATTGAAGACAATAGATGAAGTTATTCCATGTAGCCGCACAATCTCATGCACATAGAGGTGTCCAAAGCTCTCTACTGAACCATGCTCTGTGATCTGTAGGAAGTGGGCTGACTTGGTGAGTCAGTCAACGATCACCCAAATCGAGTTGTGGCTCCTAGATGTATGTGGAAGTCCTGTCTCAAAGTCCATGGATATCCCATTCTAATTCCACTCTGGGACCTCTAAAGGTTGAACCAAGATTTCTCATACCTGGTGCTCCACCTTCACTTGCTGGAAAGTGAGACATCGTGAGACAAACAATGTAACTGCTTTCTTTATACCTAACGACCAATGCTATCGTCATAGGTCTTGGTACATCTTCGCTGCTTTTGAATGTACTGCTAAAGGGGATGTGTGGAACTCACTCATTACTTCCTTCTAAAGTGAAACTGGTACCATAGTATGCCCTCTGAAGAGGATAACGTGCTCCCCACCTTCAAAAAATCAATCAAGTGCCTGCCCAATGGATATTTGAGCACGTCGTGTCTTATAGTCAACGTCCTCATGTTGTGCCTCCCTAACTCGCTGAAGAATTGGGGGAGTGACTATAAGAGACTGAAGAAAGGATGCTCTTTCTCTATCCACAAAGGATATCTATAGAGCATCTAGCTCCTCCGTTTCCTCTCCTAGAACTTGTATACCAGATCTCATGCTGAGGGAATATGCAATAATGGTCCCCTTCCCAAGATTATAGACTATCTCGAAGTCATAGTCCTGGAGGAACTCAAACCATCGTAGTTATCTCAGAATTGGGTCCTTCTGAGAGAATATATACCTGAGACTCTTGTGATCAGAGTACATGATAAAATGTTCTCCAATCAGATAGTGTTTCCATATCTTCAAGGTGAAGACCACTACGGCACACTCCAGGTCATGGGTTGCATTATTTTTCTCGTGTTGTCTCAGCTGCCGAGAACCATATGCAGTCAGCGCTTGCTCTTGCATCCGGACAAACCCAAGTTCGGTCCCTAATGTGTCACAATAGACTATGTACCCTACGCATTCCTATGGATACCTCAAGATGGTGGCACTAGTTAGCCTCTTCCTCAGCTCCTAAAAGCACTGTTGGCATCTCTCCAACCACACGAAGGGTTTACCCTTATTCGTCAAGGCTTATAGTGGTGCTGAAACTCTGGAGAAGTCTATAATGAATCTGTAGTAGTAACCATCCGAACCCAAGAAGCATCGTATCTCCGTCACACTCCTCGGTGGCTCCCAAGAATGTACCACCTCAATCTTCACTAGATCTACTGCAACTCTAGCCTCTGAGATTACATGTTCTAAAAAGTGAACCTCTCGGATCCAAAACTGGAACCTCGAGAGCATACCATAAATCTGGTGCTCTCGGAGTGTGTCCAGTACTACCTGCAAATGGTATGCATGCTCCTCCTTAGTAGTTGAGTAGATTAGTATTTCGTCAATGAAGACTACGACAATTAGATCAAGGTATTACTAGAAAATCTTGATCATGAGTCCAATGGACACTGTTGGACCATTTTTTATATTGAAAGGCATATCCAAGAACTCATAGTGGTTGTACCGACATCTGAAAGTCATCTTCTTCACATCCTCATCTTGAAATCTGATCTGGTGATAGCATGATCTGAGATCTATCTTCAAGAACCAATGCGATTTCTTTAGCTGATCAAATAGGTTATCAATCCTTGAGAGTGGGTTCTTGTTCTTCACGGTCACCTGGTTCAGGCAATGGTAGTCGACAGAAATCCTCAAGATTCCATCTAACATCTTGGCGAACAGAATTGAAGCTGCCTAGGGAGAAACACTAGGTTGATGAATCCTTTACCTCTACAAGTCCTCTAGCTATACCTAAAGCTCACAAAGCTCAGCACGAGCCATCTGATATGCTGGTGTAGATATCATGGTCATCCCGGGGTACAGGCCAATGTATAATTCCACCTCTCTGTGAGGTGGTAGTCCTAAAACATCATCAGGGAAAACATCAGCGTACTGGTCCACAACTACAGGATAAGTCTGACTTTTTACATCAACTGATCTGAGGGTATGACAAGCCAACTGATGAGTGATCGGATACACCCTCTTCTAAGTAAGTCTATCATGTGCTGTAAAGGCTACATTCTCGTCGGTGAAGGTAAACTGAGTCCCACCTGTGTGGACACACCGTACTTTGTGCATAATACAGTCAATCTAAGCATGGAATGTAGATAACCATTCCATAATCAAGATGATTTCGTAAGTGCTCGATGCTGCTACTAGGAGATCACAGTCAAAGCTCTCGCCTCCTATAGTAAGTTCAAACTACCAGCAGCAATGGGTAATTGTCGAGTCTGCTCCTGTAGGTGTCTCTAGCCATAAGGATCGATCCAACAGCTTTGTCGGAATCTCCGAGCTCCAAATGAGGGCAGTGGTAATGAAAGAGTTACTAACACATGTGTCTATAATAACTACAGCTATGGTAGAGTAGACACATCACGTACCTCGAATCACCTCTTGAGCACCATGATCGTAAGTCTCAGCTTTTTGGAGCTGAGCTCTCCCAAGTCCACCTTATCCTTGTGGTCAGGGTGGACCTCATGGTGGTGGTGTCAGTAACACCTCAAAACGTCTCCCACCTCCAACTGCACAACCAGCTCCTCTGTCACATTTTCCTACTTCCTATGGACTACCTCAATTGAATCTATATCTCTGCATGGTCGGTCCTTTGACCATTTGATGATCATCTGAACGGTGGGTCGGATAGTCAAGAGCCATCTGACCATGCCCACCACATGAGTAACATTGCCTACTCCTGGCATGTGTGTCTCTGCCTCAGGTGCCCCGTATGATCGATCTTGAGTCCTACTGTCATCCACCTATGGTTCTGATCCTCTTGGACCTCTGTGACATCGATCTACTTCCAGCTGAAGAAGACTCTGCTGCATGTCGGCTAGTGGCTGGTCTTGCTACTAGAGAATGCTTGGCAAGAAAACTCTCTTCTAAGAGGGCTCACTCCAACACCCCCGCCTGCGTCGGGATGCTGAGGGAGATCATCAAAGCTCTGATCTCTCGCCTGAGCCTCTGCTCGAAGGACCGGGACTTGAAGAATGGGTCCCACACCATATCTATGGAGTATAAAGAGAGGTCGGTGAACCTTGCTGAGTAATGTGCCACTGTCAGGCTACCTTGCTGCAGATGAAGTTGCTCATGTATCTATACTATACGTAGGGTTGCTGGGAAAAACTCTGCACAAAACATGCTCTCTAAGTCTGTCCAGAGTAGAGTCATCTCATCATGAAATTGGAGCATCAAACTCTACTATATGCTCGTTGTTTCCTATAGAAGGCTAGCTGCAAGAATCACCATGAAGTCAGCTGGTGTCCCTACCAGTCTTAAGACTCTCACCACAACCTCTAGCCAATCCTCAACTGCATGGGGTTCCATATCTCCCCAGAACATGGGCGGCCTCTGGAGATGGAACTCGTGCAGTGCGCTTAAGCAGTGTGCATCATCTGCTGTTGGTGGAATCGGTGGCCCAACGGGTAGTGGTACCACTGGTGCCTCCGCTAGAACAGAGATATACACTAAGGCCTCACCGCTCAGTGGGAAATCTACACGTAAAACTCTTTGGACACTCACTGGTCATCCGGGGGGAGGTATACTGAAAGAAATAGATGTGACACGGTCAAAAGATCATACCTGGTGAGATGACCTGGTTGAGTTGAATTAAAGAAAAACTTTGAAAAACATACATTCAATCAGTGTTTTCGTGCACTGAGTCAGAAATTAGTAGTCAGGGTCCTGGTGTATGGATACGTCGGTCGCCGCACAAACACTGGACTGCCTGAACTAAAAACCATACTCAGTACCCTTAACATAATTGGTTCAAAGAAAAAAAGATCAGAGTCCTGTGTTTTGCGGTAGAACTGACTTATATGATACCAATTTGTCATGACCAGTCCCCCAGGACCCGTTCCGTGACTACCTCAAACCTGCCTTCCATAGGCCAGGGGCTGGTGGCTAGCACCAAAGGCCTAAATCCCTAAAACTAAGAATCCATTTCCTTTATAAAGTGTAAACACACACAACAGAGTACGAGCTGGAAGTAAAATAATAAGAAAAATTGTATACAAAGGAGTGTTGAAAAGTAAAAGGGGCCGAAAATACAAGCCCCACAAGAAAGAACAAGTAAAAATGAAAAACAAGTACAACTGAAGAAATGTAAAGCAGCTACTGGGCCGTCCTCCAGGGATTCATACTTGAAGGGTTGGTATAGATAGCCTCCTCATCACTCCACTTCCGTCAGTCTCCTCCGTGTACCGACTCGTCGTAAGGTCCACCTCCGGGTATCGTCCAGTCCTGCTACTCTGATCCTTAGTTAGTGGCTTCCATCATATGCAACCAACATAATGAGGTGCGGGAATAGCCCATGTAGGGGTGAGTATAACGATACTCAGTAGGGGCCATGAGACACTAAAGGTCTCACAAAATCCAACAAGGATAAATCATAAAGTATGAAATCAACAGATAACCCCACTTAGGTATATTCCCATATATATACCTTATTTACGAAGTAATCCATCTCAATAATGAGGTAAACACAAAAAGTTACTAACTCAGCTCAATCCAGGATTTTTATTATCAAAATCACAACTTCTAGAGAACTCCTAATCAATCGAGTACAATGGGCCTGCCACATCACATAGAGGCGCTTCCCACTAACCTTGGACTACTGAGGTACTCCTCTTGTCGAGTATGGTGGGTCTGCCATACTCACACAGAGGCGCTCCCCCTAGTAGCCTGCAAAGGTACTCCTCCTGTCGAGTACCATGGGTTTACCATGCTCACACAGAGGCACTCCCCACCTTCGGTCTTCTGCAACACCAAGGTGATGCCCACTGGGCTAGTAGAAACACTCCGAGTCGAATCAGTCATGATTCGTGAGGTCTCGGTTAGATACTAGGTCTCCGCACCACGCACACTCGTCTAAGAGAGGATCTGGTACACGTGCTACTGGTCGATGCTCCAACTTCCACGATTTACCATGAAGAAGTATCTAAAAGTTCCGACACGTCATATGGGACTCAACGCAACCGATGGAGCATCAATCAGACGCCAGGTCGATGAGTTATTAGTCTTTTAGTCCTGGGGGCCTAGTTAGATTTTTGAACGATCCAACCTGACCGTATCTAAACATGACCCTGATCTCCAGTGGGGTATACTCAAAGGGACCATCGTGCTCCAAGAAAACCATCCCCACTGATAGTTTATTAAATGGTCGTCCGGTGCCAATGATATGGCCGAAGAATGTAAAGGGTCAGTAGTGGGCCCAGGTCTGGTCCATCCGGGACCGACCGACTCAGCCCGACCCAATCTGGGCCGACCCGGTCTGGGTCGACTCGTTCAGACCTGTTGGTTCTAGCCTGACCTAATGGGCAGGTCAGCCTGTTAGGTTCTGCCAAGCCTGATGGGCCTAGCCCAGCCGACCGCGAGGGTGGTTCGGCCCAGGCTCGGGGCTGGTTCGGCCCGGAGGGTGCGGTCGGGCTAGTTGGCCAGGGCGCCGTGTAATGACCCAATCTTTTTTAGTAGTATATTAACTTACTCTTAATGATTTAATAAGATGTTAATGGTTAATGCAGAAAGAGGATTCGATGGCTTCATCCAGTAGACACGACCCTTATGAAGCCCACTTATCAGAGCTTGGGAAGGAGGTAGCATCTATGGGATTCACTTTGGACCAAGCCCAAGCTGAACTCCAGCGTGTCAAGCTTGAATGGAAACGCCTACGAGAGAATTTCAAGTTAGTTGTGTTTACTACTAGGGCAATGTTATCTGAGCCTCCCTCAGATTCTCTCACCATAGCACACCTTACACTTAGGTCTTATGCCGGTGTTATAAGGGGCTTTGGGACGAGACCCTAGCTTCCTTGTGTAATCCTTTGAGGTGAATAAATTGATATCTCTTCCTTTAGAGATGTTTGTGGATTTTCTTTTGTCTGAATAATTTTAGGATATATTTTATTGATGAATTTTGGAAAAAGGGATATTTTAAAACATTTATGTAAACCCTAAATAATTAATGATGTGTAATGATTTTCAAAAAATGGTCTTTTACAAAAGTGTTCAGTAAGGAATTTGGAGTCTAATAAGATCAACTTAATTTTTGATGAATAGTAAATTATGAATAGTGATTTTACGCTTAGGATTAGTAATGTGACCAAATGGATTAGTAATTTCACTCAAAGAATGTTTTAATATAATTTAGACACGTAGATTAAGTAATGTGATTCAATAAAATGGGTAAATAACGGTTTCATAAATTATTAGTCAAGTATTAGTTTTTTCGGATGAATAGTGTTTTTATTAAAAATTTAATTAAAAATAATTAGAAAATTATTTTTATAAAAAGGACTTTATTTTTGAACTCAGAGCATCGATATTATGTTAAGGTAATTTTTGGGTATTTTTCTGAAAAAATGAATTTTCGGTGAATAGTGTTTTTAATTAAAAATTTAGTTAAAAATATTTAGAAAATTATTTTTATAAAATGGATTTCATTTTTGAAATCAAAGCATTGATATTTGGGTAAGGTGAAATTTTGGGATTATTCTGAGAAAGTTGAATTTTCGATGAATAGTGAAAGTATAGTTTTTAAGTTACGGATGTTTAATGATGTCATTAAATTATGTATTAAGTATGTAATCAATATGGTCGACTTATGAATAGTAAGATAAGGTATGAGGTATCCCAAGTCTCCAATACCATGGGAAAATACCTTGGGAAAGCCCATGGTTTTTCCAAAACCACTAATGAGGTGTCCCTTGGCCATTAATGCCATGTCTCCTCACTTTCCCTATAAATACCCACCCTTTCCTCCTTTAGTTTTCACTCCCAACCCTCCCCCAACGAAGTTATGGTCTCCTTACTTCCCAAGGATTCCTCCCAAGGAGTCCTCCCAAGGTTCCCCCAAGCCCTCAAGGTCCAAAACATTGAGTTTCAAGAGTCACATTTTAAGGTAAGGGATCCGACCTCTCTCTTTCTTTTCATGTAATCTCTTTTATGTCATTCCTTTTATGCTCCATGTTATTATGTGATATTATGTTCTTTTATATTCCTCTTACTGTCCTTTCATTTTTATATTATGAGAGATCCCCTCTTACTCTCATCATTTTGTTTTATGAAAGTTTAAGTGACGCTGTTAGGCTGCCGAATTTTCATAAGAGAAATCAAATTTTTGTCTTCCTTCCATGTTTTTCATTTCAAATGGAATGTCCTTGAAATTTCATCACCATGTCCATATATCCTTCTTATTCTTTCCCTATACTATTTTATGGGTCAATTATGATTTTTCGACCCATGTTCCCTCTCTTTTCAATGTTTTCCAAAACCTTGTAACATAGTCGTTATGCTGCAGAATTTTCGTTTCAAAATGCCTCTCTTTTCTCAAAGTTATTTTATGTTATAAAGTGAATACTCAAATCCATTATTTCTACAGGGGTATTCACATATATATAAAAATTTTCTATTTTAAATTCTGGGATTTACATACATGATACCCGCTTTCCCTTTCCGTGGGTTTAAAGTAACGTAAAGATCATGTCTTTAAAGCAGTTTTTAAAACATTATGATTATGAAATTAAACCCATTTATTTTATGATATATGGGTTATTTATGAAATGTTTGATGATGATATATGTGGATCACATGATTATAAAGGAAAATTTAAGGGTGCGCCCTGATAGCGCTTCAATGCATTGGGTAAAGATTTAATCTCTAGGGATGACCATTTTAACGACCCCTTGGTGAATAACCTTGGTAATTTTTAACGACACCTTGGGGATGGACCTTGGTGAAACGAAACGATTTTTAATATTAAATGTTACAGCCACATCTTCAAGTTATGAAAAATGTTATTTTTATTATGTTTTATCTCATGATTTATTTCTCATGCCTTAATGTTCTTTTCATGTCCTTATTGATGTATCTCAAGTTCACATGTAAAATGTTTCTCTTGTTTCCCTTACTAAGCCTTCTTCTCACCCTTTCTTTTGATGTATGTCCCCAAGTTATGAGATGTAGTAATGAACCTAGGATGAACTAAAGGAGAAGCCTTTCAAGTGTTTAAGAAGAATGCTTTATGTTGTTTTTATGTATTATGTTCCTGGTTTCCATGACACTAAACCTTAAAGATCCTCCGTTTTGTAAAATGTAATGAAAGTTTATAGGATAAAAAGGCGGGATGTTATAGTTGGTATCAAAGGAAGGTTTAGTTATTTGTGGAAATTAGGATATAAAAACTTTAGGAAGAACCCTATATAAAAGTTTAGATATAGGAAAACATCCTGGTATTTGGGTAAGTATTGAGTAAGTGGTTTATCAAACAAATACATCCCTGTCTAGATACGAGCCGGTAGAGGCGGCTCTGGAACAGATGTACATAGGGGTAAAACCCAAAAACACCGCTTTGAGCTAGACTCGAACGAGAACTGGTTCACGGTAACGGGCCTTGCTGTACTCTTGGTTACGACACTCCCGGGGGATATGTTTGGTTAATCACAAGCTTTTTATGAATCATTATGAAGGAATTATAGAAAAGTGTAATTGTATAAGCATGAAGTCTTAGTTAAAAGATTCATAAATGAAATAAGTTTCTTACTAAGGTTTTAATCTTTTAGAAAATGGCGGGAAATAGGAGGAACCCTGCCGATGGTGACCGCAATGCACCATGTGCTAACAGCCCTCCGATGGAAGCCGGAATGGAAACATTCATGAGAATGATGAACCAATTGACTCAAGTTACGAGTAATAACTTGAATCAAGTTGAGAGGTCAACCTCACCACGAAGGGAACAACACACTGTTGAGTCCTTCATGTGTCAATGACCGCCAACATTCAGTGGATCTACTGACCCATTGGTTGCGGAATAATGGATAAGCTCCATTGAAAAGATATTTTCTGTACTTCATTGTTTGGAACAAGAAAAAGTCACCCTTGCTGTTTACTGCCTAGAGGGAGAAGATGATCAGTGGTGGTCACTGATCAAAAACACGAAGCCATGAGGAGAGATAGAAGCTATGGAGTGGGAAGAATTTCGGGGAATTTTCCTTAACAAGTATTTCCCTCGTTCCATGAGAACGAGAATGGAGAAAGAGTTTCTCGAGCTGAAGCAAAAGGAGAATGAATTTGTCGGAAGCTATGAGATGAACATCGCAAGGATTTCCCTTTATACCTCAAGATTTGTCATGGACCCTAATGGGAAGGTTGATAGATTCTTTAGTGGACTACGACCTCATCTGCGAAAGAATCTGGCCAACAGGGACTATGATAGCTATGGAGAAATAGTTCGAAGTGCTATGAATTTCGAGTTGGAGTTTGGTGAGACACAGTGGTCTCATAAACCAAATGAAAAGAAGAGATCGTTGGAGCCCAGTTTAGGGAAGTCTTTTGAACAGGGAAGAGGTGGAAAGCAAATGAAACTTACCAGATGAAATAAATGTGGGAAGAATCATCTGGGGAACTGCTTGAATGGAAGTGGAAAGTGCTACAAGTGTGGAAGAGGAGGCCATATTTCTCGGAATTGTCATAGTGAGGTGAAGCCTCAGCTTCCCAACACTAATGACAGAGGAAAGATGGTTCTAGCCCTACCCGAAGTCACATTCTTCAAGTGTGGACATCTTGGGCACATTGCTAACCAATGTCCAAATTTGAGGGCGGTGGAGGGGAATCACCATCAACCTCAGGATAGGCCAAGGGAGCAAGGTAGTGCTTTCGCAATCACAAAAGCTGAAGTTGAAGTCCCGAACGATGTAGTAGCAGGTACTCTTGTCGTCCTCTCAAAACTAGCAAGTACTTTATTTGATTCGGGTTCTACGCATTCCTTTATTTCCTCCAAGTTTGCAAGGAATATAGAATCAAGCCCTGAACTTCTAGAGGTATAGTTTTCAGTCAAGACTCTAAGTGGGATTATCCGTGCATCAATAGTATTTAGAGACTCTAGTGTTTACTTTGGTGAGCACAATCTTATCACAAATCTAGTAGTCATTCCCATGATGGAATTCGACATTACACTAGGGATGTACTGGCTCTCAAAGTATAATGCTAAGATCAAATGCAGAAGTAATGAAATCTTAGTAGTCTTGAATGAACGACCTACAGTTATCTTCTAAGGAGAGATATCCCGAACTGATCCCTATGTAGAAGCACCTCCTATAGCTTTCTTTATGGAGTTAATCGGTGATGATGAAGAAGGAAAAGGGAGAATACAAATAGATGATGTTCCGATTGTTCAGGAATACATGAATGTATTTCCTGAGGTGTTACCTAGACCTCCCCCAAAAAGAGAGGTAGAGTTCTCCATTGAACTCGTACCTGGGTCTCAACTGATATCAAAGACTCCGTATAAAATGGAAAATGTGGAGCTAGAAGAGTTATAGAAACAACTCCAAGACTTGTTGGATAAGGGGTTTATCCGACCGAGTGTGTCTCCTTGGGGAGAACCAGTTCTCTTTATGAAGAAGAAGGATGGATCGATGTGGCTATGCATCGATTATAGAGAACTGAACGGGATCACAGTGAAGAGCAGATATCCCCTTCCAAGAATTGATGATTTATTTGACCAACTTCGTGGGGCTCAATTCTTCTCTAAGATTGACCTTCGATCTGGTTATCATCAACTGAGGGTGAAGAAGGAAGATATTCCAAAGACTGCATTTCGATCAAGATATGGGCATTATGAGTTTACTGTTATGCCCTTTGGCTTGACTAATGCTCCTTCTATTTTCATGGATTTGATTAATAGAGTCTTTAAGGACTACCTTGATAACTTTGTGGTAGTTTTTATTGATGATATTTTGATATATTCAAAAATTCGTGAGGAGAATGAAGATCATATAAGGGTTATATTGAAAACTCTGCAGAAGGAGAGGCTCTTTGGGAAGTTCAGCAAGTGTGAGTTTTGGTTACAACAAGTGGCTTTCTTGGGGCACATCGTAACCAATGAAGGAATCTCGGTTGACCCTGCAAAGACAATGGTTGTGGAGGAGTGGCCTCAACCCACAACAGTAACTGAGATTCGTAGTTTCCTTGGTTTAGTAGGATATTATAGAAGGTTTGTGAAAAACTTTTCATGGATTTCTAATCCACTGACCAAGTTGACTCGAAAAGGGGTTAAGTTCATCTGGACAAGGTAATGCGAGGAAATTTTCCAAGAGCTGAAGAAGAGATTGGTTACTGCACCTGTGTTAACACTACCCTCTATCGGAGAAGGATTCGTTATTTTTAGCAATGCATCTTTGAAAGGGATTGGGTGCATCCTCATGAAAAATGACAAGGTAATTGCTTATGCATCTCGACAGTTGAAGATTCATGAGCAGAATTATCCAACGCATGATCTAGAGCTAGCAGCAGTTGTTTTTGCTCTAAAGATATAGAGGCACTATCTTTATGGAGAGAAGTGTGATATATACACTGACCACCAAAGTCTAAAGTATATTTTCACACAGAAAGAATTGAACATGAGACAAAGGAGATGGTTGGAGCTTATTAAATACTATGATTGTTCAATTCATTATCACCCTGGAGGAGAAAATAAAGTCGCGGATGCGTTAAGTAGGAAAGATCCTGTTGTTCTGGCAACAATGAGGATCCTAGGAGATCCCTTGATTAAAGATCTAGTAAAACTGGACATGGGAATTATAAGGAAAGGGACATCATCAACCCTATTCCAAATGATTTCTCAACCTTCATTACTAGAGAAGATCAAGAAGGCTCAAAAAGAAGATCCTTTGCTGCAGGAGAAGTTTGAGGCTGTAAAGGATGGGAAGTTCCCTGATTTCAATATTGATCATGAAGGTGTATTGAAATTTCGTACAAGACTATGTGTTCCATCTATTCCGGTGATAAAGAAAGAACTGATGGATTAATCTCATAGCTCTACATTCTCTATACACCCGGGAAGCACTAAGATGTATAGAGACCTTCGTGATCATTATTTGTGGGATAACATGAAGAGGGAGATTGCTGATTACACTACAAGGTTCCTGGTGTGTCAGTAAGTAAAGGCAGAACGACAACTTCCTAAGGGGGTATTACTACAGCTACCCATACCAGTATGGAAGTGGGATAATATCACTATGGACATTGTAACTGGTCTCCCGAAAACATCCAAAGGAAACAATGTGATATGAGTTATTGTGGACTGTCTCACCAAGACATCCCATTTTATCTCTATTCGGGAAGATTTCTCACTGGATCAGCTTGCCAAGATAGACGTGAAGGAATTGGTAAGGCTGCATGGGGTACCACTATCCATCATGTCTGATCGTGACCCAATATTCACATCAAAATTCTGGAGAAGTCTTCAACATGCCCTGAATACTGAATTGAATTTTAGTACGGCCTATCATCCTCAAACTGATGGACAATCTGAAAGGACTATTCAGACACTCGAAGACATGTTGAGATTATGCTCAATGGAATTTAAAGGTGGATAGGATCAACACCTCCCATTAGTTGAGTTCTCCTATAACAACAGCTTCCATTCGAGTATTCAGATGGCACCCTATGAAGCTCTGTATGGAAAGCGATGTAGAA
Source organism: Viscum album (assembly GCA_963277665.1). Classification (NCBI taxonomy): domain Eukaryota; kingdom Viridiplantae; phylum Streptophyta; class Magnoliopsida; order Santalales; family Viscaceae; genus Viscum; species Viscum album. Next base: position 1,217,940,249 of record OY728131.1, on the reverse strand, counting down.
CTCCCACTTGTTGGGATGAAACTGGTGAGAGAACGCTTCTTGGGCCTGATCTTGTGCAAGAGATGACAGAACAGGTTCATGCCATCCAACAACACATAAAGGCTGCTCAAAGTCGGCAGAAGAGCTATGCTGACAATCGTCGAAGGGACTTGGAGTTTGGTGTTGGCGACAAAGTCTCCCTTTGAATCTCTCCATGGAAGAGAGTCATGCGGTTTTGGAAGAAAGGTAAGCTCAGCCCTAGGTACATTGGCCCCTATGAAATCCTTGATCTCATAGTAGCAGTGGCCTATCGTCTAGAACTTTCACCGAACCTAGCTCAAGTTCATGATGTCTTCCATGTATCTCTCTTGAGGAAGTACATACCCGACCCTTCGCATGTACTGAACCCAGAGGTGGTACAACTAGAACATGACCTCTCTTATGAGGAGCAGCCAGTGGAGATCTTGGACCATAGAGACAAGGTTCTAAGAAACAAGACTACCCACCTTGTGAAAGTTTTGTGGAGGAATCATAAATATGAAGAAGTGACTTGGGAGCCTGAGGAAACAATGAAGCAAAAGTACCCTCACCTTTTCGACTAGGCCTCAAGTATAAATTTCGGGGACGAAATTTCTTAAGGGGGGAAGAATGTAACGACCCAATCTTTTTTAGTAGTATATTAACTTACACTTAATGATTTAATAAGATGTTAATGGTTAATGCAGAAAGAGGAGTCGATGGCTTTATCCAGTAGACTCGACCCTTATGAAGCCCACTTATCAGAGCTTGGGAAGGAGGTAGCATCTGTGGGCTTCTCTTTGGACCAAGCCCAAGCCGAACTCCAGCATGTCAAGCTTGAACGAAAATTCCTATGAGAGATGTTCAAGTTAGTAGAGTTTACTACTAGGGAAATGTTATCTGAGCCTCCCTCAGATTCTCTCACCATAGCGCACCATACACTTAGGTCTTATGCCGGTGTTATAAGGGGCTATGTGACGAGACCCTAGCTTTCTTGTGTAATCCTTTCAGGTGAATAAATTGAGATCTCTTCCTTTAGTGATTTTTGTGGATTTTCTTTTGTCCGGATAATTTTAGGATATATTTTATTGATGAATTTTTCAAAAAGGGATATTTTAAAACATTTATGTAAACCCTAAATAATTGATTATGTGTAAGGATTTTCAAAAAATGGTCTTCTACAAAAGTGTTCAGTTAGGAATTTGGAGTCTAATAAGATCAACTTAATTTTTGATGAATAGTAAATTATGAATAGTGATTTTATGCTTAGGATTAGTAATGTGACCAAATGGATTAGTAATTTCACTCAAAGAAAGTTTTTATATAATTTAGACACCTAGATTAAGTAATGTGATTCAATAAAATCGGTAAATAACGGTTTCATAAATTATTAGTCAAGTATTAGTTTTTTCAGATGAATAGTGTTTTTTAATTAAAAATTTAATTAAAAATAATTAGAAAATTATTTTTATAAAAAGGAATTTATTTTTGAACTCAGAGCATCGATATTATGTTAAGGTAATTTTTGGGGATTTTTCTGAAAAAATGAATATTCGGTGAATAGTGTTTTTAATTAAAAATTTAATTAAAAATATTTAGAAAATTATTTTTATAAAATGTATTTCATTTTTGAAATCAAATCATTGATATTTGGGTAAGGTGAAATTTTGGGATTATTCTGAGAAAGTTGAATTTTCGATGAATAGTGAAAGTATAGTTTTTAAGTTACGGATGTTTAATGACATCATTAAATGATGTATTAAGTATGTAATCAATATGGTCGACTTATGAATAGTAAGATAAGGTATTAGGTGTCCCAAGTTGCCAATACCATGGGAAAATACCATGGGCAAGCCCATGGTTTTGCCAAAACCACTAATGAGGTGTCCCTTTGCCATTAATGCCTTGTCTCCTCACTTTCCCTATAAATACCCACCCTTTCCCCCTTTAGTTTAACTCCCAACGAATTTCTGGTGTCCTTACCTCCCAAGGAGTCCTTCCAAGGTTCCCCAAGCCCTCAAGGTCCAAAACTTTGAGTTTCAAGAGTCACATTTTAAGGTAAGGGATCCGACCTCTCTCTTTCTTTTTATGTAATCTCTTTTATGTCATTCCTTTTATGCTCCATGATATTATGTGAGAGGATGTTATTTTATATTCCTCTTACTTCCCCTTCATGTTTATATGATGAGAGATCCCCTCTTACTCTCATCATTTCGTTTTATGAAAGTTTAAGTGACGTCGTTAGGCTGCTGAATTTTCATAAGAGAAATCAAATATTTGTCTTCCTTCCATGTTTTTCATTTCAAATGGTATGTCCTTGAAATTGTATCACCATGTCCATATATCCTTCTTATTATGTCCCTATACTATTTTATGGGTCAATTATGATTGTTCGACCCATGTTCCCTCTCTTTTCAATGTTTTCTAAAACCTTGTAACATAGCCGTTGTGCTGCAAAATTTTCGTCTCAAAATGCCTCTCTTTTCTCAAAGTTATTTTATGTTATAAAGTGAATACTCAAAGCACTTATTTCTACAGGGGTATTCACATATATATCAAAATTTTCTATTTTAAATTCTGGGATTTACATACATGATACCCACTTTCCCTTTCCGTGGGTTTAAAGTAACGTAAAAATCATGTCTTTAAAGCAGTTTTTAAAACGTTATGATTATGAAATGAAACCCATTTATTTTGTGCTATATGGGTTATTTATGAAATGTTTGATGATGATATATGTGGATCATATTATAATAAAGGCAAATTTAAGGGTGCGCCCTGATAGCGCTCCAATGCATTGGGTAACGACTTAATCTCTAGAGATGACCATTTTAACGACGCCTTGGTGAATAACCTTGGTAATTTTTAACGACACCTTGGGGATGGACCTTGGTGAAACGAAACGATTGTCAATATTAAATGTTGCAGCCAAATCATCAAGTTATGAAAAATGTTATTTTTATTATGATGTATCTCATGATTTATTTCTCATGCCTTAAAGTTCTTTACATGTCCTTATTGAAGTATCTCAAGTTCACATGTAAAATGTTTCTCTTGTTTCCCTTACTGGGCCTTCTGCTCACCCTTTCTTTTGATGTATGTCCCCAGGTTATGAGATGCAGTAATGAACCTAGGATAAACTAAAGGAGAAGCCTTTCAAGTGTTTAAGAAGAATGCTTTATGTTTTTTTTATGTATTATGTTCCTGGTTTCCAAGACACTAAACCTTAAAGATCCTCCGTTTTGTAAAATGTAATGAAAGTTTATGTGATAAAAAGTCGGGATGTTATACGCCGTGAGGGAGTCGGGACACCAGCTCATCTGGGGGCCGCAAGGAGGCCGAGACACTAGCTCGGCCGGGTGGTCGTGAGGGGTATGGCTCGGGGAGGCGCGCGGGGCCCGAACGGAGGCCAGTAGGTAGGCCGACGGTGTTCGGTCAGACAAGGCATGACCAGGCGAGCCAAAGGCCGGGAGGCAGTTGGGCTGAATGGTTCGGCGCGACTCAATTCGGCACTGGCCAGTTCATTGAGAAGCGTGGGCGCGCGCCGAGGCCGGAAGGCAGGCTGACGGCGTTCAGCCAGGCAAGTCACGACCAGGCTGGCCGGCGGTCGAGAGGCGGCTTGGCAGGCCGGTTCGGCATGCCTCGAGCTAGCGCGGGCCGATAGTGTTTTTTCCTAGAGCACTATAGCACTGCCTGGGGCGGTGTGGTTTGCGGAGGTCGCGGGTAGAGCAGCCTTTTTCGACTCCGCCGTCGCCGTTCTGTTGCCTCATCTCCATGACAAAGTTCATCATAAACCAACTCGGCGGAGTGGTCGGGCCATGTTGGTTTGGCCCACACCCTCCACATTTAGGGTTGTATCAATTGGTTCATCAAAAAAATACAATGAAAAACAATTATTTTAGAATCTCTTCATCGATTCCTTTCCAACCAAATATGAGTAAAAAAAGGGGTAATACACAAATAAAACCCCCTACCTTTGATATCAGTCATCGACGTTGAAGTCACAGGAAAAAGACAAATGAGTTCATCATTCGTTACATCCGCTGCACGCTTCCAATCCCAGTTTGTATCGGCTGTGGAAGACCCTCCATGTCGGTAGGTGTCCGAGGAAGAAGTCGAATAAGAATCATCATCGGCATTCTTCCATGGAACAACACATTCTTCATACTTCATTCTTATTTGGCAGAATTCTAATCCTCCCAAGATCTCCTCTTCCTAAGATTCCACCCAAATTCCAATGTTGTGCCAAATAATATATTAGAGTATCTATTAATTTTTTGGAAAGAATTCAAAAATAATGAATTAATTACTTATCTTCACGTAATTAATGTGAAGGATTTCCACTAATTAATTATGGGAGTTGGCACAATTGAATTAAAGGGAAGGTGAAGAGGATCTACCTCATTGATGAGGGGGAGTTGAGAGGTTTTACACTCTTCCATCAATAGGGGGTTAAGCCCCGTGTGGTCCCCACGTCGTAACCTCTCATGGGATCTTATGTTCGACTGGGACCCACCACCATAACCTTTCATGGGAGGTAATGGTGTAGGGGTCCCACCTCCAACTTCCATAAGGAGGTTTTAACCACCAAACACCAACATGGGGGCTCAAATAAAAATAAAGTTAAGCACACTTTATTTTATTATTCTCCACAAAAACCCAAAAACTATCTTTTAAACTCGACCCACTACCATCGAAGTGAAAGTATTTTTATGCGAATACTGGGGCTGCGAGTTCAACGGTGCCCTCAAATTTCAGTTCTGAGCACCGGTTCAAAAGTTATAAATACTTGCTTGTACGTTTACTTAACGTACCCAAAAAAACTTCAGAAATTGATTCTAGTCACACCGATCCTCAGAATCTTGCGCCATCAGATTTCACAGACTCGTAAAATTCCAACGTATTTAAAAAAATTCCTCCAAAATTCTGAGTCATTAGAATATCCATGTTTATAATATATTCTTAATCATTTTTTGTTAAACATAATGAAATATTTAATTAATTAATTTCTTACGTCGAGGTTATGTATTGTTAGGATGTTCAGTTCACAATTCCATGATTTCTTTTGTGGGGTTTTTATAGTAAATGAGGTCGTTATTTGGGAATATACTTTTTAACAATCATTAAACAATAATATTTTTTATATGTTTATTACGCATTTGAAACATTACATGAAATAGCATTAACAAAATTAAACAACATTACAATCATGTATATTGTAGGCTATAAGTATTATTTTAGATTTATATAAATATAACTATACCAGAAATATCATATTATTTATTAAGATAAAATTATATACATCATTCATCAACAGTGATGATGAAAAATTAATCACATCGCTTTGTTTTAGTAGTAGTCCCAACACACCCATGAATGTTATTATCATTTTTAGTGAATTGAAATTTAAAAAATTTAATGATATATATTATATTTTAATAATGATAAATATTTATTTAATATCTTATATTTGCAATAAATAAATCCTTACAACCAACCATAAGACGGAGTTGTTGGAAAACAAATTATATTTGTTCGCGAGGGAATAGTCTTCCATACACTTAAATGGCAGTTTTATTTTTTATTTAATGGAAGAAGAGATGGAAATAATTTATTAAATTGAAATAATTGAATATATGTTTATGTATTATATCAGTGTTAATATTTCAGAACATTTGATAATTATTGAATGAGGTAAAAGAATTAGTTAAAAAAACTTTATTGAGGACTATACATATTCTTCAGACAACCTCTTATTATATAAACAAAAATCATTCAATGATAGGTTTTGTAACCAAACTAAAGCCTCCAAAACATTGGTATAGAAGTACAGACATTATTTGGATATTTATTATAAATATAAAAATGTAATTATATTATGAAAAAATGATAATATGAGGTTCCCTTTTAAATAAGAGGGTAGTAACACTCTGAATATTAAATAATGTATTAAATTAATATTATTAAATTCACATGTTAAAATATCTCTTAATCGAATGTATTTAAATATAATTTGATATCTATTTTAAATATTCTCATTTTATAAATTTAGACATGTTTAGATGATATTTTTACATTATAAATTTTTAGCCATCGTCAACTCTTTGGATAATTATGTTGATATCAATTGTTTTACTCTTACTAAACTAATATAATTATTATAAAAATATTGTTAGACCATAAATGGTGTACATTTCAATTTTTAAATGCTATTACAATCAATTCTCATAAAATATATTTTCATGAGTTCAAAATAATTTAATAAAATTTTACATATTATAAAGAAACAAAAATGTTAATTTTAAAAATATTCATTTAATTTTACTTTTAAAACAACATGAAAACAATATAATTAGAATATAAGGAATTAAAACCACTATAATAAGTAATTTTACCTCTAAAATAATCATTTAATATTGAATTTGTTTAAAATAATATCACTTTAAACATTATTAAAATTAATAATTTTATTTCTATATTAATTAAAAAAATATTGTATCAGCACGACATATATATTTGAGGCAATTATTTCACCATGAAAATATATAAATAAATTATTATGGACATTGAAAATAATTTATCATTAAATTTATAATTTATAAGTGAACATACCATATTTTTTCCATTTGTAAAAATATTAAATACTATATAAAATGGCAATGGAATCATCAAATTTTTTACATATAATATTATAATGGTAAAAATCAAGGAAAAATAGAAATAGAAGGTCATATATTTTATGAATATATGTTTATGGAAAAAATAATATTCTAATTAAAATAAATCATGGGTTAGGATTACTTCTTTGTATTTATCACATCATTCTTACCCATAGTTACCCCATTTTACCTTTACCATAGTAATAAAATATACTATTATTATTATAAATATAGATTAAAAATAATAACTAAATATTTACGAAATATTGAACTCATAATTACAAATATGGAATTCATATGTCATGATTCAAAAAACGGTATTGGTAGATTTTAATTTAGAATTAAACCTCTAAAACATGATGAAACCTATTTTTTAATGAAAATGGGTTTTCAAGTAATAAAATATTCTTAATTCTGCATTCCAATATAAAATTAAATTCAAGGATTACAATTAAATAATTAAAAAATACTAAATTTTGAAAATAATTCAAAATATAATTTTATTTTAATAAGACTTTAAAATAGATTTTAATTTTTAATAAAATCAGTATTTTTAATTATTCAATGAAAAAAATAAATTATTATAAAAAATATAGATATTTCACCATATGATATTTAGATTATATAATATGAAAAATAATATTCCTTTTATCAATTAATATTTCTACATATTGAAAAATTAATTACAATATTTTCTCAAAATATGCAATAAATACAAATTTTTAAGAAAACATATTTTTTGATAAATAAAATGACTTATAAAGAATTATTTAATTATTTTATAAAAATCCATCAACAAATTTATATTGAGTATTATACTTATAATATATATATATATATATATTCCATTAATTAGTCAATAATATATATATATATATATCTCTATTTAACGATATGTTTATACAAATCATTTTTAAATAAATATATTTGGTTGCTTGCTTTTTGATCTATGTTGAATATATGTTATGATATCAAATATAATAATTCATTTTAAAAACATTGGGTAATATTTTATCATCATATAAAAAAATTTATCCTTCAAATTTAAACATCATCTCGATAAGCATAGGTTTTCCATAAAAAATAAAATTTTTGAATTCCAACATTTTAAAAAGGCTTATTAATATTTCCACTTATATGGGTAGAAGAGGAAATTACAGTATTTATGAAGAATAACACTTAATATATTAAGAAATAGAAAAAAATTAGTGGCTAGTGAAAACATGGACATTATGGAAGAACATAATTTTCATATAATTTTGGAGAGTAATATATAAAATTGAGCCTTATAATGTGATTGATCATGAGGATATCAATCACCAAAAAACCAAAAACCTAAGATGTTTGAAAATGAATATATTTTTAAAAAAAATCCTTTTCCTAAAATTACGGAATTAATTTTCAAACTATACTAAGAGAATAAATAAATACACATGCATTATTTGTAGAATTTCAACTATTAATATATTTTAACCAAAATCTCATATTTTGCTTCAAACGATTAGTATTCTAGAAGAACTTTATATGTTTAATGAACTAAAATAAAATACCATAATATCATATACTTATATGAAATTATAGAAATATATTTATTCTATATTTAGCATGTAAAAACCCACAATGGTTAGCATAAAGTAAGACAATTCTGATAAAGAATAAAAAATCATATTAATAAAAATATAGTGATATTATAAATTCAATAATATCACAAAAGGATAAATGTAGATCAATTCCAAAATTACTGTCATTGGAATTCTTTAAAATATTCCTTAAAAAACATAAATCTCAATGATTATACTTATTTGATCACCTATTATTACAATATATTTTTAACTTCTATCTATAAATTACATAAATCACTCTCAAATTCTCATGAAAAAAAGCTCACACATCAACATCAATTATTTCCAAATTACACCGATGAATAAAACATTTATACAATTTTACTCTTCAATAAAACACCCTTTTGAACAATAATAATTCTTTTATAGTTTTTAACCCATAAAAAAGTATTAGGTTTATTAAAAATAAGATTTAAAAATTAATTTCATTAAATGTAGAGAATAAATATGGATGATAACAGAAGATTATAATACTAGTGATGTATAGAAATCATTAAAGGGTGACTTATATAGTAGGATTAAATTAAATAATAATTAACACATTTCTTTTAATACTGTGGAAAATACACTTTTATTTGATTAGTATTTGTTTGAAATTTATAAAATATTCAGAAAAAATATTTCTTTTAAGATAAAGATAAGAAATATATAAATGAAAACATGTAGAAATGATAATTCATGACTATAAAAATTTAATCTCATGAATTAAATGTAAAAAATAATAGTTATTTAAAAAATCAAAGGAGAGTATAAAGGGAACCATGTAGAAAATATTTATAAAATGACATTTAGTTTCTAAATATAAGTTAAAAGACCATGAAAAATAACTTTATAAAATCATTTATGTTTTAAAAAGAAGGATATTAGATACTTTCTGAAATCATATACCCAGAAGAGGATGATTTATGATCTAAATGATAATATAAGATTAGTAAGACTTACAAACAATATTCCTAGTTCTTCTTTAATTAATTACTGACAAAATTAAACAATTAAACCACATTCATTTCTAAAGGAGTTTAAATATATATTTAATCTATAAAAATTAGATAATTTTACTACCCTTAATGGGACCTTGAACAACTAAATCTTGATGATAATGTGGATTGTGTGATAAAAACAATACCACTGGTAAATCTAGAATTAGAAGTAATTGAAAATAAGTGTATGATATGGTCCTATAAATCCAATAAATTGCATGATTTAATATTTAAAATTTTAATTAAGATGTAGTTATTAAACCAGCAAAGGAAATCATGGTTAATCACCTGAAACAAGTTTCATGAAAATGATATTGAGACAAAGAAACCCCTTATAATGATTGTTACTGTTGATGTGAAAATTAATTGTTTAAGTTCCCATGTGAACGTTTTTAAATCCACATAAAAATATTATATGATATATAAAACAATTCATAGATCAATTGACACATAATTATTTTATATAAAATTCAATAAATTAGATGTATAATATAATGAATATAAATTGTGTTATGAAACCCCTTCCCACATGGTATCTTTAATGTAAATAACCCTTGGATAAAATATTTTAAATTGAAAGAAAAAATACAATAATGTATGATTAGTTTATCATATAAAATTATTATGGGTATTATGTACAAAATATAAACTAAATTAGGGGAATAATATTAAAATATTCCTAATGAAACTAAATTGAGAAGAAATCCTTTAGGTAGAGTCAAAACATTCCATGAATGTCCTTAAAATCTCATATAATAAATATATTTCAAACATTTTTATGTTTAATAATCACTTAATGGTTTTTAATTTATCATTATATGATTTATTTATTTATTTCAATAACATATTTAATAGCATTAATGGTTGTTTCCGTGTTTGGTATTTTTATGTCCTTATGTTCATAATTTAAAAACTACATTAGTAGATTAACTATGGTCAAAAAGCTATTATTCCATAATCTCTAGAATAATTAGTGTTCCCAAATTATCTAATTTTCATATTAATTATTGTTTCATAATAATCCATGAAATATTTTTTTTAAATAAAATATGACTCAATGATGGAGACAACACACTGTATATTTTCATGAATAATGTAACCATTTTCTAAAATTATTATGGAATGAAGGTAATAATTATTGGATAATTTAAAAATTATAATTATATCATCATCACCATATGTTCTCTAAAATACTTATATATATAAATATATATACCATTCATTTTATGTGGTGATGAAAAATTAATAACATCACTTTGTGGATGTGGTAGTCTACACATGCACACATAAGGTGTTATCATTTTTTAGTGAATGTAAATGTAACAGTGTAAATGATATATTTTGTAGTTTAACATGGAAAATTATGTATTTACTATCTTATAATTATATATATTTTTAAATTAATAATTAAAACTATTATTAAAATAATGTGATGTGAAATAATTTATATTGGTCCATTAGGTGGTAATTCTTCGTACACACGAATAGTGGTTTTGTTTCACATTTATTGGAAGAGGGTTTTTATATAGGCTATTATGATAAAATAATAACATATTAGCATGTGTAATATCTTGGTTTTATTATTTTATATTTTTAAAAAATTATTGAAGGAGGTATATGAAGAAATAAAATGAAAACACTTGATTATGAACTATATATACTCTGGAAAACATTTTCATGTTTACACCTATACTATTTATATATTTTTTTTAGGATCAAGAAATGGACTATATGAAATTATAAGGGATTCATGGTATGTTTTTGTGCCTATCATGGATGAAAAATAATTTTTTTGATTTGTCAAGAAAATAGAAGACAGTTAGTCCACTTATAAAAGATTGGAGGGGAACTCTTCATATTTCTTAAATTATAAGATTATTATAAATTAATTTACATGAAAAAATATCATTAAATAGATAATATTATAAGATTAGTTAAATTGGGTTTGAAATCATCTCACACCATAAAAATTATACAAGTTTATGTAAAATTTTTATGTTTATCTTTTTGTTTAAACCCATGGCTAACCCTTTTGATAATTACTGTGAATCAATGTTTTTTATTGATTAGTGGCGATTATAATTACTATAAATTTCAAATTGGAAAAAAAAATTACCATCGAATATATTTTCAACCTTATCCCAATCAAATGTAGGAACCATTAATTTTTCAGTATTTTTTTTATCATTCAATGAAATAGTGGTTATTATGAAATATGGGGAATTTAAATTTTGGAAGTATTCTTTTATAATTTGACTTTTTATAACTAAAATAAAAAATATATAATTAAAATATAAGGAATAAATCATATATTAGAATTTATTTTTATAAAAATTTAATTAATTCCAATCATAATACTTTTATCAATTTCAAATAACTTAAATTATTTTCCTATTAGTTGAATAAATATTATATCAGAATTAGAGACATTTAATGTTGTTATTTCATAATTCAAAATTATAATTAATTAACCATGATAATTAGAAATTTTATATCATTAAATTTATTATTTATATCCAAAAAAACTTCCTTTTGTATTTATGTAAAAAATTAAATATAAAAAAACAAAGAGATGACATAATTAAATGTTAGTTACATAAATTATTAAAAAGGTAAACATACTAGAAAAAGGGGGAAATGTTAATATATTAGATATTTGGAATATTATGGGAAATGTTTACTCATCAAATTAGATTAATTAATGTGATTGGGTTACTCTCTATTCATTATATCCTTATTTTAACCCGTAATCAACCCCTTATTTTTTTATCGTGGTAGCATAATTTTTTATGATTAATACTCCAAATGAATAAAATAAAAGGGATATATTTAACCAATTAGATATTATAAATTCTAAATTTCGAATCTGTTTTTCATAATTAAAAAATAAATATTTAAGAGACTTTTTTAAATTAACCTCCAAAATGCGACGAAAATAAATTTTTCGAAAAAAATTCTATTTAAAGTAAAAATATTTTTATACTAAATTCTAGTATATAATTAATTCCAAAAACACAATTTTATTATTTTTAATCAAAATTATTTTATTAAATTTAAAAAAAACAAATTTAAATTTAAATTTTTATATACCATTACATAAAATATAGTTTTCAACAAAATGAGTAATTATTTTACTATTCACTAATAATAAAACATTATTGGAAAATCTCAAAATTTCACTTTAAGATAATTCTGATATGATTTTTTAAGAAATGAAATAATTTTCATCAAATAAAATTTATAATGGTTAGAGAAATTAATTATAATATTTTCTCAATAAATAAATAAATAACATTTTTGAAGAAAAAAAATTTCATAGAAATAAAATTACTTCATTAAAATATAGAGATTATTTTGTAATAATTCATAAATAGAATAAAATTTAATAATAAATTAACATATATATATATATATCATATCATATATCATAAAATACTATTGATAACAAACAATTTAATGTATTTGTTATTACATTTATACTTAAATAAAAATATTTTACATTTCATTTATGCTCAGGGTTGTTTATCCCACACACTATTAAACACAGCTTTTCATTTAGAAAATTTTAGGGTATTATTAAACGATTTGTTGTTTTCTAAAAGGGTGATTATGATGAAAATTTAGAGAAAAAATTGGGAGTTATTGAATGAACAATTTCTATACAAAAATTCATTAAATCATTGACAAATAGATCATTTTCCTGACATTTTATTTCATATTATTCCTTCTTTTTTGGAACAATCCATCAACTACGTTTTTAGATTTACATAGATTTTTGTGTATTTTGAAATTATAATGCTTTTCCTATTTTAATATTCTTATCTTCCCCATGTTGACCACTTTTAGTGAATATTCACTTGAAAACTTCATTTTCAATGTATATTATATACTAGAAAACATAGAAATTCTATTGGCATATTATTTATGAAAAAATAAAACTCATTCAATCTTGTGTTTATGATTATTATTTTCTTGAATTTTATATATGAGTGATTAATTTTAAATTAAATAAACCTCTTTCAAAATAAATAACAAAGTCCATTCAATTAATCGCTAATATAAATAACAATCTCACCATTTCTAGATAGAAATTACAACACCAGTCCACTAATCCATATATTTTAAAATTCATGAAATCATTAATCACATTTCTATATCCATATGTATTTAAATCCTTTTAGAGTTAACTTTTCAGTGGTCTAGGTAAAAAGGATAATTTTAAAATAAAAATCAAACTTTAACCCACTAACAAAAGAAAACTATGATGATACGTGATCTTTTTTGGTCTTGTAAACTCTTTTTCCACCTTATATTTTACCAGATAAATAGGTATTTCACGTTTATATACAAAATTATCATTTACTAAAGATTACATATAACTTTTTTTAAAATTATTATAAGTAATATTTATATGTATTTCATGTTCTTTATAAAATTTATAGTAAACCGGATTATAATCATTAAAACAACAACAAATTTTTTCCATATACTCATAGAAAATATTATTACTAGGATACATGAATCTAGTTGGTTTATTATTCAATCCATAGGTCACCACCATAAACGCATAATTTCTATACCTTGTATAGAATTCCATATTCGAACTGTATCACTCTTTGGTTTTAAATGGTAATATCCAATGTTGATATTGATCTTTAAACAACACTATACTCCTCGAAACTAATTAAAAATGTCTATCATCAATTAAAGAATAAAATTTTTATTTATATTAATTTCATTGTGTTCTATATTATTTATGAAAATACTAAATGATCCATCTTTAATTTAAATAAAAAAATGTCGAAAACCACATTTTGATTTTCCTGTATGAATAAAAACCTATTTATGAAACTCTCTTAAAATATTAATCAATTCAAATAATCATAATAGAGAAATTTTTTAAGGCAGTTTTTGAAAATATATTATATTGTGAGAATAAATAAATTACGAAAAAACATCCCAATAAATAATTATATTGAAAAAATAATTTGAAAATACATGAAATATTCATTTACTTCATGCATATTCCTAATTAATATAAATAGAACAATTTCAACAATATAATTAACGTAACTATCACATTATTCATTAATCAGTTTCTTATCTTCTTAATATATTACCACATGTATGAACTCTTTATTATACATTAATCCATATTCAATCTTAAAATTGGTGAAAATTTACTTTTCTCTGAAATTTATATTAGTACAATAAACATAAATCCAATACATATGAAATAAAAAATTAAAATAAACTATAGTTAATAAAACAATATTTAAAGAAAAATTTATTCCACAAATAATCCCAAAATGATTCGTAAAAGTGTTTTTTATTTAATACTTCCACTAGTAGTTTTTACAAAAATTTATTCCTCAACATATTGAGGTAGTAATTCTATTTTTCCAAGAAATATTTAAAAAATGTGTAGTCCCTGAATCAAATATAGATAAGGTATACACTACGAATACATTTAATAAACTTACCACTACTTCATTTGAAGGTTTTTTATTTTCTGATGAATCTTCAAAATACATTTCACACCCTTTTACTTACATTCATGATGATTCCTACCATTTGGGATTTTATTTGAACACAAATAAACATAATTTTTCATGTCATTGAATTCAAAAAATCACAATGCATGATTAACCTATTTGGTGATTATATTACCTTTATTTTTTTATATAACATTGAGTTATATGTAACATTATAACACATAGATAATATATTCTCAACATCATATGAAACTCCCCAAGATTAACTTTAGGACACATACTACAAGTGGAAAATTTAGTCCTCTTACCTTTATATAAATTTTTTGGACACTTTCCCACTACTTTATACATATTCAACTACTCTTCTTTTTATATTGTAAATTTTAAAAATTGCATCTTGTCCATCTATAACCTTCATAAAACATTCCCAGATATTTTTTATTAATAAAAAAAATCTTTTAAAACATGGTTTTAATCTTCAGTAAAACCAAACCATTATTCTAGAATAGTCTATGATGAAATATGGTGAATAGCAGTTATGTCTAAAAAAACTAACATCAATAGAAGAAATTGACTTAACCTACATTTTAGTTTTCTTAAAAAATATCATTTTCTACCTATAATAAATTACCTTAAGAATATAAATCTCAAGGAATGTATCTTTATATGTTTTCCCCTCTATGGAAGGAATCTCATAATTCTACATGGTAATATCCATCTGTTGCCATCAAATATTATCTTCACCGTTAAAATGATAAATTTAAAGAATTAAATTTTAATGATCGGAAAACCTTATAACTAAAGTAAATTTTCCAGATAATTAAATCATCCACCAGATAACAATTGATCTACTATTCCATGAAAATCTAAAAGGTGTTGGTTTATGAAATACTCCACTATAAACATGTTATTTTATAGAAATTTAAATAACTCTATAACATGGTTACCACTATTAATAGTGTGAATCAATTGTGTAAAAAGAATAATGAACTATTATTTTATACATCCATATATTATTAATTGTTGAATCATAATGAAATTATTATTCTTATTCCATTACACATTATTCATCCTATTTAATTTTTAGAACAATCCACCAAAACATTTATAAAATTGTTCAAGAAACATATAAACCCAAATTTTTTTTCAAATTAGAATATAATTCATAGATGAAAATCTATTAAGATGAATTTCATAATAACATCTTAACCCTAAATTTTATTTAAACATTTTATTTTTCTATAAACAATAATGACTCATTTGACAATCCATAAACAATAACATGATTTATAACAACAGTTTCACTTAATTCCATTTTGACAATCATTTTTTGGGTTATAGTTTTATCTTATTAATAAAAACATAATCATATCAAACAAATGAAATAAAAAATGTAATCATCAATTCAATATCTATTTTTCAACAAAAAACTGATAAATAACATTCTAACTCAATTTCATTAATAACACATGTTTCATTATTCAATGTTATATCCCCACAGTGGAAATCTATAACATGATATAGTTTTTACCCAAACATGGGATCTATGAAAAAAAGTAAATATATATATACCGAGAAAAAAATACATTATAAGGGATACATATATAATGATACCTTTTATTCTATTGTGAATATTATTTAACCCTTTAATAAATTTTTTTAATTAATTACATCCTAAAATATAATCTCATTTTTTTCTTACTCACAAAATAATAATCCTTTACTAAATATTGTTATAAAATATCCTATAAAAAATTTAAAATAAAAAATCATAATAATGATGGTTTCTTGTAATACATGGCTACTAATAGTGATATGTTTTTTTCAAAATAAATGCTTTTCAATCATAAATGTGGTATACAATTCTCTAAAATCCTAATCTCATTATCCCACCATATGAAATAAAATGATTTTAATGAAAAATAATTTTTTATCAAAGAAATTTCTAGAATGTGCCTTGGGGCTTAAATCTTCATATCACTCTTATAATAATTCTTGCAAGAACTCTAATAAATTCGAAAACATACTTGTCTTATTCCTACACACTTCTCTGGATAACAATACTATTACCAAATGAATTAGATAACTAATTAAGGATCTCCCATGGTCATGAGAGATTAATTAGGATAATAAATATCCTAAAATTCATAAAACAATGAATTTATATACAAAAATCACAAAAATTATTTTATTTAAAAAATATAAAAAAGAAAATTTATTATTTATATAAAAATAATGGAAAAATTTACATGTCATTGAAACCACTTTAGAATTAATATTAGAATAATGGAAAATAGTTTTTTTATATCTCAAATCATGATTTTAATAACAATATATGGTTCTATTTAAATTAATATGAGACGTAATTTTGTAATTTTTGTTATTGGAAGGGTGTGATAAAAATGGCAACATGAAATGGGTTTTTGGTCATTTGGGTAAAAACCAGCAAAACTATTACTATTTTGGATTAACTGGTCCCACTATCATCAAATTTTGTAAAACATTTAGATCCACCATAAAAATTATTGGGTTTGGTCTTAAGAATGAATTATATAGAGCTACCTAATGCCCCACGATGAATATGGCCACTACCACTCCTAAGTAGAGAGAGGAGTGGGATAAATGGCTTAATGTCTTACAAGAGGCTACGGACAAACCAATGGTTAATCATCTAGGTGATACCACCACGTTAAGGTGGGAAAAATATTCTTTATTAAATGTAGTTTTAAACTTTAAAATGCTTTATTTACTCTAAGTATACTATGGATGGTTACCCAAGACACATTAATTGATAATAGAAGGTAATATTTAATCATTTATCTTGTTTTCCTTATATGAAAAGAATTTATCTCCCCATATTGGTTAAGAATTTAGATTGAAAATGTTTCAAAAGGGTTTTATATATTAATATCTCATCAAGTAGTTTCACTAGGTTATTACCATCTTATTATATGTTATATTTATTGATCTAGGCTCCTAATGACTGGATCTCCTCATCTCCCTCCCTCAGTCTTGAAGGTTGTATAGTTTTCGTTATTCTTGAGGTAAGTGGTTTCATAGTTTATCCCTCTTAAACTATATTTGTTATTGATTTCTATATTTAAATTGGATTTATAAATTATTTGAAAATCATGATTTGAGATTATTGTGAAATATTTTTAAATTTCATGGTGTGTGTGAAGTAACATCATTAAAAATGGATTTTAAAATAAATTATTGATTTTGAAAAAAAATGTTGCAATGAAAAAATGATTTAAAGAATTATTATTAATAATATCAATGAAAAATAAATGAATGAGATTAATTATAGATTTGACATGAAATTAATTACTTTGAATTACATGTATTTATGAAAATAACATTTATTGGTTTTGGAAATGAAATTTAATTATTCAAAACATTATTTGGGTATTTTTGGTGACGAATGATGAGACATATTTAAGATGGATGATTTTTTCCTTGATCAATTTTTTTTAATCACATGGGAGCTAGGATACATAGGTGGGTAACCATGTATTTTCATGATAAGAATGTATTATCACTTACTTAAATTGATTGATGATGAAACTACCTAATAATCCATATTTGGGAAGTGTGTTAATTATTTTTATTAGAATCATTTTCCATAGGTTTCTGATGTTTGGGTGTCTGCATAACTGGAACCATACTTCAACAAGAATGTACATAACCTAGATCATTACTCTTACAAACCCAAGGGTTTAAAACCATGTTAATATGGTAGAAAATAAATCTAACACTTCAATGTTTGTGAAATTATATATTCATTACTTTTTTGTTAGAGGTGATTATCCCTTTTTTTAAATTATTTTTTATTTTTCTTTTATACATATCTATTAAATTTTTTAAAAGAATTGTTTGTAATGATTTTTTAATGGATTACCATTCAATTTTATTTTTTATTTTTAGAATAATTATTATATTTTATATGGTATTCTTATTAAACTTCACAGTTATATCCTAATAGGAAATTGTTACCCACACTATACTCTTTACCATGGTAATTTATAAGTTTTTTCTATAAGATGATGAAAATGGGAGGAACTAAATAGTAAAAATGAGTGTTCATGAATGTGTGACCTTAGGAATTGGTGGTATCATGTGGTGATTCTTCCTTTGTTTATGTGATGTTTTCTATTGTTGAATCATATATAGTTTTTCACATACCCTATTTGGGAACATTAATCTCATTGAAACTTATGACATATATACTATTTATGAGATATTAACATTTTTGGTCTAACTGATATATTATATTAGGGAAACCATTCAATCAGGATTTTTTAATGCCCAAACTCAATTCTCAAGGTTATGAGAATCTATAATGCCCTTCATGCCATTTTAGGATGTATTTAGCAATTAAAATTGTGTATTATCTTGAAATATTCATTTATAATTATAATAGAATGTTGTTTTTTATATTTTTGGATGTCGATGGTGAATTTTGGATGTCCTAGTAGATATAAGATAGGATATTTGGGACATTAGGGGTTTGTTACTTGTGAGTACTTTATAATCTCACACTATATAGATCCTCAAAATTTATATGGATTTATGAGAAATGGTGTGTTTGATTAATTAATTTATCTGATTCAAGATATTTCCAATACATTGACCTTAATATTTTTATTCTAGCGATATGTTCTAATTGATGGAGTATATCTAACTTTGTATCTTTAATGGTATTTACATAATGTCAGTTGATTGTTTATAGTGTATTTTTTATAAAAAAATATGTTTTTATCAAATGTTTGGAGGGAGATGCTGATGAACCCAAAAAAACCCTTAGGACAACTAAAACCTCAATGAGGTTTTCGTGCATGATCTATATATTATAAGAAATGGGCCTCAACCTGCCGCATTTATTCTATAGAGGTAAAAATTGATGGTATGACAAAATAGATCTATCCTAGGGGTTTCTTCATCAGAAACCTCCCACTTAAAGAAAATAAGGATCCTCCAATGGTGTAGGATTTGTTTGGGAATATTGAATCACTCTTAAAGTTTATGGAGATTTATGATTCTATTAAATTGGATTGTACTATCTTAAATGTTTAGAGGATTAGTAAGAGATAGTGGGATGTTAAATTTTGGGTTAATAATAAGGTGTAATTATAGTGGAAATTCCACAACACCCATTTTTTGTAGAAATTCATTTATTATTTATTGATATAGAATATTTCCATCTAATTCGATAACAATAATCAAGTGGATATGACATTGAATGGGTATTTATATCATTTCACTGAACTTAATCAACATTAAATTATGATTGTTTCAAACAAGAAGTCGGTGTACTAGATGTTTTATATGGGTCATCAATTATATTTATAACAGAATATATTTTTGCTTATGTTTACTTCATATACTACCATTATTGATAGGGATGTTAGGGAATAAATTGAATAGTCTAGTAAATTAGGGATAAATGGACTTCTTATTATATCCATTAAAATCATTAGTGTTCCCCATAATGGGAAGAGAATATTGAATGAAAATCGCATTAGAAATAGTGGTTCTTTTATATGATATGTTACATCTTATGGATCTACTTTAATTTCAAGTAAATTTATATTTTGTTTGCATCCAATAAGGTTTGATTTTAGCACTCGAATAGTGTTTTCATGAGGACATTGAAGGGTAATTAATCATAAATACATTTAATCCACATGGAAACTTATTTACATATTTTTAAAAACTAAAATACTTTCATGGGAGAATAATAATATAATAGATTTATGAAATAGTGATATTCTTAATGGAAAATTAGATACTAGCCATAAGAATCAGGATCAAATCATATTCATTTATGGATAAATATATAGTGGGAATTGATTTGGGTGCTCCAAAAGTGATAAGTATCATTTATATTTCTTTATATTTAGTTACTACATTATTTTATAATCCTTCCTATCATTCATTCATATCAACTCACACTTTAGACCTATTGTAACAACTATAAAATCCAATGCTTTATGTGATGGATATTGTAATGCCACTTAAGATAAAGAGAGATAAGGGTCTCTGATTCCCCTATGATGTGTTATCTTTTTTAGGCATTAATTTCTTCTTGTCTTTTTTGGTTCATGAGATTATATATCTAAATGTTATTATTGTAGTTAATCAGTTTCTTTTGAATAATGTTATGGTTGACTATAATCATATGTGAGTATCTTTTACTATCCATGATGGAGAATTCAATGTTATTCAAGAAGGATGTAACTTGAGGTCATGTTAATCCAGACATCCTCTTTTGGATCTAGGTGGAATGAAACACTTTTAAGCTATTGAACTTGACTAGAAAGTCTATTGTAATGAACTTCCTCTAATAGGTGTTGTATTTTTGGAAGTTTTTTCATTAATCCCTAATAATCTATCACTATATATAGAGGTATATTTATCTATTTAATTGGTTTTAGGTTATCATAAAATTTATATCCCCTCTTACCATATGACATCAGTTGAACTAAAGGAGTCCTATAATATCTTTTATGAACTTATTTCAAAAGGATTCAATCCACTCATTGTTTCACCTTGGGCATCAATAGTTATTTATACCAAACTGTCAATTAATCACTTTGGTTAGGTGTTGATTACTAGATGCTCAATTTTGTCACATCCAAGAATAAGTATCTTTTAACTCGGATAGATGATTTATTTCATAAGATGAATGTAGTGATGTCATTCTGTAAGACTGATATTTAGTATAGTAACCAACTATTCATGATTAAGATGTATCATATTCCAAATAACATATTAAAGAGAATTTATATCCACAACGAGTATCTTATTATTACTCTTAGAGAAACCACCACCCATTCTATTTTTATGAAACTATTGAGCATGATTATCCAATAATATATCAACTATTTTCCCATGGGGATTTGGTTTAATATCCTTATTATTAAAAAAACCATGGAGAATCATGAATTTCATCTCATATATGATTTTTTTCATCTTGATGAATAATAAAATTTATTCATAGGTATCAAGGATCCAATTTTTTATTTAGTTCAAAAATTTATTAGTGGTATTGGTCTTGGATCTTGTAATCACTGTTAATCCAGAAATGGAAAATTATTTTATTTCACTAGAGGAACAATAAATTTTCATTAGGATTTATAGAATCATAGTTATGATTATATATTATCTCCTATTCATAAATTATAGTTCCAAAATGGATTATCTGCTAATTACTCTCACTCAAAATGGAATGTAGTTCATTCAGGATTTAAAATTATAGGATTCCACTGAGTAATGGAATAATCATTTTACTTTACCTCTAGTGATGACACTTCTAGAATCTTGGTAGGTTTTCATGGTGTTTTCTAGTGCTTCAGGATTAGTCTCTCAAATAATTATCATGAACACTTTTCAATAGTAGGATAAGTATTGTCATCATCATTAGCTAAAAGAGATGAACTATCGCACACAGGATCTCAAATTCATAGTTGTGATATAGTCTCTTAAGAGTTCACATGATGAAAACACATAATTTCATACCTAAATTTTATATTCTTTATATGAATATTCAATAAATAAAATATAATTAAACTCCCTAGATCTATAATATTAATAGAGTATTTCATGAATAGATTCATAAAAAATTATTTCATGGTACATATTTAACACCTCTAGTAAATTTATCCTCACATTATACCTATATTTGACATACCCTTTGTAATGACATTCTTCAATACACAAGGAAAATAAATGTAATAAAGCATGAGTTCATATGAAAAGTAAGGGTAAACATGGGAGATATCAATCCGTGATAATGTGAAAGAATTATATAAGTATAGGAGTGTGTAATCATGATCATGATTTAAAATGTTCACACCCAATCAATCATAGATCATAATCATGAGTCATCAATAAAACATTATCATTTCAAAAGTCATGAATCATAATAATAGGATATCGTAAAGAGTCATTAATTAACCATATGGTCAAATCATAATGAAAAACATTTCAAAAGTGGGTGGCACCATCATAAGCATGGAAACCATATCATATGTCAAGTTTAACTATTGAGATCATTATATTATAGAGTATTAAGACACAATAACTATTTTTAATGTAATATAATATAATGTAACAACATTTTATTCACATATACTAGTATATCAATCTTCTCTACATATTTTAAATAGTGTATTAATCACATCATTAGTTTTTCCATAATTATACATGAGATATAAGGATTTACCTAGTCAATTGGAGGGCTATAACATACCCACACATTAGATAATTAAGTCCATACATCTGTGTGTGATATGATCATAAAACATTAATCTATTCATCACATCATAATCCATGTTATGGAAATACCTATCATAACTAATAAAAATTTAATAGGTTTCATCATATCATAATTAAGCCACAGTAATGATGTTCGTTTCATATAATGAACCATAAATCATGAGCACCATAATCTATCAGGACAAATATTGTTGATGGAATCAAAAAATCAAAGTCATTGGGATGTATAAAAATTATTAATGGAAGATTGAAAAATATTTAAAATACCATAAAAGATCATTTTATCCATTCATTAAAGATATGATAATATATCCTTTTACTTGTAAAACAATTTAATTAATAATTAATATAATATTGACTAAAAAATCAATGAAAATAAAAAAAAAGTATTATTGTTATGTAATCTTCAATAAATAGAATGGTCATAATGATGGGAAAATATATCATGATGTATGTGTTAAAGGATAACATTTTGATCCTAATTTTGTAATAATTAATAATTCTTCTTCTGAAAACATTTAGAAATAATCATTTTTTCATAGTTTTTGAGTAAATACAATGTAAAGATTTTACACCCCATTACGCTGTTCATGTAATTCCTTATTCAAGATTAGTTTATCATCCTTTTCTAAGAGAATTGGTAGGTTTCTTAGGGATTTCAACCCCTGATGGGAGTATGAAATAAATACATAGGATGTATGATTTTCCAAATATTGGAGTCTAGTTATAAATGTGTCAACGACCTTCTAGGTTTTTCTCCAAGTATGGTGAATGGTGAATGTGGTTTTCATAATTTCTTCTGAACTCAGTTGTTTGTATTCCCATGGATGATTAAAAACCATGAAAAAGGTGAATAACATCTTGTTATGGACACATGGTAGATTCCATGAATCAGTTTTTTTGGTAATGAAGTATACAAACCATGTATTTTAAATTCACATCATGTAATGGAAAAATTATGGTGTTTATAATAAGGTGATGCATTTTTTTATGTTTTTTTCCATCTAGGAATTAATATCATGTAATTGGATTAAATGACCTGTAATCATCACAATATATGGTTTTTAAGTCTCAAAATAGGTTATTTTCATTTGGTTTGACCTAAAACATCCCTCCATTGACCTAGATCTCATCGTATGAATTTTTTAAGATCTTATCTCCTTACGGATCATTATTTTGGTGATTGATCATCATTGTAGTTAGGGAGAACCTATCCATGTAAGCATTGCTTCTAGTTGATCATTCCTTTTTAAAAAACTAATACCTTTTCGATGATTATGGTCTGGATTCCATATCAATTTTTTAATTAATAATTTTTAGTTTCTTATCATAAATTGTCTTTCAAAGGATTATTTATGGGTTGTTAAACAATTTTGTCAATGGGGGATATGATTTTGATGTAATTGAGGTATGTGTTTCTATACAATGTATGACATTGTTGAATTCATTATCATTTTTTATACTTCCAATGAATTTTTTATTTAATTAAATAAATTTTTAATTGATAAATGTTTTAAATGTTTCTTATTTAAAATAATATTTTTCACACTATGTGTTTTCTAAAATTTTTATGTGGAATTTTTTATTGGGATGTGAATTTCTAAATTCTGAAGAATATTTTATTAGATTAGAAATATTTTATAAAGTAGTGATCATGGTTCTAAAATGTATTACAATCAAAGAACAATGGGAAAAAATTTCGTGTTTATATGGATACATGGGTTACCTTTGTTAATGTTTCATTACTATGGATTAATAAAGGATATAGGTGGATAATGGTAGGACTTGATATTGCTCAGTAACGATATATTCCTTCTTTAGGATATCTTTTTTTTCTAGTGAAATGTTACCATAGGCTAGAGCCTAAATGATTGTGTTCCTTTTCTAGATCTAATTTTTATCATGTTATTTTTCTTATCAAGGATTATTTCTAATAGGTTATTATATGAGGTTGTATAACATTAATTCTCATGATTGTCTATTTGATGTAAATTTGTAACATTTTTACCTATTTTAGTATGGAATGATATTACTATTCTATAACTTCTAAATTTTGTTTTTTTGTTATTGAGAATATGAAAAGTTTTTATCAAAAACCTTAGAAAATTGATTCTATAATAGATTTGAGTTTATGAAAATACTTTGTAAAACTGTTTCGTTTTAAATTATAGAAACATTCTGTTCTAGATATTATACCTTATAAAGAATGATTGGTGGTATCCTATTAGGATTTGTTCTCAAGATATACTTTTTAAATTTCGGATTATGTAGATTTTGTATGGTAGGATCCATTTAAATGGAAGAGAATCTTGTAAAATTATGGATTAACATGTTTCTGCTACATTATGTTCTAGATAGTTTGGTTGTGATGGTTTGTCACATCGAGCCTTGTTGGTGTTGGCTAATTCATACCTTACTATAATTTTCTGATTTTCATGGGTTTTATAGATTAGGTTTTATCATTTTATTCCTCTATATAAACTATCTTTATTTATTAATTTGGTTATATTCATGATCTGTATTATTAATCTTGGAAACATCACCATGAGATATGATGAAATAGAGGTATTCTTTAGTTAACTTGTGTTTCTTCATTAAAATTAGGTATAAGAGGGATGGTAAGATAATTTTTTGATAACACATCATGATTTTTGTTCTTTATCTTGGGTAAATAGGAATCTCTACTATCATAATTCATTTTGTATATGTGGGAGGATCCCTAGCTATATCACATTCTTTTCTAAACATGAGTTTCAATTGGATGTCTGATACATTTTACCAGGGATTAGAATGGGTGTTTTAGGTCATTTGAATGAATTGTATGGGTTGTTTTTCTAAGAGGACCCATTCCATCAAAAATTGTTTTCTTTTAGTAGGTATAATTTATAATCTATTTAAATTTTATCTTTTTAAAATATTAGTTAATGATACTTGATATTTGTCATATGATTTTGGAATTCTCTTATCAATAATTTAGTTTTTTTCTTATTATTAGTATACAAGTATTCCTATAGGAGATCATGCAAATGAGAGAGAGGATGTTGTGATACGATATCCACATGAGAGTAATCTATTGGAAACATTGTTTTTTGAATATATAATTCTCAATATTCACACTGTAGTTAAAGTGGGTGTTGTAATCCCTATAGATGTGAAGGAACATTGATCTAAATTCAGTAATAATAATTCACTCTTATTATATGGTGACATGGTAAAATTGGAATATATGGAGTGTCCTGAGTGATTTTAGATTGTCCTCAATTTCTTTAATACTATTAAATATTCTATAGTGGGTTTTCAATGTAAATTGTATAGGATATATGAAGGAGATTGTGGGAATATTTTGTGCATGATATGTTGCATGAGAAAATTACACGTGCTTTATTAAAAATGAATATTTAATTATAGGCTTTATCTGAAGAAGATATGTGCGGTAAAGGCTAAAGCAATTCATAATATGGAGGAGGGGGGTTCACCATTTTAGATTTTTCTTCCCATTTTCAAAAGATGGTGTGTCTTTCAGAAATGATTGTCACTAATGAGTACATAAAGGCATTGAGGGTCAAGTTGGTATTGAAGATATATTTTTGATTTATGATTAATCTGATGTCCCTTCCAACCATTTTAGATGTTGTTGAAAAGAAAATTGTTGTAAAGGTATACATAGTAGGAATTAATGGGTCGTGTTGAGTTCCATTGGTGGTGATATTAGTTGGGGAGTATCTTCTGGCCAAAATGAAATATCCATGGTGGATAATATTATTTAAGAATAGTTTTAGGGGATTCTTATGGATAGTAGTAGAATGGATGCTACCAGTGTGGGAAGAATAGTCGTACCAAATTAATTTTCTTGAACTCATTACACCAATCATAGTTATGGAACATTTTTCCATATACAATGATTTTGAGATAAGATATCTTAGCTTTATATTGAAGGATTCACCCACACCAAGGCTTTTCAGTTGCATCTTGATACATCCTAGGGTGGTGGGTCTTTTCCATGGACTAAGGTGGGTGTTTAGGTGTTATGGACCTGAAAACATTACGAGAAAGATTATGTGTAAGTGGAATATGAACCAAGGTCACCTACAGTTAGAGTTACAATTTTAACTTCATATTAAATTGTTCTAGATTTTATTGATATATCTTCCAATAATTTATTTATATATTCAATTGCAGTTAATAAGTCGGTATATTTTTCAAATCTTATGTCATATTTATAGTTATTTAAACACAATTTTAAAATATGTTCTTACAAGGGTTTACATGACCCATGTGTCGGGTGATGATAGATGTCTACAGTTTGTTTTGATACCTTTTATTTATTGATATTGGAATCATTGACTTGATTTATTGGATGTACTGGATGATCAATGTCATGAACAAACTATACTATTATTGATTATCTTCAGAATGGTTGACTCATTTTTTTAAAGTTAAGTGGCACTCTATAATGGGAAGCTTATCTCATGTTGTTCTTTATGATAGGTTATTGTCATTATAGATTTCATATATGTTTTTTAATGAAATTTTACTTTTTTTGGGTTGTTTACTTCCCTAAGTTGTCTATGTTTACCCTAAGGGAATTTCAATTGATTTTTTTGTTTATTACTATAGTTATAGGTTGCTTTACTATTGAAAAACTTCGTGGAATGATTCCCATTTCTCTTATATATTGTCGAATAAAATCGTCTCCATGTTTGTAATGTAAGGTCCATCATATGGTCCTATTGTCTAAGGAATTGTTTCCCTATAATATCACAATGAGATTCATGTATCTTATTTTTTAATAAGGTAGAAATTATGATCATAATTTTTATTAAATATATGATTTAAAATCAAGGAAATTTTATGAAAAAAAAATTGTTCCCAAGGATTGATACCATTTTGAGTAGTTTCGAGGGACATGTTGGTTTTCAAATATTAACATGTTGTCAGGGTAACAAAAGTTGGTTTTCTGAGAAGAGGATATAACTATGCTAGTTTTTAGAAGTTGGTAAGGTCATTTTTCATAATTTAGATACTACATTCAGACAATAAAGTTCCAATGCAGTGTTTATGTCTTTGATGAACCATATTTTAAGTGATTATAAGATTCTTTTAATTGTGTTTGTTGGGATTCCATGTTAGTATAATCTATGTTAGAGGATGATAACTGAGACAATTTGGATAGCATTCATCAATCCATGAAATAAAATCATATATATGGTATGATTTTAAAATGTGAGTTTTTGATAGGGGAAGTGAAATTTATAAGGAATTTTATATTTGATAGGGGTATCACAATTGATCCTAAAAAAGATACATGATGTTATATCCCTATAGTATCCCTAAAATATGTTTGTGGTATGAATATTAATGGTCTAGGATGTTTACTATATATTATTTATATAGGATTTCTCTAATATTACTTCATAAATGATCTCTTTCACCCATAAGTTTGAAATGATATTGTGGAACAAAAAGAATCAAAGATGTATTTGAAGAATTGGTGTTGATATTGACATTAGATATAGTTTTGATTCTACCATAATCAGGTTTGGGTTATATTGCTTTTTATGTTAATTTATGTACGTGATTAGGATTCCACATAAAAAAATGGAGAGTGGTGGTATCCTATCTCTCTCTCAGGATCTTCATTCATAATAAGAACTACCAAACCCATGGTTTTCATATAGAAGCAGTTATGAACACAATAAAAATACAGTGTCACTATCTCTTAGAGGAGTTTCTTATAGCATATTTAGATCATATGAGCCAGAAATATATTTTTACTCAAAGTAATATGAACATGTGACATAGATTTCTTGTTGAGTATGTTTATATATTGATTTTGATATTACATAAAATCATAGTAAAGAGATTAATGGTTTTTATTTTTTAGGTATAAAAATACAAATAGATTTTATAATGAAATAATAGACAGGGATGTCTTAAATTATTTTGTTTTCTATGAGTGACTTTGGAATAAATGAGGTAGGTGGGTAGGTATGTTTAAATTAGATGAGGTATGACTCATTTTTGTATGGTTGGGTAAGTTATGATATTCTTTCTAATAAAAGGTGCTGTATATTTTTTACTAGCATTTATTTTGTGGAGACCTTGGGTTAGTTGTCACAATATCCCTGTAGAGATTTGTGCTTTCATGATATGTTGGTTGTTTATTTCACCATAAGGTATGATTTGATGGATAATAGAAAATGTTCGTGATTTTTTATACACATTGGCCATACTAAGATGTATTATGACTTGATACATTGGTAATGGTTTCCAGATATGAGGTGGTTGATAGTAGAATTTGAATCATAAGGTGTTACATATCATAGAATCAAAGAGGAAAAAAATACCTATTGATTTTTTACAGACTATAACCATATCAGTGTGTAAATAGGATGAGATTTAAATATATTTCATAATCTCATTACCAATGAATTGTACATGGAATGAATCGATATGGGTGACTATTGATCAACATAATAAATCTGTGAATTTACTATCGATCAAGGAGATGATGAATGTAGAAAAAATTTGGGACTTATATATATAAATGAGATTGGGATACTTCTAGGAGTTCTCTATATGGTAGTATTTTAGTTGGTACCATGGTTCACATCTTGGTTATATGATGGTTTATATTAGGTGATGGGTTCTTAGATTACATTGAGCAAGACATTTAATCCAAAGATGGATGGATAGAGAGATAGAGAAATGTAGATTCTTGAAAAAATTCTTTGGGATTATGTGAATGATTTTGAAGGAACATGGAGAATTAATTTTCCTCAACTTTCATTAACCTAGAGTAGTAGTTTTCAAGACTTGATTATGATGGTTCCCTCTAATTTTTTTTATGTGCGGTTATGTCGATTTCCTAATTTCTAGAAAGAGTTGGGGTAGTGTTCTTTGGTTGGTATAAGTATTTTTTTTAAATGAAAGAGATGGTGCAGTTGACCTGAATGATATTGATAATGGAATGTGGTATTCAGAAATATTATGCAGACCATAATTAGTTTCTAATAGATTTTGAGGTTGTTTATTTGGTTTTTCTTATAATATGACATTACATGGGACAACATATGTTGTGTAGATAGGGTTTTTTGGCACTGAGATTTGTTTTACCATTTGAGATCATTGGATGATTGGGGAAGGTACCCTATAAATCATAATTACCAGAAATTTTGACAAATATAGTTGACATGTTTATTGTTTTTTAGTTGAGAAAGAGTATTTATGATCATTCCCCTATTATTGGATGAGTGGATACAGATCATGAGACCCCACCACCATGTTTTTGTTGACACTGCATTGTATGGATCTATGAAAGAATATACTATACTGTAAAATTATTACTTTTGGTTAAGTATAATGGGTGTGATGATAGGAAAACCATAAGATATAGGGGAGGGGATTGTTAAAGAGGTATCTATGGCCTAAAAAATTTCATGTATGTGAATATGAGGGCATTCTAGTGGAATAAATCAGTTATGGTGGGGAGATTATAACACCTTGCTATTCTTTTTAGGCACTCCCTTCTTTATTCATTATTAATCATCCTTTTTGGGTGCTTTTGTAATATTCATGTGGATAGAGATAATTTCTTTGGAAAATGACCTAATGGTTAGGGATTTAGGATGTTTTGAATTAATGGAGTCTATGAATAAATGTATCAAAGGACTTACAAGGTTTTCCCTGAGTATGGAGAATGAAGAATGTATTTTTTATATTTTCTGAAAATGGGATTTTTTCCTATATTTTTTGAAATTAAAAACAATTTAAATGGATTTCAAATCATTTAATGTTCTATATAATGAGTCCATTAATTTGTTTCAAGGTGTAAAGGTTGCATAATTTGTATTATGATTTCACATTATTTAATTTCTAAAATCATTGTTCTTCAAAAAGAAAAAATCATTGTTTTCAGCCTCTATAGAGTTCATTTTATATAATGGGATTACACAATGTTTACTAATAATGAGATATGGTTTTTATGTACATGTAAGAGTGGTTTAAATTTAATTCATATTGTCGACTCACTCTCGTTATCTAGAGAACACGCTACCCAATTTTGGGGATCACTCTTTATTCAGATAATTTGTTCCATAATTGATAACTGTTCTAATTGCGAAGCACCTATCATGGTAAGAGTTCTTTCTAGTAATTTTTTTTATATCATATACTTTTTTGTATGTGTTTATTGTTTATATTGGTGATAAATTTCTATTTTATATCCGTTTTTTTAGTTTATTCATATGGATTGTCTTTAGATATATGATCTATGGTTTTTTATCTTTATTATAAAATTAAGGATAGGTTTTTGATGATATTGATGAAGCTGTTTATTTAAATTTTTATAATTTGATGAATATATTATCATTTATATATATATATTTTTGAATATTAATTGACTTTATGTGATTTGTGGAAGATAAAAAAATTTAAAGGGGGTTTCATTAACAAAACGTATTCTCACACCAAGTGTTTGTTTAAATTTATTTGTCATTGTATTAATTAGCATATGGTTCTTTAAATATTGTGTAATATTATAATTTCCTTGGATATGTTTTTTAAAACTATAATCATTGTTTAAAAATTAACATTGAAAAATATGGCACATGGGTAACCTTAGTGAGTGTGTCACTACTATGGATTATATAGGGATATCAGTGGACTGTGAAGGTAATCCAAATTGGTTGGAACCATAATATTCCTATATTTGGATTAATTTTTTGTCAACAATGCAATGTACCATTGTCTGTATCCTAATAGTTAGTGTCCATTTTTAATTTATTGACTTTTATTACATGATGATTTATATCACGGATGGTTTCATATAAGTGTTTAGATGAGGTGTATCAAATAGATTCACAAGATTTTTTATTCCACTGATTTGTTTTTACATTTATACCACTTTGTATATAGATTAAAATACCTATTTTATCATTTATATTTTTCATATTTATATATTTTATATTATGAAATGATTTTACAGAAACCCATATATAAATGATTTATAAATGGATTTGGATTTATGAAAATGGTTCATAAAAATTTTTTGTTTTGAAATATTGAATTGTTGAATTATGGGTATTAGAAATTTTATAAAATATTTTTTTGTATCCGACTGAGATTTATTTTCACACACAAATTTTTTCTTTTGAGTAGTTCTATATATTCTATTGTAGTATCTAGGTAAAGGGAATATTATTATGTAGCATTTTGTCTTCTCTTGTCATCACTAAAGTCTCTTTGGGCTTGTTTAGATCTGATGATTGGACACATGGATACTTTTAGGTGTTTCATAATTAAAATGATTAAATGTTTCCCTAATTTTATTGGTTTTTATGATTTTTATGTATCTATTTCTTCTTAATTGAACTATATTTTTTCCCTATTTTGGTTATATTCAAGATATTTTTCCCTATCTTAGATACCTCACCATACCAAGGGCTGGTGCAGATAACCTACCTAGTTGGCATAGGTTGGTTCGTTACGAAATATAAACTTTTTATGAAAATTTATGTATATGTAATAACATTAATTATTTTTTTGAAGATCATGGATATGGAAGAAAATGGTCATTAACCCAAGATGAAATAAGTCAATCTTTTCAATAAAAAAATTATGTCTAACATTTTTTACCAAATATATGGAAAATGGTAATAATACATTAAATAAAATAAATAAAAAGTGAATAAGAAAATAAATTGGGTTTAAATGATATTATCAATATACATTCACTCATTGTGAATTTCACAAAAAACAATCCTGAAAATAAAAGATATTATAACATAATCCCATACCAAAAGAGTATACCTACTTGTTACATGATAGAATATCCATAAAAAAATTATGTTTTTTATATATGTTTTCAATAATTTTAATCATATATATCATTCCATATACTATTTATATATAACATACTATCACTCATTTGATGACAATTCATTAATCAAAACACTATTCTAAGTGAAAACTCATTAATTTTTCATGCATGATTTAGATTTGTAGTGTGGATTCATTAACATTGATCATATATTCATCATATCAATAATTTTTATCATTTTATGAACATAATATGTAGTCATTAAATGATATTTTATATAAATTCATATATAGAATTGATGATAAAACAAATACATCACTTCGTGGATATGGTATACCATATGTACGCACATGTGATTTTTTTTTATTTTTTTGATATAGTGAAATATATGTAAATAACAATTAAAATTTATATAATTATTATAATATTACTAATTCTATATAAATTCACTAAATCCATCATTAAATCCATCAATTTGAAGTGATGATAAAAAATAAAATGCTTCGATTCGTGGAGGTGGTATTCCACCCATACCCATGAGTGATACATTATTTTCTTCTTGGATATAATGTACATAGATAATAGTTGATAAATAATAATTAATTAATTATGTTGAAAATAATAAATTCATTATTTTTTAATGGATACCTTATATTTATAAGTGGTTAAATAAGAATTAAAATTGGACATAGTCATGTAAGATTTATATATCTTCATTGAGAAATTTCCACATTCTCACACCTTAAGACATGAAAGGATGTAATTTTTGAAATATATGTTACTATAGGAGTTGGAGAGGGTATCTAGTATGGTACATGGGTTGGTATTAGGTGAGGTATAATGATGAACCATTTTGAATAATTCATAGGAATTGTTTTCCTTTTATATGTGACGAAATGAACACACATAAAATATCTTAAAAGATTAAATAATACATATATCATAATCATGTAAGGTGTCACAAACTCAACCCATACTAAATTATAATATTCTACATGGTGAGAAAATGTAAAAAAAATATATTTGGACAGGTTTTGGATTCATTTTAAGCCTTAAACACATTTAAACTTAAATTATGATAAACAAAAATTTTAATATGACAACATAATTATATAACCAAAAAAGGTAATTATAACCAAATATGAAATCACTTATTCGTATCTAGACATAAATTTTATTATATTAAATATATATAAGTTAACGAAATTAATTTTAATATGAGTATCTCAAATGCATAGATGTTTTTTAGGAAAGTACCATGTTTAAGAATAAAAAAAATTAAACTAAAACTATGTATATACATTTTTTATATGAAATTTATTTTGTTAAAAAAATATAATTTTAATGTTTTTATTCTTATAGACTAATTCAAATATGAATTCGAACTACTGACCACTCCATTAAATGAAATGAAACAAAAGTAGTTTTTATTTTGACTAAAATAAAACTTATCTTCACAAAAGTAAAGCTTTAGTTCTAAATTTCAGAAAACTATTCTAAATTAAATATTTAACTCCTTAAACAATTATATTGTTGGATAAAAATAATCCACTATATTAAAGTAATGTTTTAGAGTTATTTTAATTCCTTAAAAGGTAGTTTAAACTCAATTCATTACGTTCATCAAACTATCAAATCATTACAATGGTTGATATAAATGTTGAAAAAAAATTGAATTGGCCCTATCAAAATAAATAATATTTTCTGATTTTAAATATGGAATATTTCTTATATGAATCAATTTATATAAATTTTTTTTATTAATTTTAAAATAAACATAGAAATTTCATTCAAAATAGTATTCTTTTCAAAAAAATATTGTTTAGGAAAAATATAATTTATTATAATTCCACTTATTGTAAAAACCTCAAGATGAATATTAATTTTTTTATGTAATATAATATATTTAAATATTTGGAAAATCATTCATAAATATAGATATATTGAATTTATTATCATAAAATTGCATGGGAATAAAATGGGTTTTTATAAAAAATGATCTCTTTTTTATTCAAATGTTTTTGCTATCGTTTATACACAAATTATAATAAATAAGTTCATTTATAGTATCTATAAAAAATAAATTTTCATATATTGGTTTTTCCAACTCATAATTTCCGCTCCAAGAGTAATGTGATATCTAAAATTTTAAATAACAATATTCTAAAAGATTTTTACAGATCATTTAACTTCTTTGATTCATGTAAAGAATGATATCAAAATAGAAAATTTATTATTAGAGAAATATGTTATAAAATATTGGTATATCATTTGGTAAAACTAAATTGTTTAATAATTTTTAATTATTTACTCCAATCATATGAGTTTTAGTTATATCTTTTCATAAGTAAATTATATTCTATATTAGAGGCGATGGGAGATGTACCTATAATATTTTACCATAGATATTTCCAACTCCTCCAAGAAGGGGGAAATTGATTCTAACACTCTTATATGAATGTTTTTAACCAAGTATATGATATAATAATCTTTGAAGTGGAATACCATAGAACTCTTTCCATGCATGTGTTTCATATTTCAGAAGGATTATACTAATTTATTTTTTTGATGTTCAGTTGAAATCATCTTTTCCTTAGTTTATCCTCCAAGATAAGTGACACATTTATGGGTTACAAGGTATCATGAATTAATTATATGGTATGGAAACCATCTATGAATTATCCATATCTTCTCGGGCATCCATTTAAACATGAATTGTAAGTTAATTATATTATAAATGAGAAAGGATGTGATGTGGGATTGTCATGATTATTAGTGTTTGGTTAACCAAGGAATAAACATGGTGTATTTTGATATGAGGAGTTTTGAAGAGTTTATTGGTATTAAATATGATAATATTAATTTTTTACAACTATTATATATTGTAATAGAACATGAGTGAGCATCATAAGCCTTATGGTTTATGTAAATCCCTCACTAAGCCAATAGGGATGTGGGATGAAATATTTATAGATTTTATCATGTGATTTAAACATGTTAATAACTAAAAGAATTAAATAATAATATTAATGGAATGATTAAATAAATTATCTCAGTTTTTTATTATTCATTTTAAAACCAATTTTTAGAATTGTGAATTCTGTGATAGTAGGATATTTTCAGGATCCATGGATTTTCAACTCTCAATTTCTCTAATTGGGATCCCTAGTTCACTACCTGTTTTTAGAGAGGTCGGTATGATGTTATTGGTTTTGTACCATGTTAAAAACTACATACCACCCATAGATGGATGGCCATAAATAATGGAATATAAAGACTCATAAAGACATGATTCATTATTTTTTCATCAAATTTGAGTGATTATGGAATTTATATTTAGGTATTGTTTAGTTTTACTATAAAATAAATTCTAGTCATCCCTAAAAATTATGCACTTTATGGAATTACATGTTTTCCCTTGTAAATATTTTTTTGATGGTCAGAGATCATAATGTCCCTTGATATGAATGATCTTAGTCTAGGAGATGAAATAAAGGACCTATATGATCCATTAGAGGTTGGTGAAGGATCAAAGATGACATAATTCATATAAAAGTCACCATTGAAATCCATTTTTTATTTGTCTGAGAATAGGATTTCTTGAGCGTTACACCACAAATAGTTTACCAACAATATTAAAAATAGGTGAGCATTGCCCCATGATATATGGTACCTTTTGAGGAAACTAAGAATATTTGAAAGGTTTCATACCTTTTGGAAATTCCATTATAAATAAAATATATTAATAATGTGTTCCTAGTATTAGAACTGAAAAAAAATATCTTTTAGGCCCACATCATGACATGATTTGGGAGGACCTTGATGTTAAACCTAATTTGACCAAGAATTATTAGTGAGTTGGTATTGTTGATTTTTAAGTGAAGTTGTTGATGAATATTTTTTTTCCTTAGTATAAATCTATGGATGCTTTTTTTGGTTTCTCAAGATGCATGAGAGAATGAAGAAATAATGAGAAATCAGTTGAATCATATTTTTTAGGGACCAGTCTTCCAAATGTGGCTTTATTGTCCTATAAAGAATTATATTTCGGAAAACTGTAACATATAAAATATTTCTTCAAGATATAGTTCTTGTTATTAGTATAATTATTTTGAGAAAAATGACTATTTTTTTAAGTCTAGGAGGTTAACGAAATCTTAGAAATCAGTGTATAGTTTTTTAGGTACAAAACAAGAATCACAACCATTATGATTCCCTATAAAAAATCTTATGAAAAAAAGTTATAGACCATATTACTAGTGATAGGAGAGGTATTTATGATGGTTCGTGTGGGGTTTTATTTTGTGAAATAATTAGTATGGAAACTACCAAGCCATGGTAGAGGGCATGTTGATCAAAAAACCTATGGTTTTTTATTGTAGAAAATGGAGGACAACAGGGTTAGTCATCTTAGTGAAACCATCAAAGTATATTGGGAAACACCATGGTATAATAATATTGTTTTTGAAATTTTAAATTTCTGATTGGCTCCAAATAATTTTGGGATATTTACTACAGGTACATGAAACTATATTAGGTGGTTTTATTGCATCAGTTTATTAAATTTTCATCTAATATATAAATTTTTCAAATCCCATTGACTCGGATTTCAGACAAACTATTTTCTAGAAGGGGTTTGGACTGTCAAGAAAATTATAAAAATAGATTTGGGAGATTACCGTCATCATGGGATTGACTTAAAAATCATGGATTGTGAGGACTAGTTCTATTCATATCCCATTAATAAAAATGAAGGTAGTATGGTTTTTATTATTCTTGGGGTATGTGTTTTATCAATATTTCACTATCAATTTAAAATATTATTTTTTCATTAAATAAATATCATTAATTGATTTTAAATGTATGTTTTGAGATTATGGAAATTGACTTTGAAATGTAAGGTGTGTGGAAAGTAACAATTTTTGAACATTCCTTTTAAAAAAGGGGTTCATTTGTTGAAAATAATTTTGAATTGAAAATATTTATATGGT
Organism: Viscum album; assembly: GCA_963277665.1. Taxonomy (NCBI): domain Eukaryota; kingdom Viridiplantae; phylum Streptophyta; class Magnoliopsida; order Santalales; family Viscaceae; genus Viscum; species Viscum album. The sequence continues at coordinate 1,217,902,405 of OY728131.1, read as the reverse complement.
GAATGAAATTGATGATGATCCTTTAGAAATGAGTGTAATAAATGATTTATTTATTTGAAATGAATGTTATTATTTTGAAATTATAGAGTTTGGATAACAACCATTTGAGTTATGAATTTTAAATGAAATGAAATGTTTCGAAACATGATTTGGGGATAAATGAATGTTGATTAATGAAAAAAAATATGGGATAAAGTATTTTCCTTTTATCCATTTATTTAAAGCACATGAGAGGCAAGGTATTTAGCTAGGGGCCTTGAATATTTACTATAGGAATTTAGTAAATATAGATCAGAATAGATTTATTATGACAATGATAACTAAGCAAGAGGTGGCTAGTGTTTTCATTCATTGGGTTTGGACTCTTATTTCCCTGAGACTTGAGATATAAGGAAGTCTGTAGACCCAGAACTATATATCAATGAGAATTAATTGAACCTTCAGCCATGTTGTAACAAAACCATGGGTTTATAAACCTTGTGGAATTATTGAAAATAAATTATACATGACAATTATTGAATCCTATAATTTACATATATAATTATTATATATTATTAAAAATATATTCAAAACATAACATTACGATATACTCCAGAACTATAATGGTTTAGTTTTTTTGGATACACGGATAAATAAAAAATAGTTTATAAAAAATATATGTCATTTTCCTGATAGTTATTTATATATATAACACATCTTAAACATATCGACCTTAAAAAAATATTATTATCCCATGGAAAAGGAAACATAATGAAGAGTCATCACAAATTCATTATATGGGTAAAAATATTAGATATCAATCAATGATTATATTAAATCATAAGATATGAATAAGTGTATGAAAACATGATAATAACTTATAAATATAAAACTAATCATTCAAATATATTTAATCATATATCACCAAAAAAGTTTTTATCAGATTAAGAGAAGTAATACATAAGAGTGATTCATAATCAATAATAAATAATGAGCGATGAGAACACTTCACAATAATAATAAATATAATTTTGGACTAAATATATGAAAATAAAATCATTATCATATTCGAGGATCACTTTCAGGACTATCATATTGAATTGGGTTGACTCCCCATTCCATCATTTTGTTATTCTATTATCACTCTCAATACTTCTATAGTAGAAAATATCCCATATTGAGTTGAATTCACTTCCAATTTCAGTTCTTATTATCTCATGAGATTTCAATATTTTCCCATTGAATTGGAGTGATATAAAATTCTATGCCCACACATAACCTAATAAAAATCATACATATGTGTTCCAAAAGATCATAAATTATTCATAATATCATTGTATATTAACCCAACGAATGGAAAAAGTTTCATAAAAATTCATCATATAATCATATTATAATTAATTTAATTTTTTTATAAAAATACCATCATCATATAAAAAACAATACAAATAATGAATAAAAATGGTATCATTGGACCATACCCCTAGAAAAGCATAATTATTATCAATGGATGTTATCATATATAATAAATTTATTTTTTGTGATCATTAGATTTTTATTTAATGAAAATAACAATTTGATTTTGAAATCAGTTATTTAAAAAAATATACAAATATTATGAAAATATTACTTTGATAAGAATGAATCTTAAAATTATAGTGTATTCCAAATTGTGGGAAATGGAATCCATACCATAACTGCTAAAATAATGATTTTGATGAGTCCTTTCGAAAAATTCCCATGTTTAGAATATAACAAGAGAATTATTTTTATCATTTTGGTAGAACTCAAATGATGGGTAAATTTTTATTCAAAAATTATTTTTAAAAAAAATAAAAAATAACTATTGAGTATATTTTACAAAACACCGATATAAAATAAACTTTTATCACAATTTAAAGAGTTTAAAAAGGCTGTATATTCAAAAAAAATTGTTATGAAACATTTTTTTTTATTGAAGAGTGAAAAACTATACTAAAACTTTAAAAATCCTAAAATAACCAATGGATAATAAAAATTAAATAGGCTTATCAGAAAAGAGTAATATAATTTCTTCATTGAAAATACAATAAAAAATCATTATCTAAATTGAGATTGAAACATATATATCTTATTAATTTGGTAACTATTTTGGATATTTAATATATATTTTTTCAAAAGAGATGTATATTCACATCCTAAATATGAATAGGTTGATAATAAATAGTATATATCAACCAAGCCATATTAAGAAGAAGAACCCTTTACTCACATATAATATTCATTTAATTGTTTAAATTTTATTAATCCCATCCTCATATTTAATTAATATATATTTATTAATAATACAATCAAGAACCATATTCATATATATTATACACTATATGATTTATTTAAAAAATATTATCCCAATTTTCTTTAAAATTTATTTATAAAATATTTTTACAAGGTGAAAACTATTTTGTTTTTCTAGAATGATTTAATTTGATCGTTCAAGTTATTTTCATTTGATCATTTTATATTATTATGAGAATTTCAATCATATCAAAACTATAATAATAAAAGAAAACATTAAATTCTATAATTTTTTATATAAACAGTTTATGAAAAATAAATTACATCACATTATAAATAAGATAATCCATACAAACACACAAGTATAGTTTCCACATTTTGATGGATTGAATGAAGAAAGGTAAACAACAAATCAAAATAATATATTAACTATTATATAATAAATATAATATATTTTTTGTTAAATATATTCATATTAATTTCCAATTTAATTGGAAATAAAAAATGTATAAAATATTTTTATGGAAGTGTAATTCAACATATACTTATATGTAAAATTATCATTTCATAATAGATGGAAGGGATATAAGGTAGATAATATAATATAATTGTTAAAGAATAATTATGTCATAAATATCATATTATATATTAAATACTTGATAATAACCAACCATTACTCATGGTGATGGAAAATGAATAATACTAGTATGTGTAGGTAGTAATAAAACTATAAAAATAATAGATACATTCATTAACCATTTTCTATAAAGAGGGTAGATAATGGTGGTTCAATAATCATAATAGTATTTCAGTATAATTAGGATAATTACGTTATTTTTTATTTTTAATATCATATATTTCAAGATGGTAAAAGAAGAAATAATTTGAAATAGGTGAGGTAGGATGATTACATATTCCTCTAAAGACCACATTAGATCCCCTATTAATAACCATCAAAATGGATTTTTAAGAAGATCAAACCCCAAATTTCATGAAAATTTAAGTTGAAAAGATAAATGGGAAGGGTTTTATCAAGAAATATGGCTCAAAATTATGTAAATAATATAATGTATGAGTGTTAAATATACACATATAATAGTATTAAGACAACATTATATGTCATTTTGACACTTATCTTCTTAGTTGATCCTTATGTTAACCCTTTTTATCCTCATTTGTGCAATATAATTTTCTATCATTAAGGGTTTTAAATTTACATATATGTAACCAATATGATGAATAATGTTTAAAGGAAAAAATTTTAGACTATATCTTCTCCCCGATATACTCTTTTAATATTATTTTAAATTTTGTTTCATTTAAAATTAAATTATTTTTCATAAAGTAACATTATTATTATTTCATGTTTTATTCACTTATATTTTCACTAATGATATCAATAAAGATACAGAATTAAAATATAATCTATTTGAACATAAATTATACAATATTATTAACACTAAAAATTCATTTGACACCATAATTTACTGAAAATTATTACTCAGGATGTTTCTAAAATAATTTACTTTTATTTTTCGACTTCTTGCACAAAAACTATGTTACCTTTGGGTATGAATTTATGTTAATTATATCATTAAATAAATAAAAGTCATAAAAATAATTTGACATTTGTTCAAAATAATCTTTTAGAATTATTCATAATAGCATATAACACTTATGTAATCATATATGTTGAATTAAAATCAATAGAGTGACATTTTTTATGTTTTCGTATTAAAAATAATATAAATGATACTATAAATGGGAAATTAATCCAAAATGACATAAATTTAATTATATTATGGGTATAGATAATTTATAAACAAAAAATGAAATAATTTCATATTATCTGATGATTTTTATAACATAACACAATGTATTAAACATGTTTTACCCATTTTACCCATACCGAAAGAAAATATATATTTACCATATATACTATTCATAATGGAAAAAATAATAGAGTCCCAATTAAAAATTTGATCCTTATATTTTTAAATATATTTTAAATTATTCAATATTATATATCTACAAGTATAACAACTAAAATTTAATATAAATTTGAAGAACACAATAGAAAACCATTTTTATAAAATTGAATTTCTAAGCATAAAAATTGTATTATATAAAATTTTTGAATATGAATGATTAAAATGTAATTGATCATATTATAATAAATACAATGGACTATATGACTATTTAATACTGAATACAAAAATATAACAAGACATTTATATTTCATTATATAATGAAAATAATTGACACAATTTAAAAAAATTAGTTTTTTCAAAATTCCATAAAAAATCAAACTTTTCAAAAAAAACCCAAAGCATCCCTATTTGTAAATTTTGATGTTCTAATTTTTATAATTATGTACATTTTATAAAATAAAATTTCTAATTTTGGGATAAATTAATTTTAATTTCCATATTTAAAATTCAATAAAATTTAATTCTGTAGAAATAGAATATTTGATGCATAAATTAACATCATTGAAAACATTATTTTTAATTTATTATTATTTAAACAAAATTTATTTATAATAAAAATAATTAATACAATTCACTGTGATATTACTCATATTCTTGACTAAAAAATTTATGGAAATGTTATAATGGAAACATTTTAATAATAATATTTTTATATTATATCTAAATTCACTTAAATCCCAGAATATCCTGTTAAAAAACATTCATGATTATTATTTATTTAAACTAAAATTTAGTTATGTTAAATTCACCCCATAAATTAATTGTTCCATCATTATTTTATCTCAACCTTAAAAGTTTCATCATTTTACAATACATTTATTAAAAACCAACATCGTACAAAGGGATAATAAGTCAATATTTTATAAGGAAAATTCAAAAAAAATTATGGTAACATGAAATAACATATAATATGGTTCCCAGATTTGGATAACATTAGTGAAAAGATAAAATGTAAAAATAGATGAAAAAACTAAGACCTAATGACTAATATAGAGGGATAAAAAAACATTCTCATGGGAATGTTAATGACCAAAAAATCATATATTTGGGATGGGTGAAAAGATAATAAATTCATCAACAAATAAATTAAAATAATAAAGTTTTTATTTCATGATCCACTACATAAATTTGATGGGTACATTTAATACGATGATATAGAAGATGAGAACATTTATATACTATTTTTATTTCTATTTTATAACAACAATTTAAAACATTGGTGTTTGTTCGATAAATTTAATCATCATCTATTAATCTATGAAATGAATATTAATGATGAATTTTTATGCCTCAAGTAGTATAATTATCATTTAATGGATCATAGTTTCTATAAAATAATAACGTGTTTTTTCTCCCATATTAATATATTTACCAAAAGAAAATTCACAGGTTACCCAATATAAAAAAAATATGCATATAATGAAATAATACATTAATCCTTAAAACAATAATAATAAAACCAAAAATATAGTTTAAATATGCCAAATTTAACTAAAATAAAAATTCTTATAAAATATGCCAGACCAAATTTGAAACATAAAAATTTACAATGATGTGTACTTAATAAAAAAAATCAATTAAACATTAATCTACACATTACATGAATTTGATCATAATGTCACACACCGAAAACATTAAAACCATTATATCATATTCCATTGTAACATTCAGTTATGTTCCCTAAATAACATAAACCATGATAAAAACTCAATTAAAAGATAAATTATTCTAATATTAACTCAATCATTATTTCTTAAATAAATTTATTGACTATAAAATATATTCCATAAAATCTAATAATGTATTCTTCTTCATCGAAGATAACCTAAAAACTTTTTTTTCAAATCACTAATCAAATCTTGGGTCAAAAAAACTATAAAATATACTTTATCAATATAAATATTCTTTTTTATCCCTATAATGATTTATTTTATCACACAAAAAAAAATTAAGGGTTATTTGTCCCTAAATAATGTTTTTTTAAATATCACCTCACCAAAAATTTAGTTGTCTAGATAATCAGTATTATTGAACATGTGCTATAAAATCGTGAATTACAAACACCTACATAACAATCTATAGAAAATTCCTGATTTTATAAGTAGAATATAGTTTAGAAAATAGTTCTACTACATAATTAGAAAATAATAATAAATTAACACATTAATAATTAATCTTTAATTAATGTAATAACATAGGCTCTTTCTTAGTATAAGACGTAGATTTATGATTAGGGAATTGACTCTCATAATAAATAAGTTTTCTTAATATAATAAATCAAAAATGTGAAATTTATTTCTTTTTTTCCTTAATTTTTTTAAAAAAACATCTTCACTTATTTTGGATACATTCTCTCAGGATCTCTATCCTATATTATTTTCATTTTGGTAATTTACCATTCATTCCACAAATATAGTTTCCGTAAAATAATTTATAAATGTCAATTTTAATCTTATTTTACATTTTAGATACCACACATATGTGTATTTGTTTAATCATATATCACTATATATGAGTAATAATATTCACAAGTTTTACCTTCAAACTTCAATAAAATTATTTTTTTAGAAAATAATCATTACATTTTCCATCATGTTTAGTATTAACATGATTTATCTTTGTTATAACCATTGAATAAAACCAAATATAAGTCAGAATGTGAGAAATAATGATCATAATGTGTAATTAAATAGTACTAATATATATATATAAATCATGAAAAAAAAACATTTAAATCTTTTACTCTATAGGTTTAATGATGATAATCCATGATCAATATTGAATAAAATTATTTATAATTGATTTTATTGAAAATGTGAATTATCCCATGAATATCTAACAGGTGTATAAAAATAGGCACATAGTATAGTAATATTCATCTTTCACTGGAAGGATGTTTGATATATTCTCATAAAACCCTTTTCAGCATTGTTAGAACTATATATATCTATAGAAAAACCATATCGAATATAGTATGGATACATAGATTTATATCTATGAAAAAAATAAAATATATACCTTACAAATCATTATAATGTAATCATATACTTGGAATTATCTCTAGGGTATTAAATAAAATTATATCTTCCTAATATATAATTATTTAATATTCGTAACTATGATACCATCTATAGTGACCCATACATTTTGTACATATATATTATATCTTGTTAGAATAATACTAATTATAGAATATTACATTACACACTAACAAAGTAAAATATATATAAATATGATTTCTCATTTTGTTCTTCAAAAACATCAACCTTTGTGGAAATATTATACTAATTATCATTATTTGTATCCTAGGGAAAATGGGAAATAATAAGGGGTGATATCATGTGTTTCGAAGGGGTAGTCATATGAGATAATATTCAATTATCACGTACAATAACAAGATAAAGATAATGGTATGTTAAAAATATTATAACTTAGAATAATCATGACAAAAAATTTAATGAAATTTAATTATGAATCAATAAATAAGATTTTTTCAAATAAAACAAATAATACATATGGGAGAAGAACAATAAATAATAAATAATTTTAATTAGAACATATCTTAAGTATATGAAATATGTTTCTGTCATGGACATAAGGGAAAAAAATCATTTAAATAGTTGAGGAAAATTTCCAATGAAATCATAGTGGATTGTGTTCACTCTCCATTCCATCATTTCCTTAGTCAGTGTTTTCTTACTAAACTATCATGGTTGACTATTTCCCTTAAATAACTAGGATCACTGCTTATAATTGTTATTAAGGTTATATCTTGTGATATTCATTATTACCCATCAAATAACAGTGAGATATAATTTTAGGTCCACACTTCAAGTAAATAAAACCATACATATTATGTCGAATAAGTTCATAATACATTCATTATATCATTTTATAATAACCCATGGAAATTAAAAAATAATTCATAAGTAATATATTATTCCATTATTGAATATATTATGGAAAATAAAATGGTTTAATAAATATATCATTATTATATTCAAAAATAATCTAGATGAAGATTAAATATACTATCCTTAGATGTTATTCCCCAAAAAATTTAATTAATTATAATGAATTTTATAATAGATGAAACATTTCTCCAAAATATCATTAAAATTTTACATGAAAAAATGACTATATAATTAAGAAATAAATAATTTAATTTTTAAATATGACTAAAATATTATGGAACATAGTTTATTTCAAAATAAATATGGAATATTTTATGTGAATATTCAAATCATTGTCTGGTCTTGATGTCAAGAAATTTTGATAATTCTATATTCCTCAAAACATTGATTATGTTCACTCCTTCCATAAAAATCACATCATTCAAAAATGACAAGAATATTATAATTAAAGAATTTTTTAAATGTTAAAACATGAATATATGTTAATTTGAATAATAATATAAAAAAATATTCAAAATAAATTTTTAATTTTTTTTGAAAAAATTTAAATGGAAGAATTGTTTTTCTATTAATAGAGGTTAAATAGGGTTGTCCTTCCATAAAAGCATGTCCTTAAACATTTCTGAGTTATAAAGAGAGAAAATGTTGCTAAAAAACAAAATTAACTAAATAAAATATAAGGCCCGGCCTTAAAACTTACTTAATACTGAATTAAATGAATAATTCACATTGAGGATCTTTTCATGGTTTAGAGTTTTAGAGAATTAGGACATAACTATTACATCTCAAAAGATTACAAAGTAGAAACTTCTACTAAGTTTCCATTAAATAAAAACTCTTAATAGGAAACATGTCTAGTTCCATGTTCTAGATAGAATGACTTTCCCTTGATCCCATCCTTGACCCTATTCCACATTATGTCTTGTGAAAAACATTTCAAAAAAACTAGGGGTGAGCATAAAAAGCTCAGTAAGGGATACATAATGAATGAAAACTGTTATTTTTTCAAAACAACAAGTAAACCATGTATACTTTATCAAAGTAATACATTTAACCTTTATAAAGTAGTAAAATCTCTACACTAAAATAAAATATCATTACTTACCCTTTTGTAACTAAAATATTACCATAAAACCCATATAAATATCACATAACATATATAGGTAACTTGGGACATAAACATACTTAAATGGAATAACCATACGGTCGACTTCCACACATATCACTTAATGGAATAGCCATATGGCTGACTTCCATACCCAATGCATTGGAGGTTATAACATAACCACCTGTCCTGGTATTCACGGCACCACCCGTCATATGGTTTATCACGTAACCACTAGTGAAATGTCCAAGTACCATTATAAAATCATAAGAAATAAAACAAATATAATGGAAAGAAAACATTTCCATACTTTGATCACAATATATCACATAAATATATTGACATAAAAAATCCATTATAAAAACCATTTTCGATACCAAAATACATAAAAGAGTATATGGTATTTATTTATCTTTAAAAACATTACGGCTTGTTGAGGAAGCCAAATACCAAATAATACTCGCGGTGGCGGAAAAGGTCGTTGTCACCGCGTATGTTAAAAGAAACATTCATTTTTGTCGTTTAGTAAAAAGCTTCATAGAAGAAGATTACTTTTGTATAAAAATAAAATTCAAAGTGGTTTATACACCATATAAAAGAAAGTTGTGTATAAAACGAAATATGCCTCAATTAAAGGAGATTGAGATGAAGTCCCTTACCTCGGGTCCGACTTGACTTGATTGTTCTTTAACGTCCTGAATAATAAACTTGAGTTAATTTCTACATGCTTAAGAACCTTTTTCAAGTTCATTATTAATTTTATATAACTTATTACCATTTTATCAACATTATGTTATCATTTAAGTTAATAATGTTTGTTTTGTCGATATTTGGTTCTTAAGTCGAAAGTGGACTTCGTACAATTACATGTTGTTCGTGTGGTCAAATGTTCATTATATCCAAAATGATATTCATGATTTGGATATCATATATATCATATATATCCAGTATATACATTTATTTATTATATTACATAATCATTTAGAGGTATGAAATGAAATTCACCGTTCATGGAGATGGTAAGCCGTACGTACGCATGAACGCTACTTTCATTTCTATATCATATTAATGGAATTAAAACTAAATGAGAGGTATGTATATTTTAATTCTAGAATTATATTCATCATTTATATTTAACATAAATCATATATAATAACTTTAAATCCATCCTTTATACGTCCCACATATGGCATTAACAAATCAAATCAATTTGAGGGGGCGGTAGTCCGCACTTCCTAAAATGAAGATATCACGTATACCCATAATGGAAGCCACAATGGTATACCACAAATGAAAAATAAATAATCATAAGGAAACCATAAACATAATATATATGATATATAAATAGATTGACATCTTAATGGCCACCATTAAAGGTGTTAAAAGAAGATTTAACAATCATCGTTTCGTGAGGCAGAAATTTGCCAACCACAGAAACAATATGTTCTTTAACCATTAGATGAAGGTGTTTGTAAGTGTAGCTCTAATTAATCTTATAAAGACATCCTAGTATATTGAAGATACTGTATTTTTTACAATATAAATGAATAAAAATAGTTTAGGGGGGTGGATAAGAAAAATAAAACATAAGAACACAAGAGAAAACACTACCTTTAAAACAGGTAACTCTTTCTGATTTGAGCACAAAGGCTTACTTGGGAATACTTCTGCCAAAATTGAGGATTCTATGAGTAATATAGAGATGTGGAGAGACAAAATGAGCAGGGTTTGGCCAAGCTAAAGGCATTATAGGGGTGGGTAAGGAGGTAGAGGTGGGGGCCTTTTATAAGATGAGAGGAGGGGCACTCTTGGAAAGATATAAAAGTTTACTTTATTATAAAATTATTTTCATATACAAAGGGTCCCAAAATTATATATTTAGAGGATAAGGTGATAAGAGTACTAAATCCACCCATACAATAGGTTTTTTACATGTTTAGGTCTTATATTTTACATTACCTTTTCATTTTATTTAAATCGTTAAATAATGAGGTAATCACTGCATCATCAAGATGTCATAAATAATTTAATTTATTTAATGTCTAAAAATTATAAAAAAAATATCATGATGTATTAAATCCTTTTATATTTCTAATGAATATTTATAGTCAAAAATCTGACTTGTATAACCCCATGTAAAAATTGTTTTAGTAAAACAACACATGTTTGTGACATTTTTATTTTAACTTTAAAAAAAAGTTATTAGTGTCATTTTCCTACCAAAGTGGCTCCATTGGGTCCCCAAGTTGACCCATGGATTTTTTTGGTCGGCCGTGACACATCCAATAAGAGTAGGACATGTGTTTAGGTCATTTCATATTATTAAAATATTATTTTTACCTTAAACTACACTAATTACCTCTAATCGCGATTAAAAAAAAGTAACTATTCACCAAAAAATTATTTTAATCCCACTGAACCACATTTTACTTCTTAATTACAACCATGTATGTTATATTTTTGAAATTAAAAACACAAAGTTGGTAAAATTTCATTTAAAAAAAATTCAGTTTTTTAAGTACCACTTAGTGGTTTCACTATTCATCAAAAATTGATGTTTTTCGGAAAAATACAAAAACTTCACCCTAAGCTATATTTGATATTCTGATTTCAAAAATGATGTCTATTTTAAAAAATTCAAAACATATAAGTTACATTAATTAATTTAATAATTAATTCTCATTTTCATGACAAATAGCATGTTTTTATGAAACAAAAAGTATCAAAAGATAGACACTAGTTTAAGTCCGATTTCAAAGTGAAATTAATTCCAGCAACCACTATTGGATTAAATGGTAAAAATATATTCCAATTTCACTTTAAACCCAATTAAAAAGATAATCTAATCATATAAATAAATTATATTAAAAAAGAGTTTTTGAATTAAAATACAACATATTTTATTATTCATTAAAAAATGAACTTTATCGGAAAAATACCAAAAATCTATACAAAGTAAATTTTGATGTCCCGATTCTAAAGGAGAGTTTTATTTGGTCCAATAGAAGGTATAAGAGTGACCAAAACTATATTTAAAGAAGGTTCACCCTGACAAGGTGATATGTCGACCTTTAGTGAAAATTAGAGTATATATGCCTAAAATTGGATTCTTTTCATATTTTACGACTTTATAATTTATTGGATAAATGTAAAAACATTTAACAAACTTATATAATCATATTTTAGTTATTTCTATTCATTCTTGCCAATACAATGACTACATGTTAACTACCATTTAAAATAATATTATTTTATTAATAGTGTGCAACGTAAGATTTCAAAGAAACTCTTTGTGGCGTATCGGGTACGCTATCGAAAATAGCAACCCCTTTAAAGAAAAATTAATATTTAATTCTCAAATATTAATAAATATGAAAATGTATTATTCTTTATTTACCTGGGATGTTACATAAAATGTATATAATTAAAATTAAATATTTTAATCAAATAAGGATTGTATAATTTATTTAATTTAAATTCAATAATAAAGAATTCCAATTAAATTTGGATAGAAACAAAAATCTCTTAAAGTTTTGGTAACCTATGAATCACAATCCCCTTTGAAATAATAAAATAAAATAAAAATTTATATGTATTGAATATATAGAGATTAATGATATAATATGTTTGATTAATATTATATACACTTTATAAACATAAATTGGCACATAACATCAAACCTGTCTCAACAATATAGTATGGATATATAAAAAATTAGTTCAAGTCAGGTGTTGATTCATATGCATTAAATACTCATTTATAATTTATATATAAAAAATATAAATATGTTAGTAAACCATATTAATATCGATAATACCATTTATGATTTACTTATTACATATTAACATCAATTTAATAACAATTCCTTAATAAAATAACACTATTATATGATAAATGTTTCATTTTTCATGTATGTTTCGATTCAAAAATTCTTCTAAATTTACTTTTATTATGGTAAAATTGTCTCAATATTATTAATCATATCAAAACTATAATGTTTAATAACTATATAATCATTTATTATTATTCATTTACTGTGCGGAGGAAAAATTAATTTCATCCCTTCATAAAGATGACAATCCGTATATACACATGAGAGATGTTTCCACATTTTTATAGATAGGTAAAAATAAAGTTAAATAATATTTAAAAATTAAAATATGATTTTTATATCCTAAATATCATATATTTTTGTCAAAATTTTTATTATTATCATCTATTTAATGTTAAAATTAAAAATGACTCACATTGTTTGAGGGTCGTGTTATCTTATATGTACTCACAAGTAATGCTATTATTTCATAATGGATTGAAAGGTAATATGTTAAATAAGACATTTTAGTTAATAGAAATAATTATATTATTAATATAATATAAAAATATTAAATGTTATATAATAAGAAACAATGAAACATAGTGATGGAAAATGAATCATATTTTCACCTCGAGGTGGTTGTCCACATGCACACACATTAGATACGTTCAATTCCAATTTAATAGAAAAGATGTTGGATAATGTGGGTTCTTTAAGAATACTAAAATTTCAGTATGTTTATTATAGTGAAGTTAACATTTAATGATTAATAACAAATATTTAGTGGAAGTAAAATAAAAAATAAATTGAAAGTGGTTGGGTAGGAAGACTGTCAATAGTTCCACATACCTTCTTCATATTCCTTCTTTGGGTCCCTTGAAATAGAATTTTAAGAATAATATAACCATTTATTTCTGTTTATTAAATGATATAGTAAAAATTGATTGGTTTTGGTCAATATTTCTATCTTAGGTTGGTTTAAATAAGTGGAATGATGATTTTCATTTAATAATGGAAGGAAGGGGAACTGTATTAATTTTCAAAACATTTTAATATTATAATGTAACATTGAAAGAAAGGTAGAAATGACCGACCTTATTAAATTACATTATCTTTAATTTCATTCAAGAAATTACATCCTTTAATGTAGAGTATCTTTTTAAGTTTATAGTTTTAGTGAATTGGGATATAACACATACATGAAACTCCACATTTATATAGAGCCAATACCACAAAAATAAAATCCATTTCTTCCAAAATATAAATCTTTTCCAATTAAACATGATTTCATTGACCAATATTCATAACATTTAACTTGTCTTCCCTCATTTTCTTACACGTCCTTATAACCTATGAAAATAAATTAAAAACATGGGATGAGAACAAAAAGCATAGTATGGGTTATTAAAAAAAGGAAAGAACACATTAGTCCATGAATACATGTGATGTATGAAATCATTCTCAATAATATATACTTTTCACCCATATAAACATACTTTGGGAAACCTGATATTTACATGAGATTTCCACAAAACGTATATAACTTAAATTGAACCATAAATTTATCTTGGTCATTAATTACTTAATTTGAAACCATCGAGGCTACCTTATGATTTGTAACCCTCGTGGATACTTTAAAATGTAACTGTCATGACTACCTTATAGGGAGACCGTCACAGCTACAGATGGAGTACCAATACATTCGACCTCCAACATACACATTCCAAATAAATTGGATGGATATATAGCTCCCAAACTTAATCATAAGCAATTTATAATAACCATAAAATAATAATAAATCTCGCATACTTGTATAAAAATAGTCACATTGAATTTTCTAAAACTAGAAGTTTTATGAAAAATGTTACAAGAAAAGTCACATAAAAATAACATATAATTTATATTAGGAACAATAGAATTAATGGAATGTGTGTATAAACTATAAATACACGTAATAAAACAAAATATATACAAATATTTATTAGAAAAATGTTCTTAAAACAACATAATTAATGTTGTAGAAGGTCAACCCACAGAATGGAAATTAGGTTATGAATTCCCTTACCTAGGGGTTGTCTTACAAAAAACATGTTTAAAACTCCTACATAATAGTCAAAATAATGTTATTAATATCTTACAGAAATATTTTCATGTTTATAATTCCATATATGGTCATTTTATAACATTATTACACCATTTATTTATTAGTATTTTCTTCATTGCATTGTTTTGGTTGCGTTCTTTACATGATTTCCATGGACAGTTTGTATTTTATTTTCTTTTCATATGGAAATGAAATTTTTAATTTGAAATTTTAATGTTATTTAAATGTTTATATAATATATAATCATATTATTTATCATTTTTAATCAAAAATTATGATTAATATTTTGATAATACATTAATGATATTTGTTTAGATCATTTTTGGTGGTTCCCTGATAATCATGATCTTATTTCATTATATAATTTAAAATTACGTAAAGAAGTTCATTTAAGAACATAAAATATATTATATAATGAAAATTCAATTTTATTTAAACATTAATATTGTTTTACAAATAGTATTGATGAAAGTAATAGAATTTATAATGACATCGTCCATGATTTTTGTAAACTACACATCATGAATAGTTTCATTATAAAAGGTGGATGAGATGAAGTGAGTTTAGGAGTTTTTTCCTTAAAAATGATAAAATATATAATATATAATATTTTTCATAATTAATACCTCTTGTATAAGGGTATAATAAGATATAATAAGAAAATAAAAGGAATTTAAAAAGAAAACACTAAAATAAGAAAGGGGATTTTTACCTCTTGATATCTTCTCCTTGAGGTACTCCTTAAGGCCTTTGGTTTTGGACTTTTGGTGAGACTATAAGGTCACGGACATGGAATAGAACCTTCAAGATAGGATATTAAAAAACATAGTCAATGGTAAAGGCTTGAAAAGTGTGAGAGGAAGAGGAGAATAAGTGTGGTGTTTCTAGTGGAGGATATGAGGGGCTTCACATTATTTTAATCATTATTTTAATATTTTTTCTTAAGAAAATGAATAGTCTTGATTCAAGTGAGACTAAATAGTAATAAGTGCATGCTATTTCAGGCCATGTGGGATTACATCACTGATGATTTCAATAATAGTGTATTTAACTGTTAATTTTTATATGAGGTATTTTACTGTAATACTCTTTTCATAAAAAAATTAACAAATTCATAAATATCAAAAAAATATCCTCATAACCATTTTTCAATGAGTATAATTAAAAAATGAACTAGTTTTTCTGAAAATAATTTTATAAATATTATTAATTGAATTTTTAAATAAAATTATAATTTTTTAAAAAATTAAAATTTTAAATATATAACTCATTTTTTAACACCGTGAAAAATTAATAAACATCTCAATATATTATAAACTTGGGAAATTAAAATAATAAAACAATTTATTATTTATTAGGTTCATACAACTTTTCATAAGGGTATTCTAGTTTTCACCAAAAATCATATTGGTTCTATCAGACTCCAAATAACATACTGATCACAACCGTAAATGACAGGGTTTTTTTGGAAATTCAAATAATAGAAGAAAAAAATTATTTTTAATGGATAGTTATAAATATTTACTTAAAATAATGTTTCATGCATTTCTAAATTATATTTCAAATACATGGGGTGTTACAAAAAGTGGTTTAAAATTAACATAATATAAAATTAAATATGAGATATTATCTAAATAAAACTTTCCAATATAATTTAAAAATATTTTAATTCATTTTAAAACTTATATATTTATTTTATTATTATGTTAACCCTTTTTATCCATAAAAATATTAGCATAATATTCAATAATTAAGGGTTATAAATTTACACATAAGGAAAAATTGGAAATTCAATTGTCAATGGATAATATTTTATATCATATAAAATTATTATATTACAATTTAATTATTTTTAGTATTTCTAATCATTTTATAATATAATACTTCACATAAAATACTATTAAATATAATTTAATAAATGTTAAGATATTTTTTTTGTAAGTACATGTATAAATCTATTTAATTCAAATAAAAAATATATAATAATAAATTGTATATTATTAGAAATAATAAAATTAAATTTAAAACATATTTTATTTAAAAAAACTACATTTTATTTTTTAAATTAATTTATAATGACCTTTCTACTGCATACACTAGAACAATGTCAGCATTGTTTTTTTGTTTAAGGTAACTATACCATTACAAAAATATTAAAAATATTTTACTATCATATAAATTAATTAATAATTTTAAATATAATTCTTTATATTCATTCATAAAATATTTTTATCCCTATACGAACATATAAGTGAAATTAAAAGAAAGAGGGTGGCATTTTGGAAGTATCTTTTCTTAAAATAATATTAATTTCATTATAAATGGTTAATGGAACCAAAATGACATATATTATAAGTTATGAGTTATGTGATATAAATAAT
Source organism: Viscum album (assembly GCA_963277665.1). Taxonomy (NCBI): domain Eukaryota; kingdom Viridiplantae; phylum Streptophyta; class Magnoliopsida; order Santalales; family Viscaceae; genus Viscum; species Viscum album. The sequence goes on along the minus strand of OY728131.1, from coordinate 1,217,884,843 downwards.
ATAATCAAACGAAACAATGTCATGTGTTTGGTTGATATGGTGAAATTATCTCATAGTTTGATCCTTATTTTTTCCATTTTACCCTTAGTAGTTTCACAATTATTTACCACCATTTATATACATGATTTAAAAAATAAAAGGAAAGTAAATAAAAAATTTGAACCTACTCATATAATATAATTCATCCTTATTCAATATTTAAACTCTATAGATTGAAGAAATCAATTTTATTTTAAATTCATAAAACAAAATAGAATTTTTTTTACGAAAAATGATTTTTTTGAAAAAAAATCTACATAGTTAAAAATCATGAATATTAATGATTAAATTTGAAATAATTAGTTAATAATATATAAAATAGATCATATTCATCATTAATAAAAAAATTTAAAATATAATGATACCATTATATCACTTTATTTGATGAAAATAAGTGAATGTATTTGAAAACTCTTTATTTTTCACTATTCTAGGAAAAATCTAATTTTTTATAAGAATACCTGATTTTACCATTAATAAAAATTCAATATATATATTTTACAAATTAATTTAATATTTTGAAATATATTTTTTAATAGTTGAAGAAATGATTTATAATTTCAATGGAGAAAATGCAATAAATTGTTTTATAGAAAATACATTTTTAATGAACTTAATGAAATCACTAAAAAATGAGTTCTTATTTACTAAAACTTAAGAATTAAATTTTTATTGATTACTATATTTATACCTATATTTCTTAATTATATCACTCAAATTTGTTCCCTAAAATGAAATGGAAATGTTATAATAATCATATTTGAAAAAAAAAATATTTTTATATTATATCAATTCATGTAATGATAGATATACCATGTTATGAAATATATAAATATAATTATTCATTGAAAATAATTTTTTTGGATTCTCACCATTTTTTATAAAACAAATTATCATTTTTTGTTTTTTTATAGATTCATATTCATTCCTTTTTATCTTTGAAGTTTTTATTTATAAATGATTTATGAATTCCATTGAAAAGACTTAAACAACAAGTTTTTTATGAATTGTGAAAGGATTACCATGATATGTATTATAAAATGTAAAAAATATTTTATTATTTGATATGGACATTATAGGAAATTCCATAGTAAGACCTTATATGGAAAGTGTTTCTCATACTATACATTTTTCTTTGTGTTTTTTTAGACATTATTGTTTTAGGACTAGAAATAGGGAATGTATTTCATGGTTGAAGTGGGAGATATTTAAAGATAGACCTTGGAAGATAGTTTTTAAATGTGGGCATGTCTTCTTTTATTATGTTATGTATTAGATTTTTGATATTTCTCAATTTTTGAACATACTATTTTTTTTGTAAATTTCCAAGCATGATAATGTTGGCATACAAACTATTTTTTTGGCTATTTATGTTGTAATATTATTTTTTAGATATTATTTTAAATAAATCATTGAAAATATATTATTTTTTATTCCCAAGTTCTAGTCACCCACCAGAAGTGTAACTTCCCATGTAAAAGAAGAATAATACATTTTCATATTAATTAATATTTGTGATTTAAATATTAATTTTACATTAAATGGGATGTTATGTTCGATGGCATACCCAAAACACAGCAACGGGTTTCTCCAAAGACATATGTTCCACACAATGCTGAGTCATATTGAAAAAAATATTATAATATTATAATTTTAAATTATAGTTAACGCCTAGCCATTTTATCGGCGGGAATGCACACAACTAACAATATTATAATTATAAATGTTTGTTAAATGTTTCTACCATTATCAAATAAATGTTAGAAGCTTAAAATTTGATACAATCCAATTTAAAGCATAAATCATCTAATATTTTTAAAAGGTTGTTTTAATACCTTTTGTTGGAGAACCCCTTTTAAATCTATTTTTTCACTTTTATATGTTCTATTAAAAAAATAAACATTTTATTTAGAAGCAGAATATAAAAATTTACTTTGGATGAAATTTTGGTATTTTTCTAAAAATGATCAGTATTTGATGAATAGTGAAAACCACTACATGGTAGTTTAAAACTGACTTTTCCTTTTAAAATTTTTTTTACAGCTTCTGGGAATTGAATATCAATAATCAGACATACATGGTTTTCTTTAGTAAGTAAAATTTGGTTCAATAAGATGAAAATAATTTTTCATGAATAGTATCTTTGGATTTTTATTTACCATGGTAAAGGTAAATAGGGTATTTCAAGGTAAAATTAGTATTATAATAATATAAAATTTCCTTAACACATGTCCTGACCTTATTGTATGATTCATGGTCGACCAACAAAATTCTCGGTTAAAAATTTTGAATTTTTAAAGCCATTTGGGTAAAATAATGACATTACTAACTTTTTATTTAAAGTAAAAATAAAAATATCATAATCATTTATTGTATTGCCAAAAAAATTAATGTGAGGTTATATAATTGATATCATTAATTATAAATAGTAATTATAAATCTAAAACTATTTTCTAAATCATGGTATTCTATTTAAAATTTTTAGACATCAAATAAAAAAAATATTTATGACACAATGATGATATGATGATTACCTAATTTTTTAATGTTTTAAATAAATGAGATTATAAATGTTAAAATAAATTTGTTTTGAAAATATTTATGGAATCCAGGAATTTTAGAGATGAGGATGACTTGTTTTATTTTAATTAATGATGGTTTTTTTAAATAATCAAGTTATATTGGTTTTTTTAAAAAGGCATGATTTGAATAGTATAAAAATTGACATAAATGAGTTTTTAAATAAATTAATATTTTCTATAATTATTAAATAGTTCTAAAAATCTATGAGTAGGACAAATAAAATAGATATGTTTGAAAATTTTATTAATGAACCACTTGAGGTTCGATTGGAATTTTATGGTAACTATATTAAACATATTGTATGAATATACAAGATGACATGGTAAAAATTAATTAAGTTAACAAAGGGTTAAATAAAAATAATAAGGATTAAAAATATCCAAATCCAATCCAATTATTTTTGGATGAATTTATTTCGACTTATATTCATGTTATCTTCTAATTTAACAATTTCTAGACTTTTTGAAACCAAAAATTATTTTATAATAACATAATACATTCAAAATTTCTTAAAAAAAACCCATCCCCCCATCTTATAATATGCACCCACCTTTAACCCAATATTGAAACCTATCAAGCACCTTGGATCATCCAAACTCTAACCAAATAATATCCCAACATCCATCTCTTCACCCTAAAACCTTACCTTAGGCATAAGGGACATCAATAAAACCATTTATTTCAAACAAAAGGGAGTTACATAATTTAAAGGTAACATCTTCCCTCAAGTTCTCTTATTTAATTTTACTTCTTCACACCCTATGATCTTATTATTCATTGTATACAGAACAAAAATAATATACTCAATACACTAGGTTTGTTTATCAGAAGGATTCAAAATACACTTACACACAGCTCCATCTAATTGATACAAATAGATTGTTTCTATGTACGACGAACTACTGCCTCACGAAACAAGGATTGTTCAAATATCTCATACCACCTCTCATGGTGGACATTATGATGGAACTATGTTTATATATGATATATATTATATTTATATTGTCTTTATTCTTCTTTATTTTTCATTTATATAATACCTTTAGGGTTTCCATAATGGGTAAATATGATAATTCCATTTGAGGAAGTGCAGACTACCTCCCCCTCAAAGTTATATGACTCGTTCATACCTTAAGTGGAACATATAAGTGATGGAGATAATGAAATTATATATGAAATTTAACTAGAATTAATATATATCTATATATAATTGTTTTAATTCTATTAAATATGAAATAGAAATGAAATTAGCGTTCATGAGTACGTACAGATTACCGTCTCCATGAATGGTGCATTTCATTTCTTATCTCCAAATGTTATGTACTATTATAATTATATATATATATATATATTGTATATATATGATATGTATATGATATATAAATCATTAATATAATTATGGAGATAATAGACTTTTGACCACATGGACAACTTGTAATTATAAGAAGTTCATTTTTAACTCAAGTACCGAATATCGGCAAAATGGCCATTATTAACTTAAATGATTATGTAATGTTTATATCATCGGAATAAGTTATTTGAAAGGAATAATAAAGTTTAAAGAGGTTCTAAATTGAGTATAAATTAACTTTATTTTATTATTCAGTAGATTGAAGAACGAACGTGTCAAGTCGGACACAATGTAAGGGAACTTCTTAACCCAATTTCCATTATTTGGGTTGATCTTCTATTTCTTATTTATGTAATTATTTTATTATGTGAGAAATGAATTTTAAAATATTATAATGTATTTATACTATCTTTATTTCTTCTTATAGTGAATACACTTAATAGATCTATTTTATTTACAAAATTATCTTCTTAAGGGACTTCATCTCAATATTTTTTCATTGAGGCATACATTGATTTATACACAAATTTCCATTATATGTTTTAAACCCCCCCCCCCCCTTGACATTTATTTTCATTAAAATGGATCTTTTCTCTATAAATCATTTTACTGAACAATAAAAAGAATGTTTTGTTTTAACTTACGTGGTGACAATGACCTTTCTGCTGCCACAAGCATTATTTGATATTTGGATTCATTAACAAGATGTAATGTTTTTAAAAGGAAAATAAATACCATATACTCTTTTTATGTATTTTGGTATTTAAAATGGTTTTTAAAATGGATTTATTATTCCTATATATTGAAATGATATATTGGGATTTCAATGTGGAAGTGTTATCTTTCTTTTATTATTATGTTATGTGTTATGATTATGTTATGGTTAATGGGCATTGTTTACATATATGGGTGATTATATGATAAACCTAGGGTGGGTGAGCCTGTGATAGCTCTCCAATTTATTGTGTAATGTGATGAAGGTAAATGTTAATGTTCTCTTAACATAATTAGTGAATATAATGTGATAGGTTATCTAAAAATAAATCCTTACATAGCTGGGAGACCTACAATGTAAGTATTTTATAGATGCCATTGTTTCCTCACGGATTACGGGGATGACCTCCTGGACAGGAGATTCAAACGTTCTGATTGGTTTATAGTGGGTTTGTTTGTAGAACCAGAAACATCAAATGATTCCACATCCGTTTGGACCTACTTTCCAAAGGCAGGCGCTCATTAGCTTGTGGACTGATGAGGCTTAGGAATTTGCATTGGTCGAGAGGATGGGAGGTCGGACTCATCACACCTTTTTGAGGGGAATTATTGTCTACTCCGGGACTCTCTTTATAGATTTAAGTTATGTTCGTGAATCCTTATTATATTACCAAGTATAAAATGAGCTTTCCTTTAGTTTTAACAATCAATGATTAAATATGCAAGAAATTTAGAGAATCTTTTATATGTATTCGAGGTTCTTCATCAATAGAGAATCATCCATATCTGTTTAGAGATTCTTGGTTAATGGTATCCTTCAAAACATTTATATAAAAGTCTCTTGGTCATTATGATGACCAGGCTGGTTTTAAAGCCACTCAGTGGAGCACTTGAAGTTTATCGTCATTCAGAAGGACATAGATTATTTCAAAGTTGGGATCGAACCCATAAATGGGCTACCTACGTATCCTTTGTTTTGGAAAAGGAATCAGAACCCACGTAGTTCGAGGAATGGGGTATGATGTTTATGATTGATGGCTCAAAGATGAATGTCATAATTACTTTTACACTCTAAGCTCACGTGAGTCATGCTCGGTGTGAGAAACAAGAGGTATTCGTAAAATTTAGACAATTGTGCCATGAAAGATGCAATCATAAGAATTTGTTTGGGGCTTATGTATGGATGACTGCCCAGATAGATGAAGGTTTAGGATTTACTTTTAGGGAGAAAATCCATGAACAAGGTCCACAAAGTTATATGTGCTTCATGGAGATTTGAATACTCTAATCTTGGGGCTTACTCCTAAAGATGATGCCCAAGTTAGGAGGGGACTTATGATTGGGTTTTGCTCCTGAAAAGGATACCCAAATCAAAGGTAAATTATGACTAGTTAAGAGAAGTTTAAGGGGACTTGGGGCTTATTACTGAAAAGGATACCCAAGGTTATGACTGAGTCTTATTCCTGAAAAGGAGACCCAGGTTAGGGATTAAGGTTTGGGGCTTACTCCTGAGGAGGATGCCCAAGATTAAAGGACTTGATTGGGGCTTATTCTTAAGAAAGATGCCCAGATCAAAGGTTTTATAACTGGGGATTATTCCTGAAAAGGAGACCCAGGTTAGGATTCTCTCATCTTAAAGGATGAGGTTGAATGAATGAACTCTCAATCTTTGGTGACATAAAGATGTTTAAATCACTAGGTTTTGAGAGATATTTCACAGAATTCCTTTCAGATAAGGATGTCAAACCAAGAAATCATGCCATAAATGGCTTTGAAGAGTATCTTGAACACTGAATCTTGAATAGGAAGGGTGAAATGGCTTAAGAGGGGTAAAAATGGGAAAGGTGGGCACCCAAAAAGATAGGGGCGCGCAAGTATTAAAAGTCGCGCAAGTCCTGCGGCGGCGCGCAAGTATTGGTCGCGCAAGTATACTTGCGCGACATGAGGGATACTTGCGCGATTTTCAACCAGAGTTGAAATACTTGAGCGACTCTTTATTAAAACCTTTATAATCCTCTTGAGGTTCTTCCAGAGAAGGTACACGCAAGTTATATTGAAGGAATTAAGTCGGCGCGCAAGTGTTTGATAAGTTTCAACACTTAGGCCTTCCTTCTTCCCTTTAGATCTTCCATTCTAGGTAAGAAATTACCTTAGAAGTGTTCTGGAAGCTTTGAGAAGAGACTTGGGCATCGGGAGCTTCGATCCGAGTTTCTAAAAAAAGATCCTCTCGAATGGGGGGCCCACAGGGTCTATTTATAGGCAAAAGAAGACCCCGGGCGGTTACTGGGCGGTTACCAGGCGGTTACCACATATGTCGCGCAAGTCCCTTGCACGACCATGAGGAGTCGCGCAAGTGTTGAGGCGGCGCGCAAGTGTACTTGCGCGACCAAGAGGGAACTTGCGCGACCTATGGGCAATGTTCTTTTTTTCATCCCTTTGTCGATTTTTGATGTTTCTTCAAAGGATTAATCACTTTCAGCTGAGATATGCCCTTTTCCGATCTTTAGATTATGTGACAAAAGGAGCGTCAACAAAAGTCCCCCCTCAGAGTTGGATCCGGAGAGAAATGAGGATTTGACTCTGAGGAAATTGAATTCCTCAAAAGGAAAAGGGAGGGCGCGCAAGTGTTTCAGTGAGCAGAGGGTGGCGCGAAAGTCTGCGTCGCGCAGGCCTTAAGTGCTCTGGGTGTGGCGCGCAGGTAGGCCTCATGGCCTATAAATATACCGCTTCCGGCCGTAGATGGCATCTGACCCCGAAGTTCTCGAGCTCTCGCCGCGCAAGTCTTCGTCATCGCGCAAGTCTCCTGTTTTCACTGTTTTCTTGCTGCCGCGCTACTCTCAAGGTAATAAGGCTTGCGCGGCACATACTTGCGCGACAAATACTTGCACGGCACATGTATCACTTGCGAGACATCTCCATACTTGCGCGCCTTAATGCCTTGGCCATTTTTTCCCAAAATTCTTTCACAAATTTTATGAAAAATAAACCCACTTAAGAGTTTAATTTATTCAACTCCTGTGCAGATTCAATGGCTCTTAGACCTGGATTAATTGATGAACTGGCTAGCAAGCGGATAGATGATATGATGAATATCATTGGCCCTGATTACTATACTGTAAAAGACAGTACTCTTCCAGATTTGGCTAAGTATCTGAAGAAATATCATCGCGACTTTCCTCACTGCACTTACCTACCTTTGTATGGTCATGGTCATCTGCAAGAAGTCATTATTCCAGAAGTAAAGAATTATCTTCCTTTTTCTTGGTTTCAGAATTATACCAATTTTTCTTCAGCAAATATCTCAGGCGGAGGATCATTTCAAACTGCTGGAACAGTGGAGAAGGCTTATGTGATGCATCATAGCCCTTGCACACCAGATCTGAAAAAACATACACCTGAGCTTCAACCACATTGTCATCCTTCAATCTTCCGAAATGCTCAGATGGATCAATCCAAAGGCTGGAAGAAAAGTTGGGATTTCCGTCCTGGGGGAGGTGTGAAGCCAACTTGGATGTGGGTATACTGGGTGCGACAGACTTGTGCAGAGTTTATTGAGGATCTGAAGAGAGCTGCAATATATGAGGCTGTTTGGGTTGGGCAAACATATATTTACAGACATGATATTTTCGTGCTGGAGATACTCAGCCATTGGAGCCCAGCGACTAATTCTTTCCATTTGACTCATGGAGAAGTAGGTATCAGTTTGTGGGATGTCCACATGATTTCAGGAGCTCCAATCTTGGGCGATATGTATGATGAATTCATTCCTCCCAAGGTGACTTGGAATGATCCAGAGAAAACTCCTGCTTTGGCTCGAGAATTATTCAAAATCTTTCACAAGCTCAAGAGTTCAGAGACCTCATTAACTCATTTCAGAAAAGATATCCATCCGGAAGAATGGATGAATGTGTTTCTTACTGAGAAGAAAGGGATGGAGCCAAAGGAAAAAGGATCCAAGAAAAAGAAATCCAAGGATACCCGGCCCAGACGTCCTACCACTTGTCCAAAACCTGAGAAGAGAGGAGCTCCTGGAACATTCTGGCCAACTCTAGAAGCAGGAGAGTTTGAAAAATGGGGCTATGAAGTGAATCAAAGAATTCCAAAGAAAACTCGTCTGGCGGGTTTCTTGGCAATGTGGCTCAGTATTTATCTCTTGCCGGTCAGGGATTCGAAGGGAGGCGTTAGGCCAGGGACCTTCGTCATTGCGGCCAAGTTGGCTGAGGGAAAAATGGTTGGGTTAGCTACCCCCATTTTAGAAAAGATTCACAGGAGTTTACTTCATGTCTTCTAGGGTAAATCTCCTTTAAGAATAGTGGGACCATTCCAAGTTTTGTGGGGATGGATCGCCACTCACTTCAGGACTTACAATGTACAGAATGGATTACAAATTCCTGGAAGCTCTTTCAGACCGTCAGTGCAAGCATTCTCTGGAATTGCTCCATTATATGTCAATGGTTATGACATAAATGTAAGACTAAGCATGTATAAGGAATTCAACTTCTTTCCTTATGGAAGTCCGCCATCTGGGCGGTTTGTTGATGATGGGAAAGCCCCTTTGGATTTGAGGGCATACATGCTAGCTTGTAGGGATGGCGTGTTAGTAGCCAGGGTTGATGGAGAAATCATATGCGAGGCCTATGCTCCATATAGATTTGCATGCCAATTCAAATGTTTGCAACAGATTGTTGTATCCCCTCCAGTACATGTCAGGTTAGAGCAACATCCGATGGTTGCTCGACAACTATGGTTGCTGACATCAAGAGAGAAGACTGGGGCAGTATTTGATCTACTAGTTGAAAAAGCGGCACATTATCTGACTACATTTTATGCCGAACACTGGATAGCATCATACCCTAAAGGGATATTGAATCACACTATATATCAAGTGGGAAAGAGGAAGAGGACTGTAGAGAAAGAAACTCTTCCTCATGAAGGTGATGCTTCTCCTCCTGAAATAGGTTCAACAGACTCCTCCTCTAGAACTGATTCCTCGGATTATCATGATGGGGATGATGAGGCACAACCGGCAGTAAAGCGGTTTCGTGCCCGATATAATCCTCCGGCCAGAGTTAAAAGACCCACTCCATCAGCTCCTGGTGAGTTATTTGATTGTAATAACTTCAATCACTGTTACTTTATAAAGTAATAAGTCTCACTTTCTTATTCTGTATCTGTAGTTGCAGGAATCGGGAAGAAATTAAAATCAAAAATTGTAGGACCTTCCTCATAGCCTTTATATCTAAGACCAGAGGCTGTTCAGCTATGGCAGAGCTTATATTGTGATACTGAGACCGCCTGGCTGGATTTGTGTGAGGGTCTACAACTTCCTAGGATAGGATATCTTCTAGCTTCTAAAGACCTTCAATACGGAGATAACCCCAATGAAGTGCGGGCTTACATCAGAGAGCTAGAAATGCTCATATATGCCACCGATAATTCAGTTCCTATCACCAGGCGGGTGAAGGAAATGATTGATCGTGGCACCACTGAGGGGGATGGTGGTTCTGGAGATGAGGAATGGCAAGAGTACGTGGCTCCTGAAGATGTAAGTTTTCTTTCCTTATTTTCTTTGCAACTTGATTTCAGTTGAAGCTTTGTTACTTAAGGAAGTTATTTTCTTCATCTTGCAGCTTGCAAAGAAAGGGACAGGGGTTCCTTCGCCACAATATAGCCCGGGGGGTACCGCTGTTGGGGCTGCTGCTGACTCTCCTCGCGAACCAGGCGAGATATCTCCAGGCCATCAGGCCATGAATGAGGCACTGGACATAGCCTTTCATACGCCAATCCAAGTGCCAATAAAGGAGACAACTGAAACTCCAAAAAAACAAAAGAATCCAAGGCAACGAAGGAGGAAATCCTTAGCTAAACGTTTCATTAGCAGTGGTAAGTCCTTCGAACAATCATGAGTTTATACCCATAATCATATGGTTACTCATATTTCTGAGGATTGCAGGGGCTTCTTCAATTTCCCCCTTGAGGGAAGGGACTGATCCTTCTTCAAAGGTCGTGGAGGGTGCTGTAGAACAACCACAGACTCAAGATAACTTGGTTGCTCCTAGAGAAGAGCTACCATCCATTCCCAGTACCCCTCCCACTACTGAAGATGCTGTCCAGGGTCAGGGGTTGGAGGACATAAGTCAGCAAGAAGACGTAGCAAATGCTCCCACTGGTGAGACTAACCAAGATTCTGAAGTATCATTGGATGAAATGATGAATCAAGGAATGACTTTTGAATAATTTTATAATCATGCTGAGTTGTCATGTGATTTAGAAGACCTTGGGCGTGAGTGTTACCCTTCGCCCAAATTTTTCTTTGAAAAAAATATACTTCTAACCATGATATAAAATAATATGCAGTTTCTTCCGTAGAAGCCGCTGAACTGCCAATGCCCGAAGAGGGTGTGGACACTGATGTCAACCCTATCATTGCAGAAACATTAGCTCAAGTAGAGCTAAATCCAATAAACTCTCCTGAGACCCATCTTGAAAATCCTGTTGAAACCGGGAAAGATGGGGAGAAGTCTTCTCATATTGCTGAACCACCATTGGGTAAGGGATAACAATATTTGTGATTGTACTTTATTTGCAAGACAATCCATTCTTTTGTTATCCTTTAAGATTCAACTAAAATCTTTCAATTGATCATGTAGGGCCATCAAATGTAATGGCTAAATCCGGAGATGAGGCTTCAGCCTCTGCCCCAACGGTAATTGAAAGTGAAGAAGCCCAAGTCAGAGGGGAAAGAGCAGGACAAGGCACTTCCTTAAGCATGTTAATTCCAGATTACATACCCCCTTCTGACGAAGATGTTGAATCAGATCCAGAGATGCTCAAAGCGTTCAGCTTTTCACGATGTAAGGCATGGAACAACATATGGAACATCATATCGGGGGTTCCTTTAGAAGAGCTGCCATCAAAAATTTCTCGATTGTCATCCCAATTTGTTATAATGGGACTCGGTGGTTTTGGGTATGAAAAGATCCATGCTGCGGTGAAACAGATTATTTTCAGGAGGGAGCAAATGCAGACAAGTCGCGAAGATTTGACCAGAGTGAAATTGTCAGTCAACATAGGCGAATTTGAGGCTGCGATATCCCAGGCTGAAGCTGATTATGCTGTCAAGATGAAGGATCTGAAGCAAAAAATCAATGAAAAGCTCGTCCAGCAGGTGCAACTCCAGCAACAGTTAGATGCTGTTACTGGGGAACTTGATCAGCTTAATAAATCATTGGATGAAACTCATATGAATGGCATGAAAGCCATTGCAGATGCTAAGAAGGCACTTCAGCAAGCTGAAAAGAGTGAAGCTGGTCAAGTGCACGAGCTTCAAGTAACTGTTGATAAGGCTCAGGATGCTATACATCAAATGAAGACTTATGTTGACAATCTTCTGTAATTCTTGAAAAAGAGAAGAGATTCCAGTCTGTGGATGTCCTTCTAACTCTTGTGTATCAATGAAAAACACTTTTGTCTTCAATCATTTGTACTTGCATTCTTCCATTACCTGCTTCAAATTTACTTAAGCCAATGGGCTTAGTAATCATAGTTTGATTTTTACTAGGATTATTACAAATAACCCTACAAACTTTGAATCTTTTAACTACTCAATATTATCTAAATCATACAAAAAATGTATATTTAGTGAGCTGGAACTTGACTTTTATTCAAAGTTCCTTTGTCTTTTGTGTGGGCAGTTTAAAGTCATGCATGCCAGACATAAAGGGGCTAATGTTTAAGGTCGAAATAGCTTTGACCGAAAATGGATTAAAATGGATTCAATTCCTTGACAATTTATCTGAAAACATATTTACCATACTCAAGTATGAGAGAAAAAATGTAAACTATGGCTTAAGAATATTTGAATCTGAGGAATGATATGAAAAAAAGAGCTAAAAGGCATTAGAAGAAGTAGTTTCCAAGAATGAAGTTACTATTATTTAACAAAACCTGTTAGCGGGTTGAAATATGCAGGGCCACCTATGGGCATTGGCTGCATAGTCAAATAAAATAACATCTTTTGGCTGACAAGTCTGTTATGTGGAGTGTTTATGCAAGGCCACCTATGGGCACGTGCTGCATAGTCAGGCAAAAGAACTCCCAGAAATTTACTTTCCTAGTGCTAAAAGCCAGTGAAAGTTTATGAAGATTCAAATTTTCTAAAGCATAGAGTTTGTTGTATGGAAAGAGGTACTTGAATATGGAGAAGATATTTCCAAATAAGAATATCGAAGAACTGGATGAATATCACTCCTACGAAGGTCTGACCCAAATGTAGGGAAGAAGAATAAACCATAGACTTGAATACTTTCAGATCATGAAAAAAAGGATATGGGACAAATACGTTAAGGATGGCTATTTTTGCGGATCCCTACATACTGTCGTTTAAGACAAATAAGGACAAAAGAGGCATTCTTCTCAAGAATGAAGTTACTATTATTCAACAAAACCCGTTAAAGGGTTGAAATATGCAGGGCCACCTATGGGCATTGGCTACATAGTTAAATAAAATAGCATCTTTTGGCTGACAAGTCTGTTATGTGGACTGTTTATGCAAGGCCACCTATGGGCACGTGCTGCATAGTCAGGCAAAAGAATTCTCAGAAGTTTGACATTTTTGTGACTAGAAGTCATGAAAAGGGTTATGAAGATCTGAAAATATTTAAGGTTAGGATTATAATACATAAAGATGGGTATTGTCCAATGTATATAGAGATACATAGGTCAATGAAAACCATAATCATGTTGTGGCTGTGTCCTAAATTGAAATTTTGGACTTCACTACGTATCTCATAAGAATGAGAATCAAACCATACGTAGTTCTTGTAGTTTAACGTCGTGCAGGACGAAAGTATGAGTGATCTTAGTTTAAGGTCATAGAATTCGGACCATAATAATGAATACACAGTGTGTGTTTTCATGAGGACTTTTCAGCCAAGGGACTGAAAGTGAAATTTGGGGTTAGGCCCAAAAGACTTGGGACTAGATTCGAGGGACACTCGAATGTTCCTACGTATCCCATAAGGATGGGAATCAAGTCCACGTAGTTCTAGAACTACCCTTTGTACAAATTTGGTTCGTACATGTGAAGGGTGAAAAAGGGGACTTTAGTGCAATGATGGTTTAACCTGAGATAAAAAGTTCAGGCATTACCATGTATGCACGTAAAAAATGAAAACCATGATTGAAAAATCAATGTCAATAATAGTTCTCTTTCAAATGAGGAAATCAAAGAATATTGTAGTTTATTGTCATACCGGACAGAAGTGTTGTATAGTTTAACGTCATATAACAAGGACGAAAGTGAATCAATGTAAAGATATTGATTCCAGGGGCGGTTTCACAAATCAACATCATATGAGGTTGTGGTGAACCGATGTGAAGAGATTGTTTTTGGGCTTGAACCTTGGGAGGTTGCCTACATACCCAGCCTGGAGGGCAAGGATCAAAGTCTGTGTAGTTCAATTAAAGAATGAATTAATGATAAAGTTGTTCTTGGGGACAACGATCTAATTAAAATGTTGTTGGGACTTACACATGGTTAGTGGCCCAAAGGGAGTGTTATGGTTGATGTTCGCTCTAAGCTCACGTGAGTCATACTCGGTGTGAGAAACAAGAGGTAATAACAACCTTAACAATGCACAGTTTAATGTCATGTAGGACATATCAAGGACGTTCTGTACAGTTTAGCGTCATGTAGTTAGGACGATGGGGATAAAATAGTTTAACATCATATTGGACGAAAAGGGGGACTGTGCAGTTTAATGTCATGTAGTAAGGACAAAAGAGTGTACCATTTTAACATCATGTTGGACGAAAGTGCGAACAGTTTAAGGTCATATGCATGGACCGTGAATGGTGCAGTTTAATGTCATACTGGACTTTTGAGATTATATAGTTTAACGTCTTTCCGAACGTGAGGGACTTTTATACAGTTTAGCGTCATGTAGTTAGGACGTCACAGTTTAACGTCTTGCTGGACATAAGGGATTTGCAAATAGTTTATGGTCATATACATGGACCAGGGATGATGCAGTTTAAGGTCATGCTGGACGGTTTATGGACCTTTTTCACAGTTTAATGTCGTGCGGGACGAAGTTGCAGTTTTAAAGTCATACTGGACCATTGTTGTATAGTTTAACGTCATATAGCAAGGACGAACTGGTGCTGTACAGTTTAAAGTCATGTAGCTAGGACTAAGGTGAACCAATATGAGGATATCAGTTCTTGGGATTTTTTACAGTTTAATGTCATGCTGGACGATGAAAGTGCCACACAGTTTAATGTCATGTTTCTAGGACACAATATAGTTTAATGTCATCTCGGACAAAATATAGGAACTTCTATACAGTTTATTGTCATGTAGGACAAAATCAGGGACTATGCAGTTTAAAGTCTTGCAGTTAGGACTATTGGTGCTGCACAGTTTAGTGTCATGTTGCAGGGACATAAGTGCGAATAGTTTAAGGTCATATGCATGGACCGTAGTGCGAATAGTTTAAGGTCATATGCATGGACCGTACAGTTTATCGTCATGCTGGACGTAGTTGTAGTTTAAGGTCATACTGGACCATTGCTGTATGAACCAAAATGTAAGAGTCTTGGTTCTGGGAACAATATTTTGTGTTTATACAAAATACTTCTTTAGAAATCTGGCATTAGTTGGAGTCGTGATGTGTTCTCCATCCATTGAGATCAGAGAATACGCTCCATTGGAGTAGACCTTATGTATTGAATAAGGTCCTTCCCATTTTGGTTCAAGCTTGGGAGGCTTCTTTCCTGGTATCATTGGTGTTCTGAGAACCAATACCAATTCTCCCTGAATGAATGAACGAAGACGAACTTTTTTGTTAAAAGCTCGTGCTATTCGATTCTGATAGATTTCCAAATGGTGCAAAGTGCACAATCTCTTCTCATTTAACTGTTCCAATTCATTCAAACGCTTTTGGGATTGTTCGTTTGTCGATAACTGATCACAAATGGCTATTCTAAGTGAGGGCAATTGAACTTCAATTGGCAAGACTGCTTCTGTTCCATATACCAATGAATATGGAGTAGACCGCGTTGCATTGCGAGTGGTAGTCCGATAAGCCCATAAAGCATGAAAGAGTTTATCAGGCCATGACCTCTTATCTTTATCCACCATCTTTTGCAGTATATTTGAAAGAGTCTTGTTGAAGGCTTCTATCTGGCCATTAGCCGTTGCATGATATCGAGATGAATGGTTGGACTTAATGTTGTATTCTTGATACAATCTCTTTACCTCAGAAGAACAGAAGTTGGTGCCGTTGTCCGTCAATATGGTATGAGGGACACCAAATCTAGTAATGATGTTAGACTTGATGAAGCTAACAATGCCTTTAGAACTGAATTCTTTGAGAGGTACTGCCTCTGCCCATTTGGAAAAGAAATCAGTAGCAGTAAGAATGTACTTAAACTGCTTGGCCGTAGCTGAAGGGTAAGGTCCCACCACATCCATTCCCCATGTGGAAAATGGCCATGAGTATTTAGCTGTATGAAGCAACTCTGGAGGTTGATGAATGAAGTTGTCATATACTTGGCATGAATGACACTTCTTTGTGAAATTAACACAATCTTGTATCATTGAGGGCCAGAAGTATCCAAGCCTTCGAATTTGATCAGACAATCTATGTCCAGACTGGTGGGCACCACAGACTCCTGCATGCACTTCTTTTATGACAGCCATTGTATCTTCACCATCAATACATCTGAAGAGAACTCCATCAAAACCACGTTTGTAGAGAATTTTCTCGAGGTGGTTTGGACCATCATAAAGAGTAAAATTGACCACACGTCGCCGAATTTGTTCTTTCTCGGCTCTATTAGGTGGAAGTGTTCCATTTTAAAGGTATTCCTTGATAGGTGACATCCGTCCTGTAGTATGACCATACGGTTCAGGAAGGGGACTAATTTCATTGATTTCCTCTGTTCTGACTTGAACATAAGGTGAAATTGCATGACGGTGGGCAATACCGATGGTTGTTTCGTCCCGATTTGGATCTGCTAAAGCTGTGGCTATATTAGCCAGTGCATCAGCTTGAGCATTTTGTGATCTTGGGACATAAGAAAATGTCGGTTCTGAAGGGAATTCCGACATTAACTCTCTGACGTAATCATACAAAGGGATTAATTCTTCTTTTCTGATGGCATAATCCCCATTGACTTGTTTGATTACCAGGTCTGAATCACCTTTCAGCTTTAAGTGATTCACTTGTGCTTGAAGTGCTAACTCCAAGCCTGTAATGAGAGCTTGGTATTCAGCTTAATTATTGGTAACACCTTCCCACAACAAAAAGGAATAAGGTAACACTGCCTTATCTGGAGAAATGATCACAATTCCTAAACCAACTTTGCGGAATTTAGGATTTTCCATTTTCTTCCCTGTTGGACTTCTAGAAGCACCATCAAAATATATTTCCCATGTTTGAGGACTCTCTTGAATAGAAAAAACTTCCTCATCAGGGAGTTCGATATCTGAATACGTGTCTTCCACTGAAGGGTGTTCAGCCAGGAAATCAGCCAGAGCTTGGCCCTTAATTGCCTTTTGAGACACATACTGGATGTCGAACTGCTGTAGAATAACCGCCCACCTTGCCAGACGTCCTGTAAGCATTGGACGACTAAGGATGAATTTGAGTGGATTATTACGAGATACCAATTGGACCTCGTGATGTTGCAGGTAGTGTCTCAGTTTCTGAACTGCAAAGATTAATGCTAGGCAACACTTTTCAATACTTGAATACCGGGTTTCTTCTTCAAGCATAGTTCTACTGAGATAGTAGAGACTATTTTCATTCCCAGCATCATTCTTTTGAGCGAGAAAGGCACCCAATGATCGCTCTAAAGCTGTCACATAGAGGATAAGAGGCCTACCCTCAACAGGTGGCATGAGTACTGGTGGACTCAAGAGGTATTTTTTGAGAACATCAAATGCTTCTTGACATTCTTTAGTCCACTGGTAAGTGACTCCTTTCTTCAATAATTTGGTAAAGGGTAAACTTTTGCCTGCCAAATTGGCGATGAAATGCCGAATATAGGCTAAGTGTCCTTGAAGTCCTCTTAATTCTTTCAAATTCTGAGGAGGTGACATACCAAGGATTGATTTGGTCTTCTCAGGATCGACTTCAATACCACGATGGCGTACAACAAAGCCGAGGAATTTTCCTGAGGTTACCCCAAAAGCACATTTTAAGGGGTTCATCTTCAAATTATGTTGTCGAAGCTTGTGGAATATGACTTCCAAATCAGCCAACTGATCAAAACGTTGTTTGGATTTAACCACCAGATCATCTACATAGCATTCAACAAATTTCCCTAGAAAAGGTTTGAAGATACGATGCATGGCGCGTTGATATGTTGCACCTGCATTCTTCAAACCAAAGGGCATCACCCGGTAACAAAACACACCTTGAGGAGCTCTGAAGGCTGTATATTCCTCATCTTCTGGGGCCATTCGGATCTGATTATATCCAGAATATCCATCCATGAAAGAAAGTACTTCATAGCCAGCCGTCGCATCAATTAAGAGTTCTGTAATCGGAACTGGAAAATCATCTTTGGGACAATACCGATTAAGATCTCTGAAATCGATGAAAACCCTAATTTGTCCGTTCTTTTTCTTTACAGGGACAATATTAGCCAACCACTTGGGATATTGAACTTCTCTGACGAAGTTAGCTTTGATAAGCTTATCCACTTCAGCCTCGATTTTGGAAGCATAGGTTGGGTGTGTTCTTCTCGCGGCTTTCTTGAATCCTCGATGTTCTTTTGGCAAACCCAAATGATGGGTGGAAACATCAGGATCAAGGCCAGGCATCTCTGTATAATTCCAAGCAAAAATATCTTTATTTTTCTTTAAAAAAGAAATATACATCTCTTGTTCTTCAAGGGTCATGGCCGCACTAATTAAAGTGGGGTGTGGATCTTTCTCTGTACCCAGATTTACTTCTCTGAGTTCATCCACAGTGGTAGAGATACCCTCTTCAAATGCTGGAGGAGCATCTCTAAGATCTCCCTCTTCCTCTTCATTATGTGTTATTTCTTCCGTTTCTACTTGCAAAGTAGATGAAAAAACGAAATTCTCATGATCATAAGAGATGTCAAAATTTTCACATTTTGAAGAAAAAGCTTCCATTTCCGATCCTATTGATGATAAAGGGTCTTCTTTGGGAATCAAAGAGGAGATGATGGATTGAGAATCGACATCAATATTCACCTCTGGTGTTGCTATAACTTCTTCTGGCCTGATTAGCGAAGTATAGACTTGTTGGATTTCAGCAGACGAAATGAAAACGTCACCACTTATGCTTTCATCACTGCTTGGTAAGTTACCAATTTCTCCCATGTTGCCTGGCTCGATTGCCGTAATTGACATTATGGATCTTTCCATAAGAGTATTTTGATTTGGGCCTATTTTGTCAATTTGACTGATAGGTAACACATAATCTGTACTCACATGTGAAAATGGATTTATTGGAATTTTTTCCAAACCATATGGAGCATTAACTTTGGTAATTTCCTTCATTGTAGATTTTTCTCTTCCCTTCATGTGATAAAATTCCGCCTCAATGTATTGAGACTCACATGTCTTGAACGGGGCCTTATCACCATACAATGTTCCAACTTGACCATCGAAACAGTATTTGAGACATTGATGGTATGACGATGGAATAGCTGCATGCTGATGTAGCCAGGGTCTTCCAAGCAAGATATTGAAAGCTGAGTCTTGATCAACAATCATGAAATCCGAATTGGAAACAAGATCTCCAAACTGAGTTCTGAGCGTAACTTCTCCCAGTGGTTCTTGTTCATTTTTATCATATCCTTGCAACATCATGGTAGAAGGAGATAAATCAGATTCCGTGAGGCCCAATCGACGAAGTGTACGAATGGGCATGAGGTTGACTCCTGAACCATTGTCAATAAAAGCTCTTCAAACATCTATACCATTGACTTTGCCAGATAAGTACAAAGGTTTTATGTGCCCATGCACAACATCATCTTCATCTTTATCAGTAAAAGATATCACTGCATGACATTCTGCAGGATTATTCTCTATGTGATAAATTTCAGCTGCAGCAATCTCAGCTTCAAACTCTTGAGGACTTTACAAAGCTTCGATGAGTGCTTCCCGAAGATCTCTTGATAGATTCAAAGAATCCAAAATTGATAATTTGGCTGGTACTTGGGCCAAGTGTTTCAATATATCATACTTTTGATCTAGAGGCCTGCGTTTCCCAATAGGAATATGCGGTTTAGCAGGTACCTTGGAAGCTGATGCTTTGGAAGCTGATGCATCTTGTATTGAAGTTGGCAACATCTTTGGTTTTGGAAAATTAGACTGATTAGATCATTTTACTTGTTGAGATAAAGAAGATGGAACCATTAATCGGTCTTCCAAAATAACTGTTCCGAAGCTGAGTTGGCCATTGGCAGAAGAACTTGCTTGTTCATTTTGAGCTCGCTGAAGGGCTCTACCACGAGTTTCTGCTGCATATACAGTGCTAGCAGGGGTAGAATTAGAGTAGTGGCTTCGGAAAGATCCACGTCTTCCCCTATATCCTGAACCTCTATAACTTCCTCGGGTTCCTTTATTTGATACAGGGAATTCAGGCTCATCAAGACTGGAATATGAATCTGTTAATTGAATCATATTAACAGAACCAAATATCAATTCTTCGTCTGATAAAGACTCTGCCTGGTTGGCCTGTTTAGGCTGTGCCGTTTGGTGGGACGGTGCCCGTTTCTTTGAAGTAGATGGCATGAAATCTGCCAGAGTCAAAGACAATTTAGGCTTTGATGCATACCCATCTTCTCCTGATTCATCTTTCTTCTTTGAATTGTGCTGCCCTTTTGAGGATTTGTCTTTTGATGGAGGCTTTACTGCAGCTTTTGTAGGAGACACAATTGGCTTCTTCAATTGTGTTCGCAAAATGGAATGGGTCCGATTGATTGTCTTTCTGACCATCCAATCATCATATTTTTTCGCAGTTTTGCTTTTGACTTCCTGCCACTCGCCTCCTTCTTCTGGATCTGTAGCGGTAATACACGCTACATGAGCTGAAGAACCCTTCAATTTGACTTGTCCCAAGTCGACCATCTTTTGCAGGAGGTCTTTAAAGACAAAACACTCCTGGATGGGATTCCCCAACATTTGATGAAAAGGACAATAATTGGGACGGTCTTGATCTCCTTCCTTGTTTGGCCTCTTGGGCACTGGTAATTGAACCAAATTATTTTCCAGAGCTGAAATGAAGTAACCAGAAACTTGCTCACTTCGGAAAGAGTATGTTTTACTCTTCATATCCTCAAATTGTTTTCGCCGTTGATCTTTTTGATCATTTGGACGAAATAGCCTTTGTTTTTGGCGCTCAGGAGGTGGAGCCCTTCGAGAAGATGAAGGTTTTGAAGTAGAAATAGGTACAGGTGCCTGTTTAAGCATAACTGTAACAGTTTCTGCTTTACCCATTCTTCTTCCTGGAGCTGATGGAATTACACGAGATTTAACCTTAGCCTGTATAAGGGAATCTTCAATCTGTTGAGCGATTGAAGTAAGGTCTCAAAACCCTCCTGTGTATTTCACAGGGATCAATGGTGTGCGTAATTCGTCACGCAAATTTGCCACACAGATTGGCAACAATTCCTCCTGAGGGAGTGATAAACTCAAGGAATACGTTAATCCCTTCCAACGAGCAATGAAATCAGAGACTCTTTCATTCTCCCTTTGCTTGCAGTTTGTAAGATCGAAAACTGTCGTTTTTGGCAAAGTTGAGCTAAACTGAAGAAGGAATTTTTGACGAAGATCCTCCCATCCGATGACTGACCGGGATTTCAAGCTTGTATACCAGACAAAAGCTGGTCCTTGCAAGGTTCGCACGAAGCATCTGAGTTTCACTGCTTCTTGCTGCTCTGGAGTTCCCATCATAGGATCACAACAAGATACGTAATGCGTCAAATGTTGTTCAGGGTCTCCTGATCCATTGAATGTAGGGAAAATAGGGTTTCCAAAACTGGATGGAGGAGAAATTGAATCTACCCATTCAGGGTAAACTTTCTTTTCAGGTTGAACTTGCGCCCGTTTCCCTTCCATAGTTTCTAACCGAGCTGTTAATGACTCAATAGTAGTTATTAACTTTTGAGAAACATCAGGTTGAACTTGGTTTTGGGTAGGTGCAATGAATGGAGCTTGGACAGACGTGGAGGTTGGTGCTGCAACTAATGGTAGTGCTGCCAACCGTTGTTGCATTTGACCCGTAGGATTAGATCTCTGTGGGTGTACTGATAAAGGAGGATATTCCTGATCCATCTCAGTAGTTACAACAAATTCCTTCGGCTGTCGGACTTCAGCACTCTTATGAAGAAGACTATTCTGGAGTAGTTTTGCATTCAACCTTCTTAATTCTTTCATTTCTTCCTCCTGTTGTGCAAACCTTTGCTCTAATGAGAGCGATTGACCTCCTTCAGAGGAAGGGTGAGAAGTAACCTGATTCTTTCCTTTCCCCTTATTGGATCCTTTTCGGAGAGGGGGAAGTGGGTTACTTGAAGGAATACCCAGATTTCGGGTAAGCCTTTGATTACCTGTGCGCACACCTTCTTCATTTAGGTCTGTGTGCGCGACTTCTTGAGCAGGAACCTCTTCGTCTGATCCCTCTGATTGAGCCTCATCTGGTGAATCAGTAGCAACGAAATTGATGACATTAATGGATGCATATTGCATAGAATCCTTTCTATCAACATTTCTGTGATATTGTCTTCTTCCATGTCCATGATGAAACATGGAATTCCGTTGACTTGATCCCTCAGGAATTTCCTTGTGAACCGTCACTTGGAGAGAATCTCCTGATAGCTTGGCTCTTCGTTCCTCTTGAGGCTTCTTCCCTAATCGAGAGAATACTGACTTTCTCTGAGGGAGGGATTGAGGATTTGAAAAAGTCCCCAGTCCGGTGGACTGGGGATGTTCCTGCTGCTTCCGCCCAACTCCTCGAATCCCATTTGTTGACTCTGAGGGTTGGGTTAGAGAAGTCCCCAGTCTGGCAAGCTGGGGTGTCTCTTGACATGCTATGTCTGAGATCTTCTTGAAATCTCTCTTGATCTTGCGAATCTTAGTTCGGAAATTAGCTGGATGCATTAACCTATATCCACTTTTATCACCTGGTTCAACAGACCGTTGGATGATTTCCGAAACTTCTGTCATTTGATGACGTGTTTGCTCCAGACGAGAGGCTTGTGCAATATTCTCGCCTGCTTGGTGTAGGAGCAATTCAACAACCTGTTCTCTATATACTTGATTTTGAGAGGAACTAGTTGAAGCTTGATCTCGAGCAAGAATTTGATTATGAACAAAGCCCATTGACTGTGGCCGGCCATGGGCAATAACATTGCATGAGACCATTTTCGGCGGGCTTTGCTGACCGGAAAGCACTGTGAAATGTAGTGCTTCGTGAATACCCCATCCTCTGATATGAACATTAGATGGAGCATTGGAAGTTAACTGACGCAATTTTCTCAGCGCGCCAAGGCATGAACGTTGAAGGGTTCTCTGTTGCTTTTCAGCCTTCGGATACCGAGAGACTGATAGAGATGCCAAATCAATCTGGCGTTGTAACCCTTCTATTATCTTAAGATGATTTTCATATTCATCGTAAGATAATACCCTCTTCTTCAATTGACAAAGAGTCTTCCATATGTTGAGACGAATGTCATGGATTCCATCATCCGTCAACATCTTTGGGATGTCGTACTGGGAGTCAGCCAAAGGCCAAAACATGACTGGTACATCACCTTTTGCCAGTTTTTTCCTCATGTTCAGCATTTCCTCTTTATCATTAAATGAAGATTCTTCTACCTGTTTGGACCAGAGTTGGTGTTTCCTTGTTGTTTCATCGGATTCAACAAGATTGGTAGAGACATCACTATTCATGCTGGAAGATGAATGACCAGGGGATGGTTCGGAGAATAACCTGAACCCCAGGCTATCTTCTGATGGAGAAAGAGTTTCACCTGCCGATATTAAAGCATCAGACATGACTGGCTTTACGTTTGCATGTGCCTCGAGATAGGAGGGCTTTCTCGTCACTACATTGCCTTCTGAAGAATTTTCGAGACAATGTGAATCACTACTGCGGAGAGGACTTTCGCAGCGAAATTCATCACCATGAGGAGGACCATCATGATGGGTTACAGCAAAAGATGAAATCTCTTGCTCCTTGGTCTTCTGACCACACAGAGGGTTCCTGTGGCTCTCATCTGAAGAAGAAACTTCAAGATTGACCAAATTTTCATGAAGCAAGTCTTCATGAAGAAGTGTCTGTTGAAGACCTTCAGAATTAATGTTCCCGTTATTGGGAACTGAGGGAGTAGAATCTTGAATTCCGACAGATAAATGTCTGAGGGCTTCAAGAACTCCAGCATCGAGCAAGGCTTGGTTGCAGATTGGCCTTTGATCTCCTGACTATGCTGGGCGGATCTTTTTCTTAGATGCCTTCTTACTCGCTTTAGAAACCACTTGATGACGAAAGTGATTACTCTGAGCAGGTGTATGTGCCTGATCAGGAAAGATGGTCAGGTTAGGCTGACGATCATCGCTCAAATCAGGTGTATGTGCCTGACTTGGTTGTCCATATGATATGGGGGAGTAGGCCCCACAACCCTCTTGGACTGGAACAGATGTGTGTGTCTGTTCCGGAGTGAATTGTTGATGTGTCACTCCACTGCTAGGGATAGATTTATGTGTCTGTCCCTGAGATGATGCTGAAGCTGTTATGATATCCTGGCAAGCCTCCAGAATATGAGCAGGAATTTGCTTCTGCTCTTTCACCATTGACAAAATATGTTTGGTGACTTCAGCCGCCGGAACAGGGATATACGTCCATTCCGGGCTTGGAGTAGGTGTATGTGCCTGCTCCTATCCTCCTTTTCCTGTCAGTGAATCCTGACAGTACTCAAGTGTGGAGGCAGAGAGTTTAGTCTGCCTCCTGTTTGTCGTCGGGGCTTTCCGACTGACTTCTCCGTGCGCTACCAAACGAGACTGTTGGTAGGCTTGATTAGTATTAGTAGGTGTATGTGCCTGCTAATTACACTTCCCCAAACGCGGTTGACGAGATCCATCATATGTAGTCAGAAGAGCCTGCTGACTAACTGCTGATGTATAAGCAGGTGTATGTTCCTGCCTATGGTACTCCGCCGGAATTGCCTGGCGGGATCGGCTTGATGCTACCAGACGAGTCTGCTGGACAACGGGATTAAAACGGACAGGTGTGTATGCCTGCTCGTTATTTGCCACCAAGTTAGGTTGGTGGACTTCTCCGGAGATGGCAGGGATGACAACCTGCCTATTGTTAACCGGATTCCGTCTCTGGCAGTTCATCTTGCATGCTCGGGTTCGAGGAACCTGATCTGAATGCCTGGAGTCGGTACCCTCATCATGTTGAGGGCGCACTACCGCACTAGTCTGGCGGCGATTGTTGATGGGAGCCCTTGAGAAGGACTCCTGTCTTTTTGAATTAATGCCTTGCGGGACCTGCTCATTCACTTCCTCGGAGTAAGGGAGTGAATGGAAACCGCGTTCCGGGGATAATGACCCGAAATGGTTAGAGACGGTAGTCAGCACCGCCTGCTTCTTGATTGCTGGTCGTCGTTGTCCGGACGACCAGGTAGAATTGTTAACTTGGAGGGCTTGACGAGCGGCCTCCAGAGTTGGGATAGTACCGTTGCGACGGTACTCCTTAACCAGTGCATTAGAAACACAACGTTGAAGACGCTGAGTTGGTGATGTCATCCTCAGAGCGGATGACATTCCAGCAGGAGTAGCAGCATTGGTTTTCACAGCAGCAGACCTCACAGTATAGGTGTTCACAGCAGCAGTATTCACTGGGGTGAATTTAAGGAAAGCCATTTTTTGCAGAAGATCTTGAGAAAAGAATTCCTGATCCATGTAACAGACATAATCAAGATGAATCCGGCTACTGCATCTTTTGGATGATCATATGTCAATGATTGCCTTGTTGGCCCAGGGGGCCTAACAGATAAGAAGAACATCACTTTAACTTGGTTAAGGATTCACGTCGGGTTCACCATTTTTTGTTTCCTCACGGATTACGGGGATGACCTCCTGGACAGGAGATTCAAACGTTCCGATTGGTTTCTAGCGGGTTTGTTTGTAGAACCGGAAACATCCAATGATTCCACATCCGTTTGGACCTACTTTCCAAAGGCAGGCGCTCATTAGCTTGTGGACTGATGAGGCTTCGGAATTTGCATTGGTTGAGAGGATGGGAGGTCGGACTCATCACACCTTTTTGAGGGGAATTATTGTCTACTCCGGGACTCTCTTTATAGATTTAAGTTATGTTCGTGAATCCTTATTATATTACCAAGTATAAAATGAGCTTTCCTTTAGTTTTAACAATCAATGATTAAATATGCAAGAAATTTAGAGAATCTTTTATATGTATTCGAGGTTCTTCATCAATAGAGAATCATCCATATCTGTTTAGAGATTCTTGGTTAATGGTATCCTTCAAAACATTTATATAAAAGTCTCTTGGTCATTATGATGACCAGGCTGGTTTTAAAGCCACTCAGTGGAGCACTTGAAGTTTAGCGTCATTCAGAAGGACATAAATTATTTCAAAGTTGGTATCGAACCCATAAATGGGCTACCTACGTATCCTTTGTTTTGGAAAAGGAATCAGAACCCACGTAGTTCGAGGAATGGGGTATGATGTTTATGATTGATGGCTCAAAGATGAATGTCATAATTACTTTTACACTCTAAGCTCACGTGAGTCATGCTCGGTGTGAGAAACAAGAGGTATTGGTAAAATTTAGACAATTATGCCATGAAAGATGCAATCATAAGAATTTGTTTGGGGCTTATGTATGGATGACTGCCCAGATAGATGAAGGTTTAGGATTTAATTTTAGGGAGAAAATCCATGAACAAGGTCCACAAAGTTATATGTGCTTCATGGAGATTTGAATAATCTAATCTTGGGGCTTACTCCTAAGGAGGATGCCCAAGTTAGGAGGGGACTTATGATTGGGTTTTGCTCCTGAAAAGGATACCCAAATCAAAGGTAAATTATGACTGGTTAAGAGAAGTTTAAGGGGACTTGGGGCTTATTCCTGAAAAGGATACCCAAGGTTATGACTGAGTCTTATTCCTGAAAAGGAGACCCAGGTTAGGGATTAAGGTCTGGGGCTTACTCCTCAGGAGGATGCCCAAGATTAAAGGACTTGATTGGGGCTTATTCTTAAGAAAGATGCCCAGATCAAAGGTTTTATAACTGGGGATTATTCCTGAAAAGGAGACCCAGGTTAGGATTCTCTCATCTTAAAGGATGAGGTTGAATGAATGAACTCTCAATCTTTGGTGACATAAAGATGTTTAAATCACTAGGTTTTGAGAGATATTTCACCTTTCAGATAAGGATGTCAAACTAAGAAATCATGCCATAAATGGCTTTGAAGAGTATCTTGAAGACTGAATCTTGAATAGGAAGGGTGAAATGGCTTAAGAGGGGTAAAAATGGGCAAGGTGGGCACCCAAAAAGATAGGGGCGCGCCAGTATTAAAAGTCGCGCAAGTCCTGCGGTGGCGCGCAAGTATTGGTCGCGCAAGTATACTTGCGCGACATGAGGGATACTTGCGCGATTTTCAACCAGAGTTGAAATACTTGAGCGACTCTTTATTAAACCCTTTATAATCCTCTTGAGGTTCTTACAGAGAAGGTACGCGCAAGTTATATTGAAGGAATTAAGTCGGCGCGCAAGTGTTTGATAAGTTTCAACACTTAGGCCTTCCTTCTTCCCTTTAGATCTTCCATTCTAGGTAAGAAATTACCTTAGAAGTGTTCTGGAAGCTTTGAGAAGAGACTTGGGCGTCGGGAGCTTCGATCCGAGTTTCTGAAAAAAGATCCTCTCGAATGGGGGGCCCACAGGGTCTATTTATAGGCAAAAGAAGACCCCGGGCGGTTACTGGGCGGTTACCAGGCGGTTACCACATATGTCGCGCAAGTCCCTTGCACGACCATGAGGAGTCGCGCAAGTGTTGAGGTGGCGCGCAACTGTACTTGCGCGACCAAGAGGGAACTTGCGCGACCTATGGGCAATGTTCTCCTTTTTCATCCCTTTGTCGATTTTTGATGTTTCTTCAAAGGATTAATCACTTTCAGCTGAGATATGCCATTTTCCGATCTTTAGATTATGTGACAAAAGGAGCGTCAACAGCCATAAGTTACCTTTATGATTTATTATTTATAGGTGTTATTTATAAGTCTTATTATTTCATGATGTGTGTGAAATAACTGATTTTTTTGTATGTATTTATGTGCTAATGATTTATTTATTTATTTTATCACCCTTGTTGAGGTTTTTATTTTCATCCCATGTTTTAGAAGTGGTTTCCATAGTGTATAAGTTAATGTAAAATAAAGGAATAAATCAATAAGATTTATATCAAGAAAAGAATTTTTATTTTCATTTAAAAGTTTTTATTTTATAAAAAAATGGATACTGAGTAGAAGTGTCTACTTTGTTATACTTGAAATGTAATATAATAATTATGGCCTAATTATCTAAAAATATAATCTTGAAAGAATCCTCAATGTGTATTATTAACATAATACAAGATTATGTAATGTTTAAGTGTAAATACCCAGAATTTTTTCCATGTAATTTTTTTAAATATATGGGAATTTTAAGTGTCCGTGAAATTTGACGGTGCGCAATTACGAGGCTCGGAGTTCCGGGAATGATCAGTCGATGTTTTGTTGAGCTTAAGCTAACGCGCATAAGAAGTTTTCATGAAAAAGTGGAATAAATCATAAATGGTAACTCAGATCAGAAATCGGAGGGCACCGTTGTACTCAAAATGGTGGGTTCACCATAGGCACGAGTTAATATTAGTCGGTGTGGGCCTCTTGTGAGAAAACCCAAAATGGCATAATCATAAATAAAATAATTAAAAAAATTATTTTATTTTTCAAATGCTTATAACTAATAAACGTTAACTCGGATTAAAAATCTGAGACCACTGTTGAACTCGTGAGGGTATGCTTTATTTTAGTAGACACTAACTTTGGTCAGCACGGGCCACCAGAAAAAGTTAGTTTTTTGCCGCAAATAAAATAATTAAGTGAAAATTTTTTTATTGTAAAATTCATAACTTCTAAAAGGTAAGTCAAATTGAATATCTGAGAGTACTATTGGGTTTTTTTGGTGTGTTTCACCTAGGAAAAGCCTAACCTTGACTGGCATGGATCGAGGGTGACTGATAATAATTTTCCGAAGTATTTTTTAGGTACGTTCAGTAAACTGGCGAGTGGCGTTTTGTAACTTTTGAACCGGTGCTCGGAAGTGAAATCTGAAGGCACCGTTGAACATGCAGCACCTATATTTTCTTAAGAAGACTTTCACTTCGATGGTAGTGGGTAAGGTTTAAAAGTTATTTTATGGGTTTTGTGGAATGTAATAAAATAAAGTGAGCTTCACATTATTTTTTTTGAGCCACCATGTGGGTGTTTGGTGGTTAAAAAATCCTCATGGAAGTTGGAGGTGGGACCACCACACCTTAACTTCCCATGAGAAGTTATGGTGGTGGGTCCCACAAGAATCTTACCTCCCATGAGAGGTTATGACATGGGGACCACCCGAGACCACATAACCTCCCATTTTGAATAATAGGGGTGGGGACCACCCGACCCCTATTAATGAGAGGAGGGTAAACCCTCTCAAATCTCCCTCATTAATGAGGGATATCCTCTTGACCTCCCCATTAATTAATTGGTGCCAACTCCTCAAATTAATTTGTGACAACACTCATGCATTAATTAGGTTGGGCCAATTAAATTTAATTCACCAATTTGAATTTTGGGCCAATAATTAAAATAATAGACAATCTATTATTTTTGGTTGGCATTTCTCATTTGGTGTATCTTGGGAAGAGAAGAGATTGGGAGAAAATCTCCTAATGAAGAACGAAGAACGAAGAACATCGGCAATGAGATACTTTGACTTCCTTCCTTAGATCCTACCGACATGGAGCATTTTCCACAACCGACCTACCCTCCGCATCGTCATCAACGAGCCGATGCAGCTCTGGATTGGAAGTGTACGGCGAACACGATGAACGAAAAACTCTTTCATCTTCTTCCCGTGACTTCAACGTCGATGACCGACAATCAATGGTAGGGGGTTTATTTTGTGTACCATACCTATTCTTTTTTCCACTTCGGATTGGAAAGGAATCGTTGCGTGGTTGTAAAACATTAGTTTCTTCGTCTTTCTTACTCTTTGATGAGCCAATTGTTACCACCCTAAACGCGGAAGGTGTGGGCAAAACCAACAAGGCCCAACCCCTCCGTCGTTCTTGTTTGTGTTGTTTTTTGGCATGACGATCTTCGGCATGGTGATGAGATGACAGAACGACGAAGGCGGCGATGACAAAGGTCATGCTACCTATGGCCTCTGCAAATCATGCCGCCCCCATGGCGCTCTGGTGCTCCGAGCCGAACCACAGACCTCTGGTCGAGCCACCCTGGCCGCACTACCACTGGCTTTCACCACCATACTCCCGGATGCCTCCCGGTCTGGTTGCGCCCTGCTCGGCCGCCCGCTGGCCCTCCTGGCATCCTGCCTAGCCGCCTGTCGGCCTGCCCGGTCACCTCTCAACCGAACTGGAACCTTGGTCGCACCAGCCTCCCGAGCCGGCCCACGGCCCCCCTCACGGCGCCCTGGCCGAACTGGTCCAGCCGCACCCTCGCAACGCTCTAGGCTGAACCGGCCCCAAGCCCGGGCTGAACGTCCCATGTGGCACACTGGGCTAAGCCCAGTGGGCTGGGCCGAACCTAACAGGCTGGCCCATCCAATGGGTTAGGACAGACCCATTAGGTCTGACTGGGTCGACCAAGACTGGGTTGGCCCAGATGAGGTCGAACTGAGTCAGTCCGACCGGGTCGAACCGGACCCGGGCCCACTACCGACCTTTTACTTTTTTGGACATATCATTGGCACTGAACGACTATTTGACAAACTGTCAGTGGTGCTAGTTTTCTTCATGGGAGATGGTTCCCTTCAGTATATCCCACTGGAGTTTGGGGTAATATTTAAATACGGTAAGTTTGGATCGTGCACAAATCCAACTGGGCCCCCGGGACTAAAAGGCTAATAACTCTCAGATCGGGCGTTTGATTGACACATTTTCTATTTCGTTGAGACTCCTATGAAGAGGAGGACCTTTTATATACTTCTACGTGGGACTTCATGACCGTTGGAGTATCGACCTGTAGCTCGTGGAGCGGATCCTCCTAGAGACGAGCGAGGATAGTGCGAAGTTATCAGACCAGTTCCGAGTTTACCCTCCAGCGGGGCTGAGCAGTGGGTTACCTATTGATTTTATGGATTACCCTTCAGCTAGGCTGTGCAGTGGGATACCCATTGACCTTTAGGGTTTACCCTCCAGTTGGGGTGGGCATTTGTTTACCCGACGACCTCTTAGGGTTTACCCTCCAACTAGGCTGGGCAGTGGGTTATCTGTTGAACTTAGGGTTTAACCTCCTGCTGGGAAGGGTAGTGGGTTACTCGACGAATGTTGAGGGTTTAACCTTGAGCTGGGATGGGTAGTGGGTTACTCGATGACCTCTTAGGGTTTACCTCCAGCTAGCCTGGGCATTGGAATACATAACGACTTCTTTCAGACTCAGCCCTTTCTATGAGGCCAGTCAGTGACTTTCTATGTGTTTACCGGAGTGGGACCCTTGGTTGTATGGTTCAGTGATAAGACATCTTTGACGTGTGGAGACCTTGTAGCTAGATGAGACCTGGCGACTGCTGACCGATCGACTCGGAGTGATTCGACTAGCCAAGTGTGGAGCACCTTGGTGTCGTGGTAGGCCCACTGTACTTGATAGAGGAGGATTTCTCTAGCAGCCGAGGTTTTGACAATGTGTCTTGGGATGTTATTTGATACTACCCCTATGTCACAACCTGTTCCCCAGGGCCCTTTCCAAGACTACCCCAAGCCCGTCTTCCATAGTCCAGGGGCTGGCGACTAGCACCAAAGGTGTAAATCCCTAAAACTGGGAAGTCATTGCCTTAATAATTAGTAAACACACAAAAAACAGAGTACCAACTGGTAGAAAACACAAAGTAAAAACCGTATACAAAAGGAGTGTTGTAAAGTAAAGGGGCTTGAAATATAAGCCCAACTGTAATGTACTAGGAAACTGAAAAACAAGAAGAACTGAAGAAAGGTAAACAACTGCTGGATCTTCCACTGAGAAGTCCTACCTGAAGGGTAGGTACATAAGGCCTCCACATCACTCCACGTAAGTCTGTCTCCTCCGAATACCATCATGCCGTGTAGTCCACCTCCGGGTACCGTCCAGTCCTATCCACTCAGGCTCGGTCAGCGTTGTCCATCATCTACAACCAACACAACGAGGTGCAAGCAAAGCCCATGAAGAGGTGAGTATAATGATACTCATTAGGGACCCCGAGACCCTCATGGTCTCACAAAATCCAAAATGGATAAACCATAAAGTATGAAATTAACAGATAACCCCACTTAGGTATATGCACATACAAATACCTAAGTTATCATGTAATCCATCACAATCACGAGGAAACCCAAGATTTATTGACTCAGCTCACATAGGTATTCAACTTATGTAGAGAGATAGAGATGATCATATATATCCACTAAATCATTAGAGCTATTGGACCAACACATGATCTAGGACCATCTATTCTTTCAGACCAACACGTGATCCCGGAATAGAAGTCTGAACTGTCGGACTAACACATGATCCAGGCACAGTCGTTAGAGCTGTCAGACCAACACATGATCTAGGACCAACTATTCTTTCGGACCAAAACATGATCTAGGAACAGAAGTCAAAACTTTCGGACAAACACATGATCTAGGAACAGTTGTTAGTACTATCAGACCAACACATGATCCAGGAACAGTCGTCAGTGCACATCCAGTCTCAGGGTTTTCACTAGCATGCTTGATTCTAGGAGGTTCTTCTCCTAAATCCAAGAGTCGATACATCAACTACCATGTCATCCCAAGATGATGTATCTCGAAGTTCCGTATCATCAAAAGGAACACAATGCGACAGACGGTGTGTCAATCAGACGCACGATCTGAGAGTTATTGGCATTTTTATTTTGAAGGACCAGTTAGATTTAGGTTCAATCCAAACCAACTATAAACCAATTAAGTCTAAACCTCAAGAGAGGTATTTCAAATGAACCTTATCGCTCCAAGCATTCTGTCTCCGCAGACGGTTCGTCAATCGGACACCCATAGCTCAAGTTATGGTTTAAAAGGTGAAATCATGTCAAATGGGTCCGGGTCCGACCCGGTCAGTGGGTATTACCTTGTGTGCGGGTCCGACCCAGCCCACGGGTTCGACCCGGCCCACTCTGGCATCCCGGCCCACACTGGGTCCAGCCCAGTGGCCCAGTGGGGGTCGCGTCCAGGGGGAGGCCACACCCCCTGGTTCCCGAACGACATAGTTGTTCGTGCAGGTGGAACTAGCACCAGGCTGGTGCCGGAGTGTCACGCGGGACCCAACAGGGTCCCACTGTTTCCGGTTGGCCAAGCAGCCAGTCGGCTCCTCGCGTGGTTCCGGTTGTGATGCGCCTCTTCCTGTGACCCGGCAGCTCGGGCCGCCGGACCTCTTCGCGGCCGGGCTCGACCGACCACTGCTGCACCACCGTGGCTATGGTCCGCGGCCCTCCTTCGGTCCACTGTGTGGCGCCGGTTGCATCGTGCCTTCTCCAGCGTCACAATGGCTTGGGCCACCAGCTTCTTTCACGGCCGTCCTTGCACCAGCCACTGCTGCACCTCCATGGTCCATCGGATGCGGCCTTCTCCTCCGGCGGTGCGGTTGCGTCTCCACTGTCCATGAGGTGACTATCGTCGCACAAACCATCATTGAACTTTCCATGGGTCACCGGAGAAGTTTTGGTGGCCATATTCTTGCTCCGGAAGAAGTCATGCATTCCTCAGGTCATCTCCTTCGAGCTTCAACCATTGTGGATAGGTAACACTCAACCTGGACTCATGCTGTGTTGAGTTTCAAAACCCATAATGATTGCGGAGGGTTCGGGTCGTGTTTGTTCAGCTCGTGCCCTCCGCATTAGGTTGAAATCAAGCAGCTTCAAATTCTAAAGCACAATGGAAGATGATTTACATGAAACAATATATCAAATCTCAAATCCCTTACTTTTGTTGTCTGTTCATCGTTCATTGATGGAGTTGCGGGAAGAAGATGAAGAGGATCAACCCTGAGTTTCATCGGCTCATGGAAGACGCTCCACGTCGGTAGGTGTCCGGGGAGAAATTCAAAGAATCATCGTCACCGGCGTTCTATGTTGGAAGAAATCATTATTCATTCTTCATTTGGAGGAGTGTTCTTTGTTGGGAGAATTCTAATTCTCCCATGCTCTCCTCTCAAAATCTCCTCCAAGTGTGAAATTCAAAGACAAAATAATATTAGATGTCTTATTATTTTAGCTGTTGGAAAAAATTCAAAAATTTAGAAATCAATTAAGAGGAACCACCTAATTAATTCACGTGAATTGGAAAAAATTAATTAGGGACGGTCAAGAGGCTCACCCACATTAATGAGGGAGATTTGGGAGGTTATACCGTCCTCCCATTAATAGGGGTCAGGTTGTCCACCCCACTATTATTCAAATGGGAGGTCAAGGTCTCAGGTGGCCCCCACGCCGTAACCTCTTGTGGGAGGTTATGTTCAGGCAGGCCCCACCACCATAACCTCTCATGTGAGGTTAAGGTGTGGTGGCCCCACCTCCAACTCCCTTGATGAGGTTTTAACCACCCAACCACCTCATGGAGGCCAATATAAAATAAAGTGTTAGCCCACATTATTTTATTAAAAATTTATTAAATCCCAAAAACTAACTTCTACTCTCGACCATCTACCATCAAGGTGAATGTCTTCTTAAGAGAATATCGGTGCTACGAGTTCAATGGTGCCCTCGGATTTCAATTTTGTGCACCGTTCAAAATATATAAAATCACACTCATATGTTTACTAAAAGTACCTAAACAAAACTTCTGAAATTGATTCTGGGCGGACCGGGCCTTGGAATCATGCACCATCAATTTTCATAGACTCATAAAATTCCCATGTATTTAAGAAAAAAATATTCCACAGAATTTTGGGGTCTTTACATTCTACCCACCTCAGGTCTTTACGTTTTCATATGCTATAACTCGATCTATGTAAATAAATGGGGGTACTCAGCACGCATTTGAGCCTCCCGCTCCCATGTGTTCTTTTGGAGGTTCCAATGCTGCCAGCGAATGCGTACCAGAGGTATTGACCTTCCATGTAGGACCCAATCCTTTTGATCCTCAATCTCTACTGTAACCTTCGTGACGGTCTCCCCATCATTGACGTCCAACTCTCTATGATCGATGATGTATGAAGGGTCGTGCACATATCTCCTCAGCTGAGATACGAGGAAGATGTCATGCACCCAGTGTAACTGAGGTGGAAGAGCTAAGAAGTAAGCCACATCACCAACTCTGATGAGGACCTAAAAAAGTCCAATGAATCTCAGAGATAACTTTCTGCCTTGGCGAAATATCCATAGACCTCGTTGGGGTGTGACCTGTAGAAAGACGTGTTCGCCATCCTAGAACTCTAGAGGTCTATGTCTCCTATCAGCATACGACTTCGGCCTACTCTTTGAAGTCTTCATCCACTCCTGGATGATCTGCACCTTCTCTATGGTAGCACATACCATCTCTGGTCCCACTAGTGCTGACACTCCTGGGTATGTCCAGCACAATGGTGATCTGCAAGGTCGACCATACACGACCTCAAAAGGTGTCATCCCTATGGTGGAGTGATAGTTCTTGTTGTATGAAAACTCCACCAAAGGAAAGTGATCCTCCCAACTACCACAGAAGTCAAGGACACATGCACATAGCATGTCCTCGAGGGTCTGAATAGTCTGCTCAGTCTGACCAGCCGTCTGAGGATGGAAGTCGGTACTCAGACAAAGCTGAATCCTGAAAGCCTCCTACAACCCCTTCCATAGCCGGTAAGTAAATTGTGTGTCACGGTCAGAGACAATAGAAGAAGCTACTCCAAGTAGCCACACAATCTCTTGCACATAGAGGCGTCCCAATATCTCTACTGAACACTACTCTCTGATCGGGAGGAAGTGGGATGACTTGGTGATTTGGACGAAGATCACCCAAATAGAGTCGTGACCCCTGGATGTACGTGGAAGACCTGTCACGAATTCCATGGATATCTCATTCCAATTCCACTCTAGAAACATTAAAGTCTGAACCAATCCTTATGGTACCTGGTGCTCCACCTTCACTTGTGGACAAGTGAGGCATAAAAAGACAACGTTAGCTACTGCCTTCTTCATACCTGGCCACCAGTGCTGTCGTCGAAGGTCCTGGTACATCTTCACCACTCCTGGATGTACCTCTAGAAGAGATGTGTGGAACTCCCTCAACACTTCCTCCTGAAGTGACACGGGTACCATAGTATGACCTCTGAAGAGAAGTACATGCTCTCCACCTTTAGAAAATCCATCAGGTTCCTGCCCTGTGGATATTTGAGCACATTGTGTCTCGCAGTCAGCGTCCTCATGTTTTGCTTTCCTGAATCGTAGAAGGAGTAGGGGAGTGATAGTAAGAGACTAT
This sequence comes from Viscum album, assembly GCA_963277665.1. Taxonomy (NCBI): domain Eukaryota; kingdom Viridiplantae; phylum Streptophyta; class Magnoliopsida; order Santalales; family Viscaceae; genus Viscum; species Viscum album. The sequence continues at coordinate 1,217,848,431 of OY728131.1, read as the reverse complement.
AGAAAGGCTTCTCTATCTCTATCCACAAAGGATATCTGTAAAGTGGCTAGCTTCTCCGTCTCCTTTCCCATTAGATGTATACCAGTCCTTCTACTGAGTGCATCTACAACAACGTTCCCCTTCCCAAAAGTACAGACTATCACGAAGTCATAGTCTTGGAGGAACTCAATCCAACATCGATGTCTCAGGTTTAGGTCCTTCTGAGAGAAGATATACCTGAGACTCTTGTGATCATAGTACACAGTAAAATGCTCTCCCCTCAGATAGTGTCACCACATCTTCAAGGTGAAGACCACTGCTGGTAACTCTAGGTCATTGGTAGCATAGTTATGCTCATTTTGTCTTATTTTTCAAGAACCATACGCGATCGTTGCTTGGTCTTGCATTAGGAAACACTGGGGTCCATTCCCTAATGCGTCGTAGTAAACTACCTACCCTACACCTTCCTCTGGAAGCCTCAATATGGGGGCACTAGTCAGCCTCTGCCCCAGCTCTTGAAAGCTCTGCTGGTATCTCTCTGACCACACGAAGGGTTTCCCCTTCTTCATCAAGGCTAACAGTGGTGCTACAACTCTGGAGAAGTCTGGAACAAATCTCCGGTAGTAACCAACCAAACCTAGGAAACTTAGTACCTTTGTCACACTCCTGGGTGGCTCCCAAGCAAGTACCGCTTCAATCTTTGTTGTATCTATAGCATCTCCATCCTCTGAGATGACATGTCCCAAAAATTGAACCTCTCAGATCCAGAACTAGAACTTCAAGAGCTTACCATAAAGATGGTGCTCTTTGAGTGTGTCCAGTACTACCCGTAATTGGTAGGCATGCTCCTCCTCAGTAGTCGAGTAGATCATAATGTAGTCAATAAAGACTATGACAAATCGATCGAGGTATGGCTTGAAGATCCTGTTCATGAGTCCCATGAATACTGTTGGAGCGTTAGTTAGACCGAAAGGCATAACCGAGAAATCTCAATGGACATACCGACATCTGAAGGCCGTCTTCTGCACATCCTCATCTTGAACGCTGAGATGGTGATAACCTCATCTGAGGTCTATCTTTGAGAAGCATCGGGATCCCTTCAGTTGATCAAATAGGTCATAAATCCTTGGGAGTGTGTACTTGTTCTTCATGATAACCTGGTTTAGGTGACAGTAGTAAACACAAAGCATCAAGCATCCATCTGCCTTCTTGGCGAACAGAATCGGGGATGCCTAGGGATAAACAGTAATCCGGTTGAATCCCTTCCCCTGCAAGTACAATAGTTGTACCCTCACCTCACAAAGTTCAGAGGGATCCATCCGATATGATGGTATAGATATCAGTGTCATCTCAGGGTAAATTTCTATGTAGAAATCCACCTCTCTGTGAGGAGGTAGTCCTGGAACATCATTAGGGAAAACATCTGCATATTGGTCTACCACTACAGGATATCTCTGACACTCCACATCAACTACTCTGAGGGTAAGGCAGACCAACTGATGAGTGATCGGTTTCACCCTCCTCCGAGTAAGTCCGTCATGTGCTACAAATGCTCCCTTCTCACTAGTGAAGATGAACCTGGTCCCATCCATGTGGACACACCACACTTTGCACCTAATACAGTCAATCTGAGCATGGACTATAGAAAACTAGTCCATCCCCAAGATGGCGTCTTAAGGCCTCAACGCCGCTATGAGGAGATCCCAACCGAAACTCTCGCCTCCTAGAGTAATCTCACACGGTCGTCACCGGTGCGTAATCATCGAGTCTGGTCCTGTAGGAGTATCTAGCAGTAAGGATTAGGCCAACGGCTCTGTCGGAATCTCCGAGCTTCGAACGAGGGAAGTGGTATTGAAATAGTGACTGGCACCTGTGTCTCTAAGAACTGCAGATAAGGTGGAGTACACATAGATCATACCTAAAATCATCTCCGAAAATCCATGGTTGTATTCCTCAACTATCTGGAGCTGATATCTCTCCTATCCACCTGCTCCCTACGGTCGGGGTGGACCTCCTAGTGGTGGTGGTGGTAACACCTTGAATCTTCATCTACCACCAGCTGCACGACCAGCTCCTCTTCCACGTCCACATACTCCCTGCGGTCCGCCTCAATCGAACCTCTACCTCGGCCTGGGAGGTCCCTCAACTGCCTGCTAATCATTAGTATGATGAGTCAGACAGTCACAAGCCATGTGACCATGCTCGCTGCAAGAGTAGCATTGCCCGCTCCTGGCATGACTGGCTCTATCTAGTGTTCCTCACAAAACTGAACCTGTATCCTGGCGTAGTCCACAGGATGGTCTAGTCTTCTTGGACCTCTGCGAAATCTTTCTACTACCAACTGTAGAAGACTCCACTGCATGTCGACTAGTGGTGGGTCTCGCTGTTGGAGAATGCCCAGCATGGAAAATCTCCACTAGGAGGGCTCTCTCTAACACCCCCGCCTACGTCAGGATGCTGAGGGAGATCATCGAATCTCTGATATCTTGCCTAATCCCCTACTCGAATGTCTGGGCCTTAAATAATGGGTCTCGTACCATACCTGTGGAGTAACACAAGAGGTCGGTGAACCTGACTGAGTACTGCACCACCATCAGGCTACCCAGGTGTAGATGCAATAGCTCATGTATCTGAACTGCACGTAGGGTGTCTGTGACAATCTCTGCCCGAAACAGGCTCTCGAAGTCTACCCAGAGTAGTTTCGCCTTGCCATGCACCTAGAGCATCAGGCTCCACCAACTTCCTACTAATTCTTGAAGGGTACTCGCATCAAGGATCACCATAAGGTCTACTGGTGTCCCTACTTGTCTGAATACTCTCACGACAGCCTCCATCCAATCCTCAACTGCTTGTGGGTCCGTCTCACCCCTGAACCCGGGCAGCCTCTGGTACTGGAACTCGTGAAATGTGCTCAAGCGGCGTGTACTCTTTGCTACTGGAGCTGGTGGTATCAGTGGCCTGAATGGTAGTGGTACCTCTAGTTCCTCTGCTATGATAGGGCCCTGCACGAAGGCCTTGTCACTTGGTGGGCTGTCATCTCGTACTACTCTCGGAACCCTGGCTGGCTGGCTACGTGGAGGCATCCTGAAAAGAACCAATGCACCATGGTCAATAAGTTATACCAAGTGAGCTGACTCAATGAGATCACAATGAAAACTCTTTAAACATATACGCAATCAGTTTTTTCGTTCACTGAGTTGGAAATTAAAAGTCAGGGTCCTGGTGTATGGATATGTCGGTCGCCGCACCAACACTGGACTCTATGGACTGAAAACCACACTCAGTACTCTTAACACTACTGCTTCAAATAAAATAAAGATCATATTCCTATGTTTTGCGGTAGAATATACTCCTCTGATACCAATTTGTCATGACCCGTTCCCTGGGGCCTGTGTCGTGACTACCCCAAGCCCGCCTTCCATAGGAATAGGGCTGGCGACTAGCACCAAAGGATTAAATCCCTAAAACTGGGAAGTCATTTCCTTAATAATTAGTAAACACACAAAAACAAAGTACAAAATAGTATCAAACACAAAGTAAAAACTTTATACAAATGGAGTGATATAAAGTAAAGGGGCTAGAAATACAAGCCCAACTGTAAAGTACAAGGAAACAGAAAAAAAAGTACAACTGAAGAAAGGTAAATAGCTACTGGATCGTCCATCGAGAATTCCTACCTAAATGGTAGGCACAGAAAGCCTTCATAGCACTCCATGTCTGTATGTCTCCTCTAAATAGTGTCACGCCATGTGGTCCACCTCCAGTTACCGTCCAGTCTGGTCCACTCAGCCACGGTCTGCGTTGTCCGTCGTCTCCAACCAACACAACGAGGTGCGGGAAAATCCTAGGTAGGGGTGAGTATAATGATACTCATTAGGGACCCCGATAACCTCAAGGTCCCAAAAAATCCAACAAAGATAAACCACAAATTATGAAATCAAAAAATAACCCCACTTTGGTATATGCCCATACATATACCTAAGTTGTCAAGTAATCCATCTCAATCACGAGGAAACATAAGAGTTACTGACTCAGCTCACACAGGTATACAAATTATGTAGAGATATATATATGATCAGATATAGCCACTAAATAATCAGAGTTTTTGGACTAACACATGATCCGGTACCAGTTATTCTGTCTGACGAACACATGATCCAAGAACAGAAGTCAAAACTGTCGGACCACCACATGATCCAGGAACAGTCGTTAGAGCTGTCGGACCAACACATGATCTAGGACTAGCTATTCTATCAGACCAACACATGATCCAAGAATAGAAGTCAGAACTTTCACACCAACACTTGATCAAGAAATAGTCGTTAGTACTATCGGACCAACACATGATCCAAGAATAGTTGGCGGTGCACAGCCAGTCTCAGGGTTTCCACTAGCGTGCTTGATTCATGGAGGGTCTACTACTCAAGCAAAGAGTTGATAAATTAGCTGCCACATCATCCCATGATGATGTATCTTGAATGTTGTCTCTTCAAAAGGAACACAACGCGAAATATAGTCCGTCAATCAGATGCCCGGTCTAAGAGTTATTAGCATTTCTATTCTGAGGGCCCAGTTGAATTTAGGTTCAATCCAACCCAACTGTACCCTAACTACATCTAAACCTCATGTGGGGTATTCCAAAAGAACCATCTCGCTCCATTCTTTCTGTCACCATAGATGGTTCATCAATCAGACACCCATAGCCAATGTTATGGGTGAAACAGAGAAATATGGTCAAACGGGTCCGGGTCTGGTCCGGCCCAGTTGGACAGACCCGGTCTGACCCGGTCCAAAATGGGGTCTGACCCAGTCTGCGGGTCTGACCCAATCTGCGGGTCCCACCCAGAACGTGGGTCAACCGGGCCCGAGAGGGCGGCCCAACCCGGCCCCCGCTAGCAGCCCGGTCCACGCTGGGTCTGGCCCAATGGCCTGGCAGCCCGGTAGGGGCCGCATCCAGGGGGAGGCCGCACCCCCTAGTTCCCAAATGGCTTAGCCGTTTAGGCAGGTGGAACCGGCACCGATGTGTCATACAGGACGTAGTGGGGTCCCGCTGTTTCCGGCTAGCCAAGCTGCCAGCTGGCTCCTCATGTGGCGTCAGTTACGTCGTGCCTCTTTCAACGACCCGACGGCTCAGGCCGCCAGACCTTTTCATGGTCGGGATCGAGTTGGTTGCAGCTGCATTGCTACGACCAGCGGCGGCGACCCTCCTTCGGTCCACTTCGCGGCGCCGGTTGCGCCGTGCCTTCTCTAACATCCCAGTGTCTTGGGCCACCGGCTTCCTTCGCGGTGGGCATTGCGTCGGCCGCCGCTACACCTCTGCAACCCATCGGTCGTGGCCTTCTCCTAAGGTAGTGCGGTTGCGCCTCCGTCGTCCATGCGGTGATGATCGTCACACCCACCGTCAGCGTACATTTCGCATGTCACCGAACAGGTTTTGGTGGCCCGATTCTCGCTACGGAAGAAGTCTCACATTCCTCGGGTCATCTCCTTCAATCCGCAACCATTTTTGATGGGTAATGCTCAACCCAGACTCATGTTGCGTTGAGCATCAAAATCCACAAAAAGGCGGAGGGGATGGGCCATGTTTTTTTGGCCTGCGCCCTCCGCGTTAGGGTGCTATCAAGTGGCTTCAAATTCTAAACTATGATGGATGATGGAGAACACAAAAATATATAAAAAATATCGAATCTCCTACCGTTATTGTTCGTTCGTTGTTTGTTGATGGAGTTACGGGAAGAAGATGAAGAGGATCTTCACTCGCCACATCCGCAAGGCACTTCAAATCCCAAGTTGCATCGGCTCGTGGAAGATGCTCCACATCAGTAGGTGTCCAGGGAAGAATTCGAAGAAGGATCGTCGTCGGAGTTCTTCATTGGAAGAATGCATTATTCTTTCATCGTTGGGAGGAGCGTTCTTCATTGGGAGAATTATAATTCTCCCAAGCTCTCCTCTCAAAAGCTCCTCCAAGTGTGAAATTCCAAGTCAAAATAATATTATATGTCTTATTATTTTAGATGATGGAAAAAATTAAAAAATCTAAAAATCAATTAAGAGGCTCCACCTAATTAATTCACGTGTGTTGGCACGAATTAAATAGGGGAGGTCAGGAGGCTCTCCCTCATTAATGAGGGAGAGTTGGGATGTAATGGCTCGGACCTCTCCAGCCCATTACATTGGGAAAATGCGGTGTTAGAGGTGTTATGGGAGGTTAAGGTGACTCAGGGTGATCTTGGGAGGAATTTTAAGGGAAATTAAAGTGCAATAGCTTTTACACGGGAGGAGCACTGTTTGTCTAAATTGTGCGGCAAAACCATGCGAGGCTGGTGTTGGGGGAAGTGGATAACGCACGGTTACCACACGGTTTGTCTAACTGTGTGGCCTAACCATGCGAGGAGTGTTTGGTGAGGCAGTAGTGATCGCACGGTTAGCGCATGATATGTCTAACCGTGTGAGAAAATCGTGCTGGCACTTAAATCTAGATCCTAAAATTATGGATCTCAACCGTTTGGCCTCTAACTTGCTCGTTTAAGCCCATAAGTGGCCATAACTCGAGATTACCCTCCCTAGAAGGTAGGAGAACCTCTCCCAAGCATTTTGGAGGCGATCCGAAGGCTTCTATTGTAAAATCAAAGCCGGTTTCTTGAGGTATGTGATCGTTCTTGTTTGGTTTCTTAGATCTACTTAGATCTACTCCTTCTCTACTCTTGGTTTATTATATCTACGCCCATTATGGATAGATATAAGTGTGTGGATGTCTAATATGATTATATTTGGTCTTGGTTTTGTTAAGAGAAGAGATCTAAGGAGGAACCTTGGTGAATCGGCCTGATTTTCTTGATATTTCTTCGTCCCTTGATCAACCAAGTAGGAATTTTTCCTTCATCTCTCCTTAATGCATATCATACGGGGAGGGTACGCTATTGTTTCTGTGGGAATGGATGAAATATGATTTTAAAAAAGATAATAAACAGACTGTTAAAGAATGATGGGGTGCATTGACTTTTCTGCTGTACTCTTTTAAAATTGCTATATGTTGTGAACTGTATGGGCCAATGCTCACTGAAAATCATGGTTGTTGGTGGTCTTTCCTTGTGCACTAATGAACCCTTGTCTCATGTGTTGATTAGATTACTGTAACATGGAAATTGGTTAATCACATAAACTTGATTGGTTAAATGGATTCCCGTTGAATATCAATCCTTGTGTGGTCACCCCAGTTAACCAACAGAAAGAAGAACCTAATGAATGATGTGCTTGAACCTGGATGTTTCCCTACTCTATTTTGGTAGTAGGTGTGTTGTTCTATTTGAAGTTTATGGGGTGATGTGGATGAGAATGGGATGCTCTATTATGGAACGGTTGTTGGTTGTGAATCTAAATCTGTGTGGGGCTGTATCTCGAGGCTTGGTTTGGTTCCAGTAGTTTGAGGGATCTCACGGATCCCTTTGTTGTTGTGACTTTACAAGAGAACCGGGTGTGAATGCTTAATTTTTTGTTTGGATGTTTCTTTTTTTCTAGATTTTGGTTATGCATGTTAGTTGCCCAGTAGTGTAGAATTCACCTAAATGAGATCACTTGAACATGAAAACAAGAATGTGTAAAATGGGGAATTGTTTTTGGGAATGAGTTGTGACTTGGTCGTGAGTGTTGTGCCTTTCTTTTATGAATGAATAGTAAGAGAGTGCTTGTGCTTAGTTTGGCTTCAGAAACCCTAGGTTGGTATGAGTTCTTATAACATATAAATATAATTGTAGTTCTTATGTTTATTATTCGCACCCCACCCAAGTTGATCACTTAGTGCCTAATGCCCCCATTTAATGGGGGAGGGTGTTTTTCCCAACATTCCTGTGAATGTTTGGTTAGTAGCTCCTTTTTTGCTCCCTTTACCGAATATCCCAAGAATCTTCAGGTAGGCTATGATGGCCTAAGGTCCATTATAGCCCAAGATTCTTCGGGCAGGGTAGCTGTGGTAGTTGGCCCAGGTGTGTGCCGACAGGTTTTTCTCAAGCGACTTCGGGATGAGGCTCAGGTGTCTTCGGGCTTGGCAGTGGTTGTTCTAGCCCAGGTGTGTAGAAGCCGGTTTTTTCCCAAGAGTCTTTGGGATGAGGCACAGGTGTCTTCGGGCATGGTAGTGGTTGTTCTAGCCCAGTTGTTTGCGGGCTGGATGTGTGGTAGTGGCCCAGGTGTTTGCGGGCGGGATGTCTGGTAGTGGCCCACATGTTTGCGGGCGGGGTGTGGTAGTGGGACTGCGATGAGAATGGCGGTATTGGTTTGATTCATAGGATGTCTTTAATAACCAGTGGGAAAGTGGTGCGGGGTACCCAAACATCGATGTGCTATTACTATACATTACTTGACTTGCGTTATTTGGAGAGTGTGCCTTGGTGAGGCTTGGGTTGATAGTTTTCCTTGGTAGTGGATTTGGATATCTATTTCTCATAGGGAATTAGAATGCCTCCCCACTTGTGCACAAGAGTCGTTGATTTTCCCTACTGAGTATACTTGTATGCTCACCCTATGTATATAAACTACTTTCCGGTTTCCAGGAGGACTTCATGGATCATCCAGGGCCGTACTAGCACGGATGGTGGGGTAGTTACAATCGCTTTTTTTCTTTTCTTTGATACTTTACCTTTGTAGTCTCCTTGTTCTTGTGGTATTTACTTTTGGAAAATGCATATGGTTAGGGTTTTCTTTGTCTTTACTTTTATCCCCAGTTTTGGTGTTGTTGGGATTTAATATTTTATCTCCTGATCCTATCAAAGAAAAAGGTTAATACCTTCCATCTTGCATGTGATTCTATACCCTTGGTGCTAGTCGCCACTCCAGGACCTGTTGAAGGCGGGTCTCAGGGGTCATTATCTCCCTTTCACCATTGCTATCTCAGGAGGGGTATCTTTTGTGGGAGGGTGTCGTGAAAAAGTGGTATCAAAGGAAGGTTGAGAGATAGGATGGAGTTCGGAGTTAGGTACAGTGAGGATTGCATGGGATGGTAGGGAAACAGTGTTGGACAATCTTGGTGCCTGAAATAGGCTAGGGAAGACCGGCTAAGACATGGGATTTTAGGGACCCCGTGATCCGATGCAAGGACTCTGGTCCTACCGAATGACCAAGTGATGCTACACTGATTGTAGGGTAGAGACCCTAGGGAAGGTACATGCATCATGATGACTTGTGTTCTTGTGTTTCAGGGGTATTTTGGGGATTTAAAAATGAATAAGAAGTCTAAGAAAATTTAAGAACAATATTATACACTACTCGGGCTTAGGCATTCCTTGTTTACCTTGAAGATATGGTTCCTAGAAGATGACCATGAGTAGTGCGTATGATCGAGGCCCAGGAGGGTTACATGGCCGATCGGCAAAGGAATGACCGAGAGGAAGAGGATGATCAGTTGAAGAAGACGCTTCGTGCCTTTCAGTGGAAGACCCTCGGGAAGTACGAGGGAAGAATCTATGCCGTGGAGACAGAGAGCTTGCTAGAGGAGCTGGTGATAGATTTTAGCTTGATCTGGGATCCGACGGAGTACTAGGTTCCTTTGGATGTAAGCTAGATGCGGGGATCAGCGCGTCAGTGGTGGATGCTCTACCTTTGGGAGAAGAGGGAGGATGAGGTTACGTGGGATAACTTCGAGAGGGAGTTCCGGGCGGAATTCCTCTCTTCCACAATAAAGGCTGAGAAGAGGGAGGAGCTACTCTCTCTCCAGCAGGGGAGCATGTCATTGAGAGAGTTGGGTATCAAGTTCAAGGATCTCCTCCACTTTTCTCCAGACCTCTTTCCAGATGAGGAGTCTCGGGAGAGATGTTTAGAGGAGGCACTTTGACATTCTCTTCAGTATGTTGTTACTCCATTAACCTTACTGACATACATGGAGGTCTAGAAGAAAGCTGAAGTGGTGGAGAGGATGCACATGCTAGGAGGTGTACCGTGAGATGAAATCCAGTTGGGCTTGTTGAAGGGGAAGGCCATCAATAGCAGGCCTCCAGCATCAGGGCTCTCTAGGTTTCGACTAGTAAGGAACATGCCCTAGCCGTCCCAGCTCCGATCTCCTGGTCCTCGCCCTTTTCTTTCAGGCACAAGACTGAGATTCTTCATCTATGGAAGCCATGGGCACCTTCAGAGTCATTTCCCGGACCTAATAAAGTACAATGGGGGTGGGACAGTGTAGCACCCGCCCCAGCGGCAGCAGTTTCCAGCCAGGCCCTTTCAGTAGTAGTAGTAGGGAGAGCGATCTCCCACTCCTCCAAGGGCAGACATCACAGGAGGAGGCCGACCTCATGCCACTCCTCAGGGACCACGACTAGGGTGCGGTCAGGGAGGCGGCCGACAGCTGAGGGGCAGGGGAGCTGGGCGTGGGTAGTTACATACCGGGAGGCAGCAGTTCCAGCAGGGCCAGAAGTCATTCGAGGTACAATCATCTTGTTTAGTACCCTTTCATATTCCTTGTTTGATTCATAAGCTTCACACTCCTTTTTTGCGCCTATTCTATCTTATGCCTTGGGTCTAGACATAGATACACTTTCTGTACCCCTGGTTTTGAGTACGCCAGTCGGAGGTCAGACCAGCTTATCTTATGTTTGTAGGGGATGTAGGTTGATGGGGGGGCCACACCAATCCAGTGGAGATCCCCTTTTACTGCAAATGCATCCATATGACATCATTATAGGTATCAACTGGCTGTTCTCGGTGTGTTACATCATCGATTGTTTCTGAAGAAGGGTTGTGTTTTCAGGATTGGGCGGCCGATGTGTGACTTTCGTTGGTGAGTGGGGTTTCCAGAAAGGTAACCAACGAGTGGAGCCCCTCCATTCCTTGTTAGCGGAACTGTCAGTGGATTCAGCAGATAAAAAATGGTTGAAGTCCCAGGGATCGTCAGTGAGTTTATGGAAGTCTTCCCTGAAGAGGTGACAACTCTACCCTTCAACGTGATGTTGAGTTCGGGATAGACTTTCAACCTGGTGCCCGTACGATTTCGATGGCTCCCTACCAGATGGAACCTTCTGAGTTGCGGGAGTTGCAGATTCAGATTGACGATCTGATGAAGAAGGGCTTCGTTCGACCAAGTGTGTCACCATGGGGTGCTCCAGTCTTGTTTGTAAAGAAGGTAGATGGTGGTCTCAGGCTTTGCATAGACTACCGGAGACTGAATCAGGTAACGGTCAAGAACTGTTACCCCCTCCTGAGAATAGAAGATCTCTTTGACCAGGTGAGTGGAGCAAGTTGGTTCTCTAAGATTGATCTGTAGTCTGGATATCACCTGTTAGGGGTGAAGGAGGGCGACATCTCACAAACTGCCTTCAAATGTAGGTATGGACACTTTGAGTTTGTAGTCATGCCGTTAGGTGTTACAAATGCACTAGCTGTGTTCATGGGACTCATGAACTACATCTTCTAGGAATACCTGGATCGGTTCATAGTCGTGTTTATTGACCACATTCTGATCTACTCAATATCATAGGAGGATCACGCTGAGCACCTGAGAACAGTTTTATAGGTCCTCTGACAGCACCAACTTAATGGGAAGATGGTGGTAGAGGTTGTCTATTTCAGATGACAATGTAGTCCTCCCTACTACGGTTGGTGGAGGAGTCTTATTTGGAAGACATAGAGAGTGAATTGATGCACGATCGAGCTAGTCTGGGCAATGCTCCGGAAGGATGGTCGGAGGATGGTATGAATCGGATTCTTTTTCGGTGGAAGTTGTTTGTTCCAGAGGCAAAGCGTGAGAGATTTATTGGTGAGTTCCACAACTCACCCCTTGCAGTACACCCAAGAGCTTCCAAGATGTACCAAGGCTTGAGAGGGTATTTTTTGTGGCCTGGGGTGAAACAGGAATTATTAGAGTACGTAGCAAAGTGCCTTGTGTGTCAGTAGGTGAAGGATGAACATCGTGTTCCAGGAAGTCTGTTACAACCTTTAGATGTCCCTGAGTGGAAGTGGGATGACATCTCGATGGATTCTGTCATGGGGCTGCCTAGAGTTCAAGGGGGTTCCGACGCCATCTGGGTAGTGGTGGACCAGTTAATGAAATCGTCTCACTTACTAGAAATCAATGAGTCAAGTACAGTTTAAAACTTGGCTCAGATGTATGTGAATGAGGTGGTGCGGTTGCACGGAGTTCGGAGATCCATAATCTCTAGCCGGGAGACCCAGTTTACCTCACGGGTCTAGAGAGGATTGCAACATGCTTTTGGCACCCCGACTATGCCTCAACACTGCTTTCCACCCCTAGAAAAATGGTCAGACAGAGCACACCATCCAGACATTGGAAGATATGCTACGAGCATTTATTTTAGGCCTTGTAGTATCATGGGTACAACAATTTCCTTTGATAGAGTTCTCATACAACAACAGCTATCACTCTACCATTGGCATGGCTCCATTTGAAGCTTTATATGGGAGGCCGTTTCACTCACTTGTGTACTGGACAGAGGTCGGGGATGCAGGTGTTCTTGGCCCGGAGGTGGTGCAGAGAACGATAGAGAGGGTTTGGTTTGTAGGCGAGAGGATGAAGGCGGCCCAGGACCGGCAAAAGTCATATGCTGATAATAGGAGGAGACCCTTGGAGTTCAAGGTCGGGGACCATGTGTTCTTGAATGTCTCCCCTCGGCATGGGAAATGGAGGTTCGGCAGGGAGAGTAAGATTTCTCCTAGGTTCATCAAACCATTCAAAGTGCTTCAGTGGGTTGGATAAGTGTCTTAACAGCTAGTTCTACCTCCACTGCTACTAAGAATACATGACACCATCTATTTGTTCACAACTCCGATTGTATCTACACTATGATTCACACGTCCTCGACTGGGGAAATCTGGATATCGAGGACGATGTGACGTTTATGGAAATACCAGTGAGGATAGAGGATCGAGAGGAGAAGGTACATCGTGGATGGGCCATTCCTTTGGTTCGTGTGTTGTGGAGGCATGTCGGGCTTGAGGAAAGTACCTGGGAATGGGAGACGTAGATGCGCGCCCAGTACCCAGAGCTTTTTTGAGTTATGTTCTGTTTTATTTTATGTATTGGTTTGTGATGAAGTGTTTTTACCTTGATAACTACCGAATGTTTTGTTTTCCTTTTTCTCTGAATATGTATGAAGAGTCCGGACTATGGGGAGGGGAAGACCTGATCCCTAATCAAGACGCATTAAGGTGGATGCAATTAAACCTGTGCGGGTGAGTTAGGGCCGCCCAAAGCGGATAGTATCTAGACATGGAGGAAGAGAACTCCCTAATCCATATGACTGGATAGTTTGACCCTTAAGTGTTTGTGTTCTTACTTAGGGGGAAGAAGAGCGGTAGTATATCCATAGTCGTTCGAAATATGGATGATGTTTACTTCTGAGAGGTATCTTTCGAGGTGGTTGTTCGAACCCTCCCTCTTTTCTCCTAGTTTTGTTTCAATTCTCTAGGAAGAGAATGTTTTGAGAGGTATCTGATGTAATGGTATGGACCTATACAGCCCATTACTTTGTAAAAATGCGGTGTTAGAGGTGTTATGGGAGGTTAAGATGACTTGGGGTGCATTTGGGTGGACTTTTAAGGGAAATTAAAGGGAAATATCTTTCACACGGGAGGCGCACGGTTTGTCTAAACTGTGCGGCTAAACTGTGTGAGGCTGGTGTTGGAGGTAGTGGCTAGCACACGGTTTGTCTAACCGTGCAAGCAAACCGTGAGAGAAAACTGTGTGGGCACTTAAATCTATATCCTAAAATTGTGGATCTCAACCCTTTGGCCTCTACCTTTCTCATTTAAGGCCTTAAGTAGCCATAACTCATGATTACCCTCCCTAGAATGTAGGAGAACCTCTCCCAAGAATTTTGGAGGTGATCCAAAGGATTATCTTGACAAATTGAAGATGGTTTCTTGAGGTATGTGATCGTTCTTGTTTGGTTTCTTAGATCTACTCCTCTCTTCTCTTGGTTTCTTAGATCTACACCTATTATGGGTATATCTAAGTGTGTGGATGTATAATATGATGATATTTGGTCTTGGTTGTGTTAGGAGAAGAGATCTAAGGTGGATCCTTGGCGAATCGACCTGGTTTTCTTGATCATTCTTTGACCCTTGATCAACCAAGTAAGGATTTTTCCTTCGTATCTCCTTACGGTGTATGATGTGGGGTGGGTACGCTATAGTTTCTATGGGAATGGATGAAATCAAACCTTAACAAAGATAATAAACAGGCTGTTAAAGAATGATGGGGTGCGTTGACTTTTCTGTTGTACTCTTTTGTAATTTCTATATGTTGTGAACTGAATGGGATTATGCTCACTAAAAATCATGGTCGTTGGTGGTCTTTCCTTGCGCACTAATGAACCCTTGTCTCTTGTGTTGATTAGATGACTATAACATGGAAATTGGTTAATCTCCTAAACTTGATTGGTTAAATGGATTCCAAGTGAATATCACTCCATATGTGGTCAGCCCGGTTAACCCACAGAAAGAATAACCTAATGAATGATGTTCTTGAACGTGGAAGTATCCCTACTCTGTTTTGGTATTAGGTGTGTTGTTCTTTTTTATGCTTATGGGGTGATGTGGAAGATGATGGGATCCTCTGTTATGGCATGGTTCTTGGTTGTGAATCTAAAGCTGAGTGGGGATGTATCTCGAGACTTGGTTTGGATCTAGTACTTTGAGGGATCTCACGGATCCCTTTGTTGTTGTGACTTTACAAGAGAACCGGGTGTGGATGCTTAAATTGCTATTTGGATGTTTCTTTTTATCTAGCTTGTGGTTATGAATGTTAGTTGCCTAGTAGTGCATAATTCTTTTAATTGGGATCACTTGAACATGAAAACAGGAATGAGTTAAATGGGGAATTGGTTTTGGGAATGAGTTGTGACTTGGCTATGAGTGTTGTGCCTTTCTTTTATGAATGAATAGTAACAAGATGTTTGTGATTAGGATGGATTTGGGAACTCTAGGTTGGGATGAGTTCTTGTTACCTATACATATAATTATTGTTCTTATGATTCTTATTTGCGCCCCACCCAAGTTGAGAACTTAGTTCTGAATGCCCCCATTTCACGGGGGATGGTGTTTTTTCCAACATTCCTGTGAATGGATTGTTATTATCTCTTTTTCTTCTCCCTTTAACGAATATCCCAAGACTCTTCGGGCAAGCTATGGCGGCCTGAGGTCCCTTATAGCCCAAGATTCTTCGGGTAGGGTAGTTGTGGTAGTTGGCCCAGGTGTGTGCGTGCAGGTTGTTTCCCAAGAGTCTTCGGGATGAGGCCCAGGGGTCTTTGAGCGTGGAAGTGGTTGTTCAAGCCTAGGTGTGTGCGGGCAGGTTGTTTCCCAAGAGTCTTTGGGATGAAGCCCAGGTGCCTTCAGGCATGGTAGTGGTTTTTCTAGCCCATGTGTTTGTGGGAGGGATGTGTTGTAGTGTCCTAGGTGTTTGTGGCGGGATGTGTGGTAGTTTCCAAGGTGTTTGTGGGTGGGATGTGTGGTAGTGGCCCTGGTGTTTGCAGGCGGGATGTGTTGTAGGGGCCCAGGTCTTCACAGGTGGGATATGTGGTAGTGGGCTAGGTGTTGGTAGGTAGTGTGTGGCAGTGGTACTGCAATGAGAATGGCGGGATTGGTTCGACGCATAGGATGTCTTCAATAACCAGTGGGAAAGTGGTGCGGGGTACCCAAACAAGAATTTTGATATTACTATAGATTACCTGACTTTCATTATTTGTGGAGTGAGCCTTGGTGAGGCTTGGGTGGATAGTTTCACTTACTAGGTGTTTTGGTTATCTCTTTCTCACAGGGCATTAGAATTCCTCCAAACTTGTGCACGAGAGTTTTTGGTTTTCCCTACTAAGTATACTTGTATGCTCACCCTACGTATATAAACTGTTTTTATGTATCCAGGAGGACTTCATGGATCATGCGGGGCCGTACTAGCTCGGACGGTGGGGCAGTTGCAATCGCTGTTTTTATTTTCTTTAGTACTTTACCTTTGTATTCTCCTTGTACTTGTGGTATTTAATTTTGGAACATGGAAATGGGTATGGTTTTCTTTGGCTTTACTTTTTTCCCTAGTTTTGGTGTTGTTGGGATTTTATATCTTATCTCCAAATCCTATCAAAGAAAATGGGTAATGTCTACCATATTGCGTGTGATTCTATACACACGGTTCTAGTCACCACTACGGGACCTATTGAAGGCGGTTCTCGGGGGTCATTATCTCCCTTTCACCATTTCCATCTCAAGAGGGGCATCTTTAGTGGGAGGGGTCGTGACATGGGAGGTTATACCCTCCTCCCATTAATAGGGGTCGGGTAGTCCCCACCCCTATTATTCAAATGGGAGGACAAGGTCTCGGGTGGTCCCCACGCCGTAACCTCTCGTTGGGGGTTATTTTTGAGTCGGCCCCACAACCATAACCTTTAAAGGGAGGTTAAGGTGTTGTGGTCCCACCTATAACTCCCTTGAGGAGGTTTTAAGCACCCAACCTCCTCATGGAGGCTAAAATAAATTAAAGTGTTAGCTCACTTTATTTTATTAAAAATTTATTAAAACCCCAAAAACTAACTTCTATTCTTGACCATCTACCATCTAGGTGAAAGTATTCTTAAATGAATAATGGCGCTGTGAGTTCAAAGGTTCCCTCAGATTTCAATTCCAATCACCGGTTCAAAAGTTATAAAATCTGGCTCGTATTTTTACTGAACGTACCCGAACAAAACTTCAGAAATTGATTTTGGGCACAACGATCCTCAGAATCCCGCACTGTTAGTTTTCAGAAATTGAGTAATGTGACACCATCATGATACCATACTATAGATGTTGTAGCTCTTGTATCCTCACCGCACGTATGGTGGCTAGGACAAACTCCACCCAAAACAGGCTCTCATAGTCTATAAAAAGTAGTGTCACCTCGTCATGAACCTGGAGAATCAGGCTCCACCATCTGCATACTCCTTCCTATAGGAGACTTGCGGAAAGGATCACTATAAGGTATGATAGTGTCCTTAATAGTCTAAAGACTCTCACCACAGCCTCTATCCAATCCTCAGCTACCTGCGGGTCCGTCTCACCCATGATCCTGGGCGGCCTCTGGTGCTAGAACTCATGCAACGCGCTCAAGCGGCATGTACTCTCTTCTGCTGGAGCTAGTGGTATCAGTGGACCAACGGGTAGTGGTACCGCTGGTGCCTCTGCTGTGATAGGGCCCTTCACTGAGGCCTCACCGCTCGTTGGGCTGTCATCTCGTACAACTCTCGGAACCCTGGCTGGCTGTCTGCGTGGAGGCATCCTGAAAAGAATTGGTGCACCACAGTCAGTAAGTTTTACCTTGTGAGCTGACTCAAAGAGATCACAAAGAAAACTCTTGAAACATATACACAATAATTTTTTTTGGCACTGTGTCAAAAATCTGAAGTCAGGGTCCTAGTGTATGGATACATCGGGCACCGCACTAACACTGGACTCCCCGGACTGAAAACCACACTCAGTACTCTTAACACTATTTATTCAAAGAATAGAAAGATCAGAGTCCTAAGTTCTGCAGTAGAACCAACTACTCAGATACCAAATGTAACAACTGGGTCCCAGTGACAGCACAACTACCCCGCCTTAACATGGTCGTCAAGTCCCGACCCACCAGGTACCACCAGTTGCCCCGAAAACATGTGGTCCTTAACCTGGGGCACACCCACATGCCTGAATGGGTCATCTGACTAATGATTTCCCCCACAAGCCAACTGGGTCCCAGTGATAGCACAGCTACCCTGCCTTAACATGGTCGTCGGGTCCCGACCCACCAGGTACCACCAGTTTCCCTGCAGACACGTGGTCCCCACCCTAGGGCCCACCCACGGTCCTGAACGGGTCATCTGACTAATGATTCCCCCCACAGGACAACACATGTCCTTTCCAGTGTGCTTTTTCCTCACTCACACACACCCTGGGAACCTTCTCGGAAGGTCACCCATCCTAATCACTACTCCAGGCCAAGCACGCTTAACTATGGAGTTCTAATCATACAGGATCCTGAAAAGGAAGGTGCACCTTGTTGACATGAGTCATATCATTTAGTCATTTAACCCTTTATCATTTGGGAGGGTTTTTACAATAACCCCCCCCCCCCATTAGAACACAACGTCCTCGTTGTGGGCCCTACATCTCAACCCAGTCAGTGCATTGCACTTAAGGTTGGGTACCACCTCTGATACCAAATGTGACAACTGGGTCCCAATGATAGCACAGCTACCCCACCATAACATGGCTATCAGGTCCCGACCCACTAAGTACCACCAATTGCTTCGCAGACACGTGGTCCCCAAACTAGGGCCCACCCACTGGCCTGAACGGGTCATCTGACTAATGATTCCCCCCACAGGACAACACATGTCCTTTCCAGTGTGCTTTTTCCTCACTCACACACACCCTGGGAACCTTCTCAGAAGGTCACCCATCCTGATAACTACTCCAGGCCAAGCATGCTTAACTATGGAGTTCTAATCATATAGGCTCCTGAAAAGGAAGGTGAACCTTGTTGACCCGAGTCATATCATTTAGTCATTTAACCCTTTATCATTTGGGGGGTTTACAATAACCTCCCCCCCATTAGAACCCAACGTCCTCGTTGTGGGCCCTACATCTCAACCAAGGCAGTGCACCGCACATAAGGTTGGGTACCACCTCTGATACCAAATGTGACAACTGGGTCCCAGTGATAGCACAGCTACCTCGCCTTAACATGGCTATCAGGTCCCGACCATCCAGGTACCACCAATTGCCCCGCAGACACGTGGTCCCCACCCTAGGGCCCACCCACGTGCCTGAACAGGTAATCTGACTAATGATTTCCCCCACCCTAATGATTTCCCCCATTAGAACACAACATCCTCGTTGTGGACCCTACATCTCAACCTAGGAAGTGCATCATACTTAAGGTTGGGTACCACCTCTGATACCAAATGTGACAACTGGGTCCCAGTGATAGCACAGCTACCCCACCTTAACATGGCTATCAGGTCCTGACCCACCAGGTACCACCAACTGCCCCGCAATCATGTGGTCCCCACACTAGGGCCCACCCATGAGCCTGAACGTGTCATCTAACTAATTATTCCCCCTAACAAGACAACACATGTCCTTTCTAGTGTGCTTTTTCCTCACTCACACACACCCTAGGAACCTTCTCAGAAGGTCACCCATCCTTATCACTACATTTCAACCCAGGCAGGGCACTGCACTTAAGGTTGGGTACCACCTCTGATACCAAATGTGACAACTGGGTCCCAGTGAGAGCACAACTACCCCGCCTTAACATGGCTATCAGGTCCCGACCCACGAGGTACCACCAATTGCCCCGCAGACATATGGTCCCCACCCTAGGGACCACCCACATGCCCGAATGAGTCATCTGACTAATGATTTCTTCCACAGGCCAACACATTTCATTTCTAGTGTGCTTTGTCCTCACTCACACACACCCTGGTAACTTTCCCAGAAGGTCACTCATCCTAATCACTACTCCATGACAAGCATGCTTAATTGTAGAGTTCTAATCAGACAGGCTCCTGAAAAGGAAGGTGTACCTTATTGACATGAGTCATATCATTTAGTCATTTAACCCTTTATCATTTGGGGGTGTTACATCCTAGATTAAAATCATGGTTTGAGCTAAGTTAGTTACTTTTGTGTTTAATTCATGATTGAGATAGGTTACCTGATAACTTAGGAATATGTATGGGCATATACCTAAATGAGGTTATCTACTAATTTTATA
Source organism: Viscum album (assembly GCA_963277665.1). Lineage (NCBI taxonomy): Eukaryota > Viridiplantae > Streptophyta > Magnoliopsida > Santalales > Viscaceae > Viscum > Viscum album. The sequence goes on along the minus strand of OY728131.1, from coordinate 1,217,828,726 downwards.
CTTTTTGGTTTATTCTTATTGGGTTTAGTGAGACCTTGATTGTCTCGGGGTCCCTACTAAGTATCATTATACTCACCCCTGCACGGGCTATGCCCGCACCTCATTGTGTAGGATGCTGACGATGGACAACATTGACTAAGGCTGAGAGTACCAAGAGTGGACGGTACCTGGAGGTCAACCATACGATGTATCGGTATGCGTAGGAGACCATTAGATGTGGAGTATTGACGAGGATTTATTTACCTACCCTTCAGGTAGGATCTATGGTAGATGATCCAGAACCTTCTCTTCACCTTTCAGCTATTTTGACGTTCTCAATTGTACTTGTTTTCAGTTGTACTTGTATTTTCCTGTTGGGCAAGTATTCGGCCCTCTACTTTCAGCACTCTTTGTATATAGTTTTACTTAGTGTTTTCTTATAAATCGTACTCTGTTGTGTGCGTTTTCATGTTGAAAAATACAATGCCTTTCAAGTTTATAGATTTATTCTTTTGGTGCTAGTCGCCTGCCCCTGGCCTATGGAAGGCGGGTTTGGGTTAGTCACGACACGGGCCCTCAGGAACAGGTCGTGACATTAAGGATGAGGCCTTATAGTTGGAATCAAAATTCGATTTTGAAAACCTTATGAGTTATAGTATTGTTAAATTAATATCCATAAATAAATTTATGTTAATATTGAAATGAAATATCATTTACATATAACCATTTTCATTGAATAAGAAATTTCTATGTTTAGAATGGTTTTTTCATAGTAGAAACGAGGCAGCTATGATGGGATGACATCTGAAGGAAACAACATCCAATGTTAGAAACCTGAGATGGTCGGAATTAGAACTGAAATGTTTGTTACTGTGATGGCACAATTGGATCAGGATATAAATGGTGGTGGTATCTATGCACTAGATTAGCTAGATCTACCACAAAGGAACATGTTAGTAGTGAATCGTTTCATGAGGTCGCATCCCCTGTCATTCAGAGCTTAATCTGACCTTTTCTATCTAAAGGATGTATTAAATCATTGGAGAAGATTTTTGATGTCATGGCGTGTTTAAAACATCAAATCCTTAGTCTCCTTGTTTACTATTTTGAAAGTGAAGCCGATTGGTGGTGGTTGATGGTTAAAAATACATGGGGTAGTGAGGAGATTTATGCTATTCATTGGGATGAATTATAAGGTATGTTTCTTGAGAAACATTTTCCTATGGACATTCGACATCAGATGGAAAAAATTCTTGGAATTGTGGTAGGAGGATGACTAAGGGGCAACTTATGAAAGAAAATTCACTTGACTTGGAAGGTATGTTCCAAATTTAATACGAAATCTTGATAGTAAAATCATCCAATTTTACTTAGGATTAATTCCAAATAATTAAAGGGACATAGCTTCACATTAGTTAAAAAGTTATGAAAAACATGTTCGATGTGCGAAGACGGTGGACATGTTATCCATCAATGATTAGATGTTCTTTGATAAACAGCAGAATTAGAGGACAAGGTGGCAGATGAACGGTTAGAAATATTCAAAAATTTATGTTGGTATGAATCTTATGTTCACATTTTTAGAAAATTGTGGTAAGAATAACACAGTGGAATGACTTTTCAATTCTGGTTAGTGTTATTGATGAGGTAAAATTGGGAATAAGATTCGTAATTACACTAAAAATATTAGGTTAATGGTAAGAAAAAATATGATTTACAGTTAGTAAAATGTTTTATGGGTAATGAAATTGTTAAATATGAAAATGACTATCCATCTAAGAACTCTATTGAGGGTATGTAGCCAGACTACATGTATAAAGGGATGGTGAAATCCTATGAAAATACTTCGATAGATGTTGGTCCATCGAATGAAGTAGTATGAGGTACATTGTTTATTTAATCAGATTATGCTAATGTGTTGTTTTATTTTGGGTCTACAAATTCATTCATTTCTAAGAAAATTTCTAGTATATTGGGATTTCCCTCTCAAGATAAGAATCTGGAACTTATGGTAAAAAACCGGGAGAAAATTTTGAGACAAAATGAAATTATAAGAACCTTCATGTCTGTGTGTGGAGGAAGAATATAACTGCAAACCTTATTGTTTTTCCTCTAGTAGAGTTTTTTGTTATTTTGGTTATGTATTGGATTCTTATTTATCATGTAATGATTAACTACAATGGTAAAGAGGCTTCTTTTCAGTAATAATATCAATTTTTGTACAAGAATGAATCTTTTTGATAACATTTCAGGAGGCTGAGAAAATTGTAAAATATGGAAATGAATGTTACATTGAAGATATTGTTGAAAGCAAAGGAACTATTTAGATTAATGATGTTCTTTTGGTAAATGATTATCTTGATGTCTTTCCTGATGAGTTTCTAGGTATAATACCTGATCAAGAATTTGAATTTTATGTTTACTTTGTTCCTGATGCAAAGTGATTTTTAAAACCCCCTTATAGAATGTCTCAAAATGAAAATTTAGTGTTAATGAAACAATTACAGGATTTATTAGATAATGATTTCATTCAACCAAGAACATCACTATGGGGTTCACCTGTCTTGTTTGTTAAAAAGAAAGATTGTTCAATGAGACTTTGCATTGAATATATAGCATTGAATAACATCACTTTTAAGAAGAAATATACATTGCCTCATATTGATGATTTGTTTGATCAGATCCATGGAGCTCTATATTTTTCATAGATTGATTTGAGGTTAGGGTATGATCTGTTAAAATTAAAGGAAGCATGCATTCTAAAGACCACGTTTTGTAATAGATATGGCCATTATTAATTTGAAGTTATGTAATTTGGGATAACCAATGAACCTACTATATTCATGGTTCTAATGAACATATTTTTTCGTGAGTTCATGGATAAGTTTGTGGTAGTGTTTATTGAAAATATTTTGGTTTATTCAAAAAGTAAAGAGGAACTTGAAATCCATTTAAGGTTTGTCTTTATAACCTAAAAATAAAATAATGTATATGGGAAATTCAGCAAGTGTTTGTTTTGGTTAAAACAAATTTCATTCCTTGGTCACATTGTTTTGAAAAAATGGAATAACAGTTGATCCTGCAAAAACAAAAGTTGTTGAAGAATGGACCATAACGACAAATATAACCAGGATCTGTTGTTTTCGTTGTTTAGTATGTTATTACCAGAGTTTGGTTGATTTTTTCTCACAATTATCATTCCTAATGACTAAGTAAACCTAAAAAGGTGTTATGTACATTTGGACAAGAGAATGTGATGATTATTATGCGGAATTGAAAAGAAGATTAGGGAATGCTCCAGTTTTAGTACTACATTCCAGATATGGTGAATTTGCTATCTATAGTTATTCTTTGATGAAAGGACTTTGTTGTGTACTAATGCAGAATGATCTAATATTTTCTTATTCATCACGTTAGTTGAAACCTCATGAGTTAAATTACCCTAAAAATTATTTGGAATTAGCTGTTGTTGTCTTTGATTTAAAAAATTTGAGGCGTCATCTGTATGGTGTAAAATGTAAAATATATACTGAAAAAAAGTATGATGTATATATTCACTCAAAACGAATTGAACGTGAGATCGAGGAGATGGCTGGAATTAATCAACTATTATGATTTCCCAGTTCATTACCATCCAGGAAAGGCCAATAATGAGGATGATTCTTTGAGTCGAAAAATTAAGGCTTCATTAACATGGTTACATTTGGAACAAGATCCTTTGATTAAATATTTGTTGAACTTTTTAATAGAAGTTGCTGGTGTAAGATATTCCTCTATTTTTTTCAGGTGTTAGTGAAATTATCTCTATTAGATAGAATTAAAAAATTGTAGAAGGAAGACAATGAGTTTCATAAAAAGGTAGAGTTGTTTTAGAAGGGTAATTTTCCTGATATTAACATTGATAGTGATTTTATTTTGAGATTTTGGAAGAGATTATGGGTGCCTTTTGATTCATAGTTGAAGAATGAGTTGTTTTGTGAAGTTCATAGTTCTCCGTTTTCAGTTTATCCCAAAAATACTGAGATGTATAGATATCTTTGGGAGTATTATTGGTGGGATGGAATGAAAAAATTTATTGATGGCTTTACTATGAAGTGTTTGACATGTCAATAAGTTAAAACAGAGTGGCAGTTACCGAAAGGGATACTTTAGCCTTCACCGGTGCTAGAGTGAAAATGGAAAAATGTGTACATGGATTTCGTTGTGGGATTACCAAAGATGTCTCAATGTAATAATGAAATCTAGGTTAATGTTGATCGATTGACTAAATATTCTCATTTCCTTCCTATTTGATATACATTATCTCTAGATCATCTTTCTCAGTTGTATGTTAGAGAGATAGTTAGGTGGCATGGAGTTCCACTCTCCATTGTATTAAATCATGATCCCTGGATTAATTCTAACTTTTGGAGAGGCCATCTAAAATCGTTGGGTGCTGAATTAAATTTTAGTTCAACATTTCATCCACAATCAGATGGGCAATTAGAATGAACTATTTCGACATTGGGAGATATGTTACACGGTTTCTCAGTGGATTACTAGGGATGTTTGGACCAATATCGTTCTTTGGTTAACCTTTTCTATAATAAGAGTTTTAATTCCAGTATATAGAAGGTTCCATTTGAGGAATTATATGAAAATCTATGTTAAACTCTAGCTTTTTAGGATGAAGTATTTGAAAGGATGTTTATGGAACCAGAATTGGTAGAAAAATGGAAAATACAAGTTATGTGGAATCAGAAGCATGGGAAAATATATCAGATAAGGGAAAAAAATTATGTGGATAACTGGAGGAAGGAACTTTTGGTCAATTTAGTTAGTCATGTCTTTGTCAATGCTTCTCCATGGAAAAGTTTGATGAATTTTGGTAAGAAGGGAAAGCTGAGTTCGAGGTTCATTGGACCCTATAAAATCCTGGAGAATGATGGATCAGTTGCTTTTAGAGTGGATTTACCTCCATGTTTATCCTAGGTACACAATGTTTTTATTGTTTCATTGTTGAGATGGTATATTCCAGATCGATCTCATTTTTTGAGTCCAGAGGTAGTACAGTTAGAAGAAATTCATTCTTTTGAGGAACAACCAGTCCAGATATTTGACCATAGAGAGAAGGTGTTGCGGAATAATTTAATTCATCAGGAAAATGTTTTGTGGAAATACCATATGGTTAAAGAGGGAATGTGGGAATATGAAAATTCTATAAGGGATAAATACTCCAATTTATTTGATAGGTTAATAAAGTTACGACGACGCAATTTCCAAAAAGTTGGAAAGGATGTAATGTCCCAAGTAAATAAAGAAAAATACATTTTCATATTATTTAATATTTTTTCAATTAGGTATTAATTTTACATTAAAGGGGATACTATGTTTGATGGTGTACCTGACATGCAACAATAAGATTCTCCAATGTATTTTGTTGCAAACAAAGATGAGTCATATTGGAAAAAAATAAAAATCATATTTTTATTTTAAATAGTAGTTAATGCTTAGTAGTTTTATTGACGGGATTGTAAAAAACTTACTATATTATGATTATACATGTTTTTTAAATGTATTTATCTTTATCCAATAAAAATTAGAAGCTTAAAATATAAATGAATCCAATTTTATGCATAAATAATCTAAGATTTTTAAAATATAATTTTACACCATTTGATGGAGAACCCCTATTAAATATAGTTTTTTTCACTTTTATATGTTTCAATTGATAAAATATATTTCTTCTTTCGAATCAAGATTCAAAAAATTTCTTTTGAAGAAATTTTGGTATTTTTCAAAAAACGTTCAATTTTTTTATGAATAGTGAAAAACACTTCATAGTAGTTAAAAATCAACTTTTTCATTTAAACAAACTTTTACCAATTCTATGAATTGAATTTAAAAAACTAACATAAATGGTTTTTATCAATAAGTAAAAATTTTCAATATAATGAAAATAATTTTTGGTGAATAGTAACTTTTGATTTTTATTTACCGCGGTTAAAGGTAAATAGGGCAATTAAAGGTAAAAACAATAATATATTAATATAAATTTACCTTAACACTTGTTCTAACCTTATTGGGTGAGTCATGGTCGACCAATAAAATCCATACATAGAACAATTTGTCTTTTAATGCCTTTTGGGTAAGATAATGACATTAATAACATTTTATTTAAAGTAAAAATAAAATTATCATAAACATGTATTGTTTGGCCAAAACAATTTTAATGTAGGGTATTATAACTGATATCTTCAGCTATAAATATTCATTAGAAAGAGAAAAATATTTCCTACATCATTATATTTTCTTTATAATTTTTAGACATGTAATAAATAAATTTATTTATGACACAATGATGATGTAATGATTACCTCATTAATGAATGTTTTAAATAAATAACATTATAAATATTAATATAAATTTATTTTAAAATTATTAGTTACTTAAATGAATTTTATATCTGAGGATGAATTGTTATATTTGAATTAATGAAGGTATTTCTAAATTATCAAGTTGGTTTTTATTTTTTAAAAAGTCATGATATGAATAGTATAAAAATGACATTAATGAGTTTTTAAATAAATTAATATTTTATTAAATGATAAATTTTTTTAAAAAATCTAGGATTTGTCTAAATTGCTTAGATAAGTTTTAATATTTTATTAATGAACCAATTTATTTTTCTATTGGACTTTTATGGTAACTATATTTAACATATACAATGAATATACAAGAAGACATGGTAAAAGTTAAAGAAGATAACAAAGGGTTAAATAAAAAAGACAAGGATTAAAAAATACCCAAAACCTATCGAATTCTTACTGTATGAATTTATTTAGACTTATAGTCATCTTATCATACTATTTAATATGTTATGGAAATTTCAAAAATGAATATTATTTTATAATAAAATAATACTTTCAACATTTTTTAAAGAGCCCCTCCTCCCTCTTATAAAAGGCCATCATATCTAACCCATTACTCAAACCTCTCAAGCAGCTTGGCTCATCCAAACTCTACCCAAAAAGTTCCCAACATCCCTCTCTTACTTCTAGAAGCCTTACCTTAGGCAGAAGGCACTACTAAAATCATTTTCGTTCAAACCAAATAGAGTTAACTGATTTACAGGTAATGTTTTCCCTAAAGTTATCTTCTTTTATTTTACATTTCACTCATTATGCTATTGTTATTCATTTTCTACATAAAAACACAGGTATATTAAATATACTAGGTTATTTTTATGAAATTTATTCTAAAAACGCATACACACACCTCTATCTAATGGATACAAAAATACTGTTTCTATGTACGACGAACAACTCCCTCACGAAATGATGATTGTTCAAATATATCCTACCACTTCTAATGAGGGAAATTGTGATGGAACTGTATTTATATGTCATATATATTATATTTATATTGAATCTTGTATTATTTATTTTTCATTTATGTCATACCTTTATGGTCTCTATAATGGGTGAATACAATAATTTCATTTGAGGAAGGGCAGACTACCGCCCTCTCAAAATGATATGACTCATTAATGCGATATGTGGAACATATAAAGGATGGATTTAATGAAATTATATATGATATTATACTTGAATTATAATATAAAAATTTATAATTATGTTTTAATTCCATTAAACACAAAATCGTAATGAAAGTATTGTTTATGCATACGTACCACTTACTGTCTCCATGAACAGTGCATTTCATTTCTTATCTCCAATTATTATTTACTATTATAAATATATATATATATAAGATATATATAAGATATATAAATCATGAATATAATTTAAGAGATAGTGGACTTTTTACCACATGAAAAACTTTCAATTATAAGAAGTTTATTTTTTGACTAAAGTACCAAAAATCGACAAAACAACATTTATTAACTTAAATGATTATGTAAAGATTATAACATTGTAATAAGTGATATAAATGGAATAATAAAAAAGAAAAAGGTTTTGAATCAAGTAGAATTTTTTTTAGTATATTATTCATGATATTAATAAATGAACAAGTCAAGTCTGACACAAGGTAAGAAATCTTCTTAACCAAATTCCCATTATTTGGGTTGATCTTCTCTTTCTCGATTATGTCAATCTTTGATTATGTGAGAAATGAATTTTTATATATTATCATGTATTTATTGTTTTTAGGTGTTCTTATAGTGAATACACCTAATTGATATATTTTATTTAAAAAATGATCTTTTTAAGGGACTTTGTCTCAATCTCTTTTCATTGAGTAATACTTTGATTTATACACAAATTTACTTTATATGGTTTATAACCACATTTTATTTTTATTTCATTCAAACAGAATATTTTCTCTATGAAGCATTTTACTAAATGACAAAATGAATGTTTCTATTAAACGTACACGGTGATAATGACCTTTCTACTTTTGTGAGCATTATTTGAAATTTGGTTTCCTTAACAATCTGTAATGTTTTTATAGGAAAATAAATACCATATACTCTTTTTACATATCTTGGTATTGATAATGGTTTTTAAAATGGATTGATTATGTCAATATGTTGAAATGATATGTTGTGTTTTCAATGTGAAAACTATATCTTTCCTTTATGCTTGTGTTATGTATTATGATTATGTTATGGTTCTGGGGAATTTTTTACGTATACGGGTGGTTTTGTGATAAACCTAGTAAAGGTGTACACGAGATAGATATCTAATGCATTGGGTAATGTGACAGAGGTAATCATTAATTTTTCTATAAAAGTATTTAGGTAATATACTATGATGCTTATTCCAAAAGTAACTCCATACGTAGCTGTTAGAGATACATTGTAAGTATGTTATGAATGACAGAAGATACCTTTCTGATTTTTGATTTCTATGTGTTATTCATAAATCTTATGATTTCATGAGGTTTATTAAATAGCTTATGTTTTGTATGTATTGATGTGATCATGATTTCTTTCTTTATTTTATCACCCTTACAGAGCTTTTTATGCTCATCCCATTTTTTTTAAAAAAAAATCACACAGCATAAGGTATGGTAAGAGAACAAAAGAATTCAAGAAGATTTATATCAAGAAAATAAATCTTATTTTCCTTTATGAGTTTTTTTATTAAAAAATGGATACTATATAGAAGTTTCTAATTTGGGATATTTGACATGTAATGTAATATTTATGTCCTAACTATATATAACTCTAAACCTGAAAAAATTATCAATGTGAATTATTAACTTAATTTAAGATTATGTAATTTTTAAGGCAGGGGCCTTATAATTGGGGTTTGGGAATGCCCTTCAGACCATGCTAGACATATTCATTTACCAGTTTAGTAATTTATCTTTGTTAGTTAATTACAAGGATATACTTTTGACAATCCAAGAAAACTAGATGTCAAAGATACATATATGATAAATGTCAGGATAATTAAATATTTGTCTAATTCCATATATGATAAAATATATTCCATTCATAAATATGTAAAATTGTAAAACATAACCTGTTTGGGGAAAATATTAAAAGTATTGTATTAATACATTCATACACAAAATTAAATCTCGGTATAAAATTAATATTAACATTTATTTAAATATATTAATAATCTAAATAAAATAGTTGGAAGAACATGGACATAGAGGGAAAAGAGACAAAAAAAATTAATAACATTAAAATATAGATTTAATGAAAAATATAATACAATACTAGTATCATTTGAATTGAAATATAAATAAATGAAATAATAATAAAATAGAAATTGAAAAAATTTATTTTTATTGAAATTGTGATAAAATATTGTAATATGGTAGTATATATACTATATTAAAGAAAACATGTGGTGAAAAATGTATAAGTGACAAATAATGGGAATTGGGATAAGAAATACAAAAACATTGGTCTGAATCACCACGTAAAAACATTATATTCTTTATAATATACTTATTTTAATTTTCTAGTTTCTATATAATTTTTCATTCCCTTATTATAATCTGTATTATTGGATTTATTACCCTTAATTAAATAGTTATCAAATCATTTATATTTAGATAAGTGGTTTTGAGGACGTTTTCATAAAAACTGTAGAACTATATCGATGGGTTAACCATTATAAGGGGGTTTAAGGCACCATAATATCTAAAATATTAATCCTCAAGTAATTATCATTACATTAAATTTTATATCCATCCCTGAATTTATTCTTGATAAATGCATCACATAACTCTGTGGATGTGGTAGTAGACACCCACGAACAAGCAACGTTACCATTTTCCAATGAATGGAAGGGTAATAAACATGGTAATAAAAATTCATTACAAAATAAAAAATATTTACAGAATAATATATATATATATATTCATTAAATCCATCATAATAACAATCCTTGTTATGAGTAAATGTAATGCCAAACAGTACATTTCATGGATGTGGAAATCCATAGATACACATGATCAATGATTTAATTTCCCATAGGAAAGAAAATAACATGAAAAGGGTTAGAAAATAATCATAATAAAACATTAGTGTATTTAATATACAAATGTTATAATTTCATAATAGTTCATGAATTTTTATGGTATATTAAGAATAAATATTCATAATATTGATTGATTTGATCTTATAAATTCTCCATTAATATATCCAATTAGCTTACACCATAATCCTTATAGTACTGGAATTTTTAGAAGAACATGACATCTATGTTATTGTAATTTTTTTATTGATTTGGGATGGTATTTTTTGAGCAATAGTTCAAAAAATATTTAAGTAATAGAGGAGAGGAGGTTACATGTTATAAGTGAGGGGATTGAAACATTTGTAGTATTTATTAACATTGAAATAATATATATGTATTAATCAAGTTCACATGTTTAATAAAATATCCAATTTAAAATGTAGTGTCATAATAGCTACAGTATTATATTACATTAATATAAAAGATAAATTTTTTTGTCATAAACAGAAATTATTTACCAAAATTAACCCTATACTCCCTTTACCTTGGTAAATTTTATTTCCCACAGTTACTATATATAATAACCAAAAATAAAACTGAAATATCTAATAAATTATAACATCATGATTAAAAATATGGAATATAGTTTTTGAGAATATATTTATAGAAGTGGTAGAAATTAATTTTATTAATTTTTTAAAAAATATAACATAAAATAGTTTGTACATAATTATTTTTTAATCATAATAATTATCTTATATAAAAATAAGATATAATATAAATTACTAGGAAATTATATAAATTATATTAAATAAAATTATTCCTAATTTACAATAAATACAAATAAAAAATAGATCTGGGCAATTAAATTATTTTAAATAAAAAATCAAGTGATAGTTTACATAAAATCAGTTTTCTTCAGAATTCACTAAATAACTGTTTTTTAGAAAAATAAAATAAATTTTACACATTAAATTTCTCATTTTATGTTACTAGAAAATAATTCCATTTTATCAACTTCAATTTATAAAAATTTCAAATATTACTTTTAGATTAACACATTGAATATTGGGAAAACATTATCGTTAAAATAAAACTATTTCTTCTTATGATTTAAAAATAACATAAAATTTTCATATTGAATGTGAATTAATAAAATACAATCCTATATATTATTATTTTATGAAATTTATGTATTATTTACATTACCTGGGTTGCCATAATATGTCGATTTTAATGAAATTTATTTTATTTAATATTGTTGATGTATTTTTGATACCTCTCTTTAAATATAATTCATGAATTCAAATAGATAATAAAATATATAATTATTTATTCCCATAAATGAATATTTGTAATAGTTATTATATATTTAATTATTTGGATATATTTTGGATATGAAATTTCTTAAGTGTAGCTAAATTATAAGAGAGAAAATATATATTTACCCCATATTTTAGTGAAGAATTCCAAAAATATTCTTATATTGGAATTAGTAAGCATACACTATTGATACTATAAATATTTGGAATTTAATATTATTTCGTTTTATATAACAAATAAAAATAAGATATAAGTCTCATATACTCTAAATTATAGAGTTTATTCTTCTACAACATTTATTTTATTAAAATATTGTAATACCATTTGATAATTCCTCTATTAATTAGAATAAATTTTCTTCATATAAATTTACAATTAATGAATTTGACATGATATTCTTGATCAAAAATTCACATTAATCCTTTTTAACATGTTATTATTTATAACAATTATCATTATTTTTTTTAAATAATATATATTAAATTGAAAATGTTTCCATATAAAATGATTATTTTTATGATAATTTTCATAAATAAACGCTTGATTCCCTATATCATTTTTAATATGTAATGATTATTATAATTTTAAGAATTTTTATGTCATTTATTATTTATTGAGATTATCTTTCATGTATTTCACAATGTCTATGAAAATATTTTTGATTAGTGGAAATATAAGTATATATACACCCAATTCATTATAAAATAGATTCTATTTATAGATTATATTTACAGGGTATTAAAAATTAACATTTCCCACCATGAGTCCATTTTTCTTTTTCCATAGATATATGATAACATTTTAATGGAAATTAAGATTTAATTTATGTTAAATTTATAATTGAACATTATAAAATTTATATGTTTTCATGATTCATGTTTTTCTTTTATTGCATGATAATTTATTTATTGATTATTTATCAAGAAATATATTGATATTACCTATGTTTCTATGACTATGTCATGATATTTGATACATTATCTAGATAAATCATTATCAATATGTTCCCATTATTTCATTAAACCATTTATAATATTATTCAATACAATAATCTTGTATTGTGTGAATTTAATAAAAATTCCAGAAAAATAATAACAAATAAAAGATTTTTTTTTACACAAATTCTTAATATATTACTATAATATTTTATTAATAAATACAGGAGTATTTTATTTAATATATTATGTACCAATTTCCTAATGAGAATATAATTAATATTTTTTTAATTGAAGAGATATATTTTTTTAAAAAAATGTAATGAAATATTTGTATTTATTATTCCATAAAAAAATTCTCTTGGTAATTTCTACATTTAGTGTGAAAATTATTTATTAAATTAGCTAATGATAAATATTTTTACTATATAATATATGGAGATATGATTAATGAGATATGTATTTTTCCCTTGATGGCTATTGTTTTTCATAATTTTATTTTATGATTACCTTAAAATTATTGTTATTAATATAATTACATTATCATTACATGAGTGAAAAATATGAAATTTTATGAATCTAAATTGGTAACCTACATATCGATAATATATTTAAATTCTAATGCTTTAATATTTTTATATGACACTATAGAGATGGCTTAATAATAATTTATAGATATAATGATTATTATATTCTACTAAATGGAATGGATAAAAACATTATTTTTATTCAAATAATTATATATTACAAAATACATTAAGTGTACTTAATAAACCAAGTGTTTATGAAATTTTTCAATTAAATATATTTTCTTTGATAAAATGTGTTACATGAAACAAGAGTTTTAGTGAACAACAATAAACTTATAATAATATTATTTCATCATGACCATTATAATCTAGATGTTAATTTGAAGGGTATGAATGGGAATAAATAAATTATGAAAAATATATGGTTTTCACATAAATAAAATAAATTCATTTTTAATTTATTAGCAACAAAAATAAAAATAAATTTTATGTAAAAGAAATATTTTTCTGACAAACAATTTTATCTACAAAAAGTGTTTTAATCATATTAAATTAAATTAGTCAAAATTTATAAATTTTATTAATGCAATTAATATGTTATATATCATGTTAATTTTTTTCCATTCATCTATATTTTTTTATGAATGTATTAGAATAAATATGGGTTTTTTTAATAAATTAATTTATCAAAAAAGTAGGTTTGTCATTTTTTTAACATAATTTAAAATGATTATTATAAAATTATATTAAATATATTTTAAAAAATGAATTTGACTTTTTAAATAAACTTGTAAAATATTTATGTGAATGAATTTCTGATAATTGCATAAAATGATTAATTCTTCAATGAATAGTGAAAATGTATTGAATATATTAAAAAAATACATTTTTTATTAATTTATTAAAAAAGATAAAAAAAATTATAAAATGGTTTTGAAGTAATATTAGTTCAATTATGTAATTTATAATTCTATTTAGTTCATTAGAATATATTTTATATTTAGTTTTTATATAATAACTTTTTCTACATTTGAATGTTTTTATTTGGAATACTATTTTCCATAACATTTGTGGGTTTATTATTAAATTATATTATACCAATTAGGATAATTTAATTTCGAAAATTTTATAATATATTTAGAATAATTATAATTAACTTTATATAATAATGTTAAATTATGTTTTGTTCAGTATAATTTTTTAAAAAAAAAATTAAATTAATCTCCATCTTTAAGGTTAGAATATGTTTAGTAGGGGTTAAACTAAAAATAATATGGTTTATATAACCAAATACCTTTCCCAAATCTAATTTTTCCAAAATACTTTGACAAAATGTCATATAATGTTTGATAATAATCTATTTTTGAGAACATTTCAAGGTTTAAAACATTGGTTTACCTCTTTTATTTTCAAAAATTCTAAGCGTGTCCTCTACCCCACTTATAAAAGGACACCCCCATTTCTATCATATTCCTAATCCCCAATCCATTTGGTTTATTGGAAACAAACAAGTCTATTTTTCTTACTTTTCTTCAAAAATTATATCAGCCTTATTTTTATTTGTAAACCCATCATATAATTATTTTAGTGTAAACCTACTCAGTTTGTGTGAATAGGTGGTGAGGTTCTTAAACAGGTGTTTTTATTTTATTTATTTTTCAACTTCCTTAATGTATTATTAATATATGATGATACGATAAGAACACTATAGTTCTAATACTGATATTTTTTTCTTTTAGTGGCATAATCTAAATTCATATCAACTTCCATCAATTGGGAAACAAAACTATTGATTGTGTTTACATTAGATTACCACCTCATGAATCGAAGAATTGTTTTTCAATATCAGGTTAACATGGATGGTTATCATGATATAATTTTGATTTTTCCTTAATTATATTATAATTATACTAATAATATTATATTATCCCATATAAATTTTTACCATCTAATCCTTTGTAAAATGATTGTTTCACTTCTGCATACATGTGGAATTCTGCCTCCATAATGTGATTGACATGTCTTTCATTTTATTTACAAGGAAGCAAATAATGATTGATTTGGTTGATTTATATGATATATATGAAATAAAAATGACTCTATAAATGTCATATATCATTTTTCATCATTCTTTTCCATCCTTATATAGAATGGAAATAGAGTTAATGCATATGTATGACCTTCCATCCCCACAAGTGATGCAATTAATTTCATTATCTAAATTTTGGTTTTTACTAAAAATAAATTTAAAATAATGTATAAGATATTTATATCTTGGTTGATATTATGGTTATTATTATTCCATGATATTTATAACAAGACTTATAATTAAAAATGAAAATTATATTTAAAATGAAGAATTTATTACCCAAATGTGATTTAAATAATGAATTATTTATCAATGGTTAAAAAATGTCATAACTGAATAGTATATTGTATGATATAGATTAGTATGGTTATATAATATATTTATAAAAATACTATGTCTATTAGTCAGGTTTTTCTAGTGTTTTTGATGAAATTTGAAACTTGAGGTAAGGGATTTATGGATATTCTTTTCTTTTTTGGATACATATTCCATATTATTCAGTCATTTATTTAATGTGGTGTATATACATTCACATGAAAATTATATATAATGAATATAATTTTTTACATGATATTTAAAGTTTCAAAAGATTTTATTCTACAATTTAGATGAGTATTAATATTTTACCAGGGTGGTAATAGATTTTTTTATCACTGTTATTTATGTAGTATATATTCCTTATACACCACTTTTTTCTTTTATGGGTTTTAAATATTAATCATGAATGTATTTTGAGATTTTTATACATACAATTTTGTGATATATAAGTCAATATATGATTATTTCATTCATGTGGCTTATGATTCAAAAGCTTACAATGGGAGAATTTTTTGATGTTAAAATATCTTTGTTTATCAGGATTATCTATGATTATGATTATGATGATTAAATTGTATGATATATATTCAATGAAACAAAATAATTTTTAATAATATTTTTTTAATGAAAAAAATTTGGTATCACTCTTTGGGTCAAAACCCTTTTTCTTTTGCTTCCATGTATTCTAAAAAAGTATTCAAGGTGGAATTCAATATTATTTTATTTTCATCTGAATAAATTTTTATAGATGGTGTAATTTCACAAAAATGAATTAAAAATAAATCTTACATTAATTTTTGAATGAATAAAAATTAAAATTTTTACCGAAATATGAAAGGAATGTATTTATTTAACTTCTATCACATTTAAATATTTTTCCACCATAATGACCAAATAATTTATTAACTATTCCTATATAATATAAAAAGTATATTTTTTAATGAAAATTATCTTCAAAGTATTTTTGGTATTTCTAGTTTTGTAATTTTTACTTCTGAAGTGGATATGTTATAATCATAAACAATTATTGTCTGGGATATTTCAAATTCGGTTTACATCTATGATGACATAATTAATTTCATTAAACTTTAATTTTGATACTAGTCATTTATACAATCACTATTCATTTTATATGTGATTTAGGATTATAATGAAATTATTTTTGTGAAACTCATTACTTTTTACAAGGTTATTCAATGACGAAAGAATGTGATATTTTTTAAACCCGTTTTTATCTATGGGTTAAGAATTGATGAAATAATGATGAAACTCATCTATTTTTAGGTTTTATGATATGATTTATGCTATATGATCTTAAGAAATAAATTTTTTGTATTCTCATTTTGTAATGGGTGAAACCTATATCTCCCTCCAATGAATTGGATAATGGATGATAACTCATCAGTAATTTTGTTATTCCAATACCTAATTTCATGTTATAAAATTATTCATTGACCTGGTTTTCTGTCTATAAGATTATGTGTTATCTTATACTCTATATCTATAAGGATATGAATGAACCTTCTTTCATTTCAATATTTATTTTTGAGGATGTTCTATGATGCCCACTTGTTTATACGTTGACTGTATTTCATTTCTATAAGTTTATAATAGGTATTTATTGAATTTATATAATATAATGAGTGACAATTTTATATTAAAAAATGTTCACAATGATATAAGATTTTTTATAGTAAAAATCTATGTATTTTTTCCAATGTTATGTTCTCATGTCTCGTTATTTTTGATTCCTCATGGATTCATGTCCTATGAACCACTATGATTTTTTCCACAACTCATGTTTATATTCAATGATATGTAATTTATTGTTTTAAAACTATATCATCGTGTTCTCATAACCTTATGACCATGTTATTATTATAACCCACATGTTTATCTTTACGCAGCCTATGAGCTCACCATTTATTAAGAATATATTTCCCAAGATATGAAGAATTTTTTTAAGTAGTTCACTTTTGTGATGTTTAATACATGGTAAAATCATAATGTGAGATGTTGGAAATGTTTCATGAAATAAGAATACAATGAAATAATTCTAATAGATACTTGAAATTTATGTCCCCAATATTAATATTTATGAAATTTGTTAAATTTTCATCTATAAAGACTAAATATTAATGTATAAAAATAGGGGTTTGCTAGAGTTTATAAGAGAGCATATGTTTTTTTAATATTTGGAGATTAGTGTTAGAGGACATTTGTGAAAAACTGTGAGGATAAGTCAAACTATAGGATAACATCACAATGTTTTGTTAATTAATGTATTTTATGAACCTATAAGTTGATGTGTCTCTATCATAGTTTTACCTTAGGGTAGTAACTATTAAATGTAATCAATAAAAGTTGACTTGTATAACACTTGGTGAAAATAATGAACCATACTATAGACCTATATTGACACTCCTTGAGGGATAGTATTCCATTAATTTTCCTTTTTTTGTTATGAGATGTTATAAAGGATTCTAATAGATATTCATTATGGATTGATGAGTTCAAACCAAATATTTCTCATTTTAAAAATAATGATTCATGATTTATATATATTATAAATTATTTTTCATGATTTTTTTGTTTACCACAATGAATATTGTTTCTCAAACTGTTATTTTATGTTTATACAAATGGTTAAAACCAAAATGAACTAGGTGAGTGTATAATGTGATAGAAAATGTTACATTGATCAACAAATCGGATTATTACTAGATTAATGGATATTGTTATTGTTATTAATAAAATTTCATGGTATATGATTAATTATATACACCTTAGCCAAATCTTGGACTATAAAAAATGACAATGATAGAGATTGATGACATCTCAAGTGGTAGAGACCATAGAGGAATGAATATTCAGTTTCCAATATGTTGATAATGTGGGAAGAATAAATAAAAAAAATTCAAAGAAAAAATAATATGTTTTCTATTTTTAGAATAAGTTTATATAGTATGTGATTTCCAAGAAAAAATAATATGTTTATTTTATTTAGTAGAAGAGAATAATTGTTTCCCTGAGGAATCATCAATGTCATGTTTGAAATATGAAATTTAATGGAATTATATAAATTTATTTCTAATTGAGAAGGATCTCAATGGGTATCAGTAAGTTTATATGATTAATGTATTTTCTATTGATGATGAATATAGTAAAATTTACAAATGATATAAAGGAGGTGTTAAGGAATAAGATGGAGAAGCTTAGATAATTTATTAATAATGAACATGAATGGATGAATTGTTTTTCATTTCAAATTGATGAATTATTTTAAATAAGTCATAAAATATATATGGAATATTATGTAGACATTTTGTTTTAAGGATATAAAAGATTATATTTAATGGTAATGATGATCTAGAAAATTGATTAAATAGAAATGTGATATTTTATGAGAAAACAGATGACTATAGTAAATATTAACATTAATATTCAGCTGATGATGAGATAATTTAGCCTATTTGGGTTAAAGAGATTGTTGATAAGTGAAAAAGTAAAATGGATAAAATTTATGACCTTGGAATTAATTATTGATTTGATGAAAAAGTGCGTTATATTATGATTGATAAGTTTAAAGAAATTTTTTGTGGGATATATTAAATAATTTGTGGTTTTATTTATGTAATGAAGATGTATGTATGATTTTAGTGATTATTTATGGTAATTTTTTGTTTTTACCATTTCAATGAGAATATATGACTAATGTATTAATTTATTTTGAATATAAAAATTATGAGTTATTTTATGACATTAGATTAGTCTATTTTATGTTCATTTTTTATATGAATGTCCTTTATATTAAAATTTTTAGTTTTTTAAATGTTATAAGAATGACTATTTTATGGATCGTTTTTAGCAGAACTTTGGAAAATGTTCCAGTTAGTAATTTATTATTTAATCATATGATGGTTTATTCATATTAGATAACTTATTAAAACCATTTTGTTTTTGACAAATTTCTAGAGATATAAGTACTGAATTATCATTATTTTATGGATCCTTTGATCTTCTATTGCATCAATAATTAAATATTCATTTTTATCTGGGAGTAGGAGATGAAATGGAAAATGATCAAAAAAACCAAAGAATGAGATAGTGCTTGGAAAATGGATTGAAATAATGTATATTATATTTTTCTATCTATCATGATAGTAAAAATTAGGTAATCTAAGGTAAAATTGTTATAAATAAAAAAATTGTCTGAATAACTTCATTTATGATTAATTAACGCTATTTTAACCCATAATAGATTTTTTTGTGGTTGGCCTTCTTATAAAATGGTTCTACATCACTAGATATTAATCATTGGGCATTAGTATTCTATTACATGAATATATTTTTACATCCCACTAATATTATTCTATTTATGATACATAATTTTGTGTTATTTAAATATGGCCTCTATATTTACATTTATATCTATTTAAGTGGATTTTTTGTTAAACGTTTTAAATTGTTGGCTTTCAATAATTAGATTTTCATATGATAACCCCTTTATTAAAAATTATAAGTAAGAATTAGTAGGTTTTAATATATTTGTGGGGGTAATTTACCAAAAAAATATTTTATGAAATATATGTTTTCAAAGAAATTTAATTTTTAAAGTATATTGTGTTTCCCGAAACACTGAGTTTTAATGAACCACGATATATTTATTAATATTATTATTTAAACATGATCACTATAACCTAGAAGTTAAAATGTATGATATTAATATTACTATATAATTTATTAAAAATTATGGTCTATAGATGAATAAAATAAATTCCTTTTTACTAATTAATTATAAATGAAAATATCAATTTGTTGTACTTGAAATGGTCTTTTTTAAATATATTTAATGCGCAGAAAGTGTTATTGTCATAAAATATTTTATTATCCAATTTTGTTGAAATATTTTAGAGAAATTTATATATTTTATACTCGATTAAATATATCATTATTCATATATTATTTTTTATAATCAGATATAAGTATAAATAAATTATTCATTATAAAAAATATATTTTTCTTCAAACTAGATTTGCCACATTTAAACACATATTATGTAACTAATTATTCCAAATTGTAGAATATGTGTAAAAAATTATTTATTTTAAAAAAAAATACTGATTGTTATATAATAAATTTTTATACATTTCTAAAAAATTTATTTTTTGATGAATTGTGAAATATTTTTTCTTTTAATAAAATAATATATGTTTTTTGTAATATGTTAAAGGAAAATATTATTTGAAAATGTTTATAATGTAATACTAGTTAAATTTAGTATTAAAAAAATAATTTAGTTAAATTTATTCAATTTTATGATGAATTTATATTTAAAAACCTTTTAGTCATTTGAATGTTTTTTCTATGGAAAACAGATTTTTCATCACATATCCAAGATTAATTTTAAATTAAATTATATCACTTATATGAAATAAATTTTAGAAATTGGATTCTATTTTTAAGTATTCATTATTAATTATTAATTAGTATTTTAAAATTAACAATTTTCATAATTAATAATATTAATAGGGAAAATTTATTACCATTGTTAATGTTAAAACAAGTTTACCAGGGGTGAAATAGAAATTAAAAATGTTTTAATGACCTAAAAACAAATCCATTTAATATATTATAGAAATATTTAGACCATATATCATCTACAGATCCATAATTTTATATTTAAATGACTATTGACATGTGTAAAACATGGATGCTACTTTTTATTTTAAAAAATTCCATGTGTGTCCTCTCCCCACATTTAAAAGGGAACACACCCTCAAATCCTATTAACTGAAAAAAAAAATTTATGGGTGGAAATTACCTGCATAAATATAATTCTAACTTCTCTTACAACATACATGAGTCTTTATTTGAATTTTGAAATCAAATCAATAGGGATTTTATGGATAACATGAGGATGTGGTTTTAAAAAGATGTATCATTTTTAACAGATCATTTTTATTTAATTTCAACTTAATCCTCTTGAATATATTCATGAAATAATATGATATAATAGAATCATTATATAAAATATTCATAGATTTTATTATTTTATTGGAATAACCTATCCCCTAATTCATCAAATGGGAAATGAACCTGTCAACCTTGTGTATATTGGAATACCACCTCACGAACCAACAAAAATCATTTTATATCACCTCTTATCATGGATAGATATATTGATGAATTATAAAACAATAAGATAATTATGTTTTAATATTACTTATGTTACTTAAAAATCACATTTTCATTCTTACCTTCAAATCCTTTTGAAATTGATAATGTTTCTCATGTATTTGTAGAGACCTTCACCTCCATGATGCATGCGATACATTTTTTAGTTTATTTTGACATGGATGCCAATAAGTATAGATTTAGTAAAAAATTTATATATATATGAAATAAAAAATCTTATATTAATTTGATATAATATTTAATTTCTTTATATTACATCCATAAATGGATTCGAAAATCACTTATTTGTACCTATGACCAACAATCACCATGCATGATATAATTCATTTACTATATATAGATTTTCTAGTTTGTTCTAAATTAATATATAAGGAGTAAGGGTTATATTTATATCAAGGATAATATGATGGATTTTATGGAACCATGATTAAATTAAAAGGACCAAATTTACCAATCCAAAAAGTACAAGAGAAAAAATTATTTAGTACGTGAGAAATGAGTTTAACTTGGAATTGTTAATGAATGTTTAATAAAAGATCAGAAGTAAATTCTATATGGTATTATGTATATATATATATATGTAGATATATAATTTCTTTCCAATAAACATGTATTTATTAAAATTTAGGTTATAACATGTATGATGTATTTTGATACATATGATATGGGTTTTCTGGTATTATATTATTTCATAGAGACATATGATATATTGACAAATCATTTTCTATATATTATGTATATATTAAAATATGTAAATTTTATATCATGGATATATTTATTTTAATTATATATATTGATTAATTTTACATTATTCTTTTGTGGTGCTCACCATTCAAAAGATACGATGGTGGTAAGGGATTTGTAGTTGACATTTAATTTTCTCTGTCACTTTCCTTATAAGAAACTTGTTTCTTTAAGGATTTTATATAAAAAATGGATTATATGACTTTCATCATAAATATCAATGGATATATATATATATATATATAATATTATCTCATTCATTTATCTTATGATTAAAAATTTTCAATATTTTTGAGGGTTTGTTATTACAATCATAAGATTTACTTGGAAATGTTATGATTATGGGTCCAATGAAAATATTATATGAAATATCTCTTAGTAAAATCATTAATATTATTATCCCCTATTTATTTCATGTTATTATCTATTTTCCTTTCACATTCACCTCTTCATGTAATTAATATATCATATAAATTTTTCTAAAGAACACTACTTTATTAATCTAATTGGATGAAACCCCATTTTCATCAATTTACATTTTTTAGAAAAAAAAATAAATATAGTTTAAATAATATTATATATAGTTTAAATAATATTTTACTAATTATTTTTTTTCTATAAAACTTTTATGTTAAAATCATAATATAATTACAAAATTAAGAAGTTTATTACTTTTTAGAAAAAATGTAAATTAAATTTTTTTCCTTTAACATTTATAGAATAAAATAAATTTCCAATGTCATGAAAAAGAAATGTCATAAATATTTCATTTTTTGCTTATAATTATTTATTCAATGAAAATATGTTCATAAAATGTTAAGAATTTATAAGTTTATAATTTTTTTTCTAATTTTTCAAGGTTGTTTTCTAGAATAAATGTGTAATGGTTTCATTCATAATAATTTCCCTCTTGGATGTCATCAGTTTATGTTACATAATATTCATTATTGATATGTTCAGGTGATATAAATATTATTATTTTATGGTTTATCGTTTTTATTCAATGATTTTTATAAAACCCATTTCTTTTCCATGTGTCCTGCTATGATGAAATAATTTTATGTTTATTGTACCTATTACTTTTACATGGGTTATGATGTGACAAAATATTTAGGAAACACATTTATTTTAATGGTTTCTGATATGAATACTAATTTATGGTATTTTGGAAAAGAAATGTATTATTTTCATTATACGAAAGGTGGAACCTATATCTTCTTAAAATGAATGGGGTAAATAAGATAATTCATGAGTATGTATGATATATACGAACCTGATGTAATGTTCAGTTAATTAAACATAGTCATAGTTTTAATATCCATAAGATTAATAGTGGTCGCAAATTTCATGTCCATATAGTTATGCATAGACCTTCTTCATTCCCATATTATTACTTATGGACAAAAATTCATTTCCACGAGGTTAAGAATTGACCATAAATCATGACTATAAGTATATAAGGGGCCTAATTTTCATACCATAATGGGAAAAAAATTATTGAACATGTCAAAAATTGTATAAGATGTTTTTAATTCCTATAATATACCCATTATGCCTATGTTATTCACTCATGGATCATTTTTTAGTCCATTATAATTAATTTATTATAAACATCTATGATGTAATTAACGAATCATGTTTACGATCTATCATAACAATGATATGATTTTCAAATGACATTCTAATGTTTTTATAGTAGTATGAACTGAATACTTTTTATCCCTTTGTTTCCAATTAATGAGCATCTCAGCTCACCTGTTATATTGTTTCCCATCCACGAGTTATGAAGACATGTTTCATATAGGGAATGTTTATATAGATTTCTATATAGGAAATTGATTATGTGATATTTTAAAGATCATTCATTAAATAAAAATTTTGTGTATCTAGTCTCTAAATACGTTGAACCATTACATTATATGACTGAGTATATTTAAAATATATAAAATTTTAATATAAATGGTTATAATTATTAGGTATAAATATCCTAGGTTCCTCTAAGATAACTATAATTTAGTATAGAATTATTTCTATGTTATTCCTAGGGTGTATGTTACATTTATTATTCATGAATCATGTTATTTATATTTTATTGTTTTTATGTACATAAAATAAGACTAAAATAAAAATAAAAAACAAAAATTGAAATGAATTAATATATTTATAGTATATGTGTAATACATTTAAATAAAAAATAATAATACAACTCATTCAATTTCTTTGATAACCATTCAACATCGTTATTAAAAAAATACAATGAGACAACCAAAATAATCATTCCTCCTAGGATTATCCAACAAAAACTATAACTAAAATGATCTTTTAAAAATCACTCTTCTCAACCGAGTTATTTTCACACATACAGTTAAATGCATTGATGTGAAATATTATCATTTTAATGTGATGCTTTATAAATGTACATGTTAATATTAGAACTATATACCTTTATTTAAAATATATTATTTTATCAATGTTAATATTAATAAATAATATATTATATTCCTTTTTATCAGACATAGTTTTAATGTGTACAATTTTTTATATTTTTTAAATTATTAAATAACCATGTATTATATATCATATTATTATGTGTACCATCATATGGAATATAATATATAAACTAAATAAATGAAATATTAATGAAATATCACACATCAAAATACTGAAGATGAAAATTTTGATCATAGGTAACCTAATTTAATATATTATCAAGGACCCCTTACGTCGCATACATAATTATTACTTAATTTTTATATAATCATATAAAATATTACATGTCATAATATCGATAGGTTTATAATGTCTTGAAATTTTTGCTTCATATAATATTAGTATATGTTTGATCAAATTTATTACTTACTACACATATTAAATTACACATATAAGGAATCATTACCTTCTTAATAGATACATTATCTTAGGTACATACTTTACATAAAGGGTGGGCTAAAAAACGTACGAGGAAGAATAATTGTAAAAAAATGAGACATGAATCAATAACACAAAATTATTGAATCTAAATACAATTATAATTAAATAATCATGTAAACATAATCATAATAATATAAAAACTATAGGAACAAGGCATATATTGTGAACTTGTATTATAATTTAATATCAAATGAAAATGTCTAGTATTATAATGAATAAATCATATAGAAATATATCCAGATTCACTACATTTAGTAAATATGTAATATAATATAAAATAAAATATTTATCTACTATGATTGAGTGATGTACAGTTATTGAAAAAACGTGTCATATGATTATATGTTAACAATCATATCTATAACAAATAAATTTTAATGTACCATGATTGGAAATAAGTAAATAATAATTAGATAGATCAAAAATATTGAAAAAGATACAGGTTTCATAGAATCTCATACATTATTTAATAACACTAATAAAGAATAAAAATATTTAAATATTTTTAAATATACATGAATGAATTAGGATTATACAATCAGTGTTTCATTATAACAAAAATCAAAATCATTAATCATAATAAAATCATGGGATTTAGAATATGAAGCGAGGGGAAATTGGGGGTATTCATAGAAAAATTTCAACTCAAAAGTATATTAAGAAATAGATTATGAGTAAATAATGGTGAGAATAATATTATAAAATTTAAATTATATTAAAAAATTAGAGATTAAAATAATTAAAAATGAGAAATTGAAATTTTAATATACAAAAATAATACAAAAGTAAAATATTAATGTGAATTATTTTTAAAGATAATGATGTTTTAAAACATTTTTATAGTAAACATAAGAGATCATATTGAAAATATTATAATATCCTACTGGGAGAGGTTGCATATTAGGATGGAAATATGTTGGGTCGAAATGTAATGACCCTCTAGAAAACTAAAAAAATGTTCTATTTGGTAACATGAATTATATGGTAAAATTAAATTAAATTAACCCAAACACATTAGAATAAACTAATTATCAAAAATATATTGAAATATAATATCATAAACCCTGAAAATGTATTACTTTTGGAATATAATTAATTAGGTTGACGTAATACAAAAAATAACTATTTTCAATAAATTTCAACTTTATTATATTATCTACATTATATTAAAAAATAAATATAAAAATTAAAATAATTATTATATAATTCAAAATATATTATTTTAATTCATCATATAGAATTTTACTTATAATTATATTTTTTATTTCTTCATAAATTAATTATTTAATGTAGAAATATTGGGTTTTTTAGAAAATAAAAATTATGTTGTTTGTTTTATTTTGGGAAAATTTTATAAAACAATTAAAAACCATTTATGTAATAAAATTTGAATTTTAGGAAAAATATTATTCATTTTATATATTATTTTTAGTTATTAATTTGTTCTTAAATAATTATAGAACTAAATTAAAAATGTTACATTAATAAAAAAAAATTATTCTTTCTCAATAAATTTGTGTTTTTGATGGTGAAATCAAGTTTTAGATTTATTTAAAATTCAAAATATTTTTTTTTCAAATAAATAAATATAATACCTTAAAATTAGTACATGTTTTATTATTATCATGTATAATGTCATTTTAAATTAATAACAATGTTTTCAAAAAAAATCGTTTTACATGTTATTTGAAATTATTATAAAATATTTACAAAACAAGAAAATGTTTATCCATGGAAATTATTTAATATTTATAAATTAGAATGTTAAAATTATAATAACTACCAATATTAAATTTTTTTAATTAAAATTAATTGTTAATTTAGATGAGTAATTACCAAAGTAAAAATAAATTTTGGTAAAATCCAAACCATTTAAGGGAAAACACTATTAAAATATGGTTGTATAACGAATTAGTTTATGTGGATATTATTTCCCCAAAAATTGTTTAACCCCACTTTTTTACATCATCTTGAAATTATCCTTTTAATAGTAATATTACCTAATTGAAAATGTAGTGGTAACTTTAAAAACAACCTTTCTCTTCAAATATAAAAAATTAAAACATCCATCAATTCAAGAATCACATACCATTCTAATTTATTATTATATGAATTTTAATTTAATCATCATATAAACATATCTTATTTCAATAATCTTTTTTTAACCATAATGTTTCTTAAGTCCTTCACTTCTAATGAGTTTTCAATGACAAATTATATGCTTCCAATATGAGAATTGCTTTCACATGCAATATTTTACTGCACTATATCCAAATAAATCTCATTAATGATTAATATAATTAAATAATAATATCTTTTATAAAAAATTAAAATTAAATTAATTGAAAAAAAATTATTCTCTTCTTTTAATCCATTAATTGAAACCAAAACATCCATCGTGTTTATGTGTTGTCAACCACCTCCACAATGTGATGTTATAATTGTTTCATCACTATATACAAAATATGGCATGGATGATGGATTTTATGAATAATTTTATTTTTTATTCCACATTTTTTTAAATAATAATTTTACATATCACATCATTCCATCCAATAATTGGGAAATGAGACCATTAATCTTGTGTACGCCGGATTTTATCAAACCTAAATGATAAATTTCGATTTGAATCACTATAAATCATTGATGGTTCATATATATGAATAAATTAGGATGTGTGATGATTTATACATGTTTTATCTTTAATATTTTTCATATTATCATTATTTAAAACAAATGCCTGTAATTAAAAAATAATTATAATATGTTAATATTTGGATTGACTTAACCAATTATATAGAAGATGTTAAAATGATTATGTTATAACTGATTATGGGAGGATATATACTATTAATATAATATATTTATGATATATTTATTTGTTTTAAATATCTTAAAATTTATTGTCAATAATTTAAATCTTTATTAATATATTACCATTCAATCATTAAACACGATGAAATATACTTTATCTTAATTTATATTTTCAAAAGGAATATTTATGTTTTCAGCCTAATGAAAATGGGGCATTTGTGATATTTATAAAATGGTTATTATTCAATAATTATTTATCTAGTAATGATAAAATTGAATCCACTTGGTAAGAATAGATGTAATCTTTATAATTTTTTGTATGAAACATACATTGGAATGTTCAAACACATTATAATGAAAATGAAATATAATATATTATAAAATTATGATACATGACCATAAAATAATTATAAATATGTTATAGTTTTCACATTGAGGTTATTATATAAGTTATTATGATATCTTTTTAGATTTTAGGGCATGTTCATGTTTGAGGGAATCAAGGAATGGGGTTTTCATCTCAAATTACTATCCACAAGACATGTTTTAAATTATGATCATAATTTCATTTTAGAGGTATATATATCTTTGAATTGAGATATATTAAATTTAATATGTTATATTAATTCTAATTGATGTTTTACATAAAAATATATCTCTCTTAAGAGGGGTTTGAGTAAAATTTCCTTCAATTTATAAGGGTTATTTTTCTAAAATTTCAATTCATTGGGGAATGTTAATGTTATACACTGTCTTTTGTTTCTAATTGAGAAATTATATACCTATTAAAATTCTTTATCCTGATTTCCTTAAAATTTAATATTTTATTTTTTCTCAATATGTGACTAATTTATCTTTTGATTAAATGATTCCCACATGACTATTTTCTCACCAGATAGTTTTGTGTTAGCAATAATGAAACTAAATATCTTAATTAGATCATTTCTTCAAGTATATATTTTACTTCCCACTATTATTATACCTTAATTTTGTTACTGATAAAATTTATTATTTTCTATGATTATAATAATTATCTTTCCCCATTTATTAATTGAAAATATGATAAACATTTTATGATACTGGTTGAAAAAGATTTGTTTTGGAAAATATTTTTCACTCCAACATTATTTTGATAATGATTTCGATTTTTGACTAATCATTTACTAATTTTCATAGATATAACGTTTTTCAAATGTTTTAATTTCTCCTTTAAAAATATAACTTCACCATGTTACCCATAACTTCTTTATTTTACAAATATGAAAAAGATGAAAACATTTCACATTTTCTATGGGAACACACCTTTCTGGTTCATAAATAATTTTACTGGAAATTTTTTCATTGTTTAAAAAAGAAAATTTAATCTCCAAAAATATTTAAAATTTATATATTTTAAAATTATTTAAAAATATTTATGATATTTTTTATTTATAATTTTATTTTCCAATAATTCATTTAAATTAATTTTCACCGATGGAATTTCTACTGTAAAGTCTTTTTCCTAGTTAAGGATGTTTGTAAAATGTAACCATACAAATACATTATCACGAATGAAATTGTTAGGAGCTTCCCTTTTTGATAAATGAATCACCATTACCACTATATTTCAAAATTATCATCAGTGTATAACCCCAAGTCTTCTTCCAATTACTTTATTCTTTGGATAATCTTGGATCTCAGAACCCACACTCTTAGATCTGGTTTTAAAAATATAATCCTATCTTTCGAGATTTGATACTGATATACATGACATAATTTTATCCATCAATAATTTACTACCTTAAAAATAAATATTGGATCACATACATAACACATGTTCTTTTATGGTTTAGATCATTATATAATAAATACAAGATATCTCATAACATTACCAATTTCTTTAAGTGATAATTTTTCCCAATATACTGGGATTTTTTTATTATAAATTATGTATAGTCATCTCCCCCATCAAACCATTATGGACATATTTTAATTAAAATAATTATATATAACCATGGGAAAATACATATAAGATGGGTGAGCCCAAATTCCCAAAAAGGGTAATTGTAGGCACTAATAACTACACATCGTTGATTACAAGATATTCAGCATATGGGTTAGAAGAAATATTAAATGTACATAAGGATTACGTAAGATAATCCATACCCATAAAAACATAAAACATTAAAAAAATATTATAAATTATTAACAATGAATGGAGTCATATGAATCAAAAACCATGATCCATATATTATGAATCTTGATAAACTAAACCTTAAAAATTATATACAACTAAGGGAAAATATTATTTTATCATGGAATATTTTTTTTATCATAGATGTTTACTCATATCATAAATAACCAGAGAATAGTCAAATCTATTAGATAATACTCCCAGGTTAACTCCCTCATTGTTATCACTAATTGAGAGGAACATTATCTATTTCACTGTATTTATAGATCATTTTGAGATATTGTATAATTACTACCGAGTTCATGTATTATTTTCTTGATTAATAGTTCTCACCCATTATCATAACCAATTTTTGATTACTTAATATGAATATAAAATATTAAATCTTGAATTTTATTTGATAAAAAATTCAAAATAAATATAATTCCATTATTTGATTATTTAACTATGATAAAAAGATATTCTCTATTAAAATGTATTCAAAACAGTCTTCATAGTCTATATGAAAAATGACGATTGATTGTATGATATGTCTATATTCCCAAATAAGGTGAGGATTTATTAAAGTATAATGATGAAGAAATAAATTCCATGAAAATAATATTGAAAAAATTTCATTGAAAATAGTAAAAAATAATCTTTTCAATAGATAAAATTAACAAAAGTATAAAAATATATAGAAAATATATATATTTTTTTAGAAATAACCAGGAAAACTTTTAAATTTTGAATTAATAAAATATTAGATATGACTGATGAAAAATCCAATAATTTATTAATTGATAAAAAAAATTCATCTCAAAAAATCACAAAGATAATTCATGGTGACTTGATAGAAATATTTTTAGAAATTTTATATTACACCCAATTAAAATAATTTCAAATATATTATATAATAACATTATTTAATCATTTATGTTAATAAAAGAATTATTTTAAATATAATAAATAACCAAAAGAGAAAGATTTTAGATAAATGTATATAAAATATTTAAAAGAATATTTTAAGGAAAAACTTTTTATGGTCTTTTAAAATCTAAACCAATTAAAAGGAATATACTAAAAAAGAATGAAAATTAAAATAAGTCTAAAAATATGCATGATATTGTATTTAATTAGTTAGTAGAAATAATACATAAATTAATATTGGTAAATCAATATAATAAAGCCTTAATAAAGGAGGTTTGATATAATAAAACCTTGAAACATTGAAAATTGATGAATCTAAACACTATAGACAAAACTAACTTAATGTGATTCTATAAAAAAATATAATATCTCAGAAATAATATGATAAAACATGATTATGAGGCTATAATTACACCGTATAAAAAACCTGGGGAAGAACATGAATTAAGAATCAATGAATAAAAATTGAGACTACATAAACCATTGGAAATTTTATAATAATTTTATAAATATAAAATAAAATAGTGTGATTCAACATATCATTGAATATAATGAGAATAGAGACTATCATTATATTATATATCAGTCGGTAGTATACACATCGTAAAAATAGAATTATTTTTATATTACATAAATTGTATGAAATAATAATTTTAGATGAATAATATATACAGGGAACATATCATTGAAGTGACATTAATCATTAATGTGATTTTTTTGAAACTATTTTGAAACAAAAAAATTGAAATAATTTATATTAAAGTTAGTGGTCATCTCATATATAATCATGAAATAACATAGTTAAGGAAGTATATTTTTGACACAAGGAATGAAAATTGATAAATCTAACACCTTAAAGCAAGTATAAATTTTCTTTTTTCTAAACTAATCCCAAAATAAAAAAAACTTATATCAATTATTTACTTGTTTTTTGAACCTTTTCCATGTTTATCACATTACTAAAAATCTATTAATTTCAATAATATATTTAATTTATTAATATGTTAATTCAACATCAAATGTTTTTAGGATGCTCAATTCATATTTTAAAAATGTCATTATCTTTAAGTATCATTTTAGATCCTATCATTGATTATATGCATGAAGAAATCACATTACTTCATATAGGTGGTAATTCGTATATACACTTGAATGACACTATAATTTTCCAATGTATGGATGTGTAATGAAAAATATGGTAACTTATCTTTCATGGATAATAATTAGGTCATGAATATAAAAAATATATATAAATCAAATTATCATTATGAACTTCTATTAGAGTTTTTTATTTAATATGAAACAAATCACTTTGTGTAGGTGGTAGTCCACACATATTCACAGATAATGTTTTCATTTTCTATATGATTGACAAAGAGATGAAAAAGGGTTATACCATAGTCATTATAAAATTTTAGCATTGTGGTCATACTAATGTTATTAAAAAATCATGGTTTAATATCATCTTAATTTTGTATAAGATGAATTAATTTGAAAATGACCCGTCAAGACTATAACCTCCTTTTTAGTAGACTACCTCCAACATACACCATAAGATGTATAGGTTGGCCTTTTTGAGAGACAAGGATCTCTTGGAAGTGGGAAGGAATATTGAGAATTTATTAGGTAATATGTTAATTGATATAGATGATTCATGATGTGGGAGTTAGAGTTAGTGGAAGGGAAACATTGGTGTTACATAGAGTATTTAATTGACATAACTTCATTTTCACCCTTATATATGATTATAATCTTCATTATAAATTTTAATGATTATTCCCATAAAAATTTTATTTACTTTCTTGGTGGAAATTATTATATTATAAAAGGATAGTTTAATTATAAATTGAATATTATTAATATGGTAAACCATAGCAAATTTATTTTTCCAAACATTTTTTTAAGAATTTTAAATCATTTAATATAATTTTATTTATGATACACTATCATTACAGAAATTTTTAAAATTATTCTCACAACTTTTCTTTATAAAATATAATAATAATAATTTAGTTTTAATATAAACTATTAACACATCACTAATACTTTGTTTTTATCTAAAACAATCATGTACCACTATAATTCACCCATGAAATATTATTTCTAAAATTTTAAAAATCATTTAATGGATTTTTATACTATACCAACAATCACTTCATTGTATTTGGGTAATCATTAAGGGTAACAATTTAATCACAAAATATTTTTTAAAAAATTTACTTCATTATTTTTAATTAATTTTAAAAAATAATTATTTATGATGATTCATTACTTTTTGTTTTCATTTTGATAATATAATTTCAATTTTAAAATCAATGATGTAACCTTTTTAAATAAATAATAAATTCAAATTATATAAAATAATTTTGAAAATGAAAATGAAAAAATCTCAAACATATCATGGTGTAAAAAAATTAATCCTACAAAACAATAATTATTTAGAGGATATATATATATATATATATTATTATTTTTCACATTATTTTTATCATTAATTGCACAATTTACCCTTACCGAGGTGATATGTATTTATCATTATTACTACTCTTTTTGGAAAAAAAATTATGTGAACCATTTACTAAATTTGGATTTGATGATATAAAATAATTAATTCATTTTTAATTATCTCATTATATATTATAGAAATAACATTTAATTTATATAATCAAAACCCGATTAAAAACAATTTCACAAAAAAATAATTTGTAATTATAAAAAAAATTATTTGAATTTTTTTTATAATATTAATTCCAATAAAATTAATAGGATAATTTTTATAAAAATGAAATAATAGTATTTTAAAAAAATAAAACAAAATGTGTTCTCACAAATACTCAAATGTACAAAAAGTTTAATATAAAATATATATTTTTTCTCTATATATTAAAATATTAATATTTTATGAAAAATCATAAAAATTTACCCTAATATAATATTATTATGAATTTTTAAAAACTGATATATAATTTTTTATATAAAATTTCTAAAATTTTTTAAATTAATTATAATATTTAGTTTCAAAATGTATTAATAACAATTTTTTAGGAAAAATTATTTTGGAATCATAAATTGTTTTAATTAAAACATGTATTTTATTTACCAAGAATTTATAAATATTTTTTATTTATTGGGACCATTATAAGTATATTTAATAATGTGGTTTCATCTATTCATTCCTTGAAAATCAACATTTAGGTTATAATGCTGATATTTAATCGATAATGTTTCATAATCATTAATGCATAGATTTACGTCTCATGTGCACAGTCAAACATAATGTTCATTTAAAATATTTTTACATTAAAAATACCATATTTTTAATCCATTGATAGTAGGGAGCTTATCTATATTTCATACATCTATTTTTTGAGGAAATTTTTAAATTATTAATATACCTTGTATCTATATAGAGTAAATATAGTGTTCTCTTTTATCATGATTTATTAATAATATACCTAAAAATATAATAAATATGTTTAAATACCTCTTTATTTTCCATGAGTATTTAATATCACTATTATTTATGGAATTATAATAGTTATTATTATATGATTACATTTGAAAAGGATGTGAAGCTCTTTTTCATTCCATGGGTTCTTTATGATATGATTACATATTATTTTAAAAGACATATGTATTGATAGTGATGGTTGGGGTCCTATATCACCTTACAATTCATTTGTTTATGGTTTATAACTGACAATTTTTTTAATTTAGTGTATATTTGAGTTTCTCAATAAAAAAATAATGGATGGTGTGGCTCTGGATGAAGTGTTCCCTATATTAAGGTTTCTACCTATATTCTAAGGAATCTAGATGTTACGCTCTCATGGATCATGATTATCTGATAATGTGTCCATACAATTTTGAATAATAACTTCATTCTTATATGATTTTCTATTAAATATTTTTTTTTGGGTATAACAATTTTATGTATCTGGATTATAACCATATAGTCAAATTATCATCAATTATGATATTTTATTTTTAATTCCTTCATTTACCCACACTGAGTATCTGAGCTTTCCAATTTATTATGTTTATTTTTTTTCCCAAGATATGAACAATTTTTCCTAGCGTGTATTATCTTTACTGAATTTATAGTATTATTTTTACACTATGATATTGATTATATGGTTAAAATCCCTATTAATGTTTATAGACAAGGGGTTTTATGGTTAGCATTTTTTATTTTTTATCTAAAAAACTAAACAAAAAATTTCATTGGAATGTTTCGA
Source organism: Viscum album (assembly GCA_963277665.1). Lineage (NCBI taxonomy): Eukaryota > Viridiplantae > Streptophyta > Magnoliopsida > Santalales > Viscaceae > Viscum > Viscum album. Next base: position 1,217,793,121 of record OY728131.1, on the reverse strand, counting down.
AATAAATATTTTATTTTTTATTGTAACATGGATTATCAATTCTATGGGAAAATATATCTAGTATTAGAGAAGGTATTAGATATTTTTGGTGTTTATGATGGTATTAGTTGAGGATAAATTTGGAGTTAAAAATGCAATCAAAAGATGATAAGTTATGTTGTTTCATAATATCAATGTTATTGATAATCCTTTAGAATATTTATCTTTATTAAGAACATTTAACGGAATAAAATAAGGAAAAAATTGTAAATTTAAGGCATAAACCTATTTTTATGATAACATCATGAAATATTGGAAATTTATAAACTGTGTTGTTTAATAGGAAACAATGGTCTATTATAGATATGATATGTTGATGTGGGATATCACATAGATATACCTAATGGTAATAAACCATAAATTAGTGTGTTTGGTTTTAACTCAATTTTCATCAAGTCTATGAAAAAGTGGGTGTGACTTCTTAACTCTTGATACATAGATCTAGTAGTAATGTTACAATTTTTTATAGAATATAAGATTTCTCATAGGATCGAACAACATAACAGTTCTGGAAGACTAAATACATACATTCATTACACTATAGAATATATGATAAAAAATTTACATATTGTAATAACAATATTATCGATCCATAATATCATTGATAATTACACATAACCGTCTTCCTGGATTCCTAGAGAATGCTAAAAGAATAAGAATGAGATTTAATTCTAAGTATGGAGTGAAATACAATGGTTTATTTTATAAAATAAATATGGAATAATTTATATGGAAATAATATATGAATTAAATTAATCCACAATCAATATAAACATAGGGAATGATATACCCAGGAAAAAAACATGGATAATAATAAACATTGATCACATACCAATGGGATTCAAAATATTGGAAAAGAAAACACTCTATCATGTACCTATATCGAGACATATGTCCTATTATAGGAAGATAACTACCACAAAACATAGTCCATTATGTCTCATGAGACCAGTCCATGCATCAAGGTGGTATCTAATTCCAAGCCCACCAATCACTTATGTAATTACAATGAATTTCCCAATAGATTCATTGAGACGTTTCATTCTATTCCATGAGAAACCTATTAAAATATAAAAAATAGATATCCAAATTAGAAGAAATATTGACATCAAATAATTCTCTATTCAATAGAATAATATGTATATCTAGAATAACATCCCATAATCATACTAGATTATATGGGGTATCATTAAATCAACATTTAGCATCATTATTAACGATATTAGTGGGTGATAGTACCTTAAATGTTCTTGTATATCCAATTAAGATGGTAATTGGTTTCAACATTTTCACAAGAATAGGAATAATGTAATGGTATAAAAATTACTTCTGCGTGGTTTATTAATATAATTTTAATATTTCAATTCATATCTCATATGAGTCTGTCCCCTTATAGGCAGTCTTTTTCCCACTCAACATGTGGTATGGAGGTAATTATGTGAATTATTATCTAAACCATTTCAGGGTGACTATCCCAAATGGAATTCATGAAATATCCATGTCCACTTCCCAGTATCTCAAAAAACATTTATTTTCAAGGAAATATGTCAAAAATTATCTTTAAGAAAACATTATACAGTTCTTATACCATTAGAAATGTATGTATTGACTCAATTGAGTAAAATAGAGGGATAAAATTATTGGACTAAAAATAAAATAAATTTCATGAGTAATATGGAGAAATTATTCCACAACAATGTATATACTACAAAAATGAAAATATGTTGTGATGATAACATCATCCCCAAATAATGAAAATTTTGTTGAGAATACCCCACTTATGGATTTAGTCTCAGTTAAATAATAACATCATTATAATGAGTGATTAAATAGGATCATAATTTTTTAAAATAATGAAATTAAATATATATAGGATCTCAATTTTGTATAATACACACCAAATAAATTAATTATCTTTTATAATACCGAATATGTCTCACAAAGTTAAATTTCTGGTATGAAACCTTTACATAATGTCATAAATTCCACAAATCTACATTAAAATTATGAAAAATTAACACATATATATCAATAAATTAATTCATATCCTTACTCATATCCATTTTCATTCATTCTCTTAAGAAAAAAATAATTTTTTATATTACATCCTTTTATTTACCTCATCTAGACTTAAAATTTATATTGGTTATAATAGTTTCATAATAACGATATTCAAATTCATTCATACTCTAAATTATATTAATACTAGGGCATTAATGTTTCTACTATGTATGATTTAAAAAAATTATGATTTAAATTCCTTTGATGATTGTTTTAGACTGTATTCATAAAGATGAAGTCATTAATAATCTTGATTTGGTGATTTCTGAAGAAAAGAGGATGTTTTCTTAATTGAATAATAAGTCAATTCTATAGAATCTCCTATAAAATTATTTATTTACTGTATTGTCATATTTATTTTTTAAATAAGTTTTAATAGTCTTCCTTGATATAAATTCATATAATTTTTTATATTGGTGGTTAAATATACCTAAACATGAATATAATCAAATTTAATGAACAATTATTATTATTTTTGTTTTTATTAAATTATTAAAAACATATAATATTCTTAAAAGTTTTTATTATTTTGGTATATTATAATTTAATATATGTATAACAAGATTTAATTTATACCAAAATCTTACTCGATTTATATAATATATTATATTCTTAGTAAACATATTAAAAATAATTAAATTAGTGATGATCATATTTTGATCATACCATTAATAGAATATATAAATTTTGATACCAACAAAAATATTTCATAAATAGTATATTTATAGATTAATACCATCCTTAATTTGAACCTTGAATATCATTTAAGGAAAATGAAAAATGATACCTAATAGAGGTGGTAGTCCACACAAAGCATGGACAACAATTTTTTTCTTAATGGATTGGGTATTTAAATAAATTATAAAAATAAAATTAATATAGTTATATTAAATTATTATAAATGATCATAATAAAATTATTCTATTGATAATAGATTAAATTTTCAAAATAACATTATGAATAAAACTGAGTAGATTATAATACTCATGACAGGGACTTGAATATTCCAAGTAAATCTCCTTTAAATTTCGGGATTTATGCAATAAACTCATTAGTATAACCTTTTTAATGTCATATTAAGTTAATATAATAATATAATTTCAAATTTTAAATGAGAAATTTGAATAATAAGTGATTCATTGTGTGGTGAATATGTTACCCTTCTACACATGAATATTATGGTAGTTTTCGAAATCCCAATTTAGGTTAAACAATTTAATTTCACTACTATATATTCAAGGCCACCCACCAATAATGTAAAATTTTTTAATGTGGTATATTTTTAGTTGGTAATGAACTACAAAATAAAATTTAAAACATTTTTTAAAAAAAAATTGGACCTTTCCATTATTAAAAGTAATTTTAAGGTTTTACATTTTATTAAGGTAACAAATTTCTAACCCTGGTAATAAATTTTGATGACCTATATTAAAATTTACATGAGAAAATAATAATAATAGATTATTATTTAAAATTGTAATAAACTTTTATTGAATAAAATTCTATGATGTATCAAATGTTATTTTTAAAAAATATTCACATAGAAATCTAAATTCACTTATTTAGAGAAAAAAAATTATCTAAAAATATACTTATTAGGTAAAATTATATTGGATAATCATTCTAAATAAAAAAATTATATTTTTAAAAAATATTGTATATAAGTATTAGAACAAGATGTAATGTTGAATATCCATTTAAAAATACTTAATTATAATGGAATACTAAAAACGATTTTTTATATTTATGTAACATTTTAATTAACTTTTGAAATATATTCCATATTTTTTTAATTAAAAATAATTATCTAAAAATATTAATTTCATTGAAAAAATTAATAATTTCATTACCAAAATTATTATATCTATTTATAGGTTATTATTAAATTATGATACTATCTTATAAATTACATGTTTCATGAAAACCATTTTTTAGAATATACATTCAACTTTTAAAAAAATAAGAAATTAATACAAAGAATATTTTGATATAAGAGTTAAAAAAGGAATATGGTTTGATATATTTAAAATTAAAATAATAAATATTTAATATAATTTAATTAATAAAGGTTCATTAAAGGGAATATTATGTGATAGTTCAGGATATATTGTTTACATGCTATAGTTGAATTTCAATTGTTACACTAACTCATGAAATAATTCCATTTTATAAATTCATGTATATATTATCAATTGTATAAAATGTGGATACTCATACCTTATATCATATTCAATATCCCATGTTACCAATTTTAGTTTGTGATTTTTCTAAAGGTCCTTCACTAACTAAGTTCTATAATTTTGAAAAACATTGGTCTCTAGTGTGAAGTATCCTGATAGGCTTCTCATTATCTATAATGTTATAATATGAATATATTCTCTAAATTTTTATCACATGTGTTGGATTACTAATTCATTTCCTTAATACTAAATATTTAATGACATTGTTAACTTTATAATGGTTAGGCCTCTTAACCAACTAGTATAATTGATACCCAATTCTTTATGCGGGCTTCAATAGGCACAACATTCCTTGGGCTTAACACCTCCCATTTATAAAATCTGACAAATCCCTTCCTTTGTGATGCTTTCAAGGAAACATGATCCCCAAATTTAAATATAATATTTTCATTTTATTATTAGCGTATCTCTTTTATTTTTATTTCTTTCCATTAATGTGATGATTCACAGACCATACATTAACTCTTGTGTCTAAGACAAGCTCTAGTCCAACTAACATAAATTCTCTAACTTATTTACCATATGATGATGTTTAAAAACTCCCTCAAAAAAATATTATTATGATTTCATTTGGATTAGTAAATAGTGTAACACAGTATCTCCAATAGAATTATGGAAGTGGAAAGTTTTTTCATTTTTACTATATAAGACAAATTGAATCCTAAATGATCTAGACTCTTAATAAACATGTTAGAATAGTTACATACATTATTATCACATTAAATCAATAAATGTTAAATATAATAAAAAATTTATTACTAGATATTTATTATTTATTCAAGAAAATACATCATTTTATTCACATATCACTCATTTTTTTATGTGGACATGAAAGCATTATAAAGGGAGATCCTTGATGGATATTAAGATAAAATATACAATGAAAGTTACCATAAAATTAATAAAAAATGAATAATATGGATAATATAATATATAATAAAATATTCCATGCAACGAAATCTACCAAAATGGTACTAGATTAATATATAAAATAAGAAAGTAAGTAATCACATGGACAAAAATAATAATTTTCATATGGATTGAATGCATAATGTCAAAAATCATAATCATTTTATCATAGAATTATGCTAATGAAACCTACATAAACATATATTGGGTATGAAAAAACACCCAAAATGGGTTTTATCTAATATTTATCGATGAATCATGGGTCTATACCATTCCCCTCCCATTATATAATAACTCCAATTTATTCATCTTATGAATGGGGTGAAACATATAAAAATGCAAAAATTCTTATTGAAAAACTAGAATTTGAAATGTTAAAACTTTTACCAACTAGTAAACATATTCATAAACCATCCAGTTTAATATGGTTAATAATATCAAAATATTACTTCCCTACTAAATCATAATATTCTCCAATGAATTTTGAAATTCATAAATGAAATTTAAAAATAAAACTGGAATATTTCTTGATAGAAATACCAATTTCATTTTGAAAGAACATATTTAAAAAAATATTTCCAAATATTAAATAAAAAAATATCATTAAAAATATCATTTGAAAATATTAAATTATTTTTTATAGTATTATGTACTCATGATAAACTAAAATTATGTTCATGTCGTGTTTGAAAATAAATGATCCCATTCACAATTTTTATAAAAATGAAATAAGTACCTCCGTTGAAAAACTATAAAAATATTTCAGAAAAAAATATTTATAAAAATTAAATCAAGGGTAAAATATTCTAATAAATACTATTATATTAATAAAAACATAATATCAAATAGTTTAATGAAAATATTTTCAACGAATTGAATGATTCCCTGGTAAAACAAAGAAAAGTTTCCTTAAAAACATTTTTATGGTCTCCTGATTAATTACAACATGAAAATGAAATGAAAACATATTATACTAATAAATATATAATTTAATTGAAACTATATTTTTTATATAAAATTAATATCATATAATATCAACAGTACTTACTTAAACCAAAAAAATACAGAATAATGATTAGATTTTGATATAATTCTTACCTCAAGTTGACTTTCATTATAAGTGCATTTATGATTTTGAATAATTAAATAAATATTATAATAATTATATAATATAACCATATAAATTATTATAATATCCTTATACGAACTAATTCTATTATTCAATAATTTATTATCAATAATTATTAACTCAATTCATTGTTTTCGAATTTTAACTATTTTGTGTTTTATATAAATTTTGGTTTGGTAGTTTACATTATTACATCTTGGTTATTTATATATAATATAATGGCTTTGAGTAACTATATAAAGATCATATATATAACATATATACACAATTGGACTCATCCTTTAATGTTAGACACTGAAAATGAATTATGTCTCTTCGTAGAGGTGGTAGTACAAACACACGCACAAAAGACAATAAGAATTTTTAATGACCTGAAGGGTGGGAGAAGAGCATGAAAATATTATTATAAAAGATTATTTATTTCAAAAATAACATATAAGATCATGTATTTTATATTTCCAAGCTTCCATGTAATTTGGTTATGCAAAATGAATTACACCACTATGTGAAAATGACAAGTTGTATGTACACACAAGCTATGCTTTTTCTATTCATATATTAGAATATATATGAAAATCGGTTCAAACATAATCCTAATAATGTATATTATTTTTTATTATACTTTATTTACTATTTAATGGTTGTTACCAAATATTTTAAAGAACATAAATAAGAACAAAACCACAAATAATTGTTAAAGATGATTAACATGTGTTCAAAATATTTCCTCTAGACCTAATTTTATAGGACAAAGATTTTGTCTTTTTTAGAAGACTAGTTACACAAAAACAAGGATATAGATGTTTATAGGTTTTCTATATGGTTTTATAAAATTTAATATACTCTTGATGGTGTATAAACGAGATGAGAGTTGGTGTATTTTATAGTGAACAAAATGACATACATGGAATTTTAAATACAAATCAAATATGATAAATTATTAAGGATGTGTAATTTGAAAAATATTTCTATAATTTGTAATACATGATTGGATATGATTTAAATACATCCAATAAAAAAAAATTACATATTTATTTGGTATTTTAAATATATTTCTTTGTTTAACCCCTTAGCTTACCTTTTTTTAAACATAAAAGTGGTAACCCATTTAACCACATAAAGGGTTATAATTTTATATATAATTTAAAAATATTCTGATTAATGGAAATTGAATAAAATTATTAACTATATATTATCCCATTTTTTCTATTTCCTTATTTTTTATTTTAATTAATTTTGTAACCTATTATTTTTATAACATACAAATAATGTCAGTTTGACTCTCTTCATCTAATTTTAGTTTAAAGACATCAATCAGAATGTGTAATTAAAATTTATTCATTCAAAAAATATGTAATACTGTGTGTGTGTGTATATATATATATATAAATTTCAAACCACTATAACACACTAAAAATATTTCATATAGATTTTCATGAAAATAATTTAATTTATTTTAATATTAATATTAATCTAATAAACACTATGATAAGATTGCATTAGAATTCAACATAATTATTTAATAAATAAAAAATATATATAAACTAACATGAAAAAATATTATACTTTAGTTCAAATAAGTATTAATAAATGAAAATTTTCTATTTTATCATTATAATATAAATGTATTTTAATTTAATTCAAGAGAGTGACATTATTTCTTTATTTTAAAAAATAATAATAGAATTTCTGTAATCAAAATAATATGGAACCAATTTTCTAGATATTCTAGAATTTTATTAGAATATATAAAATATCCCTATCCAATAGGTTAAATTCAATATTTATAGTTATTTTTTATTCCCTACCATATTAATTTTAGCCATAAATACCAGATTTATCCATAATATAAAGAATATTATATACAACGGTTAAAATTTTTTATAGAAAAATAAAAGGATATATTTAAAAATATAGACTGTCTGATTATAAATATTATATCAATTTTTAGTTTCAATTTTAATAATTATAAGATCTGTATTTAATATTTAAAACCCAAAAGCATCAAAAAACAAGTTTTTAAAAGATTTCCAATTTAAATCTAAAAATTATTTTATATCAAATTTTGAAATAAAATTTATTCCAAAAATGAATTTGATTATTATAACAAGAATAGAAACAATTATTCATTTTTTAATGATCCGTTTTAAAATCATCAAATAAAAATAAAATTATAAAAAATAGATTCTTTTTCACTATTTACTTGAAAATTATTTATTTATGAAAAAGAAAAAAATCACAATAATGTAATTTTTATATAGTGACATAAAAATTAAATTAATTTAAAAAATTAAATTTATAAATATTATAATTTATTTCTTTATTAAATTCATCAATGAATATGTGTATATTATTCTAATGGTTCTTTTAATAAAATATTTCCATAATTAAAGCTCGGGTGTTGCAAATTGAAGCTATTGATGTATGAAAATTCTACAAAAGGTAGATATTAACCCCATATACCTAGGATAATAAGATAACATTATCTCTAAATGTGTTCCATAGTATTGATAGTTATTTTAGAAATCCCCCCAAATGAAGATGATATGTTATCCTTAAATGTATCTCTATACAGGATACCCATTGGAGGTCCTTCCAATATTAAGAAGTAAAATTATGGTCATGGTCTAATACAATTGATAGGGGTTACCCTTGATGCCTTATTATTTTATTTATATAGATTTTTGAAATGTTCTCTATAATTTCATATTCTTTTATTAATACTTATTCATAAGAAATAATAAGATGACCAATAATGGTCGATATAACATTGTTCTTCCTTGGAGTCTTTGAGAGTCTAGTGAAAAAGTCCATTATGACATTTACCAACATCCATATAGGTATATGAGAGGATACCCAAATCCCTTAGAGTTTTTCCTTATAAAATTCACCTATAAGGATACTAATCGTCTCAATACATAGTCTAAAATTTTAAACCACATAATATTCCACTAGAAATGTTCTCCAAAATTCATTAACATAATTTTTCTACATGAGTGTTTAGAGAAATTTGAGAAAGGTTATTATTCTAATAGTTCCCGCAAAAAATATTATTTGGGTTAAATGCATAACTTCCTCCCAGACATCAACTCTCTATCTCTACAGATTATGTTTTTCAAATTCCCATAATTCACTACATTAATCATAATTTGTATGTTCACGTCATCAAAATAGGACCTCTGAATATTTTCTATTATTTATGGTTTAATAATTTCATTGAATAGTAATAGTGGATTCTAATGCATTGAAATCCCAAAATCTATCTTTATTATATATTTTTATATTAGATCTGTTATAATCCTCATCATGGTCAGAATTATTTGATCCCTCTTATTGAATACATATTCCACCGTGTTTTCCATACATTGGTGGATGTGTATTGAATAATCATAGTTAATGAAAAGTTCCAACTATCACATTTTCCTCTTATTGAGATTCTATATAGTGAAGATATTCCAAAAACTCTTTTGGTCTGTATATATATCACATCATTCAAGATTGTGGTAGTCCCTATTTATTTTAAAATAAAATATTTTAAATTCCTACAATGAAGCATGATTGGGATACATTTATTCATATATTTTTTGTTTCCTCAACCCATATCCAATCACTATAACCTTATTTATAAGGACAAAACCAAGTCCTTTATTCAATGCGTCCCTATATATTTAAAATCATTCATTACCTAGGGATAGGTTTAATAACACTGATTTAATCATTCTTTTCTTAATCTCTTCAAATCACTACATAAAATCCCCTAACTATGCGACTTTAACCCCTTCAAATTTTAACATGGTCAGTGGGATATAAAATCTATAAAAATACTAGTGGAACCATTGATAGTAACTTGTTAAACCAATGATTATTTAAATCATAGCTATATTCTTTAGTGCCTTCCAATCTATTACTACAATTTCCTTTGAAGGGTTGAAACATATTCTATCCATTGAGAACATGAACTATATAAAAAACACATTAATGGAAAATTCCCAACAACTATAAATCTCATATTTTTTAGGGTCACTATAATTTTTTTACAGATGACCTTCTTATTATTCATAATAATAATATTATATCAAGATATAATCGATGAGTGACACTATAAAGATATTAATATTTTCCATGAATATTATTATTTTCTGATTCATAAATACATAATGTTTGTTAGTAAATATAAATTTACTTACCAAAATTGAAAATTTCTATACATTTTATGGAATTTAATCTCTAGTGTTTCTTTTATGTTGATCAATTTTTGATGATATCATGAGAAAATATATATCTTAAAAAATTATGGTTACTTTTAAGTTGTTCAATAAAGTCATAAATACATGGAAAATGATATGTATTCTTTATATTAATTACATTTATCTAACAATAATTGATGCATAGTATCATAGACCCACAAATAGTTTTCATAAATAAAATATTTTCTACAAAAATTCAATAATTAGTGAATATATGTCGCATATCACTCAACTCCTATAATAGTTTTTAGGCTACACCAACTATACTAGTTTTATTATATATATATTTATTGATATAAAAATATCATTAACAATTTGTTCAATAGATAACTCAACTTCATGATCTTGTGAATTACCATGTAGCTCTTCTAGAAGAACATCAATTATTTTTTGTATCACAACCACATCATTTATTATTAGGATATCTTACACATCCATAGAACACACTTAATCTTCCATTATGCCCATATTTTCTTTTGATATAGTAACTGGGGGAGGATCTAATCATTATTTTGATAATTATGTTCCCTCTATAATGAAAAAAGATTCCAAATTACCTTTAAGAATCGTAATCTATTATCATGGAAATATATATTTTTTATTTTTAACTTAAAATACACTCCATATAAAGGATCAGATCAACCTAAACCATAGCTATAATATCCAAATTTTATAAATAAGAAACTCACATGTACAAAATTAGATCTTCATGAAATATATTTTTCTGTAATAGACACACACTTAGTGCCTTAATTGATAACTTCCTTAGTGGGGTGAGAGGGATGTGTCTAATGATTGTAGAAAACAATGAAGACATAAAAGTGTGTGAATATTTAAAATCCTAACAAAAAATATAATCTAACATTGATGATATGATCAATGTTCATTCCATTATATCATTAAGAAAATAAAATTTAGCATTGGTAATCACATAATATTATCCTTGATCGCACATTCTTTTCATAAGGGAATCCCCATGTTACTTGGGACATTTGTTCACATAATGTCCCATATTCCAATCATCAAAGAAATAAAATTCACCAACATCCCACTTTCCCATGAATTGGTGATCATTATTTTCTATTTCTCTACAAATTTAAGAAGCTCTGACTCTATTTTTATAATCCCCAAGAAATGTTTCCCACAGTTATAAAATGTGGGAAATGTCACCCTTCCTTTTATCCACATTTAAACTTTTTTTATCCCATGATTCTTAGATGATTTATTCTTCCCCTTATTTCCCATGAACACATATATTATTCATAAACTATATTATATATTATTAGATACCATGACAATATACTCATGTCGTAATATATAGATATATGACAGGAAAATTCCACTCGAATTTCAATCTATAATATTTCAATAAAACATTATATCTTTATTTAGGCTCTAAAAATATAGTCTATATCATATTTACATGACCTTTAAAATTCTTCCTCATATAATTCACTACTATCCTCCTCATTTTTAAGATTGAATAATTAAAATTAAATTTCATATCTTTACTCATTTAGAATGTATTTCTATTATAGAAATTACTTAAAATTTACCAAATCTATGTGGTTGATCTCATATCCCTACTTGATTTTTTTAATTACAGGCCACCATTGGTCTTCAGGTCCCTTTAGATGATATATTCCTATTATGAGATTTTTATTTTTGCTAATTCAAAAATTGCGTATTGTCATGAACCAATGCGGGTCATCTCTGAACTGATCGCCCGATCCGGTCTGCAATATGGCCCGACAGGTATTCACGATCCTCCGGGCTGGCAACAAGTGCCAGGGCATCAATAGGGGACAATTGGGAACGATTTCTCCCAGTGAAAATAAATAAAGTCATGGAAAAAGTAGAATAACACAATGTAATTAAACAACATGAAAGGAAAGAACAATCAATAACAACCAACTAACTTGACCACGACCAAAAACTCCTCGCGGCTCCGAGAGTCGCTCACCAAACCACAACCAACTCTCGTCCGCGGTGACCAAGCTCAAGTAAAACATGCAACAAAAACTAAAAATAAGAAAACACTATAGGCATGAGTATTACAACTCGGAAGGTAGGCTCGACTAATTCTATTCCCAATGCACATACCATTAAATAAAGAATTTATCAATTCTAGGTTTGAACTAAATTATATAAAATATGGGTTTCCACACAAACACATTCATTTCTAAAACATGTAACAGTCCATTGCCCTTTTTAATTTAAAAACAAGTTTAATGCTTGAATGAAATAGGTTCATTTCATTTTTAAGTATTTTTTTGAATAATTTAAAAACACAAAAAATTTCATTATGATCCAAAAAGGAAAATCACACATAACAGACAACACACATTAAGGGAAATGGAACAAGTGGCACACAGGGCCAGAAACCAAACTAGACCTCTCAATCATCCACCACAAAAAAATAAACTCTAAATGAAACATGGGCCAAACCATGGAGATCATGAATAATCCGGAACGTACCATACATGTGACTCATCCTGAAGGCATGCCTACTCTTGATGACATCATAACGCCCAAACGTGCGGTATCTCCCTACCTAGCCTAACCGAGGGGCACAATCTCCTTGCAGAGTATAATCCGTACTAAGGGCCACTATCCAATGTGTAATCAAAACTAGTGCAGCAATTATCTTCATAAGATTCACTAACTATGCCAAGTTGCCTTGTCAACACATATAATAAAAAGGAAAGGGGTGAGTCAACAAATTCAATCATGTTGCAAAAACATCACACAAAAATCTTGCAGTCAACGTACACCAAATATCACCCCTGAGTCACCCCGAATAGATATTTCAGGAATAATTTATTTTATTAAAGTTTCAAACGGGCCTTCAAAAATTTTAATAAAAATCATCATTTCTCAAGAGAACCAAAACACATGTTCATGATTCATAAGAAATCATTTATCAATAAACTAGATTTACATTTTAAATACTATGAATTATGTTTAAAGGGAAAGCAATCATTATTTTACTATTGGGTTCCTGTTCATCAAGAAAATATTTCAAGTGTCGTGTATTAAATAAACGGCTCTTTTTACACCAAATAATCATTTAAAAATTAATGATAATATATTATTTCCCATTTATTATAATTAATAAAATATCAAGAAATTAATAAAATCAAAATTTAAAGGCGAGTGTTGTGGGGGACCTACCTCGACTCGCATCTTGGTTATGACAAAGATGTGTCACATCTCACACTCGTTCACAAGTACACGCAACCTCGAGAAGACCGCAATATCACAGAAAACCTCACCAACACACTGCAACAACGCAATGCATCTAAAAACAAAGAAATTATGACTTAAAATAATCCAAACAACTGAATAGTGTAAAACCCACCTCGACACTGGTACAGGAGAGACGAAGTGAACCCCAAATCGCTTTCATTCAACAGCGGGAGTTCTTCACGTGTCCAATTGAGAATAAGGTGTGCGACTATAGAAAGGAGATCGACAGCCAGTGCAGCGAAGGGTAAATTCATCGAGGTGTTGTGCCACGGCTTTCCAGATAATTTAGTGACTGGGTGCGGGAAGTGTGTCCAGTTAGAGGGCATGAAACAGGTAAAAGGCACATGACAGGAGGGAATCGACTGGTTAGAGCTACGCAGCATCCGGAAAGAAGTCACGCAGGTTAGAAGCAGGTGCATGCCCGCTGGCAGGAGAGGGCCTGACCAGTGAGGTCACCGATCGGAGGAGGTCCAGCCGAAGATCGTGGTGGATGGACAAGCATCGGTGAGGGCGTGACCAGGCTTTCCGGCGTGGGTCATGGCTGGGAGAGCGTGCAACGGCCTAACGGTGAGGGGAACGGATAGCCGGGAAAAGGGGGCGTGCAGCGAGAGGTCGGACCAATGGGCTACGTGGTGGGGAGGTTCTGGTTGTGCCTGGTCTGCGATGTCTGGAGCTATACCAGCTAGTCAGAGCTACACCAGTAGGATGGTGTGCAGTTGAAGGGATACTTTTTGGCTAGCCGGGGAGTTGTTGGCTGAAAAAAGGTAGGTTTTAGGGGCTGCTACACATGGGTAGGTTTCACGACAAGTATGATAGTAGGACAGTGAGGAACGATGGTAGGGGGTGGGTGAGGCCAAACCCTTTGATGTCAAAATCCTAAAACCAATTTGAAACTCCAACTACACCTCATCCACACTCTCAACCATTACTGGAGAACTAAACTATGGTGAAACACCTCTCCTTCAGTAGTGTCTCTCAGACAATAAAAGAAAAAGTCTCAGGAGAACAATCGCATAAACCTTGAGGTGACGAAGGAGGAATTAATGTGTGATCTGGATAAAAACAAAGATCTGACGAGGGTGGAGGGGATCTGCGCACGCAGAAGGAGAGGAGGCACCTGTGGGGGTTGAGGTCACTAGAGGAGGGGCTGATAGGTTCATTGCCACCGAAGAAAGGACATGCCGGCAAGGGGTCCAACCAAAAGTGGGATGTGAGGGCGGTGCGAAGGAGTGTGGGGGAGGCAGAGCTGCTCACATGATGGAGAATGAAGAACCAATAATAGAATGTAAAGAAGGGGTGCATCGTATGAGGGTTCACCATAGGGTAGATGCCAGAAGAGAGGGTTGGGAACATAGGTAGGCTGTGTGATGGGTAGTAGAGGGGGAGTGTGAGGTGAAAAAGGAGGGCAGTGCAGGGCAGAAGGCAAAGGGCAGGTGCGAAAATGGGTAATGGAGGGGAATCGCTGCAATGCTGGATGAAGCATCGCACAAAGGGTAAGGAAATGGGGAAATAGAAAGGGTGTGCTATGGGAGAAAACAAAGGGGACTGGCGATACTTCCAAGGCCAAGGGAAAGAGAGAGAGAAAATAGAAGAAGGGAAAGGGTTGGGAAGGAAAATAAATAAAAAAACTAAATGAAAAAGATAACCAAAATAATAAAATAAAATAAACATTAATCCATAAGGAATAAATAAAAATAAAAATTTATAATTAGAATAATAATAATAATAATAATAAATTAAAAAATTAAATTCTTCACCCAAGACAAAAATAATAAAACTTCTTAGTAACAATAAAAATTTCAAAGTATGTTATAAATAAAAATAAAAAAAAAATCATTTATTTTAGTTATTGAAAGGCCTGCAGTTCGTGAAATTGCTTTAGAAAAGCTGCGCAACGTTTCCAACAGGTGCTCCACCATTGTGCCCAGTGATGTAAACTCACGATGTGCATTGTTTTTTTGAAAAAACTCAAAAATATTGTTTGGGATTCAACCCAAACCTCAAAAAAAATTAAAACCAATGAAAATAATACAATAAAGTGATTAGATAGGTCGTTGTGTGATAGGTATGATATTATCTATGGGTTCGATCTATTTTTTAGAATCCAATTTGGTCACTATCATCCTTTATCATGATGAGGGAAGAGATGGAAAAGTGTCATGACCTTCCTTTTCCAGATGAAAAAGAGATAATAACCCCACAAGTCCCGCCTTTATTAAGCCTAGGTGGAGAAAATCACCAAGGGTATACAATTATAATAAAAATTGAGGCATTACTCTTTTTATAGTAACCATGAACTATAGATAATATGTTTCTAACCAAAAAAATGATGAAATATATATATAATAGAATTAAAAATCCATCACATGTGAATTTATAATGTAAAACTACTATAAAGAAAATGAAACTCTCCAATTTAATACCAAAAAAACAAATCTATGCGGTAAGACAACAACAATCACGATGCCCGAGCAAGTAGGGTCCAGCATAGTCTATGTAATCTCTATGGAAACCTGAAAATAGTTTTATTTATTTAGGGTGAGCATACAATTATAATAATTAGGAAAATACAAATTCACTCATGAACAAGTGGGAGAATCATACTAATTCTCCTACAATAAAAACAAAAAAACTCAAAATTACCTAACAGGGTATATTATCCACCCCATCCTCACAAAGGAACACTCACCAAATAACACAAGTAAAGTAATGTAAATTTGAAATCACATTGATGATAGAGTACCCAACACCACTTCCCACTAGTTAACAACTCATCCCTAATAGATAACATACCAACACTACCATTCTCTTCCACAAGCCCCACTTCCAAAACCCACAATCACAAAAATTAGACCATGCCACATCCCACCTGCATACACATGGTCTACAACCATGTCACATACTATCCACTAACTCCTGAAAGAAACCACAACTTCATCATTAAAACACCTATGAAATCAAAAAAAATATCATCCCAAATACATCTAGGAAAACACACCTTTCCCACAGAAACCGGGGCCACAAAACCACACCACAACTTGCCCGAAGAGTCTTGGGATACCAATTCCTAGAACAGGGAGTAGTGAAGATCCAATAACCAGCTATCCATCCTCCCATCTAGATGTTGGAAAAAACACCCTCCCCGGGTAATGGGGATGTTCTAAACATAGTTCTCAACTAGGGTGAGGTGCGCATTGAAATCACAAAGAACTGTAAGTATATATATATAGTTACCAATAATTAGTCCAATATATGGGTTCTCAAAAAAACAACATACCAACACAAAACATCCCTTACGAACACCACTAAAACATAACCACACATCCATCCACAGAATTAAATAATAGCCCCAACAAATTAATCTATCCAATTATCACTATGCATTATACAATTTATTTATTCTATCCTTAACTGGGAAACTACCATACACAGGACACCACATGTAACATTATAACTCACAGACAAAACCAAAATGTCTCTAGAAACATGAGAGGGAGGCCCATGCAAGTTAACACCATCCTTTTTCCATATTATCCCTCCTAATAAATCCTCAGTAACCTTGTTTCATGAAAAGAACCCCATCAAACAAAACAATATAACTCAACAGGTTACAGTCCCACTGCACAAAAATGCCATGATCAACAACAAAAACACAACCCAAATTAAGATCCAATAATCAAAAAGTTCATCCATTCCATAATCAATCGAACTACCCAAACATAGATTCCATTACACCACATGTCCCTCCCCATACATGAAACCCACTACACCCATTACGATAGCTATACAAAACTCTACCTAGCACAAAGACACAACTATAAAATAGAGTTTCTTCATATTTGACCATTAATTTTATTTAATTACTCTTTCATAATTTAGGGGTGATCAGTACATAAGTTTAATCCTATAGAATCCATTTATTTAATTGTGTATACATGATTAAAAATATATTTGTATATGAATCCATTCAATAAAGGATAAAAAACTTATACAACTCATAACCCGTGCACAAGCAAGGACCGCCGACGACCTAAATTTTTAAAAGAATAAATCATATACAATTCACAACATAGATAAAAAATAAAATATAAAACAATTATCATCAACATCATATTTTTTGAGCCTCATTAAAAAAAGGTAGAAAACCCCATTCTCATTATAGGTTTATTCATCTTCATAACACCCATAATTTGGATTTGGGTTCAAACGTATTTTCATAGAGATGTGAGGTTAACCACCCCACATGATACACAATTAAATTTTAGTCAAAGGAATTCCTACATCGCAAAACATAGGACTAACAACTCCTCCTTGTAATAAAAATAGAGGGTACATGAGAAGTAGGAAGGACTCCCCAGGAAAACTCAGAAGATTTCAACAGCACAAATTAAACTCCCCTAGGATGAATGATTTTAGGCATACCATTAAATAACTAAAGGTTTTAAGGATGATATGATCTTAGATTTAGAAAAAGCTTGTTCCTATATCAATAGAAGGGAGTAGTTTTTAATGGACATAAAAAATCGGATCGTGGTCAAGACCACACATCTAGGACATTCCAATTTCTTTAAGTAATAGGAAATTATAGATATAATTAATATCATTTAAAACTACATAAAAAATGGTCAAACAAGGTTTTAAAAATTATTTATTTAAAATAGAATGCAAGAGGGGTAAAACTAGAAAAACTAGGAAAAGATGGAAATGACTCAATGATGTGTGAGTTAGCCATATGACTCACCAACACGAGTCACCGAGGGGAGTCACCAATGCGACACACAGACAGTGATTTACTAATGTGACCCCCCAACAGTGAGTCACTAACACTACCCACCGATAGCATGTAACCAACATGACCCACCAATGCCTGACTCACTATCACCCATCCTACTGGTACCTAACCTACAGATGCCATACCTATGAACACACAACCTACTGATGTTGAGTTACTGACTTGACCTGCTAAAAACAGTCACTGACATGACATAATGACACTGAGTCACTAATGCGACCTATTGACATGAGTCACAAATGTGACATACCGATACTAAGCCACTACCGCAACATACCGACATTGAGTAGCGATGAAAGTCTCCGATAGAAAAACTAGAATTTTGGAAAACTCATGAAATGAGATACCCTTGATTCCATGAACACTTGAAACACATGATATTGAAAAATTAATCGATCAGCTTGGTCCAGACCATTACATCAGATACATCACAAATGTTTCTCGACTTTGAGAATTCAATAACAAACCTATCAGAAAGAGGGTGTCCAAACAACCACCTAGTTAGATACCTCTCAAGGATAAACCACCATGTGTTGTCTAAAAGGTTGAATGAAACCTCAACATCCATGAACACCTCCTCCAACATCTACTACCCCCAATTAACTAGATGACACACCACATGAGAACCAAAATCACACAATTCGATCACATGAATCATGGAATTAATTCCTCCATGTCAAGATATTGTCTCCTCTGAGTGGAACTGACTCGCCTGCACAAGATTAATCACATCTCAATTAATGCGTCTAAATTATGAATCTTGTCCGCCACATTTTAAATTTCAAGACTTCATCATACATTATAGAATATGGAAGTAACTCATCATATAGAAAATAAGGTTCAAGAACAACATCACAATGATAAACACATAATAAAAACTCAAAAAAACTTTGGGTACAAGGCTCCCATATGTGTCTACCATTCCCAAGTACTCTCCTCCATTACACCATTCCTACACAACACATGAACCAATTTAATGGTTCGACCATGAAACACCTTCCCCTGACGATCCTGGGCCTCCACTGGATGCACCACTAACATTTCATCATCCTCGATAACCAACTCTCCATAATCAATGACATGGTAGTCATCATTAATATACCAATTAATCTGATCCACATAAAGGTCATCATGGATTTTCTACAATTATGGAGGAAACACCAACTAGTTTATCACCTTGCCAACTCACCCTAATACCTCAATGGGTCAGATGAACCTAGGAGAAAGATTTCTACCTTGTCCAAACCATTGTTTCCAACTTAGAGGGGAAACCTTCAAGAACACATGGTCTCCAACCTTGAACTCTAATTATATCTTCCTGTTATTTTCATACGACTTATTCTAGTATTTTTCTACATTCATTCCCTCATTAAAAAAACTACACCTTATCAGTCATACTCTGCACCACATCCGGACCAATAAAAGATGCATCCGAAAATTCTTTCCCGAACAAAGGTGAACGACATGATCTTCCATACAAAGATACAGATGGAGCCATAACAATCGAAGTTTGAAAGCTATTATTGTAATATAACTATACCAAGGTAAGTATTAATAGACATGATCCACCAAAATCAAAGTTGTATGCCCACAGCATGTCCTGCAAAGTTTGGATTGTCTGTTACATCAGCCCATCTGTCTGAGGGTGGAAGATAAAGCTAAGGTGAAACTATGTTCCAGAAGAATACTGTAATCCCTTCTAGAATCATGATGTCAGATGTTTTTTCTAATATGAGATGACAGATCAAGAAACCCCATCTAGTTGCACCACCTCATCCACATACCTTCTGTCAAAGGTATCCACTGCACTTGACTCCCTAATTTCTAAGAAGTGGGCCTATTTATTCAATCGGTCCACCACAACACAGATAGCATCACAACCTCCTTGATCCCTTGGTATCCTTGTGATGAAATCCCTTGATATTTCATCCCACTTCCACTTAGAGATATCAAGGGGCTGTAAGAAACAAAGGGGAACACGGTTCCTAGCCTTCACCCTCTGTCACGCTAGGAATCTTTCTAAAAACTCTTCCACTAATAACTTCATTTTGGGCCACCAAAACTATTTCCTTAAGACATGGTACATCTAATAAACTCTTATGTGTACCACCAAGGTTGAGATATGATTCTCATGTAGAACTTCCTCACGCATTTCCACTGGGAAAAATAGTATTACATGGAACATCATCTGATTCTATCCATCCTCTGACCACCCCTACAGAGCATCACCCAAGTCAATGTAATCATGCATCACCTCTGCCACCGAGTATCCCTACTATGACACCTCAACTTTATGCCTAAAAAATGACTACACATTCATTTGAAACAGACAACCTCTTCCACCATCAATCCCTTCCTCCAGTTTCAATGAACCCAAATCTTCCATCCCCTTCCAAATGACCACAAATTCGAAAACTATCACCTTATACAACATCCTTCTCAAATCATTGGCCAAAAAGTTCCCCTTTCTTGAGGTGTAAGAGATTTTGTAGTCATAATCCATAAGAAACTACATTATCCCCACTGCCTCATATTCAGGTCGCACTGGGAAAAGATCTAACTAAATCTCTTGTTATCTATAAATTCCACAAAACATTCTCAAATGAGGTAATACAGCCACAATTTTAGCATAAACATGATAGTTTCTAGCTCTAGATCGTGGGTGTAATAGTTATGTTTTTGTGGATATAACATCCTAGTCCCATAAAAGATCACTCATCAATACTAAATCATTAAATATCCTAAGAAAAGAGGGAAAGTATCACAAAACACCTCAAACGTCAAACTGTCTTCTTGAAGCTGGACCACTGGAGCGCTGAACAAATTCCCATTTAGATAGTTGAACATAGCTTGGCACTGCTCACTACACATAAAAGATTTGCATTTTCTAGTCATATCCATCAATAGAGTTGCAATTAAAGAGAAATTAGATACAAATATATAGTTATATCTCACCAGAACAAGAAAAATATGATCTTTATTCACATTCTATGGTGCTATCCATGAAATAAATTCCTTGATCTTTGAAGCATCCAATGTTATCATCAGTTGAGACACCACATTTTCAAGGAATTAAACCTCTATTGTACAAAGAATACACTTGTAAAACATCCCACCAAGATGGTGGAATCGAAGAACCTCCAAGATAGTTTTGAGATTCTTGATATTCTCATCCTATAATACAGGGTATATTAGGATGTCATCGATGAACAAGATGACGAACTAGTCTAGGAACAAATGGAAGACATTTCTCATAAACCCCATGAACATGGAATGTTCCTTTATAACACCAAACAACATAACCGTGAAATCGAAGTGCCCATACCTGAGCATGAAATCAATCATCAAGATATCATTCTCCGTTACACTAAACATGTGATATCCAGAACAAAAATCTATCTTAGTGAACCATATTTCTCCCCTTATTAAGTCTAAATTATCATCTATCCTTTAGATAGGGTAAAAGTTCTTGACCGTTACCAGATTAAACCTCGGGTAGTCTATACACATACTTAGACAAACACATGCCTTTTATGGAAACATGGATGGGGCACCCCATGATGACACACTGGGCTAAGTAAATCCCTTCTTAAAAATGATCATGAATCTATATCATTTTGTTCCACATCTTAGAAGCTTCCATATGATAAGTAGCCATTGAAATCAAAGACACACTAGAATGAATGTTTTCCCAAACTCAACCTCATGTCGAGGGGGTAAGGCCATGACCTCCCCATAAAATAACAACCAATAATTCCAAAACAACATAAGAAAACTTCCTCCATATCAACATCCACTAATTCCACTAATAGCTCGACCCACAAGGAATGAAGAGCCTCCACACGTTGTCTGCCCATCAGAAAATTATACTTTCCAACAAAACCCATATGTCATCCATCAACATCTTAAAACAGGAATCTTCTATGGAAGTAGTCAATACTGTTATGCATAGATTAAAACTAGTCAATGATATGTATGAAATCATACAGTTTCATCTGTAATATGAAATGATCCCCATGAGACTGACACAACCCCAACCACAGTCCACATCCTCGGAAAACATCAAGGAAGATGTTTTGACCTAAAACTTGTGCACTCAACAATGGGGTCCTGAAAATACTCTACGTGTCTAGTCCAAAGCCATGAGGTAGACTAGGTCCAATAAAGGAGTTTGAAACTCATGAATCAAACAAGGCAGATTTAAGAGTACTAAAAAATTTGATTGTACCTCATGCAATTTATATCCCCAATTGAACTATTGCCTCTATGGCATGAAATTGACCATTCCATGTTTCTAAGACCTTCTATAGTAAACCGACTCCTTCAACTTGTCTGAGTTGAAGTCCCTAAGGAATGCCCTAAGGTCAGCATATACCTTCTCCCTCTCCAATCGGTGGAGTAGGATCCTTCTTTCCCTTTTGCTGAAACAGCCTGGCCGAAAACTACTATTGAGGTGGGTGTTGAACCTTCCCTCTTGCACAATACTATGATATAATTTGGAACTATATTTTAAGGTCTCCACGACCTCCACAAATGAAACACATCAGTCCCAAGACTATGTGAGAATAATGACTAACAGAAGGTCTAAACTGAAACTGCTGAGGTCGACTCTCTACTTGATGAAACATCAAAGGCTCTAACACCTAAGACCTACAATTGGAAGCCATACCCATCGCATAACCATAATGGATCCTTTATCATGGTATAAATCCTCATGATTTAATCATCACAACCACTTCATCGTTGTTTTGGACAACTAGTTTTATCGGCAATGTGAAGGTAGTAACAACGTAAGGGAGGGAAGGACGGAGTGCCTCCACTAAATCATCTCAACCGAAAATCCTTATCTAAAAAGACACCCCAAAAATGTTAAAGATATTATTTAAAATTATCCCCAACTTCTATACTAACATACTACCCTACTAGAGGGAGAGTAACTCTTGCCACTTCTCGACCTTCCTGGTTGAAGAAAGGAAGTCCACCAGGAACTATTTCTCAAAATGGACCCACAGAACATCCGTCTCTTTCCTATCCCCCAGGTAGATGACCCACTACTAAATTGCAACTCCCAGTATTTGGCTAACCAATAGAGGAACCAAATACTTTTTTTGATCCCAGATCAAGATGAATGTGATAACCAAACCCTCAATCGAACTATCAATCTGCATATCTGAAACACTGCCTTTTCAATTTCATAGATTCGTAAACTAGAAAGTACAATTCTTCTTATACCACTGATCATTCTCCCCCACTAGGTTAACCCTCCATTGGAAAATTGAATTGTCCTATTGAGGCTCCACTACCTGAGACACTCATAAATAATGACCATGTGTCAAAACTTAAAGAATAAAAGGAAATCCTAAGCCTGAGTACTATGAGAATTATTTTGGATTCATTTTAACACATTGTTTATTTTGATATCCAAAAAATAAAAAAACAAACAAGATCAGAAGTTATAATTATTCATTTAACATTCCTGGGGAGACTACCACGCAAACAGTGTCGCCTCACCTAGTACTTTGGTAATCTCAAAGTCCAAGAATCAGATCAGGGGGTGGGGGATAAAATCACATGTCCTGGATGGTCTTCCTGAACTATGTCACACACCATGATCAGCTAAAACTATTTCATGACCAACCTGTGTAATACTCAATATTCATAACTCCAAACTCCATCTTATCGCTCAACCATCATCTTAGATACCATTCTATCATGACACTCATTTTTAAAGATGATTAAAGGGATTGAAAAGTGGAATGACCATCCATATTTATTATCTAAAATAAACAATGATCACTGAGTCCCATCTCCAATTGGCCCCTGGGTGGAAAAAAGAACAAATGGTATAAAAATATCACAAAATGGAATGTATAACCCATTTTATAGTAACCATTTTTTTAGATAAGATGTACCAACCTCAAAAAAATCTCCAAGGCATATATATTAAATAATCTAAAATCCATCCCACATTCATTTTTAATGTAAAAATATTAGAAATAAAATTAAAAAATCAAATTTAAATACAAAAAGAACAAATATACGCCACAACATTCCAAATATCCCAACGCTCAAGCTAGTAGGATCTGGAACAGTCCATGTAATCTCGTTGGAAACCTGAATACAGTTTTATATATATAGGGTGAGCATAAAAATATACCCAATAGAAAAATCTGATGTCACTCATGCACAATTGGGAGAACCATACTAATTCCCTTATGAGAAAAATAGTAGAAAATCAAAATCACTTAACAAGGTATATTTTCCACCCCAACCTCACCCAAGAACAATCACCAAATAACAAAATTCAGGTCAAGTAATATAGTGATATAATCATTAATAGGGTACCCCCAACCACGTCCCACTAGTTTACTAATTATCCCTAATGAAAAACATTCTGACAGTTCCACACTCTTCCACAAGCCCCACTACCACAACATGCTCACACACTTATGGTCCACATACCACATTACGCCCACAAATACCTGGGAATAACCACATCACATCCTTCCTACAGACATGTGGGGCATAAAACCACAACCTAATACTGAAGACACCTGGAAAAGAACGACACATCTCATCCTAAAGAGTCATGGGAAAACAAATCTCACCTAGAGATATATGGGCCCCAAAACTAGTCCACAACATACCTTAAGAGTCATGGGATATCAATTACTTTATGATTGAGTAGATAAGATCAAATATTATTCATACATCCTCCAACATGGATGTTAGAAAAAACACCACATGAATTGGGTGTTCGGAAAATAGTGAAAAACTAGGGTGGGGTGTGCATAATTATAACAATTAACTCCAATTATATTTATATGAAGCAAACAAACATCACAACTGATGGGTTCTTAAGAAAACAACATACCCACACAAAACATCCCTTGATTCTACCTCCAATTAATTACCACACAGAAGATCACAAACAAAATTCATAACCCCATCCATTTCATTTAACTAATTATCACTCTAAAGTAAACAATTCATTTATTTCTTCCATCCATACTTAGGAAACAACCAAAAACAACACACCACAAGTGACATCATGACCCACACACACTTCCAAAAATCCTCTGGTAAACCCGGTAGAAAGGACCACACAAGTTAACTACATCCATATTCAAAATTATCCCTCCCAAACCATACTCAGATGTCCCACTTCACAAAAAGTACCACATCAATAAAAAAAACTCAACTGGGTTGTAGTCCCATAGCACACACAGACCATTCTCAACAACCAAAAAACACAACCCACATGTTGGCCCACAATTCAATATGTTAAAATGCTCTATAATCAATCAAACACTCCATCCATAGATTCCATTACACCACATGAATATCCCCATACACGAAACACACTACAACTGTTACCATTGCCGAATAGAACCATACACAACACACAACCACACCTATCAAATAGAGTGTCTCCAAATTTTACCAATAATGTTCTTCAGTTACCCTTTAATAATTCAGGGGTGATCACAACACAATTCTAATCTTGGGGAATCCATTTATTTACTTGGGTATAAGATATTAAGATTTTTTAAATATTTTTAGCCATTCAACAGAGGATTAAAAACAAGTATAATGCATCCCTTTTGTGCAATAATGGATGACCAATGACCATTATTTTCTAAATGATACAACCCATACAATTATCAACATAGGTCAAGGATAAGAGATAAAAGAACAACAATCAACATAATCTTTATAAACCCACATCTATTAGTAATGTATCCAAACCTATTATCGTAACAATTATGTTCATCATCAAACCCCCCTCAATTATGATTTGGTTTCCACCATTGTCACGAACCAACCCAGGTTGACCCTGAACTGGTCACCTGAGCTGGTCCGCGAACTGGCCTGAAGGGCGTTACCGATCCCCACAGGCTGGAAACTAGTGTCACGCTTCAAAATTTAATATTTGGGAACTATTTTTCCCATCAAAAAAAGAAACACTGATAAATAAAAACTGACGATAAAAATAAAACTATCAGCGAAATGAAAGTAAAATCAAACATACCTCCACAGGACCATACAGGTCACCTCCCAACCAAAGTATAACCTTTCTCTAATAAAGAGAAACTCAGCCAAGAAAACTTGAGCAATGTAAACCTACCACTGAAATGATAAAATAGGCATGAGCATTAAAAATTATGAGTAGGGATTCCAAAATAAACCACAGAATCCAACATATCATTTCCCAAAACAATCCATTAACACATGTTTTAAATGCAATTATAAAACTAGGGTTCTCACATTTTAAAATAAGTAACATGGTTTTTCCATTTCAAAAACCAACACACGCTACATACCATTTCAAAAATCATTTTTCATTTTATAAATAGAAACCCAGATAGAATGTTTCAGAGATGGGCTAGAGTAAAACAATTAAAAATTGAAAACTCGAAATAAACTAGTGCAACGGAAAGTAAACAAGCAATGTAAAAATATAAAAACCATGGGTTATCCTAAAAATCCCTAGATGACCCCTAGACGTACTTGGTTTTGGAACCACTTATTAGAGTATGGTGAAGCTCTTAAGTCTATAACCAACTGGATGCCCTATAACTGACTAATCCAGTGGAAAAGCCCACCTAGACTAACAACCAATCCAGGAGGTACCAACCTATCAAATCGGGGTGGATCAGCAACCGTCACTCGATAATTTAACAGACACCTAGGAACCCATGGTGGTTAAAATAATATCATGTAAGTAAGAAGCCCCTCACATATGTGACTCGTCTCACTGCACTTGCCATCCCCAAACACAGACACTTCCTATGCGTTCAACCATAAAGGTTTACCCTAGACAAGGGCATCCCAAAATACACATTCAATCATTTCAAATTAACAAAGTACGAATCGGGCCGTCACACCCCATAAGCATTCAAACCATCTTTTAAAACACCTTAAGTTGCCAACCGGGCATTCAAATTTTCCGAATCACATTATTTTCAAAAGTCACCACCAAACATCACCACTTAGAAGTACAACGCCAAATGGGCCTTTAAGTTTACATACCCAAACACATTTACTAAAATAGTTCCATGTAATTTCTAAAACCATTTCCATGTTTACCATGCCAAACGGGCCTTAAAATTTTTGAAACCATTCGTGTCCCAAAATGCCCCATAGTTCGAATTTTAAAGAACACATTCAAAAATCATTTTAATGAAACATTAAATACCAACAATCTATTTATAAATTAATGATCCATTCTAGATGGAAGACAATGGGAGAGAGAATATAAAACATTTGAGAGATCCGGGTTCATGTATAACATCCTTTTCCAACCCACACCAAAACATGTTTCAAACCAAATGACCAAACAGAAAACGACCCATTATAAACCATGTTTCCCAAAACGCTTCCACAAAACACATCAATTATCATAAAACCATGCTCCACCAGACACCTCATTTAGACAACATAAAGCAACCCGAGCACCACCATTAAACTCTTTTTATGACATTTTCATATAAACTCAATCCCATAAGAGGACTCAGTAAAACACACCATACGAAGTTCACAAACCAACTATTTATCATCACAACATTGATAATGCTATATGTTTCATAAACCCCTGATTCTCACCATATTATAACTTTCAAAGGTAAATCAAACCCCCGAAGTGTAATAAAACGAGGCATTTCGCACCCATATCCATAAAACTCATTTTTTAGAAAAATAAACAACTCCAACATAATGTAATGAGATAACCAAGGATTCCATAGAGGTGTGAATAATAGTTGAAAATAAATTGGAAACATGAAAGTTCCACTGAATTAATCTTGAAGGGAAGTGATGAATTTACCTACCTCAAACCAGGCACAGATGCAACAATGCTTCAGAGGAAGGAAGGACAACCTCCCACGCACCAATCACCCACCTAAAACAACGAGACAAACATGTGAATCCACACCCCAGGTGTTGGGACTTGGACAAAATAAATAAAAACACCAAAAGGTAGAAAATAAAAACACTAAACCACTATAAGGACACACAAAACTATTTTCACAAAACTACCACTTGCTTTAAAACCACAACCAACTACTCAAATAATTTACAGAACATAAGACAAGCACCTTGAAACTATAGAACCCATTTCCAAAACATTTTACACATTAAAAAATTCCTAGAATTACTAAAAAAACATACCAAACAAAATTCACAAATATACAACTGCCATCACACCATAATTAATGATAATCATTTCATTAAAACCCCCAATTCCATTTAGTGAAATAATATAATTTAAAATAAACAACCTATGTTCTAAGACTATAATAACTACGAATAATTAACCTTAAAAATATAGTTTTTACAAGACAAAACAACTTCAAAAAGCTATAATAAGATCAACCAGTGTGTTAAAGTGGTGCCAAAATAAATAAAAATACAACAAGATAAAATGAAAAATACTGGAACGGGGTTTGGGTTCGGCGCGCTCAAGCGGCAGGTGGCTGAGGATTCGAAAGGGGAGGGAATGCATGGAGAGGGCCAGTGTGGAAGGGGAGCGATGCCGGTATCAGGTGGTCGGAGCATGGTGGGGTGAGGTGGTTGGCTGGAGATGCATTGAGTAGGTGAGAGAAGGTCGGCAGCACCAATGGGAGCCCAGAGAAAGGCCTGGGTGGAGGGGCGACCGTGGTGGGGACCGGTGAGGGAGACCGGTGGGGGTGAAGTAGGGTGATTACTGGGACTTTCAAGGGGAGAGGGAGAGGGAAAGCATGTCATAGATCTGGTCATAGGCTAGAGTCATGGGACGAGGACGATGGGAAAGGGGCATAGTGCGGGAGGTAGGAGGCAGCGATTGTTGGCTGGCAGGTCGGAGGCACGATGGATGAAGGTGGGGCAGGAGTGATGTGCTAGGGTATAAGGGGGCCTGGTATGAACCGAAAAAGAGGATTAAAAATGGGGGACTGGTTCGTGCAAGGAACGGGAAAAAAATGGGGGGTGCCGCGGGTAGCTGGGTTAGGGTTAGGGATTAGTTTTTTTTCATTTTAATAAAATAACAATAATTATAATAATAGAAGTAATAATTTTAATAACATAAATAATAATAATATTATAAAATCAATAATAATAATAATAATAACTATAATAATATAATTAATAATAATAATATAAATAATAATAATATAAAATAGAAAATAATAATAATAAAAATAATAATAATAACAATAATAAAATTATAGTTATTATCGAACATTATTTCCAAATTTTATCTCATTCATTTATCTTATTCCGAAAATCGAGTAATTGTGCGCTCGGCGCACAACTTAATAAACCGCGAGCAAATTGCGCGCCTCAACCCTAATCACTTTGGCACCTACACAGCACCTAGGGAGACTGTGCGGCTGCCGCCAACTATGCGGTGACCACACACAGTTGCGAAACCCACAAAAAATTATCAAATGACAAAAAATTTATGTCGGTACCTGGCACAGACCTTGGCGCAAGATCCCAGATCCATGGATTATTAAAATAAAAATTAATTCAAAAATACGAATGTGACAATTCTCCCCTTCACAGAAACATTCAGCCCCCAACAAGTCACCCAACCAAACACTAGACAAAACAAGAAATCATGCCCAATTGAAACAGAAAGAAACCACAATTTGAGAAAATAGAAGAACATGAGAGGGTTCTCCCCACCACAAGAACTCAACTGATGTGGAAAAATTAACACCCAAACATACCACCTCGAGAAGGGGGGTGCGACGCGGGAATTCCCAACTGATCCAAACTAACTTGTATAGCATGAGCGAACAGCCCCACTGAACCTTGAAACTCTTAACCTAGAACAAAAATCAGAATATTGGAGAGAGAAAAACCCCTATGAAGAACTTAACTCAGGCAGTAATCCCAAGTATAACTGAAAGCATAGATTCTTCCACAAACATTTGCATCTCCAAACAAACATAGCTAAACTAAGACCAACACATACAAGGGTCAAACACCCTTTTAAAAAAACACGATTCAGAAAATCGTAGTCCAACAAACAAAATTGTTGGATTACAACAGAACATGTCTTTTATAACTCCACGACAAAGCAATGAACATAAAATGATGTCAAAACATTAAAAATAGGAAAGAAAGGACGAAAAGACTTTAAATGTATCACTACCAACACGGAACATGGAACACAAAACACAGACAAAGGATTCACACCCTTGGAAAATCTTGACTGCGTGCAAGCTTCACCCCAAAACCTATAGCTGGGGCTCTGATGGCTGAAGCATCTCCTGCCTCAGAGTCATGCACTTGGATTCTCTGGTCACGTCACCTTCTTCAGGAGACAGTTCCTGTCAATCTTTTCTATATGACCTAGGAACCCGCAATGATGACACATATTTGGAGGGATGTGACATGATGATTTCGCGTGCCCGAATTGGCCACACTGGTGGTGCACCACTGAACTGTCTGACAAATTGGAAACTAGAACCAGTACAGATAACTCTTTAGAAATAGGTTCCTCTGGCACACCATGCTCGCCAGATGGGGAACCTTCATGAGTTACTCGATATGCTGGATTGCCAAGTACCTGTACTCTGGATACCAACTCAGCAAGGAACGCCTCATCCACCAGCTTCTCGAAACGAAGTTCTTTAGAAAGGAGAAACTGCTCCTTGAGCTCTAAACAAAGACCCCAAATGAACAGAGAAGTCGTCATCAAATCCTGGGATGCTACCTCCATATAAAACTACACAAACTCCTTGAAATGGTCAACATATGCCTTCACCATCCGTTGGCCTTGTTGAATACACATGATCTCTTCCCTTTTCTTCATTTTCACCTCTTTAGGTATAAACCATCGGACGAAGACGGATTTAATGACATCTCACATCATCTCAACATACAGTGATGGAGGGGAGACCAACTCCAACTCATCAAGAGCTAGACCTTTAAACAACCCCAAAACAACACACACTTTGACAGCTTCGGGAGTTCCTAATACCCTAAAGACGCCTTCAACCTCTTCAAGACACTCTACTGTCTCTAACGGACCTCAATCACCGTGATGGGCAGGCAATGTTCAAGAAGGACCAAAAGATGGGCATGACTTATCAAAAACCTTGTCATCCTTTTTGGGTGGCATTTTCTGAACGACATATAAAACATAGAGCCAAAACTTATATGAAGTCGAAGCAACATCAAATAAAGAGCCTTTATCCAAAACAACGAGCTCAAAAGAAACAAGCAAATAAAAACACAAATCGAAAATTCCTCTTTCAAGACCCCTTTTCTATTTTAGATTTCAAAACCACCTTCCTTCATAGACACTTTCTATATTCCAAACCCACTTTTCAAAACAAATTCAATTTTTTCTAAAAAATCATTTCCCCCTTTTCATTTTCAAAAAAAGCTGACATCAATCAAAACCAAAACAGGACCCAACTTACAACAAACCATTGGGAAGAACAACTAGAAGTTACACTTAACTTGGCGACATGGTAGTGAGCCACACCCCAAGCCAGTATAAACAACTGGGAGAAGCTCAACCGTGTAATCGGACTCCACATGGGTCATTGATCCATGTGAGGTAATGACATAACGTTAGTCTGCCTTGATTTTCATTCATCAATCCCAAAACAAAAGTAGAAGACTCAAAACCCAGACTACCCCTGGAGACTCGAGGTTTGGAATGAACGAGGGTTCATGTAGTCTTTCCCATAGCTCTCTCCTGAGTCCCAACAGTCCTAATATCCATCTACCCGACACCCCAAATAACAAGAACCTCCCTCTGATACCAATTTGTCACAAACCAACCTGGGTCAACCCTTAACCGGTCACCCGAAACAGTCCGTGATGGGGCCCGAAGGGATTTCTCAAACCCCACAAGCTATAAACTAGTGTCAGGACTTAAAATTTAATCATTGGGAATGATTTGGCCCATGAACAAAAGAAAGACCGATAAATAAAAACTGATGATAAAAATAAAACTAGCAGCGAAACAATAGTATAACCGAACATACCTCCACGTGACCTTACGGGTCACCTCCCAACCAAAGGCCATCCTTGCTCTAATAACGAGCAACTTAAATAAGAAATCCTGAGCAACGGAAACCTACAACTGAAATGATAAAATAGGCATGAGCATTAAAAATGTTGAGTAGGGATTCCAAAATAAACCACAGAATCCAACGTCTCCTTTCCCGAAACAATCCATTAACCCATGTCTGAAATAAAATTATAAAAGTAGGGTTTTCACATTTTGAAATAAGAAACATGTTTTTTCCATTTCACAACCCAACACATGAAACATACCATTTCTAAAATCATTTGACATTTTATACAGAGAAACCAAAACAGAATGTATCATAGCTGGGCCAGAGTAAAACAAGTAAAATTTTCAAACATGAAAAAAA
The DNA here is from genome assembly GCA_963277665.1 of Viscum album. Classification (NCBI taxonomy): domain Eukaryota; kingdom Viridiplantae; phylum Streptophyta; class Magnoliopsida; order Santalales; family Viscaceae; genus Viscum; species Viscum album. The sequence goes on along the minus strand of OY728131.1, from coordinate 1,217,760,074 downwards.
CTAGTGCAACAGAAAGTAAACAAGTAATATAAAAATCCAGTAACCATGGGTGATCCAAAACATCCCTTGAAGACCCCTGGACATACTTGGTTTCAGAACCACATGTTGGCATATGCTGAAGCTCCTATGTTTATAACCAACTGGCCACCCTATAACTTACCAATCTAGTGGAATAGCCCACTGGGCCTAACAACCAATTCAGAGGGTACAAAATTGTCTAATCGAGGTTGATCAGAAACCATCACTCTATCATCTATTAGATGCCCAGGAACACATGGTGCTTAAAATAATACCGTTTAAGTAGCAATTCCCTTGAATGTGTGACTCGTCTCACCGCACTTGCCTTCCCCAAACACAGACACTTCCTGTGTGTTCACCCATAATAGGTTACCCTAGACAGGAGCGACCCCAAATAAACATTCAATCATTTCACATTAATAAAGTTCCAATCGGGCCATCACACCACATAAGCATTCAAACCATCTTTTAAAACACCTTAAGATTCCAACCGGGCATTCACATTTTCCGAATCACATTATTTTCAAAAATCACCACCAACCATCATCCCTTAAAAGTAAAACGCCACATGGGATTTCAAGTTTACACACCCAAACACATTTACCAAAACAGTTCCAAGCCATTACAAAAACCATTTCCAGGTATACCATGCCAAACGGGCCATTACTACTTTTGAAACCAATGGTGTCCCAAAATTCCCCACATTGTGAATTTTAGAGAACACATTAAAAAATTATTTTAACACAACGTTTAATACCAACGCACTATTTAGAAATTAAAGACACATTCTAGATGGAAGATAAAGGGAGAGAGAATAGAAAACATTTGAGAGATTGGGGTTCATATATAACATCCTTTTCTAACCCACACCAAAACATCTTTCATACTAAATGAACAAACATTAAAGGACCCATTATAAACCAGGTTTCCCAAAACGCTTCCACAAATCCCACCAATTATCATAGAACCATGCTCTACCACCCACCTCATTTATAAAACATAAAATAAACCGAGAACCACCATAAAAGTAATTTTAAGACATTTTTATATAAACACAAGGCCATAAGAGGACTTAGTGAAACACGCCATAAGAAGTTCACAAACCAAATATTTATCATCATAACATTGATAGAGCTATACTTTTCAAAAACCCCCAATTCTCGCCTTAGTATAACTATCAATGTCAAATAAAACCCCTGAAGTGTAATAAAACGAGGCATTCCACACCCATATCCATAAAGAAATTTTTTTTATAAAAATAAACAACTCCAACATAATGTAATGTGATAAACAAGGATTCCATAGAGGTGTGAATAATAGTTGAAGAGAAATTGAAAACATGCAAGTGCCACAGAATTGATCTCGAAGGGAAAAGTTGGATTCGCCTACCTCAAACCAAGCGTGGATGCAACAACGCTTCAGTGAAAGGAATGACAACCTCTCACGCACCAATCGCCCACCAAAAACAATGAGGAAAACATGAAAATCAACACCTGAGGTGTTGGGACTTGGCCAAAATAAATAGAATCACCAAAAGGTTGAAAATAAAAACACTAAACCACCTGAAGGACACCCAAAACTATTTTCACAAAAATACCACTTTCTTTAAAACCACAACCAACTACTCAAAAAATTTAAAGAACATAAGACAAGCCCCATAAAACCATAGAACCCCATTGTAAAAAAATTTACACATTAAACAATTCCTAGCATTACTGAACCAAACATACCAAACCAAATTCCTTAAATAGACAATTTCCATCGCACCATAATTAATGCTAAACATTTCATGAAAACACCCAATTCCATTTAGTAAAACAATAGCTTTAAAAGTAAACACCTGAAGTTATAAGACTCTAAGTATTACACATAATTAACCTTAAAAATCTAGTTTTCACAAGCCAAAATAACTTCAGAAAGCTATTGTAAGATCAACAAGTGTGTCAATGAGGTGCCAACATAAATAAAAACACCATAAGATGAAAAGAAAAATATCAGAGTTGGGGTGGGGTTCGACACGCACAAGGGGTTGGTGGCTGAAGATGCGGAAGGGAGAGGAAATGCCCAGAGAGGGCAGGCGTTGAAGGGGGGTGATGCCGGTGTCGGGAGGTCAGAGCATGGTGAGGTGAGGCAGTTGGCTGGAGGTGTGCTGAGTAGGGGCGAGCGGGTCGGCAGCGCCCAGGGAAGGTCGGAGGAAGGCCAGTGTGCTTTGTCCTCACTCACACACACCCTAGAAAACATCCCAGAAGGTCACCCATCATGTTCACTACTCCAGGACAAGCACGCTTAACTATGGAATTCTAACTAGTTAGGCTCCCAAAAATGAAGATGCACCTTGTTGACATTAGTGATATCATCTAGTCATTTAACGTTTTATCATTCGGGGGTCTTACATTCACCCCCCCCCCTTAGAGAACAACGTCCTCATTGTGGGCCCTATATATCAACCTAGGCAGTGCACCACACATAAGGCTGGGTACCACCTCTGATACAAAAAGTAACAACTTGGCTCCGCCCACCTGTTTCCCCGCAGACACGTGGTCCCCACCTTGGGGCCCACCCACGTGCCCGAACGGGTCATCTGACGATTGATTGCACCCATAGTCCAACACATGTCCTTTCCATTGTGCTTTTTCCTCACTCGCACACACCTTGGGAAACAATCTAGAAGGTCGCCCATCCTGATCACTACTCTAGGTCAAGCACGCTTAACTATGTAATTCTAACCAGGTAGGCTCCCGAAATGGAAGGTACACCTTGTTGACATGAGTCATATCATTTAGTCATTTAAGCCTTTATCATTCGAGGGTGTTACAATTGTATTCTCAAAGAGTCATGATTTTACACACCTCACATGATACAAAACTAAAAGAGAGATGAAAGAATTCCTTCCTTGAAAAATAAACAATCATCAACTCCTCCTTGTGCCAAATAATCGCGTGTGGGCGGGAAAATTGAAGGACCCAAAGGGAAAACTCAACTGACACCTACAACACAGATGAAACTCCTCAGGGAAGAAAAATTTTAAACATACTTAGAGAAAACATAGGTGTTCTAGGACGAGTGAATCTTGACATTAGAAAAATCTGAATCCTATATCAACAGAAGGGAACATTTTTTAAGGCCATTAAAAATCAGATCGTGGTCAAGACCATGAGGCTTGAATGTTTGAAAGTATTCAACGTGTCATGATATTAATGATATAATGAATATCATTTGAAAATAAATCTGGTATTGTCAAAAATGGTTCTAAATATGATTTAAATCAAATAAAACCTAAGAGTGGGAAAACTGGATAAATTAGAAAATGTTAGAATTGAATCACTGATAGGTGAGTCACTAGAACGACTCAAAGACATGAATCACTAACACGAGTTGTGGACACGAGTTGATGACATGAGTCACTGATAAAAGTCACCAATAATCAGTCACCAACACAACACACTTACATCCAGTCACTGATGTGACCCACCTATAGAGAGTCACTGACATGACCCATTAACACCCAAATCACCAACGCTTGACCTACTGGCACCCTCCATACTAATCTTGAGTCACCGACGCAACCTACCAACAAGATTCCCCAATGCGAATTACGATGATGAGTCACTGACATGACCTACAAACACAATTCACATATGTGACCTATTGACACTGAATCATAAACGCAACCTACCAAAACTGAGTCCCTGATGCGAGTCACCAATGAAAAATCTGTAAATTTGAAAAATTATTGAAATGAACTACCTTCCCACCCAGAAAAACCCAAACACAATATTTTACCAATGTAATGGAATGGGGATTTCCATTCCATTACAAATTTATTATTAGTTACACTAAATATAAAAGTTTGTTATAGAATGAAGTGGTATAACATTATTACACCATATTTTCTTTTAATAAGTCACTCAATTTTGGTGATATTACTTTCCATCACATGGGTCAACAACCCCAATGTGGTAATAAATAATAAACGACATTTCTAGTTTTATTAACCTATTAATGGGAAATATACCTATGTTGAATACAAGTGTTTCTATGGTTATGATTCATTTCAATATTCAGTGGATTTCAATAATGACATGAACTTAATTAGATCATGATTTTGATTTATAAAATACAATTGTTATTAAATTTTATAGACTATTACCTAGTAATCATGATAATTTTTCCTAGATAATTTTCTATATGAATATTTTTATATACATTTATTTATCAAGGATCTTACTTTAGATTCTCTAATTCATATTGTATCTTTCTAGACTCCAAAAACCCGGTGTGGGTAGTGACACTAAATTATTAGTACAAAATTAAAAAAAAATTATAGGATCTAATATCATATTAATTTTATAAGACAATATTAATAAATAAATTATATAGTTAATCATATAACACATTATGAGAATTTTGTGCGCACATTATTATACCTTCAAACATGTTGTTGAAAATTTAAAATAGTCATCCATTATGTTTCATAGTGAATGGAAAATAAATAATGTTGATCTTGGATTCATAGTATGGTGTATCATATAAAATAAGATGAGATAACATAAATATAAAATAAGTGATATGGAAAGCTTAAATTAACAACATGATTCTATATTCAACTAAAGTATAAGTAATTCTATATCCATGGTGATAAATTAAAACATTTATAACAATAATAATTAATCTAATTATGATAAAAGTTAAAAAATTTAAGTCAAAATACTCTTTTTGGGCCTTTTACCAGGATATTAAACCTATTATTGGAAGATTTATACACAAAAACCCAACCAGTTTTGTCTCATGTGACAATGCTCCAAGGGGACACATAAATTTTCCCCACCCATTACTGGATTATTTTTCATTTTTTCGCCAAGTGTCATCAATTTTTTCATACAACCCCCTATGGTTCCTATTGATGAATTACACATTTATATCCAAATAAAGATAAATTTAGAGGTAAAATACATCCCATTAAATATAATAATATGGATGTTAATGAAAATATACCATAATAAACCACTAAGCCTGAGTTTATTATCAATGTTTTATTTGAAAGCCATATAAATAAAATAATGTCGTGATAGAACATAAAGTGTGTGTCGTTATCTAACCAATTATAGTAATTGGGTTCAATAGTCTACATTAGTTGGGGAACAATGAAATATTATAAAAAATCCATCATCATGGTTAATTTAAATCATGTGAATAATCTAGATCACATCCACAAGAGTGTCTTTTCAGGTGTACAGTGTTAGTCCAAATCATCATGAATTAATGTGAGGATCGAGTTAATTCTTATCAAACACTTTTTGGGGTGATTAAACATAGTTGAATTGATTCCATAGCTACATTCACATTATAGTATCTTGATAGGGATGTATTTTCAATAAAACGTACATATAATATTACATTAAAAAAAGACCAGATGGGTTTTCATGATAGATAAGGTAACACTAAAAACACAAATATAAGAGAGGTATAAGATTATATTATTGGAAAAAACATAATATTCCTGAGTAATATTTTAAATATTCCTCCATGTATATTTATTTTGGATAGAAAGTAATATGTTTTTCTATTGTAACATGAGTCCCAAATAATTAGAATTGATAAAAAATGCTTGGTGATTTATATGAAATTTAACAATAATTTTTTGAAATATAGGGATAAAAACTGATACAAAAATACCATTAATAAATTAAATTCATGAGACAAAGTCTAAAAATTAAAATATATGCACTACCTATGATATATTTGGTTCATAATATTAAATATGCATCAAAGAATAAAAATTGAGCAGGAAAACCCTTGAACTCTTTACCATTCATCCTTGGTCATAGAATAGTGTCATGTAATAAATAAAACTATCTAAATAAGTAAATATATAAACACAATCCTATCAATATTCATCAATTATCTTCTACAATCATCATTCTTTTCTTGAATTCTTTATACTTCCCACATCGATATTTATCATTTTGATCGATTTTACTAGTTTCATAATTGTGGCGTTCATACTAATTTTTTTCAAATTATGATATTTATAGTAAATTAATTATTGTAATAGATAAAATATATAATTATTTATGATGGTTAAATGTCCATTAATTAGTATTATCAACTTTATCCAGGAAGATGAATTAGTTAAGTAGCATGATTCAATGATTTTTTAGGAATTGAGTGTCTCTTTAATTGATGAATTAGTCGTTTACATGGTATCTCAATGATGGAAAAAATATATATTTACAAATTTATAAAATATTATAACAAGGAATAAATTTTTAAACTCATCCATGAAATAAAATAATAGTATTATTCATGTCGGTGGTATGAATGAAATTAACATGAAGATACTCTAATTTAATGAATCATTATGATGTAGCTTTGTTTTAATATATTAAAAAAATACATAATGATATTATATATTTCCTTATAGTGTGATTCCTTATATTTATATATATGTATATTATTAATTATTGGATATGAAAATATTTAACGATTTGAGTAAATCATTTTTTTTCTTATCAATCTTATATTAAAATTTTAAATTAATGATAATATCATTATTATGTTCTATAATTAACAATACTATATCACTAAATTTATTATTATAATATAATCATCATTTAATACCATCCTTATATCCATCATTTTAAAGTGATTAAGGAAAAAAAACTCACTACTTCATTGATGTGGTAGTCCGAAAAACGTATGAAAAATATAATTTTTCTTAAGGGATGAGGTATATAAATAATTAATGATTATATTATTAATATAATAATATTAATGTATATATGATTTATTATAAAAACTATACTATTTTTGAAATTATAATAATTAATGAATTTAATTATTAAGAAAACTAATAAGTTGATAATACTTATGGTTGGATCATGAATTTTCATTAGAATTTTCATTGAAAATGATGTTATTATAGTAATTACATTTCTCAATAAGATTATTATAATGGGGGAAGATTATATTAATAAGAAAATATGAGATATTAGGGGAGAAATTAGAATGATAGTGATCCTTTATTTGGTGAGAATGATTACCTTTCATAAGTAGATACAATGATATTTTTTGAAATACCCACTTTATATCAAATTTCTAATTTCAATAATGAATAGGGGCTAAAAAATTATAACAAGAGACTAAAAATATTATTTTGGTTGATCCAAATATTAATAATAAATTTGGGATTTTTTTGCATGTTTTGGAGTCCTAACCTTCAAAAGGACCTTCTACCATTATTATTTTTTACTAGGGTAACTAATTTTCATTATAGTAATTAATTTCAATGATAATAATTTACATTGAAAAAATTAAATAATATGAAAAATATTATTAAAATTATGAAAAAAATTATCAAATAAAATTTTGATATGTATAAATATTTAATTTTAAAATATAATCATTAAAATGCAAAAAAAAATATTTAATGAAATAATTTTTTTTTAATTTTTAAATTTATGTATATTATAAAATTATATTGGATACTAATTATCATGAAATAAATTGAATTATTATAAAAAAGAATAATGCTTCATGACCCACTCCTAATGATTCTCATCCTAAGGTGGAAATGATAGAAGAGAGATAATGACTCCCGAGTCCCATATCCAGTAGGCCCTAGTATGGAGACTAGCGAAAAGTGTACTAAGATCTAACAATATTGGAGGAATTACCCTATGTAATAAAATAATTTAGAGAGATATGATTGTTCATCCAATAAATACCAAGACACATAAACACACACACAGACATAAGAATTCCAGTACCATCCCACATGCATGTTTAAAAAAATAACTTCTACTAAACAAGAGTCTCTAATGTATATACCAAAAACAATGCTATGTAGTGAGATGACAACTATCCCAATATCTGAGCTAGTAATTATCATATTGGTCCACGTAGTCCTCCTAGGAACCTAAATGAATATTTATATATATAGGATGAGAATACAAGTATAACCAATAGGGAAAAACAATATATCTCATGCAAAAGTGGGAGAAGAATACTAATGAACCTATGTGAAAACAATAGAAACCAACAACACCACACAAGGAATACTAGCCATTCCATCCTCACAAAGTCACTCTTACTAAATAAAACAAGTAAATTAAAGTAACATAATAAGAAAATCTATGTTTGGGTACGCTTCACCACTCCCCACTAGACAAATGTTCATACCCCAATGTAAATTTTTTTGGTGGTCTCACACTCTTCAACAATCCCCATGTCATAACCCATCTACACACACCCGGGCCTCAATGTGAGTCCCATAACCTAGGAAAAAGAATCTCACCAAATACATATTGAAGAAAAATATGCCAAAACCACACCACATCCCACCCAGAAACACCTAGTTCATAACCATACCTCATCCAGAAGACAAATGGGAATTAACACCACATCTCATCCAATAGAAACCTAAGAAATCAAACCACAACCATAGAAACATGGTCCTCACAACCGCACCAGAAACCTGTCTAATGAGTCTTGGGATACCAATGTCTGGATGACAGAGAATGTAAAAGATAATAACCATCTACCCACCCCTGGAGATGTAGGGAATGACACCCTCCCCCATGACGATGGGGGTGTTCCGTACATAGTGGTCGACTAGGGTGGGGTGTGTATATAAATCACATGGAAGTACTAGTATATATATATGTATCAAACATTAAATCCAACCTATGTATTTTTACCAACAAACAACCATCCCACAAATCCTTCTTTTCTATTACATCTAAATGCTAACCATAAAACCATCCACAAATCCAGTCCACATCCCAACTAATTAATTTAACCATTTTGTAATTCCTTAGTAAACAATTCATTTTTCCCTTATATCACCACTTTGAAAACATAAAATCATTAATGGAAATAAGTGATAGTTTTTAGAAATTGAAGAGTCGCAAATCTCATCACATAACAAGTCACATTACAAAATTCAAATAGAGGAAGAAGAGGAGAAATTGTGGTACAACTATCCCACTTCATAACATAACAAAATTGATCCTAAGACATTGAGTAAATCATTGGGAATTCTAATCTTGAAGAATCTCTGTGTGAGTTACCCATACCAACAACATCCATCATTATTATTCAACATCACTCTACCCAATTCATTATCTAATCCATAATGAACCCCCAAATCTCTAAAGCAGAAAACACAACTCAACATAACCACACTCATCACCACACTGCATAACACTTCCCAACCATTCTACAATCAATCAATATCTAAACTTTAGATTCTATTACACAACCCATGTTACCCCACATCACACAATCTATCCCTCAACCCTATTATAGCCCAAGTCATAAAAAACTAACACACTACACACCACCGTACAGACCAAGGCAAATCATTCTCAGTTTTTGGCAGCATTCCTCTTTCAATTCACTCTTGTTAATTCATGGGTTGTCATAATGATTGGTTTATTCAAGGTTTTTCGTTTCTTATCCATGTATATGTGGGTTATAACATTAATATTCAACTAAGAACAAGCATTATTAATTCCATAGATCATCTCTTGAAAAAAAATACCATTAATGGACATGATTTTTAGTTGGATATTATCCCATACATTAAAATATCAACAACAATAATAAAATAGATGCAAGTGTCGCTTTTTCCATGTCCTTGAAAATTGATCTTATACAGATTCAATTATATTTATTAATTTTTTACTATGAAATATTTTTAGTGTAAAACATTGTACACCCACTCTACATGATATACAAATTAAGAGTGAATAGGGGATTCATAGCATGAACAACAATCAATCGTCAATTCTTAGTTGCACCCAATATAGTGGGTGCACATGCAGTAGGAAAAAGACTCCAGGGAATCATGATTAGAAGTCCACATCAAAAACCATAATTTCACATGAAATATAGGTTATAGGGAAACTCTGTATAAAGGGTAAAGGGTAGCGTACATGGAATAATGGGTATCAACTTAAAGAAGTCGAGATCATATATCAACACAATAATTGATTTCAAAAGCCATTAAAGTCAGATCACGATCAAGGCCATGCATTTTGACTATCTAAAACGCTCACAATAGTTAAGAAATTTTATAATATATTTTATATCAATTTAAATGGATTTAAAATTACTTAAATATGGTTTTCAACACATTTTATGTCAAATAAAATAGTAATGGGGTGAAACTGGAAAAATTAGGTAAAACTAGAAATTTGAAAAACTTTGGAAATGAGTCACCTTTGGGTGATTCACCATCTTAAGTCACTAGTGAGAGAGTTACTAGTGGAAGACTCACCATTATATGATCTAATAATGTATGAATCACCATCTCGAATCACTCGTGGATGATCTATCGGTGGATGAGTAACCATTTTGAGACTCACTGGCCCAAGCCACACGTGGATGTTTCACCATTATGTGAGATACAGGTGGATGAGTCCCCATTGGGAAAATCATTGTTGGATGAATCATATTTGGAAGAGTAAATTTTTCAGGTCCCTTTTAGAGACCTACCGTTGTGAGTCATCGGTGTCTGTTATGGTTCTGAATCCCTAGTCTAGACTCACCAGTGAGACCAACCATCACCGACTACAGGTAAACTACTCACTGTCATAAAAGCTACAATTAAAATAATGGTCTTTAAAACTATTTAAATGAGTCCCTATTGCCTCTTAGAGCACCTCACCCATGAGATATTCACAATGTAATGGACCAGATATTTCATCTCCATTACATTAGATACCTTTCAAACTAATATCACCCATGCGAATTCAAAACCAATTTCGAATGAAAGAGGGGTCTGAAAAAACACACCTTAATATAAATCTAAAGGATCCTATTGTACTTGAAACACCACTATAATTTAGACACCCAAGGTCGAATGATAACCACAATATTTTGTTTGAATGAATGATTGAAACCTCAAAATCCAAGAATACCTCTTATGACATCGGCTAACCCCACTATCCACTAGTCACATTGCACAAGCACAACAACCTAACTATCCAAACAAACAAATCAGGTAATTCCTTCCTCCATGTCAAGATACTATATGTTTTAGGGTGGAACTGACATTCTTCATGGGTTTAATCTCATCTCAATTAAGGAATCCCAATTAGGGTTCTAGTCCTCGACTCTTCGAATGTTAGGACATTATCACACAACACAGAATAATGAAAAGACTCATCTCAAAACAAACAAGGCTCAAACATTAAATCACAAGGAAAAATAGAATAGATGAAAACTAAGAATAGCTCAGAGTAATAGGTATGCATCAGCATTTCTTGCTCCCAAATACTCTCCTCTAGACCACCATGCCTCTACAAAAAACTAACCAAAGGAATGGTTTGTCCATATATCACCTTCTCATAATGATGCTGGATATCTATCGGCCACTCCACGAATGTCACGTCATCTTTAAAATCCAACTCTCCCCATTCAATGACATGAGATACATCGTGATGATACCAAAGCATCATATAAAGGTAAATTTTGACATTGATCCACTCTGACTATAGTGGAAATGAAAACAAGAATTCCACCATACCAACATTCTCTAATACGTTGATGGTTTTTATGAATCCGAGAGAATGATTACTCCCCTTTCCAAACATATGCTACCCATATCGAGGAAAAATTTTCATGAACATGTTGTCCATAACCTCTATCTCCAAGGGCATCCTTCGAATATCGATATATGAAGTTTTTCGGTGCTTTCCTACTTTCATCCAATTACAAATCAGATGATCATTCTTTGTTGTTATCTTCTCTACCTCGAGACCAAGAGAAGTTGTCTTCGCAACCTCTTTCCAACACAATGTCAAATGACATTTTCTTATATAATAGGCTTTGAATAGATCCATGCTAATGGAAGAGTTATATCTATTACTGTAATAGAACTTCACCATCAGAAAGTGTCACACTAAAGATCCACTAATGTCCATGATGCAATCCCACAACATTTCCTCCAATTTCTAAATGGTATACTCTATCTACCCATGTCTCTGAGGTTGGAAAGTAGTGTCAATAAATAACTGAGCTCTAAAAGCATGCTGTAATACTTTACAGACTCATGAGGTAAAATGTTAATCCTGATCCAAAACAATAGATCTCAGATCTTCATGAATCCGCACCACTTCATCCAAATACTTTATTTTTATGGAATCCATTATGCCCGACTACATGATCGCTAAGAAGAGAGATGATTTCATTAACTGATCCATTACTACCTAAATTACATCACAGCCCCCCTAATCCCAAGGACAACATGTGATGAAATCCATCGAGATGTCATCCTAATTTCACTCGAGGACATCTAATGGCTACCATAATCCACGAGGAACATGGTGCTCAACTGCCATCCACTAGAACTCCATGAAATTCACCACAAACTCTACTAATTTCTGTTTCATTTCGGGCCAACAAAAACACTATCTCATTCCATATTACATTTTGGAAACTCTAAAGTTTACTACTAAATGTGAGCTTTGAAACTCATATTGAAGTAACTCACGCATTGAAACTTGAACAAATATCCTTTCATGGAACATTCATATGATTCTATCTATCCTTCAACCATCCAACCATAGCATCAACATGGTTAATGTGATCACACCTCACTTCTACCTCTAAGTCCCCCCACTGAGACTCCTCCAGCTACCACATTAGAGGAGACTAAACTTTCATATAAAATAGGAATCCTCTTCCACCGTCCATTTATACATCTAATTTCTTGGAGAAAAACTCATTCATCACCTTCCTAACATCTTAAGATTCTTGAACAACCTTCTTCTATGATTTACTACTCAAAGCATCGGCCACAATAGTCCCCTTCCATAAGGTGTAGGATATCTCAAAATCATAGTATAGAAGAAACACCATCCACCTCTGATGTCGCATGTTCATATCTAACTAGGATAAGATATAATTAAATTTGTTGTTATCCATGATGAACATACAATTCCCCCAAATGAGGTAATGTCTCTTGAACATCATCACAAAAACAACCACTATTAGGTCTACATCATGGGTGGAATAGTTACATTTGTGGGTATGTTACTGCATAAACCCATAAGACATAACTCCCTACTTATTCATCATCACACATCCCAATCATAGTCGGGAATCATACCAAATCACCTCGAATATCACCCCATCCACTAGAAACTAGAGCACTAAACAAGTTTCCCTTCAGATAGTAGAACACTTCCTAGCGATGCTCGCTCCACAGAAAATCCTAGTCCTTTCTAGTCAAAAATATCAACAAAGATTCCACTTGAGATAAATAGGGTACAAATCTCCAGTAATATCCTCCCAGAATAAGAGAAATTAAAACACCTTCCCCATTATTGGGTGACACCCAATGAACAACTTCCTCGACCTTTGACGAGTCCATTGCTACAACTTGTTGTGACACCCCATGTCCAAAGAAATATACCATTCATGTCTATGACATTCATTTGAACAAATTCCCATAGACTTGTTGGTGTTGAATAACCTCAAAGATATTCCTGAGATTCTCGGTATTCTCCTCCTTTGACTTCGAGTATGTTAGGATATCATCGATGAATACGAAAATGAACCAATATAGGAACTCACAAAAAATGGATTTCATGAGCCCCATGAACATGATAGATGTGTTAGAAACACTAGGAGACATATCCATGAACATGAAGTTTCCATACCTACAATTGAAAGTAGTTTTTGGGATAACACCCACATTTACACTCAGTTGGTGATATCCAAACTGTAGATCAATCATAGATAGCCAAATTGCTAACCACATTTGATAAAAAAGGCCATCTATCTTCATGAGAGGGTAATTTTTATTGATCGTTACCCGATTCAACCACTGGTAGTGTATAAAAAACCACATAACACCGTATGTTTTCTTCTTAAACAAGACTATTCTATCCCACGACGACACATTGGGCCTGAAAACCCCTTCTTCATCGTGTCATCAATATGAATCCTCATCTACCGTAGTTCGGATGGTTTAATCTTATATGGATCCTTTGATATCAGAAAATCATCAAAATATAAGTATATCCCTAACACAAAATCATGTTGATGGGGTAGCATCACAAACTAATTGTAGAATACATCAATGAACTCACCAAAAACATGGGTAACCTCAATCATACAAGAATCTAATGATTCAACTAGTATATCAGCCAAAAAAGGAAGAAATATACTTTACACAAAAACTAGAGGTGTGTAACTGACCATGCCCATCACATATTCCCCTCTATTAATTATTTACTCCTTGCACATTCCGAGGTATATGTCCCTAATGAACACCATGCGTTCGGAATCAACCAGCTCTATCTCCCCTAGGTGCAGCGTGAACATGTTGTCCCTACTGCAGGATCTTCCCTTCCAGTAACTTCAACTGAGGTGGGTGATGGGCCATACCACATTCACCATATATAGGTCGAACGACCATCAAGAAATTACATTGAAGATTCCCATGGGCCCCATATTAAAAAACCTCAGTCCAAAGTCCATGGGAAAAACACGAGGACCTAAAGTCCAAAACGAGAACAATTGTTGTTGACTCCCTTGTAGATGAAACTTAGATGGACCCAAATCCTGAGACCAACTTCTATTATCCATACCCTTAGTATAACTCCACTAGCTCCCCTATTATAGTAGAACTCTTTCTAATTTAATCCAGTCAACTACTTCCACCTTCTTAAGGACCTCCAGGTACATCAGAAAGGGGGAGGGAGTAATCGCCTACTAGATAGAAGGAAAAGGTGCCTCCTCTAGATGCCTCGCAAGTGATTATTCATTCATAAAGATATCCTGAGAAAAAAGATGGAGATCCTTGAACATGATATCCCACTCCCATACTGACATACTCACTGGTAGGAGGGAGAGTAACTCTTGCCTCTTCTTAGCCTTTATGGTCAATGAAGGGAATTATTCTCAGAACACCTTCTTAATACTGAACCATAGAACGCTAGGATCATTCCTCTCCCGTAGGTACAAAATACACCAATGACACTCAACTCCCCACATTTGTCTCACTTCTAAAGGATCCCAATACTCTGTTAGATCCTGGATCAAACTAATGGTGATCATGAGCTCTTTGAAACAACTCCCCATCTCCATGTCCAAAAAATTTCCCTTGTACTTTCCCAGAGACTACCTATAGAAATCACGTAGAATCTTCTTTCACTGATAATAGTCTTCTACTAGATCAACCACCCGCCAATCGACAGCGTCACCCTGTTGATCCTCCACATCATGACCAACACATGGATGATGGCCTGTTTCCATGTCTAAAAAAGGTAAAAAATAACTCTTAAACCCAAGTAGTATTGAATTTTGTTAAGTATTCATTTGGACTCATTATTTATTTAAATTCCCTAAAATTCCCAATTCCAACGATAAAACAAGTCACTATGATTCATGAACAATTACTTGATTCTATACCCTACAAATAGTGTAGCCTCACTTGGTTATGCATTAGACTCAAAGTATTTTCATCGAATCATCAGTTTCCCTAAAATCTTATGTCCTAGTCAGTATTACCTGGATCATGTCATGCACCAAGATCACCTGATTATTTTTCCCTACCAACCCTTGAAATCCTCAATATGACTAACTCCAAACACCATCCTATCTCTCAAACATCCCTCTAATACCATTTTTCATGACTCCCTCCCTACATAGATTCCCCTCTTGTGTTTGAAATAATGGATGAGAGATAATTACCCCCTGATTCCCACCTCCAGTAGACCCTGAGGTGGCGACTAGCACCAACGGTATAAATATTTCACATTATTAGAGGCATTTCCCATTATATAGAAATATAAACATGAGATTAGATGGTTCATCCCAAAACAAATCCAAGACATATATGTTTAAAAGAAATAAAAACCATCCCACATTCTTGCATTATAAATTATTACTTTTATAAAATAATAGTCTCTAATGTAAATACCAAAAACAAGGATTTGCAGTTACATGTCTACTATCACAATACCCTGGCTAGTAATTCACATCATAGTTCACATAGTCCTCCTAGAAACCTGAATGTAGTTTTATATACATAGGGTGAGCATATACGTATACTTAATAGGGAAGAAAAATTCTCTCATGTAGAAGTGGGAGAATCGTATTAATTCCCATGTGAAAAAAAAACAGAAACCAACAGCACCTAATAAGGAATATTTTCCATCCAAACGTCATAATGGTATTCTCACTGTATAATGCAAGTAATGTATGTTTATAAAATAATAAAATCAATTTTTGGGTTCCCCACACCACTTCTCAACAGTTATCTTCTCACACCCTAATGGTAAATTTCATTATTCTTTCACACTATTCCACAAGCCCCATGTCACACCCCATCTGTACACACATGGGCCTTAAAGATAGTCTCACAACCTGGGAAAAATAAGCTCCCCGCATCTCCCCCACAAACACCATGGTGATGACCATACCACATCCCAACCATAGACACATGGGCCACAACTATACCTCATCTAGAAGGAACCTTGGAATGAACATTGTATCTCTTCTCATAAACACTTGGGAAAGAATACTCCACCCGCAGACACCAAGGCCTCACTATTACACCACAACCTACCCAAAGAATATTGAGTTACCACTACCTATAATAGGGAGCATGGAATATCCAAAAACCATCCATCTATCCTCCCACTTGGATATTCGGAAAAAAATATCCCACATGCAAATGGGGGGGTTGGAACCTAGTTTTGAGTATAGTGGGTGAATGTATAAATAAAAAGGAATTTCATGTATATATATGTATCAAATACTCAGCCCAACCTATGGGGTTTTCCAAAAAAACAACTACCCCACAAATTGCCTTTGTTCTAACCTTTAAATGCTTAACCACATAACCATCCAAAATCTTAATTCATAGCTCATCCAATTCATTTAACCCATTATCATTATTTATTAAACAATTCATCTATTTATTCCATCCCCTCTAGGGAATCTACTAGGAATGCATGGAAACATGATATACTTTTTTAGAAGTGGAGGAGTCACAAATCACATAACGCAACAAGTCATACAACAAAAGTAATACAGATGAAGAGGAGGAGGAATGAAGGTATAACTATCCCACTTCATAACATAATAAAACTGATCCTAGGGAACATAATAAAGCTTTGTTCATGCTACTCATGGTGAAAATCTGGGCAAATTACCCATACTGGCCACTTTCATTATCATTCTTCAATGTCATTCCACCCAATCCATCATCTGAACCATAACGAGTCCCCAAATCATAGTTGCAAACAACACAACTCACCACAACCACACTAGGAAGCCCTACTACATAACAATTCCCATCCATTCCAAAATCAATCAATCTCTCAATATGAGATTACATTTTACCACATGTGCCTCCCCACATCACATAGCCAATCCCACCGAACTACTACAACCCAAGTCAGAATAGAACCACACGCAGAACACCACAATAAAGTCCATGTAAAATCATAATCAGTTTTAACAAGGCCTTCCTCATTCAATTTCCTTTGGTATATTCAGTGGTTTTCATAGATACAATGTTATCATGGTCCATCCATTTAATATCCATATATATGTGGTTAGAAGTTTTCGTATTCATCTAAGACCAAGACTAATTCATTACATGGATCATAATGTTAAAAACCCACAAATGGCCTTGATTTTCAGTGGGTTTTTATCCCATACTAAACACAATATCAACAAAATTAATAAAATAAAAACATGCATCAATTTTTGACATCCCTAACACATTGATCATAAACTGATTCATTTATTTTTATTAATTTTTAATTCTTCTCACTTCACAAAGGAAAAAATTATTCAAACACCCCTCATGATAAATAAATTATGGGGTGTGATGGAATCCCTACATCGAAGAAAAGATGATCATATGTTTATACTCACACCCAAAATAGGGGTGAAAATAAAGTAGGAAAAATCCTAGAGGGAAACACAATCTGAATACCATAGCACAAAAAATGATCACACAGGGAATAATGGTTCTAGAGATTCTCGATAGCAAGATTAATGGTAAATGTACAAGGAAGAAAGAGTATCATATTTAAAAAGGCCAAATCCAATATTGACAGAAGAAACTATTTCAAATGCCATTAAAATGGGATAATGATCAAGACCAAACATTTTTACTGTAATATCCTCCAAAAAGTTAGGATATCTAACGATATATTTTATATCATTTGAAATGACATAAAAATTACTTATATATGGGTTTAATGTCATTTTATGTCAATTAAAATGTTTACGGGGTGAAATAGGGAAAACCGGAAAAAAAACAAGAAATTTGAAAAACTATGGAAATGAATCACCATTGGCTGATTCAACGTCATGATTAACCATTAGGTGAGTTACCGGTGGTTGAATCACCACTAGATAAGCTAACGTTCAACAAATCACTTTCACAAGTCACTAGGGGATGTGATACTAGTGAATGATTCAATATTGGAAGACTCACTGTTGGATGTCTCACCAATGAACGACTCATCATTGAGAGTCACTAGGGGATGAGATACTAGTGGATGATTCACCATTAGATGAGCTACTGGTGGATGGTTCACCTTTTTATGACCCCATGTTGGATGAATCACCGTTGTATGAGTCACCATCGTGGGTAACTATATGCCACCTACCATTGCATGTCACTAGTGTCAATCATTGTTCAGACTCATTAGTCCAAACTAACTAGTGAGACCGACCATCGTCACCCACTTTTGGAAAACTAATGATCAAAAAAACTACCTTTGGAATAAATGGATTTCAAAAAACATTTTAAATGAATCATTATTTCCTTCAAATATCCTTGTCAAATATGTTTTCAAAAATAAATGGATTGGAGTGGTCTGAGCCACTACATAAAGGATATTAGGGTTATATTTCAAGGAAAAACCGAGTCAACCTTGAAAAATAACTGATCCCCAAGGATGATAAAATTTTTATAATAGAGTAAAATTTAATTTATTTATGGAGATTTTTTATTTGGGTTGTTAGGTAAAAATAATATTTAAAAAAGAGTAATGTAATTCCTAAAGTATTATTTGATCATTTTAATGGTTTTATAAACCATTAGGTTATTACTATATAATGATGATGTGAAAAACTACATTTTTTGTGAGAACTATGTTTATTAACTAAAAAATGAAATTTATATAAAAATATATAAAAATTTTACTAATTTTTTATATATTATTATTTAGAATGATGTTATTTATTCATGTTTAAAATTATAAAACTAATATTTTAAATATAATCATGAATAAATTTTCATTAAAGGAATAATTTCAAGATATTTAATTATATAGTGTTTACATTCTACAATCAAGTGACTACTACAATAGAGGCTTAACTAAAACCCACTTTGACCATCATATGTTATATTATTTAGAAAATTAAATTATTTTTATGATCAATTATGATGTAATTACATCCTACATAGTTTATGGAATTATTTTAATAAGTACAAGAGAATATAAATTAAGGAAACTTATATTTAACAAAATATATTTAATGGTGAAATAAAGTTGTAAATAGAGAAGAAATATCTTGAGTATGTTTTCAAATTTATGTGATCATTTAATCAAATTTAATTTATAACCATTTTGGATTTAGTATATGGTTCAAACATAAACATGATAATCATGATGAGAATAAATTATATATATATAATACCATGTTTTATAATTGAATAAGGTAGTCTACATAAATGTTTGATAACCATAGTATATTTGTTTAATGATAAAAAAGGTAAGTATCCCAGTATTAATAAATGTATTGGGGATGGAATCTTTAGATGAATTAATTCATTATATTGTCAGTAATGAGTAATATTTATTGGTTACATTCTAAAATTAATGATAATTATGTGAAATATCTAGGGATTTTTCACTAATAATTTTTTCTTTAAAGTATTAGATATGTATATTATAAGGTATAAATAACCATGAATATCGATATAATGATCTGGTTATATATTTGGAAAATATTAGTGTACACATTATTGAGCTATTAAAAACACTAAGTATTAATATATTCTAGAGTTTATGTTAATATGTTTTATTTATTATATAAAAAATCATATAAATATAATTACGATCCATAGAATTTATTTATGATTTAATGAAAAAAAATGATATTTTTGGCAATGTTTGTCTAATAATCATAATTATGATACATGTTTATTTGTTCATGGATCTATGAGATAGTGATTAATACATGTTAGGTTATAAAATAGTTTACATTATTATAAGAATACATATTATCACATTGGTTTAATGTATTCAGTATTCAAATTGTGTTGGTAAATGTTTAGGGAGATAATATGATTTTTGTATACAATTACTTTGGTATATGATTGTATGAAAGGGCAATGCTATTTTAAGAATAATAAATAACATGATATAGGCATAGATATTATGTAGATGACATATTAGAGGTCATATTCTAGATGAAGAATATGTTAATAGTACCCTCACCTTCTATCTTCAATGAGTAATAATTAAAATAGAGAGGACACACATTATATATGGAAGGAGAATGTAATGATTTAAAATTATAGTCCTTTTAAAACTTATGTTATGTTTGATAACATGAATTACATGGTACACATAATGTGAATGAACGAAAAAACATATATGATGTTTTTTATTAATCTATAATTAATGTAAAGATTGTAGGAAAGTAAAATATATTACTGTTGGATGATATATAATTCAGAAGAGTTAATTTTTTAATTTGTTTTTTTTTCAATTAATTTTTTTACTCTATATAATTTATTTTCATTTGTAAAACAAATTTAGAAATTCAAAATTTAATGTTTTTAATATATAATTCATATTTTATTACGTACATGAAACATTATATAGTGCATGTTTTTTATCATTTTATGAAAAACTCATCTTTTATTCAAAATATATGATTTTGAAAGAATTATTATTATTTTAATTTTATCATTACATATTTGTATTATATGAAATAATAAAAAATGTTGGTAATAAAATTTTATTTGAAGAATAAAAAATAATAATTTTATAATATTCATTGATATTATAAATTCTATTTCGAACATGTTTTGTACTATATTAAAATAATATATCTATAGAAAATATTATTGCCCATTCCATCTAATTATGTGTTTTGATTGTGAAATTTATGTTTGTATTATATTTAAAGAAAAAATTATTTATTTAAATCAATCAATTTATGTTTTTAAAATTAGTATCAATGATAATATTATCTTCAAGATAAAATCATAAACAGAATAATTTACTATTCCAAAAAAAATCATGTTTCTATTTTTGGGTGTTTTCTAAAATTTTAGATTATAAATACATATAAAATTTATTTAGTAAAATTTTATAAAAAAATTATATCCAACAGTTGAAATTAGGTAAAACGTTCAGTAATAAATTTTTACATTAATATTAATTATTAATTTTAAAAATTAATTACAATGGTATATATAAATTAAAGTAAAAGTTGACAATTTAAAATAAAGAGCCTAAAAACAATCTATATTACCTAAAAATTATTTTTATTGATAATATCAACCCATTGACACATCCTATACAATATTTTAATTTTTAGAGGCATTTTGTTTTTAATAGTTAAATTACACAATTGATAATGTAATGGTTACATCAAAAACTAACATTATCTTCACTTATAAAAACAAAATAGTTCTACCAATTGAGGAATTACATATCCTTAAAAATTATATTTTTAACTATTATAAAATACAACACCTAGAACCCTCTACTACGTACATACTTATTTGTCCACTATTGATTTCTTAAGACATTCTTTTATAATGAGATTTCCAAGAGAAAACTAATGATTCCAAAGAGAGTATTACTTTCACTTACTTTTTTTATTTTACTCTAATCCTTGATAGGTCATTTCTAAAATAATTATAATAATTAAAAATATTCTATTATTATATATAATTTTTAGTGTATTAATTTGAAAATAATAATTCCCTACATTCCATCCACTAATCACAACCAATACCCCAATCATGTGTGTGTTCAAACTACAACCTCCATGAAGTGATGCTGCTCGTTATTCGTCACATAATATAATTATAGTTATAAAGTATGGATTTTATGAAAATAAATTGTTATTTTTTAAAAAATAAAATTCTCTGATAATGATTTTTAAGATACCATTATTCAATCCATTCATTGGGAAATGGGTAGTTAAACATCCGTACGATGAACTACCTCTTCCACAAACAATGAATTTGATTTTTTACCACCAAAAATTATTTATTGTTCTTATATTGGATTTAAATTTGATATGTGATATTGATGAATTTTAAGGATATTTTATGTATCACTATATAATTATTTAAATATATCTTATTTCTCCTTAAATCATTTTAATGTGTTATCATTTAGAATGATTTACCACCTATGTAAATGATGTTATAAAAATTTTGTCCAAAGTTATTATGGAATTTCATATAATGGTAATATCATAAAATAATAATATATTTTTATTTTTATAATTATTATAGAACACATTTTTTATTATATAAAATATTTGTTAATATAATTTATTTGATCATTAAAAACATCAAAAATTGATTCATAATGATTTCCATTGTATCAAGATGTATACATGTTTTCCAACTAATGAAAATGAGGCATACATAATAATTCAAAAAAGGTATTATTATATATTTAATCATACGTTAATTATTAGCATTAAATATGTTAGTGTGAATCGATCCAATTTTCGGGATTCTTTTTATAAAATTAACAACTAAAAGTTCAAACACCAAATGATAATTATAAACCAATGTTGGTTAATATATTTGTTATATGTGGTTATAAAATAATTATAATTATTTTATGTTTATATTAACTAAATTATATATCTTATTAAGTGAATTATCAAGGTAAATATATCATTCTATTTCATTTCCTCTTCCAATGTTCTCCTCTTATATTATTCTTGAATGTTCTTCCATTTTTTTCTATATAGATATTGTTCCCATTACCTATTATAATACATGATTAATGTTTATTTTCATGATTTTATAGGATTGAAAATGGTATATCTCAACAAAATATTATTTTTATTTTAATCATTCAAATTGATTCATATTGATTTTGGTAGGGTGTTCAATGTAGATTAATTTTACACGATATATTTTATCTGAATATCTGTTTTATAGGTTTTCTTACATTATTAAAAATTATAGGTATAGTATTTGGTTAAAAATAAAGATGATATAAAATGTTATTTTCTATAATGGGTTGAAACAATATGTTTTCTTAGGTTTATTAAGGTTATTTTAAGTAACTATATTTCATTGTCATTATGTTTTCTTTAATGGTTAAATACCTCATTTGATTATATATAATTATCAATAGTGTTAGGGAAAGTGTTTTATTATCTATGATAGAATTTTAGTTTTTTACATAATATTATTGTGTACAAAGATATGTTATTATGTATGCATTAACATTAACATGTTTACACTATCTATTATCTAATCCCAATAACATGTATTATATTGAGTTTTGTTTTTCCATATCGTCTTGTAATTGTTAGATTACAATTTATCATTCATAGTTAATTCAATAATCATGGATCAGTGGTTCTTGAGATATTATTTCACTATGACTCATAACCCTAATTTTGAATTCTCTATCATTGAGGGTATTTTCTGGTTGGTAATTCTATTAGGGTAGGTTATTGTTTTTAATAATTAGTTTGGAATATATGGTAAAAGGTCCTCCCATTATCCATGACCTATTTTATAACATCATGGTTTAAGATTCTATCCAATTTTATATTATGTTATGTTCTATTGTATTCTTCATTGATCATGACATAACTATTCCCTTAGTTTTAATGATTATAGTGATGGAACATATGGGGGTGAATTAGTAATAACTATCAATTTTATTTTAATAAAATATATTTTTAGAATAGATCAAATAAGAATAAATAAATTCTCAATTCCATATTAAATATCTCCGTTTCTTGTTTGTTATAAAAGATAGATAGTTTGAATAAAATATATTTTTTCAAGATTTTGTCTTGATGTGAGAAAAATTCTCTTTACCGTGATCTACCTTTGGTAGATTCACAAATTTTTTTCTGAATATCTATTCTAGTTATAAAGATTGCTACAAAACTTTTACACATTTTTTAATACATGTATCATCAAATTCATATAATAGATTTACAATGTAATTTTTATTAAATCCATCAATTCTTCTAGTATCTCTTAGTTATTGATAATAGAAAATATCAAATTGGATTTGTAAGATAATACTGAAAAAAATCATATATTATATAACGAATATATCATTTTAATAAAAGATAGTATTTTAGTATTAATATTATCAACATTATTCTCAATGTGTACAGATTTTATTATTTATCATGAGGCCAAACTTTCTTGTGAATTGTTTCCTTCCACAAATAATAAGTACACAGAATCATGATAAACTCATAGATGGTATCTCTTGGACACAAGTAGACATTTTTCTAAGAAATTATATTTTATTGGGAAGCATAAAACTATTCTCGATGTAACACTTCTCTTATGAAAAAATATAACATGTAATTAAATATCATAATAAATACTTTAGTGCATTGCTTCTTCACAAAAGACAATGGTGCAAAACACAATCACAAAAGATTAGAGTTTTGTGAAATATGTCTTATATCATCATGAAAACCCGAAGCATTCATGGAACATCAATATCAATTATGTAATATAGTTTTTATATAGGATCATGATTAATCATATAACTATTTATAACACATAATATCTATTCATAAAGAATATTTTCATGCATCTTTGTTTTACGAAACATGATCCTCACTATCTTAGATGGTATAACCTCACTCATTTTGTGTGCATTATATTTATAAGAGAAGGAATCCATATAAGATATGATAAATTTTTTGATGTCAAGAATTAATATAGGTTATTTTGTTCCACAAATAATTATAGATCTTTATAAAGAACACTTAATCTTTTGGTGATTTTTAAACATTATGTGAGATTTGATCACATTAAAATAAAAAACATGGAATGTTCTTATAGCTTACTACTTATAATAGTCCAACTTTTTAATGATGAAAACACATGATAAATTGATAATATCAGGGAATTCATGAACACATACTTATATATAAAAAAAAACTCAGGATGAACCAATGATGTTGCATCCTCATTAAAAACTTTCTTTCATCCTGCTTGCATCCATGCAATGTGAAACAACAAACATGATTATTTCACACTCACTAATACCATAAAATAATATTTATCACTTGAGGTGTTATCGATTATATATTATGAAAATTATACATGGTAGTGTGTGTGTTAATGGATATTAGACTTCCCATGATGTGTGTATGGAATTTATGATGATTAAATCCATAATCATAACATGATAGTTAACTATATACGATCATGGAAACATTAATTACCATGATTACAAGATTTATATGGCATGAATAATTATGTAAGATCCACATAGAAAACAACCCTCAAATTCATATAAGAAGATGATGTTTTATAGGTGATTATATGGTTTAGATCATCTATATCATATTGTTTTTCTGATGCTTTTATCCATAAAAAGTTGTGCTATAGTGTATATTACCCAATGATCACACATCAAACACTTCAGTGGTTGAGTAACACTTCATAAGTTATATTGTGACACCATAAACTAGATAAAATAAACTAGGTTCCTCCCCTAGAGAGAGAACACCCACATAAATTTGGATGACCGACCCACTCACACCAATCCAAACCAGTATGCCCACTATGCTTGTACCCTGCAGCCAATTACTCCCCTATGTGCCTCTATGCACAGACCTTCAAGTAATTTCGTACCTAAAATTCGGCCTTAGGTAAGAATTTTAAACTACCTCCCACATGTTTGTCTCTGGGGATCACACATGTGTGGTTGAGGAGGTCCTTGGATGGATTTTTTTTTAGAATAATTTTTTGGTAATCCCATTATAAAATATATATAATTATATCTATATAATAGTATTCAAATACATATCGAAATATTATTCAATTAAAATTTAACTATATTTTAGAATGTTTAATTTATTTTTAAATATGTTTTAAATCGTTTGGAATTATTTTTCTTACTTCTACACAAGTAATTAGAATTTATGATTAGTTTAACCTATCATTAAATTAAAATTTTCCAGATTTTGATGAGATTTTGTACATGAGTTATTCAAGATGTAACACCAAACTTCTTTTTTTACTACAATTATTATAAAATCAATAAATAAGAGGCCTATTAGATCCCTCAATTTAGGTTGGCTGCTAACCAATATTGTAACTCCAAATCCTCCCTAATGTGTCATCAAATCAATACATTATTCAAAGATAATTTTCTTGAATCCTTAGAACATGTTATGTTAGTTTTTTTAAATAATTTCATCACACAATGATATGTTGTTTTTGGATAAGTGACTTAGATTAACCTTTCAAATATAACTCACATTTTCCATTAATTTATATTATAACCACTAATTTCATTTCTTAAATAACTCCCCGTAGAGTTATAATAGTTTATATAGCCCTCCTGAAATCAGAATCAAAATTTTTGTGGGTGGATCAAACAGTGGTTTTAATGTTACATATGATGCTAAAAATACATGTTTGAGTATATTCTCTCAAATATATGTTGAGGAATATATTTTTTTAATACATATTCTATTTTATCTTGAGTTATAAATAATTCCAATTTTATTCTCTATTTATCAATTCCTCCACCATGAAATGAAATAGTATATCAGTATTCTTGGATAATGAATATTGAAATGGATTTTTATAATTGCTTATATCACTTTAATTATTAAATTAAATTCTATGATGATTTCCAATTTTCACCTTAATATCTTGTAATTGTTCTTTCATTCAAATATTTTGTGTGATAAAATTTATTTTAGTAATATATTCATCCTCAATAGTACTCGGTGTGAAAAGTTATACTATTTATAGTTCCAACTCAAATTATAAACCTTTATAAGGAAAATTACACATGATATGGGACTTATATCTTCATAATCACCTATCCAATTTGCTTCTGTAAACCATTTCTAATTCATACTATTTCCATTCATTAAAATTATCCATTAATTCATAGTTCAATTTGTGTATTTATGATGGATTTTGGTATCCCTAATATATTAATCCATTATATTACTTTTATATGTAGTATAATGACTCAAAAAAAATATAATATAATTTTAAGTATATTTGAGACAATATTGACTCTCATAATGTCTTATGTATAATCTTTGGTTAATACTATAACCATCTGCATCGTTAGCAAACATTAAACCTAGATGAATGGGTGTACAAACTGTATTTCATTCATCTATATACAATATAATTAACAATTATATATGGTACTTATAATGTGGTAAGAAATTTAAATTTTATATTTTCCTGATTTATAATATCAAGAAGTAGCTCATCGTACCAATCATGGAAATCTCAAATAGCTATTTCATTCAGATTGAATAACCACTAAATAATTTTTCATAATCACCTAAATAAATTTTATAATGATTATATACTATTATAATATGAATGCATCTATTCATTTATTTGATATACAGATTTCAATATAATGTTACTTTAATAATTTTACCAACTTTATAAAAATCAGAAACTTTGAATACCAGAACTATTGGGACTATTTTAGCCCATAAAGAGCATTAATAAATATACATACTATTTTTTAATCATTTTAATGGAAAAATCATCATGTTTATAAATATACACAACATCTTAAATCTAATTATTTAAGAATATGTATTTGACATATATTTGATAAATAATATGTTTCATATAGACTATAATATATAAGAACATTCCAATATATTTCAACACTACTACTATAGTAAAGTTTTCTTCAAAATTATAACCTTATACATGAGTGTGTCCCTTCTATAAACTTATTTCCTTATTTTTAACTACCATTTCCTATTCATTTAGATTTTTTTAAGGATTAATTGGTTCTAATATCATTTTTATCATCGGGTATTGGAATTAGATACCATGTGGAATTATATTCAATTTGAATCAACTCTTTATTAATAACCTCAATCACCTCATTAGGTTAAAATGGATATCTTAAAAAAAATTTAAATCAAGAGATAAGATTTGTATAATATTAAAACCTAAACCTCAGTCTAGTTAGATCTGATGCTCTCTCAATATATCATAGCTTTATTGATATTTTTATAGGTGAAAACTGTTATCAAATGATATTTATGTTTTCAACATATTTTTTTGACCGTCGATAATTTTTATTTTTAGTTTCACAATTTTCATTTTAATAATATTTATAATACGTACTAATATTTCATATAAAGGTTTAATCCTTATGCTATTTTCACTAATTTGGGAGGAATCATCCTATTGATTTCATAATTTTCATCCAAAAAATTTACATCCATATAATGCTCTATGGCTTACTTTTCATTGTTTATTAAATAATAACACTGAGCCTTTATTTCATGTCTCTTATTCCAACATATATATTTATTATAAAAAGAAAAATATCAGAGAATGAAATCTTCCTCATCATTCTAATCAAATCTACCCAGATTTTGCATTGCATATTCATTATATATGAGCTCCCAAATAATATAAAGCATGTAACTATTGGATTCATCTTATAAAAAATTTTATATAAGGTTTTATTTTGATTTCCCCTATGAAATATTGATTTTGAATTTTTACAGCAGTACACACTCCATCCCTCTTAAAGAATATTTATCAACCAAAACTAGCAAGAATAATTCTCCCCATTTCAAAAATACACTTATTAATTATATTAGAAACACTTTTCTATGTAAAAGTGGAGAAATAATGATGTATTATCAAATAATTATATTGATATTATTCAAAACCACCTATACAGTATTCCTTACCTCTCTTAGATCTCATTTGTTTATGTCAAAACCATGATTTACATCAACTTATCTCCTATCCATAATGAACATATCAACTACACATGATATATTCATTCAATAAAAAATATTTCATTATTTTATAATAAATAATAAATAATAAATATATTAAAAAAACTGGTTAAATTTTTAAATTTATATCTGATTACTCCACACAAATCATAGTGAATTAATTCTAGAGGCCATGTTAATTGGTTCCCCACTCTTTTTTGATTACCTTGAACCATTTTTCATTTTTCAATTGTTGTAAAGACCTGAAAATTATCGCATGTAAACTGACTAAGAACACTAACCATCTTATCTTTATAGATCTTTCTCAAATTATTTTGACCATTTTTTCCGTGTATTTTATCCTATAGATTGTTTTATTCACTAGATTTGAGATAAAATAATTTTCCCAAATATCTTATCTGTATAAATTTAAAACATTTATTTATACTATTATAAGAATGTTCATATTGAAATTAAATTCAATAATATATTTATTCTTGTTAAAAGTAACCTCCATATATAAATATCATAATTTTTTACCACCTAATCGGTTATTTTTGATCTCAAAAACAATTAATTTAGTATATATAGACTAAATTATATAGAACCAATTCCATTTAATTTTAATGTTTTCGAATTTCCGAAGGTTACAACTCCTCCATCACATTGCATGATATTATTAGGTTCTTTTTAACAACATTATTATATTAAAAACAATAACAATAAATAATATAGGGTCCACCCATTGATTGGACATTAATGAATCATCCAGAATCCATGATATTTAGATAATATTATTTGTGTAATCTTATCATATTTTCTTTTTTTTTATTGATTTGTATGAATAATAATAAAAAATTTAAAAAAATGACCCTATATGTCAATCCTTCCATATGTTTCCTCAAATCCTTCAAACCTATATTGTTATGACACAAAAGAGGAGTTTATAATATTTACTTATCATTCCATATGTATGTTTTTTCTGCTATATTGGGGTAATCACCTATATTTTGGCCTTTTTATTCATGTGTGTGTTTATTTGGAAAAAATATATAAAATATTTTTGTCAAAAATATCCACATCACTTATAGTTTCCACTAAATTATGATGATCCAAAAAAAACTATTGAGTCTGTCATTGCAATTTATCTGGAGGTATTGAAATAATAACTACTTTATTTTTCATAAGTTTTATGAATTATGGGTTACTGTGGTCTTTATATACCTCCATAAAAGACGTAGAATTATTAAGAGGTATTTTTTCAACCCATTTTTTCATAGAATTAGTCATTAATCCTGTAATAATAAGACATAGAAATTCAATATTTTTAAAATTAATGGGTCAAGAATTTACCTGGTAATTGATAAATAATTTATAGTATTTTTAAGATGATTCAACATTTCCTGAAATATATTTAGCTTGATAAATATTCATCATTACGAGATTTCTCTCCACTTTAAGGTAAGATGAATTAGGATTAATATGTCTTTTTCCTACATATTCATATTCTTCCCTGATGATTTTACAATTCCTTTTTTATCTATCACTTTTACATTGAATTGTTTCATCTTCTTAGTGTAACAATATTACTTATTATGGAACTCATGTTAAGCCTTCTTTAGTCTATAAAATACTTTATTTGATGCATTAACATCCTTTTAGATCCCAATGCTTCTCTCTAGATATACTTTATGTTTTTTCAGTATGTGAATCATATAATAATTATTTAATTTTTCTTATATAATTATTGAAATTTTATATTTACATTCAATATTTTCTAATGTAGTAATGTATTTCATTGAAAATCCAACATATGAATTATCACTTCTAGAAATACTTTTTTATATCTCTTTTCCCAACACTATTCACATTTTTCTTTATAAAATATTTTTTAATTTCAACACATTTGTTATATCTTTTTACATGTTTTCCTTTTGATATACAATCTAATTTTCGCCATCTACTCCATCAGTAGATTCAATAGATATCATTTTTATTTCAAAATATATAGAAAATGACCAATTCAAATATAATTTAAATATTTTCATTGGTATTTTTTTTAACCCAACTCTTGTAGTTGTATGATTTTTTATATAAGGTCCATTATTATCATGTGATTCAAATTAGTTTCATAATCATCATATTAGTGACATTTCCAGACAATCAATTCATATAACATAATTAATAAATTATTACAGGATTTGAAATACATATATTATTTCCCATTATTCTTGATAACTAAAGCTATTATCATATTATAAGAGAATATATTATTGTGAAATTAAACAAGTGATATATCATAGATTACATAAAAAGATGATATATTAATGTCAAATCTTCCAGGAAAATTTCTCATTATTTATTTTCAATATAGTTAAATCATTTAGCATGTCACCAAATCCTCTGATATGGCCATGAATATCATTTACCATTATAAAATAGTAAAAAATAATAATTTGAATTAATTAATACATATTTAAATTTGGACCTCATTATTATTAATTTGTCTCCCTACTTTTTATGTTTCCTTCAAACATAGTCTCTAGTATGTCTAGAATTTCGTTAGGTTCATGTAACCTTGTAAATATGCTTTGAACATTATCTGATAATATAGATAGTATCAAAAAAAATTATTACCCATTAACCTTATGATTTCTATTATAATAAAAATTCTTGACCCTATATTGTGAATTTTATGGATTTCTAATAGTTTTAACATCACATACATACATTCATTGAGATTGACGATATGTAAGCATTCGATTATTGAACACATAAAACAATTATTCAATAAAAAACATACTTCCATAATATAAAAATTATTCTAAATCTTTATAATAGACCTATATATAGTTGAAATATATGGGAATATGGTATGATACAATACATATTGTATGTCCCAGGATAGTTAGGGTTCTATTTAAGGGGGGATAATCAGTAGTACTAATCGCTTTTCTTTTTATAAATTTTTCCATCAAGAAACCCCTTTGACCTATTATTTCTAGATACACCCATTAATCTCTTTTTGTATCATAAGAAGGAAAATAAAACCGTGTATAAAATATTTTATTTTTAAAAGGTTTTTTCTTAATGTATTAACCTTATCCATGTATGATAATCCAAAAAAAATTATTGGATTTTGTTATAATGATAAACTATATTAATGAATATTTCAAAAAAATATAAACACTAAAACATGAACCATTCACATCCAGAAAATGATCTAGGGTTTTATTTAAACTAGAGCCATCATTTCATTATGAAACATAATTCTCATTATGATGAAAAATGTATACATGGATTTGTGTGATTCCCCAACAACTATTTTAATAGGTGTGTGGTTTCCTCAAAAATTAATCCCCTTTATACATGTGAACAATGTTGTGATAGATTAAATTACCTCATGTAAACCTTAATGATTTCATCATTTCCTAGTTCTCTTATACACAAGTATAACATAGAAATTAAGTTAATAAGAACAAATAGAGTTCACTAATCCTTCATGAATGAGTGTTTTATAATTATTCTTAATGAAATCTATGATATTAAAAAAATTATTTCTTGTATCTTCATGAAATGAAATGGGATTCATGAAACTACACGATCCTTCACACGTGAGAATTTATACACTATATGAAGATTCATTATGTGTGTATATATATAGCGTGAAACATCCCTTTTCCAAAATTTAATAAAGATACACTATTTTATTAAAAAAAGTCCTCAATTTATCATCCTTATAAACTACTCTCAATTTTATAAATCTTGTTTTTATTGGAATGAACAAAAATTTCGTCCCCAATACAAATTATATTATGAGCCGCAATATAGCTTCATGTGTTTCTTGTAGACTCATTCCTGGATATTACAATCACTAAATGTTTCAGTAATTTAATAAAATAATGCGGCCTTCCATCACATGACATAAAAATGAATGGAATCCTCACATAGATTCTTAAATATTTTATTCCATTGTGATTAAATGATCATTTCATGTGATAATATCGTCACATGCATGAAATCATGACTCTTTAGTGTAATAAATGATGTTGGGATCAAACATTGGCACTGAATCCTTAATAAAACGTTCTAATTACCTCATATTTCATATATTAAATATGAAATTTCAAGCGTTATCATTTTAGATTTACCAGTGCATTACATTTTGATTTATTATCAGATGAGTTCTAAATTAAACCATATGAAAATCATTCCATGATGTTTGCCTTTTTTTCTCTCAAACATCCCACACTACATGTACTCAGTTTTTAAAGATCATATCCATCCTAAATACTATGTTTTAAACATATTATGATCATGAGAAATAAAATTGGCATGATGGTATGATCAATGTGGCTATAAAAAATAAAAAGATTCATAGATAGAATAACACATCAATTCCTAATGGAAAAAGATGATTCTAGAAGACATCATATGACACAAATAACCCTAATTAGATAATTGTTATTATCTATATATCATTAGAAATATGAGATACAATTTATTGATCCTATTTATCCCACATAAAACACATATGTAGTTTAGGCTCACCAAATAAATTATTACTTAATGATATCAAATCTCCCAATGAAACTAAGGCTACAACAGAAGGAACACCATCTACATATGTAGTGTAGGACAACCCAATCTCCACAACTTATTCCATTTTTATTATCATGTGTGAGATATGTGTAGTTTTACTCACCCTTCCCCCTATATGTGAATACATCCATGTAGGTTCTCACCTCAACGGCCTCCCTGGGTAGTCCTTGTCGACTTCCTCTAACATGGATGAACACTAGGGTCCTAGTGTGGTGGGGGTTTTCCTTGGATGGCCTCTAGATAGCCATATTTATTTCATAAATACTATAAATAAATAATTATAATATTATGTGGATAATTTTATTCCAATCCATTCATAAATATTATTCATGTAATGTGAAAATAATTTTTAGATGGACTTTATTTTATAAAAAATATATTGTTAATAGTGTGCATATATTTATGTTCAATCTTAAAATTTCATTGAAATTTAGGTTCTATTTAACCATTCATCGTATTTATCTTTTCCATATTATCTTGGACCTAAAAAATTAGAGTTCCTAAAACTATAGCCTCACACTTATTGGTTGGTTTTTAAAAAAAACTAAATATGCTCTTGAACCATCTTCTACTTTTTGTTCTTTAATATTTAATATTATGATTCAATATTATTTATCAATTTTCATATATCCTCCAATTAATTTTTTTTATAAAATTAAAATTGATGGTATTGTGAATTTTTAAATTTTAAAATCATAAAAACCATTATTTTAAATATTTTAGATAAATTTAGAATGTTTAATTTTCTATGTAAAATAAAACCATGTAGACTATTAGTGTTCAACTACTGAAAGATTTATGAAACTATAAATAGAAATTTTTTTGTATATATTGCATCATTTGTATTATATTGGTAAATTAATAGTAGATGAATACATTGGTGATACCACATTAACAAATTTATTTTAATTTTGGGAACATTTTAACTACACGATGACCTTGGGTAAGAACAAGATTTATTATGTGTCCTATTCAGGACTATCTGTTCATCGTAGTAGGGTTATTTTTAATACACCATATCCTTTAATTCATTTTTTATCTTTTTGTGTATATATTTTTTGTTTTAAATTTCATACAATAGTTATTAATGATTATTACGATGTTCAATTTAGTTTTGCGTCACATGCCATGTTTGGATTAATTACTGTTCAAATATTTTTACACATTTGGAATGATAATAATATGTATAGATAATTGAAATCCTATTTTAGATATATATCTACTACATGGGTAGTTGGTTTAGAATGGAAAATGAATACTTAGTTATCATTTTTTTAAACTAAACACTATTTCAATCCATTGGGGATTGAGAACACATTTATAACCTTGTTATGAGATGACTCGTGTGATAAGGTATGTTGACTTAGACCATCACATTAAATAATTGCATAAAATAGATTAATTTATTAGGGGAGTAATGATAATTATTAAATTAGATTATATAGGATCAAGGAGTATGTATTATGATGTAATTGATGAAATCTAAAATATGTTAATCCTTGACATTCCATGTTCAAACGGGACATGTGTCCCAGAATTGAGAATTAATTAAAAATATTGATTAATTTTTTTGATGTTTTTATACTTTAAATGAATACGTGAATATTTTATGACTTATTTCTAGAGAAACCAAGATTTATGATTATGATGGGACAAAATAAATGAGTGAATTGTTATTTTTCATAGATTATAAAATTTAATTTTTTTAAATATGTCCTTTAAATAGAAAATTTAATATATATTTTTACATAATATTATTTTTATGTAACATATTATATTTTACCATTAACATAAAAATTTAATGATCTTGAAAATTTTCTAAAAATTACTCATTAACTACGACACTACGATTCTAAATATATTTTACATTTTATGAAAAATATATATTTTATATTAGGTAATTCAATATTTAGATTGAATATGAAATTCATTGTCTTTTAAAATATTTATAACATAACTAAAAGAATTGTTTTTTAGAATATTTGAAAATATGTATATTTATTAATTTATATATTCATTTAGTATTTTTATATTTATATATATTTTTTGTAAAATAATTACATTTTTTCAAAAAGAAATATCTTCACATAAAAACCAATTTAACAATTTAACTACTATATTACTCCATTAATATAAAAATTTTCAATGGTTGCCTTATCTATTATAATGGTCATATTTATTTTTACTATACAATATGTCCCCAAAAACAATTAATGTTGTTCACTTTTTTGTAATGTTTATCCAATTTTATTTAATAAAATTATTTATTTATTTATTATTTAATTGTTTTTTATTAAATTGGAGTTATCCAATACAGTATTTAATAAATATTATAACCCATGTGATTTTTAGATTATTGCCCTATTTTATAATTCATCTTATTCTCCTATAGCTTCAGTTTTAATATTATCTTGTATATTTATCATTTATTTTTAATTTTATATTTTATTAAAATAATATATTTCATTTTTTATAGGGAACATTAGGTATATTTCTATTATATGGTAAATTTATTTAATATATATAATATATATAATGAGTATATATATATGTTAATAATGAAAATTTCTTATTGAAATTATAGGTTGTTACATTCATTCCCAGTTTTTATTATTACCATAACACTTTTTATTACTATACATGGTTGAGAATAAGTAAAGATACATTAATTTTATAAAAATATTTTTCTCCCATATATATTACACATTTCTATGGGTACTCCAAATTACATTAAAACAAACATTTTCCATTTTCGTCCTATGTTATTTATATGATTCATTATCTTTAGTGTTTCATCCTTTTATGAGAGTTCATATTCAATATGTATATTCTCCATATTTAGTACTTATTAAAAATATCAAATATACTTTTCTATGAGAGAAACATATATCACACTTATTTAGAGATTCATATTTGAGATCAAATCAGATGAAATTAATACTGGAAAGACTAATTAATCATAGAGTGTATTAGTTTTTTAATGAAATGAAAAAAATTAAATGCTAAGAACAACATAAAACAAAATAATATATTTTGAATTTTTAAGTATTTTATATGGATTTTATTGATATCACTATGATGTAGACACAATTGCCATTCCTCTAGAGGCAACCATGAATCACAAGAGTCAGTCGATGCTCATATAGTATCTCTTGGAATTTAATTTTTTTGAGAACATTGGTTTAATGATTATAGAAAAATGATATTGATTCAAATATTTTTTCATGTAGTTTCTATGGTATAATCACATACATGGATAATAATATAAGATCCTTTGTATATAGTTAAAATTTGTAAATTTCATGGTTGTGAATCATTTGGTAATATAAATGATATTTTCTATAAAATATTAAATAGAAAAAAATTTTGTAAAAAATGGAACAATAATGTTCATTAAATAATAATTTGTTTGAGACATTTAATCCCCTCAGAGTCATTATATTATTATTACTCTATATGTTCTTGATATCTCAATGTAAGTGATAATAGATTGACAACGGTTTATTTAATAATAATATAATTCCAATGAACAAAAGTAAAACAAATTATATTTCACTATATAGTGATGGATTTATCCATATATTAGGAAATGTTATAAACCACCACTCAATGGGGATTATTTAAGTTCATAATTCCAAAAAAAATCCCATTTACTCAAAAATAGTTATAGAGCTAGTGTACTTTCACCTTTTGTCAAATTATGTACAATGACTAATGAAAAAATATCCAAAAATTCATTTTGGGTATTTAAATATATAATTATTTACTATTTTTTTTCATTGTAAATTTATATTAAATAATGAAAAAACATTATTGATAGTCTATAAATTCAACTATATTATTTTAAAAAAAACTGGGGGAAATCTCAATGTCTCATTAATATTATCCTCATTCACATAACCATAATGTGTAACCCCATGGGCCTTTTTATATTATAAAAAATTTAAATTATGGAATATATAGTTTTATAAATAAATTAACATTGTTACACCAAAAAATAAATGACACTGTTATTTAATTTATTCTTTTAGTAATTCATATGTTTTATGGTAATTTTGGTTATTTTACCCTTGAAATAAGAATTTTTTTAGAGATATTTAGTGGAAAAGGATTAGTCCATGGTTATTGGAAACTATCTTCTAGTACATTAAAAAAAATAATGCATTGGAAGAAACACTATGTGGCCTGTGCTATTAGATGAATGAGAATGCACCATACCTTATCACACCATGTGGCCTCCTCTCTTATAGAACATTATTGATCACATTATTGGAACATGTTATATCTGATAGTATTTTTCATATCTTACAACCTCCATTATATTAAAATAATAACAAATAAATAAATAAATATCTAATGTGAATACCCTATACCCCATAATCTAATTTGACAAATCCCTCCAACTCCCTTTTTTCACTCGACAAAGACCATATGGGGCTTCCCCTCATGTATTCCATAGATTCCCATTGGCACTACTCCCCCTCAATTTATACTCTGATATTTGGTGTGATCTACTCAAGTTAGCCACTCATTTTCTCAATCATCTTATTTCTATACTTCATCCCTATTTTATCCATGAAAATTGGTTTTATCCTCCCATTAATATATTCATTCCATGAAAAAACATTACCCAATTTTTGTAATTTGAATTATTTATTCTTGGTTCTTATGGTTTATGAGTCTCGTTAAATCCAATTTTTTAATGATAGTTGATGAAATTGAGAATTCCTTCAGTATTTTGAAAAAATTATTATGCTCATCAAACTTGGAAAAATATTAATTAGGTATTTTTGTGCATGTGGGTTCTCTAGTATTTTTTGATGTGTATTATACCTACTTGAGGTGTATTTGTGATATATTTATTAAAAGAAATTTACATGTATAAATATTGGTAGAAATATAAATATAAGAATTCTATCTCTACATATTCACTAATGGAGGTTCTAAAATATAAAAAGCATGAAAAGGAACTTATTTATTTTTGAAATAGTTTATATTTGTGTAGTTGTAAAATGAAATTTTTATTCATAAGGGTTATTCCTAGTATCTATCACTTTTTTTCAAATCTTTGGTCTAGTTTTTCTTAGCCATTATCAAAGGTGAAATGTTCTGAGGTAGGGACCCATCCATGACATTACTCTTAAATCTATGATTTCAAAGGGTTTTAATGGTTTGTTCTCATTTTGAATGAAATTTATATGTTATGTAATTGATAGTGATTATTATATATGTATTAATACTTATTTGGTATGTATACCCAATGTTTTTAATTAGTGTTGATTTTGTTCAACCATGTTTTCATTATTTTTATAATTATTTAGAGTTAAAAATGTTCAATTGGTTTTATAAAATACTTATATCATAAAATTTTAAATTACCAATAGAGTTTTTTAAAATAAAACTTTATCATTTTAAATGTCCAATCATGGTTGGTACTTTTAAATTCATTATTTAATGTAAATCCCCTAAAAAATAATTCCCTACAAAATGAATATGTGGCTTCTATGAGTGTTTAATATGTGTAATATAATGTAATCATATAAAAATGATATTTTATAATTGATGCATGAGATGAAAAGGTGATGTTCTAAAGGTGGTGGATCTATAGTGAGAAGGTTGATGTGGTTTGTATAAATAATGTTATACGTATGTATATTAATGATTGATAAAATATCACCTATATTTAAGAATGTCAAAATGGGATACTTGGTATATAGGTAGGTATAATATGACACAAATGATTGTAATTTCCTACCCTACCAAGTAGGATTTAGTACAAAACTAACTAAACAATAATGGTTTGGATTGGTTGGCTCATTGAGGATAATGGACATTCATATCCCTTTTCGATCAATATGAGTATGAAAAACCTCGGTCTCAAAAATCGTTATATTCTTAGTAATTTAAAATGTTATTTTATAAAATTTACTCATATTTTCAATGGTTTAGGATTTTAATTGGTCATATATCTATATTCCCATTCATGGTTAAAATTATAAAAAATAATGTTCCACTTTACTCGTTTTTCTAGTTTATCTATAAAATGGATTCTGTCATTTTCTTTCCATAATAAGGGAAAAATTTTATCACTTTTTATATTTTATATGTAATTTAATTATAAATGCCTCATTCCATGAAACTAGTTTGAAAACATAATGGAATTTAAAATTTATTAAAATAGAATTTTGTAACATTTCTTGGGAAAGTGTTAAAGATCCTACATTAATATGTTTAATTTTAAAAATAGTATTTTTTTTATTAATAGTTAGAGGTAAACTAAAGGGTTTTGTTTATAATTGGATTATAGGATATGAATTTTAATGATAATTATTATTATATCTATCATTTTGTAGTATAAAAATTTCTCCAACCATTTTTCACTCATTGAGAGATTGTGGTTCTGTGGTGGGTGGTGAACGATGAGGTAACATGATTGTATGTATAGATTTAATTACTTTTACATTGTTTATTTTATTCTTGTCATTCATTTTAATATTTATATTTTTAATGGTATAAATAATTAGAAAATAAATTAATTTTGATTCCTGAAAATCGATTCATTTATGGGGTGATCCGGATCACCTCTAAGGTCTTGTTATTAGCCTTACTAGGTGACTGGTACAAGGTTTTCCTAGGTTTGTTGGTGAAAAAAAGGTATCTAAGAAATTAAAAAAATTTATATTGTTTTCTATTACATTGGAAAATGTATTATCAGTATTCAAGTGTTCATTCATGGATAGGTTCTTGATCTCCAAATATTCTGAATGATTCACGAATTTACATAGAGTTACATGATAAATTTTCCTTAAAAATTAGATTTTAGATCCCGAGTATCAATTATATTTATTGTTATTCATTAGGAATTTATGATTAGTATTTTGAATTAGTGGGTTTTTAAGATAAACTCTGAAGGATATAGTTGAATACTATGGGGATTTTGTATGAGGGTTTATAATTTTAATAGATTAGAAAACTTTTTATATACCATATAACTTCCCAATGTTATCTATATCATTCTCACATAATTTATAGACAAGATTCTATACTTTTTATTCAAGAAGTATGTAGTAAAAAATTTATTGTGATTGTGATTTTTTTATTTTTTTATAATGGGTTGATTCAATTAATTCATTCCTTGGGTAGATGATATTTTTACAGTGTTATCCATTTAATTCTATAAAAAAATTATTATAAAAATTTGATTTCTAAAAAATTTTTATTTCTTTGAAAATTTATTATATTTTCTTTTAAAATTTAAACTAAAAATTATTTTTGTATATTTAATGGTGTTATTAAACATGAAATAAGAAATAAACTTGAAACCGACGTTTTTTATAATTAATGGTGGCCCTAAAAACATGTTGGGGTATTTCAAGTGACGTTTTTTGGAATTTATTTTGTTTTTTAGTAAATAATTAGAAATGTAACCTTCTTTTATTTTACCCTTTGCATTCCTTATCAATGTACACATGTGTGTGTGTGTGTGTGAATATGTTTCGATGTTTGTGAGAAGATTTGATTATGTGAAAACATGTATATTTTCATAGGATTCCATTATTGGGTGAATAAATTTATTTTTTAATCATTTTTAAGGTTGTTTCAAAATAGTAATTTAAATTTTTAATGAGTTGGAAATATTCAATATTTTCCTTGAATGTTTTCAGATTTAAATATTTATTTTGTTTAGCTTG
Source organism: Viscum album (assembly GCA_963277665.1). Taxonomy (NCBI): domain Eukaryota; kingdom Viridiplantae; phylum Streptophyta; class Magnoliopsida; order Santalales; family Viscaceae; genus Viscum; species Viscum album. The sequence continues at coordinate 1,217,718,780 of OY728131.1, read as the reverse complement.
GATAATAGTTTCACTGATGTTTTAAAAATATTTTTTTTTCTATTAGTAATGTGGACTTTTTTCTTGTGATGTGTTTTGATTTAGTTCCATGTTTCTTATAGTTATATTAAAAACCCTCTAATATATGAGGATCCGTTAAGGGGATTTACGAGTGTCACTTCCTATGCATATATTCTAATTAAACAAGTCTCACCAAAATTTATGGATTTATCTATTCCATATATATATCCTGGTGGTTCTCAATTAACTATTGATTATATCGAATTCCTTAATATTTTCTCATAGTTTAATCCACGTAGTTTCATTAGGAAATAAAATACATAGAATTCTATGGAGTCTTAACAAGGCATTGAGGATTTATTAGATAGACCTGATAATCAATAAAAAAAATGTTTCTAAAAATATTTTAGTTGAAAATATTTAGGATTTCTAGAATTCCATAATTTTCTAAATGCCTTAATAATTCAAATGAGTCAAAAATCTAAATCCTTTTTCATTCAGCTATTTTATCCAGTTCTGTGAGGGTACTATAGTGTTCTGAAATGTACTATATGAAATAAAGAAACAAAATAGTACTAGAGAATGTTAAGGACGTTTCTGATCTATTTTATTACCTCCCAAATCTCACCTAAGATTAATTCTTTAAGGGATGAATCTTGTATAGGGTACTTGCAACACCCTGATTTATTATGAATTATTTTTTATGAATAAATTTATATTCATTGGTGGCATGTTTCGCACACTACCAAAATTTAATCTTTCATTAAACACATCACCAATATAATATTTTTCTATAATAAACACTTATAATTTCTTTTGATATATGAAAGAAAATGTTTTTATTATATTAGACACAACACTATGCTCCTTCTATAGCTTTCCCTGCCTGGAGGATTGCGTTTTACCAAACAACAATATACTATAAATTTTATTATTTAGTATGGTCGTTATCGCCAAGCCATTGGAATGGTAAGTATTAATATGATCACCAATATTGTTAAAATTTATAGTTTTCATTAGTTTTATAGTTTTTAATTAATGATAATTAATTTAAAAATCATTTAAAGGACAAATAAATGGATTCCAAAAAAGATTATTTTTCTTAAAGACAGGTAAATCTTATTAGGATTTAATAATTTAAAATTATATTTTAATAATTTTATAAAATTTATTTTTAAAAATAAAATTAATTCTTGTAATCATAATATCAAAAATATATTATGGTTGATATCTGGAATATTTCTGATAAGTTTTATTTTTTATGAATAGTAAAAAAATACATAGTATAAATTATAAACAAAGATTTTGTTTAATTATAAATAAATTCGAACAATTTTTTAAAATGTTATAATTTTTAATTAATTAAATAATATATATATATATATATTAATCCAATTTCATTAATTTTAATCATGTTCATATTTATATTTTACTTAAAAACATTATAATATTTTGATCATTTTTTGGCTCAAAAAATAACATTGTGATCTAGTGTGGGAGGTAAATATTAGATTAAATTACTCCATTATTAAGAGTTTAATTTGAAAAAATGTATTCTTTATTTTGAATAAGAATAATTTTTAATGTCAAATGAGACCAATTTATATTTTTACAAAAGTGATTAGTGATAAAAGTCAAATTAATTACATTGATTAAGGTAAAAATAAGATTACTTAGTTGTCAACCATATAATATAAAGTGTAAAACGACCTACCAACATGTCTAAAATCCATTTTAGGTACATATATTTCTCTTTAACACATTATGATATATTTTTATGAGTTATTTAGATAGTATTCTATGAATTTGACTTGTATAATAAGTAATATAATGGAAAGAAAAAAAAGAAACATCCATACCCTTAATATTTATATTTCATTAAAATAGGGAAAAGATTATATTTATGTATTTAATTTTTTTAAATTTAAATTTGAGTTTTGATAATTTAATTTTATCTTAATTTTTTATTAATTAAATAATTAAATTATAATCCTATGAAACAATAATGTAAGAATTTTTTTAGTTTATAATAAAATAATATAAATGATAATAAAATATTAAATGTGAATTAAATTGAAATAATTATTGTGTTCAGTTGGTATTGCTGATTAATATGTCATTTTAAATATTTAAGAACTTAAAAAATTCATATTCCAACACTTTATTCATATTTTAAAATACAAAGTAATTAAATAATGTCCAAGTTTACTTTAATGTTTTTTTATAATAAATGATATTTAATAAAATGATTTACAAATATAAAAATATATATATATATTCTTCAAAAAAAATTAAATTGTTAATAAATATAAAATATTTTACATTCATGGTCCAATTTTACTTTTATAATGAACACAATAACCCCTTAATAGAAAAAAACATTTTTAGCATGGTAAGGGATAAAGTAGTGTTTTCCCCATTATGTGCACTGGTGTTAAAAATAACAACCAGTAGAAATTGGATTTTTATAAAGTAGATATAATATTAAAAATTATAATATATTAATTTTCTAATTTGGATAACACTAATTTAGTCTTACTGAATAAATTATCAAGGATAAACAATCCATATAAAACCAAAAATGTAAAATTAGGGAAACATAGATTTTAAATAATAAAATATAATAAATTACTACCTTTTCTGTGTTGGATGTGTGTATCATAAAAATATATCGTCCCGTATATTAATATTCACTTTTTGTTTCCCATGATGTAAGGGAGACCTCAAAATAGTGAATATTTTTGTGTATTTATAAGAATACCACTCCTCCTCAAGTATAAACGTGCACTCACCCTCCCACTATATACACACATTTATAGCCAATTTTCCATACAATACATATGGAAATTACTTGTACACATCAATAAAAAAATAATATATGCCTTAATGTTTTTAGAAATATGACCTTGGAAGACCTTTATTTCATACCAAATGAGAAAATCAGAAATAGGTAACATTTATCAAGGAACATTTTTATTTTAATTATTACCCAAAACCAATTAATTATTCTTATATAATTATTTCATAAAAAACTAAATATTTTAATAATAATAATATGGTGTTATGATAAGATTATTACCTATAACCACACACAATTTAATTAAATGGGTTATGAAATCATTGTTATTTTGTGTGGCAGACTACCGTCTCAGGAACCTATGTCGTTCATTTTTTCATTACCAAATATCATGATTGGGAATAATGATGTAATTTATATTTATATATTATATATGGGATATTTATTATTTATTTATGAATCTATAATTAATTTATAATGAATACCTTCAATATTCACATTTTGGGTAAATACGATAACGTCTTTCGTGTACATCAGACTTCCCCCTAATGAAGCTATGTGATTCATTCAGACCTCACATGAAATGATTTAAGGATGAAGTTAATATACATATTAGATATATATCAAATAAAATGTATACTATAATTAATATATATATATATATTTTCAATTTCAATCATTAAACATGACTGAAAATGGATACAACATTCAAGAATAAATAAGACCTATTGTCTCCATGAACGAAGTATTTCAATTCTTATCACTTCATTTTGTGGATTAATATAAATACATATATACAGAATATATATGATATTTATATCATGGTTATAATTATAAATATTATGGAATCATGATTAATATAATATGACAAAAAATATATTAATTCATATCATATATGGAAAATAACGTGATTGTTATTCTCAACATAACATTGATGAGTAATTTTTAAAAAAGGTTAAGAAAAGGTAATAAAATATTTATATATAATATTTTATAAATAAATATGGTTATTTAATACATTTATAATAAACATATATTTGTTATATATGTTTTTTAATTTGAATAAAATAATTCAATGCCAATGGTAAAGGATTTATGTCTCACTTTTGGAATTTGTGAGAATGATATATACACCACATATTTCATATATATAGTGTATATACATCCCATTAATTAAAATTAATAAACTATAAAAAAAATTATTTACATATCCATTCTAGGATCTTAATTTATTGTGTTAATAGTTTCAAATTTACAAATATAGAAATGTATTTTTTTCTCAGTATTATTTCTTTAAGACACAAGTAAAATTATGAACCTTTATTCATTCATGATGAGTATATACTGGAGTATTGTCATGTTGTATCATAAATAAAAATATTTTAATTATATTTTATTGTTAATGTAATTTTATTCTTCCTTGGGGATTTTGATTCAATGATACCAATGTTTTAATAGTTTTTTTTAAATCACATCATTTGTCAATATTATTTATTATTATAATTCCATTGATTAAATATTATGATCCATTCCAAATGAATTTTAATTAATATTTTATGATTTTGGTTATTCATGATATCTTCATGTAATGTTATCATTTTACACTCTTTGGTACTTGATATAATTGGGAATTTTTTTAAGAAAATCATAATTTCTTTTTCTCTTCGATCAGAAATTAGTTTTCTCACAAATCCATTTATTAAAAACAATTTCTAGAATAATCAACTATTATCCTATGATTATGAAATGAATGTGTTACCCATTTTATAACCATTTAAAAAATAGTTTTAAAATGAATACTCATGTTTTTTTTTGATCAATTATATTTTAAATTCTACCGATGATATTAAAGGAAACATTGTTTTTACATATATGCCATGAATAAAATTCTCTATGCTCATTCCCAATCCATTCATTTAAAATACCAAAACACGTTTTAATGTCCAAAACTATAATATTTTATTAGTATTTTTTAATGATTCATATCTTATATTAATTTTCATTAAAATGGGTTTTGTAGTGGATTTATATTTAAAAAGTGTTTTAAATGAGTTGAAATTATTTCATTATAAGTTTATATAGATATTATCAATTAAAATTATTTATTAAATTTTTTTTGTTAATTTTTTTAAATAAGTAATAAATATTCATTTATAAATTTTCTTTGTTATTTTCAAATAATTTTTTTTACTGATGATTAATATTTTATAAATGTTTTTTTAAATGATATTTTTCTAAGTAAATATTTTAAAATATATTTTAAAATTAGTTTCCATCTATGATTCTATCCATTTGTGATACCTATTCAATATTGTGGATATTATTGAAGAATTATATTTATATTATTTCTCTTAGTGGTTTATGTTTTAATCATATAATTTTTATGAATAATGTTTCCCTTCCATGGGGTATTCCCTGATAAAATGCTTGTAAGACAAACTTCCTATCAAATGTTATTTAATGATTTAATGATTTTGAAACATATCTCGTTTCCAAAGGTAATGATATGATATAATTTATTTTGATAAAAATTTTATTTCATGGGTTATAGTATGATAAATTATTAAAGTATTGTAGAAGGCATTTGTAAGGCTTCATTATGTAATGGGTGAGACCTATATATCCCTCTAAAGAATTGGGTAATTATTTATATCTCATGATATAGAAAGGAATGGAACATGGCATGAAATTTCATAAATATTACAGGGATGGAATGGTATGTGAACACAGTTCAGTAATAAAGGTTTGTATGTAGAGTAGACCCAGTTTAGAAATAGTAATCATCAATTATAATGGATTCGTTAGTGAGCCTTTCCTAATATGGATATTATTTTCTCTACTTATGTGTATTGAAAAATATTACATGTCTAATGCTTTGGGTATTATATTATTTTATTCTGTTATGAATTTTTTATAATGAACATACAATATTTATTCCATGATACTTGAATATGATTCTTACTATGAAAGGTATGGTTTTTAAATGATATTATTAGGTTCGTGTACCCCTATGTTCATGTCATGATTATGTATCTTTTATGTTTACCCTTTCAGAGCATTTGATAAGAACCTTTCCTTTGTTTTCAATCCTCATGTTATGAATAATTTTTTATGTAGTGTATGTCTATGAAAGTAATAAATGGAAGTAAATTGTCAGAAATATTGATGATCATTCACCAGTTTATAAGATTTTCCATGTTTAAAAAGGCAATAATCAATTACATTCCTAGAGTGTGTACATTTGTAACTTATTGAATATTCATCTAAAAAATTAAATATCTATGTAAGATAATTTTGGTAACCTACAGTTGGTATAAATGAAAATGATTATTTATCTGTTGGATACTCAGATAAGATAACATTAGTGATCTCCCAAGATATATTTCTAAGGATATGTGTAGGTTTGTCACGATATATAAATATTTTTATTACATAAAGTATATAAAAATTTCCTTGAATTTTGGTATATGATAGTTTGAGTGTTTTATATGAAATTAAATCCTTTTCTAGGTAGTAAATATGGATGTGGATCTAAAATAGATATAAAAATGGTTAGAAACCACGAAAGGAACATATTGAGATAGACTCAGTCGTGATCTAGTGCATGAATATGGGCCTTACTGCACACCTAGTATGAAAATCTAAAGGTATGCCTTTTGGAAATTAGAATACTCTTCACAAAACATTATGAAGGAGTTATGAAAATATTACTATGAATTGCCTCACATAAACGTATGGTTTTACAGATTAAAAAAATTAGTATTTTGGATTAAGACACCCAATTAGTGATTATTTAGTATTTTGTGTTTCCATAATATAATTATTGTATCTCACACTATGATTTTTGTTTTTATTTTATGGACGGAAGGAAAATTAATTACGATAATATTCAATATAATTTATAATTTAGTGATTATGAGAAACTAATTTGGATTATAACTATGGAGAAATAAATTATGATTATAAATACTCATCTATTGTGATATATGATTAATAATGTAAACATCAGTGAGACTCCTAAATCATCGAATAAAATAAAGGTGGAATATTTGGAATTTTCTTGTGGTAATGAACATAGTGTAATGAATAATTAACTTCATACATGTCAAGAAGATGAAGAAAAAAATATGAAACAATGATTCAAATGGAAGGGAAGATTTTATCGATGTGGGAAAAGGTTCATGGAGTGACAAATCATTGAGGATTTTAATTTATTATATATGGTGATCATGGATATTACCCAACACAATGCCCGAACCAAATAATTTAACTCTAGACCAAAGAAAGATATTCTCCATTCTAATCATTATAGTGGAAGGATATAAGTATTTATCTATATTGATTAGGGAATTATTAATTCTGAGTTATTTAAGGATTGAAAAGATTATTTTTATCATTATGGATTTGAATGAATATATTGAATCGTATAAATGACTAAGAAATTTTATTTTTTTCCCCAAATATATTTTACTAAATAAACATATTTAAGATAATTATAATTCATAATATAATCCAAATTTTGAGATAATGATGTTTTTTTAAAGAGATTATTGAGGTCAATAATGTATATTAGATATTAATGACTACAATAAAATGGATTATTGATTTCTTAATAAAGCAGTTTATTGTATATTTGACATTGTTTACAATTTTTTTATATTTAAGGAATATATACAATAACATTTTTTTGTTTATGGAATTAAGAAGCGTTAATTTTTCTACAAGGTTATATGATATTTTATCTTATTACAATGTTTCTAGAGAATACATGATGATGTTTCCCACATATTGGGTATATGAAAATCAAGAGAAAATTAGAGAATATAAGGATTAATTTGAAGTTAAAATTTTAAATTCACAGACATTTGTTATAATTTGTTTTGGATTTCAATCTATTGGATGGTTTATAAGCTAAATCATTGATGGAATATTTTATATTGAACATTGGATGAGGATTTTAATATTATTTCATTCCCTTGCCATGTGAATATTTATACATATTCCACAACGTATTATTAAGATATTCTTGTGATTATAACTAAGGATATACAAAATTAATTATCATTCTGTTTTAGGATATTATGATCCAATAGTGCCATAGGAAAATATTACGTTTATTTATTGTATTAATAACAAAGAGGAAATTGATAAATGAACAACCAAGGAATGATTTTGTGCTCATGATATGGAATGAAATAATTTATCTCTATCATATCATGAAAATTACTTAACATTAGTAAATTAATCATGAAACCAATTTTTTATTCTAGAACCTTAAGTTCCAAATAATTAAATTATCCATTAAATCATGATAGATTTTTGGTTTTTTGTTATTGATTATATCTAAACCATATATTTTTTATTATTAGTGATTTCTATCAATATATATAATTATTCAAAATTTTCTTTAATTCTAAAATACATATCTCCCATATATGTTCCCATATATGGAAACCGTATTATGAGTTACATTGAGAAACCATTTTGTATCCTATATTACATTTTAAAGAAAGATTTATTATTCAAATTTATAATAGTTTTTTCTATAGAAAAAATAACAAATGTATTTTAAATTTGATCTCCTATATTAATTTCAGTGGATAAATCCATATCAATAGGTATTGAATGCAACACCCTGAAATTATATTAAATTTTTCCATAAATTAAATTATTTTATGGATTTCATTGCATACTACACAGATTGAATTATACATAAAAAATGATAAATTTGTTCTAAAACAAACATTAAATTTACATTTCATTACACGATACACTAAATTTATTTAAATTATAGAATTTCAAGTTCCATTTATGGTTTGTGTTACATGAAGTAATGGGTTTTATAGAACTACAATATACTATTAAAATTGTTATTTAATATGATAATTCTAGCCCATTTGTTAGAATTGAGTTATGAAATAGGATTAAATAAATTATGAAAATATATATTTATCACATGTTTATTATTTTTCTATAGATTATATATAATACAAGATTCATTTAATATAAAATAGAAATACTATCCAAAAATGAATATTTTATAAAATGTTTGTCAATCATTCATACTGAACATAATTTAAAATTAACATTTAACATGTCTATAAAATTTATAATAATATTTTAACTTCATTTCATAGATAATAATATCAATATTCTATTAAGTTTATTTTTTTGTAATTTTATTATATGTTTCATTTTATGATCAATTGTGAAAATTATTATTTTTCCATTAAACAATACCTATTCATTTTATTTATTTATAGTATTTAAATATATTTAAAAATATATTTAAAGAATTACTATTTTAATTTTATCTCCATCAATTCAATATATTTCATTGAAATCAATTTCATATTTAAATGTTATATAAATATTCTATAATATTCTAATTATTTTACCACTTTAAACGCATGATTTTTCATAACATATGTGAGAATAATTTTAAATAAAACTATAAAATTTATGGTAGTTGAATATGGTAAAATGGATTTCATATTTGGAATAGGATTATTTTATAATTTTATATGTGTCCAACATAACTTTTACCAAAGAAATTAGTGAAAAAAGTTAAAATTAATTATAGGGATTAAGGTAAAAACATTATTACTTTGTGGTAAAACATGGTATATAAGGTATAAGATGACTTATAATCCTTTACAACATCTATTAGATGTAGATATTATGACCCCAAAACCATAGGCTCTATTATTATATATGTGTGGGATCGTATTCCATGAATTGGACCTATACAATAAGTTTAGAAATGAAAAAAGGAAAAAAAGGTATGTTCTTTCCTTTAATATTAACAAATCTTTTAGATAGTGAAAACATCATATTTTAATTGATAAATAATATTTTTAACAACTAATGAGTATTTTTTATCATGAATATTTATTTGTAATTTTTATATATTAAATGATTACATTAAACTTTTATGAAAAGATAATAAGTGAATTATATAGTTAATAATAAAATAAAATAAATGATACTAAAAATATTAAAATTGATGTATTTAGAGTGAATTATTGAATCCTAAAACATTTCAAGATGAATGCAAAAATTTAAATATTTATGAAATAAATATATGTAAATCATGTAATTACATTAATATTAATAAATTCAAATAAAATAAATAATGTAGAAATTAACATTAATGATATTTTATTATAAAATATATTTAATTTAATGATAAAAATTTTAAAAAACCCATATCCTCTTTGATATTATTTTTCAATGTTATTAAATATCAAATATTTTCCATTAATGGATCTATTTATCATTTATAGGGAACACATTAACACCTAATTGGTAAAAACATTGTTAGTGTTGTTAGGGTTGAAGTACTGTTTTTTCAAATTACCTGTGCTTCTATTAAAAATAATTCAACAAACTAGGAATCACTATATTATAAATTACATATAATATTTAGGACTATTTTTATATATTATCAAATAATATCACTTTAATTTACTATTAATTTATAAAATAAATAGGATAAAAATTTACTTACCTTAATAAAAATAGAAATGGTAAATATAGGGAAACATATATGTTAATAAACTAAATTATAAAACTATACTCATATTTTCATGATAGAGGTTTTATCATAAAATTAAACCACAAAATCTATTTTTATTCAATTTTTGAACCACATTTGGTTAGGTATACCTCCCAATAGTGAATATATATGAGCATTTGTTGGAATAAAATTCATCCTCAACATCAAAATGGTTCTCACTATCCTTATCTATTCAGACCATAAAAACCAATTGGTTCAGAAAATACCTTCCAAAATCAATCCTATATTTCCTTATTCTCATCTTATATTCCTTATATGGGGTATCCATCCAACCAATGAAGGCTTTGGTGGAAACCAATATGTGATACCTGAAGAAGATGTTACTTTCATCAAGATACATTTTTGCATTGATTCCTCAACCCCATTTAATTATTTTTTTGTTATTAATATATAATATATATTTATATTAAATATATTGAGTTCTTTATCATATGGTAATTTTATAAAACTTTAGTAACTTCCATCAAATGGTTTATGAAATTATCATTCATGTGTACGACAGACTACCACTTCGTGAACCGATGTTATTTGTTTTTCCATTACCACCTATCATGGTTAGGAATAATAATAGAATTACTATTTATTTATGATACATAAGATATTTATGTTGTACTTATTCTTATTTAAATATTATATAACAGATAAATTCTATTTTTTTATTTTTTTAAAATATGATAAAGTTGTTTGTGTGTACAACAGACTACCACCTCACTAAGCAATGTGATTCGTTCAGGCATTATAAAGAATGTACTAAAAATTTGTTCAATATAAATATTTGATATATATGAAACAAAAAATTATCATAGAATTATAATATATATATCTCAATAATATTTCTTTATTTCAATTGAAAAAAGAAAATGGAAACAAAATTCATGGATATGTAAGACCTACCATCTCCACGAATGAAATATTTCATTTACTTTTAATAAATGTTATTGATTAATAAAAATAAATAAATACTGAATATATATTATATTTATATCATGTTTATAAAAATATTTATTATATTATCTTGAATAAATTGTGATAATAAATGTGTAACAAGTTAAAACATATATGAGAAACAAAGCATTTATTAACTAAAACACAATTTTAACATGGAATTGTTAATAAAAGTGTAATAAAATTTCATTATCAAATAATGTGTTATAGGATATATATGAATATGGTTCTATAAGTGTATTATAATAAACATATATTTATTATACATGATATTTTAATGTCTATGATGGGATTAAATACTTATGGTTTGGGATTTAATTATCCCTTTTTAATTTTGTGAGACAGAATCTATTTTCACCATATTTTTCTTCTATATTGTGTATATACATCCAATGAATGTAAATTATGATTTTTAAATATAAAATTTGTGCTATTGACAGACAAATATTTTCATATCTCTTTTATATGGTTACATTTTCAATGATAATAATGTGATCTGTTAATTTTTTGATGTTTTTAATATCAATTCCATGATGTGGTGGTGTTGTTTGTTTCATACATCATTTCAATTAATTTGGTTCTCATCAAGACACAAGTGTATGTTTTAAAATTGAATCTCAATGTTCATTGTTTGATATACAATGATAGGGTGGCCAGTATAAAAGGATCTCATGGTGATCATGATCTTCAAATCAACTTAACAAGGTAATCCCTTCCTAATAACCGAACTACCTAACCCTGACCATAGTAGTTGGTTATCTAGGACTATGTTTAATATGATTAATTCTTATACAGATCCTATATATTCTATGATGGTTTTATTTAGTTAATTCTATGTTAATTTTGGGTTTTTTTATATTATTTAATTAAATGAGAATCCTCTTTCGAATTCATTTTATGATTCAAATTTTATGGTCTTTCTAGTTGGCTCCTAGATTATTGGAATTATTTTTTAGAGATCTATTATATTATTTTTATAGATTATATAATAAATGGTTGAAGGAAAATGTGTTTATTTTAAATCTTCAAGTGCCATTATCTTTTTGGAAAATGTTTTTTCCCTTGATTCATGTCTAAGTTAATAAAAAAATTGTAATTTCATGGTAGAATAGTGTTAGTGGTTGGGAGAATTTTCACCCCCAACCGGATGTTACTCTATTATTCATTTTTTTCTCATGATTTTGTTTAATTTTCTATTTGGTATTTTTATGGTAATCTTATCTAAGGGAATAAGATTATCTTCGTTATTGTATGCTTATGAGAAAATGTGTTCTATCACCCTAAGAATGTGTAGGCCATGTAGACTCATCAAGTGGAATCAATGGTTTCTATCATAGGTGTGTTGCCTCACCAAGGTGACCATGTGAACTCCTCCATTAATTGGTTGAGGCCACAATATGTTTGGTGTAATGACTAATATATCAAGAAACCAAAAAGTTTGTACTACCAAGGTTAAAAAATAACATAAGAAATATATAATAAATAATAAATAACAATATAATTTCAATACTCTATACTCTTTCCCCATCTGGTTAGATCCCAACCCCCCCCCCCCCCCTTTCACATGATGTATCTCATAGTTTGTTTCCCCTCACATGTGCCACACATTCTCATAGCCTCCTCTCCCCATCAATTGATTATCAAATTTTGGCTGATATCGGATCTATATAGACTATCCTTTTATCCTCTAACCAATTTTAGCCTTTTTATTTTTTATCCACTTATGAAGTATAACTTGTGGATCAACCATAAAATCATTTTTTTATTTTTACAATTGATTCTAGATGCCCAAAGTTTTCGAGGCCTACTAAAGATGGTTTTTTCACCGATATTGATGAAATTGGTTTTTACATAGGTTTTGGTTATGATATATTCTACTCTTCCACATTGGATTATTTATAACTAGTTCTTTAGAAACAATTATGTTTCTTGAATTTTTTTATTATGAAAATGACCTCCTTGATGTGGATTAAAACAACCATTATTCAAGGTTACTTGAATGTGTATGCATAGGAAAGAATATGTATTTATATATAACTACACTCTTTGTACATATTCACTCATTTATATGTGACTACATAAGATGAGAAAAAATTTCACTATATATATGGTGAAAATGTGCTTATATTTATTGGGTTAATTTTCTTTGAAAGAGTTCTTCTTTAAACACCTTTTATCTATGAACTTCAATGAAGTGGTTTTGAGTGTCCATCATAAATAGAGACATGTTTTAAAGAAGGGTCCTCTGTTCCAACCCTTTAATTTGAAATATTTGAATTAGTGGAATTATTAAAAAAAATTAATTTATATATATATAATATTTATGATATGTAATTGGATTTATTTTATGGAATTATATTCCTACATTCTATTATTTTCCCCTATGATATCAATATTGTTTTTGTCATTTCATCATGTTTTCATGATTCTTTTAATTATGTAGAATCCTAAACATTAAATTAGTTATCCAAATGGATTCTACAACAAATTGCTAATTCCCTATGGTGTTATCAAAAATAAATGTGTTAATTTTTAAATGGTGAGTCTCAGTTGGAACTCTGAACTATTTTATACAAATTAAATCCCTTCTCAAGGAATTTAAATCGAAATGAAAATGTGAATTGTGGATGATAAATTTTTGAAATGTGGTGTATTTCCAAAAAGGGACTTTTATCTATGTAGTGTGACTTTAACAAGGGGATGTGAGTATATAGGGTGATGAAAATTGAGATGGTGGATGGGTTCTTTGGTAATGAATTTGATATTTATATAAATATGTGAAAGATTGATAAAAACTCAACTCAAATTCTGTATGTAAAATGGTAATCCAATGTACCTTGAATACCAGTCAAGAAAAATTAACCAAGTAATGATCCACCAAACCACGAAATTTTAAATTAAAACACTAACTAATGTATAATGGTGTGGATTGTTCATAATGATCATAGTAAAAAACTATTGCATACATGGTTAATAACTAAGTGGATTAGGAACATTGGACCGCACTAACCATATATAGATTAAAATTCCCCATGGTTCTTACATTCATGTAATCTATTTTTCTAAGGTTCTATATTTTAAATAAAATTTTTATTATCACACCTATTTTTCTTCCATTTTTAAGTTATATATTCTTACCTTCCTTATTCTGATAATGGGGTGAGTGTGGTTCCATGTTTGGTGGTGATCTGGTTTATTACATGGATGTATGTCAAATTTTTTTCTGTTAATGCATATTTTACTCAAGTTTATCATGTTTATTTATATTTATTTTTTGGATATATCATTTCCAATTGAGTTACTTTTGATGGAATACACTATATTCTAGCTTAATAGGATCAATAATACCTCTCATACCATGATTCATGAAACCACATGTGATTAGTTCAAGGTTAACCCAAATAGGTTTGTGATAGGTCTATATAAAACCATAAATGTAATAAAAGATTCAATAGAGTATATCTTGATATTTATCAACCATTTTTCTCTCTACGTCATTGAACACAAACTGCATAATATGGATCTATGTATAATCAGATAATAATTTTCCCATGAAATTATTTTACATGGGGAATGAAGTATATCAATACCACATAACATACTCATACATCATTTATTATCTCAAAATAGACCTACTAATCTGATTAATACATCCCGTATCATTCATCATTGATGTTAAGCCCCTCAACTTTCGACCACCGAAATTCAATATCACAATATATATTATCTATGTATGTATACACACTTTCCATTGTATCTCTATTAAGGGAACTAGAGTGATACTCGTAATATGACATAATAGAACTGATCTTGTGTAAGCTCCAACCGATAAGAAGATATGTAACATACACAACCACAACTAATTAGCTAGGCCTCATGGGTTTAGTAAGAATGGTATAATAGTTTTAAGGTTATCACACTTGTTTTCTCTAAACAATCGTGTATAGGGATTTGATATGAAAAATTATCCCCTAATATAAATATTATATAGTGAATTAATTTCCATGAGGTATATAATTAGAAATAACTCTATCACCCAGTACCAATTTTATGCATCATTATTATATACTGTATATCAACACTAGAATAGTACTCCCACTAATATTAATGTTTTTATTAAATATTAATACTCCATGTATATCATCAGTCATGGATAACTAGAATTGATATGTTGAGAGGTCATTTATCATTTCAATTCATAATATATATATACATATACCTCCAACATCGATGATAAATAATGTTTATATGAGGATTTTTAAAACATGATAACTTTTATGTACTTGTTCCCTTTTTGGAATACATAAAAAACCATACATTAGTAATTGTATGATCATATAAAATATTTTACACTACCATATTATAGTTATGTTTATTTTAATTTTTATGTTTTATTAAACTCATTACATATCTCTGAAATTATTTCTATATCTTTGTGTAATAACATTATAAAACATTCCCAATTAACACTATTAATTAGAAAAAATGATGATGAATTTTTTTTAATAATGTTTATAATTAAGAATCATATTATTCATATTCAATTAATTGAATAATAAATTATACTCCTTTCCATAAAATATCATATGTTATGATTTAAATAACTTCAATTTTCTAATAAGAATGCATTCAATGTTCATTATCTTTTACAATGTTATAACATTTGAATCAATATTTTTCCTTGAAATCAAGTTGGTAATGAATTTAACTCTTTAATTTACACGATACCAATTTACCTTAAAATCCATATCAAAATGTAGTTGTATCAAATCAAAAAAATAACTAATGGTATATTTTGAAATTTCACCTTACTATCATAGTGTATATACTTATGGGATATTAATTGATATTCAAATTGAATTAATACTTTCATAATATTCTATTTTTTATATTTTAACTTATGTATGTACAAATTATACTTTATATACCCGCCTAAAAGAAATATTCTCTTTGGAATGTATTTCTTGGAAGAAAATTACATTTTTTGATTCTGAAAATAAAATTAATATCATTTGGAGGTAATATTTTTCAAATATATTATTTTATCTATATTAATATATAGAGTTAAATTTGTTTATAGTAGTTTTATAGAATGATATTTTTTTCATTAAAATATACCACTTATATTTTCATGAATCGCATTCCTCATAATTTAACAAACATCACCTATAAAATATTTAACTATTTTAAAACACCATTTATCATTGTCTTCTTCTCAAAAAATTTAATAAATTTGAGGAATCATAAACAATGTGTATCAAAACCATTATTTTATAATATTCATAATAACTTATTTATATTATTACACAAAAAATTATATAATTATAATAGTCCTTTATTTATATTCTTTAGAGATTGATTTATTACTTCAAAATAAAAGTCACCATCACGAGGACAATACATCATAATTTGAACATAAAATAACTACCGCCTTTATAAATTACCATGATTTGAAAACTATTTATACATCTAATATATGTAAAATATAATGATGGTATCATATCCCTTTCAAAAAGAAAATTTTATTTCAATAAAACAGTTCAGAAATAAAAATAACAAAGAGTTTTTTTACTCAAACTAGTATTTTTTAAGATTTGATCACATATTAACTTGGTCATTCCCTCTATAACATGCATTTAGTTTTTAATGACCATTATTTTTAATTTTAAAACAATATTATTTTTTCATAAAACAAATTTTATTCTTATTTATTATACTTTTACCCACATGTAATATTGATGAAGCAATATAACCAAGACACCAAACCCCTTAGATATTTTTATTTACAACACATAGATAAAATGGAGTAAAATTATATTGAACTTATTCAAATTTAAAAAAAATTTAGAAAAAAGATAATTAAATGAATTCTAGAAACAAAATAATCTTTATAAGAAATTCACTTCTGACCATGTCCTTAAGAATAATTGTTAGGATTTTTACCAGTATAAGATGTTTTTGGATACTATGCCTCTCCATTACCAAATACCAATATCAATGATTTGTTTTATGATGATGATTTGATTATCTATTAAAAAATAATTGATCATGTGGGTAATATGTTTTAACATCATTTAAAGATAAACTTTAATATAATTCCACCAACAAAATGAATCCCACATTAAAAATATTCAAAACCTTTAGTATTTCATGATTAAAACTTCAATAAAACATTAACTGATTAATAAAATTAATAAATATTTAAAGTATATAATTTATATATATATAAATAAATTATATCCCATTTGTACCTTGAATATATATATAAATAAATCATTAAACTGAAACAATATATAGATTCTCAAAATTTTATTCATTTGGTATCCAAGTAGTTAGTTATTACTAGATACAATTAGCCTAAATGAAATAGAAAAATTATTAAACTAAATAGTTTAGGTTACCAAATTAATTTCATTCCTTACACTAGAAAATCAACTAGGATACTAATTTATCATACCTAATGAGGCTCGATAATTGAGATGTCAAAGAGTGTCAACACATAAAGAATATATCAATGGTTATTATTATAGTGGATTTAATATTGTCATATTGAATAATTTATTAACATTGATGGTTTTTATAGTTTTATTTTGGAATATTATTACACCCACTAAATCAATAGGTTAAAACCATATAAATGTGTAACACTTTACAATATTATTAAATTGTATTATAATACAATATACAAATCCAACTATATTAATAAATATATTTTTGTATCAAAAGAATAATTAATTTACAACATATTCATGCAAATAATTATAATCATTTAAGATTTGTAATCCCATTATGAGTTAGGATGAATTCATTAGTAACAAACCACATCATTAAAATAAAAGGCCCAAGCCTCCAAACCTATGATATATTTGACCCAAATTCTCTCCTCACATATATAATTAATCAAGAGAGGTTTATATTCAATAAAAACTCAAACACTCAATATGTTTAAAAATAATAATCAACCACTTTATTTAGGTTCATAACATAATGATAAGAAAATTTTAGATTATATTAAATCTAATTTTTTAAGTATAACAAAATATTAATCTTTAAATTTATCTATGATAAATTAGAGGTGTTTTAATTAACTAATTTGTGTCATACAATAATTTTAATAATATAAATATTTTATTCTTTTTATTATAAGGAATAAACTAATAAAATAAAAAACTCAAATATTTAATCATTATAAAATATATTTATAGATAATTCATCAATAAATCAAAAAAATTACAATTTTGGCATAAAAAACATGACCAAATTTTTATAATCCAATATAAACATTTCATATTATAATTTTCATGGTTTGGATTTAAAATTAATTATAATAAATTTTTGATATATTTTATAAATATTTTTTTTAGTATATAATAATCATTTACTATTTCATGTAAAATTTTATAAAAAATAAATACAAAATAATTTATTTTTATTAAAACCTTAATAATCATCCAAAAATTCTTTTTTAATTATAAAAATTTTATTTCAAAAAATGACTCAACATAAATATTATATTCACATTTATGAAAAATTCAGAAATGAATATAAAACACTTTATTATTTATTCTTTATTTATTTCTTATCATTTTGTTAATTATTTATGATGTATATCTGCTTTTAACGATAGTCATTTTTTCCAAAATATTTTGGTATGATTTCAACCCTCCCACAAAAAATTTTGGGAAGGCTCTCTAGGATCAATACAATAGTTGTTTTTTGTAAATTTGAAAAAAAATATAATCTCCAGAAAATATTTTCCCAAAATGGATCTCATGATTACATAATGAATTTCATTTTTTTCATTTATAAATTCTAAACAATGTGTAAACTTTAGTTTCCATTAGGGGTTAAACAGAGAACATCAATGTTGTTGTTTCATGATTTGTATATTTTTGAGTAAATTCAATATAGTCCTTTATTTATAATCTCAATAAAAATTATCATCATCCTATAAAATGTGGTTGTCTAAATGGTGAAGGTCAATACTCCATGGGGCATGGTTAACCACAAAAAATACCAGCTTCCTATCCAAGTTGATATTTTATGACTTGAAACACCACTCCATTATGACTGTTCTATGAGTTCTATGATATGTGATTTTATTTTTTTTAATAAAAATACCATTTTTCAAAAACATTTAATCAATGGTACATCAATGTCAAAAACCAAATTTATATTTTACACTGAGTAATCCCTAGTTCGTTGACATTTTACATAAATTTTTTTTGATACCACAGTTATGTTTTTGAGAGGATGTATATCATTAAATAATTGGGCAAGAATACTCTAAAACCTTATTATTCCATGAAAATATCAATACATTTGAATCAATTATAAAAGAAGAATATTTATAATAGTGTAACAGACACATGATAATTCATCTTTTCAATTATTTGTAAAAAAGTTTTGATTGAGATCACCGAGTATAAAAAACCACTCAAAACATTAGAGGTATTCATGGATTATAGGAATGATTTTATTCTTGGGGAGGTTCTTTATCTTGGATTACACTACTAAAATCATAGGTTTAAAATCACGTGATAAATTAGATCTAGTCATAGTGTCATCAATGTAGAGTCTATGATATAGCCACGAATATAAGTAAAAACCAAGAGATTTTTTAATAGTAATTCATTTTTCCTCCTAGTATTCATAATGTTCAACATAATATGTTAGTTTTTTTATAAATTAATCATATGTTACAACTCCTTGGTACCTATAAATTATTCAATTTTTACACATAAAGATTTTTGGATACTCAAACTCCTCATAATCATAATCTTATGATGATTGTAATCGATATTGATCAAATAATGTAAGGGATTATGGTGAGACCATGAATTATTTTATTACATAATAATTATGATTAGTACACAAAAATATTCTAAACCATAATTGAGTAGTGATTATCTTATTGGATAATTTCAATAAATACATTATTCAATTGATATTGGTTTAGTTAATGTACTTGTAGATATGATAAAATCTTATACATTTAAAAATGTAAAATAAGCTCGTATACTTTATGGTAATGTTATTCATTGTTTAAAAAATCATAACCTTACTATATGGAGATTTTAATAGATATAACTCATTCTCACCAACAAACTCATGGTCTAATAAATTATAGTGAACGTTTGTTTATAAATTTTGGTTTAAATTATTATTATTTTCATAATCAAATGAGCCTTCGAGATAATTTATTGCATAATTTTGGGTCTGGAAATTCATTATTCCCTAGAATCATTCACAAAAGTAATAGTTTCTCAACTATTTCCTTTATTGAGATTGATATGGTACCATATGCATACTTTTGTATAAACTATTTTTTAGAACATTGTTATTGTATGATGTTAAACCCAACATTATTTAAATTAAATTATGTATTTTCTCAACATGGGTTATTATATATGGTTAGTTATTTTTATTATAAATCTATTTGTAGATGATAATTTGTTATAAATATGAACATCATATTCAATACAAGTTGAATAATCCAATAAAAAATTATGTTCAACCATGGATCATGGTATGATATGGTTGAAATAAGTTCCTTATATAGCTAGAATAAATCATTGAAATATATATTGGAATTTTTATTAGAAAAGATATTTTCATGAATGAATATGTATAGAGTATACTATTTATGTTGTTTAAATATAAAAAAAATCATTTTGATTTACTTTATATTTATTTTCAAACACCCAATACATTTATAATGGGATTTTCCCCAATTTTTATAGTAATATAGATAATGGTTGTATAAACCCCTTAGAAATCAATAATTATACCTTCTGTTTTTGGTTAGTAAATATCTTTAGTTATATTTCATAGTATAATTATTATCATATAAAGACCGTAGGTTATCAAAAATATCTTGATATATCTTCATCACTCCTAGGTTTATAGAGAATGGTGATCATTTTTCATTATCAAATTACACCTTTTATATATATGATATTACTGGAGTACACATTTGTGTACGAAACAAAATTAGCTCATCATTAACAATATTTAATATGAAATTATTACATTTTCATATTACTCTCAACATTTTTTGATACTCTAAATAATTTACTTATTCCTCCTTGGTTTTCTATTAGATGGATGGTTGGTTTATAATTTTGGGAATGTGTGATATATTTTTAAAATTTATGATTTTTAAATATATCCATAGAAATTCATGATAATTTTTAATTTCACATTCCCCACCTTATACTGGATAACATGTACATTTATACAATGTTCATTAGTAACCCTATTATATTTCCCATGATTTTAATTTATTGAGTAGTCATATTCATTTACTTTATCTATCAATATCTGTTGGTGCGTGTTAGGATCCATCTAAATGAATATACCCTTTATAAAAATTTTATTATAATATATATCACACTTCTCTCAATAAAGTTAATTCCTTTATATATTCATATAAAATACTATTACTATTAACTCTAATACCTATTTTGGGTAATCTTGATCAACTATATTCATATTTAATATGACAAAGGAAATTAGTTTATAATTTATCCTAAGGAATCATTATAAATATATTATTTTTTAACATATACATGTAGAATATCACTTAAAATATCTAAAAGTCAACTGTGATTAATTCTCTAATAAACTAATTATTTTATAAATTCCTAAACTAAATCCATAGATGTTCTTTATTTTATTCCTTTTTATTAGTGCATTTGATAATATAATTAAGGAATACCTCAAAAAGAAATTATTTTAATAATCTATTAATCTAATCTATGTAGGTAGTTGGGGAATTTTTTATTCTTAAATATAGAACTAAAAACTTATAGTGTCCATAACATGTATATTTGGTTGAATTTTAAATATCATTACTTTTAATCTTTTATTGATTTTATACAGAATGAAGATATAATATTGAGATGTATTAATTTCCATAATGTTGAATAAAAAATTCATCAATAAATAGTATATATTATGTGGTATGTATAATGATCTAGTTGATCTCTCAGTTGTCGATATATAATCACATATACCCACCCTTATTTTTACAAAAAATAACTGGTTTACCCAATGGTTTCATAATTAGTGATATAATTTTTTTCAAATTTCTATTATAGTTACTTATTTAATAACGAAATATCAATTGGGGAGACTCTATATGGGATTTTTTTTATACAGGTGACTCACCTAGAATATGTCAAATAGAGAAAAATACCACAAAATTTAAGTAAATATAAAAAAATCATATAATATATTAGTATATTAATCACAATAGTAGTTTATTCAATGTTTTGGTTTTCCTTTCTCTCAATCATTTGAGGCTAAAAATATTCTTTATTGGGTGTAATTTCCCATAATTTGGTAGATGTTTCTAATTGAGATACATAAATCCCCATTATCATACATTGAATTTTTAGAGCGATTGGGATTTTGGAAATAGATTTAATTTCATTGAAATTATATATGAGTTGTCAATAAATAGAGTCATTCAATTCAAAATATCTAATAAAAAGCTAGTAAACAAATAATTATAAAATCTGTGAGATTGATCATTCCGCAAATATAAATTAGATTGGATTAGTCAACATTTAGTGCAATAATTAAACATATAGTCATATTCAATGATATGAAAGATTTAATTAATGAGTAATGGGATTAAATATTTATAGAATACATTCACGAAAAGAAACAATAAACTAAACTAAAAAATGTGATCCTTTATACATTATTTTCTTAATAGAAAATGTAGGTTCAACTAAAAAAAATTAAAACTAGGACCAAACATTTTAAAAAATAAAAAAGTTTAATTAGAAAACCAAGATTAACATAAAAATGGTATTAAACTTATTTTTACAGGTCTCTAACAACCCAGGTCAGCAAGAATGCCTCATTGTATGATTGTAAATACTAGAGTGACTATAAAAGTCCTCCTCTATTGGTCCATGTGATGGAGAATGTCATTGAGGGTATAAAGTCACATGATGTGTGGTATTAAACACATTTAATACTATAAAAATAGTACAAAAATCTATCATAACCATATTTTTAAGAAACAAATAATCCCATTGTAATTCATGTAAATTTATACATCGTTGAATAATTTTTCAAAGTAAATACCAAAATAAAATGTGTTGTACAATGTTAAATGAAACACCAATAAATAATCACTCCCATAGATTATATTCCCCATTTCAATGATATATTTTTTTAAGTATATATATTTTATTTAGATATAGGGGTGAACATGTAAGTAAACGTAGATGGTTTCTCAATATAATTTTCCATAATAAAAATGGATGGAAAATTCTAATGATTTTTTGAATAAACATAGAAACCAACTAGTTATTCATAATTGGTAAAATATAACCCCTATAAAAAATTACTACATAGTATATCCACATACATGTATAGTAATACACCACTCTTAAAAATTTAATCAGAGAAGATACCTAAAAAATATTATGAACTAATCAACATACCTTTATATCTCAACAATATAGATTTATGTACACTCATCATTCCCCATATACTCTTGATATAAACATATACCACAACCATGTACCATATCCCTATTTCATATCCATATACTAAATACCACAACTTTATAGCCACATTTGATACAATTCACCACATCAATAAATAAAAACCTTATCATTTCAACATAATCATATACCAAAACATCCATTGGAATAATAATTAAAATATGAGTAGTAAGTTAACCCTACAAATCACCCACAATATTTATGTGTATGGTATTTAGGAAAACTAAATACTCTTATAATAATAAATAAGATTCCCAAAAATTGATTGGTGTTCCATTAGAAGTAAAAAATGAAGATTTGATATATAATATATATATGTAATTCAAAACTAGGGTCCACTGCTTATAAAATAATTCTAGAACCAAATACAATCATCTTTTCATCACCTCCATGAAATATTCACAACCATATCCATATATAAGAACACAAAAACCAACAACACAATAAAAATGTTACTACATAACCTCTTCTGACTTCACATATTATTACAAATTTCATCAATAAAATTCATCAAATATATTTTTTTCAATTAGTAACATTTATATCCTAAAAATAATTTATTATCATAAAAAACATTCCATCTACTACACATTTCATAATCTCATTTCATTTTAAATTATTAATTCATTATATTATGTCAATATTTATTCACAGCATTAATTCGACAGTGTCCATTAAAATTTCAATTTTTTAGTATCATTAATTACCATAATGATACTTAATATACCTAATAATACATAACAAAATATACACACTATCATTATTATACAATAATATGAATATACCTTCAAAAAAACACACCATCACATCAAATAATTTAATTTCAAACTAAGCATACTAAACCACATCATGCACAGTGATTTTTCAAAAAGTACTCCAAATCAATAATCAATAAAAAAAATAATCATTCAAAACAACTAATATTATATAGAAATACTAAAATATAAAAATGAAAATTAATATCAATTATTCAAAAACTCTTTATTAAACAAAAACATCATGATCTATATATAGTGATCCTAGTTTTTCATACATGAGTATTAAAGAAATATAAATATAAAAAACATTATATTTATACATTAAATTATTAAATTATTTAGTATCATTAGAAAAATTAGGATCATAAAAAACATTAACATAATAAAAATTATTTATAAGGATTTTTTATTTATCCATGTAAAATCTATTATTATCTTTAATACATCTATTCACCTATTAATATTCAACAAATAATGTGCTGAGAAAAAATCCCAGTAAGTCAAGGAATAAGGGGCATAAATCAATATAACATGGGTGAGGATTACATAATTATATAGTAATCACTAGATACTCATCAACATTATTTGGGAAACATTTTATAATGACATGGATTGTCGAAATTTATAGAAAATATACATCATGTCACAGTGGTCAAATACCATAGATAGTTTTAATAATAACAAGTATCATGTTCACACGTAACATATGTAAATAATCATAACATAATGTTTTTGAGAAAATATATCATAATGTAAAAAAAGACATTATCTCAAGATATATATAAAATTACCCTATTAACAATATGACAATATGATTCTAGGCCCACCAATCACAACACAATATTTACATCATCATACATTCCACACAAAATGTATAATAATTATAGTCTTAATATAATCCATATAATTGATTCGGTTTGAGAAATATTTCATAAATAATACAATAATTAATAAATATCTTGGTTACCAATTGAAAAATTGAGATCATAATTTATAATAAATGATCATTTTATTTTGGATAAGAAAAAACAATGAGGAGTTGATCTGTTATTTTTTAAATAAAATTATTATTTTTTAAAACAATTGTATATATATTAAAAATAAATTTGGAAAAATTTATACCTCCAAATTAAGAGGTAAAAATAATGAAATTATATTTAAGGAACATTATAGTTATATACATACCAAATATTCCTTGAAATTGGGATAACTCAAAGAAAATGAGTTGGGTTTGAGAATCTATATACCTTAATACATAATTTATTTCATCATGATTTTCACATAATGATTTATAAAAATTATTATTATATAAATATATAACCATAATTTTGTAATGTTAAATTTTTCTACTATTTATCCATTAAAAACATTGGATGCAATTTCCTGACATTCTTTTTTATAAATGAACTATTTTGATATATTGTTATCAATAATTATTCCCATTTTTTCAATTTCACTAATTTTATTCAACGTCAATATAAATGATAATAATTAAATTTGGAAGATTATTATACATGTAATTACATGTATATATATTATATCAAATTCATAATATATATCCATGATCATGGTTATAAGTGATTACATGACATTATCTTCTTAAATGGTAAACTGACCTTTGGTGGTACATTGTCTGAAGAGCAGGAAATGGAAGTTGAAATTTAT
Source organism: Viscum album (assembly GCA_963277665.1). Classification (NCBI taxonomy): domain Eukaryota; kingdom Viridiplantae; phylum Streptophyta; class Magnoliopsida; order Santalales; family Viscaceae; genus Viscum; species Viscum album. The sequence goes on along the minus strand of OY728131.1, from coordinate 1,217,692,509 downwards.
ATATATATTATGTTATTTAAATTTGGTTAAAAAATTTAATACAATTTTATCTTACTTATTATTTATATTTATAAGTTTTGTTTGAAAAGGTTGTCGAAAAAAGGAGATGGAGAAAACAATAGAAGAGTAAATCTAAAATTACATAATACTTGGTGTATCTTATCTTCTATAACACTAAAACTCCCATAATACATGGTGTTTTATTAATACGTAATGACAAATAGAATTATAATGGGATTTATAGGTAGTATTTGGGAAGAAAAGTTTGTTTTTAAATTTATAGAGGAGTATATATCTAAGGGGATGGCTATGGGTTGTTTATACTTGAGTAGAAGGGTATTTTTGGACTAAAATATTTAATAATATATTATATCAATGTTAAAACATTTTATAGTGGATTTTCAATAATATAAATCATATATTATTATAATATAATGGTTTTATGACATTAAACATCTTTATATTTCTAATTCACTTATTTTATTTAATGGAGTACACAAGGGATGACAATTTGTTATTTTAATGAATTAATTTTGACGTTAGGTTTTTGAAATTAATTTTTAGGTTTGGAAATTATGTTTTATTTATATTAAGGAATAATTAATCAAATTAAAAATATCAGGATCAAACTTCATTTTATATAATGTATTATAACATAATTATGTCATGAATGATGTAATTTTATATAAACTCGTCATGTGAAAAACTAATTTTTTATTAATCACCTCAAAAATATTGTATTTTTGAAATTTAACTAAAATTCACCCTCGGAACATTTACCTATGAATATTTATAAAAAAATATATTAATTTTATCGAGATAAATTTTAATCATAGGTATTTTTATTTTTAAGATAATTTTTTTATGAATTACTGGAAAACCTTGTTTATTAGAAATATTTCTAAATTTTTATTCTATTTTTAAGCATATTATTTATTTATCAACATTTAATTTTTATTATATATAATAATATTATTCATAATGAATATAATTTTTATCAATGTTAATTATTTTGATGTCATATTAATATTCAAGAGTCATCTTACTATTTCTAATAGTCAGGTTGTTGTTCTAAATGGTCATGTTACTATTCAAATGGTTACATTACTATTCAATATTTTACACTAAATTCTATAAATACCACTTTATTCATTCATTAAATATTAAATTAACTTTTTATAATGGCATATATTTCAATTTTAATTAATGTTTATTAGTTTAAAAATAATGACTTTAATTAGTATTGTAATGTCAGTCTGAGGGATGATTCGGGCCGGTCTAGGTGATCCTTATTTTCCCAGTATAGTTTTTCAATTATATAGTTTTCCCCTTTTAATAGTTTTAATTTTAATAAGTTTAGTCCTTGAAAAATTTAAATATTATCATTAGTTAAATAATTATTTATTGGTTTTTGTATGTGTTGAATGTGTATTATACTATATAATAGAGTATAGTAAATGTTTATTTCAAGAATATAATATAAGTTATAAAATATATTCATTACATTATTCCCCACCCCCCCCCCCCTTAATAAATTTCATCCCTGAAATTTCAGGTTATATTCTTTGTTGATAATAACTAAGGGAACTTCTATTTCACTATTTTCTCTGATTTCCATGTCTTCTATTCATAATTATGGTTTATGAAAAAAAAACATTGACAATGTGAGTTGATTTTTAAATAGAAAATTGTCTATAATGTCCATGACCATCATTGTATAATATTCAAGCAATAAATCATTCTTTATTTGCACAACTATTGACTCTGTACATGTGAGGGACCGGGTATGTACATCTTCTGTAGTGATACTTGGAAGATTTCTAGAAATTGATCCATAATTGGTTGAGGATAAATACCAAAGGAAACTTATCCTATATTATCAATATTATCAAATAGGCCCATGTATCATGGGATAATTTTTTCATCCATTCAAAACTGCATGAATTTCCTTCATTATGATATTCGAAAGAAAACATATTCAACAACAACAAAACCAAGTCCCTTCGATGGTTATCAACATCGATCTTTTTTATACTCTAAGAAACACCTATATATTTTGTATGCATTTATCCTTCTCAATCAGATTTGGAACAAAATTAGGTCCATGTATTTTCCATTCTGAAACATCATCCAAAATAGTTGGAGTTCTAAATATCTTCCCATATAGAGTTTCATATGAATCCATATGATTACTTTAGTGGATGCTATTTTTATTTGATAACTCATCAGATATAAGATGATGATACTATCCTCAATTTAATTATTTAGATCAAGATCTTATTATTTCATCATGTTTTTGAATAGTCCATTAAAATTTCCCACTTGTTTAGATTTGATATCAAATGATAAAATTCAATTCAGTATTCAAAACATGTTGAATAATTATATCAAATTTAGATGTGAACCTTGTATCATGATTAGAGATACTCGAACATAAAACCCCATATAGCCTCACCACATCCCTCAAATATATCATAGAATATTGTTCCACTAGGAAATCATTCCTAATAGAGATAATTTTGGTAGCCTTATTGAGTCAATTCCCCAAAACCCATATGGTATTACTTCATTTTGATATATTTGGGAGACCAATTAATAAATATAAATGGTGTTGTTTAATTTCTACATGCATATAGGAAATTTTCGGATCATCTCTTTGAAAATAAGATGATATGTATTAACATGACAACAAACCAAACATAAGGAAATATAATCTTCAATCACATTATTCATGTCCTCCCAAAGGATGTGGTCTAAAATGTCATAGTGAATCTTGGTAATTCCATTATGGATATAGAAATGTGAGAAATGTAAATTGTCAAATAAATTCTTTTTTATATCAGATGATATAGACACACAATATTTAGTTCAGAAATTAATGAAACTATCCTTATCAATAAGGAACTCATGAATATTCCCTTCCTTAACTACTTTTTCCATCGTTTTATGGAATGTATCATCCCATTATGACTCAATTATATTCTCTTGGATAGATAGTTAGGAAATATTTTTATAAAGGGTGGATTTATTCAATACCATTATAGTCTATAGATCCTCATTTTTATATCTCTTATGACATGACATTCATAATATACATCATTGATAATGTATAAGGTTCTTTTATACTAATATATACAATAACCTTTTAATAGTCCCCAATATTTTAGAGGATAATGAAATCATAGTACATTATTAGTTATAACAATTTTAATTGATTCCTGGTGAAATCCTACAACATTAATTTATGACTTTGAAACTTTTGATCGGTATGTTTGTCACAACTCAAACCATGGAGGTAGTGTCAACATATTTCCAATGAAAATGTCACTACCTATAAAACCCCCAAAATTTATAGATATATATCGGGCTCATTTAAAGGTTCTAATTTTCATTGTGTGGGGAACAATTTTTGGGGGTTTTATCTTGTGGTGTGTCTAGGTTAAAAGTTGGGAAAATGGATGAAATAGGGATGTTCATGGTTAGCGAACATTTTTCGTTAACGGTGTGCAATGGCCTAGAAAACTGTGCATCCCTACAGTGAGATGTTTTTTATGGCACCTGCACACTTATTAAAATGTTTTTTCCAAAAAATAATAACTATACCCCCCCCCCCAAAGAGGAACATGGTTATGGGACATTGTTTAGAAAATGTTATGCCTCTTCCCATCAAATTGTGCATGATATTTATGTTTACCTCAAAATTTCGTTTTTAATTACCCAAAACACTCCATATTAACTCAAAATCATCTCCCACTCCACCCCTAACGTCCAATCGTGATTTCATAGCCTCCTGATCATATTCCATGTCATTCTGATCTTCGTAAATCATGATTTGAAGCTCTAATTGAAGATCGTCATCCATCCTAGTAAGAGGATATCATCCCATGTGGTTTCCTTTAACTTTTACATTCTTCTTGTTATAGTGTTTTCTTATTTTTTTTGTTTAATATTGTTCTATTATTGTGGATATAGATCTATAATTGGGGTATCCTGATTTACATGTTCTTGAATTTAGGATTATGATCCAAATCTCATTCTACATCATAATTATACTCAAATTGGGGATTTTTGTTTGAGTGAATTTATCGTCAACTTGAGATAGGTAGTCCAAAATTTAAATCCCAATGTATTTTTTTCAATTATGTGTATGTAATATTATAATTTTTATTAGATTTTTGGAAATTAAGTTCTTGATTGGATTACTTAATTTGGTGAATTAATTATCTGGGTGAAATTTCAAATTGGGGATATTATAATTATATAGTACAAATAATTAATTTTTTTAATGGTTGATAAATTTACATAGTTGAGTTGGATAATAAATTATTGAATTATTTCTGAGTATATTTGGATTTTGATTGGAAATAATTTATTGTTGAGCTAATTATGGGGTTATTGAGATTGATCAACATGATTATTTAAATGTTTAATTAATTAATATGAATGATTAAAATTATGAAATTGATGTATTTGGAATAATTAATTATTTAATTAATTTTAGAAATATAAAGACTATTGGAATTAAATAGTTTTATGTTGAGTTTTTTTTTAAATTATTGAATTGGGATAGTTTTTTTGAATTAATTTTTAGTGATTGGTGTGATTATGAAATTGATTGAGATGAGTAATTATTTTTTGAATTATTTAATAGTATTTAAGAGATTAATATATTTTTGAAATAATCAATGTAATTTATGTTTATAAGTCATTTTGGAAGTAATTAATAGTTAATGAGGAAGGGTAACTATGGAAATCATGTCTGAGTTTAAATGATGAATTTGACAATTGGTTCATGTCTATATTAAAATATTGAATGTTAACAATTAAATTCTTATGTGAATTGAAATAATGAATGATAATAATTAAATTCATGTGTTAATGTAAATGATGAATTGTAAATATTTCATTTAGGTATGAATTGAAATGATGAATTTTAAAAATGGAATTCATGTGTGTATTAAAATGATGAAAGGTTGAAATGGTATTCATGTGAGAATGTAAATGATGAATTGTAATAATGGAATTCATTTGTGAACTCAAATAGTGAATGATAATAATGGAATAAACATGTTTATTGGTATATTTAATAGTAATAATGAAATTCAATTATATGATATCCTTTGGGGATAGTTTAGACTACAATACGGGCCAAAGCTCATATTGATAGTTTGGGTTTGCTCGAGAACCTAGGGGAATATGTGTTTAAATAATTTAAAATTGATAATGTGGTAAATATTTACTTATGAAATTTATATATTTTCTAATAAAACTATATGAAATTTTATCGAATGGATATTTTTTTAGACAATGGTTTTGGTGGACTACTAAGCTGAAATCACACCATACTAGGCTTACCAGATCTGTACCCAAATGGATTTCTTGGATGCATGGTAGGATAAGGGGAAATGTTATGTGTTAGATGGATGAGTTGGGATGGATCATGGATTAGGGAACAATATGTGATTCATGAACTTCTTGAGTGCTTTCAGTGTCTTTACCTTGGAGTTTCATTTTGACTTGTGTCACATAATTTTTCATAGCTTGTCTAATTTGTAGTTGTGATATTGTATTTCTAGTTTTGGTAGTCTTATTATACTAGATTTTTTGAGGTTTTGTTGTATACTTTTTTAGTTATTTTTTGTTTCTTTCTTCCATATTATTACTTTTATAAAAAGTATATTATCTCTATATGACTAATATTAAACCCCCACTTCTAGTCGGCAACCTCTAGCATATAAGGAGGCTTTCTTGAGATCATGTTACTAACTAACATGGGGAACCTATGTGTGGCACCCGATTTGGGATATTACAAGTTTTTATCAGATAAGTTTTAGTTTTCTTTACGTTTTCCTTACTATTTAGGAAAGGTAGACAAGATACTAGGAAGATTCATGGATTTTTTTATGAGCTCATGCCTGGGAGTAGCTATCCCATGTATGGGGGAGAACGCAAGTATCCACTGTGTGTTTTTTTATTGTTTCATGTTGATATGATTGAATATTAATTCACCATGGGTGACACACATGTTGTGTGATGTGGTTATTTTTACAATTTTTTGATTCTATTGGTAGTGTGACTTAATGTGGAATGATATTTGAGTGTTCATGCACCATTATAAGCACTCAAGATTATTGTGACATGTATCATTTTAAGCTCACATGGGAAAACATATTTTTGGTATGTTATCGAACATTAATTGTTTTTCTTTTATGGGTTTTTTTAAAGAAAAATGAAGAATCTAGAAATTTTCAGAGTACACGCCGTGTACTTTATGATTACACGTCGTGTACTCCTCTACTGCTTGAAGCCCTGTGCTGGCTAGGTCTGGGCCACTCACACGGTGTGTAGGGGTGATGTGGAGGCCAATTTTGGCAGAGTACGGAAAGACCTAGTACACACCGCGTACTGTAAAAGTATACGCCGTGTAATTACTTTTTTATTTCATTAATCGGACCTGGGTCATGCCTAATGCTCATTAACATCTTCTTCTCTACCTAATTCCTTCTAGAGCATCCGAGGAGTATGATTCTTCTCTGAGCCACCGATCTGTCACTGGTTGTCTGAATCGAACTCCGTCGATTGTAGAAGAATCACAGTGGTGAGTTATTGGTTCTTTTTTAGCCTCATTTTTTGATTCCTTCTCTCGTGTGAGTTATCTGAGGTTGAAAATTTTATACTTTTTTGCAGATCTACTCCATTATAGGCCGATTCACGGGGCAAGGTTCAAGTATATCGATCTTCGAGGATCAAGGTAGGTGGTTTGTTGCCCTACGTTGAATTTCCTTGAGTTTTGGTTGCAAAACTATCAGATACCCATGTATCGAGTATCCCGGGTTTAGGATTTTGATCCTATTGTTTGTTTTCCATAGATTTCTTAATATATTATGATTAATTGTTGCTAAAATATTCTTGGTTGCATGTTGAGGATCACCCACGGGTGTTTCTTCCTCTGTTTGGTTGTTTATCGTCATTTGGCACTGTTTTCCTGTGAGGCGAACCCTATTGCAATTTTTAGTTTACTTGTTATCACTGATTGCATGTGTTTCCTGCTGTTTAAATGCTTTTGATGCATGGTATCTATTATCCAAGTAGTTATTGAACCTATCTAGGGTTGATGACAGTCGATTACGCATGACTGGACTGCTCAGGGCTGTGAGAACCTGGTGTGGGAGATCAGAGAGGGAATATATGATTAAGTGCTTCCCTAGAGGGTCTGTTGGTTTTAGTTTTGTAAGCATGACCTACAGTAATAGGAATTTGTGCTTCCCCAGAGTGTTATTAGATTACCCACGCATCGAGACCACAGGAGGAATTAAACATAAGTGCTTCCTCAGAGAGTCTGTAGTTATCATTGCAAGACCATAGGGGAATTGACGTGAGAGCTTTCCAGAGTTTTTTTGCCTTGTTTGATTACTAGACTATAGGGGTCTGCTAGTTTGAGACACCCAGAGAGTTAGTGTGAATTTTGATGGTTGGTTGTGACGAGTCCACCAAGCCAATGAAAAAGCTTGGGTTTTGTACTGCTTGTGTTTAGGTATTCTTTTTAGATACCTGTTGTGTTACTTTTTTACCATAGAATAGAAGGCATTACTAGTTATTCATGGTGGTTTAATTAAATGAATGTAAATGGTAATTGGTAGGATTATTTACTGGTGTACTCCTAGTCCATTTCTGTACTTATTTTCCTTTACTTTTGCTATATTACTCACTGACAGTAGGGCACAAATCATGTGGTGGTTGCCTACTGGGATTAGTCTCACACCCTATTTGGGTCCTTCTTTTCAGACCAAACAGATTATATGGTTGCAGGTGAAGATATGGATCGTGGCCCTTCTACCTCAGGTACTTTATTGTTGGTTAGAGCTAGAGAGCATGGGACCAAGCTTTGGCTTGCGATGCTTCTGGAGTTGTTGTTTATGTTTTGTACTTTAGTTTCAGTTGTACTTCAGCACGTTGATTTGTTTACTGCTATCCATAGATACATGTACCATACTTCATCATTATGATATCAGACATTGCTTCTACTTTTAGTTTAGTTGTCATATGCTGTTTACTGCTTCCGCTATTGTTTATGTTTATTCTTCCACTGTATACTTTACCAAATGAGGCCATAGTTTCTCCACAGACTCACCAAGGCCCTTGCTGCTAGTCGGAAGCCTCTGGCATTTGGGGAAATGCGCTTGAGGTCATGTGGAGAACCGGGTATGGGGCACCAGTTATGTGGCTCCGGATTCGGGTCGTTACAAAGTGGTATCAAAGGATTTTTCTATCTTTTCAATTACCTTAATGTTTTGAGACAATAGACAGGGATAGGAAGAAATGTGTAGTTAGTAATTAACTGTTCCTAGGAGTAATTAACCCGTGTACAAGGACAAGCTATATTACCTCGTAATTTCAATTTTCGGTTTTTGAAAATGTTACAGTTTATTATATTTCACCATTGGGTGATGCCCATGTCTTATATTGTCACAGTTTATATGATTGTGGTTCTATTTTTTTCCAACCTGATGAGATGAGGGTGTTCCATCTCATGCATCATGTAGGCACTTTGTAGGAAATCACATGTCATGCATTCACCATGCCATCTAGGGTGCATTAGAATTTCTTGCTATTGTGATAGATGTCATGATAAATTATGCATGTTGTTGTGATAGTTGATGTGATGGACATACTTGATATGTTTTTTTACTTGATATACGCATTTTTATGAGGCCAAGCATTGATTTGCATGGGGTATGGGCCCCCACGGATCTGAATTTGGCACATAGATGTTTGTTTTTCAGTGTTTCTAGCGTTCGGTGCAGTTTCTGAGCTACTACCCAGAAAATCCCAGAATACACGGCGTGTACTTTATTCATACACGCTATATAATTTTTGAACCTTGTTACTAACTATGTGAGCAGAGACACGGGGTTTTGGAGAGTCTTCGGGGACACGCTGTGTACCATAAGTACACATCGTGTAGTATTCAACCGTATACCGAGTCATGTCACTAATAACATGGGTCAGGGAAACTCGTGTAGTACACGCCATGTGTTATAATAACACATCATGTAGTTTTCTTCTGGGTACCCGGCCATGTCATGAACAACACAGGTCAGTGTTATCTTTCCTTATACACACCGTGTTTGTTCGGAACACGCCGTGTAGGGGTCAGCCGTGTAGCCGGCCATGTAACCGCTACACGGGTCGTCGAAACTCGTGTAGTAAACGTCGTGTGTTATAAGAACACTCTGTGTAGTTTTCTTCTGGTTACTCGGTCATGTCACAAACAACACAGGTCAGTGTTTTCTATCCTTATACACACCGTGTTTGTTCGGAACATGGCGTGTAGTCATCCGTGTAACCGCTACATGGGTCGCTGAAACCTGTCTAGTACACATCATGTCTTTAGTCAACACGCCGTGTAGTTTAGAATTAGAAGGACCGTGTAGGTTAGCCGTGTAAAGAGACTCGTGTAGGGGAGTGGATTTCAAGTACACGCTGTGTTTTGGGACAACACACCGGGTAGTCTGGGATGTTACACGACCAGTGTTGGTGGAAGTACACACCCATGTGGAAGGCTTAGAAAACAAGCCATGTAGTTTAAATACACGCCGTGTAGTCTGGTTTTGAAAACATAAGTGTTTATCCCTCCTATTCCCGTTTTGTAATCTTGTGTTTTCGGTCCTTGTTAATCCTAAATCTGAGTGTGCTTTTGTTTTCTCTGAGCTATGGCACCAAGACATCCTCCCGTTGCACGTCAGGAACCAGGCAGTGATCGTACGCCTGATACGGCAGACCAGGGGATACCTATAGTTCTGTCGGTTGTTCCAGACATGGCACCTACAGTGATCCCATACACTGGTGCCAACACTCAATTTATAGAGGGTTTCATGAGGTTCATGCAGACCTTCCAGGGAGCTCATCATCCTGCCCTGTCTATGGCAAAACTGACGCGAGTCTTCCAGCAGCAGCATCCTCCCACCTTCACAGGTGATGGAGGACCTCAGGCTGCAGAGTCATGGATAGAAACCATGCTTTCCATCTTTGAGAATCTGGAGACACCCCCAGACAGAAGTTTGAAGCTCGCGACTTACATATTGAGAGATGTTTCCAAGAGATGGTGGGATGTAGTCTCGCAGGCAGGGCGCTAACAGAATATGGCTTGGGACGAGTTCCAGTGTATGTTATACGACTACTTCTATCTGGTGATGCTGAGGGCCGATAGAGCCATAGAGTTCATGAATATACAGTAGGTTACTCTTTCGGTTATGGATTATTCCTCCTGTTTCACTTAGTTACAGTGTTTCGCTTCCGTTCTGGGAAATGACGAGCTACTTTTGGAAAGGAAGTTTGAGGAAGGCCTAAAACTAGAGATCAGATCGCAGGTCAACATCTTCCAGTTGACTTCTATTATAGTAATAGTCAACCAGGCATTGATCACCAAACAGAATCTGAGGGAGACTGGAGTTTTTGACCAGAGTGGTTCAGTATCCAAGGCTGATTCATTTCATACTGACAGCAGGAAGCGCCACTGAGAGTCTACTCGAGGTGACTCGAGGAAGCGAGGTATTTTTTTCTGGAAGATAGGATCTTCTTTCTAGAAACCATGTAGTGTACTATTAGTGTGGAAAGAGTGGCGATAATTAGCCTTAGTTCCTGAGAGATCTAGTGGAGTGCTGAGCTTGTGGAAATATGGGTCATCTGCTGCATTTTTGCAGGGTTCTTCTTCCAGCAGCTAGTGAAGGAGGATCGGTTTCTACTCCTCGTTCAGGAGAAGGATTACCAGTTCCACAACAGACTGGGGGCTGGAGATATTCGGGTCATTCATCCCAGGGTAGAGGTCACGGACGTGGTGGTCAGGCTCAGGTAGGATCAACTCAGAGATATTAGGATGCTACACAGGGTCGCGGTACTGGCCAGACATTTGCGGTAGAGCAGATCCATCGGGAGCAGGATCCTGGACCTTCCACAGTTCGAGGTACGATCTTAGTAGCCTCAATTTTTTCTTCCGCACTTTTCGATATCAGAGCTTCTCATTTCTTTATTTCTATGCACACTATGTAGATCCTTAGACTTACTATCCTTACTTCTAAGGATACGTTGGCACTAGACACTCCTTTGGGACATAGAACTACTAGTGTGCGTCAGTGCAAGGAGTGCCCCCTGGAGGTTGGTGGGTGTCACTTCTTGTGGGATATTTATGTCTTTGAGATGATGGGTTATGATGTCATTCTCAGAATGGACTGGCTAGTTTATTTTCAGGCCTTTGTCTATTTTTATCGTCGCAGGGTGAGTTTCACGTCACCAGAGGGTGGGTCTTTTCTTCACAAGGGAGAATGGGATGTCCAGGAAAGTAGATTTGGACCAGAGCATCATGGGTTGGGTAGTGTTATAGCCCAGATTGCTAGTTTATATCTGGATGATCATGGAACTTCTCAGATGGACTTCCCTCCGGTAGTTGACCTTTTTTCAGATGTCTTTCCAGAGGACTTTTTAGGGTTTCCACCGAAGCGTGAGGTAGAATTCTTTATTGAGATTTTGCCAGGAGTAGCACCGCTATCCATACCTCCTTATAGGATGGCTACGCCTAAGTTACAAGAACTCAAGAAGCAGTTGGAGGAGTTTCAGGTGAAGGGTTTTATCCGACCCAGTACTTCCCCTTGGGGTTCGCCTGTGTTGTTTGCGAAGAAGGCGGGTGGTACCTTACGGCTTTGTGTAGACTATCAGAAGTTGAACCAGTTGACGGTCACGAACCAATATCCTTTGCTGAGGATTGATGATATTTTTTATCAGCTTTGAGGATCCAGGGTATTCTCAAAGATCGACATGAGATCAGGCTATCATTAGTTGCATGTCAGACCATCTGATATACCTCTCACAGCTTTCTGAAGCAGGTATGGTCTGTACGAGTATCTGGTTATGTCGTTCAGTCTCACAAACTTGCCAGTAGTTTTCATGGCATTGATGAACAGATTTTTTCATCCTTACTTGGATTCTTTCGATGATGTCTTTGTGGACGATATCTTGGTGTACTCTCACACTCGACACGACCATGCTACCCATATTGAGATTGTATTGAGTACACTGAGAGAGAATCAGTTATATGCTATGATCTCAAAGTGCCACTTTTGGATGGATGAGATTCACTTCCTGGGTCATGTCATCTCAAAGACATGAGTATCAGTATACCTAGAGAAGGTGAGATCATTAGTTACCTAGGAGCAGCCGAAGAATGTCTTCGAGGTACGTAGTTTCTTTGGACTGGATAGTTATTACCGGCGGTTTATATAGGACTTCCCACACATAGAAGCACCGTTTACGGGCTTGACTAAGAAGGGTGTGAAGTACGTTTGGTCAAGAATCTTCTGACTCAGCCTTCCAAAAGCTAAAGGGGATATTGAATTCAGCACCGATCCTAGTTCTGCCAGAGTCAGGAAAGAGTTATACAGTTTTCTGTGATGAATCTGGCATCGGGCTTGGAGAAGTGCTTATGCAGGAAGATCGTGTTGTTGCGTACAGATCACGGCAGCTGAGGCCACTTGAGAAGAACTATCCTACGCACGACTTGGAGTTGGCTGCAATTTTTCATGCTTTGAATTGTTGGAGGCACTATCTCATGTGAGAGCATTTTGTGGTATATATTGACCACAAGAGCCTCAAGTATATCTTCACATAGCGTGACTTGAATCTAAGACAGCGGAGGTGGGTCGAGTACCTACAGTCTTTCAACTTTGAGCTTGCTTGTACGCCTGGGAAAGGCAATGTTGTGGCTAACGCACTAAGCAGGAGGACTCAGTTGCAGGCAGTTCGGGAGGCTAGTAGTGAGTGGTACATTGTGGCTCTGTTCTCTGAGATTCATTTGGAGGTACACAATAGACAGGGACAGATGGTTCTTTCTTCTATAGCTGTTACCTCTACTCTTTTAGATTGAGTTCTAATGAGGCAGATATTAGACTCAGAAGGCCTAGTCCTACAAGAGGGTGTGTCAGGTGGAGACCCTACTCTAGGGTGGACAGTGGTTTATGATGAGGTGATATGTTTTCATGGTCGCGTATGGGTTTCAGTAGACATACATGAGGAGCTGATGCGGGATTTTCATGCTTCATCTTAGCCTGTTCATCCTGGTGTCACCAATATGTACCGAGACTTGCATCGTCAGTATTGGTGGCCAAGTATGAAGAAGTATGTGGCTGGTTTTGTTATGAGGTGTTCCACCTATCATCAGGTGAAGGCAGAGCATCAACGACCAGCAGGGATTTTACAGTGGTTGCCCATTCCTGAGTGGAAATGGAATGATGTCGCAATGGACTTCGTGACAGGGTTACCAAGATCACCTCGAGGAAATAATGTGGTTTGGGTTGTAGTGGACAGGCTCACGAAGGTTTCACACTTCTTGAAGATCAAGGAGACCTTCAGTGTTGATGAGCTGGGACGGTTGTACATCCGAGAGATTGTACGTCTGCATGGAGTTCCACACTCCATTTTTTCATACAAGGACGTATGTTTTACTTCGCACTTATGGCAGGGGCAATAGAGGGCTTTGGGTACATAGGTACTTTTGAGTACAGCATACCATCCCCAGACTGATGGCCAGTCCAAGCGTACAATCCAGGTGCTAGGGGATATGCTCTGATATTTCATTCTAGACTTTGGCGGTTCTTGGGAGAAGCATATTCCTTTGGTGGAGTTTTCCTACAACAACAGTTTTCAGGCGACTATTCAGATGGAACCTTATGAGGCTTTGTAAGGTCATGCTGATCACCTTTATATTGGCTAGAGGAAGGAGAGGCAGCTTTACTAGGACCTCTTCTTGTTCAAGAGACCTTAGAGAAGATAGAGTATATTCGGAAGAGGATGGCTACAGAATAGTCTTGACAGAAGTCCAATGTTGATCAGTGGAGACGACCTCAGGAGTTCAAGGTTGGAGATCAGGTTTTCTTGTGTGTTACCTCGAGGTTGGGACATAAGAGGATTAGGAGGTAGGGGAAGCTTTCACCAAGATACGTCGGTCCGTTTGAGGTTCTGGTGAGAGTCGGGCTGGTTGCTTACAGGTTATAGTTACCTTAGAGGTACCAGGCTATGCATGATGTCTTCCATGTTTCTCAGCTTCGATGGTATTTCTCAGACCTGTCTCATGTTTTTCAACTCGAGGAGATTGAGCTGGAGCAGGATGTATCTTTTGAGTAGCATCCTATCAGGATTATCAATCACAATACGAAAGTATTATGTGGCCAGTCTGTTCCTCTGGTATGGGTTCTGTGGAAGCATGGACATATATAGGACGAGACTTGGGAGAGGGAGGCTGATGTACGGTCGCAGTGGCCAGAGCTGTTCGGGGTTTCTTCTTCTAGGCCTTGTTAGGGAAATTTGGGGATGAATTTCTTTAACGGGGAAGTTTGTAAGAACTTAGTTCTTCAGTTTCAGGTACTGATCTATTTTATGGGGTTTTTTAAGGAAAAATGAAGAATCTAGAAATTTTTAGAGTACACATCATGTACATTATGAGTACACGCCGTGTACTCCTCTGCCGTTCGAATTCGTGTGTTGGCCTGGTCTGGGCCACACACACGGTGTGTAGGGGTGACGTGGAGGCCAATTTTGGCAGAGTACGGAAAGACCTAGTACACACCGTGTACTTTCTTTCTTATTTCATTAATCGGACCGGGGTCGTGCCTAATGCTCATTAACGTCTTCTTCTCCGCCTAATTCCATCCAGAGTTTCCAAGGAGGCCGATTCTTCTCCGAGCCACTGGTCCATCATCGGTTGTGCGAATCGAACTCTGTCGATTGCAGAAGAATCCTAGAGGTGACTTCTTGGTTCTTCTTTGGCCTCGTTTCCTGATTCCTTCTCTCATGTGAGTTATCTGAGGTTAAATGTTTTAGACGTTTTGGCATATCTACTCCGTTCTAGACTGATTCACGGGCCAAGGTTCGAGTATATCGATCTTTGAGGATCAAGGTAGGTTGTTTGTTGCCCTACGTTGAAGTTCTTAGATTTTTGGTTGCAGAAGTGTCAGATACCCATGTATTGGGTATCCCGGGATTAGTATTTTGATCCTATTGTTTGTTTTCCCTAGATTTCTTGTTATCTTATGATTAATTGTTGCAAATATATGCTTAGTTGCATGTTGAGGATCACCCACGTGTGTTTCTCCCTCTGTTTGGTTGTTTATCGTGGATTGGCATCGTTTCCCTGTGAGGCAAACCCTATTGTAATTGTTAGTTTACTTGTTATCACTGATTACATGTGTTTCCTTCTGTTTAAATTCTTTTGATGCATGTTAGCTATTATCCAAGTAGTTGTTGAACTTTCTTAGGGCTGCTGACAGTCGATTATGCACGACTGGACTGCTTAGGGCTGTGAGAACCTGGTGCGGGAGATCAAAGAGGTAATAGACGATTATGTTCTTTTCTAGAGGGTCTGTTGGTTTTAGTTTCATACGCAGGACATACAGGAATAGGACTTTGTGCTTACCAATAGATTTATTAGTTTACCCATGCATCGAGACCACAGGAGGAATTAGAATTAAGTGCTTCCTCAGAGAGTCTGTAGCTATTGTTTCAAGACCATAGGGGAATTAACGTGAGATCTTCCCAGAGTGTTTGTGCCTTGTTTGATTACTGGACTATAGGGGTCTTCTAGTTTGAACCACCCAGAGAGTCAGTGTTAATTTTTATGGTTGGTTGTGATGAGTCCACCAAGCCAAATAACATGCTTGGGTTTTGTACTGCTTGTGTTTAGGTAGTCTTTTTAGATACCTGCTATGTTACTTGCCTTACCTTGTAATATAAGGCTTTACTAGTTCTTCCTGGTTGCTTAATTAAATGAATGTGAATTATAATTGGAAGGATTATTTACTGGTGTACTCCTAGTCCATTAATGTTCTTATTTTCCTTTAATTTTGCTATATTACTCACTTACAATACGGCACAAATCTTGTGGTGGTTGCCTACTAGGATTAGTCTCACACCCTATTTGGGTCCTGTTTTTCAGCCCAAATAGATTATATGGTTGCAGGTGTAGATAGGGATTGTGTCCCTTCTACCTCATGTACTTGATTGCTGGTTGGGGCTAGAGAGCATGGGATCGGGCTTTGGCTCACGATGCTGCTGGAGTTGTTGTTTACGTTTAGTACTTTGGTTTCACTTGTATTTCAGCACGTTGAATTGTTTACTGCTTTCTATAGATACATGTACCGTACTATATCATTATTATATTATACATTTCCTCTACTTTTAGTTCAGTTGTCGTATGCTATTTACTGCTTCCGCTGTTGTTTATGTTTATTCTTCCGTTGTATACTTTACCAAATGAGGGAATAGTTTCCCCATAGACTCACTAAGGCCCTCACGGCTAGTCGGTAGCCTATGGCATTTGGGGAAACACGATTGAGGTCATTTGGAGAACCGGGTACGGGGCACCAGTTATGTGCCTCCGGATTCAGGTCATTACAATATGCCTCCATGATGACACTTATTGAGTGGAGGAAATGAGGATATGGTTGGATATTCTCGACCATTAGTGGAACCAGATGCATCCATAGTGCAGGTTGAGGAACTAAGAGAGAAGATATGAGATGAAGTTTTTATCTTCATGCATTTTATAAATATTAAACCACTGGAGATTTTGGAAAACTAGTCTAATTTGAAGTGGTAGATTCATTTCTAGTACCCTGCAACTTTTATAAGATAGGTTGAACCCATGGGAGATGAGTTTTGTGTGGAGTATATCTAGAATATACATGAACATATTTATACACCTCCTTAAAAGTGGGTATTGTGTGATTCTTATATTCTATTATCTTCATCTAAGTGCTAGTAGGACATTCAAGATAAGAATGGAGAGAATTGTGGTATGTTATAGGTGGAATTCTTAGGGAAGTTCATGGAGAACATTTTTCCAAATACACTATGACATGAGAGAACATGTTAGTTCATTTGGTTGAAACATGGCAGTATGTCTTTGGTGTTCGATATTGGACACTTTATATATTTATAGAGATTTTCTCTAGTACTGGTAGGGGATGAGATTGCTACATCAAGGAATTTCTAGGATGGAATTAGTTGTGAGATTAAGACCCAGGATTACATTTTATTTGTAAATAAGTTTTCATATGTGGTGGATTGGGATCTCACAACTGAAGGGAATTTGAGGGAGGATTCTAGTGCAATACAAGTGGTTTCTTCTAGGTGATCATGTAGTATTCCATGAGAGAGTAATAATTATAACTAGAAGGGTATTATCTTACGGAATAGTAGGAAGGGTGTCTATGGTGAAGCGTTAGTCACACATGACTGTACCTATATTGTATGTCACTAGTTTGGTAGGTAGGTCCACTATCATATAAATTATCCCCAACAACTAGTATAGTGATGATCCAATGATAGGTTTGGACATCTGAAGATTTTATATTGGAACCCACAACAGATGGGTAGTAATTGAGGATCTTGAAAGAACAAGGGTGATGAAAGGGGATCTTATTCACCCTTTGAGTCTGGAATCTAGAGTTCTACTTTCTAAATTGGTAGAGGAGGTAGATGTGGTGCTTCTGGGAAAGATAACTCAAATAAAAAAAGTGATGTATCATAGGGGACTTAGGTGGAATCATTAGGTATATGCATAGGAAATTTTTATTATATTCATCCTACACATGTGGGAGTGAGGCTAGACTATTGATAGTGGGAGGTATTATTCTTCTAGAATCAATTCTAGCTAGTGCCTTATTTGATACTCATGGCTATCATTTCATTATTTCTACACAACTAGTTTATAAATTTATCCTAAAGGTAGAGTTCATAAGTGGGGTGTTGAAAATAGAAACACCTTTTGGAGTGAGATCCAGAATAAATTTCTTGTGAAAGAGGTGTTATCTTGAAGTTGGAGAGTACAAATATCATTGGGATCAATATATTATTGGCATTTCATGAGTTGAAGTGATTATAGTTATGGACTAGTATCTTCCGTACCAAACCCACATTTATTTTTAATGCACGAGAGTGATTCTTACACCTCTTAAGGGTGATAGTTATATTCAATGTGGATAGTGGGATATCATGGAAGGTCGTGTGGGGATAGTTCGCCATCAACTGCGGGAGCATACAATCTAGGCTCTTAGTATGTTACTGGATGATGGAGGTGTAATACAAGACATCATTACACATATAGTGGACTTGTTTTAGGAAGGGTTTCGTGAATACTTCTCACGGATTACACCTAAGAAAGAAGTGTGATTTTCTATTTATCTCATGTCCCGAGCTGAGCCAATTTCTCTTAATCCATACAGAATGACACCTACTGAGTATCTAGAGCTCGAGACCCAATAATAATAGTTGATGGATAACGTGTTTATATGTCTATGCGGGACTCTTCCAGGATCACTAGTTTTGTTTTATAATACGGATAAAAGGACACTATATTTCTATATTGATTGTTGTAAATTGAACTAGATAGTAGTAACGAAAACATATCCTCTTAATGGTATCATTGATCAGTTTTCCCAATTGAGTGGGGAGTCCATATTCTCGAAGATCCACATGTGATTATGTATCATCAATTGAGATGTTTACCCTCTGAAATATTGCAGAATGATTTCAAAATAAGGTTTAGACATTATGATTTCTTTTTCATGTCATCTAGGTTGATCAATTCAATGCCAGTGTTTATATACTTGATGAATAAAATCTCCCATCCTTAGGTAGATCAATTTGTGGTTTTGTTCATGAATGAAATCTTGTTTTACACAAAGTTTCTTGATAATCAAGCCCAAAAAAATATCATTTTCAGTACACGTAGAGAGAGTTGCCTATACACCATGATATCTAAGTGTTAGTTTTGGATTGATCAAGAATACATCTTGGGTTACTTTATCTCAGAGGAAGGTGTGTATTTAGACCCATAAAATGTTCAAGTACTTGTTTCATGTGAGTATCCAGATGACAAGATCAATATCTACAGCTTTATATGGATAGATATATTTTATATGAGGTTTATCCAAGAGATATCCCAATTTATTTTAATAACTCAGGGTTAAATAAAATATTCATAATGTATTAATGGTATGAATAAAGTTAGATTGATTTCTATGATCTAAATAAACACAAGAAATTGGCACTGATATTGATCCTTCCTAAGATAGGTGGGGAGTATAAAATGTTTTGTGAAAGATATTTTATAGTTATTAGTGATGTGTTGATGAATAGAGGTCGAGTTATGGTGTAATTGTCTCTGTATATGAGGCCTCATGAACATAACTTCCCTACGCATAGCCTTGAGTTGGCTGATTCATTTATGATTTAATGTTTTGGTAGAATTATTCATTGTGTGAGATTTATATTGTTTATTCTGAAGAAAAGATAATAAATTTTTTCTTATCCCAATGAGATTTCAATATGTATTAGTGTAATTAGTTGAGTATAAAAAGTATTTTGATTTTGATCTAACATATATGTCAAAAAAGGAGAATATTATTATTATCATTTGAGTAGTAAAACACAGACTAAGGCGGTCTTGGAGTCTATTACTGAGTAGAATATGATGAATTTTCTCACTTAAATGCATTTTATAGTTTGGTAGGGTAAAGATAAGATGAATCTCGTATCATTTTTAGTGTATTTTACACTATTGAGATGGTTCAAAGAATGAATGTATGAGGATCCAAATTATTTCTCATAGATGGAAAACCTTGAATTTGGGGAGTCACCATCTGATTAGAGAATTAATTAAGATGAGATCATCTATTTTTGGAGTCAGTTTATTATGCCTATGATAATGTGGGAGGATCTGATGTGTGAGTTTCATGCCTTGAAGTTGGTAGTATGTCTTGGTGTGAGAAATATATACATATATGTAAAATGATAGTTTTGGTTGTTGGGAAAGACAATAGATATAGGAGGGTTCATGACACGAGGATACAACTATAACGGGTGAATGATTATCATCATAGAGATGGGGATTTACTACCACCATTTAACATTCCACGATTGATGAGGGATAATGTTACCATGGATTTTGAGTTTGTTATCCTGTGGAAACCTCAGAAGAATGATATTATCTGGGTTATTATGAATCATTTGATAATTGTTGTGAATTTGTTTATAGTTTGAGAGACATTATTAATGGATCTGTTGAGAGAGTTGAACTTTCAAGAGATAATCCATAATCATGAGGATCCACAAACTATTGTTTCATAAAAATAATTTCCTTTTAATTTGTTCTTATGGTAGTGATTGAATAAGGTTATTCATGTATAGGATTTGATGTGTAAAAAATTGAACCCACAAAAAATGTTTAGTTGGAGTATAATATATAGGTTCTTGAGGATTTTTTATATGCATGTGTTATTGACATTAGTGGGTCTTGGGAGAAGCACCTAACATATGTAGAGTTTTCCTAAAACAGTAGTTATCAAAATACTATATCGATGACACCATAAAATTCTATTTATGGTTGGACAAGATGATATCTTTTATGTTGGTTGGAGATTGGTGAGTCTGAGTTTTTGTGACTGAGTCTCACACTGGCGAAGTCAGAGAGAGTTCAATAGACTCGGAAGCATATTTCTATAGATCATAGTAGAAAAATTTCCTATGTAGATATATGTCAAAGACTCATACATATTATAGTGGGAGATATTATATCCCTTTGACTATCACATGGTTGGTACACCATAGGAAATAGATAAAGGGAAATTTGGTAGCCATGTTTTTTGAATCGTTTGAGGTTTTGTCGAGAATCAGGCTAGTGGTGTACTAATAATAACTTCCACAGAGTTAGATTGAAATCCATGATGTTTCCCATGCTTTATAGAATTAATGGTATCACCCCAACCCTTATCATGTGATCTATGTGAATTATGTTGATCTTGAGATTGATGTTTCCTTAGAGAAGAATCTGCTAAGTGTGTTGGATCACAGTGAGGAAGTTTTTTGGGGAAAGTCCATACCCATAGATTTTTTATTATGGAAAAATAGTTTTGTTTAAAAGGAAATAGAGGAGAGATATATATATGAGTTCTCAGAGGTGGAATATTTATGACACAGGATGTTAGAAATTATTGGGAGTGCATCTCAAGGATGATTTGTTATAAGGTGGGGAGGTTATAAAACCTCATCCTTCTCATGAAATGTCTTGGGGTTATTTTTTTTATCTATTTCCTTGTGTTAATTAATGTTAATTTTAGTTTTTAGTTGGGGTATTTTGGGTGAATATTTAATGAAAATGGATGAATGATGGATGTGATTGTTAGGAACATGGTTCTTCTTAACCATGTTCCTTGGCCCAAAATACTGTGAAACCTTGAACATATAGGTTTTTCATGGATAGAGGATGATTTTTCATACCGTACACCTTAAAATTGAAAACCATTATCCACACTAGAGAAGGTATGTGGTTAGGCTTCATGGTTGGGAAAACCATGTGCCTCTTCATAATAAACAGTTCATTAGATTTAAGTTAACTTGAAAATTAAATTTTAAATTACATGAACCACTATATAAACCATAAATTAACTCATGTTCGACCCACAGTGTATTTTCATGATTTTTGAGCCTCATAAAGAGATTCCAGAATATTCTGACAACCTTTCCTCATAATATGAATACTATATTGAAGATCTGAACTCTTCTCATAATTAAGATCTCATCCCATGTGTTTTTCTTTCCCTATACCATTCTATTCCTATCCATTTTAAGGTTGATATTCCCTATCTTTGGTTGCATGTAGATATAGGATTATGGATCAAGATCAATAATCATGGGATATTTCTTCATATGATGTTTATTTTAGGTTTATAGTCTAAATATCTTCTATTTCATTATTCAGCAAAAATAGGGGATTTCTGTTAGTGAGCATTTATCATCATATTGGGGTTAGTGTTATATAATTCAAATCACCACATATTTATTAAACATTTGTGTATATAATTTTATAATTTCTATTTGATATTAGAAACTGGGTTTTTGATTGAATTAATTAATTTGGGGAATTAATTAATTAAGGTAAATGTAAAATGGGGGATATAGGAATTGTAAACATTGAATTTTTAATTGTTTATTAATTATGAGGGAATTGGTATTGTAGAATTGGATAATTAATTATTAAATTAATTGTGCAGATATTTTAATTGTGATTGGAAATAATTATTGGTTGGATTGTTTATATAGCCATTGGTATTGTTAAACATGATTATAAAATTCCTCAATTAATTAATGGGAATTGTTAAGATTATGAAATTGATTTATTTTTAAAAATATAATGCTGAATTAATTGTAGAAATATTATTTGTATTGAAATCTAATGATTAGTTTTTGAATTAATTTATGTTGTATTGAAACAATTGAATTAATTATACAAGATTATTCTGATATAGAATTGATTTAGATGATTAATTAATTATTGAACTAATTAATATGACTTAAGTGATTAATATATTGTCAAAATAGTTAATGTAATTTTTTTTCAATTCAGTATAGAATTAATTATTAGAGAAATGATGAATGGTAGATTGACATTCATGCGTGAATTGAAATTATGAATGGTAACAATGGACTTTATATGTGAATTGAAATGATGAGTTGTAATAGTGAAATTCATTTATAAATTCAAATTATGAATGGGTATAATGGAATTGAGGTGTGAATTGAAATAGTGAATTGTAATAATGGAATTCAGGGTGAATTTAAATGATAAACACTAAATATTTAATTCATGTGTGAATTGAATTTACAAATGGAAATAATGAAATTCATATGTGAACTAATATGGTGAATATTACTGATGGAATTCACATGTGACATGAGATATTTAAATTTCTTCATTGAAATTTCGTTATATGATAGCCTTCGGGGATGGTTTAGTCTTTGAAATGGGATAAATATGGAATTGAGAGTTTAAGTGTCCTCAGGAATGAAAGGGTTTATGTGGTTAAATAAATAATAGTTGACAATGAGATAACAGTTTAGTTATGAATTGTATTTATTTCATTATACAACCCTATAAATTGTTATTGACTATATATTTTTTAGATTCAATTGGTAGAGTTTTACTCACACTATACTTGGGATGCCTGACTAGTACCCAAACAGATTTCATGCTAGCAAGATGAAATAATGGAAAAGGCCTTATATTAGAAGGATGATTTGGTAATGATCATGGATTAGGGAACCAATTGTGGTTCTAGATCCACAATAGGTTTTTTCAGTGTCATTGCCTTTGAGATTCAATTTGAAATAAGGAAAATACATTATCATGGATTGTGTAGTGTTAATTTATGATATTTTATTTGCAATTTTTAATCTTGTGATACTGGATTGTTTAGGTTATGTTATATTAATTTTTTGTAATAATTTAGTTTTTTCTATGGTTTTATAAATCTAATAAATTTTTTTTGTCACCCCATGACTGATATTAGACCCTTGATACTAGTTAGAAACCTCTAAAATATGGAGAGGTGCACTTGAGGTCACGTGACTGACCATCTCAATGCATCGATGTGTGTTTCTTTGGTTTAGATGATACATAGCTACTAACTCTATATCAGGAATCATATATTTCTTCTCATATATATTAAACTATAATGTGTCATAGTTTATCACTTTTCCACTATACATGAGTGCACAACATAATCTATTCCTTACACCATCACTGTATAACACAAAACCATATCATATTATTGGTAGTTTGAGTATAACTATAGTGATTTGCTTCTTCATGAACCTCTTGGTGCCTCCTCACATTCATTATTCATGGAAAACAATAAAAAAAATACATGTTTACATAGTTATCAGGATTTAAAATCAGTATTAATTTCTCACAAATTTTTTTATTAACTAATTATTACATGAAAACTACAGATTTCTATGACACGAATGGGTATAAGACATTTTTCAATTATTTTTGTTTTTGATGGGTCTAGAAAGATTCCCACACATTTCATTACACTCCCTATGAATGTGACCTTCCACATGAAAAATTAATACTTGTAGAACAGAACATGAATTCTCTTTATCATTAATTTCTCCAGTACAATCCTTATATTCTCTTCATGTTTATCATTTCTATTGGATTAATTGATAATATCATTGGAAAAAACTGCCAAAAATTAATTGAGGTTGTCTATAATGAATCTTTTATTCATGTCCATGAAGATTACATGTAAATTAGTGATTTATAATGACATCACTGTAGACTCATTATATTAATACATTAGAAGGAAATTTTTCTTCTAAGTGTCTTCATTTTTTAAATGTAGCTAATGATATCCATAATTAAGATCCAACTTTTAGAATTATTGATATCCTCATATTTTACAAACATAGTCATCAATTATTAGAAAGGGATACTTTTATTTTATGGTGGTCTTGTTGGGATACTAGTAATCAATAAAACCCCACACTTACATATCATTTTTCTTCACAAAATGAACCGGAACACACGAAGGTGAGACAAAATGACATGTGAATAATTTTTACAAATGAAATTGTAGATATATTTTCTAACTGAACCTGTTAGATATGGGCCATATTATAGATGAATAATGGGATATGAGTGTCTCTAGTTATGATATATATCGAGAACACTACATTCTAATCTAGTGGAAGTCATGGTTACTATCTGTGAAATACATCAGTGTATTCTGAAACAATTCTAATTCCTTCATGTTTGATTCCTTCCATGTACAAAAAAAATTTGGGTATCCTTCTTCATCGATTATCATACCCACACCATTGGGTAATTTTATATTGAGGAATAATGATTGAAAATGAATTTATAAAGGATTATTGAATGGATCAGGATATAAAAGGTAATTTTAATTTCCTAATAGTTTATGTGGTTTCTATATAGTGAGATCCAATCTATTACTACTGCATCGTTTAATTTTACCTAGGTAATTATTTAATGATTCTATGTAATAATTTTCCAATATACGCTAACATATGATGATTCCAACACTTTGGATCCAATGATTGAATAATTTTGTGTATTAATAGATATATCTACTTTATGTTATCGTGGATTCAATTAAATAGTTATAGAAATCATGCATCACATAAATGAATGAATGGAATAAAATTAAATAATACATTTTCCATTCTTCTATGAATAGTAATTGTACCTTGTATAACATCATATGCTTAGATATTTTAGAGGTAATGACAAAATAAGATATCCCTTGATCATTCTTATTTATTTTCTACAAATAAAGACTTCCCTCAGGGATCCAATTTATATTAGACTAGATATCATATCTCTCTTACCCCATACAGATGACTGATTGAACTATGGGTGGTTCATTAGGAAGTTCTTTCCATTCCTCCATCATGTTGTTCGACATTTTCTTGTCTCTTAGGAATTCACGATCGTAATGGACTTCTCTCCAAAACATGAGGCATATCACCATCATGTTGACAAAATAACCATGATGTTTTTTCCAAATATTTTTCCATGTGGGTTGTTGGATCCTACTTCATCAATTTTAATTTTACCCACTATCTTGAAGCTCAATTATTCTCTTATTATCCTTGTGTCAAAAGGACCAATATGGAAACTCCATCTCTACTTTAAGAGTGCTTTGAACCACTTCTTCATTACTCATAATCTCTTAGATATCTATATCCTTTCAATGTTTCTATTTTAAACCGATAATAAATCTCTTTATTCATAAATAGTTTTTTTTTTAAAACAAAATATGTATATTGAATGCCTTGTTATTTTCTTTGTATGTCGTGAAGGATTCACATTTCCCTTCTTTATCACTATGTATCCTCTATCCATATTTTTTTTGAGATATCCAGATAGGTACATATTAAGAAATATTCTTAACAGTATTCCCAATCAATCTCATATATTTAATAATTCATCTTAGGGTTAATAATAAATTCCATCCTTGGATCAACCTCTACATCTAAATGATTGATGACTAGAATCACGATATCCATATCCGAATAAATGATCCCAAAAAACATATTATCAATTACGTTAAACTATTGTTCCATGAAAAGTTTATCATAAAATTTAGTAAATGATAGTGTTGAATGATTAATTAAGGAAAAAATGTTGATTTTATTATTTTTGGATGATGTATGATATTCCAAGTGGTTTATGCTATTATTTATTGCATAAGATATCTGGATAAGAGTTTCCATAAATTTTCAAACTCCACATTCCATTATAGGGAAATTTCACTAAGACAATCCTCACATTGTCCATCATGTGGGGTTTTATCATGGATTCTTTGGGATCCAAATTATTTCAAAAAAATAGTGAGTTTTAAAAAAAAATTTAATAAATAATGAATAAATAATTTAATCTTTTTCAAAATTAAATATACATGTATATATTATAGGATACTTATGTTTATATTTTTTCTAAAAAAATATTCTTGGATGACTACAAATAATTAGACTTATCCTTATATTTCTAAAAAATTATTTTTATAATACTTCTCCAATTCACTAAATCCACCCTCTCATTCCAAAAATAGTTCCTTTGTTTTGATTAGATGAATATTATATCATATTAATTATTGAAAACAAAATATTTATTAATTCAAGGATAAAAAGGTTTAGTATCACTAGAAAATTAAGATCATACACCACTATTACATAATAAATCAAAAAAATTATTTACTTATTTCTTTTCATCATCATCATCATCATTTTTATGTATTTATTCAACAGAGAATACAAGAGAACAAAGGATTTAGGCTATGCAACACCAGCCTAGGGGGTCTAAAATAATGGAGACCTAGGGCATCGCTGCGAATTAAATTCACCCCCCCCCCCCCCGGCTTCAAGGATATGGTATTGGGTAGGCAGGTGACATCAGATCCATCGATGGAAAGGGAGGCCAAATAATTCGCGAATTTATCCCCCTCTATCCATGTATGTGTAACTTTCATGTTGCTCTTTAGAAGTTACTTACATCGCCTAATGATATAATTTATTGACCATGGAGTGGATCCTTTGTCCATCTGAGAGTCGTGAATGATCGTCGAGTCAGTTTCCACATGGGAGATGTCCATAGCCTTCTGAATACACAGGTTGAGCCTCATAAAAAGAGCCTTAGCCTCCGCTTAAAGAGCTCATCCATTACCAAAGTGTGACGTGAATGCAACGAGTACGCCTCCTTCCGAATTACGGACCACTCCTCCTCCTCGCATGATTCCTAAGTTGCAAGACCCATCGGTGTTAAGTTTAAGACCATCTGCTGGGGGGTTCTATTTTACCCACTGTCCTTGCAAACCCAGCATGGGGACAGCCTTCCCGGGGCAAGACTGTAGATTACAAAGGCAAGAAGCTTCCCGCCATCCATTGATAAGGGGGACCATATCCATGAGTAGGAATTTAGATCGCACAATGATAGACCTCCCTAAAGAGCTACACCCCTCATATCTTGCTTTGTTTCGTGCCTGCCATAGACACCAACAACCAGCACTGAAAATAGCTAAATGTGCCATTTGCTCTAGTCCTTTGTCCGGGGTCTCCTGGAACCATCTCTCAAGGATAGCTAACCCTTGTATATTCATGGGGGATTCCGCTGTATAAACACCGAAAAACTGCAAGATGTCCTTAGCCCATTCACCTTCAAAAAAATGTGGTTGGTGGTCTCCTCACTTTTGTTCCTACAGCACTCGCACCAAGAGGCGAGGATGATTCCCATTTTCCTGATGCTCTCATCTGAGGGTATCGCCAAGTTCCTCACTCTCCATAAAAGAAAATTTTATTTGGATGATATGTTCTTGCACCACATTCGCTCAAACCAGTTGTCGCGCTGAGCCTGGGGAGTTGAGATCCTGCAGAAGTCCTTTGCAGTGAACTTCCCCGAAAAGGAAGGAGTAAACACGTATTTGTCTGGCTCAGAGATGATGTGGATAGAGTCGAAGATGGATTTCTTATCTTTGTCCTGAATGTATTTAACAAAATTTGGAAATGATATCGCCTCCTTAAAGGTGATCGAAGGTGTCGGACATTCCGGGAAGCCAAGTTCGGAGCCTGCCCAGTTGCTGATCCAGAAAGGGATGCTGCCATCTCCCACAATCTAGTGGGAATAATGTTGTAGGTTCGATACCAGGGGGAAAATCGTCCTCTAGAAGGGTGTTCCGTGGACGCTTTCACTTTCTGTACATTTGATGAAGTTGTGTCGCATGATCCTACCCCAGAGGGTCTGATTTTCCACAATCACCCAAGCCATCTTTCCATGCATGCATTGGACTGTTCCCTCGACGCTCCTGACATTAATGCCCCCTCCTAAATCGGTGAAGCCATTCTCCCCCATGAGACCCAATGCCTCTTCCCTTCCCCAACTGCATCCTAGAGGAACCATACCAGTACCCTTTCAATGGCTCTGAGAACCCCTTTTTTCACTGACGAGGAAGCCAAAGCATGCACTGGTATGGACGAAAAAATGTTGTTGATGAGGGTGATGCATCCCCCAAAAGAAATAAAGTGGCTTTTCCAATTGAGAACCCATCTAGTGATCCTTCTCACCAACTCATCGTAGTCCCGTACTCACATTCTTCCTGAAGACATTGGAGATCCCAGATATTCCCTTGGGAGAGATCCCACCTGCATATCCATCCTCCTACATAGGTCATCATCCCGCCTTGCCGTGCATTTTTTGGAAAGGTACAAGTTTCTTTTGTCGTGGCTAATCAATTTCCCAATCCAGTGCCAATACTCCTTCAGGATCCTCCCGATGGCCTGCACAGACCTCCTCCCATCATTCGAGAAAATAATTGTGTCATCCGCGAACATTAGGTGCGATGTGTGAGGCTGGTTCCCCTTCCTCCGGAAAGGAGTAATACTTCCATTGTAAATTCCTCTGTTAAGAATCCTGAGAAGAGTATCCTACATAAGAATGAAAATACTCAGAGAAATCGGATCACCTTGCCGTAAGCCTCGGGTAGCCTTGAAGAAACCTCAGGTTTTCCCCATAAAGGACACAGTCATTCATGGTGACCTGAAGCATCTGAAAAGAATTTCTAAGGCCTTTGGAGATATACCCATGAATGTGAAGACCCTGTTGATAAATCCCCATTCCACTCTGTCGTACGTCTTGCTCATGTCAAGTTTCATGACCATATTGGAACCATGGGTCTTGTTGTTCATTTCTATGAACATCTCTTGGGCCAGAGTAATCGCCCCCTGTATTGACCTCCCCCTAACAAAGCCATGTTGTTCAATGGATACCCACCAAGGAAAACACTTGGACAATCTCATGTTGATGATACTCGCAAGAATCTTATATTTGAAATTACACATGCCCACTGGATGGTACTGGAGTAAGGAGGTAGAAGCCTTCACCTTCAGGATGAGAACCAGTGTCGTAGAGCTAGCCACCCGAGGTAGAGCTCCTCCTTGAAAAAAAATCCTAGACATCTGAAACAATATCCTCCTTGACAACATCCCACGAAGTTCTGAAGAACGATCCAGGGAAGCAGTCCGGCCCCGGAGCACTACCCGGGTCAAGATTCAGCATTACCGCATGAACCTCTGGCTCATCGAATATAATTTTCAAGCAGGTGTTATCCTCACTAGAGAATTGGTTGAAAATAACATCCCACAGATCAGCTCCCCCGCTCGGGTACCCACCATCCATCTGCGGGTTTCGGCCAGCAAGAAGATCTTCAAGGTAAGAGGATTTCATCCCACCCACTATGTCCTTATCATCCGTGTACGTGCCATCTTCCAGCCTGATGTTGGTGATGGTCGGTCGCTGTTTCTCCCTAATGCATGAATGGAAGAATTTCATATTCGTGTCTCCCTCATTTAACCACTTTATCCTCGATCTTTCACGGGCCATACATTCATGTTTAAGAATTAACTCCGCCATACGATCCTTCTTGACTGAAAGGACTTCAAAAATCGGGTCGCTCCAATCATCCTCCAGCTCACCTTCTAGACGCTCGATCATAATATCATCCATCTCTTGGTCGATAGGGGGGAGGCTCCTGCCTATGCTTTAAGGCCCTGTTTTAGGCATCTGAGTTTATTATGAATACCCACCCAGTAGATCCCTTGCGCTGGTTCCCCCCAAGAGTTCCTTACAAGGTTGAGGAACTCGGGATGGTGCGACCAGTTTTCATTAAATTTGAACCTTTCTAGGGAGGCCTTCTTGGGGTTCAAAGATAAATGCAGTGGAGAGTGATTGGATATACCTCGGACCAGGTGGATCACCTTGGCATTCAAAAATGCATCAATGGCATGTAAGTTCGCTAGGAATCTGTCTAGCCGGCTCCAACACCATTTATTGCCTCTTTGATTATTGCACCACGTGAAATGATCCCCAGAGTACCCCATATCCATAAGACCCTTGCTTGCCATGAACTGGACAAAGGTTGTGCTAGCTTGACGTCGAAATGCCCCAGGCCCCTTTTTCTCAGCTGGTTCAGTGATGGTATTGAAATCCCCCCCAACTAACCAGGGGTCCGCTCCTGGATCAAAAACACTCAACTCTTGACACAGAGATTATCTCCTCGAAGTGTCACATCTTTCATAGACAAATGAATATAACTTTGAAATACAAAAAAATAAGGCATTATATTATAGTGGGAAAATACCAAAAAAAATTTGCAAACATAGGTAGTTTCATCTTCGCACATAGAATTTGTGAAAAATCCCGAAATCTTAATTGAAAAAAATATATAATAATATTCATGAATAATAAAACATATAACATGAGATACACCTAATTACATAATTAATTGGAGAGATATACAATTTCATGCCAACCAGACATATCTTAATGTTTACATAATCACGCTTCGCACATAGAATGTATAATAATCATAGTCATGATATAAATACTAGAACAGAATGGACATAATGAGGTTTTAATAAATAATAAGTTTTTAAAAAATTTATAGTGATACCAATGGAAAATGATAGATCCTACCTTAGAATTAGATGTCAGTATTCCTTAGATAATAAATGACAATTGAAGAATCGAGGATTTATTTTATTAATAAAATACTTTTTTGTAAAATCATTGTATTTGGAATAAAAATAAAGGTGGAAACATATATATCCATAAATGATGAGTGAAGATAAATTAAATAATAGTAAATGATCAATATATGAATATCCGGAACAATGATGTCCTCAAATATGAATAACCCAATGACAAAGGATTGGGGTTCTAGAATCCCCTTAACATAATATATGTTTTATATCATCAATTTTTGAGCCTCCTAAATAATGAAAATTTGATAATTAAAAAATAGTTACATAAGTTAATTATATTTTATTGTTCCATTATTTATCCATTATAATTTTTTTATTCTATTTTATAATATCTTTTTCTAAATGTGAATTGTTTTGATATCATATCTTTATTAAAATATCCCTTTTGTTTTAATTTTTCTAATTTTGTTCAATGTCCTTATACTTTAGTATAATTAATACCATAATCATATAATAACTGTAATTAAATGTCTATATATAAAATATAATTCATAATATCTATCCATGATGATGGTTATATATGACTACATGGAAATGACTCTGTATTTGTTTAGATAGTCTTTGATGGGACATTGTTAGGAGAGTGGGAAAGGTAAGGTTAAATATATATATATATATACTACTTATAATAAGTTATAATCAATTATATAATTTTATGTAACATACTAATAAAAATTAAAGCTTTTTTAATGTGTTTGTAAAAATGAATGTGACAAAGAAGAAATAATAGAATAATTAATGAAAACATGCATAATTATCTGTGTAGCTTCTCTTGCATGGCACTATAACCCCATTGATTATTGGGTTTTTATTTTTCTATAAATTCCCTGATTATTCCAAAATAATTTATAATGAGTATTATGGAAGATATTTTTCTTTTTAAATTGATGGTTGAAGCATTTTCCAAGAAGAGGGAGATGGGGGTTTTATTCTATAAAAGAGGTGTATCTTTTAAATCAATTTTTAAAAAAATATTATATCAAATTTAAAACAATTAATAGTGAATTAATGAAAATATAAATAATGTATAAATATAATAAAATGGTTTTAGGTTATTTGAAAAAATTAGAATTGGAATCCCATTAGTTTATTAAAATAGAATTTGTAATGAATGAAAAATTGTTATTTTACAAAATAACTTTGTAATTTAGGTTTTGGGATTTTTATTTTAGGATTGGAAAATAAATTTATCATATTTAAATGAATTAATTATGAAATTTATTATATAATGGACATATTATAACTTCTATAAATAATTAGGACATTATTTCATCATGAATGATGTAATTTATGATTCACATATTCTATAAAAACATTATGTGTACTATTCTTCTAGAAAATTGAAGTATCTTAGGAAATTACCAAATAATAACCATTTGAAAATTTTGACATGAAAGATTCAAAATGATGTTATTTTTATCGAAATAAATTAATATCATTGTTAAATTTAATATTATATATAAAATAATGATATTTATGAAATATTTAAATTATATATTATTAAAATTGTTCATTTATTTTATTTTAGTTTTTTAATTATAAAATTTTATCAACATTATAATTTATATATATACTTATATTATTTATGATTAGTATTATTTATACCACAATTTATTAGTTTGAGTTTAAATTACTATTCCAACATCTAGTTATTATTTCTAACTACCTAGTTTCAATTCCCAATGATCAAGTTACTATTCTAATAGTGGAATTACCATTCTAATGGTCACATTACCTCTTATAAATACCATATCATTATTTCGCTAAATACTATTTTCAATTCCTCACATGTTTTTATATTTCTATTTTCTATAGTGTGAATTTTTTTCAAATATTTTTATATTTACAGTTTTTTTCATTAGAGGAATGATTCTTACCGATATTGGTGATCCATATTTTCTCATTGTATTTTTTATGTTTTATAGTTCCCCCATTAAAATAATTTCCATTTAAATGTGTTTAGTAATTGAATAATTTAATGATTTTCATTAATTAAATAAATATTTTTTTGGTTTCATTATGTCTTGAATGCCTATAATATAATATAACATAGTATAATATAATATTATACACATATATTTCATGAACCAAATGTCAATTGATAAAATATGGGTTGTTGCACTATTTAATATAATATAAAAAAATATGTCATACTTCCATAGTGATCAGCACATTATTATATTTTAATTTATCAAATACATGAAAAAATGATTCCACACATGAAACATATAATTAATCATAGTAAATTCTTAGAGAATCAAACAATTAAAATGATTAGAAATAATATAGGTAAAATATGTAATATATATTCGACCCTCTACCCTCACGATTCAATCAAATTATTTATGGATATTAAGGATAATTCTATCTTATTACCCAAATAAAACAAAATCACTCCTAAATAACAACACTAATATTAATAAGTGTGTGGGAATTCAAATCATCTTCCTCGAAAAAATCTACAACAACATAAAAATTAGTATGAGATGGAATGTAAATATCAAATACAAATAACCAGGGATGGATATTGTATTGAACAATGTTTTTGAAATGTAATTTATTAAATTAATATGTTCTTCAAAAGATTTTTTCACACTTAATAATAAACAACAAAAATACAATTCATATTAAGTAGGAATATTATGTCAAAAAAATTCTGAAGGTAGATACAATTATTTTAATTAATTATAACATAATAAATTATATTAATAATTATAATTATTTTAAAAAAACCTTTTTTCTATAAGATAAATTTTTAATTATATATATATTTGAATCTAAAAGATAAATTTAATATTTTAGAATAATAAATTTGTGAATTTAATTTTATTTGGAAATTCATCATATTAAAATTTTTATAAGAAGTTATTTTTATAATTTTATGAAATAATTGATTATAAGTGAATAATTTGATACAAAGTTTTTACAAAACATGTAAAATTAATGACTTTTGAAAGATACTAGAGAGACCTATAAGTTTATAAAGTATTTTAATAGATAAAAAAATTCTTTATAAAATAAAAATATATTATTAAATATTTATTTGAACTTAGAGAAACCTATTTTCATGAATTGTGAAAAATAGTTTCATTTCATTCTAAATTTTAAATAGCTATCTATATTTTCATTTAATTAACAATTTAAATGGTAATATTTAGTTCTGTATTCCATTTGAATAAAAATAAATATCATTTTATTTATGATCAATTTTTTTGTCATGAATTTTAATGAAATTGCTAATTTTATACTACACATAAATTTTATTATTAAAACATAAATTATAAAAAAATGGATTTTTGATTTATCTGTGGACGTATACAGATAAACATTCACAAAATTTTAAAAGTATGTTTGAGAAAACTATTATTATTATTTAAATCAACATTATAATATTATTTAATAAGTTATATTTCATTTTTGTGAAATAAACATGATTATTAATATTAAGTTTAATTACCATGATAATAGTAAAAATATGATTTTATAAGGAAGGTTTTGTTAATATTATTTAATAAATATATAATAAAATCAATTTATTACTTATAAAATGATAAATATAATATAATTTAAAAATCATATATTAAGATATTATCCCTGAATTAATTGGTAATAAATAATAAATAACATTTAAAATAGCTAATATTTAAAAAAATTATAAACCAATTATATATACAAACTATTATAAGAATAAATTTTATTTCCTATTATATATATATTAAGTATTATTAAATAGAGGATACATTTTTTCATCAATAAAATTTAATATTTTTAATAAAACTTCTATTACCTATTTAGAAACTAGTTTCATTATTGTAAATGGATATTGAAAAATGAAAAACATAATGGTAAATGACTTGAAACATGTTTAAAAAATGTGTTCAAATTAGATTTAGAGGTTTTGAAGATATTATTTCACTGAAATAATAAATTATTTATATATTTTAGAGCCCTTGGCTCTTGAATAGTGTCATTCCATTATTAAAAACGTTTTACAGTTCACTAATTTTCCCTTTTCTTCACTTATAAAATTTCAATATTCAACCACATCATGGAAGACCAATTAATTATATTTTATTCATTATCATCATAGAATACTATATAAATTTCATAATCCTCTATATTCAATTAGTTATCATATTCCCTTCATTTCAAAAGGATATAATTTATTGGACACTTCAATGTCCCAAGGTGAGTATAAAATTTTCCTTAACATTTATAATTAGTCATTTCCTTCTAATACAATTTCAATAATTTTTATATGGTGAAATTAATAACATTATTATTCTTACATAGAATTATATTAACATGTTTTTCGAATTTTTTCTCATCCAGTTAGAAAAAATAAAATGTTGATCATGTATTGGGTGGACCACCCCCTCGCTAGTGTATTGATTTTAGTTTTTCATCATCTTTTTTATTATTTATTTTATCCATATAGTATATAATTCAAAACCAAAAAACATTTATAAAATATATTTATAATCCTAATATAATTATATTATTTAAAATAAAAATTTCATAACCATGTATACCCTTCAAAATAATAAATGTTTATTTTTGAGTTAGTCTAACCACATACATGTGAAATACTATAAAACTATATCATTGATGACTATGAGTACATAATTAAAAACATTGTTAAAATTTAATATGAAATTATTTAATTTCCAAATGTTATATATAGGTTATATTTGTTATTTTAATTAGTATTAAAATATCATCTTTTTTGTAACGCCCTTACCCTAGTTACCCAGAGTCGGTGCATTATTATATAACATTTTCATGATCACAAGGAATCATGTCTTGAAAGACTAATAAGTTTAGTATCGATGGAAGTAATAAATATATTCATAAGTTTTATATTACATCATGAAATAAAAACATCAACAACATTTTCTCCCCTTTTGAACACAATTATATCCTTATATTATCCCTACAGGACAACCATAAAATAATTATTCACATCCTTGGAAAAATAAAACATATAAAGGGGTGAGCTCATATGCTCAGTAAAGAAAACAATATAGCGGAAACTTTAATAAATAAGCACAAACATTTAAGGAAATGTATAAAACTAAAACTAAATCCTTTTAAAAATAAACTTCAGCATAATATGGAAAATATATATCAAATAATTCCATTTACATATTCACATGGATATTCAACTAGTCGAATAATCACATGAAATATCAATAGCTAATTTCTTAATGATGTAATGCATAATTCCAGACTTCATAACCACATAGTCAAAGCCTTCTTCCAAGACTACAAATAAGATTATGTCAAGGCCTTGTTCCAAGACACTAGTTTGTCTCATGAGACCTACCGAAGCATCGAGGATCTGTAGGAGGTGCCACCCTTCAATTACTAAGTCCAACGCATTCCTCATATGAAAAGGTTTAAACATAAAAAAATATTCATATTAAAACTAGCATATGAAATGTCAATACTTTATTCATAAACCAAGAATGGTATAAAAATAACACATCCACAGTCAAACATGTCACAAAACTTTCAATAATATATGGAAGATTTGTATAATAAATCAACCTTGATCAAGAATAATATCCTGTAATGGATGTTGTCATAGTTGAAAATGATCAGTAAAAATCTTTGAGAGAAATATCCATTTTTTTTAAATCATTTAAAAGTAATACATTTATAAAAGAAGTAATTTAAAAGAGATTTTTGAATCAAAGTGTCCCATAAAACTTTGAAACTTTTGAAAAGGATTATCATTTCTAAACATTAATGTTTATATAAATAAATCCTTAAAATAATTTCGAAAACATGGACATTAATTAAATGGATTTAGAAAGATAAATATTTTAAACATTAAAAATATTGATATAGTTAAAGATACCTTCCCATAAAACATTAAAAGATTCCTCTTGAAAACGTTTTTATGAAATATGGGTATCGATGATAAATATTTCCCAATAAATACTTACACATAAACAATCTCGGATAATAATGAGATTGAGGGAATAACCCTTACATTGGAATTTCCTTTGGTCAAGGGTAAGTTTAACCTCATGTATAATGAAAATAGTATGATATTAAATTATACCAGAACTATATTCATATTTATTATATAATACATGATTCATTTATGACTTTATACTACCCATTTAATAATGATTTCCATGCTAAATTAACATTTCGGGTAATAATCGCTCTCTTTATCGTACGTGTTTAAATTTGTTATTATTGATCGTATCATTTAGATCATGATTTAAATACTTCCAGAATATAAACCATGATTTATATATCAAATATATTTGGAGTATAAATATTTATAATAGATAGATATATGAAATGGAAGGAACCGTTTATTGACACGGTATGTCGTACGTACGCATAAACATTGTTTCCGTTTTCATATTGTATTGAACAAAAGTAAGTGAATAGGATATATGTAAGTAAATATATATACATATATATAGAAGAATTGTTATTTCATATATTACATACTTATTAATAATATATATTTTTATAATCATCGTTGAATGGTGAACGTGGTAATAAATCTCATCGCGTCGTGGAGACGGTAATCCATACGTACGCACGATGGACAATATCATTAAATTGATGGTGAAACCATATGTAATTGGATGGTATATCATATATAAAGAATCTTTAAAATGTTATATTTATTATTTAAATTATTCATATTCATTATTATACCCATCCCAATAATGAAGTGTTTGAATAACTAACTACACCACACCGTGGAGACGGTAAGCCGTATATACACACGTATGGTGACTTTGTCATTCATGTGATGGATAGAATAATGAATATGGTTTTACCATTATTATAATAACTTCACAATATATAAAAGATACTGGATTTATTATTTTATAATGTAAACAAAAAAATAGGAAGTGGAAGAAGAAAAGAACTTGAAAGAGGTGATGAAATATTTACCTCTTCTTCACGTTATTTCTTTAGATTTGATCAAAAGGGATCCATAGGTAATATTTATGAACAAATTCAGGCCTCTAGGATGATGGTAGGAAAGTTGAAATGATATTTGGGCAGGGATTGGCTGAGAAAAATGGATTTGGAGGTGTGAAATTAATAGAATGGGAAGTACCTTTTTATAAGAGAGGTGAGGGTCACTTTAGAAAAATCTTGAAATATTAGTTTATAATAAAATCATTTTCAATTTAAAATAGCTCCAAAATTATTTATTTAGAGGATAATGCAGTGATGGGTTCAAACACTTTCTAACAATATGTTTTAGATAATTCTAGGTTACCATTTTAACCTTATCTCTTAGATTTAACTATTGGTTAAATTGTTTAACTTGTACCGTGTCTTCTTGTATTTTTACACTATATGGTTAATAAACTTACTATAAACTTCCAAAAGAACATAAAGTGGTTCATTAATGACATATATAAATTTATTTAAGTCTTTTGGCCGAATATTAGGTTTTTAAGAATGTTATATCAACCAATAATATAGTATTTGTTTTAAAAGTTAATTCATGTCAATTTTGAAACTACTTGTTATTTTGTTTTTTTGAAAGTCATAACAACCTTATCACTTAGAAAACAAATTATCTAATCAACCCTAACATGTCATATTAGCCAATAAATTTATTTTAATTCATTAGAAGTCTCGATTTACATTTATTTGGATATTTATAATATCAATTATTATATTATTATATCAGTAAGGTAATTACTACATCATCATTGAGTTGTAAATAAATTAAATTATTTAATGTCTTAAAATTATATATATAATACCATTATGCGGGAAATCATTTTATATTTCTAATAAATATTTATAGTCGAATTTATATTGTGTTTAACCCTATATTATAATGGGTTTAGTTATTAAACATGGAATTTAACTCTTTTAACTCTTCTTTAAATAAAATAATAATAAATGTTCTAATCTAATCCTAGTGGACCAAAAGGGTTCATATTTTATTCCTAAGGTTGTTTTTTGTCAAATTATACTTATCCAATAGAATTAGGACATGTTTTACGGTAATTATAATATCATTTTCCCTGAATTACCCTATTTACTTTTAACCGTGGCAAATAAAAGTCAAAAGTTACTATTCACCAAAAATTATTTTCATATTATTTAACCAAGTTTTACTTAATTAAAATAACCATGTATCTCAGATTTTTTAAATTCAACTCACAGAAGTGATAAAATTATTTTTTATTCAAATTTGCAAATGCTCCTAGGAGGTGGGTAAAAGTCTGTAAAAAGTTCAATAAAATTTTTATATATCTAAACTTATTATAAAAAGGATTAAAATTAATTACATTGAAATTATATATGTATTAAGAATATATTTTTACCTAAAATAAATTTAAATAAAATTAATAATTATTTAAATAATAAATTCAGTTTTAACAAATAACGCAGTGTTTCTCACTATTCCTCACAAATTGAAAGTTTTCAGAAAAATACCCAAAAAACTCCCTAAGAACATTTTGATATTACGAATTAAAAAATGAAGTCCATTTTACCAAATTAAATACATAGAATGTGCATTTATTAATTTAAAATTAATTCCTTTTTTCAAAACCAAAAAGCAGGTTTTTTATAAAGTAAAAACAATCAAAAGATTGACATGTGTTTATGTTAAATTTAAATTTGAAATTACTTATAATGACCTACATTTTATTAAATGGTAAAAATATAATCTAATTATACTACCAACCCATTCAAAAGCATAATTTAACACTATAAATTATTTCGAATAAAAAAGTTGTTTTCAATTAAAATTTTGTATTTTTAACTATTCATCAAAATATAAAATTTATCAGTAAAGTACCAAAAAAATATCCAAACTAAATTTTTATACCCCTATTATGAGGAATAATTTAATTTCATTAAATTGAATATATAAAAGTGTCAAATATTTTTTTTAAAGGGTTCTCCATTAAAAGGCGTTAAAATTGCATTTTTTGAAAAATACTTATTTTATCTGAAAGAAAATGAATTTGATCTTATATTATGTCTAATAAAAACATAATATGGATGTTAAAATTATATGTAGTATATAAGATTCAAAATGTAGTTAATACTATCCATAATCGCTTTTTTAATGACCAGTTTGGTAAGTTGTGGTGCGCTCAAACTCGTTGTTGCCTATAGCGTAAGCTATTGAATTACTTTAATAAGATAACTTACAATGAAATCATGTGGTGTTACATTATTTCATCCTTCAATAAATTTTGTCCTCGTAATTTTAAATAGATATTTGAAAATAAATGGTTGAAAATAGAAAAATACCTTTGTGGAAAACCCACATTGAAAATTGGGTTAATAATATTTAGTCTTAATAAGAGGGAAAGGGAAATGAAAAAGTCACCACTAAATTATGATCTAGATTAGAAGAACATTGGTGGAAATTAGAGACACATAATTGGAGAAAAATGTAAAGATTTATAGGTAGTGATTGAGGTCATCAATCACAATCAAGTGTAAAATTAAGGGCCTCAAAGCCATCAATCAAAGATGATCTAAAATATCATCAGTTCAAAAAAACATATGGTATTAGGATAACACATTTTTTGTTTTAAGATCCTTTATCTAAAGTTTAAGAATAAATTTATTCATAGAATAAGAGGATATATATATATATATATATATATATATACTTCACAAGTATAGTTTCATCCTTCAACTAATTCCTACCAAAAACTCATCTTTCACACAAAAATATAATAGAAATCAAAAATATTATATTTATCCTAATCGTATAGGGTAAAAAATGAATTTATATTCATTTTTCAAACTATTTAAAAAAACTACATTATACAAATGAGGAAATCATGAAGGCCAGTGGTAGGTGATGCACCCTTGTTTCCCTTCGGTTGTGGGTTCATGTCTCACGGCCTTGCCAGATGCAGTGGGTTGTCGCCCAACCTTTGGGTTATCCTTTTTATGACAATCCAAAAATAATCTCAATAAATGATTTAACCTTAACAATAGTATCCAATGTCAAACATAATCAATTCCAACCTTTAGACTTATCCAAAATACATTTGTCCAAAATCAAAGTACAAAATTTATAAGGAATGTAAATACAATAAAGATCCTTTTTGCCACGTAATAACATGTAAATACCTTCATCATGTATTCTTTTAAAACTCGGTAACACCCTGAATTATCATATAACTGTATTGATTACATTCATTCTCCCTTTTTCCTTATAGAATACTAGATATACTCTTTATATCCAAAAATGGTGTAAACTCCATCAATGATAGAATACACAAATCATTAATCAGTTTCAAGGTAGTCAAGAATATCAAATATAATTTATCAAAATCAATCATATCTTATTCAAAAATCACTACCTGAGTATCTGAATCTTATTAAGGCTTATCTTTCTCTCAGCCGTATATTTTCCAAAAAAAATAACTTACCATTGAGTCACATTTTCTTACCTCCACACAGTCTCATGTTCTTAATGAAATAGTATTGTAGTACAATACTTATATATTCTATAATTATTATAACATGTACATCATTAATACAATACTCAAATGAAACAATAATTTAATAATAAAATAAGAACTCTTAATCATTCCACTTCATATTCGGTGGTATCATAACTTGATTATTATCGAATAGTTGCATTTGGGGTATACTCTGATGATTTGGACATTGATTCGTGTAGTGTCCCAACTCCTTGCAGATGAAGCATTGTAAATTTGAAACATTTTTCTTACCCTTGGAATCACGTACACAGTGTCCTTTTTCTCCACACTTATAAAAAACTCCCATTCCCTTCAAGCATTTACTAAGGTGATTTTTTTCCACAGTTACCACATGTGGGAAAATCCTTCTTTCCCCTCTTCCCTTTATCAATATTTCTCTCTACCATCCTTTTCTTATCTTCCTTCCCTTCAAACCCATTGGACTCAGAGAATTATTTACTTATCTTATTAACACATGATAATATTTCTTCATATGTTGAGAATACATGGGAGACTATCTCCCTTCTAAATTTTGGCTCAATACCATGAAATGTATGATCCTTTTTACTTTTTGGATCATAATTATTGCGAGAGTTCTCATTCCTTCTTCTGGGTTCCATTTCTAAACAATGGAATACACTAGGTTAGATTATGAATCGCAATTCATAATTACAAACTTGTAAAATACCTATCATAAATTGAACAGTTTATGGATAAAATCCATAATAAAAAA
This sequence comes from Viscum album, assembly GCA_963277665.1. Lineage (NCBI taxonomy): Eukaryota > Viridiplantae > Streptophyta > Magnoliopsida > Santalales > Viscaceae > Viscum > Viscum album. The sequence goes on along the minus strand of OY728131.1, from coordinate 1,217,650,368 downwards.
AAGTTTTATTTTCAGGAATTATTTACTCCTAAATCATTCATAATGGATTTTAATGAAAATTTAAATTATCCTAAGCATATCCCCTGGGAGTGTGGTAACCATGAGTGAATCAAGGCCCATTTTCATTCACCAATTCCCATCCGAGTCAAGCTCAATGTGGTGTTTTCGGGTTTTACCCCTAGGTACATCTGTGCCAAAGCCGCCTCTACCTGTGCATATCCTGATAGGGATGTATTTCTTGGAAAACTCACAAAATCTATACAATACCAAAATTATAGGAAGTTCTTATATACTAATTTTCGAATTCTATCTTAGGGTAATGTTATTTAATACAAGTTTTCATAAATCTAGATTCCAAGGTTTGTACTAAAAATCCTCTGATACAAACTATAACACCCTGAACCCAGTTACCCAGATTCAGAGAATTATTACATTACATTGGAATGATCACAAGGAATCATGTCCCGAAAGACTGATCAGTTTAGTAGCCTTGGAAGTACTAGATACATTTATAAGTTTTATATTACATCATGAAATAAAAACATCATATAGATTTTTTCCCCTTTTGAACACACTTATATCCTTATCCTATCCCTGTAAGTCAACCATAAAATACTTCTACGCATCCTGGGGAAAATAAAACATAGAAAGGGGTGAGTTCAGATGCTTAGAAATGATAATAATATAGCGGAAACTTTTAGAAATAAGCATAAACATTTAAGGAAATGTATATAACTAAAAAATCCTTTTAAACATAAATTTCAGCATAATATGGAAAATATAAATCAAATAATTCCATTTACATATTCACATGGATATTCTACTAGTCAAATAATCACATGAAATATCAATAGCTAATTTCATAATAAGGGAATGCATAATGCCAGACTTCATAACCACATAGTCAAGGCCTTGTGCTAAGACTACAAATAAGACTTTGTTAAGGACTTGTGCGAAGACAATATTTTTTCTCACGAGACCCACTGATGCATCAAGGAGCTATTTCGGGTTCCACCCATCACTTACTTATTCCAATGCATTCCTCATATGAAAAGGATTAAACATAACATAATCATTCGTATTAAAAATAGCATATAAAATGTCAATACTTTATCCATAAACCAAGAATGGTTTAAAAATAACACATCCACAGTCAAAAATGTCACAAATCATTCAATACAATATGTAAGACTTGTATAATAATTAAACCTTGATCATGAATAATATCATTTAATGGATGTTGACATAGTTGAAAATGATCAGTAAAAATATTTGAGAGAAATATCCCATTTTGTTAAATCATTTAAAAGTCACACATTTATAATGGAGGTAATTTAAAAAATATTTTTGTATCAAAGAGTCCCATACCACATTGAAACTTTTGAAAAGAATTATCATTTCAATACATTCATGTTCATATAAATATATCCTTAAAATCATTTTGAAAACATGGACATTAATTAAAAAGATTTAGAAAGATAAATCTTTAAAACAATTAAATTGATGATATAGTTAAATATACCCTCCCATGAAACCATAAAATATTCCTTTTGAATTTTTTATGAAATATGGATATCGATGATAAATATTTCCCAGTAAATACTTACTCATAAACAATCTTGTATAATAATGAGATTGAGGGAATAACCCTTACCATGCACTTTCCTTTAGTCGAGGGTACATTTAACCTTCTGTATAATGGCCATGGTATGTTATTAAATTATAGCGTAACCATATTTATATTTATTATATCATAAATTATTAATTTATGACTTTATACTACCCATTTAATAATTATTTCCCTGATAAATTAATATTTTGGGTAATAATCGATTTCTCTATCATACATGTTTTAACTTGTTATTCTTGATCGTATCATCTAGATCATGATTTAAATACATCCAGAATATAAATAATGACTTATATATCATATATATTTAGAATATAAATATTTATAATAGATAGATATATGAAATGGAAGGCACCATTTATGGATATGGTAGGTCGTACGTACGTATAAACGACGTTTCCGTTTTCATATCTTATTTAACAGAAGTAAGTGAATAAGATATATGTAAGTAAATAAATATATATATAAATATATATATATATATACATCATAATTATTATTTCATATATTACATACTTCTTAAAAATATATATTTTTTTAATCATCATTGAATAGTGAATGTGGGAATAAATATTATCGCGTCATGGAGACGCTAATCCGTACGTACGCACGAGCAACAATATCATTATATTTATGGTGAAATAATATATAATTGGATGGTATATAATATATAGAGAATCATTAACATTTATATTTATTATTTACATTAGTTATAATCATTTTTATTCACATCCAAATAAAGAAGTTTTTTAATAACAAACTACACCACGACGTGGAGACGGTAAGCCGTACGTACCCATGTATGGTGACTTTTGCATTCATGTGATGGATTGAATAATAAATATGGTTGTACCATTTTTATATTAATATAACATCATATATAATATAATGGATTTATTATTTTAGAATGGAATCAACAAAGAAAGAGGAAGTGAAAGAAGAAAACATCTTGAAAGATGTGATCAAATATTTACCTCTTCTTAGGGTTCTTCTTTCTGAATTGATCAAAAGGGCTCTATAGGATGGATTTATGACCAAATGAAGGCCTATAGGATAAAGGGAGGAAAGTTGGGAGAATATTGTTTCAGGGTTTGGTCAATTCAAATGGCCTTTAATGTGTGAAATTAAGAGAAGCGGGAGTACCCATTTATAAGAGAGGAGAGGGTCACTTTCAGAAAACCCTGAAATATTATTTTATAATAAAATCATTTTCAGTTTATAATGGCTCAAAAATAATTTATTTAGAGGATAAGGTGGGTATGGGTATAAGAACATTCAAAAAATATTTTTTAGAAAAGTTTAGGTTACCATTATAACCTTATCTTTTAGATTTCACTCGTAGTTAAATAGTTTTACTTTTAACGTGTCTTCTTGTATTCTTACACTATATGGTTAATAAAATAACTCTAAAATTCCAATAGAACCTCCAGTAGTTCATTAATGATATATATAATATTATTTAAGTCCTTTGGTATAATATTATGTTTTTAGGAATATTATATCAACCAATAATATAGTATTTGTTTTAAAAATTAATTTATGTCAATTTTGACACTATTTGGTATTTTGTTTTTGTGAATGTCATAAAAAATGTATCACTTAGAAAAAAAATTATCTAATCAACCCTAACATGTCCTATTAACCTATAAAATTATTTTAATTTATCATAAGTCTCAATGTACATTTATTTAGGTATTTATAATATCAATTATTTTAATATTTCATTAATAAGGCAATTATTGTATCATCACTGTGTCATAAATAAATTAAATTATTTAATGTCCAAAAATTATAAAAAAAATACCATTATGTAGAAAATATTTCTATATTTTTAATTAATATTTATATTCAAATTTATATTATGTGTAACCTAATATTAAAAATGGTTTCGTTATTAAACATGGAATTTAACCCTTTTAACTCTTGTTTAAATAAAATAATAATAAATGTCCTAATATAATACAAGTGGACAAAAGAGGTTCATATTTTATTCCTAAGGTATTTTTTGGTCTAAATATACTTATCCAATAGAATTAGGACATGTGTTAAGGTAATTATGATATCAATTTTACACTTAATTACCCCATTTACATTTAACCGTGGTAATAAAAGTCAAAAGTTGCTATTCAACAAAAATTATTTTCATTATATTGAACCACATTTTACTTACTGATATTAACCGTGTCTCTCAGTTTCTTGAAATTCAACTCACAAAAGTGATAAAATTAAGTTTTATGCAAATTTGCAAATGCTCTAAGGAGGTGGGTAAAAAACAGTAAAAAGTTCAATAAAAAATTTTATATATCTAAACTTATTATAAAATGATTCCAATGAATTAATTTGAAATTATATAGGTATTATGTTTCTATTTCGAAGTAAAATAAATTTAAATTAAATAAAAAATTATTTAAATAAAAAATTCGGTTTTAACCAACAACGTAGTGTTTTTCACTATTCAACAAAAATTGAAAGTTTTCAGAAAAATACCAAAAATTCATCCTAAGTTAATTTTGAGATTTTAAATTAAAAATTTAATTCCATTTTACCAAATTAAATACATATAAGTTTCATTTATTAATTTAAAGTTAATTCCCATTGTCCAAACCAAAAAGCGGGTTTTTTAAAAAGTAAAAACCACGAAAAGATTGACATGTGTTTATGTCAAATTTAAATGTAAAATTACTTATAATGACCTAAATTGTATTAAATGGTAAAAATATAATCTAATTATACTTCAAAACCATTCAAATGAGTAAATTAACACAAAAAATTATTTCTATTAAAAATGTTATTTCAATTAAAATTTAGTATTTTTAACTATTTGTCCAAATATAAAATTTATCAGAAAAGTACCAAAAAATTATCCAACCTAAATTTTTATGTCCCTCCTCTAAAGAAGAATTTAATTTCATTAAATTGAATATATAAAAGTGTCAAATATTGGTTTTAAAAAGCGCTCTACATTAAAATGTGTTAAAATTTTATTTTTTGAAAAATACTTCTTTTATATAAAAATGAATTTGATCTTATATTATATATAAGAAACACATAATATGGATGTTAAAATTATATAGAGTATATAAGATTCAAAATTCAGATAATACTATTCATAACAGCTTTTTGAACGGCCAGTTTGGTAAGTTGTGGTGCGCTCGAACTCGATGTTGCTTATAGCGCAAGATATTGAATTTCTTTAATGAGACAACGTACTATAAAATGTTGGGGTGTAACATTTGTAACAAAAATATCTAAATTAGGTAGAGATGACATATTTTTTTCATTCAAATTTAAGGACAAAGTATTTAAAAAATAAAAGGAATATGACAATAAATGTTCCCTTTTAAATTAAATTTAGATGAATATGGTTTGTTAAAAGGTATTAATAAACATAATTTTATTACTAATGGAGTTAATTCTATGATGAGAATGAATAAAGACCATATTATGTGCTTATTTTCTCAAATTGTAACCTACCAATACATACTTTTTAGGACACACAATGATTATTTTAGAATTTGGTATATACATACAATTTGAAATTTTGTATCATGATACTCTCATTATTAATGATAAAATATGTTTCAATTGAAACAAAATACCTAAAGGTGTTTTAATGTGAGTGTTTCTATAATCATAAGTGTTTCTATACCTAATTTTTAACTCCATAGAATTTGTCTGATATTTTTCACCATCAATTTATATAAATGGTGCATTAACTATCTTAAATCATTCAAATATGAAAATAATTTTAATTTCATGATATTTTAATTACCATTTCATGATTCTAATTTCAAAAAAAAGTATGATTCATACATTACCAATAGCATAAGAGTTTCATCGACTCAATTTACGTTTATTGGGTCAATGGTTTTGATACAAAAATGTACATTTCTTTATTAAGTTTATTATTCCACTCCATTATTTTGTTTTTTAATTGATTATTTCTATTATTAAATTAGTTTTCATATTCAATAATAATATTTTTGTTCAAATATTTTACAATATAAAAGGGAAACATAGGAAAAAATAACAATTATTCTAACAAACGAATATTTTCTTTCATGTGCTTATATTTCCTATTGGAATTATTTTTAATACAAATCCATATTATTTTTTATGTTAATAATATTTTTTAACCTCCTTAAATAAATTATTTTCCTTTAACCTCATATCATTGTTAATTTTTATTTAATATGGAATAATATTGATTACAATAGTATTATGTTTCATTATATACTTGACTATATTTTTCATCATAATTATATGTTTATTTTAAATGATATTTGATTTGGTTTTGACTATATTAAATTTGTAAACATATTTATCTTCTTCATCTCATAAACTTTTCAATGTAATTTATAATTAATTTTTTATAAAATTGTTTAAAAGATATTATTAAAACCATTATCATTTTATAATAATTCTGCATCTAAGGTATATCTCGTATGATGTGATATTTTGAATGCCCTGTATAATTTATTATTATATTATTTGTTTTATAAAATTACATTTTTTATCATGTGATTTATTTACTTCATGTTATGTGATTTCATTGAAAATATTAACAAATTAATTATTATACTGGGTTCATTGTGATTGGATGATTATTGACATCAATTATCAATCATATATTTGGATAATGATGATTGGGGTCATATATCACCCTCAACTACCTTATTTTTTCATTATATCTCACGATGTAGTCATACGTGGACAAAATGTGTTTGTACACACATGTATAAGAATAATTAGATCCCTTACATTTTAATTTGTGTATAAAATGAGTTTTTTCACATAGGTGTTACCATAATGAGATTTCTTATAAACTATTTTCTATTGATATAGTTGTTCAAAATATCATTGTTATTAATCATGTTATGCCTCATTTCTAGGTTTATTTTCATTTTCAGGATATGGTTTATTTTATATTATTTTATTTATCATTTATGTCATATATACTTGTTTTATGATAATTGGGAAATATTTTGAGGCATTTAATAAGATTTATACATAATTAAAAACAATTTTATTGATTTATTTCTCCTAATCATTATTTTGGACTATTATATATTATCTTAGGATAACATTATAAGATATTTCTCTTTGTCCTCATGTTATATTTCATGTTTATATATTGATAAATTATGTTTTGATTTTCCCATACATAGAATCTTAACTCATTCCATTAATATGTTCCCATCTTCCATGATATAAATATGGTTATTTAATATAATATACATAAGAAGGGAGGAGTCCTCTTGGGGAATTAATCAAATAAATTATATAATGTTTTATATATGGTAATAGATAGAATATAGAAACCAATTTATTATAAAAAATGTGCATCTCAATGGATGAGGGGATTAAAAAGAGTACTCCCCTGATGTACCATTAAATGTTTAATGTATAATATATAGAAAAGACGAACATTATCTAAATCAATTCCATAATTAAATGGCTAACAATATTTACACCCAGCAGTGAATTTCATAAAATGGTATATATTATGTAATCATAACTAATGACGTTGGGTTGGAATATTATTTTAGGTGAATAACACTGACTGTTTACTAAATAAATCATGGTTTTATAATCATATATTGTTTAACCTACTCCATTAAACCTAATATGTTTAGTGGAAACATCTACACACCACCTCGATGATTTAATACTTAATTGTTATCAAATGATTATAATGTTTTAATTATAGTACCCTTATTATATACCTTTACTCTAATATATGTTTAGAAATATTTTATACCTATAATATTTTATTATTCTTCCATTATCCAAACAATTATGCAATATTATTCATTTATGGGATCTCTTTACATAGGGTCAATGAGAATTTCCATTTTAATAAATTCGCATATAAAATATAACAAGTTACCATATATTAATAGTATGTTCTTTATAAACCTCCTACGAAAATTTAAATTTATAATTTGATGTTACATAATACATATTTTTAAAGACACACTCAACATTAACAATTTTTCATATTATGAGGGAAAATATATAATTCATAGTCTTCCTAATGATAGCATGTTTTTTGTAAAATAGAAGTTTTATATTGGGAAAATATTTTCGTAAGAAGCCCATATGAACAGTTATTAGTATTAAATAATAAATATTAAAAGGTAGTAATTTATTTAAGGAAGATAATATAATGAAACCATATTTTAGAATATATTTTTATAAATTAGAACTATGGTAGAAAGAAAACTTCAAAAAAACAAAATAAAAAATCCATTACATTTCATATAATATAATTGCAACTTGAATAACTCATATAATAGAAAAAATATTTTAATTAATTATAAATTAATACCAAATAGGATTAAGAATATTTATTATTTAAATATTGAATTTTTTAATAGAAGTGGTTCTTTATACATTTTATTTACATATATTAGATAAAATGATAAATATTATAATTTGGTATTTGTTAAATGAATTTCATTTTTGATTTCAATATATAAAAATTATTTTAATATGATTTTCTAAATTTTTTTAAATTTTTTGATTTATATGTGAATAGTAAAATGGGTTTTTTTACCAAAATCATAAATTTAATGGCTTAATCAGTATACGAGAGTGTAATAAATTTTTATGAAACCTTTTATTTTAATAAATATAATTATTTATTTTAATATTTTATTTTGGAAATAAAAAACTTATTCCCATTAACTTAGAACATACAGGTCATTTTATTCTAAATTAAAATTTTTTAGTATCATAATTAAATTAATGATTTTTTAATATATTTATTGTTTTTAATTGTCATAAAAATAAATCTTTTTTTATAATAATCCAATTTAATAAATGAATTTTAATGATAAATGATAAATATATTTTGTATATAAATGTTAAGCTTAAAAACAGCCTTTATTTTAAAACAGTTTTTGTGTGTTATGTGTTGTAATATTGAAATTAACATTTATAACCTATATAAATTTAATTTAATAAATTGATTTTAATATTTTATACCTTAGTTTTTATATTATTTAATTATTTAAATTTCATTTTTTGGTATTACTGTATGATTACTATTAATAAATTTAATGACATTGGTATGAGAAAATTGTTATTATCGAAGAATTATTATATTAATATTTTTTATTTTATATATATATATAAAATTAATAATATCTAAAATAAGTATAGTAATTTATTTTTTGAACCAATATGTAAATATTTTAACATGCTTTTAATTAGTAGTAAGTACCAAATAAGATTGGAAATAGTTAATATTAAAATATTTTTTTCTATAAACTCATCTTTCTATATATTAAGCTTTTAAAAGTTAAAAAATAGTTTTAAAATTTTTAGAATTTATATTTAATTAATGATATGATAAAAAAAGTTCATTAAACCAAAATATATTAATTTTAATTATTTTATATTTTTATTAATTTATATATTACTTATAAAAAAATCTATTTTCCTAAGTTAAAATTAAAACTGTAAAATGTTAAACTATATAGATAAATTACATTAATAACATTAAAAAATATCACAAAAAATATAGGTCGATTATTAATTGAACATATATCACCGATATATTTATTATTTATAATAGTTTTTAATTTTTACCCTTGAAAAAAGTCATTACATTATTTATTAGTATTGTGTGCTTGCAAAAGTTTTCATTTTTTCATTTATAAAAGGCATACACAAACACCATTTTTTTCTACATGAATTCTTAACTATTAACTCAATTAAATAATTCATCTTTTACCCCTAAAAATATATTATAATTTAATAATCCACTTTACTAAATTATTTATCTTTGGAACTTCATTTCCATGGACACTTTGAGTTGTAAGTTCATGGTCCCAAGGTGTTTTTTTAATTAATCCTTATTATTTTTTATTATTATAATCCTTAATTTCCTATACAAAAAATAAATATATAATTGACTTAGTTCATCAATAAAGTTAATATTTATTATATTTATCAAACAATAACAATTTATTGCATCCCATCCACATATAAAAATAGAGGATCATCAGTTGTACACATTGTTGACTACCACCTCAATGGATTAATGTCTTATGTTGTTCATAATCATTTCCATTGTAACCATAATCCTCATAAAATTTAATTATAAACCATAAAAATAATATTTTGTCATTTTTCTTCACTTATATGTATATAATGTCAATATTACCAATTCTGAAACCATATTGACCCATCAAATTATGCTTTCTTCATGTTTGGTTCATTCTAACCACACATAGGAAAGATAATATTAAACATTTTCATGTATGAGTATGGGAACATTAATAATAATGTTATAATATATTAATAATTAAATACTGATAGTTTTATGATTTAGTATTGGATATATTAACAATTTATCTATTACAAACAATCATCATCATCAACAGTAGTTTACCTAAATAAGATGTCATCAATTTTATTTTCAAAAGACGATAAGAATGAACTATATAATAAATAAATAGAATATGATAATAAATGTTACATATTAAATGTCAAATTTTGGAATATTTTTCCAAATATAGTATATAATTATCATAACTAGATTATCCAATGTGATAGACTCATGTATATAACTTATCAGACCACCAATAAAAAAATCTCAAATTTTCACCTCGTGAAACATACTTTTATTATAAACCTTATTTCCATAGAATGTTGTATATATGACCAAAGTAATAGTTTTTATAATGCTACTATAAGTATTCCTGGGAATTATTATTTAATTTTAAACAAAAAACTTCAAGGTATTTTTATTACAATGTATCACAAATTGTTATGATTTTTTGTATCATTTTTAACTCAATAGAACATGTTTGATATTATGAAACATCATTTCAATTAATATAGTGTATTAACTACCCTAATTACATAAAAATTGGAAATATCCTCCATTTAATCATTTATTAATTTTTTTAATGATATTCATTTCAATTAATAGTGAATCTTAGGTTACCTATAATATAGTATTATTTTGAATGAATTTCTAATTCATTTGGTCCCGATATTTCATACCTATATATGATTTTAATGAATTATTTCATTTGTACATTTCCTTATATTTGATTATATATCCCTTTTCACTCTATGGAAATTATTTATCATCGTTAATAACTTTTTTTTAATAAAATATCTTCCAAAATAAAAGTAAAATGTTTGTGAGAATAAAATCCATTATTACCAGTGAATCTTCTATTCAATGTACTTGTTTTTCCTATCAATATATTTTTCATTAATGCAACAAAATTATGTTTTTTTATTATATTAAATATTTTAAATTTCATATTGTATGAAATGAAATTAAATCAATGATTCAATTATGTAATTTTTTCACTAAAATGGTCAGAAAATATTAAAAAATACTTTGATTTAAATTCTTGATCAAATTGGATTTATTAGCACACTTTTTTTATTTTAAATGACCTTTTAATTTGAACTCTCTAAATTAGAATTTTCATAAGTCTCCTCTATACATTTTCAAAAATGTTTTTGTATGTGATTTTGACTTCCATTTTTCCTCTATAGTTTACCTCTTAAGAAGTGTTGTTTTGATCCCCCTCTACAATACATTAATATTTTATTCCCTCAAGAAGTTAACTTATTTATATCTTTTTATTTCATATGTTCATTTATGTTATTTTTTTATGAAACCAAGTATTTTCATGTTTGCTTTATAATATTATGATGATTATTGTTAAGTTGAACATATGTGGATGTATAATGATAGGAGGGGTCCTATATCAGCCTAAAATATATAGGATTGTGGTTATATCTCAGGGGATATTCTATTGTGTAAATAATGAGTTCATTCATATTGTTTATAATTTTACTTTATTTTTTGTCATGGACATAATGAGTATGTTTGACTTAGTGTGATCATATATTGTTTCCCCATATGGTTTACCATTTTTATAGTTTTCCCACATTTCTATATTATTATAAAATTATTCTTTATTTACAATATCATATTATTTTTCATGATATTCCTTTTCATTTATGTTATGACTTATTTTACAGATATTAAAGACTGATAATTCATTCTAAAATGTTTATTGATTATTTAGATGTATTTTCTTCCTTATGATATCATTTATCATTAAAAAATGTACTTAATATGATATAATTATTAACTATTATTTTTCTTATTAAAATATTAACTAAATAATTATTAATATATGATATATTTATGGGATTTATATTATATTTCATGAAATTTATGATTTTAATTCAATGGGTAAATTAGTCTATATGTAATGGAAATATAAACCATTATCCACATAGGATATCAATAACATTTAACATTTCATAAGATGAAATAAATTGTGAGTAAATGCATAAAATGATTTCATGAAGTGATAATATTATTTATTTTTTTTATTTTTTCACAAAAATAGGGAGGATAATAAATGGAATCCATGATTCTCAATTTATCTTCTACTATGAAATAGTAGTGGTTGTCAACTCCATGATTCCATAAAAAAACTCCCTAAACACATTATTATCATTTATAGTTTTTCTATTAATTATGTGATCATAGAACACCATGGGTGAAATGATAATTCTATATGTAAAACATGATAATGATAAACCCATGGATGCACAACAGAGGTGGGATGATTTTTACACTCTGTGACCTTTATAAAACCCATGCGATGGATTTTCTGGATATTGTAGATGAAATTTTGTGTATGATATGCATATTTAAAGAAGTTATTTATTTCATTAATTTATACAGGAATTCATATTAACTTAATTAATAAATCCTTAGGCAAGTGTTCATATCAAATTTATAGGACCTGAAATTTTTATTAATCATTAACAAAATTGTTTAGAAGTATGAAATTCTTCAATATTTAGTATAATTATAATTGATATGAAATAAAAATGAAATAAAAAATAGATTTGATTTCAATTTTTGGGAATTAATTTCTTAATGTGGATTAAACTTACATAGCTAGGATATAAAACCGTAACCTAGGTGTTTCAATTAAATAAATGGGCTATGTAATGGTTACTAGGTCATTATCCTTAAATAGATTAATTGATTAAGGTTGACTTGGAATAACCTTTACATAAAGGGTTTTATTTAATATATTACTTTTTTTACAGTTACAGATGCCATTTTATGTACGAGTCACCATGGAATACCCATATTAATATAGGTATCCTCAAACTAACTTTTCCCATATATGATTTTCATATAGGTCACATAGAGTTTCCCTTATTCAATGTAACTTACGTAAGGGTTGTCCCATATTTCCCCACCTTATATATATGAATTATATAGAGCTTACACTTATGTACAGTGATTAAATAAGGATAATGTGGTGCTTTATATCATTTACATAAAGGTATATTTTATACTTATCCTTACATAAAGAGTCTACGTAATTGTAATACCTTCTATACCCTTACGCAACACATCCAATATAAGCGTGATGGATATCTTCTCTTATGGAAGGGATATAGATCCTGAATACCCATATAAATTGTATCTAATTATGGGTAGTTGGAGGATACCCCTACATTTGAATGAATTACAATATGTGGTCAAACAAAGAATATTTTTTTCATTCAAAATTTTAAATTGTTTTAATTGATTACAAAATATTTCTAAGTCATTATAAAATTTATTATTAGATATTATAATTATAAAAATGAATATTATTTAATTAAATATTTTCATGAAATTTAATAATTCTATATTAAAAAATTGTCACTAAATATTTAATTATTTTATTTGGAATACGTGTAATAAAATATGTGGGAAATCATAGCATATATCGATAAATTTTCTTACATATAAATCATATGAGATTTTTTAGAAATGGTATTAAATAATAAATTAAGTTTAAAAAATATATAATGTTTATTTTAATGTTATGAATTTTTCATTAATAACAAATTTGAATTGGTCAAAATAAAAAGGGGCCTGAATTTGATATTAATAATACTATATTATAAGTGTTATGAAGAATAATATAATCAATGATTAAATAATTATTAATTAGATGATATTTTTACTGTTAAAAAAATTAAATAAAAAAATTGAATTGAAAATAGTTTAAAATTCATATAATATTATATATTTAAAATATAAAAATCATATAATTTTTAATTTAAAATAGTTTATATTAGAATGAATATAGATTTTTATATTTATATTTAAGAAAAGTCCAAAAAATTATATATAAAATTATGAAAGGGATTATGATATGATTTATTTATAAATTGATCATAAATATTTATCTCATGTTTAAATATTTAAATTTTTTATTTATCTAATGGTTTATTCCTAAAAATATTGATGTTTGTAATTTATTTAATGTATTGGAATATTTTGTTTGATTTAGATAAATTATTAAATTGCTTATAGAGAGAGCATTTCATTACATGTTATGAGTATCAATCTAATATATATGGTTTTTTATCTACCAAAACATCAATTTTTATTTAAACTCATTATCATTTATTTATTTTTTGACTATACTTATTACGTAATACGAATTAGGGTTAGGATAAATTTATTTTTCTCTCGATTTATGTATCCTCAGGTAGATGGACTTGGTGATAGGCTACCTATTTACCTATAGGCCTATACCTTATTCTAGAATGTAAATCGGGTTAGATATCTATCACTATAGGCTTACTCATGTTTAGAAAATCATTATTATATAATTATAAACATTTACATTAATTGTTCAGATACCATAATCGTATGATTCATATGGATGTGATAGAATTCATATAACATCTATATTTTTATAGGTAATAGAAACTTTTTGGTTTTGTAATTAGTCCAAATTAATATGGTTTTAACATGTTGGTTTGGTGGGGGTTATAGGATTTGAAAAATTCTAAAAAAATGAATATATAAAATGAAATTATATGATATATGATTTCAAGAATAAATCCAATTAAAATATTATTTTTGATATTCATTATAATGAATAACATGTCAATACATCGATCATCCAACTGGTTATGTCATGCTAATGTTGGGTGCACTAGTATTATCTGGTATAATGATAGAATATAATTAGTTACACTTGAATTTCTATCTAAATTTGTCATGCTAAAGATGGGTTTCCCTAGATTTTTTCACATTATATATTTTTTCGTATTTTATATTGGTTAGACTACGTGAGATAATATAATAATATTAGGTTACAAATTTATTAGACATGAGATTATTCATATTATATATTAGAGAAATAATTTACCTCCCTACAAACCAAGATTCCAATGTTTTGTGATAAGGATGACACCCAAAAAAAGAATCTAAAATGTCATAAATGATATAGTAAATCAAAGGATAGTGTAAATGGGTCTATGAACACTAATGGCTATGATAAATTTTCAAAATGGGTCATCATTTTAGTGGGAGTCTATTTTATGATATTCTTAATTAAATTGTTAACAACACACACAAAAAATCCAATATTCTAATTTATCGTAGAGAAATGTCACCACTATGTTCTGGATAATAGTTGAAATCAATATTTAATTTTATATGTTTATTATAAGATAATCCTATGACTAAATACATAATAAATGGTCTTACGAAATATTAAGGATTTATGAAATGTTTATAAAGAAAAATATATGTGTCACAATAGTTCCTTTAACATTTATAATGTTATCAATTAATTCAAAAAGTGAATATTGATTATTATGGGAGCATATTATGTTTCACATATGCATGTAATTAGATGACAAACGAACAATGAAATCTTAGTTTCCACTCATGTAATCAATATGATTGGTTTCATCATTGATTTTAGTCACATATAATAAACATGATTTGGTATGTCAAATGATATTCAATGTGAATAAATATGTACATGAATGAGTTTGAGTAAATGGTTTCCTTAAAAATTATTTACTATAGAAAGTAAATAAACTATCATGAACAATATATGATATTGATTTATTATTTACTATTGTTGTAAATATACAGATGGACCTATGAAAAAATATTTGGAGATTGATTTCTTTATCATATAATGTATTTATTTATATTATATACTGATAACATTGATAAACTTGTCAAAACAGATTTATAATTTCAATTTTCTCATAAATAGTTCATGAATATTTTTAATAAAATGAGATAAGATGTTTTGTATACATTATTATGATTTGATCAGTTATATTACATTCTATTAGGGGGTTCTAAAATGGTTTTTTGTTTAAGGAATTTATACTTTTATCATATATTAAATTTTGTCGATAATATGATTGAATTAATAATATTTTTAAAAATTATTCTCCTTGTTTAAGGAATGTATATGATCTAGGCATACGATTTATAAGTTTGGAAGTAATATTTTGAGAAATGAAATATATAAAATTTGAAAATACAAGAATGAATGTTTGTTGAAAAAATCAACAATTATTCTTTAAAAATCCAATGTTAGTCATTGTAACATATTGTTTTCATGAAGAAAGAAAATTTACTCAATGTAATTCAACTATCCAAGATATACCTGAAGGAGTATATAAATATCCATGGAATTTTCACAACATATACGGACATTAAAGAAATTATATCATCAATTTTAAATGGTATGTGACAATTAATATATATTTTACAATGAATACTTAATATAAAAGTGGTCAAAATCAAAGGATAATTGATTTAGATTGATCTTTATATTCAATATATACTGTAAAAAATTAATACATCAGGGATTTGAATGGAAATAATTTTATCAAGCTCAAATTATTTTATGTGAAAAAAGGAAATATTTAACTCATATCACTAATGATATTAATGAAAAAAAGTGGTAAAAATGATGTTCTTGAAAACATTAAGTTATTAATTTTATGAACAATTTATGGGGTTCATCAATTTATATTACATGTTTTTAGAGTAAGATGTGCATAAAAGTGTTCTATCTGGGATAAAATGTTTATCAAATCATTTGATAAGATTTCAATGCATGTGTCCCATCATCCCATTAGTGGTATATATCCATAATGACTTCTATTAAAATATTTTTTTTCCAAACTTATAGAATACCATATATAAAAAATTTTATTTGTTTAATATTCTCATTGAAATGAAATAAATGTAATTTCTTAAAATAAATGTTATTGTGTAATGTGGTATGACATTATAAAAATAATACAGTTATTAACAGTCTAGTTAGAGTATGTATGGTCTTAAATAATTTCAATGTTAACAAAAAAATTGTTGTACTAGTCAATTATTAAAGATAATTTTACATCATATCCTCTATGATTTTAGATGTATTTGTGGTAAAATTAATCATGTTTATTATTTTAACAAAAAAGTATGATGGAATATAGATTCAATGATGATGATGATAAAAAATTAGTGAGTTTAAAGAAGAGTAAATATGTTAACAACATATCATTTAATGTCATAATGTAATGACTTTTTAATATGATTAAGATGTTTAACAGTTATGAATATAATTCCTAAAGAACATTATTGATGACAGTGACATATATCAAATATGTTTGTAAGTAATGATTTTTTTGGGAGGGATTTACAATATGGTCACATTGAGATGTGACAACAATTACATATTATTTAATGTGTTAAAAAACTAAGAAAAATTTGAAAAAATAATGTTATCCTAGTAGATTATCATATATGATATGATAATATAGTGTTTATATTTTTTTTAAATATTATTAATGTTTTTTTGTAAGTAAAATCAAATCATATTAATTAATATCTCCATATAACTATTAGATCAAGTTGTCTACATAAATGTATATATAGATTTAAAATTCATGAAGTGAAATGAAAATTGGTCTATCAACGTGTGAAGTTTTTTCTTACCCATAACTTATATTTTTCAAGGTGTATTATAATTTGGAGTGAAACATTATGTTAGTGATGTGTTGGATTATTTTATATGGGTACAAAATATGTTCATGTGGCATTAACCAATGAATAAAATTAAAAAATTTCATTGTATGATCTATTATGTACATAACCTAGAGTGGAATGAAAGTTTCATTAGTATACAAATAATGTGTGGATTTTATTTGAGTCCCCACTACCTTGGGTTAGTTAGGAACCTAGCATTAGAATGCATAAACAATGATACCCTACCTTTAGATGTCTACATATTGACTATTTGATATAGGGGAGATTCAGTATGTGGTTGATCATTTTATAGTTTGGGGATTAACCAAGATGGGATTTTTCCTCTTGTATGAATAGTACAAAATCTATCACTGAATTGTGACAAATTTTGGTTGTGTGAGATAATACATGGAAATTGTATATCTCTATGGATAACAAAAATGTGGTTTCATTATCCACAAGAATGAAATGATATAAATTCATCCATCAGATCAGTCTATACTCAATGTGTTGAGGATTATTTAGATGGCTATATGGTATTGACACACAAGGTGTCCCTTGTTCCCTCTAATGTTTGGAAAATGGAAATATATTTGAAGGTGTATTTGAATATGATGACAATTAGTGAAAATATGTATAGAGATACATTTTTTATTGAGATGACATCAAATTCCATTGAATCATTATTAGAATTTATGCGATTATTTTGAATGCTATTTTCATATATATATATATATGTATATCATGATTTGAATTTTTTAAATATTATAAAGGTATGTTGGTTTAAACATTATGTTTAATTGAATGGGGATTGGTTTTGAAAAAAAAGTAACTCTAAAAATCATTTTCAGTCAATACAATAGTGATTTTGATTGGAATTTAGATGGTATTACAAATGATGTGATATATGGTGAAGTTAATTTTAGCTTTACACATGTTTTTTGTAATATATATAAATGTATTTGTGGTTATGGGTTCATATTTAATGGTATATGATACAATATAAGATGAATTAAAACTAATTCTATATCTCGACCCGTCCCTCGGGGCCCATGCTGTGATTACCCCAAGCTCGCCTTCCATAGGCCAGGGGCTGGCGACTAGCACCGAGAGGCATATGCCCTAAAACCAGAAATGCATTATCTTTATATCCTGTAAACACACTTAACTAAGCACACAATAAGATAAAAACACAAGTAAACAGTATAGCAAAAAGAGTGCTGAATGTAAGAAAAAAAGGGGCCAGAATAGAAGCACAACTAGAAAGTATAAAAAAACTGAAAGGTACAGGTAAACTGAAATAGCTCTTGTGAACACCCGCCAAGGATCCTTCTTGAAGGGTAGGTAAAGATCTTGAATGGTCATCTCTGTGGTATTCCTCGTCTAATGTCCACCCCCGACCTACCTCCAGTCTTGGTACTCTCATCCTTAGTCAGCAATGTTCGTCGTCTTCACACACACAAAAAACATGGTGCAGGCATAGCCTGTGCAAGGGTGAATATGATGATACTCAGTAGGGACCCCGGGACCCTCAAGGTCTCACAAAACCCACAAAAGATAACCCACAAAGCATGGAAATAACTGACAACCCTACATAGTTATATGCCCATACATATACCTATGTTATCAAGTATACCCATCTCAACCATGAGGAAACACAAGGTCCTACCCAAAAGCCCCAAGCTCTACTATTCCACAAAATATGAAATACCACAAAGGTAAGTACCACACAGGTATTCCACACAAAATAATACCACCATGGTATCACCACGAAGGAAAGTACCACTCAGGTACGGACTCAACTCACACAAGATATAACATAGGTACGGTAGTAGAGATGATAAGATGTAAATGCTGAATCGTCTTACTCTGTTAAGAGGCAGACCCACGAAGGATCCCAAATTTTAGACCCACACCATATCCTAGTATTACATCAGACCCACACAGGATCCTAGTACACCGTCAGACCCACACAGGATCCTAGTTCAAAGTTAGTACATTGTCAGACCCACACAAGATCCTAGTACAACGTCAGTACATCGTCAGACCCACATAGGATCCTAGTACATCGTTAGACCCACACAGGATCCTAGTACATCATCAGTACATCATCAAACCCACACAGGATCTTAGTACATCTTCAGTACATCGTCAGACCCACACATGATCCTAGTACATCATCAGTACATCGTCTTACCCACACAGGATCCAAGTACATTGTCAGTATATTGTCAGACCCACACAGGATCCTAGTACATCGTCAGTACATCGTCAGACACACACAATATCCTAGGACATTGTCAGTACATCGTCATACCCTCATAGGATCCTAGTACATTGTCAAAGCCAGCTACAGGGTACCCGCACTAAGCTTGCTCGTCTACGAGAGAGTATGCTCCTCATGGTTCTGGTCGATACTTCAACTACCACAAAGTCCCATGAAGAAGTATCCCAATAGACCACTATGTTAAATGGGTCTCAACGTAATAGAAGGTGTGTCAATCAGAAACTCGGTATGTAAGTTATTAGCCTTTTAGTCCTGAGGGCCTGGTTGGATTCGTACTCGATCCAACCCAACTATACCCCAACTTTATCCAAATCTCAAGTGGGGTATACCAAAATGATCGTCTCTCTATATGGTTTTTTGTTCCACAGACGGTTTATCAAACGGATGCACGGTGCCAAAGTTATGGCTGAAAGAACGTATAGGGTCGAAATTGGTCCGAGTCCAGTCTGACCCAGCCGGACCGACCCGGCCCGACACAGCCCGGGCCGACCCGACTGGGCATACTGGGTCCAGCCTGGCCAGCGTTGGGTTTCCCGGCTTGGACACATGTGGGGGAGGTGGAGTCACGTGCCCCCCACTTCTACTCACCAAACGGCCGAAGCCATTTGGTCGCTAGGCAGCACGCGAGACCCGCTCTCTCCATCTCGACCGGCCGAAATGGTTGGGCATTGTACTCCCAACGGTGCGTCGTGCGCCTCCCCTCTACATCCAGCCGAACACCGGCCGCCTTCCACCATCCTTCGTGACCAGGAGGGTCGCGACCCCTTGCTATGATGGAGGTACATCATGCACCACCCCTCCGTGGCTGGCCAAATGTCGACCGCCCTCTGACAGCCATCACGGCCAGCGATAGCCAGCCGCCTTATGGCCTCTGTGCTCCCTCTTCCCCTACCGACGGTATGAGCACGTGTCACCCCGGTTCTTTGTGACTAGCTCGGGAGGAAATTTCCTCCTTTTTCCACCACAAGGAATACAACAACCATGAAGAATAGAGGGGGGATCGGTCCATGTTCATTTGTCCCGTACCCTCCGCATTAGTTCAGTAGCAGGTGGATCAATAGTATTAATTAGACTCAAACCATGAAAAACAACAAAACCCGTTACGACCCGACCCTACCCGGGCTCGAGCCACAACTACCACAAGCCCGCCTCCATAGGCCATGGGATGGAGACCAGCGCCGAAGGCACAACAACTCGGGGAGGCCTTTGCCTAAGTACCTGTATACACACCTGCAGCACACTCAATGCAACAGTGCAGTGTAAAAGAAAAGACAAGTAAAGAAAAGGTTAACTGCTATATATAAACCACAAAGTGTATCGACCTCTAACAGTACAAAGTACAAGCTGAAAAGAAAGGGGAAAAACACGCGCCCAACCAAAAAGCACCACAACCCGGCAAGAGGTAAACAAAAAGAAATAGCTGACGGGTCTCCCACCCGCAACCCGTCCATGACCACCGTACGCGGTCCAAGCTCCCAAGCTCCTACGCTCCTACACTCCACTGAAGCCACGCTCCACCTATCCGTCATCTGCAAGGGCACACCAATTTCGGGAAAATCCCAAGTAGGGGTGAGTATAAAAATACTCAGTAGGATACCCCGAAGGCTCGAGGGAGCAACAAAGGAGGTACCGAAGGGTGAGCAGTAGAGAGAACAAGAAAAGTAGAGGAGTACAACTGAAAGTGCAGTAAAGAGTCCAGCTCAACCCAACAAGAGAAATGAAGTAGACTCGTCCAGGCACAAGGAGCTGGAAATGGTGAGAAGATGAACTTCCCGTCGAGTCTTCACCACCTATAGCAGGAGAGTAGACTCGTCCAACTACGAGAATCTAGACACGGAAAGCACGTGGCATACCCCGCATGTCTTCGCCTCTCCTATAAGGAGATCAAACAAACCCAAGAAGTGGGTACCGGAACATGGTATATACAAAACCATATGCTCTGTCAAGAAGCCCGAACAACGTCGTAAGGGGATCTTCGTCCCGTAGCTCAGCCCAATAAAAGAGTAGCCAACAGTCCCAGAAGTAACATCATCAATGCCCAGCATCCTGCACGTCTGCCCCGAACCGCAAGTCAAGGGGCTCAATCACCACACCTCGACACTATCCTCTTTGGGTGGCACTGACTTACCCGCACGGTTTTAGATCACGTCATAAGAACGCGTCTTGGTGGGGAAAGTGCCCCTAGTACTTGAGAATTATAGGGAAAGTCAAACCACGCCTCGTCACTGCCCTACTGTCGAGAGGTATCCTCAAAGTCAAGTCGTTCCATCACCGACCCATACAACCAAGGGTCCCGCTCTGGTAATCACGGAAGAAAGCCACAGGATATCCTAGTAGAAAGGACTGAGCCTGGATTACCAACAGGTGTCTCACTGCCTAGCCCTGCTGGAGGGTAATTCATAACCAGATATCGGGTGACCCACTGCCCAGCCCTGTTGGAGGGTAAACCATAATACATCACCCGACGACCCACTGCCTAGCCCTGCTGGAGGGTAGACCATAACACATCATCCGGCGACCCACTGCCCAGCCCTGTAGGAGGGTAAACCTTAATACATCATCAGGAAACCCACTGCCAAGCCCCGCTGGAGGGTAGACCTGGAATAAATCGATAGGCGACCCACTGCCCAGCCTTGCTGGAGGGTAGACCTGGGACTAGACGACGGGCAACCCACCGCCCAGCCCTGCTGGAGGGTAGACCCTAAGAGGTTGTCGGGTGACCCACTGCCCAGTCTCTGCTGGAGGGTAGACCCTAAGTGCGTCGGGTGACCCACTGCCCAGTCTCTGCTGGAGGGTAAACCCTAGAAGTCAGTGAGCAACCCACTGCCCAGCCCTGCTGGAGGGTAAACCGAAAGAAGTCGATGAGTAACCCACTGCCCAGCCCCACTGGAGGGTAAAACTTAGAACTACTCTGGCCATCTCTACTGGAGGGAACAACACTGGACAACTGAACACAGAGTGGGTATTGCGCAACCACCTAACACTAGAACAAATCACCCAAAAGAGGTTCAGCATCCGCTCCACCACTGGGTGTCACTAGCACCGCTATCAGCCAATCCATCGAGGATGAAAGCAGGGGGAGACCACTCAACCCTGCTGGTCAAACAAACGAGCACAGAGGGACCCTCTACGTCATGAGAGGTTAAAGTGCACAAAGAAGAACCCAGCACGCATGTGGGGCCCACACAACGTGTGGCCCCATCGCAACCCCAACCAAGAGCCCAAACGTTCTCAGGTATGAACAACCACATGTACCTCCAAGCATTCCCGTATACTCCCAGAGTATACCACATTTTCAGCCCAAGGGCCATCGTGCACACGGCACCCAATGTCAACGCGAAGGTGTGACGTAACATCTCTAACTCAAAAGTTCAGGCACGACCAAACACATCTTGTGAACCATTTATATCACTCTCCCAATAATGCGCGATCACACGCCAAGGTTCCGCTAAAAACATGGTAGGACGAACCACCACCGGAGAACCTTTCAATCTTCCACATTTAATAAGATCACATATAAGGCTCCACACAACCAAACATATCGCACCGTTGAAAACCTTGTGGAAAAACACGCGATATCGACTACTTACGCGCCTCTAATGGATATCTGACGGAAAATTCACCAACACCACCTCACGCCCGAACGGCATCCCGTGATCCCGAGCCTCGGCCCCGAAAACAGTCGGGCACATCGCACCATTGCGATCCCCTCGGGAAAACACGTCAAAAGCACTACTCACTTGAGTTCAACGGATATCTGGAGAAACAGATGCATTCCGGTGCACCGCACATGAGCGGTGCTTCGTGGGACCCGCAACCCGGTCCCGAAACTCAATGAACGGATCGCACCATTGCGATCCTCTTGAAAAAGCACACAAGATGGACTATTAACTTGTCCAAAACGGTCGCCCGGTGATAAAGACAGAAAATCACCGTCGACGCCCAAATGGCCATCGTGGGCCCTGCACTATCATGCCAAATTAGGGCTGGCAGATTGCACCATTGCAATCCTCTCGGAAAAACATCCAGAATTGACTGCTCGCACGCCCCGAACGGACGCCCAGTGAGAAAGGTGTGAAACGTTGCACGCAACTCGAAAGACGGCCCATGGGGCCAGGCCTCAAATCTAGTCTCAACGCCCGAAACCGCCTTGGAAACCTCTGCCTCAGTGCCAGGGGTGGAACGCCACTGACGGCGCTCAAAACGGACGTCGGATGCGTCCGCGCCGCCCAAAACAATGATCTCGGGAAAAACGGTCGTCCACTTAAAGACATGTCGCACCTCCGTGGCCCCTCGTTTCGGGAATTAGAAATTCCCGAAACCATCTCAAAACATTTCCCTCGACGAAAGGTCTGCACTTCCACTGATGGCACGGAAAACGGACGTCCGTAGCGAAAGCTACGGCCGTCAGAAGTTCCAAAGGGGGAAACACCCTTGGGCCGGACCGGCCCGGTCCGACCGGTCCGCCCGCAGCCAGCCCGCAGCCCGGTCGCGGGTCCAGTTTGCTCCGCCGTGGCCAGCTAGCCGTGGCATGTCGCCACTGATCGGCCATCACGGTCGGTCCCTTTCCCCGCAGCGACCCGTGACATGCGGGTCGTGGTCGCGCCGCACGGGGCCGCGCGCCTCGTGGCACCCCTCCCTCTTCACCCTACGCCGGCGCCGCCCGAGACCCAGCCTCGCCGTCGCCCTGAAGCCAGCCGCCTCCGCTGGCCACTCGCCCTACCGAGCCACCTCGCACCGAGAAGCCACCGCCGCCTGCCGAGGAGAATCCACCGCGCCTCGGACCGCCGGAGCACCCAAACCGGCCGGAAACAATTCCAAAACCCGCAACCTTCGACGATCAACCCTGGCCTCCTCCGAGCTCGGATTTTGATTCTGAAATATGTGTTGGAAAGATGAAAAACTCTAATACACATTCATATGGTTCATTTGAAAATCCAACAACTATTCGAGCATAAGATTTAGGTTCAAAGGAGGTGCGGGAAGGAAAACGCAACAAGATCCTGCCTCGTGGGCGTTGCCCGGAGCTTCACCGCGATCCGCCGCCTTGCCGGAGCTGGAGACACCTCTCCGGAGATGGAGGAGGAGAGGGGAGAGGGTTTCTCCAGGTTTTTAAGCGAAAAGGGAAGGGGGAGGGTTTAAATAAATTAATTAATGATTTAATTAATTTAAAACCCCCGAAAAGACCCGCATCTGAAACTCCCGACGGGATCGAGGTTAAGCCTCCCCTAGGGGAAACACCACCTCCTCAACACAACGACGGTCTCGTAATTTTAATTTGAGGCCCCATTAAAAAGTTATTAAACTCAATGCCTGAGGGCGCCAAATTACGAAAACGCCCCTGGGGCCATTTTTCACAAACGGACCGCGCCCGCGAAACTTATACCCTTCCTAGGGTAAACGGCACGCTCCGAACTCAACGGTTCCCTCGGTTTTCCACTCCGAGCCACCGTTTAAGAGATACTCGAGTTTCACTATTAAACGAATTAATTAATTAATTAATTTATCCGTTTAACCTTCTGAAAGCGAGCGAGGGGTCCAAACATCCCGCGCCGACAAGTATTATGTCGTTATTAGGGTAAACACCCCATTCCGGACCCATCCGTACACTCGGATCACAGATCCAAAACTCCGTTTAGGAGTTATCCCATTTATTTGGCGTTTCCAGTGTGAACACACTGAAAATTTAATTCTGGTCACTCCGGGGCTCGGAATCGCATGCCGTCTGAAGGCGCTTCTCTGGAATATCATCAAGAATATTCCAAAGTCTTTCACAGAAAAAACCAGGTTCTTACATCATTTCCTCCTTCAAGATTTTCATCCCCAAAAAGTAAAACTAGGGAGCAACACAGGGTACTAATCCCACTCCTGGCTTTTCCATACCCAGAAGAACCCACGCACAGCTCTTCGTCACCGCACACAGACCACAAGATCGATCTGTTCACGTGAGGTCGGACCTTACCGACGTCGTGCATAGGAGCACGCACACCTCTTCTCGAGTGAGCCACGTAGGAGACGTCATGCACCCACACCAGACTTTGGGGTTAGGACAAGGCGGTAGGGAACCGCGCCATCCCTTCGCATGGTCTCAAACGGCCCAAAGGCCCTCGGGGGTAGCTCACCTCCCCGGTCAAACCTCTACGTCGCATGCCGTGACTGGAATCACCGCCCGCACTAGGAAAAAGGCCTGGTGATTCCCTCCTTCCGAATATCCATATGGTGAAACACCCAAGGATATCTGGTCATGCAAGATTGCACAGTCGATGTCTTACAGCCAAGGCCCTCTTACATGCTCAGAAGTGATGGAGTCAACACCATAGTCTAAAGGAAAAGGTCCCATGACTTTTTCCTTGACAACACAAGGTTACACCCGACGCCCTGTGTCACCCTGGTAACACCTCAAACAAGGAGCAGGGAGAAAAGACTTTCACACGCAGGGCCTAGCAATTCTACTATAAAAAGTAGAAGATTCGCAAGGGGTGCCTCTCATCATCCCATGCTCTGCAGGATCATAAACATCCAAGCTCACAGCTGTCTGTGGTCCCAACTGCCAGCTCCCGGATCCTGACGTGGACTTCCTAGTGGTGGTGGGAAGATCTCATAAAGTCGTCCCCCACCACCATCTCCTCCCGCTCCTCTGCTAGAACCACCTATCTGGGAGCTACTCCGATCACGGTGTTGCCTCTGTCGTGGTGGCGCACCTGCTGCCTACCCGAAGATCTCAGCAACTCGGGTCGGGCAG
The DNA here is from genome assembly GCA_963277665.1 of Viscum album. Classification (NCBI taxonomy): domain Eukaryota; kingdom Viridiplantae; phylum Streptophyta; class Magnoliopsida; order Santalales; family Viscaceae; genus Viscum; species Viscum album. Next base: position 1,217,623,859 of record OY728131.1, on the reverse strand, counting down.
TATCATGCCACGTGACCTCGCCCATCACAATAATGGCATTGACTCTCTCTGGGCTGCACTTGTTCCCTCCGACGCCACTGTGGTGTACGAACATGGCCCGGGATCCACTCTCGGAAGGGAATCCTTGGCTGAGGCCCTGCGCCTTTTCACCATAGTGGTATACGACCACGTCTATGAAACCGGTAGTAGGAAAGCCACCTGCAGCGAGGCCCTGCTTACCGACGCCTGCTAGCTGCGACAGACGTCTGGGCTCCAACGTGCCTGCTGCCACCACCAACACTAGAACGTGATAGGAAGCCCTCTGTCACCAACACCTGCTCTGGCACCCCGGAAGATGTGAAAATTCCCAAGGGTACTATGATAGCATGAATCTCTCGGAGGAGACCCTGCTCAAACTTCCGCACTCGTATGTTTTCGTCACAGACCAATTCTGGGTAAAAGCGTGCACAGTCTGCAAAACTAGCCACATACTTAGCCACCGTCATCCCTCCCTGTTGAAACTGCAGGATCTCCTGAATCCAAAAGGAGTGAAAGAAGGAGGGGCAAAACTCCTCATGGAACAACAACTGAAAGTCGCCCCACGAAAGCGACGACTCGTCAAGAAACTGAGTCACCAGACTCCACCAACGCCAAGCTACTCCACAAAAAGGGGTGGCTACCAAAGTCACCCTATAATATTTCGGCGTCTGCATAAGCCTGAAAAGGCGAACCATTGTCTCTAGCCAAACCTCTGCTACCTGAGGGTCTGGCTCACCACTGAAGCTCAACGGTCTCTGCTGCTGGAACTCACGGAGTACGCTCAACCTGCACTCAAGCCCTGCCTGCCCTGCTAAAACTGCCTGCTGCTCAACAGGTGGGGGTGCTGCTACCGGACCACCCGGAGAAAGGGGCTCGCATGATTGGTCCTGGACTGTGGCCTCGTAGATCACAGGGTCATCGTCACGAACCAAAGCTGGTATCCTGGCTGGCTGTCTTTGCAGAGACATCCTGAATATTATCAAGGAGTGTCGCGGTCAGATGAGCATATATGTATATACCAATAACAACAATGATGGGGAGCTAACTCAAGAAGGACAGTGAAGATTCAGTCCTATGTGATGCAAAAACCAAATTTTTCCCTGCAACAAGTGTCTCAGCATGCCGAGTCGACAAGCGGGCTATCAAGGTCCTGGTGAATGGATAAGTCGGCCGCCGCACCTTCACTGGACTCCCTGGCCTGAGAGCCGCTCTCGAGACACTTTAACATTGTTGCCCTAAATCCCAACCAATTCCTCTTTTAGGGACGTTCGAACAACATCCCAAGGAACGAACCACCTCTGATACCACTTTGTCACGACCCGACCCTACCCGGGGCTCGAGCCGCAACTACCCCAAGCCCGCCTCCATAGGCCAGGGGATGGCGACCAGCACCGAAGGCACAACAGCTCAGGGAGGCCTTTGCCTAAGTACATGTACACACACCCACAGCACACTCAATGCAATAGTGCAGAGTAAAAGAAAAGACAAGTAAAGAAAATGGAAACTTCTATATATAAACCACAAAGTTCATAGACCTCTAACAGTACAAAGTACAAGCTAAAAAGAAAGGGGAAAAACACGCGCCCAGCCAAAAAGTGCCACAACCCGGCAATAGGTAAACAAAAAGATATAGTTGACGGGTCTCCCACTCGGAACCCGGCCACGACCACCGTACGTGGTCCAAGTTCCCAAGATCCTATGCTTCTACGCTCCACTTGTCTGTCGTCTGCAAGGGCACACCAAGTGAGGGAAAAGCCCAAGCCGGGGTGAGTATAAAAATGCTCAGTAGGATATCCCTAATGCTCAAGGGAGAAACAAAGGAGGTACTGAAGGGTGAGGAGTAGAGCGAACAGGAAAAGTAGAGGAGTACAACTGAAAGTGCAGTAAAGAGTCCAGCTCAACCCAACAAGAGAAAGGAAGTAGACTCGTCCAGGAACAAGGAGCTGGAAACGGTGAGAAGATGAACATCCCATCGAGTCTTTGCCACCTATAGTAGGAGAGTAGACTCATCCAAATACGAGAAGCTAGACACGGAAAGCACGTGGCATACCCCGCGCGTCTTCGCCTCTCCTAGAAGGAGAGAAACCAAACCCAAGAAGGGGGTACCGGAACATGGTATATACAAAACCATATGCTATGTCAAGAAGCCCGAACAATGTCGTAAGGCGATCTCCATATCGTAGCTCAGCCCAAGGAAAGAGTAGCCAACAGTCTCAGAAGTAACACCATCGATGCCCAGTATACTGCATGTCTGCCCCGAACTGCAAGCCAAGGGGCTCAATCACCACACCTCGACACGATCCGCTTTGGGCGGCACTGACTCACACACAAAGTTTTAGATCGCGTCACAAGAACGCATCTCGTTTGGGAAAGTTCCCCTCGTACTTGAGAATTCTAGGGAAAGTCAAACTACACCTCATCACTGCCCTGAAGTCGAGAGGTCTCCTCAAAGTCAAGTCGTTCCATCATCGACTAGTACAACCAAGGGTACCACTCCAGTAATCATGGAGGAAAGCCACAGGCTAGCCTAGTAGAAAGGACTGAGCCTGGAATGCCAACAGGTGTCCCACTGCCCAGCCCTGCTGGAGGGTAATTCACAACCATATATCAGGTCACCCACTACCCAGCCCTGCTGGAGGGTAAACCATAATACATCACCCAGTGACCCACTACCCAGCCCCGCTGGAGGGTAGACCATAACACATAATCCGACGACCCACTACCCAGCCCTACTGGAGGGTAAACCTTAATACATCATCAGGAGACCCATTGCCCAGCCCCGCTGGAGGGTAGACCTGGAATAAATCGACAGGCGACCCACTGCCCAGCCCTGCTGGAGGGTAGACCTGGGACTAGACGACGGGCGACCCAATGCCCAGCCCTGCTGGAGGGTAGATCCTAAGAGGTCGTTGGGAAACCCACTGCCCAGTCTCTGCAGGAGGGTAGACCCTAAGTGTGTTGGGGGGACCCACTGCCCAGTCTCTGCTGGAGGGTAAACCCTAGCAGTCAGTGAGAAACCACTGCCCAGCCCTGCTGGAGGGTAAACCCAAAGAAGTCTATGAGTAACCCACTGCCCAGCCCCGCTAGAGGGTAAAACTCAGAACTGCTCTGGCCATCTCTACTGGAGGGCACAACACTAGTCAACTGAACACGAAGTGGGTATCGCGCAACCACCTAACACTAGAACAACTCACCGAAAAGAGGTTCAGCGTCCGCTCCACCACTAGGTGTCACTAGCACTACTACCGGCCAATACATTGGGGACAAAATCAGGGGGAGACCACTCAACCCTGTTGGTCAAACAAACAAGCACAGAGGGACCCTCTACATCGCGAGAGGTCAAAGTGTGCAAAGCAGAACCTGGCACGCACGTGGGGCCCACACAACGTGTGGCCTCATCACAACCCCAACCAAGTGCCCAAACATTCTTAGGTATGAACAACCACGTGTTCCTCTAAGCATTCTCGTATACTCCTAGAGTATACTACATTCTCATCCCACGGGCCATCGTGCACATGGCACCCAACGTCAACGTGAAGGCATAACGTAACATCTCCAACTCAAAGGCCCAGGCATGACCAAACACATCTTGTGAACCATTTATATCACTCTCCCAAGAATGCACGATCACACGCCAAGGTTCCGCTAAAAACATGGTAGGACGAACCGCCACCGGAGCACCGTTCATGCTTCCACATTTAATAATATCGCGTATAAGGCTCCACACAACCAAAAAGATTACACCGTTGAAAACCTCGTGGAAAAACACGTGAGATTGACTACTTACTCGGCTCCAACGGATATTCGACGGAAAAGTCACCAACACCGCCTCACGCCCGAACGGCATCCCGTGATCCCAAGCCTCGGCCCCGAAAACAGTCGGGCGCATCGCACCATTATGATCCCCTCGGGAAAACACGTCAAAAGCACTACTCACTTGAGTGCAATGGATATCCAGAGAAACAGATGCATTCTGGCGCACTGCACACGAGCGGTGCTTCGTGGGACCCACAACCCTGTCCCGAAACACAATGAATGGATCACACCGTTGCGATCCTCTCAAAAAAGTACACAAGATGGACTATTCACTTGTACAAAACGGCCGCCCGGTGGTAAAAAAGGAAAATCACTGTCGACGCCCAAACGGCCCCCGTGGGCCCCGCACTATCGTGTCGAATTAGGGTGGGCGGATTGCACCATTGAAATACCCTCGGAAAAACATCTAGAATTGACTGCTCGCACGCCCCGAACGGACGCCCGGTGAGAAAGACCTGAAATGATGCACGCAACTCGAAAGACGGGCCGTGGGGCCCACACCTCAAATCTAGTCTCAACGCCCGAAACTGCCTTGGAAAACTCCGCCTCAATTCTAGGGGCGCAACGCCGCTGGCGGCGCTCAAAACGGACGTCGGATGCGTCCGCGCCGCCCAAAACAAAGATCTCGGAAAAAATGCCCGTCCACTTAAAGACATGTCGTGCCTCCGCGGCCCCTTGTTTCGGGAATTAAAAATTCCCGAAACCATCTAAAAACATTCCCCTCGACTCAAGGTCTGTGCTGTCACAGACGGTGTGCAAAACGGACGTCCATAGTGAAAGCTACGGGCGTCGGAAGTTCCAAAGGGGGAAACACCCTTGGGCCGGACCGGCCCGGTCCGACCGGTTCGCTCCGCCGCGGCCAGCTGGCCGCGGCCTATCACCACCGACCAGCCCTCACGGTCGGTCCCTTTCCCCGCAGCGACCCGCGACATGCGGGTCGCAGTCGCGCCGCACGGGGTCGTGCGCCTCGCGGCCCCCCTCCCTCTTCGCGCTACGTCGGCATCGCCCGAGACCTCGCCTCGGCGTCGCCCTGAAGTTGGCCACCTCCGCTGGCTGCTCGCCCGACCGAGCCGCCTCACGCCGAGAAGCCGCCGCTGCCTGCCGAGGAGAAGCCGCCACGCCTCGGACCGCCGGAGCACCCAAACCGGCCGGAAACAATTCCAAAACCCGCAACCTTCGACGATCAACCCCGGCCTCCTATGAGCTCAGATTTTGATTCCGAAATATGTGTTGGAAAGAGGAAAAACTCTACTACGCATTCAAGTGGTTTGTTCAAAAATCCAACAACAATTCAAGCATAATATTTAGGTTCAATGGAGGTGCGGGAAGGAAAACGCAACAAGATCCTACCTCGTGGGCGTTGCTCGGAGCTTCACCGCGATCCGCCGCCTTGCCGGAGCTAGAGACACCTCGCCGGAGATGGAGGAGGAGAGGGGAGTGGGTTTCGCCAGGGTTTTAAGGGAGAAGTGATGGGGGAGGGTTTAAATAAATTAATTAACAATTTAATTAATTTAAAACCCCCGAAAAGACTCGTATCTGAAACTCCCGACGGGGTCGAGGTTAAGACTCCCCTAGGGTAAACACCACCTCCTGAGCACAACCGTAGTCTTAGAATTTTAATCTGAGGCCCCATTCAAAAGTTATTAAACTCAATGCCAGAGAGCGCCAAATTACAAAAATGCCCCTGGGGCCATTTTTCACAAACGGCCCGCGCCCGCGAAACTTATACCCTTCCTAGGGTAAACGGCACGCTCTGAACTCAACGGTGCCCTTGGTTTTCCAATCCAAGCCACTGTTTAAGAGATACTCGAGTTTAACCATTAAACGAATAAATTAATTAATTAATTTATCCGTTTAACCTTCCGAAAGCGAGCGAGGGGTCCAAAAATCCCGCGCTGACAAGTTTTATGTCGTTACTAGGGTAAAAACCCTATTCTGGACCCATATGTATACTCAGATCTCTAATTTGGAACTCCATTCAGGAGTTATTCCATTTATTTCGTGTTTCCAGTGTGAACGCACTGAAAATTTAATTCTGGCCACTCCGGGGCTCAGAATCGCACGCCGTCTGAAGGTGCTGCTCTGGAATATCATCAAGAATATTCCAAATACTTTAACAGTAAAAACATGGTTCTTACATCATTCACTCATTCAAGACTTTCTTCCTCGAAAAGCAAAACTAGGGAGAAACATAGGGTACTAAGCCCACTCCTGGCTTTTCCATACCCAGAAGAACCCACACATAGCTCTGCGTCACCGCACACAGACCACAGGATCGATCCATTCACGCGAGGTCGGTCCTTGCCGACGTCATGAATAGGAGCATGCACACCTCTTCTCGAGTGATCCACGTAGGAGACATCATGCACCCACACCAGACTTTGGGGTTAGGGCAAGGCGGTAGGGAACCGCGCCATCCCTTCGCATGGTCTCAAACGGCCCGAAGGCCCTCGGGGTTAGCTCAAATCCCCGGTCAAACCTCTACGTCGCATGCCATGACTGGAATCACCACCCGCATCTGGAACAAGGCCCGGTGATTCCCTCCTTCAGAATATCCATATAGTGAAACAGCCAAGGATATCTGGTCACGGAAGATTGCACAGTCGATGTCTCACAGCCAAGGCCCTCTTACATGCTCGGAAGTGAAGGATTCAACACGATCGTCTAAAGGAAAAGGTCCCATGCCTTTTTCCTTTCCAACACAGGGTTGCACCTGACGCCCTGCATCACCTTGGTAACACCTCAAACAAAGAGCAGGGAGAAAAGCCTTTCACACGCAGGGCCTAGAAATTCTACTTCAAAAAGTAGAAGAGTCGCAAGGGGTACCTCTCATCATCCAATTCTCTACAGGATCATAGACATCCAAGCTCACAGCTATCTGTGGTCCCAATTTTCAGCTCCCAGAGCCTAACGTGGACCACCTAGTGGTGGTGGGAAGATCTCGTAAAGTCATCCCCCACCACCAGCTCATCCCGCTCCTCTGCTAGCACCACCTCTCTGGGCGCTACTCCGATCACGGCGCTGCCTTTGTTGTGGTGGTGCACCTGTTGCCTGCTCGAAGCTCTCAGCAACTCGGGTCGGGCAGTATCGTTCCAAGTTACCTAACCCATCACAAGCATAGCATCGACTCTATCTGGGCTGCACTTGTGCCCTCCGGCGCCACTGTGGTGTATGACCACGGCCCGAGATCCACTCTCGGAAGGGCATCCTCAGCTGAGGCCCTGCGCCTTTTCGCCACAGTGGTATACAACCACGTCTATGAAACCGGGAGTGGTAAGGCCACCTACGGCGAGGCCCTGCTTGTCGACGCCCGCTAGCTGCGATAGATGTCTGGGCTCCAACGTGCCTGCTACCACCACCAACACTAGAACGTTACAGGAAGCCCTCTGTCACCAACACCTGCTCTGGCACCCCGGTAGATGTGGAAATTACCAAGGGTACTATGACAACACGAATCTCTCGGTGGAGACCCTTCTCAAACTTCCGTTCTCGGATGTTGTCATCACGGACCAAGTCCGGGTAAAAGTGTGCACGGTCTGAAAAACTAGCCACGTACTCGGCCACCGTCATTCCTCCCTGCTGAAACTATAGGATCTCCTGAATCCAAAAGGAGTGCAAGCAGGAGGGGAAAAACTTCTCACGGAACAATAACTGAAAGTCACCACACGAAAGAGACGACTTGACAAGAAACTGAGTCACCAGACTCCACCAACGCCAAGCTGCTCCACAAAAAGGGGTGGCTGCCAAAGTCACCCTCTAATCAGTCGGCGCCTGCACAAGCCTGAAAAGGCGAACCATTGCCTCTAGTCAAACCTCTACTACCTGAGGGTCTGGCTCACCACTGAAGCGCAACGTTCTCTGCCACTGGAACTCGCGGAGCGCGCTCAAACTACGCTCAAGCCCCGCCTGGCCTACTAAAACTGCCTGCTACTCAACAGGTGGGGGTGTTGCTACTGGCCCACCCGGAGAAAGGGGCTCGCATGATGGGTCCTAGACTGTGGCCTCGTAGCTCACAGGGTCATCGTCACGAACCAAAGCTGGTATCCTGGCTGGATTTCTTCGCAGAGACATCCTGAATATTATCAAGGAGTGTCGCGGTCAGATGAGCATATATGTATATACCAATAACAACAACAATGGGAGCTGACTCAAGAAGGACTATTAAGACTCAGTCTTATGTGATGCACAAACCAAATGTTTCCCTGCAACAAGTGTCTCAGCATGCCGAGTCGACAAGCGGGCTATCAAGGTCCTGGTGAATGGATACGTCAGCCGCCGCACCTTCACTGGACTCCCTGGCCTGAGAGTTGCTCTCGAGACACGTTAACACTGTTGCCCTAAATCCCAACCAATTCCTCTTTTAGGGATGTTTGAACAGTGTCCCAAGGAATGAACCACCTATGATACCACTTTGTCATGACTCGACCCTACCCGGGCTCGAGCCGCAACTACCCCAAGCCCGCCTCCATAGGCCAGGGGCTAGCGACCAGCGCCAAAGGCACAACAACTCTGGGAGCCCTTTTCCTAAGAACTTGTACACACACCCACAGCACACTCAATTCAACAATGCAGAGTAAAATAAAAGACAAGTAAAGAAAAGGGAAACTGCTATATATAAACCACAAAGTGCATCGAACTCTAACAGTACAAAGTACAAGCTGAAAAGAAAGGGGAAAAACACGCGCCCAGCCAAAAGGTCCCACAACCCGGAAATAGGTAAACAAAAAGAAACAACTGACGGGTCTCCCACCCGGAACCCGGCCACGACCACTGTACGCGGTCCAAGCTCCCAAGCTCCTACGCTCTTACGCTCCACTGAACTCATGCTCCACTTGTCTGTCGTTTGCAAGGGCACACCAAGTGCAGGTAAAGCCCAAGCAGGGGTGAGTATAAAAATACTCAGTAGGATACCCTGAAGGCTCTAGGGAGCAACAAAGGAGGTACCTAAGGGTGAGCAGTAGAGAGAACAGGAAAAGTAGAGGAGTACAAATGAATGTGCAGTAAAGAGTCCAACTCAACCCAACAAGAGAAAAAAAGTAGACTCGTCCAGGCACAAGGAGCTGGAAACGGTGAGAAGATGAACTTCCCGTTGAGTCTTCGCCACCTATAGCAGGAGATTAGACTCGTCCAACTACGAGAAGATAGACACAGAAAACACGTGGCATACCCCGTGCGTCTTCGCCTCTCCTAGAAGGAGAGCAACCAAACCCAAGAAGTGGGTACCGGAACATGGTATATACAAAACCATATGCTCTGTCAAGAAGCCCAAACAACGTCGTAAGGGGATATCCATCCCGTTTCTCAGCTCAAGAAACGATTATCCAATAGTCCCAGAAGTAACACCATTGATGCCCAGCGTCCTGCACGTCTGCCCCGAACCGCAAGCCAAGGGGCTCAATCACCACACCTCGACACTATCCACATTGGGAGGCACTGACTCGCTCGCACAGTTTTAGATCGCGTCACAAGAATGTGTCTCGGTGGGGAAAGTGCCCCTCGTACCTGAGAATTCTAGGGAAAGTCAAACCACACCTTGTCACTACCCTGCAGTCGAGAGGTCTCCACAAAATCAAGTCGTTTCATCACCGACCTGTACAACCAAGGGTCCCGCTCCGGTAATCATGGAGGAAAGCCACAGGCTAGCCTAGTATAAAGGACTGAGCCTGGAATGCCAATAGGTGTCCCAGTGCCCAGCCCTGCTGGAGGGTAAACCATAATACATCACCCGGCGACCCACTGCCCAGCCTCGCTGGAGTGTAGACCATAACACATCATCCAGAGACCCACTGCCCAGCCCTGCGGGAGGGTAAACCTTAATACATCATCAGGTGACCCACTGCCCAGCCCCACTGCAGGGTAGACCTGGAATAAATCGATAGGTGACCCACTGCCCAGCCTTGCTGGAGGGTAGACCTGGGACTAGACGACGGGCGACCCACTGCTCAGCCCTGCTGGAGGGTAGACCCTAAGAGGTCATCGGGTGACCCACTGCCCAGTCTCTACTAGTGGGTAGACCCTAAGTGTATCGGGGGACCCACTGCCCAGTCTCTACTGGAGGGTAAACCCTAGAAGTCAGTGAGAAACCCACTGCCTAGCCCTACTGGAGGGTAAACCCAAAGAAGTCGATGAGTAACCCACTGCCCAGCCCCGCTGAAGGGTAAAACTCCGAACTACTCTGGCCATCTCTGCTGGAGGGCACAACACTGGGCAACTGAACACGGAGTGGGTATCGCGCAACCACCTAACACCAGAACAACTCACCCAAAAGAGGTTCAGCATCTGCTCCACCACTAGGTGTCACTAGCACCGCTACTGGCCAATCCATCGAGGACAAAAGCAGGGGAGACCATTCAACCCTACTGGTCAAACAAACGAGCACAGAGGGACCCTCTACGTCGCGAGAGGTCAAAGTGCGCAAAGTAGAACCCAACATGCACGTGGGGCCCACACAACGTGTGGCCCCATCGCAACCCCAACCAAGCGCCCAAACATTCTTAGGTACGAACAACCACGTGTACCTCCAAGCATTCCTGTATACTCCTAGATTATACCAAATTCTCATCCCAAGGGCCATCGTGCACACGGCACCAAATGTCAACGCGAATGTGTGACATAACATCTCCAACTCAAAGGCCCAGGCATGACCAAACACATCTTGTGAACCATTTATATCACTCTCCCAATAATGCGCGATCACATGCCAAGGGTCCGCTAAAAACATGGTAGGACGAACCGCCACCGGATCACCCTTCATGCTTCCACATTTAATAAGATCACGTATAAGGCTCCACACAACCAAATAGATCGAACCGTTGAAAACCCCATGAAAAAACACGCGAGATTGACTACTTATTCATCTCCAACAAATATCCGACAGAAAAGTCACCAACGCCGCCTCACGCCCAAACGACGTCCTGTGATCCCGAGCCTCGACCCTGAAAATAGTCGGGCGCATCGCACCATTATGATCCCCTTGGGAAAATATGTCAAAAGCACTACTCACTTGAGTGCAACAGATATCCGGAGAAACAGATGCATTCTGGCACACCGCACACGAGCGGTGCTTCATGGGACCCACAACCCAGTCCCGAAACTCAACGAATGGATCGCGCCGTTGCGATCCTCTCGAAAAAGCACACAAGATGGACTATTCACTTGTCCAAAATGGTCGCCACGTGATAAAGACAGAAAATCACCGTCGACGCCCAAACGACCCTCATGGTCCCGCACTATCATGACGAATTAGGGTGGGCGGATTGCACCATTGCAATCCCCTCGGAAAAACATCCAGAATCGACTGCTTGCACGCCCCGAACGAACGCCCGGTGAGAAAGGCGTGAAATGCTGCACGCAACTCGAAAGACGGACCGTGGGGCCCATGCCTCAAATCCATTCTCAACGCCCGAAACCGCCTTGGAAACCTCCGCCTCAGTGCCAGGGGCACAATGCCGCTGACGGCGCTCAAAACGGACATTGGATGCGTCTGCGCCGCCCAAAACAAGGATCTCGAGAAAAACGCTCGTCCACTTAAATACACGTCGCACTTCCATGGCCACTCGTTTCGGGAATTAAAAATTCCCTAAACCATCACAAAACATTCCCCTCGACGCAAGGTCCACTCTTCCGCTGACGGCGCGCAAAACAGACATCCGTAGCAAAAGCTACAGGCGTCGGAAGTTCCAAAGGGGGAACCACCCTTGGGCCGGACCAGCCCGGTCCGACCTGTCCGCCCGCAGCCGGCCCGCGGCCCGGCCGCGGGTCCGTTTCACTCCGCCACGGCCAGCTGGTCGTGGCATGTCTCCATCGACCATCCATCACGGTCGGTCCCTTTCCCTGTAGCGACCCGCGGCATGCGGGTCGTGGTCGCGCTGCACGGGGTCGCGCGCCTCGCGGCCCCCCTCCCTCTTCGCGCTACGTCGGCGCCGCCCAAGACCTCACCTCGCTGTCGCCCTGAAGCCAGCCGCCTCCGCTGGCCGCTCGCCCAACCGATCCGCCTCACACCGAGAAGCCGTCGCCGCCTGCCGAGGAGAAGTCGTCGCGCCTCGGACCGCCGGAGCACCCAAACTGGCCGGAAACAATTCCAAAACCCGCAACCTTCGACAATCAACCCCGGCCTCCTCCAAGATCGGATTTTTATTCCAAAATATGAGTTGGAAAGAGGATAAACTCTACTATGCATTCATGTGGTTCTTTCAAAAATCCAACAACAATTAGAGCATATGATTTAGGTTCAAAGGAGGTGCGGGAAGGAAAACGCAACAAGATCCTACCTCGTGGGCGTTGCCCAGAGCTTCACCGCGATCCGCCGCCTTGCCAGAGCCGGAGACGCCTCGCCGGAGATGGAGGAGGAGAGGGGAGAGGGTTTCTCTAGTGGTTTAAGGGATAAGGTAAGGGGTAGGGTTTAAATAAATTAATTAACGATTTAATTAATTTAAAACCCCCGAAAAGACCCGCATCCGAAACTCCCAATGGGGTCGAGGTTAAGCCTCCCCTAGGGTAAACACCACCTCCCGAGCACAACGACAGTCTCAGAATTTTAATCTGAAGCCGTGTTCAAAAGTTATTTAACTCAATGCCAGAGGGCTCCAAATTACGAAAACACCCATGGGGCCATTTTTCATAAACGGCCCGCGCCCGTGAAAATTATACCCTTCCTATGGTAAACAGCACGCTCCGAACTCAAAAGTGCCCTCGGTTTTCCAATCCGAGCCACCGTTTAAGAGATACTCGAGTTTCACCATTAAACGAATAAATTAATTAATTAATTAATCTGTTTAACCTTCTGAAAGTGAGCGACGGGTCCAAACATCCCACACCGACAAGTTTTATGTCGTTCCTAGAGTAAACACCCCATTCCGAACCCATTTGTACACTCGGATCTCTGATCCGGAACTCTGTTCAGGAGTTATCCCATTTATTTGGCGTTTCTTGTGTGAACGTACTGAAAATTTAATTCCGGCCACTCCGGGGCTCGGAATCGCACTCCGTCTGAAGTCGCTGCTCTGGAATATCATCAAGAATATTCCAAAGTCTTTCACAGCAAAAACAGGGTTCTTACAAAACCCCTACCTCTAAGGTTAATTGATGTGTCGTGAGATGAATACGGTGAAGGTGAATATGGTTCCCACGATCATTGCTTCCACAATCATGCTTCTGAAGTCGGATCATGCATCGTCCTCTTTCTTGATTCTTAAGAACATTCTTCAATAGAGATGGCGTTCTTAGTTTGGGGGAGAAGTTATTCATTGGTGGATGAGTTCCTCTAATGTTCTCTAAATTATCCTCTTCTCCAACACTTCACCAACCAATCTCACAAATGAAAAGTGGTGCCAATATAAATTAAAATAAGTTGATTAATTTATTTTGGCACAATTAAATGTTGACACATTTAATTAATTTAGTTGGCTCAAACAATTAAATGGGGAGCTGAAAGGTTTTCTCCCATTAAGGAGTGTTCGGGTGGTCCCCACCACTACACATTCAAATTGGGAGGTTTTTACTTCAGGTGGTCCCCACCTCCATTACATTCATATGGGAGGTTTCAAAAATAAAAATGTTAATATTTTTATTTTTCTATTCCTCCATGAAAAAGACTAAAACTAAATTTAACCCCCGACCAACTCCGGTCGAGGTGAAGGTCTCCTTAAGAGAATACCGGCACTATGAGTTCAACTGTGTCCTCATATTTCAATTCTGAGCACCGGTTTAAAAGTTACAAAAACCTGCCCACACGTTTACTAAATGTGCCTGAAAAAAAGTAAAGAAATTCATTCCGGTCACACCAGGCCTCAGAATCACGCACTGTGAATTTTTGCAGACTCGTAATATTCCATATAATTTAAAAAAAATTACATGGAAAATTACGGTTTTTACATTCTCCTCACCCTGGCTTTGCATCCCCGTAATCCAGAACTCAAAATAAGAAAACAAGTGGGGGTACTAAGCACGTATCAATGCCTCCCACTCCCATGTGCTCTCTTGGAGGTTCCTGTGCTACCAGCGAATTCGTACTAGAGATATCAACCACCCATGAAGGACCCACTCATGTTGATCCTCAATTTCTACTTAAACCTTTGTAAATGTCACCCCATCATTTATGTTCATCTCCTTGTGGTCGACGACGTGGGTATGATCATGCACATATCTCCTCAGCTGGGATACATGGAAGACGTTGTGCACCCAGTGCAACTAAAGTGGAAGTTCTATGTGGTAAGCCACCTCGCTAACTCTGCTGAGGACCTGAAAGTGTCCAATGAACCTTGGAGATAAATTGTCACCTCGGCCAATTCTCCGCAAACCTCATCGGGGTGAGACCCGTAGGAAGACGTGGTCACTATCCTCAAACTCCAGAGGTCTCTGTCTTCTGTCAGTATAAGACTTTTTCAGGCTCAGTGTAGTCTTCATCCTCTTCTGGATGATCTGCACCTTCTCTATGGTATCCCGTTCCGTATCTGGTCCCATGAGTGCTGACTCCTCTGGGTCATTCCAACATAAAGGCGATGTGCAAGGTCAGCCCTATTGTGCCTCAAATGGTGTCATCCCAATGGTGGATTGATAACTATTTTTGTAGGAAAACTCCAACAAAGGAAAGTGATCCTCCCAGATACGACCAAAGTTGAGGACGCAAGAACACAGCATGTCCTTGAGGCTCTGAATGGTCCGCTTAGTCTATCCATCCATATGAGGGTGGAAGGCGGTGCTAAAATAAAAATGCATCCTAAAAGCCTCATGTAACCCCTTCCATAGCTTGGAAGTGAATCGTGTATCATTATTAGAGACAATCGTCAAGGGTAATGAATGTAGCCGCACAATCTCTTACAAATAGAGGCGTCCCAAGCTCTCTACTAAACCCTGATCTCTAATCAATAAAAAATGGGCAGACATGGTCAGTCGGTCGATGATCACCCAGATAGAATCATGACCTCTGGATGTACATGGAAGTCCTGTCATGATTTCCATGTATATCCGATCCCACATCCACTCTGGGACCTTTAAAGGCTAAACTAAGCATGATGGTACCTGATTATCCTCCTTCACTTATTGACTAGTGAGGCATTGAGAGACATACTCTATTACTGATTTCTTCATTCACCACCACCAGTGATATCGTTGGAGGTCTTGATACATATTTTCCACTCCGGGATGTTCTGTTAGAGGGGATGTGTGGAACTCCCTCAACTCTTCTTTCTGAAGTGAAACTGGATCCATGGTACGTCCACTGAAGAGGATGATGTGCTTCCCACCTTTAGAAAATCAATTAGATGCCTAACCTGTGGATATCTGAGCA
Source organism: Viscum album (assembly GCA_963277665.1). Lineage (NCBI taxonomy): Eukaryota > Viridiplantae > Streptophyta > Magnoliopsida > Santalales > Viscaceae > Viscum > Viscum album. The sequence goes on along the minus strand of OY728131.1, from coordinate 1,217,608,738 downwards.
CGTCGAGCCTCATAGTTAGATTCTCCACGTTGTGCCTCCTTGAATCGCTGAAGAAGTGGATGAGTGAATGTAAGAGACTGAAGAAAATCTGCTCCATCTCGATCCACAAAGGATATCTACAAAGCGGCCAACTGTTCCATTGCCTCACCTTGCAGCTGTATACCAGATCTCCTGCTGAGTGCATCTGCTATAATGTTCCCCTTCCTAGGAGTATAGACTATCTCAAAGTCATAATCCTAGAGGAACTCAAGACAATCACATTGTCTTATATTCAAGTACTTCTGAGAGAAGATATACCTAAGACTCTTGTGATCCAAGTAGATTGTAAAACACTCACCCATAAAGTAATGTCTCCACATCTTCAAGGCGAATACCACTGCTTCTAACTCCAGTTCATGGGTAGCATAGTTCTGCTCATATTGTCTTATCTATCGAGAAATGTTTGCAATCATTGCTCGTTCCTACATCAGGACACATCCGAGCTCGGTCCCTGATGTGTCGCAGTAGACTATGTACACTACACCCTCCTTTGAAAGTCTCAAGATGGGGGAACTAGTCAGCCTCTGCCTCAGCTCTTGAAAACTCTGCTGACATCTCTCTGACCACATGAAGGTTGGCCCCTTCTTTGTCAACGCAGATAAAGGTGATGAAACTCTAGAGAAATCTGGCACAAACCTCCTGTGGTATCCAGCCAAACCCAGGAAACTCCGTACCTCTATCACATTCCTGGGTGGCTCCCAAGAAAATACCACCTCAATCATCACTGGATCCACTGCAACTCTAGTCTCTGAGATGACGTGTCCCAGAATATGAACCTCGCGGATCTAGAACTGGCACTTTGAGAGATTACCATAAAGATGGTACTCTCAGAGTGTGTCCAGAACTATTTGCAAATGATATGCATGCTCTACCATGGTAGCTGAGTAGATCAAAATTTCATCGATGAAGACTGCTAAAAAGCGATCAAGGCATGGCTGGAAGATCTTGTTCATGCGTCCCATGAACACTGCTAGTGCATTGGTTGAGACAAACGACATATCTAAGAACTCGTAATGGTTATACCGACATCTGAAAGTCGTCTTCAGCACATCCTCCTCTCATACTCTGATCTTGTGAAAGCCTAATATGAGGTATATTTTCAAGAACCATTGTGCTCCCTTCAGCTAATCAAATAGGTCTTCAATCCTCAAAAGTGGGTATTGGTTCTTCACGGCCACCTGGTTCAGGCACCGATTTTCGACACAATGTCTCAAGCTTTTGTCCTCCTTCTTGGAGAAACAAATCGGGGCTGGCCATGGAGAAACAATGGGTCGAATGAATATTTTCCCCTATAAGTCCTCCAACTGTACCCATAGCTCACGAAGCTCCACGGGAGCCACCCGATATGCTGGTGTAGATATTGATGTCTTCCCAGTGTACAATTAAATATAAACGTCCACCTATTTATGAGGAGCTAGACCCAGAACATCATCAGGGAAGAAATCCACATACTGGTCCACCACTATAGGATAGCTCGGACTCTACACATCATCCACACCAAGGGTAAGGCTAGCCAGCTGATGTGTGATCGACTGCACTCTCCTTCGTGTAAGTCCATCATGTGCTGCAAATGTTCCCTTCTCATAGATGAAGGTAAAACTCATCCCATCCATGCGGACACACCGCACTTTGCGCCTAATATAGTCAATCAGATCATTGACGGTAGATAACCAGACCATACCCAATATGACATCGTAAGGCCTCGACGCCACTACTAAGAGATCCCAGCCAAATATCTCACCTCCTAGAGTAAGATCACACTGCTGGAACCATTGTGTAATCGCTGAATCCTCTCTCGTAGGAGTCTATAGTCTTAAGGATCGAGCCAACGATTCCACCGGAATCTTAGAGCTCCAAATGAGGGTAGTGGAAATAAAAGAATGACTGGATCCTATGTCTATAAGTACTGTAACTAAGGTGGAGTAGAAATAGATCGTACCTCGTATCATCTCCAAAGCACCATGGTCGTAGGCCTCAACTGCATGGAGATGTGCTCACCCCTATCCACCTTCTCCCTGTGGTCGGGGTGGACCACCTGGTGGTGGTGGCTGTAACATCTTGAATCGCCATCCACTGCCATCTGCTTATCCTCCGTACAGCGGGTCAGACAGTCATGAGTCATGTGACCCTGCCCGCCGCATGTGAAACACTACATGTTCCCCGCATGACTGGCTCTGTATTCAGTACCCCAAACAACCAATCCTGAGTCATGTGGCCATCCACATGTAGGTCTGGTCCTCATGGACCTCTATGACATATATCTGCTGTCAGCTGCAGAAGACTCTACTTTGTGATGACTGGTGGTGGGTCTCGCTACTGGTGACTACTCAAAAAACAATTCTCCACTAATAGGGATCACACTAACACCCCCGCCTGTGTTGAGATCCTGAGTGAGATCATTGAAGCCTTTATCTTTGCCTGAGTCACTACTCGAAGGTTCGATCCCTAAAGAATTGGTCCCATACCATATCAATGGAGTAGCGTGAGAGGTCGATGAACCATTCTGAGTATTGATCCACAGTCATACTGCCCTACTGAAGATGAAGAAGCTCATATATGCATACTGCTAAAAAGTCATTGGGTCAAACTCTGCCCGAAACAGGCTCTCGATGTCTGCCCAGAAAAATGTCACCTCGTCGTGAACCTGGAGCATCAATCTCCACCATCTTCCTACTACTTCATGTATAAGACTGGTGACAAGGATCACCATGAGATTATCTGGTGTCCCTACCAATCAGATGACTCTCACCACGACCTCCATCCAATCATCAACCGCCTATGGGTCTGTCTCGCCCTGAAACCTCGGTGGCCTCTAGCACTAGAACTCATGCAACGCGCTCAAGCGGCGTGCACCCTATGCTATTGGGGATTATGGAATCGGTGGAAAAATGAGTAATGGTACCACTGGTGCCTCCGCTGGAAGAGGGCCTTGCACCGAGGCCTCGTCACTCGGTGGGCTATAATCATGTACACTTTCGAGAACCCTAGATGGTTGTCTGTGTATAGGCATCAGGAAAAGAAATAAGTACACCACAGTCATTAATTTATACCTGGTGAGTTGAATCAAATAATATCACAAATAAAACTCTTTAAAAAAATACATAATAACTGTTTTCATGCACTGAGTCATAAATTAGAAGTCAGAGTCCTGGTGTATGGACACGTCGGCCACTACAACAACACTGGATTCCCTAAATTGATAACCAAACTCAATAAACTTAACACTATTTCCATTAAAAAGATCAAAGTCATATATTCTACAGTAGAACCGAATCCTCTAGTACCAATTTTCCATGACCCGTCCCCCGGGGCCCGTGTCGTGACTACTCAAAGCCCGCCTTCCATAGACCAGGGGCTGACGACTAGCACCGAAAGTCGTATCCCCTAAAACCAGCAAGGCATTGACTTTATATCTTGTAAACACACTCAACCAAGCACAAAGCAAGATACGAAAACAAGTAAACTATATAGAAAAAAAGAGTGATGAAAGTAAGAAAGAAGAGGGGGCCATAATACAAGCCCAACTGGAAAGTACAAGAAAACTAAAAGGTACAAGTAAACTTAAATAGCTCCCATGAACACCCACCAAGGATCCTACCTGAAGGGTAGGTACAAATCTCAAACAGTCGTCTCTGTAGTACGCCTCGTCTAATGTCCACTTATGAGCTACCTCCAGTCCCGGTACTCTCGTCCTCAGTCAGCGTTGTCCATCGTCTACACCAAACACAATAAGGTCTGTGCATAACCCGTGCATGGGTGAGTATGACAATACTCAGTAGAGACACCAAGACCCTCAAGGTATCACAAAATCCACAAAGGATAAACCACAATGCATGGAAACAACTGACAACCCTACATATTTATATGGCCATACATATACCTAAGTTATCAAGTATACCCATCTCAACCATGAGGAAACACAGGGTCCAACCCAAAATCCCAAAGCTCAGTTATTCCAAAAAGGAGGGAATACCAAGAAGGTAAGTACCACATAGTTATGCCACACAGAAGAATACCACCAAGTTATTACCACGAAGAAAAGTACCACTCAGGTATGGACTAAGCTCACACCAAGTATAACATAGGTACTTTAGTAGAGACGATTAGATGTAACTACTGAATCATCTTACTCTGTTAAGAGATAGACCCATGAAAAATCCCAAATTGCAGACCCACATAGGATCCTAGTACACCATCAGACCCACACAGGATCCTAGTACACTGTCAGACCCACACATGATCCTAGTTCAAAGTTAGTACATCATAAGACACACACAAGATCCTAGTACAATGTCAGTACATCATCAGACCCACACAGGATCCTAGTACATCGTCAGACCCATGCAGGATCTTAGTATATCGTTAGTACATTTTCAGACCCACAGAGGATCCTAGTACATCATCAGTACATTGTCATACCCACAAAGGATCCTAGTACTTCGCCAGTACATCGTCAGACCCACACATGATCCTAGTACATCTTCAGTACATCGTCAGAACCACACAAGATCCTAGTACATGGTCAGTACATTTTTGAGACCCACACAGGATCCTAGTACATCATCAGTAAATCGTTAGACCCACACAGGATCCTAGTACATCGTCAGAGCCAGCTACAGGGTACCCGCACTAAGCTTTCTCGTCTCTAGGAGAGTCTGCTCCTCAAGCTACTAGTCGATACACCAACTTCCACAAAGTCCCCCAAAGAGTATACCAATGGAACTCATTGTACAAGGGGTCTCAACTCAATAGACGGTGCGTCAATCGAACGCGCGGTCTATAAGTTATTATCCTTTTAGTCCTGAGGGCCTGGTTGGATTCGTGCTCGATTCATCCCAATTGTACCCTATCTTTATCTAAATATCATGTGGGGGTATACTAAAAAGAAATTATTTCTCCAAGGTTTCTGGAACCACAGATGGTTTGACAAACAGACGCCCGGTGCTAATATTATGTCTGAAAGAACGAATAGGGTCGAAACTAGTCCGGGTCCGGTCTGACCCGATCAGACCGACCCGGCCCGACCCATCCTGGGCCGACCCAAACCATCCCTCTAGGTCCAGGCCGGCCTACGCTGGGCTGCCCGACCAATGTCGGGTGGCCCGACCTGGCCACGTGTGGGGGGGGGGGGGGGGAGGGGGTCGCGCGCCCCCCGCTCCTCACAAAATGGCCAAAGTCGTTCAGTCGCCAGGCAGTATGCGGGACCCCACTCTAGTCCCACTCGGTCCAGTTCAGCCGACCGAAACGGATGGCCCTTGTCCTCTCAACGGTGCGTCGTGCGACGCCCCTCTATGGTCGACCGAATGTTGGTCACCTTCTGCCATTTGACGCGGCCAGGAGGGTCGTGACCCCCTGCTCTGATGGTGGCGCTTCATGCATCACCCCTCTGTGGCCGGCCGAATGTCGTCCTCCCTCTGACCACCTCCATGGTCGAAAATATCTGGCCACCCTTTTTCCTTCGCATGTGCTCTTCCTCTACCGGTGGCGCAGGCACGTGCTGCCCCGGTTCCGTGTGACTAGCCCGGGAGGCAGTCGCCTCCTTTCTCTGCTGTGAAGAATAAAACAACCATGAATAATAGCAAATGGATCGGGCTGTGTTTTTTTGGCCCATACCCTCCGCATTAGTTTGGTAGCTGGCGAATCAATAGGATTAATTCAACTCAAACCACAAAAAACAAAAAAAACCCTACCTCAAAGGTTCGTTGATGTGTCGTAAGATGAAAATGGTGAAAGAGAAAAGGGTGACAATGATCATTGCTTCAACAATCACGCTTCTGAAGTTGGATCGTGTGTCTACCTCTTTCTTGATTACAAAGAACGTTCTTCGATAGAGATGGTGTTCTTTATTTGGAGGAGAAGTTCTTCATTGGTGGATGATTTCCTCCAATGTTCTTCCAATTATCCTCTTCTCCAACACTTTTCCATCCAATCCCTCAAATGAAAAGAGGTTCCAATATAAATTAAAATAAGTAGATTAATTTATGTTGGAACAATTAAATGTTGCCACATTTTATTAATTTAGTTGGCTCAGACAATTAAATGGGGAGTTGAAAGATTTTCTCCAATTAAAGAGGTTTCAGGTGGTCCCCAACACTGCACATTGAAATGGAGGGTTTTTATTCCAGGTGGTACCCACCTCCATAACATCCATATGGGAGGTTTAAAAAATAAAAATGTTAATATTTTTATTTTTCTATTCCTCCATGAAAAGACTAAAACTAACTTTCATCCTTGACCAACTGTTGTCAAGGTGAAGGTCTCCTTAAATGAATACTGGCGCTGCGAGTTCAACGTTGTCCTTGAATTTAAATTCCAAGAACCGATTTAAATATTACAAAAACCCACTTGCATGTTTACTGAATGTACCCAAAAAAATGTTCAGAAATTCATTCCGGGCACACCGGGCCTCAGAATCATGTGCTGTATATTTTCACGGACTTGTAATATTCCATATAATTTAAAAAACAATTTACATGGAAAATTAAAAACATTACATTATATTAATCCTTACTACATATTATAGATTCATGTATATAATTCATATAACCATATTTTTATAAAATATATTCATGGGAATTAAATAATTTTTCATTAACATTATTATTTTCTTGAAGTGGTTATATTGTTTCATGTATTCTTGAAACCATAAACATTCTTAACCAAATCTATAACATACATGAACTGTTTCAAAAAACAAAATGATTTGGGAAAAAATGAATATGATTCATTCATGAACCAACCATATTATTTATTAATTATCTTCATCACGTGAATATATGAAAGGAAAATAGAGGATAATCCTTGATTCCATATTTATATTCAACCATGAGATAAGAGTGCCTGTGAATTCTATAATACTTGGTTATACCTCCATGAACATGTTTCACACTTTCTTCTTCTTATGATTCATGTGGAGATTATTTAACCTAACCAGATAAAGGAGAATCATGTATGCCCACCATGTGATTCATTCAACTCAAGGATATACTATGTTGGTGGGATTTATTTTCCACTCATTGTTCCTTATCAATCTCATGTGAAGAATTTGTTGATAATTCATATCCTCTATTTGGATCGTGAGGAGGTCTGCTATGGTCTGATGGTGGTGGTGTTTCATAAGGTGGATGTGGGTGTGGTCTTAGAATCTTTGGGATGTTGCTGCTCTGTTCATTTTCCTCTGGTTTTCCCATTGATGCTTTTGCTGGATTGGATTGTCACTAGGAAGAAAATGTTTTGGTAGGAACCTGCTACTGGTCTTGTTGCATTTGGATGGCGTATTTTGTCCTGCAGTTTGTGTCGGGTGGGCGACCTCGAAGGAGGTATGGGTCTCTTGACACCCATCATTCAGCCGTCTGTTCTTTTGGATGGATGGGTACCCGGACTGAGCTTGCATGGTGTTCTCTGTCGGATGTTGCGGCGCATCAGGTTGATGGTTCAGTGAGTCTCTCATTGGCACCATCGGGGGGTGGCTCGGAAGAGAGATAGGTGTTCTAGCACCTATCGTCCATTCCTCCTCTCATATTTCTATATGAGTTGGAGGAGTGTTCTTCTTTGGTTGTGTTGCTGGAACGACACATTTCATCGTAGAGGGGGTGATGCATCATCTTGGTGGACTTTGTTGTGGCATTTTTGGTTAGGGGGGTGATGATACTTTCTATCTTGTTCTTGCTTGGATTTTTGTTTCCTTTTGCATTTTGGATCCTTGTTGGCCGTATGGCCTATTCTTCTAAGATGTATTTCATCTATCTCTATAATGGGTTCCTCCTTCTTCCCTTCAAAAGGAGTTTCTTTCTTTTTTAATAAACGGGGATTTCCCCCTTTACCTTTAAAAAAATACATTATGATATATTTTCCCAAATGTTGTATCTAAGAAAACCACTTAATTTTTTTTTCTTTCCACCAGGTTTTTTAGATGAGTATATCATGTTCAAGGTGTAGAAAATGGTATACAGGTTCAATATTATATTGAATCAAGTAATGGTATTAATAATTAAGATGTTTACATAGTTAATTTCCAAAAAAAACATAATATTTCAACCCATTATTTTTGAAAATATTTGTGTGATTTATCATCTATATAATAAAATTAACATTCAAATTTTATTGTGTTTAGCTAAGGTCACTTTAGATCACACAAATATCAAATAACTTAATAAGCCATATTCATCATGTTATAACCACTTTATCAATTATGCACACCAGTCATTGTGATAATCCTATGGGAATATCAATCAGGTGAGGATAAGGAGAATGGGGAAAGAGGCTACCTCATATAATGGTGAACTAATCTCACAAGTATAAGGACTAGATAATCATCCATGTGCATCCCAAAACAACTATAGATGAGACTCCCATATCACCCTATTTTTAAGATGTAAATAGTTTTTTAATTAAACAAAGTGAGGCCTCAAATTTCTATTATATATTCATATAAAAAATCTATGTATAGTGATACTAATGTATGATGTTGTTTAGCTTCATTAATGATGATCCAAAAAAATATTCTTTAAAATATTGACCCCAAGGTTATCTTTAGCCATCTCATTATATAAAATACACTACTAGGTAAAAATATGTCATCAATGTGTAAAACATTTATCATCTTCCAATATTTAAAATCTCAACAATATGATTAGGATGTGGTGCTCACCAAGACACATTTTCTTCCTCCAGTAGATTATTCATAGGATTATTGTTTCTCAATGTGGTAGACAAGGATTCTACACCAAAACCATAACTACAAAATTTAAAATGTCTTCATGACCATATTTGGATTTATAAACAATTTTTTTAAAAAAAAAATATATCCATAATTAACATAAAAACATCATTCATATAATACAATCCACACGTCTAGGACAATGGAAACTAGCATGATGAAACAAAACCAACCTTAGTGTAGTCAGGTTAAACCATGATGCATTCCTCTCTAATAACTGAAAACGATTTTATTACTAAAATTCACTTAGAAACTATGTTTTAACATATTCAAAAGATTCAAAATAGAAGCCACTATAAATTTAAGGTCTCTATATGCGATACCTCAATAAATATTTTCATAATTTAGTTAAAAATGAAATTTGGTTGAAATAATGAACACAGAAGTAATAATTAATAGGATATATCCCACTACCAATAATCTGTCCACTACAAACATAAGTCCATCACACATGGGAAAGGACATAGTTAAAAATATTTTCATAAAAAAACATAATCGGTGCATAATATTCAATAAAATCAAGATACTAATCATATATACGTGATTCTAATTCATATATACATTTCTCATAGAAAAGATACTTCTATATGGAATGAAATAAAGAAATTATGTACACTAATAGAACCATCTACCAATGATCCAAAATATCTATGGCCTTTCAATAAAATATGTATCCTATTCAATATCTAATTTATTGAAGCCAGTGATATTGTAGTAATCATGAAGGGATCATTAGAGATATGACATGTGGGAAATATCATTAATTTATCATATCAGAGTAAGGTATTCAAATAGATATTCTACAATGTTGATTCATTCTAACAACTCAAAATGTTAATGTATCCATGGATAAATCTTACTATCACTACTGAACATGAAAATATCATTGATAAAAAATACAATCAATTATAAATGATCACAAGACTCCATCTATATATTTATCCTCATTTTATTAGTATAAGGTCTCTAATGATATTGAGTATCCATTATCCTAATATGAATAACATTAAATTTCTTGAACATAAAATGCAATAGCATCATTATCTCTTTATATGTATATTTATTGACCAAATTAAGTGGCAATGTTGTGGGATCGTTCCTCTTTGTGGATGAGGCGAAGAAGCATCTCCGGTTGGTGGGTGCCCCCGAAATTTGTGTGTAAGTGGACCTGTGGAAGGGGTTGCCCCGAAAGATTCTGGTGAGGGCTAGGGAGAGGATCTCTTGGTGGAAGTAGGTTTTCTTCCATAACCTCCCACAGTTTTGCATTGCTTGCTGTCAAAAATGCCATGTCTTCGGGTCTTGCAGACGTTGGCGAGGGCGCGAGGTTCGTGACGCTGCATTGGGGAAGGAATCTTCGGGGGGTGGGGCTAGCACTGGGGTGATGGGAAAGGACCGGGAGGGTCCAGGGTGTGTGCCCCCCCCCCCCAGAGGTTGCTTTTTTAGGCTATGAACCGATAGCACAGTCAAGCAGGGTGCAGGAGCTGATCGTTGGGGTTTTGAATTGTGATACCCAGTCCTCACTTGGCAGACTCTCTCCTCTTACGGTTTTTCTCAGATCTGCCAAGCCTCATGAGGAGACACACCCAGTCCATCATGCCTCTCCTTCCATGGGCAGGGATGGCCTCCAGACGGATTTTGGAGACCCGTGGTGGGATGAGGAGATCAGGGAGAGTTCAGGTCCAGGAAGTCACTTGGAGAAGAATCCTCGGGCCCGTGGTAAGGAGATGAGAAAAGTCCTACCATATTCTGTGTCAGAGCGGGTGGATGTTATGTGGCCCGCATCAGATGTGTGCAGTTGTAAGCCCTAGTCGGATAGTGTTTTTCAGAAGGTTGGCATTGAGGATGACATGTGGAAGGGGAGGGGGCACAGAGCAGGTAGGATCAGAAGTGCTCTGTCCACCCACTAGAGGAGAGTGGTTTCCTTCAAAGCAGGGCTAGAAGTGGAGATAATGGTGTCCGGCCCAGTATCAGTGGAAGGTAGGTTTTCCTCCTCTTCAGCATCCCAAGAGGCGATGATCCAAAGGCGTGAGGCCCATCCTTCATTCCTCTATTACCCTCCTAGTGACAAGGTCATACCAGCAGCAAGGCTGGGGGAGGCCCCATAGTCTCTGGTTTCTGATGGGGCTCGGGTCACTCAGGCCAAACACAGAGCGGCCATGGCTCTTAGTGCGGTTTCCAACATTCCTATGGAGCCTAGCGCTTCATCTTCTCTCAAGTAGGTTCCAGGTCGATCATCATATAGAACTATAGGTTTTTGGACCCCCATGTAAAAAGTGATTTTATGTGTAATGAGGCTTTTCGGAATAATGCTAATATGCTGGTCATTCTGGAAATAAAATATAAGGAGGAGAAGATTGGAGTATTTGCGAGGAATCTAGGCATTAAATGTCATGACCCGTCCTCGGGGCCCGTGTCGTGACTACCCCAAGCCCGCCTTCCATAGGCCAGGGGCTGGCGACTAGTACGAAAGGTGTAAATCCCGATAAAAGAGAAGATATTTACTTTATAAAGTAAACAAACACCACAGAGTATGCAAACTGAAGTAAACACTAAGTAAACTGAGTACAAAATTAAGTTCTAGAAAGTAAATGGGCCAGAATACAAACCCAACTGGAATTAAAGTACAACTGAAAATAAAATACAGCATCAGAAAAGTAAAGCAGCAACACCGAGCCATCCACTGGAATTCCCACCTGAAGGGTTGGTACAGATAGTCTCCTCAAATCCTCGGGTCCGGTCGTCCACTCCATGTACATCTCGTCCAGTGATCATCCTCCAGGTACCGTCCATCTCCACAACCCTTCACCTCGATCAGCGATGTCTTTCGTCTGCATCCAACACAATTTACTGTGGGCATAGCCCGTGCAGGGGTGAGTATATGATACTCAGTAGGGACCCCGAGACTGCCGAAGGTCTCCCAGAATCCACAAAGGATAAACCACAAAGGAAAAATGCAATCACGAAGTATCAACCAACACTACATACCTATATGCCCATACATATACCTAAGTCATCAATTCCATCTCGGCTCCAACACATGAGCCTATGTACTACCAATCCACATAGGAAAGAATAACCCAAACCACATAGGAAAACACAACCCAATCCACACAGGAAAGTACAACCCAATCCATACAGGAAAGCAAGACAATCATATTGATGATAATGATTTAAAGTAAAGACTCAACTCACACAGGTATACTACTTCCGAAGAGGGGTAGAGATGATTAGATGTAGCCTCTGAATCATCTCCTCTGCCGAACCCACGTAGGATCCAAGTACAGAAGTCATCACTGTCGGACCCACATAGGATCCAAGTACAATAATCATCGCTACCGAACCCACGTAGGATCCAAGTACAGTCATAAACGTTGTCGAACCCACGTATGATCCAAGTAAAGTCGTCCTCACTGCCGAACCCACGTAGGATCCAAGTACAGTCACCATCGTCGTCGCAGTCGCAGCCAGTTCTAGGGTTCCCGCACACAGCACGCTCGATTTCTGGTGGGTCCACTCCTCGAGTCAAAGATCGATACATCAACTGTCATGAAGACCAGAGTTGATGTATCGCGTAGTCCCATCCCACGTCATAGGGGAAAAACCAAGAAAAACATGCCCAAGTCATGGAGAACAAGACGACCAAGCCATTTTTCTAAAGTACGTGGTGGGTAGGTAAGTGATACACGTCGTGTCATTAGACACCGGATATGGCCCGTGTCGCTGGGCTGGTCATGTAAATAAGTAATTATACGGCGTGTGGTATGGTTACACGCTGTGTCCAAGCCTCTAGGGTTGGTTCCATGAGCACTGGCCATGCCTGGCCATGTGGTGGAGTACATGCTCGTGTACTCCACCCCGTGTCCGTGTATTCCCGGAATACACACCGAGTCATCACGAAGCCGCTTCTGCTATGGTGAAGGTAGTACACACCGTGCCTCTTTGTCGTGTGGTTCTGCCCGTGTCCGTGTATCTCCAAGATTACACGCCGAGCCTCGCGAAGCCACTTCTGCCTTTCTATGAAGATAATACACACTGTGCCTCGTGGTCGTGTATCTCTGTCCATGTCCGTGTATTTTCCTTAAATACACACCATGTCCATCGAAGTCTCCTCTGTCAAACTGTGTGGACAGTACACACCGTGTGATCGGTGTCACATGTCGTGTGTCACTTCTTCTGATGTCTGTTACTTCTGCCGCTGAACGCTTGTACTACACGGCATGTGCTTTAGAAGTACACGCTGTGTATTCTAGAATTTTCCAGAAATGATGCCTCCGGCCAGCACGCCTCTCAAGGCGTCAGTTCTTCGTTCCGATGATCCGTTTGCTACAAATCTCCCGCTCCTAGGTCGTCCCGATGTTCCGAGGCCATTTTCGATGTTTTTGGGCCTCCGATCGGCTCCAAAAACATGCCTTGATTCACCGCTCAAGAATGGTAGGAGAACACCATACAATAAGAACAATGGAGGAATCAGACCGTGTTATTTTGGTCTGGTTCCTTCCACATTAGTTCGATAGAAATTGGTTTAGAGAGAACCAACAACATGGAAGGAAAACCAACGTTGCTCAAAACACATCCCTACCTCGAAGGAAGTTCGCGGTTGTTAAGGGCCGCGAAAGTTGGTGTCGATTCCGTCGTCAAGGAGTTGGTTTTCTTCGTTGAAGATGAAGTTCTTGAAGATGAAACTAGAGCTTTCTCCTCTAGAAACTTCACACAACAAGCTAACCCCCCAAATAATATAAGACTCATCTTATTTTATTTTAAATTTCCAATCATTTCAAAATTTAAATTCAAAACGCTAAGTTAATTAAAAGAAGAGGTTTAACCAATTAAATGATGTGTGTTGACATATTAAAGTGAGAGAGGAGGAGGTGATTGGTCTCACATTAAAGGAGAGTTAACAAAATTAAGGGGAAGTTATGGAGTTAAGGAATGTGAAAAGGTGGGGGATCATGTGGGACCCACCTTCCTCATATCCACACATGGGAAGTTGGGTGGTCGTGGGCCCCACCAGCAACTTCCCATGAGAGAGTTTAACTTCCATGGATAAAATAAAAGTGTACACAATTTTCTTTTACTTATCATTTAAACCACATTTTTTTATAACTCATCCCAAGCAAATGAACCTTTGGTAAAGGTCCTCTTAAGAAATTACCAGCATTGCGGTTCCATCGGTGCCCTCAGATTTCAATTCTGAGCACTGGTTTAAAAGATACAAAAACTTGCTCGTTCGTTCACTGAACATACCCGAGCTAAACTTCAGAAATAGATTTCGGGCACTCTGGGCCTCAGAATTAGGTGCCGTCAGAAACTGCGTACTCATAAAATCCCAAAGAATTTAAGAAAAAAAAATCCTTGAAATTTACAGGTCTTTACATTACTACCACCTCAGGTCGTTACCCCCCGTAAAGATACAACACAAACTAGGGAAACAAATGAGGGTATTGTGCACGCATCTGAGTCTCCCGCGCCCAAGTGCTCTCCTGTAGGTTTCCATGCTATCACCCGATGCACACTAGAGGAATAGAACATCCACGTAGGACCTGCTCTTATCGATCCTCGATCTCCAGAAGGACCTCCGAAAATGTCACCCCGTCATCAATGTCCAGCTCCTCATGATCGATGATATGCGTCGGGTCGTGTACGTATCTCCTCAGCTGAGATACGTGGAAGACGTCGTGCACCTGGTGAAACTGAGGTGGAAGAGCCAGGTGATAAGCCAACTCACCTATCCTGCTGAGAACCTGAAATGGTCCAATGAAATGTGGAGATAACTTGCTGCCCCGGACAAATCTTCGTAATCCACGTTGAAGTGAGACCCGTAAGAAAACGTGGTCACTATCCTCGAACTCTAGTGGTCTCCACCTCCTGTCAGCATAGGATTTCTGTCATCTCTGAGCAGTACTCATCCTCTCCTAGATGATCTGAACCTTCTCCGTCATGGCCTGGACCATCTCTGGTCCTACAAGTGCTAATTCCCCAGGGTCTTTCCAGCATAGAGGTGATCTGAAAGGTCGGTCGTACAATGTATCGTATGGTGTCATCCCGATGGTGGAGTGGTAGCTGTTGTTGTACAAAAACTCCACCAAGGGTAGGTGATCCTCCCAACTTTGACCAAAGTCAAGGACACATGCACAGAGTATGTCCTTGAGATTCTGAATGGTCCTCTCCGTCTAACTATCCTTCTGTGGGTGAATGGCGGTGCTCAGGCGTAGCTGCGCCCCAAATGCCTCCTGCAACCCCTTCCAAAGTCGGGAAGTAAAGCGAGTATCTCGATCGGAGACGATAGTCAATGGAACACCATGAAGCCATATGATCTTCTAAACGTAGAGGCGTCCCAAGCTCTCCACTGAGCCCTGATCTCTGATAGGTAGAAAGTGGGACAACTTGGTGAGTCGGTCTATGATCACCCAGATTGAGTCGTGTCCTCTAGAAGTACGTGGAATCCCTATCATGAAATCCATAGATATGTCATCCCACTTCCACTCCAAAACCTCCAAGGGATGTACCGAGCCTACTGGTACCTGGTGTTCTGCCTTCACCTACTGGCAGGTGAGGCATCGTGAAACAAACTCTGCCACAACCTTCTTCATACCTGGCCACCAGTGCTGTCATCTGACGTCCTGGTACATCTTCATCACTCCAGGATGTACCGCTAGAGGGGAAGTGTGAAACTCCCTCAGCACCTCCTCCCGTAATGTAGCTGGTACCATGGTACGTCCCCTGAAAAGGATGACGTGCTCTCCTCCTACAGAGAATCCATCAGGTGCCTGTCTTAAGGATATCTGTGCACATAGCATCTCACAGTCAACATACCCACGCTGTGCTTCTCTGACCCACTGAAGTAGTGGAGGATTGACTGTGAGCGACTGTAGAAAGGATGCCCCATCTCTATCCACGTAGGAAACCTGCAAAGCGGCTAACTGCTCTGTCGCCTCTCCAAGTAGCTGAATACCCATCCTCCTGCTGAGAGAATCAGCTACTACGTTCCCCTTTCCAAGAGTATAGACTATCTCAAAGTCAAATTCCTGGAGGAACTCGATCCATCGTCGCAGTCTCGGGTTTAGGTCCTTCTGCGAGAAGATGTACCTGAGACTCTGGTGGTAAAAATAGACTGTAAAGCGCTCACCCATCAGATAGTGCCGCCACATATTCAGGGTGAAGACCACTGCTTTTAACTCTAGGTCATGGGTAGTGTAGTTCTGCTCATGCTGCCTCAACTATCATGATCCATAGGCGATCATTGCCCACTCCTGCATCAGGAAACACCCGAGTCCGGTCTCTGGTGCATCGCAGTAAACTATGTTCCCTACGCCCTCCTCTGGTAGCCTCAAGATGGGTGCACTGGTCAATCTCTGTCTCAACTCCTGGAAACTCTGCTGACATCTATCCGACCACATGAAGGGTTTCCCCTTTTTCATCAAAGATGGGAGTGGTGCTGCAACTCTGGAGAATTCTGGCACAAATCTCCGATAACACCCAGCCAAACCTCGGAAACTCCACACCTCTGTCACGATCCTGGTTGGCTCCCAAGCTAGCACTGTCTCGATCTTCGCAGGGTCCACTGCAACTCCCGCCTTAGAGATGACGTGTCCTAAGAATTGGACCTCCCGAATCCAGAACTGACACTTAGAGGGCTTACCATAAAGATGGTGCTCTCAGAGTGTGTCCAGTACAACCCGCAAGTGGTAGGCATGCTCTTCCTCAGTAGTCTAGTAAATCAATATGTCGTCGATGAATACTATGACAAATCAATCAAGGTAAGGCTGAAAGATCCTGTTCATGAGACTCATGAACACTGCTGGAGTGTTGGTTATGCCGAAAGACATAACCAAGAACTCATAGTGTCCATACCGACACCTGAAGACCATCTTCTGCACATCCTCGTCTCAAACTCTGAGCTGATGATAGCCTGACCCGATGTCTATCTTCGAGAACCATCGTGCTCCCTTGAGCTGATTGAAGAGGTCTTAAATCCTCATAAGTGGATACATGTTCTTTACGGTCACCTGGTTCAGGCGACGGTAGTCGACACACAGTCGCAAGCTCACGTCCACCTTCTTGGTGAACAAAGTCAGGGAAGCCCAGGATGAAACACTGGGTCGGATAAATCCCTTGCCCTGCAAGTCCTCCAACTGTACTCATAGCTCTCGAAGCTCAACCAGAGCCATCCGATATGCTGGAGTAGATATCGGGGATGTCCCCAAGAATAGGTCAATATAGAAGTCTACCTCTCTATGAGGAGGTAGTCCTGGAACGTCGTTAGGAAAAACCTCTGTATACTGATCCACCACAACAGGAAAACTTGGACTCCACACGTCAACTTCTCCTAGGATGAGACTAGCCAACTGATGAGTTATCGGTTGTCCTCTCCTCTACGTGAGTCCATCCTGCACTGAAAATTCTCCCTTCTCACAGGTGAAGGTGAACCTGCTCCCATCGGTGCGGACACACCGCACCTTGCACCTAATATAGTCGATCAGAGCATGGATCATAGATAACCAATCAATGCCCAAGATGACGTCGTAAGGCCTCGACGCTGCTACAAGAAGATCCCAGCCAAAGCTATCGCCTCCTAGAGTAATCTCACACTACCGGCACCAGTGCGTAATCGTCGATTCTGCTACCGTAGGAGTCTCTAGCCGTAAGAATCGATCCAATGACTCCGTCGGAATCTCCGAGCTCCGAACAAGGGCAGCGGAAATGAAAGAATGACTCGCTCCTGTATCTATAAGAACTGCAGTAAGGGTGGATTAGACACAGATAGTACCTTGAATCATCTCAGGTGCGTCGTGGTCTTAGGCCTCCACTTTCTGAAGCTAAGCCTGCCTCTGTCCGCCAGCTCCCTGTGGTCGGGGTGGACCTCCTGGTGGTGGTGGTGGTGGTAGAGCCTTGAAGCGTCTTCCACCACCTGTTACCCAGACAGCTCCTCTGCCTTGTCTGCCTGCTCCCTACGGACTGCCACGGTCGAACCTCTGCCTCTTCCTAGGTGGTCCCTCAACCGTCTGCTGCTCCTCTGCATGGCGGGTCAGGCAGTCACGAGCCATGTGGCCCTGCCTGCCGCATGCATAGCACTATCTGCCTCTCGAATTACTGGATCTGATGTGTGTTCCCCGCACCTCCAAATCAGTATCCTGAGGTCGTCCACCTGACGGTCTGGTCCGCTTGGACCTCTGCGAAGTTTCTCTACTGCCGGCTGTAGAATACTCTGTCACCTACCACCCTGCGGTAGGTATCACTGCTGGAGAAGGATCAGCAAGAAATCTCTCTACAAGAATGGCTCGCTCCAGTACTCCTACCTGCGTCGGAATACTGAGGGAGATCATCGATGCCCTGATCTCATGCCTTAGTCCCTGCTCAAAGGTCCATGCCCAGAAGAA
Source organism: Viscum album (assembly GCA_963277665.1). Taxonomy (NCBI): domain Eukaryota; kingdom Viridiplantae; phylum Streptophyta; class Magnoliopsida; order Santalales; family Viscaceae; genus Viscum; species Viscum album. The sequence continues at coordinate 1,217,590,603 of OY728131.1, read as the reverse complement.
TGGGTCTCATACCATGTCCATGGAGTAACTCGAGAGGTCGGTAAATCTCACCGAGTACTAGGCTACTGTCATGCTGCCCTGCCGCAGCTGTAGAAACTTCTGAATGTACACCGCACAGAGTGTGGCTGGAATGAACTCTGAGCGGAAAAAGCTCTCGATGTCCGACCAAAGAAGAGATTCCTCGTTGTGCACCTAGAGCATCAGGCTCCACCATCTACCTGCTGCCGCGTGTAGGAGACTCGCCACAAGGATCTCCATAAGATCTGTTGGTGTCCCTACCAATATGAACACTCAAACTACAGCCTCCAGCCAATCCTCAACAGCCTGAGGGTTCGTCTCCCCGTGGAACCTGGGCGGTCTCTAATGCTGAAAGTCATACAGTACACTCAGGCGACGTGCACTCTCAGTTGCTGGGACTGGTGGAATCGGTGGCTCGGTGGGTAGAGGTACCGTCGGTGCCTCCGCTGTAATGGGGCCCTGCACCGAGGCCTCGTCACTCGGTGGACTGCCATCTCGCACAAAGCTCGGAACCCTTCTTGACTACCATCATGGGTTCATCCTGAAAAGAAACAGGTGTGCCATGGTTAATACAGTATACATGGTGATCTAACACAAATTAGTCACAAAGAAAACTTTTGAAACACACATGCAATCAATGTTTTCGCGCACGGAGTTGGAAATCAGAAATCAGGATCCTGGTGTATGGATACGTCGGCCACCATAGTAACACTGGAATCCCTGGACTGATAACCACACTCAATACCCTAAACACTATTGCTTCATATCGAAGAAATTATCAGAGTCCTTAGTTCTGCGGTAGAACCGACTCCTCTGATACCAATTTGTTACGACCCGTCCTCAGGGCCCGTGCCGTGACTACCCCAAGTCCGCCTTCCATAGTCTAGGGGCTAGCGACTAGCACCAAAGGCGTAAATCCTAATAAAAGGGAAGACATTTCCTTTATAAAGTAAACAAACACCACAGAGTAAACAAACTGAAGTAAACACTACGTAAACTGAGTACAAAAGTAAGTGTTGGATAGTAAATGAACCAGAATTCAAACCCAACTAGAAGTAAAGTACAACTGAAAAGAAATTATAGCAGCATAAAAGTAAAGCAGCAACAGCGAGCCATCCACTAGAATTCCCACTTGAACGGTGGGTACAGATAGTCTCCTCAGCTCCTCAGGTCCGGCCATCCGCTCTGTGTACATCCCGTCCAGTGATCCTCCTCCAGGTACCATCCAGCTCCACAAGCCTCCACCTCGATCAGTGATGTCCATCGTCTTCATCCAACACAACGTAGTGCGGGCATAGCCCGTGCAGGGGTGAGTATAGGATACTCAGTAGGGACCCCGAGACTCCCGAAGGTCTCCCAGAATCCACAAGGGATAAACCACGAAGGAAAAATACAATCACGAAGTATCAACCAACTCTACTTAGATATATGCCCATACATATATTTAAGTCATCAATTCTATCTCGGATCCAACACATGAGCCTAAGTACTACCAGTCCATAGAGGAAATCATAACCCAAACCACATAGGAAAACACAACCCAATCCATACAGGAAAGCACAACCCAATCCACACAGGAAAGAATGACAATCATATCGATGATAATGATTGAAAGTAAAGACTCAGCTCACATAGTTATACTACTTCCGAAGAGGGGTGGAGATGATTAAATGTAGCCTCTGAATCATCTCCTCTACCGAACTCACATAGGATCCAAGTACAGAAGTCGTCACTGCCGGACCCACGTAGGATCCAAGTACTGTAACCATCGCTGCCAAACCCACGTAGGATTCAAGTACAGTCGTCATCGTTGTCGAACCCACATAGGATTCACGTACAGTCGTTCTCGCTGCCGAACCCACGTAGGATCCAAGTAAAATATCCATCGTCATCATAGTCTCAGCCAGCTCTAGGGTTCCTGCACATAGCACGCTCGATTTCTGGAGGCTCTACTACTCGAGTCAAAGATCGATACATCAACTGTCACGAAGACCAGAGTTGATGTATCCCGTAGTCCCATCCTACATCACAGGGGAAAAACCAACCAAAACGTGCCCAAGTCACAGAAAACAAGATGACCAAACCATTTTTCTAAAGTACACGGCGTGTAGGTAAGTGATACATGTCGTTTCATTAGACACCGGGTATTGCCCGTGTGATACGGCCCGTGTCGATGGGCTGGTCTTGTAAATAAGTAAGTACATGGCGTGTGGTTTGGTTACACACCGTGTCCAAGCCTCTAGGGTCGGTTCCATGAGTGATGGACATGCCTGACCATGTGGTGGAGTACATGCCCGTGTACTCCACCCCATGTCCGTGTATTCCCGGAATACAGGCCGAGTCGTCACGAAGCCGCTTCTGCCATGGTGAAGGTAGTACACATCGTGCCTCTTGGCCGTGTGGTTCTGCCTGTGTCCGTGTATCTCCTAGATTACACACCGAGCCTCGCAAAGCTGCTTCTGCCTTTCTATGAAGATAATACACGTCGTGCCTTGTGGTCGTGTATCTCTGTCCGTGTCCATGTATTTTCCTTAAATACATGCCATGTCCATCGAAGTCTCCTCTATCAAACTGTGTGGACAGTACACGTCGTGTGACTGGTGTCACACGCTGTGTGTCACTTCTTCTGATGTCCGTTACTTCTTCCGCTGAATGCTTGTACTACACGATGTGGGCTTTAGAAAGACACGCTGTGTATTCTGGAATTTTCTAGAAATGACGCCTCCGGACAGCACGCCTCCCGAGGCATTCGTTCTTCATTCTGATAATCCGTTTTCTACAAAACTCCCACTCCTAGGTCATCCCGATGTTCTGAGAACGTTTTCGATGTTTTTGGGCCTCCGATCGGCTTTGAAAACTTTCCTTGATTCACCGCTCAAGAACGGTAGAAGAACACCATACAACAAGAACGGCGGAGGAAGCGGACCGTGTTAGTTTGGTCTGGTTCCTTCTGCATTAGTTCGATAACAATTGGTTTAGAGAGAACCAACAACATGGAAGGAAAACCAACGTTGCTCAATCAAAACACACCCCTAACTAGAAGGAAGTTCACGGTTGTCAAGGGCCACGAACGATGATGTCGATTCCATTGTCGCCGGTGTCTCCTCCCTTATCGCGGAGGTAGAAGAGGGTAAAGAAACCGGGGCCACCTAATCAACGTTCTTCATCGGAGAGTTGGTGTTCTTCGTTGAAGATGAAGTTCTTCAAGATGAAACTAGAGCTTTCTCCTCCAAAAACATCACACAACAAGCTAACCCCCAAATAAAATAAGACTCATCTTATTTTATTTTACTTTTCCAAGCATTTCAAAATTTAAATTCAAAACGCATAGTTAATTAAAAGAAGAGGTTTAACCAATTAAATGATGTGTGTTGGCATATTAATGTGAGAGAGGAGGATGTGAGTGGTCTCACATTAAAGGGGGGTTAACAAAATTAAGGGGAAGTTATGGAGTTAAAGAATGTGAATAGGTGGGGGCTCGGGTGGGCCCCACCTCCCTCATATCCACACATGGGAAGTTGGGTGGTCGTGGGCCCCACCAACAACTTCCCATGAGAGAGTTTAACTTCCATAGATAAAATAAAATTGTACACAATTTAATTTTACTTATCATTTAAACCACAATTTTTTTATAACTCCTCCCAAGCAAACGCACCTTCGGTAAAGGTCCTCTTAAGAAATTACCGGCACTACGGTTCCATCGGTGCCCTCGGATTTCAATTACGAGCACCGGTTCAAAATATAGAAAAACCCGCATGTTCGTTCACTGAACGTACTCGAGCTAAACTTTGGAAATTGATTCCGGGCACTTCGGGCCTCAGAATCAGGTGTCATCAGAAACTGCGTACTCGTAAAATCCCAAAAAAATTAAGAAAAAGAAAAATTTCTTAAAATTTATGGGTCCTTAAAGTAAGTCCTTCCGGCACGGAGGGACTCTCTACACTCATATCTGGATATTATAGAGGATGGATTTGTCGGTGGATATGGTGGAGGCGTCAGACCAGTTTGTAAGGGACAAGGTCTCATTTGGGAGCAAGGATCTCTTTTTATCCTATATATATGTGAGCTCTGATCCAATAGGAAGGAACCTCCTCTGGGAGGATCTGCCCAATTTCCAAGCTGGGGATCTAGCCTAGATCCTAGCCACTAACTTCAACATGTTTTTGGAGGCTTTATAGAAGAAAGGTGGAATAGTAGTGTCTCTTACTTCGGTTCATAACTTCTGCAGTTTCTTGCCTTCAAATAGCCTGATAGACCTTGGGTTTTCATGGCCCAAGTTCACATTGTGAAACAACCGAAGTGGCAACCAGAGAATTTGGTGCAGGTTGGATCGTTGTCTACTGTATCTTCAGGCGGAGGCCCTTTTCCCTCTCTCGAGAGTGAAGCATCTCTCCAGATCAGTGTCGGACCATGCTCCGCTTCTGGTCAGCCTTAAGAGAGGTGATTCTGGGTCTCCTGTGTTCTCTTTTTTGAACTCCTGGTGTAGGAAGCATGTGGTCGTGCAGGTCGTGTCGAAGTCGTGGGGTCAGTCTACTGGGGGATCGGGGTTGTCTGGGCTAGATGAGTGTGTGGTTTGGGCGAGGAGTTCCCTTTCAGAGTGGGCTTCCAAGTGTAAAAGGTTTGACGTCCTTAGTGGCCTCATGGGGGAGGTTTAGGCTCTCGAGGACAGTCTTCTGGAGGCCTGGGATGAAGCGGATTTTTCTTCCCTAGTCAATAAGAATGAGGTGCTAGAAGAGAGGCTACTCAAGGTGGAAAGAGTGTGCAGGGATAAATCTAGAGCATTGTGTCTTAAAGAATGATACTGGAATTCCAGGTTCTATTAGGCCTGTGTCCGAGTAATAAAGAGTGCTGGAAGGATCAACATCAAGAGGGAGGACGTCTCCTTTACGTTTGACGTTGAGGAGGCTAGGATGCTGGCTAAACGACACATTATGGACCTGCAGGCTAGGACAAGTTGTCTCCCGGGGGGGGAGCGGGCTGGGGTGTTAGGGGAGGAGTCCTTCTAAGATGATTTTTTGAGGCTTCCACATAATGGTGAATGTGTCTCTTTGGGATTCACTTCCATCCCTTCAAAATTCAAGGAGGCAATGGCATGTTTGAATCTAGATAGCATTGCAGGGCTGTACAGACTCCTAGAGTCTTTCTCCATGGTGGCATGTGAGGTTGTGGGGGGACAAGTGGTGGAAGCGGTGCATGATTTCTCCAGGGGTGGCTGTCTGCTAAAGCAATGTGTGCTTCGAAGCTCAATCTAATTCCCAAGGTGAAGGATCCAACTATCATTAGCCAGTAATTTTCAATTTTCTAGTCCAATTTCAGCTACAAAATCCTTGTTAGTGTTCTCAACAGGAGGCTGAGTTATTTTCTTCCAAAGATCATTTTAGAGGAGAACCATGTGTTCGTTAAAGGCAGGAACATTCAAGGAGCAGTTAGAAATGTTAAAGAGCATGTGGGGGATCTTAAAAGGAAGGTGGTAGGGAACAACATCATGGTGAAGGTGGATATGGAAAAATACTATGACATGCTAAAATGGAGATTCTTGATTCATGTTATGAGGAGGATGGGATTCTCAGAATGGTTGTGCGACCTCTTCTTCTGGTTTTATGCTTTGTCCTGGATGTCTATGTCCTTGAGGAGGGTGTTTGGCTTCTTCAATGTTGAGAGGGGTTTGGGACAAGGGGGCCCCTTCCATCCCAGCATGTTTATTCTGGCCGAGGAGGCTCTCTTGGGAACCTGTAATCGATGGGTGGAGGATTGGACCATTGCCCCTTCAGAGCTATGTCTATGTCCCCTATGATTTCTCACTTAATGTTCACGAATGATTCATTGTTCATTATTAAAGAGGGCTTGAGTTCACTGTCATCTTTTAATAAGGTTCAGGAAGTTTATAGCGAGGTGGAGTGGGTACCATGTGAATAAGGGAATGTTCAGTGAGTTCTTGCCCAGGCGGTTCTCAAATAGGAGGGGGGATTAGGGATAAGCTTGGAATGCCCATGAAGAAGCTGCCGATTTTGTATCTGGATGTTCCCCTATATGTCAGCAGGGTTCAAAAGCCGATGTTTGATGGCATCATTAGAAGCATCAAATCACGCATTCAAAACTGAAAAAATAGGTTCCTTTCTTATGGGGGCAAGATCACCCTGGTTAACAGTGTTCTTACTGTTGGGGCGCAGCGGAGGTGCGCGGTACCTCAAACACACAAAACCGGATGCAAAACGGATCAAAACACGAATTTTTAACGTGGTTCGGCAGATCTGCCTACATCCACGGAGAAGGGGGCTGCTTCACTATTTCATTTCTCTCCGGTTCTCGTCGGAGGATCACAACACACACCACACAACCAGATCACAGATCTTCTCTTTATAAAGAAAAAAAATCTGCAACGTCAAGGGTTGGTTTTGGGTAGCTCATCTACCCATGGAGTCATACCTGTTGGCTTCTCACCCACCTTGACCACCTGCTGGTGTCGGCTGCCAACCCTGGAAGACGTTTCCTACAGCCGCCTGGTTAGTTGCCGTCAAAGGAGACTCTTTCCCCTGCAAAAAACCATCCCATATTGGGAGTGGCCCCCACAAATCTCCCCCTCACGACCAATTTGGGGTAGAAGCTTGACCTGCAGTCTCCTTGCAGGTGTCGAAAATTTCATCAGTAAATCGAACACGCTTCTTCACACCTGACGATGTGGCACTTCCACCATCTTCACTCGATCTCGAGATGACTGTGGTCCCCATCAAAAGATACAACCCTTGGGACTCCTTCCCAGTAAACATCGTTGCATCCCCACGTGAGACTTTCAACGCTCCACCTGCTATGAAATTCTTGAACCCTCTCGCATCGAGCCTACTCAATGATATCAAGTTCCGCCTCGTCCTCGGAACAAATTTCACGTCAGCCAGTTTACGAACTCCTCCATCGGGTGTCTTCAATTTCACCGTCCCGACTCCTCAAACCTCGCATGTTGACCCATCACCAAGTCTCACCGAGTCTCGCACCTGCTGAAAAGTATCAAATGTACCTCTCATCGAACATATGTGTGCTGAGCTCCCCGAATCCAGAACCCATCCGTCTTCTTTTGGATTTTGAGCCCGCTCGTTCTTCCTCTTTAGAAATCGGCATTCCCGCTTCATGTGGCCGTATCTTTTGCAGTAATGACACTGCACTTCTTCCCATTCAACTCTCTCATATGAGTGCACGCTTCCCGTTGTCACGCAGATTTCATCATCTGCATATAACCTTGTGATGTTCACATCCTCCTCTTCAACTTTCTTCTTCCCAGCAATGTACCGTTTGCGCTCTCCACAATCAGTTTTATAGTGACCCTTCTTCTCGCACCAGAAACACGTGATTTCACTCGGATCACGTCCCCTGGATTTTGGCCGCCATTCTTTACCTCCTGACTGTCGATGTCGGCTCCTCCCACGTTGATCATCTCGCATCGCCATGATTTGCTCGTCTGAATGCGTCGAAGGTCTTCGAAATGCCTCCGAATCTTGAAGCGACTCCATCACATCGTCCAGCTTCAATGTCTCCTTCCCCACGAGCAATGCAGTCACAAGCCCATCAAATGAGCTTGGTAGTGATGAAAAAAGCAAAAGTGCTTTTTCTTCCTCTTTAACCTTCACACCGAGCCCCAATAACTGCATCAGGATCTTGTTGAATTCACTGGTATGATCCAACAAATTCGCTCCCTCGTCCATGCGCAATTGGTACAGTTTCTTCTTCAGGAACAACTTGTTGGTGAGAAACTTCGCCATATACCGCTGCTCCAACTTCTTCCAGATCTCTTTCGGTGATGTCTCATCCAACACCGATTACTTTACCTCATTCGCCAAACACAGTCGAATTGTGCTGACAACCCGCATCTCGAGCTCTTCCCAATCATTGGCACTGGTTGTCTCAGGCTTTTCTCCGATCAACGGTCTGATCAGGCCCTGCTGCACCAAAAGATCCTTCACCGTGCTCTGCCACAAGCCGAAATTGTTTCGACCATCGAACTTATTGATGTCAAATTTTGGTAGTGCTCCGCCACCAGCCATCGTCGTCGTCGCAAAACGCGATCACCACCGTCGATGTCACACCCTTTAATCACCACCTGATAGAGTGCGAATTTTCAAAAACTAACCGTACGGATGTGTTCGGAACGGTCGAAATAGTCGGAATCGACTCTTGGATCGCCGAAATCGGACACCAATTGACCGAGATATGGTCAAAACACATTCAACGGTCCAGATCACCCGCTGACGTGGCAGTGACGTGGCATGCCGGAGCTCTTGCCGGAAAATCAACGGAATTGTCGCCGGCGGCGTGAACAGTACCATCTTCTCCGGCACGGGGTTACTGTTCACCCGCGGGTTTGACCGAACTTTGACCGGCCATATCTTCTTCGTTTCAACTCCGTTTTCAACGCCGCTTGCGCCGTAGGAATCGTCTCGCCGCCCTCTTCTTGGATCTGGACTCAGAAAAATATTCCGACCACTTTCAATTTTCCGGCCACCGGAAAATTGGATGTCGGCTCGCCGGTTCACCTCCGTTCGCTCCGCCTCGCCTCTGATACCACTTGTTGGGGCGCAGCGGAGGTGCGTGGTACCTCAAACACACAAAACCGAAAGCAAAACGGATCAACACACGAATTTTTAACGTGGTTCGACAGATCTGCCTATATCCACGGAGAAGGGGGCTGCTTCACTATTTCATTTCTCTCTGGTTCTCGTCGGAGGATCACAACACACACCACACAACCAGATCACAGGTCTTCTCTTTATAAAGAAAAAAAATTCTGCAACGTCAAGGGTTGGTTTTTGGTAGCTCATCTACCCATGGAGTCATCCCTGCCGGCTGCTCACCCACCTTGACCACCTGCTGGTGTCGGCTGCCAACCCTGGAAGACGTTTCCTGCAGCCGCCTGGTTAGTTGCCGTCAAAGGAGCCTCCTTCCTCTGCAAAAAACCATCCCATATTGGGAGTGGCCCCCACACTTACCTCGATACCCATTCATGTATTGGCTGTTGTCAATCCTCTTAAAGGGAAGGTCCTACTTATGGAAAGAGTCTTGGATTGTTTTGTGTGGGATGGAGAACAGACCAGGAAATTCCATTGGGCTTCATGGGATAGGATTACCAAACATATAGAGGATGGGGGCGTCAGCATTCAGTTCTTTAATGACTCCTTATAGGCTCTCCATGCGAGTCTTGTCTGGGATATCATAGAAGTTAGGTCCCATTGGGCTACCTTTTTGTGAGGTAGATATTTTGGTGATTGGAGGCATTGGGGTATCAACAGAAGGGGTCTATCAAGGCTAGCTAGTGCAATGGGGGAGTGCCTAGATGTTTTGAAAGACAATGTTATGTGGGTTGTTGGCAGTGGTGACTTGCGGTTCTGGAAGGAGTCTTGGGTTGGGGAGAATCCTTTCTTTTTCACTGGGTTCCCGGTTCCTAACATCTTCTTTAGGGATGCTAGTGGGAATGATTGATTTATTAAGTCTATCCGGTTCCTAACATCTTCTTTAGGGATGCTAGTGGGAATGATTGATTTATTAAGTCTATCCTTAACTCCCAGGAAAAGCTTGTTTTTTTTAGCATCCAGCTAGGGGTGGAGCAGGACAGGTGTGCTTTTGTTTGCTCTGCTTCAGGAGGTTTTAGCAGCAAATATTTTCGTGACGGCAAGGGTCAGTGGGTTCAGATGTGCTACCTGGAAAGATATGCGTGAACTTCATTCCAATAAAACTGAACATCCTGGCCTGGAGGATGAGGCATCTTGCACTGCCAACTGATTACATTATACAAAGGCAGGGGATCAGTATGTGTTCCCGGTGCTGTTGTTGTGACAACCCGGGGACAGAGTACCCGAGGCATCTTTTCTTCGGGGGCAACCAGGAGAAAATCCTATGGTCTTTTTTAGCACCTTAGATTGGTGTGGCTCTGCGTGAGGATTATGTGGATTATTTTTTGGGCTCCTACTTCCCCGAAATGAATGCAGTGAAAGGGAATGACAATGACTACGTTGTTATGGTCGCCGCTATCTGCTAAGATCTTTTAGAGGCACGGAACACCAAGAGGAATGGAGGATTTGTCATGACCCATCCTCGGGGATCGTGCCGTGACTACCCCAAACCCTCCTTCCATAGGCCAGGGGCTGGCGACTAGCACCAAGGCGTAAATCCCAACAAAAAGGGAAGGCATTGCCTTTGAAAGGTAAACAAGCACCACAGAGTAAGCAAAAGGAAAAGTAAACACTAAGTAAAAACTGTACAAGCTGTGCTGAAAGTAAAAGGGGCCGGAAATACAAGCCCAACTGTAAAGTACAACTGAAAGGAAAAACAGCAACTAAAAAGGGAAAACTGCAGCGTCGAGCCGTCCTCCGGAAGTCCCACCTGAAGGGTGGGTACAGATAGCCTCCACTGCTCCTCGGGTCCACCTAACCGCTCCGAGTACATCCCGCCCAGTGGTCCACCTCCAGGTACTGTCCTGCTCCGCACGCCTCCTCCACGATCAGCGCTGTCCGTCGTCTGCAACCAACACCACGAAGTGCGGGCATAGCCCGTGCAGGGGTGAGTATAGACTACTCAGTAGGGACCCCGAGACCCCCGATGGTCTCCCGAAATCCACAAAGGATAAATCACGAAGAAGAGGTACAATCACGAAGTAACATCTGACACGGCTTAGGTATATGCCCATACATATACCTAAGTCATCAATTCCCCAATCGGCTCCAACGTCCGAGCCCCAGCACAACCCAGTCCACACAGGAAAGCAAACGCATTCCCACACAGGATAGAACAACACAATCCACAAAGGAGAGTAAACAGTAAATCCACACAGGATAGCTCAACACAATCCACAAAGAAGAGAAACACAAGATTCAGCTCACACATGTATACTTCTTCGGATGACGATAAAGATGATCATTGAACCATCTAAGTCGTCGGACCCACGAAGGATCGATAGGTACTAACCTTGCAGTGACCCACACAGGATCGGGCCCACGCAGGACCTGTAGGAGTTGGCTCACACAGAACCGCTGAGAGATGACCCACACAGGATCGGACCCACACAGGATCGGGCCCACACAGGACCGGGCCCACGCAGGACCTGTAGGCGCTGGCTCACACAGAACCGCTGAGCGCTGACCCACGCAGGATCGGACCCACACAGGATCGGGCCCACACAGGACCGGTAGCACTGATCCACGTAGGATCGCTGAGTGCAGTAGTCGTCGCAGTCCACTGAGGATCTCTGCACAGTCATCGTCGCAGTCCACTGAGGATCTCTGCACGGTCGTCGTCGGAGTCCACGGAGGATCTCTGCACAGTCGTCGCCGCAGTCCACTGAGGATCTCTGCACGGTCGTCGCTGTCGAAGTAGCAGTCGCAGCCAGCACTAGGGTTCCCGCACATAGCAAGCTCGTTCGGGAGGGTCCGCTCCACGAGCCGAGAGGCTGATACATCAACTGACACGAAGTCCATAGTTGATGTATCCAAAAGTTCCGTATCGTCCACAGGAACTCAACGTCGCAGACGGCGCGTCAATCGGACGCCCGGTCTGAGAGATATTGGCATTTTCGTCCCAGGGCCCGGTTGGTTTTTAAGGCAAAACCAACCCAACAGCACTCCACCTGCATCCAAACCTCGGGCGGAGTATGCCAAAAGATCCGTCTCACTTAGAGGAATTCAACAAAGCTGACGGCACATCAATCGGACGTCCGTAGCTCAAGATATGAGCGTTTCCGCTCCGAGGGCCCGGTTGGTCTCGTGTACGAACCAACCCGGCCGGACTCAAAGTATTCCGAAACCTTGAGTGCGATATACTGAAACGACCGTCTCGATCCAAGGATCGTGTTTCCGATGACAGCGGGTCGTTTGGAGGCACGAAGCTCAAGTTACGGGCATTTGAACGAAACTGTCCGAAGAAGGGGGGTACGGGCCCGGGCCGACCCCCCCTGGGTCGGCCCGAACCGGGTCGACCCGACCCGGGTCCGACCCGGTTGGCCCAGCCCGGCCCGGCCAGGGCCGGTCCGGCTCGGCCGAGCGGTGCGGGTGGAAGCCGCGGGCGCCGTCCCGCGGCCTGAGGAAAAACCGCGGCCCGCGTGCGGGCCGCGCTGGAGAACCGCAGACGCGGCTCTGCCGCGTCCCTCCTGGACGAACCGGACCCGCGCGGCCGCTGGTCCGTTGGCCGCCGCCGCCGCGACTTCAGCCGCGGCGGCCTCGTCCGGCGGCGCGCCGGGGCGCCGCCGGCAACTTCCACGGGCCGCCGGCGTCGCTCCGGTGGCCCGTTTTTCTTCCCGTCTGCGCCGTTGCTCCTCCCGGGATCCGTTCTTTACTGCGGGATCGTCAAACACCCGTTGCAGCATGTTTCGTCGTTGCCCGCTAAATCCTCACAAAACGAAGAACGGCGGAGGGTCATCGGGCCGTGTTCATTTGGCCCGCACCCTCCGCGTTAGAAATAAACAACCGGGAGAAATTGTTCAACACATGAACCAACAATTTTAATTTTAATAAAATAAAATTGTTTCCTTGAATCCGGTTCTTTAATTTTTAAAGAAAGTTCACGGGAATAACAAAGAGGGGTATTCCAAAATTATAAAATCCCTACCTCGTCGATCGTCGCGCGCGGGCGTTCTTCGCGGAAAGGATCGTCGCGGAAGAGAGGGATCGTCGCGTCGTCGTGGGGAGGCGTCGCGTCTTCGCGGATTCCGGCGTTGAGTCGGCGAGCTCAACGAACCAAGAACAACAGATTTAAATTATAATTAATTAAATTTGTGTTTAAAACCAAAGAAAAGAACCTTGAGCGGAAATCCGAAATCACTCACCTCAAATGGTCGGTGATCGGAGATCGGAGATCGGAGATCGGAAGAACGTCTCGGACGAAGGCGTCGTCGATTTCCGGGTTCGGCGTTCTTCGCGTTCTTCGCGTTCTTCGCGTTCTTCGCGTTCTTCGCTAGGGAGCTGAAGAAATATGGATCCTCTCAAATCTTTTCAAAAGATTTTGGGTTGGTCTTATTTTATTAACATGCCAACACACCGTAACAGGATAAGAAATGATCCATCAATTCGTTGAATTAATTCAAAGAAAGAAACGACCCATTTAATTCACGAAAGAAACAGCCCATTTAATTCATGAAATAAACCACCCAATTTAATGGTCTGTTAAGAATTTAGAAAACGCGTCAGTTGACTTTCATTAAGACGGGTTTTCATGGGTGCGTTTCTTAGCGGAAAGAAACGGCGGGGCTCGTGTGGGCCCCACCTCACAAATATCCTAACAAGGGGGTAGGATATTTCTGGATAGCATCCTATCCAGTTCAACTCAGTTCAAGCCGCCTTTAAGTGGCTTCAAGTGGCTTCCAAGTGGCTTAAGTGAAATAAAATAAAGTTGTCGCAAAATTATTTTATTTCTTAACTTTAAGCCCGAAAATTAAAAACCACACCTGAGCAAACGCAACTCCGGAAGAGGCGTTTCAAAGCGAATACCGGCGCTGTGATTTCATCGGTGCTCTCAGAATTTGATTCCGGGCACCGGTTCAAAAGTTAGAAAAACCCACTCGTCCGTTCACTGAACGTACCCGAGCCAAACTTCGGAAAATGATTCTGGGCACACCGGGCCTCAGAATCAGGTGCCGTCAGAAACTGCGCTCTTGTAAAATTCCAAAGAAAATTAAGAAAAAAATTTCCTTGAAATTTACGGGTCTTTACATTACTCCCACCTCAGGACTTTACGTCCTCGTAAAGATACATCAAAAACTAGGGAAACAAATGTGGGTACTGAGCATGCATCTGAGCCTCCCGCTCCCAAGTGCTCTCCTGGAGGTTCCCGTGCTGCCATCTGATGCGCACAAGAGGAATCGATCGCCCACGTAGGACCCACTCCTGTCGATCCTCTATCTCCACTGGGACCTCCGTAAAAGTCGCCCCATTATCCACGTCTAGCTCCCCATAGTCAATGATGTGCGTCGGGTCGTGCACGTATCTCCTCAGCTGGGATACGTGGAAGACGTCGTGCACCCGGTGCAACTGAGGTGGCAGAGCCAGGCGATAAGCCACCTCGCCAACCCTGCTGAGGACCAGGAAGGGTCCGATGAAGCGTGGAGACAACTTGCCGCCTCGGCCAAATATCCTCAAACCACGTCGAGGTGAGACCCGCAAGAAGACGTGGTCGCCATCCTCAAACTCTAGTGGCCTCCGCCTCCTGTCAGCATATGACTTTTTCCAGCTCTGTGCTGTCCTCATCCGCTCCTGGATGACCTGGACCTTCTCTGTCGTGGCCCGGACCATCTCTGGTCCCACAAGTGCTGACTCCCCAGGGTCTGTCCAGCACAAAGGGGATATGCAAGGCCTGCCGTACAACGCCTCGTAGGGTGCCATCCCGATGGTGGAGTGGTAGCTGTTGTTGTACGCAAACTATACCAAGGGTAGGTGGTCCTCCCAGCTGCGACCAAAGTCGAGGACACATGCGCGGAGCATGTCCTCGAGAGTCTGAATGGTCCTCTCCGTCTGACCATCCGTCTGAGGGTGAAAGGCGGTGCTCAGACGTAACCGCGTCCCGAACGCCTCCTGCAACCCCTTCCAAAGCCGGGAAGTAAAACGAGTGTCCCGATCGGAGACGATAGTCGATGGCACACCGTGAAGTTGTACAATCTCCTGAACGTAGAGACGCCCCAAGCTCTCCACTGAGCCCTGCTCTCGAATGGGCAAGAAGTGTGCCGACTTGGTGAGTCGGTCAACAATCACCCAAATTGAATCGTGACCTCTGGAAGTGCGTGGAAGTCCAGTCACGAAGTCCATAGATATCCCGTCCCACTTCCACTCTGGGACCTCCAAGGGCTGTACCAAGCCTGCTGGTACCTGATGCTCTGCCTTCACCTACTGGCAGGTGAGGCACCGTGAAACGAACTCTGCCACAGCCTTCTTCATGCCCGGCCACCAGTGTTGTCGTCTGAGATCCTGGTACATCTTCGCCACTCCAGGATGTACCGCCAAAGAAGAAGTGTGATACTCTCTCATCACCTCCTCTCGTAAAGCGACTGGTACCAAGGTACGTCCTCTGAAAAGGACACTGTGCTCTGCTCCAAGGGAGAAACCATCAGGTGCCTGTCCCGAGGATATCTGTGCACGCCGTGTCTCACAGTCAACGTCCCCACGCTGTGCCTCTCTAACCCGCTGAAGAAGTGGAGGAGAGACTGTGAGAGACTGAAGGAAGGCTGCTCCGTCTCTATCCACGATGGATATCTGCAAAGCGGCTAGCTGCTCTGTCGCCTCCTCAAGTAGCTGGATGCCCGTCCTCCTGCTGAGGGCATCATCCACCACGTTCCCCTTCCCAGGAGTATAGACTATCTCAAAGTCATAGTCCTGGAGGAACTCGAGCCATCGCCGCTGTCTCAGGTTCAGGTCCTTCTGAGAGAAGATGTACCTGAGACTCTGGTGGTCAGAAAAGACTGTGAAGCGCTCGCCCATCAGATAGTGTCGCCATGTCTTTAGGGCAAAGACCACTGCTGCCAACTCCAAGTCATGGGTAGCGTAGTTCTGCTCATGTGGCATCAACTGACGTGATCCGTAGGCAATCACGGCCCGCTCCTGTATCAGGACACACCCGAGTCCGGTCCCTGATGCATCACAGTAGACTACGTATCCAACTCCCTCCTCAGGCAACCTCAAGATAGGTGCGTTGGTAAACCTCAGCCTCAGCTCCTGGAAGCTCTGCTGACATCTGTCTGTCCACACGAAGGGTTTACCCTTCTTCTTCAATTCTGAGAGTGGGGCCGCAACTCTGGAGAAGTCCGGCACAAATCTCCGATAGTATCCGGCTAGGCCCAAGAAACTCCGCACCTCTGTCACGCTCTTGGGTGGCTCCCAAGCTAGCACTGCCTCGATCTTCGCGGGATCCACTGCAACTACCGCCTCAGAAATGACGTGCCCCAAGAAGTGGACCTCACATAACCAGAACTGACACTTTGAGAGCTTGCCATAAAGCTGGTGCTCTCGGAGTGTGTCTAGTACAACACGCAGGTGGTAGGCATGCTCCTCCTCCGTCGTCGAGTACACCAAAATGTCGTCGATGAAGACCACGACAAATCGATCGAGGTATGGCTGGAAGATCCTGTTCATGAGGCTCATGAACACTGCTAGAGCGTTGGTCACGCCGAAAGGCATAACCAAGAACTCGTAGTGGCCATACCGACACCTGAAGGCCGTCTTCTGCACATCCTCGTCTCGAACTCTAAGCTGATGATAGCCTGACCCGAGGTCTATCTTCGAGAACCACCATGCTCCCTTGAGCTGGTCGAAGAGATCATCAATCCTGGGTAGCGGATACTTGTTCCTCACTGTCACCTGATTCAGGCGACGATAATCGACACACAGTCGCAAGCTCCCGTCCGCCTTCTTGGCGAACAAAATCGGGGAAGCCCAGGGCGAAACACTGGGTCGGATGAACCCCTTGCCCAGCAAGTCCTCCAACTGTACCCGCAGCTCTCGAAGCTCAGCAGGGGCCATCCGATATGCTGGAGTGGATATCGGGGCTGTCCCGGGGTACAGGCCAATATAAAAGTCTACCTCTCTGCGAGGAGGTAGTCCTGGAACGTCGTCGGGAAAGACGTCCGCGTACTGATCCACCACTGCAGGAAAAATGGGACTCCGCACGTCAACTGCTCCCAGGATGAGGCTATCCAACTGATGAGTGATGGGCTGACCTCTCCTCTGCGTGAGTCCATCCTGTGCTGCTAAGGCTCCCTTATCGCCGGTGAAGGTGAACCTGCTCCCGTCGGTGCGCACACATCGCACCTTGGTCCTAATGCAGTCAATCTGAGCATGGACAGTAGATAACCAATCCATGCCCAAGATGACGTCGTAAGGCCTCGACGTTGCTACTAGAAGATCCCAGCCGAAGATCTCGCCTCCTAGAGTAAGCTCACACTGCCGGCACCAGTGCGTAATCGTCGAGTCCGCTCCCGTAGGAGTCTCTAGCCGTAAGGATCGAGCCAACGGCTCTGTCGGAATCTCCGAGCTCCGAACAAGGGCAGTGGCTATGAAAGAGTAACTCGCTCCTGTGTCTATCAGAACTGCAGTAAGGGTGGAATAGACACATATCGTACCTCAAATCATCTCTGGCGCGCCGTGGTCGTAGGCCTCCGCTGCCTGGAGCTGAGCCTGTCTCTGCCCGCCAGCTCCCTGTGGTCGGGGCGGGCCTCCTGGTGGAGGTGGTGGCAGAGCCTCAAAGCGTCGCCCACCACCTGCTACTCGGCCAGCTCCTCTGCCTCGTCCGCCTCCTCTCTGCGGACCGCCACGGTCGACCCTCTGCCTCTGCCTGGGTGGTCCCTCCACCGTCTGTTGCCCCTCGGTACGACGGGTCGGGCAGTCACGAGCCATGTGGCCCTGCCCGCCGCACTCGTAGCACTGTCTGCCTCTCGGAAGGCTGGCTCCGGGCCGGGTGCCCTGCACTGCTGAGCCAGTGTCCCGAGGTCGCCTGCCGGAAGGTCTGGTCCGCCTGGAACCCTGAGTCATCCGCCGGCTACCAGCTGCCGAAGACTCTGCTATCTGCCGCCCTGCGGTAGGTCTCGCTGTGGACTCAGCCAGGAAGCTCTCGATCAGGAGGGCTCGCTCCAGTACTCCTGCCTGGGTCGGGATGATGAGGGAGATCAGCGATGCCCTGATCTCGTGTCTCAATCCCTGCTCGAAGGTCTGGGCCCGGAAGAAGGGGTCTCGTACCATGTCTGTCGAGTACCGAGAAAGGTCGGTGAACCTCGCCGCGTACTGAGCGACCGTCAAGCTGCCATGCCGCAGCTGAAGAAGCTCCTGGATGCGCACCGCTAGGAGGGTGGCCGGGACGAAATCTGAGTGGAAGAGGCTCTCGAAGTCCGTCCAGATGAGGGTGGCCTCATCGTGTACCTGGAGCATCAGGCTCCACCAGCGTCCGGCTGCTGCGTGCAGTAGGCTCGCCGTAAGGATCACCATGAGGTCTGCTGGTGTCCTCACTAGCCTGAAAACTCGGACGACCGCCTCCAGCCAGTCCTCGGCTGCCTGGGGGTCCGAATCCCCACGGAACCTGGGTGGTCGCTGGCGCTGGAACTCGTGCAGAGCTCCGAGGCGTCGTGCGTCATCAGCTTCCAGTGCTAGAAGCATCGGGGGCTCGGTGGGTAAAGGTACCGCCGGTGCCTCTGCTATCAACGGGCCCTGTACCGAGGCCTCGTCGCTCGGCGGGCTGTCGTCGCGCCCTACTCTGGGAACCCTAGCTGGCTGCTGTCGTCGTGCCATCCTGAAAAGGAAACAAGTATGCCACGGTCAGAACAGTATACCTGGTGAGCTGACACAAGTAATCACAAAGAAAACTTGAAACACACATGCAATCAATGTTTTCGTGCATTAAGTCGGAAATCAGAAGTCAGGGTCCTGGTGTATGGATACGTCGGCCGCCGCACCAACACTGGACTCCCTGGACTGATAACCACACTCAATACGCTAAACACTATTGCTTCACATAGAAGAAAGATCACAGTCTGCGGTAGAACCGACCACGTCTGATACCAATTTGTCACGACCCGTCCTCGGGGCTCGTGCCGTGACTACCCCAAGCCCGCCTTCCATAGGCCAGGGGCTAGCGACTAGCACCAAGGCGTAAATCCCAACAAAAAGGGAAGGCATTGCCTTTGAAAGGTAAACAAGCACCACAGAGTAAGAAAACGGAAAAGTAAACACTAAGTAAAAACTGTACAAGCTGTGCTGAAAGTAAAAGGGGCCGGAAATACAAGCCCAACTGTAAAGTACAACTGAAAGGAAAAACAACAACTAAAAAGGGAAAACTGCAGTGTCGAGCTGTCCTCCGGATGTCCCACCTGAAGGGTGGGTACATATAGCCTCCACTGCTCCTCGGGTCCACCTAATCGCTCCGAGTACGTCCCGCCCAGTGGTCCACCTCCAGGTACTGTCCTGCTCCGCACGCCTCCTCCACGATCAGCGCTGTCCGTCGTCTGCAACCAACACCACGAAGTGCGGGCATAGCCCGTGCAGGGGTGAGTATAAGCTACTCAGTAGGGACCCCGAGACCCCCGAAGGTCTCCTGAAATCCACAAAGGATAAATCACGAAGAAGAGGTACAATCACGAAGTAACATCTGACACGGCTTAGGTATATGCCCATACATATACCTAAGTCATAAATTCCCCGATCGGCTCCAACGTCCGAGCCCCAGCACAACCCAGTCCACACAGGAAAGCAAACGCATACCCACGCAGGATAGAACAACACAATCCACAAAGGAGAGTAAACAGTAAATCCACACAGGATAGCTCAACACAATCCACAAAGGAGAGAAACACAAGATTCATCTCACACATGTATACTTCTTCGGATGACGATAAAGATGATCATTGAACCATCTAAGTCGTCGGACCCACGAAGGATCGATAGGTACTAACCTTGTAGTGACCCACACAGGATCGGGCCCACGCAGGACCTGTAGAAGTTGGCTCACACAGAACCGCTGAGAGATGACCCACACAGGATCGGGCCCACACAGGACCGGGCCCACGCAGGACCTGTAGGCGCTGGCTCACACAGAACCGCTGAGCACTGACCCACGCAGGATCGAACCCACACAGGATCGGGCCCACACAAGACCGGTAGCACTGATCCACGTAGGATCACTGAGTGCAGTTGTCGTCGCAGTCCGCTGAGGATCTCTGCACAGTCGTCGCCGCAGTCCACTGAGGATCTCTGCATGGTCGTCGTCGGAGTCCACGGAGGATCTCTGCACAGTCGTCGCCGCAGTCCACTGAGGATCTCTGCACGGTCGTCGCTGTCGAAGTAGCAGTCGCAGCCAGCACTAGGGTTCCCGCACACAGCAAGCTCGTTCGGGAGGGTCCGCTCCACAAGCCGAGAGGCTGATACATCAACTGACACGAAGTCCGAAGTTGATGTATCCAAAAGTTCCGTATCGTCAACAGGAACTCAACGTCGCAGACGGCGCGTCAATCGGACGCCCGGTCTGAGAGATATTGGCATTTTCGTCCCAGGGGCCCGGTTGGTTTTTAAGGAAAAAGAAACCCGACCGCACTCCACCTGCATCCAAACCTCGGGCATAGTATGCCAAAAGATCCGTCTTACTTAGAGGAATTCAACAAAGCTGACGGCACATCAATTGGACGTCCGTAGCTCAAGATATGAGCGTTTCCGCTCCGAGGGCCCGGTTGGTCTCGTGTACGAACCAACCCGGCCGGACTCAAAGTATTCCGAAACCTTGAGTGCGATATATCGAAACGACCGTCTCGATCCAAGGATCGCGTTTCCGCTAACGGCGGATCATTTGGAGGCACGAAGCTCAAGTTACGGGCGTTTGAACGAAACTGTCCGAAGAAGGGGGGTACGGGCCCGGGCCGACCCGGCCCGACCCCCCCTGGGTCAGCCCGAACCGGGTCGACCCGACCTGGGTCCGACCCGGTTGGCCCAGCCCGGCCCGGCCAGGGCCGGTCCGGCTCGGCCGGCTCGGCCGAGCGGCGCGGGTGGAAGCCGCGGGCGCCGTCCCGCGGCCTGAGGAAGAACCGCGGCCCGTGTGCGGGCCGCGCTGGTGAACCGCGGACGCGGCTCTGCCGCGTCCCGCCTGGACGAACCGGACCCGCACAGCCGCGGGTCCGTTGGCCACCGCCGCCGCGGCTTCAGCCGCGGCGGCCTCGTTCGGCGGCGCGCCGGGGCGCCGCTGCCGCGGGCCGCCGACGTCACTCCGGTGGCCCGTTTTCCTTCCCGTCTGCGCCGTTGCTCCTCCCGGGATTCGTTCTTTACTACGGGATCGTCAAACACCCGTTGCAGCATGTTTCGTCGTCTCCCGCCAAATCCGCACAAAACGAAGAACGACAGAGGGTCATCGGGCCGTGTTCGTTTGGCCCGCACCCTCCGCGTTAGAAATAAACAACCGGGAGAAATTTTTCAACACATGAACCAACAATTTTAATTTTAATAAAATAAAATTGTTTCCTTGAATCCGGTTCTTTAATTTTTAAAGAAAGTTCACGGGAATAACAAAGAGGGGTATTCCAAAATTATAAAATCCCTACCTCGTCGATCGTCGCGCGCGGGCGTTCTTCGCGGAAAGGATCGTCGCGGAAGAGAGGGATCGTCGCGTCGTCGCGGGGAGGCGTCGCGTCGTCGCGGATTCCGGCGTTGAGTCGGCGAGCTCAACGAACCAAGAACAAAAGATTTAAATTATAATTAATTAAATCTGTGTTTAAAACCAAAGAAAAGAACCTTGAGCGGAAATCCGAAATCACTCACCTCAAATGGTCGGTGATCGGAGATCGGAGATCGGAAGAACGTCTCGGACGAAGGCGTCGTCGATTTCCGGGTTCGGCGTTCTTCGCGTTCTTCGCGTTCTTCGCGAGGGAGCTGAAGAAACAGGGATCCTCTCAAATCTTCTCAAAAGATTTTGGGTTGGTCTTATTTTATTAACATGCCAACACACGGAAACAGGATAAGAAACGATCCATCAATTCGTTGAATTAATTCAACGAAAGAAACGACCCATTTAATCCACGAAAGAAACAGCCCATTTAATTCACGAAATAAACCGCCCAATTAAATGGTCTGTTAAGAATTTAGAAAACGCGTCAGTTGACTTTCATTAAGACGGGTTTTCACGGGTGCGTTTCTTAGCGGAAAGAAACGCCGGGGCTCGTGCGGGCCCCATCTCACAAATATCCTACCAAGGGGGTAGGATATTTCTGGATAGCATCCTATCCAGTTCAACTCAGTTCAAGCCGCCTTTAAGTGGCTTCAAGTGGCTTCCAAGTGGCTTAAGTGAAATAAAATAAAGTTGTCGCAAAATTATTTTATTTCTTAACTTTAAGCCCGAAAATTAAAAACCACACCCAAGCAAACGCAACTCCGGAAGAGGAGTTTCTAAGCGAATACCGGCGCTGCGATTTCATCGGTGCTCTCAGAATTCGATTCCGGGCACCGGTTCAAAAGTTAGAAAAACCCGCTCGTCCGTTCACTGAACGTACCCAAGCCAAACTTCGGAAAATGATTCCGAGCAAACCGGGCCTCGGAATCAGGTGCCGTCAGAAACTGCGCTCTTGTAAAATTCCAAAGAAAATTAAGAAAAAAAATTCCTTGAAATTTACGGGTCTTTAGAGGCTTGCTTCCAGGCAGGGTGTGAAGGTTCGCCTGCTAGTTCTTCTAGATGAACTCCAGATGCTCAGGGGAGGGTGAGGGCTCTTGGGCCAGTTGTGCCGATTGCTTTCTGTTTCAGGGAGGGGTCCTTCAGGGGTCCTTCTTTTGTGTCTGGGATCCTAGGTCAGGTGGCAGGCACCCAGGTAGGGTCTAAATCTGAACATCAACGGAAAGGTCCCACCTTAGGACATTGCGTACATACTCAGGGATTGCAAAGAGTGGATCGGTGGAGGTGTGGAGGTAAGGCATACCTACACGGAAGGGAACCTGCGCGGGCCAATAGTTCTAATGAGGAGGCCGCCCTCATTCTGTTCTAATGAGGGTTTGGTTTTTTTCCTCTGTGATTGTCCATCTGGATTTGTTTCTTTTAAATAAAATAAAAAAGGGAATTCGAGGAGAAGTACTCTGTTCTTCAATGTGTGAACGATTATAATAAAATTAATTAAAGAATTCAATATTATATAAAATTCATGATCATAATAAAAATTATTTTATTTATTTATTAATGTTCGTATTCAGATTAGAATGGAATCTAAACTAGTTTGGATATCAGGGTGTGATTCCTTATATCATATGCCAAATTAATAATGTAGACACTACCTCTATGACACTTGGGATTTGGGCACTATAGTAATTTATCATTTATGATTTTATATAAAATTAGACTTTTAAGAAAATTATTATATACATGTTATAGAAATGAAATGCAATACACTGAAATAGTTATTTAGTATTTCACTTAAAATAATTTTATTTTTTTATTTATTTTGTATCACATAACACTAAGTCGAGACAAATATATATATAATATTAAAATACTATTATTTTATCATACACATTATAACCTAGCGATTGAATTGGTTGGATTGAATAGGAATAACCATATTTGAAATATATTTACCAATTAATATAGAATACAATTTATTTGAAATTTTAATTTTAATTTTAAATACATAACTTTTAAGTTAGATTTAGATGAATTTTTATAAAAATTCTAAAATGAATGAAAATTTAATGAATAGTGAAAAATATTTATTTACATTGAAAACTCTAATTTCTTTTAATGAAATTAAAAATTCAAATTATATTATTTTGATTTTTTTAACAATAATTAGTTCATTTTAATTATAAATAAATTATTTTTGGTATTTGAAAATAATTATATACATTAATTTAGTATAAAAATATTTTAAATTGAAAAGGTACATTTTCTGTAAATATTGGTTTTTATTGCATTTTTCAGGTTTAAATTTCAATTAAATTCATAAATTTATATTTTTGGAATTTTATAAAAATTAATTCCTTTTTATGAATTAGTTTTTAAAAATGGATCATGTTTAACCTTTTATTTTTTGGGCCAATATGAATAGTAACCTTAGTGACATGTGGTATCCCACTTTATGGGTAAAGTTTTTTAATTAAGTGTAAAAATAATATGGTATTGATTTAAAAATGACTCTTTCATTTTTTATAATTCTATTGGATGAGTACTAGTTGAACATAATCATCCATGGGTCAAAAGTATGACCTTTTGAAGCCAGCTTCCTAACATTAAGTTCTTTATAGTACTCTATTTATAGAAAAATCAACCACATCACACTTTTTTTTAATAAATATTTCATTATTAATTGGTGGATATCTAAAATATATTTTCCAAAATAATTATAATTTTGGTATATAATGTATTTATATGAATCAGTGTATTTTTTTTTAAATTTTTAGTGACATAATAATTACATTAAATTCTTACAAAATGATTATGTAGTAATTATTAATTATTGGAATAAGCAAATAAATGATATAAAAAATCTAAAAATAAATATAACATGACATTCAATTTGATTCAAAAATTATATAAATTTACAGAACATTATTTTGATATAATAATATATATTTTTTAATTTTAATTCTTTTATTGATGATATTAATATTAAAGTAATTAGTAGTTTCTAATTTGAAAACAATGTTATTTTATCATATTAATATTTTATTAAATTATATGAAAATAATACCATATATTACATAATCCAAAATGGGTTATGATATGGTAAAATATATCACACCTTATTCATTTATAGTCCTTCTAGGAGCATTTTAATCTTGAATAGTCTTATTATATTTACAAATTTTTTGAAATTACAAAAATACCTCTCTCCTCCACTTATAAATATCCCACTTCAAAACCCCTCCTCCTAACACCTTCCAAGACCTGATGATATGAAACAATATACCAACAACTCTCATCCCCATTCTCCCCAGATCTATGTTCTTGTAGTCTCTCTAAATGACTAATTCTATGATTCTTAACAGGTCCTTCAAGGCGAGATTATTCAAGTGGTAGAATTATCAAACTACCTATTATAATTGATATTCAAATTCTCACATGACCCCACCACTTTCAACCGTCAATGAATAATAAACCCAGTATCCTATATATAATATAATTTTATTTTTCTAATTCAATATATTCTTTCCAGACCTTTTTCTCGTCTCCTCTAATTTAAATTATAGGATCCATTGTCTAAATTATTACAGTTAAGAATCTCAATGGATAATAAGTTTTTTTTATCCATTAACTATTTTAATTATAGTAATAAAAGTATTAATTTCATTTAGAAATATGTTAATAAGTATTTAATAACTAATTTCATGTTTTGGAACTAGTATATAGATATAATATAAAATAAAAGGAAACATATATGTGATGGTCATAAAAACCAATAAAATAAACTAATTATTTATCATTAAGGTTTTATAAAATCAATCATCTTCATGTGAGAAAAAAAAAATATATCGGAACATTTAAACATATTGAAGTGTATTAATAGCATTTAATTTCACATCTATAATATTATTACCCTTCGAAAAGAACATCCATAATTACACATAACTAAACTGATCAAAAAACCAGGAAAGTAACACCCTCATAATGAAAACATGGCATCATATAACTAATTGAAAAGAATATAAGATAACTTCATATACATATAATAAATAAAATACATGTGGAGGATGTTCTTAATTTAGAAAATAAGGAATCTAATTTTATTATACTGGACATCATGTTTATGTGAAGGGCGTATTCAGAAATCTGGTATGAGATGTCTCCGACCCTCCATATTTCATTTTGGTTTTTCTTTATCACTATTTTTCTAATGATATATATTTATTATTCCTATATATTTCATATTTTTTTATATGATACAAACATATATATCTATCTAAATTCATAGTCCTTGATGTGGATATACATATTTCCAAAGACACTCTTCAAAATTCCTCTCGAAAAGAAAACCCAATTAATGAGAAATTCTCTATTTGATAAAATTATCACATAAACTATATAAAATTATTTAATCCTCATATATTTTTATTAAATTTCTTAATTTATCATGAAAAACTATTTCAATTCTTTTTTGTTAGTATAAATAAAATTACTCCTTTACCATCTTTAAAGATTGTTTATTATTTTCCCAAAAAACACAATTAAGTGGAAATTTTATAATGTTACCTAAAATACACTTTTGATGTTATCAATTCTGATAGAAATATTTATTCATGATATATATAATGACTCGTAACTTCCAAATTCTATTTTCTGAAATTTCTTTGGGAAATTATGAGACCATGCTTTAAGATGATGTGCGATTCTAAGGCCCAGTATGCCCGAAACAATCCTTTAAAAAAAATTTGTTTTTAAAGAATGCACGTGAGCAGTTTTCCTAAAAAATCAGAATAACTCTTAACCGGGAGATCAGATCCCAATTATGAGGGAGCCTTTGTTTTCATAGAATTATGTTTACCCTAAACACAACCCATGTTTAGACAGTGCAGGTTTGTTGCGGAAAAAACCAAAAAGGGAACAACCATAAATAAAATAATTATATAAAATTACAGTATTTTAGGAACCTTATAAATCATAAATTCTATCTCAGATTTAAAATCTGAGACTACGGTTCAGTTCGTAATGGGGTGTTTTTCTTAGTTGAGACCTAACCTTGGTCATCGCGAGTCAATTGTGGAATGTAGTTTCATGATAGAACTATAAATAAAATAATTAAATAAAAATTATTTTATTTTTCATATTCTAATAAATAATAAATGGTATCTCATATTGGAAATCTGAGAACACCGTCAAGCTTATGAGGGTGTGGTTACCATCTGTGGGTCTTAACCTCATCTGGTGTGGGTGGAAGTTGAATGTTAGTTTTTGGACATGAATTTCATTAATATATTTAATAAAAATATTTATTTTTGACATTTTTTAGGGATGCATCGTTGCTTCAATTCCATAATGGGGAAGCCTATTTCCTTTAATAAATGAAACATCTTAGCGATCCTATAACAACAACGATGCGGAAAAGATGAAACATGTTTAATAATTTAATATCTTGACAGTGTTACAATATTAGATTGTCAATTCTAGAGAAATTCCTCCAGAGATCTGGAGAAGAAAAGATTTTCCAAAACCTATCATTGGAGAATGATGATCAAAGATGACATGACAGATAGATGATCAGAGATTGGATCATGCATTGACAGATCGAAAAACGATGAGTACAGACTCATTCTTCATCAGTGATTGATCTAACAACTAGTAGAGTTTGTGTTTCTAATTGTTTTCATTCACCATTCATTATTATTTTCTCTATGACCAATGTGAATCAATCAACAAGCATATTGATTCATTGGTCGTGAGTAGTGCAGGGTTGGGATTTATGTTTCATGGTCTTAATAGAGGTTTATCCATGATGAGAAATTATTCATTCATAGAATTGTTGATATTTACACCATTTAAATTCTTACGTGGATGTGTCGCAGCAGACATGAACAAGTTCGGGATCCGTTTACATTGGTTGTTCTTATGCCTCTCCTGTTAATTACCTATTTTCACTCCCGTTCTTTTTTGGGAACAATGATTTGGAATGGGATCAAGAACTACAATGGTTCATGGTATTGGCAACATGGGGTGGCAGCCAGAGGTAGTGGCTCTAGCCTTTTCAAGTGTAGCCCGTCGAGATTAGGCCGTTGGTGGTAGAGGCAAACCAACTCGACGGTGTGGTGAACCGCGGTCCAACGAGACTACGACATCAAGGACAACCTATGGAAGGGGTGTAAAATGATGACCAACAGTTGGGGGATGTTAGTGAACGTGAAGAATCTAGATGGCCCTTCATACATCGACATCATGTACGGGCGGTGACGACATGCCAAAATAGCACACCACTACAGTGGAGGTACATGGCTCCTCGAGCCCTGTCAGACGGAGGACCGACGACATAGCAGTCGGTGTGAGCTGCTCAAGTAGAACATTTGTGTTGACCTGAGGTGTGGCTAGTCGGGCTACATCTGTTGAAAAGCATGTGAAGGCCCGCATGTGGTGGGCCGAGCAAGAAGTGGATCAACCCTCTTCATTGTAACAGCAGTTGTTTCAATCGGACCACGACATAGCTAACCAGTGGGCTGTGTTTAGCAGGTCAGGTCCGGCATGCCCAATATCCCGAGCCTTCGAGCAAGTATGGTTTGTGTCATCACAGACCGACTAGGTTAGGTTGGGTTTGTTCATTCAGACCGGGTCATACAAGCTGGACTGGGTTAGGTCAGACTCAGGTCAGGCCAGTTCCATTTTTACTAAAAGGGCCATAACATTCAAACAGTAAGTCCATTTGATGAGGTGTCTATGGCATTGGGACTCTTGTGATGAGGATATCCTTTTAACATGTAGTTTTGAGAATTTTATAATGTGCCATTATATGTTTAGAATTTCTCATTGGTTCTTTTCCACGAGGGATTGGCGGCATTTCAAAACAATCCACTCGAGAGGATGAGTCCCCAATAGAGTTGTGGAATCTTCATTGGAACTAGAGTGATACTCTATCGCACATGTTGGAGTTGTTTCATATTGAAGTCACCATTGATAGTAGAGAATCATTCTTCTATCTAGTGGGATGTATCGGTAGGGTTCACAGTACTCTTCAGAATCTCCTATGTTACGATCTGCATCAGTAGGGATCGTGGTATTCTATGAGAATACCATATGTTGTGTGGCAATACAGTTTAGGTCCACAATATTCATTGAGAATCCCCTATCTATATATCATGATATTTTACCAGAATTTCCTCTTTGGGATGGGCCAAAATTAGTGGGGCCTCTCTGTATGAGTCTCTAATGACATCGATGCTCAAGGAGCGAGTTCTCCCGCAACGAGAATGATTGAGCATAATCCTATGGCCAATGATTGGCTATGATATCAATACTAATTATATTAGTGATACAATACATCTTAGGGAAACATTGTGGTGTATCGAGACAAGATGTTCTCTTGGATACTTTTGGTAGACTTGTTCAGCATTCATTATATCAGATAGCTTGAGGAGTCGAGAGTTCCATGAGATGAACCATATGGATGGAAGTGGATGAGACGTCACATCTTGGGATCCATTATGAGCTAACCAATAGGGTATTATTATATGGGTTATTTACATATACCTAATATGAGCTGACTATAACTTCATAGTGGTGTTTCTTTTCTGGTATTTTACTTTTTATTTTAGGGTTCCCTATTGAGTATTGCTTTACTCACCCCTACACCGGTATTTCCCGCACGTGTCATGTCTTGTTTAGATGGTAAAATCTTTGGCAGTGTTCTAGGGTGACCATTACCAAGTGTGGCCGGGTGTGATTAGATAAACTGAGGTGTGCTCCGGTGGCTTACAGATAGTAGTCCAGTGTCGTACCTTGCTATTGGACTAGGTGGGGCTTCTTGTGGATGAGCATTAGTACCTCTGTTACAAACTTTTTATTTTTAGTGGGGTTGTATTTTAGACAAGTTTTACTTTACTGTATTACATTCATTCATACACTATGTTGGGTTTCGTGGTATGCGTCAATTTTCCTTATGTAGTGTTTCTACTTTCGAGCATCATTGGATTGGAGTTGTGTGTGTGTGTACTGGTTCATCGGAAAATTCCTCTAGTTTGTGGGATATTCCTATTCGGTGCTAGTCATCAACCCCAAAACTATCAAAGGAAGTCTTTGGGTAGTCACGACACGGGCCCCAGGGTATGGTTCAGGATAGAGTGGTATCATAGAGGTTCAATTCCACTTTGGGACTGCGATTCAATGAGATTGGTTTGGGGAAATAGTGTTATGTATTTTGAGTTCAGCTTTCAGGAAGAGGACACCAGTGTTGGTGCGGCTGTTGACGTATCCATACACTAGGAATTTGGACACTAGTTTCCATATCAGTACATGTAAACAATAGTTGTATGGAAAAATAATGTTACATACGTCATATATGAATGGGTTGTTTTTTCCATGTCTGTTTTGGGTTAGCTCACCTGGTATAGACTTTTGACTATGATACAACATGTGTTTCCTAAATATGTGTTCAAAAAGCTATCCAGTGAAGTTTCTGAAGTAGTATCAAGCCTTTAGATCAATTCTCAAAGAGGCCTCCCTAATTTGATCCAGTCACAAGGGAATTCTTCATATAGATGGTAAATAGGTTATGGTTTCCCCAAATGATTAGTTAGTAGACCAACCTCCAGTGGTTGTGGTGGATTCAGACTTTTAAACCAGGTTAAGAATTATGATTTCGGTGATAAATGATGATGTGAAAGGTTTGAATGTGTATCAAAATCTTTAAAGGTAGATATCTCTAGGGATGCGGGGTCAACAAGAACTACCGATAGCAGGTGCGCGATATAATCCATAGAATAAGATGTTTCATTGGAGTCCCCAAGGATACATGAGTTCCCTGAAAGGGAGATTTTTATTTTCTTGATAGATAAGGAGAAATATAATTCTATATTTTCCCACTATTCATGCTACAGTAAGAGAGGCGGTTTATGAGCCACCATGGAATACGATGCGACAAGAGAAGATAGATATGTTGGGCGAAGGATGTGGCATGAGACCTCAGAAAGCTGTTGGATGGGGCTGATATTTTGACATTTTACCACCACCACCTCTAAGTAGTCTATACGATAATCAATGGGTAGGGGATATGGGAGGATTTAGTTGCAGGCGTTCGAGAAATATGCCCCCAATACTCAAGGAATGGTAAAATGTTTGATCTATGTCTTTGTACTTTAGTTTCATTATTGATAAACACATTTTCTAGTGATTTACTTTCCTATAACATTTATTGTTTGTTACATAGAGATCCTGGTTAAACAATTGACTTGAACATCATTTTTAGATAAATCTACTTGAGGAAACCCAATAACCACACAACAGTGCCAATTGTGTGACCCGACTCTTGGATGCGAGTGTTTTGGTTGAGATATCTTGGTCGTATAATTGAGTATTTACTGTATCATTCCTGATATAAAATAAATCTGTAGTTAATGATCAGATTGATTATTTTAGGAAATGGGTGTGGTTGTTCTATGGTGATGGAACTAGATAACCCACTATTGGCAATTCAGAAATCCTTGTATCTCTTAATGGACATTAGAAGTGGAGGGTGCGGTCGATTTCTATTCAGTTGTCTTGCCCAACCCATAGTACAGTGGATGTTATGAGTCTTTAGGTTTCTTGTAATGGTGATAGAGTATAAATATGTATTTCTTAAATATCTTCTATGTTTACATCTACATCGAGAGTTAGAATTCTGCATTGGTCTACACCCTGGGGAGGAACTGATATTTACACCTGTATATCGGATGGCTCCCAAGGAGCTTCATGAGTTGGGGATGTATAAGGGGAGACTTGCAAAGGAAGGGATTTTTAAGACACAATATTTCACTTTGGGTAGCCACAGGTGATCTTCATTGATGATATATTAATGTACTTGGTGTCCAATTAAGATCACATGAGATAGTTGAGAATGGTCAGTGACCTACATAGAGAGAACCAACTACATGGAAATATCTTGAAGTGTCGGTTATGGATTTGGAAGGTCCCTTTCCCCCAAACATTTCATCATAGATGTTGAAGTAATAGTGAATCCAGTGAATGGTGAGATGGTATTTAACTAGATGAAATGTGTGACCCCTGATCTTGAGATAGTAGTAGTAGTTTTCTCATTAAAGATGTGTCAATACTACTCAACGGGGGGGGGGGATCATCTTCTACTTCAAACCCAAGATTCTCAAGTAGGTATTATCTCAAAAGAACATGGGATTGAGAGATAGATGTGATGCCTAGAGTTCCTCCATGACTATGACATCGAGTTTTCATATACTCATGGGAAGTTGAACATGAAAGCAAATGCTCTCAACAAGGATCTAGTTAGCAGTTACTGAATGAGGCATCAGAGCAGTTGGCCTCATTGTTGTAATACTTTGTGGATAGAAATTATGTATCTTATCTTCAATTTTTGTTTTCCCCCACCACTTGGAAATGAGTTAGGGAGGAATATCTCGGTGATACCAAATTTTAGTCATTGCATTCTATGCTTTTTATAGGGAATACCCATGATAGATATTCAGAAGGAGGGGGGCATGTTGTTATTTTAAAAGGATGCATAGTTGTAGCAGTGGATGCCTAGATTGGTGAGATACATCTAGATATACATGTGGGGGTCAAGGTGGACACTAGGAATGAAAAAATGGGTTGATGTTGGTCTTAGCTATTGAGATAAATGTTTAATGCCTATTTGGATCAATTTTTTTGTTTTTCAATTAACTGTGTAAATCTACCTATGATGGGTAAGGGTTGACCCTTTTTTTTATTGGGGTACCAAGATAGAAGGGGGGAGAAATATTTAATTACTTCATGATGGGTTTAACATGTATGTCCTAGAGACCTGATACCATCTGGGTGATCATTGACTGACTCACTAAGTCAGCCCACTTCCTAACTTCCTTAGTGTAGAGCTTAGTAGTGAGTTTGGGATTCTTATAAATGTGGGAGATAGTTGGACTCAATTTAGTTTCATCAATTATTTTTTTAGATTATGATGCTTTATTTACATCCTTGTTGGTGGTGGGATAGGAGGATGTGGTTAAAGGGAATGTACAGATCATCTAGGAGCGGATGAATAATACACATTATCATCCATAGTTTAGGGTGAAAAATGGTGGGGATCTTTGGAGTTCAAGGAAAGATACTATGTCTTCCTTTGGGTCTCACCTCAATGAGGGTTACAAAGATATTTCCATGGTGACAAGATATCTTCAAGGTTAATAGTACCTTTTTCAGGTACTACTTAGAGTTGTCATGCTAGTTTATCGGTTAGATCTACCCCATAGTAGGACCAAGTAAACAACATCTTCCATGTGTTTCAACTGAGGAGATTCATTCATAACCTTTTTTATTTCATAATATAGGGTGATCTGAACACCAATGTTGGCAGGACATCGGTTGAGTACCCAATAAAGATTGAGGATCCTTCATGGATGACCTTTTCCCTTGCCGCATGTCAGGAAGAAGCATGGGGACCTTATGAAGAGCTCATGGGAGTGGGAGGCTCAGATTCATTCTTTGTACTCTCTCCAATTGTTGGAGTAGAAATTGTATAAATTTTTAGGACATAAAGCCTTAATCTAGGGAGAATTTAATGACTCAGATATTATCGATTCTATTTTTAGAAAATTCTTAGGAAAATTATGAGACAAGGCAATGGCACGGTATGCACTTCCCATGCCTGATGTTCTTGGAACAATCCATCAAAAAATATGAGGTTTTTAAATAGCACATGTGAGGATTTTTCCTTAAAAAGTATAATAACTCATAAATAGATGACTAGATTAGAATTTGGTGGGAATCATTATGTTCATAGTAGTGGGATTACCCTAGATGCAACCTAAATTTAGTTAGCGCATGTCTGGTGTGGAAAAAACTGAAAAGTTCATAACCATAAATAAAATAATTGACTAAAATTATTATTTTTTAAGATCCTTATAACTCATAAATGGTAACTTGTATTGAAAATAAAAGACCACCATTGAGTTCATAATGGGGTCCTTTCATTTGGTGCAACCTAACCTTGTACGTCACAGTTCAACTATGGAAAGTTTTTTTGGACGTAACCATAAATAAAATAATTAAATAAAAATTATTTTATTTTTAATATCGTAATAACTCATAAACAATAAATTTTATTGTAAATATGAGACCATTGTTAAGCTTGTGATGGTGTGGTTTCCATAGGTAGGTCCTAACCTCGACTGGTGCGAGTTGAGGGTGAAAGATAGTTTTTGGATGTGAACATCATTAAAATATTTAATACAATTTTTTTTCATTTCGTAATGATGCTACAACGCCATAATGGGGTTTCCTGTTTCCTTTAATAAATGATACAGCATGGGGATGCTACAACAATAGTGACACGACAACTATCAAATGTGTTTCTATATTTAATAACTTGGAAGGGGTACATGATTAGACAAAAAATCATAGTGATTTTCCACAGGATCTCCAGGGATGAAATAAATTGGTGAAACCTATTATTATAGAATGAATAATAGTGATGATACGAAAAATTGACCATTCGAGTTCAGATCAGGCATCGATGGATCGACAAACAACAAGCACAAACTCTTTCTTAGTCTGCAATTGTTCCCATCCTAAGTAGGGTGTGTGATTTTAATTGTTTTAATTCCACATTCTTTATTATTTTCCTTATGAAGAACATGAATCAATTGATGAATGGATTGATTCATAGTTTGTGTGTGCCACGAGCGGAACCATATGTCTGGTATTGGATGAGATGATGCGTCTTGGGATCCTTTTCGAGCATAACTATATGTTCTTGTTATATGTGTGGTTGAAATATACCTAAGTTGAACTGAATGTATGATCTTAGTGGTGTTTCCTTTGTAGTATT
This sequence comes from Viscum album, assembly GCA_963277665.1. Taxonomy (NCBI): domain Eukaryota; kingdom Viridiplantae; phylum Streptophyta; class Magnoliopsida; order Santalales; family Viscaceae; genus Viscum; species Viscum album. Next base: position 1,217,556,666 of record OY728131.1, on the reverse strand, counting down.
TTAATTTTTGTTTCAGGGTTCCCTACTGAGTATTGTTTTACTCTCCCCTACACAGGCTTTGCCTGCATATGGCATGTCTTATGAAAATGGTTGACTCTATTATGGTGTTCAAGGAATACTAGGACTAGTTAGATACTAGTGTGATTAGACAGACCGAGATGTGCTCTGGTGGCTTATAAACAACAGTCCAGTGTCAGGCCATGTAGTTGGATCAGGTGGGGATTCTTGCAGACAAGCTTCAGTACCATTGTGACATACTCTTTTTTTTCATGGGATTATATTCTAGATTGGTCGTACTTTACTTCATTACTTTCTTTCAGACTCTGTTGTTGGGATATAGTAGTATTCATGCATTTTTCATAAAAAGTCTTTTTACTTTCCAGAATCTTTGGTTTGGAGTTGCGTGCATGTGTATAGGTTCTTATGAAAATGACTACCATTTTTTGGATATGCTGCCTGGACGCTAGTCTCTAGCTCCTCGCATATTAGTGGAAATTTTGGGGTAGTCATGTCATGGGCCCTAGGGTGCAGGTCCTGACATAATATTCATTCATTTATTTATTTATGAGCATTAATTAGTAAATCACCTCATTCATGTAAACTGTTTTCATATGACTTTCATTTATGACTTATGACATAGTTTCAATACCCATTTTATTCCATTCATAAGCCTTATATTTATTCCTTATGTTTGATTCAATTTTTGGAACACATATTAATTGTAATTATTTTATGGGTGCCCCAAGATAACAATCCATTGAATTTGGTAATTTTTCAGATGAACGAGACATCCTATATGGGATTATGGATTAAACCTAATCCATTATAAGACTCTTTCCACCAAGTCATTTAGTCTTGGAAGTTATCTTTAACTAATTTTTATGTCATGGTATTTATTGTTCCACATTCCAATGTTTCCTTTATCATATAATTCCATGTTCAATATTTTATGATTTTATATGTTTCATTCCATTTATGTTATCATTTTATTCCTTATAACTCATACATTAGGCATCATTAAAATTATTATTCAATTACTAGGATATTTAGAAAATCAAATTTATCTAGGTATTCGCCATGATAACCTATAAAATTTTATGTGATCAATGTGAGCTAGGATATCATTATTGATATTAATAAAAACATTTTTTAATATAGTTTTATATTTTCTAATTATGTATGAAGTCATCAAAATACACCTGAATCTTATATCCTTTATTTAATTTTAATGGATAATTATTCCTGAAGTCATGTCAAAATATGTTAAAAATACATGGGTATCTATAGTTGGTATAATATTATAGTATAATATTTTTTTTGGATTGGAACAAGAAAAAATTAGTAACAACCCTAGGTAAAATTATATCATAATAGATAACGTAGAATAAAGAATAATGAATAAACTATTAGGATATACATTTCATTTATAATTTATTTCTTATATGTTCCCAGTTTCCATTTTATATGCTCAGTAACAATGTATAAAATTCCAATGATTTTTTTTATTTTCTAGTCAACATATTGAAAATTTAAAAAATATATTAATGAACAATGTGATTTTAATGTCTATATTCCTCTAATATTTTGAAAAAAATGATTGGAAAAGGAGCTAATTACTTTATTAGAGTACATGATCAAATGGGATAAGTTATGAATAATGATATAAATCATGTTGAACACCCTCTTTATTCATTGATATAGTAATATTTGGTCAAATCATTTATTAAAAAATGAACTCTTATATTTATTTTATATTTATATCCTTACATCATAGAAAAATGGATTAACATCATTTATATGATATTCTCTATCCTCTAATGCTTAAAAGAAGAGAAAGTTGTGTAGGTGGTCTATCATTTTAATTGGGAAGCTAATCATTTATAGAAATTGATTAATAACATGAATTATAAAGAATAAATTGATTCCATGGATTGGTAAGGACTAAATAAAATATTTTTCTCTAAATATTTTCTCTTTAACTCTCCATATTAAGATGATGTGGGAGTTCCTTAGACTGATGAGACAGAAAGATGATTTTATCAGAGTGTTTGAGGAAAACATTATAAAGATTGCATTAAATTCCACTGACACGGTTAACCGTAAAAAATGAAAGGTGTATCTATTATTTAGTAGATTAAATAAGATTCTATGAATTTATTTTTCCATTTTATGATTTTGATGTTATGAGAATATTGTATATTTTTTCCTTAATGTTGATATGTAGATTGTAGAATCTCAATGCTCTCATTGTCTTAGAGATAAAAAGATGAAGATGTAATTTAATATGGGAGGATCAATAGATAAATAACATAGATTAATGAAAATCCAACATCCCATATATCAATATTGTGGGAATAAGAATGTTGGGAATAATCAAAAAATAACTAAGAAATTCTATAAAATGTAGAAGCGAGGGTCATCAAGATAATTATTTCAGAATGGATTTTAAGAAAACCACTAATGAGGAAAAATAAATAAATGATCAAATCAATTCTCAGCCTATATTTCATTGTTTCAACTTCATGAAACATGAGTATCTTTCATGCCAATTACTTAAGCCAAGTGTTATTGGAGACAATCAACGACAATAAATTCCTAGGGTGTAAGGAAGGGAATAAGTTATCACTAATTCTAGGGTAGAGAAAAATAATGTTGTGGTGGTGGGTATGTAACACATTCATTAAATAATAGTGAATATACTATTTTATTTAGGTTCAATGCATTATTTCATATAATTCATGTTTATTAAATCTATTCAAAAATGAAATCAAAATATATAATTTGTCATATATGTGATAATAGTGGATGGGGAAATTTTTGAATTCAAAGTTTATAACTCATACAATTATTTTTTTTTGTATTGATACTCTTAGAATATGTCTTATTACTTCATTGGGTGGAGTTTTACTATACATTTGTCATGTTTAACACATCCAATTAAAAATAAAACCATAAATAATTAGATATGGAGATCAATTTTTATATCCAGGGGCATCCTCCAATTTTGTACCAATTTATAGAGACGGATGAATCTCCTTCAGAATCAAAATATAATTATTGGAATTTACTGAAAAATAAAAAATAATATATGTCACAAATTATTGAGACAAAGGATATGATCGTGCCCAAAAGAATGCCCATTATGAGGTACTAAACTCATGTGTTCAATGAAGAATAATCCAACCATAATTTTGACTGGGAGTTTGAGTTACCAGGAAAAATTGAAACTAGATCTCTTCATATACAAAATAATAATTATAGGATAGCCACTGTTGATTTGGAATAATTAAATAATCAGTTAAAATAGAATGTAATCCAGGTTTTATATGGAAGAGTGCTTCACCATGGGTCATGCTAATCATATTCATTAACAAGATGGATGGATAAATGTGAATCTTTATTGATTATAATGAATTTAAAAAAATAATTATAAAGAACAAGTGTAAGGGGGCGAGCTGGACTTGGAAGGGAGGATTCAGGGGGAGGGAAAGAGAATATGAGTGGTTCAGCTAGTATCTCTTTTAGTGATGTTGTTAAAAGTGGAAATCAGATAATGGCTACAGCTGATAGACCATTGTCTGCTACTCTAAGAAGAAGACCAAGGAAGGACTACTCATTTCTCCTGAGGCCGATGCAGACTATATCTTCATCAAAGCGGAATAATGAATTGACTTTGGCTTTAAAAATGGGTATCAAGACCAAGAAGGCATCCCCTGGTCAATTTTTTCTTGAGAAACTTAGGAGTTGGGTTCAAATTGGAAGTTTTTGGAGGCATCTAGAATGGGAATCGGCTACCTGTGAAGAGGACTCCTTCTTGGGATGCGAAGATGAATCTGGTTATTATGATGTGTAAGTATATGTTGTTTTTTTTGTTGCCTGACTTGTCTGTGGTTACGAGGTTGGGTACTGGGAACCCATAAACTGGCTTCTAGAAATGGAAAAAAAACGAATTACAGGCAGAATATCACCAATTAATGGTGAATATAGATGATAGTCCAAATACATACATTCTAATGAGGTTTGTATACTAAGAGTTCATAATTATTTAATTCATACCAATTACTGGTCAGGATGTTTTAATTGAATTAAATAATAGAGTATTTATAGATTACCTTGATAATTTAATTTTTAGTCATTACATTTGATATTATGATATTCTCTAAGAGCAAGGAGGAGCATGTTGATAATATGAATACAATTCCAATGATAATGATATGGGAGAATATATATGAAATATAAAGAAAATTTTAGTCTTGGAAGGAGGATGTATCATTCGTGGGAAATTTAATCAACATAAAATTGATATATATGGACCATTATATTATAAAGTAAATAGTCTAGTGTCCCATACTAGAATCTATAATGTAGATCCATAGATTCTTTGGTGATATTGTGTTTTAATGGATAATTGTGGGGAAATTCACATGATTTTTGATCCCACTAATGAAAATGGCTTGGAAAGGAGTAATGTTTTCCTAGACCAGTGAATGTGATGACTGCTTCAGAGATTTATAGATGGGTGTTATCAATTCACATGTAGTTGTACTACCCACAGGTGGAAAACTATTTTTGGTATGCACCAATGTATCAAGTAAGGTCTTAGGTTGTGTGCTGATAAAAAATTATAATGTAATATCCTATGCCTTAAGGAAGCTGAATGTTTATATGTAAAAACTACCCAACACATGATCTGGATTTGGCCTATGTGATCTTCACATGAAAATATGATGTCACTGTCTCTATTCAAAGAATTATGAGATATATACTAATCACAAGATCTGAAAATATATTTACATTGCATGAGCTTAACATGCCCCAATGAGGATGGTTATAGATCATCAAGGATTTAAGATAATCAATCCTCTATCATCCTACTATAGAAAATAATGTTCCATATACTCTAAAAATAACATATTGTCAAACATTATCAAAAATGATAATTTATAAGTAAGTAATATTCTTAGACATATAATGAATATACATTAGTATCAAAACATATGTAACAACACCATTCATTAATTGAATGATTTGTAAACTATCCCTTATAAAGAAGTTAGAGGATTATCCATGTATTGTTGTGGAAATTCAGAAGACAACGAAACATGTCAAAAATGGGAAGTCATTATAGTTCAAAATAGATGATGAATGAGTTGTAATATTTTTTAATTACTATGTTTACCCTAAAACCTAGAGATAAAGGTTGATATTTTGAAAGATTCACATAGATCAACCTTCTCTATCAAAATAGGGAGGATAAAGATGTGTGGAGATCTCTAATAGAAATATTTGTGAAAAAATATAATGAAATAGTTTCCTAAATATTCATTATAGATTCTAGAATTACAGAATATGAATAATAAATTGAAAACTCAAAAGGGGATGATGAAACAATACCTATACCTACATGTAAATGATAACACTTAACAATATTATTCTTCATTGGACTTCTGATTATATCTATAGGAAATAATTCCATATGTACTGTTATGGAATGTTTTATAAGGAAACATCTCTTTATTTCAATTTTAGAGGACATCTCACTCGATTAACATGCATAGGTATAAAATAGATAATTGGTTATGATGCATGGTTTACCATTATAAATTTTATCCAATTTAGATATTATATAATAATATGATTCCTAAAAAAATCTCCAACAAGCTATAATCATTGAACTGAACATTGTTATGAATTATCATACTCAAAATGTAGACTAGTCTGAGTAGACTATTCATAAACTAGAATACATGTTTGTAGCAAACTCAGTGGCCTAAAATGGAGGATGTGATTAATGTCTTCCACTAGTCATTTTATATTTATTTTTTCCACTAATGAATATAAATGGATCCATATGAATCCATTTATGTTAATATATGTAGATTTTATTCAACAATGGATAAAGTTGTAGAAAATTTTAATGCTATTTAATAAAAAATCAATACTTCCAAATATTTGCAAAAGATCTATGTAGACAATCATCGATAATAATTGGAGTTTGAGGTTGGGAAAAAATTATTACTATTTATATATCCAGGGTAGAGAGGCCTAAAATTTTGATATAAGGGAGACTTATGTCCCAGGTACATTGGACCCTTTTATATTTTAGATCGCATTGGAGTTGTGGCATTTAAACAATGACATCCATAAACAATGTCTAAAGTATAAGATGTATTCCACATAACCATATATAAGAATTGAATACTAGGTCCCTCACATGTACTAAAATTTGATGTAATACAATTGGAAAATGTTATCTATTATGTGGGTCATCTTGTAAGGATCATGTCCCATAATGATAATGTTCTATGAAAATAAACTACTACCATGGTTAGTGTACAATAGAGGAACCACATTTACAATGAGATGAAAAAGGAACTAGAATAAGTGATGAAAGAGATGTATCCAAACATATTTTCACCATAGTATGTAAAGATATTTTATAATGAAATTTTATAGTGTAGGATGAATGTAATACCCTGAGATTTGGATTTGATATTTCCCATGAATAAAGTTAATTAATTCAGTATATTGTCTTGTATGGAAAATTGAGTTTTAACACACTACAATATACATTTAAAATAATATTATTTCAACATGATGATTCTAATCTAGCTATTGAATTTGATATTATGAATTGGAATAACAATATTATGAATCATCTTTATCAATTAATAGGAAATAAATAATTTTTTAATTTCATTTTATTCTTCAAAAATATGTATTGATCAAGGAATTATTTTACTTATTCTTATGTGAAAATTATGTTTGAAACTTGTAGAATATTTATAAAATTAATTAAATTCATTTTTGAATTAATCCGTCAAAATTAGATTTGGATTAATTTTTAAAATTTTTCTAAAATGTTTGAAATTATAATAAATAGTGAAAAACACTAATTTACCTTGAAAAATGTATTTTTATATAAAGAGTTTACAAAGTAAAATTATATTTTTGGTTAGTTATTAAATGTAATTACATCTTTTTGACTATAATTAATCTAGTTTTTTATATCTCAATAAAATTTTATACATTAATTTAATGTAAACAAATTATTCATAAATATGGAATTATCAAAAAAATATTTTTCATTGAGTATTATCTATTTGATATGAGATTAAATTATAAAAATTGTATGTTTAGATATTTGAAAAATTAATTCCATATTATTAATTATTGTATCCAAATTTAGTTAATATCCACCTCTATTGTTTTGGTCAATATTATTATTATCCATAGTAAGTTGTGTTACAATGGATAAGGGTAAATTGGATATTTGAGGTTAAAATAATAAGACAAGGATTAGAAAAAGACCCAAAAATATCCCCAATTATTTTTTATCAGTATTTTTGGACCATAATCATCCATATATTGAGTTTTTGTCATTTTGGAGCCATATGGTTGAAATCAAGTCCTTTAAATTATTTTATTTAATGAAATGATAAACAGGCCACACTATTGTTTTTAAATAGTAAAATAATTTTAATTATTGGTTATATAGATGATATGATAAAAAAATAAAATTTTGAATACTAAACTATTTACTTCATCGTAGTAATTTATTTTTAAGTTTTATAAAATAAATAATTACCTTAAATTATTACCTAATGATGATGTAATAATTAAAATATTAATGGAATGATAAAAACATTATACTAAAAATATTAAAATAAATAAAATGAGATATTATATGGGATATATTAATTTTATAGATGACCATGACATTCTTAAGATATTGTAAAATATTTTTTTAAATTTTCTTGTTGTATTGATGATTTTAAAGTAAAATTAATGACTTGTTTAAAATTGTACAATAATAATATTTTATTGGATTAATGTTTTTTAAATTAATAAAAAATAATAAGAAATGTTTATTAGGACCATATGGGGTAATATATGGTCTAAAATATTATACTATATGCATTTATAGGACATTTGGAAGAATGTTCCTATATAAATGTCTTATTATATTTTCATATTTTGTGAAATTCTGTAAACATCCCATCATCCCCTTATAAATATAACACCTCACCACTACATCACCTCAAACCATTCAATCCTTGAATATTTATAAATTTTTACCAAACAATCCCCTGCCCACCCTCCCCATGTTGATGTTATAATAGTCTCACTAATAGTTAAATTCTATGTTCCTTAATGTGCCCTTCAAGGAGGTGATATTCAAGTGGTAACAATCTCAAACATCCTCTTTAAATTTATTTTCTCCATATACCTTCTCCTCACAACATTAATTCTTCAAAAAATATTAAATATATTATCATGTATATAATTAAATTCCATATTTCTAATAAAATTTCTTATATCCGGTTCTTTTTATCATATCCTATTATTTAATGATAGGAAACCATTGTTCAAATTAGGAAAGTTAACCGTATTCACGGATAATGAGATTTCATTTTCCATTACTGCCTACATGGATAATATTAAAATAATTATTAATGATTAATAAGATTGTAGTAAGTATATTATAACTAATTTAATATTATTATTTTTATTATATGGACTCAAAATTAAACATAATTAATATAACATGTTATGGTTAGAAACACCGCAAAAATAAATTAAACATTTATCATTAATTTTTAATCAAATGAATCATCCTTATGCTATAAAAAATAATATACATGGGTCCATTTAAACAACTGTAAGTGTTTTAATATAATATCATCTCTAGTTTTGAATGACATACCTATTCGGCATGAACATCCATAATTATAAACAAGTGAACCAACAAGGAAACCCTGAAATGAACACTCCATAAATGATGCTATCACACCATATAACTCATCAAACTATCCATAAATGAAGTCAATAAAATTAAAATAAATCACATACACGATTAAATTGTTTTTTATTTATAAATTAATTAATAAAATTGTTTTATATCAGAAAATAATTGAATTTCCTGAACACATTCAAACATTATCGAAGGGATATCTCTAGACTTCCATATTTAATTTAGTTAATTATTTTTTATCTAATCCTAAATTAATATAATCATTATTAAAAAACTTTTCAACAATATTCTCAATTTATGTTCAAAAAATATATATCTAGAACAATTAATCTTACTTTAATATGTTTTTACATATTTTAAGCTATTACATTCTCAATTACTTTCTATATGAAAACACTATTAAAGGGATATTCTATGTGTCTTACTCATTTTAAAGTACACTTAAAAATTTTTATATACAATGAATATTTTTATAAAATCACTCAATTTATCATGATGAACTAAAATAAATCAATTATAGTTTTATGGAAATAAATATTTCTTTATCCACATTAAATACTATTTATTCATTCCCCTAAAACAAAACTTTTGTAGAAATTTTCTAATTTCACCTACAAACAATTTTTTAGGTTTTCAATTGAGTGGTACATCATTATTTGTGATGTATTAACATTTTTAATTTATTAATTTCCAATAATGATTTAAAAAAATTCTTTCATTGTTAATTTTTTTATACACCATTTGGTTTTTCCAAATGACTTGACTATGATACCCATTTAATTCCATGGGTAACCCTTATGTTTATTACTATTTTTTGAACATCAGGTGGTACACACATGCATGAAAATGTTATGATGGGTGTTCCCCTATGACACATTAATTCATTGGTTCATATTTTAGTCACATGAGACCATATCTGTAGGATTATGGAGTAATAAAAAATCATTATAGTTCTATGTCCACCATGTGTTATGGTCTTGATAGTGAGCTTTGACCCAGGTTTATTTCATGTTATATTTTTATAACACATTCCTACATTTTCATGATAATATGATTCAATGTTATATTAGTTATGCTACCATATGAACCATTCCCTTTATGTAATCATGTTTTAACTTATAACTGATGTGATATTCTTTATGCTCATGTATATTCCCTTACTGAACATTTTATCACATCTTTTTCAGTTAATGTATTCCAAATGTTATCTTATGCAGTTTTAGGAGCTCAAAGCGAGTTAGTATTGTTGTACCCCTCACTCTTGGATTTTAATGATCACAATCACTCTTATTTTGTTCTAACTTGTTTTCAAGTGTTTTTGTTGATAGAAAAAGGTTGCCAAGGAGTTGGGTGAAGAAGGACTGAATGTAGACTCTCTGTTTCTACCGGCCAACCGGTGGATTCCCACCGGCCAGCTGGTGGTCTGGCAGTAGCAATGGTTTCTGTCCAGAGACACCGGTCAGCCGGTGTGAGCTCCCCGGCCAGCCAGTGGAACCTGGGAAGAGAGCTTGCTCTCTGTCTGTGCACCGGCCAGCCGGTGGCTCAGGACCGGTCAGCCGGTGGACCACCGGCCAGCTGGTGAGACACCACCGGTCAGCCGGTGTGCCCAGTCAAACTAGTCGTTGGGCTTTGACCAGACTTGTACTTTTGACTCCCAACGGCTCCGAAGGCCTCTCCAACAGCTCCGAAGACCCCCAAAGGCCATTTAAGTGTTCCTCTCCTATATATAGAGGACTAAGAAGCCCCGGAAAAATATAGTAGCCCACGGGAACATTGTTCGATCATTTGGCGAACCTCCGACGCATTCCTTCAAGGATCCCCACCTGCTCCAACTCACTTCCACATCCAAGGAGCACCACCATAGAAGCTTGGGAGCGCTCTTCATCATCACCAATCAATCCATTGGCGCCCAAGACTTCTCCTCTTTATGGTTTTTATTATTTTATCATTTTGAGCTTTATTTTGAGTTTGTGCAAACAAAACCTTCTTTCTCTCATCCTTCTTTTGTTTGGGTTTTCACACCACCTTCACGGTGTGAAGAGGTTAGTCAAGCCTTCCCTGTAAAAGGCTTGAGTCATAGGTGAGCTAGCCTTCACCTGTAAGAAGGCTAGTGGGTTTCTTGCTACAACCAATAAAAAGCAAGCTGTAATAGGTTTCTAGGCTGCCTTAAAGTCTAGTGGGTTTCTTGCTACAACCATTAAAAAGCAATCTATCGTATAAATCTCTCAACGGTTGAGTTGGGAGCGGAGATGTAGGCTTGAGATTTAGGCCGAACTCCGTTATCAATTTTGTGTCTTGCCTCTTTTATTTCCGCTGCGCTTTAACTTTTTCTTAAATTGTTAAACTTTTTTAAAAGGCAATTCACCCCCCCTATTGCCATCACTTTCCGTTCCAAAAATTGGTATCAGAGGAAGTGTTTGAGTAATACCTTAACCGGTTTCAAATTAAAGATCCATTGTGATGGCTTCTTCTTCTTTCACCCCCGAAGGTTATTCATTGGGTCGTGCTCCTTTTTTTGATGGAACCGACTATACCTATTGGAAAACCCGCATGTCCACTTTTCTTAGAAGTATAGGTTATCCTATTTATAGAATTGTCATGAATGGTTACTCTCTCTCTTCTCCCGATGAATCCAAATGGAATCAAGCCGATATTAAAAATTTCGAGCTTGATGGCAAAGCCATGAACGTTCTTCATTGCAGCCTTGATCGTAATGAATTCAATCGAGTTTCCACATGCACTTCATCTCATGAAATCTGAAAACTTTTAGAGTTTACCCATGAGGGGACCAACAAAGTTAAGGATACTCGATTGGATATGTACCGTCAAGATTTTGAGTCTTTTACCATGCATCCATCTGAAAATATTACTGATATATTTACTCGTTTTACTGACGTTTGCAATGGAAGAAAATCTCTTGGAGATGATGTTTCTGCAGAAATGATGGTCAAGAAGATCCTTTGGATCCTACAAAGATCATGGGCACCGAAAGTCACGACAATTCAAGAAGAGAAGAATTTAAAAGAAATGCCGGTTGAAGAGCTCATCGGATCCCTCATGACCTACGAGATCACCATGAGGAGGCAAGCTGAAAAGGAAGGCAATCTCATCAAAACTCCAAAGAACATCGCCTTCAAAGTTCAAAAAGAAGAAATCTCCTCCTCCTCATCTTCTTCCTCTTCAAGCGGCGATTCAGAAATCGAGAACCTTGCCCACAAGATGCACAAATTCATGAAGAAGAACAAAAAGAAGAAATCTCGCAAGGCTCGAAAGAAAGAACTCGACGAAAAATCCGAGCCCGAGGTAATATGCTATGGGTGCGGCAAGAAAGGCCATTATAAGCCCGATTTCCCACTCCACAAGACAAGGGCCAAGCAAAAGGAAAAGAAAAAGGCATTCAAGGCCACTTGGAGTGATAGCTCCTCATCCTCCTCCTCCTCAAAAGACAACGGTAAAAAATGTCTAATGGCATTTAATGAGGTAACCTCTTCTGACTCCTCTTCCTCTTGTTCTTACAATTCCTTCAAACATTTATCTTACGAGGATCTCCAACATGCGAGAGATCAATTGGAGGAAGGTTTTCACGAACATTCTTCCAAATTTATTTCTATAAAAAAGAAATTCAAAATTTTTTCTTCCGAAAAGGATCAACTTCTCAAAGAGAAGGAAGACTTGTCCCTCAAGATCCAAAACCTTCTCGATGTTGATTCTATGGAATCAACAATCAAGGATTTAAGGAAATCCCTAGCTAACTTCACCGAAGGTGAACATAACCTTTCAAAGATCCTTGGTTACCAATGTATATCTAGAACCACCCAAGGGCTTGGCTATTACAAGCAAGATTCCTCTTCCCATGCTTCTACTATTTTTGTAAGGGGGAGCTCCCAATATAAATTTTGCAACTATTGCAAAAAGATCGGGCACATAATTTATGAGTGCGATTGCAAAAATGCCCGGTATGGAAGGCCCAAAACTATTTCCTTTAACAATGAATTTCATAGGATAAGACCCGCCACAAGACAAGTTTGGATTGAAAAATCCCTTTTAGCAAGTCTCTTCGGACCAAAATTTGTCTCGGTTCTAAAATCCTCTCCCCGGTGATTTGATTTATGGGGAGTTAGGATCGTTTAAGCCTTTTTGCGTTTTTCTTTCAAACCTTTCAATTCAAAACTTTCAATTCAAAACTTTCAATTTAAAACATTCAATTCAAATTTCAAAAATTTCAATTGGTTTAAAATCTCTATCTTGTTTTTCAATCCTTTCCTTCAATCAAATTTTATGCCCCGTGCTATTTTGATAATCACAAAGGGGGAGATTTCCTTGGTTGATTGGGGGAGAAATATTTCTCTCATACTTTGCTTTACTTTTCAATTTATCCTTTAAAGCATGCCTTTCATTTCAGTCTTTTACATTTCTTGTTTTGGTGATTGTGATCATCAAAATAGGGGGAGATTGTTGTACCCCTCACTCTTGGATTTTAATGATCACAATCACTCTTATTTTGTTCTAACTTGTTTTCAAGTGTTTTTGTTGATAGGCAAAAGGTTTCCAAGGAGTTGGGCCAAGAAGGACTGAATGTAGACTCTCTGTGTCTACCGGCCAACCGGTGGATTCCCACCGGCCAGCCGGTGGTCTGGCAGTAGCAATGGTTTCTGTCCAGAGCCACCGGTCAGCCGGTGTGAGCTCCCCGGCCAGCCGGTGGAACCTGGGCAGAGAGCTTGCTCTCTGTCTGCGCACCGGCCAGCCGGTGGCTCAGGACCGGTCAGCTAGTGGACCACCGGCCAGCTGGTGAGACACCACCGGTCAGCCGGTGTGCCCAGTCAAACTAGCCGTTGGGCTTTGACCAGACTTGTACTTTTGACTCCCAACGGCTCCGAAGGCCTCTCCAACGGCTCCGAAGGCCTCTCCAACGGCTCCGAAGACCCCCAAAGGCCATTTAAGTGTTCCTCTCCTATAAATAGAGGACTAGGAAGCCCCGGAAAATTATAGTAGCCCACGGGAACATTTTTCGATCATTTGGCGAACCTCCGGCGCATTCCTTCAAGGATCCCCACCTGCTCCAACTCACTTCCACATCCAAGGAGCACCACCATAGAAGCTTGGGAGCGCTCTTCATCATCACTAATCAATCCATTGGCGCCCAAGACTTCTCCTCTTTACGGTTTTTATTATTTTTTCATTTTGAGCTTTATTTTGAGTTTGTGCATACAAACCCTTCTTTCTCTCATCCTTCTTTTGTTTGGGTTTTCACACCACCTTCAAGGTGTGAAGAGGTTAGTCAAGCCTTCCCTGTAAAAGGATTGAGTCATAGGTGAGCTAGCCTTTACCTGTAAGAAGGCTAGTGGGTTTCTTGCTACAACCAATAAAAAGCAAGCTGTAATAGGTTTCTAGGCTGCCTTAAAGTCTAGTGGGTTTCTTGCTACAACCATTAAAAAGCAAGCTGTCGTATAAATCTCTCAACGGTTGAGTTGGGAGCGGAGACGTAGGCTTGGGATTTAGGCCGAACTCTGTTATCAATTTTGTGTCTTGCCTCTTTTATTTCCGCTGCGCTTTAACTTTTTCTTAAATTGTTAAACTTTTTTAAAAGGCAATTCACCCCCCCCCTCTTTCCATCACTTTCCATTCCAACAAGTATAACATCCAAAGACATTACAATGTTTTAATTTTAGAATAAATATAATTTTGGTGCTTGATTACTTTATAAAAACATCAAGTTAATGTTATTATATAAATAACACTGAGATTATCTTGTGGCACCAGAAACACTATATTTTATTATGATACATGCAATTTTGAGTTCCTTCAAAATCTTTCATGACATGTAACACCATGTTTTACCAAAGTTCAATATAATTATACTATTATTATTTAATTTAATAGTTTTCAACTAAACATTTTAATGTATTATATGAAAAGGATTAACTAAATTTGTAAAATATTTTTAAAATATGTTAATATAATTCAGGGATATCAATTAATAAGATATGAAAATAATACACAATTAGACATAAAGAAATTTTTTTTATAAAAAAAATCTTAATGTCCACTACGTAATTTTTTCATAATACATTAATGTAATTAATCTCAGTGATTGGTCTTAGTGAGAGTTATATATTATATATTCAATAAAATGTTTTTTTATAGTCAGAGACTATATTTTTTTAGTCACAAGATAAGAAAAAAAATCAAATTTTATGCATAAGAAGTTATATTTTTATAATGATTGTTTTTACACTATTTAAAGGCATAGATAATTGATTTTTTTGGTAATTTAAATATATTTAAATGATAAATTAAACATAATTTATGAATTAATAATTTAAAAATTAACTTATGTTGAATTTTTTGTATTTTTATGTGATGTTTAATTTTTTGATGAATAATGAAAAATATAGAATTTTAACTAAAAATTGAATTTCCATATAATAATTTATAGTGTTAAATTATATTTTTAATAGGTTTTAAGTATTATTATATAAAATATAAAACTATTAGTATAATTTATTTAATATTAATCAATTTTACATTTAATTTAGATATAAACTAATAGAGAACTTTTGAGCATTTTCACATTAAAATCCTCCGTTCATATCCCGTCAATTAAATTAATTTTAAATCAATTTCCTTCATATTAGTTTATTGTATATTTCAAAATTGTATTAAATATGTGTAATCAAATTTTTTAATAATATATAATAATTTAATCTTATTTTTTGACCAAAATGATTAGTGAATGATGTTAAACTTAATTATATAAATTTTGGTAAAAACAAGATTACTCGCTGGTTAAACGTAGAGTATAGGGTGGAAAAATGACCTTAAGAATTCCCAAAATAAATTTTATAGATATATATAAATCTTAAATAATAATTTACACACTTTTATGTGTTATTGAAGCCTCTTGTAATGTTAAAACATGGGTGGAATTTCCTCTTTTAAACATTGACAACAATACAACTTATCCACTATAAAATGGCACATCCCCACCAACTTATTTACACCTCTAAGACCATTTGTATTATCTAATAACTTCCAAAATAACCTCCCAGAATCCATAATATAATTATAGAAGCCTAATTGTTTTTGGAAATACAATTAAGGTTGTCTTTTATTATAAACCAAAAATATGTTTCCTGAAAAATAGGCATTGTTCATCAACGTTACCTTTTGTTTCTTTTCATTATCCACCAATTCAATTAATATTATATTTTGATAATATAATAATCTAATTAAATTAAATATATTAAAAATGTTTTATTTATCTTTTATTAACTACAACCACACTCACTTCCACCAAATGGGATAAACAATTATCGTCTTTTTGTATGGAGAACTACCGCCTCACAAACTAATGTCATTGGTTCTTCCATTACCACCTTCCCTTATTGGGAATAGTGATTAATATATTGTTTATATATAAAATATAGAATATTTATAATTTATTAATTATCTTTGAGTCATTTCATAACACATACCTTTCTGATTTCCATATTATGGGAATAAGATAAAATTTTGTTTAGATGTGTGGACCACCTCCTTCTTAAAGAAATGTGATTCATTCACAATATACATGGAATGTATAAATGATAATTCTAATAAAAATATGTTATATATAGGTTACTAATATTATAATTTAATAATAATATACATATATTCTATTTATTTTTAATTCTTTAAATATGATATGAAAATGAAATTTTATATATTCATACTTACGACCTACCATCTCTATGAAAGGTAAATTTCATTTATGTCTCAAAATTTCATGGATTGTTATAAAAATATACATAACTAATATATATTATATTTTAAAAAATTATTTAATTTCTTTTTATGATTAAATCATAATACATGTAAAAGGTAAAATTAAATAATAAGTCAGAATATTCTAGAAAAAGAAGGAAAATAACACACAAAACCATAGAAATAATAGAATATTATTATTGAATGTGTTATAATATGTTATAAAAATGACATATATGATTTTTTATATATCAATCGATCACAAACATTCTTCTCCAAGATGAAGGAAAGGATGGAAATATGTCCTTCCCTTTTTTATTCAAGATAAAAGATATATTATACCCCACGAGTCCCACCTTCAATAGACCCTAGTGTGGTGACTAGCACCAAGGGTATAGAATCTCACATAAATGGAATGCATTACCCTTTTTTATATAACAAGATTAGTATATAAGATGTAAAATCCTTCCAACACCAAGGAATAATGATATAAGTAAATACAAGAATCCATTCCCATATGTATGTTCTAAAAACAGATGCAAAGGAAAAGAAAAAATCAAGAGGGAAATACCAAAAAAAATCAGCAATGACAACTGCCCTGATGACCGAGCTAGTAAGGTCCGACACTTTCCTCAAAGTCCTCCTAGAAACCTAAAAATAGAATTATATATGTTGGGTGAGTATACATGTACACCCAATAGGGAATCCAGAAGCTCTTGTGCACAAGTGGGGAGACATTATAATGCGCTGTGAGAAATAGAGGTAACCAAATCACCTAGCAAAGAAAAATCTCCACCTGGCCTCACAAAGGTACATGCCCCAAACAATGAAATTTGGGTAAAATAATAGTAATTGAACATCGATATTTGGGTACCCTGCACCACTTTTCCACTAGTTATTTAGAACAACCTATACACCAGAAATCCCCCACAAATCCCACTACAGTCCCACTGCCACCCCCAACAACAACAATACGGGTCATCCCTACCGCACATTTATCATGTCCACAAAATCCTAGGCTACCAAAACCACACATAACCACTCATAGAAACCTGGCCCATAACAACCACCACCACAACTAAAGGTACCTGGGACGGAACAACTATTACCATGCTAGAAGAAACATGGGCCTCATCGTGAAGACACTTGGGAAACAAACCTACCCACACACTCCTGGGCTAACCTATGACAAAAAACCCTGCCCAAAGTGTTTTGGGCCATAATGAACCTTAGACCTTTACTACCAGCCTGAAGAGTCTCAGAAAACATAGGAGAGGACTAAAAAAGAGCTAGTAACACACCACTTATAAGAATATTGTGAAAACACCCTCCCCCATGAAATGGGGGTGTTTGAGAAGAAGTGCTCAACATGGGTGTGGTGCATATAAGAAACAAAACAACTAAATTTCATACATATAGATAATCAATAAATTATCCCAACCTAAGGATCTCAAAACTAATAACCATCCCACACACAACCACTCTTGTTTCTACACTTACATGAACAAATACACAACAACCACAACCAGAGAACAACCCATTTCTGGAAAACAGTTTCCCATTATACCCATTCTCATTATCATGTTCATGTGATTCCATTTAAATATTCATTAATACTATGAAACTAACAAGCATAACCATATTCCAAAACAATAACTAAAATGAAAACATCTAAGTAGGCGTTTAAGCATTCACCTTCGATTCTCTTGTAAAAAATAGCATTAAAATGGGATCATGTGACATCCCACAAAGTACTAGAACCAAGACAACCCCCAACCTAACAGGTCCAAAACATTTATCACCAGATCAAAATGACCTCATATTCCCAAACCAATGAACTCTAAATTAGAGGTTCTATTCCCATAAATTTCATCACACATAACATCAACCAGAACAACAACACATATTATCAATAAAGATCAATGGTGTTTTTTTAGATTTCTCCAAGACCATTAATTAAGTTCCTTATTCTCTTTGTTTAATTTGGGTGGTTAAACAGGTGGTCATACCCATTGGGAATATATTTAATCAACAAATTTTACAAGATTAATTAGTTTCCATGTTATATTCATTTAATCACTAGATTCTCCAAAAAAAAAGATTCATTATTGCAAAAGAAAGGCCTAGAAATGGCCACAATATTCAGTGGAAATGAGCCTATACCATTTACTACATTAAAAAAGGTAAAATAAAACAACATAATCATATCTCCCCCCTTCATTCATTAAAATTATGTTTATTGTCTTCGTTAAAGTTGGTTACATCTACGTCTTAAGGGAACATCATTATACCCACCCCGCATAATGCCCAGTAAATAGAGATGAAGGAAGAAATCTTACATGGATGATCAAGGATCAAAATTTTTCTCCTTGAATCAAAGACTAGAGTCATGATATAGGTCAACCCATGAATAATTGAATATAATAGCTCTCACGCAGACAATACTAGTCTCTAAAAGAGGGACTCAATGTGAATCAAGAGGGAACAAAAGATATCACATAAGAAGATCACGACAAGATAAAAACGTATAATCCTAGATGTACCAGATGTGATATCTAGAAGAGCATAAAAAGATGATTGTGGTATGATCACATGGCTAGGTGGTTGGACATGTTGGAATTAATTTAGATTTAATAATTCCATTTGAGAGACTGAGAGATACCATCCAACGACAGAGAGTTGATAAGTTACATTTAAACCGATAAAAACAAATAATAGGGGCATAACTAGAAATGTGGAAAAGGGTATAAAAATGATTAAAAGGACATGAGTTTTGGTATGTCATGGGTAAACCCACTTTTAGGGGATTTAATATATCCTTTACCATCCTTAAAAATCTCCTAAAACACTTTAAAAGTTGTATAAAAACATAAAAGAGACATTGAGGGAGGGAAACTAAAAAGGCACCCCAACACCCATTGGTGAAATAGTTTGGGTGAGACACCGATAGGTGACACCAAAACATCATCCTACCACCGACACTGATGCCCTCTTAACTCATAGATGGTGTCCAAGACACCCTGAAAACCATAATTTGATTATGTAATGGACGAGGAAGGTTTGTGCCATTACATTAGATAAATATAAAAAAATTATCTCCCTTGAGAATTCAAGAGTGAACCCGAAGAAATGTGGTCTCAACAACCATCTCCTAAGATACCTCTCCGGAGTAAACTACACAGTATTGAAAACTAGAGGAAAACCTCAACATCCAGGAACACATCCCTCCTATATCTCCTAAACAACTATAGAAAAACCAGGTTTCCACTCCGACACAAAAAGTCACACGTTGAGACTTATGGATTTGGGAGATCATTCCTACATGTCAATGTACTATCCCCTATGGTTGGCACTGACTTGTTTTCACGAGTTTAATCACTTCAATATTAATACATCTTGATTATGTATCTGGTTTTACCCTCCCATTGGTCAGTAATTTTCACTCACATTCAGAGATCAAGGGAAACAACTCATCTCAATGAAAACATGGTCAAGAATCCACTACAAACAAGGCACAAAAAAAACATAAGAGAAAAGATTAAAACATTTCTAGGTAATGGGAACACATCTGTCCCTCCCATTCCCATGTACTCTCCTTGAGGAAACCATGCCTACATAACACAAAAATCAAGGGAATGGTCCATCCACAAAGCACCTTCTCCTCATGATCCTCGATTCTCAAGAGCCACTCCACGAACGTCACATCGTCCTAGATATCCAACTCTACCCGGTCGAGGATATGGGAATCATCGTTTAGATACAGATGGCGTTGAGAGACATGAAAGATTTAGTGGATCCACTCTAACCACGGAGGGAATTTTAGTTAATATTCCACCCCTATGACTTGTCCCAACACCATTATAGGTCATATGAACTTGGGAGAAAGATTACTCCCACTGAAAAACCTCTGTTGTCCATGATGAGGGGAGACCATTAGGACCACATGGTCCCCAACCTTGAAATCCAAGGGTCTCCTCCTATGATCTACATACAAATTCTACCTACCTTGAGCAACCTTCATCCTTACATACACAAGATTATCATTCTTTCTCATGCTTTGAACCACCTTTGGGCCAAGAATACTTGCCTCCCCAACCTCTGTCGAGTAAACATGTGAACAAAATAGTATTCTATATAAGGATTAAAATGGTTCCATGATAATGGTAGAGTGATAGATATTGTTATAGGAAAACTCTACTACAATCATGTGTCGTACCCATGATCCCCTGAAGTCCAGAACACATGCTTGCATTATATCCTCCATCATCTGGATGGTCTTCTCTGTCTGCCCATCTGTTTGAGGGTGGAAAATATTTTTAAGGCATAGCTAGGTTCCAAAAGGACACTATAATAACTTCAAGAATTGTGATGTAAATCATGATTCCAGATCTGAAATAATGGTTCTGGGAACTCTATGTAGACTCACAACTTCACCCACATACTTCTGTTCTAAGGCTTTCTCTATGCTTGACTCCTTAACCTCTAAGATGTAAAGTGATTTTCTAAATATGCACACTAATACCCAGATGGAATCATAGTCTCACTCAACCCTGGGTTGTCCTATGATGAATTCCATTTTTACATCATCCCACTTCCACTCAGGAACGTTTAAGGGATTCAACAAACCGCTAGGAACACAGTGTTTAACATTTACCTACTAACACTTGATGCACTTTACCATAATCTCCGCCATATATCACTTCAATCCGAGCCACCAAAAAATACATATCAAGCCCTGTTACATCTTGAAGACTCTTAGATGTTCCTCTAGGGGTGATTTATGGAACTCACTGAGAACTTCCTCACACATTTCCACTGGGAAAAACAGATTCCCATGGAACAACGCCTGATTCTGATGATCCTATGACCATCCCTATGTGGAATCACCAAATATAACATGATCACGCCTCACTTCAGCCTCTGATTCTCCCTAATAAGACTCCTCCACCTGCTATACCAAGGAAGAATACATTGTCATCTGAAATAGATAGTCTCAACCATCCTCCACTCTCATTCCCAGACGCAAACCAGCCAACTCCTCCATCGTCATCTAAACATCAACGGACTCCCAAACAACATCCTTCTATTAATTCCTTCTCAAGGAATCAGCCACCACGTTCACCATTCCTATGGTGAAAGAGAGATCAAATCCGTAGTCCTGATTAAACTCCATCCACCTTCTTTTCCGCAATTTCAGGTATCACTGGGAGAATATGTACCTCAAGATTTTATGATCTTTGAAGACCAAGAGGAGTTCCCCGGTGAAGTAATTTTTCCACAAACTCAGTGAGAACACAACCTATGCATTCTCCAGGTCGTGGAAGTCATTTTTACGTCCATTTGGGCATAAAAGTCTAGTCCCATAAGAGATCACTCCCTGCTGATGCATCTACAAAAACCCTAATCCTAGTCCGTAAGCATCCCATAACACTTCAAAAATTACCCCTTCATATATTAACCTCAGCACTGAGGCACTAACTTGCTTCCCTTTCAGATAAATGAATGCCTCCTGGCACTACTCAATCCATAAAAAATCAATGTCTTTTCTGGTCAAGGCTTTCAAAGGTGTTGCAACTCGAGATAAGTGAAGTATGAACCTACAATAGTAACATAACAAACCAATGAAACTATGAACCGATTCCACATCCTTGGGTGCTACATAAAAAACATCTTTGACATTATATGGGTCCAATAGTATTCCCTACTAGGACACCACATGAGTAAATAAGTTCACTTATCATGTCTAGAATATGCACATGGATAACATCTCGTAGAGCTGGTGGTGTTGGAGGACCTCCAAATCTATCATTGGATACTTGGCATGATCCTCCTTTGATATTGAGTAGATCATGATGTTGTCGATGAACATGACCATGAACCAGTCCAGATATTCACAAAAAATAGTGTTCATGAGTCCCATGAACACAACCGATTCATTCATAACACCGAACGGAATGAACACGAACTCAAAGTGCCCTTGTATTTAAAAGCAGCCTTTAGGATGTCACCCTCCTTCTCCCTCAACAGATGATATCTAGACCATAGGTAAATTATAGAGAACCAGCATGCTACCTTTAATTTCTCAAATAGGTCACTGATCATCGGGAGGGGGTAATAGTTCTTGACCATCATAGGATTCCGTCTTCAGTAGTCTATGAACTACCTAAGAACATCATCTTCTTTATTTGAGAACATGACTGAAACACCGCACGATGATGCACTTGGTTAGATAAAAACCATATTTATCTAGTCATATACCTTAATATGAATCCACTTCCACTCATAAGGCTCTATCCAAGAGGGAGGCATAAAAAACAAACGGGCACCGGGTTATAAGTCCAACCCAAATTCAAAATCATGTCAAGGGGGTAGAGTCAAAACCTCATCAGTGAAGACATATAGAAACTCACTTAATATCCCCAAAACGTCCACCATCTCTGAGTCTATAGATTCCACAGACAACTATGCTAACAAATAAATAAGGGGATCTACATGCCGGCTAACCTATGAGAAACAATGCTGGCCAACTAAATCCACATGATGGCCACCCATATATGAGAACACGACCCTTCTCCAAAATAATCCGATAACAACATGTATAGAAAAAATCTAGTCAATTCCCAAGATGACATCTTATGGATAAATTTAAAGAATAAAGAGATCCCCACTAGACTGATGTGGCCCCAACATCAGTCCTCATCCATGAGAAACATCAAACAAGCTGGTCTGAACTCCAACTAGCATGCTCAACACCAGGAGAATGTAATGTATCTCTATGCCTAACCAAAGGCATGGGCTAAACTGGATGCAACAATGGAGTATGAAGATCCTAAATCAAAAAAGGAACATGCTAGAGTACTGAACATGTTGATCTCACCTCGAATGACTTTTGGTCCTGTTGGAACTACTGCCTCTACAGTGTGCAACTACCTGTGATGAAATCCTCTTCCCCACTGCTATTGGCTACTTCCCCGACCAAGCCCTGGTTTAGGTCCCTAATAGAGCCTCGATGTCGGCCTCCTCCATCACTATGTGACCTCAGTGAAGTGGGAGATCACTGCTCCTACTATTGAATGGCTTGGGTGGAAACTGATGCAGCTGTTATGGGTGCTGAACCTGCCCACCACCACCATACTACACTCAGATAGGGAACTGACTCTAAATATTCTCACACCTACAACATATAAATAACCTTGGTCCTAGGTCCATTCAAAAAGGGAAAGGACTGGGAGATTCTAACTGCAAATCCTAAGGCCTATTCTACATCGACGAAAACCTGGGAGGCCTAGATGCTGGAGGCCAACTGCTGATGTCCTTCCCTATTGATAAACTCAACTAGCTCCCCACTCACAGCGCACCTCCAAATGTGTGAATCCTCTCCACTACTTCTACCTTCTTATGAACCTCCAAGTATGTCTATAGAGTGAAGTGAGTAACAACATTCAAAAGAGATGGTCAGAGGGCCTCCTTTAAGTGTCCTTCCTTCAACTCTTCATCTAGGGAGAGGTCCGGAGCAAAGCAAATGAGATCATTGAACAGGATCCAAATTTCCCTCATTTTCATACTCCCTTGAAGGAGGTAGAGTATATCCAACCTCTTTTCATCCTTCATTGTGGAATAAAGGAATTCCTCTTGGAACTCCTTCTCAATTTCATTCCATGTAACCTCAGTTTTATTCTCCTACTCGATAAAGCATCATCTACTATCGCGACACTCCCCATAACTAACTCATGGCCAGAGGGAACCAGTACTAGGCCTGAGTCCGGATCAAGATGGAATCGATCACCTGCTCCTAAATCCAGATCTCCCTCTCCATATTCGAGAAGATTCCCTCATACATTGTGAGAGTCTGCCACTGGAAGGCACAAAGAGTTCTCTTCCACTAGTTGTTACCCTTCGCCCAATCAACCATCTGATGATCAACCAGATCAACCTGTTAGGCCTCGACTGCCCAAACTACACATGGACGGCATCCAAGAGCCATAACTGTATGGTAAACATGGAATGACTAAGCTCGAGTAGTAAGGAATTTACTTAGTGTATTCTTTATTATTTATTTTGATTTTTCCCAGGACACCCAAATAAAAACAGGAACACAAGTCATTATGATGAATGTAACTTTTCGAGTGTCTCTACCTTGTAGTCAGTTTAGCCTCACTTGGTTGTTTAGTAGGTTTAGAGTCCTTTTGTCAGATCACTGGGGGACCTAAAATCCCATGCCCTAGCCAGCCTTCCTTGACCAATTTTATGCACCATGATTTCCCAACATTTTTCTCTACAATCCCATGCAATCCTCACTGTGCCTAACCCCAAACTCTATCGTATCTCTCAACCATCACCTATGATATGATTCTGTCATGACCTGCCTTTTCTAAGATGATGGAAAGGACAAAATGATGCCATGCCCTTTCTTCTTCAAGGTGAAGTATAAATAATGACCCCAAAATCCTGCCTCCAATAGGCCCTGGAGTAGCGACTATAACTATGGGTATATAATCTCACATAAATTGAAGGAATTACTATTTTTAATAGAACAATATCAGGATATATGATCAAAATTACTAGAAACACCAAGGACTAATGATAAAAGTAAATCCAAGAATGCATTCCCATATACATGCTCAAAATAAAAGATACAAAATACCAGAAAAACTCTGGAGGGAAGTGGTGAAAGATAAAATGGCAGCAATGATAACTATCCTGACACAAGAGGAAGTATAGTCTAGCACAATCCATGAAGTACTCTTAGTAACCTGAATGCAGTTTTATATACATAGTGTGTGTATACCAGTATACTCAGTAAGGAAACCAAAATCTTTCAGGAATAAGTGTGGAGACATTGTAATTCCTCATGAGAAATATAGGTAACTGGAACACCTATAAAAAAATACTATCCACCCATCCTCACCAAGGAAATCTCCCCAAATAATGCATGTCAGGTAAATTAATAGTAATAGAACATAAATATTTGGGTACCCTGCGCCACTTTCCCACTAGTTATTTTGAAAATCATATACATCAGAAGTCCCCCACAAATCCCATAGCATTCCCACTACCGCCCCCAACAACATCCTTGTGGGACATCCCAAAAACACGTTTATCCCCCCCACTAACACTTGGGCTACCACAACCACACTTAACCAGGTCTGAAGACACCTACGCCACAACAACCACCACCACGGTTGAAGACATCAAGGACTGAACAATAACTTCCACAACCAAGGATAAATGGGAAACATCTCGAAGACACATGGAAAACAAACCTGCATGCATGCTCCTAGGCCAACCCACCACAACACACCTTGCCCGAACAGACATGGTCCATAATGAACCTCAGTCTGTCACAACCTGCTCGAAGAGTCTTGGGATACCTAGGAGAGGGAACCTAAAGGAGATAATAACAATCCACTCATAAGAATGTTGAAAAATACACCCTTCCCCATGAAATGGGGGTGTTTGGAATGAATTGATCAGCTTAGGTGGGGAGTGTATAAGAAAAAAAGAAATAAATTTTATAGATATAGAAAATTTGAAAATAATCCCATCCTAAGGGTATCGAAACCAACAACCATCCCACACACAACAACTCTTCCTTCTACCCTTACTTACACAAGTACACAACAACCACAACCAGAGCACAACCCATTTTTGGAAAATAGTTTCCAATTGTATCCATTCACGTTATCATGTTCAAGTGATTACATTTATATATTCATTAATACTGAGAAACTAACAAGAATATCCACAATCCAAAACAGAAAACTAAATGGAAAACAGCCCTGAAGGCTTTTAGAATTCACTCATGGTTCCCCTGTATATAATAATATCAAAATGGGATCTTATGAGATCCCTAAAAGTACTTGAACCAAAAAAATACCCAACTTTCTGGGTAAATAACATTTATCACCAGCTCTACACGACCTCAAATTCACAAACCAACAGACTCTCTATTAGAGGATACATAACCATCCACATCATCCCACAAAGCATCAACTAGAACAAACATGCATATTATCAGAACAAAGAATGGTAGTTTTTTCAGATTTAGCCAAAAAAATTCACTAAGTTCCTTCTTCTGTTTGGTTAACCTAGTTGATCACCCAATGGTTATTATCCATTAGGCATTCATTTAATCAACCACAATTATGTGATTAATTAGTTTCCATGTTACAGTCATTCAATTACATGAATATCCAAAAAAATAGAGCTACATTAGTGCGCAAGAATGCACCACCAATAACCACAATTTTCAGGGGACATGATCCCCTAAAATTCACAACATAAAATCAAAGGTAAAAGAACATCATAATCATATTTCCCTCCCCTTCATTCATTAGAACTCTATTTATTCTCTTCATTAAATTTTATTCAATATACATCATGAGGGAACATCATCATTCCTACCCCGCATGATGCATAGTAATGAGAGGCAAATGATGAACCCATACATGGAAGATCACAGATCGATGTTTTCATCCTTATGCCAAGGACTAGGGTCACGTGATAGGAAAATCCAAGAACAAACGAATAGGTGGGCTCTCAGGAAGGCACAACTCATCTCCAGAAGAGGTACTCCAAGTTCACCAAGAGGGAACAAAAGAGACTGAGGAAGAATATATCAGTGTGATAAAAGGCATCATCCTTGAGTTATGAGATTTGTAATATTGAAGTGATCGATAAGTGGATAGTGGTTTGATCATGCGGTTTGGTGGTTCCACACATTGGAAATAATTGAGATTTAATAATTTCCTTAGAGATGGTGAGATAGGCCATTGCATGATAGATAATTGATAGGTTGAATTTATTTTGAGAAAAATCCATAACAGAGGCGTAACTAAAAACACATAAAATGGTTGAAACTATTTAAAAGGCCATACATTTTGGAAATTCATGGGTCACCCCACTTTCAGGGGATTTAAAATATTCTTTTTCATCCATGTAATGATGACACCAAAAATATTCTTTTATAATATAAATAATAGAATCACCACTCAATTACAATGATGATCCCACAATTACATTTATTTAGAAATTCATTACTAAGTTATAACTAAAAACAGAATAAAAAATAAAAAAATTATAGATTTATAAATTATTTAACACATAAAAAATATAATTATTTTCAATTTATTTCAAAAATAATTCCCTACAAAATATTATGTTTAATCACAATATCACTATTCACACATCATGTTAGGAATAACATAATAAATAACCATAGTAAATAAATGCAATGAATAAGTGTTCGATATCCCTTTTGATTATGTAATACAAATTATATTTATAAAGGTTAATTGACTATTCTTCCCAAAATAAAACTAAATTGTGATCTATCCACACAAATAATATTAATAAATAAGATATAATCCAAATCACCTATAAAACACCAAAATTTTATAATATATTTTTCATTATTAAATTTGTGGAGTTTGATAGATTATTTTTGACACAAAATAAATAATAATGAAATTATTCCATGTTAAAATATATAATTGAAGACAAAATTTTAGAGTTTAATGAATTTTATTAGTTTAAATATTTTCTTAAAAGGGTCATCTTCACAAAAATATGGTTAATTCTTGAGAAACTATTTTTGAAAAATTTGATAATGCATTATTTTAAAATTTTAAAATTTTGGGGAATGATATAAAAATATTTATTTATAAACATATATAATAATTAATAAAATAATTATTATTCATGCTACTTTTATGTAATATTAATAAATACTTGTAAAATAATTTTTGGTCAGATTTAAATACTACGTTCACATATATTATATATATATATTTATAATTAAATGTTAATTTCTTTAATTCCAAGTATCAAAAATATTAAAAAAATTAATATAAATTTAAAATAATTATTAATTTTACATACATTGATTTTGAATTTGTGTTAAATAAAGATAAAATCATTTGAATTTAAAATGGGATTCTTTTAAAAATTATTGTTTTTGTGCCCATATATATTCATCATAATAAACTAAATTAATCAGTATTAAATGTTAAATTTTAAATAATTTTTTAGTCAAAATATTAAATAAATTAATTTAAAATCTACCAAATTATTATTATGAATAAATTTATGACAATAAAGTGATCATTATGCTTAAAATACAATTTTTATTAGTATAGATTTTATCAGTTTTGTGATAGGATATTTGAATTAATTTTATCTAACTCAATGAGAATCTTATCTATTTATTTATTTATTTCATATTTTAAATTAAATATTATATATTATTCAATAGAGTCACTAAAAGTTTTTCCCATAATAAATAGTTACAAAAATAAAAATCTTATCACTTTATTAAATATTATATTGGCATTAAAGGGATTAAACTAAAAGATAAGGATTATAATATAACACATTTTTATCATTATCTATTTCATTGAAGGTATATACACCTACCATCAACATATTATACATGTTGGGTTAAATTAGAGTTACTAATTATGAGATATTTAATTATTATATTTAAATTATCTTAACATTTACAAGGATGGTACTACCCTCACTTATATAATTTTACCTCCTCTTATCAATAATTCACAAAAATTGTGAAATATATATATATCAAAAAATACCTACCCAATTAATATACCAATAATTAAAAATGAATAATTAAGGCTAAAATAAATCTAAAATACCTTTAAATGAATTATTATAGAGGAAGGGAAATCATGATACTCAACAAAGAGGTATTTATCCTTACTTATCTTATACATGTTTATTTACTCTTCCATGAAATCCTAATTTTCTATAACAATCATAATATAATAAAATCAATATAATTAATCTATTTTTTTTGGTTAATGTAAAAAAATTTATATTAGCACTTCATCTATTAGAATTCATAATATTATCTCATGTGTTTGTTTGGACTACCACTTCCATTAAGTGATATTTTTAATATTCCATTACCATCACTCAATGATGGTTCTATATATGAACTTATTGAATATATACTGTGATTATTAAATTAATATGAATATATAAATATAAATATTATCTCTCTTATTATCTACCTATATATTGGATCCTGATAATGTCACTCATGTGTACTTATGGACTACGACCTCTAAGACACAATTTCATTTGTTTTTCCTTTTTCCATTATATAAAATGTCATGTAATTAATTTTTAATCAATGAAATACATGGGTTATTATATCATTTTATATAATTTATAAATATTATATTTATAAAATTATTATTATTGTTTATATGATGAATCAACGAAATAGGTTATATTATAGGAATCTCTAAATTGGAACATGTGATGGAAACCAAATATCTGACAACTGAAAGTTTAATTTTAATGTATTATTGATACTAAATGGATAATTGGAAAAAATATGCATATGATATGATATATTATAAGTTTTACTATTATTATTAAATACAATTATCATAAATTTTAATTTATTGTGTATGTATTTTTAGAAAACAAGATTCATGTCAGAGTGTGAGGAAAGGGTTTATGTTGGAATACAATTTTTATTTAAGATTATTCAAGTTTAAATTTCAATTAATAAATTTATATGTTCTATATTTTTTAAATCCAAGAAATTTTATTCAAATATGGTTATTTATGTATTTTTTATTTTTTAATATAACATTCATCTCTTTTGTTATAAAGTACACAGAAAGAATAATTTACAGAAAAACTAACCTTATTGGTCTCATCTGGTCCGAAATAATATTCTTTCAAGACATTGTAATAAAATTTGTTTTATAAATGTTCTTAAATAATATTACAAAATTGATAAAGTTTTTTTTATAAATCGATTAATTTATATTATAAATTATTTTATGTAATATTTTCAGATGTATTCTATACGATTTGATATTTTAATTCTTTACGAATAAGTAAAAATAATTATTATAAAAAAATATATGAAATTATTGGATTTTACCACCACCATATCAGTTTTCA
This sequence comes from Viscum album, assembly GCA_963277665.1. Classification (NCBI taxonomy): domain Eukaryota; kingdom Viridiplantae; phylum Streptophyta; class Magnoliopsida; order Santalales; family Viscaceae; genus Viscum; species Viscum album. Next base: position 1,217,526,227 of record OY728131.1, on the reverse strand, counting down.
TGATTTAATATATGATAAATGTTTCTATGTTTATAGATATTAAATACTATTCCAACATTTCAAGGAATATTTAGTGTCTAAAAGTCAAAAAATGATGTTTTCTATTATATATGATAAATATTTTGAAGAATTTAATTAATGTATTTTCTATCTATGTCAACATCATTTAGGGATTTTGTTTTTCAATATAGATATCTTTTTATGATACAATCCAATTTTTCTTCTTTTGATGATTTATAATGATGATCCTTTTCAGATATTCTTTGTGAAACTTATTTATTTCCCATAAGTAAATTAAGATATGTTGAAATGATGAATGTTTTTTGATCAAATGGATCAGTTATGTGTGGTTTCAATTCCATAATTAGTGAGAATAGAATTATATATCCAATCAATTAATTTTTTGATTTTTTATATCTAATAAGATTATATATAATTAAATTGAAAGTGATATTAATCCACTGTGGGACTTTATATGTTATGTTTAGGTGAATGAGGAGTGACTTGAATCCAATATATGAATCAGCCAACTATGATATCATGAAATGTGACCATTGAGTAATTAAATTGGTTTTATTATTATGTCAATTCCTTAAAATTATGTCTTTTTATGTTTGATACTCACTCTTTTATTATGATTTATTATTGGGGATTCTACACGTTGATAATTATTTTCTTGTATTATGACAAATAATTATTCCAAAACTCATGTTTTTTTACTGTGAATTTTTTTGTATCATCTTTATCATATTATCAAATAATATAATGTTTATTATATGATCCTATAATCATTTATATATACCTCACATTTTTTACCCTTACTAAGAATCTAAGATCACCATTTCATATGTTTCAATTTCTTTAGGTTATGAATAATAGTTTTATGTATGAAATTTATAATAAGGGTAAAATATGAGAAGAATATTTTCCCTAGATTCAAAGATAATTCTGGAAATTTGTTAATTATGTATTTGGTATTCATATATAATGAAATAACATGGTTCCTAGGAATTTATTTTTTCTATATGTATTTAGAATACAAAAAATGATTTAATATTGATGTAAGTAATTATTGGGTAATTATAATTGGTATCAATGTGTGGTTTAGTTATTTTTTATATCATTAATGAGAGGATAAAACCTATTAAAACAAATATTATTTTAATGTAATGTTGGATAAACATAAACAGTAATAGATTTATTGGAAAGTACAATAAATTAATACATATTTATAAATATTTTTAGGATTATATCATTTGTAACAAAAAATTATGTTCATTTATTCACATATTATGATTATTATTTTTTCAATGATTGAAACTATGAGAGTCTATATTAACATATATTGTGATGACCAATTGAATGATATTACTCATAAAGAAGTTAAATTGATAAGGGGTGTGAAATAATTATAATATAAGAAATAAGTAACTTATTTTTCACATCACTAATATAATTTGAACAATATATCTTATAATAATAACAAATATATTATGAAACATTTTCTTCTAGTGTCTCTAATGACTAATTAAATTATAAAAAAATTATAATCATTTGAACTATTCCCCACAATCAATCTATTTTAGAAAAAATTTAAAGCTCCCTAATATTATATATATATATATATATATATATTCATAACCAAAAAATGATAATTATAAGAAAGGTGTAATCCAATATTCTCATTAAACAATGAAATTTCATCATGGTAAATATTATTCACATATAAAAAATATGATTTGGGGATAATTTTATCAATTGTAGGATCATGGGACTATGAAAACCTAGAGTTTAGATACATTGAACATTTTTATGTGTTTTTTATTTTTATAGTTCTTGATTTGAGTTTAAGGTGTTTTATGGATGTTTTGGAATGTTTTTGAGGTGTTTCTGTAGGCCCACATTTAGTGAACAGTTAGAAAAAACCATGCCCCACTTAGAGGAAACCATGAATCCTATTTTTAGAGATACTAGGTGGGTACATAGTTTCGTTAAATAGTAATAGTAAATAGGGGAAACCATGAAGTGAAAAACTAAGGGAAAATTATTGTCAATTCATGGTTAATAAAACCCTACGATATCACCGTAAAGGGTGTGCTAATAATATAGTGTCACCACATAGTTGGAACACATTTTTACAATTAGTGCGGCCCAAAACACATGGCTACATGTATTTTATAGTAATAGGTTTAGGGTTGATGCATGATTCAATGAACTATGTGGCCAAATCATGCAATGAACATTTAATTCCCATACCTTTTTGGTTTAATGAAGATTTAGACACTGAAGCCCTCGTTTTTTTCTATAAATTTTGGGTCATGAATTTCTTATCATACTAGGCTATATAGGTAATATTTGTTTTATATGAGGATACATATTTTAATCAATGTTTGTTGGAGACCAGGATTAATTGATTTCATTTTTGTCTCTCTCCTTAGATCATATTATTTTTTCTCACCTCAATTATTTGGTTTAGTCCTCCATGGATAAATTTATACATTATTCTTAAGATCATAATGATATTTTTTTTGGATTTATTGAGGGAATGAATATCCAAGGATGAATATAGAGAATATTACTATCATTTTTCATCTTCATCATATGTTGATAGGTAAGTATATTCTCTCCCATATCCACTGTTATATATCATTATGGAATAGTTTTAAAGAAGTTTTTCTAAAACACATGGTTCATTTTTAAGGGAAATGTTTTTTCATTAATACAAGGAAATTAGAAAAATATTTGGAATCCTTTTGGAAGACCAATTTTCAAAAAAATTGAAATTCTTTATTTTTGAAAATATGTATTAGTTATATTAGAAGAAGTGTGTTTTATGGGATATTTCCATGATATAATGAGTAATATTTATTTGTTATTTAATGTAATTTTTAATAGATTGTTTGAATTAGTTCATTACATGGTCATGCCATTGGATAAAGGCCATGTTCTATTGGGTCACCTTGACATTGGTCACCTTGTAACAACTTGGTGGATCGATGTGAGACTGCTCATGAGTATAGAACTATCAAATGGAATTAATGTGTGTCTATTTCTTCTTGTAATTTTTTAATGATATTTAAAATGATGAGAGATTATTTAGAGTATCTATTTTTTATTTCTAGGAAAATGGATCATGGTTCTAATTTAAACTATTTTCACTTATTCTAAATAGTTTTATATAAAATGTTCTATCATGTTCTTTTCCTACTGGCATGAGATGGGTAATATTTAGAGAATTCTTAAAAATATTATACTAACCAACTAATTATAATATTTTGTTCAATTATTGATCATATCTTTCAAAAAAATAAAATAAAAAAAGGTATCATACTTCCCTAGAGTTTCAATGTGTTATAATGAGTAGGGAAATTGTAAATTGATCTTAGATAACATTTTATATTTATATATGTGGTTACCACATGGGTACATTTGGGTCATGTTTTTTATTTATTCCTTTTCAAATTCTCCATTTATATCTATTTTTACACTAATTTTATCATTTTAATGGATTTATATAGGGTTGTATAATTTCTACTCAATTATCATATAAGAGGATTGCCTATTTATTATTCATTATTGGAATGTCTGATTATATTTAGATATAAAATAATCCCTAAATTTTTTATATTCCCTTGAAATATATTACCAGCCTTTAGACTTCTAGGGATGTCCCCTATGTCTTATATCATCTCGGCAACATCTCAAGAAAATGTGTTTGGTAGGATTTTTATCAATGATATCTTCCATATTTGGCATATCAATCATGTTGGGATAGTAACAAAGAGATAGTAATATATAATCATCAAATTTATATTTTAAAGGACACATATAACTTCTTATGCTAAACTACATGTTACCATACAATTAAGATACAATTTATTTTGAGAATAAATGGTTTATTGTCATCTCGTCATCAAGGTATTAATAGATGAATATTTTATATCATTCACTAGTACTAAGACACAACATTAATATTTAGTTGATCATATTTTGTTCAAGTATTTATGAAAATTGATTAAATTTCCTACAATATTTGGATTTTGGATGTAATTTTTATTGTATTTTTTGATACAAAATTTTTTAATCCCAAATCCTTAATATTCTAGTAAGTAAGACTCTAAAGTGTTTTTTTAATTTGTTATAGATAATGGAATAAAGTAATTATAAGAATGAATAACCTAATAAATCATAAGATTTCGTTTCACATGAATAAAAAGTGAACCAACAACATTTTCAATGAAAATTTTTGGATTCTCAATCTGTTGAAATGATAAAATAGAATGATGAGACTCAAAAAGTTGATCACTCCATGTTTTAAAAATATAATAAACCCATCATTCTGGGGGGATTTTATTATTAAAATATTGATTTGTGGATGATTAAGATGAATCAAATAATCTATTTCAATTTTACATCATTTGAGATGAATTTCATTTTGAAAACATACATTATTGAGGGATTGAAATTGAAATTGTTGGATTTATCTATTCGAGAAAAATTAGACCAATGCATAAAATTTAAAAAAATTGAAGAACTGTTTAAAAATATTATATACAAATACATATAGAACTACATGAAAAATTAATTTCATTAGATTTATGTCTTATAATATCTGGATGATAGAGTATGTCGTTATGTTAATGAACTCTTTTCTTATTGCAACTAATGTAGTGAAAATTATTTTATTGAGGTAACACATTTTTGAGTTGGGGTTAGGACGCGGAATTCATGCAATGATTGTTTCCATTTATTTTAAATACCATTTAGAGATTGTAAATATAGTGACTAGGTTAGAAATGAATATCTATAGAAATAAATTTGGTGGAAGTAGGTATATCCACATAATAATAAGTGGAAAATTCAAAGTTGGGAATAATTAAAGAGGGACACAAATTTCCACAGTGTTGTTATATCTCATAATCAAAACAAAAGATATGTCAAATACCCACTAGACCAAAAATTATGAATGAATACTTACAATAAAATCATTTGGATCATATTATGTTTTATTTTATGACACCACATAAGGAGTGTAAAAAATATGACTATATCAGTCATCTGTATAATTACATTCATAGTGATCCAAATCCTCATTCTAGGAATACATATCACGTCTCACATGTATATCATTATTCAACTGAGATATATCTCTAGATTAAATCTCATCCATATAATATGGGGACCCATGATTCATCTATAAAAAATGACACCACATGTTAAGAATTCTCATTAGGACAACAAAAACAAAAATATAGTGTATATGGAATGAATGTTTTTATACCTTTTTATCTCATAAATGAATGAATAGTGTATATAGAATTAATTTATTATAAAATTTATAGGAACCATAATTCTATTTTAGTAGTGTTCATTGAATATATTCTTGTATATTCTCAAACTAAGGTTGATTAATATAAACATAAGACTATATATTTTGGTATCTTATGGGAGCATTTTTATTATACTATGATTTTAAAATTTGATTTCATGATACATAAGGTCTGGTTCCTTCTTCATTTAATATTATTAACTGTAGTTTTAGTGGATAATGAATGATAGATGATTTTATCTATTTGATATCACCAGAAAATCTTTTTGAGATACATAATATTTGATTCTTAAGATGATATTAAAAATGTTTTAAGTGATTATTCATGAAATATTACATAATTTTAGGCTTTGAATAAAAGTGCACAATTACAATGGAGAAACTAAAATTTGAAATCATTACATGATATTAAGACTCACCTTCATTAAAACACATCTTGATATTTACTTGAATAAGATCGAGTTATGTGGTGTTTTTCAATGCTTCGGGATGTGGGTTTGGATGTGTTATCATGAATGGAAAAAATTTCACTAATTACGGTTCATGGAAGTTATATGTATATTATCAGAACTACTATAGGAATGATTTGGGATTAACATTTTTTTTCCATTCAGTGGATACATGTCATCATTTTCATTATTTTGGGAAATTTTGTATCACCCAGATTTTTCATATATTCATTTTTTTCAATAAATTTTATTTCATTTATATCGAGAATTTCATGTAGAACCATGTTAATAAATTATTATAGATAAACCCATGTTAATATTTTTCTACATGTAACACATCAGTTCCTTGAGTTCTACATTACACTAAGTATTAATAAAATCACCATATATTATAAATATTATTTTAAAACAGACACTATAACATATCATAAAAATATAATAATAAGAATAGTAATAACTAATTGTAAATTACAATGTATAATTTTATTATATAAAGAGATCATACTCATTAAATAAGCACATAATTTTTTTGAAATGCCTTCGTATGTTTCAAAAAAATCTCAAAAAAGGTTTTTGTTCACAATAGTAATTTTAATTTTGAAATTGTTAGAAAATAGATTTCTTAAAATAAAATTCATTTTTTAAATAATTGTTTCAATATTATCATATGCTTCATTTTAGGTACTTTTAAGAAAAAATGTTTTTGATGAAATGGGAAAAATTATAAATTTAATTGAAATCATTCTTTATATTGAAATTATTTATAAACATATATGATATAATAACATGGGTTTAAATAATAATTATTTTAATTATAAAACCACTAATCAAATATACGTAATTTTACTCAATTTTATAATGAAATTTGATGTAGAAACTTTGTAAACTTTTAAAAAATAGTTATTTAAAACAATATGTTGTTATTGAGTCCACATGAATAATTTAAAATTAATTTTTCCAATTCACTGAATGAAAATTTAAAAAATACATAAAATTATCGGAATTAGAAAAAATTCCATTATTTAGAAGGGTAAAAAAAATATAATACCAAAATTAAGAGTAAAAATAGAATACATTATTTACCATGGTTAATGTAAAACTGGGTTTACAAGGTGGTTAATCTAAAAAGCTAAATGTTGTAATGATACATAGAGTTATATAAAATAATTTTTTTGGAAATATTTTTACCTTATTATTATATTTTTATCATTTTATCTATTTTGGACACTTTTATTAGGTGAAAAACATTGGTATATATTTTTTTGTAAAAAATAATAGGTTTGGTAATCACCACACATATAAAGGACACCCTTCCTCCTTTACACATCACACAAGAAAACAATATTTTATTAGACAAGGCCTTAAAAATCACTTCACAAATTCTGTAATATCTTCCTTGAATATTCCATATTTATGTAAATCCCATCTATTGAGGTTTTTTAAATTTAAGGTTGATACCCAAAGAAGAGGTAACATTCCAAAATAAGTTTTTTTGTTTAATTTTATCCTCAACCTCAGTAAATTATTCTTATATAGTGATTATATAATATATAAATGGTATAAATTACAATGATATGTTTTTATTTGTTAGTAATGACCAAAAAAATATACACTTCTATCAAATGGGTTGAAAAATTAGCATTGTTGTGTATTGTTGACTACCACCCCATGAACTTATATCATTTGTTTCACTATTACAAAATCTCATTGTTGAAAATAATTTTTTACTTATTATTAATACAATATATATTATTGTATTATTATGACTTTGTAATTATTATATTATTAATAATTTTAATTATTATATTAAACCAACCTTCATACTCCCTTTTTTTCAAATATTATAACGTTACTTGTCTGTATGACAGGCTACCGCCTCACGAAGCAATGCTATTCATTCATGATTTCCATCGAAAGTATTAAGATTTTTTTTTAATAATAATATGTGATAAAATGAATTAAATATTTTTTTATGATAATATCTATCATTTAATTTCATTTCATTCAATTCTATATGAAAATGGAAACAATGTTTATACATACATAAAACATATCATCTTTATAAATGTTTAATTTCACATTATATGAAAACATTTTATAAATTACTATAAATACATTTATAATGAATATATATGATATAAATATAATGTTAATAATTATATTAATGATAATATATTATTAAAATAATATGAAAAAAATAAATCTAAAAACATACATGGAAAACAATATAGTTATTTCCCAAAAATGACCTTTAAAATGAAATTTTTATTAAACATGTATTAAAATGTCATAAGAAAATTATATGTGGTATGATATATATAAATATTTTTCTATCATATAAAAATAATAGGCTTCTATTTATTATAAATATGGTTTGAATGAATACAACTGAAGTCAACACTTAAGGTAAAGGATTTGTTATCACACTTTTATTTCCATGAGAGATATGAAAATTCACCAATAATTTCATTAATGTGGTTTATATAATACCCATTTGACATTATAGATGATATATAAAGTTGTTTTAATTTAATATAAAGTTAAATTTATTTTATTCTTTACTTTAGATTATGATTCAAAATTTACTATAACGATAAGAGGTTTTTTTCTCACATTTCATTTTTGAGATGTACATTATTTTATTCACTATTATTTCTTCATGAGGTGTATATAAATCTAATTTGAAATATAATATCATTAATTTATTTATCCTTATAATATTATTTGTTCAGTTTTAGATTATTATTTCATAGGGATTTTGATTCTGAGTTACTAAAGTCATGATGATTTTTTATTACAATGTCATCATTTATCGACAATGTCTTTTATTTCATTTCCAATGATAAAATATTATTAAACATATGTCATGAAATTCAACAATATCAACCATATTTATTAATACAGGATATTTTTAACTAGGAGAATAATTTTCCCATTTTTATAAAGAAAATAATTAGATTTTTTTTAAATAAAATCTATAATTACTTATCTATTTTGTTCTGAAATCCCATTTTCTTCCAAAAACCATTTTATCTAATTTTTTTTACAAAAATTGTTTAAATATTCAACTATTACATATAATTTTTTTTACCCAATACATTATATCAATTTTGGAATAATACAATTGTATATGTATCTATAACATAGTTACCTTGTTGTAAAAACGCTTAAAATAGATCATTGATATAGACTCTATCGTTATCCAGTGAATGATAATAAGTCTTACTACAATCTATTTTGAAACACTGGGGATATAAGAATTAGTAATTAATTTACTCATTAATAACCTTCATGAAGGGTTTAAATATAATATTATTATGAATAACTAATGATAAACCTAAGGTTTTATTGATTATGAGAGATTGTGTCATGATTTGGACATCCTTCATGTAATTTTTCATGATTATGTGGATCCCTACTATAATTATTCATTCAGTTTTTTTTTATTTTTGTCAATATATGGAACCCAAAAGAACCATGAAAATGTTTAGAGCGACAGAAAATAAAATTATTTTGCTATAGAAAATCATAATTTTAGGTATTCTTGAATGATAAATATAATTGTTATAATTTCAAAAAAAAATCATGCAATAAGTCATGCTAGACACCCAAAATAACTCTAGAGGGAACTCCATAGTATTGAATTATTCATGGGGAAACCCACCCTATTATAGTGGATTTGTTTAATAGTTAGTTTTCAAACAACGGGTTAGTATGATTGAATAAATATTTTTCATTCTCTAGTGTTCAGAAAATGAAAATGAAATTCTCACAGTCTACCATTTGGAAGGTAAATTGGAGAAATTGTTACATCATAAAAAGAATATGAGGCAGTTGGATGAAGTTGACATCACGGAAAATGGAACATTGTAGAAATTATATTTCAATAATTAATATTTTTTATTCACTATATTAGGATGGATAAGTAGTTCCATGAGATTAAGAAAAATGATGACGAATCTTTTGTTACCAATGAGAGAAATTTTACAAAACATAAAATACACGCTCTTTGTTTTTTCTTATAACCTTATAATAAGGTTGAAAATTTCACCAGTGTCTTATAACCAAGTCCATGAAGGGAAATATGTAGGAGAGTTTAGTATATATGGATATATTTTTATGTCTCATATCAAGATGAAAATGGAGGATGAAGTTATATATCAGCCTCATGGTTTTGATTAGATAAGGAAGAATAATTTTAATAGTAAAACTAAATACCACAGATGGAATAAGATGAGATTTATGTTATTATCAATGGGTGGGAATAATATTGAATAATTCGTTTTGGGTATTACTAAATGTATTATGTGTATAAGGAAATTTAATCAACTAATTGGTTAACTATGGGATGGGATAAAGTATCCTAACTATATTAATAGAATGAAAGTTATACACAACAAATAACCCACACTCTAGTGTTTGGAATTCAATGAGTATGGGAACTATACTAAAAGTTAACAAATTTAAATGTTAATTATGATGATCGATGTCCACCAAATCATAAGCTAATGAATAAGGGGAAATATCTTTTGATCACTATTTTTAACAAGGGGTGTGATAACGATGTGATACAAGGACAAATTATTATCCACTGTATAATTGATTTTTTTTATTTTAATTAAGATATAATAATTATTTCATATTTGAATAATTTGTATGGGTATCAAGATTCCAACTAAATTATTAGATGTCAAATTATTAATGGAAACCTATAATGGAACTCTTATTGCATATAGAGAAAAAAATTCATACCTGGAGGATGTTTATTAAAATTTTGTTACTATAAAATGTTGTCATTATTCTTATAGTGGAATATAATATCATATTGAGAATTTATTTTATTAGTCTACAAAAATCCCACATTAATTATCATGGAATGGATGCCAAATTTTATATTACAAACCATCCTATGATAATAAATCAATGTGATTAACATAAAAAATATCCTATAGATGTTACATCCATTGAGTGGGGTTTAATTCAAATTAAAAAGGGGTGATTATCCAGAAACAATGTGGAGTAACTCGACATCGACAAAAAGCCTATTGTGAGGGAATTTTATGAAAATTTTAGTGTATTTTAGAAGTCTTCCGAAAAAACATGAAGTTGAGTTATCAATATAACTCATAAATAACAAGGAAAAAAATCATATGATCTATATAGAATGGCCCTGATTTACTTATAGGAATTTAAGATGAAACTTTAGGATAACCTTGAACTGGGGTTTATTCATCCATATTTTTCATTGTGGGGTTCACATAATCATTAATTAAAAAGAAATTAAGTTTCATGGGAATACAATTTTTTTATCAATATTTTAAAAATATCAAACTTAATAACATGTATCATCTACCCTGTATTGAAAACATTTTAGATCAACTTCATATAGCTCAATACTTTTCCATGATTGACCATCAATATCGAAATCCTCAACTAGGATTCAAGAAGGAGGTAATAAACATGAAAACATTAAAAAAAATATGAGAAGCCTTAATATATAGTAATTACAATATATAATAAAAAATCCCCTTCTGTCCTCATATATTTAATGAATGGAGTCGTTAAAGATGACCTTGATCAGTTTTTGGTAGTCATTATAGATGATATTTTTATTTATTCAAGGAGGAAGGGAGAGAATTATGACAACTTGAGAATTGTATTGAAGTCCTTAATGATGTATAAACAATATGAAAAATGTAAAAAGTGTTAATTTTTTATATAAATGATTTCATTTTTTTGGGACATGTAATATCAATAGTGGGTATAAATGTCATCCCAAACTAACCATGTTGACTGAGATCCATAGTTCTCATAATATACATGTATATTATTTATAGTTTGTGGAGAATTTCTCATGACTATATAATCCTCTAACCATGTTAACTTAAAAGGGAGGCATGTTCCTCTAGAATGATTAATGTGAGGAAACATTCATGTAATTAAAGAGAACATTTATCATTAAACCTATACTAACAATACCTTGCAGTTGATATGGGTTTATAATCTATATTGATGTACAAAAGAAGGTATTTGGATTTGTTCTAATGTAGAATGCATGGAAAAAATATTATACCAATTGAAAATTGAATATTCATGAGAAAAATTACCCATCTCATGATTTTGAGTTAGCTGTGGTAATTTTCCTATTAAAGATATAAATGAGTTATATTTATATTGAAATTTTCAATATATATACAATTAAAAATGTATTAAATTATATATTTACATTGAATGATTTTAATATGTACTAGAGAATATAGTTAGAGATGATTTTCCAGGACCCATCCCCCAGGGCCCATGTTGTGACTACCCCTAGACCACCTCCCATATTCTAGGGGATGGCCACTAGCGTCATGTAGGCATATCCAAAAAGTTGGATTCATTTTCCCAAATACCAGTACACATTCACCCATCTACATGAAAATGTTTTGAATCCAAAAACACTGAGCATACATTCATTTATACTAAAATGAAAACCCATAAAGAGTAAAAAAATACCAAATTGAAATGTAAACAGGGCTAGAACAAGCCCAACCAACTGAAAATGTGCATGTCCCTAAAAACTGTCAGTAGAAAACCCTACCTAAATGGTAGGTATAATAAGTTTTCTGGATGTTGCTGAAGCAGACCACATCTATAGAGTCATCCTTAATTACCACCTATCTCCGACCCACCAAGGACTCCATCAAAGCTGTCAAACATATGAACAAGACAAGACATGTGTGGGAAAATCCCATCCTAGGGTGAGTAAAACGATACTCATTAGGGACCCCAAAATTATAATGGAAAATACACAAATAAAGATACAGTATAAAGGGTATCTAGATTCATATCACACTAGGTATATGTCTATATCATGAATATACTTATTAATATTCAGGCATATTCAAATCCGAGGAGACATACAGTCCATGTAGGAGACTCACTCCGTATCTTCATAGGATACCTACTCTATGTCTTTGTAGGATAACTAATCCACTTCTTTGCAGAAGTCCTACTCCATATCTTTTCATGACACCTAATCCACTACATAATAGGATACTTAATCCAAATATTTGCAGGAGACCTACTATGTGTATGATATACTTCACAAGATACATACTCCACTTTTGGCTCAGCCACAAGATTCCTCTCTTAGAACGCTCATTTCGGGAGCACTTACTCTACAATCCAATATGTCTTATTCCATACTCTTTGAAAACTCAGGTAGAATATCTCAAATGGTTCTTCTAATAATGAGGGTCCAAATGTTGTAAGTGGTTCATAAAATTGATATAAGGTTTGAAAGTTATAGTAATTTTAGTAAAAATCGTCGGTTGGGTCCTGGTCTAACCCAAACCAACCAAGACCAAAGGTTTGTCCCATTGGATCACCTGGTCCATCTCAGTTGCCCTATTTCTCTAGATCAACCATCTTATTATGGAAGGTTCATCTAGCTAGGGTGCGGTATGTGGGGCGTGCCCCACCCACCTAACAGAAGTTACAGACCAACTGTATATCTTAGTCAACTTGGCTGAATAGGGTCCTCCAGACCATGTGTAAGGCGACCAACATGGTGCCCTATTGTGTCCCCTATCCCCATCGCCATGGCTCACCACTCTCCATGCATAGTTGGTAGTGTCTCCTCTTATGTGGGTTGCCACCATCGCAGGTGTACTCTGTTCTTCGAACCGATAATGGATTTGCGATACTTCGGTCACCACCATCACTTCTGGGGACTCCAATATATCTTGTGTTTTCTCTAGGGCTCCATCCACATTCAGAGCCTCCCATCAAATCCTGGCACGACCATGAAGTTCCATCAACAATGAATAATGAATGAGGATAATTAATAGGCCTATAAACCCCCTTAAAACACACCATGGAATTTTTGTTGTTGACCTTGGTCTGTTGGTGTCAACATTATTATGAGGAGGAATAATCGTCACTCTATTCCTTTTAATTATGCAGTTTATCCACCCCGTAAAAATTATCAAACTTTGAGTAAACTAGTTTGTGGGTTGTTCTACATTTATCGTTGCAATCAAGATTGTGGAAAAAATACCAAGAATAAATATGCCTCTGACCACAAGGTTTTGATCTATTTTTGGTCATGAATGGAGCTGTGACACCACTATTCATCGATCCTTGATCCATGAATTGTGATCCATGAGATTTTATCCTCCAAAAATTGTTTTTTTATGTCATTCTCTAACAAGAGGGAACATCCAATTCCTTTCTATAGAGTTTCTATGGAGTAATAGGGATATGCGTTACCCCTAAATTCCTATTTGATTTGGGAGAAAATAAAACATATCATCCTGTTGGAGTGTTATAGTGTCACACAATATTTTATTTAAGAAACAAAATGTACAGACTCATCACTGCCTCACTGCATTACCAGGTCACAAAGACCTTGGGTCGTAGCGAAATGTTTAAAAAGAAATAATATTATATTTTTTATGTTTTTATTAATAACATAACACCTTAGGTATTTACATCCCCAAATTAAAAATCAATGGATAAACCATTAAATGGGGATAGTGATCATGAATCTGACCCACCAACTACCATATACTCTTCCGGTGTTTATCATGCTACCAAAAAATGTGCATTTGAGGAATTAACCACCCACAAGGGGTCATATCCTGTTTATATTTGATATCCATTAGGTACATCGTGAATGTCACCCCATTATTGATGTCATGCTCTCCCCATTAGATGACATTCAATAGGTAGTTCATGTATATCCTTAGTTGGGATATGTGAAATGTGTTGTAACCATTCTCTAACTATAGAGGTATGACCTTCAGTATTCCTCCTCTCCAACTCTATGAAGCTTTAGAAATGGTCTGATAAACCTCAAAGATAACTGGCCACCCAAGAGAAATCTCAATATCCCACATTGAGGAGAGACCTGAGGGAACACATGGTCTCTATCCTTGAAGTCTATGGGCCTATGTCGCCTATTAGCATAGGTCTTTTGATGCATTTGTGCAGTCTTCATCCACTCTCGAATGACCTATACCTTCTCGGTAGTAGCTTTCACCAACTCCAGATCAAATAGATATAACTCTCTGGGGTCAGTCCAGTAAACTGGAAACCTATAGGGTTGCCTTAACATGGCATCAAATGGTTCCTTACCGATGGTGGAGTGGAATATATTAGTGTATGCGAACTCCACCAAAGGTAGTTAATCCTTCAAAATGTTTCTTACTGATAACTAGTCCCCATTGAATTCATAGAAACCTTATATTAACATGTCCATAAGATCTTGACTTGCTAGGTACCACTAGTTACCCCGCATACAGGTTGTCCTCTCCCTAGGGCCCACCCACATGTCCGAACATGTCATGTGACTAATGAATTTCTCCACATGCCAACATAAGTTCTTTCGAATGTATTTTATCCTCACTTAGAAACACTCATATAATCCTCTGAGTGCGTCACCCAAATTGATTACTACTCCTGGCTAATAAAGATTAACTATGGAGTTTTTATCTGGAAGGCTCTTGAAAAGAAAGGTGAACCTTGTAGACATGAGTCATATCATTAACACTTTAACACATTAATGTTCTGGGGTGTTACATTCACCCCCCTAGAACACAATTCTATCATGGAAAGAATATATCAACCCATGTAGTGTCACTATAACACTCTCATACCAAATGTGAATGCTATTCCCCACTGACACTAGAGACACCCCACAATAACATGTATAGGAGAACACAACTAGCGCTGAGTTGACATGTCCCACATGTTGGATGAATTTTTCTATGTACCTATACATGTGCACCCATGTCCATGAAAAAGAGATAAAAATGAAAACACTGAGCATACTTGAATGTATACTACTATGAAAACCAACACATAGTAAACAATACAAATTTAAATATTCAACTGGTCCAGAATAAGACCAACCAAAACTATATTGGTGAAAGCTTCTAAAGTTTGTCATAAGAAAACCCTACATAAATGATACGTACAATAAGTTATCTAAATGGTGCTTAAGCATACCACTTCTATTGGGTCACTCTAAAGCAACACATGTCTCTAACCCACCACGGACTCCATCAAAGCTGTCGATTATCTGCAAAGCACACGACATGGGCATGCTATTCCATAACAGGGGTGATTAAAATAATACTCAGTAGAGACCCTTTATGCACAATGAAAAACCATGTAACAATATACAGTCGATAGAGTAACTATAGTAACATCACACTTAGAACATATCTATAGCATGACTATAGTTTATAAAATCCCAGCATATTCAAATATGATGAGACATACAATCTCTTTGGGAGACACACTCTGTATCTTCACAAGAGACCTACTCCATGTCTTCACAGGAGACCTACTCTATGTCTTTGTAGGAGACCTACTCTTAAGCTTCATAGGAGACTTACCATGAATCTTTTTAGGATACCTACTATATTTCATAGTAGGAGACCTACTACATGTACATTAGAGTTCACAAGAGAGTTACTCCGCATAGGTCTCGGCCATAGTATTCATCTGTTTGCGTGCTTGTTTTGGGAGCCCCTACTCATTGATCCAATAGGTCATATTCCATACCCCAAAGAAAATAATGTAGAGTATATCAAATGGACCTCCACATCACGAGGGTCCCAATTTTTCAAATGGATTGTCAAACATACACATGGTTTTATAGTTATGGTCATTTTACAAAAAATGGGTCTGTTGGTTCTAGGTCCGACGTGATCCGGTCGTGTCTGGGCCGACACATTCGGTTGCACGGTCCCGCCTACCAGGCCGCCTGACCAGGTGCGAAACATGGGTCGCTCCCCTCCCACATATTAGATGTGATCAAGTGACCATGTTTCTTGGTCAACAAAGACAACTGATAGCCAACATATTCTTCTACACAACATCCCCAAGACCATGTGCTATCCAACAAAAAGAGCACCACACCGCGTAAGCGGTCTGTACCAAAACAACCCGATCTGGTCAAGACTCCCGAATTCCACCCGTGATTTTGCTACCAATGGACACTCCATCGCTAACTATCGAACCAACAACCACATGTTTCCAGGTTTCCACACTTGCACGCACCACTTTTGGTCGCTCCCTTTCTGTGGGTCTCCACCATCGCTGTCATGGTTCGTTTTTTTGAGCTGAGAACTACATTTTGATCCTTGGGTTGCCACCATAACTACTGAGGGCACGAATTATTATTTCCAAAACTCTGGGGGTCTAAAAACATTTTGAACATCGTGGAAAATCTTGACATGACCACATGGGTTCATAAATGGAGATAGAAGAACCAAGATAATGAATATTCCAAATAAGACCCTTATAATAGACCATAGTCTAGTTTGTGTCGTCCTTAGTCTGTTCATGTTAGTAGGATTACAAAGAATAATAATCACCCATCTATTTATTTTAATCCCACAGTTTAACCATCCGGTATAAACAAAAAACCCACAATATAACCTTTTTGTAGGTTGCTCAGCATTCCTTGTTGGAATCAATAACAGCAAAAGAATATAAAAAGAATAAATAAACCCCCTACCTCAAGGATTGGATCTGTCAGTGGTGAAGAAGGGAGTCGTGTCACCATCATTCATCGATCCTTGATCTATGATCCATGATCCACCAACATTCATTGTCATGTATCATTCACTAATAATAGGTAACAACCAACACCTTTCTCTAGAGTTTCTATGGAATTCCAAGGTTTTGCATTAAACTGGAATTCATGTTTAATCAGGTAGAAAATAAAATGTGTCGGACAATTTTAGTGTTGCAGTGTTACCATGCTGTTTAATTTAAGAAAAGAAATTAGATGAATCATATCTGTGTCACAACATTAAAGTGTCACTACAAAATGTTTATAAAGAAATAAAATAAACCTCATCAAGTTTATTTTAATCTTCATTAAAATTTCCCAAAATTATCTTTCGCAGTCGGCTTGTGTTGGTCGATGTTAGGCCCTACCTAAGTAAAAGTCCACATTACAAACTCAATAGTGGTATCATATTTCCAATCCAAGACACCATTATTAAGTTATAAGGGTTTTAAAAAAATAATAATTTCATTTAATAATATTATTTACAGTTTCGTTCTTTTTAAGTTTTCTCACTAAAAACCCACATCGACCATGGTTAAGTCACACTTAGGGTAAACCTGCTATTTTGAATAAATGATGCCCCTAGACTTCTGATCCAGACACCCATTTAGAAGTTATTATACTTTTTCTAGAAAACCACTTATGAATGCTATTAAAAACATAATAGTTTTCATTAAACTATTCTTAGCAGATGGGGCCTCAGAATAATGTGTCATCTCAGTGCTTGGTCTCAAAATTTTCACAAATAATTATAAAAAATAAAATCGATAAAATCTGCGACATTACATGAATAATGTTAATTATTACTCATCACCATACCACCCTAAGAAACAAAACAAGGTTACTGATACCTTGATTCAAAAGGATCATGTTATCATATCCAAGATGAGGATCATAAAATATCACATATTTATGAATTTCCAATTAATGGATCAAGATGTCTTGATGGATGGGGAAAATATAACCATTATCAATTGAGTGATCATCTATATATCAACACAACTAATAAATAGGTGTTGAAGTTAGATATAGAGCACAAAATAAGATTTATAAATTTTCATGTTTTTATCATTGATCATGATGGAGTGATAATGTTCAATAACCATGTATGTGTTCCATCCATAATAAATTTTTAGAATTAATTTTTTGATTAATCTAATATTTAATCATTATTTATTCATCCTAGAAGTAATATTATGTATATATATTTAAATGAATTCTTTTTTTGGTGTAATAAAGAATGAAATCACAGAGTTTTTTTCTCATTACATGGTTTTTCGTCAAATTAAGACAGAGAAAATGGGTTTTTTCAATCATTACCCATACCAGAATAGAAATGGTAAACATCAACATGTGTTTTTACATTGGATAACAACAAAACAAATAAATTAAATATTTATATAATGGATATATATGATGGCCATACATTGTTATCACACTTCATTATAATCAGTAAAAAATATATCTAGAACAGGTTTTTAGGATACAAATTATGTAAGTGTTAAGGTTGTATTGAGTACCATATTATATTATATCATATTTGGATAATAGGTTTACTAAAAATTTACATATCTGTCTTCATAAGTCTATTTATATGGAGTTGAGTTTCATCAATATGTATCATTCCTAAATAGATGATCAATGTGAATGAAAAATTAAAACCATTAAAGATATATTGAGATCTTGTTCGTTAGATTAAAAAGGTTGTTTGGGTCGAAATATTTTTCTAGATGTGTTTTCATACAAAAATATTTTTCACTGAATAATTTTGATGGATCATTATGAAGCCCACTATATAAATAAGTGCATATCTCCAATGAACTGTAATGAGGTTTGAGGGATAATTTTTTGGGGCATAAGATAATAGATGAAATGGAATAGAAGGTTGGATACATTCAGAAAAATATCAATATAGATCTGCAATAGAATAAAGGTTGTGCTAAAAATCAATAGTCTGATCAATTATTTTATGTTGGTGATAAGTTCTTTCCATGACCATCACCATGGGATAAGGAAACAAGATTTGTGTGGAATGGTAAACTATGCCCTTGGAATATCAGTCCCTTTGAATTTCAGGATCATTTCGAGGTGGTAGCCTATCACTTTGTTCTTTCAATAAACTTATTTTTATTTAATGATACATTCCCTTTATATTTATTTAATAATTACATAACTGACCCTTCACATGTACAATACATGTCAATTATACCATTTTAACTAGATGTTCATTATGAGGAACAACCAATGGAGATTCAAGATCATACAATAAAATTTATAGAAAAAAAGAACACTCATATGGTAAATGTTTTGTAGGAGAACCACTAGTTTTAGGAAGATACATTTGAGCTAGAGGATAGGATGAGATATAAGTATCCTCATTTTATTTTAATAGAGTGATGAATTTTGGGGTTTAAATTCAATTCAAGGGGTGGGGAATGTGACAATAATAGTTTTTATGAATTATTATTGATCAAATAAATTAATTTTATTTGATATTTATTGTTATTAACAAATAAAATTTGTTTTTATATTGGAATTAAAATATATTTAATCTTGTGTTACATTCAAAACCTGGTTTGTATATGTTTTTAAGGCCATAGAGTTTAAATAAAACCATTATAGAGTAATAATTTTAAATTTACATGGCCATTATAATCTGGATATTAAAATGATTAATATGTAAAGTAATAAATAATTTTATAGTATTATGTATTATGTTTTAACATAAATAAATCATATTAATAAATTAGAATATAGAGTTTAGAAATGAATTTTTTATTTTTTAAAAATAATATTTTCTAAAAAATGGTTTTTTATTTCATTATGAAAATAATAATAAATTTTATTTATATTTAAGATTTGAGTTATATACAATAAAGAATTTTTTTAAAATTTCTTTTTAAAAATTATGTTATTGTGATTTTTTGGAATTTTTAACAAAAGTTTTTTTTGGATGAATATTGAACGATATTTAATATTAATTGATAAATTTATTTTAGTTTAAAATATATTCAAAGTTAAATTACATTTCCAATTTTATTTATAGATATATTTTCAATAATTACTTTATTATTCCAATTTAGTTCTTAATATAATTTTTAAATTCATTTTTGATATAACGTTTTTTAAACCTTTAAACATTTTCTCTTTAAAAAATGTTTTTTCTTTCCATATTTGAGATTAATTTATATTATTTATTCTATTTATATAAATAGAATATGGAAAAACAGATTGCAAATTTTTAATCATTGTGATCTATAATATCTAACTTGTTTAACTTAATTTTTTTTTTCAAAATGAATTGTAAAAACATTAATAATTATTTATTGTGGTTAAGGGAGAAATTGTTTATTAAGTGGTGAACTAAAAATATAAGGGTTAAAATGAACTATAATATTATCTAAAATATTTTTTATGGAAATAATTCAAATATATATGTATTTGGTTATAAGTTAAGACATTTTGTACTATTTAGGCATGTGAAAAATTTGTTTCAACTTTTTTATTCACAAAAATTACAAATGTTCCCCTCACCTAACATATAAAAATAAACCCAATATACTATTCTATTCATGGAATAAATCCCATTTGGTTTGGTAAAAACCTGAAAAAATCACTAAAACCATACATACTCTAATCTCGAATACTTATTTTGGAAATAAATCAATCCATGAAAATATTTTAGTGTATACCTAAGGTGGATACCCAGAGAAGTGGTAACATTTATCAAGAGTTTTTATATAACGTTTCCTCAAAATACTTAAATTATTATTGTAAAATCATAATATAATAATATTAGTATCATCCATAAAACTATATTTGTTTTGGTTAATTTTCTATAAGAACCTGTGTTTTTCTAGACAACACTTTTGATCAGAAATTTGAACATTTTATTTTAGATACTCTAGAGTTTTAAATTAATATTTTCCACAACTATTTGATCTTGGATTATTTTACTGAAAACTCTATTGGTCCCCAAAGAGGTTTTTACCCTAAGATATGTGTTTGGTGTAAATATGAGCTGTTCGAATTTTAACAGAGTAATTAATATTTAATATTATTAAATTGAATACTAATTTATTTAGGGAGGATCATTCGATGATAAAATTTAAGCAGAGTTTTCGATTGATATTTTTTCTCCTCTGTTGATTACATAATGAGGAGTTTACCCTTGGAGAGGCATAAACTTGAGTCAGATGTTGGGGTAGGCCCATGCCCCCCTTTTTCTTTTTCATTCATTTTCTTCTTCTCTTTTCCAATATATCATTTCCTCCTTCCGCACACCTCTTATATGTATCCTCTATGGTCATGACTAAATAAGGAAAAGGGATAGGGTGATAGAGTGAGAGAGGGAATTTAAGGGAGGTACTGTTATAAAGCTCTTGATGAGCCGGTGTTACATGCAGTAACTATGGATGGTGTAATCAAGAGAAGCATTAGCGATTTCCACCTGAAGGTAGAACCATTTATGTTTTCCCTTTTGATCCCATTTTAATAGGTTTTTTCATGTTTTAATATCTTTATATTTATTTCTTCTGGACTTTTGAGGCCTGATATGTTGTTTCAGAGGAAAACATGGGTTTCAGATGATTTTAGGGTTTTCTCGTTGAGAATACATGGGTACACGACATATGTACTAGGTGAGAACTTCATGTATTCTTCCCATTAATGTAAGATGATGTTTTATTATGTACACATCATGCACTCTGAATACACACAATGCAGTGTTACATGGCGGTGTATCCAGCTATTTGATAAAGAACACAGAATGTTGGTTTTTAGATAGTGCACACCATGTACATTTACAAATGGATACCCCATGTTATTTTGGTCATGTATTAGTACACATCTAGGGGGAGGGATAAGATTACACATTGTGTACTCAAAATTACATGCCATTTAATTTTTCCAACATAGATGTTTGGGGTATTTGTGTCCTAGAAGTCATATTTTGGCATGTGAGTAGTCAATTTTGTGTGTTTTTCTATGTAGATTTTGATTGCAAATACTGTGGAGCATTTTAAAACCTAATAATGGTTGTTTTGGGGTTTTATATAAATGGAGATATTTTCCTCCATAAATCGAATTTAGTCATCCCTGAGGAGTGAGCCATAGCATGGATGATAGGATGGGTGTTCGGACCTTTGTAGATGATATGTTGATCTAAGATGAGCTGTGAGATATCTTGTGTAACCTTTGAATTTGAGGACACTCCACTTAAGATACATTCCCTTTTGGCCTATGAGGCTGTGAGACCAGATGCATCCAAGGATTACCTGATGGATTCTTTTGATTATGTGCTGATATAGTTACTCCCATGTAGGATCCTTATACTCAAGTAATGTTTTGAAGATCCCCATTATAAGATTCCTCCATTACGTGACTGACCCTTAGTTGTATGTTGGTTTAGGTAGAGATGGTGTTCAGGTGTCACCTATAAGCCTTTCCAAACTGGTAAGTCCATAATTTTGTGGTTTTAGTGTTGGTTTGGTTTTTCGGGGCCCACTAACTTCTTTTTGTGTCCAGTTGCTTATTTATGAGGCAGTGATGTTCACTAGTGGTGATTCCTAGTTGGTGGTTGTTAAGCCTGACATGAGGCATCATTCTTTCTTTTAGAATTCCCAGATGTTCCTTCGGGGATTTGTGCTGCTTATTTGGATGAACATATGTGTTGACCAGGTATCCGGCTTTTGAGTCTTTTTATTTATGATATTTTAATCTTACCCAAAGGTATTACATGGGACATGGTTGTTGATAATATAAATATATATATTCTGATATATTTTTTGGGATGCCCATAGGTGCTTTCTAGTATCCGGCTATTGAGCCTTAGAAGTTTACATTTACACCTTGATTTAACCTTGGATTACTATTGTAGGAATTCCATGGAAGGAATCATGGATTGGATGATATATGATGAGGATGATTATTCTCTAATTTTTTTCGAGCATGTTTCATGATTTGGATGGCATGGACACTAGGATTGATTGATGATGATCAGTGGTTGGGCTTTGCCTGAATGTTCATGGGGGGGGGGGTTGACCACAGTATTGGGTGTCGTGGACGTCAGTATGAGGTAGTTTACTCTTAGGTTTGGCATGGCCCGAGATATATGGATGGTGAGGCCATCAGATTTGACCAACATGGTCATAGGGGAATGACGTTCTAGATATATTTTGTCTTGGTTTCTTTATTTGGTTATTACCACTCACCCATGATGGCCAAACCCTAATGGAGTCATGTACTCATATGTTTACTCCATGATGAAGTGGTTTTGACCACTCATGTGTTTATATTCCACTTATTGTTTTGGTTTAGGTATTTGAGGTTTGGGGGTTCTTTCCGTAAGAAGGCACAAGGGGGTGAGGAGACTTCTGTGGATAGAGAGGAGGCCATCAAGTAGGGGGATAAGGGTCTTCATGATTGAGGTCGTGGGCCGAGAATTTTATTTGAGGAATGACATCATTGCTCCTCTGGTTATCATTCTATGGGCCCACATGAGCATTCAATCATGGTATGGGGGGACATGGATACTATATTTTGGGCATGAATTAGAGATATCAATACTTGAGACACTTGCTGTAAGGAGGAATGTGGTGTCGGGCTGTGTGATTGAGGTGGAACCTGAGGGTTCACCTAGTTTTTGTGACTACCATAGAACCTTTGGCCATGGGTCCAGAAATCTATTCACTTCTAAAAATACAACATTGGCTACAGCAGGTATTCATTTATCTGGATTATGGACCATAATTTTGACTGTGGTCTCACATTGGTTTACTTATTTTTTTGTGCTTTAGAAAATATGATAACATTGTTTTTTCATACACTTATAGAAGAACACTTATATGTTTCCTGTTGGGTGGACTACTATGATTATTTCTTACCCATACATGTGAAACTCAGTGTACCATTACACCTTTTTCTGCTTTCCTGGTTCAAAATGTGTTGCATGGTAGATAGCGATTAGGACCAATGTTGTATGATCGAGCAGAGCTGCTTGAGTGGTTCTACTTATCTGGATGGTGCATGTAAAGACCCGTAAATTCCAAGGAAATTTTTTTTTCTTAATTTTCTTTGGAATTTTACAAGAACGCAGTTTCTGACGGCGCCTGATTCCGAGGCCCGGTGTGCCCGGAATCAATTTCCGAAGTTTGGCTCGGGTACATTCAGTGAACGGACGAGCGGGTTTTTCTAACATTTGAACCGGTGCTCGGAATCAAATTCTGAGGGCACCGATGGAATCGCAGCGCCGGTATTTGCTTAGAAACGCCTCTTCCAGAGTTGCATTTTCTCGGGTGTGGTTTTTAATTTTCGGGCTTAAAGTTAAGAAATAAAATAATTTTACGAAAACTTTATTTTATTTCACTTAATCCACTTGGAAGCCACTTGAAGCCACTTAAAAGCGGCTTAAACTGAGTTGAACCAGATATGGTACTATCCAGAAATATCTTACCCTCTTGGTAGGACATTTGTGAGGTGGTGCCCGCACGAGCCCCGCTGTTTCTTTCCGCTAAGTAACGCACCCGTGAAAACCCATCTTTATGAAAGTCAACTGACGCGTTTTCTTAAATTCTTAACAGACCATTTAATTGGGCGGTTTATTTCGTAAATTAAATGAGCTGTTTCTTTCTTTGAATTAATTCTACGAATTAATGGTTCGTTTCTTATCTTTTGAAATTCAAATGTTTAGTTGTGTAAATAAAATAAGGCTTAAGCTTATTTTATTTTGGGTTGAAACTTGTGGCGTGGAGAGGATTTGGAGGAAAGCGTTCTTCTTCGGCGAAGAACACGAAGAACGCGAAGAACGCCAAACCTGCGGAGATCGGCGAGGCGAAGCCTTGTACCGCGACACCAACAGATCTCCCTTCGCGACGCTTCTTCCGCGACGATCCAACCCCGCGACAGCCTTCGATCGACAACAACCAAGGTAGGGGGTTGCGCTTCTTTTTATTTTCTTTTTGGATTTCAACAACAACATGGATTTAATTATTATTAATTAAATTTGTATGTTCTTGGTCCTCGGAGATCGTCGACGCGACGCCCTTCCGCGGTGTGACGATCACCTCCTTCCACGACGGTCAATTCCGCGACGACCTCGCATCCGACAGCGACGGCGAGGTAGGGATTTATTTTGGGAATTACCCCCCTTTTCTTTTTATATTCCCGTAATTGTTTCTTTAAAAAGTTAAAGAACTGGATTTGTGAACAATTTTAAAATTATTAAAATTGTTGTTTCCGTTCAAATAAGGAACCCGTTTTTATGAAACAATTTTATTTCATTAAAAATTGTTTCGGATATGCGTTCATGTGTTGAACTTTAATTTCTCCCGTTGTTTATATCTAACGCGGAGGGTGCGGGCCAAACGAACACGGCCCGAAAACCCTCCGTCGTTCTTCGTTCTTGTGCGGATTTGATGGGCAACGACGGAACATGCCGCAACGGATGTTTGATGATCCCGCAGTAAAGAACGGAACCCGGGAGGAACAACGGCGCAGACGGGAAGGAAAACAGGCCACCGGAGCGACTCCGGCGGCCCGCGGAAGCCGGTGGCGGCGCGGGTCGCCGGCGCGGCGGCGCCGGCGGCCGGAGGTGGCGGCACCCCACGGGTGTCCAGCGCGACACCCCGCGGGTGCCGCGGGTGTCCAGCGCGACACCCCGTGAGTGCCGCGGGGTTGTCCCGCGGCACCCCGCGGGAGTCCAGGGAGGCACCCCGCGGGTGTCGCGGGGTTGTCACGCGGCACGTCCGGCTGTCTGGCCGACACCCCGCGGGTGCCGTGGGGGTGTCACGCGTGGCGGCGGCTTTCCCCCGCATCGGCCGCTCGGCCGAGCCGAGCCGGACCGGCCCTGGCCGGGCCGGGCCGGGCCAACCGTGTCGGACCCGACCCGGTTCAGGCCAACCAGGGGGGTCGGCCCGGGTCGGCCCGGGCCCGGACCCCCCCGTCTTCGGACGACTTTCGTTCAAACGCCCGTAACTTGAGCTACAGGCCTCCAAACGACTCGCCGTCAGTGGCAACACAATCCTTGGAGCAAGACGGTCGTTTCGGTTTATCGCACTCAAGGTTTCGGAATACTTTGGGTTCGGCCAGGTTGGTTCGTACACGAAACCAACCGGGCCCTCGGAGCGGAAACGCTCATATCTTGAGCTACGGACGTCCGATTGGCGTGCCGTCAGCTTTGTTAGTTTCCTCTTAGTGAGACGGATCTTTTGGCTCACTCCGCCCAAGGTTTGGACCCAAGTGGAGTACGATCGGGTTGGTTTTGCCTTAAAAACCAACCGGGCCCCTGGGACGAAAAAGCCAATAACTCTCAGACCGGGCGTCCGATTGACGCTCCGTCTATTGCGTTGAGTTCCTGTTGACGATACGGAACTTTTGGCATCCTTCGCCCGAGTTTTGGATACAGTTGGTAGTGGTCGGGTTGGATCGCACCCGAAATCCATCCGGGCCCCTGGAATGGAAAAGCTGATATCTTTCAGACAGGACGTCCATTTGACGAACCGTCAGCGGCGTTGACGATCACGTTGAGAAACGGTCCCTATGAGTATACCCTATGAGAGCTCGGGGTACAGTTGAGATACGGCTGGGTTTGGTTCGCTCACGAAACCAACCGGGCCCCTGGGACGAAAAGGCTAATAACTCACAGACCGGGCGTCCGATCGACGCGCCGTCTGTTGCATTGAGACCCCTGTGACGAGGCGGTCCTTTGAGTTACTTCTTCGTGGGACCTTGAGATACTTGGAGTATCGACTTGCAGCTCATGGAGCGGACCCTCCCAGAGACGAGCGTGCGGAGTACGGAGACCGTGTAGCCGACTGAGACCTGACGACTGCTTGACCGACTCGACTTGGAGTGAGTCGACTAGCCCAGTGGACGGAGCACTACTTTGTTTGGGTGCAGACCCATGGCGGACGGAGCACTACCTGTGTGATAGTGCAGACCCGCGGTACTCGTCCGGAGTGTACCTCTGCAGGCTACTAGGGGGTGTGCACTACTGTGTTTGGGTGACATACCTCGGTGGGAAGCACTACTGTGTTTGGGTGGCTGGCCCGCGGTACTCGACAGGAGGAGTACCTCAGCAGTCTTAGGTTAGTGAGCAGTACCTCGGAGTCGTGATAGGGCCACTGTACACTCTAGAGATGGAGCTCTTCAGTAGTTACGGTTTCGATAATGAAAATCCTGGTTTGAGCTGAGACTTTTGACCTTTGTGTTTTCTCATGATTGAGATGAGTTACTTGATAACTTAGGTATATGTATGGGCATATACCTGGGTAGTGGTTATCCGCTGATCTCATGATCCTTGTGTTTCCTCATGATTGAGATGGGTTACTTGATAACTTAGGTATATGTATGAGAATATACCTAAGTAGAGGTTATTTGTTGAGATCTTCTTTATGGTTATCCTTGTTGGATTTAGTGAGACCTTGAGGGTCTCGGGGTCCCTACTGAGTATCGTTATACTCACCCCTGCACGGGCTATGCCCGCACCTCGTTGTGTTGGTTGCAGACGACAGGAAGTGCTGACGGAGGCCGAGTGTTCGAGGACTGGACGGTATCCGGAGGTGGACTACACGACAAGTCAGTGTCCGGAGGTGGACTTCACGGCGAGACGACACTCGGAGGAGGTTGACGGACGAGAGCACTGTGGAGGCTATCTGTACCTACCCTTCAGGTAGGATTCGTGGTGGACGATCCAGGAGCTGCGCCATCTGTACCTACCCTTCAGGTAGGATCCGAGGAGGACGACCCGGGAGCCGCTTCCATCCCACCAGCTGTTGTCTTTTTCTGTTGTAATTTGTTCAGTTGTAGTTGTACTTTCTTTTGGGTTTGTATTCTGGCCCATTTACTTTTCAGCACTTCTTTTTGTACTTAGTGTTTTACTTCCGCTTTTACTCTGTGGTGTTTTGTTACTTTTATAAAGGCAATGCCTTCCCAGTTATCGGGATTTACGCCTTTGGTGCTAGTCGCCAGCCCCTGGCCTATGGAAGGCGGGCTTGGGGTAGTCACGGCACGGGCCTCGAGGACGGGTCGTGATAGTGCAGTTCGAAAATGTTTGGAGATTAGGTACATGGGTTGGATTAGAGTTAGTAGTAGATCCCTGTACTTTTAGTTTCAATTTAATTCTTAAATATATTTTTATTTCTGTCCCATTGGGTGACCAATGTTGTACTATATTGCATAGCTATTTGGGATTTTACATCATTTTATTTACTATTTCCTAATGATATATTTCTATTTTTTATGCACACTATTTACATTACTACTATGTAGGATACATATCTATTTCTATTGTTTTCTACTCTAATACGAGATAATAGTCTCCAAACTATCACACCCTAGGCCCTCACTACTAGTAGAAATCCTCTAGATTACGGGGAGGCACGCTTTGGGAATTGTAACACACTGGATCAAAGCACCAGTTTAGTGGGATCTGGGTTGGGATGTTACAAAGTAGAATCAATAGGGTTCTTTTCTTGGTATTTAATATTTGGGTTATGGTAGACAACAATATTAGGAATGTGTTGGAAGCTGTGGTGGATATTAGACTGGTGCATCGAGAACACTTGTTCTAATAAGAAGTCCTTATTTCCAGGGTTTTGTATTGTTGTTATGATATGTGATGTTATAGTTGTATATGATTTTCACCTTGAGTGACACACATGTTTTTTGGATGTTAGGATTTAATTTGGATCTCTTGCTATTTTCCATTGGCAACATGGCAAAGACGGATTTTGACCGTTGGATAGCAATGGAAAGATGTGTCTTAGTATCTTTTTTGGCACATATCATTCACATTATATAATCCTTATAGTGTTTGATTTTGCAGATGATATAGGCCTAATTATTTCGGCCTACGTAAGTTCATATTTCTATCTAATGGCAGGTCACGAGGATCTATGTTGAGGTGTTTATTTTGAGGACGATGACTCATTCCTCATGTACATCAGGTGAAGTTGCATAATAGGTCGATATTGAATGTGATGCCTTTTTATTGTGAAACTAGCAAGTTTTTGTTTCTCAGGTATGTGGTTATCTAGTCGGATTACTGAGTACGTTGTCGATGGATACTAGTACTTTTCTTCTGAATTGGACCTCCATGGGTATTGAGATATTCAGATACGCGATGACTGTCAATTCAGTTCCTCTTCTGTGTCAATTGTGACCTTAGGGGGTAGTTCCTTCTAAGGATTCACAGAGAGTATCAGGGCCCTTTTAGTTAGTGTTTTTAGTTTCAAACCATGTTTTCATCTAATCTTTGGAGTTTTATGTGGGCCTTTGGAATCAATGGTTACTTTGAAGATGATGATAAAAGTATTCCTATTGTGGGGAGTACCATATGAGTCATAGTTAAATTTCTTCCATTTAAGAGGCCATTTTTTATTCTATAAGGTTATTCATTGGATTTTCATAATTTATTGGTTTTGCAGATTCCCAGGTTGAGATCGTGGATGTTGGTCCATTCACCGGGCTTCTCAAGGACAAGAATGATTATAGTGAGGAGTTTGTATGAACTCTTTTTTTATAGACTTCTGTTTTTTAGTATAAATTTGATCTTTTTCTTTCAGATGACCAGGAGGAATAATATGGTATTTTTTATGATCATATTATCTCAAATAATTTTTATATCCACTCTATTAGACTTGGAATATGGTGTTTACCCTTGGATATGAGTTTGGTGTAAATTTAAGTTATTTTAATTTTAATGGAATAATTAATATTTAGTATTATTTAATTAAATATTAAATTATTTGTGTAGGTACATTTGACAATAAATTTTAAACAGAATAGAGGATTTATATTATACCATCATCATTATTTCTGGAATGGGTAGTTCATCCTAGGCGATGTATAAACTCGAGTCGGGAGCCAGTGTCATCTCAGGCCCCCTTTTTCTTTTTCATTCCTTTTATTAGTTTATTTTCCTTCCTCCTCCTTATTGTGAACACTTCTTATGTAGATTATCCTTGGACAAGACCTAAGAGAAAAAATTTAGAGGTAGACACATTGAGTGAGGGAAGGGAAGATTGGTATAATTATGAAGCTCTCTACATGCTGTGTGATATGCGACAAACGTGGATGATGTAATCTAGAGAATAATCTATGGTTTCCACCCATAGGTATGCTCGTTTATGTTTTTCCCATATACACCCTTTTAGTTTATTATTTCAACCTTTTATATTCATATATTTCTTTCTTGTGGCCTCTTCAGGCCCGATCTATTGTTTTGGGGGTGAAAACGGGGGTTCTGGGTGATCTGAGGGTTTTCACATCAAGAAAACCATGTTACAAAGCTTGTATTCCTAGGGATGAAAACATGTGTTATTCCAATTAAGGTAAGATAATTTTTCCTTAGGTACATTCTATGTACTCTGAGTACACTCTATGTGGTTTACATTGAAGTTTGTTCAACCATGAAAAAAATAACACGAAATATTAGTTTTTAGAAAGTGTTCCCTGTGTAATTTAATGTACACACCATGTACTTTAACACATGAATACCCCATGTTGTTCTGTACATGTATATGTATGAATACATGGGGAGATATATGAGTACACACCGTGTAATCAAAATTACATGCCATGTAAATTTTCCATCTTAGAGGTTTTGGGTATTTGTTCACTAGAAGTCCGATTTTGTCACTTGAGTAGTCCATTTTGATCGTTTTCCAAGATGATCACAAAAGTGAAACCCATATATCATCTTCATGACATATAATGGGTGTTATTTGGGTGTCTATATAAATGGAGATGCTCTTCCTCTAGTTATCGAATTCATTCATCACACAAGAGTGAAACTTCTTGTTGATGATAGGTTCAGTGTTCTAACCATCATAGTTGAGATATTGATATGAGATGAGCTGTGTGCTATCTCCCATGACCATTTCTTTTTCGGATGATCTAGTTCAGAGATTTTACCTTTTGGGCTATGAGGCCATGAGACTAGATAGTTCAATGAATTCTTTAAGGGATGAAATTTCTTATGTGCTGATGTAGGGAGTCCCTTGTAGGATCACAATAACATTTATAGGATACCCATTAAAGGAAGAATCCATTTTTTATAGACCCTACATTGTATATTGGGTTAGGGAATAGTTGGTGTTTGGGTTATACCCAAAACACATGCTAAAATGGTAATTCCATGGGGATTTGGTTGTAGATTTGTGTTGGGCATTCGGGCCACCCTCACTCCTTGTTGTGTCCACTTGTTTATTGTTGATGCAATTATGTTCACCATAGGTGCTTCTTGGTTGGTGGATGTCAAGACTGATGTGAATCATCTTTCTTTATTTGGGGATGCTCGAAAATTCTTCCTGGGATCCATGCTTCTTATTGGGATGACCAGATGTGCTTACCTTGTATGTGGCTTCTGAGCATTGTAATTTCATAAATTTTACTTATACGTAGAGGTATTATATTGAACCTGGTGGTTGAGCCCATATATATATATATATATATATTATGATATATTTTGTTGGGATGTCCAGAGGTGCTTCCTGGTACTCAACTGTTGATCCTTACATGTTGACCATTACACTATGATTGATATATGGATTCTCATGCTTGTAATGCCTTTAACAGACTCATGGGATTGGTGATATATGATGTGGATTATTATTCTCTCCCTTATACAGTCTTGGAATGAGTTTGGGATGACATGGAAATTGGTATTTAGTGATTCTGATCACATGTTGGGAATGACCTTGATTTTCTTGAGTGGGTTTGACCACAAGATTGGGCATTGTGGATGTCAGTATGAGGTATTTGATAGACAGGTTGGGCATGGACTATTATTCTAGGATGTCGATGCCATCATATTTGAGTGAAATAGTTGTAAGGGAATGAGGTTCTAGAGATTTCATGGCTTGGGTTCTTTGTTTGGAGATTACCGCTCACCCATAAAGAGAAAAGCACCGATTGAGTCGTGTGCTCATAGGTTGACTCCATGATGGGGTTGTTTTGACTACTCATGTGAGTAGAGGCCCCTGATAGTTGTTGTTTAGTTATTTTTAATATTTTTAGTGCTTTCCATAGGAATCCACATGGGAGTTGAGGAGCCTTTGGTTTATAGCGATGAGGTTATTTGGTTGGGGGATGTGGCTCATTATGATTGTGGCTATGGAACGAGACTTTTATGTGAGAAAAGTCATTGTTGTACCTCCGGTTGTCATTCCATGGGTTGATATGAGATTTTGAGAAGTGTTACATGGGATCAGGAAAATATTTGTTGGGTGTTCCTTCGTGATATTGGTACATGAGACATGAGGTGTCAGGAGGCAGATGGTGTCGAGCTGTTTGATTGAGTGGTAACCTGAGCGTTCCCTTGGTTGTTGTGACTACAGAATTACCTGAGACCATGGGTCAATGACTCCCTTCACTTTTTATATTCCAGCATTTGTAGAAGTATGTATATTTCTATCTGGATTACAGACCCAAGGATCAAGTGAAGGTTAGTTATCTGGTTGTTCAGTTTCACATAGGAATTAATGTCATATATTGGAATGTTTGTGTAAGTATGGGACTATAAAGGCATTCACCTATAGATATGGACATCCAAGGTGGCATTTTCTAAGTTGACATGGATTACAAACACTATGTTTGACATTGTTTTAACATTTATTTACTTATTTTTTTGTGCTTTAGTTAGTATGAGTATTTTGATTTTGCATACACTTATGCCAACATAGAAATAAGTTTGTTGACATGGTGGCATACTGAGAATTTTCCCACACCTGCAGATGCACTAAAATGTATGTGTATACCTTATGTCTGATTTTCTAGTTTAGAATCTATTTCATGGTGGATAGGGATGATTCCCAGGGTTTCATAATTTAACAGAGCTTCTTGAGTGGTTCTACTAATTGAGCTGGTGTAATTTGATAGTGTTTGGTGATTAGGTACGTTGGTTATATTGGAGTAAGTAGTAGAGCCCTATAATTTTACATTCAGTTTCATTCATAATTTTATCTTCATGGTCGGCCCATTGGGTGAATAGTGTTGTATTTTATTGCATAGTTGTTCAGGATTTTACAAAATTTCATTTATTATTACATAATTTTACATTTTATCTATTTACAACTTCAACACATGGTTTAATTTAACAATTTGTATGATACATAAATATTTTTGTAGTTTTTTACTTTGATATGATGTCATAGTCTCCCCACTATCACACCCTTGGCCCTCACTGCTAGTCTGTAGCCTCTGGAATATGAGGAGATTTATTTGAGACATTTTAACCCACTAGTTCAGAGCATTGGTTCAATGGAATCTTGGTCGGGGCATTACATTTTATGTCTTACAACCTTCTACACCCCCATTAAATGGGTTATGAAATCATTATTCGTGTGTATAGTGGTATACCACCTCATGAACATTTGTAATTCATTATAGAATTATCACCTATAAAGGATAGAAAAAATGGTTAATTTATTATTTATATATTATATTTATGACATTATTTTTTTATTTTGTGATTATATGACACATTCATTCACAATCTCTATTTTGTGTCAATACGATAATGTGTCTCGTGTGTACGGAGGACTACTTCATCACGAAGTAATGTGCTTCATTCTTGTTTTACATAGAATTTATTGGGGAATTTTTTATTAAAAATATATGATATATATTAAGTAAGTATTATTTTTAATTATGATGTATATATTTTTGTTTTTACTGGAAATATAAAAGGAAAATTGAAATAGTGTTTATATGTAGGTACAACCTACATTCTACAATAACTTTGTATTTCATTTTATATCACTAAACATTATAAATTAAAATAAATAAATAATGAATAAATATATATGATATTTATATCATGGTTCACATTTTGGAGATAATGAAATCATGAACAATGTTAGATAACCTAAATAAAAAGTGAAAACATAGATGAAAAATTGCAGTTATTTCACAAAATATGATGTCGGCATGAAATTGTTATTAATAATATAATAAATGGTTATAATAAAATATTATTTGGTTTGATATATAAAAATATATTTCTATAATAGATATATAATAATCAAATATTTTTTACTAGAATTTAGAATGAGTTTGAAGGAAGTAAATACTTAAGGTTAGGGATTTCAAGTCTCTCTTTTATTTATAGGAGGTATATGAAAATTAAACAATCCATTCATTCTTCAAGTGTACATACTTCCCATTTGATATTTTATATCATGTATAAAATAATTTTTCATGCTATTTATTATTTATTTTAATGTTATTATCTATTTTAATTTATTATTAGAAACATTACTAATTCAATAAGAGATTTATTTTCTCAATATTCATTATTTTATATGTATGTTATTATATTAACCTACACTCATTCATGAGAGGTAAATTCCTAGGCATTAACTTGTAAATTCATGAATTTATTTAACCTCATGATATTTTATATTCCATTTTATTTTTTTTTCATTCATGGGGATTATAAATAAATGTTAACAATGTGTTAATGATTTTATATTACAATATCATCATTTATCAAGAATGATTTTGACTATGTTTCCAACGAAAAATAATATGATAAAAACATCAAGAAAATAATTAATTTTTGAATCCTCTTGTAATTCATTAAATATTCAAGTAATATTAACACATATCATTCTTTTTCACTAAAATTAATTTAAGTGATTTTTTCTATGAAAAAATTACATTATTTATCTCACCAATTGAAACTCTATTTTCCTCTAAGAAAATGTTCTTTATAATTTCTTACAGAAATTGTATTACTATTCTAAAATAATTTTTAAAAGATATTTTTACCCATATTTATCTTTTTGAGATATTTTTATGAAAGGAATCTTCATATATCCTTCTAAATAATACATGTTCATCTTTTTACAGAAATGTGAATGGAATCACTATTTCAATTTATAGGGTTTGAAAGGAATTATCTAACTTCATGAAAAATCATTACTATTAATATTAATTTATAATATTCTGATGGTATTTTAAAAGAAATGTATCTGAAAAATTTATTTTTTTAAAATAGATATTTTAAGTGGACTATAAGTATTCATCGATAAATTTTATAAATGATATTTTGAATATATTTTATATATAATATTGCATAAATTGATGTTACTTATGCCTTACTAGGATATATTCAAAGTATACAATTCTTATTCTTTCTTTTAATGGTTTATGTATATGATTGAATCATCATTTTAAAACTATATTATTTTCCTGGCATATGATTTAATGAAATTATAAATTGATTATGAAACCTAATTTTTCAGCAGGTTATGATATGATGAATATGATAGGAATCCTATTTCATATCATGGGTTACAAATGGTAATTCATTTATGATCTTGTGTCACACTTATGTATAGTTTCCATTATGTGACTATGATTATGTGATAACCATGGATGATGGTTATAATATAACAAAAATGAGCAGGGCCTACATCTCCCTCTAATGTATTAGGTAATGATCTATATCTCATGAGATAGAAATGACTTGAATTGGGAGTGAGCCTAGTTCGTTAAGGGACAATGTCAGATATGATGTTTTTGAGAGTAAACCTAAAAACCATGATGGTTTTCAAAGTCAACCCATTCTACAATGATATAAATTGTAATGAAACTCAAATTATATGTAAATGATACTATATTCATATGTGGATACCATATATTCCACATCTTAAGAAAATAGTTTTCTCTTATGGGTTATTTTTTTGATATCCTATTAATTAATGTCTTTCAACATTCCAATCATTTTTCCTAAATTCTTGTTTATGATTTGTTATATGAAGGTTATGCTTTTAAATGTTATGTTCTAGTATTCATACCCTTATATTCATAACATTATTATGTATATTACTCATTTAATATTTCTATAAATCAGAGTAAAACCATTATTATGATTCCATTCCACGGGTCAAGATAAATATTTTTTAAAAATGTTATGTCTGTGAAGGATTCTTATTATAATGATCATAGTGGGACATGATGTTGTTTATCTATTGACTAGTAGTTTTAAATTCCTTGTTTCTAAAGACAGTTATCTATAATAGTCTTTATGTGTCTGTCTATATAAATCTTTGAAAATTCTTCTAATAATATATAATATCTAATTATTATAAGACTGGGACCCAATAAATTTATAATGTTCATAGATCATAATACTTTGAATAGTATTTTCTCATAAAGGTATTTTAATATAAGAAAAAATGTGGATTTAATATAATAAATGTTAGACATTGAAATGATGTATTCACATAGAAAAGTTAATTTTGTGGCTGATGAATTATGTATAATGAAATATAGTCATTCATCTAATAAAGCTTTATATAAGTGGAGGTCAAACTGAGTCATAACAGATTTACATCTAATTTGTGCTGAGAAAGGTAATGTTTTAATATTATTTTAGGTTTCATTTTTTATAGATTTATCTACACATATAATTGAGGCTCAATCATCCAATGATGATTGTGTTAGATTTAGGTTGAAACTATTTTGAGGTGAAACTATTGAGTTGTAGAATTTGGAAAATAGTTCTATGCTTTTTTAGTGATAAAATAATGGTTCCCCAAACCTATTAGGAAAAACTTATTTAAACTTAAAACATCATGATATAGGTTTAAATCCAAGAATTCAAAAAATGATTAATGAAATTAGAGAAATGTTATGGTTGGATATCATGTAGAGGAGAGTGGTAGATTTTGTTTGGATATGCATCACCTATCATTAGGTAGGGTTAGATCATCAATGAGAAATTTGGTTGATACACTGTTTACTAATTCCCCATATATAAATGAGAGAAGATAGTGATATTTTTTATAAGTGGACTACCAAGAATTTTTTTTGAACATTATTCAATATAAAAGAGAGTGTATCAACTCACAATGATGACACAATTCATCCCTCTTTGTGATTCCACTGAGATTAATAATATATCCAAACTATATATTTGGGATGTGGTGAAGATTTGTAAGGTTTCTATTTTGATGGTTTCTGATCTGGATTCCATAATTACATCTAGGTTTTGGAAATACTTATAAAAATACCCTAGAATCCATTTAACCTTAATCTTATATTGGCATCATCAATGTAACAGAGGATCTGAATGGATGATCAAAACATTGGATTACATGATTAGGTATTATAAATTGATTTTGGAGGCCCATGGGAAGATCATTTTTTGATAGTGGAGTTATAATACAATAACATTTATCAAAAACTGATACATATAGATTCTATTATTGCATTATATGGATTCCATTATTTTTTCCACATTATTATGTGAAAATGGCGAGACATTACTTATCATTATTAAAGTTTTGTATAAAATAGTGGATAAAATCAAGATAATAAAAATAAGAATGGGGATGTTTCATAGTCTTTATAAATCATATATAGATCATTGTTGATGACTATTATCATTTAGAGTAGCTGGTCAGGATTTCATTATATTCTCTCAAAATCGTGTGTTTCATCTTTTTGGATGGAATGGGAAGTTTCCCCCTTCATATATTTACCTTCATAAATACTTGAATATGTATGTGATATATCTTATTGGTTGGATTTTCCAATAATGATTAGTTTTATGTATATTCTTTCACATATCTTAGGTGAAGAAGTGTCAACCTGATACTGACCATTTAATTTGATGGGACCTTTTTTGATCCTTCACTAGATGGTACACTAGTTCACTTACCAATATAGATTGTAGATATATAAGAGGGTCTCTTACATATGAACACCTTTATTTTTTATTGTATTATTTGGACTCATTGTTTAATTTAGGAAGATACATGTTCTTATGAAAAGGAAATGTTATAAATATGGCCTCACCTCTTCAAAATAAACAATAATTTTCTATATTCCAATGAGATAATGGATAATGGTGGGGAGAATTTGATATGACAAACATTATGTACATGAAACTTTTTTTTGAGTCAACATATTTGTTTTGTTGATTTATCGATGTTTCATGAAGATTTTGTAATGGTATTGAGGTTTTTGGGTGGTTCACTATTTGTGCATGTTAATTAGA
Source organism: Viscum album (assembly GCA_963277665.1). Classification (NCBI taxonomy): domain Eukaryota; kingdom Viridiplantae; phylum Streptophyta; class Magnoliopsida; order Santalales; family Viscaceae; genus Viscum; species Viscum album. The sequence goes on along the minus strand of OY728131.1, from coordinate 1,217,487,867 downwards.
AAATGTGGACCACCTTTTAGAAATAATTAAACTTGTTTTAGATGTCACTAGATGGGATAATGGTTTTCATATTGACCGTGAGTCCCCAGAGAAATCCAAGAAAGGTAAAATAAAGGGAAAATATGGTAGGAACAATGTTTTCCCAGCATTGTTATAAAAATAGGTAGTTTTTGGGATTATTAATGTAGCACCACATGGATGGAGTTCTGTTTTCCAACCCAAGTTTCCCAAATTGTGTGGCTTCTTAGCTTTTCCAGTAGCACGTGCATGGTTGGTGCACACAATTTCAAACTATTTTGACTATCCATGTGATTTACAATTAATCAATTAAAATGAATCATTTAAACTATATTATAGACCAAATTCCCTCATTTTTCCTGTATTATTTTTGTGTCTTGAATTCCAATTTCTCCATGGGTTATCAAAATGATTCATTTTGATTTGGAGATAACTTGTGTGGAATAAGAGGGTGTTATGTCACAACCCGTCCTTGGGGCCCGTGTCGTGACTACCCCAAGCCCGCCTTCCATAGGCTAGGGGCTGGCGACTAGCACCAAAGACATAAATCCCCAAAGTAGGAAGGCATTTCCTTTATAAAAGTAAACAAACACAACAGAGTATGCAACTGAAGTAAGCACTAAGTAAAACTGTATACAAAAGTAAGTGCTGAAAGGAAAGGGGCCAGAAATACAAGCCCAACAGTAAGTACAGTACAACTGAAAAGCTTGTACAACTGCAGTAAAGTAAAACATCAACTAAGGAGTTGTCTTTCGGGAATCCCACCCGAAGGGTGGGTACAGATGGCCTCCTTAGCACCTCAGGTCCGTTCGTCTGCTCCGTGTACATCTCGCCAAGTGGTACACCTCTGGGTACTGTCCAGCTCTACAAGTCTCTATCTAAATCAATGTTGAATGTTGTCTGCATCCAACACAATGTAGTGTGGGAATAGCCCATGCAGGGGTGAGTATACGATACTTAGTAGGGACCTCGAGACCCCCGAAGGTCTCCTAGAATCCATGAAGGATAAACCACTAAAGAAAGATACAATCACGAAGTATTAACAAACTCTACTTAGGTATATGCCCATACATATACCTAAGTTATCAATCCCAGTTCGGCTCCAACTCTCGAGCCCAAGCACAACCCAGTACACACAGGAAATAAGTCAATCAAATCGATGATAATGATTTAATGACAAGACTCAGCTCACACAGGTATACATATTTCGTATAACGATAGAGATGATCAGATGTAGTCACTAATTCATATATGTTGTCAGACCCACATAGGAAACTAGACCAGCTAAGTTGTCGGACCCACTCAGGATAGAAGACCAGATACTCTGTCGGACCCACTCAGGATACAAGTATAGAAGTCATTGCTATCAAACCCACGAAGGATCCCAATATAGAAGTCATCGCCGTCAAACCCACAGAGGATTCCAGTATGGAAGATGTCGTTGTAGAACCCACAGAGGATCCTATTACGGTATTCATCGTGATAGAACCCACGAAGGATCCTAGTACAGAAGTTATCACCATCAAACCCATGGAGGATTATAGTATGGTAGATGTCATCATCGAACCCACAGAGGATCCTAGTACGGAAGTCATCGCAGTCACAGCCAGCTCTAGGGTTCCCGCACACAGCACGCTCGATTCCAGGAGGGTCCGCTCCTCGAGCCAAGGGGTTGATACATCAACTATCACGAAGTACGGAGTTGATGTATCCCAAATTTCTGTCTCATCAAAAGAAACCCAACGTGACAGATGGCGCATCAATTGGACGCCCGGTCTGAGAGTTATTGTCTTTTCTATTTCAGGGGCTCGGTTGGAATTACGCTCGTTCCAAACCAATCCATTTCTCAAATTTTTCCAAAACTCACTTAGATTATCGCAAAAGGACCAATTTGTCACTACGGTCCTAGTTCCGCAGACGGCGCATTGATTGGACGCGCGGTCTTAATGTTATTCACGTTTTAGTGAAACGGGCCCAGCCCATCAAGCCCAGTGGGATGGCGGGTTGGCTCGACCTGGTTCGGCGGGTCCGACCCAGCTAGGGGCTCGACCTGGCACGTTGGGCTCGGCCTATACCTGTAGGGAATGGCCTAGACCGGTGGGGCACGGCCCGACCCGGTGGGTCATGACCCGACCCGATGACAGGCGGCCCGACCCGGCAGGGTGCCGCCCGGCCCGGCAGTGCGCGTTCTAGCCCGGCGGGGCGCAGCCCGACCCAGCGGCATGCGGCCCAACCCGCGCAAGGTGGCCTGGCCCAGGGCTGGCCAAGCCAGTGAAGAGTCCCCCCTCCCCCCCTCGATTTCCCGAACTGGAGGTGCTGAGCGGCGCCGCCCTTCCTATCTGGCTGGTCGATGCTGGCCGGTCTTCCCCGGCACGAGCGGCCCGCACGGGCAGGCCACGATTCTCCCACGTGGCACCTACGAGTGTCGCGACCTCCTTCAACCCGACCAGCAGGAAGCCGGCCGGTTTTCCACCAAAGTGGCCCTCGGTTCGAGGGCCACAGTTCTCCACAGCGCGACACCTTAAAGGAACCGCGATTCTCCAACCCGACCGGCTACGGCTGGCCAGTTAAGTTTGTCTGCCGAGCGGCCTGCAGTTTCTTCCACGTGGCCGGTGCGCGACCACCGCCTCCAGTCGCTGCCGCCTCTGTTCTCCGCCTCCTCCGATCTCCACCGCCTCCTACTGCCACCACCAAAATATTCAAGAACCATCAGAGGGTTATCGGGATGTGTTCATTCGGCATACACACTCCGTGTTTGGAGATATCAATTGGCCGAAGACAATAAAAGCATTCACCAAGGACAGAATATAATTTCATTCACTTAAAATTATATCTAACCCCTACCTTGATTCTGATACTCTCTTGTCCGTGTTGCGGGAAGAGGATCTGAAGTCGACGTTGATTCGTTGATGTCAGGGTGCGTCCAAGGAGGAAGCATAGTCGATGTTTCCTCACGGACGACGTCTCCTCACTTAAATCGGATGAAGAAGAAAAATGATGGCATTCCTCATGATCATCGCCTCATGTTCTTGCCTTGGTCGTCGAGAGGATATCGTTCCTCATGTTCTTCATTGGTGAGGGATGAAGCTCTCCTCCAAATCTCTAAAGGCTCCACCACCAAATATTTTCCAAGCCAATATAATATTAAGGCCCCCCAATTATCAATAGAATTGCCATGGAATTCAAATTGATTCAAAAGAGGTTCCAATTAATTAATGAAGATATTAATTTGATAGGTTGGCACATTCAATGAGTGGGAGGTGGAGAGGCTCCACCATAATAAATGAGAGGTGTTGTCAAATTAAATAAAGGGGTGTTAATAGGGAGTTTAAGGGAAGTTGAAGTATTAGGGGCTCGTGTGGGCCCCACCACACATTATCCCCTCTTGTTAACTTATGTGGGTGTAGGACACACCTCTAACTTCCCCTTGTAAGAAATAACCACCACCAAACAATATAATTGTGTACACAGATTTATTTAAATTAATATAAATCCCCAAAAATTGTCTTCTCCTCCCGAGAAAACGCAATCGTAGTAAAGGTCCCCTTAAGAGAATACCGATGCTGTGAGTTAATCGGTGCCCTTAGATTTCAATTCTTAGCACCAATTAAAAAGATAGTAAAACCCACATTTATGTTTACTAAACGTACCCAAACCAAACTTCAGAAATTGATTCTGGGCACACCGGGCCCTGGAATCAGGTACCGTCAGAAACTGCAGACTCGTAAAATTATAATTTATTTAAGAAAAAATTTCCTTAAAATTTCCGTGTCTTTACATTACCCCCACCTTAGGGATTTACGCCCCCGTAAAGCTATAACACATACTAGGGAAACGAATGAGGGTACTGAGCAAGAATCTGAGCCTCCCACTCCCATGTGCTCTCCTGGAGGTTCCCGTGCTGCTAGAGAATGCGTATTAGAGGAATCGACCATCCACGTAGGACTCGCTCCTATCAATCCTCAATCTCCACCGAGACCTCCATGAATGTTGCCCCGTAATCTATATCCTTCTCCCCATGGTCAATGATGTGAGACGGGTCATGCACGTATCTCCTCAGCTAAGATACGTGGAAGACGTCATGCACCTGGTGCAATTGAGGTGGAAGGGCCAGATGGTAAGCCACCTTTCCTGCTCTGTTAAGGACCTGGAAAGGCTCGATGAAGCATGGAGAAAACTTGATGCCCTGACCGAATCTCCGTAGACCTCGTCAAGGTGAGACCCGTAAGAAGACGTGGTCACCGTCCTCGAACTCCAGTGGTCTCCATATCCTATCAGCATAAGAATTTTATCTATTCTGTGCAGTCTTCATCCACTTCTGGATGATCTGCACCTTCTCCATCATAGCCTGAACCATCTCCGGTCCTACAAGTGCTGACTCCCCTGGGCCAGTCCAGCACAGAGGTGATATGCAAGGTCGTTCGTACAATGCCTCGTAAGGGTCCATCTTGATGGTGGAGTGATAGTTGTTGTTGTACGCAAACTCCACCAAGGGTAGGTGATCCTCCCAGCTGCGACCAAAGCCAAGGAAACATGAACAGAGCATGTCCTCAAGAGTCTAAATGGTTCTCTCAGTCTGACCATCCATCTGAGGATGGAAGGCAGTGCTCAAGCGAAGCTGCGTCCCAAAAGCCTCCTGTAACCCCTTCCAAAACCGTGAAGTGAAATGAGCATCTTGATTGGAGATGATAGTCGATGGAACACCATGAAGCCGTAAAATCTCCTGAACATAGAGATGTCCAAATCTCTCTACTGAGCCCTGATCTCTAATCGGTGGGAAGTGGGCTGACTTGGTGAGTCGGTCGACAATCACCCAGATAGAGTCGTGTCCTCTAGATGTACGTGGAATCCCTATCACAAAATCCATGGATATTCTATCCTACTTCCACTCCAGAACCTCTAAGGTTTGTACCAAGCCTGCTAGTACCTGGTGCTCTGCCTTCACTTGCTGAAAAGTGAGGCACCATGAAACAAAATTTTCTACTTCCTTTTTCATACCCGGCCACCAATGCGATCGTTTGAGGTCCTAATACATCTTCTCCACTCCTGGATGTACCACTAGAGGGGAAGTGTGAAACTCCATCAGCACCTCCTCCTGTAGTGAAACTGGTACCATGGTACATCCCCTGAAGAGGATGACGTGCTCCCCACCTTCAGAAAATACTTCGGGTGTCAGCCTTGAGGATATCTGAGCATGTCATGTCTCGCAGTCAACATCCCCATGCTGCGCCTCTCTGACGCACTGAAGAAGTGGGGGGGGGGGGGGGGTGACTGTGAGAGACTGTAGAAAGGCTGCTCCATATATATCCACAAAGGATATCTACAATGCGGCTAGCTGCTCCGTCACCTCTCCTAGCAGCTGAATTTCTGATCTCCTGCTAAGAGGATATGCTACAACGTTCCCCTTCCCAGGAGTATAGACTATCTCAAAGTCATAGTCCCGAAGGAACTCAAGCCAATATTACCATCTTAGGTCCAGGTTCTTCTATGAGAAGACACACCTAAGACTTTTGATATTAGAGTAAACCCTAAACCTTTTTCTCTACAAACTATGGGTGTGACTAGCCATTTGTAAAGAACTCGACTACACCCTTTTTCGCTTACATCCTACAAGAGCTGCTAAGATTTCTCCTTTGCTGAAAAGAGAAATCTGGTCTCATCCTCTAGATGAACCATGATCTTTGGCTAATACAGTAAATCATGAAATGAACGGTACTACATCATGCCATGGATGATGTCATAAGGCCTCGATGCTACTACCAAGAGATCCAACCGTTACTCTCACCTGCAAGGGTCGAGTCACACTATCGACAGTAGTGTGTGGTCACTGGTTCTCCTCCAGTAGGAATATCAAATGTGAGGGTCAAGTTAACGATTTTAACCGGAACCTCTCAGTATCAATCATACAAAAAGGTAGGAAAACAAAAATCACATGGACAAGTGTCTTTCATTATAGCAGCTCAAAGTACAAAGACACAAAGAAACCACAAAAAACAAAATCAACAAAGCTAGAAGCATCATGAAAAAAATTCTATATGCTTGGAGCTAGTCCCGGTCCTGTCCACCTACTCTCGGAGCACTATAGTCATAGGCTTCAACTTCTTGAATTTGATCTCTCCCATGTCCACCCGCTCCCTACAGTCGGGGTGGACCTCCTGGTGGTGGTGGTGGTGGTAGGGCCTCGAAACATCGTCCACCTCCTACTGCTCGACCATCTCCTCTGGAACGTCCGCCTGCTCCTGGTGGAAAACCAGGGTCGAACCGCTGTCTCTGCCTGGGATGTCCCTCTACTGCCTACTGCTCATCTGTAGGGTGGGTAGGGCAGTCTCGAGCCATGTGACCCTGCCCCCTACATGCATAACACTGCTTGCTCCTCATTTGGATGGCTCTGTTTCGTGTGCCCTGCACAACCGAACCTGTATCCTGAGGTTTCTCACCTGGTGGCATGGTCCTCTTGGACCACTACGTCAACTGTCTACTTTCGGTTGTAGAAGACTCCACTACGTGTCATCCTGTGGAGGGTCTCACTGCTGGTGACTACTCAGTGAGAAAACTCTGCACTAGAAGGGCTCTCTCCAGCACCCCACCAGCGTCAGGATGCTGAGGGAGATCATCGAAGGCCTGATCTCATGCCTGAGTCCCTGCTTGAAGGTATGTGCACTAAAGAATGAGTCTCGTACTATATCCATAGAGTACTGTGAGAGGTCAGTGAACCTTGTTGAGTACTGAGCTACTGTCATGATGCCCTGCTGTAGATGAAGTAACTCCTGAATCCGCACCGCATGAAGGGTGGATGGTACAAACTCTACCCGGAACAGGATCTTGAAGTCTTTATAGAATAGTGATTCCTTGTCATGCACCTGGAGCATTAGGCTCCACCATCTGCCTGCCGCTGTATGCAGGAGACTCGCGACAAGGATCACTATGAGGTCAGCTGGTGTCCCTACCAATATGAAAACTCTGACGATAGCCTCTATCCAATTCTAAGCTGCCTGGGGTTCCATCTCTCCCTGGAACCTTGGTGGCCTCTGTCACTGGAACTCGTGCAATGCACTCAGGTGACGTGCACTCTCTTCATCTGGAGTTGGTGGTATCGATGTCCTAGCGGGTAGTGGTACCACTGGTGCCTCCACTGTGATGGGGCCCTGCACCGAGGCCTCGTCGCTCGGTGGGATACCATCTCGTACGTAAGTCAAAACCCTAGCTGGCTACCTTCGTGGGGCCATCCGGAAAAGGAATAGGTGTTCCACGGTTCAAAAAATATACCTGGAAAGATAACACAAAGTAATCACAAAGAAAATGTTTTCAAAGGAAACACACACGCAATCAGTGTTTTCGTGCACTAAGTCGGAATTCAGAGATCAAGGTCCTGGTGTATGGATACGTCAGCCACCGCACCAAAACTGGACTCCCTATACTGAAAAACACACTCAATTCTATTAAAATTATTGCTTCACAAAAAATAATGATCAGAGTCCTGAGTTCTGTGGTAAAACTGACTCCTTTGATACCAATTTGTCATGACCCGTCCTCAAGGCCCATGCCGTGACTACCTCAATTATGCCTTCCATAGGCCAGGGGATGGAGACTAGCACCAAATGTGCAGATCCCTAAACTAGGAAGGAATTTCCTTTATAAAAGTAAACAAACACAACATAGTACGCAATTGAAGTAAGCACTAAGTAAAACTATATACATAAGTAAGTGCTGAAAGGAAAGGGGCTGGAAATACAATCCCAACAGTAAGTACAATACAACTGAAAAGATAGTAAAACTAAAGTAAAGTAAAACAACAACTACTGAATTGTCCTCAGGGAATCCCACCTGAAGGGTGGGTACAGATGGCCTCCTCAACACCTTAGGTCCGTCTTTCCGCTCCGTGTACATCTCACTAAGTGGTCCGCCTCCATGTACTGTCCATCTCTATAAGTCTCTATCACGATCAGTGCTTTCCATCATCTGCATCCAACACAATGTAGTGCAGGCATATCCTGTGCAGGGGTGAGTATACGATACTCATGAGGGACCCCGAGACCCCCAAAGGTCTCCCAGAATCCACTAAGGATAAACCACAGAAGAAAGATACAAATACGAAGTATCAACCAACTCTACTTAGGTATATGACCATACATATACCTAAGTCATCAATCCCAGTTCGGCTACAACTCTCGAGCCCAAGCACAACCCAGTCCACACAAGAAATAATTCAATCACATCGATGATAATGATTGAAATTCAAGACTCAGCTCACACGGGTATACATCTTTCGTATAACGATAGAGATGATCAGATGTAGTCACTGATTCATCTAAGCTGTCAGACCCACATATGATACTAGACTAGCTAAGCTGTCGAACCCACTTAGGATACAAGACCAGATACTCTATCATACCCACTCAGGATACAAGTACATAAGTCATCGATGTCGAACCCATGAAGAATCCTAGTACAGAATTCATCGTCGTTGAACCCACGAAGGTTTCCAGTGCGGAAGACGTCGTCGTCGAAGCCACAGAGGATCCTAGTACGGTAGTCATCGTTGGTAAACCCATGGAGGATCCTAGTATGGAAGTCATCGCCATCTAATCCACAGAGGATTACAGTATGGTAGACGTCGTCGTTGAACCCATGGAGGATCCTAGTACAAAAGTCATCACAGTCGCAACCATCTCTAGGGTTCCCGCACACAACACGATCGATTCTGGGAGGGTACGATCCTCAAGCCAAGGGGTCGATACATCAACTTTCATGAAGTTTGGAGTTGATGTAATATGAAGTTATGTCTCGTCAAAAGCAACCCAACGTGACAGACGGTGCGTCAATCAGACGCTCAGTCTGAGAGTTATTGGATTTTCTATTTCAGGGGCCCGGTTGGAATTACCCTCATTCCAAACCCAGACATTTTAAAAAGTCGTTCAAAACTCACATAGAGTATCAAAAAAGGACTGCTTCTTCACGAGGGTCCCAGGGCCATAGACGGCGCGTCGATCAGACGTGCGGTCTTAATGTTATTCACGTTTAAGTGAAACGGGTCCGGCCCGTCAAGCCCAGTGGGCTGGTGGGTCGGCCCGACCTAGTTCGGTGGGTCTGACCTGGCTAGGGGGTCGGATTGGCCCGGTGGGGTGGGGCCCGACCCTGTGAGGTGTGGCTTGGCCTGGTGGGGAATGACATGACCCGATGGCCGGTGGCCCGACCCGGCGGGGTGCAGCCCAGCCCAGCGGCAGGTGGCCCGGCCCACGCAAGGCGGCCCGACCTGCGGTAGTCTGCGGCTCGGCTAGCTAGCCGAGGCGGTGCGGGGGCGCACCCCTCTGATTTCCCGAACCGACGGTACCGCCCCTCCTATCCGGCCGGCTCAAGCTAGCCGGTCTTCCCGGAACGAGAGGCCCGGACGGGCGGGCCACGGTTCTCCCACGAGGCACCTGTGGGTGTCGCGGCCTCCTTCAACCTGGCAAGTAGGCGGCCGACCGGTTTGCCGTTGAAGTGGACCGCAGTGCACTGTCCATGGTTCTCCAGCCCGTCCAGCTACGGCCGGCCAGTTCGGTTCGTCTGCCGAGCGGCCTGCGGATGCGGGCTACAGTTTCCTCTATTTAGCCGGTGCACGGCTGTCGCCTCCGGTCATCGTCGCCTCCGTTTGCCGCTACCTCCGGTCGCCACCACCTCCTATTGCCACCGAAAAAGTATTCAAGAACCATCGGAGGGTCGTCGGTCCGTGTTCGTTCGGCCTTCTACCTCCGCATTAGGCGATATCAATTGGCTGAAGACAATACAAGCATTCACCAAGGACAGAATATAATTCCATTCACATAAAATTATATCAAACTCCTACCTTAATTATGATGCTCTCTGGTTCGCATTACAAGAAGAGGATCCGAAGTCAACATCGATTCGTTGACGTCGGGGTGCGTCCAAGGAGGAAGCGTAGTTGATGTTTCCTCATTGACGACATCTCCTCCCTTGACGCAGAGGAAGAAGAAGAATGAAGGTATTCCTCGTGAGTGTCTCCTTATGTTCTTGCCTCAGTCGTCGAGAGGATATCGTTCCTCGTGTTCTTCGTTGGTGAGGGATGAAGCTCTCCTCCAAAATCTCTAAAGTCTCCACCACCAAATATTTACCTAGCCAATATAATATTAAGGCTCCCCAATTTTTAATAGAATTTCCATGAAATTCAAATTGATTCAAAAGAGATTACAATTAATTAATGAATATATTAATTAGATAGGTTGGTACATTCAATGGGTGGGAGGTAGAGAGGCCTCACCATAATAAATGAGAGGTGTTGTCAAATTAAATAAAGGGGTGTTAATGGGGAGTTTAAGGGAAGTTGAAGGGATAGGGGGTCATGTGGGCCCCACCACACATTATCTTCTCATGGGAGGTTATGTGGGTTTGGGCCCCACCTCTAACTCCCCTTGTAGGAAATAACCACCACCAAAAAATAAAACTGTGTACAAAAATTTAATGTAATTTAATTTAAATCTCCAAAAATTAACTTCTCCTCTTGAGAAAACGCAACCGCGGTAAAGGTCCCCTTAAGAGAATACCGGTGTTGCGAGTTCATCGATTCTATCAGATTTCAATTCCGATCACCGGTTCAAAAGATAGTAAAACCCACACGTATGTTTACTAAACGTACCCAAAAAAAACTTCAAAAATTGATTCTGGGCACACTGGGTCTCGGAATCAGGTACCGTCAGAAACCGAAGACTCGTAAAATTCCGAAGTATTTAAGAAAAAAATTTCCTTGAAATTTCCTGGTATTTACATATTATTAGACAATATTCTTCAGTAAGTAATGGTTTTCTATATTTCACTTTATCTCATTAGATTATAATATTTTCTCTCACACAAATTATATGTTATAGTCCAAAACATATAAATCTATATTCAATATTAATAATCAAGGTGAGATATTTATTGGTATATTGATGGAAATTAAATACAAGGAAAAAATTATAATTTCTTACTAATAATCAATATTTACTATATTAATTTAGTTGTAGGTGGATTCTATATAATCTCTATTATACTAGAAAATGATGGATTATTTTTTATTGAATGGTTTATTGGATGTTTTTTAGAAAAAAATAAGGAATTATTTTAAGGAAAACACTTTACATTTTCATCTTTATAAATTGGTATTAAAATGGATTCCTTTTAGAAGAAAGGTTTTTAAATAATTTGGTTTTTTAAAAAATAAATTATGGATTCATTTTTATTATTGTAATATATTTTCTAAAATAACTCAATGACAGTATAGAAAATTTTTAATTATTTTTTCATGCATTTTGGTTTACATGTTTTGTTTTATTTTATTGATCGGATCTAACCCTAGAATTGTGATATTTACCATGAGGGAACCTGGACATTGGTCACATATTTATGACATAATGAGTCAATGAAACATCAATAATGGGAATCAAAATATCACTAAGATTATAATGATGTTTCTGTGAATATTCATAGGAATGGAGTCCCAAAAGTTAAGATATCATATAAAGACTCAATTAATATTGTCCACTTAATTTTTTGTTGGTATTGTACAAAATTATTCAAAATCTTCTAAATTTTTATATATAATATTTTAAATGGTTTATTTCCTTGTGGTGTGAGGCAGGAAGCAATTAGGGAATACTAAAAATTGTTACACTCACCCCCCAACTTGGTAAATATGGTGAAATTATAGTGGTTTCCTTTTAAGACACTAGAATGGTAATGGAATCATACTTATATTGTGATTCACCAGGATACAATGATTAGTGAAACTAAATATGAATTATGGAGATTCATCATCATTTATTTATTAGTATACCACATGGGATTCATTATTTTTTTGTCATGTTTCATTACTTGTCAATTGTTTTCTCTATTTTAGTTGTAACATTTTTTTTTATTTCATAGTCATTACATTGGGTTTTATTTTATCTAATCATTCATTATAAAGGGGATCAGAATTTTATTATTTATTGTTGATATGTTGATTTAACATTGAATTAAAAGTCTTCCCATAATGTTTTTTGAGTACCTTATCATTTAGTTATAGCCATTGGTGTCATGTGGTTGTCACCTCATGCTAGTACCATCTCATCCACCTCTCATGTGAATGAGTTATGACACGATGTTATAGAAATAATTAGATTTATCAATATGTCATTACAGAATGAAATGTGATATTAGTGAAAAATTATGTTAAATTTCCTAAGAGTTTATGATAATCTTGGTAATATATTATATGTAAATTATTGTAGCATATGAGGCTCAACTGTAGTAGGTAAACACCATATCCTGGACTATCATATAACTAACCCATTAATGATTCTTAAATCATGAATTTATTTAAAATATTAATTTCTCATTATGAAAATGACCAAAATACCTTCATTATTTTAGCTCGTATTATCCACATTAGTTTCATATCAGTTTTTAAACATATTATGAAAATGTAATTTTTAGTTCAAAAATAAAATTTTCAAAAAATTAAATTAAATTTTTATAACATTTAATGATAAAAAATGACAAATATCTTTATAAAAAATCTCTGTATTGAATTATTAATTTTATTAGTAGAAATATGAAATTTAAAATATTATTTGAACATAGATATATTATGAAATAGGTTTTTATAACAAATTAAAATATTTTATTATGATCAAGAAAATGTTTTCATTGTTTATTTAAATGAAGTATTTATTATAGGGACGCTCAATTTTTTAATTTTTTTGGAGCCACATATCATTTATTATATTTATAATAAACAAACTTATTTAATTATTAAATTAATATTTTAATTTTAACTTACATATAATGTGAAATATTGAAAACTGTATTTCTTTAAAAACAACAATACGTGTCTATGTGTTTATATTTTGAAATTATCTTTTCATACCAAAACTGATTATATTTTTTAAAATGGTATTTATATTTTAAATTATTATATTCTAATATTTTTTTTGTTAATTGAAATTTTGACAAATAAAATTAATTACTACTATTTCAAAATAATAACTCAAGTAATAATTAATAATATTAAAAACCCATTTTACAGTGCGAGAAAAGGAAAAATGATATAACAATGTTTTAAAATGTATTTTTGATATGTGGATTGATAAAATATAACACCCTTTCCTCATTTTTATGTTTCTTATTCTCATGTACATTAAATTGTGAAATTAATATATCCAATGTAAATGTATATTTAAAAACTACACATCTAGTCACTTATAAAAGGGAAACATATAAACCATTTCAATAAACATTGTTCATTGAAATTTATCCTCTAAAATATACATTTCTTCTCTACTTATAATCATATCCAACATTAAAAATCATATATTCCTGATTTCATATAAAAATGTGTAAATTTACAGGGATATTTCAATGGAAAATTCATGTCCAAAACGTGGGTATTATCAACAATATAAATAACTTCATCATTACATCATTTTAATTTTATTATAATTATATTACTATTATGTATATATTTTAAATTTAATATATTAATTTTATTATCATTATTTAGTTGTATACCACATCTATTACCAGAAACAAAAGTATTTTTTGTTTATTGTATGGAGTAGTGCCTCCATAAATTAACATGTTTAGTTTTTCTACACTGTTTTACATGGTAATATTTAAGTCTATAATTAATGGAGAAATATTATTTTTATTATATAATTAAGGCTTTTGTATTTAATTTTTTAAAACTGTTAATTATATCTTCAAAAAACTATGTTTATTAATTTAATTATTTTAGATATTATTACTATTAAGATAATATTTTATTCAAATCATGTATGATTAATATATACATTAAATAATCATACAATCCTTAAAATTCAAAATGATTCTCTATAATAAATATTAAATATCATCATCATAATATTTTTATTACAATATTAGAATATAAATAACTTATAATCATTCATTCAGTCAATGTATCATTATGTTTGGTTCAATTTAACAAAAAACATGAAGAACACTATCCATTTATTTCATGGATATCTATGAATGGTTAATTAAATTTATAATATGATATAAATGTGAAATTAATAATTTTTTATTTTCCCTAGAGAATCAGTATTAATATATAATTCATCAATTAAGAAAACGCCCTATATTAATCAAAAATCTCAAAAACATGATTACTATTAACTACATATTCAATGATACGATCAAAAACACTCATGAAAAGAATAATAAAAATAAAAAATTACTATACATAATCCATTATAGAATAAAAACATGACCTGTTATTACACTCATTGGAATAATAATTATTATGAAAACCTATATTATGAAACTAGTCCAACTGAACTATATTATAAAAATCAATGTAGAAAATTATATGAATTCTTATTGAGGATAAATATCTATGAATATTATGAATGAAAATGGACATTATTATGCTTATGAATTAATTTAATAATATATTTATATTCATGAAAAATGATTTTAAATTATGTTGATGGAAATCATGATAAGGTTAAGGGTTTTCAATTTCAAATTTAGGTCTTTGAGAAATAATTTATATTATACAACTAATTTTCATAAATTCATGTATATAATTACTTTTGACATGGTACATCATGAATTTACATTCATGGTGTTTTTTAACATCATTATTAGTCTCAATATTTTGTGGTACTATGATTTAAATTGTACTAAATTCATAAGTGTGGTATTCTATCTCTATATTTCATTCATTGGGGATCATTTTATAATCAATAAATAATTTTTTCTATGTTTCATAAATTTCAATTAATAGATTTTTTATATATTACTCATGAAATTTTAGGAACATACAATTAAATATTTTAACTCCTATGTGAAATTATATTATATCAATATTTATCTTTTCCATGGTGAAAAACCCGTCATTGGTTTTAGAGAAGAAAAATTGTTTTAACAGAATAGAATCTGTATATTTTTATTGATATTTGAATATGGATTTGGATATAAAATTTATTAAAATAGCAGCAATCACCAAAAAAAATTTGGCCGATCATTAAATTGACCATTACCCTAATGAACGCTGAATGGGTATTATACTGTTCACCAAGAGATAAAATATGGGGAGACATGATTTATAATTTTCACATTACCTTAATGACCCATAATGATGAATTTTTATTAGAATTTCAAAACTATCCAAGAATTTAATTCTATTAAAACCAATTATGATATCTCATGGATAAAAAATAACATTGAAGGTAGACCCACCACTATATTTGTTTGATAAGGGTACTACCAATAAATTTTATGATACCCCATGCCTTATAGGAGGATAATGTGATAATATATATATATATATATATATATGTTATTATATTGAATGGGTACATAATATATTTAATTTTTATTATTATATGGATATCATGGTTTTATTCATCATAATTTTCAGGAAGATTTTTTTTATTTTAATGATGAATATTTTGTGGAATTCATTTTAAATAATTTGGTGACTAGTGGGGGATAGATTAATATATCCCCTCATTACATTAGCATGTACCATGAGACAAAATTGGATGGTTTTGGTTGTATAATACCTTCCATAATATGATATGGGACTTGAAATAAGGTGATGATTTTTTTTATTTTATTATTATTAATTCCATCAGTATGGGATCAAATATTATTTTAATACATGTTTTCATTTATTATCATAGACATATAATTCCCTTAGATTAATATGATTATATATTAATATTGTTATTTTATTATTTCCATATTAGTTATTACCTTTTTATAACAGCTAAGAATATATGGTCCACAACTCTTTATTCAACATCAGATCTGACCCTTATTTGTTTTCCTTTACAAATGAAACCAAGTAGAGGATTGTGTGTAATTTTCAGGAATATTATGGATGCGATAAATAATGTCTATGACTAAATTAATTTTGTATGTTATGGTTTTGAAATATACTATATGAATGTATATAATTCTAAATGACTACAATTTGTTTTGTCCTATGTGAAACCATTTATTATTTTCCATCAATGTAAAATACTTATTGGATTTGGGATTTTGAATTATGGAATGTTTTAATGATACCATACATTCATGGAATTTTAATCAAATTACATCAACAAAAACCATGAAATTATAATAATATGAAATGTTTCACTCCCCTGACAATAATCACATAATGGGCATGTTCTCATATTGTACTACGTTCACAACATTGTCCTAATTGTTTTTGTAAAGGTCCCAGAGTGTATTATATTTATTCCCTAATCATATACATAATATCTCATGAGATATAATTCTTCTCCTAATGAATTCAAGGTATATATAATTCAATTCCCACATATCACAATGCATATTTTCTTAAGGATAATGTCTAATTAATAATACTCAGTATCATAAGAGATGAAAATAATATACAATTCATTTTTGGGGTATAGAATTCCCATCCCACTAATGAAAAAACATACTGTGATTATTCTAGCCACCAATGAACAATAAATGGTATCTAATAAGATAAAAAAGTTCCCCATATTTTAAGGGATTTATAATTTAAGGTCCACCTATCAAATAATGAAACTCATAATATGTAAATATATATGTTTTTATATAGAACACGTTGAAATATAGACACAAAATATATGTTTCCAGTGACCTGATACCATTACATTGGCATATGAAACTTATATATCATTTTCTAAAGGACTAAACTGTTTAGTACTCAGGGAAAACTAGATTCATACACTAGTCTTGTCTTATAAATAAATACACTAATTACAACATATTTTTTTTTCATATTAGAATAACAATATTCTATGTAGTATTCGTTGCATATCTTTCAGAGATCATTTCAGATAATCCTATGCAAAGTAAACATAATAATAGTGGGTTGAAATGACCAGTAATGATAAATTACAATGAATAAAATAATAAATCATAGAGAATAATCAATATGCAAAGGTTAATAACTAAACATATATCACATATAATAAATAAAATCAAAGGAAAAAAATATGGTATGATGGGAAAGTAAAACAACATAACATTTAATCAGTAAAATGAAAATAAATCAACTTTATAGATACGTCAAATAAAAATATCATTGATAAAGTGTAACAATGCCAAAATTATGTTAATTTATAATTATTAGATTGAATGTTTCCTAGGTACATAGAACCTTTACCATCATGAAATTTCAAAATATGGTTTAGCATATCTGTAAAACCCCATCTAATTCTAGCAAATTGACTCATACGATGAGACTACCGATGCACCGATGGAATATCTATAAGCAGGAAACACCTGTGTTGTAAATTTCCAAATCATTCCTCATATACTAAATAATTGATTTAACAATGTTCCATATCAAATATCTATATGGAGAAGTAGATAAATATTTGACAATATTTTCTGAGATAATCGATTAACTATCATGTACACATTGAATGTGAAAATAATTTATTTTTGGTTATAATAATATCCATGATAAATGATATGGATATTTAGGGGAAATATAATGTTCAATGATGAATTGAAAATGAATATTTTTAGGGTACTAATAAAGGAATAAAAGAAGTGAATATCAATAATATCCTTTAGAAAATAAATCAAACAAATTCTAGAGGATTTATAAGGATGGTGTAAATATGGAATATACCCATTTAATTGTAAATAAGGGTTTATTTCATTGATGAAATAGAATAAAAACACTAAAATCATTATTTATGAAATATTTTTTTTTGAGAATAGTTATAAAATACCATTTATTTGAAAATAATTTTTTTAAAAAATATTTTATACAAAATTTAACTTTTTATAATGGAAATGAAATCTTTTAAGGAATTACAAGTTGTAAATTCTTTAATGTTGTATAATTTAAAAAGATCATTCCTTTTTCATGTTACAAAAATAAAAAAAATTCCTTGTTTAGAAAAGAAAGATATTATTCCATTGAAATTTTTGGTAAAAAGGAAAAAAGTAAAAAATTCTTTTAATAAATTACTTGGTAATGGTGAAAAAAATATCTGAAAACTTTTTTTAGAAAACTAGGTTTTTAGAATAATACAGGATATCTAACTAAAGAGATAAATGAAGTCGGGTTTTCTCAATAACATTTTATAAATCATTTTAATTACCCATGATTTTGAAAACTATAATATTACTAAGAAAATTTTATTAATAACCATAAAATAATAAAATGAATGGTTTTTTTAGGAAATGAACATATAATTTCCTTTAATGTAAATTTATGTGTAGGGAATCTCGAAAAAAATTAGATTTTGATGTAATCCCATGAAAAGACCATAACATTGATGTTAGAATGAATAAATTAATATATTATGTGTGTCAAATTTAAATTCACAGAAAACAAGATTAATATAAAAAATATACTGTAAAAATTTATCACACAAATAATCTAATAATGTTAACAATAATTGGATAGTAATATATCTTAATGAAAAGTTATTAGGTTATGAATTTGTTTACCACTTGATAACATTTTACTCAAATCCCTAAGGAATAAACAATTTAAATGGAAAAAAAAATACCATGAATATAAAATAATTCATGGTATAATTTATCAAAATAGGAATTAGATGAAATAGATGATAATGTATGTGTTGAATATGACTTTTATCTCACAAATGTAAAAAGTCATGTGAAAATCCATTTCCTTGAATTTACTTTTTAGGTGAACATAATATAACCTCATGTATAGTGATTTAATATATTTTATTTACTTATAATAGAACAATATTCATATTAGGATATCATATATGATATTATGATTATATATAATTAATATTTTGATAGTAAATATTCATTATTTTCACTATTTTGTGTGTTAATTCCATAGTTTCTCAAATATGTTTTGACTTGTTACTTGATTTCCCTATCATGTTTTTATCATATATAGAATCTAATAAATTATTTAAATATTACATACATTCATTATATATACATTTATTAAACCATAAATTTTTTATAGCAAATGAAATGCACAATTTCTTGAAATTGTAGGCCAAACATACGGATGAACGCTACATTCTATTATTCTTTGTGGTATAAGGATAAAATGTACTTTATATATAAGTATATTATATTTCTAGTATCATATTTATGTCATAAATTTCACATATTTTAATAAGATCACCCATTATATGTTCCATGTATAGTGTGAACGAATCACATCGCTTTGGGGATGTGGTAGTCTTCACACCCACAAACGATGGTATAGTTTTTACACAATATGGAAACAATAATGTATCTTTTTATATAAAAATTAAATAAGAATAAAGAAATTATAAATATCATATTTATAATGTATAAAAAGAGTTTCCATCACAATTTACGACCATGATATCTATTAAACAAAAAATGAAGGACATAGTTTTGTGAGGCAGTGGTTCTTTGTAAACATAAATTGTATGTTTTTTACACATTAGATGGAACTATGTGTAAGTGTAGATATTATCATTTTAATTAAGAAAATATTATTATAATTATTATACCAAAAATATTATTTATGAATATGATATGATTTTTTTGTCTGTGGAAAATTAAAATAAAAACAATAGCGTTTTAAGAAGGATGTTACCTCTTATTCGTGTAGATGTTGTTGGTTTGCACTAAATTAATTCCATGGTTTTAATTATTCACCAGTTTAGGCTTCTAGGATGATTTTAGGGATGTATAGGATATAATTGGTACTATTTTTTATCCAAATTGGATTGAGTTGGGTAATGATGTTGAAGGGTGATTTCTTATTATATTGGTCGAGGAGTGGCGTTCTAGTTAATTTTTGAAATTAAAATTTCACCCAAGTTATTACCATGTAATTTGGAAAAAATAATGATCCCAATTAGATATAATGTATTATAGGTTCTAAATATTTTCATCCTATATCTTTTTTACCAGTGTATACTTCATTTTCTCATTATGTTTAAGGTTTAGTCCCTTAGTAAGTTATTTTTTTCTTAATCGTGGTAAAAAAATCTAATCTCATTCAATAATAATTTTTTTAATAATCTATGATGACCATATAAGAAAATAAATATTTAAATGGTTACAAATATTGATTTTTTTTTATTTCCAATCACATAAGTTGATGAAATTAATTTATATTTAATCAAGAAAATGGTAAGACAAAGTGGGTTTTTGAAGTAAAATGTTCAAAATATTATTATGGTTTTATGTTGAATTTAATATTAAAATTGAATATAATGATATATATTGGATTAAATTATGTAATTTTTTTTAATTAAACTATAAACCAATCAAAAATAAAATTTATCCTTATAAATCAATTAGATGAAAAATTAATTTGGAAGTAAAAGTCAGTGTTTTTCATTATTCATCAAAAAATGAAACTTCATAGAAAAAAAATATTCACTTATAATTATTTTGAATATCTATTTAAAATATAATTTTAGTTTTACTTGAATAATTTATTATTGTTACATAATTTTTTTAAAAATATGATCTTCATTAAAAGGTGGTAAGACTATTTTTAGAAAAATATAAGTTTTTATTAGTAAATTTGGGATTATTATTATATTTTCTTATCAAATCAATTGGATGAATTTAAAAAAATGAAAAATGAAAATATATATATATATATATAATTTATTAAATTTATTTATAGAAATCATTTAATTTTATTGAATAAAACACCTATGTGATTATAAAAATATTTTCTTTTAATTCAATTGGTTTTTACAATAAATTATATTTAATTAGTAATATACGAAATAGGTTTTAAATTTTTATAATGCATATATTGTAAAAATTTAGTTCAAAAAATTCATAAGATGAAATTTAATGAATATTTTATATCTGATTATAATAAATAATTATATTTTAATATTATATATCTGTTCAGTAAAACCCATTTTTGTTTGTTACACCAGTCAATGAACAAATTTATTGTTGCATGAAACGAAAGTTAAATAATTGTTGTATGAATTGAAAGATATAGAATATATTAAATTAATTTAAAATACTAATTAAATTTAAATTTCATGAGATATTATCATTCTGTACACGCTCGATGTTGTGTGTGATACCTAATATCAAATAAATTGTTCTTATATTATAATTTTGGGGGGTTACATTATCTCTTCATTAATTAATTTTTTTCCTCATTCTTTAAAGTTGACCATAGAAATAAATTGATTTGAAATTAATATTTTTAAAACCCGTATCATTATAAGGGTTCCTAAAATTTTCTATAGAATTGATTGAATGAGATATACAACGGTCACTTGGACTAAAATATAACTAGGTATACATATATGAGAAAATTATTAGTAAGTAGAGATACGTACATGGAGGAAAACCATAAATATTTATAGGGAGTGACTGAAGAGATCAATAAAAAAAATATTTATGAATTACTTTCTTGTTTTGGGTCTTGAATTACCAAATTTGTGATGATATATAAGACCATTGGTTCAATAAAAATTAAGGTACTAGGAAAACAGTAATTGTTTGATAATTTTTATAATGTTGAGCAATTAATTTATTTTATATGAATATAGGGTAATATTCTTACATGAGATATTTATATAATCAAAATTTTCATCCTTTATTTTTCTTTGATCAACTTAATATTTATCAATTACTTCTTGAAATTTATTTCAAAATATTATCTTTGATGCTTGAAGCACTAATGTATAGATTTAAATGATCGTAATTCCGAAAATAGATTGAAAAGTCCTTTATTTGTCTCTTTCTATTATCCAAAGACAATATGGATAATGAATTAATATATATACCTACAAATAAACACATCATGTTCATTATTAATATTTATTCATCAATTTTTTTCTACGAAAAGAAATAACATATTAAAAAGGACATTATGTAGTATAGGGGTAGGAGTGAAACCCTTGTTATCAATAGGTCAGGGTTTTCTTTCCTACGACCTAGTAGGACATGACGGGTTTTCACCTGACATACATGTTTTCATTTTCTAAAACCATATTAATTATAATTTATAAAATAACTTCATTGAAATCCATTAAATTTAATAATTTAAAATCTTTATAACATAGTTAGTCAACACAACACCAATACATAAATAATTAATCTTTTTATTTCAACAAAGGACATTCTATATTCAACTATCTATCATTTTCGAAGAGGGCATGTCCTAAATACCAAATCCATATAAACATTTTGATGATTTGTTAATATTGATGCATTATTTTCAATATAATACACCATAGGTTTAACCGAGGTCATTACTTTCCATTATCAATTCAAATCCATCAATATCATTTGTAAAAAATTGTAAATTATACTAACAATATCTTCTGGGAGTGTCAAACTAGGTGTTCAATAGGATTCGTTGTTTTGTACCAGGTTACACTCACATTTGGCTAGATGAACCTTTTCAGATTTGTTACCCTAAAGTATATATGTTAGAGAAACATGTTCACTTGTGGTATCCAGACAATGATACATTATTTGGAATACCCAAATAATATATACCATTCCCAATTTATTGGATATTATTCTAAAGTTATTCTCAAATACAATCATACTGTTATGATCTATAATATATATTTTCCTAAATCATAATCCCAAGGTTGCTAATTAACTTCCTCTAATAAAAAATGTATCACCCGGGCACCAAAAATCATAGAGCTAGTGTCATGATTCCATAAATTAGCATGGGATATAATTAAACCTTATCCAAAAGGACTCAACAATTTAGTAGTCTTGGTAAATAAGATACATACGCGAGTCTTATTTTACAAATTAATACACTAATTATAACATTTTTTTATTTTGAGGATAATAACATTATTCCATCTTATATATTCTTGTATATCATTATTATTAAACTTTAAAGAGTTTGGGGGAAACTATACATAAAATGGTGAGCTCAAATTCTCTATAAGGGTAAAGTACAACATAATACATAATGAATCAAGGAAAATTATAAACATGGAAAGCTAATTCATTAAACACACATGCCATGTAATCAATGAACAGAAGGGATAAAAAATATGGATAGATTTAAAACTGAAAACATATACGATTTAATCATTTAACCAAAAAACACAAATCCATAGATATATCAAAGAAAAATATATATTATAAATTGTAACTGAGTATGAATAATGAAGATGCTAAATTTTTTCATGCCATGTTTCTTAGTATCATAGTACCTTTACCATAAAGAACATTCAAATGGAGTTTTATCATATCAGTACCAAATCATCAAAGGCTATCCAATTGCCTCTTTTGTTTAGATTATTGATGCATTGGGAGGATATCTATAACAGGACATCACTCGTTTCATTCATGTCCAAAGCATTTCTCATATATTAAAGAATAGATTTAACAATGTACCTAACCAAATATCCATATGGAGTAGAGAATATGGATTAATCAATATAATATTATTTAATTTAAAATATGTCAACTCCATACCATAATTAAAAATGGTATACATTTTGTGAAATAACCATAACCATCATAAATGGTAATGATATTTAGGGGAAATATAATATTTCAAGGGGATTAATAGAGGAATCTTGGATGTGAATGTCTATATTATATATGGTCAAAAAATAAAAACCCATCCATATGGTGAATAAGGATGGTGTAAATATGACATATACCCATCGTATTAAGAATAATGGTTGTTGTCGTTGATGAAATAGAACAAGAAAATTAAAATAATCTTTGAGTAAAAAATCATTTTGTTTGAAAAAAAATTTGAATTTTTTTTATAAAAAATTAACATTTAAAAAATCATTGAAAATTTTCCTTTAAAAATTTCAAATTAATATTCTATGTAATGGTAGCAGGTAAATCTGTACATTTTATACAAGGTAAAAAAGTAAAATTCTTTTTATTTGTAAAAGGTTAGAAAAGTTCCTTGTTCAAAAAGATAATTGAGGATTCCATTGAAAATAATTATGAAAGTAAAAAATAGTACAAGTGAAATTAATAATAGTTTTTATAAAGGCAAAAATCATTTTTCAAAAACCATTTTAGAAAACTACATTTTCAGAAGAAATTAGGTTCTCCAACCACAAAGAAAATGAATTTTTGTTTTTTATAACATTTTATAAAACAATTCAGTACGAAAGAGTGGTGATAGTAGAATATTACTAAAAAAATATTAGGAATAACCATAGGAGACAAAAATATAATTTCCTAATAGAAAAAAATAAAATAATTTCCTGTGATGGAATTTTGAGTGTAAATAATCCAAAATAAAATGAGATTGTGAAGTAAACCTTTGAAAAGACCATAACATTGATGTGATAATAAATCAATTAATAGGTTATGTGTGTCAAATTTAAATAAAAATATAAATTTTTAAATATTTTAATATATTTTATAATGTGATTACAGGTGTAATTATTGAATATAAATATAAACAAGAAAGTAATTTAACCAAATGAAAAAAATATTGTTATTGTATTTTTTACCACATAATAACTTTTGTCTCAAACCCCATAGAATAGATAAATAAAATATAAACTCAAAATACCATAAATATGAAATATATAATTATATAATCTATCAAAATGGATACCAAATACACTGTTGACCTCACCTGTTTTGATAATCTCAATCATGTATTCATATGTGTTGAAAATCCCAATTATGTTTTCATTCTCTATGATATTTTTAAGTATCATTGATCTATACATTAATTCTTTCAAATCTGTGATCAAACCAATAATAATTTTTAAAATAGTCTTTGGAATATGTTAATCCTCATTTATCCATGTTCATACAAGTTATAAATTAATTCTAACACAATCGGATGTGTTCTGCATAAAACAGATAAGTAATCTGCCTATAGCTACTGATAAAGAGCTACCGGTACCCAGTCTACTGATAGACTTAGTCTACCGACAGACAGAGTCACCGATATACTTAACACAGAGCTACCGATGTGCTTATAAATGTAAGCTACTGACTTAAAGACAGCTACCGATACAAACATAGAGCTACTGGTGTAAGTATAAATAGCTACCGATGGAATAAGAGTCACTTATGGACGAAGCTACTGACAGACTCACAGCTACCGATACCGATGCATGGAGCTACCAACGCATGGAGTTACCGACGCATGGAGCTACCGATGCATGGAGCTACCGATAAACAAAGTCACCGATACAAGCATATACCAACCGACACATAGAGCCACCGATAGAGTCAAAGCAACTAATGAAATTGAGCTACCGATGTTCAAGCTACCGATGTCCAAGCTACCGATGCTGATTACCTACCGATCACTCGACTCACTGTTTGAATTTCTTTTTTTCCTATCTTTATTTAATCTATCTAACGGTCATATCATGTACATTTTAATGATTTTTCAAATATCTGATAAAGTTTGTCGGATGTCAGGAACCCGTACCTCGTACCTGCAGAAAGGAAATCTTTTCTGTCCCCTATTGCCCATGAGATAAATACAAGAAGACTACACTGCCCAACTAGAACAAGAATTGTGTGGTGGATAAAATATACCAAACACAAGAACGATAAGAATCAAGAAGAGCAAAACCAGTTCCATCAAGAACACAGAGAAGCTCATAGACAATCAAGCATACTCGAGAAGTGTTCTGTGCATATAAGAAGAACACTGAAGAACTTCAACTACTACATTTTCACTGTCTGTGAACCTGGAGCATACAACACTCTGTTTCTCAAACAGAAACGAGAAGAGGACTCAGACTCACTTCTGATCGAATCCAAAGGAGTCCAGAGCTACACTGAAATCACCAGAACGATCTCTAAACTCTACATCTCTTGTTCTGTGATTTATTATTATACTTTTCGAGCAGTGTGTGTTATCTGCTGTATCTAACACATACACTGTCTCCTGTACTTAAACTGGAGGATTTTTAAATCCTTACCAAACTCTTTCATTCTTTCTTTCCCACGAAGAACAGTGGTAGAGGTCATGTGTGACCTGGACAGCTGGGTGCTGTTGTACTATTTCCCACGAAGAACAGTGGTAAAGGTCTTGGACCTAGACAGTTGTAAACTGTTGAACCCCGATCCAGGGTGTGGATCATTTTTATATAAACTTTTGAGAGGACTAAGTCTCGGCTTGAGACTGAACCTCTTGGTTACATTTTTTGTGCCATATCTTTCAATGTTTTATTCCGCTGCTAATCACTTTAAAACTAATACTGTTTTTAAGGTTACTTTGATAATTAAATTAGAAAGTGTTTATGTTAAGTGTAGATTAGTAAGTTAGTTTCAAAAGATAATCACACACTCCTGTGCTGATTAAATGGGAATTGATCAATCCCTTGAGAATCTAACAGAACCTCTACTTTAATATAAATTCACTACAGTTTAATTTATTATTTTATTTGGGGGTCTTTAAGATAGTGTTTTTTTAATACAGAAATTTTAATTGGTACTCAATTCACCCCCCTCTTGAGTAAACCACTCTGACCAACACTTGGTATCAGAGGATTGAAAATAACCTCTAACAGTACTCTGCTTTTGAACTGTGATTTTAGTTGTATTTTAAAGGTCATAAAATTTCTGTTATATCTAAATTTTTATCTCTTTAAAATTTTCTCATCATGGAAAATAGACTTGAGGGCGCTGCTACTAACCGGCCACCTTTCTTCAATGGAACTAATTATGCTCAGTGGAAACTAAAAATGAAAATTCATCTAGAAAGCATAGGTTTTGATATTTGGACTGCTATTGAATCAGAATACAAAATTCCCACTACTTCTAGATCTACTTGGGATGAACCTATAAAGACTGGTTACAATAACAACTGTAAAGCTATGAATGCCTTGTACTGTGCTCTAGTATATGAAGAGTTTAATAGAATTTCTTCTTGTAAAACTGCATATGAAATTTGGGATACCTTAGCTGTTTCTCATGAAGGAACAACGAATGTTAAAGAAATGAGATTGAACACTTATACTATCAAGTATGATAATTTTAAAATGAAGCCTGACGAACCCATTTCTGACATGTATCTCAGGTTCAATGAAATTGTAAATACAATGATCTCGCTGGGAAAGGATGTCTCATCGAAGGAACAAATTATGAGAATTTTGAGATGTCTACCTGATAGATGGAGAGGCACATCTGTCTCAATCATAGAATCACGTGACATTGCTGCTCTACCTGTCAAGGAACTAATTGTCAAGCTGATGATGTATGAAGAAGAGCTTAAAGTGAATAAAGAGGAAGAAAATGAACCTCCAAGAAAGTCTGTCGCTTTCAAATCCTCAACTTCAAAGAATAAGGACAAAGAAAAGCTTCAAGCTGTAGTTGAAAGTTCAAGCTGTGAAGACAGTGAAAGTGATTCTGACAGTGATGCTGAGATGGATCACATTGCTAGAAGATCTAAGAAATTTTATAGGAAAAAGAAGTTCTTCAGAAAAACAAATTATAAGGGTAAGTATGATCACCAAGGCAAATGGAAAAAGGATTAGAAGAAGAATGACAAATCAGATGATGTTTTCTGCTATGAGTGCAAGAGAAAAGGACACATTAAAGCCGACTGTCCAAAGCTGAAGTATAAAAAGAAATATGAATATAAGGACAATAAGTTTAAGAAAGCCATGAAGGCTACTTGGAGTGCTTCTGAGGATAGCTCTACTGAATCTGAAAGCTCTGAAACTGAACACAAAAATAAGGCAAACATGTGCTTTATGACAAACACTTATCAGGTAACTACTGAAACTCCTGCTTTAAATTATTACTCTGGAGATAATGCAGAATCTGATTCTGATTCTGGAACAATGTCTAAAACTGAATTGTTTGAGTACCTTGATATGCTGGAAGAGACATGTAATGAACTTAAGGATAAATACAAGTCATTAAAGAAACAACATGCTCTCACCACTACAGTTAAAAACAAACTCACTATTGAAAAAGAGAAAAATGCTCAACTGTTAAAAGAAAACACTGAACTGAAACTATCTAATGAGCAACTCAAGAAAGACTTAGAGAAGTTCACCAATGGCAAAAATACACTAACACAGATGCTAGGAAAGCAAATAGAACCTAAATATACTACTGGTATAGGATACCAACCTGGAAAAAGGAAAATTGCCAAAACTAGATTCATTTCTAAATCTGGACAGAATGAAGGTAATTCTGGAACATCATATGCTTAAACCAGTTATATACATAGATATGGATCTAATAAAGTTTATCTTTCAAATCATGTCAATTCTATAAATTATATGAGACACATTAGACAAATATGGGTACCTAAAGTGTTATTGGCTAACCTTTCTGGACCCAAGAAAATCTGGGTACCAAAATCATCTCCCATCTGAATCTGTTTTGTAGGGAACTTGCTTAAAGAGCTCCTGTAAAGAGACCTGGTATTTGGACAGTGGATGTTCAAGACATATGTCAGGAGACTTCTCTTGTTTCAAGAGTTTAATAAAAGTTGATGGAGGCTTTGTCACCTTTGGTGATAATTCAAAAGGAAAAATCATCGGCCTAGGCCAGATGGTAACACTGATTCAATTTTGATTTCTAAAGTTTTATTTGTTGATGGCCTTAAATAAAATTTATTAAGTATTTCTCAGTTATGTGATGATGGTTTTCATGTTAAATTTGAAAATGATTCTTGCAAAGTTTTTAATTCTAAGAATGTTTTGGTATTTTCTGCCTTAAGAAATGAAAATGTTTATGCTGTTAATCTGAATTCTTTAGCTAAGCAGAATGTTACTTGTTTGAATGCTTTTCATAAAGAATCTTGGCTATGGCATAGAAGATTGGGACATCGCAACATTCACTCACTTAGAAAACTCTCTAGAAAAAACCTAGTTAGAGACCTACCTAAATTAGAATTCCCAAATGATAGAGTGTGTAACCCCTGTCAAAAGGGAAAACAACACAAAGCTTCTTTTAAATCAAAGAAAGAAGTTTTGACTTCTCAACCACTTGAATTGGTTCACATGGATTTGTTTGGACCATCAAGAGTTTCTAGTTTAAATGGGAATCACTATGTCTATGTTCTCATAGATGAGTTTTCTAGATATACTTGGGTATATTTTCTAGCTCACAAAAGTGAAGCTTTTTCTTACTTTGTTAAATACTCCAAGTCTGTAGAAAATCTTAGTGGACTCAAGATTAAGACCCTAAGAAGTGTTCATGGTCGTGAGTTTGAAAATCAAGATTTTGAATCTTATTTCTCACACAATGGCTATACTCATAACTTTTCTGCCCCTAGAACACCCCAACAGAATGGTGTAGTAGAAAGAAGAAACCAAACCCTTCAAGAAATTTCTAGAACCATGCTCAATGAATATGACCTGCCTATTTATTTTTGGGCTGAAGCTGTAAATACAGCTTGTTATGTCATTAATAGAGTCTTAATTAGACCTGTTCTTAAGAAAACCCCTTATGAATTGTGGAACAATAGAAAGCCTAAGGTTAACTACTTTAAAGTTTTTGGTTGAAAAGTATTTATTCTGAATACTAAAGATAATCTGGATAAGTTTGCTTCCAAAAGTGATGAAGGAATTTTTCTGGGTTACTCTATTTCAAGTAAAGCCTATAGAGTATTCAATAAGAAAACCAAATGTGTGGAAGAACCTGTTCACATCAAATTCGATGAAACTGATCCACATGAGCCTAAAACCTCTCTTGAGAATCTTGAAGAAGATTTGTCTATTCGGGACCTTAATGATAAATCTAAAGAACCTGTTATAAAAGCATCCAGTTCTGGACTTTCTCCAGAATCTGCTTCTGTTGAACCCGAACCTATAGATGAACCTAAAATTTCTAGTCCAACCTTTACCAGATCAACGAGGATTCTAAAGAATCATCCTTTAGAAGCTGTTGTTGGTAATCTTGATAGAGGAACACAAACTAGAGCCTCTCTAAGAAACCAGGTTGAACATCAAGCTTTTCTTTCACAGCTAGAACCCAAAAATATCAATGATGCTATCAATGATGAATTCTGGGTAATGGCTATGCAGGAAAAATTAAATCAGTTTGAAAGAAACAAAGTCTGGGAATTAGTTGACAGACCTAAGGAAACTTTGACAATAGGCACAAAATGGGTTTTTAGAAATAAAGTAGATGAATCTGGAAATATAGTTAGAAACAAAGCTAGACTAGTTGTACAAGGATATAGTCAAGAAGAAGGTATAGACTATGAGGAAACTTTTGCACCTGTATCTAGACTAGAAGCCATTAGGATCTTACTTGCATATGCTGCACATCTGGATTTCAAGTTATATCAAATGGATGTGAAAAGTGCATTTCTAAATGGTTTTATGATTGAAGATGTTTTTGTAGAACAACCACCTGGATTTACTAATCCCCATTTTCCAAATCAAGTTTTTAAACTTTCTAAATCTTTTTATGGTTTAAAACAAGCTCCAAGAGCTTGGTATGATAGACTTAGCAATTTCCTTATTTCAAAAGGTTTTACTAAAGGGATTGCTGATCCAACTCTTTTCATTAAAAGAATTTATAAAGATGTTTTAGTTGTACAAATATATGTTGATGATATTATTTTTGAATCTTCTAAACACTCTTTATGTACTGATTTTTCAAAAAGTATGCAAAATGAATTTGAAATGAGCTTAATGGGAGAGCTTAAGTACTTTCTTGGATTTCAAGTATTTCAAAATGAAAATGGTATTATTTTGAATCAAAGTAAATATACAAAGGATCTTTTAAAACGTTTTGGTCTGGATAGTATCAAGGAAAGTGAAACTCCTATGAGTACTACCTGTAAATTGGATGCAGATGAAACTGGGAAACCAATTGATCAAACAAATTACAGAGGTATGATTGGTAGTTTACTTTATCTTACTGCTAGTCGACCTGATATTATGTTTAGTGTGTGTATGTGTGCTAGATTTCAAGCTAATCCAAAAGAATCTCATTTTCTTGCTGTTAAAAGAATTTTTAAATATCTCAAACACACGGTTAACTTAGGTTTATTTTACCCAAAAGGACAATCCTTTGAGTTAATGAGTTATTCAGATGCTGACTTTGCTGGTTGTAAGTTAGATAGAAAAAGCACATCAGGAACATGTCATTTGCTTGGAAAATCCTTAGTTTCTTGGTGTAGTAAGAAACAGAACTCAGTTGCATTATCTACTGCCGAAGCAGAATATATAGCTGCTGGTAGTTGCTGTGCACAAATTATGGGGATGAAACACACTCTTTTGGACTATGGATATGTTTTTAAACATGTTTCAATCAAGTGTGATAACACCAGTGCAATAAACATCTCTAAGAATCCTGTATCTCACTCTAGAACCAAACACATAGATGTAAGACACCATTTCCTAAGAGATCACTATAAAAAAGGTGATATTTCTCTTGAATTTATTGGCACTGAACATCAATTGGCTGATATTTTCAGTAAACCTTTAAGTCCGGATAGGCTAAGTTACATAAGACACGAATTGGGAATGTTTAATCACTGATGTGAAATTCTCACCGATGTGAAAATTCTCACTGATGTGAAATTCTCACCGATGTTAAAATTCTCACCGATGTGAAATCCTCACCGATGTGGAAATTCTCACCGATGTTAAAATTCTCACCGATGTGAAATCCTCACCGATGTGGAAATTCTCACCGATGTGAAATTCTCACCGATGTTAAAATTCTCACCGATGTGAAAATCCTCACCGATGTTAAAATCCTCACCGATGCTATATTTTAAAACTTCTGTCTGCCGCCAAGAATACGAATCGTTTTATTTTATTTTATCTTACTCTATTTTAGTTGTTTATTTGGAATTCCTAAATGATAAACTAAGTCTAAGCCACTTCTTACCTCACCGAGCTCAAAATCTATCACCTTCGAAACTTTGCTCCCAAATCGACCAAGAACCCTAAACCCGCGATGGAAAAAACTAAGCTTCCTATCGTCAGAGATGAAAGTGTAGAACCAAACGCTAAGAAGCAGAAGACACAGCATAAAGCCAGTTTTAGTGAAGTCAGAACTAGATCGGGAAAGCGACCAGTGAATCCTCACTTGCAGAATAGAGACATAGTAATCGAGAAGGAACTGTGCGTGGAATGGCTACTGCCTAGCAAATCGTTAGTACTCGAGATTCTGGAGGACTAGAAATGGGTGGATTGTTTCTCTATTAACAATGGCCCATACTACCCGAAGTTGGTAAAACAGTTCTATGAGTTTGTAATCTTCGAGAAGTCTGAAAATGAGAATCGGGTAAGCTCTTTTTTAAATGGAAAAGAGATGTATTTTTCTTCAATAGAGTGGGCTGAGTGTTTAAAAGTACCACATGAAGGTGTCTCTGGGTATATATCAAGAGCAATTCCACCTAGCAGTGACATCTTTGATTATGAAACCGCCTTAAAAGAACTGACCGGTAATGGGAATCAAAGGCAAGTGGTTGCTACTGAAATGGATGGAGAGAATCGACTGCTCTTCAAGTTTGTTCAGCATGTGTTGATACCGAGGCAAGGAGATTTTGCAAATCTGAGATATCAAGATATCTATCTTATTCATTTGCTAAGACATGGTGTAAAAATAAATCTGTGCAGATTGTTAATGCTTTAAATGGAAGACATGATTAGACCAAAGTCAAAGACTAATGCTTTATTCTTTGCCAAGCTGATTTCAGTAATGATAAAAGTGAAAGGAATAGCTGAGTCTCAGGATGAGACAGTTGTAGTCAGGAACAATTTCTGCATCACCTCGACTGTTTGTAAGTACATGAAAATTAACTGGAACCCATGGAAGGGTGAATGGGTCAGTGATGATCAGAAGATATATGATATGTTTAATCCTGTGGATCATCCCTCAAGACCAAAGGATATGAGAGATCCGAGTCTGAGACCTGATGAAGAGGAACCTGTTTATAGTGATGAAATAGAAGAAGAAGAAGAAGAAACTTCCATGGATGTTGGAGGTGATCCAGACTTGCCCCCAAGTCCTGTTGCAGAATTGGTTTATTCTAGGAAAGGAAAGGTAGAGGGAATTTTTTCTACTTATGAGGAAGACCAGTCTGTACGTCACCAAGAAGAAGATCAAATGGAGAATTTATCTAAATCGCCTGCTTCTGGTAGTTTAAGTATGAGTCCTTTGATTGGAAGCTCAGCTATGCCGACTGCTGAAGTAGAAAGAGATACAGAAGAAGTTGTACCTGTATCAGAAGATCTTCTAGATGCTGCACCGATGGAACTTGTAGTAGAAGATTCTGATGAAGAGAATCCAGCACTGAATGCTGTTGTGATACATGAGAATGCACCCATTGAGGGGTAGCATCACTCTGTTCTTGGAAATGTTACAGTAGGTGTTGAGCTTGGAGACTGGGTAGAAGACCCAGGGTTTATAGTCTGTGGATTGGATTATCCGGATTCTGAAAATGAGATGTCTGTGAATAGACCGAAGACCAATTATGATCTTGCTTCTGAGTTGTTGCCAGATAATGTGGTCAGATTTCATGATCTGAATAAGCTGAAAGAGGACCTCAAAACCAATTTTGTTGAAGAAGTGAAGTTAATGGAAACCTCCCTTTCATCCTCAATGAATTCAATAATGACTGATTCTGTAGTCAGTTTGGCCTCAGCAAAGGGATCTGCTGCAGTTGTCCCTAATGATTTTGTCT
The DNA here is from genome assembly GCA_963277665.1 of Viscum album. Lineage (NCBI taxonomy): Eukaryota > Viridiplantae > Streptophyta > Magnoliopsida > Santalales > Viscaceae > Viscum > Viscum album. The sequence continues at coordinate 1,217,454,305 of OY728131.1, read as the reverse complement.
CTAAATCTGATCTTGAATCCATGAAGAATGAGCTGAAAGAATCATTCAGTGTATCAGTTGCTGAGATGAAGCAAAGCTTTAATGAAGAAATGAAAATGTTAGAGAGATACTTCGAGCTATCTCTGGCTTGTAATTTATCTTCTTTTATGTCTGAGCTTATGGAAGAAGTGAAAGAGTGCCAGACTCAGTCTTCTAGAATCGAAGCAGATCTTGAAGCTCTCAAGACAACAGTTGTTGCTTTAGACTCTTATATGAGCTCCAAGTCTCAAGCTGACAAGGACCTAGCTTATGTGAAGAGTGTAGTAAGCCAGTTTGTCTCGGTGTTTGAAAGTTTCAAAACCTCAGTGAAGGATCACGTTCAATTACAAGACTCTCAAGTTCAAAGCCTAATCAGTGGTTTGTCTAAGAGTTTCAAAGAAACTGTTTCTTTCTCTCTTGGCCCTCTCACATCCAAACTATTAGTTGACCTGAATCAAGTTCGAGAAATGTTGAAGGAGGAGATTGGTTCTATTTCAACCAGTGGCTCTGTGGACTCATCAGAATTGAGCCGAGTGGTGCTTTCTACAAGAGATTCTGCCAGAGAAATAATGAAGATTGTTCAAGATTATATGAGAGAAGCCTCTGCCTCTCAGGAAGCCATAAAGAGCAAAGTGGACTACTACTTCACCAAAATTTTCACCAAGCATCAACTCGAACACCACTTCAAGCTAATGTTGGAACACATGAAGTTACCTCCAGTCACTCAAGATTTTAGAGAACAAGTGAGAAAACTAAGACAATTGACTCCTGCCTTGGAGAAATTCATGGAGAACAAAGATGATTTAATCTCTGCTATGGAAAGAGGGGGAGGAATTATTATGGATTTTAGAAATTTGTTGCTGCCCTTCTTGCATGTTGATGCCAGACCAGTCATCATACCTCCTGCTTTGCCTGCTTCTGCCTCAGCTGCTTCCACAATCCAGCTGACTCCTGCTCAAGCTATTCGAAGCCTCACACCAATGATCACCCAAAGATCTCCAACCTACAGGCCTGACTCTGTGTCAGTGGCCCAGCCTCCTTTGATCTTTTCTGGCATTCCAAAACCTTCACCTGCATCCTCGCCATCCGAACCTTCTTCTGATCCCAAAGGAAAATCTCACGTGGAAGATGTGGATTGATCCAGTGGCCAGGATTTTTGATAGGAATTCATTTGTATTCTGTTTCTGTACTTTTTGACTACTCTAATACAGAAGAACTCTTTTTTACTTCCCATGTTTTATTTGTCTCCTATGTATGCTTTCCCACTTTTTGATTATCACAAAGGGGGAGAACAATAAGAGGGGGAGAACAATAAAAGGGGGAGAACAAAATGAGAGAATGAGAAATATTTTCAATGGAGAAAAATAACTTTCTTTTCAATTTTATCTCTGATATTATTATGTTTCTTTTTACCTTCGGTACCTTATGATTGTTACCTCTGATAACTTATGTCTATATCATACTATTTCTATTATCTCTGATGCTGTTTTCTCTGAGAAAATTGAATTCAATATTATACTCTTTACTATTATATTTTCACTATGTTAAATGCCCATATCATAAATTGTGATTATCAAAAACGGGGAGATTGTTGACCTCACCTGTTTTGATAATCTCAATCATGTATTCATATGTGTTGAAAATACCAATTATGTTTTCATTCTCTATGATATTTTTAAGTATCATTGATCTATACTTTAATTCTTTCAAATCTGTGATCAAACCAATAATAATTTTTAAAATAGTCTTTGGAATATTTTAATCCTCATTTATCCATGTTCATACAAGTTATAAATTAATTCTAAAACAATCGGATGTGTTCTGCATAAAACAGATAAGTAATCTGCCTATAGCTACTGATAAAGAGCTACCGGTAACCAGTCTACCGATAGACTTAGTCTACCGACAGACAGAGTCACCGATATACTTAACACAGAGCTACCGATGTGCTTATAAATGTAAGCTACTGACTTACAGACAGCTACCGATACAAACATAGAGCTACCGATGTAGGTATAAATAGCTACCGATGGAATAAGAGTCACCGATGGACGAAGCTACTGACAGACTCACAGCTACCGATATCGACGCATGGAGCTACCGACGCATGGAGTTACCGACGCATGGAGCTACTGACGCATGGAGCTACCGATAAACAAAGTCACCAATACAAGCATATACCAACCGACGCATAGAGCCACCGATAGAGTCAAAGCAACTAATGAAATTGAGCTACTGATGTTCAAGCTACCGATGTCTAAGCTAACGATGCTGATTACCTACCGATCACTCGACTCACTGTTTGAATTTCTTTTTTTCCTATATTTATTTAATCTATCTAACGGTCATATCATGTACATTTTAATGATTTGTCAAATATCTGATAAAGGTTTTCAGATGTCAGGAACCCGTACCTCGTACCTGCAGAAAGGAAATCTTTTCTGTCCCCTGTTGCCCATGAGATAAATACAAGAAGACTACGCTGCCCAACTAGAACAAGAAGTGTGTGGTGGATAAAATATACCAAACACAAGAACGAGAAGAATCAAGAAGAGAAAAACCAGTTCCATCAAGAACACAGAGAAGCTCATAGACAATCAAGCATACTCGAGAAGTGTTCTGTGCATATAAGAAGAACAGTGAAGAACTTCAACTACTACATTTTCACTGTCTGTGAACCTGGAGCATACGACACTCTGTTTCTCAAACAGAAACGAGAAGAGGACTCAGACTCACTTCTGATCGAATCCAAAGGAGTCCAGATCTACACTGAAATCACCAGAACCATCTCTAAACTCTACATCTCTTGTTCTGTGATTTATTATTATACTTTTCGAGCAGTGTGTGTTATCTGCTGTATCTAACACATACATTGTCTCCTATACTTAAACTGGAGGATTTTTAAATCCTTACCAAACTCTTTCATTCTTTCTTTCCCACGAAGAACAGTGGTAGAGGTCGTGTGTGACCTGGACAACTGGGTGTTGTTGTACTGTTTCCCACGAAGAACAGTGGTAGAGGTCTTGGACCTGGACAGTTGTAAACTCTTGAACCCCGATCTAGGGTGTGGATCATTTTTATATAAACTTTTGAGAGGACTAAGTCTCGGCTTGAGACTGAACCTCTTGGTTACATTTGTTGTGCCATCTCTTTCAAAGTTTTATTCCGCTGCTAATCACTTTAAAACTAATATTGTTTTTAAGGTTACTTTGATAATTAAATTAGCAAGTGTTTATGTTAAGTGTAGATTAGTAAGTTAGTTTCAAATTATAATCACACACTCCTGTGCTGATTAACTTGGAATTAATCAATCCCTTGAGAATCTAACAGAACCTCTACTTTAATATAAATTCACTACAGTTTAATTTATCATTTTATTTGGGGGTCTTTAAGACAGTGTTTTTTTAATATAGAAATTTTAATTGGTACTCAATTCACCCCCCTTTTTAGGAAACCACTCCGACCAACATACACCATATAAAATAATTGAGTATTGAATATGGAATTCATCTCAAAAAACAAAAAAGTGAGATGGAAATATTTGACCTTGAGTTTTCTTTTCAGGGGGAAGTCATATATCCTAATTTATATTGGTTCAAATCATGTTAATATCAAATAATAGACTCATATTAATATTTATATTATCATATATGATCTTTATAAAATATCATGTTACTCGTTTGTTAGTAATATCACATTATTTACACTATTTTGAGTGTTAATTGCCTAGTTTCACAATTATATATTAAATTGGTATTTATTATTCCAATCAGAATAAAATAATATCTAGAATGATTTTTTTTATAAATATCATATATATTCATTATATATTTATTTATAATAAATCATAATATTTAGAGATAGTAAATGAGATGCACTGTTCATGGAGATCATTGGGTGTACGCACAATTGAATGACACTTTCATTTATTTTTCATTCTAAAAGAATGAAAAGTAAATTATATATAAATATATAATAGATATAGTATAAAATTTAAATAATATATTTTATGTGTTTTTATTAAAACTGTCCATTATTTTTCCCATGTATAGTGTATGAATTATATCGCTTTTAGGAGGCGGTAGTCCACACGTCCACAAATGATGTTATCTTATTTACAGAAAATGGAAAGCATAAAGATATGTGTTATATAAAAATTAAATTAGTATATTAAAATTTAAATTATCATATATATATATATATAATATAATCTGCATTTCCATCATAATTCTCCTCTAATAGAGGTGGTAAAGAAAACAATTACATCATTTTGCTTGGTGGTAGTTCACTATAAACATAAACGATTAGTTCATTACTGAGTAGATGGAAGTGTGTGTAAGTGTAGGTATTTCCATATAATAACAAAATATTTGTATATTTATGTGAATTAATTTAATAATTATAAATTTATTATGAATTTTAGAGTTTTTGTAGAATGAAAATAAAACAAAAGAGCTTGATGAAGGATGTTACCCTTAATTTAGGTAACTCTTTTCAGTTTCTACCAAAGGGATTCCTTAGTTTTTTTAACAAGGAGAGGCTTCAAGGAAATCATGATGGTTTTTATGAGATATTGCATCATAATTTTGTAGAGACTATTTTCTTTAGATATATGAAAGTGTGAGGGTTGAGTAACTTTTTATCGTTAAAGAGGAGTCACATTTTTTTAATGTTTTGAAATGGGAATTCCACCCAAGTTTTTCCCATGTCACATTGCCCTAAAAATGAATGAAAATTAATCCAATGAAGTTCAGGATAGAAAATGGCCATCTAGTAGCATTTGGAAATGTTTATAGGTCATTTTCCCCTTATGATTATTTTTTAGTCCCTTGTTAAGATAATTTTTGTCTTAATTGTGTAATTAAATATAATTACAATCAGTAATGGTTATTCTGAAGAACTATGTTAAACTTTTTATAAATTTTATGATATTATTTATCAAAATATTGATCCATTTTTTCAAATTCAAATCACTTTAGTGGAATAAATTAATTTAAATTTGGTTCTGCATATGGGATGACAAATAAGGTTTTTAATGTAAAATTTCCAAAATATTCCTATGCTTTTATATTCAATTTCCTAGTGGAAATGAGACTAATAAACTAAACTAAATATTTTAATTTAAAATTCACATATTTAAAATTTAAAATCATTAAAAAAATATAATTTATCCGTATAAAAAAATCAGATAGTTTTGCATTTAAATTTAGTATTTTTCAATATTCATAAATAAATAAAACATCAGAAAAATACCAAATATTAACCCTAACCAAATTTTTATGTTTAGACTAAAAAAATGAATATTATTTTGAAATATAAAATATATAAAATTTCTTAAATTGGATTCAGAAATAGGTTCTCCATTAAGAGTTGGTAAAAAAATATTTATAAAAATATAGGTTTTATGGATAAAATTAGGATTGTTCTTATCTTGTGCTTATAATATATTTTTGATTACTGTAAAAAATTATTTGATTGAATATATAATATATATACATATAATTATTATAATTAAACAATAATAACTAATTTAATTATTATAATAAAACTCCATTGTGAGCATAAATATGTTTCTTTTTTTCAATTTGGTTTTATATTAATTTCTAATTAATTGAAAAACTGTGAATTAATTTTATATTTTTATAAACCATAATTTATAATATATTATAAAATAATATTCATATTTAATATTTTATCGTCTATTTTATATCTTATTATATTAAATAATAATATTTTAATAAGATATGGTTGTTAGGTAAAACTCGATCTTTCGTGTAACGCAAGTCATTAGAAAAAGTCGTTGTTGCATACGACCTAAGATGACTCATTTTTTCATGCATGGGATGATATAAAATATATTAAATTTCCTTAAACTAGTAGTTATATTATTATATATTGGGAAATTATATTCACTATTGTTCTTGGTGTTTCTTGTCTAATTATAATGGAATACAATGTTATTCTATTAGAATTTCTGGGTGTTATGTGAAAAATAAACCATTATCAAAGCATAATAATGATAAATAAGATGTTAAACATGTTGGTTTTATAATATGTTATCAAACATATAGATCGATTTATATCACATGTATTCTCATGATAATAAGGAATTAAATTATTTTTGACTAGTAAGTTTTGTTTTGTAATAATAGTATCGGAACACAAAATTCTAATGTAGGAAATTTAATAGGAAGGATCTATGAGAAGTAATAATAATATTCAACTTCATTTTTCATTATTTTTAAATGAAATGGGGTCATATAAAGAGGGAAATATATTTAAATTTAACATTAGACTAGAATTTAATTTTTAATGTTTTATATAAAAAATGATGTTTTTTAGAGTATATAAATGATGAAAAACATTTATTGAGGCCACACTAGTCATGAAATAAGAAATAAAAATGATCACTTATATAGGGTTTATTTAAAATATTCATTTTTTAATGGAAAAAAGTATATCTATTAACCTTAATAAAGAAAAATATATTGAACTAGGTACATTTAAGAAAAAATATAAATAATAAGGAATAAATAAACACAGATATGATAATCAAATAGAGAGTAAAAAATAATGAGAATTTATAACCAATGAGTAAAAATGTTGGTTTCAAAAGATAAATTTATAAATTTTTAATCACTATTTATTGGAATAAACAATCATAATGAGGATAATAAAATATAATTTTTAAAAATAGATAATATAAATATCATGGTCCTAAGAGATAAAAAATAAATAGTGTACCTGTTAAACAAAAAAGAACTATAGAGAATGGAAATTATGGGCATGAAGAGGAAACTATCATTAAATATGATGATAATCATTCTCAACAATGTTAAAATTCTTCATAAATGAGTTAATAAATTAAAAATTATCAAATTAAAAATTATTTATTCGATAAATGTTTGAAAAATAAATATTATATAACTTTTTTGATAAAACAATCATATAATTATTTTAATTGTGATTTAATTTTATATTGAATATAAAAGTAGTTTGAGTTAACAATATCCCTTAAAACATCATAATATTATTAATTAAAAATAAATAGAAAGAAAAATATGATATGTGTTGGTATATATCTATAATTTTGTAATATCTATTAAAAAAAGAATCCATGAAAAATTATACAACATAATCAAGGAACAAGTGGTGAATACAATTCATATCTCAGTTGAACAAAATTGTGGACCAAAATTATTTCATTATTTCATTATTCAATCAAAAAATGATACAAAATCAACTAAAAGAAACATAAAACTCATAATATATCATTTATGAAAAATATTCATAACTATTACCATTTATAATATCAATTTATAAACTTTAATTTAGCTATTATATATTTTTATTATCAACTGTGAGTAATCTAATTCTTTTTAATATATTTTTGGATAACATTTTTTGTATTCCTTACATTCCATAAGATAATAATCATTAAACTAGTAATGTAATTAGAAATAATTATTTATAATCATTTTAAATTATATAATTTTACTTATTTTTTATTTTTTTATTATAATCTAGGAAGATTAAATCATTAATAAGAATATTTTTGTGATTCTTGACAATAAAATAGTGGTCTCTTAGTGAATGAATTTAATTAAAAAGTTACCATTTAATACCCAAAATAAGAAAATTTATTTCTATATTTATATCATATATTATACATAGTGAGGTTTCCATAGGCACACGTGATATTATATTGGATTATTTTCAATGTGGATGGTCTAACCGACCAAAACAAGAACATACCCAAATTTACTGGATTATTATGATGTAGATTTGCTCTAATATCACATAAACAACAAAACTAATATAGTATTTTGTGATTATTAATGAGATATATGAGAATTTGGAAGAATTATATGAACATGATAACTGATATAAATCTATTAGTTAAAGTTAAAGGATCAATTTTATCTTAAGAATTTAGTTTTAGACACAAGAAAATAGGGCCATTGATTATTATTTATATTATTATAAAGTTTTAGATTTTGTATTTTAAAAACAATAAGAATTTAAAAAAATGTTTTATCCCTTAGCACATTTATTATATACATATGTTAGGGGTTGTAATGGAATCAAAAAATGTTTCTTCATGGAGGTGAAAGTATACAAAAATACATGATTTGTTTTTAAATTTTTTCATAATGGATAGAAATCATGGTTTTAATTTGTAATTAAATTATAATAAAAATATTGAATATAGAACCAACATTGAATTAATTGTATAATAATGACAAAATTAAAATTAAAAAATTATGATATAATTTATGTAACATCTAGTAAATAATGAGTACTCACATTGAGAACTATGGATTTTCGTTAAAAGGTTCCATGCAAATAAAGGGAATATGATAATTAATAATGACCAAAAGCTTATATAAAAAAATTATGATTCTACAATAAGTTTAATAGGATGGTTTTAAATATTAAATAAAAAATATGGACTTCCATGATGTGGTGGTATCACTCCCCTTTTATATTTTGTGGGAGTCACATTTTTTTAAATACCCTTTACAATTGAATAATGCATTGACATTATTCTACGATAAATGGTAAAAAATCATCTATAATGGTAAAATATGTTGATAAAATTGATAATCCATCAATATTAAACTATATAATATGTTATTAACATGTTTTAGCACTTATCCCTAGGTAAACCGATTTTCCAATAAATTAACATTTTCTAGGTAACTCTATTTCTACACTACATAAACAATTTCATTTCAAAAAATTTTATATTGTAATCAATTCATAATTTTAAAAATATTATTTAAAATAATAATAAAATTTATAAAATTATTTTATAATTTAAAGAGAAAATTATTTTTTGTTAACAAACATATCAAGAAAAAAAACATTGTTAGAAATATTTCATTTAAAATCATAATATTATATTTAGGATAATATTATCAATGATTTTTAATTTAATCATACAAAATAGTACTCGATAAAAATATTAAATTTTAAAAATTCTTTTATATAAAGTGAAAAAATATTTTTATAAAGATAATAAATAATTAAAATAAATGATCAAAAAAAGTTACATGAAAATAATAAATATTTTAAAAAAATTTTGATATTTCTAAAGTCATAAAATTAATTTCAAATGGATTATTCTGAAAACAAATTAATATTTTATGATGAAAAATTTTCATAAATTTTTATGTTATGTTTATCAATATATTCTGGAATTCAATGATTTTATTAAAATCTATATTTCAAATTATTAATATAAAAATAAATTAATTTAAAAATATCCCAAAAATTTATATGCAGCTAGTATAAATACATTAAATCAAAAAATGATTTTTTTTTCATGTTTTTAATATTATAAATATAAATAAATTATTATATATATATAATATAATGAATTCTTTTCTTTGAAAATAGAGTTTTTCATTTATATTAATAATGAAAAACATGCAAAATAAGTTTGATAAATAAAATATTATATAATTAGTTACTTTTATATATAATCTTAATTTATTATAACATATCCCGTGAGGTTTTTTTCTTATGATCAATGTGAAAATTATGCTCTTTTTGTAGTTGAGGGTGGTGAATCTTCTAGTATGGATCTCATTAAAAATTCAATAATCTAGAATTTCAATGGCATAAAATATCATTTATAAAATAATTATTCATAATCATTTTGGTCACGATAAAGAGAAAATATTTGATATGGAACCCCCTTCACAATCTTAGACCAATTGTATTTAAATAGAGACACCCAATATTCGATCAAAAATTTTTGTTCATAGATTTAATAAAATGTTTTCTTAAATTTATATCCATTAGTTTAACAATAATTTTATAACTATCAAATTTTATCATAATATATGGTAGTATTTATTTAGATTCATGTGTCATATATAAGAATCAATAAAAAATAATATTTATTTAATGAAAATACTAATTGGAAAATTAGGTTTTGATAGACCACAAATAAATAAACTACCCCCTTACTATTTAAAAACACTTATGATGAAAGCAATATTCATAGGTAGATCCTAAATGAAAATAAAATGGTTCTTGGTCAACAGTTTATAAAATACATTAATTGATATTTCCCTATACACAACTAAAAAACCCATTTTAAAACTGGCTATTCAATTTATAATTAATTTATAATATGTATAGGAGAGATACATAAATAATAGGGAACTTACCTAAAACATGAATAAAATTTATACTATGTATATACTAATTATAACCATTTTTTTATAATTAAATAAATAATATGTTAAAAGATAAATGATATAAAGGATAAATAAATTTGGGGTGAAAAATCACTTTATAATTCAATATCAATCATTATAGAATCATTTCCATGTTTTAATGGTCCATGAGGTTGTTGGAATGGATTTATGTTTTATTCTGTTGGATTATTTCACTTGTTTTCATGGTCTATGAATTAAACACATTAAACAGGTAAAATTTCTTCTTTATGTTTTGGGTAAAAATATTTCCCCCCATTTTTTAACTAATATTTTCAATTTTACTTGGAAATATCTTGCTCAATTACCTCTTATAACATAGGTTAATAATCTTCTAATTTCATTAAGACATTATCCTAGGCGAATAATCCATCATTTTCTACCCAGAGAAAATTGAATAAAATTTCCTTTCATCAGGTTTATCACCCAAATATTAATAAAACTTCATCCTTCTCTTATTATGTTTGATAAATATTTCTTCCATGTATATGTTGTTAATGATATTTCAAGATATATGGGTTTTCAAAATAATATTTTTTCTTACTATATATCCCATTTAAATTGTACTTTCAATGAAATAATCATCTAATTGTCACTCAAAACCATTGGTAACTATATTACTTTCGTTTATATACATTACTAAATCTAAAATTGGTTAATATATGTAAGAAATAATTACAATTTTTAAAAAAGTATAACAAAAGGTATGGAAAAATATCAGAAATGAAATTTCACTCTTTAAAAACATAAAATTAAATTTAATGTCAACAAAAATCACAATTTATTCAATCTATGTTTATATATGACGGTATATTTTATACCACTTTCAATAATTTCATAACATATAAATTCTATATAAGTTTTTGTAAATGGAATGTGATTAGTTATGACATACCCCCCTAGAGTTACAAATTTTGTGAGTAGATATTCCACTGTTTCATTATTTATGTGAAGACTATGTTAGTACCCCAAGAAACATATTTTACAATTTTTACACCTAGGTATATCTTTGATTGATTCTACATCAAATTTTAGTTTATGGGAAGTATGTTTTTATATAAAAACCACATACTCTATTTTTCCAAAATTCTATGATTCCATCATATTCCTAAATGAAAGCCTTATGGTTTTAAAAACGATATATTATATTATTCCCAAAGATGAATAATATAATATTAAAAATAAAACTAAACACTCATTTGATAAAAAAATATGATTAACAAAGATTAATATATCTTAACATAAACTATGAAAAAAATATGAATATTAAATGTAATAATAGTCTGGAAAATCTCTGAGAACCATTTTTTTGGTATCATTGAGGACCAGTTATGTAATTAACTTACATTATATACATGTTTACCACTCCCCATATTCAAACTCTTTTATACCCCATTATATAACATTCAAATAAATTATAATTATATTTATAGGTAGGGTAAGGGAAACCTAAGATATGTTTGAACTAAAGCACTTAAAAATGGAAAACATGTCATTAATGGTTACATCATTAGAATATCAAAACATATAATCATTGAATATATTTCAGAAAAAATTAAATGGGAATAATGTGGGTTTTCCATAATTTATGAAGTAAATTCTTGATATTTAATATAACATACTTTTACAATGAATTGAGAGTATGATATAAGCATGAAAACATTAGATAAGAAACTAATATCATAAGAAAAATATTCCCAATCCTTTAAAATCAACCTAATACCTGACATCATTAAAAATATCATTGTTCACTCCCATTATCATAAAAACATAGTAGATAAATTACAATAGAGGATTGGGTTCACCCACCATTCCCCTGAACATTGTGTAAAAATCTCTATAGTAGAATAGGTTCACTCTCAAATCCCACACATAACTTGTAATGATATATGATTCATTTTTTATTTCTTTAGAGTGATATATAATTTTAGGCCTCTATTCATAGAACTGAGTGTCCTTATGATAACATGTATTACATCAAATATTTTATTTAAAATTATTATAACATTACCCATCCATTAGAGTGAAATATAATTATAGTCCAACAAATCACATAATATATTGTTCTTAGGATAATTTTCTATGAATCAAACATTGTACATCAGGATATGAAAACATTATCCAATGGATTAGAGTGGTATATAACTCCTAACCCAAACATAACATAATTTAAATAATAATATTTTAATGCATATGTTTTAATATAAGGAAAATAAATTATACATAATATATAATATTGATAAAAACACATTTTTAAGAAGTGGGTTTCATAATATTATCTCAGTGCATAACTGTAGTCTATAACATATGAATTACCAAGAGATGATAGAATTAAATAATATTTCATGTTTATTTTTTAATAAATACATATAGTAAGTGAATAATTGGATTAAATATATGAAAATTAATAAACATTTTCATAGATATGTAATAATAACAATTATTCATGTAGGTGATGTTTCTTGAAATTATAATAGGATCCTTTATTGGAGGAAATATCTTATTTTTTTCCTTTTTACCATAATTGATCAATGATTGTTTTCTATAAAATAAGGATGGTTTTATAAATATATTCATTTTGAGAAGTGTTTTGTGCATGTGAAACATATCAATTAATAAAAAATATTATTGTTCCCTATAGTAGGGTTTACCTAACAATGAGGATATTCATAAGGAGCATAAGAAATGTATTAAATACAATAAATGAAGGTTTATTAAACTTGATATATATTTAAGGAACATATATTAAATGTTAGTAAAAAATTAAATCAGATTATAATTGGGAAATTTGGAGAAAAATAAAGAGAATGTTTACCTAAAAAGCAATGGCACTGGTTTCAGACGATCACTATTTTGGTTTTTAAAATTAATTTTCTTGATATCCCACATTTTAAAAAGGATACATTTTTTGGAAAAAGGTGTTTTTAGATATGAATTTCACATGGTATAAACCATAAATAGAATTCCAACTAAAATGGGTAACAATTAAATGAATGGAAATTATGGATAAATATGGTAATGTAATATTAAAGTGGATGAAAATTAATCTAAAAATTGATATAATATTGGATAAATAAATGTGTCAAGGTAAAACAAATGAATTATAAAAGGTATTATCCATAAATATTAAAATAAATTAACATTTAATAAATTAATAGGGTGAAAAGAGGAAATAATATACGTATGATTTTTAATATGAGATCTGATAACCCAAAAAATGTTTTAATTAACAAAAACCTTTACAACATCGCGTTTTTAGAATAGAAAATCCACATAGGGTTGAACATGAAAATTATTGATATATTACATTTATTTAATGATATTTATAAAAAATATATGTCCATTTCAAAACCATACATGAAAAAATGAACAATTTGGTGAATATAATTATTATATCAATTAAATAAAATTGAAATCCAAAACCCATAATTTTTATCACGATTTCTATGAATGTTCAATGACATCCAATATAAAAACACTACGTTATCAATATATCTTTTAACAAATATACTCAAAACTAAACCCATTTAAACTCATCATTTATAAACATTCATTGATTTATATTCTATTTTTAATTTCACGTGTGAGTAATCATGATCATTTTGAATTGGCTTAGTTATAAAATTGATATTCATACCTATTTTTTTCTTTACAACACCATTAATGGTACTAGAAATTATTATTTATAATTCTTTATTTATAAATACTTTAATTATTTTTGGAGTTTAATTTGTGATCCTTGAATATTATTTCAGTGAAAATCATGTTTCGATGATTGCTAACAATCACACAATTGTATATTAATTAATGATTATAAAATTTAAATGAATAAAAAGAAGTAAATAATTGATATAAATCTATTATATTTAATGAAGGGAACATTATCATATTTTTATTCATGCTTTAATGGTTTAAAATTGAAGATACTTTATTGGTCATATTATTAATATGACATTCTATCTTTCTTCATAAAATTAATAATGTCATAATAATAAAATTTATAAATTGAAACCATTTATATAACAATCCAAAAAATTTCGTAATGAAAAGAAAACATATTTATTCATGGAGTTAGTCTTCCGAAAAATCAAAAGATTATTGTTTTCATTTTATTTCATTTATTAAATGAATAAAGATGGTTAACGATCATTCCAATAGAAAAAGTACATTCTAAATAAAACAAATAACAATGTAACTCTATATTGATGATTTAATTATAAATGAAAAATATGGTTATCAAATTGGAATCATTGTGAGTAAATTATGTACTCATTTTAAGAAGCTTGAATTTTATTAAGATGATTCCATTAAAATGGATGGAATAAGATAATTCTATATGGCCAGATGATTATAGAAGTGAATTATGATTATACTATATGTGAAACAAGATTGTTTTTAAGAGGAAACCAATTTTTTGGGGCATATGTAACACCCAAAAATTAAAAACCACAAATTTTTATTCAATAGCATGTATAAAAGACAACACCACATGTAAAAAGAAAATATATTAACAAGATATATTATAATATATTTACTATATTAAATAAATATTATATATTCCATAAAATGCAATTCACAGAACCCTGAGTTAGATTTTGTTACATATAAGAGATACCTTACTTGATATCATTCATTACAGAAAAGTGTGACCGTCCTTGGTATCTTTTTTTACACTCAAAAACGACCTTCCATGATAGTTTTTGTTGAACACAAGGCCAAACCACACTAAAGAACAATATATTGTGAAAACATTATTATTTAATATAATATGATATAACCTAGATGTTATGTTATTAGTTATGATTAGAATATATTAATTTTTGAATATCTATAGTTTACATAAATATATAAATTAATTCATTGGTTACCCATTAATTAGAATGAAAAAGATGATCCAATTAGATATAAAAAGTAATGTTTTTTTATTCTTCCAAAAGAATTTTGTATAAATAGAAATAATTAATTATAATTTTTGAATTATTTTAATTAAATATATATGTTATATTTTAAAAAAATATTTTTTATATTCATCCATTAGGATATAAAGTCATATATTAAGAACGAACTATATTTTACACATAAATACCAACATTTTTATAAAAGTAATTTTATAGCCTTTTAATAGAGAACCCATTTTAAATATGAATTTGGAGACATTAACAGATTTTATATAGAAAAAAAATTCATATTTTATTGTTAAAAATAATAAATAAAATATAGATAATTTTTTATATTTTTATTGAAAATTATCTTCTTAAAATGAATAGTTAAAAATACTGAATTTTAGTTCAAAACTGCTTTTTTATCTAATTTATTTATAAGGATAAATAATAATTTTAATTGGTTTAAATGTTTAATTAGATAATATTTTCTATAAATTTATAAAATATATTTCATTTTAATATATCTCACATTGGCATTTATTGTAAAAACCGAGAAAACATTTAAACATTTAGACATTAAAAAGATGCATATTCGACCCGAAAACAGGATGCAATTTATATCATATTATGCCCCATAAATGATTGGAATATGAAAAAATTAATTCCATAGATAGAATCAGAATAATTTATAATTTATAATAATATAAAATTAGTTTTTTACTTAAAATAATAGTGAAACTAATTAAAATTCATTACAATTATTATGCAAAAATTATGCTTAATAAAGGGATAAAATATTATTTTAAGTTCCTAAATAAACTAGACACATGTACAAAACCCATTTTCTAGTTGTACATTGTCGATGGACCTTATATTATAGTTTTTGGTTGTTTTTTTCATACATTTTTATGTAAACCCATTGGTACACCTAACTTCCTTAAAAACAAGTGATTCCTTTTCATCCCTTATAAAATACCACAACTTCTCACACTTCCTCACACATCTCAAAACACATAGGATCGATCAATATCCTCCAATATAGCATCCCAAAATCCATAACTTCAACATTTAATCCTCCCATTGGAAATATATCCTTACAAGGAATCCCATTGTTATAAACAAAAAGGAGTTACCTGATTTTTAAGGAAATACATTCAATCGATCAGTTTTCATTCAATTACTTTTCAACCACTTCAAATATTCTTCTTCCATGTTAATATAATAACCTAAATATAATAAAAATACTTATAAATTTTTATATTATGGGTTTTAAATATGATTAAATACACTTCCACTTAATGGGTAACGAATAGATTGTTTTTACGTACAACGAACTACTGCCTCACGAAATGATGATTGTTCATTTTTTCCTCTACCACCTCCCATGATGAACCTTATAATAGAAAATATATATTATATATATAAAATATATTATTTATTTATAATTATATAATCATTTTACTACACATAACATTAAAACTTTCCATTTTACAATATTACAATAATATCATTGGTGGAAGTGTGAACTATTTCCCCCTCAAAGTGAAGTGATTCATTCACACTATATATGGAAAATATCAAGTACAATTATAATTGAAAATGTGTGAAAAAAATATTATATTAATAAAAAAATTAAAAAAATTAAATAAATAAATATATATATATATATAATTTGCAATATCACCCTTTCACAAAATTTAATGCTAACGACGTTGTTCACATGAATGTTGACTACCACCCCCTTGACATAATGTGATTACTTTGACATCACTAGATTTTTATATATAATTATATATGATTTAAAAAATAATGTATTAATGATATAATTATTATTATATAATTTATGTTATCACTTACCTTCTTTCTATTATGATCATTGAAAAATAGGAAAGTTATTCATGTATATGTAAGGCCTACCGTCTCCATGAAAGCAACGTTGATTCGTTTTTTCATAAAAATATATAATGATTGATATAAAAGTATAATTGAGGAACAAATATGATAAATATTTAATGATTATTATTCTATATGTGCTATATAATGACCCCTTTGACCATAGTTTACGTACCAATGATGTTTTCTGACACATAAATTGAATATTGTCAAAATAACCAGACATAAACATAACTGTCAAGTAGTTGTATGAAACATAGTAATAAGTGAAATAAAAGAGATGATAAAAATGAAAAAGGTTATTAATCAAGTACAGAATTAACATAAATTTATTATAAAAGATGTTAGAGGATGTTCATCTGAAAGGAAACACAATATAAGGTATTCTCATCTCACTTTTCTAAATTTGTGAGATAAATTCCATGTTCATAACTTAAATATTTTTTTGATATATAATTCCCATTTTTTATATTATGTAATTAATACTTTTGTCATCATGGAATTTTATTCTTTAATTTAATGTTATTAATCTATGGAAATTATTATTTAAAATGTTTCAAACAAGTATGAGACACATTGGAGCGTTTAAATATTTTTTCTTCATCATTAACATTATTGATATTTCAATGGTATATATATTCATAGAAATTATATTACCATTGTTAAATAAAATCATTAATTTTCTCTTCTCTAGTTATTATTTACTATTATCAACCATTAGTACCATTTCCACTCTTTGGTACTTAAAATATTTTATAAAATGTATTTTAGAAAACCCGACATCATTTTTCTCTTTAATAGGAGAAATACTTTTATTCTAAAAACCATGTTTTATAAATAAATATTCAAAAATATTTTCTAAATGTTCAGGTAAACAATTTTTTATATTTATATAAATTTACCAATGTTTTTAAAAGGAATCATGCTGTCACTTTCCGAAGAAGTCAATTTTCATACCTCATACCATGCATAATGAATTTTTTTACCTCATATGGACTTTAAATATTAACCATCAGTAATTTATTTTAATATTACTTTACATGTTTAAAAGGTTATTTTTTAAGTAAAACATTTCCTAAATGCATTTTAGAAGAAATTTTTTCTTTCAAAATAATTTTCAAAATAAAAGGATATATTACTCAAGAATGTCTTTAAAATAACTTTTTACAACATTTCCATTAATCAACAACAATAAACTTTTATCTTACTACACTTTGGTTATGTTTTATTAATATCATCCTTGATCTTATTTTTGAGTGATTATGATTGATTTTTTAAAGGATAGTAATGACATTTCCTTCCTTGACTCCTTTTATACCCTTTGAAATATTCAGTTTTCTATCAACATTTGACATTGAATTTAACCTAAATATCCATTTTATTTTTCATGGATGATGTTATTTACTAAACCATATAAATTTTTTCATATGATGTATACATTTAATGTTATATGATTATTTGGAGAAATATTTATAAATACATATACTTTATTCAATATGAACATTTGATAAGGGATATTTTTTATTCAATATGAGGAATATTTTGGATATGTAATATATGGGTTAGGTACTATTTAAGGAATGACCTAAATGTTGGGTACAAGTTAATGAAATATCCTTTATAAATTGGTAGTATCATGGGGATAATTAGTAATGAAAATTGGAATACGTCAAATCTATCTTGATAGTAATGGTTCCATGTACCTCAGAAACATGACGTCCATCAATTAATATTTTCCCTCATTTAGTTTTAGTTATTATTAATACATGAGATTTTGAATCAAAATATCCGTGGATACGTTACATTTTAGGTTAATTGAACAAATTCTATGTGTTTTGGTTTCTATCATTACCATATGTATTTATCGTTATCTAGTTTTTTGAATGACCTGTATGATAAGTTATTTAACATTACATATTGAAAAATTACATTGATTTATTATTGTTTCCACTATATCTTCCATTAATGAGCATTTGAGAAAACCCTTATTAAGTTTCTTTCCCCAAGAATCTAAGAAGCATATTATGAGAGATATGTAAGGATTTACTAGATGGAATAATGTTATCATCGATGTTGTTTATTTATTTATAAAATAAAACTATATTGTCATTGGTGAATTATTTTTTATTAAAAGAATCATGTTTGTATCTGGTTACCAAGACTTATAAACCCTAAATCCATTTAGATTTGATTCCTTGTAATTATGCCAATATAATTGATATTATACACCAGTTCCCTGATATCTGGAATTTGGTTCCTATAGT
This sequence comes from Viscum album, assembly GCA_963277665.1. NCBI lineage: Eukaryota > Viridiplantae > Streptophyta > Magnoliopsida > Santalales > Viscaceae > Viscum > Viscum album. The sequence goes on along the minus strand of OY728131.1, from coordinate 1,217,435,018 downwards.
CGGTATCAGTAAAAGTTTAGTAGAAAAAAGGTGAACTTGATTTAGAAAAAGTAGGTTAGAAAACATACCCTTAAGGTAGAATATTTTAATAATTATAGAAGAACATACTATAATTTTGATAAGGTATAAATTATTTTGGTATTATTATAAATACATCCATGACTATATACATGAAGCGGTTGTGGTTCTGTAATTGATGTATCTAGGAGTAATAACTCTAAAAAGGTGTTCTAAACCTGACTTAGGGTAACCTAGTTTACAACAATGGGCCTTACAGTGCATCTGGATTGATAATACATGGTGTTTTTTTATGATAATCAACTATTTATTTAAAAATCATTATGAATTATTTGAATAGATAATGACAATGAATACCCTAGGATAATCCTAAGGAGTTTTATATAGAATTTAAGGTGACATGATATTGAAATCCAACATATGATATCATGGTTTAACCATATACTAAGAAATGATAAATTTTTATTAAGTATTTTTGGGAATCAATAATTAAAATATAGAAGTATTTTAACAATGGTATTTTGGATATAAGAATCATTAAACATATAAGGAATATGATATATTTTAAAATATTATGTTTTAGAAGAAAAGGTTATTTGATTAATAATTACATTAAATGTATATAGAAGTAATTTTAACGGTATTGATTACCTGTTGTGTATATATTATCAGTAATAACATTATAATGTAATTCAAATAAGATTACGATACTTAAAAAAATTATACTGATAACCTTAGTTTAGATTTTATTTAATGGATAAATTTCAATTACATTGGTTATATTTAGTTTTTAAATTATAATAAAATGTTTTTAAAAAAGGATAACCTATATGCCGAGTGAAGACATATCGTGTACGGAAAGGTTGTGGGGTCTCAAACCCATGAACAAAGGATAATAAGGGTTTGAAACCTATCAATAACCTATGCAATGTCCTAGTTAATAATTTATTTTTTTAGATGAACAATTTTATGAATGGATAATAAATATAATAAAGTTATATTTATTTATTTGTTTATAGAGTAATTGTACTACCATACAAGTTTTATAAAATAGTTAGTGACAAATAGTTAGACAATTCACTATTTAAGGGGCCTTAAGATCCATTAGAAAAGAATTTTAGTGATTCAGAAATTAGAATTATTTTTTTGGATGAATTAGAATTTCATCCAAGCACAGAAATGGATAAAAATTTGGTTTATAGAAAAATGTAATTTAACTATAATTCCTTAAATTATTAGGTAGTAAAATAGTTAATCAACATTAGTCTAATGATCCACTTTTTTGTCATAATACCTTAATTTTTGTTTAGAATATGTTTATCTAAAACATAGTATATTTATAGCTTTGTGGCCTCAAAATATTTATTGATCATCCACTTATTTCTGGTTGAATAACTCATTAACTCCCTAAAAATATTTATGATTATACTCAAAATACTTATTTTACCTTTCCACTAGTGTTCTCTTACTTCAAGACTTAGTTATATGTTAGTTCATGTGACCATTGTTTGTCACATTATCTCTTTTCTAGAGGATGTTTTATGAACCATTCCCATTATGTGGGATTTCAATATAGGAAATATCAAACAATCTATTACTATAATCAAGTTTAAATTACGAAGATTCCATTTAATTAAGGTGGGTAGAATGTGACACCATAAAATTATAATGTAAGACATTTTATTAAATATAGTTAATGACTCACAATACCATTTCTAAGAATGGAATATAATAACCCAATACATTATAATATATTTACTATCATAAATAGATACAATATATTCAATAGCTTATAAGGCAAAAAACACAAAGTTATATTATGTTACATGAAATATAGATCTTTCTTTATAACTTGAATTACACAAAATATAGACATTATTTGGTATCTTGGGTTCCATGAAATAGTTCCCTTAAATGATAACATGTGTTACACATAAGACTGAGTCACAACAAATAGAAATGTATTTTTATAATATTTTAGTTTAATAAAAATATGACAAAACATTGAATTTATGTTAGGAATTTTAAATATTATTAACTATTTTATTAAAATATATGGTTTACATAAATATGATATTAAATCATTGGTTACCAATAATTTAGAAATAAATGTTAGAACCAATTAGATATAAAAAGAAATATTACTTTTTTAGGCTTCCAAAGGAGTTTCGAATTAATAAAAATAATTAATTACAATAAGTGAATAATATTAATGAAAATCATATTTTATATATTAAAAAAATATTTTATATATTCATCCAATATGTTTTATATACATATGATAAGAAAAAACTGTATTTTACACATAAAAACCTGTATTTTTTATAAAGAAAATTTTACCACCTTTTAATGGATAACACACATTAAATATGAATTTTGACACCATTATTGATTTAATATGTCAAAATAATCATCCTATTTGGATGATAAACATGATAATTATATTGGGGATAATTGTTTATATTTTTTTTGGAAACATTTCATTTTTTAATGATAAGTTAGAAATACTAATTTTTTGTGTAAAACTCATTTTTCATCAAATTTATTTATAAGAATATATTATATTTTTATTTGTTTTAAATGTTTAATTAGGTAATATTTTTAAATTCATACGATTTATGCTATTTTTATCAATTTTACTTTTAAATTGATTATAAAAACATATCAATATTTCAGAAATTTTCTACTTTAAAACCATGTATTGTCATCCCACCAATAGGATTAAATTTAAATCAATTTTTGACACTTATATGATTTTTATTTGGGAAAATGGATTCCATTTTTAGAACAATAATATTATATACTTTATAATAATAAAAAATTAGTTTTTTCCCAAAAATAATGGTAAAATTAATTATAATTAATTTCAATTGCTAAGGAAAATTTAAGATTAATAAAGGAATCAACCTTTAACATAAGGTCTCTAATGCCCTATACACTTCCCTGACACCCATTTTCTATCCATAAAATTTCCATTAACCATATTTTATTGTGTTGTTTTGGTTTTTGATGACAATTTTTTGTAAAAACGTGGTACACCTTACATCTTTTCAAAAATACCAAGTGAGTCCTTTTCCTTCCTTATAAAATTTCCCCACATACCCCACTTCTTTAGACCTCTTAAACCACTTATTTTCTTCCAATATATGCCTAAATAGTTTACCAACATCCCTACACTCTACCTTGAATCCTACCTTTGGATATAAATACTTTCATGCAATCCCTTTTTTCTATACCAAAAAGAGTTATCATATTTTTAAGGTTACACATTCCAACGTTCTATTTTTTTTTCATTATCATATCCACAACCAAAAATAATCTTCATCCATGTTCATATAATAAACAAATTATCAAAAAATTATGTTATTTTGTTAAATAATTGGTTTTACCTACACTCACACAAACATAAATCTATTGGGTAATGAACATACAATTTTCATGTATGGAGAAAGACTGCCTCACGAAAGGTTGATTGCAAATTTCTCATATTCCACCTCTTATGGTGACCATTATGATGGAATTATTTTATATATTCTATAAATAATATTTATTATTTAATTGTACTTATTTTATAATTTTACTACACATACCATTAATACATCCCATTTTATGACAATACGGTGACATTATTTGGGGATGTGTGTACTATTTCTTCCTCGAATCAATGTGATTTTCCTCACACTATACATGGAACATATAAAGAATTTGTTTGATTAAACATATATATTAAATATTTACCATTATGTAATTATTATATATATATATATTTCATTATTAACCGTTCACACACTTAAAAAGTTATAACGTTTTTTGTGGATGTGTGGACTACCGCCTCCCCGACACAATATGATTTGTTTTACATCACAAGAATAATATATGAATGTATAAATTTTTTAAAAACATGGTATTTATGATATAATTAAATTTATGGAATTATATGGTCTTATGTTCCTTCTTTCCAAAATATTCATTGATAAATGGGAAGACTATTGCAGCATACGTTTGTCATACCATCTCTATGATCATAATGTTGATTCATTTTTAAATAAAATTATTTTATGATTCATTTTATACATATAATTTATATATAAATATGATAAATATTTTTTGAGTATTGTTTTTAGAAGTAATATAATGACGCATTTGACTATAGTTGACCTAAGAGAGTCGTTTTTTGACCTATAAATCAAATTTTTTAAAAACACCCAACATAAACATAATTATTTAAGTAGTTGTATGAAAAATAGTAATATATGATATAAAAGTATGAATAATCATGAAAATGGTTATTAATAATGTAGAAAATGAACATTACTTTATTTTATAGGATGTTAAAGAATGTTCACTTGAAACGAAACACATTGTATGAGATTATAATATCAAATTTTTCACTCTTAAGAGAACCTATTCTATTATAAAGTACATGTTTCATTGAAATGTATTCAAATATGTTTAAAAATGATATGGAAAAGTAATTTTTACCCTTTTTTATCTTTACAATGTTTTTAAATGAATCTTCTTATCTTTTTTCAAAAATTGAATTTTTCTAACCATTAACTGCATAAAAGTAATTTTCTTCTTCTCTAGCTTGTAAATATTTACCCACATAATTTATTTGATTATTACATTGAATATTTAAAGAATAATTTTTGAAGAAAATAGTTTGACATTTTATTTTCAATAAAAATATTTTTTTCAAAAGGTTTTTAAAAAATAACGGATATTTTTATCATATTTTTTAAAAAATATTTTTTTAAAGTTTCCATTCATCAATTAAAAAACCCTTTATTTTACTCTACTAGGGTTATGTTTTATTAATACTATCATTAAACATTATATAGATATATTAAGATTGATTTTTACAATGATATTATTCATATTCTCATCCTTGAGTCATTTTAGTCCCTATAAAATATTTAACTTACTATAATCATTTGACATTGAATTACCCCTAAATGTCTATATCATTTTTCAGGGATATGATTATGACCTAAACCGTATGAAATTTTTCATAATTTTTTTCATTGAATGCTTTTTTACTATTTTGGGAAATATTGATAAATCTATATATATTATTCAATACGAATATTTGATAAGGCATATTGTTTATTCAATATGAGGAATGATTTGTACATGAAATAATTAGGCTGGTGAGCATTTAAGGAAAGACCAATGGATTGGGTATATGTTAATGAAACCACCTAAATGTAAATGTAATCTCATGGGATGAATCGGTCGAATAAATAGAAATAAGTAAACAATATTGGGAGGATAAAGGTTCCATGTACCCAGTAAAAATGGATTCATATAATGAAATTTTTTCTTTATTTAGTATAATTTGTTATTCAGCAATGATATTTCGCATCAAAATAACTATAGATACATTTCATTTCCTGTTCATTGATAAAATGACATGTGTTTTCGTCTCTTAATTTTTTATATTTACATTTCATCATCTAGTTATTTTAATGTAATATGTGATTAGTTATTTACATTATATATTGAATATTTTTATTGATTCATTAATATTTTTTTTATTCTTCCCTTAAAAATCATTTGAGCTCACTCATATTATGTTTCTTTCCCCATGAATCAATGACGCATTCAATGAAAATGATGAAGGGATTTAATAGAAGGTTTAGATTAGTCCTTAATGTTATTTATTTATTTCAATAAAAATATTCTATTGCAATTATTTTATTATTTTGTTTTAAAAAACTCATGTATGTATCTGTCTTCCCAAAATAATAAACTCTATGTCTATCAGGATTTTATTCCTTGAAATCTTGAAAATTTAATTGATAGTAGACATTAGCTCTAGGAAATATGGGGTCAAGGTACTATAGTTGGTATAATAACATATTTAGTAGAAACCATCAGAAATTGATTTAGGAAAACATATGTTTGAGAACATAAGCCTAAGGTATTATTTGTGGATAAATATTGAATAAAATCCAAGAATTTAGGTAAAATAGAGATTATTTGGGACTACCAAGAAATATGCCCCAGTCTGGATTGTACTAGTGGATGTCATTCATGAAAATATGTACCTATTAGTAATAACATTGAAAATTTGTTTTGAGCCTGACATGGGGTTACCTAGTACATGTAAATTGGCTTTAATATGCACCTAGTTTGACACTATTGGGGGCTATTCATAGGATAATCCAATTATTTTACAAACCATTATGTAAAATTTAAATAGATAATGATAATGAAAAAACATGTATAATCCTAATGTGTATTAGTTTTAATAAAATATTCCATGATTTTGAAATCCAATAGATCATATTAATTTTAAACTATATAATAAGGAAAGAACAATTTTGAAGAATTATTTTTTTACTCAATAATTAAAATTTTGAAGTATTTTTTCAATGGTATTTTGGGTATAAAAATCATGAATCATTTAAGGAATATTATTAATTTTATAATAATATGTTTTAGAGAATGAATTATTATATGATAGGATATATCCTATTTTTTTAGAAAAATATCTGAGGTCTTGAACCCATGAAAGAAGAATGGTATGGGTTTAACACTAATCCCTCACCTACGTAATGTTCTGATAAATATGTTATATTTTAGTTGAATAATTTAATAATATTTACCAATGATAAGCTAGAACTGTTACTTATTAGGTCTAGATATTATTGTATTATCAATATTTTTTTGGAAAATAGTTAGAATAAAATAGTTAGTCATTTCACTCTTTTATGAGCCTTAATATCCTTTAGAAATTAAATTTAGTTCATAAATCATCATAATTAATTCTTTGATGAATTAAAAATTTATAAAATGAAAAAAATTGGTTGAAAATTTTGATAATGGAAATATTTTATGTATGTATCATTCATTATATTTGTTGGAAGAAAAATAATTACTCACTTTAAGGAAAATGATAAAAAAACTATTTTCTTAATACCTTATTTTTTGGGGAACTGATGGTCTTATAATTTGTAATAGATTTATGGCTTTGATTCCCTAAAATTAAATTTATTATTAACCCTTTTGCGATTGATGACCTTATTAACTCCTTATAAATATTTTTTATTTTACTCCAAGTACATATTTTCAATTTCTAGTAATGTTCTCCTACATAGAGACCTAGTTATATGGATGTCCATGTGACCATGATACTTCAAATTCTATATTTTTCTAGAGGATGTTTTACAAAAAATTCTTAGGATGTGGGATTTGAAAGTTGGATATATCAAAAAATCTATTTCCCATATATATTTTAAATTGTGAAGAAAAATTTTAATTAAGGTGTAGAGAATGTAATAACCCAAAATTCTAAAGTAAAACTTTCTAATAAATATCATGTACGACACACAATAACATATGTAAAAAGGGAATATATTATCCCGATACATTATAATATATTTACAATATTAATTAAATATAATATATTACATATATTTTAATGAACACAACACCGAGTTAGATTGTGTTATATACAAGAGATAACTTCCTTGATATCTTTCATTACACAAATTATATATCTTCCTTGATAAATTTCATTACACACATGAGCGACCTTCAACAATATCTTGCATTAATGGAAGACCGAGTCTCACCAAACAACAATGTTTTATTATAATATTAATTTTTAATATAATATGATATAAGCAATCCATTATGTAAGAAGATATGAATTGTATTATTTGAATAATAAATATATATGGTTTATGAAAATATTAAATAAATTCATTGTTTATTAATTAATTTGAATCGATATTAAGAACTAGTTAGATATAAAAAGAAATGTTAATATTATTATGGATATAAAGGAGTTTTGAATAAATAATTATATTTAACTAGAATTAGTAAATGAATATAATGAAATATATATGTTATATTTTCAATGAAATAATTTTTATATTCATCCATTAGGTTTGGTCAAAATAAAATAAAAACACACTCTATTTTACACCTAAAACCCTACTTTTTTAAAGGCTATTTTACATCATTTTAATGGATAAACAATTAAATTATTAATTTTGAAACATAAATTAATTTAATAAGTAAAAATAATATTCATTTTTGAAATTAAACAATAACAATCAAGTTAGTTATATTATTTTATATTTTCTGAAAAATTACATTATTTAATGAATAGTAAAAAATATAGGTTTTCAGTTCAAAAACGCTATTTAATCTATTTTAATTATAAGGTTAAATTATATTTTTTTAATTATTTTTAATTTTTAGTTATATATATTTTTATCAATTGATATAATATATTTCATTTTAAATAATTTCCCCTTGTAATTGATTAAAAACAAAATAGACTTTTATATATTTTTACTTTAAAACCTTGTATTTTCATCCCCCAATTGAGATTAAATTTAAATTAATTTATACCACATATAAGATTGGATGTTGGAAATAAGGAGTCCATATTTTTAATAATAATAATTAATAATGTCTAATAGAACAAAAATTGTTTTTTACACAAAATGATAAGTGAAAGTAATTCAAATTAATTACAATTATTCAGGAAAAATTAATAAATGACTAAACCCTTAACATAAGGAAAAAATGTAATAGAAACATGTAAAACACTATTGGATGGAAATAATTCATCCATTAACCTCCCATTATTATGTTTTGTTTGTTTTTGAATAAATTTAAGGTAGAAATGTGGGTACAACGAACATCATTTGAAAAAATAGATAGTGAGTCATTTTCCTCCATTATTAATGGAAAACCCTTATCACACATCCTAAAACCTCTAATAAAAATTATTTTCATAAAATATCTACCTAAATATATTCCCCAAATCCCTCCCCTTTACCTCGAATTATCCCTTTCTCTATAAATCTTTCCCAGGAATCCCCTTGGTATAAACTGAATGGAGTTACCCGATTTTTAAGTTAACTTGTACCAATGATCGATTTTCTTTCATTTAAATTTCCACCACCACAAATATTATTATTCCATGTTAATATAATAAAAAAATTTACTAAATATATTGATATATTTTGTATATTATTGGTTGTAACTACGCTTACACACACTTATATCTAATGGGTAATAAACATACTATTTGTTTTGTACAACGAAATACTGCCTGATGAAATTATGATTGTTCCATTTTTTCTTTACCACTACTTGTGGTGGCCATTATGAATGAAAATAATTAAATATTACATAATTTATGTGTTTAATATATTTATAATTCATTAATATATTTACTAAACATACCATTAATACATTCCATTTTACATCAATATTATAACATCGTTTGAGAAGTGCGGATTACCACCCCCTCAAAGTAATGTGATCCATTCATAATATACATGGAATGTATAAAGGATTGTTTAAATTAAACATATGTGAACTAATAATTCTTTATATGATATTATTTAAAAAAAATAGATTTATATAAATATATATATATATACTCCTCATTATTACCCTTTCACGTAATTAAAAAGTGATAACGCCGTTTGAGGAAGTGTGGACTACAACCTCTTCAACATTATTTGATGCATTTTACATCAAAAGAATTATATATGTAAGTATATATGACTAAATGGAATTGTATTAATGATAAAATGATAATTATATAATGATATGGTTTTACTTACCTTATATACATAACAATCATTAATAAATAGAAACATGATTTAAGGGTACATACGACCTGACGTCTCCATGATTGTAAAGTTGATTAATATTATCAAAACCAAATTTAATTATTAATTTTAAAAGTATAATTTTTTAATAAATATGATAATTATTTCCTTATTATTATTCTTTATATATTATATAATAAACAATTTTACAATAGATGACATATAAAAGTTATACTTGACACATAAATTGAATTTTTTCAATACACCTTATGTAAAATTAATTGTTTATGTAGTTGTACAAAACATAGTAATATGTAAAATAAAAGTAATTATAAAAATTAAAAAAAATTCTGATGAAATTATAAAATTTATATAATTCTATTATACATGATGTTAAAGGATGTTCCCCCAAAACAAAATGCAAGGTAAAGTATTCTCATCTCAATTTTTTTACATTCTTGATATAAATATCATGTTTACCACTTACATTTTTTCTATAGTGTATCTAATTATCATTTTTTATATTATATCATTCATAATTTTATCTTCATGTAATTTTAAACATTCATTCAGTTTTATTACTCCTTGAGGATTATGATTTAAAATGTTTCAAAGTGGGAAGGGAAATTGTTTAATGTATAATGATTGTTTTCCTAAATAATAAAATTAATAATATTTTCATGGTATTTACATTCAAGAATTTTTAATAAAATTATTAAATAAACTATATTTTTATATCCTGTAGTTATTTATGACCTATTCAAATAACTTTGGCCATTTTTACACTCTTTTGTACTCAAAATATATAGAAAACGTGTTTAAGAAATCCTAACTTAATTTATCAATTTAGTCAGAGAACATGATTATTTAAAACCATGTTTTATTAAAAAATTTCAAAAATGTTATTAAAATGATTTGAAAATGAATTGTTTACCCTTTTTTCTTTTATCAATATTTTCAATGGAATATTCTTTTCAATTTTCAAACATGGAATTTTTCTATCCATTATATATGCAAAAGAAATGTTCCCTTTACCACATACAACTATTATTGATTTAGCCACTATCATTTATTTAAAGAATCATTTACATGTCTAAATGGTTAATTTTTTAAGAAAATTTTTCTTTATTTATTTCCAAAAAAAGATTGTTTTTTCAAGAAAAAGTATATTTCCTCCGAATTTTTTTTAAAATAACTTTTTATAATGTTTACATTCATCAATGAAAACATCCTTTTTTTACTTTTGTTATATTTTTTATATATCATACATATTCTTATATTGGATGGATTATAATCAATTTTTTCAATGATATAATTCACATTCACATCATTGGGTCCATTTATTCTACTCGAAATATTAAAATTTATATGATCATTTGACACTAATATTCCCTTAAATATCCAAATTATTTTACATTGTTATGATTATTTCCTAAACTATATATCATTTTTGAGTGTTTACATTCAGTGTTATTTGATTATTTTGGGAGAAAATAAAAAATATGTGTAATTTATTCAATAAGAATACTTGATAAGGCATATTGTTTACTAGATATGAGGAATGTTTTGAACATGCAATGTATAGTTTGGGACCATTAAAAGAAATCCCTAAGGGATGGGGACCAGTTAATGAAGGCCCCTCAATTCATAAGCAGTCTCATGAGATGAATTAGTGCTGAAAATTGGAATAGGCGAACTTTTTATTGATTGTAATGGTTCTATGTACCTAGGAAACATGGAGTCCAATAATTAATCATTTCCCCCATTTAGTTTTAGTTATTTTTCATCCAATAGATTTTGTGTCGGCATATCTATGGATGCATTTAATTTTCAGTTCATTGATGAAATAAAACATGTTTTAGTTTCATAGGTTTCCATTTTTATTTTTCATTATCTATTTATTTAAATGGAATGTGTGTTACATTATTTACCTTTATATATTAAATATTCTAATTGATAAAATATTTATTCCTCTATATTTTTTCCTTACTGATCATTTCATCTCACTGTTATTATGATTCTTTCTTTATAAATCCAAGAAGCATACTAGGAAACATATGAAGTTATTTACTATATGGATTAGAGTTATCTTTGGAGTTATTTATTAAGTTAGTAAAATATTATGTTGTAATTAGTGTATTATATTGTATTAAAAACTCATTAATTTATTTAGTTACCAAGACTACTAAACTCTTATCCCTTCTGAATTTTATTCATTATAATAAGGAGAATTTAATTTATAAAATACACATGAATCCCTATATCTAGGTTCATAGATCTATAGTATGGAAGGACTAGTTGATGTTTTATTTCATAAGTGGTGATAATGTCATTTTTTGTATGTACCCTTTACATTAAAAAAATTTAACAAATTTTTCAAATTGAAAGGCTCAAAATAAGAACTAGGATATAATGGTAATGATTGTAAGTTTTTTATAACCTTAAACATCTATTATATTAGGTTTTTAAAATTTTTTATACATTTTCACCAGGATAAACATATTTTAACCTAATTTAACCATACTATAGTAACTCCATCTATACACTATGTAACTAATTTCAATGACCAAAATTGATAATATCATTATTTAGAAATACTAAAATGATGATTAAAACTATGGAAATAATTGTATAAGAAAATAATTATACAGATTAGTTAAATTAATTATAGTATTATCTTACATAACATATAAACCTATATTTTTATAAAAAGTATATTTTTTAGATTAATATCTTGTTTAGGATAAAATATTCACTGAAACTAATTGTCAAGATAAAAATAGGTCTAATATAAGAAATTAAATTATATTTGGAATCTAAATATAAACAAGACAAAATTTTATAAATATAATATTTAATTTAAAGAAAAGATGAAATAAGGTTTTATTGTAAAATAATAATTTAGTTGTTCAAAACTAGTCATCTAAATTCATAATATTGTTGTAAATTATATTTGTTTCACTTTAAATGCTTCATTGATCATGAAAAATGAATTAATTTTTTTTATGTTAAACTAAATTCTCGATAATGTAAAAAATTATATTATTTATTTAAAAACTTTATATGTCAATATTAATATATAAATAAATTATTTCATAAATATATAAAAAATCATATTAAGATAATTTTTTATTTTATAAATATGAAATTGAAAATAATCATAAAATTATCAGATTAAAAAATATTTAAATTTATTTTTAAAAAATATTTTATACAAAGAAAACCAAATTTAAGGTAAAATTAAATCTCATTTTTCGTCAAAAGTAAAAATGTTAAATATGTAAAATACTTGCGATGAATAACATATTAAAATAATAAATATAGATTTCGATCATATTGATTTTTAGTAATATATAATATCAAGATCTCCTCATAAAATCTAATAATATTGTATTCTTTGGTGGTAGTTATGGGTGGTGACACGTGTAGAATATATATATTGGTAATTTTTTGGAGGTGGAATATCTATTGCATGTGAATTTTCACATACAATACTTATTTATTTCATCATAGTAATGGTCTAGTGTAATACTTATATAATATTACCCATATTAAATTGTAGAAAATTTTCTTTTTATAATATAGTTATACTATGTGATGAAATATTTTTTATTTTATATTTCCTAACAGAGTTACTTCCTTTTTTACTAGACAATTTAATGGCTATATTATCACTATAAATTTTTTTTCTCACATATTATTTTCATTTTTATTTAGTTATAACATTTAGAATAATAAAATAACAAAACTTTTGTTTTACATTTTATTTTTCAAATTTCATTTAGTTATATGAATATTGAAGCTATTATAACCAAATGATCTATAAAATGATCAGAAACATGAGTCAGATTGATCATCCAAATGCAGGGTCATCTCTTGTAAATCCTTGATCACCGCAGTTTGCTGCACAACGGTGGATCCAAACTCAATATATAGTTCACCAATTCATTATATTGTGTAGGTTCCTACATGTATCACCTTAACATTGACACATTGAATATGTAATGACTCAACTCTAGCTATGAGAGTTGGGAAAGGTTTTAATCAACCTCTCCAACCTCAAAATAATTGAAAACAACCCGATGAACCTCTAGGATATCATGACTCTCGACCAAACATCCACAATCATAATAATTTAGAGACTCATGATAAACTAAGGGCTCCTTAATCAAACTCCAAAGGAATCTAATGATGATCTTTGTAAGATTTATTCCTACTCAAATTCATCCTCATCTACAAATGGATGACACAGACGTTCTCTAATTTAATATGCACCAACTATGGACCGAAAAAGGGTGTCTGTCCAATATCTTTCAAGAACAAGGGTATGAAAAAGGGACTCTCATACCAGGCCTGAAAAGGTTCCATAATGACAATAGATTGGTAGTTTCTATTATATGAAAATTCATCCAAGGGTAAGGCATCCTCCCATCTCTGACCAATGATTGAATGCAAGCCATTAGCATATACACCAACAACTAGATATTTTGCTCTAGATACCCATTTATATGTGGTGAAAGGATTTAATCATACTTATTTGGGTCATGAATTCCTCATACATGCCTATCCACGACTGTGACATCAGAAGAACATCAAAGTAAAAGAGAGTGTTCGATGGAACCCTATAAAGGTGAATGATCTCCCATATGTACAACTAATCTAAATTCTCCACCCTAATCTTCTCCCTAATATTATGTAATTGTACTAACTTTATGAGTGGGTAAATTATCACTGAGATGGAATCATGGCCCTTCACCTTGTGTGGAAGACCAATCACAATGTCTATTGATATGTCATCCGACATCCAATTTAGGATATCAAGGTGTTGCATCAATCCTTCCAATATTTGGAGCAAATGATTCACATGGTGAAAGGTGAGGTAATGATAAAAAAATTTAGAAACACTTTATATTGTGAAGGATGAACATAAATGTTATTGATGGTCTCTATACAAATTCCCCACACCGATATATTCAACTTGTGGAGATGTGTGGAACTCTAGTATAAACTCTTATGGAATATTGATTAGAACCACCATATATCCTGAGAAATATAATATGTGATTACGTCAATAATAATATATATCATTGGAATGCCATGTAGATATATGTTAATGAAATACCTCATAGTCGATTTCTCCTAGTAGGGACTCTCTCTCATGCATTAGAAGAGGAGGAGTCAACACCACTGAATGAAGAAAAGTTGTACCCTCATGATCAACATGGGTAAACTGTAAGGAAGACAACTTCTGAAAAGCCTCTTGCACCTTGAAATCATGGGATTACTTTTATGGGAATCTATTTTTATATTTATATCCCCCAGAGTATAGACTATCTAAAATTCATAAAACTATATGAACTCTAACCGGCGCCACTATCTCGGGTTCAAGACTCTCTGTGTGAAAACATTTATAAGAATATGATGGATTGAATAAAATAAAAAATTCTCCCCCATAAATCAGTCCCTCAACATTTTTAAGGCAATGAATTCTATTGAGAGATCTAGGAGCTGAGTCACATAGTTCTTCTCATGGGGTCTAAACACTCATGGCTAGTGTGAAATAACTTCTTACCACTATATACACTTAAAACTAATCTCATCTCCCTAGGAATCAAAATTAAATGTGAAAAAAATTCCTTTATATGGTAGTATTAATACTTTATAAATCATCATTTTCAGCCTCAAATGATATAAGGACCTATATAATTACTCAGTATAGGTTAAAGGATTCCCATTATATATTAGGATGTTTAGAGGGGTTGTACTCCTGGAGAAGTGTTCCCCATCGTATTATCGTACAATACTATTCCATAAAGACTCTCCAATTTTGAAACACTATTTGGTGGCTCCCATGCACGTACTAAATATCTATTCACTATCCCCATGAATAAAAATTTATATTAAAGGCATTTAAAATATAGAAAACCTTGTGAATATAGAATTTTTACTTCAAGTGCTTCTCATAATGCTATTGGTCTTGATGAAAATATAGAACCAACCTCAAGTGCTCTGATTGATTGTCCTCTGATGCAGAATAAATGAGTATGTCTTTAATGAGAAAAAAATATAAATTCTTTCAAGTATTTTTGGATGATCATGTTTATAAAATCTACAATCATGGTGGAGGAATTCAAAACACTAATGGGCAGCAACAGGTACTCATTATTTCCATAGTGACATCAGAATGCAAGCTTCAGAATATCATCCCGTTGAACTCTCAACTAGTGGTATTCGTAAATGAAATTAATCATCAAGAAATATCTAATGCCTTGAAATTATTATAGATGTCTTAAATATTCGACAAGGGGGTCATTTTTTTATCGAGTCTTGTTTTTTTTTATGATAATCCATGCAATGCTGAAAACTCTCATCTTTATTTTTTTTATGAAGAACACCAGTACTTCTTAGGGAGAAATATTGGGACTAATGAATCATTTATCATAAAGGACATCCTAGTTCAATACTAGATACTAGATCTCAGTATTGGCTATCTGATATGAAAAAAATATTAGAGTGATCTTAGGATGCATGTCGATACAAAAATTCATCTTCCGCCTAGGTTGTAGTCCCAGAACTTTCTCGGGGAAGACATACATATCTTATTCCATGACTGAAGGAATCCTAATTTATAATTACGATACTATAAAAATTGATATACCAAAAAATTATGGGTGAATAGAGCCATCCTTCATCTTGAATAACCCACCAGTCCTGGAATGATATCTATCTCTACCAAAATGGAAAATCTCACCCCATCAATATGTATGAATATGACTTGTCTATAGTTACATTAAATTTGGTGTTGGACTATAAAAAAAATCAAAAACCAAGAAATGTAATTGTTATCCATTATGATGACCGAAATATCCCACATGAACCATTATCCTCCAACAACATCTCCCATTACAAGTAGATAAATATACAAAATAATTTTCCCAATAAGAACTACAAGACGATGATTATGGGACAAAACATCAATTGGGATCCCCTGTGCATGACATGGGAAATCTTGTTGTGGTGGTTTAAGGATATCATAGCTTCATCAACCACTAATAGCTATTCCCACTCCTCTAATAGCTCTGTCTCCATGAAGACCAACCTACACTTTCCTGGGAGATCCTTGATCACAAATGTGTCTCTTCCATTGTAGTCCATAAGTTATCTTCCTTCACTCCTCAAAATTTAAAGTAGGTAAGAAACATGAAATTTAGCCACACTTATCAAAATCATAGAATCTACCCTCTATGGAAAACTGAGGTTGTATGTGCTGCCCCTGACTATGTTCCCAAGTATGATCATATAGATGAATATAATGTTGAGAAACTATCGTATGGATCCTACCAGCCACTATAGAAGACTTAGAAATGTGGCACCCCCTATTAACTCCAAATTCCTAGCATCCATATAATACTAATATCTATATCACTAGTTAATTCCCTGATACCCCAACTAAGGTGGGGATTCATAGGGGAACCATGATGGAATGCATTTATTTGTCAATTACCTGTTCAAACATTTGTGAACAGATGTATACATCCTAGATATTTTCAAGGGAGTACTATTTAGGGTCTCTAGACCTCACTACATACTAAACCACTCTCATCCCTCCCCACACCAAATATAAAATCTCCTAAATCTTAAACAAGATCAAGCTTGAGTTGTATTACTCCTCATGAAATAGTTTCTAGATTTTGGCCCATGAGAGTGTAGACTCATCATGAATCAGTGTAATGAGACTACATCAGGGACTAGATGATCAATGGAAAATGTTATCGACCAAAATAACTAGAAAATATTCCAGTTCTTAGATGATCCTAATGATACATACCACATAATCTATTCAATAATTTTCTACTTGAGGATCTATATTATTGTGGAACCTTAGTGGAATA
Source organism: Viscum album (assembly GCA_963277665.1). Classification (NCBI taxonomy): domain Eukaryota; kingdom Viridiplantae; phylum Streptophyta; class Magnoliopsida; order Santalales; family Viscaceae; genus Viscum; species Viscum album. The sequence continues at coordinate 1,217,417,524 of OY728131.1, read as the reverse complement.
TTTCATTGGATCTCAGAATGATATCTAAGATAAAATGAATCCTATGACGTCCCTATTATAAGGATATGCTCTTTAATTGGTAAGGTGATACATCATGACCACCTAGAGGACGAATCTCACATAATTTCCCATTAATTGAGGCCTCCTCACTCATTATATCATCATCTTGATATTGAACTAGTATCTTGGATGGATATCAATGTGGAGGCATCACAGAAATTTAATCAAGACGCACCAAAGTCATATTATAATATGTATATATATACATAAAAATTTGAAGAAAAATAAATAAGGATTGTAAAAAATCAATATTGTATGATGCATATTGCATTGATCCCTATAAAAAATGTTTTAGAAGAATGAGTCGACAAAAATGTAGACAAGTTCTCTGGGAATGGATACGTCGGCCACCCATACGATTAATGGATTTCTTGGCAGGACAACAACCCCTGAGTTATTTTTAACACAGTTTCCTAAATCCCAACCAAATACATATATGGGTAATATTAAAAATACCATCATAAGGATTAAAACACTTATGATACAAATATTTTATGACACAACCCTAACTTGGGATCAAGATACAACAACCCCAAGATTGACTCCATTGGACCAGGGCAAGATACCATCACTGGAGGATCAACAAATATTGGAATTCCATTTCTTATGAACATTTATGAACACAGAAGACCATCTCAATGGGTATATATAGATGAAAAAATACGTTAAAAGGTACAAAAACTAGAAATTAAAACAATCATGAAAAACATCTATGGTATACAAGGGTACGATAGTGAAAACTAAAAAGTGAAGGGGGTAAAAATGAACCCCAACCATAAATAGAACCCAACTTAAAAAAAACCATAAAGTTAACTACTAAAAGGGCTTGACTTGTGATCTCTAATCTATGACCATCGTAAGTGGTCCAAAGGACATAGTGTCCCTAAAATCATCTGAATACATCATCAACTTATCTTTTATCTACATAATACATGACATATGTGGGAAAACCCCATGTCGGGGGGAGTATATACATACCTAGAAGTTTTCCTTGAAATATAAAAGATGGGGCCGTAAGATGAAAATATTGAATATAAATATAGTAGATTTTAAATATGATTCAGAATGTAATGAATGTTAATAGCTCAACCCAGGGCAATAGGGTGAGTAACCTCATTATTGAACAAAGGGATCAACACCATTTGATGATGAACTAAACATCAAGTATTTCTACCCATTGTAGGAGAGTATCATCTTAAAACTAGAAAAATCTAAGAATAGAAAGAACATAGTATAATTCTTACATCTTCACAAAAAATGGATAAAGTATAACCAAATCCAATGGTATGGTACATATAGTTATATATATTATTAGCAAAAGAAACCAAAATTAGAGTATACGGGGATCTTCATATCACAAGTTAATTTAGAAATATAGTCTCCAATAGTACTAAAAGCCCATCAATGATTCTCATTTTCTCAAATATTCTCCAAGATGTAATTTTGTGAATACGTATACCTCACAACTTTGTCACACATTCATGGGGGAAAAATATCCAAATAGAGGACCCATTGCCCTATTTTATTAGGGGGTTCACTCTATAAGTATTCATAGAGGACCCACACCCCAATGCGTTAGGGGGTGGGTGTTTCAATCTAGTATCATAAGGAACCACACAATATTTGATAGGGGAGTTCCACTCTGTATATATTGGTATAGTACACACACCTTGATGCATCATGGGGTACTACTATAGTGTCATGAGGACTCAAAAACTATCAAACATGTGATTTCCACTCAAAAGGTAGAGGAACCTTTCCCAAGATTGTGGGAGATCTACTCTATAAATTGGGGAAACATACACTGGTGTGATAGTGGGATCCACCCTGGTCCTGGAATATCCATTCACTATCCGATAGGGGGTTCTAGTTAGTAGAAATATGTACTATTCCCATGATGATTGTGGATATACTATAGTTTCATTGGTGATCCTATCCATGACCACTTCAATTTTCTAGCACTGCCTAAATAACCAACCATCCTAAAAAAATTAAAGTTGTATCAAAAAATCTATAATATATAGAACCATCACATTTTATGTCGAAAAACATTCAGTATAAGATACTATGTAGATAAAATCCATACTCAAATAAATGAGATATGGAATATTTTAGTATCCTAAAATGGAACCAAGGGGTATATGGAATGCATGGGGACCCTCACAGTGTGTGGTCCCTATCCTTAAACTAGTATTGTACCCATAAATACATCGATTTATAACATTATAGGTATACACAAAATGTGTAAGATCTATTGAGAATTGACATTCAATTTTGGGTATGACCAGTGTGATTGTATATATTCATGTAACCATACCATGTTTGTGTACATTTATACATGGTTTTCCTCTCCTTTTCTACATATATGTATTCTCAAGGAACATTATGACACCAAATGAACAAGGTCTCAAGACATGTGGGTGTCCCACATTAATTTTGATACATATAATTCAATGAAACCCTAGAAGCTGTAGCCCGAGATCAATACACCGTGTTTTATTTGATATATATAGCTTATTGTGGGTATTTTTTCAGAAACTCGGGTTCATTTTCACTGAAATTGATTATTGGTATTCACCCTTATCCATGATATTTTCTTCAAACGAAAATGAATTATATTTTCGTTGCAGGTCATTTTAAGCCATCTAGAGGCCATAAATCACAATTCACTTTCCACAGTGGTATGTTTCTCAACCTATAATCCTCAAGATATTCTACCGTCGATGATTCGATTATTGAGAAATAAAAAAAACTCCAATAACACAAAGATAAATTGAAATAATCCTTGTATTTTTGACCCATTCCTTTTATTCAGTTTCATCCCATTTTTTGTGGTTTAATCAGAGTTGTTACCACCTAGTAATTTATAATCAAGACTGTGGGTTCCAATTGGAATAAAATACAAAGAAAAAATGGAGAAGATCACCACATAAAATGTTTAACAATTATTTTTCCAAGAGTTCATGGCCAATAAAACCAAATGGTAGAATAGGGTTGGAAAACAAGAATTACCAATTGAGTATCAATATGCGGATGCATACAAAGTCCACATTTTTCATAGATCAATGGTAATAAGATGGTACTCCTCAAATAATTTAATAAAAAAAAGTGTAGACATGAATTGACGAGTACTACTTGGAGATTGGGTGATTAATCATCAAAGAACATTCTCAAAAATGAAATAAATATGTCATTATGTTCATTGCATCCCAATATTCTCAGAACCATAGGTTTATCTTTGTTGGATGTGATTCTCCCATGTAAGGAGGGGAAGAAGAATCAATTGATGGTTTCAAGGTAATGAGGCTAACCATGGGAAAATTTACCATGTGGTATTATTATAGGAGTCCTTTTATGTTTAATAAATATATTAATTAAATTAATGTAATTAAATATCCAAAAAAATGCACTACCAATGGGCAATATATTTGAACATCCCACGAGGACCTATTTTAGGTTGAGTCTAGAAAAATCATCACATTTCTAACATAATCATGGTTTTTTTTCTGATCTGAAATCCCTTTTAAGAGTTATACAATTTTTATTATGAAACAAGGCACCCATAATATAAAATATATTTAGATTTTTATGAAATTAATTATGGTCATATTCGGCTTTAGAATTACACACCATCTCATAATTTGTCTTTTGAAATATATATATAGATATATATGATACATATAATAAAAATATGTGGTCTCTCTAGAAATGAAAATCTCACCAATAATTTTTATTATGGATTCATCCACATTCATTTAGCGGGTCATCTAATCCACTACATACCAATTTACGGATCAATGTAATTGATGTGATATTTTTTATTCTATAGTAATCTGATAATGAAATGGTTTCATTGTTTGTGAATTGTTTGGTAGGTGAATAAAATTAATGGTGTAATCTTATTAATAATATGAGTGGAAATGAAGATATAGACTCCATAAAATGAAAATTTATTAATACATTATTATCAACCAGTATTTTCCTCTTATAATTTACACTAAAATGGTGTGCTAATTCATAGAACTAATGTAAAAGGAGGAAGGATACATTTTTACCTATGATTCATATTTATAATTGAATAAAATTTTATCATTTTATTATACAATTATCCCTAGATGTAATGTAGATTTATTATTCAGTGTATTAATAAAAATAATTTAAAAATAATTTGATCAAAGTGACTTTGAATGATATGAATAAATAATTTTATGTTCAATATAATTTTATATGGTGAGTATAGACTGGCCATAATTTCATGGGATTAGAGACAATAAGGAAAAAGTGTACTATTTATGATATTCAAATAATAAATAACATTTAATAAATAAAATAATTTACATTAATGTAATTTTTTTGAAAGAAACAATATAGAAAATGATTTATGAGAATATCTACAATTTTCATGTTGGGAAGATATGTCCAAAATTTAAGTCATTTCCCATGTGATAAAAAAGTTATAAATAATGAAATGAATAGAGATAATTTTCAACCTAACATTATATTCACACTCTAAAACTATACATAAAAGGTTTATAGAAATTTTTCTAACAAGTAAATGAATCCAAGGAGTAATAATGAGATTCATCTTTAAATACATCCTTCGATAGTGGACAGTGTAATGGGCTATGTGATGAAAACTGGTAAAGTGTTCCAAAAGTATAATGTGATGAAATGTATACTTATCATTCAGTATAGAACTGAAAATGTATTATTTAATTCAGATTCTACCGAAACATTCATATATGAATAATTTTTTAAGAATATCACATCAACACCTCAATGGTTATATATTTAATTTTTGATGAAAACCCATACTTGTAAGATGATAAAATTTCTTGTATTTAAAACCTCTCTAATATATATTTTGTAGGAATTTTATTCCTAAAAACTATCTTATTCTCCTTGTAGTAGAATTTGATGTTGATTCAGGCATGGATTAGAATTCTCAATATATTACCCATATAACGTTTTATAGAATGGATGGAACAACTGATAATATAAATCAACTGAGGGTCATCTATGGGTTAAAGTTAGATCCTGGACTTCCAATGTAAATTAATTCAATTATATGGGTGCCAAAACCTATTAATGATTGGATTTATTTCAAACATTTTTTGAGTGACCCTAAATTGTAGATATGACTATTTTTACAAGTATTATGCTTGACATCCTAATGATTTAGTAAGTCATAATTTTTTAATGATTCTTCTTTATCAATTAAACACATATGTGGTGCTACACTAATATCAAATACACCATATAGAATGACCCTAATTTAGTTATTGTAATTGAATAAGAAACTATATGTGAATTTTGAAAAGGGATCGATGTATGATATTACATATCCATAGGGTCCACATATCCTATTTGTTATGAATAATGTTGTTTTAATGCATATTTATATTAATAAAGATTATTATAATATGATCGGTATTAAGAAAATGTATCTTTCATACCATATTAAATAATTTTTGATCATCTTTGTGGTTCATATTATTTTTCCATGATAGATATTTTACACATATATAGTTATTTAAAGTTCACTAGGTATGATTTACCTAATAAATCATTCCATATGAGTCCTAAACACTATATATTTATAGTGATACCATCTATAATTTAAAATTCCCTAGGTATATTAATTCATTTAGTTATGGGTGCCATCAGATTCTACCCTAATCTGTTTATGGTATCCCTTATAGATTATATTATTATATATTCAATATGAAATAAAATGCATCAATATTGTTGATTTATTATACTAAAGTGGTTGATAAATGATATGTTGTATGCTATATTTATAAAAGGTTATTTGTTTCTATAATCAATTATCACAATTGATTCATTTAATTATATGTGAGTGAATATCAATGGATCATCCAAATATGATTTTTTCTAAATAATGTTTATTATAGACCATGGTGATTGAGATTATTAGTTTTCTATGATTGGCTTGATACTATAAACTATTTATAAAAAAAATTTATCACATCTAATAATACACTAACATAGCTGAAATGAAATGGTGTCAACTATATTTTGACTCTTTAATTTCAAGATAATTTTAGGGATGTAAAAATAAGTTTTCATAGTGAACATATGATCAAACTATTTTGTACTGTAGTTGGATTCATGATCAATAGTGATGCGTCAAATTAGGGACTAAAATAAATTTTCATACAAAATTTAATGGTATTAGTTTATTACTATGAAAAAATTAATTTTTATCAGAAAAATTACCTATCACATGATTTGGAGATGGAAATTGTAATTTTGGAATTGAAATATGATAGGATTATCATGATAGTGAAAGATTTGATATATACACCAATTATAAAATCTAAAATATTATATTTCTAAAGAAATAGTTGAATATAAAAATAGGAGATATCTATAATTAATTATGGATTATGACTACTCATAACATTATTATATTAGGATGGTGAAAAAGGTGGCTGATGATTGAGGTCCAAAAGTTGATGCTATTTTTCTATGATAATTATTGAATGAGATCTAATATATTTTGATTTAGAGAATATACGACTTGAAATTTTCTGGAATTTTTATAGATCGTATCTTTATCAAATAAATATTCAATCATTCATTCTTGTGAAGGATATTGGGGAACATAAGGATGGTGTGGAGCGAGAAAAAAAGATAATGAATTTTCAAGAGAACAACCATGAATCTGGTGGAATCATAAAATTATAGAAATGGATATGTTTACATTAAAAAGGGAACTGAAGAAGGATCTATTAGATGAATAGCATAACTCACCATTCAAAATTCTATTTGGAGGGAAAATTATTTATAGAGATTTCAAAGATATTTGTTTGGGAGAACATGATGAAATATAATTTAGTTTATGTATCTCGATATCTTGTTTGTATACAATTTAAGGATGAGTGTTAGATGTCTAAGTGTATGATGAAGCCATTAACCATATATTGATAGAAATGGAAATTATCTTAACGGATTTTATCATATAATTCCCTACAATAAAAAAATATTACATTTCCCTTTGTGTTGTTGTGTATTTCCTTATATATTCATCATATTTCATTACTGTTTGAGAAGTTTTATCATTTAATAAACTTTATAGGATATATATTAATTAAATGGTATGTATTAATGATGTACCAATACCAATTAAATCTACAGAATATCCATATTTTACCTAAAATACTTGGATAATTATTCAAGAATAATTAAATAAATACAACAATAATAATACTACTTATCATCCCAAATAGTTGGTCTATCAGAGAGGAACATAAATCCCAAGTTGATATGATAAAAACATCATTTATGGATATCCAAGGTGGTTGGGTTCTGAGTCATTATCTAACATACTTTTACTATAAAAGTATATGTTAATATTGAATTCAAGTGGATCATTGTATATATATATATATATATATAAAGGGGTTCATAAGTTCAACATATAAAGTTTGAGTAAGTTAATGAATAACAGTTTACCTTAACTATATTAAGAAAAGTGTAACATTTTAGTTTTTCAGAGGGTTGAATACCTCTCCCTTTTTCAATTTTTTTTAATTGGTGGGTATGATGATTTAATTTTCGATCTTTGGAACTTTATTTCGAGTTGTCTATTAACACAATATCCTATTTCTCTAGATGGTTTTAGGGTCTTGGAATGTTACTGTCGTGTTTAGATGGGTATTGGTTGAATTAAAGGCTTGATGGAGCAATTTTGGATGTTTCATGCTGGGGAGTAGGGTTTGGGTAAATAGTGCTACCTCTTAGAGAAAACTGTGTGGCCCATTTTTTCCAGGGGTATGGTTTGGTAAACTGTAAGGGTTGGGGAGAATGACCATTAAAGTGGCTCAGATGTTTTTGTAGAGGAATTTAATATATATTTCACATAGTATGGAATTCCATGTGCAGGACAAACTACTATATCTCCATATTTAGTAACCTCACACTATAGAACACACACTATTTTCATAGTTATGGTAAAACAATTGATATAATTGTGTGATGTTTATGTTTATAACATTATATGCGGCATGGTTTCCAAATGGGTTGGAAAATCAATGATCTAATTATGCATCTCATTAATGGTGTGAAATGAAAAAATTATCCTCCCTCCTCTAAATAGCATGTTATACTACTTTATCTTACTTGGTTCTCATACAACAATGTGGAGGTCGACTCTTTCCTATTACTATTGATTTTAATCATTTAGAATTTATCATACTATGTTTTTATTGTCATATGTGGCTTTGAATCTATCTTAGTATGAATATCCCCCCATGCTTCTATTTCTATTTTCCACTCTAGATGGTGAAAAAATATTTATTAGTGGTTTTACCCAATTTTTAGGGAATTTATTAGAAGCTCAGATTTCTTTCAAAATTTTCATAGTTAGAGTCTCATATCAGATGTGCCTATGTCAACTACTCCATGGTAGGTGGTGCATAACATTCTTTTATATTTTTCCATGGTTTAGGTGGTGAGACTTTTAGTTCATTGTTGTGTTGACTAAGTGAGAACTCACAAATTATTTGGTTTCTTTCAATTAAATTAATTGATCATGTAGTATAACATTAGGAATTCTCGAACATTGTTTGTTCATGTGAGGAAGAGTTATATGATTTCAACCACTTTGGTAGTTAATAAGGGGGGGTTATTAGTTATAGTTGAATTGTTTATTTAATTCGAGAGGAAAAATTAAATTTCATTAAATTTAATAGTTGATTTAGTGAATTAAATATGAAAATTGTTTTTTAGAACTACTGATATCCATGGTATCATGAAAGGCTTGGAACAAGGACTGATATTATGATGACCCTTTGGAATTGAGGTGATGTTATCATCTGAATGGGATAGGCCTTCATTACATGGGTGATGTGATCACCATTTGGGTGACATCGACGTCATATCTGGTGGTAAGGATTTCATATTGAGGAACCGACCTATGATATTATATAGAAAACCCATCATGTTTGAGGGACATGTCCATATTGGAAAGAAGATCCAGTGTCAGTGAGTCCTTAATACTAAATTGGTGATTTTCACACACCAATGATGGACCAAACCACAGTTTGGAGTTGTGGGAACATAGTATTAGTCGTTTATGAGGTTTTTGTTGACCACACATGTGAGTAGAGGCCACCTGATATTGGTATTTGGTAATTGGAATGAGTTTTCATTCCATATAAATCCATAATGATTGCAAGGAGCTATCAGTTTATAGCATATAGGCTGTAAGTTGGTTGTCGAGTCTTGATGTAATTGAGCTCAATGGACAATGATCGATTTGAAGGATGAGAATCATTATTACATAGAAAATATTTCAATGATATGATAGTGAAATTATTTGAGTAAATATATCTTAGTGCCTCCAAACATCATGGTTTTACCTAACAGGTGCTTCCAAGCTGGGGTCTGAGGGACTAAATAATTTCATTATGGTGCACTTTTGATACGTTGGTGATTTGATTTAGAATCTATGTTTGGTGATGCATATGTTTCCAGGTTAATTTACTAGATGTATAACCAAATAGTTAACTAGTACATTCTATATTATGTTTTTTCATGGGATTTTGAAACATAACCTCTCTGCTATGAAATTACGACATTTTCCGAGGCATGTAACAACTTTTTAGTGTCTTTTGAGTACTAGTGAAGTGATTGTTTATTTTTATGCATTTGTTTATATTTAATTTACTTCTAGTTAAAACATATTAATAAAAAAATTTAATGTATGAAAACAATGTTGGGACCTCATAAATACATGTTCTCAACCCTTACATGGCCCCTTCAGGATGCCTATAGACTTTAGTATTTTGTGATCATTAAATGGTTTGAGCATAGTAGCTAGATCATTGTGGATGATTGGAATGGGATAAATTGTAATGGGGTGTGGTTTCTTTCCTCATTTTGAGTTTCTTTCAGTTTCTTATTCAGTTTTATAATTCTTATGATATATGTGTATGCATTGGTCATAAATTCGAGACCCCTTATGGATATTATATTGTATAACTTGTTATGGATGAAAGGTTTTCTGTAAATGAAATATTGGATTGTTTATTTATTTCTAATTTTTATGATGTCTATTTCAATAATTATTGTATGATATTGAATTTACTTCAACCATTGGTGGGTCATGTTTGAGTCTGGTGATTCTTTATTTTGATTTCATGTTATATATATGTACTCAAAAAATTATATAATCATCACCTAAGGGTACTGTCTCCCCAATATCAACCTTATTAATCCATATCTACTAGTTGGAATCCTTTATTGTATGGGGAGGCACAACTACGACTATGGGAACTTTCCATTAAATCACTATTCAGGTGTCTAATCTGTTCTGGGAGATAAGAATAGTATCATAGGGGTTTATTTTTCCTCTTTATTAGTATAAATATTTGTGATATGGTATAATTTTGATTAGTATGATTTTGTGTCTAGGTATTTTTCTCATCCTTAGGTTCCTACAACCCTATGAATGGGGATTGATTGAGTAACCCATGGTGGGAATTTCTTTTCTATTGTAGCCTTATTTACAATTTATATTATTTCCACATATAGTGCTTTACTTGGAATGTCAATTGATACTAATTCTGATATGTGATACTTGTCCTATTATGGTATAGAGATTATGATCCTTTTACTCTTAAGTAAAAGGGATATTTGTTAACTTCTATAAGAATGGTTAGGGTATTCATTGGCACAATGGATGTATAATTTTATATATTCATGTTCATGTTATATGAATTTAAATGTGAAATATGATATGATATGTGATCTTTATATATATATATATATATGGTTTTGATATTATATTATATGGAAGAGATTATGGTACATGGTGTTCTTGATCACTAGGTTGGGTGACAAGGGTGTTGGTCTTAGGTGACATGGTGTGTTAGTACAGGCATGTCCCAATAAACTTTTGATAGAAGGCTCTTTTGATGGTGGTTAAGAAGGATGGGATACCGAGTGGCATGGTTGTGATGGGAATGTTTAAGGGTGTTGTGTTTCTACTAATTATTAATTATATTCCAATATATGATATATATGTGTCATCTAGGTTTTTTAGGTATGTAATTTTACTCAAAGGGTTTTCACCTAGAAGACTCAGATTGAGAATCAGGTAGATGGTGATGGTGTTTCATAGGTACATGAGAAGGTTGAGACCCCTAAGGGTCAGGCAGAGCACATGTTGAACGTACATGATCATATAAAAGTGTAGGTATAGACTAATGAACATGATGAGATTCTAGTATAGGTTGTACATCTTCAAAAGTTGACTAATTTTGGGGGGGTGCATTATGATAATCTTAGAGTGAGTATGGTGCTTGCGATATATGGGGTTGAAAGGGAATCTCAATGAGAATATCCATCTATGTCATATCTATCTTGGGAGTTCTAGTTAGATCACCCAACACTATGTCTTGTTGAGGGTTGACCACAAGCGGATGTGAAATGGATCAAGGCTAGGAAGATGATTTTTGACAGTTCGAGATTTTTCTAAGGAAAAAGTTGATTATGAGGATATAACTTCTCGAAGGACCAACTAATAGATACTGGTACGTGCAGTTCCATGAAGAAATATAAGTGGGACTATGTGATAAGGACATCAATTCCGGATTCATCGATCACTTTATCTTGTAGATGCTGATGAAGAAGTGATCTCAGGTGTTCTTGATCCTTGGGAAAGGAGGCATGTCTATCATTTAATATGTATAAAAATTCCCATAATTTTCTTTGTTTTCACTTATAATGGTGAGCACTGAAACCATGAGGGTGAGCCATTTTTTTGAGGAGGGTTTACTGAATTACATTTTGGTGTAGGTATAAAAATTTACGATACCTTCATTCTCATAGGTGTTGAACCATGTGTTGGATGAGGGAAACATAACATTCCAAGTGTACACAAACTAGGTTATGAATTCAAGTGATTTTATAGGCAGCACGTGAGATTACATAAATTGAGATTGTGATGAGTTAGAACATGGAAGCCAGGAAAAGGGAACTTTTTGACCACATTAGATTGAATCTTAATCGTTTCATTCAATGTGGGTAGCCAGAACATGTCCTAACTCAGTGAGAGTGGCCTCTAAGAGATTTTTTGGTACGTGTAAAGATCATTCATCTTGAGAGGTTTGATAGGAAGCCTTATTAGATAAATGGACATAGGGGATCGGGTTAGACTCAAGGTTGTGAGTTCATACTGGTAGTGATACCCGGTGACAATAGCTATGAATCTTCACCATGAAGAGGTCATGAAGGAGAAAATGATTACCAGTAATGGGGTTAGTGGATGGAAGATGGTGTGATGCTGTTGGGAGGTCATGATTCATGTGGTGGGCTTCATGTTAGTTTAATGTCATGAAGCATCTAAGTGAAGATATGTTTTGTGATCAGAGGATGGTTATAGGTATTGCATGTGAATAACCATGTTTTTGTTTTTGTTTTGTTAAGGCCAGTTGAGGCATGTATATTTATGGTTACACATGTTGAATGAGATATATGTTTGGACTGAATAGATGTAAGATAGTAAGTTATCACTAGGTCAGGTTAATTATATATATATATATATATATATATATATCTTTGTGTGTCTGTGTGAATGAGGTGTGTAGGTATTAGGGAATCGAGGAGACATGAGTTATGTGGGGTCTATTGAAATCTAGATATCATTATTTGGGAGAATTGATTGAGGCGTCTGGCACCGTGACATATTTTTGGGCATCATGGGGTGCCTTGATAATGAGGTGTGAGGAAAATGCTTCTATTTTGAGTATTATATGATATGTGTGGGAATGTTGGTTCAAATATTGAAATGGGCATGAGGCAGGGACTAATGTTATTTGGAATTTTAAGGGGTTTAGGTTATCAAACAGTAACATCTGATGATGTCTAAGAGTTATGATGTATCATGAGATGACATTTGAGTAATGGGATAGTCGATCAACCATCAGTTTGTTTCAAATTTGGTTAGAGATGTGACTAGGATTGGTCACTAGTAAGGTGTTGAACATTATTGATGTAGTCTGCCTAGGTCCTTGAGACTAGGGTAATCCGGGATGAATTTAAAATGATGAGTATGTTTGGTACCATCTTTATATTTTGTTTTATACCTTGGGGAAGATCTATGTTATGGTGGGAAGATTATAACATCCTGAGTTTTTTTGGGATGTTCTAAATAATCTCCTTTTTTGAATTTTTGGAATTGGTGGGTATTCCAATTTGGTTGTCAATTATCAAATCCTAATTATAGGTTTCATGTAACCCCAATAACATCAATTTGGATGGGTTTAGAGGCTTGGATTGTGCCATGGGTACTCATATGGGTTTCTAGTGCATTATAGGATGGAAGGCCATGTTTTGGAAGTCATAGGTTGAGACACATGGTCTGTGTAAACAATGAAGACTCTACGTAAAAACATTGTAGTCCTATTGTTTACATGGTCATGGTTTAGTAAACTATGTTGAATGAGGCACATGATCATGCATAAAACTCTGTGGTTATTGTAGAGGGATTTCACATGTCATGGACATGGTTTGTCCCACTAGGGTGTAACCTTTTAAAGTAGAATGCATGGTTTCTGATTAGTTATCAAAAACTATGAAGCCTAACCGTGTGAGTTTGAGGTTTATTTCATAAAGTGCCACACATTTTCCACAAGGTTTAGAAAATTATTCTTTTAAATTGTGTGGATAATTAATGGTGTGAAATAACTAAATTTCCATTCCTCCTTTAAGCCGATATTTATCTTCCTTTCTCAAGCATGAGTCACGTACATCAGGGGGAGCTCACTGATTTCCACCTCCCATTGGATTTGATCTATCTCCTTCAATGAGACTCTAATTTTATTTCCATTGTCAACATTTAATTTTCTTGGTATGGAATTCCTCTCCGATTCATCTACAAATCATTACCCTCGCCATATGGTGGTCTAAATATGTGAGTATAACAACCCTGCTCTTTTTTACAAAAATAAACACGAATCATTACATAAATATGCACTTAATACTACTATGAGGTTCAAGAGATCAATTGTATTAGAAAATTAGGAACATTACATGACAACTTAAGACATAAAAAACAAAAGCATTATTGAAAAATTCTTCTACATGACCACAACATTCCTTCATGATTATGATTGAAAGGGATTACCTAAGGAAAAGCATAAGAAAAAGGTGAGCTATAAAGCCAAAAAATGGATTAAATAGGGAATAACATAAATAATATAGTACATGATAGGAAATAAGAATATCAATGGAGCACAATTGAAACATGAACATAATTTCATGATATAACATTATTATCTTAACATTGAAATGATGCAACAACATTTAACATGATATTAGCATGATCTAAGGCTCATTACAGATAGAGCATGAGTAAAACCTCATTGGACATGAATTATCATGGTTAAACCCTCACTTCTTCTAAGTTTTCACGATTAAACCCTCATTTCACATGGAGAATCATGATACTATTCTTTACCCAATATATTGGAGTGCTATTTGAGAATACCCTTTATAAACATTTCATTTCATGCATATGTGTTCTACATGGATCATAAAACATGGATTCATTAAATAGTATAATTTATTCCACAAATAAGATATCTGGAATTTATAAATGTAATACCTTAATCAAAAAGTACATGTGAATAAAGGTGAATACCCTTAATAGAGAAATGACTATGGTATTTACTTACACGATTATTTTGGCATGGGAAATTTTGGGGTAACTTTGGCAGCATAACAATGTCAAATAGAAATCATAAAATGGGTATATGAGAGAGAAAGGGTTATCTCACCATTTATACATGAAAAGGATAGTATGGGTGTCATGGAACCTAATATACCAATATATTTAATGGAATTTAGATGAATAATATAAAATAATTTCATGAATGTAAATGAAAAGAGATAAATTCTCTATGAAATTTCGGCATGGTAACGAGTGTACATGAGATGAAAAAATGAGAGAGGAAAGGGTATATCATCATTAAAACGAAATTAGGGGATTATGGGGGAGGTGAGAAATAAAACTCTAAAATTTTTAATTGAAAATAAAATGGTATAACAACATAGAGAAATTTGGATAAAAATGGGAAAGGAAAACATTCGTTACAGAATATCAGCATTATAACAGGTGTGCATGGGAGGAATTAATGAGAGAGAAATGGTACTATAATAAAACAAATAGAGGGAAGTATACATGAATTTCAAAATCATACCCAATCATTTTTAATTGAAAATAAAAGGGTATAACAATATAAATAAATTCGTACAAAAATGGGAAAATAATATATCCCTTACATAATTTCAGCATGGTAACAGGTGTGCATGGGATGCATTGAAGAGAGAGAAAGTGGTCTATCATCATTAAAAAATATGTAGGGAATTATAGGGGATGTAAAAAATTATACCCCAACATTTTTAAATTAAAATAAAAGTCCACAACTATAAAATAGAACCTCGACAAAAATAGGGAAGGAAGGATTGCGAGGATCCCTTACTTGGAAGTGTGATCCCAAAAGGTTTGGGAGAGGCTTGAGAAAGGCTTCTTGGGAGATTAGGGCTCCTTGTTAGGATTATTTAGAGATGATATCAGAGGTTGGTTGAGCTCTAATGGTTTTCAGTGAAGTGGAATGAGAGATTTTGTGGGTTTATATAAGAAAATAAAGGTAATTATTTATTATTTAGGCTTTGGACACTACACATAAAACTAATCAAAACCAAAACCATCCCACGGTTGTTTCCCATGGTTTCTGAAAAAGTGGAGTGGAAAAAAATATTTCATAAGGCCAATTGATGAACATAAATGAAAATTGGCTTTCTTATGTAGAGATAAGTCACACTATCAGAGAAATAATTTTAAAATTATAAAATCGTTTATAAGTATTACAGTGTCCACTAAGGCATTTTAAAGTTAATCAAACTAATCTAAAATCACATTATGTTAAAGGTAAAACATATATTGGCCGAATAATTCTTTTATAGTATTTTATTACCTTAATTTTGGGTCATTATGTTTCCATAAAACCCATTATATATTTAAATGATATTTAATTTTTACCTAAAAATTTTAGAGTCTCATAAAATTATGAAAAATTCACAATTATTTATTTTTGGCATACAAAATTCAAAAAAATAATTTTATCTAAATACTTTTCAAAATATGGGAATTTTTACTTCTAAAATAAAAACCATCATTTATAAAAAATTGATGGGATTTGAAAAAAACAACATTCAATCTTTAATAAATTACAATTGTATTAATAAAAATATTATGATCATTTATATTTAATAAAATGTGACTTAGTAATAATAGTTAATTAAAATATTATTTAATTCAAAAATCAATAAATTCATTAAAATAGTTTTTTTAATTTAATAGTAACTAAAAATACTATTTGTTCTTTAAAAACCTTTTACAAAGTAACAAAAATAATATGTGTGTATATTCTTCATTCTAAGTAAAAAATGCACATAATAATAGTATTATAATCCTGTTACAAAAAACTTAATAATACTTTCATAATACCTATGGGTAATATGTGCAATGGTGATAGACTCTTGTGGTGGCTTGAATAACATCACTCAAGAGGTAATGTCTATTAACATCCACTTCTCTTATAAGAGGTTATGTTCAAGATTAATGTGTTGAAGCTCAGAAAGGTCTTGGTCTTGAGTAAAGTCCAATGATGCTACCCCCATTCTATGCTCCAACAAATGGACTTCGTATGGAGAAATTATACTAGATGAGGCCCTCACTTAATTTTTGTGAGTAAATTGGATTTGTTAAATCCCTAAATTTATACGAATCATGTGATCATTGTTTAATGGTTATATTTTCAATAGAAAAAATTCAAAACGTTATTTTAAAATATAAAAAACATAAAACCGTTGATGAGATTATGATTTGTTTAAATATTTTACATAATAAGACATATAATCAGATCAAGAATATTTTTCATTAATAATACTTTGGGTTATTACAATCTTTCCACTTTATGAAAATTTTCAATCAAAATATCCTTTTCCCACACTAAAAAAGATGAGTGTAACTCTACTTCATCAATTTCTCTGATTCCATGTTGGTTTATCACTATTTTTATTTCACCACAACACCTTGATGAGGGGCAATATCTTATTTTGTATAACTTTTTTCAATGGTACCACCTATGGATTGAGTGCATGATTTGGTTTAGGTATGTACTTCCTCAAAAGTAAAATTTGGAATACATCATGTAATTGAGACTGGTTCAGTGGGTGTGCTAGTTGATAGGCCACTTCTCTAATGCGATCGTGGATCTCAAAATGGATGATGTATGTTAGACTAATATTTACCTTCTTCCCAACTATCATAACTCTATTCTAAGGTGATATGAAGAGGAATACCATGTATTAAACATTAAACTCTAGGTCTTGTTGATGATTATTAGCATAGCTCATTTCACAAATTTGATAATCTCTACTATGTTGTTGGATGGTCTTAACCTTCTCCACCATTTCTTCAAACATTTCCGGTACTAGGTATTTTCTCTCCCCAACTTCATCCCAACATGTCAATGTTATATTCCTCTTCCCATAAAGGGATACATGTGGATCCATTTAGATTCTTGTGTGGAAACTGTTATTGTATAAGAACCCAACCAGAGGAAGATGTTGATCCCATCCTCCTCTAAAGTCCATCGATCATTCTCTCAACATGTTCTCGAGTATTTGGACAGTCCTCTATGATTGGCCATTATTTTGGTGAAGATAAGCTATAAAAATGTTCAGCATGGTATTTAGAGCATTTTGGTGACTCTTCTATAACATAAAGGTTAATCTTGGATCTCGATCAGATAAAATCAATTGAGATACTTCATGCACCCTTAACACTTCTCTGATGTATATCCATTCAATTCGATCCACTGAAAAATCCTCTCGAATTGTAATGAATTGTATAGTCTTTGTAAGATGATCCAAGACTACCCAAATTGCATTGTTTCCTTTGGATGTATTCAGAAGTCTAGTGACAAATTCCATGGTGATGTTATCCTATTTACATGTTGGTATAGGTAATGGTTTCATCATCCCCTTAGACTTTTCCTCTAAAACATTACTTTCTGACATACCAGGAACATTGATGTATACCCAGCGATATCTTTCATCATGTTATCCCACCAATAATTCTCTTTGAGATATTGATACATCTTTGTGTTTCCAGGGCGAATAGTAAAATTATATCTACGTGCATCATCCAAAATATTTTTCATTAACTTTGGATTTGATGGAACACATTATCTTGACCCAAATATCACAATTCCTTCTTCATTAGTAATTGACTCTGGGGATTTCCATTTTCTGATAGATTCCACTTTCTCCTGAAATATCACATCATAAATTTGAGCAACTTTTAATATTTTTAAAAGAGACAATTGAGAAATCATTTTTTAAAGGATTGATGATGTTCCATTCATTGTGATACCCATATCCATATTCATCATATCTAAGAATATTGGATCGTTTTCAATTCTCATAAATGATAGAATTGATGGGTCCTTTCTACATAGAGCATCTTACACCTTGTTCGCTTTCCCAGGGTGGTAATGTATTGAGTAGTCATAGTCTTTGATCATCTCCAACCATCTTTGTTGGATCATGTTCAACTATTTCTGTATGAATATATACTTGAGGGTTTTGTGATCCGTATATATTTCAGACATCATCCCAATGTCGTAATACTGCCAAATTTTTAAAGAGAAGATTACTACAGCCAACTCCAGATCATGTGTTGGATAGTTTTTCTGAAGAACATTCAATTTAATTCAATCATAAGAAATTACTTTGTCATTTTGAATCAACACACAACACATCCCCTTCTTTAAAGCATCACTGAATACCAAAAAAAGTTCTTCACCTATGGGTAGTGTGAGCACAGGTGCAGTGATAAGACTCCTTTTCAGCTCCTTGAAAATATATTTTCATTTATCACTCTAAGAAAACATAACTACCTTACGAGTTTTCTTGGTAAGAGGGTTTGAAAATGGTGATAAATTTCTCCCAAATTAGTGATAATGTCCAACAATCCCCTAGAAGCTATAGATATCTATCACCAATGTTGGCCTCAATCATCCCTCAATTGCAACTGTCTTAGAGGGATCCCTAGATATCCCATTTCTTATGATGATATAACCCATGAACGAGACTTCCCTCAACTAGAAATCACAATTGATGTACATTTCATAGAGATTCTCTTTTTGCAAGGTATAACACCCCACCCCTGCCTCATTGTCTTGAAAAGGCGGTGAGGGCTACTTGGCCTTAAGCGATGTTCCCAAGGCGCAAAAGGCTGGCAATAAATGCCGAGGGCTTCAAGATCAAGTTGGGGAACGATTTTCCCTTAAGACAAAACCGACCAAACCATCCACTAACAATCACTATATGGTGCATATCAATTCCATTACCCAACCATGCATTCCCAAAATACAACCAAGTTATTCCATAACACAACTCAAAACCCATACAACGAGACATGTCTAGAAAATATCAGAGTACACTGTGGAAACTAAACAACCAAACACCACAAGCCGTGACACCACCACAACTCCAGGCCACACTCCAAGCTCCAAGCTCAACCAAGGGATCGCAATTCTCCACTAAAGGAGGGTGATACCTTACCTTTGCCCATGTCACGATACACAACATCTGCAAAGACACCAACATGCCAAAGCAGAGTGTGAGTACTAAAAATTAGTAGGATTTCCCCAAATGACTTCCCTACACACGCCACTAGGATAAAACCATTAGCACATTTATATAAAATATATTATAAAAAATGAATCACAAGTGAAACCATTTTCATAAGGAAAACATGTCCTCACCAAGTCATCACATCCAATCCAAGAAACCAAGGGAAAGACAACCAAACAAGACAAAATCATCCCAAAATTTACACATTAGCAAAACAATTCCATCTTCCAAAGTAATGAACAACAAGAAACCAAAACGGTGGGACGTCCGCTCAACCCGTTCACTAATTCGCACCAAAACAATCAATACAGTGGGACTTCCACTCAACCTGTTCACCCATTCACAACTAGCGGTACTTTCCGACCACTACCATATGGTGGTTCTTCCAACCACTATCCATCCCCTTTTTATAGTGAGACTTCCTGCCCACTTCCATACAACATTTCAATCTACCAAATCAAGCATAAACCCACCAAGGTCACAACAACAAGCAATCAACCAATTCCATTGTATATCAATCCACTTCAATAAATCACACATTTATTGAAAACCATTTTCCATTCCAAACAACATTTCAATAAAACAACCCTTTTATTGAAAACCCTTTCCATCAATCATTTTCACAAATCAACCATATCATCCCATTTTAAAATCTTCATTTTAAAATCCATAACAATAGCATTTCACCATGAAACCCACTTTTCCCCCAAAATCCCCAAATGGATTTTCAACCAATTTTGCAGAACAATTCACAATTAATTTTCAACACAACAATTAATTAAAACAAATAACCACTAGTTCTAACCAAGTGGAGTCGAGAGAGACGCCACCTACCTTTAGGGTTCCCGAGAAACCGACCCATAAGCCACCGCACCTTAAATCCAGCGAACGCACCACCGAAACCTCTCTAGATCACTTTCCCTAACATCCAAAAGCCTTAATATTAACATCCAAGGCAAACCCAACACTATATCTACACACAAAAAGTGTAGATCTAGAAAACCACGAAAGAGAGGGAAGTAGATCTAGAGGAAAACACCAGAGAAACAAGAGGAGAGACTTACCCAAGAGAAACCACCTTCAAACTACCTTGAAAACCCTTTGAAACGCTTCCAAAATGAGTGGAAGAGCACACTTAACCCCTGAGAACCCAAAATCCCGTGTGAGGCTCGAGTGGGAGGAGGATTGGAGTGAAATGAGGCAATACCGAGTGAGCCTGGGTTTTATAAACCTAATTTTATGTTGCCGCACGGTTAGCCCACACGGTTTGGCAAACTGTGTGCTAACCGTGTGCACTCTACTGCCTTGGGAGAAAGGGTCCGCACAGTTGCCTCACACGGTTTGGAAAACTGTGCACATGTCATGTGTATCCTACTTTATCCCCTACACGGTTTCCACTAACCGTTCACAAACCGTGCACCCCATTAAAATCCTTTAAACTCATCCAAAACCATTCCAAACTCTCCCAACCTCTTCCCAACTCATCCCATGCACTTTAAACACATAAAAACATACCAAAGGCCACATACCTCAAACCGGGGGTGATACATTCTTCCAACCATTGAAATTTCCATCCATGAAAAGTAGTGGACCCGCCTTTTGCCGAAAGAGCTCAGGCCACTGCTCGACCATCTCTTTCTCCTGCTCCCAAGTGTCCTCTTAAATCTGACCATGTTGCCACTAAACACGAACTAAAACGATTCTTTTACCACGCAAGAGTTTCTCTTGCCTATCCACAACCCGCACTGGCATGTGCACCAACGAAGCATCCGGTTCTAGCTCAACATGATCCCATCGAATCACAGGGTCATGATTTGGCCGATAATTTTTCAACTGCGACACATGAAACAAATTGTGCACCACACTGAACCTAGGTGGAAAAGACAAACGATAATACACCTCACCAACCCGCTCAAGAATCTCAAAAGGCCCAATATACCTTAGAGATAACTTTCCCTGCTTTCCAAACCGATGATGTCCCAAACATGGAGAGATCCGCAAGAACACATGATCACTCACCTAGAACGACAACAACCGTCGATGATGATTAATATATGTCTTCTGACGACTTTGCTCCATCTCTATTCTCTTTTTGATCAACTTGATCTTCTCATTAGTCTCCTGGATAAGGCTCGGTCCAACCATCGAGGACTCACCCGTTTCAACCCAACATAGTGGAGAATGACATGGCCGCCCATACAATGCTTCAAACAAATCCATCTGTATGGATTCCTGATAACTGTTATTGTATGAGAACTCAACCAACGATAATTTCTCCTCCCATGATCCACCAAAATCCATGACCTAAGCCCACAAAATATCCTCTATAGTTTGTATCATCCTCTTGGATTGACCATCTGTCTGAGGGTGATACGCCGTACTCATCGTCAACTGTGTCCCAAGGGCTTACAGCAATGATTTCTAGAAATGAGATGTAAACCTCAGATCTCTATCTGATACAATCAAAACTAGAACACCATGCCTCTTTACCACCTCCCAGATATAGATTTTGGAAAAATCCTCCACCATATGAGAGTCACGAATCGGGATGAAATGGGCCGAATTCGTTAGCTAATCCAATATCACCCAAATGACATCATGCTTTCTGACCATTCTTGGGAGACCTGTAACAAAATACATCACTATCTGCTCCCACTTCCAAACAGGGATTGGTAAAGACTGTAACATTCATGCTACCTACCAGGGTTGGCTTAGTGGTACCATGTAAGGTGACCAAACCCTGGTAATGGAACTGGTGTAGGTTCGAGTCTCGCCACTCTCAAATTTAGCTAGGGAGGAGCAGCACGCAGGTGGTGAATGGGGCCCGGAATATGCGTGGTGTGGAAATCACCAATACCTCTTTACCCAAAACTCATTTTCCACTTAGGTGGTGGCGTGGTGGTGAAGGTGAGTGGTACAAATAATTCTATCCTTTGTGAGGTTCAGAGTTTGAATCCTGGGAGTCCACTTTCAGTGTGAGCCTCTCCCCCGGGATCCACCCATCTTGTCTGGTCACCCGGTCTCCTCTGGGTGGGAAAAATGAGGTGCGGCCCATTCGCTGACGGATTTCTTGATGGACCATCACTGTCAGGCCGTTACCCTCTAGGATGCTCTGCCATCTTGGCTGGCAACGACTCCTTCCTAGGCTGAAGCATAAAAAGACCTCTTCGTGGGGGAGGGGGTTTCCATGTGTGGAGGGTTCGAAAAAGCCACACATGGGAATTACCTTTCAAAAAAACTATTATTATCATAAATATAATAAAATGTTTTTTGTTTAGGGTTTCAATAAAAAATTACACATAGTTACATCTAATGGTCAACTATATTACTGTTTTGGTGTACGGTGAACTACAATATCGCAAAATGATGTCCTTCGTTTTTCCTTTAAAACCTATAATTATCATGAATTATGATTTAAACAATATTTATATATGATATATATGATATATATTATTTTTTAATTATTACTTAATTATTATATATCACATACTCTATGATTTCCATTTTTTGGAATACGATGAAATCGTTTGTGGTAGTTTGGACAAATACCCCCTCAAAGCGATGTGAAATGTTAACATAATACATGGAATGTGTTTAATATAGTTTTAATTTAGAATATTTGGAATTAATAACATAAATTTGAGGGTAATTACACAATTAAAATTTTATAAATATAATATATCACATTGTTTTTCACCATTTCAACACTGAAAAGATTATAAGGTCATTAATGGATTTGTGGACTACAGCCTCCTAGACATTATGTGATTCCTTTTACATCATAAAATTTATATATATAGGTATATATTATTATATAATATTATATTTATTATATAAAGGTTATTATTTATAGATAATTTTTACTTACCATCATTCGATAATGATCATTGAAAAATTGGAACGTTACTCATGCATACGTACAGCCTATCATCTCAATGATTGTAACGTTTGTTCAATTTTAATAATAATATTTCTTTATTTGTTTTGAAATTATTATTTATGTATTAATATGATAATTATTTAATTATTAATATTTATTAGGTGTTTATATAATGACCACTCTGACTATAGTTGACAACTAAAATCGTTTTTGACACACAAATTTAAAATGGTCAAAACATCCAACATAAATTTAATTATTTTAGTATTTGTTTAAAAAATTGTAACTTGTGAAATAAAAATACTGATAAACATGGATATGGTTCTCGAAAAAGTATATAATTATCCTAATTTAATTATTCATGATGATAATGTGCCACATGACAAGTTAGACACAAGGTATGGGATATTATTTCAATATTGTTTCATTGAGACATTTTTCATTAATATGAACCTTTTTTATTTTATAAGGAGTGTATACTACCAATTTTACATTATATATCAATATATTATCAATTATTAAGTTATGAATTTATTTACGTAAATATTTCATGGTCCTATGATTTAAATTTTCAATTTATTATGGGGACCTTTGTATGTTTAAACACATATTAATATCCCTTCAATGTTGTTAATAATGTTGTATATATTTATTTATATTGATATAAATGGGTTTTAAAGGGAGTTTAATAATTATTTTTCACTAAATATATATGTGTTAAAAAGTAATAATTTTTAATTTTTTAAATGGAATGTTATTAGAAATGATAAAATGAATATTCTATTCTTAACATACATGGAAACAATGGCTTTTCTGAAACCATGGGAATTATTTTATTTTTATCATCCCTTTAATGAATTCATGTTTATTTAAATGAAAAAAAACCTTTTTTACATTTTTTTATTTTTCTATTGATTTTTTGAATATAAAGGATTATTTTTTAATGGAAATATCATTTTTGAAATAAAATGGAACTTTAATATCCTAATGTGATTTTTATACGAGTTCAAAAGAGTTTTTAAAATCATGAAATGTTGTAACTATTTTTCTGGTTCTGTTAAATAATAAATTATGGGTGTGTGTAAATTGTTTCAGGTGAGCATGTTATAGCCTAAATGATGGGTGTGACTATATTGTGCTCAAAATCATTGGGTAATGTTTATATTCTACTAGTAATTATATAGGAAGTTACCCATATAGTTTTCCAAATTTGTTAGAGTAATGTATTTGTTCAACTTGATGATATCCCAGGGTATATACATGAATATTCTTTATTTCTAATGAGTTTTCCTTAAATTCATTTGTTTTTAAAAGTTAAATTAAATTATACTTATAAAACAAAACTATTTCTATTTTTTGGTAAAATATTTTGTTTTAAAGAGTCCTTCTTGAATTTTAATTTATCAGTTGACTAACAATTTCAGAATTTCTATATCCCTTACTAAGCTTTTGATGCACATCCATTGTTTTATAATGTTGGTAATATGACTTAACGGTGATTCAGTGATAGGAAGAATTTAGGTTGAAATTCATGAAGAGTCTTCTTAAAATAGATCATGCATTATCTTAAAATATTTATATTATAGAAAAAATGGATATTGTTATAAAGTGTCCACATTGTATATTTTTAGTATAATTTCATTTAATATATGGAATAATTCTCCAAATTTATAAACCTAAAAAGATAATAAATTTGAAAGGAACTAAAATTCAGGACATAACTAAATATTTTTAAATGCTTAAGTTCAGTGCCTTATAGTTTGTACAAAATGATATTTTAGATAACTATATAGGTTATATTAGTTTTAATAACATTTCCTTGGGTTTTTTTACCTTATGTACATGTAAAAATGATTTATCATATGAATATAACGATGTTTCTTCATCTAATGTATTTTTTTTAAGAATGGTTTTACAAAGAGGAAATAAAAAAGAAGTAGTAGGGAGGAATCAATAGGAATATATCCTTCCATAACAGTATCCTGAAATTGATGGGATTATAACTAAGAAGTTTGTTGCTATGATAGAGTAGCTGAAAGAGGCTATAAATGGTGGTGGTTTCCATACATGAGAGAATATAAATCTACCATAGAGGTTAATGGAAATAGTGGATCCTTTTATGCAACAAATTTTTCCAGCATTCAGAGTGTCATCTGACATAGTGATAACTGAAAGAATGATTAAATCCATAGAAAATATTATTGATGTCTTAGGTTTCTTGGATCTTCAAAAGGAAACTCTTTCAATTTATCATTTTATATTGTAATCCAATAAGTGTTGGTAAATTTCTAATAATTTATTATATTGTGAATGTATTTATACCATATAATGTGATGAATTTATAAATATCTTCCTTGATAAATTTTTCCATATAGGTATTGATCATATTATGAAAAAACAATAGTTGGTTAAGTTTTTGGTTCAGTTTCTAGTTGATTATTTGGTATATTCTAAGAACATGGGGATCGTTAAAGGATCATGATGCTTTTTATGGAAACCTTAAAATAATAGAATCTATATGGTAAGTATATTTAAGAGTAAATATTGGTTCGTACACATTTCATTATTTGGTAATATTGTTTATGATGATGGAACAACTGTTGAACCATCTAGAACAAATGTTGACTAATATTGCTCAATACCAACAAAGATCATTGAGATTCACAATTTTTGTCGACTATAGGGTTTCTATTGACAGTTTTTTAAAAAATTACAAATTTTCTATCCCCTAACTCTGTTAACTTATAGAGGAATAAGGTTCATATGAAAAAGGTAATGTTTTGAGGGATTTCAAGAACTTAAAGGAATATTGGTGATTTCTATTATTTTGTACATTCCTTCTACAAATGGATATTAATTTATCTTCAATTATTCATCTTTTAAATGACATCATTTAATTATTATCTAGAATGACCAGGTAATAGATTATTCATCTCATAAGGTGTAACCTCATTATTTTAATTACCCTACAAATAATTTTGAATTTGATGCTTTTGTTTTTTCAATTTAAATTTTTGAGGAATATTTTGTATAGTGTAATGTGTGAAAAATATTTTGATCAGAAACATTTGAAGTATCTATTCACTTAGAAATAATTGATCATTTGATATAGAAAATGAATTTACCTAATCAAGGATTATGATTTACCAATACATTGTCTTCTAGGTAAAGAAAAAAAATGTTTCCAATGAATTCATTAAAAATGTAATGTTACATTAAACATGTAACATTTGGAATGTGACCCTTTGGTTAATGAATTTATGAATTATAGACAAGATCGTGTTAATATAGATACATTCACTTATCTTAGGTTCTATTATAGTCAACCTTTTAAAAAATAATTTAGTGGTATAATAAGGTGGACCAATGATTATAACAAAATGTAGCATTTATTAATTATGGTATGTTTCTTGATTTTAATATAAATAAAGAGTGTGTTTTACTTTTTCAAAAATGATTATATTAGACTTTTGATTCAAAATTGAGGAAATAATTATTGTTTGGAGATCATAGTTCTCATAGTTACATTATTTTGACAATCACTATGATACACATATAGCATAAGGTTTATTACTAGTGGGATTGAATGAAAATAGAAATTTTAGAGTTTACTATGCTATGTTTGACTTGTTAGAGGGTTAATACTGAGTGAAAGTTACCAAATGGGATGATATAGTTGTTTCCAGTATCATAGTTGAAATGGAACAATATATCAAGGGATTTCATGGTATTATTTCCAAATAAATATTAATGTAATAATGTGATTTGAGATATTGTTGATCGATAAAATAAATCTACACATTTTCTTCCCATTCATGTTATAATTACATTAGAGAAGCTTTGTAGACTATATCTAAAAGATATTATCGAATTAAATGGAGTTTATATCAAAATTGTATCTAACCATGATCCTATGTTGACATCTTATTTATTTTAAAGGACATAAAATGTCATTGGGTACTGATTAAATTTCACTATGTCTTTCAATCCTCCGTCTGATAAATAATCTATGTATACGATTTTGGCCTTGGAGAATATTATTTGTTCTTTTTAAATGAATTATTAAGAAATTTTTCAAGAAATTTTTTTATTGGTTTAATTTTATTATAATAATATTTTTCATTCTAGTATAAATATTTCACCATTTAAGGAATTATATAAAAAGTGTTAGAACACAAAAATTGTTTTGGATGATATAGGAGAAAAAACATTTATGGGACAAGAGTTGTTAGGTGAAATAGTATATTATGTTAATTTTATTCAGTGCTAAATGATGGAAGAGATGAGTAGAATAAATATTAATTCATAAAACTATAGGAAAGATTATTCTTTTGACTTGGTGATCATATGTTCTAAAAATGTTCTCAAGAGAAAATTGTGATTCATTTTGGTTAGAATGGGATGTTGATTCGATGGTTCATTGGACCATATAAAATCATATAGAATGTTGTATTAGTTGAATACAGAGTGGATTCCACTATATGTTTTTCTAAGAATACAAATTACTTCAGGGTTTAGTATTAAGGTATTATTTTATAGATTAATCTCATATTTTGAGTCCTGGTGTAGTTTAGCTTGAATAGAGTATTTTTTATAAGTAACAACCAGTTCAGGTTCTTGAACCAAGAGGGAATGTGTTGTGTAATATTTTGATTCATCTAGTTATGGTTTTGTTAAAAAAACTATATGTTTGAATATGAATCTTGAGAATATGAAAATTCTATGAGGGAAAAATATCCCCACTTACATAATAACTAAATAAAATTGAGAGGAGCCGATTTCCAAAAGGGGTAAAGGATGTAAAAACCATGTTAATGATTGGATATGTATTTTTCATATTTATTATGATTTTAAATTAAATACTAATTTTTCCATAAATTTTATTCTATGTCTAATTTCCATCCCGACCCAAAATAATGAGTTTCTCTTAAATATTACAATATACGCCAGGATGAGTTATAATGAAAAATAATATTTTGTTTAAATTATTATTTTAAGTTGTATTTATCACATTGACTTTGTGCCTATGGGAATGAGAAGAACTAATTGTATTATGTATATACTTGATAATTAATTTTTTTACATTCATCGAATAAGATTTATAGGCTAAACAAATCATATTGGAAGCATAAAAAACTAAATATTTTTTAAACACAAGTTTACCAACTTTTAATAGAGAAAGAATATTCAATATAATTTTTTACAGATTAAAAGTTTTTATATGAAAAAATAAAAATCATTTTTGAACATAGGATATCAAAATTTTCAGTATGTCTATTGTTGGTATTTGTCTGATAACATTTATATTTAGAGAATTATTGAATTATACTGAATTTCAGTTCCACGCTTAATTTTAATGAAATTTATTTATATGGTTAAATAAATTTTTTTTGGGTTTAATGTATAATTACATCACTTAATTTCATTAAAATTAATATAAGAAATTTGAAACAATTTAAAATTGAATTTATATATAAAAACACTGCACATTTTTGAAAACTGTTACTTTAAAAACTGGCGTGGTCATCTTATCTGTGGGATTGAATTAAAATTAATTTAATCCCAAAATGTTATTGTAATTTAGAAAAATGGGTAAAAAATTTGAAATAAAAATGGTTTGTATTGTATAATAAGGTCAAATTAGTATTTCTACAAAAATTATTGAAACAAATTAAAATTAAGAGGAATAATACCTTATCAAAGGACTAAATCATAAACTTCAGAGCCATAAAAACCAAGAATATTTTCAAACATCGATTTTATGTTTCTATATCGACCCAATACTCTATATTATCAAATTCAGATCATTATGTGAGCCAATTATTATATGAAAAATTTTGGTGAAATTCTTATATAAATTTTCTTGTAAGAATTCCAATCCCTATCTGCTATGAAAAGGAACTCCCCGTTCACTTTTCTCCACACCTCTATAACCCTTTGGATCTCCCAAACTCTACTCAAATAATCACATATCATCACTCTTGTCATTGTAGAGGTATCCCATTAGGAATAAATCTATCCATGGAATACCTTTGGTATAAATTATAATGATTCACCCAATGAGGAGGTAATGTCCTTCTTTAAGCTCCTTCACTTTATTATATTTCCCCAATATCATAATTTATCTTATTAAATGATAAAATGGTAAAATTAGTATTCAAAATATAATAAAATTATGAAATTTTATATGTTATACAAAAACATACACAAACATCAATATAATGGTTAACACACTCATTGTTTATTTTTATAGTGAACTACAGCCTCACAAAATGATATCATTCATTTTTAAATTACAACCTATCATGGTTGATAATTAAGATGATATAGTGATTATATATGATAAATATTATATATATATCATATTTATTTAGTATTTATTCTTATTTACTTATTATATGTCAAATTAGTTTTTGATTTCCATTTTTTGGAATATGATTACATAATTTGTCAAAGTGTGCACTGCCACATCCTCAAAGTGATGTGATACATTAACACTCTACATAGAATGTACTAAGGATGGTTCAAATTAAAAAAATTATATTATACTCATTAAATAATTAAATTTCTGTAACAATAATATATTATTTCCTTTGACAACATTTCACACACATATAATGTGATAACATAGTTCCGAAACGTTTGGATAATTGTCTCCTCAACATGATGTGATTATTTTTACATCAGGAGAATTATATATGAATGTATATATAAATAAGTAATATGGTATTTATGATATAAGGTAAATTCTAAATGTTAATGTGTTAGTTACGTTCTTTCAATATTTATCATTTAGAAATGGGAATGTTACTCTTTTATACGTGAAAAATACCATCTCCATGGTTGAAATGTATGTTCATTTTCATAGTTGTTATTCATGATTGGTTTTTAAATGATTATTTATTTTTAAACATGAAATTATTCCACATTTATTATTTTTTATATTTTAATATAAGGATAAATTTGAATATAGTTTACCTTCTATAGACTTTTTGATCAATATACTAAATATGGTAATAACACATGAAGTAAACCTAATTGTTTACATAGTTGTTTAATATATTATAATATGTGAAATAAAAGTAATCATAAATATGAAAACATTTCTATAAAATGTAGGTAATTTAAATTTTTATATTATTTAGGAATAAAAATACCTATGTGGCAAGTCAGACTTAAGGTAAGGGATTTCATACCAGTCTCCTTTCATCATGACATTTCTTAATGATATGTACCTTTCTTCTTATAGATGGTTTATATAAAACCCCTTTTGAAATTACACATCCATAGGTTACCAATTATTTTTTTGCTTAATCTTTTGATAAATTTTTTTCTTTTATGGTTCTTATTTTTTAAATGTACAATGTGGTATGAGACTCTTTTTATTATTAATAATCTAATCTTTTCCATTCAATATTCTAGATGTTATTGTACATATTTATTTATATGAATATAAAAGGGTTATAAATGGGATTTTATTTCTATTTTTAATTGAGTATAAGTTATTTAAATGAAATATTATTATTTTTTTATACATAATGTTTTGAAAAAAAAATAAGGAATGTTCTATTATTAACAAATATGAAGACAATAAAATTTTGGGCATCATGGCCATTTTTTATATTTTTAATCTTTTACAAGATTTTATATTTATTTAAAAAAATATTTCATTTTTCTCTGTATTTTCGGAATTGAAATTTTTTTTCCTCCATGTAAAGTGAAATTTTATTAGAAATAGAATTTTTGAAATAAAATGGTATTTTGACATCTAAAAGTGATTATCAAACAAGTTTTAATGATTTTTTTTCAAATGATGGAATATTTTAATTCATGTTTTGGTTTATGGACATTATAAATGATGGGTGTATCTAGATAGGGCCAGTTAATCATATTATATATTAAACAATGGGTGTTCCCTAATAGCACTAAACTACATTGTGAAGTCATTACATTCTTTATATAATTATATTATATTTTTTTCGTATGTTTATTCGAATATTTCAGGATTTTTTAGGGGTTATAAAATGGTTAAATGCGATGATTTACCAAGGTACCCACCTGAATATTTGATGTTTCTAAACAAATTTCATAGGAATAGCTTTTTTTCAAAAGGTAATGTTAATTTTAATTATTAAGAATTTATATATATATGCATTTTTAATTAAAATATTCTTTTTTCAAGAAAAAAATTCATGGGTTTTAGTTTTTATAATTGACTAACGATTTCCTTATTTTTATATTGTATACTGTGGTTTTTATGCTCAAACATTTTTTAAATTTTTTTGTATTACATTAGGGTTATTATAAGATTGGAAGAATTCATGTTGAGTGTTATGAACATTCATATTAGAAGAGATCCTGAATTATTTTAAATGTTTTAGACTATGGAAAAAACTGACTTTGTTGAAAATCATAAACATTGAATTTTCATGGTTTCTTTGTGTATTAGATATGATAAAATTTTCTAAAACTCTCAATGTGAAAAGATTATAAATTTTATATAAATTAAAATTATTGACTTAACAACATATTTATTAGTTTTTATGGTTGGGGACATATTCACATGCTTCTCAACATTTTGGGATGAGCAATAGAAATCTCTTTTAAGGAACTTTGAAACCCCATCCATCCATCCAATGGCCCGAAGGCCTTAAATTTTTATTGATTTTTGATAATCCGTCATTCAAGGGGTGAGTTAGAACCCTTATAAGGATTTTAGGCATATGTATTACATGGATTTTAGGCCATACAAGAATTCATTGCCTCTAGGCTTCATATATTACATACAACCCAGACTAACTACTTGGAACTGCTCCTCCCGAGCATCTTTATCGTGAAATAAGCTCTCCACCTTCGCATGGATGTTCGCCTAGGCTTTCCCATGCTTGCACAGGCATGTCACGATGGAAGGTTCCATACCCTCTAATTAAAGCAATATATTTAGCTTCAGCTATGGTGAATGTTCCATGCTCATCCTCCTTCTAAACATGTTCTTCATAGCTTGTCTGATTTTTATTTGCACTTAAGGTGACTTGAAGGCCTTGAGGTGGCCTGAAGGCCTTACTAACCTAAAGGACTGGGTGGTCCGAAGGCCTTAAAGGACTCGAGGACTAAATAGGTGGGCCGAAGGCCCAAATGAGGGAGTATTCCCGGCTGCTATAGTGACAAAAAGTGCCTGCTACAGTACCTGCTTCAGTACTGCACAGTTCCTGCTACAGTGCTGCACAGTTCCTGATGCACTGAACTTCAAAAAACCCTGTTGGATATTATTTGATGTCTCACCCCCAAGGAATGAATATATTTTATAAACTCATCCTTTTTCATGATCATTTTCATACATCAAGACCTTAAATAGTGTGACCACATAATTGATCACTGGACACAAATCATTCTCCATACTCTTCTCCCTCAACTCCTCAAATAGGAAAACATCTAAAGAAATGTTCATGATGACTTGAAACAGATCCCATCTTTCACCATGCTCATACTCTCATATTTTTTTGATAGAATATCACAACTCATGGATTCCCTTATCCTTCATGATTGAAAGTATACTGGAAAATACCTCAAAATGATTACCCACAACACTTATTTCTCTTTTCGGAAAATAATAAACATCTCCCACCACTAACATGTTGCTTCCTACTTATGAACAACTACTAGGGAATGAAAAACTCATCTCATGATCTGATCAGACCAAATTTGGTCTTGATCTCCTTGGTCTAGCACATCACCTCCAGATATGAGACACTACCCTCATAAATATGAAAACTCTACTACTGAAAGGTATTCAAATCCCACTTCCATGTCGCGACCTCCTCTATCGGGTTAAAAATCCTATGATCAAATAGATCAGCTAACCACACCTCAGCATCCATAGAAATATAAATATGAAAAACATGAGGAATTCCTAAAAAGAATGAGAACTTACTAAGCCTAGTATCATATTATTTTCTCAATTATTATAATACTTATTCATACAATTCTAAAAAACCAATTAAAACATGAACACAAGTCATTATGATTAATGCGCATCTTCTAGTTCTATACAGAAGAAACATTTCCACATCAAATGGTAATTAAATATGATATATTTAAATGTATTATATCACATGGAAGAACTAAAATATAATATCCTAGCCTATCTCCCAAGAGTGTTTAACACACCTAGGTCGACAGATATAGTTTCCATACCGACCGATGGAATACCCATTATTCAAAACTCAAAAATACATCCTATATCTCAACCATAACCATTAATACCACTATTAATCACATCCACTAACTAAAGATACTGAAATGAAGGGAGATAGATAATAACCCCCCATGTGTCGCCTCTAGTAGGCCTCAGGTTGGAGACTAGTACCGAGTGTATAATAATATCACCGTATAAGATTAATTACCATCTATAAATGAAACAATATAGAGAGATAATATAAAATACCATTAAACAACTCTAGAATAAATTATAAATGTAAAAAAAACAATCCCATAGATAAGTAATAATTGAACTGATACATATAAAACTCTCCAAATTAAAAAAAAAAGAAAAAGTAATATCATCAATAGAAACTCAAAAAAATCTCCAACCCAACTAGTAATGTCATGTTCGGTCCCAGAAGTCCTCATAGAATCCTGATAAAAGTTTCTATACATAGGGTGATAATAAAATGTATTCTAGGTAGGGACATAACTGAGTCATCAGGTGTCTTTTTGATAATTTAAACTATTTTTCCGGTGAAAAAACATAAGATCCAAAAGCACATATACTGGTCATCAAAATAAAACAAACATCACAATTTATTTCTCAGTAAAACACACATACAATATAATAATATAATTCTGAGATCTTAATAATGCATGACACACTCCTGCCTCTACCACATTGATATTATTCTATAATTTCCAGAATTATAATTTTTTGTTCTCTAATTCCTTTAAAACATATCACATTCCATCCCACCCACCCACACATGGTCCCATCATTGAATCACATCCTCCCTGCACAAACTTGGTCCACACATCACATAACATCCTACATGAACAAACATGGGACACACAAACCCCCCCCCCCCCACACAGACATGGTTCACATACCAAATCAACAAAAATAACATATCATCCAAAAGTATTATTGGACCAAACATCATACCTCATCTCGAAGACACCTATGACCAAAAATCAAATCCCTTCTAAATAGTACCTAAATCACACATCACATCTAAACAAATAATCACAAAGGCCATAAATCACTTCCCATACCACACACACACACATGGGTAACATATCACATTCAAAGGAATAGAGAGGGAGATGGGGTAGGTAGCCATACATATCCATATCATCTTAGATGTTTTGGATAACCCAAAAAATGTAGAACCTATGAGGATTGGTATGATTGCCTATCTTGGGTTGGGCACATAATAACAAACCTATGGGTTAACATCAGAAACACTATGAAACCACATATTACCACTACATACCACAAATCAACCATTAGTACATCAAAACCCACTACATGGGATAAACCAAAAACCTCCAAATAATCCCACAATTCATTTTATAAATCTAATATACATGTTCCACCACTTTTATTCATTATCCATTCCATTTTACAATATACAAATCATTAAATTATACTTAATACATTTATCAAATATCTATTTCACCTATTAAATTCAATTAAAGAGAAAATAATTTATTCATTTCATTTCAATGTCATAATTTATGAAACTACTACCCAGGAAAATAACATAGCCATAACCAATAACAAGCCTAATAAACATATTTTTTTCCAATTAACCACACATATACTTTCCATATCATGTCAAATCACCAAATCCACTTTCCCACTCAGAAACCACATATCTTATCAATAACATAATAAAAACATCTATGTTTCAAGAAAATAGTGCCACAACCACTACACCACAACCACTATCTACAATTACTGCACCATAACCTATACATAAAAAAATATAATCCATAACCACTATGTCATAGCCTCCACACCCCTAACCACTTTTCATCACATCAGCAAACATCCTAGAATAACCTAATATCAATAGATGTACATACCAACCAACCTCTGCATCATTTCCCTACACACCACACATCCCATATAGTCACTTCTATCGTCACACATCAATTGAAAGCCTCACAATTCACTACAAAGAGCATATGCACAAACACCATAATCACATCCTGACATCAAATTTATTAATGGGATTTTTAAAATTACTTTTTTACACCATGAAGCCTTACCTATTATTTTTTATATATATATATTCATGTTGATCCAATGAGAACTCTCCTTGAGTTGTGATAAATTGAGTCGTCTTTATAAGACAATCTATAACAACCTATAAAGAAATATTTTCTATAGATTTTTTTGGATGTCTGGTGAAAACTTCGATGGTGACATTTTCCCATTTTGATGTTGGTTTGGATAATGGTTGCATCATCCCATTATATTTTTTCCTATTATCCTAAAATTTTTGAAACACCATGCACTTTGTTATATATTCAGAAATATACTTTATTATATTTTCCCAAAAATAGTTCTCTCAAATATATTGATACATCTTTGTTATTCCAGCATGAATTGATATTTTTGTACTATGTGTGTCACATAGATTATCTCTATTCATCTCTATATTAAATGGTAATATTAATTTTGACCCAAATCCCATGATTCCTTCAAAATATATTTTGAACTCTGTGTATTTCCAATTTTATATAGATTCCACTTTTATGTTTGAATATAATAATAATTTATTTGAGCATCATTTATTTTAACCATAAGGGATGGTAAAGAAATCATTTGAGAAAGGATTGATGATATTCCTTCTTTGAAGATTCCAATGTAAATCCTTTAATGATATAAGAAGTCAAGAACATTATCAATTCTAATTATTGATAAAAATTAGGGCCCTTTCTACTTAGAGCATCATCAACCATGAATTATTTATTGTGATTGTATTAGATTTAGTAGTCTTAAACCTTTATGAGATCTAACCATCTTCACTGAATATATATTTCTCCTTATGTGAGAATCTATATTTGGGGATCTTATCATCAGTATATATTTCACACTTCTCCCAATAAAGACAATGTCACCAGAATTTCAACACAAAGATCACAACAACAAACTAAATATCATGTATGGTATAGTTTTGATCATGAATTTTAAACTTTTATGAGTTATAGGATATCATATTATCTTTTTGAATTAGTTTATTAGATAAAAACTTTGATGAAGCACTACTGTACACTAGAAAGAGTTCCCTACTTTTCCATAATGTGATGTATTATTATAGTGATAAGACTCTTATTCAACTCCTTGATATATTCATCACATTCACTAGTCCAGAAATACATGACACATATCCTAGTCATATTGGTAAGTGGTTTTAAAAATCGTGATATGTTCTTCAAAATGTTTCTGTAATACCCTGATAGTCCATGGGAACTACATATCTCCATTAAATATATTGTCCTAGTCCACTCTTCGATTGGATTTGTCTTGGATCGGTACATAGACATCCATTTATTTGTGATTACATCCACATGAATGACAAATTTTACATCTTGAACTCACATTTAAATTGAAACATTGTTCTCCCTTCACAAAGTCTTTATTTGAGTAATCTTACTCACTTCATGTTCCTACTTTTCCTTTGAGTATATCATAATACCATCAATGAAGACTACCAAAAATTTATCGGGTTAATATCAAAAGACTATATTCATAATGTTCATGAAATTTTCTAGTTCATTAGTTAGTACAAAGGGAATCACTATGAACTCATAGTGTCCATAACTCAATTGATGGGAAGTCTTGGTAATATCTTCCTTCCTCACCATTTATTGGTGATATCCTGACCGAAGAACCACCTATGATAAATAGTTGGACCCACACATTTGATCAATCAATTTACCTATCCATGGGATGGGATACTTGTTTATTATAATGATTTTCTTGATATAATGAAAATCAACAAAGAGGTGTATTGATCCATCCTTATTCATGAAAAAGAGGATGGTTAGACCCCATAGTTAAGTGCATGGGCGAATAAGACCCTTGTGCAAATTCACATTTAAAACATATTTAGTTCTTTTAGATTAATAGTGTTCATTCAATATGGTGAATCTGATATAGGAAGAGATCAATGAATATGTTCATTTTTGAACACAACCTCAATTTTAGGAGGAAGACCAGACAATTCAATAGGGAGCACATTAGTGTATTCTCTCACAATTGGAATGTCTTTAACCATGTTTCTCCCCATTATCTCAATCATTTGATCCATGTATGATTTATATATAGTAATAGTATACACGATTGAGATGAATATTTATAAGGATATTAATCTACCTAATTAAAGTATTGTAATATTGGATAAAGATTTTTGATGTGCAGAGTGATCACACTTTACTTTCAACCAATGTTGGATTTATATAAAGACAAAAAATCTATTCCCAGTATATCATCAAATTGCTACAAAGGAAGTAACACAGGATGTTATGGTAGTTTTACTCTTAAAATATTAACTAGAGAGGACTTATATACTTTATATGCAATAATTTTCCTATTATTTTCTCTCATAGATAACTGAACCTCAAAATTTTGAGGTAATGATTTAATAGTTATAAAAAACTTGAAAGATATGAAATAATGTGTAAAAAAATTAAATATTACATTTTTTGTTCCTAAAATATTAATTGGAATATATATCACCACACAATTTTTGAGGTCATACCAAAAATTAGTGATTAAATATTACCTTCCTTAGTTCCTTGGAGTTTGTTGACGATTTCCTCCAACCACACATTTCTTATAAAAATGTTTAATTTTTTCCCATGTTCTTGGCAGTTGAAACACTACATTATAATCTTAGTGTTGAAATGAACCTTCCTTTCTTGTTCCACATTTTTGGGATTCTTTATATCCCTTATAATGTTAATAACCAAGTTCATATTGCTTCTACATTTTAATAATATCTTAGATCCTTTTATACATCTCCCGTAATGGTTTTTCCCACAATTTGGAAATGTGGGATATTGATTTTTCTTTCCATCATGGGATTTATCTGTTTATCCACCCATATTAGAATCAAATTTCCAATTTTTAACATCAAGACCACGAGACCACTATGATCATCCGGTCTCTGTTACAACCTTGAGGGAATAATGAAAAACCACTTCAGAGATGTCAAATTCAAAAATTTATAATGTTATTCGTACACTCAGATTTACTTCCCTAAAGATGTAATCCACCATGCATTCAGTGTGAATGAAAAAACCATAAGTATACCACTCTATACATGGAAGTTTTGTCATGTTTGATCCAATAGAATCATATTACTTTTTCATCAATCCATGTAACCCACTTTCTTATCTTTAGTCTAAGTGTCTGGGAAAAATATTTATTTAAAAATATTTTATTTAAATCATCACATTATATAGAATCAATTTTCTCTATGGAAATTTTGTTCTTGATCAGTGTCCACCAATGATAATCATATCTATAAAAAAGATAAACCACTAGGAAAACATTATCATTGTCTGAGAATTGGAGGAAAACAAATATTCTTTCAATTTAGTTAATATATTTTCCATTATTATGGTATCATAAGATCCACTAAAAATGGGAGGCCTCTACTGCATGATGGATTTGAAAGAAACATTATCATTATTTGGAGAAGGAGGTTGTTCTATATTATTCATGTTTTTATTCTTAACTTGACCCAATTTGTAAGTACATTCATGATGTTTTGTGCAGCCATTACCATCGTATATGACATTTCATTAGGGTAATCACCACATTTCATATCACATAGATTGTTGGAACATGTTCTCTTATTTATGGAAATTTACTAATAAAAGAGGGTATAATTATATGTGATTGAATACATAGATAATATGAATATAGAAATGAAACATTGAACATAAAAGCATACAATTGTAATGAAAAATTATATCCTAACTTGTGATTCCCTATGACTGAAACTAGGTTAGACATTACGATAAAATTATCCATTCCATTCTAAATAAAGTTCTCTAGTCATAATCTCCAAAAAAATAACTAGACCATGCTCTAATAATAAATATTTTATACCTATGGTTTTACATATATTATTACATTAAATTGGGAATAATTAACCACTAAATTAAAAACCATGGATTATAATGTCTTGTGTATTTTGAATTTTAGATACATATTTAAAAGACAAGAAACCAATAAATCCTATATTTTATCTAATCATTATAATTAGATCCTAACACAATTTTATACCTTAGATATTCATAGGATAACTTATAGAATACATGAAAAATGGTATGATTTAAAATGCCCAATAAGGGGATAATGATAAGAATAATTTTCTACACATTGGTTAGAGGGAATAATATAGTGATTTAAAAAGTCATAGAACATTAATAAACATATAATAGCATAACATATATAACATGGGATCTTGTAATCATGGAATCAGAGTAATGTGGTAGAAATATAAACCATAACATAAGAATTCATCAAACATCATTGAAAATGGAGGATCACAATTCAGATCTATCTACTAATATTTTTTCATATAGAGAACAAGTCAAGGCTAACCACCATGACCGTTTCACATGGATCATTATTCAATTCTTACCACCAAGACCATTACACATGACATATAATGAGACTATGATTTACACAATTAGTTGAATTTATATCTGGGATAACTCCTCATAACATGTTCCTGAATATGTTTTCCACATGAATAATCATATATAAGTATAAAAACATAAACATAACGTTTACCCATGGAAGGAATTGTGTATCATAACCATGTCAAAGGAATAAAAAATAATAATATACTAATGGTCTTAATTAATTAAAGAATTTAAATTATAGATGGACAATAAAAAGATAAATATCAAGATATAATGATAATTTATGTCAAACATAATTTAAAACATGTAATAATAGTGTTTAGGAAACATATAAATAAAACAAAATATTGTGTTTTTAGGGAATATATTAAACATTATTTAAAAATAAAAAGTCATAATGGTTTGTAAAAGCCAAAAAAAATAAAACAAGATAGTTTTCATGATAAAATTATAGATTTTATAATAATAATATTACCTTGAAAAATATTATGGATGTCATGTTTAAATGGGTTAGAAAACAAGAAGTTCCATTTAATCGGGCTTTCTTTTTGGGAAGAATTAAGTAAGGGGAACTTTATTAAACATGTATTTCTTAGTAAAATATGGATTCTAAGATATTTAAAAATGAGTGTTGAAGATAAAAACATAAATTATAATAAGTATGAAAAAATAAATAACCATTAAATTGTGGTTATAAGAGAGAAATAGAAACCCAATGGAAAAAATAGAGGTTTGGGTAGAATCCCTTACCTTATGTCTGAAACGGTTCTTCACATGATCTTAATTTCATCAATAATCAGATTAAATAATTCATTATATAATTCATAAAATTTTATTTATTTATTTTATTTATTATAATTTAATTATGTTAATTTATTTCCTTTTTTATGGGTTATGGGATTTAATTTCATCATTTGGGAGTATTGGTTTCCTTGTTTATCATAAACAGTTTACTTGTATACATATATAAAAAATCGAGTAAAATGAGAATGGTTCTCCAGAATTGAAGTAATATTTTATAAATGAATATCCCATAGATTAAATGAATATATAATTAATTTGATAATTTGGGTTGACAATGAATAATTTTATAAGAAGTTAGTGATAATCATTTAGATTATTTTGGCGTTTCTTTCATTATCACAACGTAGTTTTTTAATTAATTTATATAATTTATATAAAATTGATTTAGCACGTGAAATGGTTATTAATAAATATATTATGATATGTTTCAAGAAAAAAATATGGTTTTATAACCATCCTTGATAGTAGTAATGGAAATTGAAAACACATTATCCTTGAATGCTATAAATTAACACATCCGGGACAATGTGTTAATTTTTAGGACAAAGAGTGTAGGGGAAAGAAATTATGATGTATTATTACATTAGAATAATAAATTTACATTTTATTTAAGGTACTATATTTATTATACCATTTGGATGAGGGTATATTAGGATATAATTATGAATGAGAAGAACATGAAATGAAATTAAAAAAAGGGATACAAATTTTTACTCTCCAATCCTTCTTCTTGAGAGCCTCCTTAGGGAGATTTTATTTGGATTATTGTTGAGACCAAATGCTCCAAGAAATTTGGGAGGGTATTGGTAATAAAATTGATTAGAATTTGTACAATATTCATAGATTGAGATGAGTGAAGAAAATAAGTGGTTAGGGTTGTATTAATTGCAGTGGAAGGGGTGTTTTGTCGTTATTCTTTTCATTAGTTTATTATATTGCATCATGACTATGAATAGTTTGATAATTATCACTAAATATTTTACAATAATTACTTTTATATTGATACTATGATTCTCATAAAATTATCTTTCAATCATGAGAAAAAATATAAATATATGTATACATATTTTGGAAATAATGTTTCATTAAAAAAATGTATTACTTATATTTTTTTTAATAAGAACATATATTTTATCAAAATATCAACACTTAATGAATAATTTCTGAAATAATTATTTTCTTGTAAAATGATATAATTATATATTATTTTCATTTGTAATATGGAGAAATTTTATTTATAAATTCAACTGTGGGGTTACTATTCTATTTTATTATTTACAATTTATAAGGGTCAATATATTATTCAAAATTTAATGATACTCATCCATTGGTATGTCTTACTTAACATGAATAAATAAATCTTTTTAAATTATTTACTTATTAATTTTTTTTATTATTTTCATTATATGATGTTTATATTATTTATACTATATAACATAATTATACGAAATAAATTTTTATTGATAAACTTTTGTGGAAATATAGTAGTCCATTTATATAACCTTGAAAATTTATTATATATAATATAATAAAGATATTATTTCATAATTGTGTAATATTTATTGTTGTAGGATGTGGAAGAAATAAAATAAGAATTTTCATTGAATAATGTTGCCTCTTCTTCTGGAAACATCATTATGCTTGAATGAAAACCCTTACAAGGATTTATTTCATCCCAATAAAAAGTATTAATGACTGAGAATATGTTCTTTAAGAATTTATTTTTTCCTGGATTTCCAAAAACTAA
Organism: Viscum album; assembly: GCA_963277665.1. NCBI lineage: Eukaryota > Viridiplantae > Streptophyta > Magnoliopsida > Santalales > Viscaceae > Viscum > Viscum album. The sequence goes on along the minus strand of OY728131.1, from coordinate 1,217,374,634 downwards.
CTTTTTTAATGTGTGAATAGAAAAGTTGATGAGTGGGCATTTATAAGTGAGGTGAGTGGAACACCTGTAATTTGTTAAATTAAAAAGTTGTACCCACATTTTTTTCACATGAATGGAGATCCAAAATGGTGTAATATTGAATGTTAGAAATTCTATTATTTAAATATGTATTTTAGATAGGTTTATAGGCTTTTTTTACAATTATCTTGTCATTTAATACCATTATTAAATGCATTATTACATTAATCATAATAAATATTTTTTTCTATTTTCATTGATCATTTTGGTAAAAAAATTAGTTTTGACTTAATATAGAATATAAAAGATTATTATTAAAAAATAAAATCCATTTTTCTAAAATCCATTCATATAATTGAAAAAATTTTAATTTAAAATTATTATCGGGAACATGATTTTAAAATGGATTTCAATGTGAAAATATTAACAAATTTACAATGGTTTTATATAGAAAATGATTATGAATATTATTTAGATGGAAAAAAATTGGATTAATTGAAATAATATTAATCATATTTAAATAAAAATAAAAATAAAAATAAATTAAATATTATAATATAGTTATATTAATATACAAGTTTCAATTATAATTCATGATTTTTCATTATTCATCAAAAAATGAATCATTTATGAAAAACACAAGAAAATCAACCAAATGTAATTTTAACCTTATCAATAAAAAATAATATTTTTATTTTATCAAATAAATTTTATAAATGAGTTAAATATTAATAATAAAATATTTTCTGAAATTGTGAATAAAATTTCTTTTAAAAGATTTTTTTTTGGAAATAATTGTTTTTCTTTCAAAATGATTCTTAATTTATTTCTATGTAATAGATAACCAATGATAATTTTCACATGTTTAAACCATAATAATTTAATAAATTTAATTATTAATATTCATAAACTCTAATGTAATGACAATCTTAATATGATATATCATACTATAGTTTATTTAGACTCAGGGTTGCGTGTTTCACAAGCTATAGAAATTTGTTAAATAGAATTTTTTTAAACATAAATGTAACTTGTTTTTTATGTTTGGTGTTGCATTTACCATACACTATCGAATATAATGTTCATATTTTATAATTTTGGGATGTTACATTCTCCCGAACATTAATAAAGTGTGTCCTCAATATTTGATATTGTGATCATAAATCATGTGTTCGATATTTGAAAATTACTTTATTTATAAACAACATTGTAAAGAGGTTCATAAAATTTCTTCTTGTTAAGTGAGAGAAGTGAAGTATAATATTTATAGGGAATAACACATTAATAGGTTTATATGTTTGAGAATTTCTGTGTAAATTGAATATTTAGATGTGGAATAAAAGTTAAATTAATTATTGAGACTGATAAATTTCATTGATGAAAGGAATGTAAATTATCAATAAAATAGTAAGGAACTAAAAACCAAAAATCATTAATGATATAAAATCACATATGACTCATTGCATATGAATTTAATATGATTAATTTTATTTGGGGAACTATTCTGAATTTGAGTAATTATTTTATTATATATTATTAATAGGAAATATACATACATGATATGTTTCAATTTCATAAGAATAATTTTAATCCATTAGATATTATTTGATCAAATTAATACACATTTCATTATCAAAGAATTTAATATCTTGAAATTAATTTCATTATTCCCGAATCACTAAAATTTACATTTATTTTATTTTAATATACATAATAGAATGATAAGTAATTCCTTAAATATATTGTAATTATTATGAAACAATTCTATGAACATGTTGTCCATTGGGAATAAATCTGCATATTATGATGTAATGAATTAATCTCTAAACCCTCCTCCAAATATAAACATAAAAAATTTAATAAATAGTCTACATTAGGGTCTATAAAATTCAATAATATCTATATCTTTATAAAGAAGGTCATAAAATTTTAAAAATGAAATTATAATTAATCCTTAAAACAATGTAGAGTATATCGTAATCATTACATACCAATCATGTAAAAAAAATTATGATTTGTTTTATAAATATGTGGTAATAACCATAATTACGATAAAATCATATTGAAAACATGCACAAATCATTATTCCTTAACTAGTACCACTTTTATTTTATACGTTCCTAAAATCCAAAAAGTTAAAAAAATCCATAAATGATATTATAAACCACATTGGATAAATAATAATTAATCAGTCACAAGTTACACAATTTAATCAAATATTATTTTTTAATATAGATCATATATTTATCCCAACATCATTATCCCAATATTATGAACATATTAATCGTTATATTTCCCTCATTCATGTGTGTTGAAAAAGTTCTAATTAACACTAAATCATTTTTCTTTTAATAAGTTATTTTCAACATATACATTCAAATCCATAATAAAAATGTATTGTAGTACAATAAATATGAATTTATTAATTAATATAACCTAAATATAATTGATAAAATTCTCAAATGAAATATTAATTTAATCAAAAAACCAGAACCTTAATTATTCCACTTCATTTGTGGTAAGAGTATAGGCTAGTCCATGATTCATTAGCTTCTTCTGGGGAATATTCCATTGAAACATAAGACATTTATTTTCCAATTAACCCTATCTCCATACCTATGAGTAATTGAACAATGTAAACATTTTCCTTACTATTAAAATAATAATAATTTTGTACTTTCATAATGTGTAGAAAACTCCCATTTCTTTTTAGTAATAATGATATCGTTTTATTAAAAAATGTCACATGTGGGAAAATCATTCAATCCATTCATCACATTTTTGGAATATTTACTTACTTATCTATTATTATAATGCATCCCTTTTAATTTATAATAATTAGTGAATTATTTTAATATTTTCTAATAACATGATATTATGTCCTCAGTTGAGAAGAATGTTTTGGAGATTGTGTCCCATGAAAATATTAACAAAATCTAACTAGAGAAATGATCATTATAACTATTTAGATTACATTAATTTTTTATGTTACAATTCCTTCTCATAAGAGAGACTTCTAAATAATGGAATATATATATTCAGTGATATCATTTTGAAACATAATGTACAATACTAAAATAGTATAAAGAATTTATATAAATTTAAAAATTATTAGACATCGCTAATACACTAATAATAAACATGGTTCCTTTATTGATATCATTAATTCTAATTCAATAATAAAAGTTTGTAAATAATATGAGATATATCTTTAGTATAACCCCTTGTAGTTTCAAACCATCTACATAGTATGGAACTTTTTCAACCACAAGCTGATGACCGAGTTACACCCAATGTGACCTTTTTAGATGTATTACCTCTAGGTATATCTATTCACAAACCATGTAAAAATATAGTATCCAGAATGTGATATATTTCTATAATAAAAATAATAATCATTACATTAATAAACATTAGGATAGTGTTATATACATATCCTTAATTTTAATCATAGAGTTATTATCCACAATCTATGTTCTTCTAACTCTAATTCCCAATATTTCTACTAAATTTATATAATAAAAACTATAATTCCCCCAAATCCAAAAACCCAGAGCTGGTGTGTTACATTATTACATTGTAATTTGATATGTAGAATTTTATCTAGAAGGATGGGTTAGTTTATTAGTCTTGATAAATAAGATTCATACATGTTTTCCATATTAAATTTAAAAAAACTAATAATTTCTTCATGAATAAAATTAATCCATATAGAATATACATTAATATTAAACATAAAATAAATCATTGAATCATTATAAAATACTAAAATAACGTTCAAAAAAATAATCCTTAAGGGTTTAGTACAATGGAAGATATCATGAATAAATAATCATAATCATCATTACAATATAAATAATAAAAAATACATGAAATTTGTGTAACTGGATATAGCATAAAAAATATGGAAAGATAAAAAACATAAAACACATTCAATTTTAATAACTAGATACATTTTAATCAATATGAAAAGGTAAAAAATTTAAAAAAAATAATTTTAAGTTAATAAAATTAGAATTAATCACATCTAGAGATAATAACATTATTAAAATATCATTGATATTAATAAATGAACTATTAATGAAAGAAATTCTTAATTATTTTATGCAATATCTCATGATCATTATACCTCTACCAGAATGATCAATAAAAAAGGTTTTTAAAACTACATGGTTAAATATTATCTGATTTGGAAAAAAAAATTTAGGAGGCTTGTAGATGCATTTAGGGTAATCTATAACTAGGAGCATCCTATATATACATGTAAAAATCATTCCACACATATCTATTAATCTATTTAATCCATGAAAATATTTTTTTTATAATTAGAAATCCCTTTTAATTAATGAATATGAATTAGTCAATATTGCAATAGATAAATAAAAATTATTATAAGTAAACCCCATATGTAGGGAAGATATAAAGTGTATGGAAAAAATATCTCTAATAAAAAATATAAAAATTTATTGGATATTTAATGTTCAATGATCAAAAGTAACCAAACTAAAAATAGTTAATTTAATGACATCAAATTTTAACCATGAAATGGGATGTTAATACTTTTTGGGTTAAAAATTTTTATATACCATAAATTTAAATAACATGGATAATATAAATCCATTATATACCCATTGGAGAAATAATATTTTGGTTTTTTCATTAATCAATAGAAATACCATAAAAATATATTTCTAAAACATTCATGAGTAAATATCCTTTTCATTTAAAAAATATATTTTTATAAGAGAATTTTTTTTTTAAAATACTTATCATTGAAAATATTCATTAAAAAATTTAAATTTTAAAACATTTGATTTGTTATGAATGTTGAAAATTCTTTTCATTTTTTACATGATAAATATTATTAACATTATGTTTTTCAGTAAAAAACAAATGCACATTTTTTTAGAAAACTAAATTAATATAACATTAAAAAAATTAATAAAGGGTAAATATTTATTTATTTAAACTGTTTTTAAAAGGATTAAAATGTTAAATATATTTTTATAAATAATGGTTTTGTAAGGATATATTATTCTGATCAAAGAGCTAAATGAATTGAAATTTTAATGAAAACATTCACTCTCTCATTTTTAGTTCCAAAGAGTTGAAAATGGTGCTATTGTGTTAGAATATCATGAATTAAAAGAGGTAATCAAAATGAAATGGGGTTATTATTAAATGATCACATAATTTAATTCAATTTAAATTCAACCATAACAATCTCGATGTAAATGAGATTGTAAAATAAACCCTAAAAAATATCATAACATTTGAAGAGAAAATTAATCAATCAGATGATATGTGCATTAATTTAGGAAACACAAAAAGGTTATATAAAATATAAAATAATGAAAATTTATTAAACACATGATCTTAGAATATAAAATATGATCAATATGTATTATAACCCAATGCTAGGAAATTGAGTAATAAAATAATTTCTGACATGGTAACTTTTAGGTCTAATCCCATTGAATAATGTTATTATTAATGAGAAAAATAACATAATTGATGAATTATTATTGATATTAAATTTTAAAATGTGTATTATATAAACCATATAAAATAAATTAGGTGCATAAAATGTCAATATTACTCAATATTGGTAAATTGAGAAGAAGTACCTTACCTCAAACATTCTTTGGGATGAACATGGTTTAACCACATGTATAGATGTTGTAAACATGTTATTAAGTTAATATAATTCCAAATTAATATTTATAATATATCTTATGGTCCATTTATAACATCATATCACCTATTTGTTAATACTCATTCAATATTCATATTGTTAAGGGGTTAATTTCCTTGTTTTCTCATTTGAACATTGTTTTCAATATTTTGGTTCTTATGAAAATTATATTGTCATATCAAAACCAAAAGGATATTGATGACATAATTTTCATATTTATACATAAATTATAATTTGAATAAAAATCATTAAGGCTTATATTGATAAATGATGTGTGTTATTATCATGGAGATGGTAGGTCATACATTTTCATGGGTAACATTTCTATTTTTCAATGATCATTACAGAAAGTATTTATTTAATTATTTTTATTATAACATATTTATCTAAATAAAATATCTACCATTTATTTAATTAAAAATACTTTTATATATAATCCATGTAGTATGGGGATGAAAATAGGGTCACATCACTTCATGAAGGTGGATTCCCACATTTATATGAAAGATCATACCTGTTTCTATTGTATATAATAATATAATATATTATATTTGAGGAATGATAAAAATTTAATTAATAGAATAATTATTTCATATATATCACATATAATCATTTTATTTATCTGTGTACCCTTACAAGTTAGTGTAAGATGAATCATATCACATCACAAGGTGGTAATCTACCGTACACATGTGTGACATTATTATATCCTCTATAGAATAGAACATACAAAGATATATATGATATAATTAATTAAAAGATTTAATTATGTTGGCTGGAAATATATCGAACCTATACTCTCTTGGATCAAATTAGGTACAGCATTGGATCCACTTGAAACATGAAAATTGTGGTAAGAATTATTTTATCAAAATATTACAAGAGTTGCACTCCTACTCAACTCGAAAAGTCCACCACGTCTCTCCATTCCTCTCACCTAACAATCAACAGACATTTTACAAATAACTACCAAATTAACTTATTAAAATCACTCCCCTATCCCTATAATTCTCCCCTTGGTCATGATAAAATCCTAGGAAGCCCTTTGGTGCAAACCAAAATGAGTTACCTCATTAAGAGGCAACAAACTTCCTTAATCTTTATTGTGTTTTTTCATTCTCCAATCCCTAAAATATTCATATTTCATGATTTTATAACAAAACAATTATCCAGAAAATAATACTATTTTTATTCTAATTTTTCATCCAAAAATTACACAACCTTACATAAAATGGGTAACAAACATATTTTTTGTGTTTGGAATACTAATGCCTCATGAAACATTGATTGTTCATTTTTCAACTACCATCTATCATGGTGGACATTATGATGGATAGTAAATATATATTATTTATAAATGATATATATTATTTATTCATTCTTATTTAATACTTTTATAACACATACACTTACACTGTAAATTTTTTATCAATACAATAACAAATTTGTGGAAGTGTGGACTACTGCCTCCTCAAAGCAGTTTAACGTGTACACACTATACCTGGAACATATTATATATGATTTTAATAAACCGATGTAATATATATAACATAGATTTTAATATTTAATTATAATATATATATATATCATTATTTTTCATTCTTCTAGTACGAATACAAAATGAATGTAGTGTTCATGTGTACTTTTGTCCACCTGTCTCCATGAATTGTGCATTTAATTTCATATCTTCAAACATAATAAATTATTTTAAATAAATATTTACAAAATATATATGATAATTAAATCATTTTTTGATTATATATATGATTAAAAATGATATAAGTAATAGTATTAGAAAATAACATGATAAATCTTGCATGAAAAAACTGGGAAATTGACACCCAAAATAATGAAATTAATGAATGTTTGTTAACAAATGCAAAATAAGATATTATTAGAAGATAATAAATGGTATTTTAAACATTATTATGGTTATTATATTATTTAATACCCAAGTTAAACCATTATATATGATTATATAGGCCACCCAACAAAAAAATGATATGGTATGGGATTTCCTCCCAATTTTCATTCCATTGAGATCTGTTAGTAGTTATGCCCTAAGATTCTTTTATATGGTGTATATACTGTCCTTTTACATGTTATATCATGAATATATTTATTACTCTAATATTATATGTTTCTTTTAATTTCATTGCATCATGTGGATTATGATTTTAATGTTTTAATGTAGTTTGGGACACTTTCCAATGTTTAATGATAATTCTCCTCAAGTATGTTCTTAATGATTATATTTGAAATATCATTTCAGTTTTCTGGATGTTAAATTTATCTTTTTTTATAGATAATCCCCCTTTTAAGGGTTTAAGGGGAACCCGTACATGACACTTAGTCCCAAGGCACAAGGCCCGACATGATCCGTAATACATGACCTGAAGGCCCAGAGGAACACCATGCCCAATACATGACCCGTAGTAATCATTTCTCATTATAAATATACTTGAATACCCATATTATCATATCACATATATATGTTTTATAAACCTTACACCATTTTACATTTGGTGTCTTCTTTGACAGTTATTTTATTATTTTAGGAAATGTTGATAAATATTCATTTAAAATTAAATATTGATACTTGATAAGGGATATTATTTATTTTGATTATTTAATATTATTACTTCATTGGATATTCCATGATGGATGTGGCCCTAAAATTAAATATCCCTTTGATGCATTGATAGGTTCTTGTGAGACAAATAAGTTGGCCAAATTAAACAAGTTTCTTCCCATAGTTTTAAACCATCTTGTGAAAGGTCTTGATGGTATTTTTTTCATGTTCTGCAAAAATTAAGTCCATTAAGAATTCATTTTAGACATATATTTTCAGTTATTATTCATCTATGATATTTTACACTGACTTATCTATCGATACATTTCATTTCCATTTATTTGATTAAATGGAATATGTTCCAGTTTATTACATTTTCATACTTATATTTCCTTATCTAGTTAATTAAATGTTGTTTATTAGTTATTTACCATTCGATGTTAATTTATTTCAATTAATTCATTATTTAATCTTCTATACTTATACTTTCCAAGAATTTTCCTTACCATTATTATGATTACATTCCAATTTTTATGAAGAATAAATCATTGATTAAGAGTTCATAGATGTTGTTTATTTTTTATATATCATGTTTTATTTTTCTATTTCTCAATATATCATGTGTATCATGTTTGTAATATAGAATTCCAAGACTAGTAATCTGTTCTTCTATTTAGGATAACATTCTTTATAACCATGCCAATGTAATAAAACAATGCACAGGCTCTAGGTTTCTATGGTTGGGGCATTACTTCTATGGTGGGCACCAGAGTTTGACTGCATGATTTTTTTATGGTGGAGCATGTTCTATTTGATGTACCATCATGAATGGTAGAGTTTTTCCAAATGGTGTTTTTTCTATAATATTTGATCCATATGTGATTTATGAGGGCATAGAGTGTGTTATTTATGTTGTATGTCACCTTTATACCCTCATGTAGAATATTTTAGATTGAAATAAGTTCATTACCTCATGAAACATGGAGTCTGAGATGAGTACATCTGGGTAATTCCGAGATTCCTCAGGTTTTCCTCCATTTCTAGGTTGATACCCCTTTTTAATTGAGATGACTAATAATGCATAATCAAGGATGGCTTGAGATGGAGTATCTATCTTTTTTGGGTCCCATTTAGCTTTGTCTAGAATGTTGTTTCCTATTAGTTTCTCCATTTTCATTTGGGTTCTTGGGGTACATAATGATGATTATTGTTATACATACCCCTGAATGGGATTTTCCCACACATGTTGTGTCATATTCAGACTACATGCCTTTTCATAGATTCCTTGGAGGATCTAAGGCAGGTAGATCAAAGTAAGATACACCCACTAAGGAGAATATTGTAGATGGGATTGGGAGCAATGTGGTAGTTTTATTTGATAGTGATTGTCTCCTTCTATCAAGGTTGGATGCATATGTAGTTTATAGTGGGCATGTTTGTTCCCCTTTTTATCTTTTATCACTTCTATTTTATTCTAGTCTGGTATAGATGCATGCATGGATTTTAATATATTGTTTTTTTGTATTTATAAAATGATTCAAGGTGGTGTGTTTAGGTGCATGAGTACAGTTAGTTTATGCAGTAACCACTATTTTTTTTCATATTCTTATCTGCCACTACTCTCTAGCCCCAATCCTATTAATGAAAGGTTTGGGGAGTTTTGTTTGAGGCCTTATTGAATCCGTTCATGATATAATAACTTTGTATCATTAATCAAGCATCAATATTATCATTGAATAACATTTATAAAGAAATTAAATTTGTTGACAACCGATTATAAAAATAATCTATAATGAAAAACATTATTCGTATACAGCATATACAAATTAATTTGTTAAAAGGGATATTAGTAGGAATATGATTACTAAATAAATGATAATGTTAGTTATGGTTTTTTTCTATGAATTTATAATGTGATAAACTATGTGTGTAAATAAGGTAAGGGATTGTTTTCCCAAACTCTCTTCATTAAGACAGGTTTCACATTATGGAAAAGTCACTTTTTGGGGTTTGTTTTTTCAAATTTGTTATGTTATCATGAATTAAATATTATTCATGTTTTTTAAGGTATATATTCATAATATATATTCTTTAATAGTTTTGATTAAAAAATTTGACAATTCACAATTTTGTTTATCAGCTAAATTACATAATCATATAGATGATAAACCTTTTTAATTTTGATCTTCAAAGTAATTTTTTTTATAAAATTACCTCTTTATATTATAGACATTATTTTTCTTTATTTATATTACTTATCTTCATTAATATCATCTTATTTGATGAAATCATTCCCCAAATAAAATCATGATATTTATAAGAGTATCTCTCATAAATTTGAATGGATATTGTTCTTCTATTTTCATATTTAACCTATTGATTATAATATATATAATTTTGTAGTGGACCTTCCAAGTTATATTTAATTTATCTAAATTAATGGTTTTATCATCATTTTTACAATTATTTTTTTATAAAAATCCATTTTATGGAAATTAAATGTTTTCCTATTTATTAGTTCTGAAAAAATACTTCTACAATATTATTTTTAAATGTTAAAAAATTATTTCATTACATATGGTGTTAAAAAGTAAATTTTCAACTACAAGGAAATTCAGAAAAATTCCTTACGAATAAATCATTTTAAAGACTATATGTTAATAAATTATTTCCAAATGGAATAAGTTTTAGATGTTTAGGTGAAAACATATCACTATTCCTCCATTTTACTTTTATAAGAGACTTCCTCGAAACTCATTATTGTTTTAAAAAATGTAAATTATTTTCCACATGGTTTAATAAAATAATTGTATTTGAAATTATCTTAAGGTGCAATGTGAAATATTATTTACATTTGAATCTTATAGTTCTTATAAGTGTGTTCCTTATTTATTTGTTGTTCTTAATTAATGGAAATCATAAAATGACAACATTTAACTTCGTCATATGGATCTCTTATGAAAATATCATTTATATATATGGTGTGATCCAAAAATTATTTTTTCTTGTACAGTCATCAAATTTTATAAGCAGGATTTTTTTACAATGAAATTCCATGTTAAATTCCATATGTTCCATCACAAGATAAGAAATTGATTACCATGATTTATAATATATCAATTGATTGGTGAGGTTTTTTCCTAAACCATATATCCTCTTCCTATATGTTGTATGTACGATATTATTAGACATCAATAATCTAAGGTGTTTGCATATAATGATGCATAAATTAATGTAAAGATCCAGAATTTCCATGTATTTTTTTTATAAATCGGAATTTTACCAGTATGTGAAAATTGATGGTGCGTGATTTCGAGACACTGAGTGATAGAATTGAATTTTAGAACTTTCTTTCGGGTACGTTTAGTAAACAAGCGAGCATGATTCTCTAAATCTTTAACCGGTGCTTGGAATTAAAATATGAGGGCACCGTTGAACTCGCACGACCAATATTCGCTTAAGGAGACTTTCTCCTCAACGGTAGTTGGTCGAGGTTGAAATATAATTTTTGGGTTTTTTGTGGAAATAATAAAATAAAATAAACAAACATTTTATTTTATTTGTTATAACCACTCCTTTTGGGAGTTGCGAATTAGGGGCCACACAAACATAACAACCCATGAGACGTTATGGCGGTTGGGACCACCCGAATCTAACCTCCCGTGAGAGGTTATGGTGGTGGGGACCACCCGAGGCCTAAACCTCTTAAACTCCCCTCTTAATGAGGGGGAAACTTCTCAAATCCCTCATTTATGTGGAGGAGCATCTTGAGCTTTCTGCACATTAAATTATGCCAATGCACCACATTAAATTGTCCCAACCTAGTTAATTAATTTATCCAATTTGAATTTTGTGTCAATAAAATAAATAATAGAAAACTTAATCTATTATTTTTGGCGACCATTTAATTTTGGTGGAATTGGGAGAGGAAGAACTAGGAGGATAATTTTCTCCAACGAAGAACTTCACCTCCCAATGAAGAACGCTCTGCCAATAAAGAACGCTGACCTGGACTTCGACCTTCTTCATCGGGACATCTTCCAACGTGGGACGTCTTCTTCTACGAAGAATCGACGTCTGTATTCCTTCTCGTGCCAACGTCAACAAACAACCTGGGGTAGGGGTTTCTTTACATGTGTATATTCTCCCTATTTTTCTTTCCTTGGTTTATTTTTCGGTTTGTGAAGGAAACGTTGTGGGAGGGTTTGATGTTCTTCATTCTTATTCTTGATGAGTCATATGCTACCACCCTAACGCGGAGGGTACGGAAGAAACAAACATGGACCGACCCCTCCGCAAATCTTGTGGTGATTTGTGGGGTTGAATGCGACAAAGGCGATGATGCAACGATACCGCACCACAGCCCTCGCCACCTCGCAATCTTCGTGCCCCACAGCTCTTCCACCCGTGGCCCCGCCGTCCATCGAGTCATTGTCGCTGTCCCTGCAGAGTCATCGCCGCTGTCCAGGCCGAGTTGTCGTTGACGTCCTCCAAGCCACCGCCACCATCCTTCATTGTTGAGCTGGTGTCCACTGAGCCACCGTTGATGTCTGTTGAGCCACCACCACTGTACCGCCATCTCATGGCCGGACCGCCACCCCGCGGATGGACTAACCCCACGTGGCCAGACCACCGACCCGCGGCCAGTCCGCAACCTTGTGGCTGGTCCGCCACCCCACGGCCGGACCGCCACCCCATGGCCAAACTGCCACCCTGCAGCCAAGTAGTTGCCCCGTGGTCGAACCGCCATCCTAGGCCGAGCCCTCCCACAGCCTCATGCCCTCACAACATTCTACACGGCCCCTCGCGGCCTATCGGGCCGGACCCAGCGGGCTGGGCCAAACCCAATGGGCCGTGCCACACTAAGGGTTGGGCCCGACCCAACGGGTCAGTGCGGGTCGACCCAAAACAGATCGGCCCAACCTGGGTCGGACCCACCGGGTCAAACCAGACCCGGGCCCACTACAACCCATTTACCTTCATTTGGCCATAACTTTGGCACCAAACGTCCATTTGAAAAACCATTAGTGAAACTGGAAATCTTGGAGCGAGTCAGTCCATTTGAGTGATACCCATATTTGTTTTGGATTATGATGGGGAACGGTCCAGTTGGATCGAGCACAAATCCAACCGGGTCCCCGGGACTAAGAATCTAATAACTCACAGATCAGACGTCTGATTGACGCTCTGTCTGTTATGTTGATATCCCTATGACATGGCAGACCGTTGAGATACTTCTTAATGGGACTTCTTGGTAGTTGGAGTATTGACCAGTAGCTTGTGGATCAGATCCTCTCGGAGACGAGAGAGCATAGCGCGGAGACCTAGTGGATGGCTAAGACTTGATGACTGTTGATAGTTTCGACTCTGAGTGACTTGACAGGCCCAGTGGGGAGCACCTCGGTGACGCGTCAGACCCACAGTGGAGAGTGCCTTGGTGACGCGGCTGACCCATGGTACTCGATAGGTGGAGTACCTCAACAGGCCACGAGGGGGATCACCTCTATTTGACGCGACAGACCCATGGTGGGGAGCGCCTCTGTGTGATGTGTCAGAACCACAGTACATGATAGGAGGAGTACCTCATCAGCCCAAGGTTAGTGGGAAGTGACTCTATGTGACGCGGTAAGCCCACTGTACTCGATAGAGGAGGAGTTCTCCAGTAGCTGAGGTGTTCGACATTGTGACTGAGAATGTTACTTGATACTACCACTAGAATAAATCCTGGTGTGAGATGAGTTAGTACCTTGGAGTTTCCCTCATGATTGAGATGGATTACTTGATAACTTAGGTATATATGGTAATATACCTAAGTAAGGTTATTTGTTGTTTTCATACTTTGTGGTTTATCCATGGTGGATTTTGTGAGACCTTGAGGGTCTCAGGGTCCCTAGAGAGTATCGTTATACTCACTCCATCATGGGAAATGCCCACACCTTTTTGTGTTGGATTAAGATGAAGGACAGTGCTGACTGAGGCAGAGAGTACCAGGACTGGATGACACCCGATGGTGGACCATACAATGTGTTGATAAATGGAGGAGATAGATGGATGTGGTGTGCTGGGGAGGCGATCTGTACCTAACCTTTAGGGAGGAACCTCAGAGGAAGACCCAATAGCTCAATTTCCCTTTTATTCAGTTGTATTGTATCACATTTGTACTTGTACTTTCCAGTTGGGCTTGTATTCTAGACCCTTTTACTTACTGCACTCACTCTATTTACAGTTCAGTTTACTTGTGTTCTTATCTTGTTGTGTGCTTAGTTACATGTGTATATAGGTTATAAAGGCAATGACTTTCAAGTTTTAGGGAATACACCTTTAGTGCTAGTCTCTAGCCCCTGGCCTATGGATGGCAGGCTTGGGGTAGTCACAACATGGGCCCCGAGGGAAGGATCATGTCAAATTGGTATCATAAGATTCAGTTCTACTGCATAACATAAAACTCTAATCTTTCTTTTAACAGCAATAGTGTTAAGTATAGTGAGTGTTGTTATCAGTGTAGGGAATCTAGTGTTGGTGCGGTGGCTGACGTATCCATGCACTAGGACCCTAACTTCTGATTTCCAACTCAGTGCACAAAAACACTGATTGTGTGTGTGATTTCAAGAGTTTTATTTGTTATCTTTTGAGTCGGCTCACCAGGTATAACATTAAGCTCACCAGATATACCTTTTTGACCGTGGAACACCTGTTTCTTTTAAGTATGCCTCCACAAAGATAGCCATCAAGATCTCTGATATTTGTATACACTGATATCCCACCGAGCGATGAGGCCTCAATGCAGGTCCCTTTTCCAGTAGAGGCACAAGTGGAGGCCCCAACGATACCACTCCCAGTTGGTCCACTGATGCCACCAACTCCAGCAGAAGGTGGTGCACACTGCTTGAGCGCATTTCTCGAGTTACAGTGCCAGAGGCCACCTATTTTCAGGGGATAGATGGACCTGAATGTGGTTGAGTATTGGATGGAGGCTGTAGTGAGAGTCTTTAGACTCATAGGGACTCCATAAAATCTCATGGTGATCCTTGCCACTAACCTTCTATAGGCAGCAGCAGATAGATGGTGGAGCCTGATGCTCTAGGTTCACGATGAGCTGACTCTTCTTTGGGCAGAATTCGAGAGCCTGTTTTGGGTAGAGAATGTCCCAACGAATCTTCGTGCAGTACTGATATAGGAGCCTGTTCATCTGCAATATGGCTGCATGATTTTGGCTCATAACTCAGCGAGGTTTTCTGACCTCTCATGCTACTCCATAGATATGGTGTGGGACCCATTTTTCTAGGACCGGACCTTTGAGAAGGAGCTCAGGTAGGATATCAGGGCTTTGATGATCTCACTCAGCATCCTGATGCCGGTGGGGGCATTAGATAAATCCCTCTTTGTGGAGAGTTTCCTTGCTGAGTAGTCACCAACAACGAGACCCACCACCAGTAGTCATGTGTCAGAGTCTTCTATAACTGGCAGAAGATAGATGTCATAGAGGTCAATGAGGACCAGACATACAGGTGGACGACTGCATGACTCAGGATCAGTTGTGTGGGGCACCCGAGATAGAGCATGTCATACCAAGAGAGGGTAGTGTTATGCATGCGGCGAGCAGGGTCACATGGCTCATGACTGTCCGACCCATCGTACGGATGATCAACAGATGGTCGAAGGACCACCCAAACAAAGATAGAGGTTCGGCCGAGAAGGTCCGTAGGGAGCAGGTGGGCGTGGCAGAGGAGCTGGCTGAGAAGCTGGTGGTGGGTGAAGATTCGAGATGTTACCGCCACCACCACCAGGAGGTCCACCCCGACCACAGGGAATAGGTGGACAAAGAAGAGCTTAGCTTCAGGCAGCTGAGGCCTATGATCACGGTGCTCTGTAGATGATACAAGGTATGATTGGTGTCTACTCCACCTTAGATGCAATACTTATAGACACAGGTGCTAATCATTCTTTCATAGCCACTGCCCTTGTTTGAAGCTCGGAGATTCTGATAGAGCTGTTGGCTTGATCCTTATGGCTAGAGACTTCTACGGGATCAGATTCGATGATTACGCACTGGTGTCGGCAGTGAGAGTATACTCTAGGAGGTGAGATCTTAGGCTAGGATCTCTTAGTAGTGGCATCGATAACTTAAGATGTCATCATGGATATGGACTGGTTGTCTACAATCCATGCTCAAATAGACTGTATTAGGCGCAAAGTGTGGTGTGTCCATATGGATGGGACCAGGTTTACCTTCATCAGGGAGAATAAATATTTTTCATCCCATTATGGACTTTCCTAGAAGAGGGTGTAACTGATTACACATCAGTTGGATAGCCTTACCCATGGAGTGATTGAAGTGGAGAGTCCGAGTTATCCTATAGTGGTGGACCAGTACACTAATGTTTTACCAGATGATGTTCTGGGTTTACCTCCCCACAGGGAGGTGTACATTTACATTTACCTGTACCCTGGGACATCACCGATATCTACACCAGCATCTCGGATGTCTCTCGTAGTGCTTCGCGAGCTGCAGGTACAACTATAGGACTTGCAGGGGAAGAGACTCATCCGGCACAATGTTTCCCCCTCGGACAGCCCCTGATTTTGTTTTCCTAAAAGGCAGATGGGAGATTGAGACTTTTTGTATATTACTGTCACCTAAACAAGGTGACAATGAAGAAATAGTACCCACTCTCGAATATTAACACCCTCTTTGATCAGATGAAGGGAGCATGGTGGTTCTCGAAGATAGACCTCATATTAGGCTATCACAAACTCAGAGTGCCTGACAAGGATGTGCAGAAGATGACCATCAGGTGTTAGTAAAACCATTATGAGTTCTTGGTTATACCATTTGGTGTAACCAATTCTCTAAAAGTGTTCATGGGACTCATGAACATGATCTTTCCCCAATACCTTGATCGCTTTGTATTGGTCTTCATAGATGACATTCCAAACTTCCTGACTACTAAGTAGGAGCATGTATATCTTTTGCAGGTAGTGCTGGACACAATATGAGTGAAATAGCTTTATGGTAATCTCTCCATGTGCCAGATATGGATCTAAAAGTTTCACTTTTTGAGACATGTCATATCGGAGGCTGGAGTTGCAGTAGATCCAGCGAAGATTGAGGCAATACACTACTGGAAATATCACTTATACCCACGGTTTAAAACCGTGGGTATAGCCCATAAAACCATGGGTATAGGCTATACCCATTGTTTTATGAACTATGGGATCTAGTGGCATCGGCATAGACCTATACCCAAAGTTTTGTAAAAACCGTGGGGATAGCCAATCGAAATTTTGTAATACCCACGGTTTTCAGAATCATGGGAACAGAAGATACCTGGAAAACTAAAATACCCATGGTTCAATGAACCGTGGGTATAAATGATTCCTGGAATACTCATATAACCACAGTTCAGTGAACAATGGGCATATATTCTTCTCTCAGACCAGCAGCTGCTACCCGCAGCTTCCCTCCTGCTTCCAGTGCACACCAAGCTACTGCCTGCTTCTAGAGCACCCAGCTGCCCGCAACCTTCCTGCTTCCTGCTTCCAGTGCACCCATTAAAACAAATTAGAATATAATATCAGTTGGAATTGATAACATGAGGAATATCAGCATCATCAATATATTTTTTATTTTATTATCAAACACTTTTAAGGAAAAAGTGAAAAAAACCATAAGTTCAAGCATAAAAGGAAGATACCAAGACATTAAAATAAAAGTGCAACTTACCAGTTTTAGTCTCCCTAGATATTTTCCAAGAGATAGTGTTCACCTGAGTGTCTGGTTCCCTCTTTAGGAGATCTTCGAACTGAAAATACAACTTGTCCCAAGACTTCATGTACTCCTCTATACTGATTATCCCTTTGTTGAATCCTCGTATTAGTATGAGATCCTATTTATCAATCTAGTTGCATTGCTTATCATTTCCAGGTACCCTTATACTTCTTTCCATCATTCTTTCATCCTCTATAGCACTAGCATTAATTTTCAGAACCGATTCAGCCACAACCTCTTCCGAGCTCAAAAGCAGTTCCAAAGGGTGTTCAATCATAGCATCAGACCTCCATTGCTGGAAAGCCGATATGGAGAGGTCGGGGGAATTTTCCATCTTCTTGGCCTTCATATTCTTCCCAGATCTAGTCTCCATAGGTAAAGGTAAATGTGGGTAGTCTTTCCTTTCTTTACGATTTCCCATCCTGCTTTTACATCTTTGTGGGCTTGGATTCCTACTGCCCTGAGTCCCATCCTCTCTGTCACCTGAAAAGAGCTATAACATTCATCACTAGACCGGTTCACCTCCTGCTCATCCACAGAGATTTGGACCAAATCTGTAGAGACCTGGACCAGATCATCATTGGTCAGAAGCTCAAAATGATTACCCAACACAAGGCCTTCCACCCGACTTGTCCTACACAAGGTCTCACCCCCTGCATCTTTTTCCAGGGACTTGCAACCTGTATTGGGATTCTGAGTCACTGCCTGGCCACAATCACTAATATCCTTTATTAAGCACACCACCTTAGCATAAGAAGGGCCTAATGGAGTATGACCTCTCTTATCCACCTTTTCCAGTACCCCATCTGGATTGTGCCCACTTCCCCCATGGGAGGCCTCAAGCGGAGGGTCCAATCCACTCTCAGTTGTCTCCACCTCCAACCCCATCTGCACCAGTGAATGAGGATCACCCATATCCTTTATCAAATGAATAAAGACATCTGCATCCAGTGGATTTCCTGAAACACCTTGCACAACATTGCAGAGAAACCATTGGATCTTTAGACCACTTAAACAGGGATTTCAAACATCATCATAGTTTAATGAAATATACACAAATCTATTATTGACCTAACCAAAAAAATTTAATGATAATTTGATCCATATAATTAACATTATAACTGAATAACTGATTAAAACTACGAAACACTATAAACCAATGATTAATGTTGGAACCAAAATCATAGAAACAGGAAACACATACAGTGATTAAAACAGACTAACAGTGAAGACGATATACAAATAATGAATAGAAGTAGATATTGGTGAAATAAGCTGAATGGTAGTGAATATATTATGAAAATGATATGTGATACTGATTATTAGGTAAATAATCAGCCATGGGTACTCAACTTCTCCTACCCCTTTCCCAGTACCTCCCCCCTCCTCCTCCCCCTACCCAGCTGCTCCCCTCCCATCCCCCTGCCCAACTTGTCCTCCCACCCCTTCCAAGCACCTCCCCCTCCCACCAGTCCCTCCCCCCTGTCCAGCCCCATCCCCCTGCCCAGAACCATCCCCCACTAGCCCCTCCCCCCTGCCCAGACCCATCCCCCTGCCCATCCCCATCCCCCACCAGCCCCATCCCCCCTGCCCAGCCCCATCCCCCTTGCCCAGCCCCATCCCCCACCAGCCCCATCCCCCCATCAGCCCCATCCCCCCTGCCCAGACACATCCCCCCCTGCCCAGCCCCATCCCCCACCAGCCCCATCCCCCACCAGCCCCATCCCCCCTGCCTAGACCCATCCCCCCTGCCCAGCCCCATCCCCCCTGCCCAGCCCCATCCCCTTTGCCCAGCCCCTCCCCCCCTGCCCAACCCCATCCCCCCTACCGAGCCCCATCCCCCACCAGCCCCATCCTCCCTGCCCATCCCCATCCCCCACCAGCCCCTCCCCCCTGCCCAACCCCATCGCCCCTGCCCAGCCCCATCCCCCACCAGCCCCTCCCCCTGCCCAACCCCATCCCCCATACCCAGTCCCATCTCCCAGATAGCAGGAGAAATGTTTACCATTTTTAAATGATAGTAATTTTAAACATGTTTGTCAAGAAATGTATAGATTACAGATAGTAGAAATAACACTAATAAAAAGATTACATGAAAAACTTGTTTGTCATCAAAACAAATTTAAGTACTGTAGGTTCATAAGCAGATATCACAAATACTAAAAATATACATATTAAATGATAAATAGGTTTGTCAACAATGGTTACCAGAAAAGGTGTTAGTTCCATCTTTGTGGTTCATTGTCATGATAAAACAGAGAGCAAAAAATTGAAATATTTATGACAATGCTAGTATTTATATGTACACACTCATGTAACTGTAGACAATTACGAGATGGAAAGAATAGTTTGTTTGAAAGAATTATAATACACTTTCTATATTGAATTAATACACATGTTTTTATGTTAATGGAATTAAATTTGTAGTCATTAAATATAACTATTGAATACCTGATTAGTGGACATATTCAATGTTGTAGTATCAAATCATATGCAAATGCATGAAGTCCCTGGAGAATACCAAATATTTCGATGCTTAAATAATGAATTTTTAAAATTAGTATAACAATAATAATAATTTCAGTTGTTAATAAAACAAAATAAAGACCAAAGAAATTTTACCGGGATATATTTGATGCCACTACTTATGAAGATGCATTGCTTTGATCTCCCTATTCAATAATGAGGAAAAATTTAGTATTTTGTGTATTTTGTTTTCTAATATAAATATAAATTTTTATACACTCCTACCTACCCAAATGTCTTCAAAGCATTCAGTAAATATGCTGATGTAGTTGTCATTATTGTTGATGAAAATTACTTTGTAGCTATTATGTTCGAAAGAAGAATTCAGATTCACATCACAGAAGATGAGTTCAAGTTCATATAGTAAACCACATGCTGATGTGTTGATGCTCTCCAACAATAGTAAAATGATACACACTAAAGTAAATGTCCATTAAACTTTGATGTAGCCTACTCCTGCATTGAAAAATAATTAAACAAAAGTACTATAAATATAAATAGATGATATTACGGGCATATTAAAAAATAATTATTTTTAAATCTAGTAGAATCTTAATGAGATCCCAAAAAGGAAAAAATACAACTAATTAAAAAGGAAGAAGAAACATAAAACAATCAAAATTTTAAAGATACTTGGACACCTAACTTGAATAGTATGCATTGTGACCAGAAAACAGAAATCTATAGCAGTTGTTTCAAGGATGTTCATACTTCAGTAAAATGAAATTTTGATTTCCAGGCTTTAAAAAATCCGTCAATTGCTCAATGGACGTGATTTTTTTTCAGATTTCAGTTAAATCAAACTGATGCATATAATAGATATGCACATTCATAAAAAGTATTTCTAGGTATGAATGTGATCATACAAAAAGGAAACCCTAGATTGGGGAGGCGAAGGAAACTGTAGATTGGGGTTTCTGAAGGAGATGAAGCCGGATTTAGCAGTTATTGTAGGCAACGATAGAGGAGTATGTTATCATCGGTAATCCAGATGTAGAGATAGAGGATGGAGGTAAAGGAGGTGAAGGCGGTCAATGGAAAAGGAGTAGTGGAAGGCGAGCACGAAGGAGTTGGAACCCAGATTGGGCAGACCGAATGGAGAATCTAGTTTGGGGAGACCGAATGGAGAAGCATAGAAAACCATCGATTGGGGAGAATGAAATAGGTGAAGGTAGAGTATCAAGATGTAGCACAAACCCTATTTTTATGAGACAGACAAAGGTGAAGTCAGCGGACGTCGAGGAAGGAAAATCGGGGGAGCAGTGCAAATAGGAGATTGGGGAGACAAAATTTGTGGAGGAGGCGCAGGATCCAGGCATGGAGCAGATGGAGAAGGAGGCATAGAAGCCGGAGGCTCCGAGTGTTGTTTCAGAGGCGTTGCACTTGGGAGAGCTTTGAGGAGATGATAACGTCTGAGAAGTGTAGGATAAAGTGATGAAAACTGTGAGCAGGTGCAGTGCAGGATGGGGGGTAATCGGGAAGGGGAGCGAGAGAGGGGAATCGAGGAGGGGATCGAGAAACCTATAGGATTTGTAGAGGGGATCAAGAACCAAAGAGCAGGATAGGGGTTTCGGGGAGGGGTTTTAGGGAGGAGAGAGTAGGTCGAAGAAAATTCTTGAGCGGGGGATCGATAATGGGTTAGATTTTAGGGTATGGAGGAAGGAATAGAGAATTATTAGTGATGTGGATGCATGGTGTGGTGACACGTAAGCAAAGAGAAAGCCTAATTTAGTATAGATAATAGATAATAGATACCCACAGAAATTTGAACGTTTATAATGTTGCATTGAACAATACACATAGATAAATCATGAGAGGCCAATCTATGAATATTAATTTCAGTCCTCTCTTCAGGTCACATAGAATCTTCCTCTATTTTACCCTTTTTATTTTGTGTTTTCTCTCCCCTCCATAGGGATCCTAAATCATCTATATTTGAAACACTACCTCTATGAACAGGTTCCACTACAATATCCTAAAGGTTACCACCTAAAGAAATATCCCTAGATTCAAGAAATACCACAGTAATCCTTTAATCAAGGTTAACTTCCCCCTTATTATCATTAACCACTATCATTGTTTAAAATTTTCGAGGCCTTCACGACATCTATATAGGATATAGATTGTAGTCCTTAAAAAGTGGGTTAACAACCTCTTTACCAGAGGGGGGATTATCCAAGAAGGATTTACCCAACATCTGAGAAGATGACCACCCCCGATATGATTCTTCGTTAGATGGAGACAAGATAGGGAATCCACTAGTACCTCTATGTCTCAATTGAAATATACAATAAGAAAAGGAAGGGTCAAAACTATATTGATATGTATATGTGAGAATATACAGAATACACATATCATACCTAAAACTATCTCAAGCAGTACCTGATCTTGTCCTTGTTCATGTTCTATTCAGTTAATTCTATATCACAACTATTCTTGTACAGGGAGGCCTGCAATAAAATTATCACACATCAAATTTCGCCCTAGAAAACAAACGAACTCAAACTGAGTTGGCATTCCAAAAAAATATAATTTTCGATCATTCGGGATCATTTGCATACAACGGAGAGAGTTGGGGAGACTTACCCATGGAAACCACATCCAATCCAATGGTCATTGCACTGCTTTAGAAGAAAACAATGGACTTACTCAATGAGGGTTCCAATTCCCACATAAAAATTCCGATGATTAAAAATTCAATGTGATGCATGTGAAATTCTACACAAATAAAAAAAATCATAAAAAACAACCAGTTTAATAATGATTAAAAGGTCATGGACACTTCATACATTAATTTTACCCTCTTCAATGGAAACGTCAAGGCCTTTAGTAGAGGAACCCAACCCCTGTAGGGCACATTGCAATGCCATTGTCAATACTATTTGTAATGATGCTTGAACTGAAATCATAAATCACAATAATGAAATGATAAAAATATCATGTGTTCATTAATTACAAGAGTAGAAATATTAATTTTAATCTTGAAAATAAGATGATATCACAATTTTACCCTTTTCAATGCCGTTGATGCTAGAAGATGAATCAGTATCACCTAAACTAGAGATTTCACCCATACATTGAAAACATTAAACAACCAAACATGAAACTGCATCATATTATGAAAATATGAGTCTATGGTTAAATTGTATATTTGAGGATGCAGTTGAGTAAAAATTAAACTTATCATGATGTAAAAAATGGTGTGGTAAAATCATACCTTTAGCGACGGTGGATAAGTCGACACCATGTCCAACTCCTCCCCCAACCCCTCCCCTCCCCACCTCCCCCTCCCCCTCCTTCCCCACTACCCAGCCCCTCCCCCTCCCTCCCCACTGCCTAGCTCCTCCCCCTCCCCCTCCCTCCCCATTTCCCATTCCCCCTTCCCATCCTCTACCCCCCCCTCCCCACTACCCAGCCCCTCCCCCTCCCTCCCCACTACCCAGCACCCCTGCCCAGCCCCTCCCCACTTCCCAGCCCCCTACCCAACCCCTCCCCCTCCCTCCCCACTGCCCAGCCCCCCTACCCAGCCCCTCCCCACTGCCCAGACCCCTGCCCAACCCGTCCCCCTCCCTCCCCACTGCCCAACCCCCTACCCAACCCCTCCCCCTCCCTCCCCACTCCCTAGCCCCCTACCCAGCCCCTCCCCACTGCCCAACCCCCCTGCCCAACCCCTCCCCCACCCTCCCCACTGCCCAGCCCCTCCCCCTCCCCACTTGCCCAGCCCCTCCCCCTCTATCCCCACTAAACAAGCTTTTTCTTTTGTGTTTGGAGTCTTCCTAAAACACACAAAACCACATTAAAAAATTAGAGAAAGGAAATCTGAAAACCACAAACAACATATGCAACATCTAAATCATTTAGTCAAATCTGAATATTCATATAATTGTCAGATCATATACCAATCAGTGCCTTTACATTTAATGCAAAAGATCAGAAGCAACTAAACCTTCTCAACGCCTTCAATAGATGAGCTATTCTGCTTCAAAGTGGTGGGCACGATCATACTCGCCTGATGAACATCCTCTTTATGTCGAGTATATGAAAAAGAGATTAAGTGAATGCATCCCCCTCCCCTTCCAGCCCTCCACTACACCCCCTCCCAACCTTCCCCTCCCAGCCCCCCTCCCAACCCTCCACTATAGCACCCCCCATCCCAAGCCTCCCCTCCACTGCTAAGGCCAAGATAATATGGAGAGATAATAATTAACACACCATACCATAAAAAAATATATGTCATGTGAATATTACATAAATAATTATCAAATAACACCCCTGATGAAAACATAATCCAAAATTCATTTAATTGCATAAATAAATTCACATACAAGCAGTCCACCAATAAAAAAAATTAAAACTCCAATACAAGTCTCTCTGCTAAGTCAAAAATGGAGGGGATTAATATCCCTCCATCACCATCATCATCATCCCCATGTCCAGCATCATCATCATCATCAGCAACATCATCAGCATCATCATCACCGACAGCAACATCATCATCATCATCAGCAATCTCATCACTAACACCAGCATCAGCAACATCCTCGCCAGCTCTATCGCCACAACCATCATCGCCACTAGGACCCTCATGGTAATCACCCAAGGCATTATGTAAATAGCGCATTGATTCCATACTTGAATGAAAAGTGGCAGCAACCTCTGGTGGTAGTGACTGACTCAAAACTGACATAGCTTTCATGAAATTTTCAATCATTAGCTTACTTTTTTCACGCTCCTCTAATACTATTTTCTTTTTCGCAGCTAATTTAGCATGCGTACATTCCAAATCAGAGGCCTTAGAGGCTTTAGAGGAGTCCAATGATGACCAATACCTAGGGGGGAAATGTTTTTTCCTGGTCTACAATGGACTCTTCATTGATGCTCCACACCTAACACCTGACTCAAATGATCATTTGGCCCTAAGTTGTCAGCTTACTCATCCATGGACTCCAAGGCAGACTGTTGAAATTATAAACATATTAAATTATGAATTTTTTATAAATTCTTGAAATATAAATAAAAAAACATACAATTTTTTCTTATGTTTGCGAATTGACTGTAGTTCCATATTTTCTTTTCCTACTAAAGCAGAATAATTTGTCACGAGGTACAGGACCTTCAATACACCATTCAACTTGCTTCATATGAGAAATGCATAAATTTGGATTACAACCATATATGGTAAATGAAAAAAATTTGATTGAACGTACCCTCCGCTTCTCATGATTGGGCATTGTAGTGCGCCCCAATGTGTGTAGATATGTCATTTAATCTTTGTTTTTTTTGTTTTTCACTGACACTTCCTAAGAAACAAAAAAACAATACATGTAATAAGAATTAAATTTAATATAAAAACCATTAAATATGGGTAGTACCTTATATTTTTCAGTCTTCCAATGTGCGGTCATTTTTTCATATTGACTTTTTGGATAGTCAGGGTTTGTGGGTACACCCTCTAACTCAGTACCCACTCTTCTCCTCCAAACAATATGTAACTCTTACTTGTATGACTGCCAATAATCTCCAAGATCAGTCAACCTAGCAGCTTTGGTAGCTTCACCATTAGAAAGTTAAATTGACTCTGCAATGAAAATGTTAATTAATATAAATACATTACAAATATAAATATAAATTTATAAAATTTCCTTACCCATATCTACGCCCATGCCCTATCCTTGATGTCAGCACTGATATGTCTCCATGAGACCGGTTCCACCGGAACGATATCATGATATTTAGATAAAGTATCCATGAAACTTCTACACTCCTTATCATTTTTACCTACCATTTTATTTTGAGGATTGTAATCCACCATAATCCGAGTTTCACGATTACAGGCATCCTGCATTCGAGTGCGCCCACGTCGCCTACTAGAAGATCCCACTAAATAACATAAGAGGTGAAAAGAGAAGATCTAAGTGACAATACAATAGGAAAAAAAGTGAAATGATATAATTTGGAACATTTATAATAATAAAAACCTGATGCAGGCTCCTGAATAGGCTGTGAGGCATCTGTGGACTGTGCTGGATCAGCATCCTCTGAAGGAAGTATATGTTCCACCGCATGCCCCGGATGGTCTTCATGAACAGGAGTGGAAACTGAAGGAACAAACTCAATATGTGTTGGATAGATGGTAGGAAAAGGAGGTGGCACAGAAATTTCAGAATATGCATAGTAGGTCTGGGGATATATGAATGGATATGGAAATTGTGGAGGTGAGAACAGCGGTTGAGTCGGCGTGGACATGGAATGGGAAAAAGAGGGTAAATGGGATGATGACGACAGTATATATGGGAACATCCCAGGGGTCTCAAGTGGAGGGTGGACATGTGTGTTAGATGGGATGTCCACTGATGGGTCAGTGTGGGGAGTGGTAAGACGGGAGCTCCACCTAGGTCTAGGAGGATCCCTGCTCGGTCCCATACTAGGAAGAGGAAGCTTTGGAGTTATATATCCCTAAAATACATTTGATCAAAAATATGAACTTTATATTATATGTAATGTGAAAGATATATATTAGAATTATTATACTCACTAAAGAAAACTCATGCTCGCGTGTAACAGGATCAACATCAAATAATCTTTTCTTGCGAGCTTCTGTAGTTTTCTTAATAATTTGCATAAGAATGAAATAAATATTTTTTAGCAACAATTTTTACAAATCATACATACAACATAGAATCTAAAGAAGAAAAAAAATGTCATAACATCTTTCATTAATGATAATTTACAACCAAGTTATCCAATTTTTAAAACAACATTTTTAAACCCAGTTTTCTGAATTGTAATATATATAATTAAATGAAATGAAACCAAACAATACTAAAACAGACATATCATTCAAAACTAAAACTAAATTAAAGTAATTACATTCGTATCAACTTGAGAAACTCATGACAAGGTAAACTGAATGAACTTTTAATATATATGGTTGCTTTTATATATTAACCTCCACTACCTCAGGTTCAACATCATCTCTCACAATGGTACAATTTGTGTAATCAAATACAATATTTTGGCTAACACCGATGGGGGAGTCAATGGTGACAATTTCATCCCCATCATCATGAAAAATATGTCATGGGATTACTTTATTAATGACACCGTAATCAGGTTTCAGATGATGTTTCACATAAAACACTTGTTTTTCCATTGATGCCAAAATGTATGGTTCATCGGTATGCAGGAATCGACTCATGTCAATAACTCTAAATCCGCAATCATCAATAAATCTACCATGTCACGTCATTGAATCAAACCATTTACATTTCATCATAGTGACTCGACCTTGAGAGTAGTAATCCAATAACAATATTTTCTCAACCAGTCCATAATAATACACATCTTCATATCGAGGTCGACTATCTGATGCACTGGCATAACAATATGTTCTAGCAGTTAACATAATTCCATCATGATGTGTTCTCATTTTCACCACTTTATTAGCTGTAACAAATTTATATCCTTTGATTATTAAAGATTTTCAGTCACAAACCAAAGAATTGGGACCAAAAGCCATCACTCTTAATTCTTGAGAAATGAAGTTAGCAGGTAAACTCAATACCTAGAATACATATGAGTAATATAATTAAATATATATCTATATTTTATGGTATATAATATAATGGTCATACCTTTGATTTCAACCAAGCTGGGAACTCTTGGCTATGCATAGCCTCTCTTCTTCTCAACAACAAAGACCGATGAACTCTACTTATAATTTGTTTATGTTCTCTACTTAAAATGAAAATAAAAGTATATGGTATATGGTATATGATATCATATGAGATAACATATATATATTCAAATTACTTACTTGATATAGGCATCAAACAAACCACAATTAAACAAGACTATACAATGTGCCATATTCTTCTCTTCAGAGCTCAATATAACCAATGTATATAACCCGACAATTCCACCTATTTGGGGAAGAGATGGAAACGAGGGATGAATTTCCTCATACTGCTCATCTTCATTTCTCATTGGTCGATTATGTATTGTGCTCACATCAGACAAATACATTGAACAAAAATCCATACATTCTTGGTCCAGATAACTCCTCACAATGAAACCTTCAGGATAATTCTTATTTTAGACATATGATTTCAAAGTGCACATATTTCCTTCAGTGGGATACATACACCGAAAAGAGACTGGTCCCCCAAGAAGTGTCTCAGTTGGAAGATGAACTGTTAAATGCAACATGCAAGTGAAAAAGGATGGAGGAAATTTTTTTCCAACTCACACAGAATTAACAAAGCCTCTTACTGCATTTTTATCAATAATTATTTGGATAAACTTTTTGTACAAAGTTCTCTAAAACAATGACACAACCGAATCACTGCCACCTTTACATTACTGGATAGAAAATGCCGAATTGCTATTTGAATCAATTCATGAAGAAGGATTTTATAATCATGAGTTTTTAGGGATTTCAATTTCAAATGTCTTCTGTTGACTCGTTTAGATACGTTGCTGGAATAACCATCTGGAACCTTGATATTCTCTAATATTTCCAGAAATTGATCTTTCTCTGCTGGTATCATCATATAAGAAGCACATGGAACTTTCCATTTGTTTTCACCGATACAAACAGGATGTATTTCTGGTCCAATACCACAATCCAATAAATCCTGATGAGATCAAAAGTCATATTTGGTCTTCCCTTAATATTCAAAAGAATTTCATGAAACATTTCACATATATTTTTCTCAATATGAATTACGTCTAAATAATGACGTAAAAAATTAGTAGACCAATATGGAAACACAAAAAAAATACTTCTCTTTTTCCAATTGTAAGTGACTTCAGTATCAACATTCTTCCTCTTTAGAGATTTCAAGTGACCTTTCCCTAATGAAAAGCTGAAATATTTCAATTCATCAAGCACATCACTTCCTGAAATACGTTGATTTGGTTCTTCAGTGTCAACATTATTATCAAACCTCTGATGATTCATCCTGTATTGATGATCCATTGGAAAGAATCGGCGATGCCCCATGAAACTAAAACTATGACGATATTTAAGCCTTCTCGATCGTGTATTCTTAATACAAACAGGACATGATAGTTTTCCCTTCGTGCTCCACCCAGGCATCATTGCATAGGCAGGGAAATCATTTATGGTTCATAGAAGGGCAGTACGCATCTGAAACGTATTCTTTGAAGAAGCATCAAATGTCTGCACACCTAAATCCCAAAGTTGTTTCAAATATTTTATTAATGGATTCAAGTAGATATCTATATCATTACCAGGATCCAAAGGTCCAGATATTAGTATACTCAAGAAAGTGAAATGTGATTTCATACACATCCACGGAGGAAGATTATAAACATGAATAAAAACCAGCCATGTGCTATGAGTAGTAAGCATCTGACCAAACAGATTAAAACCATCACATGATAGCCTCAATATGACATTACGCACCTCAGCAGCAAAATCAGGATGTTGTGCATCAAATGTCCGCCATGATAATCTATCTGCAGGATGGACCAGCTCATCATTACCTTTAATTCTCTCAACATCATGCCATCGCATATTGACTAAAATTTCTGGAGACATGAATAGATTTTGAAGTCTTAAAATAAATGGAAAGTGCCACATGAATTTCTGTGGAACATGAGATGGTGTTACATCTGCACTTGTCTTCCATCGAGATGTACCACATTCTTTACATTCATTACAGTCAGCTGTTTCCTCCAAATATAAACTGAAATCTTTTAGACAAGCATGAACTTTATTAGTAGCAAATCCAAACTTCTTAATTAACTTCCATGCCATGTAATGATTAGAGGGAATATCTACACCATCAGGAAGCAAGTCCTTCAAAAATGTAAGAATATAATCAATGGCGGTATTAGAAATCCCATACATGGTTTTTCCATGATATAACAGCATTAAAAATTCCAACTTGGTCATTTTAGTACATTCTTGATATACTGGAGTTCTGTCATCATCCAATAAATTTTTCACTCTCTCAACATCATCATCTTCAACATTTTCCTCATGTGTACTGATATA
Organism: Viscum album; assembly: GCA_963277665.1. NCBI lineage: Eukaryota > Viridiplantae > Streptophyta > Magnoliopsida > Santalales > Viscaceae > Viscum > Viscum album. The sequence continues at coordinate 1,217,344,030 of OY728131.1, read as the reverse complement.
TTTTTCTTGTTGCACCGACATTCTATCTCTCTCAAAATTATGCACATATGGAAACCGATCAAATATCAAATTCTCTATTTCATGTCGTTCATTTTGTTTATGAACAGTCAAAGATTGAATCGTCTCTCCATGGTGAAACCAAACATTATAGTTATCTTGAAATCCAAATTTCGTTAAATGGTAACTAACTTCTTCTCGTCTTAACCATGGTCTTCTAACAAAATTATAGTAGGGACACTATATACAACCTCCATCTGACACATTGTTAAATGAAAAATCTAAAAATTTCTCCAAATTATTTTGAAACTCGGTTGAAATCCGATCGGTATGATACATCCAACTACTATCCATTCTATAATAAGAAAAAAAATTATTATTCAATCAACAATGTAAATCATATTTAAAAAATTCATTACAATCAATTTTATTATTAAATTAATCAAAGCATATTAGTAGCTAGAAAAACATATTTAATGACAAGAGGAGTCCATGATTGAATAAGTAGGAAAAAAGAAAAAAAAGGTCTACCTTGAGATGTAAACTAAAGAAAAAAGTTAAAAAAGTCACTCCCAAGTTTTCATTGATGGGGAATAAAAAAGAAAATTTCAATGTAAATTACTCCTTTATAGATATAGAGGCATTATACACATGGGAAGAAAATTTTATATTAATAATATGAATTTATAATTTTATAGATTATTTGGTAGGGGTTATTTGATGGGGAATAAAACATTCAATGAAAATAGAGTAGTTATGACATTAATGTTTTGGAATTAATATTGATTTTTTTTCAAGGTATTCTACAAATTTTGTACAACATGATTCTTACAAGATATACTTTTTATGGATTCTATTGGAACTTTGGAATAATTGCTCATATGGAAAAGATATGTTTTTTAAAATAGAAATCATCATATACTTGAGAGTATTGAGAATCAATGTTTGCGGGTTTCAACCCCTTTAAAGGAATAAAAGTTAGAAACATATTATAAATTCTATATAGAAATCACATAACATGTTTGATATTCTTGAATAAGTCTATGGAAGGTGTGAACATCCTATTCATGATGAAAATGAATGCCTCATCAATATACCACCCTAAAAATATTTTAGTTTTAATACTCAAAATCAGAAAAAGAAGAATAGAAAAGTGAAGGATAAAGATTTAGTTGTTGAAGTTTCCCCAAAAATATCCAATGGGGAAAGTCCACGGATTTTGGAATGTGGATGTTCTGCTCACATGAGCTTTTTCGGTTTTGAAAATTCTAAAAACAATTCACAAGACCAATTTATGTATCTCAATGGGTGTATAGTCCATTATGCCTTGGGTTATTCTATAAGGCTATCATCCCCTATCAACTATCTCAAGTCATACTACAATGTCATCATTCCCCACTTCCAGACTCCATTAATGCCTCAAGGACTTCATTCCCTTCCATTTTTCATTCAAGACCCCACCATATTCATCACGAATCACATCTCAAATTCACCCCCTATATAGGATTAATGAATTCATGAAGGATCCACTTTTAACTTTGATACAAGATAGTATAAGTCTACTATCCATACACATATATATATACCCAAGTCATAGTAAGGAAACTTTTTATCTATATAGAGTCATAAGCATATCATTTTAAAATAATTATCATGGTCTGTACACAAACGCATGAGTATTTCATATCATACATTTTTATATAATTGAAACATTATAACATGGTAAGAACTTCTTGCATTCAACATATTGAAGCCCAACATCAATTTTCACCACTTGAATCACTCTCACAAACGAATGATCCATGGAAGCATCCCCAAATCACAACATGATTATTCAAGGGTAATGATATATGATGAAGAACATGTTATGGGCCGGGATCATTTTCAACCTATCCATCAAGATACTACAAAATTAAGAGACCTTGATGGACCTGAGAATGATCAGGATAAACCATCATTCCATATTTATTTTCCATGTAAATCTAGAAAGGATCACATTGGATATCATTGTAAATCCTAAACCTGGATAATAAATCTGAGATCTAGTTCCTTTACAAGGATAATATATAATATCTATAAATAATAAGAATAACAATAAACAAATTATAAATTATATTTAAATATCAAGGACTGATTAAATTCAATGTAAATGGTTTGGTTTCTTGGCTTAAAAAATAATGCTCTAACCATGGGAAGTTCACTAACTATTCACGTCACCTGCATGGTTTGGAGACATGGTTTTGTAAACCCTATGACAATCATGATGTTGATTCTCTTTAGAGTTACATAGTTACCATGGAATTGTTTCCATGTTTGCTCTAAAGGTACCCCTACCATATATCACCCACTACTCCTCTCCAATAGGCTTTATAGTTATGTTGGGGGACTACACTATTCCCTCTAACCATTATCACCATTAAATTCTTCAACCCCCCACCAATCTCCCAAAATCTACCCAATACATCACCCAATAAATGTAATAACTCAAATAAACTCTTAATAAAGGCTAAAAATAAGGCATAATGCACCTAGAAAGTGAGTGGTTGTTCTAATATCCCCCTATAATGACTTGTTGACCTTAATATGTGTCTCTAGAGGTCTAAATCTAACAAGTAGGTCTAGTAATACTAAACATATGATTCTTTATCACATTTATCTTATTAAATATATATTTTCTTCCATAAAACCTTAACAAGATGCTTCATCTTCCTTCATAGTTCCTTTAATCATCGATCAAAAATCCATATTGGACCTTTCTCAAACGAATCATTTACCCCCAACACAACATTCTAAATATCAATTACATTTGAAGGATAATTATTGAAATTTATAAGTTGGAACGCATGGGAAACATCATATATAATTGAAAACTGATGAATTTGATGATTTCCTGAGGGGAGGGAGCTGAGAGGGGGGAGCAGGGGTGTCGCCCAAGCTGGGGGTAGCAGGCGAAGGCCTGGATGTTGAGGTAGATGCGAAGTCTGGGAGGTCCAGGTCGAGAGCAGAGGTGGAGGCCTAGAGGCAGAGCTGGGACGCAGAGCTGGGAGGTGGAGCCAGGAGGCGGAGCCGGGAGGTAGGGTTGAAGTGGGGGGAGCACGGCAGAGCCGGGACGCGGAGCCAGGAGGTGGATCCGGGAGGTAGGGTTGAAGTGGGGGGAGCGTGGCGGAGCCAGGACGCGAAGCCGGGAGGCAGAGCTGAGAGGTAGGGTTGAAGTGGGGGTAGCGCGGTGGAGCTAGGACGCGGAGCCGAGAGGCGGAGCCGGGAGGCAAAAAAATATCTACTGAACCTAGACAAATGTCGCCCTCTATACACCTCATGGAAATAAAAAATGAAATGATATTTCTCCCCTTTATACAATAGACATAACAATATTTTTGTTTGAGTTTTTTAAGTGTAAACATTTCATGGATAGTTGAATACCTTTACATTGCACAACATAATTAATGGGAATAGTTCGATTCTATGCTTACCATACAAGTTAGGTATAGCTTCACACCATAAAATTTTGTCCAGAAATCATTATTTTACTCTTCATGGATGGGCCTATGGAAGTCAAACACATTAAATAAGTCATACTTTATGGGAAAAAATATTGTATTTGGGATATTATACTTGTTAAATTCTATAGTAAAGTGTTTTCATTTCAACATTAAGGACAACATTGATGATCCTTGGGTGTTCAAATGTCATTTTTAAGGATATGTCTAGTGTCAAACACCTCGTAAAGAATATCATATGCCTAAACTAGTTATCATTTCTATATGATATGTCACCATTCCCTCTGATTGAGTGAGAATGAACGATTAGGGTATAAAAGGACCCTTGAAGAGACTAACCCACAAGAACTTCATATACATTTATTACTTGTATTGATTTAATGGTCTTATCAAGCCTTCTAAAATTAATCACACCCTCTATAATATTTTATCCATGTAATACCATCACTCCTAGAGATATTTTTCCTCATTTTGGGAGTGCCACATGGAGATATAAATGATAATTTTTATGCCCGTGATGATCGTTTTAGGGAACCTGATGGATAAAGGATTATGTATAGTAATAGAGTATAACATGGTTATAATTAGGGAGATCTTGTATCCTAAGGATAGAAACTAATGTTTTAATTAGTTTTACGACTAGTAATAATATTTGTTAAATAATAAAAATGATAAATACGAATCTTACATGAAGAAAATAATGAACCCAAGAAATCCATAGGAAAATCATTTATAGATATTCTAAGTGAACATTTAAGGAATTTTGAACATTTGGACAAGAAGTTACCAGAAATTTACACACTACAGTTAGCTGGGTTGATTTATTTCCCACTCTATCGACCATAATCGGTCAAAAATAATTATGAAGCTTTGGATAAATTTTTCTATACCCTAAGCAAAATGACATCTACAAAAAAAACATACCAGAAATTCTAGAAAAATGAGGGAAATTGACGTTAAATGACTAGGGGAAATAAAAATCATCCACTTATTCAATGAAAATCAGCTAGCGTAAATTGTGTAGTCAACTTGCTGAGTCATTTGATGTAAGAATCGACGAATAGTTTAAAAATAATAAAAAATCAAGGAGAAAAAATTACAAACCTAAATGGAATGAATCGGCGAGGACGTTGCCGGAGGAGAGGGATCCAACTGGGGGAAGGGGAACGTCGCTAGAGCTGGAGGAAGGGAGGCAGATGCCGAGACATTGAGGTAGAGATGAAGGCTGAGAGGTTGAGGTCGGGAGTAGAGGTGGAGGCCGGAGAGGGGATGAGATGGCTGGGGACCGATGGTCAGATGGCTGGGAGGCGGAGGTTGGAGAGGGGAGTAGAGGGCTGGGAGGCAAAGGTCGGATAGCAGGGAGGTAGTGGTCGGGGAGGGGAGGAGAGGGCCTGAGGTGGAGGTTGGGAACCTAGGGTTTGAGCGGCGGAGCACGAGAGTGAGGATGGGAACCTATGGGGGAGCACGAGAGTGAGGAGGAGATCCTGATGGGGGGGGGGGGTGAAATTGTGGATTGAGTACCCATGGTTTTAATAAAACTGTGGGTATTGATAAACAAAAAATTCCTATTACCATGATTTGATAAACCGTGGGAATAGATGCGTGGGGATATACCCCTTTTCCAGTAGTGGTACTTGCATGAGAGCCACCGAGGAGTGTGACAGAGGTACGAAGTTTCTTGGGATTGGATTGATACTACCAGAGGTTTGTACCAGACTTCTCCAGAGTTGCATCACAACTATCAGCATTGACGAAGAAGAGGAAACCCTTCATTTGGTTAGAGAAATGCCAGTAGAGTTTCCAGGAGCTGAGGTAGAGGCTGACTAGTTACCCCATCTTGAGGCTTCCAGAGGAGGGCATAGGGTACATAGTTTAATGCGATGCATTAGGGACCAGAATCAGATGTGTCCTAATGCAGGTGTGAGCAGTGATCCCATATGGTTCTTGATAGCTGTACACAAGTAGAACTATGCTACCCATGATCTAGAGTTAGAAAAAGTGGTCATCGCTTTAAATATGGGGAGACACTATCTGATTGGAGAACATTTTACCATGTACTATGATCATAAGAGTCTCGGGTATATCCTCTCTCAGAAAGACTTGAACCTAAGACTGCAACCTTGGATTGAGTTCCTCTTAGAATAGGACTTTGAGATTGTCTATACTCCTATGAAGGGAAACATTGAAGCAGATGCACTCAACAGGAAGTCTGGTATACACCTGCTAGGTGAGGCGACGGAGCAGCTGGTCGCTTTGCAGATATCCTTTGTGGATAGAGATGGAGTAGCTTTTATTTAGTCTCTTACAGCCACTCATCCACTTATTTAGTGGGTCAGGGAGGCGCAACATGGGGATGCTGATTGTGAGACACGACATGCTCAGATATCTATAGGACATGCACCTGATAGATTTTCTGAAGGTGGGGAGCACGTCATCCTCTTCAGAAGATGTACCATGGTACCGATGTCACTTTATGAGGAAGTTTTGAGGGATTTCCACACATCTCCTCTAGTGGTTAATCTAGGAGTCGATAAGATGTACCAAGACCTCTGATGACATCACTGGTGGTTGGGAATGAAGAAAGCAGTAGCATAGTTTGTCTCTCACTACCTCACTTGTCAGCAAGTGAAGGAGGAGCATTAGGTACCGGCAGGCTTGGTTCAGCCTTTAGAGGACCTAGAGTGGAAGTGATATGGGATATCCATGGACTTGGTGATAGGACTTCCACTAATATCCAGGGGTCATGACTCTATCTGGGTGATCATTGACCGACTCACAAAGTCATCCCACTTCCTACCGATCCAAGAGCAGTGTTTAGAAGAGAGATTGTGACGCCTCTATGTGTAGGAGATTGTGTGGTTACCTGGATTACCCTCAAAAATTGTCTCCGATTGTGATGCATGTTTTACTTCCCAGTTATGGAAGGGGTTATAGGAGGCTTTTGGGATGTAGAATCATTTGAGCACCTCCTTCCATCCTCAGACAGATGGTCAGACTGAGGGGACAATTTAGACCCTCGAGGACAGGCTGTGTGCTTATGTCCTTGACTTCGGTCGTAGCTGGGAGGATCACATACCTTTGGTGGAGTTTTCATACAACAACAGCTATCACTCCACTATTAGGATGGAACCTTTCAAGGCGTTGTATGGGAGACCTTGAAGATCACCCTTGTGCTGGACTGACCCAGGGGAGTCAGCACTAATGGGACTAGATATGGTACGGGCTACCACAGAGAAGGTGCAGATCATCCAGGAGCAGATGAAGATTGTAAAGAGCAGGCATAATTCATATGCAGAAAGGAGACGAAGATCTCTCATGTTTGAGGATGGAGACCACGTCTTTCTATGGGTCTCACCCCGAAGAGTTCCATGGATATTTGGCTGAGGCAGCAAGTTATCTATGAGATTCATCATACCTTTTCAGGTCCTTAGCAGAGTTGGCGATGTGGCATACTTCTTAGCTCTTCCACCTCAGTTGCATTGAGTGAATGGCATCTTCCACATATCCCAGCTAAGGAGATACATGCACGACCCATCTCACATCATCGAACCTGGCGAGCAGGACGTCGAATATGGGGTGACTTTTATGGAGGTTCTAGAAGAGATTGAGGATCGATAGGAGTGGTTCCTTAGTGGATGGTCGATACCTTTAGTGAACGTTCTCTTGTAGCACAGGAACATCCAGGAGAGCACATGGGAGCGGGAGGCTCATACGTGTGATCAGTACCCCCCACTTGTTTACCTAGTTATGATTTCTGGCTTACGGGGACGTAAATCCCTATGGTGGGGAGAAAGTAAAGACTCAAAATTTCCATGTAATTTTTTTATAAATGGGAATTTTTCGAGTCCATGAAAATTGACGGTGGGTGATTCCAAGGCCGAGAGTTCCCAGAATGAATTTATGAACTTTTTTTTAGGTACGCTTAGTAAACGTGTGAGCGAGTTTTTCTAAATTTTGAAATAGTTCTCATAATTGAAATCTGAGGGCACCGTTGAACTTGTAGTGCCAGTATCTACTTAACAAGACTTTCACCTTGATGGTAGTTGGTCAAGTATGAAAGATAATTTTTGGGTTTTCGTGGAAATAATAAAATAAAATAAACACAAATTTTATTTTATTTGTTTTAACCACTCCTTATGGAAGTTGAGAAATGGGGACCACCCAACCTTAACCTCCCATGATATGTTATGTTGGTGGGGACCACGCGAACCTAACATCCCATGAGAGGTTATGGTGGTGGGGACCACGTGAGGCCTAAACCTATGGAACTCCCCTCTTAACGAGGGATAAACTTTTTAACTCCCTCATTAATATGGAGGAGCCTCTTGAGCTTCCTCCATATTAAATCATGCCAATGCACCACATTAAATTGTGCCAACCTAGTTAATTAATTTATCCAATTTGAATTTTGTGTCAACAAACTAAATAATAGATAACAAAATCTATTATTTTGGGCGACTATTTCATTTTGGTGGAATTGGGAGAGGAGGAACTTGGAGGATCAATTTATCCAACAAAGAAATTCACCTCCCAATGAAGAACTCTCCTCCAATGAAGAATGCTGACCTCTAATTTGACCTTCTTCCTCGGGACTTATTCTAACATGGGACGTCTTCCTATATGACAAATTGGCATTCATACTTCCTTCTCGAACCAATGTCAATAAACAACCCGAGGTAGGGGTTTCATTGCATGTTAGTATTCTCCCTATTTTCTTCATTGGTTTCTTTTACAGTTTGGGAATGAAACGTTGTGGGAGGGTTTGACATTATTCTTTCTTGTTCTTGATGATCCATATGCTACCACCCTAACGCGGAGGGTAAAGACCAAACAAACATGGCCTGACCCCTCCGCAAATCTTTTGATGATTTGTGTTGTTTAATGTGATGAAGGCAATGATGCAACGACACCACCTGGCGGCCGCCACCACCTCAAGAACTCCACGTACCATGGCTCCACCACCTGTGGACCCACCATCTTTTGTGTCGCCACTGTCGTCTGGGACAAGCTGCCACCGCCGTCCGTCGTCCAGGACAAGCCACCGCCAATGTCCGCCGAGCTGTCGCTGCCAGACCGCCATCCCACGGCCAAGCCGCCTCCCCACAGACAGACCGCCCCCACACAACTGGACCGCCGACCCGCGGCTAATCTGCCACCCCACAGCTGTCTCTTCACCTCATGGTCGGACTGCCACCGCGTGACTGGACCGCAACCCCATGACTGAAACTCCACCCCGCAGTCGAACCATCTATCCCTGTCGAGCCGCCCCGTAGCCTCGCGCCCTAACAACACTCTCTACGGCCCCTCACGGCCTGTCGGGCAAGACCTAAAGGTCTGGGCCGAACCCAACTTTTCGTGCCAGTCCGATGGGGTCGGACCGGATATGGGCCCACTATGACCCATTTACCTTCTTTTGGCCATAACTTTTCCACCAGATGTCCATTTGACGAACCGTCAGTGGTGCTGGAAATAATATAGCAAGTCAGTCCATTTGAGTGATACCCAACTTTGTTTTGATATAAGATGGGGAACAGTCATGTTGGATCGAGCACGAATCCAACCGGGCCTCGGGAATAAAAGGCTAATAACTCCCAGGCAGGGCGTCCGATTGATGCATCGTCTGTTATGTTGATATCCCTATGATGTAGAAGTCCTTTGAGATACTTATTTGTGGGACATCATGGAAGTATGAGTATTGACCAGTTGCTTGTGGAGAGGATCCTCCTGGAGACAAGGGATCATAGTGCAGAGACCTAGTGGCCGGCTGAGACTTGACGACAAGTGTCCATTTCGAATCAGAGTGACTCGACAGGCCCAGTGGGGAATGCCTTAGTGACGTGGGAGACCCACTGTGGGGAGTGCATTGGTGACGTGACAGACCCATAGTACTCGATAGGAGAAGTACCTTAGCAGGCCACGACGGGGAGTGCCTCTATGTGATGTGGTAGACCCACGTTGGGGAGTGCCTCTATGTGATGTCGCAGACCCACGGTACTCAATAGGATGAGTACCTCAGCAGTCCAAGGTTAGTGGGAAGTGCCTCTATGTGATGCGGCAGGCCCACTGTACTCAATAGAGTAGGATTTATCTTGAAGCTGAGGTGTTCGATGTTGTGACTGGGAATGTTACTTGATACTACCCTGAGAATAAATCATGGTGTGATCTGAGTCAGTACCTCTGAGTTTTCCTTATGATTGAGATGGATTACTTGATAACTTAGGTATATGTATGGACATATAACTATGTAAGGATATCTGTTGATTTCATACTTTGTGCCTTATCCTTGGTGGACTTTGGGAGAACTTGAGGGGTCTTAGGGTCCCTACTAAGTATCGTTATACTCACCCATACATGGGCTCTACCCGCACCTTATTGTGTTGGATGCAGACGACAGACAGGGCTGACTGAGGCTGAGAGTACTAGGACTAGACTGTACCCAGAGTTTCACCATACGGTGTGTCAATACGTGGAGGATACATACAGACGCGGTGTTATGAGGAGGTGATCAACACGTACCCTTTATGTAGGAACCTCAAAGCATGACCCAATAGCTGACTTTCCCTTTTTTTCAATTTTTTTGTATCACAGTTGTATTTGTACTTTCTAGTTGGGCTTGTATTCTAGACCCTTTTACTTACTGCACTCACTCTATTTAAAGTTCAGTTTACTTGTCTTCCTATCTTTCTGTGTGCTTGGTTACGTGTGATTATATGTTATAAAGGCAATTCCTTCCTAGTTTTAGTGAATATGCCATCAGTACTTGTCGTCTGCCCCTAGACAATGGAATGTGGGCTTGGGGTAGTCACAACACGAGCCTCGAGGGATGAGTGATGATAATTAATTTGAGATATACTTATTTTTAATGGGTTTTTTATTATATTTATATTGATTGAATTATGAATTCCTCAATATGGAACCAATTTAAAAATATATAAAAAAAATTTATTTCCATTGGTAAATTGCATATGTTGATCAGAACTATGTAAAACACATATTTCTAGTTTTAATTATGTGATTTGTGGGACCCAATCTATATACACCTCCAATTCATTGGGTGATGTTTTAATATCTTGAGATTCCATGGTGTGTGGGATGTTTTCCGAGGCAACTATGTGTTATGTTCAATTAGACAAAAAAATATTTTATGATAATAAGGATGTGAGGTTTATCCTGTGATTTAATTTTTATATGCTTTCCACATTTCCAATGGATTTATAAAATTATATTAGTATCATTATTATTCCATTCTATTATGATACATTTCCCATGTTTTGATCCCATTATTATTATGATAACATATTTTAAATGATGTTTTTTACATTATGATTTATTTTTCTATATACTATTACAAGGTAGTTATGATCACTCACAATTTTTTCCATTACCCTTGTTATAAATAAATGTAATAGGTATTTCATGTTTAGTGCATAATCTAGTGTGGAGATTTGTGTGATACTTTAATATCATATTTTGGATTTATTAGCATTTGAATAGTTAAAAAGAATCCAATGAATAGGAAAGATGTTTGTATTATTTGTTTTTAAATTTTTTATTCTATAGTCTTACATACTAATAGGTACACAGTTTATAAATTATGTGAAATATATTTTAATAATAGATGTTTTCCATATATATTGTTTTAAGTTATTTTTTTCACCACATTATATAGAACATTTCTAGGGGACTGAAAACCCAATCTTCACAATTATTCATCTCATTATTGATTTTTTCATAATTAGAATTACATGATTCATAAAAATTAATGTCGCAATCCTTGATTATTGGTCCATATTTAGAAATTGAGTATCATTGATAACCAAATAGATTTGGTGACATTTTTCATTTGTATAAAATATTTCTATACTAAATATATAATTTAAATTAATATCACAAAAATTATATTATAATTATTCTACATGTTAAACATATATTTAATTTCAAAGATTTATTATTTAAACATTTAATATTTAAATATCTTAATATGTTTATATATAAAAAACACTTTAGAAATTTCTCTTCCACAATATTATCATCACCTTTCAACTATAAATTTTTATCCCGATTTCCCATGATATTTATAACAAAAAAAAACGCTACTTTATTAGTAATGTTATCCATGAGATATTTAATCTCTAAACAAAGATCCCTAGGTCATAAGTCAACATATAAATCCTAAAAATATTCATTAATAATATCATAATCAATGTAATATTTTCATCATATTCCATAATGGTTACCATTGATTAGATGTTTCTCCAAATTTACTTTTTGATTCTTATTCATCTTAATTTCCTCTATTATATTCCTAGTTTTTTTGTTGAAACCACAATATTTGTAAAATTATAATCAGATTCATGTTTCTCATTCTAATAATGTTCATAGTATCCCAAAATGGGTATTCCATTATGGATACTAAAAATATATTATAAAAAATGGATGTTTTAAAAAAATGAGCCCATATAATACAAAATAATAGATTCTCATGATGGATTGTCTACCGGTAGTGGTGGTGAATTTGTGATAATTCTATTTTTGTTTCCCTAATTTTAAATTTTTTATCTTGAACATAATATATGTATAGTTCCACTCAAAAATATTTCACATAGCTACATGCAATGTGAAATAACAAACTAAAATAAATCATCCCACGTTATTTTTAATATTCACCTTGAAATCCAACTACTAGCCATGTTTTTTATTTCCCCCAATGTAGGGTCTCCATCATATGATTTTTTTTTCAATTAAATTGTTCTCATTGGTCCATAGGACCGTATTTGTTTATATCCCCAAATCACCTTCTCTTCCTTGATTTATTATAACCCCAATCCCCGACCCTTTAGCAACTAGTTATGCACCACAGTTACAAGATCCCTTTAATTTTTTATCCAACAAAAAATGATTTATCTATACACCTTAGTAGATTTTGAAACACATTTAAATAATATAATCCCTCATAATAAGGTTTATAATTACATAATTTCATGTAAAACGTCAAGATATTCATCAATATCGTAGAATAAGTATGTTGGCCATGAAACACCCTATAAATATCGTGTGATCAATATTATCCTCTAAATCGTTAAATACCCTCTTAAATCATTCCTCTGTAATCACACCATATCAATATTTACAAAAATAATTGGAAATTGTTTTCTCAAAATATCACAATTAATATATACAAATTTTATTTAAGGAATTCCATAATCATTGAAAATATGGTCATCTAAGATGAATCATCCAATAAATTCCAGATTTATTTTTCATTTGATCACATTTGTATTCTAATTCAAATTGTCTATTATATATAATGATGAAACAAGATTTATTATTAAATATTTACAAAATATTTAAATCTATTCATATTCACCACATTATTAAATTTCCTAAATCCTGAAATTTTATCCCAACTATGATATTCCAATGTAACAGTATTAACATCTATAAAATTTTCATCATTTCAGGATCATTATAAATTTCTATGAGATTCACAACATTCCACATTTTGATATGAAAACCCCTCTAGATGTTTGGTTCCATTATATCGGGATTCCTACTATGGATCATGATCTCAATATTAGTCGTAATGTTTATTCAAAGAATATCATATAAGTATAATCAAATTTATCAAAATTTCGTATCAAAATATTAGAATATTGGAAACCTGTGTAATTTAATGTTATACATAATAAAAAAAATATAATTCATAAATGAATACCATGAATGTATTTGAATTAACAAAATGGTTTATAATGGATATTTCACAAGAGTTGGATAAGTTGTTCACATCAGTTATGTGTTGTTTTAAAAAATTCATATCTATGGTATTCAAATATAGGATTTAGCTATACCAATCAATACTTGGATAAATTAAATATCCATATATGAAAACATAAACATATAATATTTTGATATGTGTTACTTTTAGTAATATGTATTGGAGTTATCGAATCCCAAATTAATATAAATGTAAAAAATATAAATTTCAAAATGTTTAATTACCAACATCATAGGAATCAGTTGTACATTTCACAAAAACTAAAGATATCCCACAAATTCAATCCCCAATTTTTTATTCAACATAGTGGATTTGAAAACCATTTGGTCAATTCTGAAATATGTAGAATATAGTTATAAATTGTCAAGTAAAACATTCCATTGATTATATTATGGATCAACTAACCAATAAAGAGTAATATATATTGGTTTATAATGAATCATTTTAAGAGATCATCCTACAAGTAGTCCCAAAAATCCATTACCATAGAATATGGATGCAACTCAGTATTATAAAGATTTTACATTGACTATTTATTGGGAATTTCACCTCATTCATTCACTTAAATATATCAAATCATCCATGAATCATTATCAATTCTAGTAGAAAATTACTAAACCATTGATTTCAATTTCAGTATTTAAATTCTCACAAAATATAACCCTTTTAATTTTTTGGATATAAATATAATTAATTTAAATAGGTGCTCATGGATAGAATATTTTTCCCCCATTGAAATTCAAATGTAACAATAAATTTTAGTGGATCCTAATCTCTTCCTCAATTTCTAGTGGTAATGATGATACCACATGGTTCTAATCGAGTAGAGTCATTAGATTATCAACTATAACTCTATGGGGAAACCATGTGTACAATATATGTGATATAAATAGAAGTTTTTATATATTATTTATGCAATAACATTCATGTGATTTCAAGATAATTCTTTTTTCATATTTATCAAAATATATTTTCCACGAAACATGTAATCCTGTATTCTTTATAAAAAACATTAAAATGTATAATTTTACATCATGAAACTCTCATTTTTTATTATATATTCATTACCTAATATACCCCATATTTAAAAGGAATTTTATATTTAATTCATATATTTTAATGGTTTTTATAAAACCATTACCAATATAATTTTTTAATTATCTATTAAATTTGACATTTATATGAATTAATAGTTTGATTGCCTCATTTTCACATTAAACACCCTCTAATAGATTGACTTATCATATTTTATTGCATTATATTTATTGAAATCCATGGTGGGAAATATGTTCATATTGTATCATAGTTACAACTAGAAGATTATCCTTTTTTATGTTGACTACTTCTATTAAATTACACCTTAAAATAATTTCATGTTATTTTTTAAAGCATAGAATAAATGATATTATGGGGGGTCATCATTTTTATATTATATGAAAAATTATGATTGAGAGTTTACACCCACTCCATATATATCTTAGTATTTATGTTATCATAGTTTTTCTAACTATAGTCAGCTACATAATGTTGAGTTAATATGAATTTCAACAAAAAACATTTTTTTCTAAATCAATTTTTTCCACATCAGAAGATAAGTCACATTCATCACCATACACATTCAAAATTATCTTCATTCATTCCATTTATGATTATAAATACTCACATATTCTTGTGAAGCCATTATGTAATTAATTTGTATTTATTACTTATTCATGTTATACATTTTTTCATTTATTTTTTTCATTAATTTTATAATTTACTTTTTTTTTATTGGTTTGATTTTTTTTCTATTTTCTCCTCAAGGCATACTAATGTTAATTTTCAATGAGTTTATTCTATTAGACAGTGGGTTTTCTTATCCCTTCATCATTATTCTCTACACTTTGTTCCATTCTATGATTTTCATGATTATACAATTTATTCTTATATTATTATTCATTTGGTCTAAACATATCAAAACACATGAAATATTTTATAATCCTTCTTCTCTTACTTTTTATAGTTTATCCAAATTTCATAGGTTTTATGCTATTCTATTTTTGAGATACACCTTCATCCGTATAGATATTCATTATTGAAAAACTCTTCATAATTATTCTATCATACACCTTTATTTAAATTTTTTATTTTTTAGTTCTCATCACCCATATATTCGAATAATTTAACATAAATGATATAATATAAAGATAGAAAACATTAGTACATATTAAAATATTTGGTTTATTTTGAAAAAATATTGTATGAGATTTAGATGAATGTTTCTCTTGATAATATTAGTATATCTGAGTTTTGGTTTTTATTCTTCATTGAATGATAACCCAGTTTAGAAGAATGTGTGGAAGTATTTATCTTTTCTATAGATATTTAATATTTGAATTTTGTTTCATAAATATCATTGAGATTGATTCACTGCTATAAACTCTTCAAAATTGGAGAGTTTCTCTAACTCATAACAAGGTAACACATATCTACCCTATTATTATTCATTTTAATGATTTTTTCATTATGCACATTTTATGATTCTTAAATAAAAATATCTTGTTCTTTGATTCATTCATAAATGATTTCTCATTGATCAGACATGACATAAAAATACATTTTATATCATTTTCATGTTCATGAAATGTTTATACAAAAATAATATCTATATAATTTATCTTAAAATAATTATTTTAAAAAACATCCATAGCATTAAAATTTCTGTCATTATAAATATATCTAATTTCATATTTTTTTTAGTAGTTTTTTGATAGAGTTTTGTATAAAAAAAACTTTTAGATAATGCATGTTTTATTTCATTATCCTCTTCATCCAATTGTAATTAATCATCAATAATTCACTAGATATTCCAACCAAAATAATAGAATTGTTCATTTGGAAATGTCTACATTTGACATTTAAACCTTGAATGAAGGTCAACAAGATATATTTTATCATCAAAAAAAGAATAATATTTTATAAAATTAATCATAATTATTTATTTTTTGAATAATTTACCACTCTAATTACCTTTGATTAGTAGTGATTCTTTATTTACATTTGTATTCTTTTATAACATCCTTACTTGCCAATTTTTTTTATTTTTTTCTAAATCATAATCTAAACCTCTAGATTTGGTAAAGATAAACATCTTCATGTTTCCCTATATGAGATGATTTAATCTCATAATGTAATATTAACATCAATAGGTCTTTTAGAACATGCATGGGAAAATGGAACTTAATAGGGATCATATATCCATTGGATACCAAATGTAGTTCCCTATAATATATGGAACACTAATGGGTGAAAATGATTTATTTTTATTTAATGAGAATAATTTTATTTTAAAATTCAAAATTTTTAACCCATTAAATTATAGATCCCCTAATGAATATTTTCTGTTTCCTCAAATTTTGTGTAGTAAAGAAATAGAATAAATAACCATATAGTATTTATATGGTTCCTCCTAAAATCATATACTCTTCTATTTTGGTTATAACCCCAATATGGATTCTCGATTAAAAAATTATTTTCAATTTTAAAGGTATTCTGGTTCCACTTTACAATGACATGGTATAACCCAATTTCCTTATATTCCTCAATCAATGATACCCCTAATTCCTAATAATCTTTAGTAACTAGTTATGCCACTAATATACAAGGTTATTATATTTATGTTTTGATCCAATAATGAAATTTAAAAATATTATCAATGATATACTCAAAATAAATTATAAATATGATATATGAAATATGCCAAAATTATAATATAATAAAATTTTATTTAATATCATATGTGATAGGAAACACTGAGCTCAAATAACCCATGAAACATATTTATTTAAATTTATTTTCTTTAATAAATAGTGGATAATGCAACCCATAGCTGAAATAAAACATAATATAGTATAACATTATAACCTAAATTTTTAATTACATGGTATTTTGATGTCGTTGACCGGGATTCAACTTAAGGGGTTCTCCAAGCCTGGTGGGCCGCATAACCTTTAGAACTTCTCCCCAAATGATGCTAGATACTGACTAGTAGTGAGGGAATATGGTGTGTATGTGGAAAGACTTTTCCCCTATTACTATATTGTGACATAAAGTATAACATATATGATAAAATTTGAGATAAATAGTAAAAAAAATATATGTAACTAGAATTAACAGTGTTAGAATAAAAATCATTAGTAACTTAAACAACATGAATAACTATATATGTTGTGTAAATATAAGGAGATAGAATATGGAAAAAATGTATAAGGAATTCATTCAAAACATAATGTACAAGCTATATCTAGGTCATCTACTACCATCTCCTCCCAATAATAACAAGCAATCAAGTGCCTGAATCAAAATGCTTCCCTTTATTAACACCTGAATACATGTAATCTACCCTGAGTACTAAAAAACACTAGGAAAAGGCATGAGGTAAATTTTAGTGGTCTATCACCAATGGTATATGTTAAATATGTCCTATGTAATAGAAATTTAAAATAGTGAATTCATGCATATAATTAGTGAATTGGTATAATGTAACTAAATAACCCTGAACCAACTTCATCCCTCAATAGGTGTCTGTACATGTAATCAGTTCATCAACTAATTAAGTTATGGTTTATATAAACGTGTCACATGAGGCATATCTAGCACAAACATCACCTCATTACTGCATAAATAGTAATGGTCCAAATATATAACCAGGAAACGACATGTGATAAATAATATGAGGTAGTTAAATGGTAATCACTAAGGATTCCTAGACCACATGGTCCTCTGACTTAGTATTAAATGATTCTAGCTAAGGGGTAACCATTTGATACATGTATTATCAACTAGGGTAGTCCCACCATAATGTTTCTGAGTCCAATGAATACAACCAAGGTAAAATAGGATATAAGTTGTGGTTTGGCCAATGGATGTAACCAAATCACCTCATGAAATGCAAGATCTAAGGATTGTATCCAATTTATCCAATATTAATAATGAAGGGATCATAGGGTGTCATACCATGCATGCATAGGTAGACAAGGATCAGGTTTCTATGTAGGTCTCACCCCTGGAAACTAGAATCCTTGAATCATAATGATGTCCCTGGGTACAAAAGGAATTACATCCAGAATCCAAGATCCAACACAATTCAAGCCTTCCTATAAATATGTCAAGGTCCATGTGTATAAAGAGTCACCTTAAATTAATACATTACAATTAATTAATTCACATTATAAATATTCCACTAACAAATTCAATTTGTTAATGGCTTTCTATTCATTAGTTTGATAAATCCATGTATCATGAATCCTTTTAGTAAAGACCATGTAAGTCAAGATTAATTAATAAGGTTCACTATTCTTCCTCCCATATACATGGACTGGTTTGCTATAGATATTCAACCAATCATTCATTTTTATTTAATTAGGTTTAGTTATATACTTAAGTATTCTTTGTATAATATCATTTGAATCAATTACATACATTTAATAAATTACATTATGTAGGTCAAGTGGAAGTGAAAATGCACAAGATATAAAAGATTTCATGACTTTATAGAAGATCAATATAAAGTGGATTACCATTACTGTGCTCATCCTAGTGCAGATCTGAATGATGGAACAAATTTTTGAATACAAAAACCACGCAATTATGGCATATCACCCTGCGTTGGGTGTTGGTAGTTTTGGATGAAACCTCAAATAACCATTAACATTAATGGAAATATTATTACCAGGTAGTTATAAAGACTATAATCAATGAATATAAATTCAATAAATGACACCTGGTGAAATTTTTGGTCCCCACATGTCAACTCAAACATGAATAAACATGAGGGATGGGGTATATACCACTGACCTCATACTCATAAAAACCTCAGCCTCTAGTATCAGCTTCTAATTTATTTTGGATTAGAGTATATCTAAAAAATTATTTTAATGAATCACACCTCCAAAGCAAGGTAAATATATATATATAAATTAATAACATCATAAAATTACTTGAGTACATACCATTGGGAATCCAACATGACAAATATAAGCTCAATCGAATCTTGGATGAATGAGATATTTCAATCCATAAATTAGGCCTTCAAAAAGAGCTAAATTGAGAGATATATACATTTATCTCGTTTGAAATCAGATTTTGGAAGAAGGATTATGTTAATTAGATCATTGGTTATAATGGTAAAATTATGCAAAAATTAGCATGTTCATGGTTCAAAAACATAGTTTTCCAAACCATGTGCCAACCATGCACATGTACTTAGATAATTGTGGGAACATCCACGGTTAGGATATATGGTTTGGGAAAATGTGTGCCAACCAAGTGATATGGCTCTTCCCAAAAATAAAATCCATCTGCACGGTTTAGAATAACCATGTTTTATACCGACATAGTTTACGTTAACTGCACAATAGGAAAAAATATCCCAAAAAAGTAGACCCCTAACTTCAAAAAAATCCTAGACACCATTGAGACCTTCATGAACTCTTTAGGAATATGAAGGACAATAATAAAGAGTAAGACCAAAATTTAATGGATCACAATATGAGTCAGAAACATGGTTCTTACAGTCTTCCCCCATAAAAGAACTCATCCTAAATTTCACCTTCTAGGTGTGGTGAAATAGCATCTGATAATAAATTTGGAAATTGAGCAGATTCATTAGCCTCCCACTCCCACGTCTTCTTTTTATATGGTCATTATTCTATAACACCTATATTAAAGGGGGAAAAGAACATTGGAGATCCATCAATGTCTTTTGGACGATGCATATAGGATAATCCACAAAATAATCATTAGCATCAGGCTCAACTACCTCAAGATCAAAAGGACGAGACATGCCAGCTAGATAACAGAGACGCTGTGAATGCGGATGAAATACTAGAAAACATTGTTCCTAAGAGGTAGTAACAACTAATAAGCTCTCAGCCCAATATTTTTCATGTTCTAAAACAACCCTATATAATGAGGTTACAATGCCCCTTGATTTATTAACCATATATACCTAAGACTGGGTGATACCCATAGGAAAACATGATCATGGTCTTTGAACTCTATTGTTCATTAATGGAAATCAACATAAGATTTAATTCTAGACTAATTTTTAGTCATATGATTCATGTTTATCTTAACATTTTATGAAGTATCCTACTAGAGATAAGGACGTAGTAGGGCTACCTTGCATACATATATCCCACAATGGGATGAACGATTCAGCCTACCATATTTGGCCTTGAATAGAGACATTTGAGTTTTAATTTGAAAGATGTTATTATTGGTGGATTTAACAAGAGGTATATGCCTCTCCAAAGACCCACTAAAATCATAGAAACATGATCAGATCTTGTCCTCTAAAACCAATATCATATATTTATACATTATATTGTTTTGAGGGTGAAAATATGTTCTTAGAATAACCAATGTACTCATTACCTTCTACAACACCTTCCATAACAGTGATGTGAAATGAGCATCTCTATCAGAAACAATAGTACTAGGTACACCATGTAGTTTTGTGGTCTCAAATAAATACAGTCTTCCCAACTATTCAATTGGAAATTCTCTTGAATAATAATTAAGTGGGATGATTTCATTATTCAGTCAATAAAAACTTATAAAGCATTTTTTCCCCTCATAGACATAGGTACACTAACTAATAAATCTATAGTGATTTTTTCCCCATTCCATTTAGGCACTAGAAGTGACAATAACATGAAAATAGGTCACTAATGTTATTCTATCACCTACTAGAAGGTATAACACCTAGTGATAAATCCTAAAATCTAATATTTCAATTCCAATACTCCAATACATGCATTTCATATCCTCCTCCAATGGCCCGAAGGCCTTCATTTTTTATTGATTTTGATAATCCACCTTTCAAGGTGTGAGGTGGAACCCTTACAAGGCTCGTAGGCGTAAGTACTACATGGCCCGTAGGTCTTAGAGGAAATCATTTCCCGTAGGCTTCAAACATTACATACAACCCAGACTAACTACGTAGAACTACCCCTCCCCATCATCTTCATTGTGAAATTAGATCTCCACCTTTGCATGGTTGTTCGGCTAGGCATTCATGTGCATGCATAGGCTTGTCCCGATGATAGGTGTCATACCCTCTCATTCTTTCAATCCGTTTAACTTCTTCTATGGTGAATGCTCCTTGCTCATCCTCCTTATAGATATTGTTTCATGTAGGTTGTCTGGTTTGAATCTGCACTTAATGTGGGCTGAAGGCCTTGAGGTAGCCCTAAGGCCTTACTGACCCAATGGCTTGGGTGGCCCAAAGGCCTTAAAGGACTCAGTGACCAAATCGGTGGCCCGAAGGCCCAAACAGGGGAATATTTCCGGTAGCTAGAGTTCCAAACAGTACCTGGTACATTTACCGCTATAGTACCTACTACAGTACTGCACAGTTTTTGCTACAGTACCTGCTACATCCTGCTACAGTACCCGGAAATTCTGCCTCTACCTGGATTTGATCCCTGATCGCTTGGATGAACTTACGGAGTCTTTACCAACCGGGATAAGGCTCATGTGCCATGTATTTCATATGTCAATACATTGTAGATATTTATGGATGAACTTCCCACTATGAAGCATGATATTCTTGCATTATCTCCTCTCTCATCTCTGTAGGAACCTATAAATGACTGTGAATATGAAATATGTCATCATTGAAAATAGTTGAATACAATGGTGGGTCAGCTGCTGATATACTCTCACAGAGAACTAATCCATCAAGATATTAAAATTTTCTTTCCATCACCTTCTCAAGTAGGGCTGAAGTAACTGTCATGGATGAGAGGTATGAGTATTTGTGACTACCATAAAACTCCATATGTACTTTAGAAAAAGGAAAATTTAATTCTATTTATCAATGTATCATCGTAGGTTTGTATCTATGTTTTCTAACACATCACATTATTCGATATAATTACCATTATAGACATATAGACAAGCAAGAAAAAAAATTAACGTAGATAGTAAACAAGTATTTACTATAGGAGATTCAAGTCATGCTATGAAAATATATATTTTAGGTTCTTTTGTTCCATGTACACCAAAAATGAATCACCCAATCGATAGTGCATCTAGAAATGTTAGGCATGGACAACCACTACTTACTCAAGGTCATGTGTCAGGTAATTTCTATCATTAGGCCTCAACTGTCAAGATCAATATTCAGTCTATCTATCTTCCTACATCATCACTACATCAAGGGTGATCCTTGATCCATCACAAAAGGAGATATAACATATTCTTGGATCTTTAAGAGTTAGAATATGTAGTGATACCAGCCACCCCATTAGCTCATGAAAGGATTTCACTCACTATCTTACCCACAAGAATATTTACAAACTTCTTTTTGAGACTAGAAAGATATGAAGCAAGGAATGAGAAGTCATGTATGAAGTTCATGAAATACCCATCTAGCCCCAAAAAACATTATATTTCAAACACATTCTTGGGATTCTCCCAGGAAACCACCGCTCTCACCTCCTTTGGTCAACAAATCGTGCATATTCTGAGATTATATGACATAATAATTGAACGTTTACATTAAATAAGTTTCACCTAGAAATAAATGAATAATGTTTATTCTCCCTCAGTGTACTCAGAATGATCATATGGTTCTTTTCAAGGTTAATTCTTGTGAGAGAATACTACAATATTTTGTCCAAAAGTCTAAAAAATTAATTTAAATAGGGATGAAACTCACTATACATCACATACATGAAAATAGAGGTCACGTTCATAAGATGAAATGGAATAATGGGGTACTAGTACAAGTTATACCTTCTACAGAAAGTTATACAAGGTATTAATGATGGACATACATGAACTCGATGATAGCCCAATGTTAATTAAATATTAGAGAAT
Organism: Viscum album; assembly: GCA_963277665.1. Taxonomy (NCBI): domain Eukaryota; kingdom Viridiplantae; phylum Streptophyta; class Magnoliopsida; order Santalales; family Viscaceae; genus Viscum; species Viscum album. Next base: position 1,217,320,894 of record OY728131.1, on the reverse strand, counting down.
ACCCAATCTCCTCAGAGCAGGGCAAAGAGATCATCTACTTGAGAAAGTGTATAGTAGTTTTTGACCATATTATAGTTAAACCGTTATTTGTACATTTAAATATGAAGGTTCTTATCCACATTATTTTTTAAAACACAAGCAAACCCGAAGATGAATTGTTGGTCCATATGAACCATTGGGATTCCTATCCTCTAACTACCTCTTAATCTCCTGGAGCCTAGTGTGTTCCACCCTATAAGGATGAACGGACTCTAGAGATACATATTTAATAAGATCAATCATAAACACAACCTCTATCTTAGAGGTAAGCAATAATTTCATTTGAAAATAAATCCCAGAAAAGATCTACTATTGGATGGAATTCATCATGGAATAAACATTTATTCTATATGAAGAGATTGGAAATCTGGGCGGTCACCCCATATAGGGAATGATGCTCTAATATGGCTCAGTATTATTCTACATCCCTCTGGTGATATAAATAATCCCCTTCAATGATATAAATATTAAAAGGCAAGATATATATCAAAACAATCCATTATGAGAATGACATTGAATCCCATAATCTTGGGGAAAATATATCTCATAAGAACAGTTATCTACCTACCTCAAGGGGACAGTCCCAACATTAGCATATTTTATCTTCTTGTACTCCCAACAATGTATCTTGGGTCATTACAACACATAAAAAAACATATTTCTAGAATATGACATTCGACAATAGACAAAATAATGAAATAGTCTGAATCACCTATATCAAATAAAGAAGATTCTATTGTGGAGGCAATTAGAATAATTCCTTGCATTGTTGATGGTCCCACAACTTGATCATTATTTATTGGTTGTAAATCACCCATCTAGATTGATCCACGACCATGATAAATAGCTTGACTACCATGATCATAACATCTTTTTTGGTACTGCAGGTGATCATGGGTCTGGAAACCACAACCATAACCTCATCCTTATACAGTTCTACTGGTACTACTCCAACATCTCACATGATGAAATGTAATATAACCTTCTCTTAAAGGTATATCTAGAGCAGAAAATCTTCCACAAGAAGAATATGGAGATGTTTAATATAATACATAAACGTTCCCAATATGGATGCAATCCTGACACTCTAGATAGTCTCTATCAAACAGAGAATTCAGATGCCCCATATGTTGGCCCTGATGGAATACAACATAGACAACTACCAATAATCTTAGATTCCACTACCTTTGTTGAATCCTCGAGGGAATGCTATATACCACTAGAAGAACTGTTGGCCGGTTGCAATAGTGGTCCTTTATAACCATCACTATTGACATCCCTTACAATAAACTCTTTATTAGAGACTGTTTTAATATTTCAAAAAATATGGTAGGTGAAAGACATTCCCCTGAGTATAGGTGGAATACTCGATCCCATCCTCCATGAATTTATCATGAGAAATATCATCACATGATAAAAAAAGCTAAAAGTTATATAACTGAGTGAAACATTCTGAAATATCCATAAATGACACTGAACCCTTCCTCGGATTCATAAAATCTCTATCTCTGTTAGCTATTAGTGTATGAGGAATGAAGTGATCCAAGCAATAATTATGGAAATCCTCCCATACTATATCTTGATGGAGACCAGCATGAGTAATCACATCCCACCAACACTTTTCCAAAATAGAGAGCATGTATAAAAAATGTTTAAACCATCTCTTTGGTGAAGTATCCATGTAAGACCCTAATATTTTATGAGAAGTATATTTTTTATGTCTTTTGTTATACGCAACATCAAAGGAATATTTCACTGCACACAACACCAGCTTGGCTTGCGTTACAGGCAATCACGACCTTCCTCGATAGCATATGTAGTACGCAATACCAGATTTCACTAAACAACGATATATTGTTATAATATTATTATGGACTAGTCGTTATGAATATTATTAACTAAATTTTGAATTTTATAACATTATTATTAATCTTACATATTTTCTAGAACATGGTATTAGAACAAAATAAATTTTTCGGGTAAAATAAGTATTTTAAACAAAATGCAGTTTTGCTGCCTTTTGATGGCGCACCAACTTTAAATCTAGTTTTTGACAAGTTTATAAGTTCAATTTGACAAAATAAAATTATTCTTTGGAATCAGGATATAAAAATTTACTTTGGATAAATTTTTCATTTTATTCTGATAACTTTCATATTTTAATGAATAGTAAAAACACACTATATTTTAATTAAAAACAACTTTTTTCATCACAATAATTTATATGGTTAAATTATAATATTGAATAGTTTTAAAGTATAAATAGAATATATTTTTACCATTTAATATAATGTATTTCATTACCATTAATTTTACATTGAATTCATAGGTAAAAACATTTCAATCTTTGACAATGTTTTACGTTTTAAAACTCGTTTTCTTAACAACGAGATTAATTTTAAATTAATTATTTCAACTTCTGTATTTTGAATTTTGAAAAATGGATTATATATTTGAATTTAGTGGGTTAAAATTATGTTAATAGGTTACTTTTTTTTTTTTGATATTATAAATAGTAACTACAATAATTTTTATTTTCTGCAGTTAAAGATAAATCAGGTAATTAAGGGTAAATATAAGATTATAAAATTACCCCAATACCTGAAAAAAATATATTGGATGACTTAAAGTCGACCATTATCACCTAAGAGTTGGAATAACTTCATTTTATAGACTTTTTACCATTAAAATAATTTAATTATTATTAAAACCAAAGAAAGTGACAACTTGTCACTCTATTAAATCTTATAAGTTTAATAAATTTAATTTAGTGATAAACATCATGAAACTTTGAACATGAATAGTATACAGAAATATAATAAAATTATCAAAATCATGAAAATTTATTTATAATTTTTAGGGATTAAATAATTATCATTAATTATGACACAATAGTGATGTTGAAATTATTTTATTGATTGAATTATCAAATAAATTATTTTAAAAGTATTAAAATAAATATTATATGAACTATTTAAGGTTCTCCACTAATTTTATAGATAAATATGACATGTTATGGATCTATTAAATCTTTTATTTTGAACATATCATCTGTTTATATTTTATTTAAATTAAAATAAATGAATAGTGTTAAAATTGACACTATTGTTATTTTATAAAAATTACATATTATAAAATCGTTTAAAAATCACAAAAATATATAAAAATTATAAATTAAAATTTATACGGTCTAAAATTTAATAAAATATACAATTATGGAAAATTAAAAACATATAAGTAATTATTTATAATGATTTAAAATTTATAATATTATTACCACAAATAAAATTAAATAGATTATATAAGGATAAATCATGTTGATAATGTTTAAAATAAATTACCAACATGTCTAAATTTTATTGGTTGATTATATTACAACCCTATATCATCTAAGCTTCATATTTGAGTCATTTTGTGGAGGTTTTTAAGTGGGGTTGGAATTTATTATAAATTAATATTTCTTATAATTCCAAAGGTTCCCCTCTCCTCACTTATAAAAGGGAACCTCCTCCCTCTCCTCCTCACACCACTTTGAGCCTTCATTCTCAGAAAAACCCAAAAAATTCTCTTCTCAACTTCCCTAGAAACATACTAGAGGTCCTTGTCTTCTTCAAAGACAAATTTTTGTGCCCTAAGAGGAGGTTAAGAAGAGGCACATCAAAGAAGTGGTAATATCCTTTACCGATTCTTTCGATTTTATTTCTTCTTCTACTTCTTCTTATTTAGTTGTTTAATTATGAAGTAATAACATCAGTATCACTCATATACTGATATGTTATTATAAATATGAAACAACCCTATTTCACCTTCTATCCATCCTACGGAAAATGAAATCACCGCGCGTGCGTACGTACAGAATACCATCTCCACGCTATGGTGTAATCTGTTTTCCACCACCACCTTACTTGTATGGGTATAATGGTGTAAATAATAACAATATATGATTATTTTAAAATGATATTAATTCTGAAATATTATACATACACTTAAATACAATTCCACGATCATGGGAACTATATCATCGCTCGTGCGTACGTATGGCCTACCGTCTCCACGATGTGATGCGACTCGTTCTACATGATATTCATTGAATAATTATTATATAAATGAATTAAATGAATAAAAATGATATATATTAAATTAATACCATTCTGTAAATGAGGTATCTATAACCTAAAAATAGGAATAAGAATTTATTCGACAAAACATGCATAAGAACATAAAGCAATGAACACCTGAATAACAAGTAGCAATGAAATATTACTAATAAAAAGATAATAATATGATCATATATGATATAATAATAATGAATATTATTCTATAATAATTCAATGACATTATTTAAATCATTATATAGGAGGTTTGGATACGTACAAAGCATATCAGACCTAAGGTAAGGGAGAATCTCGCAATCTCAATTTTTATCCGAGATTGTTTATACTTCGATAATTACTAGGGCATATTTATCATCCACATCCATGTTTCCTCAACATGTAATATTATTTATATCCTCCTAAATTTTTTTAAATCCAGTATTACTTATTGGTTAGTTTTAGTAAAAGATATGAAAGGAATATTTTGTCATTTTTCATACGAGGTATTTTTTGACATTTCTAGCCAAAGTACGAGAAGAATGTTTTTTTAACTTATACGGAATGAATGGTTTTTTATGATTTCATAGAAAATTATTTCCATGAAGCTTCCTTTAAATGTTTTCATGTTTATTTTTAATAAACTTCTTTTAGTTTAAAATTGTATGACATGTTAAGAAAGGAAAAATGTTTTTTAAGTAGAAAAGATATTTTCCTCAAGAATGTAGTTCAAGTGTTTTATCAAAATTATTTTACATCTAAGATAATATAGGGTTCTGTTTCTATCCCTATTATTACATTTATTTGATTATGTTGTGATGGAATTATTTTTATGAAGTCCTTTATCTTATATGAATTGTTTTATGATGTCGCGATGTTTAAGAATCCCATTTTTATTACATGGGTTATGCTATGATGCATGAATTATGATTTTCTGGAACACATAAGAATGGTTTCACTATAAGATGGGTGAGACCTATATCTCGCATCAATGCATTGGATAGAGATTTATATCACATGAGATAGACATGGATGGAACAACAAGTTAATCTGGTTCAGTGATGCAGGACTGGAACGATGAGTGAACTCTGTTCAGTAATGGACTTTGTCTGCTATGATAGTCTTGGAAATAAGTCTTGAATAATATGAAATTATTTTCTATGATTATGTGTGTATTCCACAAAGTATCATGTTTTAGGTTATGATTATTTGGGATTAATTTTCACTACTCTGATTTATCCCATGTCATGATATTATGATCTCATTTGCATGTTATGATTTTCAAAATGTTATGTTCTTACGAATATGATATGATTGATATTTACTTTGTTTACCCCTTACTGAGCATTTGAGCTCACCCTTTTGTATATTTTATTTTCCCCAGGTCTGTATTAATGGTATTAAGTAGAATATTCCAAAAGGGACTCTAGATATGATGAAATAAATGGGAGACAACGTAGATGATTTATGAACCAGTTGTTTATGTTTCCCAGTTTCTAAAGACACTATACCTATACAGTCCTTTCATGGTTTTGTTATATGTTGTAATAAGTATGCTTCAATTATTAATTAATAACAATGTATGTAGAGTATGGGTCATTATAGTTGGTATTAGAGGAAAGGTAGAGTCAACCTTTGGAAACTAGGATGTAAAAACCGTAGTAAGAACCGTAAGGATATGTCTAAGCATAGAAGACAATATTAGTGTTTTAGAAATGGCCATGAATAACCTAAGATAAGACCTTAAGTGTAAAATTTTATTCTTGATTATGTGGTTTTCCTATTATGATTAGTGTTTCTCACACTATGCTTGTTGGTTTTAGTCAATGGATGGAACCCAAAGGAACCGTGTTAATGATGAATGCGACGTGAAATACAATGATTGTCCCCCTAAGAAACCAAACGTTATGGGAGATGGAATGAAAAATCTTATAGCCATGCTCACACAACTTTCTCAAGCTATGAACCATACATGATGTCCAAACAAGCAAAGGAAGGAGAAACATTCTGTTGAATCCTTCATTAGGCAGTGTCCACCTTCATTTACTGGGTCTTCTGATCCATTAGTGGATGAACAATGGATTAGTACCACTGAAAAGATATTTTCAGTTCTACAATGTTTTTAACATGACAAATTCATCTTAGCAGTGTATCGTTTGGAAGGTGATGCTGATAAATGGTTGAATCTTATCAAGAATACGAGGCAAAGAGATGAAATTGAGTCCATGGAATGGGAAGAGTTCAAGAACTTATTTTTAACAAGTACTTCCCTCATATTCTTCAAACAAAGATGGAGAAGGAGTTTCTTGAACTGAAGCAAAAGGATGATTAATGTGTTGTTAACTACAATGAAAATTTTAAAAGACTTGTAAGGTACGCTTCTGGAATTATTATCCAACCTGAGAGTAAGATCGATCGATTCTTTAGTGGCATAAAACCAAGTCTTAGAAGGGCATTATCCATAAGGGAATTCAATAATTACGAGGAAATTGTTTGATGTGCTCTCAATGTTGAGATGGCGATTGGAGTACCCCATCAATCATATGGGTTTGATAAGAAGAGGAAAATGGAATTCAAAGGAAAATCTAAAGACCACACTGAAAAGAAGATGAGTTTTCCTTTATGCTCAAATTGTGGAAATAAACATGGAGGGAATTGTCTTAAAGGGACAAGAAAATGTTTTAAGTGTGGAAAAGAAGGGAATCTGGCAATTGAATGTCAAAATAATGGGAAGAATATGTCTAATGATGTGAATAAAAAAGAGATACACAGAATGCACCTCCAAAACATCAATGTTTCAAGTGCAAGGAGATGGGGCATTATTCCAATCAATTCCCTAATCCAAGGGTTGTTTATGATGATCGACATCAAGAAACTCTTAAGGACAAATACAAAGGAAAGTCACATGCAATTACTATCAGCGATGTGGAGTACGATAATGAAGTTATGAAAGGTACACTTACCATCAACTCTAAAGTAGAAATTTTTTTACTTGATTCTGGATCCAACCAATCTTTTATTTCTGAAGAATTTTGTAAGGGTATCATCGTACTATCTCAAAAATTAGATATTGACTTAGATGTGACAACTCCTAATGGCACAATAGTCACATCAAAAGTTTACAATTCTTCTCTGACTGAAGTTTGTGGGAAAGTGCTTCCTGCAAATCTTGATATCCTTCTTATAGTGGAATTTGATGTGATTCTTGGCATGGATTGGATTTCTTTATATGGACCTCATATAAATTTCCAAAGAAGTGAAATCACATTTAATATTCCCGATCAATCTACTATCATTTATCGATGCATGGATGAATATAACCTTCCAGGGGAAATTCCTTCAATATTATGGGTCTTGATTCCAATAAATGAAGGTTATTTATCTCAAATGTTTGGATAGAAACTCACAATTAAGAATATGCCCATTGTATGGGAGTTTGATGATGTCTTTTCGGAGGAATTGCCAGGTCTTCTACCAAATTGTGAAGTTGAGTTTTAAATAGAACTCATACCCGGTGCTATGCCCATTTCAACGACACCTTATAGAATGGCCCCAATTGAGTTTCATGAATTGAAGAATCAACTCCAAGAGAATCTTGATAAAGGATTAATGCGCCCTAGTGCATCACCTTGGTGAGAACCTATTCTGTTTTTTAAGAAGAAAGATGGATCAATGAGAATCTGCATTGATTATCGAGAACTTAACAAGATCACTATCAAGAACAAATATCTTCTCCTGTGAAATGATGACTTATTTGAACAACTACATGGAGCTCAATACTTTTCTAGGATTGATATTCATTCAGGGTATCATCAATTAAGTGTCAGAAAAGAGGATATACCAAAGACGACTTTTCATACAAGTTATGGACACTATGAATTTATAGTGATTCCATTTGGTCTTACTAATGACCCTGCTATCTTCATGGATCTAATGAATAGATTCTTTATAGACTATATTACTCAGTTTGTGGTAGTCTTTATAGATGATATTCTTATCTATTCAAAGAGTAAGGAAGAACATGAAGATCACTTGAGAATTGTATTAAAGACCCTAAGAAAAAAGAAGCTTTATGCTAAATTTACCAAGTGTGAATTTTGGCTTCAAAAAGTTTCATTATTGGGTCACATAAACTCAAAAGAGGGGATATATGTAGATCCAACAAAGATAGAGGTTATTGAAAGATGGTCAAGACCAACAATAGTAACTGAGATCCAAATTTTTCTTGGTTTGGATGGATATTATTGATGTTTTGTGAATTATTTTTCTTGATTATCTAATCCACTCACCAGGTTGACTCGAAAAGGAGTTAAGTTCGTGTGGATGGAGGAGTGTGAAGAGAATTTCAAGGAGCTGAAAAGAAGGTTATCCAGCGCACCTGTGCACACACTGCCTTATAATGGAGAAAGGTTTGTGATCTACAGTGATGCATCCAATAAGGGATTGGGGTGTGTTCTCATGCAAAATGATATGGTGATAGCTTATGCCTCATGATAGTTGAAAATCCATGAGCAAAATTACCCAAATCATGATTTGGAGTTAGCTGCGGTAATATTTGTATTAAATATTTGGAGGCATTATGTTTATGGTGAAAGGTGTGATATTTATACTGATCATAAAAGTTTAAAGTATATTTTCACACAAAATGAGTTGAATATGCGCCAAAAAAGATGGTTGGAGCTGATCAAGGATTACGACTTCTCAATTCATTATCACCCTGGGAAAGCAAACAAGGTGGAAGATGCATTAAGTCGACAAGAACATGCTAGCTTATCCATGATGAGGATCACAAAATATCCAATATTTATTGATTTTCAAAGGATAGACCTTGGAATTATAATGGAAGGGGAAAAATCTTATCTTTCTCAAATGAATGTTCAACCATTTATGCATGTGAAGATTAAAAAGAAAAAAAAAATATGTAGAGTTACTAAAGAAGGTGACAAATGTTCCTGAATTCAACCTTGATTGTGATGGGATAATAAGGTTTAGGAATCAGGTTTGTGTTCCTCCCATCCCAGAATTAAAGGAGCTGCGGGATGATGATCATAGTTCTTCATTCTCTATTCATCCTAGAAGCACAAAGATTTATAGGGACCTGAAAGAGTACTTCTGGTGGGATGGAATGAAAAGAGATTTTTCTGAATATGTCTCTCGATGCTTGCTTTGTCAGCAAGTTAAAGCTGAGAGACAGAAGTCTAAAGGGATGTTAAAACCATTACCCATACCAGAATGGAAATGGGAAAACATCACTATGGACTTTGTCACTGGACTTCCTAAAACATCCAAAGGAAATAATGTTATCTGGGTCATATTTGATCGTCTTATGAAGTCAGCACACTTCATTACTATTAGATAATATTTCTCTCTGGATCAGCTTTCTAGGATATATGTAAAAGAAGTGGTAAGATTACATTGAGTACCACTTTCCATTATATCTGATTGGGATCCGAGGTTTACCTCAAAGTTCTGGCGAAGTCTTTAGCATACTCTAGATACAGAGTTGAGTTTCATCACTGCTGATCATCCTCAGATAGACGGTCAGTCTGAGAGAACAATTAAACTCTAGAAGACTTGTTGAGAGCTTGCTCTATGGATTTCAAAGGTGGTTGGGATCAAGACCTACCTTTGGTGGAATTTTCTTATAATAATAGCTTTCACACCAGTATTCAAATGGATCCTTATGAATCTCTCTATGGAAAGAAACATCAAACTCCAACTTGCTGGGATGAACTTGGGGAAAGAAATCTATTAGGACCTGATCTTGTTGATGAGATGGAAGAAAAGGTCTGATCTATTCAACAACACATAAGAGCAGCTCACAGTCGACAAAAAAGTTATGTTGATAATCGAAAAAAAGACCTAGAGTTTGAAGTGGGTGATAATGTGTTCTTAGAAATATCTCCTTGAAAGAGAGTAATGAGATTTAGAAAGAAGGGAAAGTTGATACCTAGGTATATCGGTACTTTTGAAATACTGGATCGTGTTGGGAAGGTAGCTTACTGATTGACGCTTCCACCGAATCTCTCTCAAGTTCACGATGTGTTCTATGTATCTCTCCTAAGAAAGTACATACCTGATCCTTCACATGTACTAAGCTCAGAAATTGTACTGCTGGAGCAAGATCTTTCTTATGAAGAACAACCGATAGAGATTCTGGATGATAGCGAAAATTTTCTACGGAACAAGACCACTTTCTTGGTGAAATTTTTATAGAGGAACCACCAATTATAAGAAGCTACATGGGATCGTTATGATATGATGAGGGAGAGGTATCCTCATCTATTTGTTACGAAGTGACGAATTTTGAGGGCAAAATTCATTTTAAGGGGGGTAGAATGTAACACCCTGATATTTTATGAGAAGTATATTTTTTTATGTCTTGTGTTATACGCAAAATCAAAAGAATCTTTCACTGCACACAACATTAGCTTGGCTTGCGTTATATGCAATCACAACCTTCCTCGATAGCGTATGTAATACGCAATACCAGGTTTCACTAAACAATGATATATTGTTATAATATTATTATAGAGTAGTCGTTATGAATAGTATTAACAAAATTTTTAATTTTATAACATTATTATTAATCTTAAATATTTTCTAGAACATGGTATGAGAACAAAATAAATTTTTTGGGCAAAATAAGTCTTTTTCAAAAAATGCAGTTTTGCCGTCTTTTGATGGCGCACCAACATTAAATCTGGTTTTGACAATTTTATAAGTTCAATTTGACAAAATAAAATTCTTATTTGGAATCGGGATATAAAAATTTACTTTGGATAACTTTTTAATATTATTCTGATAACTTTCATATTTTAATGAATAGTAAAAACACGCTATATTTTAATTAAAAATAACCTTTTTCATCGCAATAATTTATATGGTTAAATTATAATATTGAATGGTTTTAAAGTATAAATAGAATATATTTTTACCATTTAATATAATTTATGTCATTACCATTAATTTAACCTTGAATTCATAGGTAAAAACATTTCAATTTTTGGCAATGTTTTAACTTTTAAAACTCATTTTCTTAACAACGAGATTAATTTTAAATTAATTACTGCAAATTATGAATTTTTAATTTTAAAAAATGGATTCCATATTTTAATTTAGTGGGTCCAAATTATGTTAATAGGTTACTTTTATTTTTTTTTGAAATTATGAATAGTAATTACGGTAATTTTTATTTACTGCAGTTAAAGGTAAATCGGGTAATTAAGGCTAAATATAAGATTATAAAATTACCCTAACACCTGCGAAAATTCTATTGGATGACTAAAAGTCTACCCTTATCACCTAAGGGTTGGAATAAATTCATTTCATGGACTTTTTACCATTAAAATAATTTAATTATTATTAAAACAAAGAAAGTGACAACATGTCACTCTATTAAATCTTATAAGTATAATAATTTTAACTTAGAGATAAAATTCATGAAACTTAGAACATGAATAGTCTCCAGAAAGATAATAAAATTATCTACATCATATGAATTTATTTTTAATTTTTAGGTATTAAATAATTATCATTAATTATGACACAATAGTGATGTTGAAATTATTTTATTGATTCAATTATCAAATAAATGAATTTAAAAGTATTAAAATAAATATTATACGAACTATTTAATGTGCTCCAATAATTTAATAAAAAAATATGAAATGTTATGGATCTATTTAATCTTTTATTTTGAACATATCATCTGTGTATATTTTATTTAAATTCAAATAAATGAATAGTGTCAAAATTGACACTATTGTTATTTTATAAAAATTACATATTATAAAATCATTTAAAATTTACAAAAATATTTAAAAATTATAAATTAAAATTTATATGATCGAAAATGTAATTACTTATAAAATTATGTACAATTCACAATATATAAGTAATTATTTATAATGATATAAAATTTAGATTATTATTACCACACATAAAATTAAATAGATTATATAAGGATAAATCATGTTGATAATGTTTAAAATAAATTCCCAACTTGTCTAAATTTTATTGGTTGATGATATTACAACCCTATCTCATCTAAGACTCGGATTTGAGTCATTGTTTGGAAGTTTTTAAGTGGGGTCAGAAATTATTATAAATTAATATTTCTTATAATTCCAAAGGTGCCCCTCTCCTCCCATATAAAAGGGCACCTCCTCCCTCTCCTCCTCACACCACTTTGGGCCTTCAATATCAGCCAAACCCTGAAAATTTCTCTTCTAAAATTCCCTAGAAACATAATATAGGTCTTTTTCTTCTTTAAAGACCAATTTTAGTGCCCTAAGAGGAGGTTAAGAAGAGGCGCGTCAAAGATGAGGTAATATCCTTTACTGATTATTTCCATTTTATTTCTTCTTCTACTTCTTCTTATTTAGTTGTTTAATTATGAAGTAATAACATCAGTATCACTCATATAATGATATGTTATTATCAATATGAAACAATCCGATTTCATCTTCTATCCATCCTATGAAAAACAAAATCACCGAGCGTGCGTACGTACAAAATACCATCTCCACGTCGTGGTGTAATCTGTTTTCCACCACCACCTTACTTGGATGGGTATAATTGTGTAAATAATAACTATATATGATTATTGTAAAATGATATTGATTCTTAAATAGTATACATACACTTCAATACAATTCCACGATCATGGGAATGATATCATCGCTCGTGCGTACATAAGGCCTACCGTCTCCATAATGTGATGCGACTCGTTCTATATGATCTTCATTGAATAATGATTATATAAATGAATTGACTGAATAAATATGATATATATTACATTAATACAATTCTGTAAATAAGTTATTTATAACCTAAAAAAGAGGAATAAGAATTTATTCGACAAAACATACATTAAAACATAAAGCAATGAACACCCAAATAACAAGTAGAAATGAAATATTACTAATAAAAAGATAAGAATATGATCATATATGATATAATAACAATGAATATTATTCTGTAATAAGTCAATGACATTATTGAAATCATTATACAGGAGATTCAGATACATACAAAGCATATCGGACCTAAGGTAAGGGAGAATCTCGCAATCTCAATTTTTATCTGAGATTGTTTATACTTCGGTAATTACTGGGGAATATTTATCATCCACATCCATGTTTCCTCAACATTTAATATTATTTATATCCTCCTAAAATTGTTTAAATCCAATATTACTCATTGGTGAGTTTTAGTAAAAGATATGAAAGGATTCTTTTGTCATTTTTCGTACGAGGTACTTTTTGACTTTTCCGACCAAAGTACGAGAAGAATGTTTTTTTAAATTATATGGCTTGAATGGATTTTTATGATTTCATAGAAAATTATTTCCACGAAGCTTCTTTTACAAGTTTTAAAGTTTATTTTAATCAACTTCTTTTAGTTTAAAATTGCATTACATGTTAAGAAAGGAAAAATGTTTTTGAAGTAGAAAAGATATCTTCCTCAAGAATGGAGTTAAAGTGTTTTATAAAAATTATTTTCCATCTAAGATAATATAGGGTTCTGTTTCTATCCCTATTATTACATTGATTTGATTATGTTGTGATGGAATTATTTTTATGAAGTCCTTTATCTTATAGGAATTGTTTTATGATGTCACGATGTTTAAGAATCCCATTTTTATTACATTGGTTATGCTATGATGTATGAATTATGATTTTGTGGCACACATAATAATGGTTTCATTATGAGATGGGTGGGACCTATATCTCCCTCCAATGAATTGGGTAAAGATTTCTATCTCATGAGTTAGACATGGTTTGAACAAAAAGTTAATCTGGTTCAGTGATATAGGACTGGAACGAGGAGTGAACTCGGTTCAGTAATAGACTTTTTCCGCTGTGATAGTCTTGAAATGAGTCTTGACTAATATGAAATGATTTTCTATGATTATGTGTTTATGACCCAAAGTATAATGTTTTGAGTTATGATTATTTGGGATTACTTTTCAGTACTATGATTTATCCCATGTCATGATATTAGGATATCTTTTGCAGGTTAATATTTTTAAAATGTTATGTTTTTACGGATATGATATGATTGATATTTCCGTTTTTACCCCTTACTAAGCATTTGAACTCACCCTTTTGTATGTTTTCTTTTCCCTAGGTCTGGATGAAGGGTATTAAGTATAATATTCCAAAAGGGACTCTAGTTATGATGAAATAAATTGGAGACAACGTGGATGATTTTTGAACCAGTTTTTTATGTTTCCCAGTTTCTAAAGACACTATACCTATACGGTCCTTTCATGGTTTTGTTATATGTTGTAATAAGTAAGCTTCAATTATGAAGTAATAACAATGTATGTAGAGTATGGGTCATTATAATCCATATGCACAAAGATAGAAAAGTTGGGATCTAGCTAACGCCCAACATCCTATGGGCATTCATCCACATAAAATGTTGGAGGATTCTACTTCTAGTACTCATGGTCTAGATCAACCATCATAGGTGCATGTCATGGATCACTGTACATGGATTTCCTCAGGCATAATAATTTATCATGAAGTTGGGAATTATTTCCCAATTCAGGTGTAGTAGGGAGTGACTCTTGTGGAACTCTTATAGGTAACACTAGTAGACCCTGACCCACCACGTATGGAGCATGGTCATCACCACAATCCTGGTGCATGACATGAGGATGTCAGGGTAGCATTGGTCTAAAATTTTCTAATTGCACACCTCATAACAAAATTTACGAGGAAGATATAATAACTAATGAATGTTTAATGTATTAAGGGATCACTACACTATTTATACCACCCCAACTACCAACATAGAAGGATAGGTATCGATAAGAGCATAGTTATATACTTCAAAGGTTTCAATAGATAAAGGACTTATAGTACCATGCCTCATCATTCATTGGAAACTAATTCATTTAATTTAATATTTAATTACCATGTTCACTACTATAAATTTTAAATGACTGAATTTTAGGGAGAAAGATATGCAACCATTTCACTTTTATGTTTTTATTTTCTTATAACAGGTATCAAAGATCCATTAAAATGGACTATCATTTTCATTGAATCAAGGACCATACTACTTATCAATGAAAATGAAACCCCTTTTAATTACTAATTAAAGGATTTATTCAATTAATTACTTATTTGAACCCACAAGGGGAATTAGCACCTTAATAATTAAAACTAGAAATCACTCAACAACATCCCAAAAGTAGCACAAGAAAATATAAAAGCAATAATCACTCAACAATTACATACATATCAAGCAATGAAATGTAGTGAAATTCAACTATATAAATGGATCTATAAATGACATGTGAACTATAGGTACCTATGTGATTAATGTAACAATGATCCATGCATTTATATCATCAGTAATTGCATAAAATAAGTTCTCAATCAGAATAATTTTCAAAAAACCATATATCATGTGAGTCACCCAACTGTGCAATAATATCAATATCAATTTTAAAAAGTATTACAACAATTAGAATTTCGGAAACTCAACCTTTACCATAAACATCGGTTCTGTCATCAAATAATAGTTTATGACCATGTTCCAAGAATTTATAATTTCCAATATATTTTATCTATATTTAAAAGAAATAATAAAAATGATTTGATACCACATTGTGACATACAGAACCCATATACCACTTATGAGGTGCCTTGAGCCTGTTGGGCCACATTTCCTCACTCGCATCTCCCCAAATTCCATAGGCTACCAACTAGTATTATGGTCTTAGGGTGTGTCCACTAATAGAATATTCCCCCCTTACTAGACTGAAACATAGTGGATAAAATATATGATACAACAAGAGATAAATTGTAAAAGAAATATAAATAATTATAATTCATATCAGAAGAATAAAAATCAATAATAAATTAAATAACATGAATAAACGAGAATAACTGATGATGATACATGTCATGTCACTAGAAATCTGTAAAACATGGATACAATGTAGCAGGAATACATGAAAATCCAAATTTATAAAAATGAAATACATAAACTATCCCTATAATCTCATGCTACAACTTTTTCATCTCCTACAAGCTCTATCCAAGCACAACAATCAATCAGGTGTTTGAAGCATTAATCTCCCTATCATCAAAACTTACATACATTCAATCTACCCCAAGGAACAAATTAATCCCTAAGAGGGTGTGAGATAATTATCAGTGGTCACCACGAACGGTGTATAAAACATCGATACCATGCAATATAAATGTAATAGTATACATGAATGAATATAATTAGTAAATTTGTATAATTTTACTGATTACCGAAGTACCTAATTCATCCCTCAACTTCTGTCTGAACGTGTAACTAGTTCATCAATTAATTATGTTAAAGTTTATATAAATAGGTCATGAAAGGAATAACCATAACTAAAATCACCTCATGGATGTGTAAATTGTTATGGTTCTAAGATGTAATAAAGAAATAATAATTTATAAATAATGTGATGTGGTTCCACTATAATTAACATGGAAACTAAGACCTCCAGGGCTGCTAACTATGTAGAAAAAGAGTCTAGATTGTGGGTAAGAGTGTAATGCATGGATAATCATCCATGTAAATCCAATAATAATGTTTCTAACATTGTAGGATGAATACAACCAATGTAAAATAGGTGATAAGTAGTGGTAGGGTCTGAGGATTTAACCAAGGAACCTCATGTAACACTGGATCCATGGATTGTATCTAAGGAATCTAGTATTAATAATTAATGGATTCTGTGATGTCATATTGGGAATCCAGAGTAAGACAAGGATCATGTTTTCTGGAAGTTATCTCCCAAGGCAATCGACATCCTTAAATCTGAATTATTTCCTCGAGTACCCAAGTCATTTCCTCTAGATTACAAGAGATACAACAATTATATCCTTCTTATAGAGATTCCATGGTCCTTTTATATAATTATTAACCATAAAATAATTACTTATAACTAACTTGGTCCTACAATAACTAGTCTATTAACAATTTCATAAGATTCATGCCTTAAAATTCATTAGTTTGGCAAGGACATATGGAATATAACCATTTAATTATAACCATGTAATCCAAGATCAACTTAAAATGTTCACCTCAATTCATTCTTTAAATATGGAATGGTTTACTACCAATGTGAAACTACACATTTAATTAAAATTAAGAAGGCTGAGTCATATACTTATGTATTCCTTCCATAATATCATTTGAATCAATTACATACATTTAATTACATACCTTAGGCTTTTCAAGTGGAATCAACATGGAACAATATATTCAAAATTTTATTATTCAGTAATTAATTAATATAAGGTGCATTTATATTAGTTTTTTTAAGGTTAAGAACACATGAACGACTGATCGAAAGTGTCAAAACATTAAAAACCCAATTTTGGAATATCACCCAACGTGAGGTGTTGGGAGTTGTGGATGAACCACCAATAACCAATAAAATTTATAGAAATAT
This sequence comes from Viscum album, assembly GCA_963277665.1. Classification (NCBI taxonomy): domain Eukaryota; kingdom Viridiplantae; phylum Streptophyta; class Magnoliopsida; order Santalales; family Viscaceae; genus Viscum; species Viscum album. The sequence continues at coordinate 1,217,303,305 of OY728131.1, read as the reverse complement.
AATAACCATATTGTTCTAATGACTATAAAAAAAGAATATAAATTCAATAAATGTGGCCGATGAAATTTGTGGGCCCCACAAATCAATTCCAAAATCGACGAACTTGAGGGATGATTTATAGACCACCCACATAATACGCACTGGACTCTCCACCTCCAACATCAGCCTATGATTTGACTTGGATGAGGGTAGATATAAAAAAAAAAATAAGGACTCAAACCATGAAAACAAAGTTGAGAGAAAGAGAAACTAAAAATGGATTGGGAAGTTTCGAGTACTTACCATCGCACATTCAACATGACAAAAAATGTTTGTTTGGATCCCATATGAAAGAGATTTATAAATACATAGTTTATGCGTTAATGGAGATCTAATTGGGGATAAATGGAGGTTCATCTTTCTAGAAATTTAATTGGGAAACAAGGTTTATGTTAATTTGATCATGAAGGGTCTAATGAAAAAACACCAAAAAATTTGATGATGCATTGTTTGCCCACACAATTTGCAAAACAGTGGTCCAACCATGCACGAGTACATAGATAAGAGGGGGAAATCATGTAGTTTGGCTACATAGTTTGATAAACCATTAACCAAACTTATAATATGGATACACACAAAAATGCGGACCATATACATGATTTAGAATAATAGTGTTCTTTACCCACATGGATTACATTAATAGTGTGACAAGACAAATTCTCCCAAATATCTAAGCTCCAGTATACAAACATGGACAAAATACCTCTGATATCTATTTGAGATCATTAGGCATTAGAAAAAGGCCAATTGTAATGAGTTAGACTAAAATTGAATGGTTCCATAGGTGAGTCAAAATCATGTTCTTACCACTTTTATAGAAAAAAAATAGAAAATTAATATTATGTTCAATTATATATTATAGATAAAATAAGAATAATGTGAATGTAAAAATATATTTTTTCCAGAATACCATTTTTTTCTTATAGGAGGGTTGGTCTATAATTATACACATAATTGAAAATTAATCACTATAAAATTTATAAAATTTATTTATTAAAATTAAATTCCTTTATTAATAATAATATAAATTTATCTTCATTTAATGTTTTCTTTCTTTAAATGTTTCATTTTTTATTAGTAGTCAAAAATAATGAATTTTAATATAATACAACCTTTCAGTTTAAATTATTAATAAAATTAAATTATATATTAAATTTTTTTAATGTAAAATTAGTTTAATTATATATCTATTAATCCCATTTATGTATTTGGAATCAATTTTATATTTTATTTACATTAATAACATCATAAACATTTTAGCATTTACAATACAATGATTCACCTTCTCATTGCATCTGTGAGATTAATTTTATATCATTATTTTTCAATTATGTGGATGTAATATTGAAAAATGGATTCCATATTTTTAATGAGTATAATTTATATTATATATTAAGGTAAACATGTTTTTTTTACCAAAAAGAATAGTGAAACCCAAAAAAAATATTTTTTCTTTTTAACGTAATAATATATTTAACGTAATAATATTTTAAAATGTTAAGATATAAAATGACATATAAAATTATCTAAACTAATTTTTAAGTATATATTTAAACTATATATTGTCTATGTACTGATAATAATATGTTTCATACCCCAGGGTCATTTGAATAATGTTATACTTATTTTTCCTTCAAAACATTACATGTGTTCCAGTCACCTGTGTTATAAAAGGCAACCTACAATTCACTCTATCGAACAAATTTAATTTTTTTCCAATGACTATGAAAATAAAATCCCATCCTTACTCCCCTACTAATATAAGTCTATTGTTGTTTGAAATAAATCATAGTAATGATTTGGTTAAATAATATGGAGGACACGCTAAATAATAGGCAATGTTTTACAGATAGTGTAATAACATTATATCATCCTCCACCTCTTTAGGTTCTTATTAAAAAACATAGATATAAAAAAACATAGTATCATACATATAATGATTTGTTTTTGTTATAATGGAATGAACTAAAACCATCTCCACCTCCATCAAATGGGTTATGAAATTATCGTTTGTCTGTACGGCCTATTATCATCTCACAAACCGATGTCATTCATTTTTCCATTACAACCTCCCACTGTTGGGTATAATGATATATATATATATAATATATATATATAATATTTATAACATTATAATACCCCTTCAATCCTTATTTCATATATATTCCTTTATAAAATTTATTTCCATAAGGGTTACGACAACGTCACATGTACGTGTGGTGGACTACCGCCTCATGGAGCGATGTGATTCATTTTTCTGTAATGCTTTATAAAGAAAGTTATAAAGATAATGTAAATGAATAAATTTGATATTGATTTAATAATTATTTTATTAATGAATTATTTTTTATTCATAAAATATAATATATATAATTTTTTATTTCCTTTTAACTTACTAAAATATTATATCATCATTCATGTACGAGTAGACTACAACTTTCAAAAAGTAATGAGACTATCTTTTCATCAACACACTGAATGGAAGATATTTATAATTATAGTAAAACTAATTATATGCTTTATATTATATTATCATCAGTCAATAAATAAGAAATATTATGTAACTTCTTTTCTTGATGATAATTGAAAATAGAAACATTACTTCTTTATATGTACAAATTACTATCTCGAGGAACGTGAAATTCTTAATTTTCAAAAAAAATTATTATTATTCATGATGGTAATATATTTGTAGATAAGATAAATTTATTTAATGATAACTGTACTTGATGTGATTTAACCCTTCAATATTCACAAGAACTATACCTTTCAGGACAAAACACACATGAAGAAACACGAAAATTAATACCTGAAACAATGAAAATATTGAATGATTTTTAAAATAAAGTTCATTAGATGATACAAATATAACATATATCAGTATTTATATTATATAATATAGTTTAATAATAATTTTAAACCAACTATACAAGGATTTTAATTCATAATTAACAAAATGAATGTTTGAGGAAAGGGATACATCAACATTTCCATTTATTAAGGCATATTATAATTTTATGAACCTAATATCTTTCATATGGTATACATAAAAAATTAACATTTAATATAATTATTACATAATATTTATATTATTTGATGAATAAATTTTAATTATTTCATTCAATATAATTTTATTTACAATTTTCCAAGTGGTAAATAATTTCATATATCTATTTAAATTCATTGGATTATAATACTTCTTCATTGTCTTCGATATTATAATATTATATCTGAAATTAATTTGAATTTTTTTTATGACGAATTTAAAAAAAATTATGTGGATTTATAATAGATACACATAATATATTTATTTATTAATTATAGCTTCAAAATTTTGATCACGGTAAGGGTTTATTTTAAAATAACATCCTTATCGAGATTGTTTGTTCTTGAATTTTTGTTAAATGCTATTTTGACTATATCATAATAAAACAATTCAATATTTTTCTCATATAGTTATTCAATAAATTTAAATAAATATTAAAATTTCCACCCTTTATTAGTTAAAATAAATATACAATGTTTTTAATAAAATCCATCTTCATTTCACTCATTGGTAAGAAATATGTTTTATTTTAAAATCACATTTTTAATAAAATTTTCAATTATTATTTTTACATTGTATAAATTAATTATTCAATTAATTTTTACCCATTTTTACTTGTAACAAAACGTTCTAAAAGGAATAATCATTTCATTTCCAAAATAATGTATGTTTACAATAATTTTGAAATTAATCTTTGTTTTAATATGTATAACATAAACTGAATTTACAACCTTCAGGACTACCCATGTTTTTTAAATCATATGTTATATGATCCAAAAATTATTTTCAAGTAATGTTATTTTTAATATTATATCTTGAATTTTATTTTTAAAATGTCATTTTCAAAATGAAATGGATATTTTTCTCATAAATTATTTTAAATATATTTTTAGGGAATTTCATTTCATCACTAATAAAATCCAATTAATCCTACTCCATTGGTTATATTTTGTATTGATACCATAATTATTATTACTCAATATGGATTTCAGACATTTATGTTATGTTGTGTTTTTAAATTCACTCCCATGATACCTTTTTATAGTCATTATACATTCCCTTAAAACAATCCCTTTCGTGTAATAATTGGAAATTAAATTACCTATAAATATCCCAATTATTGAACATTGATTTTATTATATCTTAAATTGTATTTCATTTCTACATATTTTGTTTTGTGTTCAAATTTATTTTTTTATCTCGGGAAATATTTATAAATTTGTATTCCTTATTCAATATAGAAATTTGATGATAAGGCATATTGATCATGAATTAAATCAATTATTTGATACATAAGGAATTCGTTGGACATGAAAATATGGGTGGGGACCAACAATAAATACACCCTAAATGAATCAAAAATCTCATGAGGTGAATAATTAAGATATAATTAAATAATTTGGTTAGATCAAATGATTATTTAGGAATTAGTATTAAAATTTCACGTGAATGGTACTAATAGTAGACATATAATGAGTCTGAGACATGAAATCTAGTTATTGCAGGTTTCCTTCATTCTTAATTTAAATATATTATTATCCATGGTATTTTCATCTTGATGTTATCTACAGATTCATTTCATTAGCAGTTATTGATTAGAGTTAATGTTTGTTAGTTATTTAACAGTCCATATTGAATATTAATTTCTAGTTATGATTGTGATGTTATCGATTAAATAGAATGTTTTTAGTTATTTAACATTTCATATTGATTATTCTCAATGTGATTCTCACATTGATATTTTCTAAAGATGCACACCTTCCCAATTTATTAACTAAATGGAATGTTTGTTCATTTATTTACCATACCATATTAATTATTCTTATTGATTCGTGGTTTATTCTGTTGTAATTTTCCCTTAATGAGAATTTTATCCCACCTTTTTTATATTCCCAATATTCCCTAATGTGCACTATAAATGAATTGAAATGAAATTATATAGGAAATAATATTATTCGTTGAGGAAACCGATCTATTTTATTTTTTTCAAATGTAATTAATTAATCAATCTTATATGAATTTTACCAATTATACTCATCTACTCATTCCAAATGGAATTGATTACATATATATTGTGATAATGAAATAAATCAAACACCACCTCCAGGATACTAGGGTATGGGTCACTATATTATCTGTTATGGCCGAACTATTATAAATAAAACTCTCCCTATAATTTATTTAAATGTATTACTGTGTAATATTTTTATCTAAAACACATTCAATTATTTTTTATTATATCCGATTAGATTTATAATATAGTTAATTATCTTTAATATTGACGATATTTCCACTGAATAGTGATCACAAGATTTGAAAAAATATATACTTTTAAAAAATCCAATTGACACAAAGTAAGTGATCACCTAAACTAGTAGGATGGACCCTTTAAAGCCTCTTCATCGGATCCTTCAAGGGAGATAGAATCACTGGGATTTACCCTAAACTGATTATATGCTGATATCCAACATCTTTAGAATTATTTAAACCATTCAAGAAAGAAGTTAAAGCTCATCAATATCATGGTCGAAACCATGTTCTCCTGTAACACCCCAAGCTTCCATGATACTCTTCTCTTTCAATAATACTATAGCTTGCATTGTACACAAGTTCGAGATTCTAACACACCGCGACCAATAAAAGTAGCTGTTATGAATAGTAATAACTACTTTTTGAAATTATATTAATTTTATAATTCAAAATGGACTTCATTTTTGTATTCATAATATCAAAATTATCCTAAGTTTAATTTTTTGTAATTTTATGAGAACTTCCAATTTTCTATGAATAGTAAAAAATACTTAAGAAAAAAAAATTTAATAAAAATAATTTATAGTGATAAATTATACTATTGAGTGGTTTTAAAGTATAATTAGAATATATATTTACCATTTTATCCAATGGTGGTCATTAGAATTAATTTCACTTTGAAATTGGACATAAACAATTGTCAATCTTTTGATTGATATTGTTTCTTAAAAACACGCTATTTGTTTTAAATGTGGGAATTAATTATAAAATTAATTAATGCAACTTATATGTTTGGAATTTTTTAAAATAGACATAATTTTTGAATTCTGAATATCAATTATATCTTAGGGTGAATTTTTTGTATTTTTTGGAAAAACTTCAATTTTTGATGAATAGTGAAACCACTAAGTGGTAGTTAAAAGAACTAATTTTTTGTTTAAATGAAACTTTAACACTTCTGTGAATTGAATTTGAAAAATCAGACATACATGGTCATCATTAGTAAGTAAAATGTGGTTCAATGGGATTAAAATAATTTTTGGTGAATAGTAACTTTTAAGTTCTATTAATTGTGATTAAAGGTAATTAGTGTAATTTAAGGTAAATATAATGTTATAATAATATGAAATTACCTTTACACTTGTCCTAACATTATTGTATGAGTCATGGCAGACCAATAAAATCCATGGGTTAACTTGGGGACCTCATGGAGCCACTTGGGTAAGAAAATGACATTAATAACTTTTTATTTAAAGTAAAAAATAAAATTGTCACAAACATGTGTTGTTTTACTAAAACAATTTTTACAAGGGGTTATACGAGTTATATTTTTGACTATAAATATTAATTGTAAAGAGAAAAATATTTCCTACATCATGATATTTTTTTTATAATTTTTAGACGTTAAAAAAATTAAATTTTAATGACACTATGATGATGCAGTGATTATCTCATTAACTAACGATTTAAATAAAATGAAAAGACAATGTAAGATATAAGACTTGAAATTGTCAAAAACCTATTGGATGAGTATATTTCGAACCCTTATCACCTTATCCTAGAAATATATAATTTTGGGACCTTTGAAATCCGAAAATAACTTCATAATAATGTAACATTTCACGACATTCCAAGAGTGCCCCTCCTCTCCTCTTATAAAAGGCCCCCACCACTACCACCTTATTCATGCATTCCAAGCCATTTGGATTGGAGAAACTATGCTCAAATACTCTCTAAAATTCCCTATCTTACTCCTAGAAACCTCACTTTGGGAAGAAGTCTTTCCAAGGAAGCCTTTGGCTCAAATCAAAAAGAGTTACCCGATTTTAAGGTAATGTCTTCTCTTATGTTCTTTTGTTTTATTTTGCTTCTCCAACCCCTTAAACTCTTTTTATTCCTTTATTTTGTAACAATAACATTATCTAAAATATACTATGATGTTTTTATGAGAATTATTTTATTTAAACTTACACACACATTCGTCTAATGGTTAAAGAACATACTCTTTCTGTGGGTGGCGAATCACTGCCTCACGAAACGATGATTGTTCAATTTTCTTTTAACACCTATAATTGTGTCCATTATGATGACAATATTTTCATATATGATATATATATATATAGATATATTATTTTTATGTTTTCCTTATGCTTATGTATTTCTCATTTATGGCATACCTTTATGATTTCCATACCGGATAAACGCGATAATTTAATTTTAGGAAGTGTGTACTACCGCCCCCTATAAGTGATTTGAATAGTTAATGCCACAGGATGGAGTAAATGATATTATATATTATATTATACTGGAATTATAATACACCTTTATATCATTATGATTTCATTCCATTAAATACTAAATAGAAATGAAAGTAGTGTTCATGCGTATGCACGGCTTACCGTCTCCATGAACGGTGCATTTCATTTCTTACCTCTAAATGTTACGTAATATTATGAATGAATTTATATACTGGATAAATATGAAATATATGATATATAAATCATTAATATAATTTTTGGATATAATGGATATTTTACCACATGAACAACTTGTAATTATAAGAAGTTTATTTTTAACTCAAGTACCAATGATCGAAAAAACGACCGTTATTAATTTAAATGATTACATAATGTTCATAACAGGGTAATAAGTGATATAAAAGGAATAATGAACTTGAAAAAGGTTCTTAAGAAAGTATAAATTAACTCTAGTTTATTATTCAGGAGGTTAAAGAGTGGTTGAGTCAAGTCGGACACGAGGTAAGGGAACTTCTTAACCCAATTTCCATTCTTTGGGTAAATCTCCTACATTCAAATTATGTCATGATATTATTATGTCCTATCTTGTATTTTTACTTTATTTATGTGTAATTATAGTGAATACACATAATAGATCTATTTTTTTTAAAAAAATGATCTTTGTAAGGGACTTCGTCCCAATCTCCTTTCATTGAGGCATATTTTGTTTTATACACTACTTTCTTTTATATGGTGTATAAACCCCTTTGAATTTTACGTTTATTCAAAAGGAATCTTTTTATACGAATCATTTTACTAAAATACAAAAAGGAATGTTTTTTTTCATACGTATGTGGCGATAATGACTTCTCCACTACCGTGACCATTATTTGAGTTTCGGCTTCCTCTACAAGCCATAACTTTTTTTAAATGAAAAATAAATACAATGTTTTAATTTTCTTTTATTTTGGTATTGAAAATGGTTTTGAAAGTGTTTTTTATTATATCAATGTGTTGTATTGATATCTTGTTATTGAAATGTTGAAATGTTATATTTCCTTTATGCATGTTTTATGTGATACGATTATGTTATTTTTTATGATATGTTTAAACCTGTTCATATGAGGAATGAATTGGACTTAATAAGTTATGGGTGGAGCCCGCTATAGCTCCTCGATGCATCGGTAGGTATCATGAGACAAACTAGTGTCTTGGCCTGAGTCCTTGACAAAATCTTATTTGTAGTCTTGGCATGAGGCCTTGGCTACGTGGTTATGATAGACTGGAATTATGAATTCCATGATTATGAAAGTGGTTATTGATATTGCATGTGATTATACGACTAGAATAATATCCATGTGAATAATTAAATGGCATTATTTCATTTTATTTTTACCATATTATGCTGATGTTTAAGTTTAAAAGGATTTTGTTTTCGTTATACATTGCCTTAAATGTTTATGTTTATTTATGAAAGTTTCCGCTATATTGTTATCCTTACTGAGCATCTGAGCTCAGCCCTTCAAATGTTTTAATTTTTCCAGGATGTGATGAAGTATATTATGAATGACCTATAGGGATAGTATGAGGGGATATGAAGACAAAATGTTGTTGTATTTTTGTTTTACTTTATGATGTAATGTAAGACTTATGAATGTATCTAGTGTTTCCAAGGCTACTAAACTAATCGGTCTTTCGAGACTTGATCTTTTGTGATCATGCCAATGTTACGTAATAATGCACTGACTCTGGGTAACTGGGGTCGGGGCTTTACAGTTGGTATCAGAGGTAGTTTAGTACTAACCTTGGAAGCTAGATTTAGATAAACTCTGATTAGAGCACATAGCCCAAAGATAGGCTTTGGGGATTAGTATAGAAGAACTTCCTGTGATATTGGTATTATAGAGATTTTTTGAGTTTTCTGAGCAATACATCTCTGTCTGGATACGAACAGGTAGAGGTGGCTCTGACACAGATGTACCTAGGGGTAAAACCTAAAAACACCGCTTTGAGCTAGACTCGAATGGGAACTGGTGCACGAAAACGGGACTTGCTGCACTCTTGGTTACGACACTCCCGAGGGATATGCTTAGGATAATTCTAATTTTCTTTACAAACCATTATGAAGGGTTTATGAGTATATACTTCCTCAAAGAAAACATTTTTATGATTATAGTTCAATTTATGTTAAGTGTTTTACAAGTATGGAATTATTTATTTTGATTCATAAACTAATCTAGTTTATGCCATTGTTTAGAAATGGCGCCTAGTGTGAGGAATGGAAATCATGTCAATGCACACACTCCATGTAGGGATTGCCCACCTGCTCAAGATAATTATAGTGGAGCTAGAGATACAACTGGTGCTGATCAACTTATCACCATACTGGGAAAACTCACTTAGGTTATGAATAATAACCTTACTCGTATGGAGCACCCTAATCCGCAACATGGAGGATCAATGTTAGACCGCTTCATGAGGCAACAACCACCAAAATTTAATGGGGGTACAAATACATTAGTAGCCGAGCAATGGATAAACTCCTTAGAGAAAATATTCCACCCCGTGGGGAGTAGCGAAAGGCATAAGGTTGTCATGGCAGTTTACCACCTCACTGGAGATGCCGATCAATGGTGGTCACTGATTCAAAACACAAAGGAAGATGAAGAAGTATCAAATATGGAATGGAGGGAGTTTAAGGAAGTTTTCTTAGAAAAATACTTTCCTCATGACCATAGAGCAGATATGGAAAGACAATTTCTAAGTCTGAGACAAAAGGAGGGTGATAATGTCGCAAAGTATGAGGCTAACTTTACAAGGTCAACGAGACATGCTGCAGATTGTATACATAACCCAAGAAGTAATATTAATCGTTTCTTTGATGGGTAAAAACCATTTCTCCATCGAGCTTTAGTATCACAATCCTTATCATCGTACGAAGATATTGTCTCGTGTGATATCAAGATAGAAAAATAATTCTCTAAATCTTATGAGAATAATGTAATGTAAGAGAAGAAGAGAACGGTGGAACGTGAGATAGATAAAGCGAAAAAGGGAAAGAAGGATTTTCCATTATGCGATAATTGTGGGAAGAATCACCCCGGTACTTGCCTAAAAAGAATGTGAGTTTGTTACAAATGTGGAGAAAAAGGTCACCAGGATCGTTATTGTAAGAGAAAGAAAGAGGCTGTCAATGTTGAATGCTATAATTGTTGAGAAATGGGGCATTATGCAAATGAATTCCCAAAGCACCAAGGAAACATACCTCAGAAAAGCCCTAGGGATCAAGGCTAATATTATGCTGTTACTACAGTTGAAGTTAATAATTATTGTGTTTATGTTTTTGGACTCAAGAACTATATTCTATTTATAAGAAAAATGTGATATTTATAAGGATTGTACTATAGTACATATTGTTTTCATTAAGGTTTTAATATGATGAAGGTAATCATATTTTTAGTATGTGACAATAAGAGAAACTTTACTCTATTTGGGGGATAACCCATCACGTCGGACAAAGATGTAGGAATCGAACCCACAACCATAGTGCTACAGGCCTTTATTACCTACTACTAGCCTACATGAATTCCCTGGTTATTACAAAATAGTTTTCCTAATATAAATGGTATGTGTTAATATTTGGAATCTTGTGCGATTAGGATTAATATAATATTTTTGAGTTCTATTATCTTTTTGAGTGAAAGATGGGTTTGTGGTAAAAATTTATTAAAGAATGAACGTCTACATGAAAAGTATGTATGTTTCCTTACGTTCTTAGTAAATCTCCTAAATATATTCCTCAACTTTATGAAAGGTAACTTAAAACAAAAACATTGTCGTTTAACTTTTCCTATTGGGGAATCAATGATCGTTTAACCAATCACAAGTTTTTGATTTTCTTGTAGTTAAACATTCTCCTAATACTATTTTCTACAACTCTCCGTCAGACCTTGATGGTTTGTTTCTCCTCCATATCCATATTTTCATAGAATCCTAGTATGGGCTATCTCGGGTGACCTTTGTACTTCTCTTTCTTTCTTTTAAAGTTATATTTTTATTAACCCAATTTCCGATGTGGGTTTTACACAAAGGTATTTTCTATTTTCAACCTTTTATTTTCAAAGAAAAATTTCAAATTGCGAGGATGAAATTTATTGAAGGAGGGGATAATGTAACACCCCAAGCTTCCATGATACGCTTCTCTTTCAATAATGTAATAGCTTGCATTGTACGCAAGTTCGAGATTCTAACACACCGCGACCAATAAAAGTAGCCGTTATGAATATTAATAACTACTTTTTGAAATTATATTAATTCTATAATTCAAAATGGACTTCATTTTTGTATTCGGAATATCGGAATTATCCAAAGTTGATTTTTTTTGTAATTTTCTGAGAACTTTTAATTTTCTTGGAATAGTAAAAAATACTTAAGAACAACTTTTTTAATCAAAATAATTTATAGTGATAAATTATACTATTTAGTGGTTTAAAAGTATAATTAGAATATTTTTTTTCATTTTATCCAATTTTGGTCATCAGAATTAATTTCACTTTGAAATTGGACATAAACAATTGTCAATCTTTTGATTGATATTGTTTCTTAAAAATACGCTATTTTTTTGACAGCGGGAATTAATTATAAAATTAATTAATGCAACTTATATGTACGGAATTTTTTAAAATAGAAATTATTTTTGAATTCGGAATATCAATTATAGCTTAGGGTGATTTCTTGGTATTTTTCAGAAAAACTTCAATTTTTGATGAATAGTGAAACCACTATGTGGTAGTTAAAAGAACTATTTTTTCGTTTAAATGAAACATTACCACTTCTGTGAATTGTAGTTCAAAAATCCGACATACATGGTATTCATTACTAAGTAAAATGTGGTTCAATGGGATTAAAATAATTTTTGGTGAATAGTAACTTTTAAGTTCTATTAATCGTGATTAAAGGTAATTAGTATAATTTAAGGTAAATATAATGTTATAATAATATGAAATTTCCTTTAAACTTGTCCTAACCATATTGGATGAGTCATGGCCGACCAAGACAATCCATGGGTCAACTTGGGGACCCTATGGAGAAACTTGGGTAAGAAAATGACATTAATAACTTTTTATTTAAAGTAAAAATAAAATTGCCACAAACATGTGTTGTTTTACTAAAACAATTTTTACAAGAAGATATACAAGTTATCTTTTTGAATATAAATATTAATTAGAAAGATAAAAATATTTCCTACATCATGATATTTGTTTTATAATTTTTAGGCATTAAATAAATTAAATTTTATGACACCATAATGATGCAGCGATTACCTCATTAACTAATTATTTAAATAAAATTAAAAGATAATGTAAAATATAAGACTTAAACTTGTCAAAAACTTATTGGATGAGTATGTTTCGAACCCTTATCACCTTATCCTAGAAATATATAATTTTGGGACCTTTGAAATCCGAAAATCACTTCATAATAATGTAACATTTCATGTCTTTCCAAGAGTGCCCCTCCTCTCCTCTTATAAAAGGCCCCCACCACTACCACATTATTCACACCATCCAAGCCATTTGGCTCAGCCAAACTCTACCCAAATACTCTCTCACCTCCCCTATATTACTCCTAGAAGCCTCACATTGGGCAGAAGTCTTCCCAAGGAAGCCTTTGTCTCAAATCAAAAATAGTTACCCGATTTTAAGGTAATGTCCTCTCTTATGTTATTTTGTTTTATTTCGATTCTCCAACCCCTTAAACTCTTTTTATTCCTTCATTTTGTAACAAAACCAGTATCTTAAATATACTAGGATATTTTTATGAGAATTATTTGATTTACACTTACAAAAACCTTTGTCTAATGGTTAAAAAACATACTGTTTTTGTGGGTGGTGAATTACTGCCTCACGAAACGATGATTGTTCAATCTTCTTTTAACACCTCTCATGGTGGCCATTATGATGAAAATATTTTCATATATGATATATATATATTATTTTTATGTTTTCCTTATGCTTCTTTATTTCTAATTTATGGCAAATCATTATGATTTCCATAATGGATAAACGCGATAATTTCATTTTAGGTAGTGCGGACTACGACCCCCTCAAAGTGATTTGAATAGTTAATGACATATGTGGGATGTATAAAGGATGTTGTAAATGATATTATATATGATATTATACTGTAATTATAATACACCTTTATATAATTATGATTTCATTCCATTAAATACGAAATATAAATGAAAGTAGCATTCATGCGTACGCACGACTTACCGTCTCCATGAACAGTGCATTTCATTTCTTACCTCTAAATGTTACGTAATGTTATGAATGAATGTATATACTGGATAATTATGAAATATATGATATCTAAATCATTAATATAAATCTGGATATAATGGATATTTTACCTCAGGAACAACTTGTAATTATAAGAAGTTTATTTTTAACTCAAGTACCAAAGATCGAAAAACGACCGTTATTAACTTAAATGATTACATAATGTTAATAAAATGGTAATAAGTTATATAAAAGGAATAATGAACATGAAAAAGTTTCTTAAGAAAGTATAAATTAACTCTATTTTATTATTCAGGAGGTTAAAGAACGGTGGAGTCCAGTCGGACACGAGGTAATGGAACTTCTTAACCCAATTTCTGTTCTTTGGGTTAATCTCCTACTTTCAAATTATGTCATGATATTATTATGTAATATCTTGTATTTTTACTTTCTTTATGTGTTATTATAGTTAATACACATAATAGATCTATTTTATTTAAAAAATGATCTTTGTAAGGGACTTCGTCTCAATCTCCTTTCATTGAGGCATATTTTGTTTTATACACAACTTTCTTTTATACGGTGTATAAAACCCTTTGACTTTTACGTTTATTCAAAAGGAATATTTTTATACAAATCATTTTACTAAATTAAAAAAAGGAATTTTTTTTGTCGTACGTATGCAGTGACAACGACTTATCCACCACCGTGACCATTATTTGAGTTTCGAATTCCTCTACAAGACATAACTTTTTTTAAAATGAAAAATAAATACGAAGTTTTAATTTTCTTTTATTTTGGTATTGAAAATGGTTTTGAAAGTGTTTTTTATTATATCAATGTGTTGTATTGATTTCTTGTTATTGAAATGTGGAAATTTTATTTTTCCTTTATGCATGTTTTATGTGATACAATTATGTTATGGTTTATGATATGTTTAAACCTATTCATATGAGGAATGAATTGGACTTAATAAGTGACGGGTGGAGACCACTATAACTTCTAGATGCATCGGTAGGTCTCATGAGACAAACCAGTGTCTTGGAACGAGTCCTTGACAAAATATTATTTGTATTCTTGGCACGAGGCCTTGGCTACGTGGTTATGATAGTCTAGAATTTTGCATTCCATCATTATTAAAGTGGTTAATGATATTGCATGTGATTATTCGACTAGTAGAATATCCATTTGAATATGTATATGGAGTTATTTAATTTTATTTTTACCATATTATACTGAAGTTCATGTTTAAAAGGCTTTTGTTTTAGTTATACATTGCCGTAATTGTTTATGTTTATTTATGAAAGTTTCCGCTATATTGTTATCCTTACTGAGCATCTAAGCTCACCCCTTTCAATGTTTTAATTTTTCTAGGATGTGATCAAGTATATTATGAATGACCTGCAGGTATAATATGAGGGGATATAAAGACAAGATGTTGTTGTAGTTTTGTTTTACTTTATGATGTAATGTAAGAATTATGAATGTATCTAGTGTTTCCAAGGCTACTAAACTAATCGGTCTTTCGAGACTTGATCTTTTGCGATCATGCCAATGTTACATAATAACACACCGACTCTGGGTAACTGGGGTCGGGGCGTTACATCTCTGTACCACCCAATGAATTTATGACCATCACGCACCTTACCCATAGGACAGTTTCTGGTGTATTAAAGAAATATTAATCATGAACTCAGAAATAGGAGTTTTTATATTATTTTTTTATAATAATGAATATACTTTTATCCTATTATTTTTACGTTATAAATGAATTTTATTTTGATTCAGTAGAATATAACGAGTATGTCGGGTTATTATTCAAATTAAATTAACCTATTTATTTAGATTAATAAATTGATTTTTAAAATAAATAATATTTTAATAAAATAAAATTATGAAATAATATCTATTAAATATAAAGAAACATATAATGGTTTTAATGACAAATAAAATTTTTATAAGGGATCCAAAAATATTATAGTCAAAATACACCATATTTCTTAATACGTGTAAATTTTATATTAAAAGGGAAAATTTTAAAATTTAGTAATTTATTTATATAAAGTGAATATTATTTTTTTGAATCAAAATTTAGAAATTATTCAACATTTAATTTTTATGAATTTTGGAGATATTCAATTTTTTTGGTAAAGATAAAATGTTATATAAAAATATATTGTGTTTTATGACATCATAATGACCCAAATGTGTTCTAATGGATACTATAAATGATATCCAAGAAATAATATATGTTCTAACTTTAAAATCATGAGAGTTTATATTTATTTCATTAATTTTAAATTTAATTTATGAATCCTCCAAAACTATTAATACATTTTTAGGTTTTTAAACTATTTCTTTAAGACTATGAGACACCTCTACATAAGAAAGGGTATTATTGTTTTGTTCCCTTTGCCATATAAAATGATTAAATCTAATCCCATTTGGATTAATACACTTGAAAAATCCTTTGTATGGTTTGTTCTTTTAGTTTTTTTATAATTTCGAATAAAAAACATAAATAATAAAGAAAACCCCACCACCCATTTTTCCTATATCAAGCCACCATGATCTGATTTAACATCAAAAAAATATATGTAACATTTTGATTCTCTTCCATAAACTCTCTATTGTCCTCCCAAGGTTTTCCCTAACTCTCAGGAAGAATCAACCAGGAATTTGGAGTCACATAGTCAAATATGGGATCTTTTCCTTTTCCCCTCTTTATTCATGTATCTTCATTACCATACATCTATTATATTAATTTCATTATGATAGGATATATTATTTAATACCCCCTTACTATAATAATTTAAATCTATATTATGAGAAACCATTTTCTCTCTCATCAACCCATAATATGAATTTTCATCTGATGTTGTAATTCTAGCAAAACTTTATTGTGAATTTCAATTCCAAAAAAGAATGTGTAGTGAATACTAGACCCATATCCTATAAAGTGTATTCACCATTATACACTTATACCTATTTCATTTGTTAATTAAATGTATTTATACCACAATCCTTTTTTGTTTAATGAAATATTATGGTGAATGAATTAATATTTTATGATCTATATTGAAAACATTAGAATGAGAATGTAAATAAAGTGTCATGTGTGCCTATAATTATATAGAACTCTAGTGAATTTGTTACTGTGTGGTATCATAAGATTCCATGTTTGTATGGGGAGTGAACAAGATACTTTAATGGGAATTTTCTACCATGATTTGTTAGCGGTTATGATGTGACATATGATTATAATGGAGTGTTTTATGTTTTTGCCACATTTCACATGTTTTTATTATCATGTTTTAACATTCACTATTACTCAAGCTCATTTTATTAACCTTTTATATTCCTATTGATTAAAATTTTTACCTAATTATATATTTATTCCATTTCTATAATTTAAATCTCATCTATTTCTTATGTTTGTCCCTAGGTTGTCCCATGGTGTTTTAAAATCCATGGAATTTTACAATAATGATTAGAACGTTTTTATTAATGTTGTTGACTATCATGTTCAACAATTCATTCTACATAAAATATTAAAAAAGTCACTGTAATTATAAATCATTAAGGATTTATTTGGTGCACATTAATGTAATAAATTATTTATTAATGTAAATTAAAAAATAGTGTTATTATAGGTTATATCAATGGAAAAGTTCATATTTTTTTGGAATAACATTAGAAAAAATTAGTGAAATACAAAATGATTAGTCAAATTTTATGAAACAAATCCTAAATTTTGGTAAGTATATATTATGTTCTTTATTAATAAAATACATCTTTATCTATACACTACGTGTGGATTTGGTTCTAGAACTGATGTACCTTGGTGTATCAACTCCAACCAGGTGTCCCAGACTAGACTTAGTGTAACATGGTACATGACAATGAGTGTTACCTTTCATGTAGTTTGACAATCCCACAAATATATTCATTTTATAAATCATAATTTCATTATGAAACATTATTAATGGATAAAATATTCCCATAATAATATATTTTAAGAAATAGATCATGTATAAAATAGATGGAAACATAAAAATCCATAAGTTAAGAAATAAATGTAATTTATTTAATATCCATTTAATGTCATTTGATTCACATTTATGTGTTTAATAGTTTAAAAAAATCATCCTAAATTTTATTTTATTCTATCTATTGGTCAAAAATATGAGGAATCAGGTAAACAGTCTATGTGAAGGAAAATGTAATGAATTCCCCAAAGAGATGCCTCACTTGATGGAATAATAAATAATGAACATTATGATTGTACTCTATCAGTTGTCTCATGTTCTAAATAGAAACTTGGATCAAGAGGAGCACCAAAATCCCCCTAAGATTGAACAAGATGAAATTGAGTCATTTATTGGAAAAGGGCCTCTATATTTCATTGGATCATTGGTCCCTTTACCGAGGAACAATTGATCAAATCCATTGAAACGATCTCATCCATCCATAACTTTTGTGGGAAAGGGAATGTTTTACTAGATGATTATCATATTGAGGGAGGATTTTATTAGTGGTTTAAAATAATATAAAATAAGAATACTATATAAGAGTTTGAAGTGATGGGTTGGAAGGAATTCTATAAAATATTTTTTTTAAAATTATCTTCCCCACCATCTCTGACTAAAAATTGATATAGATTTCCTTGCCCTCAAAAATTCAAAAAATATATTTGGATGTAGGAGGAAAATGTCACAATACATTAAAATTACTCCTCTAACATTGTCTTTATCCATGAATTAAAGGTTATGGATTTATTTACTTGGATAAAAACAAGTGTATAAAAATCCATAGGAATTCATAACATTGATAGATTTAAAGAAATTTTGTAATGTTACCTCAAAATTAAATTTGAGATAAGTTAATATCAATGGTATCATAAGGATAATAAGTTGAATGTTGAGTTTAATTATAGTTTTCCAACAGATAAATCAAGTAGAACAATGATGTTCGAACATCCCACATGTCAATCATGTGGAATGAATCAACACGAAAACTACCAAGGGGTAATAAGGAAATAATATAGGTTTCGGAAGGTAGGGAACCTAGAAAGTGAATAGTGATAGTAGAAACCATATAATGTGATAGAAGAAATTAATGCTCTAGTCAACCCTTAGTAAATTTTTTATTGATTAAACTGTATAGAATCAGTTCACATTAAAAACCAATTCACTAATCATCTGCTTTCTAGGGACAACCAAAAACCTCAAATGCTGCAAGGGTGATCCTTTTCTATCACAACCATGGTGGTGGATCCTGAAAATGATTTGGTGATAGTTCATCCAATTATTAAATCAAGATTAGTGAATTCAATTTTTTTATTCTATTTCTATGAATTCCTTCATATCAAAAAAATATTAGTATAAATATTTAAACACCTCTACTATGTATGGAAATTGAGTTATCGATGAAAAAAGAAAATGGGGAAATTATTTTGTCTTAAATATATAACACCTCCCATGTAATATTTTGTGTTATGAACATCCGAGATAAACTTTTCATACTCCCATTTGTGGAATTTGAAGAAATTATGGTCATGGATTAGATTCCCCTATATAGAGACAAGATAAATTTCTAAGAGAATAAATTTCATCTTTATTTATCAAATCACCCCCAACTATATACAAGTTCAAAGTGGTTGATGAATATAATTTAGAAATAACATATTAATCATGGATTTTATTAATATATGATAAAGAGTATCTTTCTCAAGTGATTGAGTATTGGAAAATGTTTATCCCAAAAGAGAAGATTATTTTGAGGGAATATGCTGATGTGTATCAGGAAAAAATTCATTGTCTAACCAATAACTAAATGGTAGAATTTTCAATAAAACTTATACCTAGAGAATTTAACTTATCTAAAATCCATATAGAATCAATGTTTTGGAACATTAGTATAATAATAAACCACTTCATAAAAATCTCCATTAAAAGTTCATATTCCTAAGTGCTTCACCAAGGGGTCCTCCAGTCCTCTTCATAAAAAAATAATTATGGGTCATTGTGTCTATGCATTGATTATTGAAAGCTCAAATAGATCACAATAAAGAACATGTATCTTCTTTCATGGAATGAATTCATATAAATTCAAATCTGTGGAGAACTATATTTATATAAGGTGTATTTTTTTGTTTCGATATTACCATGTTTGGTTGAAGAAGGTGGATTTTGAAAAGACTGCTTTTTGTACAAGGTATGGGCACATTTCATTTATATTAATTGCATTAGGACTCACTAATTAAATATAAATCATACTTTATTTTATGAATATATTTTTATATATTAACTTTACAAAATTTTAAAAGTATTTATAGATGAAATTATAATATTCACCAATACCAAGGATGATCATGAGGAGAATCTGTGCAAAGTGCTAAAAACCTTATGAAAGGAGAATATTTATGAAATGTACAAAAATATTAGCTCTAGTTGAAGGAAGTATAATTATTGGGATATATAATCACAAAAAATGGGAAATATGTGGACCCTTAAAAATTAGAAAATATTGATGGATGATGGAGGTCGGAATTTGTGAGAGATATCTGTAGTTTTTTTGGATTATCTGGGTATGATCATCGATTTGTGATAAATTCATCATGATTTTAAAACCCTGTAACCAAGATAACTTGAATGAGATTTAATACTTATCTATATAATGAATTTGGATAGATATTTAAGGATTTTAATGTGAATATAGCACCATCTTATATGACTTCTTTTGGGATTCAATTCAAACAAGGATGGATTTGGTGGAATCTAATGTAGGATACCCAAAGAAGAGGCAACATTCTTCAAATAATGTTTCTATTTTATTTCATCCTCCACATAATTTAGTTATTATTAAACTATTATTTTATAAAAATAAATATATATAAAATATACTTATATTATTATATATTAGGTTCAGGTCCTAAAATAATCTCCCCTAACATCAAATGGTTTACAAACCCATCATTCATGTATAAAGCAGACCACAACCTTTTGAACCAGTGTCATTTGATTTTCCATGACCAAATATCACTATTATGTATAATTATTGATATATTATATATATATGATATATATTAAATAATTATACCATCGTAATAATTATATAATACCTACCTTTTTAATTCCATTCCGAAGGGGATACGATAATGTCACTCTTGTGTACAATAGTCTACCGTAACATGAAGCGACATGATTCATTTTTTCTAATATTTTACTTGGAAGTTATTAAGGATACTAACAATTAATGAATGTTTTATACATGACATAAATATCATATTGATTTTAAAAAAAATCATTCTGAAATTTTTATATATATCATTTTATCTCAATACATTTCAGTTAAATATAGTTGATAACATCATTCTTGTATATGATCCCTACTACCGTCACAAAGTGATGTGACACACTTTTCTTATAAAAACTACATGGATTATATATAAGTGTATATTTAAAAAATTAATTTCATATAAATGATAATATTATCATTTTCAAATGGTAAAATATTTTATAACTTCTTTCAATGGTGGTCACTAGAAAATGGAAATGTTACTCATGCATACATTCAACATATCTTCTCTGTGATCATAACATTATTCATTTTTTATAACTATATTTCTCAATTTTTTAGCCATAAAATTGATTGAAATGTATGATAATTATTTCATTGTAAAAATACTAGAGATGATATAACCTTATAATATACACAAGAAAATGATTTTTTTATGACAAAACATGCTTGAGAAAAAATGGAAATTAATACCTAAATCAATTAAAATAATAAATTATTATCAATGAATGGGTCTTAAGATGTTATAAATTTATCATATATAAATATCAACATGGTTATGGTATAATTTAAAAATGTTGAAACCCACTATGCATAAGGATAAATAAAAATGTACCAAAAAAATATTGAGATAAGGTACTTGACATAAATTTACACTATGTGATGCATATTGTAATTTTATAAATATAATTTATTTTATATTGTGTATATACTACCTTTAATGTGTAATAGAATTATTCCATAATAATTCATTTGAGTAAAAGTTTTAATTTTAATTATTTCATCTAGGTTATTTGATTAAAAATATTACCAATTGATAAACAACTAATTATATAATTTCTTTTCATTGAGTTATATTGAATCTATTTCATTATTGATATTAAAATATTACTTGTAAATTGATGTTTTATTATCTGATGTTGAATTTCACATTGATTTATATATTTAAATTACAAAACATTAAATAAATCATTGATTAATTCTATCATCAATATTTTGATCATTTTAATATCTTATTCCCCATCCAAATATTTCAAAAAGAAATATTCTGTCCAATAGAAGACATGATACGTACCTAAAATCATAAACTAGCAACAAAATCTTATAAATTAAATTGGAATATTTTAACCTAGACAATACTATTTTTTTAATAAAATTTATTAATTAAACTATGGGATATATAATGTTTATACTCACTATTAAATTATTAAAAATTTATTTTAAAATAATCACTCAAATATTTATTAATGTTATTTTATTCATTAAAAATTCAATTTCTTCAAAATTTTTGTTTTCATGCATTTTATGAGAGAATATTTAAAAGTATATTTGAATATTTTGAATCATGACATTCATGAAATTATTATTTTTAAATAAGATCATTATGTTGTGCCAAGAATGAAATATTTTGATATTTCAAAAAATATTGATTTTTTAGATAATTGTGTGAATCCCATTTTTTTATAAAGTCACTTATTTTTAAATCGTTAAAAAAATTTAAAAAAAATAAAAATGATTTCAGGTAACTTTTGTATTATTTATAGATATTTTAACCTCTTAAATTAATTTAATCATTTCAATATTTTAATTTAGAAAATGTTTATTATTGTGTTTCAAAATGTTATTTTTCTAAAAACTATTTAAGGTACATAATGTTTCTCCTTTTTAATTAATTGAAATAATATCTATTAGGGAATGTTTTAAATGAATGGTACAAATTATATATCAAATAATATTAATTTAGTGTCATAAAATGATTTTTATTATTCATATAGTTAATATAAAATCATATTTTTCTTTACAAGTATGCTTCTTGAAAAACCAATTTTCATCACATCTAAAAGTTTTATTTTTTTTAAATATGCTATTTGGATTAGTTAAAGTTGATTTATTTTTTTGATCATTAGTTGAATTTTAGGTGATATATTCATTAACATTTTTAGGCAAGAAAATGTTACCATGGTAATAAAAATGATTTACCATAGTAAAGGTAAAATAATTAAAAGGTTTAAAGATAAAAGGTTAAAGATTAAATTTCCTAAAAACTACAATGTAAAAAAATTCGACAAATGTGTTTAAAAATCCTAATTAGTATTTAAAACATTAATTATTAACATAATCCATTGTAATTAATATCACCAAAATTTTGGTGTCTTTAAATATATAGTAACCATTATTTAATAACTCCTCGTGGAAAAATACAACTCCTCACCACAACCATTCTCAAAAAAAACTCTGAAGCTCATGGAATTTATTTCAAATAATCTTTTACAAACTCTCCCCATGTCCCACTACTGATGCTATCAATAAAATAATATTTCCAATATCTTTATGGGGTCCCTCAAAGAGGTGATATTAAAGATATAACTTTCTCAATCCACCTCTTTAAATTTCATTTCTTCATTAACCTTCTTCTAAACTCATTAATCCAGAGGCATAACAAATCCAATATCATATACTACTGCAATTTTATAATGAAAATTCAATATCACATGTTCATTCCTTTTCTTACCTCTTCTTATTAAATGGAACGAAACCATTTTCCAAATTATGGCAGTTAATTGTCTTTATAGATAATAATTATTTGGTTTCCATTACATCCATCAAGACTAGTCATTAAACTATTATTATGGTTGCATGATATTTTTATAATTATTATATAAATTATCTCATGTCCATTACCTAATATATAGAGATAATATTAAATGAAATGAAATTTTTTTACAATGGATGGAAATGTTTCCAAAAAAATATAATCATTTATCAGTAAGGTTTTATTAAATGTATCATCCTCAATATATAAAATAAAAAGATATATGGGACCAATAATAGTTTTATAATTGAATATCTAATATTTCATTTCATATCTAGATTATTATCCCTATATGAAAAGAAAATCCATAATTAACACAAATGAAGAAACCATGAAACCATGAAAAAAATTCACAAAACACAATGAAAACATTAAAAAATTATTAATGATCAGGTTTTAATATTATATTAAATGACCATAAAAAATATTATAAATATGACTATATTTTTTAAATAAATTAAAAACATTATTTAAACCATAATACAAGATGTATTATGTTGTCTGATGAAAGTCAACCCCGATTTAATGTAATTCATAACCCAATTTCAAACCATTGGGTTGACCATTTACATCATTGATTATGTCATGATAAAATTATATGGGAAATGAATTGTGATTATAATATTTTATTTTTAAAATTTTTATGATTATTTATATAAGATACATATTATTGATCTGTTGATTGAAATTCACTTCAATGATATGATATATGTAAGGAACTCTTTAACTAAAACCCCAGTTTTAAATGTTCTAAAACATTATTTTGTAAATATTTTCATTTCATGTCCATGTTTTTGAAATTAATTTCATAAATATATTTATATTTATATGACTATTTAATTTTTTTTTTCTAAATTTATTTAATAAATGTATATTTTTATTATATTATGTGTGTGATTTTTAAAAAATAATATGTTAATTATTATTTTTAAAAATTAAAAATTAATTTCATTCTAACATATATGAAATGAATAGATTTTCCCAATTTTTTGAGTCCATAATGATTTCAATGTTTCTTTAATAAATTACATGGATATTTTTAATGAATTGTTTTCCCTTTTTATGCATGAAATAATCTTTTAAAATAATTAATTTTCCTTGAAGAATGATTTTCTGAAGTGATATTTTTTTGGTTGTTGGTGTTGCTTATGACAATGAATGGTTCCATTATATACTAATGAAGGATGATCCCATTATATTTCCCCAATACATTTGGTATGTTATATGATTACTATGATGGGTTTTCCATGTGTAACTATGATGGATAAATATAATTATAACCATGAGGGTTATTTTATTATACCCCTAAGGATAACATCATATTCTATATGTGAAGGTAACATCTTATATATGTAAGAAAATAATTTAACGAGTTAACTATATATATATATTATAATCCTTATTATTATTTTTCATGGAAATTGATTGATAACAAAAGGTAACAATATGATATTTTAGAAAAAATAATTTTGTTTTTGGGGTAAATGTTTATGTTTCAAAGGAAATTTGATTATGTGCTATCAATGGACTAACAATTTCTTTTTTTTATTTCCCATACTATGTTTTGTTCACGTTCAATATTTTGAAATATTTATTACAATATTTAAGTGAGGATAGAGACAATGATAATATAAAAGGGAAAATTTTGATGATTGATCTTGAAATGAATTAATGTTTTATTTTAAAAAGATCTTTTTTGTGGGAAATATAATTATTAGGTATAAGTGTGAAATTTTAATTTATGGGAATACTATTATTCATTTAGTATCATTTCTTTAAAAATATAAAACTAAATGATCTTTGGGAGCGACAAAAATACTTTTCTAGTTTAAAATAACTAGAATATATAATGAATAAGGACCTGTTCTTATAGTTGGTATCAGAGTTGGTTATAGAAATCATTGAAATTAGGATATTTTCTTTTGAGGTGTATATATCATCAAATGCTTATATAATTAAGGATGATAAATAGATCAATACTCTAGACACCCCATTTTTGTTTAATTTTATGGATTTCTATAAGATTAATGATGTGAAAAGGGTTAACTGAGGAACAATGTCATTAATTTTGGTAGAAATAATTAAAAAGTTATTTTCAATCTTTTTGGTTTTTATGATTTCTGAATTTGATGTAGCTATGGGCATTTAATTTTTTCAGATGAAAAGTTATTAGTATGATATAAAAAATGAGTTTAAATATGTTAATATTAATTTTTTGGTTATCTCTTAAATCTATATAATCATATAATGATTATAATTATATATTTCTAGAAAAAATATTGAAAAATTTTTGACAACTCATCGTGTTCATAAACGTCTTGGGGATGGAACCTACACCTGAAGGTTATCAAGGGTTGTCACAACCCCCACCCACAAAATATACTTTTATAAAGGAAATTATATAATGATACAAAATTACCACATCGTATGAGCCCCGTGTTGGTGATTAGAACCTAGGGAATAAAAACTCACACTATGGGAGGAATTTCCTCTTATATATTAACCAAGATTGGGATATTATATAAACAACCATAAAAAACACCAACAAAAAATATAAATTTTAAAAATAAAACATCATACAGTGAATGAAAAAATAATATGTTATATATATATATATAATTTTACAATGTAATTTTCAGAAAAAAAACCTACCATAGAAACACATCAAGTCCAACGCATTATTTAATGTCTATATTTATCCCCAATGTCCACCTCAAAATATGAAAATAGTTTATACATGTATGGTTGGAATAATAGTTTGTCATTGTAGGGGAACAATCAATGTCTCATGTAGACATGTGAAAAGAGCACACTAATGCACTATTAAAAAATAGGAGATCAAAAAAGCACCTAAACTGGTCATTTATTCAAACCCATACTCACCATGTATCACTAACTAAATCATGCATCTAATATAACAATATAATATCGAGATCATAAAAAATTATGTCACCCTTATACATCTTCCCCACCTATTTTTATTCCTAGTGCCAACATTGAACATCCTATGCTTCCATATCTTCCACACATATTACATGTCATCCCACCCACACACAACTAGGCTACACATCACTTAACATCATTCCTGGATAAACCAGGGTCACACATAACATAACATCCCTCCCAAACACACACATGAGGTACACACATCACATCACATCCCACCCACACACACAGAGGACACCCATAACATATCATAAAATAATCTCACATCCCAAATAAATCTTTTACCACACACCATAGGTCATCGCAAACACCCCAGAGACCATGCATCACATCTATTTCCAAATACACCTAGGACCACATGCCCCATCTCAATAGAAAACACTAGGCCACACATCAAAGCATATCCCCCCCCACACACCTAGTCAGCATATATCCATTGAAGGGGGAGTGGGGGAGATGGGGTATCAAGCCATCTATATCACTACCAACATAGATATTGGGGAAAACATGTAACTCATCACCTTTGACTATTGGTATGTTTGTCCAACTTGGATGGGGAACATATAAAATAACATAAATAGACATGATATATAGATATCACACAACACTGAAGCAGTGGGTTAACATCAACTACACTAGTTCAAAACACATTATCTCTACATACCACACATCAACAATCAAAATTGATACCACCAATATATGAAGCAGACCAAACCACTACCCACAAGACACACAAAAATTTACATAGTCAATGTACATGTCCCATAACATTAATTTATTAGATTAATAATTTAATATTATAACACTAATTTATTTATATTTAAGATATTTATCACATATAAATATCAACCATTACATTAAATTAAAAACCCATTCATTTATTCATTTCATTACAACATCTAAATTTTTTCTATTACTACCCAGTAAACTAAAAAGCCATACCACAAAACCATAAAAATAAAAATTATTATTCCTAGGAAACTAATCATATAAAATAATCATCATAACACACCATCCAATCCTTATTTCCATACAAAAACCACGTATCGAATCCATTACACTACTACAACTCCCATGTATCACTACCACTAAACCATTAAAACATTGAAAAACCATTATTCTATAACCAGTATTCAATAACCACTTCACCCCACCCACTGCTCATCAACCTCTATGACACAAATCTTATGAAAAAACTATTACACCACAACCTTTGCACCACAACCAATATCTTTCACAATGCTCAACATCCCACAACATAGAACTATCCACACACATCTATTCCAACTGACCAGTACATCATTTCCCCTCAAACCACACATCCCATTCAGTTACATCTAACAATGAAAATAGTCCAGAAGAAAAACTACCCACTAGAATGAGAAAAACCATAGGCACTTACAACACATCTGATGTTCAGATTTATTCATGGGATTTATCACATTACATATTTATATCATCATTAGAATTATCATAAAACATAATATCCTTGGAAAACACATTATTGGAAAAATAAAATTTCATTAAAATTTTATTCAATGTCTAATCACACAACAACACAACATGGGTCATCATAGATTTTGACTACAATGTAATAAAGGCTTCCAACAACCACTATTTTCATAAATGGAAACATACAAGAATAAAAAAATTAATAACATATAACAAAATTTAAAAACATTTTATAACATCACATACCCATATATTTTAGGCATTCCAATTAATTATATGATTTTTCTTACCCATACGGTAACATTCGAGATTAAAAAAATAGTATGTTTCATATCATACAAGGTACGCCAATTCCAGCAAAAAAATTACAGAAAATTATTATTTAAATGTGATTGCTTTTACCTAGTCATTAGAAGATAGGGAATAAATTATTTAATAAATTATGAATTTATTTTTTTAAATGTGTTTATATGAAAATCATTGTTAACCAATTAATTATAAAAATAATGAAAACGAAATTAAATATAAAGGCTGTGTTTTTATAAAAAAAACTATTTTTAGGTCCTGGATACATTTTTAACATAATAAATTAAATTATTAACTATTTGTGAAATTTATTAATTAAATTTATAAGATATATTTTTATTAAAACATGTTTAAATTCATCTAATAGTATATATTTTTTCATGAAAAGTATAAATAAAATTTCATCTACAAAAAAGCAACATTTTTTTAAATAAATTTATTTCCATATTTTAACGCAGCACCCATTATAAAAATAAATTTTTAAAATTTAGTAAATATTATTTGGTAAAATAAAATACATTTTTTAATGAGTATTTTAAAATTTATCATAAGTTGAATTTTTAAAATTTTTAAAAGATATTTCAATTTTTAATGGATTGTGAAAAATAAGGAATATTATATAATACTAATTTTTGGTCTAATATATTTGTATTGTAAACTAGTATTATTAATTAGATTTAAATTATATTCAGATATATCATAAATAAATAATATCCATATCCATTTTATTTTAATCAATTTTATACAAAATGGATTTAAATAAATTTAAAACTATTCAAATTTTCACTTTTGAAACACTCTTTTTCTTTTTGTTTAAGGGTTTAGTATTAAATATCATATTGAAAAGATCATAATTAAATTTGGTAAAATTGAATAATTATATTTAATTTTAATTTCCATATTAGGTTGTAATTTCATTTTAATTTTTAATTTTAAAAAGTTATTGTGGTAATAAAAGATATACCACAATATAAGGAAAACAAACAAACATTTAAAATTTAAAAGTTAAAGGATTAAAATATGTAAATATTAAATCATTAAATGTTTGATTTACGTGTTTATATACACAAAATAGAATTAAAAAGTAATTATCATCCAATTTCGGAGAAATTAAGGACACCTCAATGTGGTTGACTATAAATATAAAATAATCACTATTTAATCGCATAAAATTACTCGTCATCAATTATAAAAGCCACCCCATTTCTCTTCAAAAATATTATAGATCAAAAAATATCAATAAAAACCTCAGATACTCCCTCTCACCATGTACAACTACTTATTGTATCACCATTATTTCAAATCCTATTTCCTCAATGAGTCTTCCAAAGAGGTGATATCTAAGAAGTAGATTTTGTCAAAGAAACTCTATTATATTAACTTAACATTCTATTTTATCATCGCTTCCTTCAAAAATTAATTAATAATAACTTTAGAATAATTTATATAATTTAATTAAATTTATATTATGTAATATATTATGTTCAATCTTTTTATTACCTCTTATTACCCAAAAAATGGAACCATTCCCAATTTTTGGTGATGACCTATCTCTTAGGATAATTATTTATCATTTTACATTAATGACTTCATTTCTCATCAAAAAAGAATAATTATGGATGAATAGTATTTAAAAAGTTATAAAATAAACAATTTAATTATTTTTGAACAAATATTGACAAATAATATTAAATAAGATGAAACTAGTAAAGGGTGCTCAGAAAACTT
Source organism: Viscum album (assembly GCA_963277665.1). Taxonomy (NCBI): domain Eukaryota; kingdom Viridiplantae; phylum Streptophyta; class Magnoliopsida; order Santalales; family Viscaceae; genus Viscum; species Viscum album. Next base: position 1,217,273,125 of record OY728131.1, on the reverse strand, counting down.
GCTCAAATAAACTAAACATTTTTCATTAGTGTTTTAACTAATGAATCATCCTCATGTACGAAATAAAAAATTATATTAGGGATCATTAATAAAAAATTAAATATCCTAAAGACTACCTATTTCCAATTATGGAGTTTTAGTGAAAGTTTAATAAAACATACATAATAGTAGAAAAGTGTACCAACCACATAATCGTGAAATGAAAGCTCTCAAAAATAATGAAAACAAAGAATTATTATCAATGAATGGGAGGTAATTGTAACAACCCGAAATTTTGAATAAATATTGTTTCCTTATTTTATGTGTTATTTTATTTTATTTTCATACTCAACAAAAATATTTCATTTGATAAAATGAGTATAATTAAAATAAGACCATTGGGTTTTGACTGTTATATGACCATTGGTAAATATTACTACTGTAAACAAAATGTTTCGATTATTGTCTCTAAATACAAGTAATCTTGGTTAATTATTAAAGAATGAAGATTCAATGGCCTCACCCAGTAGTCTTGGACCGATCGAAGCCCATCTAACAGAACTTGGGAAGGAGGTAGCACCACTGGGCTTTGCTCTGGACCAAACCCAAGCCGAACTTCATCATGTGAAGCTAGAACAGAATCACCTTTGCGAGAATTTAAAACTGATAGAAATTACTACTCGTGCGATGTTGGTCGAGCCTCCCTCGGATTCTCTCACCTTAGCGCTCCTTACACTTAGGTCCTATGCTGGTGTGATAAGGGGCTATGTAAGGAGACTGTAACTGCCTTGTGTAATCCCTTGTTTTAAATAAAAATTGATATTTCTTCTTATGATGAAGTTTATGAATTTTCAAATGACCAGATAAATATAGTATGCATATTTTTGATGCATTTTAGAGAAAGAATATTTTAAAAAATGGTTATATAAACCTTAAATAATTAAAACTGTGTAATGATTTTCTAAAAATGGTCTTCTACAATTATGTTCAGTACAAAATTTAGAGTCTAATAAGATCAACTTGATTTTTGATTAATAATAAATTATGAATAGTGATTTTATGATTAGGATTAGTAATGTGTCCAAATGTATTAGTAATCTCACTTAAAGAAAGTATTAATATCTCTAGGCACCTTGATTAAGTAATGTGATTCAATAAAATGGTTAAATAACGGTTTCATAAATTATTATTCAAGTATTAGTTTTCTTGGGTGAATAGTGTTTTTAATTAAAAATTAAATTAAAACTATTTAGAAAATTATTTTTATAAAATGGATTTCATTTTTGAACTCAGAGCATCGATATTATGTTAAAGTAATTTTGGGGGATTTTTCTGAAAAAAATGAATTTTTGGTGAATAGTGTATTTATTTAAAAAATAAATTTAAAATATTTAGAAAATTATTTTTATAAAATGGAGTTCATTTCTGAAATCAGAGCTTTGATAATTGGTTAAGGTGAAATTTTGGGATTTTTCTGAGAAAGTTGAATTTTCAGTGAATAGTAAAAATACAGTTTTAGGGTTTCGGTATGTTTAATGTCATCATAACTATGTCATGATGATGTCATGAGATATTTTATGGGTTGGCCGACCAAAGGTGATGAATTATTGTATGGGGGGCCCATGTGGCCTAACTCCATAGGAAATACCATGGGAGAGCCCATGCTTTTGAGAAAACCACTTGTGAGGTGCCCCTTGGCCATTAATGCCTTGTCCCCTCACTATCCCTATAAATACCAAGCCATCATCTCATACATTTCGACTCCCAACTCTCCCCCAATGATGTTCGGGTCTCATTACCTCCCATTGAGTCCTCCCAAGGTTTCCCCAAGCCCTCAAGATCCCAACCTTTGAGTTTTAAGAGTTACGTTTTAAGGTAAGGGATCCGACCCCTCTCTTTCTTTTCAAGTGATCTCTTTTATGTCATTTATTTTATGATCCATGTTCTTATGTTGGAGGAGGATATTTTATATTAATAATACTTTCCTTTTTATGTTCATATGATGAGATACCCCCTCTTACTCTCATCATTTCGTTTTAAAAATGTTTAAGTGGCGCCGTTAGGCTGCCGAATTTTTAAGGGATTCTTTCACCCTTCCCATTTTTCAAAGTTCTACTTTCATTTCAAGTCTTTCAAGTTCCTTTTTATTATTTTGGGGTATGATATCTATATCTAACATAATTAAATTTTATTTTCATATGATGATAGACCCTATTTGATCTCATCAATTCATTTTTGTTGAAGTTTAAGTGACACCGTTAGGCTGCTGAATTTTTTACGGATTCTTTCACCCTTCACATTTTTCAAAGTTCTACTTTCATGTCATGTCTTTAAAGTTCCTTTTCATTATGTTGGGGTATGATCTCTATATCTATCATACTGAAACTTTATGTTCATATGATTAGAGACCCTATTTTATCTCATAAATTCATTTTTTTTGAAGTTCATGTGGCGTCGTTAGGCTGCTGAATTTTTAAGGGATTCTTTCACCCTTATCATTTTTCAAGTTCTATTTTCATGTCAAGTCTTTAAAGATCTTTTTTATTATGTTGGGGTATGATATCTATATATATCATACTGATCTATTTTTATCATATTATGAGATACCCTATTTTATATTGTCAATTCATTTTTATTAAAGTTTTACGTGACGTTGTTAGGTTAACGAATTTTTATCAGGGAAATCTTATTTTTGTCTTACATCCATGTTTTTCATTTAAAATGGCATGTCCTTAAAATTTAATTACCATGATTCATATCCTTTATATTCTGTCCCTATAATATTTTTATAGATAATTTATTAGTGGTTGACCCATGTCCCCTCTCTTTTAAACGTTTTCTAAAACCATGTAACGTAGTCGTTATGCTGCAGAATTTTCATCTCAAATTGTCTCTATCTTTTTCCCAAAATTATTTTATGTTATTAACTGAATACTCAAAGATCTTATTTCTATAGGGGTATTCACATATATATAAAAATTTTCTATTTTAAATTATGGGATTTACATACATGAAACCCGCTTTCCCTTTCTGTGGGTTTAAAGTGACATAAAGATCATGTCTTTAAAGTAGTTTTTAAAACATTATGATTATGAAATGAAACCCATTTATTTTATTCTATATGGGTTGTTTATGAAATGATTGATGATGATATATGTGTCTCACATGATAATAAATAATTCTCAAGGGTGCGCCCAGATAGCGCTCTAATGCATTGGGTAAAGACTTAATCTCTAGAGATGACCATTTAGACTGATACCTTGGTGAATAACCTTGGTAATTTTTAATGACACCTTGGGGATGTACCTTGGTGAAATGAAATGATTGTCAATATTAAATGTTGTAGACACATATTCATGTTATGAAATATGTTATTTTTATTATTATATATCTCATGATTTCTTTCTCATGCCTTACAGTTCTTTTCATGACCTTATTGAAGTATCTCAAGTTCACATGTAAAATGTTTCTCTTGTTTCCCTTACTTGGCATTATGCTCACCCTTTCTTTTGATGTATGTCCCCAGGTTATGAGATGCAGTAATTAAACTAGGATAAACATGTGTAGAATCCTTTCAAGTGTTTAAGAAGAATGTTTTATGTTTTCATGTTTTATGTTCCTGGTTTCCAAGACACTAAACCTTAAAGATCCTCGGTTTTGTAAAATGTAATGAAAGTTTATGTGATAAAAGGAAGGATTCTATATTTCGTATCAAAGGATGGTTTAGTTATTTGTGGAAATTAGGACATGAAAACTTTAGTAAGAAGCCTATACAAAAGTTTATATATAGGAAATCTCCCTGGTATTTTGGTGAGTATTGAGTAATGGGTTGCCAATCAAATACATCCCTGTCTGGATACGAGCAGGTAGAGGTGGCTCTGGCACAGATATACATAGGGGTAAAACCCGAAAACACCAATTTGAGCTAGACTCAAACGGAAACTAGTACACGCCAACGGGCCTTGATGCACTCTTGGTTACGACACTCCCGAGGGATATGCTTTGGTAAATTCATAAGCTTAGTATGAACCTTTGTTAAAGGAACAAAGATAAAATAAAATAAAGATTCACATAAGAATATATGATCATGGATAACTTAGATGGGAACCTAGGGGATCACAAGTTAGGGTATACTTTTCTTCTATAAGTTATCCTTATATGCTTTAAGTTCCTTTTCATGATTATTGGCTAAGAATTTAAGCCCCTAATTATACTTTCTCTTATTAGTTAATGGTGGGAAATGGAAGAACATGTCCCAACAACCAATGTGATAGGAAATGCGACAATTGCCATTTTAATATGACAGATATGATTAGGGGATTAAAAGATGATTATTATTTTGGAAGACGTTCACTATTTTGGGGACCCTATATGATTGAGGTAAATAGATTACTACGGTATTTTCATTGAGGAGTAAGGCTGACTTATATTTTGAAGAATCGATGATTTTAAGGTGGACTTATAGTAATTTAGGTTACTTATGGGAATGATTAACCTATCTTGGGTAAAATATGTTTAGGTTCGCTTCTTTTGTTATAAGATGTTAGGAGTGGTTGATGTTGTTTGGAGATGAACAGTGAAGTTTAATTTGGAAGATTATGTTATCAAATCCTTCTTGTATTTGGGTTTCAATCTTAGTTTGGTTTATTTTGAGGAATTTTAAGGACCGTTATTTATGGAATGGTCTATGATGAACTTTGGGTAGTACCATGGAACATCAAATATTTAAAAGTAGTTTCCATTCCTATGGGATTCTTTCTTTTTGAAGAGTTTTTTTACCTTACCCTTTCTATTTTTGGGATAATGTTTAAAGATATAAGAAATAGATAGTTAATCTTTTGTGGATTATGTGATTCTCTAGAAGATTATTCTTGTGATTTTGATGAGACCAAATGTTTTTGAATTCTCATAATTTGGAGAAAAGATTAGTTTTGGTAGTCTTATTAAAGGATGAAACTCTACTTGAAGGTAGGTATATTTTCTTATGTCTCTGTTCTATGTAGTAAATGAATTCCCCAAAATTATGAAAAGGAACTTAAAACAAAAAAGTTGTTGGTTTACGTTTCCTACTAGGTAATCAAAGACTTTTTACACACATCATAAGTTTGGGATTTTCTTATGGTTAACTTTCTCCTAATCATGTTTTCTATCACTATCCCTCAGAACTTGACCCTTTGTTTTCTCCTCCATATCCATGTTTTCCTACATGTAATCATAGTGTGGGTTCACTCGGGTGACTTTTCTACTTCCCTTCCTTTGTTTTAAAGTAATATTTTTACTGACTCCTTTTCCGATGTGGGACTTTCAATGAAATTTCAAAACTCAATTTTAAAACTTTTGAGGACGCAATTTCTTAAGGTGGGAAGATTGTAATGATTCGAAATTTTGAATAAATCTTATTTCATAATTTTATATGTTATTTTATTTTATTTTTATACTCATCAAAAAAGTTTCATTTGATAATATGAGTATAATTAAAATGAGACATTGGGTTTTGACTGTTATATGACCACTGGTCAATATGACCGCTGTAAACTAAATGTTTTGATTATTTTCTCCAAATACAAGTAATCTTGGTTAATTATTAGAGAAAGAAGATTCGTTGGCCTCACCCAGTAGTCTTGGACCGATCGAAGCCCATCTAACAGAACTTGGGAAGGAGGTAGCACCACTGGGCTTTGCTCTAGACCAAACCCAAGCTGAACATCATCATGTGAATCTTGAACGGAAATGCCTTTGCGAGAAGTTCAAACTAATATAAATTACTACTCGTGCGATGTTGGCCGAGCCTCCCTCGGATTCTCTCACCTTAGCTCACCTTACACTTTGGTCCTATGCTTGTGTGATAAGGGGCTATGTAAGGAGACTGTAACTGCCTTGTTTAATCCCTTGTTTTAAATAAAAATTGGGATTTCTTCTTATGATAAAGTTTATGAATTTTCAAATGACCAGATAAATATAGAATTCATATTTTTGATGAATTTTAGAGAAAGGATATTTTTAAAAAAATTATGTAATCCTTAAATAATTAAAAATGTGTAATGATTTTCAAAAAATGGTCTTCTAAAATTATGTTCAGTACGAAATTTAGAGTCTAATAAGATCAACTTGATTTTTGATGAATAGTAAATTATGAATAGAGATTTTATGATTAGAATTAGTAATGTGTCCAAATGGATTAGTAATCTCACATAAATAAAGTATTAATATAATCTAGGCACCTTGGTTAAGTAATGTGATTCAATAAAATGATTAAATAACGGTTTCATAAATTATTATTCAAGTATTAGTTTTTTTAGGTGAATAGTGTTTGTTAATTAAAAATTAAATTCAAAATATTTAGAAAATTATTTTTATAAAATGGATTTCATTTTTGAACTCAGAGCATCGATATTATGTTAAGGTAATTTTTGGTTATTTTTCTGAAAAAAATGAATTTTCGGTGAATAGTGTTTTTATTTAAAAAATAAATTAAAAATATTTAGAAAATTATTTTTATAAAATGGAGTTCATTTTTGAAATCGGACCTTTTATATTTGGTTAAGGTGAAATTTGGGGATTTTTCTGAGAAAGTTGAATATTCAGTGAATAGTAAAAATACAGTTTTAGGGTTTCGGTTTGTTTAATGACATCATAATTGTGTCATGATGATGTCATGAGATATTTTATTGGTTGGACGACCAAAGGTAATGAATTATTGTATGTGGGGCCCCATTTGGCCTAACTCCTTGGGAAATACCATGGGAGAGCCCATGCTTTTGAGAAAACCACTTGTGAGGTGTCCCTTGGCCATTAATGCTTTGTCCCCTCACTTTCCCTATAAATATCAAGCCATCCTATCATCCATTTCGACTCCCCACTCTCCCCCCAACGAATTTCTGGTATCATTACCTCCTAAGGAGTCCTCCCAAGGTGCCTCTAAGCCCTCAAGGTCCCAACCTTTGAGTTTTAAGAGTTACGTTTTAAGGTAAGGGATCTGACCCCTCTCCTTCTTTTCAAGTGATCTTTTTTATGTCATTTCTTTTAGGATTCATGTTCTTATGTTGGAGGAGGTTATTTTATATTAATTATACTGTCATTTTTATTTTCATATTATGAGATACCCCCTCTAACTCTCATAATTTCTTTTTAAGAATGTTTAAGTGGCACTGTTAGGCTGCCGAATTTTTAAGGGATTCTTTCACCCTTCCCATTTTTCAAAGTTCTACTTTCATGTCAAGTATTTCAAGTTCCTTTCTTTTATGTTGGGGTATGATCTCTATATATATCATACTGAACATTTATTTTAATATTAAGAGAGACCCTATTTTATCTCATCAATTTATTTTTGTTGAAGTTTAAGTGATGCCGTTAGGCTGCTGAATTTTTAAGGGATTCTTTCACCCTTCCCATTTTTCAAAGTTCTACTTTCATGTCATGTCTTTAAAGTTCCTTTTTATTATGTTGGGGTATGATCTCTATATCCATAATACTGAAATTTTATGTTCATATGATGAGAGATCCTATTTGATCTCATCAATTCATTTTTGTTGAAGTTTATGTGGCGTCGTTAGGCTGCTAAATGTTTAAGCGATTCTTTCACCCTTCTCATTTTCAAGTTCTATTTTAATGTAAAGTCTTTAAAGTTCCTTTTTATTATGTTGGGGAATTATCCCTATGTATATTATAATAATCTCTTATGATCATATGATGAGAGACCCTATTTGATCTTGTCAATTCAATTTTATTAAAATTTAAGTGACGCCATTAGGCTGCCGAATTTTTATAAGAGAAATCTTATTTTTGTCTTACTTCCATGTTTTTCATTTCAAATAGTACATCCTTAAAATTTCATTAACATGATTCATATCCTTTATATTCTGTCCCTGTACTATTTTTATAGATCATTTATGAGTGGGTGACCCATGTCCCCTCTCTTTTCATCATTTTCTAAAACCCTGTAACGTAGCCGTTATGCTACAGAATTTTCGTCTCAAATTGTCTCTCTCTTTTTCTCAAAATTATTTTATGTTATTAAGTGAATAACCAAATCTCTTATTTCTACAGGGGTTTTCACATATATATCAAAATTTTCTATTTTAAATTCTGGTATTTACATACTTGAAACCCGCATTCCCTTTCTGTGGGTTTAAAGTGACATAAAGATCATGTCTTTAAAGCAGTTTTTAAAACGTTATGATTATGAAATGAAACCCATTTATTTTCTGATATATGGGTTGTTTATGATATTATTGATGATTATATATGTGGATCACATGATAATAAAGACATTTCAAGGGTGCTCCCAGATAGCGCTCCAATGCATTGGGTAAAGGCTTAATCTCTAGAGATGACCATTTAGACTAATACCTTGGTGAATAACCTTGGTAATTTTTAATGACACCTTGGGGATGGACCTTGGTGAAACGAAATGATTATCAGTATTAAATATTGTAGCCACCTCTTCAAGTTATTAAAAATGTTATTTTTATTATGATATATCTCATGATTTCTTTCTCATGCCTTAAAGTACTTTTCATGACCTTATTGAAGTATCTCAAGTTCACATGTAAAATGTTTCTCTTGTTTCCCTTACTGGGCCTTCTGCTCAACCTTTCTTTTGATGTATTTCCCCAGGTTATTAGATCTAGTAATGAACCTAGGATGAACATGAGGAGAATACTTTCAATTGTTTAAGAGGAATGTTTTATGTTTTCATGTTTTAAGTTCCTGGTTTCCAAGACACTAAACCTTAAAGATCCTCGGTTTTGTAAAATGTAATGAAAGATTATGTGATAAAAAGGCGGGATGCTGTAGTTGGTATCAAAGGATGGTTAAGTTATTTGTGAAAATTAGGATATTAAAACATTAGGAAGAAGCCTATAGAAAAGTTTATATATAGGGAATCTTCCTGGTATTTTGGTGAGTATTGAGTAATGGGTTTCCAAGCAAATACATCCTTGTCTCGATACGAGCAGGTAGAGGTGGATCTGGCACAGATGTAAATAGGGGTAAAACCCAAAAAAACCACTTTGAGCTAGACTCAAACAGGAACTGGTACACGACAACGGTCCTTGATACACTCTTGGTTACGACACTCCCGGGGGATATGCTTTGGTAAATTCATAAGCTTAGTGTGAACCTTTGTTAAAGGAACAAAGATAAAATAAAATAAAGATGCACATAAGAATATATGATCATGGATAACCTAGATGTGAACATAGGGGATCACAAGTTAGGGTATACTTTTCTTCTACAAGTTATCCTTATATGATTTATGTTCCTTTTCATGATTATTGGCTAAGTATTTTAGCCCCTAATTATACTTTCTCTTCTTAGTTAATGGTGGGAAATGGAAGAACATGTCCCAACAACCAATGTGATAGGAAATGCGAAAATTGCCGTATTAATATAACAGATATGATTAGGGGATTAAAAGATGATTATTATTTTGGAAGACGTTCACTATTTTGGGGACCCTATATGATCGAGGTAAATAGATTACTACGGTATTTTCATTGAAGAGTAAGGTTGACTTATATTTTGAAGAATCGATGAATTTAAGGTGGACTTATAGTAATTTAGGTTACTTATGGGAATGATTAACCTATCTTGTGTAAAATATGTTTAGGTTAGCTACATTTGTTATAAGATGTTAGGAGTTGTTGATGTTGTTTAGAGATGAACAATGAAGTTTATTTTTGAAGACTATGTTATCAAATCCTTCTTGTATTTGGGTTTCAATATTAGTTAGGTTAATTTTGAGGAATTTTAAGGACCGTTATTTATGGAATAGTCTATGATGAACTTTGGGTAGTACCATGGAATATTGAAGATTTAAAAGTAGTTTCCATTCCTATGGGATTATTTCTTTTTGAAGAGTTTTTTTACCTTACCATTTCTGTTTTTGGGATAATATTTAAAGAAATAAGTAATAAATAGTTAATCTTTTGTGGATTATGTGATTCTCTAGAAGATTATTCTTGTGATTTTGATGAGACCAAGTGTTTTTGAATTATCATCATTTGGAGAAAAGATTAGTTTTGGTAGAGAATTATTAAAGGATGAAACTCTACTTGAAGGTAGTTATATTTTCTTTTGTTTCTGTTCTATGTAGTAAATGAATTCCTCAAATTTATTAAAAGGAGCGTAAAACAAAAACATTTTTGGTTTACGTTTTCTACTAGGTAATCAAGGACCATTTACACACATCATAAGTTTGGAATTTTCTTATGGTTAACTTTCTCCTAATCATGTTTTCTATCACTCTCCCTCAGAACTTGACCCTTTGTTTTCTCCTCCATGTCCATGTTTTCCTACATGGAATCCTAGTGTGGGTTAACTCGGGTGACCTTTGTACTTCCCTTTCTTTCATTTAAAGTAATAGTTTTACTGACTCCTTTTTCGATGTGGGACTTTCAATGAAATTTCAAAACCCAATTTTAAAAATTCCAAGGATGCAATTTCTTAAGGGGGGAAGATTGTAACGACCCGAAATTTTGAATAAATCTTGTTCCCTAATTTTATATGTTATTTTATTTTATTTTTATACTCAACAAAAATGTTTCATTTGATAACATGAGTATAATTAAAATGAGACCGTTGGGTTTTGACTGTTATATGACCATTGGTCAATATGACCGCTATAAACTAAACGTTTTGATTATTGTCTCTAAATATAAGTAATCATGGTTAATTATTATAGGAAGAAGATTCGATGGCCTCACCTATTAGTCTTGGACCGATCGAAGCCCATCTAACAGAACTTGGGTAGGAGGTAGCACCACTGCGCTTTGCTCTGGACCAAAACCAAGCTGAACTTCATCGTGTGAAGTTAGAATAGAATCACCTTTGCGAGAAGTTCAAACTGATAGAAATTACTACTTGTGCGATGTTGGCCGAGCCTCCCTCGGATTCTCTCACCTTAGTGCACCTTACACTTAGGTCCTATGCTGGTGTGATAAGGGGCTATGTAAGGAGACCGTAACTGCCTTGTGTAATCCCTTGTTTTAAATAAAAATTGGGATTTCTTATTATGATGAAGTTTATGAATTTTCAAATGACCCGATAAATATATTGTGCATATTTTTGATGAATTTTAGAGAATGGATATTTTAAAAAATATTTATTTAAACCTTAAATAAATAAAAATTTGTAATGATTTTAAAAAAATGGTCTTCTACAATTATGTTCAGTACGAAATTTAGAGTCTAATAATATCAACTTGATTTTCGATGAATAGAAAATTATGAATTGTGATTTTATGATTAGGATTAGTAATGTGTCCAAATGGATTAGTAATCCCACTTAAAGAAATTATTAATATAATCTAGGAACCTTGATTAAGTAATGTGATTCAATAAAATGGTTAAATAACGGTTTCATAAATTATTATTCAAGTATTAGTTTTTTTGGGTGAATAATGTTTTTTAATTAAAAATTAAATTAAAAATATTTAGAAAATTATTTTTATAAAATGGATTTCATTTTTGAACTCAGAGCATCGATATTATGTTGAGGTAATGTTTGGGGATTTTTCTGAAAAAAATGAATTTTCAGTGAATTGTGTATTTATTTAAAAAAGAAATTAAAAATATTTAGAAAATTAGTTTTATAAAATGGAGTTCATTTTTGAAATCAGAGCTTTGATATTTCGTTAAGGTGAAACTTTGGGATTTTTCTGAGAAAGTTGAATTTTCAGTAAATAGTAAAAATACAGTTTTAGGGTTTTGGTATGTTTAATGACATCATAACTGTGTCATGATGTAGTCATAAGATATTTTATGGTTTGGCAGACCAAAGGTGACAAATTATTGTATGGGGGACCCATTTGGACTAACTCCATGGGAAATACTGTGGGAGTGCCCATGCTTTTGAGAAAACCACTTGTGAGGTGTCCCTTGGACATTAATGCCTTGTCCCCTCACTTTCCCTATAAATACCAAGCCATACTATCATCCATTTCGACTCCCCACTCTCCCCCAACGAAGTTCTGGTCTCATTACCTACCAAAGAGTCCTCCCAAGGTGCCCCCAATCTCGCAAGGTCCCAACCTTTGAGTTTTAACAGATAAGTTTTAAGGTAAGGGATCCAACCCCTCTCTTTCTTTTGAAGTGATCTCTTTTATGTCATTTCTTTTATGATCCATTTTCTTATGTTGGAGGATGTTCTTTTATATTCATTATATTGTCCTTTTTATTTTCATATTATGAGAGACCCCCTTTTACTCTCATCATTTATTTTTAAGAATGTTTAAGTGGCGTCATTAGGCTGCCGAATTTTTAAGGGATTCTTTCACCCTTCCCATTTTTCAATGTTCTACTTTCATGTCAAGTCTTTCAAGTTACTTTTTATTATGTTGGGGAATTATCTCTATATCTATAATACTTAAATTTTATGTTCATATGATGATAGACCCTATTTTATCTCATCAATTCATTTTTGTTGAAGTTTAAGTGAGGCCGTTAGGCTGCGGAATTTTTAAGGGATTCTTTCACCCTTCCCATTTTTCAAAGTTCTACTTTCATGTCAAGTCTTTCATGTTCCTTTTTATTATGTTGGGGTATTATATATATATATATATATCATACTGAATGTTTATTTTCATATGATGATATACCCTATTTTATCTCATCAATTCATTTTTTTGAAGTTTATGTGGCGCCGTTAGGCTTCTGAATTTTTAAGGGATTCTTTCACCCTTCTCATTTTTTAAGTTCTATTTTCATGTCAACTCTTTCAAGTTCCTTATTATTAAGCTGGGGTATGATCTCTATATATATCATACTGATCTCTTATGATCATATGATGAGATACCCTATTTGATCTGGTCAATTCATTTTTATTAAAGTTTAAGTGACGTCGTTAGGCTGCCGAATTTTTATAAGAGAAATCTTATTTTTGTCTTAATTCCATGTTTTTCATTTCAAATGGTATGTACTTCAAATTTCATTTCCATGATACATATATTTTATATTATGTCCCTATACTATTTTTATAGATAATTTATGAGTGGGTTACCCATGTCACCTCTCTTTTCAACATTTTCTAAAACCCTGTAACGTAGCTGTTATGCTGCAAACTTTTCGTCTCAAATTGTCTCTCTCTTTTTCTAAAAATTATTTTATGTTATTAAGTGAATACTCAAAGCTCTTATTTATACAGGGGTATTCACATATATATCAAAATGTTCTATTTTAAATTATGGTATTTACATACATGAAACCCTCTTTCCCTTTCCGTGGGTTTAAAGTGACATAATGATCATGTCCTTAAAGCAGATTTTAAAACATTATGATTATGAAATGAAAGTCATTTCTTTTATGCTATATGGGTTGTTTATGAAATGATTGATGATGATATAGCTGGCTCACATGATAATAAAGACATGTCAAGGGTGCATCCAGATAGCGCTCTAATGCATTGGGTAAAGACTTAATCTCTAGAGATGACCATTTAGACTGATACCTTGGTGAATAACCTTGGTAATTTTTAATGACACCTTGGGGATGGACCTTGGTGGAAAGAAATAATTGTCAATATTAAAGGTTTTAGACACATCTTCAAGTTATGAAAAATGTTATTTTTATTATGATATATCTCATTATTTCTTTCTCACTCCTTAAAGTTCTTTTCATGACCTTATTGAAGTATCTCTAGTTCACATGTAAAATGTTTCTCTTATTTCCCTTACTGGGCCTTCTGCTCACCCTTTATTTTGATGTATGTCCCCAGGTTATGAGATGCAGCAATGAACCTAGGATGAACATGAGGATAAGCCTTTCAAGTGTTTAATAAGAATGTTTTATGTTTTCAATTTTTAAGTTCCTAGTTTCCAAGACACTAAATCTTAAAGATTATCGGTTTTGTAAAATGTAATGAAAGTTTATGTGATAAAAAGGTGAGATTCTATAGTTGGTATCAAAGGATGATTTAGTTATTTGTGGAAATTAGGATATTAAAACTTTACTAAGAAGCCTATAGAAAAGTTTATATATAGGAATTCTTCCTGGTATTTTGGTTAGAATTGAGAAATGGGTTGCCAAGAAAATACATCTCTGTCTAGATACGAGCAGGTAGAGGTGGCTCTGGCACAAATGTACATAGGGGTAAAAACAGAAAACACCTCATTGAACTAGACTCAAACGGGAACCGGTACACGATAATGGGCCTTGCTACACTCTTGGTTACGACACTCCCGGGGGATATGCTTTGGTAAATTCATAAGCTTAGTATGATCCTTTGTTAAAGGAACAAAGAAAAAATAAAATAATGATTCACATAAGAATATATGATCATGGACAACCTAGATGGGAACCTAGGGGATCACAATTTAGGGTATACTTTTCTTCTAAAATTTATGCTTATATGATTTCAGTTCCTTTTCATTATTATTAGCTAATTATTTAAGCCCCTAATTATACTTTCTCTTCTTAGTTATGGTGGGAAATGGAAGAACATGTCCCAACAACCAATGTGATAGGAAATGCGACAATTGTCGTATTAATATGACAGAGATGATTAGGGGATTAAAATATAATTAGTATTTTGGAAGACGTTCACTATTTTGGGGACCCTGTATGATCGAGGTAAATAGATTACTATGGTATTTTCATTGAGTATGGTTGACTTATATTTTAAAGAATCGATGAATTTAAGGTGATATTATAGTAATTTAGGTTACTTATGGGAATGATTAACCTATATTGGGTAATATATGATTAGGTTAGCTACCTTTGTTGTAAGATGTTAGGAGTGGTTGATGTTGTTTGGAGATGAACAATGAAGTTTATTTTGGAAGACTATGTTATCAAATCCTTCTTGTATTTGGGTTTCAATCTTAGTTTGGTTTATTTTGAGGAATTTTAAGGACCGTTATTTATGGAATGGTCTATGATGAACTTTGGGTAGTACCATGGAACATTGAAGATTTAAAAGTAGTTTCCATTCCTATGGGATTCTTTCTTTTTGAAGAGTTTTTTTAGCTTACCCTTTCTGTTTTTGGGAAATGTTTAAAGATATAAGAAATAGATAGTTAATCTTTTGTGGATTATGTGATTATCTAGAAGATTATTCTTGTGCTTTTGATGAGACCAAGTTTTTTTGAATTCTCATCATTTGGAGAAAAGATTAGTTTTGGTAGATACTTATTAAAGTATGAAACTCTACTTGAAGGTAGGTATATTTTCTTATGTTTTTGTTCTATGTAGTAAATGAATTACTCAAAATTATGAAAAGGAATGTAAAACAAAAACGTTGATGGTTTACATTTCCCACTAGGTAATCAAAGACCGTTTACACACATCATAAGTTTGGGATTTTCTTATGGTTTAATTTCTCCAAATCATGTTTTCTATCACTCTCCCTCAGAACTTGACCCTTTTTTTTCTCCTCCATGTCCATGTTTTCCTACATGGAATCCTAGTGTGGGTTAACTCAGGTGACCTTTGTACTTCCATTTCTTTATTTTAAAGTAATAGTTTTACTGACTCCTTTTCCGATGTGGGAATTTCAATGAAATTTCAAAACCCAATTTTAAAAATTGCGAGGACACAATTTCATAAGGGGGGAAGATTGTAACGACCTGAAAGTTTTAATAAATCTTGTTTCCTAATATTATGTGTTATTTTATTTTATTTTTATACTCAACAAAAATGTTTCATTTGATAACATGAGTATAATTAAAATGCTACTGTTGGGTTTTGACTGTTATATGACCATTTGTCAATATGACCACTGTAAACTAAACATTTTGATTTTGTCTCTAAATACAAGTAATCTTGGTTAATTATTATAGAAAGAAGATTCAATGGCCTCACCTAGTAGTCTTAGACCGATCAAAGCCCATCTAAAAGAACTTGGGAAGGAGGTAGCACCACTGGGCTTTACTCTGGACCAAACCCAAGCCGAACGTCATCGTGTGAAGCTAGAACATAATCACCTTTGCGAGAAGTTCAAACTGATAGAAATTACTATTCATGCGATGTTGGCCGAGCCTCCCACAAATTCTCTCACCTTAGTGCACCTTACACTTAGGTCCTATGCTGGTGTGATAAGGGTCTATGTAAGGATATCGTAACTGCCTTTTGTAATCCCTTGTTTTAAATAAAAATTTGGATTTCTTCTTATGATGAAGCTTATGAATTTTCAAATGACCGGATAAATATAGTATGCATATTTTTGATTAATTTTAGAGAAAGGATATTTTAAAAAATGTTTATGTAAACCTTAAATAATTAAAAATGTGTAATGATTTTCAAAAAATGGTCTTCTACAATTATATTCAGTACCAAATTTATAGTCTAATAAGATCAACTTGATTTTTGATGAATAGTAAATTATGAATAGTGATTTTATGATTAGGATTAGTAATGTGTTCAAATGGATTTGTAATCTCACTTAAAGAAAGTATTAATATAATCTAGGCACCTTGATTAAGTAATGTGATTCAATAAAATGGTTAAATACCAGTTTCATAAATTATTATTCAAGTATTTTTTTTGAGTGAATAGTGTTTTTTAATTAAAAATTCAATTAAAAATATTTAGAAAATTATTTTTATAAAATGGATTTCATTTTTGAACTCAGAGCATCGATATTATGTTAAGGTAATTTTTGGGGATTTTTCTGAAAAAAATAAATTTTCGGTGAATAGTGTATTTATTTAAAAAATAAATTAAAAATATTTAGAAAATTATTTTTATAAAATGGAGTTCATTTTTTAAATCAGAGCTTTGATATTTGGTTAAGGTGAAATTTTGGGATTTTTCTGAGAAAGTTGAATTTTCAGTGAATAGTAAAAATACAATTTTAGGGTTTCTGTATATTTAATGACATCATAACTGTGTCATGATGATGTCATGAGATATTTTATGGGTTGGCCGACCAAAGGTGATGAATTATTGTATGGGGGGACCCATTTGGCCTAACACCATGGGAAATACCACGGGAGAGCCCATGCTTTTGAGAAAACCACTTGTGAGGTGTCCCTTAGCCATTAATGCCTTGTCCCCTCACTTTCCTTATAAATATCAATCCATCCTCTCATAGATTTCGACTCCCCACTCTCCCCCAACGAATTTACGGTCTCATTACCTCCCAAGGATTCCTCCCAAGGTGCCCCCAAGCCCTCAAGGTCCCAACCATTGAGTTTTAAGAGTTGCGTTTTATGGTAAGGGATTCGACCCCTCTCTTTCTTTTCAAGTGATCTCTTTTATGTCATTTCTTTTATGATCCATGTTATTATTTCAGAGGAGGTTCTTTTATATTCATTATAATTTCCTTTTTATTTTCATATGATTAGAGACCCCCTCTTACTCTCATCATTTCTTTTTAAGAATGTTTAAGTGGCGTCGTTAGGCTGCCGAAGTTTTAAGGGATTCTTTCACACTTCCCATTTTTCAAAGTTCTACTTTCATGTCAAGTCTTTCAAGTTATATTTTATTATGTTGGGGTATCATATATATATCCATCATACTGAAATTTTATGTTCATATGATTATAGACCCTATTTGATCTCATGAATTCATTTTTGTTGAAGTTTAAGTGACGCCGTTAGGCTGCTGAATTTTTAAGGGATTCTTTCACCCTTCCCATTTTTCAAAGTTCTACTTTCATGTCAAGTCTTTCAAGTTCCTTTTTATTATGTTGGGGTATTATCTCTATATCTATCATACTGAACTTTTATGTTCATATGATGAGAGACCCTATTTGATCTCATCAATTCATTTTTGTTGAAGTTTATGTGGGGCCGTTAGGCTGCTGAATTTTTAATGGGATTCTTTCACGCTTCTCATTTTTCAAGTTCTATTTTCATGTCAAGTCTTTCAAGTTACTTTTTATTATGTTGGGGGTATGATTTATATATCATTAATAATTATCTCTTATGATCATATGATGATAGACCCTATTTTATCTTTTCAATTCATTTTTATTAAAGTTTAAGTGACGTTGTTAGGCTGCCGAATTTTTATAAGAGAAATCTTATTTTTGTCTTACTTCCATGTTTTTCATTTAAAATGGTATGTGCATCAAATTTCATTAACATGATTCATATCCTTTATATTCTGTCTCTATACTATTTTTATATATCATTTATGAGTGGGTGACCCATGTCCCCTCTCTTTTCAACGTTTTCTAAAACCCTGTAACGTAGCCGTTATGCTGCAGAATTCTCATCTCAAATTGTCTCTCTATTTTTCTCAAAATTATTTTATGTTATTAAGTGAATACCAAAATCTATTATTTCTAAAGGGGTATTCACATATATATCAAAATTTTCTATTTTAAATTCTGGGATTTACATACATGAAACCCACTTTCCCTTTCTGTGGGTTTAAAGTGACATAAAGATCATGTCTTTAAAGCAATTTTTAAAACATTATGATTATGAAATGAAACCCATTTATTTTATGATATATGGGTTTTTTTGAAATGATTGATGATTATATATGTGCCTCACATGATAATAAATACATTTCAAGGGTTCACCCAGATAGCGCTCCAATGCATTGGGTAAAGACTTAATCTCTAGAGTGTTGAGTCAATAAGGTTTTCCTTATGACTTTTCTATTCCTTCTTGTTTGGAAAATCACAAACACCTTATCTATAAGGAAAATCGATTTTATAAGGAAAATCTCTTTTATAAGGAAAATTGATTTTATAAGGAAAATTTCTTTTATATGGAAAATCGATTTTATAAGGAAAATCGCTTTTATAAAGAAAATTGCTTTTAAAAGGAAAATGGCTTTTATAAGGAAAATCGCTTTTATAAGGAAAATCGCTTTTATGAGGAAAATCGCTTTTATAAGGAAAATCGCTTTTATAAGGAAAATTATCCTTATCATATTTGTCATTATCTATATCCATATATTTCTTAAGTATAAGAATCGATTTCATTTTTATATTCTCGGAATCATTTAAAAACTTTTTTATGAAGCATTCTGTTTTAGGCTCCAAATTCTGGATGAGAACTGTAATAAAGATCCACTCCGAATTATGGATACGAACACTGATAAAGTTCTACTCCAAATTACGGATAAAAACTGTGATAAAGTTCCACTCCAAATTCTGGATACGAAATCTGATAAAGTTCTACTCCGAATTTTGGATACGAACTCTCATGAAGTTCAACATCGAAATATAATGATGAATCTTGATTACGAATTCTCATTACGAATTCTGATGATGAATTCTCATTCTAAATTCTCATTCCGAATTCACCTATTAAACAAAATCTGATCATCTTAGCTTTATACAATCCAAATTTATTTAGACTCTGAACCTTCACTTAGAACTTTTGTGTTAGACTTAAAATTATGTCTTACATTCTATTACACTTGTTTTGTTATAAAACAATGTCGTCTATTCTGTTATAAACTAACCGTTGGTTAAGTTACACGTGTACAGGTCCCTCTAGTTTTTAAGGAAAATATGACCATTGGAAAGGAGGCCGGCCGAGCCTATAAATAAGAGCTCATTTGAAAGAGCTCAAAATGAGAAAGAAGTTGATTGTTCTAGAGACCACACACTGCTAAGGTGATTTCTAGAGAGAGAAATCTTTTCTTGCCTTGTGCTTACTGAACCGCTCGTTCAGTTTTTGCTTCGTGTGACTCCGAATGTTGGTGATTACATTCGAGGACTTTCAAGGATAGGAAGACAGAGGTTCCAACTACCTTGAAGTTCGAGGGCTTCCTTGTTGAGGAAGACAGAGGTTCCAACTACCTTGAAGTTGAGGGTTTGCGGGGAGAGCAAGACAGAGATTCCGATATTCGTATCAAGGGCTTACCCAAGTGTGGGTAAGATAGGCTTGCTTGAAAGTATAAATCAAGGGACCTTTATCCAAGGTTGTTGGATACCGTTCTCTTTGGGTTAAAAGAGTTATTGTTTGTTACTTGTATTTTTACTACTAGTTTGTTTCCACTACATATTGTATTGTAAGGAAAGTATAACTTTATTATACTTCATCCACTTGTACTTTGATAAGTTTAGATTCTATACACTTTAAGGTAGAATCTCATTTTGTAATCTTTAGTTAAGGTTCAATTTCCAGATCCATATTTCTGGAACCTACTTTCGGAATCTCTTTCCAGTTTTAAGCAAGTACATAGAACATGAAGTTTATAACTTCATTTATTATTCTGATTTTTCAATTGGTGTTAGAGGTGTTGTGAATTTTCTTAGTTTAACTTTGTTAAACTTAGCTCTTTACTTTGTTAAAAGGAAATTTTTAAAGTGTTCAATTTACACCCCTATTGTATATTGAGCATCTACATCATTATTTCAATCCTACAATTGGTATCAGATCAGGTCTCTGAAATACGTATACTCACGTTTAAGTTTTTCTTGCCCATTTTTATTTATTCTTCATACTTTCTTAGAAAGTTCTTTGTCATTCCGAACTTTTTCATTCCGATCTTTGTCCTTCCAAACTTGATCATTTCGAACATTGTCATTCCAAACTTGATCATTCCGAACTTTGTCATTCCAAACATGATCATTCCGAACTTTTCCATTCCGAACTTTGTGATTAAGAACTTTTTCTACTAAAAAGTTTGTGTGCTGAAGGTTATTTTAAGTATGGAAGGAATCAATGTTGGTTCCATTGATAATCTAAATCCTACAAGACCACCAATCTTTGATGGTAATGATTATGAATACTGGAGAGATTGAATGAAGACTTTTGCTATCAATACTAGAGTGGATAACTTTTTTATGCATACTGGTGATTATAAAATTCCTGATAAGGAAGTTAGAACTTTCACTAACCAGGAAAATCAACAGTATCAACTCAATTATAAGGTACGCAATACTCTACATTGTTCAATGACTAGAAATATATATATCCAAATTTCTTCTTGTGAAGCAGCTAAATATATATGGAAGAAGTTAGAGGTAACACACTTTGGAACTTCTAAAGTGATTGAGACTAGGAGAGCAATGCTTAGAGTTGAATACCATGGTTTCAATTTTCCTTATGGTGAACCAATATGTAAAGTTCAACAGAGATTTATGACTATAGTCAACAGCTTACAGTCTATGGGAGAAAAAGGGTTAGATGATGAAGCACTTATGGATAAGATAATTTATTTCATGCCCAATGAGTGGGAATCCAAGAGAACTACTATAGATGAGAACAGGAAGGTCACTCAAATTTCTCTTGATGAGCTATTTGGAACTCTTCTTCAACATGAGACTAGAATGAAGAGAGATGATGACAACATCAAGAAGAAAAATGGAAATGGTACTGTTGATTTTACTACAACATCAAATCAAATGAAATATAAGACTCCAGAGAGAGTAACCAGATCCAAGTCTAAGAAGGTAGTTATTTAATCAGATTCTAGTGAGAGTGAAGTCTCTGAAAAAGAGTTTGAAAATCTTGCTCGAAGGATGAACAAGATAGCTGGACAAAGAAATTTCCAATCCAAGTATAAGAAAAAGGAAGGGAAAGATAGGAAAGATGGTGAAGTCACGTGTTATGAATGCAAGAAAGCTGGACATATTAGAACAGATTGACCTTTGCTCAAAAAGAAAGAAAGAAAAGAAAGGAATTCAGACAGGAACAGAAAGAAGTATTATAAAGCCAAAGCTAAGAAAGTTTTGAAATCTATTGATACCTGGAGTGCCAGTGTTGGTGACTCTTCAGATGAATCATGTGATTATAAATCTTTAGGACAGAAGAATTTTGGTCTTATAGCGAGACTACCTATTAACAATCATTGTTTTATGGCTAAGGTACGAAATGCTGAATCATTGACCAATGTATCTTAAAATTCCAATAATAGTAAGTATTATAACTCTTCTGAATAAGAAAATACTTTACCTACCTATGAAGAAGTTTCTAGGTTTGCTGAACTTCTTGAAATTGAGAATTCCAAACTCAATAAAAAACTTGATAGGGCAAACTCTAGGAATTCTATTCTTACGAAAGAGATATCAGATCTTTCTAAAGATCTTGATAGGAAAAATGCTGATTTTGAAAGTATTTTAAAAAATCTTGAGGAAGTATGTTCTGAGAAGAAAAAACTTTCTAAAGAGTTAGAAAAAGTAATTTATAAGAAAAATGTTTTTGAGCCTAGCTCTAGTTCTAAATCTAATGATTTTGAAGATAAAAACTTGGTTATAAAACTCAGGTCCGAAATTTTTTCCTTAAAGAAGTGTTTGTCAAACTTTACCCATGGTAAAGAAAATTTTGTTAAAATGTATTCCCAAATACGACCTTTAAGAAATAAAACCATATTTGGTTATACCCATGCAAAACCAACTTTTAGTAACAATTATTTTGTTCCTTAAATGACCCATTTTGTACCAAGTGTCAATGTGGTGGTCACTAGGCAAAGAATTGTTCCTTAAACAAAACCCAATCTTTAGGTTTTCATAGGGAATATTTCTCAAAGAAGATGTGGGTACCTAAAATTTTGTTGTCCGGAAATCTCGGATCCAAACAAGTTTGGATTCCAAAAGTCTAATTCTCTTCTTGATTTCAGGAAAATAAAGAGAGTAACAACAGAAAAACATGGTACATGGATAGTGGATGTTCCCGGCACATGACTGGTAACAAAAGCTATTTTGAAAAGATTATCAAAACGAAAGGAGGAAAGGTAACTTTCGGAGATAATGCTAAGGGAGAGATTGTTGGTATTGGTAATATTGTTCTTCTAGGTAAAACTTTGATTTCAGATGTTATTTTTGTGAAGGGTCTTAAGCACAACCTCATTAGCATAAGTCAGTTATGTGATGAAGGATACCTTGTGAATTTTAGGAATGATAAGTGCTTAGTTATCAATTCAAAGGAAGAATTTATTCTCTCATCCAATAGGCAAGAGAATGTTTACACCTTAAATTTATAAGACCTCAGGAGCCAAGATTTACCTTGCCTATGTGCAATGGAAAATCATTCCTGGTTATGGCATAGAAGACTAGGTCACTGTAACCTTAGAAACTTATGAAAACTCTCTAAGAAGAAACTAGCTAAGGATCTATCAGAGCCTATATTTGATTCTTCTAAAGTTTGTGATCCTTGTCAATATGGAAAGAAACATAAATGTAGTTTTAAATCAATTGGTGAAGTCTCAATAACTGATGCATTCCAGTTAGTGCACATGGATCATTTTGGTCCAACACAAACTGGAAGTATTGGAGGAAAATACTATGTGTTTGTTCTAGTTGATGATTACACTAGATTTACTTGGATTTATTTTCTAGCAAAGAAGTATGAAGATTTTTCTTATTTCAAAAGTTTTAGAGCTCAATTTAAAAATGAGAAAAACCTTCCATTGAAAACTATTCATAGTGATCATGGAAGAGAATTTCAAAATTCTGATTTTGAAACTTTTTGTAGTAGAAAAGGTATTACTCACAATTTTTCAGCACCTAGAACTCCTCAATAGAATGGTGTAGTTGAAAGAAGAAATATAATTTTTCAAGAGATAACTAGAACCATGTTGATTGAATATTCTATAGATAGACATTTCTGGGCTGAAGCTGTAAGTACTTCTTGTAATACTATAAATCGAGTTTTGATTAGACCTTTTCTTAATAAAACTCCTTATGAATTATGGAATGGTAGAAAACCAAGACTTTCCTACTTCAAAGTTTTTGGTTGCAAAGTGTTCATTCTGAATATTAAAGATAATCTACATAAATTCGTACCAAAATCCGATGAAGGAATTTTCTTAGGTTATTCTACATCCTCTAAGGCTTATAGAGTTTTCAATAAAAATACTTGTACTGTTGAAGAAACAGTACATGTAAAATTTGATGAGTCTGATCCTTTTGTTTTTAAACCATCACAGCCTACATCCTCGGATGTGTTTTCAAAAACTAATTGTCAACCTTTGATAGAAGATCCTTATGATATGGAAAATATTCAAGAAGATACTTTTGAAACATTTACCTCAGAAGACATTCTACCCCATGTTGATGAACAGGTTTTACAAAACCCAAATCAGGTGTTACTTAATAATCATCCTAGTGATAGTACCATTGGTGATGTAAATGAACCAGTAAGAACTTGAAGTTCCTTAAGAAATGAAATAGAACATCAAGCATTTATTTCCCAATTAGAACCAAAAATCATTGATGAAGCTTTAGGTGATGACGATTGGATCAAATCTATGCAAGATGAACTAAATGAATTTGAAAGGAACAAAGTCTGGATCTTGGTTGAAAGACCTAAGTAAACTTCTGTTATTAGAGTAAGGTGGGTCTTTAGAAAAAAGTGTGATGAAAATGGAGTCATAGTAAGTAATAAAGCAAGACTTGTTGCTAAAGGCTATAATCATCAAGAGGGAATAGACTACGAAGAAACCTATGCTCCAGTAGCTAGACTTGAATCTATCTGTATTCTGCTTTCCTTTGCATCTTTCTTTAATTTCAAAAAATTTAAAATGGATGTGAAATGTGCTTTTATTAACGGTTATGTCCAATAGGAAGTTTTTGTTGAAAAACCTCCTGTATTTGAAGATACAAAACATCCTAATCATGTTTTTAGACTTACCAAAGCTCTGTATGGTCTTAAATAAGCCCCACGAGCATGGTATGATAGACTCACTGGATTTTTGCTTCAAAATAACTATGTTAAGGGAAATGCATATCCAACCCTTTTTATAAATAAAGATAAGAAAAATGTTTTGATTGTTCAAATTTATGTTGATGACATCATATTTGGTTTAACTCAGCAATCCTTAACCGACTCCTTTGTAAGTCTAATGAAATTTGAGTTTGAAATGAGTATGATGGGTGAGTTAACTTTTTTCCTTGGTTTTTAAATTTCACAAAAACCAGAAGGAACCTACATATATCAACATAAGTATATGAAATATCTTCTCAAAAAGTATGGTTATGACAACACTAAGAGTATAAGTACTCCCATTAGTACCTCAAACTCTTTAGATCTTGATGAAGCTGGGAAACCAGTAGATCAAACATCTTCTAGAGGTATGATAGGAGGTTTACTTTACATAACAGCTAGTCGACCAAACTTAATGTTCTCTGTATGCTTATGTGCAATATATCAATCCAATACTAAGGAATCTCACTTAAAGGCAGTAAAAAGAATTTTTCGCTGCCTTAAGGGAACTATAGATCTAGGATTATTTTATTCTTCTGGAAATGATTTTTTTCTAAAAACCTTTTCTGATGCTGACATTGGTGGATGTAAAATGGATAGAAAAAGTACATCTGGAACTTGTCATTTCTTAGGAGATTCACTAGTTTCTTGGTCCTATAAGAAGCAACATTCTGTAGCACTTTCCACTGCTGAATCTGAATATGTAGTAGTTGGAAGTTTCTATGATCAAGTGTTGTGGATGCAACACACACTCATAGAATATGGCTTGAGTTTTACTAAAACTTGAATTTTTTGTGATAACACAAGTGACATTTCCCTAAGTAAGAACCCTGCACATCACTCACATGAAAAACGCATAGATATTAGGCATCACTTTCTTAGGGATCACACACTAAAAGAAGACATTATTCTTCAGTTTATCAGAACCCAAGATCAACTTGCTGATATAGTCACAAAATCTTTTCCTTTTGATAGATTTGAATACATTAAACAGAATTTAGGAATGATAACTGTAAGGTAATCTTTCTTAATTAACTTTCTTTTGAAAAAGTCTCCTTATAGTAATAAACTCCTTTTAATAGGGGGAGTACATTTGATTGTTAGAGTAACTATTTTTTTTCTCAAAGTTTGTTTTTCAAACTTTTCAGAACTAAATCTATAGAATGGGAATTTCGAGAACTGAAATTTTTCAGAATGGATATTTTCGTATAGAAAACTTCTAGAATGGAATTTTTTTAATGAAAACTTCTGGAATGGAAAATTTCGTACTGGTGTTTCCGTAACGAGATTTTCGTACCGAGAATTTTATAATGATATTTTCATATTCAAACTTTTGTAATGAAATTTTCATACTGAAAGTCTTGTAATGATTTTTTGTTTTATTTGTTACTTTTTTTGTAGTGAGTTTGGAAAACTATGTCTTTTCGTAGTAAAGATTTTTCGTAGTCAATTTTTTTCTTCAAGAAAAATATTACCCATTACGAATAATCCTTCTAAGCCAATCCGAAAGGTATGATTTCCTTACTCAAGTTTTCGTAATCAGGCATTACTTAATGATATTTTCTTATATTTTGTTTTTTGGATTATATTTTTCTTAAATATTTGTTTTAATAAAAACCTCAAAAGATCGGATTCAAGTTTTCTTGAGAATTGGTTTTCAACCGTCAGATCTGATCTCAGCTTTTTACAGTCGTTCGATCAACCGAGGAAGATGAACCGTCATATCGTTGCCTATATAAAGGGGCCCCCAAATGGTCGTCCCACATTGGTTTTTCAAGCTCCAGCATCTCGAAGCTCTGCCTCTCCGTTTTAAGCCCATTCCTATCTTTAGCAATCTTCGTTCCAAACTTCTCAGAAGTCTTTTAATCTGAATGTCTGTGGAAGTAGCTTCTCAAGACTTGTCTTCCTCTAAGCCGATTTCCAAGTGGTTAGTATATAGAGAAAGGTTGGTGCATCCTGATTTCTTCAACAAGTATGATTCTCTTATATCCAAGAACATAAATCATAACAAATGGGAAGATGTTGCAGTGTCTAAGCCTGAGAATCAAGATAAAGTATTTTCATTCTTGCTTTTTGAGTTCTATAAGACGGTTTCCTTCTTTAAGGAAAATGACAGGGAGAAATTTTCTTTTAGGTCTTATGGAAAAACTTATAAGCTTTCTTATGTCAAGGAAACTAGCTTGGTAGGGCTGACCTATGAAGGAGAAGCCGAGTTCATCTCTCATGTTTTACCAGATTCAAAAGGAAGCTTCAACAAGGAAAAGGAATTGGAAACTCTCAGAATAGCAGATGACAAGGCTCCAAAGATTGCTACTCTGTCTACGAATTTTCGGATTCTATTATTATTAGTACAAGGCTTTATCGTACCGAGAAAGGGTGAAAAAGACTGTTTGAAGAAGAGAGAGATCTATATTCTAGATTTTCTGATAAATCTAAGGAAGTTTAATCTGATGAAACATATTATTATTACCATTGAGAATATTAAGAAAGGGAATCTAAGAGCTCAGATCATAATGTATCCAGCCATTATCTCAAAATTAATAGTTCAGTTCCTTGAGTCTTTCAAGGAGGCTTGAAAGTCTAAGCCAAGAGCTTGAAAAATTATGTTGGTGAGTGATGGTACCCTCAAAAGGATGGTTGTTGCCTTCATCAAGAAGACTGGTGAGTTCTTTGATTTACCAGTACAAGAAGAAGCAGTTCTGAAAGTTTTTGAACCTGAATCTTCTAAGACAGTGAAGAAGATAAAGTTAAAAGAAGTTGAAATTGAAGAAGGGAATCCGAAATCTAAGGAAGTTCATTCCGCACCTCCAAAACTAAAGAATAAGAAAGCTTACCCTGATGAGTTAGTTGCTAAGTAGAGGGAAATCAAAGAGAAGAGAGTCCAAGGGGAGCCTCAGTTTGGCTTGGATCCTGTGGAGGATAAGGCCTTGAATGAAAAAACAGCGGATGAGCTAGAAAAACAAATGAAACAAAAGAAGCTTAAGAATAAGATGTATGAAGCTGAGGTAGCTCAGACTTTGTTGAAGTTTAATGATATGGTCTCATGAAACATTCCAGTTCCAAGATATTTTTCTTTGGAATCTCTACCTGAGACTCGAGGAAGAAACTATGTCACTCCGGAGAAGGAAAAAAGCTAAGAATGTTGAGGAAGTTGATCAGATTGACCAAGTGGAAGAGGAAGAAGCAGTTGCTGAAGGTAGTGGTGATACCGGAGATCTTTTGAAGCAAGTAGAAGATTATAAGGGGACACCTTCGTAACATTTGTCACTCTGAACTTCAGAAGCTGAATCATCCAAGTTAGTCACTCCAAGGAAGGATGAGGAGAAAGGAGAATAAGAAGTATCTTATCATGCAGAGGAAGAACAACTTCTACATGATATTTCTCAAATGAATAATGTAAAGAATGGTTCTCAAAAAGTTATTGATTATGAAGACAATGTTGTTCAAGAGTCTGATAGTGAAAAGAGAACTCTAGAACATCACTCCATTCCGAAAAAGGACAAGTGAAAGCAACTCGTTGTTGATACCCTGAGCTCAGTGGCTGTAAACAGAAGGGAAGTTAGTAGTTATTCAAAGATAAAGGTTGAGCAAATTTAAGAAGAAATTTCTCTAAGAAAAGTCTCGGATTCGTAGTCATCTTCGTTGGGGCATGACTTTGTTGTTCAGTCATTAAAGAAGTTGGTAGGTTCCACTCTGACCTTCTCAAGTATTGATTCAGGATGCCAGATGCTTCAACATACTTTTAATCAGAAAACAGACTCTGTATCCATGGTGATGGACAAATGTGTTGAGATGGAGGCTCAGTTCAAAACTTTTTTTGTCGGCTATAAAGCCCACAAAAGGTCTTTTAAGAGAATGACTAGTTGGTTGAGGAAAACGGTAGAAGATATGAGCCTCTTTGAGGAATTCCAAGATAATGTTAAGGATGATTTTGAGACAGAAGACAGGAAACTGAATGAACTTACTTCTTCCTTTGAATAAAAGTTAACAGCTGAGAAGAATTCTTGGATTCAAGAAGAGAGAGATCTAAATCTGAAGCAGAATTCTGTTGCTCAAAACTGGTGGAATGAAATGGATCGTCAGAATGAGATTGAAGAGAAGTTGTTAAAACAAGAACAATTTTTGAAAGCTTAGGAAGAAAATCTTAAAGCCCAGGAAGAAAATATTGAAGCTCAAAGTTCAAGAAGAGTTGTGTTAGAGAAGCAAGTCGAGGAAGACCATAAAGACTTGAAGAAGATAAAGACTATTCTCAAGGGTCTCATGGATAAGGAAAAAGATCCAAAATAGACAAATATGATCTTTTGTTGTGTCTTAGATTTCTTGTTTTTGAACTTTCAAACTTAATGAAAATCTTTCTTGCTTGTCTTTTTTGTTGTTGTACCTAATTTTTCAGGTACTTTGTTATATTTTCAATTCCCTCGAATTCTTTTTGAAAATCACAAAGGGGGAGAAGGAAAAAGAACCCTAACAAAGGGGAAACAATAACCCTAACAAAGGGTGAGAAAGAAAAAGAACTCAAATAGAGCTTATCTAAGGGGGAGTTTTTCATTAAAGAAGACATTCTTATTCTTAATGAAATACCATTCCGGAAATCTAGAATACGATCCTGAGAGTTTCAAAGCCTAAGGGGGAGTTAGTCGTATTCATCAACATCCATAAGCAAAGGGAGATAAGCCTTAATGTTTTCTTTCTTCTTATACTTTCTTTTTCATAAAGGATATTTGTTCTTTTTAAAAAGGAGGATATTATTGAGTCAATAAGGTTTTCCTTATGACTTTTCCATTCCTTCTTGTTTTGAAAATCACAAACACCTTATCTATAAGGAAAATCGCTTTTATAAGGAAAACTTCTTTTATAAGGAAAATTTATTTTATAAGGAAAATTGTTTTTATAAGGAAAATCGCTTTTATAAGGAAAATCGATTTTATAAGGAAAATTGCTTTTATAAGGAAAATTGCTTTTATAAGTAAAATCACTTTTATAAGGAAAATCGCTTTTATAAGGAAAATCATTTTTAAAAGGAAAATTGCTTTTATAAGGAAAATTATCCTCATCATATTTTCATTATCCATATCTATATATTTCTTAAGTATAATAATCAGTTTCATTTTTATATTCTTGAAATCATTTAAACACATTATTATGAAGAATTCTGTTTTAGGCTCCGAATTCTGGATGAGAGCTGTAATGATGTTCCACTCCAATTTCTGGATACGAACTCTGATAAAGTTCTACTCTGAATTCTGGATACGAACTCTGATAAAGTTCCACTCCGAATTTTGGATACGAACTCTGATAAAGTTATACTCCGAATTCTGGATATGAACTCTCATGAAGTTCAACATCGAACTCTAATGACGAATCCTGATTACAAATTCTCATTATGAATTCTGATGAAGAATTCTCATTCCAAATTCTCATTCCGAATTCACCTATTAAATAGAATCTGATCATCTTTTCTTTATACACTCCTAATTTATTTAGACTCTGAACCTTTACTCTGAACTTTTTTGTTAGACTTAAAACGATGTCATACATTCTGTTACACTTGTTTGGTTATAAAAAAATGTCGTCTATTTTGTTATAAACTAACCATTGGTTAAGTTACACGTGTACAGGTCCCTCCGATTTTTAAGGAAAATATGACCATTGGAAATGAGGCTGACCGAGCCTATAAATAGGATCTCATTTAAAAGAGCTCAAAACGAGAAAGAAGTTAATAGATCTAGAGACCACACGCTGCTAAGATGATTTCTAGAGAGTGAAATCTTTTCATTCCTTGTGAGTACTGAACCGTTTGTTTAGTTTTTTCTTCGTGTGACTCTGAATGTTGGTGATTACATTCTAGGAATTACGAGGATAGGAAGACAGAGGTTCCGACTTCCTTGAAGTTCGAGGGCTTCCTTGCTGAGGAAGACAGAGGTTCCAACTACCTTGAAGTTGAGGGCTTGCGGGGATAGCAAGACAGATATTCCAATATTCGTATTGAGGGCTTACCCTGGTGTGGGTAAGATAGACTTGCATGAAAGTATAAATCAAGGGACCTTTATCCAAGGTTGTTGGATACCCTTCTCTTTGGGTTAAAAGAGTTATTGTTTGTTACTTGTAGTTTTACTACTTGTTTGTTTCTGCTACATATTGTATTGTAAGGAAAGTATAACTTTCTTATACTTCCTTACTTGTAATTTGATAAGTTTAGATTTTATACTCTTTAAGGTAGAATCTCATTTTGTAATCTTTAGTTAAGGTTCAATTTCTAGATCTATATTTCCAGAACCTACTTTCGGAATCTCTTTCCAGTTTTAAGCAAGTACATTGAACTTGAAGTTTATAACTTCATTTCTTATTCCGATTTTTCAATTGGTGTTAGAGGTGTTGTGAATTTTCTTAGTTTAACTTTGTTAAACATAGCTCTTTCCTTTGTTAAAAGGAAAATTTTAAAGTGTAAAATTCACCCCCCTCTTATATATTGAGAATCTACATCATTATTTTGATCCTATATAGAGATGACCATTTAGACTGATACCTTGGTGAATAACCTTGGTAATTTTTAATGACACCTTGGGGATGGACCTTGGTGAAACGAAATGATTATCAATATTAAATTTTGTAGCCACATCTTTAAGTTATGAAAAATGTTATTTTTCTTATGATATATATCATGATTTCTTTCTCATGCCTTAATGTTCTTTTCATGACCTTATTGAAGTATCTCAAGTTCACATGTAAAATGTTTCTCTTGTTTCCCTTACTGGGCCTTCTGCTCACCTTTTCTTTTGATGTATGTCCCCAGGTTATGAGATGCAGTAATGAACCTATGATGAACATCAGGAGAATCCTTTCAAGTATTTAAGAATAATGTTTTATGTTTTCATGTTTTAAGTTCCGGGTTTCCAAGACACTAATCCTTAAAGATCCTCGGTTTTGTAAAATGAAATGAAAGTTTATGTGATAAAAAGGCGGGATGCTATTGTTGGTATCAAAGGATGGTTTAGTTATATGTGGAAATTTGGATATTAAAACTTTAGGAAGAAGCCTATAGAAAAGATTATATATAAGAAATCTTCCTAGTATTTTGGTGAGTATTGAGTAATGGGTTTCCAAGCAAATACATCCCTATCTGGATACGAGCAGGTAGAGGTGGCTCGGGCACAGATGTATATAGGGGTAAAACTCGAAAACACCGCTTTGATCTAGACTCAAACGGGAACTGGTACACAACAACGGGCCTTGCTGCACTCTTGGTTACGACACTCCTGGGGGATATGCTTTGGTAAATTCATAAGATTAGTATGAACCTCTGTTAAAGAAATAAAGATAAAATAAAATAAATATTCACATATAAATATATGATCATGGATAACCTAGATGTGATCCTAGGGGATCAAAAGTTAGGGTATACTTTTCTTCTACAAGTTATCCTTATATGCTTTAAGTTCCTTTTCATGATTATTGGCTAAGTATTTAAGCCCCTAATTATAATTTCTCTTCTTAGTTAATGGTGGGAAATGGAAGAACATGTCCCAACAACCAATGTGATAGGAAATGCGACAATTTCCGTATTAATATGACATAGATGATTAGGTGATTAAAAGATGATTATTATTTTGGAAGACGTTCACTATTTTGGGGACCCTATATGATCGAGCTAAATAGATTAATACAGTATTTTCATTGAGGAGTAAGGTTGACTTATATTTTTAAGAATTGATGTATTTAAGGTGGACTTATAATAATTTAGGTTACTTATGGGAATGATTAACCTATCTTGGGTAAAATATGTTTAGGTTAGCTACTTTTGTTATAAGATGTTAGGAGTGGTTGATGTTGTTTGGAGATGAACAATGAAGTTTATTTTGGAAGACTATGTTATCAAATCCTTCTTGTATTTGGGTTTCAATCTTAGTTTGGTTTATTTTGAGGAATTCTAAGGACTGTTATTTATGGAATGGTCTATGATGAACTTTGGGTAGTACCATGTAACATTGAAGATTTAAATGTAGTTTCCATTCCTATGGGATTATTTCTTTTTGAAGAGTTGTTTTACCTTACCCTTTATGTTTTTGGGATAATGTTTAAATATAGAAGAAATATATAGTTAATATTTTGTGGATTATGTGATTCTATAGAAGATGATTCTTGTGCTTTTGATGAGACCAAGTGTTTTTGAATTCTCATCATTTGGATAAAAGATTAGTTTTGGTAGAGACTTATTAAAGGATGAAACTCTACTTGAAGGTAGGTATATTTTCTTATGTTTTTGTTCTATGTAGTAAATGAATTCCTCAAAATTATGAAAAGGAACATAAAACAAAAATGTTGTTGGTTTACGTTTCCTACTAGGTATTCAAAGACTGTTTACACGCATCATAAGTTTGGGATTTTATTATGGTTAACCTTCTCCTAATAATGTTTTCTATCACTCTCCCTCAGAACATGACCCTTTGTTTTCTCCTCCATGTCCATGTTTTCCTACATGGAATCCTAGTGTGGGTTAACTCGGGTGACCTTTGTACTTCCCTTTCATTCTTTTAATTTAATAGTTTTACTGACTCCTTTTCCGATGTGGGACTTTCAATGAAATTTCAAAACCCAATTTTTAAAATTGTGAGGATGCAATTTCTTAAGGGGGAAGATTGTAACGACCTGAAATTTTGAATAAATCTTGTTTCCTAATTTTATGTCTAATTTTATTTTATTTTTATACTAAACAAAAATGTTTCATTTGATAACATTAGTATAATTAAAATGAGACGGTTGGGTTTTGACTATTATATGACCATTGCTCAATATGACCGCTGTAAACTAAACATTTAGATTATTGTCTCTAAATACAATTAGTCTTGGTTAATTATTATAGAAAGAAGATTTGATGGCCTCACCCAGTAGTCTTGGACCAATCGAAGCCCATATAAAAGAACTTGGTAATGAGGTAGCACAACTGGTCTTTGCTCTCGACCAAACCCAAGCTGAACATCATCATGTAAAGCTAGAATGGAATCGCCTTTGCGAGAAGTTAAAACTGATAGAAATTACTACTCGTGCGATGTTGGCCGAGCCTCCCTCAGATTATCTCACCTTAGTGCACCTTACACTTAGGTCCTATGCTGGTGTGATAAGGGGCTATGTAAGGAGACCGTAACTACCTTATGTAATCCCTTGTTTTAAATAAAAATTGGGATTTCTTCTTATGACGAAGTTTATGAATTTTTAAATGACCGGATAAATATAGTATGCATATTTTTTTATGAATTTTAGAGAAAAAATATTTTAAAAAATGTTTAAGTAAACCTTAAATAATTAAAAATTTGTAATGATTTTCAAAAAATGGTCTTCTACAATTATGTTCAGTACGAAATTTAGAGTCTAATAAGATCAACTTGATTTTTGATGAATAGTAAATTATGAATAGTGATTTTATGTTTAGGATTAGTAATGTGTCCAAATGGATTAGTAATCTCACTTAAAGAAAGTACTAATGTAATCTAGGAACCTTGATTAAGTAATGTGATTCAATAAAATGGTTAAATAACGGTTTCATAAATTATTATACAAGTATTAGTTTTTTTGGTTGAATAGTATTTTTAATTAAAAATTAAATTAAAAATATTTAGAAAATTATTTTTATAAAATGGATTTCATTTTTGAACTCAGAGCATCGATATTATGTTAAGGTAATTTTTGGGGATTTTTCTGCAAAAAAATGAATTTTCAGTGAATAGTTTATTTATTTAAAAAATAAATTAAAAATATTTAGAAAATTACTTTTATAAAATGGAGTTTATTTTTGAAATCAGATCTTTGATATTTGGTTAAGGTGAAATTTTGGGATTTTTCTGAGAAAGTTGAATTTTCAGTGAATAGTAAAAATACAGTTTTAGGGATGTGGTATGTTTAATGACATTATAACTGTGTCATGATGATGTCATGAGATATTTTATGGGTTGGCCGACCAAAGGTGATGAATTATTGTATGGGGGCCCATTTTTCTTAACTCCATGGGAAATACCATGGGAGAGCCCATGCTTTTGAGAAAACCACTTGTGAGGTGACCCTTGGCCATTAATGCCTTGTCCCCTCACTTTCCCTATAAATACCAAGCCATACTCTCATCCATTTCGACTCCCCACTCTCCCTCAACGAAGTTCTGGTCTCATTACCTCCCAAGGAGTCCTCCCAAGGTGCCCCCAAGCCCTCAAGGTCCCAACCTTTGAGTTTTAAGAGTGTTGTTTTAAGGTAAGGGATCTGACCCCTCTCTTTCTTTTGAAGTGATCTCTTTTATGTCATTTCTTTTATGATCCATGTTCTTATGTTGGAGGAGGTTCTTTTATATTCATTATAATTTCTTTTTTATTTTTATATGATGAGATACCCCCTTTTACTCTCATCATTTCTTTTTATGAATGTTTAAGTGGCGCTGTTAGGCTGCCGAATTTTTAAGGGATTCTTTCACCCTTCCCATTTTTCAATGTTCTACTTTCATGTCAAGTCTTTCAAGTTCTTTTTTATTATTTTGGGGTATGATATCTATATATATCATACTGAACATTTATTTTCATTTGATGAGAGACCCTATTTTATCTCATAAATTCATTTTTGTTCAAGTTTAAGTGACGTCGTTAGGCTACTGAATTTTTAAGGGATTCTTTCACCCTTCCAATTTTTCAAAGTTTTACTTTCATGTCAAGTCTTTCAAGTTCCTTTTTATTATGTTTGGGTATGATCTATATATATATCATACTTAACTTTTATGTTCATATTATGAGATACCCTATTTGATCTCATCAATTCATTCTTGTTGAAGTTTATGTGGCGTTGTTAGGCTACTGAATTTTTAAGGGATTCTTTCACCCTTCTCATTTTTCAAGTTCTATTTTCATGTCAAGTCTTTCAAGTTTATTTTTTATTATTTTGGGGTATGATCTCTATATCAATCATACTGATATATTATTATCATATTATGAGAGACCCTATTTGATCTTGTCAATTCATTTTTATTAAAGTTTAAGTGACGCCGTTAGGCTGCCGAATTTTTATAAGAGAAATCTTATTTTTGTCTTACTTCCATGTTTTTCATTTCAAATGGTATTTCCTTCAAATTTCATTACAATGATTCATATCCTTTATATTCTGTACCTATACTATTTTTATAGATCATTTATGAGTGTTTGACCCATGTCCCCTCTCTTTTCAACATTTTCTAAAACCCTGTAACGTAGTCGTTATGCTGCAGATTTTTCATCTCAAATTGTCTCTCTCTTTTTCTCAAAATTATTTTATGTTATTAAGTGAATACTCAAATATTTTATTTCTAAAGGGGTATTCACATATATATCAAAATTTTCTATTTTGAATTATGGGATTTACATACATGAAACCCGCTTTCCCTTTCCGTGGGTTTAAAGTGACATAAAGATCATGTCTTTAAAAATGTTTTTAAAACATTTTGATTATGAAATGAAACCCATTTCTTTTATGCTATATGGGTTGTTTATGAAATTATTTATGATGATATATGTGGCTCACTTGATAATAAAGATATGTCAAGGGTACGCCTAGAGAGCGCTCTAATGCATTGGGTAAAGACTTAATCTCTATAGATGACTATTTAGACTGATACCTTGGTGAATAACCTTGGTAATTTTTAATGACACCTTGGGGATGGACCTTGGTGAAACGAAATTATTGTAAATATTAAATTTTGTATACACATCTTCAAGTTATGAAAAATTTTATTTTTATTATTATATATCTCATGATTTCTTTCTCATGCATTAAAGTTCTTTTCATGACCTTATTGAAGTATCTCAAGTTCACATGTAAAATGTTTCTCTTATTTCCCTTACTGGGCCTTCTGCTCACCCATTCTTTTGATGTATGTCCCCAGGTTATGAGATGTAGTAATGAACCTAGGATGAACATAAGGAGAATCCTTTCAAGTGTTTAAGAATAATGTTTTATGTTTTCATGTTTTAAGTTCCTGGTTTCCAAGACACTAAACCTTAAAGATCCTCGGTTTTGTAAAATGTAATGAACTTTTATCTGATAAAAAGGTGGGATGCTATAGTAATATCTTATTAAAATGTCATATATGTTTTTAAAAATATTAATATACTTAATTAATAAATTAATATCATTTTTTAAACCATTGTACATAAGTTTTGATCACTTTTAAAGGAAGATAAATGTGTGCCAATAGAATTCATAACCCAATTTTCATTCTTTGGGTTACTCTTCTTCTTGTTCATTATTTTGTGATAATCATTTTTGTGAAATTATTATTGAATATATTATATAGTATTTCTGAATTTTTATGTGTATTTATAGTGAATACACTTAATCTATTTATTATTTCAATTCCCACTTAGTTAATATTATATTTGTAAGGGATTATATAACTAAAACATCAATGTGATTTTTTGAATGATTTATTTATATAAATATTTATATTAAATATACAAGTTTTCTAAATTATATTTTTTTATTAAAAAATATGGAAATGAATGTTTTAAATTTCTATATTTCTAATTTCTCTTATATTTTTTCAAAAAGTAATTATTTTAGTTTTTATGTAATGGAATTTAAATTAAAAATTCCCATTTCAAATAATTCATTCCACTTTTTTTAAAAAATACTTAAAAGAAGTTTTTCATTAATATAGAATGAATGTAATTTCTCAGTTACTTGTAACAGTATTGATTTGAATCTTCCTTTACAAGTTTATAATTATATTTTCAAATAAATTTGGTTCATTTATGAGTACATGAGTTTTTAAAAATGACAAGTAATTTCAAAATGGATATTTTGGTTTCCTCAACTATGTTTCTTTGATAAAGGATTTATGTGTTATTCTTTTTTTATGGTTCATGTATATTATTTTTGGGGTTGATTGCTTAAATGATAACCCGGGGATGGGTGAGACCATTATAGATATCTAATTAATGGGGTATTGAGGTATATATGAGTAATTAGTGTTCTCTTAAGAGATTATAGTAACAATGTAGAAGTTGTTATTCCAAATGTATATATGATTTTTACACCATGTGTAGCTAAGATAACTATAATATTATTAATATTGACATAGAAAATGACATCCCGATTTACTTAGATATATTATTGATTATTGGTAACACATTTTCATGAAGATGTATTTATTATCAAAATGCATTTTATTGATATTTTTATAAGGTGATTCCTTTTTACGAATAAAAATATATGGTTTTATAAAATAAATTATAGATTTTAACCTGAATGATATTTTTCATTCATTTATGTCACTTACTAATCTTGTGTGCACATATGATGTTTTGAGAAATAATCCTATAATTTAAGGGATACTTTAGGTAAAGATGATATCAAGGGGAAAATATTGAAGATTGGTCCTGAAAATTATTCTTGTCTTGTTTTTAAAGGGATTCCATGGTGAAACAATAGAGACTGAGTATAAGTTTCCACATGTATTGTGTATATTTATATTTATATATATTTATTAATTGTCTAAAACCCTAATCCAAAAATATTATTTGGAAGGAAATAATTTAATTTTAATTTAAAATCACAAGAATATTTATTTTATATGGTTGGGTACTTATTTTTATTATCAAAACATTCATTAGATGACACTAAAGATTAGGATGTAATTTTATCTTGTTTTGTAGATCCGATATGAACAAAAGAGTTATTATCTAATTGATAATTTATGAATTTTATTTTAATTTATTTAGATTGGGTAAGATCCTAAATCAATAGAAATATAAGAGGGTTAATGGAATTTAGTAATATAATTACTATAGTGTTTTTTAGAATATAGATTATTTTTCAATTAATAATTCATTTGATGTTTAACTAATGTTATTTTTAAAATATGACTTTTTTTTCAAGATATAATGAAATAGATATTTCATAATAGTCACATTCCTCCAACATTATTTGATCATCATTATTATTACAAAATATAATTCAAATGATTTTGAGAAATTTATGAGTATGAAAATAACCTGAATTTTTTTTGAGTTATCCAACACCTATTAATTTCTATAGATAATTTATGGGGCTTGGTAAATTTTCATTTTATTTCATGGAAACCAATCTTACAGCACATGAAAAAAGTGAAATACCATAATTGGCTTTAACAATTAGTTTTTTTAGTTTGAGAACATGCTGAAATATAAAGGGAATGTGAAAAGTTTCCAAAAATATATATGTATAGTATGAATTATTTTATAATGTTCCATGTATGAATAATTTTTAAGTTTATATTGATAAATCAAACAGATTTAATTCATATCTATGATGTAGGAATAAAGTGTTAATAAATAAATTGATAAAGAATGTTTAAATTTTTAACAAGTGTGTGGAATGAAGGATGTGTTTGTGTAATGATTTATAAAATTTATTTTATAGTAGTATTTTATAAATATTATGGGAATTAGGGAACTCCAATGCGTTTTCTATAGTTGTTTTTTTCATAAGTTTGGAAACATTTGTTATATGTAATCCATACCATTAAAAATTGGTAAAGGTGATAATTCTTAAGGTACATGTAACACATAAAATTATTAAATGAATATAACAACCCATACTTTACATACATTGTCATTACTTCAGAATTTGAGCACACTTATTACAACATATAACAAAACCAGGAAAGGACCGTATAGGTATAGAGTCTTTAGAAACTGGGAAACATAAACAGCTGGTTCGTAAAGCATCTACTTTGCCTCCCATTTATTTAATCATATCTAGAGTCCATTTTTGGCATATCCTACTTAATAACGTTCTTCCTGACCTGGGGAAATAAAAAATACAAAATGGTGATCTCAAATGCTCAGTAAGGGTAAACAAAATAAATATCAATCACATCATATACATAAGAACATAACTTTTGGAAATCTTAACCTGCAAAAGAAATCATAGTAGTGAAATGTAATCCCAATAATCATAACTTAAAACATGAAACTTTGTGGCATACACACATAATCATAGAGAATCATTTCTTGTTATTCAAGACTCATTTCCAAGACTATCTTAGTGGACAAAGTCCATTTTTGAACCGAGTTCACTCCTCGTTTCAGTCCTGTTTCACGGAACCGGTTTAACCTGCCGTTCCAGCCATATCTATCTCATGAGATAGAAAATCTTTACCCAATTCATTAGAGGGAGATATAGGTCCCACCCATCTCATAATGATACCATTCTTTTGTGTGCCACAAAACCATAAACCATACATCATAGCATTACCCATGTAATAAAAATCGGAATATTTAAACATCGTGACATCATAAAAAAATTTATATAAGATAAAAGGACTCATAAAAAAATATTTCCATCACAACATAATCAAATCAATGTAATAATAGGGATAGAAACAGAACCCTTTATTATCTTAGATGGAAAATAATTTTGATAAAACACTTGAACTCCATTCTTGAGGAAAATATCCTTTATACTTCAAAAACATTTTTCCTTTCTTAACATGTCATACAATTTTAAACTAAAAGAAGTTGATTAAAAATACACTTGAAAACTTGTAATGGATGATTCTTGGAAATTTTGTTTTAAAAATCCATTCATGCCGTATAAGTTAAAAAACATTATTCTCGTACTTTTTTCGGAAAAGTCAAAAAGTACCTCGTACGAAAAACGACAAAAGATTCCTTTCATATCATTTACTAAAAACTCACCGAAGGGTAAAATTGGATTTAAAAAATTTTAGGTGGATGGAAATAATATTACATATTGAGGAAACATGGATGTGGATGATAAAATACAGCCTCGTAAATGCTAAAGTATAAACAATCTTGGATAAAAATGAGATTGTGATATTTCTCTTACCTTAGGTCCGATTTGCCTCGTAAGTGTCCGAACCTCCTGTATAATGATTTAAATAATGTTATTGACTTATTCCAGAATCATAATTATTGTTATGATATCATATATGGTCATATTCTTAGCTTCTTAGTAGTAATATTTCATTGCTACTTGTTATTCGGGTGTTTATAACTTTTTGTTCTTATGCATGTTTTGTCGAATAAATTCTTATTCTTATCATTAGGTTATAGATACATCATTTCCAGAATGGTATTAATGTACTATATATCATATATATTTATTCAATTCATTTATATAATCATTATGCAATGAATATCACGTAGAACGAATCGCATCACATCGTGGAGACAGTATTCCGTACGTACGCACGAGCGATGATATCATTCACATGATCGTGGAATTGTATTGGAGTGTATGTATACTATTTCAGAATAAATATAAATTTACAATAACCATATATAGTAATTATTTACACCATTATACCCATCCAAGTAAGGTGGTGGGGGAAAATAGATTACACCACGGCGTGGAGACGGCATTCCATACGTACGCACACGCGGTGATTTCGTTTTCCATAGGATGGATAGAGGTTGAAATAGGGTTGTTTCATACATATAATAACATATCAGTATATGAGTGATACTGATTTTATTACTTAATAATGAAACAACTAAAGAAGAAGATGTTGAAGAATAAATAATTTGGAAAGGATCGGAAATGGATATTACCTCTTTTTGACGCGCCTCTTCTTAACCTCCTCTTAGGGCACTAGGGTTGGTCTTTGAAGAAGACCAGAACTTCTAGGATGATTCTATTGAAGTGGTTAAGTGAAATGGGTAGGGTGTTTCCAATCTTGAAGACTCAAATTGGTGTGAGGAGGAGAGGGAGGAGGTTCACTTTTATAAGGGAGGAGAGGGGCACCTTTGGAAATATAAGAAATATTTGTTTATATTAAATCCCATCCCCACTTAAAAACTTCCAAAATGAATCATATCCAACGATTAGATGAGATAGGGTTTTAATCTCATCAACCAATAAAATTTAGACATGTTAGGAATTTATTTTAAACATTACCAACTTGATTTATCCTTATTTATCAATTTAATTTTATTTGTGGTAACAATATTCTAAATTTTAAATTATTATTAATAATTAAATATGTGTTGTGAATTTTCCATAATTTGACACTTTATGACATTTTCGACCATATAAATTTTAATTTATAATTTTTAAATATTTTTGTGATTTTTAAACAATTTTATAATATGTTATTTTTATAAAATAACAATAGTGTCAATTTTGACACTATTCATTTATTTGAATTTAAATAAAATATATACAGAGGATATGTTCGAACTAAAAGCTTTAATAGATTAATAAAATGTCATATGTTTCTAGAAAATTAGTACATCACATTAAATAGTGCATATAATAATTATTTTTATATTTTAAAACCATTTATTTGAAATTTTAATTAATAAAATAATTTCAACATCACTATTGTGTCATAATTAATGATAATTATTTAATAACTAAAAATTCTAAATAAATTCCAATGATGTATATAATTGTATTGGATTTCTGTATACTATTAATGTTCGACGTTTCATTAAGTTTATCACCAAAATAAAATTATTATACTTATAATATTTAAGAAAGTGACATGTTGTCACATTCTTTGGTTTTAATAATAATTAAATTATTTTCATAGAAAAAAGTCTATTAAATGAATCTAATCCGACCCTTAGGTGATATGGGTCGACTTTTAGTCATCCAATAGGATTTTGGCAGGTGTTAGGGTAATTTTATAATCTTATATTTACCCTTAATTATCCGATTTACCTTTAACTATGGTAAATAAAATTTACCGTAGTTACTATTCATAATGCCCAAAAATAAAAAGTAGACTATTAACATAATTTGGCCCCAATGATTCTGAATATGGAATACATTTTTCAAAATTAAAAACTTATAAGTTTCATTAATTAATTTAAAATAAATCATGTTGTTAAGAAAACGGGTTTTAGAAGATAAAACATTGCCAAAGATTAAAATGTTTTTACCTATGAATTCAATGTGAAATTAATGCTAATGACATACATTATATTAAATGGTAATAATATATTCTATCTATACTTTAAAACCATTCAATATTATAATTTAACCATATAAATTATCTCAATTAAAAAAGTTTTTTTTAATTAAAAATTAGCATATTTTTACTATTTATCAAAATATGAAAGTTATTAGAAAAATATCAAAAATTTATCCAAAGTAAATTTTTATATCCTGATTCAAAAGAAGAATTTTATTTTGTCAAATTGAACTTATAAATGTGTCAAAAACTAGATTTAATGTGGGTGCGCCATCAAAAGGCCGCAAAACTGCATTTTTTGATAAATACTTATTTTACCCAAAAAAATTATTTTGTTCTCTTACCATGTTCTAGAAAATGTGTAAGATGAATAATAATGTTGTAAAATTTAAAATTCAGTTAATACTATTCATAATGGAAAGTTTATAATATTATAATAATATATCGTTTTTAGTGGAACTCGGTATTGCGTACTACACACGCTATCGAGGAAGGTCGCGATTGCGTGCAGCGAAAGATTCCTTTGATGATTTATATAACATAGAAACAAAATATTTCTCATAAAAGTCTTGGGTGTTATATTCTACCCCCCTTAAAATGAATTTCTCCCTCAAAATTCATCACTTTGTAACAAACAGATGAGGATACCTGTCCCTCATCCTATCCTCAAGCTCCCATGTAGCTTCTTCTAATTGGTGGTTCCTCCATAAAACATTCACCAAGCGAGTGGTCTTGTTTCGTAGGACTTTTTCACTACGATCCAGAATCTCTATCGGTTGTTCTTCATAAGAAAGATCTTTCTCCAGCGGTACAAATTCTGAGCTGAGTACATGTGAAGGATCAGGTATATACTTTCTCAAGAGAGATACATGGAACACATCGTGAACTTGAGAGAGATTTGGTGGAAGCACCAATCGGTAAGCTACCTTCCCAACATGATCCAGTATTTCGAAAGGACCGATATATCTAGGGCTCAACTTCCCCTTCTTTCCAAATATCATGACCCTCTTCCAGGGAGATATTCGTAAGAACACTTTATCACCCACTTCAAACTCTAGATATTTTCTTCGGTTGTCGGCATAACTTTTCTGTCGACTCTGAGCTGATCTTATGTGTTGTTCAATAGATCAGAACTTTTCTACCATCTCATCAAAAATATCAGGTTCTAATAGCTTTCTTTCCCCAACTTCATCCCAGCAAGTTGGAGTCCTGCATTTCTTTCCATAGAGAGCTTTATAAGGAGCCATCTGAATTCTGGAGTGAAAGCTATTATTATAAGAAAATTCCACCAAAGGTAGGTGCTGATCCCAACCACCTTTGAAATCCATAGAGCAAGCTCTCAACATATCTTCTAGAGTTTGAATTGTTCTCTCAGACTGACCGTCTGTCTGAGGATGATAAGCAGTGTTGAAACTCAACTCTGTATCCAGAGTATGCTGAAGACTTCGCCAAAAATTTGAGGTAAACCTCGGATCCCGATCAGATATAATAGAAAGTGGTACTCCATGCAATCTTACCACTTCCTTCACATATATCTTGGCAAGCTGATCTAGAGAGAAATCCTCTCTAATAGCGATGAAGTGTGCAGACTTTGTAAGACGATCAACTATGACCCAGATAGCATTATTTCCTTTGGATGTTTTAGGAAGTCCTGTGACAAAGTCCATAGTGATGTTTTCCCATTTCCATTCAGGTATGGGTAATGGTTGTAACATCCCCTTAGACTTCTGTCTCTCAACTTTAACTTGCTGACAAACCAAGCATCAAGAGACATATTCAGCAACATCTCTTTTCATTCCATCCCACCAGAAGTACTCTTTCAGGTCCCTATACATCT
Organism: Viscum album; assembly: GCA_963277665.1. Classification (NCBI taxonomy): domain Eukaryota; kingdom Viridiplantae; phylum Streptophyta; class Magnoliopsida; order Santalales; family Viscaceae; genus Viscum; species Viscum album. The sequence continues at coordinate 1,217,228,833 of OY728131.1, read as the reverse complement.
TCGTGCTTCTAGGATGAATAGAGAATGAAGAACTATGAGCCTCATCCAACATCTCCTTCTTTAATTCGGGGATGGGAGGAACACAAACCTGATTCCTGAACTTTATTATCCCATCACAATCAATGTTGAATTCAGGAACATTTCTCACCTTCTTTTGTAACTCGACATCTTCTTTCTATGCCTCTTTAATCTTCACATGTATAGATGGTTGAACATTCATTTGAGAAAGATATGATTTTCCCCTTTTATTATAATTCCAAGATCCATCCTTTGTAAATCCATAAATATTGGATCTTTTGTGATCCTCATCATGGATAAACTGGCATGGTCTTGTCGACTTAATGCATCTGCCACCTTGTTTGCTTTCCTAGGGTGGTAATGAATTGAGCAGTCGTAATCCTTAATCAGCTCCAACCATCTTATTTGGCGCATATTCATCTCCTTTTGTGTGAAAATATACTTTAAACTTTTATGATCAGTATAAATATCACACCTTTCACCATAAAGGTAATGCCTCCAAATCTTTAATGCAAAGATTACCGCAGCTAACTCCAAATCATGAGTTGGGTAATTTTGCTCATGTATTTTCAACTGTCGTGAGGCATAAGCTATCACCATATCATTTAGCATAAGAACACACCCCAAACCCTTCTTGGATGCATCACTGTAGATCACAACCCTTTCTCCACTACAAGGCAGTGTGAGCACAAGTGCACTGGATAACCTTCTTTTCAACTCCTTGAAATTCTCTTCACATTCCTCCGTCCAAACAAACTTAACTCCATTCCGAGTCAACTTGGTGATTGGATTATATAAGCATGAAAAATCTTTCACAAAACATCGATAATATCCAGCCAAACCAAGAAAACTTCGGATCTCAGTCACTGTTGTTGGTCTCGACCATCTTTCGGTAACCTCTGTTTTTGCTGGATCCACAGATATCCCCTCTTTTGAGATTATGTGACCCAAAAATGAAACTCTTTGAAGCCAAAATTCACACTTGGTAAATTTGGAATAATGCTTCTCCTTTCTTAGGGTGTTCAATATAATTCTCAAGTGATCTTCATGTTCTTTCTTTCTCTTTGAATATACAAGAATATCGTCTATAAAGACTACCACAAACTGATCAAGATAGTCTCTAAAGACTCTATTCATCAGATCCATGAAGATAGCAGGGGCATTAGTAAGACCAAATGGCATCACTAAAAATTCATAGTGTCCATACCTTGTACGGAAAGTCGTCTTTGGTATATCCTCCCTTTTGACCCTTAATTGGTGATACCCTAAACGAAGATCAATCTTGTAAAAGTATTGAGCTCCTCATAGTTGGTCAAATAAGTCATCAATGCGTGGGAGACGATATTTGTTATTGATAGTGATCTTGTTAAGTTCTCAATAATCAATGCAGAGTCTCATTGATCCATCTTTGTTCTTAAAAAATAGAACAGGTGCTCCCCAAGGTGATGCACTAGGGCGTATGAACCCCTTATCAAGATTCTCTTGGAGTTGCTTCTTCAATTCCTGCAACTCAATTGGGGCCATTCTATAAGGTGTCTTTGAAATAGGCAAAGCACCTGTTACGAGTTCTATTGAAAACTCAACTTCATGATTTGGTGGGAGACCCGGTAATTCCTCCAGAAAGACATTATCAAACTCCCATACAATGGGAATATTATTAATCATGAGTTTCTCACCAACCATTTGAGATAAATAACCATCATTTAGTGGAATCAAAACCCATAAAATCAAAGAAATTTCCACTGGAAGGTTATGTTCATCCTTGAATCGATAGAAGATCATAGATTGATCTGGAATATGAAATGTGACTTCCCTTCTTTGGAAATTGATATGAGCTCCATGTAGAGAAATCCAATCCATGCCAAGAACCACATCAAATTCCACTATAGGAAGGATCACAAGATTTGCAGGAAGAACTTTCCCACAAACTTCAATCGGAAATAATTATAAACTTTTGATGCGACTGTTGTGCCATTAGGGGTTGTCACAGCTAACTCAACATCTAACTATTGAGGTAATATGGTGATATCCTTAGAAAATTCTTCAGAAATAAAGGAGTGGGTGGATCCAGAATCAAATAAAAAATTTTCTACTTTAGAGTGGATGGTAAGTGTAACTTTCACCACATCGTTATCGTACTCCACATCACTGATAGAAATTGCATGTGACTTTCCTTTGTCTTTAGCCTTAAGAGTTTGTTGACGTCGACCATCATCATCAAACCTTGGATTTGGGCATTGATTGGCATGATTCCCCATCTCCTTGAACTTGAAACATTAAAGTGTAGTAGGTTGATTCTGTGTGTCCCTCCCTTTGTTTGCATCATTAGACATCTTCTTCCCATCATTGCGGCATTCAAATTCCCGATGACCTTCCTTTCCATATATGAAACATTTACTTGTCCCTTTAAGACAACTCCCTCCATGTTTCTTTCCACACTTTGAGCATAAGGGAAAGCTCATATTCTTTTCAGTGTGCTCTTTAGATTTTCCTTTGAATTCCATTTTCCTCTTCTTATCCAACCCATATGACTGAATAGTTAATCCAATCTCCATCTCGACTTTGAAAGCACATCGAACGATTTTCTCATAGCTATTGAAGTCCCTTATGGATAACGCCCTTCGAAGACTTGGTTTTAATCCACTAAAGAATTGATCGATCTTACTCTCAGGTAGGATAATAATACCAGAAGCGTACCTTGAAAGTCTTGTAAAATTTGCTTCATAAGTACCAACAGATTCATCATCCTTTTTCTTCAATTCAAGAAACTCTTTCTCCATATTTGTTCGGAGAATACGAGGGAAGTACTTATTGAAAAATAAGTTCTTGAACTCGTCCCATTCCATGGACTCAATTTCATCCCTTTGCCTCGTATTCTTAATAAGATTCCACCATTGATCAGCATCTCCTTCCAAAAGATACACTGTTAGGATGACGTTATCATGTTCAGAACATTGAAGAACTGAAAATATCTTTTCAGTAGTACTAATCAATTGTTCATCAACTAATGGATCAGTATACCCACTGAAAGAAGGTGGATGCTGCCTCATGAAGGATTTAATAAAATTTTTCTCCTTAATTTGCTCGTTTGGAGGTCCTGCATGATTCATAGCTTGAGAAAGTTGTGGTAGCATGGCTACAGGATTTTGAATTCTAGCTTCCATAACGTTTGGTTGCTCAGTGGGACAATAATTTAATTTCCCGTCGCATTCCGCATTAACACGGTTCCTTCGGGTTCCATCCATTGACTAAAACCAAGATGAATAGTGTGAGAAACACTAATTATATTAGGAAAACCACATAATCAAGAATAAAATTTCACACTTAAGGTCTTATCACAGGTTGTTCATGGCCATTTCTAAAACACTAATATTGTGTTCTATAATTAGACTTATCCTTAGGATTCTTACTAAGTCTTTCACATCCTATTTTCCAAAGGTTGACTATATCTTTCCTCTGATACCAACTATAACGACCCATACTTTACATACATTGTCATTAATTCAGAATTTAAGCACACTTATTACAACATATAACAAAACCAGGAAAGGACCATATAGGTATAGAGTCTTTAGAAACTGGGAAACATAAACAACTGGTTCATAAAGCATCTACTTTGCCTCCCATTTATTTCATCATATCTAGAGTCCCTTTTTGGCATATCCTACTTAATAACCTTCTTCCTGACCTAGGGAAATAAAACATACAAAATGGTGAGCTCAAATTCTCAGTAAGGGTAAAGAAAAGAAATATCAATCACATCATATATATAAGAACATAACTTTTGAAAATCTTAACCTGCAAAAGAAATCATAATTTCATAACATGGGATAAATCATAGTAGTGAAATGTAATCACAATAATCATAACTTAAAACATGAAACTTTGTGGCATACACACATAATCATATAGAATCATTTCTTGTTAGTCAAGACTCATTTCCAAGACTATCTTAGTGGACAAAGTCCATTTTTGAATCGAGTTCACTCCTCGTTTCAGTCCTGTTTCACTGAATCGGTTTAACCTGCCGTTCCAGCCATGTCTATCTCATGAGATATAAAATCTTTACCCAATGCATTAGAGGGAGATATTGTTCCCACCCATCTCATAATGATACCATTCTTATGTGTTCCACAAAATCATAAACCATACATCATAGCATAACCCATGTAATAAAAATGTGAATCTTTAAACATCATGACATCATAAAACAATTCATATAAGATAAAAGAATTCATAAAAAAAATATTTCCATCACAACATAATCAAATCCCTGTAATAATAGGGATAGAAACAGAACCCTTTATTCTCTTAGATGGAAAATAATTTTGATAAAACACTTGAACTCCATTCTTGAGGAAAATACCCTTTCTACTTCAAAAACATTTTTCCTTTCTTAACATGTCATACAATTTTAAACTAAAAGAAGTTGATTAAAAATAAACTTGAAAACTTGTAAAGGAATATTCTTGGAAATTTTGTTTTAAAAATCCATTCATTCTGTATAAGTTAAAAAAACATTCTTCTCGTACTTTTTCTGGAAAATTCAAAAAGTACCTCGTACGAAAAACGACAAAAGGTTCCTTTCATATCTTTTACTAAAAACTCACAGAAGGGTAAAATTGGATTTAAACAATTTTAGGTGGATGGAAATAAAATTACATATTGAGGAAACATGGATTCGGATGATAAAATACACCCCAGTAAATACTAAAGTATAAACAATCTCGGATAAAAATGAGATTGTGATACTTCCCTTACCTTAGGTCCGATTTTACTCATAAGTGTCTGAACCTCCTGTATAATGATTTAAATAATGTTATTGACTTATTCCAGAATCATAATTATTGTTATGATATCATATATGGTCATATTCTTAGCTTCTTAGTAGTAATATTTCATTGATATTTGTTATTCGGGTGTTTATAACTTTTTGTTCTTATGCGTGTTTTGTCGAATAAATTCTTATTCTTCTCTTTAGGTTATAGATACATCATTTCCAGAATGGTATTAATGTACTATATATCATATTTATTCATTAAATTCATTTATATAATCATTATTCAATGAAGATCATGTAGAACGAATCGCATCACATCGTGGGGATAGTATTACGTACGTACGTACGAGCGATGATATCGTTCCCCTGATCGTGGAATTGTATTGGAGTGTATGTATACTATTTAAGAATCAATATCACTTTAAAATAACCATATATAGTAATTATTTACACCTTTATACCCATCCAAGTAAGGTGGTGGGGGAAAATAGATTACACCACGGCGTGGAGACGGTATTCCGTACGTACGCACGCGCGGTGATTTCGTTTTCCATAGGATGAATAGATGTTGAAATAGGGTTGTTTCATACTTATAATAACATATCATTATATTAGTGATACTGATGTTATTAATCCATAATGAAACAACTAAAGAAGAAGATGTTGAATAAGAAAGAATTTGGAAAGGATAGGTAATGGATATTACCTCTTTTTGACGCGCCTCTTCTTAACCTCCTCTTAGGGCACTAGGGTTGGTCTTTGAAGAAGACCAGAACTTATAGGACGATTCTATAAAAGTGGGGAAGTGAAATGGTCAGGGTTTGGCCGAGCTTGAAGGCTCAAATTGGTGTGAGGAGGAGTGGGAGGAGGTTCCCTTTTATAAGGGAGGAGAGGGGCACCTTTGGAAATATAAGAAATATTTGTTTATTTTAAATCCCAACCCCACTTAGAAACTTCCAAAATGACTCATATACAAATATTAGATGATATAGGGTTGTAATCTCATCAACCAATAAAATTTATACATGTTATGAATTTATTTTATACATTACCAACTTGATTTATCCTTATTTATCAATTTAATTTTATTTGTGGTAATAATATTCTAAATTTTACATTATTATTAATAATTACATATGTATTGTTAATTTTCCATAATTTGACACTTTATAACATTGTCGACCATATAAATTTTAATTTATAATTTTTAAATCTTTTTGTCATTTTTAAACAATTTTATAATATGTTATTTTTATAAAATAACAATAGTGTCAATTTTGACACTATTAATTTATTTGAATTTTAATAAAATATATACAGAGGATATGTTCGAACTAAAATATTTAATAGATTAATAAAATGTCATATGTATCTAGAAAATTAGTGTAGCACATTAAATAGTGCATATAATAATTATTTTAATATTTTGAAACCATTTATTTGATATTTTAATTAATAAAATAATTTCAACATCACTATTGTGTCATAATTAATGATAATTATTTAATCCCTAAAAATTATAAATAAATTTCTATGATATAGATAATTGTATTAGCTTTCTGGATACTATTCATGTTCGAGGTTTCATTAAGTTTATCACCAAATTAAAATTATTATACTTATAGGATTTAAGAAAGTGACATGTTGTCACATTCTTTGGTTTTAATAATAATTAAATTATTTTCATGGAAAAAAGTCTATTAAATGAATCTAATCTGACCCTTAGATGATATGGGTCGACTTTTAGTCATCAAATAGGATTTGTTCTGGTGTTAGGGCAATTTTATAATCTTATATTTACCCTTAATTATCCGATTTACCTTTAACTATGGTAAATAAAATTTACCGTAGTTACTATTCATAATGGCCAAAAATAAAAAGTAGCCTATTAACATAATTTATAACCACTGATTCTGAATATGGAATCCATTTTTCAAAATTAAAAACATATAAGTTGCAGTAATTAATTTAAAATAAATCCCGTTGTTAAGAAAACGAGTTTCAGAAGTTAAAACATTGCCAAAGATTGAAATGTTTTTACCTATGAATTCAATGTGAAATTAATGATAATGACATAAATTATATTAAATGGTAAAAATATATTCTATATATACTTTAAAACCATTCAATATTATAATTTAACCATATAAATTATCTCAATAAAAAAAGTTGTTTTTAATTAAAAATTAGCGTATTTTTACTATTCATCAAAATATGAAAGTTATCAGAAAAATATCAAAAATTTATCCAAAGTAAATTTTTATATCCTGATTCAAAAGAAGAATTTTATTTTGTCAAATTGAACTTATAAATGTGTCAAAAACTATATTTAATGTGGGTGCGCCATCAAAAGGCAGCAAAACTGCATTTTTTGATAAATACTTATTTTACCCAAAAAAATTATTGTGTTCTCTTACCATGTTCTAGAAAATATGTAAGATGAATAATAATGTTGTAAAATTTAAAATTCATTTAATACTATTCATAACGGCTAGTTTATAATATTATAATAATATATCGTTGTTTAGTGAAACTCGGTATTGCGTACTACACACGTTATCGAGGAAGGTCACGATTGCGTGCAACGAAAGATTCCATTGATGATTTATATAACCTAAAAAAAATATTTCTCATAAAATTATCAGGTGTTACAATGAAAGAGGATATTTGAGTAACAATGACAATAGTTTTTTATATTAGTTTAAATATATTGTAATTTATTTGGTTATATGATCTTTAAATTATAGATAATTAGGTGTTTTTACTTTTTTGGATGAAAAACAAAGGTTAAGAGATAATAGTTGAGGTTAAAATATATTAAGGATATTTTTTAAGATTTTTATTGACTTAATTATTATTTAAGATGTATTATATTAATATAGTTTTAGAAAAAGGAAAACCATTCAGATGGGTTACAACATGTTACATTCAACATGGTTGTGGGGATCAAAACCACAATCAAATGGTCAAAAAGTTTCATTTCCTACCATTGGCCTATGTGATGTCTTGGATATTTTGAATTTTTAAAAAAAATTTAAATGATCTGACAGATAAATATTTTGTTCATTTTTTGAAATATAGGATTAATTTATTAATAAAAATTGTATTAAAAAATTACTTTGTGATTAAGTGGGGAATGTTTTTTAAGAATATTTTCACTATTTTGGGAACCAAATATGATTAAGGTAGATAATACACTATTGTATTTTATTGGAGAAATAAGGTATGATTTTTCATTTGGATGAATATATTATTTAGAATGATTAATGTTATTTATGGACATTACTAGTATAACTCAATTATTATTTGAGTAGGGAAATTAAATCTTGGAATGACAATTTATGATCGACTGATATTATATGAAGATAAATATCAAATTTATCCTCGAATACTATGTTATCAAAACCTGTAAATTTTGGAATTCAATTTTAGTCTATAATATTGTGAGGTATTATAGGATAGTTATTTGTTGAATGATATATAATAAAATTTGGATATTAATTTTTTATTTTGTGATTATAGTATTTTTTTAATCATATAAAGGATAATTATTTTTGAAAGATTATATCTTGTACTGAAGATTTTGGTTTTTGTTAATTCCTAAACATAGTAGAGAAATACAGTTATACTATTATGGATTTTGAGATCCTTATGAGTTGATTCTGATGCTTTAGGTATGAAAATTAAACTTAAATACTAATCTTCTCGAGAAAAGATGAGATTTTTTTGGACATTTATAGAAGGATGGAATTACAATTGTCAGGTAAGTATTATTCAATGTTTTCTTATTCCATGTAGTAATATAATTCACCAAAATTATAAATTAGATCTTGAAACAGAAGCATTATCGATTTACTTTTATTATTCTAAAAATAATGGACTTTTAACCCATGACAAACTTCTAGTTTTCTGATCATTAATTTTCTACTAAATATGCTCTCTACAACTCTATCAAAAAAAGGTCATTATTTTTCATTCAATTTATACGTTTTCATACATCGAATCCTGGTATTTGTTATATCATGTGACATTCATAGTTTATCTAATCTCTTATAAGTGGACGTATTATTAACAATATTTCTAATATGGGGTTTCAAAAAAGCTTTTTTCTGGAAAGTCACACACCTAGTTGTTCGATTTTGAGATCCAATTTTTAGGATGAAATTTTATAAAGGGGTTTAGAATGTAACATATTGATATTTTAAAAGGCTACAATATGATAAATACCATAAAATATATGCCACATCATTATTAAACAAAGGATTGAAAATTATTATCTAAATGTGACCATTTTCACCTAGCAAGTTGAATGATGAGAATAAATTATACAAAAAAAATATTAAAATTTAATTAAAAAATGATTATAAAAATAATAATTTTATTATATGTAAATTATTAATAATAAAACCCAAATGAATATAAATGATGTGTTTTAATAAAAAATAGTATTTATACCCAAAATGATATTTTATCTTACTAAATTAAATTAAAAAATATTACTAAAAGATAATAATGAAATATATATGTCATATATTTAATAAAATGATTTTAAATTATTCTAATAGGATCGATATTATTATGATAAGAATATATCCAATTATATTCTTAAAAACAATATTGTTCAAAAATACACTTTTACCACCTTTTAAGATAGCATCTATTTAAATCCCAAAATTTAAACATTTATAATTTTTATTAAAAATTTAAATACCGATTTTTAAATTATAATATATAAATTATTTTGGGGAGAAATTTTGGTATTTTTAATAAAAGTATAATTGTTTTATGAATAATGAATAATACTGAATTTTAATTAAAATGTAAATTTTTATATAATTTATTTTTTTGTTAAATTATATATTAAATTTTGTTTTATTTATAATCAGTTCAATTATTACCCTTAACACTATTGCTTCACATAAAATAATGATCAGAGTCCTAAGTTCTGCGGTAGAACCGACTCCTCTGATACCAATTTGTCACGACCCGTCCCCCGGGGCCTGTATTGTGACTTCCCCAAGCACGCTTTCCACAGGCTAGGGGCCGACGACTAGCACCAAAGGCTTAAATCCCTAAACAGGAATTGACTTTAAAACTATAAACAAACACATCAGAGTACACAACTGGAAGTAAAACACTACGTAAAACTATATACAAAAGAGGGTGATAAAAGTGAAGGGGGATGGAATTACAAGCCCAACAGTAAATTACAAGGAAACGAAAAAGTACAAGTACAACTGAAAGAAGAAGTAAATCAGATATTGGGTCGTCCTCTAGGGTTTCTACCTGAAGGGTTGATATAGATGGCCTCCTCATCACTCCATGTGTGTCTGTCTGCTCCGTGTACCATCACGCCGAGTGGTCCACCTCCAGGTACCATCAAGTATTGCTACTCTTTGTCTCAGTCAACGTTGTTCGTCATTTACAACAAACACAATGAGGTGTAGGCATAGACCATGCATGGGTGAGTATAACGATACTCCGTAGGGACCCCGAGACCCTCAAGGTCTCACAAAATTCAACAAGGATAAACCAAAAAGAATGAAATCAACGTATAACCCTTACTTATGTATATGGCAAAACATATACCTAAGTTATCTAGTAACCCATATCAATTTTGAGGAAAACACAAAATTCATTGACTCAACTCAAACCAGGATTTTATTCTAGGTGGTAGTATCAAATAACAACCCTGGTAACTCTGTCGGAACCTTGATTGATGGTGTACTCCTCATCTATCGAGTACAGTGGGTCTGCCACATCAGACAGAGACACTTTCCACTATCCTTGGACTGCTGAGGTACTCCTCCTGTCGAGTACCGTGGGTATGCTGCGTCACACAGAGGCGCTCCCCACCACGGGTATGTCGTGCTCACACAGAGGCACTCCCCTCGTAGCCTACTTAGGTACTCCTCCCATCGAGTACTGTGGGTCTACTATGCTCACACAGAGGCGCTTCCCACCGTGGGTCTGCCGCGTCACATAGAGGCGCTCCCCACTGGGCCAGTTGAGTCACTCCAAGTCTAATCGTTCAAGCAGTCGTCAGGTCTCAGCCAACTACTAGGTCACCATACTCTGTCTACTCACCCCTATAAGGATCCTCTCCACGAGCTACTGGTCGATACTCCAACTGTCACGAAGTCCCATATAGAATTATCTCCAATTTCCGCCTCGTCATAGGGGTCTCAATGCAACAAATGGCACCTCGGCTCCTCCACCACGGCCCACCCTGGCCGTGACCCTCCTCCTCCACACAGCGCGATAGCGCCACGACCCTTATGCCTTGGCCCGTCCTTCCCGCGGATCTACTTTTTCATGGAACGGTGGTGTCGTTCCCTTTTGGCGACTCGAAGGCCTTGCCCCATCGGTTTCTTCACGGTCGTCCCATCATCAGTCGTCGTTGCTCCACCGCGGTCCACTCTTCCGGTGGTACATTTGTTCCACGGCCGTCGTCAACAAAATAGGAGAAAACAAAGGGGGAGGGTCGGGCCATGTTCGTGTGGCCAGAGCCTTCCACGTTATGGTGGAAACAATCAGCCTCATAGAGTACAATTAACGACGAAGAATAGAGGGTAATACTCAATCATAAAACAACCCCTACCTTGGGCTTGTTGATCATTGATGAAGTCACAGAAAGTCAGGTGTTGATTCGTCGATCGTCGTGTTCGTCACACACTCCAAATTTCATGCTTTTGTGTCGAAAAGTGTCCAGGGTAGAAGACTGTGGAAGAAGCATTACTGGCATTCTTTGCGTTATTTGTTGGGAGGATGGTTCTCCCTAGATCTCCTCTTTCCCCAAGCTCCACCATAAGAATATTCCTACAAAAAATAATGGGTTAAGTTAACCCATTATTTAATTTTTGGCCAAAAATATTCATAATATTTCAAATTAATTAATTAATGTTCCATTAATTAATTTGTGTGGTTTGGAACATTTATGAGGGAAGTTCTACGGTTTCCCCCCACATATGGAGAGTTCAAGGGGTTTAAAGCCAATGTGGTCCCCACCTCTTTAATTTCTAAGGTATGTTTAGACATCAAGTGGGCCCCACCGCAATAACCTCTCATGGGAGGTTATGGTGTGGTGGCCCCCACCTCTAACCTCTTCTTAGAAGTTTTAACCACCAAATAAATAAAAATAAGCTAACACTTTATTTTTATGTAAATTTCATTAAAAACCCAAAATATAACTTCCATTATTGAACAATTACCATTGAGGTGAAAGTCTTATTAGGCAAATACTGGCACTGTGAGTTCAACGGTGCCCTTGGATTTCAATTTAGAGCACCAGTTCAATAGTTATAAAATTTCGCTCGTGCGTTTACTTAATGTACCCGAACAAAACTTCAGAAATTGATTTCGGGCACACCATGCCTCAGAATCAAGAGCCGTAAATTTTCGCGGACTCATAAAAATCCTGTTAATTTAAAAAAAATCCACGGAATTTCTAGGTCTTTACATAATAAAAATATACATTGATTTTATTATTGTTACATTGAAAATAGTATTTAAATAAAAAATAATATTTTAAGTTCTTATTCAATTGAAAAATATATTCGGATGAATTAATGGATTTTTTAATTATATAATTTTTTATTAAATTATTATTAATAAATTAATTTTTACAAAATATATATGATCGTAAAATTATTATGAATACAATTTTGATTTTTATTATGGTTTGAAAGCTATTTTTATCAAAACCAATGAATTTTCAATAAATTTTGGTTCATATTTTTAATGTAAAAATAAACTTTTTTCGAAAATTATTTAGATAAAATGATTTTTTTTGGAATCAGTACATCAAAATTATCCAAAAGTGAATGTTTTATTTTTTTATGAGTCAACCATGTTTTTTAGTAAAATTTAAATATCGTTCAATTATATAATTAGTTTAATGACATCATAATGACCCATTAGTGATCTAATAAAATAATATAAATAATTTTTTCATCAAATATATGTTTTTCTATTTAAATAACTTTATTTTATATTTTTTTGATTTGTTTTAAAAATCTTTTGTGGACCCTCGAATACTTATAAAACATTTTAACTGTTAAAATTTATTTCCTTGAGAGTGAGACTCACCTCCACATAAGAAAGCATAATATTTTAAAAAGCTTGTCTATTAGACTTATAAAATAATTTTTTCCACTCTCCTTTAGAAAAAATCATGGGAAAAAACCATTGGATGGTTTGTAGTATTCAATAGTTCAATGTGTGGTGCCCAAAACCTAAATAATAAATAATTACCTCAGTTTTCCTATATAACCCCACCCGAGCTACCACACCCACTTCACTCAAAGCCTTTGGAGCTTGAACAACTTCTGAACTCATCTCTTTATAATCCTCCCAAGGTTCCCCAAGCTCCCATGAAGCCTCTCTCAGGCCTCTCGAAATCTTTTTGCATCACACATCCAAGTATGGTATTTCTTGCTTTCTCATTTTTTCCAAATTTCATTATATTGTTATAATATTTTTTCAATTACACATGTTTTGGTATGATTTAAAACCACCACATAATTCCATCCATATGTTTGAATGATGAAAAACCCCTTTACCTCTAATTAATTCCTCCCATGTACACTAGTTACCATGCCGAAATTCTGTGAGGAATTTCCCTTTTATCAGTTACATTCAAGAAATTATATTGTCTTATGGATCCAAATTACATTAGATATGTTGGTACATGTATATATATGACACCCTTACTTTCTATTTCATGTACATATGATGATACACCCCTTTATCACTCATCAACAATTTTTATTATTTGTTATGTCACACCATTATGCTGTCGAAATTGCACCATGATTTTCCAATCCAAAATTATTGTGTACTAAATACCACGTACATTTCATTATCATGGGTATTCACCATTATACACATTACGTAATTATTATATTGTATAATGTATGAATTTCACATTCCTTTATCATAGAATAAATGATTATGTTTATTGAATCAATGTTATATGACCGACGTGGCACACTTTTGCATGAAATGAAATGATTAGGAAGGGTGCACCATAATAGCTATCCAATGAACTTGGTATAGATTAATATCATGATAATTCAAGTGAAATGAGGGTATAATAATTCTAATTAATGTGCAGTGAGGGTTTACTCAAGAACTATGTGCAATGATTCATGGCTCATTCTAAAATCGGGTTAAATGTTGTTGCTACATTTCCATGTTATGATAATCATGCTATATCTTGACTTTATGTTCCTGTTGCCATTATTCTCCGCTGATATGCCTATTTCCAAACATATATTGTATTATTCAAGTTATTCCTTGTTTAAACCCTTACTGGGCTTTATAGCTCACCCTTTTTATGCATATCCCCAGGTTATCCCATGTAATACTATGTACGAAGGAATGTGTGTGGTCATGTAAAAGAAGTTTCCAATAAAGATGTGAATCTAATGTTTTAAGTTGTCATGTAATGATCCTTAACTCCAAAGACACCAAACCTATAAATCTTCTATGCTCTATCTTGTGAATATTTTATGTAATAAATCAGGGTTAATAGTGTAATAAAGAGATGGGTTGTTATAGTTGGTATAAGAGGGAGTATTAGTTGTTTTTTGGGATTATGATTACAAAACCATAATGAAAGACTTAGGGATCAGACTATGTATAATAAAAAATCCCTAAATTTTGTTGATTATTGAGTTATCATTTTATCAAGAAAATAAATCCATGTCTGGATGTGAGCATGTAAAGGAGGATCTAGAACATATGATTCTAAGGGTAAAACCTGAAAACACCACTTTGAACTAGACTCAAACGAGAAGTGGTGCACGACAACAGTCACTGCTTCAATATGGGTTATGACACTCCCAGGGGATACAATTTGGTAAATGCACAAGATTAGTATGATCCATTGTCAAGGTAATAAAAAAATCCCCCTAAGAGTATATGTTGGGAATTATATCATGGATAACCTAGATTGATGTTTATAAATTCATAAGTTAATGAAATAAATGTAATTTATAAGATATCCATTTTTGTCTTTGTATTATCCATTATGTCTTACCCCTAACTTGACTTTTATTCCTATCAATGGCCAATAATTGGAGGACTCGGGCTAACAACTAATGTGATGATCAATGTGACGACTGTTTTAATGAGATTTCCAGTCTGATGGTTGCGGGAATCATGAACATATTAATGATACTATCTTATTTAACACATGTTTGGAATAGAAAAATGGGTCAAGTGGAACGTTCAACCCCCTAAGAAAGAACAAGTTGATAGCGAGATATTCATGAGAAAAATGCCTCACAATTTTATCAGATCTTTTGATCCTTATTTTTCCAAACAATGGATCAACTCCATTCAGAAGATCTTCTTTTTCCTTCAATGTTATAAACAAGAAAATGTATGTGTGGATGCATATCATGTAGAGGGTGAAGTTGATCAATGGTGGACATTGATCAGAAATATGAAACATGAAGAGGATATCGAGGTGTTGGAATGGATGGATTCCTCGAAAATATTTTTTGATAAATATCGTATGTGAACCCTCTAACTTAAGATTAAAAGTTACTTCCATTCCCTTATGAAAAAATATGAAGAATCTATTAGAGCATACGAGGGAAACTTCACAATGCTTGCACGATATGCTTCCAGCTTTGTCTTTACCCATGAATGCAAGGTTCACCTCTTCTCTGGTGGGATAAAAACTATCCTACAGAAATATCTAGCGATCTATGACTAAAAGAGCTATGAGGAAATTTTTTGATGTGACATCAAAGTAGAATTGCAGATTAGTGAATATTTGGAGAATTATATGGTTAAGAAGCGTAAGGTGGACATTAATTATGGAGGTCCGATTGATAAATAAAATGGTTCTAATAAAATACAGCACCCCTCTTTCCAATGTTTTGGAAATAAGCACCCCGAAAATTTCTATAAAGGGACAAGGAAATTATTTAGGTGTGGAAGAGAAAGGCACCTTGATATTAAACTTCAACAAGAAAACCTGGAGCTAATAAAGAGGAAATGAACACTCCGTTTAACCCTCAACTCATTGTTCATTACTTCAACTGCAATGAACTAGGAAACTTTACAAACCAATTCCCTAAGACAAGGGTTTTCAAAGGCAACCAAGAACCTCTAAGGTAGAAAGGGTGCGATTTTTCAGTCACTACCGCCGATGTGAACCCCTACAACGATGTGGTGACATGTACTCAAGTTATTAATTCAATAATAGTGAATATAATTTTTTATTCTATTTCTATTCATTCATTTATATCCCAAATGTTAAGTAGATCAATCCCCACACCACCAAAAGTCATGGAAGTAGAGATTTCGATGAGTACAGAAAATTGGGAAATCATTTCATCCCATGAATATAACTCCTCCCATGTCATAATTTTTCAATTGAACATCCAGTTGAACCTCCCCATACAATCTCTAGTTAATTTTATATAATTCTTGGCATGAATTGGTTTTCTCTATATAGAGCCGACATAAATTTCTATGAGAGGGAAATCACACTCTATATGGAGAATCGACCCCCAATTCGGCACAAGTTCAAGTCGGAAGATTAATCTTTTTTATCACCCTCATCTAAAGCATGGATATTACTACCCTATGAGCATATGTATGTGGCTTAGATGACTGAGTCTAAGGAAGAAATCAACTATTTATATGTGCCTATTGTGAGGGAATTCACTGAAGTGTTTCCTGAAGAATTTCCTGGTCTTTGTCCTAGAAGATATGTGGAATTTCCAATTGATCATATACATGGGGAGATTCCAATATGCAAGACTCTGTATATAATGGATGTTGTGAAGCATCAGGTGACGAGGAATGAAATACCGGAGAATCTGGATAAAGGGTTTATATTCCCAAGTGATTCACCATGGGGTGCACCAGTCCTTTTTTTCAAGATGATGGATGGGTAAATGCACCATGGTGGTGATTATCATGAGATCAAAAAAATCATGATCATGAAAAAGTAACCTCTACCCTAAATTGATAACTTGTTCGATCAACTTTGTGGTGCACAATACTTTTCTATGGTGGACTTGCAGTTGGTATATTACCAAGTAATAGTGATGGAGGATATCCCCAAGACTACATTTCATACAAGGTACAGGCACTATGAAATCATAGTAATGCCTTTCAGACTCACTAATGCCCCATTAATCTTCATGGACATGATGGATAGAGTCATTAGAGATTAACTCGAAAAAATTTCATCTTCTTTATTTGTGATATTCTAATATACTCTAAAACCAAGGTGGAGCATGAGGAGCATCTAAGCACTGTACTAGAGACCTTGTGAAAGAAGAAACTCTATACAAATTATAGTAAGTGTGAGTTCTGGTTGATGTAGGTATCATTAATGGGTTATATATTCACAAGAAATGAGATATATGTGGATCCCTCCAAGATAGTGGTGATTGAGGGATGGCTGAGGCTAACATAGATAATGGATATCCGTTGCTTCATGGGGTTAGATGGATATTATTAAAGATTTGTGAGAAATTTATCATGATTGTCAAACCCACATACCAAACTAACATGGAAGGGAGTCAAGATTTATTGGAGTGATGAATGTGAAGAGAGCTTCACGGAGTGGAAAAGGAGGATTATCACTACGCCCGAGCTCACACTACACACACGTGGAGAAATTTTTGTGGTATTTAGTGATGCTTAAAAGAAGGACCTGGGTTGTCTGTTGATGAAAAATGAAAAAGTAATTTCTTCTGCTTCAAGGAAATAGAATGTTCATGAACAAAACTATCCAACACATGATCTATAGTTGTATTTAGTGATATTCACTTTATAAATTTACTAGAATTACCTCTTTGGGGTGAATTGTGAAATATAAATAGATCATAGAAGCCTCAAGTATATATTCATACAGAATGAGTTGAATATGAGTTGATGAAGATGCCTAGATCTAATCAAAAAAATTGACTCTTCAATCCATTATCATCCTAGAAAACCAAACAAGGTGGAATATTCTCTAAGTAGAAAGGACACATCAATTCAATTAGTAATGAGAATATAAAAGGATCTAATATTATTATATTTGATGAAGATGGACATGGGAATTATGACAACCCTGCTTTTTATTACAACTTAAACATGATTTATTACATACAACTTCACTTGATACAAAAAAGAAGATCTAGAGGTTTATTGTATTTGGGGCTTAGTATCATTACATAAACACTTAAAAAATAAAATATAACATCATTATTGAAAACTTCCTTTACATGACCACTACATTCCTTCGTACTTAGCATTGCATGGGATAACCTGAGGACATGCATAAGAAAAAGGTGAGCTATAAATCCCAGTAAGGGAGTACACATGGAATAACATGAGGAGTAAAATACATGTTAGAAAACATGCATATTAATATAGAATAATAAAAACATGAACATAAAGGCATGATATAGCATGATAATCATAACATGGAAATGTGGCAACAACACTTAAAATGGAATTAGCATGAGCCAAGGCTCATTGCACATGGAGCATGAGTAAATCCTCATTGCAAATAAATCATGAGTAAACCCTCATTGAACTTGAATTAGCATGATTCAACACTCATTTCACATGATGTATCATGATACTATACTTTACCAAATGCATTGGAGCGCTATAAGGGCGCACCCTTCTTAAACATTTCATTTCATGCATAAGTGTGCCACATGGATCATAAAACATGGAGTCATAAAACATAATCATTTATTACACAATAAAGCAATATGGAATTAATACATGAAACTTTATAATAATTAGTAAATGTAATTAAAGGTGAATACCCTTGATGGATAAATGGGCATGGTATTCACTACACAATGACATTGGCTTAGAAAATCGGTGTGATTTCGGCAGCGTAACGGCGTGACATAAGAATTCATAAAAATGGTTTATGAGAGAGAAATGGGTTACACATAATATTTACATGTAATGGACAGTAATTAGGTCATATAGATACATGTCCCAACAATTTTAATGGAATTTAGATTCATGATACAAAAGTATTACTTGAATGTAAAAGAGGAGAGAGAAGTTCCATTCGGAATTTCGGCATAGTAACAGGTGTACATGGGAGGAATTTAATGAGAAAGAAAGGGTCTCTCATCATTCAAACATAAATAGGGAGGTATGAGGGGGGTGTGAAACCATGACCCAATATTCATAATTGAATTTAAAAGGGCAAAACAACTTAAAGAAAATTGGACAAAAATGAGAAAGGAAGAAAAACCATTACTTGGATGTGTGCTTCCAAAGGCTAGAGAGAGGCGTGTGAGAGGCTTCTTGGGAGATTGGGGCACCTTGGGAGGATTCTATAGTGGGTAGGAAAGAGGTTGGACGAACTCCAAAGGCTTTTAGTGTGGAGGGATTGGGATCTTGGGTGGGTTTATATAAGAAAGGTGAGGGAATTCTTTATTATTTAGGTTTGGGACCCCTTATGTTAAATTAATCCAAACCACAAACCATCCCATGGTTTTTGCCCATGGTTTTTGGAAAAAGGAAAGAGGATAAAATTATTTTATAAGACCAAAGTCCGAACTTCTTAAAATATTAGGGTTGCTTATGTGGAGGTGAGTCACACTCCCATGGAAATTAATTTAAAAGGACTAGGTGTTTAATAAGTCTTGAGGGGTCCATTAATGCTTTGAAAAGTAATCCAAACAAACCCAAAATCATATTACTTTAATGGTAAAACATATATTGGCCGAAAATAAAGATTATAGTATTTTATTACATCTCTATTGGGTCATTATGATGTCATAAAACACATTATATATTTAAACAGTATTTAATTTTTACTCAAAAATTTGATTGTCTTAGAAAATTATGAAAAATTCACTGTTGGATAATTTTGACATCATGATTCCAAAACTAACATTTATTTTATCTATATAATTTTCTAAATATTTTAATTTTAACTTTTAAAATAAAAACCGACATTTATCAAAAATTCACGGGTTTTGAAAAAAATGGCCTTCAAACCTTAATAAAAATTATAATTGCATTCATACAAATATAGGATCATTTATATATAATAAAATTAATCTAATAATAATAATAATATTTTATTAAAATATTATTTAATGAAAAAATACCTTAATTTAATAAAATAGATTTCTTAATTAAATAATAACTAAAAACACCATTTGTACTTTAAATACTATTTACAATATATCAATAATGACAAGAAATTATATTCATTATTATATAAAAAAATAATGTACATGAACATAGTACTATCGATTAGTTACATAACCCCTTAAAACAACTACATAAGACCTAAGGGTAAGGTGTACGATGGTGACCGACTCTTGGGGTGGCTCAGATAACATCGCTCGAGTGGTAATTTCTATCAACTTCCAATTTTCCCGTATACGGTCCCGTTCGAGAATGACATGATGAAGCTCAGCTTGGGCTTGGTCAAGAGCGAAGCCCAAGGATGCCACCTCTTTTCTGAGCTCCAACAAATGGGCTTCATATGGATCAATTCTACTGGATGAGGCCATCGCTACTTTTGTCTGAGTAAATTTGGATCTGTTAAGGCCCTGTATTTATACTAATCATGTGATCACTGTTCAACGACTATATTAGCAACGGTAAAAATTATTAACATAAAACCAATGAAGTTGAAATTTTATGTAAACATAAAGATACATTTAATTAGATCAAGAGGGATTTCCATTAATGAAACTTTGGGTAATTACAGGAATCATAAAGAAGTGAAAATAATCAATCCTTTTACAAATTATTGCTCAATAATATCTTTTGGAATGTTTAAAGGATTCTCAAAATGATGATGTAGGAATTCAGAAAAAAGTGGAAACTATCAAAAAAGGGAAATCCTCAAATTTAAATGTTAATGAAGAAGGAATTGTGAGATTTGAGACAAGACTATGTGTTCCCTCAAATCCAGAGTTAATGAATGATCTTTTGGATGATGCGCATAGTTTAAATTTATCCATTAATCGAGGAAATAGAAAGTTGTATCATGGTCTCCAATAGAATTATAGGAGGGATAACTTGAAGAAGGAGATTGTTGAGTATACATCAAAGATCCTGGTACGTCAGCAAGTGAAGGTTGAGAGGAATAAGTACAAGGGGATGATTCAACCATTACCCATTCCAATGTAGAAATTGAAGAACATCACTAGGGACTACATCACCATAATTTTGAAGACATTCAAAGGAAACAATGCAATATGGGTTTTTGTGGATGTCTTATAAGTACTACTTAAATCATTGTAATTCAAGAAGATTTATCATTGGATAAACTGGCACAGATATACATCATAGAAGTGGTAAGGCTGTATAGAGTACCACTATCGATTGTATTCGATCGAGATCAAGGATTCATCTCCATGTTTTGTAATAGTTTTCAACATGCTCTGGATACTAAGCAGAACATCAGTACAACTTATCATCCTCAAACTGATGGCCAATCTAGGCAGACTATCCAAACACTTGGAGACATGTTGAGAGCATGCTCAATGGACATTAAAGGAGGATGGGATCACCATATTACTCTATTTGAGTCACATACAATAATAGTTTCCACCAAATAATCCAAATGGATCCTTATGAAGTCCTGTAGTGTAGAACATAGGAATGTTGGGATGAATTTGGGGAGGGAAAACTCTTAGGTCTATAAATTGTCAAAGAAATGATGTAGGAGGTTAAGACCATCTAGTAGCACATTAATGCTTCCCAGAGTCGATAAAAGAGTTATGATGATAAACATAGACGAGAACTAGATTTGGGTGTTAGAGACATGGTATTACTCTGTATATCACTGTGGAAGAGAGTTATGGGATTTGGGAAGAAGGTAATTCTTAGTCCAAGGTACATCATCCCTTTGGAGTTCATTGATCGCATTGGAGCAGTTTTTTATCGACTCTCACTCCCACCAAACCAATATAAAGTACATGATGTATTACATGTATCACTCTTCTGGATGTACATACCTAACCCATCACATTTACAAAATCTTGAAGAGGTACCATTGGAGAATGAACTCTCTTATTAAGGGAACCTGGTGAACATCTTAGATCATCGACAAAAAAATCTACGAAATATGGCAATGCCCCTCGTCAAGGTGTTGTGGAGAAACCATGAGTTTGAAGAAGCAACATGGGAATCAAATAATGTAACGAAGCAGAGTTACCCACATCTGTTTTAGTGTGGGGAAATGAAATTTCTAGGGAGAAATATCATAATGGGTGAAGATTGTAAAGACCCAAACATTAATTAATGAAAATTCATCTTGATTGAATTTAATGTATTATTTTATAAAATTGTTATATAAAACATATTAACATAAATGGTATTATGATTTTTGATTTCAAAATACCATTAATAATTGTTACCATAGCTAATATAGCCATTTAATAGTGATCACATGATTATTATAAATATAGGTCTTTAACAAATCCAATTTACTCAGACAATGGTAGCGATGGCCTCAACCAGTAGACATGCCTAGTATGAGGCCCATTAGTCAGAACTTGGAAAGAAGGTGGAATCACTGGGATTCTCTCTTGATCAAGCCCAAGCTGGTCATCAACATATTTAGCTAGAACATAACCGCTTATGGAAGAAGTAAAAGTTCATAGAGATTACCACATGAGAAATGTTATTTGAGACACCCTAAGAGTCTATCACTAATGAACACCTTACCCTTTGACATAATGAGAGTGTAACATGTGGGTATGTAACAAGACCCAAGAACTATATTTATGTAAGTTATTTTGGTATATAATAATGAATACACATTCATTTTATTATATTAACTTTGTAAATAGTTTTTAAAGGACAAATAATATTTTTAGTTAATATTCAATAAAGAAATATATTTTAATGAATTAATGGATTTTTAATTAAATAATATTTTAATAAAATATGATTGACACATTAATTTTTATTAAATATAAATGATCATTTATTTTTATGAATACAATTGTGATTTTTATTAAGGTTTGTAAGCTGTCTTTGTCAAAACCCATGAATTTTCAATAAATGTCTGTTGTTATTTTAAAAGTAAAAATTAAAATGTTTAGAAAATTATATAGATAAAATGAATATTATTTTTTGAAACATAATTTCATAATTATCCAAGGGGTAATTTTTCATAATTTTCTGAGACTGTCAAATTTTTGGGTAAAAATTAAATATTGTTCAATTATATATTGTGTTTTATGACATCATAATGACCCAATAGTGATGTAATAAAATATTATATATGATTTTCTCTTCCAATATATAGTTTACCATTAAAAAATGTAATTTTAGGGTTTTTTGATATTTTTACAAATCATTACTGTTCCCTCCAAGACTTATTAAACATTTTATCTTTTTTAAATTGATTTTATGAAAAATTTGACTCACCTCCACATAAGAAAGCTTAATATATTATTGATTTCGGCCATTTTACTTATAAAATAATTTTTCTCACCCCCCCCCCATTTTGAAAATCATGAGAAAAAACCATGTGTTGGATTTGGGTTTTGATTAGTTTAATGTGTGGTATCCAAAACCTAAATAATAAAAAATTCCATCACTTTTCTTATATAATACAACACAAGATCCCACTTCCTTTTTGCTCAAAGACTTTGGAACTTGACCAAAGTCTCCCATAAAATATCAATAATCCTTTCAAGGGGTCCCAAGATCACAAAAGCCTCACTCAATCCTCTTTTAATCCTTTAGTATCACACTTCCAAGAATGTGATTTCTTCCTTTCTCATTGTGTCCAATTTTCATTATGTTGTTATACCATTTTTTCAATTAGAAATGTGTGGGTATGATTTATAACCTCATAAGTAATGCCTTATTTATTTTTGAAAGATGAGATACCCCTTTCTATCGCATTTATTCCTCCCACACACACCCATTACCATGAAAAATATTCCGTAATGAATTTCTCTATTCTCCTTTACATTCAAGAAATTATTTTTCATTATGGGTACAAATTTTATTACATATGTTCGGAATTAAATCTATATGACCCCCTTACTATACATTTAATATACATATGATGATAGAACACTTTCTCTCTCATTAATAATTTTTATGAATTTTTATGTCATGCCGTTATACTGACGAAATTTCACCTCGATTTTCCAAACCAAAGTCATTATGTAGTGAATACCATGCTCATTTCACTATGAGGGGTATTCCCCATTTTGAAAATTTACTTATTGATTATATAGATTCATATATTAATTTAATATTCCTATATTTTGGAATAAATGGTTATGTTTAATTAATCCATGCTATATGATCCATGTGGCACACTTATGTATGACATGAAATGATTATGAAGGGTGTTCCCTGATAGCACTCAAATGCATGGGGTAAAGATTAATATCATGATACGTTATGTGAAATTAGGGTTTACTCATTATAATCCAATTTCAATGAGGGTTTACTCATATTCCTTGTACAATTATCCTTGGCTAATTCTAAAATAATGTTAAATAGTGTTTCAACATTTCAATGTTATGATAATTATGCTATATCATGACTTTATGTTAGTGTTTATCCTCTTCTCCATTGATATTACTATTGACTAATATGTATGGTATTATTCATGTTATGCCTTGTTTACTCCGTAACTATGCTTTATAGCTCACTCTTTTCTTATGCCTGTCCTCGGGTTATCACAAGCAATGCTAAGTATGAATAAATAAGTGTGGTCATGTAAAAGAAGTTTTCAACAATGATGTGTAATACATATTTTATGTTGTCATGGAATGATCATAATACCCAAATACACTAGACCTCTCGATCTTCTATTTTGTATCATGTGAACATTTTATGTAAGAAATCATGTTTAAGTGTGTAATAAAGTGAAGGGTTGTTATAATATTGTTGAAAACCTCCAAAAAAACTTTAGAACACTACTAAAATGAGATTCTACATACAGCTCTTTCGAATGGGATAAACATGGATCCCCATTAAAACCACCAAACCAATAACTTCACTCACAACTGAACACCAACCTCTCGACGTCCACTTCTAAAAACAAGACTCTCCACTGGATGAAGTTGATCACTATATGGAATGAATATTACCAATATATACATAGGATAATATCATATGCCTATGTGTTCGACAAGAGGAAGACCTACAATAAATATTGTTTCCATGTCACCAGTCCTCATTCCTAGAACTCATCAAATAAGGAATCCCTATATCTAACTACAACATATTAAACTAGGGGAACTAGATTCCTCATAACATCTACTCCCAACATATTAACACAGGAAGGATAAAAAGGAGCGCGAGTCACCTAAATGAAACAAAAAAACAAGGGTAGATAATAACCAGATCGTTTCATGATCAAGACATGGCTATATTTGTGTTTCTACAACAAAAACTGTAATCTAACCATACTCGTCTCCAATACCTCTCTATTGTCGGTTTTTGTGGCCATGTTCAGTCCTATGTACCTATGAATGGGGCATATCATGAGGATTCCCGATTCTCACTCCACCTAATCTTATATTCCAAATAATAGGATATGGTCCCTACCCTAAAATCTTTGTTTAAGGAAAATTCTTCTACTGAAATGGGGTCTAACCACCCACATGAAACTGGCCTCCAAATGTGGTTAGATAAAAATCCAAGTAGTATGAATTCTAACACATCTTGTAATGATATAATTAGTCTTTTTCATATTTATTTCTATTTAAAAATAAATAGTAATTCTAAAATTAAGTGGGTTATATTACATATAGAGTACTAGACACACAACAATAAGTTTCTATGAAATCTTACATTTCACGAAAAGATAATATATAGAAAAAATATATATATGTGATTAATGTTATTATTTTATGTGGTACACATATCATAGCCTTGGTTTCTTACATAATGAATAAGACTAACTGTATTTTGTGTATTCATGTTTATTAAATTTTTTACAATCATATAATAAGTTTGATTGTCTTAAAATAAGAATAATACCATTTTTAAGTCTAAATCACAATATTTATAAAGGGTAGTTGTTGAGTCTTTTAATGGAGAACTAATTTTTAATCTTCATTTAAACACATATAAAATTTTTAAATGAAAAAAATAAATTTCATTTTTTAAATAGGGAAATCAAAAATAGATTTTTCTATATTTTTTTGTAATTTTCTGAGAGCTATTACATTTTGATGAATAGTTAATAATAATGAATTATAGTTCAAAACTATTTTTTCATTTAATTTTTTTAGAAAGATATTTTTTTGACTGATTTTAATGTATAAATTTATAATTTTAATCATTTAATATAATTTAGATAATTTAAATCATTTTCATATTGAATTTAGATATAAAAACTTAACAACCATTTGAACTATTTTACTTTAATACCCTCCATGGAATTCCCATCTGTGGGAAAAAACATAAAATTATATTATTACAGTGATTTAATTGGAATTTGAAAAATTGATTTCATATTTGGAATAAATTTTATATAATATCTATTAAGGTCGTAATAGTTTTTTCCAAAAAAAAATCATTGAAACTAATTAAAATTAATTAAAGTGAGGAAGATTAAAATTAGCTTAACAAGGGTCTAAACATTAAAAATATGATAAAAAATAAACTAGACACATTTACAAAAAACTATATATTCATATTTATATCTAATTATCCCTTGGGTCTATTTTTTACAATTTTATGTGAATCTTTTTTTAGGAAAAATGTTCTTCGAATTCCCTTTTCAAAAATATTAAAAATTTCACTCCTCTATTATAAAAAGGAACTCACCATTCCCATTTCATCATAAATATAAATAAATTTTGATCACAATAATTTTTATCAAATAATCTACCAACATACCATAATTAAATTTATAATCCTTCTTTTGGTAATAAATCCATCCCTAAAATCCCTTTAGTGAAAACTAAATGAAGTTACCCAAATAAGAGGTAAAATCCTTCCTTGAGCTTCTTTGTTTTTTTTAATTGTCCACTGACTAAATTATTATTATTCATTAATTACATAATAATATTAGTATATATATATAATTATATGTTATTATATTTGGGGTTTGATCTAAACATACACAAAGTTCCATCTAATTGGTAACTAACTAACCATTTATGTGTACAGTGAACTATCGCCTCAAAAAATAATCTCTGTTTTCCATTACCACTAATCATGTTCATGAGTTATGATGTAAAAACTATTTATATATGATATATATGATATTTATTATGATTTTATACTTCTATAAATCTTATATAACACATAACTATATGCTTTCCATTTTGTGGGAATGTGATAAAATTGTTTGTGGAAGTGTGCACAACCACCCGCTCAAAGTGATGTGATATGTTAACACACTACAAAAAATGTGTTAAAGATAGGTTTAATTTAACATATGTGAAATTAATAACATTAATATGATATTAATTATATAATTAAGTAACATTAATTATAATATATCGTTTTATTTTACAACTTTTCACACATTAAAAATGTTATAAGGTAATTTTTGGATGTGTTTATTATCCCCTCCTTGATGATATGTGATTCTTTTTACAACAAAATATTTATATGTATAAATATATATGAGTATATGATATAGTATTTATCATATAATGTTAATTATTTATTGATAATTTTCACTTTCCTTCCATCCATAATAATCATTGAAAAATTGGAATGTTACTCCGGTATATGTATGGCCAACCATCTCTATGATTTTAAAAGGCATGGTGGACATGGATTATTAAATATGATACAACTCCAAAAATTATTTCCATTGAGGATATAAAACCAATCTAAAAAGAAAAGGGTTCCAAACTACCAACCCTAAAGAAAATCTCAAGGATATATCCATACTTAAAACACTACCACCTCCAGACCCACCAAACTAATGACCATAAACACTACACAACAACAAAACTACCTCTCTCTGGGGTAAAATTACATCATCAAATACCATCTAAAGGCACCCCTTTTACACAAATACACATCACAATATCTAACCTTCACACCATAACAAATGACAATCCATATAATCCAGATCACAAAAATTAGTGAATCGCATCCTCTATGTCAATATATTTTCCTCGATGGGAGAAACAGACATGCCCACACAGGGTTA
The DNA here is from genome assembly GCA_963277665.1 of Viscum album. NCBI lineage: Eukaryota > Viridiplantae > Streptophyta > Magnoliopsida > Santalales > Viscaceae > Viscum > Viscum album. The sequence continues at coordinate 1,217,200,922 of OY728131.1, read as the reverse complement.
ATTGCATAACAGTAAATGTGCCTCAATTTGGAATCTTCTCCCCTACTATCCATATGTGATGGCTTTATCATAAATCACACATCAAATAAAATAACATATATAATAGTATAAAAAGATCAAAACATCACATCATAAGGAAAAACAAAAAAAATAAAGATAACTAAGGGTATTAAGAACTCATCTATGTCTCTCTCTCCAATGTACTCCTCATGGGCACCCATGCATGCATGATAGTTGAACATAGTAAATTGTTCATCCATGCCACACATTATTCCGATGATCTTGGATCTCTACATGTCACTCCAGGAATACAGTATCCTCTTAAATATCCAACTCTCCCTAGTCAATGACATGAGAGTCACCATGAAGATACCAATAATGATGAGATTTGTGGAAGATTTCATAGATTATTTCTATCCATGGTGGAAACAACCACTCATTTTTCACCATTAAAAAGTGACCATATACCACAAAGGGAAAAAAACCTTGGATTAAACGTACTCCCACTAAAAAACCTATTTTCCCTACATTGAGGGGAGTCTCCAATGAACACATGGTATCTAATCATGAACTCTAGGGGCATCATCTTATAATCAGTATAGGCAATCAAATGGTCACATTCCACCCTCATACACTAATGAAACAATAAGATCATCTAATTCATGGTTTAAAATACATCAGGATCAATAAATAAACACTCTCCAACCTGTATACAGAACAACAAAGAACATAATATCTTCCCATACAATGCATCAAACAGATCCACTCCAATATAATATTTATAGAAATTTTCAAAGATAAACTCAACCATTGGTATTTATTGTACCAAATACCCACTAATGTCTAAGTGGAATGCCCAGAACATATTATCTAGAGTGTTTATGGCACATTCTATTGTCCTTATCTATTTGAGGGTGGAAAGCAATTTAATGTTAAAATGGGAGCCACAATCATATTGTAATCTCCTATAGACTTGTGAAGAAAAATTATGATACTTATCATAGATGATGATATTTAGAAACTATTGATGCCTAACCACATCATACACATATCTCATCACAACAACTTCCATGGAACTCGGCTCAAGGATCACTAAAAAATGAGTTGATTTGGTTATCTTGTCCACTATCACCCTAACTATATCACAATCTCTCTGAGCACAGGGTAACCCTATTAGGAAATCCATTTAAAATTTTTCTATTTTCCACTTGGGAATATCTAAAAACTACAAAAAACCTCTAAAAACATGTTGTTCCACATTCTCTTACTGAAAAACCAAACATCCTACCTCAAAATCGGTTACTCACCACTTCATCCTTAGAAGAACAATATGTCTCCTCATGACACAGTAAACCATTTTACCACCATGATTTTCCAATAATTTTAATATCTAAAACATATTGATAACTTTATCACACATCCCAAATGGTAAAAACAATCATCCCTAAACAATATAGGCTTCTAACTATCCTTTTATTATCCCTTTGGATAATCAACTTGGACAACATTACCAAGTAATACAAATGAGTCTGAGTATCCCCACTGATAATTGTACACCTTCAATATCAAATATTAAATCATGGTTGTGGGATAAATACAAAATCATCCCATTTTATCTCTAATGTAAATATGAATCAATACATAGTCCACCATTCCTTTCCCAACATCTGAAGACTCTCAAGACACATCCTCTCAGGACTTCTAACTCAACACATTAGAAACAACATTACACTAACATGTGGTGTAAGATATTTAGAAAAAGTAATCATAAATAAAATCCATCAAACCAGTATAGTGTAGATTCAAAATGAATTTATTGAAAACATATAAAAAGAACTTGTAGTATGTGATGACAATAATAAATTCACTAATGAGCTAATTCCACAATATATTATATATAAAACAACATCCATAAATTCCATATCATTAGTGGAATATATGTTATCATGGGGATGTAACTTCTTAAACCTATATGATATTACCACCCTCTTCAACATTAACATGAATCCCAATCCTTGTAAGGACTTGTAAAAGAAAACATCAAATAACACACACTCATTGTTAAATGAGGCACATGGGAACTAATAAACATCTTCTTTATGTAACCAAATGATTCTTGAAACTAATTATTCAACAAATGATTATAGCCCTCCTTGTTCAATGATTTTAGCCATGCTAAAATAAATGATACATTGGTTATAACCTTCTAATAATGTCATATAATACCTAGAAAAAGGTAGACCACTACCACATTATAGAAAGATATCAATGAAAAAACAACATAGACCATTGATGTTTCCTCTAGAACACCATACAAATACACAAAATTCATAATGAAATTAAACACTCTCATCATGAAATAAAAATTTAGAAACTTTCTCTTAAATCCGGTGGTGTTGAAGGACATGCCATACAACTCTCAAATGATATATATGCTCCTCTTTTGAATTTGAGTAGACCAAGATGAATACAATGATGAAATGGTCAAAAAATCAAGGAATGTGGAGTTCATCAGTCACGTGAACATGGATGGTGAATTCATAACACCAAATGGAATAACCACTAACTCAATTTCCCCATACATGAATTTAAAAGAAGTTGTATGAATATCATCATATTTCTCCCCCCAACCTGTGATATCAGAACTATAGAACGATCTTACAGAACCAGCTAGTTCCACTAAACTACTCTAAAAAATAATATATCCTCAGATGAAGGTAATAATTCTTTTTCATTAAATAAAATAAATCTCTAGTAGTCTCTAAGAAACCTCAAACTACCATCTGACATTTTTGGAAGACAACACTCGGTCACCCTATAGATACTCAACTGCTCAGATTAAATCACTATGCACCATTTCATCCTCATAATTCTTAAACTAATTCATCTGCTATGGAACCATATTACATGTTCCATAGAAACTAGTTACAAACCCATCTATCACTCTATATCGACAACGACATTGTGTCTATGAGGCAATTTCATTACCTCCTCTAAGAGAATATTTGTGAACTCCAAGAAAATCCTAGGAACACTGGTAAACTATAATTCTATATACATCTCTTCTAAATGGGATAAACAAGGCTTCACATGAATTCCACCAAACCAGTAACCTCAGTCACCAATAAAATCCACTTGCTAGACCTCCACATCAAAAAACTAGACCCTCCTCTAGAATCTGTAAATGAATACGTGATAAAAATATTTCAAATATATAATAAGGATAATATCATATAGTGTATCTGAAACAAGAAGAAGAACCACACAGACTACTATTTCCATGTAACTAGTCTATATTCTTAGAACACTTCAAAAAAGGAATCCATACATCCTCTTATAATATCTTTCACTTGGGGAACTAGAATCTTCTTAACATATAGTCCCAATATATGAACCAAATAAGAAGATAAAATGAAATGTGAGTCTCTAGAATCAAACCCAAAAAACAATGTTAGATGATAAATAAATCATACCAAGTTCAATACCTGGCCTTTCCAGTGTTTCGTTCTCTAATGCATTTTTCTAACCATGCTCATCTCCTCTACCTCTCTAATATTAGCCACCATGGGAATTCTCTAACCTGGGTAACTATGGATGGGACCATCATGAGGATTACCTCTTTCAATTAAACCTACTCTAATATTTCTAAAAAAACAACATATCGTCCCTTCCACTAGATAATTATTGAAGGAAACTGCTTTTACTGAAAAGGGGTTTGACCACCCATCTGATAGTGGCCTCCCTATGTGCTTAAATACTTAGCTGGTCAGTATGCATTATAAATTATCACATAATGATAGAATTTTCCTTTTACATATTAATTGATATTTATTAATTAAATAGACATTCTACTATAATGAGGGTTATATGTCTTATAGATTACCTTACAGACAACAATAACTTTATCTGAAATCTTACATTGCATGTAAGACATATTTATACAATAAAATAATATATTATTAATATTATTATTTAATGTGGTAGTAAAATCATTGATGTTGTGTCTTAGAGAATAAATATCACTAAATATATTATGTTTATATTTGTTTATTAATTTTTTACATTCATCCAATAATTTTTATAGGCATAAAATAATAATAAATGCATTTTTAATCATAAAAACACTATATTAATAAAAGGTAGTTTTGTAGTCATCTAATGGATAACTAGTTTTAACATACTTTTTAATATTTTTATTTTAAAAAATAAACATTATTTTTTAAAAAGGTATATGAAAATTAACATATATTTTATTTTTTAATATTTTTATGTGAGATGTCTCATTTTAATGAATAATGAATACTACAGAAGTTTAGTTCAAAATGATGTTTCATTAAATTTATTTATATGGATATTTTTTAGGATTTAATGTATAAATGTATAATTATTATCATTTAATATAATTTAGGTCACTGTAATCATTTTCATAATTAATTTAGATAAAAATATTTAGCAACCTTTTAATCATTTTTACTTTAAAACCCTTCATGGTCATCCCATTTAAAGGAATAAATTTTAATTAAATTATAACACTTCATTGGTTGGAATTTAAAAAATGGATTAAATATTTTTAATAATCATAATTTATAATATCTAATAATGAAATTATATTTTTTTCTATAAAAATTATAGTAAAACTAATAATTTTTTTTACAGAGATGATGAGAAAAATTAACTTAACAAGGGACTAAACCTTAATCATAAGACACAAAATGACCAATAATATTTTCAAAAAATAATTGGATATTAATATATATACCATAGACTCCATTTGATATATGTTATACACTATTTTAAGAACTTTTCATTTGAATAATTTTCATTGAATTCTTTTTTCAAAAAATTAAAAAATACCACTCCTCCTCTACTATAAAAAGAAACTCAACCTTCCCATTTCATCATAATTAGATAGTAATATGGATCACCAAATGTTTAATAAAATAATCTACCAAAATACCTTCCTTAATCTTGGAATCTTTTATTTGGTCATAAATCCATCTTAGAAAACTCTTTGTTGAAAACTAAAAGGAGTTACCCAAAGAAGATGTAACATCCTTCTCAAGCTTCTTTGTTCTATTTTATTTCTCCACCAACTCAATAATAATTATTCCTTAAATACATAATAATATTAGAATCATAAATATACTAAAATGTATTTTTTTGGGTTTCAATAAACAATTAAACATAGTTACATCTAATGGTTAACTATATTACTATTTTGGTGTACAGTGAACTACCGTGTTGAAAAATGATGTCCTTCGTTTTTCCTTTACAACCTATCATTGACATAATTTATGATTTAAAAAATATTTATATATGATATATATTATTTTTATTATTTTTTAATTATTATTTAATTCTTATATATCACATACCTCTATGACTTCCATTTTTTGGGAATACGATAAAATTGTTTGTGGTAGTTTGGACAACTACCCCCTCAAAGCATTGTGAAATGTTAACATAGTACATGGAATTTGTTTAATAAAGTTTTATTTTATAATATGTGTAATTAATAAAATAAATTTGAGAGTAATTACATAATTAAAATTCTATAAATATAATAGAACACATTCTTCTTCACCATTTCATACACTGAAAAGATTATAAGGTCATTAGTGGATATGTGGACTATCACCTCCTAGACGTTATGTGATTCCTTTTACATCACAAGATTTATATATAGGTATATATGATTATGTAATATGTTATTTATTATATAAACATTATTATTTATATACAATTTTAACTTACCATCATTCCATAATGATCATTGAAAAATTGGAATGTTACTCATGCATACATAAGGTATGTCATCTCAATGATTGTAACGTTCGTTCATTTTTAATAATCATATTTCTTGTTTTTTTTGAAAATATTATTTATGTATTAATATGAGAATTATTTTATTATTAATATTTTTTTGGTGTTTATATAATGACCCCTCTGACCATAGTTGACAACTAAAATCATTTTTGACACACAAATTGAAAATTGTCAAAACATCCAACATAAATTTAATTATTTAAGTATTTGTTTAAAAAAATGTAACATGTGAAATAAAAATACTAATAAACATTGATATGGTTCTCAAAAAATTGATAATTAGACTAATTTAATTATTCATGATGATAAAGTCCCACATGAAAATTTAGACACAAGGTATGGGATATCCTCTCAATATCCTTTCATTGAGACATTTTTCATTAATATGAACCTTTCTTATTTTATAAGGTGTATATACTACCTATTTTACATTATTTATCAGCATGTTATAAATTATTAAGTTATACAATTATTTTAAAGTAAATATTTCATGGTATTATGATTTAAATTTTCAATTTATTATGGGGCCCATTGTATATTTAAACACTTAGTAATTCCCCTTCAATAATGTTAATAATATTGTACATATTTATTTATATTGACATAAATGGGTTATAAAGGGAGTTTAATATTTATTTTTCACTAAATATCTATATGTTAAAAATTAAAAAAATCATTTTTAAATGGAATGTTATTAGAAATGAAAAAATGAATGTTTTATTCCTAACATACATGACGACAATGGTTTTTATGCCACCATAATAATTATTTTATTTTTATCATCCCTTCACTGAATTCATGTTTATTTAAATTAAAAAAACCTTCTATACATTTTTTTTATTTTTCTATTGACTTTTTTGAATATAAAGGTTTATTTTTAATGGAAATATAATTTTTGAAATAAAATGGTATTTTAATATCTCAATATGATTTTCATATGAGATCAAAAGAGTTTTTAAAATCATGAAATGTTATAATTATTTTTGTGGTTCTATTAAATAATAAATTATGGGTGTGCCTAAATAGTTTCGGGTGAGCCTATTATAGCCTAAATGATGGGTGTGACTATATTGTTCTCAAAATCATGGGGTAATGATTATATTCTACTAGTAATTATATAGGAAGTTTCCCATACAGGTTTACAATTTGTTAGAGTAATTTATTTGTTCAATTTGATGATATCCCATGGTATATACACGAATATTATGTATTGCTAATGAGTTTTCCTTAAATTCATTTTCTTTTAAAAGTTAAATTAAATTCTACTTATAAAATATTGATATTTCTATTTTTGGGTAAAAATTTTTGTTTTAAAGAGTCATTCGTGAATTTTTATGTTTCAATGGACTAACATTTTCTAAATTTTTATATCCCTTACTGAGCTTTTGATGCACATCCATTGCTTTATAATTTTTGTAATAGGACTTAATGGGGATTCAGTGATAGGAAGAATTCAGAATGAAATTCATGAAGAGTCTTCTTAAAATAGATCATGCATTATCTTAAAAGATTCATATTATGAAATATGGATATTGATTTGAAGTGTCCATATTGTATATTTTTAGTATAATTTCATTTAATATATGGAATAATTCTACAAAATTATAAACCTAAGAAGATAATAAATTTGAAAGGAACTAAAATTCATGACATAACTCAATATTTGTTTTTAAATTCTTAAGGTTAGTGCCTTATAGTTTGTATAAAAGGATGTTTTAGATAACTATATAGGTTATATTGGTATTAATAACATTTCATTTTATTTTTTTACCTTATGTACATGTCAAAATTATTTATCATATGAATATTAACACGTTTCTTCATCTAATGTATGTTTGTTCAGAGTGGTTTTACATAGAGGAAATAAAGAATAAGTAGTAGAGAGTAAAAAAAAGGAAGATATCCTTCCATAACAGTATCCTGAAATTGATGGGATTGGAACTAAGCATTTTGTTGCAGTGATGGCGTAGCTGAAAGAGGCTATAAATGGTGGTGGTTTCCATACATGAGAGAATATAAAATTACTATAGAGGTAAATGGAAAGAGGGGATCGTTTTATGTGCAAAATTTCGCCATCATTCAGAGTTTCATCCAACATAGTGATAACTGAATGAATGATTAAATCCATAGAAAATGTTATTGATGTCTTAGGTTTATAAGATCACCAAAAGGTAACTCTTTCAATTTATCATTTTATTTTTAAAGCCAATAAGAAGTGGTAAATTTAAAATAATGTATTATAATTTGAATTTATTGATACCTCAGAATGTGATGAATTTATGAATATTTTTCTTGATAAATATTTCCATATAGTTATTGAACACATTATGAAAAAAAATAGTTGGATAAGTTTGTGGTTCAGTTTCTAGTTCATTATTTGGTATATTCTAAAAACAAGGGGATTGTTAAAGGATCGTGATGCTTTTTATGGAAACCATAAAATAATAGAATCTATATGGTATGTTTATTAAAGAGTAAACATTGGTTGGTACACATTTCATTCTTTGGTCATATTGTTTCTGGTGATTTAACAAATTTTGAACCATCTAAAACAAATGTTGACAAATATTGCTCAATACCAACAAAGATCATCAAGATTAACAATTTTTATCGACTATCGGGTTACTACCAATAGTTTTTTAAAACATTAATAATTTTTTTATCCCCTAACTATGTAAACTTATAAAGGAATAAGGTTCATATGAAAAAGGTAATTTTTTGATGGATTTCAAGAACTAAAATGAAGATTGTTGATTTCTATTGTTTTTCACATTCCTTTTATAAACAGATATTTATTTATCTACAATTATTCATCATTTAAATGACATAATTATATTCTAATTTAGAATGATTAGGTGGTATATTATTCATCCAATAAGTTATAACCTCATGATTTTAATTACCCTACAAATAATTTTGAATTAGATGCTTTTGTTTTTTCAATTTATATTTGGAGGAATATTTTGTATAGTGTAATGTGTGAAAAATATTTTGATCAGAAACATTTGAAGTATATATTCAAATAGAAATAATTGATCATGTGATAGAGAAGATGGATTTAACTAATCAAGGATTATGATTTACCAATACATTGTCTTCTAGGGAAAGAAAAATAGGTTTCCAATGAATTCTTTCAAAAATGTAATGTTACATTAAATATGTTAAATTTGGAATGTGACCCTTTGGTTAATGAATTTATGAATTATATACAAGATTTTGTTAATATAGATACATTCACTTTTATTAGGTTTCACTGTAGTTGTCATTGAAAAAATTAATTAAAGTGTATAATAAGGTGGACCCATCATTATAATAAAATGTAGCATATATTAATTAGGGTATGTTTCTTGATTTTAATATAAATGAAGAGTGTGTTTTACTTTTTAAAAAATTATTATATTTGAGTTTTGATTCAAAATTGAGGATATAATTATTGTTTAGAGATCATAGTTCTCATTTTTATATTGTTTTTACAATCACTATGAGACACATAGAGAATAAGGTTTATTACTAGTTGGATTGAATGAAAATGTACATTTTAGAGTTACTATGTTGTGTTTGACCACTTAGAGGGTTTATACTGATTGACAGTTACCAAATGGGATGGTAAAATTGTTTCCAGTATCATAGTTGAAATAGTACAGCATATCAAGAGATTTCATGGTATTATTTCCAAATAAATATTAACGTAATAATGTGATATGAGATATTATTGATAGATTAAATAAATCTACACATTTTCTTCTCATTCATGTTATAATTACATTAGAGAATATTTGTAGACTATATCTAAAAGATATTATCAAATTAAATGTAATTTTTATATAAATATTATCTAACCTGATCCTATGTTGACTTCCTATTTATCTTAAAGGACATCAAATTTCATTGGGTACTGATTAAATTTCACTATTTCTTTCAATCCTTAGTCTGATAAATAATCTATGTAGACGATTCAGGCCTTGGAGAATATGATTTTTTCTTTCTAAATGAATTATTAAGAAATTTTGGAAGAAAAAATTTCATTGGTTTTTTTATTATAATAATAGTTTTAATTCTTGTATGCATATTTCACCATTTGAGGAATTATATAAAAAGTGTTGGAACACACAAAAGTTTTTTGATGATATAGGATAAAGGAAATTTATGGGATAAGAGTTGTTAGGTGAAATATAAGATTACGTTCATTTTATTCAGTGATAAATGAGGGAATAGCTGAGTAGAAAAAATATTAATTCATAAAACCATAGGAAAAATTATTCTTTGAACGGGTTGATCATATGTTCTAAAAATTTTCTCAAGAGAAAATTTTGATTCATTTTAGTTAGAATGGGATGTCGATTCGATGGGTCATTGAAACATATAAAATCCTATAGAATGTTGGATTAGTTGAATACTGAGTGGATTCCCCTATATTTTTTTTTCTAAGTATAAAAATTAACTCCAGATTTAATATTAAGGTTTTATTTACTTGATTAATATCATATTTTGGGTCCTGATGTAGTTTAGCTAGAATAGAGTCTTTTTTATAAGGAAATACCAATTTAGGTTCTTGACCAAAGAGGGAATGTGTTGTGCAATATTTTGATTCATATTGTTATGGTTTTTAAAAAAATCATATGTTTGAATATGAATATAGGGAATATGAAAATTATATGAGGGTAAAATATCCCCACTTATATGATAACTGAATAAAATTAAGAGGTGCCAATTTCCAAATGGGGTGAAGGATGTAACAGCGAAGTTAATGATTGGATAAGTATTTTTCATATTTATTATTATTTTAAATTAAATACTAATTTTTCATCAAATTGGATTATATGTTTAATAGCCTTCCTAACACACAATAACTAGTTTCTTTTAAATCATACAACGTACATAAGGTTGAGTTATAATGAAAAATAATATTTTGTTTATATTATTATTTTAAGTTTTAGTTATCACATAGACTTTGTGCATGTGGGGATGAAAATGAATGAATTTATTATGTTTATACATGATAATTAATTTTTTTACATTCATCGAATAAGATTTATGGGATAAACAAATCATATTGGAAGCCTAAAAAACTAAATATTTTTTAAACATAGGTTTACTAAAATTTAATAGAGAACAAATTTTAAATATATTTTTTTTACTAATTTAAAATTTTTATATGAAAAAATAAATTTCATTTTTGAACTTAAGATATCAAAATTTTCTTTATGTCTATTTTTGGTATTTGTCTCATAACATTTACATTTAGAGGAATATTGAATTATACTAAATTTTAGTTCCACACTTTATTTTAATCAAATTTATTTATATGGTTAAATATAATTTTTTATTGTGTTTAAAGTATAATTAGATAAATTAAATTCATTGAAACAATTATATGTAATTGGAAACAATTTAACAATGAATTTATATATAAAAACATTTACCATTTTTTAAAATTATTACTTCAAAAACTGGCATGGTCATCCCATCTGTGGGATTGAATTTAAATTAATTTTATCCCCTTATGTTATAGGAATTTAGAAAAATGTGTAACGGATTTGAAAAAAATGACTTGTATTGTATAATAAGGTCAAATTAGTCTTTTTAAAAAATTATTAAGTCAAATTAAAATTCAGAGGAATAATACCTTATCAATGGACTAAATGAAAAACATCAGAGCCATAAAAACCAAGAATCTTTTCAAACATCAATTTTATGTTTCTATATCGAACCTATACTCTATATTATCAAATTTAGGTCATTATGTGAGCTAATTATTATAGGAAAATTTTTGGTGAAATTCTTATATAAAAAATTTGTAAGAATGCCAATCCCCATCTACTATGAAAAGGAACTCCCCCTTCACTTTTATCCACACCTCCATAGCCCTTTTGATCTCCCTAAATCTACTCAAATTATCACACATCATCCCTCCCTTCATCGTAGAGGTATCCCATTGGTAATAAATCTATACATGGATGCCCATTGGTATAAACCATAACGATTCACCAAATGAGGAGGTAATTTACTTCATCAAGCTCATTCGATTTATTATATGTCCCCACTATCATGATTTGTCTTATTAAATGATAAAATGGGAAAAATTGTATTAAAAATATAATAAAATGTTGAAATGTTATGTTTTGTACAAAAATATACACAAAAATCAATATAATGGGTAACACACTCATTGTTTATGTGTATAGTAAACTACGACCTCGCAAAATGATATCGTTATTTTTTAAATTACAGCCTATAATGGTTGGGAATTAAGATGATATGTTGATTATATATGATATATATGATATATATGATATTTATTGTGTATTTATTATTATTTAATTATTATATATCAAATTATTTTTTGATTTCCATTTTTTTGGAATATGATTACATCATTTGTCAAAGTGTGCACTACCTCATCCTCAAAGTGATGTAATACATTAACAATATATAGAGAATTTAATTATAATGGTTAAAATTAAAAAAAATACCTAAATAAAATATATATTATATTCATTAAATAATTAAATTTTTGTAACAATAATATATTATTTCCTTTGACACCATTTCATACACATATAATGTGATAATGTTGTTCGTGAATGTTTGGACAATCATCTCCTTAACATGATGTGACTCTTTTTACATTCAAAGAATTATATATGAAAGTATATATGCATATATAATATGGTATTTATGATATAAGGGAAATTATAAACATTAATGTGTTGGTTACCTTCTTCTGATATTTATCATTCAGAAATGGGAATGATACTCTTTTATACGTGCAAACTACCATCTCCAGGATTGAAATGTATGTTCATTTTTCATAATTGTCATTCATGACTGGTTTTAAAAATATTATTTATTTTTAAACATGAAATTATTTCATGTTTATTATTTTTTATATTTTTATATAAGGATACATTTGAATATAGTTGACCTTCTATAGACTTTTTGATAGATATACTAAATATGGTAAAAATACCTGATGTAAACCTAATTATTTATGTAGTTGTTTAATAAATTATAATATGTTAAATAAAATTAATCATAAATATGAAAAAAATTCTATAAATTGTAGTTAATTTAAATATGGATATTATATAGGAAGAAAAATACCTATATGGAAAGTCAGACTTAAGGTAAGGGGTTTCATACCAGTCTCCTTTCATCGAGGCATTTCTTCATGATAATCACCTTGCTTATTATAGATGGTGTATATAAAACCCCTTTGAAATTACACATCCATATGTTATCAATCATTATATTGTTTATTTTTTTGTTAAATTCTTTTCTTTCATGGTTCTTATTATTTAAATGTTCAATGTTGTATGAGATTCTTTTTTTGATTAATAATCTAATCTTTTTCATTCAATATTCTAGATATTATTGTACATATTTATTTATATGTATATAAAAAGGTTATAAATGGGATTTTATTTCTATTTTTAATTTAGTATATGTTATTTAAATGAAATATTAGTTTTTTATACAAAATGTTTTGAAAAAAAAGGAATGTTCTATTTTTAACAAATACTAAGACAATGAAATTTCATGCATCATGTCCATTTTTTAATTTTTTATTCTTTTACAAGATTTTATATTTATTTAAAAAAATCTTTCATTTTTGTCTATATTTTGGAATTGAAATTTCTTTTCTTCCATGTAATGTGAAATTTTACTATAAATATAATTTTTGAAATAAAAGGGTATTTTAACATCTAAAAGTGGTTATCAAATGTGTTTTAATGATTTTTTCAAATGATGACATCTTTTAATTTGTGTTTTGGTTCATGGACATTATAAATGACGGGTTTAGCTAGATAACACCAATTAATCCTATTATATATTAAAAAATGGGTGTTCCCAAATATCACTAAACTACATTGTGAAGTCATTACATTCTTCATATAATTATATTATATTTTCTTCATATGTTTATTTGAATATGTAAGGATTATATAGGGGTTATACAAAGGTTAAATCTGATGATTTACCAAGGTCTCTACCTGAATATTCGATGTTTCTAATGAAATTTCTTAGGATTAGTTTTGTTTAAAATGGTAATGTTAATTATAATTATTAAGAATATATATATATATCCCTTTTTAATTAAAATATTCTATTTTCAAGAAATTTTTTTTCATGGGTTTTATTATTTTTAATTCACTAACAATTTCTTTATTGTTATATTTATTACTGTGGTTTTTATGATCATACATTTTTTTAATTTTTTATATAATTTTAGGGTTATTATAGGATTATAATAATTAATATTGAATGTATTGAACATTCTTATTAGAATATAACATGAATAATTGTAAATGTTTTAGACTATGGAAAAAATTGATTTTGTTCACAAGCATAAACATTTTATTTTCATGGTTTCTTTGGGTATTAGATATGAAATAATATTCTAAAACACTCAACATGAAAAGATTATAAATTTTATATAAATTAAAATTATTGACTTAACTACATATTTATTAATGTTTATTTTTGGGAAAATATTCACATGGCTCTAAAAGTTTTGGCATAAACAATGGAAATCCCTTTTAAGGCACTTAGAAAACCCCATCCATCCATCCAATGGCCCGAAGGCCTTTATTTTTTATTGATTTTTGATAATCCACCTTTCAAGGGTTGAGTTGGAACCCTTACAAGGCTCATAGGCATAAGTATTACATGGCCTGTAGACCTTAGAGGAATTCATTTCCCATAGGCTTCCAACATTACATACAACCCAGACTAACTACTTGGAACTGCTCCTCCCCAGCATCATCATCGAGAAATAATCTCTCCACCTTCGCATGGCTGTTTGGATAGAATTTCCCATGCATGCACAGGCTTGTCCTGATGGAAGGTGCCATAACCTCTCATTATTGCAATCTGTTTAGCTTTGGCTATGGTGAAGGTTCCTTACTCATCCTCCTTCTGAAACTTGTTCGTTGTAGCTTGTCTTGATTGCAACTGCACTTAAGGTGGCCCGAAGGCCTTGAGGTGGCCCGAAGACCTTACTAACCTAAATGCATGGGTAGCTCGAATGCCTTAATGGACTCAGGGACCAAATCGGTGGCCCGAAGGCCCAAATGGTGGAGTATTCCCGGTTTCTATAGTGACAAAAAGTGCCTGTTGTAGTACTTTCTATAGTACTACACAGTTCCTGCTATAGTACTACATATTCCTGAAGCACTGAACCTCAAAACACCATGCCAGATATTATTCAATGTCTCACCCCCAAGGAATGAATCGAGTTTATAATATCATCCTTTTTATACTCATCTCCATACATCAATAGCTTAAGTAGTGTGACCACATAACTGATCGCTGGACACAAATCATTCTCCAGACTCTTCTCCCCCAACTCATCAAATAGGAAAACATCTAGAGCAATGTTTAGGATGACTTGAAATTTATCCCATCTTTTTCCATGCTAATACTCTCCTATTTTCTATGATAGAATATCATACTACATGTATTCCCTTATCCATGATGATCGAAAGTATACCTAAAAATACCTCAAAATGTTTACCCACAATAATAATTTATCCCTTTGGTCAATAATAAACATCTCCCACCACTAACATGTGGCTCCCTACTTATGAATAACTACTAGGGCATGAAAACTCATCTCATGATATTATCAGACCAAATGTGGTCATGATCTCCTCTGTCTAGCACATCACCTCCAAAAATGAGATACTACCCTCATAAATATGAAAACTCTACTACTGAAAGGTATTCAAATCCCACTTCCATGTCGCGACCTCCTCTGTCGGGTTAAAAATCGGATGATCAAATAGATCAGCTAACCACACCTCAGCATCCCTAGAAACATAAAGATGAAAATCATGAGTCATTCCTAAAAACAATGAGAACATACTAAGCATAGTATCATGGTATTTTCTCAATTATTATAATATTTATTCATATAATTCCAAAACACCCAATTAAAACATGAACACAAGTCATTATGAACAATGTGCCTCTTCTAGTTCTCTACAGAAGAAACATTTCCACATCACATGGTAATGAAATATGATATATTTCAATGCACTCGATCACATGGAAGACCCAAAATCTAATATTCTAGCCTATCTCACATGACTGTTTCACACACCAAGGTAGACAGATATAGTTTCCATACCAACCGATGGAATACTCATTATTCAATAATCATTATTCAATACTCAAAAATACATCCTATATCTCAACCAAAACCATTGATATCATAATTAATCACCTCCACCAACTAAAGATACTTAAATGAAGGGAGAGAGATAATGACCCCCATGTGTTGCCTCTAGTAGGCCCCAGGTTGGAGACTAGTACTGAGGGTATAATAATATCAATGTATAAGAGGAATTTCAAACTATAAATGAAACAATATCGAGAGATAATATAAAGGTAAAACCAAAAAAATCCCACAAATAAGTAATAATTGAACTGAAACATATAAAACTCTCCAATGTAAAAAAAGAAAAAGTAATATCAATAATAGAAACTCAACAAAATCTCCAACCCATATAGTAATTTCATGTTTCATCCCGGAAGTCCTCATGGAATCTTGAGAAACGTTTCTATACATCAGGTGAAAATAAAATGTATTCCAGGTGGGTACATAACTGAGTCATCAATTGTTTGTTTAAAATTTGAAATTATTGTTCTGGTGAAAAAACCTAAGAGCCAAGAAGAACATATATTCGTCATCAAAACAAAAAAAACTTCACTATTTATTTCTCACTAAAACACACATAAAATATAAAAATATAATTTCAACATCTTAATAATTCATGACACCATACTGCATATTCCACATTGATATTCTTCTCTAATTTCAAAATTTATAATTTTTTGTTCTCTAATTTATTTAAAATATATCACATTCCATCCCACCCAAACACTCATGGTCCCTGAATTGAATCACATCCTCCCTACACAAACCTTGTCCACACATCACATAACATCCTACAAGAACACACATGGGACACACAAAACAACACCCCCCACACCCAAACATGGTTCACATAGCAAATCACCTAAAATAACATATCAGCCCAAAGTATTATTGGACCAAACATCATACCTCATCCCGAAGACACCTATGACAAGAATTAAAATATCATCCAAATGGAACCTAAAATCACACATCACATCTCAACAAATAATCACAAGGTCCATAAATAACTTCACATACCACACACACACACACTTGGGTAACATATCATATTAAAAGGAATATAGAGGGAGATGGGGTAGGTAGCCATCCATATCCATATCATCCAATATGTTTTGGAAAAACCCCAAAATTAAGAACCTATGAGAATTAGTTTGATTGTATATCATGGGTAGGGCACATAATAACCAACCTATGGGTTAACATCAGGAACACTACGAAAACCCACATTACCACTATATACAAAAAATCAACCATTAACACATCAAAAACCACTATATGGGATACTCCACAAACCTATGACATATCCCACAATACATTTTATAGAACTAATATACATGTTCCACCACTTTTATTCAATATACATTCCATTTCATATTACACAACTCATTAAATTATATTTAATACATTTATAAAATATCTATTTCACCTATTGAAATAAATTAAAGAGAAATTAATTTATTCATTTCATTTCGATTTCATAATTTATGAAACTAATACCAGGAAACTAACATAGCCATAACAAACAACCAGGCTAATAAACATAATTTTTTCCAATTAACCACACATATACTTTCCACATCATGTCAAATCACCAAATCCAATTTCCCACTCATAAACCACATATCCTATCAATCACACAATAAAAACATATATAATTCAAGAAAATAGTGCCACAACCACAATCTACAATTGCTAAAACATAAACTCTACATCAAAAAATATATTCCACAACTACTATGTCATAGCCTCTACACCCCAACCAATTTTTTTCACATAACCAAGAATCTTAGAACACCCTATTATCAATAGATGAACATTCCAACCAACCTATGAATCATTTCCTTGAACACTACACATCCCATATGGTCACTTCTATCATCACACATCAATTGAAAGCCTCGCAATTTACTACAAAGAGAAAACGCGCAAACACCGTAATCACATCCTGACATCAAATTTATTAATGAGATTTTTAAAATTACTTTTTTATATTTGTGTGGATATTATCATAAAAACCAGATATCCATGGGAAACCAATTGTTATAAAAATATTATTTATTTAACAATATGTTTAGGGTTTATCATAAAATAACATGTAAATGGATATCAGATATATCAAATACCAAAGAAAATCCAATTGAATTTATTTTTAGAATTATAAATAGTCTTGTATATCAACATCAAAAACCCATAAAAAACAAAACAAAATATTTGATAACTCCCTATAAACATCCATTTTAGAGATTCCAGATAATTATATAATTATAAAAACCCATAATATCAAAAAAAATTATAAAAAAATCTAAAATTCATATATGTAGAACATAGATTGTTTGAGAATAGGGATCACCTTCCTCAAAGAATCTTTTCGATCTCACTATGAACTGTGGGGGGAAGAAGAAAACACCCATAAAAAGATTTCACACATAAAACCTATGAGTCAATCTATTCCATTAATTAATATTATATAGACACATCGAACTCAGTTAACACAAACACAACTACACTACTCCAATAAATTCCATTAAAATAATGAAAGAAAACTTATTTGAACAAGAGGATAGATCAACACATATTGAAGAAAGAAATCCATAGATAAATAAGGGAAGGCATATATCAATCCACATATATATGATCTCAATACACCTTAGGAGAACATTGTTATCTATGTGGAAGGAGAGAGAGATAGCATGTAGGGTTTTAGAAAAAACCAAGAGGTTCTCCAACCTTTAAAGATATGATGTGAAAGACATTTACCCACCATGTAATACCTTTACAGGTTATGTAAAATATGGGGGTCTGATATCATTTAATAATGAATCACTTTTTATTATTAAACACTATAAATATATATGTAATGTAGCATCACGTGATCTAATGAAAATAATCTATGAGAAACACATACACGGAGTTTATGAATTACACATTGTGTATTTTAACAAATTCTCATATTTATCATCCAAACTCCTCCATGCCTTCTATAGGAAACCTCCAAGAAAATCCAACAACCAAAACTAAAAAATTAGTAGACCTCGTGGACAAATACCATTATAAGAGTGCATCCTATACAAGTACCTAGGTTAATTCTTGGTTGGTATGATATTTTCTTACTAATTAAATGATTTTATCGATGAAAAATGATTTTTTTTGGAACATATGTTTTATCATATTGAAATCCATGATATTGTAAAAATGACTTGGGATTATGTCATTAATGTTATTTGAGAAGACATTAACTACTTTTGGACCTACTATTATTAAGGTAAATATAATACTAGAGTACTTTATTTTTGAAATAAAGGATCATTTATATATTTAAAACATATATAATATATATTTATTTTGGTTACTCATTAAAATTATTTGTATATATTGCAGAATATGTGATTATGGAAATTACCTTTTGAAATTAGACATCAAGAGTGATTAATATTATATAAATATTAATATTAAATATATCATTGATGACTATTTGATAAAATCCTTCTAATTTTTGGTTTTCAATTATAGTCTAGATTAATTTAAGGAATTTTAAGGATAATAATTTTTTAAATAATCTATGTTGATATTTGGGTATTGGTATTAATGTTTTTTGATTAATGTAGTTTTTAGTCACATGAAGGTTTATTATATTTTGATTTTTTATATTATATATTATAATCCATTCGGGTTTTCATTAATTTTTAAAGGCATGATGAATATATAAATATATATTTTCAGAATTTTTTATCAATATATGTTGACTCTAATGCTTCAGGTTTGAAAAATTAATCTTAAATACTCATTGTTTGTAGAAAATATGAGGATGAAATTATACTTTTAAGGTAACTATAATTCATTGGGATTATAGTCCATGTAATAAAACATGTCATCTATGGAATAATATTTAGAAACAAAAACATTATTTGATTAATTTTATTATCAAAAAGTAATTTTTATTTCAACCCATCATAATTTTATGGGATTTCGATTAATAGAATTATAATGAACATGTTCTCTAACACTCTCGATTAGAACCTGATCAATACAATTCTCTTCAATGTCTAGATTTTTACATTCCAAAAATTGAAAACATGTTTTTTTGATGACCTTTTAATTTTCCTTTACCTATTTTTATGAAAAAGTTTTATCAATCCTTTTTAAAAAATGAAATACTATATTCAATAGCATATGTGATACATAACACCGAAATTAAATGAATAGTGAAATAATATTATTTAAATGTGACCATTATAACCTAGAAATTAATTTGGAGGTAATTAATAGTATAAATGACATTAGGAACAATAAAATGTTCATAATAATTTCTAATAATTAATTAATTCAATTTAAAAAATCAATCAAATTTTTTGTAAATTTATTTTATTAAATTCATTTTCATTTTCATCAAAATGAAATTTCTATCTTGATATGGGTTAGTATTATAATAAAAAAAATTTAATTTTAGAAATTTAATATAATTAAATTAAAATTATTTTTGAAACAAGAATATCATGTATTAATTTGGATGAAATTTTGGTTTTTTTTGAAAATATTATGTTTTTAGTGAATAATAAAAATTTTGAATTTCTAAAAATATCAACTATTTTCAATAAATTAAATAATTTAAAAGCCCTATTATGTTTTGAATTTGTATTATAATAAAATATATAATTTTTAATAATATTTCATCCACATTAATTCTTTTAAATAGACGTTATATTTTATTTTAGTATTAGTAAATTTTTGGGAATACAAACATGATTTTTCAGAAAACTATTTTAAAGAACATAATGTTTCCCCATTTTAATGAATTCATATAATTAGTAATGATGACTTTTTTAAATTAAATTTAAATTATATATGTAAATAAATATTCAATTATTTCATTAAATGATTATTATTAGTCATATAGTAAATATAAATTTAACTTTTAAAAAAAACACTTCTTGAAAACCCACTTATTCATTGAATCTGTAGGATTGTATTAAATTTAATTTTTAAAATTATATGATTTGAAATTATTAAAATAGAATCCATATATTGAATAATAATTCATGTATTATTAATAATGTTCATTTTCATTTTGAGGAATAAAAAATTTCAATGTTAAAAAATTATTTACCGTAGTATAGTTAAAGTAATAAAACCGGTTAAAGTTAAATTATAAAAGATTAAAATACATAAAAACAAGAACAATAAAATTTTTATTTTTCTTAACAATAATTACCAGAATTTAAAAAATTATTTATAAATATACTTCAATATAATTAATTCCGCCCAAATGTTGTTGTCTTTAAATATAAAATAATCATTATTTAATCCCATTAAACCACCCCTCCATAAGTAAAACAACAAATCCTTACCACCCACTTTCTCCAAAAAATCATTGAATCATTTAAAATCCTTGAAAAAACCCTCTCTAACACACTATTCAAACATTATAGAGCCTTTTGTCTCTCCATAATACCTATTGTATGATACATAATGGGTTCCTCGTTGTGGTGATATTCAAGAGGTAACTTTCCCAAATCACCTCAATTAATTTATTTTCATATTCATTATTTTGTTATAATACTTCATAAAAAAGAATGAAAAATAAATTATCAAGTACATAATACAATTTTATATTTATAATAAAATATATTATGTCTAGCCCACTTTCAATCTCCACGTATTTAGTAAAACAAAACTATAGTCTAAATAATGGTATTTAAACATCCCCATAGATAAGAAATATTAATTTTACATTAAATCCTACGTGGATGGTAATTAATAATTTTTTATAGTTAATTCATATTTTATTAAGTATTACATAAATTATATAATGTTTTTGAACTGATTTATAGACATAATATTAAATAATAAAAAAACTACATTCTGATGATCCTAAAATTTTAAAATATAATAAATAAATTTATCATTATCATTTTATCAAATGAATAATCCTCATGTTAGAAAAAATGATGTATAAGGCCATTAATTAATATGTAATTGAATTAATACCATTTAATTCCACATTTTTAGTATTACTTCCATTTGAAAGTAAAATCCATAACTATAAACAAATGAACTGAACATGAATCCATGAAATAAATAAAACTGAAAAAAATGAACTATGTTTAATGAAATGGTGGTAAGTTTTAATAAAAATAACAAATAAGGTATTATTAATATTAATATAGCTTTAGAAAAATAAATATTTTTCTTTAAACCGTTATACATATGGATTTAACACATTTTAAGTAAGTTGAAATCGAGGAAAGTGAATTCTAATCCCAATTTTTGTTCATTGGGTTAAATTTTTACCTAGTCACATTATTTTGATTATTTATAGTGGATACACATACCCGAAAAATTAATTTACATTAACTTTAATTATATGATATTTTTAATGGATTGTTTAACTAAAAACATAGTTTTATATGTTATAATGATTTATTTTATAAATATTTATCTCTAATGAAAATGTTTTTGAATGGAATTGTTTAAATTTTTTAATATGTATTTTCATTTTTTAATATATAATTTTTTTTAAAATAATTACTACATTTTTAATGGGATAATTTTAAGGTTTTATGTAAGAGACATTCCATTATAAATATTCTAATTTTGATGGTTCTTTTTAAAATTGAAAAAAAAAATGTTTTTTATAACTTATAATGAAATGAATTTTTTTCTTTATTTCATGAAAACATAATTAAATGAATCTTACTTCAAAATATCTAATGGTTATTTTCAATTATTTTTTTCCTTTTATATGTCTGCAATACTCTTTTAAAATAATTCATTTTTGTAAATTAATTTTTTAGAATGAAAACATTCAAGGTTCATTCAAATTATATATAATGATAGGTTTTTCACTTATAAACATAATATGGGTGATCATATTATATATATCAATGCATTGGGTATTTTTTAATATTATATAGACGGTTATTTTAATTTTAACTGTGATGGTTATGTCCAAGTATAATTGTGAGGTTTATTTAATGGTCGTCGTGAGGGTTAAATGATATGGTATCCATGAGGGTTACATATTATGTAAGTATAAAAATGGATTCATAGGTTTTTTAAAAATATATTATATACATTATTATGAGTTTGTATCAAAAATATATTTATTTTCAAAAGGTATGATAGTTTTATTTTTAAGTGAATTATTATTTTCGAGGGTAAAACCTAATGTTTTTTAAAACATGTTTTTATAGGTTTTCACTAGATAAATAATATTAATTATTTTAATTTCAATACTAATAATTTTTTCTCATCCAATGATTTAAAATTTTACACTTAATTTATGGTTTGATAGATTCTAGGATGGGATAAAAGGGAAAATTGGGAAGATTGATAATGAAAATAATCCATGTATTATTTTAAAAATGTTTTTTGGTGTTCAAACAGGTATAAGATATAAGTGGCCACTTGAATTGTTTGGGATCACTATGTAAGAGTTATTAACAATTCCCTAAAAAACTAAACCTAAAAGATATTTTGGAAATAAATAAATATAATTTTAATTTTAAATAACTTGTATATGTACTATTTTATGATGGGTCCTTATAGTTTATTTCCAAATAACATTTTAATAGAGAATGTTCGTTCTAAAATTTTAGTTGAAGGGAATTATTTGAAAATTTATTAATAATAGAATTTCATTTTTTATCCTAATATTATTATTTATATTTTAATTTAATATTACCATTTTACAGTTTTAGATACTTAAAATAATTAATAAATTATTTTTCTGAAAATAAAACTCCATTTATGTCTTTTATTGGAAATATGGTATTTTATAAAACAGTGGTTTCAAAAAATGGTATCAAAATTTATTAGAATTTTTTTTATGATTTATTAAAAATAAATTTATACATTTTTACATTAAAAAATTCTAAAACTAATCTCTAGGAATTTTTCAAAATAATACAATTTTCAATTGTACCAAAAAATTGAAAGTCATATATGTCTTAATTTGTATGACATGAACTGAATTTCAAGCATTAATGAAAAATAAAATGTATTAAAACAACCATTATATGTTTCAAAGATAATTTTATAAGATCTTTATTTTAAAATATTATTTTGAACTTTTAGTTTTGTTGAGTGAATTTTAAAATGAAACTCAAATTTTCCTCAAAAATGTTTTAAATACATTTTAATATAATAATTATTGACATATGATAATAAAAAAGTATTCATATTTAAATGGGAATACTTTTTATTGACACTAACATTATTATTATTGTGGATTCATTATCATCAAATTGAAAAATGAGAGTATTGACATTCAATTCCATGACTTTTTCATTGCATTTCCTTAAACAAATTCACATTCCTTTGATCATAAGACATAAAATTTCCATGAAATTCCATATTATATATCATGGATATATTAATTTCTTAAACCATATATCATTACCTCATACAGTGGTCAACATTTAATGTTATTCGTTTATCTACGGAATTATTAATAAATATGTATATCTTAATCAATATGGATATTTAATGATAAGCCGAATTGTTCCTAAATAAAATCAATTATTCTTTATATGAGAAATTATTGGTTCTTGAAGACATGGGTAGGTCCCAATTATAGATTCCATATTGATGCTTAAGTAGACTCATGATGTGAATCATTAAGATGGCATGAAATCAGTTGGCCAAAAAAAATTATTTTGTACCATGTAGTTTATACATGTATTTTAAAAGTTCCTGATGGAAGAGTTATCATATTTCTAAGACATTACATCAAATATTTAAGCATTGACATCATTAATAATTCACTTTTTTTAACAATTCTTTTTTCCATGTTTATAATATCTAGTTGAACATCATTATTAGTTAATTTTTAAATGGAATGTGTTTTATGTTATTTGCATTACAATATTTATTAAACCTTATAAATTTATGAAGGTAAAGTAACAGATTAAATGGATTTTATTTTCTATTATTTACCTTTCCAAATTGATTATTATTCATTATATTTTCTCATTGATTTTATCTCGGTATGCACTTAATTCTCAGTTTAATGATTACATAGAATATGTTATCATTTTTTTAGTATTGTATATTGATAATGCTTAATTGTTCTTTATATAATCAAATTGACTTAAACCTTACTATAAATATTATCTCATAATTAATTTTTCCTTTACTAGGAATCCATGATTTTTTATATGACTTAATTGTAAGATAAACTAGTTAAAATAGTGATATTCACAGTAAAAGTAATATATTTTAATTTTTTTTGAAACATAATACAAGAATAAAGTATTTATATAGATAAACAATAATACTAAATTACTCATTCTATTACGATTTTATTATTTTTATCTTTTTCCAATGTTGGAAAGTCGACACTGGTTTTGTGATTCTAGGGTTGTAGTGGCTACAATACCCTTTATGATAATATAGATTAGTAGGATTGAATGTGTAAAAATTCAATTTCATAAATAGCTTCATTGAATAGGTTAGTTTGTCTTGAAAATCCCTCTAGATTCAATATGATTTATACTCTCATCCTTTTTTCAATTAATATGGTATATCTTCTTGATTCGCCTTTACAACAAAACTTCATGATATTTAATCTATTAGTATCTAATATTATATTTTAATGATCACAAGAGTTCCCTTAATTCTATCATATATCATTTATTGATACCTCCATTGTATTTATATAAAAAAATTAATTATACACATGATTCTCAAAAAATATCATTCAATATTTCCAAATTTTAATAATAGAAACCATTATATCATCTGTTAGAGGATCATGTCATTTAAATTAGTTAATAGAATCATAATCAATCTATCATTTATAATCTTTTAAATTTTCATTCAATTCATCATTTAATTTTTCTAAATAATAAATCTATATTCTTCCTTATTTCTGGGGATACATAAATATCATTCTTTACCCTCCTAATTAAATTCACAAAAATCTCTTTTCTTGTTTTCAATTGTGATATTCAATGATCGAAATCTAATTATCAAAAATTTATACATAATTTAAAAATCCATTAAAATTCCTTATTGTTATAAAACATTCAAAATTAATATCTGGACCTAATAATATAATTTTGTGTATATAAATATGTGACTCAAATTTTGGATCATTAACACATTATGAATCATAATGCTTGATCCACGGAGATCATAAAAACATCATCATCTATGTTTATTCCACTTTCATAATCATCAATTTTAGAATTAATGAATAATTTTATTCTATATATAGATAAAAATCACACGTATTAAAAAATTAATTATTATATTGAAATTTATTATGTTGTATACCTATGAAGTTTCATAGAAATCATAAAAATGGTGTACATAACGAAAATAATTCTATCATAAATGCATATACAATATATTCACCTATGTGATTCTACTATGTGGATATGCACACCACTACACTGAAATGAAATATACAGTAGTTTACATATATCATATTAAGAAATCAATGTGAATATATAATTATCAAAATTTAAAATGGGTTACTTTTAGATATACAGATATGTATATGTCTCTAGAATTACCAATATGTATGTGGAAAATTTTGGAATATAAACAAACTAACTTACCTCTTTTTTAGATGAAATTATATCCAATAAACCTCATAAAAAATTATCAAATATGTAATAAATTTTTCTACTCTAGCGACCAAATGTTTTATTTGATTCATTTTTACCTAAACAAACCAATAAACACAATTATATGCCACTTTTCTTGTATATGTTTCCAACATCATCATTAAAGAAGCACATCATTTCCATTTCAATATAACATTGAACTACATCAATCAACATATAGACATAAATGTATTCCATTTCATGTTTAATATTAAATTCCTTCCTGATAATCGATAACAATACTCCAAGAATCTCAATCAACTCCACTAAACATGAAGTGAACAAAAAACACATGTAATGATTACATGGGAACAACATGTGTTTAATCTAGAATTAGAATTACCAGAACATAAACAAAATTAGGAATATAATATATTCAATTTTGTGAACAATAATGTCAATAAACTATATAAAAAGGTCATATTAAATTGTTAATATACATTAGTAAAAAAATTAATAATGTTCAGTCATGGGAAACTAATGATACAATGTAATAAAAGTGGCCATTTATTTTCTCAACTAAGGAAATCATGTATAATTTCAATAATGAAATTTCAAAATAGGTGATGAATATAAAAACACATACATTTTTATAATATTGTTAAATATAAAACCTATATTTGATTTATTATTATGTAAAATTTCTAGTATAAAACACTATATCCACATATTTATAACAATTCCGTTGTAATTTTATCAATATATAACATAACATATAGGGAATAAATATACAATATAAAATTAAAAAATTAAATTTGACATTAGAAATGCAATAAACCAATGTGGTACTTAAGGGTTAATTATTTAAGGGTAGCCTAAACATTTCACACATTTGAAAAAAATTATACATAAATCAAATGAATATTATTATAATTTATAAAATTAAAAAGGGGACCATATGATTAGATGAATTTAAATAGGAATAAACAAAATTAGAGGTTTCATAGGATGTGTAAAGTAAATATTAATATTAGATAATTATGATTTCAATTCAAATAATAATAGACAATTAAAATGGTTTTATAATATAGGGAATAATTTCATGAAAAATAAAATAGTATATTTAAATATAAATAGACAATAGGGTTCATGTCAATTCGTGACTTCATACTTTCCCCGACATCCTCAGGTGTGGAGTCCCCTATTTTACTGCCACCAACATCAACCATTACCCCCCACATTCTGGGGTTTAATCATTCTTGTGATGTAGTATATGAGATCTGGTGGGAATAAGATGAAACATGCTCTAGACATGTAGATATAGGGGGAATAGTATAGGCCGGTAGAAGGCTTTACTGATGGGAAGGTGGGTGAACTCTTCCCGAGATGGGTGTTCGGCGTACTAGTGATGATGATAGAAGGAATCAACATTTTAGAAAGTAATATCTTTTTGGAATAGGAAGATTGATTCATAGAATGATTTATAGATGGGATGGGCAGGAAAAGTGTTGTGGATGGAGTTGTAAGGACCATGCATGCAACTGAAGCAGTGAGTATTCAAGTGGTGCCTTATTATGGGATTCATCAATGGTGGAACATGAAGCAACAAAGGGGGAAGGACAGAAGATGAACCTGCCAATAGGATATATTGGATTGTGGATGATGGTCAGTGTCGCGGTAGCGACTATATCCATTGAGGTATGACCGGGTGGGGGCATCCGAATGACATGTCGTTGGATCTCCATGCTTGTTGGGAACACATGCATGATTTGGGCCAGGGAATAATGTGATGGGTCTGGTACTCCAAGCGTTTTGGGTAGAGATGAATGATTTTGGATAGGAAATGTCAGTTCAACTATCTAATGTTATTGATTTTCATTGGGCTTGTGGTCTACGTGCTAAAAATTAGATAATGTTTTTTGGGTAGGATATCCCCTTTGGGGTGTAATGGTCTGCCATTCCAACCAGTGTGTGTAGTGTGTGTGTGTTAGTTTTAATGAAATTGTACCACTAATAACCTAATATATATATTTGCGTATATATTTAAATTTATATAAAATTAAATTAGAAAATATTTTTTCCAAAAAATAATTAAAACTAATATTCATGTTAGGGAAATAAAAGAAATTATAAGTGTATATTTTTTTCAATTTCCATTTAAATATATTAAGTAAATGAATAATTTTATTTTTATTACTATAAATAAATATTACAAAAAAATATATAGTATTTTCATAAAAATAATTTCATCTTCAATGTCGTTTTATCTATCATTCCTATAAAACAATTTTTTTGATACCACCATAATTTTTTTGTATAATAATATTACTATTTTTGAAATACGACATGATATATGATGTATATTTGATTTATTAATATCCAATTAAATTATAAAAATTATATCTTATAAAAAATTAGTTTCATAATATTAAAATTTATTTTCAAAATAATAGACATAATTTAAATAAATAAATTATAATTTTCAAAATCATAAATGATATTTTATTTCCATTTAAACAATTATTTTATCATATTATCATTCACATAGTATTAAAAAAATTAATTGATGAAGATTTTAATTATTTAAAAACATATATGTTGAATGAAATAAAATTATTTGTCTCAAATAAGAAAAATATTCTAACACTAGAAAATTTTAGGATATATTTGTTTAATAATATATTGTATTTATATGATAGCTTTATTTACATCCAATAATAATATTAAATAAAACATAATTAAAAATTCATTATTAAATTATTTATTTATTATATAGCTTCTTGGTTGGGGGATATGAATATGATTGAATTATATTTCTTATTTATGTATAAAAGTTACCTTAATGATAATGTAATTGTTAATTCCATTGAAATATGCATTCAATTTTACATATTAAAAATAAATCAGTTTTTATTAATATAAATTCTTACATGTATTGTATTTTTATATATATTATTTAATTTGATAACAAAGTAACAATGGGTTTGATGTTATATCATTATCAATAAGCTGAAAACGACTAATCATCCATACATTTATTTTTTTCAACGTAAAAATTAATTTTTAAATTTTTTTTGGCATAGTGTAATTTACTAAATAAATTTAATTATAATATATATTAGATTTAATTTAATGAAATTCATTGATATTATATGATATAAAATATAAGACAACTCTATAATATTTTTCTTGTAATGGAATGAGAATTATATCATTTATATATATATAAATTCATTTATCCTCAAAATAGATTTTATTATAATTATTCTTCTTTAATAGAATTAGTTTATTACACTTATTTGAATTATATATATTAATATGGATTATATATTTTTAATTATAAAAACTAATATATTCTAATAAGTGTTGGATCAAAATAGTGTATATAAATGCTCAATTACAAGAGGGGTGAATTTTAAGTTTAAAAAATTTTGTATTTAAACATTAAGGAAAATTGTGTTTAAAAAAGTTATATAAGATAAATTCACAAAGCCTATTTTAGTTCTATGAAACAAAATTTCTTAGGTTTCGGAAATATGAGTCTAGAAATGAAAGTTAAGAACAATTTTCTTTAAGGAATATTATACCTTAAATTTTATAGAATCTTGTTTATCAGAGTAAATAAAGTAAAATAAAATATAAGAATGTTATAATTTCTTCCATTATTATAATATAGTGGAAACAAAAACTGGAAACAAAAACAAGTAAAAAGTAAGAAATATTTTATCTCAAAGAATAGGGTATCCAAAAACCTTGGATAGAGGACACATGATTTTTACTTTTTTTATATTCTGTCTTACCCACACCAGTGTAAGCCCTCTATAGGAATATTGGACTCTGTCTTACTATCCATGAAAACCCTCAAACTTTAAGTTCTTTCGAACATCTATCTTTCTGTCCCTGAAATCCATTGATTTTACTCAGCAATAATTGGTTTCACGTGAAGGAAGCTGGACAAGATACTCACAACTAAAAAAGATATTCATGAAATGTACAAAGAATGAGAGTCTTTCTGTCTCTGGAAATCACATCACAACATCACAACATGTAATATCTAAGGTGATCAATAGATAATGAGATCCTTCAAATGATCTCTTATTTATTGGAAAAACTCCAATAGTCGACTTCCTCCTCCAATGGTCATAGTTTTCCTTGAATTTCAAAGAGACCTGTACACGTTTCACTCCACCAATGTTCAGTTAGAAACAAATTGTTTAACATCATTTCATAATAATAACATGTGAAAAGAAAATGAATTCGTTGTACCAAATAATAATATATGGAGTGTCAGAAAAGTTGAATTTAGAATCTAATCATATTATCAATTGGATTCTATAAAACATCAATATTCAGATTCATTTTCCCAATAAATTCATAAAATGAATTATATATATTCTAGAGTGTGAATTCTAAGGAATTCAGAGTCGAAATTCTGAGTAATTCAGTGTCTGAATTCTGAGGCATTCATAGTCTGAATTTTCAGGAATTTGGAGATTGAAATTTTACGAATTCAAAGTTTGAATTTTGAATAATTCAAATTAGAATTATTGAATAATTTTGAGTATGAATTTTAAATAATTTAATATCTTAATTTCATATAATTTGGAGACTGAATTTCAAAGAATTCGGAGTTTGAATTTCATAGAATTTGGAATCTGAATTTTAGAAAAGTTGGAGGCTAAATTTTAGAGAATTTGAAGTCCGAATTTCAAAGAATTCGGAGTCTGAATTTCAAATATTTTGGAGTCTGAATTTTATAGAATTCAATGTCTAAGAAACAGATGAATATCTATCCAAGGATCTATAAGATTATGAGGTTTTAGATAAGAATCTGAATTTTTGACTTAGTAATAAAATGATTTTGGTTTTGAGAGATTATAAATGAGGAAATGAAAAACAAAAGTAAGGATAAAAGTTTCCATATAAATGGGAAATTTTATAAAATAAAATTATCCTTATGGAAATATAATTTTTCATATGATAAAGTGTGTGTGATTTTCAAAATATATAGAAATGGAAAATTTATAAGGAAACCTTATTAACTCAAAAATCTCCCCCTTTTGGAAATCACAAACAACCTTTAGAAAAATAATAAATGTAATAACAATTTTATTTATGAATAATAAATGAAAACATATATCTCATTAATTATGAACCATTATGAATACAACTAAATCCCCTTTAGGTTTAAAATTCCTTAAGTATAGTATTATTAACTTCATTATAGAGGTTTACTTTTCCTTGTATAAGAATGTTTTCTTTAAGTAAACACCACTTTAATTAATCTCCCACTTTCTTATAGAATTATCTTATTTATACATAGTATTATTTTTTATATATCTTTTCCCACCATTTGGGATTTTTATAATTGAATGGTGGGAATGGAAAAAATGGTTCATTAAATCGTACAACTACACAAAACAAAACAATTGATAGATAAAAAAAAATTCATTATGATTGGAAAAATCGAAGCATAGTGAAAAAATACAACAAATGATTCAAATTTCATTCTCATTCATCCTTCTTTTCCTTTACAATGATCTTACTTAAGGTATCTATAATCTCTTTTAGCTCTTTATGATTATCCTAAAACCGCTTTAGGAAAAATTCTTGATCTTGATTTTTCTTATCAAGAGGCTTGATTGTTTCTTCCCGAGACCTAAGAGTTTCTACCTAAGACTTCATTATATCTTTCTGTTGATTTAAATTTTCATGAAACTCTTCCCTAAGTTCCCTTTCTCTCTTAAAATTTAAGGCATATGAATTCAATATCCCGTTCATATCATTATCTTCTTGTTTCCAGGCTAGTTTTTCAAGTTTCATCTTCTCTTTAAAACCTGTTGTAAGGATTTTTTTCTTGTCATCTAACTTATAAAAGGAATATTTTACTGAGCCTTGGAAGACATCAAATATTCCCATGTCTTAAATCATTCTCTTGGACAATTTTTTGTAATTTCCTTATAAAATCTCCAATGTGAAACATAACTGATATAGAAGGTTTTGAAATCGGCCTCATGCTTGATGAATTTTTCCAAGAGCATGCGTACGCAATTCGACAACTGATTAAAGGAGTGTTAAAGTAGCTATAATCTCGAATCAATATTCACAAACAATATTATGGTTTATAATAATTTAATAAGAGATTGTTCCACAAAATCTTGGCCAATGGAATATGATTTGCAATAGGATTCCCTTGTAGTTGACGATTCTTTTTCTAGCTCTACTACATTCCACTTCGAAGATCTACATGCATCCTTCATAACCTTTGTATCCTTCTCTGGTGTATAAATAATCACTTATTTTCTTTATTCTACAATGGAAATAGTCTTCCAATCAATCATAGATTCATGTTCACTCTCTGAATGTTGATAAATTTTATATTTATCAATGCCTTCATTATCAGCATGTTTCATAAGATAATCATGTTAAATGAAGTCATCATTGAAACATTAATCATCATATGGTTTGTTAAATTCTTCTTCACCCTCATATTCTTTTCCTTGAGAAAAAATTTCAGTTGATTCAACCTGGGAGGTCTGTATTGAATGATTTTCATAAGGACCTTCCCTATCATGATATTCTTTAACTTGTTTTATAACATCATCACTCTCATCATCATCTTCCACTTATTCTCCTACTTATTATTCAAGATCAATTTCTTCATCCACATCAGGTTCTAGAATTATGACATACTTTCTAAGAGTCTCTACTCATACTTGTTCTTTGGGAATGGATTTTGGTACCTAAATCTCTTCAAAGTAATTCTTTGTAGTTTTGAGAAGTGATTGAACAATATCAGCTTCATACATTTTCTTCTTTTTTCTTCTCTTTTTATATATCCTCAATCTCTTCAGCATTTTTAATCTTTACGTACTTTTCCTCATTAGGTTCTAGGAAAAAAAGTGCATATCTTTATTTTTTCCAATTCATTTGATCCCTCCATTTAGGTACAACTTCATCAAGGAAAGTCATTTTCTTTTTCTGTTTTTGTGGTGCTGACTGAGTTTCTAAAACAATATGTTTTTCTTTAGTTTCAGGTTCATTTTCCATTCTATTATTCTGATAATTCTAAGAAGTATCTCACACTTGCAATTTATTGTCTAGATATTCAATCTCACTTACTAAATATCATAAAATTCTACGGACATGGTATTGAAACCCACATCCATTCTTCTTAGGGTATCATCACTCAATAACAAGATCATAATGTTTCTTGGTTTTGATCTAAAGGGAATTTTGGACGATTCAAAACAAAGCACATGATTAGAGACAATATTCTGGATAAATGATTATTTTGGATTTGAGAGTTCCATTTTTTGATATTGGTGAATGTAAAGATTATATTTTTCACCAGGTATATATTTCTCTAGTCAACCAAAAAATCCAAAATAAAGATTTCACTTTTCATTAAGGAGTATTTATATCCTTTTATCGAAATAAGTAAACCATGTACCCATAATTATAACAATATGATGTTTGTTGAGATATGATTACTCTTCTGTGATTTTACTCCTTTGAGTCCAAGGAACTCTATTTCCTTTTTCTTCTCAAAACATCCTGACTGATTTTAAAAGGTTGTGAGTGCAGAAAATTGTTTCTCCTTCATATAGAACTCCATGAATATTTTCTTCCATGATAAAAGATGGGGAATAGGTTTTTCTATACCTCTTTAAGGAAAATTTTACTCTTCCAACATCACTTTAAAAGCATACTATATCATAGAGTTCTATAAGATACTCTATTAAACTGAATCCTGACTTTTTGGCTTTCCTACAAATGATCTCTCCTATCTATTAAGTTTATTGTTTTTCATAATCAAGGAATTGTACATAGCGAAGAACATTGGATCAACTAACCATTGCTTATATATTTTTCATTCATTGACTTCCATGTTTGAAGACATATGTTTCTGGTGGGGAGGATTCCTATGACCTCTATATTTTAAGAAAACATGGAAAAGAGGGATGAGATTTTTGATGAGAGTTAGAGCTTCGAAATAGAAAACATTGAAACCGAAGTGGGAAGATGATTTGGGGGCCTTTATATACGAGTTTAAGTGACGTTTTGAATTCCCAAAATGATCCAACAGTTGAAAAGAGAACAAAGAAATCTAATGGTTAATATAAAAGCCGAAAAAGGATATGGTAGGATCCAATATTATGAGGATTTAAAGAAAAATTTAGATATAGGAAAAGTCAATCGAATAATTTTTTTGTAATTACAAAAAATTAAAAAAAATACAATTACAATAATTTAGTTAAGGAATCATACCTTCCATATTTCCAAACGAATTTTCTATTAATGAAAAATAAGTTTCTTAAAAAAAATTATATTCCAGAAAATTTTATTAAGAAAATGAAATTTTTTATTCTGGAATTTTGGGTTCCAAAAATATTTGTTTACAAAAAATTTTGTACAAAAAAATTTATTAATGAAAAAAAATTGGTTATGAAAAAATTGATTAAGGAAAAAAAATTGGTTATGAAAAATTGATAAAGGAGTAAAAGTTGGTTACGAAAAATATGATTAAGGGGAAAAATTGGTTACAAAAAATTTGTATTAAGGAAAATCTTTGGTTACAAAAAAATTTGATTATGGAAAAAAATTGGTTATGAAAAATTTTGATTAGGGAAAAAAATTTGTTTACAAAAAAAATTTACTTTCCCTATGAGAAATAGTTGCTTAATGTTAAGAGATAGATTTCAATAAGATGTTAATATGGATTATAACCTTATGGTTATAATTCCTAATATTTGAATAATGTATTCAAATCTATTGAATGGTAATGATTTTGTAAAAATATCATCATGATGATCTTGCATTCTGATAAATTAAAGAATGATATCTCCATTAAGTGTGTGATCCCTAATAAAGTGATGCCTAATATGTCTGTTTTTAGTAGGAGAGTGATGTGCATGGTTTTTTCTGAAGGAAATGGAACTACTGTCAGCACACAATTTTTGAGTTTTAGTAAAAATTATTTCATAGTTTGTGGGTGTGTGTTGCATCCACAATACATGACCACAACAACATATGACTGCTACACATTCAGCTTCAGTAGTGGAATGTGCTATAGAGTATTTATTTTTACATGACCAAGAAAATAACGAAACTTATCAGAAATGAATAGTTCCAGATGTAATTTCTCTATCCATTATACATCCACCAAAATCATCATCTGAAATGATTTTTAAAACAAAATTATTTCTAGATGTATAAAAAATTTTGAAATCCATGGTTCCCTTTAGATAGAGAAAAAAAATTCACTACTTTTAAATGAGATTCCTTTGGATTATATTGATATCTTGAAAATAATCATACTGAAAACATTAAGTCTGTATGACTATATTTCATGTTTAGTAAACTTCCTATCACACCAATAAATGATGTTTTATCTACTGGTTTCCTAGCTACATAATGATTAGGATAATTTGAAGCACTGATTGGAGTGCTTATACATTTAGTGTTGTCTTATCCATATTTTTCTCAATACCTTCAATATACACATATTTTGATATATATGTTACTCTTAGTTTTTGATAAATTTTAAAATGTAGGAAAAATATTAACTCACTCATTATACTCATTTAAAATTCATATTTAATGAAATTCACAAATGAATCAGTTAATGATTTTTGAGCTAAAACAAATATAATGTCATCAAAATTTATTTGAACAATGAAACCAATTTTCATATCTTTCTTTATAAAAAAGAGTTGGATTATCATTTCAATTATCATAATTTTTTTGTTACAAAAATATTTTTATTCTATCATTCCAGGCTATGGGGGCTAGTTTAAATTCAAAAAAATAATTTTTACATTTGAAAACATGTTTAGGATGTGTTGTGTCCTCAAATAGAGGAGGTTTTTCAACATAATCATCCTCTTGAACATATCCATTATGTAAAGAATAGTTCACATCCATTTAAAATAGTTTTAAATTAATAAATGTTGCAATGGCATGTAAAATGAGAATAGATTCAAGTTTAGCTACTCGATCATAGGATTCTTCATAGTCTATTCCTTTTTTTTATTATAGCCTTTAAAACCAATCTAGCTTTATTTCTAACTACGATTCCATTTTCATCAAACTTATTTCTGAAGATTCATTTTACTTAAATTATAGAAGTTCCCTTAGTTATTTGAACCATGGTCCATAGTTTGTTCTTTTCGAATTCATTTAGATCATATTACTTAAGTTTAATCTAATCATCATCACCTATAGCTTTATCAGTTCTTTTTTTTCTAATTGGGAAATAAATTCTATATGTTCTACTACATTTCATATGGATCCTCTAGTTCTTACATCTTGAATTACATCACCAATGATACTATCACTAGGATGATTCTTAAGAAAAACTAATTTTGGTTTAGAAAAACCTATTCAACATCATATGGTATAAAATATTCTTGGGTTAATGCTTCAAAAATGTTATCCTAGAAAATTTATATATTAAGAGAATCATCTATCAAGGGTAGATAATTATTTTTTTAAACACTTTTGGGGATTTAGGTCAGGGTTTTTTTGAAACAAAATTATCAGTTTCATCGAATTTAACACGCACTCTTTATCCAACAGTAAATCTATTTTTATTAAAAATTGTAGAAGCCTTAGAAGTAGTGGATGATCCATGGAAAATACCTTCATCATATTTGGGTGAAAATTTATGTATGTTATATTTAGGATTCATGACAAAAACTTTGAAACCAATTACTTTTAAGTAATATTGTCTTGGTTTTTGACCAATCCACAATTCATAAGGTGTTTTGTTACGAAAAGGATTGATTAAAACTTGATTTATTGTATAATAAGAAGTCCTAAAAGCTTTATCTCAAATTTTTTTAGAAATATAATATTAACTCTACATTGTTTTAGTTTTATCTTGAAGAATCCTATTTCTTCATTCAACAACACCATTCTATTGAGTAGTTCGTGGAACTGAGAATTTATGAGTAATGACTTTATTATTACAAAAAGATTAAAAATCTGAACTTGGATACTCTCCTCCTAGATCACTATGAATAGTTATTAATGGAAGGCTTTTCTTATTTTTAACATGGTATATAAAAGGTTTTAAATAAGAAAAATCTTTATATTTTTTTCATGAAAAAATAACCATATAAATCCACTGTAATCATCATCTAAAACAAATGCATAATATTTTCCTCCAATATAACCTATTTTTGTTGGACCAAAAAGATCCCTTTGCACTAACTTTAATACATCAGAAGTTGAGACTTCATTATTGATTTAAAACATCATTTTTGTTTCTTACTATATTGACAAGGATCGCAATGTTTTGTAGAATAAAATATAAGCTCTATTAGATCCTTAACAAGTCATTTCTTTGATCTTTTTCATTGGTTACTAAGGTTACATTGTCTTAACCTTATATTCCATAACCAAGATTGATCTTAAATTCCACTAAGTCAAGGTAGATCTTTATTTCTACGGACTTCTATGTTTACTATGTATAAATTCTCATGCCTATGGGCAGAAAGAATAAAATCTTTCATGGAATTGGGTACTAAGAATTTATCATTCCTAAAATTCACAAGGTAACCTTGATCACATAATTGAATTTTTATAATGAGGTTTTCCCGAATACCCTTATCAAATAATAAATTTGAAATTAATGTTTTTTCAAGAAGAACAAAGTTACCTATAACAAAAAAATATCCCTGTCCATTATCTTTGAATGTTACCTTTCCACCTTTCATCTTGATAATATTTTCAATGAAGTTTTTGTTACCAATCATATACGGGGAACATCCACTATCCATTTACCATGTGTTACTATTGGTACTTTCTTTATTTTCCAAAAAATAAAAGAGTTAGACCTTCGGAATCCAGACATTATTAGATAAAAAATATCAGAATGTAATATTTTAAAAATCTACATTTTCATAGAAAAATAGTCTTTATGAAAACTTAAAGATTGGGTTTTGTTAAAAGAAACATTTTTCTCCCAATGTCTACCACACTAAATTTTAGTAAAAAAATGGTGCACTTTGGGGACCAAAATAATTATTACTAAAAACTCGTTTTGAATGATTATAACCAAATATAGAACTATTCCTTAATGGATGAATTTGGGAATAAATCTTTTCAATGTTTTCCTTACTAGAGGTAATGTTTGATAGGCATTTCATTATGGATAAAATTTATGAAGGTATTTTAATAACCAAGTTCGTGTCTTCAATGTTATTATAAATAGAGTTAGCCTCTAAAATATTTTTCTTAGAAATATATTTTTCAAGATTCTTTGAATTTTTTCCCTTCTTAGAATTTAATTCCTTAAGGGTTTTAGAAACTCTTTCAAAGTCAAAATTTTTCTGATCAATATATCTATAAATATATGATACATCTTTTGATAAAACATAAATTCTAGAATTTTCTTTCTCTAACTTATTTTTTATCTTAAAATTTTCATATTTAAGATGTTTGACTGACTGAAAGGTGATTTTTTATTTGATTTTCAAAATCTGCATTTTGGCTGAGTGGTAACCTATACAACAAGTGGGAACCCAATTACCCAATTACAAGATTCAAAGTTAAAAATTCAAAAATCACCCACATGTCTCCAACAGTGTCGTCGCCATCCAGCATCCCCATCATTGAGTCAAGTAGATCACAGAACCACCCAAAATCCACAAACAAAATTAAAATTTAAAAAAAAATATACAATAAACTCCTCGAGACCTATTCCTTACACGAAACAAGACTGCATGACGCCTGATACATCATCATCACCTCTGCATATCGGTGTTCACACCATCTTCGCGGGAATCTCCATCGACACAGCACTACACCATCATCAACGAATCCACGAACCATCACCGGATCAATAGAAGGGTCGTCAGAAGCCGTAATCAGCAGAGATAGGGAAAACTAGAGATCAAAGTTCTCGATAGAGGGAATTAAACTCTCTCCACAAACCAGCAAATAGATAATCCAAAGACCGGCACCATACAACATCAACATCATCAAACAATGCGACCTACTCGAACACTGATGGCCACAAAAAATCACGTCCAAAGTCACCTTTAGATCCACCATGAAAATCTGACTGGGATTAGAGTGGTGGAATCTTGGAGCAAGAGCAGAGTAGGAGTGGACGCTGGTGAGCAGAAACACCAAAACCTAGAACATCTGTTGTCACCGAGGATGATAATGGTGAAAAAAAACCAAAACAACAAAAGGCCAAACAAAAATCTTGACCAAAAAACACCACCAATATCAAAAGACATTCATAGAATAGAAATTACCAAAACAAAACTAAAAAATGGAACTGAAACCCTAAGGCAGGAGAAAAAAAACATGAACCGCAACTGTAGGCCTCAGCAGCGAGCCACGGTCGTTGAGAGACACCCTATCAGAATGGGTAGAAAGAGGGAGGAAGAGAGCAATAAAGGAATGCACGAAGAGAGAGGCCTCAGATGATTCACCACCACTAGCACTCCATGTATCACAATACTTCAAGACATTATTAGAATTACACTCATAATACTTCTTTTTACACCCCTGATAATGCTATTCCTTCATGTATTTTCTTTTAAGCATGGGACAATCTGGCCTAATTTGTCTAGTTCTTTCATATTCATAACAGGTTACTACAGAATCCCTCTTTTTATTTCTTTATTTATTCGTATATCTATATAGAAAGCCCCTTTTTCCCATTATGTTTTCCATCCTTAGAGAAATATTAGTTAATTCATTTTCAAAATGTTTCCTTTCACTAGACTCAGATAGAACAATGACTTTCTTAGACATAGATCTTGTAACCCTTTCGAGAGTATTTACTTTAGTAGTAGTAATGGATACACTTCCATTTCCATTCTTCTTCTTATTCATATCAGTATCTCTATTTGTTCATGTCTCATGTTAAAGAATAGTTTCAAAAAGGATATCTAGAGTAATATTAGAAACATTCATGTTCTCATCAATAGTTGTTCTTTAGGATTCCCACTCACTGGGAAAAATATCTATAATATTGTCCACACGAATTTAATCATCTAAAACTTTTTCTCCAATTGATTTGAGACTATTTACAATGGCCATAACTACTTATTTCACTTTAAAAACT
Organism: Viscum album; assembly: GCA_963277665.1. Lineage (NCBI taxonomy): Eukaryota > Viridiplantae > Streptophyta > Magnoliopsida > Santalales > Viscaceae > Viscum > Viscum album. The sequence continues at coordinate 1,217,160,292 of OY728131.1, read as the reverse complement.
GGTTCTCCATTGGGAAAAAACAATATATTATATTCAGCTCTCAACATAACTCTTCTAGTATCAATTACATTAGAATTCCCAAAATTAATAACCTCATGTTTCTCCCATATGCAGTTGGAATCTTCACAAAATGATATTTGACTATATATATTCCTAGTCATATAAAAAAATAATGTATTGTGTACCTTTTAAATTAGTTGATATTATAATTTTTCTTGGTTGGTGAAGGTTTTGACTTTCTTGTCTAGAATTTAGTAATAACCTGAATGCATAATAAAACTTTATACTCTATTGTTAATGAAAAAGGTCTTAATTCTATCTCTCAAGTACTCATAATCATTACCATGAAAAATTGGTAGTCTGGTAGGATTACAATTTTCAAGGAACCAAAATTTATACCTAGCATTCTATAATAAAATATCATTTCCCCCAAAAATGATAATAGAAAATGTTTTTATACATAGATAAAAATATTTAAGCAAACATGAACAAGAAAAGTTAATAGATATGACAAAACATGAGCATGAAAACTTATATGTGAGTATATGTATTTTAGAGACCTTCTCAGATAACAATTTTCGGATCGAAATAGTGTTTGTAGATGCTCAATTACAATAGAGGTGAATTGAAAGCTTAAAAACATTTGTTTTTAACCTTATGGAAAACTATGTCTAACAACGTTAAATAAGATAATTCACAAATCCACTTTTAGTTCTACGAAACAAACATGGTTATGTTCTAGAAATATGAATCTGGAAATGAATCTTAAGAACAATTTTCTTAAATAAAGATTAAACCTTAAACCATATAGATTCTTTTTTTTTTAGAGAAAGTAAAATACAATAAATGATAAGAATGTTATACTTTCTTACTTTATCAAAATATAGCAGAAATAAAAACTTGAAACAAAAAAAAGTAACAAGTATGAAATCTTTTCACCCAATGCGTTGGGTATCCAAAATCCATAGATAAAGGACCCTTGATTTTATCATTAAATAATGTATATATTACCTATATTAGGGTATTCCCTCAATAGGAATATTAGACTCCATCTTGTTATCCCTAAAATCCCTAGAACTTGAAGGTAGTTTTAACCTCTTTATACTTATCCCTAAAGGCCCCAGGTTGTACTCAGAAACAATAGAAGTCACACAAAGAAATATGACCAGTATGTTAATGAATGAATATGATGTTCATGAAATGCAAAAATCATGATAGTATTTCTCTCTTTATAAATCACATCACAACACCACAACATGGAATCTCTATAGTGTTTAATAGATAATGAGATCATTCAAATGAGGTCATATTTATAGGAAAAAATCCAAGGGTCAGCTATCTCCACCAACAGTCATATTTTTCCTTGAATTTTAGAGGGACCTATACATGTGTCACTCAACATATGGTTAGTTAGAAACAAATTGTATTACCTCATTTGATAATAATAACATATCAAATGAAAATTAATTACCATAACCAAATTGGAAAATCAGGAGTCTAAGAATAATAGTATTCATAATCTAATCATATTAATAATTGGATTATATAAAATATGTATATTTAGATTCAGTTTTCATAGAATTTAGAATCTGTATTGTATAGATTCTAGAGTCTGAATGCTGAAGAATTCATAGTCTGAATTTTCAAGAACTTGGAGTCTAAATTCTAAAGAATTTAGAGTCTGAATTCTGTGGAATTTGGATTCCGAATATTAGAGAATTTGGAGTCTGAATTTTAGATAATTCAGAGTATTATTTTCAAGGAATTCTGATTTTTAATTTTAGAGAATCTGGGGTCTTAATTTTATAGAATTCAGAGTCTAAATTTCAGAGAATTCAAAGTCTGAATTTCAATGAATTCAGAGTTTGAATTTCAGATATTTCTGAGTCTAAATTTCAGTGAATTCAGAGTCGAAAAAACAAAAAACTATATATTCATGAAACATTAATATTATGAGGTTTCAGATAAGAATCTGAATTTTTATCTTAGTAATAAAATTAGTTTAGTTTTGATAGATTAAAAATGAGGCAATGAAAAACAATGGTAAGGACAAAAATTTCCCTAGTGAAGGGAAATTTTCCTTAAGAAAATAATCTATAGGAAAATATAAGATGCCTTAAGATAATGTGTTTTTGATTTTCAAGACATAGGATTAGAAAAGTAATTAAGAAACCATATTGACTCAATAATAAGGTCAACATAAATTTTATTCTTCAAGAATATTAACTATGGAAAAATCATGCTTTTAAAATAATCATTAAATGGGATTAAAGATAGAACGACATAATTGATAGGGTTTAAAATATCATAAATTTCATAAATTAAATCAATTGCATTATTATACTCTTTATATGACATTCTTATCATATATTATTTGTATATTTAGAGTCAGTTCTAAATTAGTGTGAAATTATAATATTTTAATGATATTATTATTTAATGGTTTTCTACCCACCAAACTTACAAAGGGAACCTCATATTATCCCTTCTCCATGCCAAAGGAGCCACTTATATCAAAATTTATCTAAAAAATGAAGTGTCTTAACATCCTAATACAAAAAAAATGTATTTTTTCAAAATTTTCCATCAACTCATCCTTAAAAACCTTTTCAAATTGAGATACGAGGAAAAATGTATATATTTTTACATAAATTATTAATGAATATTTGTTATAATACCTCCTACAAATTATCTATAAATTAATTTATATTATTGAATAATAATATGTTCAACGCGGAGATGATTTAATGATAATGGTATATATATTTTTTTATCTCCTTCCAATTAATTATAAACTGATAACATCACTATTGTGTATGTGTGGACTATAACCTGTGCAATGAGATGTGATTCATTTCTAATTTAATATTTACATGAATAGTCATAGGGATTGACTTTTTGGTAGCATATGATAATAATGATTTTTTTAATTTTTAATTATGATTTATCTATATTTTGATCAACCCATTAAAAATTTATATCACCACTCTTACATATATAAAAACTACCATATCTATGAGGTGAAATAAGTGATTTTTCATAACCTAGTTATATAAAATGAAATAAAAGTGTATTGATTTAATAAATATTATAGCTATGAAAAAAATTGTGTGTCTACATATTACTAAAAAATGAGCAATTTGAAGGGAATAGATCGATTTAACTAAAATATTCATAGAAAACAGACCAGTTTTCACCTGAATAATCTTTTTACTAATGAATTTCTAAAATATGGGTAATTATAAATTTTAGAGTAATAATATATAGTAATTAGGTAACTCATATTTTTTATAATATATCTATAATATATATATATATATATTATTAATGAAATTTTAATGAGTACAAATCTAGACAGGTGTTACTATTATAGTTTATGATACAATCTCATTCTTTAAGGTATTAACTACGATAAATTCGTATTAAGTTATATTTATATATATATATATATATATCAATTAAACCGCATATAAATTAATTTTATTTAGTAATATACTAAATTATCATGATTCATACCATTCTCTTCTATTTAGTAAAAAAATTTATTGGGAATATATATTATAAAAAATAACATTATTTCTTATTTTCATGGGTGGAATCATTCTACCTCATGCTCAAATTCCTAAAAAAAATATAGAATTTTTTAATATACATAAATTTTTTAGAATTTTCATTTTTAATAAACATTAATTGATTAATTAGTGAATAAGTAGAATAATTAAAAAAAATTAACTACAACTAACTATTTACGGTATGTAAATATGAAATTAATGACAATTTTAACCATATATGCAATGAAAAAAATTTCCAACCATTGTAAAAATTATTTTAATTGATGACTTATGTTTACATTTTTATGGTTCTAACTATTATTTTATATTATATATTTTATTTATATCTATAAAGATGGATATTTTCCATTTTTAAATGACATTTTCAAACACTCTTTTATTGGCATTTTTCGTCTTTTTCAATAGTATTTAAGAATTTTAATGCTTAAGTTTGTATGTGATATTATGATACCATAAAATTCATTCTCTAGGTAGATTATTATGTTGATATTGTAATTATTATTCTATTAAACATACTAGTTTCCTGATGAATTCTTTATATTAGAATGAAATATAAATGAAACCTATTCTATTTTCATGTGTTATTAATTGATGAATTTTTTATATATTCATGTTGATAAATTATATTTGTTTTTAATTATGTGATGAAATGTACTATAATAATATAACCCCTAATTAATTGGGTAATGATTCATATCTCATGAGATAATATGAACTAAAATGTATAATGAATGAAGTATATGCAAGGGATGGTTTCAACTAATATAGTCTTTAGAGAAATCAATTCTTATTAAAATAATTGGAATGAGGTGTGAATCCATTTAACTATTAAAAGATTCCCATTATAATAGTATTTTTTTATACATCACTAGGTAAATGATTTTATATCCTTATTTTTATTAAAAAACTATTTTTCATTCTTATATTAATTTTTTATAGCTCATTTGTTTCTGACGCTTTCGCCGGGGCGCGCGCATCCGTCTACGGAGGACGCGCAGCTTTGTTGCCCCGCATTCCCGCTTTCCAAAGGCAGGCGGCATTCGCTCCTTATTCAGGGACGTCTGCTCCTTGATCGAAACGGGATTATGAGATGTCGGTTCTTCCTCCTGTGGATTCCTCCTCAGAACTCGTCACCTAGTCCGGGTCTCCCTTATAGATTTAATACGTAGTTCTTGAAACTCTTCCCAGTGCCATGTTTCCATGGACACTGGTTAATTACACTGCTTCTGTCGGGACATTCAAAAGGGTCCAATCAGGGCAGCAACCTTCGGTCAGAGGAGTAGTCACGTTGAGGCATCAGTAGCGTGTCTGGATGCTGGGGTACCTGGCATGTCTGTCTGTTATCCTTGATCACAAGGCTTCTCGAGGGCGTGGAAGCCCGAGGCATCCCACATCGGGCGCGGGGAATTACATGTCGTAGACACATATCTGAGGTTTTCCTCAGCTTCCCGTGCTCAACACAGGGTATGCCGCGAGTTTAACGTCCAGCGGAGACGGATCAACCCAACCAGAGCATTAGCTGGGATAAATCGGATTGAGGGGATCCCCCTTGAAGGGATATCGACACCGGGGCTAGCCCGTGGGCGAAAGTGAATGGAGTAGAAGGAGAGTGAAGTGGAACCATCGCAGGGGGGTGACAGTGAAGTTGGGCTTGAGCCTTGATGAGGCTTCCTACGTATCCCTGTGGCAGGGAATCAAAGTCCGCGTAGTTCGGGATGGTGCCGGTAAACCGACGTGAAGCTGGACCTTGGCCCGATGAATGTCGTCAGCGTACCGACGTGAAGGTGGACCTTGGTCCGATGGGCGTTGGGCTTGAACCTCTGGGAGGATTCCTATGTACCATGCCTTGACATGGATCAAAGACCTCGTAGTTCAAATGGGGTTGGGTCGCAATGGCTTACCATTGGACCAGAATGTAGTTTAACGTCATGCCGGACGAAGATGGGACCCGACGTGAAGAAACGACGGGTGGGTGTGTCGGTGAACCGACGTGAAAGTAGACCTTGGTCCACTATTGGTGGGCTTGAACCTCATAAAGGCTTCCTACTTACCATGCCTTGACATGGATCAAAGACCTCGTAGTTCAAACGGGGTTGGGTCACAATGGCTTACCACTGGACCAGAATGTAGTTTAACGTCATGTCGGACGTAGGTAGAACACGACGTGAATTGGGTGATGGGTGGGCTTGAACCTCGTGGAGGCTTCCTACGTACCATGCCTTAACACAGATCAAAGTCCCCGTAGTTAAAATGGGTTTGTCAGTGAACCGACGTGAAAGTATACCTTGGTCCACTATTGGTGGGCTTGAACCTCGTGGAGGCTTCCTACGTACCATGCCTTGACATGGATCAAAGACCTCGTAGTTCGGAGAATACAGTTTAACGTCATGCGGGATGATAGTGAACCCTGACGTGAATAAACGATGGGTGGGCTTGAACCTCATGGAGGCTTCCTACGTACCATGCCTTGACATGGATCAAAGACCTCGTAGTTCAGATGGGGCGGTCAGGGTCGGTGCTCACTCTAAGCCCACGTGAGTCATGATCGGTGTGAGAAACAAGAGGTTGCAAGGACCTGACGATCACATCGCGAAGGGTGCGTCCGTGAGAAGCGAAGAGGGGCTTAAGCGTTGGGCGACCCATGGTGTTGGGACTTACTCCAGGATGGAGGACCATAGGGAGGTGCCTCGTTCCCTATCACGTCCTCCACCGACCTTGGTAGTGGGGAAGTACAGAGATGCACAGGTGCAATCATCCGTACCAAAGGTTAGGGGCTTACGCTCTGAGGCGACCCTTCCCCTGCGAACATACACCACTCCGACAAGGAGGATCTCATTCCATGTGCGGAATAGTTCCATTCCCGTGGAGATGAGTGGTGTAAAGAATGTTCGAGCTGGGGGGACCCTTCGTGAGGGAGACGAGGTTGGGTCACAGTTTAACGTCATGTGTTGAGGACGTGGTGCTTGGCAGTTTAACGTCCTGCAGCTCGGACGAGGTGGGTTCACTCCACACCCCTAGGACTTACATAACCGGTACCCTCTGGTCCTTGGGGAAGGGAAGGTGCCGGTAAGGCCATGGTAAAGGGGGGTCGTGGGACGAACCATCGAGGGGTCCACGTTAGCGTGGCTATGCGAAGAAGCAATAGCCATTAGCGTGCCTATGCGAAGAAGCATTAGGCGAAGCAATGCTACGGGTGATATTGTCCATGGGACTTTGAAATCACATCGTGCAAACCTAGAGGGCCGCACGGGAAGAGGAATCGCTAAGAAGAGGAGTGTACTTTGCGAAGTGGGGTGCCTTGGCCTTAGCATGGGGCATTGGTGTGAGTGGGAGGTGCTTCGTGAAGTGGAAGAGTGTTTTCGGAGCACTACCTCGCGAAGAAAGGGTGCCTCGCGAAGCAGGGTCCTGCGAAGCAGTGTGCTTCGCGAAGTGGAGTGGTCCTGCCTTAGCATAGGGATCACTCGTATGGGTTGGGTGTTTCGTGAAGCACAAGTGCTCCGCGGCTGCCCGGGTTCCCTTGGGAATCCCCTTCCTTCGCGAACTCCCTTGAGCTTCGCGAAGGGAATCCCTCTCGGAAGAGGGGCTCAAAACGAGACAAAGCAGAGTCGTCTCGCGAAGTAGAAATACCTCGCGGAGCTCATGATTCCCGGGGGCAAAGCGTGCTTCGCGATTCGGGAGAGGAGAAGCCGAAAGGTCGGATTGTCCGTCCTTTGGACTCAGGGGGAGTCCAGTATTTATAGGAAAGGGGCGTCACGAAGCAGGGCTCGCGCGCCGCCTCCGGTGCTTTGCGGCGCGCTCGCGAACGTCAAACGGGTTCGCGGAGGATTACTGCCTGTGGGGCTTCGCGGCGGCTCGCGAACGTCAAACGGGTTCGCGGAGGATTACCGCCTCTGGCGCTTCGCGGAGGCTCGCGAACGTCAAACGGTTTCGCGGAGGATTACCGCCTCTGGCGCTTCGCGGCGCCGCCATGGTAGGGGCGCTTCGCGGCGGGGCTTCGCGGCTGTTCTTCGCGAGGCAGCGCGCCGGCTGTCTTTTTCGTTCCTTCCTTTCGGGCCACATTTTTGGCGCCAACAAATGCCCCCCCTCATACTTGGAGCCGCGGAGGGTGAAGGGTCGAAGTCTGAGGGAAAATCGCCAAAATTGTTGGTGGTTCGCGATGCGGCATCGCGAAGGGGCCCCGCGATGCTCGTCGGGGCCGGACGCGCCGCGATGCTGCGCGCGGTTGAGGCGCGCCGCGATGCTCTAGGGTTGCCGCCTATAAATAGGGGGTCCGCCCTCTTTTTTCTTCACGTGCCTTGTCTTTTTTTGCGCTCTCGACTTCGCGAAGCTCTGCATACTCCGCGACAGCACTCCGCGAATCGAGCTTCGCGGCGAACCGCGAGTCTCCGACTCCGCGTCCGCGCTAGGCGAACTTCTTGTCGGCCTTGGCCAGACTTCGCGACTTGGTCTCGCGGCCGATCTTCGCGTTTCCACTTCGCGGCCGGACTTCGCGATCCAACTTCACGGCCGAGCTTCGCGATCCAAGGGGAAAAATCTTTTCTGAGGGTCGGCATCAAAATGGCCCATCAAGAGGTTGTGCTGGGAGTGCTTGCAGATGCTGCTCGTCGGGATGAGATGGCCAACCGTCCGGGCTTAGGGGAGATGATCCGGAGCCACTCGGACCACACTTCCTTGACGGATCTGCTCTCGGAGGGTCAGAAGAATTATCCACAGTGCAATAAACTGCCGTTGTACGGCTTCGGGCTGAGGGACGACATCTTCATCCCTAAGGCGAGAAGTGATGAACCAGCTTGCTGGTTTAGGAGTACACTGTGCCAGCACCAATGGTTCAGGGCGGCCGATGGTCATGTGCGGGAGGATTTCACACCCATCACCGCTGACTGTATATACAATCATGTGAATGATATCGATGGGAAGCCACTGCAACCGGAGACGTCCCTTCCTCTCTATCGCACCATGCTGAAGGTGGCTCTGCAGGATCCAAAGAAGGGATGGTCCGATGAGTGGGACATGCGCCAGGGCGGCAACTTTACCGATGACTGGGCCTAGGGCTACTGGGTAGGCGCCTCATGTGAGGATTTTGGGGCCGAGCTGTGGAGAGTGGGATTGTATGAGGCGGCATGGGCCTCCCAGTTCCACATTTACCAGCCAAAGAAGCTGATGCCGGAACTGCTGAGTAGATGGTCGTCCAGGACCAACACTTTTCACCTGCATCACGGGGAGGTGGGCATCAGCCTGTGGGATGTCCACCAGATTTTTGGGGTCCCGATCTTGGGGGCCATGTATGACGAGTTCCTCCCCATTGCCAGCGCGTGGGGGGATCCGGAGCAAATGCCGCGATTGGCGTCGGCGCTGATGGCGCTCGTCCCTGGAGAGGACAAGGAGGCAGTGAGGGATGTCCACTTCAAGAGGTGGTTCAAATGCTTCCTGAACTTCCCAAAGAATCGAGAGTTCCCTCCAAGGCCTCGAACTTGTCCAAGGGCAGCCCAACGGGGCAAGGGGCACTCGTATTGGCGGGTTTTAGAGGACAGTCAATGGAAGACTTGGGGTTTCAGCGTCAGCACCGAACAACAGCCAATAGTCAGGCTGGCGGCGTTCATCGCGGCTCTCATCTGTGGGTGGATCCTACCAGTGAGAGATACAAGCATGGGGGTACGGCCCAGCTCATTCATCATGGCGTCGATGTTGGCCATGGGGCAGCGGGTCAACCTGGGGATCCCGATGTTCACCAAACTATACAGAATGCTGCGGCATATTAGCGAGGGAAAGAAGCCGCCAAGAATATGTGGGCCCTTCCACCTCCTGTATGGGTGGATCGCGGCTCATATCAGGGGGATTTACGAGTATCCAAACCCCATTTCGCCGTCGGGATCAGACTTTCGCCCCTCCATTCTGAACGCAGTTGGGAGCTTCCCATTCAAACTGGCCGTTCCGATGGTGCTGAATAGGGTGTGGAGGGCGGACGAGTTCAACTTTCATCCCTTGCCACTGCCGACGGGGAGGCTTACTGATGATGGACGGGGAACGGAAGAACATCGGGCTTACCTCCTGGCCTTCCGAGGTGGAGTTTTTGTGGCTCGGATAGATCGTGATCCAATCTGTGAACCGTACACCCCGCATCATTTTGCGAGGCAGTTCCGGTACCTCCAGCGGCTGATCCCGCAGGTATACTGGGAGGTGCGTCACGAGGAGCACCCGTGTGTGATGAGGCAGCTGTGGCTCATGTTCACACGTGAGGACGGAAAGATGCAGATCGCATTGCATCCATCCACCGCTACCTTGGGCTTAGTGAAGGAGTATGCCATCAACTGGGAGGCCGCTTATCCTGGGGAGATGCTGAAGCAGCCAACGATCCGGGTTGGTGACGGTGGGCCTCCTTTATCTCGAGGTCAGGGTCGGAGGGCAGCTAGGGCCGCTCGCAGCAGCGGGGCTGCCATGGTGGCGAGACCCGCACCGGCCGAGGGTTCGGCAGCAGCGGTGGATCCGGTGATTCTGGGAGAGCAGGGTCATTCAGAGGGGCGACCACCGAGGGGATTTCGTCGGATATCCACTCAGGCTCCGGGGAAGCGGCTGCGTCACATCGACATGGCAGAAGATGCCGTCTTTCCGGAAGCTTGGGACATTTGGGATGTCAACCGGCAATTCCTCAGCCCACCTGAGATGTGGGCCCACCTGAATCGCCTCAGGATGGAATTGCCGGGCATAGGCCCAGTTCGGGCTGGGTTCATGGTGTCTCCGGCAGAGGCGGAGCAATACCTGGACGAGCTGGAGGATTACGTCCACTCCAGTGGTGTCCCTCACCCAATGACAGACCGGGTGAGAGTACTGTTGAATCAGACGGTCCCCCCACAGTTATCGGCTGCCGATCTGAGGGAGCGCTTCCCCTTGCCGGAGGAATCATAGGGCTCCTCTCGGGAGGATGAGGCTGGAGGAGGGAGCCCGCTGGAGGAGGGCGAGGTTGGAGACCGAGGATCAGAATCCGACGATTTCGCGGAGGCTCTCGAGGTAGCATTCTGAACTTCTATTCTTACAATCTCTTCTTGAATCCCTATGGACTTCTCACCAATGTTTGAGCCATGTAGGAGGAACTTGTTCGTAGTCCTCGTTCTCGCTCCTTGGCGGGTGATGTTGCGGGACCTTCAGAACCCGCGCATATGGCTGCGTCCAGTTCTGCGTCTGGTGGGACCAGGGGGTCTGAGGCGGCTCCTCTGGAATCTCCAGACCTTCCAACAGTATATGGGGGGCCTCGTCTCGGGGTCCCGTCAGTACCGGCTCAGGAGCAGCGCTCGGAGGTCGATCTTCGTAAGTCTCTCCCACCGGTCTCCTCGTTGTCACATGTAGGCCATGCCAACTAACGTTTATGTCTCTATGTCGTACAGTTCTTCGACTGGCGTGGGCCGCTGCGGCGAGGCTGGTCGAGATGTCTGGTGGCGTCCCTCCTAGGGGCATGCTGGTGATGGTGGAAATAGTCCCTCCATCTCCTCAAGCTGCGACGCACATCATCACTGGCGGGTCCACCAGCAGGGCCGTACCTGAAGTCATCGAGGTGGACTCTAAAGAAGAGGATCAACCGGTCGGTCCCAGTCCTGTCGTGCCTGCGTCAGCGTCAGGTGTCGTACCAGACTCAACACCAGACGCAGATCCTGCTGAGGAATTCCTGCAGGCATATCCTGCGTACGAGCCTGCCAACAGCGTAGATTGGGATGAAACGGCCTCCGATGAGGAAGACAGCAGCATAGTCCGTCACCGGTCGTGGAAGCTGATCACACGCTTTATCAGGGACACTCCCCAAGCGCAATGGCTGGCCGAAATGGATAGACTCCGCTCGCGGTTGCGCGAACTGTGTGTCGGGGGAGTGGATGCCCAACGCCCTCACGCGCTCATCCGAGACCTCATGGCTGAGAAGATCCGGGAGCATGATCGTGGGCTGAGCGTGGGATGGCAGCGGAGGAAGGCGACCAGCATCAGGAAGCTCCAGGAGGCTGAAGGCGAGGTCCAACAGATGCAGATCCGGGCCAACGAGCTTTCAGCCACTCTTGATGTGCAGTCTGAGCTGGTCTCACGATTGAAGGCCCAGCTGGCAGAGGCTGAGGAGCATATGGGGCAGACCTCTGGAAGGATGGCTGCCGTCCGGGCCGAGGTAGAAAGGGCCAGGGCCAGAGTTGACGAATTACGCCCCGCCGCTGCTGAAGAGGAGCGGGAGTTGAATTAGCGGCAACAGGCTTTGGACGCCGCAAGTCAACGGGTGGCGGAGCTGCAACGCTCCTTTGACGGGGTCAACTCTTCCATGGGGGAAATCAACCCCCGAGTATTGTAACAAACCCGAAAGAAACTTTTATTAAAACTTTTGTGCTTCAACTCTTTCTTTCTCCTTTGTTTTGAGTGTCGTGGCACGCACGATTTCCACTGTTGAATTTCCTTGTTACATCCCTACAATGTTTTCGGGACGTTTGACGACAATTCCTCAAGCCAGTTCAGATTCCCAAAAGATGGGGAAGGCTTGATCAGAGGAGGAACTTCCAGGATAGCCGAATTACCGTTTCTTCAACGTGCTCTTATGCACGAACGGGGAAACGCCAGGGGCGCTGAAATCAGTTCAAACAGATGAAAATGGGATGTGTGAATCACGATACCCAAATTCGGAACACTGTGGGGATGGCGTGACAATAAAGGACAACCGTTAACCGTGGCGGACAAACGGTATCCTTACTGCGTTTGCCTGAAATGGGGACAACAAATGAGCATCGACCGCTGACCATATTCGCAACGCGGGATTTTATCAATTTGTTGTCGATCAATCCTTCAGTACATTGACCCGTAACGGTAGGAGAGCCCTTGGGCGTAGCATCCAGGACGTTATTGGGGGTCCCTCCAAACATGACCAGTCTTCTGGAACGTTGGCCCAGGATGGTAGGTGAGCCGATGCGGCATGAGACCAGACCATTAGGGAGTTCCTTCAGACATGAAAGAGGACGAGGGTCCGAATAAGGGGTACGCAAAGCTTGGAACATGGAGTGGTGGTTTGTTCAAATAGAATCCAACACTTCGGTAGTTGCACCACCGTGGTGGGAGTACGCCAGATGGGCGCATCGGCCTGATCAAGAATCATTCTTTCTTCCAGATAGGTCCTCTCTGGTGAGGGCTGGAAATGGGGAGGAACAAGGTTTCGTGATTCCAGGGGCTGAACCCTAGGCGAAATGCCTAGGTGTCTCTACGTATCCCACATGATGATGGGAATGAAGCCACACGTAGTTCTGGAAGCACAGTTTAACGTCATGTGGGACGGGGAGGGGCCTAACCGTGTTGGTACACATCCTGCCAAAACTACTAATCCCACGTGAGTCATACTCGGTGTGGGAAACAAGCAGCAGTGGTGGGAATTTCCCGACACAAAGGGGGCAGGTTAGGACAAAGGGACACTCAGTGACTACCGGCCCAATGACACTAACACGATCATTTAGCGCACCTATATGCGCGAAGAGAAAGAGCCGAGTATGACGGAATTCCACTTGAACATGAGGAAGTGGAAATGTGTGAATCATGGTGCTCGAGATTCAGATCACAATGATGGTGGCGTGACGATGGAGGATTACTGCTGACCATGTTCACAACACAGCATCCTATCGCGTTAGCCTAAAATGGGGATAAACAAATGAGGTTCGACCGTTGACCATGTTCGAAACACAAGACCATGTCACAAATGTTGTCAGATATCCGTAGGGACGTTGGCCCGAAACGATTGAAGGGCCCTTAGGTCCAGCATTCATGGAGATCCCTTAAGCTTAGTATCCACGTCGTCCGAGGGTCCTTTTGGATGTGGAAGAGGATGAGGATCCAAATAGCGAGCTCATGAAGCTTGATCATGGGATGAGGGGAAAGTTCCTGTGAAAATCCCACGCTTCGGGCTCTTTGTCAAAACACATCTGAATACGGCAACGAAACGTATTAGAGAGAGGGAGCAGATTCCTTTCCCTTGGGGTGATCTTAGTTTAGGGTCATAGGATTCAGACCATGGATGGGAAAAGGGATCAGGGGACGCATGACATCAAAATCTGACGTGAATAAGGACATAGTCCTACTTACCATGCGTTCTCTGGGGAAATGCTCGAGTCGAGGGACCGAACACCAGGGTTAGGCTGGGCCCGCGGGGAAGTACCCGGGTGCTCCTACGTATCTCATAAGGATGAGAATCAAGCCATACGTAGTTCTGGAAGTGACATGGTAGGATACCAGTTCCAGGGGAAAAGGGGAGTGTGGACGTGGCCCTTGCACTAAAGAAGTGGAATTTGATGTATCTTGTTTGTTCTTTAAGGTGAATGGTTTTTTTTGTGAAGCGACAGGCCTGGAACAGTAGGTCGTGATGTCGCCACAAGAATCAAGCCATGATGGGCGTTGACAAACGGCATGGCACATGACCAATACCCAACGTGATGTCCTCTACAGCGAGGTCACCACAATGCGGTGCCGTTTTTCGTCGTGCGGCCAGGACGATAATGTCACAGTTTAGGGTCGTATGATAGGACCAAGCAAGCATTTTATCGTCATGTAGCGCAGACGTAGCAGAGACGATGCTAGGCGGGAAATGTGCGCAGTGTTATAAAATACAATTGACGGAGACATGATCCCACATCAGAATGTACGCCATCCAGAGAGGGAAACCTTAGGCCGAGGGGCCTACACAGAGATGAAACATGGAGAGAGACTGGCTTCATGAATGGTTTGTACCCGGAGACAGGGTGTCTGGGCGGTCCTACGTGTCCCATGAGGATGGGAATCAAATTGAACGTAGTCCCGAATGGATCTTAGTTTATGGTCTTAGAGCTCAGACCATGGGAGCCCCAAAGGGCACCAGATTGCAGCTTTGTCCCCCTAGCATGCAAAGGTGCACTGAGGGATAGCGCCAAAAGTGTCGAGATTCCACCTGGACATGATGGGGTGGAAAACGATGTGAATCATGCAACCAACATTCAAGGACTGAAGGGGATGGCGTGACGACAGAGGATTACTGCTGACCATGTTCGCAACATAGCATCCTGTCGCGTTAGCCTGAAATGAGGACTAACAAACGAGCATCGACTGCTGACCATATTCGCAACGCGGGATTTTATCGATTTGTTGTCCGAAACCCTGGGGGGCGTTGGCCCGTATCGGTAGGAGAGCCCTTAGGCGTAGTATCCAGGCCGTTCTTGGGGGTCCCTCCGGGTGTGAAAGATGATGGAAGTCCGAATAGAGGGGAACACGAAGCTTGACAAGTGGAAGGAACTTGATCAAGTTGAATCTGACACTCTTGGTCCTAGACTAGAGTGCTCTTAATACATGGGTGAACCACTGCAAGGAGTCAAGGGACTCAACTTTGAGGGTGACCGAGAGATGGCAGGTCCCCGGGGGAAGGGGGCACGGTGCCCAAAACCTTGTATCATACCTACACATCCCCCTTCTGTAGAGGGATAAACCAAGTGGCCTAGGTGACTGGGAGATCAGGAGATCACCAGGAGGTGGGGCTGGACCCGAATCTTAAACATCCAGGTGGTCCTACATATCCCATTAGGATGGGAATCAAGCCACACGTAGTTCTGAAGGGTGCCTTTTAACGTCATGCAGGACAGTGAATAGGAGGACTGAACCTCAGAATGGGGCGTGCGTGGTGCAGCTATTGTAAACCCAAGGTGAATGAGGACGTAGTCCTACACTGCGCCACGCAGCCCTGTGATCAGGGTCCTGAAGGCAGGATTAGAGAGGTAAATTTGATGAACTCAAGCTGGGTCTGAAGACAAGGGGTCTTGAACGTAGTTCCAGATGAGAGTCTTAGTTTATGGTCTTAGAGCTCAGACCGTGGATGGTGACTACTCCCGAGTAAGCACAGATGTTAACCCAATCCCTAAGCCCACGTGAGATAAACTCGGTGTGGGAAACAAGGGGGGTATCCCCATTGCAATACTTGGGGTTTCCATCAAAGGGGAGTCAGCAGAGAGTTCCGAAAGACACTTTTGACATAGCTTGTTCCTCCAACGCGCAGATGTGCACGGGGGAAAAGTACCAAGAGTCCCGAGACTCTACTTGGACATGATGAAGTGATGAAGGGTGTGAATTGTGTACCCGACATTTGGGCTTAATGGGTTGACGTGGCGATAGAGGGAAATGGTTAACCATGATGGAAACACAGCGCCCGTATCGCGTTAGCCTGAGGTGGGAACAACAAACGAGCATCGACCGCTGACCATATTCGCAACGCGGGATTTTATCGATTTGTTGTCCAAAACCCTGGGGGGCGTTGGCCCGTATCGGTAGGAGATCCCTTGGGCGTAGTATCCAGGCCGTTCTTGGGGGTCCCTCCGGGTGTGAAAGATGATGGAAGCCCTGATGCGAGGATACGCAAAGCCTGGAAAGCGAGTGCGGACGTGTCCGAGTAGAGCTTGGCATTCCAGGTAATAAACCAGAGTACTCTTAAGCACATTGGTAAACCGCCGAAAAAGAGGGATCGACGAAACAACTCAGTAGGGGGTGGGAGCATGGCGTGGTCATCACGAGACCGTCGTGAATGAGGACATAATCCCACACCGCACCATATGATCCCCTCATGGAGGAAGGATGGGCCAAGGGGCCAAGATGGGATGAGGATTCCCAAGAGATGGGGCTGGACCCGAATCTTGGACATCCAGGTGGTCCTACGTATCCCATTAGGAAGGGAATCAAGCCACACGTAGTTCTTGAATTGCAGTTTAACGTCATGCAGGACGAGGAGGGGAGTAATATACTCTGAAACAAGGGAGGTGTGCGGTATGGCGAAGAAGCCGACGTGAATGAGGATGTGGTCCTACACCACACCATACACCCTGGGTAAGAGGGGGCCTGGGCCGTGGCCCGGAAAGTCCAAGAGGCCTAAGGTCAGGCATCAGTCAGGGAGGCCCGACTGGTTTGTAGTTTAACGTCTTACATGAGGACGAGGGGCCAGGGGCCCAAGAAGGCCAAGGGGCCTGAGGCTGGGCCTCGTAAGGGGAGTCGTACGGCATGGTACATGATCCCGATGTGAACGAGGACAAGGTCCCACATCACACCTTACACCCTTATGAGGAATCCTGGGCCGTGGCCCGGAGAGAAGTGGAAGTTATCAGTCAGAAAGGCCTGACTGGTTTGTAGTTTAACGTCTTACACGAGGACGAGGGGCCAGAGACCCAAGGAGGCCAAGGGGCCTGGGACTGGACCTCGTAAGGGGAGTCGTACGGCACGGTACATGATCCCGACGTGAATGAGGACGTAGTCCTACACCACACCGTACATTTCAGGTGAGAAATTGGGGAGAAGGCCCAGGGGGCCTAAGATCAGGCATCAGTCAGGAAGGCCTGACTGGTTTGTAGTTTAACGTCTTACATGAGGACGAGGGTCGGGGACCCGAAAAGGCCAAGGGGCCTGAGGCTGGGCCCCGCAAGGGGGGTCGTATGGCATGGTACATGATCCCGACGTGAATGAGGACGTAGTCCTACACCACACCGTACACTCCTATGAGGAATCGGGGCCGTGGGCCCGATCGCTAGCACCACCTGGGGGAAGTTCGTCGCCTCGGGATGGGGCAGAATGAATCACTGTTCTTGATGCCTGGAACATCTCGGGATGGACCCGAAAATCCAGGACACTATTGACCATATTCGAAACACAGCGTTCCTATGGTGACCCGCATGGGGGCAACAAATGAGCGTCGACTGCTGACCAAATTCGTAACGCGGGACTTGTATCGATTTGTTTCTTGAAAACCCTCGGGGGCGTCGGCCCGTATCGGTAGGAGAGCCCTTGGGCATTGTATCCAGGCCGTTACCGGGAGTCCCTCTGGGTGTGAAAGGTGACAGAATCCCAGTCAAGGAGTGGGTGAAGCTTAGTTGCATCCATCCACGAAAGGGGCAAACACCTCCAGGGGGAATGTGCAGCCGGGTCGAGGGTTTCTCGACGTGGGTCGGGGCAAAAGTGTGCACCCTGCCATGTCTTGACCCGAGGGGAAGATTTTGTATTTTGGGCTGGGCCAACGGACGAAATTTCTGGGCGTTCCTACGTATCTCATAAGGATGAGAATCAAGCCATACGTAGTTCTTGATGTGCAGTTTAACGTCATGCAGGACGAGGGGAAGCACCTCATTTGGGGATATGTACGGTACGACAAGTAATCCGACATGAATGAGGACGTAGTCCTACACCATACCGTACACCCCCGCAAGAGGGTAAGTCGGGAAGAAAAAAGAAAGGGGGGCCTAGGGGCCAAACCGCGGTCAAGGAGACCTGACTGGCTTGCAGTTTAACGTCTTGCAGTAAGGACGGGGCCGGGGCCCGAGGAGGCCAAGGGGCCTGACTGGCTTGCAGTTTAACGTCTTGCAGTAAGGACGGGGCCGGGGGCCCGAGGAGGCCAAGGGGCCTAACTGGCTTGTAGTTTAACGTCTTGCAGTAAGGACGGGGCCGGGGCCCCGAGGAGGCCAAGGGGCCTGACTGGCTTGCAGTTTAACGTCTTGCAGTAAGGATGGGGCCGGGGGCCCGAGGAGGCCAAGGGGCCTGACTGGCTTGCAGTTTAATGTCTTGCAGTAAGGACGGGGTCGGGGGCCGAGGAGGCCAAGGGGCCTGACTGGCTTGCAGTTTAATGTCTTGCAGTAAGGACGGGGCCGGAGGCCCGAGGAGGCCAAGGGGCCTGAGGCCGAGCCTCGTAGAGGGGGGGGAGTACGACATGGTACTTGATCCCGACGTGAATGAGGACGTAGTCCAACACTACACCGTACGCCCCTGGTAAGAGATTGGGTGGAGAGGTCCGAGAAGGCCAGGGGGCCTAAAGTCAGGTATCAGTCAAGGAGGCTTGACTGGCTTGCAGTTTTAACGTCTTGCAGTAAGGACGGGGATGCAGTTTTAGGGTCGTGCAGGACCTTTCGTAGTTTAGGGTCGTGCTGGACCTTCTCGTAGTTTAGGGTCGTGTAGGACCATCTTGCAGTTTAGAGTTGTGCAGGACCCTCTCGCAGTTTAGGGTCGTGCAGGACCACTTTTGCCCTAGGCAAAGTATCGCTTGAGGAATTTGGCATTGGTAGGAGGGGTTATACACTCTCCATCCGTGGTCACCAAAGAGTATGCTCCATTGCGGTAAACCTTATGGATGATATAAGCCCCTTCCCATTTGGGTTCTAACATGGGCGGTTTCCTACCGGGAATCATTGGCGCTCGAAGGGCCAATACCAGGTCACCCTGCAGAAAAGAGTGGAGATGAACCTTCTTGTCAAAGGCTCTCGCTATCTTGTCCTGATGCCTTTCCAGATTGTGCAGGGCACGGAGCCGGTTCTCGTCTAGTGCTTCCAACTCAGCTAGACGGATCTCGGCTACCTCATCTGATGTCTGGTGATCATAAAATGCAGTGCGCAGCGACGACAGCTGGATCTCAATGGGTAGGACGGCCTCAGCTCCATACACCAGGGAATATGGGGTCACCTGGGTAGAGTTGCGAGTCGTCGTCCGGTAAGCCCAGAGGGAGTTGGGGAGATTGTCCAGCCAACTCTTCTTGTTCTGACCAACCATCTTCTGCAGAATGTTAGAGAGGGTCTTGTTGAACGCCTCGATCTATCCATTCTCCTGCACGTGGTAGCGGGAGGTATGGTTCGACTGGATGTCGTACTTAGCGTACAATTTCTTCAATTCAGCTGCTCGGAAGTTGGTGCCGTTATAGGTGAGGACAGCGTGAGGGACTCCAAACCGGTGGATAATGTTGGAGCTCACAAAGTCAACGATGGAACAGGCCTTGACCTCTTTGAGCGGAACTGCTTCTGCCCACTTGGAGAATAAATCTGTAGCAATCAGGATGAACCTGCACTAGCGGGCTGTTTCCGGAGGATACGGTCCCACTACATCAAGTCCCCATACCGCAAATGGCCAAGAGTACTTGGTGGGGTGGAGGGGTTCTGGCGGCCGATGCAAGAAGTTGGCGTGTACTTGGCACGCGTGGCATCTCTTGGCGTATCCAATACAATCGTGGATCATGGAGGGCCAGAGGTACCCTAACCTCCGGATTTCCTGGGACAGCTTCGGCCCAGCTTGATGGGCGCCACAGGAACCGGCGTGAACCTCTTGCATAACTTGAGGTATCTCTACTCCTTGGATGCAACGGAGGAGGACACCATTGAAACTCCGTTTATAGAGGGTCTGCTCAAGACTGGGGCCGCTCTGGAGGGTAAATTGCAGCGCGCGGCGTCGGATTCGCTCGCGTTCGGCCCGGTCGTCCGGGAGCTGACCATTTTGGAGATACTCGACAAAAGGTGCTCTCCAGTCGGGGGTGGTTTCAACCACTGCGTCTGACGAACCCGGGACTCCCGATATGGAGGGTCCGGCGGTGATATGACTTACCCACAGGCTATCACGGTCCACTTGGGTGACGGGAGCAATGACTCTCCGGTGGGCAACGTGTATGACCAAATCATCTTGCTTGGGTTCTGCGAGCGACGCGGCTAAGCCAGCCAGGGCGTCCGCTTGTCCGTTCTGCGATCGTGGGACATGGGTAACCTCTGGCCGAGGAGAGAACTGGGCCATTAGGAGGAGGGTGTACTCCAGCAACGGTGCAAGCTCTGGCTTCCGGACGACGTAGTCGCCATTAACCTATCTGATTACCAGCTCGGAATCTCCCTTCACATGTAGATGGGGAACATGGATCTCAAGGGCCAACTCGAGGCCGGTGATGAGAGCCTGGTACTCTGCCTCGTTGTTTGTACAACCTTCTGACAACAGTAATGAGTACGGCAGGACGGCTTGCGCCGGGGTAATAAAAACAATACCCAGACCCACTCTGTTGAGCTTGGGGTCATTGAGCCTTCTAACGGTGGGGCTCCGGGAGGCACCGTCGAAATGCATTTGCCAACACGGGACAACATGATCGACGGAGAGGATCGTCTCGTCGGGGAAATCCAGGTCCAAGGATTGATCCGCGGAGGTTGGATGGGCAGCTAAAAAGTCTGCCAATGCCTGTCCCTTAATGGCCTTCTGAGGTATAAACTTGATATCAAACTGCTGGAGAATCACCGCCCACCGTGCTAGTCGGCCAGTCAGCATGGGGCGGTTCAGGATGTACTTCAGCGGATCTACCCAAGAGATCAATTGTACCTCGTGGTGTTGCAGGTAGTGCCGCAACTTCTGCACAGCGAAGACGAGCGCAAGGCAGCTCTTTTCGATAGGGGAGTATCTGACCTCCGTATCGAGAAGCATGCGGCTGAGATAGTAGAGACTGTTCTCAGTGCCCTCGTTATTCTTCTGGGCGAGCAGCGCACCGAGGGATCTCTCCAGGGTGGTCACGTAAAGGACCAGCGGCTTTCCGGAGATGGGTGGCATCATGACCGGAGGTTGGAGCAGATGCTGCTTGATTTCCTCGAAGGCGGCCCGATACTCCTCATCCCATTCGTAGGCAGCGCCTTTCTTCATGAGCCGGGAAAAGGGCTTACACTTTCCAGCCAAATTCGCAATGAATCGGCGTATATAGGCTAAGTGGCCTTGAAGGCCTCAGAGCTCCCGAATGTTGCTCGGGGGAGGCATTTGGCTGATGGCCTTGATCTTCTCCGGGTCGATCTCGATACCTCGGTATCTAACAACAAAGCCTAGAAACTTCCCGGAGGTGACTCCGAAGGCACACTTCAGCAGGTTCATCTTCAGGTGACGGGAACGGAGGAAACCGAACACTTTCTCAAGGTCTTTGAGATGGTCCTGGCGCTGGCATGATTTGACTACAAGGTCATCCACATAGCATTCCACCAATGTCCCGAGGATCGGTTTGAATATGCGATGCATGGCCCTCTGATAAGTGGCACCTGCATTCTTCAAACCGAATGGCATTACCTGGTAGCAAAAGATACCCTGGGGAGCCCTGAAGGCAGTGGACTCCTCGTCTTCGGGGGCCATCTGGATCTGGTTATACCCGGAATACCCATCCATGAAAGAGAGGGCTTGGAATCCGGTCGTGGTGTCAATCAACAGCTCCGTCACCGGGAGTGGAAAGTCATCCTTTGGGCAGTGGCGATTAAGATCGCGGAAGTCGATACAAACTCTGATCTTCCCATTCTTCTTCCTGACTGGCACAATGTTGGCAAGCCACTTGGGGTACTGGACCTCCTTGACAAAGTTGGCTTTGATTAGCTTATCAACTTCGGCCTAAACCATAGCGCCATGGGAAGGGTGCATCTTCCTGGGGGGCTGCTTGAACCCACGATGTTTTTCTTGGAGGCCCAGACGGTGGACGACCACTTGGGGATCCAGCCCTGGCATCTCATCGTAACTCCAGGAAAACACATCGCGGTGCTGTTTGAGGAAGTCTACGTACTGCTGCCGCTCCTCGAGAGACATGGCCGCACTGATCAATGTGGGTCTTGGATCTGCCTCACTACCAAGGTTCACCTGTACCAGTTCATCAACCGTGGTAGAGACGCCTTCTTCAAAGGCTGGGGGAGCATCCTCCAAGTCTTCCTCCCCAGCCGTGGGGGGACTTCCCGCGACGGAAGATACTTCTGGGCTCTCAAAACCCGAGGGGCAGCTGGTGCCGGCTTGGGCAGCAGCGGTCATCACATCAGGAGACTCACTTGTCGTTGAGACCATAGCAATGAATGCATTTGATACGATCCCATCTGGCCTTCGGCCTAAGGGGCCACGTTTGATGATATCAAAGCAGTGGTGACGCGTCGGCCTGAGTCGGTTAATTCCAGCCCGGCGAAAGAGACATGTATGGCGCACCGCCATTGTCATCAGCTTGACGTCCCGGTACCGTACAGGGGTAGGAGGTTCCAGGATGACCCGAGCCTGGTTGATGTAGGAGTACGAGGTGATTTTCTGCCGTCGCTTGGACACGGGAACATGACTTCCTTGCGTACCCGAAACAACGAAACATTGTCCCATGTCGGGGGTCGTGGCCTCCAACCGGTGGATCGGGAGGATGTAGGCATAGTCCATGCTTGCCCAGGGATCACTTGTGATCAGGGCAGGCTCATCCTCACTTACCAGGATTTGCTTTTCCTTACTTTTGTAATAACCCGCATCCAGATATCGGGCCTCACAAGAAGAGAAAGGGGACGCGTCTCCTTGGAGCACGCCTACTCGACCGTTGAGCGAGTACTTAAGGCACTGGTGATACGACGAGGGGACCACTGCATGAAGATGGAGCCATGGCCTACCCATCAATGCGTTGTAGGTGGTGTCCTGAGAAACAACCATGAACTCGGTACTGGCAATTAAGCCACCGAACTGAGTCTTCAGGCGGATCTTGCCGACTGGGGTTTGCTCTGTCCTGTCGTACCCCTGGATCCTGAGGTCAGAGGGAGTTAAATCACCTTCGGACAGACCCAGCTTTCGCAGTATCTGGGTCGGAATTAAGTTGATTCCAGAACCCGTGTCAACGAGGCATCGGCGGACTTCCACACCGTTGAAGTGGCCAGTGATATACAGTGGGCGAATGTGCCCCTGTATAGAGGGGTCCTCATCTTCGCCGGAGAACGAGATAACCGCCTGACATTCGGCGTTTTCAATCGTCTCGGTGTGGAAGGCTTCCGCAGCTGCTACTTCCGTCTCGAACTGGAGGGGGATCCTTAGGGCCTCGGCAAGTGCCTCGCGCATTTCAGATGATAGGAGAAGGGCCTCGAGGATGGAAAGCCTCGCCGGGATGCCGGCCAGATGCTTCAGAACATCGTACTTTCGTGCCAAACGCGAACCTCTTCTTACAGGAGGTCGTTCGGCATTTGGATGCACAGCGGGTCCGGCTGGCTGAACCGGCGAGTAACTAGTACTGGGTACATCTTGCTGCCTACCAGTAGAAGCCTGAAGAGTAGTCTCCGGACTAGGATCAGATAGCGGAGGCTAGCCTGTAGCCGGGCAAGACTGGCTGTGATACGAACGAGGCGGCTCCCCCCGATTCAGCAGCACGAACGGCGGTGGAGGTAGAGCCGAGGGTGCCGGATGGGTCTGCGCGTGCTGAGATCTGCGCTGAGCCTGCTGCATGGTCTCGGTAGCATGCACGGCTTGGTCACAAGTGCCCGCTGACGTACCTCGATGACCGGCGCGATTGCGATTCCGCCGACGTTGACGTCGGCTGGAAACGTTGGGGAGGCCTGCCTGGGGTTCCCCCTCGTCGGGGGTCATATAGGGCTTTACCAGCTCCACGGTGTTAACCAAAGCATACCCTTGACTGTCGCTCGAAGATTCATCCACCGCTGGGCGGATTCTGGGAGGAATGCCCATTTCGGGAGGCATAAAGTCGCCGAGAGTGCGGGATGACGACGGCACTGGCGGTGCACGTTGCTTCTTCTTGCGTCGCCGCTGCTTGCCCTTTTGGGCAGAGGTCGACTGTGAAGACGATACTGAGGCACCAGCTACTTCTTCTGAAGGTTCCGACTGCTTCAGGCATGCCCGGATGATACCCTGGGCATGGACGACGGTTTTTCGAGCCATCCAGTTGTCGTATTTCCGGGACCCGCGGCTAGGGACCTGCTGCCAGTCACCTTCGCCGTCGCTGCCGATTTCTGATCTCGCAAAGACGCCTGCCACTTGCGCTGGCGCTGGGCCCAACTTGACTATGTTTTTGTTGACCTGGTCCTGAAGCCAGTCTTTAAACACATAGCATCGCTTGAGGGTGTGCCCCAGGATCTGATGATAAGGGCAGTAGTTGGGGTGATCGGTGAGATGCGCCTCTGCCGGCAATCTGCATTCAGGCAGACGCACAATCCCTTGCTCTAGAGCACTTCGGAAGTAGCCAGGGACCTGATTTTTGTTGAACGAATAGGTCTGGTACCTTCTTTCCGGATAGGGGGCCCTGGGGGCCTGGTCCTGTCGAGGGACCGGAGGGGCCTGCCGAGGAGGCGGCGCCTGGTTGTCTCGCCTAGGTGGCGGTGGCGCATTGCGCGGGGGAACCTGTCGGTTCTGAGGCGGTCGCTGCTGGGCAGGAGCCTGTGCTTGAGGTGGAGGACATCTGCGGGGTTGCAGGGGTGGTGCCGCCGGCAGCAATTCCAGCCGCCTCGGGGCTTCTATTTGAGCCACTACGGCGGTTTCAGCCCTGGCGGCCCTCCTGGATGGGATCATAGGGGGCAGCAAATGTGCCTGACTAGCCTGTTGCAGGGCCTCCTTGAGGCGCTGGGCCTTATCCGAGAAATCTCTGAACCCTCCAGGATAGTTCTGGGTAATCAAGGAGGGTACCAGCTCTGTCTTAACGTTCCCCACACACATCGTCAGTAATTGCTCCTGAGTCAGTGGCATATCGAGGGAATACGTAAGTCCTTTCCACCGGGCGATGAAGTCTGTAACCCGCTCATCATGCCTCTGTTTTCACTTGAAGAGGTCCGCAATGCTGGTCTTTCGCGTGGTGGAGCTGAACTGGTATAAGAACTGCCGGCGAAGATCCTCCCAACCGCTCACCGATCCGATAGGGAGCTGGATGTACCAGACGAATGTCGGACCTTCCAATGTCTGTACGAAACATCGGAGCTTGGCGGCTTCTTGCTGAGCCGGGGTCCCCAGAATGGGACCACACCTGGAAGAGAAATGAGCCAAGTGCTGGGGTGGGTCCCTTGTCCCGTTAAAAGGCGAGAAAGTGGGGTTCCCAAAACCTGGAGGCGCGGGCATATCATCCACCCAGGCGGGATAAGGCTTGCCATCCGGTGGGACCGCCACCTGCCGTGTTTCCAACGCCTCGAGGCGGGCTGTGAGTGCCACAATAAGGTCCTCCGGGTGGGGGTCCCTGTCTTGACGGGGATCCATAACCACAAGCGCATTGCCAGGTTCTTCAACACGGTAGACGGCTTCGGCTGCTCGCGGGTCTACTGGCTGGACGACCTATTGGGCGATTGGGGGAACCCTGGTTGGATTCTTCAGATTGCCCCGTCGCTCAGGGGGGTTTGGCGAGACGTATCGCGCCCTCTTGCCGTATGTTCCGGCTTCCACCCTGTCCGCGGCAGTAGCATGATCAGGGTTGCCCGGAGGCATCTCGCCGGAGGGAAGTTGTTCCTGCCCCTGCTGCACCGACCTGGGATTACCATAGTCGGGTCGTCGCTCTGCGGTGCGTTCAGCCAAGATTTCGTCAACCATCCTCTTCTGCTCAGCAAGCTGCTGGCGCAACGTGGCCTTCTCAGGATCTTCGTCCATTTTCTGCACAAAGGCGGACGGGTCGGAGTGCTTGACTGTTCCGACGTGCTCCTTACCCTTGCCAGTGCTTCGACTGAGTGCCAGCAACTCGGTGGGTACTGGGAGGCCTAGCAGGTTCCTCTGCTGACGGGTAACTCTCCCTGATGGGTCAAGAAGCGGCGGTATGCCCTCGGATGGTAAGTATCCTTCAAGGAACTCAAGCTCATATTCCTTATCCACAACGTCGGCCATGTGGACTGTGACCCCTCTTGAGGGCATATCCTCAATGTCGCATAGCGAATCGGGCTGTCGTCGGATAGGGTCGAAGAGGAGAGCGGCATAGCGTCCCCAACCACGGACTTGCACATGGGGGGTGGCTTCCCTGACGATTCTGCGGAGTGCTTTAAGACTCTGAACGCATTTTCGTTGAAGGGCGCTCTGGTGGCCTGGCGACTCAGGGTGCTGGGCTGCAAGAAGTGCGGCTGCATCGATCAGGCGGCATTGCTCGCCAATTTCTTTGAAGTGCTCACGACTTCTGGGGTACACCACCCGTTCAAAACGGAGGCAGAAGTGTGTCGCCCACAGGGTTCGACAAAGGCACCCCACATTTTTAGGGGTAAGAGACTCTGGTACGCGGAAATTCAGTGCCGCTGTCGGCCAGAACTTCTCCGGGAAGTAATCCGCTGCAAGGATACTCCAGAAGCTCCTAGGCTTGGACTCAGGGTCTGGCCCTGTGTTGCCCCACTCGTCAACCGGGGGCGGCTGAGGAACCGAAAGCGGTACCGAGGCGGACCTTTGGGATAATAAGCTCGGCGGTGGAGAATACGGCAAACGAGCTGACTGACCGCCGAATTCCGGGCCATCCTCCGAAGAGTGAGGTGACCTGGCCACGATGTCACGATACGACGGGCTGATAATCACAGCTTCCGAAACAGGAGCCACGGCTACCGGCGACAGGTCGTGTCGTCGCTCTACCATCGTGGGCCCCCAAAATAACTCTACGTGATCCCTGGTAGAGGTAGAGGGCTCTTCTGGTGATAGGGGCGATGATTGCGTGGCCGAGACCTGCGGAATTCCCAGGATTTCTTCCTCCTAGATGTACCTACGGAGAGAGACGGGAATCCGGTGGACCTCAAATTCTGGGAGAACGAGGATGACACGTCTAGTTCCTGCCCCAGTCCTTGATACGGAGGAGCTGGGAGAAGGTTCCATCGCTGAATCACATTCCTCTTCCGAATCGGAGAAGCGGGCAGGTTTGATCTCCACCTGGGCCTTCCCAGGATTCTTCTTGGGGCGGTGACGACCCGCTCTTCTGCCCCTGGGTGGCTCTTCGGGACAGGGTTGACCCCTATCAGGCAGCCTTGGGGAGGCGCTGGCGCCGTGGCAGAGAGGGCCCCCACTCGAGACAGCCGGGGTGCGAGGGGCACCAGGGAAAATGTCAAAGGGTACATGGGGAGGACCTCCATGAACAGTACCCATGTGGGCGGGGCCTCTGTTGGAACTGGCAGGAGCATGGGGAAGACCTCCATGGTCGATGCGAGTGGAGCGAGGAGGACCTTCGCTCCTCGAGTTGCTGGGGCGAGGAGGACCTTCGCCGGTTGTAGAGAGGACGTAGGGAGGCCCCCACATTGGAGGAGGACCGGATGGACGGTGCCTTCAGAAGGATGAACTTCATACCCTGTACAGCGGGCGCGGGAAATGTTTCCGCGCTGAGCGCCACTGCCGCGGGGCAGGTCTTCCTGCAGGATGGGGGCAGCACGAGGCATGCCTCCATGACGAACCTCAGAGCGGGGAAGGCCCACGCTCTGTGGAGTAGTGGTACGGGGAGGACCTCCGTACGGGGTGGCATCACCGCGGGCTAGCTCGCGACGATCACCACTGGGGCCTGCAACCCGGAGAGTCAACCCAGCCTGCACATGGGGTAGTTGGGGTCTCAATCTTGGTTGGGCGAAGGGGTGCCCCTGCTCAATGTACGCGGGGGCTTCATAATGCGCGTCGGCGGTGGCTCGGGCCACTGTAGCTGTTGACGTGGACGCGCCTGAGCCAGCGTCCTCAGCCCGGGCCCGGCGCTGACGTCGGGTCATGCGAGCCGGTGCAGGTGGTGCAGGGACATAGTCTGCCTGCTCTTCCTGCGGGGCCAGACGGCGGCGCTGACGCGGCCGGACGGGAGCTCTCGCCTGGGGGCCCCGGATCGGGGCCCTGAGCGGACTGAGCAGGACAACGCCTGCCTCTTCAGCGTAAGGCGAAGAGTCGTCAAGGCGTTCCGGGGATAGGCTCCCGAAACGGTTGAATGTCGGGGTGGGGAGCAGGGGCTCCCTGCGCGGCCTGTTAGGGCGGCTTTGACGGCGGGGCCTGGAGGCCTCCAGGTCCAGGCGGGCCATATCCCGGGTTGGGATGACCCCTTCTTCCTCATACCTGCGCACGAGGCTGTTGATCACCCTTCGTTGGATGATCTCTGATGGGGAAAGGGGACGTGGGCGTCCCGTATTCCGTGACGTGGCAGCCATCGTGGCGGTAGTGGCGCCATGTGGAGTGGTCATCGTGGTGTTGCCCCTGCCCCTGCGCGGGCGAGGAGCGGATGGTGACCGCATCTCCGAAATAGCAACCTGGTTCCTGGCAAGTGAAGGGATCAACTCATCAGTACTGAGAGGAAAAGGATTGACAGCCAGTGCCCCAGCGTTCTTCCATCCTCCACGTCTGTGAGAAGGATCCACGCCAACACGCTGCAGAGCGGAGTGCCCCACGTTCTACTACCCCGACTTCCGGTGAGTTCCACGACAGGCCCGCTATTTGCTTGGCGGGACTAGGCACCGGATATCTGGATCTGGTGACACGTCAATCTACTGGTGTCTCGAACGCTACTAATCTTCATATTGAGGAGAAGAATTTCATGTCGGGTTCACCATTTCTGTTTCCGACGCTTTCGCCGGGGCGCGCGCATCCGTCTGCGGAGGACGCGCGGCTTTGTTGCCCCGCATTCCCGCTTTCCAAAGGCGGGTGGCATTCGCTCCTTATTCAGGGACGTCTACTCCTTGATCGAAACGGGATGATGGGATGTCGGTTCTTCCTCCTATGGATTCCTCCTCAGAACTCGTCACCTAGTCCGGGTCTCCCTTATAGATTTAATACGTAGTTCGTGAAACTCTTCCCAGTGCCATGTTTCCATGGACACCGGTTAATTACACTGCTTCTGTCGGGACATTCCAAAGGGTCCAATCAGGGCAGCAACCTTTGGTCAGGGGAGTAGTCACGTTGAGGCATCAGTAGCGTGTCTGGATTCTGGGGTACCTGGCATGTCTGTCTGTTATCCTTGATCACAAGGCTTCTCGAGGGCATGGAAGCCCGAGGCATCCCACATCGGGCGTGGGGAATTACATGTCGTAGACACATATCTGAGGTTTTCCTCAGCTTCCCGTGCTCAACACAGGGTATGTCGCGAGTTTAACGTCCAGCGGAGACGGATCAACCCAACCAGAGCATTAGCTGGGATAAATCGGATTGAGGGGATCCTCCTTGAAGGGATACCGACACCGGGGCTAGCCCGTGGGCGACAGTGAATGGAGTAGAAGGAGAGTGAAGTGGAACCATCACAGGGGGGTGACAGTGAAGTTGGGCTTGAGCCTTGACGAGGCTTCCTACGTATCCCTGTGGCAGGGAATCAAAGTCCGCGTATTTCGGGATGGTGCCGGTAAACCGACGTGAAGCTGGACCTTGGCCCGATGAATGTCGTCAGCGTACCGACGTGAAGGTGGACCTTGGTCCGATGGGCGTTGGGCTTGAACCTCTGGGAGGATTCCTACGTACCATGCCTTAACATGGATCAAAGACCTCGTAGTTCAAATGGGGTTGGGTCGCAATGGCTTACCACTGGACCAGAATGTAGTTTAACGTCATGCCGGACGAAGATGGGACCCGACGTGAAGAAACGACGGGTGGGTGTGTCGGTGAACCGACGTGAAAGTAGACCTTGGTCCACTATTGGTGGGCTTGAACCTCATAAAGGCTTCCTACGTACCATGCCTTGACATGGATCAAAGACCTCGTAGTTCAAACGGGGTTGGGTCTCAATGGCTTACCACTGGACCAGAATGTAGTTTAACATCATGCCGGACGTAGGTATAACACGACATGAATTGGGTGATGGGTGGGCTTGAACCTCGTGGAGGCTTCCTACGTACCATGCCTTAACACGGATCAAAGTCCCCGTAGTTCAAATGGGTTTGTCGGTGAACCGACGTGAAAGTAGACCTTGGTCCACTATTGGTGGTCTTGAACCTCGTGGAGGCTTCCTACGTACCATGCCTTGACATGGATCAAAGACCTCGTAGTTCGGAGAATACAGTTTAACGTCATGCGGGACGATAGTGAACCCTGACGTGAATAAACGACGGGTGGGCTTGAACCTCATGGAGGCTTCCTACGTACCATGCCTTGACATGGATCAAAGACCTCATAGTTCGGATGGGGCAGTCAGGGTCGGTGCTCACTCTAAGCCCACGTGAGTCATGCTCGGTGTGAGAAACAGGAGGTTGCAAGGACCTGACGATCACGCCGCGAAGGGTGCGTCCGTGAGAAGCGAAGAGGGGCTTACGCATTGGGCGGCCCATGGTGTTGGGACTTACTCCAGGATGGAGGGCCATAGGGAGGTGCCTCATTCCCTATCACGTCCTCCACCGACCTTGGTAGTGGGGAAGTACAGAGATGCACGGGTGCAATCATTCGTACCAAAGGTTAGGGGCTTACGCTCTGAGGCGACCGTTCCCCTGCGAACATACACCACTCCTACAAGGAGGATCTCATTCCATGTGCGGAAGAGTTCCATTCCCGTGGAGATGAGTGGTGTAAAGAATGTTCGAGCTGGGGGGACCCTTCGTGAGGGATATGAGGTTGGGTCATAGTTTAACGTCATGTGTTGAGGACGTGGTGCTTGGCAGTTTAACGTCCTGCAGCTCGGACGAGGTGGGTTCACTCCACACCCCTAGGACTTACATAACCGGTACCCTCTGGTCCTTGGGGAAGGGAAGGTGCCGGTAAGGCCATAGTAAAGGGGGGTCGTGGGACGAACCATCGAGGGGTCCACGTTAGCGTGGCTATGAGAAGAAGCAATAGCCATTAGTGTGCCTATGCAAAGAAGCATTAGGCGAAGCAACGCTACGGGTGATATTGTCCATGGGACTTTGAAATCACATCGTGCAAACCTGGAGGGCCGCACGGGAAGAGGATTCGCTAAGCAGAGGAGTGTACTTTGCGAAGTGGGGTGCCTTGGCCTTATCATGGGGCATTGGTGTGAGTGGGAGGTGCTTCGCGAAGTGGAACAGTGTTTGCGGAGCACTACCTCGCGAAGAAAGGGTGCCTCGCGAAGCAGGGTCCTGCGAAGCAGTGTGCTTCGCGAAGTGGAGCGGTCCTGCCTTAGCATAGGGATCACTCGTATGGGTTGGGTGTTTCGCGAAGCACAAGTGCTCCACGGCTGCTCGGGTTC
Organism: Viscum album; assembly: GCA_963277665.1. Lineage (NCBI taxonomy): Eukaryota > Viridiplantae > Streptophyta > Magnoliopsida > Santalales > Viscaceae > Viscum > Viscum album. The sequence goes on along the minus strand of OY728131.1, from coordinate 1,217,129,149 downwards.
CCTTGGGAATCCCCTTCCTTCGCGAACGCCCTTGAGCTTCGTGAAGGGAATCCCTCTAGGAAGAGGGGCTCAAAACGAGACAATGCAGAGTCGTCTCGCGAAGTAGAAATACCTCACGGAGCTCATGATTCCCGGGGGCAAAGCGTGCTTCGCGATTTGGGAGAGGAGAAGCCGAAAGGTCGGATTGTCCGTCCTTTGGACTCAGGGGGAGTCCAGTATTTATAGAAAAGGGGCGCTGTGAAGCAGGGCTCGCGCGCCGCCTCCGGTGCTTCGCGGCGCGCTCGCGAACGTCAAACGGGTTCGCGGAGGATTACCGCCTGTGGGGCTTCGCGGTGGCTCGCGAACGTCAAACGGGTTCGCGGAGGATTATCGCCTCTGGCGCTTCGCGGCGGCTCGCGAACGTCAAACGGGATCGCAGAGGATTACCGCCTCTGGCGCTTCGTGGCGCCGCCATGGTAGGGGCGCTTCACGGCGGGGCTTCGCGGCTGTTCTTCGCGAGGCAGCGCGCCGGCTGTCTTTTTCGTTCCTTCCTTTCGGGCCACATTTTTTGCTCCAACATCATTATTATTTATTAATGTTTCCATACTCATGTGAATAATTTTTTTTATTATGAAAAGGACGTATTCCATGACTCGTGATTAATGATCATTTTATTATATCTTTTTCAATCATAATTTTTGACTTTTATCACATTAACTTAATATTATAGAATTCTCATTAATGATTATCAATTTATATCGCATATGCTTACCATTATAAAGAATCTAGGGACAACCATACATATGATTCCTCTTCACGTGGTTTTGAATACTGGTTCCAAATATGTTATATTTTTGAAGGGAACTATTTCATATGAACATTATGTGAGACATTTGGGATCATCAATAAAATATGTTGATTATATATATTTTTAAAGTGGCATTAAATGTTTAGGGACATGTGAATATACTATTATAATATGTTTTGAATATTCATCTAAATGACATAATAATTTTAAAAAAAATCCATGGTTCAACTTTTTTATAATATAATGGTAAATTATTTTTAGCGTATATTATGATAACATTGGTGATATCCTAGGGGAAAAATCATTGTGTCATATAAAATCGAACAGATTAGGTAATGTACTGATGTTATTAATATTTTCACAACTTATTATATTCCCCCTTTACTTATTTTATATGAAATGTGCATAATTTGTGTGAAATATTAATGTTTTAATATTAAGTATAATATTTGAGCATTTTTAGAAGTAGTCAAATTGAGTCAGTTTAATGTTTTAATTATCACTATCACTATACTGATCCAAATTGTGTGGTTCTTGTTTTGTAGGATTCTACGTTCAATATACAACATTTCATTAGAAGGAACCATGATCCAATTCTTCCATTTGAAGGGTCATATGGTCCTCACAAACAAGACCAAAGAATCTGTGAACAAACTGGACCATCCATGAAGATTGATTTACTGGGTTCAATCGAGAAGTCCAAAGACCTTCAATCTCCACCATAATTCGGGGGAAACTAAATTGCATCTTGGATAAAAATTTCATGGCCCAAATCCAAGTACAAGGGGCCCAAATAAACCTTTGAAGTCCAGCCCACCATTCTGGCCGAGAATTAAAATCAGTATAGTATGCATGACATATCTCCTGATGTAAGCATCCAATCGAGCTGAGATTTTGCAGTGTGAAAGAGGAGATATAGCTGGCCGACTTTGTTGAATAAGTCATTCGAATTTGAAGGCATCTTCCTGTTTAAAAATCCATTCACATTTTGGCCATCGAAAAAGAATGGATAGAAATGGACAGTTTACCTTTGTTTAATCAACCGGCCATAACTTTGGCTCCAATTGTCCAAATGCCTCCAAATTTTGAGAGTAGTCGGCCAACCTTATTGTATACAACTTTGAAGAAGGATGTATTTGAATATTCAGCTGTCTGTATATCTCAATTGGCGAAGAAAGTGGAGGGACAGATTGGGAATGCAAACAGTCCACTCCTTGGGCTATAAATACTCTCCCCTTCTCTCCTTGAGAGGGGTTGGCATTTCAGGAGAGAGGAGATCATATTGGCACGACCAAAGCTTTGCCAAAGGCTTGGGAGGACCTGCCAAACTCAAGTTTTCACTTGAGAGACCTTTCCTCCTCTCTTTCTTTTCACTTACTTTTGTGTTCTTCATTTTTGTAATCTTGTAATTCCCTTTCTTTGTAATTCTGTTTTAATGCAAGTTACTTCTTCAATATCTCTTATTCTCTTCCACCTTCTGTATTTTAATATTAATGTTCTTAAAATAGTTTAAAATTCAGTTCAATCCCCTTCCCTTCTTAAGCTTCCTCATTCAATCGAAATTCCATTTTTGATTCTTAAATTATTTCGTGTGTGTGTTCGGCACACTACTCTTATCTTGTCCCTTTCTTTTTCTTCTCTTTATAATTCATCACCATAAAAATATATTACCAGATTATTAATCACACAAATGGCTGAGTAAATCTCTCATTGAGGTGAGTTATAATTTAGGTATGTTAAGTGATTGAGAGCTTCTGCTCGATGAATATTCTTTGAATTAACATTGTGTATGTTGGACTTAACATGTCATGGATTAATGACTTGTTTCATTTAACATGTGGTTTCCATGGATTATTGGAACCATAAATACACAACCATAAATAAGATCTGATTGAGATTATAACCTTAAGTTAAGTTAAGTCTTGGTTTAAAGCCTTAACACTTAAGAATTCTAATCAACATCATCTTGTGACATGGGTGTTAATTTAAATGCAATATAAAGCAAAGCTCGAGGATATCACAAGCTTAACTAACCTAATGATGAACTCACCCCAATCTTTATCAATTTGGTAAATCAAACATCATCCATAAATCATTTCAATTAAGCTCTGCAAACAAACCCCCCTAATCAAAATACAATCAACTAAAAACAATCGACTATTACGAAGTACCATCACCGAGGATTCGACCCGAGTGCTGCTATACACATTAGCAGAGCACCAGAACTTTGACCGGTCGATAGGCGACAATTGGCCGTGCGTTTCAAATGGCGCCGTTGCCGGGGATGGTGCTTTAAGTAGTCATTAGTTTCTGGTTATTGTCAAGAAAACACAAAAAAAAACAAATTTTTTAAAAAAAAATTGAAAAAAAAAACACAAAGAAAAACCCGTCTTCTCATAAAAATCATAAACTGAAAAAATACAAAGAAAAACCCGTCTTCCTCTTTCTTCCAAAATCTCTCTGAATGCCCCGTAGCCTTCCAAACAATCCCTCGGATTTGTTTGACCCTGAAATTGAGCGAACACTTCGCCAACTTAGGAGGAACATAAGAGATACTCAAATAATTCAAGAACCAATCATTGCCCTACCAATTGAATTAGATATGGCCAATCCTAGGGAACAAACATTGAAAGAACTTGCTGCCCCTGATATGAATTACCAACCTCTTGGTATTCAATATCCAAACATTGAAGCTGACTTCGAACTCAAATCGGGTTTGATTCATCTTCTACCTCATTTTCACGGGCTAGCCGGTGAGGATCCTCATCTCCACCTCAAAGAGTTCCAAGTGGTCTGCTCAACCATGAAACCTCAAGGGGTTTCTGAAGAACAAATCAAGCTTAGAGCTTTCCCCTTTTCCCTAGCGGATTCTGCCAAGTCTTGGCTCTACTACCTCCCACCTGGTTCCATAAACTCATGGGTTGACATGAAGAGACTTTTCCTTGAGAAGTTCTTTCCCGCTTCCCGAACAGCTTCTATCCGAAAGGAAATAAGCGGCATCCGTCAATTCCCTAATGAATCACTCCATGAGTATTGGGAGAGGTTCAAAAAGCTTGTGGCAACTTGTCCACACCATCAAATCCCTGACCAACTCCTGATCCAATACTTCTATGAGGGGTTATTGGCTATGGAGCGAACTCTCATTGATGCCGCAAGTGGCGGTGCTCTTGTTGACAAAACTCCTGCAGCTGCAAGAGATCTCATAAGTAACATGGCTGCAAACACGCAGCAATTCCATACTCGAGCACATGCTCAAGTGAAACAAGCCCAAGATAATCAATCCATAGAGCCCAACAAGATGACTGAGTGGATGAGTGAACTTACAGGTCTTGTGCGTCAACTAGCGGTGGCTACCAAAGCCCCAACCTCATCTTCTCCACAGTCACTATTCCCTGGACCTATCAAGAATTGTGGAATCTGCAACTCTCCATCTCATCCGACTGACACATGTCCACAACTTCAAGATGATCCATCTGATTCATCTAGTCCAATGGAGCTCAATGCGGCATATGCTCAGCGAAACTTCAACCCTCAACAATCAGGTCAGTTTATTAGAAACTTCAACCAACCCCACTCTGAGCCCTTCTCTTCTACCTTTAACCCACCTCTGAGGTATGGTAATCCCATTTCTCATCCTCCGCAGTTCCCTCCTCAAAACCCAAACCAGTTTCAATACAGTCAAGGCGTTGGTAACTTCCAACAACCTTATCCTTTTGTTCCTCAACCCCAAAGGAACAATCCTCCTCCTGGATTCCACTATCCTAACGAGCCTTCCCAATTCCCCACCCAATACAATCGCTTTCCCAAGAACCAAAATCAAGGCCAACCCAATTTGGGACATGCCTCTTCTTCTAAACAACCATGGGAAAGTGCTGTAGAGGATCTTGCTTCCTTCACCCGTTCTAGCCTAAAGAACATTGAAACCCAAATAGGTCAACTTGCATCCCACCTTAGCCAGCAACAACCATCCAATTCATCCCAACTCCCAGCTCAACCATTACCCAACCCCAAGGGTAATGTAAGTGCAATTGCACTTAGATCAGGAAAGCAACTTGCTATGCCTCAAGATAAATCCTCAAACCCCCCTTTCGATGTTGATCTAGAAAATGAAAAGAACAAAAAGCTGGAAAAGGAACTTGAGTCCACTCCTTCACCTTCTTCCATTCCACTTAGGAACCCAATTCCTTTTCCTCAAGCCATCTCCAAGCCTAAGAAGTCCTTTGAACCTGATCCTGAAATGCTTGACATGTTTAGACGTGTTGAAGTGAACATCCCCCTATTAGATGCCATCAAACAAATCCCTAAGTATGCCAAGTTTCTTAAGGAATTGTGCACCCATAAGAGGCAACTTAGGAACATTGAAAATGTTTCAACTCAATAGTCCATTCCCATGAAGTGCAAAGATCCAGGGACCTTCACGGTTCCATGTCAAATAGGGAGTTCCAACTTTGATGATGCACTCATAGACCTAGGAGCCTCAATTAATGTCATGCCCAAATCCATTTTCTCCAACCTTGGTCTAGGTCCCTTGCACCCAACAGGTATTGTCATTCAATTAGCCAATCGAAGCACTGCCAGTCCTGAGGGGATAATTGAGGATGTTCTTGTTCGGGTCAATGATCTTATCTTCCCAGCTGATTTCTATGTCCTTGACATGGAAGGTGAGACGACCTCTTCTCGATCTCCCCTAATTCTAGGAAGACCATTCCTCATGACTGCGAGAACCAAGATTGATGTCCACTCAGGCATCTTATCCATGGAATTTGGTGACCAACTGGTCAAGTTCAACATTTTCCAAGCCATGCGATACCCATCTGAGGATCACTCTGCATTCTCAATCCATGCTTTTGAGGACACTTCTAAGATTCAATCGAACCCCAATCCACCATGTTCTTCATGTTCTAATGATAAAGGATCTTGTGAAATATGCACCATGATTAACAAAGTCATAAATGGTGAAGTTGATGTGGACCTCTCATTCATAGACTCCATCAATCTAGAGGAACTTGAAAACTCTCTTGAATCCCACATCAACTCTGATCTCTACTGCTCCACCTTGGACAGTGTTGAGGAAAATGATCCAAACCCATCTGGAATCCCTTCTCCTGCTCCTAACTTTTCTAGCTCTCAAATCAAGGCTGAAACTGATCTAAAACCACTTCCTTCATACCTCAAGTATGCATTCCTTTTCCATGATCCCTCCTACCCTGTCATTATCTCTGCTTCACTTTCTGAAACTGAGGAGTCCCAACTTGTTCAAGTGTTAGAGGAAAACAAAAATGCCTTAGGTTGGACCCTAGAGGATATTCCAGGAATCAACCCTGCCCTTTGCATGCATCACATCCATCTAGAGGAATCATCCAAACCAATTAGGCAACCTCAAAGAAGACTCAATCCACTCATACTTGAGGTAGTTAGGGAAGAGATTACCAAGCTTCTTCAAGCTGGTATTATCTACCCAATTTCTGATAGTGAATGGGTTAGTCCAATTCAAGTCGTTCCTAAGAAGGGCGGGATAACAGTTGTCACAAATGAACATGGAGAAGTGGTCACAACTCGAGTGAAAAACAAATGGCGTGTGTGCATCGATTATCGCAAACTGAATGCTGAAACATGAAAAGATCACTACCCACTTCCTTTCCTTGACCAAATGCTTGAGAGATTGGCCGGAAAGTCACACTATTGCTTCCTTGATGGTTACACTGGCTACTTCCAAATTCCAATCGCACCTCAAGACCAAGAAAAGACCACATTCACTTGCCCCTTTGGAACTTATGCCTATAGGCGAATGCCTTTTGGCCTTTGTAATGCTCCTGCAACATTCCAGCGGTGTATGATGAGTATCTTTTCTGAATTCATTGAGAATTGCATGGAGGTATTCATGGATGACTTTACCATTTATGGCGAGTCATTTGAATCTTGCTTACATTCACTCTCTTTGGTCCTTCAAAAGTGTGTCAAGTGCAACCTTGTGCTGAATTTTGAAAAATGTCACTTCATGGTTTCAAATGGGATTGTTCTAGGGCACATAATTTCTAAAGAGGGTATCCAAGTTGATCCAGCCAAAATTGAGGTGATCCAATCACTTCCTGAACCCAAATCAGTTCGAGACATTCGGTCCTTCCTTGGTCATGCCGGTTTCTATCGGCGATTCATTCAGAACTTCAGCAAGATTTCCCTCCCACTCACTCGTTTACTTCAAAATGATGTCACATTCAATTTTGATGAGGCTTGCAAGAGAGCCTTCGTCGAACTCAAATCTGCTCTCACATCTGCTCCAATAATCCAACCCCCAGATTGGTCCTTACCATTTGAATTGATGTGTGATGCTTCTGATAGGGCCATTGGGGCTGTTCTTGGTCAAAGAAGAGAAAACATTCCTCATGTCATCTTTTATGCCTCAAAAACATTGGATGAAACTCAATCACACTACACTGTGACTGAAAAAGAACTTTTAGCTGTGGTTTTTGCCTTGGATAAATTCCGGCCCTATCTCTTAGGTGCCAAAATCATCATCTTCACGGACCACTCAGCATTAAAGTTCTTACTTAAAAAAAGTGATTCCAAACCAAGGCTAATAAGATGGATTTTAATGCTCCAAGAGTTTGACCTTGTGATAAAAGATAAACCTGGAAAAGAAAACCCTGTGGCTGACCACCTGAGTAGAATTTCTAATTCTTCTCATTCTGAAATAATTGATCCTGAATTTCCAACTGAACACCTCTCATCTCTCACTCCAAAGTTACCATGGTATGCCCCAATTGTCAATTACTTGGTTTCTGGTGTTTTCCCTGAATATTTTTCAAAAGAACAAAAAGAAAAGATGAAAAGTGATTCAAAGCATTATTTTTGGGAAGATAATAAACTTTGGAAAACTGGGGCTGACATGGTAATTAGGAGATGTGTTGATGAAACTGAACAATCCTCCATCTTGGAATTCTGCCACTCAATGCCTGGAGGTGGCCACTTTGGACCACAAAGGACTTCTCGAAAGGTCCTAGATTCTGGATTCTTTTGGCCTTCACTCTTCAAGGACTCACACGAGTTCTGTCAATCATGTCCCACTTGCCAAAAGTTTGGCACAATTTCCAAAAGAAACGAAATGCCTCAAAAGCCATTAATCTTCTGTGAGCTTTTCGATGTTTGGGGCATCGATTTCATGGGACCTTTTCCCCCTTCCAATGGATTATCCTACATTCTCCTTGCTGTTGACTATGTTTCTAGGTGGGTCGAGGCCAAACCCACTAGGAAAGATGATGCTCAAACTGTGATTGAGTTCCTCAAAACCCATATCTTCCATCGATTCGGAACACCACGTGCTTTGATAAGTGACTTAGGAACTCATTTCTGTAATAGAACCATGGAGTCACTTTTGAAAAAGAATGGGGTTGTACATAAAACATCCACTGCATATCACCCTCAAACAAATGGAATGGCTGAACTTTCTAATAGAGAAGTGAAAAGAGTGCTTGAAAGAATTGTTAAGCCCACAAGAAAAGACTGGCCCGATAGACTTGGTGAAGCACTTTGGGCCTATCGAACAGCCTATAAGACACCCATTGGGATGTCTCCATTTAGGCTAGTCTTTGGTAAAGCCTGTCATTTACCAGTTGAAATCCAACATAAGTCATTTTGGGCTGTCAAAACATGTAATTTTGATTGTGAAAAATCTGGTGAAGAAAGATTGTTGCAGTTGACTGAATTGGAGGATCTTCGACTCGATTCGTATGAGAACTCCATTCTCTACAAAGAAAAGGCAAAGTCACTCCATGACAAGTACATTCTTCGAAAGGTATTTCATGAAGGTGAAAAGGTAATGCTCTTAAATTCTCGATTTCGACTTCACCCAGGTAAGCTCAATTCTCGTTGGGATGGACCTTTTATTATTACTAATGTTTACCCATTTGGTGCAGTGCAAGTCGAAGACCCTTCTTCAAAAAGAACATTCACGGTAAATGGACACCGGTTAAAGCATCACCATGAGAGGCCATTCACTTCAGGTTCCACATCGACTTCCATTGACCCACCACTAGATGGAAATGGCGACCCACCAAATCCAAACCAGGGGGCACCTCTTTCCCTTTAACTCTCTCTCTATCTCTTCCTCTCTCTACCTCTTTCTTCTTCTTCCTCTCTCTTTCATTTTGTTACCACTTTATTCATCAAACCCTTTCTTTTTATCTTTCTTGTGTGGGTGTGTATTTTAAAAAAAAACCTTAAAAACTAAAAAAAACAAAAAACACAATTACTTAAAAAAATTACAAAAAAAGAGTCATGCTTACTCACCATCTAGTTTTGAAATTTTGTCCAACCATTTTGGGGAGTCAAAAGGCTTGTTTTAAACTCAAATATATTGAATTTTTATCTCAAACTTGGGTAAACAATTTTGTGTCAATAACAAACATTTTGAATGAACAATTTTTGGTGGAAAATGATTCTCCCCTACCGTGAGGAATAACATTAGCCTTCATGCCAAGGTCATCTATGGCCATCTTTTTCATTGTGTGTCTTCACCACTGATTGTGAGTCTTGCGTTTGTGGACCTTCGAGCTGAATTTCCATCTTTTGTGTGCATTAATATGATAGAGGCATTTTCTAAGCCACATGAGAATCAGAATAGCCAAATAGCCTCCCGTTACCCTTACATTGATCCTACTTTTGAAAGCCCCTTTGAGCCTATGAAACTCTTTCTTTTGATAGCCACATTACAAGCCTAATACCTTGTCCCACCCAACATCTTCATGGATTTTCATTGTACAATTTATTGAAATTTAAGTGTGGGGGGAATGGACTACATTTTTGGGCGTACTTTCATTGATTTACAATGTGTCATCATATGCTTGAGGGCAAGCTTCCATTCAAGTGTGGGGGAGAGGTTGTAATTCTGTGAGCTTTGGGTTGTATATGTGTAATTGTCATTTGTACAAAAGTCATTGAAAAGTGTTCAAAAAAAAAAAGAAAAAAAATTATAAAAAAAAATGAAAAATAAAAAAAAAAGAAATGGGTTGTGTCTTGGGTGGGTCAAAAATCATTCATCATCAACCTTTGATCATGTTATAACTACTAAAATTAGTTCCATGAGGAGATCAAGCATGGTTTGGGAGATGACTGTGAGACTTGTTTCAAGCACAACTTTCGAAAGAAAAAAAAAGAGCAAAAAAAAAAGAAAAAAAAAGAACACTTGACTCATCTTGTATTGTGTCATTATTGGAAGTCTTCCATGTTGTACATATTCCATCATCTCAACCTATTCCATTTTCTATCTCCCTCACTTTTCATTCAGCACACATTCATTCCCTTGTAAATATGTGTTTCTATTTCCTTTCAAATCAAATTTCAAAAAAAAATGTGCATTGATTTTTCCATGTTGGTGTTTTTAACCCCTCTTTTCCTTTGGACATTATATACCTACCGTCCCATAGCCACTGAAAAACCCCTTAAAAGACCTCTTGATTATTGTACACATTATATTTGGGAATGGAAGCTGAGAGCTCTTACAAACTCTTGATTTTCACTTTTTTTTGGTGAATGAGTGAACCTCCTAAAATACATTTTTATCATCTTGAGAGGAGTAAGTTTGGAGTGCCTACATTTTCCAATTCAAACCTTGAACATGAAAAAATGAATTGTTTATGATGCATTATTTTGAACCAAATTTGTGATGGAATTCAATATGGATGAGTGAAATAGTCTAAACCTCCCCTGATTGGAGAAAACAAAATTTTAATATTTGTTGGTGAGTGAAAATGATTTTGTCATGTTTTTATATTTGTTGCACATGAGGACACGCGCAAATCTAAGTGTGGGGGAGTTGATGTTATTAATATTTTCACAACTTATTATATTCCCCCTTTACTTATTTTATATGAAATGTGCATAATTTGTGTGAAATATTAATGTTTTAATATTAAGTATAATATTTGAGCATTTTTAGAAGTAGTCAAATTGAGTCAGTTTAATGTTTTAATTATCACTATCACTATACTGATCCAAATTGTGTGGTTCTTGTTTGGTAGGATTCTACGTTCAATATACAACATTTCATTAGAAGGAACCATGATCCAATTCTTCCATTTGAAGGGTCATATGGTCCTCACAAACAAGACCAAAGAATCTGTGAACAAACTGGACCATCCATGAAGATTGATTTACTGGGTTCAATCGAGAAGTCCAAAGACCTTCAATCTCCACCATAATTCGGGGGAAACTAAATTGCATCTTGGATAAAAATTGCATGGCCCAAATCCAAGTACAAGGGGCCCAAATAAACCTTTGAAGTCCAGCCCACCATTCTGGCCGAGAATTAAAATCAGTATAGTATGCATGACATATCTCCTGATGTAAGCATCCAATCGAGCTGAGATTTTGCAGTGTGAAAGAGGAGATATAGGTGGCCGACTTTGTTGAATAAGTCATTCGAATTTGAAGGCATCTTCCTGTTTAAAAATCCATTCACATTTTGGCCATCGAAAAAGAATGGATAGAAATGGACAGTTTACCTTTGTTTAATCAACCGGCCATAACTTTGGCTCCAATTGTCCAAATGCCTCCAAATTTTGAGAGTAGTCGGCCAACCTTATTGTATACAACTTTGAAGAAGGATGTATTTGAATATTCGGCTGTCTGTATATCTCAATTGGCGAAGAAAGTGGAGGGACAGATTGGGAATGCAAACAGTCCACTCCTTGGGCTATAAATACTCTCCCCTTCTCTCCTTGAGAGGGGTTGGCATTTCAGGAGAGAGGAGATCATATTGGCACGACCAAAGCTTTGACAAAGGCTTGGGAGGACCTGCCAAACTAAAGTTTTCACTTGAGATACCTTTCCTCCTCTCTTTCTTTTCACTTACTTTTGTGTTCTTCATTTTTGTAATCTTGTAATTCCCTTTCTTTGTAATTCTGTTTTAATGCAAGTTACTTCTTCAATATCTCTTATTCTCTTCCACCTTCTGTATTTTAATATTAATGTTCTTAAAATAGTTTAAAATTCAGTTCAATCCCCTTCCCTTCTTAAGCTTCCTCATTCAATCGAAATTCCATTTTTGATTCTTAAATTATTTCGTGTGTGTGTTCGGCACACTACTCTTATCTTGTCCCTTTCTTTTTCTTCTCTTTATAATTCATCACCATAAACATATATTACCAGATTATTAATCACACAAATGGCTGAGTAAATCTCTCATTGAGGTGAGTTATAATTTAGGTATGTTAAGTGATTGAGAGCTTCTGCTCGATGAATATTCTTTGAATTAACATTGTGTATGTTGGACTTAACATGTCATGGATTAATGACTTGTTTCATTTAACATGTGGTTTCCATGGATTATTGGAACCATAAATACACAACCCTAAATAAGATCTGATTGAGATTATAACCTTAAGTTAAGTTAAGTCTTGGTTTAAAGCCTTAACACTTAAGAATTCTAATCAACATCATCTTGTGACATGGGTGTTAATTTAAATGCAATATAAAGCAAAGCTCGAGGATATCACAAGCTTAACTAACCTAATGATGAACTCACCCCAATCTTTATCAATTTGGTAAATCAAACATCATCCATAAATCATTTCAATTAAGCTCTGCAAACAAACCCCCCTAATCAAAATACAATCAACTAAAAACAATCGACTATTACGAAGTACCATCACCGAGGATTCGACCCGAGTGCTGCTATACACATTAGCAGAGCACCAGAACTTTGACCGGTCGATAGGCGACAATCGGCCGTGCGTTTCATGTACATATTGTATGATTTCTTATAAATTAAATAAATTTACGGATACATATACGTGGATAAATTCTATTGAATTAAAGAATCCAATGTCAATAAAACAAAGAATTATTTGTAAGATTACCTCAATCAATAAATTATATATGATAAATATATATATATATATATATATATCATCATGTCATATTTGGAACTATTAGGGAATATTCTATGGTTAATTCACATTATATTTTTTCACCATAATGATTAATGAGAAGATGTAATATATGTAGACCAATGATGAAATAAATTTGATATATGGTCAACTTAATGTGTCCTAGGTTGATCATGTGTAATCAGACATCCTATGTAAATCAAACCATATACCCAATAATATTGTGACAAGATTAGGTAAAGCTAAAAATTAAAAAATTCTTGAATATATAAAAATCATGACATAAATCCAGATTATGAATTGGAATGAAAAGAGATACAATAGACATTACAAGCAGGAAAACATGGTAATCCATGAATGTATGAATTGGAAGACCACAGAAGTTCATATGTGACCAATAGTCTCCTAAAATCTAATACGAACTGATTGAAATGACCAAATGAGAAGTTGACATGGTACAAGATGACTTTCCCTTTACTTGTATCTTATAATACAATATCTACAAGTTTCGAATGGGAAAAAGTAGGGTCTGAAAAAACGCCATGTATGATACCACCATTAAATCTATATTAAATATATTATTATGAAAATATTATTTCATTGATTTTAAAAAAAGTTTTACAATTTATTTTTATAAATCAAATTATTTTAAAAATAATATTCACTTAGTTTTCATAAAAATCATTCATATTATTAGATGAAAATATTAAAACATGATGTGGTAAATCATAAATTAATATCGATACCTCATTAGTCATGCATGAAAACACATATCAATGAAATAAACCCTCATGGAAAGTTATGTGATATAATCTCATATAAAAAACTATGAGAAATAATAAATGATAAAAAATCTGGTGATAATTAAAAAAATGCAAAAGAACCACGTAATAGTCATTATCCAATGGGAAAATATGTAAAATACAATCATAATCCAAAAATAATAATATTAAATCCAAATACTATTGAGTCCTACCAAAACAAATTTACTTAAAAATGATTCTTCCTAGTGGCGTAACACACACTAATAACAATTGTTCATCTTTCTCGATGCACCCACGGTTCCAAATTTTATAATTGTAACAATACATTTCAAATCAATGCAAATAATTTTATAAAACATTTTCACTGCAAATAAAATCCACTTCAGTGTTTGAAAACCCATTTTCACTCAATAAAATTCATTATCAATGAATAAACCAATTAAAAATAATTTTCCTTTCTATAAAATCATTTGAAACAACATTTAACTATAAATCAATGAAAACACAAATTAATTTAACAAGAATTTTAAGAAATTAATTGCATTACCCATTTTATATAGACAACTAACTCATATCTGTATAATCTTGTATTCCGTTGTTAATAGTTATTGGATTCCATGAGATAAGCATTTGAAAGACATAGTACTAAATGAAATAACAAAGGTTTGATAGATCACCCTGTCTGAAAACAAATATGAATAGAACTATAACCTAAATCATATCCATAACCAAAAAAGTAGAAATAGAATCAAAACTTACACGCAAGGTTTCATTAAAACAATAGTAATGATCAATAATTGAATGATGCTATCCAAAAGGGATGGAATTAACTTAAATAACATAGGGATAAAACCAGATTGATAGAAGCAAGCTATATTGTTGAATGAAATAAAAAATTACTTTTATATAACCATAAAAAATATAAATACTTACATTTACAAGGTGTGTAATCCCATTACATGTTGTGTATTCCATGAAGGCATGGATTTTAGAAAAACACCACTTTATTTTAATAAAAATGTGATTTATTTTATTACATGATGTAAATATATTATGTGTGGTGTAAATCCCACAGGTATTGTATCTAGTTCATATAATATTCCCAGTTAACATTAAATGGTGTGTATCCCCATCACATAATCTGTAATAACCCAAAAAACAAGGACTATGACGTTTTCCATCATAAAAATACCCAAACAACCAAGACATCCCCCAAACTAGTGGAGAGACCAACAAATCCATAAAAACATATATACTGAGACCCCGTTTTTCATATAAACAAAAATCTAAGAACATTATTTCATTTCCCTAGTAAAGGATATCCATCCCTATGAAGACTGTAAATGCACCAAAACAAAGATGATAAAAAGTCACAAATATTGTAGGACATGAAAATTTTAAAGGTGTGTTAAATTCTTTCAACCCCATAATGACCTCCTTTTCAAAGACTTGTTAAAATTGAATTCCACTTCTACATCATAAATAATTCCCTCTTCCAGGTCTCATGGATGTTACTTCTGCACTACCATAGTTACCAGACTAGAGGTATGATTCAATAATTTATTACCTTCTCACGGTGATCAACAACATGAATTAGATTCTCAAATAATGTTCTTTTTAGTCTCAGGATCAATATCCTCTCATTCCACCACATGGGAATGATCTCCTATATACCCCCTTAGATCAGAAATAGAAATCAAGCCATGGATTAAATTAAAACAGGATTGAATTTAAAAATAATAGACCACCATTCAAAGTCAATAAATGATGTAAAAGGGTCCCTCTAACATTGTATCTATATTATAGTTCATACCCTTCTGATCATGTCCCATACGAGGTGGAACTATAAGGTATACCATTCCATAAACCTAAAATTAAATTGACTGACAAGGACAGTACTTATAATCATTTTGACGACTTTATGTAATGATCAACCTCTTTTGGTTCAATTGCACAATCAATATCCTCTCCTGATCAAGATTCATCCCGACTAGGGACATCTATTTTAACCTATCCTAGCATGAGATAAATATACATGTTTTTCTTTAAATTTACTCAAAGGGAACCATGATAATAATGGTATATTAAATATTTTCATAGAAAAATATAAATAGAGGAAAATGTTTTACCCATGATCTTCCTAAATCAAGTGCACTAACCTATATAATATTGACTAGATCATAGATTGAAAAATATCTCTATATATTCATCTACAGATGATATTTCATATATAATATAATATGGTAACACATCAACTCTTTCAAACCATTCAATAACATGAACATGAAACTCAATTACCTATTTAAAAAAACCACAAAATAAACCTATTGAAGTCTCAAAATCACTCAGATGTAAAACTGACCAAGATTTTCACCCTTCTAAATCTCAATAATTGGGATTAAATGCATCAATTTCATTATTTGGTCACAGATATCATATCCTTTTCAAAATAATTCTATTAAAAACATCAAGGAAATAAATAGAAATGTCAACCTACTTATATACTAGACTTTTTAAATGTTATAATAGACCAAAATGTATCTGGCGTTCCTCCATAATTATCTTATAAGTAAGACACCTCAATAAAAAAATTATCTATTGACCACCTCATCCCAGGACACATATTCCAACGTCTCGTGTCATGATGTGTCTTGGTTGATTCATGTTATAAATAATAAAAACCCAAGTATACATTGTATATCAAATCTATCCTATGGGAAACATAACAACCAACCTACAATGGAAGCAGAAATTTCCACTTAGAGAATGACACCACTAACATGAGGTCACCCCACAATAAATGATTTCATTAAAGTGTGGTTTTGTGGGTTCTTTCACTTGAAGAATCCAATATATTTAAACATTAACATAGAAATCAAAGGATGTATACATGAAAATATGTTTGTTGTAAACATACAAAACAAAAATGGAAAATAAAACATTCTATTTGAAATATGGTAAGGTAAATATGATTGTCATTACATTACAAAGATTCCACATAATAAAAAACTTATGGTAAGTAAATATATGGACAAGTATTAAATGTGTAAATAATTATTCATGGTTATATAGTTCATTGATCATGTGAAAGTGAATGATCATTATAGATATAAGTTCCTCAAAAAACATACATATATTATTATTAAAAAGGATGTCATTTAATAAAATAATGACGATACTAGGATAAATTTTTTGTTTTAAGATAATTTTCATATATTTTAAGAACATAATTACCTTCTAGATAGGGAGAATAGTGAAATTTTCATGATATATACATTTAATCTATTTCTCAATGTCCACCATAAACTCACCTTTTTCCCCAAACAATGCGTATCGATAGTTGACTTGTTTCTTGAAGAAATTAATTCAACATTTAAAGACCACACAAAATTTAAATAGATAAAAACCTATTAATCATATATTTAAAAATTGACCAAATAATAAATTGTATGAACATGGTATGAAAATTCAGAAAATTAATAATCCTTCAAATGATGCATTAATCACTAAAATTAAAAATAAATACCCAAATTTGAAACCAAATCATTCCCTAAAATAAAAACCATATATCCAAATTAAACTCAAAAACCACTATATTTTTAAAATCATAAAATTTATGTTTGCATTGTACCTTTAAACTTAAAATCCATAAAATATAGAAATATTATTCTAATATAACATTAATTAGTTATATATTAAATATGTTTTCTATCCCTCGGTAATATATATATGATAAACCATGTGTTCAATATAATTTATTAATATCTATGGTCATATAAAATAGTAACTATATAATTTTTTTTGAATATTATGTACAAATAATGGAATAAATTACATAAATCCAAATCAATACATATACATCAATCCAACAAAATGTTTCGTAAATTCTCTGTAATCACATTAATATTATATCATATAACAAATAGAAATGGTTCTATAATATATATTGTCCAATAAAATCTGATAGACCTATTATTATTCCAATAAATAAAAATATAACATCAAATACAAACATCCCAATCAATAGTATAATTTAAACCCTCCTTTGATACAAACTATAAGAACTCCAGACATTAACTATCGTAGAAGGTGATAAAATCAAAGAAATATAAACTTATTTCTTTGTTACTGATGAACGTTGCCTAATTTTATGCATAAAATTATAGTTTTATTTATTTTTTATAAAAACATATATAAGAAATGCCCATTTCTTTATAATATAATTTTTATATCTTAAACTAGTACATTCACATCATATTAAGAAATAATAATCATCCATGTTAAACCATTATCTACATAATTTGATCAATATCGTTCCAAAAAACATGGGGAAAATAAAAAATATGAAGGGTGATCTATGATGCTCACTAATGGTAAACATAAGAATTAATAATTGAATTTCATTAGTGATATATATATAAGTATAAGGGTATTATGACATTAACCATGTGCATGATCATCACGTAATAGAACTCATGTACATCAATAAATGGATCCTCAAATAGAAAAACATGGAATCGAATTTTAACAAATGAATGATTTGTCAAAATTGATCACCATGATCCATGTGACTTCATTCTTGATCAATAAAATCATTTGAAACCCATATAAAGCATAATGAAAACATCATGGTATCATGGAACATCATGTACATATCCCATATTAATTCAATGTTATTTATAACTATAGATAGGTAAAATATATAAGAAAAAACTATTATTAACTCCCTATTTATTTTCTATTAAGGTAGGTAACATTAACCAATGAATTGGGTCACTATTTGGGTGAAACCATTATATAATTTATATCAGGATCACTTGAATCCATCTAGAAACAACGAACAAATTTTCAATACTTTTTTACCAAGTTATATCTAGGAATGACCATTATAAATTATATTAATATAACACCTTTAGTTTTTGTTAAATTTTTTTGAATAAATTTGATTTAATTTATATCTTTCATTGTATGTAACAAAAAATTATTATCGTGCTACACTCAACACTTGGATATCAATTGTTACACATAGGAATAAGTTTTAACAAAACCATAATATATTATTAATTTAGTTATTTATAAACATCCATTACTAAAAAAATGTAATTACTAGATAAATGAATTGTAATATCTAGTAATATATACTTTTCAAATATTAATTATACTAGTGTTTTATAAAGGAAATTTATTGATAAAAAATGAACATAATGTTAATTTAAACAATTTATGTTTTGAAATTATTATTTTCATAAATAAATTATTTCTAATTTTTAACATTAATTTAATAAAAAATAAACTCATTTGAAACATTTATTTGATAAAATAATATTCATTTTTAATATCACCATTTCAATATTATATTACTATTATTTTTTTCATTTTTTCTAAAATGCATCATTTATTAATGTATAGTAAGAAATACTGAACTATAATTGAAATCATCTATTTCATTTAATTCATGTATAAATATAAATTATATTTTAAATTTGTTTTATTTTATACTAATTTAATTTATGTATCTTTTAATCTAATTTTTATAATTTTCAACAATTTTAATGTGAATTTTGAATTAAAAACATTGTATACTTTTCAGCATTTCTCATTAAAAACACGCTTTCATATAGCATCTCTGGAATTAATGTTAATTTTTTTACACTTCGATGAATGGAATTTTAACAAATTGGATAAATATATGTAATATGAATATTTTAAATTTTTTAATAAGTTCAAACTAAATATTTTCCAAAATTAAAAGTAGAACTAATAAAAATAATTTATTGTGGTTAAGGTAAAAAACGGGTTTACGAAAGGTCAAACCAAATAGAATAATATTAAAATGGAATATAAAATCTATTTTTTCCTATATTTTTAACTTATCATGTATAAGGATTGGATTTGGTCTATTTTTTGACCATTTTGGAATGTCTAAAATGTGTGTAAATTTTTTTCTTTCAAAAAATTACAATTGTGCCAGTAAACTCACATATAAAATGTCACCCATTGTCCTCTCTTCTTGAAATAGTAACCCCATTTTGGATTGTAAAATAAATACACAAGTAACTTCCAATATTTCATCATATAATCCTTGAAACATTAATTTTAGTGTAATCAACCATATGAATTATTTTGGAGCAAACCTAAGTAGGATACCTGAAAAATATGTAATGTTCATTAGTGGGTTTTTTTTATCTTCCACCTCCATCAATTTTTTTTGTAAAATTATATTAAAATAACATCACTATCTTAATTATTATTAATATTTTTTATTTTAATGTCATAACTTATAATCATCTCCACTTCTATTAAATAATTTATGAAACCATTGTTTGTGTTTTTGAAATCTACTTCTTTGCAAACTAGTGCCATTAACTTTTATATTTCCATCTATGAAAGATGGAAATAATGAATGATTTATTCTTTATATATTATATTTATGATATTATTATGTTTTTGGATCCATTGATACCTTTATACTATAATTTTTTTGGAAAATGAGTACGTCGCTCATGTATACAGACGATTACTACCTCGTGATGTGATGTGATTTGTTCACTCTATACATGGAAGGTAATAAGTATGACATTAATAAAAAATATATGATAAATTATACATAAAAATTAATCCATAATAACAATATAATATTTATTTTTATTTTTTTTAATATGTCAAAAAAATGTACACAGTGTCCATGTGTATGTATAGGTTAACATCTCGAGGAATGATGTTTATAATTTTTAATTTCTATATTTTATAGATTAATGTAAATAAATATTGAATTAGTATATTTCATATTTATACAAGGATTAACATTATTTATATGAATAATTTTTTTTCAATGTATGACTACCAAAAATAACAAATCCTAACATACCTAGAAAAAAGTATTTATTAACAAAAACATGACTTTTTCATGGAATTGTTAATAAATAGGTAAAAATGAATATAAGTAAATCATATTTTTTCAGAGAGATATATATATATATATGTGTGTGTGTGTGTGTGTGTGTTTGTGTGAATTTATTTGATATATGTATAATAAAATTTTATTTATTATATAGGAGTGTGGAATGTGTGCAGAGGAACACAATATAAAAGGAATCATTTTTAGTCTCCATTTTACTTTTGGGCGACATACAAAAATCCAACACTAATTTATATTGTGTACTATATATATTGCCACTTTGACATGTTAAAACATGAATCACCACCATTTCATGATATATTGAGTTTCATTTTATGTTATTCATTATTGGGGAATACGATTGAAATGACTACCAAAGTGACAAGTTATTTTTTTCTCAATTTCACATCATTGTTACATATGTTATGTTTTGAACCAATATTCATTAACAAGGTTTATATATATCCAATTTGAACTGAAATATATTGTAATTTTTTTCAATTGATATTTTAGGTTATATTTTATTGTATACCTTCACCAATATTATGATTCAATGCTACCAATGCAGTAGTGACTTTATTGTACAATCCCATCATTTTTATGAATTATTTTTGATCATGTTATTTAAGATAAAACATTATTATTAATCTTTAAAAAATAATTTATTTTCATCTCCTCTAGTTATACAAGATATTTTTAGTTAATATTTCAATTTTTCTAGTTGTTGGAACTTAAAATAATTGAGAATATATATTTATGAAAATCAAACTTTATTTCTATCATTAGTTAGAAATAAGTTTTCATCCAAAACCCTATTTTCAAAGTATGTTTTAAAAAGTCTCTTAATATTCTCATATATTTCTTATAAGTAATTTTAACCCATGTATGAAATTTTAAGAAAAATGTTTTTATATAAATTTTCATTTCTTCTTCTAAAAAATGATTTATTGTATTTTACCTTAAATTGGAGAGGAATCTAGGTTTTTAATTGAATTGAATGAATAAAGTAAAAATTTTAAACAAAAATTATTTAAATGAGGCTTCAATTATAATATTTAATTATAATTTTAAAAGAAACATATATTTAAAATGATATATATTTTAAATATTGTTTATCTAAATAGAACACAATTTTTGTCATGAAAAGTTTTAAATGATCATTAAAAATAATTTTTCATCTATAATGAAACATATTGATGTTAACTATTATTAAATATAGATCTTAATTAAGGATACCATTATTATTCCTTTTTCAGATGAATTATCATTAAATTATGTTTATGTATCTAATTTCTCTTCCATGGGTAATTACAAAATATAGGTTTTTGAAACCATCTTATTTTTTATGGGATGTTCTATGATTAAATGATGAAATTATAATGAAACTTATCTCTTTTACATAGGTCATGATTTGATGTAATTTTTATGAAACCCATTTTATTTCTTGGGTTATGATATAATGAATGTTTTTGGATATTTGGACTCATAAATGTTAGGATTCATTGAGCTTTGGGACCAGTATTTCCCTCTATTGCAATGGGTAATTATAAATTTATTGAAATATAAAATGGTAGATTGGATGTTTTCCAATGCCAAAAAATTGGCATGCTTGAGGTTCTTCCAAAAATGAAGTAGAAAAACTACTGTTTAGATAAATCCTACAATGTTATGAATGTCTTTTTGGGTATCCTTGACATAATATTTTCAATGCTTAAGTGTATTCCACAGACCTACCTCTTTTTTCAATGTTATTCTATCATACATCATGTTCATTGATTACCATATAATTATGGCCTTATGAACTATAAATCATTATTTAATGACTCAATATTATGATAATTTATATACCATTTATGGTTTTTAAGTGTTATTTTCATTTAATCATTACCTTATGTTTATGTTATGCTTATTTATCTCCCTTGTTTACCATTACTGAGACTCTGAGCTCAACCTTTATTATGTTTCTGATCCCCATGTTTTGATGAAATTTTATTATGTATGACTATTATAATAACAGTTCTTGTTCTGAATATTATATTTTGAGATGATGAAATTTACATATAGACAAGTTTTTTGTGTTTCCATATTTCAAAAGAAACTAAAAAATTGTGGTCTAAAGGCTTATGTTTGAGTAATCTAATGAGTATTCATAAAAATTAATGCAATGACCATGTATGATAAGATTGTTTTGTTTTAATTGGATTTAGATTACACATGTATTAAACCAATGGAATATATGATCATAAAACCTTAGGAGGCCCTTAATTAAATTTATAAATAAGTGTATAATGGTGACTTAATTTATATAAAAATGTCATAAAAATATGTTATAAGGTAGAGTGAGTGGTTTATTGGGAATTATGTCCTTGTTTGTATAATACAAGTGGATGTGTCTCAGGCATATAATTACCTATGGATAATAGCTCAAAAATGTATCATTGAGATAGATGTGATTGTCACCTAGTTCATGAAAAGGGTCCTTGATATGCACAGAGTTTGACACTTCCATATGATAAGATTGGAAAATTCTCCAGATATTCACAATCTATAATTAAGGATTTGAATAGATGATGGCTATGAATGGACTAGGATTATATTATTGTGTCATATATTAATTAACACATCATTATTTAGACATAAAATATGTGATTTTACAACATTTTTTGGTTCCCTATCATGATTATTTTATCATACAATATGATTTCTGGTATTTTTTTCAATGGATGTGACACAAATGAACCATGATAATGTTAAGTTCGATGATCAATGAAATGATTCTCATCATGATCATCCACATATTATGGGATCTGGATTGAAAAATATCATTGGTATTCTCCAACTACATTCTCAATATACGAATCATGTTATACATGAAAATTAAAGAATGATGGAACATCATTATTTTTAATCCTTTATAATGAAATATCCAACTTCTTTAATTGGGTCTCCTAATCCATAAGTTTTTTAATAATTGATCAGAACCAATGATAAGATATTGTTTTTTATTAATTGATTGTATCATGAAATATTCATTTTGTTTGTCTACCATTTGTATGGAGATGTGGTTAAATGGTTTAATCTTATCAAGTATATGATACAATTTGATGAAATTAACACCATGACATTGGATAAATTTAAGAACTTATAGTTCAATATGAACATTACACATATTCTTCAGTTAAATATATAGACAAATTTCCCTGATCTAAAGAAAAATGATAATGAATATATTGTTAACCATTAAAAAAATTATATGACTTCTAAGGTAAACCTCAACTATTATCATAAAATCAAAATGAATGGCTAACAGATTCATCCATGGATTAAAAAAATCTCAAAATAGAATTAGGAATAAGGGTATTTAGTATCTATGAAGATGTTTTTTGATGTTCTATAAAGGTGGAAATCAAGGTTGGAGTTACAAATCAATATCAAGGTTTTGATAATAAGACAAAAAATGTAATTAAAATGAAAATATAATAACCATGGAGAGAAGAATTTTATATTTCCATTATGTTGAAAGTGTGGGATGAAACATGGAGTAAATATTATTAAATTAAATATTAAATTAATTATGTTATTAAGGGGATTAAAATTTGATATTCTAGACTAAACTATAATAATCTATAAATGTGACGATAAGTAAAAACATTCAATGGATGGAATATCCATTGTATGGTACATACTTTCAGTAACTCCTCGAACCCACATTTTCGAATTTGATGCTTAAAATGTCGTGTTTTTTTATATAAAGGAACTAAAACAATAAAAACACCTTATATGATAACGCACCTTTAATAGTATAGGTTCTATATAATTGGACAAATATTTTAAAATTATCAAAGTATAAATTAATAAAAATATCTACTTCTCTAAAGGTGTTCTAACTCCAGAAGGGAAGAAGTACATTCTAAATCATCTTTTATACATGTGAAAAAATTTAAATTTTTGGATGAGAATTAAATTTCCCAGTAAGGTTTTTTAAAAATAAAATTAAAAAAATAACTTATAAATGTATTTATAAAATAGTTTAATACAAAGAAATTAATTTCACAATGAAAATGGTTTAAAAATAGTCTTGTGATTTTTGAAAACCATTAAGGATATTAATGAAAACAAAACATGTGAGGCTACTTGAGACATGGAAGGATGTCTATGCCTATCCACTTTCCTCAGGGATGGGTTCACACCCCTCTCTCTATCATGATTACCTTATACATGTTAAAATATTTATAAAAGTATTTTGTGTTTTCCTTATATATATATATATGTGTGTGTCACATGGTTTTTCTTTTAAAACATAACCTTGTATTAAAACACATAATGTTTATATATATATAAATATGATCTTTCCTTGACAATCTATAGTGATTTTTGATATCACCAGAACTCATGTCATTGGTCTTTGTAAGGACTATTAATATAACAATTAACATCATTTTTTTATACATTCATTCATATACTCATGAAATATATATTATATAATATGATAAATTTTATAATTTTGAAACTCAATTTTGAGTGAAATATTAGACACATTTACTTATTTTATTTTTATTGATAGAATAATGATAGGATTCTATAAATCCTTCTCATAAATTAATGGAATTAATAAATTCCAATACATAATATTTGGTTTTTAAATAATCATTTATATTAAAAAATTCACTAATAAATTTATAAAAGGAACATTATAAATAAAACATTTTATGGTCTAAAGAAATCTCTATTCTTAATAATATTTGAATTAAACATTAAAATTTAAATTAAATTTATTATTATATTTTTAATGAAGGGAATGCCTATGTTTTGAATAACGAATGGACAAGGCAATATGAAAATGTGACATCCTTAATTTCAATATAACTTGATGTCATGCATAATATTCTATGATCCCACTTTGAGATTCAGGACATTGAAATTAGAAACATGACATTAATAATTTCATCCATATATATTTATACCTATATATATAAACAATTAATTTAAATTAAAAAAATATAACTTGATGTTTCTTATAATATCACAAACACACACACACACACACATATATATATATATATGAAATGGAATTTACAAAACTAATGATCATTGAACAAATTCATGTTTAAATAAAACATAAATAAATAAAAATATCCATCAAAATTAAATTTTAAATGGGGGAAATATATTTCAAAACTAATAATCCCATAAATAATTTTAAAATAAATTGATAAAAATGAAAAAACTCCCTTGCATAAGAATATATTCACATTATTTTTTTTGATATAAAAAAATATTTATTCACTTGAAAAAATAATCAGAACATAAAATCTAGTGTAGTTAAATAAATAATAAATCCATTTATATAAACATAAAATATATATTTAAATAAATATACTGATCATTTACAAAAAATTCATGAATTAGAACATTGTATAGGCATATATATAGAAATTATTTTAAGGTTATAAATTCTTCTATAAACAAACTTGTGATAGAATGAACATATTTCCTTATATATAATCGTAAAATAAAATAAAAAAATTGATTTATTACATGAATTAATTAAAATCAGATGAACTTCAATTGTTGAGTTTTCACACTCTCAATGGACTATAAATTAGTTTTTTCCCTATCAAAATCATATTGTTATAAGGATTTTTATAGCCATATCACTCATTTTTTACAGAATGGGAAATAAAAGAAATGGATATAAGTTAATATACATACAACAGTTTATTTTCAAAGACTTGAAAATAATGACAGAATCAAGATTGTAGATCATGTTGAGAAATATTTAATTTTACAATACAACCACAAGGACATTCAATTAAAACAATTACACAAAAATGACATGAACAGTTTAAATTGATCAGATAATATTGTAGTAAAATTATAAAAACAAGTTGATAAAATCAACTCGTAGAAAAATGACATAGGATAGACATCACAAAGGAATTAGTCAATAAATAGATGAAAATTTAATTTTCTATTGACATTTATCCATAAAAAATCACCACCTATACGGAAATTAACCTAATTATGACGTGAGGACTAATAACACCTAACCTTTATTGAAACCCACCGATCTAGATTCTGATACTCATGGTCAACCCCTAAATCGAAAATATACAATTAAATGATGCTTTTTCCATGCTCAATGGCAGTTTAGATCCTCGTACTAGTTGAAACCATTGATGTCAGCCAAAATCCAAGCTAGAAGAATCCATCTCGATGGTCAATATTCTACTACTTTGACTCACCTATTATCCCTAGTTGCACTCGCCCTAGTCTCATCTCTAAGTCCTCACTTGAATCCTTAAATGAGACCACATGTTGTGATGCCTCATAGACCCCAAAACATCATTTTATATTTTTTTATTATCTCTATTAATCAAATATTATATTTATTTATTTTATTTCTTAAATAAAAAATTATTTAGGTTATCATAGTTTTATAAAACAAAATATTATTGTTTTATAATACTAAATAAATCAAAATTTATTCATAAATAATATTTCATATACATATATATATATATATATATATTATTTTCATGATAAAAAATTTATAAAAACCCAATTATAATCATTTATTAATATAATCATTCATTTAAATTTATCTATTGAATAAAAATTTGATAAAAATAAATTCTATTATAAAAAAATAATTAAATAAATATAGTTATTTTAAAATATTCTTTTACAAAAATATAATAAATATATGTGTTTAGAAAAACATATTTCAAATAAAATTGAAAATTATTAATTTATCATGAAATCAAATGTGATGAAATGTAATTTTTTAAAACAATTCTAAGTATTATTAATTTATGTATTTTTATTTTGATCAATTTTTTTATTAATAAAAACACATAGTTTTGATTGTTATTTTCAAATAAAATCTTTTCAATATATTATTACACTATTTTAATTATTAATTAATCCATTTAATATAATATTTATATAATAAAACTATTATTGGAATTTCTGGGATGTAGCATTCTCTACCCTTTATAATAACTGCACCCTCATAATTCATTCATTGGGATCTTAAAAAATACTGAATTTTCATCTTGAGAATTATGAGAAACTAGTACAACTAAACTTGTATACTCTACCACTTATAATACAATATCTAATCTCTAGACTTTTCTAGGCCATTCCTCTAATTCAAAATATATAACCTTGAACCCATGCATCAGGATTCAGTTCTTAAAATTCAATGTCTTTTAAATGTAATGAATCTAAAATAATATGCAATACATTATACAATTTATGACCTATTATGTTCTAGGTTCTAGATAATTAGAAAATGACATAAAATTTATTAGAGTATAAAAATAATAAAAATATCTACTTTAGTATGCATGTGATAACTCCAAAAGTAATGAAATCCCTTCTAAAACTTCTATGAAACCTGTGAAATTATTTAAAATGTTGGATCTGCAGGAAATTTCGCAATAATTAGTTTTAAAAAGTCAATTAAAATATAACATGTAAAATAATTTAGAAAATATTATAATACCTTGAAATTTATTATAAATTGAAAAGGGTTTAAAATTAGTCTAATTATTTTTATAAAACATTACCCAAGCTCTTGATAACAAAACACAATATGCCACTTGAAATATGAAAGGTTGTTTTGGAAAACCCATTTTCATGAGGGGAAAGTTTACTACCCACTTCATATCATATTTACCATGTCTAATTGGACATTTTTATAAAACAATTGTGAACATTCCTTATACATATAAAATTATCACTGGGTTTTTTAAAAAACATAACCATGTATTTAAACACATAACATTAGATATATATATATATATATATATATATATATATATATATGAGCTCTACATGAAAATCTATAGTGAGTTTTGATATCACCAAAACTTGTGTCCAAAGGCTTGACATGGACTGTTGAAATAATAATTAACATAATTTTATTCATACCTTCATTCATGAACTTAAGAAATATATATTATATTAAATGATAACTTTTAAAATTTTAAAACACTATTTTGAGTAAAATATTAGACAAATTTACTTATTTGATTCTATAAATTAACGAATGTAATGATTTTATAAAATATTATCATAAATTAAGGGAATTAATAAATTTTTCTTCTTATAATATTTTATCTTCTTAATATTATAAATAATAATAAATAATTATGTCTGGAACAAAAAATTATAAAATGATAATTTAAATAAAAAAATTTAATGTATGATGAAATTGATGTACATAATAGTTTTGGAAGTAAACCTTAAAAATTAAATTTAAATCATTAATTTATTATGAATAAAAGTAACATAGATATTATGCATAATGCATGGACATGACTAAATGAAAAATGTGAAGTTCTTAATTTCATTATAAAAAATGACATGTTTAATTTTCTATGCGCATTGTTTTAGAATCATGAAAATACAATTATAATCATGAAAAAAAACATTTCATTCCTATATATACTCACACAAATATATATATATATATATATATAATCTAAAAATTTAAATTTAAAAAAAAAGAACTTAATGTTTCTTATAATAATGTCACTAATATATATATATATATATATGTGTGTGTGTGTTTGAAATGGAATTTATAAAACTTATAATCAAAGAATAAAATCATCTTTAAACAATGTTTTGATAAATAAAAATATCCCATGAAATTATTTTTTCAAATGATGAAAAATATTTGACAATCAACAGTCCTATAAATAATTATGAAATACTTTTATAAAAATGCATATAGTCACTTACACACGAATAAATTTATATTTAATTTTTTTTATAGAAATAAATATTTAATACCTTTAAAAATTAATTTGAACATGAAATAAAATGTAATTAAACAAAAAATAAACCCTTTTATATAATCATAAATTTTATACTTAAAAATATAAATTTTTCCTATTCAAAAAAATAATGAATTAGAATATAGTTTTGGTATATATATATATATATTTTTTTGAGAAGACAAATTCACTTTTAAATAAACAATTTACAGGACAAATACAATTCCTTAAATATAACCATAAAATAAAATAAATAATTTTATTCCTTAATTGAATAATGTAAAGTCAGAAGAACCACTCTTTTTTAGGATTCACACTCTCACTGGACTAGAAATGGTTTTTCCACTCTCAAAATAATATTAATATAAGTTTTTTTATTTCCCCAACACATGCTTTTTACACAATGATAATAAAAATAAATGGATAAAACCAAATATGAAGACATTATTATATTCATAATGATTTGAAAATAATGATAGAAACAATATTGTAGAGAATTTTGAGAAGGATTTAAATTAATATTAAAACCATAGTGATATAAAAATAAAAACCAGTATACAACAATTATAGGAACAATTGATAATTATTAGATAATAAGGTAGATAAAGGATGAAAACAAGTCGATAAAATCAACTCATAGAAGAGAGACATAGGATATCAATCGTTGAGGAATAAGTCAACAAAAAAATGAAAATATAATTTTTTTCATTGACATTAAACTATGAAAATTTGACACTTATTATGAAAACAAAATCCTAATTCATATATGAAGACTATGACCAACTAATAATTCTTGGATCCCTCGGATCTGGATTTCAAACCTCACGGTCGAACCCAAAACCCAAAAAGAACCCTTCAACGATGCTAGATCCATGATCAAAGGTGATCAAGCTCCTCGTCATAGTTCTAACTTTCATAGGTTGTAGAACCTCCAGTTACGATGTACCATATGAACAAACTACATATTAGAGGCATAACCCTAGAGGTTGCTATTCTTCCTACTGTGGGTGGTGACAATGGCCACTCTGGTCGCCCTCTCTTCTCCCAGGAGGGGGCGGAATCCTCCTTCCTTTTCTCCCTTTACTAACCCTGCATCTCTCCCAGATTTTCCCAGCATCCACCTTGGTCTGAAGGTCCCCTCTCTTCACCTCAGGGCCCCCTTGCTCATCATGTCCCTCCGCAAATTTTCTAAGGCATCGACCCTCCTTGGCCTCTCCCTGGTTGCTCGTTTTGGTCGGAGATTCTCCCTGCTGGATAGCTTTGACAGATTCGTTAACGATGCCTGGTCTATGAAGGAGTAAGCCACCATCAATCTACTGGATCCTCGACACTTCTTCATTTTGCTAATGAGGATGACCTCACTGAGGCCTGGTCTAAGGGAAAGAGGGCTTGCGAGGGATCTCACTTCTACATGTTCATATGGGGGTACAAATTTCACTGGAATCGAGATCCTCTAACCATGGCGCTTTGGGTATGTTTCCCGAGCATACCCATACCCTTTCAAAACCCTTCTATCCTCTGAATGTTAGGCAATCTCATCGGACATTTTATAGCTTTTGATAACCGTTCACGTTCTTTTTTCCACCCCATTACTCCTCGCATCTGTGTGGAAATTGATGGTTCTAAGACTCCAGTGGATTCTATCTAGATTTAGGCAAATGAATAACTCAGAGTTCATCAGGAAGTGGTGTTAGAGGCCTAGTGAAACTACTGCTCATCGTGTTTTCATTTGGGACACTCATCGAATGATTGTCATTCTAGGAAGGAGTTGGATCATCCTGAATCTGAGACAAACAATGCCATGGGTGTTTTTTCTGATGTTTGTGGAAAGAGAATAGATATGAATGGTGATAGGTCTGTTGATGGTAGTGAGAAATCAGTTTGAGATCCTGGTAAGAGTGTTGGTACTGTTTGTTTGGGTGAAGCAGTGAAGCAAAAACAAGTTAAGGTATTACCTCCTGAGACGAGTGTAGTGAGGATTTTTAGCAGACTGAGAAGAGACCTGGAAAGTCCTCCTAGTATCAACATGATTGCAGGGGAAGCTCAGCCTAGTTCAATGGAAAATGTTAATTTAGATAGGCTCAAGGCTAAAGTACCATCTCCAGGGCATTCAGTTGGAGCTGAGGTTTTATGTTCTAAGGGCGATGTGTTCCCAAGTTCTGGTACCTACTCTATGGCTATGTGTGCAGGAAGTTGTAACAACCCTGGAAAGGTGTTCCATCCATCTAGAAGTGTTAAATCTATGGATTTTCCGGAGTTGGAGGCACCTTTTATAGGAGTAAGTAGGCAGCTGAGCCCCAAACAGGGACCCAATCTGAGGAAGACTCTAGCCTCTATCAATTTGAGCAACCGCTTTGAGTGTTTGCAGTCCAATGGAGGGGTTTATTGCAACTCCTATTGTCCCCCATAAGTTGAGTATGATGGAGAAAGACAAACCTCAGATGACAATGTTATAGGAGATATCAATAAAGTCTTGGACAATCTAAGGAGGAAAAAGGGTAGTAAAGGAAACAGGGATCTAGGGGGATGCATTGTATCCATGAAGCAAAAACCAAAGGGTCGCAAAGACTACTCCCATCTTCCTAGGCCAATGGAGACATGATCATACAAGAAAGGTGGAAAATCCAAAGAACATGAGGTTCAAACAGTTGAAGGTGAGGAGGTCCAGCACGTAGAATCTAGGTCTCTAGATCATTGCATGGAGGTTTCAAAGGCAGAGGACAGCGGGGATGTTTTGGCGAACCCTTGGGGGGATGCAGATGAGAGGTTGAAGGTTCGATTCGGGAAGACACCATTTCATTTTTAGGACATGGAGCTGGTGAAGGAGGCCACATACCCATCTAGACAGCAACGTGAAGAGGAGATATGTGAACTTATGTCCATTATGAGGAAGAAATGATGGAGAAACTGATTCCATTCAACACCTTGAAAGAGGAAGGTGATAAGATGTATGAGAGATCACTTCATATGGCCACTACCCAGGTGCAGACAGAGTGGATCGACAAGCAAGATCGTATCATGGTAAGAGGATTTAATGTAGGGAAGTTAAACAAGGAGGAATTCATACAAACGTGGGACGAGTTTTAATTTTGGTTCGAGGACCTTATCATAGACGATCCGGATTTCGAGGTAAACGGACTTCTCTAGAAACATTCCTGGAATAATGCGTCTAATAGAATTAAACTTGATTTCAATGGTTCATCTATCTCTTTTGATGTTTAAAGCTCTGTATTTTATACTGACTTGGGTTCTCACTTACCTTTAAATGTTTTTGATAATAAAAAAGTAATTTTCAGGTTATAGGCTATAGAATTACACACCAGACGAAGACATCCTGGTGGTTGATTATCAATTGTTGGGGCTCAACTCCTCTCTCTAGATATGCTGACCCTGGTCTCATCTTAGAGGCCTCTCTTGAATCCTAAAATGAGACTCGTAGGCCATGATGACTCACAGACCCCTAAACATGATTTTCCATTTTTTAATTATATCGATTCATCATATTTTTGGTTATTTTATTAATTTAATATTAAATTATTTTTTAGACTATTATTTTTTTATAAAAAACATTATAGTCTCATAAAAGAAAATCAAACACAATTTATTCAAAACTAAAATTTCATATATATATATATATATATATAGTATTTTGAAAATCCTTAATATATAAAAAACTAATTATAATACTTTGTTAATATAATTATTCTTATAAAATATTATATAGAATATTCTTTAGATAAAAATAAATTCTTTTTTACCAAAATAAATAAATAAATTTATTTACTTAAAAAAATTATTTTAAACATAACAAAATATATTTTTTTGAAATATTAATTTAAAATATAATTAAAGCATGAATTAATCATAAAATAATAGTTGATTAAATATATTTATTTTATAATAATTCATTGTAATATAATTTTATTTATTTTACTTTTGATCAGTTTTGTATTTTGATTAATGAAAACCCTAGTTTTGATTATTATTTTCAATCATAATCTTCACAAAAATAATAGTAGTTTGTTTTAATTATAAATTAATCCATTTAATATAATAATTATATAATAATAATATGTTTCCAATTTCTCAAATGTCATAATTCCTAGTCTGAACTGGTTTTTATCTGAAATGTTAAGGGATAAACATGTCATCATTGATATAGATATTTTGCGGGAATTTTTTATTGTATTTCCAGATTAGATTCATATACTTCCAAAAAAATGTAAAATTGATTTATCAATAGAAATCATACCTAGTTCCATGGTAATTTCAAACACACCTTATATATTGGATTTTATTGAGTTATTTGAATTGAAGAAGATAAACCTATAGAACCATGAAAATGGATTCATTCTGCCATTTTTTATCCATGTGATTGAACTATTAATTTTTCTTAAAAAACATGCAACAATGATAATCTACATTGATTATATGGATATTAATAAGATCAAAATTAAGAAAAAAGTTTCATATTCATTATATTGATGACATTCTTGAACAACTGTGTGGATCTCGATACATTTACAAGATTTAATATCATTATGGATATCATCAATTTATAGTCAATAAGGATGATATACCCAATATGAAATTCTATAGAGGGTATAGACATTATTAATATATAGTAATAACATTAGGTTTTGTTAATTCCCTAACCATCATAATGGATTTAATGTATAGATTCTTTGGTGGTTATCTTGATCAGTTCATGGTATTCCTTATAGATTATATTCTTATCTACTCGAATTGAAAGGAATATTATGATGGATACATGAGAATTGTACTAAACACCCTAGATAAGGATAAATTATAATAATAATTTATAGTGAATGAATTTTGGATGAAAAATGTTTCAATTTTTGGGTCAAATAAACTAAAAAGATGTTATATTGGTAAATCCATCAATGATAGAGGCTCTTGAATATTGGGATGAAGAAACCATGGTCCCTGAGATCTGTAGTTTTATTTGATTAGATAAATATTATCGAAAATTTGTGAAATTATTATCTAGAATATCTATTCCACCAATAATGTTTACTCTGAAAGGGATTTAGGGTCCTATGGATAGATGGATGTGAAAAAAATTTCAAGGAACTAATGAAATGATATGTCATCACAACGGCGCATACATTAATTCATATATGGAAGGATTTTCAAATTATAGTTATTCATTGAATAAGGGATTTTGATTTTTTTATGAAAAATGACATGGCTATAGCTTACGACCTATAGAAATGGAATATTCACGAGAAAAATCACCCAAGAAATTATTTGAAGTTAGTTATAGAAATTTTTTCATTAAATACACTGTTAAAATATCATTATAAAGATATTTTTGATATATATATATAATTATTATAAATTATATATATATATTCATAGTTAAAAAGTGTAATTTGAAAAATAGAAGAAGTTTTGAGTTTGTTAATGATTAAGACTACTCAATAAATTATCACCCACTGAATGTTTACAAGGAGGTTGATGATTTGAGTTGAATATAGCATGCCAGATTATCCATATTGAAGATAAAAAAAGGTCAAATATTTCTATTCATTAAATGATGGATATGGAAGTCATGAATTATGTGTTGAAATATTATCATTCTCAATTCAATGTTCAATCATTAATCCATGTGATGATTAAATTGACCCATAAGAAATATGTTGAGCTAAAAAAGATTTTTATAAATTTTAGTGGTATTAAACATGATCTTGATTGAATGGTATGGATCAGAAACTGGGTATGAGTTCTATCGGTACTAGATAATAAGAATTATTTGTTAGAGGAAGGTCATATTTCTTCATATTATATTCTTCTAAATAGTATAATGATGTATAGAGACTAGAAAGAGTATATATAGTTGATTATAAATAAGGGATATAACACATAGTATCTATCATGATGTGTGGTAATATAGAAATTTAGGGATAATTGAAAAATTCTCATGGGAATGTATCATTAATTTCGAATAACATAATAGAAATTTGATAACATTGCTATATTTTTTTTGAGAAACCACCAAAAATGTCGGGATAGAAAAATTCTATATGGGTAATAATTGATAACCTTACTAATTTAGTAGACATAATCACAATTAGATAAGTATTATCATTGAATTAGATTTCTAGGGTATACATTGATAAAATTTTATTGTTACATGAGAAAATATATTCTGTTATGTCTGATTTGGATCAAAGGTTTACCTCAAGGTTTTATAGAAGTACTTAACAATGATTTTGATATGATTTTTAATTTAAGCAATGAATGTCATCCCAAGAAATATGGTATGTATAAAATTAAAATTAAAACCCTAGAGGATATGTTTATATCTTGTTTCTTGTAATTCAATGGTTTTTGGGATCAACACCATGCACTAGTTTAGTTTTTTTTACCACAATATCATTCACTCAAGAATTAATATGGATCCTTATGATGGCCTCAATGGAATGAAATATAGAAATCCAATGTAAAAAAATAATTTGGGGGAATGATATATATTGGTAATTATGATGGCCCATGAAATGAAAAAGAATGTTATATCTATTATGACAAAAATCAGGGTTGTTTAGATTTTGGAGAAAAGTTTTGTTGGCAATCGCTGGTGTGATCTTGAATGTTATGTTAGTGAAATTATATTCCAATGAATTTATCCATGGAATAAGGTTATGATATTTGAAATGAAGGTGAAACTAATAAAAATGTACACCCATCAGATTAAAATTATTTACCATATCTGGATGATTTCATGTAGTTGTTGATTCCACCAATTCTCTCTCAAGTATTTTATGTGTTATGGGTATCACTCTTGAGGATGTACATACCTCACCTTCTCATGTATTGAACATTGTTATCATAAAACATGATCAACATCACTTTTAAGAGTAATAAATTATAAATATCTTGGATCATAAAGATAATGATTTAAGATACAATTCCACCCAAATGTTTAATATTTGGCAGGAAGACATCTAGTTTGAGGAAACAACATGGGAACATTATGGTATGATAAAGTAAAAGTACCCTTAATTATATATATCAGAATATAAATTTTCAATTGTGAAATTAATTTGCAAGGGGGTAGATTATAACTCCCTAGGTATTTATAAAATTCTTACATTTGACTAAATTTAACTTATCTAATGGATTTTTTATATGAAACAAAAAGTAAATCATTCACTATATGAAACATTGAATTAGATTATGTTGCACATGACATTGATTTTTAACAAACCCAAAATATATTATAAACATGGTTATATAAACATGATCATTATAAATTATCCATTATAAAAATATATAAATTTTAATAAGAAAATTCAAATATTATTTAAAAAGTTTTTATATAGGTAAAACAAAATTAAAAAAATAGTACCTAATTTTTTATAAATTATTCATATGTTTCGAAAATACTATTTTATAAAAAAAATAATTTTTTGAACATTAATAAAATATTTTATTAATAATTGTATAAAATTAATTATTTAAAACATACAATATTTTTGAAATTATCTTATCACAATTTTCATAGAAACAATTCGTGTTATTTTTTCGAATTGTTTTATTTCATGATGAATAGTGAAAAATAGGGAATATTAATTAAAAACATCATATTCTTTTAATTTATTTCTAGAGTAAAATTTTAATTAATTTTTTTTGTTACATTTGTTCAATCAGTCATCTTTTAATATAGTTTAGTCCATTAAAATCAATTTCATATTTAATTTTGAAATAAAATCATTGTAGTCTATTGAAAAATTTCTCTTTGAAACACACTTTCTCATCACGTCTATGGGATTAATTTTAATATAATATTTTCCACTTATGTGAATATAACATCTAAAAAAATATTCATTTATTTAATCATCATTATTTATATAACTAATAAGTTGACATTAATTTTTGAGCAAAATTAATATTAATAATGGTAAAAATTATTTACTGCTGTTATGGTAAAAATTCATTTTTGGGGGTTAAATATATAAAATAATTATCAAAACAACCTATAAAAATTTATAAAATATATTTTCTATCCATATTTAGAAATTATAGTGCCTAAGGTTATAATTTTATCTATTTTCACCAATCATTCATGGGAAAATAATCAGTGAATTTTTTTCATTTAAAAAATTATATGTGTTCCACTCACCACTTCTTCACACATATAACCCTTTTATATCATCTATATCCTTAAAATATTAATTCCCAACTACCCTTATCTCATTATATATTCCTAATTTTGAACAGAAATGGATCCTAGGATATCTGTTTGTGTAATCCTAAGGAGGATACCCTACGAAGAGGTAACATTCATCAATAAGAAATTTTTTATATTTCTTACTCCACACTCATAAATACATATTATACAAATATTATACAATAAAATATTCATATTACAAATACATATATGATTTAATGTTAATTTAATGACCTACAACCATTGTCACTTCCATCCATTGGTTTACAAAATCATCATGCGTGTGTGTGGTTGACAATAACCTCACAAACACTGGTCAGTTATTCATCCATTACTACCTCTCAAGGTTGAATAATGATTGATTATTTAGTTTTATATTAATATTTAGATATTATTATTCTTATGGAATTATTATATCATGCATTTTAGACTGAAATAATTTTGTAAAAATTAGATACATTTACTCGTGTTTACGGAGGACTACCACCTCAACTAGATATGTGATTCATTCACTATATACATAGTGTAACAAATTAGATATTATTCTGTTTTATTTTTTAAAAATAATAGTGAATATTCTGAGACCAGGTCATGTTATGGAATTAGATTACGAGGCCTAGTGTCCCTAAAATGATACAGTGAAAAATGTAATGTTATTAATAAATCACATGGGTGATTTTTCTTTAGAAAAGGAATATCATTTGAATGGGATATCATATCATAAAATTGAGGATTCCATTGATCTCAGAGAAATTGATTTGATATAGGTGTGACATAAATTTAGTTGGTGTTGGTTTTTAGTGGAAAACCCCCAAAAGTGCGTAATGGTAAATAAAATTATTTTACTTTTACAATCTTATTAAATCATAAATGGTCACAAGGATTGGAAATCTGAAGTCACTTTTTAGTTTGTAAGGGGGTGTTTCTCTTAGTAAAGGACTTACATTGACTAACATGGGTTGACTATGAATGTTATAAATTGGACCTAACAGTCCTTAATATATTTTTAAAAAATTATTTTATTTTATGTTGTGTTGGTTTCTTTTAATTTATATCAATTTTCATAAATCTTCTATAATTTCAATAGCCCTAGATTTTCCCTATGGTAGTGATAAAAAAGGCTCCCCTAGTGTTTTGGTGAATCAATATTGAAAATCTCATCGAAGCATGGTGGAACGAAAAACACTGGCGGATCAAGGATTGATGATGACATGGAACCTCATTCATCTCCAATGAATGATCCCATCATGAGGTAAGATGTAGACCTCTTTGTGATTTATTATTCCTTCATAAATTCTGATGATGAATGCAGACCAACCCATGAATAGATTGATCTATGGTTCGATCATTCTAGTAGGATTAATTTTATTATAGGAATTAAATGGATGATAAATCATAATGAATATTGGTTGATTGTTCATCAATTAACCTTATAACATGACAGGATCAAGGATGGCATGAACAAAGCCATGATACATCCATTGGGGCATTAATGTTCATTGGCACATCCCCCCAAATCTTTTTTGTTTCTTGTTTCTCGTTTTTAGTTCCTTGTTTAGAATTATCAGATGATCATTGTGCCATCGATCTGTGCTGAAAAGGTCCAAGGTCAGGCATCTAATCCCTTGGTGGTGCAAGGCGGTAGCTAGAGGTTGTGGATCTAGCCGGTTCCGGCTGAGGGCGACAGGGCCAGTCCACTACCCAGGCGGATGTTAGTGGGTGTAGCATCGGCCCAGTTGGGGCGACCGAGCAGGGAGGTGTGTGGAAAGAATGGGATACTAGTGGGGCAATCAATGGTGGTGATATTTAGTCAATGTGGGAACATTTTAGAGGAGGACTATGATGGTTGGAGCTCACGATGACATAGCATGATGCGGCTCAGAGCTGCTTCAGATAGATCCCATGGCAATGGTGAGGCTAAAGGATGGGGTTTATGAGGGGGATCTGCCACGTAAAACATGTTTCAACACCGCATTGACTGGGGGTACGACGTGTAAATGAGGTTAGGTGACTGCATGGACCAGAAGGACACATCCATGGTGGGAAGCGTCCAATAGAGAAATATTGGTGTGCTCATCATTGGGTGGGCTAGAGAACTAGGCCATTCTGATGGCCCAATAGGTCGGGCTTGGCCTGATGTCATATACAGACAGGGTCAGGTCAGACCTGGTGTGGACTGTACCATTTTTACTAAATTGTCCATATCTTCCTAAAAGTGTGTCAGTTTGATGATTCATATATGGTATTAGGATCCTTGTAGCGATACTATCCTTCTGAGATACTCTAAGTGATATCATGGTGATGTTGTCATATGGGCTAATGGCTCGAGTAGTAGGTCCTACCGAAACGAGCATGCTACGCGAAGTATCATGCGTCTATATCACCCATCGACTCACAGTGTGCCATCGATGCTCTGTGCGCTATTGAAACTTCATGGGACATCGACGCTCTATGTGCCATCGACTCTCTTTGCGCCATCAACACTCATTACGCCATGAACTCTCTATGCCACATCGATGCTCCAGGTTCCTTCAATGTCCATGTTACATCAATGATACATGCACCATAAACTCTTTTATCACCGTTTAATCTTACAGTTTCATAGAGACCGATAAATATATGAACTATAATTGGAAATCCATCTCTTCATTCTTTATACTTATACTTCTATGAGATGACTTTACAGAATGTAATAACCATATTTTCAGTACTTCATGTGTTTCTTTTGTGGTATACATTGTGTGTTTCCTTTATATAATACTTCATATCATTCTTCGTGATACTTCCTTTTTTGTTTTGGGTTCCCTACTTAGTGTTGTTTTACTCACCCCTACACAGGTTTTTCCCATAGGTGTCCTATTTTTTGCAGATGATCAATGCTTTGATGGATTGCTAGGTATACTAGAACCAAGTTGTTCATAGATTGGTCATATGTACGTGTAGTGCACCTAAAACTTCATATAGCCACCCTACACCTGCCCTTCAGGTAGGGTTTTTTATGGAATATTTTAAATAACTTTTACATTCACTTAATAAACTCTTTCTTTTGGTGGGATAGTATTTTGTCACTATTTACTTTCTAGTTTTCCTACTTTCATACTCTATGGTTGGTATGTTTATGTCTGGATGCAGTGATACTATGTGTTTTTACATTTCAGCATTCTGTTCTTAGAGATGTGTGTGTGTGTGTGTGTGTGTGTAGTTACATTGGAAAATTCTGCCCATTTGTTGGATTGTCTTATTTGATGCTAGTTGCTATCCCCTAGACTCTTACAGGTAGGCTTGTGGTTGTCATGATAGGGGACCCAGGTGATGGTTCATGGTAGAGTGGTATCACTATTGTTTTATTCCACCTAACAAACTAATATTCTATGAGACTGGTTTGGGGAAATAGTGTTAAGTGTTTCATGTATGGATTTCAGACAAAGGAACATAGTGTTTGTGTAGCCGCCAACATATTTATGCATCAAGAGTGTAAATTTTATTTTTTGACATGGTACATTGAAACACTAGTTGTAGAGAAAATAAATGGAACATTATTCATATAGGATTAAGTGTGTTCTCATGTCTTTCATTAGTCAGTGTAATCTCACCATGTATAGTCTATAAACTATTGTACATCGCAATCTATTTTAGGATGCCTCTACACAACTATCCTTCCATGATTTTGATGCGTGATCACAAGGATGATATGCCTAGCAATGAGGCATCGATATAGGGACCAGTATAGGAGATAGCACATATGGGTGTTGTACCAGTGATTCCAACACCCAAAGAGCAGTATTTACAAAAAATGATACTAGTAGAGGATGCAATAAGGAAGAGTACATTAAAAGAGTTACTAAAGCAACGTCCCCCTAGGATTATGGGTGAGACAGACCCTTAAGTAGCTAAGGATTGGATGGTGGCAGTTACACGTGTCTTCTGCCTAGTGAGGATGCCTCAAGGCTAGATAGAAGTCCTAGCCTTGAGTCTTCTATAGGCCTGAGTTTGTAGATGGTGGATCCTAGTGAACCTGACACATATGGAGATGACACTAAGTTAGATAGACATTGATCATCTCTTTAGGGAAGAGTTCATTCCAGTGGTGTTAATCTCTGAGCATATACAAGATCTACTGCATCCGCAGTATGGATTTCATACAATTTTGGAGTAATGGATGAAATTTATAGATCATAATTGATACACAATGTATATGATGTAGGACCCATTCATCATGTCATGTAACTTCGAGAAGGGGTTAAAATTGGAGATCATGGCATCCATGATATCCCTTACCATCCTATTATATGTTGAGGTACTAGAGAAATATCTTTTAGTGGATAGTTTTCTGGAAGAACGGGCACCTGTAGTGGGAGATACTAGCATTCACCAAGTAGTTGGGGCCTCTATGGTGTGTATTTTGAAGTAGATGTATGGACCCAAGAGGTTATTACACTCTAGAGGATGGAACAAGGACATGGGTCCAGTGGTGAGGGGCTCTCAGGGAAGAGAGAGTCAGCCAAAGGACATGTTCTGTTACTCATGCATCGATCTGAAATATGTGTAAAGAGATTGTCCAACCAATCATATAACTTCTCAGGAGACGATCAAGGGACCACTAAGGTAGAGTGAAAGGCAAGAGTGTAGTGGTATATAGGCAATCAAGCATGGTAGAGGATCAGGAAGAGCACTAGGAGCTGGGAGGATCTTTTAGGTAACACCGCCACCACCTCCAGGTGGTCCACTATGGGCTAAGGGAGATGGTGGATAGGGATGTGGAAAACTTAAAGCGATGATGGATTACGAGAACAGTGCTCCATATATGATTAGATGGACAGTTTGTGTATTTTACACCCTAGCTATAGTCTTGGTAGACATAGGTTTTAATCACTGTTTTATCACCTCAACCCTTTTTCAAGACTCGAATATTCCAATGGAACTATTGACACAATCCTTATGCTTTGAGGCTCTTACATGAAAATAGAGTTGTGTGTCCACATATATGGGAACAAGTTTTAGTTGGGATCTCTTTGTTGAACTGTCGAAGGCTTTTTATTTCATTCTTGGTGTAGACTAGTTATACACAGTTCATGACTAGATTGACTGTTTTAGTTGAAGAGTGTTGTGTTTCCACAGATATGGGAACAAGTTGTTGTTGAAAAGGAAACCCATGTAATTTCGAATGGGCTTATGCATAATAGGTTGTATCTGATTACATATTAGTTGTCTAGAATGACCTTCTGCATTGTAGATGGGACGGGTCCTGAGTTTCTAGTTCTGGTGGAAGAATATGCAGGCTTCATTCATGAGTATGTCCCTAGATTTCATCCCCTCCAGGAAGTAGAGTTCCGCGTTGAATTGTAACCTGAGACGACACTAATATCTACACCATCATATAGGATGTCTCTTGTGGAGCTTTCATATTTGAGGGTAAATCTAGAGGATTCGCAGTGGTGGGCTTCGTGAGACGCAGTGTTTCAACATGGGATACCGTAGTTTTGTTTTCTAAAAAAGTAAATGAGATCTTGAGGTTATGTGTTGAAATTTGGTACCTGAACTAGTTTAATATGAAAAAGAAGTATCCACTACCAAGGTTTGATGAGCTATTCGATTAGATGAAGGGAGAGAGGTGGATTTCAATGATATAACTCAAATATAGATATCATTATCTTCATTTACAGGATATGAATGTTCTGAATACATCAACCAAATGTCAGTACAACCAGTATGAGTTCTTAGTGAGGTCGTTCAGCGTGGAAAACGCCCCGAAAGTGTTCATGGGACTCAGGAACATGATATTCAATCACTTCATAGACCTTTTCTTAATAATATTTATTGAGTAAATCCAAGTGTACTCAAAATCTAAGTATGATCATATGATACACATTAAGAGGGTCCTAGACACACTCTGAGAGAGACATATTAATTGAAATCTCTCAAATCATCAATTATAGATTTTAGAGATCCAATTTTGGGAAACATTGTTTCAGGGGATGAATTTATAATATATTCAAATAAGATTAAATGATTTCATTATTAGGAGACACCCAATTGTGTTACCGAGGTGTCCAGTTTTCTGGGTTGGGTAGATTACTATTAGTGACTATTATCCTACTTTTCAAAGGTAGTAGCAGAGTTTATGAACATGGAAATGAAGGTTCTACCTTTAATGTGCAGAGATAATTTATAGTAGTTCTTTCTAGTGTTGAGGAAAATATTTATGAGCACCCCCATCTTGAGATTACCAGAGGAGGGTGTTGAGTACACGGTGTTTAATGATGATACATCAATGATCGTGCATGGTTGTGTCCTGATATAGGAGAAAGAATTCATTTCATATGACTCACACAAATTGAGGTAGCATGATCATAACTATGCGACCCATGATCTTGAGCTAGCACCATTAGTCTTTTCATTAAATATATGGTGATAATACCTAATGGGTGCATAGTTTACCATCTATTCTGAACACA
Source organism: Viscum album (assembly GCA_963277665.1). Taxonomy (NCBI): domain Eukaryota; kingdom Viridiplantae; phylum Streptophyta; class Magnoliopsida; order Santalales; family Viscaceae; genus Viscum; species Viscum album. The sequence goes on along the minus strand of OY728131.1, from coordinate 1,217,085,377 downwards.
AGATTCTCATGAATATCTTTCGTCATAAGGATATGAACATGAAATACAGATGATGTCTATAGTTCCTCCAGGACTATGAAATTGAGATTTTATATACTTCTAGTACGGGGAACGTATTGGGGGACACTCATAGTATGAGATTTAGCTATTGTTTTTAGTGATGTTTCAAAGGAGTTAGACACATTATATGTATCCTTTGTGGATGGAGATGGAGAATCCAACCTCCAATCGACGATTTTTACCCCTTAATTCTTATAGATAGTTATGGAGGCATAGCTCAGTGACACCGACTGTGAGACTATATGTTCTTAGATGTCCATAGTGCATGTCACATATGGATATTCGAAAGGTGGGGACCACATCATTCTATTCTGAGGACGCACAGTAGTTTCAGTGATGTTGAAGGAGGAGGTCTAGAGGGAGGTCTATACTTCTAATTTAGAGATATATATTATATGGGAAAAGATGTATCATGACCTATAATGTTATACTATTTATTGAGGATGAAGAAGGTAGTGGAATAATTCATTTCTTGAGGACTTACTTTCTAGAAAATGAAGGATGGGCGCCGGGTTCCAGCGAGTTTCCCCAACCACTTGAGGTGCCAAAGTGGAAGTGAGATGGGATATCAAGGGATAGTGTAAAAGGTTTATCATGCATTTATAGGGGTCATGATACCATATAGGTGATCATTTAGTGACTCAAAAATTCACCCACTTCCTATTAATCCATGAGAAGAGTACAATAGAGAGTTTTAGACAACTCCACATGAAAGAGATAGCTCGGCTTCAAAGAGTTCCTTCAACGATAATCTCATATCATAATGCCCATTTGAAATACCTCTTATGGAACAGATTACAAGATGTTTTGGGAACATAGTTTTGTTTGAGCATGATTTTTCAAACCCAGAAAAATGGTCAGATGGATAGGACCATCCAGGATAGAGCGGACATTCTATGAAACACCTCAATGTTTTTATAAAATAATTTGAATAAATAAATTTTATTATTCAGTTGAATCCTTTGAATGTATTCAAGAGTTTAAATGAACTACAAGATTTATTACCATTATATCCTATCCATTAGGTTAGCAGGAAAAACTATAACTAACTTATGAAAATTCATTTCAATTATTTATGAAAAATATAAATCAAATAGATATTTTTATTTTAGAGTGATTTAAATATGGTAATGAAATTAATGTGATATATATATATATATTATATTTAATAATTTTTTTATAAAATTCATCCAATGGATATTTTAGTCCTAAGTTATGAATAAATCCCTCTTTGATGTGCTTTTTTAAAAAAATGTTAATTTTACACCTTTGAATGGAGAACCCATTTTAAATTATGATTTTTACAAATTAAAAATTATTATATGACAACATAAACATGTTATTTTGAAGTAGTATATAAAATATTATTTTCATTAATTTTTGATGTTTTTCTGATAAATTTTAGATTTTGAAGAATAGTAAAAATATGGTAAATATTAATTAAAAACAACTTTTTTCATTAAAATAATTTCTATGATTAATTTATAATATTTAATGGTTTTTAATTATTAATAGAATATATTTTTACCATTTATTATAATGTATGTCATTAGAATAAATATTACATTGAATTTATAGTTAAAAACATTTCATCCTTTTACAATGTTTATATTTTAGACCCCATTTTCTCCAAAGTGGGATTAATTTTAAATTAATTACATCAACATATGTGTTTGAATTTTGAAAAATGGAGTCTGTATTTGGAATAAGTAGGTCCTATTTATGTTAACACAATAATTTTTTTTGAGCATTATGAATAGTATATTTGGTAATTATTTTTATTACAATAGTTAAAGGTAAATCAGGTAATTAGAGGTATAAATAATATTTTTAAATTACCTTAAAACCTGTAAAAATTTTATTGGACGAATAACTTCCACTATGATCATATAGTTTACGAAATAGAATCACTTTATGGCCAATTAACTATAAACATGACATGAATGAAATAAAAACTAATGAAATGGACAAATTGTACCAATACCATTTTATATATGTATATTAATTTTAATATTTAGATAAATAGGAGATAAATATACTACAGATAGTCTATGGAAATCTAATAAAATTATTTACATCATATATGTTTATTTATAATTTTAGAGATTATATAATTAACATTAATTATGACACAATAGTGATGTTGAATTTATCTTATTAATAGAAATATCAAATAAATAGTTTTAAAAAATAAAATAAATATAATTTGATCTAATTAATATTTTTAAAGAGTTTTATATGTGAATATGACATGTTAAGAGTATATTAATTTTTTTTTTCTAATTTATCTTCTGTGTGAATTTTTTTAATGACTAATAATTGAATAGTGTCAAAATTGACATTATTGACAATTTATAAACATAACATTTTATTAAATAATTTTAAATAATAAATATATTTAAAATTAAAAAGTGATAATTATTAGGTTAAAATGGAATAAAGTCTCCATTTATGGTCATTTAACACCACATAAGTAAAAATTAATCCCCATTAAATATCTATAAATTCAGTACCAAACATAAAATTTAATAGAATAACTATGTGTCAATTAAAAAGATAAGGTTTAAATTGACAAAATAAATTGTCTAAAATATTATTGTTTGATGATATTACAACCCTATATTACATCATATTCTAATTTGGGACACTTTAATGGTTTTTGGGTAGGGTTTTATTTTTTATAAATTAATATTTTTCAGAGTTTCGAAAGTTTCACTCTCCTCTCTAATAAAAGGAAACCTCTTCCCTATTATCTTCACTCAATTTTGAGACTTCAAGATCCACCAAACCCTGAACATTTCTATTATAAACTTCACTAGTAACATTATCAAAGTTTTTTTCTTCTCAAAAGTGCAACTCTAGTTCTCTATGAGGAAATTTAAAGGAGTCACATCAATGAAGAGGTAATCTCTCTACCGATTCATTCAAATTTTATTCTTCTTCTACTCCATCTACTTTACTTGTTTCATTATAAATTAATAACATCTGTATGATTTATATACTGATATGTTATTATAAATATTAAACAACCATATTTCACCTTCTATCCATCCTATGAAAAACGAAATCATCGTGTGTGAGTATGTACGACTTACAGTCTTCATATCAGGTGTAATCTGTTTTTTACCATCACCTTACTTAGATGGGTATGATGGATGAAATTATTACTATATGTTATTTTTGTAACATGATATTAATTATTAGATACTATAAACCATCCAATTCAATACCATTAAACAATTATGGGAATGACATCGTCACTCGTGTACACGTACAACTTACTGTCTCCCTGATGCGATGTGATTAGTTCTACATAATATTCCTTAAATCATGATTATATAAATGAATTGAATGAATAAATATGATATATATTATACTAATACTATGTTGTAAATTATATAACTATATCTTAAAAATAGGATCAAGAACTTATCCGACAAAACAAACATAAGAATATAAACCAGTTAATAACTGAATAACAAGTAACAACGAAATGTCACTAATAAATGGATGAAAATATAATAACAAATGTTATCATAAAAATGATTATGATTATGGAATAATTTAAATTATTTAAATAATTATATAGTAGTATTGGATAAATATGAAGCATATCAGACCTAATGTAATGGATAAATTTTCTGATCTCATCTTATCTAAGATTGTTTATTCGTAAGTATATAATAGGGATATATTAATCATACATGTTAATGTTTTATAAAAATATTATCATAAAGTGTTTATTATTATTATATGTATTTTTAAATTCATTTTAACCCATTTAAAAGTTTACGAAATGTTTGGGAAGGGATCTTTGTTTTGTTTACCATAAGATTTACCTTTTGACTAATCATCCAAAAGTACAAGGATAATGAATTTTTAACTATGCAGAATGAACCGGTTTTTACATCTTCATAATGCCTTATTTCTAGATATCTTCCTCTACACTTTTACACATTTATATTAAACTAAATTATTTTCTTTTAAAATTGCATGTCATTTTGGGAAAATTAAACATTTTTTAAGAAGAAATGATATTTTCTAAGGAATGAAGCTCAATTGTTTTATAAAAATTTTATTCCATCTATGATTACATAGGTTTATGTTTCTACCCCTATTATTACAATGTTTTTATTGTGTTTATTTTCTAGTTTTATTTAAGAAATCAAGTTGTTTTATTTTAATTATGATGGAATAATGTTTAGGAAACCCATTTGATCTCATGGGTTATACTATGGTGAACATTTCTATGTTTTGTGAAACATGTAAGAATTGTTTCATTATGAGATGGGTGGGACCTACATCTCCCTACAATGTATTGGGTAATAATTTATATTTAATGATATATAAATTTCAATAATGACATGTAAATATTGTTTAGTAATATAGGGATGGAACAAAGAGTGAACTTGGTTCAGTAAGGGACTTTGTCTGCTATGATGGTCTTGTAAATGAGATTTTACTAGTATTAAATTACTTTATATGATTATGAGTGTATGTCAAAAAAATTCATGTCTATGTTTATGACTATTGGTTTTACATTGTACTTCTTGGATTTATCCCATGACATGATATTATGATCTTTTATAGATAGAATATCATTTTTAAATGTTATTTTCTTTTGAATATGTTATGATTGATATTTCCTTTGTTTACCCTTACTCAAAATGTGAGCTCACTATTTCCTATGTTTCTTTTCCCCAGGATAGGAATATGGGTATTAAGTATGTTATTCCAAAAATGAGTATGGCTATGAATAAATAAACAGGAGATAAAGTAGATGTTTTGTGAACGAATTGTTTATTTTTCCTATTTTCTAAATAAAATAAACCTATACAGTCCTATCATTGATTTTTTATATATTGGAATGAATTTACATTAATTATGAATTAATATCAATGTATGTAATTCATGGGTCTCTATATTTGGTATCAAATGATAGGTGTAGATAACCTTTGGAAACATGGATGAGAAAACCTCAATAATAACTATAAGGATATGTCTATGTATAGGATACAAGCCTAGTGTTTTATAAATAACCATGAATAACCTAAGAAAAAGCATAAATTATCCTGAACTGAAATTTTATTCTTTATTATGTGGTTTTCCTATTATGATTAGTGTTTCTCACACTATGATTCTTCAATTTAGTCAATGGTTGGAACCAGAGGGAACTGCATTAATGATGAATGCGAAGGGAAATGAAATTACTATCCCCTTGAGCAACCAAATGTTAGGGGATATGGAATTAATAATCATGTATCCAGGGTCTGACAACTTTCTCATGCTATGAATCACACATGCCTTCAAAACGAGCAAAGATGGGAGCATCATTTTCTTTGAGTCATTCATGAGATAGTGTCCACCTTCATTCAGTGGGTCTTCTGATCCATTAGTGGTTAAACAATGGATCAATACAACTAGAAATAAATTTTTAGTTCTATAATGTTCTAAATATGGTAATTTCATATTATCAGTATATCATTTAGAAAGTGAAGCTGATCAATGGTGGAATCTTATCAAGTATACGACTCAAAGAGATAATATTGAGTCTATGGAATGGGATGAGTTAAAGAAATTATTTTTTTCAATAAGTTCATTCCTCAAATTCTCTAAACAAATATGGAGAAGGAGTTCTAGGAACACATGCCAAAAGGATGATGATTCCATTGGTACCTACTAAGAAAATTTTACAATACTTTTATGAAATGCTTCTAGAATTATTATCCAACCTTATAGTAAGATTGATTTATTTTTTAATGGCTTAAAAACAAGTCTTTTATGGGAATCATCCCTAAGTGACTTCAATATCTATGAGTAAATTGTTCAATGTTTTCTCAAGATTGAGATAGATATATGAGTAACCCATCAGTCATATGGGGTTGATAAGAAGATAAAAATGAAATTTGATGGAAAATCATAAGACCGTACTTAAAAGATGATGACTTTTCCCTTATGCTCAAAGAGTGAAAAGAAACATGGAGGGAATTGTATTAAAGCAACTAAAAAATTATATTTAGAACAGAAGGTCATCAGGAAATTCAATGTAGAATTGATGGAAAAAAATATGTCTAATGATGAAAATAATGAAATGGATACATAGAATAAACCTCATACACTTCAATGTTACAATTTTAAGGAAATAGGGAATTAATCCATAAATACACTAATCCAATGATTAGTGATGATGATTGAAGTTAAAAAAATCTAAAGGCTAAAGAAAAAGGAATTTCACATGAAATTACTATCAGAAACATGGAGTATGATAATGAAATAGTGAAAGGTACACTTATTATACACTCTAAAGTAGAAAATTTTTTATTTGATTTTGGATCCACTCAATATTTTATTTCTAAATAATTTAATAAGGGTATCACCATATTACCTCAACAATTAGATGTTGATTTAGCAGTAACAACTGTATATGGAACAACTTTAACATCAAAAGTTTATAATTCTTCTTCGGTTGAAGTTTGTAGGAATGTGATTCCTCCAAATATTTTGATCATTCCTATAGTGGAATTTGATGTGATTCATTGCATGGATTGTCTTTAATTATATGGAGACAATATCAATTTCCAATGAAGTGAAGTCACATTTCATATTCCAGATAAATCTATGATCATCTATGGGTGAAAGGATGAGTATAACATTCCAGTGTAAATTTCTTCCATCTTATGGGTCTTTATTCCAATAAATGAATGTTATTTATCTCAAGTTGTTGGGGAAAAACTCACAATTATGAATACACACATTTTTCATGTGTTTGATGATATATTTTCTAAATAATTTCAAGGTATTCCACCAAAGCATGATGTTGAGTTTTCAATAGAACTCATACTGGGTGTTATGCCTATTTCAAATATAACATATAGAATGGTCCCAATTGAGTTGTCAGAATTAAAGAATCAACTCCATGAAAATCCTGATAAAGGATGCATACTCCCTAGAGCATCACCTTGGGGAGTACCTGTTTTGTTGGTTAAGGAGAAATATGGATCAATGAGACTCTACATTGATTATCGAGAACATAACAAGATAATCATCAAGAAAAAATATCTTCTTTCCCATATTAATGAGTTATTTTACCAACTACACAGAGGTCAATACTTTCCATGACTGATCATCATTTAGGATATCATAAATCAAGGGTCAAAATAAGGATTTACCAAAGACATAATTTCTTATATGGTATATACACTATGAATTAATAGTGAAGCCTTTGGGTTTTACTAATTTGCCTACAATGATCATGGATCTAATGAATATCATATTTATAGACAATCTTGATCAGTATTTGGTAGTCTATATAGAATATATTCTTGTCTATTAAAATAGAATGGAGTAACATAAAGATCACTTGAGAATTTTATTGAAGACCCTGAGAAAGGATAATATTTAAACCAAATTTACCATGTGGGAATTTTGGCTTAAAAAAGTTTCAACTTTGGGTCACATAATCTCAAGATAGGGGATATCTATGGATCCAGAAAAATAGAGGTTATTGGAAGATGGTTGAGACCAGAAATAGTAACAATGTTCTAAAGTTTCCCTGTATTAGTAGGATATTATTGAAGTTTAGTGAAATATTTTTCAGGATTATCTAATCCACTCACCAATATTACTTGGAAAACAAGATAGATTCATTTGCATAGAGGAATGAGAAGAGAATTTCAAAGAGCTAAAAAGATGCTTAGCAAGTGCACCTGTTCTCACATTGCCTTGTAGTGGAGAGTGATTTTTGATCTATAGTGATGCATCCATGAATGGGATGTGGTGTGCTCTCAAGAAAAATGATACAGTTATATATTATTCCCTATTATATTTGAAAATCAAAGTGTTAAATTACCCAATTCTTTATTTGGAGTTAGTTGCGGTAATTATTGCATTAAATACAAGGAGGCATTTTCTTTATGGTGAAAGGGGAGATATTTATACTTATCATAAAAGTTTAAAGTATATTTTCACACAAAATTAATTTAATATGTTCCAAATAATATGGTTGTAGTTGATTAAAATTTACAACTACTTAATAAATTACCACCTTGGGAAAGAAAACAAGGTGGCAGATGCATTAAGTCCACAAGACCATGCTAGCTTATCCATGATGAGGATAACGAATGATCCAAAATTTATGGATCTTAAAATGATGGATGTTGAAATTTAAATTTAAGGGGAGACATATTATCTTTCTCAAATTAATTTTCAACCATCTATACATGTAAAAATTAAAGACACACAGAAGGAAGATGTAGAGTTACAAAAGAATGTGAGAAATGATCCTGAATTCAACCTTCATTATGTTGAAATAATAAGGTTTAGGAATAGGGTTTGTGTTCCTCCCAAACCAGAATTAAAGAAGGATCTATTTTATGAGGTTCATAGTTCATAATTCTCTATTCACACTGGAAGCACAAAGATGTATAGGGTCTTGAAAGAGTACTTCTGGTGGGAAGGGATGAAAAGTGATGTCGCTGAATATGTCTGTCGATGCTTGGTTTTTCAACAAGTTATGTTTGATATATTGAACTCTATAGAGATTTCACAACCATTACTCATACCAAAATTGAAATGGGAAAACATCACTATAGACTTTTTAATCTTACTTCTGAAAACATCCAAAGGCAATAATGCTATATGGGTTATAGTTGATCGGCTTATGAAGTCGGCACACTTCATTGCTTTTAGAGAGGATTTATCTTTTGATCATCTTTCCCAGATATATCTAAAAAATGTGGTAGGATTTCCTGGAATACCACATTCCATTATATATTATTGGTATCTGATGTTTAACTCTATGTTCAAGGAAAGTATTCAGCGTGCTCTAGATACATAGTTAACTATCAACACGGCTTATTATCTTTAGACTGACAGTTAGTCTGAGAGGACCATTAAAACTCTAGAAATCATGTTGAGAGCTTTCTCTATGAATTTAATGCTCATTGGGATCAATACCTACCATTGGAGGAATTTTTATACAATAACATCTTTCACTCAACTACTCAAATGGTTCCTTATGAATCCCTCTATGGAAAGAAGTGAAGAAATCCAACATTTTGGGATGATGTTGGAGAAATAAATCTATTAGGACCAGATCTTGTTGCTGAAATGGTTGAAATCGTCAGATCTATTCAACAAAACATATGATTATATCAAAGTCAAGAAAATTTTATGCTTACAACTGATGAAAATACCTTGAGTTTATATTTGGTTATAAGGTGTTTATATGAATATCTTCATGGAAGAGAGTAATGAGATTTGGAAATAAGGAAATGTTAAACCCTAAGTATATCATTTCTTTTGATATACTGAATCGTGTTAGGACGGTAGCATAATGATTGGCACTTCAAACTAATCTCTCTCAAGTTCATGATATCTTCTATGTATCTCTCTTGAGAAACTAAAAACCTGATCCTTCACATCTACTAATCTCAGAATTCATACCGTTGTAGCAAAAGCTTTCTTATGAAGAACAACTGATAGAGATTCTAGATCTTAACGAAAAGGTTCTATGATACAAGACCTCTCACTTGGTTAAAGTTACATGGAGGAACCACCATTTTGAAGAAGATACATGGGAACTTGTGGATATAATGAGGGATTGGTATCCCCAGCTATGTGTTTCCAATTAACAAATTTCGAGGGAAAAATTTAGTTTAAGGGGGTAGAATGTTACACCTATGTATTTTTATGAAATATTTTCTTTCAACAATTTTTATTCATTAGTAGCTTTCTTAGAACCCAATCATGAGTTTAAATGAACTGTGAGGATCCCATATTATAAAATTATCATTATATCCTAGCTGTTTGGTTAGTGGGAATAATTACAACTAACTAAAATGCATTTCAATTATTTATGAAAAATATAAATCAATTAAATATTTGTATTTTACAGCGAAATAAGTTTTGTAAGGAAATTAGTAATATATATATATATGTGATAAATACTTAATAAAATATTTCTATTATTCATCCAATGGATATTTTAGTCATAGTTTATGAATAAAATCCTATTTAATGTATTTTTTTTAAAAAAGTTAATTTTACACCTTCGAAGAGAGAACCCATTTTAAATTAAGATTTTGACACATTATAAATTTTTATATGACAACATAAACATGTTATTTTTAAGTGGGATATAAAAATTTACATTGGACAGATTTTTGATATTTTTATGTTATGTTTCATTTTTTATGAATAGTAAAAGTATGCTAAATTTTATTTAAAAACAACTTTTTTATCAAGATAATTATATGGTTAAATTATAATAATTTATTGTTTAAAAGTATAAATAAAATAATTTTTTACCAGTTAATACAATTTAGGTAATTATCATTAATTTTACATTGAATTCATACGTAAAAAAATTTCAATCTTTTGTAATGTTTTAACATTTGAAACTTGTTTTATAAATAACAAGATTAATTTTAAAATAATTACTAAAAATTTTATGTTTTGAATGTTGAAAATTTGATTCCATGTTTGGAATCAGTATGTCCAAATTATGTTAGTAGGATACTTCTATTTTTGGGCATTATGAATAGTATTTTTGGTAATTATTTTTATTTCCATGGTTAAAGGTAAATCGTCTAATTAAATGTAAAAAAATATTATAAAATTACCATAACACCTGTAAAAATCCTATTGTATGACTAAATTTGACCCTTATTATATATTGTTCTAAATGGAATCACTTTATGACCACTTACCTATGAAAAGGACATTAATGTAATAAAAACTAATGAAACGGACAAAATGTCACGATATCATTTTATATAAGTATATTAATTTTAATATTTGGATAACTAAGAGATAAAACTAACTGTATAAAGTCTCTATAGATAAAAATGAATTACTTATATCATAGAAGCTTATTTATAATTTTTATATATTATGTAGTTACCATTAATGATGACACAATTGTAATATAGAAATTATTTTATTAATAGAAATATCCAAAAAATGGTTTTAAAAATATTAAAAGAAATATCACATGAACTAATTAATATACAGCACAAATTTTCTAGGTGACTATGACATGTTACAACTGTATTTTTTTTTTTTTTGAATTTACTTTCTGTGGGAATTTTATTAAAAGTCTAATAAATAAATAGTGTCAAAATTGACACTATTGACATTTTATAAACATAAAATTTTATTAAATTATATAAAAATCATAAAAATATTTAATGTAATATCCAAAAATGATAAAGGGTTAAATGACTAAATGATATGGCTCATGACCTTCATTTTTGGGAGCCTGTCTGATTTGAACTCCACAGTTAAGCGTGCTTGGCCTGGAGTAGTGATCAAGATGGGTGACCTTTTGGGAAGTTTCCCAGGGTGTGTGTGAGTGAGGACAAAGCACACTGGAAAGGACTATCATTAGTCAGATGACTCGTTCAGGCATGTGGGTGGACCCTGGGGTGGGCCCCACATTTCTGCGGGGCAACTGGTGGTACCTGGTGGGCCAGGACCCAACAGCCATGTTAAGGCGGGGTGGTTGTGCTGTCACTGGGACCCGGTTGTCAAGTTTGGTATCAGAGGAGAAACTCAGCCTTAAGTGCACGGTGCATTGCCTGGGTTGAGATATGGGGCCCACAGCGAGGGCATTGTGCTCTAAAGGGGGGTGATTGTAACATCCCCAAATGATAAAGGGTTAAATGACTAAATGATATGGCTCATGTCAATAAGGTGCATCTTCCTTTTCGGGTGCCTGTCTGATTAGAACTTCACAGTTAAGTGTGCTTGTCCTGGAGTAGTGATCAGGATGGGTGACCTTCTGGGAAGTTTCTCAGGGTGTGTGTGAGTGAGGACAAAGCACACTAGAAAGGACATGTGTTGGCCTGTGGGGACTTTCATTAGTCAGATGACTCATTCAGGCATGTGGGTGGACCCTAGGGTGGGCCCCAAATGTCTGCGGGGCAACTGGTGGTACCTGGTGGTCCAGGACTCGATGGCCATGTTAAGGCGGGGTGGTTGTGCTGTCACTAGGACCCAGTTGTCACATTTGGTATCTGAGGAGGAACCCAGCCTTAAGTGCGTGGTGCACTGTCTGGGTTGAGATATAGGGCCCACAACGAGGGTGTTGTGCTCTAAAGGGGGGGTGATTGTAACATCCCCAAATGATAAAGGGTTAAATGACAAAATGATATGGCTCATGTCAACATGGTGTGCCTTTCTTTTCGGGTGCCTGTCTGATTAGAACTCCACAGTTAAGTGTGCTTGTCCTGGAGTAGTGATTTGGATGAGTGACCTTCTGGGAAGTTTCACAGGGTGTGTGTGAGTGAGGACAAAACACACTGGAAAGGACATGTGTTGGCCTATGGGGACTGTCATTAGTCGGATAACCCATTCTGGCATGTGGGTGGACCCTGGGGTGGGCCCCACGTGTCTGCGGGGCAACTGGTGGTACCTGGTAGGCCAGGACTCGACGACCATGTTAAGGTGGGGTGGTTGTGCTGTCACCAGGACCCGGTTGTCACATTTAAAAATTAAAAAGTGATAATTATAAGTATGAAAATGGTATAAAGTATCCATTTATGGTAAATTAACACCACATAAGTAAATATTCATTACCATTAAATATCTTGAATGTTATTACCAAAATTAAAATTTAATAGATTAACTGAATGTCAATTAAAGAGAAATATTTTCAATTGACAAAACAATTTGTCCAAAATTTATTGGATGATGATATTGCAACCCCAACTCATCTATACTTCTAATTTGGGACACTATGGAAGTTTTTTGGAAGATTTTTAATTTTTTATAAATTAATATTTTTTAGAGTTTCCTAAAGTGTCTCACTCCACTATTATAAAAGGGCACATACTCCCTCTACTCTTCAGTCCATTTCAAGATTTTATTCTTGATCAAACCATATCCATTTATCTTCTAAACATCCCTAGTAACATTATAGAGGTTATGTTCTTCTCAAAATACCAACTCTATTTTCCTAAGTTGAAATTTGAAGGAGGCGCGTCGAGGAAGAGACAATCTCTTCTACTGATTCATTCAAATTTCAAGCTTATTCTACTTCCACTTCTTTAGTTGTTTTAATATAAAGTAATAACATAAAAATTAATTATATAATTATTTTTTATTATAGATATTAAACAACCATATTTCACCTTACGTCTATCCTAGAAAAATTGAAATCACCACACTTGAGTACATATGGCTTACCATCTCCATGCCATGGTGTAAGCTAATTTTTACCATCACCTTACATAGATGGGTATAACGTTATAAATAATGACTATATATGATTAATATAACATGATACTAATTCTAAGATTCTATAAATCATCCAATTTAATATCATTCAATAATGATGGGAACGTTATCATCGCTCATGTGCACGTACGAATTACCGTCTCAACGACGCGATGCGATTCGTTCTATATAATCTTCATTAAAACATGATTATATAAATTAATTGAATGAATAAATATGATATATATTATATTAATACTATATTTTAAATGATTTAATTATAACCTAAAAAAGTAATAAGAACTTATCTGAAAAAACATACATAAGAACATAAACCAGTTAATACCCGACTAATGAGAAATAAGGAAATGATACTAAAAAATAGATGAAAATATAATAAAAAATTTTATCATAAAAATGATTATGATTCTGTAATAAATCATTAAAATTAATTAAATCATTATACAGGAGGTTCAGATACATACCAAGCATATCAGACCTAATGTAAGGGATAACTTTTCCAATCTTGAATTATCTGAGATTGTTTATTCACAAGTATCTATTGGGTATATATATTTCATATTGGTCCATTTTTTTCTAAAACAATATCCTAACATTTTTACATTTCTTCTATGTATGTTTAAAATCATTTTTACCCATTTTTACTTTTACTGCATGGTTCGAAGGAATCTTTCATTTGTTTACCATTGGAGGTATTTTTTTAACTTTTATGGAAAAAGTATGAGGAGAATCATTTAAAATTATACCGCATGAATGGATTTTTACATCATCAAAATACCTTATTTCCATGAATCATCATCTACACGTTTACATGTGGATTTTCAACTAATTTTTTTTCTTTTAAAATTGCACGACATTTCGAATAAAGAATACATTTTTGAAGAACAAGGATATCATCCTTAGGAATAAAGCTCAAATATTTTATCAAAATTATATTCCATCTAAAATTAAATTTTTTATGTTTCTATCCATGTTTTTACTATGAATATCTTGTGTTTATGATGCAATTTTATTTAGAAAATCCATTTGTTTTATATCAATTATGATGGAATGAGGTTTAAGAATCCCATTAGATTTCCTTGATTATGCTATGGTGAAGGTTTCTATATTTTTATGGAACAGATATGAATAGATTAATTATGATATTGGTGGGACCTATATATCATTCCAATGTATTGGGTAATGATTTATATCTTGTGAGATAGACATGGCTAGAACGGCAAGTAAATCTGGTTCAATAATACTGTGATGGAACGGGGAGTGAACTCGGCTCAGTAATTGACTTTGTATACTATGATGGCCTTTCCAATGAGCCTTGACTAATATGAAATGATTTTCAATGCATACATGTGTATTCCACTAAATTTCATTTCTTTTTTCAGGACTATTGGGATTATATTTCACATCTATGATTTACCCCATGACATGAAATTATGATCTTTTATATGCAGGATAAGATTTTCAAATGTTATGTTCTTATGAAAATGATATGATTAATATTTCCTTTGTTTACCCTTACTGAGAATTTGAGCTCAACATTTTGTAAGTATCTTTTCCCCAGGTCAAGAAAAAGTGTATTAAGTAAGATATGCCAAAAAAGAGTATAGCTATGTGTAAATAAACGAAAGAAAATGTAGATGTTTTATGAACCAATTGTTTATGTTTCCCAGTTTCTAAAGACACGATACCTATATAGTTCTGTCATGGTTTTGTAATATTTTGTAATGAATTTACATCAATTCTGAAGCAATATCAATGTATGTAATGTATGTGTCATTATATGATACTTTCTTTCATCCTTAACATTGTCCATAGTTGGGAGGGCCACCAAACTCTGGTGTAGTTTTTTTATGAAAGTATTTACCACACCACTATTGGTATGGAACCATTCAAGGCCTTGTACAAGTGACCATGAAGGTAACCACTCTGCTAGAAAGACCCATGGTAGTTAGTTCTCATGGTTCTAAAGTTGTTACTAGCTACCACTAAAAAGTTTCATATCATCAATGAGTGGATGAGTACTGCACAGAGCCAGTAGAAGTTGTATGCTTATCATAGGTAGAGTGCTCTAGAGCTTGAGGTGGGAGACCATGTGATCCTTTGGGTCTCACATAGATTTAGAATTCAGTGATTTGGATATGGTGATAAGTTATATCTAAGAAACAACCGTCCTCTCACATTCTAATTAGAGATGGAGAGTTAGTGTACTACATAGATCTACCCTCGTAGTTGTACCGGGTGCATGATTTCTTCAATGTGTCGTAGCTAAAGAGGTATGTGTATAATCCATCGCATGCCATCAACAGGGGTGAGATGGACATTGAAGATGGAGATAATATTGCAGAGAACCTATTGGAGATCAATGATGAAAAATAGTAAATCGTTCCTGGGCAGTTGATTCCTCTTTTGTGCATTCGGTGACAGCACAAAATTCCCTATGAGAGAACTATGGAGTGGGAGGCTCAAATTCAGGCTTAGTACCCTCATATTTTTTTTAATATTATCCTTTTTTGACTTTGGAGGAAATAAATACCTAAGGTAGGGATAATTTAATAACTCATATTTTATTTGGTTTTATTTTTATAATTTAATTGGGATACTTATAAGACCAGGTGTTGAGACGGAATGAGATTCTGAGGCCCGGTGTGCCCAGAATGATACGGTAAAAACAATTGTGTTTTTAATAATGCATGCAAGTTGTATTTATTTGAAACTAGAATAAATTTTGAATAGGGGTCATGATTAGAGATTTGAAGGCACAATTTATCTCATAGTAGTTTTTCTACCCTAGGTGTGACTTTACTTTACTTGGTGCAAGTCTTCAGTTATAAAAGGTGAAAATGGTGTAACTATAAATAAAATTATTAAATAAAAATATTTTTTTAAATACTAATAACACATAAATGGTAACTCAGATTGGAAATCTGATATCACTGTTGAGTTTATAAGGGGGTTTTTTATTTATGTGAGGCCTAACATTGGCAAGTGTGGGTTGACTTCAAATTTTATTAATAGGACATAATCATCATTAAAATATTTTGCAAAAAATATTTTATTTGAAAATGTGTAATTTTATTTTGATTTAATAGATTTTAATGAAATATAGGGTTACCACTGTAACCCTGGAGTTTCACTAAGGTTGAGAGAAGAAGGCTATCACAACAATTTGGTGGATCAAGATCGAAAATCTAAGTGGAATAAAGTGGATCAATGGACACTAGAAGATCAAAGATTGACAATGAAAAATAACCTAATTTTTCATAAATGAATAATCCAACCTTAGGGTAGGATGATTATATATTTTAGATTTCTTATCCCTTATTAGTTTCATATAAAAAAGTGGATAATAACATGAATTTATTGATACATGTTACAATCATTATTTTGGGATTGATTTTATTAGGGGGGTCAAAGGGATGATAAATCATTGTGAATATCTGTTGATTGTTCTTCATTCAACCTTCTACCATGAAAAGATATATGCTGAAATGAACAAGCTTGTTATCCATCATTTGTGGTACTCATATTCTTTGTCTCTTTCCCCCAGTATCAAGTGTTTCTCATTTATCATTCCCCATTACATTGGAATTATTATTAAAAGAACATTGCACCTTCGATCTGTGGTGCAATGGTGCGAGACAGCGGATTTGATCCCACAGTGGATCAAGGTGGTTGTAGTAGAAGGGGGTTACTCCAGCCAGATAAAGTAGTGTGTGACATGGAAAGGATGCCAGTGGGGTGGTCGGGGGTAGAGGCAGCATCAACCTGGTAGGGGAAGTCAGGCCAGGCAGGGCATGATAGGAATTTTCTTCCATTGGAGTGTCCGAGAATAGTGTTGAGACATGGTCCTGTAGAGACCACTTAATAGGATTCATGCAGTGGTGGAGGTCATGGGTGGGAACCAAGGACCACGGTGGAATCATCAGGATAAGTCTTGGATCCATGTCTGACTAAACTCTTAGTGGAGGTGGGGTAGTGGGACCAGGCGGATGAGGCAGTCTGGCCAAGTAAAACAGGGGAGTCATCTGTCCATGAGGTCTGGTGACCATGTGGATAAGAGGGACACAACCACGGTGGGAAGTTTCTAGAAGAGAATAATATTCTTGCATAATTTGGGTTGGATTAGAGAATCAAGCCACGTTCTAGAGGGCTAAAAGTCCGGGTCAGGACAATCAGCCTAAACCAATCGGGTTGGTTCGGGTCGGACGGACCGGGTGTGGTTGAACCCAGACCAGACCTAACCCTTTTTAATAAATTGAAAATATCTTCCCAGAATGTTTCTGTTAGATGATTCATTATAATTTTTTTATCCTTTCAATGAGATGGTTCTTTTTTTACACTCTTTTTTAGTTTTTGTGTAATTTGGAATATGCCAAATGGATTAATTTGTAGGTGTTGCAAAAAAAAGAGTGTTACAAGTGGAATCCTGTGGTTGGTTGTGACTATGTGATCTTTGTGACTATGTGATATTTTTACTATAAAATCTTTATGAATATGTGACTTGGGGGATGCATAAACCCTAAATTCTTAGTTTTCTATCAATGTTCCACGTGCCATCGAACCTTCATGCACATCGATGCCCTGTGCACCACCAACACTTTGTGCCCCCATCGATGCTCCAGGCGCCATCAACATCTTATGCTACATCGATGCTTCATGCGCAATTGACACTCCAAGAACTATCAGAACATCTAGTGTCGTAGAAACTAAGAGACATGTGGAATACAACTGGAAATCCTTATCTTTAGTCTTTAGACTTATACCTGTGTGATCATACTATACTAACCATACTGGCATTATTGATTGTACTTCATGTGATTCCTTTGAGTTATAATTCGTGTGTTTACTTGGTGGTAATATTCATTTATTTCATATTGATATTTCCCTTTATTATTTTTTGGTCCCTAATGAGTATTTTTTTAGTCACCCCTACATGCGATTTCCCCACACATGTCATGTCTTGTGAAGATGGTTGTTTATTTGATACGGTCATAAGTGGACCAAGATTGGGTGGTTAATAGATTGATCATATGGACGTTTGGTGCTCCTACAGCTTCAAAAAAATTCATAAAACTACCCTTATGGTGGGGTTTTATATGGTTGAGATTCAATAACTTTTTCATTCACATAACATACTCTTTCTTTTGATGGGATAGTATTTTTCCCTTGTTTTCTTTAGAATAGTCCTACTGTCATACTCTATGGTTGGTATGTTAGTGAATGAATGGATTGTAAACATATTGTTTTAAAATTTTAGTAATTTTGGGTTCTAGATGTGTGCATGGTTATAGATACTTTTTCGAGCACCATCCATTTTTGGGAGATGCCTACTCGATGCTAGTTTCCAAACCTTGGACTATTGGAGGTGTGTTTTGGGATTTCAAGGCATGGGCCCCAAGAGACAAATTGTGACACACAGAACATCTGAAGGATTTATTTAATGAAAATATAAATTATATATGACATAAAATTATTATATAATGATAATTTAATAGTTACCTTCCTTATATTCATTACGTTATACAAAATGGAAAAAAAATTCATGCACAATTACAACATACCGTTTCCACGAACAATGTATTTTATTTTCAATCTATATATTTTATGGATTACCATGAAGACATATTTAATGAATCTATATGATATTTATATCATGGTTATCATTATTTGTATTTTTATATCCTGAAAAAATTTATGGTACCAAATTAAATAATTAAAGACATACGTGACAAACATAGCAGTTATTCCCCAAAACATGGTGTTAACATGTAATTGTTAATAAATGGGTTATAAATGTTCATAATTTAATTTTAGATGATTCTATATACTTATATATGGTTATGAAATATATATATATATATATTATAAATTAATATTATTGATTAATGGGTTTTTGACATGTAAAATAGAATTTGAGACTTATGGTATAGGATTTCTAGTTTCAATTTTTTTAGAAAGATATGAAAATTCCCCACAAATTTATCTTATGTGTAATATATACTCACCTTTTGAAATGTTATAGATTTTTTATACTCTTTCACATAATACTGAATGACTTTTTTGTTGTTATTATATATTGGTTCTCACATTTCTATTGATTAGTAAATAAGTGTTAGATTTTAATCTAAAATTTTATTCCCTGAGATGTACATTCTGTTATTTATCTATATTCCTTCAAAATTTTTATATACAGACACTTTAAAATGTAATATAATTAATTTATTTATCGTACTAATATTTTATTTTCCATTTTATTTTATTCATCTGTGGGGATTATGATCCAATGTTACCAATGTGGTAATGATTTTTTGTTAGAATATCATATTTTATGAGGGTTGTATATGTTCTGCATGAATTAAACAAATTTTCTTCATGAATAATATTTTTTAAAAGATTCCTTTTTTTTGGAATAATTTTAATGAAGAATAATTTTAATTTTTTTTTATGTTTTCAAAAGTTTTATCCAATTTATAAAGAATATTTTACATATACAATGATATAAATGAGAATTCAGAATCATTTTTCATCTAAGATGCCTCCCATTATTGTTAATTATTACATAATGTGTATATGAACCAATGATTCTATTCATATTTCTTCTTTGAATGTTTTATTCTTCCAAGATGTTTATGAAACCCATTTCTCTTCCACTTGTTATTTCATGATTGAATTATTACAAAACCCCCTTTTTTAAGGGTTATAGTATGATGGAATAATGAAATTATTGTAAAA
The DNA here is from genome assembly GCA_963277665.1 of Viscum album. Lineage (NCBI taxonomy): Eukaryota > Viridiplantae > Streptophyta > Magnoliopsida > Santalales > Viscaceae > Viscum > Viscum album. The sequence goes on along the minus strand of OY728131.1, from coordinate 1,217,065,346 downwards.
AAAATTCACTTTTCCATTGATCAAGATTTTATGAAATGTTTTTCAAAGCCATTTCATTAAACGAGTTATGATATGTTGATCATTTTATGATCTTGAGGCACATAAATTTATAACTTATGGGAGGGTTGGGACCCATATATCCCCCTATTTCATTAGTTAGTCATTAACGTTAGATGAGGTCAAAGGGTATATATTTGTTCATTAAATACCCAAAAATTGTACAAGGGAGGTCATCCCATTAATGAAGAATCACATGGGTAATTTTTCCAATACTAACATGATAATAATGTTTTGGTTGGTAGTATTTAAATAAGATTTTATATGGGTATGTGTAGGTGAAAAATCTATGTCTCACTTTAAATTTATGCTCTCATGGTTCATGTTCATTGAATACCTTATGAGTCATGTCTTATGAACTACCAATATTTAATACATGGAATAATATTATGATATTTAACTTTCATGGTTTGATTTTAAATTGATATTATTATGTTTTCATACATTTATTTTTATGTTATACTTACCTATATCCCTTTTAACCTTTACTTAGAATATGTGAAAACCCATTATTATGTTTCCTTTACCTTTATTATGAATAAATGTATTACATTTTGTTGGTCTAAGAAGTGTGGGAGTTATGATGAACATAGTTGGATAGGATGTTGTTTTCTTATAGACTCCATGTCTGGGATTACAAGTTTCCAATGAATCTAAACTAGTAAGGTCCACCAATGTTTTATAATGTAATTAATATTCATACAAAATAATATAATATATGTGTATTATAGGACTATCTAATTATAATAATAGTCTCAACATGTTCTATCTGGGAACCCTAAACCCATATAAATATTATAGACTCACTTAGAGCTATCTAGGTGTGCCTATCATATAAACTATAGTAAGCTCACCAAGACTTATCTGGGAGCACCCATGATCATCAATAATGTCCATTTTTTATTCATGAATAATATACATAGATAATTAACTTCATTATAAACACATAAAATCAACCATTATTTTTTTGAAACATGATTAAGAAGTTGAAAATAAACATATTACAAGATAATATTTTTGAAACATAGTTAACAAATGAAACATAAATTAGTTCCATAAATACCTCTTCAATCATGATTATTATGTGGAAAGTAAATGAGATTTATGAAAACCCAATTTGAAACAATCATAATGAATCTACTAAAAGAATGATAATTTTTTCATTGAAGTGTATCACCAGGATAGAATATGTAGAATTAAGGTTTTTGACTTCTATGAATGGAAATACCATTTAAAAATACCTAAAAACACACTGATTCATAATAAATGTTTCATTTTGATAAATAAAAAAGGAACTCGTCTTATATGGTGAATTATTTTGAGAGATCACATGGAATAATTTTTATGGAAAATATTATTTCCCTTTTCAAAAAAATTATTTATCATATAAAAAATTATAAAAACATAATGAAAATATTTTATTTCGAAATAAACATATAAAAATAACTATTAATAGTTAAAACATTCAATTGTCATATTGATGGATAGTTATTTTTATCACAACTAAGTTAAAAACAAAGATTCATTTCACATTATTGTATGAAAATTAAAAAAATGTATTGTTCAAAAGTAGATGTTTTTTCATAAAATAATTGAATATTACTTCCTTTAATGTTACTATAAATTAAAAAATTACTGAAAAATTGATGTGTCTCATGAACAAGAATTATATCCTTGTCTGTATACTACATGTGAATGTGTCTCTGGTACATAATTACATATGGATAATAATTACAAAAATGTATCATTGAGAGAGACTTTATTGTCACCTAGTTTATGGAAAGGTTCCTTGATATTCACCGAGTTTGACATTTTTATATGATAATATTTGGTAATTCTCAAGCTATTCACAATCTATAATGAAGGATTTAATTAGATGATGACTATGAATGTATTAGGATAGTCTTATTGTGCAATAGATTAAAGAACCAATCATGATATAGACATCCTATGTGTGATTTTTCATTATTATGTGGTTACCTATCGTGGTTATTTTTTCATACACTATGATTTCTTGCTTTTTTCAATGGATGTGACATAACAGAACCATGATAATGTTGAGTGTGATGAACAATGGAATTATTATTTTTATGATCATCTAAATATTATAAAAGCTGGATTGAAAAATATCATTAATATGATCACACAACATTGTCCATATATGAATCATGCTGGTCTTCAAAATGAAAAAGAATAATGGAATATCATTATTTGAAATCCTTCATGAAGAAATATTCGACATCTTTAAATGGTTCTTTTGATCCACTAGTTTTTTAATAATGGATCAGAAGAAATGAAAATATATTGTTGTTTATTAATTGATTGTAACATGAAAAATTCATTTTGGATGTCTACCATTTGTAATTTAATGTGGATAAATGGTTTAATCTTATCAATAATATGATATAATTTCATGAAATTAACACCATGAAATAGGATGAATTCATGAACATATAATTTAATATTCACAGTAGTCATATTATTCATTTGAATATGTATAAATTTTTCCTGATCTAATGAAAAAGGATGATGAATATATCAGTTACAGTTAGAAAAAAATTATAAGACTTATGAGGAAAACTTCTATTATTTTCATAAAATAAAATTTTATGGCTAACAAGTTCTTCCATGGATTAAAACAACATCTCTAAAGAGAATTATAAATAAGGGAATTTAGTATCTATGAATATATTTTTTGATGTTCTATGAACTTGGAACTGGAGGCTGGAGTTACAAATCAATATCATGGTTTTGATAATAAGACAAAAAATGTATTTCAAATGAAAATATAAGAACCATGGAGAGAGTAATATGATATTTCCATTATGTTGAATGTGTGGTATGAATAATGGTGTAAATTTTCATAAAGGAAATAGTAAATTTTTTATGTTATTAAGGGGATTCATAATTTATATTCTATACTAGACTATGATTATTTATAAAAGTGTCGGTAGGTAAAAACATTTTATAGATGACACATCCATTATATTGGACATAATTCCAATAACGCCCTAGACCCATATTTTTGGATTAAATGCATAAAATGTCATGTTTTTTATATAATGTAACTGAAATAGTAAAAATTAATTTATAAGATAGGACACCATTAATAGTATAGGTCTTGGAGAATTAAACAAAATATTACAATTTATCAAAGTTGAAAATAATAAGAATATCCACTTCTCTAGGTGGGTTCTAACTCCAAAATGGAAGAAATCCATTCTAAAAAATCTATGATACAAGTGAAATCATTTAAATTGTGGGATGAGGAAGATATTTACCAGTAAGGCATTCTAAAAATATAATTGAAAAATAACTTGTAAACTTATTTATAAAATATTATTTCCACATTGAAAATGGTTAAAAAATAGTCAAATGATTTTTGAAAAACATTAATCATATTAGTGAAAAAAAACACATGAGGGCACTTGAGACATGGAAGGCTATCTAGGCTTACCCAAATTTCTGAGGGATGGCTGCACACCCCACTCCCTATCATTTTTACCTTTTACATGTGAAGTTTTTTATAAAATCATTTTTATCATTCCTTATATATATATATATATACATTTATCACAGGGGTTTTCTTTTTAAAACATAAAAATGTATTGAAACACCGAAACTTTAAAAAAAAAATATACATATGTATATATAAATTCGAAATTGCATTGAAAATCTCAACTGTTTTTTGGTATCACCAAAACTAATGTCATTGGGATTTGTATGGGTTGTTAAAATAATAATTAAAATCCATTTTTCATACATTGTTTCATGAACTCATGAAAAAAATATTATATAAATGAAAACTTTTATCATTTTGATAGTCAATGAAGGTGATGACGGACACCGGTGAATCTCGCCGGCAACTCGGTTGTTGCGGAATCTCAGTCATCTCAGGTGTGTTTCGAGGCTGGTCATGGTTCGAGGTGTTTTAGGGTTCGAGGGATCTCGAGATTTGAGGCTGACGTGTGGGTTTGTGTCCCAAGGTGTGGGGTTTGGATTTTTCAAATTTTTAATTCTCCTATTGTGGTGATTTGTATTATGGTTTGTGGTTTCTCTGTTAGGTTACTGATTTCCCATAAACCGGATTTTTAGAAAATGAAAAAAATAGATTGTGGTATAGCCAATTTTGGTTAAAATATTAGACATATTTACTTATTTTATTGTTATTTATAAAACAATGCATGGATTCTAAAATCCTCCTAATAAATTTATAGATTTAATAAATTTAAATACATATAAAATTTTATCTTCTTAAAATGATCATAACAAATAAAAAATTGCACACGTAAAATTATAAAAGGAGCATTACAAATAAAACATTTTAATGTCTGAGGAAATCATTATACATAATAATATTAAATGTTTACCATAAAATATAAATTGAAATCATTATATAATTATGAATTCATGGTATGTTTATGTTGTGAATAATGAATGGTCAGGACTCTATGCAAATGCGACATCCTTAATTTCAATATGACATGATGACATGCATAATTTTCTATGCTCCCTCTTTCAGAATCATGATAATGAAATTATAAACATGAAATTAAGAATTTCATCCTTATATATATATATATATACCTATATATATAAACTATGAATTTAAATTCTAAATAATAAAGTCGATGTTTTGTATAATATACACACACACAGAGAGAGACACACACACATATACAGATTTATATATATATATATATATATATATTACATGGAATTTAACAAACTCATAATCATAGAATAAATTAATGTTTAAACAGAACATCAATAAATAAAAATACCCCTCAAAATTTAATTTTTAAAGGAGGTAAAATATTTCAAAACCAATCATCCCTTAAATAATTTTTAAATACTTTGATAGAAATATAAAAACTCCCTTCAACAAGAATAAATTTATATTTAAATTTTTCTTTAACGTAAATATTTAATAACTTAAAAAAATAATTAGAACATATAATCATATGTAATTAAATAAATAATAAACCCATTCATATAAAAATAAAATATATAATTAAACAAAAAACTGATCCTTTATTGCAAAATCATGAATTAGAACACTGTTTAGGAATATATATATATATATATATATGTATTCCTTTGAGGAGATAAATTCTCAAATAAATAAACTTTTGATAGAATTAATATAAATACATACATATAATCAAGAAAAAAATTAAAAATTTTGATTGCTTACATGAAATACTTAAAATCAAAATAAGCTCTATTGTTGAGGCTTTAAACTCTCACTAGACTAGAAAATGGTTTTTCCCACTCAAAAAGCATATTGATATAAGGATATTTATACCCATATCACTCATTTTTTTTAAATAAAAAATATAATGCATAAAAAATAATATACATACAAAATTAGACTCTAAATGAATTGAAAACAGAGATAGAATCAAGCTTGCAGAGCAAGATAAGAAATATTTAATTTAATATTACAACCACACTGACATATAAAGAAAAACTAGTATGCAAAAATGACATGAACAATTAAAATTGATAAGATAATGTTTCAATTAAATGACAAAAACAAGTTGTTGAAATCAACTCATAGTAAAAAAATGACATTGGATTATAGTCACAGAGGAATAAGTAATGAAATAGATGAAAATATACTATTTTTGTTGACATTTATCCATAAAAATTCATCACCTATAATGAAAAAAACCTAATGATGACCTTAGGACTAATAAGGTCTAACCTTGCTCAAAACCCATAGATCTAGATACTGAGCATCATGATCAATAACTAAATAGGAAATAAACCCTTCAACAATGCTCGTACCATGCTCGATGGTGGTAGAGATCCTTATTGTGGTTGAAACCATTTTCGACAGCCAAACTCCAAGTTAGAAGAATCCATCTCGGTTGTTGATCTTCAAAAGCATTGGCTCAACTACTCTCCCTAGTTTAACTCTCCCAGGTCTCATCTCAAAGGCCACACGTGAATCCCGAAATGAGACCCATAGGCCATGACTCACATACCGCTAATCATCATTTTCGATTTTTTTATTATCTCCATTCATCATATATTATAATTATTTATTTAATTTCATTAATAAAAATTTATTTATATTATCATATTTTTATAAAACAAAACATTTTATTTTTATAAAAGTAAATAAATAAAAATTAATTCATAAATAATATTTCATATATATATATATCATATTTTAATAGTAAAAAATATATAAAAACAATAATTATAATCATTTATTAATATAATTATTCATTGAAAATTTTCTATTGAATAAAAATTTGATAAAAATAAATTATATTTTACAAAAATAATTAAATATATTTATTTATTTTAGAATAATCTTTTAAAAATATAAAATCAATATTTGTTTTTAGAAAAACTAATTTCAAATAAAATTTAAAATTATTAATTTATCATAAAATTTTATTTGATGAAATGTAAATTTTTATAATAATTCAGGGTATTATAAATTTAAATATTTTTTTGTTCAATTTTTTTATTAATAATAATATCTAGTTTCGATTATTATTATCAATGAAAATAATTTCAAAATATTATTACACTATATTAATTATAAATTAACCCATTTAATATAATATTTATATATAAAAAATGATTGGAATTTATGGGATGTCACATTCTCCACCCCTTAAAATAATTTCACCCTCGCAATTCATTCATCAGGATCTTAGAAAATTTTGAATTTTTATCATGATATTTAAGAAGAACTAGTAATGCTAAACTCTTATACATACCAATTATATGACAATTTCTAATATCTAGAGTTTTCTAGACCATTCCTCTTATACAAAATAGAAAACCTTGAACCCATGCTTCAAGATTTAGTTCTTAAAATGCTATGATTTTTTAATATAATGAAACTAAAACAATACGCAACAAATTATTCAATTGAGGACCTTTTACAGTCTAGGTTTTAGATAATTAGAAAACATATTATAATTTTTCACATTATAAAAAAGAATAAATAGAACTACTTCTCTATGCATGCGATAACTCCAAAAGTGAAGACGTACCTTCTAAAACATCAATGAAACCTGTTAAATAATTTTATATGTGGGATCAAAATGAAATTACCCAATAAAGAGTTTTAAAAATAGAATTTAAATATAACTTGTAAAATAATTTAGAAAATATTTTAATACCTTGAAATTTATTATAATTTGAAAATGGTTTAAAATTATTCTAAGGATTTTTATTGAACATTACAAAAGCTCTTGAAAACAAAAAAAGGCCACTTGAAACATGAAAGGATGTTTTGTCCATCCCACTTTCTTGAGGGATATGTTCACTCCCCACTCTATATCATTTTTACCATGTCCAAGTGAAAAAAAAATTAAAACCATTTTGAGTGTTCCTTATACATATAAATTTATCACTGGGATTTTGTCTTAAAACATAACCATGTATTAAAACACACAAACATTATGTAAATAAGTATATATATATATATATGAACTCTACTTGAAAATATATAGTGAGTTTTGATATCACCAAAGAATATGTCATAAGGCTTTTCATGGACTATTAAAATAATAATTAACATCTATTTTTTTGTAAATTCATTAATGAAATTGTGAAATACATATTATATCAAATGATAACTTTTATCATTTCAAAACAATATTTTGAGTAATATACTAGAAAATTTTACTTATTATATTCTATAAAAAAATTAATGTCATGATTTTATAAATCATTGTCATATATTAATGGAATTAATACATTTCTATTCTAATAAAATTTTATCATCATCAAATAATCAAATATAATAAATAATTATGTTTGGAACAAAAAAATTATTAAAGGAATATTTTAAATAAAAAAATTTAATGTGTGAGTAAATCTATGTACTTAATAATTTTGTAAATAAATATTAAAATTTAATTTGAAATTATTAATTTATTATGAATACAAGTAATATCGATATTATGCATAACACATGACCATTAATATATAAAAACGGTATGTCCTTAATTTCAGTATTATATGATGAAATGTTTAATTATCTATGAGCACTAATTTTTAATCATGAAAATAAAATTATAAACATGAAAAAAAACATTTCCTCAGTATACACACACACCCCCATGTATATATATATAAACTATAATTTTAAATTCTAAATAAAATAACATGATGTTTTATATAATAATGACAGACACACACACATATATGTATGACATGGAATTCATAAAACTTATAATCATATAATAAATTCATGTTTAAAACACACATTAATAAATAAAAATATCCCTTAAAATTAATTTTTTGAAGGAGGAAAAATATTTGACAATCAACATTCTCTTATATAATTTTGAACTACTTCTATAAAAATGAACCTACTTGCTTACACATGAATAAATTCATATTTAAAATTTTTTATTATACAAAAATATTAAATACATTAAAAAAATATTTATAACATGAAATAAAATATAATAAAATAAATAATAAACCCTTTCATATAATCATAAATTATGTACATAAATAAATAAATTTATCATCTTCATTAAAATCATGAATTAGAACATAGTTTTGAAATATATATATATATATAAATTCTTTTGTGTGGTAGAATTCTCTTTTAAATACACTATTTATATAAAAATATAATTGCTTAGATATAATCATAAAATAAAATAAATTATTTCATTCCTTACTTGAATAGTGTAATGTCGGAAGACCTGCTCTTATTGAGGCTTCACACTCTCACTGGACTAGAAACTTGTATTCCCTTCTCAAAAGCATGTTTATATAAGACTTCTTATATCCCCATCACTCTATGTTTAAAAAATGATAAAAAAATAAATAGATAAAACCCAATATAAATAAAATAATATATTCTTAACGATTTGAAAAAAATGATAGACTCAAGCTTGTGGAGAATGCTGAGACAAATTTAATTTAATATTAAAACCATACTAACATCAGACGAAGAAATATTATACCATAATTATAGGAATAATTAATAATGATTTTACAATAATGTAGAAAAAGGATGAAAACAAGTTGAAAAAATCAAATCATAGAAGGGAGATATAGGATATCAATCATGGAGGAATAAGTCCACAAACAGATGATAATATTATTTTTGAATTGAAATTATTCAAGAAAAATTAGACACTAATGAAGAAAACAAAAACCAAATTCAGATATGATGGATACTACCAAATAAACTTTCTTAGATCCCTTATATTTGGATTTCAACCCTCACGATCGAACCCTAAACTAAAAAAGAACCCTCAACGAGGTTCCATCCATGATCGAAGGAAATCAAGATCCTTAGTCTGGTTCTAAATTTCATAGGTTGTAGAACTCCATGCAAGATGAAGCCATCCTAGTGGTCAATCATTGATCGTTGGGATCAACACCTCACCCTGGATATGCTAACACTAGTCTCATCCAAAATGCCTCTCTTGAATCCCTAAATGAGACTCGTAGGCCGCAACAGCTCACAAAACCCTGACATGATTTTCCAATTTCTTATTATATCGAGTCATCATATATTATAATTTTTTCATTAATTTATATAATTAATCTTCATTTAAATTATCATAGTTTTTTAAAACAAAACATTGTAGTCTTAAAAAAGTAATTCAATCAAAATTTGTTCAAAAATAATATTATATATATATATATCATATTTTCAAAATAAAAAATTTATAAAAAAACTAATTATAATCCTTTATTATTATAATTATACATAAAAAATATTCTATAGAATACCAATTTGATAAAAACAAATTCTATTTTTCCAAAATAAATTGTCATGAACCGTCCCCCGGGGCCCATGTCGTGACTACCCCAAGCCCGCCTTCTATAGGCTAGGGGCTGGCGACTAGCACCAAAGGGGTATTCCCTAAACTAGGAAGGTACTCCCTTTATAACCTTTAAGCACACGTAACCAATCACACCACAAGATAGGAACACAAGTAAACTAAACTGTAAACATAGTGTGGGCAATAAGTAAAAGGGGCCAGAATACAAGACCAAATGGAATGTACATGTATAACTATGATACAATACAACTGAAGAAAAAGTAAAAGTCAGTAGTTGTGTCGTCCTCTGATGTTCCTACCTGAAGGGGTAGGTATAGATCGTCTCCTCAGCAATCCACGTCCACCCGTCTCCTCTACATACCAATACGCCGTATGGTCCACCTCCAGGTATCGTCCAGTCCTGGTACTCTCAGCCTCAGTCAGCGCTGTATGTTGTCTGCATCCTACACAACAAGGTGTGTCCATATCCCATAGGGGGTGAATATAACAATACTCAGTAGGGACCTCGAGACCCTCTAGGTCTCACAAAATACCACAAGGATAAAATACAGAGTATGAAATCAACAGATAACATTAATTAGGTATATACCCATACATATACCTTTTTTATCAAGTAATCCATCTCAATCATGAGGAAAACACAGAGATACTAACTCAGCTCACACCAGGATTTAATCTAGTGGCAGTATTAAGTAATATTCACGGTCACATCGTCAAACACCTCGATTACTGGAAAACTCGTCTACCGAGTACAGTGGGCTTGTCGCATCACACAAAGGTTCTTCCCACTATCTGTGGACTGGTGAGGTTCTCCTCCTATCATGTATTGTGGGTCTGTTGCGTCACACAAAGGCACTCCCCACTGTGGGTCTGCCGCGTCATACAAAGGCGCTCCCCCTCATGGCCTGCTGAGGTACTTCTCTTGTCGAGTACTGTGGGTCTTCCACGTCACTAAGGCTCTCCCCACCATGGGTCTGCCGCATCACTACGGAGCTCCCCACTAGTCTTGTCGAGTCACTCTAAGTCTAAACAGCAAGTAGTCGTCAAGTCTCATCCAAACACTAGGTCTTCACACTATGCTCACTCATCTCTGAAAGGATCTACTCCACAAGCTACTGGTTGATACTCCAACTGCCACAAAGTCCCATGAATAAGTCTCTCAAATGTTCATCATGTCATAGGGGTATCAACACAATAGACGACATGTCAATCGGACACCCAGTCTGTGAGTTATTAGCCTTTTAGTCCCAGGGCCCAGTTGAATTTGTGCTTGATCCAACCTGACCATTCCCCATCTTAATCCAAATCATAGTGAGGTATCACTCAAATGGAAAAACTCTCTCTATGATTTTCATCGCCGCTGATGGTTCGTCAAACGGACGTCCAGTGCCAATGTTATTTCCAAATGAAATAAAAGGGTCGTAGCGGGCTCGGGTCCGGTCAGACCCGGTCGGACCGAACCGGCCCGACCTGCGAGGTTCATGAGTGTGGTTCGGTTGAGGGGTATTGTGAGGGAAAAGACCAGTCCTGGGTACCGTGAGGGCACAAACTAGCCACAAGGTCACAAACCGGCTGTGAGAGCACGGACCGGCTGTGAGGGCACAGACTGGTCATGAGTGCGCAGATGGGCCGTTGTTTGGCGGTCCGGTTGTGGGTCAGTGGATCGGCCGCAGGGTGGTAGGATGGTGGTCCAGTGGTGGTGGCTTGGTGGGCGGTAGCGGTGGCTTGGTAGAAGGAAGCGGCGGCTCGGTGAATGGTGGCGGTGGCGGCTCGGTGGATAGTTGTGGTGGCTCGGCAGACGGTGGAGCCACGAGTGACAGAGCTGTGGGGCACAGAGGTCATGATGCGGCGGTGGCCACGGGGCAGTGTCATTGCACCATCACCTTCGGCGCGTTCAACACCACAAATTATCACAAGATTTGCGGAGGGGTCGGGCCATGCTTGTTTGGCATGTACCCTCCATGTTAGGGTGGTAGAAAAAGGATCAACATAAACAAGAATGAAGAATTTCAAACTTTACAACCTCCCATAATGATTGTTCCCAACCCGTAAAATAAAACATTCATGTTCTTTGTTTTAAAAAGGGAAGAACATGAGAATATAATCACACACAAATTAAACCCCTACCTCAGCTTTTTGGTTGATGTTGGCACAAGAAGTATGTTCAGACGTCGATTCTTCATAGATGAAGATGTCCCACATTGGATGAAGTCTCGAGGAAGAAGGTTGAATTCGAGGTAGACATTATTCGTTGGTGGAGCATTCTTCATTGGGAGGTGAAGTTCTTTGTTGGAGAACTATATTTCTCCCTAGGCTCTCTCCTCTCCCAATTCTACCCAACAAAAAGAAAGAGGTTCCAATATAATTAACTTAAGAAGAAATTATGTCAGCACACCCAAGTTGTCTTAATTAATGTACCACGTTGGCACAATTAATTACCTCAATTAATTGGCCCAATTTAATGGCTCAGTTTAATGGTAGGGGTGGAATATTGGGGAGTTGGGATGTTTCTCCCCATTTATTGAGGGAGTTGAGCGGTTTAGGACTCGGGTGGTTCCCACCACCATAACCTCTCATGGTAGGTTAGTCTCAGGTCATCCCCACCACCATAACCTCTCATGGGAGGTTAAGTTCAACTGGTCCTCACTTCTCAACTTCCACATGGATTGGTTACAACAAATAAAATTAAAAGTGTGTTAATTTTATTTTATTACTTCCACGAAAAAACCAAAAAAGTATCTTTCACCCTCGACCCACTATCATCGAGGTGAAAGTCTCCTTAAGATAATATTGGCATTGCGACTTCAACAGTTCCTTCAGATTTCAATTCCAAGCACCGGTTTAAAAGTTAGAAAAACCCTCTCGCATGTTTACTGAACGTACCCAAAAAAAGTGCCAAAATTCATTCCGGGCACTCCGGGTCTTGGAATCACGCGTCATCAATTTTTTTGGACTCATAAAATTCTCATTTAATTAAAAAAAATTACAAAAATTTTAGGGTCTTTACATTCTCCCCACCTCAGACTTTACGTTCTTGTAAGCCACAACTCAAAATTAAGGGAACATGTGGGGGTACTGAGCACGCATCTGAGCCTCCCGCTCCCATGTGTTTTCCCGGAGGTTCCCTTGATGCCAGCGAATGCCCACCAGATGCATAGACGATCCACGTAGGACATGTTCCTATCAAACCTCAATCTCTACTATAAACCTCCATAAAATTCACCCCATCATCGACATCTAACTCTCCATGGTCGATGGGGTGGGAAGGGTCATTCACATATCTCCTCAGCTGGATACGTGGAAGATGTCATGCACCCGGTGCAACTGAGGTGGAAGAGCTAAGTGGTATGCCACCTCCCCAACCCTGCTGAGGACCTGAATAGGTCTGATCAATCTCGAAGATTACTTACCTCCTCGTCCAAATCTCTGCAATCCCCATCGAGGTGAGACCCATAAAAAGATGTGGTAGCCATCCTTGAACTCCAGAGGTCTCTGTCTACTGTCATCATATGAATTCTGCCTACTCTGTGAAGTCTTCATCTATTCCTAGATGATCTGCACCTTCTCTATGGTAGCCCATACAGTATCTGGTCCTACTAGTGCTGAATCCCCATGGTCAATCCAACACAAAGGTGATCTGCAAGGTCACACATACAATGCCTCAAAAGGTGCCATACCAATGGTGGAATGATAGTTATTGCCGTATGAAAACTCTACCAAAGGTAAGTGATCATGCCAACTACGATCTAAGTCGAGGACACAAGCAAGAAACATTTCCTCGAGGGTCCAAATGGCCTAATCAGTCTGGCCATCCATCTGAGGATAGAAGGCGGTGCTCAAACGAAGTTGTACCCCGAAAGCCTCATGCAACCCCTTCCCTATCCAGGAAGTAAAACATGCATCATGATCAGATACAATCATCAAGATTACTCCATTTAGTCGTACAATCTCCTACACATAGAGGCATCCCAATCTCTCTACTAAACCCTGCTCTCTGATCGGTAGGAAGTGAGCCGACTTGGTGAGTCGATCGATGATCACCCAAATCGTGTAATGTCCCATGGATTTACATTGAAGTCCTATCACAAAGTCCATGGATATAACATCCCACTTCCACTCTAAGACCTATAAAGGATGAACCAAGCCTACTGGTACCTAATGCTCTGCCTTCACTTGCTGACATGTGTGGAATCGAGAGACTAACTCTGCTACTGCTTTCTTCATTTCCTGCCCCCAGTGTTGTCGTTATAGATCCTAGTAAATCTTTGCCACTCCTGGATGTACCACAAGAGTAGAAGTTTGGAACTCCCTCAACACTTCTCCTGAAGTGACACTGGTACCATGGTACGTCCTCTTAAGAGGATGACATGCTCCCCACCTTCAAAAAATCAATCAGGTGCATGTCCAGTGGATATCTGAGCATGTCGTGTCTCGCAGTCAGTGTCCCCATGTTGTGCCTCCCTGACTCACTGAATAATTGGGGGAGTGACTTTAAGAGACGATATAAAAGCTTCCACATCTCTATCCAAAAAGGATATCTGTAAAGCATCCAGCTCCTTCGTCGCCTCACCCAGCAGTTATATACCAGACCTCCAGTAGAGTGCATCTGCAACAACGTTCCCCTTCCCATGAGTATAGAAAATCTCTAAGTCATAGTCATGGAGAAACTCAAGCCAATGTAATTGTATCATGTTCAGGTCCTTCTGAGAGAAGATATACCTGAGACTCTTGTGATCAGAGTACACGGTAAAAGGCTTGCCCATCAGATAGTGTTGCCACATCTTCAAGGCGAAGACCACTATTGCTAACTCCAGGTCATGGGTAGTTTAATTCTTCTTGTGATGTCTCGTATGTAGAGAACCATATGTGATTACTGCTCACTTCTGTATCAGAACACATCTGAGTACGGTCCCTGATGCATCGTAGTAGACTATATACCCTACATCCTCCTCCAAAACCCTCAAGATGGGGCACTAGTCAGCCTCTGCCTCAGCTATTAAAAACTCCGCTGGCATTTCTCTAACCAAATGAAGGGTTGAACCTTCTTCCTCAAGGATTATAGTGGTTCTGCAACTCTAGATAAGTTTGGCACAATCCTCTGGTACTATCCATCCGAACCCAGGAAACATCGTACCTCTGTCACACTCCTAGGTGGATTCCAAACAAGTACTGCCTCAATCTTCACTAGATCAACTGCAACTCTAGCCTCCGATATGACATATCCCAAAAATTGAACATCTCAGATCCATAATTGGCACTTCGAGAGCTTACCATAAAGTTGGTACTCTCAGAGTGTGTCCAGTACTACCTACAAATGATAGGCATGCTCCTCCTCAGTAGTCGAGTAGATCAGAATGTTGTTGATGAAAACCACTACAAAGCGATCAAGGTATGGCTAAAAGATCATGTTCATGAGTACCATGAACACTGATGGAGTGTTGGTCATGCCGAATGGCACAACCAAGAACTCATAATGGTCATACCGAAACCTGAAGTTCGTCTTCTACAAATCCTCATCTCGTACACTGAGCTGGTGATAGCCTGATCTGAGGTGTATATTAGAGAACCACCGTGCTCCCTTCAGCTGATCAAAGAGGTTGTCAATCCGCAAGAGTGGGTACTTATTCTTCACAATCACCTAGTTCAGGCACCGATAGTCAATAAAAAGCCTCAAGCTCCCATCCACCTTCATGGTGAACAGAATTGGGACTGCCTAAGGAGTAAGACTGGGCCGGATGAATCCCTTCCCCTGCAAGTCCTATAATTGTACACGTAGCTCACGAATATCTGTGGGAGCCATCCGATATGCTGGTGTAGATATTTTTTCTATCCCGGGGTACAATTGAATGTAAAATTCCACCTCTCTACAAGTAGGTAGACCTGGAATAGGGAAAACATCTATGTACTGTTCCACCACTACAAGATAGGTCGGACTCTCAACATCAATAGCTCTGAGGGTCAGGCTAGCCAATTGATGAGTGATCAGTTTCACTCTCCTCTGAGTAAGTCTATCCTACATTGCAAAGGCTCCCATATCACCGGTGAAGGTAAAACTGGTCTCATCCATGCGGACACAACGCACCTTGTTCCTAATACAGTCAATATGAACATGGACTATAGATAACTTGTACATACCCAAGATGATGTCTTAAGGCCTCGACGCTGCTACTAAGAGATCGCAGCCGAAGCTCTCACCTCCTAGAGTAAGCTCACACTACTGGAACCAGTGTGTAATCGTCGAATCTTCTCCCATTGGAGTCTCTATATATAAAGATCGTGCCAACAGCTCCATCAGAATCTCTGATCTCCGAACGATGGTAGTGGAAATAAAAGAATGACTGACACCTATTTCTATAAGTACTGCAGATATGGTGGAGTAGACATAGATCGTACCTCGTATCATCTATGTAGTGTTGTGATTGTAGGCTTTAGCTGCCTGGTTCTGAGCTCTCCCCTTTCCACCTACTTCATGTGGTTGGGGTGGACCTCCTGGTGGTGGTGGTGGTAACATCTCAAATCTTCTCCCACCACCAACTGCACAGCCACGTCCTCCTGCTTCCTGTAGACCTCCTCGGTAGAACCTCTATCTTTTCTTGGGTGGTCCTTTGATTGTCTGTTGATCATTTTTACGATGGGTCAGACAGTCACGAGCCATGTGACCCTAACCTCCGCATGTGTAACACTGCCCACTCCTGGTATAACTAGCTCTGCCTTGGGTTCCCCGCACAACTGATCCTGAGTTGTGCGGTTGTCCACCTATAGTTCTGGTTCTCTTGGACCTTTTTGACGTCTTTCTACTACCAGCTATAGAAGAATCCACTACGTGACGACTTTTAGTGGGTCTCGCTATAGGTGACTTCTCAGTAAGGGTACTCTCTACCAAGAGGGATCTCTCTAACACCCATTCCTGCGTTGAGATACTAAGAAATATCACTGAAGCCCAGATCTCCTTCCTAATCCCCTGCTCAAAGGTTCAGGCCCGGAAGAAAGGGTCAGGCACCATATATGTGGAGTAGAGTGAGAGGCCAGCGAACCTTACTGAGTACTGAGCCATAGTCATGATGCCCTGCTGCAGATAAATAAACTCTTGTATGTGCATTGCGTGAAGACTCACTGGGCCAAAATCTACCCAAAATAGGATCTCGACGTCTTCCCATAGAAGTATCACCTCTTCGTGAACCTGGAGCATCATGCTCCACCATATGCATGTTGCTTCCTGTAGAAGGATGGCGGCAAGGATCACCATGAGATCGGTTGGTGTCCCTAAGAGTTAGAAGACTTTCACCACATGCTCCATACAATCCTCAACCGTCTTTGGGTCTATCTCTCCCTTGAACCTTGGTGGCCTCTGGCACTGTAACTCTTGCAACGTGCTCAATTAGTGTGCATCATCTACTGCTGGGGATGGTGGCGTTGGTGGCCCAACAGGGAGTGGTACCACTGGTGCCTCTGCTAGTGCCTCTACTAGAAAAGGGCCCTACTTCGAGGCTTCATAACTCGGTGGGGTATCAGTGCGTAAAACTCTCAGAACTGTAGATGGTTGTCTTTGTGGAGGCATCCTTAAAGAAACAGGTGTGACACTGTCAAAAAGTTATACCTGGTGAGATGAATGTTATACCTGGAGAGATGACTCAAAAAATCACAATGAAAACTTTTTAAAACACACACACAATCATTGTTTTCGTGTACTGAGTTGGAAAGCAGAATTCAGGGTCCTGGTGTATGGATACGTTGGCTTCCGCACCAACACTACACTCCCTAAACTAAAAATTCCACTCATTACCCTTATCACTATTGCTTCATAGAAGATATCAAAGTCCTGGTTTTATTGTACAACTGACCCCTCTGATACCTATTTTTCATGACCCATCCCCCGGGGCCCGTGCCGTGACTACCCCAAACCCGCCTTTAATAGGCCAGGGACTAGAGACTAGCACCTAAGGCATATTCCCTAAACTGGGAAGGCATTTCCTTTCTAACCTATAAGCACATGTAACCAAACACATAGAATGATAATAACACAAGTAAATTAAACTATAAATAGAGTGAGTGCAGTAAATAAAAGGGTCCATAATACAAGCCCAACTGGAAAGTACAAGTAAAACTATGATACAATACATCTTAAGAAAAGGGAAAATTTGGATGTTGGGTCATCCTCCATGGTTCCAACATAAAGGGCTAGGTACAGATCGCCTCCTCCGCACTCCACGTCCACCGTCTCCTCTGCGTAATAATACGTCGTATGGTCTACCTCCAAGTACCATCCATTCCTGGTACTCTCAGCCTCAGTTATAGATGTTCATCATCTACATCCAACACAACAAGGTGTGGGCATAACCCATGTAGCGGTGAGTATAACGATACTCAGTAGGGACCCCGAGACCCTCTGGGTCTCACAAAATCCAACAAGGATAAAACAAAAATTATGAAATAAACAGATAACCTTACTTATGTATATTCCCATACAGATACTTATGTTATAAAGTAATCCATCTCAATCATGAGGAAAACACAGAGATTCTGACTCATCTCACATAAGAATTTATTCTAGGGGTAGTATCAAGTAACATTTTTAGTGGCATCGTCGAACACCTCGGCAACTAGAGAACTCCTCCTTTATCGAGTACAGTGGGTCTGTTGTGTCACATAGAGGCACTTCCCACTAACCTTGGACTACTGAGGTACTCCTCCTTTCAAGTACCGTGGGTCTTCCATGTCACACAAAGGTGCTACCCACTGTGGGTCTGCCGTGTCACACAGAGGCGCTCCCCCTTCTGGCCTGCTGAGGTACTCCTCCAATCAAGTATCATGGTTCTTCTGCGTCACCAAGGCGCTCCCTACCTTGGGTCTGCCGCATCACCAAGGCACTCCCCACCGGGCCTGTCAAGTCACTCCGAGTCGAAACGGTCAGCAGTCATCAAGACTCAGCCAGCCACTAGGTCTCCGCACTATACTCGCTCATCTCTGGGAGGATCCACTCCACAAGCTACTAGTCATACTTCAACTTCCATGAAGTCCCAAGAAGATGTTTATAAATGGTCTACCACGTCATAGGGATCTCAACGCAAAATATGGCGTGTCAATCAGACGCCCGGTCTGTGAGTTATTAGCCTTTTAGTATCGGGGGCCTGGTTGGATTCGTGCTCGATCCAACCTGACCATTCCACATCATAATCCAAAATACAATGGGATATCACTCAAAGGGACCGAATCGCTCTAATATTTCCAGCGCCATTGATGGTTCGTCAAACAGACGTCCGGTGCCAAAGTTATGGCCAAAAGAAGTAAAAGGGTCGTAGTGGGCTCGTGTCGAGTTCGGGTTTACCCAGTCTGTCCCGTTGGGCCTAGCCCATCCCGTAGTGCAGCCCATCCCATTGGTTTGGGCCCGTTCCCCGACAGCCATTAGGGTGCCGCGAGGGTGGCTCAGCCGAGGGGTCCCACGAGGGCGCGGACCGGTCACAGTTACCGTGAGGGCGCAAACCGGCTGCGAGGGCACGAACTAGCCGCAGCGTGAAGACCGACCATCAGGGCATGGACCAGTAGTGAGGGTGAAGATCGACCATGGGGAAGTAGACTGGTTGTGAGGGTGTGGACTGACCGCGGGGCGGTGGACCGACCCAAGGTCACGGACCATCTGTGGGTCAGTAGTCCGGTCGTGGGTTGGCGGACCGGTCGCGGGGCGGTGGTCCGGCCGCGTGATGGCGGTATGGCGGTGGCGGATCAGCGGACGACGGTGGTGGCTCAGTGGACGGCGATAGCAGCGGCTCAGTGGATGGCGTGGCGACTCGACGTATGGAGGAGTCGTGGGGGGAGGGGTCGCAGGGCGCGAAGGTCGCAAGGTGGTGGCAGTCGTGAGGCGGTGGCATTGTGCCAGTGCCTTCACTGCGTTCAACAGCACAAATCATCACAAGATTTGCAGAGGGGTTGGGCCATTTTTTTTTTGGCCCGTACCCTCTGCATTAGGGTGGTAGCAAACGGCTCATCATAAACAAGAATGAATAGGGTCAAACTTTACAACCTCCCACAATGATTGATCCTAACACACAAAAGAAAACATTTGTGTTTGTTATTTTAAAAAGGGAGGAACATGGGAATATAATCACACCCAAATTAAACCCCTACCTCAGGTTGTTCGTTGACATTGGCATGAGAAGGAAGTACTATGTCGATTCGTTGTAGAAGAAGACTTCCCACGTCAGAAGAAGTCCCAAGGAAGAAGTTCAAAGTCAAGGTCAGCGTTTTTCGTTGTCAGAGCATTATTCATTGGGAGGCTAAGTTCTTCATTAGAGAACATTATTTCTCCCGAGGCTCTCTCCCCTCCCAATTCCACTCAACAAAAAGAAAGAGGTTCCATTATAATTAACTTAAGAAAAATTATGTTGGCACGCCCATGTTGGCGTAATTAATGTACTGTGTTGGCTCAATTAATTAGCTCAATTAATTGGCCCAATTTAATGGCCCAATTTAATGGCTCAATTTAATGGCAGGGGTGGAATATTGGGGATTTTGGAGGTTTCTCCCCATTTAATGATGGAGTTGAGAGGTTTAGGACTTTGGTGGTCCCCACCACCATAACCTCTCATGGGAGGTTAAGGTCTGGTGGTCCCCACTTCTCAACTTCCACATGGAGTGGTTACAACAAATAAAATTAAAAGTGTGTTAATTTTATTTTTATAATTTCCACGAAAAGCCCAAAAAATTATCATTCACCCTCGACCAACTGTCGTCAAGGTGAAAGTCTCCCTAAATAAATACTGGCACTATGAGTTTAACGGTGCCATCTGATTTCAATTCCGAGCACTGGTTCAAAAGTTAGAAAACATGCTCACATGTTTACTGAACGTACACGAAAAAAGGTTCAGAAATTCATTCCGAGCACTCTGGGCCTCGAAATCATACACCGTCAATTTTCACGGACTCATAAAATTCCCAATTAATTAAAAAAAATTACATGTAATTTATGGATCATTACATAAATAAATAAATTTATTTATTTAAATATATTATATTTAATAAAAATATTTTTTAAATAATTTTAATTTAAAATCAAATTGAAAACATTAATTAATCATAAATTCATATTTTATGAAATATATTTATTTTTATAACAATTCAATGTAATATAATTTTAATATTTTACTTTTGATAAATTATTTATTTTCATTACATAAAACACTGGTTTTTATTATTATTTTCAAAGAAAATCATCTCAAAAATAATATTAGTTTGTTTTAATTATAAAATAAACAATTTAATATAGTATTTATATAATAAAATTATGTTTTCAAGTTATAGTATGTAACAATTCCCATTATGAACTGCTATTTATCTCAAATGGTAGGGGATAAAAATGACATCAATGGTATTGATATTTTATTGGAATTTTTTGATGTATTTATAGATTTGTTTTTTATCCTTCCACCAAAATGTGAAATTGAGTTTTCAATATAACTCATACTTAGTTACATACTAATTTCAAACACACTCTATTGAATGGCCTGATTGAGTTTTTGGAATTGAAGAAGAAACACCTATAGAACCATGAAAATGGATTCATTCGGCCATTTTTAAACCATGGGATTAACCTATTAGTTCTTCCTAAAAAAACATGGATCAATGAGAATCTACATTGATTATAGGGATATGAACACAATCAAATTAAGAAAAAGTATCATATTCGTTGCATTGAAGACATTCTTGAACAACTATGTGGATCTTAATACATTTACAAGATTCAACATCATTATGGATATCATCAATTGAGAGTCAATAAGGATGATATATAAAATATTGCATTCTATAAAGGTTATAGACACTATTAATATATAGTGATGACATTAGGTATTATTAATTCCCTAGGTATCATCATGGATTTAATTTAGAGAGTCTATAGAGATTATATAGATCAGTTCATGGTAGTCTTTATAGATTATATTCATATCTTTTCAAAGTGAAAGGAATATAATAAAGGATATTGATAATTGTACATAACACCCTAGAGAAGGATAAACTATAAAAATAATTGATAATGAATGTATTTTGGAAATTAAATGTTTCAATTTTTGGAATATAATCTAAAAATAGGTAATATTATTAAATCTGTAAAAGAAAGAATCTATTGAATTGTCACGACCCGTCCACTAGGGCCCGTGTCGTGAAAACTCAATCTCGTCTTCCATAGGCCAGGGTCTGGCGACTAGCACCGAAAGGCGTATTCCCTAAAATCAAAAAGGCATTGCCTTTATAACCTGTAAACACGCGCAACCAAGCATACAACAAGATACGAACACAACCAAACTGTATCGTAAAAGTAGTGTGTACAGTAAGAAAATGGTCTAGAATACAAGCCCAACTGTAAAGTACAAGGGAAACTGGAAAGTACATGTAAACTGAACAACTCATGTGAACACCTTCCAAGGATCCTACCTAAAGTGTAGGTAAATCACACAAATGGTCGTCTCTGTGGTAGGCCTCATCTATGGTCTACCTTCGAGCTACCTCTAGTCCTGGTACCCTCATCCTCAGTCAACGATGTCTATCATCTACACCAAACACAACAGGGTGCGGGCATAGCCCGTGCAGGGTTGAGTATAATGATACTTAGTAGGGACCCCAAGACCCTTAAGGTCTCACAATATCCAAAAAGGATAAACCACACAACAAGAATTCAACTGACAACCCTACATAGTTTTATGCCCATACATATACCTAAGTTATCAAGTAAGCCCATCTCAATCATGAGGAAACATAAGGTCCAACCCAAAAGCTCAATGCTCTTCTGATCCACAAATTAAGGATTACCATGATGGTAAGTACCACAAAGGTACGCCACACAGAAGAATACCACCAAGGTATCACCATGAAGGTATAGAGCATAAAGGTACAGACTCAGCTCACACCTAGTATAACATAGGTATAGTAGTAGATATTGTTATATGTAAGTACTAATCAATATTACTTTATTAAGAGGTTGAACCATGTAGAATCATAAATCATCATCATACCCAAAGAGGATTGTAGTACATCGTCAGACTCACACAAGATCCTAGTACCTTGTCAGAACCACACAGTATCCTAGTACATCGTCATACCCACACAGGATCCTAGTACATCATCAGACCCCCAGAGGATCCTAGTACCTCTTCAGACCCACACAGGATCCTAGTACATCGCCAGACCCACACAGGATCCTAGTACCTTGTCAAACCCACACAGGATCATTGTACATCGTCAGACACACAGAGGATCCTAGTACCTCATTAGACCCACACAAGATCCTACTACATCGTCAAACCCACAAAGAATCTGTCACATACATGACTTATTTTGAAGTTAAATTTCATTTATTTTCCTTTAATTCTTTGTTTTGGATGGTTTCCAAAGGTTTTATGGAGAAATAGATGAGTTTTCATGAATTGGGCAAAACCGTGAGCCCAATTCCAGATTTAAAAATAAAATTTGTTTCCTTTGTAAATTTTACATTTTTTAATATTTTTCCTTCATTCCAATTCCTAAATGGAATCCTCTGACCTATTAACACCAAAATATAAATTTGGAGCCTTTATAAATCCATAATAATGGTGGATATGGGTTTTTATTTAAGATATTGGGCCTGCTCGAAGGCTCATTTCCTGCATTAAAAATAATTTTTAAATTTTTTATATCTAATTAACTATTTGCGTTGTTTCAGTGATTCCACATCCCACTCGACCCTAAGAAACCCAGGCGCACTCCCATTGTCTTCCCCCCCTCCTTGGAGCTCTTTGATATCGAGAATTAGGGCTGATCTTCATAGGGTGTCTCAAATCGGCCATAATTGAAGAGGTAACTTCATCCCATCTTAACTCTCTCAATTATTACTCTTTTCCCTCCATTCTAGTTCCCAAATTACCTCCTATATCTTGTGCGAAGAATACCTGAATTTTGGCTGTTTTAAATTTCAGCAATTATTGTTTTTGCGGTGATTAATTCGGGATATTTCAAGTAGGTGAGTCTATTTCTTTCCTCTTTCAAATTGCTTAGGGTTTCTTCCCTAATTCTTGAATTATAAAAAATTCCAGAAGTTAGGGTTCGTGAATAGGTTCTAAATTACTGTATTTGGGGTGAAATATTGAGGTTTTAGGTTTCTTTTAACTTCCTTGAGGTGCGGCGGTCATGCGGTTGATGTTTCGCCCCAATATTTGAGGGTTTCGACACATTCGGTAGGTGATTCCGTGGATAACCATTTAATGATGAGTTAGTTTGCTTGATTAAATAATTTTACATGTTACTCATGTGCTGTGCATTATGAAAAAACCATTTTTGGTAGCAATAGTAAAGCATTTGGTTTTAAAGTTACATTTTTTCTTGAAGTGTGTATTTTTCAAATGTATTTCATGTGTTATCTCTTGTGGTAGTTTTGTAAAATGTAGAAGTGGTTTATTAGTTTTTGAAAGGGGCTGCCAATTATGGTTGGGCAATGATATAGTTCCATGTGGGCCTAAAAAGGGGGTGTATTTGAATGGTTTTATTTGTATAACCTTGTTATACTCCTTGAAAGTGTTTTATGGATTTGTGTATTCTCATGGGTATCTTTTGTGATATTATTCAAGGTGATTATATAACATTTGAAAGTGTATTATTACATGTTTATTGGGCTGCCAATTCTGTTTTGGTAGGGTCTTGGTGTGCTTTTGGCTTAAAAAGTGGTTTTTGAAATGGATTTTATGTGCAAAGTTTGGGTATACTCTTTATAATTGTTTTATGAAAGTTTTGAATGGTTTATTGGGTTGTGTAATAGGTGAAACTATATCAGCAAACTGTTTTGGTAGGAGTATATTTTTAAAATGTCCATTTCATTTGTGAAAATTTTGTTATGTGATATGTATCATCCTGGAAATATTTTATTAAATTGTTTGAAGGAGATATTGAGGAGTGAAAGTGATGTCAAAGTGATGTGGAGTGTTTTGTGTGAGTGTGATGTGAAAATTGAATTTTTGATTATGAAAGAAGTGTTATATTCCATGTGTGTGGGCTGTTATATGAGTTTAAATATCTTATAATTGTTTTATAAAATTGTTTAATGGTTTTGTGGGAGTGTTGAAGAAATGTGAAACGTGTTGTGGGCTATTTTGGTGTGATTCGGATTTCAAAATCATTTTGAATGAAAAATGGATTTTTGTGACTTGTATGATATACATATGGGCTGTTTGGTGAATTTTTGATGTGGAAATGATATTTTCATGTTCAATGTATATTTCTTGACTTGTTGAACTTGTTTGAGAACAAGGGGAAAACCTGGGTATCTAGGTGGGTGGACGTGTACTAGTATGCTAGTGAATCCGTGGGGTTTGGCCTCAGTTTCACTTAGCAAGATTGACGCTTACAACTCTAACTAAACTATGATGATGATGATTGGGGACCACTAGGTTATTGGTATGTTCCCTACTAGTGTCTCGTGCACGAGAATGGATATTTGTGATGGTTACTCTCACCGAGATACGAGGTACCTAGGACCCACAACTAGCTAGTGCCTAGGGGTTACTTCCTATTTCTTGTGCTCATTATTTACTTTGTACTTACCATCGGCATACGGTATAGTTGGCTGGAAAATTCAGTAGTGTTGAAATTATTTTTAAAAGTGTTGATTCTTAATGATAGCCCACTTGAAAACTGTTTTTATTCAAAGTTGCATCTTTTAGAAATTGTAACTAACTTTTCATGTTTTTGAAAACTTGCATGCTTTTTGTCTTTAAATGTTTATCACATGGAATCTCTTAGTGGTGGTATCCTACTGGGAATTGGATCACACCCTACTTAAACCCTTGGGTGTAAGTAGACATGTTTGTTTTTGTTGTCGCAGGTTGGGTACAATTTTTTTGTTCTAGTGGTTCGGGTTTCTAGCAGGTCCTTGGTGGTGAAGTCTTGTGGAGGTGGCTTGAGGGCGGTGCCCCTTGCCATGAGGGTTCTTGGGCTGTCCTTATTTAGATTTATACCTTTGGTATAGACCTTTTGGGTTGTTTTAAGCCATGTCATTCAGTTCTGAATTTTTGTAAAAGATTGTTTGGTTTGAAAAATCCAGATTTGTTTCATTGGATTCTTTTGTTGTTTTATGTTTATAAACTCGGGTAAATCGTTCCCAATTTTCATTTTATGATACACAGGAACTTGTTCCAACCCGTGGGGATCGGGAACTCCCTTCAGGCCTTGTTACGGGCTGGGTCGGGTGCCGGTTTTGATGGCGACCAGATCCGGTTCGTGACAAAATGGTATTAGAGGAGGTTCAGGTTAACTCTTTGGGTCATGTTATTTGGGGAAGAGTCAGGATAGTCTAGAGTTAGGATTGTTGGGACATGGAATTCTAGTTATGGGTAGTGTTCCTGATCACCACACCTCATAATGGGATTCAAGTTTCCAAGAGATGTTGGGATTTATCTAAGTCCTTCGGTTTTCTTGGTTCGATGATGATTAAGGGAAATGAAAAGAGAGTTGGGTTAATGGTCCTAGTGAGCTCGCAAGGCCTGGAAAGCCATGTGGATCCAAGGATATTACCTAGAACACTCTCTGTGATAGTGAATTGATTGGAATATGGCTGCCAACCATATTTCCAAGTCACCCACTGAAACTAGTTTCCTCTTGCACTGTTTTGTGCTTAGGTTTTGAAACCTTAGCACTTTGGTTTTAAGAAGTGTAATGTTTTTGTGAAATGATTTTCAAATAAATAGGGAATGGTTTGGTTTATGAAATGGAGGAACATAATTTTCAGAATTGTTTTGAAATGTAAAATGGTGTGCTTACACCTCTTTGAAAGCAGGAACTATATTGAAGTTGGTTTTGAAAAGTGTTTCCAATAGAGTTTTTTAAACAATCAGAGTGTGTTATAATGGGATGAGATGTTTTGAAATTGATGTGAATATCTTGAAAGTGAGTTATTTTCTAAATATTTGGGACTTTCTGAAAATTTTTGTAAGATGTGAGTTGGGATTTTGATCTCATGGTTAGTAGTTATGAGAAAAAAAAGGATATGTTGGTTGACCGTTTTGGTTTTGAAAAGTGGGAATAATTTTTGTTTTATCCTTTGGTATTTCCATTAGAGACCACATGCATGTGGTTATATGGGATGATGGATAGTTGATAGCACGACTGGATGAGTGCCAGGATGGATATGAGGAGGGTGTCTGGTGTGGCACAAAAACATGCATGTGTGAGGCCCATGGGGTACTATTGGTGGATATGCTTACTGCTAAACTGTTTGTTCTCAAAGAATTACTTTTAGAGAAAAACACGATGTCTTGATGAATATTTTTGTATGGTTTGTATTATGGGTTTTTGAAAATGTTTATGTTGTGGGATGTTTTGATTCCAAGAACCCCTTCTGTTTGAACTGTGTTTTGGGTTTTTGTTTGGTCGGTAAGCTGTGTTGTAGGGACGGTTAGTGGTCTCTTTTGAAAAATGTTTTGGGATGCCTTTATGATAGTTCCCTTCATGTGTTTGGAGCTGGTTTATGGCTTCTTTTGACCAATGGACCAGATTGGTTGGGTCCTTGGGTTCTCTCATTGGATAAGGTACGCCCCCATTAAAGGTTAATGCATAACTGAAGCGCAACCCAGATTGTTTCTCCATTGGAAAATCCTCCAGTTGATCAATATAAGGAATCTATTTCTTGAGATTTTTAGATTTAGTATACACCTTTCCTTTATTGGTTTTGTGTATCCTCTTGTAGTGGGAGATTGATTATGGATGGTTGAAAGTGACCTTAGCCTCTTAAGTTTCCTAATTTTTCGAAGGTGGAAGTGTTCTGGGGTTGTTAGCATGGATGAGTATTTGGATAGTGTCTAAGAGGAACTCTCGTTCCTTCATAGTCTCTTCGAAGAAGGAGTTCATGTAAAACTACTAGTGTGGGAAATCTAGTCATGAGAGGATATTATGGCCACTTTCTAGAATTGTGTGTTGTTTTGGGATATTGTACAAGTTACCTCTCTATTCATTGTTTATATCAGTCGCAATGGTCATGTTCGGTGATTCCTCGTGATGTCATGTGCTCGATTGACTGTAAAGGTTAAAGCTGGGAAATCATCTGAGAGTCTCTATTATGTTGGCAGAATGTATCCCATGAAAAAAACAAAAAAAAATATACCATTTTAGATGAAGGTGAGTATAAGTGTTCTTTACTTCTATTGTTTCTCACCCGAACAAATAAGGTGTGATGTGTGTACATCTTCTAATCCCTTGTTTTAGTGAAATATCGATTTAGGGCAAAGTGAGTTTGGAATGTGTTATGTTTTGGAAAAAAAACTTATCGGGGGGATTGTGGTGTAGTTGTTGTTTTCAATGAAAGAATAATTCTCATTCAGGTGGTTTCCAAAGCCTAACTGCGAGGCCGAAGATGCTTCAATATTTTGAGCTCCATCCATAGGTCCCGGAGAGAAGTTGGCACGTAGTCAGGGTAAACTCCAGTGTCACTTAAACCCTTGTGAAAAGTCCTATCCTCAATATGAAAGATAATAAGTGTTTAAACCTATGGTGTCATCA
Source organism: Viscum album (assembly GCA_963277665.1). Lineage (NCBI taxonomy): Eukaryota > Viridiplantae > Streptophyta > Magnoliopsida > Santalales > Viscaceae > Viscum > Viscum album. The sequence goes on along the minus strand of OY728131.1, from coordinate 1,217,036,991 downwards.
TATTTCTTCTGTTGTTCCCGTTCGGTGGAAATAGGTGGAGGGGCTTGTACCCATGTCATCACACAATGTTATTCCCTCCCTCTTTGGTTTCCATTGAGTCTTTAGAGAAAGGTATAAAGTTTTGCTAGACAGGTTGACCACACGGTTTGCACTTGGTTAGTAGTGACCATGCCCCCTCCCCAAAAAAAACCATGTAGATAGAATAATCTCCACGGTTAGTTCATGGTTTCCCAAACCATTCAGACTAACCATGTGGTCGTCCCAACACTTTATATTTTGGGGTCTTTTTGTACCTGCCCATGCTGGTCGATTAAGATTGTTGGTTCTTATGGTGGGGAGACTATTTTTTTCCCCGTACCAATAACTTAGATTTATCCATGGTCAAGGATTAGTGGTAGGTAGTCTCATTCGGATCTATCAAGCTACCTAAATCTTCCTTGAGTAACCATTGAGATTGGAGAGTGCCCAATGGTTTAGTTATAGCAAGGTATGTGTAACCTTGTTCGATGTTGTTGTTCGTTTGAGTGAATTGCTTGAGTCTTGTTCTGATAGTTTTTGAGGTGTTTTCCTTTGGGATAAAGCCAGAATGTGATTGATTATTTCAGGAAAGTGGTGTATGATTTTTTTTTGTGAATTATTCCTTCCTTAATTGATCAATGGAGGTGTTTTGGCCTTTGGGGGCGAAACCTGGAAAGGGAGTACATCTTGGTTTATCAGTTTGGTTTGGCTTTCGTATCTGGCCTTTCTGTAGCTTTCCGGGGACGGAAAGTTTTTATGGTGGGGAGAATTGTCACATACATGACTTATTTTGAATTTAAATTTCATTTATTTTCCTTTAATTCTTTTTTTTGGATGGTTTCCAAAGGTTTTATAGAGAAATATATGAGTTTTCATGAATTGGGCCAAACCGTGAGCCCAATTCCAGATTTAAAAATAAAATTTGTTTCCATTATAACTTTTTCATTTTTTAATATTTTTCCTTAATTCACATTACAAAATGGTCTCCTCTGACCTATTAACACCAAAATATAAATTTGGAGCCTTTATAAATCCATAATCATGGTGGATATGGGTTTTTATTTAAGATATTGGCCCTGCTCGAAGGCCCATTTCCTGCATTAAAAATAATTTTTAAATTTTTTATATCTCCTTCAATATTTGCGTTTTTTCGGTGATTACACCTCCCACTCGACCCTAAGAAACCCAGGTGCGCTCCCATTTCCTCCCCCCCCCTCCTTGGAGCTCTTTGATATCACGAATTAGGGCTGATCTTCATAGGGTGTCTCAAATCGGCCAGAATTGAAGAGGTACATTCATCCCATCTTAACTCTCTCAATTCTTACTCTTTTCCCTCCATTCTAGTTCCCAAATTACCTCCTATATCTTTTTCGAAGAATCCCTGAATTTTGGCTGTTTTCAATTTCAGAAACTATTGTCTTTGGGGTGATTAATTCAGGATACTTCAAGTAGGTGAGTTTATTTCTTTCCTCTTTCAAATTGCTTAGGGTTTCTTCCCTAATTCTTGAATTATAAAAAATTCCAGAAGTTAGGGTTCGTGAATAGGTTCTAAATTACTGTATTTTGGGTGAAATATTGAGGTTTTAGGTTTCTTTTAACTTCCTTGAGGTGCGGAGGTCATGCGGTTGATGTTTCGCCCCAATATTTTACTGTTTCGACACATTCGGTAGGTGATTCCGTGGATAACCATTTAATGATGAGTTAGTTTGCTGGATTAAATAATTTTACATGTTTCTTATGTGCTGTGAATTATGAGAAAACCATTTTTTGTAGCAATAGTAAAGCATTTGTTTTTAAAGTTACATTTTTGCTTGAAGTGTGTATTTTTCAAATGTATTTCATGTGTTATCTCTTGTGGTAGTTTTGTAAAATGTAGAAGTGGTTTATTAGTTGTTGAATGGGGCTGCCAATTATGGTTGGGAAATGATATAGTTCCATGTGGGCCTAAAAAGGGAGTTTATTTGATTGGTTTTATTTGTATAACCTTGTTATACTCCTTGAAAGTGTTTTATGGATTTGTGTGTTCTCATGGGTATCTTTTGTGATATTATTCAAGGTGATTATATAACATTTGAAAGTGTATTATTACATGTTGATTGGGGTGCCAATTCTGTTTTGGTAGGGTCTTGGTGTGCTTTTGGCTTAAAAAGTGGTTTTTGAAATGGATTTTATGTGCAAAGTTTGGGTATACTCTTTATAATTGTTTTATGAAAGTTTTTGAATGGTTTATTGGGTTGTGTAATAGGTGAAACTATATCAGCAAACTGTTTTGGTAGGAGTATATTTTTAAAAGGTCCATTTCATTTGTGAAAATGTTGTTATGTGATATGTATCATCCTGGAAATATTTTATTAAATTGTTTGAAGGAGATATTGAGGAGTGAAAGTGATGTCAAAGTGATGTGGAGTGTTTTGTGTGAGTGTGATGTGAAAATTGAATTTTTGATTATGAAAGAAGTGTTATATTCCATGTGTGTGGGCTGTTATATGAGTTTAGATATCTTATAATTACTTTATAAAATTGTTTAATGGTTTTGTGGGAGTGTTGAAGAAATGTGAAACGTGTTGTGGGCTATTTTGGTGTGATTTGGATTTCAAAATCATTTTGAATGAAAAATGGATTTTTGTGACTTGTGTGGTATACATATGGGCTGTTTGGGGAATTTTTGATGTGTAAATGATATTTTAATGTTCAATTTATATTTCTTGACTTGTTGAACTTGTTTGAGAACAAGGGGAAAACCTGGGTATCTAGGTGGGTGGACGTGTACTAGTATTCTAGTGAATCCGTGGGGTTTGGCATCAGTTTCACTTAGCAAGATTGACGCTTACAACTCTAACTAAACTATGATGATGATGATTGGGGACCACTAGGTTATGGGTATGTTCCCTACTAGTGGCTCGTGCACGAGAATGGATATTTGTGATGGTTACTCTCACCGAGATACGAGGTACCTGGGACCCACAGCTAGCTAGTTCCTAGGGGTTACTTCCTATTTCTTGTGCTCATTATTTACTTTGTACTTACCGTCGGCATATGGTATAGTTGGCTGGAAAATTCAGTAGTGTTGACATTATTTTTAAAAGTGTTGATTCTTAATGATAGCCCACTTGAAAACTGTTTTTATTCAAAGTTGCATCTTTTAGAAATTGTAACTAGCTTCTCATGTTTTTTAAAACTTGCATGCTTTTCATCTTTAAATGTTTATCACATGGAATCTCTTAGTGGTGGTATCCTACTGGGCATTGGCTCACACCTTACTTACACCCTTGGGTGTAAGTAGACATGGTTTTTTTTGTTGTCGCAGGTTGGGTACAGTTTTTTTGTTCCAGTGGTTTGGGTTTCTAGCAGGTCCTTGGTGGTGAAGTCTTGTGGAGGTGGCTTGAGGGCGGTGCCCCTTGCCATGAGGGTTCTTGGGATGTCCTTATTTGGATTTATACCTTTGGTATAGACCTTTTGAGTTGTTTTAAGCCATGTAATTCAGTTCTGAATTTTTGTAAAAGATTGTTTGGTTTGAAAAATCCATATTTGTTTCATTAGATTCTTTTGTTGTTTTATGTTTATAAACTCGGGTAAATCGTTCCCAATTTTCATTTTATGATACCCAGGCACTTGTGCCAGCCCGTGGGGATCGGGAACGCCCTTCGGGCCTTGTTACGGGCCGGGTCGGGTGCCGGTTTTGATGGCGACCAGATCTGGTTCGTGACAGAATCCTAGTACTTTTTCAGACCCACACAGGATCCTAGTACATCATCAGACCCACACAGGATCCTAGTACATTGTCATAACCACACAAGACCTTAGTACATCGTCAGACCCACACAGGATCCTAGTACCTCGTCACAGCTAGCTACATAGTTCCCGCACTAAGTTCGTTGTCTCCGGGAGGGTCTTCTCCTCAAGACACTGGTCTATATTCAAAATAACATGAATTCCCAAGAAGAAGTATCCCAAAGGTCCTCCATTTAATAGGGGTCTCAACACAATAGACGATGCGTCAATCAGACTCCCAGTCTGTAAGTTATTAGCCTTTTAGTTCCAGGGGCCCGGTTGGATTCGTTCTTGATCCAACCCAACAGTACCCAAACTTTATCCAAATATAAAGTGGGGTATACCAAAAGCACCACTCACTCCAGGGTTTCTAGCTCTGTAGATAATTCGTCAAATGGACGCTCGGTGCCAAAGTTATGGCCAAAAGTATGGGATGGGTGGAAACGGGTTTGGGTTCAGTCCAACCCGACCCCCGCTTGGCGGCCCGGACCGCACTGGGCCGCCGAAATTGGGAGGCCCATGGAGTGGGGAAGCCCGACTTGGTCGGCCCATGGAGTGGGGTGGTCGCGGTGCGGCGGGACGGCCGTGGTGCGGCGGTCAGCCGCAGCTGGCCGGTTGGCCAGTCGTCCTCTCTGCATGGCGCAGTCACGCGCCAGGCCACGCCAGCGATCAGTTTGGCCTACCTTCCTTTCTTATTCATCAGATCACAATTCGCGACCCTTCATCATCGGGCGGTGTTGACGCGCTCTGCCGTCCCCATCGTGGGACCAGCCACCGCCTTTGCACCAGTACGACCGACGGGCCACGACCCTTCTTTGGTGGCATGGTCATGTTGCAGCCTTCATCAAGGACGTCTGTGGTGCCGGCCACCATTCCCATGCCCCACTGGTGTCAGTTGACATCCTCCTCCATCGTGAAGAACACACCAACCATGAAGAATGGTTTAGGGATCGGGCAGTTTTCATTTGTCCTGCTCCCCCCGCATTAGTTCAGTAGCAGGCAGATCATGAGGATTAATTCAATATGAAACAAGCAGAATAACAAAACCCCTACCTCAAAGTTTTGTTGACATTGATGAGGAGGGAAGAGATTACGTCTGTTTTTCATTGTTGAGGAGGTCCCACATTGGAGGTGGCGCATTCTTCATTGGAGAATATGGTGTGTTCTTCGATGAAGAAGATCTTCATTGGGAGGAGTTCTTCGTTGGAGATAATGTTCCTCCATAATTTCTCCCCTTCTCCTTTTCCAACCAAATCCTCCCAAAAGAAAGAAGTGCCAATATAATTTAAATTAAGTAGATCAATTATGTTGGCACAATTAAAATGATGAAAAATTTCATTAATTTTTAGTTTGATCCCAAAAATAAATAATTGGGAGTTGGCCTAACTAATTTATGGGAGGAAGTCCAGGAGTTATCTCCCATTAAAGGGGGTTTTGGGTGGTCCCCACTGCTATAATTTAATTTGGGGGGGTTTTCTAGTTCGGGTGGTCCCCACCTCCATAACTCATGAAGAGAGGTTTCAAAAAGAAAAAAAATGTTAAAAATTTGATTTTTCTCATTCCATGAAAATCTCAAAAACTAGCTTCCACCTTTGACCAAATGCGATCGAGGTGAAAGACTCCTTAAGAAAATACTGGCATTGTGAGTTCAACGGTGTCCTCATATTTAAATTCAAAGCACTAATTCAAAATTTACAAAAACTCAGTCGCACTTTTACTGAATTTACCCGAAAAAAGGTTCGGAAATTCATTCCCGGCACACCGGGCCTCGGAATCACATTCCTTCAATTTTCATGGACTCGTAAAATTCCCATATAATTAAAAAAATACAATGAAATTACGGGTCTTTACATTCTCCCCACCTCAGGGATTTGCATCCCTGAAATCCTCATCACAAAACTATAAAAAAAAGTGGGGGTACTGAGCATGAATCTAAGCCTCCCACTCCTATATGCTCTCCTGGAGTCCTCGTGCTTCCAGCTAATGGGCACCAGAGGTATCCATCACCCATTAATGAGCCTATCCTGTCGATCCTCAATCTCTACTGGAACCTCCGTAAATGTCACCCCATCGTCGACGTCCAACTCACCATGGTCGATGATGTGAGATAGGTCATGCACGTATCTCCTCAGCTGGGATATGTGGAAGATGTCATGCACTTGGTGCAACTGAGGTAGAAGTGATAGGTGGTAAGCATCCTATATAACTCTGCTGAGGACCTGGAAGGGTCTAATAAACCTCGGAGATAACTTGCCACCCCGGCCAAATTTTCGCAAACCTCGTTGAGGTGAGACCCATAGAAAGACGTGGTCTCCATCCTCAAACTCCAGAGGTCTCTACATCCTTTCATCATAAGACTTTTTCCTACTCTGTGCAGTCTATATCCACTCTTGGACGATCTGCACCTTCTCTATGGTAAACTGTACTATCTCTGGTCTCATGAGTGCTGACTCCCCTGGGTCAGTCCATCACGAAGGCGACCTGCAAGGTCGGCTGCACAAAGCCTCGAAAGGTTCCATCCTAATGGTGGAGTGATAGATGTTGTTGTATGAAAACTTCACCAAAGGTAAGTGATCCTCCAAGCTACAACGAAAGTCGAGGACGCAAGTACGCAGCTTTTACTCGAGGGTCTGAATGGTATTCTCAGTCTGGCCATCCGTTTGAGGATGGAAGGCGGTTCTCAAATGAAGCTACATCCTGAAATCCTCCTACAACCCCTTCCATAGCTAGGAAGTGAAACATGTATCACGATCATAGAAAATAGTCGAGGGTACTCTATGTAGCCACACAATCTCCTGCATATAGATGCATCCCAAGCTCTCTAATGAACCCTCCTCTCTGATCGGTAGGAATTGGGCCGACTTGGTGAGTCAGTCGATGATCACCTAGATAGAATAATGACACAAGTATGTACATAGAATTCATATCACGAATTCTGTGGATATCTTATCCCACTTCCACTCTGAAACCTCTAAAGTATGAACCAAGACTGTAGTTACTTGATGTTCTACCTTCACTTGCTAACAAGTGAGGCTCCGAGAGACAAACTATGCAACTTCTTTCTTTATTCCCGGTCACTAGTGCTGTCGTTGGAGGTCCTGGTACATCTTCGCCACTCCGGGATGTACTTCTAGAGGGGATGTGCAGAAGTCCCTCAACACTTCCTCTCGAAGCGACATTGGTACCCTGGTAGGTCCTCTGAAGAGAATGATGTGCTCCCCACCTTCAGAAAATCCATCAGGTGCTTGTCTTATAGATATCAGAGAATGTCAAGACCCGTAGTCAGTATTCTCATTTTGCACCTCCCTGACTCACTGAATTGGTGGGGGAGTGAATGTAAGAGAATTGAGGAAAGCTGATCCATCTCGATCCACAAAGGATATCTTCAAAGCGATAATCTTCTATATTGCCTCACCAAGCAACTGTATACCAGATATCCTACTGAGTGCATCTGGTACAACGTTCCCCTTTCCAGGAGTATAGACTATATCAAAGTCATAGTCCTAGAAGAACTCAAGCCAACGTCACTTTATCAAGTTCAGGTTCTTCTGTGAGAAGATATACCTGAGACTCTTGTGATCCGAGTAGACTGTAAAACACTCACCCATCTAGTAATGTCGCCACATATTCAAGGTGGAGACCACTACAGCTAACTCCAGGTTATGGGTAGCGTAGTTCTACTCATGTTGTCCCACATGTTGAGAACCATATGTGATCACTGCTCGCTCCTTCATTAGGACATATCCGAGCCCGGTCCCTGATGCGTCGTAGTAGACTACATACACTACGCCCTCCTATGGAAGCCACAAGATGGGGTCAGCCTCTGCCTCAGCTCCTAAAAACTCTCCTGGCATCTCTCTAACCACAAGAAGGGTTTCCCATTCTTTTTCAACACTGAAAAAGGTGATGTAACTCTAGAGAAATCTATCATAAACCTCCGGTAGTATCCGGCTAAAACTAAGAAATTGCGTACCTCCATCGCACTACTGGGTGGCACCGAAGCAAGTACCGCCTCAATATTTGCTGGATCCACTGCAAATATAGCCTCTAATAATACATTTCCTAGAAATTGAACTTCTTAGATCTAGAACTAGCACTTTGATAGCTTACCATAAAGTTGGTGCTCTTGGAGTGTGTCCATAACTATCTACAAATGATAGGCATGCTCCTCCTCAGTAGTCGAGTATATGAGAATGTCATCAATGAAGACTACTATAAAGTGATTAAGGTATGGATGAAATATCTTGTTTATGAGTCCCATGAACACTAATGGGGTTTCGGTCAAGTTGAATGGCATAACCAAGAACTTGTAGTGGTCGTGCTGACATCTGAAAGTCGTCTTCTACACATCCTAATCTCGCACTCTGAGCTGGTGATATCCTGATATAAGGACTATCTTTGACAACCATTGTGCTCCCTTCAGCTAATCAAAGAGGTCATAAATCTTCCAGAGTAGGTACATGTTCTTCACGGTCACCTGGTTCAAGCACCGATAGTCATCACAAAGCCTCAAGATCCCATCCACCTTCTTGGAAAACAAAATCGGGGTGGCCCAAGGAGAAACACTCTGTCGAACGAACCCATTCCCTTGTAAGTCATCCAGCTACACCCGCAACTCACGAAGCTCCACAGGATCCATCCGATATGCTGTTGTGGATATCGGTTCCATCCCAAGGTACAAGTAAATGTAAAAGACCACATCTATATGAGGAGGTAGACCCAAAACATCATCAGGGAAGACATCTATGTATTGGTCCACCACTACAAGATATCTCGGACTTTCCACATCAACTTCTCTGAGGGTATGGCTAGCCAACAGATGAGTGATCGGTTTCAATATCCTCCGGGTCAGTCTATCATGTGCTTCAAAGTCTCCCTTCTCACTGGTGAAGGTAAATTTAGTCCCATCCATGCGGACACACCACACTTTGCACCTAATATAGTCAATATGAGCATAGACTGTAGATAACCAGTCCATACTCAAGATGACATCGTATGGCCTCAACGTCGCTACTAGGAGATCCTATTCGAAGCTCACGCCTCTTAGAGTAAGCTCACACTATTGAAACCAGTGTTTAATCATTGAATACACTCTTATAGGAGTCTCTAGCTCTAAGGATCGAGCCAATGGCTCCGTTAGAATCTCTGAGCTCCGAACAAGAGTAGTGAAACAAAATGACTGACACATGTGTCTATAAGTACTGCAGCTATGGTGGAGTAGGCACAGATCGTACCTCGTATCATCGTCAAAGCACCAAGGTCATAGGTCTCAGCTACCTAGATCTGAGCTCACCCCTATCCACCTATACCCTATGGTTGGGGTGGACCACCTGGTGGTGGTGGTGGTAACATGTCGAATCATCGCTCACCGCCAGCTGCACAGCCCGCTCCTCTGCCACATCCTCTATCTCCCTGCGGACCTCCTCAGTCAAACCTATGTCTCTTCCTGGGTGGTCCCTCGATCGTCTGTTGATCATCCGTAAGGCAGGTCAGACAGTCACGAGCCATGTGACCCTACCCGCCGCATGTGAAACACATCCTGTTCCTCGCATGACTAACTCTGTCTCTGGTGCCCCACACAACCGATCCTGAGTCATGTGGTCATCCATCTATAGGTCTGGTCCTCTTGGACCTCTATGACGTCAGTCTGCTTCTAGCTACAGAAGACATTGTTATGTGACGTCTGGTGGTGGATCTCACTATTGGTGACTGCTCAGTAAGAAAACTATTCACTAAGAGGGCTCACTTTGACACCCCCACCTATGTCTGGATGTTGAGAGAAATCATCGATGCCCTGATCTCCAACTTGAGTCCCTACTCGAAGGTATAATCCCTGAATAATGGGTCCCGTACTATATCAGTGGAGTTGCGTGAGAGGTCAGTGAACCTCGCAGAGTACTAAGCCACAGTCATGTTTTCCTACTACAGATGAAGAAGCTCATGTATGTGCATTGTGCAAAGAGTCGCTGGGACAAACTCTGCCCAAAACAGGCTCTCTATATCTTCCCAAAAAAGCATTACCTTGTCGTGAACCTGGAGCATCAAGTTGCACCATCTGCCTGCTGCTGCCTGAAAAAGACTATGGGCAAAGATCACCATAAGATCTTTTAGTGTCCCTAACAGTCGGAAGACTCTCCCCACGACCCCCAACCAATTCTCATCTACTTGTAGGTCCATCTCTCCCCTGAACTTGGGTGGACTCTAGCGCTGGAACTCATGCAATGTGCTCAAGTGGTGTGCACCCTCTGCTTCTGGGACTAGTGGCATCGGTGGACCAACAAGTAATGGTACCGCGGGTGCCTTTGTTGGTGCCTCTACTAGAAGAGGGCCCTACACAGAGGCCTTGTCACTTGGTGGGATATCAGTGAGTACTATACCTGGAACCCTAGATGGATATCTACGTGGAAGCATCCTGAAAAGAAGCAGGTGCTCCATGGTCAAAAAGTTATACTTGGTTAGCTAACTCAAAGAGATCAGAAAGAAAACTCTTGAAAACTCACACTTAATTAGTTTTTTCATACACTGAGTCAGAAATCAGAAGTCAAGGTCCTAGGGTATGGATATGTCGGTCGACGCACCAACACTAGATTCCCTAAAAAAAACCACACTAATAACACTTAACACTATTACCGAAAAAATAGAAGATTCATATGATCTACGATAGAACTAAATCCTCTAATACCAATTTGTCACGACTCGTCCCCCGGGGCTCATGTCGTGACTACCTCAAGCCTGTCATCCATAGGCCAGGGGATGGTGACTAGAACCTTATGATGTATTCCCTAAAATCGAGAATACATTGCCCTTATAACCTGTAATAACACACAACCAAGCACACATAAAGATACAAACACAAGAAAACTGTATAGTAAAAGGAGTGTGTACAGTAAGCAAAAGGGCCAGAATACAAGCCCAACTAGAAAGTACAAGGGAAACTGGAAAGTACAAGTAAAATGAATAGCTTCTATGAACACCCACCAAGGATCCTACCTGAAGGGTTGGTACAACTATCGAACAGTCATCTCTACGGTATGCCTCGTCTAAGTTCCACCTTTGAGCTACCTCCAGTCCTGGTACCCTCATCCTCAGTCAACACTGTCTGTTGTCTACTCCAAACACAATAGGGTGCGGGCATAGCCCGTGCAGGGGTGAGTACAATGATACTCAGTAGGGACCCTGAGACCCTCAAGGTCTCACAAAATCTAAAAAGGATAAACCACACCACAAGAATTCAACTGACAACCCTACTTATGTATATGCCCATACATATACCTAAGTTATCACATAATCCCATCTCAATCATGAGGAAACACAAGGTACAACTCAAAATCCCAAAGCCCATCTGTTCCACAAAGGAAGGAGTACCACGATGATAAGTACCACATAGGTATTCCACATAAAATATTACCACCAAGTTATTACTATGAAGGAAAAGTACCACACAGGTACGCCACACAAAAGAATACCCCAAAGGTATCACCATGAAGGTATAGACCACAAAGGTATAGACTCAATTCACACCAGGTATAACATAGGTATAGTATTAGAGATTATTAAATATAACTACTAAATCATCTTACTCTGTTAAGAGGCAGACCCATGTAGGATCCTAAATCATCATCAGACCGACAGAGGATCGTAGTACATCGTCAGACCTACATTGGATCCTAGTACATCATCAGACGCACACAAGATCCTAGTACATCGTCAGACCCACACTGGATCCTAGTACATCATCATAACCACACAGGATCCTAGTACATTTTCAGACCCACACAGAATCCTAGTACCTTATCAGACCCACACAGGATCCTAGAACATCTTTAGACCCACACAGAATCCTAGTTCATCGTCCGACCGACACAAAATCCTCGATAATCGTCAGACCCACATAGGATCCTAATACCTCATCAGACCCACACAGGATCCTAGTACATCCTCAGACTCACACATGATCCTAGTACCTCATCAGACCCACATAGGATACCAGTACACCGTTAGACCCACACACGATCCTAGTACCTTGTCAGACCCACCCATGATCCTAGTATATCATCAGACCCACACAGGATCCTAGTACATCGTCAGACCCACACAGGATCCTAGTACATTTTTAGACCCACACAGGATCCTATTACCCTATCACATCTAGCTACAGGGTTTGCACACTAAGCTCACTTATCTCCGGGAGGGTCTACTTCTTAATCCACAGGTCGATACTCCAAATTCCACAAAGTCCCACGAAAAAGTATCCCAAAGGACCGCCATGTAATATTGGTCTCAATGGAATAGATGGTGCATCAATCAGACTTCCGGTATGTATGTAATTATCCTTTTAGTAACGAGGGCCTATTTGGATTCGTGCTCGATCCAACCTGAATGTACCCCAACTTTATTCAAATATCAAGTGGTGTATACCAAAAGGATCATCTTGCTCCAAGGTTTTTGATGCCATAAACGGTTTGTAAAATGGATTCCTGGTGCCAAAGATATGGCTAAAAGTATGGGATGGGTCAAATCTAGTGTGGGTCCAATCCGACCCGGCCCGGGCTGACCCGGTTTGGGTCGACCCGGTCCATGTGGGGCTGCCCATGGAAAGGGGTGGCCGCGGTGCGGTGGGGAGGCCGCAGTGTGGCGGTCCTCCACGGCGCTAGCACGTGCCGCACCTTTGCCGGCAGCCAGCTCAGCCGGTCGTCCTCCCTTCTTCGCTGCAGCAGAAGCTACGACTCTTCCTCGATGGGCAATGCAGACACGCACCACCATCCCCGTCGTGTGGCTGGCTGTCACCTTTGCTCCACCATGGCCCTTCTCTAGTGGAGAGGTCATGATGCCACCTTCGTCATGGTTGTCCACGGTGTCGGCCGCCATTCCCATGCCCCACCATTTTCGGTTGACGTCCTCCTCCATCGTGAAGAACACACCAACCATGAAAAACAGCGGAGGGATTGGGCCGTGTTCGTTTGGCCTTCTCCCTCCGCATTAGTTCTATAGTAGGCGAGTCATGAGGATTAATTTAATTTAAAACACAATGAATAACAAAACCCCTACCTCAGAGGTTTTTTGATTTTGATGGGGAGGAAGGGAAGATTTCAGTTTTTCGTTGTTGAAGATGTCCCATGTTGGAGTTGGCGTGTTCTTCGTCGGAGAAGATGGAGCATTATTCATTGAAGAATATCTTAGTTGGGAGGTGTTCTTCATTGGAGATAATTTTTCTCCACATGTTCTCCCCTTCTCCTTTGCCAACCAAATCCTTCCAAAGTAAAGAGGTTCCAATATAATTTAATTTATATAGATTCATTATGTTGGCAGAAATAAAATGCTGACACATTTCAATAATTTTTAGTTGGATCTAAAAAAATTAAATGGGGAGTTGGCATAATTAATTTATGGAAGTCCAAGATTTATCTACCATTAAAGGGGGTTTGGGTGGTCCCCACCACGAGGATTTAATTTGGGGTTTTCTAGTTCTAGTGGTCCCCACCTTCATAACCCATGTAGAGAGGTTTCAAAAAGAAATATAAAAATGTTAAACATTTTACTTTTCTTATTCCATGAAAATCACAAAAACTAACTTTCACCCTCGACCAACTATGGTTGAGGTGAAAGTGCCCTTAATGGAATACTGGCACTGCGAGTTCAATAGTGTCGTTAGATTTCAATTTCGAGCACTGGTTCAAAAGTTACAAAAACCCTCTCTCTTGTTTACTAAACACACCCAAAAAAAAGGTTAGAAATTCATTCCAGGAACACTGGGCCTCAGAATCACACGTCGTTAATTTTTGTGGACTCATAAAATTCCCATATAATTTAAAAAATTACATGGAAATTCCAAGTTTTTACATCAATATTGGTATTGAGAAACCATGTTCACTAAGATATCTAGTTTTATTTCATTATCTATATATTATCGAATATTTCTAAAATAATTCTCTAGAATATCTTATCCACCAACCATGTCAACTCTAAAGGGATCTAGGATCCTATGGACAGATAGATGTGAGAAAATTTTCAAGGAACTAAATAAATGATAAGTTTTCACACTGGTGCTTACATTAACACGTAGTTGGAATGGTATACAAATAATAGTGATTCATAAAAGAAGGTATTGTGATGTTGTTTTATGAAAAATTACATGGCAATAGCTTATGACTCACATAAATTGATGATTCACAAGAAAAATCACCCAAAAAATTATTTAAAGTTAGATATAGTAATTTTTTCTTTAAATACATGGATAAAATATCATTATAGAGAAATGTGGGATATATATATATATATATTATAAAATCATATTATATATATTCACAATTATGGATTTTAATATGCACTAGAGAATAAGTTTTGTGTTTGTTAATGTATAAGAGTGCTCAAAACATTATCACCCAATGAAAGTTAATATGGTGGTTGATGATTTGATTTGCAATCAACATGCCAGATAATCCATTTTATAGATAAAAAATATAAAAAATATATTTTTTTTAAAAGATGGTTATGGAAATCATGAATTATGCATTGAAATCATATCAATCTCAATTGAATGTTCAACCATTAATCCACGTGAAGATTAATGTTTCCGACAAGAAATATGTCGAGCTAAAAGTATTGTTATATATTTTAATGGTATTAAATGTGATCATTATTTAATGATAAGGATCAGAAACTATTTTTTAGTTCTATCCGTAACAGATATTAAGATTTATTTGTTAGAGGAAGCTCATATCCCTTTGTTCTCTATTCCTATAAATAATATAATTATGCATAGAGACCAGAAAGAGTATATTTAGTTTTATGGAAATTTGGGATATAAACAATAGTCTGTATCTTTCTGTGTTTTATTATGGAATGCTATGGATAATTGAAAAATTCATATGGGGATGTTTTATCTATTTTTAATACCAGAATGGAAAATTGAAAAAATCACTATGGATTTTTTCTAGGAACCCCCAAAAATGATAGGATGGAAAAAATTTATATGGGTTATAGTTGATCACCTTACTAATTTAGTAGACATAATTACTATTAGAAAAGTATTATCCTTGGATTAAATTTCTTGGATATACATTAAGATAATTGTATGGTTACATGGAGAACAAATTCCATTATGACCGATTGGGATCTGAGTTTTACCTTAATGTTTGGGATAAGTATTTTGAAAAGATCTTGATATGTTTTTTAATTTCAGAAATTCATGTCATCCATAGATATATAGTAAGTCTAAAATAAAAATAAAAAACCTAGAGGTTAGGTTGATATCATGTTCCTTATATTTCAATGATTTTTGGGATCAACACCTTTCACTAGTTTTGTTTTGTTTACCATAATATCATTCACTCATGAATTCATATGGATCCTTGTTAATACCTCAATGGAATGAAATTTAGATATCTAATTTCGATGAATAATTTTGGGGAATGAAATTTATTTGTACTTATTATGGGCCATCAAATGAAAAATAATGTTATATCCATTCAGAAAAAAATCAATGTTGTTTAGAGATTGAATAAAAGTTATGATGACAATAATTGGTGTGATCTATAATTTTATGTTAGAAACATTCTATTTAAAAGAATTTATCCGTAGAAGAAGGTTATGATATTTGAGATAAAAGTGAAACTAATACATATGTATACCTATCACTTTGAAATTACTGACCGTATCTGAATGATTTCTTATCAGTTGATGATTCCACCAATTCCCTCTCAATTATTTTATGTGTTATAGGTATCACTCCTGAGGATGTACAAACTTTACCTTCACATGTATTGAAAATTTCTATCTTAAATATTGATTAAGATATATTTTAAGAGGAATAACTAATGAATATTTTGTATCATATAGAAAATGTCTTACGATACAATTCCACTCACCTGTTCAATGTTTCAAAGGAATACATCCAGTTTGAGGAAGCTACATGGGAACTTGATGATATGATGAGGTAAAAGTGTCATCAATTATTAATATTAGAAAATAATTTTTTATAGTGAAATTGATTCTCAAGAGGTAGATTATCACTCCATAAGTTTTTATGAAATGATTTATTTAGACTAAATTAATCTTATCTAATGGATTTTTTATATGAAACACAAATTAAATCTTTTACTACAAGAAACATTGAATTGGATTATGTTACATATGACACTAATTTTTTTTAACAAAACAACAATTCATTATATACATGATCATTATAAAATAGAAATAAAAAATATATAGAAATAATAATAACAAATTTTTAAATATTATTTAAAAAAATTATATAGATAAAACATATTAAAAAATAGTACCTAATTTTTTGTAAATTATTCATATGTTTCGAAAATACAATTTTCTAATATAATTTTTATTTTCATTTTTTTGAATATTAATAAGATACTTTTTTCATAATTGAATAAAATTAATTTGGAAAAACAAAAAATATTTTTGAAATTATCTTTTCAAAATTGTCATTGAAAAAAGTAGTGGTATTTTTCTAAAATGTTTCATTTTTTGATGAATTGTAAGACAAATATTGAATATTAATTGAAAATATCATATTCAGTTAAGTTACTTCTAGATATTATTTTTAATAAAAAAATTATCTTACAATAGTTAAATTAGTCATCCATTAATGAAATTTAGGTCATTTGAATCAATTTCATATTTAATTTTATTTAAAATAATTGTAGTCCTTTGAAAATTTTATCTTTCAAAACAAACTTTCTCATCCTGCCTACGAGATTACTTTTTAAATATTATTTTTTACTACAACAAATATATATTCTAAAATATGATTCCATATTTTGATTCATCATTATATATATAACTACTAAGGTGAATTTAATTTTCTACCAAAATGAATATTAATAATAATGAATATTATTTACCACTCTTATAGTAAAAATTAGTTTTATTGCGGATAAATTAATAAAATAATTTTCAAAATGAACTATGAACATTTATAAAATATTTTTTCATTCTATATGAAGAAATTATAGTGTCTAAGGATATACTTTTATCTATTTTCACCCATCATTCTTGTGAAAAACATCATTAAAAAATTTTCATTCCAAAAATTGTTTGTGTGCCACTAAGAACATATTAACACATTAAAACCCTTTTGGATAATCTATAACTGTAAAAAATTACTTCCCAACTTACCTCATCTCATTATATAATCCTAATTTTGGACATAAATGGATCCTAGAATATCTATTGGTCTAATCCTATGGATGATACCCTAAGAAGAGGTAAAATTCATCAATAAGAATATTTTTATATTTCTTGCTTCACGTCCATTAATACATATTATAAAAATATTATATAATAATATATATATATATATATATTAAAAATACATAAATGATTTAATGTTAATTTAATGACCTACAACCATCGCCACTTCCATCCATTGGGTTACGAAATCATCATTTGTGTGTTTGGTGGACAACAGTCTCACAAAAAAATGTCAGTTATTTATCCATTACCACCTTTCAAGGTTGGAAATAATGATGTAATATTTATTTTTATAATATAATTATGATATTATTATTCTTCTGTAATTATTATATCACACATACCACATAAGAAATTATTTTGTTAAAAATAGATAACTTTATTCGTGTGTGTGGAGGACTACCACCAAAAAAAATTTTGTAATTAATTCAAAATATAAATTGTGTAATAACTCAAATATTATTTAGTTTTATTTTTATCAATTAATAGGGAAAAATCGAGATTAAATTCTAAGATGGCGTGAGATTCTGAGGCCTGGTGTGCCTGTAATGATACACTGAAAAATGTTATGTTTTTAATAATCCATGGGGGAAAAGTTTCTTTAAAAATGGGAAAACATTTGAACGGGGGCCCATATAATATATTTTATGGAATTGTTGAGCTTAGGGAAATAGATTTACCCGAGGAGTGACATAAATTTAGTCGGTGGGAGTAATCTATGAAAAAACCTATAGAGTACATAATGGTAGATAAAATAATAAAATAAAATTATTTAGCATATAAAATACTTATAAATCATAAATGGTAACATAGATTGGAAACCCAAGACCACCATTTAGTTCGTAAGGGGATATTTTCCTTTTGTGAGGCCTAACATAGACTGACATGGGTCTATTGTGACTATTAGAAATTAGATGTAACCACCATTAAAAAAATTTAAAAAAAATATATTTTATTTGATATTGAGTTGGTATCATTTAATTTAAAGACCATTTCAGAAATAATGGTTTATTTCAATAACCCTAGAGTTTCCCTGAGGTAGAAAGAAGAAGGCTCCCCTGGTGTTTTAGTGAATCAATATCGAAAATCCCATAGGAACATGGTGAATCAAAAAACCGTCAGTAGATCAAGGATCTATGATGACACATAACCCCATCCATCTTCAACGAATAATCCAACCTTGAGGTACTATATTGATCTCTTTGTGATTTATTGTTCCTTCTTTGATAGAGATGATGAATGATGACCAACCCACGAATATATTGATATTTGGTTCGATCATTCTTGTAGGATTAATTTTATTACAAGAATAAAAGGGATGATATATCATATTGAATATTAGTTGATTGTTCTTCATTAAACCTTATAACATGGCCACATTAAGGATGTCATGAACAAGGCCTATATCTATCCTTTGGGGTGTTCATGGTCATTGTCACTTTCCCCCAATATGTGGTGCAATGGTCCATGATTGGGGATCCAATCCTGTGGTGGCACTAGGTTGTGGATATAGGCAATGTCCCTAGATGGTTCAGGCTGAGAACGTCAGGGCAAGGCCACATCCTGGATGGACATCGGCAGGGGTAGCACCGGGCCGGCAGGGGTGGCCAGGCCAGGAGGTGCATGGTAGGAAAAATCTATTGGTGGGGAGATCGATGGTGGAAAGATGCATTCCATGTGGGAATATGTCAGAGGAGGCCTATAGTGGATGGAGTCCATGACGATGACAGCATGATGTGACTCAGAGGTGGTTCAGATGGATCCCGCAGCGATGGCGAGGCTGCAGGATGAGGTAGTTGAAGTAGTTTTTTCACGTGAAATGTTTTTCAATACCGCGTTGATTGGGGGAGTTGGGTGGCACTGTGGTCAGGTGACCATGTGGACCCGAATATCACAGTTAGGGCAGACTAAATCCATTAGAGAAAAATAGGAACACACCTTGTAGGCTAGGCTGGAGAACCAGACCACTCAAGCAGACCAGCAAGTCAGGTGAGGCCTAATGTCCCAGACTGACAGGGTCAGGTCAAACCCAGTGTAGACCGTAGCCTTTTTACTAAATTGTTCATATCTTCCAAATAGTGTTTCTGTTTAATGTTTCATATATGGCATTGGGACCTTTGCAGCAAGACTATCCTTCTAAGATACTCTGTGTGATATTTTTTTTGGATGTTGTCATATGAGATAATGGCTCGCATAACATGAGTTCTCGAATTGACCGTACTACAAGAGAAATCATGCGACTAGCTATAACTATGTGATTAGTATAACTATGTGATCTTTGTGACTATATCATCTTGGTAACTATGTGACTTGAGGGCTGCATCACCCATCAAATCTCAATGTTCCATATATTCTCTAGGCACTATTGATACTTCATGCACCATTGACGATCTGTTCGTCATCGACGCTCCTTGCCCCATCGACGCTTCATATGCCATCGATGCTCTATGAACCATTGATGCTTTTGGTGGAATCGATGTTTGTGTGACATTGATTATCTGTGAACCATAAACTAATTTTGACCATTGACATTTATAGTTTCTTAGAGACTGGGAGATCTATGTACTATAACTGTAAATACTCCGCTTCGTTCTTTATACTTATACATGTGTGAGGTGACTTTACTAAACGTACTAACTGTCTTGAATGTACTTCATGCATTTAGTTTAAGGTATACATCATGCTTTTTCTTTTTTTAATACTTTGTCTCATTCATAATGATATTTTCATTGTTTTTTTGGGGTCCCCACTGAGTATTGTTTTACTCAACCCTGCACAGGTTTTTCTCACATGTGTTATGTTTTGTGCTGATGATTGATGCTTTGATGGAGTGCTAGGTAGACTAGAACCATGTGGTTCATAGAGTGATCATATGGAATATTAGTTCTCCTACATCTTCAATAATCTACCCTAAACCTACCATTAAGGTAGGGTTTTCTACAGACGAGTTTCAAGAACACGTGCATTCACATAAGAGAGTCTTTCTTTTGGTGGGCTTGTATTTTTCCCCTATTTAAAATATTTTTTTCCTAATTTCATACTCTATTGTTGGTATATTTGTTTTTGGATGCATTGATACTATGTGTTTATACATTTCAGTATTTTGGGCTTATAGAGGTGTGTGTGTGTGTGTGTGTGTGTGTGTGTATTTACTTTGGTAAATGCCTCACATTTGTTGCATCATCTTATTCGGTGCTAGATGCTATCTCTAGGACCTTTATAGGCGATATTGGGGTAGTTACAGCATAGGCCCTGGGGGACGGTTCGTGATAGTGTGGTCTCTGTGTTGCTTGGTTCCACCTAATGAATGAAGAGTCTATGAGATTGTTTTGGTGAAATTTTGTTATGTGTTCAGTGTTCGGATTTCAGAAAAAGGGATCTAGTGTTTGTGCAGCCACCAATGTATCTATGCATCCAGACTCTAAATTATGTTTTTCTAAATTGTACATTGAACCACTAGTAGTAGGGAAAATAAATGGAACATACACCATATAGGATTGAGGGTGTTTGTATGTCCTTCATTATTTAGGGTCATCTCACCATGTATACTCTATTGACTATGGTACATGGTGATCAATTTTTGGATGCCTCTAAGTAGCTAGCCATCCAGGATTCTGATTCGTGACCACGAGGAAGATCCGCCTAGTGATGAGGCATC
The DNA here is from genome assembly GCA_963277665.1 of Viscum album. Taxonomy (NCBI): domain Eukaryota; kingdom Viridiplantae; phylum Streptophyta; class Magnoliopsida; order Santalales; family Viscaceae; genus Viscum; species Viscum album. The sequence continues at coordinate 1,217,016,335 of OY728131.1, read as the reverse complement.
AGTACAAGGACAAGTATAGGAGATAGCACCTCCGGGTGGTGTACCATTGATACCATCACCCAGAGAGTAATAGTTACAACCAACATTACTGGTAAAGGATACACATAGGATGAGTGCATTAAATGAGTTCCATAAGAAGCAACCTCCAAGGTTTAGGGGAGAGACAAACCCCCAAGTATATGAGTATTGGATGGAGGCAGTTACATGTGTCTTATGTCTAGTTTTGATTCCACTCAAATAGATGTAAGTCCTATATATGAGTCTTCTATAGGGATCTGTGGGGGGATGGTGGATCTTAGTGATATTGACACATGTGGATATGACCCTCACTTAGAAAGACATTGATCATCTCTTTGGGGAGGATTTCATTCCTGTGATGTTACACTTTTTACATATACAAGATCAATTACATCTGCGGTAGGGAATTCATATAGATTTGGAGTACTCTGTGAGATTTATAGATCTTACTTACTACTCCACCTGTATGGTGTGGGAACTTTTTTTTAGGGCATGTAACTTTGAGTAGGGGTTATGATTGGAGATAATTGAATCCATGATATCCCATACCATCCTAACATATGCTGAGGTACTGGTGCATGAACTACTATTGGAGAGTTTTCGGGAAGATCAAGAACCAGTAGTGGTAGCTACCTGCATGCACCTGGTAGGTGAGTCCTCGTTAGTGGGTGGTTGGAAGCAGTTGAATATACCCAAGAGGTTCAAGAACTATAGGGTAAAACCCTAGGATATGGGTTCAGCGGTGAGAGACTCTCTCGGAAGAGAGAGTCAGCCTAAGGACAAGTTGTCTTACTCATTCATCGATCATGGACTACTGGTTAGATATTGTCCAACATGTTGTATAACTGATCAAGAGATGGTGGAGGGACCAGTGAGGTAGAGGAAAGCATAGTGGTCTATAGGTAATCAGGCATGAAAGAGGAGTGGGTCAGGAAGTAGGAGGTGGGAAAAGGTTTGAGGTAATACAACAACAACCCTATGGTGGTACACCATGGGCTTAGGGAGCTAGTTGATATGAATGAGGCATGCTTCATGTGATAGTTACATATGAACACAATTCTCTAGAGATGATTATAAGTAAATTCTATGTATTTTCCACCTAGTCTATAGTATTTATAGTCATAGGTTCCAATCATAGTTTTCTCACAACGGCCCTTGTTCGAGACACGAAGATTCCAAAGGAACCATTAATTGAATCCCTACATTTAGAGTCTCCTACAGGGGAAGATTTGATGATCACACACCACTTATGATAATGTATCCTAACTCTACAGGTTGAGAGTTTATGTTGGGATATATTTGTGGAAGCGTTAAAGCCTTATGATTTCATTCTTGGACTAGACATGTTATACACAGTTCAGGACCCGATTGACTATTTTAGGTGTAGAGTGTGGTCTGTCCACAGATATGGGACTAGGTTGTCCTTTTATGGTGTAATGAAAACCCATGTAATGTAAAAAGTACTTATTCATAGGAGGGTGCAGTATATTTCTCATATGTTGGGTAGAATTACATTTAGCGTAGTAGATGAGATGAGTCTTCAGTTTCTGGTAGTGGTGGTGGAGTATGCATATGTCCTTCCTAAAGATGTCCCTTGATTGTATACCCTCATAGAGGTAGACATATGTGTTGACCTATACCCAGATATGACATTGATATCTACACCTATATATAGGATGTCTCCTCTGGAACTTCATGAGTTGAGGGTATATTTGGAGGACGTGAAGAGGGGGGCTTCATGAGACCCAGTGTTTCATATGGGGATACCTCAGTTTTTTTTTCGAAAATGGTAGATGAGATTTAGAGGTTATGTGTTGACATTCGGCACCTGAACTAGTAAACTATTAACAATAATTATCCACTACAAATGATTGATGACCTATTTGATCAACTGAAGAGAGATAGGTGGTTATCAAAGATATACCACAAATTTGGATATCATTAGCTTCATTTACAGGATAATAATGTTATCAATGCATCCTTTAGATGTCGGTACGACTAGTATGAGTACTTAGTGATTTCATTCAGTATGAAAAACTCTCCAATAGTGTTTAGGGGACTCATTAACAAGAACTTCAAGAATTATATAGACATTTTCATCATGGTCTTCATTGATGAAATACTAGTGTACTTAGAATTTGAGGATGATCACGCGATACACTTTAGGATGGTCATAGACACGCTCTTAGAGAACGATTTTTATGGAAAGCTCTCAAAGTTTCAGTTATTGATTCTAGAGAACCAATTTTTGGGAAACATCATTTTTGGGGATGGATTTATAGTAGATTCAGAGATGATTGAATCATTTATTTATTAGGATCTATCCAGGACTGTTACCAAGGTTTGGTGTTTCCTGGGATGTTTTGGGTACAATTAGAGACATTTAGCCAACTTTTTGAGGGTAGTATCACAATATATGTCCGTGAAAAAGAAGGGGGATCCTTTAATGTGGAAATATAATTTCTAGTTGTTGTTGTTGGAGATGACGAAAGAAATAATGAGAACACCCACATTGATATTACTATTGGAGGGTGTGAAGTACATGGTGTTCTATAATTCATCAATGATCGGTCTTTATTGTGTCCTGACACATGCGAAATTATTCATTTCCTATGACTCGAATCAATTGTTGTATCAAGAGAAAAACTATGTGACCCATGATCTTGATCTAGAAGTAGTAGTCTTTTCATTATATCTGTGGTGACATGACCTAATGGGCAAGAGGTTTCCCATCTACTATGAACATAAGATTCTAAAGTATATCTTCTCTTACAAGGATCTAAAGATGAGATAGATATAATGGTTAGAGTACCTTCAAGACTATGATTTTATATTTTCTATACTCCTAGTTACGGGGACATAGTGGGGGAGACTCTTAATAGGTGATCCATCTATAGTTCCTGAGTGAGGATTCATAGTTTTTGGCCACATTATAGATATCCTATATGGATGGAGATGAAGAATAATACTTTTAGTTGATGGTTTTCACCCCTTCACTCTTATAGTGGGTCAGGGGGCTTATCTTTGTGACACCGACTATGAGAATTTACGTTCTTAAATGTCAATAGGTCATTCCACTAATGGATATTTGAATGGTGGGGAGCACATAATTCAATTCAATGGACGCAAGTAGTACCAGTGATGTTGATGGATGAGGTCTTGAGGGAGTTCCATACATCCCCTTTGGAGGTATATCCATAAGGGGAAAAGATGTATCAGGACCTATGATGTTAGTTATGGTGGTCAAGAAAGAAGATGTTTGTGGAGGAATTAATTTCTCAATGCCTCACTTTCGAACAAATAAATGATGAGCACCAAGATGCAGTGGATTTGACCCAACCACTTGAGGTGAAAAAGTGGAATTGGGATGGGATATCGGTGGACATTACGTCAGGTTTATCATTCATGTATGGGGAACATGATACCATACTAGTGATTATTTAATGAGTCACTAAGTCAACCCACTTCTAACCAATCCGTGACAAGAGTTTAGTAGGGTGTTTGGGACTCCTCTATGTGAAGGGGATAGTTCGGCATCATAGAATGCCATCAAAGATCATCTTAGATCATAATTATCATTTCAAATCCCTCTTATGGAATGGTTTGAGGGAGGTTTTTTGGACTCATTTTCAGTTGAGCATGATGTTTCATCCCAAAAAAAGGTTAGATGGATAGAATCATCATGGTTATGGAGGAAAAGTTACATGCTTTCATCCTAGATTTTTCTTACGGTTGGGAGGACCACCAACCAATGTTTTAGTTTGTTTATAACTATATATACCACCCCACTATTGGTATGGAACCATTTGAGGCCTTGTACAGGTGACCATGCTGGTCACCACTGTGCTGGACAGACACATGGCAGTCAGCACTCATGGGGTCTAAAGCTGTTATTGGCTACCACTAAGAAGGTTTATATCATCTTCTAGTGGATAAGGACTACACAGAGCCAGTAGAAGTTTTTTGGTGATAGGAAGTGGAGGCCAATAGAGTTTGAGGAGGGAGACCATGTGTTCCTTCGAGTATCCCGTCATTAGGGATTAAAGAAATTTGGCTTGGATGACATGTTATATCTAAAATGCATCAGAACTTTTAATATTCAAAAATAGATTTTTTGAGGTGGAGTACTACATATCTCTACCCTCATAGTTGAACTGTGTGCATGATTTCATCTATGTGATATAGCTGAGTAGGTATGTCCGCGTTCCATCACACGTCATCGACTGAGGTGAAATGAATATTGACAATGAGGAGATATTTCTAGAGAACCCAGTGGAGATCAAGGATCAAGAGTATCAAATCTGTCATGGGAGGTCGATTCCTATTGTGTGCATTTGGTGGCAGCACATAAATCTCTATGAGAACACGTGGGAGTCGAAGGCTCAAATTCGTTCTCAGTACCATCATATTTTTATTTTGTATACCTTTTTTGATCATTGGAGGACATAAATATCTATGTTAGGGGGAATTTAATCACTCATATTTTATTTGGTTTTATTTTTATAAATTAATTAGGAAGCATAAAAGACCAGGTGCGGAGATGGCATGAGATTATGAGGTCCAGTGTGCCCTGAATGATACGGTAAAAAATGTTATGTTTTTAATAATGAGTGCAAGCAGATTTTATTTAAAACTGGAATTAATTATGAATGGGTGCTAGGAATTGAGATCTAAACGCACCATTGAGCTTAGAGTAGTTGATCTACCCCAGGTGTAACTAAACATTAGTTGGCATGGGTCTTTAGTGGTTAAAGTTGAAAAGGGTGTAATTATAAATAAATTTATTAAATAAATTTATTTTACTTTTAAAATCCTAATAACACATAAATGTTAACTCTTAATGGAAATCTGATACCACCATTAAGTTCTTTAGGGGTTGTTTTCCTTAGGTGAGGCCTAACATCAACCAGTTTGGGATGACTGTGAATGTTAGAAATTGTATGTAATAATCCTTAAAATATTTTAAAAAAAAATTATTTAAAAATGTAATATTTTATATTAATTTAATATGTTTTTAAGAAATCCATGGTTATAACTATAAACCTAAAGTTTTCCTATGGTAAAGGGAAGAAGCATCTTCAAGCTTTTTGGTGAATCAAGATAAAAAATCTGATCGAACCATGGTGGATCGACTAACACTAGGGGATCATGGATTGGTGATGACACATAACCTAATTTTTCTATCATTGATTGATCCATCCTCGGGGTAGGATATTTATCTCATTTTGATTTCATATCCCCTATTAGATTCCTAAGACATACATGGACCAACACATTAATTGGTTGATCCATGGTTTTGTCATTCTTATGGGATTGATTTTATTATTGGGGTTATAGGGATGAGAAATATTTGTGAATAATGGATGATTTTTCTTCATTCAACCTTATATCAAAAATGGATCAAGAGAGAAATGAATAATCCCATTGTTCATACTTTCTGGCATTCATGTGCTTTGTATCTTTTTCCCAATATCATATGTTTCCCATTTATTATTCTTCATTTCTCAAGAATTATGATAAAAATATCATTTCACCTTTGATCCATGGTGAAACGGTCTAAGACCGGGGATCCGATCCCGTGGTGGATTAAGGTGGCAGTAGTAGAAGGTGGTGACTCCATCTAGATTAAGTAGAGGGTGACAAGTCAAGGATTTCGGTCGGGTACTCGGTGGCAGAGGGAGAACCAGCCCAGTATGGGAAGGAGGGATAGGCGGCGCATAGTAGGAATGGGTGTCGTTGGGGTGGCTGGTGGCAGTGCTGAGATGCAGTCTTAGAGAGATCGCATCATAGGAGGCATGCAGTGGCGGAGGCCATGGGTGGAGGCTAGGCACCACAATGGAAGAAACATTATATAGTTTGAAGTCGTGTTGTATGAAACACTCAGCAGAGGTGGGATAATGGGACCTGGTGGATGAGGCGGTCCAACCATGTGGACCGAGGGAGTCATCTAACCATGGGGTCTGGTGACCATGAGGACTTGAGTGACGTGGCTAGGGTGGGTGGTTTTTTGTGAAGCAAAAATGACATGTACAATGTGGGTTTGGTTAGAGAACCAAGCTAGGTTCTAGGGGGTGACAAGCATGGGTAGGCCCATCAACCTAGACCGACTGAGTTGGGATGGGTCTGTCGGACCGGGTGGGATTGAACCAGGAATAAACTTTTCCCTTTTTAATAAATTGTCTATATATTCCAAACATTGGGTCTGTTTGATGTGTCGTTGTCATTTTTTGGACCCTTGTAATGAAACAATCATTTTTTGAAACTATAGGTGATTTTTTTTGGAATTTGGTATACTTCTAATGGCTCAAGGTATAGGTACTCAAAAAACATGCACGCTAAGGGGGGAATATTGTGGTTAGATGTGACTATGTGGTCTTTGGGACTATGTGATCATTTTGACTATGTGATCTTGATGAATTCAGAAATTGGGGGATGCATGAACCATCAATGCTTTGTTTTCCATTGACTTTACTTGCACCATCGACCCTACAATCCCATCAGCGCTATGTGTGCCATCAGTGCTATGTGCCCCATCGATGCTCTAGGAGCCATCGGTGTAATGTTCCATCGATGCTTCTTGTGCCATCGATGCTCCAAGAACTATCGATCCATCTATTTTCAAAGAGACTGATAGATCTGATGACTGCAACTAGAGATCCTTCACTTCTTGCATTAGACTTATACTTGTGTGATCTTACCATAATAATTGTACTGAAAGTATTAAATTTACTATGTGTCTTTCTTTTGTGGTATAATTTGGGTTTTTTCTTTTTGGTAAACATCATGTATTTCATAGTGATATTTCCAATTATGGTGTTTGGGTACCAACTAAGTACTGTTTTAATCACCCCTACAATCACTTTTCCCATACATGTCGTGTCTTGTGCATGGAATTGTTTCTTTGATAAGTTCGTATGTAGACCAGGGCCAGGTGGTTCATAGAGTGATTAGATGGATGTGTGGTTCTCATACGGCTCCAAAAAGCTTCCATAAAACTAACCTTCATCTATGGTTTTGTGCGGATGAGTTTCAATAACTTTTTAATTCAATTAACACAATCTTTCTTTTGGTGGGATTATATTTTGGCCCTATTTACATTCCAATTTTCCTAATATCATACTCTATGGTTGGTATCATTATGTATTCATATATTTTATACATAGTGTTTTCAATATTTTTGTAATGGCGGATTCTAGATGTGTTCATTTTTATAGGTAATTATTCAAATGTCTCCCATTTGTGGGATATGTTGACTCGATGCTAGTCGCCAACCCATGGACTATTGGAGGCGGTCTTGGGGTAGTCACAACACGAGACCCAGGGGACTGTTTTTGACACATTGAACATCTGTATGATTTATTTAATGAAAATATAAGTTATATATGACCAATAAATTATTATACAATGATACCTTAACATTTACCTTCATTTTAATAAATATATCAAAAAATTGAAATATCATTCATGAATAATAACAATATACCATCACCATGAATAGTTTATTTAATTTTCAATCTATATATTTTATGGATTAGCATAAAGACATATTTATTGAATATATATGATATTTATATATTGGTTAACATTATTTAGATTTTACAAATAATGATCAATTTTATAGTACCAAATATAATAATTAAAAACATACCTGAAAAATATATCAGTTATTTCTCAAGATATGGTGTTAACAAGTAATTGTTAATAAAAAAGATATAAAAGATCATAATTTAATTTTGGATGGTGTTAGAGATTTAAATATGGTCATAAAAAAAATATATATATATAATAAAATAATAATATTGATGAATGGTTCTTGACATGTAAAATGGAATTCAACACTTTAGGTATGGGATTTCTAGTTTCACTTTTTTTACAAGGACATGAAAATTAAGCACTAATTTATATTATGTGTACTGTATACTCACCTTTTGACAAGTTATATACATATTATCCTCCTTCACATAATATTTAATGATTCTTTTCTTTTTCTTCATTATTTGTTTTCACATTTCAAATTATTACTAAAGAATTATTGGATTTAAATCTAAATATTTCCACTTTGTGATGTACATTATATTCTGCATCAATATTCTTTCAAAATATGTATATAAAAACACTCTGAAATGGAATATAATTAATTTATTTATAATAATAACATTTTATTTTCCATTTTATTTTTATCACTCATGGGTATTGTGATTGAATGTTACCAATGTGGTAATGATTTATTTTACAATATCATCTTTTATCAGGATTGTATATATACTCCATGAATGAAACATATTTTCCTTATGACTACTATTTTATCCGAAGCTTCATTTTTATGTTTTTAGGATTACTTTTATGGAAAATTATTTTAAAATTATTTTAGGTTTTCAAAAGTTTTATTCAAATTATAAAGGATATTTTACTTATATAATGATATAAATGAGAATTCAGAATCATTTTTCATCAAATCTTCCATCCATTATTGTTAACTATTACTTAATGGTTATATGAACCAATGATTCCATTCATATTTCTTCATTGAAAGTGTTATTCTTCCATAATATTTATGAAACTCATTTCTCTTCTAGTGGTTATACCACGATTGAATTCTAACAAAAACCCCTTATTTTTCATTGGATATACAACAATGAAATAATTAAATTACTTTGAAAATTTCACTTTTCCACCAATCATGATTCTAATGAATTTTTTTCATTCCAATTTCATTAAATAAGTTATGATATGTTGATAATTTTATGATCTAGTAGCACGTAAATGTATACATTATGGGAGGATTGGGACCTATATATCCCTATATTTTATTTGATAGTCATTAATGATAGATTCGTTAAAATCTTATATGGCTGGTTATCAAATACCCAAAAAGGGTAAAAGGGAGATCATCCCATGAATGAAGAAGTACGTTGTGGTTTTTCCAAGACTGATATATTATGAATTTCTTGGTGGTTATCATTTAAATAAGATTTTATATGCTTTTGTGTAGGCCCAAAATCTATATCTTATTTTAATTTTATGGTATCATGGTCATGGTCATTGAATACCTTATGATTCATGTATTATGAACTGCCAATATTTAATCAATGACATAATATTATGATCATTGAAATGTCGTGTTTGATTTTAAACTAATATTCTTATGTTTGCATACCTTTATTTTCATATTATACTTACCTATATAACTTTTTTAACTTTACTGAGCATCTTAGATAACCCATTATCATGTTATATTTCTGAATATTATAAAAAAATAATTACATTTTTTTTGTAAGAAGGGTGTGTGTTATGATGATCATAGTGGGAGATGATGTCATTTTTCTATGGAATAGTTTTCTGTGATTCGATGTTCTCAATGAAACTATACTAGTAAGGTCCTATGGTTTTTTTAATGTCGTTAATATTCATAAAAAATGATATAATATATATATATTATAGGTCTTTTCCATTATAATAACAGGCTTAGCTGGTGCTATATGGGAACCTTAAACACATATCAATATTATAGTCTTAGTGGGAGCTATTCAGGTGTACCCATCATATAAACTATAGTGAGCTCCTCAAGAATTATCTAAGAGAACCCATGATCATCAATAATGTCGATGTATTGTTCATAAATAATATACATAGATAATTAATTTCACCATAATCTCTTATAATCAACCTTTATTATTTTTTAAACATGATTAAGACGTTGAAAATAAACATATTGCATGATAATAATTTTGAAACATTATTAACACAAGAAACAAAAATTAGTTCCATAAATACAACATCAATAATGATTAGCATGAGGAAAAGAAATGGGTTTTATGAAAAATCTATTTGAATCAATCATAATGCATCTGTAGAATGAATGATGATTTATTCATTACAGTGTATCAATAGTATAGAATAAGTCAAATTAAGTTCTTTTGATGTTTATGAATTGAAATACCAATTAAATATCATTAAAAACACTTATTCATAATAAAATTTTCATTTTGAGTAATAAAAAAGGAACTCATCATATATGGTGAAATATGTTGAGAGATCAGTTGGAAATTTTTTAAGGAAAATATTATTTCTATTTTAAAAACAATTATTTATCATATAAAATTTTATAAAAACATAATGAAAACATTTTAATTTAAAATAAACTTTTAAAAAATAACAATTAATTGTTAGATAATTCAGTGGTCATGATGATGGATAGTTATGTTCATGAAAACTATGTTAAAAAAGGTTCATTTCACATTATTATATGAAAATTACAAAAATTTATTGTTAAAAAATTAACAGGAATAATCCAGATATAAAAATTTAAAAAAAATTGTGAAAAGGACTTTCCATATTCATAGTAAAATGTTTAGAAAATAAATTAGAAGACAAGTATATTAGAAATGACCTAAACATTTATTAATAAAAATTACTCTTGATCCATTTTAATGTCTTATTATGTAAAATGGTTATAAAAAACATATGCACTTCCTTGGTCATATGATTTTGGATTTCAAAATATAGTTAGAAATTGTTACCATTGATAATATAGTCGGTAAATAGTGATCACATGATTAGTATAAATATAGGGCTTTAACAAATCCAATTTACTCAAAACAAGGAAACAATGGCCTCATCCAGTACACTTTACCCAAACGAACCCCATTTTTCAGAGTATATAAATGAGGTGGCATCACTGGGCTTCACTCTTGACCAATCCCAAGCTGATCATCAACACATTAAGCTTGAATGGAACCTCCTAAGGGAGAAGTGTAAGTTGATAGATATTACCAACCGAGCGATGTTATCTGAGCCACCTCAAAAGTTTGGCACCATCGCATGCCTTACCCTTCGGTCTCATGCGGGTTTCATTAGGGGTTATGTAACAAGATCATAACACTATGTTTATGTGCATTATTTTTATATATAATGAAAAAATATACATTCATTTTATTATTATAACATTGTAAAAATATTTTATAGCACAAATAGTATTTTTAGTTAATATTCAGTTAAGAAATCCATTTTGATGAATTTATGGATTTTTCAATTAAATAATATTTCTAAGTTATTTTTTATTAAATATAAATGATCTTATATGTTTATGAATACAATAGTGATTTTTATTGAGGTTTGAAAGCTGTTTTTATCAAATCCCATAAATTTTTGCTAAATATTGGTTTTTATTTTAAATTTAAAAAATCACATATTTAAAATAAAATTTATATAGAATGAATATTATTTTTGTAATCAGTATGTCAAAATTATCCAACAGTGAATGTTTCATAATTTTCTGAGACAATTGAATTGTTGGGTAAAAATTAAATACCGTTTAATTATATAATGTATTTTATGACATCATAATAATCCAATAGTGATGTAATAAATTACTATAAAGGATATTTTCGGCCAATATATGATTTACCATTAATGAAATGTGATTTTAGGTTTGTTGGACATATTTTAAAAAGCATTAGTGGACCCTCCAAGACTTACAAAACATTTTATCTTTTTAAATTGATTTCCTTGAGAGTGTGACACGCCTCTACATAAGAGAGCCTAATATTTTAATATTTTGGCCATTGGGCTTATAAAATAATTTTTTCCACTCCCCTTTGGAAAAAACTATGGCGAAAACTGTGGGATTGTTTGTTTTTTTTATTAGTTAATGTGTAGGGTCCAAAACCTAAATAATAATGAATTCCCACCATTTACCTATATAAATCCACCCAACATCCCACTTCATATTCACTAAAAGCATTTAGAGATCAAAAATACTATGCCATACTCTCTCTTTATAATCTTTCCAAGTTTCCCCCAAACTCTCATGAAGCCTCTCTCAAGCATTCTCTTGGCTTTGGGATCACACTTCCAAGTATGGGATTTCTTCCTTTCTCATTTTTGTCGAAATTTCATTATGTTGTTATAACATTTTTTCAAATAAAAATATTGTGTTTTGACTGAGAACCTCTCCCATAGTCCCCTTATTGTTTTTAATGATGAGAGGAAACTTTATCTCTCATTAATTCCTCCCATATACACTCGTTTCCATGCATAAAATTCATAAATAATTTCCCTCTTCACATTTACATTCAAGATACTTTTTTGTATTACGAATCTAAATTCCATTAAATATGTTGGGATATGTATCTATATGGACCCCTTACTGTCCATTTCATGTAAATATTATGATACACATGTTTCTCTCTCATCAACCATTTTTAGGAATTCTTATGTCACGCCATTATGCTGCTAAAATTGCACCGTGATTTTCCAAGACAAAGTCATTGTGTAGTGAATACCATGCCCATTTATTTATTAAGGGTATTCACCTTTATGAAAATTTAATTATTGATTATATAGTTTTATTTATTAATTAAAAATTACTTTATCATGGAATAAATGATAATATTTAATGAAACCATGCTATGTAATCCATGTGGCATAGTTATTCATGAAATGAAATGATTAAAAAGGGTGCACCCTTATAGTGCTCCAATGCATTGGGTAAAAATTAGTATCATGATATATCAATTGAAATGAGGGTTTAATCATTCTAATTAAAGTGAAATGAGGGTTTAATCATGATCCATGTTCATTGAGCCTTAGCTCATGAAAACATCATGTTAAATGTTGTCGCCACATTTCCATGTTATGATAATCATTCTATATCAAGGAGTTATGTTCTTGTTTCTAAAATTCTCCCTTGATATGCCTATGAAATAAAATGTATTTTATTCTTTATGTTACTCCTTTTTACTCCTTTACTGGGCTTTGTAGCTCACCCTTTTATTAGGCATGTCCTTAGGTTATCTCATACAATGCAAAGTATGAAAGAATGATGTGGTCATGTAAAATATGTTTTAAATAAATATGTGTATTTCATGTAATGATCCTAAGCCCCAAAGACACTAGACCCATCTATCTTAAATTTTGTATCAAGTGATTATTTTATCTAATAAATTATTTTTATGTGTGAAATAAAGAGCAAGGTTTTTATAGCTGGTATCATATGATAGGTTTATGAATTTTTAGGATTAGGATTAGAAAACCCTAGTAAAATAATTAGAGATAAGACTAATTATAAAAAAATATCCCTAAAATTTGGTTAGTTCTGAATATATGATTTATCAAAAAAAAAAAAATCTTTATCTGGATACGAGCAGTTAGAGATGGATATGGAAGAGATGTATCTTGGGGTAAAACACAAAAACACCACTTGGAGATAGACTCGAATGGGAACTAGTGCAAAACAACAGGCCTTGTTGCACTCTTGGATATGACACTCCCATGGGATATGATTTGGTAAATTCACAATCATAGTATAAACCTTTGTTATGGGAATAAAAAATTCCCCAATGAGTATATGTTGGGAATTAGATCATTGATAACAAAGATTGAAGCATAGAAATTCAGAAGTTAGGGAAATATATGTAATTATAAGTTATCTACTTTTGTCTCAAGATTACCCTTTATGTGTTACCCCTAAATTTTCTTTTATTCCAGCTAATTTCAAGTAATAAGAGGACACTGGATAACAACTGATACGAATATCAATGTTTTGACAGTTCTAATGAGATTCCCAATCCGATGGGAGTTGGAATCATGAACATTGTCATGATACTCTCTCAGTTAACTGATGTTTTGAATAGAAACATGGGTCAAGAGAAACTTTAAACCCCACTAATAAAGTACAAGTCACAATAAGGATCTTAATGAGACAAAGGCCTTCAACTTTTAATGGATCATCTGATCCCTTAATCACCAAAAAATTGATCAACTCCATTGAGAGGATCTTCTCCGTCATTAATTTTTCTAAAAAAGGGAAGGTACTTATAGATGCATATCGTATAGAGGGTGAAGTTGAACAATGGAAAACATTGATAAAAATTACAAAAACTGAGGAGGATATCGATGCGTTGGAATTGAAGGATTTCCAGAAGAAAAAAATTTGATAAATATTTTCCGTGCACCCCCTATTTAATACGGAAAGGGACTTTCCTTCCCTAAACCATGAATCTGATGAATCCATCAAATAATATGATGAAACCATCACAAGGATTTCACAATATTCCTTTGGCTTTGTCGTTACCCTCGAATACAAGATTGACCGCTTCTTTGGTGAGACAAAACATAGCTTATGGAATGAACTATTGATCTATGTCTTCGAGAGCTATGATGAAATTGTGGGATGTGCCATAAAATTTGAAATAGAGATCAGAGAATCTTGGGTTTATCATAGGAATAATAAGATTAATGTGGATATTAATTTTGGAGTTCTGGTGGATAAATCCAATGATGCTAAGAAAATCCAGCAACCCACTTACCAAAGGTGGGGAAAGAAGCACTATATAAATTTCTTGAAAGGGGCGACGAAATGCTTTAGGTGTGGAAGAGATGGGAACCTGGCTGTTAAACACTGTCAAGAAAATATTGCAGATGCAACAGAGGATAGGAACGCTCCATTTGACCATCAATGTGTTGTTCATTTCTTTAACTGCAAATAACTAGGGCACTTTTCAAACAGTTCCCAAATACAAGGGTTCTCGGAGGCAACTAACAACCTCCAAGGATACAAGGGATTTCTTTTTTCATCACTACCACTGATGTGAACCCCAAAAATTAAGTGGGGATAGGTATTCTAATTATTCATTCAAGAATAGCGAACATACATTTTGATTCTAGTTCTATGCATTCTTTTATATCCTGGATGTTTAGTAAGACAATCACAACACCCCAAAAAATCATAGAAGTAAAGATGTTAGTGAGTACCAAAAATTGAGCAATCATTCCATCCCATGGAAATAACTCCTCCGTTATCATAATTTGTGGTTTGAACTTCCCAGCAAACCTCAACATACTCCCTCTAGTGGAATTCTATGTAATTCAAGGCATGTATTATATTTCCCTATATAGAGCCAATATAATTTGTTGTGAGAGGGAAATCACTCTTCATATGGATAATTGAACCCTGTTTTTGTACAAGTTCATGGAGGAAGATGAATCCTTTTTAGCACCATACTCTCAAGTGTGAATATTACTGCCCTATGAGACTGTGTATATAGCTTAGATGATTGATTCTAAGGAATCAACCATCCTAGAAGACATTCCTACTGTGAGGTAATTCCCTAAAGTGTTTCCCGAGGAATTTCTTGGTCTTCCTCCTAGAATAGATGATAAATTATCAATTGATATTATACCTAGGGAATTTAGAATATCCAAGACTCCATATAGATTGACTTTTGGGGAGATTGTAGAGAAAAAGAAACAACTATAGGAGAATCTATATAAAGAGTTAATATGCCCTTGTGCTTCACCATGGGGTGCACTGGTCCCCTTCATCAAAAAGAAGTATGGGTCAGTGCACCTATGCATTGATTTTCAGGAGCTCAACAAAATCACAGTAAAGAACAAGTATCCTCTTCCAGGAATTTATGACTTGTTCGATCAGTTATGTTGAGAACAATACTTCTCCAAGGTGGTTTTTTGGTCATAATATTACCAAGTAAGGTAAAAGGATGAGGATATCTTCAAGAATGATTTATGTACAAGATACGGGCACTCTAAATTCATTGTAAGGCCTTTCAAACTCACCAATTCTCCAGCAATCATCTTAGACATGATGAATAGATTCTTTAGAGATTATCTCAAAAAATTTGTGGATGTATTTATTAAAGATATTATAATATACTCCAAAAAAAGGAGGAGCATGAGGAGAATATAAGAAATGTACTAGATACCCTGGGAAAGGATAAGATCTATAAAAAGTATAAAAATTGTTTTATTTGGTTTAAGGAGGTCTCATTCCTAGTTCATATCATCACAAGCAATGTGATATTTGTAGATCCCTCCAAGAGATCTGCAATTGAGGGATTTCCAAAGACAACATCAATAACGAATATTCATAGATTCATGGGGTTAACTGGATATTATAGCTGATTTATGAGAAAATTTTCATGAGTGTCAAACCCTATTTCCAAGCTAACTAGGAAGGGAGTTAAGTTTTCTAGGAGTGATGAATGTGAGGAGAGATTCAAGGATTATAATAGGAGGCTTACCGCTATGTCTATGCTCACACTACCCACATGTGAAGAACATTTGTGGTATTTGGATATTCTTCGAAGAAGGGAATGCACTGTGTGTTGATAAAAAATGAAAATGTAATTTCCTATGCTTTAATTCAATTGAATGTTCATGAGAAAAAAAATCTAGCACGTGATATGGAGTTGGTTGTAGTGATCTTTGCTTTAAAAATTTGGCATCATTACCTCTTTGGGGAGAACTGTGAAATATACACAGATCACAAAATTTTGAAGTATGTATTCACATAGGAATATTTGAACATGCGCCAATGAAGATGTTTAGATCTGATCAAATACTATGACTGGTCAATTCATTACCACCCTAGGAAAGAGAACAATGTGGTTTATGCTCTATGTAGAAAGGACCCAGCAATTCTATCATTAATAATAACTGAAAAGGATACAATCTTTTTTGATTGGATGAAGATGTAAATTAGAATCATAATGAAGAGAACTTAATCAATCCTTTTAGAAATGATATCTCAACCCTCTCTTTTGGAAATGTTAAATAATGCTCAAAATGTTAATTTGATAATTCCTTAGAAAGACGAAATGATCAAAAATGGGAAATCCACATAGTTCAATGTTAATGAAGAAGTAATTGTGAGATTTGGGACAAGACTATGTGTTCAATAAAATCCAGAGATAAAGAATGAACTTTTGGATGATGCACATTGTTCAAATTTCTCCATTCACCCAAGAATCACAATGATGTATCGAGATCTTTGAGAGCATTATTTATGGGATAACATGAAGAAGGAGATCGTTGAGTATACATCAAAGTGTATTGTATGTCAACAAGTGAACATTGAGAGGCAAAGGTCTAAGTGGATGATGAAACCATTTCCCATAACAACATGGAAATAGGAGACCTTCACAGTGGACTTTGTTATTAGAAATATGAAGACATCCAAAGGAATAAATGATATATGGGTTTTTGTGGATAATCTTACAAAGACTGATCACATCATTTCAATTCATGAGGATTTCTCATTGGATCAACTTGAATCGATATACATTAGAGAAGTGGTAAGGCTATATGGAGTACCACTATTAATTGCATCAGATCGATATCCAATATTTACCTCTATGTTCTGGAAGAGACTTCAACATGCTCTAGATACTAAGATGAACTTTAGTATTGCTTATCATACTAAAATCGATGGTCCATCTGAGCGGACAATCCAAACACTTGAGTACATGTTGAGAGCATGCTCAATGGACTTAAATGGAGGATGGGATCAATATATCCCTCTAATTGAGTTAACTTACAAAAATAGTTTTCACTCAAGAATTCAAATGGCTCTTTATTAAGACCTATATGGGAAGAGGTGAAGAAAACCAGAATGTTGGGATGATGTTGGGGAGTGAAAACTCATAGTTCAAGCAATGGTCAAAGAAATGGTAGGGATGGTTAAAACCATCCAGCATCACTTTAATACTGCTCGAAGTCAAAAAAAGAGTTATACTGATAACCATTAAGGGGAACTAGATTTTGATGAAAAATAAATGGTATTTCTCTGCCTATCACCATGGAAGAATGTTATGAGAGTTGGTAAGAATGGAATGATTAGTCTAAGGTACATCAGCCATTTTGAGATCCTTAGTCGTAATGGAGAAGTGGACTATCGACTAACACTCCCACCGATCCTATATCATGTATATGATGTATTCCATGTATCACTCTTAAGGAAGTACATACATAACCCATCTCATGTACTCAATCCAGAGGTGGTACCATTAGAGAATGACCTCTCGTATGAATAGATTCCAGTAAATATATTGCATGATAGCGAAAATATTCAACAAAATAAGAAAATACCCCTCATCAAGGTGTTTTGGTGAAACCACATGTTTGTAGAAGAAATGTTTGTATTTAAGTAGGTGATGAAACAAAGTAACCCACATCTGTTTTAGTGTGGGAAAAGGAATTTCGAGAGAGAAATTTCATAAGGGGGGAAGACTGTAATGACCTAATCTTTTACAAATAAAAATTTCTCTTGATCCAATTTAATGACTTATTATGTAAAATTGTTATATAAAACATTTGAATTTCCTTTGTCTTATGTTTTTTGGAATTAAAATACCGATATAAATTGTTACTATTTATAATATAGCCATTGAACAGGGATCACGTGATAAGTATAAATATAGGGCTTTAACAAATACAATTTACTCCAACAAAGGATGAAATAGACTCATCTAGTAGACTTTCCCCAAACGAATCCCATTTGTCGGAGCTCAGAAAGGAGGTGGTGTCACTAGGCTTAACTCTTGACCAAGCCCAATCCAAGATTCAACACGTTAATCTCAAACAAAACATCATATGGGAGAAGTGTAAGTTGATAGAGATGACCACCGGAATGATTTTATCCGAGCCACCCCAAGAGTCTATCATCATCGTACACTTTACCCTTCGGTCTTATGCGGGTGTTATAAGGGGTTATGTAACATGACAATAGCACTATGTTTATGTGCATTATTTTTGTATATAATAAATAATATACATTCATTTTATTATTGATACTTTGTAAATAGTTTTTAAAGGAAAAAATAGTATTTTAGTTAATATTCAGTTAAGAAATCAATTTTGATGAATTATTGGATTTATGAATTAAATAATATTTTTATAAAATATTATCACTATGTTATTTTTTATTAAATATAAATGATTATATAATTTTTATGAATACAATTGTGATTTTTATTAATTTTTGAATGACATCTTTATCAAAACACAATAATTTTCGCTAAATGTTGGTTTTTATTTTAAATGAAAAAAATAACTTATTTATAAAATTATTTTGATAAAATGAATATTATTTTTTGTAATTAGGATATCAAAATTATCCAACAGTGAATTTTTCATAATTTTCTGAGATAGGAAAATTTTTGGGTAAAAATTAAATATCGTTTTATTAAATATTGTGTTTTGTGACCTCATAATGACACAATAGTGATGTAATAAATAATTTAAATGATATTTTTGGCCAATATATGTTTTAAAATTAATATAATGTGAATTTATTTATTTATTTTTTGATTTATTTTACAAAGCTTTAGTGGACCCTCCAAGACTTATAAAACATTTTAACTTCTTAAATTGATTTCCTTGATAGTGTGACTCACCTCCTCATAAGAAATTCTAATATTTTAATATGTTAGGAAATTTTAATTATAAAATAACATTTTACACTCCCCTTTTTCATAAAATGTGGGAAAAAAACATGGGATGGTTTTTGTTTTTTATTAATTTAATGTGTAGGTTCCAAAACCTAAATAATAAATAATTCCCTCATTTTTCCTATATAAGCCAACACAAACTCCCAATTCATCTTCACTCAAACCCTTTGGAGCTCGAACAACCTATGTCTTTTCCTCTATATAATCATCTCATGGCACCCCAATCTCCGATGAAGCCTCTCTCAAGCCTCTCCAAAGCCTTTAGCATCACATTTCCAAGTAAGGGATTTCTTCTTTTCTCATTTTTTTCAAATTTTATTATGTTTTTATACCATTTTTTCATTTAGAAATTTTGGGTGCCCTAAACTATCGTTGAAGTTGATAAAAGTTTAAAATTTATAATCCTACTAACTACTGTATATGTAGAAATCAGGGTTGAACCCACAGGGAAGGTATTTTTTGGCCACTATTCATCTAAAAACTTTGGAAAACTCCACCGTTGTCAGCAGTAGAGGGTATTTTCTAGTTTTTACTTTTTATATTTTTTTCAATTAAATACAAAAATTAACACTACTTTTTTATGTTTTTGATCTAGAATAGAATGAAATAGAGAATAAATTGAAAACTGTGAACAATCAAAATATTGAGGAGTGATAAATGTACTACCAGAATGTAATACCCAGGGAGAAAAGTATATAACAATGATATTAGAGGTGTTTCAATTCACTTAAAGGATATTGAATAGTACCATCATAATAGTATGAATTACCACCCTCACCAAGAGTTAATTCACACAAGCCAATCTATTCTAGAGTTCTCCACTCAAAAATCAATCAACTGTGAACAATTTTAAAATAACAATAGGATGAACTCACCGTAAGTCCGGAATTATTTAGAATTTATTATCTTCTGAAAGGTGTATCCATGATCAATCTTTCCCATTGATCATGAAATTTTGAATGTTATGTTCAAATGGTACAGGCAATTGGATGAACTTGGTATTGATGTCGCCGATCAAATATGAGATCATCGAAATGATAATGTGAAAAGACAATTAAAAGATAACCAAAGGAACTTCAATTTATCCTCAAACTATATGATTTAGCTAGGAAAAATGTTTATTATCAATTCAATGATTAAAAACATAATAAATAGAGTACTGATACTAGAATTAAAATGAATGATTAACTCCAGAGACGATGCTTTGCTTCTGAATTCTTCCAACTTTAGGGAGTGGTTCCAGAGTCTCCCTCTATTCTCCTCTGCTCAAACTTGGATCAATTAATGTGTCCTGAATGAATGTCCTCTCAACAGATTCTTTCTCTATTTTTTTTAAATCAACTATCAGCTACTTCATGTGACCCCTTGTTTGTCACCTACTTAAAAAGTCATTTTCTTGGGCACCACACACGTGCGTTTTTTCGTTGATGGAACATTGTGCAAGTTTTACCCCTTTAATTAACTCCTTGTGAGTTAGTTTTGTGAACTTGGACGTTTTTTTTCATTGGAGTGAATTGGAAAATTAATAACAACAAAACAAAATTAAAACTATTAAAATACAATAATAAAACAATTGATAAAAATAGAAAAACCACTTAACATTTTTTAGTTGGTTATTTTATTATTTAATCTAAAACTCCAATTTTAATTATTAAACATTATTATTAAGAAATTCAGTAAATAACTTATTCAATTTAAAATAAAATTCTAGTTTCAAAAAATATGTTTATTATTTTATTAGTTAATTAAATTAATTTACTTTACTTAAATTAATATGTTGTTAAAATTTTAATTATAAAAAATATTTTAAAAAACTAAGTTGATATTTATGATTAATTATTATTATTAATGTTAACGAATAAATTAATTATTGTTTTGAACATTAAATTGTATTTACTATTCATTAGATAGTTTTTATAAGGACCTGGCCTTAAACATTACATAATATAGAATTAAATGAATAATTCACATTGAGGATCTTTTCAGGTTTAGAGTTTTAGAGAATTAGGACATAACTATTACATCTGAAAAGATTACAAGGTACACACATCAACACAGTTTCCATTTTTTCATAAAATAAAAACTCTTGAGAAAAAGAGCCATTTCTAGTTTCATGTTTTAGATAGCGTGACTTTTCCTTGATCCCATCCTTGACCCTATTCATCTTTAAGTCCTATGAAAACATTTCAAAACATGGTATGAGCATAAAAATATCAGTAAGGGTTATAAAACAAATAATGAAAACATTTGTTCATAAATACATAAAAAACATGGAATCTTTTACTTAACTCATGAAATCATAATATTTATGAAAGACACATAGAAATCATAAATCATAAAGGTAACTTGTGGCATCTATATCATACTTACGTTGTATCTATCACAACTATATTGGGAGTTACTTTGGAATACCCATCACAATATATTCCTTAAAATCTCTTAGAAGAAACATTTATGTTTACCTTCATCACGTTACCCAATTCATTGGAGAGATATCCCGGGCTCACCCACCCTAGGTTTATCACGGAACCACTCGTATACGTAAATAATTCCCAAGAACCATAACAAGATCATAACACATAACATAAACATAAAAGAAAGATAACATTTCCACATTGAAATAATAAAATATCATTTCAAGATATTGAAATAATAAATCCATTCTCAAAATAATTTTCAATACCAAAATACATAAAAAGAGTATATGGTATTTATTTTCCTTTTAAAAACATTACGACTTGTTAAGGAAGCCAAAGATCAAATAATACTCGCGGCGGCGGAAAGGTCGTTGTCACCGCTTAGGTAAAAAAACCATTCCTTTTTGTTGTTTAGTAAAAAGCTTCGTATAAAAATATTACCTTTGAATGAAATGAAAAATCGAAGGGTTTTATACACTGTATAAAATAAAGTTGTGTATAAAACTAAATATGCCTCAATGAAAGTAGATTGAGACGATGTCCCTTACCTTGTGTTTGACTTGACTCGATCGTTCTTTAATCTACTAAATAACAAAATAAAGTTAATTTATACTTACTTAAGAATATTTTTCAAGTTTATTATTCCTTTTATATCACTTATAACCATTTTATAAACATTATGTAATCATTTAAGTTAATAACGTTCATTTTGTCGATATTTGGTACTTGAGTCAAAAATGAACACCTTATATTTGCAAGTTTTCCATGTGGTCAATAGGCCATTATATCTAGAATTATATTCATGATTTAGATATCATATATATCATATATATCTAGTATATACATGTATTTATAATAGTACATAACATTTGGAGGTAAGAAATGAAATGCATCGTTCATGGAGACGATAAGTCGTACGTACGCATGAACGCTACTTTCATTTCTATTTATTATTTTAATGGAGTTTAAACATAATGATACATAGGTATATTATAATTACAGTATAATATCATATATAATATCATTAACTCTATCCTTTATACATCCCACATAAGGCATTAACGAGTCACATCACTTTAAGTGGGCGGTAGTCCGCACTTCCTCAAATGAGATTATCGTATTTACCCACTATGGAAACCATAAAGGCTTGATATAATTGGGAATTACATAAGCATAAAGAAATAATAAAAATAATATATATCATATATAAATACAGTTCCATCATAATGGCCACCATGAGAGGCGGTAGGATGTATTTGAACAATCATCATTTCGTGAGGCGTTAGTTTTCCATCCACAGAAAAATTATATTCTTCATCCATTAGATGGAGGTTTATGTAAGTGTAGTCCAAATACTTCTCATAAAAACATCCTAGTATATTGAGGATATTTTTTTTGTTATAAAATAAAGGAATAAAAAGATTTTAGGGGTTGGAGAAGTAAAATAAAAGAAAACAATTTAACAAAAATTGTTACCTTTAATTTGGGTAACTCCCTTTGGTTTGAACCAAAGGACTTCTTGAAGTGCCTTCTACCTAATGTTAGGATTCTAGAAGGAGGAGAGGAATTTATGGAGATTAATTAGACAGATTTTGGACGATCCAAATGGCTTGAGAGGTGTGAGGAATTGGATAGAAATTGTCTCCTTTTATAAGGGAGAAGAGGGGCTCTTTAGGAAAGGGTGAAAATATTATTTTATTATATAATGATATTAGGGTTCTAAAGGTACAAATTTTATTAAGGTCGAATATAATATGTCTCATATTCGAAATAAAATCATCAAATCATAATTGGACATGTTTTGTATAATATTTTAATCATTATAATCTTATTTATTTAAATCATTTATTAATGAAGTAAATAATGCATCATAATTGTGTCATAAATAATTTACTTTATTTGATGTCTAAAAATTATAAAAAAATACCATGATGTAGTAAATTGTTTTATATTTCCAATGAATATTTATAGTCTAAAATAGGACTTATATAACACCATATAAAAATTAATTACTAAAAGATATTTTCTTTTGTCATTTTTTCCTTTACATTAAGTTAATTAATCTAAATTGTCATTATCACTCCCACGTGGCTCAATGGGGTACCAAAATAGACCCAAAGATTCCCATGGTCGTTAATGACTCAACCAATGAGGTTTGGACAAGTGTTAAGGTAATTTTTAATTATTATAATATTATTTTAACCTTGAATTACCTTAGTTACCTTTAACCGTGGTAAATAAAAGTCAAAAGTTACTATTAACCGAAAATTATTTTCATCTTAATGAACCAAATTTTACTTCTTGATAACAAACATGCATGTTGTATTTTTAAAATTCAATTCAAATAAGTGGTAAAATTTCATTGAAATGAAAAAGTCAGTTTTTTTAACTACCACTAAGTGGTTTCACTATTCATCAAAAACTGAAGTTTTTCAGAAAAATACCAGAAATTAAGCCCAAGTTATATTTGATATTATTAATTCAAAAATGATGTTTATTTTTTCCAAATTAAAAACATAAAAGTTTCATTAATTAATTTTAAAATTAATTCCCATTGTTAAAACAAATAGCATGTTTTTAAGAAACAATAATTATCAAAAGATTGATACTTGTTTATGTCCAATTTCAAGGTGAAATTAATTACAATGACCCACATTGGATTAAATGGTGAAAATATATTTTAATTTCACTTTAAAACCAATTAAAAAGATAATTTAACCATACAAATAAATTAGATTAAAAGGAACTTTTGAATTAAAATACAATATTTTTCATTATTCATTAAAAAATGAACTTTATCAGAAAAATTCAAAAAAATTTCACAAAGTAAATTTTGATGTCCCCATTATAAATGAAGGGTCTTATTTGGTCATATAGAATACATTAAAGTGACAAAAACTATATTTAAAAAGGGTTCACCATTAAAAGGTGATAAATCGTCCTTTTAATGTAAATTATGCTTAAAATTAGATTCATTCACATTTTAAGCCTCTAAATTTGTATTGGATAATGTAAATTCATTTAAAAATCATGTATAATCATATTTTAGATAGTTTCATTCATTCCCGCCAATACAGCATCAAGGAGTTAACTACCATTTAAAATAATAATATTATATTATTAGTGTGCAACGTAAGATTCCAAAGAAACTCATTGGTGCGTATCGGGTACGCTATCAAACATAGAAACCCCTTTAAAGTAAAATTAATATTTAATTTATAAATATTAATAAATATAAAATATGTCTTATTCTTCATTTACCTGGGATTTTACATCCTTCCCCCCTTTTGGGAATTGCATCCTCGCAATTTTTATTCACTTATCAAAATAATTGGGGGTATTTATCCCTCATAGCATTTTAAGATTCCCACATTGCCTCTTCGACCATATATTTTTTCCACAAAAACTTTACCTGGTGAATTACCTTATTTTGCAACACCTTATCTCTACATTCAAGAATCTGGACTGGTTGTTCTTCATAAGAGAGATTCTCTTCCAACTGAACTACCTCTGGGCTCAAAACATGAGATGGATCTAGTATATACTTTCTCAACATCGAAACATGAAAAACATTGCATACCTGGGATAAAATTGGGGGTAAAGACACTATATACGCAACTGATCCAAATTTACCCAAAATTTCATAAGGTCCAATGAACCTCAGACTCAAATTTCCCTTCTTACCAAAACACATCACACTTTTCCATGGAGAAACTTTGAGAAAGACATGATCTCCTACCTCAAAAGAAAGATCCTTCCTCCAGTTATCTGCATAACGTTTTTGCCGACTCTGAGTTGTTCTCATGTGCTTCTGAATCAACTGAACTTTCTATGCCATATCTTCTACCAATTCTGGTCCCATCAGCTTCATTTCACCTACTTCATCCCAAAAATTTGGAGTTCGATAATGCTTTCCATATAATGCCTCAAATAGAGTCATTTGTATACTGGAATGAAAGCTATTATTATAAGAAAATTAATCCAAAGAAAGATGTTGGTCCCAGCTTCCCTGGTAATCCATCGAACAAGCACGTAACATATCTTCCAAGGTCTGAATTGTTAGTTCGGACTCCCATATGATTGAGGATGAAAATCAGTACTAAAATTTAATTAAATACCTAATGACTTCTGAAGGCCTTTCCAAAAGTTAGAAGTGAACCTGGGATCACGATCAGATACAACGGAGAGAGGAACTCCATGAAACCCGACTATCTCTTTAACATACAACCGAGCAAGTTGATCTAGAGACAAAGTATCTCTAATAGGAAGGAAATGAGCAGGTTTAGTCAATCGGTCAACTATAACCCGGATTTCATTATTACCTCGAGATGTCTTTGTTAATCCCACAACAAAGTCCATGGATATATTTTCCAATTTCCACTCTGGAACCGGTAAAGGATGAAGCATTCCTTTCAGTAACTGTTGCTCTACTTTAACCTACTGACAAGTCAAACACTTCACAATAAAATCATCAATATCTCTTTTTATTCCATCCCACCAGTAATACTCTCGAAAATCTTTGTACATCTTAGTACTGCCAGGATGAACTGAAAACGGAGAACTATGAGCTTCACATAACAACTCATTATTCAACTGTGAATCACAAGGGACACATAATCTCTTTCCAAATCTCAAAAAACAATCATTACCAATGTTAAAATCAGGTAACTTACCCTTCTGAACCAACACTACCTTTTTCTATAACTCACTGTCTTCTTTCTGTGCTTTGTTTATTCTGTCTGATAGAGATGATTTTACTGACACCTGATACAAAAAATAATAATTTCCTATAACAACAACTTCTATTACAAAGTTCATCAAATCAAAAACCAAAGGATCTCATTCAAAACTTAACATGGTTAATGATGTATTTCTTTTTCGAATCAAAGCATCATCCACTTTATTTTCTTTTCATGGATGATAAAGGATCGCGCAATCATAATCCTTGATTAATTCCAACCATATCCTCTATCTCATGTTCAATTATTTTTGAGTGAATATATACTTCAAACTTTTGTGATCAGTATATATTTCAGACTTCACTCCATAAAAATGATGCTACCAAATTTGTAAAGCACAAATAACAGAAGCTAATTTTAAATCATTGGTAGGGTAATTTAACTCATGTGGTTTCAAATGATGTGAAGCATAAGCAATTACCTGGTCATTTTTCATTAGGAAACAACCCAATCCTTTCAACGAAGCATCACTGTAGAAAAAAAAACACACCATTTCTGGAAGGCAGTGCCAAAACTAGAGCATTCACCAATCTTATTTTCAATTATTTAAAAAAATCATCACATTATTTTGTCCCGATGAACTTAACACCTTTTCGAGCTAACTTAGTCCTTGGAAAAAATAACCATGCAAAATTTTCAACAAACCTCCGGTAATAACCTACCAAACCAAGAAAACTACGAATCTCGGTTATATTTGTGGGTCTTGTCCATTCTTCAACAACATTCATTTTAGTAGGATCAACACTTATGCCATTTTTTGAAACAATGTCACCAAGGAAAGAAATTGGTTGTAACCAAAACTCACACTTTCTTAATTTCCCAAATAGTTTCTTTTCTTTTAATATTTTCAAGACAACCCTTAAATAACTTTCATGTTCCTCCTTACTTTTTTAATAAACCAAAATATCATCAATGAACCCAACCAAAAACTTATCCAAGAACTCACAGAAAATTCTATTAATAAGATCCATGAATACAGCAGGTGCATTAGTTAACCCAAAAGTCATAACTACAAATTCATAATGGTCATATCTAGTACAAAATGTGGTCTTGGGAATGTCTGGTTCCTTTACTTTCAACTAATGGTACCCCGACCTCAATTCAATCTTCGAAAAATACTGAGATCCCTGGAGATGATCAAAAATATCATCGATATGAGGCAAAGGATACTTATTCTTAACAATAATCTTATTCAATGATCTATAATCAATGCAAAGTCTCATTGAACCATCTTTATTTTTAACAAACAAGACAGGAGCACCCCATGGTGATTTGTTAGGTCGAATGAAAAGTTTATCTAATAACTACTACAATTGCTTCTTTAACTCTAAATGTTCAATTTGATCCATTCAATAAGGGGGTTTTGAAATTGGATTAGCATCAGGAACTAAGTCAACAGTAAATTCAACTTCCTGGTTAGGTATAATACTAGGAAACTCATCAGAAAAAATATGAAGGTACTCATTTACCACTGGAACATCATTAATCTAAATAGTTCCTTTGTTTTCAACAATATGTGCAAAGTAACATTCATTTCCATCTTTTACTAGTTTCTCAGCTTCCTGATATGTTATCAATAGCAAGGGTTCATTTTTTTATACAAACTAAAAATCATTCTGAAAAGAAACCTCTTTAGTTCTGTAGTCAATCTTAGCATGATAAAAAAAAATCCAATCCATGCCCAAAATAACATCAAACTCTACTAGAGGTAAAACAATAAGGTTTGCAGGTAGATTCTTTCCATACACAAGGGCAGGAATATTATTATGTTTTCTTTTTGTCTCAACATTTCCCCCAAGTGTTTTTTACCATAAGTTCAGTATTCATATCAGGAGATGGAATTACCAATTAACTAGAAAAATTCTCAGAAATGAAAGCATGTGTAGACCCTGAATCAGACAACACATTGGTATAATCTGAACAAACAAATAGTCTACCTGATTCTAATTCATTTGATGGACCAACATCTGCTGAAGTAGTTGCAAAGAATTTTTCCACCCCTTTAAATTTGTATTCTGGCTGCTTTCCTTTGGTTGAGTTCTTTATTGGACACTCATTTTCATAATGACCCATTTCATTGCACTTAAAACATTTTACTGACTGTAAATCTGATTTTTTTCCTACCATTACCCTAATCTTTTTCAGTGCAATTACGAGCCTTATGCCCCATTTTAACACATTATTAGCACTTGCTAGAATTCAAAATACATTCCCCAACATGATTTTTACCACAATTTTCACAAACTGTAAACTTAAGTTTCTTACCATCAGACTTTTTTGAATAGTTCTTTCCTTTTTCCAACCACCTTAACCTCTTATTCTGTTGTTTGTCAAAGAATACATGATCATCATCAAACTCCATTTTCACCTTCTCCACACAATGATCAAGTTTTTCATAACTTTTGAACTCACGGTAAGCTAAATACCTTCGATACTTTGGTTTTAATTCTAAGTAAAAACGGTTGATTTTACTATCAAGATCTCATATGAAATTTGGAGCATACCTTGCCAGTCCGGTAAATTTTTTTCATAGGAAACCATTGAGTCTTCCTCCTACCTCAATTCCAATAATTGTTTTTCCATCCTAAGATTAACCACCTTAGGAAAAATATTTCTCAAGAAACATTCCTTTGAATTCATCCCAATCGAGAGCATCAATCTCCTCACCATCCCTGATATTTTTCACCCTCAACCACCACTGATCAGCTTCACCTTCAAAACAGTAAACAACAAGACTAACCTTTTCATGTTATGAACAACCCATGACATCAAAAATATTCTCCAGTGCTTTAATCCACCCTTCAGCTAGCACAGGGTCAGATGATCCTCTGAATGATTGGGGATGATTCCTCATGAAATTCTCCACTACTGACATGTTCCTCTATGGTTGATCTGGCTAATCTCGTACATGGATACTACCACCATTTATAGCCTAAGTCAACTGTTCCATCACTACAACAAACTTTTCAATTCTGATTCCAACCATCTCAGGTTGCTGATTTGGAAGGTTGTCTTCCTCCTAATTTCTTCCTAACATAGCTGCCTTATTTCCTCTACGGAAAACCATTCTGAACAAAGAAATATCTTAGTTGAAGAAACATGGTAATCTGTAAATGCTATCACTACTGGGAATCTTGTTTTTTACAATGGTCTTATACCAATAGTTCCAATGAACCGTTGGTATAGGAGAGTTTTGGCATGATTTCCCAACAGTTTTATCAAACTGTTGGGAAATGTTCCACTTATGCTCCTTTTCCCAATGGTTTGATGAAACTGTTGGGAAAGGTTGATGATTTCCCAAAGGTTTTCTTAAAATTGTTGGGAAATATTCACTTTCCCAATGATTTCCCAATGGTTTTGTTCAAACCATTGGGAAAATATGTCCAAAATTACACAAATCGGGCAGACCTCCTCTAGTCGCATTTCTCCCCCAATTTCCAGAAACCCTCTCCCCCAATTTTCAAAACCCTCACGTGCACCCCCAGGTGAACTCCATCAAATCCTATGAGACTCCCCCACAATTTTAGATGGGATAATTCCAAATCTTCAAGTCTTATTGATCATTTTCCACTTATCTTACATATTTATCCATTTTTATTGAAGGTGGAAGCCCTAAATTCAATGTTTTAATTGGAGATTTGGTTTGTTTTATTATGGATTAGGTGTATGAGGAATTCCAATTCCTTTTTTTTAATGGTTGGGGGTCAAGCCCCCTTTATTGATCATGGGAAAAAAGACCTCTTTTGGCACTGGCAAAGATGAACCCATTACAAGAAGGGAAAAAAGCCTTAAAACATTGGCAAAGTTGATCCAATAAGTTCAAAAGAAACAAAAAACCAAGAAGGAACCTGAAAATCTCATCTCCCCTTCACCAGACAGTGCACCGGTGAGATCAGTCAAAAAAATGTGTCACCCCCTTTGTCAAGAAGTTATACCATGCTGGCGGCACAATGTGACATATCATCTCTCCAACCAACATAGAAATGTTGAGGAGAGCCAGATTAAAGGTGCCAGCACACCTTTCGCTCTTTCGATCCACCCACCTGACAAATCATGAGAAGAATATCCGAAGTGTCAACCTGATGTAACGCAAGCAGAGACAAAAAAAATGAGCAAAAGTCACAGCAAAGAACCCATCCATCCATCAAAATATGACGCATGGCTGATGATGGGTATCAGCACACCCATATCCCAATTGAGGTCACCCACCCAATGATACCAGCAAAATTCTACACCATCCTAATGCGACAAGAGAAACTAATACCCATGAAGAAAAATGTTTCAGAAGAACATACAGAACCAACAACAAATGCAGAATAGGATAAAATTCAAGAGAATCATTCCTGAGTGGTAAAACCAGAAGAGCAGCCAACAAAAATCATCAGAACAAAGAAATCCAAATCACCCTCTTCACAAATCTCAGAATCATATCCTAATCCACAAAAGGCAACTAAGGAAATCCAAAGAAGCCGAACCAAAAACTCCCTCAACATGTCGAGCCAAGGTAGCCCCAAACCTGGAGCCCCTCATATCCTAAACCAGCTCTTCGATTCATCCACCCCCTGAAATTTGATCCACTTCAACCAATGGAAGTAGAATCACATCCACGAGCCCAACACCGGAAAACACCACAGCAAGTGTTGAATCTACAAAGTCGAAGAGCCGAAAGCTCACCTTCCACCACCCAATATCCCACTGGCACCTTCGACCCACCAAACTCCACCACATAATCCCAAAGGCCAAAATCATATGGACACAATCCGAGCCGATCTCCCTGTAAGATTGACACAAACCGCCTCCCAAGAAGCCAGGACTGCCGATGTCTCCGTCCTCACCTGTCACCGCTCGAACGAGCAGCATACATGCAGAGAAGACCAGATCCAAGGGGATCTAGTGGAGGGGGATCACGAAGCAGAATAGGGGGACCATCGAAGATGCCATGATCACAAGATATGGGAGAAGAAGCAAAATATCTAAAGAGGCATTATCCAAAGAAGAACCATAAATGAGGGAGCCAAATCCAGCCAACGATGAAGATGCAATCCCAAGTAGAGACATGGAACAGGAAAATATGCAGTGAATCTCCAAGATCGTAGTTATAGAAAAACTCACAAAACCCACTGATTATGGGTGGTTTTAATCAAAAGTTATGATTTTGGAACAATTTATGATGTTTTTGTCTCTATTTAATCTCATTTACCCTAACTTAACATTAAATTCTATATCACATTTGGTTTCTATTTTTTAAATTTCCAGCTAAGTTATTTTTGGTCGATGATTGTCCCATGTTAATTGTTTTCAATGGTTTGGCGTGGAAATTTGGCATTTGATGTGACTTTTATAAATGGTTTTGCCTTGAGAATACTCCAAATATTTGTTAAAATGATCAATTGTATTTTATTATTTAAAATGTATTTCAAAAGATATTTCATAAATGATTTAATCTTGAGGAAAGTGTTTTATTAAAATGGGAATTTTTTTAATAAGGCTTGTGTAATGTATTTTGTTATAGTACACTTGTTATGTGACTATGTTTGTTATTTAGTAATATATGAGATAACTGGTGTGTTAGAATGTTTTTTGAAAAAGATTTCATGGTTGGTTCAAGATTATATTTACGTTTTGACCCTATTAATGAGTTGTTTTAAAGATATTTTGAGATATTTACCTATTGGTGTTAAGTCATACAGTGATAATAGGGATATTATATGTTTATTGGTGAAACCTGGGAGCTTTAGAGGTGATTCGGGATTAAGGCATATAATTAGTGCTAAACATGTGAATAAACCAGGCATAGTAGTGAATTCTTGAAGTATTTGATGTTTTTAGTCCTTTTTTATTTGGAGTTTCTTTTAATGCTGATGTTTATTATTGATACCTATGATGGGAATTTATTTTAGTTTCTAAATCGGATGAGACTCCCCCACCATGCACAGTGTATGCAATTATTTTGGTTTACCTCGAGTTGATGACTCCAATAGCTCAATTGTCAGAGTTGATTGTGAACCTGAAGTTGTGGTTCAAAATATATAGAATCATTCATCCATGTTCTCAATTCTTTTGTTTTACCTTGATTTGGGTTGTTAAGGTTGGTACTATTCAAATTGATTTAGTATTGATCACAAATAAGTTTTAGCTGACTTCACCGTTAGGTGAATTTTCAATGTTTATTGGTTGTAGTTTTATTTGAATTGCATTTTCTAATTTGGAATTGAACTTTATTCAAACCTAATCCAACAATATTTATAACTCGGTGAACATTACAACTTGTATGATTTATTAAATCCATTAAATCTCTTCTAAAACAAATGATATCTAAATTACCAATGAATGCCCCTATTCCCTAATATATTTAGTTTTTTGGGTTACACATTAGTTTCCTTTTTCTAATTAATTACATATTTGTTTTCAAAACCTGGAAATGCATCCAATTGAAGAGAGATGAAGGAAAAAATGATGGAGAACAACCGTCGAATGGCGGAGATGGGTGTTCCACCATTAGTGCCTACAATGACTACTTTATTTCAAATATATATATTTAAAGAATATATAATTTCATGTGATTAATTTTGTTGTAAACATTTTTGTAGGATCTACCTATACGTCGACAGTTATTCGATGAGGAGCCTAGTACTGGTCCTAGTACTCAGGTCAGTGGTATGAGGGGGGTTTATACCAGAGGTAGAAGAGATGCTCCGCGTACCTGACTAGACCATGCCCCTCCCACTGACATGTCATCCTTCCCACATTCTGATCCCGGTGTGTCATTAGGTACACATGGGATATTTAGGCCTCCCATGTTTTCGCCACCTTTTGCATCTTCTGACCCATCTTTTTCATATCCCATGATGATTCCCACTCCCCAACCAGAATCTGGTCATACAGTTATCCCATATTCTTTTCCTTCTACTTATGTCTCTCCGAGATTCTATATTCTATCGTCTTTGACTCCTATTCCACCACAGGGTGTTCCATCAGTTCTTGTGGATCCAGCGGTGCTCAGCAATCAAACTGGTGTAGGTATATTTATAGAACCCTAAAAAAAATTATACCAATATTTATTTTCATTATAACATGTTTTGATAAAATATTTTATTTTCTTTCGTGACGGGATACATCTACTGATAGGAGGTGGGGGCGGGGGCGTACACGCATGCATGTAGTGTGGAACCACCGCACGCAGGTAATAGTGGATTATAATGAAGACAACCAAATGGTTGAGAAAACAGGGCAGTAATGTCGGAGTTTTTTGACGACGCTTTCCAAATACTCCGACATCATTCCCATCAGCATGCTATCATGGAGACAGTTTCCACATGAGGTCAAAGATAGAGCTTGGGCAAAGATATGGGTAAAAAATCTGTTGTATTTAATGCCATGAATTATTTTTATATTTATATGAATTAATATTTTGGTGTCAGCTTTGATTTAATTTTCCTGATGGTGAGGTTGCACGACTGGCACATCTTGGGATTTAGGTGATCTTTGGAGAGCCTACAAGAATGAGTTGTATATTGTCTAGAATGCTAGAGTTGGCACTGAGTTATAGGTGGTACCAGTTGTGGATGATTGTCCTATAGAGCAGCATCAACAGATGATTACTCATTGGATGACTACTCAGTTTAAGGTATTAATTACATTTTAGGTATTTAAATAATAAATTTCATGTTTTTCATTAATATTATCCTTTTCATTATAGAATTTTATTTATGAATCATCTAGAAAAAAAAAATTGATGCAAAAAAATACCTCCACACACTGCGACGTACTACGATGCCAGATCATGAGAGGAAGCTAGTATGACAATTGTTTGTAAGTTTTCTTTACGACTTACAGTTTATTTCATTTCATCAATTATTTAATCGTTTTCTAATGTTTTCATAAACCTTTAGTTTTCAATTTCATTGTAGTGGAAAAAATTAAATATTTAAGGACGTGTGCCTCGATAAAAACTTTTTTGCTCGAGTAGATGGAAAAAGGAGGGAAGTGCCATCAACGAACTGACTCAGCAGTAGATTGTAAGTTTTAATATATTGATTTTATATTTTAATATCTACTTTTTAACTTAATAACATATTTATATTTGTAAAAGGATGCTTTAGAGGCCCTCGATACCCAAGAACCAGACAATTTTGGGCCAAAGGATCATTTACATCAGGTGTTGGGAGAGGAGCATTATGGAAGAGTAAGTTTCCAACCTAGTATATCCCCGACAATGTATTGGCCCTCCTCAAGTACAAGTTTTAGTGCCACCGAGCTACATTAAGTTAGGGCATAGGCAGGACAGGCTGAAAAAAGGGCCATATAGATGGCAGAATAGTCTTCTAGGGAAAACAATTCATTTATGAAATTTATTGAATTTCTACGTCCAACACTTCCACCAGAGGCCATCCCAACTTTTGATGAATATATTTCGTCGATACGTTCTATATATGGTGCACCAGGTGGCAGTTCTAGTAGTGTTCAAGACGATGTCCATCATGAAGATGATGATGGCGAGGAGTTTGATGCGGAAGAGGAGGGAGAGGAGGAGGGTGAGGCGGAGGAGGAGGGCGAGGCAGAGGGCGAGGGTGAGGAGGAGGGCATTGTGGAGGGCGGGGAAGATGATGAGGACAATGATGACCACAAGGATGAGGGTGATGATGATGGTGATGATAGTGATGATGAGGGTGATGATGATGTTATTTAGGATTATTCCATTTTTGTATGTCTTGAATTATATTAATGTCTTGGTAAGCTTATTAGCTCATGTTCATCAAATGCATGTGATGATATTCTTTAAATTGAATACAAATCCTTGTTGTATATTCTCCATGTTATGTGAATTATGCCTTGTTTGATTTGGTTTACTTGTCAATTTTTAGGATAAGCCATGGGTTACATGTTAAGGACTCATGGACAGACTTGTCATGCTCAGGGAATTTAGACATGAAATTCCAGGATGAATGCTTTGGTTTCTAGGTGAGGGCTATCAGGATGGTTTTTATTACTCATGAGTGATATTGGTTTCTTGAAGATAAACTGAGGACATTTCTGTTTGGAAAGATGGTAATACCATGCCTCAGGTGATACCTGGTCCCCTATGTCAGATACTTGGAAAGCAAGACCTCCTAAATTTGAGGTGTGGTGCGGCCGACACCACTCAAAGTGATGTTTACGAGTCAACCCCATTAAAATCTGAGGCGCGGTGTGGCCGGGATTTTAAGTGAAAAGAAAAACTGGCATACGGAAAACTGACCAAATGCATTTGAATTATATTTATATTTTATCACAATAATCCATGGGTCATATGTGACATGTACGAGTCAACCCCGGCTCAATCTGAGTCGCGGTGTGGTCGGGATCACTCTAAGTGTCTTTCTTTTTTTTAAAATGGACAACATTTTAAGTACATACGGAAAATAGACCAAATTCATTCTTTTTTTGTTGAAACTTTAAGAGAACAATCCATGGGTAATATGTGACATTTACGAGTAAACCTCGCCTCAATCCGAGGTATGGTGTGGCCGACACCACTCAAAGTGTCTCTCTTTTGTTCAAAATGGACTTCATTTTAAGTGAAAACAACAACTAGCATACGGAAAACCACCCAAACGGATTCTAATTGTGTTGATAATTTAGAACAATGATCAATGGGTCATATGTGATGTGTATGAGTCAATCCTACCACAATCTGAGGTGTGGTGTGGCCGGAACCATTCCTATTGTCTCTCTTTTGTTTAAAATGGACATCATTTTAAGTGAAAACAATAACTGACATACGAAAAACTAAAAAAACGCATTCGGAATGTGTTGATGATTTAGGAAAACTATCCATGGGTCATATGTGATGTGTACGAGTCAACCCCGCCTCAATCCAAGGCACGGTGTGGCCGGGATCACTCTAAGTGTCTCTCTTTTGTTTAAAATGGACAACATTTTAAGTACATACGGAAAACTGACCAAACGGATTCTGATGGTGTTGATACTTTAGAACAACTATCCATGGGTCATATGTGACGTGTATGAATCATCCCTGCCTCAATCTGAGGCGCTGTGTGGCTGGAACCACTCAAAGTGTCTCTCTTTTGTTTCGAAAGGACGTCATTTTATGTAAAAACATCAACTGGCATACATAAAACTGAACAAACGCATTCATATTGTGTTGATACTTTAGGACAACGATCCATGGGTTATTTGAGACATGTATGAGTCAACCCTGTATAAATCCAAAGCACGGAGTGGCCGGTACCACTCTAACTGTGTCTCTTTTTTTTAAAATGGACAAGATTATAAGTGAAAAGAACAACTAGCATACGAAAAACCAAACAAATGCATTCGGAATCTGTTGAAACTTTATGAAAACGATCCATGGGTAATATGTGACATTTAAGAGTTAACCGCGCCTCAATCCGAATTGTGGTGTGGCCGAAACTACCCAAAGTGTCTCTCTTATGTTTAAAATGGATAACATTTTATATACATACGAAAAACCGACCAAACGGATTCTGATTGTGTTGATACTTTAGCACAATGATCCATGGATCATTTGTGACGTGTATGAGTCAACCCCTCTTCAATCCAAGGCATGGTCTGGCTGGTACCACTCAAAGTGTCTCTCTTTTATTCAAAAAGAACTTCATTTTAAGTGAAAACAACAACTAACTTATGGAAAACTGACCAAATAGATTCTGATTGTGTTGATACTTTTGTAAAATGATCCATGGGTCATTTGAGACATGTATGAGTCAACCTCGTCTTAATCCGAGGCATGGTGTGGCCAGTACCCCTCTAACTGTGTCTCTTTTGTTTAAAATAAACAGGATTATAAGTGAAAAGAACAACTGGCATACGAAAAACTGACCAAATTCATTTGGAATCTGTTGAAACTTTAGTACAATGATTCATGGGTCATATGTGACGTGTACGAGTCAACTGAGCCTCAACCTGAGTCGCGGTGTGGTTGGCACCACCCAAAGTGTCTCTCTTATGTTTCAAATGGACATTTTAAGTATATATGTAAAACCTACCAAACGGATTCTAATTGTGTTGATATTTTAGCACAACTATCTATGGATCATTTGTGACATGTACGAGTCAACCCCGCCTCAATATGAGGCTCGGTGTGGCCGACACCACTCAAAGTGTCTCTCTTTTATTTAAAAACAACTTCATTTTAAGTGAAAACAACAACTCACAAATGGAAAACTGAACAAACGGATTCTAATTGTGTTGATACATTAGTAAAACAATCCATGGGTCATTTGTGAAGTGTGAAAGTCAACCCTGTCTCAATCCGAGGCATTGTGTGGCCGGAACAACTCAAAGTGTCTCTCTTTTATTTAAAAATCACTTCATTTTCTGTGAAAAGAACAACTGGAAAACGAAAAACCAAAAAATGCATTCAGATTTTGTTGATACTTTATCACAATGATCCATGGGTCATATGTGATGTGTACGAGCCAACCCAAGATCAATCCGAGTCACGGTGTGGCCGGGATTACTCTAAGTGTCTCTCTTTTATTTAAAATGGACAACATTTTAAGTAAATACAGAAAACCGACCAAACGCATTTGGTTTTCATTGAAACATTAGGAGAATGATCCATGGGTCATATGTGAGGTGTACAAGTCAACCTTGCCTCAATCTGAGGTGCGGTGTGTCCGACACCACTCAAAATGTCTCTCTTTTGTTTAAAATGGACTTCATTTTAAGTAAAAACAAGAACTAGCATACGGAAAGCCGATCAAACAGATTCTGATTGTGTTGATACTTTATAAAAACGATCTCTGGGTCATATGTGACATTTAAGATTCAACCCCGCCTCAATCCGAGGCGTGGTGTGGCTAACACCATTCATAGTTTCTCTATTTTGTTTAAAATGGACATCATTTTAAATGAAAACAACAACTGACATACAAAAAACTGACCAAACGCATTCGGAATGTGTTGATGCTTTAGGAAAATGATCCATTGGTCATATGTGATGTGTACAAGTAAACCCCTCCTCAATCCGAGGCACGGTGTGTCCAGGATCACTTTAAGTGTCTCTCTTTTTTTTTAAATGGACAACATTTTAAGTACATACAGAAAACTGACCAAACGGATTCTGATTGTGTTGATACTTTAGAAAAATTATCCATGGGTTATATGTGGCGTGTACAAATCCACCACGCCTATATCTTATGCATGGTGTGGCCGAAACCACCCAAAGTGTCTCTCTTTTGTTTCAAAAGGACATCATTTTAAGTGAAAACATCAACTAGTATACGAAAAACTGACCAAATGCATTCGTATTCTATTGAAACTTTAGTAAAACGATCCATGAGTCATATGTGACGTGTACGAGTCAACCCCACCTCAATCTGAGGTGCGGTGTGGCCGGTACCACTCAAAGTGTCTCTCTTTAGTTTAAAATGGACTTCATTTTAAGTGAAAACAACAACTAACATACGGAAAACTGACCAAACGCATTCATATTCTGTTGAACCTTTAGTAAAATGATCCATGGGTCATTTGTGACGTGTAAAAGTCAACCCTACCTCAATTCGAGGCATGGTGTGGCCGGAACCACTCAATGTGTCTCTCTTTCATTTAAAATGGACATCATTTTAAGTGAAAACAATAAATGACATATAGAAAATAGACCAAATGAATTTATATCCCATTGAAACTTTAGGAAAACGATCCAGGAGTCATATGTGACATGTATGAGTCAACCCCACCTCAATCTGAGTCCTAGTGTGGCCGGTACCACTCAAAATGTCTCACATTTATTTGAAATGGACAACATTTTAATTGAAAACAACTACTAGCATACGAAAAACCAACCAAACGCATTCAGAATGTGTTGAAAGTTTATCACAATGATCAATGGGTCATATGTGACATGTATGAGTCATCTCTGCCTTAATCTGAGGCATGGTGTGACTGGAACCACTCAAAGTGTCTCATTTTTTTTGAAATGAACAACATTTTAAGTGAAAACAACAACTGACATAGGGAAAACTGACCAAATGCATTTTGAATGTGTTCATGCTTTAGGAAAATGATACATGGGTCATATGTGACGTGTAAAAGTCAACCCCACCTCAATCCGAGGTGCATTGTGGCCGGGACCACTCAAAGTGTCTCTCTTTTGTTTAAAATGGACGTCATTTTAAGTGAAAACAGCAACTGATATACAGAAAACTAACCAAACGCATTCGTATTCCATTGAAACTTTAGGAAAATGATCTATGAGTCATATGTGATGTTTACGAGTCAATACAACCTAAATATGAGGTGCAGTGTGGCCTTCACAACTCGAAGTGTCTCAGTTTTTTTTGAAATGGACAACATTTTAAGTGAAAAGTACAACTGGTATACGGAAAACTGACCAAATGTATTCTTATTTTGTTGAAACTTTAAGAAAACGATCCATGGGTCATATGTGATTTGTAAAAGTTAACCTCGCCTTAATCCGAGGTGCAGTGTGGCCAGAACCACTCAAAGTGTCTCTCTTTTGTTTCAAAAGGACATCATTTTAAGTGAAAACAACAACTGACATATGAAAAACTGACCAAACGCATCCGGATTTCGTTGAAACTTTAGGAAAATGATCCATGAGTCATATGTGACATGTAAGAGTTAACCTTGCTTCAATCTAAGGACTGGTTTGGTCGTAACCACTCAAAGTGTCTCATGTTTATTTGAAATGGACAACATTTTAATTGAAAACAACAATTGGCATACAGAAAACTGACCAAATGCATTCTGAATTTGTCTAAACATTAGAAAAACGATCAATGAGTCATATGTGACATGTAAAAGTTAACCCCTCCTTAAACTGAGGCATGGTGTGGCTGGAACCACTCAAAGTGTCTCATTTTTTTTAAATTAACAACATTTTAAGTGAAAACAATAATTGGCATACAGAAAACCGATCAAACGCTTTCAGAATATGTTGATACTTTAGGAAAACGATCCATGGGTCATATTTAACATGTACAAGTCAACTCCACCTCAATTAGAGGCATAGTGTGGCTGGTATCACTCCAAGTGTATGTATTTTGTTTAAAATGGACATCATTTTTAGTAAAAAAATGGTATACGAAAAACTGAACAAACGTATTCGGATTCTATTGATACTTATTCAGTTTTTTATATATTATATGGATTAGTGATAATTAAATTATGTATGTATTAAATTATGAATTGAATTCCGGATTCCACATATAATTATCATATAAATTTTAAATTGAATTCTAAATCAATTATGTATGTTTATAATTACGTTATGATATATGATTTAATTCTGGATGTGTATAGTTCAAGAATGCATTATATGTTAAATGTGTATGAATTTTTTCTCTATATGTATGTCTTAGTTTGTTATTGCAGGTATATTAATTGTAAAGGAGCAGAATCGATATCATTAGATGCTCCTGTGAAAATTGTAGGTTGCTGTGCAATTTTCACAGCATAACCTATTCCAACGGTTTCAAACTATTTGGAAAGGTTTCTAGGGATTTTTTTTCCAATAGTTCAATGAGAAATGTTGGCAAAAACCATTCCCAATGGTTTAGAAACCGTTGGGAATGAGTTGATTTCCTTATTTTTACCAACAGTTTTGTGTAAACCATGGGTAAAACTTATGCCAATGGTTGGCCAAACTGTTGGCATAGGTTAATTTTACTAACCTATACCGACGGTTCTTTGTAAACTGTTGGGATTGGTTTTCCCAATGTCTTACTTCTCTATGGTTTTCAAAACCGTTGGTATAACATATACCAATGGTTCTGCAGGCTTTCCCAATGGTTTTGAACCGTTGGGAAAGACCCTATTTCTAGTAGTGTATATGATATCAATATTAACATAAATAACTTTATGGATATTAATTTAACAATACCCTAACTCCTAAAGTTATCTAAATCGACCTATGATACCAACTATAAGGACTTGGCCTTAAACATTACATAATATAGAATTAAATGAATAATTCACAATGAGGATCTTTTCAAGTTTAGAGTTTTAGAGAATTAGGACATAAATATTACATCTGAAAAGATTACAAGGTAGACACTTCTACAAAGTTTCTATTTTTTCATAAAATAAAAACTCTTGAAAAAAAGAGCCATGTCTAGTTTCATGTTTTAGACAGCATGACTTTTCCTTGATCCCATCCTTAACCATATTCATCTTTAAGTCCTGTAAAAACATTTCAAAACTTGGTATGAGCATAAAAAGCTCAGTAAGGGTTATAAAACAAAGAATGAAAACATTTTTTCATAAATACATAAAAAACATGAAATCTTTTACTTACCTCATGAAATCATAAGATTTATGAAAGACACATAGAAATCATAAATCATAAAGGTAACTTGTTGCATCCATATCATACTTACAATGTAGTTATCACAGCTACATATGGAGTTACTTTGGAATACCCATCATAGTATATTCCTTAAAATATCTTAGTATAAACATTCACTTGTACCTCTATCACGTTACCAAATGCATTAGAGAGCTATCTCGGGCTCACCCGCCCTAGGTTTATCATGGAACCACCCGTATACGAAAATAATTCCCAATATCCATAACATGATCATAACACATAACATAATCATAAAGGAAAGATAAAATTTCCACATTTCAATAATAAAATATCATTTCAAGATATTGAAATAATAAATCAATTCTCAAAATCATTTTCAATACCAAAATATGTAAAAAGAGTATATGGTATTTATTTTCCTTTTAAAAACATTACGGCTCATTAAGTAACCCAATGATCAAATAATACTCACGGTGGTGGAAAGGTCATTGTCACCACTTACGTAAAAAAACATTCCTTTCTGTCGTTTAGTAAAACACTTCATATAAAAATATTCCCTTTGAATGAAATGAAAATTCAAATGGTTTTATACACTGTATAAAATATAGTCATGTATAAAACTAAATATGCCTCAATGAAAGGAGATTGAGACAAAGTCCCTTACCTTGTGGTTGACTTGACTCGTCCATTATTTAATCTCTTGAATAATAAACTAAAGTTAATTTATACTTGATTAAGAACCATTTTCAAGTTAATTATTCCTTTTATATCACTTATTACCATGTTATAAACATTATGTAATCATTTAAGTTAATAACATTCATTTTGTCGATATTTGGTACTTGAGTAAAAAATGAAGACCTTATATTTGTAAGTTGTCCATGTGTTCAATAGTCCATTATATAAAGAATGATATTCATGATTTAGATATCATATATATCATATATATCCAGTATTTACAGGTATTTATAATAGTACATAACATTTGGAGGTAAGAAATGAAATGCACCGTTCATGGAGACGGTAAGTCGTACGTACGCATGAGCGCTAATTTCATTTATATTTCTTATTTTAATGGAATTAAAACATAATTATACATTGTTATATTATAATTCTAGTAAAATATCATATATAATATCATTAACTCTATCCTTTATACATCCCACATAAGGCATTAACGAGTCACATAACTTTAAGGGGGCAGTAGTCCGCACTTCCTCAAATGAGATTATCATATTTACCCACTTTGGAAACCATAAAGGCCTAATATAATTAGAAATTACATAAGCATAAGGAAATCATAAACACAATATGTATCATATATAAATAATTTTCCATCATAATGGCCACCATGATAGGCGGTAAGATGTATTTGAACAATCATCGTTTCGTGAGGCATTAGTTTTCCATCCACAGAAACATTATGTTTTTCCTCCATTAGATGGAGGTGTGTGTAAGTGTAGTTCGAATACTTATCATAAAAAAAATCCTAGTATATTGATTATACTGGTGTTGTTACAAAATAAAGGAATAAAAAGAGTTTATGGGTTGGAGAAGTAAAATAAAAGAAAACAATTTAAGAGAAATTGTTACCTTTAATTAGGGTAACTCCTTTTGGTTTGAACCAAAGGACTTCTTGAAGTTCCTTCTTCCTAAGGTAAGGCTTCTAGGAGTAGGATAGGGATGAGGTAGATTAATTGGGAAGATTTTGGATGAGCCAAATTGCTTGAGAGGTGTGAGGAATTGGATAGAAATGGTCTTCTTTTATAAGGGAGAAGAGGGGCTCTTTAGGAATGGATGAAAATATTATTTTATTATATAATGATATTCGGTTTCTAAAAGTCCAAAAATCATTAAGGTCAAAGTTAAGGTGGATAATATTCGAAATAAAATCATCCAATCATAATTGGACATGTTTTGGATAATATTTTAATCATTATAATATTCTTTATTTAAATCATTTATTAATGAGGTAAATACTACATCATTATTGTGTCATAGATAATTTAATTTATTTGATGTCTAAAAATTATAGAACAAATACCATGATTTAGGAAATATTTTTAGCTTTCCAATTAATATTTATAGTCTAAAATAAGACTTATATAACACCATATAAAAATTAAATACTAAAAGATATTTGCTTTTGTCATTTTTGCCTTTAAGTTAATTAATCTAAATTGTCATTATCACTCCCAAGTGGCTCAATGGGGTCCCAAAATTGACCCAAAGATGCACATGGTCGTAAATGACTCAACCAATAAGGTTTGGACAAGTGTTAAGGTAATTTTGAATTATTATAAAATTCTTTTAACCTTGAATTACCTTATTTACCTTTAATCGCGGTAAATAAAAGTCAAAAGTTACTATTCACCAAAAATTATTTTCCTATTAATGAACCACATTTTACTTCTTGATAACAACCATGTATGTCAAAATTTTTAAATTCAATTCACAGAGGTGGTAAAATTTCATTTAAATGAAAAAGTCAGTTTTTTTAACTACCACTAAGTGGTTTCACTATTCATCAAAAATTGAAGTTTTTCAGAAAAATACCAAAAATTCAGCATAAGATATATGTGATATTCTGAATTCAAAAATGATGTTTATTTTTCCAAATTCAAAAAATAAAAGTTTCATTAATTAATTTTAAAATTAATTCCCATTGTTAAAACAAATAGCGTGTTTTTAAGAAACAATAACTATCAAAAGATTGATACTTGTTTATGTCAAATTTCAAAGTGAAATTAATTACAATGACCAAAATTGGATTAAATGGTAAAAATATATTTTATTTTCACTTTAAAACCAATTAAAAAGATAATCTAACCATATAAATAAATGAGATTAAAAGGCACTTTTGAATTAAAATACAATATTTTAACTATTCATTAAAAAATGAACTTTATCAGAAAAATTCCAAAAATTTACACAAAGTAAATTTTGATGTCCCCATTCTAAAGAAGGATTTTATATGTTCATATAGAATGTATTAAAGTGACCAAAACTATATTTAAAAAGGGTTTTTCATTAAAAGGCGGTAAATCGGCCTTTTAATGTAAATTATGCTTAAAATTAGATT
The DNA here is from genome assembly GCA_963277665.1 of Viscum album. NCBI lineage: Eukaryota > Viridiplantae > Streptophyta > Magnoliopsida > Santalales > Viscaceae > Viscum > Viscum album. Next base: position 1,216,971,537 of record OY728131.1, on the reverse strand, counting down.
CATTCACATTTTAAGCCTCTAACTTTTTCATGGATAATGTAAATACATTTAACAATCATGTATAATCATATTTTAGTTAGTTTCATTCATTCCTGCCAATACAACGGCTAGGAGTTAACTAGCATTTAAAATAATAATATTATATTATTAGTGTGCAATGTAAGATTCCAAAGAAAATCATTGTTGCGTATCGAGTACGCTATCGAACATAGAAACCCCATTAGAGTAAAATTAATATTTAATTCAAAAATATTAATAAATATGAAATTTGTCTTATTCCTCATTTACCTAGAATGTTACAGTTTTATTTAAATTATATTATAAATTATTATTAAGTATTTTATTTTATTGACAAATTTAATTATTAAATAATTATTTAATAAGTAAAATTAATTTATTTTAATTTATAGGTTAACATTAATTTGTTAAATTAAATTAAAGTTAATAAAAAATTCTGTTTTATTATCCTATATTTATTATAAATTTAAAATTATAAGAGTCTAATATTTTTTGTTTAGTAATTATTTAATTAATGTAATTAATTTAGATTTATTTTATTTAATTATTATTTTATTTTTATTATATAATTTTTTTATAATTTTGTTCCTCTTCCCCCAATTAGCGCACAATAACCCTAACGGCGAGGAATCAGCTCCAGCAATTGGTGTGGAATAGTGTGGCATCACCTCTAGGCTCGACCATGGATTGTAGAACCTCTCCTACATTCTCCTCGCCAGAAGCTTCACCTCGGTCGATGACCTGTTCAGCTTCGGTGGTGGGCTCTTCAGATGAAAGAGTAGCGGACTAGTACGGTGGCACATGTCAATCTCCCTCAGTGTATTTTTTGGGGCGGCGATGTGGTTCAAATCCTCTAGATCTGGAAACTCCTCCTCATGAGCGGCTATTATGTTTCTCCCAGAGCAGTGTGGCCTCAGATCCTCTTCCCACACCATGAAATCTGGATCTAAAAAGAGATCAAAGTTTAGATTAGAAGAGGTTCTTTAATTTAGAAATTTATTTGAGTTTAAAAAACATTGAATCAATTGTGTTAGTGTGAGGTAGATTATGCGGGATTATGCTGCAATAGTAGGATCAATAGTAGGGTACGATGCATGGAAGAAAAATCAATGAGAAGATGATGGGTGAATATGGGTTATGGTGATTGGTGAGGAAATGAGAAACTGATTCTATAAAATCTTCAGAAGTAGGGTGAGTTGGGGTGCATCGATGAGTCAAGACTCACCGATAAAAGAAAAATGATCGGATTTTGTAAATGAGGTTAGAGGAAGGATGATATTGGGACTGGTATGTGTTGGAGACCAATAGAAGATATAAATCGGTGTCACCGATAAAAAAATGATACACTGATATAGAAAAAATAAAAATGAGTCACCGATGATAACGTGAAACCAATGAAAATAAAAAAAATGATCGGTGAGTGCGTGAAACCGATAGAAGTTTTCCATCGGTGAGTCATGACTTACTGAGAGAAGGAATAATTATTGGTCACAGTGGAACACAATATAATAAATAGCTCCGTGAGTTGAGAGGATCGATGAGTCACATCATCAGTGCGAGGTGAGAAACCGTTAGTTAAAATAAAAGATGAGTCACTGATAGTTTAAAAACAAGAGACTGAAACTGATGCACAGAAGATACCGATTGTGTTTCAAAATGATCGATGATACATGAATCACCGATAGTTATAAAAAACTTTAGTGTGACAAGGGATCGGTGAATTGCGATATCGATGTGACGCGGTATCGGTGCATTGACTCACCGATAGAACTGATTGAAACATTAACTGAAAAAAATAATTTAAAACAAATAATAAAATGATAAAACATTAATTATTTAAAGAAAATGTAAAATTATCTAAATTTTTAATGACTAATTAATTAATTGTAACTGAAATCTCACTAAATTATTTAAAAAGCTAAGAATAAAGGTTACTTAATTATTAACTAAGAATATAAATGTCAAGATTAATTAAGTACATGTCTAAATAAATGAAAAACACTTACAAAGAACTATCCGCAAACATGATATTTAAATTAACTAAAGATATTAAACAACAAAGTTAATTAATTAAATGACAAAATGAAACTTAAAATTAAAAACTAATTATTTTATTAATTATTAACATAATTTCATAAAATTTATTTATTTAGCAGAATAATTAAACAAATTAATTAATAACATTAAATTATTTAAATAAATAGAATTTTAAAGGTAATGTTTTAAGTTAAAAACTAAATTATAATTATGAAAATAAAATTGATCAATTCATTAGTTAATAAAAAATTAAAAAGTTAACCAGATTAACATTATTAAACCAAAAAATAATTTAATAAAATTAAAATAATTAAAATGACTAAATAAAAAGACTAAAAACACATATTTAATTATAAAAAATGATTAATTAATAGATTTAGTGTTAAAAATAAAATTTTTCCATTATTTATTAAAAAGTGTCAAAATACACAATTAAAATGTTAAAAATTAAATAAATGATGTGGTAAAACTTTGTAAAAATAGTGCCACATCAAATTATCCCACAGTTAAGCATTGTTTGTCCTCAAACAATCTCATGATTTATTTTCTTTGAAAAATAGTAAAGTGTTTATTATTTATCTTAAATATTAACATGTCCAGCCATTTGAAAACATAAGACTAAAAATTGATTTAGGCTTTAGAAAATAAATATTCAGATCATGTCTTGCCTAAAACAAATACTGAAGGGTAATCAAGAAAGCAAAGACCATCCATCAAAGAAGATTCCATGCCTCATATGTGAACCTACTTAATGATTTATTTCAAACAAGTATTAGATTCTAAATTCAAAAATTACATGAGGTAAAATATCAATGAAATTAAAACCATAACCAAGTAACATAGTACTTTGATTTTTCACCTAGGTTCTAAAAATAATTTTTTTTGAATCCCCTTATTGAAACAACCAAAATGATTTCCATTTAAACCAATTATCCCCTTATTTATTTGGCGTTCATCATTACCCTCACCTTAATGAACTCATTTTTTACCCTAGACACATTATTTTATTTTTTCCAATCCATGTATCATTGTGTTAAGCATTGTGCATGAGCACTTATTTAAAGTGAACAGAGGGCTTATAGTAAACAAAAACACAGCCAGCATCTAGGGTATCAGAGATTTACTTTGGTATCCCATATGCCAAAATTACTCTAGTTTAAAAAATTTAATATAAAAATAATTTTAATTGTCACATTAAGATGATTACTTTTTATAATTAAAGATTAATGAGGCCCTGAAGATCAACTCATACTTCCAGTCCCAAAGGCTATGATCATAATTACACAAACATGTAACCCCTATCAATCTCAAAAGTAGTTCCTAAACTAGATTTCCATAAAACAGCTAAGCATGATCACCCAAAAATCATCCACCCACATTAATTTTAGATTCAAAAGCAGTTCTCAACTACCAATCAAGGCACTATCCTTAGGAAATACTCCACTGAGTATAGTGTAAAGATTAAAATTATGAAATAATTATGAATAAAATTAACCATTTTTTACAAAAATATTTAAGTTGCAGTGGTAATTAATCAGATTTCAATTAATCCCATTTAAGAACAGTCAACAATTAACCCCTCCCCCACACTTAAAATCCAACTTTGTCCCCAAAGTTGACTTCTAAACTAGAAAAGAACAATTTTACATTTTAATGGTTAAAACATATTTTCAATTTAGTAGATTTATAACATGTATAATGGGTTTCAATGATGTTAAAGAATATTTTTTTCCACAATGAATAAATAATCAATAGGTTAATAGCCAGATACATGCATTAACACTAAATCCAGTGAAAAAGATCTTCCAGTAAAGTACAAATATGGCATGTAACTAGGAAGTGAACAGTGAAAAAGGTGTAAGAATTTTAAAATATTGACTTCAATAATATGTTCAATAGAGTAGAAAAATGAATGCTAAAACACACCAACCTATAGTATATTTAATACAAAAAAATTCAGCCAGCATGTACCCCCCCCCCCCACACACACACTTAGTTTCAAGAAGTTGGAAGATTTAAATAACAATGAAGCTCAGTTTCTAGTAGTGAAATACATGCATATTTTTTTTATAATTACATAGTTATATACAACAAATTTTCATTCCAATACGAGTATAATTTTAAATATATGCATAATTTTCATTAAAGTAGCATGACATGAAGTATAATTTTAAATAGTTCAAACAAAATTTCCAAAAGTAGCAATAGAATTTTATGGCAAGACAAGTAGTATATTTTTTTAGTATGCAGAATTTTTTAAATGAACAAAATTTATTAGCAAAAACAAGAGTAGAAATAAATGAAGTAAATTGAAGTACATACCTGAATAAGTTCATGTCTAGAAGTGATCATAGGAATTACACTCATTATATGACATAAGTAACAACAATTTATTACCTTGAAACAGATCCAAAAGTCCAATAACAACCAGTAACAAGAATGTTGCAAAAATAGAGCACAGAAGAAGCATTTTATTCAGGGTTAAAAAGAAACAAAGTAAAGACAAAAAGGACAATGGTTTTCTTCCCATGTACTGATACGTTTTAAAGTCATCAACAAAACATTATTCAAGATTAGTTTTCCAGCACTGTAAATGCATCCAAGCCCTTTGAGTGACCCTCAAAATACAACTTCACCCTCTTCCCATTAACTAAAATGGGTTTGTTCTATTCACCTATAATTTCTACATCTTTATTCTCCAACACCCTCAAATTTGTAAAAGGTATAGCACACTTGGACATATGTTTTCCTGGAGAAAATTTAAGTCCATAGTTATAGATAAAGGCCTTCTTTCCATATTTGAATTCTTTTTTTTGAATGATATAATCCTGAAAGATTTTACTCCTCTTTTTATAAATTCTTGAATTATCATAACTCTATATCCTAATTTCATCAATTTCACTCAACTCAAGTAATCTCCTCTCATCGGCACTCTTAAAATCAATGTTCAGAGCCTTAACTACCCAATAAGACTTATGATGCAACTCCACAGGTAAATACCAGCATTCCCCCGACAACAGCCTGTAAGGAGACATAGCTATTGGGGTATTGAAAGTAGTTCTATATGCCTATAAAGCTTCATACAATTTTAGATACTAGTCTTTCCTAGAATTTGACACAGTTTTCTCAAGTATTTGTTTCAGTTATCAATTTGAAATTTCCACCTGTCCACTGGATTGTGGATGATAAGGAGTACCAGTTTTATGAACACAAACATATTTCTCCATCGAAGCTTTAAATTTTTAAATCTTAAAGAGTGTTACATTATCAGTTATAAAGGATTCGGGAAATCCAAATCATGTTAAGATGTTCTTCTTAACAAATTTTATTACAGAGTTAGCTTGATTATTGGGCAGTGCCACTGCCTCAACCCATTTCTAAACATAGTCAACATCAACAAGAATATATCCAATCCAATGAGATGGTATAAATGGACCCATGAAATATAAACCCCATACATCAAAAATTTCAACTTCTAGATTTCATTTTTGAGGTAACTTCTGCTTCCTACCAACATTTCCTAGCCTCTGACATATATCAAAGCCAACCACAAAGCTCCTAGCATCCTTAAAATGAGAAGGACAATAAAACTCAGATTTTAAGCCTTTCTGAGCAGTTCTTTCACCACCATGGTGACCTCTCCAAGATGAGGAGTGAAAACTCTCTAAGATAGGAAACATATCTTCCTCAGGTACACATCTTTGAAGAATACCATCAGCACACCTCATAAATAGATGGAGATCATCCCAAAGATAGTATTTAAGCTCAGAAATGAATTTCTTTGTTTGGTTATTGGATAGATTTAAGGGAGACACCTTCTATGAGGAAGTTGGAAAGATCTACAAACAAAGTAGATTACCTGATAGAAACAGTGAGCATATTTTCATTAAGAAAGAAAGAATTAATCTCCATAGGATATTCATATTCATATTGAGTAAGAGGGATCCTAGAAAGGTGGTTAGAAACTAAATTTTCAGCTCCCTACATATCATTAATCTATATACCAAACTCTTGTAGCAATAGAATCCATATAATCAGCCTAGGATTAGTTTTATTTTTAGACAACAAGTACTTTAAAGCAGAATGATCAGTGAAAATGATGACTTTTAAACCTATCAAGTACTGTCTAAACTTCTTTAGAGAAAACACAACTGCTAATAACTCTTTTTCTGTAGTGGTAAAAAACATTTGGGCATCATCTAGCAGTATAATAGCATAATACACCACATGTAACTTCATATCGTTCTTATACCCAAGGAAAACACCTAAAGTCGTATCACTAGCATCACACATAAGTTCAAAAGGTAGTTTCCATTCAGGTGCAGCGATAATGGGTGATGTAGTGTGTTTCTCTTTAAACTGATTAAATGATTTCAAAGAGTTTTCATCAAAATTGAAAGGTTAATCCTTGACCAACAAAGAACATAAGGGCTTTGTTTTTTTTTTTGAAAAGTCTTTTATGAATCTCTAGTAGAAACCGGCATGCCCCAAGAAACATCTAACGCCTTTGACATTTTCAGGAGGTGGCAGTTTTTGAATAACATAAATCTTAGCAATATCAACTTCTAATCCTCTTTTGGACACCTTATGACCAAGAATTATACATTATGTGACCATGAATTGACACTTCTCCTAATTAAGAACAAGGTTGGTTTCAATTCATATCTCTAGAACTAACTCATGATTTCCAAGATAAGTGTCAAAATTGCTACCCACAATGGAAAACCCATCCATAAAAACCTTAATGATTATCTCAATCATATCTAATAAAATAGACATCATACACCTTTGAGAGGTGGATAGATCTCCACACAACCCAAAGGGCCTCTTCTTTAGGAAAATGTCCCAAAGGTTCATGTGAAAGTGGTCTTTTCCTGATCCTCTGGAGAAAAAGGAATCTGGTTGAAACCAGAATACCCATCCAGGAAATAGAAAAACTCATTTCTTGCAAGCCTCTCGAGCATTTGATCCAAGAAGGGCATTGTAAAATGGTCCTTCCTAGTGACTGCATTAAGCTTCCTATAATCTATACAGACTCTCCATTTTGTGGATTTATTAACTTGGACTTCTTTGTTTTTTTCATTTTTAAGAACATTGAAACCTATCTTCTTAGGGACAACCTGGACAGAGCTAACCCAAGCACTATCACAAATGGGATATATCATCCCAGTGTCCATTAGTTTAATCCCTCCCTCTCTCACAACTTTTTCATGTTCAGATTCAACATTCTTTGACACTCTACCCTAGGCTTATGGTCAGGCTCTATAGGTATTTTATGCATACAAAATGAGGGACTAATAACCTTAATATCATCTATTATCAATCATATGGTAGATTTAATCTTTCTCAAAACATTAAATAATCTTTCTTCTTGATATTCATTTAGTTCATTAGAAATTATGATAGGAAAAGTGGAGTTCTCACCCAGAAATGAATATTTTAGATGGGTAGGGATTGGTTTCAGTTCAATAGTTTGTGGTTCTACACTAGAAGGAAGACTATTAGGCCTAGGATGTCCAATATCTTCAATATATCTTTTGTAAGTAGTATTGAAAGATGAAATATTTTCAATTTCATTCTCATATTCAGAAGTAACAGTGTTGTTGTCCAAAGTGGGTAGTACACTATCCAAACTTTCCAAATCATAATTTAACAAGTTTATCAAAGAAAAATCATCTATTTATCTTATATGTTCTCCCTAAATATCATCAAAGTATTAAAAAAGGATTGTGTTAACAAAAATACCCTCAAATTCACTCAAAAAGTTCCTAAGTTCAGAAATAGAGGACCCTTCTATAAACCCTTCTACAGCAGAAACTGAACTATTGTCCAATTCTAGAAAATTTTCCAGATTAGGTGTTTAACCAGAATTTTCAATTTCTAAGACAGATTCAATAGAATTTTCAGCTTCTAAATTATGTTCTTATAAATTATTTTCAAATTCATTAGATTTTCCAATTCAGTTCTCATTTTCTAAGGACTCAACTATTGAACAGTTTTTAGAAAAAGTTAGTCCTTTAACATTTTTAAACACATTTAACTCTTCTAGTTGTTCACCACTTTTAATGATAAGTCGACCCTTAGAAACATCAATAACAACACCACCTATTTCCAAGAAGGGTCTACCCAATATGATGGGAACCTCTTTATCACACTCTATGTCTAAGACTAAAAATTATTGAAGAAAAAATAGTTTCCCAAACCCAACTAACATTTCATCTACCTTACCAACAGGATGAGTGAAAGATCTATCAACCAACTATAGTTTGACTATGGTGGGATGAAGATCACCCAATGTCAACTGATGAAAAAGTTAGTGTAAGAGAATATTAATACTAGAACCCAAATCACACAAACAGTTCATCTGATTAGTTTTTCCTAGTGTGCAAGGTATGACAAAACTATCTGGGTCTTTCAGTTTAGGTGGGATTTTCTTTTAGAGTAAAGCACTGCATTTTTCAGTGAGGCTGTAAGTAGAAAATTCTTCCAAAGTATTTTTTTTAAAACAAATTTTTAAGAAATTTCAAATAGAATGGAATTTTAATTAAGGATTGAATGAATTGAATGTTCACTTGAAATTTGGAAAGAAGACCAAGGAACTGAAGAAGTTCAAAATTGGTATTACTTTGTGGTTTTAGCTTCTTAGGGAAAGGGATGGGTGGGGGAAATTTTTAATGACAGTAGGTATATCCCTCTCCTATTCCTTAACTTTTTCTTCTCCTTTATACTTTTAGTTTTTCGATGAAGTTTCAGCATGAGTTTCAAGTGATAACTTCAGATTTATGTCATTTTAATGACTTTTCTATGAACTTCCAGCATGTGTGCAAAGCATATTTTTATTTCCATATTGAAAAAGATTTTAATTTTGTGCATTTTTAATGAGCGCTTCAGAAAAATTTTGAGTATTAATCCCAATTCTAGTGACAACAGCCATAACATTATCCCTAGGATTAATCTTAGTGGAACTAGGAAGTCAACCTTTTTCCCTTGATGAAAAATCCCTGGCAAGTTGACCAAGTTTTGTTTCCATGCTTTGCATTCTCACATCAGTTTTCATTCTACCTGACTCATATTGATTTTGATGTTTGGTTAATTGAGTCATGTATCTTTCCTCTTGAGAGTTAATTTTATTCAATATTAGGTCAAGTTTAGAAGACATGTGACTATCATCATTTCCTTGTGCATTTGATGAATCACCCCATTGTTGATTCTGAAAATTTGGTCATGGTAGATTAGAGAAATTAGGGGCAGTGGATAGTTTAATTAAGCCTTGATCTTTCCAAGTCAGATTAGGGTGGTTCTTATAGCCTTGGTTATAATTATTTTAAAATGGATCTTCATTAAGATGCATCCTAGTACCATAGTTAAAAAAAGTTTGAGTTTTATTTTTGTTGGGATGGAATATCAAAATTAGGACAGAAGTTTTCAGTATGCCCAAACATACCACACTGGACACACTGTTCCCTTAAAAATTGGTTGGTGTTTTGATAGCCTAGTTGGTTAACAGATTGTTTAGAATTATTGTTCATTAAAGATTGAATTTGGTCAGTTATTTCAGCTAGTTGAGATTGAGTTTCATTCATTGAATCGGTGCTTGAATTCACATTTCTATTAACTCTTTTCCTTCTTGAATTTTGATGTTGTGAATTCAGTGAAATATTATTAAAAATTTGTCTATATTCTTCGTCTATTTTATCATTGTAATTACCCCCAGCATCTTGGTCAACTAGATTTTGTCCATAGGACGAAAACACATCATAGAATGTATCTATAAGAAGGAGTGATGGGAGTTGATGATGGGGACACCCCCTAAGAAGATCCATGAATCTATCCCAAGCTTCATGAAAAGCTTCTCCATTCTCCTGCTAAAAAATAGTTATCTTTTTTCTTAGTTCACATTTATGTCTTTAGGGATAAAATTTCATTATTAAAGAGTTGTACACTTGATCCCACTTTTCAAAAATATTCTCACCTAGACTCGTAAAACAGTTCCTAGCATTCTCGTTAAGTAAAAAGGGAAAGACTCCCATTATTGTATCATTTTCTGTGAGTCCTATAAGAGGTAATTGATGCACAGTATTAAAGAAGTCTCTAATGAAGGCTAGAGAGTCCCCATTAGATAGCCTATTAAAAGTAAGCAAAAGTGAAATATTTGATTGTTTCAATTCATAGTTTCTATCCCTAGGACTAAGTCTGATGGGTGATGGATTGCTTAAAACTTGAGTAAGTTAAAAATCCCTCATCCTAGGACTTCCATTTTCTTTTATTAGTTTTGGATGGTTTTGAAAGTTGTTATCAGGAACTCTATTTTCTATGTTCTCTATTTCAATTTTGTTCTTCTTTCTTAGAGAAGTGAGGTGTTTTTCTATTTCTAAGTTTAGTGGATCTAGACTAATAGAAAAGTGTCTTGTCCTCATACAAAGTATATTAAAAATTCAAGTACCACAACATTATAACTAAATAAGAACTCAATCAATATAGAAAATAGTAGTAATTCATAAGAAAATTAAGCAAATGTTTGTAAATAGTTTTCAATTTTTTCAATTTGTTTTAGATTTTTTATAAGATTTTTTTTGTTCTTTTATAATAAAAGGCTCGTTTCTTCCACAGCAACGGTGCCAAAAACTTGACCTAAACCATTTTTGAAGTTGGTTAATTTTTAAAATTTATAATCCTACTAACTACTGTATATGTGGAAAGTAGGGTCAAACCCACAGGGAAGGTAATTTTGGCCACTATTTGTCTAAAAACATTGAAAACTCCACTATTGTCAGCAACGGAGTAGATTTTCTATTTTTTTTACTTTTTATATATATTTTTTATATTTTTACTATTAAATATGAAAAGAAAAACTATTTTTTAGGTTTTTAATCTATACTGGAATGAAATAAGAAAAAAATTGAAAACTGTAAACAATCAAAACATTGAGCAGTGATAAATGTACTACCAGAATGTAATGCCCGAGGAAAAATGTTTGTACCACTGATTTTAGAGGTGATTCAATTCAGTTAATGAATATTGCAGAGTTCCATTATAACAGTATGAATTACCTCCCTCCCCAAGATTTAATTCACACAATCCAACCTGTTCTAGATTTTGCCACTCCAAAATAAATCAACTGTGAACAGTTTGAAAATAACAACATGATGAAATCACCGTAAGTCCTGATGTCTTTAGAATTTATTATCTTTTGAAAGGTTTATGCATGATCGATCTCGCTAATTGATCATGAAATTTTGAATGTCATGTTTAGATGGTACAGTAAATTGGGTGAACTCAGTATTGATCTCACTGATCAAATTTGAGATCATTAAAATGATAATGTGAAAAGAGAATTAAAATTTAACCATTAGAACTTCAATTTATCCCCAAAATATATTATTTAGCTAGGAAACATGTTTATTATTAATACAAAAACTAAAAACATAATAAATAGTGTATTGGTACTAGAATTAAAATGAAAGATAAACTCCAGAGACGATGCTCTGCTCCTGAACTCCACCAGCTTCAGAAAGTGGTTCTAGAGTCACCCTCAGGTCTCCTCTGCTCAAACATGGATCAATGATGCGTCCCGAATGAATTTCCTCTCATCTGCTTCTTGCTTTGTTTTTTTAATCAACTGTTTTCTATTGCACGTCACCCCATGTTTTTCACCGACGTAAAATGTCCTTCTCTTGTTCACCACACACATGCATTTTTTTGTGAATGGCACATCGCACTAGTTTTACCATTGTAACTAACTCCGGGTGAGTTAGCTGTGTGAACCTAGATATTTTTTAAGCTTTGGTGTGAACTAGAAAAATGAAGAACAACAAAACAAAATTAAAACTATTAAAACTAGATAATAAAACAATTGATAAAAATAGAAAAACCACTTAACAATTTTTACATGGATATTTTATTTATTTAATCTAAAACATAAATTATTAAATATTAAATATTATTATTAAGTAATTAATTAATTAAATTATTCAATTTAAAATAATATTTCAGTTGCAAAAAAAGATGTTTATTATTTTATTAGTTAATTCAATTAAGTTACTTAACTTAGATTAATAAGTGGTTAAAATTTTAATTCTAAAAATTATATTAAATAATAAGTTGATATTTATAATTAATTATTATTATTAATTTTCATGAATAAATTAATTATTATTTTAAACATTAAATTGTATTTACTATTAATTATATAGGTTTATTTTAATTTTATTATAAAATATTATTAAGTATTTTATTTTTTTAACAAATTTAATTATTAAATAATTATTTAGTAAGTAGAATTAATTTATTTTAGTTTAGAGGTTAATAGTAATTAGTAAAATTTAATTAAATATAATTAAATATTCTGTTTGATTATCCTATATTTATAATGAATTTAAAATTATAAGAGTCTAATATTTTTAGTTTAGTAATTCATTAATTTAAGAAATTAATTTAGATTTATTTTAATTAATTTTTATTTTATTTTTTTATATAAATTTATTATAATTTGATTTCTCTTCCCCCAATTGGTGAAAATCAACCCTATGGGGGTTTCTTCGGTCTCATTCAGTGATGCACGCAGTGGCCAGTGGTGAGGCATCGACTCCAACAGGTGGTGCGGAACGGTGCAACAACACCGCTTAGCTCGGCCTCAAATTGTAGAACCTCTCCTGCATTCTCCTTAAAAGCAGCTTCACCACGGTCAGTGACCTGTTCATCTTCGATGGCGGGCTCTTCGGATCGAAGAGCAGCGGACCAACGTGGGTGCATGATTAAAACTCCCTCAGTTGATTTTTTTGGTGCGGTGATGTGGTTCAAATCCTCCAGATCTGAAAACTACTCCCTATGAGTAGCTATTATGTATCTCCCACAGTAGTGTGGCCTTATATCCTCTTCCCACACTACAAAATCCAGATTCACAAAGAGCTCAATGTTTAGGGTAGAAATATTTCTTTAATTTAGAAATTTTTTTGAGTTTAAAAAAACATTGAATCAATTGTGTTTGTGGTAAAGTGTTGTAGATTATTCTGGATTATGCTATAATGGTAGGATCAGTAGCATGGTATGAAGTATAGAAGTAGAATCAGTGAGAAGATAATCAGTGAATATGGGTTACAGTGAGTGGTAAGGAAATGAGAAACTGATGTTGTTAAAGCTGCGGAAGCAGGGTGAGCTGGGGTTCATGGGTGAGTCACAACTCACCGATAGAAGAAAAATGATCAGCTTCTGTGAATGTGGCCAGAGGAATGAGGGTATTGGAACAGGTATGTGCTGGAGACCAATAGAAGAAATAAATCGGTGTCACCGATAAAAAAATGAGACAAAGATATAATAAAAATAAAAATGAGTCACTGATGTTAATGTGAAACTGATGAAAATAAATAAAAAAAGTGATTTGTGAGTGCATGAAACCGATATAAGTTTTTCATTGGTGATTCATGACTCATCGATATAAGGAATAATGACCAGTCACAGTGGAACACAATAAAATAAATAGATCTGTGAGTTGTGAGGATCCGTGAGTTGCATCATCGGTGAGGGGTGAGAAATCATTTGTTAAAATAAAATACGAGTCACTGATAGTTTAAAAACGAGAGACCGAAACTGATGCACATGAGAGACTGACGGTGTTTCAAAATGATCGGTGACAAATGACTCACCAATAGTTATAAAAAACATCGGTGTGACAAGGGATCGGTGAGTTGTGATATCAGTGTGATGCGGTATTAGTGCATCGACTCACTGATAGAACATATTTAAACATTAACAATAAAATTTAATTTAAAACAAATAATAAAATGATAAAACATTACTTAATTAAAACCAAAGTCAAATTAATTATATTGTTAAAGACTAATTAAATAACTATAACTAAAATATCACTAAATTATTTAACAAGATAAACATAAATCTAACTTAATTATTAACTAATAATATAAATGTTACGATTAATTATGTATATGTCAAAATAAATGCAAAACACTTACAAAGAACTATCTGCAAACATGATATTTAAATTAACTAAAGATATTAAAAAACAAAGTTAATTAATTAAATGAAAAAATGAAACTTAAAATTAAAAACACGTTATTTTATTAATCATTAACTTAATTTATTTAACTTTATTTATTTAGAATAATAATTGAAAAATAAATTAATAAAGATAAATTATTTAAATAAATCTAATTTTAAAGGTAATGTTTTATGTAAAAAACTAAATTAGAATAATGCAAATTAAATTGAACAGTTAATTAATTAATTAACATTTAAAAAGTTAACCAGATTAAGATTATTAAACCAAAAAGTAGTTTAATATAATTAAAATAATTATAATGACTAAATAAAAAAATTAAAAACAAATATTTAATTATTAAAAATGATTATTTAACCTATTTAGTGTTAAAAATACAAATATTCTATTATTTATTAGAAGGTGTCAAAATACATAATTAAAATTTTAAAATTTAAATAAAAGATGTGGAAAACTATGTAAAAATAGAGCCACACCATTTGGGTATGATTTCTCACCTCCCCCATATTTTAGTCCTTATATTTTAATGATTATATATCCCTTTCTCTGTCATTAATTCCTCCCATGTACACCTGTTACCATTTGGAAATTCTGTAAGGAATTTCTCTCTTCACATTTAAACTTAAGAAACTCTTTGGTATTATGATCCAAATTCCATTACATATGTTGGGACGTGTATCTATATGACCCACTTAATTTCCATTTCATTTAAATATGATTAGGAACCCCTTTATCTCTCATCAACCATTTTTATCAATTCTTATGTCATGTCGTTATGCTGCCAAAATTGCACCATGATTTTGAAAGCCAAAGTCATTGTGTAGTTAATACCATGTCAATTTATTTATCAAGGGTATTCAACTTTATGCACATTTACATATTGATTAAATAGTTTCATGTATTAATTAAATATTCTTTTATCATGGAATAAATGATGATTTTTAATGAATCCATGTTATATGATCCATGTTACACACTTATGAATGAAATGAAATGATTAAGAAGGGTGTGCCCTGATAGAGCTCCAATGCATTGGTTAAAGATTAGAATCATGCTATGTCAATTGAAAGGTGGGTTTACACATGATTATTCAAGTTAAATGATGGTTTACTCATGATCTATGTGAAATGATCTTGGTCTCATGCTAATATCATGTTAAATGTTTTTTCCACATTTACATGTTATGATAATAATGTTATATCATGCCTTTATGTTCAAGTGTCTCTTATGCTCCATTAATATGCCCATTACCTAACATGTATTATATTATTTTTGTTATTCCTTTTTACTCCCTTACAAGGCTTTTTAGCTCCCATTTTATAATGCATGTCCTTAGGTTATCCCATGCATTTCTAAGTATGAAGTAAAGATGTGGTTATGTAAAAGAATTTTTCAATAAAGATGTGTATTTTATGTTTTAAGTTATCATGTAATGATCATAAGCCCCATTGAAACTAGATATCTCAATCTTCAATTTTTTATAAAGTGAATATTTTATCTAATAAATTATTTTTAATTATGAAATAAAGATTAGGGTTATTATAATATTGAAATAGAAATATTCCCAAGATAAAAGGAGAAACCTAATTAGTATCACTTAAAAATGATTTTTATGATAATTTTTCATCATTATGAGAGGAAATTAAAATTAAACATGTCTACTAAATTAAAAAAACATAGGATAAGAAAATATATTTCATTCATGAAAATAATTGAACATTACTTCCAATAAAGATACCATAAATTTAAACATTCCTAAAAGAATGGATATTGTAACATAAATCATTGAATAAATTTTAAACTTTCCAATCCTAAGCCCCATGATATAATAAAATGAAATGAAACATTAAATATCAAGAAAATAATTTTATTCATGATATAACTTTTTAACTGTGAATTGGACACACCTAAACAAAGAATTTCTTTATCTAGCTTTGCAATTTTTTACAATAAATTAAAATTGTGATGATGTCCATTACCAATTTTGTAATAGATTGATGTAAACCCCATGAATTATTAAACCTTATATAAATTTTTAAATGAAAATAAATCCAATTAAATTAATCATCAATTAAATTAATAGTCATTTTATACACCACAAAATAAAAACTATTGGTGAATATGTGATATCTCTTACGAAAATAAAAAGTGAGGGGAGAAAACCCCCAAATCCAGTCCATACAATCATTGAATGTCCTTTAACTCCTGTATAATAATTTTTCTTCAATTATTTTACATAATAGAAAAATAAAAATGGATTAAAACATTATAATTAAAAAATAATTTTTTATATAATGATGTGATATTTGAATACAAAATCAGTTAAACTCGCGTTGGGTGTTTTGTGGACATTCATTTCATTATTTCAAAATGGTTGTGGTGTGTTGACCATGGTAAATGGGGAAATTGTTTGAAAACATTCTAGAACAATAATCATGGTAACATTAACATATTTTAAAACCATTTATATATATAATAATAAATCATGTAATATGTTTATGACAAATGAACTATGATATAATAATGTGGATGGTAGGTCGTATCTATGCATGAGTAAAGTTTCCATTTTTCAATAAATATTATAGAAATAATTTAGTTATTATTTTTTATTTAAATAATTATATTAATATAATAATGAATATATTTTTTATTTAAATATATTTTCATATATCATCCATTAGATTTAGAGATTAAAATAGTGTCATGTCACTCCATGGGGGTAGGGTTCCACACATACGCAAAACCCTTGCTATTATTTTTCAATCTAGGAAAGAAAATGATATATTATATATTATTAATGATAAATATGACATTTATAACATAATTATTTCATTTATATTACATATATTCATTAAAATATCCTTATTACCTTAGATTTAAATAGATTTTCAAAAAAGAATCAAATATTTTCGTGAGGTGGTAGTCAATTATACACACAAGTTAGGTTATCATATCACCCACTGAAAAGAATATAATAAGGTAAATATGATATAAAAACACTAGATATTAGAATATGTTAAAAATATAATATATATATATATATCCATAAAATCCATCATTATATTATTCCATGAGATATGGTGACGGAAAATGAAATACATTATTTTCTGAGGTGGTAGTCTGTTTTATAAAAGAATGATCTATTCATGTCCCATTCGATAGAATAAGATATGTATTTAGGTTATTAAAAAATAAGAATAACTTATATGTCTATTTTAGATATTATTGTTATTATATATTAATAGTATTATAATATTTAAAGGATGTGGAATACGAAATAAAGTAAAAATGCACAATTAAGCATTATAACTCTTTGTTAGACAACCTCCTTATATAAGCACTAGAATATATCTTATGTTGTCATTATGATGAAAATGATTGATCTAGGACACGGTTATTGAAGTTATAATGTCATTTTGGTTTGTATATTTCAATACAAAGGGCATTCAAAATGTGAAGTGGAGAGGAGAGGTGGCGGTCATTCATAAGTGAGATGAGTTGCACACTTGTGATTTATAAAAACAAATCCCACATTCTTCACAAGAAAAAATGACAAAAAATGGCCCTTTATCGAGACATAAAAAATATATTTTCTATTTAGTAATAGGTAATTATTTTTATATTGGATCTTAGGACATTTTAACACTTATCTATTTAGTTTAACTGGTTGGTAATCCACTTTTCACCTTAAATATGGTAAATAATTTTTATCTATTTTCAATATTTAGTATTGAAAAGTATTTAGTTAAAAATAATAGGTAAAATAATTATTCTAATTAAAAATATTAAAAACATTTTTCTGAATTCTATTCCCACGTGTGAAAAAATTAAATTGAAATTAAACATATAGATGGGATGGAAAAGCGGGGTTTTAAGAATTCTATTCATCAAGAAAAAGATAACATTATATTCCATTAATAAAAATAATTATTATTTTTATATGATTTATTATTTATTGATATAAAATGTATAAATTTCTAAAAAATTATTCCTCATTAGTGATTATTTTGTTGTTAAAAATGGAAAAATACTATTGACTTTAAAATAATTTTTAAAAAAACTGTTTTTAAACGAAAAATTCAACTTATACTGAACACAAATATAATGATTATTAGAAATTAAATAAGTTTATTAAAA
Organism: Viscum album; assembly: GCA_963277665.1. Classification (NCBI taxonomy): domain Eukaryota; kingdom Viridiplantae; phylum Streptophyta; class Magnoliopsida; order Santalales; family Viscaceae; genus Viscum; species Viscum album. Next base: position 1,216,953,332 of record OY728131.1, on the reverse strand, counting down.
TTAAACAAATAATAATTATATTACAATAAATTATATTCAAAACATAATGGGGTTATTTAATTACTATTTTTTTAATTAACTGACTTTTTTACAAAAAAACATTATTTCTCATAAATCACATAAAAATAATTTTTCAAAATAATACAAAAATTTCACCAAAAGTAATTTCTTATATTACTATTTAAACCATTATATTAAATATATAAAATATATTATTTAAAATTCCCTAAAACATGGGATAAAATTTTATTTCAAAGATAAATATAAATCATTTTTATGAAAAAAAATTGAATAAAAAAATATTTCAACAATTTAATATTTATTCAGAAAAGATTTTTCAATAATTTATATTGAGTTGGAAATTTAACTATATATTAATGTATATTTATTTTCATTACAATTTATATATTTAAATTTGATTTCTATTTTATAATGGTTATGTATTTAAATTTTTACTTATGATGGGTTTTACATGTCATATATGCATTTGAAAATAGCTTCCTTTTTTAAAATTCTCAATGTACTACATGATACTCTACTTTAATAAATACCTTCATCAAAATTATAAATTTATGTCAATAATTAATTTTTTTGCATTCTAAATTTTATTTTTCTAAACCAAATTCATAAAAATGGTTAATAAAATTTTATCATAATATAGATAAAGGGAGATACAACGGCCATCACAGAAATATAATTCCATATATTAGAGAATTTGTGGTGGATAAAGATATGGACCTGAAAGAAAAATAATTAATAATTATGTGGGTTTAGTGGGAACTCTTATCATATTAAATTGTATGTTGGAAAGAATTTTTAAGAACAAAAAACAAAAGATAATGTGATGAGTGAAAAGATCAACAATTAATTAGAAATGAAGGTACTTTGATAACATTTTTTCCAATATTTGTTTCCTAGAGATGTGAAATTTTGAAACCTTATAGGCTGAAAACACAGTGAAATAGACTTCATTTAAAAGTATAATTTCATCCTTTATTAAATTTACACCATAATCCAATTTGTACATCAAATGATGTGTATTTAATATTATTTTTAACCTAAAGCATAAAATTCAACATTTATTAACTATTAAACCATAAAATATATAATAATATATTAAACTATGTTTTTTAATTTTCAAAAAAATAAATTTTTTCACATTTTACAATAATAATAATAATTAATAAACCTTTATATGATACTTTAATATCTGAAATTTGAAATTAATGCCCAATATAAAATCTAAATCATTCTTAAAAAAAGAACCCTATACCCCAAATGACCTCAATAACCTCATAATTATATTGTGTTTAACAATCAAGGTTATATCATATTTTTCATCATAAAATAAAAATAAAATATTGATATTTTTATTTACAAACATTAAACACTTAATTAATAAATAATTTTTTAAAACCATGGTAATCTATATGATAAAACGTGTGTTCCAGAAATTACCACAATATACAAGATCATCTGGATCCAAAACTATATCAATACATAGAAACTAATATCGATAAAATTTAATGTAATTGTTAATATTAAAAAAATTCTTTACATATACTTCAACCTAAAAAAACTTCTCCCAATGTTTCTTTTATCCCTTTAATATCGCATCACATTAATCCCCAAAATCTCTATATAAGACTTAGAAAATTTTGTCAAAATATTAATTATAGACATATTATGGTAAACATAAGTCATAGTATAACCTCATATCAATACATCATAATATAATTTTCATCTAAACCCACCACTGATATCAATAGTTACATCCCCGACCACACCCTCCTGGATCAGGTGCTAAAATCATAAAAATTTACACTTATATAATTTATAGAGATAAAGGATATCCCATTTCTTCCATCCAAAATCTACAACATCAAATGAATATATTATATCACTAACATACATAATAATCTTTTAGGATTATAGTTTTTTAGGTTTATGATACACACAACAAAAAGTGATACCCATGTATTTAAAATATAATTTCTCCCACCTAACATAGGATTTATTATTAATAATTATGTTAACATCATCAAACATATGAAACCCATATAACCATAATTAATTCAATATTATTATTGAAAAACTAGGGATAATCAAACATTAGTATGGTAATCTCAAATTCTCAGCAAGGTCACACATAAAATTTAACAATTTAATTCCATCTGTGTGATTAAGATGCGCATAAGTGTATGATGACATCATAAAACATCAGGAACATAACATCAGAGAATTCTTACCAATAAATACCTAGATCATAAAATAGTAATATATAGAATATGACCTTTAAAAAATAAATATAGAACAACCCAATGTTTATGAAATGAAATTCTTTTCTTATAATTATGTCACAAAAAAACACATTAGAAAACACAATTCCACGTCATACATAAATGAACTACTAAATACTATATGGCCCTTATATCATTTCCATTAAAAAAAATATATTTATATTTTTTGAATTTATAAATTCTAATATACACGGATGCGATCGTTAAGATATTTTGAGCCTGATAGAACAAACTTACTTTTTGGGGAATAGTAACTTGCCCTTATAAATAGTAATGTAAGCTTAATGATTAGTAATCTGAACCTTGTGAATAGTAAATTAGCCAAGTTAATAGTAATCATACCAATGATAGTATAAATAGAATTTATCAATCTTATAAATGACTATATTATATAACTATATCTTTGAAAAAGTAAAGAAATATTTTAAAAATCATTAATTAAATGATGATATTTTTATATGTCATAAATATTTTAAGATTACATTAAAAGAAAAACTATTTTCAAAATAAATATTCATAAATAAATATTTTTATTTATCATGATTTTAAAATATTTTTATGATAACTTATGTAATTTTTCCAAGTGTTATAAAATCATTTATAATTTTCAAAATCGTATTCTCCATATAAATGATGATTTTAATTAAAAATTAAATTGCGAATATTTAGAAATTTATTTCTTTAAAATGGAGATATTTTTGAATTATATATATAGAAAAATTAGTTAGGTGATTTTTTTTTGAATTTTCTGAAGTAATTTATTTTTTAGTGAATATTATAATAAGATAATTTATAATAAATGCTAAAAACGTGAATTTTTGTGTCACATTTGAGTCATGGATTATGTAATTTACTATTTGTTCGAACTAAAATGAACTAATTTCCATATTTACTAACAATAATCCTCACTATTACTTCTCTTCAAAAAATACAAACCACTCATTAAAATAATAACAAAAAACCCCTCTCCCCCACTATAAATACCACCCCTCACACCTTCTTCTCCTCAAACATCACAAGATTTGATACATGCCTATATTCTATCAAATAATCCTCCCTAGTCCCTCTCCCTCATCTAGGACCTCTTGGACTCATCCAAATACCAAGACTTGGTGCCTTGAGGAGGATCTCAAGAGAAGAATTCAAGAGGTGAATCCTCTCTCATTCATTTTAATTTCCATTAAATTTCTGTTTATTTTCTCATTCTATACTCACATCCATTAATTCAAATGGATTGATAATTATAGAACATTACATATACTATAATTATATCATTTTAATTTAATTACCAACATTAATCTCCCCTCCCTCTCTTTAATCAAAAAAATAAAATTGTCGCCCGTGAAGTGTCAATTTACCGACCCCGTGGGCGATGAACAATCATTTTCCATAAATTACTTCAAGTATGAAACTAAAACCATAAAATGGTTGAAAAATGATTTTAAATTTTATGTTTTAACACCTTTTATATAATACATTTAACATAAACACATAATAGTAAATGATCATACAAAATATGTTTGTTGTGAACAAAAATCGCCAAAATTATCCTAAAAGGATCATCATCAACTTTTATCCAATGAGTCATCCACATGAAATATAAAAAAAACATTTATAGAATCAGTTTGAATTAATTAATATCATTAACATCATATAATAAAAATAATGGATGTTTATTTTCATCTTACACAAACTTCCATCCATGTGTACAAGGGAACTGGTCATGGAAACAAAGAAAACAAACACTCGTGATCAATCAATTTAAACTCTATAACTCATAAAAAGGCCTATAAAGGAACATAATAAATCCATAATGAATCATACATAAGTATAAAATATTTTTATAATTTTTAATTAATGAATCTAATGTGATTATAGAGGATATTAATGTGATGGTAGCTTTTTGAAATAATGTAATTGTATTTCTCAAACCCAACTTTATTTGTTTTGGTTTTCCCTCATTTACCCCATTTTCAGTATGGTTATTACCTAAAAATATTTTTTTATCAATATCATACCTTTACTGTTATATAAATTTTTTTCTGTAGTTTATGAAAAATATAATGTTTTCTAAAAGAACTCATCTTTCAAAACACACCTTTTACCTTTAACTCAAGGTTGATTATTCTTATATCATGTATGTTATTCCACATTTCATTTGGAAATTCAATATTTATGAGTGTATGATTATGATATTAAATCAGTTCATTTACATTGGTTATTTTTGTTCATTATTGTTATATGTTTTATGTGTAATGCATGATAATGTAAATATTATGATGTTACAGGTTCGCTATAAATTATATAGCACAATGTAAATGTTATGATGTGATTGGTGTACCTAGAATTATATACCCCTCCAATGCATTGAGTAATTTTATGAATCTCATGAGTAATGTGAAATATATGTGAACATGATGCTATAATTGTTCACAACAATGTGTAGTAATAGACCATTAAGACATGGTGTTTCATTTTTATGCATTTCCACTTTCCTAGTATTTTTTTAATGATTACACTCATTCTTATGGTCATATTACTATTATATATTGATAATGGTTATGCCCACAACATGTCATATTGTTGAATATACTTATCTATCCTCTTACTAGGATTTTAGCTCACCCTTTTTTACGTATATCCTTAAGAGACTACATGTACCAAAGAGAATACAGGGGGAAATCAGAAGCTAGTGATGAAGGAATAAAATAATGGTTATGTTTTTAATATTTTAAATGTTATGTATAGTCCTGGTTTTTTCAATACACTAATCCTTTCTAAACTATTGAGTAATATTTTTATGTAGTTTATCATTAAAACAACTTATTAGTAATGTATAAAATGCTGGGACACTATAGTTGGTATCAGAGGATGATTTATCTAATTTGGGAATAAGGATTATAGAATATCAGTGAAAACATTTAGTATGAAACTAAGTACAGGTAAAAAAAGAATCATTTTTAAAATACAGATCCCCCATGATTTTACTTTACACTTAATTACACAATAGAATAATTTATATATTCATGAATTCTAGAATTAGTTTTTTTCTTTTTCTATCATAGAAAAGGATGGAAACCAGAAGAAACCATGCCAACAAACCATGTAAGGGACAATGTAGTGATTTCTTGAACAAAACCCCCAATTTATTGGGAGGTGGAGTTAAAAACTTCATGGTGATTCTTACCCATATATCTTAGGTTATGAACAATAACCTAAATAAAGAGGAATGTACTCCTTCACAAAAGAGGGAGTAACTGGATATCGAGTGTTTTATGCAGAAATGACCACCAACGTTCAGTAGATCTTATTATCCACTAGTTACATAACAGTTGGTAATCTAAATGGAGAGTAAATTTTCTATGATTCCATATTCTAATATGGGAAAGGTTAATATTGTTTTTTATCATCTATATGGAGAGGTCTATCAACGGAGACCTATGATTAAGAACACGAATCCAAGGGATAAAAATAAATATGTGGAGTTTGAAGAATATAATATAATGTTTCTTCATATGTATTTCCCTAAAACTCTTTGAACTAAGATATAGAGTGAATTTAATGATATAAACCAAAAGGAAGGAAAATATTAAATGTCCTATGAAGAAAAATTTTACAAGGATGCAAGTTACACATTGATTTTTGTTATCAATAATGATAGCAATGTTGAGAGATTCATTAGTAGATTAAAACCATACTTTTGAAAGTCTCTTGAAATTTTAGATATTGGGATATATGAATAAGTTGTTCAATGTGCTCTCAAATTAGAGATGGAGTTTAGAGAATTGTCCTAGTGATATCATGATAGTAAATTATAGATTGGTTTTGAAGATAGAGGTTATAATGAAAAAGTTGTAATGAAAACTAAACATCCCACAAGTCACAAATGTTGGATATAGCATCCTGGGAACTACATCATAGGGACATGAAAATGCTTAAAATCTATAATTGAAGTCCACAAAGCACCATAATTTCAAAAAATAAAAGAAAATTCAGGAAAATGTGGTGGATTAAAGGATAGAACCACCCATTTCCCAATACTACAACTGTAGGGGCAAAGGTTACTATGTAAGACAATGCATCAAACCTCGAGTTCTCAAGGTAAATCTGCCTCATCAGCCACCAAAGACAGAGGGTAAAGGGAATGAATATGACATTAATACTATAGAAGTGGAGAAAGAAAATGAAGTCATAAAAGTTACACATCAAATTCAATCATGAATTTTAAAGTCATAAATTATTCTGGTTCTAGACATTCTTTTATATCTATCAAGTTTTCAAGTACAATTTAATAGATGTACCAAAACATTGAAGTATAGATATCTGTTAAAACACCATGTTGTACAATCGTTCAAACCAATTTGTTGGACTCTTCTTCTATTAGGGTATGTGGGATGATTCTTCCAAAAAACCTCATAATACATCCCAATGTGGAGTTTGACTCTAAACCAGGGATGGATTGGCTCTATTTATATAAAGTACTTATAAACTATCTAGAAAACAATATATCTTTTCATATTATAGAACATTCCATGATTCTCTAAAAATTCAAGGAGGATCATGAATCTCGTTTTAAAAATCCTTCAATGGTGTGGGTTTTGATTACCTATGAAGAGGAAAACCTTTCTAAAATGGGTGAGTCAATGGAAGTTATCCACCTAGGGGGAATTTCTCATTGTGATGGAATACTATGATGTATTCCTTGAATATTTACCCAGACAACCCCTAGATCATGAGGTAGAGTTCTCAATAGAACTCATATCTGGAGCTACTCCAACCTCAATGTGTCCCTATAGGATGGATCTTATAGAACAAGAGGAGTTAAATAAGAAGTAGTAAGGAAATTTGAACAAAAGTTTAATATGCCCTAGTGTGTCACTTTGGGTTGTGTCAGTGATCATTTTCAAGAAGAATGATGGATCAGTGTAGTTGTGTATCAATTATTAGGAACAAAAAAATACGACCATTAATAAAGAGTATTCTCTTCTGAGTATTAAATATTGTTTGATCATTTGAGAGTAGATCGGTAGTTCTCAAAAGTGGATATATGTTTTGGATATCATCAGCTAAATGTGAAGAAGTAAGAAATTCATATGACTACCTTTCGTACAATGTATGGGAACTATGTGTTTTTTGTGATTCCATTTAAACTTACTAATTCCCTTTCAATATTAATGCATTTGATGAATAGAGAAATTATACATGTCTTCGAAAAATTTGTGGTAGTGTTTGTTGCTGACATTATCATCTACTCCAAGTGCCTAGAGGAATATGAAGAACAACTAAGACTTCTGTTGGCGACATTAAGGAAGGATAAGTTTTATGACATGTTCATAAATTTTGACTTTTTGATGTAGCAAGTCACATTCTTGGGACATGTGATCATATGTGAGGGAATTTATATGGACCCATCAAAAAACAAGGTAATTTAGGAATGTACCAAACCCTCTTTTGTCAAATAAATCTAGAGTTTTTATCTCTTAGAAGGATACTATCCAAGTTTTGTGAGAAATTTCTTATGATTTTAAAGCCTACTGACATAGTTAACAAGGAAATGTGTAATGAATTTCTAGACACATGAATGTCAGGAATGATTCATAGATATAATGATAAGGTTGACCACCACACCTGTACTCAGATTACCAAGAAGTGGAGAACATTTTAGGATATATATGGATTCTTACGAGAATGAATTGGGTTGTGTACTCAAAAAAAATAATATTATTATACCCTACGCCTCACTAAAGTTGAATATCAGAGAGTAGAACTACCCTAAATGTTATAAAGATATTGATGCTGTGATTTTATTCATTGAAAATATCGCGGTATTCTCTCTATGGTGAGAAGTGTGTCATATATACTGATCACAAGAGCATAAATTATATATTCAAATATAAAGAGATCAACATACATCAAAGGATATGGTTAGAGATAATAAAATACTATTATTTCTCTATACACAGTCAACTTGGAAAGTCGAACAATGTAGTTGATGATCTAAGCAGAAAAGAACATGCTACACTATCTATGTTGCATATTTAGAAAGACACTATCTTCTTTGAAATGAAATGTGTGGATTTAGAAAACATAACAGAAAATAATATATCATAAATTTCCAAAATTATTTCTAAATAATCTATCCAAGAGAAGATTATGGAGGCCCAAGGAATAATATGATGTTGCAAAAGAAGGTGAATGTAGTAAAGGAAGGGAAGTTGGAAGAGTTCCATATCGATGATGATTGTTTAATTTGGTTTGGAAAAATTCTTTGTGTTCCACCATCCCCTAATATAAAGAAGTAGCTATTGTAAAATGAACATATCTCAACATTATATATCCATCCTAGTATCACTAATATGTATCGTGATCTATGAGAACACTTATAGTGGGATAACATGAAGATGGATATTGCAGAATATATCTTAAGGTGCTTGATGTGTCAAAAATATAATATAGATTGAAAAAAGTTAATATGGATAATGAAACCATTTCTAACACACATATGGAAAGGGGATAATGTGATCATGGACTTTGTCATGGGTCTCCAGAAGATATTTAAATGAAATAATGTGATATCAGATGGGGTGTATTTACTATCCATGACATCTCACTTTATCTATATTTGGGAAGATCACACACTTGAAAAAATTGATATTATATATGTGAAGGATTTGGTGAGACTAAATGGGGTTCCACTCAATAATGTCACTGATCATGATCCTAGGTTCACATCTATATTTTAGAGGATTCTTGAACATGCCTTGAGTACTGAATTGAATTTCATCACAGCCTATCACCCCCAAATTGATAACCAATCTAAAAGGTATATTAAGGAACATGAAGATATGATAAGATACTTATCATTATAAATCAAGTGTGTATGTAATTAGAATCTACCATTGGATGAGTTCCCTTGAAATAATATCTTTCACTCGAGTATTAAGATGGATCCATATGACACTCTATATGGAAATAAATTTATAACTTCATCCTTTTGGGATAGAGTTAGAGAATGAAATCTTATTCAAGTTGATATTCTAAAAAATATTATAGAAAAGTACCAATACATATAGGAACATATCAAAGCTTCTTAGAGTCAGAAAAAGAGCTAGGCTAACAACCGTCGAAGGGATATGGTTTCTGACCTTGGAGATAATGTTTTCTTCAAATATCACCTTGGAAAAGAGTCATGTGGTTTAGAAAGAATTTGATTCTAATACCACGATACATTGGCCCCTTTGATATCCTTGATCTGGTAGGAGTCGTGGCTTATTAGTTTGAACTTCCATCCGATATGGCTCATGTTCATGATTAGTTCCATGTTTTACACCTCAGGAAGTACATACTAAACCCCTCAAAAATACTGAACTCAGCGGTGGTACAACTAGAAGATGATCTCTTTTATGAGGAGAAGCCAGTAAATATTCTGGACTGGAGATATAAGGTTATATTCAACAATAAAACACACCTTGTCTATTTTTTTTGGAGGATTCATATTAATTAAGAAGAATATTAGGATCCGGAGGAGGCCATGAAGGGGAAGTACCTTCACCTGTTTTGGTAAAATGAAACTTCAGAGGAGATATTTAAAAATGGGGAAGAATGTAATGACCTGAAGTTTTATCAATTGAAATTCCCTTCTTATAATTATGCAATATAAAATCACATTCGGAAACACAATGCCACATCATGATTAAATGAACTACTAAATACTAGGTGGCCATTATATCATATACATTAAACATAAAATTCCCACTTCTTTGTTTTGAATTTTGATGATCTGACATACAATCTTATAACCAGTTAGATATTTGGAGACTAATTGGACAAACCTTATTTTTGGTGAATAGTAACTTACACTTATGAATAGTAATGTTACCCCGTATAAATAGTAATATGACCCTTATGAATATTAAATCAGTCAAGTGAATAGTAATCATACCAATGATAGTATAAAGAAATTTATCCATCTTATAAGTGACAATATGATATAATTATATCATAGTATAAGTAAACAAATATTTTATAAATTGTTAATTAAGTATTGGAATTTGTTTAAGTCATAAATATTTTATGATTTATTTAAAATAAAATTTATTTTCAAAAAATGTATTGATAAATTAATATTTTGATGTCTTATGATTTTAGGATCGTTTTATGAGACCTTAAGTAATTTTTCTAGGTATTTTAAAATATGTTATAATTTTAAAACATGTATTTTCCAAGTAGATGATGATATTAATTAATAATTAAATTAATAATTTTTAGAAAACTATTTTCTTTAAATGGATATCATTTTTTAATTCTACACATTGAAAAGTCATTAAGTTTAGTTTTTGGAATTTTTATGAAAAACATGAATTTTTGGTGAATAGTAAAATATGATAATTTAGGATAAATGCAAAAAACCAAAAAAAAATAGACATGATAGAGTCATGGATTAAGAAAGTGACTTTTGGTTGGAAATAAAAAGAAATAATTATTTTATTTAGTAACAAAAATCTTTATTATTGCTTGTATTGAGAAAAATAATAAACTAATAATTAATATAATAAGAAAACACCCCTCTCCCCCACTATTAACAACACCCCTCACACCATATTCTCCACAAACCTATAAATCTTTGAAACATTCCTATATTCTACCAAATTCTCATCACATGTCTCTCCCCACATCTATGACCTATTCGTCTAATCAAGAAAGACCAATCATATGTGCGTTGAGGAGGATATCAAGAAGATAATTCAAGAGGCAAATCCCCTCTCTTTTCTTTTAATTTACTTTCAATTTAAATTTAATTTATTATATTCTACTCCCATAACTTCATAAAAATTTAATTATAACTCCATTTCCATAAATATACTATTATTGTATCATGTAAATAGAAAATGCATCATTAAAATCCTCTTTATCCCCCATTTATCTAAAAAATGAAATTGCCGGCTGTGAAGTTTCTATTTATCAACAATATGGTGATGAAATTTAATTTTCTATAAATTCATTTAGTTTTGTCAAAAAACCCATTAAATGGTTGAACATAGATTTTAAATTTTATATTGTAACCCATTTTATGTTCTAGAACTAACTTATATACATAACACTAAATGATAAAACAAAAGAAGTTCGTTGTGATAAATGACTGTCACAATTAACCTAAAATGATCATAATTAAAAACATAAGATAAAAATTATGTATTTTTAACCACAACTTACACAAACATCAATTCATTTATACAAGTGAACAGATTATGGAAACTAAGAAAACAAACACTCCCAAACAATGAATTTAAACACTATAACTCATAAAAATCATAAAAAAAGAAAATAATTAATCCTTAATTAATCATAATAATTTATACAAGGTTTTGTAATCTTTTATTAAGGGATTTATTGTGATTATATAGAAAATTATCGTGAAGGAAGCTTTTAGAAAAAAGATAAGGGGAAATATATTTCTTTAAAATTTCAATCATTCATCCCATTTTCAAAATATTCATTCACTATAAATAATTTCATCATCATTATATTATCTTTTATTGGATATATATGTTTTCAAGTAGAGTTTATGAGAATACTATTTTTTCCAAAAACAACTCTTCTTTAAAAAGACATTGTTTACTTTCAACTAATGGTTGATAATTCTTATACCAAGTATGTTGTCCCACCCATTCATTAGGGATACCAAAGGTTATGAATGTATGATTTTGGGATGAAACTCATTCCTTTCCATGGGTTATTTATGTTCATGATTGATATATTTTTTAGGTGGCATGCATGATAATGTAAATGTTATGATGTGATGGGTGCACCTAGAATTATGTTGCACTAAAATCCATTATGTAATATTATTAACCTCATGGGTAAATTGAAATATATGTTAACATAATTCTAGAATTTTTCACAACCATGGGTGGTAGTTTACCACTATGACATGATATTTAATGTTTATTCATTTCTACATTCTAAGTATTTTTTTAATGCTTCCTCTTATTACTATGATCCTATGCCTATTTTTTATTGCTAATGATTATTACCACCCCATGTTATATTGTTTCATGTACTTATCTATCCCTATACTAGGAAATTAGTTGACCACTATTTAATTAATATCCTTAGGAGAGTACATGTACTGAAGAGAACACAAGGGAAAATTATAAGCTATAGAAGAAGGAATTAAATAAATGAATGTTTTAAATTTTATGTATGGTCATAATTTTCTAAAGACATTAAACCTTTCGATCAAAATTCAGTAATGTTTTTATTTTGTTTATCATTAAAATGATGTAATAGTAATCTATGAAAAAAATGTTGTTATAAAGTGTCATCAAAATTATTCATCAAGAGACCTCAGATTACAATCTAGATCAAAATACACATTAGACCATTGTATCATGAATAATGAAAAAATTTGGGTGTGTTTGAAAATCATCTTCACTGCCGATTTCAATCCTATGTCATAGATAACTAGATACCATTAATATTATTAGTAGAAACTAGTCAGTAACTCCCTTATTATTGTCTATTATGAAAATTATATTTACCCAATTCATTGGATCTCTATATGGGAGAACCAATCATATACTCTACATCAGTATCACTTGGTGATATCTGGGAACACTAATCATATAATATATAATGGGCCCACCTACTGGTATCTAGGAGCACCAATTGTATATTTAATTATGGGCTCACCTCGCACTATCTAGGCACCCCCATTGTAAAATCTATAATAAGATAATCAGGTGTTATCAAAATACACTCATAATATAACATACAACGGATCAACAAATGCTATCTAAGTTCACCTATGATCCTTAATATTGTTCAAATATCATTCATTAATATATTACATAGATCATTAATTTCATTATAATCTCATAGAAACTACATTTATTCATTTCAGAACCTGATTAACATATGGAAAAAAGAATTCCAGTGAAATCTCACTGAATCATGATTACCCCATGTAAAATAAACTGATTTCATAAAAATATATTGAAACCTAATTATCCCATAAAAAAGAAAGAGGTTCCCTAAAAAATCACTTTGAAACAATCATTATCCATCCATATAAATAATGAGGATGGTATCGTTACAAAATATAAATTGTTTTTCATAAAAAAAATCAATTGACATCGATAATGTGAATACCCTTAAAACCCATTAATAATTTATTTAGTTAAAATATTCATTTAATTTTTAGTAACCTCAAAATATGTCACGTTAGAAAATTATTCTAAAAGATCACATGGAACATTTCTTAAGAAAAATATCTATTCCATTTTGAAAAACATATTTAAAATATAAAATTTTAAAAAACATTAAGGAAACAAATTATTTGAATACTACATTTCAAAAATTAAAATTAATCAATAAAACATGAATTATTCATGATGTCTAAAGGTTATTTTCTTTCCAAATACTATATAGGTAATGATTCATTTCACATTTCTATAATTAATATGAAAATAATCCTTGTACCTGAAATGAATTCTTCATTACATTTAAAATATTTTTCAAACACCATTTACTAGTAAAAACTAACTTCATAATTCATATTAAAATATTTTTTCAAATATTTTTTATAAAAAAATAGGTTATTATAAGAGAGTGATTCCTAATGTAAAATAAGAAAAAATATTGGAGAAACATACAAATTAATTTCATGATATTAATTAAATAAATAATGGGACAAATATAAATTAAAAATTTGAAACACATTCATAAATAGAGGAGATGAAAATGGATGTGTTTAATTGAAATGTAATCATATTATATCCCCTAATGTAATCCTAAAAAAAATAACCCGAAAGAAAGGATATTATAACAAATGGCCCTTCCCACTTTGGAAACGTTTCAATCATAATCCTAAAAAGGAATAATAAAAATTGAATATAAAAATATCAAAAAATTATTATATTCATGATAAATATTATTAATGGTTATTTATATACACATAGTGAATGAATATATGTGTGTATCATTACAATATACTTCAATAAAGTGGAGTTGAGATGAAATCCCATACAGATTTGGTAATCTATCGACTAAAGCCCTATGAAAAATATAACATAAAATGGATTTTTAAATCCATATAATTTTCATTAAATTAATCATAAAATATAAAAATGGTCAGAATATACCCAATATAATAATAAAAACTTTGGAATATGGAATATGTCTCACATTGATAAAAATTGAGATGAAAAAACCTTACCTCGATTCTAGACATTCCTTGTATGTCCATTAACTTATGCATAATAATATTATATTAATTATATGAATTCATAATATAATTTCATAGTCTTAATAACATATACATAAATAATTTATTTTATTTCATTAATGATGAAATATTTTAATCCCTAATCACATAAGTATATGTCTGGTATATTAACAATGTTGGTTTGATTGTTTCATAATAGCCTTGGTGTGGTGACCATTTTCAATGACGTCATTATTTTAACTTGTATATAATAATAATGTTGAAATATTTATCATATTTATATATCAATTATAAATTTAAAACCAATAATGTAATATAGTTATGATGAATTTTCTACTTTATAATCACCGAGATGTTAGGACATAGGTATGGATGAGTGAAATTTACATTTTTTAATAGTTTTTTTGAAAGTAAATATTTATTATTTTATCCTTAAATAGTTAACATAATATATTTTACACTATATAATTTATTCTTATATAATTTTATATATATTAAATATAATTTAATGATCAAAAATATTGACCTCCCTTCATGGAGTTGGTATTTCACACGTACACATGGACAAAATATTCACTTTTTAATTTAGTAAATGAAATAATTTATTATATTTTTAGAATGATAAATATTTCATTTATATAACAATTATGTATTTTATATCTCATATATTTGTTAAAATTGTCTTTATTATCATCCATTTAATTTTTTACTGAAAAATGAATCACATCATTTCATGAGGTGGTAGTTCAGTGTACACACGTTCAATATTAGTGTATCCCACATATAAGGAAATTTAAATATGAATATGTGATATAGTATTTAAATAATTAAAAATATCATAAAAATATCATAAATATTAATTAAAATCATCATTACATCAAGTTGTGATAGGAAACAATAAAAATGAATGACATTTCATTACAAGGTGGTAGGACACCATACACACAAAGGATGATTTCATATCCTTTTGAATGGAAGAGGTTATATATTTAGATTATGAGACTAAAATAAAAACATATTAGTATATATGATATATTTTTATTTCATATGTCATTTTTAAATTCCAAAGTGTATGGTTGATGATTATGGTTGTTTTATATTTCAATACCAGAGAAGGAATAAAATATTTTATGGAAAACTCTTCCATGATCAGTGATTAATCACCGATTGATTAATAATGAAATATTTTTAGATATACTCAAGAATATTGGTAATGATTCATGCATAATTTTTATGAACTCAGTAGTTTTTATTGGGAAAGATAATTATACATGATTGATGATGATTCAATGTTAATTATTAAATAACCATAAAATTGGTTGTCATGGTTGGAAAGTTTTCTTTTTAACATAGAAAATTGAGGAATTTTTCAAATGTTCAAAAACATTTTATTATTGTACTTAATGGGTACACATAGTCCTCAAAATTTGAATAGGTTAAGAACATGAAAATGTTCATTATCAAGATGCATTTATTTTCTAAATAAGATTTTAAGATTTTCTAGGAAAATAATATATATATATATATATACATACATATATTTCATGATGGAATAATTAATGATCTGCAAGAAACATATTTTTTTTAATGAATAATTTTTTAAGAGGAGCTTTGGAATTTTGTGATTATATTATTTTTTATTTATGAATTATACAATATATTAACTAACTATATTAATATAGGTCTTTATTAAATAACATATGCATCCCAATATAAAATGTCTAGGATAAACTCAACATTGGCACATATCGGACTCGA
This sequence comes from Viscum album, assembly GCA_963277665.1. Taxonomy (NCBI): domain Eukaryota; kingdom Viridiplantae; phylum Streptophyta; class Magnoliopsida; order Santalales; family Viscaceae; genus Viscum; species Viscum album. The sequence continues at coordinate 1,216,937,048 of OY728131.1, read as the reverse complement.
TGGTGGACCATGCCCTAATAAGAGCCCAAGACCGCATCTATATGGAATAGAATATGGGGCATTCACATCTCCCACTATGTACATTATGGAATGTTTCACTCTATGGAGAGAGTTCCTCAAAGGGTTCATGAAAGAGTGTTGGTGCCACCATGTTGGGAGAGACGACTACCAGGGTGTTCGAGATTTCAGGGCTTGTATATATAACTTAATAGATAAATCATAGTAGCATCAATTTAGAATTTCTATGTGGGAAAAACAGAACACACATACTCTATCACCCTTTAAAATTTAGATGGAACGATTTTACTCTAATTCATTCAATCCTTGTTGTCAATTTCAGTCATGAAGATCTCATATTTGAAATGTAGTGTTCTCATATATCTGGTACAAATAATATTTGAAAAATGATTCTCATCTTATCATTTGGTCACCTAAAATTTTTCCATGCATGATACGGGCAACCACAACCAATTTCTATTGACACATTGATGGATAAATACATGATAGATGAAAAGTAGCAATGCATGTATTCAATGATCAAAAAATAAGAAGAAGGTTTCATAAGAATCTATCGTAAGAACTAGTGATTGTTGACTTATGTGATCACCTGATGATCACAAGATCTTGTGGTATAAGGGGGAGGACAATATAGAATTTGAATATCCATTGAATCTATTATGTAATGATCACTTACTCACATGAATTATTGAACATAGTCACTGAATAGTTAAAATAAGATTAATGACTACATGAAATTTAATTCTTTTAAATGAATTACTCTAATTTTTTAGATGATATCGATTAGGTAAATCATATGATTGACAAAATGATCATGAAAATAAGAATCAAGGATCTCCTAGATTGTATGATCAATCTACCAAGATACTGGAGATGATGATAATATCGAAACTCATTTCATCCCTAGTTACTCAGGCATCGTTTGAACAAATTGAACATTGAATATTAATTTCCTATATAATTTGATTGAGGGTTGATAGTTCAGCTGATAAATTTTTTACAAACCATAGAATAATCATGAAACATATCAATCACTTTTTATCCAATATCACAATTTTATATTCTGTGATACATAAGATATCTCGATGTCATTATAAGAATAGATGCATGGAATGATTTCATTGTCTCGCAAAGAAAAACATAGAAATATCACATTTAGGAAAAGGTGACAACATTTAATTTCATTTCTCATGAAAAAAATACAGTATTCCATCATTTATCTTGAAGAAAACAATAATTAACCCATAGCACACAAAATTATATGAGAATCATATGTGAGAGTCTTTAAATCTCAAAAAGGTGATTATTGTGTCAGCTGCTGATAACACTATCTGTATTTTTGAATAATATGTTATAATTACCTTAACATTGTGTGAAGGTGGATAATATGGGAATATTCCATATGCACAATGAAAATTCATATTTGGTTGGTGATAAACTAGTTACACAATGAAACCAAGGTATTGTGATACACATTCACGAATTCCTAATGGTTTTCATGAGGAATCATTAGGATTGTGTTACACTTATATGATATAAATAGTGCCTATATTGATATGCATTTAGAAAAAAAATAGTATGAATTTTAGTTCATACAATGTGTGTATGATGTTAGTAAGAAGAATAAGAATTCATTAGTGTGTTTCAAAAATCCATTTCATAAGAATTTTCATTGAACATGAAATTTATGTAAGTTTACAAAAGCAGGAATGCTGATTGTGTGCATGGTTTATGAATTCACACATGAACATGTGAGAACAATGAGAACTATCCATGAAATATTTAAGTGAATATAAATTAATTAACTTGAGTGATTGTGCTAGATTATTGGATTCTATTCATGAATGAAATTAAATTTATTCATGATTCTTCATGATTTATTCATTCATAAATATTGAATAAAATTGTTGTATCTCAACAACATGTTTATTTTAGTTCGAGAACACAATCAGTAGAAAGAGTATCTAACTAAGAATTTGATAATGAATGTAAAAAATTCAACATATAGAACATTTTTAAATTCATTAGTTGTTCAATGTGAGAATATACATAGTTGAAGTAAAAGTTCCATATTCCACTTATTGAATTGTATAGGGCCTAAATTTTTATAAAATATTTTATTCAGTTGCACTCAAATACATTTAGCAGAGGAATAATATTATTATCTGATTTAAAGGAATCTATTAGAGTAAATAAATCATGTTTATATGGTTTTTGAATATCATAATGAACATGTGGTGCCAGTATATACATCTCTATTGAAAAATGGTGCTTCTATTTCAATGAATCCAACAAACTGAAGATGAATGACTATTTACTACATTACCATTGAGGACCAAAACCTAGAATTTTTCATCACTACATTATTATAGTTATAATATAATATGTGAAACAATCATAGGATGATCATAGAAAGGATTAGTTCTTTGCATCGAACCTTTTAAAATTAATTTTTTGTTGTTTTCTCTTTTATCCTCATCATTTAATTTCTATGTGATTTTTTCTATCATGAAAAAAGATCATTTCCTATTTACCAGGGAAAGGGATCAAGATTATAGGGGTTAATTGAATAAAGGTAAAATTCAGTCATAATTTTTGTAAACTAAATAACCCCAACCCCAACCCCTCTCAATGCCAATACAAAACCCATTTGGGATCTACAATTGGTATAAGAACATACTTCTACCTATTGGTGGATCAATTTTTTCCTAGTTGTTTTTACAATTTTAATATACAGTACATATTTGGAGGTAATTATAAAGCACCATAGATAGATAATTTAATATCCACTCCAATTAATGAAATCATGAAGTTATCTACAAAGACTGAAAAATAGGAATAAGAGGGAAGCAAATATAAAAAAATTATCACAAAAATAATATTATGATCAATGTCCTCATGTCAAATTGGTTGAAAATGATTATTATAATGATATTTTTTCACATTTTTTAGATTAGGATGTAGTTGAATCTATCAAAATTATTGAAGTCACCAACTATTGATTTGAATGAAAAATGAAAAATGTTATAAAATAAGTGATTTCATAGATACTTTTATCATTAAAGGATATTTTTTATGATTGAACACAACATTATGAGGGAATAAATAAACTATAGGATGTACATGCAATGAAATTTAAAAGGTACAATGTTCTCACACACCTCATTGAAACAATAGTAAAATCCGTGACACATTTAAAAAAATCAATTATTAAAAAATAATTGAAAAGTATTTTCTATAATATTTTTGTTTGGAAATTTGTTTTCGATATGTAATCCATGAAATTAAAAAATTCAATGTTTCCAGGAATTTAAGTTATTTTTTCATGAAGAAAAAGAATATAATGTGATTTTTCTTAACATTTTAGTGGAATAAAATGAAAAGATGAAATAAATATATATTCAAAAGATCCATAATCTAGAAAATACCATTAATATACAATTAGTTTCAAGGAATACCAATTAGAATATAAAGCTATAAGAATCAATGAAACTGACAAATTAATGAATAAAGATATAAAATAACATGATGATCGTATTAAGAGAATGAAATGTTAAAGGGATAAAAGTCTGACATCTGATGGAAAAGAGAATTATTAATTTTTAATGATGTTTCTTTAACTTGAGCTTGAATTTAAAAAATATAAATGAGTCACATTGTAGAACTATTTAGGACGTTGAGAAGATGAATTCTTCCACCCAAAACTATAAAGAGTGCCAATGTTAAAGATGGGTTGTTTGTACACAAACTATTGATGAAAATTAATCGTCAAAAGAGATTAGTATTTCTAAAAATATGATATCAAGATCATATTCTGACCAACCTTATAAAATATCAACCACATTGGTATCCTATTACACAAATATTTCTATATCTAATAATTTATTTTCATCCTCTAGTTCAAGTTCAAATCTAAAATGTTGGAAAACGTAGTTGATAAAATTGTTATTACATTCATCACAAAAATTTTGAGGTATACAAGAAGGATAAAGAAACATAACTCCCAATTTGATGCTCCTAAGAATGTAAGAAATATCAAAACACTATAAAAATCTAAGTCTAGTTATAACGGTACAACATGAAAAATGGGCACATTTGATGGCTATTATTGGTAATGCTATAAATTTGGGAATCATTAAATTGAATATTAGAACATTATGTCAACATATGATAATTAAATAAGGATTTAGATTATGGAGAGTAGTTGAGAAGAAATTAAGAAACTTGGAAACTGATAAACTATATAGATATGATAAAGACTCTATCTATCTTAAATAGATTAGGTCATCTCAATGTGTTCTATTATTATTGAGAAACTTTTTGTTGATCTTATTATGAGAGTTGTTATATTCCAACCATGGACTATACATATTTTTTACAGAGTAAAACACAACAACTAATGTAGAGGAAATGGAAAAAAAGATGAAATATCATCTATAAGGAATTGTCAGTTGATGGAAGTCAAGAAATATATAATGAAATAAACTCCCTAAAATATTGATATGTTGGAATCCATGAATTTAATGATAATTAAGAAAAGATTATTACACGATGGAAAGATATTTTATACCATGACCACTATAAATATGCCATGGAAATGAATGGAAGAAATAAAAAATCAATAAGTGAATCAATTCAATAGATAAAATAGATAAAAAGAATGATTTAAGACATACATGAACAATAAATTGATAGTTACCAAACAAGCATAACAAAAAAATATAGAATAAACCTTGTGGATGTTCTAAAACTGAACTTTCTAAGAAGGATTTCTTAATAAATTTTTGTGAAAATTGAAAAAAAAAATTGAGAATGGAAAAAATATTTGGTTTAATCATTATCTAAAAAACTATATTAAGGATAATTTATAAATTTACATGAATAAGATCTAAAATTTCTTAAGAGGCTGTTAAAAATGAAAACAATAGTGTCTCACAAGTATTCTGTGGATGGTTCAAGGTGGTTGGACATAATGAAAAAAATGTATAATTGTATTGCTTGTTAAAAGGTAGATTTTGATGATAGAAAAACAACCACGAGGGGATGTTAATTTATTATTGGAATAAGTAAGAATAAAAAATACACCAAATATGAATTTGAATGGAAGTAATGTGTCAATGTTGTAAATAAAAGATCATATTGTCATATATAATTTACATACAAGCATGAAATATACTATAAAATTTAATTCTAAAAGAAAATTGGGATTTTTTATTAGAGTAAATTCTATGAATATGTGCACTTATAAATAATATCATAAATGTTACATATTATTCCCTTATTATTGTGTAGAATTATTGTTTAAATTGTAAGGAATTGATGGTGAATTTCATTGTCAACATGTGAAATGTGTGATCAATTTTAAAGACTAAAAGTTTTAATTATTATTCAATATCTAATAGAAACATTAATTATTAAAAAATGGTGTACTATTAATATTAACATTATTAATAATCTCTGATGAATGTTTCCACCAGATCAAATGGAAGGGTGTGAAACCCTTATGGGAGGAAAAACATAAAGGAGGTGGAATTAAGGATTATTTCCTGAAAATATATAAATTCATCTAATCTAAAAAGGAATATTGGAATGGAGGTTCCAAATTAGAATTCACTAACATGACATGATCATATCAATATGTTCACCAATGTGATGTGTTGGATGATTGTTTAGATCATGGAAAAGGGAGTAAAACATTATAACAATTGAACATTATAATTTTTTTGATGTTTCTAGGAGAATATATTACATGATAATTTTTATTCATACATACCATAATTAAAGAATTAATATGTAATTATAATTATATCACATTCATGATTATTAAAGTAAATCATAGAAAACCTTGTTTGTATCTATTTTATTTTATATATAGGGTTATCAAACGTATAATTAATTCATAATAACTAATGTCTCTATTCCAAGTTAACAATGTGGTAATTTCCTTATTTGATAAAAAATAAGAAGTTATTTTTCAAATTATTTTAAGGGGTGAAGATAACATGTATATTAACCCTTTTAATTTATTATCAATATAGGGAATAAGGTTAATTGACATTAAGGAAGTGGTATTGACAATAATGAAAAATTAGAATATTGAAAACCCAATCTGGATGGATGATGAGTATGGTTATGTTTTTTTAAATATTGAAGAAGGAATAAAAATTCACTATATGATGAATTACTCCATGATGTGTGAATAATCATGTAATGATAATTATGGAAAGAGTTTCAGATATACTCCTGATGAATTGTGATGGTTCTTAGATAATTTATGTCCAATCAAACTAATCTCTTTCACCTATTTGAATCCTGTAGATATACTATTTTCAATGTAGTGTTGTTTAATATTCAATGTATATAAACATAGAATAGCTTCACTCATATTCTCTATACACAACCTAAAATTTTTCCACACATGCTAATAATAACCATGATCAATCACAGTTGACATCTCAGAGGATTTTGAAATGATGGATGAAATGAACCATGGCCTGAAATAATTGTCTTCAATACATTTTATGATAAAAAATAGATGAGATGGTGGCTTGAGATTTTTTCAAATGAATTAGTGATGATTTAGTTATGGTTTCACATGATGATTTTATGATCATGCATTAAAAAGGTGACAAACATGATGGCATGTGAACATCGATTGCATCCATCATGTTATTATCTCTTTATAATGCGATTGATTATAGATAATAAGAGAAGTGTTCTCAAAAGAATCAAAAATATATGAACCTTACATCCTGTAACTAAATTTTTTAATGAATTAATATGATTTTAAAGATGATATCAATTGAAGCAATCACAACATCAATAGAATGGCCATGTTAATTAGAAGCAGTGAAATCACTGATCATAATATCAATCTACCACGTCAAAGGAGATAATGATAAAATCATCATTCTTTTGGTCCTATAATACTTGAGAATCCCTGGAACACTATAAACTCTACATTATCATTTACATTATAAACTGAGTGAGTGTCAAGGGTTATGTTTCAATGTTTTCATAAGTTGAAAAAAACTCTTAAAATAGAGCAAGCCCATGTAATCTACTCTCCTGAAGGAGTATTCCAGGAGATACATGGTCTTGTGATGTAATTTTATGAATAGTTTCATGGATAATGACTATTTTCTCATGAATAAAGTCATAGAAATATCACTTTCTGATGATTGAGAATCCTTATACAACAAGGTCTGATGATATAAAAAAATTATATGATCAATCAAGTCTCATGAAGATTATATGAAGGAACATGTGAACACACATACTTTCACATAACGTATATACGTGTGCCTTTAGATCTTAAGAAAGTGATTCTGGTGAAACCCTTATACAATACATTGTGTGTTAATTAATGATCACTTAGGTGAATCCTATACTTATGAAAATCTAGATAAAATGAAAACAACATATGCAAACATTTAACATTCATATTTCTTTGGGATGAACTAGTTTCTATGGTGAATCCAAATATTCATGATAACCTTACGTAAAATCACATTGTTTTAGGGAAGTAAACATTTATATTTCTCTATAATTACAAGATATAGACCACACATAAATGTTCATGCATTGAGAAACATAATAGTTTATAGTGTCATGCATAAAATGTGTGTGCGAAGATAGTGAGAATAAAATGATGTTAGATGTTTGTTTCACACAACCTATCATGATGAATTTACATTGAACATGAAATTTTTGTATGGTGTGTGAAGAATCATATAATATAGTGTTCTCAGTATATTCATTTTTGCATAAACATGAGAAAATATTGAGAAATACCAAATCATATTTTAGGATCACATAAAATAAAGAACTTGAGTAAGTGTGCTAGAGTTTTGGATGCCATTCATGTAGACAGTGTAATTTATTTTTGAATGTCAATGAGTTTTTAAATAATAATATATTTATGACATTTTTTCATCTCTTGTAAACATTTATTATAGGCCAAAAACAACATTTATTGAAGGAGTATCTACCTAAAATTTTGGTAAGTAAAGGAAGATTTCAACATGAAAATCATTTATAAATTCGTTATTTTTTCACTATGAGAAAGAAGAGAGTTGATGTGAATATTGAATACATCACTTATTGAATTGAACATGACTATCACTCTTATAAAATTGTTTACCTAGTTGAATTTGAAGAACGTTAACAGGGGGGAAAAAGATTATTCAGTTTTTGAAATGGAATCTAGTATAGTAAAGTCATCAAATTTAATGTGTTTATGAATATATTAAATGAACCAGTGGTTCTAGTATAAATATTTCATTGAAGGCTGGTGGTACCAACATAAATAACTCTAGTGATGTAGGATGATTTTTTATTTATTCCATACACGTTGTGTGATAATTATAGTTATTTATTATCACTACAAACTTATAATGATATGAGAATCCATGAAACAACCACATGTTTATCACATCTAATAGTGTGTATTTGTACTAAACCTTAGAAATATACCTTGGTTCAACAATATTTTGTATTATCCTCATTTCATTGGTATGTGACTGTTACTAGCACACAATATATCCATTCCTCTTAACTAGGGTTTAAGGTCAAGTGTAGAGGGTTTAATTCAATGAAATTAAAATTTGGTAAATTGTTTTATACACTATATCATCCCCATTAGTCTCTATTAATGATTCATATGGGATGTACAACATTATTGAAGAATATATTAAGTATTTAGAATTATAAATAATATAAAAATTCATGGTTATTCATGATAAATCTTATTTGGAAAGAATCTTGAGATAAGCACCAAAATCCTTCATAAGACGGATTTATGTGTAATGTCCCAGAATTTCCGTATAATTTTTTTAATTATATAGAATTATTTTAAGACCACGAAATCTGACGGCATGTGATTCCGAGGCCCGGAGTGTCTAGAATGATCCATTGAAAAATGAAAAGTTTAAATAAAGTGTGTTATTGGATTTCCTGAAAAAGTAGAATAAATCTTAAACGGGTGCCCAGATCAAAAATATGAGGACGCCGTTATGTTCAGGATAGTGGGTAGGCATGACATAAGTTTATTTGGTGCAGGACACCAGTGAAAAATCCCAAAAATGGAATAACGGTAAATAAAATAATTAATTATAGTTATTTTATTTTTCAAATTATTATAACTCCTGAAAGGTGACTCTGATTAAAAATATGAGACCACTACTAAGCTCTTGAGAGTATTATTTATTTAGGAAGATACTATTTTTGGCTAGATTGGGCCAACTATAAAAGTTATTTTTTGGTTGTTTATAAAATAATTAAATAAAAATTATTTTATTGTTAAAATCCATAAATTCTAAATGGTAACTCAGATTGAAAATTCGAGAGTAACGTTGAGTTTTTTGGGATGTTTTTCTCTTAGACAGAGCCTAACCTCAACTGACACAGTTCAAGGGTGACTATTAATATTTTTGTGAACTTTTTTTCAAGTATGTTCAGTAAAAGCACGGGTGGCATTTTCTATCCTTTAACTATTTGCTCGGATCTAAAATCCAAGAGGACTATTGAATTTGAAACGCTAGGATTCACTTAAGGGAGGCTTCACTTCAACTATAGCTTTTCGGGAGAAGAAGTTAGTTTTTGGACCTTTTTAAGGAGTAATAAAATAACACTTTTATTGTTTTTTTATCATTCTTTTTTCCAACAGATGAGTGACGTTGGCAGGAATGATGACATGTCAAGTCATTAATTGGCTTGACTCACCAATTGTGTAACTACACCATGTTGAATTAAATGAGGTTCATTAATTATTCCTTTAATGAACCTCATTAATTCTTCGTGCGAGACACACTCTTTATCCTCTATTATTAATATAAAGCTCTGGAAGTTGTGTTGGAACGACTTCACAAAGAGATGAAGCTCTGGAAAAGTACCACAATGCCAACCACATGGAAAATGAGACAAATTCCAGCAAGCGGTGACAAGCTCCACCAACTTACAAACTGAAAACAACAAGGAAGGATGTTCCTTCGATCATCATCAGTGGACATATAATAAAGGTAGGGGGTTTATTTTGAAGTAGTCTTAGATGAATTAAATCCTCTCCTAATTTATATCACATTAACGTGGAGGGCGCGGGACCAATGAATAAGGCTCAAGCCTCCCACCACTTTTCTCATGATCCATTTTTTATGGAAGGTTTCCTTAGATTGATGGAAACATGAAATAGTGGGTCACGCTATGGCAGCGGGAGCGTGGGAGAGCCGTAGGCACATACGACACCAAGAACGGACATCGGAGCATGTCCGGTGACCCACGAAAGAAACTGTTGGTGAGACATGTTAGCGGCGGCTTATGGTGGATAGAGAATTCATGTGGAAACCAGATATTGGTAGTGGAAGGGGGCGCATGATGGCACGCCTGGGTGGCTGAAGGCATCCAGCCTGAGTCGGCCGTGCGGGACAAGTGCAGTGAGCGGGACACAGTAGGAAGCCATGGCGTGGGCCCATGATTCACCTTGTTGGAATAACCTGGTCTTCCAAACGGTTGACCGTTTAATGTAGTGGGGTAACTCTTCACCGACTGGGTGAAACGTCCCCAGAACCATAGGGCTAGCAGACAAGGGAGTGTTCTTTATGGCGGAATAGTCCGGACACAGGTCGACCAACTGGTTCGGGCCGGACCTGTGGGCTAGGACAGTCGTGGCCTAGGCCCATGAACCAAAATGGGCCAGACCTAGTGAATCAGGCCAACCCTTAATGAGTTGGATAAGGACAGGTTAGGTAGACCCCAGGAATTGTTGCGTCGGTCAGGCCTGACCGAGTCGGAATGGGCTCATACCCAACCTGTACCTAAATAAAGAAACACCCATAACTGATGAACCGAAGGTCCATTTGATACGTCGTCAATGGAATTGGGACCCCTTTTTGGAATCGGTCCCTTTTTCATATTTTAGCGAACCCAACTGAGTCGGGCTGGACTGAGGTGTGATCACCCCTGTTTCACAGAAAGGGGTGTAACTAACTAACCGGGTGTCCGATCGGCACGCCATCTATGGAATAAGGACCCTCATGACTAGGCAGTTATTTTGAAATACTCAATGACCGTTTTTGATAATTTTGGAGTATGGATGGGTTGGATCAACTCCAAATCCAACTGGGACCTTGGTACAAAAATACCAATAATGTACAGACCAGGCGTTTTATTGACGCACCATCTTAAGCAATGGGACCCTTATGACGTGATAGATCATCTGGTTAATTATATGTGTAACTTTGTACTGGTTGAAATATGATTGATGGATTGAGGAGTGGTTCTCCTAGAATCAAGCATGCTATAAGCGGGAATCCAGTCACTGGTAGGGAGGCAGAGGTTGGAGACAGATCATACGGAGGTTAGTACTGAGTGATCCTGTGTGGGTCAGCACCTAGCGATCCTGTGTGGATCAGCACCGAGTGATCCTATGTAGATCATCACCTAGAGACCATGTGTGGATCATCACCTCACGACCTGATGGGGACCAGCCTTAGAGCGGCCCGTCGTGGATCAGCAACATACCGATCCTATATGGGTCAGATCCTGGGTGGGTCAGCGCTTAGTGATCTTGTGTGGGTCAGTGCATACTAATCCTGTTTGGGTCAGATCCTGTATGGGTCATTATAGGGTTTAGTACCTATAAACTTTGGGTGGGTCAGATCCTTTGTGGGTCATTGTAGGGGTTAGTACCTATCAATCCTGTGTGGATCAAACTCTTTATAGTCAGCAGTAGTGTCTCTTGATAGAATAAGATGATCTAGCTCCATTACTGATCATTTGTACTTCTATACTTCACTAATACCTTTTTTTATCTGAGATTAAGTTTGAGTTGTGTCTGTTTCTTAGTGATTTGTGATTGATATCATGCTTTGTGGTTTGGCTTAGTGAAATTCTGTGAGAATTATGGGGTCTTGGGGGTCACTACTAAGTATTTGTATACTCACCCCTACACGGGCTTCTCTCTCACCTTGTTGTGTCTTGTGAAGATGACAAGCAGCTATTCTGAGACATGAGGGATCCAAGATCAGGTGGTACACGGAGGGTGCGGGCTGAAGTGGAGTGTTGTAGAGACGATATGTACCTACCCATCAGGTAGGAACCTTAGTGGATGATCCGTGATTTGCTTTCTATTTTCAGTTGTACATGTAATTTTCAGTTGGGTTTGTATTCTGACCCCTTTACTTTCAGTACCTTTTTTTTCAACAGAAGTTTACTTCGTGGTTTCATCTTATTGTGTTTTTTGATTGTGTGTTTGTATAGATTTAATGTCAATGCCTTACCATTTTAGGGATATGTCTTTCTGGTACTAGTGGCCAACCCCTAGCCTATAGAAGTCGGGCATGGGGTATTCACGACACGGGCGCTAGGGGTGGGTCATGAAAAAGTGGTATTAGAGGAGTGGGTTATTTTGAAGAACTAGGACTCTGATCTTTCCTATAGATAAATAGTGTTAAGTGTTTTGAGTGTGGTTTTTAGTTTAGGGAGTCTATTGTTGGTGCGGCGGCTGACATATCCATACACCAGGACCCGGAATGCTAATGTCTAACTCGGTACATGAAAATACTGATTGCGTGTGTTTTGGAAATGTTTTACATTTATCTATTTTGATTCATCTCACTAGTTATAACCCTTTGATTGTGGTTCATCTTGATTCTCTTTCAAGATTCGTCCATGGATACAGCCATTTAGGATTCCTGAGAGAGAACATGATGATGGCCCACCTTACGACGAGGCTCCGGTGCAGGGCCCTCTTACTGTGTTGGCACTTTCGGGTGGTGTACCAATAGCACCACCACCCGTTGGGTTGTATTTACCACCAGCTGCACTGGCGGATGGTGCACTCCAATTGAGTGCATTGCACGAGTTCCAGTGGCAGAGGCCTTTGAGGTTTCAAGGTGAGACAGATCCCCAGGAAGGTGAGGACTGGCTGGAGGTTGTGGATAGAGTTTTTTTCCTATTTGGGACACCATCATATCAGATAGTGATCCTAGCTGCTAGTCTTTATTAGTTTGTGACAATGATTATGGTCCACATGATGATGAGTCTTCGGTATATAGAAGTTTCCAGAGATGGTAACTTCGGGTAGTGTTCCATCTATATCACTTCCCTTTTGTCAGTAGATACCACTAACGGTATTAGTAGAGGACACAAGTAGTCTTAGTGCCTTACACATTTTTCAGCATCAAATACCCCTCATGTTTCGAGGCGAGACCGACTCCAAGGCTTCTAAGGACTGTCTTGAGGAGGTGGTCGAGTTTTCATCAACTAGGGCACCATTTGATCAGATGGTGGTCATGGTATAGTGCCTTCTACATGGCTCTGTAGGATGATTAGTGGGTTTAGATTACCTTGATCTACTGAAGAGGTGACTTTTTGGTGGAAAATCTTGAGAACCTTCCTCAAATAAGGTGGTCTCTTAAATTAAAAAACTAAGGGGTGAGTGTTCCCTAGGGCTTCTACCGCTTCGGCAGGACGACATGTTGGTAGCTGAGTATTCACTGAGGCAAACAGACCATCCCAGGTACTTGATTAATACAGTAAGTTTAGTTCTTCAGGGCTCAGATATCTAAGCAAGGTGTGTTTAGGGACATCCGAGCCAACACTATTCCTCTATGCATTCCAACTTATGTTAGGGTGCTAGAGAGAACCTTTGTGGTTGAATTTTATTTGGATGAGCGGATACAACATGTGAATGTTAGCAGTGGGAAAGAAGGAAATTGATGTCAGTCTCATAGACATGGGCATGTAAAATTCATCGGCAAGACGAAGTGATATGGATAGATAAATCTGTAGGGAAGAAGACATGGAAGTGGAGATAGGAGAGTTTCATGAGGTGTTATACATTTCGACATGTAACAACCACCCCCCAATGTGTCCACACCAGGCTGAGAGAGGTGGAGGATGGGGGAAGGGAGTAGTTGCAAGAAGTTAAAGAATGTGACCCAAGGGGTTCAGAAATTATTCGAGGTACGGTCTTTTTCTACTAATAGATTCTATATTAATATACATAGGTACCAATCATTCCTTCATTCCACAAGTCTCATTCATGACCTAGAGTCTTTGGTTAAATTTATGACTTGACCCTTATGTCTGGAGATACCATTTGGATGAGACTCGATAATCATACTTATGCTGACAATGTGATCTAACCCTTGAGGTGTGAGTTTTAGTTGGAACCTCTTGGTGGTAGCGTCGAGGCATTACAGGATTTGTTTTCATATAGACTTGACATCCACAGTTCATACTCAGATTGCCTGTTTTAGAAGAAAAAGAATGTAGTATATCTATAGTGTTGGGATGGGGTTTTCCTTGGTTGGTGAAAAAGGAAACCCCAGAAGCAGAAGATAAACTCATGCATTAGAGGTTGCAGTCGATCACTCTTGATTCTGCTATCCTTACCCTCATGGTAGTAGAAGTTTTGAGTATTTAGTTCCCAACAGTAGTGGCAGAGTGTGGGGGAATCTTTTCAAATGATGCTTCCAAGATTACCTCCACGAAGGGAGAGGTACTTCTGCTTGGGTGTGGTACTACCGTAGATTTGTTATAGACTTCTCCAGGGTAGCAGCACCCTTTTCAGCTTTTAAGAAGAAGGGGAAGACTTTCTTGTGGATGGAAAAGTGTCAGTAGAGATTTCAGGATCTGAGATAGAGACTGATGAGTTCCCCCATCTTGAGGTCACCAGATGAGGGTGTTGGGTATGTAGTATACAATGATGCATCAAAAACCAGACTTGGTTGTTTCATAATGTAGGAGTGGGAAGTGATCACCTACAACTCATGGAAGTCGAGAAATCATGAGTAAAACTATGCTACCCATGACCTAGAGTTAGTAGAAGTGGTATTTTGTGCCGAAGATGTTGCGACACTATTTGATGGGTGAAGGATTTACTATTTAATATGATCACAAGAGTCTCAGGTATATCTTCCCATAAAAGGACCTGAACCTGAGACATTGAATATTGCTAGAGTTCCTCTAGTACTATGACTTTGAGATAGTATATACTCTTGGGAAGGGGATCGTGGTAGAAGACACACACATCAGGGGGTTTAGTTAACAGCTGCTGAGTGAGGATTCAGAGCAGCTAGTCGCACTGTAGATATCATTCGTGGATAAAGATGGAGCAGATTACCTCCAGTTTTTGGCTGTCACTCCCCCAACTCTTCAGTGAGTCCAGGAGGCAAAGCTTGGGGACATTGACTACGAGGCCCAACGTGCTCAGATATCCTTTGGACTGTCTCCTGAAGGATTTTTCTGAAGGTGGGGATCACATCGTTCTCTTTAGAGGACGCATCATGGTACCATTGATGCTTTAGGATGAGGTATTGATATAGTTCCATACATTCCCTTTAACAGTAGATCCTATAGTGGCAAAGATATGCAAAGACCTCTTGTTTTAGTACTAGTGGCTATTGATGCAGGAAACAGTGGCAGAGTTTGTATCATGATGCCTCACTTGTTAGAAAGTGAAGAATGCATAGATCCAGTAAAATTCTTATGCTGACAGGAGATAGATACCCATGGTGTCTAAGGAGGGAGACAATGTATTCCTAGGGGTCTCACCCCGATGAGGAATACATAGGAATGGCCATGGAAGAAAGCTATCTCTGAGGTCCATCAGACCTTTCAAGATTCTTAGTAGAGTGGGAGAGGTGGCGTATCGTCTATCTCTTCCCTAAAAGATAAACCAGGGTGCATAATGTTTTCTTTGTGTCACAGATGAGAAGATATGTGCATGATACATCACACATTATCGACTACATAATGTTGAACTATGACAATGAGGTGACTTTTACGGAATTCTCGGTAGAGATAGAGGATTGAAAGGACTGATTCCTTCATGGATGGTTTATCCCTCTGGTGAGAGTTTGTTGGAATCATGCGAACCTCCAGGAGAGAACATGAGATCGTAAGGCTCATATTCATGCTCAGTACCCTCATTTGTTTGATTTCACTTTGTTTTGGCTTTTGGGGATGTGAAACCCTAAGGTGGGGAGAATGTAATGTGACAAAATTTCCATATATTTTTTTTAATTATATGGAATTATTTTGAGACAGTGATATTTGATGATGCCTAATTCTGAGGCCCGAAGTGCCCAAAATTATCCATTGAAAAATTTTATGTTTAAAATAATGTGTTTTAGTGGTTTTCTAGAAATAGTGGAATAACTCTTAAATGGTTGACCATATCAGAAATCTGAGGGGACCGTTGTGTTCGGGATAGTGGGTTCACCCTAGGCATGACTTATGTTTAGTCAGCTCAAACCTCCGGTGAGAAAACCTAAAAATTTCATTACCATAAATAAAATAATTAAATAAAGTTATTGTATTTTTTAAATTCTTATAACTCACGAATGGTGACTTGGATTAATAATCTAAGATGACAACTGATCTTGTGAGGGTATGCTTTCTTTAGGAAGATACTATCTTTGGACGACGCGGGCCAAATATGGGAGTTAGTTTTTTGCTGTAAATAAAGTAATTAAGAAACAATATATTTTTTTGTTAAAATCCATAACATCTAAATGATAACTCAGATTGAAAATTTGTGAGTAACGTTTAGTTTTTTAGGACATTTTCACTTATATAGATCCTAACATCGACCGACAAGTGTCAAGGGTGATGGTTAATAATTTTCTAATCTCTTTTTTGGGTAAGTTCAGTAAATGCGAAGGCTGCATTTTCTATTTTTTGACTCATTTTTTGGATTAAAAATTTGAGAGCACCGTTGAATATGCAGCACTGAGATTCACTTATTAGAGGCTTCACCGAGACAATAGTTTTTCGGGAGAATAAATTAGTTTTTGGAACTTTTTAAATAATAATAAAATAAAAAATTTGTTGTTATTTTAACTTTTGTTTCTCTAACGGATGAGTGGCATTGGTAGGACTGACGACATGTGAATTCATTAAGTGGATTGACTCACCAATTCCATAATTGCACTGTTGTGAATTAAATGAGGTTCATTAATTACTCATTTAATAAACCTCATCAATTTTTCATGGGGGACACACTCTTTCTCCTCTCTATTTATATAGATCTCGGGGATTAGTGTTGGCACAACTTCACCAAGAGACAAAGCTCTATTAAGGTAAAATGATGACAACAACTTGGAGGACAAGACTATTTCCAGTGAGCGGTGAAGAGCACCACCGAATCACTAACCAATGACAATAACAAAGGGGGTTTCTTCGTTCATCATCAACAAACATCTAATTCATGTAAATATTTTTTTAAATGTTTTCTATGATGAATTATATCCTCTCCTTCTTGTTATCACATTAACGTAGAGGGAGTGGACCAAACAATCAAGGACTGAACCCTCCACCACTTCGCTCATGCTCCGTTCATCGGGGACAGTTTCCTCAAATTAATGGCAATTCCAAATAGTGGGTCATGCAATGATGACGGCTGCACAGGAGAGACAAAGGCACAGATGAAACCATGAATGGACACTAGAGCACGTTCGGTGACCCGTGGATGAAACTGTCGGTGCGCTAGGTCGGTGAAGGCTGATGGTGGGAGGAGATGACCTGCGGCAACCGGCCACGGGTGGTGGAAGGTAGCATGCGACGGAGCACCACAGTGGTTGAAGGTGTCCAGCCTAATCCGACCACATGAGACAAGGGAGGCCTAAAGAGACCGTTTCTAGTGTGCCAAAGTAGAAGGGGGAGCCGTGGATCATCCACGATAGGAAGGAGCGATGCGCCCCCGCACTGCCCCATGTTGGTGGAACCCGGTCGTCCAAACAACTGATTGTTTAATGTAGTGGGGAAGCGCCACATCGGCTGGGTGAACGGCCCTGCAACCGTGAGTCTAGCAAAGAATATGGTCCGCCTTCTAGTGGACAAGTACGGATGTGGGCCATCTGAGCGGTTATGGATTTACATGTTCAGTCAAATATTATATTATATTTTTTAAAGTTTTTAATACGGTAAATTATTTATTTGTGTTGAAACATATTTTTATATAAATTTTAATTGTTATTAATTTAAGGATATGTTTTATAATACCTGTCATTTATATTTATAATACCTTTAAATATCATTTTACATAATATTCAAATAGTGGTGATAAATTGGTTATTATCAAATTTGTCAATGTTAGTTGTTATGAAAAAAGGGTAACAATAAATATATTGTATTGTATAAATCAGATGAGTCATGAATTTTAGGGAAGTGGTTATAAATATATCGTTTAGAACAATATGGATAAGAGTTTAGTCCACCATAAATTGGGAAAATTAATATACTACATTATTTTCTATATAATATCAAATTAAGAAACCCATGTGTGAAAAATATTATTTGGTAATTCCTCAATGATAGGGGAGTTATCCTTTATATTTTAGAGTTAGTACATTTATGATTCAAGGGGATTATCTGGTCTATAAAAAATGTATGTATTTTTCTATTGATGTGTGTGTGGGTCCTTTATTGGGTGTGTAGGTACTCATACTCTGATAGAGGTTTGGTTATGTCAATAGTTGGATAGGGTTATCCATGAAAATATATACTTATTTGGTGATGTTATGTCCACCACAATATATCAATTATAATCCATATATTCTTTAAAAATAATAATTGTGGGTATCTCATATCTAATAGTACAATAATAGACAAAAAATAAATTTTTTTATCCTTGGAGACTATTAGGCATCATCACTCAAATAGTATTTATTACGGTCTACAATTTTATATAATGGGAAATATATTTATGATTATCCTCATAAAATTTTTTTGTGGATTTTTCATGATCATTCCAATATTGGAGAGTGTGTTCCATGATTTATTGTAATATTCTCACTGCTATATGGAATCTCATCTAGAAATTATTCTATAAATCATTTTCAATATTTATATAAAAATTATAGTGAAACACTTTTAAAATTATTTTTGGAAGATATTTTAATGATTATGTATGAAATAATGATTATTTATTCTCATTTAGGTTATGTGAAGGAATATAAAATATATTAATAATATGTACTATAGCAAGAGTTTTCTTAATATATATCCCTTTAAATTTTTTAAGATTTATTTTTTATGTCTAAAGACTAAATCTGAGGGGATACATAATTACCTTAATATGAAAATTAAAAAATATCTATAGGAATACCTATTGAATATATTATATTGTGTTGTGTTGTTTTAAAATTATGTCCACATAGGATTCTAAATTATGGTATCATTAATGTTTTATTGAATTGGAGTCACCCCAATAGAGCATGGGTTTATGGTATAATATAAAAATCCATATATTTATTTATCTATGTTATGTGAACTACTCTACTACATAGAGATATATACCATAATAATTTTACATGTAGTGTATTGAGTAGTGTTATAATTAATGAACTAGGTTAAATTTTTAGAGATTCAATTATTCTTCATTCTAATTTACTAATCATTTAGGTATGTAATTGATAAGGGTAATGCTAATAAAAATTTGATTCATATTACTAGGGACAAATAAACTGTAGTTATGAAACATGTTAGATTAGGGAAAAAATTGAACATGGGAAACTAAATGGCTTAGATAAATTTTAAAATTAATGTTTTAGATTGGGTCAAAGAGGGGATATTATAATGAGGAATATGTTTTTAGAGAGTTTGGTAGATTTTATGATGTTATTGAATATATCATTCATGTGTGGGTGATAAAAACTATTTAGATTCTCAATAGTAATGACTTAAAACCTAATAGTTGTCGATGGTAAAAATATATTCTCCTTAAATAGGATGAGTTAAAGGATAAGTGAGGAGGTGGTTATTATCCACATTTTTTAAAATGGATAGTACTAATATATATGAATTATTTAATAGGTGATAGAAAATTATATAAAACATTATCTAATTTTTATTAACAGGATTTTCATTGGAAGATTTTTATTAATATTCTTGATGAACAATTTGTAATGTTTAAACATGATTAAATTGTATTCCATTAATTTTATTTTGATTCTCTCACCAAATTATGTGGAGAAAATATTTCTCACAAGAAGGTTCCTTGGTTAAAACCATTTTAATTTTTTTATTAATGGTTTGTGGTTCCCTATTATTCTATATGATTGGATGACATTTTGATTGGAATGGGGTTATCAAAAAGTTCCTTATAGCAGTTTATAAAAAAATATATTTTTGATGGGTAAAGAATGATCCTTGATTCAAACCTCATCTAGTTGTGGGATTGTGTTAATTGAGGTCATGGAAATATAGATCAAAAAGAAAATTGTAATAGGGGGTTTTATCTTCTTCATTTATTAATCGTAATTATATTATATTTAATTATTATGAGTTTTATAAATTGATTTAATATAGATTCTTATTATTTTACATAACTAAGGAAAAAATAATTTAATAGTTTTCGGGTCCAAAACCCATGAAAATGATGAAATAATAAATTTAATGTTGTAAATATCTAAAAAAATTCTAATTCAGTTTTGGATATTTAATAATAGTGTTTACACATGAGATGATTTTTGATGAAATTTTCTGAAGTTTAAAATAGAAGGTAATATTTTCAATTTAATTAATTAATTTACATAATTTCATTAAATGAGATGGTTATTCCTTATAAACAATATTTATATAATGATAGATAATTTTTCACTTTAGAATAAATAAGAATTGTGGGTTCTAAGTTTAAATGGTTTTATGTTTTAGCTTTTTGTGACAAACTGAAAAAAAATTAGATATTAATTTTTTATCCATATATATATATATATATATTTAAATATCATTGTCATTTTTTAAATTATGGTTTATTGAAAATTGAAAAAACCCGTATTTTAATTTTTTGCATTTGTAATCTTAATAGAGCTGTCAATAATTCAAGATATGGAGAGAAATCAAGAGAGAATTGAAAATAATTGATCATTGTGTGGATGAAAAACTCATGGGAGTTGTGAAACCCAGAGCATGTGTGGGAATAGATTCATACTACCTGGTTAATCCTAAATTCTAGTTATCCCTAGAATAATAGTTTTTTTAGAATGTTGTATAATAGATTTTTTCTAGTTATATATGATATAAAATATCTCCCTTTTATTTCTCTTAAAAATGTTAAACTCAATGTTCTATTTTACATTTTGTTTTTTATATAGAATTTTTTTTCTATGATTAATGAGAATTACTTATGTAATTACAATAAATGAATAAAAATTATGAGAAATAAAAAACAATTACATAAATTGTGACAAAATATAACTAGTAATAGAATAATTTTTAAGTTAATATATATTTTATTATCAAGAAAATTTCTTCCAAAATGAATTTAATTTTATATGATTTGATTCGTAATATTATTCCACACACCATAAATGGTATAATATTAATATCCACCCATTGAAATAACATAATTTTTATCCCTTTCAAATGAATTTTTATTAATGTGTTTGGAACTATAATAAATGGACTTTAAAATTTAAATATCATATAAACTGATAAAAAAATAATGAAAATTGAATTTATATTAATAATTATAATGTTATTACCCCCATATAAATTCAAATTTAGATACCAGACACTCAATAATGAATGTATTCCATCATATATGTCTTGTAAGGCTGGATGAAAATTATATAATATATGAATAATGATTCAATTAAATTAAATTCAATAATCACTTTATCCTTAGAAAATTATATCTATGAAAATTATAATAAAATATAAAAATAGAAAAATATATGAACTAACATGATGTGAGTAGTAGTTTTTCCAGGTCATTCCACTAACTAATTATCCGGAGAGGGTTATCTATAATGATAAATCAATGTTCCCCATTAAACGTATATATCATATCTCTCTTTCATATGTATCATAAAAAAGGAATTAGATTTAAAATTATGTAAACCCCTTTTCAGGTACTCATCTAAGAAGAAAATATAATTCACTATAACATACTATTATACATAGGAAGAGTCATTTCAATTAATATTGTATAAAATATCATAAGGTGAATATGTAGTGATATTTTAATTCTTTCATTACTAATATAACAATTAGAAAGTGATTCAACTTTATTAGAATTTATAATTTCTTTGATGAAATTTTCTATGGATATAATATTTTGGTATGATAAGGTTGTATTATCCAAACCATTATAGCTCAATGGGTCCTTAAATCTATATCATGATTAAGCATGGAAATAATAGAATTATATTAAACACATTTTCCAAATTATATTCAACGTTAATTTAAACTAATTTATTTCCACATTCCTCCAACATAAACATTATTATGTAGATATACATAAATTCTAAATATCATATTTAAAAAAATTAATTCATTTTTATATCAATTAAAACTAATCCATGATAAAAATTTACTAAAAGTGATGAATTATTTTTTTTGTGAGATATGAATGATCAATCATTTATTTAATCCAACTTCATCTACCAGTATTTAATCAATTTACACATCATTCGAAAAAATAAACATAGATAAAAACATTTTTATTCTTACAAGGCTACAAAAACTCTTACATGGATGTTTTTAACACTAAACTAATTACATCATTGATTTTCTATTACACTTCTCATACAAATTATTCTTTTATAATTTTACCCCATTAATGATCTCTTTTATCAGCCCTATATTAACTATAATATTCATACATAACCCATAAAAATATATCATTGTCTTATGATAATGATATAAAATGATGATTATTCATATATAATGTGGGATATTACATAAAATAAATAGTCTATTATTTTCCTATACATATCCTATATTTTTTATGATAGGAAAAATATATCACAGAGACAATAAGATCTATATTTTATTTATACAAAAAATATTTTTACACTTAATTCACATTACCACTTATGAAATAAGACATATACTAAAATCCATAATAAATTCAAATAAGATTCAATAAATTTGTTCAAAATCAATGTAATTTATAAAATTTAATTAAAAATTAAAAATAATTTCAATTAAAATATTCATTTTTTTTAATTTTAACATATTCAAATAGATTTTTTCAAAGATTTTTTTAAAACTAATATTTCCCATGAAAATAATATCATTAACTACACTTCTATCAAATGATTTTATTGAATTAATCAAAAAAAATAAAATTTTCAAATAAATATTATCATTCAAAAATATATTTAACTAATTATGTTATGAATTTATAAAGTTCATTTTCAATTAAAACCATTAATTTAAAATTTATTTAATTAGATAGATTTTTCAATATTTTTTCTCTTCTTAAGTTTTAATAAAAATTACATCTTCCCACAATTTGAAAAAAAATAAAATATATCTAAAAATTTTCATTTATATTAAAATTATTTTTCAGTATTATAAAAAATATATATGAAATACAGATTAAAATTATGACTCATAAAATTACCCCATAGAAATACCTTTTTTTATCACACAATCTGACCAAAATATATTTAAAATTTAAAAATTCTATAAAAATGACACAAAATATGGTATTAAGTAATTAAAATTTAAAAATATATATTTCCCCATGGAATAATATTAATATGAAAATATTATCACTCCTTCCAAATTAAATAATTCTAAAAAAATGTAGTTTTTGGAATTTAATGTACGGTCAAATATATAATTAGTAACATTAATTGAATTATCACTATTCTTACATTCAATTTTCCCAAAAAATATATATATTACAATATAGATTATATAAAAAACACATTAGGAAAGAATAATAAATATAAAAAAGGAATCACTCTAATTAGGTAAATATATTAGTATGTTAAAGAATTAAATAATAACACGTTAAAATAAATTAATTTCACCCACTAAAATTTTGCACCATAAGGATCATCCATGGAATTGGATATCACTTTATATATTACATGGATATATTGTTTATTATTTTTCATAAATCATGAAATATTAATTTAATTTAATATATAAATGTAATTTTATATTTTCTCTCAAAGTATATTTAATTTTGATTAATATACAATTTATTGAATGATTAATTCAATAATTTAAATTAATTTTTCAACCACTTTATATGATGAAAATATACCTTGGAATTTCAGGATAAAAAATATTTTCTGGTGGATGATTTATTTTTATTCAAAAAAATCATTCATTACATATATAAAATTTCATATACCATACTCTTTGTCTTATTCTTTATGAATGAAATTGAAAATTAAATTTTCATACAGTCATCATTTTTTGTGGAATATATATAACATAATTGTCACAATAATAATTATACAAGAATTTTATTAATATAATATTGTAGTATTTTAACTAAATTATAGTATTAATAATGTTATATTTATACTATTCAAATGACTACATTTATTTTGACATAAATGTTCAACTAGAAAAAATTATTTCAATTCCTAGCTTTGTGTCATAAAAAACAATGAAAAAACATTGAGGCAATCATTTAAAACATGTCTATTAATATATAGTTATTTTCTATAATATGGTCATTATAAGTTTTTTATAAATTATAATTTATATAAAATGTAAAATTGGTATAATAAAAGATTTTATGCAACAATACAACTTCACATATATTGTACATATTATCATAAGGAGGAACCTTTTTTTATAAGTTATTATATCTTCACTATATAAAATAGATATGTTGTCCATTACATGTGAATATATAATTATATTTATCCCCATTTTCTTATATAATAATAATTTATGGTATATCATTAATGATAAAATGATCATCCCATTCAGAATAATATACTTATAGTGAACATCATTACCTTTTCTCCCAACACGGAACACATTTATATAATCTTCATTTTATGGAAGTACATGGTCTTGGTCTACAATGACTATATTTTTAAAATAAATTAATCTTTATTTTTTATAACTCTTATATATATAATGTACATTAATTTCATTTCTTGAATAGATCAATATTACATCTTTCAGCATCCTAATTTTACTTTTGTTCAAACTCTAATAAAGAGTCATGAACTCCCCTAGAACATCCTATAACGTATCATTGCTATTAATGTTCTATGAGATAACATATATTCCTAAATATCATCATCTAATTTCAAACACCATCCCTTTTTTATTTGTTATTTTGAATAAATCCATTATTTCATTTCTTTAATCATTATCTAGGATATTTGTGTGGGGATTGTAATGTATTGGAAACTTATGACGAAATCCACACAAACTTAACATAGGATGAAATGTTTTTTTGTGTAAATTGATTTCATGTTTATAAATAATCACTAAGGTTGGATGCTACCATCTAAAAAATTTTCTCTCAGAAAATTGGTATACTACCTTTCATTTATATATCCGTGGTTGAATGGAAACTACTAAATTTAAAATATAGTCAATGACGTTATAAAGTAAAAGTATCATTAAGAATTAGTAAATTCTTTACTAGAATCTATATATTATGAAATAATGATTCTGTAATAAGATTTACTATTTTGGAATTTCATATACCATGTTTATATGTAATAAAAGATTATTTTGTATAGTATATTTTTATTAATAATATTAATTTCCTTAATATTTTATAAAAATTTAGGTCATAAAACTATGTTATTTAAAAAAACCAACAAAACATTATTAAATAAATCATGGAAAATACATATTGAGAATAAATATACACTAAAATATTAATAATAGTACTATGGGGTAACAATAATATATAAATAGATAAACTAGTATTTAAAAATACATATATTGGTGGTCATCTAGAAATTTTACCCTACCATACAACATTGTAAATAAAAAAATATGAATGGAATTTTCTAAAGGATATAATGTTCAGTGATATAAAACTATGTTAATGATTAATTAGTGAAATATGTGGTATGTATATGAATAATAATGAAAATATGTGTATTAAATTGTAATAAGTATAAGGTCTCATCCTTAAACATTACTTAATATTGAGATAAGTTAATAATATAACATTAATTTGTATCGAGGACCTTTTCGGGTTTAGAGATTTAAAGAATTATTTCATAACATATACATAATATCTTGAATATACCATGTAGACACTTCTACTCACAAATTTATTTTATAAATGAAAAAGTCTTTAAAAATAAACATGACATCGTTTCATGTTTTAACAGCATAACATTTCTCAGATCCCATCCTTGACTCTAATTTTCTTTATAACATATAAAAAACATTTCAAATCATTGGATGGACATAAAAAAGCATAGTAAGGGATACATAAATAAAGAAAACTGTTATTCTTGGGATAATATTAAAACAATGAATAATTTATCATAAAGTAACACTTTTCACCTTTAAGAAGTATTAAATGTAATTCCCCAAATATAAGCTCATTACATACTCGTTTGTAACTAGAAGATTACCATAAAGCCCATAAAATGAAACATAAAGCATTTAATGGTAACATGGAGCATAATTATACTTAAATGGAATTATGATAATGTATAATTCCACATATATCACTAATTGGAATAGTCATACGTATAACTTCCATACCCAATGTATTAGAGGTTATAACATAACCACATATACTTGGTTTATCATATAACCACCCATCATTTGGTTTGTCACGTAACCATCCTTCATTATTTTATCATGCAACCACTTGTCAAATGTCCAAGTACCATTATATAATAATTACACATAAAATATTACAAATATCAACATTTCAATAATAACATTTCATTTACAATCATGAGAAATCATTTCAAGGTATTGAAATACTCAATCTATTTCAAAAACCATTTAAAACATTTAACAAAATAAATTTTGAATCATTTTTCCCCATACCAATTTGAAAATTTTATAATTTTAAAAATTTATTGACCATATAAAAAAATTTATGAAACCGATTTTTAAACATGGACCTAAAATGGATGGTTTTAGAAGAATAAACATGTAACCCATTTAAAATGGATGTTTTATTAAAAGAGTCACTTTCCACTTGAGAAATAATTGAACAAAAGCAATTAAGGAACAAAATTAAATAAAACATTAAATATCATGACATCATATTAATTAATGATATAACATTTTAAAATGGTCGAAGATACGGCTTGTAGGTTAATAATCATGCAAAACATCAATATATTCCTCAATTAAAGGAGATTTATATGAAGACCATTAAAAAATTCATGTCACTAGATTACGGATAAATCAATGAAATAATTACATGTCAAAAATATAAATAGACTTAATATAAGTGGATATTATGTGTCAAACAATCATAGGTCAATCAAACATATTCATAACATGACAAAATCATGTGGTAGAATATTAGCTTAAATAATTGAAATTGGGTTAAAGTATTTCCCTTACCTTGAGTCTGATTCTTCATGTATATTTCATGTTCTTCTAGAATAATAAAAATAAGTTAATTTATACTTTCATCAAAAGCATTTTCATGTTTATACTTTCATCAAAATAATTTTCATGTGTGTGAGTTTATGTTGAATACATGGAATAAAAACATTCTAGTATATTGAATATAATTATTTTCTTATGAAATAATTTAATAAAGAGAGTTTAAGGGGTTGGAGAAGGGAAAATAAATGAAAGAATCTTGAGAGAATACATTATCCCAAATCGGGTAACTCCCTTTGATTTAATCTTTCACGCTTTCTCGAATTACCTTATGTCCAAGGTAAGGATTATTGAAGTAAGTGAGATATTTTAGAAGATTATTATGTGATAGTTTGGAATATCCAAGGGTCTTTAGATTTGTGATTAATGGTTAGAGGTGAATTTCTTTTATAAGAAGGAGGAGGGTCACTTTAGGAATATCTTAAAATATTGTTTTAATATAATTTATTTTAGGTTTAAAATAGAACCAAAGTAATTTATTTCAAATATAATATTCTATTAGGTCACAAACCTCTCAAAAAATTAGTTTTAGAGAATCCTTGGTTAAAAATTTAAAATTATCTTTTATCTTTAACCCTTAGTTAACTAATTTGACTCTTACCATGTCTTCTTCAATATTCATACTATATGGTTTATATAATTACTATAAATTTCTAATAGAACCTCAAGTCTTTAATTAATGAAATTTTCAACATTATCTATGTCATTTTTAGGAATCATAGATTTTTATTACTATTATATCATTTAATAAATGTTTTAAAACTCCATTATGTCCATTTTAATACTATTCATATCATGAATTTTTAAAAATACATACAAACTGTATTCATTAAAAAAAATTATTTAAATCAAATATAAAAATTCATAATCGTCAGTAAAATTCTTGTATGGCATAAAAAGTTTCAAAATTAATTTATTTTAATATTTATACTTCATTGTTTTAAATCAATCATTAATATGGTAATCAATATACCATCATTGTGTCATAAATAATTTTTTTTTTGATGTCTAAAAATTAAAAAATAAAATACCGCAATGTAAGAAATATTTTTATATTTCTAATGACTATTTTTATCTGAATTGATAACATATATAACTTAATATAAATTTTTTTACTAAAATATACAAGTTTTTGTTACATTTTTCTTTACATTAAATTAATTCTTATAAAATATAATTTTCACATCCATGTGGCTCCATGAGTTCCCAAAATCATCCCAACGATGAAAATGGTTGGAAATATCTCATCTATCTAGATTAGGGACTGTGTTAGGGTATTTTAATAATATTATAATATTATTTTTTACCCATATTTACCTGATTTACCCTTTAACCATGATAAATAAAATAATTACTGATGTTACTATTCATAATGTATAAAACAAAAATGTACCTATATACACAATTTGGACCTCCTGATTCCAAATATGGAATCATTTATCCAAATTAAAAACATAGAATTGGAAGAAATAAATTTATAAATAAAACCTATTGTTAAAACCAAAAAACAGGTTATTAACAATTAGTAACTATCAAATGATAGACATGTGTTTATGTCCAATTTCAATGTGAAATTACTTCTAATAATAAAATTTGAAGTAAAATATAAAAAAAATCCAATTATAGTTTAAAAAAAAATAAAAACACAATCTAATTATATAAATAAATTAGATGAAAAGGCATTTTTGAATTAAAATGCAGTATTTTTCGATATTCCTTAAAAAATTAACTTTAACAGAAAAATACCAAAATTTCATCCAAAGTAAATTTTGATGCTCCGCTTCTAAATAAAATTTTAGTTTTTTTCAAATTTAACATATTAATGTGACAGAAACTAAATTTAAAAAGGATTTACCATCAAAAGATGGTAAACTAACCTTTTATAAATATTAGAGTATTTAATGCCTAAAA
This sequence comes from Viscum album, assembly GCA_963277665.1. NCBI lineage: Eukaryota > Viridiplantae > Streptophyta > Magnoliopsida > Santalales > Viscaceae > Viscum > Viscum album. The sequence continues at coordinate 1,216,907,804 of OY728131.1, read as the reverse complement.
TTGGATTCATTTTCATTTTGAGCCTCTAAAATTTAATGGATAAATGTAAAAAAAATTAAAAAACATGTATTATCATATTGTAGGTAGTTATATTCATCCCCACCATTATAATGACTATGCGTTAACTACCATTTAAAATAATATTATAATTATATTATTTTTTGGTATAACTCAAAGTTGTGTGAAACGTAAAAATTCAAAGAAAACCATTGTTGTGTGTCGATGTACACTAGCATAAAAAAATTATTATTTAACATAAAATTAAAAATTTATTCTAAAATAATATTAAACAAAAAAATGTATTATTCTATAAATAACTGGGTCGTTACATATTTCCCCAATTTTGGAAATTGAAACCTCACAATTTTAAAATTGGGCTCCGAAACATCATTGAAAGTCCCACATCAAGAAAAGAGTCAATTAAATAATCACTTTAAAAGAAACAAGTATAAGTGCAAAGGTCACCCAAGATAAAACATAATAGTATTCCATGATAATATGGATATAGAAAAGAAAACTAACCATCATGTTCTAATGTAGAGTGATAGAAAACATGATTTGGATAATGTTATCCACAAGAAAACCACAAACTTGTGATGGGTTAAATGGTCATTGATTTCCTAGTAAGAAAGGAAAATGGAAATGATTTTTGTTTTAAGTTCCTTTTCATAATGTTGAGGAATTACATTACTAATTCTAATATGAAAATAAGTAAATATACCAACCTTTCAAGTATAGTTCCATCTTTTAAAAAAAATTGACCACAAACTAATCTTTTCTCAAAATGATGTGTATTTAAGATGAATGGGTCACATAAAATGTGCTAGAATCAACATCTAGAGAATAAAATAATCCACAAAAGATGAACTATCTATATTTCCCATGCCATTAGAAATTAACCAAAACCAAAATGTTTAGTACATAATCAGATAATCCCCAAAACTATAATCATTTATAAAAATACTACTCTTAATCTCCAAAATTAACATATAATACGCATAGTTCAATAAAGACCATTCTATACCAAAATAAACTTAAAATTTTTCAATATAAACCAAAATACTATTGAAACCCAAATCTCATAATAATTTTATCACATACTCTTCCTCAATAAATATTAACATTTATTACATTGACTACTCTTAATGTATCATAAATAAAAGTAAATTCTTAATCACATATTCTGAAAGATAGGTTAATAATTTCAATTAATAACCAAAATCATCATATATCCATAATAAAAACATATATTCTTCCAAAATAAACTTCATCCATTACTACTCAAATGAAATCCCATAGTATTATATATTCCTTAGGCATATAGTTTCCACAAAAGAGAAAATGTTTTCCAATATAGCATTTTTCACGTAATCACCACATCATTTTCCAATAATATGTATATCCATTTAATAAAACATAAGATCCAAAAATAAATTTATTATTGATCCATAAAATAATGTAACTAAAAAGAATAAGACATACAAACCAGGGACTTCACGTAGTTCAGTGGTAGGTGATGTGCCCGTGTCGCCCTTCAGTTGTGGGTTCGATTCCCATGGGCTTATCAGACGCGATGGGTTGTCACCCATCCTATAGTTTATCCCTTTTCTAAAACAATATTATTCTTATAAAATTCCCAAAAATAATATAATTTCCTCAAAAATAACCATAATATTCTTTATACTCAAAGGTTATCTAATACCATTCATTTTGCATCCCAAAAATTAATAACACGTAATTACATAAAATTCAAGGATCATATAAATCCAAATGGTTCATTATAACTCTCACCACAAAATAAATGAGAATTATTCCTCAAAAATAATTTTCACATAACAAACTTCAGGGTTACACATACATGATAAATTTCATCCAAAGTAATCCCATCATCAAAAGAGAATTAATACTTTTAAACATTTTATAACCCAGATATCAAACATAAATCTCAAATTTAAAAAATGTAGACATAATAATCATCCAAAAATCTTAATGATCCCCTAACCATTTTTTCCAACATATTCTATAGTACTTATTTCCTACAAAAAAATCATGCATAATGTCCTAATATTTCAATAATGTTGAAACATGAGCTATGAAAGAATCCATACCTCTCATTCCTCATTTTCAGTTTCCTCGTATACAATTATAATGGTATAAAGAATTGGTAAACATGTATTTTTATGGTCCTCTTGATCCCATTCATGAGCCTTCCTTCTAGTTCATCTGTTTGCATAGTGACCATGAATGCCAAATTTAAAACATTCAATTGATCCCTTGAAAATAACTTTTTTTCATTCATAGAGTCAACTGAACGCATCCTTTTTCCATAGAAGGTTATTGCCTTATGACCTTTATTACCACATCAATAACAACTTCTTGTCCCTTTGAATAATTTTCCTAGGTGTTTGATTCAACGTCATTGGCACCTAGGGTTTTGAATATAATTACCTTTATGAGTATTACCTAATCTTACATATGGATTTTTTTCACACGTATATGAATCCTTAGAAAAATCCCCAAGTTTCAAGTGCTCATCATGACTCTAGATATTTGGTTAAGAATATCCACAAGAGTTATCATTGCATCTCCCATTTCATTCAGTTTCTCATTCCGAAAACCATCACATTTTCCTTCACATCCATCATCACATTGGTTCCTACTTGATCCAACTATTTACTAAAACCAAAAAGGTCAATGTGAGTATATCTGTTAAATAATCATATACTATCGTGTGTAGGGGTAAACTTTATGATATACTTGGTCATGTTATCTTTAACTCATTGAATTTACCTAAAATAAAAATAAATCATTCTAATATGCTAACCATTATGGTTATGTCACTTATGCTAAAATAATACCATATCCTTTAAAGTTATCTAAACTGACCAATTATACTAACTCTAATTCATCATCCTTAAACGTTACTTAATCTTTAGATAAGTCAATAATTTGAATTTAATTCACATCAAGGATCTTCTTAGGTTTATAGAATTATAGAATAGTGTCATAACTTATACATAACATCTAAAATATCACAAGTAGACACTTCTACTCACTATATATTTTTTATAAAAAAAAGCTATTTAAAAATAAACATGACCTCATTTCATGTTTTAATAGCATAAATATTCTTCGATCCCATCCTTGACTCTATTCCTGTTTATGTCCTGTGAAAAAACATTTCCAAACTATTTATGATCATTAATACCTCAATAAGGGATATATAAAGAAAGAAAAATGTTATTCTTGAGACAACATGAAAACCATGAATACATTATCATAAAGTTATACTTTTCACATTTAATAAGTATTAAATATACTTCACTGAATATAATCTCATTACATACCCTTTTTTGTAAACAAAATATTATGATAATTCCCATAAAAATAAACATAATGAATATAAAGGTATCTCCATACATAAACATAATTAAATGGAATAACCATATGGTCGACTTCCACACATATCACTAAATGGAATAGCCATATGGAAAACTTTCAAATCCAATACATTCGAGGTTATAACGTAACTAATCATCATTGGTTTATCACTAAAACACCCTTCTTTTGGTTTATCATGTAACCACCCATTATTGGTTTATCACATAACCACCCGTAAAATGTCTAAGTACCATTATATAATCAAAACACAAAAAATATTGCAACTATCAACACTTCACAACTTAAATTTCACTTGAAATCTCAATATATCATTTCTAGATATTGAAATACTCAATTTATTTCAAAAACCATTTAAAACATTTAATAAAAACACTTTTGAATCAAAGTGTCCCATAACACTTTGAAACTTTTGACTTTTTAAAAACTTCATTTCCATTTAAATAAATTTATAAAACCCATTTTTTTAACATGAACATGAAATATATGGTTTTAGAATAATAAATTTATAAAACATTTAAAACGAAGTTTTAGTTAAAGAGTCAGTTTCACATGAGAAAAACTTGAATAAAAATCATTAAGGAATAACATTAAATAAAACTATAAATTTCATAAGAACATACTAATTCATGATATTTAATTTAAAAATGGTTGTATATACACCTTTATTGTTAATAATAATGAAAAAACATTAATATATGCCTCAATGAATGGAGATTGAGACGAAGTCCCTTACGAAAGATCATATTAATAGATTATGGATAAATAAATGAAATAATTATGTGTGAAAAATATAAATACACCCAATATAATTGGATATTATATGTAAAATAATCATAGGTCATTAACACATATTCATAGCATGACATAATCATGAAGTATAAAATTAACACAATTAATGAAAATTGGTTTAAAGAAGTTCTCATACATTGAATCTAATTCATCATGTATGTTCCTTGTTCATCCTGAATAATAAAAATATGTTAATTTTTACATTATTAGAAAACTTTTACAATTTTATTATAAATTTTATATCTATTATAAAAATTATATAATTATTTAAGATAATATTTGTCATTTTTTCGATATTCAGTACGTGAGTAAAAATGAACTTGTTTGATATAAATTATAGATGTGGTAAAAAGTTAATTATCTACAAAATGATATTAATGATTTAAATATGATATATATCATGTATATATGTTTTATAATATTCCATAACATTTTTAGATAATTAATTAATTGCGTCGTTCTGGGAGAGATGGTAAGTCGTACATACGCAATAATGTTACATTCATTTATTTTCCATGTTAAAGGAATGAAAACAAAATGATACATAGGAATATTATAATTTCATTATATTATGATATGTTATATATGTTACATAATTTTATTAACTCCATATTTTAAATGTTCCCTGTAATTCATGAATGATTCATATTACTTTGAGGGGGTGGTAGTCCGCACTTACCCAAATAAAATTATCATTTTTAAAAATCATGAAAAGCATAAAGGTATATTTGTAAATATAAATCACAATATAATAGAGACAATATAAATATAATATATATCATATATAAATACAATTTCATCATAATTTCCACCATGATAGGAATTAGAATATAATTGAACAATATCATTTCATGAAGTAGTAGTTCACCGTCCACAGAAACAGTATGTTCAAAATCCAATACATGGAGGTGTCTGTGAGTGTAGGTAGAATCCTAGGAATAAAGAAATCCTAGTATATTTAAGATACTATTTTAGTTATAAAATAATTTAATAAAGTGTGTTTAGTGGTTTTTATAATGGAAAATAAATGAATGAATTTGGAGAGAAGACATTACCTCAAATGAGGTAACTTTTTTCAATTTAATCTAAAACGATATCTTGAATATACTTTTGCCCAAGGTAAGGATTCTATGATTAAGGGAGGGATCTTAGAGATTATATGGGTAGATTTATGAGGATTCAAGGGGATTGAGTGGTGTTATTAATGATTAGAGTTGATTCCCTTTTATAGGAGGGAGGAGGGGATCTTTAGGAATAACTTGAAATATTATTTTATTATAAATTAATTTTCCATTTAATGTGGTTCCAAAATAATTTATTTCAAATATAAGATTATTTTTTGGTCAACCACCACTAAAAAAAAGGTTTTATACAAGTATAGGTCTCACATTTAACCTTATCTTTTAGCATTAACCCTTAGTTACCTAATTTTACTCTTACCATGTCTTCTGGTATATTCATACTATATGGTTAATATATTTTCTATAAAATGAAAATAAAACCTAAATTGGTTTATTAATGAAATTTTTAGTATTATATAATTTATTTGGATGAATCTTATATTTTCAATGAAATTATATCATTTAAAAAAATAATATTTGTTTTAAAAACTCATTTATGTCAATTTTTTGACTATTCATATCATGACATTTAAAAAATCCATAATAACTTGATTCTTTCAATAGAAAATAATTATTTAAAATAAAAAAAGTCACAATCATCCATAAAATTTGTGGATGGCATAAAAAAATTGAAAACAAATTTATTTTAATTTGTAAAATTCACTTATTTAAATCATTAATTAATAATGTAATCACTACCTCATCATTGTGTCATAAATAAATTTTTTTATATGATGTATAACAATCATAAATAAAATAACATGATGTAGGAAATATTTTCATAATTTTAATTACTATTTTATCCAAAAATATCACTTATATAACCCCATATAAATATTGTTTCACTGAAAGATACATGATTATGTTACATTTTTCATTTCTTTAAATTAATTCTTATAAATTGTCATTTTCACAAACAAGTGGACCCATCGAGTCCCAAAATAGACCCATGGATTTCCATGGTTATAAATATCTCATACAATATGATTTTTATACGTGTTATGGTAGTTTAATATTTTTATAATATTATTATTTACCCTTATTTACCATATTTACCCTTTAACCATGTTAAATAAAATAATTACAGAAGTTATTATTCATATTGTCTAAAACTAAAAGGTACCTATTTACACAATTCTGATCCCTCAATTACAAATATGGATTCAATTTTTAAAAAGTAAAAACAAATCATTGGATGAAATTAATTTAAAATTAGTTCCCGCTGTCAAAACTGAAAAGATGGTTTTTATGAAGTAATAACAATAAAAAGATTGACTTGTGTTTATGTCCAATATCAAAGTAAAATTACTTCCATTGACAAACATTGAAATAAATGATTAAAAAATAATCCAATTATACTTTAAAATAAATTAAAATGACAATATGACTATATAAATAAATTAGATGAAAAGGTAGTGTGGAATTAAAATACAATATTTTTCACTATTCATTAAAAAAATGAACTTTAACATAAAAATACCAAATTTTCATCCCATGTAAATTTGGATGTTCCACTTATAAAGAAGAAATTTATTTTATCAAATTTAACATATAAAAGTGACAAAAATATATTTAAAAAGGCTTCTCCATCAAAAGTTAGTAAACCATCCTTTTAAAAAATTATTTTAGAATTTCTTGTTTAAAATTGGATTCATTCTCATGTTAATCCTCTATAATTTATTGGATAAATGTAAAATATTTACAAACATGTATAATAATATTGTAGTTGTTCTTTTCATTCCTGAAATTACAACATCTACGCATTAACTACCATTTAAAATAATAATATTAATATATTATTTTTTGGTTTAACTCAATGTTGTGTGGAACATAAGATTTCAAGGAAACTCATGGTTGTGTGTTGTGTATGCTATCAGAAAAAATTTCATCTTTAACTAAAAATTAATATTTTATTCATAAATAATAATAGATTTATAAAATTATTATTCTATGAATACCTGGTTCGTTATAATAAGTATATTAGAATATTATCTTGGCTATTAATATAGAAGTTTTAATAGTAGTCTAGTAAAATTAAAATTAAAATATTAAATTTACATATAAATATTGTTTACATTGAATAAATGAATAAATTATAGTATTATAAATTAAATAATACAAAGTTGATACTTATAGAAATTAGTATTATATATAATGTATTTTCATAAAACATGCATTCAATAATAACATTTAAATATTAAGATAACCTGTGATGGAATTATTTTCTAAAATTATTATTGTAATCATAACATTGAATCATTATAAGAATTTTTTTATAATAATATGAAAAATAAATTCTTATATTAATAATAAATATATAGTTCTTTTGAAAATACATGGTTTAATTCCAATTTTTTAATAAATAATTCCATAATAATTTTTTAAAAAATAATTTATCTACAATATTTATGTTTAATAAGCTATGTAAAATTTCTATGAATAAAAAATAATAATTTTTAATCCTAGAAGGTATACTCTAATGTATAAAATATTAATATATACCCTTTAGAATAAAATATTATTTATTCTACATTTCTTGATAATAGAAAAACATAACATTTTTTGTTAAAAATATATTTTATTCAAAGTATTAACAAAAAATACCACCCCCTTCAAGAGTAAAAACCCCATCTTTCCCTAGTGGAAAAAATATAGCACAAATACTTATGATTTCCTTGTATCCACTATATAAATTTGAATATAAAATCATAGTATCTTTATAATAATTTTATTATTACCCATCCCAAATACATCAATTCATTAATAATATTATCAAATAGGACAATAAATGACACTCCTATGGTCCACCATTTTTTCATATATTTTTTAATTTTTATTTATTTTATTATCTTATCGATGTATAAAAATTTATCCCTATATTTAAATTAGTATAACAAAAATGTTATATCAATTTAATTGTGAGAAGTAGTGATTTTTAGAATAAATTAAATATGTATATATAATGTCACTCACTCTTTTGGAATGGTTTTTTCAATTGATTGGTTGAAAAACCTATGTAGATGTTTTTAATTTTTCATTTATCAATTTTTGTATTAATTTTTAGTTTCAACTCTAGATATCTCTATAAATTTTAGTCACATTATATATTTACCATGTTTATCTATTTATAATGTATAAATTATTATCTCTCTCCCTCTTAAATAATTTATTTTTTATAGTCAGTTCCCACTTGAGATAATGTTTTACCTTAAATATTTAAAATGTTAATCCAATTTTATTTTCATAATTTATTTAAAGAGAATTAATATGTAATGTTATATTTTATTATTGGAATGTATAAATATCAATAAATTTATAAATAATAAATAACAAAAATAAATAAATCATAATTAAAATAAGATAATCCAATTAAATATACTATATAAATATATTATCTTTTAAAAAATGAAAATAACTATGTTCAGATTATTTGGATTTAATAGGATAAAAAATTATATGTAGAATTTTTAGTATATGTATTTTAATAGTAATCTGTTATCTATGATAGATATAAAAATGTTATGAAACCATATTACTACATATATTAAGTGGATTCTCAATTATTCATTTTTTATTTATATTCACACCCTTTTATCTGTTATTTATAAAAAATTATTTTAAAACACTAATCATTAAATTTAATTGATAATACATTTATTTTCCAACATATATATCGGTATTTATTTTATTAGTATGAATTCATAACCACTATTGGGATTTTTTAAAAAGTTTTCTTCTTGAAACCTGGAATTTAATACTTTTATATTTACTCATCATCAATCTATTAAATATTATCATATATTTGTTGATTTTACCCATTATTTGAAAAAAAACATGTTCCCTTATTCTTTTAGTAACCACAATTTTTATTTACTAGATATTATTTATGAAAACATTACATAATATATTTTTCCCATTGGATTGTTTCGTGTTTATGATATATATATATTATAAAAATTGAATACAAAAATATGAGAATATATTGATTTTATGTGTAGGAATATAATTATATATCCAACAAATTAAATGGGTGGTTAATTGTATATCTTTAGATTATTATATGATAAAATTATGCATCTAGATTAGGTATATATATTTTATTCATGAACATTTTCATACCATTGTTCACATTTTAATTATAGAAAATTGGAAGTTATAATTATCCACAATTTTAATGGTGTCTAATTAATAAAATGTTCTATATTATAATCCTTACTCATATTATTATTATAACCATGGTCTTGTTCCTATGATATGTTGAATAATATTTAGTTTTATAATATAAAAGTATTGATTCATGTCATGTGTTCCTCCTTATAATACATCCCCATTAATGGTGTTTAACTCATCCATTCAATTATGTATGTTTGAAAGTCATTATATTTAATAATTATATTATGAAAACCTATATGTTGACTATGAATAAGGATTAAAATAAATATTAATGATTCATATGTATTAATTATCAATTATCCATATTATTCAACAAGAATAAAAAAAACTAATTTTTGATGATTACCTAAAAATGATATATTAATCTTTTAAAAAACTATGGGTTTCTAATTTTTGAATTGATGTGTGGTCTAATTATTTGAGGAAATAAAATGTTAAAAATATAGTTTAATATTTTTAATTGAATATCATATAACCTATAAATTTATTTCGTTGTATTATAATTCCCTTTGACAATGAAATATAAACATTTCATTTTTTATAACCTCGTGTATTTTAGAAATTAAGTATGTAAAGATAAAGCAATCCCATAATCCATTATAGAGATAATGAAATAGTTGTCTTAATGGAATTACTAATGAATTTTTATTTTTTATAATAACATTGAAATGTGTAAAATAATTTATAAATAATGAAATAATAAATTATACTATTTGTACATTTCCTTAACCCTATATGGATATAATAAACATTACAACCCTTATTTTCAATGACTAAATTTATTTCCTAGACTGTTCCATCCACTTATTTAAAAACATTTGTGAAAATTAATTGAAAAGATAACTCTCCTAATTTATTTTTTTGATCAATAAAAAGTCAAGATGGTTCTCAATCATATATTAGTAGGTTATATTCATTGGTGGAAATTAATGAAGAAATCAACATCAAAAGATGAAGTTAAAATAATGGATTTAGAGGAATTATTGAAAACATACAACAACATGTATATACCTCAACTTCATCATTCAAATATCATGAAAGAATGTATATTGAAAATTAAAAAAATCAATCAATATGATGTAATATATGAGGGATATTACTCAATACCTACAAGGTAGACCATATGTTATAATATTGGAAAATATTTAAAAATAAACATATTATTTAGTAAATTAAAGTTATATATATATATTTATACTAAATCCCATTATTGGAAGTGGATAAGTGGTGATTTACTCTAAAGGTATAAGAGTTTGGAAAATGTTCCCATTAACATAGATATATAATGTGAGGTATAGAGTTTATTTTGAATGAGATAAATGAAAAAAATATAGATGAAAATAAACACAACAATACATTACCATTTTGAGAAAAGAAATTCCCCAGAAATAGTATATAAACCCAAAACATATATATCACTTAATTCAAAAATTTATTAAATAGGATTAATTTTATTATGTTTTTTGGGTCCTTTTTTGTTTATAATTATAGTGTATTCAAAAAAATATTAAATATCAAATTAAAAAATCATGAAAACGTAATTTTTTTAAGAAAAAAAGTTTCTCATGTTCTAAATCATACTTCATTCAAGACCCATTAGCTACATTTGTCACAACCCATCCCAGTAGGGCCTGCGTTGTGACTCCCCAAGCCCACATCCAATAGGCCAGGGGTTGGTGACTAGCACCGAGTAGGCATATTACTAATCATGGGAGGCATTTCCTAAGTACCTATACACATGCACACATCTCCAAGCCCACAATTGATGAAATGTAAAAACTCTAAGGGACAAAATGCATGCATACAACTAAACCCAACCAACAGAGTACGACGGAAGGTAAAGTACTAAAAGTAAACTGGTCTAGAATATAAGCCCACCAAAAAAAAGTATGAAAACTGCAAAGTCCAACCTGTAAACACAAAAGGTGTCGGGACTGTTGCTCAAAGCTGTAGGAACGCCTCAGCCTGTAGGGAAATCAGAAAGCTTGGTCTTGTCCTGGTCCACCCTGGACTCTGTCAAAAGGCTACTTTTCTGCAAAAGACATAACACATGCGGGCAAAGCCTGTGTAGGGGTGAGTATAACAATACTCAGTATAGGACCCCGAAAACCACAAAGTAGTATACAAAGTAAAGTTACAGTGATCTATGCACAGTATATGTCTACAGAACATATCACACAAACTAGATATACTCAAAACCCAGACCTGTAGTCTATAGACAGGTCACACTACCGCATACCCCCAGCTAGGGGTTCGGTTCGATGATTCCACGAAGCACTCGTTTCTAGGAGAACACACTTCATGAGTTTTATAGCTCTGATGACGTCTGTCTGAGAAGTATTGTTCATCAGGAAGCGTAACGAGAGGTAGTTACACTCATTATGGGAGACACACTCCTAAGTGAGAAGGTTATGGTAAATAGATGAACTCATCATGCGAGACACACTCCTGAATGGGAAATAACACGATACACAAATGAGGATCACTGGCAGGGCCATGGAGGATACCGCGAATCATCCGGAATTCACCTGCTAGGTATAGGATTGATGCCTGGTGGAGTTGGTCACATTGATGTCGGACTCTACTTAGTGTCAAGAATGGATAGAGGATCTTGATCCGGGCCTCTTGGATGGATGTCTGACTCTATCACAGAAAGTCCTGCTGAAAAGATCATACTCCTTTAGAAGGAAACGATTCTTGACCTTCAGGGGAACAAGAATAAGGGTCACTAACTCAAACGAAAGATGTCCAAGACACGATGAAAAAGAGGACCATGATGTTTTCCAAAAAGTACACGGCGTGTAGAAAAGTTACACATTGTTTAGTCTGTCCTCGGGTACTGCCCATGTACAACGGCCCATGTTGTAAGGCTGGTCATATAGAAAAACTGAGTACCTGACGTATAGTACGATGTACATGTCGTGTCCAAGTGGATGGGGTTGGCTCTGTGTACGCTGGCCATGTGCTCATACACGGTCATCAACCCATGTAATCGATACATGGGGTGGCCCACGTTGCTAGCCTCTTCTGACTGTGTGATGGAGTACATGTTCGTGTACTCCATCCCATGTCCGTGTACCCCCTGGATACGTGCTGAGTCTCGCATAGCCACCTCTTCTATGCTGTGTAGAGAGTACATGTCGTGTCTCCTGAAGCCGTGTAGTCCAACCTGTGTCCATGTACATTCCAAAATACACGTCGAGCTTCAGGGAAAGAGAAACACTCCGTGTGACCTAGGTCAAACTTCATGTGATTCCTCTCTGACCCCCAAAACCCTAGCCACCGCCGCAAGCACTACACGGCGTGTTCTTTGGAAGTACACGTCGTGTATTCTGTAATTTTCCAGAATCACGGCCTTCCACCGTCGCGCCTTCTGAGATGCCTCGTTCATAGATTTGGCCATCTGATCACCACTATACTCTAGGTTTTTGGTCTCCCCAACACCATGAAGCCACTTCCAGTGTTTTGAGACCTCCGATCGGTTCCAAAAAAAAGTTTTGATTATTCCCGTGAGAAGAATTATCGAAGAACGGCCTCCTCCGATCCGAGCTGATTCGTCGTCTTCCATTGTCATCATAGCTCTGGAAGGTCATTATAGTAACGAGTCTTCAATTGGGGAACATTGCATCACAAAAAGGATGTGCAATGATCCATTTTTCATCGCCCCATGAAGAACACGAAGAACGCGTGAGAAGAAAGAGGTAAAGAAGATCCAATAAAACAACATGAGGAACGAACCTCTGCCTTCATTCGTCAAGGAATTGATCTGCTCTTGTTAGTAGGCTTAAACGAGGTAGAATAAAACAACAAAATCATCATGGATCAATTCCCCAAATCATTCGATAAAACCCTCACGCAAGAATGAACGAATCTATGGATCAACTTGTTCGTGGTTGATCCGCGTTCGTCGTTTAAAATCAAAAATGGGGAAAAGAATTCAAATAACAAACCCCTACCTCAAACTAGTTGACAAATAATCCTCACGTCGTGCTGCCGTCATCATTGAGATCTTTCAACTTCGTTGGCGCAGCGATTCAAAGCTTCGATTCATCGTCGTTTGTCACCGAGAGTTTCCTCTAAGGCTCCACGAATTTCTCCAGAGATTCCCCTCAAAAATTCATCAATGACCACCAATCACTTAACCCATTAAAAAGGGAAACGTGATTCAGTTTTCTGTTACACTGCGGAATTAATGAGTCAAGTTACTATTTCTTAAGCCATTATGACATGGCATTTAATATTGAAACAGATTCCTTGTCACTATGCTGCAGTGGATGTTTCTATAAAAAATAAAATGAACTTTACGAATTTATTTTATTTCTATTTTTACTAAAAACGTCCAAAAATAAACTTTTTTCTCGGCCTGTGCCGGTCTATGTTAGACCCGTTATTAGGTAAAGTCATTGTCCTAGACTCAATGGTGCCCATAAATTTTTAATCCAAGCATCTGTTTGGAAACTTCCACAATCGCACGCAAGTGTTGACTCACTTGACTTAAAAAAAGTTCATACCACCATTCCGTGATCACTGGGCCTTGGAATGATGTGTCATTTTTGTTCCCGATCTTGAAATAATTCCATATAATATTTAAAAATAATACACAGAAAATTTGAGACATTACATTCTCCCCACCTTGGGGCTTTACATCCCCAAAAATTCAAAACAAAGGAAACTTAAAAAGATATGGTTACTGGGCACGGATCTGGGCCTCCCACTCCCACATGCTCTCCTGAAGATTACCGTGTTTCCACTATATGCACACCAAGGGAATCGATCACCCACGAAGGATCCTATCTTGTCGATCCTCGATCTCTACCAGGTACTCCATAAATGTCACTTAATCCTCAATTTTCAGCTCGCCCTAGTTGATGATGTGTGATGGGTCATGCAAGTACCTCCTCAGCTACGACACGTAAAAGAAATCATGTACCTGATGAAACTATGGCGGTAGATCTAGGCGGTACGCCACCTCTCCAACTCTGCACAGTATTTGGAAAGGTCCGATGAACCTCAGAGATATCTTGTCGTCTCGGCCAAATCTTCGTAACCCTCGTCGAGGTGAGAACCAAAGAAAGATGTGGTCTCCATCGTTAAACTCCAGAGGTATCCGTTGTCTATCAGCATAAGATTTCTGTCAGCTTTATGACATCTTCATTCGCTCCCAGATGACCTGCACCTTCTTGGTGGTAGCTCACACCAACTATAGACCCATGTGTACTGACTCTCTGGGGTCGGTCCAGCAAAGCGGTGATCGGAAGGGTCTTCCATGCAAGGCCTTGAATGGTGCCATACCAATGGTGGAGTGGTAGCTATTGTTGTATGAAAACTTCGCCGGTGGTAGGTGGTCCTCCCAAATATGACCAAAGTCCAAGACATAGGCTCGCAACATATCCTCTAGAACCTGAATGGTCCTCTCCGTGTGACCATCAGTCTGGGGATTAAATGATGTGCTCAAGTGTAGCTGAGTCCCAAAATCGTCCTGGAATCCCTTCCACAACCAGGATGTGGAACGGGCATCTCGTTCTGAGACTATTGTCGATGGGACTCCATGAAGCCGAACTATCTTCTGCACGTAGAGGCGTCTCATGCTCTCTACAGAACTCTGCTCCCTAATATCTAGGAAGTGGGCCGACTTGGTGAGTCTGTCAATGATCACCCAGATGGAATCATGCCCCTTGGAATTCTATGGTAAGCCCATCATGAAGTCCATTGATATTCCATCCCACTTCCACTTTGGAACTTCCAAGGGTGAGCTAATCCTGCTGGAACTTGGTGCTCTTCCTTCACCTGCTGGCATGTAAGACATCGAGAAATGAACTCCGCTATTTCCTTCTTCATGTCTGACCACCAGAACTATTGTCAGAGTTCCTAGTACATCTTTGTCACTCTAGGATGTACTTCCAATGGGGATGTATGAAACTCTCTCAGGAACTCATCCTCCAACTCCACTGGTACAACAGTGCGTCCTCTGAAAAGAAGTATGTGCTCCCCACCTTGTGAATATCCATCAGGATCATGTCATGTGGATAACTAAGCACGCAAATCCACGCGGTTAACATCTCCTAGATGCACCTCCCTAACCCACTGTAAGAGTGGAGGGGCGACAACCATTGACTGTAGTTAGGATGCATCCTCTTCATCCATGAAGGATAACTACAATGCGGATAACTTTTGTGTCACCTCACTCAACAGCTATGAGCTCGACCTTTTGCTAAGAGCATCTGTCACCTTGTTACCCTTCCCAAGAGTATAGATGATCTCAAAATCATTATCCTGGAGGAACTCTAGCTAATGTCTCTACCTCATATTTATATCCTTCTGTGATAAGATGTACTTGAGGATCTTGTGGTTAGAGTAGATGATAAAATACTCGCCCATAAGATAGTGTCACCACAACTTCAATAAAAAGACTACCAATTCCAACTCGAGATCATGGGTCGCATAGTTCTGCACATGTGGCCTAAGCTGGCGCAAACCATAAGCAATCACTACCTGCCTCTAAATTAGGACACAACTGAGCCCGGTCCTTGATGCATCGAAGAAAACTATGTACTCGAAAACCTCCTCCAGCAATCTTAAGACTGGGGCGCTCATCAAAATCTATCTCAACTACTCAAAATCCCGCTGGAAGTTATCCATCCATATGAAGGGTTTCCCCTTCCTGGTCAAGGCTTTCATCGGTGCTTATATCTGGGAGAAGCCAGGAATGAATCTCTGGTAATATCCTGCCAATCCAAGAAATCTCCGCACCTCAGTCATACTCTGAGGTGGATCCCATGCTAACACAGCCTCCACCTTGGCTGGGTCAACAGCTACTCCATCTGCTGAGATGACATGTCCTAGAAAGTGGACCTCTTGAATCTAGAATTGGCACTTTGAGAGCATCCCATAAAACTGGTACTCCTGAAGTATGTCTAGAACCATCCGCAGGTGTCTCGCATGCTCCTCTTCTGACGCCAAGTACACAAGGATGTCGTAGATGAAAACCACTAAGAACCGGTCCAAGTACGGCTGTAAAATCCAGTTCATCAGTCCCATGAACACTGTAGGGGCATCCTTCACACCGAAATGCATCACCAAGTACTCATAGTGACCGTAGCGGTATCTAAAATCCGTCTTCGGTATATCCTCGTCCCACACTCGTAGCTGGTGATAGCCTGATTGAAGTTCAACCTTAAAGAACCATTGTGACCCTCTTAGCTGATCGAAGAGGTCATCGATCCTTGGAAGTGGATACTTGTTCTTAGCCGTCACCTGGTTCAGGTACCGGTATTCCACGGACAACCTCAGACTCCTGGCTGCCTTCTTTCCCAACAAGACTGGGGCCAATCAGGGTGAAACATTGGGTCTCACGAAACCCTTGCACTGCAAATTCTCCAACTGCACCCTCAGCTCGCGATGTTCTGCGGGAGCCATCTGATATACTGATGAATAAATCGGTGTCATCTCAGGGTGTAAGTTGAGGAAGAAGTTGATTTCTTGGTGGGGAGGTAATCCTGGAACATCTTTGGGAAAGACGTCCTCATACTCTGCCACTACTGTTGGGAACTGGGATCTCACAACATCCACTGCTCTGAGGGCAAGCCTATCCAACTCATGAGAGATTGGATACACCCTCCTATGTATAAGATCATTCTACGCTGCTTGGGTTTCCCTTTCTCTAACAAAATAAACCTCATTCCATCACGGCGGACAGACCGCACTCTTTTCCTAAAATAGTCAATCTGAGCATGGACTGAAGATAACCAATCCATACCGAGAATGACATAGTAAGGCCTCGACACTACCACCAAGAGGTTCTAACCAAAAATCTCACCTCCAAGTGTAAGATCACACTACCTGAAAAGGTGAGTGATCGTAGAGTCTCCTCTCATAGGTCTCTCTAAGCGTAAGGATCAAGTCAATAGTTCTACCAGAATCTTGAGGTTTTATACAGGACATGTGGCTATGAAGGAATGAATGGAACCTGTGTCTATAAGTATGGCAGCTAATGTAGAAAAGACATAGACCGTACCTCGAATCATCCCGGTATCCCCTGGGTCATATGCCTCGACCGCATGCAGTTGTCCCCACCCCTGTCCCCCAGCTACCTGAGCCTGGTGCGGACCTCCTGGGGGTGGTGGTGGAAGTAAGTCAAAGCATCTGCCACCACCTGTAGCTCTCCCTACTCCTCTGCTACATCTTCCACCTGGCAGTTTTGTCATCTCCACTCTCTACCTCTACCTTGGTGGTCCATCCACCGCTTCCCTATCAGTAGCTCGACGGGCTGGGCAATCTCTATCGAGATGTCCCCTACCGTCACATGCGCAACATCACTTCTCCCTAGGCTGACTAGATCCATCCTATGAGACCTGGACTATCGATCCCCTGTCTTGGGTCCTCCTATGATGTTTCTCATGTCCAGATCCCTGAGCCTGATGTCGGATCCCTACTGTCGGAGTCTCTGCACCTATCTGCATGTTGCTGATCGTCGTCGGCTGTCTCTGCTCAACCAAGAATCTCTCGATCACCAAGGCCCGCTTGAGCACTACAGCATAAGTCAATATGCATAGAGGCATGACACTAGCTCGGATGTCCCACTGTAGACCTTGCTTGAAGGTCCGAGCTCTGAAGTACTGATCTCTAACCATATCCATCGAGTACCAAGCAAGGCTGGTGAACCTCGTTGAATAGTCAGCTACTATCATACAGCACTGTTTGAGCTGAAGAATCTCCTGGATATGCATAGCTCTCAGTGTAACCAAAGAAAAATCCTCCCTGAAGAGTCACTCAAACTCTGTCCATGAAAGAGTCTCCTCATCGTGAGTCTGTGTGGTCAGACTCCAACATCATCCCGCCAAACCCAAAAGAAGGCTCTCTCCAAGGATCATCGTCTGGAATGCTGGTGTCCTCACTAGACGGAAAACTCTAGTCACCGCCTCAAGCCAGTCCTCAGCCACCTGAGGGTCGAGCTCAGCTTGGAACCTGAGGGGTCTCTGTCTTTGGAACTCATGGAGTGCGATAACCCTATGCTCCTTGTCGGTCGGTACCATAGGTACCACGGTCTACTCCACCGGTGGTGGAATAGCAGGTGCACCTCCAGGTAGAAATTCCTGGGGGGGTGGCCCCTGTATCGAAGCCTCATCACTGAGGGGGTTATCATCGTGATCGCGCTGCTGAATCCTAACAGGTATGCATAGTGGAGGCATCCTATAAGGAAACAAGATGTACCATGGTCAATGAGTATATCTGGATAGCGGACACAAAGTACATGGAAAACACAACCCTTTCCTATATGATGCATGTACCATAATTTTATTTCCCCACAACTAGTGTTTTCATGTACGAGTCGAAAAACAGGTTGCCAAAGTCCTGGTGTATGGATACATCAGCTGCCACACCAACACTAGAGTCTCTGGCCGGAAATCCGAACTCAAAACACTTAACATTGTTTCCCCAAACCAATCTCATAGACTCTTGGTCCAAAGGTAGAACCGACCGCCTCTGAGACCACTCCGTCACGACCCATCCCAGTGGTGTTTGTGCCATGACTCCCCAAGCCCGCCTCCAATAGGCCAGGGGCTGGTGACTAGCACTGAGTAGGAATATTACTAATCATGGGAGGTATTGCCTAAGTACCTGTACACATGCACACATCTCTAATCCCACAATTGTTGAAATGTAAAAACTCTAAGGGAAAAAATTCGTGTATACAACTAAACCCAACCAACAGAGTACGACGGAAGGTAATGTAATGAAAGTAAACTGGGGCAGAATACAAGCCCACCAAAACAAAAGTCTGAAAACTGCAAAGTCCAACCTATAAACACAAAAGGAGCTGGGACTACAGCTTGAAGTCATAGGAACACCTCGGCCTGTATGGAAATCAGAAAGCTCGGTCTTGTCCTAGTCCACCCTGGACTCTGTCAAAAGGCTTCTCGTCTTCATAAGTCATGACAAGTGTGGGAAAATCCTGTGTAGGGGTGAGTATAACAATACTTAGTAGAGGACCCCAAAAACCACAAAGCAGTATACAAAGTAAATGTACAGTCATCTATGCATAGTATATGTCTACAGAACATATAGTACAAACCAGATATACTCAAAACCCAGACCCGTAGTCTAGAAAAAAGTCACACAACCGCATACCCCCATCTAGGGGTTCAGTTCGAAGATTCCATGAAGCACTTGTTTCTGGGAGAACACACTCCATGAGTTTTATAGCTCTGATGATGTCTGTCCGAGAAGTATTGTTCGTCGGGAAGCGTCACAAGAGATAGTTACACTCATTATGGGAGACACACTTCTGAGTGATAAGGTTATGGTAGATAGATGCACTCATTATGGGAGACACACTCCTGAGTGGGAAATATCATGATAAACATATGAGGATCATTGTCAGGGCCATGGCGGATACCGCAACTCATTCGGAATTCACCTTCTAGGTAGAGTATCGATGCCCGGTGGAGTTGGTCATGTCGATGCTGGACTCTACCTAGGGTCAATAATGGATAGAGGATCTCAATTCGGGCCTCTCGGATGGATGCTTAATTCTATCACAGAAATTCCTGCTGAAGGGATCATACTCCTATAGAAGGAAACGATGCCTGACCTTCAGGGGAATGAGAAGAAGGGGCACTAACCCAAATGAAAGATGTCCAAGATACGGTGAACAAGAGAACCATGCAATTTTCCAAAAAAGTACACGACATGTAGAAAAGTTACATGTTGTATAGTCTGACCTTGGGTACTATCTTTGTATAACGGCCCATGTCGTAAGGCTGGTCGTGTAGAAAAAACTGAGTACACGGCGTGTAGCACAATGTTCACTCCATGTCCGAGTGGCTGGGGTTGGCTCCGTGTACGCTGGCCATGTGCCTGTACATAGTCATCAACCCGTGTAATCTAACCCATGTAGTTGGTACACGGGGTGACCCGCATTGCTGGCCTCTCCTGGACATGTGATGGAGTACAAAATCGTGTACTCCATCCCATGTCTGTGTACCCCCTGGATACACACCAAGTCCTGCATAGCTGCCTCTTCCATGATGCGTAGAGAGTACACGCCGTGTCGCCTGAAGCCATGTAGTCCAACCCGTGTCCTTGTACTTTCCAAAATACATGCTGAGCTTCAGGGAAGGCGCAACATGCCGGGTGACCAGGGTCACATGCTGTGTGATTCCTCTCTGACCCCCAAAACCCTAGACATCGCCTCAAGCACTACATGGCGTGTTCTTCGGAAGTAACCGCCGTGTATTCTGGAAATTTCAAGAATCACGGCCTTCCGCTGTTGCGCCTTCCGAGTTACCCCATTTGTCAATACGGTCGTCTGATCGCCATGAAACTCCTGGGTTTTGGTCACCCCAACACCATGAAGCTGCTTCTAGTGTTTTCAAACCTCTGATCAACTCTGAAAACAAGTTTTGATTTTTCCCGCGTGAAGAACGCTCGAAGAATGGCCTCCTCCGATCCGAGCCGATTTCTCATCTCCATCGTCGTCACACCTCCGGAAGGTCGTTATGGTGTCGAGTCTTCAATTTGGGATCATTGAATCACAAAACGAATGTGCAATGATCCATTGTTCATCACCCCCCGAAGAACGTGAAGAACGCGTGAGAAGAAAGAGGGAAAGAAGATCCAATAAAACAACATGCGAAATGAACCTCCATCGTCATTCATCGCGGCATTGATCTACTCCCGTTAGTAGGCTTAAATGAGTCAGAATCAAATAACAAAATCATCATGGATCAATTCCCCAAATCATTCGATAAAACCCTCCCGCAAGAATGAACAAATCTGTGGATCAACTTGTTCGTGGTTGATCCAAGTTCGTCATTTAAAATCAAAAATGGGAAAAATAATTCAAATAACCAACCCCTACATCAAACCAGTTGAGTAAAGATCGTCGCGTCATGCTGCCTTCATCGTCAAGATCCTTCAACTTTGTTGGCGTAGTGATTTAGAGCTTCAATTCGTCGTCTTTTGTCATCGAGAGTTTACTCCAAGGCTCCATGAATTTCTCCAGAGCTTCCCCTCAAAAATTTGTCAACAACCACCAATTGCTTAACCCATTAAAAGGGAAACGTGATTCAGTGTTCTGTTACGTTGTGGCATTAATGAGTCAAGTTTCTGTTTCTTAATCCATTATGACATGGAATTTAATATTGAAACAGTCGCCCTATCGTTGTGTTGTAGTGGATGTTTCCATAAAAAATAAAATAAACTTTATGAATTTATTTTATTTCGATTTTTACTAAAACCATCTGAAAATTAAATTTTTCCCTCGACCCGTGCCGGTCAAGGTTAGACCCATTCTTAGGTAAATTCTTCGTCCTGGATGCAATAGTGCCCTCAGATTTTTAATTCGGGCATCCATTTGGAAACTGCCACAACCACACACAAGTGCCGACTCACTTAACATAAAAAAAGTCAAGACCACCATTCCATGCTCACTGGGCCTTGGAATGATGTGTCATTTTCGTGCTCGGTCTTAAAATAATTCCATATAATATTTAAAAATAATACACAGAAAATCTGAGACATTACAACATTAATGTGGAATGATTATGGTGGAATAAAATATTGTTCTATATTTCCTAATAATTTTTGTTTGAGTTGAAAAACATATGAAATCCTTAGATGAGGTAATAATATAAAAACGTATATAAAAATTAAATAATATTTTAATCGATTTTAAAATATTTAAAACCCATAAGAATTTTTTCATTTTTACATAATAATTATTGTTATCAAGTAACAATTTATAAGTATTGAAAAATATCAGTACATACCCAAGACTATCACAAATAATATCATAAGAAAAAATAAATGTAAAATTATAGTCATCATTTGTTCATGAAATAAATAGTAATTTTTTCATTGAAATAAATTCAATTGTAAATTATAGTTAAAATGTTCATAAATTAATAACATAATTTTTTTACATAATGAATTTAAACTATCAATATAAAAACCATTTTTATATATATAAATATGAGTATGTATATTGAGACATTATCTTTATATCCTCTAATAATAACTATTATAATCACTATTACCAAGGGAATAACCATCCTGATTAATGACACCTTCTTTAATGTTGTTACTTTTAAATAGGTAACTCAAGCCAACGAGCCTCTACCCTTGTGGTATAGCCTCCTGCTTGGAAATCAAAATATCCCGGATCAAATTTGGATAGCGATGAATATTTAGGCACTATAGCTGAGTGGTCCTTTGGACCAAAAAATGGGCTTTCAAGCCTTGTATTCAGGCCACTTGGTCTTGGGCCTTCAGTCTATGTAATGGGTCTCCCTCTGCCTAGTATTAATGAGGTATTTTCTTTAAATAATACATTGAGGCTTCAACCCCAACCTTTTAAAAATAGATAATTAAAAATTCTTTATATATGTAACATAAAATTATTTAACTATTTACCTTTCCTAGGAGTAACATATAACCATTTAACTTCATCCATATTACCCATGGAATTAGAGGGATATACAAGATGAACTCATCATCAAAACTAATTTCCAAGAACCATAAAATGAATAATTAAATTAAATTATACAATTTCCATTAATACACTCATACTAATTAGAATTTTATTGAATATAAAAATAATATTATGTTATCCAATATAAATGAGAATAAATATAATTTCATTTTTACAAGATTTTTTTAAACAAAAAATATTTAAAAAATAGGTATGATATTAATTAAAAACAATAGAAATGTGTAGTGGATGTGTGATACTAAATAAAAATTACTATGTCTAATAAACATTTCAATGTGGTAAAATTTTAAAAAAAATTTCAAGGTTAAAGAAATTTGAAAATAACATATTTAGAAAAATATGAAATGACTTTACTTTTGAACATATAAAATAAACTGAAAAATATGATTAAATTTACCTTTAAATATATTTAATCAATAAATAATGTAATTCTTGATTAATTTAAATCAATACTCATATGTATGAGAATGTGTTAGGAACAATTTAAAATGATTTTAAAGAACTATATATTACAAAATTTGTACCAATTTAATGAAATAAATTAATATGGTGGGCCATAATTTGATTTGTCGTCCAATTTTATTTTAGTAATGTAATGATAAAATATATCGATATATGTTTTTATACACAATAAAATAGAAATTTTTTTTGAATATAGAAAAAGTTTCAAAGAATTGAAATTGAGAATATAAATATCCTACATTGTGTCCTAACTCACCATATATGTCTTTAACCTCTTTGATAATAAATATATATTTATTATTTTCTTGATCAATTTTTTAATTCATGTTCAATCCATTAAAATTTATTATATATAATTATAGAAAATATTCATAATAAATTAGTTATGTTTACACCAAATGATTTGTAGTCACTCCATTCAAATTTATTCTAAATATTGATTCGGTGAAGAATAGTTAATTTTATTACGTCATAGTGGTGGTTGTCCACACATATTCACATGCGATGTTTTAATTTCCCAGTGGACTATATGGTAATGAGGTAGACAATATTTTATGATTTTATTATTATATTCATGTAACAAAAATGATCTACCTCCATTGAATTAATTTATATTTTAAATGCTTAATCCTTCCCAGCCTATTACTTTGGTGGTTTTTTGGTTCGAAATTTCTAAGAGCATGTCTCGAGGGTTCGGTGGAGTTAAAGATAAAGTTGTTTTATAGTATTGAGATTCATATTATAAAATACATATTTATGATGTGAATTTATATTTTCTATATTTTATTTTTCTAATTTACTAATTTTATGTGACGAGGTAAAAAAGAAAGAAATGGGTTTATTCCATATGGAGTGGATTTACAACATATGTTTAATCTTCATAAGGTGCCCTGTTTTTTACAATAAATGAATTTGTTGAATAAATCATGTTTTAATAGCTTATAACCCACAGACCTCATGTAATTTATTATTAAAATAGTAAATTTACACTATAAATTGTGTGACTAATAACATTTATATAAGTTTTCCTTCATTCATCATCGTATCATTACACTGCATTTTTTATCTGGTTTTCGATTATTCCTATAACATTTTTGGATACTATACTATATGAATTCCCTTGCAGAGATCGTTGGGTTTTGGTGGTTTCTTTTTCTTGTCATTATTATATTATTCTCCCTTTCTCTGTATAATCCAATAACTTATCCAATAGAGATTCATTTTAGGGTTTTTGATTTGATCAGGTTTCATTTTGGGATTTGTTTTGATGCTCCTTTTTTATCCATTCTTATCCTTTTATTCCTAGTGTGGTTATGGTTTTCCTAATGTTTCCTCTTTTACTATTACTTTGAAGTGAGATTTAAAATCATTTATGAGGTACGTGATCCTTGTTATAACATGTGTGAATTCTATGTGTAAGGAATTAATGATTTTTTTTCTTCCTTTAAGTGGATAGTGATGATCAAATTATTATGTATAATAATTTTCATAACCTTGTATTTATGGGTATCCATATTAGTCACTATTTTTAATGATTTTAATGTTTTTGTTTATGTGATATTCTATATGTTTCTATTTTGGAAAATAATGGTAGTTGGGAGCCTTATATGCATAGCAGGTGATGATTTTTGAGACCCTTTATATGTTGATTCTTGATAACAGAAACAATAATTGGGTAAAAAACTGATATATGTATATTTAATTCTTTGAAAATAAAATATAGGTTGTATGATAATATACATATAAATAATCAATGATATGAAATCAAAAAAATAAAAAATATAATTTAGGATGTGTTTTTTATGTCATGGGATTGTTCTGATAAAATGTGTGTTATGGGATATAATGTTGAGATAATGGTGACTAGCTGACATCGAGTGGGTTGTGATGTTCCATGCAGTGTTTGATTAGAATTGGTTTTATATGGGTTGTTTTTACATGGTTATTTTTCACTTTGTTAGAGATACATGACAGTAATGATGGATTTTGGTGTTGTGTCATATGGAAAAAAAATTCAATGATGTTTTATTTCTGTTGTAGCAATGATGTATTGGATATGAGGCATACTGTTTTAGTGGAGAGATTTATTTTTTGGGTGGTGTTTTTTATGATATTTGAAGGTAGGTTGATTATATTTGGTGTGTCGAGGTTTTTTATCTACCTACATATAAATGGGATAAAATATAATGTTAGCGGAAATTAATAAATTAATTTAATGATACATGAATAAGAAGTAAATTGAAATCATTATGTGAAAAATTGATTAAATTAATTCAATAATAATTTTTTTTTTCTAAACATGAAATAAATTTATATGTAATGGTATAAGTTATAAATTCAATAAATTTGGATAGTGTGGAACAGGTGATGCTAGATGATTTGTGTGTCTTTTATGGTGGGTTTTCGGTGTCTTGTGCTTAGTCATTATAGAAGTTGTGATGGTTTAAGTATGGGGATGTTGTGTTGTGATAGTATATGATAGTGATGTATTTTTAACTTGTTGGTTGGTTAATGTGTTCTATATATATATCAAAACTTTTAGGTTATTTCAACATGCACCCCACCAATGTTGGATATCCTTACCAACAATCATAGATTTTGTGTCCCAGGTTTTTTCCACAATATCTAGTATACTGGTGATATTGATATCTAGTATCTCATCTTCCATTCCCACCCTATGAAAGTTGTTATATCCCATGTGTCTTTGGGTGAGGTGTGATTTGATGTACATTTCATATTAAGTTGAGGATTTATGTGTTTTCCTAAGTTTCATTGGGAGAGATGTGGCGTGATGAGGTAGTGATGTGATGTGACGATATTTGGCATGTATGGATGGGATATGAGCATAATAACTTTAATTTTTGGATGTGATAGTATAAAATCAGTCTATAAGTGTATTTAGGTAACATTTTATTATATTATTCTCAATATTATGTAACTATTTTGGATTTTGATTTATAGTGAATGCCATGTTGATCTTAGGATTAGTTAGTTAACCTGTTTATATGCTTCTTTTTTCTGTTGATTGTTCATGGATACATTTCAATTCTATTTTAAAATGTGAAATTGAGACCATGTGTATATTCCTATAATTTATAAAAAAATTCAACCTATTCATATAATGTATCTTTTAGGTGTCTATGTGAACATTTTAGATATAGCCAATCATTTCTATGTCGGGTTAGAGGTGCACTTGTGTCACTATTACAGGAGTTTACTTTTTTGTAAATTTGGTACATTGATATGTATTAGTGTACATTGATCATGAATATTGTGATTATATTGTGGTTTTATTTTTATGTTATATGATAGATTTTCTTGATGATTTTTTTCCAATATCTTGATAATATATATTATAATGGGAAATGCCACCAATTGGTGACATTTTTATATGCTTTGTGTGTATCACCAACCCAGGAAAAACTAGAGGCAGGACTCCTTGGGTTCATTATCTCTCATCATTCATTGAAAACTAATGATGATTATTATTTTTGGGATGTTTTCATGACAGAGTTGTACCAAATTGATGTTTTGGTTTACATATATGTTGAATTTTAGAGTTATTAAAATAGATTTTAGATAGATTAGTATGAAAATGATCAAGGTTAATCTTGGTGTGATACATAGGCTAGTTAGATCAGTTGTGACATGATATTTTAAGAATCATATCGTTATAATTCATATATTGTGATCTTATTGAAAGAACAAGTGAGGTATACCCGCTATCAAGGTACATACCTAGGAGAGTTAACTGCAACATGGTTGATTATGTTTGTGTTTGAATGGAAAAATTGTGGGAAAATAAAATGAATAAAATAAATAATATTTCATAAAAATAATTTTTACCGGGCTTATTATATTCTCATTTAAGTTCTCAATTATTTTAATAGAATATATTAATTAATTTTCTATCTATAGGGCATACGGAACTATCAGAATTAGTGTAAGACCACTTAGGTATTTGAGTTTCGTGTGGGTTTTCTGGTCCCTTTTCATCATTATCATCATTTTACTTATAGATAGTTTTTGTGTTAGGGATGTCCAATTATTTTTTAGTATTCGATAGAAAATTACTTTGGTATATTTCTTCCTTCTTATGGTCCCTATCTATTGATACTTATTCCATTGCATGGTTGTGGAGACTAACAATAGGGAAAAATAATAGTTGATTGTGGTTAAAAAAAATATTAGAGTAGGCACCCTCGTCCTAACATAGAGTTTCTTGTGGTATGATCTATTTATCAACTATTATTTGTTTTTTTATTTGGGATCCCCATACTCTTTTGTTCTCCATCAATAGTCAAGTTATTGGGACTATATGTGGAGAGACTTCTAATGCCCCTGTTATTATCTACACTAGTTTGTGGTTAATCTCTATTTTGATATGTTACAGGTATATAGACCATGGATGATTTAGGACAATTAGGGGGGATATTTTATCTTAATATATATAGATATATACATATGATTTTCTACTAGGGATGGATTTGTTATATTCAATACGTACAGTCATTGGATGCTTCCAGATTAGAGTTTAATTTTCCATAGTGGAGGGATTACATGTGGAATTAAATTGAATGTGAGCCTATTTGATGGGTGGATTCAAAGTAGAGAAAGATTTTTCCTAGTTGTAAGAGATGTTAGTGGATGGTTTAGTAAATTATATTCCTTGGGTTATGAAATAATTGTATGGTTTTTCAGGATGAGGATTTAGTGATATCCCACTGAAATAATGTCATGTTTGGAATTGAGTTGTTACCTCTAATATCATCGATTTTGATGAAACCTTATTGATTGGTTCCAAGAGAGTATCAAAATTTGTGGATATAGCTGAATGATCATATATATATATATATATAGGATTTTTATATGACCCATTTTGATTCATTATGGTGTTCGAGTATTATTCACAATGAAGAATGATAGTGGTATATAGTTGTGTTTGTATTATTATATGTTACATCAGGTTACTAGAAAACACAATTACCAGAATTAGATGACTATTGATCTATTCATCCAATAGAGAGGGTAATTTTGTTTTTATAATATTGAGATGTAGTCTAGGTGTCATCAGATTACGGTCAAGGATAAGTATATCCTGACGAATTACATTATGTGAATTTATTGGCACTTTGAGTTTTTACTCATGTTGTTCAATATCATGAACTCACCAGTCACATTATTTTGGAATATAAACTAATTTTTCAATGAGATTCTAGACATTTTTTTCATTTTTTCATGAAAAATAACATGGATTAGTTGGAATCATATGCGGGACATGTCAGGCATATCAAATTTGTTTTGTTGGCCATTTGACAACATTATATATATGGAAAATAGGCACTATGAATGTTCTTGAAATTATAGGTACATTTCCTTTTGTATGTGGTGTCATAGTAGTGTGTGACTATGGACCTAGAAAATATTGAGGTATTTGGTTCTATTAAAACACCCAAGAATGTGGTAGAGACCCCTGGATTTCATTGTATGGTTGGTTATTATCAGAGTTTTATGTCTAATATCACTCATGTTGTACCACTATTGATGGATTTTACTACAAAGGGATAGGATATTGTTGGACTAAAAAGTGTTAGGAAGCATACTATTACTTAATAGAGACGTTTGTTAGTGATATAATGATTCAGTTTCCTAAATAGTGTGTGTTGTTTGAGGTTTTATGTGATATGTTCCATCTAGGAATGGTATTCATGTTGATGTAGTAGAGGTAAGTTATATCATATGAGTATAGGTAGTTATATCCCCATTAATTAATTTATTCTTCTCATGATATGGAGCCAGAGAAACTTGTGTGTTCGTTGAATTTTTTTTGAATTGCCTAATAAAAGAGTGGTTTATAGTTTCCATATATCATAAGATTAATAAATATGTTTTCACTTTATGGTATATGAATCAACTCCAATAGAGGATGATGGAGTTTCTCTTGGATTACTATTTTTTTATCTCTTACACCATTGGATGGGTAAATATTTTCGTTGATACGTTGATTTGGATGTATAAAGGGATGCATATTGGAAGACTAACAATGTTTTGAAATTCATAAGGGTCTTAAAACAATGCATCTTAATATCAGAGAAAATAGTTGTTGTTTTTGCCTTTATCTGGTGAATGTGGAGTCATCCATGATATGGTGGGTTGAGGAGCCTTAGTGGGGAGACTCATAGGAAGAGGTTATGCATTATTTTTTCCCATGTTTATTCCCTTAAGGATGGTTCATAGGACATTCAAAAATGTATTTTCTTCTTATCGAGGTTGTTTTTTTTTCATAGGAGATTCAAATTGGAGTTATTTGTGAGTTTTATATATCAACATCAGTGGTACCTCATGAATGAAAATATTTTTATCATTGATTGATGATTTTACATTGGACGCAAAGGATAAAATTTTTTTTGGAAGAGTTTGTGGCGAGGTTAATGGTTTGTTAAAAGGTGATAGGTGAGCATTATGTCCTATTAGAATTATTCACCCTGGTATTTTTCTAAATGTAAATGGAAGGACATGTCAATATAAGTTTTCACTATGATACCTCAGTATTTTGGAGGTTGTTATTTAATTTGAGTGATAGTGGAAATAATAATAAAGTTACTTCATTTTCATTAAATTTGTGTGTTGAGTTTCATGGATTCCTTAGTGAGGAGGTATTTAGACAATGTTGTTATGATTAATGGGGTGTTTAGGACCACTACATATGATTTATATAGTCATTATACATTGTGATATTGAAATGTATTGAAGCAATAATTTTTCTCTTATATGTGTTAAAACACTACATTTCATCCTTTGACAGATGGGAAGAAAAAGTTATCCATTTGTGCGTTGGAGGATATGTTGTGAGTTGTCACCTTTGACCTTAGTGGTCAGGGGTTTTTCACCTTCCTTTGCCTGAGTTTTCCTACCCAACTAGCTATCACTCATCCATTAACATAGATCTATTTGAGATTTTGTACGAGTGGTTGTGTCATTCTCTATTGGTGTGGATAGTTTTTGGCAAGTAAGAAGTTCTAGAAAATGATTTCTTCATGATAACTAATATGAATATCTAATTTTTCCAAGAGAGGGTGAGGCTGGTGTAGGAATATTAAAATTACTTGGATTATTATTGTTAGAGGCCCCTTTAGTTTTTGGTTAATAACCATATGTTCTTGAGAGTATTCCCATGGTGGGGGTAGGAAAGGTTTGGATTAGCGTGTAAGATTTATCTCGGGTTAGTTTATCCTTTTGTGGTGTTCGAGTATGTTGTTGTAGTAGTGTATAAATTAGAATATTAACAATTGTTATATAATATCCATGATGTATTACATGTTTCAAAATTCCTTAAGTATCAATAGTTTGAACCTCTCATCATTTAATGGGAAGGTTTGGATAATTAGGATAACATGATGTTTGTGAAGTATCTGATTGTGATCCCTGATTGTCAATAGAATGTTTTGTGAAGATAATCTAATCCATTAGTTCTCAAGTTGAAGAGGAATGGTGGTGTAGAAAAGAATGAATGATATTAAGATACACACATGTGTTCCATTTTACTATCACTATTTTTTTATTTTATTTCCTTTTTTATGATGTAGTGTTTGGATATTTTTATTTTATGAGATATGTGCTAGTTCTTTGATGATGTAATGTGAGATAAAGATTCCAACACATGAATAGGGGAAGACCAGATACCCACTATAGACTTGTTATATATTAAAATGTTTTAAACCATTCTAGTGAGACAGTTATAAAAAAATAGATAATATATAATTACTTGGTTTGTGTTCTCGAGGAAGTGCCATGTATATTTGTTATGGTATATTATCTGTTCATTTTTTTGATGATTATATGTTTATGCAGATGGTTTTGAGGCATGGAGGTAGCTAGTGGATGGTGTTAGATGGTATGTATTTGTTCCTATAAATCTATGGTGGTGTGGTTGAGCAAGGTTTGTTCTGGTTGTTTCGTTTAAATATGTATGTATAGTGGTAGAATTTAAGGTGTGTTTAGATCATCAAAATGCATCTCATTGGATGATATTAATGAAGCAGTCCATACTTCATGTATATATTTTATTCTAAAGGGTGATAATCATTTGGGATATATATAATATAATTTCATGTGCCACCCCAACCCATTATATTACATTTTTTCTTTTTGTAACTTCCATGGAGGAGGTACTTTAGGTTACAGGTGAGTTGGAGTTGTAGTTATGTAGTAGGTCGGAGATTTACATATTAAAAGAGGGATATGTGGTGTGAATGTTGGTCTTTTGGCATTAATTTTTACCAGATTACTACAAATATATAGGAATGGAAAATTTTTGAATTGGTTTATTAAATAGTGACGTGATTTATGATTTATATTTAATCCATCCATATCCACTTTTTTTCATAATAAAAGTTATTCATGACCAAAACCTAGTTTTTATAGATTTTATCCCATGTAAAATATTAGTTTCATATATATAATTTTGAATGTACATAGTAAATAGGGATCTTATACACCACATATACGTTTTCATTGGATATTTCATTCTCATTGAATGTATCATGCTAATTGTTTTTGAATGAACCCTTGGTGATTTTGGGAGACCATCTAATCAATCTTTCACCACATTGATCTATGGGTTCAAGTGGTTGTTTTTTACCAAATTGTGGTAAGTTTTTCTCCTTTTATCAATATTTTCCTTATATTATTCCTCTACATATTCATATCTATGGTTTTTCTTGATTTCTGTGTGTTTTGAGTTTGTTTTTTTATCCGTTGGTGTGATCTATGCATCAATTTGTTTTCTAATTTTGGTAGTTGTTTCTAGTATATTTCATCATTTCCTTATGGTGTGTAGAATTTCAAAAAATAATCATTTTCTCAATGAATCCTTATTATTATATTTTTTAGTGCTATGTGTGTTAATTTCATGGTTTTTACATTATTTTGGTGGATAAAAATAATCATATTAATGAATATTACAATATCTCATAACCTAAATCAATTTGGATGTGGTGCCATCAACTATTTTTCAATTTGTGATGTTGTTATTGATGTGTTTTTTCTAATGATTCCATTTCATAATAGAATGTTATCTAAGAGACATTCATGCACATTTTATGATGTCTTCTGGGACCACTTCATTGTTATTTTTTTATAATACCTTAAATAATATCATAATAATCTTATATATCAATAATAAATTATATTTATATAAAATATAGTATCTACGATAACACTCATTATAAATAGTAATCTAATGAAAACCCTAGAGTAAATTATTTATTCCATAATGTGTTATTCTTGTGTAAAATATGATTTTCCTAAAAACCTATGTATTTTTTTATATCATTTTCTAATAGTAGTGATCATATGGGTTTTTAGTTGCATGTGATGTATTATGTGATGGATGGTTGTTATTGGTGTGGAATAGTTAGTGGTGTGGTGGTTATAGTGTGATGAGGTGGAATTTTTTTATGGTGATGATGTGTGGTGTTGTTGTTCTGTGTAGAAGAATTTTTCAATGAGGTTTTAGTTATGGAGTCACGGTAATGAGTGATATAAATGGATTGGTGTTGTTTAATGAGAGGGATAGTTTGTATTGTTTTTTGGAAGCGATTGATGAGTGTTATACCCTTTGTTGTATTTTTTGATTATGTTAGTTTCCAAATTAGAAATGGGATAAATGATTATTTTGATGGAAATGTATGAAGGATAGAAGTGTTGATAAATGATTATTAACAGAAATAATATCAAATTGTGGTAAATAGAATAAATTCATTGCATAAAATTATATATTATCTAAATTTAAATAAAATTTTCTAGTAAGGGTATTTGTTATAAATTCATTATATCTGTAAATAATTAAACTAGTATCACATATTGGTATTTGTGTCTTGTGTTGTGGTTAAATTATGTGTTTTAAATAGTGCTGGCAGAAATTGTAAAATGTTATGTGTAGTGAATTGGTGGTGTGAAGGTGTAAGTTATGAAGTTTTTGTTAACTCATTTAGTTAGTAATTTGTGATATCAATATATATTTAATTTTATATAAATTTCTAAATTCACCCCACCTGAGTTACATAACTTTATGAATTCTAAGAAATTATGGGATTATATTATTTTCCACAACATCTTGTATGGTGGTGATACATATGGCCATATACCCCCTCTTACCCACTCTTCCTTCAATAATAGTGATTGATTAGGTGTCTTCTAGTGAGTGGGATGTATTGGCCCAGCTTTCTTTAGATGATGTAAGACTTTGTTGCATATGAGCCTTCAGGATATGTGGGATGTATTTTTTGTTTTTTCTTTAGTAGATAAGTGATGTGTTGAAGAATTTATTTGATGTAACAAGATGTGGTACGTATAAATCATATGGGGGAATATTATTTTAAAGGAAGGGGTGTGGGAGTGGGAAATAATTCTAGAATAGGCTATATAGTTCCTTGATTTATTATGTTCTCAATATTACATTACTATTTTTGATTTTCTATTTGTTGAATGAGATATTGTGAGGACGGGATTGGTTAGCTTACCCTTTGAGTGCTTCTTGGATATTTTGTTTATTTATGTCACGTTATCATTCTCCATTCACATGTACAATTGAATAATTAGTTCTGATTTAACTATGTATAATTTTATTCCCACTATATATATATAAACTGTTTTTAGGTTTATATGTAGACATTTGGGATTGCGGTGGACATTTTTCATTCTTGGGTTGGAGTTTTTGTTGATTCAATGTCATAGATCTTTTCCTTTGACATATTTGAGACTTTTATTATAATTTGAATACATTGACCATACATTGTTGGATGGGTTTTTTTTTATTTTTACATTATATTCATGATTTTATTAGTGGTTGTATAACTTCTCTCCCTAAACAATTTACCTTAAAGGGCAATGCCTTCCATTTATGAGATTTATATAACCTTAGTGCTTTTCACAACCTGGGGCCTATTGGTGGTTGGAATTAGGTTTCATTATATATATTCCTTCATTTTTAACATAGGAGGGGTTTCAATGGTGTTAGGGGTCATGAAATTTAATAACATTAATGTTAGGCTATAATGAATAAAAATTACATCACTATATGAATGTGGTAGTCTGAACATACAAATCAACAAAATTTTCATTTTCTGTATAATGGAATAGAGGTATAAAATATTTCATTATCTAAAAACCTAGGTATTTCTAACAATATATCAATTTAATTTAATAGTAATTATCATTATTAAAATTTAGGGATTAATATTGACAACATTAATTTTATATAATTTATTAACCCCAATAGTAATAGTTGTATTCAATATGAATACTATTACAATAATTATATTTTTTTATATAATTTATTATTATAAATTTAATGAATTTAATTTATTTAAATTGAGTTATTTTTTTAAATCAGTATATCAAATATAGATTATTTTTCATTTTTATAATTTTTATGAATATATTAATGTTTTAGTGTATAGTAAACAACAAAAGTTTTTATATTTTCATTAATTTCTCTAAAATTATTTGAAATCTATCTGTTTATTTTATATTTATTTTATTGAAAATCTATACTAATATAATTAAGCACAATCTAATTAATCACATGGTAATAATAATTTTATATTTTCTGGTAATTAAATGTTAGGGGTAAAACTAATTTCTCTAAAAAATATTATTTTTAGATGCTTATATTAATATATATTTTATCCAAATATATATAGGGAATATTTTAAAATATATTTCAGATTTATAATTTGTATTACCAAATTTAGTACTGTTGTTATTTACATTTTTAGTTATAATGAATAGTTTCTATGGGAAAAATAAGTCCCCAAGTTAATGGGTAAAACAATCTCAATTTTGAAAAAACCACATGATAAAGTCACAAAATCATATATTTAAATTTATTATATGATTTTATTTTGATCCATATCACTATATATTTATCATGAAATTATATAGTTCCATATAACCATGACAATGACTGAATATTATTTTAATAAATTGAGTCACTATAAGAGTTCCACTCACTCACATATAAAAATGTACATCATCTCTTTAGTTAGTAATAATCATTGAATAATCTAGCTCAACCAAGCCCAACTATAATACCTTCCTAACTTCATTCACCAATTCCTAGTGGTTTTGGTCTCTCTAAATGAAAATCCAAAAAGGATAAATTTCTAATCCCTATATTGTGCTCCATGTTTTAGGTATAACTCGTAATAGTGTTGATTAATGTTTATTTTTCATTCAAAATCTTTAAATCTATCATAATAATGATTATTATATAGTATATATGAATAGAATATAGTAAAATTTTATTATTTTTATACTAGAACCCATTTTATGTCATATTATTTCAATAGGAAATGAAAAAGTCAATCGTGTGTAAGTGTCGATAACCACAGACATGTCGTGATGTATTTCATTTTCCAACAAAGCCTCACATTGATAGATTCAATGATTTAATTTTTGAAAATATATTACTCTTATGAAAATATTATTATTCAATATATACATTATATTAATCACTATCTTAATCATGTATCCATCATAAAATGATAACGTCACTTGGTTTTTACATGTCAACTAGCACCTCTATAAAATGAGATAATTCATTTTTCTCTATATTACGTTAATAGACATAATTAATTTGATAATTAATAAATAGGACATGTATATCATAATTATGATTCCTTATAAGAATAATATTTTTTATTTTTTTCTTTGATATCAAGTATAAAAATAAATTGTCATTAATACATATGTAAATACAACTGTCTCTGGGAAAGAATATGTTTCATTATTTTATAAAAAAGATACATTGATTATTATATATGTTTGTGGAATTTTTAATCATGATAATTATAAAATAATTAAATTATTATATAAAATGGAAGAGTGAAATCATTGACCTCCATCAGCAAAGTTGTATTATTTTGAGTTTATAAATTTAATAACCCAAAAACATCACTTATCATCTTAAAAAATTATATAACTATATGAGAGATTAACAAAAAAAATAAATAGAATTATGATTTAGTAATCAGTCTTAATGTGGTTCATGAAACTATATAAAATTAAAACAATATTTTTCCTCTATAAATTAATGAGTGTAAATAGAAAGATAAAATATACATATAGGATTTTATCTTTAAATCATTTTCTTAAATGATTCCAAATAATTTTCTTCTATGTCTAGGATAAAAAATATTATTCAATAATTTCCTTCACTATACCACAATGATTTGATTAAATAAATTTTCAAATATTTTTGACATTTTATAGTTGTTATAAAAATAATATTTTAAATATTTTCTATATGAGACACTTTTGACTCTTTTAGAAAAATATACCAAATAATTATTTTTATTAGTTTCCACATGTATATCATTTACCAATGCAACTGTATTTATTGATTTTCTCACACAAACTAAATGTGTCTATTTATTTTTGGAAAAAATAAAAACATTCAACTTTTTAGTAATTTTTATTTATTATTTTATTTCAAATTAAAGGTCTTTTTATTCACATATTTTTGACATTACTGAATTTTGATATTATTAAAGGATTTTATGAAATATATTATGGTTTTTATGATAGAAATTAAATTTTATATATTTTTTTATATTAATTTTTTTGATATTTTTTATCACCATGGGTGAGTATAATATATCTCTGATTATAGGTGTTCCTGACATAGATTTCCAATGTATTGAATGAAGAGGCAGGGTTGGTAGAAAATAAGCTACTCCTACGTGATATGTTCAAATTGAGAATAAATGTAGTTCATTTATTATGGTTCCTTTAGTGGTTATTATATGGATATTTTCCCATGAAAACTAAATGTTTCTGACATTATACCTATGTGGTTTATAGATAATTATTCAATTTCCTATGATATGAAAATTAACTCAGGGTTTAAGGTAATTGTTATAATATTCTAAATAAGAATGTTTTTTATGAGTTCTATTGTTTTCCTCAATAACATTGAGGATTTGGATTTTTCAATTGTTCATTATTATATTTATATTTATGAAAAATATGATCCTAGACATTGATATCATGAGTATATAATTTTTTGAGTATTAATGATTATTATATAAAAATGAAATTTTCTTTATGGGTTATAATTAATTTTCAAAATATCTAATGAGTTTCATTTCATTTTATTCCACATTATGATATTTTGGATTTCATTAAATTATATTTAAATGTCTCCAAATTTTTTACTTTAAACATAGAAAGTATTTCAATATCAAGGGTGAAACTTTCTTAATGATGAAAATGATCCATGAAAGAAACAAAAATGTAAAAATTGGTAGATGATTTTGAGGAGAAATGTACTCTATGTGTATATAACTAGTATGATATGTAATGGATTTCCTAATTTTCTAAAATAATAAAACTAAATGATCTTGAAAATATAAAAAAAAGACATTGTATTCCTAAATCATGAATGTTTTAGAGAATTTTGATTCATGGTGTTAAAGTTAGAATTATGGAAATATGAACACTAACAGATAAGATGATGTAAAAATATTGTTTTATGAGCTTTAATTTATAGTAATGTTATCCTGGTAGAGTTTATGAGTATTTTCATATTTCCAAATAGAATCCATAATGATTCATATTGGTTTTAGATAGGTGAAATAAGTTTCATGAATTAGGATAGAAAAAATATATATGTATTCATATAAATTATCAATGAGTAATACATCTAGATGGAACTGAGAAATTAATTGTTGTATTATATAAATTTATATAGTAACTTTATGGAGTTACCCATCATTGGTAGAATTAAAATTATCCATTTTGGAATGTTTCTATAGTTGAAAATTTTGTGGAATAATAACCTCTGTATTTTAGTTTATCCTCTGATGTAGTGGTAGATAAAGGATTGGTCAATACATTATAAAATATGTTTTATATTTATTTTATATTTATATGATTAATAACTATCTATCAGAATTTATCATTTATAATTTAAATAATATTAATGGGGATTATAGATTATGAATTAAAAGGATATGAATGTTATTTATTCTTGGAATGGGATTACAGTTATGTATCACTTCACATATAGATATTTTTAGAATGTTATCAACATGCAATTGAAATGATATTTGATGGAATTGAAGAATATTTTTGGCAAATATTTTATTGTAATGAACAGGCGTAGGTTACCCTCTATCATATATACCCAAACTGATCATCCACAAACCCTATTTGAAATCCCCATCCCCAAAGGATGGTGACTAAAACCAGATCATCAAACAAAAACTAGAGGAAACAATTTCACCATACTTTAAACTGGATACATGGAATATATACATAATGGAATAAAAAACTATGAGAAAAATAATTATGACATAACAAAATATGAAAAAGATTAATAAAGCCCAAAATTAATTTTTTGAACGTGAAAAAGGGAAACCAGAAAAATAAACTTCTAATCTAGGTTATTTTTTTAATGATTTCTTGCCTTATCTCCACTAGACACCCATAATCAGCTAACATAAAACTCAATACTACACCACTATACCTTTCAATTTCCTATATGAGAAGAAAAAAAATTCTAAAAACCATTGAAGGGGTGTGGAGGGAGTGAGAGTAATAATATTAGTAGCATCCCATCAAATAATTTCACATAATGTCTCTGTATAACAATACCAACATTCTAAATTAATAGTAAAATATAGAATTAAAGGTAGTTAAATAGTTTTTTATATAAAATCACAAAAAAATAAACCTTTTACTACAGTTCTAATCTTAGTAGGGTGAATGTGGTTCAAATAATAAAACCCTTATCAATGATGTTATTGAATTGCAATATATTACAAAACAAATCACATGTAAATCATGCATAGGGTTACTACAGATCATTCAAGCTAGAGTACTCATAACCCAGTTATAGTCATGTTGGATTTTTAGGACCCAAAAATATGTATTAAATCTTTGATGTAGATAAACACCCTAGAATATGATACCCCCAATAGTGTTTAATAAGTATATAGGAAACATGGACTATTGATTAGAGGAACACCTTGTGATTTAACCCATAGATAGAACCAAAAGATGATTCCTATTAGTACATATTCCAACTATGTATCTTAGGCTTCTCATGTGAACTATTTCAAAAATATTTTCATCAAACCATAACATTAAAACCATTTATAATTTTGATTAATTATTCTATGGAATGAAATTCCTTTACAAAATGAAGGGGAAGCCATCATTTATTAAAATACCCATTAACATACACACAAATCAAAAAAATCATGGCGATCAATTTATAATAAAATTTATAAATCTATATAATTAAATGTGTGTCCAACATAGACTAGAGTTGGAATGAACAACCACAAACTATGGTTTCACACTACCGAAAATAGGATCCACACACTAGGAGGAATATAAAACAATGAATAGAGGAACTATCATTGATTAACACATCACAAAATTAACCCAATTAAAAATATACTCAATGGATAGGATAGATCAAAACATAACTCAAGGAACCCACACGACTCACCACAACCAAAAAATGGTTGAAATTTTGGAGAACATTACATAACATATCAAAAACATATGAATGATAAGCATCACCACATGATTTTTTATTCTTAAGTACATCCCAATGTCAGTTACAAAACACAAAAAACAATAAAAAAGAATGGTAACTTTCCCCATGTTATGAAAAACAATTAATATGGATATAAATTTTTTATTGATGTTATCTAGAATAGGAGGAGACACCAAAAATAACCTAGAAGATCATAGTTTTTTTCTGAAGGAAAAAAAAAATTAAATATGATCCAATATTTATTCACATAAAACCTATAGGTAATGATGGGTTTACATATTATATTAGTTATTATGGCATAAATACAACCATGATTCGTGTAAATAAAAAATTATGTCACTTAAGGTTTAAAATCACTATAAATCATATTTATGGTGAACAAATTTTGAATTGAATTGTTTTTATTATAGAAAGTTATTTATGGATTATTCCATATGAAATTTTTATGTTCCAAATCATGAATTTATAGTGTAAATAAACTCTATTACATTAACCAACAACATCTCCCATGTTAAAAACCCTAAAATACTCTTATGACCCCTGATCCCAAACTAAATGTACTTAAATAGTAAATGATAGTGTACAATTTATCAAGGATGTTTCAATATCCCCACGATATGAATTTCTTTCCCCCGAGATTTCATGATGAAGAACGGTTCCCTATTAATAGTTGAGGT
Organism: Viscum album; assembly: GCA_963277665.1. NCBI lineage: Eukaryota > Viridiplantae > Streptophyta > Magnoliopsida > Santalales > Viscaceae > Viscum > Viscum album. The sequence goes on along the minus strand of OY728131.1, from coordinate 1,216,867,115 downwards.
TACTACCAACTCATTAATAATTCATGCTACAATGTATTGTGACAATCAAATTTGTGTCAACATAACACTATGACAAACATATTAGATTTCCCATGCAATTCTCTCAACTAGGTAACAATGATCAACCTAGGTTTCTCCATAATGGAAAAATCTAGCTCCCACTAAATCTATTCCAAACATATAATATATGGTGGGTCACGATTGTAATTTAGGAGTGACGATATTAGGAGAATATCATGGATATCTATCAATATATAAGTAAATTCAAACCTATATGCAGCATGACCATGCACCTCAATGACTTAAAATAGACTAACATATCACTAAAATTGTGTTCCATGATTTATAAGAAAATAGGGGCACAACATTGGAGAAACATTAAAGAAAACCAAGTCAACAATGAAACATCCCAAAGGATGGTGTTAAAGATTTTTAAATTATTTCAAATAACTCTTCACAATAACCAAGAACATCATTATTTTAGGTATCATCACCGATGTCTCTTCAGTGATACTTGATCTTAGGAATGAGGCCTCAAACACCTCTTCCCAATAAATAGGTAACCTACACAAGTGATAAAAAAAGGCCTCAAAGGGTTCCATTATGATAGAAGACAGATAATTATTGTTATAAACTAACTCAATAAGCCACAAATAGTTGTCCCTAAATCCAAAAAATCAATGGTGTTTGTGTTGAAAATATCCTCTCTAATTTATATATCATCCTCCATCATTCCATATATCCGAGTATGATAATTTTTACTCAATAAAAGTTGAGTCCCAATTTCTACCTAAATACTCTTCTATAATAATGAGCTAAACCATACATACTAGTTCTCTAAAATTGTAGTGGGAACCCCATGTAACATTAAGATCTCCAAAAAAATTCATACTATGATCTTAATAATTATTGGTGTATTTTATATGAATGAATTGAGTATATCTCATCAACTGATCTACCAACACCTTGATAGAATTATCCCCTTGGGGAGTCCATGGAAATCCAAAAACAATGTCCAGGGAAATATTATAACATTTATAATCTAGAACCATAAGTGGATAAACAAATAAAGAGGGATTCAAGTGATCTATAATTATTTACTAGAACCTGTTAGAGTGGGACCCAAAACTATAAATGCAACGATTAAATCTTAGACACGTTAAATTGCATATCATATCATAAAAAATATTTATCATTTCCATATGAATGTTCCATGAAAGATATTTTCATGGAATACTAAATTTCTCATGAAATATCATAATAAAAAACTTATTCCCAAAGTGGATAATACCATTAGAATGGAGAGAACACAAAAATGATCTCTAGTCACTTATTTTTTCATTGATTGCAATGAACTCTTTATCCTACTAATGACCTAGTAGAATAGCCTCTTCGAGTGATTATGATTAAAAACGCGTTCCATAAAAATATATATATCAAAATCTAAAAAATATATATGCAAATAAATGATTTATCCCACCATGTTTCAGGATTCCTTTGATTCCGATAAAACATTTATTGGAATATTCGTAATAGGAGCATCAAAAATTATATTCATATTTTCTAGTGTGTAGGATATTTTGATGTTGGATGTCTAATGGTATACCTCATACCATCATTGTTTGAGACGCTTGAACTTCCATTAAATGATATATCCCAAACTTTATTAAACATATAAATTTTTGAACCTCTCCATAAAAATATAGTGAACCCAATGTTTTAGTGTATGCATAACTGTGTTGAGATCCAAATGATTAGTGGAGTAATTTATATGAAACATATAATTCTAATGAGAACCATATTCCAAAACATGAACAACCTACATAAGAAAACATCCCATATAAGCACCAAATGAATCAAAGTACACCTTATATCCCATAATAGACTCATGTATCATTAAAACATGTGTCTAAGTAAGAATTCATTTCAAATCATCTAAATAAACCTTCCATTTAAAATATAATGGGAATTGAACCTATTTATTGGTAAAATTAGTTATAGTTCATGTTAATCATGATAAATATGCGATAAACCACCAATTGTATATAGAATGACCTAATAATATTAGAACCTCAAAAAAATTATAGCTCATCACATTACCCAAAAACCTTCACCTTCTTAGGATCAAATAATAATTCATTTTAATAAATCACATTCCCAAAAAACATATCTTCTAAAATTTATAAATTTAATATTAAAATATTTCTACAATGATTGTGGATATTAAGAATTTACAATTGAAAAAACTTATCATCCACATTCTCATGATCATATCTAAAATAAACTGACACATCATATTCAAAATTGAAGATAGATGTCTTGATAATGATGGAATAAATGGTTCATTAATGAAATGAAATCTATAAGAGCACTAGTTAGACTAGAAGGAACCAAAAAATATTCCTAAAGGATATAGATAATTTTGAAATTATTATTCATGATATTAGACTTCAAAACCAAAAGATGATGATAACCTAAACCCTGATCAATTTTTGGAATACACATAACCCCCTTTAACTAAATAAATAAGTCACCCATTTGGGGAAAAGGATACATATTCTTTATCCCCACCTTGTTCAAAATAATATAGTCCACAATCAATATAAGTGAACAATCATCCTTAATTGAAATGATAATGGATGAATCCCTCAGAGAAATACTGGGAAAAATAAATTTATTATTGTGATGATTTTTCAACTAAACCTTGATCACTTTGAGCTCAACTGGTTCCATATGATAAGTGGTACCAAGATATCATGTATAACTGATGAATGATCAATCGTAAACACTACTCAACACTCTATAGGAATTAAAAATAATTCAATAGTGAATAGATCAGAAAATTCATAGATAACCATATGAACATGACCAAGATAGTAAATTCCATCATTCACATTCATAATAGTCGAAATGAAATGCTTGAGGTGTGGGATGGGAAGACATGGAAAACATAACTTGTGATCCCACTCTCCCGGATGAATTTGAGATATCACATTGGTAATAAGAAAATAATTCTTATGATAACAATAAATCTCAACAACATGTGAAACTAACCAATCCATATTGATGATGATTTCAAACAAATCAATAACACTAACCATATAATCGTAGATGAAATCTGCTTCATCTATTGATAGTGAACAATATAGACATGAAAACCTATACTCTTTCCTCTTTATAAGAATAATTTATATACTAATATAAATTTACATGAACTCCATTGGATGTTTTGACACATATAATAAATTTATATATATAAATGATAACGAGGTTACAAAATCAAAAAATATATTTTTCATATGTGATGAAATTAATATTGTACCTCTCAATGTAGTTGGGCCTACATCAACCTCCATAAAATAATAATCCACAGAGGGTAGGTAGATCACTCATTAAGACATCAGTTGTAGACCAAGGTTCAGTGAATCATATTACTACCCCACATTAGCCATTGGAGGCAAATATCCCTGACCATAATATAGTGTAGACATATCATGGAAGAACCTATATAGATGACCATGGTAGCCACATAGATTTAATATCTTCAGGGGTGCAGGACATGTACACTTTGTGTGACCAATTATTCCACACTTATATAAGATCATATTCACACTAATTTCTATAGATTATGTTAAATAGGGTGTCCACTATTGATAATCAAATTCACCCCTCCTACGATTATGATACCACAATATCTACTTCCCATTTGAACCACTAAAACTCCCACTCGATGTATGATAAGGGGAATTATAACCAATAATTCTTAACATATCCATCATGAACATTATATCTATGTCCCAGATTTCTAAATAATTATAAATAGTTAGAATATACACATGCAATTGAATATCTAGTCGCAAACCCTACATGTATTTCTAAACATTCAAATGATCAATCATCATGTCTTCTGAAGAAAAACAGAAAATAGAAGTAAAAATATTGATCCTAAAACAAATAACTTTCCTTGATAAATTCAGTGTTACTATAGAGGATCCCCCCATCATCAATAAATCTTGTAAGAACTACTGAATGAAGTGGTTCATGATGCACAAAACATTCAAACACACATACAGATATTATTATACAATCGAATCCCACCACCGCTTACTAGGACCCTTAAGTCTAAATTTTATTCACATAATATTAATAACATCAGGTATATCTAGTAAATAGAACACCTAATAGATATTTTTCTTTTCATCCACCATATTTTTAGGGTTATTCATACTGTTAAGGTATGGAGGCATCTCATAGAAGAACGCTTATGATTGATCTATTCATATATTAGCTCATTTATCTTCTTTAAAAGATTGTCCCTCAACACATGGAAAATTATTTTCCACCAAATTAAATACGTTCACAATAGTCACTATAAAATAATGATATAAAATATAATTTTGGTGTGGATAATATCTCACTGCACTATCTAATTTATCCCACGAAAAACATGTCGAAGGCTCATTACTACATTCCCGACACAAGGAAAATAATATGACAACAACAAAAATACTAATTTAAACTATAAAACCCATAAGTAAAAAAATAAGATTAATATCAAAAACATAACATAGGAGTCACAAATCCCAACATTACATGTTATCATGAGGCTCGTCATGGTAAGATCCAGTCATTAACTCATCACACCCACTATCTTATTTTATGAAAATATTATCTTCACTATACCTAATGTCGCAAAAAAATGACACCTAAAGAAGAACTAACATTGATACAAATTTTTTTGGAACCTACCTAATTTAACCTCTAAAATTAAGTCATATCTCAATTAGTGACATTTCAGAAGGTGTTCTTAATCCCCATAGGATGGAAAATAGAACTGCGAAATCAAAAAAACTAGAGAGAATGATTTCACCTAACTAGAAAAAATATTCGAAGAATGTCTACCCAATAGAAATAAATTATGAAATAAATATAAAAGATATGTATCTTTAATAAAAGATAAATAGAAGGGTTGATACAAATTATAATGCAGATAAAACCCAAAACTATAAGTCCAATTGTAAAAAAGGAATCCCAAGGAAGGAAAATAATACTCCATTTGATATGTGGGAAATGTCCCGCAATCACATCAATAGATACACATATCCAACTGACATGAAACACAAAAACTCACTATAAAAACATTCTATTTATACATAAAATAAAAAAACAATGTCTATACACAACCATAAGTGTAGGATGTGATCTAAATAGGTGTAGTACAATCCCACCTAGGTGTTCTATATCAATTATTTCTATAATTATCCCAATCTGACCAATTTATGTGAAAATATGGAATGATAATTAATTAAATTTTTATATATATATATCATGGTAAAAAAATCCCCCACTCTACATATTTATAAAAACATCTAGCTGAACTTTTTTCAAAGAATATCAAATTTCCCAATGCTGGAAATCAAATCAAAAATATTATAAACCAAAGAATAGGTAAGTCACTCTAAGAATCATTATAGTTCATCCTAGTAAGATTACTCATAACCTAATCATATATATGTTCTTTCATCATTCCCTGACAAATATTCCTCTAATTAATGGATCATAGGAGCAATCTGGAAAGAAAACCACCCAATTATGTCTCACTAGATCATAGGACACATTGAAAAATGAGAAGTGGAACACCCCATGAGTGAACCTTTGATAGTATAAACAAGATGAGGCATATCACTACACTTTCCACCTAAGTACCCATGGATTCCCAAGTTCTATATTTCTAAAATAATTTCATCAATAAATAATTTTAATCCTAGTTAATTTATCATTTTCACAACTCTTTTCATATAATATTTGTTTACCAAACCATGGGGGAACCCATATTCTCCCAAAAACCTACTTACAAACACAAAAATTACTAAATCATTCCAACTTATTTATAAATAGATTCATAAAACAAGTCAAATCATGGTTAACCCAACATAGGATAAAGATGAAACCATGTACAAAAATATCAAGCCAGAAACTAACTAAAATGGGATGTACATACAAAGAGGAATGTAAAACAATTAATGGAGGACTGAGAATTGATTCCCATGTCTAATAATGGTTTATTTAAATAAAATTTTTGGTAGAGAGGATTCATCAAAATAGGCCTCAAGGAACATTCATTCCCCCTCACAACAATCATAATATTCATCCAATCAGAAATGAGCATAATAAAAATATACATGAAATGAAGCATAAATAAAAACTCATGATCATGGATATATAAAAACATCCTAATTAAGATGCATTAATGTGATATATGATGAAGAAATGGTCTCATACACAAAGAGAATAATCACAACCCATATTGTAATCAAGTGTTGAATGAGGAAATCTAAAATGGAGCGACACCCCCAACATCACATGGATGCGCCACGGGTATGAGGAAAGAAGAAAACAACATATTTAATAAGGATTCATTTTTATAAGACATGAAATCTATAGGAATAATTTCATTTACATTTTCACTCATATTTTTCAATGTTAATATCCCCACACCATTGTATTTCTATTGAAAATGCCACCCCATTTAGTGAAAAATACTACATCTGACAGATTTATGGTGGAAAACATTTTTATAGTGAAAAAAGTTTTTACAAACTTAGCTATTTGTAATAATTGTAAACTATTTTAGTTTTAAAATGTATGTCATGTATTTTCAGAAACAATCCAATCTACTTCCATCACTGTCAACAACTACCCTGCAGAAACACACAGAAAAACACTTATAACCTCTATCCTTGAACTATGAGAACATTAACGTTAAAATATAGTGCACCTATTATTCAGGATGTTATAGTTACTGAATATTAAGATAATTAATATACATTCCCTTTCAATTCACCAAATTATATTCTATAAAATTATAAAAAAATTGATTTATTTTACTCGATATTGAAAAAAAAATTAAAAAGGGATTTGGTTACACATGAGTTTATAAGTTACAAAGACATTTTTTATGTATTGAGAATAATTATTTAGAGTCTAGTGACTTCTATATCTATAAGTAAAATAACCTATCATGTTGTAAATATATTGGGTATAATCCATCAATAAAATTAGAACATATAAAAAATAAATATTTGAATGTGTGATTAGTATAGTAGAATGATAATTTTTGTATGCCTTATGCTAAATAGGTTGTTTTTTTGAAGGAGTATTATTATATATTTTTCTCATATATATATATATATGAGAATTAGTAATGGTTCGAACAATTATGAAAATTAATCAATAAATTTATTTTATTATTATGAAATTGGTCAATATACAATTTTGTTTTGAACAGAAATATCATTTAGAGATATCATTTGGATCATAAGAATTATATTTTGGATAATTGATTTTCTAATAATACATAAAATGTTTGATCATCAAAAGAATTAGTATTATGCAAATTACCTGTTTTTTAGATTATGAAATATATTTTTTTCAGATGTTGGGTATATACATTCATTTATTTCATTAGAAATGTTTAGTTATAATAAAATACGACCTAATTAAATAAAGATATAAGTATAGGTACAAATATATTAAGAAATTATTAATGAGATAATGACTTATATGAAACATACAATCCTCATTTGTGGAATGGTTTTAACAATAAATATAGTTATATTACACATATAATACTTTTTTATTCATACTATGGATTGGATTAAATTGTATATTTCAATGAATTATTTCTTATTTAACTATGTCATATTCAATCCAAATATTAATACTAATGAGTTCAAACATTTCAAAATATATCTAGAATCTATGAAATTTATTATTAATAGAGGATAAACAAATCATTAAAATTTCACTAAAAGGTGGGTTATTTTTCTAATTGATGATATTCATCAAGTAAATGATTTTGTTTTGTTTTTCAAGATGAATATAATATATATATTCTTTATTTTTATGATGGAATTAATAATTAATAATTTCTTGATAAATAAAATTTCAAAAATTACTTATCAAATGGATTAGTGGAGGAAATGGAATTATATATATTTTTATCTAATTACAGATAATGGTTTCATCTAACCAAGAACATCGCTATTGTTTTCTCAATTTTTTTATTAAAACAAAATATATTTCATCAAGTATATGAACTAATTTTGGAGAAATCAATGAAAATATTTTCAATAAAAATTATATTATGCCTCATTATGATGAAATGTTTTCACAACTCTATAAGGCTCAATATTATTAAAATATTATATTCAAATATTGATACCAGTGTTCTTGAAATTATGGATAAATTCCAAGAGTTTAATGAATTTTCTACTAAAAAAATAAAGGGAAACCTAGGAATAGAAAAAGTGAATCCATGAATAAGACCCACTTTTAAAAATATTAAATATAAATATAATCATTTTAAGAATGAAATAAAATAATTAGATTTTAATTCCCAATGAAAAAATAATATATGTTTTATAAAAAAATAATATAAATATTCGATTCATAAAATAAACAATTATGAATGTTTATTGATTAAAAAAATATAAAAATAATAAATTATTTCATTAAATAAGTATTTTTGTAGAATATAAATAATTGATATTTTTTAAGGAAGTTATGAAATTGTTAATTATAATCATCTACATTGACCACAAAAATCACATGGGGATTTAATGCATTATTCCATTTTATCTAACAAAAATATTGTTATTATAACTAATGTTCTTTTTAAGTATAGTAAGAAAAATATTGAAATAAATGATTTTTTATAGGGTATTGATAAAACCCTCATTGATAATAGTCTTTTTGATTTTAATGGATATGATAGGAAAAATAAATTCTCTAACATTAAAAGTACTCAGCACTAATAATTGATGAATGTTGAATAATTGAGTATTTCTAGGAGAAATCATATTTTAGAAAATCCCTGATTTTTAAAAAAATGATAACCTAACATGATAGAATCAAAAAATATTTAATGTGATGGATATTACAATACATACAAACTCTATATTGGAAAAGACAATATTTTGAAATTGCGATAGCATGAGAGAGATTAGGCTATCATTGAATGTTGGTGTTTGTATAATGGATGGGAATAATAGTTTTCATGGAAAATAAAAGGTCTATTTATGTCCTAAAATCCATTAGAATCCCTCTATATTTCAATAAGAATAATAAACCCATTTAATAATAAAATTAATTAATTCATACAATCTTTAACTTCAATATTGGTGGATAAAATAATGATCCCATCATATACATGGCAACCTCCCTAAGGTGTTTATTGGTTGTAGTGGTGTTGTTTAAATACACAATGAATTAATAGGATAACTGGTGAGTTCCCACTAAATGGTGGGTGTGTAGCAAAATGTATTATTATGAAATATTTAGAAAAAATTATTTTCTTCAAATGCATGTGTAACACATAACACTAATCTCAATAAAACCATGATATACTTTTAAAAAATTATTATTTATTATTATAGTTATTTCCAATACATTGAATTTGAGGGTATGAATTTTAATATCTGAATAATGAAATTTATATGGTCTAATCTTGCATAAAATAATTAAATTTATTATCAAATGATTATAAATAACAATAAAAACTATTTGAAAAGAAAAGAAATATTTTTCTAGAAAAAAAAATTTATGCCCCAAAATTTATTTTTCATAATATTGTAAATTATTATATATTTGTAATATCATTTATTTAAATATATATATTATATATTTATTAAAAAAATTATCATTGATATAATATTTTTCTAGGAATGATATAATAATTAAACAAATATTTATAATTAAAAGTCATAATTTTCAAAAAAGTATGTCCATCCAATTTTTCAAAGTTATTTCAAAATTATTATTTTTAATATAGAAATTTTTTTTGAAAATCATAAATTAATTTTTAAAATCTACAGTTCAAAATAATTTTATAGTTAATTTTTCATAATTTCTATAAATTATTCATTTTTTGATGAATAATGAAACGTACTAATTTTTATTTTAAATTTCCATTTTCTTCGATGAATTTAAAACATAATATTTAAAAAAAATTAAAAGAAATATTTTCTCAATAATATTTTTATTAATCTAATTTATTTCATTTTAATAAATTTTATTTCCAATTTTGATATAAAAACATTTTACACTTATAATTAAATTTTTCTTTGAAACCCAATATTTTATCCCATCTACTGGTGTATTTTTAAATAAAATTATAAAAATTATATTAATTTAATTTTTTAAAATTTATTCCATATTTTTAATTAGAATAATTAATATATGGTTATATGGGAATTATATATTTAGTATTAATTAATAATTAAAATAGAAAACATTAATTACCATTTTTAAAGTCAAAAATAGTTTAGCAAGGGGTTAAACCAAATGATATGGGTAATTTTAACCCATAAATAGAAAATATCATATCTAATGTAAATATTTAAAACTTGTTATAAAAAAATTATAATCCATGGTCTTATGTAATCATGTTCATTGCGAATGACTATATCATTTTAGATTATTTTTAAAAATTACCAGGTACTTTCTATGTTGATTCTATTTCCAAATTATAAAAGGATTTCTCCTTTACTCCCCTATCCATAATCCGTGATCATTTTGGTTAATCCATTACCTATAAAAATACATAATATATATCCCTCGCAACATCATATATAGATTTTTTGGTTTAAAACCCCTATTAATACTTATTAAGGTATAATCATAATGTGGTTCTCCGAGGAATATGTATATTTCTAAGCCATGTATTTTCAATGTATTTCTACTTCTATGTCCTATAATTTTTATTCAAAAATAATTAAATAATATAATTTTTATATATAAAATATTGATATTTTATTATGTTATTTGGATAACGTACATCTATATCTTCTTCAATTCAATGGTTAATGAGACTGTAGATCATCGATATAGAGGACTACCACCTCCCTAACTGATGAAATTCATGTTTCAACACCACCTATCATGACAAGATAAAATGGTATATTTAACGTATTTACAATATTATTATGATATAATTATAATTATAGAATAACTATATAACATCTACCATCTTACCGTTATTTTTGGGGAAAACGATAACATTGTTCATGCAATCTTGTGAATTACCTTCTACGGAAAGAGATATGAAACATTATTCAATTTATGATGAAATTTATGGTAATAAGGATATATTTAATATATATAAATGATATAAATGGAAAAAAATTATTATTTAAATGTGAATTAATATTACCCTTTCTTATGTTCCATCAATTAATAAATTAGAAACAACAGCCAGGCGTACATATTGCCAAAAATCTTCTTCCACTGTGTAATGCATTTTTTCATTCTATAACATTTATGGATTATTGAAAACATGAATATGATGAATAAATGTGATATTTATATCATGGTTAAAATTATAAAGAAAATAATACCTTCACCAATTTAGATGTACTGAAACTACAGAACTAAAACATATAGGAAAGGCAAAGTTGTTCTCTCCTGAAATAGTGATTTTATTAAATCATTGATTATAAAATTGTGATAAAAGGATATAAAAAAGTAATATATGGTATGATAAATTATATTGTTGTTTATATATATATATTTAATTGACATATATTTATTTTATAGGTAGTTCAATTTTTCATGAATAATGTCAAGACTTGAGAAACATGATTATCATCTCACTTTTATTTTTGTGAGACACAAATAATATTCCCCATTTATTTCTTATATGTGTATTATATACTCCCTATGATTTTCTTTTATGATTTTTATTATAAATTTTATGAGTATTAACATATCCACCTATAGTTTTTTTCTTCATGGTGCATACGATTCAAATGTTACCAATAGAGTAATGATTATACGTAATAATATATTCGTTGGATTTACAAGGGGTAAAATGTGTTTATATCATTAGGGTACCATTTTCACATATCTTAGAATCTCAAAATGGTTCCAAAATTTTTATTAGGGTACATATCTTCTTTCCAAAGTCTGGTTTTTATATGGGTTTTTAGGCCCATCGACTATTGGGGACTCACCTTGGTCGAGATGATCAGATGTCAGGATCATTAAAACGTTTTTTGGGGAACTATTTCCTACTCTAGTAATCTCTTATATATTTATGGTATGGTATTTTATCCCTTGGTAATCCCAATAATGGAACAATCACCATGAAAAAAATATTTGTTGGTTAATTCACTCGTTAAATAAATAAATGAAGTCTCATTGAAGAACTAAGTGGTTTGCAGTCTCACTAGTGATTCCATTAATTTTGTATCTGAGGATCCTCATAAATCTCCTTAAAGGTGAATAACCTATTTTTGTGCTGAACACACATGACCTTGTTCTTTGGAATGTGCTGTCACATGAGGAGGTGATTAATATGGTGAGGGGGGATTGCTCAATTATGGGGTTCCCTACATATCCTTTTTATTGTATGAATAAAAACCCATGTAGTTTCTTAGTTCTATGAAGTTTAGTATCATGTCGGTTAGAAATGTGAGCGGGTACTAAGACACAAAATATTTGGGCTGGGGTCTCATTGAGATATCTTACATATCATGGTTATGGTCGGAATTAGAATGATCATAGTTCAATAATACACTTGGTACTGACCCATGGTATATTACCTTATATGAGGGGTTTTCATACCATTACACTCATTATGACCTACATACTGGGATCTCCCTAGTTATTGGAAATTCATGTTTCCAAATTAGGTGTTCTTTCCAGCTCCCTATGATCAAGTGACTTATGTTCGGTGTGAGAAATGAGTTAGGGGGGTGAAGATGATCAGCTTCATGGCATATAGATATGGGAAATGTGTATTTGGATTTCCCTTGGGGTGTTCAGTATAGATATTAGGCCATAAGAAGGTGTCTTATGTATCCCAAGTGGGATAGGAATCTGAGTTCTCATAGTTATTTTATCCCTTAATCTAATGATAGGATACGATGGATGCTCTCACTATGTGACATTATGTCCTTCCTTGAGGTTTCCAAAATTATATGTTATTATTGCAAGATGTATTTATTATTGATTTGGGACATTCAATATGATGTCGGTAATTGGATCTTTCACACATAGGTTTACCTTATAACCTTGGGGTTTATATTGTAGATGACACGACTAGTGAAACTCCCTAATCCAACTTGAGCTATGATTCTTGTGTGAAACGAGGGTTAGAAATTGATTAATTTCATTACACTAGATAAGGACATGGATATTGGGATCACCCAAGATGATTAATATCAAGAATTAACCTTGTAGAGGTAGCCAATGTGCCCTTTGTGTTATCTCTCAATGATCATATGAATCACCTTATGTATGGATCATGATTGATCCAACTATTATACAGTACATTACCTGATAGAATACATGTCATATGCATGATTAGTTTCTTTGATAGGTCCACTTCAATTCATGGTTATTTTGTGCTTGAGAGTTTCCTTCTCATCATATACCTTACCCATTTCTTCATCCTCAGGTGGAGAATTTTTATACCAATCCAACCTAGTTTTTCAGTGCTTTGTGAAATGTATCTAGTGTAGATCCATACTAGAATCAGTGATGTGGGATGAAACTATGTAGTTTTGTGATTATCTATTGTGGATCGTTATGAGGGTGTCGCTTGACCATGAGTCGCATCCATAAATACCTACATTATTTTCTTATATCCAATTAAAAGATATTGGTTTTATTACAAAGACGTGTCAAAGGAATTTCATGTTGGAATGTTTTACATGTCCAACAGCATTCACAGTATCCATGTTCCTATTGGATTTCACGAGCGAGATACTTGGTGACTTGTCTGGGGTTTTTTTCAAGACAATGATGGTTTTTCTGGGGTTCTCATGGGACCACATTGTAGACATTCCAAGTGTTTCACAAGAACTTTATGACCACAAGTACCTTCCACCTCCTCCCTCTTTAATTTCCATTGTTTTTAGTGATGAAGGTTGGGAGTTATGTGAGATTTCATGAGTAATGTGATAGAAGATTTCTCTATTTTTTGGTGATGTATTTCATGAATGATATTGTTCATATGGGGGTGTATAAGAATATGATGAAAAAATCCATCTATTTTCTATTATATTGGGGAAGGGTGTAGTGTGTATTGTCCTGGATAACCAAGGATTCTATATAGTGTGTCTAAAAAGACAAAAAGATTCTGTGTGATAAGGTGGAAATGTCTCTAAGGTCTGGTAGTGTCATTTGGTTCACTAGGGGCATGTATTATGTCTTTCAGTGACTGTGAGAACCTCTCTCCTCCTCCCCTTTATCTCTTTTGTTTTATTATACCACATATTGGGAGACTTGCGTTGAGACCAAGATTATGATCAAGGTGATGAAGGTTTCAGGTGTTTTTTTCAAGGTATGTTTTGATGAAAAGAAATCACTTCACTTTGTTTTGTGTGAACAATTGTTTTGGTTTTTTTTTAAAGAATCAGACCCATGTGAATTGTGATGTTTATTTTATAATTTCTATTTCATATAAATCATGAGTTGCATTGATAACATGTGTGGCATGATTGATAGAAGAAATGGGGAATGAAATAGATGCTGACAGTCAGAAAAAAAACATATTCAAATTGTTTTTCAAAACAATCAAAAAATAAGTGGTACTAATTGATTTTGAAAACAATCATAAAACTATCATATCCTGAATGAATAGGTGGTGTTGATTTTGTTTAAAAAATCAATGTGTTATAGATGGAAAGGTGGTAACAATGAATGTTTTACTGATGGAAAGGTGATGACGATGAATTTGGTACTGATGGAATGGTGATGATGATGAAAGTGGTACCGGTGAAAAGGTGGTGCTGATGAAGGTGGTACCAATGGAAATGTAATGCCGATAAAAAGTTGTGTCATTGAAAGGTGGTTTTGATACAAAGGTGACGCCAATGGAATAAGAGGTTCCAATGGAGGAGGTGATGATGATGGAAGATGAGACATTGATTGTTTTTAAAAAATCACATTCAGGTAGAAGAAAAGGAATGAGATGGTGTTGATTGAGAATGAATCATATTCATATTTTAATTGATTGGATCTATGTAAAAGACAAGTAGTGATACCGTTCAAAAAGGAATCATATCCAGAATGATCGTATCCATAATGATTGTATCTAGAAATATTGTATCTAGCATAATAATAACCAAAATGATTATATCTAGAATAATTGTAACCAAAATTATTGTACCCAACAATCGTAACCAAAATTATCATATCTAGAATTATCATAACCAGAATGATCATATCAAGGATGATCGTAACCAGAATGATCATAACAAGAATGATTGTATCTAGGGTGATCATAATCAAAATGATCATAACCAAAATGATCGTAAACAGATATCATCGTATTTAGGAAAATTGTATCCAGAACATTTGTATTCAGAAAATATCATGCTTGGGTTGTGAAGAAAAAAAGGAGTCTGAATGAATGTAAAGTTATAATACTTTCCAATTGATGTCATATAATGCTAAATGTGATCCTCAATGAATTCAAATTTATGAAGGTATTCATGATTCAAGAACTATTTTTTGAATGAGATGATGTGTTTTTTGAAGAGGGTCAAGGGAAAAGAAAAGAAAGTGCAGATAGATGGATGAATTTTCAAGGGGGAGACCTTGTTTTATAATAGTGATTGTATCTCAAGTGGAAAATTTCATTTCTTTAAACACATTCATTTTGTATGGTATCAGGAATTGTTTTGAAGAAATCAGTATGAGAGAATTGGATTTAGACCTATGTGTTGTTTATAAATAATAATCATATTGGCATTTGAAATGGGAGTCTTGAAAAGAAGAGATGAAGATTTTAGAAGATTCTAGAAGATTTCAGAGTTATTGACAAAGTCATAATTGCATCGATATTTTAGGAGAAATTTATATTGGGGTGAATTTAAGTGACTAAGAAAGTGTTTTGGGATTCCTGCCTAATCATGTTTTCAGTCACCTATAAAAGGCGTGAAGTACACTGTACTTGGGTGACTTTCACTATTCACCACAGAAGAGAGAGAATCTCTAAGTTTTCGGTGAGAGAAATTGTAATTGTTTTGTTTTGTATTGAATAAATTTCAACAGGGATTGTATTTAGATTTTTTTGGTATCCGAATGAATTAATTGGAACTGGATTTATGTAGTGGTGATTCTATTCTATTGTTTTTTATCTGAAAATTGGACCGGGAGCATTGTTTGGAAAATTGGACTCGCAACTTTTTTTTGGCAGAATCAGACTGGGTGCTTTGTTTTGAAAGAAACAGACTTTGAGGAATCAGACTCAGTGTTTCATAATAAAGTCTAGGTAGTTCTTACCTTTCTTCTAGGTAAGGAATTGATGAATTTTATTTCAATTGAATTTATTTTTTGAATTTAAAAGAAGCGCAGGTAACATGAGTTGTTAGGAAACTATTTTATTACCCTATTTTTCTAAGATGTTGAACATGTACTATTGTGATTGGTTCATAGTTCTACACAAGTGAAAAGTTATATCCTACTCATTGTAATCCAAGTATTGTTTTCTTAGGGGATTGAATGGTATTGGATCATTTCCAAACCATACCAAGGGCGTATCTATTCTTATTAAATAGTGAACCTTGTAAATCATTGAGTTCATGTGGTTATGTGTTGAAATTTTTTAGTAGGGAATTTAAATCTCTAATAGGAGGTTAAGGTTGTTTCAATTGAAAAGAAACATAAAATAAAACAAGTTTCACTAATTCACCCCTCCCCCTGTCAGTGATACATTACTCTAACTGGGCACTTTCAATTGGTAACATAGGGAGGTTCCCTTCACTATTCATTGATGATGGAGAACATGAACTATGTGAAAAGTAATGGTCTTCTAGTTATTTATGGAAAAAAATCATATCCTGAGAGATTGAATGATTCCATATCTTATGGATATCAGTTTTAATGTTCTTGAATCTACCACTATTGGGTTTCCTACCATTTATGATAATGCTCAACTTACACCTGTTGACAAGAATTTTCTTGAGAATGATGGAAGAGAAAAGAATACTATATTATCATCACTTTCTAAGAGTAAATTCTTGAGAGTGAAAGGTATTTCCCTATCTAAATGTATATGGGATAAGTTGAAAAACGTATATGAAGGAAAAAAATGTAAAGAAGGAAAACACACTAATATGGAGATTGAAGTATATGGATTTGAATATTGGTGAGCATGAATCTATTGAGGAATTATTTACTAGAGTGAATGAAATTGTGTTTACTAATAGATGTCTTGGTTAAAATAATAAATACTCTATAGTTGTTAAAAAGTCTTAATAATTCTACCTGAAATTTTTGATGGAAAATTTACTTCATTAAAAGATAAAGATCCAGAATCATTGTGTCTTAATAATTTACATAGAACTCGTATTACCTATGAAATGAGAAGAGATAATTCTATGAATAGAAAAAAAGGTTGATTGAGAAATTTCTTTCATGTCTATGAAGAAGTAAAAGTCAAAGAAGATTGTTATTGTAGATGAAACTAGTGATTCTGACTATGAAAATTATGTATGTAAAAAATCAATAAAATACTCTCCTTATTTTCTAACAATGTGAAAAGAGGTACATGGAAATACAAAGGGAAACTTCCCTTGAAATTTTTTGAATGTGGAGGTGTTTGTAACTTTGTATCTAATTGTCCTCAAAGAGAGAAAGAAAATTATAGTGATATTGAATAAATAAAGAGAAGAATATAGTGGAAGAAAAAGGGAGATAATGGAAAAGAAAAAAATTATTCAAATCTAAAAGGAGAATTTTCTTATTGAATGAAGAAGAAGATGAAGAGAGTGATGCTGAATCTAAAAAATCCATTGATTTTAGTAATGAAAATACTTTCATTGAAATAGTGAGTAATGATGAATTGAGAAGTATTAGTCCTGAAGAAGAAAAAGAAACTCAACTTGAAATGCATCTAAAAGAAGTGTTAATAGAATTTCTAAGAAAGATCAAAAGGTTTGAAAAGAAAAACAAAAAGATGGAAGATAAATGCACAAGAAACCAAGAATTTGTTTCTGGTGAGAATGAATATT
Organism: Viscum album; assembly: GCA_963277665.1. Lineage (NCBI taxonomy): Eukaryota > Viridiplantae > Streptophyta > Magnoliopsida > Santalales > Viscaceae > Viscum > Viscum album. Next base: position 1,216,849,092 of record OY728131.1, on the reverse strand, counting down.
TGATGAAAGAGATTTATTATTTGAAGAAATATATTGAAAAATAAAAGAATCATAATAACCATTTATAGTTAAAGGTAAATGTAAAAGAAAAAGAGTTGGAACTTTCCCAACAAAAAACTCTCTGAAGATGAAAAAATTCTATGTTTCCAAAACTCTATCACTGATGTTAGTGAATAATCTCATTATGAGAAACTAGATAATGTTCAACAAAAGGTACCTTAAATGTGTGAGAAGAAGAATAGAATTGTTTTTGAAATAAAGAATGATGGGAATGTTAGGTGTGTTCCCAAGACCAATAAGGATGTGAATGTTTTAAAAAATTATGAATCAAGAAATGTTTCCAAGAAATCTGGTACCGATTTTTCAGAATAGAAAATAAGGAATTTTATTGATATAATAAATATTGGTGAATCGTAAATTAAAGAGAAGAAGGTGGATGAGAAACACATTCACAATTATGACTAGTATGGAGGTTTTAGAGGAAAATACACTTTTTATGGGTATTGTTGGTATTGTGGTGGATTCAGACACACAACAAGTATTTGATGGTTCAATCAACAAATTTATTGATATCCCACATGTTATGAATGGAAGTGATTGGGGGGATTCAATCTTCTCAATGTAAGAAAAATGAGAAGGTTTTCTTGAAGAAATTTGAACTGAATGAAGTGAATATTGAAAATATTTTCCAACCATTGAAAACTATTTTTTAAAGGTGTTATCAACCTAGAAACCTTGAAAAAGGATGTATTTTTTTCTTGATGGATCATCAAAAGATTCTAAATTCTCAAAAGTTAAAGGTGAAGAATTAAAATAATAGATAAAAGGCACATGTTGTTGAAACTAAATTAAAATCCATGAATGGAGATTGACCCTGGATACTTGATACTGGGATTTCTTATCACATGATAGGAGATGTGAAATTGTTGACAGATGTGAATATCTTTAAAGAAGGAATACTGACATTTGGAAATGTTGAATCATTAAAAATCAAAGGTGTTGGGACAACCATCATTGGGAAAGGAAAGATGAAATCTAATAAAATATTGTATGTTGATTTGATGAAACACAGTCAGCTAAGTGATTCAAAATTGTGTGATTAAGGATAAAGGTTATATTCAAGAAATATAGATTTTCTCTAAAAAGTTAAGAAGATGGTAAGATTGTTATAGGAGGCAAACATACAAAAGGAAACTTGTTTCAGATTGGTGATTCACAAAACTCTTGTAACATGAGTATGGGGAAGAGAATAATTTATGGCATAAAAGGATAGGAAATATGTGTTAGAGAAACATGAGAAAGTTATTAAAAATAAAAAGTGTTTGAGACATTACTATTTTTCTAATAAGGAGAAATTTGTGTTGCACATTTTTTTAGAAAGGAATGATTATAAATGATGTGTATAAGAATGTTTATATTTGTTCAAAACAACCCTAAAATCAGATCCATTGGGATATATATGTGGGACAATGATCAAACAATAAACACATGTAGATAAGTACTTTATTACTTTCCTTGATGATTGTACTCGCATTACTTTTGTTATGTATATGAAACACAAATTAGAAGTTTTGCAAATGTTTAAAAAATTATGAATAAAAGCTGAGAAATAATGTGATTATTCTCTGAAGAAGTTGATAATTGATAACGGTGGTGAATACAGAAGTGAATATTTTTAAAACAATCTTGAGAACCATGGAATTCATCCTGACTATAGATCTACATACACTCACTAACAAAATGGGGTTGCTTAAAGAAAGAATATAATCTTTGTGGAAATGGTAAGAACATTATTACTTTATCATGGTCTTTCTCATTACATTTGGAGGAAATCCATGAGTATTGATGTTTATATTCAAAATTGTTGTTTCTAATGTCCTCAATCAGGTATGACTCCCTATGAATTGTTTTATGGAAAAACCTCATGTCTGAAGCACTTTATATTTTGCAGGATTCCTTGTATTATAAAAAAGAAATGTGAAACCTATGGTAAGTTTGAGGAGAAATGTGAGGATTGAATATTTATTGGATATTCTCCAAAAGGAATTGGATACAAATGTTTCATCAAAGAAACCAAAAGAAAATTTGATTCAATTAATGTAAAAGTGATTGATGTATTTGAGAAAGAGAAACATGTTCCGGAAGACATTGAATATAATTGAGTTGAAAAGATAATTTTGATAAGTATACAAACAATTGTAATAAATGTGAAGAATCAAACTCATCTATTTCTAGTGACGAGGAAGACAATTGATAATATTATCCAAGGCTGAGGAAACATGTGGAAGCATAGAATATAATTTGTGACCAACATTAGATGGTTCAAACAAGAAAAAAAATAAATTCTATTACACATAATTATTTATATTCAAAAGTAGAACTGAATGATGTGAAAGAATATTTTGAGCATTTGGAATGGGTTCAAGACATGAATTATGAATTGGATCTAATTGAAAATAATAATACATGGTATCTCATACCCAAACCTAATTAAAAAATTTCATTGGGACAAAATTGGTTTTCCAGAACAAGATGCACAGCATAATTTAGAATCTACTATTTCATCTCAGATAGTTTTGAGTTATTTTGGTATTCTAATGCAGATTGGGAATAAAGTTTTGATGATAAAATATCCACATCTGGTGGTTTATTATTTTTATGGAATAATTTTGTTAGTTGGAATTCAATGAAACATAATTTAATAACTCTCAGCACGGTTGAATCTATGTGTGTTGCTTCTACTCAAGAAACTACTCATCATATGTGGATGAAAACACAATTGGAAGATTTACTTGTTGAAGTGAAGTTACCCTTGCTCTTGGGTTGTAAAAATCAAAGTACAATCAATATCACTTGTTATCCAGTGCAACATTCACATTCAAAACATATTGATATCACATATCATTTCATTAAATATCTTGTGGACAAGAATAAATTTAATCTAGTGCATGTTCCAATATAGGAACAAGTAGATAATATCTTTACAAAATCTTTATCAATGGAATCATTCTCAAAAATGAGATTGAACATGGTTTTCCAACCTCTTTCTCTTCAAGTTTGAGGTATGTGTATCTGTCCCCTCTCTCATCTTACCTTTTGATTGTTTTCTCAAGGGGGATAATTGAGTTTTTTCATAAATCTATTGCACAAAAGAGAGAGTTTGCAGTAGGCTGTGAATTCAGCATTGTTTAGTGTGTGAATAATTATATTTATTTGTTGGAATGGTTGTACGAAAGGAGATTGATTTTTTTAGGAAGAATAAATAAAAGAAGGAGGTGGGAATGAAGAAAATAAAGAGATGGTCTTGATCACTATTTTTGATAGCACGGTTTTTCTATTAATTATTCATGTTTCCTACAATTAGTTAGCTCATTTAGGCTTATAATTGTTAATATATAATCCATTACATGAGTTTAAAATTTTCAGTGATTTATGAAACATGGTTGATAAAAAAATATAAAATGAGAGATTGTTGGGACTAAGCAGATGATCAAGGTGATGAAGGTTTCAAGTGTTGTCTTCTGTTTTCAATGTATGTTTTGAATACATGAAATCACTTCACATTGTTTTGTGGGAACAATTTTTTTGGGTTTTTTTAAAAAGAATCAGACCCATGTTAATTTTGAAGATTCTTTGCATATTTTTATTTCATATAAATAATGAGTTGCATTGAGAACTTCTGATGCAATCTTGATAGAATAAAGTGGGAGTTAAATTGATGCTTCCAATTAAAAAAGAATCGTATTCAAATTTATTTTCAAAAAAATGATAAAATAAGTAATACCGATTTATTTTCAAAACAATCATACAAAAAATGTATCCAAATTGAAGAGGTAGTGTATATTCTATTTCATAACAATCGAAGTAGTACTGATGGAAAGGTAGTGTCGATGAATATGGTATCGATGGAAAGGTGATGCTGATGAATGTGGTACAGTTTGAATGGTGATGTCAATGAATGTGGTACAGATGTAATGGTGATGATGATGAAAGTGGTAATGATAGAAATGTGATGCTGATAAAATGTGGTGCTGATGAAAGGTGGTGTCGATGCATAGGTGATGCTAATTGAATATGGGGGATGATGGAGAAGGTGATGCCGATGGAATATGAGACACTGATTTTTTTTTAAAAACAATCATATTCAGGTAGAAGAAAAGTAATGAGATGGTGTTGATTGATAATGAATCATATTAATATTGTAACTGATTAGATCTAGGTAAAAGAGAAGTGGTAATGCTGTTAAAAAAGGAATCATATACAGAATGATCGTATCCTATATAATTGTATAAAGAATGATTGTATCCAGCATAATTGTTACCAGAATGATCGTATCCTGAATAATTGTAACCAGAATGATAGTACCCAAAAATCATAACAAGAATGATCATATCCAGAATGATTGTAACCCAAATGATCATATACAGGATGATCATTACTATAATAATTGTAACCTGGATGATTGTATTTAGGATGAGCGTAACCATAATGATCGTAACAAAAATGATTGAAACCAAATATGGTCATATATAGGATAATAGTATCTAGACCATTTTTATTCATAAAATTTCATTCTTGGGTAGAGATTAAAATAATTAATTATGAATGAATTAAATGTTATAATAATTTATAATTTAAGTCAGGCGATGAAAAAGTTGAATCTCAATTAATTCAATGTCATGAAGGTAGTCATGATTTAAGCACTAGTTTTTGAATGTGATGATGAGTTTTATCAAGATAATCATGATAAAGGAAAAGAATGTGGAGATAGATTAATGAATTGTTAAGGGGATAATTTCATTTAAAAGAGTAATTTTTTCTAAAGTGAAGAATTTCATTTATTCGAACACATTAAATTGGTATGCTATCTAGTATTGTTTTGAATAAATATGTATGGGAGAATTGAATCTAGACCCATGTTTTTATCATCAATTGTAATCGTACTAGAATTTTATATGGGAGTCTGGAAAAGAAGATATAAATATTGTAGAAGATTTGAGAAGAATTGACAAGCATGGATAAAGTCATTATTTCTCCAAGATATCATGAGATATCCAGATTTGTGTGAATTTAAGTTATCGGGAATGTGATTTGGGATTTCTGCCTAAACATGTTTTGAGTCACCTATAAATGGTTTGAAGTAAATTTTACTTGGGTAAATTGAACTATTCACCGTAGAAGAGACATAATCGTCAAGTTTTTAGTGAGAGAATGAGTTACCATTTTGTTTTTATTGAATACATTTTAACGGGGATTGTATTTATATTTTTTGGTATTAGGATGAATTAATCAGAATAGGATTAAAGTGGTACCTATTCTAATCTATTTTTTTCTATCAGAAAATTAGACTAGGTGCTTTGTTTTAAAAACAGATTGGGAGAATTATTTTGAAAGAATCAAACTAGGAGCTTTGTTTTGACATAATTGGACTTGGAGGAATCAGACTTAGTGTTTCATAACAATTTCTAGGTAGTTCTTACCTTTCTTCTCAGTAAGGAATTGATGAATTGTATTTCAAATGAATATATTTATTGAATTGAAAAGAAGTAAAAGTAAAATGAGTTTATATAAAACAATTATATTACCCTATTGTGTTATGAGGGGGCACACACACTAGTGAGATTTTTTCATAGTGCTACCCGAGTGAAAGGGTACGTCCTAATTGTTGTAATTGAAGGATTTTTTTCTTAGTAGATTGTATAGTATTGGATCATTTCAAAATGATAAAAAGGACGTAGATATTCTTATTTAATAGTGAACCTTGAAAATATTTGTGTTCCAGTGGATTTGTGTTTAGTTAGTTTTTAGTAGTGAATTGAAATCATTAACATGAGGCTAAGGTTGTTTCAATTGAAAAGAATCATAAATGAAAAAGAGCATCACTGATTCACCCCATCCCCCTCTCTATGATACATTATTCCAACTAAACACTTTCACAATGAAATATTCCATGAGTATCATAGAGGAAATTCATCCTTTAGAATGATGATATGGTGCATGACTTCCATGCCCATTGGGGGTCTCTTCCATTGGATATTGTTCCTCTTTATTCTCGATGGAATTTTGGATGGTTTTTTAGTAACCTTCAAATGGAAAATCAGGTGGCCGGGGGGCATGAATTTTGTTTTCATCATGTGGAAATCAACTTTTTGGATAGCCTTCATAAGCATAGGAAGATTCATTGAAGGGGACTATATGGGATTCACCATCGGTTATACGCTGCACATGGAGTCTTCGAGTGACCTTGAAATGGTCATACGATTATGAGTCACTTGAACACTCATGTGATCCATAAATCTCATCTTCTTTTATTTTTTGGGGATGTTAATTCCCCTATTAAAGTATTTCATCCTTTCAGAATTTGTTGATTCCTATTTGGTTAGTGTCAACAACCCACTTCAAAAGAGATTTTTTCAAGGACAAGGAGTCGATTCAGGGGAAAACTAATGCATGCCTTTGTCAATGGTGGTATCATGAACCGGTTTGTTAGGAGATGCTTGGTCTAATGGGTGATGTTTGGTATTCTGTTAAATGTATTCTATATAGGGGGGTTGTAGGATAGTTCATTACACTAGTCACCACTTCTCAAGAGTGCTCTCATTTTTTCCTCTGTCGAGTTCATCCAACGCGACACTATATTGTGAGACCTAATTACAACCCCCATTTGTGAGTCTGCACTACAAGATCATTTCATCTATTCTTCCCTCCAATATTTTCTCTCTCTCAAATAGTTGTCTGATCCAACCACTAATTATACATCTATAATTTTTTGGACATCATCCTTGAGGTATGTGGTTGTCTTAAGGTATTCTTGATAGCTTTTTCCCCAATCATTCGATCATTTTCAACTTGTGTGACCATGTTATGGTTAGGTAGTCACGTGTCTTAAAGTGGGTCATGTGGTCCACATGATGCTAATACAGAGGTTATGCTACCAATTATTCCTCTGTAGGTCATGTAATCTATGTACTTCTTATGTAGTTCATGAACCCCTTGTTGAGTCATGAGATGCACCCAACGCCAAAGGTCTATGTCAAATATAGTCTATATTTGTTTTATTCATCTAATATGTGCAACATAATTATTTTCAAATTGTTTCTATTACTCATCACTAATCTCACAAGGTTTTTAATAGGGAGGAAAGAGTAGTAGTTTCATGTCACGATGCTATAGTGGAATGTGTGGATCCCTCTTGATGTCATTTGGTTGGAAAATTCCCATAGGCTATGCTAAAGTTGATGGGATCAAAAATTTCAAACTATCCCATTTTATAATTCATATCACTTTATGTATTTTTTTTCTCACTAATTAAGTTCCCATTCTTCCACTGAAGTCATCATTTATACCTTGTCCATGCATCTGGAGGGCCCATAACACCCTCCGATTGAAAATTTCTCTAGGGGGGCACATTATCTAAAAATTGGACCATGAGGATGGCCACATACTGGTTGTTATTCCCACAAACATTATCTAGAATGGTCATGCATATAATAATTATGCCTATAAGTAACATTCAATAATATGGAATTCTTCCACTTACAAGTCATTTGGATGGATCTCGAGTTGGGACATCTAATTGGGGGTAGCTTTACACTAGACTGGGGGTGGACCTTCTGGGATCAATATATTATCTCTGAATTTCCTAGTGAGTTGATGGAAATTGGAATGTATAAGGTCATATGGATATTTATTACATTGACATATTATAACAAGTGTCTGATGGTGGAGCTATATAGAAATTAGATCCTAGATACAAACACATTAAATAATATACATGTCGAAGTTGGCATCAGTATTTGTGAAATGGAACATATCTGTGGTGTACCTATACTTAGAGATGTGTGTAATGAATTATTTCATTCTAAATACACATGGGATGACATAAGGATGAATCCTCATATAACCAGGGAGCTGATTTAGCTAGCTGAGAATACTCATCCCAAGGTGGTGATTCCTAGGGAATATATCCATTTCAAATAATGGGTTGAGTACTTCATTAAGAAGTCCAGTTCGGATCCACTATAAATGAATCCAAAGACCTTCTTATGAAGGATTCCTTTGGTGCACCGTGTTATTATTAGCCTATAGTTAATTCTGGGAAGATAGAGATTGGGAGTGGGTGATTTCCCATGCTATTTATCTATTAGTCCAACTAGTTGGTTTCCTCTTCATGTACCTATGTGGTTACATACATTTAATGATGGAGAAAGGGGGAGTCAGGTTCTCCATATTTACGATGGAAACTATGATGTGTATGAGGAAGCATGAGGGTCTAGTGATACATGTGTTAGAATATGTCTACTTCCTCTTGTATAATGTTTATATGGGAGAGGTCCTTTAAATGTATCAGTCCCCTTCCAAGAATTTTGGGGGTGGATGTAGGATTATATGGGTGGTAATGAGTACCTAATCATTCAAGAAATTAATGATATTGTCTATGTATCATATATGTAATTAATTAATGGGGTAAGGCTAATATTATTGTAATATTGGTAAATCATGTATTTATGAAATGTTTCCATGTTATGATTATGTTAGAGTTTAGGAAAACCTGATGGTATCTAGAAAATTTTGGATGATGTTTACTAGAGGAAAAAATGGTGCAAAAATATTCATTCACCCATATGATGCAGTAATCGTCTTTTCCAAAGACTATGAATATATATGTTTTTTCTAATTTCCCAATGGAAAATTTTTTCTTTTTTCAATTTCAGGATTCCCAACCCTTGGTGGATGAATATAATCTCAATCCTAGAATGAAATTTGATTTTGTAAGTTTAGAAGCTTGAGTAGCACCTCACAAGGAAATCAAATGATTATCATTCCCAAGAAAGTGTTATAATGCCATGGTTATAAGAAATTCACAATATATAATGATTCCAATAGTATATCAGCAATGGGAGGTCCGGACAGTGATGTATTCACAATTTGTGCTCAAGGGAATATTGGAACACTCTAAGGTACATTTTTAGGGTTTTTCATATATTAATACACCCACTTTATCACTTTCAAAGAACATACTAAGTAAGTGAGGGCCTTCCTTATATATATTTATGTGGTTTTTTATAAACTCAAGGCTCAAATATTATAGTCATCATGATTCCACCTAATGGTTTTCATTGACATGCTTCAATTTTCTATGGAAAAACAATGTTACATTGTTTCTATATAAGTAGTGATTCTGTTTCTATTGTGTATATTATGATTTCTTAGTTCCATTAAAACTATATTGATATATTTTTCATGCATTATTGGAGGTATAGGTTTATGATTATCATATATCCCTACAGTATCATGAATATACACCCCATGATATAGCCATGTGAGCGAGATTTGGTGGGGACCGGGGAACCAATGTTTAAGGGTCTCTAGGATGATATGATCAAATGAGGGAAACGATTTACTTCCCTAAGATGATAGCTCCTGCTTTGACACATTCTAGAGGCCCCTCTTCATAATTGGTAATGAAAAAAAGAAAAGGAACCAATTTTTATTGTTAGATCATTCTCCTTTGGAATCTCCACATAATAAGGGTATTCCATTTTATGTTTTATCATGGATTATCCTGGCAGCGAATTCACAATTTTTTGAAAACATATATATCCCCACTATCCTCAATTAGAAGAGCATGTGTCTGTCTTTTGATGTAGATGAGTGTTTGGTAGTTCCAGTATATTCGCTACTACTATACCCAATCCACCAAGAAAATGATGTGTCTTAGGGGACCATTCAATCATGTTTTTTTATCATAGATAGATGTTTCAGTGGATATACCATGAAATGTGGTGTATATGGATGCATTTTTGGGAGTGATGATATTAGTATCTATTCTTACCCTGCATTAGACAATATAGAGTCTGTTTTTGAAGTTGGTAAATTCTTTTTCATGTCTTAGAATTTTTTACTTTTCTCATTCCTCCTAATATTATATTATACTCTTGCAGTCCTTATGAATATTAAGTGATTTACTTCTGTAGAAAATGTTCTGGAGGTATAGTGAATGCATTCATCAAAATTAAGAGTTTATTCATCTCTTGAGGATGGGTTTTAAGTGGTGGATGATGCCATTGAAATGACTAATACGTACTTTTTCAAATTTTAGTCACAAATAAAAATATTTTTTGATACAACATTATTCATCCTATAAGTGACCTACTCACACAACTATAACTGTAGTGACCTCTCCATGAAATATAGAGGCTCTGGTGCCCTCTCCTTTGTGTGTTACTCCGGTTGGGTCTACGAGCACAAAGATTGGTTCACTCCCATAATCACCATTTAATATGGAAACAACCCTGTATCTATGCGATAATGTTCCCAAATATGTTCCAATCCCCTTGATTAACCTAGTCTAAGGCCCCGGTTTTGCATCACTTTATGAGTAAATGTGATTAAAGATGTGAACAGATATCTAGATTTTAGTGTGAGAACCCTAATTTTATGATTTGAAGGATTGATTGGGTCATCATTTCTTCATTTTTCTATACTACTACTATGAATTTTATAACAATTATTCCCATAATTATTAGGTAAAGGAGGTGATCTTTGTGTTAGAATATATGAGGGATCTCAATTTTAGGGTATAAGCATCTGGGGATTCCTATCTTATTAATAAAAATTGGACCAAAGCTTTGGATGAAGCTACCAAATGTGCGCTTGAGGATACTACACAATAGGATGTAATTAATGTTAGAATGACTCAAATTTATCATATTTAGTCTGAAACTAATCACATTCAGTTTGAAATCAATAGTCTTCCAATAGAAATATCCCAGTTTCAATATGCATTCTAGATATTGTAAAAGACCATGATGGAGCAACAAGGATTCCTGAATTTGGTCGATAATTCCAAACATGATGATGGTGCCAATGCAGAGGATCGAAAACATGCTGTAGATGTGGATGTTGAACATTTCTATCAACTACACCACTCTGTGGATTTATTAGAGTGAAGGATTTCTTATATTAAAGACTCATTTGAGCATATTTTTTAATGGCGGATATGTTTTTTAAACTCTTTTTAGCTCACACCATCATAGAATATGATCTATAATGTGGAGATACCTCCATTTATATGGTATCAATGAATAGGTTTTCGTATCATTGTACGGTATCATCTAATTTCCTTCTACTCATGATGAGTACAATATTTCGTTATTCCACAATCATTAGAATCACCAACTATATCCATCCTTTTTTATAGATTCAAGCTTATCTAAATGTCTATATTTGGATATTAGTTTTAGGAAATTCTCAAAAATTCCGTCTAAGATAGCCTTTATAGCTGATAAATCCATTTCAGTTATCTTTTAAAATATATTTCCGAGTGGGATAGTGCTCCATTGTTTTCCAAATATGATAGGCTTGGTTATAAAAACGCAATTTTCTAAGGAAATACAGTGAGAATTATAAGAAATTATATACTTAGCAATTTTCATGATTTATTTCAGTGTCTTTTAGATTGGACTTTCAATTTCATTAGTTTAGGTTCATTTATCTTGGACCTTTTATATCTTTACTTTATGGTCATTTACAATGCACTTGATGTTTCTTCAGTTTAATGTCTTTAACTCAGACCTAATAATGATTTCAGTTTATTTCCATTTAGCTGGGACATAATGTTTCTTTATTTTATGGTATTTTATCTCCGAAATAATGTTTCTTTAGTTTAGGTTCAATTACCACGACCCTTCTATCAATGTATTTTAGTGTCTTTTATCTCATACCACCTATTTTTTAGTTTATGTTCTTCTAGATCATACTAAATATTATTGTATATGGTCTTATAGATATAAACTTATATCACAATTGTGTATGGTCTTATATCTCATACCTTTTATAAATTTATTTTAGGTTATTCTAGAATGGACATTATATTATAATTTTTAAGGTCCTATGGATCAGACCTAATATTTATTTAGTTCAATGACATCTATCCAAAACATGATATTTATCAAGTTTAAGGACTTCTAGCTCAAAACTTCTCTATGATCATGTTATATGGTGGAGACATTCTAGGAATTACCTAAAACACTCTGAGGTGTTGGGCTCTACCTTTGTTTTTTAGAGGCTCATAAGTAGTATAAGTTATTTTTTTCAATGTGAAACATTTGGTTGATGGCCATATATGCATATGCAGTATCCATAGGCATTCATAAATAGTGATGAAAGGTCTCATTGAAGATGGGTATCTTTTTAATAGGCTATAGATGATTTATGGAGTGAATATGGTTGAGGATGAAATATTCAGTAATCTAGGTCCAACTAGACAGTTAAAGTATGGGTAATGTAAACCATAACATGTATATTTTATTCCACGTATCTAAGTTGGTGTAGACATGCTGGGTATGACCCATGAAATTATGAAATTCGAGGTTCCACTAAGGTGTTACTAAGACTCACAAGGATTGATACTCCTTTATGGAAAGGATATTATGAATATAATTGGTGGATGATGGCCCTTATACATCGACAGCATACCAAGAAAAAGAGTATCTCCACACCTCTTCAAGATCCATTAATGATTTGTGAAGTCTCAACCATCTAGGTGATGAAGTATATTATGGTAAGAAGGATATCAAGTAAGGGTTCTGGATCCCTAAGGGAATTAGCTCTTAAATCATAAAGTACGATTTGTATTCACTATAATTTCAAATCAAGATGTATAGGGAATCAAAATCTAAGGAATTAAGTGTCATATTCTATCAATTATAAAGGGTATGGTACATTTTGACATAACCTATATGATATTAAATCCTATTGAATATTTTGGTATGGGGAATTTAAATCATGATCCAGAGTGCTCGAGCCAGGAGAATGATATGGGAAATACATAGAGTGAGTAGTTCAGACATGTTGAGGTGTTGACAGATGGCACAATGATTTATGGATCATGAGTATTAGAATTCCCTTTATTATAGTGAAACATTGGGTTAAAGACAACAGGCTCATATACAGGAGCCATGGGAATGAATGAAAAGTAAATAATAGGGACCTGGAAGTTGAATATCCTTTCCAAGGCCCATGAATGGTTATAGTGATCTGAGATACCCCAACTCATGATTTGTGATCATTTTAATGTGTAAAATCTATAGAGTTTTCTAGTATACAAAATTTTGTTCCACCACCTAAAGAATGTATTCTCGTGTCTAGGATTTGTGACCACCAATTACACTAACTTTTTCTTGGACCAAGTGGTACATCTAGTATATCTTGGATTTTACTAGGTCTATAAGGTAGACCATATGATATTTATTAATAATTTATTTAGGATTTAATTTTTTACTAAACTTTTATAATGAGGAGTTTAACAAGTGGTGACGTGACTTTGGTACAGGTCTCCATCTCCATGTTTTCGACTAGATATGTTTTGTGTCTATTTCATTAGCAGTTTAGGGTCTTGAAATTTTGACCATTATAGGTGAGGGTTTAATGTTTATATTGATTTGACCAAAGTACAAGATGTTTATGGTCATGATGCACATGGACCTAATATGGATGATGATACACAAGTACCTAGTTATGATTACCATGGTAAAAATTCCTCTAACATCCTTATGAGCTAGATGTGAAAGTGTTTTAAATCACAGATCAAGGTTCTCAGTTCATGAGTGATGATATAGGATATTCATGTCATGAGTAGTTAAAATACACTGAAGTATTGTGTTATGTTGCATCGACATCAAGGATCACAAGGATTGGAATGTTTGTTTAGAGTGTCGCATTTTTTTGACATCCACGGGAACATATACGGTATCCATAAGCATGAATTCAAAGATAATAAAAGGTTCCTTAATGATGTATGTCCTTTCTAAGGGATGTGTAATATTGCAGTGATCTGAGACACCCAAGGCATGAAGGATGGTTTATGGATTGAGGTTATTTAAAAGAGAATGGAATCACCCCATACTCTAGTGGATCAGGGGTAAGTCACTTTTTTCCCTTTGATAAGGAATGGAAAATGGGTGATGGTTTTCCTAGTTTAAAATCATGTAGTGGGGATGTACTTACGTCCATATAGTTTAACATCATGTGTTAAGGAGGTACCTCCATGCATTTAAACATCATGTGGTATGTTTTTGCTTCCATGTAGTTTAACTCCATGTGGTATAAATGTACTTTCATATAGTTTAACATCTTTTGGTAAAGGCATATTTCCATGAATTTTAACATCATGCAGTAAGGATGTACATCTGTTCATTTAAATATCATTTTTTAGGAATATAATTCCATTATGTTTAACATTCTGTGGTGAGATTATACTTCTGTGAAATTTAACATCATGTGTTAAGGACATACTTCCGTGCATTTTAACATCATGTGTTAAGGATGTGGGAACTGACATGATGGTGTGGAAGTGATGTGGCTAGGCACATATATGGAGACTCAAAAATCAATATGTATCTCATGATGATGAGAATCAATCCATGTATAGTTATATATGGTATCTCATTTATATGTCTAGACCACGTGTAATTATTGGGGATTTTTTGTATTTTTTAGTGACTATGCTCAGTGATGGAAATTCAAGAGTCACTATATATACTATGTGGGTAAGAATTGAGTCACACGTAGTTATTGAAAGGTAATTACTCTATGTACATCTGAACCATACAAATAGGTGGGAATTATTTCTAGTGACTATTGTAGTTTGTCTTTAGGATTGTATATCCTATCATGACTACATGTCTTATGATGACAAGATTCAAGCTAGATGTATTTCAAGATGTTCCATGAAATATTTTTTCATACAGTAAGGATGAGGGTGAGTTGAAATTAATAAATGGAAATGTTTTGATTGGGTCCAATGATGGACATCTGGGTTTCACTTAATATCTGATGATGATGAAAATCAAACCACATGAAATTCATAAAATCCCATGTAGTTTAACATCATGCAGTCAGGACGAAGGTGAACAGATGTAAATTTAAGGGAATATTGTGGTTGGGCCCAATGGTAGAATTATGAGTTTCACTACGTATATCAGGATAATGATAATACAACCACCTTTAGATCTGAAGAACCCTGGATTTTGAAGTAATACAACAAGGACATTGACCATTCAATTTAGCATCGTGCGGAAAGTACTAATGGTATGCCTTTTAAGATCTTGATTTTAGGACTGTAATGTTCTTGTTGTGTACTATTATTCCATTCTTATGAGGGTATGTTCCTTCCACCACTTCTATTCTCACGTGATCTATGCACTGTGAGACAAAATAAATAATGTATAGGGTTTTCCTAAAATGTTGAGATAGTTGAGGGTATAACAAGGGCAGTTTGTATCATGTTATGGATAAAGCAAGATATAAGATTGAGGAATCCATATGTATCTCATAAGGATTAAAATAACTAAATACATAGTTCTATAAGAACCATCCATTTTAACATTATGTGGAAAGGATGGGGGTGACTTGACATTAATAGAGACGGATATCATGGATTCTTGCAGTTCTATGTCATGAAGTAAGGAAATTAGTCATGCAGTTTAACATCTTCTGGAACAGAAATATTCCATAATGTTTAATTTCATGTGGGTAAGAAAAATTTCATATAGTTTAATGATATTTGTTTTGGGATACTTCCATACTGTTTAACATCATATGGTTTGGAATAATTATTTATAGTTTAACATTATAAATTTAAGAAGAATACGGTATAGATTAACATTGTGTGGTTCAGAATAATTTCATACATTTTAACATCATTTGGATAGGAAGAATTTATGAAGTTTAACGTCATGTATCTAGGATGGATTCTGTAAAATTTAATTTCATGTATCTAAGATGAGATATGAGACATAATCTAATGTGGAAGCTAATTTTCTATCATCTACGCTATGTATTTCTTGATAAATCGTACATTTTTGTGAGTTGTTACATGCTCTACATCTATTGTGTCAAATGAGTAATTCCTACTGTAGTAGACCGTATGTATGTTGTAATGTCCCTACCCTTTGGGCTCTTTCTTTTGGGAGATTCTTTCCTAGTTTCATTTGGGTTCTGGGGACTAAAACTATTTCCCCATTGATAAATGAGCAGAGGCTAAGTCTTTTAATGAATGATCATGAAATATGATTTTGGTGGACCTCAAGGATGTGCAGTGTGCACAACCTCTTCTCATAAATTTGTTCCAATCCAACTAGTTTATTTTGTGATTTCTCATAATATTAGAGCTTCCCAAGGAGGCTACCCAATGTGAGGGAAGCTGGACCTCTAGGGGTAACACTGCCTCGATCCACTAAACTAATGAGTATAGAATTTCTTGTTTAGTAGTACGCATGGTAGTATGGTAGGCCCCTAAATCATGGAGGAGTTTTTCGATACAAGAATTATTATCCTTACTTACCATATTCATGGATTATATTTAATAGAGTCTTATTCAATGTCTTTTTCTATCCATTTGATTCTCCATGATAGAGGGATGAGTGATTGGACTTAATAGTGTACTATTGGTACAATGTCATCAATTCCATAGAACACCAATTGGTTCCATTTTCTGTCAATGTTTTTTGAAGGATTGTGAACCTAGTGATGATATGGGACATTGTGAAGATAATAGTGTTCTTCTTCCCGGATTCATTAATGGATAGATCCTTTAGCCATTATAAATGGATGTTGGTAGCAGTAAGAATTTATTTTAACTACTTTGTTGTGGTGGTAGTATATAGCCCCACAACATCCATCCCCTAAATAAAAAATGTCTAGGAATATATAGTTTTTTATATAAATTATGGATGTTAGTTGTTGAATTTTTCATGGTTTTAGCTTGAATGTAATTTCTTTGTAAATCCCTCATGATCTTGTATCATAGTTTTTCAATAATATCCTAACATATTGATCTGATGGTTTATCCTGGTCCCAGATTGATGGGTGGTTCAAGATCCCACATGGACTTCTTCTATGCCGATAGAAATATTCCCTTATACTATTCATATGAGGAGGATCCCATCGAATCCATGATTGTATAGGATTTTATTCTCATTTGGCCCATCCTGTAGGGTAAAAATTTTTACATGGTACTGAATCTATTCTATTACATGTCTATCTGTTGGGAGAATCCCATTTTATAGATAGCTGATTATGGGTTCAATCCATCCATGGATAACTATTTGTGCATCATGCTATATGGTGGTGTTACCTGATTGATATCTTCTATACCACAGATGATAATTGATGAAACCATTCTTCGAGGTGAGATGAAGAATATTGTTTAATCCTGATTAGGATCAACCAAGATGATGGTTTCATTTTTTAATTCGTCGATGTGAGCAACCTGTGATCAAGGAACATGATGAAATGACATCTTGAAAAATAACTCTACCATTTTTTCCCATCCATAGCCAGTGAGAGGGTATAGTTCTACCTTTTTCATGGTGTGTTCACCATTGACCTACTTTATCACTAATTTCAATCCCCCATTGATGTCCATGTAGGCTATTTTTAGTTTTACAGATTGTTCACATCCATTAATTAGGGCTGGGTATTCCTCTTAAAATATTTGTGGCCTTCAGATAATGGGAAAGAGTAGTCCAAACCTTCTTTGTCAGGAGAGAGAAATACATACCCTAAGAAAACCAATTTGATCTTTACAGTTTCTATACCTATTGTGTTAGGACTTCGTGAGGAACCATAAAAAACATCTCTTATGACTTGGGAGTGTCATGGGGATAAAATAATTCTTGATCTTGAATTTCAATGTCTTTTAGTATATACATTAGGGTACAATGTGCTGTGGGAAAATCAACCAGGGCATATACTATCACTAAATTCTATGAAAAAAACTGAATGTAATATTACAGAAGAATGAATGGTCATTGCGCTAGGCACCCAATCAACATTGGATGGCCATTTATGAAATTCATTGGGTTGATATGAGAGACCAGTTAAACTTCATGATGATGCATGTAATGACTCATATTTTTCACAGCAAAGATGTGTGTGAGGTAGTTCTTATAAAAATAAATGTACTGGGTATCAGTACCTATCATAGTCTAGCTAAGGTAATTGAATCTATTTTCTCTTATCACATAATTATTTTGTGCGAGTAGTGTGGCCAATGAGAATTCCATAGTGGACTCATATAAGATGAGAGGCCTCTCTACTATCAAAGGAATTAGAATCGGTGGATGGGTCATATATTTCATGAGACTTTCGAAGGATTTTTAGAAATCACCATCCCATTGGTAGGTGATTCCATTCTTCATTAGCCTAGTCAATGGGAGATCTTGGCCATATACGTTGGAAATGAACCCCTAAATGTATGCAAGGTATCCTTAGAGCCCTCTATTTTTTTTTTGAGATATATGGGGGGTGACAATTCTATGATATCACTAGTCTTCTCCGGGTTGACCTCAATGTCGCGGTGATGTACCAAAAACCCTAGAATTTTACCTAGCACTACCCCAAATTAACATTTCAGTGGATTCATCTTCAGACTATGTTATCATATCTAGTCGATAATTGGTTGATGTTCCATTAAGTGATAACATCAATTTCATGATTAAACCACTAGGCAGTTGGCGTAACATTAAGTTATCTTTCTTAGTAATGACATAATTACATGCAATAATTAGGGTTGATATGTGGTTCAACAATTCATTAAACCAAAAGGTATGACCTAATAGAAAAAATAAAATAAGGAACTCTGAATATAGTGGCTTCATAATCATTGGGGTACATCTTTATCTAATTGCACCCTGAGTACCCATCCCTGAATAAAAGGGCTTCAAAAGAACTAGATTCATAGATCTAGAGTTCTGTGATTGGAAATGGGAAATAAACCTTTTGGAAATTATAACTAAGGTCCTTGAAATCAATGCAGACCATAATCCGGTCATTCAACTTATTGACATGGAAAATGTTGGAAAGACATCTCAAGTATTACACTACTCGGACAAAGATAGATGCATTCGTTTTTTCATCCTCTAATTTTATATTAATGTAATGAAAGGGTTCCATCCTCCTATATACCTACATGAATCCTCGATGATAATTTAGTATCTTAATATGGTGTATAGCCACATTTGGGTTCAATTTAGGCATTTTTTTTAAGCTTCACATGAACACATATCTATGCTTCTTTGGAAAATCGATGTACATCTCTTACAATTATAGAAGAATGGTGGCATGAATTAGTGTAAGAAGTTGTTCTTCCTCTGTTCCCATATTTACAGCCTAATTTCATCGAAGGTTGTGGATCCACCATCCTCAAATGATGGAGGGGTGTTAATAAGTACAACCTCATCTTCTTCAATCTCTGAGTATATGGAGGAGTTTTTATAAGGAGATAAAACATGGGGGTTTCAGTAGCATTATCAGGTTGTGAGAGGCCATGAGAAGAGCCATCATCATCCCTTATTGACTATGTTGTTCTAGTGAGATGTCAGAAATTATTGTATTCAACTTTGTCTTTGGGGACAAGAGGGTATTTTACCATTGGGATTATATATGTGACATTGACTAGGTTTATAGGGAGAACATAGCCACCATCGAGAATACTCTAGGTATTCATAGGGGCAGTTCCTAAGCCAATGGGTGTGGAAACATTTTTATCATCATCCACCATTGGTTGTTTTCCACCCTTTATATATATATATTTTATAGCATATTTGTCCCACAAGACTCAATGGTATCACTACCATCATATAATATATATAATTCTCCATTTACAACATACTTTAGACACTGCTGTAATATTGAAGATATTTCTAGGTGGTTATGGATCTAAGGAATTATAAGATGGACATTATAAGTTGTATCATTCTATATAACTAAAACATTTCTCTCGATCTAAGATCCTCAAACTAGGCTCTGAGAATAATATTCTCAAGTTTCCTTTCTTACAATTATCATACAATAGGATATTTATCTTAGTGGGAGAAAAATATCCTTCTCTATATCCCTTACATCATAGGGTTTGTACTGGGATAATATTTATCATAAAACCATTACCAATAATATACCTTTGGATAATCACACTATTATGTCTTCCAAAAAATAGGGGTTTGATGTTCCCTTGAAGGACCTATTCCTGATCTAGATCAACCAATTATATATTGATGTGACATTTTGATATCGTGGTCTTTACTCAATAGGCCTTATCCATAACAACATCTATATAAAAATATTGTTGGATCTAAAGGGCTTCAAAAAAAATTCTCTGAGCTATTTTGAAAGATGGAGTGCATCAGGGTCTTAGTGATTGGTTGAGACTACAACTAGTTGTTTTGAGAACATCATAATTTTACACCAGATTTAAGTGTTTCCCTCTGTAGTGTTTCTCATAATGTTAATATGAGGACCTAAGGAATTCATGGGAGATGGACCAGGAGTTTGTGAAGAGGTTGATAGAGTATCTTCTTTTAGTGGCATAGGTCACACTAGCCTTCCCTATTTCATAGGTTGATCGGATTTGACCCCTAAAAAGTATTCATGCATGTTAACTTGATGTACATGACTGTTGGAGGAGTCTAAGGCACATATATTCTCCCTTTGACTATGTTGGAGCACTTTCCCACAAGTCTCATCTTAATATATGTCATAAATAGGTATATTACCAGAATATTGAGTCTGACCAAACCCATTATTTCCTTTGTACCCTCGGTTACTGAACATGCATCCTCTTCTTCCACAATTTTGTGTAAGAGACCCATGCTCTATGGAAAACTCATCATTGGAGCAAAATTATGTCAAGTGTATAATTTTTTCAGAAAAAAATATGAATTCTTTATCTGATGAGAGTTTTGTTAAGTGGATTGGTTACCCTTACTCAAATGTAATAAAGAAGAATTCGGTGGGAGTTAAGTCTCTATTTGGAGAAGAATATAAATATTCCTCTTCTATTTCTTCTTACTTTCGGTGGTCACACAAAACTTTGTTAGGAACATTTGATGTTCCCTTCTTGGGTAGTAGAGCAATCACGGTAGTGTGAAACTATGATTTTAGAGTGGTTTGGTCTCAATCAACTACCTTTCGAGTCATCTAGTTGTTGAATTTTGAGGCATATCTTGCTGAGACCTTACTCTAATCACCCTCTTCATTCGATTAGATAAAGATTATGTAATCCTCCTTCTTTGGAGAGTCATCTAGAACCACCTATCCATAATCAACAATGACTTAAAGGATGTACATGAAGATGAAACAGTTTTGGATATTATGACCCAGACATATATGGAGATGGAAGTAATTGGGATGGTCGGAGAGGTTGACCACATCAGGTTTTGCTGAAATACCCATATGCATTTATGACATATTTTCATTAAATAATTTTAATTCCACATTATCATTCATTGCATGAAATCGTGAGTTTAAACGAACCATAAGGATCTGTTAGTATAAATGACCATTATATCCTAGCAAATATGTTACTATGAATAAGTATATCCATCTTATGAAAATGTATTGTGTATTCATTGGCTGCCAATTATTAATAAAAATATAAATCAATTAGATATTTGAATTTTTGTATTAATTAATTGATTTAATTACTATTAGTAATTAAATAAATGAGGCATATATTTTATATAATTAATAAAATACTTTTGATATTCATCCAATAGATATTTTAGTTATAGGGTATGAATAAACCCAATTTGATGTATAAAAACCTATATTTTTATCAAATGGATAATTTTATGATTTAAAATATTAAACCCCATTTAAATTAACATTTTGACACATTGATAATTTTTATATGACAACATAAATATTTTCTTTGGATAAAAAAATATAAAAATTTATGTTGGATGAATTTTTAATATTTTTCTAATTATATTAAAATTTTGATGAATAATAAAAATACATTAAATTTTAATTGAAACCAACTTATTTCATTAAATAAATTCATATAGTTAAATTATAATATCGATTGGTTTAAAAGTATAAATCAAATATTTTTTTATCATTAAATATAATATATGTAATTGAAATTAATTTTACATTGAATTCATATGTAAACACAATTAAATATTTTGCAATGTTTTAACTTTTAAAAAACTTGTTCTCTAATTATGACATGGATATTGACAAATTTTGTGTATTTAATTTTGAATAATGGACAACATATTTCGAATCAGGGGGCCTAAATTATGTAAATTGATTTATTTTATTTTTAGTCCTTATGAACAGTAACTTCAATAACTTTTTTAAATATAGAGAAAGGGTATATATGGTAATTAAGGGTATTAATACTATCGTAAAACTACCCTAAAACTTTTCCAAATCTAATTTTATGAGATATGGATGACATAAATAACCCCTGGAATGAATATTTTTCCTTTGGAAGCCACTTGGGTGTGATTATGACACTTTTAACTATTAATTTAAAGTGAAGGAAAATAAGTTATAAACATATATCTTATTAAAAAATAATTTTAATATGGGGTTATATAAAAGATATCTTTGACTTTAAATATTCATTATAAATACTAAAATATTTCCAAAATCATTGTATTTTTTTTATAATTTTTAGACATTAAATAATTATATTTAATTATGACATGGTGATGATATCGTGATTGAATTATTAATGAATGAACCAAATAAATGATATTATATATTTTAAAATAAATATTATATGACATAATTTATGGAATCCATGATTTTTATAGGTGAATATGACATGTTATAAGACTATTAAATGGTTTGGTTCGATGTTATATTTCTGTTTATACTTTTTATAAATGAAAAAATAAGATAATGTAAAAATTGACATAATTGATGTTTTATAAAAAATTAAAATTACTAAATAATTTAAGAATCCAAAAATACTTTTTAAATAACAAATGTAAAATAATAATGTATAAAAATACATTATGTATTGAATTATGGTAAATTTTCCCCATATATGTAAAATTTATAGCCTCTTAATGCGTAAATTGTTATTACTATAACTAAAATTAATTGAGAACCATTAAAGGTAAACCGAAAAGATAATGTTTAAAATAAAATCATCACATTTATAAAAATATTTTTATAAGAGTATTTAATACTATTATCATATTAACTTCTTCATATTTAAATTTGTATTCATTTGGATTAAAAAATTAGTTTACATTAATTTAATATTTTACGAATTTCCAAGGGTCCCACTTACCACAATTTTAAAAGGGAACCTCCTCTCTAACCTATCCACATCAATTTGAGCCTTCAAGTTTAGAAATACCCTGAAATTTTCCCTTATCAAATTTCTTATTTTCATTATATAGGTTATTTTCTTTTTAAAATACTAACAATAGTGCTCTATGAATAGATTTAGAGGAAGCACGATGAGGAAGAGACAATCTCTTCTACTGATCCTTTAATACTTATTTCTTCTTATACATCCTATTTATTAATTTTTTCATTATAAATTAATAAAATAAGTGTCACTCATATAATTATATATATTATAATTATTAGAAATCAGTATTCTGAATTCTATCCATCCAATAAAATAGGAAATCACCACACGTGCATACGTATGGCTTACCGTCTCCACATCGTGTTGCTATCTTTTTTTTTCACCACCACCTTACGTAGATGGGTATAATGATGGACATAATAACTAGATATGATTATTATAAAATTATACTAATTCTATATTATTATGCACATTCCACTTCAATACCATTCATCAACCATGGGAACAATATCATTTCTGATGTCTACTTACGACTAGCCATCTCCACGATGGAATGTGAATCATTCTACATGATCTTCATTAAATCATCACTATATAAATGAATGGAATCAAAAAATATGATATATATTATACTAATATAATTATTTAAATGATATAACTATATCATAAGAAGTGGAACATTATCATATCAGATAAAAATGCTTAAGAACATAAAGTATTTAATACCCAAATAATGAGTAATGATGAAATGTTACCTTCAAACAGATTATAATATGGTCATATATGATATCATAAAACATAATATAATTGTGTAATAAGTTAATAAAATTATTTAAATCATTATATATGAGGTTTTGATTCAAAAA
The DNA here is from genome assembly GCA_963277665.1 of Viscum album. NCBI lineage: Eukaryota > Viridiplantae > Streptophyta > Magnoliopsida > Santalales > Viscaceae > Viscum > Viscum album. The sequence goes on along the minus strand of OY728131.1, from coordinate 1,216,825,104 downwards.
AATGATATCATACCTAAAGTAAGAGAAAAATTTTCAATCATAATATTAACTAAGATTGTTTATACATATGTATTTACACGGGTATATTTATCATTCACGTCCATGTTTCCTAAATATTTAATGTTAATCTTATAAAAAAATTTAATTCGATTTTATCCATTTTATAATTTTTATTAAATGGTATGAAAGGATTAATTATTTGATTTTGGTACAAGGTACTTATTGACTTTACAGAAAAAGAACGAGAATAATGTTTTCTAACTTATATAGCTTGAATAGATTTTTATGTTTTCATGAAACCGTATTTACATAAATATTACCATAAATGTTTTTAGAATTATTTTTGAATTAACTTATTTTCTTGTAAATTTTCATGGATTTTTAACAAAAGAAAACATTTCTGAAGAATAATGGATATTTTTCTTAGGAATTAATTTGATTTGTTATGTATTTTCCATCTAATATAACATTAATTAAATAGGGTTATGTTTCTATCCATATTTTTACTATAACTTTATTGTGTTTATTACAGAATTATATTAATAAAATCCATTTTTTACATGGATTATGTTATGATGGAATGATATTTTTGAACCCCATTTTATTCTTTGTGTTATGCTATGATGAATGATTTATATTTTTGTGGAACACATAATAATGATTTAATTATGATATGGGTTGGACCTATATTTCCCTCTAATTAATTCGGTAATGATTTATATCTCATGAGATATATATGACTGGAATGGTAGGTAAATCTGTATCAGTAATATCAGGATGGAACGATAAGTAAACCTGGTTTAGTAATCTCCATTTTATACTATGATATTCATAGAAATGATCCTTGAATAAATATGAAATTATTTTATATTATTATGTGTATTCCATAAAATATTATGTCTTATGTTATGACTTTTGGGATTAAATTCATTGATAATTAGAATTTTCATGATTTGTCGCATGGCATGATATCACTCTCGTTCTGTTACATGATAAGATTTTCAAATGTTCTGTTATTTTGTCTTATGATTCTGATATGATTGATATCTCTCATTATTATACTTACTGAGAATTTGAGCTTACCATTTCTTATGTTTCTTTTACCTATGTTATGAAGAAGTTTTTTAAGTAATATATGTCAAAAGTGGTCTGGTTATGATGTTACAGGTGGGAGACAATTAAGATGTCTTATTAACAAGTTGTTTATGTTTCCTAGTTCCTAAAGACACTATACATATACGGTCTTGGAATGGATTTTTTATATGTTTTAATGAATATTCTTCAACATTGATATAATATAAATGTATGTAAAATATGGTTCATTATATTTTGTATGAGAGGAAAGGTATAGTTGTCCTTTGAAAACTAGGATGAGAAAGCATCAGTAAGAACCCTAAGGATATGTCTATGTATAGGTTACAATCCTAGTGTTTTATAAATGTCCACGAATAACATAGAAAAAAATATAAAGTGTTCTAAATTGAAATTTTATTTGTTATTATGTGGTTTTCCTGTTCGGATTACTGTTTCTCACACTATGCTTCTTGGTTTTAGTTAATGGATTGAACCCTAAAAACCCAAGTTTAACTTAATGCGATGGGAAAATCAATGATTTTCCTCATAAGAAACCAAATGTTATGGGATATAGAATGAAAAATCTTAAATATATTCTCACATAACGTTCTCAATCAATGAATCATAAAATAATTCCAAACAATCAAAGGAGGGTAAAAAATTTTATTGGGACATTTAGAAGGTAGAAACCACCTTCGTCTAGTAGGTCCTCAGATCCATTAGTGGATGAAAAATGTATTTGTATCACTGAAATGATATTTTTATTTCCCTAATGTTCATTACATGATAATGCAAGAAATGCAGTCTATCATTTGGAAGGTGAATCTGATCAATGGTGGAACCTTATCAAGAATATGATGAAAAGATATAAAACTGAATCCATGGAATGGGACGAGTTCCAGAACATATTTTTCAATAATTTCATTCCTTTTATTCTTTGAAAAAATATGAAGACAGAGTTCCTTAAACCTAAAAAAATGATTATGAATCAATTATTACCAACAAATGGAATTTTACATGACTTTCAATGTACACATCTGGAATTATTATTCAACATGAGAGTAAAATTGATCAATTATTTTTGGGATTAAAACCCAGTCTATGAATGGAATTTTCCATAAGGGACATAAATAGCTACAAAGTAATCATTCCATGTGATCTCATGGTGGATATGGATATTGGAGTAACCCATATTTTCTAAGGGTTTAATTAGAGGAGAAAAATAAAATTCATAGAAAAATATAAACACAAAGCTAAAAATAAAATGAGTTTTACCTTATGTGGAAGGTGTGGAAAGAAACATGGAGGAAATTATATTAAAGTGACTAATAAATGTTTTATTTGTGGAAAATAAGGTCATCTAGTTTTTGAATATTGAAGTGATTGGAAAAAAATGTCCAATGATGAGAATAAAAAAAGGATACATAGAATGAACCTCTTATGCTTCAATGATATAATGCAAGGAAATGGGGAATTATTCCAATAAATTCCTTAATACAAGGGTTATTGATGATAATTGACATCAGAAAACTCTTAAGGCCAAAGAAAAAGGAAAGTCACATGTGATCACTATTGGTGATATTGAGTACGATAATAAAGTGGTGAAAGGTACACATACCATACACTCTAAAGTTGAAATTTTTTTATTTGATTCTGGATCCATCCACTCTTTTATTTATGAAGATTTTTTAAATGTTATCACCATATTACATCAACAATTACAAGTTGAGTTAGTTGTGAAAACTTCTATTAGAAGAATAGTTGTGTCAAAAGTTTACAATTTGTGATCTGAATATGTTTGCTATTTTTCACTCTCGTGTCGTGTTCTTCAAACAAAAGTTTATAATTTGTCTTCATTTGAAGTTTGATGGAAATTTCTTCATCAAAATCATGTGATCCTTCCTATATCATAATTTGATGTGATTCTTGGAATGGATTGGATTTCCCTATATAGATCTTATATCAATTTACAAGGAATGAAAGTCACAATCCATATTCTAGATCAATTTATGGTCCTCTATCGATGAAAGGATGAATATAACCTTCCATTAGAAAATTATTCCATCTTTTGGGTCTTGATTCCTATAAATAAATATTATTTATTTCAAATGGTTTGTGATCAAGACAAAATTAAGTATACACCCATTGTACTGGTGTTTTATGATATCTTTCTAGAATAATTTGAAGGTCTTCCACCAAATTGTGAAGTTTATTTTTTAATATTATGTATTATTCCTTATTCAAATACTCTTTATATAATGTCCCCAACTAAGTTTCCATAATTAAAGAATAAACTCCAAGAGAATCTTGATGAGGGATTCATACACCCTAGTGTGTCACCTTAGGGAACACATGTTCTATTTGTTATGACAAAAGATTTATAAATGAGACTCTTTATTGATTATCAAGAAGGTAAAAAATAACTATTATGAAAAAATATCTTTTTCCATGTATTGATTCTTATTCGACCAACTACACAGAGCTCAATACATTTCTAAGATTGATTTTCATTCAGGATATCATCAATTATGGGTCATGAATAAGGATATACCAAACATGGAATTTTGAAGAAGATATAGACACTATAAATTTATAGTGATGCCTTTTGATCTTACTAATTCCCCCACTATATTCATGGATATAATGAATAGAGACATTAGATATTATCTTGACCAATTTTTGATAGTCCTTATAGATGACATTCTTGTCTATTAGAAGAGTAAGGAAGAACACAAATACTACTTGAGAATTCTACTAAAAACCCTGGTAAAGGATATAATATATGAAATATTTACCAAGTGTTAATTTTGGATTCATAAATTTTCATTTTTGGATCATATAATCTCAAGATAGGAGATAACTGGGGATCCAACAAAAAATATGTCTTTAAAAGTTATCTAAGACAAAAAATGGTAACTAAGATCTGATGTTTTCTTGGTTTGGCTATATATTATTGATGTTTTTGTAAATTATTTTTCATGATTATATAATCCACTCACAAAGTTGACCTGGAAAGGAGTTAAGTTAGTATGGACATAGAAATGTGAAGAGAATTTCAAAGAGATAAAAAATGGTTAGCCAATGCACATGTGCCCTCACTTCCTTTTTGTGGAGAAAGGTTTGTGATCTACAATTATTCATCCAATAATGGTATGGGATGTTTTCTCATGAAAAACGATAGGTTAGTAGATTATGCCTCACTGTAGTAAAAATTCCATGATCAAAATTACCCAAATCATGATTTGGAGTTATTTTTGGAAATTATTTCATTAAAGATATGGAGGAATTATCATTATGGTTAAAGGTGTGATATTTATACTGATCATAAAATATTACAGTTTATTTTCACACAAAAGGAGATGAATATGGGATGATGAAGATTGTCGAAGTTGATTAAAGATTACGACTTCTCGATACATTTCCACCCAAGGAAAGAAAAGAAGTGGCCAGTGATTTGAGTCAAATGGACCTTGCTAGCCTATCTGTGATGAGGATGACATAAGATCCAATATTTATGAATTTTCAAAGGATGGATCTTGAAAATTTAAAGGAAGGGGAGAAATATTATCTTTATCAAATGAATGTTTAACCATCTATAAAGGTGATGATTAAGGATTCATAGAAGGAAAATGTAGAGGAATAATAGAATGTTAGAAATTTTCTCGAATTGATCCTTGATTGTGTGGGAATAATAATTTTTAGGAATCAGGTTTGTTTTCCTCTCATATGGGAATTAAAGAAGGAGGTTTTGGATGAGGCTTATAATTGTTCCTTTACTATTCACCCCGGAATCACAAATATATATAGTGACATGATAGAGTATTTCTAGTGGGATGGCATGAAATGAGATGTTTCCAAATAGGCCTCTCGATGCTTGGTTTTTTATCAAGTTATGGTTGAGAGAGTGAAGTATAATGAGATGTTACAACCATTACCCACACCAGAATGGAAATGGGAAAACATCACTATGGACATTGTCGTCAGACTTCCAAAAAAATCCTTATAAAATAATACTATCTGGGTTATAGTTGATCTATATATGAAGTCAGCACATGTCATATCTATAAGATAGTATTTCTCTATGAATTATCTTTCCATTATATATGTCAACTATATGGTAACATTTCATATAGTACCACATTCTATTATATATGATCGGGATCTGAGGTTTACCTCGAGGTTTTGGAAATGTATTAAATAGGCTCTGGATAGAGAGGTATGTTTTAACAGTTTTTATCATCCTCAGATAGATGGTTAGTTTGAGAGGATAATTTTAACTCTAGAAGACATGTTGAGAGCTTTCTCTATGGATTTAAAAGGTGGTTGGGATCAACACTTGTCATTGGTGGAATTTTATTACAACAATTGATTTCACTCCATTATTCAGATGTATCCTTATGAATCCCTCTATGGAATGAAGTGTATAACTCCCACATATAGGGATGACGTAGGAAAAATAAAGCTATTAGGACCTGACCTTATTGATGAAAATGCGGAGAAGTTTAGATCTATTCAACAACACATAAGTGCATCTAAGTGTCAAAAAATATTTATGCTAACAACTGAAGTAAATACCATGTGTTAGAAGTGGGTGATAAGGTGTTTTTATATATTTCTCCCTATAGGAGTGTAATTACATTTGGAAATATGGGAAATATGAGACCTAGAAATATTAGTGATTTTGAAATTATATATTGTTTTGGGAAGGTAGATTACTAAATGGCGCTTCCACCAAATCTATCCCATGTTCATGATGTGTTCTATATATCTATTCTAATAAAGTACATTCCTTTTCATTCACATGAAATAAACTTGAATGTCATACTGCTAGAGAAATATCATTCTTATGAAAAACAACGAATATATATTCTAGATCATAGAAAGAAAGTTCTATGAAACAAGACAACACTTTTGGTTGAATTTATATGGTGTAATGACCTATTTGATAAAGATATATCGGAACATGAGGATATTATGAGGGAGAGGTAACCTCATATGTTTTTTTTTCAATAGGAAAATTTCAAGGGAAAATCATTTTAAGGGGGGGTAGAATGTAACACCCAGATGTTTTTATGAAATATTTTTTTTAAATAATTTTAATTCTTCAATATATTTCATTGCACACAATCGTAGGTTTAAATGAACTATGAGGTTCCCTTAGTACTAAATTTCTATTATAGCCTAGTTTTTAGGTTAGTGGAAATAAATATAACTCACTTATGAAAATGTATTTTGAATTCATTGGCTTACAATTATTTATGAAAAATATAAATAAATTAGATATATTTATTTATTTGTATTAATAAATTTAGTTAATTACAATTAGTAATGAAATTAATGAGATATATATGTTATATACTTAACAAAATATTTTTGATATTAATACAATTTATATTTCAGTCATAGGGTATGAATAAAACCTATATGATGTATAAAACCCTATATTATTTCTAAAGGGTAATTTTATGCCTTTGAATAGAGAAACTATCTTAAATTATAATTTTGACACATTAATAATTTTTATATGAAAACATAAACAATATATTTGGATGTATAATATAATAATTTACTTTGTATGAATTGTTAATATTTTTTTAATTACTTGTAAATTTTGAAAAATAGTAAAAATACCATAAATTTTAATTGAAAACAGCTTTTTTCATAAAAATAATTTATATGGTTAAATTATAATATTCAGTTATTTTAATTCATTTATGAAATATATTTTTAATATTCAATATAATATACTTCATTATCATTAATTGTAGTTTTTATTTAGATGTAAACCTATTTCAATCATTTGCAATGTTTTAATTTTTAAAAAACTTGTTCTCTAATTCCGACAATGGAATTGATTTTAAAATTAATAACTATATCTTCTCTGTTTTGAATCAGAAAAAATGTAAACTATATTTATATTATATAGCTACAAATTAAGAATATAGATTTATTTTATTTTTGGGAATTATGAATAGTAAATCATTAATTTTTATTAACACGGTAAAAGAAAAAAAGTGTAATTAAGATTAAAAATAATATTATAAAACTACCCAAACACATGTATTAATCTAGTTTGATGATATATGGCTAACCAAGACAACCATTGGGATGAAAATTTGGCCTTTGGGAGCTATTTGGGTGTGATTATGACACTTATAATTTTTCGTTTAATGTAATGGAAAATATGTTATACATATATATCTTCATACTAAAACAATCATAATACATAGTGATATCAGTGATCTCTATAACTATAAATTAAAATTAGAAAAATAAAAAAAATTCCTACATCATGGAATTTTATTTATAATTTTTAGATGGTATATAATTAAATTTAATTTTGACATGATGATGATTCATTGGTAGCATTATTAATGAAGAAATAAAATAATAAATATTATAAATATTCGAATAAATATTATTTGACATAATTTGTTTCATCTATTATTTTTATATGTGAATATTAAATATTATAATACTATTAAATGGTTTTCTTCAAAGTTATCTCTCTTTTTATATTTTACTTAAATTCAATAAATTGGATTATTTTAAAATTGACATAATTGATGTTTTATAAAAATAGAAAATTGTTAAATGATTTAAGTATCAAAAAAAATATTTTAAAATCATAAATTGATAATTATAATGACTAAAATATAATTAATTATCTGATTATAGGAAATTTACCCCATATAATTAATTTTTATAGCCTCTTAATACCTAAATTGTTGTTACCACAATTAACATTAAAAGAGAATAATTAAGGCTAAATTGAAAATATAATCATTAAAATAAAATCAATACATGTATTAAAATTATTGGGAAAGAGTATTTTTAAATATAATCATCTTTTATTATACATCTTTTAATTTTTATGGATTTGGATTAAATAGTTAATTTATATTAATTTAATTTTTTTAGAATTTCAAAGGGTACCCATCAACTAAATTATAAAAGGGAACCTCCTCACTCACCTATTCACTTCAATTTTATCCTTCATGCTCATCTATCCCATGAAATGTTCCATTATAAACATCCCTATTACAATATATAGGTTGTGGAATTTTTTAAATACCGTCTCTAGTGCTCTAAGAAGAGCATTAGAGGATGCATGACGAGGAAGAGTTAATCTCTTCTACCGATTCATTCAAACTTATTTCTTCTAATAAATTCTCTTAATAATTTATTCAATTATGATTATATAAAATAAGTATCCCCCATGTACTGATAATATATTATAAATATTATAAAAACAAATTCTATCTTCTATCTATCCTACAAAAAATGAAATCACCACGCGTGTGTACGTACATATTACTATATCCATGTTGCGGTGTAATATGCTTTTCACCACCATTTAAAGTGAATGGGTATAATGATTCAAATATTAACTATATCTAATTATTATAGCATTATAATCATTCAAAAATATTATACAACACCCAATTTTATACCATTCAACAATTATGATAATGATATCGTCGCTTGTGCGTACGTACAACCTACCGACTCATCGATGTGATTTTACTTATTCTACATGATCTTCATTAAATTGTCATTATTTATAAAAATGGGATTGATAAATATATTATATATTATACAAATATCATTATTTTAATGATATAACTATATCATAAGAAGTGGAACATGAATATATCTGACAAAACATTCATAAAAACATAAAGCAGATAATACCCAAATAATGAGTAATAATGGAATGTTAATAATAAACAGATTATAATATGATCGCATATGATATCATAAAAAATGAATATAATTATTGAATAATCCAATAACAATATTAAAATCATTATACAATAGTTAAATATACAAACAAATGATATCATACTTATGTTAAGGGATAATTTCACAATATCATTGTTACCCAAGATTGTTAATATGTAAGTAATTACTGGAGAAAATTTATAATCAAAATCCATGTTTCCTAAATATGAAATTCTACTATTCTAAAATTATTTAATTAAATTTTACCCATTTTTTATTTTTTTAAATAAATAATATGGAAGTAATCTTTCTATGTTTTCGGTATTAGGTACTTTTTGACATTAATAGAAAAAGTATTAGAATAATGTTTTTTTAACTTATACAGCATGAATGAATTTTTATGTTTTCAAGATGCCTTATTTTCATTAAGATTACATTAAAATTATTTAGGGTTATTTTCAAAGAAATTCATTTTTTTTAAAATTTCATGGTATTTTATGAAATGAAAACATTTTTAAATAAGAAAGGATATTTTTCTAAAAAATTAATTTCATTAGTTATATCAAAAATATTTTACATCTAATATGGAATTCAGTAAAAATGGATATGTTTATATCAATTTTATTTCAATGAATTTAGTTTTTTTTATGATGTAATACAATTTATGAAATCCCTTTTTGACATAGATTATGTTATGGTGGAATTATATTTATGAAACACATTTTATTCATTGGTTTATGCTATGCAGAATGATTTATGTTTTTGTGGAATTTGTAAGAATGATTTGATAAGGATATGGGTGGGACATATGTCTCATTCCAATGAATTAGGTAATGATTTATATTTCATGGGACAGACATGACTAGAATGGAATGTGAATATGGTTCAGAAATACTGGGTTGGAACAGTAATTAAATGTGGTCCAGTAATGGACTATGTCTGCTATGATGATTTGGAAAATGATCATTAGATAAATATGAAGTTATTTTAGGTGATAATGTGCATGAAACAAAATCTCATATCTTATGTTATGAATTTTGGGATTACGTTCATTTATTTTGAAGAACATTCATGATTTTTCTCATAAAATGATATCACGATCATTCATATGAAGTACAACATTTCTAAATTTTATGTTAATTCATCATATAATTATGATATGATTGATACCTCCCTTGTTTAATCTTATTTAGAGTTTGATCTCACCCGTTCATATGTTTCTTTTGCCCAGGTCATTAAGAGTGGTATTAAGTAAGATATGTCAAAAATGGTTAATGTTATGATGAAAGAAGTGGGAGATAATGAAGATGTCTTATGAACCTGTTATTTATGATTCCCAATTTCTAAATACATTGTACCTATATGGTCCTGGTTTGGATTTATTATATTTTGTAATGAATTTTCATTAAATTTGAAGTAATATAAATGTATCTAAAATATTGTTCATTATATTTATGGGTTTTTGAAGTGTGAGAATGTTATATTCCATGGTTGTCAAGATAGAACTAGTGACTTGTTCATTCAAGAAGGAATATACTCTATTCATCTATTCATTAAATCCTGGATGATCCTGATATTTCTGTGCTATTGGTTGAAGGTAATTCTGTGGTTGTCGCTACTCGATATGAGGTTTTGGGTGGTTCAAAGCATGTCTATGTATTTGGAGAAGCACTGAAGTTATCATGAGAGTGATATCTAGATATTACACTTTGGATGGACTTTTCCCTTGTGCTTCAAGAATGATTAGAGTTTTGGATAGTGTCTACTGGAAGGAATCATATAATAGTGGGGTAGTTTCAACAATATCATGTAATCTATCGGTATATTTCATTGGAATCAATGGAGTCTTCAACTAAACCCTTGTAATTTCAAAAAATATTTCCAATAATTTCACTTGTGATAGAGGGATGTTGAGTGATTTGGTCAAACCCTTCCACTGTGCAATGATCACTAGTAGAAAAATGGGTTTTAACATCGTCAGTTTAACATTGATTCTTAGAGACCGAAGACAAAAGTTGGTTTTTGGCATCGTTTATTCAACTAATCATCATTAAAAATTTAATATAAGTTGAAGATAATTTTTCAAGATTCTATTTGATAGGTCTTCGAGCAAAAACCGAATTATGGACCAAATTTATGGACGTCAGATAATGAACATTATAAGACTAGATTTTTAACGTCGGTTTTTTCCAATAACTGACATTAAAATTCCATTTTATTCATTGTTTTATAAAATAACTGATGTTAAAAATAAAACAAACGTTTTAGATAATTTATAATGATTTTATTTTATTGGTCTTTGAGACAAAATGAACTTACAGATCAAAATTTATGGACGTTGGAATTTGAACATTATAAGACTAGCTTATTAACGTCGGGGTTTTTTAGTAAACAATGTTTAAAGTCAGTTTTTAGCATCGGTTATTCAAACTACTGACATTAAAAATATAATAAAGTTTTATATAATTTCTCAAGATTTGATTTTGTAGGTTCTGGAGAAAACATGGACATACAGATCAAAAGTTATAGATGTCAGAAGTTGAACATTATAAGACTTGATTTTTAACATCAGTTTTTTCAATAACCGACATTAAAAAGTACCACTTTTTTTCATTGGTTTTTGCAATAACCAAAGTTAATAATAAAAAAAGTTTTATATAATTTATCAATATTCTATTTGACAGGTCTTGGATAAAAATTTAATTAAGGAACAAAAGTTACAAATATTGGAAGTTGAACATTATAAAAATTGATTTTAAGCATCGTTTTTTTCAATAAAAAATGTTAAATGTCAATTTTTGTCATCGATTTTCAAATAACTGACATTAAAAATAAAAAAAATGTAGACAATTTCTCTACCATCGATTTTATAGGTCTTGGAGTAAAAACTGAATTACAGATCAAAAGTTATGGACGTTTGAAATTTCACATTGGAAGACACGATTTTTAACATCAGTTATTCTTCAATAACCGACGATAAAAGTCCCTTTTTGGCATCGGTCTTCCTAATAAATAATGTTAAAAGATGGTTTTTGGATTTTTTTTAGTAACCCAAATTGTAACACCAACATGAGAATATATTTAACATCTTTTTAAAATTTAACTAATGTTAAAAGTAATGTTCAAAATTTATGGGTTTGATATTTCAATTTTTTCATAACACGCATTTCTATTTTCAAAATCCCACAAAAAATTTAATTAATCACCACCAATAATATTTTTATTAACAATATATAGAACCACATCCCATTTCTTTCGATGTTTTCTCCATATTCTATTCAATCAATATTTCAAAAATTCTTCAATCGATGATTTGTATATGGTATTTCTTTTAATCATTTAATTTTCTTATTTTAGTTTTCCTTATCGCTAAATATGTTATATTTTTATTATAATTATTAAATAATATTCTAATCAAGAAAAAAATATTAAACTTCACGTGAGATTCATTTGTTGAGGTGACAAAATCTATATCACAAACAATTATCATTACCTCATGTGTTTTTACTTAAAATGATGTAAAATTAAAAAAACATGATATTGATTCCAATAAAACCAATAAAAGAATTAAACTTAGTTTGAATATTTCTATTTTTTTATTTGTGTGTTCATTTGGCATATATTTTTCGATTCTTGTTTCTCGTGTTTTCATTGAATCAATTTTTATCTATCGAAACTTAAAGAGCTACAACTTACGACGACTATAACTTTTGATCCGTAAATCTATTTTAGCACCATAAGTAGTCAAATAAAAGCCTAAAAATTAATCATTATTCTAATAATAATATTTTCAATGTTTTAACTTCATATTTTACCAAAATGAATTGATTTTTGTAAAATTTACTTTTCACATTGGTTTTTTCAATAATCAATGATAAAAACCATGTAGAAGCTGAATTTTGACATTGTTTTTCTATAAAACTGATGCCAAAGACTTTCAAAACCCAAATTTTGGTGTCAGTTTATATGAGAACTGATGTTGAAGATTTTCTACACCTATCTTTTGGAATCATTTTATAAAAAAAATTATTTCGAAGACCCACAGGGGTAGATTTTTTTGGTCGGTTTATAAAAAACAACATTGAAGCTTATATTTTTTTTATGTCACCTTTATTGACATTGACTAAAAATGAATTCTTATTTTAAAGAAAAAAATTATGTGGGAATAAATTTTTTTCACTTGTGTAAGTTATAAAACCTCTCATTATCAGGTTATTTTTAGTTCATCTGGTCAACAATCATCATCTTTTTTAGTGTTTAACTAAATTAATAATGGGATTTATAACAATGTTCTTCCCATCCATACACATATCCTACTAGAATATTGTTATACTAAACAAAGGTTACCCCAGTTAGATTATGTACAAAACACCACAACATTATTACATCCAATTGAGCTTGAAGTCCCATCATCGGACTACATCCAAATAAGAAGAGTGTGAGGTTTTCTTTAGGGTTTCATGCACCATCAAATATAGAGAATGTAGGATTTCCAAAAATGGGTGGAGGAAAATTTTTGTCGACTCAATTAGGAAATGGATTATGATTATGCTGCATAGTTTTGTGTCACCCTTCCATGAATTCCATTCGAGTAGATAGGGGCACGATGATGTTATGAATCTCTAGGGGAACCATCTACTAGGCCTTATCCAGACCATCGGGAATTTTTGGGGGTTGACGTGGTGGCCCCAGCTTGATCTCCTATGGATTTTGTATTCTTCATAAGGGTGAAAGATTATCCCAGTGGAAGTACCCTTCAACTTTGTAATATTCTATAATGGGAACAGAAACTCTATATTCAAAGGTGTCAATTTTTTGAGAAGTTGTTGGTTCCTAGTTCGTACAGCCTCATTTAGTGCATCCTTGTCACCTTCTTCTCGAGGAATGTTTTCCATATTGCATCATTTTTCAATTATGTCATCATCAATATTTTGGTTGTTTATAGTGAAGATATTCATAAAGGAATATTGGTAAATGGTGGTTGTACCAATACTTTCGAAGCAGTAGGCTATTTCTATACAATATTCTTCAAGGTCATTATCCGAACCATTTTACATACTGATACATTTTTTCTTGCGAACCTGACAAGATCTAATTTTTATCCCCATATGTTTCTCCTGTTTTGACCTATGAATTGTGAATTTGAGAGAGTTTCTATTCATGGGGGTCATATGTGCCTCATCCCGTAGGGGTTGGTATTATGATGCTTTGAGGTGGTGGAATACTGAATATTTATTTATTCCTCCCAATATATAGATGATTGATTCCCTCTATGGTGGTGATGATGATGAAAATACCCCTAGTCAGGTAGGATAGGGGTCATTTGGTGGTGAAATTGGCATTTATTAGTCTAATTTTTTAGGATAAAGTGACTCTAATTAGGGAATAGATGAATCCACTGATGGCCATGAAGACTTAATTAGCTAGCCTAATGGGGTGGGGGTGAACTCTAATCACTACTGATATCTTCATGGGATAACTAAACTAGTGATGATGATTGAGATATAAATAAATCCAGCCTAGTAGCCTAGTGTTCACCTATAGCTGCTGAGGGTATGTCCTAAATCCTCCAAGAATTTCATGATTTTAGGGGAGGAGGAGGTGGTAGATATTATCCAAACCCATAAGTCCATGTTTGATCCAAGATTCTTTCCATTGAAACTACTAATATGGTGCATGTGATGATGAGCAGCTGTGCTTGTATAGATGATGGGTTCGATGGCAGCCCAAGGTGAGTACCATTTTGTATGAGATGTTTTCCATGTGATCGAAACTTTTTTCTCTCTGTTTGGAATATCCTCTTATTATCCTATGGGGACCATTTTGAAATATTTTTTTCTATCCTCTCTACCCATCCATGATGTCTAGGAACCGTAGATGCATGGTAATTCTGTTTTAGTGACTAACTAATATGATTGTTACCTTGTCCATGGATCCTTCCATAGGCGATAAAAATATAGGATTCTACATGTGAAGGGATTTTCTGGTCTAGGGGGTTATAAATGTGTTAAATTTTATATTTTCCCCATCCTCAAATATATATCCATCACATGGATTTGGATATCAATTTTTGAAGAGTTGTGATGAAATTGTTACATGAGTATTGTAGATTTGCAGTGTGATTTATTGGTTTTGGATCATGGTCCAGGGAGATAGTAGTCAGGTCTAGATGAAAATAGAGTATATTTATTTTCTAAAAGTTACAATCATATTGTTGATAATTTAGATGTCAAACCTTTAATAGTTGATTATTATCCCACATATTCCAACATAGGTATGGCATGGAATCATTTTATAGCTCATCTGAGAGCGCATATATAGAAGTAGTGAGGGGAAATAACAAGATGGGGAGGTTGTTTCCTACAAACTCACTCCATATGTATAAGTAAACCACCTCCTAATCTAGATTATATGCCTCCATTCAGTCATACCACAAATCATGGATCTGATGGTCACCATCTTATTGGATTGGTTTGCTACAAAAAAGTTAATTGGGAACCATATATAATTGACCCTGATGTTTTCAGCACCTCTTTATACAATGGATTTTGAGTATGGTTCACCTATCTATACGGTGGTGTCTAGTAAAATGTAGGATTTCCTTGCCTATGGGTGTTATTATTGTGGGGAGGTTGAACATGGTGGATGTTATAAATAAAGTCTATGTTATCCATCCCGAAAATACCGTGAGGAGGAATCTCATGTTAATGGTCATCATCTTCTTCATCATCGATATAAGAGTCGATGAACCCTTTTTGTATTGAAATGTTTCTTGAACAACCTCAAGGATACTAGCATTGTGATGATTTAGAGTATGCGCCACATTATGTGTCGTGGTTAGGATATGTCGACCTGCCTTTTGGGATTGTTTATGGGTATGAGAATTTAGTAAGATGATTTCCTGAACTTGTATATAACCGCAAAATGATGTGGGTGTATGGGACTGCTACCGAGAAGCTTCGAGAATATTCTAATGAGTTTCCTCATTATGAAAAGGTATGTTAGCCTATCCTGCAGCGTGCACCATTTTCAATTGATGTGGCTTGGTCATGATGGGAATATCAGCATGACCTTCAACATTTGGAATATTCTTATAGTCTTTCTTAGTAGGAATATGAGCCATCATTATGATGTGTTCCTCTCTCACTTGGTGGTCCCCGATTTGATTAGGAATAAAAGACTGGTCTGAATATGAATTCCCCTTCAGAACAAGATGACAGACCATCAAAATGGGATAAATATTATGATAACCCCCTAGGTTTTCTTTGAATTATGTGGGCACAATCATTCATCGATAGAAGTTGTAATATTAACCTTGCTTCAGGGATATACTATAATATTATAGGTAAATTTACTGATAAGAATATGAGACTACCATGAGGCTTATATCATTT
Organism: Viscum album; assembly: GCA_963277665.1. NCBI lineage: Eukaryota > Viridiplantae > Streptophyta > Magnoliopsida > Santalales > Viscaceae > Viscum > Viscum album. The sequence goes on along the minus strand of OY728131.1, from coordinate 1,216,808,911 downwards.
TCACTCAGTTAACCCCAATAAGAATTGGGAATGAGCTTAATCCTGGTTCATTACAGTATGTATCTAGAATTCATCGATAGGAACATATGCTTTTCATAAGGCATGTTCCCCTTTCACATGGTGAGCCCCTACCATAATGGGGATATGAACCCGATCCTTTCCAATTGGAATATATTCCATACTTATTTGATAGGAATGTGCACCTGTCCTGAGGCATGTGTTGCTCTCACCTGGTGGGCCCCTATTGGAATGTGAATATGAACCTGGTCTGATTTCTCTCCCTTCATAAGAATATACCAATAATCCTACCAGGTGGGAGAATTTATGTGTTCTTTCTCTGGAATAACTACTTGTTTTCGATTATCATAGGTTTGAAATGTTATAAATATTAGGATAGGAGTATGATCTTGTCCCTTTTTCTGAAATAGTGTCTTAATATCATGGTATATCTCTTTAATGGTTTCTAAAAAATATTTTCATTTAACTAAAGTGTGTGAAGGGATATGAGCCTGGACATTTTCTATCTCCATGATAAACTAGAATATGAATTCAATTCAAGTGGTAATATGTGCATGCTTCTGTCATCCTTATGACACCATAATATTTAGATGGACTTTGTAGAAGGGGGATAAGATTATGATCCTCCCCATTCCTTGTTTTTGGGATATGTGCACATACTTTTTCTGAATGAGTAGGGATATGAGCCTTCTTGCGTGTTCCTACCAGACAATGTTGGAATTATTTTTCAGTAGGATTTGGGGTATAAGAACACTCTTGGATGTCAAATTACTTCTTCCTATGATGATTATTACTTGTATCAGGTGCATTGGTGTAATAGGTGGTTGTGTGTCAGATGGTACCCCCATCATGAAACTTATGGGTTTGAGAAATATGGTTTTTGTGATGATGGTTGAATGGTTTTATCCTTAGTGGAACTTGAACCGAATGTGATCCGTATTCTTCTTTATGGTCCACCTTAATATGTTATAAAAGTTAGCAGTTGTCACACTTCTTGGATATTCCCCGAAAGATATTGGTTGATAAAACAAGAGAAAGTGGCCTAGCATCATACTTTTCCACGTGATGTGGACTCACTGGTCATCACACATGGAGAACATCATGATCATCATCCACGATTGGTATTGTACCAGGTCACTGGTACTCCTAGACCATTGTATTTTCTACATATCATTGTATTATAGTACATGTGACATTATCTTATGACTCACATAGGTGGATATCACTATTAATTTTCCAGATCAAATGTTGGATGGGGAAGAAATTTTCTAAAATCTGGATGGTTTCCATATCTGCAGTCATGCAGTAAACAATGAATATGATTACCAATTTCTTTAATATAATTGGCATAATTTTCTCAATAATATATGCATGGCTATCACAATTGTCTTAATATTCCATGATTTTTCCATTTTGAATGTTTAGACTTGTCAAAATAGGGATGAAATTATTTTATGAGATCCTTAGTTATAGAGGATCATTTATAATATCATATTGGCCATACTACATTGTTTTATAGGGTTTTAAAAAAAAAGTGGTCTGGATCCTAATAACTCAATAATTCAATTTTTATAGAGGTTCACATCGGTTTTATCAATTTTTTGGATATAGGGGAAAATAAAATGGACCGACGGATAATAACTAATCATTTTGTCATTGCAGAGATTCACTTCAGGTTCAAAATTTTCATTTCTACTGATTTGTAGGTGTAAAATGGGTTTCAATCACCATGACACCATTGTAAATTTTCCTAGAAACTCCCAATGGTTCCCCTATCTATTTTTGGGTACATACATTCTTTATAAAGGCTAATTATCATATGGGTTTTCAAGCCCATCGACTCTTTGGGTATCGCATTAGTCGAGAGATTGGGTGGTCAGTCTCATCACAACCTTTTTAGGGGGAACATTTTCCTAATCTCTTACTCTCTTATAGAATTAACACATGTGCGTGTATCTCTTATTAATATTGATACATGACCTGTTACACTAAAAAATTATTCATTAGTTAATTCTATCTTTAATCAATGAAAGGGAATCTCGTTTATAAAATAAAGGATGTGTTGTATCATTAGTGAATCCATCTATATGTATCAAAAATTAATTACCCATCTCCTTAATGGTGAATAAATGCATTATGTGTTGAATCCTCATGACCAAATTCTTGAAAATGTGCTTCAATGTGAGGAGGTGATTAATATTCTAAATAGGGGAATGAAAAATATTGAGGCTTCGTACATATCCTTGTTATTTCAGAAATCAAAACCCACATAGTTCATTAATCCTATGTATGTTAGAATCATGTATGGAGGACATATTTCTGGGTATATAGACACCAAATATTTGATCTTGGGTCTCATGGAGATTTCATACATATACTGGTTATGATTTGAACTAGAGTCATCGTATATCAATCTATACCTTGGGAGTGGCCCAATATAATATCCCCTATTGTGAGGGGGTTTTGTACCATGATACTCATTTAGGCCTATATAATAAGACCACCCTGGTTAGTGGAAATTCATGATTCCTAATGAGGATTTCATTTCATGTCCCTAAGCTTATGTTCTCTATGCTCGTTGTGAGAAACAAGGTGAAGAGATGACCAGACTCATTTTACATTTATATGGGACATGTGTATCTGGAATATAATTGGGGTGTTTGGTATAGATAATGGACAATAAAAATGTGTCTTATGTATACCTAGTATGATAGAAATAAAGGTTCTCATAGTTCATTTATCCTTAACCTGATGACAATATAATGTGGATGATCACACTTAGATAAATTATGATCATCCATTATATTTCAGGAATGATATTGGCTTATACGAAGGTAAATGCACTATTAATTGAGGAAATACAAAATGATGTCGATAATTGGGGATTACATTATATGGTTTCACTTATAACTCTGGGGTTTATAGTGAAGATGACATGATCCATGCAACTCTCTATTCCCATGTGACCTATTCACATTTTGAGAATCAATAGTTAGGAATTGATCAAATTAATTGGTCTGGATAAGGGCTTGGAAATTGGGATCACGCGGACTGATTAAGATACAGATCGAACCATGAAGATGTGGAAAATGTATCACAAATATGGTAGGAATCAAAGTCATCATATTTCCCTTGATTTGGGATTACACTCTGGGGATTCTCTTTAGATTGTGGATAATACTCTGTGGTTTCCCATTTGTTGGGGATTATAATCTGGGGTTTCCCTATTGAACGGGGCTTACACTCTGTGTTTTCCCTTATATTTGGTGATTACACATCCATGTGGAATAAGAATTATCAAAAAATAGTATTACCTATTGATTTGGTCTTTCACTATGTTGATTCCCTTGTATTCAGGGCTTACACACCGAGGATAGATAAGGCTTATCAAATAGGGGGACGCACTCATGACATGGCATGCATGTCTAGGGGGTGTCGCATGACCCAAATGACTCATCCTGGGGACATCGAATGACCTAGTTGGCTTGTCGTAGATGCCATCACATGACCTATCTTGACACATAGGGGGTGTTGAAAGAGTTGGTGTGACATTTTTTGAAGGATGTCATAGGTCTTGGTTGTCATCTATGGAGTTCATCGCAAGACCTGACTGTCATGTCTGGAGTGCACCATGGGTCTCACCTAGCTTCTTCGAAGGGTTCCATGACTGATTAGTCTTCATTACCAGATGAAAAAAAATGATAATTTATGGATATAAGAAAACACCAATATATAATTGTGGAGATGTATCGTATAGTCTTCTCAAGGCTTGGGTTATAGAACATGAAGGTTTCACAAGACCAAGGTCGAATGCCCATAGGAACCATATAGCATTCATTGATATTTCAGGAGGATATTATGTGTCCCAAATAACATTTTGAATTAATGTCACAAGTTCTCAGAGACATTCCCTAATACTATTGAGTGTCCTTGTTTGACTCAAAAGAAGAACATGATGGCCAAATAGAAGGTCTTTTGTTTAATTCCTCCACGTTTGATATTGGTTATAGAATTTTTATTTTGAATGCAATAAATTTGTTCATTATAATTTTATTTTGTTTCTCTTCTGATCTGGTAGGCATGTGGTATGTTCTTTGTATGCCTCACAAGAATCCCTTTATGTGATCTCTAAATGATCACGTGATGTACCTTATAAATGGAACATGATTCCTTTGGATGTTTTATGGAACATTTCTAGATGGATTAATTTTTTTCACATGAAGGTTTTCTTCAAGAAGTCCACTTCGATGCTAGGGACATGTTTTATCAATTGTTTCATTTTTTTCATAGATGCTCCCATTTATTCATGCTGGGGTGGTGAATTTATGGTCATCACCATCCTAATTGTTCGGCTGTTTTGGTGGTGTATATGATGTGGATCCAGGGTAAATTTAGAAAAGTGAACTGGAACCATGCTCTTTTATGAGTCTCTACCATGGAATATTCTGAGGCCATCACCTGATTTTCATTGAACACATTTATCTTCTGTCAAAGCCTCTATTATTGGATTCAATACAATTAATGGAGACTTTATTTATTACAAGTATGTTTCATTAGACTTTCATGTTGTCATGTTTGACATGTCCAAGGTACATCAAAAGATCTAAGTTCCTCTTGAATAGAACCTGCGATATTATGGGTTACTTGTATTGGGTTTTCCATGATACAAGGATGGTTTGGCTGTGGTTAATGCAGAAATGTGTTGTGGACTTCCCTAGCACGTCACAAGCACTTTACTACCATGAGTTCATTCTATATCCTCCTTCTATTATTTCTGTTGTTTTATACAAAAGAGGTTTGGAGTAATTCGATATTCCATGAGTAATGCGATGGACAATTAATCAATTTTTTGGTGATGTGTTGTGTGACCGAATATGAATCATATGTTAGTGTATAATAATTTCTTTATAAAATCCATATATTTGTTCTTAGAGTTCTAAAGGGGCAGTATATATTTTCCTAGACATACCTGAGGAATCCGAGTGGCGGGGATGATAAGGAAAATGCCTTTTATTAGACTAGGTAGATGAGTGTCCAAGGTCTTACTGTGACTAGCAGTTTTCCACTGGAATGTTGCTTGTCATTGAATGATTGTGAGAAATTCTCTACTATTCACATTTATAACCTTTGTTTTATTTTACCATGGGGTGGGAGACATGTGAGAATTCATGAGTATCATAGATGAAATTTATCCTTTCGGTTGATTATACAATGGGAGTCTACTACTTTTGATATTGTTCCGATTTTTTCCTAGGGGAATTTTGGATGGTTTTTTAAGAACATGCCAATGAAAAACAAAGTGGGATAGGGGTGCTCATTCAGTTTTCATCATGTGGATATAAAATTTCTAGAGATCCTTCATAATATCATGATGGTTCATTTAAGTGGAGTCCATGGGATTAACCGTAGGTTATGCGATGCACATGGAGTCATCATGTCACCTTGAAATGGTCACAAAATCATGAGTCCCTTGGAGGATAATGTGATCTGAAAGTCTTGACTCTTTTTCTTTTGTGGTTATGGTTATAACCCTATTCATGTATTTCTTCCTTTGTAATTTTTTTATGCTTATTTGGTGGGGATAAAAAACAATCCCATTTTTTATAAGGGGTTTTTATGATTATATTTTCGATGATGAAATGTTATGATATAACTCTAAATAATGTCATGAGTTTTATTATATTATATCTTTTTATATAGAATACATTTTTTATTTTTATTTTTCTCACTTTATGATCTATGAATACCAAATGAATGTTTATAAGAAAATTAAACTTTATTTATATATTCTGTCAAAAAACATTTCTATTAAATATATATTTTTTCTAAAAAAGTTTTTAGTGAATTTTATAATGTTATCTAATAATTATTTATTAACATTTTTAAAAATATTTTTTAAAAAAATTATCAAAATTATTCTTCATCTCATTTTCATAATGATGTTATATAGATTTTTCCAAAAAATGCGAATAGAATCATTGATTTATCAAGTATGCCACAAATGGAATTTATTGAAGTTAGGACTAATAAATTATTTAAATTATCCTTTAAATGTATTTAAATTTATATGAGATGAAAAAAATCATTCATATTTTTAATAATTTGTGGATTTTAAAGACATGATTTCAAAATGGATTGGTGATTTTAAACAAAATTGCTTAATAATGTTTTCATGGAATTTTTATTCATCAACAATAAAAGCATTTGGTGGTTGTTAGGTTTTATTGGGGATTTGATCCAATGGAGTCTTCGTTATTCTTTATCTAGATGGGTTTTGATTTTGTTAATGTGATATTTGTGAAATATATTTATTTTAAATGGGCTGTTATATGGTGGATTTAGGAAATGTTTTTGAATCCAATTTCTAATCCACAAGTTATGCTATGATGAAATTTTTATAAAACCTGTATTCTTTTAATTTATTATGATATGTTGAATGTTTAATGAACTTATACCACACAAATTTACAGATTATGCTATGGGTGCGACCTATATCTCATACAAATCAACTGGGTTATGACATATAAGTCATGTGTTAATTATGTTATCTGTAAACCTAATTTCATGTTCACAATGTTATGAATAAACATTTTTTCTTGTCTAGAATGTTTTTTGTGGAAATTGATTCATTTTTGTATGGTTATTTTTTACTATGTTTCATGTATATAAGGTTATTAATAGACATTTTTTCATGTCCATAACATTATTTTATGGGGAAGATAAATATAATTAACATATTGAGTAAACCAATTTCTTTTTATAAAATTTTACAAAGTAATAATCTTATGTTTTTTCACATTTTAATGTCTTTGTTATGATCTCATTGATAAATATAACTAATTTCCATTATGATTCATGTCATATGAACTTAGACACTTTATTTTAAGACTAAATATTATGATCTATTTTATGTAGGGTGTGGTTTTCAAATTTTAATATCATGTTCTTGGGACCATATACTCATGTTATTCTAGTATGATCATTTATATCACACATTTATGTCCACACTGAGAACTTAAGATCACCTTTTCTTATGTTTCCTTTACCCAGGTTATGAAGAATGTTTTATGTAGTGTATGTTTATATAGAGTATTATGTGGAAAGATCATTTAATGATATGATGATGATATATTTATAAATAAGATTATTTTGTATCTAGTATTTAATTACATAGAACCCTTACAATCCATGAATGTTTATTTGTAAAATCTATTTAATATTTACATAAAAGATGAATTATTTATATATGAAAAGAATAGTTTCTTACAAACAATATTCCAAAATAATATTTTTGATGTTATTTAAACATCTGATAAACAATTTCAAAAAGGTTCTAAAAACCCATAAATAAATAGTGCATTTGAAATCATTTAGTGATAGTTTTCCAAAAATGGGGCAACACATTTTAACAATGATTATTTAAAAATTTAGAGAATAATTTATGGTTAGTTTAAACGACTACTAAATTGTTTCATGATATTTATTATTTTCTATTTCATAACTTTTTTTATTAATATATTTACTATTTGATTATTTGTTATTTATTATTTATATTTTCATTTAGTTTCACATGTAATGAATGCAATCATATATAAATCCACAACCGATAAATTCAACAAATATATGAGTTGGTTGAGAGGTAAACCCCTTAATTCTTGGTTATTCTGCAAAAACATTACCACTCAAGAAAGCTCCACACGTGGTGAGTCAAAAGAATATAATGTACTTATATATACAGTTATAACATAAAAGATAATAAAATAATTGATAAAAAAATAAAAAAATTACAAATAGATTATTAAAACAAACAAAACAATTACTAATTAAAAATTACTGATTACTGATTACTGATGAATAATTGAAGAATATGTGATTAATAAATAACAGAAGATTTTACATTTATAAAAATTTAATAATGTGTTAATTAATAATAATTTATAAATTAAAATTTATAACTAATAAGTAATAAATAAGAATTTAATAAATTAAATAATAAATAATTTTTTACAAATCAATAATAGATAATAAATTAATAATAACTAAATAATAAATAATTTAACAAAAAATTTGTTAATTTAATCTTTTAAAAATATTCATTAAATTAATTAATATTAAATTAGTAAATAATAGATAGTATATGGGTAATTAAAATATAGTAATTAATAAATTAATAACAAAATAATAATAAAATTAGAAAAATTAATATAAATAAATTCATAAGAAATGAATAATACAAATAGATAATAAATAATATATAATTACAATACCTCTTTTGGAAATAAATAATTAATATTTAATAAATTAATACTAATAATAAATTTTTAATAATTCATAAATAATTTATAATAATTATTTAATAAATAATAACAAATAATTTAAAAATAATTTAATAATATGTATTTATTTAAAATATAATAAATAAGTAATAAATAAATAGCATGTTATAAATATAAAATGAATAAATCATCATTTATTAATATTAAATTAGCATAAATAATTAATTAATAAGTAATAAAAAAATTAATATTAATTAGTACTAATTGATAATTATTATTCATAAATATATAAAAAATATTTAATTAATATTAAAATACTTCAACATGTAAAAATTACCAATATATAATATATAATGAATAATATAAAATATATAATTCATAATATATAATATATAATAAACAACATATAATATATAATATATGGATATATGGATATAAATATATATAAATATATTTAAATATATATTTATATAACTAAATTTACATATATCTACATACATAGACATTTATATTACATAAATAAATATCAAACTATAGATGTATATAAATTTATATTAAAAGAAATATATAAATATATATAAATAAAAGTACATATCTATACACCCATATATAATATCAAAATATATAATCTTAAATACATATAAATATTTACAAATGTATGAAAATATAGATAAATATTCATAAATACATATAAATATTCATGAAAACGTATAAATATATTAATCTTCAAAAAAATATTGAAAAATATTTATATTATAAATAAATGTATGTATATATATATTTTTATAAATACATTCAAATATATATATATATATATATATATTAGTAAATCACTAGAAAGTGAAAAACATAATAGTTGCATGAACCTCAAATCAATAGGAATGTAAATGCAAGAAATAAAATCATAGACGTCCTAACAAGAAATTGAAGATACTGTCAAACATTGATGAAATGTCATAGATTTCTAAAGAATCAGGTTATCTAAAGAAAAAGACATAGTTCTTGAGGAAATCTAGGACTTTTGGACATAAAAAAATATTGGCCAGGGTCCCAAATATATAAAACAACATAAATTTTATAGAAATCTTTGATTTGATATGTTGTAGAGTCCAAATGGACACCTGAATAAAATGGCATGGTCGATTGATGTTCAAGATCAATTTTTAAATTCTGTTAAAATTAAAATATTTTGTATTCAAATAATTGATACTAAATTATTATTCAATGATGTTGTAGCCCATTTGAAAATATTCAATTTTACTAGTTGTGGGGTAAAAATAGACACCAACATCAAAAGTTATCTTCTTTTGATGTTGAAACCTAATTTTCAGCAAATCCTTAAAATAATTTAATATTTATAAACATAGAAGGAAATAAATATAAATAATAAATAATCAAAAAATTAAAAATATTTATAATTGAAATTAATAATAAATAAATTATTTTAAAAAATAATTTTTAATAATTTTTAATAAATAATTATTAAATTTTTAATATTTAGTATTCTTTACTATTAATTTGGTTGTGGTTTTTATAAAATTGCTGCTATTTTAGGATTCCTTTTCCATACTTACACTAAAAATAAATTAATAAATATTGAAAATAAATTAAAAAATACTATTTATAAACATTTTTTGAGAAAATTATGGTACAAGTAAATAAAAAAATTCAATAACATGAAAAATCAATTAGTTGTGGTTTTAAAAAACCACCACAAAAATTGTCATCAATTAATTTATTAAGTAATATTTAGTAGAAGTTTATAAATTTACTACAAAAACTAGTCTAAAAAATGGGGTTTTCTATAGTGTGTCGGCGTTAGAGGATTATTATTGTAATCTATTGGAAAATGGATTAGAGAACATTAGTGATGTATTTATGGATATATCTATAGAAAATTATGAGTATAAGAAAATGGCCTTAAATTTTGGGAATGGATTGACCAAGTAGTTTCAAAGAAATTAAATCCCTCTCTTTATAAAATAATTTAATGTTGATCTTGCACAATTATACATAGGGTAAAAATTCTAAAAGGGGATAATTGGGATTTGACTCGATCATCACCATGTGTATGATAACCGGCATTACATGACACATTGTTTTACATGCCTATGGTATTTGTTATTGAATTCACAAACTCTTTATAGACCATCATAAAGAATATTAACATATGATGACCGATAATTTCCTTTTTAAAACATATGGTTACATATATTTAAAATAAATAGAATTTATTAGGAAATAATATTAATTATTTTTTATGATTATATTTTTTCCCAATATAAATATTGTTTTTGAGAATTTTATTTTTTTTTAGTTAATGATTGGAATGTGAAAGAATCATTTGATCAAAGAATGTGACTACCAATGAAATGGCCATCCTTATTAGAACCCAAATGGACCGAAATCTTTGATTCATTATTTTGTGACTATTCTCACTCAACTTGCTAAATTTATATATGGTAACATGGATCAAGTAGATCTAATGGATTTACCATGAAGGGAGGGACATGCCATTGAATATTTTATGTGGCAACTTCACCCATGCTTCTATCGGAATTCTATTCCACTGTTTTTTTTTAAATGGATAAATGAAATTGAAAATATATATTACACTCTTTAGTGACCATACCATGATTATTTTTCCTTAGTAATTTTTTATTTGTAAGGTGAATCATATCAATGGTGTAATAATTTTTATGAATACAAGGTGTGATCATAAAATTTAATCCATGGAATGGGATTATTTTGAGATATTATATTTTTTTTTCACTTCTACAATATATTTTATACAAAAATATTGAATTAATTTTTTGAGCATAATCATATGTTTCATGATTTTTTGGTACCTGTAATGATAATTTTACAAGTCTTTAATGGTTTTATTCTGGTTTAATCATCATCCATAAAAGAAAAATTAATTGTTTTGACTTTTGATCAAACCATGACTTCAGAAGGAATTATATTTATGTGACATTGGAAGCTATTATGAAATAATTCGATGTGAACTCAATATAGAAATATAGGTTTGGTTACCTCATAGTTCTGGTGATAAGAAAATAGAGATGGATATTCAAGGAATATCATGTGTAATATCACCTGGAGGGATGAAAAATTTACAAAATCCTTTATAGAAATTTTTTTGGAAGGAACACGTGAATTCCTGAATGCGAAATGAAGATGATTAATGTGGGGGAAACCTAGCCCTTGAGGAAAAGACTGTTGATGTAATATTAATAATCCAGTTAATGAAAAGAGTGAGGATATGTTCTATTAGAATTCACCCCACATGAATTAGTGTTATAGAGGAAAAGAGATTAGTAATATTGTAAATCAATTCCATAATCCTTGGGTTAATGATAATAATAAACCACACCAACCTATGAAGTCAAAGTAAAATAGAAAATTTCATACAATCATAATAGATGAAGTGAATATTTTAAATTGGAGCACACATATCCTCCTCTCCAGAGTTATGAATATCATTTTGGGATTTTTTTTCAATGAGAACTATGAAAATATTATTTTCATTTTATTAGTGAAATTAGACATTATTTTTATCATTGATTATATCTCTATTCAATGAATCTAGAATAATGAAATTAGTTTTGATATACCAAATCATCCTTAGATTTTTTATTGGGGAAAGGATATCCTAATACTCTAATGGAATGAGTTTTTGTATATGATTGAATATTATTTAATGAAAAATTGGTGATCTATCATTATTAATGATATCTAATTTTATTGTGAAAATATTTTATTAAGTTATTATGTTATATACATTTTTATAAGAATTTTGATGTAATTAATGAAATACCAAGATATTGTTATTTTTTTGTTAAAGGATGTTAGAAAAATTAATTCCAATAACTTTGATATAATTTTTTCTTGATATGTGTTTGAGGGTTCATAAGGATAAATTTTAATTTAATCGGTTATATTGATCATTGGGTGATAATGTTGAGGTCATAAAACATAATTCATTGTATATATCTGTATATTATATCTTTTTCTAGACATTTATGTTTTTTTAAATATCTAGTTACAAGAAGAATAAACTTCTATGAATTTATGGATCCTATGATCCATTAAAGGTTAATTTTAGTCCATCAATTATGAAAACTTCATCACAAATATTCATTTCAAAGAGTAACACATAATGTGGAAATTAATATAAGTAAAACCAAAGGATGAGATCATGATTAGGAAATGGAATGAAATAAATTTTGTATATCATCATGTGAAAATCAATCATCATTAGTAATAGTTAATTACAACAAAAATTTATAAATTTACTAACATTTATAATGAATTATTGGTCTTTTCACCCATCATATATTTATAGATATCTTGTTTTCAAATATCACGTGACCTTGTAGTTTATATATATCTAGTTGTAATAGGGTGTTAGTTTTTAATTATGTGACCTTATTTATACATCCATAAGATATTTAAATATTTTAAAGAATAATTAGAAATTATTAATTATAGCCTTCATATTTTCTCATTTCCTTTTTTAAGAAGAATTTTTATAAACCCTTTTACGTTGTGGAATTTGTGCAATGTAGTGTTCATATTTCAAACCCTTTATTATCAAGATAATGAAAAAATTTTATGATGTAATATATTTATAGGGGTGGGGTAACCACCTGAGATTTTATGAAATATATTTTTTTAAAAAAATAATTTTACTTAATAAAATCTCTTACAATTATCATAATTTCAAACAAACCGTAATATACAATTAAAATATTATTCACTTTTATAATAGTTATATTAAATACATCGGATTTGTGGTATGAATAGGAATAAATAAATATTTAGATGTATATTTTTTACACATGCATAAAATAAATTAAAATACTATAAATATATTATAAATGAAATTAAAAGTCATTTTAATGTAAAAGTAATCTATTTCGGAAACACTGGGTTTATGTGTGAAATATATTTTCATCATAATAAAATAAATTACTAACTATTGGTAAATAATTAATATAAAAATTATATATTAAATATTTAATTAAACCATTTATCATTTCTCTAGTATTTTTTCAACAAATTAGATAAGAATAAAACCTGTTTTATGTTTAAACATTATTTTTTAAAGAAAATATTTCATCATATTTTGAGAATTTATTTGAAATTTAATGTTTTTCTACTTTTATAAATATTATGTTAAAAGAAGAACTAAATTTTTTAAATCAAATTTTCATAAATATATTCGAGTGAATATTTTATACTTCTCTAGAAAGATTTATTTTTTTGATGAATAGTGAATTTGTTTTATTTTTATTAATAACTTTCTTTTCAATTAATGCATTCACCACGAACCATTATTATTTGATAATTTTTAAAAATAAAATTAATATAATTATATTATAATAAATCAAATTTATATAGTTGTATTTTATATAAAATTTAATTTTTTTACTTATGAAATCATTTTCTTCTCAAGCCCTCTTTTCTCACATGTAAGCAGGTTTAATTTTTTACATTATGTTCTCACAAATCAATTAATTTAATTTAAAAAAAAGGTTCCCTTTTCTGAATCATTATAATTATTATTTGGTAATATTTCAAACATAGTTTTTTCATAATGAAGAGTAATGAAGAAAATATTATTTATTGTAGTTAATATTAAAACATGTTTATTATGGTTAACAATGTGAATATGGTATGTTTTTAAAATAAACATTCAAAAACCAAATTAGATGTAATTATTGAAACATTATACAATCCTAAATTAGAATATATGGACATTTGGAAGAATTTTTTTGTAATTTTTTTATCATTTTGGATTATTTTATGTAATTTCCAAGTAGATTCTAAGTGGTTTCCATTCAAATATTATTAAAGGACATCTCCCATCCTATCACCTATAAACACATTGATTTTTATAGATAAGAAACTATCTATCAAAATCCATTCCTAATAAAATAACACAGTTCATAGATTCCTTATCTTGATTTTGATACCCTCATTTGAAGGCATTTGGTATAATTCTAAAGAGGTTCTATGAAGAAGAGATATAGTTCGTAACCATGTGTTTTCATTTTATTTAATCATATAACTCCAAAAAATATTCATATATTATAATTAAATAATAACATATATTTTACCTTATATTGATACTTAATTATGCAAGATTCAAAAATACTTACAACTCTCATTCCATAAAATATTAAACACAAATATCAGTTATGTGTAGGAAAGACTACAAGACAACAAACCGTAGTTTTTATTTTCCCATTACTAACTCTCATGTAAGGATATCATAATGTATTTTATATATTTATATAATATTTATGAAATAATTATAGTCATATAATAATAATATAATATCTATAATTTATCTTTCAAATCCATTAAAATTTGATAACATCACTTATGCATACATGTGGAATTATTCCACAACAATATGATTTCATAAATTTTTAATTTTATATTTAAATGTGTTGTAAAAAGGATATATTTAATGAATATATATGATAAATATATTGTTATATTTATTCATAAAGTTTGTTTAGTATTTACCTTTATTTTGTTACATTTGTCAAAATATTTGAAACTACATTTGTGAGTATGTACGACATAGAATCTAAATGAATGATACTATTAATTTATACTATATATAACATTTATGAATGAGTATAAATAGGTATTTATTTAATATATAAGAAACTATATCATTAATAAAAATATTGAGATGTTAGAAGCATGATCAATGTTCATGTAATGAAAATACTGAACCCAAAATAAACCTAAATAATCAATATGTTATCATCCAAAAAAAATTATTATTGAATTCATAATACATGGACGATTAATGAATTTATGTGAATTATATTTTTTATGAAACATGTGATCAAATTTTTTAGTTAGATTTATAATAAAACTCCATTAATAATAAATGAGGTTCTTATGTGTATGATTAAATTTGAGAGATAAGTTAATGGGTTTTCATTTCACTTTTATTTCTATGTGACACATCCAAATTCACCACTCTTTACTTTTATGTTGTGTATATACATCCTATGTATTAATTTTTCTGATTATTATTATGAATATTATATTTATTTACATACCCATCTATGGGTTTCCCTTAATAAGTCTTATAGAAAAATGATTCCAATGTTGTAATAGTTTTCTATCATACTCCAATAGTTTAAGAGGATTTTTATGATTATGTATCATATTATGAAATATAATAATATATCAGTTAATAAAAAATGGAATTTTTTTCTCATCTATTTATTTATAGAGAAAAAATTCCATTATTTCATTTTCCCCTACTTAAAAAATAATGATACCAATAATTTTTTTATGAAAAATAATCTTTATTTTTTTATTATATCAGTGAATATTTATCTTATATGCCCATGTTTTCTTAAAATATTATAAAGACCTTTTTTCAAATTTTCCAATGAATTTTAAATTAAATTTTATCCCATTTTTTGTTTTAAAAAATTGTTTAAAAGAAACATTCTTATTTTCTTATAAAGAAGGTACTTTTTTCTTTTCACCGAAAATGTGAACAGAATATTTTTTTACTCTGTAAGGAATGAATGTTTCTTATTTCCATTAGGACACCAAAATAATTAAAATATATATTTAAAATTTCTACTTTTATACTAAACATTGATTTCATAAATTTTTCAGAGATTTTATATTTTAAATATGTGACTTCAAAATGGAGAGGTTATTTTCTTCAAGAATGTAAAATAAAATTTTGATGGAATTTATATTCCAAAATTGAAATATCCTTTGGTGTTTCATATATTTTACAATGTAATATGATCTATTTTTTCAACAATTATTATTTCCCTATATTTTTTATGAATATTACGATAACATTTTTATGAAATTTTTCCATTTTAAATGGTTTATTATAAGGTGTATTGATGAAATTTATATGAAAACTCTTTCATTTCCATGGGTTATATTGTGATAAATGTCTATGAGACATATTTATTTTTTATGTGTGGGACCTATATCCCCCTCCTATGCATTGGGTCAATTTTGATAACTCGTGATTTAATTATATTATGTAGATCCTGATTTCATGTTCAAAAATATATTTTTGGACCTGGGATCATGTCCATAAGTTTATGCATTGACTGGTTTTGATGTGTAAATTTTTATGTGTTACCATTTTTTGATGTCAACAATGTAATTCATATACGTAATTTTCTGTCAATAATTTTATTTTACGACATGATTTCATGTCATTTACATAATGTAGTGAACCTATTTATATTTATTCATGACCAAAATGTAAAAGTAATATGTTTTTACCACATTATAATGTCAATATTATTTTCTCCATTCATGTTTTCTTTGTTTAGCTTTATAATTCATGCCTTATGTAATATGAAACATTATTCCATGACAAGTACTATGATCTATGTTATTTAGGGTATTTTTTAAATGTTAATATTCTATTATCATATCCTTATGATCAAGTTATAACTAAGGGATTATTTATATCACCCTTGTTTACCCTTGATGAGTATATGATCTCACCCTTTTTATGTTTCATTTGTCTTGTTTATGAATAATGATTTGTGAATTTTATTTTTATGTATATTTATATGTGGGAATATTTTTATTGGAGATTATAAATATCTTTTTGAAATAAGAATATTTTGTATCTAGTATCTAATAAAATAAAACCTTTATATTCCTTGGCAGTATATTTGTAAAATATGTTGAATATTATCATAATAGATGAGGAATTTATATATTAAAATCTTGGTTAATTACATGGTGAGTTAAAAATACATAAAATTATAATATCCATTGGAATTTTATATCTGTTAAACCATAAGTATCAATCCATTGGCCTTATCCTATACTATATTGAAACCAAACATGACACCATCTAGCTGATACTACTAGCTTGATTAATCATTAAAAAGTTGCTACTCAACCTTATTTAAATGCATTTTAGGAATATTTTATGATGTGTTTAAGGACATAATACATCCATTAATACAATTAAATAATCATGTATGGTTCATTCAATATTCTTATAGCTTTTAATAAAGTCTATATACATATTATATATATGAATCCATTATACAATCTAAATAGTTTATGTGATAATAGAAATATAATGAGGATGGGAAACATTAGTATATACCTACTTTAATAATCATAAAAACATTAATGATAATTTAATGAATATTACTGATGAAAACATAAAATATTTACTTTTTTAATAATAAAAACAATAGATATTACTAAATATTTTTTCTAATTTTTAAATAAAGGAAAATCCCCCATAATAAAAAATGACTCCCAATAGAAAAAATATTCATTTATGAATGAAACATTTCCTCATATGATATTATCAAAAAACATTCATTCATGGAGTTTTAGTAAAATAAGGGAAATAATAAAAAACTAATTTTACCATAATTACTAATATTTCTATATTGTTAAAAGAAATTACAAGTTTGAAACATTAAATTTGAGAAAAAATGTTTTAAAATAAAGCTCCTGACAGATTAAAACAAACATTTTCTATTAAAAATAAGTAGATATGAATATTTTAAATTATATTAAAAAATTCATTAAGGTAAAATTATTGAAAAAAAATATGTAAAAATGTTAAATAAATATAATGGGTAAATAAATTTTTATAACTAGTGTATCTTCTATTATATTTTTACTGTTTATATGATTATATCCCCAAAAAATAATTAAAAATGATATATGTATGGATAATATGCATTATAAAAAACTATATAAATAAATAAAGAATATAAAACAATGTAAAACTATATGTATTATTATATATTTTCATTGAGTATATTGATAATTAATATAAAATTAGTGAGGAATGTCAATCAATGTGTGTAGTAAATCTATACTCAATGTGCCCAGTATGAAAATAGGTTAAAATCACAAAAATATATTTTTGGGGTAAAATTTTGGGGGGAATTTTCACCTACACGATAACCAATTATTTATATCTGGAAACCAATTATATACCTAAAGTGTAAAATCCACTTCACTTTATCAAAAATATAAATGTTTTTCAATGATAAAGATGATGAAAAATAATTTATCCTTAAATAATTTTTTTCCTAAATGGAATGAAAAATTATGAAATATTCCATGTTAATGATATAATTATCACTTGATAACCTGACCCAACACTCATTTAATTAACTCGATGCGGTCAGTTGGAATGTGGTTAGTGATGACATAAGTATGTTGAATGCTCTTGAAAAAAAATCCATGAATGCAGTAACATATGTGAATTTTATATCAAATAAAATAGTGTATCATATCATTTTTATTAATGTGATAGTGTTTAATATTATTTAGAGATACGAATCACATAATAGATTTAGATCATTACAGGGAATTCAGAATTTAATTTCATAAATATAAAAGAAGATTTTTGTATCCAAATTATTTAAATACAGCATATCCAAGTGGATATGTATTCCAATTATATTGTATAATGTTAAAATTATCATTACCACATACCCATCCATGAGATAATATATTTTCAATGAGAATGATATGTCAAACTAGTAATTTTTATATATATTTGAAATATCAAAATTAGCATTGGTGTAGTAATTAAGTTCAAAATATGTTTTCTTAAGATCAATGAATCTTTGAATTTTTGTACTTCTAAAATATAAAAAAAATAATTTAATTATAATTAAATGATATTAATTTGGATTTTATTTTATATAAGAATATTTCAATATAATAAAATTGATTTCTTTTCTAATTATTGTATGGTAATAGTGGATTCCAATCATACCTCTCTAAAGATTATTGTTGATGGATTTACAATTTTCATCCAATGATATCAAAAAAAAATTATTCATATTCATTTTATTTTCCTTAGCATGATATATGAAAAAATTATTTACAAGATCAATATTTTATTAATATTTCTTTAAAAAATTCTCACAAAATTATTAAAAAATTTGAAAAACAAAGGATATTTTGAGTTCTCCCATATAACACATTTCAAACAGTATACATAAAATCAGTAAAATCATTACAAATAGTTTCTTTTCTTAAACCAAAATAAACATAATGACGATAAAATAGAAATATTGATAAATAATTTCAAAGAATTTTAAAAAAATGTAGAATCGACTTTTCTTTTATTAAAATCTATTGAGAAATTTAATTTACATAACATCTCATACTAAGAATGATAGGGATTTTGAAAAATTAAATTATTTTCATGAAATTGAAAATATGGTTTGAAATTATATAATTTTATAAATAAGGATTTTGTGGCACAAAAGACATTTATAAATAAAACCATATAAGAAATCAAAATTGATATCTATTTGAACATGTTAATAAATAAAATGAGCATATAATTCCAATAAGATTCTAATGGATCTGAGTAGTGAAACTTGTGAAATGTATTCACCATAATCAATATTGTCTTCTTTATTATATTAGTTAGAAAATATTATATCCTTTTTATGGAGTATAATTCATGAACCTTCGTGTTTCATTTGGAAAACCCACATTGTTTAAAAAATTATACTATTATTGGGACATTCAATAAGAGTCGAAATGTACTTCCTTTAATATTGGTCCAACTTATCATTCATGGAAATTATCTAATTCACATCATTTATATAATCATAATTTTAATAAGGTTTTATGTGAGAATGAAACGATTGATGTTTTCCATAACATAATTACATTCTCTAAATATAAATTATATGTTTGAATTCATGAATTACATTTTCAAGTGAAAAAGAATTAGATAAAACCAATTCTATGATTAAATGGGAATAATTGGGTTTATCAATATCTTAGATTACATTAATATATCAATTTTATTGTAGAGTAAAAATTGGTTGGAAAACATTATCATGAATTTTTGTGGTTATATAGTATCACTCTCCTCAAATTTAATGTCAGTTTAGTATTCAATAATCTTGGTCCTTATATTGAATACTAGGAAGTATTTACCTATGTTTGAATACCTATGAAATATACATTCATTATCTTTTATGTCATTCTTTCATATACATTTTATTCTTTTACGGATAAAAAATGTTTACATAAAAATGTTAAAGATGAAAATATTTTCAATTTCACATTTCTAATATTCATAGGGGTTTTCCTAAGATGGGACTTATGAGATCATAATTAATGATAACTCTAGTGGTATTGAAAACCTCACAAAAAAATAATTTATCTTTGTTAAAATAATTCTAAAAAAATCTATAAATTTAATTGAATGACTAATTATATATGTTGAATACCCAATTTTGTTGAGATATGCTATAAGCATAGATGGAGTTACGATATGATTGGGAAGTAGAAAATCAATAAAGGTGGATATTATAAAAAACAATTATATGTTCACTACACTGGGGAATGAATTTATTTTATTTTAAAGGTTTTTCATTCCATGAAAATATCATAATTACACTACAATGCTTGAGTCATGCACTTTCCTCAAGTCGCACAATTATCGTGTCGAACGTCTCCTTTCACCCCCCCCCCATCATCACCTGGTTTTTGAAACCCATCTGAAACCCCATAGAGACAACTAATCATCATTATCTTCATAATCCAACACCATAAACTAGCATGAACATCAAAAAAGGCATCACCATTGGAACCACAATCCATAGAGTCTTTATCTGGACTACCATGAATCTTCCCATCAAAACCAAAACCATTCAAAAAACAATTTGCATCAAATAAATCCAAAATAAATCATTAAAATTAACAAATTACTAAATAAACCATATTTTCCATTATGAAACACCTTCAAAATAGTCCATCATAACCAAAATATGTAGTCTTCTACAGAGATGACTCCGACCAACACCACTTGCACCATCCCTAGAAGAGACAACAAAACTGTAAGGATATTCCATAGGTCACGCTACCCAGAACCTCATACCACTCCCCACATACATTCCAAAACATACTTATTTATCATCTTAATCAACCAACCGTGAAGGGTGTGAGGAACAAATAGTCTAGAGAAGTTAAGAATGAAAAAGAAGGGTGCAAGAAAAATCTGATGGAAGAAAAAAACAACAGAAAATCCAAAAAACAATGAAGAATGAACCACTATGAAGAAAGAAAAGGGATAAATGTGAATGAAACAATAATAGAACCATCATGATACAAGAGAGAGATAACTGAGGATGAAACCCTAAAATAATGAACAACAGCTGTGAAAGAAAACTGGGAATGTGGGTTTAAAACCTTATAATAAATAAAAAGAATGGGTATGCCAGGATTGAAACCCAAATATGTAACACCGAGTAGGTATAATCTATTAATAGGGGTGAGAGAATCCAAGGGTATAATCCATAAGATGAATGGAAACCAAGAGAATAATGAGGAGGAAAGGCCCATTGATACTGGGGATAACTACAAACCCTATAGTGGATTTTTGAAAATTGAAAAAATTGATTTGGAGGGGGGATACTAAAATCCTAATTTCAATTATATCATAAGAAATCACATATAAATAAAATACAGTAATTGATAATCAAAATGGATTAATTTTTAAATGCAATACTAGAAGAATAATTATGTCCAAAATGTTCATAGTGGAGTAATTATAATTTATTAGAAGTAGAATATAGATTTATATATTTGAAATAGGATTTCTATTTCTTTTCAAGTTGGTAAGGTTGAGAATATTAGTTAATAATGAAATAATTTTTTTTCATAACTCATACTAGTCTATTATGGTTGTCCATTACATGATAGTTAATATTATAATGGTATAGTTGTGAATTCCAAGTGAAATATTCATTATCATGTTCTCTTAAACACATATTGTTTTGGATTAAAATATATTTTAATCTATAATATATATATATTGATATCATTTATATCTACATTAAATATTCCCACAAAAAGTTAAAAAATAATTATATTTTATAATGTATCAATAATAAAATTATCAAATAATTGACTTCTACTTAGTAAAATATTGTTCAATCAATTTAAAAATAAAAATGATTTTATTAGTGTTACTAAAACTAATCATACATATACAATAAATTTAATGTTTTTCTTTCATCTCTAAATGTTACATGTCCTCCATATATGTCTTTGAGAATATTGAATAGATGGGGATTACTACACGTATTACCCTAGAACCCACTATTAATATACCAAGTAGTTTCACTGGATTTTCATATGAGTCATTTTTAAACAAAATATTATGAGATGGATTCCTTGGATACCATATCATGGGTCCACATACATTATCCAATAAATAAAAAAAAATTAAAAATATTTAGAACCTTTTTTCTCATTATAAATTTGAGTTGTGATGTGAATTCTCTTAGCTCCACCATATCTTAAATTTTTATTATTTCATTCATAAAAATGATAACCAAAATTCTAAAAATAATAAAAATATATATCATAATGTTTAAATAAAAAAAGTACTTCATTTATATTATTTTGAAAACTATATGGTTTTTAATATCATATAACACAATTAAATCTTATAACACACTGATTTAACAAAAAAAATTAATAGGTTCATTGTCTTTTGTGAATGATAATGAGTATCTTTGAGATCAAATATATTTAATACCCAATTTCATTATTTGTTTTTTATTTTAGTTTTTTTTAAACATTATTATTTTAAATGTTGATCCTTAAAAAATTGAATTTTTCAGATCATTTATTATTGAAATATGTTAAAAAACATGATAAACATTATATATCAATAAAATAAGATATTTTAAACATAAATAAGTGGATGATGAATTAGAATATTAATAACTATAAAAAATTATATTTTACTTTATTATATATGTCATCATTTTCCTTGAGGAACATATGAAATATTTATCATTAGTGGCAATATGGAATTTAATCAATGATCTCAATCCATGGAAAAACATTAATTTATTTTTTAAATTTATCCTTATTATTTTTTTATAAGATAATGTTGCTTTACATGGCCATTTTTTTACTATAAAATTCAGGAAACATCCATTTCATGATATTATTTTTTGAGTTGTTGAGTAGATCTTTTCATATTTATATACACGTTCTCCAATTTTGAAATTTTATATATCTCAACTATGATTTTGGATGTTTCGTTATTAATTTCCTTAAGTGAAACTGTCTTCTCAGTTTCATTGAACATATCTTCCCCATTTTTTCTACTCTTTTAATATATGTCTCACATACCATGAGAGAATCAATGACTTCCTCAACCTATAAATTTAGTATGTATTTATTTTTTCGACTATGATGAATTACTGTTGGAAATATCATATTAAAACCCTAATAATTTTTTAAATAAGAATTATATTGAAATATATTCACTATGATTCTCTTACTTATAAAAAATAACTGTAAATCAAGTAATAATTTCAATGATCTATTTGCAGGGTTGCATAGTATGAAATTTAATGTCTTGTCTAAATCAATATAATTGGATATCATTAAAATTATATATTCCTTAATGAGTTACTTTTAAGACATTAAATATTTCTTGAGTCATTTTTTGTGATAAAATTAATTTAAATTTATTATTATAAATAATAATTCAAGGAATCTAATGATTTACTTTACAATTAAAAAGTATTAATATCATATGGAGTCTATTTATCTTATTTTCATTAGCAGGAAGATAAACATTTATATCTCTATTTTTTATAGCATATTAAAATTATATATGAAAGCTAGATAGATTATTTTTCCAATAAATCTAATTATTAAATTCCAAAAATGGATAATTAACAATATATTGTGCTTATATTTCACCATGAGTGTTTTAAAATCTATATTAAAAAGGTGAATTTCTCAAAAAAAACATGAAAATATTTTAAAAATAAAATTATATTTGAAAAAAATTGAAAACAAAGAAATAATGAAATTAAAGACACTATTAATACCAAATGTATATTGACATACTATAATATGGCATTAAAGGGGGTGAATTTTCCTTATAAAATTAATAAAAAATATAAAATAATCCAAATCCAAGAAATAATTTTGGAAATATTGAATAAAAACTGAAAATTTTAAATGCATTAAAAAATAATTAATATTGAAAGGGTAGAGATACAACATTATAAATTCTATAAAAATGGATGAATGAAACATAATAGTGATTGATAAAATAAATGATTAAGAATATTTATGAATTTGATAAATTATTAATGAAACATGTGAGGAAATTGAATAACTATAAACCCTATAGTAAATATGTAAAACATTATGGTAAGGAACTTCATCAATTTATCATGATGATACCATACATATACCACCCCAACCACTTAAGGATTTTATGTATAGTTCCTTATAATTAATGGTATCAATGATAGTAAAACTATATTAATTTATATACTATAGAATTATATAGGAATTAGAATTCAAACATTATTTTTAATGGATTTTGAATGTCTCCTTAATTAGAATAGTTCATTTTTTAACAATTATATTTATAAAATTATTCTCCCACACATTAAAGGACATAAAATTGATAATATAATAAAGAGGAAGAAGGAAAGATAAATGAATTTTTTTTACAGTCTCTGTTATACCAAATGGTTATCAATAATTACTAAAGGATATTTAGAAATAATTGAAATTGTGAAAATATTACAAGATAATTAGGGATTTTGGAAATGAGATCAAATTATAGATCATAGGATTTCATAGAACACTGTAAATGGATAATGGATGAGGAAATGAGACACTTTTTCCACCAACATGTCTATTAATAGCTTTAAAAAAAATTGAGAGCATTCCATTACATGTGGGAAAAAATGAATCCATTGAAGACTAAAATAAATGACATCTGAACATTGTTAAATTGAAACTATATGATGTTTTCCTAAAACCACCAGAAACATGATAGCCACCACCTGTAGCTAGTGGTAAAATTGTTGTTTTATATATCCCTTTTGGACCAACAACTAATCTGATGAGCTCCAACTAGATAGATAGTGATCCAAAAAAACAATACACACCTACTACCCATATAAACTAGCTTGATGGTGTGATTAATTTGGATGGAAATTCTATTAGACATGCCACTACTTGACCAGTGGAATTGTACTAGAAATAACGAGTTACTTACTACACTATTTCCAAATAAATAGGTTGTTCACATTATTTATATCTCTACTAATAATAATTTAGCTTCTATTGAGGACTTCAATATACCTATTATGACTCTTAATTATACATTAAATGTTACTCTTATAATCTATAAAGATATCATAATGCTTATCTAATAATAAATTAAATGAAACCATTATACACATTAAATTGTTTTTTTGGTTTTAAAAACTAAAGGCAGTGTGAATTATGAAAACCTTTATCATAATGTAAATGAATAGTATTTTATGAGGAATTTGTTTTACACTCGGTATATCCATTTTAATTTTTTTTTTATATCATTAGGATAAAGAATTCATAAATAATATTTATCGATATTACAAGAATATTTTCCCTTTAGTATTTGGATAATTTTTTTATTTATCATATTTTAGTCATTCTAATTTATTTTTCGGAATATTTAGAACATGTATGGAATTTTCTATAGACATCCCTAGAAATTATTTTTTATTAAATTATTTGAATATGTAATTTATATTTAAATCATAATTATTTAATTTAATATATTTTTTCTAATTATTTTATAATTCTATATTTTGATAAATCTATATTGGCCAAATAGTGTCCATGTCCTAAAAATGTCACTGAGAATTGATGTTTTTTGGAAGGTTAATGTTATTTTATGTTTAAATTTTTAATCATTATTCAATTCCAATAACTTTGATATATTAAAATAGGGTTAAATTCATTTTTATAATGGGATGTGTTGATTTTTTTTGTAGTTGATGATAAATTTGATTAATTTGCTGGTGTTATCCTTACCATATTGAATTATAAATTTTGTTATATGCATTTAATGTTTTTTGAAGACCATATATTTTTTATTAATAAAAAATAATGATTTTATTTTATAAAAATTACTCTAATTGATATTATATGAGTATAATTATCCAACACGTGATCCTGATCATACAGCCCTGGTTTTTTCGTGGAAACATTTTTGGCATATTTTATGTGGGGAAAAATTTTAATTACATATTAACCCTAATGGATTAAAGTATAATTTCACTCAAAAATAATTGAACATGATCCATATAATATTGTCAAGAGTGATAAGGATTGTTAATGCACACTTCACTATCATAAATTTAAATCCTAAAAGGGAGTTAATTCATTGATATGAAATAATATTTCATTAAAACAATGTTATATTTAGAACATTATCCTTTTTAAATACATAATAAACATTAGAATATAAATTGTGAATATAAAAATCTATTATAGTTGTTTCTAGAGTTAGCAAATTAATATTTGTTAAACACAATTATATATTATGAGAATGATGATCATGAGTTAAAATAAATTATTAAAATTGTTAATGAAGGTAAATTTTTATCTATATTTTTTATAGATAAGATATTTATAGGCTTTTGAGGAGTTTATGTGTTTTGTTTGATTTAAAGTTGGAAAAATATATATTGTGTGAGTCTCATAAAATTATTTTTTCTAATTATCATGTTATTAGCTTGAAATTTGAATCCTTTTTAAAATACTATAATTAGGTTTTAATGAAGAAAGAAATAACAAATTATACAATTAATTGTTTTCATTTTAATAATTTTAATGAATAACAATATATTCTGAAGGGATTTATTTAAACATTTACAATTTCTTAATGGAAAATGGAAAATATATCCTTGCATTTGTTATTGGGATTACCAAGGAAATATATGGGTGTTAATATAGTTTTGGTTATTTTTTACTATTTTAATAAATATAGTCATCTTATATACATTCAAGAAAAAAAATTACATCAAAATTATGTAATCTATATTTAAGGGATAATTAGATTTCATGGATTCACTGTATTTATTTTATTTTATCACTATACTAGATTTACATAAATAATTATGAATGGACATATGAATTCCTCGAGTACTATATTAGATTATAATACAACATTTTATCATCAATCTATTATATAGGGTCAATGATCAACTTTGATATTGGTGGATAATATTTTCATATTCTAATTAGACTGCCATGATTATTGGAACAAAAAACATCCATTTGAGGAAATATCTTATAATAAGAGTTTTCATTATACTGTGTAAATGGATCTATTTGAGGTTTTTTATAAAATATAGCTATGAACACTGACATGTTAGGAAGATATCATCGAGAGAGTGATTTAATAATCTAAATAGTAATAAGATATAGATGGTAAGATGATCATTATTAATCACTATATGAGGCAATTTTTTTGTTCTAAATATTGTTTTGTATATAACAGGAGGAATGAAATCCCACTTAAGGTAGGAGGTCTTGTTTTTCGCAATGTTCTTCCTTAGAGATGTTGTTCTTTTAAAAGAATTTAATATTACATTAAAATTTTCCTAGCCCATATGAAATTATGGATATGATTATATCAGTTTCTTACTATATAAACTTACCACTTACATTATCTCAGTTACAAGATGATTTATATATTTTTTTTTAAAAAAAATATGTACCATATGAATCTTATGTCTTGAGAAATGAGATAGCTCAGATATAATTGAATCATCCATATGGGAAGAATATTTTATATATTCCTAATCATATTTATTAGATAATATTATATGAGGTGAGTCACCATGAATTTTTTTTAGGGAAGAAGTATATGATTGAAGAAATACTATTAGAATCAGAAACAACTATGTCAAATAATACACTCAAAAAGTTAACATATTGAATAAAAATGGGGATATAATTTAATTAAGAGAGGAAAAATGTGAAAATATGGGTAATATTAATGATAAATCAATCTTATTTCTAATAAATAATCATGATTATAATTTATTGATTCATATTCAATATAATAATTGTTTGTAATTTTTCAATTTTTAAAGTTATTGTTTTATTGGAGTTGAATTATATTAAAAAAATAATTTTTACTTTAAAAAATTTAAAAATATGGTTCTAAAAAGTAAATTATATGAAATAAATTTAATTTTTATATCTTCAAATCAAATTTATTTTAGGGTACATTTTTCTGACATTTTGGAAAATATTTATTTTTTGATGAATTATGAGAAATACAAATTATTATAAGAAACTATCATTTCATTGAATGTATTTATAATGTTTGATTCATATTTTGATTTTTTTAATTCTAAAATTAGTCTCGATTTATTAAAAATAATCTAATTAAATTAATAGTAATAATATTTAAACATTATTTTGTTACAAAATCATTATAAGAATAAAAAAATATTTTCCTAAATAATAGATTTTTGTTCTATTTTGCATGCTTATGTTAAAATTATTTTCCAATACCTATAAAAATTGAATTAGAAATATTATATAACTTATTTTGATTCATAATTTTCAAATTTGTTAATTTTTTAAATATTTTATTTGGTTATAACGAATACTTACCATGGCAAAAAAATTATCACAATAAGGGTAGATTGATTTTATTAAGGTAAAAATATCATAAAGTCAAAAAATATATTAAATATTATTGGATATGAGAATATTTAACCTTATAACCATTTATTCTAACATTAGTTGTTCTAGTGGTAGATTACTTGGATATTTACTTATTTGAATATTGAAATATAGAATAATTACAACAGTTCTAATCCCTTCACATTTTAAAAGGAAGATCAACTAATCATATAATAATAACTTTTCATTATAGCTTGGCCAAGACCTACCAAAAAAATTTATAACACCATTATCTATGTCTTATATGTTACAGAATATCTAAATAAAAATCCTATAAAAATATTGTGTTAGAAAAATATTTTTCCAAAGAAGATGAGTAACTCTTAACAAAGTTATTTCAGGTTTATTTTTTATTATAAATCCTCCAATCCTATCATAACCATGATGATATAATAAAATTAGTATTTCAAAAATAATAATTATTATTTATAACCATTTTTAACTACTTTACATTATTTAAGAAATTAAAACATCCCTCTAGTGTATGTATAGACTATCACCGCCATGAAGTGATACATTTAGTTATCCACCACTACCTCATAAAACTACCTATAATGTTAGAATTTATGAATACATAATATTAATATTATATAATTTTCTTTTCTATATATAAGATACAACATACCTTAAAACACATTATGTTCATTGGAAATTGAAAAATATGATCATCTTTATGGGTAGACTTAGACCTCTACGAAGCGATGTTATTAAATTTTATTTTTGAAAATAAATGTATGATAATAAAAATGGAAATAATGAATAAATATAAAATTAATAACATTTTTATTTTTATATTTGTCACGGCCCATCCCTCAGGGACCATGCCATGACTACCCCAAATCTGCCTTCCATAGGCCAGGGGCTGGTGACTAGCACCGGAAAGGTGTATGCCAAAAATAGGAAGGAATCGCCTTATAACTTGTATGAACACACAGTCCAAGAACACAACAAAAAGAAAGTATGAAATAATTTACTATAGTAAAAGTGTGTTAGAAGCAAAGGGGCTAGAATACAAGCCCAATTGAAAAGTACAAGTACAACTGAAAAGTAAAAATACAACTGAAAAGTGGAAAACAACTCATGGATCGTCCACTGAGGATCCTACCTAAAGGGAAGGTATAACTCACGATCAGTAGTCCCTACATCACCTCACGCCGAATGGTAAACCTCCAAGTACCGTCTAGTTTTGGCTCCCTCAGCCTCAATCAATGTTGTTTGTCGTCTGCACAAAACAAAACTAGGTGTGGGTGTAGCCCATGTAGGGGTGAGTATAACGATATTCAATAGGGCCCCTGAGACCCTCGTAGGACTCCTAGAGTTCCACGAATGAAAAACCACCAATAAAGACTTCAACTCTACTTAGGTATATGCCCATAAATATGCCTAAGTTATCATGATATACTCATCTCATACATTAGAGAAGAATACCACAATGGTAACAACACGAAGGTAGAAATAACACACAGGTAACACCACTGGCATAGATGTACCGCATGGGTAACACCATGAAGACAACACCACAAAGGTGATATACCACATAGGTAACACCACTATGAAAACACCTCGAAGGTAGAATTATCACACAGGTAACAACACAAAGATAGAAGTACTATACAGGTATAAGTACTACATAGGTAACACCACGAAGATATGAGTACCACACAGGTAACACCACGAAGGTAGATGTACCACACAAGTAACACCACGAAGATAGAAGTACCTCACAGGTAGAATTACAACAAAGTTAACACCATGAAGTAGGATTACCACACAGGTAACACCACAAAGATAGAAGAGACTCAGATCATAATTAGGTATAACTTAAGTACAGAATTAGATGATTTGTCGTAAGCTAGATCATATTATTCTGTTAAGAAGCACTGCTGCTAACCCAGATAGGATTGATAGGTATTAACCCTCGTTGACCCACACAGGATCTGACCCACACAAGATCAGTATGCGCTGACCCACACAGGATCGCTGAGTGCTAAATCACATAGGATCTGATAGAATCTAACTCACACATGATCGATAGATGCTGACCCACATAGGATCGATATTCTTTATTCATGTTACATCCTACCACTGGATTCATCACACTTGGTGCGCTCATGTTCCATAGAAACTACCACTTAAAATATTGGTCATACCACGACCACCACTATGATCCACAATGAAGTAACTCAAAGGACCTTCATGTCGTAAGGGTTCCAACGTGACATATAATGCATCAATTGGACGCCTTGTCTATGAGTTATAAGCGTTTTTGTTCCGAGGGAACAGTTGGATTAAGGTTCGATCCAACCTAGTCGTACTCTAAATGTCTCTAAATCTCATGTGGATTATACCAAAAGGATCCTCTTGATCTAAGGATACCAACACCACCGACATTTTGTCAAATAGTTGTTCGGTTCTAGAGATATGGCCCTATAAGTTTTTTTGGGTCCGGTTTGACCCAGTCGGACTGACCCGACCTAACCCGGCTAGGCAGGGCCATGGCGGGCTCGCCCCGCTTGGCCAAGGACCGACGTGACCCACATGGGGTGACCTGGCCTGGACCGCATGGGGGCAGCCCGACCCACAAGGGGGTAGCCTAACCCATAAAAGGTACGGCCCGGCCCGCCAGTCCAGGCCGTGGTGGGGTACTCCCTAGCCGGTGTGGGGGGTGAGATCCCATGTCTCCCAAACGGCCTGGAGGCCATTCAACTTGTGAAGTGGTGGTGCCACATGGGAACTTCCCGGTCGCCGCTGAACCTTCTATAAGCTTGGTTTCCACCTCCACTGTGGCTTTGGCCGCGACCCCTTTTTCACACCGACAGTGGGCTAGTTGCGCCTCCCTTCCCTTTCATGGTTGGCCAATGTGTTGGTTGCCTTATCCAACTACTACGGCATATGATCCATGGTCGGTTCCTCTGGAAGCATGGGTGTGCCGCCATCCTTCCTCGTGGCTGGCCGGTTCCAGCCATCACCATCACCCACAACGAAATTGGTTGTGGCCCTTTACTCACCAGTAGCACGCGACATCACGCCACCCCTCTTCAGTGGATGGTCGGTGTTGTCCCTCTGATGACCACCGCAGCTTTGTGTCATGACCTTCTCTTGAAACGCATGACAACGCACCTCCTCCTTCATATACGGTAGGTGTAGCTGCATCGGCGGTCTTCCACAGAGGCTCAAGGGTAGAAAGGTAGTAGAGGGTTTGGTCCAGGTTCGATAGGCCCGTGCCCTCCATGTTAGCTTGTAATCTACATGAGAGAGGAATAAAAATAGGATTCTACAATAATTGAAATTAAAACCAAAAGTAAACCCTACCTCAAGAACGATGGAGAAACGCCCATGATTGAGGAATTTGGTCGATGTTCACCATCCCCCTCAACTAGCCTCCAATAACGTCGCTCGATCATGGATCTCCTGTTGGGGGTTTCAGGGTTGATCATCACCACTCACCGAAACCAGCTTCGTCTTCCAAGTGTTTGGCATCATGGAACTTTATCAATAGTTCATTGCATGGTGAAGCTGTCTAATACCTCTCCCAAATCTCCATATAAATAGAATAGGGGGAGTGTAAGTAACGATGTTAAGAATTAATGGGGGTCATTATTTAGCAACCTTCCTAACTCCCCAATGTTGTCGTTACTTAGGATTGAAAGGTCAATCCATTTATTGTCTTGAAACATCACTGGTCAAATGTTTCCACTTGTTCATTGGAGGAAAATAATGAAAATAAAATAAAAAAGTTTTTTTATCTATTTATTTTAAAAAGTCCCAAAATATAAAATTTTCTTCAGACCTAATGTGGCCAAAGTGAAGCCTCCCTTAAACGTATCCCGGCACCACAGATTCAACGGTTCCCTCATATTTTTAATCTGAGCACCAGTTCAAATGTTAGAAAATTCCACTTGCGTGTTTATTGAACGTAACATAAAAAAGTTATGAAATTCATTCTAGGCACACCGGACCTCATAATCACTCCCCATCAATTTATGCAGACTTGTAAAAATTCCATATAATTAAAAAAAATTACATGGAAAATCTGGGTCTTTACATTCTTCCTACCTTAGGGCATTTCATCCCCAAAATCCACAACATAGATTAAGAAAACAAAAGGGGATACTAAGCATGAATTTGAGCCTCCCACTCCCAAGTGCTCTCCTGGAGGTTCTCGTGTTTTCAGGAAATGTGCACCAGAGTTATCGACCTCCCATGAAGGACTCTCAACTTTCGATCCTCAATCTCTACTGGAACCTCTATAAACGTCTCCCCATCATCAAAAGTCTAGATCATCGTGGTCAATGATGTGAGATGGTATATGCACGTATCTCCTCAGTTGTGATATGTGGAATTCATCGTGAACCCTCTCCAATTGCGGTGGAAGTTCCAAGAAATATGCCACCTCTCAATCCTCTTAAGTACCATAAAATGGTCTGATAAACCTCGGTGATAACTTGTGGCCTCATCCAAATCATCATTGTCCCCGTCGAGGTGAGACCTGTAGGAATACGTGGTCCCCATCCGAGAAATAAAAAGGTATCTATCTCCTATCAGCATAAGAATTTTTCCTTCTCTGTGCATCCTTCATCCATTCCTAGATGATATGCTCCTTCTCAATGGTATCCCATACCAACTCTGGACCCATAAGTACTGACTCCCATGGGTATGTCCAACATAGAGGTGTTCTACAAGGTTAACCGTACAAGTCCCCAAATGGTTCCATACCGATGGTAGAGTGATAGTTGTTGTTTTATACAAGCTCCAAAAAGGTCAAGTTATCCTCCCAACTATGACCAAAATCTAGGAAACAAGCATGTAGCATGTCATCCATCATCTGAATGGTCCGATCTATCTGGCCATCCGTCTGAGGATGAAAGGTGGTACTCAAACGCAGCTGATTCTAGAACACCTAATGTAATCCCTTCCACACCTGGGAAGTAAAACATGTGTTATGGTTAGAAACGATCGTCAATGGAACCCCATGAAGTCGCACAATCTTTTGTACGTAGAGTCATCCCAATCCCTCTATTGATCTCTGCTCTCAGATAGGTATGAAGTGGGCTGACTTGGTGAGTCATTCAACGATCACTCAGATGGAATCATATCCCCTAGAAATATGTGGAATCCCTATCACAAAGTCCATGAAGATTCCATCCCACATCTACTATGGCACATCTAGTGGTTGTGCAAAGCCTGCTGGAACCTGATGCTCAACATTCACTTGTTGACAAGTGAGGTATCATGAAACAAAATCTGCCACTTCCTTCTTCATCACTAGCCACTAATGCTGGCAGTAAAAGTCCTGGAACATCTTCGCCACACCAGGATGTACTTCCAGAGGGGACGTATGGATCTCCATCAACACCTCCTCTACTAGCACCGTTGGTACCATGGTACATTCTCTAAAGAGGATAACGTGCTTCCCACCTTTATAAAATCTATCAAGTGATTGTATTGAGGAAATCTAAGCATGATGGGCCTCACAGTTAATGTCCCCAAGTTGTGCCTCCCTGACTCGTTGAAGGAGTGGGGGAGTGAAAATCATAGACTGGAGGTATGCTGCTCTATCTCTATACACGAATGATATCTGCAACGTGGCTAGCTTCTCTATTTCCTTACTCAACAACTGCTAACCAGACCTCATGTTGAGTGCATATGATACCATGTTCCCCTTCCTAGGAGTATAGACTATCTCAAAGTCATAGTCCTAGTGAAACTCAAACCATCACCAATGACTGAGGTTCAAGTCCTTTTAAGAGAAGTTATACCTAAGACTCTTGTGATCAGAGTAGACTATAAAATTTCTACATGTCAATTAATGTCTCCACATCTTCAGGATGAAGAACATTGCTGTAAACTCCAGGTCATGGGTAACATAGTTCTGCTCATGTTTCCTCAGCTGTCATGAGCCGTAGGTGATCACTATTCACTCCTACATCAGGACACACCCAATTCCAATCACCAATTTGTCGCAGTAGACTACATAACCAACACCCACTTCTATTAGCCTCAATATGGGTTCACTAATCAGTCTCTACCTCAACTCTTGAAAACTCTACTAGCATCTCTCTGTCCATACGAAGGGTTGTCCCTTCTTCTTCAATTCTAAAAACGGTGTTACAACTCTGGAAAAGTTAGGCACAAATCTCACGTAGTATCCATCCAACCCTAGGAAACTCCGCACGTCAATCAAACTCCTGGTTGTCTCCCAAGAAAGTACAACCTCTATCTTCGCCGAATCCACTACAAATATAGCCTCTGAGATAACGAGTTCTAGAAAGCAGACCTCTCATATCAAGAACTGTCACTTCGAGAGCTTACCATAACGCCAGTGCTCTTGGATTTTATCTTGAACTATCTGTAGATAATAAGCATGCTCTTCCTCCATTGTTTAGTTTATCAATATTTCTTTGATGAAGACCACCACAAAGCGATCAAGGTATGGCTGTAAGATCTTGTTCATGAGTCCCATGAACACTTCTAGGACATTGGTCACACTGAATGGCATAACCAAGAAATCATAATGGCTATACCGACATCTAAAGGTTGTCTTATGAACATCCTCATCTCTTACCCTGAGCTGATGATAGCCTAATTTGAGGTTTATCTTCGAAAACCAACAAGATCCCTTTAGTTAATCGAAAAGATCATCAATCCTTAGAAGTGGTTACTTGTTCTTCACAGTCACATGGTTCAGGTGCCAATATTTCACACAGAGTCTCAAACTCCTATCTTCCATCATGGAGAACAAAATCAAGGATTCCCATAAAGAAACACAGGGTTTTATAAACCCCTTACTCTGCAAGTCCTCTAGATATACCTGTAATTCACGAAGCTCTGTGGGAGACATCTGATATGCTGGCATAGATATCGGTGCAGTCTTGTTGTATAGGTCGATGTAAAAGTATACCTCTCTATGTGGATGTAGTCCTGAAACATCATCGGGAAATACATCAGCATACTGGTCCACCACTACAGGATAGCTCAGACACTCAACATCAAATACTCGAAGGGTAAGGCTAGCCAACTGATGTGTGATCGGCAGCACCCTCCACTAGTTAAGTCCATCACATGCTGTAAAGGTTCCCATCTTTTTTGTGAAGGAAAAACTGGTCCAATTTTCATGGACACACCACACAATGCGCCTAATACAGTCAATCTGAGCATGGTCTATGGATAATTAGTCTATACCCTTGATGATGTCATAAGGCCTCGACACTACTACTAGAATATCCCAGTCAAAGTTATCACCTCCTAGAGTATGATCACACTACTGACACCATTGTCTAATCATCAAATCCACTCCCATAGGAGTATCTATCTGTAAGGATTGAGCCAACATCTCTACTAGAATCCCCGATCTTCGAATGAGGGTTATGGAAATAGAAAGGTGGCTGGAACCTATGTCTATAAGTACTACATCTAAGGAGGAGTAGACACATATCATACCTCTAATCATCTCCAGAGTGACATGTTCATAGGACTCATTAACCTATATCTAAGCTTGTCCTTATCCATCTGCTCCCTATGGTCGGGGTGGACCACTTGGAGGTGGTGGCGATATAACCTTGAATCGTTTCCCCCCATCTGCTGCATGGCCAGCTCCTCTGCCACATCAGCCTACTACATGTAGACATCCCCGATCGAATCTCTGCCTCTACCTCTGAGTTCCCTCGACCATATTCTGGTCATCTGTATGACGGTTCAAGTAGTCGCGAACTACGTGACCTTAGCCACCGCACGAGTAGCACTGCCTGCTCCTCAGCTGCCCTCCTATGTCCTGTGATCCCCGCACCACCAACCCTGTATCCTAAGGTCATCCAAAAGACGACCTGGATTTCTTGGCCCCTGCATCATCTATCTACTAACTAATACATATGACTCTGCTACCTGACGTCTGATGGTGGCTCTCGCCATCGGTACCTGCTCAGTTAGGAAGATCTCCACCAAAAGTGCTCACTCTAGCACCACATCTTGCATTGGAATACTAAGTGATATCATCGATGCTCTGATCTCCCATCAGAGACCATGATCAACGGTCTGTGCCCTGAATAAAGGGTCTTGTACTATATCGGTGGAGTATAAAGAGAGATCAGTGATCCTCCCTTAGTATTGTGCCACAATCACGCTTCCCTACTACAAGTACAGCATCATCGGTATACTCACAGAGAATAAGGTCACTAGGAAAAACTCTTCCCTAAAAAGACTCTTGATGTACACCTAGATGAGGTTCACCTCATCATGTATCTAGAGCATCAAGATCAAAAAATATCCCTACTGCTTCCTGAAAAATACTAGCTTCTTGGATCACCATAAGGTCAGCTCGTGTCCCAACAAAGTGGAAAACTCTGACTATAAACTCCAGCCAGTCCTTAGTCACCTACGGTTCCATCTCACCTTGGATCCTTAAAGGCCTCTTCCGCTGAAACTCAAGAAATGTGCTAACTTGGTGTGCACCCTCTACTGGTGGGGCTGTTGGTAATGGTTTCCCAATGGGTTGTGGTGCTGCTGGTACACCACCCAAAGGTGAAAATGCCGTAAGAGGTCCCTGCACTGAGGCCTCATTGCTCGGTGGGCCTTCATCATGTACTCTCTTAGGAATATTGTTTGGTTTTCTACATGGAGGAATCCTGAAAAAATACAGATCTGTCAGGGTCAATAAGTTATACCTAGTGAGCTGACTTGAAGAGATCATAAGAAAAACTTTTCAAAACACACACAATTAGTGTTTTCATGCATTGAGTCGAAAATTAGCAGATAGGGTCCTGGTGTATGGATACCTTATCCTCCACACCTACACTAGATTCCCCAAACTGAAAACCAAAATCATAACACTTAACACTATTGCCACATAGATTATATTAGATTCATAGTTATTTGGTAAAACAAACTCCTCTGATACCACATTTTTACAACTTGTACCTTGGGGAACGTATCGTGACTACCCCAATCCTGCCATCTATAGGACAAGGGATGGTGACTAGAACTGGAATGACATATCCCTAAAATGGGAAGGCATTGGATTTTAACCAGTATAGACACACAATCCAAGAACACAACAAGAAGCAACTACGAAGTAATCTGCTTTAGTAAAATTGTGTTGGATGTAATGGGGCTGGAATATAAGCCCAAATAAAATGTACAAGTACAACTAAAAAGTAAAAATACAACTAAAAAGTGGAAAATATCTCCTAGATCATCCACTTAGGATTCTACCTAAAGGGTAGGTATAGCTCATGATTAGTAGTCCCTATGTCAAATCATGACACATGGTCCACATCCAAGTACCATCCAGTCATGGCTCCCTCATCCTCGATCAATGTTGTTCATAATCTCCACAAGTCACAACAAGGTGCAGGAATAGCCCATGCATGGGTGAGTATAATGATACTCAGTAGGGACCCCATATCCCCAGAGGTCTCCTAGAGTTCCACGAAGGAAAAACACAAAGCAAGAATTCGACTCTACCTAGGTACATGACCATACATATACTTAAGTTATAAAGATATAATCATCTCATATATGAGGTAAGAATAGCACAAAGGTAACACCACGAAGTTAAAAATACAAAATAGGTAACACTAATGAGATAGAATTACCACACAGGTAACACCGTGAAGACAATACCAGAAAGAAGAAGTACCACATAGGTAACACCACTAAGACAACACCACGAAGGTAGAAGTACCTCACAGGTAACTCCATGAAGATATAATTACCACACAGGTAACACCATGAAGATAGAAGTACCACACAGGTAGAAGTACCACATAAGTAACATCACAAAGATACGAGTACCACATAGTAAACACCATGAAGATAGAAGTACCACACAGGTAACACCCTGAAGATAGAAGTACCACATAGGTAGAAGTACCACATAGGTAAAATCATGAAGATATAAGTACTACATAGGTATCACCATGAAGATTGAAGAAACCCACCACACAATAAGTATAACTTAAGTACATAAGTACAGATGATTATTTATAAGCTAGATCATATTATTCTGTTAAGAAGCACTATTGTTGACCCACACATGATCGATAGGTACTAACCCCCATGGACCCACAAAGGAGATGGCCCACACATGATCGGTATGAATTGACCCACACATGATCACTGATCATTGACTCACACCAGATCTGATAGGATTTGACCCACACAGGATCGATAGATGCTGACTAAAATAAGATTAATGCTCTTTCATCATGTTACAGCCTACCACCGGATTCCTCGCACCTGATGCACTCGAGTTCCATTGAAAGTACCCCTCGAGATATCGGTCATAACTCGACCTCAACTAAGATCCATAAAGGAGTAACCCAAAGGACCCCCTTTTCATAAGGGTTCTAATGTGACAGTCAGTGTGTCAATCGGACGCACGCTCTATGAGTTATAAACGTTTTAGTTCTAAGGGCCCCCGATTGGATTCAAGTTCAATCCAACCCAGCCATACTCCAACTGTATCCAAAATTGAATTGGATTATACCAAATGTACACTCTTGATCCATGGATCCCAACACTAGAGATAGTTCTTCAAATGGTCATACGGTTTTCAAGATATGGCCCTTTAAGTGTTTCTAGGCCCTGTTGGGCCCCGGTTCGGTCCAACCTAGCCTGACCTGGCTAGGGTGGGCCACGACGGGCATGGCCTGCTAGGCTGAGGGCTGGCCAGGCCCATAAGATTGGTGAGTCATGACCCACAAGGGGGCATCCCAGCTCACAAGGGGTGGCCCGACTTGCAAGGGGGCAGCCCGACCCTTAAGGGGGTGGCCCGACCCGCAAGGGGGCAACCTGGCCTGTAATGGGGTGGCTTGTCAGTCCGGCCCACGGTGGGGTCCTCCCTATCCAGTGCGGGGGGGGTGAGACCCCCATCCCTCGAATGTCCTGGAGGCCATTCATCTTGTGAAGTGGCGACACCACATGGGCGCCGCTCAGTCGCTGCGGAACCCACTGAAGGCGTGGTTTCACCCTTCGTTGTGGCTTTGGCCATAGTCCCTTTTTGGTGACTGGCAGTGCGCTGGGAATGTCGCCCTTCCCTTCTATGTCTGGACACCTTCTCCGACTTCTAGGGCTGACGAGCTGCAGCTGGTTCCTTTGGCGGCCCGGGTGTGCCACCCTCCTTCCTCGCGGCCAGCCGGTGCCGACCGCCGCCTTCACCCATCAAGGTTTCAGTCATGACCCCTTGATCACTAGAGGTGCGCAACGGCACGCCTCACCTTCTCCGCATACTATCGGTGCTAGCCTCTCTAATGACCACCAGGACTTAGTGTTGTGGCCTCCTCTTGTGGCGCGTGACGGATCACCGCCTCCTTCGTAGCCGGTCAGTGTTGCTGCGTCGACGGTCTTCCACAGAGGTGCAAGGGTAGCAATGTAGCGGGGGGTTCAGGCATCATTCATTAGGCTCGCACCCTCCGTGTTAGCTTGTAATCAACACGATGGAGGAAAAAAGTAGGATTTTAAAACACTTGAAATTAATACCAAAAGTAAACCCTACCTCAAGAATGATAGAGAACCACCTGTAATTGTGGAAGTGTGTTGGTGTTTATTTTCCCCCTCAAAAAGCCTCCAATGACGTTGCTTGAATGTCGATCTTCAGTTCGGGGTTTCAGTTTCACTCATCACCACTCACTAGAACCAGTTCTATCCTCTATGGGTTTGGCATCACGACACTTTATCACCACTTCTTTTCTTGGTGAAGTTGTCTGATACGTCTCCCCAAGATCCATTTAAATAAAAGTGGGGGAGGGTAAGTAACGACGTTGGTAATTAATAGGGGCTCATTATTTAGGAACCTTAAAAATTTCCCAATGTTTTTGTTACTTAGGATTGAAAATTAAAGACATTTATTGGCTTGACATATCGTTGGTCCAATGTTTATCTTTTCTGTTGGAGGAAAATAATGAAAATAAAATAATATGGTTATTTTTTAAAAAAAGTCACAAAATCTATCTTTTTCTCCCGACCTATTTTGGTTGAAGTGAAGCCTCTCTTAAGAGAATCCTAGTGCTATGGATTTAATGGTTCCTTTGGATTTTTAATCTGAGCACCAGTTCAAAATTTAGAAAACTCCGCTCATGTGTTTACTGAACGTACCTTAAAAAAAGTTCAAAAATTCATTCTGGGCACACAGGGCCTTGAATCATGTGCTGTCAGTTTTCGAAGACTCATAGTAATTCCATTTAATTAAAAAAATTACATGGAAAATTCGGGTCTTTACACTATTAATATAAAATAGTATCTAATTTATTTTTTCCCACCAAGTAGGAAAATGAAACTGTCAAACATGCTAACGTATGAACTACAAATCTCTAGGAAGTGTTGTTCATCAATTTTCATGACTACCTTATATAGATTGGCATGAATGATTATTTATTGTATGAATATGATAATAATAACATATATAATATTTTTTATATAATGGTACCACAAAACCTTTAACCATAAACAATGTGATAATGTAATTTTTTAGGTACTAAATAAAAAAAAACATAAACATCAATCATGTACTAAACTAATTTAAAAAAATATAATAAATTGTGATTAATGAGATAAAAATTATTTTTATAAGTGAATAAACTTGAATAAATTTCACATAAAATTAAAAAATAAATAGATTTTTATTATTTCCAAAATTAAATTGTGCAGATATAAAGATTTGAGATATGTAAATCGGCTTCTCCTTAAAACATTGTTTTAAATTTTTTATACTCATCGTCATACATATTCAAGTTCTTAAAAAAAATAAATAATATTATTCAATATATCCCAATGATAATTTAAAATTTATGTTCAGAATTAAAATACATTTTAAAATGGTTTTAGTAATAATTTTTTGAACATGTTTCATTTTGGGTAACATTTAATTTTTTTTACTATATGAAAAATAATTTTTTATGTTTAACAAAAGTCAATATTTTCATTATGTAATAGAAATTATTCATTATTAATATCTAATAGAATTATCATTGTTATTTCTATGAAAATCATGTTCCCATTCTTCCTGAAATCTTTTTTAAATATTTACAAATGAAATTGAATCTTTTTATAATTTTTTATTAGATAAATCTAACTAGTTTTTCATGTGGTATCCACAACAATATATTATGTTTTTTAATGATATGGTTAGTTTTAATTTTATATGATAATCATGGAGACTTATATTTAACTCATATAAATTAGGTAAATTGTTAGAGGTAACAAAATATTAGTTACTCGGATGGGATATGATTCATTTAACCATGAATGATATTCTACTATATGGGTTCTTATAGGGGTGATTATAAGGATAATTTCCCATGAACCCTAATCGGGGTTTAAATGTTTTTTAATTTATTTAAAT
Source organism: Viscum album (assembly GCA_963277665.1). NCBI lineage: Eukaryota > Viridiplantae > Streptophyta > Magnoliopsida > Santalales > Viscaceae > Viscum > Viscum album. The sequence goes on along the minus strand of OY728131.1, from coordinate 1,216,766,716 downwards.
AAAACTTTTTTGGTTCATAATAAATGAAAATTAATTCATTTCATAATAGAATGTTTATGATCATAAAAATGAGATTATTTTTTATGAGTTCTCATATTTTCCTATGTAGCATTGATTATTATGATTTTCTTCTTATTTTTTAATAATATATCTAGGAAATAATATGTTTTGAAGTTGGTTTAATGATTATTTAATGATTAATTTGAGCATAAATATTATTATATTAATAGTTATATTTATATATAGGTTATCATGAATTACCAATGGTTTAATGAATTTAATTTCATTTTATTTAACTTAGTGTGTTTTATTTGTCTATTTTTGAATTTTCGATGCTTATAAAATGGATTAATGATGGATAATGAATGAAACAAGGAAAATTGTTACACATCATGAAGTTCAAAATTGTATCATAAATTAATTATTAATGTAAAAAAATAAATTCATTTTGATAGAACATATGTAAACTAGGAGTAAATTTCCATTATATTATGTAATTGTTTAAATTATTTTGTTAAAATATAAACCATAAAAATACAGGAAATTTATGAAAGTTTGATCATTTTTATATGTAATTTAATTATGTGTAAATTTAGTTATGTGGTGGCATACTTCCATTAATATAATGAAAAAAATTGTATTTATTGTGATTTAATTATACTTGGATGGATAGAATAGGTCCAAAGATGGTATAACAAAAATTAATCTTGAAGTAATTATGTGAATACTTATACCTACCCTATGGATATATTTCTTTTAAAAACCTCTTAAGAATACATGTATTGAAATTTAAATGAAATTAGTACTATTGAAGAATTTAAAATAGATTGGGTAATGATTTTGGTATATTTTGGTTATCATAAGGTGTGTAATTATTTTGAGTATGTGAGCAAAGGAGGTTCCCTTTTATAAGGGATGGAGATTACAACCATTTAAATGTTATGTTGTTAATGTATAATAAATTTTCAGGTGGTTAAAATATTTAAATTTATTGATTGTACAATAATTTATTGTCTCTATACACTAATACAATTAATATTAGATGTGTTTTATAGATATTTTAATCATTAGCTACTTGTTTATACCCCTTTTTTTCCTTTTACATTTAACTTCATGACAAAAAATAACCATGTAATTTATCAGTTTTTTCTAAAAAATAAATTATAATCATTAAAAAATTATAAAAATTATATCATTTAAAGGAATTAAATTTTTGTAATTCAATTTTTAGATGTGTTAAAAAATCCATTTAAAATGTGTACTTAAAATGCTATAAAAACATTTTTTAAACAAATTTTTTTGGTATAATAATTATTTTTCTCGAAAATCAATTATAATGTCCATTCATATGGAATTAATTATATTATGTTCAAAAAAGAGATATATTTGATATAGAAAAGAAATTCCTAGCAATCCTTGTGATTAATTCATTAAAATGGGATCTTAAAACTTATTTTATTAATATATTAACATTAATTTGAGTTTTAAAAATTTAAATATTTATTTATATGTTAAAATTTATATTATTAAAAGATATCTGTAAGTTAATAAATATATATATGTTATCTTCAAAAATTAAATAAGAAATCATTTACTTCTTATTTCCTAATAATGTAAAAATGTATTTTTATTTGAAATATCACTATGTTTCACTTTTCCACTTATTTTTTCTTTTAAAAATTCGCAAAAATTAAAAATAATCTAATATTTCCATGATAAATTCTAAATTAATGATTATTTGTTAAAATTAAAAAAAAAATTGTTGAATGTATCTTTTAAAATAAAATTATACTTATAATGAATAACTACTTTAATTAAAAAATAAACCCTTTAAAGATAATCTATTATTATCATTATTTCAATTCATTTAAAAATATTTTTATTTTTAAAAAAAATTATATTCTTATTTTTTATTGATAATTAACATGATTTAAAATAATGTAAAACTCACAATAGTTTATTTTTTTATATCACACATTATTGAACATGATATTTACATATATCAATATATACTTAAATTTTGAGGCATTAATCTATATACATATAAAAAATTACTTAACAATTATTATGCCATGTCTGATGGATAAGGGTTTAAAACATTTTTAGAATCTGTTAGATGGACTCGAAGTGGATTTATAAAAAAAATAAAAACATCTATTAAAATGAAAACTTAACATAAGTGAAAAGAGAAGGAATGTGTAAAATAAAATGTAGATACATAATGAGTATGATATAAATTTTAATCCATAAAAATTATTTTTCCATTTTGGAATAAATTTAATATTTTTATAAGGAATATAAAATGTATTATATTTTATATATTTTTAAATGTTTCATTTATCATTATATGACTCATATGAGTGAATGATATTCAAAATGAATATATTTATATCGTAAATATTTTTTCCTTATAAGATTTAGAGGATTTGTATTAATCATATATGAGTTTGACGAATATAATTTTATATTACCATAAAGAATAATATAATATATACATACTTCATTTTATTCAATATATTAACTGTAATTTCATCATTATGTTCTGTTTCAAGAAGTTTTTGATCTATGATTCATCTCATATTCTAAATGATAATAACCATATTGATTTTTCTATAAATGATTCCATAAAATTATATTTTAATAGATCATAATATCTAAACAATAGATGAAAATTAAGTCATCTTTTTTATAAAAATTTAGTAAAATAATAAATTTCAAATGAAAGTTATGAAAATATATAATGGAATATTAATAACCCCTTAAATTAATTAATAACACAATAATATACAATGTATTTCCAATTACATGAAAATTTAAACCTAAATATTTCTATAAATAACGTTCAATAAGACTCTTACAAATGTTCCTCATTAAATTAAAACCCCAAGGATTTAAATTTTATAAGAAAATTTTCATTGAACATAAATATTACATTTTATCTAAAATAATAAAAACAACACAATATGTTACCTCCTAAAAATTTATATTACCTAAACATATTTTCTTCATAATATACATATCCTTTATAAAAATATCATCATTAACCATAAAATATTCATATGTTATTCCAATGGTTAATTCATTAATTATTACTAAAATAATATCAACCATATTGACCTGAAATAAAATATTAACCTATAATATAATTTTTATCTTACTTATATAATATCCCTAATATAGTGATCTTATATTGAGTAATATTTATTCAATTATTCATCAAATTATCTTTCAATCACAAGGGTAATATATATATCATCATATTATAATCCAAATATTTTTTACTAAAGTAAATGTAATTATAACATAAAAACATAAAACAACACTAATAGTAATCTATCCCCTAATATTTTATTATTCTTGATATTTAAGAAAAAATTCCAAAAATATAATTATTCACCATATAATAAAATCATATAAGGCCTCAATGTGGGTATCTATATTCTTTACATTATGATCATTATTAAATTATACAAACCCTTAAATAAAATACTACTATATTTTAATTTATGAAACTCTATATATTGAGACATTAGTATTTCAATATCCAAAAAAATACGTTACAATGTTTTTTTATATTAAACCTTTTTATTACATTCTAAAATAATATATATATATATATATATGAATATCCTATTAATAATAATCAATCAAAATGTAACCATGTTTCCTAGATTAAAATAATAAGTTCTATTAAACTAATTTGAACCTTTTATGTGGTACTCATAGTTTGTTCATGTTAATCATATTAAAATAATCAAACATTGTTAATTTTTTCTTGATGAACACATTCCTATAATTTAAAAAATTCTTATAATTATTTCAATCAAAAACTAAACATATTTAAAACATTTAATTGAAATATTATGGGAAAAATTATTCCCCAATGTTTTTTAAACAAAACTCTTTATTTTTACATGGTAGTTATATTCCACTTTTTACTATATTACCACATATGAAACATCATCATGTTCATTTTTTACATATCACTGGGTTATTTATCAAAAAAAATAACACATATAAAATTTAATCAATTTCAATTCACTATAATTACCACATAGACTTCTAGGACACACTTTTTCTCTCTTATTTACTAAGTTAGTAAAATCAACTTCATTGAAGTTGTTAATCATAAAAATAGATAGTTGGTATGTAATAACCATAAAATATGTCACTATAACACCAATCACATTTTCATCAGAATTTATAAATCCACCACATTGTCTTCAACATCTATTTTTTACATGGTTCCTCAAGGTTCAAGAAATTTAAAAATAAAAAATGGTTATTTTAAGTATATCAAATAAAATCATATTAAGAAATATTATATATATTATAATGTCCCCAAAAATGTTAATTGATATTGAACTCTTCCAATTCCTTAAAAATTACATGTATTATCCTTAAGAAAATAATTTTTATGTATGTAGATAATATCTAACTCATGATTAAAATAAAAAAACTAACCCTTCATATTTATATAATATTTAAAATTATTCTCATATTGAAGCATCATAACCTTAAATTTTATGTAAAATATTTATTTTATATCAATTATAAATAATCATAACTTAATAAAAATATTATTACATGAAATAAAATAATTTCTTCACACGTTAACATTTTAATATTGTTTATATTTATATAATTTGAGAAATTTGAAAATAATTACTTAAGATGTTTGAAACTCCCATAAAATGTTCATTTTTTAAAAAAAATTACGTCATCTATTTTCACTCATGCTTCATTAATGATTCATTTTCCATATATATGGAAAATCATCATAGTGGAAATATTTACCTTTCAATTTCACATATTCATTCTTTCGCCTTATGAAAACATTTAAAGAGGTTTGAAGAGAACAACAATAAATGTTATAAACAAACAAATAAACCCATTTTTTCAATATAAAAATCATTAAAATATGAACCATTTTATTCCTTTATTTTTAGTAATCATTTAAATCATATAATAATTTACATACACAAGAAAATTACATTATTTTAAACAAATTAATTAGGAAATATAAATAGACAGAATAAAGGAAAAATAATAATCAAGCGGGTATTATGAAGAAATCAAAATGAAATTTCCATGAATGAAATAATTTTGTATTGTTATTTCATTAACATTCCTAGAATCATATGTTCATTTTATTACATTTTGAAGTTAAAAAAATTCCTAAAAAATAAATATTCATAGAAATAAAACCTGGTGTCATAGGATATAATCTTCGTGTTAATGTCAAAATCATACATATAAATTGAATAAAATAGTAGGATATTTATAATATCATTATATGGGAAACATATATATAGATATCTCCATTGACTTTAGATGAGTATCTTCAAAACTCTTAATGATGTCTACTTTAGATGAGTAACCTATAAACCATTAGCTATGACCACATCACCTAATGACTTGGATTGAATTATATAACCAGCCCGTTATTATAAAAATTCAACTAGAAAATTAATATGAATGTAACACATGATATTTTTCTTTTTAATCACAAAATTCATAAGAATTGGAAATTCATCCCATAAGAAAAAGTACATACTATTTTCAAAAAAAATATAATAAATATCATTTTTTATTTAAAAATTTTAGAAACAAATGTTAAAAAAATTATAATTTGATATAAATTTAATAATCATAAAATATTATAGAGTATTAATTATAGATATATTTGGATATATTGATTGGATAACCTGATATTTAGGTAAATGAAAAAAAGACAATATCATTTCACCATTATAAAGAAAGTGCAAAATAAACATTTATAATTTATTAAGAAGATTCGTTACTAAATATTTTTAAAGAATGTTAAAATTATAGGGAAATGAAATTTAAATTAAACTAATGTATCCATATATGATCATTCCTGAATCATTTAAATGATAATGGATCAGCCACAAAAAAAATTAAGGCCTTTAAAACATGGTTTTAAATAAAAATTACATATGACATTATTATCATTAATATACAAATATCATAGAATGAGATAAAAATAAAAACAATTTGTAAAACACTTTAATTTAATTGATCTAATGATAAAAAATCAATATTGTTTTTTATAATGGAAAATTTGTTTTTATATTTGGCATAATTCAAAAATAAGAGAAATTAAGAAATGAAATATCATATTTAATGTCTCAACTCACCACATACATATTTTAAATTTTCAAATAATATAAATATATTAATTATATATATTTATAACAATGTATTTAATTTTATTTAATTTATAATAATTTATTTTTCTAATGTTTTATTATGTTCTTTTTTGTTATTAAATTGGTTATGTTTTTGTTGATTAATTTGGAGTCCTCAGGTCCAAAACATCTTTGGTTTATTTACTATTTTCAAAAGGTAAATTTATATAAAAACATTAGATTCATAATTAAGTTATAAATATTTAAAATTCCAGGATTAAATATTTTACTTTAATTGAATATTACTATATTTTATAGTGTGTTACTATCTCTACTTCTCTTTAAATGAGTTGTGATGTACTATTAAAATATTATTATTTCAATATTATTATTATGATATAGATTTTGGGATGGGTTTTAAGAATATGTATAACTATAGTATTAAATATATTAATAATTTTATTAATTATTTATAATTCTTTAATTGCTTTGTCATTATTTATAAATGATAAATAAATATCTTGATGTTAAAATAAAATTTTTAATAAAAATTTTGTTGTGTCTGAAATGTTCTATGATCATAAGAAAATAAATTTTTAACTATTGATCAATGATTATAATGAAATAATTATATTCAATATTTAATTAAATGAATTATCATTTATTAAATTTTGGTTAGAAGGTATTAAATGTGGGTAATTTCATTTTATGTTTCAGAAATAAATGTTCCTAAAAATGGGTTTTATTTAATTTTTTTGTTGATATTATATATAATATATTTATATTTAACAATTTTATTTTTTGAATAAAATTATAACCATTTTAAAAAAAATCATGTCATGACCCGTCCCCTAGAGCTCATGTCGTGACTCCCCAAGCCCACCTTCCATAGGCCAGGGGCTGGCGACTAGCACCAAAGGTGTAAATTCCTAAAATGGGAAGGCATTGTCTTTAAAACATGAAAACACACACAACAGAGTATGAGATGGAAGAAAAAAACTAAGTAAAACTTTATACAAATGGTGTTGAAAGTAAAGGGGCCAGAATACAAGACCAATAGGAAAATAAAAGTACAATTGAAAACAAGTACAACTGAAAAGGAGAAAACAGCTGAAAGGTGAAGAGCAGCTTCTGGATCATCCACCACGGATCTTACATGAAGGGTAGGTACAGATAGTCTCCTCAGCACTCCACGTTTTTTGGTCTCCTCCCTGTACCGACACGTCATATAGTCCACCTCTGGGTACCGTCCTATCCTGGTACTCTAAGCCTCAGTCAGTGTTATCCGTCATCGGCAACCAACACATCGAGGTGTGGGCATAGCTCGTGTAGGGGTGAGTATAACGATACTCAGTAGGGACCCCGAGACCCTCAAGGTCTCACAAAATCCAACAAGGATAAACCAAAAATTATGAAATCAACAGATAAACCCACTTAGGTATATACCCATACATATACCTAAGTTATCAAGTAATCCATCTCAATCATGAGGTAAATACAAAAAGTTACTATCTCAGCTCAACCAGGATTTTATTCACATTTTTGAAACCTCAGCTTTTGGAGAACTACTGCTCAATCGAGTACAGTGGGCCTGCCACGTCAAACAAAGGAACTTCCCACTAACCTTGGACTGCTGAGGTACTCCTCCAGTCGAGTATTGTGGGTCTGTTGTGCTCACACAAAGGCACTCCCCACCGTGGGTCTGTCGTGTCACATAGAGGTTGTCCCCCTTGTAGCCTACTGAGGTACACCTCCTGTAGAGTACTATGGGTCTGTCGCAGTCACATAGAGGTTCTCCCCACCGTGGGTCTGCCGTGACACCAAGTTTCTCCCCAATGGGCTAGTAGAGTCACTCTGAGTCAAATGGTCAACAGTCATCAGATCTCAGCCAGCTACTACGTCTCCGCACTATGCTCGCTCCTCTTCAGGAGGATCCGCTCCACGAACTGCAGGTCGATACTCCAACTATCACAATGTCCCATGTATAAGTATCTCAAAGTTTTGCCTCATCATAGGGGTCTCAACGCAATAGACGGTGCGTCAATCGGACGCCCGGTCTGTGAGTTATTAGCCTTTTAGTCCTGGGGGCTCGGTTGGATTTGTGCACGATCCAACCTAACTGTATCTCAAATTTACCCTGAACTCTAGTGAGGTATAATCAAAGGGACCATCACGTTCACAGAAAACCAGTGTCGCTGACGGTTTTTCAAATGGTAGTTCGGTGCTAGAGATATGGCCAAAGAAAGTAAAGGGTTAGTAGCGGGTCGGGGTCCGGTCGGACCTGGTCGGATCGACTTGGCCCAACCCAGTTTGGACCGACCCGGTCTGGGTCGACCTCGTCAGACCTCTTGGGTCTGGCCCGGCTCATTAGGCGGGCTAGCCTGTTAGGTTTGGCCCGGCCCACTGGGCCCCGCCCAGCAGGCCGTGAGGGCGGTTCAGCCCAGGCTCGGGGCCGGTTCTGCCTGGAGGGTCGCAAGGGCGCAACCCAGCGTGGCTCATCCCGGAGGGCGCCATCGGGCCGGTTCGGCCAAGGCGCTGCGAGGGGGGCTGCAGGCCAGTTCGGGAGGTCAAGTGGCCAGGCAGGACGTGTCCAGGCGGGCATGTGTCCGGGCAAAGTGCCAGGCGGGCCAGCGGGCGGCCGGGCAGGGTGTGGTCGGGCCGGGAGGCGGCCGGGAAGGGTGTCAGGCAGGCCGGCGGGCGGTCGGGCAGGGCGTCAGGTGGGCCAGCGAGTAGCCGGGCAGGGCTCCAGGGGGGCCGATGGGTGACCGGGTAGGGCGCGGCCTGGTCGGCAGACGGTCGGGTGGCCGAAAGGTAGGGCAGGCGCGGTTCAGCGCAGGCCGACGGGGTTCGGTCAGGGTACGCGGGAGGCCAGCGGAGGTGTGGTCGTGCCCGCAGGAGGCCAGCGGTGGTTCGGCCCGCAGAGCTGGCTCGGTCGGGGCACTGGAACGCTGCGAGGGTGGTGCAGTTGACAGAGTATGCGGGAAGCGTGGCCTTTGCCTGTGCCTTCGTCTCCTTCAATGCCTCTTTGTCGCCATGCCGAGAAAAAATACAAACAAGAAAGGTGGAGGGTTCGGGGCATGTTGGTTTGGCTCACACCCTCTATGTTTAGGGTGGTAACACTTGGCTCATCAAAGAGTAACAAAGATGAAAAACAATTGTTTTACAACCATGCAATGATTCCTTTCCAATCCAAAGAAGAGAAAGAGAAAATGAAAGTTACACAAAATTAACCCCTATCTTTGATTGTCAGTCTTCGATGTTGAAGTCGCAGGAAGAAGACGAAGGAGTTCATCGTTCGTCGCATCCGCCATGAACTACCAATCCCGAGTTGCGTTGGCTCATTGACGATGATTCGGAGGGTAAGTCGGTTGAAGACACCCCACCTCGGTAGGATCTGAGGTAGGAAGTCGAAGAAGGTCAGCATTCTTCATCAGTGGAGCGTTCTTCATTGGAAGAACTTTTCTCCTAAGTTCTTATCTTCCCAAGCTCCACTAAATGAGAAATTCCAATCAAAATAATAATAGATTGAGTTTGTCTATTATTTATTTTCTGACACAAAAATCAAATTAGTGAATTAAAAACTTGGATACCCTAATTAATTCATGAGTGTTGGAACAAATTAATTAGGGGAGTTGGCACCAATTAATTAAAGGGGAGTTCAAGAGGATCTGCCTCATTAATGAGGCGGAGTTGAGAGTTTTTTCTCTCCTCCATCAATAGGGGGTTTAGCCCCGTGTGGTCCCCACAATGTAACCTCTTGTGGGAGGTTAGGTTTGTGTGGGCCACACCACCATAACCTCTCATGGGAGGTTAAGGTGTGGTGGTATCATATCTAACTTCCATGAGGAAGTTTTAACCACCAAACACCCACATGGCGGCTCAAATAAAAATAAAGTGAATCTCACTTTATTTTATTATTTTCCACAACAACACAAAAACTATCTTTTAAACTCAACCCACTGTCGTCGAAGTGAAAGTCTTCCTAAGAGAATATCAGCACTACGAGTTCAACGGTGCCTTCATATTTAAATTCTGATCACCGGTTCAAAAGTTATAAAAACTCACTTGTATGTTTACTGAACATACCCGAACAAAAATTCAGAAATCGATTCTCAGCATACCAGGCCTCGGAATCATACGCCATCAATTTTCACAGACTTGTAAAATTCCCATGTATTTAAGAAAAAAAATTCCACGGAATTTCTGGGTCTTTACATTCTCCCCACCTCAGGTATTTACGTCCCTGTAAGCTAAAACTCGAACTAAGGGAACAAGTGGGGGTACTGAGCATGCATCTGAGCCTCATATTCCCATGTGCTCTCCTAGAGGATCCTGTGCTACCAACAAACGCGCATAAAAGGTATCGACCGTCCACATAGGACTCGCTCCTGTTGATCCTCAATCTCCACTGGAACCTCCGTGAATGTCTCCCCATTGTTGATGTCCATCTCTCAAAGGTTGATGATGTGGGAAGGCTCATGCACATATCTCCTCAGCTGAGATACGTGGAAGACGTCGTGCACCCAGTGCAACTAAGTTGGAAGAGATAAGCGGTATGCCACCTCTATGACTCTACTAAGGACCTGGAAAGGTCCGATTAACCTCGGAGATAACTTTACTCCTTGGCCAAATCTTCGTAAACCTCGTCAATGTGAGACCCATAGAAATACGTGGTCCCCATCCTCGAACTCTAGAGGATTCTGTCTCCTGTCGTCATACGACTTCTGCCTGCTCTGTGCAGTCTTAATCTGCTCCTGGATGATCTGCACCTTCTCCGTGGTAGCCCGTACCATCTCTGGTCCCCCCAGTGATTACTCCCCTGGGTCTGTCCAGTACAAGGGTGATCTTCAAGGTTGCCCGTACAACACCTTGAAAGGTGTCATCCCAATGGTGGAGTAATAGTTGTTGTTGTATGCAAACTCTATACAACACCTCAAAAGGTGGCATACCAATGGTGGAGTGATAGCTGTTGTTTTATGCCAACTCCACCAAAGGTAAGTGATCCTACCTACTATGACCGAAGTCGAGGACACAAGCATGCAACATGTACTCAAGGGTCTGAATGGTCTGCTCAGTCTGGCCATCCGTTTTGGGATGGAAGGCATTGCTTAGGCGAAGCTGTGTCCCGAAATCCTCCTGCAACCCCTTCCATAGCTGGGAAGTAAACTGTGCGTCATGATCAGAGACTATAGAAGAAGGTACTCCATGTATCCGCACAATCTCCTGCACGTAGAGTCGTCCCAAGCCCTCTACTAAACCCTTCTCTTTGATCGATAGGAAGTGGTCCGACTTGGTGAGTTGGTCAAAGATCACCCAAATCAAGTCATGAACCCTGGATTTACATGGAAGTCCTGTCATAAAGTCCATGGATATCCCATCCCACTTCCACTCTGGGGCCTCTAAAGGCTGAACCAAGCCTGCTGGTACCTGGTGCTCTACCTGCACTTACTGACAAGTGAGGCATCAAGATACAAACTCTGCTACTATCTTCTACATACCTGGCCACCAATGTTATCGTTAAAGGTCCTGGTACATCATTGCCACTCCTGGATATACCGGTAGAGGGGATGTGTGGAACTCCCTCAACACTTCCTCCTGAAGTGACACCAGTACCATAGTGTGTCCTCTGAAGAGGCGGACATTCTCCCCACCTTCATAAAATCCATCAGGTGCCTACCCTATGGATATTTGACCATGTCGTGCCTCACATTCAGAATCCCCATGTTGTGCCTACCTGACTCACTGAATAAGTGGGGGAGTGATTGTAAGGGACTGAAGGAAAGTTGCTCCATCTCTATCCACAAAGGATATCTGTAAAGCGTCCAGCTTCTCCGTCGCCTCGCCTAGCAGTTTTATACCAGATCTCCTACTGAGTGCATATACTACAACGTTCCCCTTTCTAGTAGTATAGACTATATCAAAGTCATAGTCCGAGAGTAACTCAATCCATCACCATTGTCTCAAGTTTAGGTCCTTCTAAGAGATGATATACCAGATACTCTTGTGATCAGAGTACACGGTAAAACGTTTGCCTATCAGATTTTTCCACCACATATTCAAGGCGAAGACCACTGCTGCTAACTCCAGGTCATGGGTAGTGTATTTCTTCTCGTGTTGTCTCAGCTGCTGAGAAACATACATGATCACTGCTCACTCTTGTATCAGGACACACCCGAGTCTGGTTCCTGATGTGTCACAGTAGACTACGTACCCTACGCCTTCCTCTGGAAGCCTCAATATGGGGGCACTAGTCAGCCTTTTCCTCATCTCCTAAAAGCTCTGATGGCATCTCTCCGACCACATGAAGGTTTTCCCCTTCTTTGTCAAGACTGATACTGGTGTTGCAACTCTATATAAGTCTAGAATGAATCTTCAGTATTAACCATCCAAACCCAAGAAAATTCATACCTCTGTCACACTTCCGGGTAGCTCCCAAGCAAGTACCGCCTCAATATTCACTGGATCCACTGCAACTCCAACCTTCGAGATGACATTTCCCAAAAATTGAACCTCTTGGATCCAAAACTGGAACTTTGAGAGCTTACCATAAAGTTGGAGCTCTCAGAGTGTGTCCAGTACTACCTAAAAATGGTAGGCATGCTCCTCCTTAGTAGTCAAGTAGATCAGAATGTCATTGATGAATAAAATGACAAAGTGATAGAGTTATGGCCAAAAGATTCTATTCATGAGTCCCATGAGCACTGCTGGAGTGTTGGTTACACCGAAAGGCATAACCAAGAAATTGTATTGGCCATACCAACATCTGAAGGTCGTCTTCTTCACATCCTCTTCTCAAACTCTGAGCTGGTGATAGGTTGATCTGAGGTCTATCTTCGAGAACCATCGTGATCCCTTCAGTTGATCAAATAGGTCTTCAATCCTCTGGAATGGGTACTTGTTCTTCATGGTTGCCTGGTTTAGGTGACGGTAGTCAACACAAAGCCTCAATCTTCTATCCACCTTCTTGGTGAACAGAATCGAGGCTGCCCAGGGAGAAACATTGGAATAGATGAACCCCTTCCCCTGAAAGTCCTCTAACTGTACCCACAGCTCGCGAAGCACCGTGGGAGCCATCTGATGCGCTGGTGTAGATATCAGTGTCATCCTGAGGTATAGTTCAATGTATAAGTCCACCTCTCTATGAGGAGGTAGTCCTAGAACATCTTCAGGGAAAACATCTGCGTACTGGTCCACCACTACTGGATAGATCAGACTCTCCACATCAACTGCTCTGAGGGTAAGGTCGGCCAACTGATGATTGATCGGTTTCACCCTCCTCTGAGTAAGTCCATCATGTGTTACAAAGGTTCCCTTCTCGCCGGTGAAGGTAAACTCGGTCCCATCCATGCGGACACACCGCACTTTGCGCCTAATAAATTCGATCTGGGAATGGACTGTAGATAACCATTCCATACCCAAGATGACGTCGTAAGGCATCGATGCCACTACGAGGAGATCCTAGCCAAATCTCTCGCCTCCTATAGTAAGCTCACACTACTGGAACCAATGTGTAATCTTCGATTCTGCTCCTATAAGAGTCTCTAGCTGTAAGGATCGAGCCAACCGCTCCATCGGAATCTCCGAGCTCCGAATGAGGGTAGTAGCAATGAAAGAGTGACTGGCACCTATGTCTATAAGAACTGCAGTTAAGGTGGAGTAGATACAGATCATACCTCGAATCATCTCTGGAGTGTTGTGATCGTAGGCCTCAGCTTCCTGGATCTGAGCTCCCCCCTTTCCACCTGCTCTCTGCGGTTGGGGTGGACCTCCTGGTGGTGGTGGTGATAAAACCTCAAAACGTCGCTCACCGCTAGCTGCTCGACCAGCTCCTCTGCCATGTCCTCCTGCTCCCTACGGACCACCTCGATATAATCTTTGTCTCTCCCTGGGTGTTTCTTTGACCATCTGTTAATCATCCAAACGGTGGGTCGAACAGTCACAATCCATGTGACCATGCATGTCGCATGAGTAACACTACCCGCTCCTGGCATGTCTGGCTCTGTCTTCAGTACCCCACACAACCGATCCTGAGTCATGTGGTCGTCCAGCCATGGGTCTAGTCCTCTTGGACCTCTGCGACATTTGTCTACTTCCAACTGCAGAAGACTCTACTACATGTCGACTAGTGGTGGGTCTCGCTGCTGGAGACTGCTCAGCAAGGAAACTCTCCACTAAGTGGTCTCTCTCCAACACCCCTTCATGTGTCAGGATGTTGAAGGAGATCAACGAAGCCCTGATCTCTTGCTTGAGACACTTCTCAAAGGTCTGGGCACTGAAGAATGGGTCTCAAACCATATCTGTGGAGTAGAATGAGAGGTCGGTGAACCTTTCTGAGTATTGTGCCACTGTCATGTTTCCCTGTTGCAAATGAAGTAGCTCATGTATGCACACTACGCGAAGAGTCGCTAGACCAAACTCCACCTGAAACAGGCTCTCTAAGTCTTCCTAGAGAAGATTCATCTCATCATAGACCTGGAGCATCAAGCTCCACCATCTACCCACTGCTACCTATAGAACGCTGGCAGAAAGAATCAAAATGTAGTCGGTTAGCATCTCTACCAGTCGGAAAATTCTCACCACAGCCTCCAGCCAATCCTCAGCCGCAAGTGGGTCCATCTCTCCCCTAAACCTAGGTGGCCTCTGCTGATGGATCTCGTGCAACACGCTCAAGCAGTGTGCATTGTCTTCTTCCGGGGCTGGTGGAATCGGTGGCCCAACGGGAAGTGGTACCGCTAGTGCCTCCGCTGGAAAAGGGCCCTAAACCGAGGCCTCGTAGATTGGTGGGCTATCTGTGTGTACAAATCTTGGGACTCTCGCTGTTCATCTGAGGGGAGGAATCCTGAAAGAAAAAATTGCGACATAATCAAAATTTTATACCTAGTGAGCTGACCTGGTTGAGATGACTTAAAGAAAACTTTGAAAACACACACGCAATTAGTGTTTTCATGCACTAAGTCAGAAATCAGAAGTCAATATCCTGGTGTATGGATACATCAGTCACCGAAACAACACTAGACTCCCTGAACTAAAAACTACTCTCAATACCCTTAACACTATTACTTCATAGAAAAGATCAGAGTCCTAAGTTCTGCAGTAGAACTGATTCCTCTGATACCAATTTCTCACAACCCATCCCACGGGGCCCATGCCGTGAATACCCCAAGCCTGCCTTTCATAGGCCAGGGGCTGGCGACTAGCACCAAAGGCGTAAATTTCTAAACCAAGAAGGCATTGCCTTTAAAACTTGAAAACGCGCACAACAGAGTATGAGCTGGAAGCAAAACACTAAGTAAAACTGTATACAAAGAGTGCTAAAAGTAGAGGGGTCAAAATACATGCCCAACAGGAAAATACAAGTACAACTAAAAACAAGTACAACTAAAAAGGACAAAACAGCTAAAAGGTGAAGAGAAGCTCCTAGATTGTCCACCACAGATCCTACCTGAAGGGTAGGTACAAATAGTCTCCTCAGCACTCCATGTCTATCGGTCTCCTCCGCATATTGACACGTCGTATGGTCCACCTCTGAGTACCATCCAGTCCTGGTATTCTCAGCCTCAGTCAGCACTATCCATCGTCTGCAACCAACGCAACGAGATGCAGGCATAGCTCATGCAGGGGTGAGTATAACGATACTCAGTAGGGACCCTAAGACCCTCAAGGTCTCACAAAATCCAACAAGGATAAACCACAAAGTATGAAATTAATAGATAACCCTACTTAGGTATATGCCCATACATATACCTCAGTTATCAAGTAATCCATCTCTATCACGAGGTAAATACAAAAAATTATTGACTCAGTTCAACTAGGATTTTATTCACATTATCAAAACCTCGGCTGCTGGAGAACTCCTACTCAATCGAGTATAGTGGGTATGTCGTGTCACACAGAGGCGCTTCCTACTAACCTTGGACTGTTGAGTTACACCTCCTGTTGAGTATCGTGGCTCTGTCATGCTCACACAGAGGCACTCTCCATCTTGGGTCTACCACATCGCATAGAGGCGCTCCCCCTCATAGCCTGCTGAGGTACTCCTCCAGTCGAGTATCGTGGGTCTGTCGCGCTCACACAGAGGCGCTCCCCACCGTGGGTCTACCATGAAACCAAGGCGCTCCCCACTGGGCTAGTAGAGTCACTCCAAGTCAAACAGTCATCAGTCATCAGGTCTCATCAAGCTACTAGTTCTTCGCACTATACTCGCACATCTCCAGGAGGATCCACTCCACGAACTGCAGGTTGATACTCCAACTGTCACGAAGTCCCACATAGAAGTATCTCAAAGGTCTGCTTCATCATAGGGGTACCAACGCAATAGACGGCGCGTCAATCGGATGCTCGGTCTGTGAGTTATTAGCATTTTAGTCCCGGAGACCCGGTTGGATTTGTGCACGATCCAACCTGACTGTATCTCAACTTTACCCTGAACTCTAGTGGGGTTTACTCAAAGGGACCGTCGCGTATGTGGAAAACTAGCGCCGCTGACGGTTCATCAAATAGTCGTCCGGTGCCAAGGTTATGGCCAAAGAAAGTAAAGGGTCAATAGTGGTCCCAGTTCCAGCCCGTTGGGCCCAGCCTAGCAGGTCGTGAGGGCAGTTCGGCCCGGGCTCAGGGTCGTTTTGGCCTGGAGCGTCGCGAGGGTGCGGCCCGGATCGGTTCGGCCCGGAGGGCGCGGCTGATCTGGTTTATTCAGCATGCTGCGAGGGGGTTCACGGGCTGGTTCGGGAGGTCGGGCGGCTAGGAAGCAGTCGGGCAGGGTGCGGCCAGGCGAGCATGTGGCCGGGTAGGGCGCCTGGCGGGTCGGCAGGCAGTCGGGCAGGGCGCGAAAAGGCCAGGAGGCAGTTGGGAAGGGCGTGGCCTAGCCGGCAGGAGGCCGGGAGTTCAAGAGTCAGGGGCAGTGCATTTCGGCGTGGCTCAGGCCGGCGCGGGCAGGCGGGGATTGTTCGGGGGGCGCGGGAGGCCAGCGGTGGTGCGGTCGGGCGCACGGGAGGCCGGCGGTGGTTCGGCCCGCAGATCTAGCTCAGTCGGGGCACCAGAACACCGTGGGGGAGGCGCGGTTCATGGAGGCCATGGGAAGTGCAGCCTTTTCCTATGTCTTTGTCTCCTTCAACGCTGCTTCGTCGCCATGCCAAGAAACAATCCAGACAAGAAAGGCAGAGGGGTCGGGCCATTTTGGTTTGGTCCGCACCCTCCGCGTTTAGGGTGGTAACACTTGGGTCATCAAAGAGTAAGAAAGATGAACAACAATTGTTTTACAACCATGCAACGATTCCTTTCCAATCTGAAGAAGAGAAAGAGAAAAGGAAAGTTACACAAAATAAACCCCCTACAATTGATTTTCAGTCGTCGACGTTGAAGTCGTAGGAAGAAGACGAAGGATTTCATCATTCATCGTGTCTTCCACGCACTCCCAATCCCGAGCTGCATCGGCTTGTTGACGATGATGCGGAGGGTAGGTCGGTTGAAGATGTCCTACATCGGTAGGATCTGAGGGAGGAATTCGAAGAAGGATGGTGTTCTTCATCGGTGGAGCGTTCTTCATTGGAAGAACTTTTCTCCCAAGCTCTTCTTTTCCCAAGCTCCACCAAATGAGAAATGCCAATCAAAATATTAACAGATTGAGTTTGTCTATTATTTAGTTTCTAACACAAAAATCAAATTTAGTGAATTAAAAACATGGCTCCCCTAATTAATTCATGAGTGTTGGCACAAATTAATTAGGGGAGTTGGCACCAATTAATTAAAGGGGAGGTCAAGAGGCTTGCCCTCATTAATGTGGGAGAGTTGAGAGGTTTTACTCTCCTCAATCAAAAGGGGGGTTTAGCCCCATGTTGTCCCAACGACGTAACCTCTTGCGGGAGGTTAGGTTCGGGTGGGCCCCACAACCATAACCTCTCATGTGAGGTTAAGGTGTGGTGGTCCCACCTCTAACTTCCATGAGGAGGTTTTAACCACCAAACACCCACATGGCGGCTCAAATAAAAATAAAGTGAAGCTCACTTTATTTTATTATTTTCCACGAAAACCCAAAAACTATCTTTTGAACTCAACCCACTATCGTAGAAGTGAAAGTATTCCTAAGAGAATACTGGTACTACAAGTTCAACGGTGCCCTCATATTTCAATTCCGAGCACCAGTTCAAATGTTATAAATACCCGCTCGTACGTTTACTGAACGTACCCGAAAAAACCTTCAGAAAATGATTCTGCGCACACCGGGCCTCAGAATCATGCACCGTCAATTTTCATGGACTCGTAAAATTCCCATGTATTTAAGAAAAAAAATTCCATGAAATTTCCAGGACATTACATTTCAATTCTTAATATGACTAAGATGTGGTTTTTTATATTTTCTAAAAGTGTAAATTTTTTAATGAATAGTAAAATATCAATTTTTTATACAGTTATTTATTTTGTTTAAATAATGTAATTTCAAATGCTAATTATGTTATAGATATGTTACTATATAATCATAATATGTATTTTATTAAAAAAAATATAATTTATTCCATATGAGTAATAATTATTATTGATTTGGTATTGAATAATATTTATGTTTAAATAAACATTTTGTAAATAACCAAATTCTTACATTTTATAACCTTTTTTTAAAATTAATTTCTTGAATTATTAAATTTTAATATTGAAAATTTCATTTCATCTATTGAATCGGGTGGTTAAATTTTGGGAAAAATTTAATCATGTTTTTTTTCATAATTAATATTAAACATTGTTAATGGTTATCAAGAGTGTATTGTTTAAAACATGTCAATTAAAGTTAAAACACTTGAATTATGTCATAATTTCAACCCAAAACATGAATTTATGTCATAATATCAG
Organism: Viscum album; assembly: GCA_963277665.1. NCBI lineage: Eukaryota > Viridiplantae > Streptophyta > Magnoliopsida > Santalales > Viscaceae > Viscum > Viscum album. The sequence continues at coordinate 1,216,747,724 of OY728131.1, read as the reverse complement.
TGTAATTTTTCAATAGAAATCCTAAATTCAAATATTTTGATTTTTTTGCAAGATGAAAAATATTATAACCTCTATATTAATTTATTTTAGGAAAAATTTTATAATTTTACTCACATTCTTTTAATATCATTAATAACTTTTCTTTGGGGAAAAACAAGATATGGAATATTATAAATATTTATAATTGTAATTATTATATTTTTTATTGGAATGTATTTTTATTTTTTGATATAGTTTAATTTCTTTGAATTCTTATGCAATTCTAACATTGCGTTTGTATAAGCAGTAAGTAAAGAAAGTAAATTATTTTGAAAAAATCATAAGTAATATTTTATATATATATATATATTTCCATAAATTTATTTCATAAATATAATGTAAATTTCCAGGTAGTAGTGATTATATTCTATTAAAATTGTTATCATGTTTCATCTAATTTAAATATATGTGAATAGTCTAGAAAATAATTTTAATTTTCATTAAATGATTAGATTTTTTTAAATGAATAGAAATTTACATATAATCCAATTTTTACTCAAGTGTATTATAAATTATATACCATTTCATGAATAGTTAATGTATATACCACATTCCATTTTGAAAATTACTTTCACTACCGTAAAAGACTAAAATATTTGTTAAAACATTTACAGATAGAAAATGTAAATGAGGATGTTAAACCAACATATATGGTTTTAAAACATATATTAAATTTATTAATTAGAGTATAAAGGTCAAGTTCATTACTAGAAAATAATCTGAATCCAAATTTATTAAATAATGAATTATTGACATATTCATGTGACCTGAGGGTTTAAATAGTTTGATAGGATAATCTGATAAATAATTATGGTAAGGATTCAAGTGTAAATTAATGAAATGATATTTATTGAAGTGTGTAGTGGAATGTTAATTTTTTAGGTGATATTGACGAAAATTTCATAATGTTTGCAATACATAATGTGTAAGGATAATGTGGATAAATGGTGAAAAATTAATGATTTTAAGTCAATCATCCTCTCATTCCCCCAACATAAAGATAATGATAAGGGAATTTTATAATTTTACTAATAAATCTGAGAACTTTTTTCTGGTTTATCTTTACTATTCTAACTTATATTTTACATTGGTAATTAATTTTTTTAGAAAAAATGGTAAAAAATCCTATTAAATGAAAAAATTAATTTCAATATTAATTAAATTTTAAGAAATTAATTATTGATACCATTCTCCATGAAAATTAATTATCATTATGTAAATGTAAATTTAAATTTCCATTTTTAATAAAAATATATTTCATTCAAATCTTTCTTTAATAATGATAAGTTTAATCATGTTAATAACATAATATATATAAAAAACAATAATTTAAAAAATGTACCTTTTAAAATAAAATTAATTTATTCTTATTTACTTTAAAGAAATTATTTTCTCTAATAATTTATTTTCATTAAAAAAATCATTAAAAACATAGTTTTTCATTTTATTATATTTCTACAATAATTCAAATTAAAAAAATCCGAATTTAAAAATACATGATACAATAAATATATATGTTTTAAAAAATAAAATCTAATTACCTAAAAATTACATTATTACATTATCCTGCAATATTACTAAAAATACATTAGTAATTTTACATAATACATATGTGTATAATTAATAAGAGTGGAATTCACTAGTTTTTATTCTTATAAAATTGATCTCATAGTGATTTCCATGTTAATGAATATATTTTAAACCTAATATCTCTCAGCATTTTCTTTATTATGTTATTCATGATATTATTTTAGGGAAAACATTATTTATTCCCCCTCTTATATGATCCTGGTCAAACTGTTCTTTTTCAAATGGCATGTACAACCTAATTTCATCTATCCTTGTTTTTTTATAGATTTAATAATTATGTTATATTTATTTTTTCCCCAAAACTCATTGACTATGTTATAACTATCTTATTTTAATTTTATATTAATGAAAATAAAAATATAATTTAACTAAATATATGTTGTAATAAATAATTATTATATAAATAACCACATAATACAAATGAAATAAAAAAATACAATAACAATATAATTGAAATAACAATTTATATATATTAGTCTTATTAGATTCTAAAATATATTCACACATTATTTATGAAAATAATCCTTATTATTCCCAAATATATATATTTTAAACATGTTCATCATCATTATAATATGTAACAATCTTTCTATAGATTGTATTAGTGGTTTTACATAAATATAACATCAAGATGAATAATATTTCAAGATTTTCTTAGAATTATTTACCTATGGTTATATTAGATTTATAGTATTCAACTTCATTTTTATTAATTTTTATTTTAATAATTTTCATTACGTATTTTAATTTTGATGTGTAATGAAATTTGGATATTTTCTTTTTAGTTTTATGTTTCTTGTAACACAATCTACCATGACATGTAAATGAAATTTAAAATTTTATGTTCCTACTATAAAATTGTCCCATTGAATGAATTTATTAATAATTTTTTTAATGATAAAAAACTAACATTGACTAATTTAGTCTTAGTACATGATTAGGCTCCCATTCAACTACCAAAATATTAATATTTCACCACTAAAACATGATAATTTATGTTATATTGTTTTAAAATATATATTATCTATTATTCATCATCTCCATTGTTTATTCCTCACAAGAGGGAACATTATCTCATTTTAAATAATTTTATATTAGTTCATGGGATTTATTCTGTATGTATATCCTAAAATATTATAATAAGAGCACATTGTTCACATAAGATTAATTTTTATAAGTTTCAAAGTGATAATATACAGTCAACAGAAGATCGATAATCTCAAATGATTCAGTGTATCTAGATAATACAATTACCTTCACCCCAAAACCCTATCCCTTTTCAAAGGATAAATTTTAGGGAACATAGCGTCACAAATAAGATTCTCAATATCTCATCAGTTATTATTATTATTTTTATTTTATCAATATTATTGTTTAATGATATGATGATGAGTAGTTTAAACCTTCATTTTCATTTATAGAATAAAATTAGTTTGAAATATATTCCTCATTCAAACATCAACACATGATATTTAGTTATTAATATACTAATATATAGATCCATTTATGATTTGATTTGTAAACAAGAGTGAAAACTATTATTATATGAGAAGCTGATCAAACAAATATGTTGGTTCTACCTTCTGTTCCAATTTATTGATCATTATTATAGAATTTAATCCAATCATTGAATGGTCCATTCATATTAGCCATATATTTTATGATGATAATTGATGTAAACTTTCAACACTAAAGTTGATTATTTTTAGAGACATTTCTAAAACATTGATGTGAACCATGTGTATAAATTTGATATAATTTAATGTGGTACTTAATGTATCCTTACAAAATACATTATTTGTTATATATAACATTGATCATCTGAGATTTTATTTAAAATAACAATGATTAATTCTGAATTAATTGGTTGATCAACAACATCCCAAATAGAACTATTTCTTTTTGAGGACTTGGTAATTCCTAGAATAAAATCCATGGTGATATTATCCTATCACCATAATGATATATGAAATGGTTTGATCATACCCTTAGATATTATTTTTTTATAATTAACATTCTATAATACCAAGGATTGAGTTTTTCACATTTTCTCCATATTATATTATCCAACAAGTATTTATCTATTACATTTATATACAACATTCTTCATTTATGAGGATAATAAATAAGGTTCATTTTATATCATCCAATATTTATTTCAATAATGATTAAATATTTGTGGATCATTTCTAGGTTTAAAATCATATAAATACGTCATTATAATGTTTTATATTTCTATCATTTTCTATATTATTCAATATCTAAAAAAAATTGTTCTACGATTCATTGATATTAAAATAGATGGATGGATGATTAGAATTTTTACAATGGTATGATTTTAACCCGTAAATTTTTGTTTCCATTTATATTATTCTAAAATAAATGAGTATTTAGTAAGTTGTAATTATCATAATGGATAAAACATCATGATCCATCAAACTTACAGAATTATCCACCATGGTTTCCTTCCCATATTGGAAACATATTGGGAAATAAATATCTTTTATTATCTATAACTATCTCAATTATAAAATATTAAATTCCATTAATTATTTTTTTTACATTACACCTTGTTGATATATATATATATATATATATATATATATATATATTCCACACTTTTTATCACAAAAATAATCCCTCAAAATGTATACTGTAGATATTAAAAAAAAATCAAATTCATGTATTGGGAAACTAAATTAATGATTTCCTAAATTAATGTGATGTGCATGAAATCACTTTAAATATTTGTATAAAAACTCATTCTCATAACTTATTTGATGCTATATATTATTTCAAAAAACCATTTCCCCTACCCAGTTGTGAGAGAAAAGGTGTTTTAAGAATTATCATCATAATATTTATAATGGTTCATTAATATTCAACAATTTATAGAAAAATTGTAACCTTATATGTGAGAGTGATTGGTTTCTCTTAAAAACACTAGAAAATATCACATAGAGTTTGTATTATCAAGGTAGTCAATGTAAACTACAGGTATTATTTACAATTTTTGGTTTCAGATATTAATCTTTAACATATATCATTTAATGATTCCTAGATGTAACATCATGTTGATTAAAAGAACCCTAAAAACAATTTTTTCATAAAAAAATCTAGTTGCAAAAATTAGAAAATAATATCTGAATTTAAAATATTTTAATATTAATTATAAAATTCAATTCACATTCTTCCTTTATATTGAAATATACGAGTATATAATCTATATAATAGTATTAAAAATCATTGTAAACTATAAATAGTCACATTATCAATCAGTATTATAGTATTTTAATTTATAAGTTAAAAATTCATTAAATAATATTTATATTTTACATTCTTCATATGAAAGGATTTATTTCAAATATCATCCCACCATAGCCTCAGTTTATGAAATATGGATTAATTGTCCTCCTTTTAGAACTATTTGTCCACAATAAGTTTATCATTAAAATTATCAATATTGGTTAGAGGATACATGTTCATGATTTTGATCATATTATATTTTTTATATTCAATTTAACCATGCATTGACCTATCCGTCTTTAGGAATAAAAATGACTATGCACTCCATAGTGACACCCCATGTCAAATAATCCTCTTATATTTATTGTCCTCATACTACTTCTTCATTTTTTTCCAATTCAATAAGGTTATTTATAAAATTATACAATGATATTGTCAGGTAACCTATCAAAAATCAATTGAAAATATTCAATAGATATGATTGTTATAAAATATGGTTATTTAAATAATATGTCATTATATTTTAATAAAATTGGGTTGACTTCAATATTGAAATCCACCAAAACCATTAGATAAATATGTCCCCAATTACTGTGTGTCCATAAATTTTATATGGGATATATTTCCAAATACTGTGCATTAACAAACAAGAATAGTAATTTGATTTCTTGATGATTTTTTATATTAAATAAGTTTTATATACCCCATAATTTATATGTTCTTTATAAACTGAATAGAAATCCATGTGAAATATTTCATCAAACTCTAAAAAAGATCAATATCATTATTCATATTAATAATCCTCCATCAAACACCAATTTAATTATATTTATACACATGGGATGATATCATTTCAACATAATGGGTTTTCAAAAATAGTTTAAAATCCAAAATTTTAAGTATTGAATAAATATTCTTCGTCAAAATTAAGGATTTAAAATATAATAATGAAACCCAATGAAATTATATATTTAAAAATATTGATTTAATTATAATATTACATTTAACTAATTAATTATTCTGATAAACTTATACAATATTTATTTATAGGCTCATCTATGATCTCATGAGTTTTTATTTTTCTAATGTTGATTATCTAAATTATCCATTTTATTAGTTCACTTATATACATAGTTCCTATTTTTCAGACACACGGATCACTAGATTATTTGGATGGTTTTACACTAGTCTTTCTTATCATACATATTGATTAATTTTAGATTCATATTTCTTTCGACACTCATGTTCTTGACGGATATTTATACCATTATTTAAGAAATTTATAATACCTTTGAAGGAATGTTTTAGTCTTTTCAGGAAATTATTTGGCATGTATGTGAATTGTTTTTTATCCCTCTATGATTATAATTTTTTAAATGAAATAATAATCAATATTTACATACATATTCCCATATCTATTTTAATAATGAGTATCTCTGGTTTCTAAACACCAAATAAGTGGGAATCATGAAATTTCAACATATCTACCAATGTATATTAAAGATATTTATTTTTAGTTACATGTATTTATAAAAATAATGAAAACATTTGACCATATTATAATGTTTTATGAAAAAATAATATGTGTACCATGTGGTCATGATAAATTTTACTTCATATAATCCAGTAAATAAATTCTATATTTTATTTTATAGAATAAAAAATCATTATATTTTAAATTTTGTTGTTTATGGAGAATATCTAGTTAATATATATTAATAAACTAATGTTATTTCAATGATTCAAAATCTCCTTTTCACCCAATTGTAATTATCAAAGCACATCATTATTCTTAATTACATTTCTAATTTTATATATAATGGATATAAATGTTTTCCAAGAATTTGAAAAATTATTATATTGTTGATCCATTGAAGAATAATTATTTGATAGGATGATTCTATAAAAGAGTGAAGTCATTGTCACATGAAGGAATAAATAAAAAAGTAACATTTTATTGTGGTATTTATTATCCCCACTTGATATAGTTTAATTTTTATTACTTAATACAGTATTTCAATGCATTTTTTCACTCCATATCCCTACCAATTTCATGGGATAGTAATAAATTCATTGTATTATCCATCATAAGGTCTATTTACTAGGTTCATCCTCATTATATTCATTTATTGAAATATAAATTCTTATCATGGGTATTTAAAAGTAGATTAGATTGAAAAATATTATGGATATGACTAGTCAATCCTATAATGGAATTTATTATGACACAATTTTTTGTTACTTTTGTATCATTAAGGATTTCTATATATTTAATTCTCACAAAATTATAATTATAATCCACAAAAATAAGTAAATCATACTAGTATAAAGTCATATATGTCCTAGTAATGATATATATATATATATAAATATCATACATAATTTTTTATATTTTAATATAACATATAAGTAATAATTCAAGTAATACTAGAACACAAAATTTTAGTTTCATTGGAGAGTAGATATTTTAATGAAATATTATTCATTTTTGTGTCATGATGTCGTAAACAATTATCTAAAAAAGTATATTTCCATGAAATACTCCTATATAGAGTCTTAAGAGTTATGGTAAACATAAGGAGAGTTCACAACAAATTAAAAAGTGACAAAAACTTCATTTCATAAATGTTGATACTGTAAACAAGTGATTCATAAAGAATGTTATAGAAATGCATAATTAAAAATGATATAGAATCAAATATGATTTTAAAAAACTATTTTAGAATAAAATGTTCATCCAATAAGGACATATAAATACAAAATAATCATATGATGTACCATAATAGTAGAATGTGAAAGTATGAGAAAATAATCATGATCCATGGAAACATACATTGCCATGGGGAATAAACCAATGTTTATAAAATCATAACATATCTAAATGTTAAAATTAAACACATTAATTTAATAATGAAATGTGATATCCAAATACCCATAAAAATTGTAATTGAACCAAAAACCTATGTCCAATAATATAATGGACATTGGAAAACCATTAATATCCAATAACAAAGCTGACTTGGGAAAAAAACTTGGTCCCATCATGATATAATAGAACACAAAGAAATAACTAATTAAATGGATGGTAATATCAAAATCACCATTAAAAATAACTACTTAAATTTTATTCTAGTTTTACGTATATAAATTAAAAGTTCTAAATTATGAGGTCTTTTTAGGATAAATGGTATATTTTGAATAGAAGAATGTTTTGGAATTATTTTATGATATGTCTATTTATCTCTGGGTGTGGTGTTTACCTTTGATATATTTTCTTTTTAAATTTATAGTATTTGAATTGTTTATGATAATAATTATTGTTAATGAAATAGATATTAATATCTAAATCATTGAGGATTATATAGGAGTTTTACATAGTTTTTTTAATATTTAAACTATTCCTATAATATCATTGTGGTTGGTTTTTTTTCATTTTAGTGTTTTTAAAAATATTAATGATCTATTATAAAATATTAAAAATAATATATTATTTTTTATCCACACACATCCATTTGTGATGAATCATTCATCTCTATTAAATATATAATCATGGGGGTATACTAACATCTTTGTTTTGTCTCGAATTGGGTAATTAATATATTGATGGGAGAAATTTATATTTCACTCGAGGCCATATAGAGAGGATTTTGTGGGTAGAATTTATTAAAAATATTAATTTAATGGGTTTTTAAATTTTAAATTCTTAAATATATCCATACAAAACCCCTAGTTTTAATTCTATATTTTTTATCCACACAATTTCCTAATAAATAACCTATATCTAACGATATAGGCTGATCCTTCAATGATACTGTATGATCGTCATAAAATTTGTACCATATTTGCAATATTGGTGATCAAAAAATCATAATGACTATGATGTATTTATTTCATGACCTTTATTATATGATATATGTATATGTTGTTTGGATTATTCCATTGTACTCATCATTATTGCCTATCATTGTTTTTATTATTGATTAATGAGCTCTGAAATTTTCATTATTTATCTCTTTTCGGATCACATATGTTACTCTTTGGAATTTCAGTTATGAAATATTATCCATGTCATCTCCTTTATAAACTTTTTTTATCACCCAAAATTTTAATTTCTTATTATTATGCATCATGTGTTACATGATATTTATTAGGTGCTCGATATTCTCATTTACCATAACTATTTGGATCATACCATTCTCCCGAAACATGGTGATTTATCAATACTAGCGTTAACATTTGTTTTAAGTTTAGATTTTGTATGAATAGGTTAGTAAACTAGCATACCATCAATCTTAGTATTATTATTTTTTGTATAGTAATAGTGATTTGATGACTCAATGGAGATGAAATTTGGCCTAAAAATAACCCTTAATGAATTTTTTTATTCTATAGGGTCTATTAAAATGTGATTTGACATGTTTTCAAGTGTACCCGATGAGGGATAGGTCACTATAATGAGATCGAACATATAATTACAAGTGTTTCATGTTATTATGGGATGCAAAAACAACTAAAGAACATGCATTACAATTAACACACTACATGATTGTTTTATAGTTTATTATAATTGGATATCGACACATATAACTACAAAATTATATTATGAATTGATATAAACACTATATATATTTAGTTATGTGAATCAAGGCATGGAATTATAGACACCCAATAACCCTATTTGGCTCACATGGAATGTATGTAGAGTACACATCATTTATTGGACCGAAAACATGTTCTATGATTTATAAATGACTAAAAAGTCTACTAATATCAATTATTTATGTATAATAAATGAATATTTCTTATAGATTGGTATTTTTTTACCCATGGATTATTAGAAGTAAGATGAATATTCTCTATAGCTTGAATACAATGTATATTAAAATCATGAATTGTATAGGACATGAACGGATAATAATGGAATTCCATATGCATGAGTAAGGATATATCATGTAGTGTTTTCTATATTTATTAATTACACTAATAGAAACATTTTTTATATTTGGATTTCAAAGAATTTTAATAGCGGTACATGACTATAGGGACTATAGTTGGAATCATGTTATGTATACAAAACAGACATATCGTGTACTTTTTTCCAGCCAAGGTTTTTTCATATTTTCTTTAACAAGGATTTTATATAAGAATTCAATTAGATCATCCTGAATGGTGGGTTCATGTATAATTTTTGGAACATCCATTATTAACATCACATTTCATGCTAATGACAAATCAGATATATTATTTTTCTATAGATTCATAAGGGTTTCAATATGGATGTGTGTGATGATTGGAGTAGATGTGGGGCTAGGATTTACCCAATTATATTATAGATGAAATTTACTAAGTCCCTCTTGTTCTTTCATGATTTGTAACTATCCCATATATTTGGTTCATGGGTCATCCAGATAGTTTTGGGGTTTTCACCCACATAACATCAACATGGTGTGGATATACACAATTAATAATGTTCATCAGTCACATGAATTATTGATTCTCAAGTCCTCTATCCATGGATATATGTACTCCCTCATTTGACTAACACTAATTTATGAGACTTGTTTCATCAATTTAGGTCTCCCACTACCAAAAAAAACTCTTACTCTCTAAAAATATGTGGTCACCTATTATGATTTTCCTATGGTGATGTTGGGTTATATGCTATGGATGTTTCTATTTATGTTTGGGCTATGTAGAGTGTGACACTATCACATGTACCGAGTTCCCTATTTTATTTTGGTAATACATGAATGATAATTATTAACATTAATGTCCCATTATCCTTTTATAGACACACATACATTATTAAGTATAAAGGTTCAACTATATAGTTCCAAAGAGAAAGGTAAATGTTTAAAAAAATAAGATATTAAATTGCTTCAATATTTTTGAAACTATGGTAATCACCAGGTTATCTAATAGATTTTCATACCACTAAGAAATAATATCCATTTCTATAATAATTTTTTCACATTTAGTATCCCCTTCCCCTTGTGAGATATTCCATTCAAGGATTTGTGATGAGATGGGTAAGGCCTGCCAACATTAATTATAAATCTATCTATTTTATATATCAAAATAATATTTAAATAAATATTACTAATTTCATATTATAGATTTATAAATAAAGTGTTTCATGATTTTTTTTCGATATTTTATCCATACATACTACTCTGTAGGTTTATACTCATGATATAATATAATTTCATCCCCAATAATGTGTTTCTAGGAAAATAACACACAGTTCTGAGGTTTTATTTGTGGACACAGAGGCAATGAATTTTTTTTGGAGATGTAGATTGTTGGATCATAATGAAAAAATTGACCATTGTAGTTTGAGATTATTATATGATCCCTAGTAAATAAAAATTTTCATTACTTTGTATTGTTTCATTATAATTCAATGGTTAGTCATATACATAGTTCCAAGAGTGGTTTTTATGTGGTGTTGTACTTACCAAGTGATGGGAGATTCATGCATTGTATAAACTTTTATTGTCTATATATAGTGATTATATTGTTGTTGTTTTTTATGGATGGAAATTTTTTATTATATGTCAATATTGTATAAGGCCTCTCATATTTTTTATGATTACTCAAAGATATTCCCTATCCCATGATGTTATGTCTCTTGACTGGAGACAATGAAAATTAGTGTATTTGTCGGTGGATTCACATGGCCTCATATATACCACCCCATATGATGTATACTATATAATAGAACCATGTTTTTATTTTGGAAGGTCAAATAGACTATACTATTTTGTTAGTGTGTACTCAAAATGGAAATAATAACACTAATATACATCTGGACAATGTGGAAAATAGATATCATAATAAGTACCAATAAATAAAAAGAAACCATAATTTTTCAAAATGTCTATTGAATAATGATAGGAAATCATATATAAAAAATTGGATCACTATTTGGTTAATCGTATATACCAATATTTAGAATTATAAAAAAAATAAAAAATGACACTAAAAATAAACTAGTATTGTGTCCTAGAATAGTCCCTTATACCATAATCCAAATTCTCGTTATCTCACTCAAGAATCAGTCTTGGGAAGAATCCACTTTGTAACAAAACTAGTTTTTTTATTTTTTTAATAAATACTTTACCATTTATATTTTAAATTACATAAAAATGTTGAACATTCTACACAATCGACACCAAGTTAAACATGCACTACACACATCTCTTTGTAAGTGTGTGTTACCCACGCCAATGAGTTTTAATAAGACCATAATATGTTTTAAAATAATTTTTTAAATGAAACCATTACAAAAAATCAGTTAAACATAGAAATATGAAAATTAGTAATTAATATTTAAATATTATATATAATTGTTATATATAACAGATTATTATTGAAAAAAAATTAATTTTCAGTAACATCAATTAATTTTATAAAAAAACTACTTTCCCAAAAATGGTTTTTATATTTTATTTTTTTTTTGAAAATTAATAAATTCAATTTTACAAAACATCATAAATATTTTAATATAAATCAAACATCATTTTTTAAAAAATAATATAAAAATTTCCACTGGGTAATTTTTTTCACGATATGATTCATTTATTTATGAGTAGTGAAAAATACTGAATTTTAATTTAGAACTACAATTTAATTTTTTTTTCTGATTTCAAATTATATATTTAATTTTTCTTAAAATATAATTTTATCAATTACTAATTTTTTTTCTATTTAGGTAATTTTAATCAATTTAATACTGAATTTCAATATGAAAGCAATATATACTTTTGAAAATTTTCTCTTTCAAACCCTACTTTCTCCTCATCTCTTACAGATTAATTTTAAATTTAAATATTCCAATTATGTGATTTTAATATGGAAAAATGGATTATTTATTTATTTTTATCATAATTTATATGATATAATAAGGTTAACATAATTTTTGACCAAAGTGTATTGTAAAAATAATAAAAAAACATTCACATGTGTTAAGGGAAAATAGGTTTATCGAGGGTTAAAATAAAAACATAAGGGTTAACATGACCTATAAACATTTTTAAAATATATTATATATATATATGTATATATATTTATACATTATATTATATAAGGTTCGAATTTGATCAATTTTAACTTTTTTGGTATGTGAAAAACATTGGTATACCATTTTATTCAAAAACAATTTCTTTTGTGCCACTCATATCACTTATAAAATGCCACCCCTACTCTGCTCCACATAAAAACTTCAAACATGTTTGGTTCATATAATAGAATCTGAAAAAAATTCCAAAATTTATTCCTCTCACCTATATTCCTTAGTTTGGATATAAATCTAACAAATTATGGATTATGGATCAATGGTAATTTGGATACCCAAATAACATGTAATTTTAATCAATGTGATTTTTGTTTATTTCCTCATACACATATATAAATTATTACTATAACATGATGATATAATCACCTTATTAAAGTTCATATATTGAGATGTATTTATGTGAATTTAGTCAGTTAAAACCATCTTCACATACATCAAATAGTTTATGAAATCATCATTCTTCTGTTCGGAGGAATACAACATCGTGAATTGATGTCATTCAGTACCCATTAACACTATTCATGGATTCATATAATGATGTGTTAATTATTTATATGTGATATTTATGATTTTATTATTATTATTTAATTATTATATCACACATATCTTTGTACAATACATTTTTTTGGGAATAAAATAACAATATTCATGTTTATTGAGGACAATCACCTCATGAAGCAATGTGATTAATTCACTCTTTACATGGAATATATTAAGAAATTATTTATAAAAATAAATGAAATATATTAAGTAAAAAATGGTTTTGGAATGATATTATATATCATTTACATTAATTTATATCAGTATGAAATGAAAATGGGAAAATCGTTCATCTGTACGTGCAACCTACCATCTCCATGAATTATGAATTTCATTTTCTATCACTAAATTTTTTGAATTACACTAAATAAATATATAATTAATATATATGAGATTTATTTCATGGTTATGATTATGAATATTATAAAATAATGACCAATGTAATAGGAACCAAATGAAAAAGGAAAAACATAGATTAAAAACAAAGAAGTTATTTCCCAAAACATGACATTAATATATAATTGTTAATAAATGGGTAATAAAACGGCATATGAATGTAATATATGATGATATAAATGGAATTTTTTATTTAATATATGTATAATAATAATATATTTATTTTATAGAAGGTTTTGAATAAATATTACATACGTCAAAACATAAGGAATGATAATTTTATCTCAATTTTTCTTCTTGGAGATTTATGTTTTGTTATGCACCTATATTATATTATAAGATGTATATAAACCCCTTTAGAATTTAATATGATGAATTTAATTTTACTCATGATATTTTAACATTAACATTATTTTATTATTTCATATGGATTATGATTCAATGTTACCAATGTGGTGATAATTTTATAATACAATCTCATCATTTATCAGAATTGTTTATGAATAGGATTCCAATAATAAATTAATTTGATCTATATCCAAAAAAACAATTTTATTATATTATTATTATTTATGATAATTTTATGGAATATTACCATTTTTCCTAATCATTTTACTTACTTTAATTGATAATTTGTTTTCAAAAAAATTGATATTGTTTCTCTCTTCTGTCGGAAATTTGTTTTCTTCCAAAACCATTATAAATTAAAATATATTAAAAAATTGTCATAATACTATAATTTGATTTATAAATGTCATTTTTATAAATTTATTAATTTTATAAAAAATATTTTAATGGAATATTCATATTATTTCCTAATAATTCCCCTTTGAATTTACCAAATATTATAATGAATTTTTTTAACATGTATAGGATAAATGATGTTATCTGATGTAATGACTAATTATTTAATTTTATATTTATTTTTAAAATTTAGTGTTTATTTTTAATGAAATTTATATTCATTTTTTATGTTTTAAAAAGTTTTTATAATAGAATAATGTATATTTCCCTCATGAAAGATTTTTAAATAATCTTTCAAAATTACATTTCATTAATGCTAACTTTTATTGACTATACCTATGAATTAATGGGATGTGATATAAGTATACCATTCATATTATTTATAATAATTTTTTATGTTTATGATGGAATTATTTTTATTAAACCTACATGATTCCATGGGATATTTCATGATGAAATTATGAAATTATTATGAAACCTATCACTCTTCAATAGGTTATGATATGCTAAAATCATTATGAAACCCATTTATTTTCAAGTGTAATGATAAAACTTTATGGTATAATGGAACAAATATTTATGATTTAAATTTTCATATGGGTGGTACCTATATATCCCTCTAATTAATTGGATAAAAAATTATATCTCTTAAGATAAAATGGATTGGAATAGAGAGTGATCACAACCCAATAAGTGAATTTATCTGCTATGATAGTATTATGAGTGAACTGTGACTACTATGATAGTTCTGGGAATAAACCAATTTCACTATGATAGCCTCATAATTTATCATCTACTTATTTGGAAATTATTTCATAAACTTTTGTGTAGGCCATAAATTCTATGTCTTATGGAAATGTTAAACTCCCATGGATAATGTTCTCTAATTTTCTTTTGATTCATGTCTTATTAATTACGAATCATTATTTGATGATTCCAAATAATGATCTTTTATATGTAGGAAAAACATTTCAATTTTTCTACTAATGTTCTCATAACCTAATTCTCATATTATTCTTATATATGTCCTCTATTTTCCGTTACTGAGCATTTGAGATATTCCTTTATTACGATTCCTTTCCACATGTTATGAAGAAATGTATTATATGTGGTATCTATAAGATGGGTTTTATTTATCAATAATATATTGAGAGATTATTTAGTGTACCTATTGACTAGTTTTTTGTTTTTCCATGTTTCTAAAGGAATTATAACTTTAAGATTTTCATGTAGGTATTTAGGTAATACAGTGAATATTGATCACATAAGATGTAATATATATTATTGAAAATCATAGGTCGCTATAGTTGGAATCAAATGATATATTTAGTTATTATTAAGAATATATGATTAGAAAACATTACTAAGATACATAAGGATGTGTCTAAGGATAAGTCTATGGATGAAACAAAGTATAGGAAAATGTTTGGTAATTTTGTTAATTGTTAGAGTGAGTTATTTATAGGGAATTAATTACATATCTGGTTATAAAGTGTGTATCTAGTTTTTGTGAAGTTGTACATAAGTATAATAGATTTAAAAAGAATGCATTGAGTTGGACTCGGCCATCACTTAGTTCACGACAACAGGACTTGCTACCCACATGGTTGGACATTCATATGGGATATTCATTGGAAATTAACAAACTCTTTGCAAACTATCATGAAATGTTAAAAATAGATTATTTATATGAATATCCCATTACAATCCTATTGTGTCATGTATTAAATAATTTTTTTCAATATATAGATATCATACAATTTATTTTTCATGATTTTTTGTTCCCTACTATGATTATTGTTTCTCACATTTTTAATAATGGTTTAAGACAATTTCTAGATCCCAAATGAACCATGTTAATGTTGAGTACAATGGATAAATAAATTTTTGTCCTCTAAAGATTAGAAATGTAATGGGAGTTAAAATAAAAAAGATATAATTTTTGTTCACACAAAAAATTATCAATCAATAAATCATGTTTCACATACAAATGAACAAAGGAAAAGACAACATTTTGTTGAGTCATTTTTTAGGAAATATCTTCAAACCATCACGGGAACTAGTGATTGAATTATTTTTGAGAAATGGATTAGTATAAATATATTTTTTTGTACTCAAGTGTGAATATCATTAAAATTTCATTTTGTTTGTCTACTATTTGGAATGTGAAGCTGATTAATGGTGGAATCTTGTTAATAATATGGGGAAATAATGTCTAATTGACACTAGGTATTAGGACACATCTATCATCATATTTTTTAAATAGGTATATTACTCATATACTCTATATTATTATGGAAGAGTAGATACTTGTTACAATGAAAAAAGAAAATGAATCTATTGGTACATATGAGAAAATTTTACAAGATCTTCATGGTATGGTTCTGGTATTATCATCCAACCTAAATGTATGGTTGATCGATTCTCCAGTGGATTAAAACCAATTCTCATATGGGAGTTAACCAAAATACAATTTTGAAGATTTGGAGGGATTTTTTTATATTCTATCATGGTGTAAATGGAGGTTTGAGTTATATATCTATCTAATTGTTTTTCAAAAGAAGATGAATGTGGAGTTCAGAGGAATAATTAAAAACAACCGAGATAAGAATATGAAATTTTCGTTATACTAAATATGAAGGATAGAATATGGATGACTTTTTTTAAGGGTAATAGTAAATATTGTATTTGTGGAAGGTATTGACCTCAAGAAATTTATTTCTAATGTGATGGGAATAAGTCAACTAACAATTTTAATATAGATAATGTTACACATAATGTATTACCAACACTTCATTTTTTCAAATGAATGGAGTATGGGAATAATTATAACATGTTCAAAATTCCAATGGTTAATGATGATGACTTATGCCAGCAACCTCTTATGACAAGGTACAAGGGGAAAACTCACGCGATAAATTTTTATAAATAAGTGTACACTAAATTTGTGGTGAAAGGTAAAAATGCAACCCACTGTAGAATTATTAATTAATTATTAACCTCTAGATCTACCCATTGCTTCATATATGAACAATTTAAAAAGGGAATAATGATGCCAGCATAATTATTAGATGTATAATTACTATCGAAACCCCCTAATAATAGTATGATCAAATATCATGTATCTGATTCCCAATATGTGGAAATTTAATGGAATTTTATATCTGTAAATCCTTTCATTCTTATATTGGGGTAAATTTATGAAATCTTATGCATGTATTGGAATTTTTTCATAAATTCCATATCAATTATTGAGGAATGGAATTCAGTCTTGATATTCCAAAAAAGCCAATGATCATCTATCAATGTGATGATATTTAAAAATATACAATATTGATTTCATCAATTTTATGAATTTCAATTCTAATTTAGAAGCAATGCTTATGTCAAATTAATGGGGAGAAACCAAAATTGGATTATATTCCTTTTTCATGGGAATTTATTAATGTATTTCTTATGGGGATTACTATTCTTTTGCCAAAATGTGAAGGTGTGTTCTTAAAATAACTCATACCTAGGGCCACACTAATTTCAAATACTTCATATACAATTTTCATGATAGAGTAGTATTTATTAATCAAGTAACTCATTGAAAACATTAAAAATGAATTCATTTGGACATATGTGTCAAGATGGGGTTTTCCAGATCTTTTTGGTAAAAAGTAATTTATATCGATGTTACTTTTTATTAATTATCATAATCTACTGATGATCACAATAAATATCAAGTATCATATTCCATAAATTG
Source organism: Viscum album (assembly GCA_963277665.1). Classification (NCBI taxonomy): domain Eukaryota; kingdom Viridiplantae; phylum Streptophyta; class Magnoliopsida; order Santalales; family Viscaceae; genus Viscum; species Viscum album. Next base: position 1,216,729,344 of record OY728131.1, on the reverse strand, counting down.
ATTACTTTTTTGGTTAGCTTCATGATGCTCAATTATTTTACAAAATTGAACATTGTATTGGATAACAACAATTGTGGGCCAATAAGGATTATATATCAAATATATAATTATTTACCTATTTTGGAAGCAATGAATATATATTTATTCCTTTAGGTACTTCAAATTCCCCTTCAATATTCATGAATTTAATGGGAAAAATAATTATAGATTACATTTATCATTTTTTGTAGTCTTTGTATATGATATCTATATCTACTAAAAGTTAAAGGATGATAATAAACACCACATTGTAATTTTAATAAAAACCTTAATTTAGAAGAAACTATATGAATAATTTGTAACATTTTAATTATGGCTACAAAATGATTCATTTTATTGGTTATATAATCTTAATAGAGGGTATATCATATGATCCATCTAAAAATGAGGATATTGAATGTTTGAGGAGAATGGCCACTATGATAGGGATTGATAGTTTCTTGGTTTTACATGATATAATAAATTTTTTGAGGATAATATCTCTTGAATATCTAATCAATGCACCATTTTTACATAGATGGGATCCATGTTTCTCTCGAAAGATGAATGTTAGGAAAATTTCACAGAACTGGAGAGAATATTAGCCATTTTATATGTGATTACATTAACATGTATTTGAGAGTGGGTTGGAATCTATAGGGATGCATCGAATAAGAGATCATGATGTATTCTTAAGCATAAGAACATGGTTATATAATAAGAATCATGACAATTTTATATTCATGATAAAAATTTATAATCTCATGATTTTGGAGTTATATGTGGTATTTTCAGCATTAAATATATGAATGAATTTTATTTATAGAGAGAAGTGTGATATATATACTAACAAAAAATATAAAACTATATATTATAATGGAAATATTTTAACATTAACCAATGAATATGTTTATATACAATTAATTATTATAACCACTTAATACACTACCATCCTGGGTAATTGTAAAAAGGTGAATGATTCTTTGAGTTAAAATGATCATGATATCTTATCCATGATAAAAATTACAAATGATAAAATATTTCTAGATTTCTACTAATGGATTTGGAAATACATAAGGATTGAGAAATATAATATCTTTCTCAATTGAATTTTCAACCATCTATCCCTATGAAAATTAAAGAGGTAGAAAAGGATGTTGTAGATATATTAAAGATATATAGAATCATTCTTGATTTTAATATTTTAAATGATACAAAGATAAGGTTCATAAACCATATATCTTTTCCATCCATAAAAAAATTATAGAAGTATTTTAGGGGAACTTCATATTTCTTCATTATATATTCATCTGGGAAGTATGAATATGTATATTTATTTGAGAGAATACTTCAGGTGGTATGGGGTGAAGATATATATAAAAAAATTATATCCCAGTTATTTTTAAGGGATAAATTTAATGCTTAAATTAAAATTATGTGGGGATATTTCATCCATTACCCATAATATTATTGAAATGGGAAAACTTCTACATGGATATTTTCATTGGACTTCACAAAATGACTAAAGGGAATGATTCTATATGGTTCATGTCAATCACCTTACTATGTTACAACACATCATCACTATCAGAAAATAAATGACTTTTTTATCATCTTTATATGATGTAAATTAAAGAAACTATAAATATACAGTCATTACCATGTTCTATTATGTTTGATCGGGATATGATTTTTACCCCAATATACTGGTGATGTCTCTAGCATGATCTTGATATGGATTTGAATATTTGTATGATTTATCATCCCCAAATGGATGGTAATTCAGAAAAAAAAAATTAAAACCCTATAGGATAGATTGACATCTAATTAATTTTATTTCAATGTTAGTTTAGATCAATTATCTCCCTTAGTCTATTTTTCTTTAAATAATATGTTTAACTGAAGAATTAATAGATATTCCTATAAATCCCTTTATATATATTACTATATAGATCAAACATGTTAGAATGATGTTTAATAAAGAAATATATATTTAACAGAGATAGATAATAAATTAATAGAAGATTAGGTTATATATATTTATAAATATATCAACTCATCTTAGAGTTAGATGAAAAGTGGTGCTGAAAATCCCATGCGTGATTTAGAAGTTGAATTTAGTGATAAGGTATCTCTAATAATTTCACTATAACAAATGATTATGAGATTTAGGATGAAAGGGAATATATTCCATATGTATATTAGTCCATTAGTTTTTTTGTATCATTATGGTATCTTATTAGTTGGGACATCCAACCTCTCTTCTGTAAATGATATGTTGTGTGTATCCATCTAGATTCAGTATATTTCTGGACCTTCACATGTATTAAACTCATAGTTCATACCGATATAACATGAAAAAATATTATGATTAACAACCATTGTATATTTGGGATCATACAGAGAAAGTTTTATAAAACAAGACCACTAACCTGTTCAATGTTTTATGATGGAAATACTAGTTTATGAATGTTACATGGTAACTTGAGTATATGATGATATTTAAGAATCCTTATTTATTTTTATGGGAGTGATAAATATTAGAGGATAAATTCACTTTTTGGGTATAGAATTCAACACCCTATGTTTTTATGAATAATTTTTTATTAAATTAAATTTCATTGATATCTTGTTTTTTATTAAATACCTAGTTAAGATTTTTCTACTGGAAAACCCATGTAAATATTGTGCTAAAAACAATAATGGATTATCTTATGTTACACACAACACGATGATTTAACAAAAACATGTAATATTATTAGTATAATTATTTAAAGAAGATAGTTAAATACTATCCATTAAATATAGCAATAAAAATCATAATTAACACTATTAAAATATTTGTCATAATGGATTTATATAATGTATAAAAACTAATATTAAAATATTTAATTTTTGGTAAAGTCTTTTTTTATTCTAAAATATGATTATTTAAAATAATTATTTTGTTAGAATTAGTAAAAATAATTTTTCACACATTTAAAAATTTAATTATTTGAAAAAATAAAAATCAACATTTCAAAATTTTCGTAGGGTTTGTTTTTAGGTGTTTTGTGAAATGTTTAATTTTTTTTAATGAATAGTAAAAAAGATGAATTTTATTTGAAAATCCCATTTAATTTACTATATTTATAAATAAAAATTATATTCTAAATTAAGTTTAATGTATAATTAGTTCAATTATACCTCCACTAATCCAATTTTGGTCATTGAATGAAATTTAAAGTTGAATATTGATATAAAAACATTCAAAACATTTGAACATTTTATCCTTAATAACCCTCATTCTTAAAGAGTCTATGGGATTAATTTTAAATTAAATTTCTATGAATGTATTTTGAAAAAATAATTCCATATTTGGAATCAATATCATTTAAAATATATAATATTTTTAAATTATATTTTGACTAAAATCAATAATAAAAATAGTAAAAAATATTTATCATGGTTAAGGTAAAGATGGTTTTACCTAGAGTTAAACTAAAAAGTTAAGGGTTAAAATGAATAATAAAATTATATAAAATTTTAATACTATATGTATTATGATAATTGAATTAATAAGTTTCTATGATTATCCATATTGGACCCATTTTTCATGTGAATAATGTTGGAATTTAATTTTCATTCAAAAAAATTACATGTGTTCACCTCACCTAACTTCAGAAAGGACACTAATTCCCTGGTCCTCTTTATAGCATAAAAACCGTTTGGATAGGACAATTCCTACCAAAATAACTTCCCAAATTCCATACCTAGTTTAAGATGCATTATTTTTTTCAAAAATACTTCTTATTAGATCTTTTTTACGCCTAATAAGGATGCCTAATGAAAATGTAACATTCATAAATAAGTGTCTTTGTTTTATTTCATCCTCCAATCCTTAAATTATTATTATTATAGAGACCTAGCCTTTTCTTACATTACTATTACATAATTTTGAAGATAAATAACAAAATATTATTACACATAGAGGATCCAACATCATAGTTTCTTGGGAAAACTAGGACCAAACATAACAATTACAACATCGAGCATAAACAGATATTCAATTTCTTCTTCACTAGCTTCTTACTGACACTTTACCTCTCCTTAGTACATATAGTCACATGAGGATATAAATAAAAAGGGGTGATATAGAAGCCCATTAAGGGGACAAATAATAACAATATAGCATGGGGAGAGCATAATCATAACATAGACAAAGGATCATGAACATAAGAGGAAGCATAAATATAATACTTGAAATGTGGCAATGCATAAAAATGAAACACCATGTCTTAGTGGTTAACTACCACACATAATTGTGAAAAAATCTTACATATAGTTCACATAATTTCAAATTTACTCATGATATTCATCACATTACCCAATTAATTGGAGTTCTGTATAATTCTGGGTGCACCTATCACATTCAAACATTTATATTGTGCTATATAATTTCAGGTGCTCCCGTGACATCATAACATAACAATTTTCTTGAATTCCCCATATAACATATATCAATAATGAAAATAAATAACCCATGTAAATTAATTGGTTTCATCTCATAATAATACATTTATAAACTTCGTGTTCCCAAAATAAAGAGGGAACAATATACTTGATACAAGAACAGTCAACCTTGAATGAGAGGTAAAAGGTGAGTTCTTAAAAGAAGAGTTCTTTTGGAAAACATTTTGTTTAAAATAAACTTCAGTAGAAAAAATTTATATCCAAGAAAAGTTAATATAATTAGGAAAAAATGATTTTTATGGAGTGATCATACCAAATTTAGAGTGAAAGAGGGAGAACCCTAAGAAACAAAATTAGGTTCGAGATTTTTCCCTTACCTTATATCTGAACGCTTCCTTCACATTAATGTCCTGTATAATGAAATTATATTCATTAATTAGAAACTCAAAAACATTTTATATATTAAAATGGTTCATTTTGGTTTCATTATGTTATTTTATGGGACTTTTGATCAGTTATAGGGTTTAAAAACATTGTTCGGGAAGGTTTTTTTTTACGGTTTTCTTGAGCGGTTCACTTGTATTCATAAATTGAAGTTCAGGTAGAACATAGGTAAACAACCAGAACTGATATTAAATTTTTTTTAATGATATTAAATGATTTTTAAATATCTTATATTGAATTATGTTATATACCATGTTGATGAATCATTATATAGGAATTTATTGCTGGTCATTTGGGTTAATTTGGGCTGTTTTTCGACCACAACGAACTTATTTTGTTTACTCATTTAGTAATATGTAATAATTTAGTTAAATAACATTAATTAGGACATAATAAATATAATATATTCTGGTTAAACTATAAAAATTGTCTCATGACCAGATCTAAATGTATAAATGGAAAAAGAAAACATGTTGTTCTTGAAGGTGATAGATTAACACCTCACGAACAACGTTTTCTTCTATAAAATAAAAAGAAGAGGAGAAAGAGGGTTGGATGATATAATATCCCATTAGTATCATAAAATTACAGTATATTTATGATACTTTAGTTACCATACCATTTGTACAATGATATGTGGGGAGATAATAAGAAAAGAACTTGAAATTGAAAGGAATTTAAAGGAAAAGAAAGAGAGAAATTACCTCTTGAATACTCCTCTTGAGATCCTCCTTAAGGGGACTAGGCTTGGAATTTTGATGATACTAGAAGATATTGGAATTTGGGAAGGGGATATATAAAATTCTTGGGCATAGTTTAGAAAATTATTGAAGCTAGAGAGGTGTGAGGGAATGAGGGAGTGAAGGGTGGTATTTATAGTGGAGGGGAGAGGGGTTTTCTCAATATAAAATTTATTAATTTATTATTTATCCCCAAGACAAGGAATAGTGAGTCTTCCATTGACCAATAATAGTAATTTTATAATGTAATACCGAACCATGTAGGCTTACATCAATATAAATGACTCTATAATTAGCTTATTTAGCTTATTTTGGTATATTACGATATTTCACTATTCATTAAAAATTTAAGTATTTCAGACAAATCCCAAAATTTCACTCCGACCATTTTTCAATGTGTAGAATCAAAAAATGATTTCCATTTTTCAAAAATAATTTCCTATATATGATTAATTTAATATTTAATTAAAATCATAATTTACTTGAAAAATACAGTTTTAAAATTTAAAACTAATTTTATAATGCTTTAAAAAATTATGTAGGGTCTTATAAAATTATCTAAAAACTATAAGACATAGATTTTTTAATTTATGAACACATTTTAAAAAAATAAAAAAAAATTAAATTAATTAATTGATTATAATTATTTATTTATGAATCACAAAAATACCAAAACGTTTTTTATGGTTAAATTGTCTCTTTCTAAGATGCCTTAATTTTATTTAATTATTCATGGGTAAGGTTACTCTTATTTTAGAAGATTTAATATTCATAAGGGTTGTACTACTATTTATAAGGATAGGTTACTATTAATAAGGGTAGGTTACTATTCACCAAAAATTATGTTGGTTTTATTAGACTCCAAAAATCATCATGAACACAACCGTGTATGTCAGATTTTTGAACTTCCAAATGCAAAATTGAAAAACTTATGTTTAAAGGTAACTAAGAACTTATTAGTTCATTATGTTGTGTTTTTATGTGATTTTATGACATTTTTATAAGAAGGCAATTTCCATTGAAAAACTTTTGGTTGTTACATTCTTCCCCCTTATGAAATTTCACCCCTGAAATTTCACTTTACACAAACAGGTGAGGGTACATCTCCTTCATCGCCTCCTATGGTTCCTAAGTAGCTTCTTCAAACTTATAGTTCCTCCAAAACACTTTGACAAGGTGGGTTTTCGTGTAGCGTAGAACCTTATCTCTCTAGTCCCGAATCTCTATTAGCTACTCCTCATAAGAGATATCAGCTTCCAGTTGTGCCACCTCTGAGTTTAGTACATGTAAGAGATCAGGTATGTACTTCCTCGGGAGTGATACATGAAAAACATCATGAACCTGAGCCATATTCAGTGGAAGTGCAAGCCGATACGCCACAGCTCCTATATGGTCAAGGATTTCATAGGGTCCAATGTACCTTGGGATTAGCATCCCATTCTTCCCAAATCGCATTACTCTCTTCCATGGTGATATTCTAAGGAAGACTTTATCTCCAATTTCAAACTCCAAGTCCCTTCGACGGTTGTCAACATAGATCTTTTGCTGACTCTGAGCAGATTCTATGTGTTTCTAGATGACTTAAACATTCTCTGTCATCTCCTGCACAAGATCGGGTCCAAGTAGCTTTCTTTCTCCAACTTCATCCCAAAAGGTTGGAGTTCTACATCGATTTCCATACAGAGCCTTATATGGAGCCATCTGAATACTCGAGTGGAAGCTATTGTTTTATGAGAACTCAACCAATGGGAGATGTTGATCCCATCCACCTTGAAATTCTAGATATCATGATCTTAGAATATCTTCAAGCATCTGAATTGTACTTTCAGATTGGCCATCGGTTTGGGGGTGATAGGTCGTGCTGAAATTTAATTCATTACCCAAAGCATGTTGAAGGCTCCTCCAGAATTTAGATGTGAACATTGGATCATGGTTAGAGATAATTGAAAGAGTAACACCATGCAGTCGCACCACTTCTCTCACATATATCTTTTCATGTTGTTCAAGCGAGAGATCTTCCTGAATAGCGATAAAATGGGAAGTCATGGTGAGTAGATCAACCACAACTCATATCTCATTATTTCCCTTTGACATCTTTGGGATACCCGTGACAAAGTCCATAGTAACTTTTTCCGATTTTCACAGGGGTATAGGCAATGGCTGCATCAACCCTTTGTACATTTGTCGCTCTGCTTTTACTTGCTGACATACTAACCACCTTGAGATATATTCTATGATCTCCTTTTTCATGTTATCCCACTGGAAGTGTTCTCGAAGATCATGATACATCTTGGTGCTACTAGGATAGATAGAGAATGTTGAGCTATGTGCATTTTCCAATTGCTCCTTCTTTATCCCGGGTGATGAAGGCACTGAAAGCCGCTTTCCAAACTGAATATCACACCATCATCGTTGATATGGAACTTGTGCATCTTCCCATCCTTTACTGTATTCACCCTCTTTTGTATCTCCACAACATCCCTTTGTGCTTACTTAATATTCTATTGGATGGATGGTTTCACAATCATTTGGGTAAGGTAGGATGTATCCCCTACCCTTATGATTTCTAAATTCATCCTTTGTATATCCAAGAAGATAGGGTATGTCTCAATCTATAACATGGATATAGTAGCAGGTTCTTTTCATCTTAGAGCATCAGGTACCAGGTTCACCCTTCCAGGATGATAGTGAATAGAGCAATCATAATCCTTTATTAGATCTAATTATCTCATTTGATGCATGTTGAGCTCCTTTTGTGTGGATATATACTTTAGGCTCTTGTACTTGGTGTAAATGTCAAACTTCTCACCATAAAGGTAGTGCCGCCGGATTTTCAAGGCAAAAATCATGGTTCCCATATCTAGATCATGTGTCGGGTAGTTCTACTCATGAATCTCTAACTTCCATGAGGCGTAGTCTATCACGTTATCATTTTTCATGAGTACACACCCCAAGCCTTTCTTTGAATCATCACTGTATATCACAAAACTTTCTCCACTTTTCGGTAGTGCGAGTACAGGTGTAGTGATCAGCCTTCTCTTTTTCTCCATGAAGCTTCCCTCACATTCTTCTGTCCAGACATACTTTACCCCTTTCCTTGTTAGCTTCTTTAGAGATATTGACAATCGTGATAATTTTCTCACAAAACATCGGTAGTACCCAGCTAATCCATGAAAACTATGGATTTATATGACACTAGAGGGCCTGGGCCATTCCTCAATTGCTTTTGTTTTTGAAGGATCCACATAAATTCCCTCACTTTTGATCACGTTTCCAAAGAACATTACTTTCTTCATCCAAAAGTCACACTTACTGAACATGGCATACAACTTCTCCTTTCTTAATGTCATCAACACAAGTATTAGATGTTATTCAATTTCCTCCTTTATCTTGGAGTAGATGAGAATATCATCAATAAACACTACCAAAAAATTTTCAAGGTAATGTCTAAATACTCTATTCATAAAATCCATGAATATTTCAGGGGAATTATTAAGTCCAAAGGGAATAACTAGAAACTTATAGTGCTCGTACCTTGTATGGAAGGCAGTCTTTTGAATATCTTCCTTCTTCACTTTTAGCTGATGATATCCAGAATGAAGATCCACCTTTGAGAAGTATTAAGCTCCTCTTAACTGATCGAACAAGTCGGCAGTCCTTGGAAGAGGATACTTTTTCTTTATGGTGATCTTGTTGAGTTCCTAATAATAGATATATAGCCACATTGTTCCATCCTTCTTATACACAAAGAGCACTAGCGCACCCCAAGGTGATGCACTAGGGTGTATGAACCATTTGTCCAGATTCTCTTGTAGATGCTTCTTTAACTCCCCCAGTTTGATAGGAGCCATCCTATAGGGAAACTGTTATATAGGAGTAGCTCTGGGTATGAGTTATATTTAGAACTCTACCACACGATCCGGGGTAATTCCAGGTAACTCTTTGAGAAATACATCACCATATTCCATCAATATGGGCATTTCGGAAAGGTTGGTACCTTACTTTGACTCAACCATTTGAGAGAGGTATGCTTCTTCATAGGGAATCAACACCCACAACATCGAATGATTTTTTGAAGGAGATTCATAGTCTTCCTTAAATTTGTAGAGGAGTATGGGATGGTTCAGAATTTGAAAAGATATTTCCTTTTCTCGACAGTTGATATGTGCTCTATATAATGAGAACCAATTGTTTTTGATGCTTTCGTCGGGGCGTGCGTATCCATTTGTGAGGACGTGTGGCTATTTCCCCACATTCCCTCTTTCCAAATGCGGGCGACATCTGTTCTTTATTCAGGGATGTCTGATCCTTGATCGAAATTGGATGATGGGATGTCAGTTCTTCTTTTTGTGGATTCCTCCTTGGAACACGTCACCTAGTCCGAGTCTCCCTCATAGATCTAAGTCGTGGTTTGTGAATATCGTTCCCGGTGCCATATCTTCATGGATGCTGGTTAATTACACTACATCCGTCAAGACATTCCATGTGGTCTTGACATGGTAGCGACCTTCAGTCAGAGAAGATGACAACATCAGGCATGTCAGGGCATCTCTGGGTGCGTGGACATTGGGAAATCTGTATTATTCCTCATAAGAGGTCATCTCAAGGGTGCTGAACCTAAAGCATCCCATGTCGAATGTGGGTAATCACATTCCATAGGCATGTATCTGAGGTTTTCCTCATCTTCCCATGTTTAACACAGGGTATGCCTCATGTTTAACATCTTGCAAAGACGGTTACGCTAAAGGTGTGTCATCTGAGGTTTTCCTCAGGCATCTCATGTTTATCACGAGGTAGGTCACGAGTTTAACATCTTGCAGGGACGGAATGAGGGTGATTAGAATGTCCCATAGAGATGTATTAGAGGTGGTGTGTTCCATAGAGGGGAGATGTCACACCGTGAAGGCTGATCTGGACACCACTGAGGGCGGATCAGGGAGTGTGCACCCCAGAATGGGGGAACACCAAGGTTTACCATTGGCTAGGATTGAACCTCATGGAGGTTTCCTACGTACCATGTGTAGACAACAGGGATCAAAACCCATGTAGTTTGAAGGGGTGATGAATTGGGGTGTACATAGAGGACAACAACCCGATAACATGTTGGGGCTTACGCGTGGATAGTGTCCTAGGTACTGCTAGGAGCAGTGAAGAAATGTATGACATGATCCCACCGGGATGTGGTGGCCCAAGTAAGAATCAAGATGGATGATGTAGAGTTGAATTAATTGGAGTAGAATTAGATGGTACCATCGCAAGGGCGACGGTGAAGTTGGGCTTGAGCCTCGAAGAGACTTCCTACATATCCCCGTGGTAGGGAATCAAAGTCCGCGTAGTTCGGTGGGATGATGGTACACCTGAGGAGGCATCCCATGAGAATGGATGCATGGATAAGTGCTAGGCTTGAACCTCATGGAGGCTTCCTATGTATCCCCTTGGCAGGGAATCGAAGACCACATAGTTCATCTGACGATGGCTTACCGTCGAATGAGGTTGACAACGGCTTACCGCTGAAGGAGGTTGCAACGGCTTACCGCTGGATGGACTTGAACCTCGTGGAGGCTTCCTACGTACCATGCCTTGACATGGATCAAAGTCCCCATAGTTCGGGTGGGTGTTGTCAGCGAACCAATGTGAAGATGGACCGGTGGTTCGATGGGTGATGGGCTTGAACCTCATGAGGCTTCCTATGTACCATGCCTTGACATGGATCAAATTCCTCGTAGTTCGGGTGGCGAGTTGTTAGCGAACCGATGTGAATGTAGACTCGGGGATCCACTGGTGGTGGGCTTGAACCTCGTGAGGCTTCCTACGTACCATGTCTTAGCATGGATCAAAGACCCTGTAGTTCGGTTGGGGGCATGTCGGAGAACTGATGTGAATAAGGACCTTGGTCCAGGTGGATGGAGGGCTTGAACCTCAGGGAGGCATCCTACGTACCATGCCTTGACATGGATCAAAGACCACGTAGTTCATGGGGTGAATACAGTTTAACATCATGCGGTACAGGGGTGAACCGACGTGAAGGAAGTCGGAACAATCAGATGTTGGGCTTGAATCTCGTGAAGGCTTCCTACGTACCATGTCTTAGCAAGGATCAAAGACTACGTAGTTCAGGTGTACAGTTTAACGTCTTTCAGGATAGGGGGCACATGGGGATTACGCTCTGAGGTATCCCATTGAGATAGTGGATGGGGATTACACTATGAGACTTCCCATAGGGTTGGTGAATCGATGTGAAGGAGTCGGGATGACCGAGTGGTGGGCTTGAACCTCATGGAGGCTTCCTACGTACCATGCCTTGACATGGATCAAAGTCCTCATAGTTCGGGTGGCATCGGTGAACTGACGCGAAGATGGACCTTGGTTCGATGGGTGATGGGCTTGAACCTCGTGAGGCTTCCTACGTACCATGCCTTGACATGGATCAAAGTCCTCGTAGTTCGGGTAGGCGCCGGTGAACCGACATGAAGATGGATCTTGGTCCGATGGGTGATGGGTTTGAACCTCATGAGGCTTCCTACGTACCATGCCTTGACATGGATCAAAGTCCTCGTAGTTCGGGTAGGCGTCGTTGAACCGACGTGAAGATGGACCTTGGTCCCATGGGTGATGGGCTTGAACCTCGTGAGGCTTTTTACGTACCATGCCTTAACATGGATCAAAGTCATCATAGTTCGGGTAGGCGGAGGTCAGGGTCAGTGCTTACTCTAAGCTCATGGGAGTCATGCTCAATGTGAGAAACAAGAGGTTGCAGAGACCTGACGATCATGTCATGAAGGGTGCATCTGTGGGAAGCGAATAGGGGCTTACGCATTGGGAGGCACATGGTGCCAGGACTTACTCTGGGATAGAGGCATGTGTGCTGCTAGGGAGTGGCAATGGTGGATGGGGCTTATGCAAGGAAGCTACCCGGGTGCCGCTATGGAGCGGCAACGGTGAATGGGGATTACGCAAGGAATCTACCCAGGCACCGCTATGGAATGGAAATCATGGATGGGGCTTACGCTAGGAAGTTGTCCGGGCGCCGCTATGGAGCGGCACCGGTGGATGGGTCTTATGTTAGGAAAATGCTCGAGTGCCGCTATGGAGCAGCACTGGTGGATGGGGCTTACGCTAGGAAGCTACCCGGGCACCGCTATGGAGCAGAAATCATTGATGGGGCTTACTCTAGGAATTTTCCCGGGCACCTCTATGGAGCGGCACTGGTGGATGGGGCTTACTCTAGGAAGCTTCCCAGGAACCATTATGGAGCGACACTGGTGGATGGGACTTACGCTAGGAAGCTGCCCAGGCGCCGCTATGGAGTGGCACTGGTGGATGGGGCTTGCGCTAGGAAGCTGCCCGGGCGCCGCTATGGAGTAGCACTGGTGGATGGGGCTTACGCTAGGAAGCTGCCCGGGCACCGCTATGGAGTGGCACTGGTGGATGGGGCTTACTCTAGGAAGCTTCCCGAGCGCCGCTATGGAGCGGCACTAGTGGATGGGGCTTATGCTAGGAAGATGCCTGGGCGCCGCTATGGAGCGGAAACAGTGAATGGGGCTTATGCTAGGAAGATACCCGGGTGCCTCTATGGAGCGGCAATCATGGATGGGGCTTACGCTAGGAAGTTTCCCGTAATGTATTTCTCATGTCTGGCCATGAGGGCATGCCAACTCGCTGGTGGGTTGAGGCATTTACGTATGCGCTAGTGCACAAGCGGGATAACGCTAAGGGCATCGGAATCAGTCCAAACAAAGGGAGATGAAATGTTTGAATCACATGCCCGAAATTCGGAACGCAGTGAGGGTGGTGTGACGATGGAGGATAACTGTTGACCATGTTCGAAACACAGCATCCATATCACATTAGCCTGAAATGGGGACAAAAAAATGAGGGTCGACTGTTGACCATGTTCGAAACACAAGACCTGACTCGAAGTGTTTTCCAATGTCTTTCGGGGCATTGGCCCAGGACGGTAGGTGAGCCGATGTGGCATGGGACTAGGTCATTAGGGGGGCCCTCCAAACATGGAGGTGGATGAGGATCCGAATGAAGGACACGCAAAACATGAGGTGGAGTGATGGAATATTTGAACGGATTCAAACGCTCTTGAAATTACACCACTATAATCATGGAATTAGGAATCTTATGCTTGGATCATAAGGCATCTCTTGTATAGGGAAAGAGGCATCCTATGATTGGAACATAGTGTACACTACAGTTTAGTGTCATGTAGAGAGGACTGTTGGCATCTCATGCTTAGAGAATAAGGAATCTATTATTTAGAGTAATAGGCATCCTATGTCTGGAACATAGGGTGTACTACAGTTTATAGTCGTGTAGAAAGGACTATTGGAATCTCATGCTTGAAGCATAAGGCATCTCTTGTTTAGTGAAAGAGGCATCCTATATTGATCACATAGGGATTGCTACAGTTTAAAGTCTTGTAGATAGGACTATTAGTATCTCATGCTTAGAGCATAAGGCATCTCTTATTTGGAGAAAGAGGCATCCTATGTTATGAGCATAGGGTGTGCTAGAGTTTAGAGTCTTGTAGATAGGACCATTGGCATATCACGCTTAGAGCATAAGGCATCTCTTGTTTGGGTCAAGAGGCATCCTATATTGATCATATAGGGAGTACTACAGTTTAGAGTCATATAGATAGGATTGTTGTCTTCTCATGCTTGGAGCATAAGGCATCTCTTCTACTGAGTAAGAGGCATCCTATGTTTGGAACATAGGGCTTACTATAGTTTATAGTCTTATAGATAGGACTATTGGCATAAGGCGCCTAGCAATGGTTGGTGTTGGGACTTAAACAAGGGCGGCCCTTTCTGGTTCATCCTGGCATAGGAGCCAAGTGATGGGGTTTGGATGAGTTACTTGAGGAATGGTTTGACTCAAGGTACTCGAGGAATTGATGATGACAACCTCAACTCACAAGATAGGAAACAAACTAAGAGGAATACGTCAACTCAAGGTGTTTCATGGTGGTTGGAGGAGTCTCTCAAATCATGGTATTCCATAGGTGGAAGGCGGGTGTGCATAAGGGTGCAATGGAAAATCCAGATGTCCCGGCCCGAAAAGTTCACGGTGCGACTCTCCATTTTTCATGGGGGTTTGTGATGGTATTGAAGGGACCGACCCGAGCGGGGGTGTGGGGGCGCAGCCCCCATGGTATGGACTTGTGGGCGCAAAGGTAGGAGCATCGCAAAGGATAGGTCTTCGCGAACTAGCTTCGTAGAGCAGCATCACAGAGCATTGGCTCGTGGAGCATGGACTCACGGAGCATAGCCTCATGGATCAGCATCACGGAGCATTGGCTCGCGGAGCATGGACTCGCGGAGCATAGGCTCACGGAGCAGCATCATGGATCATTGGCTCGTAGAGCATGGACTCACGAAGCATAGTCTTTCGGAGTACTAATGCGAAGTAATCTGCTCGCGGAGCATCGACTCACGGAGTAGCAATGCGAAGGAAGCTGCTCGTGGAGCATGGCTTCACGGAGTCGCAAAGAAGAGCTCCGCGAACCGGGAGATTGGTCGCCCAAGGGGCAAAGTGGCCATCCAGAGAAGGGGGGTGATCTGGGTATTTATAGGTAAGGGTTTCCATGAAGCAAATCTCTCTTGGCGCGAAGACGGAGCTTGCTCCATGGCAAATCGTGAACGTCAAAGGCGGTCACGGAGCGTCCCAGCTCCTTGCTTCGCGACGGGTCTTCGCGGCGCTTCGCGAACATCAAATGGTTTTGCGGAGCTTCCCACCTACTTGCTTCGCGGATGGTATTCGTGGCGCATCACAAATGTCAAATGGGTTCGCGGAGCATCCCGCCTCCTTGCTTCGCGGCAGTGCTCCGCGATCGCGGAGGGGGCTTCGTGAACGGGCTTCGTGAACCAGTTTTCCAGCCGAACTTCAATTGTCCATAACTCTTAATCTGTAACTCCATTTGGGTCCTACGACCTACCAAATCAAATATTTAGAAATGGACTACGATCTTGGATCATATATGGAAGAATTTGGAAAATTTTGGGGACGCGTTTTCTGGTGCCAAGAAATGACACCCCTAAGAACGGGGTCCAATGAGGATGAGGAGGACAAGGATAACCATGTTCTGAGGAAAGGACTGAGGAAAACGCGTTAATTGGGGTCCATTGTATCTCAATCGTATTGAGGAAAAAATCGACTAAATCTCTAAGCCTGCGTGATCCATTCTCGGTGCGGGAAATAAGAGATAATAGGAGCTCCTGTATGAGAGTTTTAAACAACGGAAGGTGTGAAGGGATCAGCATGGGACATCAATCACCATGTCGAAGAATCCTAAAAGAGAGAGGGGTCATAGCTGGAGAACAGGGCTCTCTGGACAGTCATCCTTCTTCTCCCACTGTGCTCTGATGCACGAGTGGGGTAACACCAGGGGCGTTAGAATCAATCCGAATAGAGGGTAGTGGAAGGTGCGAATCATGATACCCAAAATCCAGAATACTATGGGGGTGGTGTGGAAATGAAGGATAACCATTGACCGTGTTCGAAACACAGTATCCTTATTGCATTAGCCTGAAATGGAGATAACAAATGAGGGTTGATCGTCGATCATGTTCGAAACATGGGACCTGACTTAAAATTCTACCCATTGGTCTTCCGGAACGTTGGCCCAGGACAATAGGTGGGCCATAGGCCGATCATACATACTGTTAGGGGGTTCCTCCAGACATGAAAGAGGACGAGGGTCTGAATAGGGGCACGCAAAGCGTGGAATGTGAAGTTATGGGTTGTTCGACTGGAATCCAACACTCATGAAATTACACCACTGTGGTGGAGCCACATTGGATGGACGCATCGGTTTAATCATGGATCATTCCTTATTTCAGACAGGGCCTCTCTGGAGAGGGAGTTGTCACTTCCCAATGTCATCTTGGGGAATCCCGAACTTATTCAGGGCAAAGTTTATGTTACACGTTTCCCCACAAGGGTTCAGGCCAGGGGCCGAAAATGGGGAGGAACAGGATCTTCCAATCCCTAGGGTTGGACCCGAGGTGAAATGTCTGGGTGTCTTTACATATCCCATGAGGATGGGAATCAATCCGTACGTAGTTCTGAAAGCACAGTGTAGTCATAGACCAACACTGAAAGGTGAAATCCTCTCTGACAGAGGCTCTGGTGCATCCCATGATCAACATGGGGCATCCTGAACTTGTTCAGGGTAGAACCTTAGTTTAATGTCATGAATTGAGGATATATGGACTCCTACGTTTTAACGTCATACGATAGGATGTGAAAGGGGAGATCCCAGGGAGCATGTGGTGTGGTAACTATGAAACCGACGTGAATGAGGACTTGGAGTCCAAATCACACCATGTATCCCCTGAGGAAACTCTTCTGGTCGAGGGACCAAGAGTGAGAATTAGGCTGGGCCCGAAGCAGAGTGGTCGGGCATTTCTACATACCCCATGAGGATGGGAATCAAGCCATACATAGTTCTGGAAGCGCAGTTTAATGTCATGCGAGGTGATGAGAATCCTGGTCGCGTCAGTATACATCCTACCAAAACTACTAAGCCCACGTGAGTCGTGCTCGGTGTGGGAAACAAGAAGTAGTGGTGGGACTCTCCTGACACATGAATGGGAATTCTAGGATGAAGGGACACTCGGTGAATACCGGCCCAATGATGCTAACTTATCCATGAAGCGCACCTAGACGTGTGAAAAGATATAGCCGAGTATGTCGGAATTCCACTTTAACATGAGAGAGTAGAAATGTGTGAATCATAAAGCTCAAAATCTGGACCACAATGATGGTGGCGTGACGATGGAGGATAACTGTTAACCATGGTGAAAACGCAGCATCCACATCGTGTTATCCTGAATGGGGATAGACGGATGAGGGTTGATCATTGACCATGTTCGAAACACGAGACCATGTCGCAAATATCGTCAGATATCCTTAAGGTAATTGGCCCGAAATGATAGGAGAACCCTTAGGCCTAGTATCCATGGAGAGCCCTTAGGCCTAGAATCCATGTCGTCTGAGGGTCCTTAAGGATGTGGAAGAGGATGAGGATCCAAATAGCGAGTCCATGAAACTTGGACATGGAACGAGAGGAATGTCTCCATGAAAATTCCACACTTTGGGCTCTTTGTCAAAACTCATCTAAATATGACAATGAGACATGTTAGATAGATGGATTCAAGTCCCTTCCCATAGGTAGATCTTAGTTTAGGGTCATAGAATTTGGACTATAGGTGGCAGGAAACACAGGAGGTACCTGGCAAGGTAACTATAAAACCCGAGGTGAATGGGAACCAGGGGTTCCGACCACCACGTGTTCCTTGGAGAGGTTCTAGGTCAAGGGACTGAAAACGAGAGTTGATCTGGGTCTGATGCAAAGTGAAAAGGCGTTCCTACGTACCCCATGAGGATGGGGATCAAGCTACACATAGTTCTTGAAAAGATCTTAGTTTAAGGTCTTAGATCTTGGACCATGGACGGGGTAAAAACCCTCCAAGTAAGTGCAGACCTCAACCCGATTTCTAAGCCCACGTGAGTTAAAATCGGTGTGGGAAACAAGGGAGGAAGATGTATGCTACAATACCTATAACGCATGCCAAAGGGAAATCAGTGTGAAGCCCCGAATGACGCCCCTATCGCGGATTCTTTCCTCCTAAAGTGGGGATGCACACTGATGAATAGTACCAAGAGTTTTGAAGTTCTACTTGGACATTATGAGGTGGAGAAGTATGTGAATCATGTAACCAGCATTTTAGGATTAATGGAGTTGTCATGGCGATAAAGGATAGCTGTTGACCGTGGTGGAAACGCATCATCCATATTGCGTTAGCCTGAAGTGGTACAACAAATGAGCATCAACTGCTGACCATATTCACAACTCGGGATTTGTATCAATTTTTTGTCTAAAACCCTTGGGGGTGTTGGCCCATAATGGTAGGAGAGCCCTTAGTCATGGTATCCATGCCGTTGTTGGGGGTCCCTTTGGGTGTGAAAGGTGATGGAAACCCTTATGAAGAGAAACACAAATCCTGAAAAGTGGGTGGAAGCATGTCTGAATAGAGTTCGACATTCCAGGTAATAAACTAGAGTACCCTTAGGCACATTGGTGAACCGCCGAAGAGGGTCGATGAAGGTGTCCAGGAAGGAGAGGGTATGCCAAGGGGCCAAGGTGAAATGGAGATTTCTGAGAGATGGGGCTGGATCCGAAGTCTAGACATTCGGGTGGTCCTACGTATCCCATAAGGATGGGAATCAAGCCATACGTAGTTCTCGAAGATACCTGGGGGTAGTATACCCTAACGAGGAAGTGTACGGCATGGCGAGTAACTCGACGTGAATGAGGAAATAATCCATCACCACACTGCACTATCCCATAAGAGAGAACCTGGGCTAGGGGCCCGAAAAGGCCAAGGGGCCTTGGTCAAGAAGGCCTGACCAGCTTGCAGTTTAACGTCTTGTAGGGAGGACGAGGGCCAGGGGCCAGAGAAGGCCAAGGGGCCTGAGGCTGGGCCTCAGTCAGGAAGGCCTGACCAACTTTCAGTTTAATGTCTTGCGGTGAGGATGAGGGCCGGGGGCCGGGGGCCCGAGAAGGCCAAGGGGCCTCAGTCAGGAAGGCCTGACCGGATTTCAGTTTAATGTCTTGTAGTGAGGACGAGGGACAGGGGCCCGAGAAGGCCAAGGGGCCTGAGGCTGGGCCTCAGTCAGGAAGGCCTGACCAACTTGCAGTTTAATGTCTTGTGGTGAGGATGAGGGTCGGGGGCCCGAGAAGGCCAAGGTTCCTCGGTCAGGAAGACCTGACCGGCTTGCAGTTTAATATCTTGCAGTGAGGACGAGGGCCAGGGGCCCGAGAAGGCCAAGGGGCTTGAGGTTAGGCCTCGGTCAAGAAGGCCTGGGCAACTTTCAGTTTAACGTCTTACAGTGAGGACGAGGGCCAAGGGCCCGAGAAGGCCAAGGGGCCTTGGTCAGGAAGGCCTGACTGGCTTGCAGTCTTGTAGTGAGGATGAGGGTCAGGGGCCCGAGAAGGCCAAGGGGCCTGAGGCTGGGCCTCGGTCAGGAAGGCCTGACCAACTTACAGTTTAATTTCTTACGGTGAGGACGAGGGCCGAGGGACTAAGAAGGCCAAGGGGCTTCGGTCAGGAAGGCCTGAATGGCTTTCAGTTTAACGTCTTGCAGTGAGGATGAGGGATAGGGGCCCGAGAAGGCCAAGGGTCCTGAGGCTGGGCCACAGTCAGGAAGGCCTGACCAACTTGCAGTTTAACGTCTTGCGGTGAGGACGAGGGTCGGGGGCCCGAGAAGGACAAGGGGCCTGAGACTGGGCCTCAGTCAGGGAGGCCTAACCAGCTTACAGTTTAACATCTTGTAGTGAGGATGAGGGCTGGGGGCCCAAGAATTCCAAGGGTCCTGAGTTTGGGCCTCGATCAGGGAGGCCTGACCAGCTTGTAGTTTAACATCTTGCAGTGAGGATGAGGAGGGTATTAGGATAGCCCAAACAAGGGAGGTGTATGGCACAGTGAATAACCCGACGTGGATGAGGACATAATCTCGTACCACACCACAAAATCCCATGAGAGAGAACTTGGGCTAGGTGCTCGAAAAGGCCAAGGGGACTTGGTTAGGAAGGCCTGACCAGCTTGTAGTTTATCTTCTTGCAGTGAGGATGAAGAAGGGGAAGAGTTATCTCATCCGGGGATGTTTACGACATGGTGACCAACCCGATGTGAATGAGGAAATAATCCCATACCATGTTGTACAATCCCAGAAAAGAGAACCTGGTTCGGGGCCTAAAAAGGCCAAGGGGCCTGATAGTTGGCATCGCCCGGAGGGAGTTCGTTGTTTGGAGATACAGTGGGGCAGAATGAACCACTACACTCGACGTTTGGGACCCCTTGGGGTGGTCCTAATGATCCAGGATAGCTGTTGACCATGTTATAAACACAGCCTCAGGAGAAACAAATGAACATTGATCACTGACCATATTCGAAACGTGGGATTTGTATCAATATGTTGCTCGAAATCCTTGAGGTCGTTGGCCCGAAGTGGTAAGAGATAGCCCTTAGTCCTATCATTCATACCATTTAGGGGGCCTTCCAGACAGGTAAGGTGACGGAATCCCAGTCAAGGAGCAGGTGAAGCATATCTGTACCCATCTCTCCAAGAGGTGAACGTCTCCAGGGAGCAGGACGTATGGCTGGACCGAGGTTATCTCAATACGAATTTGGGCAAAAGTGTACCCTCTCCATACATCTTAACCCGGGGGAAGATTCTGGCATTTGGGGCTAGTCCAACAGACGAAATGTCTGGGCATTCCTATGTATCCCAGAAGTATGGGAATCAAGCCATATGTAGTTCTTGAAGGCCATACAGTTTATCTTCATGTGGTGAAGACGTGGGAGGATAGAAGAACAGGAGTGGGCATAAGGTGCGGCCCTTATAATCCTTATATGAGTGGGTCTAAGGAATCCTACACCATATCGTGTGGGGATACTCTGAGAGAACTATACCCAGGGGTAGTTGAAAGAGAAGATTTTGGGGCTAGGCTCGAAACAAGACTTCTGAGTGATCCTACGTATCCCACAAGGATGGGAATCAAGCCACACATAGTTCTCAAGATGCAGTTTAACGTCATGCAGGACGATGCACAGTTTAAAGTCATGCAGGACTGGACAGTTTAAGGTCATGTGGGACCAGCGTGCAGTTTAAGGTCATACGGGACAAATACTGAGTGGTTTTACATCCTTCAGTTGGGATGGATCACACAGTTTAACGTTGTCTGATATGGATGGTTCTGATCGTAGTTTAAGTTCATAGAGCTTGGACCGTTTTGTCGTTTATTGTCATACGGGATGATAATGAGCAGTTTAACGTCATGCAGGACGATGATGCAGTTTAAAGTCATGCAAGACAATAATGATCAGTTTTACGTCATGAAGGACGAAGATGAACAGTTTAACGTCATGCAGGATAATAATGGTATGTGTATGGTTTTAAGAAAAATTAATGTGATAAAAACCAAGTTTTTATATTTTATATCAAACCTGAAGTTTATGTTACATTTATTTTAAAAAGGAGTTCATTGGGAATTGATTTTCTTGGGAATGTATATTGGGTTTTAAAACACACTTCTATAATTCTCTCTTGTTTTTAGTTCAAATTATAGTTTCTAATATTAGATCAATCACCATGGGTAATGGTTATTTTTGGTATGAGATATTGACCATTAGGGTCACATGGAGATTGTTTGGAAATAATGTTTACTTTGGGTTTTTTCATCTTTGGTTGTATTTTCAGTTTTTAATAACTGATATTCAATTTGGATTATTTTATTTATTTTGGTATTCTATGTTTGATTCCACTATTTTATTTATTTATATATTTTGAAAAATCATTCCCTCTGTTATATATTGTTTCCCTAGAAATAGTTTCCTACCTTGGGGGATCAAGTACACCTCTTGGGCCTTATCATGGATCAACATGGGTGACTGGTTTGGTGTCGATATTGGTTAGTTTGTGGAAAAATGGAATCAGAGAAAGGTTCTTTATAAGACATTACTTTTGGATATCCCATTGTTATTTGGGATATCAAGGTAGATGAATAAGGACTCTTGAAACATGTGGATTATGTGTGATTGATTTTTGGTCCCACACTTTATAAATAGAACCTTGGGTATCCATGGGATGACATGTTTGGATTAATTTGTTTGGTTCTTTTGGGATGTTTTGTTCATGTTAAACAAAAATAGATTTGGGATAAGGGTATAAATAATATATCATGTCCTATAAAGACATATTGAGAAAGAGACATGTTTAATAAAGACTCTATGTGATGGTCTCATGATTTTCATGTGGCTTCTAAACATATGGATTATTCAACCATCGACGCTAGTTTCTCCTTGTTATTTTTTAGTTTATTCCATGATTTTGAAAATTATTTTGATCCACCTTGTTTTGGAATAGTAAAAAATGGATTTAATAGGGTAATGGATTTGTTCTGTGGGGATGTAAAATGTTTCTTTAGATTTATTTTTTTGATTGATTTAGAAAAAATTATTTTTAATATAATTATTTACATAAAATGATGATGGGTTTATCAATATTGAATTTTTTTATTAAAAACCTAGGGTTTTCCAAATTATTTTTTTTGGAAGAGTGATTTAATTTTGAATAGGATTTTGGAAATTTGTTTTAAGAATGAATAAATGAGTTTTAAATAAAATTATATTTGAGAAAATGAGATTTTTTGAGCAGTTTAATGTTTTTTAAATGGGATGAATTCTATTTTTTCATGTAATCCATGGACTTTTGGTTTGAGAATGATAAAATGAATTGGTGTGTGGATTTTGATAATGGATTTGTACATTGTGGTTTGTCTGAATTTTTAAAATGGGATGTGGATTGAGAATATGAAAATTGGGTTGAATGTCTGTTTGAAAGACAAAAATTTTTTGTTTGACCTTTGGTATTACCATTACAGACCACATGCATGGATATGTGTGGGAATGTGAATGGTTAATGATATGGGTGGATGGATTCATGAATTGTATAGGGATTGTGCATGTGACTTGGTCAATAATGAATATCATTAGTGAGTGTGATCCCAACCATGTTTTTTTTTTGAATTCATAGATTTTTTCAGGAGGAAAATTGTGATGTTTTTATAATTGGTAGTTGTATGGATTATTTTTATATAACTTTTGAAATTAGTTCAAGTAGAGTTTTGATTAAAATTTTTGTTAATGAAATTGGTTCTGATTTAGTTATTGGTTATCTCGTTTCATAGTGTGTGACCCCATAATAATTTTATGGAAATTCTTGGTGAAGCTATGAGTGGTTTACAATTATCAAACCCGCATGTTGATAAATATGAGTACATCCTTCTTGTGTTTTGAAAGATTAATACTCATCACTTTTATGATCTAGGTGATCATTTTAATGTATAATTTTGTATTTGGAAAATTGAGAGGAACTTCAGTCTTATTGTGTTTCCTGAGAAATTAAAGGTCAAATTTGAAACCTTCATGATTAAAGGACCATCCTCAATGTGGTGGAAGTTGATCTCTTAAACCAAGATTTAGTAAGATCTTACTAGGGAGTTCATAAAGCCTTTGTTCATTTTAGAGTACTTATCAGAGACAAAAAAAAGTAAAGAAGGGGATAGAGATGTTTTTTCTTGAGTAGGGTGATGGTTCAGTGTTGGAGTACTTTCTCTTATTTAATGGATCTATCTCCATACATTCCAATGGGGGATGAAGATGATTTCTTAACGGATCAGTGTTTTGAGAGATGGTTTCTTCTATATCTATAGTAGATGATATAGGAGTTTGGTCTAACATCTATTTTCAAAGTGGTTAGTAACAATTTTTAGGTTCAAGTTATTCTAGGATAAGTTATTTAGGCATTCAACATCCCTTAATAATATAGTAGTAGTGAATGGAATCCTAGTAAGGATATAGGAATGCATCCTAAAGTTGATTCCAATGGTCGTGAAATTAAAAGGCCTCTAAATCATTCCCCAACTTCTTATAAGTTTAGGATTATTGTATGACATCAGTACAATAATAAAAATCATAATTAGTCATCAAGTCTAAATACTCTAAACACTTCTTATGTTTGTGAATTCCTAGTTCAATTTCAAGGGTTCTGTTGGGTGTTTCTAAGAAGCATCATTGAGCTAGATCTACCCATTTGAAAGACACCCTATGCTGGTTTCAAGAGTATGGTGATATTTTTGGAATCTTTTTAAAGTTATATTATTTATAATCCTTTTTATGTATTAACTTTTGTGTATGGTGATGTTTTTTTGGTATTTACAATTCATTAAAATGAAAAAATGGATGTTGTGTAACTCTTGAGAACATTGGTTTTAACATAAGAATTTTTTCAATTAAAAATTATGAATTTTTTTTATTCTATGTCGAGGTGTGTTACACATGTATATTTTATCTGTTTTTTTCATATTATGGTGAAAGAGGATGATGAGTGTGTATCTAATTAATCCATATCATGGTGAAGATTCCTTGTTATAGAAATTGATCCTTATGGTGTGTCATGTTCCTTGGGATCTACCTGGGTGTTGTGTGACCTCTTGTGTTAGGAAAAGGAGTAATGACTCAGAAGTGTGAGATCCTGAATGAAGGGAATTAGATGCTTCAAGACATGGGGGATCCAATTATAGGTCCTAGAGAGAAGTTATTAATGATATCCGTAATTTTTGTGGGTGAGGTAACCATGGTTCAAAACATGTCTCCACTGTTAAGGGGTAGTTAGTTCAAATATCCATATTATGGTTCTCATTATTTTAAAATTCTATCATTGTCTTATCCACATGTAATTCTTGTTTTTTTTCCTTTGTGGGTTTCATTCTAGTTCATGATTATGGAAAAATCATAAAAACTTCTGAGGCTAAGCCTACTTTCAGTTATTTTTCTTCAGGCATGGTTTTTGATGCATGGTTTTTTCATGGTTTAGTCTAAACCACATTCTTCATAACAGAAACGATGAATTATTTTTGGGTTCCTCTTATCAAGGGTGTAAAACCAAGGTATTATCAACCAAACCATGTGAGAGGTGTGCACATAGATCTTCAATTTTGAGAGAACCATATTGCATGGTAAGAGCAAGTTTTTCCAAACTATTTGTCAAAACCATATAGGTTCCCATGTTTTCAGGTAAGGGGCACATGGTTGGCACATAGTTTGGGAAACTATGCAGCCTATCCACTCATAGTTCCCATGTGTTATAAAAATGTGAAAATCCATGTTTAGTTGGGAAACCTAATAGAGCTCTAAAATGGTTGGGAGTCCATTCTGGGATCCCATGTTTATAAACTGATATTGTATCTGGTTTCTGTTATTCTTTGGGTTTTTTCTTATAGAGTTGATGATTTTTATTATTCTCCATTTTGAATGACGTTGATTATTAGAGTATTCCAGATGGTATATCTAGTATAAATGTTGTGTTTTTTTTGAGTTTTCCATTATTTTTTGAGAATTTATTTTTGGTTTCTATATTTTTTTGGTATAATTGTGTGTTTTGTCTTTGTGATAGACAATATACTTTTTTGTTTTTGGGAATTAGATTGGGAGAGTATGTGAACATTTTTTCATGACTGATCGACTATAAAATATCTGAATTTATGGGGAAATAAAGCATAATGGTGGGGGGAATTTTCCCAATGGGATTTTTATTCTCAATCTTTGTTATGGTTTTTATTTTGGTTCATGGGTTTTCTATTGAATTATTGGTGTTCTGAATTTGAATTTCTAGTTTTTGGAATGGTGGATTTGGTTCCGTAAAAAAGGGTGGTTCCTCAAAGGGTGTTTGAGTCCAATTGGGTATTTTTGTGAAATTTTGTGACTTGAAAACACTCATTGGATCATTATTAGGACTTAGTTATGCTTATTTTTTTGGTGTCCCACACTATGAGCCTCCCTTGTGATCGATTGGTTGAATGAAAATATGTCATTACTTCGTGTGGCTCAAGGTTGACTTTGTGATTGAGTATCTTGTGTATGATATATGTTCATGTTATTGGATACTTGTTTAACATTTATGGATCAACAAAAATTTAGTATTGATATGGGAACCTAGCACATATAGTGGATTTTTGTTGAATGGTTGTTACCCTAACTAAGGATTTCACTTTGGCTAGTGGCCCATAAGGGGAGATATGTTTTTTACTATTGGATAGTTTCTCTCATTCAAATCAGGTACGGTGTGATCAATCATGTGGGTGAAAATTAATCTCACCGGCTTTCTTTCATGATTAGTCATTATATATAGTTTGTTCTATATTATTCCACCAATCTCTTAGGTTCTCCTATATTCTTCATAACATAGTTTTATATGGAGTATTATTGAGATACTTCATGGTTTGTTCACTCTTGTGTAATATTTTCCAATTTCCCATTATTATGTGATTATTATTGTTTCTTACTTGTACGATTCACACCTTGGCTAAAAGTGATGCGTTGGTTTTCAATGTTTTTTGGGAAAAAATTGGATATTTTTTACACTCCATTTCCTATTTTTTAAATTAAAAAAACCATTTTATCCACAAAAATTAAAATGTATGGGTCATGGAAAAGAATTTGTATTTAAATGGGAAAAAGGGGAATGGAATTTGTTTTGTTTTAATGAAAAAGTGGGTAATAAAAACATTGTACTTATATTTTATTTCAAATATGATGTTAATGTTTATTTTATTTTAAACATAGTTCATTCGGGTTAGTTTTGTTAAGGAATTCCTAATTATTTTTAATACTCATGCCTATATTTCATTCTTATTCTAGTTCCATCTATATGTCCCATATTGGGATTCATCATCATGGGTGATGGTAGGTTTTGGTATCGAAGAGTTCCCTAATGGGTCAAGATGAGATGTTGTGGTCGTTAGGTTCTATTTGGGATTTTTTTGGTTCTACATTTCCTTTTTTGTTTTGTATTAATGATATTCAATTTGGATTATTTTAATTATTTTTTTATGCTATTAATTTTCTATTTTTAAAATTTTAATATTGGTTGAAATCATTCCCTTGTTTCTCTATTGATTCCTAAAAACTAGTTGCTAGCCTATGGGATCAGGAATGCCTATCATGCCTTGTCGTGGATCCTCTCTGGTGATCGATTCGGTGTCGACCCAGGTTAGTTCCTGACATAATAAATACAAAAACAATGAAACATGAAGAGTTTATATTTGAGACCACATAGATTATACATACAACTATGATCTGTCCTGATACCTTTCTCTCATTCATGTTCAATAAAAAATAGTTCAAATAGATTAATAGAGATACATAGTACTAAAATTTATATAAACAACGTGATATCACTTGAAAATGATTGGAAACATGAATGATAAAAAATTGGTTATTATCCATAAATTAAACTCTATATCATGATAAATTGTTATTTTTATTACCATGAAAAAATATAGAAAATGAAAATGAATCTAGATGAAGAAAAAAATTGTGGAGGAGTCTCAAAATCACGTCTATGTGTGGGGTATAGAGTTGTAAAAACATTAATTCATTTAGTGATAAAAATATAATTCCACACATAAATCTATGAACCATGATTCAACTGTAACAATAATGTGTCATTTCAACATTATGGCTCTATATTGATGGTGGAAATTTACAATATAGGATTTTCCTTGGGGAAAAAGTCTTCAGCTAATAGATTCCATCACTATATCATATTAATAAGTGAAGTATAAATATATAATAATGTAAGAGTTTCTCTAACCTAGTACTCGCACATATTCAAATTCATCTCGGAAAAATATCCATCAACTAAATCTCATTTTTACAATCTTTGAAAACCTATGTTTTAATTTTGTATCACAACCTATATACAATTAAATCCCCCTTACTATAGGTGTATTTCATTTCAATATTGAAATAATATAAATACTCAACCCATATTTACTGGTGAATTTTCAAATCCCACTATGAAAATATATATTTTATATTTCTGTAGTTGGTATAAAAAAAATTCTCCCATAATATTTTATACTTCTGAATCACTAAGGAATTCACAAGTACATTCAAAATTAGGTCATGTGTATAGTAATTTTTCACATGTGACCTTAACTTACTAGACCAGTACAGAATCACATGAATGTAATGTATCATTATTTATCCAAACCAAAATATTGATTAATATTTATATATTGTGTAAAATTGTATCATCCCACCCAGAATTCCACTTAATAGTGCCCTGAGATGATGGCCATAAGACATCAATCATGCCTCCCCAAATTTCAAAGGACATTGACGAGTAGTAAGGGACTAGGGATTGTCCATGTGGATACTATGCCCTCATTTATTATAGTGGGTTGAAATAATATATATAATAAGAAACAAAAAACAACAATGTCATGTAAACTATAGTCCGAATAAAATATATAATCATGAAAGACATGTGATACAACAAGAATTAGAGATATAAATAACTAGAAACAATGTTATGATAACATTTCATGTTCTATACAAAAATGAGTATGCATGGGTATGGGGATACACACATATACTACATGATGAAAAATGTTAAAAATCATGACAAACATTTAAAACTAGCATATCATGTATAGTATAGGCCCTCTACTCCCATACTTGATCCTAGAATATTCAATTATGAATTGGTAGTTATCTTCTTCCCTTTGTCAACACCTGCAACAAAAATGTCTTCTTAAGTACCAATTGTTGCCCAAGTAGGGTGTGACACAAAATATTAGTAGGCCACCACCCACATTGTGTGGGAAAATCCATTTCATGAAATATAAAATGAATAGTGTGACTTATTAAATAAATGAAAAATATAATTAGACAACTAAATGCATTGAAATGGGTTCCACTTGGATACATGTCCCATTTCAATTCTTTGGCCTAAGATAGTTTGTCTTAATCAAACTAACATGGAAAGGTAATGTGATAGGGGTAATATGTGAGAAGATAGAAAATACACAATAATTTAAAAATTCATGGAGGACATGTCCCCACATTTCCTTTACCAAGTTATCATTTTTCAGTACAAAAATATTTTATATTAAATTTGAACCAAAATCCTTCTTTTATTATTATGTAGTGACCTTCAGCCCATCCATTGAAATCCCAACATATTGGAAATTTATCAATCTCAGGGATTATTATATGTCTAATAATATAGAGTATGTCCATGTGACTGAAGAATTATGTACCAAGTATCACTCAAGGAATGCCTTAATAATTTTTAAATAGACATCTGATTTTGTACCTAGTATCATATGTAGGGGCCAATTTTACTCTCATGGAATTGTATAACCATGGTTACATAGATCTCATCCTAGTGGTCTCCCCTAGGGAACATGTGTCACTCATCACGAGGTAAAAAATAATAATGCTCAGTGAGACCAACCCATGAATAGTTGGATTGGTCCCTCGTGCATTTACAAAGAACAAAAAATTCTTACAAGAATGAGTAAGAGTCTGTCCAAGGGGTCCTTAAATCAGAAATAAAAGTTTCACCCTCATCCCTATATGAAATAATCTAAAAAATTATTTTATAATATAAAAGGCTATTGGGTAAATGAATTTAATTTAAACAATTAAATTATGACATAAGGATGAATATTGGAACTTGAACAGTTTACTTAGTTTTTGGCCAACTCACTTATGGAATGGGATCTAGAGGTCTAATTCACAAGTCTCAACACTCAATTAAACCTAATTAGATATATCAATGAATACATTATATGTAAACATGTTCATGGGTATTTAAATAATTAATTATGGAAGGGAAATTATGCTTCAATTGAGGATCAGACCCATTAGGGGTGTCTTATCTCAAGGAAATCAACCAAAGGGGTTGATTCGCCACTGGCCTGGGTATAAAAATTCATGGTGATGATTTTAATTATTTTCCTTATAAATTTAGATGTGTTACCGAATGTTTATATCTCATTGAATAATGAAATAATTTATACAATGAATTTAAATAAGTGAGAGGATCCCATACCACCTATATTAGACTCAAAGAGCTTCCCTCATCTAGTCTCTATCTTTGATTAAAGATAGGATCAGAGAAAACCTAAAAATCATCAAATTCTATGAAAATGTGGAAAATTATTTTTCACTAAGATAGAAAAGAAGAAAGGATGATGAAGCATAAAAAAACTATAGTGGATCGAATATCATATAGATATAGATCAAATGCATCCATAGTATAGAGAAATAGACATTAGATAAAGATGGTGGCTTGATACCTCGCATGACAGATAAGGGAGCTCCACATGTGAAGGAGAAGATTAAATTTTCTATGGAGAAAAGTGGGAAAAAATAAACTATATAAAATTTTATATAGGGGAAATTTTTTAATTTCATCCATGATGAATGGTTGAACGGTTTGGATGCATGGTTTGGAAAATCATGTGCTAACCATGGCCAATGTGATATTTCAAAGGGGAACATCACATGGTTAGGTATATAGTTTATCTAAAAACATGAAAATAATGAGAAATAAATCTATCAAAAGTTGTTAATATATTTCATAATTGTGCACCTTGGGTCTTATAGTTTCAAAAAAAACCGTGTGGCCCCAAGATTCCCAAATTCTATATCTGTATGAATTATAGAAACTATGTGGTCTAGGAGACATAGTTTCTACTAACATTGTATCCTAGTGTACCTCATACAATTTTAGAGCTTCGAAATCAAAATGAACCTCAAACACAACCAATACCCCCTTGACATCATTAGGAATATCTATTAAGGGAAAAAAATAAACTAAAAATAGTGTTATGTGCCTTTGGAAAAATATTAGATGTTACAACATCCCCTCCTTAAGAGAATTCATCCCCGAGATTCCTTTTCATGGGTGTAAGAATCAAATTAAAAAATAGCACCAGATACTACACATGAACATTGTATTCTTGTTCTTAAATCTCCTCATGTACACATCTATTATAACAGAGAACCAATAATAGAGGAAGAGAATTGCCTCGACGGTCTTTCATCTTCTGATCAATGATATATAGTAGATGATCCTCGAAGGACACATCTGCCTCTATCCCAAAATCATTTGGGTCGAACAAATGATTTTTTTTAGAATGATAATGTCAAAGCATAGAATATGGATGATTTCTTGCATAGTATGGAAACTCTAAGGTAGTTTCATCTGATAGGCTATCGGCATATCTCCCTCCACTATCTCAAAATC
The DNA here is from genome assembly GCA_963277665.1 of Viscum album. Classification (NCBI taxonomy): domain Eukaryota; kingdom Viridiplantae; phylum Streptophyta; class Magnoliopsida; order Santalales; family Viscaceae; genus Viscum; species Viscum album. Next base: position 1,216,698,010 of record OY728131.1, on the reverse strand, counting down.
CCAACAAATCAAGTTGATAAATTTCCATGTCTCCTAATTCTTCTATGACTTAATATATATGATACATGAATAATGAGTCGATGTCCCACCATGAACTCTAGAAGTATATTATGATGATAATTATAAGAATTATTTCTATATTGATTAGATTCTAAATGCTTCAAAATCAAATGGACTTGATCTAAAGTATCATGCACAAGACAAGGACCCAGTAGATCTTCCATACATGCCTTTAGCTAGCATAGAGTTTAACGACACGGTCTACCAGATAGGACCTCATATGGAGACATCTGAAGTGATTCTAAAAAATATATTATTGTTGAAAAAATAAATAAATGATTGTTTTCCCATGATCCTCCAATATCAAGGATTCTGATAAGAAGAATATCCTCTACCACCTGTATTGCCTTCATGGACTGGCCATTGGTGTGAGGGTGATATGAAGTGCTCAATTGGACCTATAAAACAAATATTTTTTGTTAACCTTTCTAGAAAAATGATATATAATTTTAGTCTCGGATTTAAATAATGTAATGGGGTGAACCATGATGTTGCACTATCTAAATGATTTAACTACTTCTTATCTCATCAACAGATTAGGTCTCCCAGATTGGTGGAAAGTGTGCAACCTTGGACATTTGGACGATGAACCCCTATAATGCATCACTTCCTCGATGAGTTCTTGTAAATACTATCACAAAATCCATGGGTACTCCATCACATTTCCACTCAAGAATAGATAGAGACTATAAAATTCAAGTAGGTTGTCAGTGGTGTTCCTTCACTAGCTGACATAAGGATCACTAAGTGGTGAAACCTTATATCTACCAATTCATACTTATCCACAAATACACATGAGGTATATCTTGATACATATTTGTAATACCTAGATTAAAATCCCCCATATAGGCATGATAATACCCCCATAATTTCTTCCCATATATCTGAAGGCACCTATACATGGCCATAGAAGAGTATGGTTTCACCTCAATCAGCAACCCATCCATGTGATGGGTTTTCAGCTGTGACACTCTCCCTCAAGGAAATTCCCTTATGAATTAGGTAATATTCTCATCCATCCACACTCTGGATGTGAGGATTTCACTTCTAGATATACTAAAAATAATTTACCATGTTTTTTATAACCCTAAATATCTATATCACAAAATGGATCCATCAATTGATGCTCACTGCTAACCTCCTTGATGGATTTCATTTAAGTCTTTGGTATCAATGAATCTACTATAACATTTCCCTGTATAGGTGTTTAACAAGATCAAATTCAAAAAAAAACTCAGGAATTAAACACACCCGTGATACCTTAGATTCATGTATTGCAGGTCAGTCGGACCTTGGGCCTTGGGCCTACGGGTCATGTACGGGTTCCCCTTCAACCCTTAAAAGGGGTATTATCTATAATAAAATAAGAAAAAGAAGGCCTTCAGGCCATTCAATCGGTATGTGGAGATGTATTCAATACTTTTATGAACTATGTAAAAAATGAATCACTCTCCTAAAAGATATTGTATCTAATATCGTTGATAATGATCTATAGACTCTAGCTCAAGATATTTTTTAGGATAATTCCTCTCATAATGTCTAAGCAAAAAGGACCCATACTCTATAACCTGATCCCCTAGCCTCAACAATTACCTTATTCTAATTCGTGGACAGTGATAATAATAATTATAGTTTCTACCAAGATCATAATGAATCATCCATAGTGTTAATGTCATTATTCCCTATAACTCTTAAAAAACTATCTCAAATGCATCAGTACAATCAAATTTCACACCCTTCGGGCAATTCCCATAAGATGTGCTACTAGTAATGCAATTCCTAGGATGATTCATTTGTAATATACAACCAACAGTAATAAGTTGTGTATATAGAATACATTATTGGGATACTCTAAGTAGAAATGATTCTCACCTTATATGTTTCAAATAATGTGACTATTTAAGATATTGCATTATCCATGAAGTGAACTTTTCTTATAAAAAAGTGTCATTTATTTTGAATCAGATGTTGTTGGTTCTCTCTCTATGTACTCATAATAATCTCAATTTTATTAGAATAGTCATGTCTGGATCATGGTTAAACTATGATGTCATCAATGAATACCACTAAAAAGGAATCATGGTATAGGGGGAAATATTGATTCCTCAAATCCATTAAGACTTCATGTGAGTTATTAGGATCTAATGAATGAACAGATACTCATACAAGCTGAACCTTATCTATAGAATTGTATATTGTATGTTTTATTTATTCACTCACACCTGAGGTTATCCTAACATCAAAACAATCATGGATAAAATCACCACTCCTTGTAGATGGTCAACGAGGTGGTCGATACATGGAAGAAGATACCTATTTTTTACCATAATCTTATTCATGTGGAGGTAATTCATAAAAAATCTATGTTTACCATCCGACTTCATAGAGAAAAGGTGGTCGAACACTATAAATATGTGTCGGGCTAGATAAAACCCTCATCCTTTAAATCATACAGATGCTTCTTGGTTTATTGGGGATCTATATGTTATATCCTATATAGAGGAATAGACAATAGGGATGCCCATGAAAAAATCATTATAATAAACTCAATAATTCTCTCAATAAATTATCTATAGAAATCATCATGGAATATGTTCCTAAAATTATCCATGACATGAGGAAATTCCATGAGCTACATCCCTTGATTACTCATAAAGAGATCGGTCCACTGGCTTTTCAGTCAACCAAGCATAATATTCCTAGCCCAAGATTGAATATCCTGGACATCCAATTCACTAATATGGATATATGTGTTACCCTCGAGTGATGTGAAAGATACTTGACAGTTATAGAACCCCATGAGTGCTCTATAATGAGTAATATAGTCAATACATAGAATAAAATTAAAACTGGTCATTTAAAGAATGAATATATCCATAGAAAATAGAAACCACTAATCCCATGGGGAACTACCTACATAGACATACAACCTCATCTCATATTCTTAGTAGTGTTTCCAGTGTCATGACACCACCAAATAACTCTATCACTGGGCCTCAACTTTCCCGAATTACATCATATAGATATGTTTTTCTTGAACCTATATCAAATAATGAAAAAAACAATTTAGTGGTTAACCAAATAGTATTTCTAATTATATACATCCCAAAACTCTAGTAAATAGGAATAGGAAACACCTTGTAGATATGGCTCGAACCACAACCTTGAGATACTGTCAAAGCATCCTGAGCCGGTCCTATCTAATATCATTGAAATTAAATCCCTAAAAGCCTCGAACACAACAACTAGCTCTGCCAAAATTACTAGTAGAATACCATTTTTATTCTTGATGGAGATCTGATGATCCTATACCTGAAGGTGATGCTGGAAAAAATCCCCAATCCCTTGGCACTTGTGGAAAGGATTATATGAAACACAGTAGGTGAACTAACCAGTCGCAACCCCAATATTCGACCTGGTTATATATATGATGGGTATTTTTTCAGGTATTCCAAACATGTGAATCAAAAAAATTATATCATTTCATGCAACCTATATGGTACTATCCACTTGTGTAGCCTCAAAATGATACTTCCTACCTCTTGTTAGACTACTACTCTACATGGAAGTCGAGCTACCCAGTATCAAATATCACGATTCCCTTATTTTCCTCTAAATGATAAGGGAATGATTCTATATATCTGATATATTAGTTCATTGAAATAAATTAAACAATTATTTAATGGAATAATAAATCATATCCTTACATCACTTCACAGTGGTCAGGTCATCAATGTACATGGTTGTTACGAAGTGATGCAATTCATTGAAGTGAGTTGTGTATTCCTTCACTGGAATGTCTCCTAGATTATGGTGAATGGACATCCGAATTTTATTGCTTATATTTTTCTGAGGAATGAAATAGTGTAATAATAAAGTCAATAAATCCTCCTAAACAATTCCCTCTTATGTACCGACCATATTGAGAATGTACCAAAAATTCATGGCGGAATCATCCAACATGTCGGCCATGATTTTGTTCATCCTCTTTGTTGGAGTCATTATATGGTTGAATATGGATTCCCTAGATATTATCCATGATTCTTTATCCATAGTTATTTCATCCCATGAGAAGGAGGAAGGATAATGTTGTTGTAATTTTCAGGCCAACTCTTCTATAGAAGGGGTAGATAAAGGTGTAACCTAAATTGTATGCTTGACGTGAAAGAAATATCCCCTGAGTTGTGAATTGGTGCCAAGTGTAATATCCATAGGAGGTGCCTCTAGTTAAACTAATGTAGTTATCATGGGTGGCTCAGGGACCGCCACATTCGGGGAATGCTCCTCACTAAGTTCCTGTCATAAAACATGAGGTCATCGATGTGGCATATCTCTACAAATTCAAATTGTATACATCAAATTGGATTTAAAACATATATGGAATTTGTTACGGAAAAACATGTACAAGTATTCCTACAAGCATGCTAAAAACCATAACCTTCTCTAGGATGTAGGTTTGGGTTATTCAAATGAACCACAAAAAAATATATGATACATGACTTTCTTCACACTATTATTATTGTTTTAGGATACAGTCTTGTGTTACACATACAAGGGATCCATTTTATTTTATAGGTTTCATTAATTTTAATTCATTTATGTATTTAATTCCATTTTTTTGAATTTGATGAATTAACCTATCCAATGTATATGTCCCATAATACTTATAAATTGGATTTTGGTGCCTTTTTAAACATAGCCCCAACATATTCTATCCTAGGATATCGATAGATCATGGATTAACATGCCAAAATTTTATCCTTATGGTATCTGTTTTAACCTAACAAGGAAAAAACGGTTTGGTTAAGGGATATAATTTATGATCTAATTTCTTCAAGAAATATTATAACATTTCTATGTATAAAAATACATCTCTTTAAGGCATATAAAATAAGTCACAATATAACTCACATGCGAAACAGGAAATTCACCTTCAAGCGTAATTTTGGAAGGGAAAATGCATAGAAATTTAAGTTTTATTGTGCATTGTATAATGCATGCTTTGATGTTACATCATATCATCGAGATAGGGGAAACACTCAATTTAAATAATATCCACATTAACAATATCATTAATCAAGTGTGTCACCCAATGGTGAAATACTATAAAACTGTAACAAGCATAACCAATAACAGCATTTACCTGTTCAAGGTGATTTAGATTATCCCTTATATGTGGGGAAGTTGCTTCTAGGAATAGTCTCATTTCCAATTATTATAATGTCTTAGCCTCCTTCATAAATCCAAAAAGTTATAAAAATGGAATAATTGGACTTGGTACAACTTTGTAGCATCCCGCTGCAAATTCCACTTTAAGGTATCATAAGATGGTGGCCACAAGACCTGAACTGCACCTCCCCAAATTCCAAAGGCTACTAATTACCAGAAAGGGATTATAGTGTGTCTATGAGGAGACTATGTCTTCATTTATCATAGTTTAGGACATAAATATAGATAATAAAAAATCATAACAGCAATAACTAGTAAATAGTAGTATAAAATGAATACAGTCAGGAAATACATGTAATAAAAAAGCATGAAGATAAATATATAACTAGATAGAAAGTAATTATGAGGTTCTATATACTATAAAAATATGAGTACGTAAGGGTAATAAGGTATATGAATATACTACTTGCTGAGAAAATATAAAAAAGTCCAAAAACTATTATGACTTGAATCTCAGGCATAGGCTCCAACCTCTACTCTGAAACCCCATCGGAGATCTATCAATCAAGAATTTGATGATGGATGATTGCCGTTATCAAAACCAACAACAATATTACCTTATTGGATACCAATGACAGTCCCAGTAGTGTTTGAGATACAATATTATCATGATACCACCAATGGTGTCTAGGCCATTCCATTCAATGCAGTATAAAATAAACATTGTGCATTATTAAATAAATGAAAAATATAATTAAATAACTAAATGAATTGGACTAGGTTCAATAGGGATACCCATACAATTTACATGCTTTGGCATAAGTCAATGATTTTAAACTGAACAAATCTTTGAATTTAATTTGATAGGGGTGATATGTGAGAAGTTTCACTGCCCCAAAGCATGGGATTGGGCCTAGATGACATTTCCTCATTATTTCATTACCAATCAAATATTTATCATACAAAATCATTTATTTTCTTCCTAATTTAAATCAAAAAAAAAATTATAATTAATAAGTAGTTGCCCATAGCCCATCCATATAAAACCAAAGAGACCTTCCATATATCGCTCTAGGGGCTAGGTAAATGTTCAATGCCATGGAGTATGTCCATGTGACTCAAGAATGGTGTCTCATATATCAATCCATGAATGACATGATAAAATCAAATGTAACCATTATTTTCATACCTAGTAATTCATTTAGGGTCTTAAGTCTGCATCATGGGATGGTATAATAATATTTCTATTAGGCCCATCCAATGGCTCTCCCCAAGGTAACTGGTGTCACTCATCTAGAGAAAAAATAAAAAAACACTCAACAACATGTCCTAGGCATAGTTGGTGTCACCAACAGTGAGTTTACAATGCATAAATAATTATAAAAAGATGTCATGATAGTCCGTACAAGGAGTCTATAATTCAAGACCCCTCTTTTAATCCATAAGACTATGATGAAATCATCTGACCAATAATTTATAACAAAAAAGAACTATGGGAAAAGGAATTTAATTTTAAAAGTCAATTATGACACAAGCGTGAATATAATCACTTGACCAATTTAGTTGGTTCAACCAAATCACTAAATGTAGTGGTTTAGGGGCCTAAATTACAAGGTTAAACCCATTATTCAACCTAGTTAGTCAAATCAAGAAATAAATTATAGGGAAACACCCTCATAGGTATTTTTATAAATAAGATAGTTAGGGATATTTTTCTTCAATGGAGGATAAAACCCATAAGGGGTGACTTATCTCAAGGTGATCAATCCTAAGGGTCATTTTCTCTCTATTGTGTGTCCAAAAATTCATGATGAGGCATCAAAATAAATTTACATTGAAATTTAGTAGAAATGATGGAAGGTTTTATCTCTCATTAAATGGTTTAATTTATAGATCACTATGAGATGAGGGAAAAGTTCATTGATGACCTACCATATCTTCCCATAGATTCCATCACCCAATCTCGGCCATTGATTTGATATAGGTTAAGATAAAATGGGTTAATAGGAAAATTTTATTAAAATGGGTAACATGTTCTTGAAATGAGATAAAAAAAGAGATATTTTTAATAACATGATATATAATTGAGAGGATCGAAGAGCTATCAGAGAGACACTTGATGCTTTTGATGACAAGAGAAACTGACATCAGTTGAATAAGGTGACTTGATCCCAATATTAATGGAGAAGTGATCTCCATGCATGAAGGAGAGTATGAAATATCTTCTAGAAAATGGAGGAAATAAATAATGGCTTCAAATAATTAAAATAGTGAAATTTTGTAATTTCACCCACAAAGAAAGGTCACACAGTTTGGCTGAAATGTATCCCAAACCAAGCACCAACTATGCATGAGGTTTTTCATCAAAAGGTCCCATAAAATAGTTAGGTACATGATTTATTTAACTGTGTGAAAACCATGAAAAGATTCTATATCACATCTTTTAGATGTATCACACAACTGTATTCCTTAGGTCACATGGTTTTAGACACAACTTTTGGACCCTAGTTACCCGTAGTCTATAGCCTCACAGTTTTTGGAAACCGTACATGCTAGGCTATATAATTTCTACTAAACATGAGGCAGAATATGCTACTTTCAATTTTGGGCATCAATGCTCTGAAAAATATAAAGACACACCCAAGACCCCATTAACCTCATTTTTATTAGTATTATGTCCTAAAAAATGAAATTAAACCCAAAAATAATTTTTATACCTTTAGAAAATGGCAGGACCTTTCAAAAAATCTGACAAGATTTCTTGAGGTAAAGATTAATTACTTTTTCAAACATTAATTCAATTCATAAAAAACGCACACAAATGAATTGAAGTATAAAAAACATCACCCTCTTTTTCCTGGACTATTTTTAGTGTTTTTAAATTTCAAAAATCATATATAAACCCCTGACAATTTATGTTTAATCATAGAAATATTCCTATATGAAAAAAGTTCATCACCCTACCATAAGAATAAAAAACACACACCCTTTGGGGATCTATGGTCAATCTCACCTAAAATATAATATTCCCCATGAAATATTCTCCATCAATCTAAAAGTATAAAATTGATAGAATGTTTTTCAACTGATTGCCCATTTTTTTCTAAAAAAATCTCAAGATGAAATATTGTTCCCTCCCCCAACATTAGGTATATGGGAATTTAATAAAAAAATATCAAAATGGTATCAAAAAACTTTTGGATCACAAATATTCATGTCTAAAAATATTATTGTAGTGTTTGTTAGCTGAATGGTGTCATGAAATGCTATTAATTAATATAACTAATCATAAATTCAATGTGAATATTGTGTAATAGAACCACCACAATGTTTTGATATCCTATCCATATATCTATTTTTATAACTACATCATATCCCTAATGTTGATCAAACAATTCATCAATATGAAGATGTATATAATTGTTTTAAACCATAATTTGATTCAACTTTTCATATTCTATGGAAATCAACTAGGAATAATCCATCATATAATAATGAACTTGATAACCCTTATGAGACCTACATGAATGAATAAAACATTTTTCCTCCATGTCCCCTAACTTAGTATTTATCTAATGTATCTCTATAGGATAAATCCTATAGGGAATAGTAGAAAAAGGCCATGAACCTATTATAAGTTCAATAGTAAACTCTCCTTCTCTATCATGTGAAAATAATAATAAATAACTTGGGAATACATCCCAAAACTGATCAACAATATGTGTACAATCATCAAGATCCAAACCAAAAACATTTAACAGATGTCTAGAAACCTAATCTTTTATCTGAACCATGTACTAGTTATATGTTTCTAGAATTACTAGCCTAAATATCCATCTCTCCAATAAAAACATAAATACCAACCTTTAGGGACATAAAATAAACCATTTGATTATAATAGTTGATATATTCTAGATTATGACATTAAAATTCAATTTCGTGATAGAATATTATCTTATTATGTATAATAAAAAGTGATAATTTAGAAACCCACTACACCTAATTTCTTGGTATCACTTAGTAGACTATAGAATCTCCTCATATTAAAACACTAAGGGTGCATAAATAGGTATCACTGTATACAAATCTTATATGGAAAGGCCAAATTCTTCAATAAACATAGTTGATTTGAATGAATGTGTTGTTGTGGTGTCACACAATGTAGATGTTGTCCAAGGGGATTCATGAATCGTCTCTTAAACTATAGAACATATAATATCTTATTGAATGGGGGTAGGATAAAAAATATATATCTAGAATTTTCCTCATGATTGTGTACATGAATGCCTCTAATAAATTACATTAATTTGTTAGTGTTGTTTCTCTCACTCCTTGTTACTTGGTATAGAAAAGTGAAAAAAATGACATGTATAAATCATTCATCCAACCTTTCATGAAATTTTTGGGTTTTAATCCAGAAAAATTCACCTGTACAGATCCCCTATCACTAAGAATGTGCAATTTTCTCCTACAGAATCACCGTATAAGCCTTATCCTTCCAAAATCAAAAATCTCAAATGGTTGATGGTCAAATTGAATGTTCGTATAGTCTATAATAGTATACTAATAACACCACCAAGTTCAATAATTATAAGGATATGGATAACCACAATAAATACCATTCCCTCTATTATCTTATAATGAACCCTAAAACCACACTTCCTACCATCTGATGACGCACTACTAGTCCCTTCAATTAAATCCACCTTCCAAGAAACCCAGTCTTCACTTAGGTATGTTTTGTTAATAATATCATGATTCACCACCTTCAAAATAGTACATAAGTGAATAACATTAAACTATATTGATATCACTTATTTTTTGTCCTCCTCGTAATGAAACTCCCTCTCCAACTATTTCCAAAATTATAGAAAACCAGTATATGCTTGTAAAATGAGTTGTATAGTCAATCACATATTTTATTCCATAATCAATGCTCATAAAATATAATTCTCTTTCCATCATTATGGTATCAATATTTGAAGTGTTAAATAAACCTAGTATAAAAATCATTCAATATAATTCCCATATATTGGCATTTATATACAAACACATCCAACTTATCAGTCACTAATCCAAAAATAACATGCATATAGAGTATCCATATATTTTATGAGGGTGTCTCTAATTTATCATAAATAATCTACATTGATTACAACATAAAATTTACTACTTGGGGGAAACTATAACCTGATAATATAGGAATTCATATTAGATGATACATTTTAGTATGTCAACCCATGGATATTTTCTCTCCATCTACAACTCCATACTTAACATTTGCTATTAAATATTACCATTTATATCTAAACCCAGGGCTGTATCGTAATTTTTTCAAACCACCTATAAGGAATCCTCACCACTCCCCCACCCAGTGCTCTTATAGAGGCTAACATGGATGAATTATTCCATAATGCTAAAGAAATGCCTCAAAAAATATAATTCACCTGTTAAACGATAAAAATTACTTTAAAACAACATTGTAACTATTTACACAATATAATACATGAATATTTTAACTCAAAAAACCCAACTAGACATATAATCCTATTTAAAATATCCACAATAGTAAAAAATTGAGTTTTACCACATAAAATATGATTTAGTTCTCTGTAATAATTTACTAAATGAGAATAACTTATTAAAATTAAAAAATTATAGGTTTAAGAAGAAATTAATTATCAAATGTAGTTTGAATATTTCAAAAAAATACCTAAGGTAATGAATTTTAATAATCATATATTCAAATGATATCCAATTTAGGAATTATATAGATATGATTCCTCCATCTCTTACTATTATATATTACACCATATATGTTGTGGTATAATCTTTATTTATTATCCAATTAATCATAACTACGTAACCAATCAAAATAAATAATGTTGATGACATTTGATTTCTACATGCATTATATGATACATACAAATGTGAAATATTACTATTCTCACCATGATATTAATTATAATATGTCATTGATTCAAAAATACTATATTTCACTCATGGTAAAGAATTCTCACTATAAAATGAAATCCAAAACAAAAATTACATCCCCTGAAATATAGAATTTCTTTGCATGTGAGTGATCTAATCTGATTCATGTGTTCTATATTATGTATATCCAACTCCATATAAGTTTCCAACCATACCCAAATACTCAATAAAAAGAATTATATTAGATAACATGTTATGACTTCCCCAGAATAGAGAACACTAATTGCCTTTTAAGTCAGTGGTTCCAAATGACATCAGATGTGCCTCCACATTTACCAATGGATAAAAAAATATCAATGAGTGACTAAAGTTGTATTTTTTAGAGACTATACCCCCATATATGTATGAATTATTATTAGGTATAATATATATAAGTAAATAGAATTCATAATAAGTTCCACTAAATAAACATAACCCATGTTATATCAGAATGGAGTTCGATAAATGTCCTGGAGTCATTCACACTAAATAAGATCACTTATGGGTAGATCATATATTCAGACATGCAATATTTTCTAAATGATAGAAAAGTGAAAATTCCATAGGTAATAGTTCCAGTCATAGCATGTTCTCATGTTTGATTCTCAAAATTCTAGTTAACTAACCCAATAATCATTTATAGAATTCTTTCCAATGTTTTTCATGAATCCAAAACAGCTTCTGAAGTACCACTAGCGACTTGAAGAATATGTTATTAAGACAAACATGGATGAAATTGATAACATATAATGGGTATATAGTGATAGTGTACAATACATGTATATGTTCATAATAAAATGAAGTAGTATTAAAAATAAATATAAACATAAATGATCCTCTGGATCCATAGTGACACCCGAGATCATTCACATCTACTTCAACATATTCCAGATATCACTGATCATAGTTACTATAGTGGAATATCCAAATACAACATCTATATCTATGGAATTTTAAACAAAAAAAATCTAAATACATGTTAATGGAGCGTGATAAAGAAGTTTCAAAAAAATAAATAAAAATAGAATAAAAGGATCATATATATCGAATTTTATATTGATGGATAATATGAATCCATGGTGTTTATTCATGGGAGTACAATAAAATAGACATCCATTAATAATATTATTTAATAAAATTAATTTTTTGAAAATATGATAAAAATGAATACAATATCTTGGATCATATCTTATGAATACCTATCACATGTAGTAGATCATTTGAAAAAACCATGACACTACATGGGTTCCTAATTTAATTACATATTTAATTTTCAATGTCAACCAAATCGTATATGTGGATAATATGAAAGTACAGACACAATAATGAACTACATTTTTATAAAGTAAAGATTAAATTTCATGATATAAGGATATGAATCATTTTGTAATATTTTAGGTCAGGAGTGTGTTATATCAGTTTAACCACACATTAAACATAGTATAAAACACAATTAGACGTCAATTGATGGAATCAAGAGCCCCTACATCATTCTTGAAGGAATATACTCATTAAATATCATCCTCATATTGGAGATCAATGAAAAAAATAGATTATGTGGATAAACAAATGGAAATAAGGAACAAATAGACAAAAATAGTTTCATACAACATTCTAATTAATTACATTAAAAATGAATTATTTAGGCTGATATCCTTACCGTAGTCCCTCAAACAATATTAATAATGATTTATTCCACCAATTAAAGAGATATAATCATGCCAATAATTTATAATAAGGAAAATACTCATTAAATATCCTCAATTTCATGTGAAATATAGGGAAATTAATAATAAGACACCTTAAAATGTGGAGAGGGGAAAATAAATTTTTAGATTTAAATTCAGACACATAGAATCACTATAGAGAGATATGTATCATGAATTTCACCATGATCAAGGAAAAAACATGAAAGGAATTACTTTAGAGGAATTCTATTTCTCTTCTATGACAAAAATCATATTAAAATTATAAGATCATTTTGTTTCTCTATACTAGTTTCCCCCAACTAGGACTCCCATACCAAAATCAATGCAACTATAGACTACAATGTAGCTTTTCCATGTTTCATTATTAGTGCCTCATTCACACTAATCACCACAATGGGTGACCAAACACCCCCATTGTGAACCACATCATAGACCATGATGTTTATCTCACTAGGGTATTTATAAATAGAATAGTGTTTACTAAAACAAATAGTGGGAGGCACATCAGTGAGGAACCTACTCAACATTGGGAATATATGACCCAAAAATTACCATGTTCATTACCAAATCATTAATATTGTAGAATTATAGTCAAATTTCAATTTATTTGATACTAAAACAATGTGGAATATGTGATTAGATTTTTAACCCTTTAAGAACCACACTATCCTCTAGAAATCAATCTTAGTCACCTACCAACAACCAAAATATATCTTGAACCACTCTAACACTAAATATAATTCTAAAATTCATAAATAAAGGAATATAAATTCCTTACATATAATATTAAAAGGATTCATAACATATTAAAATGTTATGTATTTTACACCTTTCCTGTGATAGGTGGTCTTGGGTTGTTGCAATTGGATTGCTACATGACTGGGTGGTGCCTTGGTGATTATGGTCATGTTAGATTCATTCCATTTTGAGAATATAATTCGGATACTATTTGATATTTTTAGATTCATGAAGAATGGTTCTATAATTTAGTGTAGAAAATTTAATGGGGCCTTATGTATAATTATTAGAATAAGGATACAGTCCTTGATACAACAGCCATCTTGTCAATTCACCTGAACTCCAATGAAATATTAGGTAATAATGGTTTCTATGAAAAAAAATTATAGGGAACAATAATGACACAATATGTAACATAGAGTTTTATGTTGTGATCATTCATTACAACACCATGTCATCTCATAATGATTTACTTTAATTTTTTTGGTTTCCTACTATTAAATATTTGTTCCTACCAGCTGATATGAAACTTTTTAATTGAGGCATTATTCTTAAGATCCATTACCTAAATATAAGAACCTCAATATCGATTAATTATATTAGGGTGTCGTATTGAATTATTTTTTTAATGTTATTATTTCCCCATGATATAAGGTAGTTCCACCCCAATAAATTTTCTATGAAGAGATTCATGTAGAGTCTGTTGTAGTTCCTGCAAAATTTATTAAAGATGTTAATATGATGAATATACCCCATGTGTTGCAACGAAAGATAACTCTTGAGATTAATGTTGGATCATTAGCCACTAGAAATATATTTTTTGTATATGATCTCTTTCACTAACAAGATGATGATATTTTCATTATGATCCATATTTGACAAAATGAGGACTAGTGAATGATTTTTTATAGATGTAATTATGCGACTACTCTACTATGGTTGGACATTAATCCACTTGTTTATGATAGATGTTATTCAGTGGTTGTCGGACCCTATATAGGTTATCATTACCATAAATATTTAAGTGTCACATCCTAGAGAATTATCAATTATTTGATAGACCAGTTTTATTGTTGAATAACTAATGATTATCATTTTTGTTAAAGAACTAGAGAATGTGATTATGATAATGTGTTGTGATATCTTGTATGACTACCAATGTATATGTCCCTCAAGTAACCTATCACTATAATGTACTCTTTATCCAAATTAAATATGGCTATGTGAGTAGTATATCACTTCTCATGAAGATATCCATAGTGGTTTCATCAATAGGTATCCCCGTGGAAAAAACATTGAATCTTAGAGCTCATTGTTATAGGGATAATTTCATATTGGGATGTTGTTTTGTGAATGATCCAGTGGTTCATGTATATTTTTAGATTTAATAGGAATTTATATACTCACTAAATAAAATTATTTGATTAGTTCATATAATTAACAATTTTCTAATATTTAGAACAATGGGATGATGCACATGATGTTAATAGTGATCAATTATCAACGGGTGTAGTTCTAGTTAAGATTCATGTCCTTCCTTTATATAACCTCACAATTGACGGTAGAGGTGTGTTTTTTTCGCTATGTGTTAATTTTTTGGGAGTTTTAGATTCTAGTTGAACACATATCCATCACATTTTCATCTATAGAGAGTTTCCACTCATATTGACCATCATTAACTCACCCCTTATTTTAATATGAATTTATCCATAGTTGAGGAAGAGGTATATCATGGAATTACCACATGGTAGATATGATATCCATTGGTATCTGCATCTATATATATTGGTTACCAATGTTAGTAAAACATTGTGATACGTAGTATAGAAACTGAGGTGATACATACCCTTAACAGTGATTGGGATCCCATTAGATGTGATGAGTATATCCAAAACATGAGTCCTCACAATCAGGAACCCATTATATGGTACAATGTATTTCATGTTCTATGTTATTATATGAGAAAGGAATTATAACTTTTTTATTGGTTGTAATATATTATTAATAAAGCAAAGATCATACCATGATGGGAGACTGAGTTAACCGTTTTCTCACATTATGGATATGTCATTTTAGTGTTGCAAAATGGACTTAATACCACCCATATAGTGATTTGGAAGATAAATAATGAATCAATCCATGTATCTGTTTTAGGCTGAGTTTTTCAGGAATTATATAATGTGAGAAAGTCAGAGCATGAAGGTAACAACTCTGTATTTTTCCTTCATCATGTGTTCTCCAAATACATGGAGTACCAGTTGGTCTTCATGATTATGAACCTATGGATAATCATGAGATCAGTGTAGGAAACTGTAATGGTGGATAAATATCAAACAAGAGGACTCTATGTTCTATATATGGATGATTTTATTCTATAGATAGTTTAAAGGATGATGAATAATTTATGGATATGGATATGAATCTCATCTTTAATAAAAAGTGAAAGCAACAAGTTATTCACTTATGTAAGAGAGGATGATGATTGTTATTTTTAATCTTTAATCTCACATTAATAGGCATAAAATTTGATTAAACTAATAGTATTTCTTAAAGGTGGTGAGAAAATAAACCACATACTCATGAAGATAATTTATTTATAATCATGTATTTTTTTAAACCTTAACAGATATACAGGATAAGAAAATATATAGAGTAGAATAGAAAATTTTTTGGTAAGTCTAGTATATTTTTATGATAAATTAAATCATATAGAAACTCTATCTACGATTTGAAGGTACTTTTCTCCCAATAGGCTACTATTTTTTACAACTCAATTTTTTTGGATTTTATCCTTGAGATTATATCTGACATATCTTGGTAATCAAAATATTATGGATAATTCACTTTTTAATATGGTGGATTTTCAAACAAAACTAGATGTGGTCTAATTTTGAGAAGTTTGATATAGTTTTTATTATTAATAATGATCCCATAATATCATTAACTAATGAGATATAACAAGACCTCATGATTATCAATGAATGTTATTGATAATCAATTTGAGTTTGAGGTGTGGATAGATAATTCTCATGAATGTTTTTAATAATGTTTAGAAAGCCCATATTCCATTGAGCATATATATAGCTACAATCTTGTGTGTTATTTATTTGTAGAATATATTTACGAAACTGAAATATATCAAAGGGATTATGTTTATTAGTTTATATGTTATGTTCTTGGTTGTTATAGAATTGTTTTTTATACTCACCCCCATATAGGATTTTTGACCACATGTGTGGGGTCTCCGTATAAGATGTATTTCTCAAAGGTGGTCTTGGTTTATATGGATCTGGTAAGGCTTCTTCAAATGTCACACATAATGGTTATATTAGTGCTTGGTGGATCATTTTTAATATGACTATCATAATAGTTTTAAAATATTTCGTGAGGTAATATTGTGAGAATGATATTTCATACGTCTCATGACTCTTAGATTTGGAGGATTTTAAAATGTACCTGTCATATGTTGCTTGATTCTATGGAGTTGTACTTATCTATAATTCCTTATTCTATAATTATTAAATATTTATTTTTATATTTTTTTATTACTAGTGTTTATTAGTATTTCATGTAGTAGATGTCAGTGTCATCTACAGTTAGATATATTATAAGGATCCTAAATTTTATTGATATCACAGTCAATTAGTCGTGGCCTTTAGGTGGAATACTCATCCTATAGATAAAATAGGAGGGAATATAGTGGGATGGGTCATGTCAATCAAAAAAATTTTAATCAGACATTTTATTACTTCATTTTATTGTTCATTCATAACAACTTTAATAAAACATTAAAATAAAATTGGTTAAATAACATTTTTATAAAGAATCACAAAAAAAAAATTGGTATCAAATAATACCAAAAATATAATTAATAAAAAGTAAAAAATAATAATAAATCATATATGGTCATAAATGAAACATAACTTTATAGGAGTTAGATATTTTAGTCATATTGAATTAAATGAATGGAAAATAGTAAAAATAATTATTTATAAAAGGGTGTGACAATTATCAAAAAAGTTAATAATTTAACTTTAAAAATCATTTTCATGAAGGTGAAAAGGATCATTTGAAAATATAATTATTAATTAAAATAATAAAATTTATTTTTTTATTAATAATTTTAATTTTATGGTAATATAATGTGGAATTGAAACATCTATGGACTGGGAATAAAATTCATTTTTATAATTTTTTTGATTGTTTAATATAACCCACATTTATAGAAATCAAATTTACTATTCTTTCTGAAAACGTATAATGATTAATGTGTAGGTTAAAGTAGAGAATTTAAATATCTTCAATAATAGCAGGTGAACTATTTCATAGAATGAAAAATGTATACATGAAGGAGAAAGATACAATATATTAGATAAGAAATATTATTAAGAATTCCATATGTTAATAGTGAATAAAATACATCAATAAAAATCATATTTACATTATAATGCGTAACCCATAGAGAAAAATAGATAATAAGATTTGGATAATATAATAATATAATATTTTAATAAAATGATATAATTTTCAGAGAAGAGATATTATGACCAATGAATGGATTTCAAGCTAATAAAACCCCTTACCATGAATTTTCCTTGGTTGGACATGATCTAACAAATAATATCATTAGTTGAGGCCTATTATTATACTATGTAAAAAATATTTATTTTTTTCAAATGATACAATTATTTTATCATTTCATATTATAATTTTATTTTCTATTTTTGGTAATAATTATTATTAGGGTCCTAATTATAGTTGTTTATTATTTACTACATTTGTTTTTGTGTTTCTAGTATATTATCCTAAAATTTATGTAAATATATTCCATATTTTTCACGTAAATTATATAAGGGTGTTTTATATAGTTATGATTTGGAATAGTAATCTTGTAAAAAATAATAGTTAAAATCACCATTTTTTTATTTCAACATAGTAGAGTCATTTAATTTTATAATGACAATATATATATATGTATATATATATATATCCATTCTATAAATATGAACACCAATTAGTTTTATTGTTATTAAAACATAATTACATTATTTATGTTTTCTAAATAAAAAATTATGTAATCATTATTGTGTTATTCATATAAGAGTTAAATCTGACCCAACCATGTATATATTATAAAAGTTGAATGAGTAGGTAAATTTTATAATATATTCATAATATAACTATCACTAAAGAATAATTAATTGAAAAAAATGTTATTAAATTCTGAAATTTTAATGAAGAAATGTTGGATGATGAATATAAAGAAAATAATATATGAGAAGATAGATGTTACATTGAAGACTCTAATCTCCTTATAAAGATGCACTCATAATGGAATAATTATTTACTAGTCTTAAATAGATGTTAAATAAAGTTTGAGAGAGTTAATTTGGATATAATTTTTATGGGGAATCAATATGAAATAAATATATATTTTATATTTTTTGGTTGGGCATGTGTCTTTATATAATTATGCACATGTGACATTTTGAAAATACCAATTTCATATTGTGTATGGGTCATAATTTCACTATAAATTGTCATTAAATTTAGAAAAACAATGATATTATGTCTTTAATAATGGAATACAACTAATATATACATATCTAACGTTTTTACCACATAATTTATCACATTTACCTCATTTAACCATTACCATTATAACATACACATTACCTCGGTAGCTTATTTTCATGGAAAAACATCTAATTAACCTTGTCTCTTAATTTTGAAATGATGATTCCAAATATGAATTTCACTTCCAAGAATCACTTTGTAAATATGGTAAATATTATTTTAAATATAATAACACATAATTTGAAAAATTATTTTATATAAAAATTTATACATAAAAATATATCATAATTATTTGATGGAAATTAGTGGTCAATGGAAAAATATTAACATTTTTATATATATATTATTAATAAATTTCATCATAATAGTTAAATAAAAACAAGAAATTTAATTATATTAAAAAATATTTAATATATAATAATTTTATTCATTGAAAAATATTTTTCTATTGTTAATATATACTAATATAAATTAACTACACATTATTATTGATGAACTAAACATTAACTGGGTATTATCAATACATTTTTATTTGTTAACATTCTTTTTCATTTCATAAAGTTCAATGTCTAATGTAAATTTTAAAATACTATTAAGAATAAAAATATACACTATATATTTTTTTTTCACTCCACATTTCATGGGGGTGAAAAGATTGTGGAAAACACCTTATGAATATTAAAGTAGTAAAGATCCCAAAAAAATCAAATGGATTTCCCAAACCGGCATACGCGCACACCAATGTGCTTCAGAAGGCCTACATATCCCCATGAAAGACACCTAATCAGAGTTGTTACATATGGGACCTATGTGTGAAACCTTCTTTAAGGAAGTTCCCCTACATTTCTATAAATATGACACTTGGTCATGCCATTTGCACAACAGGAAAATCATATGAGGCCTCGACACTCTCACTACAAATCTCCTTCTCCTAGGTCTCTAAAAATTCCACATGTTTCTCTCTACAACCTAATATAAGAGATGATTTAGGGTTATATGTGAAATAAAACTCCCTTCATTGTCCAGATCACAAGACACCTATAGGAATACCCCTTCTCCCCTAGTGAAAAACAACCTTTGAGAAGACCCTCTCCCTAATTAGCTAACTATGCCAAACCCATCCAAGGACTCCTAAGGAGACTTGTCGTTCCTAGGATAAAGAATCCCTCGGATTTTATTTCCTTGGTGGTTTATTTAACAATAAATTTTTAACTTATGTTGTCCTATACCTATTGGGTGAAGCACCATTATTTCCCCCTGAGACATTAGCAAGCCCCTCTTTGAGTCCTCATCCAATCCACCAGTAGCAGAGCCACTCTTCCTTTTGTTACCTTGTCTAAAAAAGACCAATATGAAACCTATTCCTATATGTATAGACTCTAAAACCCATGGAAAAATATACATGAGAAACTTTCCAATTTGGGTATAAATTCTAATGGTTGGAGGTTTCCTACACTTGTCATACCTAATAGTTATGGCCCTCGTAGTGAATTTGGGTATGCATTCCTATGTTCACAAGGTGCCTGACCCTATATATACATTTACAAAGTTCCCAGTGATTGATATTATGGAAAAATATATGTTCATCCCTAGTATATCCTAATAACATGAGCCTCCAGTTCTAAGAGGGGAGGATAAGGATCATGATTGAATATCCATTTGATAGGGAATGAAATCTGCCTCTCCAGATGTGAATCAAATATTTAGGCTTCCTTTTTAGGAGCAATACCCTTATTTTCTAGTAGTAATTTTCTCTCTTTCTCCTCCTCTCCCCATAGGGGTCATGTATATATGGGTAGTAATATATTACTATCCTATATATGTAATTGGGGATGGAATAGTCTCATCCGAGACCCATATTTATCTCTCATCACCACGTCTTCTTCCACCACAAGAAGAGAGGGATTTTTTTATTTTCAAGATATTCTATTTAATTTTTTTTCCACACCATGTATGACTTGTGTGGTTTTATAGGATAATGTGGATCATGACATCAACTTGATGCTAAACCATTATGCATTATTCCATGTGTATATACAAATTGAACCTATGTGCATCCTACATTGTATAAGCCCCAACATCTCACATAAGGGAACCATTCCTAATGTATATCTCAATTGAACATATGGTAGTCATATTCAGTATAATACCCAATTATAACTAGACAATTTTTAATCCTATTCAGTAATAAGAACCAATCATATTACCAAACACACCACATGAACCCTCATTAGAAGTAAGCCCGAAACTAAATCCCAAAATCTCCATGAGACAATAAAACTAAAATGCCCCAAAACTTTATTCATTAAATAATCCTACTTAGGCATAATCTAAAAATTAATCCTCTCAAAGGGATATACTCTACTATGATACAATGCTTCATTGTGTCTCAATTTACATGTTCTCTCACAATTGAACTATGTGGGATTTCATTCTCATAAAAATGGGATTTGTAGGAAGCCTAATTAAGGACCAAATCCAACAACCAAAATCAACCTCATCGCATTTGTGCCACATTATATGTAGAATATTATTTGACATGGGAGAAAATATCCCTTTTGAGTTCCCTAGGAAGCATTTGCCTATGTCCCATGCCAAGATTTGACTTGGAATCTTTCTCCAACATTTCCTTGCTACATGACATTAACTGCATGGTTTGGTCCTTATAAAATGACCATAAAAGTATTTATGTTCCCCATTATGTGTCACAAAACTTTGTGGTTTCATATTCTTTTCATGAGGATACATAGGAATCCCATATCATGGGTCTGATCCTGATATCAAATTATCTCATGTATCCTCGGATAACGATGCACTTGATATTACCACACTATGTGTCTAGAAACCCATCATAATTTTAATATTGACCAAATAATATCTAATCATTACGTAAGAGGATACAATTTTGAGAGATATTAGGGCACATATAGATATCTCTATTGATGATGAACCTCATATACATAAAGATGATTATCAATTACATATATTCTAATAAATTGTAGTTAATTCATGGGTGACCAACATTATACATGGTAATTAATGAATGATTCCAAAACATATCATAAATCTATAATAGATTCCAAATGTAGGAAATAATTCCCCTAAAATGGGTGTGATGAGCCCAACCTCCCATCCACTTGACCAGTGTGTTTTATTAATCATCATTTTAAAAATTAAGTAATGAGAACATTCCATTATAAATCCTTCCCCCATGGATATAGAATAATTTTTGGGCTTCTAGTTCCATAAAAAAACATTTTTTAAACCATTTGGAAATTTTTAACTCGATATGAATGATTTCCCAAAGCTTTACCACTGTAATCAATCGTCTGGAAACACAAATCTCTTTTAGAATCAGAAATGGTGAACTTGATTTGAATTCTTAACCAAGTTGAAAACCTAACCTACCTATAATCTACATTAACTCTTATAATAAAATATATCCAAACAAGGAAATCAATCATTCATGTGTTTCTTCAAATGAGATATTTCTTTCATTGGGATATATTTTATATTTTTTTCAGTAATCTAGAACATTTGACCCAAACACCCTTCAATCCAAATAGTTTCCTTCCAATTCTCATTGATTCATTCCCTGACTATAGTTAATGTTAGGTATTCATCCAAGTAGTGGATGTTGTCACCAACTGAATTTCCTCAACACTGGGTATCAAACACAATGGTCATGGAGTATTATCAGAAATATATTATCCCATCCCTCAAGGATACCTGACATGAAGTACATCATGTGAAGCCCAACCACTCATCTAGGAAGCGATGGTTGTTGGACCATAAGATGATGGAACCAACCACAAACATTAGACATTTTAAGAGATTTTCCCCATAATTTGACAACTATTCCCTCTTGTATCATTGGGATCTAGAGCAAGATGCGACATAAGATCTCATACAGATAACACTAGGTTCCTTATAAAGGGTTCCTTCCACCAATTGATGACACTTAGTAGTGATATCTCAACATGAGGAGGACGCTGTCCTTAGTCATCCGGCCTAGGCCATGCAGGACCATGCATGCAAGACGGTCTGCCAAGGGTAGAGACTTTTCAATAGGTACTAGATTCATACCTCTCTACCTTATTGACAAACCCACCAATAAAATTTTATGGAAAACTATGAGCATGGAAGTACAAATACCCACTCAAATTCATCTTTCCAATAGACTCTCCAAACAACATATGAGAAATCAATCCCTTCAAATATATAGGCACACCATGAGTAGGAGCATGCAAAAGCTTTCACTCATCGATCTTATAAGTATAATTTTCTATAACTTCTTAATGAAACTCCCAATAATTTTTAGGGTAAAATAATAAGATAGTGCACACACATTATTACATTCATCAAGCATACTGGCAGCATCATATAGAAGCACACAAAAAAGTTAATCGGAATGTCTCGACTACAAATTAGGGTAGACCCAACTACCAAATACAATATATAAGTACATTATGTACCCACTATAAAGAATAGGAGGAAATGAGTAGGAACATTTACCTTCTACTAACCAATAAATTGAATATATACCCATTCCAATCATTGATGTCACTAACCATATTCTGAAAATGGTGAAAGGTATTATGAAAATTATTTCACATATCCTACAGAAATTATAGATAGTTACTATTGAAACAATCATAGTTACATAGGGACCAAAATATATCTCCATACCCAAAAAAGGGGTTGGTGCATCCACATATTACCCTGGAGCATACACACACCTGTTATCTTGTCCAATAGGGTAATGGGTAAAACCCCTCCATTATATATGTACAAATAGAGCCAAAACATAAAATCAATCTAATAGAAGGTAATAATTCAATCACAATGACCACTCCAAGCCAGTAATAAACCCCTTCCTATGAAAACCACTACACCCACAAATTGTCCTGAGTTACTCACAAGAACGAATCAAAAATTAATCCTCACTGGAGAAAAATATGAAATGAAGAGTCAATAAAAAATCATGTTCTTCGTAATGTTAGAGTTCTTGAAGACCCCCGATTCTTATCTATGGAAACTCTAGATCTTAATATCATGATATAAAATTAATGGAGCGATATATGTAATTATGATGTTCCTATATGGACACATCACCTTGAAGTCTTACATCAAGACCACAATTTGATTGATCTAGAGATTCCATCTTCTGATGAGTGTAACAGAATCCCTCAGTGTGGTTAAAATATCAAGGAGAAACAGGGATTTATCCATGAAATAATCCAACATGATAATCCTACCCATGATGGAACTCACTAAAAAAATTCTCTCTATAGTATTTTTTCATGTTAACAAGGGAATCCTTCTCTTTGAAATATAGTGATAGGAAACCCCTTCAATTATGTGGTACTTGAAAAAATAAGTCCCTTGTTGTCTGATGTCATGTCATTGACATGTAAATTTTTCCAAACTATAAGAAAACCCTAGAAGGAATTCATTCTCATAACCACCCTTGGGACACCTACCATCTAGTGTAATATAGAATTACCCATTAATAGATTTTCTTATAATAATGTGGTAGGAAATTGTCCACTATGGTCATTAGGTAGAAAATCCTCTAAAAAATGAATATAACATGCTAAATATAAGGAAAAAACTTCCTAAATATGACATAAAAGTTATGTTCTAGACCTTATCCACTCCTCAATACAAAATTCAATTGTATTTTCATAATATTTTGAGCACAATATTTGTGTAAATATATCAAAAACTATTCATCACATGTGATCAAAAGTATTACCCTATGATGCGTATCAATTTATAATCAATGTAATAAAAGGGATGAAATGTGAAATTTTTTTGGTGTCTCTTTTAGTTATAAAGAATACATAGAGAGAGTAATAATCCTTATAATGAACATTACTCATTTCATTAAAAACCATGTGATAGCTAGTTGTGGATTCACCATTAGGTGTATGTATTAGAGGATGGTTTTCACACATATCATTACATTTGACTACACTCCTTAATAAGAAAATCCCACATAAAGAGGTATCTTTCAATGTGATAGATTCGGGTCTGCATATAAAACTTACATTGTTGACAATTAAAGATGTACATAATGAAAATATGCCATGTACGACTCTAGTCGAGGTTGGACCAGAATATAGCGGGCTATTGATAGACATTTTCACCAAGCATATGAAAATATCAATTAGGCATCCCATTTTGGAGAAGATAAATGTCATATATTGAAAATATCTAAAATTTCACAATGTTATTTAGAATTGGGTGAATCATTTTTATACCAAATGAGATACTTATCCCATGTTTGAAAAAAACTCCTTAAAATCCGATTGGAGACCACGATATTTGTATTCATGAGAGTTCAAGAGTGAACCCATCTCATAGGGATGGGGGATTTGTTTGACTAATAATTAGGATGGAAAACCAGGTTTGATGTGTCATTAAAGTAGTACAAGAGTATCCCCAAACCTCTAGTATACATGAATTTTTTACCTCAACAACTTCCTCAATAGTTGAAATCATTCTTATCCTGATTAGGGGAAGCACTACCAAATGGATCCTCCCAAAACATCCCAACTCATTCCCTGGTATCCTCTCTAGGAACATAAAACATTGAACTAAATGGGGATTCCATTCTTATAGACATCCTTTAAAATGATCACATGGAACTAAAAAATGAGAGGATGATGCCATGTGGAAGGAATATAAAATGTAAGTCTCACAATTACACTTATTGAATGCCTACCATGTATTATACGTTAGTGAATTTCATTAATACTACACTTGGGAACCCTACAATACCTGAGGACAATTCATAGGAGGATCCTAAAGAGTATGATCTGATTCATAATGTGGTCAACAATAATAAAATTGGAGGACTTTTTCATACCCATAAAAACATATTTAACTAAATATAGTGTTTCCCACAAATAATGTAACCTTACATCCTTGAAAGGAATCCAACTAGGAATAGGGTAAGGGTCAGATTGTGTGTCACCTACCTCCTGAAGAGGTTATGAACCTTTCACTAATGGAATGATTTGATCATATGAGGAAGAGATGAAATAATTGAAGAGACACAATGAACAAACTACTATGAGGAAAACTTCATGTCATATATACTCTATGTGAATAAATTCATTGCACACCCCAAATTTATGTACATCATCAAAGAGGGTTATTCACGATGATTCAAGTGTATTTGGAACACCTAATCAACATGGGGTACTATCCCCTGTTATACTTAGATCCCATAGTATTAGATTATGAATTTCCACCATTGGGATAAAAAATAGAGCATGTTCATGCACATATTTATAGGCTGATCCATATGGGATACACATAGAAGATAATGGTAGTTCCAACACCTATGTCACAAATGTATGCTACATCATATCAATCTCCATCCCAGCTATACAATCCATAAGGGATCATGGATGCTTCAGATTAACTCATGGCATGATTACAATCCATGGAGGAATGGAGATCACTAATAAAACCCAAAAATAAGAATTTCCCTAAATTGGTAGATTAAACTCTTCCCATTATGACCATCAACAACCAAAATTTCCCATTTTTAATGGCTTGAGATACTCAGAGTAGTATCAGACGCATCCCATCTCTCAATGTGATCCCATGATATGAAAACTTGGATAATAGGAGGCAATAAAACTCAATTGTTTCTTGAAATAAATATATGAACTAGCCTTTGTATAGTACAATTGTTTTCCAGATCGATCAATTACATGGTGGTATGACTTATGTATGATGTTTCTCTTCCATTCCATCTCAATATTATAATAGAAAATAGTCTATGACTATTGAAACTGTAAATAGTGAAAAAATTAAAGGGTATTAGATTTCATTGTTATTTGAGAGTGACATCCATAGTCATTGAACCTACCAATCCCTCAATAATACATTTTCCCATAATTATAGAAAATATTCATGATGACTTGTGCTCATGACTTATTTCTATAAAATACATACGTGGGTTTTTAGATGTTTTTGTAATTTATTAGAGAGTGGAAGACCCCATCGTAGAGACTAATGATATGTCCTATGTAATTAAATCATCTCAAATAAGTACAATAGAGAAATAATTGGCATCCACTATTACACTTAAATAGGCCCTTTTACCCCCTCCCACTCCATATCCTTCTCTATATCATGCAATTTGTCCTCTTAATCATCAGAAAAAATGCCCACCTCTTCTGGATGATCAGAGAGAGAAGATGAAAATATAGTTTTAGGAGATGAAAAATAATTTAAATTATTTTTGAATTTTCCAATTCCTTCTAACATAAAATAGACACTATAGAAAAACATTATAAAGTTGAAAAATTCCAGCTATACCAACAATTCTTTTGACAATGTTATCACAAACTATTTCCCATTCAATCAAGTACCGGGGAACAACAACCATAGATGTTTTGATTTCAAAGACATCCTGATGAAGATGGTAGAATCCTTGGATATGAAGCTATGAAATTATCCTTTCATGTATAGTATATTTCTTTCACTAATATAAAAAAGGATAATTAATGGAAGGATGTTAACTATAAAGACCCCAACCTCAGTTTCCTAAATCCAGTGTGTTACATTAAATCATTGGTATGTTTACAAAGATGTCTGATCTCAAAGAACAAAATATTTTAGTTTTTATGAAAACTAGATACAAAATAATTATTTAGATTATAACTTGAAACAAAAACGACATTACAACTCCCTTAAAAACACTGATAATCTACTATATTATTATTGCAAGTCATTCATAATAATATTCAACTTCACATACTTGGGAAAAATAAAACATAAGAAATGGGTGAGATAATATGATTAGTAAGGGTAATTAATATAGAGTATGTTATTATAAATGTAGAAATTAGGAATATTGATTATCAAAAATGGAATTACTTTAAAATTAATCTTGATCTAAATATGGTATGAATGAATGTTGATTACATAGATCCATATAAATGATCATAAGAGAATGAAATGTAACCATTGATATTATACTAGTAGAATAATCACATTTCTTATCAATTAATATTATCATAATGGGGGAATAAAAATGATGGAAATTTGGAAAATATTTTCAAGGCCTCATCCATGAGGTCTGAAAATACTAGGTTAAATCCTCAGCCTATATCCAATTTTGTTATGTCTCATGATACCAAACGATGTATTGATGGGATATAGTGGGCCCCTCCCAACACTGGTTAATTAAAATGAATTCCTCATATGTACAAATAAAATATATTATTAAATAAAAATTTCCAATAAAACATTGAAATATATGAATCCAAATCATAGATGAAATACTCTAATAAAATCCTTGATAGATTCTTGAGGAAGATAATTTTTAATCATTCCAAAATTCCCCACACCACTTTGAAACATTTAACTCCTAATCTATCTAATATCATAAGAATAAAAAGACTCTATATTTGATATATCAAATGTATGTACATAAACCACATGCTTTAAAAAAGTGGTTAATAAGGCATAATCTCAAAGAGGTAAAAGTATGATGATAAAATCCATTTTTTACTATGGAAATAATATTTGTTTTGTAAAATAATTTGTGTTTTTAACAAATTAAGATTGCAAAAATGTATATCATGAAAAGAAAAGTTAAAGAAATTGAAATTATATTTGAGGCCTAAATTATGTCCCACTAAATTAAATCATGTAAAAATACATTTTATGAATCTTTAGAAATAAAACATTTTAGTGCGGTTTAACCAAAATATTATAGGTATTTTAAAGCGAAAAATACATTTTTGTTTTCATAAGAGAATAAATGTACCAAAATAGTAGTTCATGATAAAATATATGATTTTATAAAAATAATGATGATGTAAAATAGATTATATAGTGCACTTGAAAATGTGTAATGATTCAGGAAGTTCCCTTTAATCAAGCAAGTTTATCGGGAAGAATTGAGAAAAGAATCTTTTTAAAAAATGTATATCACTATCATAGAAGGATGATATGATATGGATATATGATTTTATATCATATAAATATAATTTTTAAGAACTATAAAAAAATAAATACGCATTACATTTGAGGAAAGGTCCAGAATGTGTAACCTGAATGAAAGAAGGTGGTTCTGGTTGAATCCATACATCATTGTAATCAATCGAATCATATGCCACAAAATTATTAATATTAAAGTTATGAATTGGATTCCATGAAAATAAATAAATTAATGGTATGATACATAAATGGAAATTATAAATACACCATAAATAAGAAATAGTGTTGAATAAGGAATATCTCACAAAAATGGAAGTGAGATGAGAAAATATTTAACATGTGTCCGAATAAGTTCTAAACATGACCTTAACATCCAGGATATTCAAATAAACATCCATTAATATAAAATAAATAAATTTTTATATATTTATATTATTCATTTTAGTTTTATTATGTTCATTTATGGCCATTTTGATGAGTTGTTGTGTTTAATTTTATCATTTGGGGGCATTCATTTTCTTGATTATCATGATTGGTTCACTTTTATATAAGTAATTGAGTTCCTATAAAATGGATTTAATTATTATGAATTGGAATTACATGTTATTAAAAAAATATAATTGGTATTATTTAATAGTTTTTTCCTTATATGAGAAAGAATCATTAGATAACATGTTTATGATAATCGTTTAGCTTTATTGTAGTGGTTTTTTGACACAATGAACATGTTTTATTATATTATATAATATTGTGTATATAAAATGGTTATAGGACCTTAAATAATATATAATAAATATTTTATAAAATTAATCAACATTAAAATGGTATAATTCATAGCCTTTATGGGGAAATTATATAAGGAAAGTTTGTCATCTGCAAAGGTTGTAAATCGGTATCTCCCAAACGATGATTTCATTTTTAAGAGAGAGAGAGAGAGTAATGAGTTTGATAATGGATATTACATTAAAATAAAATAGTTCCACTATATATGTAATAATAAAGTTATCATGATCATTTCTACAGAGGAGGTTAGTAGAGGATATGAAAGGAAAATAAATTGAAATGAAATTAAAAGAAAAAGGGAGAGGATTTACCTATTGAATTATCATCTTTGGAATCCTCTTTAAATAAAGGGTTTTTGGTCCATAGGTAAGACCAATATCTCTAGAACATGGGGAGAGACTAGGGAAGATGATTTGGGTAGAACATTTACTATATTCAAGGCGTAAATAAGTGAGTTGAAGAGGGGGTGAAGGATGTTTTTTATAGTAGAGTAGAGGGGTAATTTCTCATTATTTTATTCATTATTTTATTATTTTACCCAATAAAAACAATATTAATGATTCTTGTGACTAAATATAGTAATATTTTCTTATGATTTATAAACAAGGGTTATTATATCATCCATGACTCAAGGAATAGTTCATTTAGCTTAGAATGTATTTATATAGTAAATTACCATATTTTTCTATCCACAAAAAAATCATGTATTTCATAAAAATCCATATCATTCACCTAAACCATTATTCAATGTGTTGATTTCAAAAATGTACACCATTTGACTATTTTTTATAAATATGAAAAGTATTATGTTTAGTTAAAATCATCATTTACTCGAAAAATACAGTTTTCTAACTAAAAAACAATTTTATAACACATTGAAAATTTTACAAATGTCTTTTTATATTATAATAAAATCATTTAATAATAAAATATTTATTTATTAATAAATTTTATGAATTATATTTTAAATAAATTTATTAAAAATAAAATTGTAATTGAATTTTTATTACTCACAAACATACCAACACATAATTATTATTTTTTTAGAATATTCACTTACTTTTACAATGATATAATTATATTATACATTTCTTTACAAGGCACCTAAATTATATTTAAAATCTCATAGATAAGGTCACTATTCATTTAACTTATTTATTATTTATAAGGGTCATAATACTATTCAATAGGGTACATTACTATTCCAATAGGTTAAGTAACTATTCCCCAATATATTATTTTTATCCAATCAAACTCTAAATATCTTACCGATCCCAACCATGTATATACATTGTAATAAAAACAAAAAAAAGTGAAAAAATTATTTTTAATGGGGAGGTTATAACTATCTTATTTAAATAACAATAATAATAAAGTCTTATTTTGTAGATACTCAGCACCTTTTGGATTACATTGTATATTAATTTTTATTGTAAATCATTGGGTTGTTAAATTCATTACTACTTTTATAATTTTTTTTGTCAAAAATACCATAATGCTACATCATAAAATGATTTGAGTAGATCTACATCATAATTACCTCAAGCGCCCATGTCGCCTCTTCAATTTTTGATTTTTTAAAAGTATGATTACCATCCAAGTCATTTGATTCCTCAAAAATTGTTCTTTAGTGTCTAGAATCTAGATTGGAACTTAAAAGTAAGATAAGTTAGGTTGAAATCCTATTCCATCATAAATGAGGACACTAAATGAGTCTAGAATGTACTTCCATAACATGGACATGTGGAGCACATTGTGTACCTTATAAAATCTAGGTGACATTTCCAAATAAAAATCCATGTATCTGATTCTCTCCAAAATTTCAAAAAGACCAATGTACTTACAGATCAATTTCCCTTTCTTACCAAATCTTATAACAACCTTCCATGGAGATAAATTAAACATATCATGATCTCCCATTTGAAATTCCAAATATATCTTTCAATTATCTACATATCTCTTTTTCCTTCTTTGAGTAGCTTTGATATGGGTTTGAATAGTAATTACCTTTACTATTGTTTCCTTTACACACTTTGTGTCTAAAATCTTAATTTCACCAACTCCATCCTAACATGTTAGTGTACGATATATCTCTCCATCTAATGCTTCATATGGTGAAATTTTAATATTTGAAAGGAAACTATTATTTTAGGAGTACTATAACAATGGAAAATAATGATCCCACAAACCTTGAATGTTAAGGGATCATGATATAAACACATATTCTAATGATACAATTGTCCTTTCATACTACCCATCAGTTTGAGGGTAATAAGAAGTACTTAAATAATGCCCAATATCCAATGATTTCTGATGAAATCTAGTGAATTTTGATGTAAATCATGGATCTCAATTAGACACAATTGAGAGAGGTTCTCTACGATGTCTTGCATCTTCATTAATATATTTTCTTTTAATGTGAAATAGTGGAAAACCCTCCATTATAGCGTAAAAATGGGAATATTTGATAAATATGTCAATAATTACCCAGATTTAATCATTATTTCTAATAGTTTCTAGTATTCTAGTGACAAAATACAAATTAATTTCATCCCATTTTCATTTAGGAATAATAATTTGTTGCATGACTACCATATGATGTTGTATTTCATCCATAACCTATTGACAGAATAAACATCATGAAACCTAATCATCAATTTCATGCGTCATATTATCCCACCAAAAATGTTCCTTTAAATATCTATACATATTAGAGATACCAGTGTGTATAATTAAATTTGGGCTATTGGAGTCATATGATAACTTTATTTTTAGATCGGTTAGAGAGGGAACACATAGCCTCCTCCCAAATTTTTTAATTCCATCTTCACACATGATGTTGGCCAACATCCCATCATTCACAACAATATTTTTCTTTTGAATAATATCATCATCAAGCTCAGAACTTTTAATCCTTTCTTTTTAATAATCTTGGGAAACCAATTGACAAATTAATGATGTTTCACCTTTATTGACAATCCCCAGGTCCACATTTACTAGATTAATAAACAAAATATCACATTCAATCCTTATTTTTATTATAACT
Source organism: Viscum album (assembly GCA_963277665.1). NCBI lineage: Eukaryota > Viridiplantae > Streptophyta > Magnoliopsida > Santalales > Viscaceae > Viscum > Viscum album. The sequence continues at coordinate 1,216,664,986 of OY728131.1, read as the reverse complement.
CCTTGATTCTTCCTTCTCAATGCATTTTCCACCATATTTTCTTTCCATCAATGATAGTTTGTGGAAAAATTATAATCCTTTAGTGGTTTGAGACAACACCTTTCCCCATATTTGGTTCTTTCAATGAGAAGATATATTTGAACCTCTTATGATCTGTATATATCTAATATAATTCTCTATATAGATAGTGTCTCCATATATTTAGAGAAAAAAATTCATCTACTAACTCAAGATCATGAGTATTATAGTTCTTTTTTTGATTTTTTTTCTTCCCTGATGCATAGCCAATAAATCTTTCATTTTTTATAAGGACACAACCAAACCCATTATTTAATGCATCACTCTAAATCACGAAACCGCCATTTCTCAATGGTTGATTCAGGATCATTGAATTAACTAAGCTTTTATTTAATTCTTCAAAAAAAATCGCATTTTGTTTTCCATACAAACATAATCCCATTACGAGTATGTTTGGTTAATGGGTTAGCAAATCGAGTGACGTTCTGAACGAAATGCTGATAATAACTTGATAAACCATTAAAACTTCATACCTCGGTTTTTTTCATTGGTGTAGTCCATTCCTGAACTACATTGACATAATAGGATCAAAAAATATTCCATCCATAAAGATAATATGGCCAATAAAATATAAAATTTGAATCTAGAATTCATACTTGATAAACATCCCATAAAACTCATTTCTTATAAGAGTCTTCCGAAAAAATGTGCACTTGATTCTCCTTATCTTCATAAATTTTGGTGTATACCAAGATATCATCAATAAATTCCAAAATAATGTCATCAATATATTCTTTGACAACACTACTCTTTTGATCCATGTAAATAGAGGGTGCATTAGTCAGTCCAAATCACATTACTGTAAATCTTAATTCCCATACCTGGTTCAAAATGCTATCTTTGGAATATCTTCTTTCCTCACACACAACTGATGATATCTAGATCGAAGTTCAATCTTTGAAAAATATTGTGCTCCATTATGTTCATCAAATTAATCAACAATGTGAGAAAAATGATACTTGTTATTTATCGTCATAACAATGATTTTCCTATATTCAACACATAGCCTCATTGACATATCATTCATCATGAAAAAGATAACAGGGGATCCCCATGGAGACACCCTAGGGAGAATAAATCTTTTACCACCTAATTCCTCAAGTTTTTTTTAATCTCTACTAATTTTACTACGGCCATTCTACAAGGATTATTTGATATTGTCCATTCACTAGTAATTAAATCAATATAAAACTCAATTTCCCACACTAGAAGACATCTAGTTAAATCCTCAAGGAATACATCAATGTATTCCTACATAATAGGTACATCATTGATTGAAATATTTCATTCATCAATAATAGATATTGTTTTCTATTCATCCCAACTAATTTTATTCAGAAGAGATACAAGGAGTGGATCTCGATCCTAATTAGATTGCGAGGTTTCTTATCTAAAGATAACAGACTCTATATCATTCTCAAAAATTGTTACTTCCTTCTTCATACAATAGATTTTTCTAGCAGATTTTGAATGCCTTTTTATAGCAAGGATTACTTCAAAGTCGATCACATGTATGATTACAGGTCCAGAAACTGAATAACTTTTATGTGTCATAAAGGGAACTTCCAACTCATATTTTTGGAAATGATACTTCCCTTAGATGTTTCAACTGAAAACCCCTTTAATAAATCAAATTGGCAATATCTATTTTTCATTAAACTGTGAATATATAAAAGAGTGTGATGACCTAGAATCAAATAAATCTTTGGATATGTTTGAGGAAAATACTAAAGTACATTCAACCACATCATTAGAAACATCAACCTCAATTGTTTATTATCTAATAAATATGGTCTCTCCCCCTTTTCATTTTCTAGTGAATGTTTCCTTGATGAATAAAATCATCATTGGAATAATATAAAAAATATATAAACATGTATAAATGAAAATTGGTAGCTTATTAATTTTATACATTGATTCAAGTTTTTAGGGGCCTCATTCTCCACAATTTTAATAGACTCCTTTTCCTTTTAAGAAGGCCCTATGGTGATTCCTTCCATAAGTATCACATGATGGAAAACTACCTATTGTATTCTTCCCTTTATCCATTGTTTCTTACGACACCATATTCTTTAAATTATTTTCCTTAATGTAATATGACTTAGGAAATTATTTCTCTTCCTTGATATCACATGAGACTATATATTCATATAATAAGAATGTTTAGTAGACTAGTTCCCTTCACATGAATGTTTTTAATCCATCAAAGAATCAATCAATATTTCTCCTCGAATTAAATATATAGAATAAATTAATCCATGATAACTTAGTAAAATTGGCTTCATACTTCGTTCCATTTTCATCCACATTCTTCCTTAGACTCAAGAATTTCCTCTTCATATCTGATCATTTTTCACGAGGAAAATGTTTTTCTATGAATATTTCCATAAAATCCTTCAATTCCATTTATTCTATTTCTTCCTCCTCCTTGTTTTAAATTAATGACCACCAATAATCTAAATCAATTGAGAGCTGATAAACATCCACGATAACCTTGTCCCTTTCAATACTTCACAAAGAGAGAAGTATCTTCTCCAAATAACTTTTCCACCACTCTACTATAAATGGGTTTGTATTACCATTGAATAATGGTGGATGATATCACATAAATAGGGCTATAATTTCTCCTATTAATTATGGATCAGGATGCTCCATATGTGTAAGGTTATTGTTCATAACATAAGTCACGTTTTCTGATATATATATATATATATATATATAGAATTTTCTCAGCACCAGTTGCTGCTCCAGAAACATCATCATTATCTTGAATAGAAGGGAAAAACCTACATTGGTTATGTGCATTCATGTTGTTTCCATTAGTTCTACAAGTTACAAATTCTATAAAATGTAATACATTAAATTAGGCTATGAATTAGAATATATATTGTTGAACTATAAAAACTCATAACCTAAATGGTAATTTTAGGAATGTATAATCAATTAATCATAAGAATGGTTTCTCTAGGTACATATATATAATTAAATCAATTCTAATGGATTGTAATGAAAATGTGAATTTTCCTATGAATATTACCTAGGAGTGTCATGCCAGGAATTTAGTAATGCTCATTTTCATGTACAATGTTACCTTTAGTAAGTATCAAAACACCTTGTCAGAGTCATTATTCCTAGGTACATATGTGCAAGAACCACGACAGCTTGAAGTATCTAGATGAAGTTTTATTTTCTAAAAATATCTACATAATCTGTACCTTACCCAAATTATAGAATGTTCTTATATTCTTATCCTAAAATTATATCTTATGGTTTTTATCCCTAATCTACATTTTCTATATCTAGATTCCAAAGATTGTACTAAACTTCCCCTAGTACCAACTGTAAGGACCCCAACCCCCATTTCCCAGAGATGGTTCCAAATATTAATAAATTGGAATGTATACAAGGACTTTATATCTCAATGTATATATTAGTTTAGTAGTTTTGGAAAAATAGATAATAACATAAGATTTAAAATACAATTGGTGGGAAAAATACATTGATACTCCATGGGAATCACCCATAAACTCTTAGATTATTCATGCAAGTCATTAATAATAATATTCATCTTCGCATCCTAGAGAAAAATAAAACATCAGAAAGGGGTGATATCAAATGCTCAGAAAGGGTAAGTAATACAATTAATGTTATTATAAACATTATCATTAGTCTTGGTGAATTACTAAAAACTCATGTCATTAAAAATATACTTTAGCATAATATAGAATAAATGAAAGTTGGTCACATAAATCTATATAAATGACAATAAGATAATGAAACCAAATCATAGATATTATACTAGTGGAATAATAACATGGTTTATCAATTAATATTATCAGAATGGGTGAATGAATAATTTTGGACATCTGAAACATATTTTCAAGGCCTTGTCCATGATGTTATAAAATACTAGGGTAAGGCCTCGACCCAAACCCAATTCTGATTTGTCTCATTATACCTACTGATGCATCGAGGAGATATAGAGGGATACACCCATCATTTTCTAATCCCAACACATTCCAAATATGTCTAATAAAAATATATCTTTAAATAAATATTTCTTATAAAACATTGAAATATTTTAATCAAAATCGTAGATGAAAATACTCTTATAAAATCACTGATAAATGTATGAGAAAAATAATCTTCAAACATTACAACATATCCTATACCACTTTGAAACATTCAATTAAAAATAAATATAACCTCATAAGAATAATAAGACTCGTTATTTGATATATAAAAGTTAATTTCATATACTATTTTTAGTAAATATGTGGTAAACATCTATATAATAGAAAATAAAAGGGAAATAAATTCAAATTATATTTGAGGAATAAATGATGTCCCACAGGAGTGATGTCATGTAAAAACTGTTTTTAAGAAACGTTAGAAAAAAAATATTTTATTGTAATTTAAGGAAAATATTAAATATATTTTAATGATAAAAGGTATTTTTGTTTTCATAAAACCAGAAATTAACCAAGAAAGTTATTCAGGATAAAATTTGTGATTTTAGTGAAATAATTATTGCATACCATAGATTATATAGTCCACCCTAAAATGGGTAAGAATTCAAGAATTTCCCTTTAATCGGCCTTGTTTATCAAGAATAATTGAGAAATTACCCACTTTAAAACATGTATATCCCTATAAAAGAACAGTGATCTGATACGGATATATAGATTTAGAACATATTAAAATAATTTATATGAAATATACAAAAATAAAGAATAAATACTTTTGAGAAATGGTATATGAAGAGTAACCCAAAAGACATATGGGGGTTTGGGTAGAATCCCTTACCACTTTGTAATAAATCAAAGCATATGACCCAAAGTTAATAATCATTAAATGATACATCAAATTACATGAAAATAAATATATTCATGAAATTATGCATCAATGGGAAGTATACCTACATAATACAAAATAAATAGTGGTGAATAAGGAATATCCCATAAAAATGGATGTGAGATGAGAAAATGCTTACCTTATTTTCAAATGAGTTCTACACTTGAACTTAATGTAATGGATTAAAAAATTAAATTCATTAATTAATTAATTAAGAACCTTTTATATTATTATTTTATTAATTATAGTTTTATTATGATCATTAGTATCCTTATTGAGGGGTTATAGGGTGTAATTTTATAAGGACTCAGCCTTAAACATTACATAATCTTAAATTGTGTCAAGAATTCACATTGAGGATCTTTTTAGGTTTAGTGTATTAGATAATTTGGCCATAACTATTATATAACAACTTGAATATTACATGTAGACACTACTGTTGAGAAAGTGTTTTTTTCAATAATACATAATGTTTTTATTTAAAGGGGGAGTTTGTTAAGAACAATACACTATCTCTTTATGATAATTTTGATGCTCACAAATACCCTTAATTATTTTCTAATGATTTTATTTGTTAAGTGTATTGCAGGAATTTATTATTCATTATATTTTTATTTCTAGATGAAATATTTAAATTCTTGAACAATGAGGATTAATTACTAAAGTATTCGCATAAGCGTGTTCTGGAAACACTGTCCATACCCTACATGGAGAAACATAGTGTAAGGATGAAATACAGTGTATAATTTATGTGTTATCAGAAAATTATAGAAGAGGAACCCTACATTAGGAAGGAACCCTATGTTTGGGTTATTGAAAAAGTGTGTAAGAAGAACCGTACGTAAGTTTTAAACGTTACGTTTGTTTCTCAAAAGTATGGTTCATCAACCTTACTTTTGTAAACAACCATACGTTCTTAGAAAAGTATGGATCAAGTACCTTTCATTTGAAAGATTATAAAAGTATGGATCTTTCATCATATGATTGAAAGTTGAAGAGAAAAAGTATGGATGGTCAACCCTACTTTTTTGATCAACTATACGTTTCCAACTCTACACTTGTGATCAACCATATGTTGGCAACCCTACGTTTGTGATCAACCATATGTTGAAAACCTTACGTTTGAAGGCTACGTCATCAATCTTATATTTATTATCTATGTTACATTCAGAGGATGCATATTTTACAACTCAACCTTACGTTTTGCGTCGAAGAGTTTAAAGTTGATATTATTATGCAATGATCAGCAAGCTGTTTATTAGGATGATTTCAAGCCGGATTTAAAGATGGTTTTAAAAAGTGTCTTTGAAGAGTTCAGATCCATTTAAGGATCGAATTAAAAGGATATTTTCTTGTATAATTTCAAGGGAAGTTACGATTACTCTATAAATTCAAATGTTTGAATATCACGAGTCAGAAGGTGACTTTTGTGGATCTAAATTTACAGGATAAGTGCATGACGTTATTATATAAATGTGATATTTTTCAAACAGCATCAATCTATTTTTTTTAATAAAAAAAAGGAAGAAAACAGAGACTATCAAAAACATATATCTGCTTATTCAAAATAATGACAAAGCTATTTTTATTGAAGAATAAGATTCATGATAGAAGATTCACCCATTCTACATTGAAGATCATTTTTGAATCCATTACTGCTAAAGTTTTGAATTATATTTCTATATCTACTGCAATAGGATCTACTCAGAATGACTCTTATTTGAAGATCATTATTTCTAAAGGCGACGATCCATCTACTGTCAATTGCATTCTATTTCAATTGTAAAGAACAACTGGAAAGTATTTTCAAAAATACAGATACCTTTCTTTTCTATTCTCAAGTGACCGGCTTCTCGTACTAAGCTATGTAGGTTATGTGAGTGAACCAGAAGGATTTTTTTTGCCTTAGTTTATAAAGGTGTCAATTTCCTATACTTAGTTGTGAAATAGTATGTGGAAACGAGGACCAAATAGTGAAAATCACCAAGATCATGGAGTAGATCATTGGTAGAGTGGACTAGGGGCCTTTTGTTCCCCGAACCACTATATATCTTGTGTCTATGCTATTTAAATTTCTGCTGCATTAATTCATCTGATTAAAGTTAAAGGGAAGAACATGATCTCACGAAGATTTCTGAAAAGACACAATTCACCCCCCTCTTGTGTATATTTAGTATAATCTGATCTAACAATTGGTATCATAGGTTGAGCTTTATAATAAATCCTTAACAAGCTGAAAGTGATTATACACAGAGCAAGATGAATAATACAAGAGAGGGAATGTCTATGGTTAGATAACCATACTTAATGGAGAAAACTATATATGCTGGAAGTTGCAAATGATTATCTATCTGAAAAACCTTGGATATAGAGTATATTCTAAGATTCTAACTCCATATGAAATACCAGAAAAACCTGAAACATAGAGTGAAGCTACTGAAGAAGAATATGATATGAACTCAAAGGCAATGAATGCAATTATATGTGGTCTAGGACCTGATGAATTTAACAGAGTATCTCAATGCCTGACACAACATATGAAATGTGGAAAAATATTGTTGTTGCTTATGAAGGAACTAACAATATCAGGGAAATGAGATATGCTACTGCTAAGCTTAAATGTGATACATTTCAGAATGGTTGAAGGTGAAAGTATTACTCAAATGAATAGAAGATTGACAGATATTGTCAATAACATAACTACCTTGGGATATCTCATTAAACAAGTTGATCAAGCTTTAAAAGTACTGAGATTACTGCCTACAAGATGGAATGGAATCTCTACTGCAATCAGACAGTCGAGACCTATCAAAGACTTAACCATGAGAGAACTGATTGGAACACTAATGATGTATGAAGTTGATATGAAATATGAAGCAAATGAGCACAAAGTGTTTATCAAGAGAGGTGACACTTCCTTGAAAGTTTCATCATAGAGCAAAAACAGAAAGATAAAGAAAAGTGTAAAAGTGAAATCAGAAAGTTTTGATTTATCAAATTCTGATGTGGAACTGGATCAGATAGCCAGAAAATTCACTAAATTCTATAAAAAGAAGAAGGGATTTAGAAAATCCTTCAAAAAGGATGACAAGGAAGTCAGATGTTATGAGTGCAAGAAAATGGGGCACATCAGACCTAACTGTCCTTAGCTAAAAGAAGACAAGAAAAAGAAAGTCTTCAAAAGAAATGATTATGAGCATAAGGACAAGAAGGCAATGAAAGCTACATGGAGTGTATCTGAATACTATAGTAGCACTTCTAAATTAGACTTAGAGAAGGAAGAAGCAAATCTGAAAGCTAACATGTGTTTTCCGGAAGAAAAAGATGAGGTACAATCTTACTACTCTTCTTACTCTAGTTCTAAATCTAGTTACTCTAATGAAAAACTTGCAGCCTGCTGCGATATGCTTGAATAAAAAATTATTCTCTATTTAAGAATAATAAGTCTTTAAAGAATAGTCATAAGGCTATTTCTGATGAAAGAGATACAATGTTGAAACAACATAAAGAGTTAACTAAAAAGTTTAACTCAATTAACACTAACAATACAGATTATGAATCAATGATAAAAACACTGCAAACTGAAGTGGAAACTTATAAAAATGAAGCCCTTGTTTTTACTAAAGGAGAAAATACTTTAAATGAAATTCTTGGGAAAAATGTCATTAAAAAGGAAAGATTTGGAATTGGCAGTAAAGGTGAAAAACCTATCTATACAAGAATTATTTTATTCCAAGTATAAAAATATTAAATTGTAATTACTATGGAACAAGGGGACATATTTCTAAAAACTGTTTCTTAAGAAAACCCCAAATAAGTGGTATTAAGAAAGCTTTTGTAACAAATAATTTATTTGACTCTTCTGTAATTAGAAAATCAAAGCAAGTCTAGATTCTCAGATCTTTATTGGCCAACACCCCTAGACCCAACAGAATATGGGTACCAAATCAAATTGTGTAAATGCCTTTGCAGGGAGCATGTCACAGAAGCAAAAAGGACATATGGTATATGGACAGTGGATGTTCAAGGAATATGAGTGGAAACTCATCGAATTTCTCTACACTCACTCAAAAAGGTGGTGGACTTGTCACTTTTGGTGACATTGCCAAAGGTAAAATCATTGGTATTGGAACAGTTGGAGATCCAGAAGCTATCTCAATCAACAAAGTACTTTATGTACAAAGATTGAAACACAATATGATAAGTATCTCTCAACTATGTGATGATGGTTATGCTATTAATTTTTCTAACAATTGTTGTTCTGTTTTCAAAAATAAACTGCTTAAATTTAGAGCACCTAGAACTGACAATGTGTATACCCTGTATTTAAATTCCTTGTGTAAACAACAAGTAAACTACATAACTGCTAAAATAAATGAATCTTGGATCTGGAATAGAAGACTTGGACATTATAATGTATGTGTTTTACATAAATTATCTAAGAAACAATTAGTTTCTAATTTTCCTAGTCTCGGATTTGAAAGTGACAGATTCTGTGATGCATGTTAACTTGGCAAGCAACACAAATAATCCTTCAAATCTGTTAACAAAATTTCTACATCTAAACCTCTAGAACTTATCCATATGGATTTGTTTGGACCTTCAAGAGTATCAAGCTTGGCTGGTAAATTATATGTATATGTTTTAGTTAATGACTATTCTAGATTTACATGGATTTTCTTTTTAAAATTTAAAAATGAAGCTTTTACTTTATTTGAAAGTTTTTGTAAAGATGTTCAAAATGAAAAAGGTTTTAAAATAATTTCATTAAGAAGTGATCATGGTGGAGAATTTGAGAATCTAGAATTTAATTCCTTTTGCTCAAATATGTGTATTAAACACACCTTCTCTGCACCAAGAACGCCTCAAAAAAATATAATTATTGAAAGAAGAAATATGACTATTCAGGAAATGGATGGGACTATACTAAATGAATATAGTATTCCTACCTATTTTTGGGCAGAAGCTGTAAGCATAGCCTGCTATATAATGAATAGAGTTTTAATTAGACCAATTCTAAAAAAGATACCCTATGAACTCTGAAATAATATAAAACCTAAAGTAAATAAAGTTTTTGGATGTAAGGTTTACACCTTAAAAACCAAATACAATCTTGGTAAGTTTGATCCAAAATATAATGAAGGCATTTTCTTAGGATATTCTGCTACTTCCAAAGCTTATAGAGTCTATAATAAGAAGTCAAGGATTATTGAAGAATAAGTTCATGTGAAATTTAATGAATCTGATCCCTTTGAGAAAAGGACAGATCAAATGGATGAATCTGACTCTAATGATAACATGAGACTTGAGAACTTGAAAATGATTTTGAAAAAGATATAAATGAAATTCAGTTTAGTTTAGAAGAACATGATACTGAAGAACCTATAAGTGTGCTGCCTAGACAGACTAAAACCCTAAAGAATCACCCTTTAGAAACTATAATAGGAGAATTAGACATAGGAATAAAAACTAAAAGAAATATAGGAAATCTTGTAGAATTCTCTGCCTTTCTATCCCAATTAGAACCCAAGTCTATAGAATAAGCTTTAGATGATGAAAGTTGGATCATAGTAATGCAAGAAGAATTAAACCAATTCAAAAGAAATGAAGTCTGGGAATTAGTTGAAAGACCACAGAATTATCTAGTGATAGGAACCAAATGGGTCTTTAGAAATAAACAAGATGATCAAGGACTAATAACTAGAAATAAATCTAGACTTGTAGCTAAAGGATATAATCAGGAAGAAGGTATAGATTATGATGAGACCTTTGCACCTGTAGCTAGATTAGAATCTATTAGAATCCTTTTAGATTATTTATCTCATATGAACTTTAAATTATTTCAGATGAATGTTAAGTCTGCCTTTTTAAATAGTTATTTAGTAGAGGAAGTTTATGTTGAGCAACCTCCTGGTTTTGAAAATTCACAAAAATCAGATTATGTTTTTAAACTTACTAAAGATCTTTATGGCCTTAAACAATCACCTAGAGCTTGGTATGAAAGATTAAGCTCTTTTCTATTGAAAAATTATTTTACTATTGGAATGGCAGATCCAACACTTTTTAAGAAAACTATAAATTCTAATATTTTATTGGTTCAAATTTATGTTGATGATGTAATTTTTTTATCAACTAATAAATTCCTTTGTCATGAGTTTTCAAATCTAATTAAAAAATAATTTGAAATGAGTATGATGGGAGAATTTAATTTCTTTTTAGGAATTCAAATTTATCAAAAATATTTTGGAAATGTTTTAAATCAAAGCAAATAAATTACTAATTTACTGAAGAAATTTGGACTTTAAAATAATAAGACATATACAACACCTATATGTACTAATATAAGACTTGATTTGGATGAAATTGGAAAGTCAGTTGACAACAAGTTATATAGAGGTATGATTGGTAGTTTATTATATCTTACTACTAGCATGCTAGATATAATGTATTCATTATGTCTTTGTGCAATATTTCAATCAAATCCTAAATAATCCCATTTAACTACTATTAAAAGAATTTTTAGATATTTAAAGGGAACTTTTTTTCAATCTCTTCCTTATCCCAAAACGTCTGATTTTAATTTAAATTTCATATTCAGATGCTGACTTTGGAAGTTGTAGATTAGATAGAAAAGGTACTTCAAGAACTTGTCACTTTTTAGGGAAATCCTTAGTGTCATGGTCAAGTAAGAAACTACATTCAGTTTCCCTGTCAACAACTAAGGCAGAATATGTTTCTGCTGGCAGTTGATGTGCACAAGTGTTGTGGATGAAAAATACTCTTATGGACTTTGGACTAAATTTTAATAATACGCCTATTTTATGTGATAATAATAGTGAAATTAATATTTAAAAAATCCTATTAATTATTCTAGGACTAAGCATATTAATATCAGACATCACTTTCTAAGAGATCATGTTCTTAAAAAGGATATATCTTTGGAATTTGTAAGTACTGAAATTCAATTAGCTGATATTTTTACTAAACCACTTCCCACTGCAAGGTTTGATTTTATTAAGGGGGGCTAGGTTTATTTAATTTTAAATAAAGTTTTATTTTATTATGTTGTTTCTTTATCTTAATACTGTTTTAAAATAAATTTTTTATTTTTTTCAAACAGAATAAGTTTTTTTTCTTTTTCCCTGTGCAATAAATTTTATTCGTTTTTTAAAACCTAAGTAATAATTATTGATGACATGAGAATCCAGGCTGTCAGAAACCTTTTGAATTATTAATCATTTAATTTCTACCAAAAACCCTTTCGTACTCGCGGCGCTTTACCGCTCTTTGTCCATTCGAACCTAAAAACCTTTGAAACCCTAATCCTCTTTTGAACTTTCAGAGATTTCTCACAGAAATGGCCAAAACCAAGAGAACCGATGGGGCTAAGACCAGAACCGTCAAGAAACAGCACTCCGAAAGGAAGAAAAAAATTTCAAGGAATGGTCATTTTCCAAGAATGACTATATTATATGAATCTTCTATTGAAACAAGCTCTCAATTTTCAAAATCTAGATCAGACCTTCAATGGTGAGAAGTCTGAGTTTTTATACGAAGTAGAACTATGATATTTCTTTAAGTATGTACAATTTAGTCTGGGAGACGATGAGGATACCATGGTATCTAAGATAGAAGATCGAGATGTCTTGATATCCTCTGTGGAGATTGGTCAAATTGTGAACTGCCCTCATGAGGGAGTTTTTCATTTTGATTTGAAAAATATAGGAGATTCCGTGCATAAATCTAAGATATCATGTCTTTTCTTTTTGGTTCTACTCATATAAAGAAGATGTTCATAAAGGACCTGGAGCCAGATCATAAAATTATAGTAAAATTTGTGCAAACAGGGATTGCACCGAGGATATCTGAGTTGGAGAAAATATTGTATCCAGATATGTATATAATGTTTTTTTAATGAGTGATATATGGATTAACTTTACTAGGTACATGATAAGGTATCTTCATTACTACTGTCAAAGTGAAGCTAGGATGAATTTTTATCCATTTGGTAGATTTATCTCAAAAAATATATTCAAAAAGGATATGGTGGGGCTAGAGGAAGCTAGAGTTAGATGCCATCACAGTAACACCTTTGGTGCTGGGACTCTGAGAAAAATTGGCTATTTCTGGAGCAATTTAAAAGGGAAACTTTTGCCAGTATGAGATGAGGAAGAAGCAGAGAGTGATCAAGCTCAGTCTGTTAAGTCCAAAGAGGGACAGGCTGAATCGAGAGTAAGCACCACTGCAAGAAGAATAATATTTGAAACTGAAGATACTCAAGAAGAAAGAAGTCATAAGGTCCTTCATACTCAAAGAAAAAGAACTGCTAATGAGGAACTTGTTTCCCCTTTCATGACAATAATATATTTACTCTATTACAGTTTTTTCAGAGAAAGAGTTTTTGAGAAGCCATAGGGAGAGGATACTGCTCAAATTAATGTGACTTCACAAGTCTAAACTGAAATTGAATCTCAAGTTTTAGTTGACACTGAAGTTACACTTCAACAAAAAATAGAGCCAGATCCTGGTGAGGGAGTGGACAGTCCTCAGGAAAATCCAGAAGATATTATTTTAGAAAATCCAATGGAAGAAAATCTTGCTGATGTTCATGCTGAGAATGTTTCTAAAGTTCACACTGAAGTAATTCATGAGGATTTTTCTGTGGAAGAGTCCAAAAAAGACCCTGAGGAAAAATCTATAGATCAACCAACTCAGGAGAAGGAAAAAAGAAAAATCTGATACAGATTTTCTACCTTTAGTACTGCTTCATCACATTGAAACTGAGAATGAGAATCAAGCATAGGGTACCTCTGATTCAGAGAATAATGAATTATAAGAGCTGTACAGAAATTTGTCTCATTTGGAATCTGAAAATGTTACTTTGAGGAGAGCCTTATAAAAAAATAGTTGAAATTTCAGAGACTTAAGGGAAGTACAGTTTCACGATAAGAAGTTGAAAATTTTAAGCAAGAAATGTTGACAGAGGTATACAATCTGAAATCATAAATGGTAAAGAAGTCAAATCTGTTAGAATTTAAAGAATTTATAGAGACACAATTTGCATCTGTCAGGACTAGTGCTGCTAGTGGATCAGGTACTTCACCTAATTTAATCAGAAGGTTTAAAGCTATCACAGCTACCATGAGTAATATGAATGATAGATTGCAAGATCTTGAATGTAACAGTGCTCCTTTATCAGTCTTTTTAGATAATAAGAAATTTTTGTTTGATCAGTTGACATCAAGTTAACCAAATATTATACATGTGCTGACTCAGTTCACATAAAATTTGTCCTTGTTTATGGAAAAGGAAGAAAGACTTCATGATTTTTTCAGAGTAAATCTCATAGAAGATATTCATATGACTCAAGAGACTAGGGATCTTATTTTTAGGCTTGGTGATGGAATGATGAAAAGGATAAGGGAGCAGTTGATAGAAATCAAGTCTGTAGTTCAGCGGAGATAGACCATATCTCATACCCTTACCAAACCTTGATTCATGTGTTCGTCATGATTATACCTATTCCATGTACTCAATGAAAATTTGGATTCCTGTTATTTATTATTATGTGTTTTCATGTCCTTGTTTCAATATGCCAGTAATCCAAATTTAATTATTGACAAACAGTTAATAATATATCATTTACTTAAGTTTAGTGCTACATTAAATGTTTTATATTCCATATTCTATGATTATTTTTTATATCACAAAAAGGGGGATAAATTTGGATAAACACAACATTTTTAATTGTTTCATATTATATACTTTAAATGATTTTTTATTTTCTATTTATTGTGGGAGAAATTAGAGGAAGAAATTAAGTTAAATCTAATATTTTATTTATCTTTGCAACATTCAAGACTATATGTAATTAATTTTGCAAGTTAATTTCATTGGTTATTTTATGGGTTTTGTGATCATTAAAAAGGGGGATATTGTTGAGAAAGTGTTTTTTTCAACAATACATAATGTTTTTATTTAAAGGGGGGTTTGTTGAGAACAATACTCTATCTATTTATGATAATTTTTATGCTCACAAATACCCTTAATTATTTTCTAATGATTTTATTTATTAATTGTATTGCAGGAATTTATTATTCATTATATTTTTATTTCTGGACGAAATATTTAAGTTCCTGAACAACGAGGATTAATTACTTAAGTATTCATATAAGCGTGTTCTAGAAACATTGTTCATGCTCTATATATTCAGGATCTACTTAAGCATGTTTTGGAAACACTGTTCATACCCTATGTAGAGAAACGTAGCGTAAGGATGAAATACAGTGTATACTTTATGTGTTATCAAAAAAGTATAGAAGAGTAACCCTACGTTAGGAAGGAACCCTACATTTGGGTTATTGAAAAAGTGTGGAAGAAGAATCGTACGTAAGTTTTAAACATTACATTTTTTTCTAAAAAGTATGGTTCATCAGCCTTACTTTTGTAAACAACCATACGTTCTTAAAAAAGTATGGATCAAATACCTTTCATTTGAAAGCTTATAAAAGTATGGATATTTCATCATGTGTTTGAAATTTGAAGAGAAAAAGTATGGATGGACAACCCTACGTTTGTGATCAACCATACATTGCCAACCCTACATTTGTGATCAACCATACGTTTCCAACCCTACGTTTGTGATCAACCATACATTGACAACCTTACGTTTGAAGGATACGTCATCAATCTTATGTTTATTATCTACGTTACGTTCAGAGGATGCATACTGTACAACTCAACCTTACGTTTGGCGTCAGAGAGTTTAAAGTTGATATTATTATAAAATGGTCAGCAAGCTGTTTATTAGGCTGATTTCAAGCCAGATTTAAAGTTGATTTTAAAACATGTCTTTAACGAGTTCAGATTCGTTTAAGGATCGAATTAAAATGAGCTTTTCTTGGCAAATTTCAAGGGAAGTTATGATTACTCAATAAATTCAAATGTTTGAATATCACGAGTCAGAAGGTGACTTTTGTAGATCTAAATTTACAGGAGAAGTGCTCGACATTATTATATAAATGTGATATTTTTCAAATGGAATCAAGCAATTTTTTTTAATAAAAAAAGGAAGAAAAACAGAGACTACAAAAAACACAGATTTGCTAATTCAAAAGAATGACAAAGCTCTATTTATTGATAAATAAGAATCACGATAGAAGATTCACTCGTTCTACATCAAAGATCATTTGTGAATCTCCTACTTCTGAAGTTGTGAATTATATTTCTATATCTACTACAATAGGATCTACTCAGAATGACTCTTATTTGAAGATTGTTATTTCTTAAGGCGATGATCCATCTACTGTTAATTTCATTCTGTTGCAATTGTGAAGGACAACTGGAAAGTATTTTCAAAAATACAGATACCTTTCTTTTCTATTCTTGAGTGACCGGCTTCTTGTACTAAGATGTGTAGGTTCTGTGAGTGAACCAGATGGCTTTTTTTCCCTTATTTTGAAAATGTGTCAACTGTCTGTACTCAGTTGTGAAATGTTCTATGGAAACGAGGACCAGATAGTGAAAATCACCAAGCTAGTGGAGTAGAGCATTGGTGGAGTGGACTAGGGGCCTTCTGTTCCCCGAACCACTATATATCTTATGTCTCTGCTATTTAAATTTCCGCAGTATTAATTCATATGATTAAAGTTAAAGGACAGAACATGATCTCGTGAAGATTTCTGGAAAGAAACAATTCACCCCCCTCTTGTGTATATTTAGTATAATCTGATCCAATAACTACTACCCAGTATCCATTTTTCATAAAATAAAAACTCTTAAAAAAAGAGACATGTCTAGTACAATGTTTTAGAGAGCATGACTTTTCCTTGATCTCATCCTTAACCCTATTCATCTTTAAGTCTCATGGAGAACATTTCAAAAACTTGGGATGAGCATAAAAATATCATTAAGGGTTATAAAATAAGGAAGGAAAACATTATCCCATCAATAAATACAAATCAATGAATCTATACTTTTCAATCATAACATACCTCATGAAATCATAATATTTATGAATAATACACACAAATCAAAAATAATAAAGGTAGCTTATGGCATCCATTTCAAACTTACATTGTAGCAATCACAGCTACTTAGGGAGTTACATTTGGAATACCCATCACAATATATTCCCTAAATCTCTTAGCAGTAACATTAAAGTTTACCTCCGTCACGTTACCCAATGCATTGGATAACTATGTCACGCTCACCTGCCCTAGGATTATCACGGAACCACCCATGTACAAAAACAATGCCCAATAACCATAACATAATTATAACACATAACATAAAAATAAAGTAAATATAACATTTCCACATTCTAAAAACAATATATCAAATCAGGATATTGAAATAAACAATGCTTTATCAAACCATTTTCAAAACCATTTAAAACATTTAATAAAGAGTTTTTGAATCAAAGTTTCACATACCACTTTGTAACTTTTAAATAAATTATCATTTGAAAATATTAATGTCAATATAAATAAATCCTTAAAACCATTTTTAAAACATGTACATTACTGATAAATATTTAGAAGAATAAATCTTTAAAACATTTAAAATGATATTTTAGTTAAAGAGTTTTTAACAATATGAGAGACTGTTGAATACAAATAATTGAGGAATAACATTGAATCAAAACATTATAATATCATGAGAATAAAAATGATTCTTGATATAATATGCCAAAGGACATTATATACACCATATAAGAGTAAATTGGTGCATAACAACAATGAAGTCTCAATGGAATGTAAATTGAGACGAAATCCCTTATAAAAATTGTATCCTTAGATTAAGAATAAATCAATTACATAATAATGTGTGAAAAATAAGAATACACTCAATATAAGTGCATATTAAGTGTAAAAAATCATTGGTTATTCACACATATTTATAGCATGACATAATCAAGGAGTAGAAGTTTAACCCAAAGAATTGAAATTGGGTGAAGAAGTTCCCTTATAGAAATTTGACAGCCTAACATCGTCACTTTAAAATTCATGAAAAAATTGATGAGAGAGAAAAGGGTGTCTCATCACATGGACATAAAATTTATAGAAATAAGGATATATAAGAACATATCCCAACATAAGAAGATGTAAATTAAAAGTCATAACAAAAAGAAGTCTTTTAAAAAGAGGTGGGTAAAAGGTTCCCTTACCGATTTGGTAACTTACGAAACAAACCCACCATGAGAGACAGATCATATAATAAAGATGTAAATACCAATAAATTTAAGTATATTACACAATTAATACAATCATGGGCAGTATATAAACCATACAAAATGAAAATAGTGTCAATATAGCATGAATCTCATGGGAATGAAATGTGAGATGAAAACCCCTTACCACGTTGTAATCAATCGAGTCGTATGACCAAAAGTTAATAACCTCCAAATAAATCACATAATACCATGAATATAAAGACAATAATTATAATATATATCAAATTCCAGTACACAATACACCACATGTAATAAATAAGTGGCAAACAATGGAAATCACATGGAATTGAAAGTGAGATAAGAAATCCCTTACCTCGTGTCGGACTTGACTTGTTTGTTCCTAGTTCTCCCTGAATAATAAAATTAAGTTAATTTATACTTTATTAAGAACCCTTTTTCATGTTTATTATTCCTTTTATATCATTTATAACCATTTATAAACATTAAGTAATCATTTAAGTTAATAATGGTCATTTTGTCGATATTTGGAACTTGAGTCAAAAATGAACACCTTATAATTACAAGTTTTTATTGTGGTCAAGAGTCCATTATCTCCATAATTGTGTTCATGATTTAGATATCATATATATCATATATATCTAGTATATATATGTATTTATAATAGTACATAACATCTGGAGATAAGAAATGAAATGCACCATTCATGGAGACGGTAAGTCGTACGTACGCATGAACGCTACATTCATTTATATTTCGTATTTTAATTAAATGAAAACATAATGATACATAGTTATATTATAATTCCAGTATAATATCATATATAATTTCAATAACTCCATACTTTATACGTCCCACATATGGTATGAACAATTCATATCTCTTTGAGGGGGTGATAGTCTGCACTTCCTCAATTTTAATTATCGCGTTTACTCATAATAGAAACCATAAAGGTATGATATAAATTAAAAATACAGAAGCATAAAGAAAACATAAACATAATATATATAATATATTAATAAAATTTCATCATAATGTCCACCATAAGAGGCGGTAGGAGATAATTGAACAATAATCGTTTCGTGAGGCGTTAGTTTTCCATCCACAGAAACATTATGTTCTTTACCCATTAGATGGAGGTGTGTGTGAGTGTTGTTAGAATAATTCTCATAAAAACATCCTAGTATATTTAGGATACTATTTATGTTATAAAATAAATTAATGAAAAGATTTTAGGGGTTGGAGATGTAAAATAAAATAAAAGAATTTAAGAGAAACTGTTACCGTAAATTTGGGTAACTCCCTTTGGTTTGAACCAAAAGGACTTCTTAAAGTTCCTTTTTCCTAAGGTAAGTATTCTAGGAGGAGGATGGGGATCTTGAGAGATTATTTGGGTAGGTTTTGTATGATCCAAGAGGCTTGATAGGTGTGAGTAATGGATTATAAGTGAGGGATTTTTATAAGGGGCAAGGGGTTCTTTAGGAATGTGTGAAAATATTATTTTATTATATAATTATTTTCAGTTTATAAAGATCCAACACTCATTAGGATATAAGATAAGATGACTCATGGTATAAATAAATTCATCCAATAATAATTGGAAAGGTTTTATAAGATATTTTAATATTTATAATATTATTTATTTAAATCATTTATTAATGAGGTAAATACTGCATCATTTTTGTATCATAAATAATTTAATTTATTTGATGTCTAAAAATTATAAAAAAAATTAATGATGTAGGAAATATTTTTATATTTCCAATGAATATTTATATTTTAAACGATAACTTATATAACCCCATGTAAAAATTAATTTACTAAAAGATATTTGTTTATGACATTTTTGCCTTTACATAAAGTTAATTAAAATAAAGTGTCATTATCACTCTTAAGTGGCTCCATGGGGTCCCAAAATTGACCCAAGGATGCCCATGGTCGTATATGACTCAAATAATAAGGTTATGGAAAGTGTTAAGGTAATTTTATATTATTATAATATTCTTTTTACCTTGAATTACTCTATTTACCTTTAGTCACGGTAAATAAAAGAAAAAAGATAATATTCACCAAAAATTATTTTTCACCTTATTGAACCACATTTTACTTATTAACAACAACAATTTATGTCGTATTTTCTAAATTACATTCACATAAGCGGTAAAATTTCATTTAAATTGAAAAATTAGTTTTTTAACTACTACTAAGTGGTTTCACAATTCATCAAAAATTGATGTTTTTCAGAAAAATACCAAAAATTGAGCGTAAGTTTTATTTGATATTCTGAATTCAAAAATGATGTCTATTTTACAAAATTAAAAACATAGAAGTTGAGTAAATTAATTTAAAATTAATTTCTGTTGTCAAAACAAAAAGCGTGTTTTAAGAAACAATATCTATCAAAAGATTGACACTTATTTATGTCCAGTTTCAAAGTGAAATTAATTCCAATGACCACCATTATATTAAATGGTAAAAATATAATCTAATTACACTTTAAAACCAATTAAAAATATAATCTAACCTTAAAAATAAATTAGATTAAAAAGCAGATTTGAATTAAAATACATTATTTTTCATTATTCATTAAAAAATGAATTTTATCTGAAAAATACCAAAATTTTACCCAAGGTAAATTTTAATGTTCCAATTCTAAAGAAGAATTTTATTTTGTCAAATAGAACATATAAAAGTGACCAAAACTATTTTTAAGCAGGGTTCTCCATCAAAAGATGGTAAATTAACCTTTTAAAATATATTAGTATATTTATGCTTAAAATTAGATTGATTCACATTTTAAGACTCTAAATTTTATTGGATAAATGTAAAAACATTTAAAAAACATGTATATTCATATTGTAGTTAGTTCTTTCCATTCCTGCCAATAAAATGACTAGGTGATAACTACCATTTAAAATAATATTATATTATTATTTTTTAGTATAACTCAATGTTGTGTGCAACATAAGATTTCAAAGAAACATGTTGTTGTGTATCGGGTACACCATCAAACATAGCATCCCCTTTAAAGTAAAATTAATAATTAATTTACGAATATTAAAAAAATATGAAAATTCCATATTCTTTATTTACCTGGGATGTTACATCCTTCCCCCCTTTTGAAAATTGCGTCCTTGAAATTTTAAAATTTGGCTCGGAAACATCATTGAAAGTCCTACATCATAAAAAGATTCATTAAAAATATCACTTTAAAATAAATGTAGAGAAGTACAATGGTTACCCGAGACCACAGATACTAGGATTCCATGAAAACATGGATATGGAAGAGAAATCAACTCTCATAGATTAATAGAGAGTGATAGGGAACTTGATCACGGAAATTTAACCACCACAATACCATAAATTTGTGGTTGGGTAAAAGTATGATGATAAAATAGAGCCTATAATATTTTTACTTCAGATACTTTTCATAGAGTTGAATAATTTTATTAATAAAAAGACTAATATTGTAAGGAAATATACTTACTCGTTATGTAGAGTGTCATCCTTTAATAAAAATATACCACAAACGCATCTTTTCTCTAAATGGTAACTATTCAAGATGACATTTTCACATTGAAAGAGTTATAATAAACTTCTAGAGAATAACATGATCCAAAAAATATGAACCATATATTTCCCCTATTTTTATACATTAGCCAAAACTAAAATTGGTTAGTACGTGATCAGATAATCCCCAAAAGGATAATCCTTTAAAGAAGTACTACTCATAATCTCCAAAATTCAACCAAAAGTGCCCAAAGTTCAAGAAAGACTATTCAATATACAATTGTCCTTAAAATTCGTCAAAATAACCCTAACAAAGATTGTAACCCAAAACTCAGAAGGATTTTATCACATAGTCTTCCACAGTAAATCTTAACATTTATCTCCCAAAACATCGAATACTCTTAAAGTCTCATTCTAAAGTGTAATTAACCTAATCATATGTTCTCTATGATAGGTTAATCATTTCCATAAATAACTCAAATCACCATAAGTCCATAATAAAAACATGGACTCTTCCAAAATAAAATTCCACCATTACTCATCATAAGAAAAGATAATTATTCCTTGAATAAAATTTTCATATATCAAACTTCAGGGTTACACATACTACAAAAATTCTTCCAATGTAATCCCATCATCAAAAGAGCCTTAATACTTTTAAGAATTTCACCATCCTAAAATCAACCATAACTCTTGAATCCCTTATATGTTGACTTCTTACTCATTCAATGTTCTTAATTATCCATTTACCATTATTTACCAACTTATTCTGAAATAATTATTTCCTACAAACAAAAACATGAATTATATCCTAAGATTAAATAATGTCAAAACATATGTTAAGAAATAATCCATACCTTTCATTAGTCACTGTTAGTTTCTTCATACTCAATTGGGATGGCATTAGGTATTGGTAAACATATATTTGTATGATCCTAGTGATCCCATTCATGAAACTTCTGTGTAGGACAAATGTTTGTATAATGACCATTCACACCACATTTAAAAAATTCAATTGATCCCTCAAAAAGAACTTCTTTCCCATTCCTAGAGTCAACTAGATGGTTCCTTTTTCTATGGCAGGTTCTTGCTTTATGACCTTCATTCCTACATCTATAGTATCTTCCCATCCCTTTGAAGCATTTTCCTAGGTGTTTATTTCTACATCCTTGACACATAGGTTTTTGAACATACATACCTTTATGGGTATTACCTGAACTTATGAAGGGATTTGTTTCTCGAAAATACAATGCCTTAAAAAATCACTAAGGTTTTGGTTGTCAATAATGACTCTATATAGTTGGTTGAGAATAACCACAAGAGTTCTCATTGCAGCTTCCATTTCATTCAGTTGCTCATTCAGAAAACCATCACAGTTTTCATGACATCCACTGTTACTTTGGTGCCTGCTAGATACATCCATTTACTAAAACCAAAAAGGTCAGTGTGAGTATATCTATAAAATCATCATATAATATCTTATGAGGAGGGTAAATACTAAGATATACTTATCCATGTTATCTTAAACTCATTCAGTTTATATAAAATCACTATGACTCTTTCTAATATGCTAACCATTATGGTTATGTCACTTATGACTATATAACACTCTAACCTCTAAAGTTATCTAAACCGACCAATAATACCAAGTATAAGGACCTGACCTTAAACATTACATAATCGTGAATTATGTCAAGAAATCACATTGAGGATCTTTTCAGGTTTATATTTTTATAGAATTATGCCATAACTATTATATAACAACTTGAGTATTACATGTAGTCACTACTACCTAGTATCCATTATTCATAAAATAAAAACTCTTAAAAAAAGAGACATGTCTAGTCTCATGTTTTAGACAACATGACTTTTCCTTGATCTCGTACTTGACCCTATTAATATTTATGTCCTATGGAAAACATTCCAAAAACATGGGATGAGCATAAAAAGCTCAGTAAGGGTGATAAAATAGGGATGTAAAACATTAGCCCGTTAATAAATATAAATCAATGAATCCATACTTTTCAATCATAAGATACCTCATGAAACCATAAGATTTATGAATAATACACACAAATCATAAATCATAAAGGTAAATTATGGAATCCATAATAAACTTACATTATAGCTATCACAGATACGTAGGAAGTTACACTTGAAATACCCATCACATTATATTCCCTAAATCTCTTAGGAGAAACATTAACGTTTACCTCTGTCATGTTACCTAATGCATTGGAGAGTTGTCTCAAGCTCACCTGCCCTAGGTTTATCATGGAACCACCCATGTATGTAAACAATTCCCAATAACCATAACATAATCATAACACATAACACAAGCATAAATGAAATATTACATTCCAACATTATAATCACAATATATCAAATCGGGATATTGAAATAAACAATGCTTTATCAATCCATTTTCAAAACCATTTAAAACATTTAATAAAGAGATTTTTTGAATCAATGTGTCCCATGCCACTTTGAAACTTTTAAATAAATTATCATTTGAAAACATTAATGTCCATATAAATATATCCTTAAAACCATTTTCAAAACATGGAAATTAATGATAAATATTTAGAAGAATAAATCTTTAAAACATTTAAAATGATATTTTAGTTAAAGAGTTTTTAATAAAATGAGAGAATCTTGAATACAATTAATTGAAGAATAACATTGAATCAAAACTTTATAATATCATGAGAATAAATGGATTCATGATATAATATTTCAAAGGAAAGTATATACACCATATAAGTGTGAATTGGTGCATAACAACAATGAAGTCTCAATGGAATGTAAATTGAGACGAAATCCCTTATAAAAAATTTATCCTTAGATTAAAGATAAATCAATTAAATAATAATGTTTGAAAAATAATAATACACCCATTATATGTGTATATTAAGTGTGAAACAATCAGAGGTTATTCACACATATTCATAGCATGACATAATCCAAAAGTAGAAGTTTAACCCAAAGAATTGAAATTGGGTGAAGAAGTTCCCTTACAGAAATTTGACAGCCTAACATCGTCACTTTAAAATTCATGGAAAAAATTTGATGAAAGAGAAAATGGTATCTAATCAAATGGATATAAAATTTATAGTAATAAGGATATAGAATAACATATCCCAATATAATAATATGTAAATTAAAAAGACATAACAAAAATAAGTCTTTTAAAAAGAGGAAGGTGAAAGGTTCCCTTATTGATTTGGTAACTTACGAAACATACACCCCATGAAAGATGGATCATAAAATGAAGAGGTAAATACCCATAAATTTAAGTATATTACACAATTAATACAATCAGGGGAAGAACATGAACTACACAAAAGGAAAATAGTGGCAATATAGCATGAATATCACGGGAATAAAAAGTACGATGAAAACCCCTAACCACATTGTAATCAATCGAGTCATATGACCAAAAGTTAATAACCTCCAAATGAATCACAGAATACCATGAATATAAATACAATCATGATAATATATATCAAATGTCATTACACAATACACCACATGCAATAAATAAGTTGTGAACAATGGAAATCTCACGAAATTGAAAGTGAGATAAGAAATCTCTTACCTCGTGTCAGACTTGACTTGTTAGTTCTGTATTATCCCTGAATAATAAACATAAGTTAATTTTTACTTGATTAAGAACCCATTTTAAAGTTTATTATTCGTTTTATATCACTTATTTTCATGTTATAAACATTATGTAATCATTTAAGTAAATAATGGTCGTTTTGTTGATATTTGGTACTTGAGTCAAAAATGAACACCTTATAATTACAATTTTTTCATGTGGTCAAGAGTCCATTATCTCCAGAACTGTATTCATAATTTAGATATCATATATATCTAGTATATATATTTATTTATAAAAGTACATAACATTTTGAGATAAGAAATGAAATGCGTCATTCATGGAGACGGTAAGTCGTACGTACGCATGAATGCTATATTCATTTCTATTTATTATTTTAATTGAATGAAAAAATAATTATACATAGTTATATTATAATTACAGTATAATATCATATATAATTTCAATAACCACATCCTTTATATGTCCCATGTACGGTATGAACGATTCATATCACATTGAGGGGGCGTTAGTCCACACATCCTCAATTGAAATTATCGTGTTTAGTCATAATGGAAACAATAAAGTGAAGTGCCCAGATCAGTGTGAATCACTGAGAGGGGGAGGGGGTGAATCAGTGATCCCTTAAAACTTTTTACTAATTGATTCCTTATCAATTAAACCTCTATGGCTGGTTAAAGCCTCGATCCACTCTTCTTGTATCTCTCAACCTTTCCCGGATAATGCAGTAATGAAAAGGCACAGGACACAAGGATTTACAAGGTTCGGCACCAAAGGCCTACATCCTTTCCATGCTCTCCCAGCATGGATTCTCCCATTATAATCTGTTAGTATTACAATGGTCGATACAGCTTCCCACCGTATCTCTCCTGAGTCCCACAGGAGGGTCTTTATACTGCTTCACACAGTGTTACCAGAGTCCCACTGGCCTGCTCCAGAATCCCACTGAATACTTCTTCTCCCTGAGTCCCACAGGGTCTTCTCCTGGCTCCTCGAATCACATGAGTAGCTCTTCTTCACTTTAGCTCTTCAAGTATCTTCAGCAGTCTGGGATAAAGACTGCTGGCCTTGCTCTGTACCTCTGATCACTTGTGATGATCAGGTCTTCTCGTCTTGCTCAGGCTTTATCTCCTTCTTCTAAGGATGACCTGGATTCTCTCCAGTTACTGAATACTCAGACAAATGATGTCTTTAACTTCATTCTGGTCCAGTCTCAGTTCACTTCAACTTCATGCACTGAGTGCATGGCAGCTCTTCATCCTCATGCACTGATAGCATGGCCTTCTCAATTCTTCAAGAACCTCCTGGTCTTGGACTCCTCAAATGCACACAAGCTGGTTTGGCTTTATTCACGTGTGCATGTGCATGCATGCATGCATGCACTTCCCTGTTCTTCTTCTAGGTGCAGTAAACCCTCAAAGGGTGTAATTATTTTAAGCACACACCTTCACTGAACTTCACACACTTTATCCAATTTGTTTACACACTTAAATTGTGTGTTCTACTTGAGTGTGGGTCTTGTTCTTCTTCAAAGTGTGCACAATGTTTTTTCACACACTAAGGTTCGGCCTATTTGTCTTTTTGTACACAAACTTTGTTTTTCACTTTTGCACACACTTGAGCTTGGCCTTTCACTTATTCTTGCACACACACAAAGTGTTCTTTAATTTGTTCTTTCAATGTGTGCACCCATATAAGGGCTACGGCCTTCTTCTTCAAATTGCACACAAGGCACTAAGGCCTCGGCCTCTTCCCACTTCTTGTTGCACACCCTTAACCCGTAGGTTGTTCTTCAATTTTGCACACACAAAATGTGTCTTTACTTGGTGCACACACATGGCATGAAAGCCTCGGGTCCTCTTCTCCACTTGGCACACACACAACACACAACTTGGTGTGGTCTTCTTGTTTGCACAAGGCTACGGCCTTTCTCTTCCTTTTTGCACACAAGGCACAAAGGCCTCGGGTTCTCCTCAACTTTGCTCACCCACTGCCCGAGGTGCTCTTCCTTCACTTGGCACACAAGAAAAAGGGTCTCGGCCTCCACTTGTCTTCAACAGCCACGCAAGGCTTGGGTGCACAAGGTAAGGGCCGCGCAAGGTGCATGAGCACTGCAGGCGCGCAAGTGCAAACCGCGCAGGGTATAACACCGCGGGTGCGCAAGTGTGTCAAGGACACCTTGGCCGCACTAGTGCAAACCGTGCAGGAGGCACGGTGCACAGAGGGGGCGCGCAACTTTGTGCTGCCCAACCTCCACTTCTTGTCGCGCAAAGGGGTTGCGCGCAAGGGACTCCAGCCACGCAAGGTACTTGCGTAGGGCTTCTACTTCGTGAGGCAGAGGCACACGCGGGACTCCAAGTTTTCAATAAAAACTTCAGCACATCAGCAAGCATCTCCAGCGCCTCGGGTCTTCTTTTTATAGGCGAGGAGGGCTTCAAATCCTCCGCGTGATTTAACTTCAAAATCCCGAAGTTTTCGGTTCTTTAAAATCTTCCAAATCTTTATTTTCCTTCGCTGTTTCACACAGATTCTTTATTTTTCTTCCTCCTCCACGTTCATGCTTCGCCGAACGTGTGCATGGCTCTCTTAAGTCGATCCATGCACAGCTATAATCCTCATGGCCTTCGGCAGCTTCGCATGCCTCGGCCGAACTCCAATTTCCCATACATCGTGTGCATTCTCCCTTTTTATGCATGGAAATGTTCAGTAGGATCATACGAGCACGATGGTGCCTTCGGCTTCGAAAGAGACAGCCGGGAACTCGAAATCCGATGCTCGGAGGGCTCTGGTTCAGGCGGCGGCTTGCGGGTGGCTTCGGACGAGCTCGGGGTTGAAGGCGGTCTCGCAGCCGTTGGATCGGCGATTCAATTTATCTCGGACGGCCTGGATCAGATCATCTCGCCGCGGATCAAATGTGTGGCTCGGATCTGGCGCGCGATCGATCGTGCGGCTAGGATCGCTCCCGCGGAAAAATTCCGCGTCCCACATCGAAATGGGCTCCTGTTTTTCCGTGGTTTATTACCCTGGCGCTGCCCGCTACTCGCCAGTTGAACTTCTCCCCTCCCGGTGCCGCCCCGCACCGGGTTCTCTCTGCGGGCGCGCTCCGCGCCCACTCTGCTCCCTGCGGGCGCGCTCCTAGCGCCCACTCTGCTCCCTGCGGGCGCGCCACTGGCGCCCACTATGCGTGCCCTCGGGCCCGCGGGTTTCACCACCGCGTGTCCTCAGGGGCTTACACACGGCCCCTGCCTTGCCTCAGGGAGCGCCTTGGCCTTGAGGGTTCCCCATGGGCGTGGCGCCTTAGGCCCATATGTGCCTTGGGTGATCCCTCGGCTGGCCTCCTTGGTGGCACATTTTTTGGCTAAGTCTTGAATAAGACTTTGTCAAAAAACAAAGTCCTCCATGAAATCAAGCCATATCAAGAGAACCACTTCAAGCCTTTCTTCTCCTTCATCTTCTTCTTAAGAATTCAAGTATTAATCTTCTTCATTAGAATTCCTCCATTTTTCTTCAACATATAATCAACATTTAAGAATGGAATTCCTGAAGGTTTCTTCATCTTCAACCGAGCTCCTGAATCAAATATTTCTTCAATAAACTTCATTGATCTAATCAGAGATCAATTGGAACATCTTCTGATTCACATGCACTAAGTGATAGTGCATGGACTTCATTAAACCACTTCATCCACTTAGAAGTAGTGAATGGATCATCTTACTTCTTCAACTCCTCATGCATTGTCACTATAATGCATGGTCTTCTAATCATGTTGTGACATTGTATCCAGTTGATACAAGTCCTTGGAACTTTAAGAGAAGCTCAACAATCGTCTGATTTCAACTAGAGAATGTTTCAACCATCATCTCCTATGTCACTTAGTGAATCTCCTAAGTGACATGCATCTTAGTACTATGGCCATTCTCTCTTCATCACCAACACCATCACAACCTTTGTCATTCACATCTTGACATTCCTTGACTTCCATTCATTCCAAGACAACTTCATGCCTCATTGACAACAAATGCAACACAATGCACTTCAATCTCCCCCTTTGTATTTGTTGTCAATACACTCCTTCAGCACATATGAATGGGTCAATATGTGTGCCAATATTTCTCCCCCTTATTGGCAATCAAATGCAAAGGTGTGGTGTGGTTCTCTTTCAAAAATCTCTTCCTCCCTTTGAAAAGTATTTTCTTGAAAAGCACTAAGAGAGGGATGATGTCACATGTTCTCTTTAGCAAAGAACCTTTAGTAAATCATCTCTAAGTCTACTTGGGCTAACCCGGTGTAGAAAACAAGAGTGATATAACCAAGGAACTCAATGCTGTCCAACATTCACAATACATGTGAGATCATGCTTAGGGGTTGAATTTTTTCAGATATTCAATGAATTGCTGAATCCTGCACATACTTCACAAAACTCATTAGAAAGTTCAGGTGCACAGATAAAACTCCCCCATTCATCCATTTTCTCAGAACATCATCTTCTTCAGATTTGCTCCCCCTCAAGGGGTGCACTCCGTTCTATCCAAATCATCCTCCAGATGAGAATGATCATCATCTTCAATTCCCTGCAATGTTAGCACATGTATATACCAATAGTATAAGGGAATAAGATGGAACCTCCTTGGTTCGTCAATGTGAACAACAAGGTTGAGAATATTCTCTCAACCGAGATGTCCCATTTTCACCATTCTTCACACTTGCACATTTGATCTTCATTGATGATTGTGCTGGTGTGGTTCTCAAAACATCTTCATGTGAAATCTTCTTCTTCCCTTTTGCCTTAGCAATTGCCAGAACTTTATCTTCAGCTTTTTGCAGATCTTTGGCAAGTTGCAACTGATTTGGCCATATGACTAACAAGTCGTTTGGAAGTGAGGCCTCAGTTCTGGAAATCCCACATGGTTCTTTTGATACTGTTAAGCCACCTTTCTTAGGCAACTTATTTTCAACCAATCCCTTCTGCTTCTTCTGGATTGATTGTCTGTTTGAGTGCAGTTGGATTCTATTAAATTTCATGGCTTGTTTACAACGATCCATGGTATGGCCATTCTTTCCACAGTAGAAGCACTTCTTGGTGGTCCTTCTGGATGCATCACCCTTCTTGGACTCAGACTCCAAGGACTTCTCTTCCTTTTTCAACATCTTCTTGGGAGCTTTTTCAGCTTTCTTCTTCTTGCTTTCCAAGGATTCCTTTTTAGCCAGGTTCAGTGATCTTCTCTTCTTTTCATCTTTGGATACAGTTGGAGATTGACATGTATCATTTTGACCACTTTTGCAAACATCCCAGATGTTGTCAAGCAATCCAAATCTGTTAGCAGTAAACAGATGTCTCTGGACCTGTGGATGTTGCTTCCTTCCTTCTGGCTTTCTCCCCCTAGGCATGGGCTTCCTTTGTGATTTGACATTTAGTGGATTGTACCAACAATCCTTTGCACAATGCCCATACTTGTTACAACACCAACATTGACCCACAAATCCTGACCTCTTGTGTACTTCTGATTGCTGGGTACTTTTCTTGACAAGTTGTGTTGTTTCAGGAGAGCATACTTTCTTCACTGTCTTCATCCATACTTGTTTGGATTCATTCTTCCATCCTGTACTTTTAGTAGAAACACTTTTAGAAGCATGAGTACAAGATGGTATGGATGGTACCTTCTTTTTAGAAGTTGTTGCCCTTTTATTAGAGGATGTCTTTCTTTTAGAATCATCCTGCACAATGCATACTTGAGTAGCAACATTTCTCCTTTTAGTTGACTGGGAGGCTTTGGCTTTGGGTGATTGCTGATTGTTCAATATAACCTCTAGTTCTAAGCATTTCATATTGAGGGAGTTCTTCTCATCCTCAACAAATCTTAGCCTACCTTCCCATTTTTCCACCAGTTGTTTCATCTGGTCTTCATGCACCTTCTTCAATTCTTGCAATGAGTTGTCAAGATCCTTCACCCTGTTTACTTTGTCTTCAAGTTGAGCATCTCTGACATTCATTGAAACTCTATGCCTCTTCTCCAGTGCATGGTAAACATCTTTGATTATTACTTTAAAGAATTCTTTCTCAGAAAGGCTTCTTTGCAATTCTTCAGCAGTGTCTTCATATCTTTCATTGTAAAGAGAAATGGTTTCATCTTTATCCTTCACCAGCTTTCTGAGAGTGTTGGTTATGCCAACCCTTTTAGCCAATTGATCTTCCATTGCATTGGCTTCTTCTTCTAACTGTGATTTTTCTTCTTGAAGATCAAGGATGCCAGTAGTAATACACATTGCCACTTCCTTGGGGACAGTCTTCTGAAGATATTTGAGTGCATTTTGAAGATCATTCATTGTTCCAACTTCATCACAGCTAGGACAGGCTTTCTTCATCTTTTTGGCCTGTTTCTTCTTTCTATTTTTCTGAGTCTTGGCAGATATCTCCATTTGAGGCTGGTCACTCATTTCCTCAAATCTGCACTTCATAAAGACTCTCTTGGATCTTTTAGAGGTAACCTCCCTCTGATACCAATTGAAGTGCCCAGATCAGTGTGAATCACTGAGAGGGGGAGGGGGTGAATCAGTGATCCCTTAAAACTTTTTACTAATTGATTCCTTATCAATTAAACCTCTATGGCTGGTTAAAGCCTCGATCCACTCTTCTTGTATCTCTCAACCTTTCCCGGATAATGCAGTAATGAAAAGGCACAGGACACAAGGATTTACAAGGTTCGGCACCAAAGGCCTACATCCTTGCCATGCTCTCCCAGCATGGATTCTCCCATTATAATCTGTTAGTATTACAATGGTCGATACAGCTTCCCACCGTATCTCTCCTGAGTCCCACAGGAGGGTCTTTATACTGCTTCACACAGTGTTACCAGAGTCCCACTGGCCTGCTCCAGAATCCCACTGAAGACTTCTTCTCCCTGAGTCCCACAGGGTCTTCTCCTGGCTCCTCGAGTCACATGAGTAGCTCTTCTTCACTTTATCTCTTCAAGTATCGTCAGCAGTCTGGGATAAAGACTGCTGGCCTTGCTCTGTACCTCTGATCACTTGTGATGATCAGGTCTTCTCGTCTTGCTCAGGCTTTATCTCCTTCTTCTAAGGATGACCTGGCTTCTCTCCAGCTACTGAATACTCAGACAAATGATGTCTTTAACTTCAGTCCGGTCCAGTCTCAGTTCACTTCAACTTCATGCACTGAGTGCATGGAAGCTCTTCATCCTCATGCACTGATAGCATGGCCTTCTCAATTCTTCAAGAACCTCCTGGTCTTGGACTCCTCAAATGCACACAAGCTGGTTTGGCTTTATTCACGTGTGCATGTGCATGCATGCATGCATGCACTTCCCTGTTCTTCTTCTAGGTGCAGTAAACCCTCAAAGGGTGTAATTCTTTTAAGCACACACCTTCACTGAACTTCACACACTTTATCCAATTTGTTTACACACTTAAATTTTGTGTTCTACTTGAGTGTGGGTCTTGTTCTTCTTCAAAGTGTGCACAATGTTTTTGCACACACTAAGGTTCGGCCTATTTGTCTTTTTGCACACAAACTTTGTTTTTCACTTTTGCACACACTTGAGCTTGGCCTTTCACTTCTTCTTTCACACACACAAAGTGTTCTTTAATTTGTTCTTTCAATGTGTGCACCCATATAAGGGCTACGGCCTTCTTCTTCAAATTGCACACAAGGCACTAAGTCCTCGGCCTCTTCCCACTTCTTGTTGCACACCCTTAACCCGTAGGTTGTTCTTCAATTTTGCACACACAAAATGTGTCTTTACTTGGTGCACACACAAGGCATGAAAGCCTCGGGTCCTCTTCTCCACTTGGCACACACACAACACACAACTTGGTGTGGTCTTCTTGTTTGCACAAGGCTACGGCCTTTCTCTTCCTTTTTGCACACAAGGCACAAAGGCCTCGGGTTCTCCTCAACTTTGCTCACCCACTGCCCGAGGTGCTCTTCCTTCACTTGGCACACAAGCAAAAGGGTCTCGGCCTCCACTTGTCTTCAACAGCCACGCAAGGCTTGGGTGCACAAGGTAAGGGCCGCGCAAGGTGCATGAGCACTGCAGGCGCGCAAGTGCAAACCGCGCAGGGTATAACACCGCGGGTGCACAAGTGTGTCAAGGACACCTTGGCCGCACTAGTGCAAACTGTGCAGGAGGCACGGTGCACAGAGGGGGCGCGCAACTTTGTGCTGCCCAACCTCCACTTCTTGTCGCGCAAAGGGGTTGCACGCAAGGGACTCCAGCCACGCAAGGTACTTGCGTGGGGCTTCTACTTCGCGAGGCAGAGGCACACGCGGGACTCCAAGTTTTCAATAAAAACTTCAGCACATCAGCAAGCATCTCCAGCGCCTCGGGTCTTCTTTTTATAGGCGAGGAGGGCTTCAAATCCTCCGCGTGATTTAACTTCAAAATCCCGAAGTTTTTGGTTCTTTAAAATCTTCCAAATCTTTATTTTCCTTCACTGTTTCACACGGCTTCTTTATTTTTCTTCCTCCTCCACGTTCATGCTTCGCCGAACGTGTGCATGGCTCTCTTAAGTCGATCCATACACAGCTATAATCCTCATGGCCTTCGGCAGCTTCGCATGCCTCGGCCGAACTCCAATTTCCCATACATCGTGTGCATTCTCCCTTTTTATGCATGGAAATGTTCAGTAGGATCATACGAGCACGATGGTGCCTTCGGCTTCGAAAGAGACAGCTGGGAACTCAAAATCCGATGCTCGGAGGGCTCTGGTTCAGGCGGCGGCTTGCGGGTGGCTTCGTACGAGCTCGGGGTTGAAGGCGGTCTCGCAGCCGTTGGATCGGCGATTCAATTTATCTCGGACGGCCTGGATCAGATCATCTCGCCGCGGATCAGATGTGCGGCTCGGATCTGGCGCGCGATCGATCGTGCGGCTAGGATCGCTCCCGCGGAAAAATTCTGCGTCCCACATCGAAACGGGCTCCTGTTTTTCCGCGGTTTATTACCCTGGCGCTGCCCGCTACTCGCCAGTTGAACTTCTACCCTCCCGGTGCCGCCCCGCACCGGGTTCTCTCTGCGGGCGCGCTCCGCGCCCACTCTGCTCCCTGTGGGCGCGCTCCTAGCGCCCACTCTGCTCCCTGCGGGCGCACCACTGGCGCCCACTATGCGTGCCCTCGGGCCCGCGGGTTTCACCACCGCGTGTCCTCGGGGGCTTACACACGGCCCCTGCCTTGCCTCAGGGAGCACCTTGGCCTTGAGGGTTCCCCATGGGCGTGGCGCCTTAGGCCCATATGTGCCTTGGGTGATCCCTCGGCCGGCCTCCTTGGTGGCA
This sequence comes from Viscum album, assembly GCA_963277665.1. Classification (NCBI taxonomy): domain Eukaryota; kingdom Viridiplantae; phylum Streptophyta; class Magnoliopsida; order Santalales; family Viscaceae; genus Viscum; species Viscum album. Next base: position 1,216,630,445 of record OY728131.1, on the reverse strand, counting down.
CATTTTTTGGCTAAGTCTTGAATAAGACTTTGTCAAAAAACAAAGTCCTCCATGAAATCAAGCCATATCAAGAGAACCACTTCAAGCCTTTCTTCTCCTTCATCTTCTTCTTAAGAATTCAAGTATTAATCTTCTTCATTAGAATTCCTCCATTTTTCTTCAACATATAATCAACATTTAAGAATGGAATTCCCGAAGGTTTCTTCATCTTCAACCGAGCTCCTGAATCAAATATTTCTTCAATAAACTTCATTGATCTAATCAGAGATCAATTGGAACATCTTCTGATTCACATGCACTAAGTGATAGTGCATGGACTTCATTAAACCACTTCATCCACTTAGAAGTAGTGAATGGATCATCTTACTTCTTCAACTCCTCATGCATTGTCACTACAATGCATGGTCTTCTAATCATGTTGTGACATTGTATCCAGTTGATACAAGTCCTTGGAACTTTAAGAGCAGCTCAACAATCGTCTGATTTCAACTAGAGAATGTTTCAACCATCATCTCCTATGTCACTTAGTGAATCTACTAAGTGACATGCATCTTAGTACTATGGCCATTCTCTCTTCATCACCAACACCATCACAACCTTTGTCATTCACATCTTGACATTCCTTGACTTCCATTCATTCCAAGACAACTTCATGCCTCATTGACAACAAATGCAACACAATGCACTTCATAAAGGAATGCTATAAATTAAAAATACAGAAGCATAATGAAAACATAAAAATAATATATATCATATATTAATATATTGTCATCATAATGTCCACCATAAGAGGAGGTAGGAGATAATTGAACAATCATCGTTTTGTGAGGCGTTAGTTTTTCATCCATAGAAACAGTATGTTCTTTACCCATTAGATAAAGGTGTGTGTAAGTTTAGTTTGAATACTTCTCATAAAAACATCCTAGTATATTTAGGATAGTGTTTTTTTTATAAAATAATGTAATTAAAAGAGTTTAGGGGTTGGATAAGTAAAATAAGAAAAATAATTTAAGAAAAATTGTTGTCTTTAATTCAGGTAACTCCCTTTGGTTTGAACCAAAATGATTTCTTGAAGTACCTTCTACATAAGGTAAGGAATATAGGAGGAGTGGAGTGATATTGAGAGCTTATTTTTGCAGGGTTTGGTAGAGCCAAGAGGCTTGAGATGTGTGAGGAATGGGTTAGAAGTGAGGGATTTTTATAAGGGGGTCTTTAGGAATGTGTAAAAATATTATTTTATTATATAATGATTTTAGGTTTTTATAGGTCCAAAACTCATTAAGATTAAAGATAAGATGAATCTTGGTCGAAATAAATTCATCCAATAATAATTGTATAGGTTTTGGATGTTATTTTAATATTTATAATCTTATTTGTTTAAATTATTTATTAATGAGGCAAATACTGCATAATTTTTGTGTCATAAATAATTTAATTTATTTGATGTCTAAAAATTATAAAAAAAATCATGATGTAGGAAATATTTTTAGATTTTCAATTAATATTTATAGTCATAAATATAACTTATATAACCCCATGTAAAAATTAATTTACTAAAAGATATTTGTTTGTGTCATTTTTTCCTTTACTTTAAGTTAATTAAAATAAAGTGTCAATATCACTCTTAAGTGGATCCATGGGGTCCCAAAATTGACCCAAGTATGACCATGGTCGTCCATGACTCAACCAATAATTTTATGACAAGTGTTAGGGTAATTTGTATTATTATAATATTTTTTTACCTTGAATTACCCTATTTATCTTTAACCGTTGTAAATAAAAGTCAAAAGTTTCCATTCACCAAAATTATTTTCAACTTATTGAACCAAATTTTACTTACTAATAATAACCATGTATGTCAGATTTTGAAATTCCAATCACAGAAGTGGTAAAATTTCATTTAAATTAAAAAATCAGATTTTTAACTACTACTAAGTGGTTTCACAATTCATCAAAAATTGAATTTTTTCAAAAAAATACCAAAAATTCAACCTAAACTATATTTGATATTAAAAATTACAAAATGATATCTATTTTACATAATTAAAAACATTTAAGTTGCATTAATTATTTTAAAATTAATTCCCGTTGCAAAACAAATAGTGTGTTTTAAGAAACAATATTTATCAAAAGATTGACACTTGTTTATGTCCACTTTCAAAATGAAATTAATTCCAATGACCACCATTAGATTAACTGGTAAAAATATAATATAATTAAACTTTAAAACAAATTAAATAGATAATCTATCCATAAAAATAAATTATATTAAAAATCATATTTGAATTAAAATACAATATTTTTCACTATTCATTAAAAATGAATTTTATAAGAAAAATACCAAAATTTAACCCAAGGTAAATTTTAATGTTCCGATTCTAAAGAAGAATATTATTTTTTCAAATAAAACATATAAAAGTGACCAAAACAATATTTAAGGAGGGTTCTCAATCAAAAGGCGGTAAATCGACCTTTTAAAAAATATTAGAGTATTTATGCTTAAAATTAGATTCATTCACATATTAAGCCTCTAAATTTTATTGGATAAATGTAAAAATATTTAACAAACTTGTATATTCATATTTTTGTTAGTTTTTTCCATTCCTTTCAATACAACAACAATGCGTTAACTACCATTTAAAATAATATTATATTATTATTTTTCAGTATAACTCAATGTTGTGTGCAACCTAAGATTTCAAAGAAACTCGTTGTTGTGTATCGGGTACGCCATCGAACATAGAATCCCATTTAAAATAAAACTAATAATTAATTTACAAATATTAAAAAAATTATGAAAATTCCATATTCTTTATTTACCTGGGATGTTACAAATTTCATTGTTTAGAAGCATTTATTTTCTTGTTTTCCAGGATCATTTCACTTGTTTATAAGTAATAGAGTTCATGTAAAATTGGTATATTGCTCCAAAATTGTAATTACATGTTACTAATGATCAACTATAGGTTTAATTGGTATTATTTAACCTATTTTTCTATATATGATTATGAATCATTAGATAACATGTTAATGATAATTGTTTAGCTTAATTTTAGTGGTTTTCGATCACAATGAACTACTTTTATTCTATTATTTAATATTTTTTTAATAAAAATGATTAAATAAAATTAAATAAGATAAAATACATATTTTATAACTTGGTTCAACCATAAAAATGGTTTTGTGACAAGCCTTCATGGATAAATTAAAGAAAAAAGTTCATCATCCATGAAGGTTTTAAATCAGGGTGTCACAGATGATGATTTTGTTTTAGAAAAAAATAGATATAAAGAGAGTAAAGAGACTGATAATGGATAATCCATTAACATTATATAGTTCCATTATATATATTATACTAAAATTATAATTTTCAATAGTATATATAAGTTGAGGAGAGGATATGTAAAGAAAATAAATCGAAATGAAATTAAAAGAAAAAGAACAAGGATTTACCTCTTGAATTATCCACCTTGAGAACTTCATTAAGGAAATGGGTTCTGGTCTTTTGGTAATACCAATATCTCCATGATGTGGTAATATTATAGGGAATAAGATGTGGCCTTAACATTTACAAGATTCATGTCTTAGAGAAGTGAGGAGAAGAGGGGGTTAGGGGTGGTTTTTATAGTTGATGAGAGGGGTAATTTCTCATTATTTTATTAATTGTTTTATCATTTTTCTCAATAGGGAAAAAATTATTGATTCTTATGACTAAATATGGTGATAATTTAATCTAAGTTTGGTATATGGGTTCTTATACCATCCATGAATAACATAATAGTGTATTTCTCTTATAATGTATTTATACTGTAAATTACCATATTTTATTATTCCCTAAAAATAAAGTATTTCAGAAAAATGAAAAAAATAACCATAACCATTTACCAATATGTTGAATAAAAATATGGAATCCATTTTTATAGAATGAATTTATAAATATTTGAAATTTATTTTCTTATTTAAACTCATAATTTACTAAAAAATATATAGTTTTTAGAAGTTATAACTGATTTTAAAACACTCTTAAAAATAAACAATGGTATTATAAGAATATCCAAAAATCATAGGATAGAAAATTATTTCATTAAGAATAAATTTTATTAATTTTCATATAAATAAATTTATTCATTAGAAATTTTTTATTACATAATTTTTACTCACAAAAATACAAACAATTAGTTGTTATTTTTTAAAAATATTTACTTACATGTACTACACTATAATTATATCATACTTTAATTTATAAGGTGTGTAACTTTTATTTATACTCTCATGGATGGGGTTTCTATTCATTTGGCTAATTTACTATTCACATGGGTCATATTATTATTAATAAGGGTACATTAATATTCTAAAGGGTCTTGTTACTATTGACCAAACAATTATGTCGATCCTATCATACACTAAATATCTTACAAATCACAATTGCTTATGTTTGTTTTTCAAAAGTCAAAAAACACAAAAGAGAAAAAATTATTGTTAATGGCTACATTATAAATACATTATTTAAATAAAAATAATACCAATTTGTTGTATCATTGAGACTCAGTGTTTTGTACAATATATTATATATTAAATTTATTTGTAAATCCATGGGGTGTTACATTAACAAAAATGGTATGTGATATTTCAGTGACTGGATGATGAGATGAATGAATAACCAAAATCATGGTATCCTTTGATCATATTTGAAACAACCAACTATTCCCACAACCTCTTCTGCAACAACACAACCAACATTATTGACAATACAATTCTCTAAATGTTAGTCTTCTAAATAGTGAAATAGTTGGACTAGTATAGAGAAAATACGTAGATATGATCCTCTTTCAAGGATAATTTTACCCTTGAATTTATCCGGATTCATTCCTGAAATCTCAAAATAATATACACCAGTCATAAAAATGGTACAATAAGGGTACATCCATGAGATGAATTAACCATTAGACGAAGAGATGAACATTCATTCCATAAATTTTATATACTTAATAAATCCCCTCTCAGATGATATGTATGATTTTGAAACCATGTTCCCTAAAGTTGATTAGGGAACAAGTGGAAGAGGATTCTATATTCGAGGATACAAGAAAATATATAGTTGTACAAGGATTCACTACATTAACCATTTCCCAGCTCAAGCTCTCTACATAGTGGAATATCATGGGAGAGATCTCTAGTGACCTCAACATGAGAAAGTAAGTCCACCCACAAATGAAATTCTATATCCTTGAATGGACATTTTGTAAGGCTGATTAGAGGATACCTCATCTTCTAATCATCCTCGACATATACCCATACCTAGCCAACCTAATCCACTATGAACAGAAGAACCCTCTTCTACTATTCAAAGTTATAATACTTCTATATTAAAAACATCATATCCTAAACCACCTGTGAAAGAACATCCCCATGTTAGGATAGATAGACCATTATTAAACAAATATTATTTTTCAAAGAAATTAGAAATGGTGTGGGAAATATTGTCAATATTGTATGAGTTGAGTCAAAAAAAGTCCTCTGAGAAGCACTCATAGTGGAATTGTCAAGCCCTCAAGAATTTCTTGTTGAGATTGATGCTGCTGAAGTGTATCATGTAGAGAATGATCCTACAGAATTCCACATGTTCATCTCATTCACATACTAGTATGATTAATCCATCATACAATGACATTTCAGACACTTGTATATATCTATAAGTGTTAATTACATTGATATATGATGATCCTTCATTAACAAAAGCTCGAGGGTAAAACCTATCCTAATCTAAAAACATCATCAAATGGGTCTCAATGAATCTCACATGCCCCTCTGTATCCTAATGTAACATGTTTATGAAATGAATGAGAAAAATATTCTCATCCAAATAAAACTCATCTCTTGGTTCAAAGATCTCATGTCTATCTCAAAATTCGAGGTTTTTAATCAGGATAAAACCGTAAATTTTTTTGGAAGACCTTGGCTATATTAGAATGAAAATATCCCCTCATCCTAACATCAATGCCCTAAATATTGTATCAATATTTAAATTGGGATGATGCATGGTGAAAAATTCCTATTCAAATCCTAGGAAATCCCAATAAATTGATGAATGGTTATATTATAAGGATTTAACATAGTCCAAGGATGAAGATTTCCCTTGAATAAATTCCCCAAATGTGTTGTAGATTATTCTATCCAATCCATTCAAGTTGATCAGTGTAGAGTATGTGCTACCAATCAACCACAATGAAGAGATGGGTCATAATGTGTGGACATAATAAACAACTTCTCAAATTACTATTGTTACAACTAAGATCAGTAGTGATGGATAATTTGAAATGTCACGACCCGCCCTCGGGGTCTGTGCCGTGACTACCCCAAGCCCGCCTTCCATAGGCCAGGGGCTGGCGACTAGCACCAAGGCGTAAATCCCAGTAAAAAAGGGAAGGCATTGCCTTTGAAAAGTAAACAAACACCACAGAGTAAGCAAGCGGAAAGTAAACACTAAACAAAAGCAGAGTACAACAGAAAGTGCAGAAAAGTAAATGGGCCAGAATACAAACCCAAACTGAAAGTAAAGTACAACTCGAAAGGGAAAACAGCAACTGAAAAGTAAAAGCCGCTACTCCGAGCTGTCCACTGGAAATCCCACCTGAAGGGTGGGTACAGATAGCTCCTCTGCTCCACGGGTCCCGCCGTCCGCTCCGAGCACGTCCCGCCCAGTGGTCCACCTCCGGGTACCGTCCCGCTCTGCAAGCCCCAGCTAAGGTCAACGTTGTCCGTCGTCTGCAACCAACACAACGTAGTGCGGGCAAAGCCCGTGCAGGGGTGAGTATAAGATACTCAGTAGGGACCCCGAGACCCCTGAAGGTCTCTCAAATCCACAAAGGATAAACCACGAAGAAAAGTAACAATCACGAAGTAATAACCGACACTGCTTAGGTATATGCCCATACATATACCTAAGTCATCAATTCAAATACGCTCTAACCTCCGAGCCCAAGTACAACTCAGTCCACACAGGAAAGTAAACGTATTCCACACAGGAAAGCAAAACGTAATCCACACAGGATTGCACAACACAATCCACACAGGAAAGCAATAGGATTCAGCTCACACAGGTATACTTCTTCAAAGGACGATAAAGATGATCACTGATCCATCTAAGTCGTCGGACCCACAAAGGATCGATAGGTAACTAACCCCCGCAAAGACCCACACAGGATCGGGCCCACACAGGACCTGTAGGCGCTGGCTCACACAGAACCGCTGAGCGCGAACCCACACAGGATCGGACCCACACAGGATCGGGCCCACACAGGACCTGTAGCACTGATCCACGTAGGATCGCTGAGTGCTGTAGTCGTCGTCGTCGAATCCACACAGGATCTCTGTACTGTCGTCGTCGAATCCACACAGGATCTCTGTACTGTCGTCGACGAATCCACACAGGATCTCTGTACTGTCGTCGTCGTAGTCACAGTAGCAGTCGTAGCAGTAGCAGTCACAGTAACAGTCGCAGCCAGCACTAGGGTTCCCGCACACAGCAAGCTTGTTCGGAGGGTCCGCTCCACGAGCCGAGAGGCTGATACATCAACTGTCACAAATTCCTGAGTTTATGTATCCAAAAGTTCCGTATCGTCAATAGGAACTCAACGCAATAGACGGCGCGTCGATCGGACGCCCGGTCTGAGAGTTATTGGCATTTTCATCTCCGGGGCCCGGTTGGTTTTTAAGGCAAAACCAACCCGACCGTACTCCACCTGCGTCCAAACCTCGGGCGGAGTATTCCAAAAGATCCGTCTCACTAAGAGGAACACAACACAGTTGACGGTACGTCAATCGGACGTCCGTAGCTCAAGATATGAGCGTTTCCGCTCCGAAGGCCCGGTTGGTTTCGTGGACGAACCAACCCGGCCGAACTCAAAGTAATCTGAAACCTTGAGTGTGATATATCGAAACGACCGTCTCGATCCAAGTATCGTGTTGCCGCAGATGGTTCGTCGATCGGAGGTCCGTGGCTCAAGCTATGGCCAAAAGACCGGAACTGGTTCGAAACAGGGGGGTCTGGGTCCGGGCCGACCCGGCCCGACCCCCCCCCTGGGGCGGCGCGGCGGCGGCGCGGCGGCCGGCGGCGCGGGGGCCGCGGCGGCCTGGCGCCGTACGGTGGCCGAACGCGGGGGGCAAAGCCCCCGCTGATTGGGAAGGCGGCGCGGCCTTTATGCCGCGCCCTTTGCAAGAAAACGGCCCCCACGTGGGGGCCGATTTGGAGGAAAACCGGGGGGCTGCTGCCCCCCCCCCCCCTTTACATGGAAACCGCCCCCCTCTTAAAGAGGGGGGGTTTTATGCGCTGGCCGGGGGATTAATTCCCCCGGTTTAACGTCATCCGGCCGGCCAGCTGGCCGGCCGGTTTTCTCCAACGGGACGGGAAATTCCGGTCCCCTCTTCGGCTTCCGACGCCGGCGGCCCGGCCGCCGGTCTCCTCGTTCCGCCGCGGCCCAGAACCGGCCGCGGTGTTCGTCTTCTGGCGCGGTGCGACGGCACCGCGCCCCTCCGCCGTGCCTTGATTCCTTTCAACGCGGCGCGACGGCGTCGCGTTCTTGAAGATTCTTCCTCGGCGTGGCGCGACGGCGCCGCGCAAAATAATTGCACGATTATCCTCGTGGTGCGACGGCACCACGCCACTTTGCTTCCACCCGCAAGAATAAACAACAAGAACGATGGAGGGGGGGGGGGGTTCGGCCGTGTTCGTGCGGTCCGGCCCCCCTCACGTTAAACAATAACACTTATATAATATTTTCAAAAGCCTCACGTAGACATGCGAGATCCACGATCAAGAATAAAATAATTTAACAATAAATAACAACCCCTACCTTGGGTATAAGTTCGAGGATTTTCCAACGTCCGCGGAAGTCAACGTCGCGGAGAGCGGGCGTCGCGGTCGTCGTTCGTCAATTCCATTGACGAAGAGATGCGTCCGATGTGATACGTTGTTGGCGAAACCTCTTATGTCGACGAAGGGAATCCGAGGAGAAAGCGGCATTCCCTCTCGTTGACACGGAAGACGAAGAAGAGCGGAGCGGCGTTCTTCGTCGGAGCTTGAGCGTTCTTCGTCAAGATGAGCATTCTTCGTCAAGAAGAAGAAGATGGAGGAGGAGCTCTCAAAATGAAATCCACACAAGTTGGCTAACAAAATAAAATAAGGTCCCTCCTTATTTTATTTACCAAGCCAAGGAATTCAAAACTTCAAATTCAAAAACATAACACTTAATTAATTAACATGTCATGTGTAATTAATTAGATGTTAAGTTTACAAACATTTAAGAGGGAGAGAGGGGAGTTTAAGGGGGGAAGTTGAGAGGTTTAGGTTCGTGTGGGTCCCACCACACTTAATCCTCTCAAGGGAGGTTAAGTGGGTGTGGGTCCCACCCCTAACTCCTTTTGAGAGGAGTTAACCTACAAAGTGAAATAAAAAGAATCCACATTTTTTTATTCAACTTTTTATAAATCTCCCAAAAACTAACTTTCAACCCGCAACAAACACAACTCCCGAAAGGGTCTCTTTAAGAGAATATCGGCGCTACGAGTTCATCGGTGCCCTCAGATTTCAATTCTGAGCACTGGATCAAAAGTTAGGAATTCCCGCTCGTTCGTTCACTGAACGTACCCGAGCCAACTTCAGAAATTAATTCCGGGCACTCAGGGCCTCGGAATCAGGTGCCGTCTGAAACCGCGCTCTTGTAAAATTCTAAAGAAAATTAAGAAAAAATTTCCCTTGAATTTTACGGGTCTTTACATTACTCCCACCTCAGGGATTTACGTCCCCGTAAAGATACATCAAAAACTAGGGAAACAAATGAGGGTACTGAGCACGCTTCTGAGCCTCCCGCTCCCATGTGCTCTCCTGGAGATTCCCGTGCTGCCATCTGATGTGCACAAGAGGAATCGATCGCCCACGCAGGACCCGCTCCTGTCGATCCTCTATCTCCACCGGGACCTCCGTAAAAGTCGCCCCATCGTCAACGACAAGCTCCCCATGGTCAATGATGTGCGTCGGGTCGTGCACGTATCTCCTCAGCTGAGATACGTGGAAGACGTCGTGCACCCGGTGCAACTGAGGTGGTAGAGCCAGGCGATAAGCCACCTCACCAATCCTGCTGAGAACCTGGAAGGGTCCGATGAAGCGCGGAGATAACTTGCCGCCTCGGCCAAATCTCTGAATACCACGTCGAGGTGAGACCCGCAAGAAGACGTGGTCGCCATCCTCGAACTCTAGTGGCCTCCGCCTCCTGTCAGAATATGACTTCTGCCGGCTCTGAGCTGTCCTCATCCGCTCCTGGATGACCTGGACCTTCTCTGTCGTGGCCTGGACCATCTCCGGTCCCACCAGTGCTGACTCTCCGGGGTCTGTCCAGCACAAAGGAGATCTACAAGGTCGGCCGTACAACGCCTCGTACGGTGCCATCCCGATGGTGGAGTGGTAGCTGTTGTTGTACGCAAACTCCACCAAGGGTAGGTGGTCCTCCCAGCTACGACCAAAGTCGAGGACACATGCGCGGAGCATGTCCTCGAGAGTGTGAATGGTCCTCTCCGTCTGACCATCCGTCTGAGGGTGAAAGGTTGTGCTAAGACGTAGCTGCGTCCCGAACGCCTCCTGTAACCCCTTCCAAAGCCGGGAAGTAAAGCGGGCATCTCGATCGGAGACGATAGATGATGGTACGCCGTGGAGCCGCACAATCTCCTGAACGTAGAGACGTCCCAAGCTCTCTACTGAGCCCTGCTCTCTGATGGGTAAGAAGTTTGCCGACTTGGTGAGTCGGTCAACAATCACCCAGATGGAGTCGTGACCTCTAGAAGTGCGTGGAAGTACAGTCACGAAGTCCATAGATATGCCGTCCCACTTCTACTCCGGAACCTCCAAGGGCTGTACCAAGCCTGCTGGTACCTGATGCTCTGCCTTCACCTGCTGGCAGGTAAGGCATCGAGAAACGAACTCTGCTACAGCCTTCTTCATGCCCGGCCACCAGTGCTGTCGTCTGAGGTCCTGGTACATCTTCGCCACTCCAGGATGTACCGCCAAAGGAGAAGTGTGAAACTCCCTCAGCACTTCCTCTCGCAAAGCTACTGGTACCATGGTACGTCCTCTGAAAAGGATGTCGTGCTCTGCTCCAAGGGAGAAACCATCAGGTGCCTGTCCCGAGGATATCTGAGCACGCCGTGTCTCACAGTCAGCGTCCTCACGCTGTGCCTCCCTGACTCGCTGCTGAAGTGGAGGAGTGACTGTGAGAGACTGAAGGAAGGCTGCTCCATCACTATCCACGAAGGATATCTGTAAAGAGGCTAGCTGCTCTGTCGCCTCCTCAAGTAGCTGAATTCCCGTCCTCCTGCTGAGGGCATCGGCTACTACGTTCCCCTTCCCGGGAGTATAGACTATCTCAAAGTCATAGTCCTGGAGGAACTCGAGCCATCGCCACTGTCTCAGGTTCAGGTCCTTCTGCGAGAAAATATACCTGAGACTCTGATGGTCAGAAAAGACTGTAAAGCACTCGCCCATCAGGTAGTGTCGCCATGTCTTCAGAGCGAAGACCACTGCTGCTAACTCCAGGTCATGGGTAGCGTAGTTCTGCTCATGCAGCCTCAACTGTCGTGATCCATAGGCGATCATTGTCCGCTCCTGCATCAGAACACATCCGAGTCCGGTCCCTGATGCATCGCAGTAGACTACGTACCCTACTCCCTCCTCAGGCAACCTCAAGATAGGTGCGCTAGTCAATCTCTGTCTCAGCTCCTGGAAGCTCTGCTGACATCTGTCTGACCACACGAAGGGTTTCCCCTTCTTTGTCAACGCTGAGAGTGGGGCCGCAACTCTGGAGAAGTTCGGCACAAATCTCCGATAGTATCCGGCTAGGCCCAAGAAACTCCGCACCTCTGTCACGCTCTTGGGTGGCTCCCAAGCTAGCACTGCCTCGATCTTCGCGGGATCCACTGCAACTCCCGCCTCAGAGATAACGTGTCCCAAGAAATGGACCTCACGTATCCAGAACTGGCACTTCGAGAGCTTACCATAAAGCTGGTGCTCTCGGAGTGTGTCTAGTACAACTCGCAAGTGATAGGCGTGCTCCTCCTCTGTCGTAGAGTAAATCAGAATGTCGTCGATGAAGACCACGACAAACCGATCGAGGTATGGCTGAAAGATCCTGTTCATGAGAGCCATGAACATTGCTGGAGCATTGGTTACACCGAAAGGCATAACCAAGAACTCATAGTGGCCATACCGACATCTGAAATCCGTCTTCTGCACATCCTCGTCTCTGACTCTGAGCTGATGATAGCCTGACCTGAGGTCTATCTTCGAGAACCACCGTGCTCCCTTGAGCTGATCAAAGAGGTCATCAATCCTCGGTAGCGGATACTTGTTCCTCACTGTCACCTGGTTCAGGCGACGATAGTCAACACAAAGTCGCAAGCTCCCGTCCGCCTTCTTGGCGAACAATATTGGGGAAGCCCAGGGTGAAACACTGGGTCGGATGAACCCCTTGCCCTGCAAGTCCTCCAACTGTACCCGTAGCTCTCGAAGCTCGGCGGGGGCCATCCGATATGCTGGAGTGGATATCGGGGCTGTCCCGGGGTACAAGTCAATATAAAAGTCTACCTCTCTGCGAGGAGGTAGCCCTGGAACGTCGTCGGGAAAAACATCCGCAAACTGATCCACCACTGCAGGAAAACCAGGACTCCGCGCGTCAACTGCTCCAAGGATAAGGCTAGCCAACTGATGAGTGATGGGCTGTCCTCTCCTCCGCGGAAGTCCATCTTGTGCTGCAAAGGCTCCCTTCTCGCCGGTGAAGGTGAACCTGCTCCCGTCGGTGCGTACACATCGCACCTTGCGCCTAAAACAGTCAATTTGTGCATGGACCGTAGATAGCCAATCCATGCCCAAGATGACGTCGTAAGGCCTCGACGCTGCTACAAGAAGATCCCAGCCGAAGCTCTCGCCTCCTAGAGTAAGCTCACACTGCCGGCACCAGTGCGTAATCGTCGAGTCTACTCCCGTAGGAGTCTCTAGCCGTAAGGATCAAGCCAACGGCTCTGTCGGAATCTCCGAGCTCCGAACAAGGGCAGCGGCTATGAAAGAGTGACTCGCTCCTGTGTCTATAAGAACTGCAGCAAGGGTGGAGTAGACACAGATAGTACCTCGAATCATCTCGGGTGCGCCGTGGTCGTAGGCCTCTGCTGCCTGGAGTTGTGCCTGTCGCTGCCCGCCAGCTCCCTGTGGTCGGGGTGGACCTCCTGGTGGTGGTGGTGGCAGAGCCTCAAAGCGTCGCCCACCACCGGCTGCTCGTCCAGCTCCTCTGCCTCGTCTGCCTCCTCCCTGCGGACCGCCACGGTCGACCCTCTGCCTCTGCCTCGGTGGTCCATCAACTGACTGCTGCTCCTCGGCACGGCGGGTCGGGCAGTCGCGAGCCATGTGGCCCTGCCCGCCGCATGAGTAGCACTGTCTGCCTCTCGAATGACTGGCTCCTCGCTGTGTGCCCCGCACTGCTGAGCCAGTGCCCTGAGATCGTCTGCCCGAAGGTCTGGTCTGTCTGGACCCCTGAGTCATCCGTCGACTGCCTGCTGCAGATGACTCTGCCACGTGCCGCCCTGCGGTGGGTCGCTGTGCTGGTGTAGACTCAGTAAGGAAGCTCTCGATCAGAAGGGCCCGCTCCAGTACTCCTGTCTGAGTCGGTATGCTGAGGGAGATCAGCGATGCCCTAATCTCGTGTCTCAAACCCTACTCGAAGGTCCGGGCCCGGAAGAATGGGTCCCTTACCATGTCGGTCGAGTAGCGCGAGAGATCGGTAAATCTCGCCGAGTACTGAGCGACCGTCATGCTGCCCTACCGCAGCTGAAGAAGCTCCTGGATATGCACCGCACGAAGGGTGGCTGGGACGAACTCCGAGCGGAAGAGGCTCTCAAAGTCCGTCCAAAGTAGAGATGCCTCATCGTGCACCTGGAGCATCAGGCTCCACCATCATCTTGCTGCTGCGTGTAGTAGGCTCGCAGCGAGGATCACCATGAGGTCTGCTGGTGTCCTCACTAGCCTAAACACTCGAACCACTGCCTCCAGCCAGTCCTCTGCTGCCTGGGGATCCGTCTCCCCGCGAAACTTGGGCGGTCGCTGGCGCTGAAACTCATGCAGTGCGCTGAGGCGACGTGCATCGTCAGCGGCTGCTGCTGGAAGCATCGGGGGCTCGGCGGGTAAAGCTACTGCCGGTGCCACTGCTGGCAAAGGGCCCTGCACCGAGGCCTCGTCGCTCGGTGGGCTGTCGTCACGCTCGACTCTCGGAACCCTAGCTGGCTACCGTCGTGGGGCCATCCTGAAAAGGAAACAGGTGCGCCACGGTCAGAACAGTATACCTGGTGAGCTGATATAAGTAATCACAAAGAAAACTTTGAAACACACACGCAATCAATGTTTTCGTGCATTAAGTCGAAAATCAGAAGTCAGGGTCCTGGTGTACGGATACGTCGGCCGCCGCACCAACACTGGACTCCGTGGACTGATAACCACACTCAATACGCTAAACATTATTGCTTCACATAGAAAAGATCAGAGTTCACGGTAGAACCGAACTCCTCTGATACCAATTTGTCACGACCCGCCCTCGGGGTCCGTGTCGTGACTACCCCAAGCCCGCCTTCCATAGGCTAGGGGCTGGCGACTAGCACCAAGGCATAAATCCCAGTAAAAAAGGGAAGGCATTGCCTTTGAAAAGTAAACAAACACCACAGAGTAAGCAAGCGGAAAGTAAACACTAAACAAAAGCAGAGTACAACTGAAAGTGCAGAAAAGTAAATGGGCCAGAATACAAACCCAAACTGAAAGTAAAGTACAACTCGAAAGGGAAAACAGCAACTGAAAAGTAAAAGCCGCTACTCCGAGCTGTCCACTGGAAATCCCACCTGAAGGGTGGGTACAGATAGCTCCTCTGCTCCACGGGTCCCGCCGTCCACTCCGAGCACGTCCCGCCCAGTGGTCCACCTCCGGGTACCATCCCGCTCTGCAAGCCCCAGCTAAGGTCAACGTTGTCCGTCGTCTGCAACCAACACAACGTAGTGCGGGCAAAGCCCGTGCAGGGGTGAGTATAAGCTACTCAGTAGGGACCCCGAGACCCCTGAAGGTCTCTCAAATCCACAAAGGATAAACCACGAAGAAAAGTAACAATCACGAAGTAATAACCGACACTGCTTAGGTATATGCCCATACATATACCTAAGTCATCAATTCAAATACACTCTAACCTCTGAGCCCAAGTACAACTCAGTCCACACAGGAAAGTAAACGTATTCCACACAGGAAAGCAAAACGTAATCCACACAGGATTGCACAACACAATCCACACAGGAAAGCAATAGGATTCAGCTCACACAGGTATACTTCTTCAAAGGACGATAAAGATGATCACTGATCCATCTAAGTCGTCGGACCCACGAAGGATCGATAGGTAACTAACCCCCGCAAAGACCCACACAGGATCGGGCCTACACAGGACCTGTAGGCGCTGGCTCACACAGAACCGCTGAGCGCGGACCCACACAGGATCGGACCCACACAGGATCGGGCCCACACAGGACCTGTAGCACTGATCCACGTAGGATCGCTGAGTGATGTAGTCGTCGTCGTCGAATCCACACAGGATCTCTGTACTGTCGTCGTCGAATCCACACAGGATCTCTGTATTGTCGTCGTCGAATCCACACAGGATCTCTGTACTGTCGTCGTCGTAGTCACAGTAGCAGTCGTAGCAGTAGCAGTCACAGTAACAGTCGCAGCCAGCACTAGGGTTCCCGCACACAGCAAGCTCGTTCGGAGGGTCCGCTCCACGAGCCGAGAGGCTGATACATCAACTGTCACAAAGTCCTGAGTTGATGTATCCAAAAGTTCCGTATCGTCATTAGGAACTCAACGCAACAGACGGCGCGTCGATCGGACGCCCGGTCTGAGAGTTATTGGCATTTTCGTCTCCGGGGCCCGGTTGGTTTTTAAGGCAAAACCAACCCGACCGTACTCCACCTGCGTCCAAACCTCGGGCGGAGTATGCCAAAAGATCCGTCTCACTAAGAGGAACACAACACAGTTGACGGTACGTCAATCGGATGTCCGTAGCTCAAGATATGAGCGTTTCCGCTCCGAAGGCCCGGTTGGTTTCGTGGACGAACCAACCCGTCCGAACTCAAAGTAATTCGAAACCTTGAGTGCGATATATCGAAACGACCGTCTCGATCCAAGGATCGCGTTGCCGCAGACGGTTCGTCGATCGGAGGTCTGTGGCTCAAGATATGGCCAAAAGACCGGAACTGGTTCGAAACGGGGGGGTCCGGGTCCGAGCCGACCCGGCCCGACCCCCCCCCCCCCCCCCCTGGGGCGGCCCGGCCGGCGCGGCGGCGCGGCGGCGCGGGGGCCTGGCGCCGTACGGTGGCCGAACGCGGGGGGAAAAGCCCCCGCTGATTGGGAAGGCGGCGCGGCCTTTGTGCCGCGCCCTTTGCAAGAAAACGGCCCCCACGTGGGGGCCGGTTTGGAGGAAAACCGGGGGGCTGCTGCCCCCCCCCCCCCCCCCTTTACATGGAAACCGCCCCCCCTCTTAAAGAGGGGGGTTTTTATGCGCTGGCCGGGGGATTAATTCCCCTGGTTTAACGTCATCCGGCCGGCCAGCTGGCCGGCCGGTTTTCTCCAACGGGACCGGAAATTCCGGTCCCCTCTTCGGCTTCCGACGCCGGCGGCCCGGCCGCCGGTCTCCTCGTTCCGCCGCGGCCCGGAACCGGCCGCGGTGTTCGTCGTCCGGCGCGGTGCGACGGCACCGCGCCCCTCCGCCGTGCCTTGATTCCTTTCAACGCGGCGCGACGGCGTCGCGTTCTTAAAGATTCTTCCTCGGCGTGGCGCGACGGCGCCGCGCAAAATAATTGCACGATTATCCGCGTGGTGCGACGGCACCACGCCACTTTGCTTCCACCCGCAAGAATAAACAACAAGAACGATGGAGGGGGGGGTTCGGCCGTGTTCGTGCGGTCCGGCCCCCCTCACGTTAAACAATAACACTTATATAATATTTTCAAAAGCCTCACGTAGACATGCGAGATCCACGATCAAGAATAAAATAATTTAACAATAAATAACAACCCCTACCTTGGGTATAAGTTCGAGGATTTTCCAACGTCCGCGGAAGTCAACGTCGCGGAGAGCGGGCGTCGCGGTCGTCGTTCGTCAATTCCGTTGACGAAGAGATGCGTCCGATGTGATACGTCGTTGGCGAAACCTCTTATGTCGACGAAGGGAATCCGAGGAGAAAGCGGTGTTCCCTCTCGTTGACACGGAAGACGAAGAAGAGCGGAGCGGCGTTCTTCGTCGGAGCTTGAGCGTTCTTCGTCAAGATGAGCGTTCTTCGTCAAGAAGAAGAAGATGGAGGAGGAGCTCTCAAAATGAAATCCACACAAGTTGGCTAACAAAATAAAATAAGGTCCCTCCTTATTTTATTTACCAAGCCAAGGAATTCAAAACTTCAAATTCAAAAACATAACACTTAATTAATTAACATGTCATGTGTAATTAATTAGATGTTAAGTTTACAAACATTTAAGAGGGAGAGAGGGGAGTTTAAGGGGGGAAGTTGAGAGGTTTAGGTTCGTGTGGGTCCCACCACACTTAATCCTCTCAAGGGAGGTTAAGTGGGTGTGGGTCCCACCCCTAACTCCTTTTGAGAGGAGTTAACCTACAAAGTGAAATAAAAAGAATCCACATTTTTTTATTCAACTTTTTATAAATCTCCCAAAAACTAACTTTCAACCCGCAACAAACGCAACTCCCGAAAGGGTCTCTTTAAGAGAATATCGGCGCTACGAGTTCATCGGTGCCCTCGGATTTCAATTCCGAGCACTGGATCAAAAGTTAGGAATTCCCGCTCGTTCGTTCACTGAACGTACCCGAGCCAACTTCAGAAATTAATTTCAGGCACTCCGGGCCTCGGAATCAGGTGCCGTCTGAAACTGCGCTCTTGTAAAATTCTAAAGAAAATTAAGAAAAAATTTCCCTTGAATTTTACGGGTCTTTACATGAAAAATCATTGAGTATTAATGATTTACTAGATGAAGACATCTTCATTCTATCCAACAAGATTCCACAAATTAATGTCCCATCCGATAGTCTAGAAGAAGTTTTCCAAACAATTGTAGAAGGTGAAGAGTCTCCTTCTCAGTCTCTCATCTTGACTTAGGATCTCAAAAATGTTCACATACCATAATGAGAGCCTGAAATGGTTGATTAAACATTAGGATATCTAAATGTTGACTCCACCCCTAAATATTAGAAACATGATTCAACACCTACTTCACGGGAAGAGGTAAAATATATAAATCTTATCTAAGATGATATAAAGGATGACATTGGGGATTCCACTCTAGAATTTTGGGAATGTTTCTCCAACACTATAGAATAACTAAGATAAATAAATATGGGTGTATAAGAAGATCCACAAACCACTATGATTAGTGAATCCACGACTCCCAATGAATAGGACATGTATAATTCATTCTGTAAGCAACATTGATACATGTTTTCCAAGAACTACAAAAATATTACATTACTTGACCCCAACGTGACAACCCTTCAATTATGGTAGATAAAAGACCATCAGGGATATAAAAAGACAACCATACAGACACTCCCAACTCCAACTTCAAAAATTCATTCTAATGTGGAAAAACACATCAAGTCAAACTTCATCCAAGAGGTACATTATCCAAAATGGAATCCAACATTGTCCATGGGAAGAAGAAGAATGGGAAAATTAGAGTTTCTATCATATTTAGAGATATCAATAAGAATTTTAAGAAATATGACTTCCATGTTCCAATCAAATAATCTATGATTGATATAACAGTTAGTTTTCAAGACATATCCCACATTGAAGTCAATTATGGTTACAAAAAAATATGGATGGGCCAAGAAGATGAAGAATCAACTTCCTTAAAATCCAAATAGGTAGTATTCAACTGTATAATAATTAACATTCTTTTGAATAACTCTTCTTCCATATAACAATATTCCATACATCTCATATTCAAACCCATCTAAGATAAGTTTTTAAAATGTTATTTTTATGATCTCGTAGTCATGTCCCAAAAAATTTCCAACCTCCTAACTGACCTAGAAACCATATTCAAAAATATACATAAATACATCTTATTGATGAACCCCTTAAAATGTTATTTTAGCATAAACTTAATGAAATTTCTCAAATTCAATGTATTACATCAATGAATTGATGTTGAACCTGATAAAATAGAAGAAATCCTTAGTCTGTCACCTTTTCAAAACCATAATGAGTTGAGAGGACATCAAGGAACCTTATACAATATCTGATGGTTCATAGATATCCTTAGATGCAATTTTATCCATTCACTATAACAATGTATAATGGGGTAACATATAAATGGACCAGTCACTAGGAAGAAGCATTTGATAACCTTAAGAAACACCTCTTCGTCCCAATAATATTACTTCCACCCTTTGAGTTAAATCCTCTAATCCTATATGTGGCAGCTCTAGAGTGAACAATAGGAACCTTCCATACACAAAATAACAATTATGGGAATGGATGAATCATTTATTATCTCATTTGAACCATTGTCAATGATGAGACTTGTTATTCAAATTTTGACAAGATCTTACTGAAATTAATCTTTTTATATAATAAATTGTGGAACTACATACATCACCTTGAAGCTTGATTGGTCTCTCATAATAACCCTATCTAATATATCATCATTTATCCTATGTTGACATGACATGTGACATAGTGTCTATTTATCCTATAGCAGTTTTATATAATTTTCAAACCCAAAATGGTATTGGAAGGCCAAGCCATAAATGATTTCTTTATATTTCACCAATATTTAGGAACCAAATCATTAAATACTGAACTACCTAATGAAGATATATTTTCTATTCAAGATGACTTCAAATGTGTGAAATATATTTTTATGTATCATCCAATGGCCTAATATGGAAGATAAAGGAAGACCCTAAGAACAAAAAATTCATGTTAGGTATTATGCTCATTTTCATTGAGATGGATATTTTACCTTACTCCTTCCTGTTATTAGATGTATATACAAACAATGTGGTGGAATATGAGGCTCTCATCATAGCACATGATATGGAACACCAAATACCTATGGACCCTATGAAAGTGATTATTGAACTGTTTCTGGTTATCAAACATATCAACTAAGATTATTCAGTTAGAAAAGAATAGATAACCCCCCATCATGATTATGTTCGAGTGTTGAAGGTTGGATTCCCATCCAAGAAAATTTAAATTCATATCATGTGATCACATATAACCAAATAAAATGAATTAATGAATACAATTATAGGTATGGTATATCCAAACTGGGATGAAATAGTCATCATCATTTCCCAAATCCAAATTGTACCACCATTTGATTAGGTTAGAATAGATGAGATCAATGAATTTAGTCCTACCCATGGACCATATGGTCCAAAAAATGGGTGGATTATGATAATCACAGGATACCATCATGATAGAGTACTCCCACATGATAAAGGTGGTAAAGAGGAAATATGATGGAAAGTAGCCAACTTCACTCTTTATTATGGACCAAACCACTAGAATGTCCTCTATATACAAGGATATGATGGATTCCTTCTCAGATGTATTGATTGAGAAGAGACCACTGCTATTGTTATCGATGTACACACCGAATCCCACATCCCCCACTAAGAAGGATATAATATTTCAAATGATATATGAATACATGGATACATCTAGCATTTGATTACACAACTTTACACATCGATCGAACATTTTTTTCAAATAATAAATGCCCTCCAAGACAATTAAAGGCAATATAAAATGATGAATCCCTAATGCATCCCCAATTATCACACCAATACATTCCAAGGGTAGAGTACCGACTCTTGAGAAGAACGCCAAGGGATCGTTAATGCTACTCCCCCGAGAGAGAGAATCTGCGGCAAAATTGGACTCCCTTGGAATATGTCGAACCACACATCCATTACCAATTTCTAGGACACAACACCAAATGATGTATGTTAAACACCAAGGGACCTCACCTTTCCCTTTAAGTGCCCAAATAAATACCTCTGAGTCTGATTCCACTTTCGAAACTCACAATGATAAAATTTTCATAGCATAATGCCCTCAAACAATGCTCGGCCTTTTGCACCCAAAGAGCTTCCCGGTCTGTGATAGCTGCTGAAGGCTGCTAACACCAAGACACTTCTCTCCCACACTAGACCTCCTCCCCTCATCAGTCAATTTATACACGAACTATCCAAATTTAGTTTCAAACCGATATCCAGAGGGTTCCATCTCACCCAGCCCCCCTGTAGCCTCAGACACCCCACTATTCTGATAACAGAGTTACAGACCGCATTGTAGTTCACCCCCCTTTCAAAAAAGAATTCAATTCATGTATTAGACCCTTAATTTTAACCATAATAAGATATATCGAATACTAGCAATCACTTATCATTGTATTTCACACCTCCCATGGGGACTAGAAGATTGAAATAACCATGATGTTGCTGATCCAGTTTTCATGTATGTTATATTCTTCTCCCAAGAACCAGCCCTCAAAAAACTCATGTAAATAATTTCACTCAGCCTTTTACTTACCCAATCTATCTGCCTTATAATAGAGACCACAAACCTAGTCACCCCTGATTAACAGGTGAAGTATCAACTCCGTCTGAGGAAATGAACAACAGTGGCAATAGGATGTCAGTGGAATGCCTTTCCTATGAATATTATCCTTTGTGGGCAGGGCCTAGTTCTACGCTCTCCATGCGAGGAAATTCATCTTCGAGGGAACCTCCTTACACTACAATCAAGCTCCCCACTAATCTGGGCACCCCCTCCTGCTGTATAAGACCCCGATAATCCTGACTGTTAAAACAACCTGATCGAGCCTCAGTGAAGCATAATCGATCTTCTTCCACAGCAAAAACCATTTCTTTGAATAATTCCTTTTGATCTGAGTTAAGAATTTTATCCAAGAACCTGTTATGTTGCCATACCTATTTCACTGATATCTCTAGAACTGGGCAGCCTGGGAAGAACATCTTCTCCTCGAGCCACTTATCTCTCCAAAAATTAATATCCCCATATCCAACCATCCACCAAGAGGAATCCTGTAGAATATCCAGGTGAGAAAACATTGTTTTACCCAACATGGATAATTTCCTACCATCCCATTCCTCCCAATACTTGCCATATTTTATTCTTATAGTTTTGTCCCACATTGATTTCCCTATAGGAAAGTCCCCAGCCAATCGAGCTTGCATGGTTTGCATGGCTACTGTTAAATCCATAATTCCCACCACTCCATCCTAAATCGGCATCGCCAACCTATCCCAAGAGGCCCAATTATATCTTCCCTTGTCGTTCTCATCCCAAAGAAATGTGTTGAGAATCATCTCCATAGTAGAAATAGTCCCCTTAAGAGGATAAATGATGGACAGTACATGCATCGGGATAAAGGAAAGCACACTATTGATCAACATCACCCGACCTCCAATTGAAAGAAACCTATTTTTCCCATTATAAATCCTCCCAACCATTTTATTAATGAGGACCTCTAAGAAGACTTTTTTTACCCAGCAATTAGAAAGGTGGGCCCTAGATACATCATCAGAAGTTGTTTCTGCTGAAAACCCAGAATTTCTTGGATGCTCTGAGCCCTTCTCCATGAGCATTTATTAGAAATAAAAACATTGCTCTTCATGGCATTAACCTGTTGGCCACTTATACTACCATATATCCCCATAATCTGCAAGAAATATATCAATGATTACCTCTTTCCATTTAGAAAATTAAGGTTGTAATCAGAAAACATAATATGAGAATTGGAACCATCCGAAGCCTGCGATAAATAAGGCAGAATCTTCCGGTCCATCAGCCCTCTATGCTAGTTTTGAGATAGGGCCTCCTGAGTAATGATAAACATAGATGGGGAAAGAGGGTCCCCTTCCCTCACCCCTCACATTCTTGAAGAATCCAAATCCATTTCCAAGAGAGAAATAGAAATGTGCGGTGAAGAAAAGCAACGGAAACATAAATCACAAACCCCTTCATAGAACCTGAGCTTATTCATTACCCGAATAATAAAACTACATTCAAGACTATCGTAAGCCTTATCCATATCCACCTGTACCACAATGTCTGATCCCACCACCTTCCGGTTTACATCCTCCAACGACTCTTGGGCCACTTCCACTGCCCCTTGGATCCCTCTGCCATGAACGAACCCATGTTGTTCTTGGGAAATAATACTCGGGGTGACCCTATTCAACCTCTTTGTTAGAAGACTAGCCAAAATCTTATAGGAAAAATTGAATAGACATAATGGTCTGTAATAGCCAATAGAAGTTGGATCATTCACCCTTGGAACCAGCACCACCCTGAAAGCACACGTACCCCTGTTGAGGCCACCCACTCGAAAGAAGTCCTAAACTGCCTCGATAACTGAAGGACCTGCAAGCTCCCATGTTGCCATGTAGAAGGCCCCCGAGAATCCATTCGGACCTTGATCACTCTCTAGATACAAGTTTCTAAAAACCTCCCACATCTCCTCGCCCAACGGTGCAGCCTTCAAGCTCTCATTGTTCCTTCTAACAAGACTAATTTCAATATTTCGAATGAAGACCTCCTGGTCACTTTGAAAATAATTCCACCACCTAGTCTCTTCCCGATCCTCTACAAGAAGCATTTCAATGTGCTCCAATGCCATCCTACCAGTGACATTCACATCAGAGGTGAAAGAACCATCTTCCAGCCTAATATTTACCTTCGAATTCAGTCTCTCCTATAAACAAGCATAGAAGAATCCATTATTCCTATCCCCTTCCATGATCCACTATAATCTGGATCTCTGTCTGTGGCCCCTCTCTACCTCCAAAAAGAATTGAGTAAGAAAGTCATGTTTGTCTCCTTAGCATAATAAGACTGCATCATCCTAGTTATGTTGAAGCACCCCTTCTACCTGGTCGATTTCTTCCTGAAGCATATCCACTGACTCAATTGAAGAAGGAACGGACCTGGTCCATCTACTGATATCCTATTTGAGCCACTTCAGACGTCTAAACAGTCCCACCCAAGATCCTCCCTCAATCTCTTGCTCCCAGGACTCCTTCACCATTAGCAAGAACCCCTCCCTACAGTGAAAAACCACTGAATACAGGAAACCCTTACTGACCGCACTACCCATATTTAGTTTCACTAGTAGAGGAGGATGATTTGAAAGAGCACGAGTGAGATGCGAGACCGAAGAGCTGGAAAAGGATTCAAGGACCTGAATATTCCACAGGCATCTATCCAACCTACACCATATCCTGTTATTGCCTCTATGGTTATTACACCAAGTAAATTTAATCCCATGAAACCTCATATCCATGAGCCCCTTAGTAGAAATTAAATTACTAAAATACAGCATACCCTGATTACAGACCCTTGATCCCCTTTCTTTTCCGATATGTCAACCATAGCATTAATGTCCCCATCTATGAACCAAGGTAACCCATTCGCATCAAAGGATCCAAGGTAATCCCACAAACACTGACTTTCCAAACAAAACCCACTAGAATAAACAAAATAGAACAACACATCCAAGCCTTTAAACTCGATTTTTACTGTGATGCACTGCTCGATCACCTACACAATCTCTACTTGAAGATGCTTCTTCCAGAACACCCAAATATGCCTATTCATCGGATGACCTTGCAAGTGACGCCCAAAACCCTGAAGTCTCCACAAAACCATTAAACTTACTCAGATACTATTAAGACTCCAGAACAACCTCCATTTATGATCCAAATCATCTCGCTTCTGAAGAAATGAAAGCACATTTCATATTTCCCCATATACCCCAGGCATTCCAGATAATCACCGATGCCATTATAGAAAGAAACATCCCACCCTTCGGCCATTGTTACCTGAGCACGAAACGAACAACTCTATGTCACTAACCTCCTAGGACATCGATCTCGTCACCGGTCTGGAAGATCCCTCTGAGGAGTAACCCCTCTTTGGAACCAAGACCTTCTTTCCCAATGGACTAACCTCATCTTCTAATAGAGAGAACTGGTTTCCGGCCCTTACGGGTGGATTCGATGGAAACACCTCCTCCCTAAGCAAAGAGACCTAAAAACGTCTCTATAGAGAGTTGCGCAACATGACTAATTCTTTCTCTACCCTCTAAAAAGGCCTCTCTTCGATGTGTCCGCAAGAAAGTTAACAGAGCCATCTATTGTTTCTAACAACGACATCTTCATCGAACCTGAAGAAAACATCGAATATACCCTTACCTCAGACATGGGAGGCGACAACCATCGAGAAAAACTTGGTAGAAGATCTTCAATCACCATTGCTTTTCCTTTGGAAACACGGGGATAAGACGCTGAATAAACCACCTCAAGAGAATCCCAAAACTCTACCACTGGCGCGACCTCCAAAGGTCCCAAAGGTAACAAATCAGGTGCTACGACGGATGCAGACACCCCTCTAACCACCTGCCCCTTTTTATAAAAAATAAATCTTTTTACCCAACCCGGATCTGGAAAATTTTGAAACTTATCCCACGCTTTCCGAGGTGAGGTCCCTGATCTCCTCCGGTGAGGATGGAAATGCAACAATCCTCACCACCTTCGTCGCTCCCTTCCGGACTTGCAATCCCTTCGATCCACCCGAGCTATCCACTGGACCAAGGACTGGTTCTGGACGAGGAAACCCTTGAGGGACATCCCGAGTCTGCAAGTTACTCTTTCCTTTCCTACATAATTCCACCGCATAACCTTGAAACCCACATGTAGAATAGAACCATGAGATTGGAACACCAACTACTGCCCCCACGCAAAACCCAACAATGATCGAATCAAAATACGAGGAGGAAATTTCATTGCGAGATTCATCTCAACATAGATCCTCAGATTGCACGAGTCTAGAAACCTCTCCATCCTTACATCCACACACAGAAAACTCCCCAGTTCATTCCCCACCACCTTCAGGATAGTTGGATTATGAAGCAGTAGCGGAAGACTCGGAAGCTTTATCCACACTGCACTCATGCAGGAATCCTTTCCATAGTGGCACTCCCAAGCCCACATAAACAAAAAAAATTGAATAGATCCACAACACCTCCCCTCCCTCGACCAGAAAAACAAAAAATCCTCCCTAGATGATAGGTGGATGCTAAACATGAACCGCGATAACTCATAAATCACTGCTCTTTGACGGATACCCCAGGACTCCACAAAACCCTTGAACACACTTAGATATGGCTTCGTTAGACAGAACCTCACAACCAATGTTAGCTAATGAAAATTCGCCACACAATCCAACTCTTGCCCAGAGATCACCACCACTAGAGCCCCATCCAAGAACTCCGTCTTGCAATGATCCATCCGAATCGGAGGAATACAACTCACCTCAAGAGAATCCTCCACCGCACCCTTGCGAACCACCTCCCCGCAGAGTGCCTCCTTGAATGATTTTTCATTTTGGATCCCTTTTGAACCCCCATTGACCGCAGTAGAATGACCACCAGAAGACAAAGGAACCCCATTAGAAAGCACCCCGGAAGCACCGAAGAACGCTGGTCACCCTTCCCCTACACTCTCATCCACCGAGAGAGCCATCCCACTTGAATTCATTAAAGAATGAACTCACTACCCCACATTATTACACATAATTCAATAAGAAATATAATTACTTCTAGATGCATTCCAAATCCATCCATCAACCCCCAATGTTGATTCATACATCCAAATACACCTAAACATTTCCATATGGGGAATGGATATTGGGTAACCATACCATTCATATAAGGCCATGCAGTTCAAATAAATCCTGATTATTAACTATTTATTATCCATATGTGTTAAGTAAATACACCTTAGATAATTAAGGGATAGAAGAATTTTCATCTTCTTAAAATAAATCGTCATTACTATATTTGGAATCCCACATACAATGCTGATGGAAAATGGCACGAATTTATATCCAAAAAATTATGAAAATATATATCAAGAGTACAGTATAAAATTTAATAATTCATATCCCTATCATATGATATATAATTGAATGGTATAGTCCTTAAACTAGACCCATCAAGACATACTTCAGAAGATTGTCGACATAGATAATAAGTATGGGCCTAACAATCTCTTGAATGCCTTATCATATTATCATACTACGACCCATGCTACCACACAGGAGACCCCATACTCACTGGTATACATAACATAAGTAGTCCATCCAATATAGGTCCCTCTTTCATCACACTTTATTTCTATTTATGACTAGCTATAAACATATGATAAATACTAGCAATTACTAGAAAACTAGAGTGGATCTTATAAAATATTTCACACCATGAATCATAACGAATTCTATCAAAATCATATAGTGTATGCTATTAAAAATAATGATCTCCTTCATTCATTCCTCTATAGAGAAATAGTATTGTTCCATAGAACTCCAATGATACTAGGAATGAAGCCTCTGATACTTTAACCAATGTATGAAAGAACTAACTCCATACAAAATGTCCACTATAAAAGAGCTTATTCCTTAATCTCAGTGGTTCAAGAGATCATAATGACCATAACCAGTGAAAAGATCCTAAAGAAATATTTTGTGTAATCTCATGATCCACATTCTATATATGATATTTTAAACTATGTAGTTGTTCATTGTCTCATGACCTTAAAAGGAATGACATCATGTATATGCCGCATTATGTAAAACAAAAAGACATAATTTTTCACATGGCACAATAATAAAATTCCATACATGTAGTCTTAGTCATATTACCTAAAACAAAAACACAACATTCATACTCCCCACATGAAATTATAATTCAAGTTTAATGTCCCACTCATATGATTTTATGAATCCCAGGAAATACCCTGAGTAGAGACACTCCTCATAATCACTTAAATCCGGGCCTCCACCTAGTGTTTATATTCCAATCACATCCCTATAATCCCCCATTGCATCGTGATTACCTTTTTGTCAGACATGATGAAGAAGGAATGGGAAGCTCCCATGCATTATCCCATCTTACATCATTGCCACCCCATAATGGAGCTTGGGACCCCATTATGGGTATAATTTCCAATATTAATATATCCTAATTGCATGAAAAAAAACTACACATCCAACGTCGTTATTTCATGACAAAAAACTACACTACCATCCTTATCACATGACAATAAACTACATGATCCTTTATAGAACAATGTGTGTCTTAATTCTTATTTCAATGTGATTTTTAGTTATTCCTTGACCTCTCAGACTAGGTCCATATGTGATTAAGGAAAAGAGAACCCACATTTTTCATATATATTAATTGGATATGCACAATGATATCTTCAAGAACATATCAGTTTATTCTCATTATATTGAGATATGTACTAACACATAAACCACATGTTTTGGTCCCAACCATTATTCTAGGAAATATAAAAAGTATTCTTTCATCATGAAAAATCTAGATTCAAGTGGGGATCAAATTTCATGATCAACATGTGGCATGATTCTTACTACAACAGGATACATAGTGATGCCAGAATCATATATCTTGGTCCAGCTACAATATTTTATTCACATCTGGTGACCCACATCCTTTCTACAAGATGTTAATATGCATGGTAAACATCCTAATTATATTATGTTAAATGGATCAATATCTCATAAACTATGTGTTCCTCGATTCCCATTCCAATGAGATATAAAAGGACAACTGGTTCTACAATCGTGGGTCCAGCCACAAAAAATTATCACACTCCTTATGTATGGGTAAAACCTGGATATCAATCCTTTTAAGATATATGTGTGGATTGATTCTTGTTCAAACACGATACTTAGTGACTCTAAGATCCTATAACATAGTCCATTTGTAATTCCCCATTCTAGGCCCATAAGGCTATGTTCATGTCTCGTGATGTTAAACCTCCTAGTTCATCATGAACTATGTCTGGATTGATTCTTGTTCCAGTGAAATTTGTAGGGATTCCCATATTACCATCCATTGTCCCAACCAAAACATTTCTATTATTTCATGTCAATTCTTCTTTTTCATTAACACATAACGTCAAACTGTATGAGAATTCAAGAAATATGAATGACTTGATTCTCATTCTAATGAGATACATAGTGATGTATAAATCAAAACATATTGATCAACCTCTATAGAATCTAATTGCCCATATCCTATAATTATGTTGTCATTTTTCAATAGAAGAAAACATTTCCACTCCTTGTTTATCGCATCGACCATATCTCACATGGGTTTATGGGTATTAAAAATTATAATTACATACAAAAGTAAGGAATATAAATTCACATAGGGGATATCATGATCTTGGAAGCAAGACCACAAAAGATATACCATATGTTCACATCCCATGAAAATAAACTACATGATTTACTAAAGAACTATGTTTGGATTGATTCAAATTCCATTGAGATATTTAGTGATGTCTAGATCTTTTACCCCTGACCCAATCACATCACGGTGCAGTAAATGCCTCCACTCTCCCATGTAAGAGTTATATTTTTATGATGGGTACCAATAAGTGATCTCACCCTATAAATGAGCCCGTATTTGGTGAAAACCCACATTTCCTCCATATATGAATTCAATCAATGTGGTAGATCATTATTTTCGAACTAAGCGTGGCATGATTCTCATTATAATGAGATATGTTGTGATTCCCAACCCTAATGTCCTTTTCTTAACCATGGGGTAATGAAAATATTCCCTCTCCTATTTATTAATAAATATCCATGTAGAAGCTTTTAAGTCAGGTTCCCCCATTAGGGGTTCCATCGAGGAAATTGAGATGTACCCCCTTCTACTTATGACTTAGATATATGAAATAGGCAATATAATTGATGGCCAATATTGTGACAAATGATTCCTTTGTTCTCATACATATCCCTCTCACATGTTATACCCCTAATACTGAACACTTTTGGATCATCATAATCTATCTCCATCTCTCGGTGATAGAAAATATGATACACGAGTACTCCTTCTCCTAATAATATTGTAACATGCTCTAGTTGGAATTGCATAATGTATCCCTCAAATTGGTTTTTTCCACCATTGGATGAAACTATATGACTAGTATATAACACTCCCTCGATGGACTTTCCTAAAACAATCCACAAAATGGGTTTGTCAACCAGTGGTAACTTCTCCCTAGGGAGAAGCCTCTTGTGTCCTTGTAATCTTTGATGACATTATATTAGAACCCATGAATCATATTTAGTCTGCGGTCATCCCTTACATATATTTCCAATCCCCTTTTTGTCAATTTGAACACCCTTGAGACCATGGTTTACAATTTCCTCCATCATGTATGAAGTATGCAGGAATGATATTGGTCAAGTATGAAACATATCATTTATAATTTTCATAATTATATGGTCCAAGGAATATGACACAAAACTAGAGATGCCATATTTCCCACACATGGGTCAGAAATGCATAGGTAACCTTTTCCTCTATTTATTAGGTCATTTTGACATAAAATATTCCTACCATGTTCATGTAAATCTCACCCAAAAAATAGACTCTATTTCCAAGGAAATATGAATATCAAGAAACTTATTTTGATAATTAACAATATAATGTTAGAATTTCAGAGAACGTTCTTGAATGAATATGTTGTAACATTCCTCAGTTGTATTTGCCTAATGTAACCCAACAAAAGGTTTTCAGGCAATGGATTCCTCTATTGACTACGTTGTGCCATTTCCATGTTGGGTTTTCTGAAATTAGCCCAAAACAGTTTTTCAATCAGTGGAAACTTCATCCTCAAGAGATACCTCCTCTATCACCACAATCTATTCCTTCAGACCTCTGCTATTATTGTGATACCCCCATACCAGGATTTACAACATTCCCCTCCTATTTTAGACACATTTTGCAGCAAGGGATCTCTTCATCATATAAATGTGGACTTCATTCCCCGCATTCCCAGTTTCCCAAGGTGGTCGGCCACCTCCATCTTGGATGGTGATGTTGGCTCATTAAAAAAATAGTACGATGGGATGTCAATTCCTAATTTGATGGATTCCTCCTTGGAACTCATCACCTACTCTGGTTTTCCATCATACATATGATTTGTGTTGTTGAAACTCTTTCCCAATTCCATCATTTTGGGGATGATGGTTAATTACACTACTTTTTTGTTACAGGATAGAAACATTATATTATATCAGATGGTAACATCAGGAATGTATTGGATTCTATGGATGTTATGTGTATTGGACACATGTATTCTTCCACATAGGAGGGAATATCATTGAGTAATCTTAGGTGTTGAACACAATGAATCCAATTTAGATCATAATGTATCTGGTAAAGAATACATATCATTCAAGGTTATCATCACGAATCACATGTTTAATATAATGTAGTAGTGTAACCGGTCATGATTTTATCATCTTGCAATGATGGAGAGTGGATGATCAAAATGCCTGGTAGAGGCAGATCATGAAAGTGTGTCCCTAGAAGGGTTATCCTGAATGGTTTTGTAGATGTGTGGATTATAATTCCTATGAAGTAAGACCTAGGGAACTGTTTATCATAAAGGGAATATTCCACACTATTAAGGGGTGCATACCTAGGAGGGAGGCACCAAGGTTTACCAAATGGATTGTTCATAATGCCCGAGGAGAGCAGACCAGGGGTGGTGTGTCCCAAAAATGGAATATGCCACACCATGAAGGGGTATGTATCTATTAGGGAGGAACTAATGTTTATTATATGTATGGGTAATAATACCCAATGAGATAAGACCTAGTGTGGTGTGTCCCATAAATATAAGATGTTAGTTCATGAAGGGGTACATCACTAGGTGGGAGGAACCATGGTTTACAAAATGGACATGTCAGAATTCAAAATGAGAGAGGAACCATGGTGGGATTCCCCATAAAGGTATCAAGTCACACAATGAAGGGATAAATCACAAGGAAGATGACACCATGGTTTACCATTGTTTGGAATCTGAATGTCCTGTTGGGGAAGATTCGGGAGTTTTGTCCCATAAAGGAAAGATTTCACACCATGAAGGCTGATCGGAATTCCCTTGGAGAAGGATTATAGAGGTCAACCCCTATGATGGTTAACCATGGTTTACTATTTATTGGGATCAGAATTCACTTTGGAAGTGGATCCAGGATGTGTTTCCCATTAAGGGAATGTGTCATACAATGAGGCTGACCAGAACTCTCATGGAGGCAGATCATCGATGTGAATCCCTATGAGGGCGGGGGAACCATTGTTTACCATTGGTCAAGATCTGAACTCCGTATAGAGGTGGATGGGGGGAATCAATGTTTACCATTGGTTAGGATCATAACACCCTATGGTGGTGGATCTAGGATGTCTTTCCCATAAAGTGATGATGTCACACCATGAAAGATGATAAAAATGATCTTTGAAGAGGATCATGGAGATACACCCCTAGAAGGAGGAAACCAAATTTTTCCATTTGTTAGGATCAAAAGGCCATGTGAAGGTGGATTTGGTAGGTTTTTTTCCATAAAGAGAGTAAGTCACATTGTGAAGGTTAATCTGAACACCTTTAGAGGTGGATAATGGGGATTCTACCTTGGGAGGGGTTAAATAAGATTTTTAATTGGTTGGGATTTGAACACCCTATAGAGGTAAATTTTGGGGGTGTTTCCCATAAAGGGAAGATTTCACATAGTGAATGTTGATCAGAACACACATGATGTGGGTCATGGAGGATCACCCCTAGGAGGGGGAACTATGTTTTATAGTTTTTTATGATTAGAATTCCCTATGAAGGTGGATCTAAGAGGTGTGTCCCATAATGGGGAGATTTCACACCATGAAGGATGATCAGAGCACCCCTAGGGCATATCATAGAGGATTACAAACAAGAGGGGGGATAAGGATTACAATTGGTTGGAATTGAACCTAAAAGAGGCATACTACTTACAATAATTATAAAACAGGGATTAAAACCCACATAGTTATATACCAAATTTTAACGTCATGTGATATGACTGATCCATGATGTTTAAAGTCATGGGGATATGAACGCTCTAATTACGATTGGTACGTCTGCAAGATACACCTGATAGCCAAACATCATTTGTATCCCATCAGATATAAGTCATCTGACCATAAAATATGTATTTAAGAATATTGTTATAGCACTTTAAGGTTCTCATCATAGCGGGGAAATGTTATGACTTTTTGGTGTGATAGATACTTTGAGGTCATTAACACACTAATGTTAATTGAAATAACACCCATCATGTGATAAAATATTAATTAATATTCAAGTATTTGAATATACAGGTGATCAAAAGTACAAACATAGTTGGTTATAAGTCACTAACTCCAACAACATCCCTCGTATTTAATTATTTATTGATCGCCTCACACACAACCTATATATTTGTTGTATAAAAAATTAAATTAAAAAAAACGGGGTAATTAAATAGGTGTACATTTGGTTCATTTCTCGATTTGTGTGTGTCATCTTTGTGTAAGGATCGTGTTAATCTTCTCTATACCGCTCTAGTTTTATCAAATGTCTCCAAAGAGGCAATATGTATAAATTTGGTTGTGGGATGCGAAAAATAAGTTTGCATCTTCTCTTATTCCTCCAAATATGAATGAATAACGGTTCAAGTTTTTTTAAATGACAATCTAATGGTTTTGGGGAAAATTGTGTAGTTTTTTAATAGGCGGGATCGAAATATCATTCTTTCCATACCAGTTTGTCACCATCCATGGGAGATCGACCTTTTTGGATGCATTTTAAGGATGGTTCATATTTGTGTGATAATGTTGCATGTTAGCAATGTGTAGAAATCAGTTCATTAATAATGATGTGTGAAAGAATATGGACCTTCCTCCAAGTGTATCTCACTTTTGGTGGAAACTGTGTACGAGCTTACTTCCCACACAAGAGTTTATTTCAAGAAAGCGTGTTGTTACTGATAGTGTTTGCTCATTTTTTCAAGAGTATCTAGAATCAATTATACATTCATTATTACCGTGTAGCAAAGTGAAATCCATATGGGATAAGTGAGAGAGTCTTGTTGCAGTTTTGCCAGATTAACGATATTTCGTTGACCAGATTCTTTTTTGTGGATGAATACTCAGATCTTTGTGTTTTTTAAGAGGCACGCTCATTAGCATAAATGTGGTGTAATGAATTTTTTTTCAATCATAAATCTTTACCAAATGGTATTTGGATTCAACGAGCACTTAGTTTTCAAGATGTTTGGTCATATAGAAGCATGCTGATTTTATGTGCAGTAAGAGAAGGGTTCGCGTCCGACTTTGGTATTCGCCTTTTGTAGTTTTTTTTAAAGATTGATACAAATGATGCAATTTTTAATGGTGAAAGTTTTGGTGTTGTGGTTCTAGATGAACAAAAGCTGCACTGCATAAAACTTTTGTTGTGAATTGGAGTACGTTAATTGTTGAGGCATGTGCCATATGTTCTGCTTTGAAATTTACTCGGACCCAAAAGTGGAGAAAAGTTGTTATCGAAAAAAACTGTCAATCATTATTTTCCACGACCATCTTCGATGCTCCAACTCGTAGCTCGGGTTGGATGAAATCTGAGATGTTTTTATAAGGTTTGATTTCCATCAGTTTTCTTATGTTTAGATATTTGGAAGCCAAGTTGCTCATTCATTAATGCATTTCAACTCCTCTCAGGATGAACACATTTGGATGAGTTGTGTTTTGTTTCCACTAATCATTTTGTACTCAAGGATGTTAGTTCTTAATATATTTGATTTTACTTAAAAAGCATAAATTTGGATAAATAAGTTTGTTTCAATGTAAAAAACATCTTAAAATAAAAAACCAAAGTAATTAAAAGAGTTAATAAACGAGTTTAGGCACTTAACAAGTATAAAATTTGTTATATGGATTCACAATGGGTTATTTATTTTCAATGTTGAACGAGTCATATTCGTACATGGTTAACAATTTATCAATAGAGTTCAAATTCATGCACTTATGTTTTCATTGCCAACCTTGACATAAATCTAATAATGAAAAAAACAAATAGATGACTGAATCTACTTTATAATATAAAATTTTAGATTTATCTGCCACAAAACATGATTATAGACATGTTGAAATGTAGTTTTTTTTTATAAAAAAAATCGTTCATTCACACGTGGCCCTTCTAAATTTGTTTTTGAAACTTTTTTTTCAGCGTTTTTTTTTTTTTCGAACTCTGGATTTGGAAATTCCGAGCAGAGTCTTCGCACAGACGGAGCGAAGGGCGAACGCGGGGAAAACAGGGAAAGTGGAAGGAGAAGCTTCAAAATACCCCGTCACGTCTTCTCCCTCTCCCTCTCCCTTTGCTCGCCCTCTCCGTGCCATTGCTCGGTTTGCAGTTCCTGATCACTCTGCCCTCGCCCTTCGCCCTTCGCCCTTCGCCCTTCGCCCTTCGCTTACTTCTTTCCGGGCGTCGTTGTTTCCTCTGATAGGGTTTCCTTCCTTTTCATAATCCGTAATGATCCCTTCCTCCGGGGTTTCAACCCTGGCTTACATTATCGTTGCCCAATTCTACCAATCATTCCCGTCTTGTGGTTAATTGTTTAATGCGGGTGCGTGTATGCTCGTTTACGTTTCTTCCACAGGGCCGGGGGTACGCAGGGATGCGCATGGTGTTGTAGCCGGGTTGGTTTTTTTTTTGTTTTGGGTTGGCAAAATGGAAGGGAGGAGGGTTTCGGCAACCCCTCGGCCGGGGTGTGGGCGGCGAGTTCTGGCGCAAAAACGACCCCGTGTCGAAGGGTTCGTCAACAGCGTGAAGAAGCTTCAGAGGCGAGAGATTTGTTCGAAGCGAGACCGGGCGTTCAGCATGAGTAATGCCCAGGAAAGATTCCGCAACATGCGCCTCATGGTTTGCTGCTTGTCCTTTTCCCTGTGCTTTCGGAGCTTGACTTTGTTTGCATCTCTGTTGTATAAACTAATGTGTTTATTGAGGCCGAAACATGTTCCCCGGCCACTTCTTTCACCTTTCCCCTTGTTTTTCCCTACATTGAGGTCACCTGTCGAGCGCACGGTGAATCCATGCTTTCATGCTTCAACCACATTGAATCCCATAAGAAATATTTTCTTAACTTATATTTTTAAGAGAAAACATGCGTGCTGCTGTTTGATTTTCAAATCTACTGTTTCTTTTTGTTTTTATTCATTTTTTTGGAATATCCATTGCCCCCTTATAAATGTCATATATATATATATTTATTTATTTTTTGGCCTTTTCAAAAATCATTGCAGGGATTCTCTTAAGTTCATGATCATATTCAATCTCCATATGCACAGAGCTTACAAAAAGTTTCATTATATGAAACTTTTGTGTACTTGGTAAGATGAAAGAATCAACAAGAGCATGGCAGGCATTTTTGTTCTCATTGCAACACCCCCAGTGGGTTTTCCTGCATTTAGTGCATTGATTATTTAGCAAGGAACTTTTGGGCAATGTAGATTTGGAAAAATGAACATTTTGATAAATGGGGAGCATGTTTGACCTGGCTCTGTTAAGGTTTTTTTAATGTTGTTAAGTTGCTTGGTATCTTACTGAAGGCTATTTGTTCTAAATTCATGCCCCTGATTGCTATAATCTAGTGTTTAATTTTTTGCACTCACAAAATCTTTTCATCCTTTTACTCTGAACAAATTTATGTAATGATGCTAGTTGCTTTTTTAGATCAGTAAAATAAGCCATCAAGGGGACCAAGGGGGTGCCAACACAAAATAAAAAGAATCTATGAATCTATTGGCCCACTAATTTCAACATGATGACATTTGCTATTATTTTGCAACATAGATGGTAGAGAAGCTATTTGGTTGCGATTAATCCTTAATTTTTTTTCTTGCACTGGACAATCTGTTTTTTGTAACCATCTCTTATGTAGGCTTGACTTCCTTTTAGTTTACACTGTATACCTAAGGTCATGCTCAATGGCATTTTCTAACTCTCCCTTGTCTAGCTCCAACTTCTTATTTTACACTCCATGTAAAAGCCCATTCACTTAGCTGCAGTTCACCTTTCAAGACATTTAATTGTTTTCTTTATTTTATTAATGTCAGGAGGAGTATGACACCCATGATCCTAAAGGACATTGTTCACCGGTGCCATCTTTTTGGGTGAAGAGGACCAAGGTTATTGAAATAGTTGCAGCACATGACATTGTGTTTGCCCTTGCACATTCTGGCATTTGTGCAGTCTTTGGCAGAGGTAACAGTGATATGACCCCTGAGCACTATGTACATTGACCTGCATGGTTTTACTTGATCTTTACTACATTTTCCACAGAGAGGAAAAAGTTTTCATTTTGTTGGGTTGTTCTGAATGCAGAGGCAAATGAGAGGATATGTTTTGTAAATGTGGGTCCTGATGAAGTCATTCGAAGCTTGTTTTATAACAAGAACAATGATTCACTCATCACAGTATCAGTTTATGCTTCAGACAATTTTAGCTCCTTGAAATGCAGATCCACAAGGATTGAGTGCGTGGAATTGTTACCTTTTTATACATGTGTCTCATTTCTTTTTGCTATCTTCCATCTTAGAAATTACTTTTGAGAAGTTTTTTGGTTAATGCTATTGCGTTGTTTCTTTTGTTTCAAATAATTAGGTACATAAAGAGGGGAAAGCTGGATGCTGGGTTTTCTCTCTTTGAGTCCGAGTCATTGAAATGGCCTGGCTTTGTAGAGTTTGATGACGTTAATGGAAAGGTGCTAACCTACTCCGCACAAAATAGGTATGTTCTTGCTTTTTATGGCATGCTTCACAAATATCCAGTGCATTGACTAACATTATTTTTTGTTTTTGTAGCATATACAAGGTGTTTGACTTGAAAAATTATAATGTGCTGTTCTCCATATCAGATAGGAATGTTCAAGAAATCAAGATCAGGTAACGTGTGTGTGTGTTGTCTATGGCTTGAGTAATTTTTTTAGGTTCAACTAAATTACTGACTTGTTTGGTCTTCTATTTGTTATTAGTATCACTTGTGTGGGGATAATTAGGTGGTTTGTTTCTCGTTCCTAATGTTTTATGTGGATTGAAAAAACCATTTTAGGTTGCCAGCTGAGTTGTAAGTTTCCTTTTTATATTCTGTTGACATTTATTTGTTTATTACTTGCATAGAGATAATGGGGGTGCATGATACTTTCAGAAATAAGAATGGAATTGTTTCATTGTAGAATTTCAAGAATATTAGGTAAAAAATAGAATGAGGGGAAGGCTGTGTTTATGCCTGCACACTCACACACTGGTATTTATATGTTTGATTAACAGGAATAATGCTTTTTTTTTAAACAAGTCCGAGACTCATTTTATTAAAAAAGAGAAGCAAACTACAAGAGTCTGAAATAAGGAATCTTATTACAATCTTTATCATAAAGTGGAAGAAGCTCAACCGGCAAGTCATCCTTCCAAGTGATGCCATGGTTGATTCCTTTGTTAGCAAGACCATCAGTAACCATTTTAGCTTCTCGAAAGGCATGCGTGACAATGAAATTAGAACTCATAAGAGAATCAAGGCATCTTATGTAAGGGTTGGTGTCCTCAGAACCAACTGTTTTGTACTTTGATTACATAAATGTTCACTTATTATATATTGTTCATTGTTCTGCATGACTATAATATAATAATGTCCTGAAATATTTGTTGCATTAATAAGGTCATAGCAGATCCCCGCTATGATGAGAACCTTGAAATGCTATAACAATATTCTTAAATAAAGTTCTGCGGTTGGATGACATACTATGATAGGACACATAGTATACAGACCGTCATGTGCGAGTACTCATAAGAAGACGAGACTCTCTCTCATGGAGTTCGCACTTGGTAATCTCCAAGATGGGAGATTATGAGAATAGACCCGCCAGTAGTAATTCTGCATGTCTTGGTGTCATCGGATATTGCTATCTACGAGCGTGTGTAATGGTCCTTGGACTGGAAGATTATCATTAACTCATGTCATGACTCGCGCACTTAGATTTACTGACGAAAACTGTCACGCAGATAGTTGGCGGGAAGTAGGGTACGTTGGGTGCGTCACGAGTGACATGTTGTTAATGGATAAGTCAAGGAAGGATTTGTCCCTTCCATTTATGGAAGTTGATATCTCGGCCCTTTGATTGAAATAGAACTGTCGCATTAAATTCCATGGCCATGGTGTAAACGATGAGTTTATTTCAGGTAGTCAAAGAACGACATATCAAGCATATAGGTTTATGACACTGCCATGAAACCTGCTTGATGAGATATTGAGACAAAGGGATTAAATTACACAGTAAGCGCTCGTATGAGGTGATACGTCAATGCGGCGTCAACTTCTTTCTCTTGGGTGCCTTGACCCGTTGCTAGACAGTAATCTTGGACTTTAGGCAAGCCCGCCTAATGCCAACGAGAAAGAGGCCTAGAGGGTCACACACTAAGTGTATCCAAGTATCTCAAGTTGAATAAAGATTATTCTCGTACATGGTTTAATAATTATTCAAGGAAGCCTAAGTTGTTTTAAATGATGGAGGAAAAAGAAAATAAAACAAGTACACGTCGTGTATTATTATTACATGCCGTGTAGTTTTATTTTGGAAAGGAAATGAATAAATGAAAACAAGATATACACGCCGTGTACATTTAATGTACACACCGTGTAGTTTTCAATGAAAAACAAGTACACACCGTGTATTTATTAATACACTCCGTGTAGTTTTTTTTAGTTGGAATTTTGAGGATATAATATTGTTTTAAATGATATTTATTATAATCAGCGTGGGCGCATGTCAAGGAATTATTTATTCGACATGGGGTTTTAAATAAAGAGTCAATGAAATAAATAAAACGCGTAACGCGTTTATTTATTGTCATAACTCTATAACCCCACACACCCGATTATAAATATCCTCACAACCCCAACTCTTTTCTGATACAAGAGAATCGTTGTGCACAACATCTCTGGAGAATTCTTTCAAGGTCGAAAGAACCTCTTCCTCCAAGAACGCTCTCAAGACCGAGAGAGATCCTCTTCCATCGGATCAAGACAATCTAAGGCGGACAACGCAAGCAAAGGCTTCTCCACGCTAGCACCCGGAGAATCTTTTGGCGACGTCCAGTGATACGAGGTACACGTGTGGATCACCGCTAGAGGGAGTCTACACTTGGCTTCTGCGACGCAACGACGGATCACATTGACAACGTGATTGAGAACATCAACGAAGAAAGAACACCCAAAAGGTATTTCTTTATAATTAATTAAATTAATTATAATCAACCTGTAACGATCCTTGTTTGTGGTTCCGGGAAAAACCATCTTCTTTGTCTTTTTCTGTGATTCGATCCGTGGAGACTGGCGTTTATCGTCGTATTGATCCCGGATTGATCATTGCTAATGACAAAAAGCCAAGTGGGCACATCCACCCACGCGCTTCCACTGCGCCCGGAACCTTCAAATGGTATCAAAGGGAGGTTACAACGTTGATTATAGTTATTTAATTTTCGTTGATAATTTACGCATTCATATTTGATTCAATTCGAAATAAATCGTTCTATAAATCTGAATTAACGAGATCTATTCTTCCTCCTTCGTTTCTCGATTCATATCACAGAAACGACCTTTTAATTTTAATTATGATTAAAATAAAAACGAGGAACTCATCCGGAGGAGCCGCTCTTTCTGTCTGTACAACATGGGATTACACGGCGTGTAATTAAAACTACACGCCGTGTACTTAGGTTCAACGAACCGGCACTGGTCCGCCAAACCACGTCGTGTGAATTGATTATGCCTAAGTTTTAATCACGCCGTGTTGACCAGAATAGAACGGCGCGTGGAAACCGGAATACACGACGTGTATGTTGGAACAACACGCCGTGTAGTCCGTTCCGACCCAGGTGAAACCGTTTACAAAGATAAGTCGCGTACCGCGTATACGGGATCACCAGGCCGGTTACCGCGTAACAAGGAAGTACACGCCGTGTATGATTCATCTACATGCCATGTACTCTAAAATTTCCAAAGTACAGAAAAAACACGCCAAAGCCCCGGCGTGTACTTTGGACAAAGGGTGAAAAGAAAAATACACGCCGTGTAATTATAAACTACACGCCGTGTACTTTCCAGAAATGGAATTTCACCAGGTTTCCTCCAATGTACAAAGACCCGTACAAGGAATATGGATGAGAAGAATCTCAAGGAAATTCAGAAAGGAATTTAAGATAAAGAATTGATTAATTATAAGATCATAATTAATTGAATTCGAGCGCGTCTTATCTTAAATAAAACGATTAAAAGAATTTGAATTCTAAATATGCGTAAATGTCGTTGCATACTATGGATGATCATGAGCTAGACCAAAGACCCTTTGTATGTGTATGGTTTCATTTAAATTTATTTAATTTAAATTTGTTGGCCTGCGAGCCTTCTTCCAATAAAATGTAGGGCCTGCGTGCCCATGGTTTCTTTAATGTAAACCCATGTAATGGAGGATCTCCCAAGCCAGAGGAGACGGTTCAAATCCCGAAGCCAAGGCGAAAACGACACAAGAAGATACAAAGGTGGACAGGTGGGAGCTGCAAAACATGAACCATCAGGTTCAAGGTGTTTTCCCTAGGTCAGGGTAAGCTTATCAAAACCGCTAGATAAGCTAACCAAATAGAAGCTCATGATCATGCCATCTTATTTTATTTCGGTCTGATTGCATGGTTTATATATTATGCATGTGTTGTCGCGATCACATAATTAATAAAATGAACAAGCATGCAAAGATGGAATAAAATAAAAACCGGTCTATGCGTATACATTATCGGAACATGGTTAATCACTTAAGCAAGCATCACTTAATATTAACAAGCATGTGATAATGCAAAGATACGCATAAAGAATAAAATCCCTCAAATACCATATTAAGTCAGACCAAGCCTTCCGTTACTTGATTAAGGGCAAGACTCAATAAAACTATGTGTTTGACCAACCCTTGTTGGGACACTTACTTTTATAAAGGAAGCCCTTATGAAAGGTTTCGGGTTGACTTAACCATATTACATCAAGAGAAGTAGCCCTTGCTAGACTTGATGTAATATTGGAGGCAAGAGTTGAGGAAATCCAAGTCAGGATTTCAGGATTGGGGAGTCCACTCAACAGATCAAGGAACTGTAAGCTCACAGTTGGCAAAGACCCGCCTACCTAAATACCTTTAAATAGCTTGACCAACCCTTGTTGGGGTTATGCGAAGGGAAATATGGATCCTTGCCATTAGAATGTCAAAGCAACTAGACATTCCGAGTTCAATGGTGAGGGCCATTGGGAATTGATAAAATAGTGGGAGACTTAATAAAATTTATTATTTCTCATAAAATGTAATCAAGAAAGTACTGATGAATCTGCTCTTTTAAATTGTAGAATCAAAATGACAAACACATCAACCACATTTTCTCTGCGATCAATTCTGGATAAAGACAACATCCTCACCGGCAGTAACTTTCAGGAATGGTTTAGGCGCCTTCGGGTTATCCTACGCCATGAACGGAAGTTTTATGTGTTGAAGTCCTCACTTCCTGATTCTCCTGCCCCAGGGGCAAGTGATGAAGATTTCCTAGTCTATGATCAACATTTGAACGATGCTCTCGACGTTCAATGTTTGATGCTGTCATCTATGTCTAGTGAGCTCATGAAGTCTCATGAAGACATGGATGCCTACAGCATGCTCGAGCACCTCCGTGGTTTATACCAGGAGAGAGCAAGACAGGAAAGGTTTGAGATCTCCAAGGCTCTGTTTCAGAGCAAGCTTGGAGAGGGTGCCCCAGCTGGGCCTCATGTAGTCAAGCTCATTGGCTACATTGAGCGCTTGGAGGTTCTAGGGTTTAAACTCCCTGAAGAACTGGGTACCGATCTCATTCTCGCATCACTCCCCCAGAGCTTCTCAAACTTTGTTGTTAATTTCAACATGAACAATATTGAGAAGTCTCTATCTGATCTTCTTATCCTCATTCGCCAAGTGGACAATGACATGAAGCGTGAAAAACCTTCTGTCCTTATGGTGAATAAAAGGAAAGGGAAGGCGAAGAGCTTTAAGCCCAAAGCTTCTTCAAGGCCTTCCAAGAAAAGGAAGATCAAAGGGGAGGCAAAGGAACAGGATGCTGTTTGTTTCGCATGTGGCAAGAAGGGTCACTGGAAGAAAAACTGCACCCAGCCGAGGAAGCAAGGGGAAGCTTCAGGTGCGTTTGTTATCGAATGCAATCTATCTGTTTCTACTAATTGGGTATTAGATACTGCTTGTGGTGCTCACATCTGTATCCAAATACAGGAACCAAGTAGATTCAGGAAGATTGATCGAGGGGAGATAGATCTACGAGCAGCCAACGGAGCCAGACTTGCTGCTGTAGCTGTCGGGGACTACCACCTCACATTGCCTACCGGGATGGTCTTGGTTTTGAAAGGATGTTATTATGTACCCTCTGTAACCAAAAACATTATTTCAGTATCCAGATTAGATACTGATGGATTCATATTCAAGTTTGGAAATGAATGTTGCTACTTTTATAAAGATAGCATTTGTTTTGGTAGAGCACATTTATATAACGGCCTTTATGTGTTAGACTACACAAACCAAGTAATGGCAATTGATAACAAAGTTAATTTACATGACTCATACCACACCCAACTTTGGCATCACCGGCTAGGTCATGTCAATGAGAAACGTTTGACAAAATTACATCAAGATGGGTATTTAGATTCTTTCGAACTAAAACCACTTGGTGTATGTCATGCGTGTCTACAAGGCAAAATGACCAAAGCCCCATTTAGTGGGAAAGGTGAAAGAGCTAAAGAGCTTCTAGAATTAGTTCACACAGATGTGTGTGGA
Organism: Viscum album; assembly: GCA_963277665.1. Taxonomy (NCBI): domain Eukaryota; kingdom Viridiplantae; phylum Streptophyta; class Magnoliopsida; order Santalales; family Viscaceae; genus Viscum; species Viscum album. Next base: position 1,216,586,490 of record OY728131.1, on the reverse strand, counting down.
CCATTTCCAGTTGAAGCAAGGGGTGGGTTCTCGTACTTTATAACTTTTACTGATGATTTTAGTAGATATGGATATATCTATTTAATGAGGTATAAGTCAGATTCTTTTGATCGGTTCAAAGAATACAAGAATGAAGTTGAGAACCAGCTTGGTAAGAAGATTAAGAAACTCCGCTCAGACAGAGGAGGAGAATATCTTAATCAAGACTTCATTGATTTCTTACGGGAGTTTGGGATTCTATCTCAACTCACTCCTCCTTACACACCGCAGTGGAATGGTGTAAGTGAAAGGAGGAACCGCACCCTGTTGGACATGGTGAGATCAATGATGAGTCATGCGAGTCTTCCATTATCCTTTTGGGGATATGCATTACAAACAGCAGCACACATACTAAACCAAGTACCAACTAAATCGATAAATGGTATTCCATACGAGTTATGGAGTGGACGCAAAGCCATGTTATCGAATTTACACGTGTGGGGTAGCGAAGCATTTGTTAAGGCCTCTTCAGGTAACAAACTTGCACCCCGAGGCACAAAGTGTATCTTTATAGGATATCCCAAGGAAACAAGGGGATATTACCTATACAACCCCTCAGACAAAAAGGTTACAGTGGCAAGACACGCCATATTCCTTGAGAGGGAGCACATCTCCAGAAGAGATAGTGGGAGCGAGATAGACTTCGATGAAGTCGAGGCTCAAGATACACATGAGTTGGTACAAGAACAGATTCCACAAAGCCCCGTGGAAGAACAATCTGTTCCAGAGACACAAGAACTGCGTAGGAGCACGAGAGAGGTGAGAGAACCAGAACGATATGGTTTTCTTGTCACTGAGGATGGTGACTCATTATTGGTTGACAATGATGATCCTCTTACCTACAAGGAAGCAGTTGAAGGCACAGACGTTGCCAAGTGGCAAGAAGCCATGAATTCTGAAATGGATTCCATGTACCAAAACCAAGTCTGGATTTTTGGTAGATCCTCCAGTTGATGTAAAGCCTATTGGTAATAAATGGGTATTCAAGAAGAAACTGGACATGGAGGGGCAAGTCAGCACCTACAAGGCACGACTGGTTGCAAAAGGTTTTAGACAGCGTCAAGGAATTGACTATGATGAAACCTTTTCACCAGTTGCAATGCTGAAGTCTATCAGAATCCTATTGGCCATTGCTACTTACCATGACTATGAAATTTGGCAAATGGATGTCAAAACAGCTTTCCTTAACGGGAACCTCCAGGAAGATGTCTACATGACACAACCTGAAGGGTTTGTGACTTCAAAGGATGCCAACAAGGTATGCAAGTTGCAAAAATCCATTTATGGATTAAAGCAAGCATCAAGGTCATGGAACATTCGTTTTGATGAAGCTGTTACAGAATTTGGCTTTGTTAAGAACGAATGTGAGCCTTGTGTCTACAAAAGGTTTAGTGGAAGTGCAGTCGTTTTCCTAATAGTATATGTCGATGACATATTGCTAATTGGAAACGAAGTACCTGTCTTACAGTCAGTTAAGACATGGTTGAATAAATGCTTCTCCATGAAAGACTTGGGCGAGGCGGCATATATTCTTGGGATCAAGATCCATCGTGATAGATCCAAGAAAATGTTGGGCCTAAGTCAAAGTACATACATTGACAAGATACTGAAGAGATTCAGTATGGAACAGTCCAAGAGGGGATTGTTGCCAGTGTCACATGGCATTCATCTTTCCAAGAAAATGTGTCCTCAGACACATGAGGAAAGAAAAAGAATGGCAAGGATCCCTTATGCATCCGCGATTGGGTCAGTCATGTATGCTATGCTATGTACGAGGCTAGATGTTGCTTATGCATTAAGTGCGGTAGGCAGATATCAAGCTGATCCAGGAGACCGCCATTGGATGGCAGTCAAGACTATCCTTAAGTATCTGAGGCGTACTAGGGATATGTTCTTGGTTTATGGAGGAGATGAGGAACTAGTCATCAGAGGACATGTAGATGCTAGTTTCCAGACTGATCAAGATGACATGAAGTCGCAGACTGGATACATCTTCAGTTTGAATGGAGGTGCAGTGAGCTGGAAGAGCTCAAAACAAAGTGTGGTGGCAGATTCTACAGCGGAGTCCGAGTATATCGCAGCTTCTGAGGCAGCTAAAGAAGCAGTATGGATGCGAAGCTTCGTCCAAGAGCTGGATGTTGTACCGAGCAGTAAAGATCCTATCACACTCTATTGTGATAATACTGCAGCGGTGACAGTTGCAAAAGAGCCAAGGTCACATCAGCGGACAAAGCACATACTTCGGAAGTATCATCTCTTGAGGGATTTTTCTCAGAGAGGTGAAGTTGCAGTGAGCAGTATTTCCACGGAAGACAACGTGGCGGACCCATTGACTAAAGCCTTGACTCAGCAGAAACATGATCATCATGTGAGGTCTAGCGGACTAAAAGTCGTAGGCAGTTGGCTCTAGTCCAAGTGGGAGTTTGTAAGGGTTGGTGTCCTCAGAACCAACTGTTTTGTACTTTGATTACATAAATGTTCACTTATTATATATTGTTCATTGTTCTGCATGACTATAATATAATAATGTCCTGAAATATTTGTTGCATTAATAAGGTCATAGCAGATCCCCGCTATGATGAGAACCTTGAAATGCTATAACAATATTCTTAAATAAAGTTCTGCGGTTGGATGACATACTATGATAGGACACATAGTATACAGACCGTCATGTGCGAGTACTCATAAGAAGACGAGACTCTCTCTCATGGAGTTCGCACTTGGTAATCTCCAAGATGGGAGATTATGAGAATAGACCCGCCAGTAGTAATTCTGCATGTCTTGGTGTCATCGGATATTGCTATCTACGAGCGTGTGTAATGGTCCTTGGACTGGAAGATTATCATTAACTCATGTCATGACTCGCGCACTTAGATTTACTGACGAAAACTGTCACGCAGATAGTTGGCGGGAAGTAGGGTACGTTGGGTGCGTCACGAGTGACATGTTGTTAATGGATAAGTCAAGGAAGGATTTGTCCCTTCCATTTATGGAAGTTGATATCTCGGCCCTTTGATTGAAATAGAACTGTCGCATTAAATTCCATGGCCATGGTGTAAACGATGAGTTTATTTCAGGTAGTCAAAGAACGACATATCAAGCATATAGGTTTATGACACTGCCATGAAACCTGCTTGATGAGATATTGAGACAAAGGGATTAAATTACACAGTAAGCGCTCGTATGAGGTGATACGTCAATGCGGCGTCAACTTCTTTCTCTTGGGTGCCTTGACCCGTTGCTAGACAGTAATCTTGGACTTTAGGCAAGCCCGCCTAATGCCAACGAGAAAGAGGCCTAGAGGGTCACACACTAAGTGTATCCAAGTATCTCAAGTTGAATAAAGATTATTCTCGTACATGGTTTAATAATTATTCAAGGAAGCCTAAGTTGTTTTAAATGATGGAGGAAAAAGAAAATAAAACAAGTACACGTCGTGTATTATTATTACATGCCGTGTAGTTTTATTTTGGAAAGGAAATGAATAAATGAAAACAAGATATACACGCCGTGTACATTTAATGTACACACCGTGTAGTTTTCAATGAAAAACAAGTACACGCCGTGTATTTATTAATACACTCCGTGTAGTTTTTTTTAGTTGGGATTTTGAGGATATAATATTGTTTTAAATGATATTTATTATAATCAGCGTGGGCGCATGTCAAGGAATTATTTATTCGACATGGGGTTTTAAATAAAGAGTCAATGAAATAAATAAAACGCGTAACGCGTTTATTTATTGTCATAACTCTATACCCCCACACACCCGATTATAAATATCTTCACAACCCCAACTCTTTTCTGATACAAGAGAATCGTTGTGCACAACATCTCTGGAGAATTCTTTCAAGGTCGAAAGAACCTCTTCCTCCAAGAACGCTCTCAAGACCGAGAGAGATCCTCTTCCATCGGATCAAGACAATCTAAGGCGGACAACGCAAGCAAAGGCTTCTCCACGCTAGCACCCGGAGAATCTTTTGGCGACGTCCAGTGATACGAGGTACACGTGTGGATCACCGCTAGAGGGAGTCTACACTTGGCTTCTGCGACGCAACGACGGATCACATTGACAACGTGATTGAGAACATCAACGAAGAAAGAACACCCAAAAGGTATTTCTTTATAATTAATTAAATTAATTATAATCAACCTGTAACGATCCTTGTTTGTGGTTCCGGGAAAAACCATCTTCTTTGTCTTTTTCTGTGATTCGATCCGTGGAGACTGGCGTTTATCGTCGTATTGATCCCGGATTGATCATTGCTAATGACAAAAAGCCAAGTGGGCACATCCACCCACGCGCTTCCACTGCGCCCGGAACCTTCATCTTATCCAGCGTGTGGTCAGCGGCCAAGCAAGATGCACTACACCCTTCCAAATAGCATGAACTATAGTGGATGAGTCACTTTCAATCCAAATATTGTTCCAGCCCTTTTGTTTGGCAAAGTTGACGGCATGTATCACACCCATCATTTCCGCCTCCAGAGACGAAGCCGTACCGCAGCTGCCAAAGAAACCGATTAACAGGAATAATGCTTTTTAAAAAACCTTAGAGCACTTGTTTTACTCTGTTTTTATTGCACAGCATGAAAGTGCACCATTTTGAGTTTGAGTCTTGGTGCCACCAGTGAGATGGATCCTTCAAATCAATCTGTTATTTTTTTAATAAGTATTTTTAGCGCCTCTTCTAAGCAATCATTCTCTATCACAAAATTTGTAATTTATCGTTGCAGACATTTGCTCCGCCTGTGCACTGCCACTCTCAAAAGCTGGTAAACTGTAAAATTTAAAAGAACCATTCTTCATTTTTACCACACATTTTGGAGGAAGAATGACATAATTGAAAGAACTAACAAAAAAATGAGGTTAATTTGAAAAATACTAGACTTATTAGTCAATTTCGAAAAAGTTAAAAAACTGTAGTTATGGAATTTTTACGTACCCAGACAATATAAAGAGACAAGACTTGACTGTAGTAGATGTTGTGCTCAATTTTTTACAATTTAATGCGGGCAGCTCATTTCCTTGACTGGTATTGATATTCAATGTGATTTCTATATACATGCACACCATACATTTCTGGCCCATTTTGTTTGTTACATTTAGAGCCCATTTTTTAAAGATTTTTAGGGCTAAAAACACCCCCCCAAAAAAAACCCTATCTAAAATTCGTTGTTAAATATAGTCTTTTACCATTTTTTGAAAAGTTATTCTGATTTGCATTTTTAAAACCGACTTTGCATTAGAAAGCATGGAGTATTTTTTTTATTGCAACCTAAATGTAAGAGAACTTCTCATTTTTGTAAACTCTCATTTTTTAAGCTGAAACGAACAGGCTCTTACTTGAGTTGATGATTGCCACCATTGCTTGCATCCTGTCATAAGGCATGCCTTGCATTTATTTTTCTATTTTGAAAGGAGAATTTTCTAAACAAGGGTCACAGATGGGTTTACTGGCTTGTTTTTCTTGTTAGCAGTCCAGGAATCATGCTGCTTATATATACCAAATCCAGCAGCCATGTCCCTCATGTCCCTCTCAAAATTTTATCGATAGAAGATGGGACGGTCCTTAAAGAGATCAATCACTTGTTGCATCGAAGCAAGAAGGTGGACTTCATAGAACAATTTAACGAAAAGCTTCTTGTAAAGCAAGAAAATGAGAACCTTCAGATTCTTGATGTAAGGCCATTAACGCTTTCATACACTGAGTTGACACAGTTCAAGGTTGAGGGGTGGCTTCCATTATTTTGTTCAGGTTCGAAATGCCGAGCTGACCGAAGTTTCTAGCACCGAGTTCATGACTCCTTCTGCATTCATCTTCCTGTATGAGAATCAGCTGTTCCTCACATTTAAAAATCGAAGTGTTGCTGTGTGGAACTTCAGAGGGGAGCTTGTAACTTCGTTTGAGGATCACCTTTTGTGGCATCCGGACTGCAACACAAACAACATTTATATTACAAGTGAGCAGGATCTAATCATCTCATATTGCAAAGCAGACTCAGATGATCACTGGTCTGAAGGAAATGGTAATTTCTGTTTCCAAAATTCTCATGCTTCACTTCTGTTTTTGGATGAGCCATGTATTTTAACATAAGGGAAGTTATACATGAAGTAGGGCGGGATTTTTACATAACAAGTGAAAAGAATACAGGAAAAGGATTTCAGTATATGAATTGCTTGAAGAATGCAAAAGCTGCTCGTCAATTTCCATGGAAGTTTACAGAATAATAAATCATAGGGGGTGGGGGTTCCCTAGGCAAAAAAAGGTCCGACCGAAGTCAAAACTTAAATCTAATGTGATATATTTTTTTGCCATAAATGCAACAGATGCCTGAGGTCCTGTTTGGTACAGGGAATGGCAGTTGAAAGAAAGGCCAATTCCCATGGTCATTTGATTTTGCTTGTGTGGCTGGTCAAGATGGACCCCCTAGGGAATCCTGATTACCAGATTTTAAGAAATCCAGATTTTGTTGTCAGGATTGATGGAATCGAGATTATTTGGGTTTGAAACTTTTAAAATAATGATAAAATAATTAATAAAATAATGATAAAATAATTAATAAAATAATGAATTTTTTTTTTATAATAAATTATAAAAATCATAAATTATTAATATTGTTAATATGTACCAAACATTATTTTTCTACATTCTACTCCATTCCATTGGTAATTTTTTATTAAATGGGACCTATCATCCTGTTTGGTTCAAAGCATAGTAAGTGGGGAAATTGATTTTGATGATATTTAAAGTGTTAAGCATTTGGTATGTTAAATACTTGGGATATGGATGTTCTAGGGAGTCTTGATGATCACAGATCAAGGAATCCAAATTTCATTAAAGAAGCTCAGTAATGAGGATTATGTGAGTGTCATTTTTGAGTGCTCAGCTGCCCTCCATATCACAGCCCCCCCCCCCCCCCAATATGGATAAATGTGTCTTTATGTTCAACAATTCCATTCCATTTTCATGTTTATATTTTTTGACCAGACAATACTAAAAAATTATCATTTTTCATTTCTTACATATCAATCACAATAATGGTTTGCATGACTCCATTCAATTACATTTTTTATTCAATTAATGAAGCATAACCCAACAAAGCCTAAAAGTTGTAGCTATCTTCATGCATACTGAAATTTTTAGAACCCCCCCATCCCGTGCCATGTTGATTGGTGCATGGCATTGTTTTAGTTGAGAATAAATATTTTGAATCCGGTGCTTGGGGGTGCAGTGGGGTCCATCAACATCAGCAACATACTAACTGGGAAGTGCCTTGCCAAGATCACCATGGGCAACAGAAGCCGCATGGATGATGAGTGCTGCGGACACTTGAAGAAGCCGGGTTGGTCCTCCAAAATGGGATGCACGGTTGCAGAGGCCTTGGAAGACATAACCGCGCTCTTCTATGACGAAGAACGCAACGAGATCTACACCGGCAACCGGCAGGGTCTTGTTCATGTCTGGTCCAGCTAAAAACTGATAAGTCTCTCTCTGGTTTTGTTTATGGCTTGGGTCCGGTTATGGGCTGCTGCCTGGGAAATATGTGTGTGGTGATTGGGATGATGTGTGATTATTGACACTGCAGAGTATGAGTGGTGAGTTTCTTGCTTGCTGCAGATGGATTGCAGTGGAGCAAATGCATGAGTGGCCTTAGGCATCATCCCTCATTGATTTTTTTTTTTACAATCACTGGTAATGGTAGCAGTGAATTTATTGGCTTGCTACATCAGTTGCATTGAGAATAGGAAATCCATGGTGATCTTGCAAAAATGGGTTGCAGTGTTTGCTGTTGTTATTTTGGCTTTCTAGAGTTTTGAGAACAGGCTTTTGGGCCTGTTGATGTTACCCATGTATTGGGTTGTTTGTAAAGTCTGATTATGTTTGGTAAAAAATAAGGTCCCATCTGGTGTGGATCATCTTTTAAGGGGTGGTCTGATCCAGTTTGAGTCCATTAGATGCGCTTTGCTTGCTTTGCAGGACGTTTCAGTTTTTTCCCAACTATTATAATGATATAGTGTTTTTTAATATTAATCAGTTCATAAGTGCATCAATTTATTTCTGGCTGTAACAATTTGACTGATGAAAAGATATATATTTTATTTTGTTTTATTGGTAAACATTCATTTTGCATGTTGACAAATGGCGAACATTTTCATAACAGGCACAAACTCTATCCGCCCTTGTTACATGGATTTTCATGATCCTGATCCACACTCACTCCATGGGTTCTTGACCGCATATTTTACTATTTGATTCCATCTAGATTTGCATCAAAATAAAAATAGGGTGGTTTCTTGTATGAGTTGAGGATAAGAGATGTAATAAAAGAAGTTTTAAGTATGGCATTAATTCATTAGTAGATTGAAGGTGTTGGTTTAGTCCATCAATTCTTTATTTTAATTCCCACAAATCACGTTTTTTATGTTATTAATGAATTTTATGTTTTATGATCAAATTATGAAAAATGACTGTCATGAAGTTACCGCATTAACTTACCATGTGAAGAGGTTCAACCGATTGTGAAAGTCGAGTGACCATTAAAAAAGTGAGTGACTGTATGTTGAAGTAAGATGGCATGAACAAACAAGTAATCATGTGCTAGACGAACAAAATTTTTGCAAGTCTTGAATTGATTATATGTATACTGAACTGACCGCATGAAGTGTTCAAGTGATTGCATGAAAGATTCAGCCTACCACATGAAGACTTCAACCGACTGTGCAAACAGAGTGAAAATTTGGCCACACGGAAGACTTAAGTGACTGCATGAAGAAATGAAATGACTGCATGTAGAGAGAAAGTGACACTTGAGTGACTGGAACAAGTGACTTCAAGCTCAAGTGACCTCAAGGTGAAGTGATTGTAAGACAAAGTGACCGTGTCTAAGTAAATATCAAGTAATTGTGTGTGTTTAATTCAACCAGTAAGGAATTTTAAAATCCCAACAGTTATATTTTGGAGTATTTGTTGAGAAGTCAGAGCATTTAAGGATGTTAGATTAGAATAATCAATACATGGATTATTTTATAAATATTTTACAATGGCTAATTTGAGAATGATTTCTCTTTGAGAATTAGTGTCAGCTCGTGGACAAAGAAGAGAGACTATTACTGAAATACTCATCAGACATACTACTTCACTATGTGCTTCCATGACACACTGTTCTTTTGCTTCTCAGTGCAAGATCCGTTCAAAACTTTTTCAAGGACAAATTCAAAGACAATTGATCAACTGAAGTCGATCAGATTGAGTTGCTTAAAATCACTCTTCATATCTTTGCGTTTTCCTTGTTTTAGTTTACTTTCTAGTTGTGTTTGTACTATCTTGTATATTTGTTAGCACATGCTCTTGGTGTGTCTTGAAGAGTGCTAGGTACTTTTTTTCTTATTTCTTTTACACATGTCATCACATGAATAACTGTGGAAGATGTTGGTTGTAGCCTGGATTGCCTGATCTAAAGTTGTATCTGTAAAACCATATTCCGGCTGTGGATCAAGTTTATTAGGATTTAATAAATGTGCTTGGCAGCAGTTGACTGTCAAGTGGAGATGATTAAGTTCCAACTTGAAACTGAACCACTTGTTTAAATTCTGCTGCATGTTCTTATTTCTTTGCTTACATTGTTTTTCAAACTATCTTCAATGATTTTATTTTTTATCTGTTTTTCACTCATTTTTTTTCTAAATTGTGGTTTGCAATTTTTTTGATAGTTATCCGTTTCAAAATAGTTTTAACTGGGTTTTGATCAAACTGTTGAGAAGTTGTTTAAAAGCATCATATTGCTTATACCTACTGTATTTGTTAATAGTGTTTTACTTTAGAGGTTTTTAAATTAGTTTTAAACATAAATTTTATATTGGAAGCTCAATTCACCTCTCGGTGTCTACCAGGACCAACATTTAGTATCATAGTGTTTGTTTTTCATTCTCTCACTTACCTTTGGTCTTGATCATGTTTTTAACAAGATCTTCTCAATTTCGGTTTTCTCTTTAATTTTTTTAGTATGAATGCTAAGTCTAAAGGATATGGTACAAATAGACCTCCTTATTTTAATGGTCAAAATTATGCTTAGTGGAAAATAAAAATGAGAATTCATCCCGAGAGCATGAGTTTTGACATCTTAGGATCTATTGAAGATCAATATGAATGCTTATTCTATGAGATGTAACAACTAAAGCTGCTTATGATTCTAATTGCAAATCCATGAATGCTTTATTCTATGTTTTAAGAGGGGATGAATTTAATAGGATATCTTCTTATGATACTGCTTATCAAATTTGGGATACTCTTTCCGTGTCTTATGAAGACACACCTAATGTTAAAGAAATGAGATTAAATACATGTACTATTAAGTATAATACCTTAAAAATGAAGCCTAGTGAATATATCTCTGACCTGTATCTCAGGTTCAATGAAATCATAAATACTATGGTTACACTTGGACAAAAGATGGATGATAAATCTCAAGTACTAAGGATCTTGAGATGTCTACTGGATCGATGGAGAAGAACTGCAGTCTCTATTCAAGATTCATGTGACATCAACAAACTACTAGTCAAAGAGCTAATTGAAAAGGTGATGATGTATGAAGAAGGGATGAAAGTGAACAATGGAGACGATGAGCCAAAAAGGAAATCTATTGCTTTTAAAGCATCACATTCAAAAGCCAAGGAAGTTGTCAAACTTGACAATACAAGTGGAAGTGGAGCTGACATAGATAATGATGAGGAAATGACTCAGCTAGTTAGAAGATTCAAGAAGTTTTATAAAAAGATGTTTTTCCATAAGTTTAATTATAAAGGAAAGTATGATAAAAGAGGAAACTGGAGGAAAGGTTGAAAAAGGGGCGACTCCTTTAATGAGAATACCTGCTATGAATTTAAGAGGAAAGAACATTTAAAAGATGACTCCAAAACTTAAGTATAAGAAGAAGTATGAAGATAAAGAGAAAAGACCAAAGAAAGAAATTAATGCCAATTGGAGTGCATCTGAGGACAGCTTCAGTGACTCTGACTATAATCAAGAAGATGCAAATGAAAAAGAAAATCTATGCTTTATGACTACCGCTTTAGAGGCACCATATGTTTCTTCTATTCATATTTCTGATGAATCTGAAATGTCAAATGATGAATTAGAAGAATATTGTGTTATGTTGGAAGATACCATGAATGAATTAAAAGATAAATATAAAAATATGAAAAAGATGCATGTTTTATGTGCCGTTGATAAAACTGATATTACCGTAGAAAAGGAAAAGAATGCCAACTTGTTAAAGGAAAATAATAATATGAAACTAGTAAATGGAAAACTCAAAAAGGATTTGGAATAGTTTATTGATAATAGAAAAGCCTTGAATATTATACTGAGTGAACAAAAAAAACCCAAAATCCAAAACTAGGATTGGGTATGGATCTTGACAGCAAGAGAAGCTATATAAAAATTATTTTATTATGAGTTTAAAAAATAAGACCATAGTCTCTAAGTATAAGGAAACATCTAGTTTTGTAAATGATTCTAAAACTTTTGGACCTAAAAAGTATTTTCTATCTAAATCTGTTAATTTTATTGTAAGCAAGCTTGTTAAACACATGTGGATTTCAAAGGCTTTATTTGCTAACTTCTCTAGACCCAAGAAAATCTAGGAACCAAATTCATTTATTGCTTGATTATTTTTAGGAAAAAGGTTTGAAAACCTCCAGTAGAAACATATGATATCTGGACAGTGGATGTTCCAGACATATGACTGAAGACTATCCCATATTCGAGAATCTTATAAAAGTGGATGGAGGGAATGACACTTTCGATGACAACGCAAAAAGAAAGATTATTTGACTTGAAAAAATTGGTAGCTCTGAATTTGTCCTTATTTCTAAATTTTTATTTGTTGATGGCTTAAAGTATAATATACTTAGTATTTCTCAATTGCGTGATAATGATTTTCTTGTTAAGTTTGAAAATAATGCTTGTAAAATTTATGATTCCAAGCATGCTTTAATATTTACTACTTTGAGAAATGATAATGTTTATGCTGTTAACTTATATTATTTATTTTCTCAAAATGTTTCTTGTTTGAGTGATTTTCATAGAGAATCTTGGTTGCGGTATAAGAGAATAGGCCACTATAATATATGCTCACTTAAAAAGCTAAATAAAAAGGGTTTAGTCAGAGATCTACCCAAACTAGAATTTCGTAAAGACAAAGTAAGTAGTCCCTATCCAAAATATATTTCAAACAAAAGAAAGATGTTTCTACCACTCAACCACTAGAATTGGTTCACATGAATTTATTTAGACAATCTAGAGTTTCTATTTTAACAAGAAAACACTATACTTATGTAATTATTGATGATTATTGAATATTTACATGGGTGTTTTTCCTTTCTCCCAAAAGTGAATCTCCTTCCCGTTTTGCTAAATATGCAAAATTAGTAGATAACTATAGTAGAATCACAATCAAAACCTTGAGAAGTGATCATGGTCAAGAGTTTGAGAATCAAGAATTTGAATCACTCTTCTCACAACATGCTAAACTCACAATTTTTCTGCACTTCAAACACCTCAACAAAATGAGGTTGTATAAAGGATAAATAAAGCTCTTCAAGAAATTTCCCAAACCATGCTCAGTAAATATGACTTACCTCTATATTTTTGAGATAAATCTATTAGAATTTTTTAATGTAATTAATTGAGTTCTTATTATACCCATCTTGAAAAAGTATTCATATAAACACTACTACAGATATCACTTTTATCAGCGCTAGAAATAGCTTTTAACAACGTTTTTTTAGCGCTGTTAATCTGAGCGAAGTTAAAGGGGGGTCTTTTTTATCATCGTTTTTTTGAGAGCTGATGAAGGACCCTTTTATCAGCGCTTAAAAAAGCGCTGATAAAAAGAGTCTTTTATCAGCTCTCAAAAAAAGTACTGATAAAAGGGGTCTTTATCAACGCCTTTCTTAACACTGATAAAGACCCCTTTTATCAGCGCTTTTAAAAAAGCGCTGATAAAATTCAAAAAATGTAAAAAAAAAATAAAAAAAACCAAAAAATGGAGACCCCTTTTAACAGCGCCTACCACCCCCTTTCAACAGCGCTTGCCACCCACCCACTCATGCCCACCTTTGCCAACCAGCATTTAACAGTGCTCACCCCGACCCTTTAACAACGCTAGACCCCCCTGCACCTGTGCGTGCACCCGTGCCTCTCCCTGGATTCGAACTCAAGACCTCTTCCCTGTATGCTGAACACTTTACCACTCCTCCATGTTACTTTGTTATGCATTTAATGATATATCTATTTATTTATATTTATTTGTATATTAAAATATATTTATATTAATATATATAGTTATATTTATATATATATATATATATATATTTGTATATTAATATCTATCTATTTATTTATATATATAGTTATATTTTTTATCCGTATATTTATTCGTATATTAATATATATTTAGTTATATATTTATTCATATATTAATATATATTTGTAAGATTAGTTTTAAATACATTTATAAAATATGTTTCTTGTGCGTGTTTATAAATAAATAAATAAATAAATAAGTACATATATGCAACATACATACACATGTATATATATTATATATATGTGTATCTATAAGTATAATTATACATATTTATATATATTTACATTATTATATATTAATATGTCTATTTATATGTTAGAATATATAGATAATATATATCAGTTTGCTAAAACATGCACACACACTAATACACACACACACACAGACACACACACACACACACACACACACACACACACCATATAGGTATATAAATATTCATATTTTTTATTTTAAATAAAATGGATATTAGTTTTTATTTAGATAAGGATTATATATTAATAAATATATTTTATATGTAAATATGTTTAATTAATTATTTATAAAATTAAATTTTTAGGTGTGAATATATAAAAAATGTGTAATATTGTTATATATTTGATTATAAATAATAGTACATTGTGAAAAATTATAAAATTTCAAAAAAATTATATCAATATGAATGTAAGACCTGTGAATAAATTTAGTCCCACCAAAAAGGGTAAAAAGACCCCCATAAATGAGCCTGAAAATCCATCAAATGTTAAAAAATTGGGGTACGCCGACTAAAAACTCAGTTTTGGAAGCCTTATGGGTCTTTTTTGGCCTTAAAAAACCTTGACTTGGGTTCTCCTAATTATAATGGTGTAGAGCTCATCACAAGCTTCAATTTGATATGTGGTAGAGCTCAAATAGATACCTGGATCAAAAGTCACGACCGTTTGAAATTTGAGTTGTTTTTTCAACTCATTTTAGATCTTTTATTTATTTATTTTATATTCAAATTGTTATTAAATGACTATTATTCGATAAAAATGACAAAATTATTAATTTAAAATATTTTTTAAATTATTTCATAAGCTTTTTTTACTAAATATCTTATATATTAAGATTTAATTTCTATTTATCCTTATCTAAAACATATTTAAAATATATATATTATATTTATATGAATATAAATATATAAATATATTAATATATTACTTTTAATGAAGTTTTTTTTGAAATATACCCTATATTAGCACTAGTAAAAAAACGTTGATAACAGGGGGGTCTTTATCAGCACTCTTAAAAAAATGCTAATAAACCCCCCTTTAACAACGCTAAAAAAGCGCTGATAAAAGGATCCTTTTATCAGTGTTTTTTTAGTGCTGTTAAAGTGTACCCCCCTTTATCAGTTCTTTTTTTAGCACTGTTAAAGGGGCGATGCTGTGAAAACCCGAATCTGTGGTAGTGAAGTTATGGAATGGAAGGAAACCCAAAGTAAATTACTTCGGAGTTTTTGGATGAAAAATTTTCATTCTAAACACAAAGGAGAATTTGGAAAAGTTTGCACCAAAAATCTACGAATGAATATTTTTTGGTTATTCAATCACTAGTAAAGCATACAAAGTCTTTAATAAAAAATCTAAAGTTGTGAAAGAATCTGTACATGTCACTTTTGATGAGACAAATCCATATGAACCCCAACCTGCTATAGAACATCTTGAGGATGATATGTAAAATTTGAATATCAATAATACCTCTAAAGCCTTTAACCATGCTACTAATTTAACTGATAAATATCCTAGTAGATACCATTAAGACCTTCCTTATCTAGAAGAAGACTTGGAAGAACCAAGTACTTTAGTCCCTAGAACCATTGAAACCCTAAAAAACCATCCCCTGAATGCTCTTATTGGAGACTTGGATAAAGGTTCTCAAACTCGAGCCTCACTAAGAAATCAGGTTGAACATCAAGCCTTTTTTATCTCATCTTGAACCTAAGAACATCTATAAGGCCCCGACCTTAAACATTACTTATTATTGAATTAAATGAATAATTCACATTGAGTATCTTTTCAGGTTTAGCGTTTTAGAGAATTAGGACATAACTATTACATCTCAAAGATTACAAAGTATAAACTTCTACTAAGTTTCCATAAAATAAAAACTCTTAAAAAGAAACATGTCTAGTTCCATGTTTTAGATAGCATGTCTTTCCTTGATCCCATCCTTGACACTATTCATCTTTAAGTCCTGTGGAAAACATTTCAAAAACTTGGGATGAACATAAAAAGACCAGTAAAGGATACACAAAGAAGGAAAACTGTTAGTTTTTCAAAACAACAAGTAAACCAAGAATACTTTATCAAAGTAATACTTTTCACCTTTATGAAGTAGTAAAAAAAACTCTTCACTGAATAAAAGATCATTACTTACCCCTTTTGTAACCAAAAGATTACCATAAAAACCCATATAAAGAACACATAACATATAAAGGTAACTTGGGACATAAACATACTTAAATGGAATAACCATACAGTCGACTTCCACACATATCACTTAGTGGAATAGCCATACGACCGACTTCCATACCCAATACATTGAAGGTTATAACGTAACCACCCGTCCTGGTATTCACGGCACCACCGATCATATGGTTTATCACGTAACCACCCATAAAATGTCCAAGTACCATCATTACACATAAAATATTTAAAATATAAACATTTCAATAACAACATTTCATTTGCAATCACAATAAGTAATTCCAAGATATTTAATTAATCAATCCATTTTATAAATCATTTAAAAGAGATTTTTGAATCAAAGTGTCCCATACCACTTTGAAGATTTTAATGGAATTATAGTTTTAAAACACTAATGTCCATATAAATAAATACTGAAAACCATTTTGAAAACATGGACATTAAAGATAAAGATTTAGAATAATGAATCTTTAAAACATTTAAAATGATATTTTTGTTAAAGTGTTTTTAAAAAAATGAGAGACTCTTGAATACAAATAATTGCGGAATAACATTTAATCCAAACTTTATAATATTATGTGAATAAAGGGATTCATGATATAAAATGTCAAAGGATAGTATACACACCATATAAGAGTGAATTGGTGCATAACAACAATGAAGTCTCAATGGAAATATAAATTGAGATGAAATCCATTATAAAGATGGTATCCTTAAATTAAGGATAAATATATCACATAATTATGTGTGAGAAATATAAATACACCCAATATAAGTGGATATTAAGTGTGAAACAATCATAGGTAATTCACACATAATCTTGGAAAAACAAAACCAATGACATAGATATTTAACTCAATGAAATGAGATTGAGTTATGATTTCCCATACAAGTTCGTAAGAATTTATCAATGAGATGATTATGTGTATAAATAGTATATCCACACAAAGGTTTGTGGAAATTGAAACATAGAGATTCCACACATAATCTTGGAATAATAAAACCAAGAAGTATAGGTTTAACCCAAAGAATTGAAAGTGGGTTAAGAAGTTCCCTTACAGAAATCTGACAGCCTAACGACGTCACTTTAAAATTCAAAAAATGAGTTGATGAGAGAGAAAATGGTATCTCATCACTTGGACATAAAATTTACATAAATAAGGATATAGAAGAACATATCCCAACATAATAGTATGTGAATTAAAAGACATAACAAAAGAAGTCTTTTAAAAAGAGGAGGGTGAAAGGTCCCCTTAACGAGTTGGGTAACTTTCGAAACGTACACACCATGGAAGAAGGGTCATACAATGAAAATGTAAATACCCATAAATGAAATTATACTATACAAAGTGTATAATATTGGGCAGTACATACACCACTCAAAGTAAATAGTGGCAAATGTAGCATAAATGCCATGGGAATAAAAGTGAGATGAAAAATCCCTTACGAAAACTCGGCAGCCTAACGACGCCACTTAAAACTTCCAAAAATGGATTTATGAGATCAAATAGGGTCTCTCATAATATGAACATAAAAAGTATAGTATGAGGAATATAAAATAACATCCCCAAACATAATAAATATGAGATTAAAATAAATTACATAAAAGAGAGTACTTAAAAATAAAGAGAGAGGTTGGATCCCTTACCTCATGTCCGACATGACTCGATCGTTCTTTAATATCCTGAATAATAAAATTTGGTCAATTTATAATATCTTAAGGAACTAATTTAAATATTATTATTAAGTTCATATCACATATTATAATGTTATAATAATTGGTTAATAAAGTGAGTTCATATCAGACGTTTTTGTCGATGTTCGGTACATGAGTAAAAATTGAACTTGTTGGAAAAGAATTTTCCATGTAGTTATAGGTACATCATCTCCAGAATAGTATTAATGTTTTGAATATCATATATATCCAGTATATATTCATTTTTTACTATTCTATAACATTTGGAGATAAAAAATTAAAAGCACCGTTCATGGAGACGGTAGGCCGTACGTATGCATGAACGCTACTTTCATTTTTTTGTCATATTAATGGAATTAAAGTTAAAATAGAGATATATATATATATTATAATTACAGAATTATATCCATAATTTAGATGTAATATATGACATATATATCCATTATATATATTTACTTATAATAGTACATAACATTTGGAGATAAGAAATGAAATGTACCGTTCATGGAGACGGTAAGCCGTACGTACGCATGAACGCTACTTTCATTTCTTTGGCACATTAATGGAATTAAAACTAGATGAGATATATATATATATATTATAATTATAGTATAATATATATGTTATATATATCAGATAAGTTCATCAATTTCATTCTTTATACATTTCATGTATTGCATGAACGAGTCACATCATTTGAAGGGGCGGTAGTCCACACTTCCTCAAATGAAATTATCACATTTGCACAACATGAAAAGCATAAAGGTATGTATTAAATATAAAATACAGAAGAATAGAGAGGAAATAAATTTAGTATATATCATAAATAAATATAGTTCCATCATAATGGCCACCATGAGAGGTGGTATGAGAAGATAGAACAATCATCATTTCGTGAGGCAATAATTCGCCGTCCACAGAAACAGTATGTTCTTTAACCATTAAACGGAGGTGTGTGTTAGTGTAGCTCAAATACTACTCATAACAGCATCCTAGTATATTGAATATACTGGTGTTGTTACAAAAGAAATAAATAAAAAGAGTTTAGGGGGTTGGAGAAGAAAAATAAAACAAAAGAACACTAGGGAAGACATTACCTTTAAAACGGGTAACTCTTTTTGATTTGAGCTCAAAGGCTTCCTTGAGAAAACTTCTGCCCAAAGTGAGGCTTATAGGAGTAAGAGAGGGATGTGGAGAGACAAAATGGGCAGGGTTTGGCCGAGGCAAAGGCTTGAGAGGTGTGGGTAAGGTGGTAGAGGTGGGGGCCTTTTATAAGAGGAGAGGAGGGGCACTCTTGGAAAGTTATAAAAGGTTACTTTATTATAAAATGATTTTCGGATTTTAAAGGTCCCAAAATTATATATTTAGAGGATAAGGTGATAAGAGTTAGAAATACACCCATCCAATAGGTTTTTTACATGTGTAGGTCTTATATTTTACATTATCTTTTCATTTTATTTAAATCGTTAAATAATGAGGTAATCGCTGCATCATCATGGTGTCATAAATAATTTAATTTATTTAATATCTAAAAATTATAAAAAAAAATATCATGATGTAGGAAATATTTTTATCTTTCTAATTAATATTTATAGTAAAAAATATGACTTGTATTACCCCATTTAAAAATTGTTTTAGTAAAACAACTCTTGTTTGTGACATTTTTATTTTAACTTTAAATAAAAAGTTATTTATGTCATTTTCCTTCCAAAGTGGCTCCATGGGGTCCCCAAGTTTACCCATGGATTGTCTTGGTCGGCCATGACACATCCAATGAGGTTAGGACATTTTTCTAGGTCATTTCATATTATTAAAACATTATTTTTACCTTAAATTACACTAATTACCTTTAATCGCGATTAATAAAACTTAAAAGTTACTATTCACCAAAAATTATTTTAATCACATTGAACCATATTTTAATTCTTAATGACAACCATGTATGTCGCATTTTTGAAAATTAAATCACAGAAGTGACAAAGTTTCATTTAAACAAAAAATCAGTTTCTCTAACTACCACTTAGTGGTTTCACTATTCATCAAAATTGAAGTTTTTCAGAAAAATACCAAAAATTCACCCTAATATATATTTGATATTCCGAATTGAAAAATGATTTATATTATAAAAAAATTCAAAACATATAAGTTTCATTAATTAGTTTAATAATTAATTTCCGTTGTCAAAACAAATAGCGTGTTTCTAAGAAACAATATCTATTAAAAGATTGACACTAGTTTAAGTCCAATTTCAAAGTGAAATTAATTAAAATGACCACCATTGGATTAAATGGTAAAAATATATTCTAAATACACTTTAATATAAATTAAAAATATAATCTATCCATATAAATAAATCAGATTAAAAGGAGGTTTTGAATTAAAATGCAACATTTTCAATAAAAAAGATCTTTATCAGAAAAATAACAAAAATTTACACAAAGTAAATTTTGATGTCCAGATTCTAAAGAAGGATTTTATTTTGTCAAATACAACATATAAAACTGTCAAAATTATATTTAAAAAGGGTTCTCCATCAAAAGGCGGTTAATCGACCTTTTAAAGAATATTAGAAGATTTATGCTTAAAATTGGATTCATTTGCATTTTAAGCCTCTAACATTTATTGGATAAAAGTAAAAATATTTGAAAAAAATATATAATCATTTTGTAGTTATTTCTGTTCATTCCTGCCATTACAACGGTTAGGCGTTAACTACCATTTAAAATAATATTATTTTATTATTAGAGTGCAACGTAAGATTTCAAAGAAACTCGTTGTTGCGTATTGAGTACGCCATCGAGCATAGTGTTCCCTTTAAAGTAATATTAATATTTTATTCACAAATATGGATAAATATGACAATTTAATATTATTTATTTACCTGGGGTGTTACATCCTTCCCCCCATTTGGGAATTGTGTCCTCGCAATTTTAAAAATTGGGCTTGGAAACTTCATTGAAAATCCCAAATCAGAACAAGAGTCAGTAAAACTATCACTTTAAAATAAAGAAAGAGAAGTACAAAGGTCACCCGAGTTAACCCATACTAGGATTCCATGTATGAAAACATGGATATGTAGGAGAAAACAAAGGGTCATGTTCTGAGGGAGAGTGATAGAAAACATGTTTAGGAGAAAGTTAACCACCAGAAAATCACAAACTTGTGATGGGTTAAATGGTATTTGATTCCCCAGTAGGAAAAATTAACAGACAACATTTTTGTTTTTAAGTTACTTTTCATTGAGGAATTTATTTATGAGCGTAACTAAAACATAATGAAACATACTTACTTGTCATGTTGACTTTCAACTTTTTCTAGATTTCTTACATGAACTCATATTTTCTCCAAAAGATGAGTATTTAGGATGACTTGGTTACATTAAGAGATCTATAATCAACTTCTAGAGAATCACCTAATCCACAAAAGAGAACTATATACTTCCCATGTCTTTAGACCATAACCAAAACTAAAACCAAAAAGGTTAGTATGAGATCCGATAATACCCAAAAAGGATAATACTTTATAAAAAAAATCTATTCTTAATCTCCAAAATATGTCAAACAATACCCAAAGTTCAACAAAGACCATTCAATAAACAATTTGTCCATAAAATTATTCAAAGTAAACCAAACTAATATTGAAACCCAAATATTTGAAGGATTTATTCACATAGTCTTCCAAGGTAAAAATTAACATTTATCTCCAAATAAAATTAGTTTCTCTTAAAGTCTCATATTGAAAAGTAATTAACCTAATCACATATCCTCCATGATAGGTTAATCATTTCCATAGATAACCCAAAATAAACTTACTCTTGATTCCTAAAATCATCTAACTAAAAAGAATTAGTCAAACTAACTAGGGACTTCACGTAGTCCAGTGGTAGGTGATAAATACCAGTCGCACTTTGGTTGTGGGTTTGATTCCCATAGCTTTGTCCGACGCGACGGGTTGTCACACGGTCTGTGTGTTGTCCTTTTTCCAAAACTACAGAATTCTTAAAAAATTCCCCAAAATGAGATAAAATCTTCAAAAATGATCATAACATATTTTAACCTCAAGTTTATCCCATGCCTTTCATTTTCCATCATATCATAGAGTAACCCATAATTACCTAAAAAGTAGGGATCATATAAACCCTAATGGTTACCTTTATAATTATTACCTAAACTTCCACATCGAGTTGGTCATCTCGTACATGATGCATTAGAGAACTCACCAAGGTTCAAGTAGTTGATCATGACTCCTTGATAGTTGGTTTAGCACAACCACGAGATTCCTCATTGAATCCCCCATTTCATCCAGTCTCTTAATCAGAGAACCACCACAGTTTCCATCAAACCCATTGTCACTTTGGTGCCTGCTAGATCCATCCATTTACTAAAAACAGAAATGTCAGTGTGCGTATATCAACAAAATCATCATGTACTAATGAGGAAGATAAACACTAAGATATACTTACTCATTAAATTTATCTAAAAACTATGACTCTTTCTGAAATCCTAACCATTATGGTAATGTCACTTATGCTTATAGAATACCCTAACCTCTAAAGTTATATAAACTGACCTTTGATACCAACTATAAGGCCCCGACCTTAAACATTTCTTATTATTGAATTAAATTAATAATTCACATTGACGATATTTTTAAGTTTAGTGTTTTAGAGAATTAGGACATAACTATTACATCTCAAAGATTACAAATTATACACTTCTACTAATTTTCCATAAAATAAAAACTCTTAAAAAGAAACATGTCTAGTTCCATGTTTTAGATAACATGTCTTTCCTTGATCTCATCCTTGACCTTATTCATCTTTAAGTCCTGTGGAAAACATTTCAAAAACATGGGATGAGCATAAAAATCCCAGTAAAGGATACACAAAGAAGGAAAACTGTTAGTTTTTCAAAACAACAAGTAAACCAAGAATACTTTATCAAAGTAATACTTTTCACCTTTATAAAGTAGTAAAAAAAACTCTTCACTGAATAAAAGATCATTACTTACCCCTTTTGTAACCAAAAGATTATCATAAAAACCCATATAAAGAACACATAACATATAAAGGTAACTTGGGACATAAACATACTTAAATGGAATAACCATACGGTCGACTTCCACACATATCACTT
The DNA here is from genome assembly GCA_963277665.1 of Viscum album. Lineage (NCBI taxonomy): Eukaryota > Viridiplantae > Streptophyta > Magnoliopsida > Santalales > Viscaceae > Viscum > Viscum album. The sequence goes on along the minus strand of OY728131.1, from coordinate 1,216,563,797 downwards.
AATGGAATATCCATACGGCCGACTTCCATACCCAATGCATTGGAGGTTATAACGTAACCACCCATCCTGGTATTCACGACACCACCAGTCATATGGTTTATCACGTAACCACCCATAAAATATCCATGTACCATCATTACACATAAAATATTGAAAATATAAACATTTCAATAACAACATTTCATTTGCAATCACAATAAGTAATTCCAAGATATTGAATTAATCAATCCATTTTCAAAAATCATTTAAAAGAGATTTTTGAATCAAAGTGTCCCATACCATTTGAAGCTTTTAATGGAATTATAATTTTAAAACATTAATTTCCATATAAATAAATACTGAAAACCACTTTGAAAACATGGACATTAAAGATAAATATTTAGAATAATGAATCTTTAAAACATTTAAAACGATATTTTTGTTAAAGTGTTTTTAACAAAATGAGAGGCTCTTGAATACAAATAATTGCAGAATAACATTTAATCCAAACTTTATAATATCATGAGAATAAATGGATTCATGATATAATATGTCAAAGGATAGTATACACACCATATAAGAGTGAATTGGTGCATAACAACAATGAAGTCTCAATGGAAATGTAAATTGAGATGAAATCCATTATAAAGATGGTATCCTTAAATTAAGGATAAATCTATCACATAATTATGTGTGAGAAATATAAATACACCCAATATAAGTGGATATTAAGTGTTAAACAATCATAGGTAATTCACACATAATCTTTAAAAAACAAAACCAATGACATATATATTTAACTCAATGAAATGAGATTGAGTTATGATTTCCCATCCAAGTTCGTAAGAATTTATCAATGAGATGATTATGTGTATAAATAGTATATACACAAAAAGTTTTGTGGAAATTACAACATAGAGATTCCACACATAATCTTTACATAATAAAATCAAGAATTATAGGTTTAACCCAAAGAATTGAAAGTGGGTTAAGAAGTTCCCTTACAGAAATCTGACAGCCTAATGACATCACTTTAAAATTCAGAAAATGAGTTGATGAGAGAGAAAATGGTATCTCATCACTTGGACATAAATTTTACATAAATAAAGATATATAAGAACATATCCCAACATAATATTATGTGAATTAAAAGACATAACAAAAGAAGTCTTTTAAAAAGAAGAGGGTGAAAGGTCCCCTTACCGAGTTGGGTAACTTTCGAAACGTACACACCATGGAAGAAGGGTCATACAATGAAAATGTAAATACCCATAAATGAAATTACACTACACAAAGTGTATAATATTGTGCAGTACATACACCACTCAAAGTAAATAGTGGCAAATGTAGCATAAATTTCACGGGAATAAAAGTGAGATGAAAAATCCCTTACGAAAACTCGGCAGCTTAACGGCACCACTTAAAACTTCCAAAAATGGATTTATGAGATCCAATAGGGTCTCTCATAATATGAATATAAAAACTAAAGTATGAGGAATATAAAAGAACATCCCCAAACATAATAAATATGATCTTAAAAGAAATGACATAAAAGAGAGTACTTGAAAAGAAAGAGAGAGGTTGGATCCCTTACCTTGTGTCCGACATGACTCAATCGTTATTTAATCTCCTGAATAATAAAATTTGGTCAATTTATAATATCTTAAGGAACTACTTTAAATATTATTATTCAGTTCATATCACATATTATAATGTTATAATAATTGGTTAATAAAGTGAGTTCATATCAGACGTTTTTGTCGATGTTCGGTACATGAGTAAAAATTGAACTTGTTGGAAAAGAATTTTCCATGTAGTTATAGGTACATCATCTCCAGAATAGTATTAATGTTTTAAATATCATATATATCCAGTATATATTCATTTTTTACTATTCCATAACATTTGGATATAAAAAATTAAAAGCACCGTTCATGGAGACGGTAGGCCGTACGTACGCATGAACGCTACTTTCAATTTTTTGTCATATTAATTGAATTAAAGTTAAAAGAGAGATATATATATTATAATTCCAGAATTATATCCATCATTTAGATATAATATATTACATATATATCCATTATATATATTTACTTATAATAGTACATAACATTTGGAGATAAGAAATGAAATGTACCGTTCATGGAGACGGTAAGTCGTACGTACGCATGAACACTACTTTCATTTCTTTGGCACATTAATGGAATTAAAACTAGATGATATATACATATATATTATAATTCCAGTATAATATATATGTTATATATATCACATAATTTCATCAATTTCATTCTTTATACATTTCATGTATTGCATGAACGAGTCACATCACTTGAAGGGGCGGTAGTCCACACTTCCTCAAATGAAATTATCGTATTTGCACAACATGAAAAGCATAAAGGTATATATTAAATATAAAATACAGAAGCATAGAGAGGAAATAAATTTAATATATATCATAAATAAATATAGTTCCATCATAATGGCCACCATGAGAGGTGGTATGAGAAGATAGAACAATCATCGTTTCGTGAGGCAGTAATTCACCATCCACAGAAACAATATGTTCTTTAACCATTAGATGGAGGTGTGTGTTATTGTAGCTCGAATCTTCCTCATAAAAACATACTAGTATATTTAAGATACTGTTGTTGTTACAAAATAAATAAATAAAAAGAGTTCAGGGGGTTGGAGAAGCAAAGTAAAACAAAAGAACACTAGGGAAGACATTACCTTTAAAACGGGTAACTCTTTTTGATTTGAGCTCAAAGGCTTCCTTGGGAAAACTTCTGCCCAAATTGAGGCTTCTAGGAGTAAGATAGGGATGTGGAGAGACAAAATGGGTAGGGGTTGGACGAGCCAAAGGCTTGAGAGGTGTGGGTAAGGTGGTAGAGGTGGGGGCCTTTTATAAGAGGAGAGGAGGGGCACTCTTGGAAAGTTATAAAAGGTTACTTTATTATAAAATTCTTTTTGGATTTTAAAGGTCCCAAAATTATATATTTAGAGGATAAGGTGATAAGAGTTATAAATACACCCATCCAATAGGTTTTTTACATGTGTATGTCTTAGATTTTACATTATCTTTTCATTTTATTTAAATCGTTAAATAATGAGGTAATCGCTGCATCATCATGGTGTCATAAATAATTTAATTTATTTAATGTATAAAAATTATAAAACAAATATCATGATGTAGGAAATATTTTTATCTTTCTAATGAATATTTATAGTAAAAAATTTGACTTGTATTACCCCATTTAAAAATTGTTTTAGTAAAACAACTCATGTTTGTGACATTTTTATTTTAACTTTAAATAAAAAGTTATTTATGTCATTTTCCTACCAAAGTGGCTCCATGGGGTCCCCAAGTTGACCCATGGATTTTCTTGGTCGGCCATGACACATCCAATGAGGGTAGGACATGTGTCTCGGTCATTTCATATTATTAAAACATTATTTTTACCTTAAATTACACTAATTACCTTTAATCGCGATTAATAAAACTTAAAAGTTACTATTCACCAAAAAATATTTTAATCTCATTGAACCACATTTTACTTCTTAATGACAACCATGTATGTCAGATTTTTGAAAATCAAATCACAGAAGTGGCAAAGTTTCATTTAAACGAAAAATCAGTTTCTTTAACTACCACTTAGTGGCTTCACTATTCATCAAAAATTGAAGTTTTTTAGAAAAATACAAAAAATTAACCCTAAGATATATTTGATATTCTGAATTAAAAAATGATGTCTATTTTACAAAATTAAAAACATATAAGTTGCATTAATTAATTTAATAATTAATTCCCGCTGTCAAAACAAATTGCGTGTTTTTAAGAAATAATATCTATTAAAAGATTGACACTAGTTTAAGTCCAATTTCAAAGTGAAATTAATTCCAATGACCACCATTGGATTAAATGGTAAAAATATATTCTAAATACACTTTAATCTCAATTAAAAATATAATCTATCTATATAAATAAATCAGATTAAAAGGAGGTTTTGAATTAAAATGCAACATTTTCAATAAAAAAGATCTTTATCGGAAAAATAACAAAAATTTACACAAAGTAAATTTTGATGTCCAGATTCTAAAGAAGGATTTTATTTTGTCAAATTAAACATATAAAATTGTCAAAATTATATTTAAAAAGGGTTCTCTATCAAAAGGCGGTTAATCGACCTTTTAAAGAATATTAGAAGATTTATGCTTAAAATTGGATTCATTTGCATTTTAAGCCTCTAACATTTATTGGATAAAATTAAAAATATTTGAAAAACATATATAATCATTTTTTAGTTAGTTCCGTTCATTCCCGCCATTACAACGACTAGGCGTTAACTACCATTTAAAATAATATTATTTTATTATTAGAGTGCAACTTAAGATTTCAAAGAAACTTGTTGTTGCGTATTGGGTACGCCATCGAGCATAGCGTTCCCTTTAAAGTAATATTAATATTTTATTCACAAATATGGATAAATATGACAATTTCATATTCTTTATTTACCTGGGGTGTTACAACATCAATGAAGCAATCAATGATGGACACTGGGTGATAACTATGCAAGAAGAATCGAACGAGTTTAAAAGAAATAAATCTTGAGAATTAGTTAATATACCTAAATAACTCCCAACTATTGAAACCAAGTGGGTATATAGAAACAAAGTTGTCAATTTTGGAATAATAGTAAGAAACAAAGATAGATTGGTTTCACAATGTTATAGTCAAGAAGCAGGTATATATTATGAAGAAACCTTTGCACTGGTAGCTATATTTTAAGCCATTAAAATAGTTGTTTCATACACAACACATCTTAACATCAAACTATAAAAATGGATGTTAAGAGTGAATTTATTAATGAGTATATTATTAAGGATATTTTTTTGAGAAACCTCATAGATTTCAAAATCTTCATTTTAAAAATCATGTATTTAAACTTTCTAAAGCCCTATATAGTTTAAAATAGGATCCTAGATCTTAGTATGATAGACTCAACTCCTTGATTTCAAATTGATTTTCCAAAGGTATAACTGAACCCACTCTATTTATAAATAGAATATCAAAGGATATTTTAGTAGTTCAAATCTATGTTGATGATATTATTTTTGGATCATCCAAACACTCCTTGTGTATTTAATTTTATAAAATGATGCAAAATGAATTTGAAATGAGTTTAATGGGTAAGTTAAAGTTCTTTCTTGGTTTTGAATTTTTTCATAATAAATATGGAATTTTCTTAAATCAAATTAAATAAAAAAAGATATTTTAAAAAATTTACAAGTACAATATATAAGATAGATATGGATGAAGTTGGAAAATCAATTGGCCAAACTACTTGTAGAGGTATGATTGGGATATACTCAACTGATGGTCGACCTGATATTACGTTTAGTGTATGTATGTGCGCCTATTTTCAAGCAAATATAAAAGAATATAATTTAAATGTTGTTAAAAGTATTTTCAAATACCTCAATAATACAATCAATTTTGGTTTTTTCTACTCTAAAGGCCATGCATTTGAATTAGTTAGTTATTATGATGTTGATTTTGGTGGATATAAGCTAGATAGGAAAAACACCTTTGGAGCATGTGATCTTTTAGAAAAGTATATAGTTTTTTGGTGTAGTAAAAAGAAAAATTTATTTGCATTATCTATTGTTGAAGATGAATACATAGATGAAGAAATTTTTTTTGTGCAAAAATTTTATGGATGAAATATACATTACTAGACTATGGACATTAATTCCGAAATGTACCTATGAATTGTGACAATAAAAATGCTATTAATATTTTTAAGAATCCCTTATCTCATTCCAGGACTAAGAATATTGATATATGACATCACTTTTTGAGAGACCATTTTCAAAAAAGTGATATTACTATTTAGTTCTTTGAAACTGAACATCAACTTGCTGATATCTTTACAAAGCCTTTGAATATAAAAAGATTGAATTATATCATACATGAGTTAAGAATGATTAATTACTACTAAATTTTTTATTTAATTTCTTACCCCTTGTATTTGTTTCACTCACGTTCTTAAAGATTACTTATTTACTATTTGTGTTATAATGCTTACTCATTTTTTTTCATTTTTATTTCTCTTGTTTTGAGTTTAATCTGATAATTTTTCTTCTTTGGTAAAAAAGTAACTGTAAGGTAATTTCATACGATTAGTTAACCAAAAGTTATAATTTGTTTATATATTTAGTTAAGTAACTGTGAGAAATTGATCATGCAGTCACTTAACCTACCGTGAGTTCTCTAAGTTTTTGTAAGACATGTAATATGGTAAGTATACTAACCAAGACTTATTTAATTTACCAAAAGTATGTTCCTACAGTCAGTTAACTTATCATGTTTGTTAAAATTTTAATTAAGTGTTTTGGAGATATTTCATTTTAATTAATTATTATTTTATTCATTTATTCCCTAAATGATTAAATAAACTCGATTTGGAATTCAAATCTACACACATTGTAACATCCTAGGTAAATAAAAAATAAGACATTTTCATATTTATTAATATTTGTGAATTAAATAGTAATTTTACTTCAAAAGGGTTGCTATGTTCGATAGCGTACCCGATACACAACAACGAGTTTCTTTGAAATCTTACGTTGCACACTAATAATATAATAATATTATTTTGAATGGTAGTTAACACGTAGCCGTTGTATTGGAGGGAATGAATAGAAATAACTAAAATATGATTATATATGCTTGTTAAATGTTTTTACGTTTATCCAATAAAATGTAAAGGCTTAAAATAAGAAAAAAAATTCAATTTTAAGCATAAATACTCTAATATTCATTAAAAGGTCGATTTATCACCTTTTGATGGAAAAACCTCTTTAAAAATAGTTTTGGTCACTCTTATACATTCTATTGGACCAAATAAAACCCTTCTATAGATTCGGGACAACAAAATTTACTTTGTGTATGTTTTTGTTATTTTTCCGATAAAGTTCATTTTTAATAAATAAGCGAAAAATGTTGTATTTTAATTCAAAATATCATTTTAATCTAATTTATTTATATGATTAGATTATTTTTTGAATTAGTTTTAAATTGAAATTAGAATATATTTTGACCATTTAATCTAATGGTGGTCATTGGAATTATTTTCACTTTGAAATTGGACTTAAACTAGTGTCAATTTTTTGATATATTTTGTTTCTTAAAAACACGCTATTTGTTTTGACAATGGGAATTAATTATTAAATTGATTAATGAAACTTATATGTTTTGAATTTTGTAAAATAGACATCATTTTTTAATTCTGAATATCAAATATATCTTAGGGTGAATTTTTGGTATTTTTCTGAAAAACTTCAATTTTTGATAAATAGTGAAACCACTAAGTGGTAGTTAAAAAACTGATTTTTCGTTTAAATGAAATTTTACCACCTCTGTGATTTGAATTTAAAAAATCCTACATACATGGTTGTCATTAGGATGTAAAATGTGGTTCAATGGGATGAAAATAATTTTTGGTGAATAATAACTTTTAAGTTTTATTAATCGCGATTAAAGGTAATTAGTGTAATTTAAGGTAAAGATAATGTTATAATAATATGAAATGACCTTGACACATGTCATACCATTATTGGATGATTCATGACCGACCAAGACAATCCATGGGTCAACTTGGGGACCCCATGGAGCCACTTGGGTAAGAAAATGACATTAATAACTTTTTATTTAAAGTTAAAATAAAAATGTCACAAACATGTATTATTTTACTAAAACATTTTTTACATGGGGTTATACAAGTCATATATTTGACTATAAATATTCAGTGGAAACATAAAAAGATTTCCTAAATCATAGTATTTTTTTTATAATTTTTAAACATTAAATAAATTTATTTATTTATGACACCATGATGATGCAACGATTACCTCATTAATGAACGATTTAAAAAAAATGAAAAGAAAATGTAAAATCTAAGACATACACTTGTGAAAAACCTATTGGATTGGTGGATTTAGAACCCTTATCACCTTATACTAGAAATATATAATTTTTGGACCTTTTATATCCGAAAATCATTTTATAATAAAGTAACTTTTCAAGACTTTCCAAGAGTGCCCCTCCTCCCTCTTATAAAAGGACCCCACCTCTACCTCCTTATCCACACCTCTAAAGCCCTTGTATCCTCCAACCTCTACTCATATTGTCTCTAAAAATCTCTATATTACTCCTAGAATCCTCACTTTTGGCAGAAATCTTTCCAAGGAATCCTTTGACCTCAAATCAAAAAGAGTTATCCGATTTGAAGGTAATGTCTCCTCTTATGTTCTTTTGTTTTATTTTTCTTCTCCAACCCCCTAAACTCTTTTTATTACTTTATTTTGTAAAAAACCCAGTATATTAAATATAATAGGATTATTTTATGAGGATTATTCGAGCTAAACTCATACACACCTCCGTCTAATGGTTAAAGAACATACTGTTTCTGTGGGTGGTGAATTACTGCCTCACGAAACGATGATTGTTCAATATTCTTTTAACACCTCTCATGGTGGCCATTAATATGTCACTGTATTTATATATGATATATAAATTATGTTTATGTATTACTTATTCTTCTTTATTTTTCATTTATTCCATACCTTTATGGTTTCCATAATGGGTAAACGCGATAATTTCATTTTAGGAAGTGCGGACTACCACCCCCTCAAAGTGATTTGAATCGTTAATACCATATGTGGGATGTATAAAGGATAGATTTAATGATGTTATATATTATATTATACTGTAATTATAATATAACTATGTATAATTATTTTTTTCATTCCATTAAAGTATGAAATAGAAATGAAAGTAGCGTTCATGCGTACGTACGACTTACCGTCTCCATGAACGGTACATTTCATTTCTTATCTCCAAATGTTATGTACTATTATAAGTACATATATATAATGGATATATATGTCATATATTACATCTAAATTATGGATATAATTCTGGAATTTTAATATATATATCTCTCATTTAGTTTTAATTCCATTAATATGACAAAGAAATGAAAGTAGCGTTCATGCGTACGTACGACCTACCGTCTCCATGAACGGTGCATTTCATTTTTTATCTCAAAATGTTATGGAATAGTATAAAATGAATATATACTGGATATATATGATATTTAAATCATTAATACTATTCTGGATATGATGTACCTATAACTACATGGAAAATTCTTTTCCAACAAGTTCAATTTTGACTCATGTACCGAACATCGACAAAAACGTCTGATATGAACTCACATTATTAACCAATTATTATAAAATTATAATATGTGATATGAACTTAATAATAATCTTTAAAGGAGGTCCTTAAGAAATTATAAATTGACCAAAGTTTATTATTCAGGAATATAAAGAAATGAACAAGACAAGTCAGACTTGAGGTAAGGGATCCTACCTCTGTCTTTCTTTTTAAGTACTCTCTTTTATGTCATTTATTTTAAGATCATATTTATTATGTTTGGGGATGTTATTTTATATTACTCATACTATAATTTTTATGTTCATATTATGAGAGACCCTATTTTATCTCATAAATCCATTTTTAGAACTTTTAAGTGGCACGGTTAGGCTGCCGAGTTTTCGTAAGGGATTTTTCATCTCACTTTTATTCCCGTGAGATTTATTCTACATTTGACACAATTTCCTTTGAGTAGTGTATGTACTTACTATTATTATACTATTTGTGTAATATAATTTCATTTATGGGTATTTATATCTTCATTGTATGACCCTTCTTCCATGGGGTGTACGTTTCGAAAGTTACCCAAATCGGTAAGAGAACCTTTCACCCTCCTCTTCTTTAAAAGGACTTCTTTTTGTTATGTCTTTTAATTTACATCTTCTTATGTTGGGATATGTTATAATATATCCTTATTCCTGGAAATTTAATTTACAAGTGATGAGATACCCTTTTTATCTCTCATCAACTAATTTTTTGAATTTTGAAGTGACGCCGTTAGGCTGTCGAATTTTTGCAAGGGAACTTCTTAACCCAATTTTGATTCTTTGGGTTAAACTTGTACTCCTTGAATATGTAATTCTATGAATATGTGTGAATGACCACTGATTGTTTTACACTTAATATCCACTTATATTTGGTGTATTCTTTTGTCACACATAATTATGTAATTGATTTATCCTTAATCAAAGGATACCGTCTTTGTAAGGGACTTCGTCTCAATATTCTTTCATTGAGGAATATTTTATTCTAATACAAGACTTTCTTTTATACACTGTATAAACACCTTTTAATTTTCATTTTATTCAAAGGGAATATTTTTCTACGAAGTGTTTTAATAAATGAAAAAAGGAATGTTTCTTTTAACGTACACGGTGACAATGACCTTTTCCGCCGCTGTGAGTACTATTTGACCTTTGACTTCCTTAACATGTCGTAATGTTTTTAAAAGAAAATAAATAACATATACGCTTTTATGTATTTTGGTATTGAAAATGGTTTTGATAATGTAATTGTTATGTCAATATATTTAAGTGATATATTGTGATTGAAATGTGGAAATGTTTTCTTTCCATTATATTTGTTTTATGTATTATGATTTTGTAATGGTACTTGGACATTGGACGGGTGGTTACGTGATAAAACATATGACAGGTGGTGTCGTGAATACCAGGATGGGTGGTTATTTTATAACCTCCAATGTATTGGGTATGGAAGTCGGCCATATGGCTATTCTATGTAGTGATATGTGTGGAAGTCAACTGTATGGTTATTCCATTTAAGTATGTTTATGTCCTAAGTTACCTTTATATGTTATGTGTTCTTTATATGGGTTTATGGTAATATTTTGGTTACAAAGGATAAGTAGTGATCTTTTATTCAGTGAAGAGTATTTACTACTTCATAAAGGTGAAAAGTATTACTTTGATAAAGTATTCATGGTTTACTTGTTGTTTTGAAAAACTAAAAATTTTCCTTCTTTGTGTATCCTTTACTGGGCTTTTTATGCTCATCCCAAGTTTTTGAAATGTTTTCCACAGGACTTAAAGATGAATAGGTTCAATGATGAGATCAAGGAAAGACATGCTATCTAAATCATGGAACTAGACATGTTTATTTTTAAGAGTTTTTATTTTATGGAAACTTAGTAGAAGTGTCTAATTTGTAATCTTTTAAGATGTAATAGTTATGTCCTAATTATCTAAAACTCTAAACTTGAAAAAATCCTCTATGTGAATTATTCATTTAATTCATGATTATGTAAGGTTTTAAGGATGGGTCCTTATAGTTGGTATCAGAGGTCGGTTTAGATAACTTTAGAGATTAGGGTATTTTCTAAGCATAAGTGACATTACCATAATAGTTAGGATTTAAAAAAGAGTCATAGTTTTAGATAAAATGAATTAGTAAATATATCTTAGTGTTTATCTTCCTCATTAGTACATGATAATTTTGTTGATATACTCACACTAACATTTTTGGTTTTAGTAAATGGATGGATCTAGAAGGCACCAAAGTGACAATAGGTTTGAAGGAAACCGTGGTGGTTCTCTGATTAAGAGACTGGATAAAATGGGGGATTCAATGAGGAATATAGTTGTTATTCTAAACCAACTATCAAGGAGTCATGATTAACCACTTTAACCTTGGTGAGTTCTCTGATGCATCATGTATGAGAGAACCAACTCGATTTAGAAGTTCAGGTAATAATTATAATGGTAACCATTTGGGTTTATATGATCCTTACTTTTGAGGTAATTATGGGTTACTATATGATGGAAGATGAAAGGCATGAGGTAAAATTGAGGTTAAATTATGTTATGGTTATTTTTGAAGATTTTATCTCTTTTTAGGGAATTTTTTAAGAATTATATAGTTTTGGAAAAAGGACAACACGCAGACCGTGTGACAAACCGTCACATCGGAAAAAGCTATGGGAATCGAACCCACAACCAAAGTGCGACTGATATTTATCGCCTACCACTAGACTACGTGAAGTCCCTAGTTAGTATGACAAATTCTTTTTAGTTATATAATTTTATGAATCAAGAATAAGTTGATTTTTGGTTATCTAGGAAAATATTGACCTATCATGGTGGATATATGATTAGGTTAATTACTTTTCAATATGAGACTTTAAGAGCAACTGATGTTATTTGGAGATAAATGTTAATTGTTACCTTGGAAGACTATGTGATTAAATCCTTCAAATATTTGGGTTTCAATCTTAGTTTGGTTTAATTTGAAGAATTTTATGGAAAAATTGTTTATTGAATGGTCTTCGTTGAACTTTGGGTTTTGTTGGACAAATTTTGGAGATTAAGAATAGATTTTCTTTTTATAAAGTATTATCCTTTTGTGGATTATCTGATCTTGTTCTAAATTTTTTGGTTTTGGTTAAGGTCTAAAGACATGGGAAATATATAGTTCTCTTTTTTGGATTAGGTGATTCTCTAGAAGTTGATTATAACGCTCTTAATGTGAACAAGTCATCCTAGATACTCGTCTTTTGGAAGAAAAAATGAGTTTGTGTAAGAAATATAGTAAGAGATGAAAGTATACATGACAAGTATGTTTCCTTGTGATTTAGTTAATCTCATAAATAAATTCCTCAATGAAAAGTAACTTAAAACTAAAATGTTGTCTGTTAACTTTTCTTACTGGGGAATCAAATACCGTTTAACCCATCACAAGCTTGTAATTTTCTTGGGGTTAACTTTCTCCTAAACATGTTTTCTATCACTCCCTGTCAGAGCATGACCGTTTGTTTTTTTCTTCCATATCCATGTTTTCCTACATGGAATAATATTATGGGTTAACTTGGGTAACCCTTGTAATTATCTTTATTTCTTTTAAAGTGATAGTTTAATTGACTCCTTTTCCGATGTAGGGATTTCAAGGAAGTTTCAAAGTCCAATTTTAAAAATTGTGAGGACGCAATTCCCAAAAGGGGGGAAGGATGTAACATCCCAGGTAAATAAAGAATAATTCATTTTCATATTTATTAATATTTTTGAATTAAATAGTAATTTTACTTCAAAAGGGTTGCTATGTTCGATAGCATACCCGATACGCAACAACGAGTTTCTTTGAAATCTTACATTGCACACTAATAATATAATAATATTATTTTAAATGGTAGTTAACACATAGCCATTGTATTGGCAGGAATGAATATAAATAACTAAAATATGATTATATATTCTTATTAAATGTTTTTATGTTTATCCAATAAAAGATAAAGGCTTAAAATAATAAAAGAATTCAATTTTAAGCATAAATACTCTAATATTCACTAAAAGGTCGATTTATCGCCTTTTGATTGCGAAACCTATTTAAAAATAGTTTTTGTCACTCTTATACATTCTATTAGACCAAATAAAACCCTTCTATAGAGTTGGGACATCAAAATTTAATTTTTGTATGTTTTTGTTATTTTTCCGATAAAGTTCATTTTTAATGAATAAGTGAAAAATGTTGTATTTTAATTCAAAACCTCATTTTAATATAATTTATTTATATGATTATATTATATTTTGAATTAGTTTTAAAGTTCAATTAGAATATATTTTTACCATTTAATCCAATTGTGGTCATTGGAATTAATTTCACTTTGAAATTTGACTTAAACTAGTGTCAATCTTTTGATATATTTTGTTTCTTAAAACACACTATTTGTTTTGACAAAGAGAATTAATTATTAAATTGATTAATGAAACTTATATGTTTTAAATTTTGTAAAATATACATCATTTTTGAATTCGGAATATCAAATATAGCTTAGGGTGAATTTTTGGTATTTTTCTGAAAAACATCAATTTTTGATGAATAGTGAAACCACTAAGTGGTAGTTAAAAAACTGATTTTTCGTTTAAATGAAATTTTACCACCTTTGTGATTTGAATTTAAAAAATCCAACATACATGGTTTTCATTAGAATGTAAAATTTGGTTCAATGGGATGAAAATAATTTTTGGTGAATAGTAACTTTTAAGTTTTATTAATCGCGATTAAAGGTAATTAGTGTAATTTAAGGTAAAGATAATGTTATAATAATATGAAATGACCTTGAAACATGTCCTACCCTTATTGGATGAGTAATTTCCGACCAAGACAATCCATGGGTCAACTTGGGGACCCCATGGATCCACTTGGGTAAGAAAATGACATTAATAACTTTTTATTTAACGTTAAAATAAAAATGTCATAAACATGTATTGTTTTACTAAAACAATTTTTACATGGGGTTATACAAGTCATATTTTTGACTATAAATATTCATTTAAAAGATAAAAATATTTCATACATCATAGTATTTTTTTATAATTTTTAGAAATTAAATAAATTAATTTATTTATGACACCACGATGATGCAGCGATTAACTCATTAATGAACGATTTAAAAAAATGAAAAGATAATGTAAAATCTAAGACATACACTTGTCAAAAACCTATTGGATGGGTGTATTTATAACCCTTATCACCTTATCCTTGAAATATATAATTGTGGGACCTTTTATATCCTAAAATCATTTTATAATAAAGTAACTTTTCAAGACTTTCCAAGAGTGCCCCTCCTCCCTCTTATAAAAGGCCCTCACCTCTACCTCCTTACCCACACCTCTAAAGCCCTTGGCTCATACAACCTCTACTCATATTTTCTCTCCACATACCTCTATTACTCCTATAAGCCTCACTTTGGGAATAAGTCTTTCCAAGGAAGCCTTTGAGCTCAAATCAAAAAGAGTTATCCGATTTGAAGGTAATGTCTCCTCTTATGTTCTTTTGTTTTATTTTTCTTCTTCAACCCCATAAACTCTTTTTATTCCTTTCTTTTGTAACAAAACCGGTATCTTAAATATAATAGGGTTCTTTTATGAGGAGGATTCGATCTACACTCATACACACCTACATCTAATGGTTAAAGAACATACTGTTTCTGTGGGTGGCGAATTACTACCTCACGAAACGATGATTGTTCAATCTTCTTTTAACACCTCTCATGGTGGACATTAGGATGTCACTGTATTTATATATGATATATAAATTATTTTTATGTATTCTTTATTCTTATTTATTTTTCATTTATTCCATACCTTTATGGTTTCCATAATGGGTAAACATGATAATTTCATTTTAGGAAGTGCGGACTACCGCCCCCTCAAAGTGATTTGAATTGTTAATACCATATGTGGGATGAATAAAAGATGGATTTAATGATGTTATATATTATATTATAATTTAATTATAATATACCTATGTATATTTATTTTTTTCATTCCATTAAATTATGAAATAGAAAAGAAAGTAGCGTTCATGCATACATACAACTTACCGTCTCCATGAACGATACATTTCATTTCTTATCTCCAAATGTTATGTACTATTATAAGTACATATATATAATGGATATATATGTCATATATTACATACAAATGATAGATATCATTCTATAATTATAATATATATATATCTCATTTAGTTTTAATTCCATTAATATGACAAAGAAATGAAAGTAGCGTTCATGCGTACGTACGGCCTACCGTCTCCATGAACGGTGCATTTCATTTTTTATCTCCAAATATTATGGAATAGTATAAAATGAATATATACTGGATATATATGATATTTAAATCATTAATAATATTATGGATATGATTTACCTATAACTACATGGAAAATTCTTTTCCAACAAGTTCAATTTTGACTCATGTACCGAACATCGAAAAAAACGTCTGATATGAACTCACATTATTAGCCAATTATTATAACATTATAATATGTGATATGAACTGAATAATAATCTTTAAAGGAGTTAATTAAGTAATTATAAATTGACCAAAGTTTATTATTCAGGAATATAAAGAAACGAACAAGACAAGTCGGACTTGAGGTAAGAGATCCTACCTCTCTCTTTCTTTTTAAGTACTCTCTTTTATGTCATTTCTTTTAAGATAATATTTATTATGTTTGGGGATGTTCTTTTATATTCCTCATACTGTAATTTTTATGTTCATATTATGAGAGACCCTATTTGATATCATAAATCCATTTTTGGAAGTTTTAAGTGGCGTCGTTAGGCTGCCGAGTTTTCGTAAGGGATTTTTCATATCACTTTTATTCCCGTGAGATTTATGCTACATTTTCCACCATTTCTTTTGAGTGGTGTATGTAATTCCAATTATTATACTCTTTTTGTAATATAATTTTATTTATGGGTATTTACATCTTCATTTTATGACCCTTCTTCCATGGGGTGTACGTTTCGAAACTTACCCAAATTGGTAAGGGAACATTTCACCCTCCTCTTCTTTAAAAAGTCTTCTTTTTGTTATGTATTTTTATTTACATGTTCTTATGTTGGGATATGTTATCATATATCCTTATTGCTATAAATTTAATGTACAAGTGATGAGATACCCTTTTTATCTCTCATCAACTCATTTTCTGAATTTTGAAGTGATGCCGTTAGGATGTCGAATTTTTGCAAGGGATCTTCTTAACCCAATTTTGATTATTTGGATTAAACTTATACTCCTTGAATATGTCATTCTATGAATATGTGTGAATGACCTCTGATTGTTTTACACTTAATATCCACTTATATTTGGTGTATTCTTTTGTCACACATAATTATGTAATTGATTTATCCTTAATCAAAGGATACCATCTTTTTAAGGGACTTCATCTCAGTCTCCTTTCATTGAGGAATATTTTGTTCTAATACAAGACTTTCTTTTATACACTGCATAAACACCTTTTACTTTTCATTTCATTTAAAGGGAATATTTTTCTATAAAGCATTTTACTAAATGACAAAAAGGAATATTTCTTTTAACGTACACGGTGGCAATGACCTTTTCCACCGCCATGAGTACTATTTGACCTTTGGCTTCCTTAACAAGCCGTAATGTTTTTAAAAGAAAATAAATAACACATACACTTTTATGTATTTTGGTATTGAAAATAGTTTTGATAATGGATTTGTTATTTTAATATATTTAAGTGATATATTGTGATTGAAATGTGGAAATGTTTTCTTTCCATTATATTTGTTTTATGTATTATGATTTTGTAATGGTACTTGGACATTTGACGAGTGGTTACATGATAAACCATATAACGGGTGGTGCCGTGAATACCAAGATGGGTGATTATGTTATAACCTCCAATTCATTGGGTATGGAAGTCAGCCGTATGGCTATTCCATGTAGTGATATGTATGGAAGTTGACCGTATGGTTATTCCATTTAAATATGTTTTTGTCCCAAGTTACCTTTATATGTTATGTGTTCTTTATATGGGTTTATGGTAATCTTTTGGTTACAAAGGATAAGTAGTGATATTTTATTCAGTGAAGAGTATTTACTACTTAATAAAGGTGAAAAGTATTACTTTGATAAAGTATTCATGGTTTACTTGTTGTTTTGAAAAACTAACAGTTTTCCTTCTTTGTGTATCCTTTACTGGGCTTTTTATGCTCATCCCAAGTTTTTGAAATTTTTTCCACAGGACTTAAAGATTAATAGGGTCAAGGATGGGATCAAGAAAAGACATGCTATCTAAAACATGGAACTAGACATGTTTCTTTTTAAGAGTTTTTATTTTATGGAAACTTAGTATAAGTGTCTACTTTGTAATATTTTGTGATGTAATAGTTATTTCCTAATTCTCTAAAACTCTAAACCTGAAAAGATCCTCTATGCGAACTATTCATTTAATTCATGATTATGTAAGGTTTTAAGGACGGGTCCTTATACACATCTCTCTATCTCTCTCTCACTCTTTTGAAGCCCTAGATGTTGTCTCTTTCAAATCTCTCCTTTCCAAACCCTTTATACTCCCAAAACTGAACTTGAGCCTCTGGAGTTTTAAATCTTAGTAGAATAATGTTTAGAATAAAAATAGATATTGAAGTCATATCTTCTATTGGTTCACCTCCTTTAAGGAAATAAAAGAAAAATCAAGCTAGATCGAGCTCTATGGTCAAGCCTCATAACCCTCATATACTAGATCGACCTATTTTTGAAGAAAAAAAATGGATGGTGAGTGGATAAAATCGAGAAAGTCCTTGGTTTGGAAATAGATTCAAAATAAATCACGGGTTTATTGGTTTAAAAAAAATGGTAATCCATTTTATCCTCATCTAGTTAAAGAGTTATTTGTAAATATGGATTTTAATAGAGGTGATTCAAGGGCTACCATTTTAATGGATGTAAATGGATAAATTTTGATATTCTCTTCGAAGATGTGGGATAAAATTTTGAATGTGCCTCATATAGGAGAGTACGAGGATTATAAAATTTCCTATCCTATTAATCATGCTCATTTTGAGTTTTTGAATTCCCTTGAAGAACTAACTGGGAACAACTCTCAGAAGTCTAACTACTATAGAATTGGATGGGGGAATATAGATTATTGGTGAAGTTTATCCAACATATGATTAGTTCTAAGAAAGGGGACTTTAGTATCTGAATGAATCAAGGTCTTTTTCCCTTTATATAATGAAAAATGGAATTTAGATAAGCCTGTAAAGATATATAATGAGAAACATGGAAGATGTAAGAACCCGAATATTCATTTCAGGTATGGATCTTGATTTTAGGTGTTTTTTAGGAAAAAAGAAGATTTTGGAAATTTTCTAAGCACATGCCGTGTACTCTTGAGTACATGCCATGTACCCAGTTTCTGCGTGTAGCCATGTACTGGCCATGTAACGACCGAGTACATGGTCGTGTGGACCGCCTATAGTGGGGGCCAGTTAAGGCTAGTACACAATGTGTAAATTAAATTAACACACAATGTACTTTTATTTTTATTGGATTAATCAGACTGGGGTCGCGTCTCATCTCCAGAACTCCCTTCTTCTGGCCGTGCCTTGTGAAGGAGCATACAGAATATACGAATCTTCTCCGAGCCACCGATCCTTCATCTTTTCTCTGAATCAAACACAGTCAGTTGCATTGGAATTGCCTTGGTGAGTTCTTATTTTTTCTTGAATCTCTCTTCTTTATTTCTCCTCTCTCTCAAGTTATCCAAGGTTGAACATTTTTGACCTTTTTGTAGATCTACAATGTTCTAGGATGATTCAAGGGACGACATTTGAGAGTGTTCATCGTACAACGTCGAGGTAGGTGTTTTGTTTCCTATTTGAGTTTGTATTTGAGTTATATAAACCTAGGTTCAGATTACCCATGATTTGGGTATTCTATGTTAAGAAATTTGACCCTGTTATCATCTAAATTAGATTGATTGATAGATTAAGGGTTTTTATTTATATATTATGATAAATTTTATATTTAGGGGACACCCTTTGGGTGCGTTTCCTTGTTTGAATTTTTATGGCCGTTTGGTCTAGGTTACCTAAGAGGCAAACCTTTTTTCCTTACCTTTCTTGTTATGTTGGAATTGATTGCTTATTGTGGTTTGTTAAATTCCTGTGTTATGCATTGTAACTACTTAGAATTGTAGTAGTTGAAATTAATTCATGCTTTTGGATATCATTTGTGCACGATTTTATTACACAGGGCTGTGAGAACTTGGTGTAGTTAGACCATAGGGGGAATTGACATTGATGGATTCCCCAGAGTGTCTATTATATTTACATTACGAGACCATAGGGGGTATTGATAGTGAGTTCTCCCTCAAAGTGTCTATAGTATACTGTTATGAGACCACAGAGGGAATAGACGTTGAGTACTTCTTCAGAGAGTTTGTAGTTATTTGTTAAAAGACCATAGGGGGAATTGACGATGAGTACTTCCTCAGAGAGTCTTTTTTTTTGTTAGAACACTGGATCATAGGGGTTAGACTGTGTGATACACCCAGAGGGCCAGTGTGATATTTTGAATATTGATTGTGATGGGTCTGTCAATATAAAGCACAAACTTGGACTCGGTCTTACTTGATTGTTAGGTGATCTTATGAGACATCTATTTTTCTATTACATAGAGGATAAAGAACTCAGACTAGATCCTGGGATTTCATTATTCTGCAGTTTGAATAATTAATAAATTTAAATGAATGTAATTGGAAACTGTAGGATTGTTTACTTTTGAGTACTTCCTTTTTTATTACTTTATTCTACATATTTCCTGCTATATATATACTCATTGATAGCTAGGCACAAATATTTGGGTGGTTGCCTAATGGGATTCATCTTAAACCCTGTTTGGGTCATGCTTTTGGGACCAAATAGATTATATGGTTGCAGGTATAGATAAGGGAAAGCGCCCTTCTTCATCAAGTACTTGATTTCTGTGGAGCTAGAGAGCATGGGACCAAGCTGAGGTTTACGATGCTGTTAGAGTTTACTGTTTTCTATACTTTGGTTTCAATGTTGTATTTATAGCATTGTGACTTGTTTGGATTATTTTCTAGACATATGTGACATGAATCATTTTTATATGTGATCTAGTTGTTTATTTACTATTAGTCTTCCGTTGTTTACTTATTGTATGGTATTACTGATTCCACTGTTGTTATTTATTGTTATTATGCTATGTTGCTCTGCCGATTAGGGAATAATTTCCCCACTATCACACCCAAGGACCTCACTTCTAGTCGGTAGCCTCTGGCATTCGGGGAAGTGCGCTTGAGGCCATGTGACCAATCGGGTACGGGGCACCTTTGGGTGACACCAGAAACCGGGACGTTACAAAGTGGGTATCAAAAGAGTTTCCTTTATGATTTGTATTATTATTTGGAGCCTATAGACAAGTATAGGAAGGAATAGGTAGTTGGCAATAAGATGTTCATGGGAGTAGCTAATCCGTGTATAGGGAAAAGCCAATTTACCTTGAATATAGAAATTTTTCTGGTTTTGCAATTGTTACAGTTGATTTGATTTCACTGTTGGGTGATTCACTTGTATTGTGTTGTTATAATTGATATTATTTAGGTTTCATTTAAGTTTCAACCTGATGAGATGAGGGTATGACATCTCATTCATCATATAGACACTTTATATAGATCACATGTCATGCACTCTTGTCATGCCATTTAGGGTGCATTACCGATTTCATGCTGTTGCGATAGATGTTGTACTAGATATTCATGTTGTTGTGATAGATTCCGTGATATAATACTTTCTATTTTGATAGGGTATTTCTAATATATAAGGATTAATTTGGACGGACACCAAACTTTGTTCCTTGAGGTGTTATGGGCCCTCTTGGATCAGAATTTGGCAGACCATGTATGAACTTTAGTTGAATCTTATCAAGTTGTGATATGAATAAGGATGCCAAACTTTGATTCTTGGGAGTATGGGATTTCATGGGTTGAAATTTTTCATTCCTTGGAAAAAATTTTAAGTTTTTAAGGGTTCTAGAGAAGTTTTAGAGGTACACTTTTCGAAAACCCAGACAACATGATGTGTGGTGTTAAGAACACACGCCATGTGTTCTTCTGTTCTGGAAGAAATAACTTTTCTTAAGTACACTCCATGTACTATATGTACACATCATGTAGTCTTTAACCGCATTACTGACTGTGTGAGCAGAGACACGGGGTTGGAGAACTTGGGTAGACCATGCCGTGTACTGGGAGTACACGCCGTGCTGAAGAGGCCATGTATCCGGATGCAGATGTGTGACTAATGACACAGGTGGATGAAACTTAGGTTGTACATGCCATGTACCGTTCTTACATGCCATATAGAGTCAACTGCGTCTCCGACTGTGTGACTAATGACATGGGCGGTTGGAATATAAGTGGTACACACCGTGTGTAGGGTGAACACACTGTGTAGTGTTACCTAGGAGAGAACTGTGTGGTTTATCCATGTATAAGAACTTGGGAAGGAGAAAAAATTCAAGTACATGCCGTGTCACAAGAGGAACACGCCGTGTGTAGGGGTGTTACACAACCAGGTTTGGCTGAGGTACATTACCATGTTGAAACCTAAGGGAACACGCCATGTGGAGGGTATAAACATCATATAATCCTAGTGTGAAAAACTTGAATGTTTTCTTCTCATATTCCTTTATTTCACTTCTAAGTTTCAGTCCTTGATAATCTTGAACTGAGGTGTGCGCTTGACCTTGAAGAGTCATTCCACCGAGACATCCTCCAGTTGTATGCAAGATACAGGGCAATAACTAGACATCAGAAATGGTAGATAAGGGACTACCAATAGATCCTCTCGTTGTACCTGTCTTGGCACCAGCTGTTATACCGGACACAGGTGCTGATGTATAGTTCCAATAAGTATTTATAAGGTTTATGCAAACCTAACAAGGAGCACCGCATCCTGCCCTGTCTATGGCAGAGTTGATGTGGGTTTTTCAGCAGCAACATCCTCCCACTTTCTCAGGGGATGAAGGATCTCAGGCTGTAGAGTCATGGTTAGAAACCATACTGTCTATCTTTAAGAATCTTGAGACACCTCTTGAGATAAGGGTGAATCGTTCAACCTACATGCTTTGAGATTCCACCAAGAGATGGTGGGATGTGATATCACAGGTGGGACACCAATGAGATATGTCTTGGGATGAGTTCTAATAGACCTTCTATGACTTTTTCTACCTAGAGATCTTGAGGGATGACTGAGCCCAAGAGTTCATGGGTCTGGAATAGGGTACTCTTTCAGTCATGGAGTATTCTTATGACTTCACATAGATTCAACGCTTCAAACCCATTCCAGGGGGTAGTGAGTTATTTCTGACCAGGAAGTTTGAGGATGGTCTCAGACATGACATATTCTCCCAGGTGAACATCTTCTGGTTGACTTCTATATCTTCTATAGTCAACTATGTGCTGATCACCAAGTGTAATATAAGGGATCCTGGAGCTATTATCCAAGGCAGTTTGACATTTAGAGTTGCTACTCCTCCGATTGATAGTAGGAAGCACTACATGGAGTCTACGCGTGGAGATCCGAGTAGACATGATATTTCTTTAATTATCTAGGTGGTATGCTACCAGTGTGGTAAGAGTGGGAATACAAGACCTCAATGCCTGAGAGACCCAATCGAGTTCCGATATTACGACAAGATGGACCATCTTTAGCATTTTTTCTAGTTTTTCTAACTAGAAACTAGTGATAGGAGTTCTGCTATGACTCCATGTTCATAAGAAGGACCACTAGTTTCTCATTAGTCAAGAAACTAGAGTTCGTCTGACCATTCAGGCCAAGGAGGAGGTCATGGCCATGATAGCTAGTCGATAGACTTTCAATG
Source organism: Viscum album (assembly GCA_963277665.1). Classification (NCBI taxonomy): domain Eukaryota; kingdom Viridiplantae; phylum Streptophyta; class Magnoliopsida; order Santalales; family Viscaceae; genus Viscum; species Viscum album. The sequence continues at coordinate 1,216,540,634 of OY728131.1, read as the reverse complement.
ACAACAGGGTGGATCAACTCAGGGTAGTCAGGCAGGGTCTTAGGGCCGTGATACATGTAAGTCTTTTGTAGTGGAGTAGACCCAGTAGGAGTAGAATCCCAGACCCTCTATTATTAGAGGTATGATTCTAGTTTACTCAGTTTTAGATTCTTATCTTTTTGATACAGGTGATTCCCATAGTTTCTTATCTATTACTGTTGTGGAGAGCCTTGGGCTCTATATCTTTAATTTTGAGGATGTTATAATACTAGACACTCCATTAGGGCTTAGGAAGACTAGTGTACATTAGTGCAAGGAGTTCCCTCTTGAGGTTGGTGGGTGTCACTTCTTATGGGACCTCTATGTCTTAGAGATGATAGGATTCAATGTCATTCTCAAAATGTACTGTTTAGTCTCTTTATAGGACTTTGTTGAATGCTATCACTGTAGGGTGAGTTTCACGTCACTAGAGGGTGGGTCTTTTCTATACAAGGGATAATGGGATGTCCAGGCGAGTAGAGCTGGACTCGAGCATCTTGGGTTGGGGGAATTATAGCCCAGATTGCTAGTTTATATCTGGATGACCAGGGGACTTCACAGATGGAATTTACTCCAGTGGTGGATCATTCCAGATATGTCTTTCTAGATGAATTTTTAGATTTACCTATGGAGAGAGAGGTAGATTTATATTTTGATCTTGTGCCAAAGGCGACATTGGTGTCCATTCCTCCTTTTAGGGTGGGTACACCAGAGTTACATGAGATCAAGAAGCAGTTAGAGGAGTTGCATGCAAAGGGTTTCATCCAACCTAGTACTTTTTCTTGGGGTTTAATTATCCTTTTTTCGAAGAAGGAAGATGGTACACTCAGACTTTGCGTAGATTATCAGAAGCTGAACCAGTTGATGGTTAAGAACCAATATCTCTTTCCAAGGATTGATGATCTATTTGATCAGCTTTGAGGAGACCGGGTGTTCTCAAAGATTGAATTGAGATCTGGTTATCATTAGTTGTGTGTTATACCATCATATATACCTCTTACAGCCTTTCAGAGTAGGTATGGTCTATACGAGTATGTGGTTATTCCATTCGGTCTCACGAATGCGCTGAAAATTTTTATGGCACTGATGAACTGAGTGTTCCATCCTTACTTGGACTACTTTGTGGTTGTTTTCATAGACGACATCTTAGTGTAATCACACACTTGACACGACCATGCCACCCATCTTGATATTGTTTTTAGTACACTGAGAGAGCATCAGTTATATGCTAAGCTCCCAAAATTCCACTTTTGGATGGACCAGATTTACTTCTTGGGTGATGTTATCTCAGAGAAAGAAGTATCAATAGACCCAGAAAAAGTGAGAGAAATAGTTTAATGGGAGCATTTGAAGAACATCTTTGAAGTACGAAGTTTTCTAGGGTCGAATGGTTACTAAAAAAACCTTATACAAGACTTTTCACACTTAGAAACACCACTAATAGGCCTAACTAAGAAGGGTGTGAAGTACTCATGGAAAGATTCTTGTGATTTAGCTTTTCATGAGCTGAAAGGGAGGTTGGATTCAACACCAATATTGGTCTTGCTAGATCCAATCAATAGTTACACAGTTTACTGCGATGCATCTGGTATCGGGCTGGGAGTAGTGCTTATGCAGGTGGAAGGAGTCATTGCTTACAAATCTCGGTAGTTGAGGCCACATGAGAGGAATTAACCGATGCACGATCTCGAGTTAGCTGCAATTATGCATTCTTTACGATGTTGGATACCTTATCTTTTGGGATATAATTTTGTGGTTTTCAATGACCACAAAAGTCTCAAGTATATATTTACTCAGTATGATCTGAATTTGAGACATTGAAGGTGGGTTGAGTACCTTCAGTCTTTTGAATTTGAACTTGCCTAAAAGTCTAGGAAAGACAATGCAGTGGCTGATGCGTTGAGCAGGAGGACTCAGATACAGGAAGTTCAGTAGGCCAGTAGTGATTGACAGCTTATGGATCTGTTCTCTGAGATGCATTTGGAGGTGCACGACAGACATGGGAAGATGTTTATTTATTTTTTAGCTGTTACCTCTACCCTTTTGGATCGAGTGTGATTGAGGAAACTATCAGATTGCAAAGTCCTATTCCTATAGGAGAGTGTGTCAAGAGAGGACCCTACTCCTAGGTGGACTATTGTTGGGCAAAAATCCCTCAAGGTAACATTGCAGCATTTTTGGGTTGATTGTGTTTGTTGACAAAGCAGGTTTCCATGGAGAATTGTCGAGTTCCTGAGAAGTTGTTGACATTCCATGTTGACAATGAACTTTGACAAAGGAAAGGACGATCTGGAGGCGGTACAAAAGAGCAGTACAAGGTGGCGCCGTTTTCCAGTGTTTGCCAAATTTTTGGGCCTGAAAATCGCCAATGGAAAATGGAGTGATATGTTGTTGGCAAAGGTTGAGGAGAGAGAAATGAAGGAGGTGTGCGGAAAAATCAAGCGTGGCGCGCAAAACTAGAGGGTTGCGCGAAATCTTGAAGTGTGGCGCGCAAAACAGCGGGTTGCGCGAAATTGTATTTCGCGCAAAAGATGTTTCAAGGCCGAAAGCTTGAAAATCGGTAAAGGCATGAGGCGCGCGAAATTTTGGACGCGTGCGCGCAAAAATGAAGTGGCGCGCGAAATAGCGGATGAAGTATTTCGCGCAAGAGGTGTTACGAGGTCCGAAGCTCGTAAAATGGCAAAGGCATGGGGTGCGCGAAATTATGAAGCAGTGCGCGGAAAATGTTTGTGCGCGGAAGATCAAAGCGGATTACGCGCTCAAGGAGGGTTTTTCGCACGGGGTCGATTTTGCCTATAAATATGAAGTGACCCTCCTCCATTCAGCGGAGTTCAAGACATAGAAAATACCCGAGCTCTGGTGCGCGAAATTGAAGTTTGAAAGGGTGTTGCGCGTAAACTTAAAGTTTGCGCGTAAAGTCAGATTGCGCGAAAAGCAAAGGCTGCGCAGAAAGTTTGAGTTGGCGCGTAAAAGGAAGGTTGCACGAAAAGTGGATTTCGCGCAAAGGCAGTGAATTGCGCGCAAGGCAGTTTCCAGGCTGCGCGTAAAATTTGAAGGTTGCGCGAAAAAGGAATTTCGCGCAAAGCATAGAAATTGCGCGCAAGGCACCGTAAGGGTTGCGCGTAAAACTTGAGGTTGCCCGGTACATCCGGTGCAAAGTGAGATTCATCTGCGGGTGAAAGTTGGACTTCAATAGAGCATCTACATACAGAGAAAGATGCATTCCTTAATGGAAATGAAGAGACCTACAGGTCTATAAACTGTGAGTGAATCCCTTCCAAGAGCAGTGAGCTTAGGAAGAGGAAGAAGGTGATCCTCTCCACCGGCAGTGAGCCAGAGAGAGAGAAACAGGGAGTGACCCTTGGGAAAGCAGTGAGCTGACCCTAAACCTTGTATAGGCAGTGAGCCTGGGCATAGAAGTGATCTAGCCCGAACATTGTAATCCACAGCTAGTGAAGCCTAGTGGAATTTGGTACGAACCGGCAACTTGTCGGCGTATGCTCCTTGGACGTAGCCCTTAGCGGTGAACCAAGTAAAAATCTCTGTGTCTGCCTACTTACTTTCCTGCATTGCATTCAAAGCATCATCATCAGGTAAATGAGACAAGTGATCATAGTAACTACACAAGTGCAAACAAAGTGACCCTTGTAACAAAGAGGTCAAGATCCAGTGGGGCTGAAAGAACTTTGAAAAAGAATATCCATACCCTGATTCACCCCCCCTCTCAGGGTATATAGGCCCCTATTGGCCCTAACAATTGGTATCAGAGGGAAGGTTGTTGTTATCAGATTTGTTTGCTCCAACTTGGTGTAGTCGATCTGTGTGCATAAAGAATCAGTCTTCTCTTATCTCAATCAGCCATGGCAAAGGGAAAAACATCCAAGAACAAGCAGAAGTCAGGTGGTACTCCTCAGTGTGGAAGTGTATATGGAAAATGTGTGATTCAACTAAAGGAATCAAACAACTTGCTGAAGGAAGGCTTGGATGAATCAGAAAGGGAAAAGATTGATTCACTCAATCATGATGTTGGAATGAGTAAAGTACATGAGCATCAGAGTGATACTGAAACAGAAGAAGAAATTGAAGGAAGAATAGATATGCGAGCTGAGTTAGAGGCTGCTCTTGAAGAGATAGATGTTTGGAGAGCCAAAACCAAGAATGCTAACAAAGTTGTTCGCGATGCCAAACTCTATATGCAGCAGCAGGAAGAAGAGAAGTCTGAGTTGATAAATAAAATTGAGAAACTCAAGTTATTAGCACCAGAGAACTCAGAATCAGTTAGTGAGTATAAGCTTAAGATTGAAGAACAGAAAAGGGAGATCGATGGCTTGAATAGAAAAGTGAAAGATCAATTCAAAAGCATCGAAGAACCGAATATTCCAAGTGACGTTGGAAACACAGAAGAAGCCAAATCTAAAGATATCCGGATCAAGGGATTGGAGATTGAGGTCAACAAGCTAAAATGTTTAAATCAAAGGCTTATTGATATAGTTACTGACCTAACAGAGAAGAATGATTCACGTGCTGAAGAGCTGCAGAAGATGGCCAGAATGAAAGGAAAACAAAAGGCTGGTGATTATGAAGAGAGTCAAATGTCAGATGAAGCACAGAATCTTAAAGCCAGAAATAATGATCTAGCAGCACAGTTGTCTGCAGAAGTTCAGAAAAATCAAAGGCTACAACAAGAGAATGCATGTTGCTCTGACTCTGTCGCTCAAGAAAAATTGAAGGTAAAGGAGAAAAATGACATGGTTGATAAGCTGAAGCATGAACTGGAAGATGAGGTAAGTAGAGGGAAGCTTCTCAAGGAAAAACATGATGTCCAACTTGAATCAAGGGATATGAAGATTCAAATGTTGGTAGAAGAGCTCGAATCAGTCAAGCAGGAAATAGAGAAGTCTAAATCCAAAGATAAGACCAAGTTGAAGGATGCACTGCACTTGCTATTTGATCATCCTTCGACAAGTGATGATAAAATGAAGAACAGATATGCTGTTTCTGAAGAGAAACAACATAATATTTTCTCAGCTCAAAGACCAGCAAGTTTTGGAAATGCTGGCATTGGATATGATAATTCCACTCCTATGGACGATAAGAAAAATGCAGTGAAAATTTACAAAGGTAAGAAAAATCCTATAGGTGCTGGAGATAGGCCTATGAGGATAGTTTCAAGGAGTGATGATGTGTGCTATTTCTGCGGAGTTCATGGCCACACATCAAGCTTCTGTACAGAGGCTTTGGAGTACATTTCAGGCTGTGAAAAGAGATACATTAATAAATCTAAGAACAGGAAGAAGAATCATGAGAAATTAGAAAGAAGAGCTTCTCAGAGGAAAGCATATATTAGATGCTATTACTGCGGAAGAATGGGACACACCATGAGCATGTGTCAGGAAGCTCAGGAGAACAATATCAGAGGAAGAACTCAAGGTGCATCAACATCTCAGCAGAGAGATGATGAAATGAGGTATGCCTTTGAGGGAAAATGTTTTATATGTTCTCACTATGGGCACATGGCGAGACATTGCAGTAAGAAGAAAGCAGGAAAGGGAAAGGAACAAGAAAAGAGATCTCCACCACAGGAAGTGTACAAGAAAGAAGCCTGTACTGGGAGACAAAGTGGTAAGGAGAAGAATAGGCTTCGAGCCTCAGGGAAATCACGTGGAGCTGAACGAAAGGTGTATCAGTCACCTCCTATGCCATACTCACAACAGCTCTCAAGGAGAGAATGTGAGCAAACCTGGAAGATTAAGGGGAGATCTACTCCAGTGGTGATAAATAAGAATGGACGTTTAATGGAGGACCCACCACCAATGAAAAATAGGGTGGTGACTCATAAATCTGATAAAAGGCAGACAAGCAAAGAATGCATCGAAAAATCCACATGTCGTGTTTTGCAACGAGAAGTGGAAGAAAAAGGCAGATCTCTACAATGGACAAAGAAGACAGGGAAGATGACAAGAAAGGAGATTCCTGCACTGAGAAACAATCAAGGGAAATGGAATTTCGGTAGAACATCAAAGATCGAAATGTGTACTAGTTGGTCTAAACCCCAGATTGTGAGAAAGGCCAGGCCTACCAAATCTACATATCAGAAAAAGGCTCAGAATGTAGGCAATGAATGCCTAGTCATATGGCCCGAACAGTTGAAGTTGGCTAGGCAGTTGGAGGAAGCAAGAAAGGAGTGTGATGACCTCCAAGAAAGAATCAAAGGGTTGACCCATCAGGATCAACCGAAATCCTCCTCTTGAGGAGTCTGGAAGACACCCCTCTCCCTATGTATATAAATGCTATTAACTGATGATTGATGTGTTTCAGGTTTTAGGGAGATACGATCCAAGGGGAAGTGGCATCTAAGGATGCGAAGTGGAGATCTGATATGCTCTACAAGTTCAATTGATTCAAATCAGGAACCAGGGATGAAGAAGAAAAGATGCAACTGAGCACAATTAAAAGTGATTGTGTTATTAACTTTATCTCTTGTTTCCTACACCGAGTTTCAACTCAGTAGGCTTAGAGATTTTGTTAATGGCTCAAATTTGAGTGGAAGATGAGAACAAATGATGCAGGAGGAAAATACGTGTTATGGGTCTAAACTGTTGGGCCTAACCCCAGGAAGTGTTTCATAACATAGGGGGAGCATTCAACAACAAAATCAGATGCCAGATCCATCAAGGAAATAATTGGATGACCCAGCTTAAGAGTTGTCTATCGAGAGAAGACATACTATGAGAGAAGCAGCAGTGATCAAGCATTTCATGCTTATTTAATTTGATCTAACATTGTGGTATCAGCTGACTGTTTTTCAGGATACCAAGAAGCTGCGAAAAGTAGCTGAAAGAAATGAAGCCACTAAAAAATGAGTCAGTGAACAATTTCCTGACGAAAGTGTTGAGGAAGAAAGCAACACAGGGGGAGAAGAAGTGGCTGAGGGTGACTCAGAATAAGATACTGATGATGAGTACAAGGATGTAAAATCCTTATCTGCACAAAATACAAAGAATCGAGCTGAAATTGACAGGCAGACTATCATCAGTGATCAGTGAGATCCAGTTCAGACAAAGAGAATGAAATCACTACAGCAGACATCATTACTATCTCAGGTTGAGTCGAAATGCTTTGCTGATGTAGCTGAAGATGAAAACTGGGATCATGCCATGAATGAAGAGATAGGTCAGAATTGAGAAGAATCAGACATGGGAAATTGTTTCGAGGCCAGATGATAAAAACGTCATCAGGACAAAATGGGTCTATTTAGACAAGATGAACGAAGATGGCACAATGATTCGAAACAAAGCACGACTGGTGTGCAAAGCATACACCCCAAGAGAATGGTACTGAAGGCTATATCAGTATTTGAAGAAGATTGGTTTTCAGTATGGGGGATTTGATTACAATCTTTATTTCAACAACAATAGTAATCAAAGGATGGTGAGGCTGGTCAAGGAAGAAGACATAATATTTGGTGGATCAGATGAAGCTCAGTGCAGACAGTTTTCTGAATTCATGAAAAATGAGTTTGAAATGTCAATGATTGGAGAGCTAACGTTTTTCCTTGGTCTACAGGTCACACAAGGAAGGAATGGAACATTCATTTCTCAATCTAAATATGCCAAGGAGGTCCTGAGAAGGTTTGGAATGGAAAATTCCAAGGAGATGAAGACTCCGGTGGCTACCCGGATGAAATTATCAAAAGATGAGGATGGAAAGGCAGTTAATATCACAGAATACAGGCAAATCATTGGAAGTCTGTTGTACTTAACCGCAATAAGGCCTGATATTGTTTTCGCCACATGCCAAGCAGCAAGATATCAAAGTAATCCCAAGGAAAGTCACATGCTCGCAGTGAAAAGAATACTTCGGTATATTAAGGGCACGGTGGACTTCGGCTTGACATACAATGACAAATCTCAGACAGAGATATTGGGGTACACTGATGCAGACTGGGCCGGTTCAGCCGATGATAGAAAATCAACGTCAGGTGGTGCATTCTATCTTGGTGGATTGTGTATTTCTTGGCTAAGCAAGAAACAAGATTGCATTTCATTGAGCACCGCAGAAGCTGAGTATATGCGGCCACTCAAGCATGCACACAGTTATTGTGGATGAAGCAGCAGCTTGAAGATATGGGAGTTGAAGTGAAGTCTCCGATCAGAATCCAGTGTGACAACTCAAGTGCTATAAATCTTAGCAAAAATCTCGTCCATCATTCAAGGACAAAGCACATTGAGATTAAGTATCATTTTATCAAGGAGAAGGTTGAGAAGGGAATTGTAAAGTTGGAGTACATGCCTACAGAACTACAGGTTGCAGACATTCTGACAAAGGCCTTACCCAAGGAAGCTTTTGAGAGGCATCGACTGGCTCTGGGAGTTCAGTCGATTTCCCACACTTGAAATAGAGTGGATGTGGGACCACCCCCCCCCCCCCCCACCCCCCCCTCTCCCCGAGGTATGGTGTGTTTTTCCCTAATGTGCTGATATATGTTCTCTACTATGTTACAGACTACAAAGGCGTGACCTTTGGGTTCGTTGACAAAGGGGGAGAAAAGTGCTTGAAAAGTGCTTGACAAAGGGGGAGAAAAGTGTTTGTTCAAGGGAGAAAATAGTGCGGAGATTTGATAAATCATAATTGATACGGGGAGAAGCTGACAGGTGGAGCAGCCAGAAAGGGGGAGCAATTAGAAAGGGGGAGAGTGTTTAAAATCTGACGATGCTAGAAGTGATCGATCAAATCATAGAAATCACGACAGCTGAGGATCGTGATAAAAGCAAACAGTGGTGTTGGAATGGTGTGAGACGGTGTCCAGCTATCAACAATTGGTATCAACTTAAGAATTCACCAATTGGTATCAGTGTGGTTCAACAACTGGTTTTATTTTAAGAATTGGTATCAGGGTGGAATCGACAATTGGGGTCTGACATGAAGTGATTCATTGATGAACTTTTCATACTACTCTTGTTTCTCACGCCGAGCATTGCTCATGTGGGCTTAGAGTACATGTTAAGTGAATCCTTGAACGCTATCATAATCGCAAGAGGCGAATGGTGGTAGCAGCTGGAAGAAGACTCAGTGAGGTATCAAAGTGCAGAAAATATTTCTGAGCAGAGTTGTGAAGAGTTGTCAACAAACCCAAAGGGGGAGATTGTTGGGCAAAAATCCCTCAAGGTAACATTGCAGCATTTTTGGGTTGATTGTGTTTGTTGACAAAGCAGGTTTCCATGGAGAATTGTCGAGTTCCTGAGAAGTTGTTGACATTCCATGTTGACAATGAACTTTGACAAAGGAAAGGACGATCTGGAGGCGGTACAAAAGAGCAGTACAAGGTGGCGCCGTTTTCCAGTGTTTGCCAAATTTTTGGGCCTGAAAATCGCCAATGGAAAATGGAGTGATATGTTGTTGGCAAAGGTTGAGGAGAGAGAAATGAAGGAGGTGTGCGGAAAAATCAAGCGTGGCGCGCAAAACTAGAGGGTTGCGCGAAATCTTGAAGTGTGGCGCGCAAAACAGCGGGTTGCGCGAAATTGTATTTCGCGCAAAAGATGTTTCAAGGCCGAAAGCTTGAAAATCGGTAAAGGCATGAGGCGCGCGAAATTTTGGACGCGTGCGCGCAAAAATGAAGTGGCGCGCGAAATAGCGGATGAAGTATTTCGCGCAAGAGGTGTTACGAGGTCCGAAGCTCGTAAAATGGCAAAGGCATGGGGTGCACGAAATTATGAAGCAGTGCGCGGAAAATGTTTGTGCGCGGAAGATCAAAGCGGATTACGCGCTCAAGGAGGGTTTTTCGCGCGGGGTCGATTTTGCCTATAAATATGAAGTGACCCTCCTCCATTCAGCGGAGTTCAAGACATAGAAAATACCCGAGCTCTGGTGCGCGAAATTGAAGTTTGAAAGGGTGTTGCGCGTAAACTTAAAGTTTGCGCGTAAAGTCAGATTGCGCGAAAAGCAAAGGCTGCGCAGAAAGTTTGAGTTGGCGCGTAAAAGGAAGGTTGCACGAAAAGTGGATTTCGCGCAAAGGCAGTGAATTGCGCGCAAGGCAGTTTCCAGGCTGCGCGTAAAATTTGAAGGTTGCGCGAAAAAGGAATTTCGCGCAAAGCATAGAAATTGCGCGCAAGGCACCGTAAGGGTTGCGCGTAAAACTTGAGGTTGCCCGGTACATCCGGTGCAAAGTGAGATTCATCTGCGGGTGAAAGTTGGACTTCAATAGAGCATCTACATATAGAGAAAGATGCATTCCTTAATGGAAATGAAGAGACCTACAGGTCTATAAACTGTGAGTGAATCCCTTCCAAGAGCAGTGAGCTTAGGAAGAGGAAGAAGGTGATCCTCTCCACCGGCAGTGAGCCAGAGAGAGAGAAACAGGGAGTGACCCTTGGGAAAGCAGTGAGCTGACCCTAAACCTTGTATAGGCAGTGAGCCTGGGCATAGAAGTGATCTAGCCCGAACATTGTAATCCACAGCTAGTGAAGCCTAGTGGAATTTGGTACGAACCGGCAACTTGTCGGCGTATGCTCCTTGGACGTAGCCCTTAGCGGTGAACCAAGTAAAAATCTCTGTGTCTGCCTACTTACTTTCCTGCATTGCATTCAAAGCATCATCATTAGGTAAATGAGACAAGTGATCATAGTAACTACACAAGTGCAAACAAAGTGACCCTTGTAACAAAGAGGTCAAGATCCAGTGGGGCTGAAAGAACTTTGAAAAAGAATATCCATACCCTGATTCACCCCCCCTCTCAGGGTATATAGGCCCCTATTGGCCCTAACAACTATAGGCAAGGATGAGATCTTGAATTTTCATGGATGCATATGGGTGTCAGCAGACACACGTGAGGAGTTGATGCAATATTTTCATTCCTCAGTTTGGGAAGTTCATCCTGGTGTCACCAAGATGTATCGAAATTTAGACCTTCAGTATTGGTGTCCTGGTATGAAGAGATATGTTGCTGGTTTTGTTATGAGATGTTCCACCTGTCAACAGATGAAGGTGGAGTATCGGCAACCAACATGGCTTTTACAGCAGTTACCCATTCTCGAGTGGGAGTGGAATGATGTTGTGATGGATTTTGTGAAAGGTTTACTGAGATAACCTTGAGGGAATGATGTAGTTTGGGTTGTCATTGATATACTCACAAAGGTTGCACACTTTTTACCGATCAAGGAGACCTTCAGTGTTGATGAGTTGGGAAGGTTTTACATCCAAGAGATTGTATGATTTCATGGGGTTCTGCACTCTATCATTTCATATAGGGATGCCTGGTTTACTTCTCATGTCTAGTAGAGACTAAAGAGGGATTTGGGTATACAGGTACTTCTGAGTACAACTTACTATCCCCAGACAGATGGCTAGTCTAAGCGAACGATTCAAGTTTTGGAGGACATGCTGTGAGCATGCATCCTGGATTTCAGGGACTCTTGGGAGAGACACATACCCCTAGTTAATTTTTCCTGCAATAATAGTTTTTAGAAAACAATTCAGATGGAACATTATGAGGCTTTGTATGGTAGGCCATGCCAATCACCCCTATGTTGGCTAGAGGTAGGAGATGTAGCTATGTTGAGACCTTTTCTTGTCCAGGAGACCACTGAGAAAGTGGAGTTGATTCAAAGGAGGATGGCTACTACACAGTCTCGCCAAAAATCTTATTCTGATCGATGGAGACTACCTTTGGAGTTCGAGGTCAGAGATTATATTTTCTTTCATGTCACACCAAGGTTGGGACACAGGAGGATTAGAAGACAGGGAAAGCTTTCACTGAGATACGTCAGGTCATTTGAGTTTTTAGAGAGAGTCAGTCCGGTTGCCTATTAGTTGGAGTTACCTTAGAGGTATCGGGTTATGCATGACGTCTTCCATGTTTCTCATCTACAATGTTACTTTTTAGACCCATATCACGTTTTTCAACCCGAGGAGGTTGAGTTGGAGGTGGATGAATCCTTCGAAGAGAACCCTATACAGATTGTGGATCGTAGTACAAAGGTTCTCCGTGGATGGTCTGTTCCTCTGGTACAGGTGCTATGGTAGCACGGACGAGTACAAGATGAGACTTGGGAGAGGGAGGCCGACGTTCAATCGTTGTGGCTAGAGTTGTTTGAAGTTTCTTCTTCACCACCCTTGGAAGGGAAATTCGGGGATGAATTGATTTAAGGAGGGAAGTTTTTAAGAACCCGAATATTCATTTTAGGTATGGATCTTGATTTCAGGTGTTTTTGAGGAAAAAGGAATATTTTGGAAATTTTCTAAGTACACGCCGTGTACCCGATTTCCACATATAGCCGTGTACTAGCCGTGTAACGGCCGAGTACATGGCTGTGTGGACCGCCTAAATCAGGGTCTAGTTGAGGCCAGTATACAGTGTGTACATTAAATGAACACGCTATTTACTTTTCTTTTTATTGGATTAATTGGACCGAGGTCGCATCTTATCTCCAGAACTCCCTTCTTCTAGTTGCGCCTCATGAAGGAGCATGCAGAATTTCCGAATATTCTTTGAGCCACCGATCCATCACCCATTCTCCGAATCAAACAACATTGGTTGTGTTGGAATTGAATTGGTGAGTTATTGGTTCTTATTGAATCTCTCTTCCTGATTTATCCTCTCTCTCTCTCTTGAGTTATCCAAGGTTGAATGTTTTTGACCTTTTTATAGATCTATGATGTTCTAGGATGATTAAAGGGCTGACATTTGAGAGTGTTCATCGTAAAATGTCAAGGTAGGTGTTTTTTTCCTAACATAGTTTTTCTTTGAGTTATATATGCCTAAGTTCCGATTACCCATGATTCAGGTAATTTGTGTTAAGAAATTTAACCCATTTATCATCTGCCTTAGATTGATTGATCAATTAAGGGTTTTCATTGATATATTATTTAAATTTCATGTTTATAGGAGACCCCATGGGTGTGTTTCCTTGTTATAATGTTTATGTTCATTTGGTTTAGGTTTCCTAAGAGGCAGACCTTGTTTCCTTGCCTTTCTTGTTAGGTTGGAATTGATTGCTTATTGAGGTTTGATAAATGCCTGTGTTATGAATTGTAAATGCTTAGCCTTATAGTAATTGAGATTAATTTGGGATTCTGGATATCTTTTGTGCATAATTGTATTACACAGGTCTGTGAGAACCTGGTGTAGTTAGACCATAGGGGGAATTGATGTTGAGGGCTTCCCCACAATGTCTATTATATTTACGTTGCCAGACCATAGGGGGGATTGACGGTGCTCCCTCAGAGTATCTACAATATACCATTATGAGACCACAAGGGGAATGGACATTGAGTTCTTCCTTAGAGAGTCTTTAGTTATTAATTAAAAGACCATAAGGGGAATTGACGGTGAGTGATTCCTCAAAGAGTCTTTGTTTTTGTTGGAACATTGGATCATAGGGGTTAGACTGTGTGAGCCACTCAGAGGGTCAGTGTGATATTTTGAATGTTGATTGTGACGAGTTTGACAAGCCAAAGAACAATATTGAACTCAGTCTTACTTGATTGTTAGATGGTCTTCTGAGACATATGTTTTTCTATTACATAGGGGATACAAATCTTAGGCTTGATCTTGAGATTTGATTATTCAGTGGTTTGAATAATTAATAAATGTAAATGAATGTAATTGGAAACTGTAGGATTGTTTACTTTTGAGTACTTCCATGTTTATTACTTCATTATGCATATTACATGATATATATATATATATATTCTCATTGATAGTTAGGCATAGATATTTGTGTGGTTGCCTATTGGGATTTGTCTCAAACCCTGTTTGAGTCATGATTTTGGGCCCAAAGAAATTATATGGTTAGAGGTATAGATAAGGGAAAACTACCTTCTTCATTAGGTACTTTATTGCTGTAGAGCTGGAGATCATGGGACCAAGATGAGGCTTGTGATGCTATTGGAGTTTATTGTTTTCTATACTTTGGTTTTAGTGTTGTATTTCCAGAATTTTGACTTGTTTGGATGATTTTCGAAACACATGTGACATGCATCATTTTTATATGTGCTCCAGTTGTTTATTTACTATCAGTCTTCCACTGTTTACTTATTGTATGGTATTAATGCTTCCACTATTGTTATTTATTGTTATTTTTCCGTGTTTATCTACCAATGGGGTCATAGTTTCCCCACTATCACATCCAAGGCCCTCAATGATAGTCGGTAACCTATGACATTTAGAGAAATGCGCTTGAGCCCATGTGACCAACCAAGTATGAGACACCTTTGGGTGGCACCCAGAACCAGGATGTTATAACAAAGTTATGACGAACCTCCTCCATATTCACCTCATTTCATTATCCTAAGTTTATCTCATCCTTTATGGATTTAAAAGTATTAATTCATAAGGGGTAGGAAAGAATAGTTTTATCTGGTGGTTTTTTACTAGATTCAAAATTTTTTAGGCATATGAAAATCAATTGGAACCCATGGAAGAAGGAATGAGTAGAAGATAATAAGAAGATCTATGAGAAGTTAAATCCCATGAGACCAAGGAACAAAGTGGATCTTGGTCTAGAACCTGATGAGGTAGTTGAGTACTCATCTGATGAAAATGAAGTTAAATGGGAAGTTGAATAAGAAGAATCTGAAACTATTAATCTCAGTGAAGAAACAATAGGATCTCATGAAGATGATCGAAATACCTCTCTTGTTGTATCCTTTGGATCTTATAATTCTCCCATATCTCTACCTTCTCAAGAATAATAATTGAGAGATGTGGATCTTAATGATACCAAGGTGTCCATGGATGATTTTTATGAAAATATAATATGACGGGACATTGACTTAGATGAATTAGATAGTAGTGAAAAATATTCTACTTTGATTCCTTTTATTGGAATTACTCCTAGGCCAAGTGGAAGAGGAGAAACTCCTCATAGAGATAGATATAATAATAGTGAGGACCATAGAGATAGTCTGCCTATAACACCCCAAGTTTTTTATGAAATATTTCTCTTTAAATAATTTTATTTCTTTGATATCTTGCGTTGCACACAACAATGAGTTTAAACAAACTGCATAACATTATTAAAATATCATGTGACTGTTATAGCCTAACCATTAAATTGATGGGTATAAATAGTATTAACCGAATTATGATACACACACACACACACACACAAAGGACCTACTCAGTACAAATGTATTGATTAATTCTTATTAAATAAGTACTCAATATTCAGTAATGTTATTTTATGCTTCAGAAATATGTTTTCTTCAAAAATGATTTTTATTAAGAAAATATTATTATGAAATTGTGGAATGTATATAAATTTTATTTTATAAAAATAATATCATTTTTGAAATCATCGTATCATAATTTTCTTAGGGTAAAATTTTCAGATTTTTTCTTAAAAGATTTATTCTCAAGTGAAAAGTAAAAAATATCTTTTTTATTGAAAATTGTATTTTTGTTTAAACCATTTGAAAAGTTATATTTTATTTTAAAACGGATTAAAAGTAAAATTAGTTATATAATATTATTAGTAACCCAATTATATTAATTTGATTCAATATCATAGTTAAATTTGGAATAACAACATTTTTGTACTTAAAAAGGGTATTTTTCTAAAAAACTGTTTTTCGTTGTGTTTTACCGGTTTAATTTTAAATTAAATTATAAAAATTATGCGTTTTGAATTTTAAAAAATAGATTTTATATTTTTATTTATGAGCTTCAAATTTAGTAAATAGTTCACTTTTATTTTTGATCAATATGAATAGTAACCTTAGTAATTTTTATCACCTTAGTAAGAGGTAAATCGAGTTAATATAGGTTAAAACTAAGTGATAAGAAAATAATTATTCATCATGATTCTTATTAGATGAATGAAATTTGATCCTTAACACATAAGGTTATAAATTGAGTCATTTAATGGACAATTGTCCATGAAAATTACCTATATATTATTTAAACTAAAGGGAGTGAAAAAATGTCACTCTGTTAGTTTTAAATATCATTTATGTGTTCACACAGGTACACAAATTACTAATTAATGAATATAAATGATTATATTGATCCTAATTAATTTATTTTTATGATAGTAATTTATTTTTAAATTTTATATATGAAATAATTACCTTAAATTCTTATGAAATATTTACACAGTGCTTGTGTAAGCAGAACAAAAATCATTAAAATGATTTATAAAAAATCTAAAAATAAAATGATAAAAACTATCAAATAACCAAAAAACTTGAAAAAATATTATTTTATGAATATATATCAATAATAATCATCCAAAGGGATAATTTAAGACCTTTTTGGGCAACATGGATGATATTATGTCATTTATAGTATTTTATTTAAAGAAAAGTCAAACATGTCACACTCTTGTTTTAAATAAGTATTATATTTTTAATAAAATTTTATCTAGAACATTTATTAAAAAATAAATAGTATTTGGAAAGATAAAATATTTATACACATCATAATAATTTATTTTTAATTTTTAGTAAATAAATAATTACTTTAAATTCTTACACAACGCTGATGCAGTAATTATTTATTTAATGGGAAAATAAAATAAATGATATTAAAAATATTAAAAGAAATATAATTTTAGATAATTAAGTTGATATAGTAATTTTATAGATTAATATAACATATTATGGGTGTATTAAAATATTTGGTTCTAAGTGATCTTGTTTTATTGATATTTTTTTAAAGTCAAAGTAATGAATAGTGTCAAAATTGACAATAATGATATTTTATGAAAATAATATTTTTTTAAAACTGTTTAAAAATCATAAAAAACTTAAATAAAGTAAAATGGGATAATTTATGGTCTAAAATATCATAAATTTTCCATTTATGGTCCAATTGACACCTTTTAAGTAAAACTAACAACCTTTTAATACTAAAAAGTTATTACTGTAGTTAAAAGTAAAATAGGTTAACTAAGGGTAAATAAAAATGATAAGGATTAAAATTAAACTAAATTTTTTCTAAAATATATTAGTTTATGAGATTAAAACCCTATAACACCTTATCTTCAAATACCTTTCCATTTTGAGGTATTTTGACTGTGATTGAATTTATTATTAATTAATCTTTTGAGAAATTTCAAAGGCCCCCCTCACCTCAATTATAAATGGGAACCTCCTAACTCACTTATTTACACCAATAATATATTTCTATATTGACCACCCCCTACCAAAATCTCTTTTAGAATTCATTATAAAAATTATGGTGGTGCCAGTCTTCCCAAAAAACCAACCCTAGAGCCCTTTAGAGGAGATCTAAAGGAGTCATTTTAAAGAAGAGGTAATCGCTCTAACTGATTTATTTTTCTATTATTATTTACCTCCTCTAAATCCATGATATTTATAATAAAATAACAACTTAAGTATCCTAAATATTATTAAATTTTATTATGATTATGAAAACACCATTATAAACCCTCTTTCCCATCAAATAAGAAGTGAATGTATTGCTTGTGCGTACATATGACTTACTGTCTCCATGTAGTGATAAAATTAATTTTACATCACCATATTTCATGGATGATTAATATGATGATTTTAATGTTTATATATAATATTTATTACATAATTATAATTTTTAATAAAAATGCAACATCTACCTTATTACCTTCTAAACTGTTGGAAAATGATAATGTCGCTCATGCGTATGTGTGGACCACCACCTCCAAAAAGAGATGTGATTAATTTTTAATTTATATTTTACATGGATGGAAGGTAGTATGGTTATAATGAATATATATGATTTTCATGATAGAATAATGATTTTGTAAAGTTGAATTATTATTTAACTTTATTTTGTTCTATCCTTCAAAAAGTGAATACAATATTCATGTGTATGTACGGCCTACCATCTCCACGAACGGTGTAATTCATTTTATATCTATATAATTATGAATGAATATATATATATATATATATAATGAATATATATGTAAATTATTCTGGTATATAATTATAATAAAGTTAAATTTATTACACAAGAGGTTAAAGAAATTTCAAAGGAAGTCAGACCTAAGTTAAGGGACTTTTGTCTCACTTTTATATCTATGGGACACATACCTTATACACTACTTGTTTCTTTTGTGTGGGGTATATACTGCCTATGAATATATTTTATGATTATTATCATGAAAATTATGGGATATACATATCTATATAAAGTTATTTATTTCACGAGGATTATTATTTAAAAGTTACCAAAGTGGTAAGGGTTTATTTCACAATCTCATCATTATTAAGGATTAATAATGTTTAAGTATCCACTAGAGAATATTTCTCTTCCATGTCCATGTTTTCTAAAAATGTTTTCAAAAATATTTTTACTATTATACTAAAATTATTTAAATTCATTTTAACCCATGTTTTATTTTTTATTAAATGGTTTGAAAGGAATATTTTTATCATTTTTTAAATGAGGTACTTTGTGAATTTTATGAAAAAATACAGAAGGAATATTTTTTTAACTTATACAACATTAGTAGATTTTCCTGCCGTCATAAATACTTAATACTTTGAATATCACTTTACAAGTTTATAAGGTTATTTTAAAATAAATTTTTTTCCTTTTATAATTTCATGACTATTTAATAAAATAAATGATTTCAAAATGGAAAGGTTATTTTACTCAAGAATTATTCCAAGTGATATTTCAAAATCATTTTCCATCTAAGATGAAATACTTTGATGATACTTAAGATTTACTAGGGATATGATACAAGTATACCATCCTTATTATTTTTATGAATGGTTTATGTTTATTATGAAAATATATGGATGAAATCCGTTCCCTTTTTCCTTGGGTTATTCTTTGGTGAAATTAGTTTATTTTCACAAGTTTTGAGATGATGAATGTTTTATGATCTTGTGGAACACACATTTATTATTATCTTTATTTCATGGGTGGGAACTATATCTCCATCCAATGAATTATATAAAGCTTAATATAATATGAGATAAAAATGGAAAACAAGTCAATGGGATTGATCCACTATGGGAAACAGGTACATCCTAATTTACTATGGGAAACATGTGCGTCCTGATCCACAATGGGAAACAGGTGCATCCTGATCTACTATGGGAAATAGGTGCGTCCTGATCCACAATGGGAAACATGCGATAAGTCATGATCTACTATATTTATGGTCTTGGTAGTTAACCTTGAAATATGAAATGTTTTTCTATATTTATGTTGATTCCACACTTTTATGACATGAGATTATAGATCATGGTTGATTTTATAATGAATTATCACTCTTACAAAGCATGTTTTCTAAAATGATCGTGTTTTATGCCATGAATAATGTTATGATCTATGACAGGTTTTATATGAACCTTTTAAGTTATGTTCATTATCACACACCCTTATTATTATCTCATTCTTTTATATGATCATAGATTGATATCTCTTATGTTTACCCTTACCAAGCATCTGAGATCACCCTTCTTATGTTTTCTTTTCCTCTGGTTATAAGGAAATATGTTAAATGAATCATGTCTAGAAGGATTTCACATGGATGATGTTGATAACCTATTATGAAATAATAAAATGATCCAATTATTTATGAATCCAAGTCATTATTTATTTTTCCTAATTCTCTAAAACTTCAAACCTAAAAGTTACTTGGGTATATAAGTGATCTAATATTTCCTTTTGAAATTGTAATATTTAATTTGAAAAAATTGGGTCAAATTTATTGGTAAAAAATACATAAATAAAATTTTTATTTTTTTAGTACTAGATTTAAGAGTGAAAATTCAGGGATATTACACCACATAGACATGGTGGACCTTCCATCTCTTCTAGTCAGGAAGTTACTAAATAGCCCTTAATTGTTTAGATAGATCTCTGAGATAGATTTAAAGTATCTCCTCTAAGAAATATAATGGAAAAAGTTATTGAATATATGTTTGATCATACTCCTATTAAAATAGTTGAGAAACAAGATGATAGTAATGTTACAACCCTATTGAATTTAATCATTCCGATCTTTTTGAAAATGTTGAGGAAGAAGATGGTGCAACACTAAAAGTTCAGTCTTTGAGGCCATAAACTGTGATGCTTGAAGGTGAGATGGATGGTAGGAAATCTTATCCTAAGCTATCTATACCTATCCATCCTTCTTCTCCTTTATACTTTATGACTAAGGAAGATATGATTGAGTTCAAATTTGATTTGATGAGTGTTTTAAGAGAAGTCTTCTTTGGATTTGGAAAGTTATTTTAACTCATTAGAGAAGAAGAAATATTTAGGATAATTATTCTTTTCATATAAAATTTCAACCAAAGTTTCATATTAAAATGGATTAAATGAAAAATGAAATTGAGTGATTAAGATCTCAAGTTGGATATTTGCAAGCAGAACTCCAAGACATGATGTTGAAGTTGGACCAGAGGTTCCTGAATGTCTTCTTTCAGCCTTTTACCTTATATGCTCCTTCATTTTTACCTCCTGGTCTTGTTTAGAGTGCTACTAATGAAGATCAGATCAAAAATCTCATAAGATATGAGTTGAAAGTGAAATTGGATGAATTTAATTAGACTACATAAATAGTGTTTAAGGGATTTAAAACACATGTTGCAAAAACTTTGGAACTGTTCAGATGAGATGTGAAGAAAGTTGGAAGAGACATAGACATAATTTTAAGGGATATTGACTTTTATCTGAGTAAAATTTTTACCAAGTTAGATATTAAGACCATGTTTCGATCCTTATCTAGTGATCTCATAAAGCCTCCTCTAACTTAGGCCTTAAAAAATCAGGTGGGGATATTGAATATTATCACTCTAGTTATATAATCCTTTTTGAAAAAAATAAGACTAATATTAGGCTATATAGCATGAGTCCTGTACTATGAAGGATTTCACTAGAATTTTGGAGACCAGCCTTTATATAAAAAATATCTATATTCTGGTACCTCTTATTATGCCTATTTCTTCAACTTCTACCTCTACCACTTCTTCTACCAACCATTTTGGTTGGTATCCTAGAAAATCTATTCAACAACTTTACCTTATTTCAAGTTTCATAGTTATTCAACAAACTTATCCTATATATTTACCACAACCTACACCTCCTGCCTTATCCTCCAAAAATAATGGGAAAACTCTTATTCTCCCTTATGACATCTAAGATGTTGTATCATATTTTGATTCTGATTAGAGTGTTTGATATGGCCTTTTTGTAACTATTTTGGAATTTTAAATGAAATGTTTTGTTTCCTTTATGTATTTCTATTTATCAATATATTTTTAGTATTTTTTTATTACATTGTTTAATGTATTTTAATGTCTACTTTAACATTTCCATATATCATTAACATGATTTTTGATAATCCAAAAAGGGGTAGAAATTATGTTTTAGTTTATTTCATATAATCTTCCATGATTTATGATCATAAAAAGGTGGAGATTATTATTTTATTCCAATAAATCCTCCATGATGGGTTTATGACATTACTTTATTAGAAATTGGTGGTCTTTGTTGTGTGATTCCCCCAATGTATAATGATGTTTTTTGATTGATAATAGAGTAGTATTTCCCCCTATTATATGGTGTGAGTATCTACATGAGCCTTGATATTTAGAGGGTGATGCTTGTGATTATATTGGGTATACACATCTTTTTATACTTATGGTTCCATTTTTTTCCTAATTGACTCAGGTGGGTGACGCGTGGTGAGATTTTGACTATACCATATGATTTCACTTACTTTGATTATCATGCACGCATGAGCTTGGATTTGGTGTTTCTTAGCACTTGGGGATACCATAATATATTGTTATACTCATATCCATATGAAAACTTGTGTGACGACATACTTGTTGTTATGAAAATGTCTTTAATATTGCATGTTATCATGAAAGATGAGGTGTTGATAAAGTAACTTCATAGGGTTGACATTAGGCAGGCATTGGATGAGTTCATTATAATGAGTTTTCATTATTCCAAGGTGTTTATTATGAGTTTATGAATTGTGGAAAAACTTTTATTAATGATTATCATGCTATGTATGCATGAATTTTAATTTTTAATATATTTATATTAGTTGAATGTTTTTTTTCTAGTGGTGGTTTTGAAGATGCATGACTATAATTTTTATGGATTAATTCACCCTATCATGAATGTATGCCCTCTTAGTGCCAGTAACCATCCCTTGTCTCATTAGAAGTGGGTTTATGGATATACTCTTAGTCTTACCACTAACTCAATGGGGTTGGATCATATCTATTTTTTATGATAGTGATTTATATCTTAGGACCGATGTTTAGAGTAAACATATGTAATGTTCGATTTGAGTAAAATTTGGACAACATTGTTCAAGGGATTTTGGCTCAGTTTGTCAGACCAAGGAAAATGAAAAATGATGTGATGAATAATGCATTCCTATAAAATGAATCTGATTACCTATTGATTAAATAGAATAATTAGATAATTTTTTTAGGGTATAGTTAGGTTGGTACATATAACACCTTGAGATTTTAGAACATATTTTACTTTAAATAAATATTATATCAACAGCTTGTTTCATACACAACACTGAACTAAAATGGACAATGCAATATTAGATGAATATTATTAAGAAAATTTTAGAATAATAAAACTTCTAGTAAATAAAAATATTATAATAAATTATAAATGCATATAAAAGAGGATTAATACCACTCAAAGTTTTAAAAGATTGATTGTCATTAAAAGTATTTATTTATTTATATATTGTATTTTAATTTTAAAGATAAATTTATAAATTTTAGAATTTAAAAAATGAACTTCATTTTTGAATTCATCCTATCAAAATTATATTAGGTTGAATTTTTTGGATTTTTATGAAATAATTGATTTTTAGGTGAATAGTTAAAAATGCCATTTTTACAAATACTGTGACTTTTATGAAACTATTAGTATATAAGTATGAATTGAAAATTTATGGAATTATTTTATAGAAAAAATATGAGTTTTATAAGAGATATTGTAATTTTAAAAATATTTATTTTAGTTTACAAATATATGTTTGATATTTTAGAACTCAAGTTGCACCATTTTTTGAAATTATTTTTCATAAATTATACATTTATTATTTTAAAATTAATTTTTATAAAAATTGAAAAGTGAATCTAATAAAAGTATTTAAATTTTATAATTATAAGTCTCATATTATATATTAAGGACCATTTTATTTTTAGGAATAAAAATTAATTACTTACGTAAAAACTAGTTACCATGGTAAAATCAAAATAAAATGGGTTAACCAAAGGGGTAAAAGGCCTAATGTGTTAAAAAAATGTTTCTAATTTTCTAATTGAGGTTTGGATCAACCAAACCTTATATCCAATTCATTATTTTCCATTTTGGAGTGTTCTTGACATGTGAAACATGTGTTCTATTTATATTATGATGAAATATTTATAATAATTCCATTATCACCACTTATAAAAGGGACCTCTCACCACACATTAAATACCACTCTAAAATTTCAATTTTCTATTGAAGATCTACCCTATTTCCTTAACTTAGAATATAATTTCACTTCATTAAGCTTCAGGACACAAGATTTTGTCCTAATTCCTCAATTTACATGGTGTCCTCTAAGGGAAAACTAAAGTTATCAACATGTTTACTAATATTTACCTAATTTATTTTCTTTTATAACTCACTTTTTCCAACCTAATTTTCTCATTCTGATATAATGACATCAATATTTTTTGTATAATAAATGTTATTATGATGAGGTAAAAATCATTAACCACCTCTCCCCTTTCTCATTAAGAAAAAATGAAAATTTCATTCATGTGTTTGTGGAGACTATTGAATCCATGATGTAACATATCACATTTTTCATCTAGATTATTTCTTATTTATTAAACTTGCTTTAAATTTGAGTCACCACCTTTAAAATATCTAAATAATATCATTATTATTATGTAATAATGATATTATCACATGCAAAAAGGAACCACTTTTATAACCATACCCATCCATTAATTATTGATAATATATGATATAAATAACTAAATAATTATTTGATTTTTGTTGTGTAATGAAAACATTAATATTAAACTCATTAATTAAGTGACCAATGTCCGTTCATTAAAAATAACCAAAATATGCTAATCACTAATTTCACCTTTAAGGATTGTAACCAAAACTCTCATATAATGAAATTATAAAATTTTAAATAAATATAAATCATTAATTATAGTACCTTGTCTGATCTAGGAATGATGATCTTTGGGATAATAATGAATAACAACACCGCTATTATGAAACTAGTTTAAAATGATCAATATTACTCACATAAGATGTTGAAAATAGATAAAATCTACCTAATATATATAGAGAGAATAATTATAAATGAATTTTGTAAAATGTTATAGATATGAATAAGGTTCTAAAATAGGTGATTAATATAGTTTTTTGTACATAATATTCAATCACTTTAGTGTAAGTCAATAATTAATGCAAGGGGTTCTTTGTCTCAAATTTAATTTCTTGAGTTTTTTACTATGATATATTTGGTATGGTGTGATTAATTCCTAATGAATTAATTTTACCATATTCATTTAATTCATGGGGATTAAATATCCATATAATTTTCTTTCTTTAAATGGAATTTTATTCAAAAGATATCAAAGTTGTAAGGGATATTTGTCTTTATTTTCAATTCCTTATACATGTTTAATATTGTGAACCATAATTTATTTTATACAGTGTATTCACTACCACGATTCCATTAATTATAATGAATATCTTATATTTAATGATATTTTAATGTTCATTTAATGGTAACCCTATTATGTTTCTTTTATTCTTATGTTTCCATTATCGTAAGGATTTATTTTTCAATATAGATTTCAATCTGGGATTATTTTTAAAGATAATATATTGGGAGAATTTGTATGATATTTATTTATAATACCCCATAATTTCTCTCTATGATTATTTTTGGGGTTTTATGACTTCTCACTATTTCATTTTCCCCATTGGATCATTATTTACCCATTGTAATGAAACTGACCCTACATCTTCTTTACGGTCAGGAATCCTCCTCTCATATGACCATATTCATTAGATGCTTTTATGAATGTCCTTATCTATGCCTTAATAATTTATTAATGTCATATTCTACCACTTTTACCTTCTTTAAAAGTTTTAAAGAAATTTTTAACATTTTCTATATGGTTTGTTTTCATCAAAGTGTGAAAAGCGTATTTTTTCTAATCTTTTATGTGTGAACACATATTTCCACAATTTTTTTCATTTTTATGAAACTCAATATCTTAATTTTAATGTTTTATAAAAGAGATTATTATTCTCTTTGTTTTATAAAGTATTTATATTTAAGTGAATGTTTTAAAAAAGAATAAGAATGTTTCTTATTTCTAAAGAAAATTTTCCCAATGATCCTAAAAAATGTTTTTCATCTAAGTCAACATCCTTTGACATATCTTATGCTTTATCAAGGATATTATTTAAATGATACCATACAACTTATTTTTAGTATGGATTATGAAATGTTTTTTATCCAATTAATGATGCATCATTTCTTTTATCTTTACCCAACCATCCACTACGCATAAAGATGATTTTCTTCCAATGACTTTCCTTTTCCTGAATGGACCGAAGGCCTTCTTTGTGAACACTATATTTCTTTCCATTTATTGAAGAGTGTTAAAATAAATTCCATACATTTATTGATTGATTAAATCATTGACTAAAACATATAAATTTTATCTATATAGTGTAAATACCATATACCTCTTCATCTTAATTAAATGGAATTTACCAAGAAATTTATAGAATATCTTTGGATACCCATTTATTTTCCAATATGAATCTATTTTAAAAGGATATGAAACCAATTTTCTTTCAATAAATTATTTATGTTATAATGAATTATTAAATTAAAGTAGCACATTTAAGTATGGATAAATTATTGGTGAATTCCTATATCACCCTCCAATGAATTGTTTTAAAGTTTATATCTCATGAGACATGTATATATGAGAATAATTTAGTTGCTTGGAAGCATAAGTGCAAGTGTGTGACTCCTGAAGGTTATGTTTCCCCATGCTAATGTTTGTTCCATATTTATAAGGTATCCTAATGTTATACTCTCATGGAATATTTTTATTAACTAATATTTTAAAACTCTTTTGATTCATATCTTATTCTATTCCCTGATTTATTCCATGACTCATGATTTATTCCATGATTCATGATTTATTCCATGACTCATGATTTGTGATCTATGCTTTGTTGGATATTATTTTATTATGTAATTTCCATGTACCATGATTATACATAGAGGCCTAATATATACTCATTTAATATATTTAATTATTATTTTTTATGGTTACCCTTACTGTGTATTTGAGATCACCTATTTTCATATGTTTATAATTCCCTAGGTTATGAAGATGATTATAATTTATGTGAAGTCTATAAGGGAGTCTAGTGTGGCTCAATTACAGAGAAGTGTTCAAAAATATTATAAAATAATTTGATCATGTAGATGATCCTCAAAGACACTAGACCTTTCATTCATAGGATTAAATTTCTATTTTTGAGATGTAATGTTTAACTTATGGAAATAATAAAAAATAAAAATATTTTTATCTTGGGTCATCTCAATTTGTATCAAAGCTAGTGTTTAAATAAAGTGTTTTCACACCAGATTTGGGAGTGAGGGTTTGGGGAACCACATTTGGTATTAGAAAATGGTTTATTTATTTTTCAGGATTATTTTAGTTCTTTTTAATATTTGGATAAGAAAACTTTAGTGAAAACCCTAGGGATAAGTCTCAAGGATAAGACTAAGTGTAAGATATCAACATGAAATTTTGGTACAGTTTTGAGTATATGGTTTTCCTTAAAATTACATCTCTTTCTGGATTCTAGAAGGTGTATGTAGCTATGGAATAAATTAACCTAGGGGTAATCACCTTGAAATGTTTATTTGAGTATTAAATTTATTATTATTCAGTGCACAATGAGTAGGCCTATGATTTCACACATGGCTAGTCATTCTCAAGGTATATGCTTTGGTCAATCACATTCTATTTATGAGTAATTATGAAGGATTTATTATGAGGTTAAAGAGTATGAATGAACCCAACCTAAATAAACCTATATTAAATTGAGAGTGATTTAATTTGAACTAAAATTTAATGTGATGGTTTTAAAGAGTAAGGCATTTTGAGATTAAATTTTTCATAAGATAATTTTTGATATTTCTCTTATAATGTTAAAAATTAATCACTCATGTTTATAATTTCCTGACCCTAGTTACCTAGAGTCAGTGCCTTATTAAATAAAATTGGCATGATCACAAGAGATCAAGTCTTGGAATACCGATAGGTTTATTATACTTGGAATTACTAGATACATACATAAGTTTTACATTACATCATGAAAAAAAAAACAATTTTTCCCATTTAAACACACTCATATCCCTTAGCCTATCCTTGTAGGTCAATCATAATATACTTCTTCACATACTGGGAAAAAGAAAACATAAGAAAGGGGTGATCTCAGATGCTCAATAAGGATAACAATATAGCAGAAACTTTCATAAATAAGCATAAACATTTAAGGAAATGTATAAGACTAAAAAAAGCCTTTTAAACTTAAAATTCAGTATAATATGGAAAATATAAATCAAATAATGAAATTTACTTATTAACATGGATATTCTACTAGTCTAATAATCACATGTAATATCAATATATAATTTCAATGCATAATGCCGGGCATCATAACCACATAGTCAAGGCCTCGTGCCAAGACTACAAATAAGATTTTGTCAAGGCCTTGTGCCAAGATACTAGTTTGTATCATGAAAACCATTGATTAATAAAGGGGATAAGAGGGCCCCGCCCATCACTTACTAAGTCCAATGTATTCCTTATATGAAAAGTATGAAACATAATCTAAACATTTTAATTAAACCTAGCATAAAAAATGTCAATACTTTAACCACAAACCATGAATGGTATAAAAATATCACATCCACAATCAAACATAACTCATTAAATAAAATATGGAAGATTGTATTATAATAAATCAACCTCAATCAAGAATAAAATACAATTAAGTATATTAACATAGATGAAAATAATTAGTAAAACTATTTGGGAGAAATATCCCCTTTTTCTTGAAAACATTTAAAAGTCACACTATTTATCAAATAAGTCATTTAAAAGAGATTTTTGAATCAAAGTGTCCCATACCACTTTGAAACTTTGAAAGGATTTTTAATTATAAAACATACATGTCCATATAAATAAATCCTTAAAACCATTTTTAAAACATGGATATCAATGAGAAAGATTTATAAGAATAAATCTTTAAAACATTTAAAATGATATTTTAGTTAAAGAGTTCCTAACCAAATGAGAGATGCTTGAATAAAAATAATTGAGGAATAAAATTAATCAAAAATTTATAATATCATGAGAATAAAGGTATTCATGATATAATATGTCAAAGGACAGTATATACACCATATAAAAGTGAATTGGTGCATAACAACAAAGAAGTCTCAATGGAACGTAAATCGAGTTGAAATCCCTTATAAAGACCATATCCTTAGATTAAGGATAAATCAATGAAATAATTATGTGTGAAAAATATAAATACACTCAATATGATTGGATATTCAATGTAAATCAGTCATAGGACATTCACACATATTCTTGCAAAAACAAAGTCAATGACTTGGATGTTTAACTCAATGAATGGAAATTGAGTTAAGATTACCCTTATAAAGTTCATATCAATGAATTGATAATTTATAAATGGAGTGATTATGTGTATCAAAATTATATACACACAAAGGGGAGTGTAAATTAATACATAAATAAATAAATTGTGATTCCACACATAATCTTGGAATAAAATAATCAATGAAGTATGTGGAAAACCCCATGAGTGAAAATTGAAAATTGAAATCCCCTTAATGATTTGGTAACTTATGAAACATACACCCCATGAAATAAGGATCATAAAATGAAGATTTAAATACCCATAAATTAAAGTATATTACATAAAGAATACGGTCAGGGTCAGTACATACACCACACAAAAGAGAATAGTGGCAAATATATCATAAATCTCACGGGAATAAAAAGTGAGATGAAAACCCCTTACCTTGTACTTTTCCATAGTAGAGGGTATGTTAAAATCATGTATAATAGTTAAATAATTGTTATTAAATTATAAAATAACAACATACATAAATATTATATCATATATTATCTTCTAATATTACTTTGTTAATAATATTTCAGCAGTATCATTATTTAAAGTGTTAACTGATTCGTTTTCCTTTATATGTTTTATTACGTAAGTCATGTTTGTTATGGATATGATGTATTTGATTCATATAAATAATTATATTAAGTTCTTAAACATTATTTTAAATCATAAAATGAAAATTATTCTTGAATGTTTATGATGGGAAATGAATCTCATCGCGTTCGTGGAGATGGTAATCCGTACATACGCACGAGCGACAATATCATTATATTAATGGTGAAATAATATGTAATTGGATGGTATATCATATATAAAGAATAATTAACATGTTATATTTATTATTTACATCAATTTTACTCATTATTATACCCATCAAAATAATTAAGTGTTGAATAACAAACTACACCACGATGTGGAGACAGTAAGCCGTACGTACGCACGTATGGTGACTTTTTTATTCATAAGATAGATAGAATAATGAATATGGTTGTACCATATTTATAATAACATCAAATTATGTAGAAGGTACTGGAGTTATTATTGGTATGGAAATAATAAATAAAGAGGAAGTGGAAGAAGAAAAGAACTTTTAAAGAGGTGGTGAAATTATTGCCTCTTCTTCGGGTGCTTCCTTTTGATTTGATCAAAAGGGAACCTTAGGTTGTATTTCTGATCAAATTAAGTCCTCTAGGTTGAAGTTAGGGTATTTGGGAGGATATTTTAGTAGGGTTTGGATGAGACAAATGGATTTGGATGTGTGAATTTGAGGGAAGGATAAGTACCCTTTTATAAGAGAGGTGATGATCACTTTAGGAAAAGATTGAAATATTATTTTATTATAAAATATTTTTTGGTTTCTAATTACTCTAAATGGATTTATTTCTAGGTTAAGGTGGGAATGGGTCGAAATATTCTCAACTAATAGGTTTTATACAATTTTAGGTCACCATATTAACCTTATCTTTTAGATTTAATTCTTAGTTAAATAGTTTAACTTTTACCATGTCTTCTTGTATTTTTATATTACATGGTTAATAAACTTACTATAAAATGCCAAGAAAACCTAAAGTGGTTAATTAATGAAATATCTATCATTATATAAGTCCTTTGTCCAAACCTTATATTTTTATGAATATTATATCATTTAATAATATAATATTTGTTTTAAAAACTCATTTATGTCCAATTTGACACTATTTAGTATTTGGTTTTTGTGAAAGACAAAAAAACTTGATTACTTTGAAAAAAATACATTAAATGAACCCTAACAAGTCATATTAAGCTAGAAAATTAGTCTAATGCATCAAAAGGTTCAATTTAAATTTATTTTAATATTTATAACATCAATTATTTTAGTCTTTCATTAATAAGCTAATTATTGCATCATCATTATGCCGTAAATAAATTTAATTATTTAATGTATAAAAATTATAAATAAAATACCATTATGTATTAAATCTTTTTATATTTATAATTAATATTTATAGTCTAATTTATTTTATATGTAACCCTATATTAACTATGTTTTAGTTATTAAACTTTGAATTTACCACTTTTAACTCTTCTTTAAATAAAATATAATAAACGTCCTAATCTAATCCAAGTGGATAAAAAGTATCATATTTTTTTCCTAAGGTTGATTTTAATCAAAATACACTTATCCAACAGAATTATGACATTTTTTAGGGTAATTATAATATCATTTTTACCTTTAATTACCCTATTTATGTTTAACCGTAGTAAATAAAATTCAAAAGTTACTATTCATAAAAAAATATTTTCAGCCTATTAAACCAAATTTTACTTAATTATTTCAACCATGTCTTTCATATTTTTAAAATTAAATTCACATAAGTGATAAAATTATGTTTTATGAAAATTTGCAAATGTGTCTAAAAGGTGGGTAAAAGACGGTAAAAAGTTTAATAAAATTTTATATATATAATATTATTATAAAATGACTTCAATTAATTAAATTAGAATAATAGAGGTATTATGTATCTATTTTTAATTTAAAATAAATTTAAATTAAAAATAATTATTTAAATAAAAAGTCCGCTTTAAACAATAACGGAGTGTTTTTCACTATTCATCAAAAAATTGATTTTTTTTAGAAAAATACCAAAAATTCACCCAAAGATAATTTTCATATTCCAAATTCAAAAATAATATTTATTTTACCAAATTAAAAACATAGAAGTTGTATTAATTAATTTAAAAAAAAAATATTCCCGTTGTGAAAACTAGAAAGCGGGTTTCTGAGAAGTAAAGACTATCAAAAGATTAATATGTGTTTATGTCCAATTTATATGTAAAATTACTTCTAATGAACAAAATTGAATTAAATGATAAAAATATAATCTAATTATACTTCAAAACCATTCAAATGTATAATTTAACACTATAAATTATTTTGATTAAAAAAGTTGTTTTCAATTAAAATTTAGTATTTTTCACTATTCATCAAAATATGAAAGTTATTAGAAAAGCACAAAAAATTTATCCAAATTAAATTTTTATGTCTATATTCTAAAGAAGAAGTTTATTTTTTCAAATTGAATATATAAAAGTGTCAAATATTGGATTTAAAAAGGGTTTTCCATTAAAAGGTGGTAAAATTTCATTTTTTGAAAAATAATTCTTTTATCTAAAAAATTGAATTTGTTCATATATTATGTCTAATAAACACATAATATGGATGTTAAAATTGTATGTAGTATATAAAATTAAAAATAAAGTTGATAATATTCATAACTGATTTTTTAAACGACTAGTTTGGTAAGTCGTAGTGCCCTCGAACTCAATGTTGCGTGTAGCGCAAGCTATTGAATTACATTAAAGAAAACAAATTACTATGAAATCTTGGGGGTGTTAAAATGTTGAACCCTTTTGGAAATTGTGTCCTCACTATTTTAAAATTGGGATTGGGAACTTCATTGAAAGTCCCACATCATAAAAAGAGTCAATAAAACTATCACTTTAAAAGAAGGAAAGAGAAGTACAAAGGTCACCTGAGATAACCCATACTAGGATTCCATGTAGGAAAACATGTACATGGAAGATAAAATAAGTGTCATGTTCTGATGGAGAGTGATATAAAAAATGATTAGGAGAAATTTAACAATAAGAAAACCACAAACTTATGATGGGTTAAATTTTAATTAGTTTCCCAGTAAGAAAAGTAAACAGACAACCTTTTTTATTTTAAATTCCATTCATTAAGTTGAGGAATTTATTTATGAGATTGACTAAGAACATAAAGAGATATACTTACTTTTCAATTAGAGTTTCATTCTTTAATAAATTTCTACCACTAACTCATATTTTCTCCAAACGATGAGTATTCAAGATGACTTGGTCACACCTGAAGCACTGGAATCAACTTCTAGAGAATAACATAAACTACAAAGGATGAAATACATTTTACTTGTATTTAGAGATTAACCAAAACCAAAATGGTTAGTACAAGATAAGATTATCCCCAAAATGGATAATCCTTTATAGAAATAAATACTAATCTTAATTTCCAAAATTAAACAAACAATACCCAAAGTTTAATAAAGACCATTCAATAAACAATTGTCCTTAAAATCCTTAAATATAATGCAAACTAATATTGAAACCCAAAACTTAGAAGAATTTAATCACATACTCTTTCATAGTAAATCTTAAAATTTATCCCCAAATAACATCAACTACTCTTAAAGTATCATACTGAAGTGTAATTAACCAAATCACATATTCTCTATGATTGGTTAATCATTTACATTAATAACCTAAATCTCTATAAAAAACATAGATTCTTCAAAAATAAAAATTCACCATTACTCCTTAAATGAAATCCCACAGTATTCTATTTTTATTAGTCATAGTGTTCCCAAAAGATTAAACGTCTTCCAAATAACATTTATCACTTAATCACCAAATCATTTTCCTATACTAAGGATATCCATTTGATAAAACATAAGAACCCAAATCAACTTATTATTGATCAATAAAATCATTTAACTAAAAAAAATTAGTCACATTAACTAGGTACTTCACATAGTCTAGTGGTATGCGATAAATCCCAGTCGCACTTTGGTTGTGAGTTTGATTCTCGCAGTTTTGTCCGACGCGACGGGTTGTCACACGGTCTGCGTGCTTTCCTTTTTCAAAAAATATATTTTATAACATTCTCAAAATGAGATAAATTCCTAAAAATAAACATAACACAATTTAACCACAAATTTTATCTCATATCTCTCATTTTCATTCCAAAAATTAATAACCTATAATTACGTCAAATTCAAGGATCATATAAACCCAAATGCTTCTTTATAACTATATTCACAAAAGAAAATATAATTCTACCTCAAATAGAATTTTCACACAAAAAACTTTAGGGTTACACATACAAGAGAAAAGTCTTCCAAAGTAATCCCATAAACAAAGAGAATTAATATTTTTAAACATTTCACCATCCATTTATTTCCACCGAGGTTCTTCCTTGACCCAATGGTTATCCTATAGAATAGGGAATTGACTCGGGTAATTCCCAAGTCCCCTAAATTTATGAAAAATGAATGTAAATGGATTCTTAGGATCACTACTAGAAATTTAGGCTATATCCATGGACCTATAGCCACAATTTTATTGGTCCGTGGCTATAACTTTCTAATTTCCACAGTTTAATTAAACCATCGTGGCAATACCGTGTCCGTCAAAATTTTTCCCTAATTATGTATCGGGATCATCCTCCCCTGATCCGCTACTCACCTCGCAATGATCCTCCCTGATGACTTCTACTCCCTGACCTCTCCTCTCTAACCACTCCTCACCGCGACACCCTCCTCCCCGATGAACTCTCTCACCATGGCGCCCTCCTCCCCGATGACCTCTCTCACAGCGGCACCCTCCTCCCCGGAGACCTCTCTCACCACATATCCCTCCTCCCCGATGACCTTTGTCACTATGGTTCCCTCCTCCCTGACACTTCCAATCAAAACAGCCCTCCATGGTATTTTATACCATATTATTTCATCAATGATCTGATTTTAAGGTTGTACTGTGATTTGAATTTTATGTTTTTTTATTTAGATCTCCCTTCCTATTGAATATAGGTAATATGGGGTTCGTAAAATTAATCTATGAAGGATTTAGATCTACCCACTCAAGGTCTAGATTCCTCTTGGGATGAATTAATTATCACCTCTCATACAATGATTCATTCTAAGAAGAAAAGGAATTGATTAAGTCGGGGATTATTAATAAAATATTCTCCTTGGAATACAATCATGTGGAGGCATAGGGTAAATCAAAATATGGATTTTATCATGTTTTTTATATCTTTATCCATAATGATCATGCTTGGTCTGTCTCACTTGAAATATTAGTTGTTGAAAAAAAAATAGAAGGTATTAATGACAATCATGATCCTTGAGGGTTAGATAATCTAATTTTATGTGACATGGGTTAGCCAAATGAGTGGAATATAATATTGATGGTTGATAAGTTACCTATTGTTAGTTGAATTCACATGATGGTATATATAGTCCATCTCCATGATGTATCACTTAATTGGAAAACCACATATATGTCCCTTAATATTGATTCTCTTCAAATTATCTATTTCAATTTCATATTCATTACATTTATTCTCAATGGAAAGAGCGTGAAATAATTTATGTGGTGGGTAGGAAATGATAACTTGAAGATCCCCATATAAAGGTATGAAAATATATGTTATTTTTGTGGAATGAATGGAAATATTTCAGGTTTTTGTTTTGAGGATTTAGAATATATTTAATGCTGTAAAGGTAGAAATTTTTTAAAATAAGGATGTTAACCACATCATACAAGGTCTAGAAATCATTCCATTTTTTCACACAATACCATACATTACTCAAGTTTATTTTTTTGATATTTCTACTATAATTAAAAGATTATATCAGTATGAACACAATGATAAATTATTCCCATTATATAAAATATTTCAGAACCATCACATGGAAAACTTATATACTGAAACTAGTAAGAAGACACGCTCTAAAACTAGATCTAAATGACAGACCTCTTAGAGAGACAAAAAAAGTTCTTGGAAGAATGGGAATAATTCATATATTAAAAAAATAGGGAAGTCCCATGTGGAAGATTCCTCTGAAGGAATGGTTAGTGTCAAGAAATATAATAATTTTTATAAGGAAAAATAATTTAGGTAGAATGTTTAGGGAGATAAATTCCTTCCTATTTTAAAAGGAGAAATACATTTTAGTAAAATATCCCTTTGTAGATAAGGTTGTGAATTGCATTGAGTATGAGAGAATAATACTAAAATATTTGAAAAGGAATTTAATTTCATTTAAACTATTTAAGACCTAAAGGTAGAATCCAATGTGAATGGTAAAGGGAAATTAGTGTTCCTTGATGAATCAATATCCTCATAAAAATGAAAAATATAGAAGGTAACCTCATCCATTAAACATTAAATGATACTAACAAGTCTAAAGAGTTGTAGGACTCAGGGGGATACATAATCCTTGGGGTAATTATGCTCAAAATAACATAAAATAAAGATGGAATCAGATTAAACATTAAGCTAAAAATTTCATGTAGAAAGTGATATTTAAGGTATTTTAGGTATATTTTAGTATTAGTATTGAAGTTTTATGAATGGAATATGTTGTATTACTATAATTGATAATGAAATTAATAATTTGGGTGCAATATGATGGTAGATGAAAAATATTATTTAATATGTTTTATCACGATGATTTATACATATAAAAAGTTGTTTTATGCTATGTAGAATGTGGAATGAATCCACTAAGTGAAGATAATCTACTAAGGATATATTAGGGATAGATCTTGAGTATACATATCCATATTCTAATATATTTTATTATTTATTTCATATTTTTGGTTATTAAATGATATTAAAAAAGGAGATACTCAATAAATAGTGTCCCCAAAAATGAAAAACATTTAAAATAAATAATGTTGTAATCAAGAGGGAATTGGATTTGAAGTTACAAAGGTTGTTTAAGTATTATATATAATTAAAGAAGTCTATGAGATCCAAAATTACATTGAATATAAATAAAATTATCTTGTTGAATTTAATAAGTGGCATAACTAATGTCTAAAATGATATATCATTCACACTTTTTGATAAATTTTTTTTGTGCCAATAAGTTTGATATGAATTTCGATAATAATATGAGTCTATAAATTGAAATATAAAGGATGATATGAATTTATTGGACATAGTGTGTTACATAGAAAACCATGTATGTGTTATATAAGACTTTTGTTTCCTACACTAATCTCTTAGTAGGAATAATGAATTTGTTGATAACTCATCTTTTAATTATTTATTCTTCCTAGTATATTTATTAATATATTGATGAAAATATTTTTTAAAAATTTATTTTAATAGTTTTATTAGTAAATAATTTTGTATTTGAAAAATCAACATGAAAATATTTATAATTGGTATAATGTAATGATGCAAAGAATTTGTTGACATGGGGGGGGGGAATTTCAAGTAAAAATAGATATTTTCACATAGAATTTATAAGTCAAGGTGGAGTATAAGAACATAAAATAATACAATGAATTTCATTCAGAATTAGGGGGAGAGGGAAAATAGAGTTGGATTCTAGGGGATATTTTCTTCTAAATCCAATGGGGAGATAAATAAACCCCTAAGAGTTTGGAGTGGAATGGTTGAAAATATGTGATAATTGGATTTTTTACAATATAAAAATTTGATTTTTTATTGATTCTTGTAGTATTATTATGGATTCATTCAATCTATAATATTGAAGTTGACGTAGTTATTAATATTGTTGTTGAAGAAAAATATATGCGTGTAAAAGTGATACCATAATTCTACTCTTGATTTGTACTGGAGTAATGGATACATATTATGATTATGGTTTTTCAAAAAATGGGGGCACTACATTTGAATCTAGTAGCTGTACAGCCTCCAAGACAAGTTGGTGGCCAAGATCAAAGGAACCATATCACCGAATTGGTAGAAAACCCATGTATGGTGGAACATATGCATGTTAAGGTAGAATCACATGTCAACATGTATGCTAAAAGGAGGTTCTTAGACTCTCCCCTATATGGAACCATGAGTGGTATTAGGAGAGGAACAGTCACATTATGACTTGATTGAGTTGTTAAGGAATGTAGGGTTTTATTAATTAGTGCACATCTAAGAGACAATCTAATTTTAGATTCAAGAGTATCTTGAAACTATTCATCCATCATTTTAAATCTTAGATATATGTGACCTACTAATAAAAATCGAACCATCTTGAATGTCTTCATCCTCTTGCTCAAGAGTTCCCGTGTATTTGAATTCAATCTAGTGCTGCATACATGAACCGATTTATGTTCGAATCTAAAACACTCATAGAAATATCACCATGATATTTCTCTTTCAGTAATAGTTTGAGCCTCATATTTACCCTATTTGGTTAGGGTTTCCCAGTCTGACTCTATAATTATTTAACGAAGAAGTTCTTTTTTCAATTTCTTGTCTTATTGGGCAACCCCTCAAGTTAGATTCCGCTACTAGAAGCCTCTCTCGACCCTCTATTGCTAGAATATGTAAAAAAAATAAAGATTTCATAGTCCCTTCCATCCCACATTTGAATACAAAATGGTGATACTGGATTCCTCTAAGAGGTTGTCTTTGAACATCTTTCAGACTACTACACTAATTGTCTTAAAACTAGAAATTCTGCAAAGCTTTATGGAAGAAAATATAATTATGCACACACCCTCACAAGATTTAACTCAATTTGGGTTGAAAAAGGAGATCATGGGGGATGAACAATTCTTATATTGGACATTCTAGAGACACTGTTAAGAAGGATGTTGATTAGATCATGACTGGACCTTCTAAATCTCACCCCTTACCAATGAATTATCTAAAGTGGTGGACGATGCTCAGATTTCTCATCCTATTGAAAAGTATAAGGCGTTCACCAACAAGCTTGAGAAACCCACTGTCACATATGTCTCAGAATCCTTGCATGAGGAGGATAGGAATGCCCACTTTGATTATAGTGAACCCACGCATGATGATTACGAGCAAGCTTGTATTATTGAGGAAGAATATTTAAAGTTGAGTGCATGGAAAGAAAAAAAACCAATGATTGATTTAGATGGATACATTACTCCGAGCTACAAAAAGACTCGGAGATGTAAAGATTACTCTAACTTCTAGAGAACAATTGTCACTAGATCCTTAGGGGCCTCTTAGAAAGAAAAACTATGATTCCACCACAGAAAATGGTTAATGAGAATCCAACAACATCCCCTAATGAAGGAAACATAAATGATACTAAAAATATTGAAGAGGAAGACCCCATAGTGTAGGATGAATATACATATAACGATGATGTGAGTGATGAATTAGAAGATTGGAAGGAAGAGAAAGATGAAATTGTTTTTAGAAGATATATAGTTGGTGAAATCTCTACAGATACTTAACTAAAAATCAGAAAGATTATGTTCATGAAGATGGTGGAATAATTTAAGCAACATTAAGATTTTAATTTCAAGGAAATTCCATGAAAAGGACTTGTTTTCTCCTTAAGATGTCTTATGGTCTACTTGGTTTGATGCATGAGTATACAACTCTATTTATTTTTGGGTGAGTACTTATTGTCTTTGTATTGGTCTAATTCTTATATTGATTTTCTTGGTTCTTAAAATGTGAAGGATGTTTGGATTTTCAGTTTTTTTGGTGATTTTCTGGTTGGTGTGTGCACTATTCCTAGGGTGGTAGTTGGCGGTTTCACTCTCTAAGGTTTTTTCCCAGAATCTGAATGTTGTGTTCTATTGTTTTTTTAAAATATTGTTTTGATTTACTATTGACCAAGTGTTTCCCTATACTTTTTTTGCTTCTTCATCTGTTGAAGATTGTGGTTTTTTGGAGGTCTTTTGAGGCTATTTGTGATGTGTTTTAGGAGCTATTATTTCTAGAGCAGCGACTTGTATTTTTGGATAAGGTTTTTGGACAAATTTTCAATGTGAAGAATTGGTGGTTTCCTTTACAATAAAACTATATAGAGATAGATTTGATGAGGAGTTGATGTTTAATGAATTCCTTGCTAGTGATGCTGCATATTAGCTTGCTGTATTTTTCTTTTATCACCTGTGGGTTTTTTGGGATTCCTCCTCTTGAAGAAGATACCATATGTAACTACTGGACTTTAACTGTGGATGAGATTCATCTGAATTTATTTGGTTTTATGTTCTATATAGAGGATCTTGGATGGCTTTCTGATTTTGTTATGATGAGTTCATTTCATGTTTTGGCACAAGCCTACTGGACTTGGGTCGAGATGATGTAGTTTTTTTGCGACATATTTTGGATTTTGCATCCACTTCCCTTCATGGAGAAAGTATTTGAAAGATTGATAATGAAATTTTGGTCATATTCTGTGCTTTTTTTTGTTTTTCTTGGCAATATCAGTTTGTTCCCTCAATCCCCTATTGGTGTAATCTATTTACACCTCTTGTTTGTACTATAATCCTTGATTTTAATAAATTAATTTGGGTTATGAATTGGGTGACCAATTTATGTCACTAATTTTATAAAAAAGAGTAAAAAAACCATGGATGCCTTATCAGTGATATTGACACATGGATTTATATAAATCATATTATCAAAATGACGAAGAATAAAAAAGAATAAAAATGAGATAGGTGAGATTTTATATTTTCAAGTACAAAAATATTTTCATTCATTGATGATTGAGGATTTTTAAGGAGAGTGTCTCAGGGGTTCCAAATTTTCAAATATGAAAAAATATTTAACCATGAAAGAGTGGTTATATATATTAAATATGGAAATTTATTATATGATATTTTTATGTGACTATTAGAATAGATAAGCCAAAATATAATTGAGTAGATTTATGCCATTAAATATTTTTTATAGAGAGAAATTGAGTTTTTCTAAAACTAATGAAAATACCTAAAGAATAAAAGAAAATCCCTCATTGATATACCTATTGAAAGAAGAAAATAGAGGGAGTTTTTTTTCCATAAAGTCCTATAATATAAGAATCATTACTAATATATAAAGAGGATATTTAATGATGAAGTAGTAATATAAAAAAATTCATATCCACATCCATATTTTTTAAAAAATTGGGAAAGTTTCTCCATACCAAAAATTTGAATACATTCCAGTGATATTTTGGAAAGATATAGGATTTTCAAAATTATTCTCTAAAGAGGAAGACTTGGAATCTCATGAAGACCATGCCAAATATGAAGGGGATTCAATGAACTATCATGGAAAGAATATACACATTGAGATGTTAATAGTGAACCTGTGAAGGATAAAATAGATTTTAAAGAGAACTAATACATAATTTTTACAACCCAACAAATAGTAGGTGACATTTTATTGGACCGTAGGCTAAATTTATTCATTTTGATGTTGTGATCATAATATTTAATAATGATGGAGGTGATCCTAGGTAGATGGTTCTTCTACCCCAAAACATTATAAGGTCATGATACTAGGAAGTAATGAAATGTACTAACGCAATAAAAAGGGATCTTACTGATTTTGGCGCACCAATACAGTATGTATTGCATGCAACTTACACTATACTATAGAGGTAAACCAAGTAAAAACTCATGTTTTCTTGTGCTTTATTTTGTTTAAACTATGTGAATAATCATCAGAAAATGATGGTAATGATAACAAAAAGACAAATTGATATGAATGTATTGACAAATAATAAATTCAATAAAAATACTAAATATAAAAGAAGTGACCCTAATAATTAATAGGTCAAGATATGTCAGGGCAGGAAGAACATTGAATTTTATCCAAACACTGATTCAAGCCCTCTTAGGGTATCTAATCCCATTTTTTGGACTAATATTTTTGGTAGATCCCCATATTTTATATAGAAATTTTGTAAGAAAATTTTGAATATGTGAACTAAAAGGTCAAAAATAGTTTGATGGTTTAGACCATGTTGTGGTCAAACCTTATGTGCAGTATGACATAGTTTCATACATTATGTCATGAATTGTATTGGTATGTAGGATAGGGATACATTATATGCAGAGAATCAACAAGAAAACATAGCCGATGCAATTTATTTGCTTCCAAGACTTGCAACCAGGATTGAAATGAATATAAAATTTAGGAGGTAATGGTTATTTTATACCATTTTTTTCAAGAAATTAGTAACCATTTGTTGTGTTTTTAATCAAATTGAATTGGCATACACCATGCTTGAAGAATTGATGATTTCAAGTTTACTCTTGAGTATGCAATATTCGATCTTCTAGACATTAGTATGTATCATGGTAGGATAGTTGATCCCCAGGTATGCACTTTTGAATCCCATACCTTTATATTTTGTTTATAACAAATGATACATTATATGCATACCTTCATCATATTTATTTATTTAAAAAATATCAATATTTTTGAATAAAATAGGTTTAATATGAATTGAAAATGGATATAATCTAATCGTATAAAAAAAGTGTATGAGGATAAGAAATGAATGTATCTAGAAACTGAGATAATACTATAGGTTTTGTTTTATATATGACTATGCTAAGGAGAATGGAATCCTCTTTGAGATATGTTTTTTCCAAGTTACCTGTTATGAATTAAGGACCCCTAGTAGGGTGCCTCTCCTATGTAATGAACTAGGGGATCCCATTGGGTTCCCTGAATACTTACCAAACTTGAGTGGGTGTGTCACTAATTGGATGGATATGGTATTATGTGTCACCTTAGAATCCTTAAAGGACATGTGATGATGCTAATGATTTTAAATTCCATAAATTCATCCTAATTCATGGATTTCATAGAATCTATAGTGTATCACAAAAAAACCCAGTTCTATTGATTTTCTACTCCATGATTTCTATGAATCCGTTGATTCTCATGAATATCATTTTATTAGTGTTTCATGGAAATCCTGTGATAAATTGTTTTTTTTTGGGTTTTAAATACTCAATTCAATTATAATATAAAATATATTGTTATTTTCATGTTTATTACATGTGATTTAAAAAAATTAATTGTGAACCCATCAATTTCTTGGGCTTATTCCTCCAACAATTTTCACCATGGATCTTCAGGTTAGCCACTGTAAATGTCCAGGGGGA
Source organism: Viscum album (assembly GCA_963277665.1). Lineage (NCBI taxonomy): Eukaryota > Viridiplantae > Streptophyta > Magnoliopsida > Santalales > Viscaceae > Viscum > Viscum album. The sequence goes on along the minus strand of OY728131.1, from coordinate 1,216,498,234 downwards.
CTACTACAAGGGGGGGGGGGGTGCAGGGTGGGGTGGGGGGTAGGGGTGGGGTGTGTAGGGGGATGGGGGGGGGGTGTCCATGGGGTGTCGAGTTTTCCTGGTCTTGCGTACAATGAAAATGTTACTGTTTCTATATTTTAATTACTTTCTTGCGACTTGTGATAGGAAATGTTATACTACTGAGAAACAAATTTATTTTGAACTCTGACATGGTGGAGGTGTAATAAGAAAAATTTCTCTCCCTAGTTGCAGAAAGCTTAATCGATTCAAACAGTAATGTCAAAGTAATTTCCCTGTTTTTGGATTCCTGATGGATTTTACTTTTTGATCATTTATTGATTTTGATTACTTGTATTGGTATTCATGCTATGTAGAGAACTAGCAACAAAATATATCCCATGCTTATACATGTGAGCATATATATAAGGATCCTCTTGTGCGTGGCTTGAATCTTTTGAGGTAGAGTCCCTCTCCTAGCCACTTTAATTCAATAATTTTTTAAATTGCATTTAGCTACCTTATTAATTATACTTGTTTATATTAAATTGAAATTCTTGATCAAGTGTTAGTTAAAATAATTGTTTCGTTTGATAAACAAGTCATGGTTTTGTAATAAAACTTCTCCAAAAGAGGCGCGCTGTCTGCGAAAACTCACAGTGGTAGTTTATGCTTATATAACTTGTTTGAAATTATTGCATTTATGTTTTCCATTTTAATCCTTACCCATTATTATCTCATTTGAGACACCATGAGCATCTTCAAAGATTTTTTGACTCACAGGGGGGTGTGTAGGGGGAAGGGGGGTGTGCAAGGTGGGGTGGGGGGTGTGCTGGGGGGTCTTTCCAGGGAGGGGGGTGTGCAAGGTGGGGTGGGGGGTGAGGGTTGTGCTGGGGGGTCTGTTCAGGAGGGGGGGAGTTCCAGGAAAAGGGGGGAGGGGGGATGTAGGGAGGGGGGGATACAGGGAGGGGGGATACTGTAGGGGTGGGGGGGAAGGGGGCCATCCAGGGGGTGTTCGGGGGGGGGGGGGTGCAAGGGGGCTGTCTAGGGGGTGAAAGGGTTGTCTGGGGGTGTGTAAGGGGGCTGTCCAGGGGGGTGCAAGAGGGCTTCCTAGGGGGGAATGAGGGTGAAAGGGAGGCTATCTAGGGGTGAAAGGGCTTTCTAAGGCAGTTCAAGGGGGCTATCTAGGGGGGTGTGTAGGGGGGGTATCGGGGGTGCAGATTAGTGGTTTTTTAGGAATTACTTTTCTTTCAAATTAAAACTCTTCAACTTGTTAAGAATACACACCTAATTAAGGATTAATCCACTGTAGTTTAATATTTAATCTTCCTCTATGATCTTTTATGTTCATATTTGATCGTGTACACTTAAAGTATCTTAGAAAAGAATTGAAGATATCTATATACCTTGATCAATTAATTTTGATAACATGTAATGACCAATTTTCTTAGTGAAACAATTCTTAGGCTATGATTCCTTATACCTAAAGTAATGACCTCAATAAAATGCATGCAATAGGTGTACATAATGTTCTTCAATATTTTATTCAATATAAGAATTTCAAAATATCGAATATCTTCTTAAAGAATCATCAAATCAATTTAATTAGGTACAATTCATGCATGGGATGCATAGAATCCAAAACATTAACACAATTTTTTATATATTATATTACTTTATGTGTTATTTAATAACTAGTTTTAGGTATGTCAATTATGCTTGCATGAATTTATGGGTATCATGAAACCTTTGTCTTTCTCTCTTATTTGTTGTATTATGAAAAGTGCATGATCTAAGCAAGGTTATGTGATCTATTCACTATCTATGAGTGACCCATGTGTGTCTCACCAAATGTTTTTTCATAAGAAAAAATATTCTTTATTAGATATCAAGAATTGTCTGTAGGTATTTTTCTCAATGTCTTCACAAGAACTAGATTTATTGTGAGTATGCTTTTTCATAGTAGGATATGTCTATGGTTGTCTATCCCTCTATTTATTTGAAATACTTGGTGTCTCGTAGGTTCTCCTCAAACACTTTTCAAAACCTTTCTATATTTCAGGTTTCACATTTGTGAGGCCAGATGTATTGTGGAATTATCTCAAACCACTTCACTTTCGCAGGAAAAGAATGATGTTTGGGCGTCTAGGGGGTGTTCGGGGGGGGGGGGGGGGTCCAAGGGGGTGTCCAAGGGGGGTCTGGGGGGGGGGGGGGTCTAGGGGGGTGTCCAGGGGGGGTCCAAGGGGTGTTCAAAGGGGGGTGGGGGTCTAGGGGGTGTCTAGGGGGTGTCCAGGGGGTGTCCAGGGGGTCCAGGGGGGTGTCCAGGGGGGTCTAGGGGGTGTCCAGGGGGTGTCTAGGAGGGGTGTCTAGGGGGTGTCCAGGGGGAGGGGGTGTCTAGGGGGGTGTTTGGGGGGGGGGGAGAGGGTGTCCAGTGGTGGGTGTCCAGGGGGGGGGGGGTTTCCAGGGGGTGTCGAGTCGGCCTGGTCTTGCATATGGTGAAAATTTTATTGTTTCTACACTTTAATTACTTTCTTGTGGTTTGTGATAGACAATGTTCTACTACTAAGACACAAATTGAATTTGGAATCCTACATGGTGGAGGTGTCATAGAAAAAATTTCTCTCCCTGGTTGTAGAACGCTTAATCAATTCAAATAGTAATGTCAAAGTAATTTCCCCATTTTTGGCTTTCTGATGACTTTTCCTTTTCAATCATTTGTTGATTTTGATTACTTTTATTGGTATGCAGGATAGGGATGCATGCTATTAAGAGAACCAGCAACAAAACATAGCCCATGCTTATGCATGTGAGCATATATATAAGGATCCTCTTGTGCGTGGCTTGACTCCTTTGAGGTAGAGTCCCTCTCCTAGCCTCTTTAATTCAAGAATTTTTTAAATTGCATTTAGCTACCTTCTTGATTCTACCTTTTTATATTAAATTTCAATTCTTGATCAAGTGTTAGTTAAAATAATTGTTTCATTTGACAAAAATGTCATGGTTTTGTAATAAAACCCCTCAAACAGAGGTGCGCTATCTGTGAAAACTCACAGTAGTAGTTTATGCTTATATAACTTGTTTGAAATTATTGCATTTATGTTTTACATTTTAATCCTTACCCCTTATTCTCTCATTTGAGACACCAAGAGCATCTCAAAATATTTTTTTTGACTCACAGGGGGGTGTGTAGGGGGTTAGGGGGTGTGCAAGGTGGGGCAGGGGGTGTGTTGGGGGTCTATCCAGTGAGGGGGCGAGGTCTGTTTAGGAGGGGGGGTCTGTCCAGGAAGGAGGGGGGTGTCTGTCTGGGGGGGGGGGTGTCCAGGGGGGTGGGGAATGTAGGGAGGGGGTGGGGGGTGGGGGGTGGGCTACTGCAGGGCTTTAGGGGTGGGGGGTGGGGCAAGGGGTTGTCCAGGGGGGGGGGGGGTGCAAGGGGGCTGTGTGGGGGTGGGTGCAAGGGGTCTATCCAAGGGGGCATGGGGGCTATACAGGGGGATGAAAGGGCTGTCCAGGGGGGTTCAAGGGCTATCCAGGGGGTGCAAGGAGGATGTCCAGGGGGTGTAAGGGCTGTCCAGGGGTGCAAGGGCTGTCTAGGGGGTGCAAGGGGGCTGTCCAGGGGGTGAAAGAGGGCTATCCAGGGGGGGGCATGGAGGTGCAGGGGGTGCAAGGGCTATCCATGGGGGTGTAAGGGGGCTGTCCAGGGGGGTCATGGGGGTGCGGGGGGGGGGGGGGGGGGGGTCAAGGGGTGCCCGGGGGCTATCCAGGGGGTGCAAGGGGGCTGCCCAGGGGGGTGCAACGACTATCCAGGGGGGGTGCAATGGGATATCCAGAGGGGGGGCATGGGGGTGCACAGGGGGTGTTCAAGGGGGCTTCCTAGGGCTGTGCAAGGGGACTGTACATGGGGGGGAAAGGGGTTGTCCAGGGGGGGTACAAGGGGGATATCCAAGGGGCATGTGTGTGTGTGTGTGTGTTGGGGTGGGGAGGGTGTTCGGGGGTGGGGGGCTGTGGGTGTGTTTTTTTATGAAATGTGAAGTCCTATAGACACAGTTTTAAACCGTGGCTAAAGCCATAGAGCCATGGTTTTGAACTGTGGCTATAGGTCCTGTGTGTCTTAATGTTCTACAACAGTTTAAAACTTTGTATAAAACCCTATATCCATAGTTCAAACCCTGGATATAGGGTTTTATCCATAGTTTTAAACTTTGGCTATAGGTCTTGCCCTATATCCATGCCAATACTAGCCACATGCCATTGAACTGTGGCTATAACCTATAGCTAAATTTTTGGGGCTTATAGCCACAATTTGACACCGTGTCTATAACCTAAATTTCCAGTAGTGTATCATTTTTATTTTCTTCCATAGTACTCTTCATTTTTCCTCAGTAATTCTTTACTTTATAACCTTCTTTCCCCACACATAAAGCATTTCTTTGTTACATTGAGATACTTTCATGGGTATTTCCTTCCACATTTCCTGCATGATGGAAATTGATCTTTCTTTTCTCCATGGTCTCCACTATTGGAGCTCTTATCATTCCCCACCTTTATCTTATTTATTGAGTTCGAGAGTTGGTTAATGTATATGTTGTTGATCATATTTTTGGAAACCTGCTTCGACATAAACACGATATCTTTTACTCCTATCATCATTCCATTTAGTTGCTCATTTCCACCATTGTTCCCACCTTGTACATAATATTAAATGTTATTATGACTTCCTTAGAATCCATCCATTGACTAAAACCAGAAAGAATAGTGTAATTAATAATAGTCATAAAATCATTTAGAGAATATAATGACACCTTATTTTCTTTATAAAACACCTTAGTATTAACAAAGGTTATGTATTCTCATCTTATATTAAAATCCTTCAAATCGGGTTGTAAAGAAAATTTTAATTATCCTAAGCATATACCCTAGGAGTGTTGTAACTAAGAGTGAATCAAGACCCATTGTTTTTCACCGGTTCCCGTTCGAGTTTAGCTCAAAGTGGTGTTTTTGGGTTTTACCCCTAGATACATCTATTCTAGAGCCGCCTATACCTGCTCGTATCCATATAGGGATGTATTTCTTGGAAAATTCATAAAATCTATACATTACCAAAATTCTAGGATGTTATTCTATACTAATACTCAAAGTCTATCTTAGGGTAATGTTCTCTAATCAGAGTTTTTCTAAATCTAGTTTCCAAGGTTTGTACTAAACTTTCTCTAATACCAACTGTAACGCCCTGACCCTAGTTCCACAGAGTCAGTGAATTATTACATAACAGTGGAATGATCACAAGAGATCAATTCTCGAAAGACCGATAGGTTTAGTAGCCTTGGAAGTACTAGATACATACATAAGTTTTACATTACATCATGAAATAAAAAAACAACAACAACATTGTGTCCCCTTTGAACACACTCATATCCATTAGTCTATCCCTATAGGCTAATCATAATATACTTCTTCACAGCCTAGAAAAAAGAAAACATAATAAAGGGGTTAACTCAGATGCTCATTAAGGATAACAATATAGCAGAAACTTTCATAAATAAGTATAAACATTTAAGGCAATGTATAAGACTAAAATAAAAGCCTTTTAAACATAAAATTCAGTATAATATGAAAAATACAAATCAAATAATTCCATTTAATTATTCACATGGATATTCTACCAGTCTAATAATCACATGTAATATCAATAACTAATTTCACAATGATGGAATGAATAATTCTAGACATCATAATCACATAGTCAAGGCCTCGTTCCAAGACTACAAATAAAATTTTGTTAAGCCTTGTGCCAAGACACTAGTTTGTCTCATGAGACCTACTGATGCATCGAGGGGATATAGAAGGCCCCACCCATCACTTACTAAGTACAATTCATTCCAAATATGAAAATGGTGAAACATAATCTAAAAATTCATATTAAAACTAGTATACAAAATGTAAATTCTTTAACCACAAACCACGAATGGTATAAAAATAGTACATCCACAATAAAAAATAAATCATTCAATAAAATATGAAAGATTTTATTATAATAAATCAACCTCAATCAAGAATAAAACTCAATGAAGGATATTAACATAGATGAAAATAATTAGTAAAACTATTTGGGAGAAATATCCCCTTTTCTTGAAAACATTTAAAAGTCACACTATTTATCAAAGAAGACGTTTAAAAGAGATTTTTGAATCAAAGTGTCCCATAAAAATTTGAAAACTTGAAAGGAATTTTAAATATAAAAAATTCATGTCCTTATAAATAAATCCTTAAAGCCATTTTAAAACATGGACATCAATGATAAAGATTTAGAAGAATAAATCTTTAAAACATTTAAAATGATATTTTAGTTAAAGAGTTTCTAACTAAATGAGAGATGCTTGAATACAAATAATTGAGGAATAACATTAATCAAAACTTTATAATATCACGAGAATAAAGGTATTCATGATATAATATGTCAAAGAACAGTATATAAACCATATAAAAGTGAATTGGCGCATAACAATAAAGAAGTCTCAATGGAACGTAAATTGAGATGAAATCCCTTATAAAGACCGCATCCTTAGATTAAGGATAAATAAATGACATAATTATGTTTGAAAAATATAAATAAACTCAATATTATTGGATATTCAGTGTAAATAAATCATAGGACATTCATACATATTCTTGTAAAAATAAAACCAATGACTTGGATGTTTAACTCAATGAATGGAAATTGAGTTAAGATTACCCTTATCAAGTTCATATTAATGAATTGAGAATTTATCAATGGAGTGATTATGTGTATCAAAAGTATATCCACACAAAGGGGAGTGTAAATTACTACATAAATAAATAAATAGTTATTTCACACATAATCTTGGAGTAAAATAATCAATAAAGTATGCATAAAAACCAATGATTGGAAATTGAAATTTGAAATTCTTTTACTGATTTGGTAACTTACGAAAAATACACCCCATGAAAGAAGTATCATACAATGAAGATGTAAATACCCATAAATTAAAGTATATTACACAAAGAATACACTCATGGGTAGTACATACACCACAAAAAAGAGAATAGTGTCAAATATAGCATGAATCTCACGGGAATAAAAAGAGAGATGAAAACCCCTTACCTTGTACTTTTCTTTAGTTGAGGGTACGTTAAACTCTTGTATAATAGTTAAATCATTATTATTAAATTATACAAGAACCATATACATAAATTTGATATCATATATCATCTTCTAATACTGATTTGTTAATAATATTTCAATAGTATCATCTTTTCAGGTGTTAATTGATTCGTTTTCCTTTATATGTTTTGTTACACAAGTCATGTTTTTTATGGATAGGAAGTATTTGATTCATATCCAGAATGATATTTAGTTCTTAAACATTATTTTAAATCATAAAATGAAAATTATTCTTGAATTTTTATGATGGGAAATGAATCTCATCGCATTCGTGGAGACGGTAATCCGTACGTACGCACGAGTGATAATATCATTCTATTAATGGTGAAATCATATGTAATTGGATGGTATATAATATATAAATAATAATTAACATGTTATATTTATTATTTAAATAAATTATACTCATTATTATACCCATCCAAATAATTAAGTGTTTAATAACAAACTACACCATGACGTGGAGACGGTAAGCTGTACGTACACACGTATGGTGACTTTGTCATTCATAGGATGGATAGAATAATGAATATGGTTGTACCATATTTATAATTATATAACAACATTTAGAATTTACTGGAGTTATTGTTTTGGTATGGAAACAACAAATAAAGAGGAAGTGGAAGAAGAAAAGAACTTGGAAAGAGGTGGTGAAATTATTACCTCTTCTTCGGGTGTTTCCTTTAGATTTGATCAAAAGGGCTCCTTAGGTTAGATTTTTGATCAAAGTAAGGCCTATTGGTTTAATTGAGGTTAGTTTGGAGGATATTTGAGAAGAGTGTTTCTGATCCAAATGTATTTGGATGTGTGAATTTGAGAGAAGGGGAAGTACCATTTTATAAGATAGGTGAGGGTCACTTTAGGAAAAGCGTGAAATATTATTTTATTATAAAATAATTTTTGGTTTATAATGGCTCCAAATGGATTTATTTCGAGGATAAGGTGGGGATGGTTTTAAATATTCTCAACCAAGAAGTTTTAGACAAGTTTAGGTCACCATATTAACCTTATCTTTCAGATTTAATTCTTAGTTAAATAGTTTAACTTTTACCACGTCTTCTTGTATTTTTATATTACATGGTTAATAAACTTACTATAAAATGCTAAGAGAACATAAATTGGTTCATTAATGACATATATATAATTATATAAGTCCTTTGTATGAACCTTATATTTTTAGGAATATTATATCATTTAATAATATAGTATTTGTTTTAAAAACTCATTTATGTCAATTTTGACACTATTTAGTATTTGGTTTTTTTGAAAGTCAACAAAACTTGATTACTTATAAAAAAATACATTAAATCAAACCTAAAATGTCATATTAACCTATAAAATTAGTTTAATGCATCAAAAGGTTCAATTTAAATTTATTTTAATATTTATAACATTAATTATTTTAGTCTTTCAATAATAAGGTAATTACCACATCATCGTGTTGTCATAAGTAAATTTAATTATTTAATGCCTAAAAATTATAAATAAAATAAAATTATGTAGTAATTTTTTTATCTTTATAATTAATATTTATATTCAAATTTATCTTATTTATAACTCTATATTAAAAATGTTTTAGTTATTAAACTTTGAATTTAACACTTTTAACTCTTCTTTAAATAAAATATAATAAATGTATTAATCTAATCCAAGTGGATCAAAAGGATCACATTTTTTTTCCTAAGGTTTATTTTGGTCAAAATACACTTATCCAATATAATTAGGACATTTTTTATGGTAATTATAATATCATTTTTACCTTTAATCACCTTATTTATTTTTAACCGTGGTAAATAAAATTCAAAAGTTACTATTCACCAAAAATTATTTTCATCCTATTGACCCAAATTTTATTTACTGACGACAATTTTTTCTCTTAGATTTTTTAAATTCAATTCACAAAAGTGGTAAAATTATGTTTTATGCAGATTTGCAAATATGCCTAGAAGGTGGGTAAAAGACGATAAAAAGTTCAATAAAATTTTATATATCTAAAATTATTATAAAATGACTTCAATGAATTAAATTAAAATAATATAGGTATTATGTATATATTTTGACTTTAAAATAAATTTAAATTAAAAATAATTATTTAAATAAGAAGTCGGCTTTAAACAATAATGTGGTGTTTTTTACTATTCATCAAAAATTGAAAGTTTTTAGAAAAATACCAAAAATTCACCCAAATATAATTTTTATATTACAAATTCAAAAATGATTTCTATTTTACCAAATTCAAAACATAGAAGTTGTATTAATTAATTTAAAAAAATATTCCCGTTGTCAAAACCAGAAAGCGGGTTTTTGAGAAGTAAAATCTATCAAAAGATTGATATGTGTTTATGTACAATTTAAATGTAAAATTACTTCTAATAAAAAAAATTGGATTAAATGATAAAAATATAATCTAATTATACTTCAAAACTATTCAAATTTATAATTTAGCACTATAAATTATTTTGATTAAAAAAGTTGTTTTCTATTAAAATTTAGTATTTTCACTATTCATCAAAATATGAAAGTTATCAGAAAAGCACTGAAAATTTATCCAAACTAAATTTTTAACTCACGCTTCTAAAGAATAAGTTTATTTTGTCAAATTTAATATATAAAAGTTTCAAATATTGGATTTAAAAAGGGTTCACCATTAAAAGGTGGTAAAATTGCATTTTTTGAAAAATACTTCTTTTATCTGAAAAATTGAATTTATTCTTATATTGTGTCTAAGAAACAAATAATATGGATGTTAAAATTATATGGAGTATATAAAATTAAAAATACAGTTAATACTATTTATAATTGATTTTTTAACGGCTAGTTTGGTAAGTCGTGGTGCGCTCGAACTCGGTGTTGCGTATAACACAAGCTATTGAATTAATTTAAGGAAAATAACTTACTATGAAATCTTAGGGTGTTAAAATGTTAACCCTATTGGTCAGAGTAGATGACTCAAGAGGGGGGGTGAATTGAGTATCTATAAAAATTTCTGTTAAAATTGGTTCTTTAAAATAATATCCTCCAATTAAAATATAATCAAAGTCAGTTTGTAGTGAATTTATAAAAGTCTTGAATGTTCAATTAATTTATTAGAATATTGATTAGTTCTCAACTTTACCAATCTAAAGATTAGTCAAACTTTTGAAACTAATATACTGATTCAAAACAGATATAAACACTTGATAAAATAACTATCAAAGTTCAATTTTGTTTTATTTGAAATGAATTAAACACAGATCAGATTAAAACAAAAGACAAATACACAGCGGATAAAAACAAGAGGTTCAGTCTCAAGTTGAGACTTAAGTCCTCTCCACTTGGTGATCACCTGCCACTAATCAGTTTATATTAATAAAATTTTGATCCACACCCTAGATCGGGGTTCACAACAGAACACAGGGCTGTCCAGGTCACACTTGACCTCTACCACAGTTATTTGTGGGAAAACTAACAAAACAATCACACAGGATCTCTTCCACTGTTCTACGTGGGATACAAGAGTAACAAGAGATTGAGTGTGAGGATATTTAGTATTCTCCAGTTATGCACAGGAGACAGTGTGTGTGAAATAAACAGATACACAAACTACTCAAAAAGTAACCACAAGATCACAACAGAGTTATAAATGAAGAATAGAGTTTATAAATATCTGTGTGATATATAGTGAAGCTCTAGACTCAATGTATGTAGTGAAAATGATATTTAAGTCCTCTTCTAGAAGTTGTCTTTAGAACAGAGTATCACAACCTCTATACTCTAGCTTCCAGGTGTGAAAAGGTTCAAATCTTTGATGTTAGGATGTTCAATGAGCTTCAACAGATTGTTTATTGTAATATTAAACTTATTATGTACTCAAGATTCGAGTTCTTCTATTTTCAATATCTCACACATTCACATGGTCTACCTTTCTTTTTCTTATGGGGGCCCTTTTTGTGTTGAGCTTGTAATCCTTTTATACTTCAAGTTCCACTAGGCATGAAGATCTCCCCACATGCATATACCCCGTACTGTCTATGGATAGTCCTATAGACAACATTAAAGAATGTTAGAAACATTAATTTTGTCTAAATATGACCGTTAGAAATAAATTTGAATTAATAAATTTGAAATAATTATTTATGACTATCGGTGAGTCATAAGTATCAGTGAGTCATTTGTATCGGTCTGTCATCGGTCTGTCATCAGTCTGTCATTATCCGTCTGTTAGAATCGGTCTATCAACATTGGTTTATCATCGGTCTGTCATCATTAGTCTATCAACATCGGTCTGTGAGAATCGGTCTGTCAGCATTGGTGTGTCGAACATCGGTGTGTCGAACATTGGTGTGTCAAACATCGGTGTGTCGAACATCAGTGTGTCGAACATCAGTGTGTCAAACATCGGTGTGTCGAACATCGGTGTGTCGAACATTAGTGTGTCGAACATTGGTGTGTCAAACATCGGTGTGTCAAATATCGGTGTGTCAAACATCGGTGTGTCGAATATTAGTGTGTCGATTGAACAATCGGTGCCAGAGACTTTGAGAAACTTATGAAGTGTCTGTCTTACACAGAACACTACTAGATTAAGTGACATACAAAAATACATGTAAATATACACTTGTAAACATATTGAAGCATTAATATAGTTTATGGACTTATTGAAATATATTGTACTATATGACATAATTGATTTACTTAGAGATATTAGATGTAATGAAATAATAGAATTTGTAGAATGAAATTATTTGTGATTATGAAAACCATTATAGAATAGAGGGTCAAAAAAACCCCTTTTGGTTTTAGTAATGGTTGAATTATGAAGAAAACAAGTTAAAAATGGATTCCATGGACAATGTGGAGATTTTACCAACGAGAAACCTAATGAGATAAGACCCTGAGTAAGATTTTTTTTGATTATTCTAAACCATCTATCAAGAGTTACAATTAAGAATGTGAAATTAGTTTATTTTCCAAACACAATAAATAAGAGAAGGATGGATCCTCATGGAAGTTCAGGTGATAAATATTTTGACGGAAATAAGATTCAATTTCCTTCATGTCAAAAATGTGTGAAGAGGCACCCATGGGATTGTATAAAAGGAAAAAAACAAGATTTCTTTATCTGTGGTAAAAGAGGGCATAATGTAACAAGCTACTAAGGAAAAATTAATAGTTAAGTTGACATAATGGTGGGGGGGGGTACAGTGTTCATCCTAAGGATCCACTAGTAATTTTATGTTTTAATTATAATGAATTTGGGTAGGGAATTAGTGCATAAATCTAAGGAATTAAGAGGAAAATCAACACCAGTAAAATCCTAGAGCATGGGAAAAAGTAAAATATTATGAATAGACTAATATTTAAGTGTGTAGTGATAATTAAGTTTTGTTAGATGATATTCATTCTAGATTTTTGGATTTATTATATCGTGTAAGTTTTCATCAACTATTAAATATTGAATTATAAATAAAAACTTCTAGTGGTATCATTGTCATATCCAAGGTGTATGAATATCCTTCAAGTTTAATGTAATTATGATTCACCAAAGTCTTATCAGGTCTTCATTTAGATGAATTTGATGTGATTTTGGAAATGGATTTTCTATCTTCCCATAGACACTATATTAATTAACAAAACAGAGAAATCACATTTAAAACCAACCTATGATCATCTATCAGTGCAAGGATGAATATGATCTCTCTTATAAGACTAATTCCACCCTAATGGTCATGATACCTAATAATTAGGGATGTTTAGATCTCATGATTGGAGAAAAACCCAATATTAGGATTGACCTATTCTGAGGGGAAAAGATATTTTTCCAATGTTTGTATAGTTGATATCTATCTAGAAATTATATCATGGGTCGTATCTATCTTTTATATATCCTTAGATATTTTTCATTAGTGAGTTATAATTAAAATTTTGATAACAAAATTTTTTTATTGGGGGATAATGTAACACCTTGAGATTTCAAAGTATATTTTCTTTCAAATAAACATTGTATTGATAGCTTTCTTCACATGCAACACAAACTAAAATGATTCGCACTATATTAAATTAATATTATTAATTTTTTTAATAATAATAAAACCTCTAGTAAATAAAAATATTTTAATGAATTATAAATGCATACAAAATAGGGTTAAGAACCCTTAAAATTCTAAATGAGCATTTTTCAATAAAAACAGTTTTTTATTTATATATTGTATTTTAATTTAAAAACTAAATTTATAAATTTTATAATTTTAAAATTGAACTTAATTTTTTAATTTATCATGAAAAAAATTATCTTAAGGTGATTTTTTGGTTTTTTAAAATAATTGATTTTTAGGTGAATAGTAAAAAATACTTTTTTTACAAATACCATTACTTTTATGAAATTATTAGTATATTAGTATGAATTAAAATTTATAAAACCATTTTTTAGAAAAAAATTCATTTTATAAGACATATTATAAATTTTAAAAAATATATTTTAGTTTACAAGCCTATGTTTGATATTTTATAACTCAAGTTACATCATTCTCTAAATCTGTTTTTAATACATTTAACAATTATTATTTTAAAATTAATTTATATCAATTTTAAAAATTTAATCTAATAAAATTTATTTAAAATTATGAATTATAAGGTATATATTATTAATTAAAGACCATTTTATTTTTAGGTATAAAAAATTAATTATTGAGGCAAAAACTAGTTACCATGGTAAAAGCCAAAATGGTAAAATGGGTTCACCAAAGGGAAAAAAGGACTAACTTGTTAGAAAAATGTTTCTAATTGAGTGGTTAAGATGGGTATTGAAAAAAACTTTTATCTGATCCATTATTGTCTATTTTTAAGTCTTATTGACATTGAAAACATTTACTCTTTTTATATTAAGATGAAATATTTAAAAGAATGTCATTGTCATCACTTATAAAAGGGCCCTCTCACCACCTCTTAAGATGAATCCTAAATTTTAGTTTCCTCTTAAAAATATGATCTATTTATTTCCCCAATAATCCTATTTCAATTAATTAAGCTTCTATACATATGAGTTTGGCCCAATTCCTCTATTTCCAAAGAGTCCTCTAAGGGAATAGTCAAGTTCTCAACACTAATCATTCCCTAATTTATTTTATTTTATAGCTTAATTTTACATATCTAGTTTTATCATTCTGATATAGTTAAATCCATATTATTTTTATAATTAATTTTATTATTCTAAGTTAAAAATAATTAACCACCTTTTCCTTTTTTCATTAAGAAAAATGAAAATGTTATTTGTGCATTTGTGCATACTACTTCCTCTACAAAGTAATGTCTCTCATTTTCCTTATATATTATTTATTATTTATTAAAATATATTAAAATATAATTACCAGCCTTAAAAATATCTAAATAATATAATTATAATTTTTTAATAATGATATTATGAAAAAGGAACCACTTTCATAACCATACTCATCCATTAATTATGGTATGTTCATATTTGGGCCGATCTAACCACCTACTTGAAAAATGATATAAAATAATATCATGGATAAATATAAGAACTTAAATACTAATAATATATGATATAAATAATTAAATCATAATTTTATTTTGGTTTTGGAATGGTAACATTAATATTAAACTCATTAATTAAGATGCTAATATCTGTTCATTAAAAATCACAAAAACATGCTCATCGCCAATTTCATATTTAAATATTATAACAAAAAATCCTATAGAATTAAATAATAAAATTATAATAAAATTATAAATCATAAATTAAAATACCATTTATTATTTTTTAATGATGAAATTTAGGAGAATAATAAATAACAACACCACTGTAACGCCCCAACCTGAATCACCCAGTATAGGTAAAAGTGAAACATGACCTCATGGATGCCTCTCCATATACAAGAGGTTTCCAATCATCAATGAGGGTATTAAATATGTATCAATGAGAATATACCCTCAATATCAATACCCATACACTATAATCATAAACAAGTATGAATAAGTAGTCTAAAATAACACAATAGGAATAAACAATCACGAGTAGTAATTTGGGAATTCAAGGAGGAAATATTCAGGAAACCACCAAAAGGTAGTTGTTGGTACTTTCACATCCACCTAATTTTTCCAAATCCCACCCCCATTGAGTCCCCTCCCTCCCTCATCGACCCCCTTCCTACACCACCACACTATGTTGTGCTGCCCTACCTGTGGCCATCGCGCCCCCTACCATCTAGCCCATATCCCATCCCCACCGTCTAGCCCCCCTCTCACTGCTAGAAATTTAGGCTATACCAATGGTTTAAAACCATCAGTATAAGCAGGAAAACCATTGGTATACCCTATACTAATTGTTTTCCAAACCGTTGGGTAGTATGGCGTGGGTATAGTCCTATACCAACGGTTATTAATAAACCGTTGGTATAGGACACTATAAATTATAGTATACCGATGATTTCTTTACAACCATTGGTATATATCATGTGTAAAAAGTTTAAAAATAGTTATAGAACTTTTGTTATAGAGTTTTACTAATATTTTATTAAAACTTTTGGTATAAATAAGTTTTTCAACACTATACCAATGGTTTTAAATCATTGATATAGGGTTTTTCTAGATTTCTGAACAGCATAAAACAACCTCCCATCATTTTCATACAACACCTACATACAATACCTGCATACAACAATTACAGAACAAAACAACACCAAATTTGATAATGAAGAAAACATAGTAAATAATGTATGATGAATTGAAATTTTCACAAGTAAGATGCAACTATTTTACAAAAATAAAAAGATAGTGAAGTCACTGCTAAATTTCATCTTCATGTTAGAAAACAAATGCTGTCTAAAATAGAGGAAGAGTTTAAAATAAATACCAACCTTAAATATAATGACATCCCTTGGAAATGATTTTGTTTTGAGGAGTTTTTAGGGATCTACTAGTCTTTTAATTGTAGGTGTAGATCAAAATTAATGGTGACACAAGTCTTAATAATCAACCTTGTTAAGACATGTTTGCATTGACTAACAATTTTATTTTCATTTTTTGAGATACTGTAGGATTCTCAACTGAAGGGTTGGAGCTATGAATTAGCCATCTGTTATCACTAGTATTTTATGCAATGGATGAACATGTTTTTGTGAGGAATCTGTTAATGAGTGGGTAGTGGGAATTATCCTTAGTTATATTTTTTATTTGAATTTTGGTTTTGCTGGGCTGCCATATTTGGGTTATTGATTTGGAAGGAGCTGGACTTACTATTGCTCAGAAGGTTTGGTATCTTGTTACCACTTTTGGTGGACATTATATATGGGTTTATTTAAAATTGTTTTTTACTTTCCATATATAGGGTGATGCAGACTAGAGTGCTCTGGCTAGACAGGTATGGATCTTAATGAAACATTAATAAGGATTGTATAAAGCTATTTAATTTATTAATTTGCTAGAATTTATTAACATAGGAAGGTATAGAAATATTGTTGAGATGACCCTAAGAGAAATAATTTTATATGGGAGCCCTCACATGAACATGGTAGTTAGCTTTGAGTATATGAATCACCAATAAGAATGGAATGAATTCTCAAATATGTTGTTATTGATTCTAACTCTTCTGAACTCATTATCTATCAAAAAATTTCTCAAACCTTTATCAAAGAATAAATTGGGTAGTTTATAAAAAGATGAGAAAAACTAGGACTGGCTTCAAAATTCTAGTAAGAAGTTATCTTTGTTAATAATGAAGAGATCCAGAAGCTCAAGGAAGTGATAAATTCACAGAATAAGGAAAAGATTAAAGATGATGTTAAAAAAGTGATTGCTACTTTGAATTTTTTGAAGGACATTTCATCACTTTTTTCAGATGTTTTAATTTGCATACAGACAGATAATCTAGAGCTAGAAATATTCGACCACATCTCCAAGTTCTCCTCAACCACAATGACGGTGACCTATTTGGAAATTGGCATGGTTTTAACGACATGTTTGTTGTAATGTTCTATTTTATATGGTTTTTTATCTCTCAAATCGTGTTTCCCTCAATCCCTTGATGGTGTAAACTTGTTACACCTCATTTATGTACTATCAACCTTTACTTTTTTAATAAATTTCTAGGGGTATGAATTGGGTGACCAATTCATGTCTCAATTTGTTCAAAAAAAATTCAAATGTTCACAAGTCATTCATATCCAATTATTCATGATATAATTATGAAAAAAACCACCGAAAAATTTGATAATGAGAATTTATTTCTTATAGGAACATATATAAAATTTTCAAGTTAAATTAGATATAATGATGCAAATGAATGAATCTAGGTATGAATCCACTAAAATATTCTTGATAACCACATGGATTCAAACTTATTTCTTGGGAGGCATTATCAAGAGGGTTCCTTCACCCTTTCCTTGGTGGAGGCTTAGGTGAAATGGTCTTTTTATAAGAGTTTGGGTGTCAAAACCTTTGGATGAAACAAATATCAATAGTTTTAATTACTTTTACATGTTTTTTATTTAAAAAATCACCTTAGGGATAGTTTTAAATTTTTGGGCATATAAATGTCTTCTTTAGTAGCTCTTGTTCTAGCTATATGAATATAAATGGAGCTTGGTATCAACCTTTGTTTAAATGGGGAGGCTAGGGGCCCTTTACGGGCTAAAAGAGGTATGGGTGACTGTGTTATCTCATAACCACCTAGGGTTACTAGGTATTATGTGTGGGTGTGTGAGACAAGGGTGTCTAATATGAGCTCATGGGTGGTGTGGGTATGAGAATTAGGGTGTGACTGGCATGGGTATGGGATCTCGAGTGAAGAAGAGTGAAGGTGTGGAAAGGAATGGAAGGGCATGGGAGTAACATGAAAAGGTGAGGCCATGATAAGGAAAGGCATGGAAATATATAATGCTAGAACCTGATCACTAAAAGGCATTAGGAAACACTAGGTAGGTCACTTGACCACTCCCTCTATATTGAAACTCTCCATATTCCCTTTAAAGCTTCACATAATTTTGTTTAATAAAACTTGAGTTCCAATATCTTCTTAAAACCATGGTGCTAACCATGTCTATTATAACCCATACTATATCCAATAAGTATTTTGAAAAACTAATAACACGAGCATGAAGACTACTATGTTATGGTAAACCCCTCTTCTCATTTTATTGAAACCATCACAAAATGGCCAGATGCCGCTTGGTAGGTCATCCACAAAGGGTAATCCAAGATTAATTTTCAATGATTTCTAGAATTTATACTAAATTATTTTTTAATATCTTACACATGGTATGTATACTATATATCCCCCTAAAGATTAAACATTTTATAAATATAAATTGATCACTAGAGACCCATTATCCATTGATGGTCCTACTAAATCAAATAATTATCTATTATAGATCAATCAAAGTACATAATACACTAGAAAATTATGATTCTATTGATCCATAGAGGGGAGATTTGAGGTATCTTAAATCATTTGGATGTTTTTATCCTACTATACATTTAGTAGGGACCTCTCCCTAACTTATTTTAGCTATTATTTCATCATTTTATGGTAATTATACTCAAGAAGAAAGGAAAAATCAAGGGAAGAAAATTTATCACCAAATTATAAAGGGTATTTATATCTTTGAGATGGACCAACCACTCACCTCACATGGAAATATATAGTTTATTTATTTTCATACTCTATAGATGAAGATAATGGTTATATTTTTTGGAAAGATTTACTTTTTTATAGTGATGGTAGAAGTACTACAATATGTGTAGTGTCCTGACCCCAAATCCATGTAGAGAAAGATAATGAATAAACATAACACTTTCTCATGTGTTTCTTTATACACATCACATTATTCATTACTAGATACACACAAATATCTCAATTTACCAAAGTTTAGTTGGAACTACACCATAACTATCCTTAAACTAATAGCCACATGTAGCATTAAACAATATTCTTTATATTGGTTTAATTACTCTAAATTCACATCAGGGGTTAATAGGCATGGGTAATATTCAACCATTATGGAATACACTATATAAATGATAAATAAAAATTGTTCAATATGGGGATTTGACAAAACTATCTTTAGATGGAGGTAGAAAACCAACTTCAATAATAAACAAGATAGGTAAATGCACCTCAAAACCACCTATAAGAAAAAAATTATTCACTACCTGCAAAACAGAACCACCATCACTACCTTCAAAACATCAAAACACAATTCACCTGAAATCAGAACTATCAGTAATCAAAATAGAAAATAGTAAATAATGAAACTAACTCCCCACTTCAATCAAAACATCAATAGAACATCCTCAACCTGTAATGAAACCAACAAAACATACTCAACAAACAAAACCTACAATATAACCAATAAAGCATCCTCAAATACCAATATACCAATACATAAATAATGATAATAAAACAAATCAATTGATGCATTTAACCATTGATAACAAACATACAAAATATCACAAATATATTCAGTCACAACAAATCATCAAACATCAAATGTCATAAATATCAGTACAAAATGTAATAGATTAATCCATCCCTCATCACCATCATTATCATCACCCTCATCATCAGACTCATACTTATCATAATCACTATCCTTATCATCATCCCTATCCTCATCTATGTCCTCATCATTGGCCTCATCCTTTACCTTGTCCTTCACCTCGGCCTCAGGCTCATCCACGACCTTGGCCTCGGTCTCGACATCATCCTCATCCTCGACCTCTTCCTCTCCATAATCCTCACCATCATTATCACCAGGAAAAACATCATCTCAACCACCACTAGGACTACCACCTGGTGAAATATATAATTAATGAATCAATAACATATATTCATCACAATCCATGTTGGTCTCTGGTGGATGTGATGGACATACAACTTTCATCAGTTTCATAAATTTAGTGTTTACCCTTTCAACCCGTCATTCCACCTACATGAACCTTTTTTCATCATGTTCTACCCATGAATTAAACTTTTACAACTTGGGGGGTACTACAACTAGTACCTAAAGAGGTCCAATACCTTGTCAGAACTATACTCTTCCTATATTGGTAGTTTACTCTTCCATGATGCTCATCTCCCAAAACCTGATGTAAGTGATCATTTAGCTCAAAATTGTTAGGTTCTTGGGCATAAAGGGCCTCCAAAGTATCATGTTAAAAATATAAATAGATTATTAATTTAAAAAATAGATATTAAAATTTTAAATCATCAAATTAAAACTTACAATCTACCACTGTGTTGGTTTGTTAACTGCACTTCCATCTTTTTTCTTTCTACTCGAGCAAAACAATTTTTCTCGAGGCACACGTCCTTTAATATTAAATAAGTCCCTCTATAATGACATTGAATTTAGGAAACCATAATTGAAAATAGGTTACCAATTATTAATTTCATAACTAAAATTATATCAAAACTTTATAAATCAAATGAATTATAGAGGAAACAATATAAAGTGAAAGTCCTAAAGAAAAATTATAAACAACTACCGTACTTGCTTCCTCTCATGACCTGACATCGTAGTACTCCCCAAATTGTGGAGGTATTTTTTAGAATTAATGTTTTTTTTTATTTTTTATGGATTATTCCTAAATAAAATTCAATAATACAAAATAAAGTATTAATGAAAAATAAGAAAATTTTTATTTAAAAACCTCAAATGTGATTAATACCTTAAACTTGGTAGTCGTCCAATGAGTAATAATTTGATGATATTAATCTATTGGATAATCATCCATCACAGATACCACCTCTAAATCTGTATCAACTCTATAACTCCATCCAATATATAAATTTTGCTTATAGTCTCTCCATATCTCACCTAATTCCATTAGACGTGATGGGCGTGCACCATCACCATTAGGAAAATTAAAATGAAGTTAACACCAAAATATTAATTTATATGAATAAAAAAATAATATTACATTAAATATAATATATTTTTTTACCCATATCTGTGCCGAATCATTATCCTTGTATTCATTTGAAAACTGTCTCCATGAGAGTGGGCTGACGGGAATGATGTCAGAGTATTTGGAAAGCATCGCCAAAAAACTCTAACATTGATGCCCTATTTTTTTGATCATTTGGTTGTCCTCATTGTAGTCCACCATCAACTTTTTACGGTGGTTCCACACCATACGTATGTGTGTACGTCCCTCCTAACTATCATTATATGTATCCATTATAGAAAAAACAAATATTATATCAATACATGTTATAATAAAAATAAATTTTGGTAAAAATATTTATTAGGTTTCTATAAATATACCTATGATAGTATAATCAATGGGTGCTACTGGATCTGTAGGCACTTAAGGAACATCACCCTATACAGGTGGAGTGGGTCCCAGTGTATGCTCAGTAAGCATAGACTGTGTCAGAGCAGGAGTCAAAGAAGGAATGTAGAAGCTCAGAGAGAAAGAAGTAGATGGAAAATAAGATGGAATTGATGGATGTCCAAATACATGATATGGATGAGGAGTAGAAATAATCATTGGATATGATAAATATGGGTGAGGAGGCTCATATTTAAAGGCTGGTGAAAACATGGGAGACCTAAATATCCCACGTGTCCCTAACAACACAGTGGGATCAGAATGTTTGGAAGATGGTACATCAGTGGTAGGGGTAGGGTCTAATTGGGTATGCCTACTAGAGCATCTAGATCTAGTACCACCACCTCATACCACCTTCCTGAGTACTTGGACCACTACTAGGCTTCTCGTTGAATAACTGATGCCTAAGTGGTGGATCCTATATAAAAGTTAAAAAAAAATTAATCACATGACATTATATATTATATATATATATGAAATAAAATACTCACAATAGGAACTAATGGAGGAATTCCCATATCAGTCATTCATTGATTATTTTACACCATCCTTTTTCTTTACATATCCTCAATAGGTTTCATTTCCTTCATTTGAAAATAAATATAGAAGTAATTAGAAAAGGATAACTATTGTGTAACCCAAAAAAACAAAAAATATGAGGCATGACTTATTTATCTTAGGTCATTTGGTTTATATTTTTGATTAAGTAATTTAGCTATTTTTTGGTTAGGTCATTATTTTTTTTATAAAAATAATTTTAATATGTCCAATTCAGTTCCTCTTTTTTTTAATTCTAATTTAATTGTTTCAGTTGTTTTTGGTTTTGTAGGTTTGAATAAAGTTCAATTCAATATTAGAAAATGCAACTCAAATAAAACTACAACCAATAAATATTGAAAATTAACATTAAGGTCAATTCAGATAAAAAATATTTGTAATCAATATTAAATAATTTTAAATAGTACCAACTTTGACAACCCAAGTCAAGCTAAACCAAAATAACTAAGAACACAGATGGTTGATTCTATATATTTCCTACCACAACTTTAAGTTCACAATCAACTCTAACAACTAAGCTATTGAAGTAATTATAAGTAATAAATGGATTGACTCCAATGGTAGTAGGGATGATGTCAATTCCATCATCACCATCATAAAAAACATTTCTTGGAATTACTTCAATAATGACAAAAAATTTAGGTCAAATATGATCTTTGTCATAAAAAACTTGAATTGTCATTGATGCCAATACATATGGTTCAACGGTAGTAAGAGTATGAGTTATGTCAGTAACTTGAAATCCAAAATCATCAATAAAGGTTCCCTACCTTTTCATTGAATCAAACCACTGACATTTCATCATAGAAACTCGACCATGAGAGTAATAATCCAATATTTTCTTAATAACTCCATAATAAGATACATTTTCAAAATGAGATATATTATCTAATGAACTAGCATAACAGTCTATTGTAGAAGTTACCATAACACCATCATGTTGCGTTATCATGTTCTTTTCTTGTTTAGTGATAATAAATATGTAACCATTAATCATAATTGATTTACATTCATGAACCACATTATTAGGATGAAAAGAAAAAGATCTTATTTCCTTAGAGGTAGAGTCAGTAGGAAAACTCAATACCTAAAATATAAACAAATATTAAACTTAATTAAATATTTATTTTATTTATTTATTACACCAACATTTCTACCTTTAATTTCAACTAAGTAGAAAAATCTTTGCTATGAAAAGTCTCTCTTCTTCTCAAAGATAAATAATGATGCTTTCTATTTATCATTTCTTTATGTTCCTTGTAGATAAAAATAGAAATAGTTTAACAAATATGTAAAATTACAAGAGATGAAGTAAGATATATATATTCAATTTACTTACTTGATGTAGTCATCGAACAAATCATAGTTTAACAACACTATATGATGTTCCATTTCCCACTCTTAAAGGCTTAATGTTGTCAATGTATATGATCCATTAATTCCTTCTATTTGTTGAAGTGATGGAAAATTTGGTTCAAATTTCTCATACTATTCTTATTTATTTTTCATTGGTCTGTTCATTCTTGTAGTAAGATTAGATAAATAAATTGAGAAGAAATCCATACATTATTAAGCCAAGTAACTGTTCATGATAGAACCTTCAAGATGATTGCGTACATATTTCTTTCAGCTGGATACATCTAATGAAAAGAAATAGGTTCTCGAAGAAGTATTTTGGTTGGAAGATAGATAGTCATATGCAGTATACATGTAAAAAATGACGGAGGAAATATTTTCTCTAACTCACACAAAATTAATGGTATCTCTACCAATATTTTTTGCAAGAAAGACTTGGAAAAATTCTTACTATAAAGATCACTAAACAAATGGAGAAAATGAATAACTGAAACCCTTACATTATTGGAAAAAAGATGACAGATTTATATTGGAATCAACTCATTCAAAATGATGTGATAATCATGAGTCTTAAAAGATTTCAACTTCAACTCTATTTTGTTGACCTGTTTTGATATATTTCTTGAATATCCATCAAGAACTTTAATAGTCTCTAGTAATTCCAGAAATTGATTTTTTTTCTGCAGGTGCCATTACATAAGAAGTATATGGAACTTTCATTTATTTTCATTGATACACATAGGATGAAATTCTATCCTGATTCCCCAATCCACCAAGTCACACCGAGATCATAAATCATATTTTTTCTTTCCCTTGAAATTTAGAAGAATCTAAAGCAACATTTCACACATATTCTTTTCAATGTGAATTATGTCTAAGAAATGACGTAATAAATTGGTTGAAAAATAAGGAAACTCAAAGAAGATACCCCTCTTATTTCAATTGTAATAGGTATCATTGGAAACATTCTTCCTCTTTTCTAGATCATTTGACCCTTCCCAAATAAAAAACTAAAATCTTTCAATTCATTAATCACATCAGTTCTAAACATATGCTAAAGTGGATCTTCAGTCTCCATGGTATTGTAAAATCTTTGACGATTATTTTTATATGGATGGTCCATTGGAAATAATCTTTGATGTCCCATAAAACTAAAACTATGGTGATATTTTTGTCTTTTAGATTGATTATTCTTTCAAAAAACATGAAATGATATTTCTCCCTTCATGCTCCATATAGACATCATTTCATAAGCAAAAAAATCATTGATTGTCCACATAAGTGCAACACACATCTAAAATATGTCTTTCAAACATGAATTGTATGTGTGCACACCAACATGCCAAATAAGTTTCAAATATTTTATTAATGGTTTCATGTATACATCTATATCATTGTTGGGATCAAAAGGTATATATATGAGTATACTCATAAAAGTGAAAGGTTTTTTCATACACAACCATGGGGGAAGGTTATAAATGTGTATGAAAACTGGCCATGTGCTGTGTGAAGTAAGCATCTGTCCAAAAGGATTAAAACCATCACATGAAAGACCTAACCTCACATTACACACATCAACTACAAAATAAATATATCGAGCATCAAATATCTGCCATGAAAATCCATCTACAGGGTGAACCAAATCTTCATTATTCTTCTTTATATCAGTATGATTTTATCACATTTTTATTGATATTTCACCATACATGAAAATATTCTAGAGTCTGAGGATCAATGGAAAGTTCCAAATTACTTTCTGCGGCACACATGATGGTGTTCCATCAGCTTTTGACTTCCATCGGGATGTTCCACATTTTATACAATCATTTTGATCAGTAGTTTCCTCCCAGAATAAGCTGCAATATTTTAAACAAGCATGATTTTTTTGAAAATCTAAGTTCTTCAACTAACTTCCATTCGATATAGTGGTTTGAGGGAATATTTGAATCATCTGGAAGTAAGTCCTCCAAGAAGGTAAGAATGTAATCAATGAAAGTATTATAAATCACATACATGGTTTTCCCATGAAATAATCGTATTAAAAATTTCAGCCTTTTCATTTTACCACATTGTTGATATACTAGAGTCGTGGTATCATCATTCAATTTCTCACCCTATCAGTATCATCATTTTCATTAGATGCATCATGTGTGTTCATATCAAAGTCTTATTGGGGAGACATCATTTCCTTCTTATGATGAATAATAAACAGAAAACCAGTCATATAACAAATTCTCCAATTTGGTCCTCTCATTTGGATCATCAACATTTTGAGATTCCATTTTCTTCCCATTGTGATACCACACATAGTAGTTTGTTTGAAAACCATATTTGGTTATATAGTGGATAACTTCTCTATGGCTCAACCAAGGTCTTCCAACATAATTATAACATGGGAAGTGTATGTGACCGCTATCTAAAGAATTTCCAAATGAAAAATCTAAAAATCTCTCCAAATTGATTTAAAAATATCTTGAGATATGATCGGTTTCATACATCCAACTTCTATACATTTTGTAAAAAAATTATAATAAGTCATTTCGTGAAATCAATTCAATAATATTGAGGTTTCATAAAAAAATATATTTAAGTAAACAAGAATTGTTCACTTTATATAAAACCATAAATGACACACAACCCTATATGGGAATCATAATATAAAATACAAAAAATACTATATAGATAGGATTAGTTAAGTAAACGAGAATTGTTCAAATCAATTCATTTTTTTATCATTACTATAGAATTTCTTTTAGTTAGGTTCACTTTAGTACACTTATTTTTATTTTAGTTCAGTTTGATGCAGTTTAGTTTTGTTCGTGTCTAATAAAGTATACTTGGGGAAAATCAATTTATTTCAATTCAATTCAGTTGGTTTGGTCAAGCCGGTTCAGTTATGATATAGATAGGATTTTTTAGTTCGATTGAGTTTCAGTATAAAGGTTTGATAGGTCTAGTTAATTTATTTTCAAGACTAGTTAGGTTGGTTTGGTACAATTTAGTTTTCTTAGGGTCTGATTAATTCATTTCAATTTAGTTTATTTAGTTGGTCATAAAAAATGAATAAATTGGGAGATTATGTGAAACATAGTGGATGTTATGGAAAATCATTGTATAATGACCATATTGGTGGATGATGTCCTTATATCCTAGCTATGAAACATCCCCTATTAGCACTATATTTTCTCACACTCATTTCACAATAAAACCCAAAATGTAATAACATGTATAAACAATAGTATTATCATGATTTAACAAGTATTATAGATCCAAACAAATTAAATATTTATTCAAATAATAATATAGCATGTATATATCATTAAATACATTGTCAATAATTACTAAATCACTCCACAATATCTTCCACCAACTACTGCCACCATATTATGATGACTCATGTCATATTTTATGATTATATCCTTTTGCCCTTATTTTTTATTTATGATCCCTTGTTATTTGGGTTTGTACCTCTGAGTTCGAAAATTAAAGGTTGTAAAGAGTTTTAAATATCTTTAAAAACTGAAGTTTCTATAGTTGATATTTATATATTTGAGATTATAATTTGGAGAGATGATGTAAGATCATTTGAATCCAAAATACTTTAAAAACCTTGGGCTCTATTGTTCCTTATTATCCTAGAAACACTATTCACACATCAAATTCAATTATTGTTCAATCAAGATAGAATTTCCAAACATCACATTATTTTACCTATAAAGGTGATATAAGACCCAATTTTGGGATAGAAACCCTATATGAGTTATAATTCCAATTATAGTAACCCCCCCATGACTTAACATAATTATGGAATACAACTAGAATAAAGATTTATCAGAACTGACTTATATTTTATGTTTCTAAAGAGTATCACTTACTCATACTTGAACTCCTAGGCCATATTGACTCAATTTATTATCATACAAACCCACTTTACCTTTGTAACCATCATACCAAGAATAAAAATGAATATAAGTTTAGAGAAAATTTAAGGGACTATCCACACTAGAAAATATATAGAAAAACCTACTATTATAATGGGATGAATCTCCTTCGATATCCTAGAATAATAAGAGAATATTAAAACCCACAAACATTTGGAATTTTCAATTATAAAAAAAATATTCCATGATAATCTCTAACAAAATGGATACCCAAGGTAATAATTGAAACTGGGAGATTCAATCTATAGATGAATTAAAAAAAACAAGATTCATGGGAAGTATAAATCACAAAGAACCTAAATTATTGATAAAAACACAAAAAAACAACCCTGTATTAAAATAAATACAAATTAAAAATGTAAAAATAAATGGAGGTATAACATATAACTCAGTTAGAGATTACTGATTTGAAGTGGAAGAATAAAAAATGACTTGAATATGGATCCTAAGTTAGTAAGAATGGTTTGCATACTGGGAAGAATAAGGGAGCTATTGTTTAGGGAAAATAAAAAAACAAAACAAAAAATAAATCGATGAATAACATTATAAATAAGTTATCCCTTACAGGTTTGAAGTCATAGAACAAAAAATGGCTTGAATCAAGATGGATCGACTACTGGGAATAAGGTTTACAGGTTAGGGAAGAGGGGAGCTCCGATTTAGGGAAACACACAAACAAAGGGAGAATATGGAGGCCTGGTTGTATTTGGAGCCAAATTTACCAATAGTTTTAAAAAACCATTGGGATAGATTGTGTATCCCAATAGTTTTAAAAAACCATTGGGATACCTTAATATAAAGGACCCTATCCCAATAATTGTCTGAAACCATTGGGAAACCAGCCTCTAAAGATCCCTATACCAATGGTTTTTTCAAACCGTTGGTATAGGTGAGTTGGTATAGAGTGTATTTATAGTAGTGATATACAACCCCTCTCCACCTATTGTCAAGGAACTATCCCACTGGACCACCTCTCCCTGTCGTTGAACCCCCATTCTGCCACCTCACCTCTCCCTGTTGTCGAGCCCCCATCTCATTGCCCCACCTCTCCGTCTGCTGTCGAGCCTCCATTCCCCAACCCTTGTTGATCCCCCCTATGTTCTGACCCTACCCAACCATGGAAAACCCAACGCAAGCTACCAATCCTCTCCCTCCATCTATCCCATGGCCACTATCCCTCCCCATGGTTGCAGACCCTCCCCTTAACCGCTGACCTCCCCTAGTGACTCCCGGCCCGATTCCTTCAGCCATTATCAAAGTTGAGTAGTAAAAATTCCTAAATCATAAGGTGATTCCTCTTCTCACCCTATGAGGTTCAATTTAATTTATTTAATTATTTAATTTTATTCATATAAAACCAAATCTTCATGGGTGTTGACTCTTTATCACCAAGCGGGTTTGATTTATATATTTTTACATTTTTTTCATTGTCTAGAAAACCCCACATCCCCCAATTTTTTATATATAAAGGTATGATTTTTTTCATTTATTTCCCATAATTTTAGGTTTAATTATATTAGGGGTTTGTAAAACAACAAATACATGTCATGTGTAGTGAATTAATGTCTAATGAATCTCCTATTTTATGCGTATTATTCACCCCATCCCCTTGTAATTAAGTTTCCAATAGAATCTTATTCTCACCATATGAATAAGATTCACCATTAAAAGGGAAGGTGTTTTTTTAAATTCCTTTTAATTTATGGGTTATTTAATTTTTTGGATTAAAATGTATAATAATGAGTAATTTTAGTTAGACTCATACCTAAGTTTGTTGATTTAGGAATTTCTCAATTTTTCAGTGTTCATATGTAGTAGCTTACTATATATTATGTATTGTTTGTCTCTGTCTAATACTCAATCACTAAAATATTTTACAATAAATTTATAGATTATATTTTCAAAAAATATTTTTACACTATTATTGAATTATATTATTTTTGTATTTATTTAATTTTCAATATAGACACATTTTATTTGAAAAGTTAATGGACATATATCTACTACTAGTAGTTTTTATTTTGAATAACTTTATTCTTGAATAATAATCATGATGTAAAATGTTATTCTACTATTTAATGAACTAAATAACCATTTTTATAAATGATTTTGACTATTTTATCATCATCAAATGATTTAACGTTTTATCATTTAGGTTTAACTAATTTTATGGATAAGAATGTTTCTTCAACCCCTGACTCTATTGTATCTAGTACATTTAATACTTATAATAATGATTTGGGAATAAAAATGTTGCAGCAAATCAACCTATATGAGGAAAATAACCAAATGGTAATCCATTATAATTAACATTGATTCATTTTTAGTACTTAAATCCCTTTGTAAACATTACTAATATTACTTGAATTTACATCATTATAGTTTGTATTCTCAATACAAGATCGAGTTCTATATAACTAATGTTTAGTCCTAATATTCTCTCATTTGACTCATTAAAAAATTGGTGATATTTATTTAAAAAATTTAAATTTATTATCTTCAGTCATAGTTAAAATCATTATATATTTCCTTTCTAGCATTTGTGAAATAACGTGGAACCACACATTATTGACATGTTTAATTTTTTTTCTTGATTTTTTTTATTTCATTAAATATGTGCTTCAATATGATATTATTATTTTACATAATCAAAAAATTTAAAATCTACCCAGCAGAGGATATGATCTAAGTCCGTATATTGTAATTGGTAAAGTGATTAAGGGATTATTAGATAATTTTCTAACAAATTATATGTACTTCATTTAGTTAAAAATTATTTTCCAAGTACATTAATTAATTAATTACCAACATCTAATTTTTTTTATTTCTTTTAGGTTCATCAAAAGACTATGATGGAAATACCAATCCACCCATTACTGCAGGAGTTCCTACAATCCATGATACTTACCCAAGCAATTTTTCATTTACACCTCAATAGTATTCTTCATTTTCTATTAGGTATATTTCATGTATTAAATTATTTATTTTTTTCCCAATTATAAATATTTTTAGATACTTTTATTAAAAATTATAAACCATTGGATGAGATTCTTATATTAAAAAATACACCTTTACATTATATGTTTATTAATTTATATATATGTAATCTATTTCTCATAACTTTTTATATTATTTTTAACTGGTCCATGAAGTGGATGTTTCTTTAATAAATCCAAAAATTTATTCTTTTTAGTATAATCTTTCTAAAGTTTTTGGCCTATCTGGAATTGTATCGATAATGTTCATAGTAATTGTAAGTATTGTGTTGTTTTTAAATCCATTTTATTTACAGGCATGTCCTGGAATAGTTGGTTGTTTACTTTTTCTATGCCTAACTTACATTAAAGGTTATTGATTTTAGTTTCTCATGCTTATATTTTAATGGTTATAAAGCACTACACATTCTCAAACCTATCTGATAATTCCCATCGATTTGTTTCTAACTTTTTTCACTTGATAACATCTTATGTAGAGACATTTATATGTGTGAAATATTTATTTTACCTAATAATGTAGATGAAGAATATGGAAGGGGATCAAGTGATCTATTTCAACCATTTTTCATAGATATCATCACATATAGATTAAGTGACGATGAATCATCCTTTTTGATGGTACACAAGTGGTTCCACAAATAAAAAATAAAATAAATTGCATTCATATTTAATTTTATTTTTATGATTATGTTTCTGATGCTTTCACCAGGGCGCTGTCGTGTTATGCATGTGACTTCTGTTTCCATGAATTTACACTTTCCAAAGGTGACTGACTTTCATCACTTTCATTATAGATATATATTCCTTGATCAAAATATGATAATGAGATATCAGTTCCTCCTTCTATGGATTCCTCCTTAGAGCTAATTTAATACTCCAGGTCCCCCACATAGATTAAGTCATGTTTGTGGAACTCATTACCGGTGCCATATCTATGTGGAAGCTAATAAATTACATTGATTCTATCTATAAAATTAATAAAAATTCAGTTAGGGTGAGTAGTCACATTGGGAAAATCTGGGAATTTATTGATATTGGGAATATTGGGCACCTACAAATCTTCCTCTTTTAGAGGGAATCTCATATGAGGCATCTTAGGCATGGAACCCAATTATCCTGTGTTGATAACAAGGTAATTGATACAAGGGTAATAAGTATTCCAAGTATTTTTTAATTTATACATCCCATATTTATTTCAAGGGGGTAGGTATTATGGATCATGGCACAAGTTTAATGCCTTGTGGAGATGGTCGCGGGTTTAACGTCTTGCGGGGAAAATTTGGGCGTAGGTTTAACATCTTGTGGGGACAGGTTGGGTGCAGGTTTAACATATTTCAAGGAAAAGTTGGGAACATGTTTAAAATCTTTTGGGGATAGGATGGTTGTAGGTTTAACATATTATGAGGACATAATGGGTGTTGTTTTAACATCTTGTGGGGTCAGGATGGGTAAAAGTTTAAATTCTTGTAGGGAAAGGATGGGAACTATTTTAATGTTTTACAGAGATAGAATAGGTACATGTTTAATATATTATAGGGAAAGTATGTGAGTAGGTTTAAAATCTTATAGGGATAATATGGTCATAGGCTTAACGTCTTGTGGGGATAGGATGGGCGCATGTTTAACGTCTTTCAGGGATAGGATGGGCGCAAGTTTAACATCTTGTAGGGATAGGATGAGAGCAAGTTTAACATCTTGAGAGGATAGATCAAAAAATCCTATTGAAACAGATCAATGAGGTGTGTCCCTAGGAGGAAATATTTCACACCTGGATGGTTGATCAGAAAAACCTATTGAGGTAGATCATGGAGGTGTTCCCCTAGGAGGGAAAAAATCACACCTAGATGGTTGATTAGAATAACCCATTGAGGTGGATCAAGGAGGTGTGTCCCTAGGAGGGAAGGATTCACAAATGAATTTTTGTTTTTGATATTGAACCTGAGGGAGGCATCTTATATACCCCGTTTAGGATACAAGGATCAAAACCAACATAGTTCTATTCCATAGTTTAAAGTCGTGTGACGAAACTGATCTATGTAGTTTAATTCCATGTGGTAAAGATGCTCATGTCATAGAAGGAGCATCGATGAGGGATGATGTGGGGATTACACTTGGAAGAATACATATTAAAGAGGATCACTCTATAAAATATGGTGTGGTTCTTATATATAGATTCTACCCAATATGGAAGTTCATCCCATGTGAGTCATACATTGGTTATCCTGTGTTTATTACACAGGGTATGAGGTGTGGGGTAATCCCATGTCAATTATACATGGGTCATCCTATGTTCATCACATAGGGTATGGATATAGTTTTATGTCATGTTATGAGGATATTTTTGTGTGGTTTAGTGTCATATGACTTGGACATGGAGCTAGCTAGTTTTACATCTTGCAACTCAGACATAGATAGGGTCACTCCTTGAGGGGGACCACATTAAGGTGAGATGAAAATCTAGTATAAGGAACTCCTACCAAGATAGAAATATAGTTTTCCTAAAATATTCCACCTCTAGGTATTATGTGACCACCGCTCATGTGCCTTTGGTTGGGAAATGGTGTTGGAACTACCATGGAGGAGTGTCCATTAAGAGGCTCGACATTAGGGTGCTTATTCTTAGAAGAAACAAGAATTACGATACCTATGCTTAGAAGAAACAAGCATGATGGGGCCCAAGATGCACTTAGAGTGAAGTGGATGGACACAAAAGTGGGTGGTACTGGTCACACAAGGACTCGGGGTACAATTGAACCAGTACTGATTTGGTATGGGGGCCCTGGGCACTCAGCCTCTGTGAAAGGGTGTCAACTGAAAGGAGGAACCATAGAGAGGCCTGGAGGAGGTTCTTTGTAGCACCCCAAAAAATTTTATGGTATGTTTCTCTTAAATACATTGTATTCATTAGATAGACTATATTTCATGAATCATTGAGCCTCTATGGAACAAAACTTGGTTACTTATAGGAGATAGCCATAACCTAGCCATTAAACTTAAATTTATCATCTCTGTGAATTGAATTTTGAAAATCTGACATACACGTTTGTGTTCAGGATGATATTTAGAGTCTAATAGAATTAACTTAATTTTTTGGTAAATAGTCACCTACCCTTATAAATTGTAAACTACCCTTATGAATAGTAACTTACCCTTATAAATAGTAATATGACTCTTATGAATGGTATCCATACCCATTAATGTATAAATAAATTTAGGCACCTTAAAAATGAAGATGAATATTTTAAGTGTTTATATTTTTTGATTAAATAATGTTTTTAATTAACTATTTAATTAATAATATTTAGGAAATTATTTTTGAAAAATGGACTTCATTTTTGGATTCTACAAGTCAAAAAATTGTTTGGGTGAATTTTTGGGATTTTTCTGAAATACTTGAATTTTTGGTAAATAGTAAAATACATTAATTTACCATATAAATACATTATAATTTAAATTAACTATTCATAGCATCATGAGTGATTTAAGCACCCAAATCTAGAACTCAGATTCATATATTACTATTCTTGGTCATTGAATACCCAATATTTATTGTCTTGAGAGGAAATAATAAATTAATGATTATAATATTAAGAAAACTCTTCTCCCCTCCACTATATAAACCACCCCTCACCCCCTCTTCCTCCCACACCACTCAAGCTTAAATCCTTGCCTAAATTCTTCCAAATACTCTTTCCAAGACCTCTCCCTACATCCAAGGCCTTCTGGTATCACCAAAAGGCTAAAATTAAAGGTCTTAAGGGGTTTCTCAAAGAGGAGTACTCAAGAGGTGAATCTCTCTTCCTTTTTCTTTCAATTCCTTTTACATGTTCCATTATTTTGTTCTCTCTTCTCACCTTACCACATTAAAATGACATGATAATTATAATATCATATATGTACTGGATTTTCATTATGCTAATGGTATATTTCATCATAATATCTCTTCTTCCTTTCCTTTTATACTATAAATGCAAACACCGTCCAAGATGTGTCAATTTATCACACTCAAGGAAGACAGGTTTTAAATTTGCATTACTATCTTTAGGACTGGTCATGAAACCTTTTCAATTGTTGAACCAGATAATAATATATGTTTTTTTATGTTGTTTAATGTTCTGTAATACTTACAGACTCATAATATAGAATAATAATACAAAAAAATCTCATTGTGCACAAAACCGCCAAGCCAAATCCAAGCGTTTATCATCAAATCATCGAATGATCCATCCTCATGGTATATAACCAGAATATTTATAAGATAATTTATATCTATTTAATTTAACTAATATTATATATTAATTTTTTTTTATGTTTAACCACATTTCAAATGAACTTCCATTCATGAATACAATTAAACGGGTCATGAAAACCAAGTAAGAAAATGCTTCCAAAACAATAAAATTGAATCTCTTAAACCCATAAAAAAGGCCATTAATGAACTTAATAAGGATATAACATATCAATTACATGTTTATGAGATTCTGGAATTCTCAATTAACGAATATAATTTTATTATTCAGGTCGTTAAGAACAATCAAGAATACCTTCGAGCATAAGGGATCCTCTCTCTCACTTTTGTTCAAGAATTTCCTCTATGTTGTGCCCTTTTATTTTTAATAACTAATGATGGGATATGTTTTGAAAACTCCCCCATACTTACCTTATGATATATAAATAATGTTATACCCCTTTACCTCTCATTAATTCCTCTTAAGAACACTCATTACCATGCCAAAATGTTTATAAGGGGTTTTCTCATGTCACTTTCAATTCTGTGGGATTTCCACTATTTGCCTCTTATTTCTTATATGTGGTATAGGTGTACTTAAATTTGATATATATTATAATTATTATCTTTATATTCATGTAATTATATGATTATTTTGGTGGTTATTAACTATTGGTCATACAACTCAATTGACTACAATGTGGTAACAAGCTTTGTCTCAATTTTCACTTCGTTGTGACTTGCCTCGTATTATGCACCTACTCTTTCTTATGTGGTGTACCTACTACCCATTTGAGATTAATTTTCAATTGAAATTATATTCCATTTAAATTTTTATATTTTCATATCATATATATGATTATTTTCTAATCCGTATACCATTTTACATATGATATTTATTTTGAATGTTGTTTTGACTGTGGAAATATTGATGAATCCATATCCTCTATTCTATAAGGATAATGTAAAGACATATTAATACTGTGTTGAATCTATGTATAAACAATGATTTGGATATGCAGCGGAAGGTGGGGCCCACTACAGCCCCTCGATGCATCGACAGGTCTCATGAGGCAATCAATTTGGCGACAAACCCTTCGAGTTTGTTTCCAAAAATCAGACAAGTTTCTACCCACAAAACTAAACCGTTTTTAATGGTATTATGGTATCATGTGCTAGATACATGAAATACAGTTAATAAGCATTATCTTTATTCATTATTAGTTATTACTATCCATTATGTTTTTACTATGAAAAAATCTATGGATGCAGTTTCATTCCCAATTTATTAATGGCGTGAGTTTTTCATTTATTCACCATGTCATATTGATTATGTAAAATTGTTTACAATTAAGTTATTATTTATTCATTATTCTGCCATTTGTAACCATTAATGATCATTAGAGATCACCCATTTCATTTTTTTTACTTTTAACTAGTTATAAAGAGTTAGCTATTTATTGAGCTCTGTGGATGCAGTTTTTAGTTTTTGTTATGTATTGTATTTTGTAACCTTTTACAATGAAATTTGAGTTACATATACATATCTAGTTTCTTCAAGACTATGAAACTGATAGTTACTTCGGGATTTCATTCCTTAAAACCATGCCAATGTACTTAGTAATGCACCGTCTCCTATCTAGAGGGGTCGGCCCATTACTGTTGGTATTAGAGGAAGTTTAGTAGAAAACATAGAAACTAGAGTAGGAAATGTATACTAGGGAATAAAGACCTAAGGTAGTATTTGAGGATAAATGTACAATAACATCCTGGTATTTTGGTAAGGAATAGATTATATGAATCTTTATATCAAATATATCCCTGTCTAGATACGAGCAGGTAGAGGTGTCTCTGGAAGAGATGTACCTAGGAGTGAAAGCTCCGACAAGGAGTTTCAAGCTTGACCTGGGGTATCCTGGTACACAACAACGGGCCTTGCTGCACTCTTGGTTATGACACTCCCTAGGGATATGATTAGGATAATTCATATTTTATTTACAATCCATTATGAAGGATTGATATGTAAATTATTCTTCAATGAAACCATTTTTCAGATTATGGGATTATCCATGCGTAGGATCTCAATTTATGATAAGTATTTTGTTAAGTTAAGATTATACATTATGATTCATACCCTAATATATTGTGTTCCATTATTTAGAAATGAAATCTAATGGAAGAAGGGGAATCAATACTCATGGGAAATGTAGTGATCTCCCCACTGAGAAAGTTAACACAATCAATGTTGGAGCAGATCAGATCATGACCATATTGGGACAACTTACTCAGGTTGTAACAAATAACCATACCCAACCTGTGTTGGATCATTTCATGTGGAATAAGCCCCCATCTTCTAGTGGGACTACTAATCTAGTGGTTTCTAAGTAATGGATCAAGTCCCTTGAAAAGATATTCATGGCATTAAGATGCAATGAAAATGAAAAGGTAGTACTGGTAGTATATTGTCTCAAGGGAAATTCCGATCAATGGTGGTCCTTGATTAAAAATACCAAGGAGGAAGAAGAAATAAAATATATAGAATGGAGGACTTTTAAGGAAATATTATTCAAAAAATATTTCCATCATGAGCAATGAACTAAAATGAAGAGGAAATTCCTTGGATTAAAAAAAAGGGAAGAAGATAGTGTTGCAGAGTATGAGGCTAACTTTAAAAGGCTAGATAAGTATGCCATAGATTATATACGTGAATCAGCATAAAATATTGATCATTTATTTGAAGGTATTAATCCAAGTCTTTTAAGGGCACTGGCTTCTCAAAAATTTTCATCATATGATGAAATTGTATCAAGTTCCATCAAAACAAAGAAGGAATTTTCTAGATAAAATTTGTTCAAGGGAAACCAAGACAAAAAGTGGTACTATAATAACCAAGGGAAAGTTGAAGTGCCAAATAATAAAAAGGGAATGAAGAAATTCCCATTATGTGAGAACCGTGGAAATAATCATCTCAGGAAATGCGTGAAAGGCATGGGAGTCTACTATAAGTGCAGAGAAAAGGGTCATCGATATGATGAATGCAAGGGGAAGAAATAATTCAATGATATTCAATGCTATAATTGTAGAGAAATGAGACACTATGAAAATGAGTGTCTTAAGATCCAAGGAAACTTGCCCCAGAAAAGGCCATGAGAGCAAGGGAAAGTATACATGATTACAACTGTGGAGGTTGAAGTTTCTAATGATGTGGTGGCAGGTAATTTAATTGTTTCCTAAAACTTAGACAACACTTTATTTGATTCTGGATCATCACATTAATTTATATCTTCCCAGTTTTCCAAGAAAATTAGACATGTCCAATTTTATTTAATAAAGGAGTTATCAGTCAAAACTCCTAGGGGATGCATCATTACAATAAAGGCATGTCAACTAGTCCCCCTCATAACACATACACATGCTTTATTTGCTAACCTTATCATCATACTAATGACTGACTTTGATATAATTCTTGGTATGAATTGGATATCAAACTATGATGCGAAAATTTATTGCAAGAAAAAGGAAGTAATTTTTTTTTGAAAATGGTGTAGAATCTCTTATCTTTAGAGTAGAGACCTCACCATCTAATTCTTATCTAGACCCACCCCCAGTAGCTCTATTGAATGAAATTTTTATAGAGGAAGAGAACCCAATAAATATGGGCGAGGAAAGAAATTTTAATATTGAAGATGTGTATATAGTGTGAGAATATATTGATTTATTTCTAGAGGATTTACCTGGACATCCTCCAGAGTAAGAAATTGAGTTTTCCATTGACTTAATTCCTGGTGCAAGACCTATATCAAAGACCCCCTATAGAATGGCCAATGTGGATTTAGTGGAGCTAAAGAGACAACTAGAGGAGTTGAGTGACAAAAGATTTATTCAACCTAGTGTTTCCCCATGGGGAGCCCCAATCCTGTTTGTCAAGAAGAAATATAGATCCATGAGGCTATGCATTGATTACAGGGGAATCAATGATATTAAAATAAAGAATAAGTATCATCTGCCTTGGATTTATGATTTATTTATCAACTTAATGGAGCTCAATACTTTTCAAAGATTGAACTTAGATCCGAATATCACCAGATGCGTGTGAGGAAGGAAGATATTCCTAAGACAACATTTCAAACTAGGTATGGGCATTACAAGTTTATAGTGATGCCTTTTGGACTGACTAATTCACCCTATGTTTTCATGGATTTAATGAATATAGTTTTCAAGGAATATCTTGATAACTTTTTTGTGGTATTCATCGATGATATCCTGGTATACTAAAAAAGATACGAAGACCATGAGAATCACTTATGGGTTATTATGAAAACTCTTAGAAGAAATGAATTATATGGGAAGTTTAACAAGTGTGAATTTTGGCTTCAATCAGTTTCTTTTCTTAGACATATTATCTGTAAGGATAGAATATTAGTTTATCCTGTGAAGAAAAAGGCAATCCAAGAATGGCCCATGCCAACAAACATAACAGAGATACATAGTTTTATTGTCTTAAAAGGTTACTATCGGCATTTTGTTTAGAATTTATACAGACTGGCTAACCCACTAACCAAGATCACATGTAAAGGGGTTAAGTTTTCATGAATGAAATAATGTACATAATGCTTTAAGGAATTTAAAAGAAGACTAGTCAATGCTCCAATTTTGACTCTTCAATCTGGAAATGAGGGATTTGTGATATACAACGATGCATCCAAGAATGGACTGGGTTGTGTCCTTATGCAAAACTATAAAATTATTAATTATGCATCAAGATAGTTGAAGAATCATGAGAAAAATTATCCAACTCATGATCTTGAGTTAGCAGTAGTAATATTTTCCCTAAAAATATGGAGAAATTATCTCTATAGAGAAAGATGTGATATTTATACGGACCACAAGAGTTTGAAATACATTTTCACACAAAAAGAACTAAACATGAGGTAAAAGATATGGATCGAGTTACTCAAAGATTACGATTGTTCAATACAATACCACCTAGGAAAGTCAAATAAGGTGGTAGATGCATTATGCATGAAGGATCACAGACTCCTAACCCAAATGAGGATTGAAAGTGATCCTATATTCATAGATATATTGAAGATGGATATGGGAATTCTTAAGGAATGGGAAACATATTTCCTCTTTAAAATGATTTCTAAACCATCTTTATTAGAGAATATAAAAAGATCTCAATCTGATGATGAGAATATGCACAAGAAAATTAATGCTGTCAAGGATGAGAGATTGGCAGATTTCGTGTATGAAGGAGTTCTATAATTTGGGAAGAGGTTATGTGTTCCATCAGTACCTGATCTAAAAAGGGAACTATTAGATGATGATCATAGCTCAAATTTATCTATACACCCGGGTAGTACAAAGATGCATAGAGATATGAAGGAATATTTTTGGTGGGATAATATAAAGTGAGAAATTGTTGAGTACGTGTCAAGGTGTCTAGTTTGTCAGCATGTGAAGGTAGAGAGACAACATCCTAGAGGGGTAATGCAACCTCTACCCATTCCTATGTGGAAGTGGGATGACATTATGATGGATTTTTTCACAAGGCTACCAAGGACACCTAGGAGGAATGATTCAATATAGGTAATTGTTGATCGTCTCACAAAATCATCACATTTCCTTGATATAAGAGAGAATTTTCCACTTGAGCGCCTAGCAAGACTTTATATAAATGATGTTGTAAGACTTCATGGTGGACCTCTATCGATTGCGTCTGATCGAGATCCCCAGTTTACATCAAAATTCTAGAAAATTCTCCAGTAGGCTTTGGATATTGAGATTCATATGAGTACTGCTTACCACCCCCAAACCGACGGACAGTCTGAAAGGAATATTCAAACTCTGAAAGATATGCTGAGATCATGTTCTCTTAACTTTCAAGGTACATGGGATCAATACTTTCATTTGGTGGAATTTTCCTACAACAATAGTTTCCATTCTAGTATTCAAATGGCTCCATATGAAGCAATATATGGAAAAATATGTCGAACTCCAACATGTTGGGGTGAAGTTGGTGAGAGAAAACTTATAGGCCCTGAACTTATTGAAGAGACCATGACAAAGGTAAAGTCAATTCAAGCCCATATTAAAGTATCCCAAAGTAGGAAGAAAAGTTATGCTAACAACCAGAGAAATGATTTGTAATTACAAGCGGGAGATCATGTCTTTCTAAAAGTATCTCCAAGGAAGGGTGTCTTAAGGTTCGGTAAGAAAGGGAAACTGAGCCCCAGGTACATCGGGCCATTTGAAATTATGTAAAGAATCAGAGCTGTAGCTTACCATTTATCAATGACTCCAAGTCTTTCCAAAGTTCATGATGTGTTCCATGTGTCATTATTGAAGAAATACATGCCAGAACCAATTAATGTACTCACCTATGAAGAAATAGAACTGGAACCTAATTTGTCATACTGTGAAAAGCCTATCAGGATTCTTGACACAAGAGAGAAGGTATTGAGAAATCGAATAAATTGTCTAGTAAAAGTTATTTGGAGAAACTAGAATATGGATTAATCAACATAGGAACTTGATGATGTTATGAAGAAGAACTACCCACATATTTTTGGTGTGCTTTATACATAAAATTTCAAGGATGAAATTTCCGAAGGAGGGAATAATGTAGCACCCCAAAAATTTTATGGTATGTTTATCTAAAATACATTATATTCATTAGATAACATATATTTCATGAATCAATGATCCTCTATGGAATAAAACTTGGTTACTTATAGGATATATCCATAACCTATCCATTAAACTTAAATTTGTCAGCTCTGTGATTTGAATTTTGAAAATCTGACATACATATTTGTGTTCAGGATGATATTTAGATTCTAATAGAATTAACTTAATTTTTGGTGAATAATAACCCACCCTTATGAATAGTAACCTACCCTTATGAATAGAAACATACCCTTATGAATAGTAATATGACTCTTATGAATGGTATCCATACCCATGAATGTATAAATAAATTTAGGCACCTTTAAAATGAAGATGAATATTTTAAGTGTTTATATTTTTCGATTAAATAATGTTTTAAATTAATTATTTAATTAATCATATTTAGGAAATTATTTTTGAAAAACGGACTTCATTTTTGGATTCTACATGTCGAAAAATGGTTTGGTTGAATTTTTGGGATTTTTCTAAAATACTTGATTTTTTTTGTGAATAGTAAAATACATTAATTTACAGTATAAGTACATTATAATTTAAATTAACTATTAATAGAATCATGAGTGATGTAAGCACACAAATCTTGAACTCACATACATATATTACTATTATTGGTCATGGAATACCCACTATTTCTTGTCTTTAGAGGAAATAATAAATTAATGATTATAATATTAAGAAAACTCTTCTCCCCTCCACTATATAAACCACCCCT
Organism: Viscum album; assembly: GCA_963277665.1. Taxonomy (NCBI): domain Eukaryota; kingdom Viridiplantae; phylum Streptophyta; class Magnoliopsida; order Santalales; family Viscaceae; genus Viscum; species Viscum album. The sequence goes on along the minus strand of OY728131.1, from coordinate 1,216,456,245 downwards.
CACCCCCTCTTCCTCCCACACCAATAAAGATTAAATACTTGACTAAATTCTACCAAATACTCTTCCCCAGACTTCTCCCCACGTCCAAGGCCTTCTGGTCTCACCAAAAGGCCAAAATCAAAGGTCTTAAGGAGTTTCTCAAAGAGTACTCAAGAGGTGAACCTCTCTTCCTTTTTCTTTCAATTCCTTTTACAAGTTCCATTATTTTGTTCTCCCTTATCACCTCACCTCATCCAAATTCCATGATAATTATAGTACCATATATGTACTAGATTTTAATTATGCTAATGTTATATTTTATCATAATCTCTCTTCTTCCTTTCCTTTTATACTATAAATGCAAACACCGTCCAAGATGTGTCAATTTATCACACTCAAGGAAGATGGGCTTTCAATTTGCATTACTATCTTAAATACTGGTCATGAAACATTTTCAATGGTTGAAAAAGATCATAATATATGTATTTTATCTTTTTTAATGTTCTTTAATCCTTACACACTCATAATATGTAATAATAATACAAAACAAGCTCATTGTGCACAAAACCGCCAAGCCAAATCCAAGCGTTTATCATCAACTCATAGAATGAGTCATCATCATGGTATATAACCAGAATCATTATAATATAATTTATATATCTTTAATTTAAATAATATTATATATTAAAAATCCTGGATGTTTAACCATATTTCAAACGAACTTCCATTCACGAATACAAGTAAACGTGTCATGAAAACCAAGTAAGAAAATGCTTCCAAAACAATAAAATTGAATCTCTTAAACCCATAAAAAGGCCATTAATGAACTTAATAAGGATATACCATATCAATTAAATGTTTATGAGGTTCTTTAATTCTTAATTAGTGAATCTAATTTGATTATTCATGTCATTAAGAACAATCAAGAACACCTTCGAGCATAAGGTAAGGGATCCTCTCTCTCACTTTTGTTCAAGAATTTCCCCTATGTTTTTCCCTTTTATTTTTAATACATAATGATGGGGTATGTTTTAGCACTGCCTCCATACTTACATTATGATATATAAATAATGGGATACCCCTTTACCTCTCATTAAGCCATCATAAGAACACTCGTTACCATGCTGAAATGTTTGTAAGGGGTTTTTTCATCTCACTTTCAATTCTGTGGGATTTCCATTGTTCGCCTCTTATTTCTTATATGTAGTATAGGTGTAATTCCATTTGATATATATTATCATGATTATCTTTATATTAATGGTATTATATTATTATTTTTGTGGTCATTAACTTTTGGTCATATGACTCAATTGATTACAATGTGGTAACGAGCTTTGTCTTAATTTTCACTTTGTTGTGACTTGCCTAGTATTATGCACCTACTCTTTCTTATGTGTTGTACCTACTGACCATTTGAGATCAATTTTCAGTTTAAATTATATTAAATTTAAATTCCATATTCTCATATCATGGATATGATTATTTTCTAATCCGTATACCATTTTACATATGGTATTTATTTTGAATGTTGTTTTGACTGTAGAAATATTGATAAATCTGTATCCTCTATTCTATATGGATAATGTAAAGGAATATTTATCTTATGTTGAATATATGTATAAATAATTTTTTGGACATGCAGCGATGGGTGGGTCCTGCTATAGCCCCTCGATGCATCGACAGGTCTCATGAGACAATCAGTTTGGCGACAAACCCTTTGAGTTTGTTTCCAAAAATCAGAAAGGTTTCTACCCACAGAACTAAATCATTTTTAACAGTATTATGATATCATGTGCCAGATACATGACTTCCAATTAATAAGAATTATATTTATTCATTATCAATTATTACTATCCATAAGGTTTTCACTATTATAAAATCTATGGATGCAATTTCATTCTCAGTTTATCAATGGTATGAGTTTTTCATTTATTCACCATGCCATATTGATTATGTCAAATTGTTTACAATTCAGTTATTATTGATTCATGATTACACCATTTTTAACCCTTACTGAGCATTAGAGCTCACCCCTTTAATTTTTATACCTTCAACAAGTTATGAAGAGGAGGCATTTATTGAGCTCTATGGATGCAGTTTTTAGTTTTTGTTATGTATTGTATTTTTTAACCTTTTCCAATGAAATTTTCATTACATCTATGTATCTAGTTTCTTCAAGACTAATAAACTAATAATTTCTTTGATATTTCATTCCTTATAACCATGCCAATGTACTTATTAATTCATCATCTCTGGTCTATAGGGGTCGGGGAGTTACATGCTTTATGAAGATTGGGGATTAAAAAAGGAGTGTCTCATGAATCTCAGGGTCCCTGTGGAGGTCAGGGGTTTTGTGAAGGATTATTCTTTACAAAATAGAGTGACCCTACCTTAGGGTAAAATCCTGGTTCCCATTGGGTGGTATTTTTAAATGAAAGGTGCCTCACGAAACCCCAAGTGCCTAAGGGTCTTTCTTATTCTGCTAAAAGCATGGGACTTCATGAAAAATATCTCCACTTTGGGTGGTGTTTCTCAAAAAACCAAGGGAGGAGGTTTCGTGAATGAAGGATACCTTGGGAGATCCATTTTCTCTTTCAATTGCAGAGCTTGGAAGAATCTTGAACTCAGAGTGTTTTTCAAAATTCAAAAGTTTGCATATATTCTTAAATTTTAGACATAAGGGTTTATTTATAGGGGTGTAGGTTTCATGAAGACTAGAGCCTTTTTCTAACCTTTATGAGCTTTACGAGTGGATGGGGCTCTACGAACCTGAATGGAGATTCATGAAGGTTACTGTCAAAACTTTTCCTGATTGTGCACCAAATCTCTGTGCCTATAGATTAACACTGCATAGAGGTTATTGTTAACCCTCTATGCATATTGGACCTTTGTGATCCAAGCCTGCTCACCAAGGTGGGGATCTTTATGAATGTAGCCCCTTAAGTGGATTTTAAGTCATTTTGGCTCGAATTTGTTCTGAATCGGCTGTTCCATCCTTGATCCCTCCCGTGACATGAATATTTAGGTTTCAAAAACTTAAAATAGCGATTTTTGAAAAGTTTTAATTGAAATCATGTCAACCATAGGTTTCATTAGCTCCAGATGACTAGACACACACTTTTAGTGTCATAAAACACTACAACATGCATGTAACCATCAAAATCATTGAAAAAGTCCTATGAATGAAGTAAATTCATGAAAAAAATACTGTATAATGATTCAAAAAATATTCGAGTTGAAGAAACATCAATATGAGGTTTCTTTTACTCGGGATGACCAGAAACACACTTTTAATTGTTTTAAAACACAAAAATGCACGTTTAATGATCAAATCCATAGTGAATGACCTTGAAATGATGTGAAATTATAGGAAAAACATATTAGTATTATTTGTGGCATTTATGAGTAGAATACACATCAACCAGACATAAAATATTCCTAGAATGACTGAATAAGAAATTTTTAAAGGTTTGACACCCTTTAAAAATGTGTGTTAGGGGGTTAAAATCAATTAGATGACCTCTAAATGTCATAAAATCAGATAAAAAACTGTATAGTGAATTATGAAATGATCAAGTAGACAAAATTTCAATATGAGGTTCTGTTTTCTTAGGATAACCCAAAATGTACTTTTGTTTTTTTTAAATGAAAAAACATGCGTTTAATGGTCATATCTATAGAAAACAAGCTTAGAATGATGTGAAATCATAGAAAAACCATGTTATTATTATTTTTAATGTGTATGAGTAGAAGAAATTTCAATAAGATGTGCGGTCTATTCAAAATAATTGAATATGCATTTTTTAAGGGTTTGAGGACCTTTAAAAACATGCATCCAGGGGTCAAAACCAACCGAACGACCTCAAAATACTATGAAAACAGATTACAACAACCATAAAGAGAATTTTAAAATGGTTGAGTGGAAAAAATGATAACTTGAGGTGTTATTTTCCCGAGGATGACCTGAAACACACTTTTATTGTTTTAAAACACCAAAATGTGTGTTTAACGATCAAATCCATAGAAAATGACCTCAAAATGAGGCGAAATCATAGAAAAACTATCTTATTATTATTTTCAACTTGTATGAGTAGATGATAGTTCAATCAGATGTGTGGTGTGCCTGGAACGATTGAATATGAATCTTTTAAAGGATTGAATCCCTTTAAAAACACGTTTCATGGGGTCAAAACTAATTGAACAACATCAAAATTCCATGAAATAAGACGACACAAACTATACAATGAATTATAAAATGTTTGAGTAACTGGAACATCAATCTAAGGTACTATTTTCTAAGATGACCTGAAACAAACTTTTGTTGATTTTAAATGATAAAATATGCATTTAACAGTCAAATCCATAGAAAAAAAATACCAGAATGAATTGGAATAATAGGAAAACCATTTTATTATTATGTTTAATGTGTGTGAGTAGATGTCACATCAATCAGATGTGTGGTATTCCCATAATGAATGAATATGCATTTTTTAAATGTTTGGTGCTCTTTAGAAACACATGTCTAGGGATCAAAACCAACTGAAAAACCTCCAAATTCCATGAAATCAGACGATAGAAATCATACAGTGAATTTTGAAATGATAAATAAGACATAATGTCAATATGAGGTGTTTTTTTCCTAGAATGACTCGAAACAAACTTTTATTAATTTTAAACACCAAAAATGCGTTTAACAGCCATATCCATATAAAATGATCTCCTAATGATGTGAAATCATAATAAAACTATATTATTATATTATTTATGTATATGAGTATACAAAACTTTAATCAGATACATGGCCTATCTAAAAATACTAAATATATGATTTTTAAGGGTTTGAAACCATTTAAAAATATGCATCTAGGGGTCAAAACCAACCAAACAACCTCCAAATGTCATGAAATCAGATGAAAAAAACTATATATTGAATTTTGAAATGGTTGATCAGATAAACAAAATCTAAGGTTCCATTTTCCTAGTATGTCTTGAAATGTACTTTTGTTGTTTTAAAACACCAAAACATGCATTTAATAGTAAAATCTATAGAAAATGATCTCAAAATGATGTGAAATCACATGAAAACTATTTTGTTATTATTTTTGTTGTGTATAAGTTAATGAGACATCAATCAGATGTGTAGTTTACTCAAAATGACCAAATATATGGTTTTTAAGCATTTGGCACCCTTTAAAAACAAGAATCCTTGGGTCAAAACTAACCGAAAAACCTATAATTCGATGAAATTGGGTGAAAACAACCATAAAATGAATTATGAAATGGTTGAGTAGATAAAACATAAATTTGAGGTGTCATTTTCCTAGGATGACCCGTGACACATTTTTGTTGTTTTAAAATTTCAAATGTGTATTTAACAGTTAGATCCATAACAAATGATCTCATAATGAAGTGAAATTATAGGGAAATTTTTTTATTAATATTTGTAACATGTAAAAGTAGATGAAACGTTAATAAGATGTGTGGTTTACTGAGAAAAATCAAATATGCAAGGGTTTAATTCCCTTTAAAAATATGCGTTCAGGGGTCAAAACCAACCGAAAAACTTTTGAATACCATGAAATCATATGAAAAAAACTATATAATGAATTGTGAAATGGTTGAGTTTATGAAATGCTAATCTGAGTTGCCATTTGTCCGAGATGACCTGAAAAACACTTTATTGTTTTAAAATTCCAAAACACACGTTTAATGATTAGATCCATATAAAATGAGTTTATAATGATGTGAAATCATAGTAAAACTATATTATTATTATTTATGACGTGTACGAGTAGATGGAACATCAATCGGACATGCAATCTTCCCAGAACCAAAGAATATGTGGGTTTGAAGGGGTTGGTGCCCTTAAAAAACATGCATCTAGGGGTCAAAAATAATCAAACGACCTCTGAGTGTCATGAAATTGGAAATAAAAACCATATAGTTAATTGTGAAATAGTCTTGTAAACAAAATTTCAATCTGAGATGTTGTTTTCCTAGGATGACTCGAAACACACTTTTGTTGTTTTAAAATGAAAACATGTGCGTTTAATGGTTAGATACATAAAAAATGAGCTTAAAATGACATAAAATCATAGGATGACAACATTATTAATATTTTTGGCATGTATGAGTAGATGACACATCAATCAGATGTGCGGTCTACCCAAGATGACAAGATATGCTATTTTTAAAGATTTTCCACCCTTTAAAACATGTTTCTGAGGGTCAAAACTAATCGAAATACCTCTAAATTCTATAAAATCATAGGAAAATATCCATAAAATAAATTTTGAAATGGAAAGTAGAAAAAACATTAATACGAGGTGTTGTTTTCTCGGGATGGACCAAAATTCACTTTATTGTTTTAAAACACCAAAACGTGCGTTTAAGAGTTAGATACATAACAAAAAATCTTGGAATGATGAAAAATCATAATAAAACCATGTTATTATTATTTTTGATGTGTATGAGTATATGAAATGCCAATCAGACATGCAGTCTTCCTAGATTGACTGAATATACAATTTTTAAAGGTTTGACGCCCTTTAAAATGTGTGTCTAGGGGTCAAAACCAACTGAACAACCCTATGAATTCCATGGAATAAGATGAAAACAACCATATAGTGAATTGTGAAATGTTTGACTAGAAAAAATGTCAATCCAAAGTGGTGTTTTCTTGAGATGACCCGAAATGCACTTTTATTGTTTTAAAATTCCAAAACATGCATTTAACCATTATATCCAAAGAAAATGAGAACAAAATGATGTGAAATCATAGAAAAACCATGTTATTATTATTTATGATGTGTATGAGTATATGAAATGTCAATTATACATGCGGTTTGATCAGAATGGATGAATATAATGTTTTAAGGGTTTGTTGCCCTTTAAAAACATACATCTAGGGGTCAAAACCAACTAAATGACCTCTGAATTCCATGAAAGTAGAAAAAACCCGTATAGTAAATTGTGAAATGGTCAAGTAGAAAGAATGTTAATTTGAGGTTTCATTTTTCTAGGATGAACTGAAACACTCTTTTTCTATTTTAAAATTCCAAAATGTGTATTTATCAGTTATATCCATAAAAAGCAAGCTCATAATGACATGAAATCATAGTAAAAATGTATTATTATTATTTTTGACATGTATAAGCTAACAACACATCAACAGGACACACATTCTTTTTGGAATGACTAAATATGTGGTTTTTAATGGTTTGATTCCTTTTAAAAATGTGCATTCAGGGGTCAAAAAAAACCCAAAAACCTTCATATACTACGAAATTAGAAGAAAAAAAAACATAAAGTGAATTGTGAAATGGTTGATTAGAAGAATTTTAATTTGATGTTCTTTTTGATTGAGATAAACCAAAACACATTTTTTTTCTTTAAAATGCCAAAACACATGTTTAATGGTCATATATATAGATAACAAGCTCATAATGAAGTGAAATCATAGGAAAAATATTTTATTATTATTTGTGACATGTACGAGTTGATGAAACATCAATCAGACATACAGTCTACCCTAAATGACTAAATTTTCTATTTTAAGGGTTTGATGCCCTTTAAAAATGTGCATCTGGGGGTCAAAACCAACCTAACAACCTCTGAATTCCATTAAATTAGAGAACAATAACCATATATTGAATTATAAAATGTTTTAGTAGATGAAACATCAAATCTGAGGTTCCATTTTTCAAGGATGACCCAAAACAAACTTTTGTTGTTTAAAACATCAAAAACACGCGTTTAAGGTTTAGATCCATGAAAAAAAACATCACAATGAGGTAAAATCATAGAAAAACTATCTTATTATTATTTTTGACTTGTAAAAGTATAAAAAAAATCAATAGAATGTGCGGTGTGCCCAGAATGACTAAATATATAGTTTTTAAAGGTCTGATGACCTTTAAAAACATATATCCAAAGGTTAAAACCAACTAAACTACCTATGGATTCCTTGAAACTAGATGAGAAAAACCATATAGTTAATTTTAAAATGGTCAAGTAGATGGTACATCAATTTGAGATACAATTTTCTCAGGATGACATGAAACACACTTTTTTTTAAAATGCCAAAACATGCATTTAACAGTAAAATCAATATAAAAATGATTAGAATGACTTATAATCATATAAAAAATGTGTTATTATTATTTTTTACATGTGAAGGCAAAAGACATGTCAATCGGATGCACAGTCTACCCATAATGACCGAATATTCAGTTTCTATAGGTTTAAATCTCTTTAGAAACATGTATCTTAGGGGTTAAAACCAACCAACCAACCTCTAAATGCTATGTAATAATAATACAAAAACCATATAGTAAATTTTGAAATTATTGAGTAGAAGAAACTTCAATCTATGGTGTTGGTTTCTCGGGATGACTTGAAATTTACTTTTGTTGTCCTAAAACACCAAAATATGCATTTAATGGTCAAATAAATAACAAAAAAGCTCAGAATAAAATGAAATCATATTATTCATGATGTGTATGAGTAGGCACCATATCAATCGAACATGCGGACTGCCCAAACTGATCAAATATGTGGATTTTAAGGGGTTGAAACACTTTAAAAACATGTGTTCGGGGGTCAAAATAAACCAAGTGACCTCTGAACAAGAAATCAGATGAAAAAAACTGTATAATGAATTGTGAAATGGTTGAGTATATGGATCATCCATCTGAGGTGTCATTTTCCCAAGATGATCTGAAAGACACTTTTTTTTGTTTTAAATTGTCAAAATGTGTGTTTAACTATTAGATCCATAGAAAACTAGATATAAATAATGTGTAATCATAAGAAAACCATATTATTATTATTTGTGACATATTAGAGTAGAGGAAATGCCAATTGGATGTGAGTTATTCCTGAAATTATCAAATATGTGGTTTTTAAAGGTTTAATGCTCTTTAAAAACATGCATTTAGGGATAAAAACCAACATAATGACCTATAAATGCTATGAAATCATATAAAAACAACCATATAGTGAATTTTGAAATGGTAGAACCAAAGAAACATCAATCCGAGGTGTCATTTACCTAGGATGAGCTGAAACACACTTTTTTTGTTTTAAAACATCAAAACATGAATTTAATGGTTAGATCTATATTAAAATAGATTGGAATGATGTTAAATCATTAGAAAACTAATTTATTATTATTTTTGACATGTACGAGATGATGAAACATCAATCAGATGTTCGAGTTTCCTGTAATGACTGAATATTTGGTTTTAAAATTTTAAAAATAAATAAAAAATATTAATATATTTGAAATAAAATAACCTTATACTATTTTACCAACTTTTAATTGAAATATAATACTAGTGAATAATATATGTTATATTAGATGTAATTCTAGGTATCAAAAAGTCACATAAGAAAAATAAACCAAGGAGCCACAATATGGTTGGTCAATGAGTGCATAAGAAAGAAACATGAAAATAAATATAAAAGGACCACTGTATCATATATTTAGAGTCTGTCTCACTACTACCTCCATCATCATATTCCATCTCCTTAGATTTATATCACTAGGCCCTTTCCCTTCTCTGGATCCCTGATCATGATGTCTGTATGCGCATTAAGATGCCCATGCACGGTGTGTGTATAAACCTAATAGGACACCACCAATGCATCCTCAATATAAATATAGGTATATATAGAGGGTGTATTCCACAATATGAAGAAATGAATAAGAAAAAAAAATCAACCACGCAAGTACTGAGTCATCACGCGCTAAATAAGATTCCATGAATCCCAACCCCACCCACCACAACACTATTCCAAAAAGGATGCCTATGTTAAACACCACATCCATTTGAACATCCCATAAGGTCCATGCATCATTTCATCACCCTATTACAATTAGTTTTATGTTTATGTTCCACCTTTAAGAAACTCCTCATGCCCCATACTAAGGTTTTCATTTTCCCACACTCGACAGTATATCCACTTGACATGCCCAATGCATTGGATTGAAATCACCCTTATATGGTCTTTATCCCATGATGACATTCCAAAATATTGGATACACTCCACCCTAGAATGGTTTTATTCCCACATTTTCTGAACATGTCTGTGATATCAGACAATAAAATAAAGCAATATCAAATTCTTGGACTTTGTCACAACATCCACGCCCCCTCTAAGGTGTTGTTTAGACAATTATAAGAAAACTAACCATCTTGATACCTGAAGAAAAGTTTCATAAGCTATAAAACACCCAAAATTAAGTTATATCACAACAAGAATAACTGGTCATACCAATCATGGTTCTCACAAGGTTGAAAAAACCCAAAAGAAACACTCATCAAACATGAAGAAATTCTCATCAAACATAGGTCTCAAGAACACAATCACATACCATAATATCTTTCCAAAAAACATATACAAGACCCTATATTGTGAGGATCTTCCCACCTCAACCTGTTAATTCCAACATCAAGATTCATCAATAGTTGACTCAAAAATCATACCCGAACACTAACCGAATCAAACCCACACACCAAGGTTCCCTAGAACTGATTACAATCCATCATAATAAGGGTTATATAATGATATTAAAGAAAGAAAAAATTCCAAGAGGGTATAAAAATATTTATCACCCAATAATAATCAATGTTGATAGTAGATCTAGGTATAGTCAAGGAATAGAACCCATCGCTCTTGAAACATTCACTAGAGAAGAGAGTATGAAATCCCCACGAGTTTAGATCAACAAGAACAATCCCCTGAAGGAAGGGATCATACTAGGAAATTGATAAAAAATGGAATATTGTACAAATATTTACCCTAGATTAATATAAAAATTATTTAGATATGAGGAACTAGCAATTGGAGGATAGAGAATCGATTAACAAAAGAGAAAAGTGAGTCACAGGGTATTAAAAATCCTCCCATGAAAAAACAAGTGTTTTATATTTGAAACACATAAATTCCAAAAATATTGATAGTAAATTAGGTTGTTTCAAATTCCAAAATATCTATCATTGTGGTTTGGTAATTCCCACCATGGTCTTGGTGGCCTCAAACATGATTAGATCAAGCAACCCAACACAACAACCCACTAGGGCATGGTGTCAAAACCTTAACCATTTTGGACTCACCATGCCTTCCATAACGACATAGTGAGGCTGATCTATCCAAGTTCAATAGGTGTATCACATCATTACATGCCAGATACAACACCATACCATAGGTTTTTTATTGGTCCATTTCACATAGGCATTCTCTAGGAAGAAAATGTCCCACAACATGGCATGGTCCTGCCCATGGTATACCTTAAAATGTTCAAAAAACCTATTTAAGCCACCAAAAACCTCCAAATCATCCTATATCCAAGTTATACCATCACAAGGATAAAAAAACCATTTAATATATTCTCCAACTTAAATTAACATACCTTTTAAAAATGTGGGTGTTACAATCACTATTATGTAATTAATTTAAAATGATCAAGATTACCCATACTCGATATTTAAAATAGATAGTAACTAACTAATATATATGTAGAGAATAATTATAAATTAATTTTATAAAATTTTTTAGATATGAAAAATGTTATAAAATAGGTAATTAAGATATATATTTTTTATATGAGATTCAATTGCTATAGTGGAAGTTAGGAATTAAGGGAAGGTATTATTTATCTCAAATTTAATTTCTTATGAAATATTTCATATTATACACCATGATATATTTGATATGGTGTGATTATTGCCTAATGAATTTATTTTACTATATTCATGTAATTTATGTGTTTTTAAGATCTATATCACATTCTTTTTTTAAATTTTCTTCAATTCAAAAGATACCAAAGTTGTAAGGGTTATTTTTCTCTATTTTCAATTCCATGATACATGTTTGATATTTCACACCATTATTTATTTTATATGGTGTATTAAATACCCCTTTACTTCAATTATAATAAATATATTTCATTTAATGATATTTTAATGCCTATTTTATGGTAACCCTCTTAAGTTCTTTTTATTCTTACGTTACAATTACCGTAAGGGTTTATTCTTTAATCTAAATCTCAAATCGAGATTCTTTTTGATAGATATTACATTCAATTAATTTTTAGACTCTTTATTTCTAAACCTCCTCATAATTTACCCTCTTATTATTTTTTGGGGTTTTATATGTCTTCTCCTTATTTTATTTCCCCCCCGGCTCATTATTTACGCATTATAAAGAAACCAACCCCAACTCTTATTTTCAGTCAAGAATCCTTATATTACATGACTATATTCATTAGATGATTTTATGAATGTAATTATTTATTGATTAATTATTTATTAATGTCATATTATACTAAATTTATCTTATTTAAAAGTTTTAAAGAAATTTTTAATATTTTTCGTAATAGTCATTTTCATCAAAGTGTAAGAAGCATCTATTTTCAATGTTTTACGTGTGAACACATATTTCCACCATTTTTTTCTTTTTATATGAAACTTCATATAAAATTTTTCATATTTTATAAAATAAATTCTTATTCTCTTATTTTTATAATATATTTCTATTTAAATAATTTTTTTTCAGAAATATTAAGAATGTTTCTTATTTTCAAATAAAATTTTTCTAATGTTCCAAAAAATGTTTTTCATCAAATTCAACATATTTTGACATATTTTATGCTTGATAAATCATATTCTTCAAATGATACCATCCAAATTATTTCTTAGGAAGTCTTGTGAAATTTAAATTTCTATCAGAGTAATGATTTATCACTACTTTTGTATTTAAAAGCCATCCACTATGTATAAATATGCTTTTTCTTCTAATGAATTTCCACTAAAAACACTCTATATTTCCTTTGATTGAAGAGTTTTCACCTATATTCCATAAATTTATTTATTAGGGAAATTATTGACTAAAAATAGACATTTTATTTATACAGTGTAAATTCTATATACATCATCATGTTAATTAATGGGTATTTACCTATAAATTTACCGAATATATTTAGATACCTATTTATTTTCCATGGGTTTATAATATTATGATTATTGATGAAATTATTAATGATTTTTTTATGTTAATCCATTTGAAAATGATATGAAACTAGTTTTCTATCTTTAAGTTCTTTATGTTATAATGAATTATTGAAATCAAGTGGCACACATAAGTATGGATAAATGACAGGAAAAGTCCAATATCACCCTATAATGCATTGGTTAAAAGTTTATATCTCATGAGGCCTATATGAATGGGAACAATTTAGTTAATCACAAGTGTGGGTGCAAGTGCGTGGCACATGAAGGTGATGCTATCCTATACTAATTTTTCTGCCACGTTTCTAAGGTATCCTAATGTCACGATCTCATGAATCACATATATTTTAACACCCCAAGGTTTTTAAAATAAATTCATTTTATAATCTAGCCATTAAACACAAATTTTCCTCTAATATGTTTTGAATTTCAAAAAATGGTCATCTAGAGTTGTGACCAGTAAGTCATTTGGAGTCAGATAGAATAAACTTGATTTTTTGTGAATAATAACACACCCTTTGAATAGTAATATGAATAGTAATATGACCCTTATAAATAGTAAATAATGATATTATTTTATTTTCTTAAGGTAATAAGATAATGAGATCTTAATTAAATTTTCAATGTGATATAAAACTAATTATACCTTTAAAATTGTTATTTTTCGAATTAACTATGATTATATTTAAAAATTAAATTAATAATATTTAGAAAATTATTTTTCAAAAATGGAGTTAATTTTTTAATTATACATTTTGAAAATTGGTAGGGGTGAATTTTTGGGATTTTTCTAAAATTCATGAATTTTGGATGAATAGTGAAATACGGTAAAATACCGTATATTCAAATTATCAGTTAAATACACTATTTATGACATCATAAGTGATTTAAGGACACTTGGTTCGAACTCACATACACTTATTTATATTAGGGGTCACATGAAACAACACTATTGGTTGTCTTGATGGAAATAATAAAATAATGAATAAAATATTTAAAATTTACCCCTCTCCTCCACTATAAACCCCCCTCACTCCCTATTCTCTTCACTCCTCTAAGCCATGAAGACCCTAAAATATCTACCCAATTACCCTTCCCTATTCACTCCCCATGTCCAAGAGTCTCATGTTCTTGCAAAAAGACTAAAAACCCTTCCCTTAAGGAGGTTCTCAAGGAGGTAATTTCAAGAGGCAAAACACCATTCTTTTTCATTTAGTTTCATTTCAATTTATCTTATGTTGTTATCCTATACTCACATCCTTTTTCCAAATGACCATGATAACTCTAGTATAATCTATATACTGGATTTATATCATGTTAATGTAAGAACCATCATCAATATTCTTACTCCCTCTCTTTTATTTTTATAAATGAGATCAACGTCCATGAGGTTTCAATTTATAACTTTCATGGATGATGAAGTTTCATTCTTCAATTTCTCCTTAATTACTGATAATGAAACCATTTTTATGGTTTAAACAGACTATAATATATTTATTATAACCTAATTAATATTAAATAACCAGTATATTCACATATTATTATTTTTTATGACTAAACGAGTTTATAATAATCCAAATACCGCTAAATAATCGAAGTGGTTATCATTTAATGATTCATCTTAATTCCATGTAAAAAACGATATAAATAACCATTAAAACTTATGGATGTTCATAAAAAATATGTAATTTCAATTCTAGAGATTTAAAACCATTCCACATGAAATCTATTACTTAAGAACAAGTGAACCGATTATGAAAATAAAGAAAATGAACACTCCAGAACGACGAAATTCAATATAATAACTTATCAATTAGGACATAAGTGAACTAAAAAGAATTATGATGAACTAAATAAATTTCTAATAGGTTCTTAAATAATTTATTAATAAGTCTAATTTCATATTCTAGGACCTTAAGTTCAAGAGCAGAACACATTCAGACTTAAGGTAAGGGTTTTCCACCCGAACTTCCATTTTCATTCGGGTTACTTGTATTATCAAATTACCTCAATGAAATTCTTTTATATTATTATTTAATACTCATAAAATCTATTTTATTGTTCTATATATGTTTAACAACCAGAACCCTTCCTTATTTTATGGATAGTGACACTTTTTAAAAAGGAACTTTCAAAATTGTTTCCAAAATACAAGCCTGATTCAAGGAAATTTCTCAAATTCTAACCTATTTTCAAGGGCACTCTATAATATGTTTTTTGAAACCATTATCCTTATAAAATAACTCATTTTATTATGAAAATAATATCTTACTTCACTTCTGGTCTTATAAAAATATTTTTCCAAAATAACTCTTCTTTTCAAAATAAAAGAGCATTTATCTCAAGAATTGCTTAATGATTTTATAAGAGTATTTTCGTCTGATTCAACACTCTTGTTGATTCTTATGTATTGTAGAGTTTAATAATTTATGATGTAATCTACCATATTTTATTTAATGTTTTATGTCTAACTTTATTGTGTATGATATATCCTAAAACCATTCACTATATTACTCAGAATGGTTAGTGTTTTATGTTTAATGATTGGGGAAAGTTAGTTACATTTCATATGATAGTTTCAATATGAATGTATATGTTGTTTATGTTTATCCCCAGTCATATGAGGAATTAATGTAAATACCCAGAAATTCTTGGGAAATTTTTTTCTTAAATACATGAGAATTTTATGAGTCCGTGAATTTTTACGGCACTTGATTCTGAGGCCCGGTGTGGCTGGAATGAATTTCTAAAGTTTTGTTTGGGTGCGTTCAGTAAACATACGAGCAAGTTTTTATAACTTTTGAACCGGTGCTCGGAATTGAAATCTGAGGGCACCGTTGAACTCGTAGCATCAATATTCTCTTAGGAAGACTTTCACCTCGACGGCAGTTGGTCAAGAATAAAAGTTAGTTTTTGGTTTTTTATAAAAAATAATAAAATAAAATGTGTAACAACTTTATTTTATTTGAGCCGACTTTGGGTCTGTATAGGTTAAAACCTCCAAGAGGAGGTTGGAGGTGGGGGACACCACACCATAACCTCCCATGATAGGTTATGGTGGTGGGGCCCGCCCGAACATAACCTCCCGTGAGAGGTTATGTCATGGGAACCACACGAGACTAAAACCCCCCAATTAATGGGAGGGTGGAAAATCTCCCAACTCCCCCCATTAATGAGGGGGGAGTCCCTTGACCTTCTATACCATTAATTGGTGCCACCTTTCCCTTTTTAATTAATTGCACCAACACATGTAATTTATTAATGGAAGCCTCTTAATTTCTTTCTCTGTTTGAATTATTTGCCAATAATAAAATAATAGACAACCTATTATTATTATTTTGTTGGCATTATCTTTTGGTGGAATGGAGGAAGAGGAGAGCTAGGGAGAACCATCCTCCCAATGAAGAATGTGAAGAACACCGACGACGCTTCTTCCTCGGTCTTCTACCCCGGACACTTTCCGATGTAGAGAAAATTACCTCCTCATCGTCATCAATGAACCGACGCACAAGCATGAATTGAGAGTGCGTGACGAACATGGAGAACGACGAACTTCATTGTCTTCTTTCCGCAACACCATCAAAGAACAAAGGACGATGGCCAATGAATCAAAGGTAGGGGGTTTACCTTGTACATTATTACTTTTCTTTTCTCATCATCGTTTGAAAATAAATCGTTGCACGGTTGTAAATAATTATCGTTAATCTTTCCTATTTTTGATGAAACAATTGTTATCGCTTTAAACACGGAGGATGCAGGCCGAACTAACATGGCCCGACATCCTCCATCGATTCTTATCTCTTGTGGAGTTCTACGACAAGGCGATGAGGCGACGATGACGAAGGTGACAACGACGAAGGCCGTGCTACCCGCGGTCTCCGTGAATCGCATTGCCCCCGCGGCGCACCGGTACTCCCGGCCAAACACCGCCGACTGAGTGGCACCCGACCTGCCAACTCGCGGCCTCCCGATGCCCTGCTCGGTGCATGCCCCAGCTGAACCCGTGGCCTGCCCCGCGGCCTGCCCGGCCCCACCGGTGCTCTGCCCGACGCCCCCGCGCGCTGTCCGTACCCCTATGCGCTGCCCGGTGCCCCCGCGACTGCCCTGAGGCCTACTCGGCCCCACCGACGTCCTGTTCGGTGCCCTCGCGCACTACCCTCACCCCTGTGCGCTGCCCCGCAGCCTGCCCGTCCCCACCGGTGCCCTGCCCGGTGCCCACGCGTGTTGCCCACGCCCCACTACGGTGCCCCGCGGCCAGCCCTGCGGCTTGCCCAGCGCCCCCGATGCCCTGCCGCGGACTGCTCGATGCCCTCGGTTCCTTGATGTGGCCTGACCGGTCCCTACCGCGGCCTGCCCGGTGCCCCCGCGCCCTTCCCGACACCCCCGTGGTGTCCCGAATCCCTCGAGGCCACCCGGCCGAGCTGGTGTCCCGACCCCCTCGCAGTTCCCTGGCCAAACCGGCTCAGCCGCACCCTTCGGGCCGAGCCGTGTCAGGCAACGCCCTCACAACGCTCTGGGACAAACTGCCCTCGTGGTCCGCTTGGCCGGGCCCAGCGGACCGGGTCAAAACTTAGCGGGTTGACCCACCCAACGGGCCGGGTCAGACCCAACGAGTCTGACCGGGTCGACCCAGACTGGGTTGGGCCGAGTCGGTCCGACTGGGTCGGATCTGACTCGGGCCTATTACTGACTCTTTACTTCCTTTGACCATAAATTTGGCACCAGATGTCTGTTTGATAAACCATCAGTGGCGCTGGTATTATTGGAGCATAGTCATCCCTTTGAATATACCCCACAGGAGTTCATGTTTTAGTTGAGATACAGTCAGGTTGGATCATACTCGAATCCAATCGGGCCCTCGGGACAAAAAGGCTAATAACTAACAGACCGATCATCCGATTGATGCACCATCTGTTGCGTTGAGACCCCTATGACGTGGCAGACCTTTGAGATACTTCTTCGTGGAACTTTTTGACTATTGGAGTATTACCCAGTAGATCGTGGAGCATATCCTTCCAGTGATGAGCAGATAGAGTGCGGAGACCTAGTAGCTGGCAGACCTGACGACTACTTGACCGTTTCGACTCGGAGTGATTCGACTAGCCCAGTGGGGAGTTCCTGGTAGTTGCTGGCAGACCCACGATGGAGGAGTGCCTGGTAGTTGGTGGCAGACCCATGTTACTCGATAGGAAGAGTACCTATATAGGCTATTAGGGGGAGTGCCTGGTAGTTGGTGGCATACCCACAATAGAGGAGCACATGGTAGTTGGCAGTAGACCCACGGTACTTGACAGGAGGAGTACCTCAGTAGTCCAAGGTTAGTTAGAAGCGCCTTAGTGTCATGAAAGACCCACTGTACTCGATAGAGGAGGAGTTCTCCAGTATCCATGGTTTCGATAATAAAAATCCTAGTTTGAGCTGAGTCAATGACTTTTGTGATTTCCTCATGATTAAGACGGGTTACTAGATAACTTAGGTATATGTATGGGCATATACCTAAGTAATGGTTATCCGCTGATTTCATACTTTGTGGTTTATCCTTGTTGGATTTTGTGAGACCTTGAGGGTCTCGGGGTCCCTAATGAGTATCTTTATACTCACCCCTGCACGGGCTATGCCTGCATCTCGTTGTGTTGGTTACAGACGACGAACAATGTTGACTGAGGCAGAGAGTAGTAGGACTGGACAATACCTAGAGGTGGACCACTCGGTGTGGTGGTACACGGAGGAGATGGACAGACGAGAGTGATGAGGAGGCCATCTGTATCTACCCTTCAGGTAGGAACCCCGGAGGATGACCCAGTAGATGCTTTACTTTTTTTTAGTTGTACTTGCTTTCAATTGTACTTGCACTTTCCTATTGGGCTTGTATTTCCATCCCCTTTCACTTTCCAGTACTTCTATTGTATACAGTTTTACTTAGTGTTTTGCTTCCAATTGTGTACTTTGATGTGTTTGATTACAGTTATAAATGAAATGCCTTCCCAGTTTAGGGATTTATGCCTTTGGTGCTAGTCACCAGCCCTTGGCCTATGGAAGGCGAGCTTGGGGTAGTCACGATACGGGCCCCCGGGGGACGGGTCATGAAAAATTGGTATTAGTGGAGTCGGTTATACTGAAGAACTTATAACTTTGATCTTTCTTTTCTGTTAAGAGATAGTGTTAAGGGTAATAAGTGTGGTTTTCAGTTTAGGGAGTCCAGTATTGGTGCGGGTGGCTGACATATCCATACACCAAGACCCTGACTTCTGATTTTCAACTCAGTCCACAAAAACACTAATTGCATGTGTGTTTTCAAAAGTTTTTCTTTAAGTCAACTCAACCAGGTCAACTCACCAGGTATAAATCTTTTGACCATGTCACATATGTTTCTTTCAAGATGCCTCCCTGCAGATGACTAACTAGAGCCCCAAGATTTGTATGCACTGATATCCCACTGAGCGATGAGGCCTTAGTGTAGGGCCCTCTTCTAGTTGAGGCACTAGCGGAGGCACTAGTGGTACCACTCACCGTTGGGCCATAGATGCCACCATCCCTAGTAGTAGAGAGTTCACACCGCTTGAGCGCATTGCATGAGTTCTAGCACCAGAGGCCACTAAGGTTTAGGGGAGAGATAGACCCAAAAGCGACTGAGGATTGGCTGGAGGCTGTGGTGAGAGTCTTCAAGCTAGTAGGGACACCTGCAGACTTCATGGTGATCTTTGCTGCCAGCATCCTTCAGGTAGTAGCAGGAAGATGGTGGAGCCTGATGCTCCAGGTGCATGACAAGGAGACGCTACTATGGACAGACCTCGAGAGCCTGTTTTGGGTGGAGTTTTTCCTAGCCACCCTTCGAGCGGTGCAGATACAAGAGCTACTACATCTACAGCAGGGTAACATAACAGTAGAACAATACTCAGCGAGGTTCACCGACCTCTCGCGCTACTCCACTAATGTGGTACGTGACCCATTCTTTAGGGCCCATACCTTCAATCAGGGGATCAGGAGAGATATCAGAGCTCCGATGATCTCACTCAGCATCCCAACGCAAGCGAGGGTGCTAGAGAGATCCCTCCTAGTGGAGAGTTTCCTTGCTGAGCAGTCTCCCGCAGTGAGACCCACCACTAGCCGACACACAACATAGTCTTCTGCAACTGGCAGTAGACATATGTCGCATAGGTCCAAGAGGACCATACCTACAGGTGGTCGACCGCACGACTTAGGATCAGTTGTGTGGGGCACCCAGAGTGGAGACAGAGCCATACATGCCAGGAGATGACAGTGTTACTCATGCAGCAGGCTTGGTCACATGGATCGTGACTGTCCAACCCGCTGTTCTGATGATCAGAAGATAGTTGAAAGACCTTCCAGGTAGAGGTATAGGTTTTATTGAGGTAGTAAACAGGGAGGAGGCAGACATGGAAGAGGAGTAGGACGTGCAGCTGGCAGTGGATGACGTTTCGAGGTGTTTCCACCACTACCACCAGGAGGTCCACCCTGACTGTAGGGAGCGGGTGGACAGGGGAGAGCTCAGCTTCAGGTAGCTAAGGCTTATGATCACGGTGCTCCAGAGATGGTTCGAGGTATGATTTGTGTCTACTCCACCTTAGCTGTAGTTCTTATAGACATAGGTTCTAGTAACTCTTTCATTGCCACTGCCCTCGTTCGGAGCTTGAAGATTCCGATGGAGCTTTTGGCTCAATCCTTACGGCTAGAGACTCCTACGAGAGTAAAATCGATGATTATGCACTGGTTCTAATAGTGTGATCTTACTCTAGGAGGTGAGATCTTCGGCTGGGATCTACTCATAGAGGTGTCAAGGCCTTACGATGTCATCTTGGGTATAGGCTGGTTATCTACAGTCCATGATCAGATAAACTATATTACGCACAAAGTGCGGTGTGTTTGCACGGATGGGACTAGGTTTACCTTCACCGGCGAGAAGGGAACATTTTCAGCACATGACGAACCTACTCAGAGGAGGGTGCAGCCGATCACTCACCAGTTGTCTTGCCTTACCCTCGGAGCAATTGATGTGGAGAGTCTGACTTATCCTGTAGTAGTGGACCAGTACAAAGATGTTTTCCCTGACGATGTTTCAGGATTACCTCCTTGATGAGAGGTGGACTTCTACATTGACTTGTACACCGGGACGACACCGATATCTACTCCATCATATCGGATGGCTCCCGCTGAGCTTCGTGAGCTGTGGGTATAGATGGAGGACTTACAGGGGAAGGGATTCATCTGACCCAGTGTTTCTCCATGGGCAGCCTCGATTCTGTTTGCCAAGAAGGCGGACGGGAGATTGAGGCTCTGTATCAACTACCATCACCTAAACCAGGTGACGATGAAGAACAAGTACCCACTTATGAGGATTTACGACCTCTTTGATCAGCTAAAGGGAGCCCGGTGGTTCTCGAAGATAGACCTCAGATCAGGCTATCACCATCTCAGAGTTTGAGATAAGGATGTGCAGAAGACAACCTTAAGGTGTCAGTACGACCACTATGAGTTCTTGGTTATGCCCTTCAGCGTAACCAATTCTCCAATAGTGTTCATGAGTCTCATGAATAGAATCTTCCAGCCATACCTTGATCACTTTGTCATAGTCTTCATCGATGACATTCTGATCTACTCGACTACTGAGGAGGAGCATGACTAATATTTGTAGGTAGTACTGGACACACTCCGAGAGCACCAGCTTTTTGGTAAGCTCTAAAAGTGATAGTTTTGGATTCGAGAGGTTCACTTATTGGGACACATCATCTCTGAGGATGGAGTTGTAGTGAATCCAGTGAAGATTGAGGCGTTACTTTCTTGAGAGCCACCCAAGAGTGTGACGGAGGTACAAAGTTTCCTGGGTTTGGCTGAATACTACCATAGATTCGTTCCAGACTTTTACAGAGTTGAAACACCACTATCAGCCTTGAAAAATAAGGGGAAACCCTTCGTATGGTCGGAGAGATGCCAGTATAGCTTCCAAGAGCTGAGGTAGAGGCTGACTAGTGCCTCCATTTTGAGGCTTCTAGAGGAAGGTGTAAGGTATTAGTTTACTACGATGCATTAGGGACCGGACATGGGTGTGTCCTGATGTAGTAGAGAGCAGTGATCACATATGGTTCTCATTAGCTGAGACAACATGAGAATAACTATGCTACCCATGACCCAGAGTTAGCAGCAGTGGTCTTCACCTTGAAGATGTGGTGGCACTATCTGATGGGTGAGCATTTTACCATGTACTCTGATCATAAGAGTCTTAGGTATATATTCTCTCAGAAGAACCTAAACCTGATACAATAGAGATGGATTGAGTTCCTCTAGGACTATTAATTTAAGATAGTCTATACTCCTGGGAAGGGGAACGTTGTTGCAGATGCGCTCAGTAGGAGGACTGGTATACAGCTGCTAGGAGAGGTGACAAAACAACTGGATACCTTACAGATATCCTTTGTAAATAGTGATGGATCAGCCTATCTACAGTCTCTTATAGTCACTCTTCCACTTCTTCAGTGAGTTAGAGAGGCACAACATGGAGATGCTGACTGCGAGATGTGACATGATCAGATATCCATAGGGCAGGTACCTGATGGATTTTCTAAAGATGGGGAGCACACCATCCTCTTAAGAGGACGTACCCTGGTACCAGTGTCACTTTAGGAGGAAGTGTTGAGGGAGTTACACACTTCCCCTCTAGAGGTACATCTAGAAGTGGCGAAGATGTACCAGGACCTCAGACGACAGTAATGGTGGCCGGGTATGAAGAAGGCGGTAACGGAGTTTGTCTCATGGTGCCTCACTTTTCAACAAGCGAAGGCAGAGCAACAAGTACCAGTAGGCTTGGTTCAGCCATTAGAGATCCCAGAGTGGAAGTGAGATGGGATATCCATGGACTTCGTGATGGGTCTTCCACGTACATCCAAGGGTCACGACTCGATTTGGGTGATCATTGACCGACTCACCAAGTCGGCCCACTTCCTACCGATCAGAGAGAAAGGATCAGTAGAGAGATTGGGAGGCCTCTATATGCAGGAGATTGTGCGACTACATGAAGTACCTCCCTCTATTGTCTCCGAACATGACACACAGTTTACTTCCTGATTATGGAAGGGGTTGCAGGAGGCTTTCAGGACACAACTTCACTTGAGCACCACCTTCTATCCTCAGACAGATGGTCAGACCGAGAGAACCATCCAGACCCTCAAGGACATGCTGCGTGCATGTTTCCTCGAATCTAGTCACATTTGGGAGGATCAATTGCCTTTGGTGGAGTTTTCTTACAACATCATCTATCACTCCACCACAGGGATGACACCTTTCGAGGCATTGTACGAGCGACCTTGAAGATCACCCTTGTGCTAGACTAACCCTGGGGAGTCAGAAATAGTGGGACCAAAGATGGTACGACCTACTATAAAGTAGGTTCATATCATCTAGGAGAGGATGAGGACTGCACAGAGCAGGCAGAAGTCGTATGCTAACAGGAGACAAGGACCTTTGGAGTTCGAGGATGGAGACAATGTCTTTCTATGGGTCTCACCTCGATGAGGTCTACGGAGATTTGGACGAGGTGGTAAGTTATCTCCGCGATTCATCAGACCTTTCCAAGTCCTCAGCAGAGTAGGCAAGGTGGCTTACCGCTTATCACTTCCACCTCAGTTGCACCAGGTGCACAATGTCTTCCACGTATCCCAGCTGAGGAGATATGTGCACAACCCTTCACACATCATCGACCATGGAGAGTTGGACATCGATGATGGGGTGACTTTTATGGAGGTTCTAGTGGATATTGAGGATCGATAGGAGCGGGTCCTATGTGGATGGTCAATACCTCTGGTGCGCGTTCGCTGGCAACACGAGAACCTCCAGGAGAGCACATGGGAGCGAGAGGCTCAGATGTGTGCTCAGTACCCCGTTTTGTTCCCATAGTTCAACTTATAGCTTATAGGGACATAAATCACTGAGATTTGGAGAATTTAAATACCCAGAAATTCTGTGGAAATTTTTTTCTTAAATACATGGGGATTTTACGAGTCTGCTAATTTTTACGGCGCTTGATTCTGAGGCCCGGTGTGCCCGGAATCAATTTCTAAAGTTTTGTTCGAGTACATTTAGTAAACGTACGAGTGAGTTTTTATAATTTTTGAACCGGTGCTCAGAAGTGAAATTCGAGGGCACTGTTGAACTCGTAGCACTGGTATTCGCTTAAGAAGACTTTCACCTCGATAGTAGTTGGTCAAGAATAAAAGTTAGTTTTTGGATTTTTATAAAAAATAATAAAATAAAGTGTGTAACAACTTTATTTTATTTGAGACGCCTTTGGGTGTGTAGAGGTTAAAACCTCTAAGAGGAGGTTGTAGGTGGGGTCCACCAAACCCTAACCTCCCATGAGAGGTTATGGTGGTGGGGCCCACATGAACACAACCTCTTGTGAGAGGTTATGTTGTGGGGACCACACGATACTAAAACCCCCCAATTAATGGGAGGGTGGAAAATCTCCCAACTCCCCTCATTAATGAGGGGGAGTCCCTTGACCTCCTCTACCATTAATTGGCGCCACCTTTCCCATTTTAATTAATTGTGCCAACGCATGTAATTTATTAAGGGGAGCCTCTTAATTTCTTTCTCCATTTGAATTATGTGCCAACAATAAAATAATATACAACCTATTATTATTATTTTGTTGGAATTATCTTTTGGTGGAATGGAGGAAGAAGAGAGCTAGGGAAAACCATCCTCCCAACGAAGAATGTAAAGAACATTGATAACACTTTTTCCTCGGTATTCTACCCTGAACACTTTCTGACGTAGAGCAACTTCCCTCCTCATTATCTTTAATGAACCGATGCACAAGCTTGAATTGGGAGTGCGTGACGAACGCGATGAACGACGAACTTCATCGTCTTCTTTCTGCAACACCGTCAATGAACGACGAACAACGACCGACGAATCAAAGGTAGGGGGTTTACCTTGTACTTTATTCCTTTTCTTTTCTCATCATCGTTTGAAAAGAAATCATTGCATGGTTGTAAATAATTGTCGTTCGTCTTTTTTATTTTTGATGAACCAATTGTTATCAATTTAAATGTGGAGGATGCGGGCCAACCTAACATGGCCCGACATCCTCCGTCGATTCTTCTCTCTTGTGGAGTTCTACAACATGGAGATAAGGTGACGACGATGAAGGCGACAACGACGAAGGCCGTGATACCTGCGGTATGTATGAATCGCACCGCCCCTGCGGCGCACCGGTGCTCCCGGCCGAACAACGCTAGCTGAGCGGCGCCCGACCCACCTACCCGTGGCCTCCCGGCGCCCTGCCCGACACGCACCCCGGCCAAACCTGCGGCCTACCTCATGGCCCACCTGGCCCCACCAGTGCCCTGCCCGGTGCCCCCACGTGCTGTGCGACGCCCCCGCGTGCTGCACGACGCCCCTACGAGCTGTTCGCGCCCCCGCGCGTTGCCAGCGCCCCTGCGCGCTGCCTCGTGGCTTACTCGACCCCGCCGGTGCCCTGCCCGGTGCCCCCATGTGCTGCCTCGCAGCCTGCCCGGCCCCGCCGACGCCCTTCCCAGTGCCCTCGTGTACTGCCCGTGCCCTTGCACGCTACCCTACAGCCTGCCCCGCGGCCTACCCGGCACCCCTGGCGCCCTGTCGCGGCCTACCCAGTGCCCCTGGCACCCTGCCGCGGCCTGCCCGACCCCTTCCCTGGCCTGTCTGGTGCCCCTGTGGCATCCTGACTCCCTCGTGGCCACCTGGTCGAGCCAGTGTCCCAACCCCCTTGCGGTGCCCTGACCGAACCGACCCAGCCGCGCCCTTCTGGCCGAGCAGTGTCGGGCCGAACTTCCCTCACGGTCCGCTAGGACGAACCCAGCGGACTGAGTCAAAACTTAGCGAGATGACTCACCCAACGGGCCAGGTCAGACCCAAAAAGTCTGACCGGGTTGACACAGACTAGGTCAGCCCAGACTGGGTTGGGCTGAGTCGGTCTGACTGGGTCGGACCGGACCCGGGCCCATTACTGACCCTTTACTTCCTTTGGCCATAACTTTGGCACCAGATGTCTGTTTGACGAACCGTCAGTGGCGCTGGTATTCTTAGAGAATAGTAATCCCTTTGAGTATATCCCATAGGAGTTTGGGGTTTAGTTGAGATACAGTTAGGTTGGATCGTACTCAAATCAAACCGGTCCCTCAGGATGAAAAGGCTAATAACTAACAGACCAGGCATCTGATTGACGCGCCGTCTATTCCTTTGAGACCCCTATGACGTGGAGGACCTTTGAGATACTTCTTTATGGCACTTCACGATATTTGGAGTATTTTCCAATAGCTCGTGGAGTAGATCCTTCCAGTGATGAGAAGACAGAGTGCAGAGACCTAGTATTTGGCAGACCTGATGACTGCTTGACCATTTCAACTCGGAGTGATTCGACTAGCCCAGTGGGGAGTGCCTGGTATTTGGCAGCAGACCCACGGCGGAGGAGTGCCTGGTAGTTGGTGGCAGACCCACAGTACTCAATAGGAGGAGTACCTTTGCAGGCTATTAGGGGGAGCGCCTGATAGTTGGTGGCAGACCCACAGTGGAGGAGTGCCTGGTAGTTGGTAGCAGACCCACGATACTCGACAGGAGTACCTCAACAGTCTAAGGTTAGTTGGAAGAATCTTAGTGTCACGACAGGGCAACTATACTCGATAGAGGAGAATTTCTTCAGAATCCATGGTTTCGATAATAAAAATCCTGGTTTGTGCTGAGTTAATGACTTTTGCGTTTTCCTCATGATTGAGATGGGTTACTAGATAACTTAGATATATGTATGGGCATATACCTAAGTAATGGTTATCCATTTATTTAATACTTTTTGGTTTATACTTTTTGGATTTTGTGAGACCTTGAGGGTTTCATGGTCTATACTAAGTATCTTTATACTCACCCCTGCATGGGTTATGCCCGCACCTCGTTGTGTTGGTTGCAGACGACGAACAACGTTGAATGAGGCAGAGAGTAGTAGGACTGGACGGTACCCAGAGGTGGACCACTAGGTTTGATGGTACACAGAGGAGACAGATGGACAGGAGTGCTGAGGAGGCCATCTGTACATACCCTTCATGTAGGAACCCCAGAGGATGACCCAGTAGCTGCTTTACTTTTCTTCAGTTGTATTTGCTTTCAGTTGTACTTGTACTTTCCTGTTGGGCTTGTATTTCCAACCCCTTTCACTTTCCAGTACTTCAATTGTATACAGTTTTACTTAGTGTTTTGATTCCAGTTGTGTACTATGATGTGTTTGATTACAATTATAAAGGCAATGCCTTCCCAGTTTATGGATTTACGCCTTTAGTGCTAGTCACCAGCACCTGGCCTATAGAAGGCGGGCTTGGGGTAGTCACGATACAGTCCCCCAGGGGATAGTTCGTGACAATTAATTGGACTTATTATGTGATGGGTGGGGCCTACTATATCCCCTTAATGAATCGATAGGTCTCCTGATACAAATAGACGTGGAATTGGCTGAGGCCTTTCACAATGTGATATATGGTTTTGGCCGAGGCCTTAATCATTTTTAGATGTCTTGGCCGAGGACTTGAAGAAATGTTTCAGAATGTCTAGAATATTCACTTCCCTCATTATAAGCTAGTAATTTAAAGTTCATGTGGTTATTCAACTATTAGAATACCCATGATTGTGTTTTATTATGTTATTATTTACTCAGCTCATATTCTAACCATAATGTGTTTAAGTTTATTATTTTTAAAGGCATGTGTTTTTAATTATTCACCATGTCTTATGTTTATTCTATCTTCCATTGTATTTCTTACCCTTACTGAGAATTTACTCTCACCCATTTCTTATGTTTCATTCTCCCAGGATATGAAGAAGTAAATCATGAATGACTTGCAAGCATAATCTAGGAGGCATGGATGTTTCTAATGGAATACATTAGTGTTGAATTTCCATTCATGATGTAAAGTTGAACTTATTTATGTATCTTGTTTCCAAAATCTACTAAACTAATTTTTCCTTCAGGATCTATATTCCTTGTTTATATGCCAATGTAATAAAATAAGGCACCAAATCTGAGCTACTGGTGTCAGGTCCTTATAGTTGGTATCAAAGGAATTTTAGTAGAAAAATTGGAAACTAGATTTAGAAAATGTTGATTAGGGAACAAATAACTAAGGTAGTATTTGAGGACAAACATACAAGAACGTCCTGGTATTTTGGTAAGGAATATATTATGTGGATATTTCTAGAAAATAAATCCCTGTCTGGATACAAACAGGTAGAGGTGGCTCTGGCACAGATGTACCTAGGAGTGAAAGATCCGACAAGGAGTTTTGGGATTGACCTGGGGTATCTTGGGACATGAAAACAGGCCTTGATGCACTCTTGGTATTGAAACTCTTAGGGTATATGCTAAAGATAATTCACAGTTTATTTACAAGACATTATGAAGGATTTAAATGTAAATTTTTTCTCAAAGAAACCATTTTTGTGATTATGGGATTATCCATACTTAGGATCTCAATTTATGCTAAGTATTTTTTTAAGTTAAGATTATACATTACGATTCATACCCAAATATATTATATGACATTATTTAGAAATGGAGCCTAGTGGAAGGAATGGAAACCGCATGAACACATGTGTCCCATATAGTGATATCCCTCTGATGCAAGATAATGATGTTGTCTCTGGTGCTGTGACTCATGCTGAGCAACTTATAACTATATTGGGACAACTTACTTAGGTTATGAATAATATCCTTACCCATATGGAGCATCCGGATCCACCATGTGGAGGAACTATATTAGATCGCTTTATGTGACAACAGCCTCCATTGTTCAATGGGTCTACAAACCCATTTGTAGCTGAGTAGTGGATAAGTTTCCTAGAGAAGATATTTCTCACTTTGGGATGTAATGAAAGAGAGAAGGTCTTCATGGCAGTTTATCATCTATCAGGAGATGCAGATCAATGGTGGCCATTAATCCAAAACACAAAGGATGATGAATAGATATAAGAGATGGAATATAGGGACTTTAAGGAAATATTCCTTGAGAAATAATTTCCTCGTGAACAATGAGAAAATATGGAAAGGAAGTTTCTGAATTTAAAGAAAAAGGAAGATGATAATGTTTCAAAGTATGAAGCCAACTTCACAAGGTTATTAAGGCATGTTTTGGACTACATACGAAATCCTAGGAGCAAGATTGATTAATTCTTTAATGGACTAAATCTATTCCTCTAGTAGGCACTAGTCTCTCAATGGTTTTCATCATATGAGGATATAGTTTTATATGATATCAAGATAAAAAAGTAATTCTCTAAGTCTTATG
Source organism: Viscum album (assembly GCA_963277665.1). Lineage (NCBI taxonomy): Eukaryota > Viridiplantae > Streptophyta > Magnoliopsida > Santalales > Viscaceae > Viscum > Viscum album. The sequence continues at coordinate 1,216,426,934 of OY728131.1, read as the reverse complement.
AATTTAAGGGAAATCAAGAGAAGAAGATGGCTGCTAAAAACTATGGGAAAGGAAATAAGGAAATATGGAAGAAAAGAAGAGTTAAATTTCCACCCTGTTATAATTGTGTAAGGAAACACCCTGATGCATACTTAAAGGGAAAATGAGTATGATACAAATGTGGATAGAAGGTCCATCTTGCTGGTGATTTCAAGGGGAATAAAGAAGCTATTAATGTTCAATACTATAATTTTTGGGAGTTAGGACAATATTTTAATGATTGTCCAAAGTGTCAAGGAAACATGCCACAAAAAAGACAAGGGAGAAAGGCCAATCTTATGCGATCACAACTGCATAGGTTGAAGTTCCGAATGATGTGGTGGAAGGTACTTTCATTGTTTCCTCAAAATTAGACAATGATTTATTTGATTATAGATCATTGTATTCTTTAATATCTTCTCAGTTTTCCAAGAAAATTAGATATTTCTAATTTGACTTATTAAGGGAGTTTTCAGTCAAAAATCATAAGGGAAGTATCATTGCAACAAAGTTTTGTGAATCAGTTACCATTATGGAATATAAATGTGCTTTATTTGCTGATATTATTGTCAAACCCATGATTTAATTTGATGTAATCCTCAATATGGATTGGATTTCACATCATGATGCAGAAATTTATTGTAAGAATAAGGAGGTTACGGTTTTTGATGATGATAAAGAATTTATTATCTTTAGAGCAGAAACATCACCATCTGGTTCTCATGTAGATCCACCCCCAGTATCTCTACTAAATTCAATTATCGGGGAGGAAGGGAGAGAAACTATGGGTGAGGAAAGGAATGTACAAATAGAGGATGTACCTATTGTTTGAGAATATGTTGATGTGTTTCTAGAGGATTTACATGGACATCCTCCAAAATGGGAAATTGAGTTTTCCATTGACTTAATTCATGGTTCAAGGCCCATATCAAATAATCCTTATAAAATGGTCACTGTGGAGTTAGTGGAACTAAAGAAACAAATAGAGGAATTGAGTGATAAAGGATTTATTCACCCTAGCATTTCTCCATGGGGATCCCCTGTTCTTTTTGTTAAGAAGAAAGATGGGTCTATGAGGTTGTGCATTGAATACATGGAGATCAATGATATAATAATAAAGAACAATTATACCCTACTTCACATTGATGATTTATTTGATCAACTTTATGGAGGCCAATATTTTTCAAAGATTGATCTTCAATCTAGATATCATCACTTTCTTGTGAGGAAGGAAGGCATTACAAAAATAGCATTCCAAACCAGGTACATGCATTACGAGTTTACAATAATTCCTTTTAGACTAACTAATGCACCATTTGTTTTCATGGATATAATGAATAAAGTTTTCAAGGAGTATCTTGATGACTTTGTGGTGGTGTTTGTTTATGATATCCTGGTATATTCTAAAAGCTATGAAGATCATGAAAATAACTTGTGCACTATTTTGAAGACTCTGAGAAGAAATGAATTATATGGAAAGTTTAGCAAGTGTGATTTTTGGCTCTAATCAATTTCCTTTCTGGGAAAAATTATCTCTAAGGATGTAATATATGTAGATCCTGAGAAGATAAAGGCTATGAAATAATAGCCTACTCCAACAAACATAACTGAGGTATGTAGTTTTATTGGTTTTGCAGGTTATTAGTGGAGTTTCATTTAGAAATTTTTCCATTTAGCCAACCCAATGACCAAGCTTACAAGAAAAGGTGTTAAGTTCATATGGAAAAAGTAATGTGAATAATGTGTTAAAGAATTGAATAAAATATTAGTGAACGCTCCAATATTGACTCTACCATCAGGGAATGATGGATTTGTGATCATTAGCAATGCATCAAAGAAAATAATTGGATGTGTCCTTATACAGAATGATAGATTGATTTAATATGCATCTAGGTAGCTAAAAATTCATGAACAAAAATATCCAACTCATGATCTTGAGTTATCAGCGGTAATATTTGCTCTGAAAATTTGGAGACATTACCTTTATAGAGAAAAATGTGAGATATATACAGATCATAAGAGTTTGAAATATATCTTTTCATGGAAAGAACACAACATGAGACAAAGTAGATAGAATGAGTTACTCAAAGATTATGATTGTACAATACACTACCACCCAAGGAAGGAAAATATGGTGGAAGATGCTTTGAGTAGTAAGGACCACAAAATTATGAAAAAAATGAGAGTTGAAATGGATCTTTTGTTCATGGATCTAGTAAATATGGATATGGGAATTATCAAGGAAGGTAACACATCACTGCTTTATCAAATGGTTACCAAACCTTATTTACTGGAAAGGATAAAAAGTTCTCAGGCTGATGATAATGAGTTTCAAAAGAAAATTAAAGCTGTAAATGAAGGTAAGTTGATTAACTTTGTATATGAAGATGGAATTTTGAAATTCGAAAATAGGATTTGTGTTCCTGCTATTCTTGAGCTAAAGAGGGAACTATTGGATGATTCTCATAGCTCTAATTTATCTATACCCCCTGGTATCACAAAGATGTATAGAGATCTAAAGGAACATTTTTGGTGGGAAAACATGAAGAGGGAGATTGTTGATTATGTGGCGAGATGTTTGGTGTGTCAACAAGTGAAGGTTGGAAGAAAACATCCTAGAGGAGTCATGAGACCCCTTCCTATTCCTATGTAGAAATGGGATGATATTACAATTGACTTTGTCATGGGGATACCAAAGAATCCAAGAAATAATGATGCGATATGGGTCATTATTGACTGTCTTAAAAAATCATCACATTTTCTTGCTATAAGAGAAGATTTACCACTTGAAAACTTAGAAAGACTATATATTAATGAAGTTGTAAGACTTCATGGTGTACCTTTATCAAATTTTTCTGATCATGATCCCCATTTTACATCAAAATTTTGGAAAAGTCTTTAAAAGGCCCTAGATACTGATCTTTGTTTGAGCACTGCCTACCACCCACAAACTGATGGTCAATCAAAACATACTATTCAAACTTTGGAAGACATGTTGAGGTCTTGTTCGCTTGACTTTAAAGGTATGTGGGATCAGTATTTACCTCTTGTAGAATTTTTCTATAATAATATCTTCCATTCAAGTATTCAGATGGAACCATATGAAGCGTTATATGGAAAGAGATGTTGTACACCAACTTACTGGGATGATATTGGTGAGAGAAATCTCATAGGACCAGAAATTGTTGAGGAAACATCGGAAAAGGTGAAGATTATCCAAACCCATATCAAAACAACTCAAAGTAGGAAAAAAAGCTATGCTGGTAACCGAAGGAAGGATTTGGAATTTCAAGAAGGAGATCATGTTTTCTTAAAGGTATCTCCATGGAAGGGTATTATACGATTCAATAAGAAGGGAAAATTAAGTCCCAGATACATCGAAACTTTTGAAATTCTGGACCGAATTGGAGCCTTAGCTTACCATTTGGCAATGCTTCCAAGTCTCTCCAAAGTTCACAATGTGTTTCACATGTCAATGTTAAGGAAATACATGTCAAACCCAACACATGTAATAACCTATGAAGAAATAGAGATTGATCCAAATATGTATTATTGTGAAGAGCCTATCAAGATTCTTGATACCAGAGAACACATATTGAGAAATCAGAAAACTTTTCTGGTAAAGGTTCTTTGGAGGAACCATAAGATGGAGGAAGCAACTTGGGAGCCTAAGGAGCTTATGTTGAAGACATATCCGAATATTTTTTGGTAACATTTTGTGAATTTTGAGAATGAAATTTTTGTAACGAGGGGATAATTTAACACCAAAAGGTTTTGAAAATAAATTCATTTTATAATATATCCATTAAACACAACTTTTCCTCTACTATGTTTTGAATTTAAAAAAACGGTCATCTAGAGTTGTGATCAATAAGTCATTTGGAGTCTGATAGAACAAACTTTATTTTTTGTGAATATTAACATACCCTTATGAATAGTAATATGACCCTTATGAATAGTAAATAAATATATTATTTTATTTTCTTAAGGTAACAAGATAATGAGATCTTAATTAACTCTTCAATGTGATATAAAACTAATTATACCTTTAAAATTGTTATTTATCGAATTAACTATGATTTTATTTGAAAATTAAATTAATAATATTTAGAAAATTATTTTTGAAAAATGGAGTTCATTTTTGAATTCTACATGTCAAAAAATGGTATGGGTAATTTTTTTGGATTTTTATGAAATTCATGAATGTTGGATGAATAGTGAAATACGGTAAAATACCGTATATTCAAATTATCAGTTAAATGCACTATTTATGACATCATAAGTGATTTAAGGACAATTTTTTCGAAATCAAATGCACTTATTAATATTATAGGTCACATGAAACAAAAATATTGGGTTTCTTGATGGAAATAATAAAATAATGAATAAAAATGTTCAAAATTTACCCCTCTCCTCCACTATAAACCCCCCTCCTCACTCCCTCTTCTCTTAACTCCTCTAAGTCTTGAATGTCCTTAAATATATAAAACATTACCCTTCCCTAGTCACTAACCACGTCCAAGAGGCTCATGGTCTTTCCAAAAGACCAAAACTCCTTCCCTTAAGGAGGTTACCAAGGAGGTTATTTCAAGAGGTAAAGCACCCTTCTTTTTCATTTAGTTTCATTTCAATTTATCTTCTTTTGTTCTCATCTCCTCACCTCCTCTATCCAAATGACCCTAATAACTCTATTATCATCTATATACAGGATTTATATCATGTTAATGGAATAAATATCATCAATATTCTTACTCCCCTTCAATTTTTATAAACAAGATCAACGTCCATGAGGTTCCAACTTATAACTTTCGTGGATGACGAAGTTTAGTTCTTCAATTTATCCTTAATTACTGGTCATGAAACCATTTTTATAGTTTAACCAGAATATATTATATATATTATAACCTAATTAATATTCAATAACCAGTATATGTACATATTATTAATTTTTATGACCAAACTAGTTCATAATAATAAAAATACCGCTAAATAATCAAAGTGGTTCCATCTAATGATTCATCCTCATTCCATGCAACCAAATGATATAAATGACCATTAACACTTATTTATGTTAATAAACAATATTGAATTTCAATTATGGAGATTTACAACCATTTTAAATAAACTCTATTACTTAAGAACAAGTGAGCTGATTATGAAAATAAAGAAAACGGACACTCCGGAATGATGGAATTCTATATAATAACTTATGAATAAGTACATAAGTGAACTAAAAATAATTATGATGAACTAAATACATGTATAATATTTTATGAAATAATTTATTAATAAGTATAATTTCATATTCTAGGACATTAAGTTCAAGAGCGGAACACATTCAGACTTAAGGTAAGGGTTTTCCGCCCAAACATCCATTTTCATTCGGGTTACTTGTATTGTATAATTACATCAATAAAATTATTGTATATTATTATTTAATCCTAATAAATTCTGTGTGAGTGTTATATATATATTTACCAACCATAACCCGTCCTTATTTTATGGATTGTGACATGTTTTAAAAAGGAACTTTCAAAATTGTTTTCAAAATACAATCCTAATTCAAGGGAATTTCTCAAATTCTAACCAATTTTCAAGGGCACTATATAATATGTTTTTGGAAACCATTATCTTTATAAAATCACTAATTTTATTATGAAAATACTATCTTAATTAACTTCTGGTCTTATACAAATATTTTTCCAAAATAACTCTTCTTTTCAAAATAAAAGAGTATTTATCTCAAGAACTGCTTAATGATTTTATAAGAGTATTTTCGTCTGATTCAAAACTCTTATTGATTCTTATGTATTGTTGGGTTTAATAATTTATGATGTCATATACCATATTTTATTTAATGGTTTATGTTTAACTTTATTGTGGATGATCTATCCTAAAACCATTCACCATATTACTTGGAATGGTTAGTGTTTTATGTTTAATGATTGGGGAAAGTCACTTACATTTCATATGATAATTTAAATATGAATGTATATGTTGTTTATGTTTATACATGATAATATGAGGAATTAATTGGACTTATTATATGATGAGTGGATCCCTCTATATACTCTCTATGCATCGTTAGGTCTCATGAGACAAATAGACGTGGAATTGGACAAGGCCTTTCCCAATGTGATATATGGTTTTGGATGAGGCCTTAATCATTTTTAGACATCTTGGATGAGGCATTGACAAAATGTTTTAGAATTTATGGAATATTAACTTCCCTCATTATGAATCTAGTAATTGAAATTTCATGTGGTTATTCGACTAGTAGAATACTCATGATTATGTTTTATTATGACATTATTTACTCAGCTCATATTCCTACCATAATGTATTCAAGTTTATTATTTTTAAAGGAATGTGTTTTCAATTATTCACCATGTATTATGTTTATGCTATCTTCCACTGTATTTATTACCCTTACTGTGCATTTGAGCTCACCCCTTTCTTATGTTTCATTCTCCCAGGATATGAATAATTAAATTATGAATGAATTTCAAGAATAATCTAGGAGGAATGAATGTTTCTAATGGAATAAATTTGTGTCGAATTTCATTTTAGGATGTAAATTTGAAATTATTTATGTATCTTGTTTCCAAAATCTACTAAACTACTTGGTACTTATGGATGCACATTCCTTGTTTATATTCCAATGTAATAAAATAAGGCACTGGCTTTATGCTACTAGGGTCAGGTCCTTACATATATTGACTAATGTTTCCATAATATTTTAATTTTTGTATTATTATATTTTGGGCCTTATGATGCGACTCATTATTTATGATCTATGATTTTTTGGGCATGATTTTATTATGTTATGTCTATGTATCTTGATTATATTCATAGGATCGACCTATTTTAATTTAAGATCTTTAATTTTTGTCGCTTATGTTGACCCTTACTGAGCGTTTGAGATCACCCATTTTCTTATGTTTACATTTCCATAGGTTATGGAGATGCGTGTAATTTATGAGAAGTCTAGAAGGGATATTAGTGTGGAACAATTATAAATAAATGTTCATAAGTATTATAAAATAAGTTACTTATGCAGTTGATCATCAAAGTCACCAAAACTTCCATTCTTGGTATTCTATATTTATTTGTGAGATGTAATGTTTATATTATGAAAATGATGTAAAATATAATTTTTTAGCTTGTTTCATCTCAATTTGTATCAAATCCATTTTTAAAGAAAGTTTTTAGCATAAAATACAGGAGTATGGTTTTGGGGTTCCACGGTACATGAATCATATATTGGTTAGATTATGTATGATGTACATACTTGGTTATGATATGAGAGCTAATTTAGAGTAGATATTTGGGTGAAATTTTATTTACATACATTAAATTATTATATTTTTCATTATACAAATAAGTTTTTGATTGTGTAAGTCCTTATTTAAGTATGATTTTTCATAGATAATAATTTCTTGGAAAGAGAAGGGCTGAATAACCCTTGGGCTCTTTATTATAGTGTCTATAGATAATGTGTGAAATGATGATGGGGAAACCATCAAAAATGAAGTTTCTAGTTGACTCTACAGTGGAGGCATAAATTATATGTCGATTTGAGATTCTCCATGGTTTTTATCATTAGATACCACTTAGATTCATGGGTGAGTCAGGCCCACAAGTGATAAATGACTAGATTAAGGTAGTGGCCAAGATATTTGACATAGTACTGACACCCAAGGAGATTAAGGTGGTGTTATCAGGTAGTCTCTTTATGGATTCAACAATCCATTAATAGAAAACAAATCAACTAGTACGAGGAGGATATTTCATTCTATGGGATAAGTTTTAATAACTCTTAAAGAATGAATTTTACCATATAACTCTTTAGAATTTGGTATGGAAACAAAAAAAGGTAGAACATGTATTATGATTCATTAATTTTTCTATATTTTCTTAATACTTGATCCATGATGAGTACCTTAGGGTCTGAAACATCAAATAGAGACTCTAAATGGACATCAAGAATGGGAAATATTTTTTCCCACCCACATGATCAAAGGTCCTAGAGAGGGTCATAATCATGGAAAATTTCCTTGGAGGCCAGTGATAGAGGGTGGAGACAAGATGTTACCATTTTTGAGTGAGATCATATGTATCTACCAATAGGAAACAATGACTCTCTAGATCACATAAAAGAGTGTTCAGGTAGGGAAAAGCACTGTCATAGGGATCTGTAGTCAGAGTTTTTCAAGGAACATTCATGAAAGGGACTAGGATGACATATTATACCCATGATATTCTTGGACTAAAGGTTAAAGAATCCATATATGGGAGATAAAATAGAGGATATTAAAGTGATTATATGGTTGTACCACACTATCATCTACATTATAGGGATAAAAGATCTTAGTAAGGAGGTCACTATGGAGTGTCACTATGAGGAGTATTTTTTTGTAGTGTTGGTAGAGATAAAGGTGGGTGAATATTCAACTCTTTATTACCACCACCACCATTTTGTGGCTATTTTATGATATATAAGGTTCCCCACTAATTGGGGTGTGGAAAACTTCATGCCATAGAGGGGCTTGGCTGCATTTCACCAAATATAGTACAAGGTGTGATATACATATATTGTATTTGAACATGTATATTCATTGAAATTGAATCCTAATATTTATTTATTTCCATATTGCTTATCCATGAGCTTGATATTTCAATAGATACTTTGGATTGATAAATTCAATTGGAAATACCCAATGAAGTTAGTAGTTAGATATCTAAATTTTTTTATTGATGTGAGTTGGACATTAGTGAGGGGAAGTTCACCTGGGATTTGATCATGGTGGAATTGATACCATAAAACATTATTCATAGGGTGTATTAGTTTTCCCATGTACAATCATGTTTTTATATCTTCTGAAGATGAGTGATATAACTTTGAGTTAAATAATATCAATTATTTTTTACCAATGAATGGGACTCTTAAGTGAGGCATTCCAGTTTGAGGAGGATGGAGTTTTAAATTATCACATGTTAGATAAATTTTTTTCCTTGTTTATAGTAGATTATTAGATGGATTATATCCTAGTATAAATAGAGGAATTTAAGGATGCATTTTTAGATGACATTGAAACATTTTTCCTAAGGTGAGAGATTGAATTCCACCTTGAGGTTCATGCTAGGACCATTTTGATTACATCAGGAGTCTACATGATAACACATATAGAGCTTGGGGAGATGAGGGTGCAATTGAATGGTATTTTATATAAGGGATTTGTTTGACCCAATGTTTCACTAATCGATGTTGTTTTCCATGATAAATAATGAGTATGAGAATTTTTATAAATTACTATTTCCTAAATTAGGGGACTATAGATAAAAAACCCATTGTAGATGATTGATGATCAATTTGATTAGATGATGGGTACAAGATGGTTTTAAAATATTGATCATAGATTGGGCTACCACCATCATCTAGTTTGAGACAAGGATATTTTGAAGACTACATTCAGGTCAGGGTGCACATAATCAGTTCTAATTGCTTAAGGACATCAATGTGAACTAATTGATTTCAAATAAAGTACCTTAAGATAAAAATTGAAGCTGACTAAAACCTAAAATCATATTAAATTATACATATATATTTAAATAATTTTTCTTCAGTTTCAATTTCTTAAAAAAAAATATTGGATAAACACTAAAGTTATTCTAAGAAATTATTTGATGAAATACAAGTCAAAAAATTTTCTGACACCAAATTTATTAAAAAATATTTAAATAAGACCAATAATCATAAAATAAAAATAATCATCAATCATAATATAAAAATAAATTAACAATCATAAAAATGTATATGATTACAAACAATTTTTTTTAAATAAGGCCATTATATACAAAAAAATCCACCAATAAAAAAATAAAAAGTCATTAATTAGCTTAGTTTTTACTATATAATTAATAAAATAAAATATAAATTTAAATAGACTGAACTAAATCAAACATGGTTTTGAATTTTTTAATATAACTCAATGACCATTTTCCATTTAAATTTAACTTCAACCGACCATATTATATTATAAAACCAATAATCACAATTTAAATTATGTTCCAATTCAATTAAAATAAAATAATAATCACTACCAATTTCAATTAATATTTATATAATTTACTTAATTGATCAATTTTGGTTCAGAATGTTAATCCTAAAAAAAACTGAATTGAATTAAAAAAATAAATTATATAATATTCACTAATTAATTTTAACCAATTCACCAACTTGAACCAAACTTTAATACTCAATATTGATTTAGTTTGGTTATTTTTATTTAACTTGCAAACCCCTATATCGATATACCAATATGAACTTTATGAGTTTATAGTGATGCAATTTGGGATGGTGAATGATTTTATAGTGTGTATGACTCATGAAACATATCTTCTAGCCCTTCATAGACAAGTTCATAGTAGTTTTCATTGAATATATTATCATTTATTAATGAATATTGGAAGATCATATAGATCACCTTCAAGTTATTTTGAGTTTCTTTGATAGTACCAATAATATGATAAACTATCTAAGTGTTTACTTTATATTCAAGAGGTTCATTACATGGGATACATCATTTTATAAGGTGAAGCAGTAATGGATCCTATGAGTGTGGCGGTGTTTCTATCTAGTGAATCTCTCAGAATGTTTTTTAGTGCACAAATTTATTTTCATAGTTTACTATTATCGAGGATTCATTGTATATTTCTCTTGAATCAAAACTCTAATGATTATCATTACTAAAAAGGGATATCCATTTATATGATCAGATGAACGTCATAAAGCCTTTGAGGTCAAAAAAGGATATTAATGAGTGTGTTAATAGTGATATTACATGGTGTTTCTGACACATTATAAATATTATTATAATGTTTTATGGTGTAGAACAAGTGAATTATTGCTTATAAATATAGGTATTTGTGGCCTCATGGGAAGAACTATGCAACTTCCAATCCATAGTTAGCAACAATGGTATTTTCCTTAAAGATTTGGAGGAATTATATACCCAGGAAGAAATTTATAGTCTACATGCACCATAAGAGTCTCATGTATATTTTATCTCATAGTTATTTATATCTAAGAAAATTCAGGCGACTTGATTTTCTGTATGATTACAACTTTGAGATTTTCTATGATCTTGGTAAGGGAAATTTTATGGTAGATACTCTATGTCGAAAGTGTAATACTTAAACAAATATAGAATCATATGATGAGTGGTAGATGATAGGGAAAATGACATCAATCTTCCCAAACTTGGTTGATTATGAGGGCATAACATATCTAAGATACATGTTAGTAAAACTTTCACTTCTTCACTAAGTTAAGAAGGCCAAAAGTAGAGACATTGTTTTTGAGGTATGGAAAGTAAAATTATTCTCAAGTGATTACCTTGTTAATTTTTTTAAAGTCAAGGAGCATAAAATCCCACATTAGTTTCAAGTCATATTACCATATGAGCTTAGAGAGGGGGTGCTGAGATAGTTTCACACTTATCCTCTGATAGTACATCTCAGAGTTATGAAGATGTACTCATATTTTTGATGATGGTATTAGTGGTTGAGAATAAAGAGGCACATTACAAAGTTCATAGTTGGGTGACTTACCTATTATCAGGTGAATACCAATAACCAAGTTTTAGGAGGTTTGAGACACCATTGAGCATTCCATAATATAAGTGGTATAATACATTAATTAATTTCATAACCAAGCTTCTAAATTTGGTAAAGGGTCATGATTCTATCTGAGTTATAATTGATCGATTTAAAATTCCTCTCATTTATTATCTATCCAATAGAATATCCTAGTGGATATCTTAGAACATTTTTATATGGTTGAAATTGTGTGATTCCACAATGTTCAATTGACGATAGTCTCTGATTGAGATGATCATTTAAAATTCTAATTGTGGATAATTTTATGTGACGCCTTTGAGAATATTCTATATTTGGGAACTGTGTTTCACCCTTAGTTCTATTGATAGATATAACAGACTATACAAGTTCTCTATTACATGTTATGATATTTCTTGTTGGATTTTATAGGATGAACGGTTGATCATTTACCTCTAGTAGAGTCTGCATATATCAACAACTATCACTTCACTACTAGTATGTCACCATGTGAGGATTTATATGGGAGATTGTGTATGTCTATGATTTCAATAAGGGTTGTTTATCTACCAATGATCATCCCAATGTTGGTGTAATTAACAATAAGTGAGGAATTAAAATATGAAAAATAAATTTTCATGATCAAGAAACTTGGTGGGAAAATGATGATATCTCATAAATAGTTTTCATATTGAAATTCCATTAACATTGTATTTCTTGGGGCAATGTGTTTATATAAGTGGTGTAATTTAGATTTTTTTTGGTTTCTAGATCCCGACACATCAATTTCACCTATTATTAAGTAGGATATCCATTATAATGAACCATTTTTTTGAAATTTTATTTTTTTTTGGATTAAGTTTTTCATTTTATTGAAAAATAACATGGATAATTTAAATTATAAAGAATAATTTGAATTCTTGTATTGAAAATTCTGGTTGATATATTGATAATAATATGTGATATTATTATTTTTTTGGGGAAATTAAAATGCGTGTTTAAAAAAATTATTAAAATTAATAAAAAAGTTATTGAAAAAGAAAAATTAGAGAGAGACTTATGCGTGTAACATATATGTGTATGGGGGATTCCCACTGTTTGAAATAAGGAAAAAAGAGGATCTTTAAAAAAGTGAGATGGTTATTCATAAGTAGAGTGGGGAGCACTGGGTATCACATAAGGAGAAGGGTGTTTGGGTATCAATATTCATAGGGTCATGATAAGAAATCAATTACAAAAATGGGAATCTTCTTAAGTAAAAAAATGGGGGAAGTATCAGTTTTGAACATAAGCACACACAATCATCCTCTCTCCATCTCCTTCACATTATATCCTTCTCACTAAAATCCCCTAATAATTTATCTTCAATATCATCTTTGATATTGATCCAAAAAATGCATGGTCAGTGGATTTGAATTCATCTCAATGAATAGAAGGTATGTCCCAAGTTTATTTTTGAAGGATTTAGATTATTTTATATAGATTTAATTAAATCGGAATTTCATGTTTAAATTGTTAAAGATAGAGACTCATATGAATGGATTTTTGTTTGGATTCATTTTTTGGTGCAGAATAATCTCCTAATATCTGGTAGGTTACCTCTTACTTGGTGCTTAAAATTTTGATTCTATATAATTTGAGCACTTATTAAGTGATTTATTAATTTTTATAGAGTTTTTTAATATAAAATATTAGTTCTAATGTTATAAAATAATATTTAAATATTTGTTAGGTAACATGAATTTTTATAATAATTTTTAAGTTATATAAATAGGAAATATCACATGTAAATTAATGAGTTAATGAAGAATATGAATTGAAAAATTATAAAATTAATGTAGACATTAATTATTAATTTAATGTTTTGGAACATGGATTGAAAATGGTGATTTGAAATTGTTTTATTTCATTTAAGCATTGCTCGCTAATTTATATATTTATGCAATGAATATTTAAATTTTGGTTCATTATTGAGATAAAATTTGATGATGTTATGAGTGTTTATACTTGATTATTTCTACTAAAATGAGTTTATTTACATGAGAAAATATGTGTTAAGAAGGGGAAACTGAACCTAAGAGACTAGGGAAGATAGTATAGTTTTTTTTGAAATGTTTGTAATGATTTTATTTAGGCTCAAGGTGATGTTCATGTGCTATATTTTTTGTTTAAATGTGATAAAATGAGAATTATAAAAGTGAATGATTTCCCAAAAAGTATTTATATGATGAATGAGTATATTATGATTTTATGGATGGTAATTGAGACCCTAAGATAGTGGATTAGGTATGAAATTATAGTTATCATTTTTTAAAATAATTAAATAGTAAGGTAATATACCAATTTGATGTGTAGAAATTAAATGGATAATAACTTGATGAATTAATATAGATAGCTTGGGCTATAAATTATGAAATAAAAGGGTTAATAGAGTGACTAGTTCCATATACCACTTAATAAATTCATATAATGAGATTATAAACTTTGTTATGATTTTATGATGGATTAAACGTTGCCTCATGTGTTTAAAGGTTGGTGTTGCTGCTATAATGAGAATTTTCATGTGTGAAAAAATGGTATATTAAATAGAAAATTCATGAATAATAACCTTGGGAATTAACCCTTTTCTTAGGGGGTTAATGTGTGTGTTTGGTAAGATTAAAAAAAGGTATGTGAAAGTTGGAAATTAAAATTTTAATGGTTTAAAGGGTTGATTAACCTAGGAAAGGTTAGGTTGTGAACCTTGGATTAAAATATGAGTTATTGAGACTATTACTAAGGTTATTGATGTGTGTTTTCCCACTAAAAACTTTTACTATAATGCTAGAAATTAATTTGTGAAATCTTATTATTTCATGTAATATGAAAAGTTATTTCAGATGGTAAATAGGGATGTTATGGGATTAAATTGATGCATGATATGTTTATCACAAATGATTTTTCATTTTTTATGATCCCTGATTATGGTCACTTATAGGCAACCTATGGTAGGGTGTGATGTGATGTGAAATGATATGGCATGGTTAGCCTTGTGGGGATAGATTTTTAGTATGTCAAGATATGAAATAGTTGTCATTAAGGGGATGAATATATGATATACCTTGATATGAAACAATTAGTTTTGAGGGAATGGATTCATATGATTCTATGTTCCCTGAGTGGACAAATATGAATGTTCCTTGAGCATAGTTAATTTTGGGTGAGGCTGAGTTCACATGGTGAACTATGGGATGGGTTCTTGATCTATAGGTACCAACATTTTCTTAGGTAGGTATGAATTATTTGGGGGAAAACGTTGCACATACTCTTCTATTTAATTACTGAAATTGATAATAATTGAATCATTTTGTAGTTACACTACTTATATATATATATATATATTCACCCACTAACTCCTTGATGTGGAAGTGGTTTCATTGGTTTCTACTAGAGATTTTATTCTCACTTATTGTACTTACACATATCACATGCTTATAGATTTATTTTATTCTCACTTACTATACATACACATCTTGTGTGTGTATAGATTTCATGAATGATGCTTCTAGTAAAGGTAAGAGGCCTCTGTAGCAAGGAGTTGGTGTCTGGAGACACTTTGTAGCTTATTAATGTGTTATTAGAGTCTTTTGGAGTGGGTTGTCTGCTTTTCTTATTACAATCCATTCCAATTGTAAAGTTTATGTTTTTAATACAAGACTTACCTTTGATTCCAATTTAGATGTTTGTAATTTGAGATAATGTTTGGATACTATTTCAAGTTTACTGAATTGATGTTTATTCCTTATAATTGTTTTTGTTGTTGTATTTCTAGGGATAGGAATAGGATGAGTACCTAATTTTTTTGGGCCACCCAATCCAAAAAATGGATGATGTTTTGAAATAACCAAACCCTAACCAACCCTAGTTAAACCCATTTAATTTTTACTCTAACCCAAAACTGATTAATTATATAGTACCTGTTAATACCAGAACCCATTTATTTTTAATTTCTATTTTAATTTTTTTATTATTAACACTAAATGAACAATATAAATATAGTGAGGGGCATAGTCCCATGGTGGTGTGGAAGGGGGATAGTTAGGGGGGGATTCTTGTTGGGACTCATTGAGGTTTATGGATGGGATTCACTAAGAGTGGGAGGGTACATGTAGGGTAATAAACTACTGTGGACAGCTTTGAAACTTTGATGTGGGATTGCATTCAGTATACAGATGTAGTCCCACCTTATAGTTGTAAAGTAGGCCCTATGGGGGTTATTGTAAGAATTTTGACTCTCATAACTCAAATCTAATGTTTACTTTATTACATTGGTATAAGATACAAGATATCTCCTCCCAAAGGATCAAACCATTTAGTAGTCTTTGGAGACCAGGTACATACACGATTTACATATTACATTAGAAACATAAATCAAAGTATATATACTTCTTGAAAACATTATTATTCCTTTTATTACATCATATATATATTTTAAATATCCATTCTTAGTACCCTAGAGAAAGGAAAAAATAATAAAGTGTGATCTTAGATACTTAGTAAGGGTTGTGTACAATAGAAGATATCATGAATACATAAGATATGAAAAATATAATGGAGTGAATAATCTATAAATATTGTATATAATCAATAACTTTAGTATGAAATATATCCAAGGATAACAATGTAAATAATTTCATGGAAAAAAATAACTGATTTCATAAAGATGAAATTTATAATACTAACATATTATTTCTCAAGACAAGTCATCATGATGTTACCATCAAGACCTCATGATAAGACATTATGATCTTACCATCAAGGGATCCTTCCAAGACATCACAACCTTACTATAAACCCCTCATTCCAAGACATCATGACTCACCTTCAAGTCATAATTCCAAGACACCTTACATATATGAGTTGTAATACACTAAGCAATACCTATTTTTCTTATCTCTCTCATGATACCTACCAATGCATCAATGAGATATAATGATCCCCAATCATCACTTAATCATGTACAATGTATTCCTTATGTATTTAATGAATAATATGATACATAATCAATATGAATTAGTAATAAATAAATATGCATATTGAATCAAATATACGAAACATCAATATTTCCCTAGTCATTGGAATTACTTTATCAGTGAGATTCCTTCAATTCACCGTGTATATAATAATGGGAATATGATTTATTCAATATTGAAATGATGATAAATATATCCATGGTATAAAATAACATAAATATAAATAATAAAAATAATTTCAATGAATGATGGGGTGTAATAAAGAACAAAAATTCAATGAAGTGAATGATATGAGAATAAATCCTTATGCGCATAATGGGGCATAGAACATAAATTAGAAAGGGACGAAAGGATACCATTAATACATCATAAATAAAGTTTTTTATTAAATTAATGTAATTTTTAAAATAAATAGGGAAATTGAAGTGAAAATTTAAAAATAACATTATTAAAACTTTTGTAACTTTGTTGTAAAAAAATTACAAAAAAATTCTAGAACTCATTTCATAAGGTGTCAAAGAGACTTTTAAAATTTTATTTGAAAAATAATTTACAATAATTTAATCTTGGATATAAAATTTTCTTAAGTAATAAAATATAGAGTGTAAGATAATATACATAAGTGAAATAAAATCCCTTTCAAAATTTTTAAGAATATCATATCCTTTAATTTTAATATATAAATGAAAAATTCCAAGAATAATGGAAATATATATTAATTTAGAAAATAATAAAAACTTGGAAATTAAGCTAAATAATAATGAATGTAAATGAAGGTGTGAAAATCTATTTATATAGAAAACATTAAAAGAGATTATTTTTACACTTTTTCAAAAAAAAAGTAAAAAGTGAATTATATAGAAAATGTTAAGAATATTAATTTTAAACTTTTGAAAGTAAATTAAAAGTTTATATAAATTTAAATTATGAAATAATTTAAATATATAAAATATATTCTTGGAATAAAATACAGAATATGGACATGGAAGAGAAATATTCTCAACCAAAAATGAGAAATAAGGTCAGCTTTTCTTATAAACATTCTTTCAGTGGTTTTGAGTACCAAAGTGAGTAAAAATGGAAAGAATAATTTTAAACCTATTAAATAACTATAGGAAAAGAAATTATAAGGGGTATTAATTGATAAATATCATATAATTCCCCCAAATGAAATTCAAAAATAATTAATCTCGATTAAAAGTGGGATTGAAACCTAAACCCTTACCTTAGATCCCCTCTTTGTCATACACATTACAATATATTGTATAATAAATTTATATTTATTATTAATCTATATTAGATCCATTTTTATATCTATATCACTATATATCATTTATTTAATTTTTTTACCCATTTACTCTTAATTATTTGTTAATTTATTTAGGTGTTAATTTTTCTGTTTCTTATAAATGTTTTAATTCAGCTGTTCTGGTCCTTACACCTTGGTCATAATTTCATCATATAAAAAATATTAATCATATTTTAATTATCATATTTATAAACTGAGTACAATTTTAGAATCATCCATATAAATCATCTATGAAAAATTAAATATGTCTTTCATGGAGGTGGTAGTTCGTATGTACGCATGAGTGACATTTTTATTTTTCAATAGATGGAAAGGAAGAAAGGTAGATAATTATTTATATTTAAATAACCTTAATTATATCGTAAATATCATATTATTCATTAAATCCATATATATAACAAACCATGCGAGGCCGTGATGAAAAATGAAATACACTGTTTTGTGGAGGTGGTATTCCGCACATACACATGAGAAATGGATTCATTTTTCAATGGATGGAAGGAAATGAAGGAAGAAAACAATTTATATTTATAGAATCATAATAATGTAATAAATATAATATATATTATAATAACCCACCCCAAATCATTGGCTTGAGAAGATACATAGTTCTACTAACCTTAGATGACATCACAAAGACACCAAATGTCAAAAATAAATGCCAAGGGATTAAGAGAACATTTGGGGATGATTTCACCTTTAGAAATACAACAATCTAAAAAAAACATCCAAATATTCTATATGATGAATGAGTATAAGAAATATAACTCAAAGGTAAAATAAAAATAAATAACAATATCAAATTGTCAATGGAATAAGAAGCATCAACTAATACAACCCAAAAGATAACATGAACCAAAGACACCAAAATGGCTTAAGACCAAGTGCCACCTAGAATATCTCCAAGATCCAACACCACCTTCTGTTCCCACAAAATTAATATTTATCACTAGATAAATAAGACACATTTACCTTTCTTGTATCTCAGTATATGATATCTGCAAACACACCAAAGTTTCCAAGTAGGGGGTCAGTATAAACTCAGTAGGTAATCCCTAGAGAATTCCCAATACACTCCACAGGATAAGAACCAGTTATAAAATTTTAAATAAAATAATTGAAAAACTACCAAATAGTTTATAAAAAGATACAATTGAAATCCATGTGAGTAAAATCATAAAAATATAATTACCATTCATTAAAACTTGACATAACCATTCCCACATTCCCATACACACCCACCTACACACACAATCAAGCTTGATGTCACACATTGATGGTAATACTTAATGAATATATTCTATCTTAGTTTGATGGTGGTACTTCATGACCATGATCTATCCCACTTTGGACACATGACAACCCAATTATTCTAAATTCAATTCAAATTCACTTTACATAAAATAACTCTTCCTTTAAAAACATTTCATCAAACATTTTTATTGCATCAAAACCATAACATAATTTTAAAATCATCACTAAAAACTATAATAAAAGAAGTTTTATAAAAACCATATGATTTACCATATTTATAAAACATAAAAATTCTTTCCTTAATGGAATAACACAAAATTTCTTTAGAAAATCCACGATTTTTTTTAAAATAAAACCAAGCCTTAAAGTTATATAATAATTGGAGAATAGAGAGAATCCACCTACCTCTCAATGGATGATGAAAACAAAGAATGACACTAAGAACTTCTAGATATAGGCTAAAAAAACCTTCCCTTCCATAGATCCAATAATATTTCATCAACATTCACATCATAACAGATAGATCTATCTATAATAGATTAAATCTATGTCTCTAAGAGATAGGAGAAGAGTATATTTAGAGAGAACAAGGAAGAATGAGGACTTACCATCAATTATAGATCTCTAATGCACTTTGATTCATCAAAATCCACCTTTATATTAAAGGGAATCACCAAGGAATCCTAGAAAAGAAAATGAGTTTGTTACCTTGGAAAAATAGAATAAAAATGAGGGTTTTAGGGCCTTAATATGAATTAAAACTTATTTTTTAGCTAAATAACTTCACATCACATGGTTAGGCCACATAGTTTATCAAAACGTGAATAAAACATGCATATGATACTGGACATCACCCAAGTATCCTCATAGTTTGTTCTACATGGTTTAACAAATTGTGTGGTGATACCATCTCAATATTATCTGGTTGCACGATTTGAAAAACCATACACCAACCCTGCATATCCCATTATATCCACACACATGCTTTCGCCTGGATTGAACATGGTATGGAAAAAACATGATCCAACCATACACCTACCTAGTAAATCTTATCATCACCTTTCACATTTTCCTAGATATAGTGCACAATTTTTACTAACCATTCTCAAACCATGCTCCTCTAGAAACACTTCCAGAACACTCCAAAACCTTGCAGAAACTCCTAAAACACAACCCAAGTGTTATATAAGTTAAAAGTACATAATAAAACAGTAAAGTAAATGAAACCATGGGTATTATATTCTACACACCATTTGTATTTCCATACTTATAAAGTGGGATACCAAAATTGATTTATAAGAGCTCAGACCATAGTTCCCACATTTTCTTTTCACACTTATATGCCTCTTCTTTAATCTGACCATGAAACCATAAAACCCATACCAAACAAATTATTTTCACATAAAATATATTCTATTTATTATCCAAAATTCATATCATCACATGAATCAATGTATCAACATAGTCCCATCATATCACATGGTCAAGATCACGTTGTTACTTCTTTAATTGAGATACATGAATCAAATTTTTCACAGAATAGAACCAAAGTTCCTAAGGATCATTGAAAAACAATGTGTGTGTGTGTGGTGGGGGGGGGGGGGTGAATCAATGGTGGTATTTTTATAAATTTCAATCTTTATAAAAATTAAAACATATAACTTTTTAGATTTATTTTCTTTATCAAATTTGAAAAATTTTTACACTCATGAAAATATGAGAAAGTAAACAAAGGCACATAAGATTTAAAAAGTTTGGTCTCAATATGAGAACCTTTATCCTTTCGATAGACACTACTGTGGGTCCATATAAATTCAATATTATAAATAAGTGAATAAAACTTTCGATCCACCTCCCATTATACTTATTCTATCCCCAATAGGTATGATTATATTTACTCCCTTCAGTTTACAAAGTTTTGCATACAAAAAATTATCCATAATAAAATTATGAAACATTGTAACTTTAGATCCCAAAAATTCATCTGAAAGGTTTATCTAGTTTTCTATTTCTAGAAAGTTTGTATGGTGTGATATTTCAATGTTTGTTAAAAAATTTTCTAGTGTTCCTCACTGAAAATAGTCTTAGTTTATAACCTTCATTCTATCCTATTAAAAAAATGATGCACCTAAAAACTCTATTCGAAAAAAAATCTGTTCATTCCTCTCTATCCAGTTATCTAAACTAAAAATCTGTATAATGCTTCTAATAAAAACTTTATCTTTTTAGAAATTTTCTTCAACCTAAAATTTATCTTCAGTTGGAAACTCAAACTGACATAACTTATGCAGTGATTAATATTTTTTTTATATATAAACATTGTCATATACAATGTACTTTGAACCCCAATTTATAGGTTCTCTAGAAATGGAATAGTCATGAAACTAATTTCAATTTCCCACTAAAACCAATTTGTTGAAATATTCTTAAGTATTCCAGAGTCCTCTAGAATCTTCTTGAAACTTTATAAAAAAATAGTATCTCCAACATTCTTTATATAAATTCCTTAACTTTTGATGTTATGGAACTTATTCACCTTTATTTTATCTCAGATATAAATAAAAACAATTGAAATTAAAAACCAATTGAATTAATACTTCCATCATTGTTATGTTTTTTCACTTCAAAAATTTATGCAAAGTAGCTCATGAAAAATCCATTTGGTGAAAATTATTGTCTTATAACATGACTAGGAAAATTATTCCATATGGAGCCTTCTCCATTTAATGAAAAAACTTCACTTATAGATTTTTATTTATCTAGATTACTCAGTATGATTCACTTCTTCACAAAAGTTCATGGAATGTACATCCTCATAAAATTTCATATGAAGGAATCATTCATACAAGTTCATCTGATGTATTTCCTAGCACAAAATTTCATAACTTCACTACTTAAAACTTCAAATATCCTTTTCAAAGAAACTCTTCCATTCAATATCTATATAAACTATTTTTCCATAAACACATCTTCCTATTTTCATCACTCATGACCCTATTAAAAGATAAAATACATTTTCCTCCACCTGTTTCTATTGACCCATTGAAGATGATTGACTAAATTGTTTCAAATTATATAGACTTAAGTCACATATAACTTTATTTATCTAATTTATTTCTTGAATTTCTCATTTTTTTTTCTTCTTTTGAACTTTGACATATATTTAAATTTGAATTATTGTGCCACTTTGTATTTCTTTCTCATTTTATGAAACTCCACAAACTCAGCAACAAGCACTCAAACTTTTTTATGATCAAGTTTATCTGATGATATACATTTTGTTTTTTCATTCATTTCACACAAAATTCCCCTTAAAAAAACTTAGTAAATTTCTTTTTCCGGAAAGTTTCTCCAATGAACATTGTGCAAACATCCCTTTATACAAACTCAATAATTTTCAATGTAATATTTTCTTATAGAAACATCATATATAATGTTTGTCAATTGAATCTCCATCTAATAAAAAATTTATACCACTACACCTTTAGCGACTTATTTATTTTATCACCTTCTATATGCTTTACAAGTCTCTATCATGAACATTACATCTAAAAATGTTCATCTAAAACTTTTTTTATAGAAAACATACACTCCCCATTTGATCAAAATATTGTATCATGAGTTTTTACACTACTTTAGGAACATTTAGATCAGCATATCATCATTTGAATTTGTAATAATGTTTCTTAACATAAATTTATAACTTTTCGAACTTCCTCCAGAATCTTCATAACAAAACTTTTTAACCAGATTTTTTTAATAATGTTTCTTAAAAAACTTTTAATATATTTCTTTAACCTTTTAAAAATCACATTCTTAAAAAAAGTGAGTTTTCAACAAATAATTTTTTTAATGAAAATATCACAAAGTATATTCAATCTCCCCCTTTATATTTTTTAACAAATTTCATTAACAAATTTCACAACTCATCATTTTTCATCACTCACATTTTTCCACAACCCATTTTTATAACAACACTCTTTTTATTAAATTTTAGAAAAAAACAAACTCTCTTAAATAGAAGGTATTTACACCACAATACTAGATAAATTAATGTTTTTAAGGAATTCCATTCCTTGGTGATAAGTAAATTTATGGCCTAGTAAAGATAACCCCCTCAAATTTTCTCTCAATTTTTCTTCTACCCAATTTTATTATGACCGTTTATTCAAATTAATTTTTGAAAAAATTGTACTCACTATCCCTATTTTAAGTTAAATTTTATTTGCCACTTTTTTAGGAAACTTTTGTACAGTCTCTCTACCATTTTAAATATAATAAAAATCACATTAGGGGAATTCATTACAAATTTTTAAGAAGTCATTGGTGGAGGTTGAAAATGAAGTTACAACCTCAATTATATAAATCTCTATTATGTTATATATTTGATGAAAATATAAATAATTTTATATTTTTTAGAAATGTACTTAATCAGAACATCTCCTCCAACAATTTTCTCTTTTATGAAGTCATACTTTATATCAATATGTTTTGATCTCGAATGTTGGATATTATTTTTTGAAATATCAATGGAACTTTGATTATCATAAATAATCTTCAATGGTGTATAAAATTTCACTTTCAAATCTTCTAGTTTTACTTTTATCCAAATCATTTGTATATAATACTGGGCGGAAACAACAAATTTTTCTTCCACTATAGTCAAAATTACCGATCACTATTTTTTACTATGCTTGCTCACATAAAATTATCCCAAGAAAAATATTCCTCCTAAATTTGATTTTATATTGTTGAAATATCCATCCCAATCATCATAAGTAATTCCATAAAAGTTTATTTCACTACTTATTTTTTACAATAGTCTATAATAAGATGTTTCTTTAACATATTTGAGATTTTTTTTACTAGCATGTGAGATTATTTTGGGTCACTATAATATCCTGTACACAAAGTAACAACATAAACAATGTCAAGCCTTGAAGTTACAAGATAGAGATTTTTTTATCACTTTTATGAAATATTTTTGATTTTTATTTTCCTCACATTTGTATTTACTCATCTTAATGCCAACTAAAATAGGAATAGAATGTATTATGGAATATATCATTCCAAAATTTTGTAATAATTCCATGGTGTACTTTTTTGTGATAGTAAAATATATCCTCCCCTCTATTAAACTAGTAATCATATAAATAAGGTTAATTCCTTGAGAATTTATATTTCAAATTTTCTATTCATTTCTTTAGAAAACTCTTTATAAGCATTTTCTCAATCCCTTGTAATAACTATGTCATCAACATAGATAATAAAAGTCAAGGTACATGAGTTTATCTTCTTTATATATAAGTTTCTATCAACTTTACCTTTAGAAAAGTTCAATTTCTCCAAGAAATAATCAAGTTTTTAGTAATAGTAATATGGAGCTTATTTCAACTTATACGATCATTTATTAAACTTATATACCTTGGTTTCATCTACATAAAGTAAGAACCCACACATTTTCTAAATATAAAATTCTTCCTCAATCTCCCCATTTAAGTAAGATGACTTCACATCCATATGATAAAAATTTAACAATGATGTCAAACCACTACTAAGAAAATTATTATAGTTTTCAATATTGTAATGGGAGAAAAAGTTTCTTCAAAATATATACCTTCCTCCTATGAATAGCCTTTACAAACAAGTCATGATTTATTTAATTAAACTTCCCCATGTTTATTCATCTTGTTTATAAACACCTGTCTTTTCCTAATATTTTTTTTCTGACTGAACATGGAACAAGTTCCCAGGTGTAATTCTTTTCAATTTGATCTAACTCTTCATTCATATCATCAACACATTATTTGTGTTCAACTTCCTCTAAAACTAATTCTGCCTCAACCCGTGAGATAAGTGATGTTTGATTTTAGAATATTAACTTTCTTATAGTTTTAATAATATATTTCTAATTTCAAATAATGTTCTCATATTAAAAATGTTTTTGTAGAGTAGGAAATTTCATATATTTTCTTCTCGATTCAGTTTCATCACTACATGATTCTTCCGAATCTCTAGTTACTTATTTTGTATCACTTTCATATTAAATTTTTTAAATCTGATTATAAGCCTTTAACTTATCTTTCAAAACATTCTCAACAACCTTTGTCAAGGAAGTTGTTTTTTAATAAAATTCACATTATAAGAATCCACCAACTTTTTTAATAATTTGTTACAATATTTATAATGTCTTCTCTTGAGTAAATATCCCATGAAAATTCTATCCTCATCCTTTTCATCAAATTTTCTAAGATCTTGATTTTTTTTATCTTTAGTAAATATGGACTTCCAAAAACCTTGAAATATTTCACTAAATGTTTTTTTGTTACAACACATATCATAGGAAGTAATGTTGTATTCTATCCTTAAAACAATCTATTTTTACAAGTATAACAATACTAACAGATTCTATAAAGAAAAAAATTAGAAATCTTATACTCAGTCAATATGCTTATTCCCATTTATACTAACTTATATTTTTCATTTCTACAGCTCTATTTTATAGAGGGGTGTTAGGAGAATTATATTGATATTTAATTCCATGTTTCTTCATATATGATTCAAAATAATTACATGTGTACCCATTTTATTTATATGTTCTTAGTTTCAGTATATAAACATCCAACTCTCTTTCAAATTATCTTCTAAAAAATATAAACATTTCTAAATCCTCTGATTTATTCCTCATAAACATGATGTTAGTCATCTGAGTGTAATCATCAATAAAATTTATAAAGTAAAAATAACCTTTCATTTATTGATGTATCATCATCTCACAAAAATTAGAGTGAATAAGCTCAATAGGTTTGGTATATTGAATTTCAACAATCTTATGGATTTTACTAATCATATTCCCTTTCTAACATGATGTAAAAACATTATATTCTTTTATTTTCAGTTACATATACTTTGGAAAGTTTTTTAATAATTTTCTACCTAATATGTTTGAGCTGGTGATGCCACTTCTTGTTTTCATCTTTAGTATTAAAATAACATGAGTTACAAAGTTCTCCAATCTGAAAGATATATCCACTAGTTATTTCCCCCTTGGTAAAAAATATACCATCTTTCAAAATTATGATGTTACATGAATCTTTCCCAAATATCACTCCCTTACCATCATTACAAAGTTGCCTTAAACTAAGTAATTTATGTTTGATCCCATCAACATATAAAAAATTCCTTATGTTTCTGTTTCTTAGCTTCTATTTTTGATGCTCCTATCCATATGATTTTTAAGGAACTATAATTTCTAAAATTTACCACTTTTCCATCATAATTTTTAAAATCCTTCAAGATTTTTAAATCACCCATCATAAATGAGGAAAATCCACTATAAAGAATCTATTTCCCCCCTTTTTATTGGTCTCAGAGTTGTATCAATAATAAAAGATATTTCTTCAACTTTATTATTTCCAAAATCCTTTTATTTTCTAGCATAAGAACTTTGTTCTAGAAGAGTAGTGATACATTCTTCAATAAAGTTACCTAGTTAGTAACATGTTCCAAAAAATTCCTCTAGGAAACCAAACTTATTTTGATTTGGAAATTTTCGAACATCTTGAGATTTTGGTTTTCAAACTTCCTATAGATTTGTAATGTTAAATAATTTTCTTATATTATTACCCCAACTTATTTGATACCTGATTCCAAGAAGAGACATGTTATCCCAAAATTATATGATTTCTGAAAAAAAAATACCACAAAACCAGCAATATCCACAGAATCTCAGTTTTCTACAGTAATTTGATCTTAACCTTCAATCAATTTGATGAGGTTTATAACATATTTCTGATTTTTTTCTTATGAAATGGGTAAACTTTATTATAGAGATTTTTCTCAATTTTTTGTAGATGTTAAAGATTTATCACAACCTTTCTCAATCAAATATTTCCCAAAATTTTTTCTAACAGTTGCATTTTTTGAAAAATTAGATGAAATTTTTTATTTTTTGTGTAAGGATTTCAACTGATTCTTGGATTGAGATTTCTTAGAAACTTGCACTGAAACATATTTCATCTCTGAATTTCACCTGATTCTTGGATTGAGATTTCTTAGCAACTTACGCTGAAATATATTTCATCTCCGAATCCTTTTTGAAATCTTTTTTCATTTTTATTAAGGTACTTTTAACCTCCATAAGTTTAAATCGAGTTTTATAAACCTCACTTTCCTTAACAGAAAGTTTCTTACTAAGATCATCCACTATATTTATTTATTTAGAAACTTCTAGTTTGAGGTTTATAATCTTTTGAGTATACTCATATTTGTATTTAATAACATCTTTCCTTCCTTCATCATTTTTTACACTTTCTTTCTTTATAATTTTAATTTCTTTCTTGAGTTTAGTGTTTTTCTCAAGACATTCCAAAAGTTATGATTTGAGCTAATATTCCCTATAAGTTTCTTTACCTCCTCCTCATTCTTTAATATTTGAATAATCTTCCATTTTCTCAACATTTAAAAAGAAGGTAATGAATTTTTATGAAATTTAATTTTTGAAGAATTATTATCTGTAGAGTCATATTTGACTTTCTTACTCAACATACTTCTTCTATTTGCAGTGAAATTTTTCTTACCACCAGTGTAATTTTTATGTTGCTTAGAATTTTTGTTAAAATTATTTCACTGAGGTTTTTCTTCAGAATGATCTTCATATTCAACAACTTTCTTCTTAGGGAAATTCATAGAAAAATTCCCAATTTCTTCACAATTAAAACATTTGAGTGGATTTTTTCCACCATACTTTACTCTACCTCTCCAATAGTTTTGGGGATAAGATACATGATCTTCTCATTTATTTCATCATCTTCCTTGTCTTCAAAATCACTAAAATTATCATTCTTAGTTTCTTGTATTTTTATATTTCTCCTAGCTTAAAAATATATTTCATCTTTGATCTTCTTTTTAAATGTTTTAGATTTATTCATCTCATAAGAAATAATATAGTTATGAAATTCATTAATTGATAAATCATATTTATCTTATAAATATGTGATTTTAAAGTCAAACCTATTAGGGAGGTTTCTTAAGATTTTCTTGACAATTATAGATTCTTATAAGATATATCCAAATCCTGTAATGTTGAAAACAACATCATTAACTCTAGAAAAGTACTCATCAACAGTTTCATCATCTCTCATTCTGATATATTTAAAATTTGTTTTCCAAATTTGTCACTTTTCCTATTCCAATTTCCCCCCCCTCAAATATAATTTCAAGTTTTTTCTAGGTTTCCTTAGATATTTTGAGACCATCACTTTCATGAAAACATTTTATGGAAAATAAATATGAAAAACATTTCTAAATTTTTTGTCAACCTCAATGTTTATATTACTATAAAAAGTCATAGAAACATTTTTATCAATTAGTGGAAACCAAATTGTTGTTGCATAAATAACCTCTAAGACAAGAGTAAGAAGATATGGTATCATTCTATTTTTCTGACCATGATAATTTTTTTCCATAAAAGGTAGAAATACATTTGAATGTTTATTGAGTTGATATTTTCTATGATAATGATATAATAGCAGAACCTTCACTCTGATACCAATTGAAGTTCCTAATGATTATTGAACCATTGAGAAGGGCGGGGGGGGGGGGGTGTTGAATTAGTGGTGATCTTTTTATAAATTTCAATCTTTATAAAACATAACCTTGTAACTCATTAGAGTTTTTTTCCTTATAATGTTTTTAAAAAACCTTACAAGTATAAAAATATGAGAAAGTAAACAAAGGAAATAAATATTTTCAAGTTTCAATATCAGTGTGAGAATCTAAATCCTTTCCATGGATACTCCTATGGGTCCATAGAAATTTAATATTATAAAAAAGTGAATAATGTTTTTGAACCAAATCCCATTAAACTCATTTCATCTCCTAATAGGTATGATAATACAGAATCCTTTAATTTTAATTTTTTTAACAAAACATGAGCCACAAAAAAAGTATGAAAATTTAAAACTTAAGCTCCCATAAGGTTTTAGAATGTTTTTCCAGTTTTCACTATTCAGAAAGTTCATACAGTGTGATCTTTTTATATCCGGTAAAACTCTGTCTGGTGCAACTCATTGAAATCTACACTAGTTTACAACCTTCGTTCTATCCTATTAACAAAAATTCTATTCCTTAAAACACTATTTGAATAAAAATTCAATCCACTCCTCTCTATTCAGTTCTCTTAAATGAAACTTAGTTCTATACTTATGATAAAAAATCTCTTTGTTCAGAACTTTACTTCAACCTAAAAATAATATTCATATAGAAACTTAGGCTGAAAAAAGTCTATAGGAATTATAATTTTTTTACATATAAATAATATCAAGTAAAATTTACTTTACACCCCATTTATATGTTATTCTAAAATGGAAAATGTGGGAAGCCAATTTCACTTTCCCACTAAAAAACTATTTGTTGAACTCTTCTAAATCATTCTATATTCTTCTCAAATATTCTTGAAACTTCATGAAAACTAATTGTCTCTAACCTTATTCATGTAACTTCCTCAACTTCAGATGTTATGGAACTTATTCACCTTTTTTATCTCAACTATAAATCAAACCAATTGAAATCACAAACCAATTGAATTAATAATTTCTGCATCATCACGTTTTTTCACTTTACAAAGTTCCGTATAAAATATATATCCAGTGAAATTGTTTTTCCAATGAAACAAAAAGGAACATTTCATTTAATATAGAATTCTTTTTCAGATGAAAAAACTTCACTTCTATATTTTTCTTCATTTAGTTGACTCTTTCCAATTTACATCTTCACAAAAGTTCATGTGATGGAATTCTTCATAAAAGCTTGTCTGAAGGACTTCTTCCCAAAATCTCATCTGATGGACTTCTTAGTATCACATTTAATAACTTCACTATTTCAAACTTAAAATAGGATTTTCAAAGAAACTATGATCTTCTATATTTATAAGACATGTTTTTCTAGAAACTCATCTGACTTTTTCTGTTTCACATGAACCTATTGAAAAATAAACTATATTTTCATATATTAGTTGATCTTGACCCACTAAATATGGTTGACTAAATTATTAAAACTTATAAAGACTTTAGTCACATCCAACTTTCTTTATATATTGTACTTCTTAGATTCCTCATTTTTGTTTTCTCCCTTTAAACTTTCATATATTTTGAAATATGACTTCTTGTGCCACTTTTTATTTCTTTCACATTTTATAAAACTCCATAAACTTAGAAACAAAAACTTATCCTTCCATTTTATCAGGTTTTTCCAATGATTTTTATTTGGTTCATCTGGTGAATTCATGAAAAATTCCCCTTATACAAACTTAGACACTTTCCTTATTAGTAAAGATTATCTGGTGAACATTGTTCAAACTTAGATTTATAAAAAATTAGTATTTTTTAATGTAATATTTTTTTATAGAAACATCATCCATAATGTTTGTCTAACAAAGATCCATTTGATAAAAAAGTAGCACCACTCCCCCTTTAGCATCTTCTTCATTTGATCACCTTCTATATACTTTACAAGTCTCTATCCAGAGAACTCTACCCATAAAATTATACCTAAAAATGTTCTTATGAAACTTTGTGTCTAGAAAAATTCAAATCCCCCTTTGATCAAAAGGTTTCATCATGAGTTTTTCCATGATTTTAGGAAATTTGATATCATCATAGCACCATAATTTATAGGAATATTTCTAAACAAAATTTCCTAACTTTCTAAATTCCTCAAGAATATTAACAATAAAACTATCTATCTATACTTTCTTAACAAAATTTCAACATCTTTCTTCCACCTATTAACAAAAAAATTATTGAAAAAAGTGACTGGTTAAAAAATACAATTTTTTTTATGAAATCATCGCAAAGTATCTTCCTGAACCTTGGTACTAAATCTAATCGATAAGCCACAACACTAACTCATTAAAGTATCTAAAAATAGATAATATACTGAGGAGTCAACTTGATTTTATTACCAAAAAACAATTCCCTACCCTTGGATAGATTCTAAAGAAAACATTATTATTCACATAAAATGGTAATAGTTGTTGATGATGATCCACATATGACTTTTTATGACTCTGATTCATCACCATTCTCTTTCTAATTATCCATATCTTCTCCATTATATCTTGTATAATTCTTGTTCCAATAAGTGAAGTCTCACCCATTTCAACCCAATAAAGTGGAGAAAAATATGGGAGGCTATAAAAATATTTTAGAGGAACTATATGTATCGAGTCCTGATAATTTTTCTTGTAAGTGAACTACAATGACACTATTTGATCCTCCCATAAGATTCCAAAATCTATAACACAAGCTCTAACCATGTCTTCTAATGTTTGGATCATTAGTTTGGATTGACCATCCATTTTAGGATGTTAATCCATGCTCATAGTCAACTGGGTTTTGAGGGATTTCTACAAGGACTACCAAAATCAAGATATAAACCTTGAGTCTCAGTCAGACATAATCTAAATTGGTACACCATGAAACTTCAAAACTTATTGAATGTATATTTTTTTACAAGTCTTCTACTGTATTGGATTTATGAATAGGGATGAAGTGAGAAAACTTCATGAGACAATTCATAATCAACCATATGACATCGTGTTTCTGAACCATATTTTGTAGCACCATGAATAAATCCATATCTATTTTTTCCCATTTCCATATAGGTTTAAGAAAATAATTCAACATACCAGACAACCACTAGTACTCTACCTTGACCTGCTAACATGTGAGGTATCTCAAGGCAAACTCTACCACTTTCCCCTTCATGTAAAATTAATAAACTATGCTCTCAGAGCCTTATAAATCTTTTGAATACTAGTATAAACAACCCATCATGAATGGTGGTAGGAATTAAGGAATTGTTCATGATAAGATGGATAAAACACAATTTAATATATAAAGTGTAGAACATATTTCCAATAAAGTGTCCATCCCTTAATGGTATCCCCATCAATGAGTTTTGAACTAATGATTTAACATTACAGATTAGATATATGAGTGTATTTAACCTACTTAACCAAATTAGGAATAAGATAAATGCGAAGGAAAACTACAACATCACCTTGATCAACACAATATATATGCATATCATCCATACCCAAGATTAACTACCATTGATCAAAATTTTATTTATCCAATTTATTATATGAATTCATATTTAATTCATCAACTAAAAAATTCCTTTTACCCTGTGTATAAATAAAGTTAAAGTAAAAAATATATAGATATTCTATATATCTATGTGGACTTAGTTTCAAGTCCCTTTGTGAGAAAATATGATTTAATCTATTATAATCTATGGACACTTTGAATTTATCACCAAAAAGATAATGACACCAAGTTTTAAAGGAATAAAATACAAAAACTAATTCAAAATCATGTTACAGGAAATTCTTATCATGAACTTGTAAATTTTGTGATCCATAATTTACAACATAACCATCCTGTATGAGAACACATCCCAAACCAAAACCAAATGCATCCCAATAAACCGCATACCCTTGTCCTGACTCTAGAAGCATAAGGATAAGTGCTGATATAAGGTGAACCTTAATCTCTTGAAAAGATTTTCATAACTCACCATTCTATTAAAAATTAACACCTTTCAATGTCAATATTTTTTTGGTGAGGAAAGTCATGAAAAATTATGAAACAAACATCAGTAATATCCCACAAAGACAAGAAAATTTTGTATCTAAAAAACATTCATCCATGGTTTCTAAGAGTTAACAACTTATATATTTTTAGGATCTATAAAAAATCTAATTTTAGAGATTATTTGTCCAATAAAACATACTTATTATATCAATAAATACAAATTTGAAATATTAACATAAAGGAGACGTTCTCATAAGATACCTAACAATATTTCCAAGTTCTGTTCATGATCAAACTTAGTCCTAGAATACACTCATATTTCATCGATGAAAACCACAAAAAAGGAGTCAAGATACCTTTGGAAAATACTATTTATAAATTATATAAACATCACTAGTGAATTTGTGAGACCAAAGTGCATAACCACATATTCATAGTGACTATAACGGATCCTGAAGGCTAGATTTGGAATTTCCTCCTTCCAAACTCAAATTTTATGATACCTTGATCTTAAATAAATTTTATAAAACCAATGGAATCCCATAAATTGATCAAATAGATTATTAATTAATGGAATAAGATATCAATTCTTTATTATAATCAAGTTGATCTTATGATAATTCACTCAAATTCAAATAGTTCTATTCGCTTTATTGACAAAAAGAACTAGTGTTGTGCATAGAGATGTACCAGGTCAAATGAACCATTTTCTTTACAAATATTATAGTTAGAAATATAATTCCCTAAATTATATTAGTGACATACTATAAGATATAATTGAAATAAAGTTGGTCCCTAGTAGGATATTAATCATAAATTCCACTTTTATTTTAGGTGGTAACCTAGAGAAATTGTCAAGAAAGACATTAGAAAATTGTTTAATGATGGTTGAAAAAACTCTATATATGATTTAATACACATATTCCAAAGTAACCACTACCAAATAATAAGAGATAGTCCCAACCACTAGTACCGAAGGCCTTACTCTTACTTCATTCATATCACAATCTATTTTAAATATATACTTAATGATATCAGAATATGTGACACTCACCAGTCAGACATAATAGTCTATATGGGCATTGAATGATATCAACTAATACATTACCAAAATTAGATCATATATTTTAATTTCAATAATAGATAAATCCCAAACTAATTCATCCCCATTGATAATTATAGAGCACAATTCACACTTAAAATCTCAAAAATATCATTGGAAAAGTGGTCTTTGAAGTTTTAAGATAGAAAGAATCATCTCAACATGTAAACCCACATTATCAATAACATAATAAGTAAAGGAAGAGTGGGATTAAACTGCATCAAACAAGGCTTGTATAAGGGTAGAATTTAAAATAATAATACCTCACACTATTTAAGGAATATATTGATCTACTGTGATCATCTTATCAGCACCATACAATTGCTTACTCATGATCCTAGATCCTTACTTCCTTGTTGAGATTGAATTTCAATAGGATTCATTGTATTCATTGAATCACCCTATCTCACTTGGTTTTAAGTACAAGAGTTACTTTGGTGTGGTCATACAGTCAAACCATAATATGTCTATGATACATGAGATACCGCTTCAATTATAGAATTTGGAGTGCTATGATAATAACTCTAGATAATTCCTATTAGATTATAGTTGTGAAAAAATCAAGGTGGTTCTATATATTCTCACTTTATATGATCAAGTGAAACAAACTGAAAACACCCCATCTTACTCTTGGGTCATGGGGTAAAGTTAACTGATCATGAGGTCTGGTTTTTAGATTCTACACCACCTTGAAATTAGGTATCAATCTTCTACTTATTCCTAGAATTTTATTTCCTACCCGTTCCTATGAAGATAAACATAACCCCAAACAGATTTACATAGATATCTATTTCCACCATCCTCACTCTATTTACCATCTTTTTATGATCTATAATACAAAGAAAAACCATCTTAGAGAGAATATCCGGTCACTTCCTAGACTCAAAGAATTGTACCTTCAAGGATGTACTAGCAACAACTTCTAGGGAAAAGAGGACTAACTTCATAAATTGAGATACATACACTATCACAAATAAACTCTCTTGATGCACTCTAAATAAATCCTTTGTTTGGTATATGTTGAATGTGTGATAATAGAATTGTTTCTCAAATAATTCTTCAAATTACTCCCACATCATGCCCTGGTTTAATTTATATTTTACAACTAAACCCCTTCATTAGAGTGAAAGATCTTAGAGTATATAGGTTTACAACTTGACCTTTATATCAGTTGGTGCACCATGGAAATTGAATATTTCATTCATTATATTCATCCACACTTCCACTTTTTTAGGCTTGGAATCTCCTCAAAAAATGGGTGGATTATATTTTTCAAACAATATGGAGCGATCCACTTATCTGAGTTCATCATTTTTATTTCCTCTATAAATGAAATGAAAATCTTGAATGATTATTTGAACAAGTCTTTGGTTCACATGTGGCTTAGGTGAAACCAAATTTTATGTAGCCTCTTCTTGATGATTTTTATGATGTCTAATTGGTTCCATTTTCTATAACCATTGTAACCATTTTACATAAATCATCAATACATAATGAAAAATGTAGTCTTAGTGGGAATTATAACTAACAATGCATGATATGTAACACTCGTTGATTAAACCAATGATATCATAGAAAAGTTCTTCATTAAAGGTACTTAGATTTCTTATATTTTTATCATAGCATCCTCCCTAAGTACCCCTAAGCCCCCACAAATTTTGGTGGCATTTGGAGATGTTTTGAGGGAAGAAAGGAGGGTGCACGGTTTAGGTGCACAGTTTTCCAAACCGTGCACACAAACCGTGTGCCCATGCCCAACTCATTAAAAATGTGTTAAATGACTTATCTTCCCTCACTAGATTTATCCTAACTCCGCCATTTCTTATGGACTTCAAACCTAACAGCTGTAATGGCCCAGACCTCTCTAGTCCATTCCTTTGTGAAAATCTAGTGTCTGAGGTGTTCTAGGAGGTCAAGATGACTTATCCCCAACACTTTTCCAAATTTCTAGTTCTGTGAATAGTTTCATTGTTAACCTTATGTGAATAGTGCAACAACGACCTTATGTGAACAGTGTCATCGGTAGCCTTAGGTGAACAGTGCAATGGTGACCTTATGTGAATAGTAACATTGGTAACCTTATGTGAACAATGAAACTGTGACCTTATGTGAACAGTGTCATCGGTAACCTTATATGAATAGTGAAATAGTGTCCTTATGTGAATAGTGTCATCGGTAGACTTATGTGAATAGTGCAACGGTAAACTTATGTGAACAGTGTCATCAGTAGCCTTATGTGAATAGTGCAATAATGACCTTATGTGAATAGTTTCATCAGTGACCTTAGGTTAACAGTGCAATGGTAACCTTATGTGAACAATGTTATCAGTAGCCTTAGGTGAACAATGCAACGGTGACCTTATGTGAACAATATCATTAGTAGCCTTATGTGAATAGTGCAATGGTGAGGTTCTAACAGTGAGGTTCCAATAGTGACCAATTTCCTTTGCCAAAATTTTAGTTCATGAACAATGTTTCTAGAACGGTGAGGTTCCAATGTTGAACTCTTTCCTTTTACAAATTTTGAGCTTGTGAACAATGTTTCCAGAATGGTGAGGTTCCAACAGCGACCTATTTCCTTTGCTAAATTTTGAGTTCATGAATAGTGTTTCCAGAATGGTAGGGTGTACAGTGTTTCCAAAACAGTAGGGTGTAAATTGTTTCCAGAACGGTAGGGTGTATAGTGTTTCCAGAATGGTAGGGTGTACAAAATTTCTAGAATGGTGAGGTTCTAACTGCAACATCTATTTCCTTTTCCAATTTTCATGTTAATGAAAAGTGTTTACAAATTCCTATAGTTCACCCCTTTGATAGTTCCTTTGATGTAAAATGAATTTAAATCCTTGTTTTAAATACTCTAAGGCCGATTCAAAGGCCATAACTCATAAATTAATTTTTCCTAAGAATCAAGATGCTTTTACTTGGTCAAACCGCATGGTTTAATACAATCTGATTTTAATGGAAAATCTAGCATATCTTAAACCACTACTACATTAAATCTTCTAAAGGGAAGATATATCTTCCTACCTAGTTATTCCTCCTTGTTCTCAGGTGTGATATGCTTGAACATTCCATTACTTTCCATAGAAGTGGTGCGATCAAACTTTAATCCTTGGATTGGTTTTTCTCTTTTTTTGTTGCAACCAAGCAATATCCATCGATCTACGATATAAGGTATGTTATATCATCATTATTTTGGTTTCATCTCCTTATGTTTCCCCTCACCATTTTTTGGAATGCTATCTCAATGTTCCTAATAGAATTTTCTTGGTTGTTGACCGGTCTGGTGGTGTCTGCATCCTCGGGTGGATACAATTGTCATGGAGGGAGGAGATCGTCACCCACTGTGTGGCTCGTTCTCGTATAAAGAATGTCAAGAACCTTTTGAGGTTGGGTATTCATTTCTTCTCTTTTCTTTTACATGAAACTGTAGAGTTAGCATGTTTTAGCCCACTGGGTCACAATGAAATTGACATATTAAATATTTGAACTGGATAAATAAATTGACATCCATTGTATGTTATTGCCTCTTGTTTTGATAGATAGTGTGATATATATTCTTTCTTTTTTTATCTTTTCATTTTTGATGGAAATTGGTAAAGAACATAAACCAGAATTAATTGACAATTGTTTGGATAAATATAAAGAGGCATATGAATGAATATGATAGATTTTGTTGTAATTTTATGTTAATAAAATTGATGTAGTAAACATGTTTAATTATTTTTGATATCCTAATGGTCAGGTTTTCTGAATTTGGAAACTACGAATAATAAATATGTTAATCAAAGATTGATTAAATAACTGTTTATTTAATAAAAGATAATTCCTTGTAGGCTTCTGAGTTACCCTATTGCTTGTTTAAGGGGAAATATCCCAATTGATATGATGTTTTTTTCCTACTTCTTGTGTTGTGATGTGAGCCTGGATGGCTGTTGTGATATGTGGGGGCAGGGAGGCCTACTGGTTGTGGAAACAGTTGATGCCTAGAGTGGCAAGATGCATCGGTTTATGCATGTGGGTATCAGGGAGGACACCAGGGATGATGAAATGGGTTGGATGTGAATGTTTGGTTTCTTACTATTTCTTATTGGTTGTTTATCTGCTTTACATTCCCCACCACCTAAGGCAGCTGGTCTTGCTTACCCTTATTTTGAAAGAAGCGAAGATGCGTGGGGTATGCCACGTGCTTTCCACGTTTAGCTTCTCAAGGGAGGATGGGTCTATGCTCTTGCTATAGGTGGCAAAGACTCGAAAGGTAGTTCATCTACTCACCATGTTTATCCCCCTTGTGTTTAGTAGCATAGAATGTTTTCTAGAATTCCTGGGAATATGAGAAAGTAATGGTGTAAATAAATAATTGAATAAATGATGTTAACCCATGGGGTTAGAGATTGCTAGGATGCAATACTGAGGTTACAATTTTAAAGGGACAGTGGACTTTGGGTGTGATGAGAATGAAATTTAATGTATAATTGTTAATGGTTAATTAATGTTTAAATAATTAATTAACATAAAGTTGAACTGATAAAAAGGGAATAAAGTAATGTAATAAAGATTTTTAAATGGTTGTGTGCTTATATGATACCTAGTCTTAGAAGTGGAAGCTGGGATTCTAAGAGATGTTAGCTGCAGTTGAGTCTAAGACTAGGTTATGCCCATAGTGTGGTTGTGAGCTATAGTATATTCTATAATTTTTGTTTTTATATACATCCACCCTGTAAGTTAGGGAAACAAACACCCTAGGGATTTTGAGCCATAGGGGGGTGTTTTCCCCAATATTCCAGTGGGAGGATGGATGACTGACTAACCCTTTTGGCCCTGCTCTCTTCTCTTGGTAGTTACTTGTGCTAGTAGGAAAAATAGTTATTTTTCCCCATATATTTGTGTAGAGGGCTATAATGGCTTGTGGTTATTTAGACAAATATATTTTGGATATAGTATCCTATGGAATACTATAGGCGTAACGTGTATAGGCTGTGACAACTTGAGGATTCTTACTCGGTGTGTCTGTAATGGCCTGAGGCATAATAACCGATGTATGATACATGTTATGATAGTTGTGGTGGATCTAAGAAACTAATTGGTTACTTTTATTAGGTTTATGTGGTGGGTTTGTTTCATGAGGTGCATGTTTTGGTTCTTTTCCCAGGTGTATTCGGGCAAGCCTTTTTGGAGAGAGATGATTAGGACGTGCGACGTTGGGGAAAAGCGGCAAACTAGTGAGGAAATAGTAGCGGGGTACCCTTGATATTATTTATTACATTATATACTCTTATATGTGTTACTTGGTGAGATTAGCCATGGTGAGGCTGGGAACTTAGTATACCTGTTTAGGTGACGAGTTAGTTTCACTTGATTGTTCACTGTGCTTTAGTATGATTTCTTTACTTTTTCATGAGAGGATTTGGGGAGGATCCTACTGAGTATACTGTTATACTCAACCTATGTCAATATAAACTATTTTTCTAGTCACTTGGAGTAGGTTAGAGATCAGTATGGTTTCTACTAGATTTGGGTTACAGGAGCTATTTGGCCTTTATGTTTGTTGTTGGTTTTACTTTCTTTTGGGTACTTGCAATTTTACCCTTTCAGTTGTAGTAGTTTTGCATGAAATTACATATGTGTACTTGGGATTTCATTTATATTTATGTCTAAGTTGGATTTGGCTGGTGTCTATCTTATCTCTCTCTTTATCATGTGTTCTCTTAGAGGATAATGCCTCCCATCTGTGTGTTTACTATACCCTCAGTTCTAGTCACCAACTCTGGGCCTACTGAAGGTGGGAATCAGAGGTCATTATCTCCCTTTTTCATATTGATGGCCTATGAGGGGTACACTTTGTGGGGAGAGGTTCGTGACAGAGTGGTATTAGAGGTCAGGTTGAGAGATAGGATGGAGTTTGGTGTTAGTAACAGGTGAGGTTGCATGGGTTGGTAGGGAAAAAATGTTAGTCAAGTTTATAAAGTGATGCAAAAACTGGAGGCCAGTTGAGACATAGGTGCTTAGGGCTTCCTATGATCTGATGTATGGACCTTTAAGTTTACAATGGCTACTAAACGAGGTGATACTAGTTGTAGGGTAGAGACCTTGGAAAGGATCATGCATCATTATTCATTGTGATTGTGTTTGAATGGATAGACCTTGGGATAGGTTAACCTAAAATGAATAAAAGAAAAAAATTAATTAATTAATGATGAGTCTTCCATATTATAGGTTTAGGAGATATAACTGTTTGTTATTTTATAGGTATGGCTCCAGGTCGACGTTCTCGTCAGGTTTGTGCAGAAGATGTCTAGCAAGCTGTGCCAGTAGATCGCCGTAGGATAGAGGTTGATAATGACGACACTTGGAGGAGGACTCTCTGAGAGTTTCAGTGCCAGAGTATGTAGAAGTATGAGGGCTCAGTTTCAGATAAAGTCATAGAAGACTGGTTGGAGGAGGTCGAGATAGGATTCAGTTTGATCCATGCTTGGAAGGATCACTGGGTGTCCTTGGTTGTGATGATGTTGTGTGGAGTAGCGATGTAGTGGTGGTTCTTTTTCCTTAGGGATTTCGAGGAGTCAGCGATATCATGGGAGGAGTTCTGAGACAATTTTAGAGTCAAGTTTATTTCCTCGAACACGAAGGCATCCAGTCGCCTAGAGATTATTACCCTTAAATAGGGGAGCTCTAGTGTTCGAGAGTTTGGAATCCATTTCAGGAACTTTTTAGGATATGATTCGGACCTATTTCCAGATGAGGAGGCCAGGGCGAGGCATTTAGAGGAGGCTTTTCATCCAGAGATCCAGTGCCAGGTCACCCCATTTATGCTGAAGACATATCTTGATGTGCTGGCGAGGGAAGAGGTCATCAAGAGGACATTGTCCAGAACCAGATCATCATGAGAGGGGAGTCATCATGATTCCTCACGAAGCATAGATGTGTTCCGGGGTTTTTTATTTTTAGGGAAGAAGAGTTTCTGTTCATCCGAGGGTAGGTCTCATCCCTCAACATCTTGTTTCTCTAGAGGTGGAAGCTCTCAGGCCTATTCCAAAGGATTAGGTGCTTATTTTTCTTGTGGTGGTTGAGGTTATTAGTAGCGAGAGTGCCTGGCCTTTTAGAGTAGTCATCGTGCACCAGGTACTCCGCTCCAGGTTCCTCGGTTGAGGCAGTCCTAGCCGAGGTAGTAGCAGTAGGTTGCACCAGCTTTAGATCAGAAGAGGGTAGATGGGGAAGGTAGAGAACAACCCCATGATTCTCCTCGTCCTCAGAGAGTAGAGTGCGGCCATGGTGGTGGTCATCATCAGGTTCAGAGAGGCTGTGGTCAGCTTTATGCTTTAGCATTTCCAGTGCTAGGTGAGCCAGACATCGTTCGAGGTACCCTTTTCTTATTTTATACCTTGTTGTATGCCTTGTTTAATTTATTAGTGACACAATCCTTCATATCACCTACCCTTGTCCATGATTTGGGACTTGAGGTAGAGAGGCTTCTAGTGCCCTTGGCATTGACTACGCCAGTTGGAG
The DNA here is from genome assembly GCA_963277665.1 of Viscum album. Classification (NCBI taxonomy): domain Eukaryota; kingdom Viridiplantae; phylum Streptophyta; class Magnoliopsida; order Santalales; family Viscaceae; genus Viscum; species Viscum album. Next base: position 1,216,385,516 of record OY728131.1, on the reverse strand, counting down.
GTCGAGCTGAGTTGTTTGAAGTATGTAGAGACTGTGAGCTAGTGCTGGGGAAGCACTACTCTTAGGAATATTTTCTATGTTTACGAATACCACCATAGGATGTCATCCTTGGCATGTATTGGTTTTATTCAATGCATGATATCATGGATTGCTTTAGGAGGTAGGTTGTGTTCTTAGATGCAGATGGAGAGACAGTGGTGTTCGTTGGTGAGAGAGACCCTCAGATGGGTCAGAGGTGTGTTCCATCCTTATCATCCATGATGGATGAGCTGATGCTGAGTTCTTTAGAGGTTCAACAGTTGGTGTTTCCTAGGGTCATAGAAGAGTACCCTGATTTCTTTCTAGAAGAGGTTGTAGCATTACCCCCTCGACGAGAGATCGAGTTTGGGATAGAGCTACAACCAAGAGCATATTCTATCTCTATGTCTCCATATAGGATGACCCCTTATGAGTTACGAGAGTTATGTATACAACTTGATGGTTTGTTACTGTGCAGTTTTGTTTGGCTGAGTGTGTCACTGTGGGGTGCACCAGAATTGTTCATGAAGAAGTGTGACGACAGTTTGCGGTTGTGTGTCGATTATCATTGCTTAAAAAAAAGTGACAATGAAGAATTTCTATCCTCTTCCATGGATTGATGATTTATTTGATCAAATGATGGGTGCAAGTTTTTTATAAAAGATCAATTTGTGGTCCGGATATCATCAGATGTGTGTGAAGGGTGAGGATATCCCAAAGACTTCTTTCCATTGTCGTCATGGGCATTATGAGTTCATTGTAATGCCGTTTGGTGTGACGAATGCTCCAACTATGTTCATGGGATTGATGAACGCTGTGTTCCATGAGTTCCTGGACAAGTTCATGGTGGTTTTCATCGATGACATCTTTGTGTACCCCATGTCTGAGGAGGAGCATACAGAGCATCTACACGCTGTTTTGGGAGTTCTTAGTCAACATCAGCTATTTGGGAAGTTTCCGAAGTGTGAGTTTTGGGCTCGAGAAGTACTTTTATTGGAGCATGTTTTGTCCCCGCAGAGAGTAACTGTGGATCCATTGAAGCAGTTGTGTCTTGGGAAGCCCCTAAGATAGTGTTAGAGGCGCGAAGTTTCCTTGGTATCACAGGCTACTAAAGGAGGTTCATAGCCGATTTCTCTCGAGTTGTGACTCCTCTTACAACTTTGACTAGGAAGGATCAAATGTTCATATAGACTAATCAGTGTTAGGTAGCTTTCGAGTAACTAAATGAGAAGTTAGTAAGTGCTCTAGTTCTTTGTCTTACAGTAGAGGGAGTTCAATTTGATTTTTTCTATGATGCTTCGCATATGGGGTTAGGATATGTTCTGATGCATCAAAGATTAGTTGTATCTTATGGGTCTTGTCAATTATGTCCCCATGAACTTAAATATTCCACCCAAAATCTTTAGTTGGTACCCATGGTTTTTGCTCTGAATTTGTGGAGACATTAATTCATTGGAAAACACTTTTTGGTTTTCACGGATCATTAGAGTTTGAGGTATGTTTTCTCCCAGTGTGGCTTGAACTTGAAACAACATCTATGGATAGAGTTATTATAGGATTACGAATTCAAAATATCATATACACTTGGAAAGGGGAATGTTGTAGCTGATGCATTGAGTAAGAAGTCACATAGTGATGTAGTGCGTGAATCTGGTGACTCATGGAGAGTAATGGAAGAACTATCAACATTACATCTTGATATGGGAGAAATTGGGGGTAGAGGTTGTATTTTTCAGATGATGGTGCAATCATATCTGGTGCAACAAGTTGAAGAGTCCCAGTTGGGGGATCTTGAGGTGGAGGTCTGGAGAGACCGAGTTGTTTTTGGCGAGGCCCCTAATGGTTGGACTGAGGATAAACAACACTGAGTGTTGTATCATGGAAGGATTTTTTTTTCATTTAGAGATGCACGAGACGGTTCTCAGAGAGTTCCATATTTAAACTTTAGCGGTGCATCTAGGAGTGAAAAATATGTATCGAGCCTTGAGGATTCAATTTTGGTGGCCTCAGCTAAAGCATGCAGTTGTAGAGTTTGTGTCTTGATGTTTGGTCTACCAAAAGGTAAAGGCTAAACACCGTGTTCCTGGTGGTCTGATCTAGCTGTTAGATGTTCCTCATTGGAAGTGAGAGGACATATCAATGGACTTTGTTACTGGTTTATGTCGAGCTCCGGGAAGACATGATGTTATTTGGGTGGTAGTGGCTTGTCTAATAAAATCAGCCCACTTCATAGCGATCAAAGAGTTAAGATTAGTGGAAGTTTTGTCGAGGTAGTATCTGGAGGAGGTGGTGAGACTTCATGGAGTCCCAAGGATGATCATTTATAATCAAGATCCTCGTTTCACCTCTAGGTTGTGGAGAGGTCACCAACATGCTTTTGGTTCTCAACTATGCCTTAACACTGCTTTTCATCCTCAGACGGACGGTCTGACAGAGCGGACTATCTAGAATCTTGAAGACATGTTATGCTTTTGTGTCCTAGATTTTAGATTTTCATGGATGTGGCACTTACCCTTGGTGGAGTTCACTTAAAAAAATAGTTTTCACTCCACCATCGGTATGGTTCCGTTTGAAACCTTTTATGGATGGACTTTCCGTTCTCGGTTGTGATGGACTAGGGTTGGAGAGTCAGTAATTCTCAGACCAGAACTAGTGCAGAATACAACAGAGATGGTTCAGGTGATTCATGAGAGGATGAGGAGAGCGCAGGATCATCATAAATCATATGCCGATCAAAGGAGGAGACCCATAGAATTTGATGTTGGGGATCACGTGTTTCTAAAGGTTACTCCCCATCGTGGGCAGGGAAGGTTTGGTCGTGGGAGTAAGTTTTCTCCCCGGTTTGTTGGGCCTTTTGAGGTGTTAGCTCATGTTGGAGCTATGGAATATCGAGTAGCTCTTCCCCCGCAGATGATCCAGATACATGATGTTTTTCATGTATCACAGCCCCATCGTTATCTTCATGATGACTCTCACATCATCGATTAGGGAGAGATCGATGTTGATGATGATTCGACCTTTGAGGAGTGACATGTGGAGATCCAAGAGTGCAAAGAGAAGGTGTTGTATGGGAGTTCTATTCACTTGGTTCATGTATTTTGGCGACATGGTGACATGAAGGAGAGTACCTTGGAATGTGAGTCATAGATATGTGCTCAATAAATAGAGTTGTTTGATGTTTAACTCTTTTCATGAAACGATGTCCCCTTTGTGGTTATAGACCTTTCGTGTTTATGAGATGGATTTCTTTGGTCACTTCTTGTGGCTTTCTCTCTTTTGAGAGGTATCTCGATGGGTGGTTGTTCAGACTTCTTTTCTGTTACCTTTTAGATTTTTTTTGAATTGTTGAGGATGAGAATGTTTTGAGAGGTATTTGATGTAATGGCCAGGACCTCTCTGGTCCAATCCTTTGTGAAAATCTGATGTTTGAGGTGTTCTGGGAGGTCAAGGTGACTTATCCCCAATACTTTTCCAAATTTCCAATTCTGTGAACAGTGTCATTGGTAACCTTATGCGAACAGTTCAACAGTGACCTTAAGTGAACAGTGTCATCGGTAGCCTTAGGTGAACAGTGAAATGGTGACCATATGTGATTAGTGTCATTGGTAACCTTATGTGAACAGTGCAATAGTGACCTTATGTGAATAGTGTCATCAGTAACCTTATGTGAATAGTTCAATAGTGACCTTATGTGAACAGTGTCATCGGTAGCCTTATGTGAATAGTGAAATGGTAACCTTATGTGAATAGTGTCATCGATAGCCTTATGTGAATAGTGAAACAGTGACCTTATGTGAATAATGTCATCTGTAACCTTAGGTGAACAGTGCAACAGTAACCTTATGTGAACAGTGTTATCGGTTGCCTTTGGTGAATAGTGCAACAGTGACCTTATGTGAATAGGGTCATCGGTATCCTTATGTGAACAGTGCAATGGTGAGGTTCCAACAACGACCTCTTTCCATTTCCAAATTTTGAGTTCATGAACAGTGTTTCTAGAATGGTGAGGTTCCAACAGTGAGCTCTTTCCTTTGCCAAATTTTGAGTTCATGAATAGTGTACCTAGAATGGTAGGGTGTACAATGGTTCCAGAATGGTGGGGTGTATAGTGTTTCCAGAATGGTAGGGTGTACATTGTTTCCAGAATGGTAGGGTGTACAGTGTTTCCAGAACGGTGAGGTTCCAAATGCAACCTCTATATCCTTTTCCAAATTTTGTGTTAATGAACAGTGTTTCCAACTTCCTACAGTTTTACCCCTTTAATGTTTCCTTTGATGTAAAATGAATTTAAAGCCTTTTTTTAAGGACTCAAAGGCCGATTCAAAGGCCGTAACTCCTATATTAATTTTTCCTAAGAATTGGGATGCTTTTACTTGGTCAAACCGCGTGGTTTAATGTGATCTTCTTTTAATGGAAAATCCAGTGTATCTTAAACCACTACTCTATTAAATCTTCTAAAGGGACAATATATCTTCCTCCCTAGTTCTTCCTCCTTGTTATCAGGTGTGAGATGCTTGAAGATTCCATTCCTTTCCATAGGAGTGGTGCAATCAAACTTTCCTCCTTGGATTGGTTCTCGTATGTTTTTGGTGAAACCAAGCAGTATCGATCGATCTCCGATATAAGGTATGTTCTATCATCATTATTTTGGGTTCATCTCCTATTGTTTCCCCTTGTACTTTTTTGGAATTCTATCTCCATGTTCCTAATATACTTTTCTTGGGTGTTGACTGGTGTGGTGGTGTCTCTACATCCTTGGGTGGATACAGTTGTCACGGGGGGAGGAGGTCGTAACCCATTGTGTAGATCGTTCTCGTATAAAGAACATCAAGAATCATTTGAGGCAGGGGATTCGTTACTTATCTTTTATTTTACGTGAAAATATTGAGTTAGCATGTTTTAGCCCACTGGGTCACAATGGAATTGACATATTAAATGTTTGAATCGGTTAAATAAATTGATATCCATCATATGTTATTGCCTCTTGTTTTTCTAGATAGTGGGATATATATGCTTTATTTCTTTATCTTTTCGTTCTTGATGGAAATTGGTAATTAACATAAAGTTTAAATTAATTGAAAATTGTTTGGCTAAAGATAAAGAGGCATATGAATGAATCTGATGGTTGTTGTTGTAATTTTATGTTAATCAAATTGATGCAGTAAGCATGTTTAATTATTTGTGATAGATTACTGGTGAGGTTTCCCAAATTTGGAACCTACTAATAATAAATTGGTTAATCCAAGATGGATTAAAGAACTATTTGTTTGATAAAAGATAATTCCTTGTAGGGTTCTGAGTTATCCTCTTTCTTGTTTAAGGGCCAAAAGCCCAATTGATATGGTGTTTGTTTTCCTGATACTTGTGTTGTGATGCAAGCCTAGATGGATGTTGTGATTTGTGGGGGTAGGGAGGCCTACTGGTTGTGGCAACAGTTGATGCCTAGAGTGGAAAGATGCACCGGTTTATGCATGTGGGTATTGGAGAGGACACCAGGGATGATGAAATGAGTTATTTATGAATGTTTGGTTTCTTGCTGATTCTTATGGGTTGTTTATCTACTTTACATTCCCCACTGCTCAAGGCAGCTGGTCTTACTTACCCTTATTTCGAAAGAGGTGAAGATGCGTGGGGTATACCACATGCTTTCTGTGTTTAGCTTCTCAAGGGAGGATGGGTCTACGCTCTTTCTATAGGTAGCAAATAATCATTGGGTAGTTCATCTACTCACTATGTTGATCCCCCTTGTTTTTAGTAGCATAGAATGTTTTCTAGAATGCCTGGGAATATGGGAAAGTAATGGTGTAAATAAATAATTGAATAAATGATGTTAACCTATGGGGTTGGAGCTTGTTGGGACGCAATGCTGATGTTACAATTTTAAAGGGACAATGGATTTTGGGTGTGATGCCAATGAAATTTAATGTGGAATTGTTAATGATTAATTAATGTTTAAAGAATTAATTTACATAAAGTGGAACTAATAAAAAGGGAATGAAGTAATGTAATAAATCTATTTAAATGGTTGTGTGCTTATAGGATACCTAGTATTAGAAGTGGAAGTCAGGAGTCTGAGAGACGTTAGCTTCAGTTGAGTCTAAGACTAGGTTATGCCCATAGCATGGTTGTGAAATATAGTATATTTTATACTTTTTTGTGTTTCTATATGCTACTCCACCCCGTCAGTTAGGGAAACTGACACCCCATGGATTCTAACCCCTAGGGGGTGTTTTCCCCAACATTTTGGTGGGAGGATGGATGGTTGACTACCCGCTTTTTCTCTGCTCTCTTCTCTTGGTAGTTACTTGTGCTGGTAGGCACAACAGTTAGTTTTCCCCATATATGTGTGTAGAGGGCTGTAATGGCTTGTGGTTATTCACACACATATATTCTGGATATAGTATCCTATGGACTACTATAGGCGTAACGTGTATAGGCTGTGAAGACTTGAAGATTCTTACTCGGTGTGTGGTATGTAATGTCTTGAGGTATAATTTCCGACGTATGATACACATTATGCAAGCTGTGGTAGATCTCTAAAACTACCTTGTTACTTTTCTCTCGAGGACGTGGTGGTTTTGTTGCACGAGGTGCATGTTCTGGTGCTTCACCCAGGTGTTTGCGGGCAAGCCTTTTTGGAGAGAGATGCCTAGGACGTGCGATGTTGGGGCAAAGCAGCAAACTAGTGGGGAAGTAGTAGCAGGTTAACCTTGATATTCTTTGTTATATTATATACTCTTGTATGCATTACTTGGTGTGAGTATCCATGGTGAGGCTGGGAACTTAGTATACCTTTTTAGATGACGAGTTAGTTTCACTTGTTGTTCATTGTGATTTAGAATGATTTTTTTACTTTTGTACGAGAGGCTCTGGGGAGGATCCTACTAAGTATACTGTTATACTTAACCTATGTCTATATAAACTATTTTTTATGTCACTTAGAGTAGGTTGGATATCAGGTTGGTTTCTACTAGCTTGGGGTTGCAGGAGCTGTTTGGGCTTCGTGGTTGCTGTTGTTTTTACTTTCTTTTGGGTACTTGCAGTTTTCCCCTTTCAGTTGTAGTAGGTTTGCATGAAATTACATATGTGTACTTGAGATTTCATTTATATTGCTGTTTGAGTTGGATTTGGTTTGTGTCTATCTTATCTCTCTATTTCGTATGTATTATCTTAGAGGGTAATGCCTCCCATCTGTGTGTTTACTATACCCTCGATGCCAGTCACCAACCCCAGGCCTACTGGAGGTAGGACTTGGGGGTCATTATCTCCCTTATCACATTACTGGCCTAGGAGGGGTACAATTTTTGGGGAGGGGGTCATGGAAACAACCATTTCATCCCTTAAAGACTATCAAAACCTCATTGGAACTCCATTTTGAAGGGGGATTTGGCGGAGGAACTTCACACAATTTTGAGTAAGTGTTTCTACCTCTCATTTCCTCACCTTTTTATGAAGTTTATTCCAATTTCCTTGAAGTCCCAAATGAATATAGGGTAGGTTTTTGAACCTAGGGTTTAAATTTGGCTTTTCTTGGTCCAGTATTTTGATTTTAGGCTCGATCTACCTTCCTTGAGGTGTAGCGGTGCTGTGATTGAATTTTCACACAAAGGATTCAAAGTTTTAACAATTTTGGTAGGTGATTCCATGTGTATGAAATAATTGTGACTTAGATTTATGTATTTATAATATTTTCATGTTTATCCCATTTGATTATTGGTGAAAAAATTGGGTTTAGTGGTATTTTTAAAGGAAATGAAGTTTAAGTGCCATTTTTATGTGAAATTGGGGGGTTTTCATAGAAATATTTTATTAGTTCATTTGGGGATGACATATAAATACTTAGTTGATTTTATTGAAATGTATTAGGGCTGAAAATAATTTTTTTAATGTTTATATCATTTGGTTGTTGCTGTGAAAATTTGTTTTAATGGTGTTTACAAAGCATATGAACTTTAAGGAGTTTTGTGTGCAAAACAATGTGAGATTTTGAGAAGTTGTTTTATTGAAAATTAAAATGTTTTGTTGTGAATTTTAAGTGGTATAAATTGTGTATAGATAATGTATTGTTTTTATGTGAATATTAGTGGTGTTTTTATATGAAAATAGATGTATGTAACGTTTTGAAATCATTTGAGCACAAAGGGGGAAGCCTGGGTACCTAGGAGGGAGGATATGTACTAGTACACTAGTGATCCAGATGGGGTTTTTCCCAGTTTCACTAAGAAAAATGGATAAAAACAACTCCAAAAAACTATATTTATGATTATTGGGGACCAATAGGTTATTTTTATGTTCCCTACTAGTGTATCATGCATGAGAACAAATTTTTCTATGGTTATTTTACACTGAAGTACGAATTACATAGGGCTCGAGATTATCTAGTGCCTAGGGGTGTTCCTGATTTTAGTGATCATTGGATTTGTGGTATTTAACCTTGTCTTAGGGTGTTTTTTGATGTAAATTACAATAGATTACATGTATTATCCAAATGTGTTAACATTATGAAAGTTTTATTTTGAAATGTTTTTACAATTGGAAGTTGCATTTCTTGAAATTTATCACCGCTTTTCCTTACATATAAAAACTATTTGATTTTCACCTTGTATTGCATACTCTTTGGAATAATTGGGTGGTATCCTATTGAGCTTAGTATCAAACCCTAATTACAGCCCTTGGGTGTAAGTATACTTGATTATGTTTGACATAGGTAAAGGAAAATCCTCAGGTGAAGGCGGTTCGGGTTGTTAGTCCCCTCCTATGGTGCGGTGTTGTGGAGACAGATTGGGGGTGATGACCCCTTGTTGTGTGGAGTATTTAGGGATGATTTTATGCTATTTTTATTTATATTTGGACTCATTTTACTTTATTTAAAACTATGTATTTAGATCTGGTTTCTATTAAGTCTTGTTTGGAATGAAAATTTTAGATCCATATTATTGATTGTTTTTAATGATTTATGCTTTCATAATCTGGTAAATCATTCCCAAAAAAAATTTATTGATACCTGAACACTTTTTCTAGACCATGGGGATAGGGAAAGCCCTTAGGTCCTTGTCATGGGCTGGATTTGGTGCCAGTTTTAGTGGCGACCAGATTCGGTTTGTGAAAAAATAGTATCAGAGGAGGCCAATGTTTTTGGGTGGTATTACTATTTTGGGATGAGTCGGGATAGATAGGATCTAGGACTATCAGGGATAGGGATTTTTCTCATGAGTAGGGTGCTTGTCCTGCACCTCTTGTGGCAGAACTTGAGTCACCATGGGACATTGGAATTGTCTGATTGACTTCACTTCTAGGTGAGATGTGTGGGCTGCAGACCACACATGGACATTGGGTGAGAGTGGAGTAGTTGTTTCTTTTATTACTATAATGTATTTAGATTATTTATATTTGATGTATTTGATTAAAATTTTCATAATTTTGGTATTGACTATTTTTTATGACTGTTGCATTTTGTTGCAACATGCCTCCCTAGAAATCTCCCATGCACCCATGGGAGGAATCCGAAGAGAGTTCTACCACATTGATTGATTAGAGGCTATTTGAGGTGGTGGTTCAAGCTATCCAAGAACTAGGACATGGAATGGATACTATTCCATCTCCTATTAGAGAAGATGAGGCATGTCCTAGGAAGGGCAAGGCCCATGAGTTCCTGAAAAATAAGCCTCCTACCTTCCAATATATCATAGAACCCCAGGAAGTAGAGGAATGAATCAAAAAGATCAAGAGCATGTTCGAGTTCCTATATACACCCGAGGAGCTTAGGGTGAAGTTTACATCTTTTCTATTGGAGGGTCCCAGCCACAGGTGGTGGGAATCAGTACTTCAAAATGGGGAGAATGAGCAGATGTGCTGGGGAGATTTCAAGGTCATCTTCAATGAACAATACTGCCCTTAAGTGTTCACTTATGCTAGATCATGAGACTTCATGGACCTTGTTCAAGGGAATTCTGTGATAGAGTATTCCAACCGTTTCACTAAGTTGGTTCAGTATGACCCTGAAATCATATTGAATGAACATGAGAAGGCCTAAAGGTTTGAGAAAGGCTTACGACTAGAGATATACTACCAGGTTTCTTGTTCAAGATGAGGACCTATGATGAGGTCATTGATCGGGCGTGTATAGTGGAGATTTACTATAAAGAAAGGTTTGGTTTCTTTGGGTCAGTATCAGTAGTGTGCAGTGGCAGTTCTTCAGAGAATAAAAAGAAGTGGGAGGAACAGGTGAAGAAAGGAGGTGGTAGTTTAGGACACTCTTCAAGACAATTTTCATCTGTGGCTTCTGATGCAAGATCGTTCATGTGCCACCAGTGTGGGAGGACAGGGCACATCTGACCAAAATTCCCACTTTCTCTAAATCCCTATTATCAATGTAGAGGTATGGGATACTTGCAAAACTTTTGTGATGTGGCACGTCCATTTCAGAGTGTGGCAGCATCAGTGGATTCAAGAGGAGTGTCAGAACAGTTAAAGCCATCGAGGATGGGGGGATCTCGTTTTGGTGGTTATGGTGGTAGGGTTAGGTCATATTCTAGAAAAATACAGTTTAGGGAATAGACATAGACTATAATTCTTCCTTAGGAAGAGACTAGAAATCTCCATGTAGTGGATTAGGCACCAACAAGATCAAAGGTGGGACCATCGACAGTTTGAGGTACCGTTTTGATTACATATCCGATAGCTGCTACTATTTTTATACTGGTGCCTCTATTTCATTCATTTCTTCCTATTTTTTGGACATGATGAATTTTTCAACTGAGTTGTTGTCTTTTGCGATGGAGTTGGTGACACTGCTAGGAAAGAAGAAGGAGCAGGGTCTCAGGTTCCCATTGTGTGCTTTCCGTGTCAGGGGTTGAGATGGAGTGGGACCTCTTGGTCTTAGATATGGAACTATTTGACATAATAATTGGAATGGATTTTATAGTACACTTCCAGGCACACATAGATTTCTATAGGCGACGAGTGAGTTTCACGACACCTGATGGGAGTCGTCAGGTTTTTGTGGGGAATGGGATCCTCGGTCGATTTGTGTGGGACCTCCACTCCCAGAGTTGGGAGATATTGATTTTCAGTTACCATCGCTCACGATAGAGTATGATGGTTATGATCCTAACGACAGACTACCTCATGTAGTTGATGAATTTCCAGAGGTATTTCTGGATGACTTTTCAGGTTTCCCCCAGAGTGGGATGTTGAGTTCTCGATTGATGTGGTGCCGAGAACACAGACGATATCTCTTACCTCATATCGCATGGCCCCCACTGAGCTAAGGTAATTAAAGATACAACTAGAATACTTATAATCTAAAGGATTCATTCTCCTGAGAATCTTTCCTTGGGACACTCCTGTGTTGTTTGTGAAAAAGGATGACAGATCCCTCCGGTTGTGCATTGACTACCGGAAGCTGAATAAGGTAAAAATTAAGAACAAATACCCTCTTCCGAGAATAGATGATTTGTTCAATCAGTTTTAGGGGGAAAAGTGGTTCTCAAAAATAGAATTGCATTTGAGATACCATCAACTCAGGGTGAAAGAGGCAGATATCCCGAAGACAGCCTTCTGAAGCAGGTACGACCACTTTGAGTATTTGGTCATGCCCTTTAGATTGACCAATGATCCTGCAGTCTTTATGACACTCATGAATAGTGTGTTCCACTTGTATCTTTATTACTTAATTTTAGTGTTTGTGGATGACATTATAGTATACTCTAGATCTAAGTAGGAACACAAACATCACTAAAGGATCATTTTGGGCACTTTGCGGGTTCACCGTCTCTATGAAAAGTTGTCAAAGTACACTTTTTGGGCTAGGGAGGTGAAATTTTTGGGGCATGTGATCTTAGAGTAGGGGGTTTTAATAGACCCCAAGAAGATCAGTGAAGTCATGTCATGGGAGAAAACAAAGAACATGTTTGAGATCAGAAGTTTCCTCAACCTGGCTGGTTATTGTTGTACCTCTCATACCCCTGGTGGTTTAATTTTCATGATCACAATCAATCTCTTTTTTATCTAATATTGTTTTTAGTGTTTTTGTTGATAGGCAAAAGGTTGACAAGGAATTGGTCCAAGAAGGACTAAAAGTGGACTGATTTCAGTCCACCGGCCAACCAGTGGATGACCACCGGCCAGCCGGTAGTGCCTGGGCAGAAGGCATCCCCTCTGTCCAGACCACCGGCCAACCGGTGTCCCATCACTGGACAGCCGGTGGAACCCAGACAGAAGGTACACCTACTGTCTCAGCACCGACCAACCGGTGGCCTCCTCCCCGGCCAGCCGGTGGTGCCTGGGCAGAAGGCCTCTCCCTTTTCCAAAGCACCGGCCTACCGGTGGCCAAGCACCGGTCAGCCGGTGGAGCCAGTCAAACTAGCCGTTGGGCTTTGACCAGACTTGTCCACTTGACTCCCAACGGCTCCGAAGGCCTCTCCAACGGCTCCGAAGACCCCCAAAGTCCATTTGAGGGTTCCCCCTCTATAAATAAAGGACTAGGAAGCCCCGGAAACGCACGGTAGCCCACGAGAACATTTTTCGATCACTTGGAGAACCACCGGCGCATTCCTCCAAGGAACCTCAATTGCTCCAACCCATTTCCACATCCAAGGAGCATCACTATAGAAGCTTGGGAGCACTCTTCATCAACTCCAATCAATCCATTGGCGCCCAATACTTCTCTACATTACGGTTTTTCTTGTTTTAATTATTTTGAGCATCAATTTGGATTTGTGCCTACAAACCCCTCTTTCTCTCATCCTCTCTTTGTTTGGGTTTTCACACCACCTTCAAGGTGTGAAGAGGTTAGTCAAGCCTTCCCTTTAAAAGGCTTGAGTCATAGGTGAGCTAGCCTTCACCTGTAAGAAGGCTAGTGGGTTCTTGCTCAACCATTAAAAGCAAGTGGGTTCTTGATCAACCATTAAAAGCAAGCTGTAATAGGTTCTAGACTACCTTAAAGTCTAGTGGGTTTCTTGCTAAAACCATTAAAAATAAAGTGGTAGTAAATCTCTCAACGGTTGAGTTGGGAGTGGAGACGTAGGCTTTGGTTTAAGCTGAAATCCGTTATCAAGTTTTGTGTCTTGCCTCTTTTATTTCCGCTGCACTTTGATAATTGTTTTAAATTGTTAATTATTTTTTAAAAGGCAATTCACCCCCCCTCTTGCCATCACTCTCCGACCTAACATTTGGTATCAGAGGAAAAATTTGAGTAATACCTTCACCGGTTTCAAATTCAAGATCCATTGTGATGGCTTCAACTTCTTTCGCCCCTGAAGGCTATTCTTTGGGTCGTGCTCCATTCTTTGATGGAACCGACTATACTTATTGGAAAACCCGCATGACCACTTTTCTTAGAAGTATAGGTTATCCTATTTATAAAATTGTCATGCATGGTTATTCTCTTTCTTCTCCCGATGAATCCAAATGGACTCAAGCCGATATTAAAAATTTCGAGCTTGATGGAAAAGCCATGAACGCTCTTCATTGCGGCCTTGATCGTAATGAATTCAATCGAGTTTCCACATGCACTTCATCTCATGAAATCTGGAAACTATTGGAGGTTACCCATGAGGGGACCAACAAAGTCAAGGATACTCGATTGGATATGTACCGTCAAGATTTTGAGTCTTTTACCATGCATCCATCTAAAAATATTACTGATATGTTTACTCACTTTACTGATGTTTGTAATGGGAGAAAGTCTCTTGGAGATGATGTTTCTGCAGAGATGATGGTCAAGAAGATCCTTTGGATCCTACCAAGCTCATGGGCACCAAAGGTGACGGCAATTCAAGAAGCAAAAGATGTCAAGAACATGCCGGTCGAAGAGCTCATCGGATCCCTCATGACCTACGAGATCACCATGAGGAGGCAAGCTGAAAAGGAAGGCAAACCGATCAAAGTTCCAAAGAACATCACCTTCAAAGTTCAAAAAGAAGAAAGCTCCTCCTCCTCATCGTCTTCCTCTTCAAGCGGCGATTCAGAAATGGAGAATCTTGCCCGCAAAATGCACAAATTCATGAAGAAGCACAAGAAGAAGAAATACCGCAAGGCTCAACCCAACGAAAAATCCGAGCCCGAAGTAACATGTTACGGGTGTGGAATGAAAGGCCATTACAAGCCCGATTGTCCACTCAACAAGAAAAAGGCCAAGCAAAAGGAAAAGAAGAAGGCATTCAAGGCCACATGGAGTGATACCTCCACATCCTCCTCCTCCTCCTCAAGTGATGACGGTAAAAAATGTCTAATGGCATTTCATGAGGTAACCTCTTCCGACTCCTCTTCCTCTTGTTCTTCAAATTCTTTCAATCATTTATCTTATGAGGATCTCCAACATGATAGAGATAAATTGGAGGAAGGTTTTCACGAAATTTCTTCCAAATTTATTTCTTTAAAAAAGAATTTCAAAAAACTTTATTCTGAAAAGGAACAACTTCTCAAAGAAAAGGAGGAGTTGTCCCTCAAGATCCAAAACCTTCCCGATGTTGATTATATGGAATTAACAATCAAGGATTTAAGGAAATCCCTAGCTAAGTTCACCGAAGGTGAACATAACCTCTCGAAGCTCCTTGGTTCCCAATGCATATCTAGAACCACCTAAGGGCTTGGCTATTCCAAGAAAGCTTCCTCTTCCCATGCTCCAACTTTTTTTGTAAGGGGGAGCTCCCAATATAAATTTTGCAACTATTGTAAAAAACCCGGGCACTTAATTTATGAATGCAATTGCAAAAATGCCCGGTATGGAAGGCCCAAAACCATTTCCTTTAATGATGAATTTCATAGGAGAAGACCCGCCACTAGACAAGTATGGATTGAAAAATCCCTTTTAGCGAGTCTCACCGGACCACAATTTGTCTCGGTTCTAAAATCCTCTCCCCGGTGATTTGTTGTTTTTATTTAGGGGGAGTTAGGATTGTTTAAGCCTTTTTGCTTTATTTTCAAAACTTTCAATTCAAAAATTTCAATTCAAAACTTTCAATTCAAATCTTTCAATTCAAAACTTTCAATTCAAAACTTTCAATTTAAAATTTTCAATTCAAATTTCAAAAATTTCAATTGGTTTAAAATCTCTATCTTGTTTTTCAATTCTTTCCCTCAATCAAGTTTTATGCCCCGTGCTATTTTGATAATCACAAAGGGGGAGAAATTCTTGGTTGATTGGGGGAGAAATCTTTTTCTCATGCTTTGCTTTATCCTTTATAGCATGCCTTTCATTTCAGTCTTTTACACTGCTTGTTTTGGTGATTGTGATCATCAAAATAGGGGGAGATTGTTGTACCTCTCGTACCCCTCGTGGTTTAATTTTCATGATCACAATCACTCTCTTTTTTTATCTAATCTTGTTTTAAGTGATTTTGTTGATAGGAAAAAGTTTTCCAAGGAATTGGGCCAAGAAGGACTGAAAGTGGACTGATTTTAGTCCACCAGCCAACCGGTGGATGACCACCGGCCAGCCGGTAGTGCCTGGGTAGAAGGCATCCCCTCTGTCCAGACCACTGGCCAATCGGTGTCCCATCACCGGCCAGCCGGTGGAACCCAGACAGAAGGGACACCTACTGTCTCAGCACCGGCCAACCGGTGGCCTCCTCACCGGCCAGCCGGTGGTGCCTGGGCAGAAGGCCTCTCCCTTTTCCAAAGCACCGGCCAACCAGTGGCCAAGCACCAGTCAGCCAGTGGAGCCAGTAAAACTAGCCGTTGGGCTTTGACCAGACTTGTCCACTTGACTCCCAACGGCTCCAAAGGCCTCTCCAACGGCTCCGAAGACCCCCAAAGGCCATTTGAGGGTTCCCCCTCTATAAATAAAGGACTAGGAAGCCCCGAAAACGCACGGTAGCCCACGGGAACATTTTTCGATCACTTGGTGAACCACCGGCGCATTCCTCCAAGGAACCTCAATTGCTCCAACCCATTTCCACATCCAAGGAGCATCACCATAGAAGCTTGGGAGCGCTATTCATCAACTCCAATCAATCCATTGGCGCCCAAGACTTCTCTACATTACGGTTTTTATTGTTTTAATTATTTTGAGCATCAATTTGGGTTTGTTCCTACAAACCCCTCTTTCTCTCATCCTCTCTTTGTTTGGGTTTTCACACCACCTTCAAGGTGTGAAGAGGTTAGTCAAGCCTTCCCTTTAAAAGGCTTGAGTCATAGGTGAGCTAGCCTTCACCTGTAAGAAGGCTAGTGGGTTCTTGCTCAACCATTAAAAGTAAGTGGGTTCTTGCTCAACCATTAAAAGCAAGCTGTAATAGGTTCTAGACTACCTTAAAGTCTAGTGGGTTTCTTGCTAAAACCATTAAAAAGAAAGCGGTAGTAAATCTCTCAACGGTTGAGTTGGGAGCGGAGACGTAGGCTTTGGTTTAAGCTGAACTCCGTTATCAAGTTTTGTGTCTTGCCTCTTTTATTTCCGCTGCACTTTGATAATTGTTTTAAATTGTTAATTATTTTTTAAAAGGAAATTCACCCCCCCTCTTTCCATCACTCTCTGACCTAACAGTTATTACAGGTGGTTTGTCCAAGATTTCTCTTGATTTGCTTCACTGATGACAGCACTCACCCGGAAAGGGGTGAAGTTTGTTTGGGGCCTAGAATGTTAGGAATTTTTTGAGGATCTGAAGTGGTGGTTGAATACCACCCCCATTATGAGTTTTCCAGAGGATGGAAAGGGGTATGTGGTGTATTGTGATGCTTCAGGTATGAGTATTGGGTGCGTGATTATACAGGATGATCATGTGGTGGCATAGGGCTCTCGCCAACTCCGACCACAATAAAAGAATTACCCAACCCATGACTTGGAGTTATCAACTGTGATTCATGATTTGAAGACTTGGTACCATTACCTCTTTGGGGAGAAGTTTTTGGTCTACTCTGACCACAAAATCTTGGCCTATATCTTATCACAAAAGGAACTAAACTTGAGGCAACATCATTGGATCGAGTACTTACAGGGGTTCGACTTTGAAATTTTCTATAACCCAGGAAAGGGTAACATGGTGTACGAATCCTTGGGCAAAATAGTTCCAGTGCATGCTTTGAGGAAGTCCAGTGATGAGTGTATTTTGATGGGGCTATTTTCTCAGATGCATGGGGAGACCAAGGAACAAAATGGGGGTGCGTTGTTAGTGGGAGTTCATTTGAATCATCATCTAGTGGAAATAATTCAGCGGGATATGCCTAGTGATGAGATTTGTTAGTGGTCGAAGAAGTTTCTTCATGGTGGGGAGATGTCCTTTGATGGGTTGTCGTCTCCTGAGGGCATCCTGTGCTTCAAGGGCCGTTTATTAGTCTCTATGGAAGGTGGTGATGCAGGATAGCCACCAATCTTAGTGGGCTGTCCATCCAGGTTCCACCAAGATGTATTATGATGTTAAATGAGAGTTCTAGTGTCCAGTTATGCGACATGACATAGTAGACTTTGTGTCAAGATGCTACACATGTCAGCTGGTGAAGGCAGAGCACCAAAGGCCCTCCAGTTTCCTCCAACCACTACCCATTCCTAAATGGAAGTGGGAGGAGGTTTCTATGGACTTTATTATTGGTTTTCCTTGTACACCTCGAGGTAAGAATGCCATTTGGTTGGTGATCGGACGTTTAACCAAATCATCCCACTTCATCCCGATGAAAGATACAACTAAAGTGGATGAGTTGAGCCGTTTGTATCTTCAGGAGGTGGTGAGACTCCCTGGAGTGCCATTAGTAGTTGTATTAGATAGAGACCCCCATTTCACTTCTCGGTTTTGGTAAGGCCTATAGAATCCCTTGGGGTCACATATCAAGATGATCATGATGTACCATCCTCAAACAGATGGTCAGACAAAACGAGCGAACCAGATTCTGGAGGATATGCTATGTGCATGTGTTTTGGACTTTGGGGGTTCTTGGGATAGACAATTGGGATTGGTTGAATTTTCCAATAATAACAGTTACCAATCCTAGATTCGAATGGCCCCTTTTTAGGTTCTCTATGGTTGGCCGTGTTGGTCCCCCCTATGTTGGGTTGAGGTAAGTAAGACTTTACTATTGGGGTTTAGCCTTGTGCAAGAGACTTTTGAGAAGGTCAAATTGATCAAGAAGCACTTGTTGAAAACTCAAAGTCATCATAAATATTATGCTTACTGGAGGTGTTGGGACCTGGAGTTTTCTATGGGTGATAGGGTATTCTTGAAAGTGGCCCCTCGTCTGGGCCATTGTCGATTGGGGAAGCAAGGGAAGCTGACACCGTAATATGTCGGCCCTATTGAGATCACCGAGCATATTGGAAAGGTGGATTATAGGTTGTACTTACCTTCTCAATTGACATCCATACATTAATTCTTCCATGTCTCACTATTGAATAAATACAACTCGGATCCATCCCATGTGCTGTGTTGGGAAGGACTGGAGATAGAGCATGACTTTCCAGTTTTTGAGCGGCCAGTGCAAATAGTGGACTCCCAAGAGAAGGTGCTTTGAGGGAAGTCTATTCCACTAGTCTGGGTTCATTTGAATCATGTTAGTGATATAAATGAAACATGGGATTATAATTCATGTTTTGAGGATGAGTACCCACTCTTTTTTTCTGACCAATCCTCTAGTTGACTTTCTAGGATGAAAGGTTTTCATGGTGGGGAAAATTGTCACACCCAAGTTATTCATGGAAGGTACTTATATTTCTTATATTTTTATCCTAGAATCCCCCTAAGTCCCCCCTAAGACCCCACAATTTTTGGTGTCATTTGGAGATGTTTTGAGGGGAGAAAGGAGGGTGAATAGTTTAGGTGCACGGTTTTCCAAACCATACACACAAACTATGCACCTATGTACAACTCATTAAAAATGTGTTAAATAACTTCTTTATCCTCCCAAGATTTATCCTAACTCAACCCTTTATTCCCAAATTCGAACCTAACATCCATGTCATCCCTCAAAGCCTCTAAAATCCTCATTAGAACTCCATTTTGAAGGGGGATTTAGTGGAGGAACTTCACACAATCTCAAGTAAGTCTTTCTCTCTCTTAGTTATTCCCCTTTTAATGAAGTTTCTTCCAATTTAATTGAATTATAAAATGACCATAGGGTAGGGTTTTGATCCTAGGGTTTAACTTTGGGTTTTCTTGGTCCAATATTTTGATTTTAGGCTCGATCTACCTTCCTTGAGGTGCAGTAGTGGTGTGATTGAATTTTCTCACAAAGGATTCAAAGTTTTAACAATTTTGGTACACTATTGGAATTCATAGATATATCAAAACTTTGATTCCAATGGTTTGAAAAAACCATTGGAATAGGTGGACTACCCCAACAGTTTGAACAAACTGTTGGTAAAATCCCATTATTACCAGCCTTTCCCAACGATTTGCCCAAACTATTGGGAAATTCATCTTTTTCCCCAACGGTTTCAATGTAACCGTTGGTTAAATTCCCATTACAACAACCTATACCAACAGTTTTTAAAAACTGTTGGTATAGAATACATTTCCCAATGTTTTTTAAAAACTGTTGGGAATGGTTTCTCCAAAAATACAGCAGCCCCAATTCTCCTCTGTTCGTGCGACTACAACCCTAAAAATGAAGATCTTCCGAAGCTCTCTGGTTACCCTGGCTAGGAAAATCCTTCCATCCTCTTCAATCGACATCAAATATGTAATTACTAAATTACTTTTAACGTTATTAATCTATTTTTTTCTTCTCTATTTTGATTTGTCCTAAACGAGAGGGCTTTCTCTTTACCTAGGCTGGGAAACTACTTCCACCTGATAGATCCATCTTAAAAAAAAAATTATTTATACACTCAAAATATATAAGTACTACCTTAGTTTTAATGTTTTTCATCTATTATTTTTATTTTCTATTTTGATTCTATCTAAACCATGTCGTGATGTCCCTCGCATGGCATAACAAATAAGTGAACCTTGATTTGTTTTCTATTTTTGTTCAACACTTAAGTGTCATTATTGTATGGATCAACTTTATTTTAAGTCTTCATAGCCACTCCTTCTATGTATTTAGTGAACCATATGAACTAATGGAGTTGTTGGTGAGATTTATCCCCACTCAAATATGGTAAAGGATTTGTTTAGTCATATTGTGTCGAGGTGGGTAATGGATATAAGGATGGTCCATGTGAAGTGATTGGGGATGATTGGGGTAGTGGTATATGTGGTTTTACATTTCTTTAGTGGGGTGATAAGGTAGTTTCTATGGTCTTTAATTTAGTTGAAAATTGGATTTGGATTTTGTTTTTATGTATTTGTTCAAGGAATAATGGGAAGGGTAGTGATATTGAGGATGAATTGGTTGTTGGATGGGTGATTGATTGGAATTGTGATGTTTGTTGGATTGGGTATAGTTAATTTTCAAAGTATTATTTGGGGATTACCTCCCTTGAACACCACCCAACCCTCTGAACCCCCACCCCCTGGACCCCCTCACCCCCTAGACCATGGAAAACCCCCACGACATAAAAAATTTATTTTAAATGGATTGTGTTGATACTTTAGGACAACGATCCATGGGTCATTTGTGATGTGTACGAGTCAAACCTACTTCAATATGAGGCACGGTGTGGACGATATCACTATAAGTGTCTCTCTTTTATTTGAAATGGACATGATTTTAATTGAAAACAATAATTGGCATACAGAAAACTGACCAAACACATTTGGATTGTGTTGATACTTTATAAAAACCATTCATGAATCATTTTTGACATGTACCAGTCAACCTTGCCTCAATTCGAGGCACGGTGTGGTTAGTATCACTCAAAGTGTATCACTTTTATTTGAAATGGATAATATTTTAAGTGAAAACAACAACTGAAATAATGTGTTGGTTATAGGATATTCTAAAATTTTTATCTTCTAAATAAGTTAGAGATATTTAATTATAAATTTCAAAACCCTCCATAAAAATCCTAATTCTAACACTTTAATTTTCTTTTCTAAACCCACCTACACTACTGGAAATCGAGCCTATACCAACACTTTGTTCCCAATAGTTTAGAAAACCCATTGGGAAAAATAACCTATAGCAACGGTTCTAGTAAACCATTGGCATAGGCTATTATATGTTGGGGTTTCCCAATGGTTTAAGAAAAACATTGGGGAAGAAAACTATTACCCCCGGTTTTTATTAATTGTTGGAAAAAATTATACCAAATTTAGGTCTCCCTCATGAAATTTCATCCCCATGTACTCCTCCCCTCCCCAACCTATACCTCCTCCCGACCTCCTCCTCCGCCTCTTGGCCTCCACCGCCACCTCCCGGCCTCCGCCTCCACCTCCCGCCCCCTCCCTCTCCTCCAGCGACGTTCCCCTTCCCCTCTAGGCTCCTTCTCTGATGATGACGTCCCCTCCCCTCTTTTCTCCTAGTGACGTTCCCCCATCCTCTCTCATCTCCCTCTCTTGGAGACATCCCCCTCCACTCTTGGATCAATATCCTCCTCCGACGTCCCCCGAACCCCTATCTAGTCACGCGTGAGGCCCCCCATGGCCGAACACCCCGTGGGACGTCCCCCTCTCTCAGCTCCCTCTCCTCCCGCTAGGGTTTTTGATGGGTACTTCCTGGTAAGAATTAGTATTCTTTTTTAATAAATGAGGCAGCACGGAATTCATTGTTAGGTTTATATTTAGGATAACCATTCATATTAATCATACATTTTCTAGAGTTTTGGGTAGTAACCAACTCATGGTGTGGTGAATTATTGGGAAAATTGTAATTTTTTTCAAAATAGAGTCTTCCAAAAATGTAGGGTTAGATTCACAGGTTGTATTCCATTCATTTGAATAGTTCATTCAATAAAAAGTTCAGGATTTTTTAAAAACCTCGTATTTTCCTCTATAGACTCCTATTAGACCTTATACTATGTTGGATTTTGTTTGTTAATCATGATATATATGTAATGAGGTTGTATCATCATTAAGATGTGAAATGATGAGGTTTAATTGGAGGTGAGTGATGCTATATGAAATTTTATGGGTTATTGTGAGGAGTTTCTTTCCCTTTAATTTATTGGTTCATAAAACATAATTTGGTGCTACATATATTATGTAATTGGAATTGGTAAAGTAAGATGTTGGTCTCAGATTTCTGATTTGGTTATTTGGATGTTATTCTATATCAAAAGTGGGTATATCTCTATTGATTATGGGTGTATTTTACAATTTACTAATGTATTTATTAAACTGACCATGCAATACACATTTTTCACAATATGGAAGCACCACAGAAATCATAGATAGAAACTACACACCACAAGGCACCCATGGCAGACACCCATTGACATCTACGAATAGTTAAGGGGACATTAACTTTGGAACTAAAGTTGATTGGAACCAAGCCTTGAGAAATTACCATTGCTAGCAGAAAAGATACCAACACCTTTATTCTTAGTATAGTATAATGAAATGGTTTACACCCTCATGAACAATTAGACCATCTGTTTCATGGAATGGTGCCCAACCAGGTTCAAGAGTAGGATCAACTACTAAATATTGATTATGGAACCTCTGAGGTTCTTTCCATAGTGAAGTAGGCTGTGTGCATAATCTTCAACTCAACTAATGTATCATAGGTGAATATTCAATGGATAAGTGTACTAGTATGGTGTTTCAAACAATGTGCTATATAAAGAACATAATGAAAAATGAAGAGATTATTAAATGGAACCATTTCCCCCTTGCTTGCAGGAACATGATTTGACCCATGGGGCGGTGTGGTTCTTATATATTAGGTGGTGACATGTATAGTCAAAGGATACAGGTATGTTTTTGTTTAGTTTTTATTTTACTTTCTTTATCGCATTGGAAACTTAGGTATTTTACTTCTTTCTACGGACGGAGGGTAGTGATGCTATCCTGACTAGTTGACGTAGATCACTTGTATACTGTAATACCATGTGGTGTGAGTGTGAGGAAACATTGGAAGATAGAGGATCCTTGGGGTATTCTATGAGATGGAATTGTTTTTTAAAACATTGTGTGGGAACATTTCTAGAGTATGTTGGAGTCACGAAATAACCCCTAGTGTCTCCATGAGATAACATAAATAACCCCAAGTGTCTCTAAGTGTCTCCATACATCATATCATCCTCGCATGGGTTGGCCACTCACCCAATCCTATCAAACCTATCCTAGTCTGTCCTCTTATTCACATAGTATAGACTCATCTCTCAAGGATTATCCCATGCCTCGATGCACATCTCATCATCCAACTAGACAAAGAGGATTATTCACCTTATGATTTTCCTAGTCACAAAAGCACACCATGTCGAACCCATCTACATTATATTCTCAATAATCCAGTCAAGAACCTCATCAAAATAATGTATTATAACCCAGTCCCGTTAACCAGGTTCCATCCTAATCTAAATCACACCAAGCCTCTTGGAATTATAATGGAAATCTATCCGACAATACCTAATACCCACACTAGCTTCTCATCATTCATCTCTTTAGTTGAACTCTTGAATCATTAAATGGAGTAAAACCTTTCATAATACATTTTATATACTTATAGGGACCATCCCACTCTAAGAACCCACCAAGATTCCAATCCATCCTCATAAGTATTTCCTCATCAAACGCTAGATGTACAATTGCCACAACTATCACTACAAGGCCCAATCCTCTTAGGAATATTTTACTTGATATAAATACTCATCGTTAGTGACATAAATCACATTAAAGCGCATAAATGTCAACTGAACCCTACATTCCAAGAATTATTCATGTGGACAGCCCCCATGGCAACAGGCTAAGAACTAAAACCATAAATAATAATGCCAAATACATGCATCATTTTTAAATAAATATATCAAGTGTAAACATAAAAACCAAAAATAATAAGTCCTTATCCCTTGTATCGAAAAAAACCAAACTAAGTTGAAACTCGGGCCAAATTGATTATATACCATTAATAGGAAGAGTAATTGTTAATTAATAGGAATGTATTATTTGATCGTATCATTTTGAAACATTGATCTGTTTCCACTTTACTTGAAGGAACATGATTTGACCCATGGGTCACTGTGGTACTTATATGTTGGGTGGTGATAGGTATAGTCATAGGAGACAGGTATGTTTTAGTTTAGTTTTTATTTTATTTTCTTTATCGCAATGGTCACTTAGATCTTTGACTGCTTTCTATGGATAGAGGGTAGATATATTCTGCGAAGGGTTCCAGAAGGAGTTCAGATTGATTCAGTCCACCATCTTTGATCCAAGGTAAGATTATGTGGTTATTACTTGTCTCGCACCTCATGTATTTGGGGATTTAGTGTTTTTACTCCATATTATGTTTTCGATAGGGCGTTGGATCGTTTTGTGTTTGTTCGGGTGGATTTAGTTCTCCGCTACCAATCTAGGTAAGGTTTTAATGCCATTGGTTGGTTTCTCACTGGTTATGTAGCATCCTTCATGTGTTTTAAGGCTCTTAATATCCTTTGTGTAGTGCATTGATCCCTGCTCGTTGGTTTCGAGTCGCCAAGTCAAGGGCAACTTGCCTGCGTGTGCATAGGTAAGTAAGTATATGTATGTGGGTTCCCCTGTTATGTGTATAGTCACCCATGGCAGTGATTATGCATGTATGGGGATAGGTGTGCCCATGTGTGTATATATATATATATATATATATATATAAATGCATACGCAGGTGAGTGGAGACTGATATATGCATATAAGCATATGTGCAAGGATCCCCTTACACATGCTCATGGCCACGCAGGTGTGTGTATAGGGGCTAAGTGTCCTTGCATGTGTGTGAAGGTGCGTATACCCAGTGGAGGAGCATCAACTTTTAGTTAGAAAGCTCCAAGAGATGAAGTGGATGGATTGGTTCCACCTTGAGGTAGAGTCCCTCTTGTAGCCTCTTTAATTTAAGAATGCTTTAAATTGAATTTAGATTATTTCTTAATTCTTCTTAATTATATTTAATTGCATATCTTGAATAAGTTTTATTTAATATAATTATTTCATTTGATAAATAAAGTCATGTTTTTATAATAAAACCCCTCCAACGGAGGTGCGCTGTCTATGAAAACTCACAAAGATAGTTTATGGTGTATGATTCTTTTCTGTCGTTTCATTTCCCTTTAGATGTTGCATCATTGTGCTGCTCACTACAACCTTCTAACGATCCCTTGTTATAACATAATAAATATTTTATTTTTTCTATCATGTATGTTGTGACCTTATCTTATGGAGAAACCTGTTTTGGGTGTTTTCTTGGCCTCTTGGCTACCCCTTATGGTGTTTACCCGAGCCTATATATCTAAAAACACCGATGATGTCATTGTTTAAAACCTATCAGGCTTATAGTTCTCCCCACTATAAGATTCATCTTAACACTGTTTGGGGTGTTTTCCTGTCCTCCATGCACATATAATTTTTTACATATATGAATTCTCCCATAATATTTGTGTTGCATCCTGAGATGTTAAAACATACTCAAATTCTATTTTTCTCAAGGTGAATGAAGTTTTATTATTAGAGTTTCAAGAAATGAATATATCATTGATAAGTAATACACCTACATAATTTGACTCTCATTCAGTAGTTTCAACTACCTAGTACCACTTTTAAAAACAACGAATATAAAATATATATCTTTATCATACCACAATCTTGAATCAAGAGTCTGTTTTTTATAACATAAGATTAGTTTCTATAATGTGAAGGACAACTACATTGGATTTATTTAGAATCCTGGCTAGAAGATGCTACCCCACAGATGTCACTGGACCGGGCCAACACTCCACGGTCACGCCGCGATCACATTGCGGTCACGCCACGATCACGCCGCGGTCATGACACAGTCATGATGCGGTCACGCCGTGGTCACGTTGTGGTAATGCTATGATTTGACCCAGCTACAGGAAAACACCCCACAACGGTTCGTAGTATTGTCGAAATTCGATGTATGATACCTAGATAGAGTTTTATATACATTAACCATCCATAGTTAATGGGGAGAGAGGAGATGGACGAAATTTTTCCCCACTTCCTCCCACTCCCATCACTCCTGGATGGAAGATGCTGCCCCACGGATGTCGCTAGACCTGGCCAACATGCCGCGGTCATGCCGCGGTCATTCCGCGGTAATGCTTTGATTTGGACCTACTTCAGGACGACACCCTGTGGCGGTTTTCAGTCCTATCAGAATTCGATGTATGATACGTAGATAGAGTTTTAGATACATTACCCACCCATAGTTAATGGGGAGGAAGGCGATGACCGGAATGTTTCCCCGCCTCCTCCTGCTCCCTTCACTCCTGGCCGGAAGATGCTGCCCCACAAATGTCACTGAACTGGGCCAACACACCGCGGTCATGCCGCGGTTATGCTGCGGTCACTCCGCAGTCACACTGTGGTAATTCCGTGATTTGGCCCTGCTCTAGGACGACACCCCGCAGCGGTTCGCAGTCCTATCAGAATTCAATGTATGATACCTAGATATAGTTTTAGATACATTACCCACCCACAGTTAATGGGGAGGGAGGCGATGACAGGAATGTTGCCCCGCCTCCTCCTGCTCCCTTTGCTCCTGGATAGAAGATGCTGCCCTGCGAATGTCGTTGGACCAGGACAACACACCGAGGTCATGCCGTGGTCAAGCCGCGGTCACACTATAGTCACGCTGCAGTCACACTATGGTAATGCTGTGATTTGGCCCTACTTCAGGATGACACCCCGCGACAGTTCGAAGTCCTGTCGGAATTCGATGTATGATACCTAGATAGAGTTTTAGATACATTACCCACCCTCCTTTCTGGACCCTGGATAGCCCCCCACTCTCCTCCCTGGACCCCGAACAACCCCCCCCAGATAGCCCCCCACCATCCTCCCTGGACCCCAGACAGCCCCCCCGAACATCCCCCCAGACAACCCCCCCAACCCTCCTCCCTGGACCCCAGATCCCAATCTAAGATCTCTTCAAGATTCACCCTAAATCCCAATGGAAAAGAGGGTTTTAGAGCATCAAAAGCAGATGAGAGAAGAGTAAAAACCCTAATCTAAAAGAGGAATCAAGGAGAGGATTAGACTCACCTCGATCTTCAATCCACACTTGACGACACTCAAAACGCCCAAGTGACGTGTACGAGTCAACCCTGCCTCAAACCGAGGCATGGTGTGGCCGATACCACTCAAAGTGTCTCACTTTTATTTGAAATGGACAACATTTTAAATGAAAAGAACAACTAACAAACGTAAAACCGACCAAACAGATTTAGATTGTGTTGATACTTTAGAAAAACAATCCATGAGTCATTTGTGATGTGTACGAGTCAACCCCTCCTCAATCCGAGGCACAGTGTGGCTGATACCACTCAAAGTGTTTCACTTTTATTTGAAATGGATAACATTTTAAGTGAAAACAACTGGCATACCGAAAACTGACCAAATTCAATCATATTTTGTTAATACTTTAGGAAAACAATACATGGGTCATTTTTGATGTGTACGAGTCAACCCCACCTCAATCCAAGCCATGGTGTGGATGGTATCACTCGAAGTGTCTCACTTTTATTTGAAATGGACAACATTTTAAGTGAAAACAACAACTGGCATATAGAAAACCAACCAAACACATTTGGATTATGTTGATACTTCAACAAAATGATCCATGGGTCATTTATGATGTTTACGAGTCAACCTTTCCTCAATATGAGGTACAGTGTGACCGTTACCACTCAAAGTGTCTCACTTTTATTTGAAATGGACAACATTTTAAGTGAAAACAACAACTGGAATACAAAAAACCAACCAAATGCATTCAGATTGTGTTGATACTTCAACAAAATGATCCATGGGTCATTTTTGATGTGTAAGAGTCAAACTCACCTCAATATGAAGCACGGTGTGGATGGAACCACTCAAAGTGTCTCACTTTTATTTGAAATGGAGAAAATTTTAAGTGAAAACAACAACTAGCGTATGAAAAACTGACCAAATGCATTCCAATTCTATTGATACTTTAGGACACGGATCCATGGGTCATTTATGATGTGTACGAGTCAAACCCACCTCAATACGAGGCACAATGTGGCCAGTATGACTCTAAGTGTCTCACTTTTTTAAAATGAACAACAATTTAAGTGAAAACAACAACTGGCATACGAAAAACTGACCAAACGTATTTGGATTGTGTTGATACTTTAGGACAACGATACATTGGTCATTTTTTACATGTATGAGTCAACCCTGCCTCAATATGAGGCATGATGTGGTGGAATCATACTCTGATCAATAGATCGCCCCATACTTGTACCATTTAGTGTTCATATCCTTAAGAACATTAATATTATTCTCACTAAGGTCAATAAACTTACAGTTCCATTCTTCTAGACCATCATAAGTTGAACTTCTGATCATTTCAGTTCTGCCTAAATTTTAAATCAAGTAAAGAGTTCCATACTTTACTCCTTTTGTAATGACCATGGAACCATGGGTTAGTTTCCATACCCCATTTTCAAATTTAGTTTCATAGCATGCATCATCAAACTTTCTCTTTAGATTTTGGAAGAAGAAAACCACTCCCAGGTAAAATCCATTTTTAGACGTTTTTCATTTTCAATAAATGTTTCTTTTGTTTGAGGAAATATCATATTTGGGTGTTCTTTAATTGTCAAAAGATCTTATTATGATCCTCAAAAACCTAAAAATTTCAAAAATTAAGGGGTTTTATTTCACAACATCAAGAAAGTGTAGTGAGGGAATATGATGCCACTTGTCAAAGTCCTATGGTAGGATGGTTGGGTTAAAGATGGTATTTAGGGCATGATTCAATTGGATCCAATTTTTTTGAGGATATTATGTGTCGTCACTTTTATTCTCACTATTAATCTTGAGTGGGTCTCATCAATTATTTTTATCATGGAATAAAGAAGTGTCTCCCTTACATTAACCAATAGTACACCATGTATGACTATAACCCATCCTGGAAGGGGACTGTCTTTTGTCAACCTCATATGCATCATGACCCACTCTGGATCAGACACATGTTCAACTTAAACTTATTCAACCAATTTGGACATGATCACTATGCATATAAAAACCAATACCCAAGTATATTATGTTATTACCACTATAGAGTCTACCAACAAAGCCATTACCATTCACCTAATATCTGACATTAACACCCCTACCTCCTTCATCTTCCTTCTTAGTGCATCAAAACTGTCATTTCCTTTACAAAGAACATATTCCATTTAAAATTTAAACATCTACAAGTATTTTATCCAACACATCTTAAAACGATTTAGTTCACATTAGAATAAATTATACTACTATGACATTAAGTTTGTATATATAACATGTCTCTAATCAAAGAGGTGGTGTCTCTAAAATTTACACTCATCAATGATAGTTGCAAACTCTTTTTCATGAGTTGGGTAGTTTCAATCATGGGGTCATAAGTGATGAGAATACTAAGAAAATACATTTTCACCATATATTATAAAAAATTCAAGTTCAATGCAAAATGCATCACAAATCATTACATACCCAAATCTAGGATGAGAAAAAAAATTGGGATTTGAGCTAATTTCAAACTCTTATTCAACTCTAATAAGTATTTCTTATAATTTTTTGCCTATTAGAATTTGATGGGGAGGTGTGGGGGCTGTGATGGTTGGGGGGGGGGGGTTGTGTAGGGGTGAGGTGAATTACTACCGTAAGAGGGGTTGTCATATGAAGATTGAAATGGGTGTAAATAATGTTTGAGTTATTGAAACTGTTATTCAACTCTACTGGAAGATTAGTGTTATATGAAGATTGAAATAGGGAATTTTAGTACATGACATGTTTGGAAGAGTTTGATGGTTTTATGTGTTTTTTTCGCTATTTCAGGAATTTTTTATGATGTTTTAAGTCTGTTTGTATGTGTTTTTTGTGCTATTTTTTATGCAGGTGTATAATGGAGGGGCTACTGGAGGGGTTTCTGTGCAATAGTTCTAGAAATACACAATACCAATGGTTTTAAACCATTTTTATACTTTGAGAAAAATTTAAAAACTATCCCAACAGTTTTAAAATCGTTGGTATAGTATTTAGTCTTCAATATATACTAATGATTTCATTGAAACCATTGGTAAAAATGCTACACAAACATATACCAACAGTTAGCCTAAAACCATTGGTAAATCAATACATACAATGGCCTATACCAATGGTTTAGATAAAACAATTGGTATATGGATTTCCTCATGGATTACTTCCCTACGATTTGGAAAACCATTGGTATAGGCTATACCAACGATTTTCCAACCTATATCAATGGTTTAGAACCGTTGGTATAACCTTCATTTCCAATAGTGGTAGGTGATTATAGGTGCATGAAATCCTTGTGACTTATATTGATGTGTTTATAATATTTTCATGTTTATCCCATTTTATTATTGGTGAAAAAATTTGTTATAGTGGTATTTGTAAAGCAAATAAAGTTAAGTTCCATTTTTATGTGAAATTGGGGTTTTTTCATAGAAATCTTTTATTGGTTCATTTGGTGATTCCCTATAACTACTTGGTTGATTTTATTAAAATGTATTAGGGATGAAAATAATGTTTTTAATTTTTATCTCCTTTGGTTGTTTCTGAATTTTTTTAATGGTGTTTGTGAAGAATATGAACTTTAAGTGCCATGTTTGTGTGAAAATGGAGTTTTTACAAAGATATCATTTCTTGGTTAATATGGGGATGCCCTATAACCTATTTTTTGGTTTACTTGAAAGGTATTGGGATGAAATTTTTGTTTTGGTGACTTATAAGTGTGCACATAGTGTTCAATTTGGGGATTTCAAGGAGTTTTGGGTGCAAAACAATGCGAGATTTTGAGAAGTTATTTTATTGAAAATCAAAATGTTTTGTTGTGTGTTTTAAGTGGTATAAAGTGTGTATAGATACTGTATTGTTTTTATGTGAATAGTAGTGGTGTTTTTATATGAAAATTTATGTATGTATTATGATGAAATTTTTTGATCATAAAGGGGGAAACCTGGGTACCTAGGAGGGCAGATACGTACTAGTACGCTAGTGATCCAGATGGGTTTTGTCCCTATTTCACTGAGAAAAATGGATAACGACAACACTAAAAAAATATATTGATGATTATCGGGGACCACTATATTATATTATGTTCCATACTATTGGATCATTCATGGGAACATATTTTTCTATGGTTAGTTTACACCGAGGTATGAGGTACATAGGTCGCAAGACTATCTAGTGCCTAGGGGTGTTCCCAGTTTTTGTGCTCATTGGATTTTTGGTATTTACCCTTGTATTAGGGTATGTTTTTCTATACATTACAATATCTAACATGTCTTATCAAAATGTTTTAACATTATGAAAGTTTTATTTTGAAAACATTTTACAATTGGAAGTTTCATTTCTTGGAATTTATCGCCGCTTTTCCTTACATATTAAAACTGCGTGCTTTTCACCTTGTATTGCATACTATTTGGAATAATTGGGTGGTATCCTATTTATATTAGGTTCAAACCCTACTTACACCCCTTGGGTGTAAGTGTAATTGATTATGTTTGACACAGGTAAAGGAAAAGCCTCGGGTGAAGGTAGTTTGGGTTGTTAGCCCCCTCCTATGGTGCAGTGTTGTGGAGACGACTCAGGGGTGATGAACCCTTAACATGTGGAGTATTTGTGGCTGATTTGATGCATTTTTATTTATGTTTGGAACCCTTGTACATTATTTAAAACCATTTATTCAGATCTGGTTTCTGTTAAGTTTTGTTTGGCCTAAAAATTTCAGATTCATATTATTGGTTGTTTTTAATGTTTTATGCTATCATTCTCAGGTAAATAGTTCCTAAAACAAATTTCTTAATACTGAGGAACTTGTCCAAAACTATTGGGATAGGGAATTCCCTTCAGGCCTTGTCATGGGATAGATTTAGTGTCGGTAATTAGTGGTGACCAGATTTGGTTTGTGACACACAACGATGAGATGATGACACACTTAGAAGTGTCTTATAACACTTTTCATACCTAGACTAACCTGGTAAATTGGCGTTTAGCATAAAAATATTAGAAAATTATTTTTATGATATACATTTAAACTTTTGAAATTCATATCTAATTACTACCATTACAATATGAAAAACATATTGACCATGAATTACACCAACTATAAAATCTTATCCCAACTCATTGTCTTGAGAATATATAGAGTGCCACTAACATTAGGTGACATCACCAAGACACTAAAGGACAATAATAAATTCCAAGGGATTAAGATAAAATTGAAGGAAATTTTTCCATTTATAAATAAAACCTAACAAAAATAAATGTAAACATACATACCATCTATATGATGCATGAGTATAAGAAATACAAATCAAAGGTAAAAACAAAAAAATAACAATATCAGAGTGACAATAGAACAATGAACATAAAC
This sequence comes from Viscum album, assembly GCA_963277665.1. Classification (NCBI taxonomy): domain Eukaryota; kingdom Viridiplantae; phylum Streptophyta; class Magnoliopsida; order Santalales; family Viscaceae; genus Viscum; species Viscum album. The sequence goes on along the minus strand of OY728131.1, from coordinate 1,216,353,128 downwards.
TAACATGACCCAAAAGATAACATGATCCAAATACACCAAAATGGAACAAGTCTAAGCACCGCTCGGACTATATCCAAGCTCTTACACCACCTACCATGCTCATGGGATCAAGATACATCATTAGATAAATAATATACCCATCCCTTTACCATGTCATGGTATACAACATCTAAAAATACACCAATGTTCCCATGTAGGGTGAAAGTATAAACTCAGTAGGTAATCCCTAGAGACTTCCTAACATATACCACTAGGATAATAATTGGTTAAAAAATATTATATAAAATAGTTAAAAAATAGTCAAATAGTTTATACAAAACTATAAGTGAAATACATGTGAGAAAAACAATAAAAATTCACTTTACCATTCATTTACACTTAGTATAATGATTCACACATTCCCCCCATATAAACACCCATACACACACTCAATATTGGTTCCATACATTTATGGCAGTACTTCATGACCATACTCTATCCCACTTTTATGGCGGTACTTAAAAGCCATACCCTGTCCCACTTTTAACACACACCAAACTAATTATGCTAAATTCCATACCAATTAAATTTACAAAAAAAAATTCCTTTGAAAACATTTCATCAAACATTTTTCTTTCATAAAAAACATACCATAATTTTAAAATCATCATTAAAACTATAAGCGAAGTGATTTTCCAAAAACCATCCAATTTACCATATTTACAAAATATAAACCAAAATGGTTTCCTTAAAGGAATTATACAATATTTTCCTAGTAAATCCATGATTTTTTTGAATAAAACTAAACCTTTATGTTATAGAACAAGTGGAGATGATAAAGAATCCACTTACCTCTCAACAGATGATGAAAATAAAGAAAAAACCCAATAAAATCTATATATGGGTTTAAAATACCTTCCCTTACATAGATTCAAAAATATTTCTTCAAGATTCACATCATAGAACATATATATATCTATACAAAATTAGATATATGGATCCAAGAGAGAGGAGAATAGTATATTTAGATAGAACAAGAAAGAATGGGGACTCACCATCAATTCCAGATCTCCAACGTACTTTGATTCATCAAAAGTCACCTATGGATCAAATAGAATCACCATGGGGACCTAGAATAGAAAATGATTTTTAGAACCTAGAAGGATAGAAGAAAAATGTGGGTTTCAGAGCCTTAATATAAATTAAAACATAATTTTTGGAGAGTTAACTACACTTCACATGGTTAAACTACATAGTTTTTCAAATAATGTTCTAACCACGAACATGCTACTAATCATGCTTAAACTGCACACCACTATAAATACTTAAAAAACACGCCAAAACCTTTTAGAAACTCCTGAAACTCAACCCATGTATTATATATGATAAAATTACATAATAAAATTATAAATTACATGAAACAATGGGTGTCACATATATTAATTAAATATATCTTTATAACCATCTATGATAGGTGGTGATGAAAAATGAAACATGTCACTTCATGGAGTCGGTATTCCGCATGTATGCATGAATGAATTTTTTATTTTCTATTAGATGGATATGAGATAGAAAATGGTTATACCATTAACATAATAAAATTTAATCATATTAAATATAATTATTTCATTATGTTAGTATGGTTATATAATATTTGGATGAGGTTTAAGAAGAAAGAAACTTAAAAGACTTTGGTAAGAACATATACCTATTCCTTGGATAATATCCTTTGGAAAACACCATAAGGATTTTTAGATGGGTATTTTGGGAATATCATAACATATAGTTCATGTATATAAGTGTTGGGAAGGTATTTGGGTAGATTTTTGAAGTGTCCAGGGAAGACTTACACCATTTGGGGGGGGGGTTGAATCAGTGGTGATTTTTACAATTTTTGTTTCCTTTTAAATTAACCTTTGTTGACCTATTAAGATATAATATACTATTATGATAAATGAACCTCTCCTAAATGAAGAAAAAATAAATAGAAAAGGAACACAATATTTTTATAAGGTTCAGACTCAATATGAGCCTACTCCTTATTGTGATTGTCTAGACTCCCCAATCACAGATTCTCTACTATAATCACAAGTGATTATAACATACATTTCATCAATAGCATATAGTCCCACTAAGCTTTCTAGAATCAAAATGGAACAAAAGTTTCAAACATTAAATTAAAAAAATGATTAAAAACAACACAATAAATATCAATTCTGAATATTGGATTCTTCTAAAGAAATTTATGAATATATTTTCTTTTGAACATTCAAGATAAATAAAATAACATATGCTAACTTTTTAAAGAATAGGACTGAATCGGTTCTTCCTCAATATCTGAATTTTTACTTCTCAAATATATGATTCTCATATATTATTAAAAATTATAATTATGTGAATAAAATAATTATCTTATAGAATTTCCCCATACTATCTACACAAAAACTTTAACTACTTGGAAAAATGATATCTGCACTATGAGTGAAAAAATATTTTCATATAAAATCTACTTTTCACCTTAGTTCTCACTACATTAATATGACTTGAAAATAAATCCAGTATTTATAGGCAAGAAATCACCATATTTTCAAGCATTTATCAGATGTAATTTATTCAAATTTGGTAAGTAGTTTAAAGTGGTTCAATGACCTCCAAAAAGCATGTTCACTATGAAGAATCTTCTCCACAAAGATGTCTTGGTCTGCATAGTATTCTCACCGCAAATCATCTTATCCAAAAATTATTTCAATTGTATACAATACCAAAAAATATGTCACCTCTCCCCATAGAATGTATTGGCCTCCCCATAGAATATCATTTGTGGTTAATCAAACATTGCATAGAATTTTAATAACCCATCCACATACTTTAATTACCATCATAAAGAATGATGTCCACATAGTGTCTCTACATAGGATAATTCATCCAAAATGACCATCCACAAATGCATCTTCTATATACTCATTTATTCAACCAGAAACCACTATTTATGAATCATAAAAACATAAAATGTAAAATAACTTCATATAATGTAAAATAAACTCTTTTTCATACTTTAATTCATGTTTCCACTATAAAATACATGTTTGTATTCATATAGAATCTTTGAAAACTTTATGAAAATTTTCATAATGATTTTTTTTACAAAAGTGAAAATCACATAACACATATTTAGATAGTGGATTTATCTAAAAAATCATCACATGAGAATACTCCCATTCCTGTATATCATTTTATTTATTATATGGATTCTCATATCATTCTTCATATCTACATAGAATTTTCATATTCATAAGAGATTCATTCTCAAATTAGTTTACATGGAATGCAGTTCATAGCAGTCTTGGTTCTCTAAAAATAGCCTAAAAAAATTCACACCACAAACTTACTACATTCACATAGAAACTATCTCTGTAAAATCAACATTGCAAAAAAATTTATGATTTGAGGAAATCTATAATTAGCCATCTATTTAGAATCCTGAGGTACTGGGTTGATCTCGCATGGAGATCAAACTCCTTTGTGGTTGCTCGATCTATAAATAATTATATATAGAAAGATCATATATAAGATATGGAAGAATATGATTTCAAAAATGATCAAATAGTATGGATAAACATAATCAAATGGATCGTGTTTAATGTGTAAGTATTTAGCAGAGTAACAATAACATGTACAACAAGGGATCCCACATCAAACTTTTCTACTATCTTCACTATGGTTTACTAGAAAACCACTTCCACTACCTCATCAAGATGGATACTGGAGATCAACACTAGTCTCACATGTACACACCATGGGCTTCCAAGTCAGTGGGCTACCAACCCAAACTATGCATGCCCTTATGTTCCTGCTATGTGGGCCTTATACATAGGCCCGACCAAACCCAACATTCACTATGCATCCTTTTTTCCCATGGGATGGCCTGGTCTACTTTCTTGAGCATGGTTGACCTTCAGGACCCAAAAAGATGAGGTCAATCTTGGATTGGTTTACTTTGTAGTGGGAGAGCCAAATTTTTTAAGTAAGACCATATAAAAATACTTATAAGTATAAAAAAATATGAAACAAAAAAATAATTTCGATGAAAAATTATTAAAATTATTATTATCAAAACATCATACAAAATATTATTTTGAACGGTCTTCATTTCTTATACTAATTTTGTTGAAAAGATAGTGCAAACTCCATAGCACATGTATTTTCTAGTTATGATCGGTTCAAAGAATTTTCAAATTTTTACCAAGAAGAATTGTTCAAGTGTGAAATCCAATTCCAATATATGAATACATAACAATCCTCTAGGAATTACCACTTCATCCAAACTCACTAAATATATATTGACACAACTTTAACTAAAAATTCATTACTTATATTCAACAATCCCCCCTTTGTATTTTTGTTATCAGTATCCCTTCATGTAAAAGTCAATATGTGTGTGCCATCTTTACTTCCCCTTAATGAAAATAAAATGAAAAGGGTAAGTGGGGTCTTCTTTACCCATATTTATTCTCAGAACCCCCTTCTCTTATTTTTCTAAAATAAGGAATGAAATCACATGATACTTGGAAAATAACCTTTAGTTAATCACCTCTAATTCCACATGGGAATACCCAATATAGAAAACAAGATATATTTATCCAAGGGTATCTAAGATTTATTTTAAAAAATAAAACCATGTTAAATCAATCCTAGAATTTTTCAAATGAAATACAACATCCTACACACACTTTATCAAACACATTAAAAAGTTTAGGTTCATAAGAATCATCCCCCATTTTTCTTAACATTTCATTAATTAAGAACCCCCTTTAATAAATACAATTTTTAATGAGATGAGAGTGTTACCATCTCAATCAAACCTCATGAAGGCTCACCCATAATATATTCATTCATTTTAATTATCATAGAATTAAATAAAATCCATGATGAACAAAAATTCATCTTAAATTCATTACTTGTTCGAATAATACAAAAAAAGGTAATAAAGAAATACCTCTTGATAGTCTTCAATTGAGTAGAGAAGGCTGAATATGAAGTTTCAGCCTTAACTCAATAAACCTATATTTTAGAATTACTTTGGGGAAAATATCTTCAACCTGATATTTTATAGAAATGTAGTCCATCTTGATATCTCTACTTTCCACCTTTTCTTTGATAAAATGATACCCAATATCAATATGCATGGATCTTGAATATTGTATTGGATTTTTAGAAAACCCAATAATACTTTGATTATCACATGAAATTTTCAATGGTCTATCAGTCTCAATTTTCAAATCTTCTAATTACACTTGCATCTAAATATTTTGTGTACATGCATGTGTAGCTACAACATATTCAGGCTTAACCGTGATTAGTGTTACTGAATTATACTTCTTGTTATACAAACTAACACAACTTTCTCCCAAAAAGAAGGTTCCATATGAAGATGATCTTTTGTTTTTACAATCACCTACCCAATTAGCATCTTTAAAGCCCAACAATTTTAAATCTGTACTATGTCTATATAGAATCCCATAGTATAGAGTTAATTTTATATATCTTATAATCATTTTAGAAGCCAACATGTGAGACCCTTTAGGGTCACTATGAGATCTAGAAAATAGAGTCACTATATAAGTTATATATTTCCTTGATGCTATTAAATAAAGTAGAATTCCAATGATTCTTATGAATTATTTCTGATTAATACTACTTCCAGCTTCATATTTTTACAATTTGGTTCCAAATACAATGGAAGTTGAAAATTAATTTTCATTTTCCATTCTAAAATTTTTTAGTAGTTACCTAGAATACTTTTCCTATGATAGAAATATGGAATTTTGTTTCTACTTAATCTGAAATCCCAGAAAGTATGTCATCTAACCAAGCATGGAAATCTCAAAATTTATTTTCATTTTCTCAAAAAACACTTCATATAGAAATTCATTGTCACAAAAAAATATGACGTCAACCACATATACAATGACTATTAGATTACCTTTGAACATTTCTCTCATAAAAAGGTTATTGTCAAATTTACTTTTATAAACTTCAAATCCCTTAAATAACCATCCAATTTGGAATACTAGGCTCTAGGGTCCTTTTTAAAACCATACAAATCTTCCCTCAATCTTAATACCATGATGCCATAATTATCTAAGACAAAACCATCTTGTTTTTTAATAGATAATTATTCTTCAAGATCACCATTTAGAAAGGTATATTTCACATCCATTTGGTAAAATATATAATGTTTGTGTGTTGATACTATGAATAACATTCTAATAGTTTCCAGTCTTGCTAATGGTGAAAAAGTTTATTCAAAGTCTTGATATAAGATCCCAAGTGGATTTATTCTCAATCTAATCAAGTCCCTCATTCATAGCTTGTATTAATTCCTCATGATCAATTGCTTATGCCACTATATGATGTTCAATTTGAGAAATAAGTGCATTTTGATCTTAAATTCTCAATATTCTTCTAGTTTGAACTAGAGCCTATTAAATGACAATGAAATTTTCAGTCTCAACATGTTTCTTCAAATTGTCATATCATTTTATCTTATTTACACCAACTTCATCTTAATCACTAGTATGTTCAGTATCAGTAATGTTTGGCTCTTTCTTAGTAACTTCATTATTCTTCTGTTCCATTTTCATACCATTTTCTATAAAATATTCTGAATCTATATCAACCAATATATCCTATTTGTTCTTATTTTCAATAATTTTTACATCACTATAGTCAAATAACTTATATATATAGTTTTTCTAGCATTTGTACCCACTACCATTAGATAGGTCCCCCATGAAAATTCTTTCCTGTTCTTTTTCTTCAATTTTTCCTAGATTGATATTATTTATCTTTATATTGAAAGGTATTCTAAAAACTATGAAGTATTTAACAGTTGTATTTTTACTGTACCACATTTCATATGATATATTTTGTGTTTATAGTCTTAGTAGACATATTTTCTATATATATATGGCAGTACATACAACTTATCTCTAGAAATACTTCGAGATGTTGTGTTTAGCTACATAGTCATTCCCATCTCAACTATGCTTCTATTATTTATTTCATTTACCACATTTTTCTATAGAGTATATGGTGCACTGTAATGATGCTTGATTACATGGTTGAAAAGATAACTTTAAAAATTTTCACATGTAAACTCTTTCTAATTATCTGATCTCAGTTTCTTGATATAGCGACCCACCTCCTTCTCAGCTTTCCTTTTAATTTTTTTGAACATTTTAATTGCCTCTAAATTGTGTTTTATAAACAATAAATTATTCAAATAAGTATAATAATAAATAAATGCAAGGAAATATATATCAACTTTAGTATAATTTTTTATCTTTGGGTGATATAAGTCATTATGAATAAGTTCAAGGGGTCCAAAAGATAAAATATACACCCCTCTGTGTGAACTTTAAGCTAATTTCCCTTTTTGACATGTTTCACATATTTCATTAATTTCTCTATTTTTCTTAAGAAAACCTATCACAATATCATACTTAAATATTTTACATATAATCATCTCACCAAGGTGGATAACCCTTATATTCCATAGGTTTTTTTATCTTTGGAACTCAAGTAATAGGAATGGATAAAATCACTAATTTGAAATAGATTACCATTTGTTCTTTTTTACTTGAGTGATAATTCTTCCATCCTTTGTGCTTTTGATAATACATGAATCCTTTTTGAACAATACCTTATTACCTTCATTAAAAATTTAGATGAAACTAATAAAATTTTGTTTCAATCCTTCAATAAATAACATATTATTAGACTTCATATTTTGGGATTCAATATCTAATTTTCCAACTCCCTTAATTTTTAAGGAAAAATCATTTCCAAAATTTATTGAACCTTTTTCGTGATTGTTTATTTTTCTTATAAATTTTTTTGTCACCAATAATTTGTGAAAAACATCCACTATCAATAATCCATGACTTGGCTTTTCTACTTACTTTCAAATAAACTTCAACAAAACATGATTTTTCTTCATTCATTTTTTGAAATCCCTTTCCTTTCTCAACATTAGATGTTTTTTCAGGGAGAATAATCATAAAATTTTCAGCAATATGAATTTACTGATCATATATTCCACATATTTATTTTAAATAATAATTTTTTTGAGTTGGTAGATATGATTAATTTATGATAAATGCTTATTTACTTTTAATTTTTTCAATCCTTTATCAAAATAGCTCCCCATTTTTTCATGTATCATCTATGTTAGGGACATATTATACCAGTATAAATATGATTTATTCCCAAACACTCCACAAAATTAGTAATGATCTCTGAACCTTGATCTTCCCAACTAATAATTTCCCAGTCTTGAAAATTATTATTATTTAATTTCTATATACTGAGATTATCTCTACTCTAAGGGAAAAAATATTCTTAGAGAATTTATTTATTAATTTGATTAGAAGATGATTTATCACTATTATTTATGCTCCATACTTATCCATAATTTATATTTGGATGTTTATTTTTATAGATAATAGATTTATTTCGAGATTCATAGAGTGTTAAATTAACCCACCTCTTTGAACCCATATTTTAACTAGTTTGTGATGATTTTTCCTTGACTTCAATATCCTTGATGAAATATTCTCTAATATTTTTCAAGATATTATGTACTTTAATACATTTAGACTGATTACTTGACTATTCTTATTATTTTAGAGCAAGATTTCCTTTAAATTAATTTACCATCTTTTCTATTTCAACCACATTTATCTTGTGTCTTTTGATTTATTCAATGTAAAGAATCTATTTCAATGAAAATTATTTCTTTTACTTAATTATATTTTCTTTTTTATTTCAAAAAAAATATATTTTCCTTATTGAGATTTTTATTTTTCTCTAGACATGATTTTAATTCATTTTTCAACATGTGTTCTAAATCTGTTCATTCACTTTATTCATCTTCACTACCAGAGGTGTTAAAACATTTTTCCACATGATCCATGAAGTTAGTTTCATATTCTAATTGGACACTTTAGGTGGAGTTAGCTTCATCTTCCTTTATCACTAAACTTATTCTTTTAATTTTAAATAATTTCTTCTTTATTCTTTCAAATTTACTTGTGCCTTTTGAGATTATTACCCATTTATTTTTCTTTGGTTTATTATTATCCATATCAATTTCCACAAACTTCTATTTAGGAAAATTTACAGAAAAATTTCCAATGTCATTATAGTTGTATCACCTTGGTGTTAATTTACTTTTACCCCTAAAATTTCCATTCTTGAATCATTTTGATATAAGAGTAATGATTTTGTTGAAATATTCATATCCATTTTCATCACTAGATTTACTTGATTATGATATTTCATCATCTATGATTTTGAGCTTTCTCATAGACTCAAAATTCATCTCATATTTGATATTATTCATGAAGAATGAGATCTTTCACATTTCATATAAAATGAGTATGTTAAGTAATTCATTAAGTGTCAGTTCATCTCTAGATTCTAAATTTGATACTTTATGATCAAACAAGTCAATAAAATTTCTCATTAGTTTTTGAAAATATTTTATTCATCCATATTTTCACCAAAACCACAAATATTACTAATAATTTTATTGACTCTTAGGTCATCAACATTTTCTTCTTCACCCATCTTGATATCTTAAAATTTTCTCCTATAAATTTTCAATTTCCCCCACTTGACTTTCATGTTTCCTTCATAAATTATTTATAATTTATCCTAAATATCCTTGGCATTTTTGATTCCCATAACCCCTACATAAAACCTTTATAAAAGATAAATTAAATGTAGTTTTTAACTTTCCCATAAAATTTCATATTTATTTTATTGGTAAAATAAATAATAGAATCTTTAATAATAAGTGGGAATCCAATAGTAATTGTATCTTTAATTTCAAGGCCAATAGATTGAAGATATGGAAACATTCTATTATTCAAACTATGATAGTTCTTTCCATAAAAATTAAGAATACCCCTAATATTGATAGATTTCAGATAATCTATCTTAAATACTTCGTGGAACCTAAAAGAGGGAACCTAGATCTCCGATACCAATTAAAGTTCCCAGGGAAGAGTTACACCACTAAGAGGGGGGAGGGGGTTAATCAGTGGTTTTTTTACAATTTTTCTTTATTTTGGAATTAACCTATGTTGTCCTATTAGGATATGATCCACTATTATGATAACTCAACCTATCCCGAATGAAATAAAAATAATTTGAATAATAACATAATATTTTTACAAGGTTCAGTCTTAATATGAGCCTACTCCTTGTTCTGATTGGTTAGAATCTCTAATCACAGATTTTACACTATAATCACAAGTGGTTAATACCTATATTTATTCACTATCATAAAGTACTATTTTTATTTCTAGAGTCCCACTGAAATAATAGTTTCACACTATCCGTTACAAAAATGATTACAAAAAACACAAGAAATATCACTTATAAACATTGGCTCTTTCTGCAAAAATTGATGAAGATCTTTTCTTTTGATCCTTAAAGATAAATAAAATAGTATATGATCAATTTATGAAGAACATGACTGAATTAGTTCTTCCTAAATATCTAAACTTTTAATTATCAAATATATGTTTATCATATATTATTTGAAATGATCATTATGTGTATAAAATAATTATTGCATAGCACCATCACATACTTTTTGCACAAAAAATTTTACTGCTTCACAAAATTATATATAAACTACAAGAAACAAAATATTTTCTCATAAAATCTAATCTACACTTCTGTGATCACAACATTAATCTAGTATGGGAATCAACCTAGTAATTATTGGAAAGAAATCACCAGTTATTCAAGAAGTTATCTCATGAAAATTCTATAAATGTGGTAATAAATTTAAAGCATTTAAATGACCTCTGCAAATCATGTTCACTATAAACCACCTTATCCAAAAATATATCTTGTTCCATATAAAATTCTCACTGAAAATTATCTTCTCCAAAAAGTATTTCAATTGTATGTGATACTAAAAAATATATTGATTCTCCCCACAGAACATGGCCTCTACATAGAATATCATTTATGATTGATCAAACTTTGCATAGTATTTAATAAACCATATATATAATGAAATTCACACTGTAAATAATCGCTTCTATATACCATCCCCATATAGAATAATTCACCCATAAAGGACCATCTGAAAATTTATCTTCCACATACTCATTTATTCAACTACAAACCACTGTTTATGAGTTGTAAAAACATACACTGTAAAACATCTTTATGGAATGAAAAATAAACTCTTTCTCATACTATAATGGATGTGTTCACTGTTAAATGCATATCTTCATTTGTATAGAATCTTCACAAACATTATTCACATTCATATACTGATTTTCTACATAAACTGAACATCGCATAACACACATTTGGATAGTGAATTTATATGAAAACTCTTCATGTGAGAATACTCCTATTCCCGCATAGAATTTAATTTTCTATGAAGATTTTAATAGCATTATTCATCTTTACATAAAATTTTCACCTGCATAGGAGATTCATTCTCAAGCCATGTCTACATAGCATGCATCATATGGAAGTCGTAGTTCTCCAAAAATAGCCATCGAACAATGACAATCCACTAAAATACTTCATTTGTGTAGAAACTATCTCTACAAAATAATCATAAAAAAATCATTTTTATGATTTTTTTAAATCCATACTTGTCCATTTTTTTAGACTCCCGACGCGCCAGGTTGATCTTAAATGGTGATCGAGATCATTTGGAGTTGCTCAGTCTGTAAATCCTCATCTGCATAAGGATTGTACATGGAAGAAGGATGTAGAAGATATTAAAATGATCAAATGACCTTGATGAACACAATTAGACATATCATGTTTAATACATAAGTTTTTATCAGAGTAACAGTGACTTGCATAGCATGGGATCCCACATCAAACTTCTCTGCTTTTTTCACTACGGTTTATTACACAACTACTGCTACTACCACATTGAGATAACTAATTGGGATGAATACCAATATCAAATGTACATACCATGGTTCTCGAACCTAGTGGGATACCTTACCAAACTATTTATGTGCTTGGACGTGCACTTTGCGGGCCTTATAAATGGGCTCTCATACACCCCGTTGTCACTATTCCTCCTCTAACGCCCACAGGCTGGCCCGAGCTACTTTCTTGAGCATGGTTGACCTTCAGGTCCCACAAAGCTAATGTTAAGCTTGTCCTGGTCCACCTTCTAGTGGGATGACCCAATTTTTTAAGTAAGGCCATATAAAAATACTTAGAATTATAGAAAAATATGCAACCAAAAAATAATTACCATGCCAACTTCTCAAACTTCTTCTTCTCAAGATATCATAAAAAAATTATTTTAATGGTCTTATTTTATTCTAATAATTTTATTGAAAACATAGTGAAAACTATATATCAAATTTCTTTTGTAGTTAATATTGGTTCAAAAAATCATCACATTTTTACCAAGAAGAATTTTCTAAGTGCGACATCTAATGGATGTAGATGAATCCATAACAATTATACAAGAATCACCACTTCATCCAAACTCTCTAAAAATATATTAAAAAAAATTTAAAAACAAATGAAACACTTCGGTTAAATAATTTTGGTCAAGATAAGGTGATGAAGTGGTGTGGATAAGTGAGAATAAAAGGTCCCCTTTTATAAGTGAGGGAGTGACACCCTTGTAAATACACTTAACTTTAAAATAATATAAATTAATTTTAAGGGAAAGTGAAAAAATGGAAAAAATTTAAAAGTTAAGATCAATTAATGTCTAAATCCACTCAACCAATCAAATATAGACAATTTTTAGTGATATTTGAATCCTTATCTCTTAGTTTAACTCCCTTGTTAACCCTTTTAACCCTTACTGTAGTGACAAACTTCTTACCATGGAAACTATTCATTATGAATAAAAATGAAATGGTACTTATTAAATAATTTTATTATTATTATTATTATAAATATGGAATAAATTTTATAAGATTCAATTCCTATATGCGGTGAAAATTAATTTTAATATAAGCACACAAAACACAATGAAAAATAGTTTTTAAAATATATGACTTTTTAAGCATAAAAATGATTCTACACTAAAATAATGTATAAAATTGATTATCATGAAATTAATTAGATTATTATTAAAAAATAAGAGTTATATGAATCTAAAACTAATCAAAAATTAGATATAACCTTGAAATTATTTAATAAATGAAAAAGATAAAAAATATTTCTTTTATTAGAATAAAACATCATTTATGTTCTAAAATGTCAATCATGGGTTTATAAATAAAACATAATATTTTTAAATAGTTTTTTTACTTATTTAATATATATTTTTTCAATCAAAGAGGTTTTGAAAACTTTAAATTCAATCTTATACCATAATTATTTCATAAAAGTGATGATATTTGTTAAAGCAGTATTTTTCACCGTTCTCCTAAAAATCAACCTTTTTAAAAAAATAAAAAAATTCACCCTAAGATAATTTTGATATTATAAATTAAAAAATGAAGTTAATTTCATCAAATTAAAGTTATAAAATATTGTAATTTATCTTTTAAATTAAAAAATTAAATATAAATAAAACAAATTTTATAGAAAAATGAACTTTTTAAATTTTAAGTGTTTTTAATGTTTTTTCATATAAATCTATAATTAATTGAGTATTGATTTATTAGTTCACACATTTAATTCTTTTAAAAGTGATAAATTTAATAAAATACACAATAATTGAAAAATTGTTATTTGAAAAATACCAATTTTAACATTGAATGACTTTAGTCATATCACACTAATTATTTATTTTATAATCATTAAATTCCATCAATCACAAAAAATAAAACAATGTAAGCATAATAATTAATTACTATATTTATATTTAATAAAGGTTTATTCTTATTGTAATTTTAATATGTCATGAATCATTTTAGTTTGGTATTGCATGAGTTATATGTTATTCAATATAACATTCATTTAAAAGAAAATACATACTAAAATATCAGGGTGTTATATTCACCCCCTTAAATAAATTGCATACTCACAAATTTATTTTGTTCTTAAAAAAATAAATTTATCTTGAAATAGGTATAATATTAGATGTATATTTTATCTTGATAATTAAAACCTAAGTTACTACTAGGTTTCTTAGTATATCTTAATTAAATATTTCTAAAACCATGTATGTACTATTATAAGACCCATATTTGTGAATGAGTTTCTAGAAGCATACCTTGATATATGAGGGGTGTTTAACACATAAGACTTGATAAATTTATCTTCCTCTTGTCGGAGTTGAGTAATTATTTTACCATCGAGATAAAGAATATGAGGAAATACACTTTCTTGATTTTTCCCCTATATAAGCATAATGTCATCCTTTGATTGTGTTTTGATTAGTTTTACATATTTTCTACATTTTATATTTTAAATGATGAATACACATGATGATATTTTGACACGTGAAGAACAAAAATATACTTTTAGTGGATCATAAGATCCATAAAATAATGAGATGTCATTCCTCATATTTGTATCCACTTAATAATAAAAAAATGATAAGTGTGAGTAAAAAAAATCCAAATAAAAAATTTTCAAATATTTTATTATAAAAAATATTACTAAATCAACATAAATTATTTTATACTTTATTCAATAATTCCTTAATCGAAAAAATTAATTAAAATCTAAAAATTAGGATTATTTAAAAGTAAATCATATGTAGAAAAATAATGTTTACAATAGGGAAATAACAATTCACATTAAAAAAGACCACTTGATATATTCTTATTGTAATGAGATTCCCATTATGTGTCTTAATTGATAACTCCTTAATCAAAGTGTAAAGGGGTGAATTAATATACACGAATAATATAAAAGTGCACATATATTTATAATAAAATAAAGCATGATTTTACAATCAAAGTATCCTATATCACAACTTAAGGGAATTTGGCGTGTACTTGGGCTAGGTAGGGGCCCCCCATTGGGAGTCAGTGTTAGAAACCCCAGTTTTTTTCCAACGAGCCTATACCAGAGTGGTAGAGGCTACGTATTGGCATCCAAGATACCCAAGATCAAATCTGGGTGGGGTAAATTTTTTGGTTGTTGTAGTACCACTGTATAAGTACTGTAGTATGTATTGGTAGTCACTGTAGCAACTATCTTTATTCATATGATTTGGGCATTCAAGACACCAGTTTGGGCCTAGGGGTCTCAGGGCCTTTGGGCCATAGGGCCTCTGGGATATAAGGGCCTTCGGGCCATCAATGGCCTTCGGGTCACAGGGATTTCAGGCCACAAAAAAGACCTATAAGAAACTTGGGAAAACCACACAAGAGGAGACCCATATGAGGATCCAGAGAAAAAAATAGAAGCCACCCGAGTAAAGTTAACAGTACTGGAAGAATGAGAGGTTATGGAAACTACCATCGAGACCAGGCACCATGAAACTATGCATGGGACAATTCTTTCTGATCAATCATGTGAGGTGGGGAGCTAGGTGCCTTCAAAGATGAATATGTTGGGGGGTGGGTTATTTCAAGTGTGTAAGTTCTTGGTCCTTTAAGGTTATGTATTGGGTCTTGTATGGGAATTGTGACTTGGGACTACGGGCCATGTAAGGTTTCCCCTTCAACCCTTAAAATGGGTATTATCCAAAAATAAATAAAAATAAGTTCATCAGGCTATTTGGGGGGGGGGGGACAACTTAAGGGACTTCAACTTCATTTGTTGTAATTGCATAATCTTAGACTTTATCTATCAACCTCTTCTATGGTAAATTTAATTTTTGATTGGGGAATTAGTTTGAATAGTGTCCCATCACCTTATAGTTGAAACATTGGATATTGGAAACTTATTTCTTCCCCTTTCATTCATGATCCAGATAACCCTTATCTTTGCACTTGTAACTGATTCCCATTCATTTTTTCAAGTACTGAAGTATTTATTTTCATAATGATAATATTTTGGAAGTTCTATTATTACCTTCTTATCCTTTTACTCATTTATTTTTTCTTGGTTCTTAATCTTAATCTTATTCTTTTGATTTCATTTGAAAATATAAGACTTGAAGATTTATTTCTCTTTATTGATAGAATTTGATACCATATCATCATACGATGAAAAAATTTGATTGACCAGGGACCTTATGAGGATTAGTTTATTACCATTAAAAAAATAATCAATATTAATTTATATATTATAAATTAAATCCATAGAATGACTTGTTAATTATGTAATGTTTTCCTTATAGTCAGAAATAATTTTCTCTTCATTATGTTTTAAATTAATGAATTTCATTTATATATATTATCATTACCATTGAGGAAAATATTTCTCAAATAATATCACTATAAAAGTCTTCCATTAAATTCTATATATCTTCTACTCATAATTTTTATTTTAAATAAATGGCCATAATTAATCAACATATCTATTTAAATAATAGACTACCAAAATAACCTTCTCCCTTTTATTACTTATCAAATACATTAATATCATTTCAAAATAATTGATATATTATTTATTTATTAATGGGTTATTATTTTCATTAAATGATGTAGGTTTTTTCCACAAGAAGTAGTCCAACATCATTTAATCTTTCTATAAAACAACATGTAGTTCTATAAAGTTAAGGTTATTATTCCTAAGATTAGTAAACTTCCCTAACAATGTCATAATCTTCTCAACTCCAATACCAACCATTTTGAATTTATTAGGAGGGAAATACCTATATTTATTATGCGTGTTGATACATTTTCCATTACTTACACTAGGATCCACCTTTAAATAAATTTTAATACATAACATAAAAATACTTAAAAATTTATAAAACATTATAGGGTTTATTATAATGATAATACTAGATATGTTCTTATAAAATATTGTTCCCAAGGGTCCCACTAAACTTTTTTGGATACAAACTATAATAACCTAGACTCTAGTAACCCAGATCTGGTGTTTACTTTATTATATCAGTACAATATACAAGTGATCTCATCCAAAAGGATCGACTAATTTAGCAGTCTTGGGAGACTAGATACATAGATGATTTTTATATTACATTGAAAACATAAAGAAAAGTAAATAAACCTCTCCAAAAATTTCTTATTCCTTTTATTACATCCTAGAGATCTTTAAAATATCCATTCCTAGTACCCTAGGGAAAGAAAAACATTGTGAAGGGGGGTGGCTTAAATGCTTAGTAAGGGTTTCATACAATGGAATCTATAATGAATATACAAGGCATAAAAAACATGGTGTGGTGAATAACTAATAAGTATTACATGTAATCCAAAAATTTATCATGGAATATATCCAATGATAATAATGTAAAAAATTAATTGGACAACAATAACTAATTTCATAATGATGAAATTTATAATACCACACATATTATTTCTTAAGATACGACATCATTATCTTACCATCAAGGCCCCAAGCTAAGACATCACAATCTTATCATTAGGGGATCTATAAAAGACATCATGATATTGACATTAAGGCCTTATGAAAAGACATTATGAACTTACTGACATGTCTTTATGATAAGGACCCTTACATATATGAGATGAAACCACCAAATGATACATATTATTATTTGTGTCATGAGACCTACTGATGCATTAAGGGGCTATAATGGGACCCACCTTCCACTTAAAAATTTATAATTAATTACTTATGTATTTAATGGAAAATATGATAAATAATAAATATTCCTTAGTAATCAATAAATATCCACATTAAATCAAATATACAAAACATAAATATTTATCTAGTTAATGGAATGGATTTCTTAGTACGATTTCTCTAATTCATAATGTATATAATAATTATTATAATGTTTAGTAAACATTGAAATGATACTAAATATATTGATGGTATAAAATAACTTGAACGTAATAGATAAAAATAACATCAATGAATAATGAAGATTAATAAAGAAAATAACCTCAAGGAAGTGAATGATCTAAGAATAAATTATTATTCACAAAATGGGGTAAAAACTATAAAATATAAAGGGATTAAAGGATAAAATAAATTCATTATAAATTCATTATTTTTATTAAAGGAATATATTTTGGAAAATATATTGGAAAATGGAAATGAAACTTTAAAAAAACTTTCTTAAAACTTTTATAACTTTCTTGTAAAAACAAAGTTATAAATAACCTCAAAACTCATTTCATAAGGTTTCAAGGATACTTTAAAAAGATTATTTATAAAATTATTTAAAATAATATAATATTTGAAATAAACTATACTTAACTAATTAAATGTGTAGTGTAAGATAAAAATATACACAAGTGAAATGAAATCCCTTTCAAGAGTTTTAAAAAACAATAAAATTTTATTTTAATATATAAATGAAAAATCCTAAGAATAATAGAAATAGATATTAGTTTGGATAAACATAAATTTTTTTAAAGTAATATAAATAATAAGTAATGTCCATGATAATGGGTAAATCCATTCAAGCAGAAAACATTAAAATAGGTTCTTTTCACACTTTTGTAAAGAAAGTAAAAAATGGATTATATGGAAAATGTTAAGAAGATTACTATTATAATTTTGAAAATAAAGTAAAAGTTTATATAAATTTAACTTTTTAAATCATTTAATTATATAAAATAACAATATTGGAAAAAAAAATAAAGAATATTGACATGGAAGTGAATTATTCTTGACTAAAAATGAGAAATGAGGTCATCTTTTCTTATAAACATTATTTCAGTGGTTCTAAGTACTAATGAGATTAAAAAGGAAATAATACTTGTAGAACCTTGAAATAACAATAATATAAGAAAATATATGGGGTTTAAGAGAGAAATATCATATAATTACCTTAATGGTGATTCAAGCATAAATAATCCTAATAAAAAGTGAGATAGAAACACAAACCCTTACCTTGGATTCCCTCTTGGTCGAGTGAATTCCAATATCATGTATAGTAAATTTATATTTATTATTCATATATATCAGATACGTATCAATATAAAATCCATATTTTTTTATATATTTTATTCATAACTTTTTTTACCCATTTACTCATAATTCTTTGTTAAAATCAATTATTTATGTGTTAATTATTCTGTTTCTCATGCAGATTTTAATTCAGTAATTCTGGTACATGTACCTTGGTCAATGTTTCAAAATATATATAATGTTAATAATTTCATATATATATATATATATCATATTTATAAATTAAATATAAATTTATAACCATCTATGTAGGGTAGTTATGAAAAAAGAAATACATTTTCTATAGAGGTGGTAGTCCACATGTATGAATGGGTGGCATTTTCATTTTTTAATGAATGGAAATAAAAGAAGGTAGATAATGGTTTATATTTATAGAAAATTAATTATGTCATAAATATAATATTAATTCATCAAATACATCGCTATGAATAACCATGTGAGGTGGAAATGAGAACAAAATACATCGTTTTGTGGAGGCAGTAGTCTGCATGTACACATTGTCAATGGTTTCATTTTTAAATGGATAGAAAGAAAGGATGTTATATAATAATTTATATTTCAAGAGTCATAATTATTTCATAAATATAATATATATTAATTAAATACATCTCTATAACTGTCCATGAGTGGCGGTTATGAAAATTAAAACACGTCACTTTATGGAGGTAGTAGTCCACATGTACACATGAGCGATGTTTTTTATTTTCAATTAGATGGATAGAAAATATAAAACAATTGTGAAATTAAAATAAAAAAAATTAATTATAGTAAATATAATTATTTAATTACATTAATATTGTTACATAATATTTGTAGGAGGTTTAAGAAGAAAGAAACTTGAATGAGTTTGGTAAGAACATATACCTCTTCCTTGGATAATCTCATTTGAAAACACCTTAAGGATTCTTAGATAGGTATTTTGGGAATAAAAGAACCTATAGATAATGGATATGTGTTATATAAAGTTATTGGTTTATATTTTGGTCAATATATGGTGCTCAAGTGGTGTGTATAAGTGAGAAGAGAAGGTACCCTTTTATAAGCGAGGATTGCGATACCCTTGTTAACACCCTTAACTTTAAAATAATATAAAATAATTCTCATAAAAAGTGGAAAAAATGGAAAACATTTAGAATATAAGATAATTAAAGGTCAAAATAAACTCAACCAATCAAAATTAGACAATTTTTAGTGATATTTTAAGTCTTATCTCTTAGTTTAACCCCTATCATTAACCCTTTTAACTCTTACCATAATGAAAAACTTTTCACCATGGTAACTATTCATTATGTCTAAAAATGAAATGGGAATTATTACATAATTTGAATATGATTATTTAAAATATGGAATCCATTTTAAAAAATTAAATTCATAGAGGTTTTAAAAATTAATTTTAATATAAGTATGAAAAGCGTAATGAAAAACAGTTTATAGAGAAATGATATTTTTTAATCATAAAAATTATTTTACAATAAAATCACATATAGAATTTATTCTAATGAAATTAATTTGATTATTACTAAACAAGTTATTGTTATGTGACTTTAAAACTAATCCAAAACTGAATATAACCTTGTAATTACTTAATTAAAGAAAAGGCTAAAAAATATTTGTTTTATTAGAATAATACACCACTTAGGTTCTGAAATATTATACATGGGTTTATAAATTAAAAATAATATTTTTTAATACTTTATTTTACTTATTAAATATATATTAGTTCCATAAAGAGGTTTTAAAAACTTTCAATCCATTATTATTCCATAATGATGTTATAAAAGTGATAGTATTTGTAAAAATGATATTTTAACCATTCACCTAAAAATAAAACTTTTTAGAAAAATATAAAAAATTTCCCAAAGATAATTTTGAATTATTAATTAAAAAATTAATTATATTTCATCAAATTAAATTTATAAAATTTGGTAATTTATCTTTTAAATGAAAATATTAAATATAAAGAAAAACAAATTTTATATAAAAATAGCCCTTTTAAACTTTAAGTGTTCTTAATATTACCTCATATGAATTTATAATTAATTTAGTGTTAATTTGTTATTTTATAAATTTGAGTATTTTAAAATTTATCAATTTATTAATATACACCACACAAGAAAAATAGTTCTTTGAAAAATATTACTTTTTAACATTGAATGACTTTAATCATATCACATTAATTTTTTTTTCTAATCATTAAATTTCATCGATAAAAATAAAATAAAACAATGTAAGTATCATAATTTCTTACCATATTTATATTAAATAAAGGTTTATTCTTCTTATAATTGAAATGTGTAATGAGTTTTTTAGTTTAGTATTGTGCGTGTTTCAATCTATTCAACATATTACTTATTTAAAGGAAAATATGAACTAAATTATTAGGGTATTATATTTATTACCTCATATGTCCCCTATCACTCTCATGGAGTCCCAACTTGTAACTCACAAATATTTTAGAAAACAAAACTATGTTCGATAGCATATTTGGTACACAACACCAAGCTTAAACAACCCGCAATATATATAACCATCATAACCTAATATTTAAATTAGAAGATATGAATATTGTTAACTAATTTATGAAATATATATATAAATTTACTACTCAATATAAATTATTGATAAATTTTTAGTAAATAATCAATCAATTTTTAGTAAATTAATTTTATTCTTCCGAAACATGTTTTTTCGAAAATGATTTTTATTGATTTGTATGAA
This sequence comes from Viscum album, assembly GCA_963277665.1. NCBI lineage: Eukaryota > Viridiplantae > Streptophyta > Magnoliopsida > Santalales > Viscaceae > Viscum > Viscum album. The sequence continues at coordinate 1,216,331,432 of OY728131.1, read as the reverse complement.
AAAATATAATAAATATTTTGTAAAAAAATTAGAAAATTTATTTGATAAAATAAACTCAATTTTTTAAATTTTCATATCAAAATTTATTTTGGGTTAAATTTTGTTCAAAAAATATTGATTTTTCAATGAATTGTGAAAAATAACGATTTTTGTAAAAATGTCACATTTTTTCTATAAATCAAGAAATTTATAAGTCCCATTATGTTTTGAATATGATTTAAAATAATATAATTATCATTTATTTATATTTTATCCAACTAATTTATTTTTAATTAACTTCATATTTTATTTTAGTATTTGTTTTTCTCTGGGTTTAAAAATGGTATTTTATGAAAACTTTTTTAAAGTGCATAATGTTTTTCATTTTTAATTAATTTAACCAACCCATAATGAGGGATGATTTAAATAAAATTTATAGATTATATATAAATTAATATTAAATTATATTCATAAAATAATTATTATTAGTCATAGAGTTAATATAAATTTATCTTTTCCTTGAAAAGTACACTTCCTGAAAACCCACTTTTTCGTCGCGTCTGTAGGTTTAATTTTAAATTAAAAATTTTCAATTATGTGAATTGAATTTGGTAAAATTAATTCCATATTTTTAGTAATAATAATTTATATCATATAATAATTCCAACTTAATTTTGACCATAATGAATAGTGAAAAAGTAAAAATAAATTATTGTGGTTAAGATGAAAACAGGTTTATCGGGGGTTAAACTAAAAATATAAGGAGTAAATTGACCTAAAAAATTGTCTAAAAAATATTTATTGCAATATTTAGAAATTATAATTTCCAAGGATCAATAATTATCCATTTTTGTGCATTTTTACATGTGTAAAATATGGTTACACCTTTTTCTTTTCAAAAATTACAAGTATGCCACTCAACATACTTATAAAAGGTCACTCCTCTTCTCTCTTATTCACGCCTTAAAAATATTTAATTTTGGCCAATGCCTACAAAAATAAATTCCCAAATTCCATATCCTCATACTATAATCATTTATTTGGTCATAAATCCATTCTAGTAATACTTTATGTATAATTATAAAGAGGTGGTATGAGAAGAGGTAAAATTCATAACATTGAAAATTTGTTTTATTTCATATTACACCTTCTTAAAATATTATTAAAATATGGTCATATGATAACACCATTAAATAATATATAAATATATTTTATTATAATAATTTAAAAACATAAATCCATATACTCTTCCATTAAATGGGATACAAAATCACCATTCAAGTGTACAGTAGACTATCGTCTCGCGAACCAATGTCATTTATTTTCCATCATCACCTCTCAATAATTATTGTAATGATAGATTTAAAATATATATATATATATATATATATGATATTTTTAAATAATTTATAATTAATTAGTTATGATATCACATATATCTTTTTTTCTGTGAGTGATACGATAATGTTGCTTGTGTGTTCGACGAACTACCGCCTCATGAAGTGGTGTGTTTTTTTCACTAATGCTTTAAATGGAAGGTAATAAGGATAATAATAATGAATATATGTGATATAAAGGACATAATAATTATATTCATGACATATTTATCATTTTTAAAATATAATATATCATTTTATTTATTACACTGAAAAATGATAACGTCGTTCATGTATGTGTGGACTACCACCTCCATGAAGTGATGTGATTATTTTTTCATCAACACATAAAAATAATGATATATATAAGAATATTTAAATAAATAATATGGTATTTATGATATTATGGTCATTATATAAAGATAAAATAATATATAACTTCTTTCTATAATTATTAATGAAAAATTGAAATGTTACTCATGTACACGTATGACCTACCGTCTCCATGGCCATAACAAAATTCATTTTTCATAAACATTTTTTTATAATTGGTTTTAAAAGTATAATTTATTAATATATATGATAATTATTTTATGAATATTATTATGGATATTCTTAAATAATAACCTCTTTTACCATGATCAACACACCGAATCTGTTTTGAAAGAATGAACTGAATGTTCTCAAAACACCTAACATGGAATTAACAGATTACATATTTAAATATGTCATTAAAAAAAAATAAAAAAATATTTAAGTACAAATTATTAAACCTGGATTTTTTTTAAGAAATAAAATAATTTATTTAATTTTATTATATAGGAGTTAGAAGACATATAAGGAATTTTTGGACTTAAGGTAAGGGTTTTTCTCATCTCAATTTTTATTTCTATGAGACATATGAAATATTCACCACTTGTTTTTATTTTGTGGTGTATATAATTCAAATTTTACATGTAATATAATCAATCCTTCACACATAATTAAAATTTAATTTATTTATCCAAGGGGATTTTATTTTAAAGTTACCAAGTGGTAATGAATTTTATAACCCATTTTCTTTTCATTGGGTCATATTACTTCTTTACTGTCTTTGATATTTAATATTATATGTGTAATGAATTATTATTATTTAATATTTTACTTCCACTTATTTTATATGGATTTAAATTTGATACACATAATCAATTCATTTATTAATTCTTAAATTCAATTATATTATTTTATAATGGTTATTCGTCTTAAATTCAATTTCTTTGTGACATAAATTTATGATATGCACCTATATTCATTTGTGATGTGTATATACTTCCCTTTTTCATGTTATAATATGAAACTACTTATGATCATGGTATTTAAAGTATAATTTTATGTTATTATTTCATAGGGATTATGATTGATGAGTTACCAAGTGGAAAAGTCTCTATGTTACAATATATTTTATTTGGAGATTGTTTATGTTCAAGTATGTTTTGGAGGAAATAATGTGATATTATTTTTTCAAGACACATATAATTTATTCTCCTTTAGTTATGAATATGGTTAAAAATTCTAATTTCCATTTCATTATTTATTGATTAAGAACCATCAGGAAAGTCTTTTATAAGTGATACTGATCTTGTATTTTATTTTAGATCAGATATCTTTCTATTCCATGTCTATGTTTTCTAAAATGTTTTAAAAAATATTATTTTATAAAAAATATATGATTTCCTAAATCCATTATACACAATATTTTATCTTCTTTTAAATAGCTTTTAAAAATAATTTTCTTATCATTTTCCAAACAGGTCATTTTTGACTCCCTTTTTCAAAATGTTTTGAAAAGATTATTTATTCTTAATATTTATTACATGAACAGATTTTTACAATATTATTTCCATTATTTTACTTCAACTTTACTTTATATTTTTAAAATTTTGTTTTAAAATAAAAGGATATTCACACAATTTTGTGAATTTTTAGCTTTTCAAAGTGATTTTCAAAATGAAAAGATTAATTTCCTCAAAAATGTTTTTAATGATATTTTATTGGTATTTCCATTCATCAATGTCAAAAACCATTATTTTTAATTATGCTCCAATATTGATATTTATTAATGATACCATCCTAATTATTTTTTGGGATGGATTAAGATTATTTGAAAGATATTGACATTGAACTTGTTTCTTTTCCATGGTTTAATCATATTTCAAAGAGATTATTTTAGAACCAATTTCTTTTCAATGGGTTAATCATGTTTCAAAGATATTTTTATGGAACCCATTTATTTTTCATGGATTAATCATGTTTCTAATAGATCATTATAGAACCCATTTTTTTCATGGGTTAATCAAGTTATGAAAGGAATAATGATTTTTTATTATTTTTATAATGAAAATAAAGATTTTTATACTTTATATGTATTTTGGTTCTTGAACATAGATTATAATATGGGTTCACCTAGATTTCACTAGGTGATCCTGTTATAGATTATACATTGATTATAACCAGTTATACCTCAAATTAATTGAGTATAAAAATTGACTGTAAGGTTATTTCATTTGTAAGGGTTCTGTAAGGGTTTTGTAAGGGTTTTATGAATATAATTTTATAAGATACCAACACATTTTCATTATGCTTTTTATGGGTTATAAATGTTTCCTTTCATCAATATTGATATTACATGGCTCATGATTATTGGTTATGATGGATCTTACCTTTTTGAAATCCTTATGACATGTTTCTATGATCCAATTATTAATGGGTATGAATATTATTATGTTATACTCATAAATTTTGATTATGTCATCGTACCCTTATGATCCCTAATGAAATTAAATTATTAATGCTTGTTTACTCATACTGAGAATTTGTGATCACCATTATTATGTTTCCTTTTCCCCATGCTATAAAGTATCATGTTGAATGTATTACATCTAGAAGGGTTTGATATGGATGATGTTGATGACCTAATATGGAATATAAAAAGATGGGTATAGTGGTAAAGACACTATCTTGAAATCTTGGTTATTTTTATGTAAAATTTTGTCCTAATTCTATAAAAATATAAACCTAAAAGGTTCTTGAGAATATAAGTGATCCAATATTTATTTTTTATATTGTATGTTTTGTATGGAAAAAATTGGGCCACCTTCATTGGTATCAAAGCCGAAAATGAAATGCTTATGTTTTTTTGCACCGGATCTAGGAGAGCGGGTTCGACGCTATTATCTTAAGAGTTATGTATTCCATTATAGGTATATAAGATCAAGTTTGATCATAATTTCTAAGTCTTAGACACCCCTTTTGAGCTTTTTCAGTGATAATATCTTAATGCGATTAATGACACTTTGGGAGATATTTTATTGGTTTGAAGTATATTTAAAGCTTTAGTTTAATGTGAAGTATTACTTTACATTTTTTATACATAAGTTTTAAGGTATTGATAATATTTAGGGTTTATATGATATTAGAGATTGAGGTAATTAGGGGAAAACAAGTTTTATCATACAGATAACCATGGGATTAAAAATTGATTTAGTGACCAAGTGATTAATGTTATTTAAAAAGGATATCACCATATTTTTGTTCTTTTAATTTAAAAGTTATGAGATAAAATTTAAGGTTAAAACAATCTTTAATGTTGAGTTTATTTAGGAATTATTTAGTTTGAATTTGGATATTACAATTGAATTTTATATATTAGTGCATTATTTCATCATATGATGTTTTAATAATTTTGGTAAACATATTACCATGTGCTAACCATTTTGGTTTTGGATAATATTTAAAGATTTATGGAATATCTTGATTATACCCTTTATGGTTATGTGGTATTTAAAAGTTTATTATAGTGTTCTAATCATGATAAAAAATTCATTTTGATTACTTATCATTTAGAGAAAATGATAAGATTGTGGTGGAAATTGATTAAAGGTTAAAATTAAACTTAATTATGCTCCTAGTATAGATGGAAAAGTAATTATTAAAATTTATGAAAAGTATCTCTAATTTTTCTATCCTATTACCATAATCTATAATGATATCCCTGAACTTTTATACACCTCTTTTGTTTATGGTTTTGTGGTTGTTAAATTTCTCTTGATCATTAAATTTATTGTGAAAAATTATCTCTGTAACTCTATATCATTGTTTGGGATTTAATATTTTCTTCCATGTACAAATATTAAATTCCCACATATGTTATCCTATTTTGAAACCTAGTGTGTGTTATTCCATATGACATTCATATTCTCTTTTCTCTCTTATCAAGAGAATGTTTTATTAACCCTTTTTACGATGTAGATTTCTAAAACAAAAGTATTTTAAAATGTGAAACCTTTGATTACCGATATAAATTTCAAATTTTAATGAAACAATTTATTAAAGGCATAGTATGTAACAAACTAATATTTTAGGAAAAAACTATATTCGATAGTGTATTTGACATGTAACACCGAGCTTAAATGATCCACGATATATATAACCGTGATAACAAAGCTATTAAATTAATGAATATGAATTATATTAAATAATTTGTTCGATATATATATAAATCTACTACTAAATATAAATTATTGATAAATTTTTAGTAAATAATCAATAAATATTTAGTAAAGTAATTTTATTCTTCAAAAACATGTTTTCATCAGAAATGTTTTTTATTTCTTTTCATGAAAAAAATATTATAATTAGTTTTTGTAAAATTCATAAAACATATTTGATAAAATTAAATTAATTTTTTAAAATTATAATATCAAAATTTAATTTGGGTGAAATTTTGGTATTTTTTAGAAAATATTGATTTTTCACTGAATAGTGAAAAAATGTTTTTTTTGTAAAAATTCCATTTCTTTTCAATAAATTAAGATATTTAAAAGTAATATTATGTTTTGAATAATATTTAAAGTAAAATAGTAATTCTTTAGTTATATTTAATCCATTTAATTTCTTTTTAATCAACTTTATTTTGGATTTTAGTATAAGTTTGTCTTTGGGTTTAAAAATGGGATTTTTCTAAAAATTATTTTATAGTGCATAATGTTTCTAATTTTTAATTAATTAAAAACCCATAATTAGGAATTATTTAAATTAAATTTATATATTATATGTCAATAAATATTAATTTTTATTTATAAAATAATAATAATTATTCATAGATTTAATATAATATCATCTTTTCCTTGAAAAATACACTTCTTGAAAACCATCTTTTTCATCGTGTCTATGGGTTTAAATTTAAATTAAAATGTTTCACTTATGTGAATTAAATCTGGTAAAATGGATTAAATATTTTAATTAAAATAATTTATACTATCTAATAAGGTAAACTTATCTTTTTACCATAATGAATAGTGAAAATGTAAAAATAAATTACCATGGTTAAGGTGAAAATAGGTTTACCGGGGAGTTAAACTAAAAAGATAAGGGTAAAAATGACATAAAAACTTGTATAAAAACTATTTTATGGACATATTTAGACCTTATAATGTCTAATTATTTATAATTATCTATTTTTTATCCTTGTTTCATGGAAAAGCACAGTTAAACCCTTTTCTTTTCAAAAATTACAAGTGTACCACTCACCTCACTTATGAAAGCCCACCCCCTATCCTCTCTAATTAAAACCTTAAAAAAAATTTGGTTTGGAAAATACCTTCAAAAATAACTTTCAAAATTCCATTCCATCATCCTAAAATTATTTTTTTTGTTCATAAATAAATTCTAGGAATAATTTTGGTATAATTCTAAAGAGGTGGTCCACGAAGAGGTAAAATTCCTAACTATGATTTTTTATTTTAGTTCTTATTCCAACCTCTTTAAATCTTATTTAAATATGTTCATATGATAATTTTTTTTGTAATATATACATATATGTTATTATACTAATATAATAATCTAAATACATATCCTCTTCCATCAAATGGGACACCAAATCATCATTCATTTGTACGGTGAACTATCACCTTGTGAACCGATGTCATTCATCTTCCATCATTTCCTGTCTCATATTGTGGTAATAATGGATTTAAAGTTTATACATGATATTTTTAACATATTTATACCTTTAGAGTTATGATATCACATATAACTTTTTAATTTTTATTCTTTAGTGGATACGATAACGTCACTCTTATGTATGACGGACTACCGTCTCGCAAAGCGATATGATTCGTTTTTCACTATTGATTCACATGGAAGGTAATAAGGATAATTTTAATGAATATATATTATATTAATTAAATATTAGTTATATTAATTACATATTTATCATTGTGAAAATATAATATATCATTTTATTTCTTACAGTTAAAAATTATAATGTCATTTATGTACGTGTGGACTACTGTCTCCATGAAGCGATGTGATTAATTTTTCATCACCAAATAATAATAATGATATATATAAGTATATTTAAAGACATAATATGGTATTTATGATATTATGGAATTATTTAAATTTAAAATGATTCATACCTTCTTTTCACAATGATCATTGAGAAATGGAAACATTACTCATGTGTACATACGACCTGCAGTCTCCATGATCGTAACATAGTTAATTTTTCATAACCATTTTTTCACGATTGGGTTTAAAAGTATAATTGATGAATAAATTTTATAATTATTTCACGATTATTATTATTTATATGTTAAAATAATTACCTGTTTATCCAAGTTCAACACATCAAATCCATTTTGAAACAATGAACTGAACACCCTCAAAACACCCAATGTGGACTTAACTGATTAAATATTTTAATATATAATTTAAAAATAAATAAAATAAATGATTTACGTATAAATTATTAAAAATATAAAATTTTATTAATAAATAAAATAATTTATGCAATCTTATTATACCAGATTTAAAGGACATACAATGAAATTTTGGACTTGTTATAAGGGGTTTTTCTCATCTCACCTTTTATTTTTGTGAAACATATGTAATATTCACCATTTTTTTTATTTTGTGATGTATATACTACCCATTTTACATGTAATATATTTAATAATTAATAAATCATGATATTTCATGTTTAAAATTGAATTAAATTATCCAAGGTAATTTTATTTTAAAGTTACCAAGAGGTAAATAATTTCATAACTCAATTTTTTTTCATTGGGTTATATTACTTCTTCATTATCTTTGATTTTCTAATTTTATGCGTGTAATTATTTTTTTATTATATTATTCTGTATTTAAACCTCTTTTATGTGGATTTAAATTTGATACACATAATCTATTCATTTATTAATTTTCAAATTCAATGGTATGATTTTTATAAGGGTTGTTCATCTCAAATTATCTTTATTTGGGATATACATTTATGATATGAACCTATATTCATTTGTGAAGTGTATATACTACCCTTTTACATATTATATCATGAAAATAATTATGTTCATGGAATTTAAAGTATCATTTTATGTTATTATTTCATGGGGTTTATGATTGAAGAGTTTCCAAAGTGGAAAAAGATTTATGTTACAATCTCTCTTCTTTTGGGATTGTTTAAGTTCAAGTTTCTTTTGGAGGAAATAAAGTGATATTATTTTCTTGAAACAAATTTATTTTATTCTAATCTGGTTATGAATATGTTTCACATGTTTTATTTACATTTCCTTCTATATTGATTTAGAAACATCAAGAAAGTCATTTGTAAGTGACATCGATCTTGTATTAATTTTAGACCGGGTATCTTTCTCTTCAATGTACATATTTTCTAAAATGTTTTAAGAAATTTTATTTATAAAAATATATGATTTCATAAATAAAATTTACATGATCCTTTAACTTATTTTAAAAATGTTTTAAAAGAAATTTTCATATCATTTTCTAAATGGGTTACTCTTGACTCCCTTTTTTAGTTTTTTTGAAAAGAATGTTTATTTTTAACATTTATGACATGCACAGATTTTCAAACCATTATATCCATTATTTTAATTGAATTTTACTTTATATATTTCCAATTTTGTTTTCAAAGAAAAGTATTTTCACAATATTTTGTGAGTTTTTAGTTTTCAAAAGTAATTTTCAAAATGAAATGGTTATTTTCCTAAAAAAAAATTTTAATGATGTTTTCTTGGTATTTCCATTCATCAATGTCAATAACCCTTTTTGTTACTTATGATCCTAAGGGGATATTTTTTAATGAAAACATCCTAATTATTTATTTTTATTGATTAATAATGTTTCAAATAGATTTAAATTGAACTCATTTATTTTACACGGGTTAATCATGTTTCAAGGAGATTATTATGGAACTCATTTATTTACCACAAATTAATCATGTTTCAAAGAGATTATTATAGAACCCATTTCTTTTATACGTGTTAATCATCTTTTTAAGAGATCATTATGGAACCTGTTTCTTCTCTATAGGTTAAACAAGTTATAAAATGAATAATGATTATTTTTATGAGTTTTATGATGAAATTCAAACTCTATGTACTTTATTCATGTCGTGGTTCATGGAAATTTCTTATGTAATGGGTACACCTAGATAGCACCAGGTGATCCTGTTATATCTTATATGATGAGTTCTCCCATATAACACTCTAAGGCATTGGGTATAAAATTCATCCATATATTTATTCCATTTATAAAGGTTCTGTAAGGGTTTTATAAAGATAATGTCCCAAGATACCAATATGTTTTCATTATGCTTGATATGGGTTATAAATGTTTCCTTTGATCAAGATTGATATCACATGGATAACGATCACTAATTATGATGATTCTTGACTTTGTGAAATCCTTATTCCATTTTTTCATGATCCAGGTATTGATGGGTATGAATATTATTATATTATACTCATGTACATTGATTATGTCATCACACCCTTATACTCCCTAATGATATTCAATTTTTAATGTTTTTCTTACCCTTTATGATAATTTGATCTCACCCTTCTTATATTTAATTTTCCCTATGTTATCAAGTATGAAGTTGAATGAATTATGTATAGAAGGGTTTAATATGGATGATGTTGCTGAGCTAATATGAATATGAAAAGCTGGGTATAGTGGGAAAGATACTCTCTTGAATTCTTGGGTATTTTTTATATAAGAGGTTTCCCTAATTCTTTAAAACTCTAAACTTAAAAGGTCCTTAATAATGTAAGTGTTCCTATATTTCCTTTTGGTATTGTAAGTTTTGGATGGTGAAAATTGAGTCACCTTCATTATTGTCAATGCCAGAAATGTAATGCTTATGTTTTAGCACCAGATTTGGGAGGGAGGTTTCAGGGCTATTATATAGCTAGATCCCCCACTCCACCAAGCAGGCCCATGCCACACTATGTGATGCCACCCATAATGGTGACAACATTTAATTATAATTTTTTAATTTAAAATACAAATAAAAATAAAAAGTTTGGGTTTCAAGTATATTATCACTAATACCCAAAACCTACCTGATTAATAATCAGATAGTCTTTATGGAACCCAAAACCTACATGAACCTGATTAAGGGGTAATTAAACCCTATATAAATAGTTTAGGTAGGACTAGGTATCTAATTTTTCAGAACCCATTACCATCCCTATGTGTTGTTTATTATCTGATTATTTGATATGATGGACTATTAGAGGTTAAATCTCCCCCCAAGAGATATTTACAGACCCCTGGTGCTAGTATCCAACCTATAGTGATAAGGGAGAACACTTTAGGCCATGTGGCATTACTCCTTGATGGCATAATTACATTGAGGTAGGACATAACAGAATTGTATCAATGCTATTCTCTCTCAGATTCCTAATATTTGGGTTGTGCTAGAGTGGATACAAGGAGTAAAAACTTTGTATGAAATATATGTGTGGGTTCTTGGCCAGATACCATGTTTTTTAGGATTATGGGGATATATTTGTTTAGTTTACTAAGGATTTTGTGGTAAATTCTAGCCTGGTTGAGGGTGAGTAGTGGGATATTCTTGCACCATATTGGTACATAGAGATATGACATCAATATGAGTCTTAAAGTGGATATTTTTTAATTTTTAAATTATTGAACAATTTAATTTGGATAAATAATTCAATTATTAATAATATAAATATTTTTTTTTGAATATGTTATTAATAATGAGTTTCTTAACCGAAATAAAATGGTTATGTTTGATGATGCTATGTAATTTGTTTTAATTGTTGATTTTTATGCTAATGTGATATGAATTTATTATTAAAAATTAATTATATGTGTTATATTGAGTAAAATGATAATGGAAATAAATAATGATTTGATGATGTAATTTTATGGTAAATTTAATATGGATTGTTTATTTGTTTAATTTATGTGAACATAAAGGGAAGGTAATTATGAATGTTCTAATTGAGGAGAAAATGAATATTTAATACATGTTAAGTTTGGTATAATTAAAAGGTGTAATGTTTAAATACTGTGTACTTGATTGATTACTATATAGTGATGTGATTTATTTTAAGTGTTTAAAATGAATACAAACATGGATAATTATGCATTATTTGTTAAAAATGGAAGCATATAAAAGTAATATTAAAGGATTAATTGATGTAACTTAGAAATTATAATTTGTATTTAACATGAAGTTGTGGCATAATGGGTTATTATGACACGTGTTAAATGTTTAATTTTATTGATTTATTATTTAATTTGAATAAGGTATTTTTTTTGTAATAGAATTTTTTTATAAGAAGCATTCTATAATTTAATTTTAGAAATGGATTTAGCATATTGTTAAGTTTTTATTATTCTTATGATGATATTGTTTGATTAAAATAGATGTATTATAGAAAATCATATTGAATGGTATGCCTTGTTATTTTTATTTTGAAAGCATAGTTATAGTGATATGATTATTAAATCACAATGAATTAAATAAAATCATGATAATTATTAGGTTTTAAACATGATATTTATACCATGATAGATTTATATATTATGATCATTTTGAGAGATGTTTGAAAATTATTTGTTAAGATATTTTTTTGAAAGATGTTTGGGGTATGTATAAAGTTTTGACAGCTTAAAAGGGAGAAATATTATGGTATGAAGCTTTAAATGTTTGAATTTTAAAGGTGTATTTGGTTTATTTTTTTGGAATAAAAATCATGTAATTATTTTTTATTGGAGTGTAAATTTAATGTTTAATATTAAAATAATCAAATTTAAATGGGTATTTAAGTTGTTTTGAATTTTAATGCCTGACCCCAAAAGCCCAGAGCCAGTGCATTATTTTATTACATTGGCATGATTACAAGGAATCAAATCCCGAAGGACTGACCAGTTTAGCAGTATTTGAAATCCAGATTACATACAAAATACCCATAATAAATTGGGAAATATAAATTAAAAACATGATACATATAAAAATTAAATAAACTGCATCCTTTAATGCTTATTCAAAATTTTCTTCTTCATAACCTAAAGAAATGAAACATTATAAGGGTGTTCTCAAATAATCAGTGAGGGTAAGTAAAGAAGAAGAAATAATGAATCAATGATAATAAATTAACATGTTAAGGTAAATAACTTATAACATATTCCATTCAAATAACTAGATAAGGAGAAAATCAATATGGAAAGATAAGAAACTGAAGCACATTCCATTTAATCAATGAATTGAAATGAAATGTATCCATAGATATATCGACTGAAAATCTCATAGATGAATAATAACTAAAACTAAATGATGAAAATTATTTATTAATGGAAATCATGTCGAAGGCACATGAAAACTAATAACGTCATGAACTTTCACAAGAAGGTTTTAAAATATGGATAGAAAACTGTTTAATTTAGATAAATTATTTGTCTCATGAGAACTTATCGATGAATCGAGGAGCTATATAAAGTCTGGGATCCACCCTTAAATACTATTCCAAATCATTCCTCATATCCAATAATAAAAATAAATAATATTCCTTATCAAATATCTATATTGAATAAAGAATTTTAATTTATCAATAATTTCCTAATTAATCAAATAAATGTCAAAGTGAACACCATATGTAAAATGATATACGGTTTAGGAAAAACTAACATCCATTGTATAATAATATGAATATTGAAATAAATTTCCAATGAAAAATGATTATAAAAAAGCTATTAATTGAAGATAAGGTTAATTATGACAAAAGGAAGTGATATTACAAAGATAAACATTAAGAATAATCTTAAGGAGAATAATCTTTAAACATTCCAAAGTGTCCCATACCACTTGAAGCTTTTGAATCATAATATCTAAAAAGATATGATGTTAAATTAAAATCAGAATATAATGAGAATAATGGGATTCATGATATAATAAAAAAAATGTAGTATATACACCAAATAAATGTGAATTAGTGCATAATAACAAATAAGTCTCAATGTAATGTAAATTGAGAAAAAAATTCCATTACCTTAACCTTCCTTTTGTTGTATGGTATTTATCCTACTGTATAGTGGTTTAAAATATTTTAATAACTTATACCAAAACCATAATAATTTTTATAATATCATATATTAATTCCATATAATATTTTATTACCTGTTTGTGAATACTCTTTCATTAATTTCACTATTTCAGGTGTTAATTACCTAGTTTGCTTGAGTAAGTTTTAACTTATTATTTGTTGTTATCATTAATTAAATCAGGGTTTAATAATATCCAGTATTTAAATCATGTATTAATTATCATATATAATCATTATATATTTATTTATAGTGTTCCATTATTTTTTTAGATTAGAAATGAAGTGCACCATTCATGGAGATGGTAGGTCATATGTACGCATGAATGCTACTTCTATTTCATTATTGTATCAAAAGAATGAAAAATAAATTATAAATATGTATATTATAATTATAGAATAATATATATGTTATATATGTTTCATAGTTTTATTAAAAATACCCATTATACCTTCCATGTATGGTATGAATGAGTCATATCGCTTTGAGGGGGTGGTAGTCAACATTTCCTCAAACAAAATTATTGTATTTACACAAGATGGAAATAATAAAGGTATGTTATAAAAAATAATTAAAGAAGCATAAAGAAATTATAAATATCATATATGAAATAAATAAATATAATTTTCATTATAATGGACACTATGATAGGTGGTAAAGGAAAATTGAACAATCATCATTTTGTGAGGCAACAGTTCACCATACACATAAACAATTTTTTCATTACCCATTAAATGGAGTTGTGTGTAAGTGTAGATAGAAAAATTTAAATAAAAACATAATATTATATTAAGGGTAATAGTTTTTTTATATAATAATGGAAAAATATATTTTAGTGGGTGGATAATGAAAATAAAACTAGAGTGCTTGAGAGAAGTCGTTGCCTATTAATTGGGTAACTTCTTTTGTTTTGTACCAAAAGCATTACTTGGAAGGATTATTTTATAAAGGGAGGATTAAAGGTAAAGTGTTGTTATTTTGGGAATATATTTGAGAAGATATTTTCTTAAACTAAGTGGTTTGAGAGGTGTGAGGAATAGGGAGAGGTGGTGGCATTTTATAGGGAAGGAAAAGGAATCACTTGGAATTTTTGGAAACAAGTAAGGTGTACACATGTTCTTACCTAAAAGAGTCATAACATACCAACCAAACTCAATAAAAGAAGGTTTATATCTGATATAAGAATAGAAAATGGATTTTTTACACGTTTATAGGTAATTTGGGACCTTAAGTTAATGGTTTAGTATCTTATTAAGCTTAATTTTTCCTTAATTATTGTAATTAATTTTAATTACATTCACTAATATTTTTGGTACAAAAATAATTTTAACTTATTATAAATTATAAATTATTTTTATTCAAAATATGAAATACAATTTTCTAAATTACAATCACATAAGTGGCATAAATTAATTTAAATTTAATCCCGCATATAGGATGACAATGTCGGTTTTTAAGGTAAAAATGTCTAAAAGTTTGCTATGTTTTAATATAAAATTTCAAAGTGAAATTGATTCTAATAACATAAATTTGATTGATTGATAAAAATATTATCTAATTAAACTTTAAAACCAATATAAACCATAATTTAACTTTATAAATAAATTGTATGAAAAAAAAATTTTGAACTAAAATTTATTATTTTTCACTATTCATTAAAAAATGAAACTTAATAGAAAAATAATAGAAATTCACCCAAACATAATTTTTTAGGTTCCCATTTAAAAGATTAATTTTATTTTGGAATATTAAATTTATAAAATAGTCTAAATTTGGATTTAGAATGGGTTCTCCATCAAAAGGCGGAAAAACTGCTTTTAATAAAAATATAGTATTTTATGTGAAAATATGGTTTGTTCTTATCTTATGTATATCAAACCTATTGGATGAAATTAAAAAATATTATATTGAATATATATATATATATATTACATTAATATAACCTAATAATTTTTATTAATTAAATATATTTGGGTAAAATAACTTTGTGAACATAAAAATAATTTTCTATAAAAATATTCCCTTTATATTCAATTGGTTCTTATACTCATTTCTAATTAATCAGTAACCAATGAATTATTTTTATGAACTATATATTTTAATTATTTATTGAATACTAATCATAATTACTAGTTTATATCTTATTATACTAAATAATAATATTTTAGTAATATATTATTGTTTGGTAAAACTTGGTCTTTCTTGCAATACAAGCCATCGAAGAAGGTTGCTCTTGCATGTAATGCACGCTAACTTGGTGTCGCGTGAATTGAAAAATATAAAATATATAAAATATATTTAAAATAGTTATTATATTTTAATGTATCATGATATTATATACCCTAATGAAATTGGTGTGGCATTCCATGAACCCTATCGAATATAAGTTTCTTACTTTAGAATTTCTGGGTGTTATATTCTCCCCACCTTAATTAAATTGCATCCTCACAATTTAAACCTGATCTTAGTAATGGAGGGATTTAAAATAAACTATTTTTGAAATACCCAAAATCATAAAAATTGTTAATATAACATATTCTTAAAAAGATATAAAGGAAAGTACAACTGTCATGTGACTAGGTTCCTTAGTCATAAAACATAGGTGGAAAATGGAAAATGGATATGGAAGAAAAAGTCTGAAAATCATGTTTTTATGGAGAATTCTAGAGAAATTTTTTAGATGATAGTTGTTAACTAAAAAATCGTAAACCATAAGTGTGAATAAAGGTCATTGATATCATAAAAATGATGATAATAGGACAAATTTTTTATTTCAAAACCATTTTTCTATAGTTACAGAGTTCATTCACTCTATAAGAATATAAGTAAATATATGTTTATATAACCATAATATTTTCCTTTTAATATGCCTTGAACTATTTTTACTTCATCTCTAAGAACATGATGCATCATATGGTGAATTGTTACATTAACCTCTAAAATATCATCCAATGATCAAATTAAACCATTTTATAAATGGTTAACTTTCCATCGGATTATAATCCAATCGCTTATGAAGGAGAGTAATTGAATTTACAAAATTTACTTATCATTAAAATTGAATTAACATGAATTAGCTCTAAATTTTCACATTCCAAACATGTGAATAACTTCTACATGCATCCTCTTGAAATATGGTAATAACTCAAATCACCAAAAAATCATATTGGAAACATGCATTCTTCTTTATTCCTTAAGTAAGACATAGGTTATTGGATATATTCCTTTAATTTAGAAGTTTTGTAAACCCCATCAATGATAGTATAGACCACTTATCAAAAAGTCATTAATTAGTTCCAAGATATTAAGCACTTATCCAAATCAATCATTTATTAATCATTGTCTCAACATCCGGGAAATATTGAGGGTTTTATTTCCCTCAATCACGTGTTTTCAAAAAGTTTAACTTTTTACCAAATAACTTCTCTTGGTACCATTCAGAATATGATCTTAAATACTTAATGAAAAAGTACTATAGTATAATAATTGTAACACCCTGAAATTTTATGAGATATATTCTTTTAATTTCTTTTATATCTTGTGTTATAAGCTACACTAAGATTAGCTTTCACTATACGTAACACCGTATTAGCTTCCAATATACACAACAATATTCTTGGCTTGTGTTGCACACAATTTCAAGTTTTTTTTATAGAATTCATTTCACGCAACACTGAGTATATATTTTTTTCAATGTATAAATAAACTAAGTTTGGATTATGTTATATGTAACACCAAATGACGCTTTCACTACACGCCACACTGAATTGTCTTACGTTACACGCAAGAGTGACCTTCCTTGATATCTTGTGTTGTAGGCGATACCGAGTTTCACTAACCAACGATATATTATTAAAATATTTTTATTTAATGGGATATAAACTAGCCGTTATAAATAGTATTGACTACATTTTGAATTTTATATGACATTAGTATTCATCTTAGATATTTTTAATAACATGATTGAGAACAAAATCATTTTTCAGATAGAAGAAGTATTTTTTCACAAAATGCAGTTTTACCACCTTTTGATGTGCACCCATTTTAAATATAGTTTTTAACACTTTTATAAGTTAAATTAGAAAAATTAAACTTATTATTTGGAATCGGGACATAAAAATTTACTTTTTTTTTGAATTTTTGGTATTTTTCTGATAAAATTCATATTTAAATGAATAGTGAAAAATACTACATTTTAATTCAAAACTGCATTTTAATCTAATTTATTTATATAGTTATATTATCTTTTTAATTAGTTTTGAAGTGTAATTGGAAAAATGGTTTTATCATTTAATCTAATTTTGGTCATTGGAAGTAATTTCACTTTTAAAATGGAATTAAACACATGTCAATCTTTTGATAGTTATTACTTCCTAAAAACCCGCTTTTTGATTTTGACAACGAGAATTAATTTTAAATTAATTTCTGCAACATATATGTTTTGAATTTGTAAAAATAGATTCCATATTTGAAATCAAAAGTTTCAAATTATGTAAATATTTACCTTTTATTTTTGGACATTATGAATAGTAACTTCAGTAATTATTTTATTTACCATGGTTAAAGGGTAAATCTGGTAAATAAGGATAAAATATAATATTATAATAATACTAAACTACCATAAAAATTTTCATAATCTTTTTATATGTGATATTTACGACCATGAAAATACTTGGGTAGATTTTGGGACCCTATGGATCCACTTGGATGTGAAAATGACATTTTGTAAGAATTAATTTAAAGTAAAGATAATTATAACATAAAAAAATATATTTCACTAAATAGATTTTAATATAAGGTTATATAACTAATATCTATGTATATAAATAGTCATTATAAATCTAAAAATATTTACTGCATCATGGTATTTTATTTATACCTTTTAGACATTAGATAAATATATTTATTTATGGAAAAATTAGAATGTAGTGATTACCTCATTAATGAAATATTCAAATAAATGAATTTATAAATATTAAAATAAATTTAATTTGAAAATTTGGATACTATACACTAATTTTATGGATTAAATTGAAATATTAAGGACGATTTAATTTCTTTGGTTCGAAGTAATCATGTTTTTATTACATTAAAAAAAATCAATTACTGAATATTGTGAAAACTGAAATAAATTTGTTTTTAAAACAAATACTATTTTATTAAATGATATAAAAATCTTAAAAATATAAAGTTTGGAAAAATAACTTGTATAGTGATAAAAATGTCATAAATTTTCCACTTTAGTTTCTCTTAGCATTTTATAGTAAATATATTAACCATGTAGTATAAAAATACAAGAGGACATTGTAAGGGTTAACTTATTTTACAAAGGGTTAAATATAAAAGATAAGGCTACCTTTATAACCTAGACATATCTAAAACCTATTTTTTTGAGATTATTTCAATCCATCCCCATCTTAGCCTCGAAATAAATCAATTTGGAGCTATTAGAAAATGAAAATATTTTTATAATAAATTAATATTTCAAGATTTTCCTAAAGTACCCCTCACCACACTTATAAAAGGGAACCTCCATTTCTATTTAACTCACACCACTAATTCATTTTGGTTCAGCCAAATAGTACCCATTTCTACTCCCAACCTACCTCAATTCATCCTAGAGAAATAAATTTGTGCAGAGATCTATCCTAAAGAGACCTTTTGTTCAAATCAAAAGGAAAAACCCAAAGAAGAGGAGTTTCAGACACGTATGGAGAGTATCAGACATAAGGTAAGGGATAACTTTTCCAATTTCATTTTTATTTGAGATTATTTATTTATAAGTATTTAATGGGGATATATTTATCATCCATGTCCATATTTTCTAAAAAAGTTTTTATAAATTGTTTAATATTATTCTATGTATATTTAAAGTCATTTTTACCCCTTTTTGACTTTTACTATGAAGTATGGAAGAAATATTTCTTTTGTTTACCATAAGAGGTACTTTTTGACTTTTTTGAAAAAAGTATGTGGATAATGTTTTTTAACTTATACGACATGAATTTGTATTTAAATCTTCATAATTTCTTATTTATATGAAGCTTCCTTCGCACGTTTACAAATGTATTTTAAACTAAATTATTTTCTTTTAAAATTGCATGACATTTTGAGAAAATAGAACATTTTTTATAAAGAATGGATATTTTCCTCAAGAAGTAAGTTCAATCGTTTTATCTAAATTATTTTCCATCTAAGATGAAAAAGGGTTATATTTCTATCCCTATTATTACTTTTATTTTATTTTGTTTATGATGGATTTATTTTTATGAAATATATTTATTTTATATGGATTTTGATGGAATGATGTTTAAGAAACCCATTTTATTTCATAAGTTATGCTATGATGAATGATTTATGTTTTTGTGGAACATGTAAGAGTAATTTCATTATGAGATGGGTGGACCTATATCTCCCTTTAATGCATTGGGTAAATATTTATATCCCATGAGATAGACATGATTGGAATGAAAAGTAAATATGGTTTAGTAATACATGGCTGAAATGACAAGTAAACCCAATTCAGTAATGGACTTTGTCTACTATGATGGTCTTGAAAGCAATTCCTTGGATACCATGGAAATCATATTATGTGCATATTTTCCCCCCAATTACATATTTTTTTCCAAGGAAATTCTATCATGGTTAATGTTCCTTTATGATCTATGCCTTACGAACTGCCAAGATTTATTTCATGACTCAAGATTTTGATGTTTAAAATTTATGTTCATGTTTTTAAATTTAAATATTTGTGGATTGTTTTATGTTATCCATGTTTACACTTACTAATCATTTGATCTCACCCTTTTTGTGTTTTCTTTTCCCTAGGATATAAAGAAAGGTTTTAGGTAGGAAGACAAAAGGGGAAGATATTTATGGGAGATGTTGAAGATCTTTCACCAAGTTATATGATTATGTTATGAGATTCCAAAGACACTAAACTAATATAGTCTTTGGGAATATATATTTTTTAATATATTAAGTATTTCTCAAATGAAATATAATTTCCATGTACGTAATTCTTGGGCCATTATAGTTGGTATTAGAGCAAAGGTTTAGTTAACCTTTGGAAACTTGGATGCAAAAAATTTAGTGAGACCATTTCTAATGAATGTCTAGGGATGTCCCTAAGGATAAGTACAACTATAGCTTAAAGTCATAATATTATGGTAAAAATCATAAATAACCTATGATTAAACCTAATATGTTAGAGATTTAAAGTACTCCCCCATGATTATATTGTTTTATTAGTATGATTTTTGCCTCTCATAATATTCTTTTTTGGGTTTTAGAAAATGGTCGAAAACCAGAGGATTCATGTTAATGGAGAATATTATGGATAATGGAATGATATTATCCATGAGAAACCAAATGAAATGGGAGTTGAAAGAAGAAACATAATTATTATTGATAATCAATAATCTCATAATATGATCAATAATCTCAACTTTGGTGAGTTTCCTAAAGCAGCTAATAAGAGAAAGATGGAGCTTCATGGTGATCATAGAGGAAAGAAAGTTCAATTTTCCTCATGTAAATCATGTGGGAAGAGTAATCAAGGAGAATGTTTCAAAGGAACTGGAAGATGCTTTGGGTGTGGAAAATAAGGACACAAATCCAGTAATTTCAGAGGAAAAGGTTCAGTTAACACAATGTATAAGGATAATGGTATTGCTAAGACATAAACAATGGTTAAATGTTTTACATGTTAAATATAGAGGAATTATGAAAATCAATGCCCCAAGGGAAAATCTCATTAAGAGAATCAACATGGTCATATGGGTAGTATTTATTTTTATGATGATGAAGATATTACAAATTATATATGATATTAAATAAGTGTTGAGGAATTAAACGACGAAGTTTGTTCAATGGTTTAAGAACACAGAGGAATGATTGCATGTTTATCAAGAATAATGTATGTTACTATAGAATAAAAAAACATATAAGGATTATTACACTATTGTTTTTGTAAGAACCCGGTTTTTTCTACGAAAGAATTTGAAATATTCTTGATAATATTCCAGGCCAGCGCCTTCCGACGGCGTGCGATTCCGAGCCCCGGAGTGGCCAGAATTAAATTTTCAGTGCGTTCACACTGGAAACGCTAAATAAATGTTATAACTCCTAAATGGTACACCGGACCAGGGATCTGAGTGTACAGATGGGTTCAGAATGGGGTGTTTACCTTAGGAATGACATAAAACTTTTCGGCGCGGGATGTTTGGACACCTCGCCCGCTCCCAGAACGTTAAACGGATAAATAAATAAATTAATTTATTCGTTTAATGACGAAACGCAGGTACCTCTTAAACGGTGGCTCGGATCAGAAAACTGAGAGCACTGTTGAGTTTGGAGCATGCCTTTTACCCTATGAGGGGTATAAGTTTCGCGGGCGCGGGCCATTTGTGAAAAATGGCCCCAGGGGCATTTTCGTAATTTAGCGGCTTCGGGCGTTAAATTTTATAACTTTTGAACGGGGTCTCAGATTAAAATTCCGAGACCACCGTTGTTCTTGGGAGGTGGTGTTTACCCTAGGGAGAGCTTAATATTGACCGCGCCAGAAGGTTTGGACGTGGGTGTTTTGGGGGTCGGGATTTTTTTTATGAAAGAGTTTATTTATTTAAACTCTCCCCTCCTCCCCTTCCCCCCCCTTTGAACCCCCTGACAAGACCCCTCCCCTCTCCTCCACTCCGGCGAGGCGGTCCGGCGAGGTGACTCCGACGAGGTGCGGTGATGCCGGCGGATCAACGCGAAGCTCCGGGTGAAGCCCAAGAGGTAGGATCGTGCATTTCGTTTTTAGTTTCCCGCACCATGTTCGTCCTAAATTTGTTTCATCTATTTGCCGTCTAAATTGAAATCCAACCCCATGGGTGCGTAGTATAATTTATGAGCATTCTATCACCCTTTTCGGAATTGAAAACGGAGTTAGGAGGAGACCGCAACACCTCACCGAAGATTGCGGGTTTTTGGAGGTTTTCTGGCCGGTTTGGGAGCTCCGGCGGTAGGAGGCGCGGCGGCGCGGCTTCAGTCCGAGGAGGCGGCCGCGGGGCGTCGTGGTGGTTCGGTGGCCAGGTGGAGCGGCTCCGGTTGGCGGTTGGCACGGACGGCGGCGAGGTGGGATCCCGGTCGAGCGGCGTCAGGCTGAGCGGCCGCGGAGGAGGCCGGCGCGCCGGTCACGTCCGGCGGAGGAGGGAAGACTCTGCGCAGTCTTCCCGGGGTCAGCGAGGACCGACTTCGGCCGGTCCGTTTCAAAGGGGGCAAGGACCCGCCTCATGCGGGTCCTGCACTACAACAGGAGACCAGCCTTTTGGCCGGCCAGATGAGGAGGGCCGGACCTGCTCAGGTCCGGCGGTTTGTGGTGGGCCGCGGCCAACGGGCCGGCGGCTCGGACCGGGCCGGCCGGGGTGGACCGGCCCGGGTAGGCCCCCTTGCACTCGGGGGGTCGTAACTCTTAAACGACGCGTCCGATTGACACGCCGTCTGCGGCGGTGGAACCGTATTGACGAGATGGTCTTTTTGAGATAGTTTCGGGAATTTTTAGTTCACGAAACGAGGGGCCTCAGAGGTGCGACACGTCTTTAAGTGGACGAGAATTTTTCCCGAGATTCTTGTTTTGGATTGCGCGGATGCGTCCAACGTCCGATTTAAATGCCATCTGTGGCGTTGGGACCCTGGCACCGAGTCAGAGCTTTACAGGGTGGTTCCAGGCATTGAGGCCGAAGTTGAGGCGTGGGCTCCATGACCCATCTTTTGAGTTGCGTGCAGCTTTTAGCGACTTTTTCCTCGGAGGTCTGTTCGGGGCGTGCGAGTAGTCGATGTTGGGTGTTTTTTCGAGGTCATTGCGTTGGCGCAGTCTGCCCGCTGGAATTCTGCATGATGGTGCAGGCCCCACGAGGGCCGTTTCGGGAGTTGACTGTGATTTTCCATCTTTATCACCGGGCGACCGTTTTGGAAAAGTGAGTAGTCCATCTTGAGTGATTTTTCTAGAGGATCGCAACGGTGCAATCCGTTCATTGAGTTTTGGGACCGGGATGCGGGTCCCACGTGGCACCGCTCATGTGCGGTGCGCCGGGATGCACCTTTTTCTCCAGATATCCGTTGCACTCAAGTGAGTAGTGCTTTTGACGTGTTTTCCCGAGGGGATCGCAATGGTACGATGCGCCCGACTATTTTCAGGGCCGAGGCTTGGGACCACGGGACATCATTCGGGCGTGAGGCGGTGTTGGCGACTTTTCTGTCGGATATCCGTTGGAGGCGAGTAAGTAGTCGATCTCGCGTTTTTTCCGCGAGGATTACAATGGTGTGATCCGTTTGGTCGTGTGGAGCCTCTTGCGCGATATTGTTAAATGTGGAAGCATGTAAGGTGCTCCAGCGGTGGTTTTCCCTACCTTGTTTGTAGCGTACCCTTGGCGTGTGATCGCGCACTCTTGGGAGAGTAATATAAATGGTTCATGAGATGTGGTTGGCCATGCCTCAGCTGATGAGGTGGCAGGTTGGAGTTGTTATGTCACGCCTTCACGTTGATGTTGGGTGCTGTGTGCACGATAACCTTTGGGCTGGAATGTGGTATACTCTGGGAGTATACGGGAGCGCTTGGAGGTACGCGTGGTTTGTACCTGAGATGTTCGTACGCTTGGTTGGGGTTGACTTGGGGCCACACATCGTGTGGGACCCATGTGCGTGACGTGTTCTGCTTTGCGTACTTGGACCTTTCGCGGCGTAGAGGGTCCCTCTATGCTCATTTGTTTGACAAGAAGGGTGGAGTTTTCCCCTGGCTTTGTGCTTGTTTGTTTGACCAGCAGGGTGGAGTTTCCCCTGGCCTGGTGCCCTTTTGTCTGACCAGTAGGGTTGAGCGGTCTCTCCCTGGTCTTGTTCTCGATGGATCGGCCAGTAGCGGTACTGGTGACACCCAGTGATGGAACAGGCGCTGAAACCCCTTTGGGTGAGTTGTGCTGGAGTTGGGTGGTCGCGCGATACCCACTCTGTGTTTGGTTGGCCAGTGTTGTACCCTCCAGCGGGGATGGCCAGAGAAGTTATGAGTTTTACCCTCCAGCGGGGCTGGGCAGTGGGTTACTCATCGACTTCTAGGGTTTACCCTCCAGCAGGACTGGGCAGTGGGTTGCTCACTGATTTCTAGGGTTTACCCTCCAGCAGAGACTGGGCAGTGGGTCACCCGATGCTCTTAAGGTCTACCCTCCAGCAGAGACAGGGCAGTGGGTCACCCGATGATTTTAGGGTCTACCCTCCAGCAGGGTCTGGGCAGTGGGTCACTCGACGACCTCTTAGGGTCTACCCTCCAGCAGGGCTGGGCATTGGGTCGCCCGTTGTCTAGTTCCAGGTCTACCCTCCAGCACGGCTAGGCAGTGGGTCGCCTGTTGACTTATTCCAGGTCTACCCTCTAGCGGGGCTGTTCAGTGGGTCGCCTGATGATATGTTAAGGTCTACCCTTCAGCAGGGCTGGGCAGTGGGTCGCCTGATGATGTGTTATGGTTTACCCTCCAGCGGGGCTGGGCAGTGGGTCGCCTGATGATGTGTTATGGTTTACCCTCCAGCGGGGCTGGGCAGTGGGTCACCCGATATCTGGTTATGAATTACCCTCTAGCAGGGCTGGACAGTGGGACACCTATCGGTATTCCAAACTCAGTCCTCTCGACTAGGATAGTCTGTGGCTTTCCTCTGTGTTTATCGGAGCGGGACCCTTGGTTATACGGGTTAGTGTTGTGACGACTTGACTTTGAGGAGACCTCTCGACTGCAGGGCAGTGATGAGGTGTGGTTTGACTTTCCTAGAACTCTCAAGTACGAGGGGAACTTTCCCCACCGAGACGCGTTCTTGTGATGCGATCTAAAACCGTGCGGGTGAGTCAGTGCCGCCCAAAGCAGATAGTGTCAAAGTGCGGTGATTGAGCCCCTTGGCTTGTAGTTCGGGGCAGACGTGCGGGATGCTGGGCATCGATGGTGTTAGCTTCTGGGACTGTTGGATACTTTTTCTTGGGCTGAGCTACGGGACAGAGATCCCCTTACGAGCTTGTTCGGGCTTCTTGGAAGAGCATATATATGTATATACCTTGTACGAGTACCCAATCCTTGGGTTTTGGATAGTTATTACTTCTTAAAAACCCACTTTTTTGTTTTGAAAATGGGAATTAATTTTAAATTAATTATTGAAACATCTATGTTTTGAATTTGGAAAAATGGATTCCATATTTGGATTCAAAAGGTTCAAATTGTGTAAATAGTTATCTTTTATTTTTGTACATTATGAATAGTAACTTCAATAATTATTTTATTTACCATGGTTAAAGAGTAAATTTGGTTAATAAGGATAAAAAATAATATTATAATAATATTAAACTACCCTAAAACATATCCTAATACTATTGGATGAGCTATGTTCGACCATGTGAATCCTTGGGTTGATTTTGGGAACCCATGGATCCACTTAGATGTGAAAATGGAATTTTATAAGAATTAATTTAAAGTAAAGATAATTATAACATAAACATATATCTTTTACTAAATTGACTTTAATATAGGTTTATCTAACTAATATATATGTCTATAAATAGTCATTAAAAATCTAAAAATATTTAATATATCATGGTATTTTATTTATAATTTTTATACATTAGATAAATATATTTATTTATGACACAATTATGATATAGAGATTACCTCATTAATGAAAGATTAAAATAAATAAATTTATAAATATTAAAATAAATTTAATTTGAACATTTTGATGTCATCCACGATTTTTTTGGATGAAATTGACATATTATATATGATTTAATATATTTGGTTCTAAGGAATAAAGTTGTTATGACTTTAAAAAAAAATCAATTACTAAATAGTGCCAAAATAGACATAAATGTGTTTTTAAAAAAAATACAATTTTATTAAATGATATAGAAATCCTAAAATATAAAGTTCCACAAAATAACATGGATAGTGATAAAAATTTCATAAATGATCCACTTTAGGTTCTATTGGCATTTTATAGTAAAGATATTAACTACGTAGTATAAAAATACAAGAGGACATGGTAAGAGTTAACTTATTTTACAAAGGGTTAAATCTAAAAGATAAGGTTACTTTTATGACCTAGACATATCTAAAACCTATTGGTTGAGAGGATTTAAATACATACTCATCTTTTACAAGAAATAAATCAATTTGTAGCTATTAGAAACAGAAAACCTTTTTATAATAAATTAATATTTCAAGATTTTCCTAAAGTTCCCCTCACCTCTCTTAAAAAAGGGCACCTCCCTTTCCCTTTAACTCACACCTCTAAAGCCTTTTAGTTCGGCCAAACCCTTACCATTTAACCTCATAACCCCTCTTACTTCATATTAGAGGAATAAATTTAGACATAGATCCATCATAAGGACCCCTTTTGTTCAAATGAAAAGGAAACACTTGAAGAAGAGGAGTTTTAGACACGTACAGAGTGTATCAGACCTAAGGTAAGAGATAACTTTACCAATCTTGTTTTTATCTGATATTTTTTATTCATAAGTATTTAATGGGGATATATTTATCATACATGTCCATGTTTTCTAAATTTTTTTTCATAAATTGTTTAATATTCTTCTATGTATATCTAAAGTCATTTTACCCCCTTTTGACTTTTACTATCTGGTATGGAAGAAATCTTTCTTTTGTTTACCATATGAGGTACTTTTTGACTTTTCTAGAAACATTTTGAGTATAATTTTTTTTATCTTATATGGAATGAATCAGTTTTTACATATTCATAATGCCTTATTTATATGAATCTTCCTCTACATGTTTACAAGTGTATTTTCAACTAAATTCATTTCTTTTAAAATTTCACAACATTTTGATAAAAGAAAAGGTTTTTATAAAATAAAGGATATTTTTCGCAAGAAGTAAGTTCAAGTGTTTTATAAAATTATTTTTCATATAAGATTATACAGGTTTATGTTTCTTTACCTATTGTTTCTTCTATTTTATTGTGTTTATGATGGATTTATTTTTATGAAATCCATTTATTTTATATGGATTTTGATAAAATAGTGTTTAAGAAACCCATTTTATTTCATTGGTTATGCTATGATGAATGATTTATAATTTTTTGGAATATATAATAATAATTTCATTATGATATGAGTGAGATATATATCTCTCTCTAATTCATTGGTTAAATATTTATATCTCATGAGATATACATGACTAGAACGACAAGTAAATCCAGTTCAGTAATACATAGCCGGAACAACAAGTAAACTTGGTTCATTAATGAAATTTGTATACTATTATGGTCTTGGAAGCAATGGATTATATACTATGGAAACCATATTATGTTCATATTTTTTCCACAATTACATGTTTTATTCCAATTCTATTCTATCACGGTTAATGTTCCTTTATGATCTATGCCTTATAAACTACCCATATTTATTTCATAACTCAAAATTTTGATTTTTAAACTTTATGCTCATGTTTTTACGTACAAATTTTTTGGTTTGTTTTATGTTCTCTATGTTTACCGTTATTGAGCATTTTAGATCAAAATTTTTATGTTTTATTTTCCCCAGGATATAAATAAAGGTTTTAGGTAGGAAAACAAAAGGGAAAGATCTTTATGGTAGATTTTGAAGATCTTTCACCAAGTTAAAAGATTATGTTTAGAGTTTCCAAAGACACTAAACTAATACAATCTTTGGGAATATATTTTGTGTAATTTATTAAGTATTATGAAAAAAAATTAATGTCCATGTACGTCAATCTTGGTTCATTAGAAGACTCATATATTCCATAATTCTTATAACCGGTACTGTAACGCCCCGACCCCAGCTACCAAGAGTCGGTGCATTACTTCGTAACATTGGCATGATCACAAGAAAGATCAAATCTCGAAAGACCGATTGGTTTAGTAGCCTTGGAAACACTAGATATATTCATAAGTTTTACATTACATCATAAAATGAAAAACTACTACAACAACATAATGTTTCCACAGTCCACACTATAATCCCCTCATAATATCCCTGCAGGTCATTCATAACTTACATCTTCACTTCCTGGGAAAAATAAAACATATAAAAGGGGTGAGCTCAAATGCCCAGTAAGGATAACAATATAGCGGAAACTTTCATCAATAAGAATAAACATTTAAGGCAATGTATAAATAAAACAAAAGCCTTTTAAACATGAACTTTCAACATGGTATGGCATAAATAAAATGAAATAATGCCATTTACTTATTCACATGGATATTCTACTAATCAAATAATCACATGCAAAAATCAATAACCACTTTCATAATGTTGGAATGCATAATTCCAGACTATCATAACCACATAGCCAAGGCCTCGTGCCAAGACTACAAATAAGATTTTGTCAAGGCCTTGTGCCAAGACACTAGTTTGTCTCATGAGACCTACCGATGCATCGAGGAGCTATAGCGGGCTCCACCCGTCACTTATTAAGTCCAATGCATTCCCATATGAAAAGGTTTAAACATAACATAAACATTCGTATTAAAACTAGCATACGAAATGTCAATAATTTCACCATAAACTATGAATGGTATAAAAATAGGACATCCATAGTCAAACATATCACAAAACCTTCAATACAATATAGAAGTTTTGTATCATAATAAATCAACTTCAAATAATCTTAAAATCCATCAAAGGATGTTGACATAGATGAAATCAAAATTCTTTTTAAAGAAATATCTCCTTTTATTTTGAAATCATTTAAGATCCACAAAAAATAAAACATTTTCTTTGAAAATATTCTTATAAGCTTGTAAGGAAAGCTTCGACGATTTTATAACGGCGGAAAATAACCGCACCCGCCGTATAAGTTAAAAAGAACATTCTTACCTCAATTCAGTCGAAAAGGTTAAAAAGGACCTTGTTTTGAAAACGACGGAAAGATTCCTTTATAAACCTCTTATAAAAAGTCAAACAAGGGTATAAATGACTTTAACCCATAAAAAATGTTTTGAAATACATTTTTAAGAAACATGGATGTGGATGATAAAGATATCCCAGTAGATTATTACGTATAAACAACCTCGGATAATGAAGAGATTGTGAAATAACCCTTACCTTGTACTTTTCCTTGGTTGGGGTAGGTAAACCTCCTGTATAATGGTGAAATAATTGTTATTAAATTATACAAGAATCATATATATTAATATGATATCATATATGATCTTTTAACATTGATTTGTTAATAATATCTTAGAATTATCGTCGTTTTGGGTGTTAACTTACTTGTTTTCTTTTAAATGTTTTGTTACGTAAGACATGTTTGTAAAGGATAGGTTGTATATTATTCATATCCAGAATGATATCAAGTCCTTAAACATCATTTTTAAATCATCAAATGATAATTATACTTGAATGGATACGATGGAGAATGAATCTCATCGCGTTCGTGGAGACGGTAGTCCGTACGTACGCACGAGCGACAATATCATTCTTTTGATATTAAAATAATATATAAATGGATGGTATATCATATATACAGAATCATTAACATGTTATATTTATTATTTACATGAGTTACACATCATTATTATACCCATCCAAATAATAATATATTGAATAACAATTACACCACGACGTGGAGATGGTAAGCCGTACGTACGCACGTATGGTGACATGTTATTCAAAGGGTGGATAGAATACTGAATATGGTTGTACCATTTTTATAATAACATCACAGTATATGTAAGATACTGGAGTTATTATTTTAGAATGGTAAGAACAAAGAAAGAGGAAGTGGAAGAAGAAAGGAACTTGGAAAAGGGTGGTGAAATCATTACCTCTTCTTCGGGTTCTTCCTTTTGATTTGATCAAAAGGGATCCTTAG
Organism: Viscum album; assembly: GCA_963277665.1. Lineage (NCBI taxonomy): Eukaryota > Viridiplantae > Streptophyta > Magnoliopsida > Santalales > Viscaceae > Viscum > Viscum album. The sequence goes on along the minus strand of OY728131.1, from coordinate 1,216,300,804 downwards.
GTTGGCTTTCTGATCAAACTAAGGCCTCTAGGTTGTAGTGAGGGATGTTGGGAGAGTATTTGGGCAGAGTTTGGCCGAACCAAAAGGCTTTGAAGGTGTGAAGAAATGAGAAGGAGGAGTGCCCTTTTATAAGAGGGGTGAGGGGCACCTTTGGAAAAGCTAGAAATATTAATTTATAATAAATTTATATTCGGTTTCTAATGGATCCAAAGTTGATTATTCAAAGGTTAAGATGGGGATAGGTCAAAAACCACTCAACCAATAGAATTTATACAGGTTTGGGTACTTATATTAACCTTATCTTTAAGTATTAACTCTAAGTTAATTAGTTTCACTTTTACAATGTCTCTTTGTATTTTTATATAATATGGTTAATAAACTTACTATATACATCCAAGCGACCCCCAAGTGGTAAATTAATGATGAACCTATAATGATATAAGTCTCTTGGCCGAACCTTAGATTTTTAGGAATTTAATATCAATTAATAATATAATATTTGTTTTAAGAACTCTTTTATGTCAATTTTGACACTATTCAATAGTTGATTTTTGTGAAACTCATAACAGATTGATTACTTCTAAAAAAGTCAATTAAATCAATCCTAATATATCATATTATCCTAGAAAATTAGTTTAATTCATTAAAAGTTTCATATTATATTTATTTGGGTATTTATAATATCAATTATTTTAATTTTTCACTATTATAGTAATTACTGCATCATCATTGTGTCATAAATAAAATACATTATTTAATGTCTAAAAATTATAAATAAAATATAATTATGTAGGAAATATTTTTAGCTTTCTAATGAATATTTATAATCTAAAATCCAACTTATATAACCCTATGTAACAATTGTTTTTCTAAAAGATATATGCTTGTGTCATTTTTGTATTCATTTTGACTTAATTAAAATAAAGTGTCATTATCACTTACAAGTGGATCCATGGGGTCCCAAAATTGACACAAAGATGCCCATGGTCGACCATGTATCAACCAATAGGGTTAAGAAAAGTTTTAGGGTAATTTAGTATTATTATAATATTATTTTTTAACCCTTATTTACCGGATTTACCCTTAACCATGGTAAATAAAATATTTACCGCAGTAATTATTCAAAATGTCTAAAAATAAAAGTTACCTATTTACACAATTTGAACATCCTGATTCCAAATATGGAATCCATTTTTCTAAATTCAAAACACAGAAGTGGCAGAAATTAATTTAAAATTAATTCCCGCTGTCAAAACAAAAAGCGTGTTTTTAAGAGATAATAACTATCAAAAGATTGACACTTGTTTATGTTCGGTTTAATTGTAAAATTATGTCTAATGACCAAAATTATATTAAATTGTAAAAATATATTCTAAATATAATTTAAAACCACTCAAATTCATAATTTATCACTATTAATTATTTTGATTAAAAAAGTTGTTTTTAATTAAAATTTAGTAATTTTCACTATTCATCAAAATATGAAAGTTATCCGAAAAGTACCAAAATTTCACCTTAGGCTAAATTCGATATTCCGAATCCAAAAATGAAGTCCATTTTGAAATATAAAATATATATATTTTCAAAAAGTAGGTATTACTATTTATAACGGCTAGTTTGATTGGTTATGGTGTGTTAGAACTCGGTGTTGCGCACAACACACGCTATCACATTATTCAAAGGGAAACGTACCGTGGAAGCTTGGGGTGTTTCATTTTAAATTTTTGATGTCCCCATTTAGTCAAAAAGTTTAAAATATTGTATTTAAAAAGGTTTCACTATTAGAAGTTGATAAAAGTGAAATACTGAAAATGAATCTGTTCTTGCATTATGACTAAGAAACTCATAATAGGGATTCTAAAATTATAAGGATTATATAAAGTTCAAAATGTAGTTAATACTATTCATGACCTCTTTTAATGGTGTGATTGAACTCGGTGTTGCATGTAGTGCAAGTTATTGAATTATTTTTAAGAAATAACACACTCTGAAATCTTGGGGTGTTACATTCTCCCCTCCTTCAATAAATTGCGTCCTCGCAATTTGAAATTGTTCTTCGAAAATAAAAGGTTGAAAGTAGAAAATATATTTGTGGGAAAACCCACATTGGAAATTGGGTTACTAAAATTTAGTCTTAATATGAGGAAAAGAGAAATTAATGGGTCACCACCAAATTATGATCTCGATTAGGAGAACATTGGTGGCAATTAGAGACATATAATTGGAGGAAAAACGTAAATATTTATAGGTAGTGATTGAGGTCATCAATCACAAACAAGTATAAAATTGAGGTCCTTTAACTCATCAATCTATGATGATTTGAAGTACCATCGGTTCAACAAAATATATGTTATTGGGACAACACATTTTTGACATTTCAAAATATCTTAGTTGAAATCCCACATCAAAAAATGAATTAATGAGGCCTCTATTTAAAATAAAGAGTGGAAAGTATGAAGATTACCGAAAATAACACATACTAGGGTTCCATGTAGGAAAATATGGATATGGAAGAGAAATATAACCATCAATTATCTGATGGAGAGTGGTAGAGAACATGGCTATGAAAAGGCCAACAATCCCAAAGCCATAAATTAGTGATGATTCAAGGTACCATCTAGGACAACATTTTTGTTCCAAGTTGCTTTTATTAATGATGAGGAATTTATTTATGAGATTGGCTAAGATCATAAGGAGATATACTTACTTTAAAATTAGAGTTTTATCCCTTAATAAATTTCTACCAAAAACTCATCATTCACTCGTAAAAAAAATTCTATTTATACTATTCATAGAGGGTTCCAAAATGAATGAATTTATAATTCATCTACCAGATCTTTTAAAAAACTACTTTATTTAATCCAGGACATCTCGTGGGCCAGTGGTAGGTGATACACCCTTGTCGCCCTTCGGTTGCGGGTTCAAGTCTCGCAGCCTTGCCGGACGCGACGGGTTGCCGCCCGACCTCCGGGTTGTCCTTTTATGGCAATCCAAAATAATCCAAACTAGAACTATCCAAAATACTTCTATCCAAACTCACAGTCCATAATGTAGAACCTTTTTACCCCGTAATAGCATATGAATACCTTCATCATGTATTCTTTTAATACACCGAAACATCCTGAATTACCATATTCCTTATTGATTACATTCATGCTCCCTTATTCCATATAGAAAGCTGGATATACTTCATTAATCCAAAAATGTTTTAAACCCCAACAATGATGGAATATACAAATCATTAATTAGTTCCAAGGTAGTCAAGAATATCCATTATAATTTATTCAAAACAATCACATATTATTCCAAAATCACTACCTCAGTATCAGAACTATATTATGATTTATCATTCTCTCAACCATATATTTTCCAAAAATTTATCCTGCTATTGAGTCACTTTTCTTTGTTCCACACAATCTCAAGTCCTTAATGAAATAGTACTGTAGTACAATCCTTATATACTCCATAATTATTATAACAAGTACATTGTTGATACAACACTCAATTGACATAATCAACATAAGAACTCTAATCATTCCTCTTCATCTGTGGTAGTATCATAACTTGGTTATTATCCAATAACATCATTTGCAGCATAGTCTTATGACTGGGACATAGGTTCGCGTAGTGTCCAAACTCCTTGCAAATGAAGCATTGTACATTTAAAACCATTTTCTTATCCTTGCAGTCACGTACTTTGTGCCCTTTTCCTCCACACTTATAACAAACTCCCATTCCTTTCAGGCAAGTTCCAGGGTGTTTCTTTCCACAGTTACCACATATGGGAAAATTCTTCTTTTCCCTTTTCCCTTTATCCATCTTTCTCTCTTCCATCCTTTTCTTCTCTTGATTCCCTTCAAAGCCATAGGACTCAGTAAACTCTTTACTTATCTTATCAACACATGATATTATTTCTTCATATGATGATAATACATGGGAGACTATTTCTCTTATAAATTCTAGCTTAAGACCATGAGAGATATGATCCTTCCTTCTCTTTGGATCATGTGCATTTCTGGAGTTCTCATTCCTTCTACTGGGCGCCATTTCTAAACAATGGCATACACTAGATCGGTTTATGAATCAAAATACATAATCCCATACTTATAAAACACTTAACATAAATTGAACCATTTATGGATATAATCCATAATCATAAGAATGTTTTCTTTGAGGAAGTATATACTCATAATCCCTTCAAAATGATTTGTAAAGAAAATGAGAGTTACCCTAAGCATATCCCCCGGGAGTGTCGTAACCAAGAGTGCAGCAAGGCCCGTTGTCGTGCACCAGTTCCCGTTCGAGTCTAGCTCAAAGCGGTGTTTTCGGGTTTTACCCCTAGGTACATCTGTGCCAGAGCCGCCTCTACCTGCTCGTATCCAGACAGGGATGTATTGCTCGGAAAACTCACAAAATCTCTAAAATACCAAAATTCTAGGAAGTTCTTCTACACTAATCCTCAAAGCTCATCTTAGGTCTACGTGCTCTAATCAGAGTTTATCTAAATCTAGCTTCCAAGGTTTGTACTAAACTTCCTCTGATACAAACTGTAACGCCCCGACCCCAGCTACCAAGAGTCGGTGCATTACTTCGTAACATTGGCATGATCACAAGAAAGATCAAATCTCGAAAGACCGATTGGTTTAGTAGCCTTGGAAACACTAGATATATTCATAAGTTTTACATTACATCATAAAATGAAAAACTACTACAACAACATAATGTTTCCACAGTCCACACTATAATCCCCTCATAATATCCCTGCAGGTCATTCATAACTTACATCTTCACTTCCTGGGAAAAATAAAACATATAAAAGGGGTGAGCTCAAATGCCCAGTAAGGATAACAATATAGCGGAAACTTTCATCAATAAGAATAAACATTTAAGGCAATGTATAACTAAAACAAAAGCCTTTTAAACATGAACTTTCAACATGGTATGGCATAAATAAAATGAAATAATGCCATTTACTTATTCACATGGATATTCTACTAATCAAATAATCACATGCAAAAATCAATAACCACTTTCATAATGTTGGAATGCATAATGCCAGACTATCATAACCACATAGCCAAGGCCTCGTGCCAAGACTACAAATAAGATTTTGTCAAGGCCTTGTGCCAAGACACTAGTTTGTCTCATGAGACCTACCGATGCATCGAGGAGCTATAGCGGGCTCCACCCGTCACTTATTAAGTCCAATGCATTCCCATATGAAAAGGTTTAAACATAACATAAATATTCGTATTAAAACTAGCATACGAAATGTCAATAATTTCACCATAAACTATGAATGGTATAAAAATAGCACATCCATAGTCAAACATATCACAAAACCTTCAATACAATATAGAAGTTTTGTATCATAATAAATCAACTTCAAATAATCTTAAAATCCATCAAAGGATGTTGACATAGATGAAATCAAAATTCTTTTTAAAGAAATATCTCCTTTTATTTTGAAATCATTTAAGATCCACAAAAAATAAAACATTTTCTTTGAAAATATTCTTATAAGCTTGTAAGTAAAGCTTCTACAATTTTATAACGGCGGAAAATAACCGCACCCGCCGTATAAGTTAAAAAGAACATTCTTACCTCAATTCAGTCGAAAAGGTTAAAAAGGACCTTGTTTTGAAAACGACGGAAAGATTCCTTTATAAACCTCTTATAAAAAGTCAAACAAGGGTATAAATGACTTTAACCCATAAAAAATGTTTTGAAATACATTTTTAAGAAACATGGATGTGGATGATAAAGATATCCCAGTAGATTATTAAGTATAAACAACCTCGGATAATGAAGAGATTGTGAAATAACCCTTACCTTGTACTTTTCCTTGGTTGGGGTAGGTTAACCTCCTGTATAATGGTGAAATAATTGTTATTAAATTATACAAGAATCATATATATTAATATGATATCATATATGATCTTTTAACATTGATTTGTTAATAATATCTTAGAATTATCGTCGTTTTGGGTGTTAACTTACTTGTTTTCTTTTATATGTTTTGTTACGTAAGACATGTTTGTAAAGGATAGGTTGTATATTATTCATATCCAGAATGATATCAAGTCCTTAAACATCATTTTTAAATCATCAAATGATAATTATACTTGAATGGATACGATGGAGAATGAATCTCATCGCGTTCGTGGAGACGGTAGTCCGTACGTACGCACGAGCGACAATATCATTCTTTTGATATTAAAATAATATATAAATGGATGGTATATCATATATACAGAATCATTAACATGTTATATTTATTATTTACATGAGTTACACATCATTATTATACCCATCCAAATAATAATATATTGAATAACAATTACACCACGACGTGGAGATGGTAAGCCGTACGTACGCACGTATGGTGACATGTTATTCAAAGGGTGGATAGAATACTGAATATGGTTGTACCATTTTTATAATAACATCACAGTATATGTAAGATACTGGAGTTATTATTTTAGAATGGTAAGAACAAAGAAAGAGGAAGTGGAAGAAGAAAGGAACTTGGAAAAGGGTGGTGAAATCATTACCTCTTCTTCGGGTTCTTCCTTTTGATTTGATCAAAAGGGATCCTTAGGTTGGCTTTCTGATCAAACTAAGGCCTCTAGGTTGTATTGAGGGATGTTGGGAGAGTATTTGGGCAGAGTTTGGCCGAACCAAAAGGCTTTGAAGGTGTGAAGAAATGAGAAGGAGGAGTGCCCTTTTATAAGAGGGGTGAGGGGCACCTTTGGAAAAGCTAGAAATATTAATTTATAATAAATTTATATTCGGTTTCTAATGGCTCCAAAGTTGATTATTCAAAGGTTAAGGTGGGGATAGGTCGAAAACCACTCAACCAATAGAATTTATACAGGTTTGGGTACTTATATTAACCTTATCTTTAAGTATTAACTCTAAGTTAATTAGTTTCACTTTTACAATGTCTCTTTGTATTTTTATATAATATGGTTAATAAACTTACTATATACATCCAAGAGACCCCCAAGTGGTACATTAATGATGAACCTATCATGATATAAGTCTCTTGGCCGAACCTTAGATTTTTAGGAATTTAATATCAATTAATAATATAATATTTGTTTTAAGAACTCTTTTATGTCAATTTTGACACTATTCAATAGTTGATTTTTGTGAAACTCATAACAGATTGATTACTTCTAACAAAGTCAATTAAATCAATACTAATATATCATATTATCCTAGAAAATTAGTTTAATTCATTAAAAGTTTCATATTATATTTATTTGGGTATTTATAATATCAATTATTTTAATTTTTCACTATTATAGTAATTACTGCATCATCATTGTGTCATAAATAAAATAAATTATTTAATGTCTAAAAATTATAAATAAAATATCATTATGTAGGAAATATTTTTAGCTTTCTAATGAATATTTATAATCTAAAATCCAACTTATATAACCCTATGTAACAATTGTTTTGCTAAAAGATATATGCTTGTGTCATTTTTGTATTCATTTTGACTTAATTAAAATAAAGTGTCATTATCACTTACAAGTGGATCCATGGGGTCCCAAAATTGACACAAAGATGCCCATGGTCGACCATGTATCAACCAATAGGGTTAAAAAAAGTTTTAGGGTAATTTAGTATTATTATAATATTATTTTTTAACCCTTATTTACCGGATTTACCCTTAACCATGGTAAATAAAATATTTACCGCAGTAATTATTCAAAATGTCTAAAAATAAAAGTTACCTATTTACACAATTTGAACATCCTGATTCCAAATATGGAATCCATTTTTCTAAATTCAAAACACAGAAGTGGCAGAAATTAATTTAAAATTAATTCCCGCTGTCAAAACAAAAAGCGTGTTTTTAAGAGATAATAACTATCAAAAGATTGACACTTGTTTATGTTCGGTTTAATTGTAAAATTATGTCTAATGACCAAAATTATATTAAATTGTAAAAATATATTCTAAATATACTTTAAAACCACTCAAATTCATAATTTATCACTATTAATTATTTTGATTAAAAAAGTTGTTTTTAATTAAAATTTAGTAATTTTCACTATTCATCAAAATATGAAAGTTATCCGAAAAGTACCAAAATTTCACCTTAGGCTAAATTCGATATTCCGAATCCAAAAATGAAGTCCATTTTGAAATATAAAATATATATATTTTCAAAAAGTAGGTATTACTATTTATAACGGCTAGTTTGATTGGTTATGGTGTGTTAGATCTCGGTGTTGCGTGCAACACACGCTATCACATTATTCAAAGGGAAACGTACCGTGGAAGCTTGGGGTGTTTCACTTTAAATTTTTGATGTCCCCATTTAGTCAAAAAGTTTAAAATATTGTATTTAAAAAGGTTTCACTATTAGAAGTTGATAAAAGTGAAATACTGAAAATGAATCTGTTCTTGCATTATGACTAAGAAACTCATAATAGGGATTCTAAAATTATAAGGATTATATAAAGTTCAAAATGTAGTTAATACTATTCATGACCTCTTTTAATGGTGTGATTGAACTCGGTGTTGCATGTAGTGCAAGTTATTGAATTATTTTTAAGAAATAACACACTCTGAAATCCTGGGGTGTTACAGGTACATTGCTGATAAAATATTCAAATGACATAATTTTTGAATAAGAATATTAATAATTCATCTTCATCTAAAGCAGTAACATAAATTTATCATTATCTAAAAGAATAATTTGGGGTATATTTTTTTGACACTTGGGATATTGATTCACATAGTATCCCATCTCCTCATAGTTGAAGCATTGTACATTGGAAACCTTTTTCTTACCCTTGAAATCACAAAATTTTTTTCCTTTTTCTTTAAACTTATAAAAAACTCCAATTACCTTCAAGAAAGTACCAGATTATTTCTTGACACAATTATTTCATGTAGGTAAATACTTTTTTCCCATCATATTCTTTGACTCATTCCTTTTTTCATGGTGCTCATATGTCCTCTTCTTATCTCAGTTTCATTCAAATACATAGTACTTGAATAATTATTTACCTATATTGTTAGAACATTATATTATTTCCTCATACAATGAAAATACTTTGGAGACCATTTACCTTTTAAATGCTGGCTTAATATCATGAAAGATATGATCCTTATAACCCTTTGGATCACGTGCATTGGTGGAGTTCACATTACTTCTATTTGGAGCTATTTATAACCAACAACATACACTATATTAAATCATAAAATAATATATCATCCAAAAACTAGTTGAACACTTAACATAAACTGAAAAATTTATTCATAGATAATCTCATAATTGTAAACATGGTTTCTTTAGGGACATATTTACTTTCAATTCCTTTATAATGTTTTGTAAGAAAAATGTGAATTATTCTAAGCGTATCCCCTGAGAGTGTCAAACAAGGTGCACAATAACAATTTTTTTTGTGTACCAGGTTACCCCATGTTAGGCCCAAAACACCATGTTGGAGTTTTTACTCCTAGGTATATCTGTTCCAAAACCACGTCCACTTGTAGTATCCATTCATGCATGTATTTATAGGAATAGACACATAATATCTACCTTACCAAAATTATAGGATGTTCTTGTATACTTTTCCTCAATGTCTATCTTAGGGTTGTGCTTAATAATCTAAGTCTTCTAAATCTAGTTTCCAAGGTTGCTAATAGACTTCCTCTAATTCCAACTGTAATGCCCCGACCTAAGAAGTCTGGAACCGATGCATTATTTTATTACATTGACATGATTACTATGAATAAAATCCTAAAGAACCAAACAATTTAGCAGTCTTGGAAATCAAGATTACATACACGATACCCATAATACATTAGGAAATAGAAATTAAAAATATGATACATAAAAAAATGAAATAAACTACATCCTTGAAATATTATTCAAATATTTATTCTTTATAATCTGGAGAAATGAAACATAATATGGGTGAGATAAAATGCCCAGTAAGGGTAAGTAAATTAGAATTAATAATGAATCAATGAGAATAAATTAACATGTTAAGGTAAATAACTAATAACACATTACATTCAAATATCTAGATAATTAAAAATCAATATGATAAGGTAAGAAGTTGAAACACATGCCATTTACTCAATGAAATGAAATGAAATATATCCATAGATATATCGACACAAAATCTAATGGATGAGTAATAACTGAAACTAAATGAAGGAAATAATTTATTAATGGAAATTTTGTCTGGGGAACATGAAAATATATACTGTTAGTACCTTTCACAAGACAGTTTAAAACTATAGATAGAAACCCATTTAATTTGGACAACTTATTTTTCTCATGAGAACCTTTCGATGCATCATAGAGCTATATAAAGTCCGAGCTCCACCCATCGATACCATTAAAAAAATTCCTTATATCCAATAATCAAAATAAATAATATGCCTTATCAAATATCCATATTTAATAAATAATACATTTCTACCAATAATTCCCTAATTAATCAAATAACTGTCAAAGTGAACATTGTATGTAAAATGATATATGGTTTAAGAAAAAATAATATTCATTATATGAGAATATGGATATTCAAGTAAATTTCCAATGAAAATTTATTACAAAAAAGTTATTATTTCAATAAAAGGTTAATAATTACAAAATTAAGTGATATTGCAAAGAGAATCATTAAGAACAATCTTGAGGAGAATAATCTTTAAACATTCCGAAGTGTCCCATACCACTTGAAACATTTGAATCATAATCTACAGAAATTATTGATGTTAAATTAAACTTATAATACCATGAGAATAATGGGATTCATGATATAACAATAAAAAGGTAGTATATACACCAAATAAAACTGAATTGGCACATAATAACAATTAAGTCTCAATGGAATGTATATTGAGAAGAAATTCCCTTACCTTAACCTTCCTTTTGTTGCGTGGTCTTTATCCTCCTATATAGTGGCTTAAAATATGTTAATAACTTATAAAATAACCATACTAATGTTTATAATATCATATATTAATTCCAAATAATATTTTATTACCCATTTGTGAACATTATTTCATTAATTTCATGATTTCAGGTGTAAATTTCCTAGTTTTCTTGAGTAAGTTTTAACTTGTTATTTGTTATTATAATTAATTAGATCATGGTTCAATAATCTATATAATGTAAAAATTGGATTAATTATCATATATAATCAGTATATATGTATTTATAATATTCCATTATATTTTTATATTAGAAATAGAGTGCACTGTTCATGGAGACGATAGGCCGTACGTACGTGTGAACGCTACTTCCATTTCATTGTTGTATTAAAAAAATAAAAACTAAATGATACATATGTATATTAAAATTCCAAAATCATATCTATGTTATATATGTTATATAGGTTTATTATAACCATACTTTATAATTTCCATGTATGGTATGAATGAGTTATATCGCTTTGAGGGGGTGGTAGTCCACACTTCCTCAAACGAAATTATCATGCTTATAAAAGATGGAAAACATAAAGGTATGTTCAAAATAAAAAATTAAAGAAGCATAAATAAATTATAAATATCATATACAACATATATAAATATATTTTCCATCATAATGGACACCATTATAGGTGTTAAAGGAAAATTGAACAATCATTGTTTTGTGAGGCACTAGTTTACCATTCACAGAAACAATATGTTCATTACCCATTAGATGGAGGTGTGTGTAAGTGTATGTTGAACCATTTACATAATAACATCCTAGTATATTTTGGATAAAGTTTTTGTTATATATTAATGGAATAAATATATTTTATTAGGTGGATAATGTAAATGAAACTAGAGAGCTTGAGAGAAGACGTTACCTCTTAATCAGGTAACTTCTTTTAGTTTGTATTGAAAGGCTTCCTTGGAAGGATTCATGCCCAAAGGAAGGTTTCAATGTCTAGGGGATGGATTTTGGGAAGCTATTTGGGAATATATTTTTCTAAGTTAAGTGTTTTGAGAGGTGTGATGAATGGGGAGAGGTGGTGGCCTTTTAAAGGAATAGAAAAGGACTCACTTGGAATTTTTGGAAACAAGTTAGGTGTACACATGTTCTTAACTAAACAATTCACACCAAACCAACCAAACTAAATAATGGAAGGTTTATGGATGAGTTATTTCTAGAAAATGGGTGTTGGAAAAGTTTCTAGGTCATTTGAGCTCTTAATTTAAAGGTTTAGTCCTTTATTAAGCTTAATTTTGCCTTAATAATTGTAATTAATTTCACCTTAATAATTTTAATTAATTTTAATTACTTTCCCAAATATTTTTGGTAAAAAAATAATTTTAACTTATTATACATTATAAATTATGATTATTCCAAATATGGAATCAATGTTATTAAATTCTAGTCATAAAATTTGTAGAAATAAATTAAAATTTAATCTTTTATATGGGATGATAATGGTGGGTTTTAAGGTAAAAATGTCCAAAAGTTTTCTATGTTTTAATAGTCAATTTCAAAGTTAAATTGATTATAATAACCTAAATTGGATTAATTAATAAAAATATTATCTAGTTAAAATTTAAAACCAATATAAAACATAATTTAATCTTATAAATAAATCATATGAAAAAGGAATTTTGAACTAAAACTCAGTGTTTTTCACTATTCATTATAAAATGAAACTTAGCAGAAAAATACAAAAAATTCACCCAAAACTATTTTTTTTAACTTTCAAAGATTAATTTTATTTTGGAATATTAAATTTATAAAAGAGTAAAATTTTGGATTTAAAATCGGTTCTCCATCAAAAAGCAGAAAAATTACTTTTAATAAAAATATTGTATTTTATGTGAAAAATAGGGTTTGTTTTTATCTTATGAATATAAAACTTATTGTATGAACTTAAAAAATATTATATTGAATATATATATTACATTAATATCAACCAATAATTGTTGTTAACTAAATCTACTAGGGTAAAATAGCTTTGTGAACATAATAATAATTTTCTATAAAAATATTCACATTATATTCAGTTGGTTCTTATACTAACTTATAATTAATTTATAACCAATGAAAAAGTTTTCTAAACTATATATTTTTATTATTCATTCAATAATATTCATAATGGCTAGTTTATATATTATTATACTAAATAATATTATTTTAATAATATATTATTGTTTTGTAAAAATTGGTCTTGCATGCAACACAAGCCATCAAAGAAGGTTTCTATTGCATGTAACACACACCAACTTGGTGGTGCGTGAATTGAAAAATATAAAATATTTAAAATATATTTTAAATAGTAATTATATTTTAAATTATCACAGTATTATATCCCCTTATGCGCTTGGTGTCGTGTGTCTTGCACGCTTTGAATATAAGGTTCTTACTTTAGAATTTTGGGGTGTTACATGAATTGTGTTGAATCTATGATGAAGAACATGTTGATGTTATTGTGTTGTTAGAAAGTATTTTTGAATGAAATGTTGTGTGAGGGTTAAAAATTTTATGTTTGAATTTGTTTTCACTTTTTGAAGAGTATTTTTTGTATGTTTATATCATTATTTAATATAAATGGGAAATTAATGTAATTAAATATAAGGAATAAGATTTTTTATTTTAGCATAATTTCATGGTGAGAAATTGTCTCCTAATATCATAGGTGAAATCTTTCTTCCTTGGTTTTTAAAGTTGTGATTATATATAATATGGGAATTACTTTAGCGACTTATTAATTTTTAGAGATTTTTTTCATAAAATATTAGTTCCAATTTTATAGAATAATATTTCATGGTTTGATAAGTAACATGAATTTTTATAAGAATGCTTAAATTATATAAATTGTAAATTAAAAGTTTAAGTTAGTGAGTTATGGAAAAATATGAATAGATAAATTTTGAAATTTTTATAGATAATAAATATGAATTTAATGTTGTTGAATATGGATTGAAAATGGTGATTTGACATTTTTTTGTTATTTTCAAGAATTGTTCACTACTCTATATATTGATTTAACAAATATATACATTTTGGTGAATTATTGAGATAGAATTTGATGTTGTTATATATAATATGGGAATTACTTTACCGACTTATTACTTTTTAGAGATTTTTTTCAAAAAATATTAGTTCCAATTTTATAGAATAATATTTCATGGTTTGATAAGTAACATGAATTTTTATAACAATGATTAAATTCTATAAATTGGAAATTAAAAGTTTAAGTTAGTGAGTTATGGAAAAATATGAATAGATAAATTTTGAAATTTTTATAGATAATAAATATGAATTTAATGTTGTTGAATATGGATTGAAAATGGTGATTTGACATTTTTTTGTTATGTTCAAGTATTGTTCACTACTATATATATTGATTTAACAGATATATACATTTTGGTTAATTATTGAGATAGAATTTGATGATGTTATTGTTAGGAGGAGAGGACCCCATGAGAAGTGAACTTACCTTGGGAAGAAACTTATGCCCATTTGATCTAAAAAATGGACCTGGTGAGACAAAATTCACCAAATGGAGACATCCATTTGATCACTCCAGCCTATCCAATGGAAATGATCCAAAATGTTATCATACAATGTTTTTATCTGATTACATCCTCCTCTCGAGTAATGTGCACTGAAACTAGGAAGAGTAAAACCAACCTAATCACCACATATAAATCCATTATTTTTAATTCACACAAAAAATTAAAATAAATGGAAAAATATGATTTAACGTGATTTGAAAAAATCCCTATATCTATAAGATATCACTGCAAAATTTTCATTATAGAAGATATATTCAATTAATAAATTATCAATTACGTTTTCTCCATTATTGAGTCTTAGAAAATTAAGTCATAAAGAACCCACTATTCACTCAGTTGTTAGTTTTCTTTAGATCTAGTCCACCACACCAATTTATAGTGGTCTCTATTCAATGATTTTTTTCACCAAACTTTAATTTTTGTGGTGAACATTACATTATCCTGAGAAACTATCGATACACTGTTATAACACTGAGTGAGAAAACCTACAACCATTGACCATGAAACAACCCATGAAAAGAGTATCCACTTCCACTAAATATAAACTATGAGAGATTTTTATGATGATATATTTTAGATCATTGAAGCCTCACCATAGAAAAATATTAGTCTGATGAAAGTTATGAATCCACTAAAATTTGTCTGGTGTACACTATCCGATGAAAAAAACCATCTACCCAGAGCTCTAAAACGTCATAGAAGGAAAATTTCAGTCCAATTTTTTTAATGATTTGCATCTAATTATCTATATTCAGAAAACTCTATCTGGTGAACATGAAGAAAATTCTATAAACCCAAAAATCTCCCACTTGTAAATTGATTTAGGATTTTGAACTTTCTTCTTCTTTCATTCACATGAGCTCTTCCTCTATTTGTTGTATGTAATTCCCTCTAACATATCTAAAAAATGGAGTCCCACTAAGGTATAATGTTGCCTCATATTTTAATGTATGAACACATTTTTAAACATATCTAAATTTTTTTACTTCCCAACAACCTTTTTTAGGTCCAAAACTTAATCCTGTATCAAACTTTTTATGAAGTGATACTTTAAGTTAATGTGTTTCATTATTGCATGAAACACTGGGTTATGAGAAAGATGAATGAAACCCTGACTATCACAGAATAACATTCCCATGTTCAATCCCTTCTCAAGTTCCTTTAAAAAGTGTATCAACCATATAATATATTTCCCTACTTCAGTAGTATCAACACAATATACATATATTATAGATAAAGTAACTGCTGGTTGTAACCAATACATCCAACTTACTACCAAAATGGCTAGAAGGCCTTGTTTTTATTTTTTTTGATAACCCCCTTTCAAGGGATGAATGGGAACCCTTAAAAGGCCTATAGTATTAGTGGATTACTTGACCCTAAGACCTGATAATAATTCATCCCAAATAGGACTACGTGAAAATGCACCTCCACAACATCTTGATCACGAATCAACTTCCCACCTTTGCATTGATTTTTTTGCTAGAAATAACTATGCATAGGTGCATAGGCTTGGTCCTGATGGAAATTTATATACCCTCTCATTATTATATATCCATATAGAATTTTTCTAGTGAAATTGTATGCTCTGAGTCCTCATCTAGAGCTAGTTCCTTTGGTCAGTCTGGTTGCATCTGCACTGCATGATCTGAATGAAGTGGCCCGAAGGCCTTGAGGTGGCCTGAAATCCTTAACTACCCTAAAGGCCTTGGGTGTCCTGAAGTCCTTAAGGACTCCAAGCCCAAAACAGTGTCCTGAAGGTGAATAGTTCTGACTACTATAGTATTGAACAATACCAACTACAGTGCCTACTGTAGTCTCTACTACTGTACTACTACAACACTTAGAAATATGTTTTACCAGATTTAAACCTGGGTCTTGTTGATTCACTTGGAGAGTCCTTAATAATTGGGCTGAGGCTCATGTACAATACATCCAACTTACTTCTATTCCACTAAAAGAAAATACAAAATCTGTAGTAAATTTTCATGAGTCCATGTCTCCAACAAAATACATATATATAAAACCTTTCAAAATATCATAATCACCAAAATATATATTTGAATCCTCTAATCATTTCAAGTATTATAAGATCCATTCCACAACTTCCCAATGTTTCCTTCAAATATTTTACATGAAATATCTAACAAATACCACTGAGAAAGAAATATACATATGAGTACATACCATTGTTTATATCAAACTTCTTATAGATGAAGTATAAAGAACCTTCTCAATTTCATGAACTTCTCCATCCATTGATGATTCCTGAGTTTCAGTATGTTTGATGTGTCTAATGAGGGGGTTAAGATAGGTTTACAAATATTTATTTCAAATCCTTTGATGAATTTAATAATGGCTTCCTTCTGGGATAACACCAATGATATTGATTTCCTATTCCTATCAATTCTCATCCCCATGATATTTTTATCTTTCCAATGATTATTTATTTTTAAACATCTTGATATATTTTTCTTATCTTCCTAAATCAATTGGAACATAAAACCAATAATCAATATATCATATACAAACAACAATAATATGATATAAGTTATATCTTACCATTTTTTTTCTAACAACAATGATCAGTCTTGTAACACCTCGACCCCAGTTACCCAGAGTTAGTGCATTATTACATAACATTAGCATGATCACAAAAGATCAAGTCTTGAAAGACCGAATAGTTTAGTAGCCTTGGAATCACTAGATACATTCATAAAGTTTACATTACATCATAAAATGAAAACTACAAAAACATAGTCTCCATAGTCCACACTCATATCCCCTCATACTATCCCTACAGGTCAGTCAAAAAATACTTCTTCACATCCTGAAAAAAATAAAATATAGAAAGGGGTGAGCTCAGATTCCCAGTAAGGATAAAAATATAGTGGAAAATTTCATAAATAAGCATAAACATTTAAAGAAATGTATAACTAAACAAAAGCCTTTTAAACTTGAACTTCAGCATAATATGGTAGAAATAAAATGAAATAATTCCATTTAATTATTCACATGGATATTCTACTAGTCGAATAATCACATGCAATATCAATAACCACTTTCATAATGATGTAATACATATTTCCAGACTATCATAACCACATATTCAAGGCCTTATGCCAATACTACAAATAATATTTCATCAAAGCCTTGTACCAAGACACTAGTTTGTCTCATGAGACCTACCGATGCATCGAGGAGCTATAGCAGGCTCCACCTGTCACTTATTAAGTCCAATTCATTCTTCATATGAACAGGTTTAAACGTAACATAAATATTCGTATTAAAACTTGCATATGAAATGTCAATACATTATCCATAATCCATGAAAGGTATAAAAATAACACATACATAGTAAAATATATCACAAAACCTTCAATACAATATGGAAGTTTTTTATCATAATAAATCAACTTCAAATAAACTTAAAATCCATCAAAGGATGTTGACATAGATGAAATCAAAACTATTTTAGAGAAATATCTATTTTTTTGAAATCATTTAAAAGTCACATAATTATAAAATAAAACATTTACTTTGAAAATATCTTTATAATATTATAAGGGAAGCTTCAGAGATTTTATAATGGCATAAAATAGTCGCACATGTCGTATAAGTTAAAAAAAGACATTCTTACCTTAATTCTGCCAAATAGGTTAAAAAGGACCTTGTTTGGAAAACGACAAAAAGATTCCTTTATAAAAATATTATAAAAAGTAAAACAAGGGTATAAAGGACTTTAACCCATAGTCTGTAAAATAGTAAGAATGATTTGAAATTCATTTTTAAGAAACATGGATGTGGATGATAAAGAGGTCCCAGTAGATAATTACGTATAAACAACCTTGGATAGTGAAGAGATTGTGAAATAAACCCTTACCTTGTCCTTTTACTTGGTTGAGGGTACGTTAAACTCCTGTATAATGGTTAAATAATTTTTATTAAATTATACAATAATCATATACATTAATATGATATCATATATGATCTTTTAACATTTCTTTGTTAATAATATCTTAGTATTATCGTAGTTTCGGGTGTTAACTTACTCATTTTCTTTTATTTTTTTTGTTACATAAGTCATGTTTGTTATGGATAGGTTGTATCTTATTCATATACCGAATGATATAAAGTCCTTAAACATTATTTTTATTCATCAAATTAGAATTAGACTTGAATGGATACGATGAGAAATGAATCTCATCTCATTCGTGGAGACGGTAGTCCGTACGTATGCAAAAGTGACAACATCATTATTTTGATATTAAAATAATATATAATTGGATGATATATAATATATACAGAAAAATTATCATGTTATACTTATTATTTACATAAATTACACATAATTACCATACCCATCCAAATAATAATGTTTTGAATAACAATTACACCACGACGTGGAGATGGTAAGCCGTACGTACACACATATGGTGAGATGTCATTAAAAGGATGGATAGAATACTGAATATGGTTGTACCATATTTATAATAACATAATAGTATATATAATATACTTTAGTTATTATTTTATAATGTAAATAACAAATAAAGAAGAAGTTGAAGAAGAAAGGAACTTGAAAGAGGGTGGTGAAAACTTTACCTATTCTTCGGGTTCTTCCATTTGATTTGATCAAAATGGCTCCTTAGATTGGATTTATGATAAAAATAAGTCCTCTATGTTGAATTTAGGGAAGTTGAGAGAATATTTGGGTAGGGTTTGGCCGATCCAAAAGGCTTTGAGGGTGTGAATTAGAGGGAAGGGGAAGTGCCCTTTTATAAGAGGGGAGAGGGGCACCTTAGGAAAAACTAGAAATATTATTTTATAATAAATTCATATTAGATTTATAATGGATCCAAAGTGGATTATTTAAAGGTTAAGGTGGCGATAGTTCAAAAACCACTCAAACAATAAATTTTATACAGGTTTGGGTTACTATATTAACCTTATATTTTAGTTTTAACTCTTAGTTAAATAGCTTGACATTTACCATGTCTCTTTGTATTTTTATATTA
This sequence comes from Viscum album, assembly GCA_963277665.1. Lineage (NCBI taxonomy): Eukaryota > Viridiplantae > Streptophyta > Magnoliopsida > Santalales > Viscaceae > Viscum > Viscum album. The sequence continues at coordinate 1,216,281,272 of OY728131.1, read as the reverse complement.
TATAGTTAATAAACATACTATATAAATCCAAGAGACCCCAAAGTGGTCCATTAATGATACAAATATCATGATATAAGTCCTTTTTCCAAACCTTAGATTTTTAGGAATAGAATATCAATTAATAATATAATATTTGTTTTAAAAACTCATTTATGTCAATTTTGACACTATTTAATAATTGATTTTTTTTAAAGTCTTAAAAACTTTTATAATTCTAAAAAAATCATTTAAATAATACTAACATATCATATTAACCAATAAAATTCTTGTATGTCATAAAGACTTTCTAATTATATTTATTTTAACATTTATAATACCAATTATTTGATTCTTTCATTAATAAGGAAAATAATGCATCAATATTATGTCATTAATAAATTTATTTATTCAATGTCTAAAAATTATAAATAAAATAACATTATGTAGAAAATATTTTTATCTTTCTAATGAATATTTATACTAGAAAATATAACATATATAACCCTATTTAATTTTTTTTTCTAAAAGATATATGCTTATGTCATTTTTGTATTTACTTTAACTTAATTAATATAAAGTGTCATTACCACTTACAAGTGGATCCATGGGGTCCCAAAATCGACCCAAAGATTCCCATGGTCTGAAATGTTTCAACAAATAGGATTAGTACATGTTTTATGGTAATATATTATTATTATAATATTATTTTTTACCCTTATTTACCGGATTTACCCTTTAACCGTGGTAAATAAAATATTTACCGAAGTAATTATTCAAAATGTCTAAAACTAAAAGTTACATATTTAAACAATTTTTTCCTATTGATTATAAATATGGAATATATTTTTCTAAATTCAAAGCACATAAGTGGTGGAAATTAATTTAAAATTAATTCCCGCTGTCAAAACAAAAACCGTGTTTTTAAGAAATAATAACTATCAAAAGATTGACACTTATTTATGTCCGGTTTAAATGTGAAATTACGTCCAATGACCAAAATTGTATAAAATGTTAAAAATATATTATAAATATACTTTAAAACCACTCAAATTCATAATTTATCACTATTAATTATTTCGATTAAAAAAGTTGTTTTTAATTAAAATTTAGTAATTTTCACTATTCATAAAAATATAAAAGTTATCAGAAATGTACCAAACAATTCACCCTAAGATAATTTAGATATTTCAAATCCAAAAATGAAGTCCATTTTTAAAGATAAAACTTATAAAATTTCAAAAATTGGGTATTACTATTCATAACAACTAGTTTGATTGGTTGTGGTGTGTGTTAGAACTTGAAGTTGCATACAACACACGCTACTGTATTATTCAAAGAGAAGCGCAACGTGGAAGATTGGGGTGTTACAAGTCTCACATTGACTAAAAAATTCTTCAAATATAAAAGTTTAAAACTTCTTATTCTATTGTCTTTTATTATTCTTTAATCCATAAGGACAACATTTTAACTTACAAACCAAATCCTCCTTCTGATGAACTTCATAAACCTTAAGTTGAACCATTTACATTTATTCCTCCAAATCACCATTAAGAAAAGATGTTTTTATATATATATTCTCTATGTATAGATAATTGTATGCAACAATGATAATAACTATTAAAATTCTTGTGTGTTCAACCATTCGTGATAAAATTTCAAAAAAGTAAATTTCTTTTTCAGAAAACCTTTCACCACTAACCTTGCTTTGTATCTCTTACTTCCATCATCTTACTATTTGTACCAAAATACCAATTTTTGCTCTATATACCTTTTTTTACTTCTGGTATTCCAACCAACTTCCCATTTTTTTTTTGAGATTTAAGGAACTCATTTCATCTTCTATGTTTGGCTTCTATTATTTTGAGCCTCTAAAAGTAGCCTCTTCCTCTATATTGTTCAGTTCCTTGATGCCCATTAGAAGTAAGAAATTAATATCATCCCCAAACCTATAAATAGTTTTACTAATATGAGTGGATCTTTTCAACACAACCTCAGGTTGATCCATCTGAATATCTATATCTAATAATCTTATGTCTGGTAAAGGTTTGTCCAATATTTATTTTTCCAGTACTTGTCTTCTTAACTTTCAACATCTATAAATGGTATGAATAATAAACCTATATTTAGTACCAAATATATTAGAGTGCTAGAATATGATGCTTCTCCTAATAATTTTGTTCTGATGGTTTGTACGGTAACTTCCATTCAATCACCCTAAAATTTGATAGTTGTTTTATCATCAAATTTCTTCTCATCCAGGTTATGATATTTCCATAGAAGTTCTTTATTGAAAAAAAATAATTCTATAGATGAACTATTTCTTTTCATCACCCCATAGGTGATAAATTAAGTTCTCATCACTATATACAATAAGAAAACACACTTTATATTTCACATCCAGCTTAACAATACATTTGGAATCAATATGAACATATGCAACACTTCTAAAGATCTTGAGATGGTTGATCTTTGGTCCCTTACAAGACCAAAATTTCTCAATATTTTTCTATTACACATCTAAATTTGAACTTCTATTCACCAAATATGTTGCTGTATTCAAGGAATTTTCCAAAATTCCCTTAGGAATTCTATAGTGAACCCTCATACTCTGAGATTTCCCTAACCATGTTTGATTAATTCTATTAACTATTCCATTTTGCTGTAGAGTCCTTGGAATAGTATTATAATTCCATATTTCCTTCTTATTATAGAAGTTAAAAAAATTGTGTCTAATGTATTCTCCACTATTTTCTATCCAGGGACGTTTTATATTTCATTCACACTCTTTCTCAACCAAAGATTTCCATTGAATAAATGCTTGAAAAACATCAGATTTATTCTCCAAGAAGTAAACCTAGACCCTGTGAGTATAATCACCCACACATGTCACAAAATATAGTAATCCTCCATTTGATTAAATAGGAGCTAGTATCCACACATCATAATGAATAAGTTATAACTTTCAATTACTTGAATTTTATCTATCCATGTTAAAGGAAACTCTATTTTATTTTCATAACAAAAAACTTTTGCATCTTCCAAGGTTTATGTGATTGAGTTTGAGTATTACCTTTACCACTATAACATTAATTTTCTTCTCACTAAGGTGACCAAAATTACAGTTCCACCTTTCCATACCATCTGATGAAGTTGTTCCAATAACAATAAATTCATCACTCCATCCGGTATGCTACAAGTTACAATTTTTTAGTACATGATAAATGACAGTGAAATCTTAGAAGATCTTATAGAATATATTCAAAAAATGTCCCCTAAAACCCATATAATGAAGTTATCTCATAGATAAGAGGTTCTTATGAAGGCCTAGAATATTTCTAACATCCTTCAGTTTCAAGACACTTCCACTTTTCATTATAATGTTAAAATCACCTTTCCTAACTATTTCTAGATATTAATCATTTTCTAGATGTACTCTACCCAAGATTCTAGGTACATAAGCAACCATGCACCATCACTCACCAGTTGAATGAAAATATTCCCTCTGAGTAAATTACCCACGAATATTCAAGAATGATCATGCTTAGTATCAAGTTTGACACTCCATCTAATGTACTGAATGAGATTTCCTATCTGGAAGTGGAATCCTCTATTTTATTTATACAATATTTCTTGATATATCCATTCTTCCAACTAACACAACTTGTAGTACCTATTTATTCACTTCAAATTCTTCTCTAGGAATTATGATCTAATGATTTCTTCTTTTGATGGTCTATCCGATGAATAGACTATCCCTATCTGATAATATTGAGAGAAATTATAGAAGGAGTCTGAACTTCCTTGAACATCAACTCCTTATTCAAGATCAAGTTTTGAATATCATCAAACATAAAATATACCTTCCCACTGAATTTTCTAACCACTATCACCATGAAATCCTATCTCTATAGAAGTGATTAAATAATAAGAAATCCCAAAAATCATCTACAAATCTTACCTTCACAGATTTGAGTTTACCTCATACCATATTGAAGTCATTCACATGATTATAGGCATGTCACCCATCTAATCACCTCAAGTTAAAAATATTTTCATCATGAAAACATTGTTAAGAGTTGTTGTATTTTAATACATTTTATTAAATGGTTTCATAACCTCTACACTAATTTTAATCTCTCTAATGTTTAATGCAATATTCTATACAAGTAACATTCTGTTTAAGGTCAAAACCTTCCTATCCAACTACCCCCATTCCATGTTTTTGTTATTTTAGACACTTATCGAAAAAATGAACATCAAGATATTTTTTTTTATTAAAAGATTTTCTATATTCATTCTCCAAAAGGAAAAGTATATCTTATCCAACTTATCGATATGAAATTTTCTTTCCATTAAAGTATTTCTTCCTATAATGGTAAACCAATTGAAAATAAATAACTTGCAAGCCAATGGGATAAAAATACCTGAATACTGTGAGCGGAGTAGAATTAACCACACCAACCCTATGATACCACTTTTTGGAAGGATAATATGTAATGACTCAATGTTTTGTCAATGGAAATACCTTATTATAATTTTACCTTATAGTATAATCACATTATAAAACGCAATGAAATATCATGATACTAAATTCTATGTGATCATTAAACATAATTTTTCCACTTATATGTGTTGAATTTCGAAAATATGACATACGTGGTTGCGATTAGTAAGGTGTTTGGAGTCTAATAGAAAAAACATAATTTTTGGTGAATAGTAACATACCCTTATGAATATTAATGTTACCCTTATGAATAGTAATATACCCTTATGAATATTAACCTCACTTATGATAGTATATATGTAGTATTTAAGTGAAAGCATGATGTACCTATGTTTTGGAATAAGTAAAAAAATGTTTTAAAAACTGTATTTTTCAAGTAAATTATGATTTTAATTAAAAATTAAATTAATAATATTTAGAAAATTATTTTTGAAAAATGGACTTAATTTTTTGTTTCTACATGTTCAAAAATGTTTAGGGTGAATCTTTGGGATTTTTTCTGAAATACTTGATTTTTTTGGTGAATAGTAAAATACATTAATTTACCATATAAATACATTATAATTTAAACCCACTATTCCTCACATCACATGTGATGTAAGCACCAAAATATAAAACTCGCATGCCCTAATTACTATTCTTGGTCATGGAATCATCACTATTTCTTATCTTTGTGGAAATTAATAAACCAATGATTAAAATATTAAGAAAAACCCACTCCCCTCCACTATAAATACCACCCTTCACACCCTCATTTCCTCACACCTCTCAAGCTTCAAGCCTTATCTAAACTATAATAAACCATATTACCTATCCCTTATACCACGTATAATAGCCTTTGGTCTCGTCTAATGACCAATACTTGGTTCCTTAAGGAAGATCTCAAGAGGAGGATTCAAGAGGTAATTTCATCCTCTCTTTTTCCCTTTAATTTCCATTAAATTTCAAGTTCTTTTCTTAATCTCTCTACACCTATCCTCATTCACATGGTATGTTAACTAAAATATCTCACATATACAGTAATTTTATGATAGTAATGGGATAATTTATCATCCAAACTCTTATCCTCTTATTTTTATTATAGAAAAGGAAATGTTGTTCGTGAAATGTTAATTTATCACCTTCAAGAACAACATGTTTTCCTTTTTTACTTTACTGCATTCATATATGGTTATGAAACTATTTTTATGGTTGAAAAATATTATATTATATGTATTATATCCTATTTCATGTTCTGGAACTAGCTTATGTTAATGTTACTAAATGATTAAACAAAACATGTTCATTATGGTCAAACAATCACCCAAATTAACCCAAACGATCATCATTAAATTTTATCTAATGATTCATCCACATGGTATATAAAATAATTCATTATAATATAATTTAAAATCATGTAATATCATTAATAACATGTAATATCAGTTCTGTATTTTTACCCACGTTCTACATGAACTTCTATTTATGAATACAAGTGAACCGTTCAAGAAAACCATAAAAACAAACATTCCAAAACAGTGGATTTAAACCCTATAACTCATAAAAAGGACCATAAAATAACATAATGAAATAATAATGAACCATATTTATGTACACAAGGTTCTTTAATTGTTAATTAATTAATCTAATGAGGTTATACAAGACTTTAAAGGGAATAAATCATTCAGATACAAGGTAAGGGGAAATTCTCAAACCCAACATTCTTTCTTCAAGTCCCACCTCTTCCATTCCGTATTTGGTATGGTCAATCCTTAAAAATCACTTTTTAATCATTATCTTACCTTTAACAGGATATAAATTTTTTCCACTAGAGTTTATGTCAGATAGATGTTTTCCAAAAGAACTTTTCTTTCAAAAACACACATTTTATTTCTCACTCAAGGTTGGTGGTTATTGTATCGGGTATGTTATTCCCACTTACTTTTGGGAAGCCAAAGTTTATGAATGTGTTCTTATGATATGAAACCAATTACTTTACATGGGTTAGTTATGTTCATTTTTTATATATGTTCTATGTGTCATGCATAATAATGAAAATGTTATGATGTGATGGGTGCCCCCAGAATTATATAGCGCAATATGAATGTTTGAATGTGATGGGTGCACCCAGAATTATACAGCGATCCAATGCATTGGGTAAAGTGATTAATATCATGAGTTAAATTGATATGATGTGTAAAAATGATTCTATATTTATTTACAAGTATTTTTGGTAGTTAACCACTAAGACCAGATGTTTCACTTTTTTATGCATTGCCACATTTCAAGTCTTTTATTAATGATTCCTCTCTTGTTTATGATCCTTTACCTATATTATAATTATGATAAACCATGATTTTATTGTTCATATCTATTCTATTATTTGATTTTATCTCACCCCTTTTTGATGTATATCCTTAGGTGACTACATGTACTAAGGAGAGGTCAATAGCTAATAAGAATCTATAAAATAAGAAATTAAATAAATGTTTATTAATAATGTTGTAAATGTTATGTTTAGTCCTAGTTTTTCCAAGATGATAAACCTCTAGATCCCCATGGTGTAATACTATTATGTTTTTTATCTTTATAATGATGTAATAGTAATGTAAGTAAAGGACATGTTGCTATAGTTGGTATTAAAGGAAAGGTTTAGTTAATTTGTTAATTAGGATTACTAATCCCCAAAGAAAACCTCTAGTATGAGACTAAGTACAAATATTCACACAAGAAGATTTACATAGGGATCCCATAAGTTATTATTTTATTAAATATTGTAAAAATTAATAATTTATTAATTCATGAATTGTTGACTTATGTTTTGTTCTATCCTTTTCTATTTTAGAAAATGATGGGAACTAGGAGAAACTAGGCTAACAAATCATGTGAGGGACGATGCAATGATTTCCCAAACGACATCCCCAATGATTTGGGAGGTGGAATTCAAAGCTTAATGGCGATTATTAAAAAAATATCTCAGGTTATGAATAATAAATAGAATAATGGGGAACAACCTCATTCACCTAAGAGGGAGAAATTGGTTGTCAAGTGTTTTATGTGGCAAAGACCACTGAAGTTTAGTTGATCTTCTGATCCACTAGTCATGGAACAGTGGGTAAACTCCATAGAGAAGATCTTTTCTATGATTCATTGTTCTATGATGGAGAAGGTGACACTAGATGTTTATCATCTAGATAGAGAGGCCTATCAATGATGGGATTTGATTAAGAACATCAAGCCAAGTGACGAAATTGAAGAGATGGAGTGGGAAGTCTTTAAGATCAGGTTTCTTAAGAAGTATTTCCTACGAAAACTTCACACGAATATAGAGAGGCAACTCATAGAGCTCAATAAAAATGAAGGAGAATCTATCAAAACCTATGAAGCGAGTTTCACATTACCTTCAAGATACACTTTAGGTTTTGTTATCAATAATGATAAAAAAATTGATATATTCTTTAGTAGATTAAAACCACACCTTCAAAAGGATATCACAATTAGAGACTTTGGGATTTATGAAGAAGTTGTTCAGTGTGCTCTCAAAGTGGAGATGGAGTTTGGAGAATGGTCCCACAACTATGGTGATAAGAAACGAAAAATGGAGTTTCAAGCCAGAGGATATAATGATGAAGGTGGGAAAAAAACTCAACGACCCACATGCAAAAAATGTGGGAAGTTGCATCATGGGAACTTCTTCAAAGGGATAGGTAAATGATTCAAGTGTGGTAAAGAATGACACCATGCTCAAGAGTGTTGGAATGACATGATAAGTAAGGATAATGTTGTGGAAGAAAGGAGAGAAAAACCCATGGTTCAATGCTATAACTATAGGGAGAAAAAGAACTATGCAAGATAGTGCACTAAACCTCGAGTTCTTGAGGGTAATAAACATTAGAAACCACCAAATCCAAAAAAACAAGGGAATTCTTATGCCATAAGTACCGCAAAAGTGGATCAAGATAATGAAGTTGTACAAGGTATAATTTCTATTCAATCAAGAATGGAAAATGTCTTATTTGATTTTGGTTCTATGAATTCCTTTATATCTTGAAATTTTTCTAGAACTATAGAATCAAATCCCCAAAAACATGAAGTAGTGATATATGAAAAAACACTAAGTGTTGCAATCATTTCAACACAAGTGTTTTACTCTTCTCCTACTGGCGTATGTGGGAAGATTCTTCTAGCAAATATCATAATACTTCCCTTGGTAGAATTTGATGCTATAATGGGAATGGATTGGATCTCTTTATATAGAACACGTATCAACTATTAGGAAAATGAAATATCTTTTCATATTATGAACCATCCCATGATCCTCTACAAATGCAATAAAGATCATGAATCTCATTTGAAAAATCCTTCAACTATGTGAGTGTTAATTCCCTATAAATAAGTATACCTAGTCCAATTGGTTGAGTCAAAGGAAAGTTCCAAACTTATAGAAATGACCATCGTGAGGGAATATAATGATGTATTTCCCAATGATTTACCCAAACTTCCCCTAGATCATGAGGTAGAGTTCTTAATATAACTCATACTCGGAGCTACTCCTATTGAAATGTAGGAGTTAAAGAAGTAGCTACAAGAGAATTTGGACAAAGTGATTATATGCCCTAGTGCATCACCTTGGGGTGAACTAGTCCTCTTTGTGAAGAAGAAGGATGGGACAATGAGGATGTGTATCGATTATCAGGAACTCAACAAGATCACCATAAAGAACAAGTATCCTCTTCCAAGGATAGATGTCTTGTTCGATCAGTTAAGACGAGCTCAATACTTCTCAAAGGTTGATCTTCATTCTGGATATCATTAGTTAAAGGTGAAGAAGGAAGATATTCAGAAGACTGCCTTCCGTAAAAGGTATGGGCAATATGAGTTTCTGGTGATGCCCTTCAGACTTACTAATTCCCCAAAAATCTTCATGAATTTGATGAATAGATTCTTTATACATTACCTCAATTTTTTTGGTAGTGTTTATCGATGATATTCTCAAAATAAGGTGAATGTAGTAAAGGAAGGGAAGCTTCAAGAGTTCTACATCGATGATGAAGGTGCGATTCAGTTTGGAACGCAGCTTTGTGTGCCTTCATCACCCATGATGAAAAAGGAGCTATTGGACAATACACATAGCTCAACATTCTCTATCCATTCTGGTATCACCATGATGTACCGAGATCTCTATGAACACTTCTGGTGGGATAATATGAAAAAGGAGATCACAGAATATATCTCAAGGTGCTTGGTATGTCAGAAAGTTAAAGTAGAGTGACAAAAGTCCAAAGAATTGATGAAACCATTGCCTATACCCATGTGGAAATGAGGGAATGTCACTATGGAATTTGTAGTAGGTCTCCCAAAGACATTAAAGGGAAGTAATGTGATATGGGTTGTGGTTGACCGACTCACCAAGACTACCCATTTTATCATTATTCGAGAAGATCTCTCTATTTAAAAACTTATAAGGATATATGTGAAGGAAGTGGTGAGACTGCATGGTGTTCTACTCTCGATTGTCTCTGATCATGATCCAAGGTTCACATATAAATTCTGGAGAAGTCTTCAACATGCCTTGGGTACTAAATTGAATTTTATCATGGCCTATCACCCCTAAATTGAAGGACAATCTGAAATAACTATTCAGGAACTTGAAGACATACTAAGAGTCTGTTATTTAGAATTCAAAGGTGGATGAGATCACCATCTCCCACTGGTTGAGTTCTCATACATCAATATCTTTCACTCGAGTATTCAAATGGCTCTTTATGAAGCTTTGTATGGAAAGAAATGTATAACTCCAACCTATTGGGATGCAGTTGGAGAAACAAAACTACTTGGACCTGATATTTTGAAAGAGATGACAGAGAATATTCAAGTAATACAGAAACACATCAAAGATGCTCAGATTCAACAAAAGAGATATGCAAAAAACCATCAAAGGGACTTGAAGTTCGATGTTGGATATAAAGTCTTCTTTTAAATATCACCATGTAAGAGATTCATGAGGTTTGGAAAGAAAGGGAATCTTAACCCAAGGTACATTGGCCCCTTTGAGATCATTTATCACATAGGATCCATAGCCTATCAGCTTTCACTTCCACAAAATATGGCTCAAGTTCGTGATGTGTTTCACATATCACTCCTGATTAAGTATATACCTGATCCCTCACATGTAATGAACTCATAGGTGGTACAACTGGAAGATGATCTCTCCAATGAGAAGCAACTAGCAAAGATTCTGGACTAAAGAGATAAGGTTCTATGCAAAAAGACAACCCACCTTGTCAAATTTTTGTGGAGGAACAATAATTTTTAAGAAGATACTTGGGAACTGAAGGATGTGATGAAGGATAAGTACCCTCACCTATTTGTGTAAAACGAAATTTTGAGGGTGAAATTTCGTAAGGGGGGAGAATGTAACGACCTAATGTTCTGTCAATAGAAATACCTTCTTATAATTATAAATTATAGTATAATCACATTATAAAACACAATGAAATATCATGATACTAAATACTATGTGATCATTAAACATAATTTTTCCACTTCTATGTGTTGAATTTCAAAAATTTGACATACGCGGTTACGATCAGTAAGATATTTGGAGTCTAATAGAAAAAACATAATTTTTGGTGAATTGTAACATAAACTTATGAATAGTAATTTTAACCTTATGAATATTAATATACCCTTATGAATAGTAACCTCACCTATGATAGTATATATGTAGTATTTAAGTGAAAGAATGATGTACCTAGGTTTTGGAATAAGTAAACAAATGTTTTAAAAACTGTATTTTCAAGTAAATTATGATTTTAATTAAAAATTAAATAAATCATATTTATAAAATTATTTTTGAAAAATGTACTTAATTTTTGGCTTCTACATGTTGAAAAATGGTTATGGTGAATTTTTGGGATTTTTCAGAAATACTTGATTTTTTGGTGAATAGTAAAATACATTAATTTACCATATAAATACATTATAATTTAAACCCACTATTCCTGACATCACAAGTGATGTAAGCTATAGCATCCCACCTTTTTATCACATAAACATTCATTACATTTTACAAAACCGAGGATCTTTAAGGTTTAGTGTCTTGGAAACCAGGAACATAAAACATGAAAAGAACAAAAACACTCTTATTAAACACTTGAAAGGCTTCTCCTTAAGTTCATCCTAGGTTCATTACTGCATCTCATAACCTGGGGACATACATCAAAATAAAGGATGAGCAGAAGGCCCAGCAAGGGAAACAAGTGAAACATTTTACATATGAACTTGAGATACATCAATAAAGTCATGAAAAGAACTTTAAGGCATGAAAATGAAATCATGAGGCATATCATAATAAAAATAAAACTTTTTCATAACTTGAAGATGTGGCTGCCACATTTAATATTGACAATCGTTTCGTTTCACCAAGGTCCATCCCCAAGGTGTCGTTAAAAATTACCAAGGTTATTCACCAAGGCGTCGTTAAAATGGTCATCTCTAGAGATTAAGTCTTTACCCAATGCATTGGAGCGCTATCAGGGCGCACCCTTAAATTTGACTTTATTATCATGTGAGCCACATATATCATCATCAAAAATTTCATAAATAACCCATATATCATAAAATAAATGGGTTTCATTTCATAATCATAACGTTTTAAAAACTGCTTTAAAGACATGATCTTTACGTTACTTTAAACCCACGGAAAGGGAAAGCGGGTATCATGTATGTAAATCCCAGAATTTAAAATAGAAAATTTTTATATATATGTGAATACCCCTGTAGAAATAGAAGCTTTGAGTATTCAATTTATAACATAAAATAATTTTGAGAAAGAGAGGCATTTTGAGACGAAAATTCTGCAGCATAACGGCTATGTTACAAGGTTTTAGAAAACTTTGAAAAGAGAGGAAACATGGGTCGAGCAATCATAATTGACCCATAAAATAGTATAGGGACAGAATAAGAAGTATATATGGACATGGTGGTGCAATTTCAAGGACATACCATTTGAAATGAAAAACATGGAAGGACGACAAAAGTTTGATTTCTCTTATGAAAGTTCGGCAGCCTAACGGCGTTACTTAAACTTCAAAATACTGAATTGAAGAGATCAAATGGGGTCTCTCATCATATGAACATAAGAGTCCAGTATGATAGGTATAGAGATCATACCCCAACATAACAAAAAGGAACTTGAAGGAATTGACATGAAAGTAGAACTTCAAAAACGAGAATGGTGAAGAACCACTTAAAAATTCGGCAGCCTAACGACGCCACTTAAAACATCAAAATACGGAATTGAAGAGATCAAATGGGGTCTCTCATCATATGAACATAAGAGTCCAGTATGATAGGTATAGAGATCATAACCCAACATAACAAAAAGGAACTTGAAGGAATTGACATGAAAGTAGAACTTCAAAACGAGAAGGGTGAAGAACCACTTAAAAATTCGGCAGCCTAACGGCGCCACTTAAAACATCAAAATACTGAATTGAAGAGATCAAATGGGGTCTCTCATCATATGAAAATAAGAGTCCAGTATTATAGTTATAGAGATCATACCCCAACATAACAAAAAGTAACTTGAAGGAATTGACATGAAAGTAGAACTTCAAAACGAGAAGGGTGAAGAACCACTTAAAAATTCGGCAGCCTAACGGCGCCACTTAAAACTTCAAAATACGGAATTGAAGAGATAAAATGGGGTCTCTCATCATATGAACATAAGAGTCCAGTATGATAGGTATAGAGATCATACCCCAACATAACAAAAAGGAACTTGAAGGAATTGACATGAAAGTAGAACTTCAAAACGAGAAGGGTGAAGAACCACTTAAAAATTCGGCAGCCTAACAGCGCCACTTAAAACATCAAAATACTGAATTGAAGAGATCAAATGGGATCTCTCATCATATGAACATAAGAGTCCAGTATGATAGGTATAGAGATCATACCCCAACATAACAAAAAGGAACTTGAAGGAATTGACATGAAAGTAGAACTTCAAAACGAGAAGGGTGAAGAACCACTTAAAAATTCGGCAGCCTAACGACGCCACTTAAAACATCAAAATACTGAATTGAAGCGATCAAATGGGGTCTCTCATCATACGATCATAAAAGATCAGTATGATAATTTAGATATCATACCCCAACATAATAAAAAGGAACATGAAAGACTTGAATGAAAATATAACTTGAAAACGAGGAAGGTGAAAGAATCCCTTAAAAATTCGGCAGCCTAACGGCGCCACTTAAACATTCTTAAAACTAATTGATGAGAGAAAGGGGGGGTCTCTCATCATATGAACAAGAAATAGGCAGTAGGATGAATATAAAAGAACATCCTCCAACATAAGAACATGGAGTATAAAAGAAAAGACATAAAAGAGATTACTTGAAAAGAAAGAGAGAGGTCGGATCCCTTACCTTAAAATGTAACTCTTAAACCTCAAAGTTTGGGACCTTGAGGGCTTGGGGGCACCTTGGGAGGGCTCCTTGGGAGGTAATGAGACCATAAATTCGTTGGGAATGAGTGGGGAGTCGAATGGATGAGAGTAGGGCTTGGTATTTATAGGGAAAGTGAGGGGACAAGGCATTAATGGCCAAAGGACACCTCACATGTGCTTTTCTCAAACCCATGTGCTCTCCCTTAGCATTTATCATGGAGTTAGGCCACATGGGGCCCCCAAAACAATAATTCATCACCCTTGGCCGGCCAACCCTTAAAATAACTCATGACATCATCATGACATAGCTATGATGTCATTAAACATACCGAAACCCTAAAACTGCATTTTTACTATTCACTGAAAATTCAACTTTCTCAGAAAGATCCCAAAATTTCACCATAATCAAATATCAACACTCTGATTACAAATATGAACTCCATTTTATAAAAATAATTTTCTAAATATTTTTAATTTAATTTTTAAATAAAAACACTATTCACCGAAAATTCGTTTTTTTCAGAAAAAACCCCAAAAATTACCATAGCATAATATCGGTGCTCTGAGTTCAAAAATGAAATCTTTTTTATAAAAATAATTTTCTAAATAATTTTAATTAAATTTTTAATTAAAAAACACTATTCACCCGAAAAAACTAATACTTGAATAATAATTTATGAAACCATTATTTAACCATTTTATTGAATCACGTTACTTAATCAAGGTGCCTAGATTATTTTAAAACTTTCTTTAAGTTAGATTACTAATCCATTTGGTCATATTACTAATCCTAATCATAAAATCACTATTCATAATTTACTATTCATCAAAAATCAAGTTGATCTTATTAGACTCCAAATTTCGTACTGAACATAATTGTAGAAGACCATTTTTTGAAAGTCATTACACATTTTAAATTATTTAAGGTTTACACAACCATTTTTAAAATATCCTTTTTCTAAAATTCATCAAAAATATGCATACTATATTTATCCGGTCATTTCAAAATTCATAAACTTCATCATAAGAAGAAATCCCAATTTTTATTTAAAACAAGGATTACACAAGGCAGTTACGGTCTCGTTACATAGCCCCTTATAATACCAGCATAGGACCTAAGAGTAAGGTGTTCTAGGGTGATAGAATCTTGGGGCGGCTCAGTCAACATTGCCCGAGTAGTAATTTCTATCAGTTTGAACTTCTCGCGAAGGCGATTCCGTTCTAGCTTCACATGATGAAGTTCGGCTTGGATTTGATCCAGAGAAAAGCCCAATGGTGCTACCTCCTTCCCAAGCTCTGTTAGATGGGCTTCGATCGGTCCAAGACTACTAGGTGAGGCCATCAAATCTTCTTTCTATAATAGTTAACCAAGATTACTTATATTTGGAGACAATAATCAAAACATTTTGTTCACAGTGGTCATATTGACCGATGGTCATAAAACAATCAAAACCCACTGGTCTCATTTTAATTATAATCATGTTTATCAAATAAAACATTTTTGTTGAGTATAAAAATAAAATAAAATAACACATGAAATTAGGGAACAAGATTTATTCAAAATTTCGGGCCGTTACATAAGCACCCAAATATCAAAGTCACATTCCCTAATTACTATTTTTGGTCATATAATCATCAATATTTCTTATCTTGGTTGAAATTAATAAACTAATGATTAAAATATTAAGAAAACCCCTCTCCCCTCCACTATAAATACCACCCTTCACACCCTCATTTCCTCAAACCTCTCAAGATTAAAGCCTTATATAAACTCTACCAAAGAATATTACCCAGCCCCTATACCAAATCTAAGAGCTTTTGGTCTCATCAATAGACCAAGACTAGGTTCCTTAAGGAGGATCACAAGAGGAGGATTCAAGTGGTAATTCCCCCCTCTTTTTCCTTTAATTTCAATTAAATTTCAAGTTCTTTTCTTAATCTACCCAAACCTATCAACATCCACATGGTATGGTAACTCCATTATCTCAAATATAATATAATTTTATGATACTAATGGGATAATATATCATCCAACCCCTTCTTATCTTCTTTTTATTTTAGAAAAGAAAATGTTGTTCGTGAGGTGTCAATTTATCACCTTCAAGAACAACATGTTTTATTTTTTACTTTACCGACTTCATATATAATCATGAAACCATTTTTATTGTAGAAAAATATTATATTATATGTATTATATCCGATTTCATGTTCTGAAACTAACTTATGTATATTTTACTAAATAATAAAACAAAACAAGTTCTTTATGGTAAAAAAATCACCCGAATTAACCCAAACGATCATCATTAAATTTTAACTAATGATTCATCCACATGGTATATAAAATATTTAATTATAAGATCATTTAAAATCCTGTAATATCATTAATAAAATGTAATATCAGTTCTGGATGTTTACCCATGTTCTACACAAACTTCCATTTATGAATACAAGTGAGCTGTTAAAGAAAACCATAAAAACGAACATTCTCAAACAATGGATTTAAACCCTATAACTCATCCAAAGGACCATAAAATAACATAATAAAGCCATAATGAACGATATTTATGTAAAAAAGGTTCTTTAATTGTTAATTAATTAATCTAATGTGGTTATAGATGACTTTAAAGGGAATAAATCATTCAGATACAAGGTAAGGGGAAATTATTGAACCAAACATTATTTTTTCGAGTTCTACCTCTTTAACACAATTTTTATTATGGTCACTCCTTAAAAGTATTTTTTTAATCATTATTTTACCTTTCCTAGGATATAAATTTTTTTAACTGAAGTTTATGTCAAACAAATGTTTCTAAAAGAACTCTTCTTTCAAAAACACACCTTTTTATTTCTCACTCAAGGTTGATGGTTATTGTGTTGGGTATGATATTCCCACTTTCTTTTGGGAAGATAATGTTTATGAATGTATAATTATGAGATGAAAAACATTCCTTTACATGGGTTAGTTATGTTAATTTTTTATATATGTTTTATGTGGCATGTATGATAATGATAATGTTATGATGTGATGGGTGCGCTTGGAATTATATAGCGCACTATGAATGTTTGAATGTGACGAGTGCACCTGGAATTATAAAGTGCTCTAATGCATTGGGTAAAGTAATGAATCTCATGAATTAAAGTGAAATGATGCGTAAACATGATTATAGGTTTGTTCACAACTACATGTGGTATTTAATCACTAAGACATGATATTTCATTTATTTTATGCATTTCCACATTTCAATTTTTTTATTAATGATTCTTCTCATGTTCACAATCCTTTACTTATGTTATGATTATTCTCACCAATTGTTATATTGTTCATATCTATCCTCTTGCTGGGATTTTAGATCAGCCCTTTTTGATGTATATCCTCAGGTGCCTACATATACTAAGGATAGGTCAAGAGCTAATAAGAAGCTAGAGAAGAAGGAATTGAATAAATGTTTATGATTTAGGTTGTAAATGTTATGTTTGGTCCTAGTTTTCCGAAGATGCAAAACCTTTGGATAACGCCCGGACCCCAGTTACCCAGAGTTGGTGCATTATTACATAATATTGGCATGATCACAAAATATCAATTCTCGAAAGACCGATTAGTTTAGTAGCCTTGGAATCACTCGATACATTCATAAATTTTACATTATATCATAAAGTGAAAACTACATCAACATTTTTTCTCCAAACCCATATCCCCTTATACTATCCCTACAGGTCATTCATAAATACTTCTTCACATCCTAGAAAAATAAAACATAGAAAGGGGTGAGCTCAAATGCCCAATAAGGATAACAATATAGCAGAAATTTTCATAAATAAGTATAAACATTTAAGGCAATGTATAACTAAAACCAAAGCCTTTTAAACATGAACTTCAGCATAATATGGTAGAAACAAAATGAAATAATGCAATTTAATTATTCACATGGATATTCTAATAATCTAATAATCACATGCAATATCAATAACCACTTTCATAATGATGGAATGCATAATGCCAAACTATCATAACCACACAACCAAGGCCTCGTGCCAATACTACAAATAAGATTTTGTCAAGGCCTCGTTCCAAGACACTAGTTTGTCTCATGAGACCTACCGATGCATAAAGGAGCTGTAGCGGGCTCCACCCGTCACTTATTAAGTCCAATTCATTCCTCATATGAACAGGTTTAAACATAACATAAACATTAGTATTAAAACTAGCATACAAAATGTCAATACTTTCTCCATAAACCATGAATGGTATAAAAATAACAGATCCATAGTCAAACATAACACAAAACCATCAATAAAATATGGAAGTTTTGTATCATAATAAATCAACTTCAAATAAGCTTAAAATCCAACAAAGGATGTTGACATAGATGAAATCAAAACTATTTGAAAGAAATATCTCTTTTTTTTGAAATCATTGAAAAGTCACCCATTTATAAAGGAATTAATTTAAAAGAGATTTTTGAATCAAAGTGTACCATACCACTTTGAAAATTTTGAAAAGAAATATCATTTCAAAAAATTCATGTCCATAGAAATAAATCCTTAAAATAATTTTGAAAACATGGAAATTAATTAAAAATATTTATAAAGATAAATCTTTAAAACATTTAAAATTCTGATCTTGATAAAGAGTACCTTTCACAAATTCTTAAAATATTCATTTTAAAATCATTTAAAAGTCACATAATTATAAAATAAAACATTTACTTTCAAAATATTTTTATAATATTGTAAGGGAAGCTTCGACGATTTTATATAGATAGAAAATATCCGCACTCGCCATATAAGTTAAAAAAATACATTCTTACCTTAATTCTGTTGAAAAGGTTAAAAAGGACCTTGTTTGGAAAACGATGAAAAGATTACTTTATAAAGTTATTATAAAAAACTAAAAAAGGGTATAAATGAATTTAACCCATATTTTGTAAAATAGTAAGAATTTTTTGAATTAAATTTTTAAGAAACATTGATGTGGATGATAAAGAGGTCCTAGTAGATAATTACGTATAAACAACCTCGGATAATGAAGAGATTGTGAAATAAACTCTTACCAACTTGGTAACTTACGAAAAATAAACCCCATGAAAGAGTTATCATACAATGAATATATAAATACATATAAATTAAAGTTTATTACACAAATAATACAATTATGGGCAGTACATACACCACACAAAAGGTAATAATGGAAATATGGCACGAATCTCACGGGAATAAAGAGTGAGATGAAAACCACTTACCTTGTACTTTTCCTTGATAGAGTGTAGGTTAACCTCATGTATAATAGTTAAATAATTTTTATTAAATTATAAAAGAATCATATACATAAATATGATATCATATATGATCTTTTAATATTGCTTTGTTAATAATATTTTAGTATTATCATCGTTTCGGGTGTTAACTGATTCGTTTTCCTTTATATGCTTCATTACGCAAGCCGTGTTTTTTATAGATAGGTTGTATCTTATTCATATACAGAATGATATTAAGTCCTTATACATTAATTTTAATCATCAAATGATAATTATTTTCAATGGATATGTTGGGGAAATGAATCTCATCGCGTTCGTGGAGACGGTAATCCGTACGTACACACGAACGCTACTTCCATTTCATTTTTCATTTTAAAATGAATCAAAACCAAATGATACATTGGTATATTATTATTACAGTATAATATAATATCTTATATGTGTTACTTATTTTCATTAACACCATCCTTTATACGTTCCATGTATGGTATGAACGAGTCATATAACTTTGAGGGGGCAGTAGTTCGCACTTCGTCAAATGAAATTATCGTATATATATACAAAATGAAACGGATAATGGTATGATATAAAATGAAATTATAGAAGATTATATATAAAATAAATATATTTAATTATAGTGCCATCATAATGGCCACCATGAGAGGTGGTAGGAGATAATTGAACAATCATCGTTTCGTGAGGCGTTTGGTTGCCATTCACAGAAACATTATGTTCTTCACCCATTAGATGGAGGTGTGTGTAAGAGTAGTTAGAATAATTCTCATAAAAATATCCTAGTATATTTAGGATACTGGTTTTGGTATAAAAGAAAATAATAATAAGTGTTTAGGGGGTGGATAAGTAAAATAAAAGAAAAGAAGCTAAGAGAAATCATTACCTTTAATTTGGTAATTCCCTTTGGTTTGAACAAAAAGGACTCTTGAAGTGTCTTCTGCCTAAGGTACGTCTTCTAGGAGTAGGATAGGGATGTATGGAGCTTAATTGGGCAGATTTTGGATGAGAAAAAAAGGCTTGAGAGGTGTGAGAAATTGGTTATAAGTGATGTCCTTTTATAAGGGGGAGGAGGGGCTCTTTAGGAAAAACTTAACGTATTATTTTATAATAAATTCATATTCAGTTTATAATGGCTCCAAAGTGGATTAATCAAATTATAATTCAGGGATGGGTCAAAATCCTTTCAAACAATATATTTTAGACAGGTTTGGGTCATTATATTAACCTTATCTTTTAGTTTTAACTTTAGTTAATTAGTTTGACATTTACCATGTCACTTTGTATTTTTATATTATATTGTTAATAAACTTACTATATACAAACAAGAGACCAAAAATTGGTCCATTAATGATACACCAATCATGATATAAGTCCTTTGGCCAAAACTTAGATTTTTAGGAATATAATATCAAATAATAATATAATATTTGTTTTAAAAACTCATTTATGTCAATTTTGACACTATTCAATAATTGATTTTTGTTAAAGTCTTAACAAATTTATTAATTCGAATAAAATTTATTTATGAAATAAAAACATTTAATATTAACCAATAAAATTATTGTATGTCATCAAAATTTTCAAATTATATTTATTTTATTTTTTATAATACCAATTATTTGATTCTTCCATTAATAAGGAAAATACTTCATCATTATTGTGTCATAAATAAATATAATTATTAAAAGTCTAAAAGTTATAAATAAAATAAAATTATATATGAAATCTTTTTAGATTTATAATTAATATTTATAGTCGAAAATATAACATATATAACACTATGTAAAAAATGTTTTTCTAAAAGATATATGCTTATGTTATTTTTGTATTTACTTTAACTTAATTAATATAAAGTGTCCTTATCACCTAAAAGTGGCTCCATGGGGTCCCAAAATAGACCCAAAGATTTCCATGGTCGGAAAGGTATCAACCAATAAGGTTAGGACACATTTTAGGATATTTGTTTATTATTATAATATAATTTTTTACCCTTATTTACCAGATTTACCCTTTAACCATGGTAAATAAAATATTTTCCGAAGTAATTATTCAAAATGTCTAGAAATAAAAGTTACCTATTTACACAATTTGCAAATCTGGATTCCAAATATGGAATCCATTTCTCCAAATTCAAAACACAGAAGTGGCAGAAATTAATTTAAAATTAATTCCCGTTGTTAAAACAAAAAGCATGTTTTTAAGAGATAATAACTATCAAAAGATTGAGACTTGTTTATGTCTGGTTTAATTGTGAAATTATGTCCAATGAACAAAATTTTATTAAATGATAAAAATATATTCTAAATATACTTTAAAACCACTCAAATTCATAATTTAACACTATTAATTATTTCGAGTAAAAAAGTTGTTTTTGATTAAAATTTAGTAATTTTCACTATTCATCAAAATATAAAAGTTATCCGAAAAGTACCAAAATTTCACCCTAGGATAATTTCGATATTCTGAATACAAAAATGAATTCTATTTTACCAAATTAAAAACATAAAAGTTTCATTTATTAATTTAAAATTAACTCCAACTGTCAAAACCAAAATGCGCATTTTTAAGAAATAATAACCATCAAAAGTTTGACACTTGTTTATGTCTAATTTCAAAGTGAAATTACTTACAATGACCATCATTGGATTAAATGGTAAAAATATAATCTATTTATAATTCAAAATCATTAAAATGTATAATTTAACAATATAAATTATTTTCGATTAAAAAAGTTGTTTTCAGTTAAAATATAGTATTTTTCACTATTCACCCAAATATGAAAGTTATCAGAAAAACACCAAAACTTTTTTGAAACTAAATTAATATGTCCCGATTCTAAATAAGAAGTTTATTTTTTCAAATTGAATATATAAAATTTTCAAATATTGGATTTAAAAAGGATTCCCCATTAAAAGGCGGTAAAATTTCATTTTTTGAAAAAATACTTCTTTTATCTGAAAAAAATGTATTTGTTCTTACATTATGTCTAAGAAACTCATAATATGGATTCTAAAATTATAAGGACTATATAATGTTCAAAATTCCATTAATACTATTCATAACCGCTTTTGAACGACTTGTTTGGTAATTCCTGGTGAGCTAGAACTCGATGTTGCGTGTAGTGAAGAATTGCATGAAAAGGAGAATGATGCAAAGAAGGATGATGCCCTCCTACAGCTTGGGAATTTGAATGGGTGTATTGCAGGTGCTGTGTGGGAGGTTTTTGTGAATGGTGCTGCTGAGCTAGGCAATCAGGAGGAGGGTGTTGGCACTGCAGTGGTGGGGGAGCAGCAGGATCCAGTTCTTCTGCCGGGAGTGAGCTGTGATGCTGCTGTTATGGTGATCTCTGGGCAGTCTATGGCTAAGGATGTGGGGTTTCTGGTTTTGGAACCAATCTGTAGGAGATGGGTTGCAACTCCTCACAGCCAGAGTTGATGGCTAATTCTTTGATGGTTTCGGGTGTTCCTGATACAGGGGCTGTGGAGGCTTGTGTGCCAGAAAGGCTAGCTGGTGTTGATTCATTGGAGAATGAGGGGATGCTTCATGACAAGGAGACTGATGTGCGACAATATGGTAGTCTATTGAGGTCTGATGTTGACCCACTGGATGCTGCAACAGGTGAAGGTGTTATGGGAATGTTGGACCAGCCACAATGTCTTGCTATAACTGATGTCAACAGTCAGGTTCAGCAGGTTTGTGGTTCAGAGGATGGTTACCAGGAGGTGAAAATATTGGGAGAATGGGGTGATATATCAGATAACAATAGGAAAAAGGATTGTTTTGTGGTACGAACTTCTTACAGTAATGTTGTCCAGGGTGAAAGGATGAAGGTGCAAAGGGAGGAAGGTGCTAAGACTGCCACACCGCGAAGAAGAGCGAAGAAGGACTACTCTTACCTTCCCAGGCCAGTGTCCACCAGATCTTCTGTTGGGAGGGAAATATGGGCTATGCAATACTCAAAAGAATTTCTGGCCTTGGAGAAGAAGAATCTTAGAAGGAAATATGACAAGGTCCTTAAACATTATGAAATCTCAGAGTGGGAAACAGACAAAGCAGAGGACTCAGTCTCCAAAGGGGGTGGTTATGAGTATGATTTCTATGATATGTAGTTGTTCTAGACATCTTGTACCTGTTGTGCTTTTCTTTTGTTAATAAATGGTCAGAGGATTACCTTTGGCTAAGCGTTTCTGGTATTGTATTAGGATAACACATTTTTTTGTTTTAAGACCCCTTCACTAAATTATAAGAATTAATTTCTCTATAGAATAAGAGAAGAAGAAAAATATATACTTGATAAGTAGAGTCCCATCCTTTAACTAATTTATACCACAAAATCATCTTTCACTATAAAAGATAATAGAACTTAAAAATAATATTATATTTTTCCTATTTGTATAGGGTTAAAAAAATTAATTTATCACCGATCAACCAGATTTTTTTTTAAAAAATGACTACATTGTTCAATCCAAGACATCACTTGGGCCAGTGGTAGGTGATACACCCTTGTCACCCTTCGGTTGTGGGTTCAAGTCATGCGGCCTTTCCAGACGCGAAGGTTTGCCGCCCGACCTCCGGGTTGTCCTTTTATGGCAATCCAAAAATAATCTCAAGCTAGAATTATCCAAAATACTTCTGTCCAAACTCACAGTGTAAAATTTATAAGGAAGGTAAACACAATGAAGATCCTTTTTGCTGTGTAATAACATATGAACACCTTCATCATATATTCTTTTAAAACACTACAACATCCTGAATTACTATAAAACCTTATTGATTACATTCATGATACCTTATTCCTTATAAATACTAGATATACTCCTATCCAAAAATGTTGTAAACTCCAACAATGATGGAATATAAAAAACATTAATCAGTTTCAAGGTAATCAAGAATATCGAATATAATTTATCCAAATCAATCATGTATTATTCCAAAATTACTAACTTGGTATCAGAACCATATTATGGTTTATCTTTCTCTCAACCATATATTTTCCAAAAATTCAACCTGCTATTGAGTCACTTTTCTTGGTTTCACACAATCTCAAGTCCTTAATAAAATAGTACTGCATTACAATCCTTATATACTCTATAATTATTATAACCAGTACATCATTGATACAACACTCAAATGACATAATTATTTAATAACAACATAAGAACACTAATCATTCCTCCTCATCTGTGGTAGTATCATAACTTGATTATTATCCAATAGCATCATTTGGGGCATACTCTGATGATTTTGACATTGGTTTGCGTAGTGTCCCAACTCCTTGCAGATGAAGTATTGTACATTTGAAACCTTTTTCTTACCCTTGCAGTCACATACTTGGTGTCCTTTTTCTCCACACTTATAACAAACTCCCATTCCCTTAAGGCAAGTTCTAGGGTGTTTCTTCCCAAAGTTATCACATATGTGAAAATTCTTCTTTTCCCTCTTCCCTTTATCCATCTTTCTCTCTTCCATCATTTTCTTCTCTTTCTTCCCTTTAAAGACATATGACTCAGAGATTTTTTTACTTATATTATTAACACATGATACCATTTCTTCATATGTCGAGAATACGTGGGTGACTATTTCCCTTCTAAATGTTGGCTTAATACTGTGAAAGATATGATCCTTCTTACTCTTTGGATCATACGTATTGCTGGAGTTCACATTCCTTCTACTGTGCGCCATTTCTATACAATAGCATAAACTAGGTCTGTTTATGAATTGTAATGAATAATTCCAAACTTGTAAAGTACCTAACGTAAATTGAATAGTTTATGGATATAATCCATAATCATAAAAACGTTTTCTTTGAGTAATTATACACTCATAAGCCCTTCATAATGGTTTGTAAAGAAAATTTAGGATTCTTTTCTCCATTGTCTCTACTACTATAGCTCTTATCATTCATCACCTTTCTATTCTAGGTTGAGTCCAGGAGTTGGTTAATATATATGTTGTTGATCATATTTTTGGAAAAATGATTTGGCATGAACACGATATCTTTTACGCCTATCAACATTCCATTTTGTTTCTCATTTCCACCACCATTCCCACCTTGTACATCATTCTCAAAGTTACTATGACTTCCTTGGACTCCAACTATTGAATAAAACCAGAAAGCATCGTGTGAGTAAAATTAGTCATAAAATCATTTAGAGAATATCATGACACCATATTCTCATTTTGAAACATCTTAAGATCAACCAAGGTCATTTATTCCCATCATATATTAAAATAATTCAAATTGGTTTGTAAAGAAAATGTAAATTATCCTAAGCGTATCCCCTAGGAGTGTCGTAACCAAGAGTGCAGCAAGGCCCATTGTTGTTCACTAGTTCCCGTTCGAGTCTAGATCAAAGCAGTGTTTTCGGTTTTTACCCCTTGGTACATTTGTGTCAGATCCCCCGCTACCTGATCATATCCAGGCAGGGATGTATTGCTTGGAAAACTCACAAAATCTATACAATACCAAAATTCTAGGATGTTCTTTTATACTAATCCTCAATGTCTATCTTAGGGCTATGTGCTCTAATCAGAGTTTATCTAAATCTAGTTTCCAAGGTTTGTACTAAACTTCCTCTGATACGAACTGTAACGCCCTGACCCCAGTTACCCAGAGTCGGTGCATTATTACATAACATTGGCATGATCACAAAAGATCAAGTATCGAAAGACCGATTAGTTTAGTAGTCTTGTAAACACTAGATATATTCATAAGTCTTAAATTACATAATAAAGTAAAAAAAACTACAACAACATATTGTCTTCATATCCCCTCATACTATCCCTGCATGTCATTCATAAATTACTTCTTCATATCCTGGGAAAAATAAAACATTGAAAGGGGTGAGCTCATATGCTCATTAAGGATAACAATATAGTGGAAACTTTCATAAATAAGCATAAACATTTAAGGAAATGTATAACTAAAACAAAAGCCTTTTAAACTTGAACTTCAGCATAATATGGAAAAGATAAAATGAAATAATTCCATTTACTTATTCACATAGATATTCTACTAGTCGAATAACCACATGTAATATCAATAACTACTTTCATAATTATGGAATGCATAATTCCAGACTATCATAACCACATAGTCAAGGCCTCATGCCAAGACTACAAATAATACTTTGTCAAGGCCTTGTGACAAGACACTAGTTTGTCTCATGAGACCTACCAACGCATCGAGGGGCTATAACGAGATCCACCCGTCACTTACTAAGTCCAATGCATTCCTCATATGAAAAGTTTGAAACATAACATAAACATTCGTATTAAAACTAGTATACGAAATGTCAATACTTTTAACCACAAACCATGAATGGTATAAAAATAGCACATCCACAGTCAAACATAACTCACTAGATACAATATGGAATATTGTATTGTATCAGATTAACCTCAATTGATAATAATAGATTATATTGACATAGATTAAAATAATCATCAAACTATTGAGATAAATATCCCCCTTTTTCTTGGAAATATTAAAAAGTCACACTATTTGTCAAGAAGCCATTTAAAATAGATTTTTGAATCAAAGTGTCCCATACCACTTTGTAATTTTTAAAGGAGTTTTAATTTTAAAACTTTAATGTCCACATAAATAAATCTTTAAAACCATTTTTAAAACATGGACATTAATGAGAAAGATTTAGAATAATAAATCTTTAAATCATTTAAAATGATATTTTTTAGTTATATTTCTTAACAAAAAGAGTGACACTTGAATAAAAACAATTGAGGTAATAAAAACATTGTAATATCATTAGAATAAATATATTCAGGATATACTATGTCAAAGTACATTATATACACCATATAAAAGTGATTTCGTGTATAACAACAAAGAAGTCTAAATGGAATGTAAATTGAGATGAAATATGTTATAAAGACCATATCCTTAGGTTAAGGATAAATAATATACATAATTATGTGTGATAAATATAAATACACTCAATATGATTGGATATTCAATGTAAATCAATCATAGGACATTCACACATATTCTTGTAAAGACAACACCAATGAATTTGATATTTAACTCAACAAATGGAGAATGAGTTAAAAAGTACTCTTATCAAGTTCATATTGATGACTTGAGAAATTATAAATGGAGTGATTATGTGTATCAAAAGTATATCCACAGAAAGGGGAGTGGAAATTATGACATAATCAAATGAATAGTGATTCCACACATAATCTTGGAGTAAAATAATCAATGAAGTATGCGTAAAGCCGAATGAATGGAAATTGAAATTTCAAATTCCCTTATCGATTTGGTAACTTATGAAACATACACCCATGAAAGAATTATAATACAATGATGATGTAAATATCCATAAATTAAATTATTTTACACAATGAATACAATCATGGGCAGTACACACACCACATGCAATAAATAAGTAGTGAACAATGGAAATCTCACGAAATTAAAAGTGAGATAAGAAACCCCTTACTTTGTACTTTTTCCTTGGTCAAGGGTAGGTTATCCTCCTGTATAATGGTGAAATAATTGTTATTGAATTATAAAAGGATCATATACATTAATATGATATCATATATGATCTTTTAACATTGTTTTGTTAATAATATCTTAGTATTATCGTCGTTTTGGTTGTTAACTTACTCGTTTTCTTTTATATGTTTTGTTACATAAGTTGTGTTTGATACAGGTAGGTTGTATCTTATTCATATAAATAATGATATCAAGTCTGTAAACATTATTTTTTATCATAAAATGATAATTATACTTGAATGGAAATGATGGGGAATGAATCTCATCATGTTCGTGGAGACGGTAGTCCGTACGTACGCATGAGCGATAATATCATTCTTTTGATATTAAAATAATATATAATTGGATGGTATATCATATATATAGAATCATTATAATGTTATATTTATTATTTAAATTAATTACACATCATTATTATACCCATCCAAATAGTAATTTATTGAATAACAATTACACCACAACGTGGAGACAGTAGGCCGTACGTACGCACGTATGGTGACATGTCATTCAAAGGATGGATAGAATACTGAATATGGTTGTACCATATTTATAATAACATCATAGTATATATAAGATACTGGATTTATTATTTTAGAATGGAAACAAAAAATAAATAAGAAGTTGAAGAATAAAGGAACCTGAAAAAGGGTAGTGAAAACATTACCTCTTCTTCGGGTTCTTCATTTTGATTTGATCAAAAGGGATACTTAGGTTGGATTTATGACTAAATTAAGGACTCTAGGATTATGTTAGGATAGTTGAGAGGGTATTTGGGTAGAGTTTGGCCGAACCAAAAGGATTTGAAGTTATGAATAATTGGTTAGAAGTGGTGTTCTTTTATAAGGGGGAGGAGGGTCTCTTTAGGAAAAACGTAAAGTATTAATTTATAATAAATTCATATTCGGTTTCTAATGGCTTAAAATTGAATTATTCAAAGTATAAGGTGGGGATGAGTCGAAATACTTTCATCCAATAGATTTTAGACTGGTTTGGGTCACTATATTAACCTTATCATTTATATTTAACTCTTAGTTAAATAGTTTGATATTTACCATGTCACTTTGTATTTTTATATTATATGGTTAATAAACTTACTATATACTTCCAAGAGACCCCCAAGTGGGGGACACGACAGCCTCCATGGGCGATCTAGGTCATCTTCGTGATCCACCATCGGGGGGAGGGGTCTCTTCGTCCTCTGGTCCCACTGCGCAAAGTGGAAAGTCTGATTCTGGTTTCTTCATGCTTGAGGTATAGGTTGCACCGAGGGTTCCGAGATGTGTTTCTGGTTATCCCATTGTTCCAATATCTATTCGAGAGTTTTCCGAAGCAACATCGATGTTTTCCACATCCCTAATCGCAAGATTTGTGCGGCGACGTCCATTGATTGAGGATTTTGGGAAGACGGTGAATGAAGATTGGGGTTTGAAGAATCAGACGTCGGTCGGGATCTTCGGGCCTCGACAGATCCTCATCATCTTCTTTGATGAGGATGATCTGGGTAGGGCATGGTCTAGATCAAGGAAAGCCTCCCCGTTTCATCTTCTTCGGTGGTCTTTTGACCATCATTTGAACCGGGATTCCCCAAATCTCGCCATCTGGCTGCAACTGCCGGGACTCCCCCTCCCATTTCAGAACTCTGGGCTTCTGAAGTCGATAGGCAATTCCATTGGACGCTTCATTTGCACTGATCAGAGGACCACCTCCATGGGAAATCTTGCATCCGCACGAATCTGTGTGGAGATGGATCTTTCAAAGATTCCACCTGGAGTTGTCTGGATCGTGGTGGAGGGCGAGTACAGGTATGCACAAAAGATTTGCTATGAGTCATGGATGCCTTTCTGCTCCTTCTGCCATAAGCAGGGGCATGAGATGGATGTCTGTCGCAGGAGTGGACTAGCTGCACAGTCAGTGGAGGCATGCACAGTGGTGGTCGATCCTACTCCAGGTGCAAACCAGGATGATGATGTTCACCCCTCTAATGATCTGGCTATTGCTGCTATTATGGAGCAGGGAGTGTCAGTAGGGGAATTGATGAATGGAAACTCTCTGAATGCTGGATTCAGTCAGGTTCCAGTGGATGATGGTAGGGAAATTCAACTGGAAAACACTGGTCGGGCTGTGATCCAACTTGGATAATCCACATTGAATGAGTGTACCACATCTATGAATGTGATAGAAGATCCAGATTTAAAAAAGTTAAATATGGAAGGAGCTACAAAATCAGGATCCAAGGAAAAGCATGAAGTGGAGAGATCAAATAATGACTCTCAGTACACTGGCAAGGGGTTTGCTCTGATGCAGGATATCACTGAATCTGCGGAACCGGTGTCTGACTAGAAAAAAACACCTGATGTCCTGTTGCAGGTAAATCATCATGAACTGTTAAATTGTTCTACAAACAGATTTGCAGTGCTGGTTGATGCTGGAGCAAATGAGACAATGGAGCTTGAAGTGGTAGAGGAAATTATAGAGAAAGATGACCATGGTACTCTGTACAGAATGACAGATGAATGCAAAATCCCCTGTGCTGATGACCCAATCAAGACACCTCAACTGGAGGGTGGGAATGATGGCAATGTCAGCCCTCCTATGGCCCATAAAAAGAAGTGGGGGGATAGATCTGATTGTGAAGAAGAGCTCCGTAGTCACCAAACATCCTACAGTGATGCTGTTAAGAATAGAAATCATGAGACCCTAAGCAAGGAAGTGGAAGAAAAAGCTCAAAGCAGGAGGAATCCACAGAGGGACTATTCGGACCTTCCCAAACCAATGGGGGCAAGGTCAGCATACAAGAATGTTGGGACCCAAGGAAATTTCTTTGAAAATGGGAACAGTGGAAAGCAAAGGGAAGGGTCCCCTAAGATAGATAAAGGGCCCAATGGGAAACGGCCAATCAAGGAGAAAATGTCTGCAGAAATGCTTAGGAAGAAAAACATGTATCTTGAGATGATGCGGAAGTACGAGTCCTCTGAATGGGAGTCAGTTGATCCTGGTGATGAGTTATCTGATGATGGGGAAAGAAATGCGTATGGTTTTGATGTAATGTAACGTTTATTTTTTCTACTGTCTTTACTTGCACTTTTCCTTCCATAAATTTGCGGGACCAGGAATTCGCCTGGTTCAGACTTTCCTGGTATAATACTAATTATTTGATTCTTTCATTAATAAGGAAAATACTGCATCATTATTGTGTCATAATTAAATTTAATTATTAAATGTCTAAAAATTATAAATAAAATATCATTATTTAGGAAATCATTTTATCTTTCCAATGAATATTTATAGTAGAAAATATAACATATATAACTCTATGTAAAAGTTTTTTTGCTAAAAGATATATGCCTATGTCATTTTTGTATTTACTTTAACTTAATTAATATAAAGTGTCATTATCACGTACAAGTGAATCCATGGGGACCCAAAATCGACCCAAAGATGTCCATGGTCGGACAGGTATCAACCAATAGGGTTAGGATACGTTTTAGGGTAATTTATTATTATTATAATATTATTTTTTACCCTTATTTACCAGATTTACCTTTTAACCATGGTAAATAAAATATTTACCAAAGTAATTATTCAAAATGTCTAAAAATAAAAGTTACATATTTACACAATTTGGACCTCCTAATTCTAAATATTGAATCCATTTTTCTAAATTCAAAACACATAAGTGGCAGAAATTAATTTAAAATTAATTCCCGCTCTTAAAACAAAAAGCGTGTTTTTAAGAAATAATAACTATCAAAAGATTGACACTTGTTTATGTCCGGTTTAAATGTGAAATTACGTCCAATGAAAAACATTGTATTAAATGGTAAAAATATATTATAAATATACTTTAAAACCACTCAAATTCAAAATTTATCACTATTACTTATTTTGATTAAAAAAGTTGTTTTTAATTAAAATTTAGTGATTTTCACTATTCATCAAAAATTGAAAGTTTTCAGAAAAATAAAAAAAATTCACCCTAAGATAATTTTGATATTCCGAATCAAAATGTCATGACCCGCCCTCGGGGTCCGTGCCATGACTACCCCAAGCCCGCCTTCCATAGACCAAGGGCTGGCGACTAGCACCAAGGCGTAAATCCCGGTAAAAAGGGAAGGCATTGCCTTTGTAAAGTAAACAAACACCACAGAGTAAGCAAGCGGAAAGTAAACACTAAACAAAAGCAGAGTACAACTGAAAGTGCGGAAAAGTAAATGGGCCAGTATACAAACCCAAACTGAAAGTAAAGTACAACTCTAAAGGGAAAAACAGCAACTGAAAAGTAAAAGCCGCTACACCGAGCTGTCCACTGGAAATCCCACCTGAAGGGTGGGTACAGATAGCTCCACTGCTCCACGGGTCCCGCCGTCCGCTCCGAGCACGTCCCGCCCAGTGGTCCACCTCCAGGTACCGTCCTTCTCTGCAAGCCTCAGCTAAGATCAACGCTGTCCGTCGTCTGCAACCAACACAACGTAGTGCGGGCAAAGCCTATGCAGGGGTGAGTATAAGCTACTCAGTAGGGACCCCGAGACCCCTGAAGGTCTCTCAAAATCCACAAAGGATAAACCACGAAGAAAGGTACAATCACGAAGTAACAACCGACAATGCTTAGGTATATGCCCATACATATACCTAAGTCATCAATTTCAAAAATGCTCCAACCTCCGAGCCCAAGTACAACTCAGTCCACACAGGAAAGTAAACATATTCCACACAGGAAAGCAAAACGTAATCCACACAGGATAGCACAACTCAATCCTCACAGGAAAGCAACAGGATTCAGCTCACACAGGTATACTTCTTCAAAGGACGATAAAGATGATCTCTGATCCATCTAAGTCGTCAGACCCATGAAGGATCGATAGGTAACTAACCCCCGCAAAAGACCCACACAGGATTGGGCCCACATAGGACCTGTAGGCGCTGGTTCACACAGGACCGCTAAGCGCAAGGACCCACACAGGATCGGACCCACACAGGATCGGGCCCACACAGGACCTGTAGCACTGATCCACGTAGGATCGCTGAGTGCTGTAGTCGTCGTCGTCGAATCCACACAGGATCTCTGTACTGTCGTCGTCGTAGTCACAGTAGCAGTAGCAGTAGTAGTAGTCACAGTAACAGTCGCAGCCAGCACTAGGGTTCCCGCACACAACAGGCTCGTTCGGAGGGTCCGCTCCACGAGCCGAGAGGCTGATACATCAACTGTCACAAAGTCCAGAGTTGATGTATCCAAAAGTTCCGTATCGTCAACAGGAACTCAACGCAACAGACGGCGCGTCGATCGGACGCCCGGTCTGAGAGTTATTGGCATTTTCGTCCCCGGGGCCCGGTTGGTTTTTAAGGCAAAACCAACCCGACCGTACTCCACCTGCGTCCAAACCTCGGGCGGAGTATGCCAAAAGATCCGCCTCACTAAGAGGAACACAACAAAGCTGACGGCACGTCAATCGGACGTCCGTAGCTCAAGATATGAGCGTTTCCGCTCTGAAGGCCCGGTTGGTTTCGTGAACGAACCAACCCGGCCGAACACAAAGTATTCTGAAACTTTGAGTGCGATATACTGAAACGACCGTCTCGATCCAAGAATCGCGTTTCCGCAGACGGTTCGTCAATCGGATGTCCGTGGCTCAAGTTATGGCCAAAAGACCGAAACAGTCTTGAAAACGGGGGGTCCGGGTCCGGGCCGACCCGGCCCGGCCGGTCGGCGGCGCGGCGGCGCGGCGGTATGGTGGCGCGGCGGCCTGGCGCCGCACGGAGGCAGCGCGCGGGGGGCAGGGCCCCCTCTTGTTTCAAAAAAAAAAAAAAACGGCGCGGCTTATCGCCGCGCCTTGGAGAACCGGCCCCCCTCGTGGGGGCCTGCTTGAGGAAACCGGGGGGCCGCCTACCCCCCCTCTATGAAACCGCCCCCCCTCGTGGGGGGCCTGCTTTGAAGAAAACCGGGGGGCCGACTGCCCCCCTCAAAGAAACCGCCCCCCCCCAATTAAATGGGGGGGGGGGGGGCTTTTGGGCGCTGGCCGGGGGAATTAATTTCCCCCGGATTTGACCATCCGGCCGGCCACCTGGCCGGCCGGTTTTTCTCCAACGGGACTGGAAAACCGGTCCCCTTTCCGGCTTCCGACGCCGGCGGCCCAGCCGCCGGTCTTCTCATCCCGCCGCGGCCCGGAACCGGCCGCGGTGTTCATCGTCCGGCGCGGTGCGACGGCGTCGTGTTCTTGATGATTCTTCCATGGCGCGGCGCGACGGCGTCACGTTCTTGATGATTCTTCCATGGCGCGGCGTGACGGCGCCGCACAATAAAATCGTGCGAATAACCGCGTGGTGCGACGACACCACGCCATCTTGTTTCATCCACAATATAAAACATCAAGAACAAAGGAGGGGGTTCGGCCGTGTTCATGCGGTCCGGCCCCCTCACGTTAAACAATAACACATATTTAAAATCCTCACGTTAGTCATGCTAGAACCACGGACAAGGATAAATAAATAAACAATTAACAACAACCCCTACCTTGGGTTCAAGTTCGAAGATTGTCAACGACCCGCGGAAGACAACGTCGCGGAGGTCGGGCGTCGCGATAATCGTTTGTCAAATCCGATTACGAAGAGGTACATCCGAAGAGGTACGTCGTTGGTGAATCTTCGTATGCCGACGAAGAAAGTCCGAGGAGGAAGCGGCGTTCCCTTTCATTGACACGGAAGACGAAGAAGAGAGGAGCGGCGTTCTTCGTCGGA
Organism: Viscum album; assembly: GCA_963277665.1. Lineage (NCBI taxonomy): Eukaryota > Viridiplantae > Streptophyta > Magnoliopsida > Santalales > Viscaceae > Viscum > Viscum album. The sequence continues at coordinate 1,216,246,833 of OY728131.1, read as the reverse complement.
GCTTGAGCGTTCTTCGTCAAATCTTGAGCGTTCTTCGTCAAAGTTTGAAGAAGAAGGATAAGAACCCAAAATCTCTCAAGATGGCTAAACAATTCTAACCAAATAAAATAAGATAGAGTCTTATTTTATTCACAAACTTAACAAATTGAATTTCAAAGGTTTGAAATTCAAATAAGATAACTCCAAAATTAATTATCAAGTTGTCATGTTAATTAAAGAGGGGTTAAAGGAGTTTTGAGAGAAGTTGAAAAGTTGGGTTTCGTGTGGGCCCCACCACACTTAATCCTCTCAAGGGAGGTTAAGTGGATGTGGGTCCCACCTTTAACTTCCTTTGAGAGGAGTTAACCAACAAGAGTAAAATAAAAAGTGTTCCACATTTTTATTCAACTTTTTATAATTCTCCCAAAAATTAACTTTCGTCCCGCAATAAACGCAACTTCGGAAAAGGTCTCCTTAAGCGAATATCGGCGTTGCGAGTTCATCGGTGCCCTCAGATTTCAATTCCGAGCACCGGATCAAAAGTTAGGAATTCCCGCTCGTTCGTTCACTGAACGTACCCGAGCCAAACTTCGGAAATTGATTCCGGGCACACCGGGCCTCGGAATCAGGTGCCGTCAGAAACCGCGCTCTTGTAAAATTCCAAAGAAAATTAAGAAAAAATTTCCCTTTAATTTTACGGGTCTTTACATTACTCCCACCTCAGGGCTTTACGTCCCCGTAAAGATACATCAAAAACTAGGGAAACAAATGAGGGTACTGAGCACGCATCTGAGCCTCCTGCTCCCATGTGCTCTCCTGGAGGTTCCCGTGCTGCCATCTGATGCGCACAAGAGGAATCGATCGCCCACTTAGGACCCGCTCCCGTCGTTCCTCTATCTCCACCGGGACCTCCGTAAAAGTCGCCCCATCGTCAAAGTCAAACTCCCCATGGTCAATGATGTGCGTCAGGTCATGCACGTATCTCCTCAGCTGGGATACGTGGAAGATGTCGTGCACCCGATGCAACTGAGGTGGTAGAGCCAGGCGATAAGCCACCTCGCCAACCCTGCTGAGGACCTGGAAGGGTCCGATGAAGCGCGGAGATAACTTGCCGCCTCGGCCAAATCTCCGAATACCACGTCGAAGTGAGACCCGCAAGAAGACGTGGTCGCCATCCTCGAACTCCAGTGGTCTTCGCCTCCTGTTAGCGTATGACTTCTGCCGGCTCTGAGCTGTCCTCATCCGCTCCTAGATGACCTGGACCTTCTCTGTCGTGGCCTGGACCATCTCCGGTCCCACCAGTGCTGACTCCCCAGGGTCTGTCCAGCACAAAGGAGATCTACAAGGTCGGCCGTACAATGCCTCGTACGGTGCCATCCTGATGGTGGAGTGGTAGCTGTTGTTGTACGCAAACTCCACCAAGGGTAGGTGGTCCTCCCAGCTACGACCAAAGTCGAGGACACATGCACGGAGCATGTCCTCGAGAGTCTGAATGGTCCTCTCCGTCTGACCATCCGTCTGAGGGTGAAAGGCTGTGCTCAGACGTAGCTGTGTCCCGAACGCCTCCTGTAACCCCTTCCAAAGCCGGGAAGTAAAGTGAGCATCTCGATCGGAGACGATAGATGATGGCACACCGTGGAGCCGCACAATCTCCTGAACGTAGAGACGTCCCAAGCTCTCCACTGATCCCTGCTCTCGGATGGGTAAGAAGTGTGCCGACTTGGTGAGTCGGTCAACAATCACCCAGATGGAGTCGTGACCTCTGGAAGTGCGTGGAAGTTCAGTCACGAAGTCCATAGATATGCCGTCCCACTTCCACTCCGGAACCTCCAAGGGCTGTACCAAGCCTGCTGGTACCTGATGCTCTGCCTTCACCTGCTGACAGGTGAGGCATCGAGAAACGAACTTTGCCACTGCCTTCTTCATGCCCGGCCACCAGTGCTGTCGCCTGAGGTCCTGGTACATCTTTGCCACTCCAGGATGTACCGCCAAAGGAGAAGTGTGAAACTCTCTCAGCACTTCCTCTCGCAAAGCGACTGGTACCATGGTACGTCCTCTGAAAAGGATTTCGTGCTCTGATCCAAGGGAGAAACCATCAGGTGCCTGTCCCGAGGATATCTGTGCATGCCGTGTCTCACAGTCAGCGTCCTCACACTGTGCCTCTCTGACCCGCTGCAGTAGTGGAGGGGTGACTGTGAGAGACTGGAGGAAGGCTGCTCCATCTCTATCCACGAAGGATATCTGCAAAGAGGCTAGCTGCTCCGTCGCCTCCTCAAGTAGCTGAATGCCCGTCCTCCTGCTGAGGGCATCGGCTACTACTCTCCCCTTCCCAGGAGTATAGACTATCTCAAAGTCATAGTCCTGGAGGAACTCAAGCCATCGCCGCTGTCTCAGGTTCATGTCCTTCTGCGAGAAGATATACCTGAGACTCTGATGATCGGAAAATACTGTAAAGCGCTCGCCCATCAGGTAGTGTCGCCATGTCTTCAGAGCGAAGACCACTGCTGCTAACTCCAGGTCATGGGTAGCGTAGTTCTGCTCATGCGGCCTCAACTGACGTGATCCATAGGCGATCACTGCCCGCTCCTGCATCAGAACACATCCGAGTCCGGTCCCTGATGCATCGCAATAAACTACGTACCCTACTCCCTCCTCGGGAAACCTCAAGATAGGTGCGCTAGTCAATCTCTGTCTCAGCTCCTGGAAGCTCTGCTGACATCTGTCTGACCACACGAAGGGTATCCCCTTCTTCGTCAAAGCTGTGAGTGGTGCCGCAACTCTAGAGAAGTCTGGAACAAATCTCCGATAGTATCCAGCTAGTCCCAAGAAACTCCGAACCTCAGTCACGCTCTTGGGTGGCTCCCATGCTAACACAGCCTCGATCTTCGCAGGATCCACTGCAACTCCCGCCTCAGAGATAACGTGTCCCAAGAAGTGGACCTCACGTATCTAGAACTGGCACTTCGAGAGCTTACCATAAAGCTAGTGCTCTCGGAGTGTGTCTAGTATAACTCGCAAGTGATAGGCGTGCCCCTCCTCAGTCGTAGAGTAAATTAGAATGTCGTCGATGAAGACCACGACAAACCGATCGAGGTATGGCTGAAAGATCCTGTTCATGAGAGCCATGAACACTGCTGGAGCATTGGTTACACCGAAAGGCATAACCAATAACTCATAGTGGCCATACCGACATCTGAAGGTCGTCTTCTGCACATCCTCGTCTCTGACTCTGAGCTGATGATAGCCTGACCTGAGGTCTATCTTCGAGAACCACCGTGCTCCCTTGAGCTAATCAAAGAGGTCATCAATCCTCGGTAGCGGATACTTGTTCCTCACTGTCACCTGATTCAGGCGACGATAGTCAACACAAAGTCGCAAGCTCCCGTCCGCCTTATTGGCGAACAATATCGGGGAAGCCCAGGGTGAAACACTGGGTCAGATAAACCCCTTGCCCTGCAAGTCCTCCAACTGTACCCGTAGCTCTCGAAGCTCAGCGGGGGCCATCCGATATGCTGGAGTGGATATCGGGGCTGTCCCGGGGTACAAGTCAATATAAAAGTCTACCTCTCTGCGAGGAGGTAGCCCTGGGACATCGTCGGGAAAAACGTCCACAAACTGATCCACCACTACAGGAAAACCAGGACTCCGCACGTCAACTGCTCCAAGGATGAGGCTAGCTAACTGATGAGTAATGGGTTGTCCTCTCCTCCGCGGAAGTCCATCCTGTGCTGCTAAGGCTCCCTTCTCGCCAGTGAAGGTGAACCTGCTCTCGTCGGTGCGTACACATCGCACCTTGCGCCTAAAACAGTCAATCTGTGCATGGACCGTAGATAGCCAATCCATGCCCAAGATGACGTCGTAAGGCCTCGAAACTGCTACAAGAAGATCCCAGCCGAAGCTCTCGCCTCCTAGAGTGAGCTCACACTGCCGGCACCAGTGCGTAATCATCGAGTCTGCTCCCGTAGGAGTCTCTAGCTGTAAGGATCGAGCCAATGGCTCTGTCGGAATCTCCGAGCTCCGAACAAGGGCAGCGGCTATGAAAGAGTGACTCTCTCCTGTGTCTATAAGAACTACAGCAAGGTTGGAATAGACACAGATAGTACCTCGAATCATCTCGGGTGCGCCGTGGTCGTAGGCCTCTGCTGCCTGGAGTTGTGCCTGTCTCTGCCCGCCAGCTCCCTGTGGTCGGGGTGGACCTCCTGGTGGCGGTGGTGGCAGAGCCTCAAAGCGTCGCCCACCACCTGCTGCTCGGCCAGCTCCTCTGCCTCGTCCGCCTCCTCCCTGCGGACCGCCATGGTCGACCCTCTGCCTCTGCCTCAGTGGTCCCTCAACTGTCTGCTGCTCCTCGGCACGGCAGGTCGGGCAGTCACGAGCCATGTGGCCCTGCCCACCGCACGAGTAGCACTGTCTGCCTCTCGAAAGACTGGCTCCTTGCTGTGTGCCCCACACTGCTGAGCCAGTGCCCTGAGGTCGTCTGCCCGAAGGTCTGGTCTGTCTGGACCCCTGAGTCATCCGTCGACTACCTGCTGCAGATGACTCTGCCACGTGCCGCCCTGCGGTGGGTCGCTGCGCTGGTGTAGACTCAGCAAGGAAGCTCTCGATCAGAAGGGCCCGCTCCAGTACTCCTGTCAGAGTCGGTATTCTGAGGGAGATCAGTGATGCCCAGATCTCGTGTCTCACCGAGTACTGAGCAACCTTCATGCTGCCCTGCCGCAGCTGAAGAAGCTCCTGGATACGCACCGCACGAAGGGTGGCTGGGACGAACTCCGAGCGGAAGAGGCTCTCAAAGTCCGTCCAAAGTAGAGATGCCTCATCGTGCACCTGGAGCATCAAGCTCCACTATCGTCCTGCTGCTGCGTGTAGTAGGCTCGTAGCGAGGATCACCATGAGGTCTGCTGGTGTCCTCACTAGACTAAACACATGTACTACTACCTCCAGCCAGTCCTCTGCTGCCTGAGGATCCGTCTCCCCGTGAAACCTGGGCGGTCGCTGGTGCTGAAACTCATGTAGTGCGCTGAGGCGACGTGCATTGTCAGCGGCTGGTGCTGGAAGCATCGGGGGCCCGGCGGGTAGTGCTACCACCGGTGCCACTGCTGACAAAGGGCCCTGCACCGAGGCCTCATCACTCGGTGGACTGTCGTCACGCTCGACTCTCGGAACCCTAGCTGGCTGCCGTCGTGGGGCCATCCTGAAAAGGAAACATGTGCGCCACGGTCAGAACAGTATACCTGGTGAGCTGATATAAGTAATCACAAAGAAAACTTTGAAACACACACGCAATCAATGTTTTTGTGCATTAAGTTGGAAATCAGAAGTCAGGGTCCTGGTGTACAGATACGTCGGCCGCCGCACCAACACTGGACTCCCTGGACTGATAACCACACTCAATACGCTAAACATTATTGCTTCACATATAAAAGATCAGAGTTCGCGGTAGAACCGAACTCCTCTGATACCAATTTGTCACGACCCACCCTCGGGGTCCGTGCCGTGACTACCCCAAGCCCGCCTTCCATAGACCAGGGGCTGGCGACTAGCACCAAGGCGTAAATCCCGGTAAAAAGGGAAGACATTGCCTTTGTAAAGTAAACAAACACCACAGAGTAAGCAAGCGGAAAGTAAACACTAAACAAAAGCAGAGTACAACTGAAAGTGCGGAAAAGTAAATGGGCCAGTATACAAACCCAAACTGAAAGTAAAGTACAACTCGAAAGGGAAAAACAGCAACTGAAAAGTAAAAGCCGCTACACCGATCTGTCCACTGGAAATCCCACCTGAAGGGTGGGTACAGATAGCTCCACTGCTCCACAGGTCCCGCCGTCCGCTCCGAGCACGTCCTGCCCAGTGGTCCACCTCCAGGTACCGTCCTGCTCTGCAAGCCTCAGCTAAGATCAATGCTGTCCGTCGTCTTCAACCAACACAACGTAGTGCGGGCAAAGCCCGTGCAGGGGTGAGTATAAGCTACTCAGTAGGGACCCCGAGACCCCTGAAGGTCTCTCAAAATCCACAAAGGATAAACCACGAAGAAAGGTACAATCACGAAGTAACAACCGACACTGCTTAGGTATATTCCCATACATATACCTAAGTCATCAATTTCAAATATGCTCCAACCTCCGAGCCCAAGTACAACTCAGTCCACACAGGAAAGTAAACATATTCCACACAGGAAAGCAAAACGTAATCCACACAGGATAGCACAACTCAATCCACACAGGAAAGCAATAGGATTCATCTCACACAGGTATACTTCTTCAAAGGACGATAAAGATGATCTCTGATCCATCTAAGTCGTCGGACCCACGAAGGATCGATAGGTAACTAACCCCCGCAAAAGACCCACACAGGATCGGGCCCACATAGGACCTGTAGGCGTTGGTTCACACAGGACCGCTGAGCGCAAGGACCCACACAAGATCAGACCCACACAGGATCGGGCCCACACAGGACCTGTAGCACTGATCCACGTAGGATCACTGAGTATTGTAGTCATCGTCATCGAATCCACACAGGATCTCTGTACTGTCTTCGTCATAGTCACAGTAGCAGTAGCAGCAGTAGTAGTCACAGTAACAGTCGCAGCCAGCACTAGGGTTCCCGCACACAGCAGGCTCGTTCGGAGGGTCCGCTCCACGAGACGAGAGGCTGATACACCAACTGTCACAAATTCCAGAGTTGATGTATCCAAAAGTTCCGTATCGTCAACAGGAACTCAAGGCAACAGACGGCGCGTCGATCGGACGCCCGGTCTGAGAGTTATTAACATTTTCGTCCCCGGGGCCCGGTTGGTTTTTAAGGAAAAACCAACCCGACCGTACTCCACCTGCGTCCAAACCTTGGCCGGATTATGTCAAAATATCCTTCTCACTAAGAGGAACACAACAAAGCTGACGGCACGTCAATCGGACGTCCGTAGCTCAAGATATGAGCATTTCCGCTCCGAAGGCCCGATTGGTTTCGTGAACGAACCAACCCGGCCGAACTCATTGTATTCCGAAACTTTGAGTGCGATATACCGAAACGACTGTCTCGATCCAAGGATCGCGTTTCCGCAGACGGTTCATCAATCGGAGGCCCGTGGATCAAGTTATGACCAAAAGACCGAAACCGTCTCGAAAACGGGGGGTCTGGGTCCGGGCCGACCCGGCCCGACCCCCCCTGGGTCGGCCAGAACCGGGTCGACCCGACCCGGGTCCGACCCGGCCCGGCCGGCTAACGGCGCGGTGGCGCGGCGGCCTGGCGCCGCACGGAGGCAGCGCGCGGGGGGCAGGGCCCTCGCTTGTTTCAAAAAAAACGGCGCGGCTTATAGCCGCGCCTTGGAGAACCAGCCCCCCTCGTGGGGGCCTGCTTGAGGAAACCGGGGGGCCTCCTGCCCCCCCTCTATGAAACCACCCCCCCCCCTCATGGGGGGCCTTCTTTGAAGAAAATCGGGGGGCCGGATGCCCCCCTCAAAGAAACCCCCCCCCCCCCCCCCCCAATTAAATGGGGGGGGGGGGGGCTTTTGGGCGCTGGCCGGGGGAATTAATTTCCCCCGGATTTGACCATCCGGCCGGCCACCTAGCCGACCAGTTTTTCTCCAACGGGACTGGAAAACCGGTCCCCTTTCCGGCTTCCGACGCCGGCGGCCCGGCCGCCGGTCTTCTCGTCTCTCCGCGGCCCGGAACCGGCCAGGGTGTTCGTCGTCCGGCGCGGTGCGACGGCACCGCGCCCCTCCGCCGCGCCTTTGATTCCCTTCGACGCGGCGCGACGGCGTCGTGTTCTTGATGATTCTTCCATGGTGCGGCGCGACGGCGTCACATTCTTGATGATTCTTCCATGGCGCGGCGCGACGGCGTCGCGTTCTTGATGATTCTTCCATGGCGCGGCGCGACGGCGCCGCGCAATAAAATCGTGCGAATAACCACGTGGTGCGACGACACCACGCCATCTTGTTTCATCCGCAATATAAAACATCAAGAACAAAGGAGGGGGTTCGGCCGTGTTCATGCGGTCCGGCCCCCTCACGTTAAACAATAACACATATTTAAAATCCTCACGTTAGTCATGCTAGAACCACGAACAAGGATAAATAAATAAACAATTAACAACAACCCCTACCTTGGGTTCAAGTTCGAAGATTGTCAACGACCCGTGGAAGACAACGTCGCGGAGGTCGGGCGTCGTGGTAATCGTTCGTCAAATCCGATGACGAAGAGGTACGTCCGAAGAGGTACGTCGTTGGAGAATTTTCGTATGCCGACGATGAAAGTCCGAGGAGGAAGAGGCGTTCCCTTTCGTTGACACAGAAGACGAAGAAGAGAGGAGCGACGTTCTTCGTCGGAGCTTGAGCGTTCTTCGTCAAAGCTTGAGCGTTTTTCGTCAAAGTTTGAAGAAGAAGGAGAAGAACCCAAAATCTCTCAAGATGGCTAAACAATTCTAACCAAATAAAATAAGATAGAGTCTTATTTTAATCACAAACTTAACAAATTGAATTTCAAAGGTTTGAAATTCAAATAAGATAACTCCAAAATTAATTAACAAGTTGTCATGTTAATTAAAGAGGGGTTAAAAGAGTTTTGAGAGAAGTTGAAAAGTTGGGTTTCGTGTGGGCCCCACCACACTTAATCCTCTCAAGGGAGGTTAAGTGGATGTGGGTCCCACCTTTAACTTCCTTTGAGAGGAGTTAACCAACAAGAGTAAAATAAAAAGTGTTCCACATTTTTATTCAACTTTTTATAATTCTCCCAAAAATTAACTTTCGTCCCGCAATAAACGCAACTTCGGAAAAGGTCTCCTTAAGTGAATATCGGCGTTGCGAGTTCATCGGTGCCCTCAGATTTCAATTCCGAGCACCGGATCAAAAGTTAGGAATTCCCGCTCGTTCGTTCACTGAACGTACCCGAGCCAAACTTCGGAAATTGATTCCGGGCACACCGGGCCTCGGAATCAGGTGCCGTCAGAAACCGCGCTCTTGTAAAATTCCAAAGAAAATTAAGAAAAAATTTCCCTTTAATTTTACGGGTCTTTACATTACTCCCACCTCAGGGCTTTACATCCCCGTAAAGATACATCAAAAACTAGGGAAACAAATGAGGGTACTGAGCACGCATCTGAGCCTCCTGCTCCCATGTGCTCTCCTGGAGGTTCCCGTGCTGCCATCCGATGCGCACAAGAGGAATCGATCGCCCACTTAGGACCCGCTCCCGTCGTTCCTCTATCTCCACCGGGACCTCCGTAAAAGTCGCCCCATCGTCAACGTCAAACTCCCCATGGTCAATGATGTGCGTCAGGTCGTGCACGTATCTCCTCAGCTGGGATACGTGGAAGACGTCGTGCACCCGGTGCAACTGAGGTGGTAGAGCCAGGCGATAAGCCACCTCGCCAACCCTGCTGAGGACCTGGAAGGGTCCAATGAAGCGCGGAGATAACTTGCCGCCTCGGCCAAATCTCCGAATACCACGTCGAGGTGAGACCCGCAAGAAGACGTGGTCGCCATCCTCGAACTCCAGTGGTCTTCGCCTCCTGTTAGCGTATGACTTCTGCCGGCTCTGAGCTGTCCTCATCCGCTCCTGGATGACCTGGACCTTCTCTGTCATGGCCTGGACCATCTCCGGTCCCACCAGTGCTGACTCCCCAGGGTCTGTCCAGCACAAAGGAGATCTACAAGGTCGGCCGTACAATGCCTCGTACGGTGCCATCCTGATGGTGGAGTGGTAGCTGTTGTTGTACGCAAACTCCACCAAGGGTAGGTGGTCCTCCCAGCTACGACCAAAGTCGAGGACACATGCACGGAGCATGTCCTCGAGAGTCTGAATGGTCCTCTCCGTCTGACCATCCGTCTGAGGGTGAAAGGCTGTGCTCAGACGTAGCTGTGTCCCGAACGCCTCCTGTAACCCCTTCCAAAGCCGGGAAGTAAAGCGAGCATCTCGATCGGAGACGATAGATGATGGCACACCGTGGAGCCGCACAATCTCCTGAACGTAGAGACGTCCCAAGATCTCCACTGATCCCTGCTCTCGGATGGGTAAGAATTGTGCCGACTTGGTGAGTCGGTCAACAATCACCCAGATGGAGTCGTGACCTCTGGAAGTGCGTGGAAGTTCAGTCACGAAGTCCATAGATATGCCATCCCACTTCCACTCCGGAACCTCCAAGGGCTGTACCAAGCCTGCTGGTACCTGATGCTCTGCCTTCACCTGCTGACAGGTGAGGCATCGAGAAACGAACTCTGCCACTGCCTTCTTCATGCCCGGCCACCAGTGCTGTCGCCTGAGGTCCTGGTACATCTTTGCCACTCCAGGATGTACCGCCAAAGGAGAAGTGTGAAACTCTCTCATCACTTCCTCTCGCAAAGCGACTGGTACCATGGTACGTCCTCTGAAAAGGATTTCGTGCTCTGCTCCAAGGGAGAAACCATCAGGTGCCTGTCCCGAGGATATCTGTGCATGCCGTGTCTCACAGTCAGCGTCCTCACACTGTGCCTCTCTGACCCGCTGCAGTAGTGGAGGGGTGACTGTGAGAGACTGGAGGAAGGCTGCTCCATCTCTATCCACGAAGGATATCTGCAAAGAGGCTAGCTGCTCCGTCGCCTCCTCAAGTAGCTGAATGCCCGTCCTCCTGCTGAGGGCATCGGCTACTACTCTCCCCTTCCCAGGAGTATAGACTATCTCAAAGTCATAGTCCTGGAGGAACTCAAGCCATCGCCGCTGTCTCAGGTTCATGTCCTTCTGCGAGAAGATATACCTGAGACTCTGATGATCGGAAAATACTGTAAAGCGCTCGCCCATCAGGTAGTGTCGCCATGTCTTCAGAGCGAAGACCACTACTGCTAACTCCAGGTCATGGGTAGCGTAGTTCTGCTCATGCGGCCTCAACTGACGTGATCCATAGGCGATCACTGCCCACTCCTGCATCAGAACACATCCGAGTCCGGTCCCTGATGCATCGCAATAAACTACGTACCCTACTCCCTCCTCGGGAAACCTCAAGATAGGTGCGCTAGTCAATCTCTGTCTCAGCTCCTGGAAGCTCTGCTGACATCTGTCTGACCACACGAAGGGTATCCCCTTCTTCGTCAAAGCTGTGAGTGGTGCCGCAACTCTAGAGAAGTCTGGAACAAATCTCCGATAGTATCCAGCTAGTCCCAAGAAACTCCGAACCTCAGTCACGCTCTTGGGTGGCTCCCATGCTAACACAGCCTCGATCTTCGCAGGATCCACTGCAACTCCCGCCTCAGAGATAACGTGTCCCAAGAAGTGGACCTCACGTATCTAGAACTGGCACTTCGAGAGCTTACCATAAAGCTGGTTCTCTCGGAGTGTGTCTAGTATAACTCGCAAGTGATAGGCGTGCCCCTCCTCAATCGTAGAGTAAATTAGAATGTCGTCGATGAAGACCACGACAAACCGATCGAGGTATGGCTGAAAGATCCTGTTCATGAGAGCCATGAACACTGCTGGAGCATTGGTTACACCGAAAGGCATAACCAATAACTCATAGTGGCCATACCGACATCTGAAGGTCGTCTTCTGCACATCCTCGTCTCTGACTCTGAGCTGATGATAGCCTGACCTGAGGTCTATCTTCGAGAACCACCGTGCTCCCTTGAGCTAATCAAAGAGGTCATCAATCCTCGGTAGCGGATACTTGTTCCTCACTGTCACCTGATTCAGGCGACGATAGTCAACACAAAGTCGCAAGCTCCCGTCCGCCTTATTGGCGAACAATATCGGGGAAGCCCAGGGTGAAACACTGGGTCGGATAAACCCCTTGCCCTGCAAGTCCTCCAACTGTACCCGTAGCTCTCGAAGCTCAGCGGGGGCCATCCGATATGCTGGAGTGGATATCGGGGCTGTCCCGGGGTACAAGTCAATATAAAAGTCTACCTCTCTGCGAGGAGGTAGCCCTGGGACGTCGTCGGGAAAAACGTCCACAAACTGATCCACCACTACAAGAAAACCAGGACTCCGCACGTCAACTGCTCCAAGGATGAGGCTAGCTAACTGATGAGTAATGGGTTGTCCTCTCCTCCGCGGAAGTCCATCCTGTGCTGTTAAGGCTCCCTTCTCGCCAGTGAAGGTGAACCTGCTCTCGTCGGTGCGTACACATCGCACCTTGCGCCTAAAACAGTCAATCTGTGCATGGACCGTAGATAGCCAATCCATGCCCAAGATGACGTCGTAAGGCCTCGAAACTGCTACAAGAAGATCCCAGCCGAAGCTCTCGCCTCCTAGAGTGAGCTCACACTGCCGGCACCAGTGCGTAATCATCGAGTCTGCTCCCGTAGGAGTCTCTAGCTGTAAGGATCGAGCCAATGGCTCTGTCGGAATCTCCGAGCTCCGAACAAGGGCAGCGGCTATGAAAGAGTGACTCTCTCCTGTGTCTATAAGAACTACAGCAAGGTTGGAATAGACACAGATAGTACCTCGAATCATCTCGGGTGCGCCGTGGTCGTAGGCCTCTGCTGCCTGGAGTTGTGCCTGTCTCTGCCCGCCAGCTCCCTGTGGTCGGGGTGGACCTCCTGGTGGCGGTGGTGGCAGAGCCTCAAAGCGTCGCCCACCACCTGCTGCTCGGCCAGCTCCTCTGCCTCGTCCGCCTCCTCCCTGCGGACCGCCACGGTCGACCCTCTGCCTCTGCCTCAGTGGTCCCTCAACTGTCTGCTGCTCCTCGGCACGGCAGGTCGGGCAGTCACGAGCCATGTGGCCCTGCCCACCGCACGAGTAGCACTGTCTGCCTCTCGAAAGACTGGCTCCTCGCTGTGTGCCCCACACTGCTGAGCCAGTGCCCTGAGGTCGTCTGCCCGAAGGTCTGGTCTGTCTGGACCCCTGAGTCATCCGTCGACTACCTGCTGCAGATGACTCTGCCACGTGCCGCCCTGCGGTGGGTCGCTGCGCTGGTGTAGACTCAGCAAGGAAGCTCTCGATCAGAAGGGCCCGCTCCAGTACTCCTGTCAGAGTCGGTATTCTGAGGGAGATCAGTGATGCCCTGATCTCGTGTCTCACCGAGTACTGAGCAACCATCATGCTGCCCTGCCGCAGTTGAAGAAGCTCCTGGATACGCACCGCACGAAGGGTGGCTGGGACGAACTCCGAGCGGAAGAGGCTCTCAAAGTCCGTCCAAAGTAGAGATGCCTCATCGTGCACCTGGAGCATCAAGCTCCACCATCGTCCTGCTGCTGCGTGTAGTAGGCTCGTAGCGAGGATCACCATGAGGTCTGCTGGTGTCCTCACTAGACTAAACACATGTACTACTACCTCCAGCCAGTCCTCTGCTGCCTGAGGATCTGTCTCCCCGTGAAACCTGGGCGGTCGCTGGTGCTGAAACTCATGTAGTGCGCTGAGGTGACGTGCATTGTCAGCGGCTGGTGCTGGAAGCATCGGGGGCCCGGCGGGTAGTGCTACCACCGGTGCCACTGCTGACAAAGGGCCCTGCACCGAGGCCTCATCACTCGGTGGACTGTCGTCACGCTCGACTCTCGGAACCCTAGCTGGCTGCCGTCGTGGGGCCATCCTGAAAAGGAAACATGTGCGCCACGGTCAGAACAGTATACCTGGTGAGCTGATATAAGTAATCACAAAGAAAACTTTGAAACACACACGCAATCAATGTTTTTGTGCATTAAGTTGGAAATCAGAAGTCAGGGTCCTGGTGTACAGATACGTCGGCCGCCGCACCAACACTGGACTCCCTGGACTGATAACCACACTCAATACGCTAAACATTATTGCTTCACATATAAAAGATCAGAGTTCGCGGTAGAACCGAACTCCTCTGATACCAATTTGTCACGACCCGCCCTCGGGGTCCGTGCCGTGACTACCCCAAGCCCGCCTTCCATAGACCAGGGGCTGGCGACTAGCACCAAGGCGTAAATCCCGGTAAAAAGGGAAGACATTGCCTTTGTAAAGTAAACAAACACCACAGAGTAAGCAAGCGGAAAGTAAACACTAAACAAAAGCAGAGTACAACTGAAAGTGCGGAAAAGTAAATGGGCCAGTATACAAACCCAAACTGAAAGTAAAGTACAACTCGAAAGGGAAAAACAGCAACTGAAAAGTAAAAGCCGCTACACCGATCTGTCCACTGGAAATCCCACCTGAAGGGTGGGTACAGATAGCTCCACTGCTCCACGGGTCCCGCCGTCCGCTCCGAGCACGTCCTGCCCAGTGGTCCACCTCCAGGTACCGTCCTGCTCTGCAAGCCTCAGCTAAGATCAACGCTGTCCGTCGTCTTCAACCAACACAACGTAGTGCGGGCAAAGCCCGTGCAGGGGTGAGTATAAGCTACTCAGTAGGGACCCCGAGACCCCTGAAGGTCTCTCAAAATCCACAAAGGATAAACCACGAAGAAAGGTACAATCACGAAGTAACAACCGACACTGCTTAGGTATATTCCCATACATATACCTAAGTCATAAATTTCAAATATGCTCCAACCTCCGAGCCCAAGTACAACTCAGTCCACACAGGAAAGTAAACATATTCCACACAGGAAAGCAAAACGTAATCCACACAGGATAGCACAACTCAATCCACACAGGAAAGCAACAGGATTCAGCTCACACAGGTATACTTCTTCAAAGGACGATAAAGATGATCTCTGATCCATCTAAGTCGTCGGACCCACGAAGGATCGATAGGTAACTAACCCCCGCAAAAGACCCACACAGGATCGGGCCCACATAGGACCTGTAGGCGTTGGTTCACACAGGACCGCTGAGCGCAAGGACCCACACAGGATCAGACCCACACAGGATCGGGCCCACACAGGACCTGTAGCACTGATCCACGTAGGATCACTGAGTATTGTAGTCATCGTCGTCGAATCCACACAGGATCTCTGTACTGTCTTCGTCATAGTCACAGTAGCAGTAGCAGCAGTAGTAGTCACAGTAACAGTCGCAGCCAGCACTAGGGTTCCCGCACACAGCAGGCTCGTTCGGAGGGTCCGCTCCACGAGACGAGAGGCTGATACATCAACTGTCACAAATTCCAGAGTTGATGTATCCAAAAGTTCCGTATCGTCAACAGGAACTCAAGGCAACAGACGGCGCGTCGATCGGACGCCCGGTCTGAGAGTTATTAACATTTTCGTCCCCGGGGCCCGGTTGGTTTTTAAGGAAAAACCAACCCGACCGTACTCCACCTGCGTCCAAACCTTGGCCGGATTATGTCAAAATATCCTTCTCACTAAGAGGAACACAACAAAGCTGACGGCACGTCAATCGGACGTCCGTAGCTCAAGATATGAGCATTTCCGCTCCGAAGGCCCGGTTGGTTTCGTGAACGAACCAACCCGGCCGAACTCAATGTATTCCGAAACTTTGAGTGCGATATACCGAAACGACTGTCTCGATCCAAGGATCGCGTTTCCGCAGACGGTTCATCAATCGGAGGCCCGTGGATCAAGTTATGACCAAAAGACCGAAACCGTCTCGAAAACGGGGGGTCCGGGTCCGGGCCGACCCGGCCCGACCCCCCTGGGTCGGCCAGAACCGGGTCGACCCGACCCGGGTCTGACCCGGCCCGGCTGGCTAACGGCGCGGTGGCGCGGCGGCCTGGCGCCGCACGGAGGCAGCGCGCGGGGGGCAGGGCCCTCGCTTGTTTCAAAAAAAACGGCGCGGCTTATAGCCGCGCCTTGGAGAACCAGCCCCCCTCGTGGGGGCCTGCTTGAGGAAACCGGGGGGCCTCCTGCCCCCCCCTCTATGAAACCACCCCCCCCTCATGGGGGGCCTTCTTTGAAGAAAATCGGGGGGCCGGATGCCCCCCTCAAAGAAACCCCCCCCCCCCCCCCCCAATTAAATGGGGGGGGGGGATTTTGGGCGCTGGCCGGGGGAATTAATTTCCCCCGGATTTGACCATCCGGCCGGGCACCTAGCCGACCAGTTTTTCTCCAACGGGACTGGAAAACCGGTCCCCTTTCCGGCTTCCGACGCCGGCGGCCCGGCCGCTGGTCTTCTCGTCTCGCCGCGGCCCGGAACCGGCCAGGGTGTTCGTCGTCCGGCGCGGTGCGACGGCACCGCGCCCCTCCGCCGCGCCTTTGATTCCCTTCGACGCGGCGCGACGGCGTCGTGTTCTTGATGATTCTTCCATGGTGCGGCGCGACGGCGTCACATTCTTGATGATTCTTCCATGGCGCGGCGCGACGGCGTCACGTTCTTGATGATTCTTCCATGGCGCGGCGCGACGGCGCCGCGCAATAAAATCGTGCGAATAACCGCGTGGTGCGACGACACCACGCCATCTTGTTTCATCCGCAATATAAAACATCAAGAACAAAGGAGGGGGTTCGGCCGTGTTCATGCGGTCCGGCCCCCTCACGTTAAACAATAACACATATTTAAAATCCTCACGTTAGTCATGCTAGAACCACGAACAAGGATAAATAAATAAACAATTAACAACAACCCCTACCTTGGGTTCAAGTTCGAAGATTGTCAACGACCCGTGGAAGACAACGTCGCGGAGGTCGGGCGTCGTGGTAATCGTTCGTCAAATCCGATGACGAAGAGGTACGTCCAAAGAGGTACGTCGTTGGAGAATCTTCGTATGCCGACGATGAAAGTCCGAGGAGGAAGCGGCGTTCCCTTTCGTTGACACAGAAGACGAAGAAGAGAGGAGCGACGTTCTTCGTCGGAGCTTGAGCGTTCTTCGTCAAAGCTTGAGCGTTCTTCGTCAAAGTTTGAAGAAGAAGGAGAAGAACCCAAAATCTCTCAAGATGGCTAAACAATTCTAACCAAATAAAATAAGATAGAGTCTTATTTTATTCACAAACTTAACAAATTGAATTTCAAAGGTTTGAAATTCAAATAAGATAACTCCAAAATTAATTAACAAGTTGTCATGTTAATTAAAGAGGGGTTAAAAGAGTTTTGAGAGAAGTTGAAAAGTTGGGTTTCGTGTGGGCCCCACCACACTTAATCCTCTCAAGGGAGGTTAAGTGGATGTGGGTCCCACCTTTAACTTCCTTTGAGAGGAGTTAACCAACAAGAGTAAAATAAAAAGTGTTCCACATTTTTATTCAACTTTTTATAATTCTCCCAAAAATTAACTTTCGTCCTGCAATAAACGCAACTTCGGAAAAGGTCTCCTTAAGCGAATATCGGCGTTGTGAGTTCATCGGTGCCCTCGGATTTCAATTCCGAGCACCGGATCAAAAGTTAGGAATTCCCGCTCATTCGTTCACTGAACGTACCCGAGCCAAACTTCGGAAATTGATTCCGGGCACACCGTGCCTCGGAATCAGGTGCCGTCAGAAACCGCGCTCTTGTAAAATTCCAAAGAAAATTAAGAAAAAATTTCCCTTTAATTTTACGGGTCTTTACACAAAAAATAAAGTCCATTTTAAAGATAAAATGTATAAAATTTCAAAAAGTGGGTATTACTATTCATAACGGCTAGTTTGATTGGTTGTTGTGTGTGTTAGAACTTGAAGTTGCGTACAAAACATGATACTGTATTATTCAAAGAGAAGCGTACCATGGAAGCTTTGGGTGTTACATTCTCCCCTCCTTCAAATAATTTTTTCCTTGAAATTTTTAAAATTGGTTTTGGGAATATAATGGAAAGTCCCACATCGGAAAAAGAGTCAATAAAACTATCACCTTAAAAGAAAGAAAGAGAAGTAAAAAGGTCACCCAAGTTAACTCATATTAGGATTCCATGTAGGAAAACATGGGTATGAAAGATAAAATAAGTGTCAAGTTTTGATGGAGAGGGAGAGAAAACATGATCAGGAGAAATTTAACAACAAGAAAGCCACAAACTTGTGATGGAAAAAATGATCATTAGGTTCCCAGTAAGAAAAGTATACAGACAACATTTTTTTAAGTTACATTACATAAAGATGAGGAATTCATTAATGAGATAAAGAGATATACTTACTTCTTAAGTAGAGTTTCATTGTTTAATAAATTTACACCACTAACTCATTCTTTTTTAAATGATGAGTATTCAAGAAGACTTGGTCACACTGGAAGAGCTAGAATAAACTTCTATAGAATCACATGATCCATGAAGGATAAACTATACCTTGCCTTTAGAGATTAATCAAAACCAAAATAGTTAGTACAAGATCTGATGATCCCCCAAAAGGATATTCCTTTAGAGAAAGAAACACTAATCTTAATTTATAAAATTAAACCAATAATACCCCAAAGTTAAATAAATACCATTCAATAAACAATTGTCCTTAAAATCCTTCAATATAATCCAAACTAATATTGAAACCCAAAACTTAGAAGAATTTGGTTATGTAGTCTTCCATGTTAAATTGTATCTCCAAATGAAATCAACTACTCTTAAAGTCACATACTTAAAAGTAATTAACCTAATCACATATTCTCTATTATAGGTTAATCATTTCCATAAATAACCTAAATCACTATAAATCCACAATAAAAACATATATAAAAATCCACAATTACTTTTCAAATAAAAACCCATAGTATTCTATTTTCCTTGGGCATATAGTTTTCCAAACAAAGTGAACATCTTCCAAAATAACATTTATCACTTAATCACTAAATCATTTTCCTGTACTAATGGTATTCATTTGATAATATATAAGAACCCAAATCAAATTATTATTGATCAATAAAATCATTTAACTAAAAATGATTAGTCACACTAACCAGGGACTTCACGTAGTCCAGTGGTAGGTGATATATCCCAATCGCACTTTGGTTGTGGGTTTGATTCGCACAGCTTTGTCCGACGCGACGGGTTATCACACAGTCTGCATGTTGCCCTTTCTCAAAAATTATATTTTATAACATTACCAAAATGAGATAAATTACTCAAAATAACCATAACATAATTTTAACCAGAAATTTTATCTCATACCTTGCATTTTCATCCCAAAATATAATAACTTGTAATTGCCTCAAACCCAATGATCATATAAAACCAAATGGTTATTTATAACTATATCCACAAGGGAAAAGATATGAATTCCTCAAATATCATTCTCACATGGAAAACTACAGGGTTACAAATACAAGAGAAAATTATTCCAAAGTAATCCCATAAATAAGGAGCACTAAAACTTTTAAACATTTATCCAACTATTTATTTCCACATAGCTTCTTCTTTGACCAAGAAAATATCCTATAGAATAGGGCATTCACTCAGGTAATGGCCAGGTCCCCTACATTTACAATAAATGACTGTAAATGGATTCTTGGGACCATTTTTATTTTCTTCCATAGTTCTCTTCATTTTTCCTCGGCAATTATTTACTTTATGTCCTTCTTTCCTGCACGTAAAGCATTTATTTGTTCCATTAAGACACTTTCCTGGGTGTCTCCATCCACATTTCCTGCATGATGGAAATTTAGGATTCTTTTATTCATTGTCTATACTACAATAGATCTTATCATTCATCACCTTTCTCTTCTTGGTTGAGTCCTGGATTTGGTTAATATATATGTTGTCGATCATATTTTTGGAAAAATGATTTGGCATGAACACGATATCTTTTATGCCTATCAACATTCCATTTTGTTTCTCATTTCCACCACCATTCCCACCTTGTACATCATTCTAAAAGTTACTATGACTTCCTTGGACTCCAACTATTGAATAAAACCAGAAAGCATCATGTGAGTAAAATTAGTCATAAAATCATTTAGAGCATATCATGACAACATATTCTCATTTTGAAACATCTTAAGATCAACCAAGATCATTTATTCTCATCATATATTAAAATAATTCAAATTGGTTTGTAAAGAAAATGTAAATTATCATAATCGTATCCCCTGGGAGTGTCGTAACCAAGAGTGCAGCAAGGCCCGTTGTCGTGCACTAGTTCCCATTCGAGTCTAGATCAAAGCAGTGTTTTCGGCTTTTACCCCTAGGTACATCTGTGCTAGAGCCCCCGCTACCTGATCATATCCAAACAAGGATGTATTGCTTGGAAAACTCACAAAATCTATACAATACCAAAATTCTAGGATGTTCTTTTATATTAATCCTCAATGTCTATCTTAGGGCTATGTGCTCTAATCAGAGTTTATCTAAATCTAGTTTCCAAGGTTTGTACTAAACTTCCTCTAATACGAACTGTAACGCCCTGACCCCAGTTACCCAGAGTTGGTGCATTATTACATAACATTTCCATGATCACAAAAGATCAAGTATTTAAAGTCCGATTAGTTTAGTAGTCTTGTAAACACTAGATATATTCATAAGTCTTACATTACATCATAAAGTAAAAAAAAACTACAAAAAAAAATCTTGTCTTCATATCCCCTCATACTATCCCTACAGGTCATTGATAAATTAATTCTTCACATCCTGGAAAAAATAAAACATTGAAAGGGGTGAGCTCAGATGCTCAGTAAGGATAACAATATAGTGGAAACTTTTATAAATAAGAATAAACATTTAATGCAATGTATAACTAAAACAAAATCCTTTTAAACTTGAACTTCAACATAATATGGAAAAGATAAAATGAAATAATTCCATTTAATTATTCACATAGATATTATAATAGTCCAATAACCACATGCAATATCAATAACTACTTTCATAATGATGGAATGCATAATGCCAGACTATCATAACCACATAGTCAAGGCCTCATGCCACGACTAAAAATAGGATTTTGTCAAGGCCTTGTGCCAAGACACTAGTTTGTCTCATGAGACATACCGATGCATCAAGGATCTATAGCGGGCTCCACCCGTTACTTACCAAGACCAATGCATTCCTCATATGAAAAGTTTGAAACATAACATAAACATTCGTATTAAAACTAGCATATGAAATGTCAATAATTTTAACCACAAACCATGAATGGTATAAAAATAGCACATCCACAGTCAAAAATAACTCATTCGATACAATATGGAAGATTTTATTGTATCAGATTAACCTCAATTTAGAATAATAGATTATATTGACATAGATTAAAATAATCATCAAACTATTGGGAGAAATATCCCCCTTTTTCTTGAAAACTTTTAAAAGCCACACTATTTGTCAATAAGCCATTTAAAATAGATTTTTGAATCAAAGTGTCCCATACCACTTTGTAAATTTTAAAAGGAGTTTTAATTTTAAAACTTTAATGTACATATAAATAAATCTTTAAAACCATCTTTAAAACATGGACATTAATGAGAAAGATTTAGAATAATAAATCTTTAAATCATTTAAAATGATATTTTAGTTAGAGTTCCTAACCAAAAGACTGAAAATTGAATACAGATAATTGAGGTAATCAAAACATTTTAATATCATGAGAATAAATAGATTCATGATACAATATTTCAAATTACATTATATACACCATATAAAAGTGATTTGGTGTATAACAACAAAGAAGCCTCAATGGAATGTAAATTAAGATGAAATATATTATAAAGACCATATCCTTAGGTTAAGGATAAATAAAAGACATAATTATGTGTGATAAATATAAATACACTCAATATGATTGGATATTCACTGTAAATCAATCAAAGGACATTCACACATATTCTTGTAAAGACAACACCAATGAATTGGATATTTAACTCAATAAATGGAGAATGAGTTAAAAATTACTCTTATCAAGTTCATATTGATGACTTGAGAAATTATCAATGGAGTTATTATGTGTATAAAAAGTATATCCACAGAAATGGGAGTGGAAATTATGACATAAGAAAATTAATAGGGATTCAACACATAATCTTGGAGTAAAATAATCAATGAAGTATGCGTAAAGCTGAATGAATGGAAATTGAAATTTCCAATTCCTTTATCGATTTAGTAACTTATGAAACATACACCCATGAAATAAGGATAATAAAATGATGATGTAAATATACATAAATTAAATTATATTACACAATGAATACAATCATGGGCAGTACACACACCACATGCAATAAATAAGTGGTGAACAATGGAAATCTCACGAAATTAAAAGTGAGATAAGAAACCCCTTACTTTGTACTTTTTCCTTGGTCGAGGGTAGGTTATCCTCTTGTATAATGGTGAAATAATTGTTATTGAATTATATAAGGATCATATATATTAATATTATATCATATATGATCTTTTAACATTTCTTTGTTAATAATATCTTAGTATTATCGTCGTTTCGGTTGTTAACCTACTCGTTTTCTTTTATATGTTTTTTTACATAAGTCGTGTTTTTATGGGTTGGTTGTATCTTATTCATATACAGAATGATATAAAGTCCTTAACAATTATTTTTTATCATCAAATGATAATTAGACTTGAATGGATACGATGGGGAATGAATCTCATCGCGTTCATAGAGACGGTAGTCCGTACGTACGCACGAGCGACAATATCATTCTTTTGATATTAAAATAATATATAATTGGATTTTATATAATATATACAGAATAATTATCATGTTATATTTATTATTTACATGAATTAAACATCATTATTATACCAATCTAAATAATAATGTATTTAATAACAGTTACACCACGACGTGGAGATGGTAGGCCGTACGTACACACGTATGGTGACATGTCATTCAAAGGATGGATAGAATATTGAATATGGTTGTACCATATTTATAGTAACATAACAGTATTTATAAGATACTGGAGTTATTATTTTATAATGGAAACAACAAAGAAAGAAGAAGTTGAAGAATAAAGGAACTTGAAAAAGGGTGGTGAAAACATTATCTCTTCTTCGAGTTCTTCCTTTTGATTTGATCAAAAGTGATTATTAGGTTAGATTTATGAATAAAATAAGGAATATAGGATTAATATAGAATATTTTAGAGGGTATTTGGGCAGAGTTTTTCCGAACCAAAAGGCTTTGAAGGGATGAATAATTGGTTAGAAGTGGCATCCTTTTATAAGGGGGAGGAGGGGCTCTTTAGGAAAAACTTAAAGTATTAATTTATAATAAATTTATATTCGGTTTCTAATGGATCCAACATGTATTATTTAAAGTCTAAGTTTGGTATGAGTCTAAATCCATTAATCCAATATATTTTAGATAGGTTTGGGTCACTATATTAACCTTATCATTTCTATTGAACTCTTAGTTAAATAGTTTGACATTTACCATGTCACTTTGAATTTTTATATCATATAGTTAATAAACTTACTATATACATCCAAGAGACCCCCAAGTGGTCCATTAATTATACACCTATCATTATATAAGTCTTTTTTCCGAACCATAGATATTTAGGAATAGAATATCAATTAATAATATAATATTTTTTTTAAAAACTCATTTATGTCAATTTTGACAATATTTAATAATTGATTTTTGTTA
The DNA here is from genome assembly GCA_963277665.1 of Viscum album. Lineage (NCBI taxonomy): Eukaryota > Viridiplantae > Streptophyta > Magnoliopsida > Santalales > Viscaceae > Viscum > Viscum album. Next base: position 1,216,223,608 of record OY728131.1, on the reverse strand, counting down.
AAGTCTTAACAACTTTATTAATTCTCAAAAAATTAATTTAAGAAATAATAACTTGTCATATTAACTAATAAAATTCTTGGATGGCATCAAAACTTTCAAATTATATTTATTTTAACATTTATAATACTAATTATTTGATTCTTTCATTAATAAGGAAAATACTGCATCGTTATTGTGTCATAAATAAATTTAATTATTAAATGTCTAAAAATTATAAACAAAATACAATTATGTAGGAAATATTTTTATATTTCTAATGAATTTTTATAGTCGAAAATATAACATATATAACCCTATATAAAAATTGTTTTTATAAAAGATATATGCTTATTTCATTTTTGTATTTACTTTAACTTAATTAATATAAAGTGTCATTATCACTTACAAGTGGATCCATGGGATCCCAAAATTGACCCACGATTCCCATGGTCAGAAATGTATCAACCAATAGGGTTAGGACACTTTTTATGGTAATATATTATTATTATAATATTATTTGTACCCTTATTTATCGGATTTTCCCTTTAACCATGGTAAATAAAATATTTACCGAAGTAATTATTCAAAATGTCTAAAAATAATAGTTACCTATTTACAGAATTTGGACCTCCTAATTCTAAATATGGGATCCATTTTTCTAAATTCAAAACACATAAGTAGAAGAAATTAATTTAAAATTAATTCCCGCTCTTAAAATAAAAAGAGTGTTTTTAAGAAATAATAAGTATCAAAAGATTGACACTTGTTTATGTCCGGTTTAAATGTGAAATTACGTCTAATGACCAAAATTGTATTAAATGGTAAAAATATATTCTAAATATACTTTAAAACCACTCAAATTCATAATTTATCACTATTAATTATTTTGATTAAAAAAGTTTTTTTAATTCAAATTTAGTGATTTTCACTATTCATCAAAATTGAAGGTTTTCAGAAAAATACAAAAAATTCACCCTAAGCTAATTTCAATATTACAAATCAAAAAATGAAGTCCATTTTGAAAGATAAAATTTATAAAATTTCAAAAAGTGGGTATTACTATTCATAATGGCTAGTTTGATTGGTTGTGGTGTGTGTTAGAATTCGAAGTTGCGTACAAGACACACTACTGTATTATTCAAAGAGAAGCATACCGTGGAAGCTTGGGGTGTTAAAAACTTGATCATGAACCTATATAGAATTTAAATTTAATAGAAATTTGTGATATTAAAAATATATTATAATAGATTCATAATATTATGAACATATAGTATGAATATTACACAATGTGAAAATACATTATAATTTTTCAAAATTAGTTTTCATTATACAAGTTCACATTTAGTAATAATAAATTCTTGATTTATTTAAAATACCTATAAGTGGGTGAGTGTGAGAAAATAAAATTTTTTCAATATGAAAAACAAAATATTCATAATTTTATAATGATATTACCATAAAGTTATAATAACACACTTCAGTAATATAATTTAACATCATGTCGATTGATATTTAATGTTTTCATGATGTTTGTATTATGTTTAGAAAGGTGGAAGCATTTATATAAGCAACATGAGGACTCCTATATTGTAAAAAAAATAAGACACTTGAAAAAAATAGAAGTTTATTGAGATACATAAAGTAAAATTCATGGAAAGGAGTTTCATAAAATATATAAATAAATTCTACTCGATAAAAATACATGTGTGAGATAGAAAATGAATTATTAATTAATGTATAAACTTTCATGATATTGAAATAAAATTTTATGAAATAAAATTTTATATGAATGAGATAAGATTTATGGTTGTGGATTTGTATGAGATAGATTCAAATTTATGTGAGATAAATTCTATGGGTGATGTGGAGATAAAATTTACAAATATACTCAATGCAACTACAATAATGGTCAATATAAATTAGTTATCATAGGTGATGACCAAGATATCATATGTAATGATTTGAGAAGTATATTTATTTTATTATAAGAATAAACTCAATGAAATATAAAGTGAATTCCATGGATTTCAGATATTAATTATTGACCATATTACTCATAAATATCTAAAGTTTATATTGTTGAGTTGGAGATTTAAATAAAAGTTTTAAATAATAAAATTATGGTACAACTACGAGTTGATGAAAAATAAGGAAACTAGTACTATGTGGATAATGAAAAGGAGATCTCTCATATGATATTTTTATCCAATCATTTTATATTATTTAACAGAGCGTATTTCATGGTATAAATTTCTAATTTTATCAACAATATTGAAGTATAGATGATTGTAGAAAAACCTAACTACTAAAATAAGAAATTTTTGAGAAGAATAAAAGATAAAGTTCCATGATGATCCAGTAAAGTTTAACCATATTTGATTTATATATTATTATATATTATTTTCATTGGAGAATATCAATATAAAGAAGAAGTAGACCCCAATCAACTCTAAAGAGAAGTCATAGGGTTTATTTTTCTAATCCATTTTATTTGTGCATGTTCATGAATGAATTTGAGAGAATAAGATATAAATTATCATTTTATGTAAGCTATATTGAATCAATTTTTTTTATTATGAACTCAATAATTGATATAAATAGATTTAAAGTACTTCAAAGAGGAGTTTATTCATAAAAAATTTTGTAATTTCACAAACACATCTTGTGTGGAAATCCAAGAAATAGATGAAAATTTTGGATGCATGTAAAAAGATCAGGAAGCTATTATAAGCAGTAAATGAATGAAAATTCCCTAATTTATTTTTTATATGAAATTAATAAATACATATGATATGGAAGATACCTATATAGTCATATATATTGAGACGCGAATATAGTAAAAATCCGATTTTTTGTGTTATTTTTTTATTTCATGCATATAGGTGAGTTTTAAGATAAAGATAAATAGAAAAAATACACTTTAATAGGTGGAATATGTTGTGAACTTTAATTACTCATTAAAATGAGAAAATTTTAATTTTTTATTAAATATTGATTCACCTCCTCTTTTAGTTCTCATCACATTGGCACTTCAATAAAGCCTCTATCAAATTGTTAATACACTATATGTGTAACAACCCCAAATCAAATAACTCCAAGATGGTGGCTACTATATTAAATTATAATAGAATAATAAATTTAACATCCTACAAGATCCAACCGTTTAGTAGTTTTAGGGTAATAGATACATACATGATTCTCATGTTACATTTGAAAACATAAAATACAATTTAAAATTCTAGTTATAACTTTATTATTTCTTCTTTTATATCATTGAAATAATTCAATGTTCACTATTGGGAATAATAAGGATAGGAAACAAAATAATATGGTGAACTTAGATGATCATTAAGGGGAAGTTTACAATAGAATCTATAATAGAATAAAAAAAGTCACGAATAATATGTAATAGATAAATAATAATAAAATATTCCATATAACTAGTATCATGAAAGATAAATACATACATGGAAGATATAACAACATAAATAACCACATTGAAAATAATAACTGGTTTCATAGTGATATAATTCATAATTTAGAACATCTTAATCTTATTGTCAAGTCCTTATTCCAAGACATCATACATAAATAAGCAAGGCATATGCCAAATACCTAGGCTAGTTAGTCTCATGATACCTACCAACACATTAGGGGATATATAATTCTAGGACCCACCCACCACTATATAATTAAAATGAATTCATTATATTAAAATAATTAATAAATATTATGATACATAATCAACATACCCTATAAATTAATAAACATCGAAATAAGAAAACTAACATATAAAATGACAATATTTTCCCTAGTTAGAAAATAAAGTAGCCCGATCATAATCCAAACAAAGAAAAAATCTATATAGTAAAATTAGAAAATATCCCTAGTCTATCGTATTAAACTTTAAATTATGTCACATGGATCAAAAAAAACTTTGTAAATATATTATTAAATTTATTTAAAAAATAAAAAATATCTTTTTATTTTGGTAAATTTTAAAAAATAAAAATTTATAGAATAATGGGAATAGAATTTTCCATCAACAACTAGGGTGAATTGGAATGGAATATTGATAATGAATAATTTTCATGATTTTAGGAAAATGTGGTCATGTAATAAATGTTAAGAAATAATTCTTTTCACACTTTTGTAAAGAGAGTAAAAACGAATCATATAGAAAACATTTAAAATATTATTTTCTAATTTTTTGTAAAAAAGTAAAATAAAATAGTAAATTAACTTAAATATTATATAATTATAGATAATTACATTTATGAAACCAAATAATTAATATGGACATGGAAGAGAAAGCTTCTCGAATGAAAATAAGAAATAAGGTAGATTTTCTTATAAGTTTTCTTTTAGTTTAGTTGAGTCCCCAAGAGAGGAAAAATGGAAAGAGGACATGAAAAAATAAAAATTACCATATTTTAAGAAAATATATAGTATTTAATAGTTAAATAAAATATGATTCCCTCAATTATGGATTTATACATAATTAATCCCAAATTGAAAGTGAGTTTGGAAAAGTAACCCTCACCTCAGAATTCCATTTAGTTGAATATGATCTAACTAACTTGTATAATAAATTTAGGTATATTATTTATTTACATAAAAATATTATTCATAGTTATATTGATGTATAAAATCCCCTTATTTTTTATTACTCATATATTAATTTTTTATTATTAAATATTATTATCTAGGTGTTAACTGTTCGATTTCCCTTGCATGATTCAGTTTGGAGGTCCTAATCATTGAGTCTTATTCATGGATTCATCATATAAATAATATCCATGATAACTAAATTTATGTGTTTTATATATTTCTATATCCCATATTCATTTCATGGAGCTTATGTTTACGGTTTTCATGGAATGTTTAAAAATTCCATTTTCAACGATTATTTTGAATTTATAGGTAAATATACTTTTGAATATTAAAACTATTGAATTATTAAAACATATTAGTTTAATTATTATCACATATTATTACCATTATTTAATTTTTCTTATTCGTTCATGATATAAAAATTATAATAATATTCATATAGGTGAAAAAATTGACCAAAATAACAACACATTATAACAATTAAATGAGTAATAACACGTCATTTTATAGTGAAAATATAAATTTTAAATAAGATTAATGGTTGTGGTTTTTTAAATTGGTAAATAATATTAATTAAGTAGTAGATTAAGAAGGTAAATGAAATATAATGGTAAAAATTTATTACTTACAAAGTGTCTCGGTACGCTTGCTTTAAGCGGTCAAATTTTATAATGACTATTTATTGCTAATATTATTAATAGAATAAAAAATTACCTTTATATAAAATAAATAATGTAATAAATATCATATATATTTATAAAATACATTTTTATAACCATATATGTAATTAAATGATGAAAAATGATGTAAATCATTCATAGAGGGGGCAGTCCGTACGTAACATGAGCGACATTTTCATTTTCCAGTGGATGAGATAGTGGTAGATAGTAGTAGAACCATTAATATAACAACATTTTATTATACTATTTATATTTATGTCATTATATTAGTATGATTATAATACATATGGAGTTGGTTAAATAAGAAATAAACTTGAAAGAACTATGTCAAAATAATTACCTCTTCCTTTGATATCTTTCTTCAGATCTCTCTTTAAGCCTTCGTAGACTACTATTTTGGTGAGAAAAGAACCTATAGGGAATGGTAAAGATATTTTAGGGTATATTTTTTAGGTTTTTTTAGATAATATTATTAATGTGTGTGAATAAGTGAGGTGGTGAGGGGATCCTTTTATAAGTGGGAGAGGTGGCACTTTCATAAATAGTCTTAATCTTAAAATAAAATAAATGTTATTTTCTAATAAAGTAACACAAAATTTAAAAAAAAAATTAAACTATATGATTTTATAGAGAAAAAAATCGAATCAAATAATCAATTATAGACAATTTTTTTTGTGATATTTGAAGCATAATCCCTTAGTTTAACCCATCTTTATCCCTTTTAACCATTATCGCAGTGGTAATATTTGACAATGGTAACTCATTTTTATGATAAAAATGAAATTTATATTATAATAAATTTTCAATTTGATGATTAAATATGAAAACCATTTTCTTAGATTCAATTTCTACCATTTTCTTAGATTCAATTTCTAAATCTGGTAATAAATAATTTTAATAAAATTATTCTTAACATAGAAAATACTGTTTTTGTAAAATTCCTTTTTAAGAATAAAAATGAGTTTACTCTAAAATCCTATACAATAGTGATTTAAAAGAAATTTATTTATTTATTATTAAATTATTTAGGTTTATTTGACATTTAGATCAAGTAAAAACTGAATTGAAATTTTTGAATACTTAATTAAATGAAAAAGAGTAAATAGTTTTTTTATAGGAATAAAATATATCTTAGGTTTCAAAATATCAAACATAGATTTATAAATTCAACATAATATTTTTATACACTATTTTACTTTATTAAATAATTTTTAGTTGATAAATGTTTTTAATAAATTTTTAATTCATGCTTATATCATGATGATTTCATAAAAGTCACGGTATTGTGAAAACTATATTTTTTTACTATTCACCTAAAAATCAAATTTTTTAGAAAATTCAAAAAAAATCACCCTAAGATAATTATGAAATTCCAAATACAAAAATTATGTTTATATAATAAAATTAAAACTATAAAATTTATTAAAATAAATTGTAAACATAACCATGGATAGATCTATTTTTATTATACTATGAATAGAATATACGTTATACTCTAGTTTGGGTATATATTTTTTACCTGCTATAGTAGAATATAGAGTGTTACATTATCCCAGATTAAATAATATCATCTTCTTAATTTGATATATTTTAAATCATAAAAAAATGTGGGTAATTATTTATCATTACTTCTTTAGGTTACCACATTGCTTCCTTTATCTTACGATTCCTCCAAATTATTTTCACTATCCATGTCATCCGATTTAAAAACACTTTCTCTCTAGTGTCAAGAATATGGAGAGGATATTCATTATAAGAAAATTGAATTTTAAAATATATTTCCTCAATGAAGATTACATTCCTTGGTTCTAGCATGTACTTCCTCAATAAAGAAACATGAAAGATGTCATACAGTTTAGATAGTTTTGGGGACATAGCCTAACTGTAGGCTATAACTCAAATTATCTCCAAAATTTTAAAAGGACCAATATATCTGATAATTAACTTCCCTTTCTTACCAAATATTATAACTCCCTTATGTGGAGACAATTTTAGGAATATATGGCCCCCATTTTAAATTTCAAGTCTTTCTATGATTATCACTATGTCACTTTTTTAGCTATCTTTATATGATTCTGAATAACTCGTACCTTAATAGTAGTTTCCTAAATAAGTTTTGAGCCAAATAGATTCATCTATCCAAAATCATCCAAAAATGTTGGGGTATAGAATCTTTTCCCATAAAATGATTCATTCGATTCCCTCTGAATACTTGATTGGAAGCTATTATTATATCTGAATTCCACTAAAGGTATATACTGGTCCCATGTACCTTGAAAATAAAGTGAGGATGATATTAAAATTTCTTATAATGTTTTAATATTCCTTTAAAAATACCCATAAATTTTAAGATTATGGGTGGTGATCAAATGTATCTTATTATTGAGATTATCTTGAAGAATCCTCTAAAATTTTAATGTCAACCGAGGGTCATGATAAAATACAATTGATAGAGGTACACCATGAAGTCTGACCACTTTATTAATATAAAATTGTTCATAGTTTTCAAGTAGCAGATCTTATATTAATTCTATTAAATATTTAGACTCATTAAAGTGATCTAAAATGACCCATATATCATCATTCATCCAATAAGTATTCATAAGTTTAGTAACAATGTCTATTTTAACATTGTTTCATTTTTACATTGGTATAGGGAGATGTTTCATGAATCATTTTGGACGTTGTCTTTCAGCCTTTACCTTATTATACACCTTGTATCTAGACACATATTAAATAATTTATAGATTTATACCATACAACTATAAATATTATCTCAAATACCTATAAACATTTATCCTACCCAGGTGTATAGAGAAAATTGATCCATGAGCATCATCCAGAAATTCTCTCTTTAGATTAACTATAAATATAACATATAGTATCATTCCAAAAATTAACACACAATATTCTTATATGAAGTCTAAAAATATCCAATAATTCATGGATTTAATTTTCTATTATAAACCCTTTCATCATGTTAGGACTTCTTTATATTATCTAGTAAATATGGTTTGAAACTTTCTTGTAAAAGGAATGATTTTTTCTCCATTCCTAATAATTACCATATCAAATTTACTAAATCCATAAATATAGAATCCTTTTTTATCCTCATCATGGTCAAAACTCCATGGTCCTTAATACTTAATTAATTAGATATATTGTTTTCCTTCCCATGGTGGTAGTGTTTTAAGCAATCGTAATTCATGAGTAGTTCCAACCATCTCCTTTTCCTCATATTGAACTCTTTATAAGAGAATATGTACTTTAAAATTTTCAGGTTTGTATATATTTCATGTATTTTACCATAGAGATAGTGAATCAATATATTTAATTAAAATTTTTAAATTAAAACTTAATATCATGATATATATAGTTTTTTTCATATATCATCAATTTCCTTGAGGCATATTTACCAATCTATAATTTTTCATAATGAATATAACCTAGTCCTTTCTTCAATGCATCAATATATAATACAATTACCTCCTTTCCCACTGGTAAAAGAAATATAATTCCATTAAACAATCTCATATTTAGTTTCTATAAACTTTATCACATTCCATTGATCCTATGAATTTGACCCTTTATATGTCAACTTAGTTCATGAGTACACCAATTGAGATTTTTTTTAATAAATCATCGATAGTAACATGTTATACCAAGTAAACTATATATCTCAATTATATTCATTAGTGTATTCTATCCAACAACTACCTTTTTATTTAAAGGATCAACATATATTCCATCATTGGAGACAATATTGAAAATAAAAGGAACTTCCTTGAGACAAAATCCATCCTTAATGAATTTCCTATATAATTCATTTTTATGAGTCTTAGGAACAATTTTCAAATAATTCTCATGCTCCTTGTAGATTTTAGAGTATATCAAGATATCATAAATAAATAACAAAATTAAGTTAGGAGGATAATATTTGAATAATATATACATTAAATCCATAAATACAGAGGGTGAATTTTTTAATCCAAAGGGCATTACCGTAAACTCATAATGTCCATACATTGTTTGAAATGTCATCTTTGTAATATCAAACTTATCAATGATTAATGGATGATAACAAGAGTGAAGACCAACATTTGAAAAATATTTATATCTATGAAATTGATCAATAAGTAATAAATTAATTGTAAATGATAATTATTCATTATAGTAATAGAATTAATTTCTCTATAATCGATGAAGAACCTCATAGACCCATACTTATTTTTTATAAATTGGATAGGGTATACTCAGGGTGAAACACTAGGGATTATGAATCCATCATCACATAAATTCTATAGTTGTTTCTTCAACTCAACTTATTCCATGGGTGTCATTTTATATAAAGTCTTAGATATAAACTTTTCATCAGGGATGAGTTCAATGGAAAACTCAACCTCACAATCAGGTGGCTATTTAAATAATTATTTTAGAAATATATCAATGTATTCTTGAACAATAGGTACATCATATCTTATTAGGATGTATTCCTCATATGTATATTATGGTTTCTATTCCTATTCTTCTAGAATTTCATTAAGGTGGCTTACTAGAGGTGGACCTGGACAAGTCATAGATAATGAAGTCTCTCCTCTAAAGACAAGTGATTTGATACCTCCTTCATAAAATATAATATAATTATCTCAATAATAAATTCTTGAATTATAATTTGAGATCCATTCCATACTAAATATTATATAAAATCCAACCATAGGTATAACAGTCAAGTTTGTGACTTTAAAATATCTGTACACCATAATAGAGATTACCCAATATATATCTATCACTAAAAAATTTCCACTATGTGTCAATATTGATAAATACTTTCTCATAGTGTAAGGGGATGATTCAATGCTCTTAGAAAAAATGAAAGATATAAAAGAGTGCATAGATATAAAATCAGATAAATAATTATTTAACTTTGAGTTTATGATCAAAGTACCTATTATCATATTATTCAAAACTTTAAACTCAATTATAGTAATCACATATGCTTAGCCTTTCTCCCTTAGAATATTATAAGGTAAATTACCTTGATGATTGGGGTATTGGTTTGGATAGTTCCCCATATTATTATAGTTAAATAACTGGACACTAATATCCTAAACCTTGACTGGATATCCATGATCATGATGGAATTTCTCTTCACACTTTAGGAAAACTCCCATTCCATTCAAGAATGCACCTATTTGTTTCTTTCTACAACTATTACATATTGGAAATATGACCCATCCCTTCTCTCCCTTCACCACATTTCTCTTTATAGAGTTCTCAACTACCTTCTCCTTTTATTTATTTCCCTAGAAAATTTAAGACTTAGAGAGTTATCTCTTTCCATTGATGGAACTTGATACCATATCCTCATATGATGAAAATGTTTGAGAGACTAATTCCCTTACAAGTATCAAATTTAACCAATAAAATAAGAAACCAATATTACTTCTTATATTATGTACATAATCAATGTCATGTTTTTTAACCATGTAAAGTTAACTTCTTATTCAATACCATTTCCTCTTCCTCTTGTCATAAGTTGAGGAATTTCCTTTAGATATTACCTCATTTCTCATGAGGAAAGTATTTTTTAATAAATAAAACCGTAAAATTCTTGCATTACATACTCTCTATCACCTTTTAGTCCTTAGTGTTTTAAATCAATGACTACCATTGATTAACAGATAACAACCCTGGTCTTTATTACACATTTAAACATTATTTATTATATAAAATTTCACTTAATACAACTCATAAGATCGAGATATATAGTGTTTTTGGGGCTTATGACCATTATATAACAACTTAAAACATGAAATACACATCCTTATTAAAAACTTATTTTACATGACCACAACATTCGTTCGTACTTAGCATTGCATGAGATAACCTGAGGACATAAACAAGAAAATGGTGATCTATAAATCCCAATAAGGGAGTAAAAAAGGCATAAAATGAAGAATATAATACATGTTAGTAAATATACATATCAACTGAGTATAATAGAAAAATTAACATAAAGGAATGATATAACATGATCATTATAACATGGAAATGTGGAAACAACTTAAAACACTACATCATTAACATAAAGGAATATGGTAAACCCCTATCCCAACATGATGTAAAAAAGTCATATAAAGGAATTAGGTAAAACCATATCCCAACATAATGTATTATAATACTAAACATTATCCAATTCATTGGAGTACTATCAGGGCGCACCCTTCATAAACATTTCAATCTCACGTTTAAGTGTGCCACATAGATCATATAACATGGATTCATTCAACATCATTATTTATTCCATGATCTAAGAATGTAAAATACATACACCTAAGTCCCTAATAAATACACATAAGTCCCTAAAAAATTTAATACCCTTGATAGAGGAATGGTTATGGTATTCATTATACGATGATTTTGGCATGGAAAATCATGGTGCAAGTTCAGCAGCATAACGACGTTATGTGGAAATTCATAAAGTAGATAGATGAGAGAGAAAGGAGTATCTCAAAATTTATACATGAAATTCATAGTGATGGGATTATGGAACATAATATCCCAATATATGAAATGGAATTTAGGATGCGTAATACAAATAAAGTGCTTGAAATGAAAATGAGAAGAGAGAAATCCCTTACAGAATTTCAGCATAGTAACGATGCAAGTAAGGGTTTAAATGGGGGAGGATAAATGATACCTCACTGAAATAAAAAAATGGATAGTAGGTAATGTATTATAAAAGGATGAAAATATAAACAATGGAAATTAAAAAGACTAATTTCAAATAAGGTTCTTGAATTGAAAGGAAGAGAGAAAGGTGATGATCCCTTACTTGTATGTGTCATCCCAAAGGATTGGGAGAGGAATATTTATAGCTTATGGGTGACTTGGGAGGACTATAGGAAGTAATATGAAGAGGTTTCTCAATCTTCAAATATCTTTAGTGAAGAGTAATGGGTTCTTGGGTGGGTTTATATAGGAAAGGTGGGAGGATTCTTAATTATTTTGGTATTGGACCCTACACACTAAAATATTCAAAACCACAAACCATCCCATGATTTTTCACCATGGTTTATGGAAAAGGGAAGTGTTTTAAATTATTTTAAAAGTATAAGGTCTGAATATATTAAAATATTTCCCTTTATTATGTGTAGGTGAGTCACACTTTCAAGGAAATGATTTTAGAATCTTAAAATATTTTATATGTCTTGGAGAATTCACTAAGGATTTAAAAAATTAATAAAATAAATATAAAATTACATTTTTTTAAATTAAAACATATATTTGGACGAATATATCTTTTATATTATTTTATTATATCACTATTTGGTTCTTATTATGTCATAAAACACATTATATATTTATACGGTATTTATTTTTTACCCAAAAATTTGACTGTCTCAGAAAATTATGAAAAATTCACTATTGGATAATTTCGAAATCCTGATTCCAAAAATAATATTCATTTTACCCAAATAATTTTCTAAATATGTGAATTCTCACTTTTAAAATAAAAACCAATATTTATTGAAAATTGATGGGTTTTGACAAAAACAATTTTCAAACCTTAATAAACATTACTTTTTTACTTCATAAAAATTATATGATCATTTATATTTAATAAAATTAATATAATAATAATATTAAATTATTATGTAATTAAAAAATCTATTAATTCATCAAAATAGATTTCTTAATTGAATTTGAATATTAACCAAACATACTATTTTTAATTTAAAAATCATTTACAATGTAAAAATAATAAAATTAAAGTATAGTCATTAGTCCATAAAAAAATAATTCACATATTCATAATTCTAGGGTATTGTTACATATACCTTTATTATAGAAGCATACTCTTTAAGTGTAAGGTGTGAAATGGTGGGGCTTTAATAGGGATGTTCGGTGAACATGGTTTGGGCTATGATCTCGATGAGCTTGAACTTCTCCCATAAACGGTTTCGCTCTAGCTTAAGTTGTTGGATCTTAGCTTGGTGTTGGTCTAGGGAAAAGACCAAAAATGATATATCCCCCAAAATATTTGATAAATGGGCTTCATAGGGTACAATCATACTAGTTGAGGCCATCACTTCCTTTTCCCATCTCAAAAGGATTTGTTAAAACCCTATATTTATACTAGTCATGTGATCACTTTTCAATAGATATATTATCAATGGTAAGGATACTTAATGGTAATTTAAATCCAATTGGGTATAATAAAACAAAAATATTTCATTTGTTTTCTATATCTATAAGACATTCAATTAAAATATTTTTTTTATTCATAATAGTTTGGATCGTTACGACCTTAGCTCCTTAAGAAAATTTTCCCTCGAAATTTCATTTTCCCTAAACTAAAATATATGAGGGTAACTCTTCTATATCACTTCCTCTGGTTCCCATGTTTCTTCTTCAAACATGTGGTTTCTCCATGACACTTTAACGATGGGTGTTGTCTTATTTTTTAGAACCTTTTCTCTACAATCTAAGATCTTCACCGAATTCTCTTCATAGGAGAGGTCATTCTCTAATGGTACCACCTCTAGATTGAGTACATGTGATTGGTCTGGTATGTACTTCCTTAATAGTAATACATGGAATACATCATGTACTTGATATAGATTCAGTGAGAGTGCTAGTCAATAGTCCACTACCCCGATGTGATCAAGGATCTCAAAAGGGCTAATGTACCTTGGACTAAGATTTCCCTTATTACCAATTCTCATAACTCTCTTCCATGGAGACATGCGGAGGAATAAAATATCCCCAACATCAAAATCTATATCTCATCGATGATTATTAGCATAACTCTTTTGTTAACTCTGAATAGCTTTTATGTGCTGTTGGATGCTCATAACCTTCTCTACCGTTTCTTCGACCATTTCTAGACCAAGAAGTTTTTATTCTCAAACTTTATCCCAACAGGCTGATGTTCATCACCTCTTCCCATAAAGGTATTTATAAGGATCCATTTGGATTCTTGAGTGGAAACTATTGTTGTAAGAGAACTCCACTAAAGGAAGATGTTGGTCCCATCTACCTTTTAAGTCCATTGAGTAAGCTCTCAACATGTCCTGAAGTGTCCGGATAGTCCACTCATATTGGCCATCAGTTTGAGGGTGATAGGACATACTAAAGTTCAACTTAGTGTTTAGAGCATATTGGATACTCTTCTAGAACTTAGAGGTGAATCTTGGATCTCTATCAAAAATAATCAATAGTGGAACTCCATGTATCCTTACCACTTCTATGTTGTATATCCATTCTAGTTGATCCAATTAAAAATACTCTCAAATTACAATGAAGTGTATAGTCTTTATAAGATGATCTACAATAACCCATATAGAATTGTTTCCTTTGGATGTATTTTGAAGTCCATTGAAAAATTCTATGCTGATGTTTTCCCATTTCCATGTTGGTATGTGTAATGGTTACATCATCCCCTTATACTTCTACCTCTTAGATTTCACCTGCTAACATACCAGGTACTTTTATGTATATTTAGTGATCTAATTCTTCATGTTATCCCACCAATAGTGCTCCCATAGATCTCAATACATATTCTTGTTTGTTGGGTGAATGGATAAATTTTAACTATGTGCACATGAAAAAGTTCTTTATTTAACTTTGGATTTGATGGAACACATAGTCTTGAACCAAATATCATATTTTCTTTTTCATTAACATTGAACTCCAATGATTTCTAGTTTCTAATAGTTTCCACTTTCTTCTAAATTCCCACATCATTTTTTTGAGAATCCTTTAACTTTTCCAAAAGAGAATTTTGAGAAATTATTTGCGAAAAGATTAACAGTGTTACCTTATTTATGATTCCCATGTCCATATTCATTAAATATAAGAATATTGGATCCTTTTCAATTCTCATCAATGATAGAATTTTTGGGTCCTTTATACTTAAAGCATCTTCCACCTTGTTTTCTTTCCCAGGGTCGTAATGGATTAAGTAGTCGTTATCCTTGATGGGATCTAACCATCTTTATGGGTGCATATTCATCTTTTTCTGTGTGAATATATATTTGAGATTTTTGTGATTCATATATATTTCAAACTTCTACCTAAAGATATAATGCCACAAGATTTTTAATGCAAAGATCACCACTACCAACTCTAGATCATGCATGGGATAGTTTTTCTCATGATTTTTCAACTACCTTGAGGCATAGGCAATGACTTTTCCATTCTACATCAACACACACCCCAAGCCCTTCTTCGAAGAATCGCTTAAGATTACAAAAAGCTCCCCACTTGTGGGTAGTGTGAGATCAGGGGTGGTGATAAGACACTTCTTCAACTCCATGAAGCTTTCTTCAAATTCAAAATTTGAAGAAAACATGACTCTCTTTCAAGTTATCTTGGTCATAGGGTTTGATAATCATGATAAATTTCACACAAATCAGTGATAATATCTTGTTAACCCCAGGAAGCTATGGATATCCATCATAGATGTTGGCCTCCACCATCCCTCAATTGCTTTTATTTTGGAAGGATCCAAATATATCCCATTGCTTGTGATGATATTCCCCAAGAATGAGACTTACTTCTACCAAAAATCACACTTTTTGTACTTTTCATAGAGATTCTCCTTTCGTAAGGTCTCTAGTATAGGGCTTAGATTCTCCTCATTCCAATCATTGTTTTTGGAGTATATTAGAATATTTTCTATAATGAATACCATAAATTTGTTGAGGTTATATCTAAATACTCTATCAATTATGTCCATGAATATTTCTAGAGTATTAGTGAGTCTGAAAGGTATTACTATGAATTCATAGTGCCTGTACCTTGTATAAAAACTTGTCTTGGGAATATCCTCCCTCTTTACCCTTACGTGGTAATATCATAACCTTATATCCACCTAGGAGAAGTATTGTGCTCCACGTAGCTGATCATACAAGTCATCAATTCATGGAAAAGAATATTTGTTCTTTATTTTGATTTTGTTGAGATCACGATAATCAATGCAAAGACTCATTGAACTATCCTTGTTCTTGACAAAGAGGACTGGTTCACCCCATGGTGAAACACTTGGGTATATAAACCCTTTATCTAGATTCTCCTATAATTGTTTATTTGTCTCCTTAGGATCCTCAATAGATATTCTATATGAAGTATTGGATATTATAAATTCTCAGGTATAAGATTAATCGAAAATTCCACATATTTATTACAGGAGGAAGAATCCGAAATTCCTCGAGAAACACATCTGTGAATTCCCCCACAATAGGAATGTCTTTGAGGATGGCTTATTCCTTATACTCAATCATTTGAGAAAGATACATGTGATCATAGGGAAGTAATATCCATGCTTGAGATGATGGTGCTAAAGAATATTCATCCTCCTCCATGCACTTATATAGAATCAGGGGTCGATTCACCATATAGAGTGTGATTTCTCTCTCATGACAATTTATGTTGGCTCTATATAGGGAAATCCAATCCGAGCCAAGAATTGAATCAAATTACACTAAGGTAAGTATGATGAGGTTCATTGGGTAGTTCAATCTAGAAGTTCTGATAGGGGAGGAGTTATATTCATGGGATGAAATAATTTCCCCAATTTTCATTTTCACCAACATCTCTACTTCCATTATTTTTGGTGATGTTTTGATTTTTCTACTAAACGTTTAGGATATAAAAGAATTCGTAGAACCGGAATCATAAAGTACGATTTCTATTCTTGAATGAATAAAAAATGGACCTTTCACCGCTCTGTTGTTGGGATTCACTTTATTAGTAGTGATGGAAAAATCTTTCTCTTGATACCTTGGAGGTGTTGGTTGCCTCTGAAAACCCTTGGCTTAGGGAACTAGTTCAAAAAATGCCCTGGTTATTTGAAGTTGTATTAATGAACAATGTTTTTAGGATTTAATAGAGTGTTACTTTCTTTTGTTGTAGTAGTGGGTTTTTCTTATTGGAAATAACTTGCTAGGTACCCTTCCTTCCCACACCTAAAGCATTTCCTAGTCCCCTACAGGAAATTCCTAAGGTGCTTCTTTCCATACTTTTGAAAAGTGGGGTGATGGAATTTTTTTAGTACCAATGGATTTATCCATAGGACCACCATAATTACATTCCACTATCTACTTCTTATCCCCATGATACCCTTATAATTTTATAATCCCTATCTCAACTTTGAGGGCACATCAGACAACCCTCTCATAGCTGTCAAAGTTGTGGATCACCAGGGCTTTCCGTAAGCTAGGTTTTATCCCCCCAATGAATTAGTTAACCTTGAATTCGAGGGTAATAAAAAAACAATAGGTTTATTGTGAAAGCCTGGTGAATTTTTCCTCATAATCCCCAATAGATTCATCATCATTTTTCTTGAGTACAAGGAAACATCTTTCCATCTTAATATGGAGGGTGCGGGGAAAATATTTATCGATAAACATTTTCAAAAATCCTTCCATCCCATCACCTCGATATATTCCTCAGGCTTTGTATTTTTGATCAATGTCCACCATTGATCATATTAACCCTACATATGATAAGATTCCAAGAGAATCTTCTCTTTTTCAGAACATTAAACGATGGAGAAGATATTCTCAATGAAGTTGATCCATTGTTCGGAAATTGAGGGATTATATGATCCATTTAAAGTAGGAGGCCTTTGTCTCATGAAGCTCTTGATTTTGACTTATTATTTCTTAGGGGGGAGGGTTGGACATTCCTCTTGATCCAGGTTTGTATTAAAAACTTGAGTTAACTGAGATAGTATCATGACAAAGTTTGTGATTCACGCTGCCATCATATTTGGCATCTCAATAGAGGAGTCATCACATTGATCTTCGCATTGGTTGTTAGCCCAATTACCACCTATTACTAGCCATTTTCTGGAATAAAAGAAAAAAATAGGGGTTAATATTTTAAAATATTAAATACATAAAGGGTAATCCAATGAAAAAAGGGGATAACATACAAAATACATTCATCTCCTTAACTTATGAATTTATAAGATTTGATCTAAGTTATCCATTATCTAAATCCTAACATAAATTATTAGTGGATTTTTTATTCTCTTAATAATGGTTCATACTAATCTTATAAATTTACCAAAGAATACCCCCAGGAGTGTTGAACCAAGAGTGCAGTAAGGCCCGTTGTCATGCACTAATTCCCATTCGAGTCTAGCTCCAAGCGGTGTTTTCAGATTTTACCCCTAGATACATCTATTCCAGAGCCACATCTACTTATTTGTATCTAAATAGGGATGTATTTTATTGATAAAAAAATTACTCTATACTCACCAAAATTTATGAATTTTTTTCTTTACATAGTCTTATCCCTAAGGCTTTCATTAGAGTTTTCTAATCCAAATACCAAAAACAACTAAACATATTCTCTGATACCAACTATAACAATCCTGGTCTTTATTACACATTTAAACATGATTTATCACATAAAATTGAACTTAATACAACTTAGAATATCGATGGGTCTAGTGTATTTTGGAATTAGGACCATTACATAACAACTTAAAACATGAAATACACATCTTTATTGAATCTTCTTTTACATGACCATGACATTCCTTTATACTTAGCATTGCATGGGATAACCTGAGCACATAAATAAGAAAAGGCTAAGCTATAAAATTGAGTAAGGGTGTAAAAAAGGCATAAAATTAAGAATAAAATACATTTTAGGCAATATAAATATCAATGGATCATAAGAGAAACATGAACATAAAGGCATGATATAACACGATCATCATAACATGGAAATGTGGAAACAACTTAAAAACTACATCATTAACATAAAAGAATCAGGTAAACCCCTATCCCAACATGATGGAAAAAATTTCTATAAAGGAATCAGGTAAACCCATATCCCAACATGACGTATCATGATACTAAACATTATGCAATTCATTGGAGCACTATCAGGGCACACCCTTCATAAACATTTCAATCTCATGCTTAAGGGTGCCACATAAATCATATAACATGGATTCATTCAACATAATAATTTATTCCATGATTGGAGAATGTTAAATACATACATTCAATTACCCAATAAATAATTATATGTGCATAAAGGTGAATACCCTTGATAGAGGAATGGGTATGGCATTCACTACACAATGATTTTGGCATTGAAAATCATGGTACAATTTCAGCAGGATAACAACATCATGTGGAAATTTATAAAATGGGTAGATGAGAGAGAAAGGGGTATATAATAATTTATACATGAAATGGGATGCTATGGGATTATGGAACATAATATCCCAACATATGAAATGAAATTTAAGATGCATAATACAAATAAAATGCTTGAAATGGAAATGAGAAGAGAGAGACCCCTTACGGAATTTCGGCATAGTAATGACATAGGTAAGGGTCTAAATGGGGGAGGATAAATGATAAATCATTGAAATAAAATGAAATGGATATTAGATAATTGATTATAAAATGATTAAAATAAAAAAAAATTGAAATTAAAAAGACTAATTTCAAACAAGGTTCTTGAATTGAAAGGAAGATAGAAAGGTGTGGAACCCTTACATGGATGTGTGATCCCAAAGGCTTGAGAGAGGCCTATTGGGATACTGGGGACACCTTGGGAGGACTATATAGAGTATGGGGAAGAGGTTGGTCAAGCTTAAAAGATCTTTAGTGAAGAGGAATGGGTTATTGGGTGGTTTTATATAGGAAAGGTGGGAGAAATTTTTATTATTTTGGTTTTGGACACTACACACTAAAATATTCAAAAACACAAACCATATCATGGTTTATGCCCATGATTTCTAGAAAAGGGGATTAGTATACATTATTTTAAATGTATAAGGGCCTAATATATTAAAACATTTCCCTTTATTATGTGAAGGTGAGTCACACTTTCAATGAAATAATTTTAAAATTTTAAAATATTTTATATTCCTTGGAGGATTCACTATGGATTTATAAAATAAATCAAATAAACATAAAATTACATTATTTTAAAGGAAAAATATTTTTTTTTAAATATACCCTTAATATTATTTTATTACATCACTATTGGGTCATTATGATGTCATAAAACACATTATATATTTATAGTGTATTTAATTATTGCCCAAAAATTTGACTATCTTAGAAAATTATGAATAATTCACCGTTGGATAATTTCTATGTCATGATTCCAAAAACAATATTAATTTTATCTAAATAATATCCTAAATATGCGATTTTGTACTTTTAAAATAAAAACTCATATTTATTGAAAATTGTCTGGTTTTGACAAAAAAAGTTTTCAAACCTTAATAAAAATTACTTTTGACTTCATAAAAATTATACGATAATTTATAATTAATAAAAGTAATTTAATAATAATATTAAAATATTATTTAATTAAAAATTACATTAATTCATCAAAATAGATTTCTTAATTGATTTTTAATATTAACCAAAAATACTATTTGTTATTTAAAAATCATTTACAAAGTAAAAATAATAAAAAGAAAGTATATTCGTTATTCTTTACAAAAATAACGCACACAATAATAATTCTAAGATCTTGTTAAATATACCTTTATTACACCAACATGTTCCTGAAGAGTAGGGTGTGTGATGGTGGGGTTTTTATGGGGCCATTTGGTGAACATGGTTTGGGCCGTGATCTTGATGAGCTTGAACTTCTTCTATAAACAGTTTCTATCAAGCTTTAGTTGTTGGATCCTTGCATGGTATTGGTCTAAGGAAAAACCAAAAATGCTATCTCCCTCAGAATCTCTGATAAATGGGATTCATAGGTTACGATCCTACTGGTTGAGGCCATCACTTCCTTTTTCTATGTCAAAAGGAATTTTTAAAACCCTATATTTATACTAGTCATATGATCACTATTCAATGACTATATTATCAATGGTAAGGATACTTAACGATCATTTAAATCCAATTGGGTATAATAAAACAAAAGGATTTAATGTGTTTTATATATCCATAAGACATTCAATTAAAAGAAATTGAATTTTATTCATAAAAATTTGGGTCATTACAAACATATCCCTTTATATGATAAACCAAATTGATAAATTTATCTATTTCACCACTTATCAAATTTATAAATATCTTTTTGAGGTACTTGGTCCACTATTAAGCTACCAATAAATTAGTGCTCCCATTTAATAATTGAGGTTTCTATTACATTAAGTAGTCCAAAATTGTTGCACCATGTTGTGGATTAGTAGGATAGTTTATATTAATTAGGTTATTGGTTATAACATGATTTATACACCATAATATAATTAAAATCCAATCAGATATAATACCATTTTCATTGATTGAATTAAATTTATCATGATGGAAATCCCTCTATAGGTTATAGGTGTTGATATATTTCTCATTACTTACACTAAATTATATTTCTAAATAATTACATACACTGGATTAGATCATAACATTATGAATATTGAATCATAGAATAAAATTCCTATTCATGTAAAATATTCTAAAAGATTTTCTTGAATATCATAAGGGTTCATCATAATTTTCCTACTATCTAACTACATTATTTTAAATATAGTTCTCAAGGTTTATACTAAACTAGATTCAAAACCAACTTTAACAACCCAAACTCCAATAACTTGGTTATGGTGGTTACTATATTACATTAGTACAGAATATAAAATTTCACATCCCACAGAATCTAATAGTTTATTAGTATCATAAGACTAGATAGATACATGATTATCACATTACATTTGAAAACATGAAATTGAAATTAAAATTCCATTGATACTGTTATTATTTATTCTAATATATCCTTATAATCATTTAGATTTAACTTTCAGGAACCATGGGGATAGGAATAAAAATAAAAGAGTGAGCTCAAATGCTTTGTAAGTGAAATCATATAGTAGAAGATATTATAGAATAAAAAAGTCATATATAATATGGAAAAAGTAAATAATAATAAAATATTCCATATAACTAATATCATGAAAGATGAAAATTTCCATGGATGAAATAAAAAATAAATAATCACATGGAAAATAATAACTGGTTTCATAGTGATAAAATGCATAATGTCGAACATCTTAATCTTATCATCAGGGCCTCTTTCGAAGTCATCATACATAAATAGGTAAGGTATACACCAAATACCTAGGATAGTTTGTCTCATAAAACCTACTAATGCATTGAGGGGCTGTATAATTTTAGTCCCCACATATAACTAAATAAATTTAATCCATTCAACATATCAAAAGAAATAATAAATAATAGGATACATAATATATATACCTTAGTATTCAATAAACATCAGTATTGGAAAACTAGCACATGGAACATCAATATTTTACCTAGTAAATAAATGAAATAATACAATCATAATACATATATATAATTAAGGTATATTGTATCATTATAAAATATCCCTAGTGTGTCATGAGAAAATTTAAAGGATGTTTACAGAGATGAAAAACATTTATGATGACATTATGATGTTTATTTAAAAATAAGAAGAAATATAAATTTATTTTGGTAAATTTTAAAAACGAAAAATTTTATATAAAAATGGGAATAAAAATATCCTTAGAAAAACATGGTAAATTTTATGGTAATTTTGATATTTAATAATTTTCATGATGGTAGGAAAAGATGATAATGAGATTGTTTCTCTTAGATTTCACACCCTATGAAGGTTTTCTATTTTTGAATGGTTTATAATGGGTTTGTTTGTGGAACCATAAACACCCAATGGTTATATATATAAAGGTACCTACTTTCCAAAGGTAGGTTCTCATTAGGTGTTTTGACCAATGATGATTAAGAACTCACATTGGTCGAGAGGATGGGAGGTTGGGCTCATCACACCCTTTTGGGGGGAATTATTGCCTACTTCAAGACTTTCATATAGATTTAAAAAATGTTTTTGAATCCTTCATTAATTACCAAGTATGATATAGATTAACCTAGAATTAATAATCAATCATTAGCATGTATATATATTATAATCATCTGTATGTATATGATGTTCTTCATCAATGGAGATGTCTGTATCTATTGGGGGTTCTCCATCGATGGTATCCTCTAATATAATACCTAGTGATTCTTTGGTTGTTATTATGATGATTCTAGTTTCTTAACCACAAATTGGGGGCACACTAGAGTGTATCATCATCTAAGGAGACATAAATTACTCTGAAGTTTATCATCATCTAGGAAGGCGTGAGTTGTTTTAATATCGGGATCGAAGCCATAGATGGGATTCATATGTATCCTTATGAATGGAATCTAAGACCATATAGTTTGATTCCTCTTAATGGGGCACATCATAACTTTTAAGGTCATGTGATAAGGACCCAAACAAACAGTTTAACGTCATGCGGTGAGGACATTTAGGTAGAAGATGCCTAGTCAAGGTTGGGTGTGGGACCTATACCAAAGCTTCCCAAGGAACCTGGAAGGGATATGAATTTCCATGTTAAATTAGACCCTTCTAGTAAAATGGAACATAGAGAATATGGTTTATTATATTTTTGGGTTTGAACCTTATGGAGGATTCCTACGTATCCCATATGGATATAAATCAAATACCGCGTAATTCGATTGTGAGGACCCATGCCTATGGAGGATCTCAAAGGTATGTATCATAGGGTAGTATGTCCCTTTGAGTGGATTAAGTTGAAGCTTATTTCTGAAGAGGATTCACTTGTAAAGGGGACCATGAGGAATGTCTTAACTCAATGTGGTTTGGGGGCTTACCTTGGGGCTTAATCCTAAGGAGGATGCCCAGATTAAGGGATTATGATTGGGGCTTACTCCTAAGGAGGATTCCCATTGAGATAGAGCCTTATCTAGGCTTCCTAAATATCCTGGTTAGTAGGAATTAGAGTTCTCATAGTTCAATATGTCAAATGGATTATATGGATATTGTGATCATCATTACCTCTAAGCTCATGTGAGTCATTCTCAGTAGGAGAAATAAGGGGAAATGAAAGATCCAATAAACCATGAGTCTGCCTTTATCCCCTGGTGTACATGGTGAAAACATCTAGGGGCTTACTCCTAAGAAGGATACCCTTATATTGGTTGGGGATTATTCTGGAAGAGGATTACCATTTTAGGTTTGGTTGGGGATTCCTCCTAAAGAGGATTACCATTTGAGGTTTCTGGAGTTTCTTGAGGAGTTTATTAACTCAAGTTACTTGAGGAATTCAAGAGGATAATCTCAACTCATAACATGATAAAATAACCTAAAGGAGTATGTTGACTCAAGGTTTTTTATGGAGTGTAGATGAATATCTCAAATCATGGTATTCTTGCGGGTGGATGTTAAGGCTATATATGGAGTAGCCCAAAATATCGTCGACCTGGCCTGAAAAGTTTGCGGTGACTTTTCATTTTTTATGGGGGTTATTGAAGAAAGAAAATGGACCGACCTAGAGGGATGGGACTATAGCCTAACACTGAACCTGATCTGGGGTCTTGGGGTGTATCCCCAATGGTATGGACTAGCGAGATCACGTAGGTGGGTTGTTCAAGTGGGTCGCATAGGTGGGTCACCCATGTGGGTCGTCGAGGTGGGTCACCCAGGTGGGTCATCTAGGTTCTAGGCTCAGGGAAACTCTCTAGTGAGACTGAGCAATATAAAATCTCCCAAGTAGGGATGGACTACTTGGGAAAAGGAGCTGTGTAACCAGAGTCCTCTCCTGGATTCACCATTCGAGAGTTCGACCTTCCTATGAAAATTTGAGGTAGACGGGTCTATTTATAGAATCATTGGTGGACTGTATGAATGGGCCTACATGGATATGATTGTGTGGATGGGCCTGTATGGATGGTCCAATGTGAATGGCCTATGTGAGTGGCCTGCAAAATTATATGATCTCTTTTATAAAATTTTTCTATCTTCCAAGTTCCATATCTTTTGATCGGTAAGTCCATTTGGGCTCCGAGACCAGTCAAATCGAAGATATCAAAGATATCTATGCTTCTTTATATGTGGAATATACCTAATATTATCTTTAGAAACTCAAAATTTCATTTTTATATGTTAACACATTTTTATTATCGATCTTGGAAATCCATAGCCTACTCTTTGAGGGGATATATTTCCACTTATCCCTCATTGTGGAGCAGTATTTTGGATGATGGAAACCCAAGCTATATATTCTTCATTAATGGGGACAAATTTAAACTAAATCATGAAATTTTTTGTCTGAGTGAGGATCAAATCATGAATTCTACCAAAAACTGTATGAAACACATTTTTCAGTGTCAACAAATCCCCCCTTAGAATTAAATTCATCAGTAATGAAAATAATCTAGTTCTAAGGTAATTTTAGGGAACTTTGATGCATTCAAAAATCATTTGGTGGAATTTGGTGCTACTTCTTGTATGGAAGGATGATCTAATTTTTTATTAATCCATGGGTCCTAGAAAACATAATTTGACTATTTCTAGGTTCATATGAAAAACCCTATTAAATTTGTGTCTTTTGTTCCATCACGCTATTTTTTAATAAGATCAATATGTATAAGACTTAGCTGGTGAGACTTGGATTTTACTTGGGCCTCCTTTTTTTGGGGTTTTATCCTAACATTTTTTGTAACTTTTAAATTTTCATTACTCAATTTTTTCTAAACCATAAAAAGTGAAGGTCTAACGAGATGCGACTTGACTTTTTTCCAGAGTTCCCATTGTGGTTTTTCAATCTAGTGAGTACTATGTCTATTTTAGTGGGCAGTTTAAAGTCATGCAAGTCAGACTAATAAGGCTAGAGTTTCTTGATGACTGGGAATGTTTTGATATTCTTCAGATACCTATAAGGGGAATATTGTGTCCCTATTTTTTATGGTTTCCAAATATAAAATTTGAAATATGGGAATAGAGGAGGTATCTCATGAGTATAAAGTTACATATAGCTGATAATCATATTATGGGGGCTGTTTTATGAAAGGATAACTAGGGTGTGTACTACATAGTCAAGTAGTGGTATCCATTGGATGACAGACCCATTATGTGGGTGACATATGTAAGGAAAACTGAGGCATGTACTACATAGTCAGACAAATGGATTTTTAAGAATTATAACATTCTATTTCTCATGGGTGAAATAAGTTTGAAGAGATTCAGATTTCTCCAGACCACAAGGGGTTGGTTTTCCAAGGAAAGATGGCTACGAATAAAGGGGTTATCTATATTGAACCGGGACATGAATGGTAAACTACTCCTATAAGAATTTGGTTGTGAAAGAGGGTATAGTTTGTAAGATAACCATTTTTATGGGGGAAGGCCCCTTTCTCACAAAGGATGAAGGTATCATGCAGTTTAATGTTGTGCGACTAAGACATTGAACATGTAGTTTAATGTTTTATAATGAGGATATTATGTTATGTAGTTTAAATTCACACCATAAGGACATTATGTTGTGTAGTTTAAAGTCATACAACAAAGACATTATGTTGTGCAGTTTAAATTCATGAAGCAAGGACATTATGTTGTGCAGTTTAAAGTCATGCCTCAAGGAAATTATGTTGCACAGTTTAAATTCATACAAAAAGAACATTATGGGGTCTTTAATTTAAGGTATTTTAGCTTCGATCGAAGGTTTGATGGTTTCTCTATTTTTGATAGTTTGTCTGGAAATGTGCTACTATTTTCAAGTATGGAAGGGGAATGTTATAAGATATGATTTGGGGATTCCCAGATCTAAAGAGTGGTATGTGGAAAAAGGGGATAATGGAGTTAAGGGAGGCCTACCCTGAGAATTAAGTTACCACTACATAATAATCCCGTTATGGGGGTTGTTTTATGCATGGCTAGATGAGGAACATACTGTATAATCAATAGTGGAATCCTTTGGATGACATACCAATTTTGGGGGAAACTCATGCAAGGCCACCTAGGTTGAATAATACATATTTAGGAAAAAGATCTCTCAATAATTATAACATTATATCACTAAAATCCTATGAAAGTTTATGGATATTAGGATCTCCCCAAGCACAAAGTTTAGTTTGCGGAGAAAAGTACCTAAATATAGAATGGGTATTTCAAGTAATTATTTCCAATGAATTAGGGAAATATTATTTATATGAAGGTCTGGACTAAATGTAGGAAGTATGGTGCTTTAATTTTTAGGTCATATGACTAGGACCAAAATATTATGGAAATAAGGGATTATACACAGTCAAATGGCCCAAGGTTATTCCATTATACTTTGAACATATAACTAGGAAAAATTTAAACCACAGTCTTGGATACTTTCAATATAGGAGAAAGGATATGGGAAAAATATTCAAGGGATTACCATTTACTTTGAATTGTGGGTTCCAGCGTATCGTCATCAAAGCTTAAAGGGACAGAAGAGGCTTCTCCCAAGGGTAAATTTACCACTATTTGACAAACCCATTATGGGGTATGTTTTATGAAAGGAAAAATAGATAATGTACTATATATCTAAAAAGTAAAATCCTTTGGATGATAGGACCATTATGTAGGGAAACTAATGCAAGGCCAACTGGGGCACATACTGTATAGTCAGGCAAAGGAGCTCTCAAGTATCATAAATTCTGCCCCCAGAAACTGTGAAAATACTATAAATATTTTAAATTATTCATGACTAGGAGTACGACATGCAAAGGGGGAAATCCCCAATGCACAAAAGAAGAATTTGGGCTGATATTGGCAATGAGTTTGGAGTCCCTTTCCTAGATCAAACTCATATTTATAAGGGGGGCATCTCTTGTTTCCTTGGAAGGTTCTCTAAGGAGAGGATGAAAAATAAAATCTCCTATATATTTTTTTTATTGTATATAGGAGAGGGAGAAGTTTCCTTTAACCCATGGCTGGGATTAGGATCTAAGGTCCCGTATTTACTATATATCAAAATGGGATGAGAATAAATACATACATAGTTCTATGGGTAGCATGTAGTTCAAAGTCATAAATAAAGGACATTAACCATCTAGATTAATGTCACAACCACCTCCCTCAAAAGATACCCCTCCAGGGATAGAAACAAAGAAAGGGATATAATGAACCCCTGAGTCCCACCTCCAGTAAGCCCTAGGGTGGTGACTAACACCAAGGGTATACAAGTCTCACAAAATAGGAGGAATTTACTTTTTTAAAGAAACAATATCGGGAGATAAGATATCTCATCCCCAAACAACTCCACGATGTATATATAAAAGAAAGAAAAATCCACCTCACATGCATATTTAAAATAGAACTGATACAAAGGAAAAGTCTCCAAAGTACCAAAAGTATAACTAGGCAGTGACACAAAAACTGTCACGATTCAAGCTAATAAAGTCGAGTACGGTTCATGAAGTCCTCCTGGAAACCTGAAAATAATTTTATATATGCAGGGTGAGCACATAGGTATACTCATTAGGAAAACCGAAGTCTACCATGAACATGTGAAATAAGAATACTAATGCCCCTGTGAGAAAAATAACAGAACCAAATAGCACCTAAGTAGGTATACTAACCACCCCAAACTCACCTAGGAACACTCACCAAATAACCCAAGTCAAGTAATGTAATATAATTCACATTGATAATAGGGTACCCCACACCACTTTCCCACTAATTATCTACTCCCACACCCTGATAATAAAATTCCAATTGCTCCCACCTCTTTCAAACATACCACATCACAAACCGCCTCCACACACTTGAGCCTCAAAACCACATCCTGCCTGTAG
This sequence comes from Viscum album, assembly GCA_963277665.1. Lineage (NCBI taxonomy): Eukaryota > Viridiplantae > Streptophyta > Magnoliopsida > Santalales > Viscaceae > Viscum > Viscum album. The sequence goes on along the minus strand of OY728131.1, from coordinate 1,216,194,669 downwards.
ACAGGCAAGCCACATACCACAACACATCCTACCCGCAGACACTTGGTCCACAAACCATGTCACATCCTTCCTGTAGAAACCTAGGCCACATAACATATCACATCACTCCCATAGAAACTTGGTCGACATACCACATCACATCCCAGCCACAGACACCTGAGCCACATACCACGTCACACCCTGAAAACACATGGGAAAGAAAAACACATCTCATCCCAAAGGCAATAGGGAAAACACAACTCGTCTCATCTCAAAGAAACCTGGGAAAACAAAACTTGATCGTACACACCTGGTCCCCACAAACCACAAACTTCACGAAGAATCATGGGCTACCAACACCTAAAAGAAGGTGCATGGAAGGGTGGGTGGCCAACCATCCAACCTACCACCAGGATGTCTGGGAAAGACACCCTACCCCATAACGATGGGGGTGTTCAAAACGTAGTTCTCAACTAGGGTGGGATGCATATAAAAATCACAAAGGAAAATATAGAGTCTATACATATAGATACAAAAAACTCATCCCAATCTATGGGTTCTTAAACAACTAACCAACTCTCAACATTACCAACCTTTCTTCTACTTCTAAATGTAACCACCACACAACAGACCACAACTTCTTTCCAATTTCCCAACCAATTTTGTTAAACCATTAACATTATTCATTCAAAATTCATTTATTCATTCAGTTAACCAAACCAAACTGAGCCATTCCCAAACTTTATTAATCACTTATTTATTCATTTATTCCATTACTATCTAGGAAACTATGAAGCAAAACACATAACAAGAAACATAACCAAGGCCAAACATAGAGAAACTCTAGGTGAATTACCCATACCAACCAAAACAAGTCCCCCAATCTCAACCACATTTAGAAACACAACCAAAGAACAACTTGATTTCATCCCCAATACACAACACTACTCTTCAATTCCACAATAAATCGATCTCTCAACCTGAGATTCTATCACACCTTTCGAACCATCCCACCGTACACAGTGACGCAACCCACAAACAACACACAATTGTTCTCACAAATGTATCACCACACAGACCAAAAAATATATAAATTCTATATTTAATAAGGCATCCATTATTTATTTATATTGTTAATTAAAGAGTTATCACATAATATGTAAAATCCTAGGGCATCCATTCATTAGTTGGGTGTATGAAATTTACCAACTTCCATTTAGGGTGATACCATAATTACCAAAACCACAACAACACACACAAAATATATAACTAGCATAAACAAATCCACCATTGACCATCATTTTACATGGGGAATTTATCTCATATAATCATATTATCACAAACAATATGAAAAACTGTAAAAGGTAAGTAACAAACCACTATACCCTTTCAATTCAATTTTCTAGTTATTTATCTTTGATTAAGCCAGAACAACCATAATACAAGGGTAAAAAAGAAAAAAACCTCCTTCATGATGAAAAAATAAATATAGACAAAGGAATATCCACCTTTAATGGGTGTGAATATTACTCATATGAGAAAATGTTTGGTAATGGTCCTCTAATCACCTATCCCACAAGATCTGCATCCACCTGAAGATGCCAAGACACCACCACACAAAAAACAACCAAGAGAGACCCATTAGAAATCATGGTTAAGAACACACCATGGAATGGTGAATAGATATGGAAGCGAAAAAGACCCAAAGCAAAGAAAAATTCTAGAAAATGAAGGGAGAACGTACCTCGGATCACCACAGATTGCCAAAAAATGATCACCGAGATCAATAGATCGAAGAGGGAGGAAGAGGGATTTGTGAAAACCCATGAAACTAGAATGTTTTAAAACATTATAACATCGGGGGGGGGGGGGGGCTACACAATGTGTAATCCCCTTTCACGCCGTGAAATCCATCAAGGTCCACTTTCCCCGAAAAACCCATCACCTCTCGATTTAATTTATTTTTCGACCCTGTAATATTACACTTCGTGAATCCTTCTTTCACACCATGTAAAAGTCTTCATGTTATGAAGCCTTCCAAGGAAATCCGTGAAACTAAAATTCACACCGTCAAATTAAGTTACATGATGTGTAACCTCCTTGATTCCATATTTTAACAACAAAACTTCTCCAACCTCCTTCCAAGCTGACTCCAAGCACTTAAAATGGCCAAAATTGAAATGTAATGGACCAAGAAGGAACAAACCATTACATTAGATAACTCTCAAATGATTCTCATCCTCAAGAATCCAAAACAAAGAGCAAAAGACAAGGGGATCCCAACAAACACCCCTAGAGATACCTCTCAAGGATCTCACTGCACTTTAACGACTTCTATCAACTAAACACATTAATATTCAATGATAAACCACCACGTGTTTTCGAAAAACTGGAGTGAAAACCCCTACATCCAAGAAAACCTCCTCTACCACCATCCATTCCTTCATCTAAGTGCAAAACTTACAACTCCTGCATCACTTTCCATAAGTATATAGATTCCCAAACAATCTCCTTTTGCGACTTTCTACTCAAAGCATTATCCACGACATTCCCCTTTTTTAAGGTTTATGAGATCTCAAAATTGTAGTCCTAAAGAAATTCCATCCACCTTCACTCTTGTAGATTGTTGATGATCCTTTCCATAATAGAGTCTAATGAATGGAAAAGGGGAATAACTTAAGCACAAAGAGAGCCATCCTTTAAAGAACATAAAAATTTGACAAAGGCATGAACAAGGAACCCTTTAAGCATGGGTCGTGCAAGTTTCCTTATGGCCACAAAAGTCACTTTCATGCCACATATGGGTCACGCAAGTGACTTGCGTGCCCTATTCTTTTTTCTCCCAAGGTGCTCAGTGGCCTATAAATACCCCCTGTGGGCCCCCCATTTCGAGGATGGAAAATATCCAAAACTCAGATTTAATCTCTGGTCACCCAAGTCTCTTTCTGAAGTCTTCTGAACACTCCTAAGGTAATTCTTTACCTAGAATGGAAGCTATAAAGAGGAAGAATATGGCCTAAGTATTAGAACTCAACAATACTTGCATTACTAAGTATCCAAGCCTTTAAGGGAAGTGATTATACTTGAGAGATACCTTTCCCTCTGAAAGAAACATGCACGCCACCCATCTAAAAGCCTCTAGGGATGATACTAAGGGCTCCAATTAAAAGTCTCCCAAGTATCACTTAAGAGGTTCTTCATCGCCCAAGTGAAATCATGTTGCAAAAGTATAATTGTGTGACCATGACTTGCACGCCAGACCAATACTCTCACGCCTCCTTCCAATTCACTTCGTTTCCTCAAATTCCCCTCTCCTCTTCAAGATTTAGCCTTCAAAACCTTCTTCAAAGACATTTGTTGCATGGTTACTTTGTTGGCTTCCTTATCTGAAAGGAATTATTAGGACTTATTTTGATTTGGGCCTCCTTCTCAGGAGTAATCCTCAAGTATCATGTCCCCTTAAACTGGGCCTCTATTTCAGGAGTAAGCCCCAATCATAATTTCCATTAACCTGGGCCTCATTTTCAAGAGTAATCCCCAGTAATAATTTCCCTTATCCTAGCCCTCCTTCTCAGGAGTAAACCCCAAGTCTCAAGTCCCATTAACCTAGGCCTCCTTTTCAAGAGTAAGCCCCAGTCATAATTTCCCTTAACCTGGGCCTCCTTTTCAGGAGTAATCCCCAGTCATAATTTCCCTTAACCTGAGCCTCCTTCTCAGAAGTAAGCCCCAAGTCTCAAGTCCCCTTAACCCGGGCCTCCTTTTCAAGAGTAATCCCCAGTCATAATTTCACTTAACCTGGGCCTCCTTCTCAGGAGTAAGCTCCAGTCATAATTTATTTTAACCTGGGGATCCTTCTCAGGAGTAATCCCCAGTCATAATTCCTTTAATTTTGGGCCTCCTTCTCAGAAATAAGCCCCAATCGTAAGTCCCTCTTAAATTTGGATTCCTTTTCAGGTGTAAGTCCCGGGTTAAAATCCCAAATCTCCATAAAGTACAAACACATTTATGGAACCTAATCTTGGGATTCTTTACTAAAAGTCTTTGTCTTCATTTACTTGGGCATTCATACATACATAAGCCCCACATCCTTTCTTATGATTGCATCTTTCGTGGAAAAATTTTCAGGTTTTACTAATACCTCTTGTTTCTCACACCAATCATGAATCACGTGAGATTAGAGTGTAAAAGTAATTATGAAATCTCTCTTTGAGCCATTAATCATGCATAAAACTCATATTTCTTCCTCGAACTATGTGGGTTTTGATTCCTTTTCTAATAAGGATACGTAGGTAGCCTATCTGTGGGTACGATCCCAACTCTAAAATAATCCATGTCTTTCTAAAGGACAATAAATTTCTAGTGCCCCACTAAGTGGCTTTAAAACCAGTATGGTTATCATAATGACCAATATATTTCTATATAATGTATTGAAGGATACCATTCACTAAGAATCTATAATAAATACGGATGATTCTCTGTCGATGAAGAACCTAAAATACATATAAAAGATTATCCAAATATCATATATATCAATCATTGATTTCCAAATCTAAAAGAAAAACTCATTTTCATGCTTGGTAAATTAATAAGGATTCAAAAAAATAACTCAAATCTACAAGAGAGTCCCATAGTAGACAATAATTCCCCCAAAAAAGGTGTGATGAGTCTGACCTCCCATCCTCTTGACCAATACAAATTCTTAAGTCTCATCAGTCCATAACTAATGGGCACTTACCTTTGTAAAGTAGGTCCAAATGGATATAGAATCATTGGATGTTTCCATTTCTACGAATAAACCCATTAGAAACTGATTGGAAAGTTTGAACCTTAAACAAATAAGGTCATCCCCATTTCTAGAAGAAACAAAAATGGTGAACCCAATATGAATCCTTAACCAAGTCAAATGATGTTTTACTTATTTTTAGGCCCCTATTTAACTTAATGTGAGGGCCAACAAAGCAATCAATAACATATTTGCTCATCCAAAAGATGTAGTTTGGACAAACTTATCTTGATTATGTCTGTTATATCAAACAAACACTCTTTTGAAAGATCTCTCTACATTACAGAAATGGATTATTTAAAGTTCACACCTATGAATGCCTCAACCACTACTCCTGTTGGATACTCATCCGCTCTGAGGACGACATCACCTACTCAGCATCTTCAATGCTGGGTCTCTAATGCATTGGTTAAGGAATAAAGTCAACACAGTACCATTCTGACTCTAGAGGCTGCTCGACAATCCCTCCAAGTTAACAATTCACCCTGGTTGTCAGGACAGTGATGGCCAATGGTCAAGAAGTAGGTGGTGCCAACCACCGTCTCCAACTATTTTGGGTCGTTATCCCCGGAACACAATCAACAGTCTCTCCCATATTATGAGGGTGTGAATGAGAAGGTCACTCAAGGCCTTAATTAAAGAAGACATGAGTCCTTATTGAGGGATCCCATCAACAATCACTTCTAGACTCGTGCGGTAGTTCACCCTCAACATGATGAGGGTATCACCTTTAGGTGTTCAGATCAGGTTCCTTAGACCCGAGCATGCAAGATGAACCGTCAAAGGCGAAATCCGGTCAATAGGGAGTAGGTTATTACTTCTTCCCCCTCTGGAGAAGTCCATCAAGCTAAATTAAAGACAAAAAATGAGCAGGCATATACAATCATCCATCCTGATGTTACTGCCTAGAAAACTAATCTAGAAATAACACGCCAATCCCGCCAGGCAATTACGATGGAGTATTATAGGCAGGCATATACACATGTTTATAATTCATCTTCCAATCAGCAGGCTCATCTGACTACAACCAATAAACTCACCAATCAAATGTGGTGGGGAAAAATCAGCAGGAACATACACCTACAATTCATTAGGCTAACCAACAGTCTCGTTTGGTAGCACCTGGAGATGTCAATTGGAAAGCTCCAATGACAAGAAGGAGGCAGATGAAATTTTCTGCCCCACACATGAGTACTGTCTGAATTAACTGATAGGAAAAGGAGGACAGGAGTAGGAATAAACACCTACTCCAAGAACAGAATGGATTTATATTACCGTTCTGGCAGATGAAGTCACCAAGAACATTCTGAAAATGGTGAAAGAGTAGAAGAAAATCCCTACCCATATTCTGGATGCCTGTCAGAATATTATAAAAACTTTTGTAACATCACAGGGAAGGAAGCATAAATCTATCCCTATTAGTGGATTGACTCATCAACATATCACTCCGGAACAGATAAACACCCCTATCCTAGTCCAGGAGGGTTGTGGGGCATACTCCCCCATGTCATACAGACAATAATGTTAGGCACATACACCCGATTTGAATGGAGATAATCATCTTATCTTGACTACTTCTCCTGAGTAGGCACATACACCTGACCATAATAACCACTTTCATCAACAAGTGGTTTACAAAGTGAGTAAGAAGGAATAAAAGAAAAACACCTATCCCGCACAGTCAAGAAATCAAGATCCAATCTATAATAAGGTCTTGCTCGATGCTAGAGTTCTTGAAGCCCTCAAAAAATTATCTGTTGCAACTCAAGATTCTAATCTCTAATTTCCCAATAGTGGGAACAATAATTCTAAAGGTCTTCATCAGAAACTTCCTCATGAAGGCTTTCTTCATGATAGTTCTGTCAATATCGAAGTATCATCTTCAGATGATAGCCATGATACCCCTCTGCGTGGCCAGAAGATCTAGGAGAAAAAGGTTTCATCTTTTGCTATAACCCACCATGGTGGTCCTCCCCATGATGATGAATTTAGCTGCAAAAGTCCTCTCTGTAGTAGTAATTTGCATTGCCTGGAAAATTCTTCAAAGGAAAATGCAGTAACGAGAAGGCCCTCTTATCTTGAGGCACTTTCAAATGTGAAGCCAGTCATGTCTGATGCTTTACCGCTATCAGGTGAAATACTTTCTCAATCAGAAGATAGCCCGGGGTGTATGTCATTCTCTGAACCACCCCTGGTCATGCATCTTCTAATTTGATAAATGAATTCTCTACCAATCTTGTTGAATCTGATGAAACAAAAAATAAGCACCAGCTTTGGTCTAATAAGGTAGAAGAATCTTCATCGAAAGATAAGGAATAACTGCTAAATATGAGAAAACAACTGGAAAAAGGTGAAGTACCTGTCATGTTTTGGCATTTGGATGACTCTCAGTATGATATTATAGAAATGTTGATGGAATATTATATTCACGATATTCGTCTCAACATGTGGAAAACTGTAACAGCCCGAGACTTTATGAAAAATATTCTTTTTAATTTTATTAATGTCTTGTGTTGTACGCTACACCAAAAGAAGCTTGCATAACACGCATCCTTGACTTGCCTTGCACTACACGCAATCTCAAACTTCCTCGATAGCGTGTGTAGTACGCAATACTGAGTTTCACGAAACAACGATATGCTATTAAAATATTATTAAAACTAGCCGTTATGAATAGTAATAACCAATTTTTAAATTTTAGAAAATTTATCTCTCAAAATGGACTTCATTTTTGGATTTGGAGTATCGAATTTAGCCTAAGGTGAAATTTTGGTACTTTTCGGATAACTTTCATATTCTGATGAATAGTGAAAATTACTAAATTATAATTAAAAACAACTTTTTTAATCGAAATAATTAATAGTGATAAATTATTAATTTGAGTGGTTTTAAAGTATATTTAGAATATATTTTTACAATTTAATACAATGTTGGTCATTAGATGTAATTTCACATTTAAACCAGACATAATCAAGTGTCAATCTTTTGATAGATATTGTTTCTTAAAAACACGCTATTTGTTTTAACAGCGGGATTTAATTATAAAATTAATTAATGCAACTTCTATGTTATGAATTTGGTAAAATAGACTTCATTTTTGAATTCGGAATATGAAATATAGCTTAGGATGAAATTTTGGCATTGTTCTGAAAAACATCAATTTTTGATGAATAGTGAAACTACTAAGTGGTAGTTAAAAAACTGAATTTTTCATAAAACTTAATTTTACCGCTTCTGTGAATGGAATTTCAAAAATCCGAGAGACACGATTGATGTCAGTAAGTAAAATGTGGTTCAATGAGATGAAAATAATTTTTGATGAATAGTAACTTTTTACTTTTATTTACCACGGTTAAAAGTAAATAGGGTAATTAAGGGTAAGAATGATATTAATACTACCCTAACACATGTTCTAATTCTATTGGACAAGTGTATCTCGACCAAAAACAACCTTAAGTGTAAAAATATTATCACTTAGGCCCACTTGGATTAGATTAGGACATTTATTATTATTTAAGTCAAAGAAGAGTTAAGAGTTAAAATCAAAGTATATTTACTAAAACATTTTTAATATAGGGTTTTTCATAAGATAAATTCGATTGTAAATATTCATTAGAAATCTAAATAGATTTCCTAAATAATGGTATTTTATTAGTAATTTTTAGACATCAAATAATTTAATCATGTCACAAAGATGATGCAGTAATTATCTTATTAATGAAATATTGACATAATTGATGTTATAAACACCAAAATAAATGTAATTTGAGACTTTTTATGAATTACATTAATTTTCTAGGTTACTATGATATATTAGTGTTGATTTAATAAACTTTGTTCGAACATATAATTCTGTTATGACTTTCACAAAAATCATATATCAAATAGTGTCAAAATTGACACAAAATAGTTTTTAAATCAAATATTATATTATTAATTGTTATTTTATTCCTAAAAATATAAGGTTCATCCAAATGACTTATATAAGGATATATTTATTAATAATATACAATTTGGGGTTCGTTTGGCATGTTATAGTAAGTGTATTAACCATATAGTGAAAGAAAACAAAAAGACACGGTAAAAGTTAAATTATTTAACTTAGAGTTAAATCTAATTGATAAGGTTAAAATAATAACCTAAACTTGTCTAAATACTATTGGATGATAGGATTTCGATCCATCCCCACTTTAGCTTCGAAATAAGACCCTTTGGAACCATTATAAACCGATTTTGACTTTAATATAAAATAATATTTTGAGATATTCCTAAGGTACCCCTCTCCTCCCTTATAAAAGGGAACCTCCTCCCCCTCCTCCTCACACCAATTTGAGCACTCAAGCTCTTCCAAACCCTGCCAAAATCCCTTCTCCACTTCCCTAGTATCATCCTAGAGGTCCTGGTATTCTTCAAAGACCATCCTTAGTTCTTTAAGTGGAGGCTAAGAAAAGGCGCGTCAAAAAGAGGTAATATCCATTACCGATCTTTTTCAATTTATTTCTTCTTCAACTTCTTCTTCTTTAGTTGTTTCATGATAAAGTAATAACATAAGTATTTATTATATACTGATATGTTATTATAAATATGAAACAACTCTAATTAACCTTCTATCCATCCTACGGAAAAAGGAAATCACCGCGCGTGCGTACGTACGGAATACCGTCTCCACGCCATGGTGTAATCTATTTTCCACCACCACATTAATTGGATGGGTATAAAGGTGTAATGAGTAACTATATATGATTATTATAAAGTGATATTGATACTGAAATAGTATACATACACTTAAACAAAATTCCACGACCATGGGAACGATATCATCGCTCGTGCGTACGTACGGACTACCGTCTCCACGACGCGATGAGATTCATTCTCAATGATTAACCATTCATGAATGATTATAAATTATATATAATAAGTACTAATGAAATATATGACCTGATAATGATACTGGAATTATTTATATTTATATGTATTTCATCTACTTAATTCCATTCAATTCAATAAGGAAACGAAAACAGCGTTCATGCGTACGTACGGACTACCGTCTCCATGAACGGTGTATTTCTTTCCATTTACTGATTTATTATATATGTATATTCTGAATATATATATATAAATCATGTTTTATATTCTTGAATTAAGTAATCATGATCTAAGTAATCATATGAATGATTACAAGTTAAAAACACGAACGACAAATGAGACGATTTTACCCAAAACGCTACTTTAACATGAATTTACAAAAGAACAGGTAATATAAAGTAATAAGTGGACAATATATGATATAATAACAATTAATATGATTCTGGAATAAGTCAATAACATGATTTAAATCATTATACAGGAGGTTCGGACACTTACAAAGCAAGTCGGACCTAAGGTAAGGGAAATATCACAATCTCATTTTTATCCGAGATTGTTTATACTTTGGTATTTACTGGGGTGTATTTTATCATCCACATCAATATTCCCTCAATATGTAATATTATTTCCATCCACCTAAAATAGATTATATCCAATTTTACCCTTCGGTAAATTTTTAGTAAAGGATATGAAAGGAATCTTTTGTCGTTTTTCGTACGAGGTACTTTTTTGACTTTTCTGACAAAAGTACGAAGAATGTTTTTTTAACTTATACGGCATGAATGGATTTCTAAAAAATTATTTCCAAGAAGCTTCCTTTACAATTTTTCAAGTTTATTTTTAATCAACTTCTTTTATTTTAAAGTTGTATGACATGTTATGAAAGGAAAAATGTTTTTGAAGAAGAAAGGATATTTTCCTCAAGAATGGCGTTCAAGTGATTTTCAAAATTATTTTCCATCTAAGATAATAAAGGGTTCTGTTTTTATCCCTATTATTACATTGATTTGATCATGTTGTGATGGAATTATTTTTATGAATTCCTTTATCTTATATGAATTGTTTTATGATGTCATGTTGTTTAAGAATCCCATTTTTATTACATGGGTTACGCTATGATGTATGGTTTATGATTATGTGGCACACATAAGAAAGGATTCATTATAAGATGGGTGGGACCTATATCTCCCTCCAATGAATTGGGTAAAGATTTTATATCTCATGAGATAGACATGGCTGGAATGGTAGGTTATACCGGTTCAGTGAAACAGGACTGAAACGAGGGTTACTCGATTCAGAAAAGGGACTTTGTCCACTAAGATAGTCTTGGCAATGAGTCTTGACTAACAAGAAATGATTCTCTATGATTATGTGTGAATGCCACAAAGTTTCATGTTTTAAGTTATGATTATCTTGATTACATTTCACTGCCATGATTTACCCCATGTTATGAAATTATGATCTCTTTTGCAGGTTAAGATTTCCAAAAGTTATGTGCTTATGTATATGATGTGATTGATATTTCTTTTGTTTACCCTTACTGAGCATTTGAGATCACCCTTTTATGTTTTCTTTTCCCCAGGATATAAAGAATGGTTTTAGGTAAAAAAAGGGAAGATCTTTATGGGAGATATTGAGTATCTTTCACCACGATTAGAAGATTACGTTCCGAGTTTCCAAAGACACTAAACTATTACGATCCTTGTGTGTGTGTTTTTTTATGTACTAAGTATTCCGCAAAAGTAATGTAATGTTCATGTACGTTAGGCTTCGGGTCTCTACATTTGGTATCAGAGGAAAGGTTTAGTCAACCTTTGGAAACTAGGATGCGAGAACTTTAGTGATATCCCTAGAGTTATTTCTAAGGTATGTCTAGGGATGTCCCTAAGGTTAAGTATACGTATAGGTTATAGTACTAGAACTACGCTAACGATCATAGAATTAAACCTAAGATGTTAGATATTGAAGGTAATCCCCCTTTATTATGTTGTTTTCTCTAGCATGATTTTTGCCTCTCACACTATTCTTTTTGGGTTTTAGACGATGGCTGGAACCCGAAGGAACCGTATTGATCAATGCAATGGACAATGCAATGATTGTCCTCCTGAACAAACAAATGTTATGGGAGATGGAGTGAAAAATCTTATTGCTATACTTACACAAGCTATGAATCATTCTGGACTTCCAAATGAGTAGAGAAGGGAACAATATTCTATTGAGTCCTTCATGAGGCAACGTCCACATTCTTTCAGTGGGTCTTCTGATCCACTTGTTGCTGAACAATGGATCAGTACCACTGAAAAGATATTTTCAGTTCTTCAATGTTCTGAGCATGATAAAGTCATCTTAGCAGTATATCGTTTGGAAGGTGAAGCTGATCAATGGTGGAATCTTATCAAGAATACGAGGCAAAGGGATGAAATTGAGTCCATGGAATGGGACGAGTTCAAGAACTTGTTTTTCAGTAAGTACTTCCCTCGTATTCTTCGAACAAAGATGGAAAAGGAGTTTCTTGAGCTGAAGCAGAAGGATGATGAATCTGTTGGTATATACGAAGCAAATTTTACAAGACTTGCAAGGTATGCATCTGGCATTGTCATCCAACTTGAAAGAAAAGTTGATCGATTTTTCAGTGGCTTAAAACCAAGTCTTCGAAGGGCATTAGCTATAAGAGACTTTATTAGCTATGAAGAAATTGTGCGTTGTGCTATCAAGGTAGAAATGGAAGTTGGTGTTACATATTAATCTCATGGTTTTGACAAGAAACGAAAGATGGAGTTCAAGGAGAAATCTCAGAATAATGGTGAAAAGAAGATGAATGATTCCTTATGCACAAAGTGTGGAAAGAAACATGGTGGAGATTGTCTTAAAGGGACTAGAAAATGTTTTAAGTGTGGAAAAGAAGGTCATCGAGTAGCTGAGTGTCGAAGTAATGGAAAAAGGGATTCTAATGATGTAAATAAAGCAAACACTGCAGAGAACTCACCACCAACACTTCAATGCTTCAAGTGCAAGGAAATGGGGCATTATGCTAATAAATGCCCTAATCCAAGGGTTAGTGATGATCGACATGAGCAACCTCTTAAGGCAAAGGACAAAGGGAAGTCACATGCGATCACCATTGGCGATGTTGAATATGATAACGATGTGGTGGAATGATTAAGTGTTTATGTAATGGGATTCCAAAATAATGTTGTATCATAAAGTATTGGAATATTTATGTATTGGTCTAATGTGGTATTCAAAGTGATTCAAATATTTTTGGAAATAAGATGATATGCACATAATAAATGGAAAACGAGAAAATGAAATGTTTAACAGTATTCATGAGCTCATGATTGATATAAGGACTAAGTGATATCATTGTTTGAGTATATAGAATTTTGAGGATTTTGGAATGTGGAAAGTGTTAAATTTTAACTATATTCATTTTTTCACTAAGGTTTTCAAGAGAATACATGATTAAGGACTTTGAATGTTTGGAATGTGACCAACAAAACATATCTTATGATATATGGGGATCGACAATGGTGTTAAATCTCTGGTAATCGTTTTCACTATGTTGTGAGAGTGGATTGCAGTATTATGGATAAGCCTAAAGATTGGAATGGATTATGTTGGGCATAGGTTAGTATTTTTTAAGGATAGAAGTTTTCTCGATATTATTGATGGAATGTTATAGTAATGTAGTTTTAGACAAGGCTGTGGGAATCGAACCCACAACCGAAGTGCGACTGACCTTTATTGCCTACCACTGGCCTATAGGAAGTCCCTGTTTAGTAGAAACTAGTTTTATTATATTAAGATATATGACATATGATGTATAAGTCTATTTTAGGAACCATATATGATTAATCTCACTATAGATCGACTTATGTATATAATCTTTTTTGATAACCTTTTGTTTGAGATAGTTGGAATGACCCGTCATTCTATCACATGATCTGCTAACACTTCACGAATAACAAATTCAACTTCATTTATTTAAGAGATGAAGTGGAAATTGTTAAAGGCACAAACAACAGTGAGATTGTACCAAAATAAAGTAAGTATTTATTCTAATTTAAATTCTTTAACTTTAGGGAAACGATCTTGAAAACCAAAAATGTTGTCCTAGTGATCTTATATTTGATGAATCAGATGGTACCTTAGATCGTCACAAATTTATGGCTTTGTGATTTCTGGCTTTTCCATAGCCATGTTCTCTACCACTCTCCATCAGAACATGATGGTTAGATTTCTCTTCCATATCCATATTTTCACCTATGTGGAAACCCAGTGATTAGTTTATTTGGGTAACCGTTACGTTTCATACTTTTGTTTTTAAAGATTGGTTTTGATATTCCTTTTTACGATGCGGGTTTCTATTAAAGAAACTTTCGAATAGTAAACCATTTATAACCCCGACGAATTTCGAGGGCGAAATTCATTTTAAGGGGGGTAGAATGTAACAGCCCGAGACTTTATGAAAAATATTCTTTTTAATTTTATTAATGTCTTGTCTTGTACGCTACACCAAAAGAAGCTTGCACAACACGCATCCTTGACTTTCCTTGCACTACACGCAATCACAAACTTCCTCGATAGCGTGTGTAGTACGCAATACTGAGTTTCACGAAACAACGACATGCTATTAAAATATTATTAAAACTAGCCGTTATGAATAGTAATAAACACTTTTTAAATTTTAGAAAATTTATCTATCAAAATGGACTTCATTTTTGGATTCGGAGTATCGAATTTAGCCTAAGGTGAAATTTTGGTACTTTTTGGATAACTTTCATATTCTGATGAATAGTGAAAATTACTAAATTATAATTAAAAACAACTTTTTTAATCGAAATAATTAATAGTGATAAATTATTAATTTGAGTGGTTTTAAAGTATATTTAGAATATATTTTTACAATTTAATACAATGTTGGTCATTAGATGTAATTTCACATTTAAACCAGACATAATCAAGTGTCAATCTTTTGATAGATATTGTTTCTTAAAAACACGCTATTTGTTTTAACAGCGGGATTTAATTATAAAATTAATTAATGAAACTTCTATGTTATGAATTTGGTAAAATAGACTTCATTTTTGAATTCGGAATATGAAATATAGCTTAGGATGAAATTTTGGCATTGTTCTGAAAAACATCAATTTTTGATGAATAGTGAAACTACTAAGTGGTAGTTAAAAAACTGAATTTTTCATAAAACTTAATTTTACCGCTTCTGTGAATGGAATTTCAAAAATCCGAGAGACACGGTTGATGTCAGTAAGTAAAATGTGGTTCAATGAGATGAAAATAATTTTTGGTGAATAGTAACTTTTTACTTTTATTTACCACGGTTAAAAGTAAATAGGGTAATTAAGGGTAAGAATGATATTAATATTACCCTAACACATGTCCTAATTCTATTGGACAAATGTATCTCGACCAAAAACAACCTTAAGTGTAAAAATATTATCACTTAGGCCCACTTGGATTAGATTAGGACATTTATTATTATTTAAGTCAAAGAAGAGTTAAAAGAGTTAAAATCAAAGTATATTTACTAAAACATTTTTAATATAGGGTTGGGCATAAGATAAATTCGATTGTAAATATTCATTAGAAAGCTAAAAAGATTTCCTAAATAATGGTATTTTATTTTTAATTTTTAGACATCAAATAATTTAATCATGTCACAAAGATGATGCAGTAATTATCTTATTAATGAAATATTGACATAATTGATGTTATAAACACCAAAATAAATGTAATTTGAGACTTTTTATGAATTAAATTAATTTTCTAGGTTACTATGATATATTAGTGTTGATTTAATAAACTTGTTTCGAACATATAATTCTGTTATGACTTTCACAAAAATCATATATCAAATAGTGTCAAAATTGACACAAAATAGTTTTTAAATCAAATATTATATTATTAATTGTTATTTTATTCCTAAAAATATAAGGTTCATCCAAATGACTTAGATTAGGATATATTTATTAATAATATACAATTTGGGGTTCGTTTGGCATGTTATAGTAAGTGTATTAACCATATAGTGAAAGAAAACAAAAAGACACGGTAAAAGTTAAATTATTTAACTTAGAGTTAAATCTAATTGATAAGGTTAAAATAATACCCTAAACTTGTCTAAATCCTATTGGATGATAGGATTTCGACCCATCCCCACTTTATCTTAGAAATAAGACCCTTTGGAACCATTATAAACCGATTTTGACTTTAATATAAAATAATATTTTGAGATATTCCTAAGGTACCCCTCTCCTCCCTTATAAAAGGGCACCTCCTCCCCCTCCTCCTCACACCAATTTGAGCACTCAAGCTCGGCCAAACCCTGCAAAAATCCCTTATCCACTTCCCTAGTATCATCCTAGAGGTCCTGGTCTTCTTCAAAGACCATCCTTAGTTCTTTAAGTGGAGGCTAAGAAAAGGCGCGTCAAAAAGAAGTAATATCCATTACCGATCTTTTTCAATTTCTTTCTTCTTCAACTTCTTCTTCTTCTTTAGTTGTTTCATGATAAAGTAATAACATCAGTATTTCATATATACTGATATGTTATTATAAATATGAAACAACTCTAATTAACCTTCTATCCATCCTACGGAAAAAGGAAATCACTGCGCGTGCGTACGTACGGAATACCGTCTCCACGCCGTGGTGTAATCTATTTTCCGCCACCACATTAATTGGATGGGTATAAAGGTGTAATGAGTAACTATATATGATTATTATAAAGTTATATTGATACTGAAATAGTATACATACACTTCAACACAATTCCACGACCATGGGAACGATATTATCGCTCGTGCGTACGTACGGACTACCGTCTCCACGACGCGATGAGATTCATTCTCAATGATTAACCATTCATGAATGATTATAAAGTATATATAATAAGTACTAATGAAATATATGACCTGATAATGATACTGGAATTATTTATATTTATATGTATGTCATCTACTTAATTCCATTCAATTCAATAAGGAAATGAAAACAACGTTCATGCGTACGTACGGACTACCGTCTCCATGAACGGTGTATTTCTTTCCATTTACTGATTTATTATATATGTATATTATGAATATATATATATATATATAAATCATGTTTTATATTCTTGAATTAAGTAATCATGATCTAAGTAATCATATGAATAATTACAAGTTAAAAACACGAACGACAAATGAGACGATTTTACCCAAAACGCTACTTTAACATGAATTTACAAAAGAACGGGTAATATAAAGTAATAAGTGGACCATATATGATATAATAACAATTAATATGATTCTGGAATAAGTCAATAACATGATTTAAATCATTATACAGGAGGTTCAGACACTTACAAAGCAAGTCAGACCTAAGGTAAGGGAAATATCACAATCTCATTTTTATCCGAGATTGTTTATACTTTGGTATTTACTGGGGTGTATTTTATCATCCACATCCATGTTCCCTCAATATGTAATATTATTTCCATCCACCTAAAATAGATTATATCCAATTTTACCCTTCGGTAAATTTTTAGTAAAGGATATGAAAGGAATCTTTTGTCGTTTTTCGTACGAGGTATTTTTTTGACTTTTCCGACAAAAGTACGAAGAATGTTTTTTTAACTTATACGGCATGAATGGATTTCTAAAAAATTATTTCCAAGAAGCTTCCTTTACAAGTTTTCAAGTTTATTTTTAATCAACTTCTTTTATTTTAAAGTTGTATGACATGTTATGAAAGGAAAAATGTTTTTGAAGAAGAAAGGATATTTTCCTCAAGAATGGAGTTCAAGTGATTTTCAAAATTATTTTCCATCTAAGATAATAACGGGTTCTGTTTTTATCCCTATTATTACATTGATTTGATCATGTTGTGATGGAATTATTTTTATGAATTCATTTATCTTATTTTAATTGTTTTATGATGTCATGTTGTTTAAGAATCCCATTTTTATTACATGGGTTACGCTATGATGTATGGTTTATGATTATGTGGCACACATAAGAAAGGATTCATTATAAGATTGGTGGGACCTATATCTCCCTCCAATGCAATGGGTAAAGATTTTATATCTCATGAGATAGACATGGCTGGAATGGTAGGTTATACCGGTTCAGTGAAACAGGACTGAAATGAGGGTTACTCGATTCAGAAAAGGGACTTTGTCCACTAAGATAGTCTTGGCAATGAGTCTTGACTAACAAGAAATGATTCTCTATGATTATGTGTGAATGCCACAAAGTTTCTTGTTTTAAGTTATGATTATCTTGATTAAATTTCACTGCCATGATTTACCCCATGTTATGAAATTATGATCTCTTTTGCAGGTTAAGATTTCCAAAAGTTATGTGCTTATGTATATGATGTGATCGATATTTCTTTTGTTTACCCTTACTGAGCATTTGAGCTTGCCCTTTTATGTTTTCTTTTCTCCAGGATATAAAGAATGGTTTTAGGTAAAAAAAGGGAAGATCTTTATGGGAGATATTGAGTATCTTTCACCATGATTAGAAGATTACGTTCCGAGTTTCCAAAGACACTAAACTATTACGATCCTTGTGTGTGTGTTTTTTTTATGTACTAAGTATTCTGCAAAAGTAATGTAATGTTCATGTACGTTAGGCTTCGGGTCTCTAAAAAAACTCTTTGTCACTTAAAGAGAAAATATTATCTTATGATGAACATGAAAATCATGTTAAGATAATAGAAGGGTTACAATGCCAAATTGATTTGGCATCTCCCTCAGTTTCTCGATATCCAAAGGTTGAAAAGAAGCAGAGATCCCTTTAGCGTGAATGCTTTGGCACACTAAAAAGGTTGCTCTAGTATATTACCAATTCCCCATCTGGTATTCATATCAGGGGTTAGGGTGTTCATGGAGCACTGCATTTCACTATACTCTCTAGTCAACAAAGACCACCAAAAGTGGTCTCATGAAATGTTATTTCCCATGGCCGACCATAGCCAATTGGTTTTGTGTGTAATCAAAGACTTGCTTAGGAACATGCCTCAACTAGTTCTTCCCAAAGCCAGGCATACAAAGAACAAGTTGTTGAATTAATCTTGCATTAAGAAAATGAGAATATAAAACGTGCCTCTCATTTAGATCATGCACATCATCAGGTGAGAGAAGTGTCAGAAATCATCTAATGGTCATTTGAGCCAGGTGATTTGAGTGGATGTCGGATGATGCATCCGGATAATTTTTGGACTAAGGTCTGCAAAATCAGGAGAGATTTTAAGAAAGTTTCAGATGTAGCATCTCAAGAACCACCTCATCTTTCCAGACTAGGGACTCTTTTAATCCAACTCTCAGGATCAAAAAATATGAATCAAGGAGTTGAGCAGGGAAAATAAGAACAGACCTAGTCCATTAGATCAGGGACTTTTTCAAATCCTCAATCTCTTCCTTAGTGAAAGTCAGTCTTCTTTCGATTAGGGAAGAAGCCACAAGAGGAACACAAAGTAGAATTATTAGTAGATTCACTCAAAATTACGGTGTATCAAGAATTTTCTGAAGGATCAGCTAAAATAAGTGCAATTTCACATAAAGGACATGGAAGAAGACAATATCATAGAAATGATGATAGAAGGGATATAATGCGTTATGCATCGATAAATGTCATCAATGTCGTTGCCACTGATCACCCAAAACATGAGGTTCACTCAGAGGAATCAGATGAGGAAGTTACTATTCAATAATCTGTACACACAGAAATAAATGAAGAAGGTGTGCGTACCAGAAGATAGAGGGATTCCCAGATGCAAGATATTCCTTTGGGCAATGCCCTTCCATACTCTAGAAAGGCACATGCCAAGGAAAAGGGTAAAAGTTAGGTTGTGTCCCACCCTACCTCTGGAGAAGGCCAATCACTCTCATTAGAGGAAAGGTTCGCACAACAATAAGAAGAAATGAAGGAGTTAAGAAGGTTGAATGCAGAACTACTTCAAGGTAGTCTTCCTACTAAGCGTGCTAGAGTCAGTTAGTCAAGGTAATTTGTTGCAGTTACTGGGATGGATCAAGAATATCCTCCTTTACAAGTACACCCTCACAGGTCCAATCCTATGGGTCATGCACAACAACAACCGGTAGTGCTACCATTTATTGCAGTACCAGTCACCACACCTGTCCAAACTTTAGTTATTGCACCTGCTCAGGTCCAAGCTCAACTAGATGTTTCTCAAAAGTTAATAACTACCATTGAGTAATTAACAGCTTGGTTGGAAGCTATCGAAGCAAAGCTTTCACAAATTCAACTAGAAAAGAGATCTTACCCTAAATGGGTTGATGCAATTCCTCCCCCATAAAATTTTACGAATACCACATTCCCAATTTTTAATGGTTTGGGAGACACAGAACAACACTTAACACATTTTTTTCTCCTTGTGATCCCTTTATGGGAACTCCTCAACAACAAGAAGTAGTTAAGATCAGGTTTTTTGTACAATAATTACAAGGGTCTTCTTTTGTTTGGTATACAAGCTTGCAATATTGGTCAATTACTGTGTGGGAAGATCTCCGTCAAAGATTTATCCTTCAATTTAGCTCAAAATTACCAAAGATGAAAGTTTTTGATCTTAAAAATTGTAATCAAAGGGAAAATTAAAGAGTTTCATATTTCATTCCTCACTGGAAGGGATTAACATATTTCTTATGATTAGCACTCCCTCAAGAATAGTTTTTTCCAATATGTGTGGCAAATTTGCGTGATGAATTACGCACACTGCTGATCCCTGTGAAATTCAAAAGAGGGTTTTGAGACTATACTTTAATTGCTCAACAGATAAAATATTCTCTTATAGAGACAAAGGATAAAACTCATGTAATTCCATCAGCTCCAGGAAGGAGAATGGGGAGAGCAGAGACTGCAACAGTTACACTTAAACAAGTACTTGTACCTGTATCCACTTCAAAACCTTCATCTTATCGAATGGATCCACCTCCTGAGTGTCAACAAGGGAGGTCGTCTCATCAATATGATCAAATAGATTAAATATGGAAACAATTTGAGGAGTTAAATAAAAATGTTCATTCTTTCTGAAATGAATAAGTTCCCGGTTACTTCATCTTGGCTCTAGAAAACAACCTCGTTTAGTTGCCAAGGCCCAAAAGGCCGCAGAAGGAAGGAGATGAAGACCTCCCCAACTATTGCCCATTTCATCAGATATTGGGGCATCCCATTCAGGAGTGTTTTGTATTCACATAACTTCTTCAAAAGATGGTGGACTTGGGACATATAAAATTGAAAGGTTCTTCAGCCCAGGTAGCATGTGTTATTGCTACAGATCCAGAGGAATAAGGTGAGTAGCACGAAGTCAAAAGAAAAAATGCGTAGAAATATAATGATTGGATGGTCAGGAAAATGATCAACTGAAGTCATTCCATTTTATGAACACAATTGAAGAAACCAATGGTGACTTCTGCTATTTCTGCCACAGAAAAACTCCCTTCTTCAGAAGGAAAATCCTCAAAGAGGCGGCATAATTCAAAGAAAGAAGAAAAATCAGAAGAAGATGAGATCGTGTCAAAGACTAAGTTATCTTTGACTCTGAAAGATTTTATGCCATCTACTTCAAAAGCATAGGCACCGCCCCACCAAATGGTATAGCCTAAAATTCTTTATCAGGTAGAGTCATCATCAGATGAAGAGTTGATCTTTGGTTCTATTAACATGATTCACTTAACAGATCTGTATTCCAGTAACAGTTTCGATCTTGATGAGCATGAATTCCCTGTATCAAATAGAGGAATTATAGGGAGTTCCATAGCTCTAGGATACAGAGGAATAAATGGATATTTCAGAAGCCACTATTCCAATCCTACCCTTTCTATAATTGTATATACAGTAGAAACTCGTGGAAAAGACCTTCATCGGGCTCAACAAGAATAAGAAAGTTCTTCCACACATGCCAGATTTAATCCTGGAATAGTTATTTTAGAGTATTGGTTAGAGGTTACACCTTATTCCTCTTAGAAAATAAATATACCTAGTCAGTCTAATCTTCCAAATCCAGGAGTATTTGAAACTCCTACCTTGATACGAGATGCATCTACTTATAAAGCATCAAATTATAAGGTACCTACGAGACCACATGTTCTTGTTGGGAAACACAGACCTTTGGACCAAAATTATGATGTCTTGAAACATTTGGCCCAAGTACCGGCCATGTTATCAATTCTGGATTCCTTGAATCAATGAAAGGATATTCAAGAGGCACTCATTGAGGCTTTTTCAAGTCCTTAGGAATTAGAAACTGAAATTGCTATAGCTGAATTCTACCATATAGAGAATGATCCTGCAGAATTCCATGCAGTGATATCTTTTATAGATGAAGATGATGTTGTGCATGGACATATTAGACCTTTGTATTTATCTGGAAAGGTCAATGATGTAGACATCCGATGATCTTTCATTGATAATGGTTCAGGATTCAACCTCATCCCTATTCATATACTTCTTCGATTAGGCCTCACTGAATCTGATTTATCTCTTTCTACTTTGATTTTTCAAGGATATTATAAAAATTAACAAGAACCTCTAGGCAAGATTACACTCATAACTCAGTTTGGAGACATTGTATCCAATTCATATTTCATGGTTGTTCGTCATGACACAGCCTTCAACATTTTTCTTAGAAGACCTTGGCTACATCAACATGCGGCTATACCTTCATAATACCATCAATGTCTCAAATATTGTTTCAATGGTCAATTTGGAACATTGTGTGGTGATAAATGCCCATTCAAAACATGTGAATCTCAATACATTGAGGCAAAATTCTATCACATGGAGTGAAAGGAGATATCTATGAAAAAGGAGGTTACCAAAATTAATACTCCATATGGTTTGGAAAAGATTCTAGTAAACCCATTCATACATGTGAGTACAGATTATGTGTTCCCTATCATTCAAATTGACAGGATAGACCCAAATCCAAATAATCTTATGGAAACTTCCATAATGTCAATTATGACAACCAAGCTAGACCGCATTGTAGAAATTTTTGATTCACCAGGCAATGATGAAAGCTCAAATGGAGATATCTTCATTTCATCTACTGAAATCCAGAAATTTTATACCTAATCAACCAGGCTAGAAGAAGTTATAACAATGTTAGAGATGGATGATGATGTCAATTTTCTATCCATCATCTCCTCTTTATTACCTAAGGAAGACCCTTCATCATTAATAGGGTCAAAAATGGTAGCCTCTTCTTCAAGATGTTCAAATTTTAACTTCTCTCCTGATCATGGAAATTCGGCTTCATCATCTACTATGAAAGTTGAAACAAAAGAAGTATCACATATTGAAGAAGAAGAGGAAGATATTAGGGATTCTCTTTCATCATTTAAAGAAGGTATCTCTACCACTGTGGATAAACACAGAGAAATAAATCTGTGTAAAAAAGAAGATCCACGCCCCACTTTAATTATTGCGGCCATAACTCTTAAAGAGCAAGAAATGTATATTTCATTTTTAAAGAAAAATAGAGATATATTTTCTTGGAATTATACAGAAATTCCTGGTCTTGATACTGATGTTGCTACTCATTATTTGGGTTTTCCAGAAGAACATCGAGGATTCAAGCAAGCCGCAAGAAGAACACACCCAACTTATGCCTCCAAAATTGAAGCTGAAGTGGATAAGATTATCAAGGACAACTTAGTCATAGAAGTTCAATATCACAAATGGTTGGCTAATATTGTCCCTATGAAAAAGAATAATGAAAAAATTAGAGTTTTCATTGACTTCAGAGATCTTAATCGACATTATCCCAAGGATGATTTTCTAGTTCCAATCACATAACTCTTAATTGATGAAACAACTGGCTATGAAGCACTTTCCTTCATGGATGGATATTCTGGGTATAATCAACTCCAAATGGTTCTAGAAGATGAAGAATCTATAGCCTTCAGATCCCCTCAAAGTGTGTTTTACTATCAGGTAATGCCCTTTGCCCTGAAGAATGCAGGTGCAACATATCAATGTACCATTCACTATATCTTCAAACCCTTTTTAGGTAAATTTGTTGAATGTTATGTGGAAAATTTGGTTGTTAAATCCAAACAATGTTCTAATCACTTGGCTGATTTGAAAATCATATTCCACAAACATCAACAACACAATTTGAAGATGAACCCCTTGAAATGTGCTTTCGGGGTAACCTCAGGAAAATTTCTCACCTTTTTTGTATTCCATCATGGTATCGAAGTTGATCCTGAGAAGAAAAAATCAATCCTAGGTATATTACCTCCTCGAAATTTGAAATAATTAAGAGGAATTCAAGGACACTTGGCCTATATTCAGCATTTCATCACCAATATGGTAGGAAAATGTTTACCATTCACCAAATTAACGAAGAAAGGAGTCACTTACCAGTTGACTAAAGAGTATCAAGAAGAATTCAATATTCTCAAGAAATATCTCTTGATTCCACCGGTATTAATGAAACCTGTTGAAGGAAAACCACTTATTCTTTATGTAACAGCTTTAGAGCGATCATTGGGTGCCTTCTTTGCCCAAAATAACGATGATGGGAATGAAAACAAACTTTATTATCTCAGTCGGACTATTCTTGAGGCAAAAACACGATATTCAAGTATTGAAAAGTGCTTCCTAGCATTAATCTTTGTAGTTCAGAAATTGAGACACTACCTACAACATCATGAGGCCCAATTGGTATCTCGCAATAACCCAATCAAATTTATCCTTAGTCATCCAATGCTTACAGTACGTCTGGGAAGGTGGCCAGTTATTTTGTAGTAGTTTGATATCCAGTATGTGTCTCAAAAGACAATAAAGGGCCATGCTCTGGCTGATTTCCTTGCTCAACACCCTTTAGTAGAATATACATCTTTAGATATTGAACTTCTTGATGAGAAAATCTTATATATTCAAGATAATCTTCAAACATGGGAAATGTACTTTGATGGTGCTTCCAGAAGTCCCACAGGGAAGAAAATGGAATATCCTAAATTCAACAAGGTTGGGTTAGGAATTGTACTTATTTCCACATAAAAGTCAGTGCTACCCTATTCCTTATTATTGTTGGAAGTTGGTACAAACAATGAAGTAGAATATCAATATCTCATTGCAGGATTGGAGTTGGAACTTCAGGCACAGGCGAATCACTTAAAGGTTAAAGGTGATTCAGACTTTGTAATCAAACAAGTCAATGTGGACTATGCCTTCATAAAATAAGAGTTAATCCCTTTGTATGATTATGTCAGAGAGTTAATGGTGGAATTTACTTCAGAAGAAAAATTTTCATATATCCTGTGATCAGAAAATGCTCAAGCTGATGCACTGGCTAATGTAGCCACAGCCCTAGAAGATCCAAATCAGGACGAAAAAATCATCAGTATTGCCCACCGTCATATAATTTCACCTTATTTTCAAATCAGAACAGAGGAAATCAATTAAATTTGTCCCATCTCTGATCCATATGGTCATACTACAGGATGGATGATAGCTATCAAGGAATACCTTCAAAATGGAACACTCCAGCCTGATAGATCTAGGAAAGAAAAAATTCGGTGACGTGTGGCCAATTTTACTCTTTATGATAGCCCAGATCACCTAGAAAAAAATTCTCTACAAGAGAGGTTTTGATGGAATTATCTTCAAATGTATTGATGGTGAAGAGACAATGGATGTCATGAAAGAAGTACATGTAGGATTTTGTAGTGCCCACCAGTCTGGACATAGACTGTCTGATCAAATTTGAATACTTGGATACTTCTGGCCTTCAATGATACAAGATTCTGTTTATTTCACTAAAAAGTTCCATTATTTCCAAGTATATGCCAATTTTATTCATCAAACCCCAGATTTTCTCTATACAGCTAAATACTCATGGCCAGTTGCCACATGGGGAATGGATGTAGTAGGACCTTACCCTTCAGCTACATCCAAGCAGTTTAATTATTTTCTTACTGCTACTAACTTCTTTTCCAAATGGGCAGTGACAATACATCTCAAAGAAGATAGTTCTAAAAGCATTGTTAGCTTCATGAAGTCTAACATCATTACCAGATTTGGTGTCCCTCATACAATATTAATGGACAATGGCACCAACTTCTATTCATTTGAGGTAAGAAAGTTATATTAAGAATACAACATCAAATCCAACCATTCATCTCAGTATCATGCAGCAGCCAATGTCCAAATAGAATCCTTCAATAAGACTCTTTCAAACATACTGAAAAAGATGGTGGATAAAGATAAGAAATCATGGACTGATAAACTTTTTCATGATTTATGGGATTATCGCACCACCATTCACACTGCTACACAGTCAACTCCATATTCATTGGTATATGGAATAGAAGCAGTCTTTACCATTGAGGTTCAATTATCTTTGATCATAGTATCCATTTGTGATCATTCATACACAGATGAACAATCTCAAAAGCAATTGGATGTATTTGAATGATTAGATGAAAAAATATTGTGCACCCTGAACCACTTGGAAGTATATTAGAATCAGAAAGCATGGGGTTTCAACAAAAAGTTCATCTTCATTCATTCATTCAAGG
The DNA here is from genome assembly GCA_963277665.1 of Viscum album. Classification (NCBI taxonomy): domain Eukaryota; kingdom Viridiplantae; phylum Streptophyta; class Magnoliopsida; order Santalales; family Viscaceae; genus Viscum; species Viscum album. The sequence goes on along the minus strand of OY728131.1, from coordinate 1,216,168,488 downwards.
AGAATTAGTATTGGTTCTCAGAACTCCAATGATACCCGGAAAGAAACCTCCAAATATTGAGTCAAAGTGGGAAGGACCTTATTCAATACAAAAGGTCTAATCCAATGGAGCTTATTCTTTAATATCAATGGATGAATAACTCATTACAACTCCAAACAATGCAAGATTCTTAAAGAATTATTTTGTGTAACACAAATGCACTTCGTTATAGCTACATAACGCTAAAATATATAGCACTATTCCATGCATATGACCTTAAATCTTTTTAGTCCTTACTGCAAGACTTTAAACTGCATAATCCCTTTAGTCCTTGCTGCAGGACTTTAAACTACACAGTCCCTTTAGTCCTTACTGCAAGAATTTAAACTGCACAGTCTCGTTAGTTTTTACTACAAGACTTTTAAACTACATAGTCTCTTTAGTCCTTACTACATGACTTTAAACTGCATAGTCCCTTTAGTCCTTACTGCAAGACTTTAAATTGCATAGTCCATTTAGTCCTTACTGCAAGACTTTAAACTGTATAGTCCCTTTAGTCCTGACTGCAAGACTTTAAACTACATAGTCCCTTTAGTCCTTACTGCAAGACTGTAAACTGCATAGTCCCTTTAGTCTTTACTATAAGACTTTAAACTGCATAGTTTGTCTATCATCCAACATGAAGTTAAACTATGTCCCTTTTGTCCTATATAACGTTAAACTGTGAATTTTTAGGGTTGTTGTTACCTCTTGTTTCTCACACCAAGCATGGCTCACGTGAGCTTAGAGTAAGATTCAACCATAACACCCTCTTTGGGCTGCTAACCATGCGTATGTCCCAACATCATCTTCGGGTTATCCTCAAGTACAACTTAATCACCAATTAATTCTTAATCAAACTACACATACTTTGATCCTTTCCTTCTAGGATGGGTACATAGGCAACCTCCTGAGGTTCAAGCCCAAAACCAATCTCTTTACATTGTTTCACCTCCATCTCATACGATGTTGATCCATGAAGCAGCCCAAAACCAATCTCTTCACGTTGGTTCACCTTTATCCCACATGACGTTAAACCGTGTACATCCCTTTTGTCCCAACTACATGACACTAAACTGTGCAACACCATCGTCCTTGCTATATGACGTTAAACTATAGAGTCCCCCATTGTCCCTCTCCTAGGAGGGAATCATCATTGAAATTGATCTCCAATCATTTTATATTTCAAAGACTACATGCATACATGGTAATTCCTGAACCTTTAATCTTGGGTCAAACCATCATTGCACTAAAGCCCCCTTTCACCCTTCACTTGTACGAACCAAATCTGTACAGAGGGTATTACAAGAACTACGTATGGATTGATTCCCATCCTTATGGGATACGTAGAAACATTCAAGCATCCCTCGAATATAGCCCCAAGTCTTTGGCCCTAACCCCAAATTCCACTTTAAGTCCCTTGGCTGAAAAGTCCCCCTATGAAAACATGAATATCTTATGAAAACCCTGGTCTTTATTCACATCAGGTTTATAAAACACACAATGTGTATTCCTCATTATGGTCTAAGATCTATGAACCTAAACTAAGATCTCCTAAAATCTCGTCCCACATGAAGTTAAATTGTATTTCAAGAACTACGTATAGCTTGATTACCATCCTTATGGGATACATAGTGAAGTACAACACCTCAATTCAGGACCCAACCACAACATGATTATGGTTAGCATTGGTCTGTGTATCTTCTTCATGCATTGGACAATACCCATTTTGATGTGTCATACTCCTAACCTTGAATACTTATAGATCTACATAACCCTTTTCTTTAATTCTGGTCTCAAAATGTCTAATACCTAGGAATTCTTTTGCCTGACTATGTATCACATGCCCTTATTTGGCCTTGCATAAGTAGTCTACATAACGAACCTGTCAGCCAAAAGATGCTATTATTTGACTATGCATCTAATGCCCTTAACTGGCCCTACATAATTCAACCCCCTAACAGGTTTGTTAAATAGTGGTAATTTCATTCATAGGAGGAAAACCCCTTTTTTCCTTATTGATCTTAACGACAATATGTAGGGATCCACAAAAAATAGCCATCCTTAACATATTTTTCCCATATTCTTTTTCATGATCTGAAAGTATTCAAATCTATGGTTTATATTTCCCTTCCCTACGTTTGGGTCAGACCTTTTCAGGAGTGACATTCATCCAATTCTTTGACAATCTTGATTGGGAATATCCTCTCCATATTCAAGTACCCATCTCCATACAGCAAACTCTATGCTTTGGAAAATTTGAATCTCCATAAACTTCCACGGGTTTTTTAGCAATAGAAAAGTAAAAATTCTGAGAGTTCTTTTCCTGACTATGCAGTACATGCCCCTAGGTGACCTTGCATAAGTAGTCTACATAACAGACCTGTCATCCAAAAGATGTTATTATTTGACTATGCATGCAATGCCCTTAAATGGCCCTGTATAATTCAACCCCCTAACGGGTTTGTAAAATAGTGGTAACTTCAATCTTAGGAAATACTTCCTCTAATGCCTTTTATCCCTTTTTTCATATCATCCCTCATATTCAAAATTTATTAGGTCATAGTTTACGTGTTTTCCACCATACTTGAATGAGGTAATATGTTTTCAAAAAAATTATCAAGGAATTGAGTCAATTTTAATCCATTTGGTCAAAGCTATTTGACCTTTAAACATTATCCTTTTTTATATTTGACATGCCTGACTTTAAACTGCCAAAAAAGATAGGGTACTCATTAGATTGAGAAATTATAAAAGGAACTCTAAAAAAAAGTCAATTCCCAGCTTGCTAAATGTACATATTGTATGATTTAGGAAATATTGAGCACCAAAAGATGCAAAGTTTGTGGGGTTGTTTGTATCACCCTAGAAAAAAATCAAACTGTTCTTACTAGGAACATTGGATTGGGTGAAATTAATTAAAGCAAGTATCAAGAGAATGCAGGAAAAAATGATTAATGATGAAAGTTTTTTTCATTGATGCACAAGAGTTATAAGGACATCCACATATTGGAGTCTCTTCCCTTTTTCAAGAATTACAAGAGTCTTTCAACACAACTCTTAATTTTATTTACGGCCTTCCAAGCTTCATCAGTAGCCACTTGGAATTCATTCATTCAATTGGATACAATAAGAGACGTAGTGATACCAGCTCTTCTTGGAACAATTGTAAAAGAATGTTCTTGAGTGCGGTTTGAGAAGATTTTCTGCTAATCAAAAAGTGACTCGGTTTCTATCCAAGTGACGTGGAAGATGGATACATGGATTTAATAATGAAGTATTGGAAGTAAAGATCCATTTGGAGAGAGTACCCTTTTTAGATATTGTTCTAATTTCATGATAGTATTCTCTCCACCAATCGACAGTGGAAAACATATTAACCCATGGGTTTTCTATTTTCATATCTGCAAGGAAATGGCATGGAGAAAAAAATTGAAAGATCACACCATTGTTGCTGCTCTTAATGCACAATATAACTGAAATAGAGGGATAACAGTGTGGCTGAATCTTGAGTGTATAAGGTTTCAAATCTATAGCACAAGGGCTATGATTCATTATGAATGCCTTCTATACTATCATAGTGTTGACAAATGATCCTACAACTGAGACATTTGATGAAGAGTAGTTGGTGTACTTGAGAAAATCTAGGAGAGTGCTATCGTAGATATCATAGTAATCATGACCAACAATGTTCATCATGTCATCAATCCACTTTCTAGCCAACTCATAAGGTGATCCAATTCTTTTGGGAGGCATTGAATTTGCACAAAGATCAGGTAATTTAATTTTAAGTAAGATGGTTTTTCATAAAATTTGTGAAGAAATTGGAAAAAATGGATAAGGCATTAAGGAACGCAAGTCTAATCTTTGCACGCAAGTCTAAGCTGGTTGCACAAGTTTTACCATGCTAGTACTAGCGTGCAATTCAGAAACAGACTGAAGAAGTGTGACGCAACAAACAGAAGTGCGGACGAGCAAAAAACCAAGACACATGCGTGACGAGAGTGAGAAGTGTTAGAAAGCTGGAAGCTTTGCGTGAAATGATGCCCATATTTATAGGTGAGGCCATGACCCTGTGTGTCGGGACCTGTGTGCCAGAACAATACCTACGTGCCTACTACTTGCGTGCCACGACACATTGTTTCTCGTTTTCCTCAGAGTCAAATCCTCCTTCTTTTTTGGATCTAACTCTGAGGGGGGACTTTTGTTGACGCTCCTTTCCATCACAGAGTCTAACAAATGGAAAAGGGGAATACCTTAAGCACAAATAGATTCATCCTTTGAAGAACATCAAAAATTGAAAAAGGCATGAACAAGGAACCCTTTAAGCATGGGGAACGCAAGTTTCCTTATGGTCGCTCATGTCACTTGCGCGCCACATATGGGTCGCACAAGTGACTTGCGCTCCCTATTCATTTTTCACCCAAGGTGCTCAGTGTCCTATAAATACCCCCTATGGGCCCCCATTTCGATGACAGAAAAAATCCAAAACTCCAATTCAAGATATGGTCGCCCAAGTCTCTGTCTGAAGTCTTCCGAACACTTATAAGGTAATTCTTTACCGAGAATGGAAGATCTAAAGAGGAAGAATAAGGCCTATGTATTAGAACTCACCAATACATGAGTGCCTAAGTATCTAGCCCTTTAAGGGAAGTAATGATACTTGGGTGCCACCTTTCCCTCTCAAGGAAACTTTGCACGCCACCCATATGAAAGCCTCTAGGGATGATACTAAGGGCTCCAATTCAATGTCTCCCAAGTGTCACTTCATAGGTTCTTCATCACCCAAGTGAACTCATGTCACGCAAGTATACCTGTACTACCAGGACTTGCACGCTAGACCGATACTTTTTCACTCCTTCCAATTCACTTCCTTTCCTCAAATTCACCTCTCCTCTTCATGATTTAGCCTTCAAAACCTTCTTCAAAGTCATTTGTGGCATAGTTCCTTTATTTGCTTCCTTATCTAAAATAATTATGAGAAGTTATTTTTATTTGGGCCTCCTTATCAAAAGTAAGCCCCAAATATCAAGTCCCCATAACTTGGGACTCCTTTTCAGGAGTAAGTCCGAGTCATAATTTCCCTTAAACTAGGCCTCCTTTTCAAGAGGAAGCCCCAGTCATAATTTCTCTTAACCTGGGACTCCTTCTAAGGAGTAAGCCACAAGTCTAAAGTCCCCTTAACCTAGGCATCCTTTTCAGGAGTAAGCCCCAGTCATAATTTCCCTTAACCTGGACCTCATTTTCAATAGTAAGCCCTAGTCATAATTTCTCTTAACCTGGAACTCCTTTTCAGGATTAAGACTGAATTCTCAAGTCCCCTTAACCTGGGCCTCCTTTTCAAGAGTAATCCCCAGTCATAATTTTGCTTAACCTGGGCCTCCTTCTCAGGAGTAAGCCCCAGTCATAATTTCTTTTAACCTGGACCTCCTTCTCAGGAGTAATACCCAGTAATAATTACTTTAATTTGGGGCCTCCTTCTCAGGAATAATACCCAATCATAATTCCCTCTTAAATTTGGCTTCCTTTTTAGGAGTAAGTCCCGGTTTAAAATCCCAAATCTACATAAAGTACAAACACCTTTATGGACCCTGCTCTTGGGATTCTTTTCTAAAAGTCTTTGTCTTCATTTACTTGGGTAGTCATACATATGTAATCCCCACATCCTTTCTTATGATTTCATATTTCATGGCACAATCGTCAGGTTTTACTAATACCTCTTGTTTCTCACACCGAGCATGACTCACGTGAGGTTAGAGTGTAAAAGTAATTATAAAATCTCTCTTTGAGCCATTAATCATGCATAAACCTCATATTTCTTCCTCGAACTACGTGGGTTATGATTCATTTTCTAATAAGGATATGTAGGTATCCCATCTGTGGGTACGATCCCAACTCTAAAATAATCCCTATCTTTCTAAACGATAATAACCTTCAAGTGCCCCACTGAGTGGCTTTAAAACTAGTATGGTTATCATAATGACCAAGAGATTTCTATATAATGTATTGAAGGATACCATTGACTAAGAATCTCTAATAAATACGGATGATTCTCTATCGATGAAGAACCTCAAATACATATAAAATATTCTCTAAATATCATACATATCAATCATTGATTGCCAAATATAAAGAAAAAACTCATTTTCATGCTTGGTAAATTAATAAGGATTCACGGACATAACTCAAATCTATAATAGACTCCAAGAGTATACAATAATTCCACCAAAAAAAGTGTGATGAGTCTGACCTCTCATCCTCTCGACCAATACACATTCTTAAGTCTCATCAGTCCATAACTAATGGGAACCTACCTTTGGAAAGTAGGTCCAAATGGATATAGAATCATTGGATGTTTCTGGTTCTATGAATAAACCCATTAGAAACTAATTGGAAAGTTTGAACCTCAAACAAACAAGGTCATCCCCATTTCCCAAAGAAACATAGATTTAGATCACGCTGGGAAAAGATAGACCTCAAACTCTTGTGATCCGTGAAGGCCATAAAGCACTCCCTAATGAGGTAATGCTACCATAACTTCAGTAAAAACACAACTGATACTAACTCTAGATCATGGGTGGAATAGTTACGCTCACGGGGGAGTAACTTAATAGAACCATAAGAGATCACTAATTACTACTGCATCAAGACGTATCCCAAAACCAGACAGGAAGCATCAAAAAACATCTCAAACATCACCCCATCCTCTAGAAATCAGAGAACTAGAGAACTAACCAACTTCCCCTTTAGATAATTGAATACTGCATATAACTTCTCACTCCACAAAAAATATTGGTTCGTTCTAGTCAGAGCTATCAATATAGCTGAAAATTGAGAGAAATTGGGTACAAACATCCAATAATATCCTACGATACCATGAAAACTGTGAAATTATACCATATTATTGGGTGCTTCCAAAAAAAACCACATCAACCTATTATGGGTAAACTTCCCCACATGCCCATGGAAACAAACCTCTTGTGTTCAGAACTTACAATTGGAAAACTTTCCATAGATCTGGTGGCATCAAAGAACCTACAATATAGTTCTGAGATGATCTGCTTGATCCTCCTCTGACTTTGAGTAGATTAGGATATCGTTGATGAATATGATGAATAAAAAATCTAAGAACTCATGAAAGACAAATTTCATAAGTCCCATGAACATGGCCAGTATGTTTGTAACACCGAATGACATGACTACAAACTTGAAGTTCCCATACCTACATATGAAAGAATTCTTTAGGATAACTCTCTCCTCCACCCACAAATGGTGATATTTAGATCGAAAATTGATTTTAGAAAATCAACTTTCCCCTCTCATCTGGTTAAAAAATATCATCTATCGTCAAAAGAGGGTAAAAGTTCTTGATTGTCACCTGATTCAAACTCTGGTAGTCTATGTACAACCTCAGAATACCATTTTTATTATTTGAGAAAAAAACTGGAGAACCCCATAGTGACACACTAGGACAGATAAATCCATTATTCATCAGATCATCTATCTGAATCCTCAACTTCTACAACATAGAAGGTTACATCTGATAAGGATCCATTGAAATTGGAGAAGCACCAGGCTTCAAGTCTATCCCAAACTCAACATCACGTTGAGGGGGTAAGGTTACAACCTACTTTGGGAAAACATCCATGAAATTCCCAAAAACTATGGGATCCTACACAATCCCAAAAATCTATTATTCCACTAACATATCATCCAAAAAGGAAAGAAGAATCTCTATACACCAACTACCCACCTGATAGCTCCACTCACCAATGAAAACTACACACTGACCATCCACATCAGAAAAAACTCTTCTCTAGAATTAGTCGATAAAAACATGCATGAAATAAAACCATTTTATGATGGGAATGAAATCATATGATTTCATCTATAGCAAGAAGACATCCCCATAGGACTGATGTGATCCCATCATCAGTCTACATTCTTAGAACACATCAAACAAGTGGGTCTGACCTCCGACTAATGTACTCAACACCAGGGGAATAGGAAGCCTCTATATGTCTAGTCCTAAAGTATGGGATAGACTGGGTGAAACAAAGGAGTGTGAAGATCCTGAATAAAAAAAATACCAAGAAAGGGTATAGAACAAGCTAATCATTCCTATAATGATCTCTAGTCCAACCGGAATAGCTACCTCTGGTATGTGCAACTGACCACGCCCATCTCTTTAGACCCTCTGCTGATGACCACCTAAATGAAAATTCATAGGTCAATGTCCCTAAGGAACACCTTGAGGTTGTACTCTACCTGCTCCATCTCCCCTCGGTGGAGCATGAGCCTATTATCCCTTTTGTTGAAATGGCCTAATTGGAAACTGCTGCTGAGTATGGTGTCGAACCTATCCACCTTTACAATACTAAGCTATAACGGTCACTAGAAACTGATTCTGAAGATGGTTTTGAACCACATAAAAGAAACACATTTTCCCCAAACCCATAGGAAAGGCACATAGAGCACTGGAACTAGAAGGTCAAAAAGGAAACTTCTTTGGTCGCATCCCTTCTGATCGAAACCTCTAAGGTCTTGACACCTGAGATATTCCACTAATGGAACTGCCTCTCAAAGAACTATACTATATCCCCTCTCATGTTAGACCTCCTCACAAGTTCATTCTCTCAATAACCTTATCCTTTTTATGGACCTCTATATTTGTTTGAAATGTAAAAGGCGTAACAACATACTAGATGGAAGTTTACAGGGCCTCCTCAAGCCATCTCTCATGAGACTCATCATCTAAATAGAGATATGGGGTGAAGAGAAGAAGATAAATGATCTTAATACCAAGTTATGACACTTAAATACTCCCCTACTGAAGGGAGAGTTGCTCATTGCTCTTCTCAGTCTTCATGGTTGATGAAAGGAACTCTACTTGGAATTCCTTCAGAATTTCAACCCACAACATGTCTACCTCCTTCCTCTCTTCTCGGTTAAGTTTGCACCACTAATGTGTAAATCCTTACATCTGACTCACTGCCAAAGGAACCCAATACTCCATCGAGACCTAGATCAAGCTAAAGGTGATCTCAATATCCTCAATATAGCTCTCTATATCCATCTCCAAAACACTGCACTCGTACTTTACCAAATCCTACTGCTTGAAATCATGTAATATTCTCTTCCACTGTTCATACTCCTCCACTGAATCAACCCTCCACCAATAAACTAGATCAGCCTTTTGAGCCTCAACTGCCCGAGCCATATACGAATGATGACTGGGTTCCATAAATGAAAGGTAAAAAGGGATTTATAAGCCCGCGTAGTATGAAATTTTATTTAAGATTTATTTTAACTCATTTTTTATCATTCATTCCCAATTTAACCATCCCAAAACAACCCAATTAAAATAATAACACATGTCATTATTATGCATGAACTTTTCCTAGGTCTCTACCCTATAAATGGTGTAGCCTCACATGGTCGTTCGATAGGCTCAGATTCCTTACATCGTATCACATGGGATTTAAAATCCCATGTCCTAGTTGATCTTCCCTGACCTATGTCACACATCAAGATCATCTAACACTATTTCCATAACAAACCATGAAATCCACACTATGCATAACTCCAAACTCCATCCCATCTTTCAGACATCATCTCTAATACCATTTTTTCATGACCCCCTCCCTCCAAAGATACCCCTATTGGGATGGAAATAAATAAAGGGAGATAATGACCCCTTGATTCCTTCCTCCAGTAGGCCCTGAGGCGAGGACCAACACTAAAGGTATACAAGTCTCACAAAATGGGAGGTATTTAACTTTTTAAAGAAACCATATCAAGGGATAATATGTATCATCCCAAAATAAATCCAAGATGTATATAAAAAAGTAATCTAAATCCATCCCATATACATGTTTAAAATAGAATTGTTACAACGAAAAAGTCTAAAAAGTAAGTACCCAAAGTATAGCTAGGAAGAAACACAACAACTGTCAAGATTTGAGCTAGTAAAGTCCAGTACAGTCCACAAAGTTCTCCGGGAAACCTAAAAATAGTTTTATATACATAGGGTGATCATAAATTTATACTTAGTAGAAAAACTAAATTCTCTCATGTATGTGTGAAAGAATCATACTAATGCCCTTATGGAAAAAATAACAGAACCAAATTGCACCTAAGAAGGTATACTAACCACCCCAAACTTACAAAGGTACACTCAGCAAATAACACAAGTAAAGTCAAGTAATATTATTCATATTGATAATAAGGTACCCTACACCACTTTTCCATTGATTAGATAATCTCACACCTTAATAGAAAACATCTTGGTGCTCTTACCTCTTTCGAACATACCACATCACAACCTGCCGACACACAACTAGGCCTCACAACCACATCCTTCCCATAGACAACTAGGCCACACACCACACCACATCCTACCCTTAGACACTTGGGCCACATACCACATCACATCCTTCCCATAGACACCTGATCCACATACCATGTCACATCTCAAAAACACCTGGTAAAGTACAACACATCTCATCCCAAAGACACCTGAAAAAACACAACGTGTTTCATACCAAATACACCTGGGAAAACACTACTCGCCTGCACACACCTAGGCCCCACAAACCACAACCTGCTTGAAGAATCTTGGTCCACCACTACCTAGAAGAAGGAGAAAGGAAGATCAGGTGGCCAGCCAACCATCCTCCCACTGGGATGTTTGGGAAAGACACCCTCCCCTGTGATGGTGAGGGTGTTTGGCACATAGTTCTCAACAAGGGTGGGGTGTGTATATAAATCACAAATGAAAATATAGAGTATATATATATATATAGATACCAAACACTCATCCAAACCTATGGGTTCTCAAACAACCAACCATCTCTTAACACTTCCAACCTTATTGCCACCTCTAAATGAAATTACCACACAACAAACCACAACTTCTTTCTAATTTCCAACAAATTTTGTTAAACCATTACCATTATTCATCCATAATTTATTTATTCATTCAATTAACCTAACCAACCCAAGTTGGTCCCCAACTTTATTAATCAATTATTTATTCATTTATTCCATTACTATTTGGGAAACTACCAAGCATAGGACATAAAAAGAAACACAACCAAGGCCAAACATGGAGAAAATCCAAGATAATTACCCAATCCAACTGAAACAAGTCCCCAACTCTCAACCACATCTATAAAAACAACCAAAGAACAACCTGATTACATCCCCAATGCACAAAATTTCTCATCCATACACTACCAAGCAACCCACACAAAACATAGAACCATGCTCACAACCTTATCTCCACACAAAACAAAAAATATATAAATTCCAGATTTAATAAGGCATCCATTATTTAGTACTACATGTTAATCCATGGGTTATCGCAGAAGTTGTACAATCCTGGAGCATCCGTTCATTAGTTGGGTGTATGTGATTTACCAGTTTCCATTTAGGTTGATAGTACAAAAACCACAACCAAAGAAGTACACACAACAGATATAACTAGCACAAAAGAATCCACCAATGACCACTATTTTTAGTGGGGCATTCAGCCTGTGTAATCACAATATCACAAATAATAATCAAAGCTGTGAAAAGAATGCAACAAAACACTCTACTCATTCGATCAATTTATTGAGTTATTTATATTTTATTAAGCTGAAAAAAACATAATCCAAGGGTAACAAAATAAAAACACCTCCTGTATAATACAAAAATAAATAAAGACAAAGGAATCTATACCTCGAAGGGGTTTCAACATTCTTCAAATGAGAAAGGATCACATAATAGTCCACCAATTACTTATAGTGTAAGATTTTCATCCATATGAGGATTCCATAGAACCAAAAAACCAAAAAAACAAGAGATAAACCATTAGGAATCATGAATAATCACACAACATAGCATGAAAAATAGATATGGAAGATAAAGAGACCAAAACTGATAGAAACTGCTAGAAAAAAAGGGAGAACGTACCTTGGATTATAATGGTTCACCAATGAATGGTCACCAAGATCAATGGAACAAAGACAAAGGTAGAGGCTTTGAACAACTCCTTAGGACACCTAGGGTTTTTCTAGAATGAGATAGATTGATGTTGTTGTAGGATTTTTGAAAACCTAAGTGGTTGGAATGTTTTAAAACATTATAGCATCAGGAGATTACATGATGTGTAAACCCCTTTCATGCTGTGAAATCCTTCAAGGTCCACTTCTTATAAAAAACCCATAGACTCTCAGTCTATTTTACTTTTCATACCATGAAATATTATATGTTATGAATCCCTTTTTCACACCATGTAAAAGTCTATATGTTGTGAAGCTTTCTGAGGCAAGCTGCCAAACCAAACTTCACATTGTGAAATCAAGTTACACGACCCATAACCTCCCTACTTCCAACTTTTAACAACCAAACTTCTCCAACCACTCTACGATCCCACTCAGAGAACTTCTAATAATGATATTGGAAAAGTAATGTACCAGGAAGGAACACAAACTTTCATTTAATTTCATGATGCAAGGGAAAAATGTGTCTCAACATGACAAGTAATAGGATAATATGGATGAACTAGGGAATATAGCCCAAGACCCGCTACATATCTTTTCAGAGAAAGAATCAAGACACACATAGTTCTAACAAATATGGTTTCACGCGTATACCTAGAACTTGTATTGGATTTCCTCATGTAAATATAACTCACACATGAGAGAATAGATTCTTTTCCACTTTGTGATGTGGTTGGGACCGTGATTAAAGATCTGTACATCACTACATATCTTATAAGGTTGAGAATACATCCCCATGTAGTTCTTGAAGGATTGTTCAATTTACTATCATACGACTAGGATGTGGGTGATTTTGATGTTAAAAGGAAAATCACAGCTGATCCAAGGTGTAGAACTCAAGCATCACTACATTTCTTGTTGGGGAATGAATCAAGCCACATGTAGTTCTTAGAAAAATCATTCAGTTTATTGTCATTCCATGAGGAAATCTAGTATACCTTTTAAGGTCTTGCATCTAGGATAATTATATCCCCAATGTGCATAGATACACTTTAATCTTACAGAGAAATACTTCACCCAAACTCCTAATCCCACATAACCTGTTCTAAGTGTGAGAAATAAATATCGATAAATGTTTCTTTAAAAACATAAGGACCACACAATTGAAGGATATGGGAATTTCAATTTTTTGGTGGCTGATCTAGAAGATAAGATCTAGGTGTCACTATGTATCTCATTGGGATGATAATCATGTTGTACATAGTTATTGAATTCCCATTCAGTTTAAATTCATGTGGTGATGATGAGAGTAAACTGACATAGAAGGATGAAAATTTTGTGGATGAAATAGGGTGTAGGACCTAGGTGTCACTACATATCTTTTTGGGGAAAGAATCAAGCCACACATAGTTCTTGAAAATTGTTCCCCAGATCAATTAGGATTTAACACGGGGAAAAGGGGATTTTGATAATTTATATACTTATGGTTGGGCCTAAAAAATTATGTCTAGGCATCACCATATATCTCATTGTAATGAGAATTAATCCATAAGTCCTAGAAAGGTTCCCTCTATAGATCTGATTCATACACGGGGAAAAGGAAGGGAGGGGGTTTCTTTTCCAAAATTGTGGCTAAACCTAGGATTGGAGATCTGGGTGTCACTACGTATCTCAATAAGAATGAGAATCAATCCACACATAGTTCTTAAAATGTTCCTTGTGAAGGTTTTATTCATACACACAAGGAATGAAAGATTTTTTTTAAAAAAAATTCGGCTAGACCTGAGATAGGAGATCCAATCGTCACTATGTATCTCAATAGGATAAGAATCAAGACACATATAGTTCTTAGATAAGGTTACACACACCAAATGGGTTATGAAATGGGTTAAGGTTCTTTAAATATTTTCCCACTTAATGTTTGTGCCCAAAACATGAGTCTAGGTATTACCATGCATCTGATTGTAATGAGAATCAATCCATAAGTCCTAGAATGGTTCCTTGTAAAAATCAGATTCATACATTGGGAAAGAAGAAATTTTATTTGTGGTCATGGATGTACCTAACATTGAAGAACTGATCATCCCTACATATCTCAATAGGAATGATAATCAAGCCACACATAGTTCTTGGATAGGTCATGTAGTTTATCATCATATGATGAGGATGCGAAAATGTCGGGGCTTATACCTATAAAAAAGGGGACCATTTTTTAAGGGACTATGAGGGATATCCTACGTCATGGTATACTAGGGGTTCCTTAACATCAAATGAAAAATATGTTAACCATGTAGTTTAATGTCACGTGGTAAGTAAAATAGGTGTCTTTCAGTTTATTGTCATGCAACAAGGATATTGCATCATGCATTTTAAGGTCATGTGACAAGGAAACACTATGAAGTTTAATGTATTTCAGCTTACACGTAGATTGTGTAATTACATGAAATAATTATTCCATAACCTTGCATTGGTTGGGATCATAGTGATTTCTACATACATTTAGATTAAGGATTAAGCTTCATTATAGAAAACCTTAGGGTATGGATTAAGGTACATCCCACTTTGGCTCATGCTTTGGAGGACTCTTTCTTGGAATCATTGGAGTCATAAGGACCAAAACCAACTCTCCTTAGAGGAATGAACAAAGGAATACCATCTTGTTAAAGGCCCGTGCTATCCTATTCTAATATACCTCCAAGTGATGCAAGGCATGCAATATCTTTTCATCCAATCACTCCAATTCATCTAGTCATTTCTCATAATTTTCATCTACAGATATCTAGTCACAAATGGAAATATAGAGTGATGAAAACTGAACTTAAATAGGAAATACTTCTTCTTTTCTGTCTACTAATGAGTACGAGGTTGTCCATGTTGTAGTATGGGTTGTAGTCCAGTAATCCCATAAGACATGTAAGAGTTTATCGGGACAAAATTTCTTATCTTTATCCACAATATTCTGGAGTATGTTTGATATGGTCTTGTTAAAATCCTATATCTATCCATTAGCCACCACATGATAGCGGGATGAATGGTTGGATTTGATGTTATATTCTTGATACAACTTTTCCACCTCAGTGGAGTAGAAGTTGGTTTCATTTTCCATCAATATTGTATGAGGGACACCAAATTAGGTAATTATGTTAGCTTTTAGGGAGATAACAATGATTTTGGATCCAAATTCTTTGAGGGGTATTGCCTCAGCCCATTTGGAGAATAAATCAGTAATGATAAGTATGTACTTGAATAGCTTTTCTATAGATGGAGGATATGGCCCCACTACACCCATTCCACATGTGTAAAATAGCCATGAGTATTTGGCTGTACGTAGAAAATCTGAGGGTTGGTGGATGAAGTTGGAATGCACTTGGTAAGAATGAAATTTCATGGTGAATTTTATGAAATCCCACATCATTGAAGGCCAAAAGTATCCAAGACTTTAGACTTGATAAAAAATTATATACCTTGATTGGTGGGCCATGTAGGATCTTACATGTACTTCTTCCCTAAAAACTTTAGTCTCTTCTACATTGAAACATCTAAGAATGACTCCATCAAATCCTTGTTAGTAGACAACTTTTTGATGACTTAGGCCATCATAAAGAGTAAAATTGGTTTCTCACCACTGGATTTTCTCCCTTCTAGTTCATTCTATTGGGATCACCCCATTCTAAAGGTAGTCCATGATGGGAATCATTTATCCCATGGTAGGACCATATGTCTCAAGGATGAGATTGATTTCATTGATCTCTTTTATTATGATTTTATCAAAAAGTGAGACCATTTGGTGGCGGGAAATACTAATGACTATTTCATCCCTATTTGGATAAACCAAAGCCATAGATGAATTTTACAACACACATTCCTAGAAATTATATGATTGTGGAATGTGATTATATGTTGAATATGAGGGGAATTCTACCATTAACCCTCATACATAGTCAAATAGGGGAATTAGTTCTTCTTTTATGATGGTGTAATCTCTGTTGATTTACTTTATTAGCAACTCTGAGTCACCTTTTACCTCCAGGTGGTTCACCGGTATTTGGAGTGTCAATTTTAGATCTGTAATGAGATCTTGATATTCTACCTCATTGTTGGTACAAAATTATGATAATATGAATGAATACAGAAACACTACCTTCTCTGGATAGATAAGCACAATCCCTAACCCTACTTTGTTGAGTGTAGGATATTCCCTTATTTTTCCTATCGAGATTCTGGATGGACAATAAAAATACATTTCCCATGTTTGGGGGCCACTTTTAATAGAGAATATTTATTCATTAGGCAGTTTAGTATTTAATGGCATCTCTTCTGCAGATGGGTGTTTGACAAGGAAATATTCCAAAGACTGACCTTTCATTGATTTATAAGGAACAAAATATATGCCGAACTACTTCAGAATAAGTTCCCACTATACCAGACATCCTATCAGTATAGGACAACTGAGGATAAATTTGAGTAGGTTATTTCAAGAAATCAAGTGGATATCATGGTAATTGAGGTAGGCCTCAGCTTCTGAACGACAAAGATTAATGCCAAGAAGCTCGTCTTGATATTTTAATAATGAGTATCAACATCAAATATGGTTCGACCGAGATAATAAAGGATGTTTTCATTACTAGAATCATTCTTTTGTGTGAGGAAGGAGCCCAATGATCATTCTATGGAGATCACATATAGAATGAGTGGCTTTCCATAAATAGGTGGAATCAATACCAGTGGGCTCAAGAGGTATTTTTTTAGAGTATCAAATTCTCCTTGATAGTCATGGGTCCATTGATATGTGACCCCCTTCTTCATCAATTTGGTGAAGGGTAAACACTTTCCTGCAAGTTTGGATATAAATCACTAGATATAGGTCAAGTGTCTTCAAAATCCTCTCAAATCTTTCATGTTTTGAGGGGGTGACATTTCAAGTATAGCTTTCCTTTTCTCAGGTTAAACTTCAATGCCACAATGGCGTACAATGAAGCTGGGTAATTTTCCTGAGTTTACCAAAAAATCACATTTCAAGGGGTCCATCTTTATATTATGCTATCAAAACTTGTGAAAGATGGTCTCTAGGTCATCCAAGTGGTTATAAAACTATCATGACTTGACCACTAGATCATCAATGTAGAATTAAACAAACTTCCACAATAAGGGGTTGAAGATGTGATGCATAGCACATTGGTATGTGGCACTAGAATTTTTTTAAGACAAAGGGAATTACCTGATAGTAGAATACTCCTTGAGAAGATCTAAAACCTATGGATTATTCATATTATGGGGCCATATGGATTTTTTACCCTGAATATCCATTCTTAAAGGATATGGTCTGATAACCAACTATTGCATCAATCAGGACTCTGTGATCTGAATTGGGAAATCTTCTTTGGGACAATGTTGATTGAGATCTATAAAATCAATGCAGACTATGATTTTCCCATTCTTATTCTTCACAGGGACAATGTTGGATAGATATTTAGGTTATTTTACCTCTCAAATAAAATTATCCTTGATCTGTTTTTCCACTTCAGCCTCAATTTTGGAGGTGTGAGTCGGGTTCATCATCCTCGATTCTTGTTTATATCCTCGATGATCTTCTAGAAAACCCAAGTTATTGGTGGACACGTTAGGTTCAAGGACTAGAATCTTTGTGTATTTCCAGGAAAACAAATCCTGGTTCTACTTTATATAGGTGGTATATACCTCTTGTTCTTAAGGAGACAAGGCTCCACTAATTATAGTGAGGTGTGGATATTCTTTTCTACCCAGATTTATCTATGTGAGTACATCCACGATGGTAGAGACACCTTCCTCAAATGTGTTGGGAAAAAATCCCTCAATGTGTACTCTAGGTATGCTTTGGGTGTGATTATGTTTTTTACAAATCCAGATGACCGTGAATGAGTTTGGTTGTTGTTTTTCAAAGATAGGTTTTTAAGCTGGAGAATTTTCCTAGTGTTTACCAAAATTGTGGGCCTCAAAATCAAGAATCTATGTTTGGAAATGTAAGGTTTTCTTTATTGGACTAAATAGTGTGAATAATGGTGAATGAAATCAGAAAAGGAAAAGAAATACAGATACTGGGACATGGACCACATACCATGTCCAGGAAGGGTATGTGGTCGTGTACCAGGCAGTGGGAACAACACGTGGGAGTGGTTCACAGAACTGAAAATGGTTCGTGACAATGGTTTGTGTTGAAGGGAATGCAGTATGTGGAGGGAATGAAGGTTTATAAGATGGAAGAATATAATGGCTCCTTATAGGAGAAAATGTAGTACATGAACCGATGTGGAAAAATGGTTCACAGAATGGGTGTGATTTATAGTACGAGGATCGGTATGCGATGGAGGCTGTACCGAATCAAAGATTTGGTAAATCATGGATTAGAGGGTTTTGTTGGCATCTTTTCCTATATGAGGAGTGATAATAACACTAATTATAAGTGAGAGAAAATATCATTAGAAAACATCTCTTTGCTCTGGGGATTTGGTGAAGTATGAAAGTGGTTTGTAGGGAGTGATTCTGCAAAGGCTGAAGAAGTTCACAAAACAGTTTGTGAAAGTGTTTTTGTAGGATGTTGTAGTCCACAAAATAAGAACAGTCTAAGGAAGAAGAACATAGTATGTGGAGGGGGAGGTCTGGTACGTGGAAGTGAAGGTAGTATGTGAACAGAGAATAGTTTGTGGACAGAGGGTGGATCGCAGAGGTGGTTTGCAGAGTAAGTATATGGAGGCGGTAAATGACAGTGAAGGAAGAAGAGTCCACGAATGAAGGGTGGTTCATAGAAGAAGAAATAGTAGGTGAAGGAGGTGTACTGCATACCATACCTAGTACATAGTAGATAGAAGGAGTGGGTGGTTTTCAGAACACTCAAGGAAGCTTGAAAAATCTTCAAGTTAGTTTGTGAAAGTCTTTTCTGTTAACTAGGAGTACAAAGAAAGGAGGATTTCATCTGTGGGTAAAAAAGGGACTTCAACAGAGCATCTAACTATAGTTAAGGATGTGTAATTCATTTAAAGGAAGTTACCTATACATCCATTATCTATATTGGACCTAAATGTTTATAAACTGTGAGTGTATACCTTTCTAAGAGCAGTGAGCGAAGGAAGAGGAAGACATTGACCCTTTCCACCAGTAGTGAGCCAGAGAAAGAGGAAATGGGAGTAACCCTTGGGAGTGTAGTGATAAAAACCTAAACCTTGTAATGAAAGTGATCCTAGTAATTGAAGATATATCCCTAACCTTGTACTCATTACTTGTAGTAAGCCTTAGTGAATTTGGTACATCGGCACATCGCTGTTGTATGCTCTTTGGATGTAGCCCAGTGAGGGTGAACAAATAAAAATCACCATGTCCTATGCATGATTTCATATATATTCATATATTTATATGGGAGGAAGATATAATTGAGTTTTTTTACAATTAAATAAGATCCAAAGGGGTATAATTTTTAATCTATCATACCTCGATTCACCCCCCTCTCAGGGTATTCAACCTTGTGGACCTAACAATTGGTATCATAGGGAAATGATGAAAAGTTAGCGGTTCTATATTAGAAGAAAAAATTGAGGTGTTAAATCACAAAGGAATTCTAATCTTCGAAGGAAATAATTTTCAACTATGGAATAATTAGATGCATCACTACTTCCAATCATTCGGAATGGATGTCTTCGTAGTAGCTATGCATGGAATATCCGCGGACATAAATAGTGGTTATTTATGATAAACTGAAATAAAGGAATTGGATGATGATTCTAAATGGATCAATTATTTAGGGGGATCCCTATTAAAAGAAATTTATATGAAGGTGATATCCTATAAAGCATCACATACTATGTGGGTGACACAACAATCAGAGAAGAAAAGATGTAGGTTTTGTGGAACAAGTATGAGGATATCATAATGAACCCAAATGAGGCTGTTGATTCATTCTTCGATAGGGTAAATGTTATTTTGGAAGACATGCGGGGTCATGGAGAAGTCATTGAAGACATAAATATTGTGAAATATATCTTGAGGAAACTTACACCATGTTTCAAACTGAAAGTTTTGTTATTGGAAGAAAAAGACCTGAAAGAGATGACACTAGATAACCTACATAGTACCCTTGTTGCATATAAAATGAGAAATGATGATAACGATGCAGTGGAAAAGGGGACGTATAAAGAAGTGGCATTCAATTCCATGAAGAATTTCTCTATCAAAGATAGTCCTAAGGTGGATAATTTGGATCATGTCATGTCATTTCTTTCCTCAAATTTTAAAGGGGAAAAGGGAAGTTCAAAGGTAAACTTCCATTTTCATGCTTTCTATGTGGGAAGATTGGGAATTTTTCTGTCAAGTGTCCTAAAAAGTTTGATGATGATAATAAATAAAATGATGAAATTCCCCAAAATAAGTATTAATCAAATGAGAAAGGTAGGATAAGTACTAAGAGAATGTTCTTCAAAAAGAAGAGTCTACTTTAAAAATAAGATAAAAGTTCAAAATAATTGTAGCTAGAAGAGTTGGAGGACTATAAGGATCATAAAGTATATTCTTTAGTGGTAGTTTTCAGAAATTCTTTAACAAGAGAAGAAAGTGACAATAAAGAAGGAGAAATTGAAGGAAGATTTGATCTTCAGGCAGAATTAGAAGCTACCCTTGAAGAGATAGACATTTTTAGAGACAAAAAAGAAGTCTAACAAAGGTGTTCATGATTTGAAACTCTATATGAAGATATAGGAATAAGATAATTCTAAGCTCAATGTACAAATTGAAAAGATGAAGTCCTCAATGCTAGAAAGCTCAGAAAAGGTGGTTGAGTACAATCTCAAAATTGAAGAACAGAATATAGAAATCGATAGTTTGACTGAAACTTGAAAAGATGAAATAAAATATATCAAATACTAGAAGATGAATTCATTTTTATTTGATAAAAAGTTAAAGATTAGGATAAATTGTTAACTCTTGGTTTGGAATCAGAAAATAAGAATATACATGCAACATAGAAAATAAAATTTGAGCAGATTGGTCCAAATGAACAGAAGAATCAATCAACTCTGAATGATGAGGATGGCATGAGGCTTGATCTAAAGTAGAAAGTAGTTATGGTTCAAGTTAGACCACAAGCACCCACTCCATGACTAAATATTGATTTGGGTATAAATCAAAATTAGAAGATTCATAGAACCCAAAGCACAACTAATGGTGTGTCACTTCCATACAAGAATGTACCTCACATAATATGCGATTGTTGTGGTAAGATGTGAAACTATGAAAATTTATATTTCATAGAAAAGTGGTACCAAAGGGAGTAAGACCAAAAAATGTGGTCGTACAGAGCTCAAATTTTCAGGTCACAATTTGATGGTCTTTGTTTCAGGTGTAAGGGACTTGGACATATGAAAATATATTTCACATCAACAATGCATAGGAATGTGCCGAGGCTAACTTAATTTGTTCATAAGAAGCATCCAAATGTATCATCAAGAGAGATGAAAATTCATAATTTTTTTACAACTCTGCAAGTTGAAGTTGGTCTATCATATATTGAGGAAGACCAAGATTATCATTCTATGTCAGGTATAAATTCAAAGACATGGGTCAAAACGAAAAGGGATGATCTGAGAGTGGTTGTAGAAATTTCCTTCAAGGCATCAGATCACATTGGGATATGGATCATTGATAATGGATGCACTTACCATATGATAGGAAATACAGATATAGTGGTTAGAATAAGGTACAATAAAGAAGGTATCATAAGATTTGGTAATGATGAGGGTCTGAAAATTAATGGTTTAGGAAAATAAAAGTTTGGAGGAAACTACTTGAGACAAGTATATGTCTTTATTGTTGAAGGGCTTAGTCACAACTTTCTTAGTGTCGGTCAATTTTGTGACTCAGGGCATGCGATAAGTTTTTCCAATAAATTATGTATCACAAAGGCAAAGTATGGTTCTATTGTGTTGCAAAGAAATCATAAAAAATGGAATATCTACCTCGTTAGTGGAGAAGAAGATATGTGATTTATGTCATAGGATGAAGAAAACAAGTTATGGAATAAGCATCTTGGACACATAAGCCAAATTTCCTTGGAATATCTAGTGAAATATGATGTTGCTTGAAATCTCCATAGATTATCATGTGACTATACTCATACATATGATGCCTTCCAATAAGGGAATATCATTCAAAAGACATATAATCCAAAGGAGAAAAAGTCAACCAGATTGCTTGAGTTGGTGCATATTGATGTGTGTGGGTTAATTTTCCCTAGGGATATTGACGAGTGGAGATATTATGTTCTCTTCATTGATGATTATTTCAAAATGGCATGGGTTTCAATAATCACCCACAAATATGAAGTGTTAAATTTCATTAAAAGATATTGATGATAATATGAAAAGATTCTTGGTCAGAAAATCCAAAAAATTTGAATATATAATGGAATAGAGTTCAAAAAAAACCAAGTATAGAGTTATCTCAAGAAACGTGGGATAAGGCATCATGTTTTAGTGGTGAGAACTCCATAGTATAACTAAGTAGTTGAGAGAAGAAATTAGGTTGTCAACAACATGGCCAGAACAATGCTCATTGAGAAACACCTTCTAGATAAATTTTGGAACGAAGAAGTGATTACAGTAGTCTGCACTTCAAATAGAACATTACTTTTCTCAAAATAGGAGAATACTGCATACGAGTTATAGTATATAAATAATCCATCATTGGAGTACTTTTGAGTCTTTGGAAGTAAATTTTTCATTCTCAATAAGGTGAAACACATGAAATTTGAATACCTTGGGGATGAAGGGTTATTTCTTAGAGACTCAAAGAAAATAAAAGTGTATAAATTATTCAATAAGAGGCTAGGAAGGATAGTTGAAAGTCATGATGTGACTATAGTGGATAATTAATAGAATATTTTGCAAAAAAATGGTTAGACGCAGGAGGATAGTGATGAAGAGATGAGCAGGTCAGGAGATGCCCTAGCTCAAGAGGTTGAATCAGAAGAAGACTTAGATGATGAGAATAAATCAGTGTCTACCTAGAGGCCAGTGAGAAGATCTGAAATTGACAAGTAGAATATAATTGGTGATCATACACCACTAGTGTAGACAGATAGAATGAATACTCTAAAATAAGCATCATACTTTTCATAGGTGGAACCTAAATTTTTTGATGAAGCAACTGGAGATGAGAATTGGGTTCAACCTATGAATGAAGAGCTTGAAAAAATTGAAAAGAATCAAACCTAGGAGATTATTTTGAGACCAGTAGAAAAAAATGTCATAGGGACAAAATGGGTCTTTCACAACAAAATGAATGAATATGGTGTTTTTATTAGAAAAAATGCATGACTTTTATGAAAAGGGTACTCCCAAATATAGGGTATAAAAATCGATGAAACATTTTCACCTATTACGAGGATAGAGACAATTAGATTATTCTTAGCCATAATACTGCAATGAAAGTTCAAAGTTTTCTAGATGTACATCCAGTCAGCATTTCTAAATGTATAACTGGAAGAAGAAGTTTACATTGCGAAACTAGATGATTTTTGGTTCATTAAGATAAGAATATAGTTTTTCAGATAAAGAAATATTTATATGGTTTGAAGAAAGCACGAAAATAATGGTATTCAAGGCTTGATTAGTTTGTAAAGAAGTTTGGTTTTCAACATGGTGGAGTTGATTACAATCTGTATTTCAATAATTGTAGTAGTCAAAGAATGATGGGGTTGGTTTATGTCGATGACATAATCTTTGGGGGATCAGATGAAGCACAATGCAGACAATTTTTTAAATTCGTGATAAGCAAGTGTAAAATGTTGATGATTGGTGAGATAACGTTTTTCCATGGATTTTAGGTGATTCATGGAAGGAATGACCCTTTTATTTATTAATCTAAATATTCTAAGGAGGTTTTGAGAATATTTGGAATGGATTATTCCAAATAGATGATGACCTTGGTTGCTACCTAGTTGAAACTATCATAGGATGATGAAAACAAGGTAGTCAATATCACATAATATAAGAAAATCATTGGAAGTCTATTGTACCTAACAATGACAAGGCTTGATATTGTATTTGAAACATGAAAACCAGTGAGATATCAAAGTAATCCCAAGGAGAGCCACATGATTGTAGTGAAAATAATACTTTGGTATATCAAGGGAACCATGGATTTTGTTTTAATATATAATGAAAAATCTTAGTCAGAGTTATTGGGATATACAAATGCATATTGGGATAGATCAGTAGATAATGGGAAATTAACGTCAGAAGGTTCTTTTTATTTTGGGGGATGGTGTTTTTCTTGGTTGATAAAGAAACAATATTTCAGGTCATTGAGCACCGTAGAAGATGAATATATTGTGGCTACCCAAGCATTCATGCAACTATTGTGGATGAAGTAGCAACTTGAGGATATAGGAGTTGTAGTGAAATCTTAGATTGGAATTCATTGTGATAATTAACGTGATATAAATCTTAGAACATATCCAATACATCACTCAAGGACAATGCACATTGAGATCAAATTTAATTTTATCAAGGAGAATATGGATCAAGGAATTGTGAATTTGGATTATGTTCCCACAGAATAATAAGTTAGAGATATTCTTACAAAATCCTTAACCAAAGAAGTGTTTGAAAGGCATTGACTAGATCTAGGATTCCATTCATCTCCCCACTCCTGAAAATGTTTGGATGTAGGACCGCCTCTCTTTGAGGTATGACGTGTCTTTCCAAAATGTGATGATATGTGTTCTTTACGTTTTTGTAGACAACCTTGAAGTATCCTTCGGGTTCGTTGACGGAGGGGGAGAAAGTGTGACTAGTTTAGGGGGAGAAAATACACAGGGAGAAGCTGTTAAGAAGATCAGTGAGAGAGATGAAGTTGATGTTGATCTAAATCTTTTTGGAGAAGCATCAAGATAGGGGGAGCCTGAAATCTAACGATGCTAGAAGTGATTGATCAAAGATTACATATCATGACATCTAAGGTTTATGATGAAATGAGTTGATTAGTTTCAAGAGTTGGTGTTATGAATGAAGTGATTCATTGATAAACTTTTCATTATACTCTTGTTTCTCATTCCAAGAATGAATCATGTGGGATTATAGTACATGTTGAGTAAATCTTTGATCGCTATCTTAATTTCCAGAAGTAAATTCCATTTCAAGAAGGAATGATATTTAACATGGTATCAAAATACAAAGAATTATTATGAGAAGAGTTTTCAAAAAACCCAAAGGGGTAGATTTTTGGAAAAAAATCTCTCAATATATTATCTCATTATGTTTTTGGTGTGATTTTTTTTGTTGAAAAACCAGATGACCGAGAATGAGTTTGGTTGGTGTTTTCCGAAGATAGGTCTTTAAAGTGGCATAGTTTCCTAGTGTTTGTCAAAATTTTGGGCCTCAAAATTGGGAATTTGTGTTTGGAAATGTAATTTTTTCTTCATAGGACTAAACAATGTGAAGAACAAAAAAAAACTTTAGAAAAGGAAGGGAAATGTGGATCCCATGACATGGACCACATACCATGCCTAAGAATGGTACACGACTGAATAAAAGACAGTGGGAAGGGTATGCAGGAGCGATTTGCAGAACCTAAAATGGTTTGCAGTAATGATTTTCGATGAAGGGAGTATGGTATGCAGAGGGAATTATGGTTCAAGGGATATAAAAAGAGAATGGTGTCACATAGAAGTGAAGGTAGTACACATAACTCCATGTAAAAATGGTTCATGGAATGGGTGTGGTTCATAGCAGGAGGATCGATATGCGATGGAGGCTATACCAAATAAAATATTTGGTAAATCTTAGATTAGAATATTTTGTGGATATATTTTCCTATAAAAGGAGTGATAATTCCCACCAATTATAAGTGAGATATAATATCATTAGAGAACATCTCTTTTCTCCAATAATTCAATGAATTCAGAAAGTGGATTGTAGGAAGTGATTCTGAAAAGGATGAAGATGTTTGAGAAATAGTTCGTGAAAGTGTTGTTTCAAGACATTGTAGTCTTAAAAGAAAGAATAGTTCAAGGAACAATAATGTGGTACATAGAGGGGGAGCTATGGTATGCAGAAGTGAAGGAAGTCCACGAATAGAGAATAGTTCACGAATAGATGGTGGTTCTCATATGAGGATCTTAGAGTTGGTACACGAAGGCACTATGCGACAACAAAGGAAGATGAGTCCGAAGATGAATGGAGGTTTGCGGAAGCAGAAATGGTATGCAGAGGAGGTGTTCCATGTACCATAACTGATACAAAATATACGAGATGAGAATGTGGTTCTCGAAACACTCATGGAAGCTTGAAAATTCTTCAAGACAGTTTGTGAATGTCTTTTCCATTATGTAATAGTACACAGAAAGGTGGATTTCATCTATGGGTGAAAAAGGAACTTTGAAAGAGCATATAACTTCAGTTGATGATGAAACACTCATGAAAATGAAGGTACTTATATATCCATAAACTATGTTCAACCTACAATTCTGTAAACTAGGAGTGGATTCCTTTCCAAGAGAGCAATGAACAAAGAAAGAGGAAGACAATAACCATTTCCACCGGTAGTGAGACAGAGAAAGAGTCAAAAAGAGTGATCCTTGGGAATGCAGTGAGAAAACCATAAACCTTGTAAAGGAAATTATCTTGGTTATAAAGGATCTAGCCCAAACCTTTTACCCATTATTAGTAGTATGCCTTAGTCAGTTTAGTACATCAAAAAATTATCATTGTATGCCCCTTAGACATAGCCCAGTGATGGTGAACGAGGTAAAAATTGATGTGTCCTATGCATGATTTCATATATGTTCATATATTTCTATGGGAGGAAGAGAGAATTGATTTTTTGTTAACAATGAAACAAGATCTAAAGAGGCAGAAGATTTAATATGTCATACGTTAATTCACCCCCCTCTTAGGTTATTCAACCTTGTGGACCTAACAATTGGTATCAGAGGGAAAGGTTAAAGGTCAGTGGTTCTCTCTCAGAAGAAATAAATGGAGGTGTTCAATAATAAAGGTATTAAAATCTTCGATGGAAATTATTTTAAACTATGGAAGAATTAGATGAAGAACTACTTCCAATCATTAGGAATAGATGTCTTTATAGCAGCTATGCATTGAATATTAGCTAACATCAATATTGGGGATTTATCAGAATCTAAAAGAAGGTAATTGAATGATGATTCTAAATGGATAAATGATTTAGGGGGGTATCTATCAAATAAAATTTATATGAAGGTGATGTCCTATAAAACATCACATGTTATGTGGGAAAAATTATTCAACATTTATCAGAGTGACACAAAAGTTTGAGAAACAAAGCTGTAGGTTCTGTAGAACAAGTAATAGGATCTCAGAATAAACCCCAATGAGTTTTTTGATACATTATTTGATATGGTAAATGTTATTGTAGAAGAAATTCAAGGTCTTGGAGAAGTCATTTAAGACATAAATATTGCGAAACGTATCTTGAGGAAACTTCCACCATGGTTCAACCTAAAATTTTCAGTATTGGTAGACAAAGACCCAAAAGAGATGACACTGGATAATCTATATATTACCCATGTAGCATATGAAATGAGAAATGATGATAATGATGTAGTGGAAAAGGGGAAGTCTAAAGAAGTGGAATTCAAGTCCATGAAGAATTTCTCTACTGAAGATAGTCCTGAGGATGACAATTTTGATGATGTCAGGTTATTTCTCTCCTCAAATTTTTAAAGGGTAAATGAGAAGTTCCAAGGTAAAATTCCATTTGAATTATTTTGATGTGGAAATATTGGGAATTGTGTAGTAAAGTTTCCTAAAAAAATTGATGATGATAATGAAGACAATGATGAAATTCTTCAAAAGAAGTATTCATCAAATGAGAAAGGCCCAAGAAGTACTAAGATAATGTTCTTAAAAAAGAAGAATCTTATTTAAAAATAAGATAAAAGTTCAAAATAATCAAAGTTAGAAGAGTTGGAGGATTTCTAGGATCATAAATTATATATTTTGGTGGCAGTTGTCGGAAATTATTTAACAAGAGAATAAAGTGAAAATGAATGAGGATAAATTGAAGGAAGAGTTGATCTTCAGGCTGAATTAGAAGCCTCCCTTGAAGAGATAGATATTTTGATAGAGAAAAAAAATCTAACAAATTTTTTCATGATTAAAAACTCTATATGTAGTAGTAGTAAGAAGATAATTTTGAGCTCAATGTAGAAATTGAAGATATGAGGTCCTCAATTCTAGAAAGCTCAGAAAAGGTGGTTGAGTACAAACTCAAAATTGAAGAACAAAAAATATAAATCGATAGTTTGACTAAAATTGGAAAATATAAAATCAAACGTACTGAATAACTAGAAGTGGAATTCGTTTGTCTGTGAAAAATAGTTAAAGATCAGGAGAAACTGTCAACTCTTAGTTCAACATCAGGAAAGAAGATCATACAAACAACAATAAAGATGTAATTTGAGTAGAGTGGTCTAGCAGAACAAAAGAACCAATCAAATATAAATAATAAGGCTGGTATAGGGATTGATCAAAAATAGAAAGTAGTTATGGTTCAAGTCAGACCTCAAGCACCCACTCCAAGACTGAAGATTGATTTGGGTATGAAGAAGAATAAGTAGAATAATAGAACCCAAAGAACAACTAGTGGTGCATCATTGCCATATAGGAATGTACCTCACATAAGATGATATTGTTGTGGTAATATGGGACACTCTCAAAATGTATGTTCCATAGAAAAGAGGTACCAAATTGAAAAAAGGCCAATAGATGTGGTCATACAAAGCTCAAAATTCCAAGTCATCATTTGATGGTCTTTTTTTTCAGGTGTAAAGGACTCATACATATGGCAAGATATTTCACATAAACAATGCACAAGAATGTGATGAGGCAGACCAAATTTGTTCATAAGAAGCATCCAAACATATCATCAAGAGAGATGAAAATTCAAAATCAATTTGTAGCTCTGCAAGTTGAATCTAGTCTGTCATATACTGAGGAAGATCAAGATTATCATTCTATGTCGGTTATGAATTCAAACAATAGGGTAAAAAATAAAAGGGATGATCCTACAGTGGTTGTAGAAATTGCATTCAAGGCATTAGATCACACTAGGATATGGATCATTGAAAGTGGATGCAATTAACATATGATGGGAAATAAGGATCTAGTGACTAGAATCAGGTATGATAAAGAAGGTATTGTAAGGTTTGGTAATGATGAGGTCTTGAAAATTATTGGTTTAGGAAAATAAAACTTTTGAGGAAAAGACATGAGATGAGAAGATGTCTTGGTTGTTGAAGGGATTAGTCATAAATAATGTCTACCAATTGTGTGGCTCAGGTAATTCCATATTTTTTCCAATATATTATGTATCATCAAGGAAAAAGATGGTGCTATTATGATACAAGGAAAGCGTATAAAAGGGAATGTATTCCTCATGAGTGGAGAAGAAGATATGTTCTTTTTGTCCAAGGATGAAGAAAAAAAGTTATGGAATAAGTATCTAGGCCACATAATCCAAACGTACTTGGAAGATCTCATGAAATATGATGTTTCTCTAAATATCCCTAGATTATCATGTGATCATACTCATACATGCAATGCCTACCAACAAGGGAATATCATTTAAAATACATATAATCCAAAGTATAAAAAGTGAAGAAGATTGCTTGAGTTAGTGCATATTGATGTGAGTGGCCCAATTTCACCAAGGGATATTTATGGGAGGAGATATTATGTTATCTTCATTAATGATTATAGTAGAATGGAATGAGTTTTAATAATCACCAACAAATATGAAGTGTTTAGTTGAATTACAAGATATTTATGAGAATGTGAAAAGATGTTTAGTCCGAAAATCTGGAGGATTTGAATATATAATTGAAAAAAGTTCATAAATATCTAGGTATAGGATTATCTAGAGAAACATGGGATAAGGTATTTAGTTTTATTGGTAATAAATCCATAATATAATAAAGTAATTGAGAGAAGAAATCATATTGTCAACAACATGGTCAGAACAATGCTCATTAAGAAAGACCGTCTAGAGAAATTTTGTAAAGAAGTAGTGGTGACAACAGTCTACACTTAAAATAGAGATTTACTTTGTCCAAAAGAGAAGAAGACCCTATATGAGTTATGGTATGGATAGAATCCATCATTGAAGTTCTTTCAAGTCTTCGAAAGTAAATGTTTCATTATCAATAAGGATAAACACATGATGTTTGAATCCCATGGGGATGAAGGGATATTTCATGGCTACTCGAAGAAAAGAAAAGAGTATAAATGACTCAATAAGAGTCTAGGAAGGATAGTTGAAAGTCATGATGTGAATATAGTAGAGAATGAACAAAATCTTCAGAAAATTCATGATCTGACTCGGGAGGATAGTGATGAAGAGATGAGAAAGTCAGGAGATGCTCCACCTCTAGAGGTTGATTTAGAAGAAGACTCAGATGATGAGAATAAATTAGTGTCTTCCCAGAGGCCAGCGAGATGAGATGAAATTGATAGGCAGAACATAATCGATGATCAGGAAACACTAGTGTAGATAAGTAGAATGAAGATTCTACAACAAGCATCATAATTATCAAAGGTGGAACCTAAAAGTTTTGATGAAGCAATTGGAGATGAGAACTGGGTTCAAGCTGTGAATGAAGAGCCTGAACAAATTGAAAAGAATCAAACATGGGAGATTGTTTTGAGGCCAGCAGAAAAGAATGTCATAGGGAAAAAATGGATCTTTCGCAACAAAATTAATGAAGTTGGTGTTGTGATTTGAAACAAATCACGAATTATGTTCAAAGGGTACTCATAAATAGAGGGTATAGACGTTGATGAAACATTTTCACCTATTACAAGGATGGATACAATCAGATTATTCTTGGCCATAGTAATGCAAAGAAATCTTAAGGTTTTCTAGATGGACGTCAAGTCAACATTTCTAAAGGGAGTACTAGAATAATAAGTTTATATTGTGAAACCATATGGTTTTCT
This sequence comes from Viscum album, assembly GCA_963277665.1. Classification (NCBI taxonomy): domain Eukaryota; kingdom Viridiplantae; phylum Streptophyta; class Magnoliopsida; order Santalales; family Viscaceae; genus Viscum; species Viscum album. The sequence continues at coordinate 1,216,137,488 of OY728131.1, read as the reverse complement.
CATTCGCGAAGATGAGGATGGATTTTGTTGATTGAATATGGCTTTATATTGTTTGACGAAAGCACCAAGAGAATGGTATTAAAGGATTGATCAGTTTCTAAATAATCTTGGTTTCTAGCGTGGTGGATTTGATTATAATATATATTTCAAAAATGGAAGTAGTCAAAGGATTATAGTGTTGGTTTATGTCGATGAAATAATATTTGGTGGATCATATGAATCACAATGCAGACAGTTTTCTGAATTCATGAAAAGCGAGTTCGAAATGTTGATGATTGGTGAGCTGATATTTTTTTGGCTTATAGGTGACATAAACAAGGAATGGAACTTTTATATCTCAATATAAATATGACAATGAGGTTTTCAGAAGGTTTGGAATGAATAATTCCAAATAAATGAAGACCCTAGTTACTCTTGTTTCTCACACCAAGCATGGATCATGTGGTCTTAGAGTATCTGTAGGGTAAATCTTTGATCTCTATCTTAATCTCAAAAATCGAATACCAATTAAAGAAGGAATGAGCTTTAAGAAGGTATCAAAATGTGAAGAATTATTATGAGAAGAGTTATCAACAAACCCAAAGGGGGAGATTGTTGGGAAAAAATATCTCAATGTGTCCTCTTGTTTTTTTGGGTGTGATTTTGTTTTATAACAAATCCAAATGACTATGAATGAGTTTGGTTGGTGTTTGACGAAGATAGGTTCTTAAGGTGGTATAGTTTCCCAGTGTTTTCCAAATTTTTGGGCCTCAAAATCTAGAATTTGTGTTTGGTTACATAAGATTTTTTTCATAGGACTAAATGGTGTGAATAACATGAAAAAAAAATCAGAAAAGGAATAGAAACATAGAGCCTGGGACATCGACCATGTACCATGTTCGGGAAGGGTACACTTCTACATACCAGGCAACGAGAACGATACATGGGAGCGGTTAGTAGAACTGAAAATGGTTTAGGGAAATGGTTTTTGGAAAATGCTGTGTGGTATGAGGAATACATGAAGGTTCATAAGATGGAAGAAGATAATGGCACCACATAGGAGAAAAGGTAGTATACAGACTTCCATGGAAAAATGGTTCATAGAATGGGTGCAGTTCACGGTAGGAGGATCAATATGCGGTGGAGGCTGTACTGAATCAAAGATTTGGTAAATCTTGGTTTAGAAGATTTTATGGATATCATTACCTATATAAGGAGTAATAGTCCCACAGATTAGAAGAGAGAATTAAAATCATTAGAGAACATCTCTTTACTCCAGGAATTCATTAAAGTCCGAAAGTGATTTTCGGGAATCAATTCTGCAAAGGCTGAAGAAGTTTGCAGAACAGTTCGCGAAAATGTTTTTGGGGGACATTGTAGTTTGAAAAGGAAGAAATGTATGATTAATAATAACATAGTACATGTAGGGGGAGCACCGGTACATGGAATTGAAGGTGTTCCATGAACAAAGAACTGTTTGCAGATAGAGGGTGGTTGGAAGAGGAGGTTCATGGAGTTGGTGCGCAGAGGCGGTACACAACATTGAAGGTAGAAGTGTTTATGGATGAAGGGAATTTCACGGGAGTGGAAGTGGTACATGGAGGAGGTGTTCGGCATACCATACCTAGTACATAGTATGTGGGAGGAGCAGGTGGTTTGTGTAACACTCAAGGAAGCTTAAGAAAGCTTCAATTCAGTTTGCAAAAGTCTTTTCCTTTATCTAATAGTACACAAAAAGGTGGATTTAATCTTCAGGTGAAAAAGAGAATTCGACATAGCATCTACCTATATTTGAGGATGTGAAATTTATGGAAATGAAGAGACCTACACATCCATAATCTTTTTTCAACCTACAAGGTTGTAAACTGCGAGTGGATTCCTTTCTAAGAGGAGTGAGTGAAGGAAGAGGAAGACAATGACCCCTTCCACCAGTAGTGATCCATAGAAAGTGGCAAAGGGAGTGACCATTGGGAATGTAGTGAGAAAACCCTAAACATTGTAAAGTAAGTGAGCTTGGTCCTAGAAGATCTAGCCCAAACCTTGTACTAATTATTGGCAGTAAGCCTTAGTGAATTTGGTACATCGACACATCGTTGTTGTATACTCCTTGGATGTAGACCAATGAGGGTGAACCAAGTAAAAATCTCTGTGTCTTATGCCTAATTTCATATCTATTCATATATTTCTAATTTATTAAGATAGAATTGAGTTTTTTTAACCATCAAAAAATATCTTAAGGGGAATGAATTTTAATATATCATACTCTGATTCACCCCTCTCTTAGGGTGTTCGACCTTATGGACCTAACAATATACTGGAGATGCATCCTTGAGATCTTCTTCTTCTTCCAATTCTTCACGATCCACCAAAATCACCACTTTTGAGAGAGGATTTGATAATACAAGTTCCTTGGAGTGAAGAGGGGGGCTGTCATTTGGACATCCAGAGGGAAAGGTAATCATTTTGAGCTCACTTTCTAGAATAAAGCCTTATTAGAGTCTTGAAAGGGAAATGAGAGACTGGGAATGAGTCCCTTCACTTTCTACTATTTTTACGAAATATTCTTCTAACCCATATGGAATAACAGGGCTTTGTTGGAGATCAATGGATAGAATAAAGACATTTTCATTCAATCTTTCTCCATCACTCAAAGATTTGATTATTTATTCAGTTCCATCATGATAAACTACCAAAATTGAAATCAAAATATTTAATTAATGAGTGATTGAATTCAAGCCCAACCCTTCAATTTAATTAATAGGCGGCACATACTTTTCACTGAGCTAATTTAAAGGATTATCTGAGATCATCTCCAAGCCATTCAGGGCATTGATTTGGGTGACATAATAGCCATGGATTATTTCTATCTATTGTGATAGAATCTTGAATCGATGTATTGTGTATCGTAGGATTTGAATGGGGATTTATCACTATACAATGTACCAATTCTACCATTAATATAATATTTGATACATTGGTGGTATGATGAAGGAATGGATGCATGATGATTTATCCAAGGTCTTCCCAATAGAACATTGAATGTTGAATCCTTCCAGACAACCATGAACCCTGAGTCAGACACAAGCTCTCCGAATTGAGTTCTGAGTGTAATATCACTGAGGGGATCTTGATCATTCTTATCATAACCTTGTAATATCATAGTGGAGGGAGACAAGTTAGATTCATTGATACCTAGTTGATGAATTTTCCGAACGTAGATGAAGTTAAATCCTGATCTGTTATAAATGAAATCTCATTGGATATCAATGTCATTTAACCTTTTGGATATATACAAGGGTATAAAAAGTATTTGTATGAAAACATTCTCATCATGGTTGGTGAAAGAGATGATCGCATGGAATTTCACAGGATCATTCTCCACATGGTATACTTCAGCAGAAGTAACCTAAACTTCAAATTATTGAGGGCTTGATAAGGCCTCAATAAGTGCTTCCGGATGATCCTTTGATATAATCAAAGCATCCAAGATTGATAAATTGGCTGGAACTTGGGTCAGTTGCTTCAAGATATCATATTTCTAATCTAGTGGTCTATGCTTCCCAACATGGGTATTATCTTTTACAAACACATTAGGAGTCAATGTTCCCAATGTGGATGGGTCATCCCTTGAGGTAGGAGCTAGAAGTGCTACTATTTTTGGTGGATTAGGCCGATTGGGTCAACTTACTTGTTGAGGAGGCAGTGACATATCCTCTAACTAGTCTTAAAAGATGATCATTTCAGGGTAGACCTTATCATGTGTGGAGGAATAACTCTCTTATTTATTTTAAGCTTGTTGGAAGGATTTCCCATGATTTTCGTCCATGTAGATGATTCGAGTAGGGGTTTGGTTGATGTAGTGTCTCCTAACATGACCATGTCTTCCTCTATATCCTTGACCTCAATGAGAACTTCCCTTAGTTCCCCAATCAAGTATAGGGAACTCGAGTTCACAATCAGGATCATCATGGGTGAATGGATCTGTTAAGTGAATAACATTAATGAAAAATACGATCAATTTTTCGTCTGATGAATATTATTCATGATGGGTTGACTCTTTTTGAACCATTTATAGGGGAAGTTTCCGTGCTTTTGAGACTTCCAGAATAAATTCGGATAAATTCTGGGTGAGCTTTGGCCTTGATACAATCCCACCTTCGTTAATTTTCTTCTTATCCTTCCAACTATGACTCTTCTTAGAGGATTTGAGTTTAGAGGATTAAGTCACTGATGAATATGGATATGCTGCGGAGGAAGTAATTGTGGAAATAATTGGATTTTTTAGATGTTCTTGAAGAATAGTATGAGTTTGGTTAATCTTTTTTTGACCATCCTGTCACCAAAATTTTATGTATACTTGATTTTAACTTCTTAACACTCACCTTCCTTCTCCTGACTGGTAGAAAAAACAAATGCTACCTGGTCTGGTGAATTTTTCAGTTTGACATGCCCAGATTCCACCAAATTTTGTAAGAGGTCTTCAAAAACAAAAAAATCCTGGATGGGGCACCCCAACATCTGATGAAATGGGAAATATTTTGGGAGATCTTCATCACCATATTTTAAGAGATTCTTTGGATTTGGTAACTGGACTAAGTTGTTTTCCAATGAAGAGATGAAGCATCCAGGGAATTGGTCATTTCAAAAAGAGTTGACCCTATTTTTCATCTCCTCAAACTGTTTCCACGTCTGATATCTTTGATCATCCTAGTGAGGTAGGCATTTTTTCTGATGCTCGGGATGTTGAGCCATATAGTAGGGTGACAAATTTAAGGTGGGAGTAGGTATAAGGGCTTACTTAAGTGTAATTATAACGACCTATTATTTTCATATCCTACATTCCAATGTTGATGGTATTAATTGTGAATTTGCCTAGATTTCTACAATTGAGTCTTCTACTTGTTGAGAAATTGTTGAAATATCCTGGACCCTCCTATGTATTTCATAGTAATTAATAGTGTGCGCAACTCGTCATGGAGATTTTCTACATAGATAGGTAAAAAATCTTCTTGAGGGGGAAGTAGGTTTAAGGAGTATGCCAATCCTTTACACTAAGAAATGAAATCTAAAACTCTTTAATTATCCCTTTGTTTTTAGTTCAAAATATCAAATACTATTGTCTTTTTCAGTGTCGAACTGAACTAGAATAGGAATTTATGATGGAGTTCTTCCCATCCAGTGATCGAACAAGACTGAAAACTTTTTTACCATAAAAGACCGATCCCTGAAATGATTTCACAAAGAAATTGAGTTTCAATACCTTTTATTGTTCAGGGGTACCCATCATCTGATCATAGTGAGAGATGAAATGCATCAAGTGCTGCTCTAGGTCTCCTGATCTTTTGAAAATCAGAAATGTAGGATTCCCAAAGTTTGGTGAGGGAGGGTTTGGATCTACGAATTTCAGATAAGCCTTCTTTTTTGGTTGTATCAGTTCACAATGCTCCTATATAGCTTCCAATTAAGTTTTTAGTGACTCAATAGTGTTCATGATCATTTGAGGAATATATAGTTGAGATGAAACTTGATCATGTGTGACAGTTGGATCTTGAATGGGTGCGATAATCTATAGGACCATTGGTGGCGACATTGATGGTATCTTCCATGGGTAACCTAAAGGGATAGATCTGTAAGGATGTTCCTGCACCTACTCTGACTGTATACCAAATGGAGGGAATTCTTGATCTACTATTGTGGGATACAAATACATTAGTGGTTGGTATCCCACATTGAACGGATGTTCCTGGTTTTCTTTATCTGTTACAACAAAACCTATTTTCTATGGTTTTCCAACTAGAAGTGCAAGTTGAGGATACACTTATAGAGAATATCTAATAGGAAGGATGCCTCAGAGTAACTCCGCATTGAGTCTGCTAAACTCTTTCATTTTTTTACTCTTACTAAGAAAACCTTTCCTCTATTGAAAGGGATTGACCCCCTCTCGGGGGAAGGTGAGACATAGACTAAACCTTACCTTTTTATATTGGGTTCCTTTTGAGGTGGTAAAGGGGGATTGTTCGATGGAGTGACTAGATTTAGAGAAATACTATAGTTTTGGGTACAAACACCTCCATCCTTTATTTCAGTGTTGCTTGGATTATGAACCAGAAATTCATCTTCTAAGTATTATGAGTTGGACTTATGTACTGGAGGGTATTTAAAGATAGTCTTAATGACATTCACAGATGCGTAATGCATCGTAGGAATTCTTTTGTTATTGCTGCAAGACCATAAACTTCTGAAATCTCCATGAGTCCATGTCCTCTTATTTTTTAGTTCTTGAGGAAATATTTGGCAGATAGTAACCCAAAGGGAATATCTATATAGTTCAGTCGTACATGTTACAAGTGAAAGTACTTGATCATGGAATGGGAAAAACTGGGAGGGGTAATTGAATTGTCTTTCCTAATTAGGAGAAAACTAGTTTTCGATGAGGATGGTATTGTTGAGGTGAAAAATCCCTTATCCCCAAGGGTTGGGGCTATTCCTATTCTAAATTTTCAACACATCAGTCATGATTTTATTAATCTGAGTGTTGGGTTAAAAAGTCCTGCAGCTATATAGGGTGGGGTTTCTCCCAAACTACTGTGGCTAAAAATGAACCAAGGGTAGTTTAGAGAATAACTGCCTCCTTGGGATATCTTCTTATTGAAAAAGGATTTCACCTACCATCAACAAGGTATCAGACATGACTGGCCATGTGTTTTCAAGTTCCTCACGATGGGAGTGATTTCTTATCATTACATTTCCAATTGGATAATTCATTTGAAAATGTAAATCACTAATATAGAGAGAACTTTCTTGGAGAATTCCATCATGGGAAAGACCACCAAGGTTGATTATAGAAAGGGGAAAATCCTCTTTCTCCTTGGTCTTCTAGCCACACAGAGAGTTTCCATGGATCTCATCAAGAGATAGGCTCTCGATATTGAATGAATCATTATGATGAATTAAGCCTTCATGATTAAGTGTCTGATGAGGACCTTCAGAATTACTGCTATTTCTCCCATAATTTGGTAACATGAGGGTAGGATCCTAAGTTGTGACATATAGATGTCTAAGGGATTTAAGAACTCCAATGTTAGTAAAGACCAATCATATATTGGTTTTTGATTTTCCAATCTTATTTGATGAGGCTTCTTCTTAGATGCCTTTTTACAAGCAACTGGGGCCACTTTCTGGGAGAATTGGTCTTCATGTCTAGGTGTTTGTGCCTGCCATAGAGTGACCATTGGAATAGGCCAATTACCTCTGATTAAAGTGGGTGTATGTTCTCGATCTAGTTGTCCATATAATATGGGGGATTTTTCCCCATTACACTTCTGTATGAGAGAAGAAGTGTGTGTCTTCTCTAGGGTGTTTTTGATGATGAGCTACCCCATTTATGGGGACATTTTTATGTGTCTATCCCTCTGGAACTACTTTCAACATAGTAATGATGGCCTGAAAAATCTATAGGATGTGTTCATGAATTTTAATTTTCCCTTTCACCATTTTTAGGATATGTTTGGTGACTTCAGTTGTTAGAATGAGGATATATTCCCATTCTGTATCTGGAGTAGGTGTATGTTCCTACTTCTACCCTCCCTTTCCTCCCAGTAGATAATGATAGTACTCACGTGTGGGGTAAGAGAGTTGAGTCTTACCCCTTCTTTATATAATAACTTTTCGACTAACTTCTCTAGGTGCTTCTAGATGAGACTGCTAGAAGGCTTGATGGCTGATGGTAGGTGTGTGTGCCTACACACTATTTTACACCAATAATGGTCAAGAGAATTCTTTGAGTTCTTCCACAAGAGTCTTCTAGTAGGATTAGTTGGTGTAGGTAGGCGTATGTTCCTACATGAAGTTTTTAATTATATTTGAGTGGAAGGATTCTTTGAATGTTTCTAGGTTAGTCTTTTGGATGAATGAATGAAGTTGAACATGTTTATGTGCCCATTCACTATTTTCCACTAAACTTGGTTGGTGGGTTTCTTTAGAGGGGGAAGAGGTGTGAATTTTCTCCCTAGTTTCTAATTGTTGTCCCCAGCGGGCCATCTTGTGTTGCTGGGTTTGAAGGACCTTAGTTGATTGGCTGAGGAAAATTACATTATCATGTTGAGGGTTAACTCTCGTGTGACATTGGTGGCTGCGATTATTGGAAGGATCCCCTGTTTCTTCTGGATGAGGTCGTATGTTGCCTCTTGATCCAACTCCCTGAGATATAGTAGGGACTAGTAGTTGGTGGTGTTTGCTTTAGGAATACTGGTCATCGTTGACTGGACAATCGGTGATACTGGTTGAGCTGGAGGGACTATCAGCTAGCCTCCAAGCTCAGGATTGTACTATTCTGACAGTACTCCTAGATCATTGAGTTTGAGACCTAGTGTTGGAGATGTAGATTTGGAAATGGAATCCTCTACATAGACAAATACTTGGTTCATGCAGTAGCCAAGGAGTTTTTTGCTGAGATATTGAATGTCTCCATTGGATTTAAGGGAGTTATTATAAATAAGTTCTTGTATATATGACAAACACAAACAAGAAACTCCATTAAAGATGTATCTCATTTGAATAAACACATACATGATTGATTGTCTTGTCTGGACTTCTATTATCATGTTAAAGGGGAATGAAAGATGGAAAAAATTATCATATTGGTTCAATATTTCACATTAAGTTCACCATTTTTTATTTCCCTTATATTTTGTGCCCCATGACAGTTTTTTCTTTCTAAATGGCTTCCAACAGGTTTGTTCATGGAACCAAAAACACCCCATGGTTCTATATCCAAAGGGACTTACTTTCTAGAGTCATTTTCTCATTAGGTGTTTTGACCAATGATGCTTAATAAATCACATTTTTTGAGAAGATGGGAGGTCAGGCTCATTACACCCTTTTTGGGGGAATTATTGCACAATTCATGACTCTCTTATTGATTTAAGAAATTTCCATGAATCCTTGATTAATTATCAAGTATGATAAAGATTACCCTAGAATGAAAAATAAATTATTAGAATGTATAGATATTATAATCATCTATATGTATCAGAGGTTCGTAATTAATGGAGATGTTTGTATGTATCCAAGTTTATCCATTTATGGTATCCTATTATATACTACTTACAGATTTTTTGGTCGTTATTATGACGATTTTGTTTTCCTAGCCACACAGTGGGGAACTCCCGAGTTGATCTTCATCCAAGGAGACAAATATTACTCTTGAGTTTACCATCATCCAGGGAGGGAGGAGTTGTTTTGATGTCAGGATTGGACCCATAGATGGGATTCCTACGTATCCTTGTGAAAGGAATCAAAAACTATATAGTTCAGTGCCGCTTAATGGGGAACATCATACCTTTTAATCTCATGTGATAAGGAACCAACCAGATAGTTTAACATCATGTGGCGAGGAAGTTTAAGTATAAGATTCTTAGTAAAGGTTTGGTGTTGGACCTATGCTAAATCTTCCCATGGAACCTCGAAGTGATATGAATTTCCATGTTCAATTATACCATGTTGAGAATATAGCCCAAAGAGAACAGGGTTGATTAGATTGTTGAGTTTCAACCTCAGGGAGGCTTCCTACATATCCCATCTATATAGGAATCAAAGCCTATGTAGTTATATTATGAAGACCCATACCTGTGGAGGCCCTCAAAGGTATGTATCACTGGGGAGTATTGTAATGTCCTAAAATTTCTATATAATTTTTTTAATTATATAGAATTATTTTGAGACCAAAAAATCTGACAGTGCATGATTCTTAGGCCTGGAGTGCCCAGAATGATCCATCAAAACATGTTAAGATTAAAATAGCGTGCATGGGTGGTATTCCTAAAAAGGAGAAATAACTCTTAAACGGGTCCCCAGATCAGAAATATGAGGGCACTGTTGCATTTAGGATAGAATGTTTACCCTAGATATGACTTAAGTTTAGTCGGCATACACCTCTAGTGAGAACACCCAAAATTCGCATAACCGTAAATAAAATTATTAAATAAAGTTCCTTTATTTTTAAAATTCTTATAAATCATGAACGATGACTTGGATTAAAAATCTGAGACCACCACTGAGCTCGTGGGGGTATGCTTTTTTAGGCAGATATTAACATTGTTCAGATCGGGCCAACTATGGAAGTTAGTTTTTGGATGTAAATAAAAAAATTAATTAACAATTATTTTATTTTTAAAATCCATAACTTCTAAATGGTAACTCGGATTAAAAATTCAAGAGTACCATTAAGATTTTTGGGACATGTTTCCCTTAGGCAGAGCCTAACCTTGACCGATGCGGGTCGAGGGTGAATGTTAATAATTTATTGAACTTTTTTAAAGGTACGTTCAGTAAACGCGTGGGTGACATTTTCTAACTTTTGAACTATTGCTACGGTTAAAAATCCGAAGGCACAATTGAATCTATAGCACTGGAATTCGCTTAAGGGAGGCTTCAATTCAACTACTGTAGTTTGGGTGAAAATGTTAGTTTTTGTGGCTTTTAATGAAATAATAAAATAACATAGAAATTGTTATTTTCTTTTCTTTTCTCTTTCTCCAATAGACGAGAAGCAGCGGAGGGACCGACAACGTGTCAAACCATTAAATATATTGACTCTTCTTTACTTTTAACTGCACCATTGGGAATTGGGGAGGTTTATTAATTAAATGAACCTCATTAATTCTTCATACATGACACACTCTTTCTCATCTCGTATTTATATGGATCTTGGGAAGGGGTGTTGGCACGACTTCACCAAGAGATGAAGATCTGGAAATTTACCATGATGCTAACCACCTGGAGGATGAAGTCAGATTCAGTGAGCAGTGATGAGCGCCACCGAATCATGAACCGACGAAAATGAAGAATGAGGTTCCATCGATCATCGTCAGCAGATGTCTTATCCTAGTAGGGGGTTTGTTTTTAAGTTCATCTATGATTTCTTTTCTCCTGCTTGCTATCATATTAACACAGAGGGAACATTCCAAAAAAAACAAGGCCCAAAACCTCCACCACTTTGATCATGTTGCGTTCTTCGGGGAATGTTTCCCCAAGTTCACTACAACGTGAGTTAGCAGGTCATGTTTTGACAACGACACCCTGGGAGAGCTGTAGGCGCATATGGCAACACGAACAGACCACCAAAGCACATCTAGGGGCCTGTAGAAGAAACCGTCGGCGCGCTATGTCGGCGGCGGCCGACGAAAGCCGAAGGAGACCAAAGACATCTAGACATAGGTGGTGGAAGGCAGTATGTGACGGCGTGCCATGGTGGCCGACCCGAGATGGCCTCACAGGACAAAAAGGGTGGCGCCCTCAGGCACCACTGGCGACAGTAGCCACATAAGAAGGAGGGCGGCACGACCCCACGCCGGGCCGCATTGGTGGAAGATGATCAGTTGAACGACTGACCATTGAATCACGGTAGGGCAGTGCCCCACCAGATGGTCCAAATGGACCCACAACCGCGGGGCCAGCAAGACTCAATGTTCCACCTTCAGGCGGAGCAAGCTAGACGTGGGCGGGCTGAGCGGGCCCGACCTGCCCAGCTGGTCAGACCCGCCCAGCAGTCCAGGCCCACAAACAAGCCTGGACGACCCTGACGGGCTGAACCTAGTGAACCAGACTGACCCCCAATGGGCCGGACTCAAGCGGGGTCTGGTAGACCTTGGGACCCGTTGCATCGGGCTGGTGTTACCGCGTTTGACAGGGCCCAGACCCAACTGGTACCTGAATAAAGAAATGAACATAAATGAAAAAAAAAGTGTCCATTTTATATGTCTTCAGTGGCATTGGGACCCCTTTTGGGAAGCAGTACCTTTGGCATATTCTGGTGGGCCCGACTGAGCTGGGCCAGACTGAGGTGTGATCACCCCCGTTTCACAAAAAGGGATATAACTAATAGACCTGGTGTCTGATTGATGTGCCATCTATGGAATAATGTCCCTTGTGACAAGGTGGTCCTTGGAGATACTCTATGTGAGTTTTGATGGAATTTGATGTGTGACCTGGGTTGGATTAGATCCAAATCCAACCGGGACCTTTTTACAAAAGTGCTCATATCTCACAGGCTGAGATTCCAAACGAAGAGTCGTCTGTCATGTTGGGACCCCTATGATGGGGCGGTCCCTTGGGTATACTTTTTTTGGGGTTTCATACTTTTTGAAATACAACTCATGGCTTGAGGATCGGTTCTCCCAGAATCAAGCATGTTATGAGCGGGAATCCAGTGGATGGATGTCATATTCATAGCGACCCTATGTGGATAAGCATCATAGAGACCCTATGAGGATCAGTACCATAAAGAACCTATATGGATCAACATCATAGGGACCCTGTGTGGATCAACATCATAGAGACCCTGTGTGGATCAATATCATAGCGAGCCGATGAGGACCAGCCTTAGAGTAGCCCATCATGGATCAGCTTCATAGAGACCCTGTGTGGATCAACATCATAGAAACCCTGTGTGGATCAAAATCATAGAAACCCTGTGTGGATCAACATCATAACAAACTGACAAGGACAAGCCTTAGAGTGGACCATCTTGGATTAGCTTCATAGCGACCCTGTGTGGATCAACATCATAGAGACCCTGCATGGATCAACATCATAGCGACCCTGTATGGATCAACAACATAGTGACCCTATGTGGATCAGTATCATAGTGACCCTATGTGAATCAGAATCATATCAATCCAACGAGGACCATCCTTAAAGCAGCCCATCATGGAACAACTACATAGATACCCTATATAGATCAACATCTTATTTCTTATTTCACCGAGTTCTATACCTGGTGCGAGAAGACTATTTCTTTGTTCTTTTGTTGAGGTATTGATTTGTGGTTTTTCCTTATGTTATTCTAGGAGACCTTTAGGGGACTCTGGGTCTCTACTGAGTATTTTTATACTCACCCCTGATGGGATTTGCCCACACCTTGTTATGTCTTGTGCAGATGACAAGCAGTTGGTCTGAGACTTGATGGAGCTAGCACTAGGCGGTACACGAAGGATACATGCTGATGTGGACTATTATGGAGACGATATGTACCTACCCTTTAGGTAGGATCCTCTGTGGACAGTCCAGGAGCTGTTTTCTCTTCTCAGTTATACTTGTAATTTCTAGTTGGACTTGTATTCTGGACCCTTTACTTTCAATACCCTTTTACTAGAGAAATTTACTTCATGGGTTATTCTTTTTGTGTTCTTGGTTTGTATGTTTGTAAAAGTTTAAAAGAAATGCCTTGCTGTTATAGGGATATGCATTTTAGATGCTATTTTCCAACCCCTAGCCTATGGAAGGTGGGCTTGGGGTAGTCACGGCATGAGCCCTAGGGGATGGGTAGTGACCAAGTGGTATTAGAGGAGTCGGTTCTACCAAAGAACTAGAAATCTGATCTTTTAATGGTAAATAGTGTTCAATGTTTTGAGTGCGGTTTTCTGTTTGGGAAGTCCAGTGTTGGTGCGGCGGCCGATGTATCCATACACCAGGACCCTGAATTCTAATTTCCGACTCGGTGCATGAAAACAACGATTGTGTGTGTTTTGAAAGTGTTTTATTCTTTGATTTATTTGAGTCAGCTCACCAGGTATAACATAATGACTGTGGAAAACCTGTTTCTTTTCAGGATGCCACAACATAGACAACCTACCAGGATTCCTGAGAGAGTACACGATGACGACCCACCGAGTGATGAGGATTCGGTGTAGGGCCCTCTTACGGTGATAGTACCATCGGGTGGTGTACCAGCATCACCACTACCCATTGGAAGGATGTTTCCACCAGCCCCACCAGTAGATGGTGAACGCCAATTAAGTGCATTTCACAAGTTCCAGCAGTAGAGGCCTCTGAGGTTCCGAGGCAAGACATATTAACAGGTGGCTGAGGACTGGCTGGAGGTTGTGGCTAGAGTTTTCCACTTAGTTGGAACACCAGATTGTGATCCTAGATGCTAGACTTTATCAGTGCGTGACTATGTGGGTGGTCCACATGGTGATGAGGCTTCAGTACAAGGATCGTTGACCAAGATGGTACCTTTGCGTAGTGTTCCAGCTATATCACCGCCCCTTGGTCAGCATTTACAAATGGATGTACTGGTAGAGGACACATGCAGGCATAGTGACTTACACATGTTTTAGCATCAGATACCCCTCAGGTTCTGAGGAGATCCTAACTTATAGGTGAATAAGGACTGGCTTGATGATGTGGTTGAGTTTCCATCTAGCTAGGGCACCGTTCGATCAAATGGCAGTCCTAGTAGAGAGCCTTCTATGTGGATTAGTAGAATAATGATAGGGTTTATATTACCCCTGATGTTGAGAAGAGGTGACTTTTCTATGGACAAGCTTGAGAACCTTCCTCAGAGAAGGTTGTCACTTGCCATAAAAAGCTAAAGGGTGAGTGTTCCCTAGAGCTTCTACAGCTTCGGCAGGATGACATGTCAGTAGCTGAGTATTAATAGAGGCATACCGACCATCCTAGGTTCTCGATGAATACATTACGACCTGCGCATCAGGTCTCAGACCTCTGATCGAGGTGGGTTTTGGGACATCTGACCCAACACTTTTCCTCTATGCATTCCTACTTATGTTAGGTTTCTAGAGAGAATCTTTGTAGTTAAATGTTCTTTGGCTGAGTAGATACAACCAGTGAATGTTAGCAGTCAGAAAGAAGGAAAGTGATTCCAGTCTCAGAGATTTAGGTGTTTAAAATGTTTCGAGAAGAAGAAGTGATATGGAAAGATCAATATGCATGGTAGTTGATGTGGAAGTGGAGCTAGGAGAGAAGCATGAGGTGGTATAAATTTATATATGTTACAACCACCACCCTAATATGGCCCCCCAGGCTCAGGAAGCTAGAGGACAGGGGAAGGAAGTAGCTGCATGCGGTCAAGGAGTGTGGACTAAGGGATCCCATAATGATTTGAGATACGGTCTGTGTCTAAAACTAGCTGCCGTATTAATAGACATAGGTACTAATCATTATTTCTTGACACAAATCTTGTTCAAGACCTAGATTTTCTGATTAAACCAAGGACTTGAACTTACGTCTAGAGATACATTTGGGAGGAGACTCGATAATATCACTTATATTGATGGTGTGATCTGACCCCTGAGGCCAGGGTTTCAGTTGAAACCTATTAGTGGCAGAATCGAGGCCTTACGATGTTAGTTTTTGGATAGACTGGAAATCCACATTTCATACATAGATTGACTATTTTAGGAAAAAGGATGTAGTATATCTACAGAGTTAGAATGAGGTTTTCGTTGTTTGGAGAAAAAAGAAACACATGAAGCATATGATAAACTCATACACAGGAGGTTACAACCAATCACTCTTGAGTTAACCAGCTGTACCCTCATGGAAGCATGAGTTTTGAGTTTTTAGTTCCCAACAGTAGTGACAGAGTGTATGGACATCTTTTAAAAAGATGTTGCCAGGATTACCTCCCTCGAAGGGAGGTGGACTTCTACTTTGGTTGGGTACTACAAGAGATTTTTACCTGACTTCTCTAGGGTAGAAGAACACTTGTAAGCTTTTAAGAAGAAGGGGGAGACTTTATTGTGGATGGAGAAGTTTCAATAGAGCTTTCAGAAGATAAGAAAGTTAATAATGAGTGCCCCCATCAGGAGGATACTAGAAGATGGTGTTGAGTATGTAGTCTACTACAATGCATCAGGGAATAGACTAGGTTTTTTCTTGATACACGAACAGGAAGTGATCACATATGACTCAGGGATATTGAGACAACATGAGTAGAACTACACTACCCATGAACTGGAGTTAGTAACAGTGGTATTTTCACTGAAGATGTGGAGGCACTACTTGATGGGTGAACAATTTACTATTTAATCTGATCACAAGAGTCTCAGGTATATCTTCTCACAGAAGGACCTGAACCTGAGACAATGACTATGGTTATATTTTATCCAGGACTATGACTTTGAGATATTCTATACTCCTAGGAAGAGGAATTTGGTAGCAGACTCACTCGGCAGGAGGTCTGGTCTACAGCTGCTGAATGAGGCGTCAGAGAAGCTAGTCACGCTGCAGATATCCTTCATGGATAAAGATGGATCAGCTTACCTCTAGTCTATAACTGTCACTCCCCCAATTCTTTAGTGTGTTTGAGAGGCACAACATTAGGATGTTGAATATGAGATTTGACATGCTCAGATATCCTCAAGATGGTCTCTAGAAGATTTTTCTGAAGGTGGGGAGCATGTCGTTTGCTTCAGAGGACGCACCATGGTACCAATGATTCTTCGGGAGGAGGTGTTGAGGTAGTTCCATACATCCCCTTTAATGGTACATACTGGAGTGGAAAAGATGTAATATGACCTTCAGTGTCAGTACTGGTGGCTAGGGATGAAGGAATTAGTGGTAGAGTTTGTATCACGATGCCTCACTTGTCAGTAAGTGAAGACTGCACAGAGCCAGTAAAAGTCCTATGACTACATGATATGGAGACCATTAGAGTCCAAGGAGGGAGACCATGTCTTCCTATGGGTCTCACCCCAATGAGGATTATGGAGGTTTGGACAAGGTGGAATGCTATCTCTAAGGTTCATCAGACATTTCTAGATTCTTAGCAGAGTGGGTGATGTGTCGTACCATCTATCTCTTCCCGCACAGATGCACTAGGTGCATAATTTTTTTCATGTGTCGCAGTTGAGGAGATACGTGCATGATCCATCAAATGTTATCGAATAGAGAGAGTTGGACATTGATGATGAGGATACTTTTACAAAGTTCCCAGTGGATATAGAGGATCAACATGATAGAGTCCTTTGTGGACGGTCTGTCCCTCCGGTGTGAGTTTGGTGGAAGCACGAGACCCTCTAGGAGAGAACATGGGATCAGAAGGCTTAGATTCGTTCTCAGTAACCTCATTTGTTTGATTTTCCTTTGTTTTAGATTTTGGGGATGTAAGTCCCTAAGGTGGTGAGAATGTAATGTCCCGAAATTTATATATAATTTTTTTAATAATATGGAATTATTTCAAGACCGTAAAATCTGACGGCACGTGATTCTGAATCCTGGAGTGCCTAGAATAATCTGTCAAAAAATGTTAAGTTTAAAATAGCATGGGTGAGTGGTTTTCCTGAAAAAGTGGATTAAATCTTAAACAGGTGACCTGATCAGAAATATGAGGGCACCGTTGCATTCAGGATAGTGGGTTTACCCTAGGTGCAACTTAATTTTAGTCGGTGCAGGCATCCGGTGAGAAAACCCGAAAATGTCATAACTATAAATAAAATAAATAAATAAAGTTACTTTATTTTTCAAATGATTATAACTCATGAAAAGTAACTTAGATTAAAAATCTGAGAACACCACTGAGCTCGTGATGGTATGCTTTCTTTAGGCAGATACTAACATTGGCCGACGTGGGCCAACTATGGAAGTTATTTTTTGGCCGTAAATAAAACAATTAAGTAACAATTATTTAATTGTTAAAATCCATAACTCCTAAATAGTAACTCAGATTGAAAATACTAGAGTACTGTTGAGTTAGTTGGGATGTGTTTCCCTTAGGCAGAGCCTAGCCTCGACCAGTGTGGGTCAGGAGTGAATGATAATAATTTATTGAATGTTTTTTAATGGTATGTTCAGTAAATGCGTTGGTGGTATTTTTTAACTTTTGAACCAGTGGTCGGATTAAAAATATGACAACATCGTTGAATCTACAGTGCTGGTATTTTCTTAAGGGAGGTTTCACTTCGACCATATTAGTTTGGGTAAAAAAGTTAGTTTTTGTGGATTTTAAAGAAATAATAAAATAACATTGAAATTTTTATTTTATTTTATTTTCTCTTTCTCCAATGGATGAGCGGTAGTGGTTGGAATGATGACATGCCAAGCCATTAAATGGATTGAATCTTCTTTACTTGTAACCATGATATTGGGAATTTGGGAGGTTCATTAATTAAATGAACCTCCTCAATTCTTCATGTGGGACATAGTCTTTCTCCTCTACTATTTATATGGATCTTGGGGAGGGGTGTTGGAACGAATTCACTAAGCGATGAAGCTCTAGAAAAGTACCGCGATGCTAACCACCCAGAGGATGAGGCCTGATTCAGCGAGCGGTGATAAGAGCCACCGAATCGCGAACTGACGACAACGACGAAGGAGGTTCCATCGATCATCGTCAGTGGACGTCTAATCCTAGTAGGAAGTTTGTTTTTAAGTTCATCTATGATTTCTTTTCTCCCACATGCTATCATATTAATGTAGAGGGAACAGGACAAAAAAACAAGGCCCAGACTCATCCACTGCTTCTCTCATGTTGCGTTCATCGGGGAAAGTTTCCTCAAGTTGATGGAAAAGTGAATTAGTGGGTCAGGTTTTGACGACGACACCCCGAGGGAGCCGTAGGCATAGAAGACACCAAGAACGGATGGCTGGAGTACGTCCGGTGGGCCGCAGAAGAAACCACCAATGCACCCTGTCGGCGGCGGCCAATGGGGGCCGAAGGAGACCCACGACATCCGGCCACAGGGTGGAAAGTGGCACACAATGGCGTGCCGCTGTGGCAGAAGGAGACCGACCCGAACCAGCTGCGCCATGCAAAAATGGTGGCGCCCTCAGATGTCGCCTACGTCAGTAGCCGCTATAGAAGGAGTGTGGCACGTAGATGTCACAGCCAGTGGGCCATGGTAGTAAGGGGCAGCGTGGCTCCGCTTCACACTATTTTGGCAGAAGATGGATAGTCGAACGGCCAACCGTTGAATCGCAGTGGTGCAGCGCCCCACCGGCTGGTCGAAATGGCCCCGCAACCGCAGGGCCAGCGTGACTCAACGGACCGCCTTTTGGAGGGCCGAGATGGATGTGGGCCAGATGAGTGGGCCAGACCCACCTAGTGGGATGGACCGGCCCATAAGTCTGGTCCAGACCTGCCATTGTGCTAGGCTGGACCCGGGACCCAACTGGCCAGTCTGGGTGGGCCTAGCCCCACCCGACGGGCCAAGCCAACAGTGGCCCGGGCCAGCGAACAAGCCTTTCTGACCCCAACAGGCCAGAACCAGTGAACTGAGCCGACGCCCTATGGGCCAGACCTAAGTGGGGTAAGGTAGACCCTGGGACCCGTTGTGTCGGGCCGGTCTGACCTAGTCAGACCGAGCCCAGACCCAACCAGTACTCGAATAAAGAAATGCCCGTAACTGACAAACCGAGTGTCCGTTTGGCATGCCGTCTGTGGCGTTGGGACCCCTTTTAAGAAGTGGACCATTTGGTATATTCCGGCAGGTATGATTATGTCGGGCCAGGTTGAGGTGTGATCACCCTCATTTAATGGAAATAGATTTAACTAACAGACCAAGCCTCCGATCAACACACCTTCTGTGGCATAAGGACCCTCATGAAAAGGTGGTCCTTAGAGATACTCTAAGTTAGTTTTGACGGAGTTTGACATGCGACCTAGGTTGGATCAGACTTGAATCCAACTGGGTACTTTTTACAAAAGTGTCCATATCTCACAGACCAGACATCCAAACGATGCGGCGTCTGCCAAGTTGGGACCCCTATGATGGGTCGGTCCCTTGGTTGTAATTTTTGTGGGACTTCGTACCCGTTGAAATATGAATGATGGATTTAGGAGTGGTTCTCCCAGAATCAATCATGTTATGAGAAAGAATCCAATGTTTGTATTTCACATTCATATGACCCTGTGTGGATCAGCATCATAGCGACCTTGTGTGGGTAAACATCATAGAGACCCTGTGTGGATCAACATCACAGCAACCCTGTGTGGATTAGCATCATAGTGACCCAACGATGACTAGCCTTAGAGTGGCCTATCATAGATCATCTAAATAACAACCCTGTGTGGATCAGCATCATAGCGACCCTATGTGTATCAAAATCATAGTGACCATGTGTGGATCAACATCATAGAGACCCGATGAGGACCTGCCTTAGAGCGGCCCGTCATGGATCAGATTCATAGAGACCCTTTGTAGATCAACATCATAGAGACCCTGTGTGGATCAGCATCATAGAGACCCTATGTGGATTAGCATCATAGAGACCCTATGTGGATCAACATCATAGTGACACCATGTGGATCAACATCATAGAGACCTAACGAGGACCAGCCTTAAAGAGGCCAGTCGTGGACCAACTACATAGAGACCCTATATGGATCATCATATTATTTCCTATTTTACTAAGTTGTATACCTGGTGTGAGCTGACTATTGCTTCGTTCTTGTGTTGAGGTCATGCTTTGTGGTTTTTCCTTGTGGAACTCTGAGAGACCTTCAGGGGTCTCAGGGTCCCTATTGAGTATTTTTATTCTCACCCCTGCAGGGGCTTCTCCCGCACGTTGTTGTGTTTTGTGAAAACAACGAGCAGCTAGGCTGAGACTTGAGAGAGTCCGAACTAGGCGGTACACAGATGAGACATGCCGATGTGGATTATTTTAGAGATGATATGTACCTACCATTTAGGTAGGACTCTTAGTGGATAATCCAGGAGCTGTTTTCTCTTCTTAGTTGTACTTGTACTTTCTAGTTGGGCTTGTATTCCGACCCCTTTACTTTCTTTAAACTTTTACTACAATAGTTTACTTCATGATTTCCTTATGTCATGTTATTGGTTTGTGTGTTTGTACAGGTTTAAAGGAAATGTATTCCCGTTATATGAATATGACTTTTTAGTGATAGTTTCCAACCCCTGGCCTATGGAAGGCAGGCTTGAGGTAGTCACGGCATGGGCCCCGGGGAATAGGTCATGACAAGTATAGCCCTTTGAGAGGATTAAGTTGGGGTTTATTCCTAAAGAGGATTCCGTTATAAAGGGGACCATGAGTAATTTTTTAACTCATTGTGGTTTTTTTGGCTTACCTTGGGGCTTACTTATTAGGAGGATGCCCAGATTAAGGGATTATTATTGAGAATTACTCCTAAGGAGGACTCCCATTTAGTTAAGGAATTAGTTAGGCTTCATATGTATCCTAGTTAATAGGAATCCGAGTTCTCATAGTTCAATATGTCACATGGATCATAATGATGTTGTGATCTTCATTAACTCTAAGATCATGTGAGTCATGCTTGGTGTGAGAAACAAGGGGAAATGGAATATACAGTAAACTATGAGTCTACCTCTATCCGCTGGTGGACATGGAAACAAAAGCTAGGGGATTACTTCTAAGGAGGATTACCTTGTACTGGTTGGGGATTATTCATGAATAGAATGCTCATTTGAGGTTTATTTGAGGCTAAATACTAAAAAGGATGACCAATTGAGGTTTGGTTTGGTCATACTCATAAGGAAGATTCCCATATGAGGTTTGGTTAGGTATTATTCTTAAAAAGGATTACCATATGAGGTTTGGTTGGGGATTATTACCAAGGAGGATGTTGATTTGAGGTTTGATTGGGGCTTACTCTTATGTAGGAGTCCCATTGATCTTTAGTTGGGGCTTAATCCTAAAGAGGATTCCCATGTACCAGTTGGGGCTTATTCTTAAGGAGGATCCCCTTGAAATGGTTCAACCTGGCATATGAGTCAGGTGATGAGTTTTGGTTTAGGATTAATCATAAGGAAGATCCCCATTTGAGGTTTGGTTTGGGTTAATTCTTAAATAGGATGAATGTTTGAGTTTTGGTTGGGGATTACTACTAAATAGGATTCCCACATGAGGTTTTTTTGGGGATTCCTTCTAAAGATAATGCCCATTTGAGGTTTTAGGAGATTCTTGAGGAGTTTATCAACTCAAGTTACATGAAAAAATCAACAGGAGAATATCAACTATTAACATGGGAAAGGAATGAAGAGGAGTATGCCGACTCAAGGATTTTTAGGGAGTGTGGATAAATATATCAATTCATGGTATCCCTGAGGGTGGGAATTACGACAATATATATCATAGATCAAAATGTAATCAACCCAGTTTGAAAATTTCACAATGCGACTCTTGATTTTTAATGGGGGTCAGTAGAGGATGTAGAGGGACTAACCCAGAGGGCCGGGACCACAACCACACACTGAACCCAAGAAGGGGTGTTTGGGAGTAGGCCATGTGGTATAGACCACCAAGATCATGTAGGTGGGTCTCCAAGGTGGGTCACGCAGGTGGGTCACCCATATGGGTCACCATGGTGGGTCACTCAGGAATGGGTCACCCATGTGGGTTGCTCAGGTTCTAGGAGGGGGCCACTCCATAGTGAGGTTGATCCATGGAAAATCACCCAAGTAGGGATAGACTATTAGGGTGAGGGAGCTACATGGATAAATCCCTCTCTAACATCCACTGTCTAGGAGTTCAACCATCCTCTGAAAATTTGAGCCAATGGGGTATATTTATAGACATGCTAGTGGGCCAGCATAGATGGGCTAGTGTGGATGGATGATCACGGATAGGCCTGACAGATGGTCTTGTGCATATAGCCTATGAGAGTAGCTCCCATAGTGACACAATCTCCTTTAATTTTTTTCCTTCTTCCGAGTGCCATAACCTTTGATCCGTAAGTCCGTTTGGGCTTTGCGAATAGTAAAATAGAATATATAGAAGAAATATATGATTCTTGATATGTGTAATAAACTAAATCTTATCAGAATAAACTCATAAATTTCATTTTTATACATCTACACCTTTTTATCATCAATATTGGAAATCCAAATCCTATTCCTTGAGGGGGGATCTTTCCTCTTACCCTTCACTGTGGAGAAAGATTTTGGAAGATGTAAATCTAGATTGCATATTCTTCAATCATGGTGACACATTTCTACAAAAACATAACATTTTTTTGAGTGATAACCACATCATTAATTCTCATAAAAAGTGAATGAAACCAATTTTTCGGTGTTAATAGTGATAAATTTAAAAAAAAAACATTATTTTCACACTTTTATAAAGAGAGTAAAAAATTCCCCATATAAAAAATGTTAAAAATATTCCTTTGAAAAATTTGTTAAATAAATTAAAGTATAATAGTAAAGGAGCCTAACCCATCATAGAATTATATATTTGGAAATTTATAATAAACAATAAAAAAATATGGATATGGAGTAGAAATATTCCCAATTGAAAAGAAGAAATAAGGTTGGATTTTATTAGGAACATTATTTTGGTTGCTTTGAGCACCCAAGAGAGGAAAAATTTAAAGAGTACATGAAAAACCTATAAATAAACATAAATAGGGTTTAATAGGTAAATAAAATGTAATTAGCTCAATTAAGGATTTATACATAATCAATCTTGAATTCAAAGTGAGATTAGAAAAGTAACCCTTACCTCAGACTTCCACTAAGTCAAATGCACTATAACTTCCCTGTATAATAGATTTAGGTTTAATATTAATTCATTTTTCATATTTTTTTAATTTATACCACCAAATTGTAATTTCTTATTACCTATATAAAATTTTTTATTATTAAAAATTACTATTTAGGTGTTAATTATTATATTTCCCTTGCATGCTTCGGTTTGGCAGTTTCAATCCTTGAGTATTATTCATGGATACATTATCTACATAGTTTTAATGATAATTTAATTCATTTTTTGATATATTTATAAATTTTCATAGTCATTTCATGAAACTTATGTTTACAGTTCATATAAAATGCTTAAAAATTCTATTTTAGGTGATTATTGATTTAACAAAAAAATAAAATCTATAGGTAAATATTCCATTGAATATTACAACTAAAAAATAACAAAAACATTGTAGATTAATTATTATTACATATCATTACCATTATTTATGTTTTCATAGACATTAATGTGATAATAATTATAAAAATGTCCATGGAGGTGGTATAACCAACCAAAATGAGAACACATTATAATAATTGAATGAGTAAGAGCATGTTATTGTACAGTGTTAATGCAACTTTTATATCATTTCAATGGTTTTAATATTTTTTAAAGTGATAAATTATATTAAATAAGTTATTAATTATATTAATAAAATAAATCAAAGATAATAGTAAGATGTTATTACTTATAAAGTGTTTTGGTATGCTCGTTTTAGGTGGTTAAATTTTATAACAATCATTTATTGTTAAAATTATTAAAATAATGGCCAAAAATACCTTTACAGAACCTTAAATTCTTTATAAATATCATATTTATTTATAAAACTAATTTTTATAACCATCTATTTAATTTGGTGGTGAAAAATGGTATACATCGTTCATAGAGGCGGTAGACCACAAGTAACATGAGCGATGTTTCCATTTTCCAGTGGACGAGAGAGAGGTAGATATTAGTTATTGAATAAATATAATAACATTTAATTATAATTATGTAATTATATTATTATGGTTTAATATATTTTTAGGAGGTGAAGGAATAAATAAACTTAAAAGAACATAGTTAAAACAACAAATTATTCCTTGGATATTTTCCTTTGGATTTCTCCTTAAGCCTTCTTATACTGGTATTTTGGTGAGAAAAAAATATATAGGAAATGGAAAATAGATTTTGAGAGGTATTTTTGAAGGTAATTATCAATATTATATTTTCAAGGTTTGAGGAGACATGAGTAAGTGAAGGGATCCTTTTATAAGTGAAAGGGGTCATATTTTTGTAAATACTCTTAATTATAAAATAAAATAAATTTTATTTTACAAGAAGATGGAAAAAAATTAGAAACAATTTGAAAATAATACAATTTATGTTGATACTACACTCATCCAATCAATTAGGGGCAAGTTTTTGTGATATTTTAAGCCCTATACCTTAGTTTACCCCCCTATTTAACCCTTTTAACTTTTCTTGTGGTGACAAAATTTTAACATGGCAGCTCATTTTTATGAAAAATTAAAATTTATATTATTAATTTTTTTGAATATTATGATTCTGAATATTATTTTTTTTATTATACTCAAATTTTAAAGGTGGTAAAAATTTATTTCAACAAAAGCATGCTGAACACAAAAAAAATAGTATTTGAAAAATTCATTTTTAAGCATAAAAAAATATGACACTAAAATCATATATCACATTGATTCATAGTAAATTAATTAATTTATTATTAAAAAAATTAGTTTATTTTAAATTTAGTTTAAGAAAAAACTGGGCACAACCTTTTGAATACTAAATTAATGGAAAATGTCTTAAGTAGTTTTTTTGTTAGAATAAAATACATCTTAGGTTCTAAAATGTCAAATGTCAAATATAAAATTATAAATTAAACCTAATATTTTTAAATTCATTATTTTAATATATTAAATAAAATTTTGGTTGATAAAAAGGTTTAATAAATTTTTAATTCATACTTATATCATGATGATGTCATAAAAGTCATAGTATTGTGAAAACTATATTTTTACTATTTACCCAAAAAACTACCTTTTTAGAAAAGTCCCAAAAATTGAAGACAAGATAATTATGAAATGATAATTCTAAAACTGATACATATAATAAAATTAAAACTATAAAATTTATAAATTTTAATTATATATATATTCATGAATAAAACTATTTCTATTATATTATGAATAGAATGTGCATTGTGATATAATTTGGGGATGTAGTATTTACCTACTACAGTTGAATATATAGTATTAAATTCTCCCCCTTAAACAATTTAGTACTTATAATTTGATATATGTAAACTCATAAAAAAATATTTTCAATGCTTTGTCATTGCTTATTTAGGTTCTCTCATTGCTACCTCTATCTTATGATTCCTTTAAATTACTCTCACCATCCGAGTTGTTCAATTTTGAAAAAATTTCTCTCTAGTGTAAAGAATCTAGATATTATATTCATTATAAGAAAATTAAGGTTAAAAATATATTTCCTTAACAGTGAGTACATGCATTGGGTCTATCATGTACATTCTCAATAATGAAGCATGAAAGATATCATTCATTTTAGAGAGGCTAGGTGGTATATCTAGATTATAAGGTGCAAATCCAATTCTATAAAAAAAATTCAAAAGGCCTAATGTACTTATAACATAGTTACCCCTTATTACCAAAATTTATAACCACTTTACATGGATATAATTTTTAAAATAAGTAATCCCCCACTTGAAATTATATTTCCTTCCTCCTATTACTGGAATACATTTTTTTATTTTCTTTGAGATATCTTAATATGATTCTAAATAGCTTGTACACTAATAGTAGTCTTATTAATAAGTTATGATAATATTATCTTCCTCACTCAAACCTATTCCCAATAATTTTGAGTAATATATATCTTCTTGTACAATTCCTCATACGGTTCCATATGAAACATTTAATGCAAGCTATTATTATATGAAAATTACACCAAAGGTAGATAATGGTCCCATGTTCCTTGAAAATTAATTCACCTTGATCTCAACATTGCTTATAATATTTTAATAGTCTTTTCAGTTTTCACATCAATTTGATGATTATATGCAATTATAAAATTCATCTTAGTTTCAAGAGACTTCTCTAAAATTTTAATGTGAATCAAGATTCCTGATCAAACATAATTGATAGTGGTTTACTATAATGTATCATTACATCATTAGTATAGAGACATTTAAGTAATTAAAGTGGTATATCCCCCATTATTGGTATAAAATGTGTAGAATTTGTAAGGTGATCCAAAATAACCCATATAGAATCATTCCTCATATGAGTCTTTAAATGTCCAGTGATAAAGTCCATTGTAACACTATACCACTTCCACATTGGTATAAGGATAGGTTTCATGACTTCTCTAGGATGTTTTATTTCATAATTTAAATGATGGAATACAAATAATCATGAAACATAGTTTGTAATTTCTCACTTCACACCATCCCACCAAAAATGTTATCTAAAATCACTATATATCTTTATGATACCAAGGTATATATAGAAATTTGAGCTATGATATTCATCTAGTAAATACCTCCCCAACTCAGGTATTGATAGAACATAGAGTCTCTTTCAAAAATTTTACACACCATCTTCATTGATGAAGTCTAAAAATATCCCATTATTCATGGATTTAACTATTTTTTATAAACCCTTATCATCTTACTAAGACTTATTTGTCTTCTCTAGTAAAGTTAGTTTTGGAAATTTATTAGAAAATGAATTTTTTCCCCTTGAATAAAAATTACTATATCCAAATTTACTAAATCCATGAATATAAGATTCTTTTTATCCTCATCATGATTATAACTCCATGGTATATCCTACTCAATGCATCAACTACCTTTTTTGGCTTCCCAATGTGGTAGTGTATCAAAAAATAATATTCCTTGAGTAGTTCCAACCATATCCTTTACTTAATTTTAATATCTTTCTAAGATAATATATACTTAAAACTTTTACTGTCCATATATATTTCATATATTTCACTATAGAGATATTCCACCACATATTTAAGGAAAATATTACTACTGCCAACTCAAGATCATGAGTTGAATAGTTCTGTTCATGGATATTTTATTTCCTTGATTTATAAAAAACCACTCTCATTTTACATAAGGAAACATACCAATAATTTCTTCAATGCATCACTATATATTAAAAATAATTCCATTCCAAAAATTAAATTCTATGAAATTTCATTAACTAATCTCACATTTATATCCACAAAAATGTATTCAAATTCCTTTGACCATGTTAATTTTATCCCTTTACATGTAAGCTTGGTTAAAGGGTTGTCCAATCAAGTAAAATTTTGAAAATATCACTTATAATTGTTTATTAAACTAATGAAACTATGTATCTTAATTATATTTATCACATCAGACATTCCTTGATTGCCTTTTCTTTAAAGGATCAATAAATATTCCATACTTAGAGACAATATAGCCAATAAAAGGAACTTCATGGGGAAAAAACTCACACTTACTAAATTTCTTATATAATTATTTTTCTTTAAGAGTCTCAAGAATATTTAAAAAATTATTCTTATGATTCGCCTCGATTTTAGAGTGTATCGTGATATCATTAATAAATACTACAATTAATTTATCAAAATAATATTTGAATGATTTATTCTTTAGAACTATAAACACAGAGGTTGAATTAGTTAATCCAAAGGGAATTACTATAAAATCATAATTTATATACCTTATATTAAATGTCATATTTGGTAAATAATCATTATTCAACATTAATTGATAATAAAAAGAGTGAACATTGTCCTTTGAAAAATATTCATTTCCCTAAATTTGGTCAAATAAGACATAAATGTGTTCTAATTGATACTTATTCTTTACAATAATTTCATTTATTTACCAATAATACATGTACACATCATATAACCATCCTTCTTTTTCACAAATAGGAAAATGGATCCCCATGTAAAACACTATGGAGTATAAAATGTTTTTCACATAGATCATTTAGTTATTTATTTAACTCAACCAATTCTAATAGTTCCATTTTATAAGGAGTATTTGATATTGGTTTTGCAATAGGAATGAATAGAAAACTCAGATTCATTCTCATGTATATGATTGGGTAACTATTATGGAAATATATTAATTTATTCTTAAACAATAGGTATATTATCTATTATTCGGATGTATTTATCATTTATATATTGATTTTTCTCTTCCTATTCTCCCATAATTTCATTAAGGCAAACCACTATAAGTGGATCTAGATAAGACTGATATAGTAGTCTCCACATTAAATATAAGTAATTCAATAAGTAATTCAAAAAATATCATATATTTATATCAGTGATAAATTATTTCATTATACTTTGAGATAAAATCCATACCAAAGATCATGTCAATGTTAATCATAGGTATAATAATAAAATTTGAAATTGGGGAATATATGTGAATCTTAATAGATATTTCATGATATATCATTGTTATAATAATATTTCCACTAGCTGTATTGATTGAAAAATTCATTCTCAGAGTGTTAGGTGATGATTTAACATTATTATAAAACATACAAGATATAAAATAGTACGTATATCCCTAATGAAATAAATCATTTGAAAACTTTTAGTTTATGAACAAATTACCTGTTATCATGTCATTAGGTACTTCAACCTCATCCTTAGTAATTGAATAAGATCGTCATTTATCCCTTTAATCTTCTTATTTAAATTCCCTTAAAGGTTGGGGAATTGTTTTAAATAGTTACCGATATCCTTATTGTTAAATCATTGGACATCAGGGGATTATTCCTTATCTTTTCATTCATTAGCACACTAGACTTTGTCTCCACAATTGATGTAAACTACCATTCCCTTAAAAAATATACCATAATGTTTCTTTCCAAAAATATTATATATTATAAAATAAACCCTTTACTTATTCCCCTTTACCACATGTATCTTTATATAAATATTTTTTCCTTATTATTTTCTTGATTTACCTTGAAAATATAAGAATTATAGAATTCATTCTCAGTATTGCTGAAACTTGATATTATATCCTTGCATACTAAAAATGTTCATGATACTAATACACTTTTATGGATAGGATTTATCCCTTAAAATAAGTTATTAATCATAATTATTTTATTATATAAATAATCAATAGTATTAATTGATAACATCATAAAGTTAGCTTCATATTCTACACAAATTTCCCCTTCATTTTGTCTTATGTTGAGGAATTTAATTTCCATATCATATCATTGATCACTAAGAAATTATTTTTAAAATATAATCACCTTAAAAGTATTTCATTCCATAATATCTATCTTCACTTCCTCCTTAGTGTTTTTAATCAATGAGGGAATCTCTATATAGGTTATGATCATTAATATGGTTCACATTCCATTTACTATAATATATTTATAAATAATGGAATACACTAGATTAACTCATAAAATTATGAATATAGGATCATAGAATATTATTCCTATGTATAGAAAATACTCTATAAGATTTAATTTAATATCATAGGGGTTTCTCATAATTTTTTTCCATCTAAATATGTTCTTATAAATATAGTTCTCAACGTTTTTACAAAAATTTATTTGATACCAACAATAACTGACCCGAGTCTAGTAATTCAGAGTTAGTGGTTATTATATTACATTGGTACCAAATAAAAAATTTCCCATTACAAAGTATTAAATATTCTAGTATTCTTAAGAGTCTATATATATACTTGATTCTCACATCATCTTTTAAAACATGAAATAAAACTTAAAATTCCAATGAAAAATTTATTATCTTTTGTAGTTTGTCCATGAAATAATTTGGAGTTCACTTATGGGAACCTCAAGGATAAAAAAAAAATAAAAATGGTGATCTCAGGTGTTTGATAATGAGAAGTGTATAGTGGAAGCTGTCATAGAATAAACAAGGCATGAATAATATAAAAGTGATTAATAATAATAAAATATTCCATATAACTAATATCACAAAAGAGGAATATATCCATGGATGACATAGAAACATAAATAATCACATGCATAACTATAATTGATTTCATGGACATAAAATTCATAATTTTTTATTCCATAATCCTATCATCAAGTTCTTGTTCCATGACATAATATATAAATAGGTAAGGCATATGTATAAGGAACTGAACTTAAACATTACATATTCTAGGGATTTTAAACTAGAATTCACATTATTATAATCCAAAGATATTTTAGGTTTAGAGTTTTAGATAACTATGAATAACTCATACATAGTAAAACCATATGTTTATGGTGGAAACATATACACAATATTCATTTTTTCGTAAAACAAAAGTCTATAAAATAAAACATGTTTTCACTTTAGGAAAAATCTTCACAAGTCCACCTTAAATCATGTGAAAAGAATTTTAATACTTGGTATGAGAATAAAATATCAATAAGGTATATAAAATAAAGTAAAACATTATTCTAGTGAAAGTTAATAAAAAATATTCTTTTAAACATACCTTTTTACCTTGAAAAAGGAATCATCTTTAAAAAAAAGTCTATTATCTTACTTTTCAGAAACCAAAAAATTTTCATGAACACTCCTAAAAAATTATACAATATATTATTAGGAAAATTGGGAAATAGTTTTCTATATAAAATTACAAATTGAGTAAACAATATGGAAAACCTCCAAATACTGAGTACCCAATATGTTGGAGGTTATAACGTAACCACTCATCCTTGGTTTATCATAAAACCACCCATCATTGTTTAATAACGTAACCAATAATCCTTGGTTTATCACAGAACCACCCATAATTGGTTTATAATAGAAAATCTATTAAACATATATAATTCCCAATAACCATAACAACAACATAAACCATGAAATCTTTCATCATAAAACACTCATTAAAGAAAATAAACTTTCCATTTTGGAAATCACACATTTTGAAAAATTACGCACATAGAATGGAGAACATTTTATTAGAAAGTAACTATATAAAATTGTAAATTAAGATTCAAAATATTAAATAGAAATTATAGTGGTAAATTATTTTCATTAAAAATAAGTTAAAAAAATATTCTTTTTGAATTTTGTAAATGGAAACATTAAAATAGTAATTTTAAAGGAAAGTCCATTACCTCACATTTGAATTCCTTCAAAAACTTTTAAAAATACTATATAATAGTTCCTAGAGTGTTATTAATTTATTAAATAACTATATTCATATTTATAATACCTTATATGTATTTTTATAACATGTTTCCACCCATTTATTAATAATATTTCATTATTTCCATTGTTTCGGGTGCATTGATTTCATGGTTTCACGGTTGGTTAACTTTTGTATATTTATGGATTTTTTTTAAAATGGGAATAGTAATATATAAGTGAAATTATATGATAATAATGTGCCTACATAATTTTAAATAGTACCATATATCCTTTTTTTCTTTCTGACATGAGGATGAATCATTTGATAAAACTTTAATGATAAATGTTTAGTTTATTTTGGCAGTTTTTTTGACCATCATGAACAAGTTTCATTTTGTTTAATATTATGGAAAAAGATTATAAAAAGAACATGAAAACATATATAATATATATATTTAAGTCATTTTAAACAATTATAAGTGAGTTTAATCTTTCCCTGAATGCGGTGAAGGTAAACAAAAACTCATCGTCTATGAAGACGGTGAATCAACATACCATGGATGATGTTTTCATTTTTAAGAATAAAATGAGAAGACAAGTGATTTTATGATATATATTACATCAAAACAATAAATTTATAGTATATATATGATGCTAAAGTTATCATACAACTTTTTATAGGGGTTAGGATAAGGTATATGAGAGAAATAATTTAAAAGAGAAGGATGAATTTACCTATTGAATGTCGTCTCCTTGAGAACCTCCTTAAGGAACTTGGAATAGGTCTTTTGGTGAGAATAGAAAAACTATAATGTGGATAAGAATTTTGAGAAGATAATTTATCAGATTACATTTGAGATATAAGGCTCTAGGTGGTGAAATTAAGTGAAGGAAGGAGTGCCCTTTTATAATTGAGGTGAGGGTTATTTAAGAAATTTTATTAAATATTAAAATATAATAAGGCTATTTTAGGGCCAAATAATTAAAAAGTAACTATAAATCATAGGTTATGAAATTTTACACCATATATTTTCCCATTTTGTCTTATTTTATATTTTTATGATTTTTAAACAATTTTTTAAAAAATATTATATTCATGAAAAATTATTATTGTCAAATTTTATAATATTCATTGCTATGAATTTAGAAACATCAAAAAAGGTGTTGAATTCAAAAAAAGTATTTTATTATATCATATACATATCATTGTTATCTATAAAATTCATGTATTACCTTAATTATCTCAAATTATATTTAATTATATTTTTTTAATATCATTTATTTTATTTTTTCATCAATTTAATAAGTACTGCATCATCATTGTGTAAGCACTTAAGGTATTTAATTGTTGCCTAAAAATTAAAAATAAATACCCATAAAGAAGATAAATCTTTTATATTTAAAAATACTATTTATATTTAAACATATCTTTTGGAAAAATATATATTAAAAAGTTATACTAATTAAAAAATACAGTGTGAACAATTTGACTTTCTTTTAAATAAAACATTATAAGGGACTTAATGTCGAACAAGTGAAATCCAAAAGGTAATAAATTTTAAAAAAGGATCATTTTGTTCAGAAGATAATCATATATTAGGATTCAAAATTTTTTATGGATCATTTAATGGTTCTTATAATTTTAATTAACACCATTTTATTGATTTTTCTTCTGTTTGAACAAGCACCGTGTCAGTGTTGCATACACATTAAAGGTAATTATTTAGTATATAAAAATTAAAAAGAGATAAATAAAATAAAAATAAATTAATTAGGTTTAATATTAGATTTTATATTCGTTAATATATATATTTAATCATATCCATGTCAAGAAAACTTCATTAATTTTTTAATTTAACTTTTCTTGCCTTGTTCAAGAATTTCACAAGCATTTGGATAAAATTCATTTCATATAACGATAAAATTAGAAAATATAAAAAGATAATTATAAATACATAATATTTAATAAAAAAGTCATGAAAATACTTCTTATCACTCAACTATTATCAATAAAGCACTAATTTTGACCTTTCCAATGTTGTGCATGCACTTAATCAATACTGAAAAATACTTTAATGCTTACCATGCAATAAATTACAATTTACATGTTCAAAATTATTTTTAAAGTATTTATATTATAATATCATTATTCATACATTCTATAATTTTAATAAATATCATATCATGATTATATCTTGATTTTATCATAAAAGGTACTACCTTTTACAAAAAATTGTATTTTTTTACTATTCCAAAAAAATTTAACATTTTCATAAAAAATTTAAAAATTCATTCTATGATAACTTTGACATTCAGAATTCAAAAATTTAATTATTTTGTTTCAAATTAAAATTCAATAATTTAAAAAAATAATATTTTAAATATAAATATATAATAGATTAGTTTAATAAAACTATTTATTTTAAGAATTACTAAACATATTTAAAATGAATTGAACTATTTAATTCATGAATACTAATAAATATGAAAAAATTATTCTATTAGTACCTAGGTTGCTATAATATTCAAAATACTGAGAGTAGTTTTTCTCATGATACCTACGAATACATCATGGGGCTATATAATTCCATCCTTCGCCCATTAATAATAAGTCCAATGAATTAATAATATGAAAATAATAAATAAATAATAAAATTCATAATAAAAAATCCTTAGTAATCAATAGAAATATGTATTTTAAAACTAGAATACACAACATCAAAATTTTCCCGAGTCAAAAAATGAAATAACATGATCATAATTCATCTATAGAAACAATGTGAATAATATCATTATATAATATACCTAGTATATCAAAAAATATTTAAATTGTGTTTACATAAATTAAAAACACCTTTATAATAACATTATGAAGTTAATTTGAAAATAATAAAAAAATACATTACTTTTGGTAACTTTTAAAATTGAAAAATTAAAAGAATAGCGGGAATATAATTTTACTTGAAAAATAATTAAAACATAGAAGGGGATATTAATAATGAATAATGGACATGAATATTGGAAAAGGTGGTCACATAGTAAATGTTAAAAAATATTCTTTTCAAACTTTTGTAAAGGGAGTAAAAAATGACTCACACGGAAAACAATAAAAAGATTAATTTAAATATTTCATAAATAAATTCAATACCAATAGTAAAGGAACTTAAAAAATCATAGAATTATTGAGAAGAAAATATATAAAACTAAATAAATAATATGAAAATAGAAGCTAAGGATTCTTGACCAAAAAGAAGAAATAAGTTTTCTTTTATTATGAAGATTATTTTGGTTTATATAAATACACAAGTAGAGAAAAATGGAAATAGGATTTGAAAATACTAGAAATAACTAGAGGTTAATAAAATATATATTTTTTACTATATAAATAGCACATGATTTCATCAATTAAGGATTTATATATAATAAATATTGAATTCAAAGTGAGATAGGGAAAGTAACCCTTACCTCAGACTTATTCTTTGTAAGAAATATTCTAAATTCCTTTCATAATAAATTTATATTTATAATTAATTTAAATAAAATCCTTATTCATATTTATTTTACTTCATATCATCCATTTATAATTCCTTATTATACATATAATAATTTTTTATCATTAAAAATTATCATTTGGGTGGTAACTATTCTGTTTCCCTTGTATGATTCAGTTTGGTTTATCTAGTCCTTAAGACAAATTAATGGATTCATCATCTAAAAAATTTAAATTATAAAATAATTAATTAATTTAATATAGTTTTAAATTCCCATTTTCATTATGTGTAAATTATATCTATAGTTCACATGGAACGTTTAAAAATTCCTTTTTCAGTGATTATTGAATTGATAAAAAGTTTGAATTTATAAGAAAATATACTTTTGAATATTACCAATAAAGAATTATAAAAAAATATTATAATAATTTTTATCACATATTATTACCAATATTTAAGTTTTCTTAGTCATTCATGAGATAAACATTATAACAATGTTCATGTAAATGGTAAAACTTACCAAAACAAAAACATGTTATAAGGACATGTTATTATATATTGATAATATAACTTTTATAGAATATTAATGGTTTAAAATATATTTTTTAAAGTTATAAATCAAATAAAAGTAGAGTTAGATTAATAATATAAATGAATGAGAATGGTATGAAGTTATTACTTATAAAGTGTCTCAGTATGATCATTTTAGGCAGTTAAATTTTATGATAACCTTTTATTGTTAATATTATTAATAGATTGAATAAATTAGCTTTCTATAAAATTAATGATATTATAAATATTATAATTATTTATAAAATTCTTTTTTATAACCATCTATGTAAGGCAAGGATGAAAAATTACTAACGTCGTTCATGGAGGTGGTAGTCCATACGTACACGAGTAACATTTTTATTTTCAAAATGGATGGGAGGGAGGTAGATAATATTTTTTACATCAACATAATAAAATTTTAGTATACTAATTATAATAATTTAACTATATTAGTATGGATATAATATATTTTTAGGAGGTTAAAGAAGAAATAAACTTAATAGAACTTAGTTAAAACAATTACCACTTCCTTAAATATCTTCCTTTGGATCTCTCCTTAGTCATTCTTAGATTTGTCATTTATTGAAACCAAAAAAATGTATAACTTGGAAAATATAGTTTTATAATTATTTTTATAGGTATTGGTTGATATAAGGTTCTCTAGGTGCATGGAAAAGTAATGTGGTGAAGGGCCCCTTTTATAAGTGATAGGGGAGACACTTTTGTAAATAATCTTAATATTAAAATAAAATTAATATGATTTTAAAAGAATGTGGAATCAAATTAGAAATATTTAGAATATAGTATAAGTTATGTCAAAAATCCCCTCAACCAATCAATTAGGGATAATTATTTTTGATATTTAATGCTTTATCCCTTAGTTTAATCACCTCTTTAACCCTTTTAATCCTTATCACAGTGGCAAACTTTTACCATGGAAACTCATTTTTATGACCAAAATAGAAATTAAACTTACTATAAAAATTGAATATAATGATTCAAATTATAATTTTTTATTATATAAAATTTATAATTGTATTAAAATTTAAATTTAATAAAATTAGGTCAATAAAATGAAAACAATTTTTGAAAAATGCTTGTGTTTATACATAAAAAAGAATTTACACCAAAATAATATATAATATTAATTCCCATGAAAAATATTAATTTATCATTAAACCAATTAAGGTTATTTTATATTTATATCTATACAAAACTAAATGGAACCTTGTTATTACTTAATTAAAGGGAAATGACCAAAATAGTTTTTATTGGAAGAAAATATATATTTGGTTCTAAAATGTCAATAATAGATTATAAATTGAACATAATATAATTAAATAAATTAATTTAAATTATTAAATAGTTTTTTTGGTTGAGTAAAAGGTTTCATAAATTTATAATTCACGATTATGTCACAATGATGTCATCAAATTCATGGTATTGTAAAAACGGTCTTTTTACTATTCACCCAAAATCAATAATTTTAGAAAATTACAAAAAAATAACCCTAAGATAATTTTTACATGAGGAATAAAAAATAATGTAAATATAATCAAATTAAAAAAATAACATTTAGAATTATTTATTTTAAATATAGTTATGAATAAACTATCTATATTTTATTATAAATAGTGCATTTTGCTATTCTTTGAGGGCGTAGTGTTTACCTGCTATAGTAGAAACTCAGGTATTATAATATACCCAAAAAATACTTTGAAGAGATAATATCATAGTGGAAAATTCAATTTTTAATATAATATTCATGATATATCTGGAGATAAAACATTAACTAATGAATTGAATGATTGTATAATTTTGGATACATCCATAGAATATTTTTTCTTAAAAAAATTAATCCATTAATGAAAAATAAATATACAAGGGATTAATATAAATATTTTTTTATCAAGTAATCCCTTACTCAAAATAATTCATCGATATAATAAATTTTTTAATCAATTTAATACATCTTAAATGGAATAAATGATATAATACAGTGTAATAATTTTCATGATAAATTATATACAAGTGGATATATACATGATTGAAAAGCGTGTAATAAGAATTGAAATAAACTGACCCGGATACCTATAAAACATATCCAAATTGGAATTCTACAGATCTAAGGAATGTTCTAGATCATCACATAATAGCATAAATGTCAGGGGTATTACACATGAAAATTTTGAATTTTTTTTCCGTTTTTATAAAATAAAGAATAAATAAGAAAAGTTAAGAATTAATTAAATAAAACTAACATTAACCATGCATTACACACAATAAAAATGAAAATATGAACCTAGGTACACAATACCAACATAATACTACACATAAAAAAATTAAATAAACCATTATCTCCATAGGAAACACAATCATATTTATATTACATCACCTCCATCACTCCATACCCAAGAAAATTTCCCTATACCTCTAAAATCTAAATTTTAAATTTTCACTTTTAAGAAAAATCTAGAGAATAAAATCTATATTTAAACTAATGGTGTACATTTAGAGAGGGAGCATAAATTTTATTTGTGTGCCTCTAAGTTTATATACATTTATTTTTAATTTAAAAACCATATATGGTAGTTTGAAAATATATAATAAAAATACATTTATTACTTTTGAGTGAAGAGGAAACTTAATCAATACTTTATACAATCCTTTTCAAATGAAAATGACTTACTATTTTTACAAAAAATGTAAAATACGCCCTCCCCAATCCTTTTTTTGAAAGAAAGTTATTTATAAAAAATTAATGAAAACAAAAAAAGTAAGTTTAATCATGAAATTTTTTAAAAAATAAACTTAAATTAAATAGAGTAATGATAAAATTACATTAAAATAAAAGTAAATTATCATTAAGTTTCATGAATCACTCATTGCGCATCATGGGATAATCACCTACAGCCTATGGAATGGATCTATAATCCTTATACCTAACCATGAACTATGAATAATCCATGGTCCAGAGAATAATTCTAAACTATTGGGAAAGTTACTATCTAGTGCATAATCTAAACTAGCGATAAAATACACAATTGAAACTAGCCAATGAATAATTCTAAACTAGTATATCCTGACAATTTCATAATCTAAACTAGGGGTGAAGCTAGGAGGGGTGTAATAACACATAAAAGTATAATTGTAACTAAAATTCCCATTAGATACTGAATGATTCCGAAGAAATTTTTTTATAACAATAGGGGAGTAAACAATTCAATATAATAACAACTTGAATATTAATTCACCACAAAGAATCAAGTAAACTCACATATCACCTCTGAACACCCTTCAATGAAACAACCCTTTTTCTCAATAATATTAAACATCCACCAATCCAGATAACATAATATACTATAACATTTTAAATAAGAACATCAAGGGGAATAACATCAAGAATATAATAAAAAAACATGAAAAATAAATTATTCCATTTCCATTGACCATTATTACTTGATGAAAATAATAAATTAGTAATATAATTTATTTATAAATCAATGTCAATATTTCTAACCATATAATAATATTTATAAAAATAATAAATAATTACATTTATATTTTAACCAGAATATTTCATAAATAATCTTATAGAGAGAAAAAAACCTCTTTATACTTCAAATGAGACTCTAAAACCATGAAATTATATTGATAAAATCAATAAGAACAAAAATAATAAAGTTAAATTCCATTTATGTCATGATTTAACCACTAGGAATTTTATCAAACACTTTTTGTGCATGGAGATATATGAGCATAATTTTGTATATATAACCAATAAAACTCCTTCGATATCACAAGAAATTGGTAAGTAAATCATAAAAATATTTTATAAAACAACCAAACAAAATTTTTATAATCATTTTATGGTTTATTAATAATTTTATAAAACTCAAGTATTAATGGATTTATCAAAGGTGGATGGATATAGTCACCTACATAGAATTTATAAAACCTTGAATATGTCACTAAATGAGGATGAATTAGGTATAGTAATGTATTTTAAACCACCATAATATCAAAATCCCCGTGAATTTAGAGGGATTTTCCCTTGAAATGAAAAACCCCAATCTATTATAAACCCTAGATGAGATATACAAGTGATCAGAAGATGAAAAGTATAAAAATAGTAGAAGAGGATTATAGGATCCATGCATTGAATCCATGTAGAAAGAATAAGATGAAAAATAAATAATAAACATGTGAGAGGTAAGAGATCCCTCCTTCCATCACACAATGGCCAAAATGGGGGAGAAAGAGGACTCTCTCCACCCTAATTACCAACTATTTATAATAATCACAATAATAGTAATAATATAAATTATTATTCATTCTAGAAACACACTTATATAATAATAATAACATAACAACTCATAATCAAAGATAATAATGACACCATAAATTTATACCCATGTTAATTAATCAATTATAATAACAAAAAATAATAAATGAATAAAAATATATATCACACCTTTTCATATATATATTTATAAAAACATTGATAAAACTATTAGAAACACATTTTATTAAGGATATAACCATAACAAATTGTCAAAAACATCATTATAACAATCCATAATTCAATCAAAAAGAGTCTTGGGGAGTTGAGATAGAAAAAAATATATTTTGAATCAAATATTATGAATTTATTATCATCATGATTGGTTTACTAAACCATAAACTAACAATGAAGAACTCATTATATTGAAATTCTCACACTCCATGATATCTATGAACAATTTCCCAACCACACACTACTAGAAAAAATTAAAAAAAATTTAAACTATCACTATTTTTACTCAAAAAATATTATTATAATAAAATATACCTAGAATAAGAAAATTAGGGTGTAAAAAACATGGTTTAATGAAAATATTAACATAAATAATGAATTTATTATTTTGAATAATTAATACTCAAGTGAGTAATCTTTGAGATTTCTTTACTTTTATGTAAAATTATGTGACAGAATGGGGGGACACATGGTTTCCACCCATCCCCCCCTCATCGAATATTCACATTAAAACATAGGATAATATAAAATGAATCCTAAACTCTCATTATTCATTTTATTTTATTTCCCATATTTTTATTAATTTATTGGGATCATGAAGTGTTAATATGGGTTGTTTTTTTATTTAGGTCATAATAAAAGGTTTTTTAAAACAAAATAGTTTCTTTAAAGATATTTTGGGGGTATTTTTTATTTTAGAGTCACTTTTAAATGATAAGCAATGTAAAAAATTAAAATATTTTAGGCATGTTGTGAATTTATCTTTGATGTTTTCTAATTTAGATGAATGATTTTTATATGGGTTTTCAAGTTATAGGAAAATAGGTGGGGAAATTCGGAGTTTTATAATGGATTAAGTTAGAATGTAGCTTTTGGTTTCCATCAAGAACTTGGTGGGGATCATTGGGAGATTATTGTATGCTTATGGAAACTATAGGGAGGCTAATAGTGATCCACTAGGAACCTAGTAAACCATCAAGAATCTATTGGAGGACACTGAGATTATTGTGAGAGAGTCTAAATCTATTTTAAATTTGTGACATTATATTTATTTCCATGTAGGTATTTTATGTTTAAAGAATAAATATTATGCCTGGATAAATAGTACTCAAATAGAAATCTTCTCCAAATATTTTAAATATTTTTCCTTTTTTTTGTAAATATATCCACTATTACTAGTTGGAACCATGACCTATCGAGTGAGTTGGAATCATGAGTGTAAGACAATAAAAATATATATGGTTTCTTTTGAAGGCTATACAGTTTCATTTTTTGGTTCTAATTTGGTTTTCTTCTTTTAGTTTGGGTGAATATTTGGTTTTCAGTGATTGAGAAAGGATTTCACTTCTATTTCTTTTATGGATTCTTAGATTATAATTGGTTGGTAAATCTCAAGCCTCTTATTGATTTTAAATAACCTCTAATTGTATATATTGATAATGTGATGTGTTCATTTGTACTTAGTGTGGTAAAAAATCATTAATTTTGAATCTAAATAAATGATGAATTCATTAGATGGATTAATATAGTTTAATTTAGTATTTCACACATGGTTAATTTTTGACAAGATGAATTTAATGAATTGGTGATGAGTTTTACTTGTATTAAAGTAGAAAATAAAAATGAATAAATTTTCTAGAATGTTAATTGAATATCTAATGGGGTTTTTTGTATTGAATATTTTATTTCCATGATGGAAATAATTATTATAATGCCTTAGCTCAAGAACATAACTTCCGACCCAAGCTAGGGGTGCCGCAAAATCTCAGGTAGGACTCTTTGTATGCTAGGGCTTCAAACTAGTGGTGAGTGTCTATAAACAACATTGAGATACTATACTCTTTACATCATCTTATAAAATAACATATAAATAACCATATAAACATAATATGATAGAGTGAATATATGAAATAATAGTTAAATGCCATCCAATAATAATAAAAATCAAATATAATATTATAAAAAAATATGCTCATTATCATCATAAAAAGTACATACAAGATAGAGATCAACCATCAAGTTGATCAAGTACAACATGAATAAGTAAAATAGAGATAATAAATACATAACCACAACTTGTTCCCCTCTATAGTCTAGTCTCCTAACCAATCTAGCTACTTCAACTAGATATCTAATATAATATGTTACCTTGAAATCCAATATAATGTTTTAATATACATCAAGTTTCCCATACAGGGTGTTATTAACAGGTCTTAGTAGGGAACCACCAGTGGGGTTCCTCCAAAATACCATAATATATAGTTTTTGTATTCCTGAAAAATAAATAACACATAATAAATCACATCAGGTCATCATGTGTCAAACTACCAACCTGATACATGACCCCGCCTACTTTTTCCAATTCTAGTAATGGATACATTATTGTCACATTAACATCATGTAAAAATTGACACCAAGGTGGGTTTAATGTAGCCATCCTACCATATTAATCAACCAACACTCTATCACTCATGGTGTTGTTCTATAACCAAGTCCTATACTATCACCCTAACACTTAGGGCGAGGTATCTTAATTCAATATCATACCAACTACCTATCATACAGGGTGTGGTCGCTCAATAAAGTACCTTACCAACACCCAATCACTCATGGTAAAGTTGTTGGATCACATGAAGGGTGATACACACTAAGATTGGGGGGGAGGGGTGAATCACTGTGTATAGATATTTAAATCCCCCCATACACTCATGATTATTAAACACTTATCTCTCAATATTCTCACTAGTTATTAAAGGAAATAAACATTACACATTTTTTAATGAGGCTCACCTCCTCCAAGGATGACTATACCCCCAATGTGTTATGGTTATTATCCTATTCAAATAGATCCCTTATTATTATAAAAAGAAACTTAAGAAAGGGTATAGACCTAAAATAATACAAATTATTAAATCAACTAGTTATAATATTTCAATAAAAAAATCCTTTTGAAGAATGATAAATGATAAATGTATGATCCACCACATAGAATTAACTGATGTTGATCTTATTCTTCTTCCTTGCACAATAATCTCTTG
Source organism: Viscum album (assembly GCA_963277665.1). Classification (NCBI taxonomy): domain Eukaryota; kingdom Viridiplantae; phylum Streptophyta; class Magnoliopsida; order Santalales; family Viscaceae; genus Viscum; species Viscum album. The sequence goes on along the minus strand of OY728131.1, from coordinate 1,216,094,508 downwards.
TGGTTATTCACAATTCTTCTTCTTTAATACAATTGTGTATTGGTTCCACTCTCTCAAAATTCTCAACCCCATATTTCTTCATTTTTGGTTATTTATATTTATAAAATATTATGTGAATATTTTTCCATAGTATTTATATAAATATCATTAAATCTTGATAGTGTAGACTGACTCATTCATGTTAAGGCCCTCTTTTCAATACTCCTCTAACCAAGGATTATTTCTCTCATGTAATATTTGAAATATCACATATTAAAACTCGCAAAAAATACCATATTTTTTTTAAATCATTGTAACTACAAGTGATAATGTAGTGAAACAAATAAATAGTGGCTCCCTAAGTTTCACTAAAGAAGCTCTCCAAAAAACCTATATATATATACATTCCATACATGTATGAAATACACAACCATATGACATAGCCCATGATGTAGAGACCACCATACTGAACCTTGGGCCTTCTCATGTAAATATATTCTAAAAAACTCACAAAAAATGAACCTGACATGGTCCACCTCTTTATTTTCTACTGATAAACTTCTCTGGTAAAACGCTCACCCCCCATGATGCGGTGATCACCATATTCATATTTTTCAACATTAAATTTTAGTGTAGCATTTACCATGGTTTTTAACTCTTCCATGTGATGTGGTTACACTAGAATATTATTTTCTATCTTGAAATTATTCATTATTTATAACTATTAGAATCATGGAATGAGAATCATGATATTTCAAACTTAACAATACAACTTTCATTTCAACATTATATTTAATCCTCATACCCTATGAATATAAATTTATAAATTCTAACAACATATCATTCAATATTAGCCTTATATAACTTACCTTCATTAAATTCATTACCTAGTGGTGATGACCCTTACACAACTCCAAGGTACCTTTTCACACGTTACTAAACTTCTAGATTACCTTTAGATAGTGAGAAAACCGACCCTTGCGTAGCTAACACAAACCCACATTGACCTTTATACAAGTATAGTCTAACTTGATGTAGCTTATAAAATTTATAGTAACTTTACATAGGTTGAATAAATATTAAGTATCAACAGGAATAAATCCATAGTTACCTTTATGTGTGAAATGAAATTTCTATATGACCTTTACATAACATATATAAATTAAATTTTACCCATATCCAGCTGCTATAACCTATTTAAAATTGTTCAAAAATTCTCTGAATGAAATTCAAACAACATCAAAATTAATTTAAATTTTATTTTTTCACTTGGATAGCCATTAAAATTTCTTTAACTAATGAAGAAAATATTCTCATTATCCTAACTTATCTTAGATAGTATAAATAAATCCACATTTATCACATATAACATGTATTGAAAACAAATACAACACTATCCTAAAGAGGTTTCAATAATATGACCTTTGTATTTGTTTCCAATACCACATACATGTCTCCCCCTTGTTGAAAATAACACCAAATTGAATATCTTTTAGGGATAAATCCAAACATTTTAAATTAAAGTAATCATGAATCAATCATATCTATGTTTACACGATCTATCTATTTATAGAAAACAAGTTTGATAAAATCAATCATTAATATTTTACTTAATAATAACTCATCTAAGTATTTTAATTTTCTATGCCCAAGAAAATGAATGAACTGTAAATTAAAAAAATAATTTCATTACTACATCACATAACACACACTAAAACAATTGAAAAATAAGAGAACCATATTTCCCACCTCTAAACAGTAATCTCTTTAATAATTTGAATAGGAAAGTGTATAGGAGTAAACTTAAACAATTACATACCTTAATGAGAGGGAGTGGATTGCACTCCCATTTTTAGACTTATCTTCTTAAACTATTTAAGTGTGAGAGGTTTTGTAATGATATAAAATATATGTTATTTAGAGGGAACAAATTATAGTCCTATAATACCCTCTTCAACATTATTATATATAAAATGATACTTTATATAAATGGGTTTCTACCTAGAGTATTGTAATCCTTTTTAGAAAAATTTATGGTCCTCCGATTACCACAACCTATAATCAAAGGATAAATATCTTCAACATTTAAGTCTTTCAACCATGTTTATATCCATATCATCTTTATAGATTATTTTTATTTAGATACATTTTTATCCTTAGTATAGTTGTGTGTCACTAATTTTTTGTTCTTTGAATTCAATTAAACATAACCTATTCCAATTAAAAATAGTCATCCAGATGTGAATTTATTATCATCAAACCCCCTACTCAGGTAGAATTAGTAAATGCTCTCAGATTTAGTTCACAAATATTTTTATACATTATCTCATAGTTAAAAGTATTTGAGATATATCTCAAGATATTATCTATATCTAAATGGTTTATTTCCTTTGTATGTGATTGATACTAGGCACAAAGTGACAACAAATACAATTTTTGGACTTAATGTTTTTAAGTACATAAGACTTACAATAAAACTTATGATCCATTTATCATTAATAGTTTTACCTTTATCATCATTGATTAGTCTTATGACCACATAAATTAGTGAGGATATTCCTTTTTCTTCATGAATGTCAAATTTCTTCAAGATCACCTTCTCATATTTTTCTTGTGAGAAAAAAAATATAATCTACTATTTGAGAATTTTTTAGATCCAAGAAAAATATCAATTATCCAAACATCGAAATTTCAAACAATTATTTCATATTACTTATGAACTCCTCACACAAGATTCCTTTATTACAAGAAAATATTATATCATCAACACGTATAGTCATAAAGAGTAATGTGGTGTTAATATTTTTCACATAAAAAATGGTTTCCACCTATAATTTATTTTAATTTTATACTTTTTATATACTCATAAATATAAAAATACCAAGATATTGTCACCGACTTCATACCATAGAGTGATTTATTTATCTTACAGACCTTGTTTTCATCTAAATCCAGCATAAAGGCTTCAGGTTGTTCCATGAACATTTCATTATAAATCTCAAATTTTAGAAAAGTTGATTTAATATCTATTTGAAATATTTTAAAACCCCTCTAAGCTATAACAACTAAAAAGATCCTAGTAAATTTAATTCTAGTTACTGGGTTAAAGGTTTCCTCAAATCTGACCCCTTTAATTTATGTGTACCCTTTATAAAATAGTCCTTCCTTATTTATAGCCCCTTTACCTTTCTCATCCATCTTATTCTGAAATCCCATTTTTCTCCAATCACATTCCTTTCTTTGGGTTTGGGCACAAGTTACCATGCATAATTCTTCCTAATCTAGTCAATCTACTCTTTTAGGGCTTAATCCCACTCTTTTTGTTCAAATTATTTCCCAACTATATAAGGATTAACCTTTCATAGTAATTGGTATGACTGATTATTTCTATATTAATTCTTATTTTTACACCTTGATTATAGACTCTAATAATATTTTAAACATCAACATATTTTATCATCCTTTCATTTGATCCTTTAAGCCCCCATTTACCATCTTCATCACTTGAGAATACAGAATATACATCTTTAGTTTGAATATGTGTGTTTTATATATTTTATTTTATAGGTTTAGAACTAAAAAATCGACCTTATCAACTATAATGATAGTATTCTAGATTAATTTTTCATTTTCAAGAATTATTACATCATCACTTTCAATAATTTTTTCATATTTCTTATTTTAGAATTTGTAAGAACTTACATTTGGTGTATAATGTAAGAAAATTATATCTTCAACTTCTTCATCATACATTACTCTAATTATGCCTTTTTTTCTCGATCAATCTTGGAATTTCAAACAATTTTAAATGTTTAACATTTGGATTAATTTTAAACCACATCTAATAGGGTTTCATATATGAGGTTTTTCTGATGAGGAATCTATTATGAATAATTCTAATTGTGGTGATGGATTGTAACTAGTAATACCTTGAGGATTAATTCTCTTCTAACATGGTTCTATCTACGTCAAGAAGACTCAAATTCTTCATTTTAGCCTCTCTATTTTTCCAAGGAGTATATAGATCCCTGAATTTATGTTTTATTCCATGTTTGTTATCTAGTGAACTATTTTTTTGGGAATGTTCCCTACCATTATCTAATCTCAATATCTTCATGCACAAACCTATTTTATTCTCTCACAGTTATCTAAAACTCTTGAATCTATCTAAGGTCTATGATTTGTATTTGAAAAACACAATTTATTTCATTATTTTGAAATCATATATGAAGGTGATGAAATATACTTATCTATTTTTTTACCCCTTAGTCATAGGACTACATACATCTGAGTGAACCAGTTCAAGTGGTTTTGATATTTTAATTTAACCCCACTTATGAGTTTTATTAACTATTTTTTCATCATCAAGTTTTATAAACAATAATTGTATCTTATTTAAAAAAGGTAAATTCGTTATATATTATTATTTAATCAAATTATTCATATTATTTTGTCTAATATGATCAATAATTGTATGCTATAACTCATTTTCCACATATTGGCTTTATCAAGAGATAACACTTACTTCACAAACATGAAACAAATTTCCTGGTGTTATAAAACCCCTTGTTAGCATAAAAACATATTTTTTACTATGAATATAGTTTTCCTAAGGATAAAACCATTTAAAGAATCACACAACTATGATAAACTCAAAAATAGTACTTTTTTTCTTTTAATAAACAAAAAACTATCTGGTTTGATTTTATTTTTACCAATGTTTACTATTCCAATAACTTTGATATTTAGTGAGTTATCAATCCAAATATCATAGATTCTCCTTCATATTTCTCAACATTTCTAATATTTTTTATATCACCTATTATATGAGATAAACACTCAATATCCATGATTTAAAGATTTTCATATTTAAATGTTTTAAATGCTTCTTCAACCACATTTTTCTATTAATTATTTGAATTTTTTTCTGATTATTTCAAAACCTAAGATATATATTTAATTTATTTGGAATAAAAGAAAAAATATATATGAGAATTTCCCTAATTGATCACATATTCCACATACATCTAGTAGGCTTCCAAATCTATTTTTTATTCAAATTTATAATCAAGGCATTGAGGCCTTTTCTGATTTCTTATATATATTCATTTTCTCTCCTTTGAATCCTGCACTATTTTTAGTCCAAATAAATAAATATTATATGAAAAATTGTAAGCCCTATGTCCAAAAAAACCAAAAAACTTGTAGTGTCACTAAAATATTTTACTTTGATAAAAATTATGCTATTGAATGTATTTTTTTTTGATTGATTTTCTACCCTCAAATGTCTATATCCCAAAAATACATTTTATTGAATTATTTCTTGAAAATTTGTAACTAATGAAGAACCATTTTTTTATTTTTTTTCTTTCTAGATTTGATTATATTTGGAATTTTCTTCACACATATCAGTTGTTGCAGATTAAATTTTTACATTTGATTCTTTAATAGAAGTATTTTTCCTTTATAACAGTACTTCTATAGAATTTACCCTTTTATGTCTTGAATCTTATTAAAAATAGATACTTTTAGCTAGTTACTTGGTTAATTCAATTTTTTTCAAAAACCTTCTTCTTATATAATTTTTTTTATCTTCCCACTTCTAAAATTCTACAATCTATTTTTTCAATTTATTCTCTTACTTATACCAAAGGAAATAGTATAATTCATGTATTAAATGATTGTCCCCTTCCTTGAAAGGTCAAGATTAGAGATCTCAATTTCTTTGATTAGACTATCTTTTTCAACACGTAGTTGACCTTATTTTTCTGAAACTTATTTCTTCAAGCATTTTCCTCTCTAATACATCCTATTTATTTCAAACACATTTTTATTTCCATTATCATAGTATATTCTTTAACAACCTCATCTTCCTTTATAGCATAATCACTATTGTATTATGAATAATATTCTGATGGGTTCACCACTTCTTCCTCCTTTTACATGATCACACTTTTATAGATACCTCCTAAAATTCCTCATTATCATTACCACTTTTTTGATTGTCAGATACACCTTCCTCAACTAATAGAAAGTTCATTCTCAAGTAATTAAGGAAAATATTCTTATTTCCTTTTAACTAAGATGGTTATATATCTTTCTTATTAGTGATATTCATAGTAGCTTTTTTATTATCATTTTCTCTTATAATTATAATAGGGTATTTTGATTGAGAAATTTCTAACTGAACCATAATTAAAACACTTGAAAGTAATTTTACCTCTATATTTATCTCTTTCTCATCTTGTAAAATTTTTTAACATAAAAGAATGATTTTTAATAAAATGATCCATATTTTTTCTAAAATTAAAATTTTTATTGTGTTATTTCATTGATGAATTTTTTATTGAAATTAATTTTTGTGGTTCTAATTTCACTAATATATTGATTTTAGAATTTTAGATTCTTATGATTCCACTCATCTATCACCCCATCTGTTACCCCTCAGCTCACTAAAAAATAAAGGATCTACCAGCCTGAAATCAACCGTTGGACCACATCTACCACAAAAAATATATCAACCTCTATCCATCTCTACATTCCCCTATATCTACTAGTTAACAGACTCCAACTGATACCATCATAACCCTTACCACTGATAGATAAAAATATATCATTGGCCTTCTACTACTACTATCACCACCCCTACCATCGGTAGATCCGAATCTGTTATTATCCCTTCATGATAGCAGTACACCTAGTCTACCATCACCACAATCAACCTACTACCACCCATAAAATCCATCACTAGAACCACCCATTCATATACCTTTCTTACACAAACCATCCATCTACCTCCACCACCTCACTATCTACTATTGGACACTCCTAACATCGATAGATCTGAATCTAGAAGTCCAACCAACCTCACTTACCAAGTCACAACATACCGCTCACCACCATGGATGAAGACCCACAATGCCTTGCCCTGATTCTCACTGATGATTTGAAGACATGATATCTGGGTTTATTTCAAACCAACATATAAGAATAAAACTCCCGAATCAAAACCTGATCCAGTTGATGTTGCGAGGGAATGACCAGTATCAAATGAAGTTGGTCACTACTGATGAATCTGTGATACGAGGATAATCATTCGATGAATAACCATGAATGAATGCGTTAATTTCCACATGATATCTAACTTTTTTTAGATTTCTTCACTGAAGGAGACATTGAACCAAATATTACCACTAAAAATCCGCCACCGTTCTTATTTTTAGAGAAGTCAAGTATAGCACCCACTAGTGAAGAAAGAAGACAAGAAATAGAAGAATAAGAAAGAATAAAAAATAATATAAAATAAAAATAAAAATAATAAAATAAATAACAATAAAAATAATTATATAATAATGAGTATTTTTACATATATTTATATATGAATTATATATGTTTGTAAATACCTTTATATTTATATAATTAAAATAATATATATATATATATATATATTAATAATAATAATTATATTTATAAGTGAGTGTATAAATCAAAATATTTAAGGGGAATGAGACCTTATTCCTAGATTTGTTTTTGAAAAGTAGTGAAAGTGGCATCATATGGGGGTTTACAAAGGTGAGAATACAAGACACCACACAAATACACCTATAAAATGGAAAACATTTTTGGGGCCAAAAAGTAACACCTCAAACTCAGCTATTAAATTTTCCTCTTTGAGTGAGCGTCATGAACCTAGTTGGATTCCCTATAGACATGCGTCACAACTAAGATAATATGATGAACGAGATAAATGAAATCCATACAGAATTATAACATTCTCCATGGGACATTCTTGGATTAGGCCTTCCAAATTCCCACTATTAATGTTGAATTAGATTCCATATAGAGGAACCCTTATTCATGATTCATAACATATTTTATTTGTTTGATCATCACCCACAATTCGGAATAAATTGCACATCCATTCCCAATGAAATTACTGAAGCATCCTTTAATGAATCCCTGATGGGTATGGAAGACACCAAGACAACCTAAAAGACTATGTGAACCTGATGCTACCCATACACGTTCACGGTAATCCAATTAGGGATCAGAGGGATCCATCTAATAACTATATGTGTGTGTATATATACATATGTAACTATATTTATGTATATTTATATATATTTACTTAACAATATAAAGAAAATTCTTGGATGTGAACTAGTGACATCCAAGCCAAAAAAATGGTTTTGGTAGAGTGGGATTAGCATTAAAAGGGCCACAAGAATTCAATCTAGTCCACTACCATTAAATTAGAAATTGAATTTTAATTTCCAAATCATAAATGTTTTAACACCTCATTTTTATGTCGTATGGAAGAATCATGCATTGTTTGTGATCATGGGAACTGATCATGGGTGGTAATGGAATGATAATCTAATCATGAGAATTGCATAACAATTTAGAGGATAATAATAGGTCATTGAGGTTTGATATCTTCATTTGGAGTTCACTTAAGAAGATACTAATTATCACATCAAAGCACACCATGTGGATATCTTCTACCTATTAGTTAGGATGCCACTGCTTTTCTATTTCATTTTCAAATAAGAGGATCAATCCTCCCATTTTTTCACTATCTCTGAACATGGGAATCATCTTGAATCCTGGATATGAGAACCCCTATCTCTCTTCTATTTTTCATTTTTTTATCATTGTTTCCTTATTTTTTTAATTACCAGTGTGGTGTATATATATTTTAAATATAATTGTTATGTATTTTGGTTACTTCCTCCTTAATGTTGGTTTTAATCTCAAATATCCAAAAATGGCGAACTAATTCATGGGTCTTGATTCAATAAGTTAAACATGAAACTTCCCAAATATCCACACTCTATGATGATCATCACATTTTCCTCACTCTTAGAGGATTGTGAAGGTGATTTGGGGGTGTGTGGGGGCTTAATCTTGCACTAGAATAGTTTAATATTATTTTTCCTTAATAATTTTCCCCTTACTCTCTCATTTTCTCAACTGATCATATGATTTTGGTTGTGTGATATAACGATCTCAGTAGGATCATTCTGGATAGTGATATTTCCTTACCACAATGAGTCTTTTGAGTGATTCAATATTCATTTTGAAGGAGTGCTCGACCACTAGAGAACTTCTCTATTTTCATGTTCTCTATTTAGGTAAGAGAGGTGTGTGATCTGAGTCACTAATCAGGCATTGAGTGTGGATTAGAGATTATTTTCTTATTCGTTATATCTATGAAGGGTATCTAAGAGTGTATCAACCTAGATATGACCTTGTTCTTGCTGACTCTCTTCTATATTTTTTGTCTTACTTTTCTTGTTCTTCATGCTGTTTTATTTATTTTTCATTCATCTTCTTAGTTTATATTCACTCACCATTTTATCACCCCACTATGTTTTTCAACAACATTTCATGATGTTTTCCATTACTAATTTCAAAATATATAAAACCACAAAAATATTTTTTGGAAAGATCACTAGGGAATTTGACACTACCTCCTTGAGAGAGACCTCGAGGTTATCCATTGTTCTATATATAGGGTTTATAAATGTATCTTTAACCATACTTATGATAAGTAAGATTTCAAATTCTAGCACCAATGATAGGGAATGCAATTTTTATCTTATGGGGGGTTTCCACCTTTTCTCAAAAAATAATAAAAACTAAAAAAACAATCAAATAAACAAAAAAAGAGAAAAATGAACACTATATATTTCTTCAGAGATGAATTGTTTGATTAATATCCTATAAAATTAATTTACGAGTTTGGGGACTTATTTCGATTCTCGTTGAAAAACCTATAAGCCAGAGATCTATCCAATGCTACAAAGACTGCATCTCAAAAAAATAAACAACAATATGCAATAAAATTAAATCAAATGAAAAAGGATCATGAGGGGAAGGAAACTACAAAGAAGGTTATTCTTGATTCTAAGAGAATCATGGAAATCCTTGGAACTATATACCAAGATCAATAAGTTCAAAATAGAAAAAAGTATTCTAAAAACCCACTGATGTTTTACTTTTTAGAAAACAACTTAGAAGAAAGGAGAAAAGAAGAAGAAATAATAAATTGAATCTATCAATATTCAAGACTAGATTTCTATCTGACCCATCACTATAGATTTAAGATCCTCATATTGAGAACTATAGTAAGGGGTGATAGGAGTTAGGACATACAGAAATTGAAGATGTTGGCACATTTTTTAATAACCATTTTTTCCATGATATTCATTATAATGATTTAGATTGCATTAAATTGTCTAATAATATGTTATTAACTCAACAGGTCAAGGCATCACAATACATAATATCATTTTCCATATAAGATGAATAAATTTGGTGATGTGTTTTGAAGGGAGGATGGATATGGTTTATTACCTTAGTTCTTCCCAATAAATTCTCTAAAGATAACTTTTCATTCTGAAAGAGGAACAAACTACACTTATTCAGGGAGTTGACAATTTTATAGAAGAGTATGTATGTTTATTTGAATTTGATTATATTAAGTCTGCTCTTGATTGTGTTTCTACATGTATAGGCATTATGGATGCAACCAATTTTTGTTATTTCATGGATATTAAATAGGAACTTGAAGATTCACTCAATGAGGAATTACTGGACCTCCCAATTCTAGATGAAATTACCATTCTAAGAGATACTATTAAAGAAGAGTTAATAGAGCTACGCATAGGATCAAAAAAGGGTGATGATACAGTTTTTATTATTCAAGATGAAATGATCTATTAGATTGAACTGAAATAAAAATATCATCCAAGAATTATAGTAATACAACCAATGTACTCCCAACCTCAAACTATAGATGGAGGAAATTTCCCCTATATTTTCCTATAAAATTACTTCAAATGTGCTCTACTTCATAGGAAAGGGATTTAAATGAAGTTGTACATGTGGTACTCCAAAAATGAAAAATCACTAAACTTGGTAAGAATCACATATTGTGGTTATTAGATAAGAATAAACAACCACCATTAGAATTGGGATGAATTAAAGACTGTCTAGTTATGGATAGTCAAAACATAGAACCCCTGGGGGGGGGGGTTATCCCAATATTATCCTTTTTTCTTTTATTCATGCTTGTTTTTAATTGTGTTTTTTTCTTGTAGGATATTAATCAGTTGGTAAATCCATAAGGAGTATGAAAATGTAGATGAGATGGCCCTTATTCCATTTAATACATGTCGAAGTATAATTATTTATTGTTTCTACTTATTAATGTATAATGGAGAGTATGGTTGAATCCACAGGTAAGGTGGAGTAACCAATTTTTTTCAAAACAAAACCCCAATTTTGAAAAAAGTTGGTGGATTTTCTTTTTAACTTTTCAATTTTTTTTTGTATTTTGATGTAAAATAGTAAAGATGATAGTAATATTTCATAATAATTAAGGTGTAATAAGTGATATGATAATCAAGCAGTGTAGAAAGTGTTAGAGGAAAATGATTCAAGACAAATGCTCAGGGAAAATCGTACTACTGGTTTTAAGGATAACTTCTTCCTAGAGAAGAAATTGAATACACAACCTTAGAAAATGAAAGTATTATTCTCCCTCACTAGGAGATTAATCACTCAAAATAGTGACTCTAGAAGTTCTCCACAACTAGAAACACCAAACTGTAAAATATTTTAGAAAAATGATGATGTAATAAATATCACTGATGTAATCCAATAGTTATAATATTAAAATTTTAAGAGATTCACCCATGGTATCTCTCACCAAAATATCATTGATATATTAAATAAAGTGTTGGAGGTGAATTTTTTTATTAAGATCTGGAATTCATCTCATCGATCAATTCCACAACATGAAGATTAAGTTTTTTGAAGAAATGGTAAGAAATGAACTACCAGATTACAATCCGATGAGTATGGAAAGTTACTCAGAATTCATCACAAAATTAATTATTTAACAATTTTAATTATAGGAAATTGAAAGAAAATAGAAAGGAGAAGAATTATCCCTCTTAATCTTCTAAGATGTTGCTATGTTCTTCTCCTCCTAGTGTCCCTTGGGAAGTTCTTCTCTTCACCTCTCCCTCTATCTCCTGATCATCTCTAGATGATGACTCAAATCAAAATGGTCAATGAATGATCCCCTATTCTGATGTCTTCCTCTCTATTTAATCATCTGTTACCTCTTACTTCATCACCTACTGTTTACCGACTTAATCCACTTCTCTCTAATTCATCATACATCTCACGAATTTTCATTGAAAATCTTCCACTGCATGTTAACAAACCAAAACCCCTCTAACTGAATCCTCAAAAGGCTCCATCTAGCAAGAACCTTGACTAGATCTTGGTTGGGATCTACAAGCATAAATTAACATTATTTAATGAATAAATGCTAATAAAAAGAATTTAATTTTATAAAATTTATTATTAATAAAGTTAATAAACTAATTTAATTAGGTTAATAAATTATTATTATAATTATACCAATTTATTAAGATTTTTATTTAATATTTATTTATTTCATTATATTATATTATTTTAATAATTAATTAAATTAATTATCAATATTTATATTTTAATTATTATTTTTACTATTATTATTTTATTTAATTATATTAATTTTTTTAGTTTGGTTTTATTATTATCTATGTATTTATTTATCTCCCCCAACTTATCTATGACAATGCGAGGGATGAGAGGAATTTCTTCCTGGAGAAGAACACAATGGCTCCTCCTCTACTTTTATAACTTCTAAAGAAGAGCGACGAGGCTTAGCCTTCAACCAGGATAAGAAACTTCGGTTGCGATCAGTCTCAATGGTGGTGAGTCACCCTCGTAACATTATCTCACAACACAACCCTCCTATTACAGTACAATGACAATGGGAGTGGCATAATTGTAAAACTGGCAGGCTGGTAGTGTGTGATTGTCTGGAAGAATGGTGGTGTCTCGTAATGAGGAATATGGAGGTGCGTGGCTGGCTTGACAGTATCACTTGTGGCGGTGCCTTATTTGTGGGGGTGGCATAACTGGAATGGTGGGAGTTGTCTATGTTAGTGGCAGAAGCAAAGGAGTGGCAATGTGTTAAGGGGAAAAGAACAATGACTCGTAGAAAGAGGAAGTAGTAGAACAATGACTCAAGGAAGTCACCATTGCAATGGTCTGGCGGTATCAAATAGTCACTATTGCATTATAAATTTTAGAATAGGAGGAGTCACCATTGTAATTTTTCCAATGGTGAATTGGTTGATAGGGGAAAATTTTTACCTGCATACTTCAAAAATAAAATTTTAAAAATTAAGAAAATAAGAAATTGAAATTTAAAATAAAATAAAATTAAATAATTAAACAAAAAAAAATACCACTATATATTAAAAATTAAACTAGAATTAGAAATAGACTAAAATTAAATGGAAGATTAAATAAATAGTTTAGAAATTAATATTATAAATTGAATTTAAATATTCAAATTAAAGAATTTAATTAATAGAATAATTCACATTAAATATTAATATTAATTAATTAAAGTTAAACTAATTGATAAAACGAAATTAAAAGATTAAAAATTATATTACAAATTCAGTTAAATTAAAAAAAATTAATTCTTAAAAAAACATGACATAAATTTAAAAGCACAAGAAAAACGAAAGTTTAAAATGTATTAATAGAATTAATGCACTAGATAATTATGAAAGAAAAAAATATTAATTCTAAAATCATAAAATAAAAAATTAACTAAAAAAATTAATTAAATAATTAATTTAATAATTGAATTAGAAAAGTAAAATTAATTAGATAAAAGTGAATAATTAATGAATTAAATCATAAATAACTTAATAAAAATTTGCGGCAAATCAGTTGATTTTAATGCGACATCAAATTCTCCCACACGTAATCATTGACTGTCCTCAATCAATTTCATGCTTAATTGAATTTGAAAAATATAAGTATGTTTTTATTAAACATCTCAAAAAACAAAGCATGTAAAATAGTCTAAAATCAGAGGACAAAAGCTAAGAATTTATATTTTGAAATGAAATGTCTCAAATGAAATCTTTTCCAAATCAAATTCTAACTAGGTGGTCAAGAAAACAAAGAATAATTAAATTTTAAGAAATTCATGTATCATCTATGAAACTTCCTAATAATTTACTTTAATTAAAGACCAATTTCTAAATCTAAGAGTGAAAATAGGTTACATAAAAGTGGAATTATGAACTTAACAAAATACACTTAATAATTTGAATTTCTCCTAGGTTCCAAAAGGAAAAAACTAAATTATTTTTTTGAATCACCATATTGATACAACTTAAATGGTTTTATACAAATCTAATTTCTCCATATTCATTTAGCATTCAAAATTCCTCTCATCGTATTAAAATCATTTTTGACAATTAGACAATTTTTTAAAAATTTTCCCAGCCATGTAGCATGTGTTAAGCATTGTGCATATGCACTTATTATAATTGTATAGATGGATTAATCACACACACACACACACACACACTAAGTTCATAGTATCTCAAAGGTTCACTGTGGGTTCCCAAATGCCCATTTTAATCCAGTTTCAAAATATTTATATGAATACCATTTAAATTGGTTCACTAAGGTGATTATTTTTTTAAATAATAAAAAATTATTCCCCAAGGATGAAGTAAAAACAATTAGTTTTCTATAGTTTATATAATAAAACCAAAAAAATTTATCCTATATCACTCTCAAACTTAGTTCCTAAATATAACATTCATAAAATCATTAATAAAATTCACTTAGAAATCATTCATCCTCAAAAATTTTAGGTACAATGCAGCAACCCAACCCCAGATAGGCCAAAGCTAGTGTTTGCTACTAAATACATTGGAATTATTACAAGGGATCAATCCCTGAATGATCGATCATTTTAGTAGTCTGGGTAAACAAGATACATAAATTAGTATTGTATAAATTATTACATTGATTAAAACATATATATTTTTTCTTTTTTATAAATAGGTAACTCAGAGGATAACTCTAATCCATCTAGTAAATACCTACATATCTTTAATAGTAATCTTCTTGGATTCATAAGAAAATAAACATAATAATGGTTAGATAAAATTCTTAGTAATGAAAAAATAGAGTGGAAGTAATAATAAATCAACAAGAATAGTCAGTACGAAAATGTAAATAACTAGAAACACATACCATTCAATTAACTAGATAAGGAAATATCAATATGGAAAGTTAGTAAACTTAAACACATGACATTTATTCAATGACCTAAAAGTTAAATGTATCCATAGATATGTTGATACAATATCTCATGGATGAATAATAACTGAATCTAGAAAACTATATACATCCATAGATATGTCGATGAAAAATAACATGGATGAATATTATCAGAATATAAATGAAGGAAATGCTTAATTATTGGATGCCTTATTTCCTAGTTACATGGTAAATTTACCTTCATGACCTTTCCCAAGACAGTTTACAAAATTTAGGGTAGAAACCCATCTAAGGAGGCTAGCCAAATGACTCGTCCCATGAGACTACTAATGCATCAAGGGGATATATATAACCGAGCCCCACCCATGTCATAATTGTCCGAAACAATCCCTGTAAGAACATGAAACTTCCTTTTGGGCATTTTTTCATTTTCTAATTGTTTTTGAGAAAAAAGAGGTTTTTTCGGGAGGTTGTGTAGGGGTGCATGGTTGGTGCTTGGTCTGAACAAACCATGCATCCAGTCTAGGAAACCGTGCACCCTTGACAGTAGGCTCCGCACGGGTGACACACAGTTTTTCAGACCATGCGGGCAAGCCGTGCGAAGTCCCTGGGTGAGACAGTGGGCTCCACATGGGTGGTGCACGGTTTTCCCAAACTATGTGGGCAAGACGTGCAGAGATCATGGGTGAGACAGTGGCAACTTCACAGTTGGCACACGGTTTTCCAAACCGTGCGGGGTAACCATGTGACCACAGAAAGTTAGGGTTTTTAAGTCCCAGGAAACTCGAGATTTCCCTTTCCTCCACCATTCTTCCTCCCACTCATGGATCATGCGAGAGTTTCAATTTTTAGAGGTTGTGGGAGCTCCTTGGCTCGTTTTATAGGAAAATCAAAGGGTTTTCTTGGCAGATCAAAGGCGGTTCTCCTCAAGTAAGTCCCTCTTTTGATTCTTTGATGTTTTTTAGGGTTAGCCCTATTCCTCTTTTATTTTTCTATATCTACAATGGTTGCATGTAGATAAAGGGTTGTGTTTCCTTTTTGTGTTAAAGATTAACCTTGTTGATGTTAGGGAAGGGTTTTTGAGGTGGTTTTGAGGAGGCGTTCACCCGATTTGGAGCACGTTTAAAAGAAGAGGTCGTTTTCACCAAAACCTAATAGGTAGGTGGTTTGTGCCTTTCTATTCAAAGTCTTTTAGTATTATGTTCAA
The DNA here is from genome assembly GCA_963277665.1 of Viscum album. Lineage (NCBI taxonomy): Eukaryota > Viridiplantae > Streptophyta > Magnoliopsida > Santalales > Viscaceae > Viscum > Viscum album. The sequence continues at coordinate 1,216,078,157 of OY728131.1, read as the reverse complement.
ATTTCACCAATACCCTTGAATGGGGTATTGCGTGTTTACCCTTTTACCCCCACTGATTTCTTACCATGATTGTTTTCTTTTGTAGAGGTTATTTGGTATGAATTGGGTTGATTGATATACCTTGGATTTCCTACTCATGCTTTGTTTTGTTTATGGCTGTTTGGTCCCGTTTAGCCTATTGGCAGTTTACCTATTTTCCATGCCTTGTGATAGTAGGATGGAGTGTTGTTTTTTGACCTGGTTGAGATGCTATAGACTGGTTAGCCAAGCAGTTCTGTAGGTTTACATTGGCCATATATCATTACTATGCATTAACATACACGGGGCTCTGAGAACCTGGTGTTATAGACTATAAGAGGATAGACCGAGTGATCTTCCTCAGAGAGTCTTTGGACATTATATAGTATAAAAAGATAGACCGAGTGAGCTTCCTCAGAGATTATTTGGACATTATAGACTATAAGAGGATAGACCATGTGAGCTTCCTTAGAGAGTCTTTGGACATTATAGACTATAGGGTGATAGACCGAGTGAGCTTCCTTAGAGGGTCTATGAGCTTTATAGACTATAAGGGGATAGAACGAGTGAGCTTCCTTAGAGATTATTTGTTTTAATTGAATTACCTTGAACCAATCTAGGATATAAGAGGAATTGAATGGGTGAGATTCCTCAGAGAGTCTGTGAATGACTTGAGGCTATAAGAGGAATTAACCGAGTGAGATTCCTCAGAGAGTCTCTTGACTTTGGGGCTTGATGGGGAATTGACCATGTGATCTTCCTCAGATAGTCCCTGACTACCATAGACTATAAGGGGAATTGACCGAGTGAGCTTCCTCAGAGAGTCTTATAATTTTTGTATGACCAAACTAGAGGGGTTAGGCTGAGTGTACTGCCTAGAGGGTTGTTGGTACTTCTTAGGTAGGACCAGAGGGGATGTCTATGAGTACTTCCCATAGGGTTACCTGTTTGTGGTTAGCTGTTTGCTTCACTGTTTCTTGATTGATATGTGGATTGTTTACTGATAAGTACTTTCCTATTTACTGTTTACTGTACTTTTACCTTCCATATACTCATTGACCATTAGGCATAGATCTTCGGGTGGTTGCCTACTGGGATTTAGTCACACACCTTATTTGGGCCATGCTTTTGGGCCCAAACAGATTATATTACTGCAGGTATAGACAAGGGAAAACACCCTTTGACTTCAGGTACTTGATTGTATTGGAGTTGGAGAGCATGAGACCAAGCTATGGATTGCGATGATGAGGAGTTTATTTGTTTACCTGTCTTTTTTTACTTTAGTTTAACACTATTGTATTGAAAACATTATGAATTGTTTGGCTGCTTTCCTAGACATATGCATCATGCATCATTTCATTTATATGTGTTCTCCAATTGTTTATTATTATAGTCTTTTGCTAATTACTTTTTTATGTATTATTACTACTTCCGCTATTGTATCGTGTTTCTCTTCCACTGTGTACTCTGCCAATGAGGGCATAGTTTTCCCAGTATCACACCCAAGGCCCTCGCTGCTAGTTGGCAGCCTCTGGAATTTGGGGAAATGAGCTTGAGGCCATGTGACCAACCGGGTTCGGGGCACCTCTGGGTGGTTTCCAGAACTAGAATGTTACAAAGTGGTATCAGAGGAATTATTTTCTCTTGACTTACTATTTGAAGCCTATAGCCAGGGATAGGATAGAATATATACTTGGTAATAAGTTGTTCCTGGGAGTAGCGAACCCATGTATAGGAAAAAGCCAATCTACCTCGATTATTGTAATTTCTTTTGGTTTTTCAAGTTTACAGTTGATCTGATTTTCAACGATGGGTGACTCACATGTTTTGTGCTGTTGCTATTGATATTATTGGGGTTCTATTTCTATCACATCCCGATGAGATGAGGGTATTCCATCTCATGCGTCATATAGACACTTTCTAGAAATCACATGTCATGCATTTTTTCTATGACATTTAGGGTGCATTAGAGATTTCATGTTATTGTGATAGATGTTGTGTAGAATATGCATGTTATTATGATAAATGCTTGATAAAATAACAGCTTTTAATAGGTATTTATATATGTAAGGTCTTGTTTGAATGAACACCAAATTTAGATTCTTGAGGTGTTATGGGCCCACATGAATCAGAACTTGGTAGATCATTGACTTGTTTCCCTTGTATATGACATGTATGAGATGCTAAAATTTGATTCGCAGGGAGTATGGGACCTCATGGATCAAAATTTGGCACCTTAACGCATGTTTTCTGTGTTTTCTGGGATTTAGAGTAGTTTCTGAGGCTACTGCCTGAAAAAACCTAGAATACACGGCGTGTACTTTATGAATACATGCCGTGTTGTTTTTAACCATGTCACTAACTGTGTGGGCTGGGACACAGGTTTGTGAAATTTTTTCAGGAATAGGCCATGTATGGTATGTACACGCCGTGTTGTAGTGACCGTGTGTCTACCCATGTGACTAAGGACATAGATGGATAAAACATCGACTATACACACCATGTCCTGATTTCACACTCCGTGTTGTGTAACCTAGGTACTTGGCCATGTCACGAACAACACGGGTCAAGGAAATCCTTCAAGTACATGCTTTGTGCACATGGAGCATGCCGTGTAGAGTGAACTATGTCTCCGACCATGTAACTAACAACACGGGTCATTGAAACTTGTCTAGAACATGTCGTGTGGTGTTTATACATGCTGTGTAGTCTATGATTAAGAGGACCATGTGGGTTGGCCATGTATGGAGACTTGGGAAGTGGAATAGAGTTCAAGTACAGGCCGTGTGTGGGGACAACACACCGTGTGGTTGGGGAGTTACACGAACAGTTTTGGTAGAAGTACATGCCCATGTGAATGGCTTAAAAGAACACGCTGTGTAGTGTTTATACACGCTGTGTAGTCATGTTTTGTAAAAAACATAAATGTTTCTTTCTCCTGTTCCCTCCTTAGACTCTTATTTTTCAGTCCTTGATAATCCTGATCTAAGGTGTGCATTTGAACTTTCAGATTTATTCCCCTAAGACATCCTCCGGTTGTATGCCAATTTTCAGACAGTGATCAGAAACCAGATATGGATGATTAGTGACCTCCTGCATATCCTCCTGTTGTGCCAGCCTTGGCACCATCAATTATACTAATTGCAGGTGATTCACAGTTTAGGGAAGGTTTCTTGAGGATGATATAGACCTTCCAGGGAGCACCGCCTCCTACCCCATCGATGGTAGAGTTGACATGGTTTTTTCAGTAGTAGAATCCTCCCACCTTCTCTGGGGATAGAGGACCCTAGGCTGCAGAGTCATGGCTAGAGGCCACGCTGACAATTTTCAAGCATCTGGAGATAGCTCTAGAGAAGAGGGTGAATCTCGCTACCTCTATGCTAAGAGACTCTTCCAAGAGGTGGTGGGAGGTGATCTCACAGTTAGGACACCAGCAGAGTATGACTTGGGATGAGTTTCAGCGCATCTTCTATGATTACATCTACCTAAAGACTTTGATGGCCGATCGAGCCCGAGAGTTTATGAGTCTGGAGAAGGAAACTCTTTCTATTATGGAGTACTCATCTCTATTTATTGAGATACAATGTTTCACGCATATTCCAGGAGGCGATGAGCTGTTCATTGCGTTAAAGTTTAAGGATGGTATGAGGCACAACATCCAATCACAGGTTAACACCTTTAGGTTGACTTTGATATCCTTTATCGTCAACCAGGACCAGATCACTGAGCACAATCTGAGGGATTCTAGAGTAGTGAGCTAGGGCTGTTCGACATCCATAGATAGTGTTCCTCCTACTGATATCAGGAAGTGCCGTAGAGAGTCTGCTCAAGGAAATCAGAGTAGGTGGGATATATCTTCAGAAAACCAGGTAGTATGCTACCAATATGGGAGGAGTGGGCATACTAGGCCTCAGTTCCAAAGAGACCCAATAGAGTGCCAATCTTGCGGAAAGATGGACCATATTAAGCATTTATATCAGATATTCTCACCTGCAGCTGGTGGAAGGGGTTCTTCTATGACCCCGCGTTCAGGAGAAGCATTTCCAGTTTCTCACAAGTCTGGGAACTGGAGTTCTTCCGGCCGTTTGGGCCAAGGTGGAGGTCCTGACCATGGTCATCAGTCACTAAGATATCAGGGACAGTAGAGTGAATCAGATTAGAGTGGTTAGGTAGGGTCACAGGGCCATAGAGCAGGCCAGACCTTTGCTGTGGAACAGACCCATCATGAGCAGGATCATGACCCCTCTACAGTTTGAGGTACGATATTAGTAGCCTTAGTTTTATCTTCAGATCTTGTCAATACAGGGGATTCCCATAGATTTATATCTATCACTGTTGTGGAGATTCTTGGTCTCTGCATCTTTTCTTCTACCAACATCTTGACTCTAGACACACCATTGGGGACTAGGATGGCTAGTGTATGTTAGTTCAAGGAATGACCTCTAAAGGTTGGTAGGTGTCACTTTCTATGGGACCTGTATGTCCTAGAGATGACATGTTATGATGTCATTCTTGGTTTGGACTGGTTTGTTCCCTTCCAGGTAGTTGATGATTTCTATCACTGTAGGGTGAGTTTCATGTCATTAGAGGGTGTATCTTTTCTTCCCAAGGGCTAATGGGATGTCCAGGTGAATAGAGTAGGTCCAAAGCATCTTGGGTTAGGAGGAGTTACAACCCAGATTTCAAATCTATATCTGGATGACTAGGGGACTTCACAATTAGACCTTCCTTCAGTGGTGGATCATTTTAGGGATGTCTTTCAAGAGGACTTTTCCCGTTTTTCACTAGAGTGTGAGGTATAATTTTCTATCAAGCTTATGCCATGGGTGGCACTGGTGTCCATTCCTCTTTATAGGATGGCTACACTAGAGTTGCAGGAACTCAAGAAATAGTTGGAGGAGTTGCAGGCCAAGGGTTTCATCGGACCCAGTACTTCTCCTTGGGGTTCTCCTGTCCAATTTACGAAGAAGGCAGACGGTACCCTTAGGCTTTGTGTGGATTATCGAAAGTTGAACCAATTGACGGTCAAGAACCGACATCCCTTTCCTAGGATTGATGACGTCTTTGATCAGCTTTGAGGAGCCCGGGTGTTCTAGAAGATCGATTTGAGGTCCGGTTATCATCATTTGAATGTTAGACCATATGATATACCTCTTACAGCTTTCTAGAGTAGGTATGGTCTATATGAGTATATGGTTATGCCGTTCGGTCTCATGAACACGCCTGCAGTTTTTATGGAACTGATGAACCGAGTATTCCATCCATACTTGAATGCTTTTGTGGTTGTTTTTGTGGATGATATCTTGGTGTACTCTCAAAAAAGACATGAACATGGAACATCTTGAGATCTTTTTGACTATATTAAGACAACACCAGTTATATGCTAAGATCTCAAAATGCCAGTTTTGGATGGGCCATACGAGAGGTTGAGATCATGCATTTCTAGGGGTGCGTATGGGTTCCAGCAGACATACGCGAGGAGATGATGTGGGAATTTCATTCCTCAGTTTGGGCAGTTCATCCAAGTGTCACAAAGATGTATCGTGATCTACACCATCACTATTGGTGGCCAGGTATGAAAAGGGACATTGCAAGTTTCTTCATGAGGTGATCCACTTGTCAGTAGGTGAAGGCGGAGCATCAACGACCAGTAGGGATTTTGCAGCAGTTACCCATTCCTGAGTGGAAATGGAATGATGCTATGATGGACTTCATGACCGGTTTTCTGAGGTCTCCTCGAGGGAATAATTCTTTTTGGGTTGTCATTGATAGACTCATGAAGTTTTCTCACTTCTTGCTGATCAAGGAGACCTTTAGTGTTGATGATCTGGGATGGTAGTACATATGAGGGATTGTGCACTTACATGGAGTTCCACACTCCATTGTTTCAGATAGGGATGCACATCTTACTTGTCGGGTCTGGAAGGGGATTCAGAATGCATTGGGTACACAGGTACTTTTGAGTACAGCTTACCATCCCCAGACAGATGGCCAGTCTAAGCGTATGATTCAGATGCTTGAGGACATGATCCAATCACGAATCCTAGATTTTGGATGTTCTTGGGAGAAGCATATACCTCTTGTGGAGTTTTACTACAATAATAGTTTTCAAGCAACCATACAGATGGAACCTTATGAGGATTTTTATGGTAGGCCATGCCGATCACCCTTATGTTGGCTAGAGGAAGGAGAGACAGCTTTGTTGGGACCTCTTCTTGTTCAGGATACCACAGAGAAGATAAAGTTGATTCAAAAGAGGATGAATATTGCACAGTCTTGATAGAAGTCTTATTATGATCAGTGGAGACAACCTCTGGAGTTCGATGTCAGGGATCATACGTTCCTACGTGTCACACCGAGGATGGGATACAAGAGGACTAGGAGAGATGGTAAGGTTTCACCAAGATACATTTGGCCGTTTGAGGTGTTAGAGAGAGTTGGGCCAGTTGCCTATCAGTTGTAGTTACCTCAGAGATACCAGGCTATGCACGCCATCTTCCATGATTCACTATTTCAACGTTACTTTTCAGATCTGTCTCATTTATTTCAACCTGAGGAGGTTGAGATCGAAGTGGATGCATCATTTGAGGAGCATCCTATCTAGATTGTTGATCGCAATACAGAGGTTCTGCCTGGTCGGTCTATTCCTTTGGTACAAGTGCTATGTAAGCACAAGCAAGTATAATACGAGACATGGGAGAGGAAGCCTGATGTACGAGCTCAGTGGCCAGAATTGTTTGGGGTTTCTTCTTCTATGCCGCCTCGCTAGGGAAATTCAGGGACAAATTTCTTTAATGGGGAACATTTTAAGAACCCGAACCTTTCTTTCAAGTATGTTTTTAATTTCTGGTCATTTTTGAGAAAAAAGAGGGTTTTCGGGAGGTTCTACAGGGGCACACGGTTGGCGAACGGTCTGAACAAACTGTGCGGCCAGCCCAGGAAACCCTGCACCCTTGATAGTAGGCTCCACACGGGAGGTGCATGGTTTTTCAGACCATGTGGGAAAGCTGTGTGGAGTCCTTGGGTGAGACAGTGGGCTCCGTATGGGAGGTGTATGGTTTTCCCAAACCATGCGGTCAGGCCATGCGATGTTCCTGGTTGAGACAGTGGAAACCGCAAGGTTGGTTCATGGTTTTCCAAACCATGTGGGGTAACCCTGAAACCACTTAAAGTTAGGGTTTTTAAGTCCTGGGCCAGTTGGGATTTCCCTTTCCTCCTCCATTCTTCCTCCCACTCATGGATCATGTATGAATTGCGATTTTTAGAGGTTTGGGGAGCTCCTTGGATCGTTTTAGAGTCAAATCGAAGGGGTTTCTTAGAAGATCGAAAGAGGTTCTCCACCGGTAAGTCCCTCTTTTGATTCTTTGAGGTTTTGGTTAGGGTTATCCCTCTTCCACTCTTAGTTTTCTAGATCTACAAGGGTTGCATGTAGATCTAGGTTTTTGTTTCCTTTTTGTGTTAAAGGTTGACCTTGTTGATGTTAGGGAAGTTTTTTTTGAGGTGTTTTCGAGGAGGCGTTCACCTGGTTTGGAGCACGTTTAGACAAAGAGTTCATTTTTTCCAAACCCTAAGATGTATGTAGTTTGTGCATTTCCATTCAAAGTATTTGAGTATTATGTGAAAATTCCACCAATACCCTTGAACGGTGTATTGTGTGTTTACTTTTTTACCCTACTGATTGCCTTCCATTCTTGTATGCTTGTGTAGAGATTATTTAGTCTGAATTGGGTTTATTGCTATACCTTGGATTTCATGCTCATGGTTTGTTCTATTTATGAACATTTGGTCCTGTTTAGCCTATTGGCCATTTACTTATTTTCCATGCCTTGTGATTGTAGGATGGAGTGTTGTTTTCTGACCTGCTTGAGATGCTATAGACTAGTTAACCAAGTAGTGTTGTAGGTTTACCTTTTCCATATAGCATTACTATGCATTAACTTACATTGGCCCGTGAGAACCTGGTGTTATAGACTATAAGAGGATAGACTGAGTGAGCTTCCTCAGAGAGTCTTTGGACATTATAGACTATAAGAGGATAGACTGAGTGAGCTTCCTTAGAGAGTCTTTGGACATTATAGACTATAAGAGGATATACCATGCGAGCTTCCTCAGAGAGTCTTTGTACATTATAGAGTATTGGGGGATAGACTGAGTGAGCTTCCTTAGAGAGTCTTTGATATTTATAGACTATAAAGGGATAGACTGAGTGATCTTCCTTAGAGAGTCTTTGTTTTACCTGAATTACCTTGAACCACTCTAGGCTATAAGAGGAATTGACTGGGTGAGCTTCCTTAGAAAGTCTGTGAACGACTTGATGATATAATAGGAATTGACCGAGTGAGCTTCCTCATAGAGTCTCTTGAATTTGGTGTTGTAAGAGGAATTGACTGTGTGACATTCCTTAGATATTCCCTGACTACCATAGACTATAAGGGGAATTGACCGAGCGAGCTTCCTCAGAGAGTCTTATAATTTTTGTATGACCAAACTAGAGGGGTTAGGCTGAGTGTACTACCTAGAGGGTTGTTGGTACTTCTTAGGTAGGACCAGAGGGGATGGTTGTGAGTTATTCCCAGAGGGTTACCTATTTGTGGTTAGCTATTTGTTTCACTATTCCTTGATTGATCTATGGATTGTTTACTGCTAAGTACTTTCCTGTTTCCTGTTTACTGTTTACTATACTTTTACCTACCATATACTCACTGAACATTAGGCATAGATCTTCGGGTGATTGCCTACTAGAATTTAGTCTCACACCCTGTTTGGGACATGCTTTTGGGCTAAAATAGATTATATTTCTGTATGTATAAATAAGGGAAAGCACCCTTCGACTTCAGGTACTTGATTGCATTAGAGTTGGAGAGTGTGGGACCAAGCTATGGCTTGCGATGCTGAGGAGTTTATCTATTTAACTTTCTTTTGTACTTTGGTTTTTCACTATTGTATTGCTAGCATTGTGTCTTGTTTGGATTATTTTCTAGACATATGTGTCATGCATCATTTCATATATATATGTGATCCGGTTTTTTATTATTTTAGTCTTCCACTGATTGCTTTTTTATGGATTATTACTATTTCCATTATTGTATCGTGTTTCTCTTCTGTAGTGTACTCTACCAATGAGGTCATATTTTCCCCACCATCACACCCAAGACCTTCACTGCTAGTCAACAGCCTTTGGCATTCGGGGAAATGCGCTTGAGTCCATGTGACTAACCGGGTTCAGGGCACCTCTGGGTGGATTCCAGAACCGGGATGTTACATTCATCATCTATCAAATATTCAATTTAACATTGTTACTTATCTAATATTTATATCGAGTATAAGATACAGATGAATAAAACAACATTTAAAGTATACATAGTATGTAAAATGGTATACGGTTTAGGAAATAGTAATATCCATGATAAATAAAATGGATAATATAGGGGAAATTCAATGTTCAATGATCATAAGAGATTTAATATTTCAAGGGGACTAATAAATAAATCAAGGTATTAAATGTGAATAATATCCTTATCCAAATAAATCATAAACCATCCAGAGCAATATTAAGTATAATATTAATACAAAAAATCCAATGTGGAGTAAAAATAGAGGGTCGTTGTTTTTGATGAAATAAAATAATAGATTTTAATAATATTCATGAGGAAAATATCCATTTATTTTGGAAGAACTTTTGAAAATATTTTTCTTTAAAAATAAACGTTTTAAAATTGAAAATGATGGTTGAAATAAATGACAGCAGATGAATCCATACATGTTGTACGAGGTAAAAAGAACATTTCTTTTGTACGGAGAATCGTTAGAAAATGCCTCGTTATGAAAGAGACAAGAATATTCCTTTTAAACCTTGGTAAAAGAAAAAAAAGGGTAAACATGTATTTAAAAAATAATTTTAAAAAAATTTTTGAAAATATTTTTATAAAACGTGGTTTTTGTAATAAAATAGGTTCTCCGACAAAAGTGAGATATAATGTGAGGTTTTATGAAATTTTTTTTCTAAAAACAACTCAGTACCAAAGAGTGAAAAAAATGGTACAAAAACATGAAAGTGTTCACGAATAACCAGAGAATAATGAAATTTATTATTGAACAGTGGTTATATAATTTACTCTAATGTAAATTCAATTGAAGGATAATTAGGATTAGTCATGAGGAAAATAATCTTTAAACATTCCAAAGTGTCACATACAACTTTGAAGCATTTTTAAATCATAATCCTCATGAAATAATAATATTAAATTAAAGTATTAAATACCATGAAGGAAAATTAATTCATGATATAATATATAAAAATGGGTATTAGATACACCACACAAAATATGTAAATAGTGAACATGATGTTTATCTCATAGACGTAACAAGTGAGATGAGAATCCCATACTAATGTGGTAACAAATGAATTGGAAAACCAAAAGGTACTAATAATTAAATAAAAAATTTAAATACCATGAAGATAACAAGGTTCATGATATTATATGTCAATGTGGTAGTAAATAAACCATATATAAGAAATTGGGTGTGCAATAATTAATAATGCCTCACAGAAATAAAATGAGACAAGAATCCCATACCTTGTGTTTCCTTTCGGGTGAAAGGAATTTAAATTATTTTATAATAAACTTACGTTAATTTTTTAATTGATTAAAAAAAATCATGTTTATAATTAGTTTTATTTTTCTTATTAACATGTTGTGTACAGCTACTCAAACAATTAATTTTACATCGGGTATTTTTGACCAAATTCGATTTATGTGTCAAAACAACTATTGTTGGTCAACTATTGTCATAGTGTTCCTTATATAACATATCCATAATAATAACCATTACATAATTATCATATTTTTTACATCAATTATACTTTTAAAATAAATAATTAAATATGGTTATGAAAAAGATAATATGTTACAATCATGGAGATAGTAGGCCGTACGTACGCATGAGTAACATTCATACTTTTAAGTGATCATTATGGAAAGAAGGTAAGTAACTAATTTTTTTACAGAATAATCATTATATAATAAATATCATATTATTTAATCATATATACTTATATATAGAATATTATGGTGTAAAAGAAATCACATCATGGAGAAGAGTCGGTAGTTCACACATCCTCGAATAATGTTATCACTTTTTAATTGTGTGGAAGAGTAATAAAGAAAATGACATATATTTATATATATTTAAAGAAAGGTAATTATTTCATGAATATAATATAGATTTTGTTTATGTGTCATCTATTTAGTTATTTTCATTCATTTATACATTCCATGTATCATGCGAACTAATCACATCGCTTTGAGGGGGAGGTAGTCCACACTTCCTCACACGAGATTATCATATTTACACAACTTGGAAAGAAAAAATGTATGTTACAAATAAAAATTAAATAAGGTTAAAAAATTATAAATAACATATATATCATATATAAATATAGATTCTATCATAATGTCCCCCATAAGATGCGGTAATGGATAATTGAATAATCATCCTTTTATAAGGCAGTAATTCGTCGTTCATAGAGACAATATATACATTTCCAATTATATGAAGGTGTTTGTAAGTGTAGGGATAATCCTTAGTAAAAAAAATCATACTATATTTATTATACTTTTGTTTTTTTACAAGAATATAAAAATGAGATTTTAGGGGTTTGATAATGGAAATGAAACTAGAGAGATTGAGAAAAGACATTTCGGGTAACTTCTTTTGGTTTAAACTAAAAGGCATATATTGAAGGTATTATGAACAAAAAGAGTATTATAGTAATAGGTGAGGGATTATAGGATACTATTTTGGAATATATTTTCTAAAATTAATAGGTTTTAGAGGTGTGAGGAATGGGGAGAGGTGGTGGCCTTTTATTGGGACGTAAATGAAACACTTGATATTCTTGAAAAGAATTTAGGTGTGCACATGTTATTACAAAATAAAATTCATAAAAAACAACCCAAAATCATTAATGGAAGGTTAATGGCCTATATATTTCTAGAAAATGAGTGTTGGACAAGTGTATAGGTCATTTGGTCCCTTAAACATAGGATTTTAGTCTATTTTTAAGCCTAATTACACCATAATCACTTTCACTAATCATTTTTTTGAAAAATTAAGTCAATATTATTAGACAAAAAATATTATCTTTATTAAAACTTTTTATGTCACATTCTAAAAATTTGAATCATAGAAGTGGAAAAATTAAAATTAATGCTAATCTCACAGACATACGGATTAACTGGTTTTAAGAGTAAAATGTTCAAAAGATTATTATGTTTTTATATTAAATTTAAAAGTTAAATTGATTATAATGAACTAAATTTTATAAATATATGAGTAATTTATCAAATTTTACTTTTAAAAAAATTTATAATATAGTATAAAATTTATAATTATTTAAATGAAAAGACAGTTTTTAACTAGAACACATTATTTTTCACTATTCACTAAAAATGATTTCTCTCAGAAAAATCTAACAAATTTATAATAAGTTAATTTTGACATTATAAATTCAAAAATATAGTTCATTTTATCAAATTAAATTTATAATAGTTTCAAAATTAATATTTAAATTGGGTTCTCCATTAAATGGCGATAAAATTACCTTTATAAAAATATAGGATTTTAGGCAAAACATTGGGTTTGTTCTTATCTTATGTTTATCAAATATAATGGATGAATATAAAAAATATTTGATTAAATATATACCATATATATTCCATTAAATTAATTAAATAATTATAATTAATTTTACTTATTATGGTAAAATAGATTCCTGAGAATACAAATAGTTTTCTATAAAAATATCCTTTTAATATTCAATTGGTTCTTATATTAATTTGTAATTTATTTTTAACCAATAATTTAGCTTTATAAAACTTATATTTTAATTAGTTTGTTAAAACTATTCATAATGTCTAGTTTATATCTTATAATATTTTAATAATATATCTTTGTTTGGTGAAATTTGGTCTTGTATAAAACACAAGCTTTCGGGGAAGGTCGCTCATGCATGTAATGCATGATGTTGAGAAAGGATGATCTTTTGTGTAACACATTCTAACTTGGTGTTTCATGAAGGGAATATATTATAAATAGTATATATATTATAAAGTATCCAGATATTATATTACCTCACGCACTTGCTATCGTGTGTCTTACACGCTATCGAATACAAGGTTCTTACTTTAGGTTTTATGAGCAATATATTCTCCCCAACATATTTAAATTTTATACTCACAATTTAAAATCAATATGGGTAATGTATTTTTTGATATTTTCTACATTGAAATCATACATCATGAGAAGGGTTCATAAGTAATTCTCTATAAAAGAGAGAATGGAAAGTACTATGGTCACATGGACTACCATGTAACTATATTTCTAAGTAGGAGAACATTAGTGGAAAGTGGAGATACATACATAGAGGAAAAGCATAAATATATATAAAGAGTGAATTAGGTCATCAATAACAAAAAAGTGAATGATTAATGGAAGGTTGAGGGCCTCAAATCCATAAATATTTGATGATTTATAAGGCCATTAGTTCATAAAAAATTTAAGTATTAGGATTTTTTTATTTCTATGTAATTTTACTAATGGTGGGTAATCCTTTTACTGACCAATAATATCATGAAATATTCTTACATGATAGGTTTCAATATCATATGAAAAATCATAACTTTTGGTTGTTCTTTAACCAATTTATAATTCAACCCTTTACACCCAAAATAAATTACCAACAATAATTTTTTTATGCCTGAAGCACTAAAAGAAAAATTTAAAGGATTGTAAGGCCTATAAAAGAGTGAAATTTATTACTATTTGTCTTTAAGTATCTCAAAAAAAATATGTTTAATAGATTAATTTATAATCACAAATAGTGTTACTAATGGTACATAATTAATATTTATTCTTTAAATTGTTTAACTAAAAACAATTAAAATTAACAAGGATGTTGCATAGGTTAGTGGTTGGCATGAAACCCTTATCATCTTTTATTCATGGGTTCAAGTCCCATGTCCTTGCCAATTTTTTTTGGTTGTCACCCAACTTATAGGTTTTCCTTTCTAAAAACCAATTAATATAATTTCTAAAAATAAATATGATGAAATCCTTGAAATTTGGTTAATATCTAAATATAATTTTCACAAATGTTTTCAATACAACCTCAATACATAAATACCTCAACCATTTTATTTCCATATAGTTCCTTCCTTGGCCTAGGGTTTATCTATAATATCATTAGTTTGATTTCTAAATCATGAAACCACATCTTCAATCTAAAACTCCTTTGGTTTATCCTAGGTTACTTATTATGTATCCAAATCATTCATAATGGTTTGTAAAGAAAATTGGATTATCCTATGCATATCCCCCAAAGAGTAACAAAATATATGAGAAGTAAGGCTCATTGTCATGTACCAGGTTACCCAAGTCAAGACCAAAACACCATTTTGGATTTGTTACTCCTAGGTACATCTGTGACAGAACCACATCCACTTGTAGTATCTAGACATGGATGTATTTCTAGGAAGACCCACCTAATCTATAAATTACCAAAATTATAGGGTTTTCATCTATACTTATTCAAATTATACCTTTGGATTATTTTTTTAATCTAGGTATTTCTAAATCCAGTTCTTAAGGCTGCTACTAAACTTCCTTTGATACCAAATGTAGCGACCCGACCCCAGATAGCCCAGAGCCGGTGTCTACTACTAAATACATTGACATGATTATAAGGAATCAATCCCTGAAGTACCAATAAATTTAGTATTCTTGGTAAACAAGATACATAAATGAGTATTGTATAAATTAATACATTGATTACAACATAATTTTTCTTCTTCTTTTTAAATAAGTAACTCTAAGGATAACTTTAATACATATAATATATTCCTACATATCTTTTATAGTAAGATTCACTGATTCATGGGAAAAGAAACATAATAAGGGTGAGATCAAATTCTCAGTAAGGGAAAAATAGAGCAGAAGTAATAATGAATCAATGAGAATAGTCAGTATGGAAAGGTAAATAATTGGGAATACATGTCATTCAATTAACTAGATAGGGAAATATCAATATTGAAAGATAAGAAACTAAAACAGATTCCATTTATTCAATGAAATGAAAATGAAATGTATCCATATATATGTTGACGCATTATCTCATGGATGAATAATAACTGAATACTAAAAATTAAATGCATCCAGAGATATATTGACGCAAAATCTCATGGATGGATAATATTAGAATATAAATGAAGGAAATTCTTAATTATTGGATACCATGTTTCTTAGGTACATGGTACCTTTAATATCAAGACCTTTCACATGAAAGTTTACAAAATTTAGGGTAAAAACTCATCTAAGGAGTCTATCCAAATGAATCATCCCATGAGACTACCAATGCAACGAGGGGTGATCTATAACCGGGCCCTGCCCATGTTATACCAGTACAAAACATTGCTCATCTATCAGATAATTGATTTAACAATGTTCCTTATCTAATATTTGTATGGAGTATAAGATACAGATTAATTTAACAAAATTAAAAGTATACACCATATGTAAAATAGTATACCATTTATCCAATAGTAATATCCATGATAAATGAAATGAATAATTTAGGGGAAATTCAATGTTTAATGATTATAAGAGATTAAATATTTCATGAGGACTAATTAATAAATCAAGGAAGGTAATATGAATATTATCCTTGGAAAAATAAATCATAAACCATCTAGAGAAAGATTAAGGATAATATAAATACAAAAAATCCCATGGGGAGTGAAAATAAAGGGTTATTTTCATTGATGAAATAAAAGAAAATCTTATAAAAATCATCTCAAAGTAAATATCCTTTTCTTTTAAAAAACCTTTTGAAAATACTTTTCTTTAAAAATAAACAATTTAAACATTAAAAGGAAACTTCAAAGAAATGGTGGTGGATGAATCTATACATGTTGTATGCGGTAAAAAGAATATTCTTTTTGTAAGAAAAAAGGATAGAAAATGCCTCATTAGGAAAGTGACAAAAAGATTACTTTGGAAAATTGGTTAACAAAAGGGTAAAAATTTATTTACCAAATAATTTTAGAAACATTTTTGAATATTTTTTAATAAAACATGGTTTTTATAATAAAATAGGTTTTCCAACTAAATAGAGATATTAATTCGGGTTTTCTGAAAAACATTTTCTAAAAGCATCTTAGTACCAAAGATTGGAAAATGGTACTAACACTTGAAAATAGTCATGAATAATCGAATAAGAATGAAATGTATTATTTAATAATGGTTATATAATTTCCTGGAATGAAAATTCCATTGTAGGATCATTAGGATTAGTATTGAGAAAAATAATCTTTAAATATTCCAAAGTGTCCCATACCACTTCGAATCATTTTAAACCATAAAACTTGTGAAAGAATAATATTAAATGAAAGTATTAAAAACACTTAAGGAAAATTAATTCATGATATAATATATAAAAATGTGCAGTAGATACACCCCACAAAACATGTAAGTAGTGAACATGAAATTTATCTCACAGATATAAAAAGTGAGATGAGAATCCCTTACCAATGTGGTAACAAATGAATTGGAAAAACCAAATGTATTAATAAATAAATAAATTTTTTAAATAACATTAATAAAATATGTTTAATGATATTATATGTCAATTTGGTAGTAATTACACCATATAAAATAAATTATGTGTAAAAAAGTTAAGTATGCCTCACGGAATGAAAATGAGAGAAGAATCCCTTACCTTATGCTTCCTTTCAGGTGAACGTCCATTAAATTACTGTATAATAAAATTATGTTAATTTTCTACTTTATTCATAAAATTTTTAATATAAATAATTTCATTTTTTTTAATTATTATAATTTTTTGTACAACTACTCAAACCATTAGGTTTACATCTGGTGTTTTTGACCAAATTCGGTTTATGTGTCAAAACAACTATTGTTGGTCAACTATGGTTTCAGGGTTTATTATATAACATCTCCAGAATAAAAATAATGACTTAATTATAATATTTTTTTTTTATCAATTATACTTTTAAAATCAGTCATTAAATATGGTTATGAAAACAAGAATAAGTTACAATCATGGAGACGGTAGGCCGTACGTACGCACGAGTAACATTCCCATTTTTAAGTGATCATTGTAGAGAGAAGGTAAGTAACTAAAATCATTCATGAATGATCATTGTATAATAAATATAATGTTATTTAATTATATATACTTATATATATAATTATTGTGTGTAAAATGAATCACATCATGTTGAGGAGGCGATTGTCCACACATCCACAAAGAACGTTATCATTTTTTTGCGTGCAAAAGGGTAATAAAGAAAATGATATATATATATATATATTTATTTATTTACAGAAAGGTAATTATGTAATTAATATAATATATATGTTTTTAATGTATCATATGTTTAATTATGTCCATTCATTTATACATTCCATGTATCGTGTGAACGAATCACATCGCTTTGAGGGGGTGGTAGTCCACACTTCCTCAAACAAGATTATCGTATTTATAGAAATTATAAAGCATAAATTTTTGTTATAAATAAACATTAATGAAGGTGATAACATTGTAAATAACATATATATCATATATAAATAGAGTTTTCATCATAATGGTAACCATAAGAGATGGTAATGGAGAATTAAATAATCATCATTTCATAAAGCAGTAATTCACCATTTACCGAAACTGTATGTTCATTTCCCATTAGATGGAGGTGTGTGTAAGTTTAGGTCTAAAAATCAGTGTAAAAACATACTAGTATATTTAGAATACTAGTTTTGTTGTACAATAATATAATAATGATAATTTAGGGGTTAGATAATGGAAATAAAACTAGAGAGATTGAGAAAATACATTACCTTTTAATTAGGTAGCTTCTTTTGGTTTAAACAAACAAACATCCATTGAAGGTATTATTAAAAAAGAGATAATTATAGATAGAGGTTAGGGATTATGGGAGAATATTTGGGGAGATATGGGTCAAAATTAAGAGGTTGGAGCTGTGTGAGGAATGGGTAGAGGTGGTGGCCTTTTATAGGAAAGTAAAAGGACTCACTTGGTATTATTGAGAATAAGTTAGGTGTGCATATGTATTTACCTAATAAAAGTAATAAAAACCACCCAAAATAATTAATATAAGATTAATGGATGAAATATTTCCTCCAAATGAGTGTTTTACAAGTGTCTAGGGTATTTGGGCCCTTAAACTTAGGGTTTTAGTCCATTTTAAGCCTAATTACTCCTTGATCACTGTAATTTATTTTAATCAATTCACTGATCATTTTTGTCAAAAAGTAAGTTTATATTATTATACCACTAATATTATTTTTATTACAATGGAATATGTAATATTTTAAAAATTAAAATCATGGAATCGGAAAAATTAGGATTAATACTAATCTTGGAGACAGATAGATTAAATGGTTTTAGTAGAAAAATGGTCAAAAGATTGTTATATTTTTATATTAAATTTAAAATTTAAAATGATTATAATAAACTAAATTTTATTAATATATGAATAATTTATAAAATGTGGCATTAAAAAATATATTTTTTTGGAAAAAAGTGGGTTTATTCTTATCTTACATTTATCAAATTTAATGGATGAATATAAAAAAATTTAATTGAATATAAAAAAATATATTCCATTAAAATAATTTACTAATTGTAATTATTTTTATTCATTATGGTAAAACAACTTCGTGAGTATAAAAATTATTTTCTATAAAAATATCCTTTTAATATTAAATTGGTAATTATATTCATTTATATTTTATATGTAACAAAAAATTTAGTTATCTAAAACATATATTTTCATAAGTTAGTTAGTACTATTAATAATATCTAGTTTATATCTTCTAATATTTTAATAATATATCATTGTTTGGTGATACTTGATCTGGCGTACAACACAAGCTTTCGAGGAAGGTCACTCTTGTGTGTAATGAAAGCTATCGAGAAAGGTCACTCTTGCGTGTAAGACACACTAACTCAGTGTTTCATTAATGGAATCTATTATAAATAGTAAATATATTATAAAGTATCTAGATATTATATTACCATATGCACTTGGTTTCTTGTGTCATACACACTATCGAATACATGGGTCTTACTTTAGTTTTTCAAGGTGTAACATCCATGGAAAATCTTAACTACCAGTAAGATATAATTCTTAAGTAAGGGATAATTTAAGTGCAGAACAAGGTATAAAGAATCTCATATTGAAGAAGAATTATGAAAAAAATTTACCATTTTTAACAAGAAAATCTAGAGGTAGAGGGATTTGATGGGCTTCCAGCACAGATTAGGTCAACATAAGTTGACCCCTCCCCCACACTTAAAAACCCAATTTCTCCCAAAATTTGAATTTAAATATGGAGAAGACAATTTTAATTGATATTTCAAATATATTTTCCTTAAATTAGATTGATGACAAGTTAAGGGTCACATTGTAGTTCAAATAGTGTGATTTCCACAAAAATATTTTACAGCTGGAACACATTCATTATCATTTAATCCATTGAAAAAAAATTTCAATTAAGTTCAAATAATAGTATATGAATAAATTGAGTTTTGTGAAGTGGGTCTATCAAGTTTAGAAGATTTGTTTCAAACAGATTTTCAATAGCATAGTAAAAGTTATTCTAAACACCAAACAACAAAAGCAAATTCAATTAAAAACAAATAGCCAACCTGAATTAACCCCCCACACTTAATTTATAAAAGTGAATTAATTAAAAACATTGTAGCACTATATTTTTAATAATATAACACATGAAATAAAATTTTTAGTATACCAGTAAATCATCATGATGCACCGCCACTACCAAACCAATGAGTCACCATTGTGGTGAATCACCTCCAGCAATGGAATGGTGGTTCATGTGCAATAGTGAGTCAAGGGAACATTATTATACAATGAAATTGCGAATTAACAACAATTTTTTATGGAAGTAATATAGAAGAATAAAAAATGAATACAGAAGTAAAAAATATGCACTTATCTGAAACAGAGACAGAAAGGATAACAACAATCAACAATTTATTCAAAAATAAAATAGGAACAAAAGTAAAACCAAAGAAAAAGAATGGGATGAATCCCTTGAATCACTGAATTTAAGTCTTCATTTAGACTTTATTGAATTTATAAAAACCTAGAAAAAATAAAAATAAAATTATTGAAAGCAAAAGTAATCATGGGTTTCCTCCCATATAGTGAAAGTTTTAAAGTCCATGTCCAAACACCCCGAGAAACAAACCAAAGTCACTAGGTTTTTGTGGTTTCCTAAGAAAGAATGAAAACAAGTATTTGTACCATTTTTTTAATAGAAAAATAAAAATTGTGGGAACTTATAATGCTAAGGAAAAACGTGAATACCTTCACAAAAATAAATATCCTTAAGAAACACCCTTTAAAATTAATGAACATCTTAAGGGAATATCCAAGTTGAGATGCAGATTCATCACCTAAATTCACCTTTTTATTATTTTAAATACATATATGTTCTTGTGAAAAATAAGGAACTCCCTCAATATCTGAAAAGAGTATTTTATTATTAGACACATAAAAGTTACTCTTGTAAGTATTGATTTAAACTTCTAGAATAAATTCATATTTGACCACGTTTAAATTTTCATGAAGGGATAATGAAGAAATGAGTTCTTCTAAAGGTGTTTCATTATATTCAAAGTCCTTAAACTCATTAAAATTCATTGAAAGATCAAGATTAGGGGTGCTATGGGATGAGTTCTACATAATATCATCATAAAGAGGTTTTTCAAGAGAGACTAGTGTTGTTTCCAAATTAATAATAGAAAATGGTACCTCTTTAAAAACACACTTAATCCCATAAAAAATCCAACACCTGACTTAATTGAGGAACACATAGAAAGTTAGGGATGATTAAAATTTATATCATCCAAAATTTCAGGTTTAACAATATTATAGATATGTTCCAATAATTCCTCATCATAATATAAAATATTAATATCAAATTCTATTGAAGAATTAATTTTTCTTGAATCAAAAAGTGTGTGTTCAACCTCTCTATCAAGTTCAAGTTCAAAAATTTCATTCTAAAAGGAAAAGTTTGTTGAGTGTTACAACTCAATTTTAAGGGAAGAAATTTTCAATTCACCTTTAATAAATTTAGATTCCATAGTTTTAAAATTGAAACAATTATCCCTTATTTGATTAACATTACTTTATATCTTAGTAAGAAAATATTTAAAAAATTGATTAATGAGAAAATAGGAAAGTGAAACATCATTAGTTAATATCTATTCAAATATCACTCCCTAATCATTGTCCTCAAACATCATTTTAGTGATTGTACAATATTCAATTTCAAAATAGGGATGAGAATTTTCAAAAAGGTTCACGAATTTCAGATTCTATGATTTTTTGTTTATATTTCTCCTCCAATATATTCCCACTTCAAGTTCATGTACTTTTTTAAAGAATTTAGAATATTTGGGTGAAGATTTTTTAACATTCAAGTTCTTATTTTAAAAATTTTCCTTTACTTGAGTGATTAAACTATAAAAATTACCCAAATAGTGAACCTTATTAAAGATAGGGATCATGTATACAATAATTCATTCTTCTTCAATCTGCTTCAGTTCCTTTTTAAAATTTTCCAACTCAACTCCATTTAAGTTATTGATGGGTTTTTTAATTTTCTTCTTCATTCAGTGAGTTAGTTATTTTCATATTTAGTTCTTTAGATTTAGATACCTCAAAAAATGTTCATTCCCATTCAATAGATTTGTCCTCACCGTAAAATTCACTATGTTTCTCAATTTCTTCTACATCAGATTATTCTTCATTTATTAAAATTTCTTATTGTTACTTAATCCTTTCATGTATCTCTAAGTGAATTCTTTATAACATATTGAGTTTTTTATCCTATTCTAAAGAATTTTTAATTTTAAGTTTATAGTTTTGGTTTAACAAGATGTCTAGCCCAATATCCATTTTAGTGTCTATCTTAGTAAAAGTTTGTTCAAATTTTGTTAGGAAGACAGGATTAGGCTCAAAGTGATGTTAAATATCTTCAAAAAAAAAACATCCGGTTGTGGTTTATTATAGGAACACTACCATGTAGTGTATCAATAATAACCACAACATTCGTAACAAGGTTCTTTAGTATTATTATATCCTTTATGCACATCTATTTTTCTCTAAAATGAATTAGATTAAACACAAACATTCACATTAAAACAAATTTTTTTTAACGTTCCTCACAAAATCAAGAAAATAATGAAAGTAAATTGAATGACATAAAAAAATTAACAATACAAAAACAAGAAGTACTGATAAATATTTTTTTCACGATTTTCAATTTTAAATTTTTTAATGATTTTTTTTGAATCAATTTTTTTATTTTGAAAAAAATGTTGGTCACTCAAAGGCTTCCCCAAAAATGGTGCCAAACAAATGACCCATATTTCATTGAATACGTGTCAAATTTTAATTATTTATAGTTCTTACTTACTACTGTATAACAGAGAGTAGGGTCGAACCCAAAGGGAAGGTGGTGTAACCGATTTTTTTTAAAACAAAACACCACTTTATGCATTAGTGGGTGGATTTTATTTTTAAATTTTATATTTTTTTTGATGTAAAATATTAATGATGAGATAGTAATACTTCATAAGATTTAGGGTGTAATTAGAGAAATTATGATCAATTAGTGCAGACAGAGGTAGAGGAAAATGATTCAAGACAAATTCTCAAGGAAATTAGTACTACTGGTTATTAGGATAACTTCTTTACAAAAATGTAATTGAATAAAAAACCTTAGAAAATGAAAGGATTAGTCTGTATTCCTAGGATATTAATCACTCAGAAGAGTGATTCTAGAAGTTTTCCAAAACTAGAAACACCAAACTATAAAAGATTTTAGAAAAATGAAGCAATAATAAATCTCATCGATATAATCCAATAGTTTTGATATAAATATTTTAAGAGATGCATACATGGTCTCTCTCGTAAAAAGATCATCAATTTATGAAATTTAGTGATGAAGCTGCATAATTTTTTTGATTAAGATTTGGAATTAATCTCACTAATAAATTCCATATCTAAATGATGAAGTTTTTAAATAAATGGTAAGAAATGACCCAGTATATTATAATCCTTCGATCATAGAAAATTACACAAAATTCATCACAAAATAAAATATTTAACAATTATAATTATATTAAATTGAAATAAAATATAAAGTCGAATAATTCTCCCTCTTAATCATTCGAGTTTTTGCTCTATTCAGCTTCTCCTAGGGTTCCTCTAGAAGTTCTACTATCTCCCTCTCCCTCTATCTTCTTCTTTTCTCCAAATTATGACTCAAATAAAAATTGTCAATTAATGAACCCCTCTTATACAGTCTAACTCTCTATTTAATCCTCTATTATTTATTTCTTCATCATTGGCTGTTTACAGACTTAATCTTCTTCTCTCTAATTCACCACACATCTCACAAATTTTCACTAAAAATTAACAACTACATGTCAGCAAAGTAGAACCCCTCTAACTGAATCCTATAAGGGCTTTGTCTAGTAAGAACCTAGACTGTATCTTGGATGGGTTCTACAAGCATAAAAAACATTAATTAATGAAAAAACACTAATAAAAAGAATTTGCTTTCTTAAAATTTAATATTATTAATGTTTTTAAATTAATTTAATTAGGTTAATAAATTATTATTATAACTATATAATTTTATTATGATTTTTATTTAATATTTATTTATTTGATTATATTAATTTTTTTAATAATAAATTTTATAAATTATGAATATATATATTTTAACTATTATCATTATTATTTTATTTAATTATATTATATTAATTTCATTTTATTTTTTTAATTTGATATTTATTTTATTTTAATTTTGGTTTTATATTTATTTATTTATTTATTTTATCTTCCCCCACTTATCCATGACGATGAGAAAGAGGGGAGGACTTTCTTCTTAGAGAAGCCCATAACTCCTCCTCCACTTCAAAAACTTTTGCGGTGGCATGATGAGGCTTATCATTCAACCAAAATCAGTATTATCAGGTGTAATCAATCTTGGTGGTGGTGAATCTCCCCCACAACATCAGCTCATAGCACAACCCTCCTGTATAATGACTTTTCTAGTGACATTAGTAATCAATGGTGGCCCCAGATCAGCTCTTCCA
This sequence comes from Viscum album, assembly GCA_963277665.1. Classification (NCBI taxonomy): domain Eukaryota; kingdom Viridiplantae; phylum Streptophyta; class Magnoliopsida; order Santalales; family Viscaceae; genus Viscum; species Viscum album. The sequence continues at coordinate 1,216,053,898 of OY728131.1, read as the reverse complement.
CTTTTAGTGCGGTAGTGACGGGAGTCGATGACCTCAATGGATCTGAGTTCGTGTGACGATTGGATTCAATGCATCATCCTGGATCCTTGGGGAGAGGTCAAAGATCATGCATAATGATATGTTCTTATACAATGACTAGACCTGGTGAGGGTTTCTTTGATTGAAAAAATATCTCCAATTGGATTTTAGATCTAGCAATAAGTGTTGCAGCCGAACTTGTATTAGTGGAAGAAATTTTGATTTCTAGGTTCTTGTAATGTTTAAGACAGGTTTGTATTCTCTATCATAGGGATCAGAGGCACAGACTAGGGTTCGATGATGGTGGTGCATTGCAGATGTGGCAGTGTCTTGGTTTGGAGGGCTAGTAGTGTCTAACGAGACACCGTTGGAAAACTGGTTAGCTAGCGGTGTGTGAGTTGTTGAGAGACTGGTGGTGTATCCCAGTGAAGAATTTTGCGGTGTGTGGCTGGCCTAATAGTATCACATGTGGAAATTCCTTATTTGTGGCAGTGGTAAAAATGGAATGGTGGAAACACTTTTTGGCAGTGGTGGATGCTAAGGAGTGGTAGTGTGTTAGGGGAATGGAACAGTGACTCATAAATAGAGGAAATAGTGGAATGGTGACTCAAGGAAGTCACTGTTGCAATAGTCTAGTAGTAGAAAATAGTCACTGTTGCATTAAAAAATTTGGAAATGGAGGAGCTACCATTATAATTTTTCCAACAGTGACTCAGTTGACGGTGAAAAATTTTTAAATGAAAATTAAAAAAATAAAATTAAGAACAATTATGAAAATAAGAAATGGAAAATAAAAAAAAATCAAATTAAATAATGAAAAGAAAAAAATAACAATAAATATTAAAAATTAAACAAGAATTAGAGACATACTAAAATTTAGAAGTAGATTAAATAATAAAGTTTGAAATTAATATTATAAATTGAAATCAATATTAAAATTAATGAACTAAATTAATATAATAATTCACATTGAACATTAAAATTTATTACATAGAGTTAAACTAATTGATAATAAAAAATAAAAAGAATAGAAATTAGATTACAGATTCAGTTAAATTAAAATAATATTCAAATATTAAAAATAAGCATGACATAAAATTAAAGGAATAATTATAAATAAATTTTAAAAATTATTAAGAGAATTAATGAATCGATTAATTAATAAAAAAAATAATTTTAAAATCATAAAATAAAAAATTATCTAAAAAATTAATTAAATAATGAATTTAATAATTAAATTACAATAGTACAATTAATTATCCAAAAGTGAAAAATTAAATTAATAAATCATTAAAAACATAATAAAAATATGCAGAAAATCAATTGATTTTAAGGACACATCATGCACCTAGCTGGTAAGTGAGGAGGGACCATGGAATAATTATTCTAAATTTCTTGACTAAGAGGAGCTACAAAACATGATCCTACAGGATCAAACTTTGTAATTCAATCTTTGGTGGAAATACACATTGAATTAAAAAAGATAAAATATTATGTTAATATGTTTACATTTATATGAACTAGAATAGAGTAGCTGGAGATCCCACACAAATAAAAAATAGGGAGGCTTTATCGAGTAGAACAAAAAAAAATTAAATGCTTCTACACAAGGGAAGTGATTGTGTTAATTTTTTCATTTTAATTCTTTTATTTGACTTCTACTAGGAACTAAGTGTGGGGGATACCCCCTAATCTTGTAAAAATTGTGAAACTAATTTCTTACTTGGGCATTATCTTATTGAATTCTAGTGAGTTAAAAATTAACCTGAGCTACATTGTGAAGCCTTATTCCACCCATTGTAATTACTTTTATTCAACTACTACAGTATGGCATTAGACATAATACTACTATTTGAACTACATTGATTTTTTTTTGTGTTTAATAATAAAAAACCTTAATTTTTTTAAAAAATTGTTTTCATGTGATGTATGGAAAAAGTTATTTTTGAAATTTCATGTATCCCCTTTCACATTTTTTGTACTACTGAATTGAAAACTTGTTTTACATGAAACTGTGTCCCACCTTAAGATTCAAAATTGGGGACAATATTTAGTTTTAATTATTGGGGATAGGGGTATGTATCTATACTAATCCATGATTCTGAATTCTATACACATCAAATCCCCCATATTTTTTAAAAAAAGTATTTTAATTCCTTTTCAAATCATTTCTCAAACTATGGGTCTTAGAATTACATTTTCACCTAATCTCTATTCTTTCTAGTGGATAATAATATGCTAGTTGTTGAGGGGTTCCTTGATTGTAACTTTTTTGGGGATGTATGATTATTGAGTGGTGTTACATATTGTTTTAATGGATATGTTTAGGAATTGAGAAAATTAGTGATATAGGATAGATATTTGTGGACTTATGATCCTAACTTTAGGAAAATAGAAAATTGAACTCAAGCCTAAGGGTCTCACCTTTAAAAAAATTAATCACCTTAGGGAGAAAAAAATGGTAATCTTATATATCCTTTGAAAATAGAGTAAAATGGGATATTTAGATCCCATGATGAGTATCTGAGATAAGTAAGTTGGGTGTGTCTCTATAAATAAATAAATAAAACATAATAAGTACAGTGCACAATTCTATGTAGAAACCATTACGTGGGAAAAATTAAAATTAAAGGGCCTTGCCAAAAATAATCTCATTAAAGTGAGGAGAATTTTGAACCCAAATAAACAAGCGGACAATTGAATTAGGAAAATATCATTTTATTTTTATTAATGAAGTCATAAAAAATTTAACTATGATTTTTTGGAACTTAGGAGAAAATAAAAATTAAAGGCGGCTCTTGTTAAGATTTTATTTCCACTTGAATATAAAATTTCATCACTCATGAAATTGGAACTTATATTAGAATCAAATTATGGTAGTGAGTGAATTCATCTAGGTGGCATGGAATTTTCAATAGTTAATGAATATATGTTCCCTTCATTTATTAGTGTGTATTTGAACTTTGTAAGGACTTGATATGATAATTCTTTTAAAATCCTGACCCACCTCGGATTTTGTTCCAATATAAATAAATGTCTTGACATGATTCATTTTAAGCTAATTGTAAAAAATTTCTGTTTTCTTTTTTACAAAGAAATAAAAAGCATGAAATTGTTCAAGGAAAAATAAACATTTTTGTGTGGGGGACATTTATGTGTTCAATATTTTATGAATTTTTCCATATCATTTTTTCCCAATTAATTGAATATTTTATGTAAATATGAGATTTAATTTGTGAACATTTTTTTATCTGTTAATTTTTGAATTGAAATTTACATTCTTCAAAAAAATTATTAAAATTTTATACTTTAGTGGTATAATTTACCAAATATTCTCAAGTTAAATATTCAAATTTTTTGAGAACACCATGTTATAAAAAAAATATAATTTGGAGTTTTAGGAAAAAAAATTTTGGACGGTGTTTAAAATATTTAAAATGGTTTAAATAAATTCTCTTAATAATTCCATAATTTTATTAAACACCATTACTAGAATTTATATTTTTTAACAAAAATTGAATTTCAATAGAAATTGATATTTGCTTTTCGATGTCTTAGACAGACTAAAATCAATTTTATTATTTGAAATCGAATTAAATCATTTTTGTGTTATGAATTCAGTGACAAAAAAATTACATGAATTGAATTTAATCATTTTTCTGGAATTCAAATTTTTATTGAGTTATTTTATTGATTAATTTTTTTATTGAAATCATTTTTTATGGTTCCAATTTCTCTAATTTGTTGATATATGAATTTTATATTGTTATGTTTCCATCCATCTACCATCACATCTGCTACCGCTCAGCTCCCCCACAATAGAGGATCTATCAGTCTACAATATATCATTGGAGTGCATCTACCAGTAAAAAAGATCCATCTCCATCCATCTCCACCTTCCTCTAGATTTCCTTGTCCATAGAATCCCACTTCTACCTTCATTTCCCCTACCACTGTAGATGAAGCTGCACCATGAGGATCATCACTCGATGAAGAACCATGGATGAATGTGTGATACTTCTCATCAGCGACCTAATGAAGAATTTATAAGTCAAGGTCAAGGGATTTCTATGATTTCACACTTGATTGAGACCTCAAACCGGCCGTTCCCACTAGAGATCCTCCAACACACCTGGTTTTTGAGAATTCTAGACAAGCTCCCCACATGAAGTAAGAAGACCGACAGTAGAATAAAAATAGAAGAGAAAATAAAACAAAACAAAAAATAATAATAATAAAATAAATATAAATAATCAGTAATAATAATAATAATAATGGGTATATGTACATATATCTACAAAATATTATATATTTTTTATAAATACTTATATATACATAATAATAATAAATATAATATATATTAATAATAATAAATATATTTATATATGTATACATATACATATGTAATTAAAATTTTATATATTTATATATATATATTTAACAATATAAAAAATTATTGGACATCAACTAGTGACATACAAGCCCAAAAATTGTTTTGGACAAGTGGGATCAACTTTTTAAAGGCCTGGAGAATTCAAGTTGGTCAACTTCCTTTAAATACAAAATATAATTTTAATTTCCAAATAAAAAACGTTTTAATGCCTCATTTTTATGTTGTATGGAAGAATCGGGCATGGTATGTTATCATGGGAACTGATCATGGATGTAAATTGAAGCTGAAGATTATTGTGGGAGTTTAATAATAATTTGGAGGGGAAGCATGGGTCATTGTGGTTGGCTATATTCATTTGGGGTTCACTGAAGAAGTTGATGACTGACACATCAAAGCATGCCATATCGATATATGATGCCTTTTAGTTAGGATTTCACTACTTTTCCCTTTCATTTTTGAATAATATCATAACTCCTCTATTTTTACTATAACCTAACATGAGAATTATCTCAATTCCTAGATATGGGAACCACTCTCTCTCATTTTATTTTCATTTTGTTTCATTTTTCCCTTGTTTTTGTAATTATTTGTGTGATGTTTCTAAATATAATTGTAATGTTTTCTGTTCATTCTTCCCCGATTTATGTCATGATATTGAATCTCTATAAATGGAGAACTATTTCATGGGGCTTGATTAATGAATAAAAACATGATGCTACTTATATATCCACACATCATGATTATCATAAACTCTTCTTCACCATTAGCTAATTTTGAATGTCATTTAGGGGTATTCAAGAGTAAACTCTTCAACTGTAATAGTTTGATACTTTTGTACCTTAATACTTTTCCGATTTGTCTATAATTTTCTCAAATGAGAATATGATTTTGGTTGTATTATCTAATGATCCCAGAAGGATATTACTAGAATGTGAGATTTCCTATCCAGAATGAATCTATTGAGTGATTCATCTTGAATTTTAGAGGAGTGATTGAAAAATAACGAAATTTTGTGTCAATGTGTTCACTTTTTAGGCAAGATAGGTGTGTGATCAGATCCATGAGTCATGAATTAAGTGGAGAAGAAAGTTTATGGTCTTCTTGAAAATATATAGGAAGGGTTTCTGAGATTAGATCAACCTTTATCTAGCTTTATTGTTGCTGACTCTCATATCTGTTTTTTGTATTCCTTATCATCTTATTTGTGTTATTTTATTTGTTTTTAATTTTTATATTAGTATATTTTCCTCTAATCACATGTACTCAATGATTTTCATCACTATTTTTTTTAATTTTCATTTTATGTTTTCAATATATCTAAGAAACACAAAAAATATTTTAGGGAAGACTGCTAGAGAATTTGACACAGCTTCCTTGAGAGAAACCCAGAGGTTAACCACTATGTTATATTTTGGATTTTATAAATGTATCCTAGACCATACTAATAATAAATATACTTTCACTTACCTTATATTTTATGATTAGTTCCTATTCAGATTTAAAAATTAATAAAATTCCGTTGAAGTTCATCATTGGAAAATCCATACAGATATCTATCTTCTAGAGAAAAAATCTTAACATCAATTTTATCAGGAAAGATTATCATCAACTATTTTTTTACAACAGAGTCATTAATAGTTTCTATGAACCCTCTAATAATACTTAATTATAGGTTTACCATGGTAAATAATTCATCAAAAGTTTAATAATTCCACACTCTAATATCTTTAAACTGCTGATGATTGATTTATATCTTTGTTTCATTCATCATTTTCTTTCATTTATAACTTTTATTAAAGTGACCATATCAAATTATAAACCACTAAGGGGGATTAATTAGTGGTTCCATTATTTTAAAAATTCTTCTTATTGGTTTTATATGATAATGATTTGACTCAATATCTTAATTCACTTTCTCACTAGTATGCATAAATAAGAAATTGTATCGGTACATAAGAACGTTTACAAGGTTCAACATCAATGTGGGAGATTAATACTTGCTATGATCAACCTTTTCATGGTCCATGAATTATTTTATCACTATAATTTTGAGTGATTACAAATTTCTATAATCAATATATAATGTTTGAGTAGGTTTTACCCTCTTATCTATGTTAGAAAGTTTCATCAACTTTCCACTATAATCTACGTGGTGTTATTTAGACTAGAACCACAAATAGATTAGAATTTATTCTCATACCTTGTATTTGAATCCAATTTTTTGATAATAAATTAATTCTTAAACACCAAAGGATGGATCTTATTTAATAAATACTTTAATTTTCAAACGATATTTATGTAGTAATAACAGATCAACATTCCATTCAATTTTTCAGAATAAACATATCATGCCTGATGGAATGAATGCATGAGAAAACTTTATTCCTTCTATTTATCAAGAACATAAGTATTTAATAGTAAATTTATTAATTCCTTGACCACTTAAAGAATAATAATATTTCATATATCAATCTTGTTCATCATATCTAACTTCGATGTAATGGAGTATTAGATTCTCTCATAAAATTGTTGAACATCCATGTTACATCAAATTTATCAATATATATACAAAAATATCATGTATATAATTTCTTATAAATTATTATCAATGGATGTAGGTATTTTTCCTCTTTTTGATATGGGTAAGGAGTCATAAATTACATCCTCAATTATTCTAGATATTATTTGTTGTTTAATATCCAAGAATAATATCTCAATTAAAACTCATATTAAATACCCCAAAGGATTGAATATTCTTATCCTTATTCAAATTCCTTACATTCATAATATGTTATAGCCCATTATTTTCCACAATAAAAAATTTTAATGCTCAAAATATTTGGGTATCCCATCAATAGTTATTTCACATGGTTTTTAGTTAAATACATTCATTGATTCTCACTTAATCGTAATTTGTTGCATGTGTTCATAAAATATGTATATTCTTATAATCATTAATTTATGAAAAACATAAGACCCATCTATAATCTTTTTCATTAATGCCTTACTTTAATATTCGACTTTATCACATGAGGCATGTCACATGATCCTAAAATTCTACATGTATGTGTCTTGGATTTTTTATCTCAAGTATCTTACAATCATGCATGTGTAACTGCAATTCTGCATTTTAGATGCTATGTTTTCATTAAAATCTCATCCTCAAATTATAGAATAGATAATCAATCTCATGGTTTCCATGACACTATGTTTGTTTCATAGAACCTCCCATACATCGATGAAAGACACCATTACTCATCCCTGCAAAGATCTATCTTCTTTGTGACACAAATACCTTATTAATCACATGGTAGGTTATTCATAAGGTAGGTTTATCTACTGTGACACTAGAGGTAGGTCATTATGTGGTTATCTTCTTAGTGTTCATGTGGTATCTCTATCTAGTGTGAAGACCTTATGATAGGTCATGTTCTTTTTGTGGCCTCTACATAGACCATAGTTCTAGACCTCATGTGTTTGATTAAATTTTTTTTCATGCGGTAGGCCAGACCTTCTTTATATAGTTGTTTATAAATACCCATGGTAGGTCATTTATATATACATTTGGTTGTTGTACTATTCTTATAATGTATTTTAATTACTTATAATATCTTCCTTTTTTTTCACACTATAGGTATAAGCTCATGATCAGCTGTGTTAATGTCATGAATTCAGTTCATCTGACATATTGGCTCGTGATTAATAAAAAATATGGGTGTGTGGTTGATTTAATTAGTGATTACGGTCAATAAATTGACCATATAGAAACAACACCTAAATAATCCTCAATGGTTAAAAGAATTATACGAGACACATAACAATATTTAATTCACCCTATATTATATTTATAATTCTTAAATATCTATGAAAAATAGTACACATTTATTGATTAAAATATTATACTTGGTCTCTATATTTCTCCACTTAATAACCATGTATGCTCCCTCCGCCTCTCGACCATAAATCCATGGTTGGATATCTGATACACTCACACACTCACCTCACTGGCATTTGATTTCAATGAATTATAAAACCCCTATATGCTAGCTACATTCTATAATTCTATATGGGTTCCCATGTTCTCTATCCTCTTTGTTTTAAGTGCACTCCTGCCTCAAATAAACTAACTTTTGAAAAGCATGTCAAGTTAGCTAGGCTGATCATCCTCCTACAACTAACCTTAGTGGTTTTGGTTGATTTTTCTCCTTTTACTGACATGAGTTGGCCTAATTTTTTTAGACACAACTATTTAACACTTAATTAAGATAAATAAGTGTTAATTATTCAATAATGGGAAACCTTCTCAAATATTCTTTTATTCCCCAATATATATTCAAATTCAAATAATTTTTTTCACTTATTCATTAATTTAAACAATGTGTTATTCCAAAAATCCTCCTAACATGTAATTAAACATTAAGAACATTTCGCTATCCATAAAAAATATGTAACTCTCATACATGGTTAAAAAAGGAAATTTCTTTAACAAAGGGCACTTGAATCTCCCCCATTGGATTTATTTTCAATCCATGAAACTCTTTATCAATATTGATTCTTCTATAAGATACATCAAATCATATCCTATGTCATAAAATAGACATCCTGACCTTACAACATATGTTATAATATGGTTTTGGATAGAACTCCATATCCCGATGATAAGAAACATTTTGGAAAAGTGAAGAAATGATTTTCCCCTCAACAAATTCTCTAAATTCTCTAAATATCTCCTTTTACGATTAAATATTTCTCAAAATTGATTCTTCTAAAAGAGACACTAAATCATGTCCTTTGGCAAAAGAAAAAAAATATTGACACAACAGCATAGGTCAGAGTATTTTTTTTGAGGAAAATCCATACATTGATGAAAAGAAAAAATTTAGAAAGTGAAAAAGTACTATACCATTAATAAATGTACCTACTTATACAACTATACCATTTTATAATTAACCCAAACACTCTATTAGATAGATAATAAGGGAAATGTAAAGAGTTATGCACCCTATTTTACCCTTTATATATATAATCCATGGCTTGGTGGGGGAAACTCCCAAAGATTCTTAGGGATGTGGGATAGGCTAAACACCCATGTTCAGCCTTAGTGTCTCAAATCTATCATTAGGAACTACCTTTGTGAACATATATGCCAATTTTTCTTAGGTTGGAATAAATTAAATCTTTATATCTACATATTCCAGTTTCTCCTTGATGGGGTGAAATAAAATATCAAAATTCTTGTACCTTGAGTGTTACACATGAATTTTTGAAAGTTTAATAACACATTGATTATCATGGTGAATTTAATAGGTTTTTGAACTTTCATCCTTATATTATACAATTGATCATTTATCTAAGTGATTTTACTAAATTTTATTTTTGAAGAAATATATTCTACTTCTATAGTACAATGTGTGACTGATTTCGATTTCTTGTCATGAAAACTCACGATACTATATCCCAAGGGGAAAATTTCATGTCATGTAGACTTTTTATCATCACAGTCACCTACCCAATCAACACCTGCAAACCCAAAAAAATTCAAGTTGTATCTCTTCTTGTAAATATGTACATAAATTATTGTCCCTTTGATATATCTGATAACCCTTTTGGTATCCATAATATGTGATTCCTTTAGGTCACTATAATATACAAAAACTCATAAAATAAAAAATATCTAATCTCGATGCTATGTGATAAAGTTGGCTATAAATTAGTGTTATGAACTCTCTTTGATTAACACTCATAGCATAAACATCCTTAGATAATTTTAGTCCAACATGAATGGGTGTAGATACTTTAATTGTCCCCTCTATTTCAAACTACTTAAAAAACTATTTAGAATACTTCTCCTAGGATAGGAAAATAAGAATTTTTTTTTCATCCCTTGTAATTCCAATAAGTATCATAGATCACTAAGAATGGATATCTCAAATAGTCTCTACATTTGATTTGAAAATTCTTGACAAGAATTCTCATAATCACTTACAAACAAGATATTTTCAGTATATACAATTATAATAAGTCAAAATGTATTCATTTCTTCAATATATATATATTGTTTTCTACTTTTAATTTATTGAATTTTAACTCCTTTAAATAACTATCCAACTTTGAATACAAGGCCCTTAGATCTTATTTTAATCCATATAGAAATTTCTTCCATTTGAAAACTTTTGTCTCATCATTATAAAGAACAAAACCTCTAGGATTCTCAATATAGAACTCTTCCTTAGGTTATGCATTTATAAAGGCATATTTGACATGCATTAGAATAATTTTATACTATCTATAACCTTCAAAATAATGAACATATTGATAGCTTACAACCCTGTAACTCATGAAAATGTTTCTTAGAAATCAACTCCCACTACTTGAGAATATAATTTTCATATAAGTCCATATTTTTCCTAAAATTTTTAACCTTATCAATTAACTTATTCCTAAAAATAACTTATTCCCAATGAAAATTTTCTCATTAGGCCTTTGGAAAAATTCCCATATGGAATTATTTTTAGTATGAATTAGCTCTTCATTCATAGACTCAATCCATTCCTGACATTCAATATATTCATTAAAGAATATTGTTAATCATGATATTTTAGTGAATATTGATTTTCAAACTTAGTATTATTCTAGTTTATTATGATATAGGATCATCATATCAAAAAATTTATCTAGTATTCATAGGTGTAGTATGTTCTCCAAATATATTCTTTATCCCCCATGAAAACAAGTGATGATTAGGTTTCACACACACAAGGGAGGCCTTAGCCTAAAGTACCTACACACACATGTATCCAAATACCCATACAATGCTTAAAGGTAAAACACAACTGATACCATAATGATTTCATAACAACTATCCCACATCAGAGTATTAAATAATTAATTTAAATCATAATGGTTCAAATAAAATCCCTCTAAAATTGGAAAAAGTTTAAACTTATAATAAAATAGGACTTTTGTAAAAAGCAACACCTAAAATGAACCAAAATATGTCAATCTCACTATACATCACCTTCAACTAGTCCTCATAGGGATCTGTCAAAATTTATATCATATAAAAAATACACAACATGTGTGAGAAGATCCCATGTAGGGGTTAGAATAAGAATATATAGTAGGACATCCCATAATCATTTAACATAAATAATCAAGAGAGTGATTATCTCACATCACCAAGATATGTCAATCAGAATATGGGAAATAATAAAAAGAACACCTTATTAAAATTCTGATATAATCTATTTTTAAAAGTGGTTATAACCATGATTCTATCCATAAGATTCTACTCAAGGATTTAAGGCAATGCTCGTCTGAGATAACTCACTCTACGAGCCATGATATCACTAATGGTGGACATCTGAGAGGTTGTGTACATAGGGCCTCACTAAAAAAGTTCTCCCTAGAACATTGAAGATATTGATACTAAGATAGAGGATATAAACCACATCCTTTATGGAATACCATACCCTACCAAGAATAGTCCACTAAGTAGGATATCATACACCCATGTATGTTGATCACAAAAATTCATCAAACCCCACTTAGGAATAAAATAAAGAATGATAAAGGATATCACCCTAGGGAACACAAACAAATTCTGAAATTCTATCAATGACTATTCCCATGAGGGGATCAAAATAATATACTAAAGATATAATTACAAATTTTACCATCATGAGAATGAACCAATGGAACACTCCCAATAGAAATTGGTCCTCACTGAAGACTCGGAGGGTGTTAACTTGACCTAGAGAAAGTACATAGTGTGTACTGGGAGTAAAAAACAAGTCTTGTCTACCCTGGGTCTTCCAATGTCTTTCTGTCTCCCAAAAAATTTATTTATATATATACAAATTTTTTCTTTTTAGTATAAATTCCATGTTGTGGTTTTACGACACTTTGTGTGTGACTCCTGCTCGAGTCTGTGTACACTTTCCCATGCACATGGACCTCAATCCATACCTATGTAGTTGGTCATGATCATGTAACTAGCCATGTATGAGTACTGATATATGCCAATTGACTCTGGTCATGCTTGTGTAGTTAGCCATATCCATTCCTATGTATCCCTATTGTAAACATCGGGCCTCTAGCCATGGGTCAGATTCCATGCGACAAATGTTACATGGGGGTGATATTTTTCTCTACATGTATACCCTAGCACCATAGACGGGGGACTACATAGTGTGTGTTCTTCTATAGTACATTCTATGTAGTTGGGATATTCATAGAAAGTCTAGACTATTCTACGTATCTTACCCAATCCATTAACACCATCAATTATGGAACTTGATCTACCAATAAACATGGATCGAGGATTGTCTTATCCTGGCTATCACAGGTGACTAGATTCTGGTCACCTGAATCCCATCTCAAAGAATCCCCCATTGCACTTCTATTATGAGACACCCAAACCATAAATGGGGATCAGTGATATGATCTCGATCCACCTTCGATCAACCTCCATTGGGATCGTACATTGATCACCCCCTCGACCGTAAACCTGAACCTATAGTGTTAATCTTTTTTTCCCAAAGAATGATCACACAATGATCTTCCACTAGATATTGGTCAAACCACTGACCAAAGGAAATACTATTAATGAATGTCAGAGTAATGGGGGTAAAAAATCAAAAAACACTACAAAATGAATGAACCACATATTTTTTTCATGTTGTCTTCAATTCAATTCAATTAGAATGAAAAACAAAGAACCAATGAAAAAATATTTAATAATATCAAATTTCTATTTCTAGGAAGATAAAACATCAATAAAAAATCGTCTATCTAACCCTAAATTAGTCTGTTAGAATAACTGATTTAAATTCGTCATGAGATAATTGAAAAAGGGATAAAATACCAAAAAAATCCTATCTTGAGTTTGGAACAATCTGAAAAAAATGGTAGCATGTCATAGTTGTTTCCAAGATCCAAAAGAACCAATTGGAATACCAATTTCCAATCCAAGATCTACCATTCATTGTATGAGAATACTACTCCAATGATCCTCTCTCAAACCCTAGGGTTATGTGGATTACCCTAGGGATTTTTCATAATGGTGATTACATATAATTGGATTAGATTTAGGATATAACTATAAAAATTAAATAAATATATTAATTTAATTAATTATTATCTCATCCACAATGGCACTCAAGATGACCACCTGACATGCATAAAGATTATGGTATTCCTAGGGTAAAACCGGAGCTAAAAATTCAATTATGGTCTTGTTTTTCCTATTTGAGATTCTGTTTTGGATTTATTTATTTATTTAATAAAAAAATATATGTGAGTGATATAACATATTTAATATTTTTATTATAACAATACTTAACCTCCATAGGACATGTAATCTCATGATGACTTAGCTCATAGCTCTAAAAATATGCATTAAAATATTTTAAAGTATTATAAGGAAAAAAATTGAATTGTTACATTCTCCCCACCTTAGATATTTTCATCGCAAAAAGGGAAAACCAACACCAAAATATGATTGTTTAAGATCATATCTGGGTCTTCCACTCCTTGGATCTCTCCTATAGATTCCCATGTTGACATCAGATATGCACTAAGGAAATCACTCCCTCAAAAAGGATCTTCTCCTACTAATCCTTATTATCTACCGAGCACTTTGATAAGGTATCTACATTATCAATATCTATATCACCCCACTCTATAGAATAAAATGGCTCATTCACATACATTTTCAGCTATGATACATGGATGGAATCATGTACTTGGTCTAATTGTTTTGGTAGATCTATGTGGTATGACACCTCATAAACTATACATAGTGTCTAGAAAAGGCCAATGAATCTCAAAGATAACTTACCACCTTGGTCAAATCACCACATTACACATCAAGGTGAGACATTTAGGTACACATGGTATCCCTATTTGATCTCCAAATGCCTCCATCATTGGTCTTTATAAAACTTTTGATGGCTCTGGGCAGTCCTCATCCACTTATGAATGATCTAAAACATCCCTATCATGGATCACACCAACTTTAGGCCCCTAATTGTAGACTACCTTAGATATGTCTAGTTTAGTGGTGACCTGTGGGGACTCCCATATATGGCCTTGAATGGTGAAATATGGATGGTGGAATGGTAGCTAATATTTCACACAAAATACACCAAGGGAAGGTGATACACCCAACTATGAAAAAATATAACATTCAATCCCAAATTATTTCCTCTAGAACCTAAATGGTTTTCTTAGTCTAGCTATAAATATAGTAGTGAAATGCCATGATCAAATACAATTGAGTCTCGAATGACTCCTACACTACTGTCAAAAATTTTTATTTGAAGAAAACATCATGGTTTGAAATGATCATTGAGGGAACTTCATGAAGCCAGACTATGTCCCTTATATAAAGGAATCCCAAGATCTCTACTAATCTATACTCACAGATAGCTAGGAAGTGGGCCGAATTGGTGAGATGGTTTATAATCAACTAGATAGAATCATGTCCTCTAGATGATCATGGGAAACTCGTCATGATCTCCTTATAGATACAATCTCACTTTTACACTGGAACATTAGGGGGTTGGTCTAAACCTACTAGAACCTAGTGACCAACCTTCAGTTGCTGACAAGTGAGGAATCAAGAGACAAAGTCTACTATACCCTTATTTATTCATGGCCATAAAAACTGACATTGAAGGTCTGAGTACATATTTTCCATGTCAAGATGTAACACTAAGTAGGATGTATAAAACTCCCTTAGAACATCCTCATGCAACATCACTGGTACCACTATCCATCATTTGAAAATGATGACATGCTCCCTACCATCAAATAATCTATCAAGATCATGTTTAGTGAATATATGAGTATGAAAGGTCTCACTATCAGTATGCCCAAGATGATCCTCCATAACACATTGTAAGAGTTATGGGGTAATAACCATTGACTAGAGGTAAGATGGACCATCCTCATGTAGAAGGGAAATATTCAACGAGGATAAGTAATCCGATACATCACTCAATAACTATGAAGAATATATCCTTTTGAGATAATAAACCACCAAATCCCCCTTCTCAAGAGTATATAATATATTTAAGTCATAATCATGGAGGAACTCTAAAAACCACCTCTTTCTCAAGTTAAGATCCTTCCATGAGAATATATAATTGAGACTCTTATGGTGTGAGTAGAAAATATACCTCAAACCCATAAGGCATTATCCCCATATCTTCAGGGTGAGGACTACCACTAATATCTCTAGATCATGGTTCATGTAGTTATTCTCATGAGGTCTCATATTTTGGGACATATATGCAATCAACACCCACCTCTGTAGCAGAACACATCTAAGCCAAGTCATAAAGGAATCATAGAACACAACACACTAAATACCCTCCTTTGGTATTCTGAAGATGGTGGAACACATAAAACTCTACCAATACTCTTGAAAATATAGTTGGAACTTCTATGTTCAAATGAAAGTCTACCCCTCCTTGGTCAAAGTAGTCAAAGGTTTCAATATCATGAATAAATAAAGAAAATATATATGATAGTAGCCTACCAACCAAAATAAATTCATCACCTCTGTCACACTCTTGGGTGGATCCCATGATAATACTACCCAAAACATCATTAAGTATAATGGAACACCATTTTCTAATATGGAATGTCCCAGAAAGAGGACCTCTTGAATCCAAAATTGACACTTAGAGAGATTTATATAAATCTAGTTCTTTTAGAGTATGTCCAAAACCGGCATAAAGTATCTTACATGCTACTCATTAGATGCTGAGTACACTATAATTTAATCGATGAAGAGAACCATAGAAAATTATAAGAAATTATGAGTGATTTGGTTCATGAGTCCCATGAAATCTTCTAGTATGTTCTCAAAAAGGCATCACAAAGTAATCATAATGACTGGAGCAATATCCTAATGATATCTTCAGTATATCCCCATCCCAAACTCAGAGTTGGTGATAACTTGATATTAGGTCAATCTTTTAGAACCATCTTTCCCCTCTTAACATGTATAATAGTTCACAAATCCTTGGTAGTGGATAATTATTCTTAATGGTAACCCAGTTTAGGTAATTTTAATCCACACACAACCTCAAGATCCTATCCACCTTCTTGGTGAATAATACTAAGGATACCTAGGGGGAAATAATAGGTCTAAACAATCCCTTACTCTGCAAGTCCTCTAACAACACCTTAAACTCATGAAGAAATGTAGGAGATATCAAATATTTTCAAATAGAAATAGGGGTGTTACATAGGCTCAATTCAATATATAAGTCTACATCTTGGCATGTAGGAAATCCTAATTTTTTTAGGAAAGACATTCTCATACTCTTCCACCACTATAGGAAATCAATAGCCCATAGAATTAGATTATATGAGGATAATATGAGCCAACTAATGAGTAATCGACTATATAATTCTATATATGATACCACCATACTCTTCTTGTGTTTCCTTTTCACTCATGAAGTAAAAACGCATCCCATCCCATGGACACACTCTATCCCCCACTTGAAAAAGTTGACCTGGGTGTGGACTGTGGATAGACAGTCCACACCTAAGATGACATCATAAGGCCTCATCACTACTATAAATTAATCCCATAAGAAGATATATATTATATTATCCAGGTCACACTATTGGAAGAAGTGTTTGATCACTAAACCCACACTAGTAGGAGTCTTAATGTGAAAGGGTTGATCCAAGGGATCAACTAGAACATCTAAGTCTCGAATAAGAGAAGTGGAATGAAATGAGTGGGTCACACCCATGTCTATAAGTATTGTAGATAAAGTATAGAAGAAATAATTATACCAATAATCATTATGAAGCCTCTAGGTTGAACGTCTCCTCTTACTATAGATTCCCTCATCCCTAGACACCATCTCCATGAGCCTAGAATGGAGTACCTAAGGGTGGTGGTGGGAGCAGGTTAAACCATCTTCCACACCCTGCTACTCTCATTTACCCTGTATTATAATATCCTATTACTTTATTTTAGATATTCATCAACCCTTTTTTTTTTCTCCTTTAAGTTGGGTATTGTTTTGGGGTAGTTTTTGGATAATTTAAAAAAATTTGGAAGCCCAAGGGACTATGCACATTTGATTCAGGGTGAGGGAAAACCATGCGCTTCAGCCTAGAAAAGCTTGTGCCCTATTTTGATCTATTAGAAGGGAGTGAACCATTTTTCTAAACTATGCTTCCATCCCCTAAAAACCATAAAACCTTATATATTAATGGTTTTCATGGTTAGTATATAGTTTGAAAAGTTGTGCACCCTCCTAGGTGAAACTGTGCACTCTACCAACAGAGATGCATGGTTAGGGCACAAAGTTTGTCTAACCATGAAACCCTACCTCAAAAACCATTATTTTAGTTTTTAATTAAAAATCCTAAACCCCTAATTTAAGATTCATAATCACCCTATTCGTCCCTAATATTAATTCCTTATTTGTGAAGGCTCCCAAGATGTGTTTTTCATCCTTCCAAACCCTTTTCTTGGAATATCTAAGAATCATTGATCTCATTCAATCTCTTTTAGGTAAGTGGATCTACTATAATGTGTTATATTTTGATTTATCTTTATATCCTATTTAGAGAGTGTTGAATAATTATGTTATTAATGGATCAAAACTTTTTTTTTGGATCTTGAGTCTAGGTTTAGTTTTTTGATCTCCTTTACCACGTTCTTTGTTTGTGATCCTATTATGGGTGTCGTATTTGACTATGTGATTAAAGGTAGGTGGTTGCATATTGTTTTTCCCTATGATTGAAACATAAATTTTCTTTATTTAATTGAAATATGTTTTTAATTGACTTAAAAACCCTGATATGAATGGATTGGAAGTGTAATTATAAATGGCATATAATTTGTGAAAAAACCCAGTTTTAATGGAATTAAATGTGGTGTGGATTTTTGGAAAATGATGGACTGATTTTGAAATTTAGTTGATCAATTTATTTGATGTCGATCCTTGATAAAAAATGTCTTAAAGTGAAAAATTGTTTGAAATGGAATGAATTGATGAAAACCAATATTTTGGATTTGAAACGAGAAGGGAATGTTGATAGCTGAAAACTAGGAAATAATAATTCAAACTGATTTAAAATTTTTGATTTTTTCATGTCTGATTGAGTTATTATTTGAAGAACATGTTAGCCTGGGAAGTTAGTGATAAATGTGACAAGAATTATAGGACATTTAATCCCTATCAATGGATTTACAATGAAAAATATTATTAAACAATTGTAGCATTAATTCCTAATAGGGTTCCCATTTGGGGGTGTAGATATACCATGAGGGTTCTGTAATTATGGTATAGATTGATTTAAATTTTCACACCTATCTTGATATGAGATCATTATGAGACATATGAGGAGACTATTACCCAAATTAGCATATAGTAGAGCTTTTGTACATAGTGATATGATTTTTTGACTTGATTATATGTTCCAAGGATTATTGAACTTTTCTATTCATGCCAACTGCTTTATATGTTTGTTGTATAAAATGTTCATTTAAGAAAGTATTGATATATCTTTCATCTCTCTAATTGTGAAAGCACGTTTTGGGTTTAAAATATGTGAATGAAACACCATGCATTATTTAATTTTAAATGAAATTAGAATTGGTTTAATTATTATGGAATTGATTCTGACACACTTGGGGAGATCCTACTAGGTTGTATAGCTCACACCTGGGTTTTTTTCCCAAAATTTGTAGACTTTCTTAAGATAAGTAAGAGATAATGGAATGCTCCACTTAGAGGTGGTGGATGTTCTTGATCCCTGGGACCGTGGAGTGTTAATGGTGACTAGTGGAGTAGTTGTGTACTTGTTACAGAGTTGATTTTGACACTTTTTCTAGTTGATGTTTTTTTATTTTGATATTTTTATATATCTATTCTGGTATTAATTTAATTTTTTATTTCTAGTAATTCCCCTTTTGGAGTTTTGAACATGCTGACTTGTATCTTGTATCTTACACTATTTTTGTAGAAAATTAAATCCCTCTTTGATCTTGTATGATTAAAAGTGCTAGTAACTAAACCATGGGGATCAATAATTACCTTTATCTATGTTAGGATCATCTTGGATATCAGGGTACTAGGGTATTTGGGATTGTTCATGACAAATTGGTATCATATATGTTGGTTAAGCACCTTTCTTTTATGTCAGTATGCAGTTTGGGATGTCTTGATAGGACTTAGGAGGTTGTTATGAGCGAGTTCCTAACCATTTCTCACCATAATGAGATAGAAGCCACCATAGGTGTTTTGGAAAAGTGTCATTTAAGAATATTTTGATCTAATTATAGTCTTTTCCCTTCATTTTATATGAGTTTTTAAGTCCAAATCTTAAATTTCTTCTCTATGGAAATAAAATTATTGTATCTTTGTCTAGTGTATCCTTTCTAAAGTCTTCAATATTGCGTTTTTATGTTTTTTAGAGTAATTAATATGATAATACATATAAATACATCTTATTAGAAAGCTTCTGGTGAACTAGAGTTAGAAAATCATCCATTGGACTTGAATCTTGTCAAGATGGTGGTGTGGGATATCCAATGTCTAGAACAAGTGCCAGTAATCATTCTCGTTTAGTCACCAGTTGTGGAACCTTAGAGGGGAAAAAATCTTAGTCATTTTAAAGGGTTTCTTCAGACAAATCCATATAATTTTCAAGGATATAACAATCCTCAAGTGTTGAGAATTGATTGAAAAATATAGATCTTATTTTTGAGTTCTTGTAAATTTCCGAATCTATTATGGTGAAATGTGTTACCTTTATGATGCTAGGGATTAGTAGTAGATGGTTGGATTCAATGGTGATAGTTAAGAAGCATAAGGTCCTAAAATGGAAATAATTTCTCGTTATTTTCACTGTTCAGTTCTATCAAGAATCTATGGTCTTGGAGAAATCCACATAGTTTCTCAAACTCCAATAGGGTGACATGACTGTGACATAGTACACAAACCACTTTGCTAAGCTTGTTCAGTTTTTTCATAAGGTGGTGACTAATGAGAAGATGAAGGAATGAATATTTGAATGGGTATTCAATTTTTCAACCAATATCATATTTTTCTATTGAAATTGTATTCTTATACTAATGTTATATATAGGGAATTGATTGTTGAGCTTAACCTAGCTGGTATATTAGGGTTTATGGGAGTTATTTTTTATCCTAGTGGTAGTTATATGAGTTCCTTTAAAGGAAAAAGGAAGCATGTTGAGTCTACTGATGGTTCTATATTGGAAGCATGTTCCAGAACTCTTTTAGTGCTTGTAAGAGTCCCATTGACCAACTTTCACTGTATAAAGGCTGGTAATTTGAGACATGTTTGTACTGGGGAACAAAAATTTTCAATCCCTATGGCTGGTTAGGACATTTATGGATGTTATTCCATTTATTTTCTTCTCTAAATAGTGGAATGGGATCATCAGATCCAAATAATACTATTGCAAAATTATATACTTCAATATCTAAGGGGTTCTAGACACATGCATCAAGAATGAATTTTCTTAATAAAATAGAAGAGTCTCTAGAGTAAGAAGATATAGGTCCCATGACTGTGAGAGGTACCATAACTATAGCTTCATCCTCAACAACTTCTTTATTTGATACTGGTCAATCACATTTATTTATATTGATTCTTATTTTAAACCTACTAAATCTTACTTTGGATATTTTTTCTTTTGTAATGGATGTTACTATATCCCTTAGAACAAAGAGAGAGTATAGTCTCTATTGTTTTTCTTATATTTTATCTTTTTCCAAGGATTGAGATTTCTTATAATTTTCTAGTTCTTGATATGAAATATTTTGATTTCATCCTCATTATGGATTTTATAGTTTCTAATAAGTCTCAAATTTACTTTTATCTTTGATGGGTCTCCTTTACCATACTTTATGGGGCGTGCCATGTATTTTAGGTATAAGGAGATCTAAGGTTGAGTAATGTTGGAAAATATTTTCTAGAGTTAGGAAGGGTAATATTAGTGTGTGATTTTGACTTGGAGAAATAATATTTGTGTCTTTATTGAGATTCCCAATGGGTTCCATTATAATTTTTATGGTGTACCTCCAGTAATAGACGTAGAGTTATCTATTGATTTAGTACCTGGTACTCAGCAGGTGATTACTATTTCTTACATTATGGAACCGGTAGATTTAAAAGAGTTAAAGACTCAATTGGGTGATCTATTAGATAAAGGATTCATATGTTTGAGTGTGTCACCTTTGGAGACACTCGTTCTATTTGAGAAGAAATCTGACAGATTACTTCACCTTTTTTTAATACTGAAAACTCAATCGAGTTATGGTAAAGAACAAGTATTCATTACCATAGATTGATGATATATTTGATTATTTTAATGGTGAAATGTGGTTATCAATGATTGATATTTAATTTGGTTATATATAGTTGATAAGAAAATAATACTACATTCATAAGACCTTCTTTAGACTTAAGTATGGCCATTATGTGTATCTTTTCATTCCATTTTGTCTCAAAAATGCTCATGAAGTTTTATGGATTTAAGGAATAGGATTTTATATGAGTATCTCAACTCACTCATATTATTCTTTAGGGATAAAATCTTAGTTTAATACATGTTTAAGGAGGATCATGTGCATCATTTGATATAAGTCATAGAAATATTGAGAGATTATAAACTCCATACGAATCTTTCAAAGTGTAATTTTAGGATATGGGAAGTGATGTTCATTGGACCTGTGGTCTTAGAACATATAATATCACTAGATCTTGAGAAGATTAAGGATGTTATGAAATGAGATAAACCATGTAATGTTTTTGAGATACATATCTTCTTGGGCCTGGAGGGGTATTACTGTAGGTTTTTCAAATATTTCTCAAAGCTGGATTCTCCAATGACCAACCTCAATCGGAAGGGAGTGAAGTTTTTATGTAATGAAAATTTCCGATTTAATTCATAGATTTGAAATGTTTTTTTACTTCTACAGTAGTGTTGACTCTCCCAGAGGATGGGTAGGGCTATGTGGTCTTCTATGATGCATCCAGTTCAATTTGGTTTATTTTATTATACAGTGTGATCACATGGTAGTCAATGGATTCATATATCTTAGGACAAATGATTAGTATTATCCAACCAAATATCTTGAACTTTCATTTTATATTGATGATCTTAAAATTTGGCCGCATTACCACTTTATATAAAGGTTTACCATTTATTCTAACCAAAAAATATTGAGTTATAACTTCTCTAAAAAATATTTGAACATTTTTCAAAGGTGTTGGATGAAGTAACTATAGTATTTTTATTTCTAAATTTCCCACACCTTGGAGGAGGGAAATTCTATTATTGATTCTTAGATCTAGAAACTTCTGACCTAGGTTACGAAAGAATCATAAAAAGAGTATAACTTGATGGATATTTTTACACAACTTCATTTGGGAGTCTGAGAAGAAGGGAACAAGGTTATCTTGATAAGAGTTTAGTTGACCACAGATCTTATTGAAATTTTTCTTTAGGAATACCAGCTTGATGAAGAATTTCATGGAATTAGTTACTCAATTTATAGCGGGGATACAATTTATGAATAAAATTTCTCTTCTAAGGGAATCTTGTGTTTTCAGAATCGGGTTGTTTTACCTTAAATTGTAAGAATGTTTGTACTAGGGTATTTCCATAATTCCCAATAGATGGTACACCCTGGAACCAAAAATATGTTTTATGATATTTGGTGAGGATTCTAGTGGCCAGGTATGATGCGATACATCACTAACTATGTTTCTCATTATATCATCATGTCAAAGTTGAGAACCATAGAGCTTCCAGTCTGCTTCAATCACTTCCAATGCTGACTTGGAAATGGGATGAGATCTCTATGGACTTTGTGGTTGGGTTACCATGTACCCCTCTATAGAATTATGAGATGTGGGTTATTATTGATCGGATGACCAAGTTATATCACTTTATACCCATTCATTATATAACCAAAGTTGAGGACTTGGGACATCTCCATATATAGAAGATTATCATATTTCAAGGATTCTATTCTGATATATTATATGATAAGGATCCCCATTTTACATATTTCTTTTGGATAGGTATCTAGGATACACTAGGATCTTAGGTGCATTTCATTATAAAACATCATCCACCGATGAATAGACAAACAGAATGAACAATATATATTCTTGAGGATATGCTTTGTACTAGTGTTATTGATCTTGGTGGAGATTAGGAAGACCATTTAGGGATGGTTGAGTTCTCCTACAACAATAGTTAACAATCCTCTATCAGAATGGATCCCTTTGAGGCCATGTATGGTCATACTTCTAGATCATTTTTGTGTTGGTTAGTGGTTGATGAATCTTCTTTGTTGGACTAAGTTTAGTCAAGGATACAATGAAAAGGATTTAGTTGATTCATCAAATAATTTTAGAGGAATGAAGATGTTAATAATATCATGATGATCATCATAGGTGACCTTTGGAGTTTTTAGTTGGCTACTGGGTGTTTTTAGGGTTTCACCTTATCTGGATCTTTGAAAACTTGGGAAATAGGAGATCCTTTCACCTCAGTTTGTGGGACCTTTTGTGGATGTTGAGAAAGTGGAGAAAGTGGATTTTTGTTTAGAATTTCCTTAACTATTGAAATCAATACATAACATGTTCTATGTTTCATAGTCTTGAACATATATTTCTGACCCGTCCCATGTCTTGAGCTAGGAGGATGTTGATGTTAAGCCTATTTTTTTTCAACTAAGCTTCCTACCAGGATTGTTGACTCTATGATAATGGTACTTCATGGGAGTATGGTACCTTTTTTATGTGTGATATAGAATCATGGTTTTGATTCACATGAGATGTGGGATCCTTTAGAATTTATGGGAGAGAAATGTCCTCATCTCTTTGACATGAAATATTTTTGTCAGGATTTCTGAGGATAGAAAGTTTTTATGGTAGGGAGGTTATAACATCCTGTTACCTTATTTTAGGTATTCCTAAAACATTTTTTTGATATCTTCTAAGTTGGGTCATAATTCGGGATTGTTATGAGATAATTTTGAAAATTTTAGAAGCCCAAGGGGTTGTGGGTGATTGGTTCATGGTTAGGGAAAACCATATAGTTTGGCCCAAAAAACCATGATACCTATTCTGAGACAATAGAAGGGTGAACACAGTTTATCTTAACTATGCGGCTAGCCTCTAAAAACCATGAAACCATATACAGTGAGGGTTTTTATGGTGGGTTCATGGTTTGAAAAACTGTGTTCCCTCTTAGGATAAACCATGGACCCTACTAGGCATGGAACATGGTTAGGGTGAACAGTTTTTTAACTATGTGGCCCTACCCTGCAAACTACATATGCAAGTTTTAATTCCCATAATAACATTATTAAAAATTAGAAACCCTTTTTACTATGATTAATCACACCATTAAAACTTAATATTAATTTCATGGCTGTGAAGGCTTCTAAGAGGCATTTTTGACCCCTCCAAACCATTTTCTTTGTAGATTGAAGTATTATTGATCTCATCCGATCTCTAATGGGTAAGTGGATCTCCAATCCTATGGTTTTTTCATGATCTCTATTTCTATCTGCATTAAATAGTGTTATATTATCTATTTATTGATAGATCTAAACACTATTTTGTGGATCTTGATTTTAAGTTTTGTTTATTGATCTCCTTTTCCTTGTTTTTTGTTTTCGATCTCATTGTGGGTGTTATATTGGACCGTGTGATTAAAGGTAGGTGGTTCCTTATTAAATATACCAATGATTGAAACCTATGTTTTATTGATTGAATTGGAATGAATTTTTATTTGATTTGAAAACCATGATTTGAAAGGATTTGATTTGTAATTTTGAATTCCTTGGGATTTACGAAAAACCCCAATTCTAATGGAATTGAAATATGGGTCATTTTTTTTGGAAAATAATAGAATGATTTAGAAATTGATTTGATCAATAGATTTGATTTTGAACAATGAGAGAAAATGTCTTAAAGTGAAAAATTATTTGAAATTGCATGAATTTATGAAAACATTTTTTTTGTTTTGAAATGAGAAAGGCTTATTGAAAACAGTAAACTAAGAAATTGTAATTTAAACTCATTTGAACTATTTTATTTTCCTATGTTTGATTCATTAATTGTTTGGATAACATTTTATATTCGATAGTTATGGGTAACTGATACAAGCATGCTAGGACCTAGACTCTCTGGAAATGGATTGATGATGACAACTGTTACAGAATAATTATTGTATGAATTCTCAAGTGGATTCCCCTTTGGGGGTGCAGATGGCCCATGAGGGTTCCCCATTTGGGGTACATATTGATTTGAGGATACACACCTATCTTGAGCCATGATCTTTATTAGACGTGTGAGGTTACTATTACCTTAATTAGTATACTACATGGATTTTGTACATTTTTATATGATTTTTTCCTTGATTATGCATGCTAATTATTATTGAATTATTTTAATCATGCCAACTTCTATATAAGTGTTTTATATAAAATTTTTATTTAAGCCAATTTTGATATATCTTCCATCTCTCTAAATGTGAAATAATGTTTTGGGATTAAATATGTGAATCAAATAAAATTCCTTGTTTAAATTTTAATGAAAGAAGAATTGGTTTAATTGTTATATAATTGATTATAGAACACTTGGTGAGATTCTAAAAGGAATTATATCTTACACCCTACCTTTTCCTTTGGGTGTTTGTAGACTTTCTTATTCCAGGTATGAATAAAGGGAAATATCCACTTGGTGGTGGTCAATGTCCTTAATCCCTTGGACCGTTGAGTATCGATAGTGAGCAGTGGATATTTTTCCCACTTGTAAAAGAGAAAATTTTAAGAGTTTTTTCTAGTTGAAATTTTTGTTTTATTTGATATGTTTATCTTTCAATCTGGGTATTGTTTTACCTATTCGTTTCTTATACTCCACATTTTGAAATATTAAGAAATATGAGTTATATATTTTATCTTCTACCACTTTTGTGGGAAATTAATTCCCTCTTGGATCTTGTATGATGTCAAGTGATATGTCACTACCCGCCCTCGGGGTCCGTGCCGTGACTACCCCAAGCCCGCCTTCCATAGGCCAGGGGCTGGCGACTAGCACCAAGGCGTAAATCCCGGTAAAAAGGGAAGGCATTGCCTTTGAAAAGTAAAACATACACCACAGAGTAAGCAAGCAGAAAGTAAATACTAAACAAAAGCAGAGTACAACTGAAAGTGCGGAAAAGTAAATGGTCCAGTATACAAACCCAATCTGAAAGTAAAGTACAACTCGAAAGGGAAAACAACAACTGAAAAGTAAAAGCCGCTACACCGAGCTGTCCACTGGAAATCCCACCTGAAGGGTGGGTACAGATAGCTCCTCTGCTCCACGGGTCCCGCCGTCCGCTCCGAGCACGTCCCGCCCAGTGGTCCACCTCCGGGTACCGTCCCGCTCTGCAAGCCTCAGCTAAGGTCAACGCTGTCTGTCGTCTGCAACCAACACAACGTAGTGCGGGAAAAGCCCGTGCAGGGGTGAGTATAAGCTACTCAGTAGGGACCCCGAGACCCCTGAAGGTCTCTCAAATCCACAAAGGATAAACCACGAAGAAAGGTACAATCACGAAGTAACAACCAACACTGCTTAGGTATATGCCCATACATATACCTAAGTCATCAATTTCAAATACGCTCCAACCTCCGAGCCCAAGTACAACTCAGTCCACACAGGAAATTAAACGTATTCCACACAGGAAAGAAAAACGTAATCCACACAGGATTGCACTACACAATCCACACAGGAAAGCAAAAGATTCAGCTCACACACAGGTATACTTCTTCGAAAGACGATAAAGATGATCCCTGATCCATCTAAGTCATCAGACCCACGAAGGATCGATAGGTAACTAACCAAAGGACGATAAAGATGATCTCTGATCCATCTAAGTCGTCGGACCCACGAAGGATCGATAGGTAACTAACCAAAGGATGATAAAGATGATCTCTGATCCATCTAAGTCGTCGGACCCACGAAGGATCGATAGGTAACTAACCCCCGCAAAGACCCACACAGGATCGGGCCCACACAGGACCTGTAGGCGCTGGCTCACACAGAACCGCTGAGCGCGGACCCACACAGGATCGGACCCACACAGGATCGGGCCCACACAGGACCTGTAGCAATGATCCACGTAGGATCGCTGAGTGCTGAAGTCGTCGTCGTCGAATCCACACAGGATCTCTGTACTGTCGTCGTCGCAGTCACAGTAGCAGTAGTAGCAGTCGCAGCCAGCACTAGGGTTCCCGCACACAGCAAGCTCGTTCGGAGGGTCCGCTCCACGAGCCGAGAGGCTGATACATCAACTGTCACAAAGTCCAGAGTTGATGTATCCAAAAGTTCCGTATCGTCAACAGGAACTCAACGCAACAGACGGCGCGTCGATCGGACGCCCGGTCTGAGAGTTATTGGCATTTTCGTCCCCGGGGCCCGGTTGGTTTTTAAGGAAAAACCAACCCGACCGTACTCCACCTGCGTCCAAACCTCGGGCAGAGTATGTCAAAAGATCCTTCTCACTAAGAGGAATACAACACAGCTGACGGCACGTCAATCGGACGTCCGTAGCTCAAGATATGAGCGTTTCCGCTCCGAAGGCCCGGTTGGTTTCGTGAACGAACCGACCCGACCGAACACAAAGTAATCCGAAACCTTTAGTGCGATATACCGAAACGACCGTCTCGATCCAAGGATCGCGTTTCCGCAGACGGTTCGTCAATCGTAGGTCCGAGGCTCAAGTTATGGCCAAAAGACCGAAATAGATTCGAAACGGGGGGGTCCGGGTCCGGCCCGACCCGGCCCGACCCCCCCTGGGTCGGTCTGAACTGGCGCGGAGGCGCGGCGGCGCGGCGGCGCGGGGGCCGCGGCGGCCTGGCGCCGCACGGTGACTGCACGCGGGGGGCAAAGCCCCCGCTGATTGGAAAACGGCGCGGCATATAGCCGCGCCCCTTTTTGCAAAACCGCCCCCCCCCCCCACGTGGGGGGCTTGATTGGCAGGAAACGGGGGGCTTTGCCCCCCACAAGGAAACCGCCCCCTCTTAAGGAGGGGGGTTTTAAGAGCTGGCCGGGGGATTAATTCCCCCGGTTTATTGGCATCTGGCCGGCCAGTTGGCCGGCCGGTTTTCTCCAACGGGACCAGAAAATCCGGTCTCCTCTTCGGCTTCCGACGCCGGCGGCCCGGCCGCCGTTCTTCTCATCCCGCCGCGGCCCGGAACCGGCCGCGGTCTCCTCGTCCCGCCGCGGCCCGGAACCGGCCGCGGTGTTTGTCGTTCGGTGCGGTGCGACGGCACCGCGCCCCTTCGCCGCGCATTTGATTCCCTTCGACGCGGCGCGACGGCGTCGCGTTCTTTATGATTCTTCCATGGCGCGGCGCGACGGCGCCACAAAATTTAATCAAATTACTATCCGCGTGGTGTGACGGCACCATGCCACTTTTCTTCCACCCTCAAGATAGAACAATAAGAACGATGGAGGGGGTTCGGCCGTGTTCATGCGGTCCGGACCCCTCACGTTAAATAATAACTCAACTTAAACATTCAAAAGCCTCATGTTAGACATGCGAGATCCACAATCAAGAAATGGAATAATTAAAGAATAAAACAACAACCCCTACCTTGGGTATACGTTCCAGGATTTGCCAATGTCCGCGGAAGACAACGTCGCAGAGATCGGGCGTCGCGGTCGTCGTTCGTCAAATCCGTTGACGAAGAGATTTGTCCGATGTGATACGTCGTTGGAAAAACTTCTTATGTCGACGAAGAGAATCCAAGGAGGAAGCGGCGTTCCCACTCGTTGACACGGAAGACGAAGAAGAGCGGAGCGGCGTTCTTCGTCGGGACTTGAGCGTTCTTCGTCAAGTTGAGCGTTTTTCGTTTTCTTCGTCGGAGTTGAAGAAGAAGAAGAAAAAGCTCTCAACCTCTCAAGAAGACAAACTATTAACCAAAATAAAATAAGACACTATCTTATTTTATTTACACATCAACACACTAGAATTTCAAAAGTTTGAAATTCAAAAGGATTAACTCCAAAATTAAAAAACTCATGTCATTTAATGAGGGGTTAGGGGAGTTGGGAGAAGTTGAAAGGTTGGGAGCTTCGTGTGGGCCCCACCACACTTAATCCTCCCAAGGGAGGTTAAGTGGATGTGGGTCCCACTTCCAACCCCCTTTGGTAGGATTTAACAAGTTAAAATAAAATTGTTCTTCACGAATTTTATTTAACTTAAACTAAAAACCCAAAATCTAACTTTCAACCCGCAACAAACACAACTTCCGAAAAGGTCTCTTTAAGCGAATATCGGCGCTGCGAGTTCATCGGTGCCCTCGGATTTCAATTCCGAGCACCGGATCAAAAGTTAGGAATTCCCGCTCGTTCGTTCACTGAACGTACCCGAGCCAAACTTCGGAAATTAATTCCGGGCACTCCGGGCCTCGGAATCAGGTGCCGTCTGAAACCGCGCTCTTGTAAAATTCTAAAGAAAATTTAAGAAAAAAAAATTTTCCCTTGAATTTTACGGGTCTTTACATTACTCCCACCTCAGGGCTTTACGTCCCCGTAAAGATACATCAAAAACTAGGGAAACAAATGAGGGTACTGAGCACGCATCTGAGCCTCCCGCTCCCATGTGCTCTCCTGGAGATTCCCGTGCTGCCATCTGATGCGCACAAGAGGAATCGATCTCCCACGCAGGACCCGCTCCTGTCGATCCTCTATCTCCACTGGGACCTCCGTAAAAGTCGCCCCATCGTCAACGTCAAGCTCCCCATGGTCAATGATGTGCGTCGGGTCGTGCACGTATCTCCTCAGCTAAGATACGTGGAAGACGTCGTGCACCCGGTGCAACTGAGGTGGTAGAGCCAGGCGATAAGCCACCTCGCCAACCCTGCTGAGGACCTGGAAGGGTCCGATGAAGCACGGAGATAACTTGCCGCCTCGGCCAAATCTCCGAATACCACATCGAGGTGAGACCAGCAAGAAGACGTGGTCGCCATCCTCGAACTCCAGTGGCCTCCGCCTCCTGTCAGCATAAGGCTTCTGTCGGCTCTGAGCTGTCCTCATCTGCTCCTGGATGACTTGGACCTTCTCTGTCGTGGCCTGGACCATCTCCGGTCCCACCAGAGCTGCAAGATTTCTTCTTTTCCGATAAGATAAATCTGGTCCCATCCCCTGGATGAACCACATTCTTTGCCTAAAACAGTCAATCCTAACATGGATGATACTAATCCATACCAAGGATGACGTCGTAAGGCCTCGACGCTACTACTAAGAGATTCAACCGTTACTCTCGCCTCCAAGGGTTGAGTCACACTGTCGGCATCAGTGTGTGGTAACTGGGTCTTCTCCAGTAGATGTCTCACAAGTGAGGGTCAAGTCAACAGTCAAAACTGGAACCTCTTAGTAACATCACGAAAGAGAACATGAACGAAAATATCACAAAGGTATGCGTCTTTTATTATTGCAGCTCATAATACAAGACGCTACACAAAAGCAACAAGGAACCAGAAGTACAAAGGATGTATCCACTAGTTCTGCTCCTGTCCATTGGCTCCCAGAGCTCCATGATCGAAGGCCTCGGCTGCCTGAAGCTGAGCTCTCCCCTGCGGTCGGGGTGGACCTCCTGGTGGTGGTGGTGGTAGAGCCTCAAAGCGTCATCCACCACCTGCTGCTCGGCCAGCTCCTCTGCCTCGTCCGCCTCCTCCCTGCAGACCGCCATGGTCGAACCTCTGCCTCTGCCTAGGTGGTTCTTCACTTAACTGCTGATCATCAGTATGGCGGGTCGGACAGTCACGAGCCATGTGTCCAATCCCGCCACAGGAGTAACACTGCCCACTCTCGGCACGCCTGGCTCTGACTCCACCCCAGCTTCCCCGTACAACTGAGCCTGAGTCGTGCAGTCGGCCACCGGTAGGTCTGGTCTGTCTGGACCCCTGAGTCATCTGTCGACTGCCTGCTGCAGATGACTCTGCCACGTGCCGCCCTGCGGTGGGTCTCTGTGCTGGTGTAGACTCAGCAAGGAAGCTCTCGATCAGAAGGGCCCGCTCCAGTACTCCTGTCTGAGTCGGTATGCTGAGGGAGATCAGCGATGCCCTGATCTCGTGTCTCAAACCCTGCTCGAAGGTCCGGGCCCGGAAGAATGGGTCCCGTACCATGTCGGTCGAGTAGCGCGAGAGATCGGTAAATCTCACCGAGTACTGAGCGACCGTCATGCTGCCCTGCCGCAGCTGTAGAAGCTCCTGGATACGCACCGCACGAAGGGTTGCTGGGACGAACTCCGAGCGGAAGAGGCTCTCAAAGTCCGTCCAAAGAAGAGATGCCTAATCGTGCACCTGGAGCATCAGGCTCCACCATCGTCCTGCTGTTGCGTGTAGTAGGCTCGCAGCGAGGATCACCATGAGGTCTGCTGGTGTCCTCACTAGCCTAAGCACTCGTACCACGGCCTCCAGCCAGTCCTCGGCTGCCTGGGGATCCGTCTCCCCGCGAAACCTGGGTGGTCGCTGGCGCTGAAACTCATGCAATGCGCTGAGGCGACGTGCATCGTCAGCGGCTGGCGCTGGAAGCATCGGGGGCTCGGCGGGTAGTGCTACCGCCGGTGCCACTGCTGACAAAGGGCCCTGCACCGAGGCCTCGTCACTCGGTGGACTGTCATCATGCTCAACTCTCGGAACCCTAGCTGGATGCCGTCGTGGGGCCATCCTGAATAGGAAACAGGTGCTCCACGGTCAAACATTATACCTGGTGAGCTGACACAAAGAAATCACAAAGAAAACTTTGAAACACACACGCAATCAATGTTTTCGTGCATTAAGTCGGAAATCAGAAGTCAGGGTCCTGGTGTACGGATACGTCGGCCGCCGCACCAACACTGGACTCCCTGGACTAATAACCACACTCAATACGCTAAACATTATTGCTTCACATAGAAAAGATCAGAGTTCGCGGTAGAACCGAACTCCTCTGATACCAATTTTTCACGACCCGACCTCGGGGTCCGTGCCGTGACTACCCCAAGCCCGCCTTCCATAGGCCAGGGGCTGGCGACTAGCACCAAGGCGTAAATCCCGGTAAAAAGGGAAGGCATTGCCTTTAAAAAGTAAAACATACACCACAGAGTAAGCAAGCGGAAAGTAAACACTAAACAAAAGGAGAGTACAACTGAAAGTGTGGAAAAGTAAATGGGCCAGTATACAAACCCAATCTGAAAGTAAAGTACAACTCGAAAGGGAAAACAGCAACTGAAATGTAAAAGCCGCTACACCGAGCTTTCCACTGGAAATCCCACCTGAAGGGTGGGTACAGATAGCTCTTCTGCTCCACGGGTCCCGCCGTCCGCTCCGAGCACGTCCCGCCCAGTGGTCCACCTCCGGGTACCGTCCCGCTCTGCAAGCCTCAGCTAAGGTCAACGCTGTCCGTCGTCTGCAACCAACACAACGTAGTGCGGGCAAAGCCCATGCAGGGGTGAGTATAAGCTACTCAGTAGGGACCTCGAGACCCCTGAAGGTCTCTCAAATCCACAAAGGATAAACCACGAAGAAAGGTACAATCACGAAGTAACAACCAACACTGCTTAGGTATATGCCCATACATATACCTAAGTCATCAATTTCAAATACGCTCCAACCTCCGAGCCCAAGTACAACTCAGTCCACACAGGAAAGTAAACGTATTCCACACAGGAAAGCAAAACGTAATCCACACTGGATTGCACTACACAATCCACACAGGTAAGCAACAGATTCAGCTCACACACAGGTATACTTCTTCAAAAGACGATAAAGATGATCCCTGATCCATCTAAGTCGTCGGACCCACGAAGGATCGATAGGTAACTAACCAAAGGACGATAAAGATGATCTCTGATCCATCTAAGTCGTCGGACCCACGAAGGATCGATAGGTAACTAACCAAAGGACGATAAAGATGATCTCTGATCCATCTAAGTCGTCGGACCCACGAAGGATCGATAGGTAACTAACCCCCGCAAAGACCCACACAGGATCAGGCCCACACAGGACCTGTAGGCGCTGGCTCACACAGAACCGCTGAGCGCGGACCCACACAGGATCGGACCCACACAGGATCGGGCCCACACAGGACCTGTAGCACTGATCCATGTAGGATCGCTGAGTGCTGAAGTCGTCGTCGTCGAATCCACACAGGATCTCGGTACTGTCGTCGTCGCAGTCACAGTAGCAGTAGTAGCAGTCGCAGCCAACACTAGGGTTCCCGCACACAGCAGGCTCGTTCGGAGGGTCCGCTCCACGAGCTGAGAGGCTGATACATCAACTGTCACAAAGTCCAGAGTTGATGTATCCAAAAGTTCCGTATCGTCAACAGGAACTCAACGCAACAGACGGCGCGTCGATCGGACGCCCGGTCTGAGAGTTATTGGCATTTTCGTCCCCGGGGCCCGGTTGGTTTTTAAGGCAAAACCAACCCGACCGTACTCCACCTGCGTCCAAACCTCGGGCGGAGTATTCCAAAAGATCCGTCTCACTAAGAGGAATACAACACGGCTGACGGTACGTCAATCAGACGTCCGTAGCTCAAGATATGATCGTTTCCGCTCCGAAGGCCCGGTTGGTTTCGTGAACGAACCGACCCGGCCGAACTCAAAGTAATCCGAAACCTTGAGTGCGATATACCGAAACGACCGTCTCGATCCAAGGATCGCGTTGCCGCAGACGGTTCTTTAATCGGAGGTCCGAGACTCAAGTTATGGCCAAAAGACCGAAATAGATTCGAAACGGGGGGGTCCGAGTCCGGGCCGACCCGGCCCGACCCCCCCTGGGTCGGCCCGAACCGGGTCGACCCGACCCGGGTCCGACCCGGCCCGGCCGGCCGGCGGCGCGGTGGCGCGGCGGCGCGGGGGCCGCGGCGGCCTGGCGCCGCACGGTGGCTGCACGCGGGTGGCATAGCCCCCGCTGATTGGAAAACGGCGCGGCATATAGCCGCGCCCCTTTTTGCAAACCCCCCCCCCCCCCCCCCACGTGGGGGGCTTGATTGGCAGGAAACGGGGGGCTTTGCCCCCCACAAGGAAACCACCCCCTCTTAAAGAGGGGGGTTTTAAGAGCTGGCCGGGGGATTAATTCCCCCGGTTTATTGGCATCTGGTCGGCCAGCTGGCCGGCCGATTTTCTCCAACGGGACCGGAAAATCCGGTCCCCTCTTCGGCTTCCGACGCCGGCGGCCCGGCCGCCGGTCTTCTCATCCCGCCGTGGCCCGGAACCGGCCGCGGTCTCCTCGTCCCGCCGCGGCCCGGAACCGGCCGCGGTCTCCTCGTCCCGCCGCGGCCCGGAACCGGCCGCGGTGTTTGTCGTCCGGCGCGGTGCGACGGCACCGCGCCCCTTCGCCGCGCATTTGATTCCCTTCGACGCGGCGCGACGGCGTCGCGTTATTTATGATTCTTCCATGGCGCGGCGCGACGACGCCGTGAAATTTAATCAAATTACTATCCGCGTGGTCCGACGGCACCACGCCACTTTGCTTCCACCCTCAAGATAGAACAATAAGAACGATGGAGGGTGTTCGGCCGTGTTCATGCGGTCCGGCCCCCTCACGTTAAATAATAACTCAACTTAAACATTCAAAAGCCTCATGTTAGACATGCGAGATCCACGATCAAGAAATGGAATAATTAAAGAATAAAACAACAACCCCTACCTTGGGTATACGTTCGAGGATTTTCCAATGTCCGCGGAAGACAACGTCGCGGAGATCGGGCGTCGCTGTCGTCGTTCGTCAAATCCGTTGACGAAGAGATGCGTCCGATGTGATACGTCGTTGGCGAAACTTCTTATGTCGACGAAGAGAATCCGAGGAGGAAGCGGCGTTCCCACTCATTGACACGGAAGACGAAGAAGAGCGGAGCGGTGTTCTTCGTCGGGACTTGAGTGTTCTTCGTCAAGTTGAGCGTTCTTCGTGTTC
Organism: Viscum album; assembly: GCA_963277665.1. Classification (NCBI taxonomy): domain Eukaryota; kingdom Viridiplantae; phylum Streptophyta; class Magnoliopsida; order Santalales; family Viscaceae; genus Viscum; species Viscum album. The sequence continues at coordinate 1,216,018,499 of OY728131.1, read as the reverse complement.
TTCGTCGGAGTTGAAGAAGAAGAAGAAAAAGCTCTCAACCTCTCAAGAAGACAAACTATTAACCAAAATAAAATAAGACACTATCTTATTTTATTTACACATCAACACACTAGAATTTCAAAAGTTTGAAATTCAAAAGGATTAACTCCAAAATTAAAAAACTCATGTCATTTAATGAGGGGTTAGGGGAGTTGGGAGAAGTTGAAAGGTTGGGAGATTCGTGTGGGCCCCACCACACTTAATCCTCCCAAGGGAGGTTAAGTGGATGTGGGTCCCACTTCCAACCCCCTTTGGTAGGATTTAACAAGTTAAAATAAAATTGTTCTTCACGAATTTTATTTAACTTAAACTAAAAACCCAAAATCTAACTTTCAACCCGCAACAAACTCAACTTCCGAAAAGGTCTCTTTAAGCGAATATCGGCGCTGCGAGTTCATCGGTGCCCTCGGATTTCAATTCCGAGCACCGGATCAAAAGTTAGGAATTCCCGCTCGTTCGTTCACTGAACGTACCCGAGCCAAACTTCGGAAATTAATTCCGGGCACTCCGGGCCTCGGAATCAGGTGCCGTCTGAAACCACGATCTTGTAAAATTCTAAAGAAAATTTATGAAAAAAAAAATTTCCCTTGAATTTTACAGGTATTTACATGATAGTAACCAATACATTGGGATCGGGAACACCCATAGGGTTATGTCAATACTGGATCACCTATCAGGGTACTATGGAATCCAGGTTGGTTCATGACATCTGCCACATCCATTTCTTTATGGACCATGCTTATCCTTCTGCTATCTCTGCCTGGGCAGTCCATCAACTATATTTCTATTAGCTACATGGTGGGTAAAAAAATACCACATGATATGTCCTCGAATGTTGTATTTGAAACACCACCTCTATTTAGGATGACTAGAACTATCTTGAGATCCCCAAACTACAGAACCTATGTCCTAAGATCATCCACTGAAGCATATCACATGCTTGTTCCTACCTTGAACTAACTACTACATAGGTTTCATCTATAGTGTTCCCACTAATAAAATAAAATATCGATGTATTATCACCTATAAACCTCTAAACTATCAAATACCATTCAATAAATCTATCATAGGTATGAATGAATAAAGATATCACTCTATCCCATATATCTTAGCATATGCCTTACTCAAAGTTCCATGCTTAGAAGAACAAATCTTAAACCATATCTATAGAGTATCATGAGAGGCTGCTAAACCTTGATAAATAATCTTTCATGGTCATGATTCCTTACTGAAGCTCCTGAATGTTCATTTCTCACAACATCTCTAGATAGAAATCATACCTTAAGAGAAATTTTAATTCCACCCAAGAGAGATCCACCTCATCACACGTTTGATTCAACAGGCTCCTCCGTCACCATATATATCCCTAAATAAGAATCTCCACTAGAAACACGATTTGATCAAAAGATGTATTTTGAAGGTAGAAAACTCACATAACTACCTCAAGCCAGTCTTTAGCTACCTGTGGGTTTGGATAACCCAAAAAAAATATGAGGTATGTTCCTTAGAAACTCCTGGAGTGTTCTCAACTTTTACACATCTTTAACTAGTACTGTTGGTGCAACCTACTTCTTAATGGGTTGTAGAAAATATAAAAACCCACCAGGAGGTTCCACCTCTTATATAGGATCCTTTATGAAATCCATTTCACTAGGGAGATGATCCTTAAAATCCTATTGTGGAATCTTGGTTGGATGTTATCACATAATCATCATGAAATAATCAAGGCATACCTCAACTAAAGAGTATACATGGGGATATGGTTCAAGAATGATATGGAAACCACAACCTATTTCCATATAATGCATGTACTATTTTTTTTCCTACAACTAGTTTCTACATGTACTAAGTCAACAAGAAGGTTATCAGAGTCTTATTTAATGGATACATCGGGAAATACACCAACACTAGAGTCTCTATCCTTAGATATGAACTTAAAATCATATTAACACTATTTACCTAGTTCCTATGACAAACATCACATCTAGAAAATCTGTAAACTTCAGTCCCAATATGAACTAATCTAATATCACTCTGTTAGGACTTTAACAACCAGGGCCTACTTGGATAGAGATTAGATTAATGTGACACCCCAAACCCACCTCTATTAGGCCAGGGGATGGAGAGAATCATTTATTAGGCATAACTCACACATGGTAGGCATTATCCTAACATACCTACACCCATACATCACTAAATACCCATATAGTTCTAAAAGGTAAAAAAACTAATACCATAATGCATGGATAATATCTATCCCACATAAATGTATGAAAAAATTATTGGAAATAATAAAGGGAAAAAAATCCCACAAAAACTACAAAAGATCCCAACCTACTAAGTATGGGACTTCTATTAGAAGAAACACATGGAATGAACCTTAGTATGTCTATATCACTATTCTAAACCTACTCCTAGTCCTCATAGGACAATATCAAAAGTTTTTTTGTCTATATAAGAAATGATATGTGTGGGTAGATCCCATGCATGGGTAGTATAAAAATACTCTTTAGGACACCCCAAAATCACCAAACATAATGTATCAATAGAGTAGTCATATCATCATCACTAATATATGTCAAACATAATATGAGATAGAATAATAAGAATAACCATATATACTTATTATTGACTCCAATTATTAAATAGGTCACAACCATGATGCTAGCCACACGATTCTACTCAAACCTTCAAGGTAATGCTCGTCTGGGAGAACTCACTCCACAAACCAAGATATCATTGATGGCACTCATCCAAGAGGTCATTCTCACTACGAATCACTAAATAAATACTAATTAGAGCCCTAAAGATATTGATACATAGTTATATTATCTCACATAGGGCCTCTATGGTATACCATACTCTACTTAAAATATCCTACTAGTAGGGGTTCATATTCTTACTTAAGTTTGTCATGATGATTCCTTAAAACCCACCTAGGAAAAAAGGAATAATAGATGATACCACCCTAGGCCATATAAATGGATTCTTGGAGATATATATGAGACTATTCTCATATATGGACTCACAATCCTATTCTTAGGATGAAATTCCACATCATACCCTCATGGGGATGAACCATAAAAATACTCACAACTAAAAATGATCCACACTAAAGAGTCATATGGACTCAACTTTACCTATAGAAAGTTCACAAAATTTACTAGGAGTACATGATGTTTTTTGTATACTTGTGCCTCACTATCTCAAATGAAATTTTTTTCTCCACATATATGGTGTGTCCTATTAGGATAAACGATATATAGAGTTAGGGTTGGAAATCGGTGTGTGATGCCTGCCTGGGTCTGTGTACACTGGACTATTCCTATGTACTTCTGGTTGTGACCGTGTACCTAACTGTGCCCATGTACCTAGAAATATCTGAGTACTGGGCCATGCCCATGTACTCTTTCCATGCACGTGTACCTGGCTATGTTTTTTCTTGTGTACCCCAAGGTTATACTCCAAGGTTCCACACATGATTCCCATGATGTGTGACACATATCATATAGAATGTGATATTTTTATCTATTTCTAAATCCTAGCTATGCATAAGTGGGACTACATGTCATGTGTTCTTCTAGAGTACAAACCATGTAGCTAGGATGTTCATATAAATTCTAGAATATTCTATGGATATCACACAAGCCACTGCCACTGTCAATTCCACCACTAGATCCATTGATAAATATGGATTTGGTATTATTTGAGAATAGACGTCACAAGTGATTTTATTCCTGCAACCCAAACCCATCACAAAGAATCTCTAATCTCACCTCCATGTTGAGATTCCAAAATCACAACTAGGTATCACTAATATGATCACAATCCAACTATGATCACCCGCCATCGTCATCAATCCTTGATCGCTCCATCGATCTCAAATTCAAACACAAAGTGTAAATCTATTTCACCAAATAATGATCACACAATGATCATCCAATAAGTATTGGTTAAACTAGAAACCAAATAAAATGATGATGATGAAAGAGAAAAGAATGTGGGTAGAGAAGAAAAAACAATATAAGTGAACCTCAATCACTGTAAATGTTTTCCCAAATTTATTTCCATTATAATAATGAATGAAGAACCAATGAAAGAATATCAAAAAATATCAAATTGTTATGTATAGGAAGACAAAACCTAAACCGAAAATCAACCATCGATCTAAAAATAAAAATTATAAATGAATTGATTTATTTTCTACATTGGGTAATTGAAAATGGGATAAAATAAAAAAAAACCTACCTAGAGTTTGGATCATTCAATGGTGAATAACAGTTGTTTGTCATAGTCATTGGTGAGATCCACAATCTTCGATTGGCCTGCCAATTTCCAATCCATGATTTACCTTTTATTTTCTAAAACTCCTCCCAAAAAGGACCAATCTCAATCCATATGGTTATGAAACTAACCTAAAAAATGTTCCATAATGAGGAATATATAGAATAGGATTAGTTTTAGGCCTTATTTATAATAATTAAATATATATAATAATTAATTTAATTATTATTCTTCCCACCATAGTGCTCAATCTAGACACCTGATAAACATAATGATTATGTCATTTCTAGGGTAAAAACTGCATTCTGGATTCAATAACAGTATTAGTTTTACCATATCAGATTCCATTATAGATTTGTTAAAATATTTTAGAAAAATGTTTACACAAGATATAATATATTAAATATTTTTATTATATCAATATAGAGCCTCCAAAGGCCTCAAAATATCATACTAACTCAGTAGATGACTCCAAATATATTCATTGAAATATTTGAAATCCTTACTATAAAAAATAGAGTTGTTATATAAACTTCATTTATTAAAAATAGCCTCTTATTCATCACTATTTTGACTTAATTCATCATCTACTTCTCTTAGTTATCCTCAATATATTTTTCATTGTTTTAACTGAAAATATGCTCATTATGTCAATTACTTTCTTAAAAGATTGTTATATTTTGAACATTGGTTTCAAGTTGTTTTTAAATAATATTGACATCATAAAAATCAATAATATTGTGATGTTTATTATTCCAATATCTCTAGCCTTTACCATTAGATAGTTACCCAATAATGATAACTATCATATCTTTCTAATCAAATTTCTTGAGAATTGATTATTTAATTTTGATTATGCATGTACTGAAAAAGTCTCTGAAGTAACTCACAATTGTATTTTTATTATAAAATATCCCATATGATGTTTTATTTTAGTTTCGTCTCAGAAAAAATGAGTTTTTACATGCGTAATAGTGCACATATCTTCTCTATTAAATTATTTTGATCTTTCAATGTCTATAAGATTAATTCTTCTAATCTCCACAATGGTTCTATTAATTCTTGTAATAACCCCACTTTTTAAAGGTAAGTAATAACTTATTAATATTTTATCCCATAATTACTAACATTATAATCCATATAATTATCAGTTCCGAACTTCATAATTTGAATTCAAAGTTCTCTTTAAACATCACTTATATAAATATTGATAATTTCAACTTCCTGTGACTTGTGCTTCATAAATAATTTTTTTTTATTATTGTATAGAAATCAATGATAGTAAAAAATTATAATTCACCTTATGAAGATTTCTTTCTAATGGGACCACAAAAATCAGAGTGTATTAATTCAAAAGGACTTATTGATCATGTCTCCACTCTTTTATACCCCTTTAAATATTTTTCATTTTTTATAGGTTGTGAAAACCTAAATTCCATCCTGAATCAATTGAGGAAAATATGTCGTGAATGTTTTTGTATATATTTTTCTTAGAAAAATTTAACCAATGTGGACAAGTCTTCTATTCCAAATATGACCTTACTCCATAGCACTGAGATAGAAAGAATTACTGGGATCTATAATATGAATGAAATTTATACTATTCCTTTCACCTCTTGTGATTAGTATAAAATATTCAACTATTTTAATGAGATAAGTGTTTTTATTGAATATCACCTCATTACCCTCATAACATAATTGAATCACCCTCAAAAGGTTATAATTGAGACCATAAATAAAAAAAATCCACATGTGAATTTAGTTTGTTAGTTTTAATGAAAACTAAACAGAAGTCCATTTTATTTTTAGAGAAATTTAATTTCAAAATTCATAAAATACCCATCATGATATTGAATACATTTTAAGAGATTTGTATCTCATGTCATGTGTGATGAGTAGACATTATCATGAATCTTGGGATTTCCCTTCTTATTAGATTTTAATGAAACCTCAATAATAAAAGGTTTATCTGTCTGATTTATATTTAATTCTTGTTCTCTTTTTTAAATACGTTGTAGATTCCCTTGATGTTTTCCTCTTATATATTATCATTATTATCCCTTATATACTTAGCTATCAGTATCCCTATCGCTGTATTGTTCACATTTTTAGGAAAGAAAGATAATATATCATTTTTTTCTTTTCCATAAATCTTAAGGTTCCTCTTGCCCGTAAATGTCATAACACCATCTCTTTCAATAGGTGGATAACCCATATTGACAAAATCACTTACTTTAAGTCTGTGTGATAGAAACAATTATATAATTTTATTCTTCCACCCATGAATGTTCCTTCTATCAAATAATAGAACACCTCTACTGTTCACAAAATTATGATTATCTATGATGCACCTTAGAAGAGTAGAATATCAAGAGAACCTAGTTTTCTATGATACCACTTGATGTGCCCATTTCAAATAAGAAACCAAAAGGGGGTGAATTAGTTATTCTAGTATTTTAATAATTATTCTTATTGAATCAAACCTATATCTTAGTTTAATGTAATGATTCATTCTTTGAGTCACTTTCTCAACAATATATGCAAATAATAAATAATGTCATCCAAAAAGAACTTTTACAATGTCCAGCCTCAAAGTGAGATCCTAATCCTTACCATGATTAACCTTTGGTTAGGCCACAAATTATTTTTTCACTATAATTATAGTGATTAAAAATAATTAGAATCGATTTATAAGGTTTGATCAGGTTTTATCCACTCCTCTCTATGGGTAGTTTTCATCAAATTACCACTCTAATTAGCATGGTTTCATTTATAATGGAAGTAAAAAGGTCTCCTATATTACTAGAAAATGAAAAGGTCTCCTAAAAAAACACAAATGTGGTTCACACTTAGTGGGATGGAAACAAGGTGAAAGATCACCTAGCTTCAATTACTTCTCATAATTGCATTTCTTCATGATAAACTGATATTAGTATCCTCAAGGATTAGGGAGAGGACCTTGTTAGAGGGGATTCCCTTGGTTTACACTACTTCTAAACCCCATAGTCCCTATCTCTCTTGTTTTCTCTTGTCTTGGAATGATTAGAACCCTTTCTTCTTAAATAAATAATAATGATGATGATGGAACTAGAAGTAAATTAGAATTTATTCTTGGAACATGTGTTTGTATCTGATATTTAGATAATCCTTAAATGATTAATATCTAAAGGATGGAACGTTTTTAGGAAATACTTAAAATACCAAAAGATATTGATGCAAAAAAATTAGATAAATCTTCCACTCACTTTTTTAGAATAATCCTCTCATGCATGAGGGAATTAATTTCTGGAAGAATCTTATTCCTTATCTCTAGAAATCATATAAATATTGTTTTTTATAGTTGTACATTCCTCAACACTTAACTAACAAGAATGTATAAGACATTTATCTTCTTCATCCTATCTCACTTTGACATAGTAGAGTATCATAGTCTCTCAAAGAATTATTGAACATATTTCCTTAATCACCATTATATATATATATATATTTATAATATCATTTATATAATTTTTCATAAATTATTATCATTATAAGAAATTATTTTTCTACTTTTATATCTAATCAAGGAATTATGAATTATCACCTCAATTATTCTAGAAATTATTTACTTTTAATATCCCAGAAAATACCCCAAATAAAAATAATATTAAATATCATAAAGTATCAAATATTATTATCCTTATTTATGTATATTATATTCATCAAATACCATGACTCGCTATTTTCCATATCAAACAATTTTAATACCTGATATTTTTGGGCCTCTCATAATTTTTTTCCTCAAGGTTTATAATTAACCACATTTATGGATTCTCATTTAAAAATAATTTGTGGTCTATTTTAATCAAATATGTTAATTCTCACACTATATTATGCATGAAAAACATAACTCTTGTATTTAATATTTTGCATGAAAGTTTCATTTGAATATTCAATATGATCACATGAGGCATGTCATGAGATCCTTAAAATATGTAAGTGTGTATCTCAGATTAGTCATCCCAAAAATCTAACAATGAAGCATGAAAAACCACATGTCCTCATTTTTTATAAACTATTTTTAAAAAAATATCATCCTTTACTTCAAGAACATCTGATCCATCTCATGCTATCCATGACACAATGTTTGTCATATAGAACATCCCACACATTGATGAAAAAGAGTATTACTCTTACCTATGTAAATTTAAATTCTTTGAAATGTAAAAACATTCTTTATCACATTGTAGGTTCATGTACTATGACACTATTAGTAGGTCACCATGTGTTTAGTTTCTTAGTGTTTCTGTGATAGCTTCATCTACCATGGAGACCTTACAGTATGTCACATTCTTCCTATGGTCAGTACATCGACCATGGCTTCACAAATCATGTGGTTGATTCATTTTGTTCATGAGGTATGTTGGAAATTATTTAATTGGTTGTTTATAAATACACATAGTAGGTCATTTAAATATAAATTTAGTTTCATCACTATTTCTACAATCATCTTTCATGTTTTATAATAGACTGATTTATATATTTTTGGTAGATAGTAGCTCATGTTCGACCATGTCAATGGAATGTGGTTGGTTCATCTGCTATATTGGATCATATTAAACCCAAATTATAGAAATATGTTTGATTTTATTCGTGATTATGATCAATATATTGACCATATAGAAACCAGACATGATGAATCCTTGATGACTCAAGGAAGGAGATGAGACACACAACATGATTTCATTCAACTTGCATTATATTCATATATCTTCAACATGGATTAATAGTTTTAAACTTTGAGTGAGTCCTACATCATACTTTATATCTTTCTTGTTTCACTTAATATCCACATTCTCTCCATTATCCTCTCAACCATAACATCAAGGTCAACTCTTGGATACAGTCACACACTCACCCCACCGGCACACGCTCTACATTCACTAGGAAAACCCTACAGTCTAGCCATGTGCTAGAATTCACTATGAGTAACCATGTTCTATATCATTTTTGTGTTTTAGCATGATCCTACATTGACTATAATAAATTATCTAATGCCTCTTTGGATGGATAGGATAATATTCCTCCCATGACTCTCCTTTGTGGTTGTGGTTGAGGTTTCTCCTTGGTTGACCTATGTTGGACTGATTGTTTTAGTAAAATATACTAATTAAAACTTATTTAGGACAACTAAATATTCATTTTTATAGAATGGGTATCTTTATCAACACTTATTTTATCCCTCAATATATCTTCAACTTCTTGGAACATGTTTCACATCTTTATTGATGTAAACAATGTGTTATTCCAAACATACTCAACACATATCATTATTCCCTAATAACACATCCCCACAAATAGATAGATATGTACATATCATACATGGTTAAAAACAAAGTCAAATTATTTAAAAAATTTAACTTTAGTTTTGAACCTTCTTCCAAATAGAATTAACAGTTCTACAACCCATAACCATTCTCACCTCATTTTCTAATAAAGAAGATAATAAATCCTATCACATTATCATCATTTTAAATGTTTGTTTTATCAATCAAAGACCATACTAAGGTTCCACTGGCATGATGAATACATATTTAATAGAATCAAGAACATAAATCCCTAGATAAATAATGTAAGGTACCATCATTTCTTTTCATGAATGAAACCCTTTTGCATTAAACACCGAGATTCCTTTACAGTTGATATAATTATATTGAACCATAATAAGTGTTTGAGAGAAACTAGAGAGTGATACTTTCTTTACTACTAATTATTGGATCACATAAATGGTGATGCACACTGGGAGGGGGGGGGGGGGGTTGGGGTGAATCAGAATGTATTTTTAATGAGGTTTTCCTCCTTTAAGGATGATTACATCCCTGATGCATTGTGGTTATTATCCCATAAAAATGATATATTCCTATTATCAAAACAAACCCGAGAGAGGGTATAACCTTGAACTTGTACTAATTCTGGAACTAACTAGTTACAATATTCCATCTATATAATAAAAAACTCATTATAATTAAAAATAACCAATTAATGTATGGGCCTATACATAGACTCCACAAACATTGATCTTATCCCACTTCCTTATAGAATAATATCATTATACTATTCTCTATTATTATTCTTTCATACAAAACACATAAGTTTTAATTTCACAAAATTTTCATCACCGAATTTATTCATTTTTTTATTATTTATATTAATAATTTTCTTTCATAATACTTATGGAAATATCCTCAAATTTTGGTGGCTGAAATAGACTTATTCAAACTCATTTAATTTCATGTAATGGTCCCACTTTTAAAAATATTTTAGACATGGGATTATTTCTCAGATGTGATATTTGAAATATCATAGACACAAAATATATAAGAATACATTAGTTATTTAAATCATTATAGATTCATGTGATAATACAATGAAACAAAAAATGAGTGTCTCCTTCAGTTTTTGTGTAGAATCTATCCACAAAAACCAGATATACACATTCCATGCATGAATTAAACACACAAACACACAACATATCCAATGACATAGATCTCCCCATGTTGGAACTTGAACCTTTTCATGTCAATATATTCTCAAAACACTTACAAAAAATTAACCATGATGTGGTCCACCTCATTATTTTATATAGGGAAGCATATTTTGTAAAACAGTCACCACTATGAAAAGGTGATCAACTTCATCCCATTTTGAAATTTCTTATTTTAGTGTATCATCTACCTTAGTGTGCAACTCTTACATGTGGTGCGGTTATACTAAAATTTTATTTTCTATCATAAAATTATCTATTCTTCATAACTAATAGAATTATGTCCTAAGAATTAGGATATTTCATACTTACTTTTCATCACCATAAATAATCTTAATTTCATCCAAATATAAATTCTTAAATTCTCAAAATATCTCATTCAATATTACCCTTGTAAATATTACCTTCACATATTCATTTATCTAGTAGAGATGATCCTTATATAGATTAAGGGAACCTTTATGTAACTTACCAAACTTATAGATTACCTTTACATAGTGAGAAAACCAACCCTTTTGTAGCTCGTACAATCCCATGATGAGCCTGATGCAATTCCATTCTACCAGACATAACTTTTACACTTAAGATTAACTTGATGTAGGATGAATAAATGTGAAGTTACTTTTATGTGTCATGATGAAGTCTCATGTTAACTTTACATATGTAGTGAAATTTCCAAATAACCTTTTCTTAACATAAAAAAATTATATTTTACCCATACCCACATTTTGTGACTTTCTTAAACTTATTCCAAACTTCACTAAATTAACTTCAAACACCTTCAATCATTAGAAAAATAATATTTTATGACATTTATAGTCTTTCCACTTTCGTTAAATAAGGAATAAAACACTCTCATTAGTATCAATTAACTTAGACATTAATAGTGGATCTATAATAATAACATATTACATGTATTAAAAATAAATACCACACCACCATAAATACGGTTTTTATAAAATTTTTATGTCAAATCCTGCAACCCTTATGCATGATATTTTCATTTTGGACTCTATGACCCATGGTTTTATTCTTCTTAGGGAATCCACACATCTCTTGAAAAGACCTTACACTAGGGAAGGATTTATAACATTATTTTCAAGAGTATGGATATCCATCCCTCACCCCATGAGGGAATTGAGATATACTTTTTCAACACATACCAGAATGTCCACATGAGGCTTATTCAATTATGTCATATGTACTTTGTGAATATTTTGTGACTGATTATAAAAATATTTTCCTCAAAACATTATTAAAGAACTTGATCTATAACCTTACACTCTGATACAACACATGAAACATGTATTCCAGCTCTTATATTCCTTGTGCATGATATTTATCACTCTAGAAACCAAACCAAATAGTTTTGTTCTACCTAAAGCACCCAACCATATTTATAAAGGGCCTCACACTATGGATATATTTCTTCCCTTATTACCAAGTGTATTAATTTCTTTCATCCAATCCATGTGGGACTCAAAATATAATTTCTCAATGCATCTTTGACTTTCTACATATGGATTATTCAAAAATGTCATAGGGGATTTGGGGAATAATTATAATCGATTCTAACAAATGTATCGTAACCATGTATTATACCGACACCCTATAACTCAAGGAGAGGTCTCATAATCAGGTCTCGTACCCACACTCTATATCTTAGGGTGAGATCCCTTGATATCTCACACCAACCACCAAATCTAATATATAATAATATCAGGGTCTAGACACATACTCGGGCCCTATACTATGAATCCTAGGACTCTAGGATACAAGATCATTAATAGTAGCACAAACATGGTCAGATTATGACAAAAAGAAATACATAGAAACCATGACCCATACACTAAATCTCAAATAGCTAAAAATCCATATCTAAAATCACACAATTGGATAACACATAACAAATCATACATGACCCACCCTGACCAATCCCATTGTACTCTACTACCTCAGGTATATCCTATAACAAAATAATATCCTTTAATGATTCCAAGTCCCATTATCCACCTACAATCCACAATACCAGAATCTTAAATTGTACTCAACCACACCCAGATAAAATACACCTAAAATCATTTATATACCTTCTATTCTATGAAATCACACAATGATTCATTACATATATTAATAACACCTACAATGACACTCTAATATGTAACCAATCCCTTAGGACCCTTTCCAACACTTCCAATGAACTATTCCTATAATGGTTTTAAGGGGTTTCCATAATTATGTTAGACTATAGGCATCACTTCCTAAATATAGAAAACCTAGTTTAATTACTCACTATTTCCTAAACATAAAATGAATCCCATATATTTCTTATACATCAACATACCCATAGTCCATATAATCATTGGAACCCTTTTGAGCATACCCTAACTACACTATACAAGACAACCCACCAAGGACCATACCTTAGGATAACCAATTAATATAATAGTGTACTGCCTCTACCCAATAAATATATATATGTATCATTATACTAATTTTAAGAAGTTTAAAATATCCAAAGACACATTCATGTTCTTCCCCTTAAATTCTCATATCCCATCAACTATAAAAAACCCTACCTGACGACCTCACCCCCTGTGAGACCATAAACCATCTCATATGACCTCAAACTTGGATATTATTAATTTATTACACAAATAAAAACTACTAAGAGGTTAATTTAATCTAAATAGAGGTCACACCCCTTGGTGGAATAACCACCGTAGCACTCTAAAATCAATTAACCAAGAATGACATACTCAATTCACTGCAAGAGGTTTTAACTTAGAGATCAAACATATAAAGACTTATCTGAATAATTACTTAACCCATAACCCAATTAACCCACACAAGTATCACATAAAACAAAATTTATATGGTAAAATATGAAATTAACAACCTACCTCAAGCTCATAAATGTTTAATCATATGATATTATGTTTTGATGCAACCCCATTTTCCTTAAATCAAGAATCTAGACTAATAGGCCATAAAAAAAGATTTAAATTGAAATAGTGGAAAACATATATAATATTAGGATAGGTAATAGGTATTACATTTTCCACACAAATAAAAGGACCCCAATTTAGATGATGCTTCAATTTGATAAGATATGGCTCACTATGAGGGATTTAAAGAGAAGAGAAAAAAGGGAGAATGATAGGAGATGAGGAAGTGGTTGGATCGAGTGGATATAAAAGCTGGAGAGGGCTTTAGTTCAAACCAAATAATTAATTTAAACAAAATTTTACAAAAACAATTAAGAGATTCACTGGGTACCGAGTAAGAGGCCGATACATATTCGGTGACCCTAGGGGATACCTTGCTTTTGGGGGCCTCATCGGGTACCTAATTTACCTTGAACAAGTAATAAATAGAGTTTTTTTCATAGAAATAGGATCCTCCACCCCTAAAAACATTGAATTATTCCCATTAGAACCACTATAAACTCCAAACATGCATAAAAATACCCTCTAGAGATATCCTAACTCTTATAATTTTGATTTAAATTCTAATTATCAAAACACCCCTTACTTCAAGTCTCAAAATTTAATATTTCTCAAAATTAAATCTCCCATAATGAGGAAGGTCATTAACAACTTTTCACTATATGGATTTTAATCCCTCAAATGTAACCACAAAAATCCCTTGACTCTTGATCCATCTATCAAAACCTATTTTCACAGGTATTATATACTAGTTATGACTCCCTCACACCCATACATGGTCTTTCCAGATCGAATTCCTTTGAAAAATCCCAAACTAAACATCCTACACAAAACCATTATGTCATACCCAATTACACATAGAAGAATTGATCATCCCTATCATACATTAAATTTCTTCAAGACTAATACTAGTCCAAAATGATATCCTAGATTAAAATCCAATGCCTCAATCTGATTGATCATAGAAACACTTGACCTCCACCCAACCCATTTCCCAAAAGACACTCCTTATCAGTTTACAAATGCACTAAATATACTAACTACTACAAATGAAACATTAAATCTGGTATGGTCCCAGAATGAGATATGGTTCATCATTCCTCTATCCCAAAACTTATATCAAAACTCACTTACCTACTGATCATGCTTGAAATTTCCATATCCCTGATATTTACCTCCACCCCAAACCTAAGGGCCAACTTCCAAAAGATTAGTAGGATGATCCTCACCATAGGATTATTCATAGTTTTACACAACCAAACCAAAATTCATGAAGTGTATCATCCTACAATTACCCTTTTTCAAGAACACTTCTCAAATAAACCCAAAATTCAACCCTATAACCCCCACTCTTGGACCTTATGAGGTTATAAAGGTGATTTAGTCCCTATGGACAAGCCACAATTCATCCATAGGACTAATTATAACTCATCCCAAAATACTCAACCTCTATCTCATATATTTTAATAATACCCAATGTAACAACACATTCCCCCCATGAATAGCATGACATGATATAATAATGTCCAAAATTACCCTAGCTAATTTATTACCTTTCCACTATGATCTAGGATCACTTCAACACATATATGTCCACTCCCTATTTAAATTTAACATGTGACTACTATAAAACTAATATACTCAACAATAGAAAAATACACCAAACTATCCTTGCCACCCATCCATCATACAAGAAAATTCTTGAATTTCTATAGAAACCAAAACTATATATCTACTATCCTTCATTATTCACGAAACCACTACTATGAGATCCAAATATATACAATATTTCCACTCCCAGGGGAGTTTTACGGTGACACTACCGAATGGAAGAATTTCCTTACCACACTTGATGTTCCATAATCTATTTTTAACTAAACATTTCATTCCAATTACAGGATACTTACATGAAGGTCATACCTCAATGAATCCTCTTCTCCTATTTTAAATCATCAATCAAATAGGAACCCAATGATCCTTAAACTGATATAGTCAAAACCAACTAACTCCCACAACATGCCTCCCAAGAATTTTATGTCATCCTACACCTCAAAAAATCTATGTCACGCATGGATTTCGTAACTCCAATCCATAAAAATAGACTTCATCCCATTATAAGGCCCAGTCTAGTTTATAACTGAAAACACAACACCAAATCCACACATTATGCATTCCTTGAATCCCAACACATCACTCCTAATCTGAAACTGTGCTTCTATTTCTAGAAAATCCAAACCAACACCCAAAAATACCAAAATTTCGATCCCACAATTCTTGAGCCTCTCTCTAATGATCGAAGCATATATATGCGATCCTCTTGTACTAGAGAATAACCTCCCACAAAAAATTCATAATAATAAATCCCACTCACTCATGTCTAAAACTATTGAATACCATTTATCCCATAAACCAAAAAAATAAAAAACAACCATTTGATAGAAATGACATTTTTCTTACCCCTAAGAGTTCCCTATACTCACTAAAGAGATATCCACTTTACTATCCACTTAACCCACCCAAGGGTATATAACCAACTTGAAACCTCACATAAAAACCAACCAAATCCTATAAAACTACATACCAATCCCTAATTGGGGGAACAACCACCCCAATGCAATGTCACATACCAAAATGACCCTATCATGGGCCTCTCATAAAGAAAAAAATCCCATGACAAAATTCACCAAATCATAGGCACACAATCCCTATAACTTATACACTAAACAATTAACTCCTCAAACTTATACAATACAAGGATATAATCTACTATGAAAATGAATATAAAAAGAATAATGCACTAATAATAAGTTAATGAGGAAAAAAGGACTAAGTTATTTTTGATGTTTTAATAAACTGAAACCCACATATAAAATAGTTTCTCTAATCATTTATTTTCTAAAAACTATTTTCAAAATACATTTATCATTTTCTTATCTGAAAACCATTTTCCACAAATAATTAGTCACACACATGTAAAAATATACCTATATGCTTAATATGATTCATGAACTCACACCTATTTCCACCTTGGGCCAAGAATAAAACCATAAATAAAAAAATTATCCAAAAACTCATACTTTGATAAATTCCACATACACAATATAGAATATCAGCGAATAATAATCCCATAGCCTAGTATGTTGGGCTTCCACTATATAATTGTTTATGATGCACAAGTCCGATGTACTCTCCACACTTGGACAACTCCTATCATCCACCCAATAAGTCCATAAATTGTAATAAAACCCATTAAAAGGATTTAATACTATTTTATAATGAATTGACATAATAAATTGGACATTAACCATTGTTGGGGGAACCATGTTACCTTAGGCATGCCTCCCCATATCTCATAGGTTACTGACTAACAACGAGAGTCTATAACCAACATGGGAAGACTCAATATCAACATCATAACACAAAATAATATAGAAAATACTGAATAAATACTATAACATAGAGTGAAAACATATAATTATTGCTAAATATTATCTAATAATAACAAAAATATATATTATCCCAAAACCAAATGTACTTATGATCATCATATAACATAAAAAGAAGAATGGTACATCCCACTAATTTAATCGAATATAACATGAAAAATAAAAAAAGTTATAATAAAGACATAAAAATATCTCACACCCCAACTAAATCTAGTCTCCTAACCCATATAGACACTAAAACCAGATAACTAGGTAAAACGGTTACCTAGAATACAATATAAGGTCTACACATGCACCAAGGTTCCCATTCATGGTGTGAGAAATAACTCTCATTAGGGAACAAATTATTGGGTTCCTATGACACAAAACAATATTAACTGTATGTGTACAAAAAAGCACAACTAATCATGTTAGGAAATCATGTGCTAAGCAGGTCACCAAGACACTTAACCCCACCTACTCTAGTCAATATCGGTAATATATTCTTTATAATCACCTTCATGTCATTAATGAAATAACACTAAGGGGGTGTAACATATCCATCCTCCTATTATAATGAAAACATACCCAATCAAATAGGTTTTAGTCCCATAACTAGGTCCCACACAATCAATCTACCACTCACGGTGAAATATCATAGCCCTGTATCATGTAAAAATCCTCTAACATAGAGAGAGGTCCTATAACTAAGTCCGATATTGACACTCTATCACATAGGGTGTAATATTATAACCAAGTCTCATACCAACACCCTCTCACTTATGGTGAGGTCCCATTACAAGGTCATATACCCACACATTATCACTCAGGGTGAGGTCCCATGGCCAGATCACACAAACTATCGAATATAATACATGAGATATCTCAAGTTTTAATCATATAGTTAGACCCAAAATCTTAACACCTAGGTCTACAAGTTAAAACCTCTTCAATAAAATCACAAAAATTCTCATATAATGAAAATAAGAAAAACATAGAAATAAAAACCCATCATATATCTCACAACTAGACACAAATCCATACCTTTCACTCCACTAGTTAAAAACATTGAATAACTTATACAAAAACCATCTTGTCATGTCTCATAATACTCTACCACCTTAGGCATATCCTACAACTAAAAAATATACCTTTATGATCCTAAGTCCCATTAGGCACTTGAAATATATAATATCAAAATCTATACGCATGATCAATCACACCTAGATACAACACTTCCATGGGAATTACTGCACCCCAAAGTCGATATGGAATTCAAATAACCATTCATCTCTTACATCACTATTACCCACAATGACACTCTAAGGTGTTACTAAGCCCTCATGCACCCTTCTAACACTTCCTATAAACTATTCCCATATGGGTTTTCAGGTGATTCCACACTTTTTTTGACCCATAAGTATCACTTAATAATACTATCCAAGACCAGAAAAGTACTCAGTTTTTCCCTATTTATAAAAGTAATCCCAGACATATCCCACACATCAACCTACCCATAGTCTTTACAATCACTGAAAACCGCATTGGAAAACCCAAACCAGGCTATAAAGTACAACCCACTAAGGCCTATGCATTAAGATAATTAATTTATCTCAACGAAAGTCATACACTCACTAAATCAAAATCACATCAATTATACTATTGTTATGTATTATATAGGATCTAATGACATAATAAATAAAATCCAATGAAATTACCATATCCTTTAACCCACCACTACCTCATCCCAAGGTCGTATCCATCCATGAGACCATAAACCATCACCTAAGACCTCAAACTAGTCCATTCTTAATCAAATACATGAACCCAGACTACTAAGGTGTCCATTAATACTAACTAGAGGTCGAAAACCTTAAAAGAAAAGACACCAAGCTTCTAAAAAATCACCAAACCATGAATGACATACATAGTTCACTCTAAAGAGGATTTACCATAGCCTATCACAAATATTGAGACTCACTTTACCCATTTATAGAATTCATACACCCATAAGCCAAGGCACATACATCCACATCACATAAAAATATTTTCAAAATGGTGAAATATGAAAGGAACCACCTAACACAATATCATATATGTTTTATCACCCAATATCATAGCTTGATCTGGCCCCATTTTGATGAAATTAAGAATTTATAAAAATCATCCCTCAAATGGATTATTCCAAAATAATATTTGAGCACATGAAATAGGTAGATGGATCCAAGGTCTTACCTCAGTCTCACTAAGACATGTCTTATACTTTATACATCACTTCAATTAAATAAGAGATAAAACCTTCAATAAGGATTTAACAAAGAAAGGTAGAAGGGATAATGATACAATAATATGGGTAAGAGGATTGGTTGAGTGACTCTAATAGTGTTTGTAATGCCCTATGTTTTTTAAAAGAAAAATATATGTTTGATAGCATTTGCATTATGCAACACCGAACCCAAACAAACAATGATTATATGAATGTTATAACCTTGATGTTAAATTTGTAGGTATGAATAGGATTAAGTAGTTTACGATATATATATATATGTACCACTCAATACAAATTTATTGATAAATTCTTAGTAAATAATCAACTAATTTTTAGTAATGTTATTTTATTATTCAAAAGTATCTTTTCTTCAAAAATGATTTTTGTTTCTTTTTATGGAAAAAATATTATAATTAATTTATAGAAGATTTTGAAAATTTATTTGATAAAATGAACTCAAATTTTTATATCAAAATATCAAAATTATATTAGGCAGAAATTTTGTGATTTTTCAGAAAATATTGTTTTTTCAGTGAATAGTTAAAAATATACATTTGTTTAAAACTATCATTTCTTTTAATAAATTAAGTAATTTAAAAGTAATATTATTATTTTAATTTTATTTCAAAGAAGAATAATTATTATAGAGTTATATTTAATCCAATTAATTAAATTTAAATAATATTTTTTGTTGATTTTAGAATAAGTTAATTTTTAGGCTAAAAAACAGAGTTATATGAAAACTTTTTTAAAACACATAATGCTAAGCCATTTTAATTAATTAAAAATAACCTATAATGTGGATTTATTGAAATTAAATTTATATATATATATAATTATTAATTGAAATTCCTATAATTAATATTACTAGTTACATAGTTAAAGTAAAATCATCCTTAAAAAGGCAAATTTTTTTAAATCTACTTTTCATCATGCTTGAAACTTTTATTTAAACTAAATTATTCCTCCTATTAGATTTTTTTTTTCAATGTAATCCATATTTTTATTCATCATAATTAATTTGAGAAAATAATTTTAAGTTATTTTTTGGAAAATATGAATAGAAACTGTAGTAAATATTTATAATCATAGTAAAAGTAAAATAGGTTAATTTTGGGTAAAAAGAAAATGATAATAATTTAATAAGGAATAGAAACAAATAAAACCTAAGAATATTTATGTTTTCATTTAAATATTTTAATGATTATATTTTTTACATCATGAATGATTAAGTAATGAGTTTGATAAAAATTATATTTTTGATGCGTTAAAACATAAATTATAGTTGGGGTAATATATAGTTTTAATCAAGAAAATCCTTTACATTAAATATATATTTTTGAAATAAATGATATTTTAATTAAATATTATTGATAAATTTTATATATAAATTTAAATGATAATATTATTTTTGGAAGTGAAAATTTAATTTTTATAAGGATTCAAAAAATATTACTGTAAAAAAACCCAGCATTTCTCAATAAATTATGATTCTATTTTAAAAGTTAAAATTATAAAATTAAAAAATTAATTTGCTAAAATAAATATTGTTTTTGGAATCATTACATTAAATTATAAAATGTTGATTTTTTCATAATTTTTTTAGACTATCATTTTTTTGGTTAAAAATTAAATACATTCTAAATATAATGTTTGTATTATGACATAATAATGACCCAAAAGTAATGTATTAAATTATATAAACTACATCCAAAATCAAAAATATATTTTTACTTTAATATAATGTGTTTTTAAGTAATTTGAGTAATTTTAAAAATACTTTATTAATCCTCCAAAATGTATATTATATTTTAAAGTTTAAAAATCATTTCTTAAAGAACATGAATCACTTCCACATCCCCAAGGGTAATATTTTAAAATATTCAGACCTTATCCTTAAAAATAATTAAAACAACCCCTATTTTGCATAAAAAATAGGTAAGAACTATTTTATATTTTTTAGTATTTATTATTTTATTTTATAGAGTCTAAAACATATGGTTGGGAAATACTAAAGAACCCCCTCTATTTTCCATTATAAACCCACACAAGTTCCCATTCCTATCCAACAAAAAACCATTGATCAATTTTTTAGTCTGACCTCCCATTTCTATATCCCTCCAAACGTTCCCCTGATCTCTCAAGAAGCTCCTCCCAAGATTATGGAATCACCCTCTCATGTTAAGAGATATCCCTCACTTCTTTTTATTAAAGAACCTCTTTTATACTATGCCTCTTAATTTCCATTTATTCTTACTTTGGTATGTTTTCATACATTCATCTTAATTACCTTTTTTACATGTGATTATATACCCCTTTCACTCTCATTAATAACTCCCATTAACATTTATGTACACCCAATATGCTGCTAAAATTGTCCTACGGTTTTCCAAACCAAAATTAAGGGACCTTTATCTCCTATTTTGAATTCAAGGACCTTATTTGTAATTATCCCATTTAATATAAATTGGTGAGATGTTAATTAATTTATAAGCATCACTTTAATTTTAAATTGATTTTATTTTCATGATAGTTCATTTAATTTCATCTCATTTTTACCTTTTCCTAAGACATTACCATGCTGAAATTTAGTAAGGGATCTCATCCTTCTCTATTTATTCAAGCATATTATCCATTTTACGCATTTTATTTAAAATTAATAATGTTTGGATATTTTTTTACACATAATATTACTACCATTTTATGTAAAAATGATTAAATACCCATTTCTCCTGGATTAAGACATTTTACAAAAATTTATGTACTGTAGTTATGCTACTGAGACTATGATTTTTCCACGACAAACTCTGTATTCCGACTACCATCACTATTTTAACTCAAGGATATTCACCTAGACATACCTATAATTCTTTTATTTTTGAATTACTTGTATATACTCTAAATTAATTGATATTGGAATTAAATTTGATGAAATATGATCCTATATTTAATGATTTATATGGAAGACATATAAATGTACATGATATGAAAATGATGGGTTTGCCTAGAATTATATTGCACCCTAATGCCTTGTGTAATGTTTTAGTCTAAAAAGACATCATTAAAGGGATTAGGGAGTAAACCTATTCATCCTGGCACTTTTCGCACTATGTTATGATGTATTTGTGGTTAGCCTTTAATTATGTTTATTATTTCATGTTTAAAATTGATGCCCCATTACCATGTTTCATTTATGTTACCAAACTATATCAAGATATACTACTCATGTTTATGATCCTAAAACCTTTTATGTTCCCTTTAAATTCCAATTTTTTAACATATAATAATTTATTCATGTCATTCTTCTTTTATATTTCCTTACCATGATTTATAGCTCATCCTTTTCTTATGTATGTCCCTAAGTTATCCCATGAAATTTTAGAGGACTGATGATTTCTAAGATCATGTTAAGGAAATTTTCAATAATGTTGTTTTATCCCATGTTCAAGATGTTATACTATATACCTAATTTTAAAATAAACTATAATTATCTATCTTATAGATTTTATTATGTGTATTATTATGTAAAAAATCATGAGTTAATGTATAATAAACACACTGATTTTCATAGTTGGTATCAAATTAAATTTTACGTATTTTGGGATTAGGATTAAAAAAATATATTAAAATCCTTAGGTATAACACTAAGTATAGGAAAACTACCCAATTTGTTTAAATTATAGATTAAGTTGATTATAATAAAATACATAAATGTATGGACACCACAAGTGGACACAGTTTAGAAAATATATACCTAGGGGAAATACTAGAGAACACTACATTAAGCAAGACTTGATCAAGAAGTGGTGCATGAAAATGAACCCTACTACACAGCTAGTTTAAAAATATCATGGGATATGATTAGGTAAATTCAAAAGATCATTAAAAATCATTGTTAAGGGAACACAAACTCTTATAAGGGTCAATGTTAGGAAATAGGTGATTGATAACTTAGATTGAAGCCTTGAAATATATAATTTAAGGAAATACATTTCATTTATAGGTTACCCAATTAATGTTATTTTCTTCCCAAATATGTGTTTAATAGTTTAAAATTAATCAACCCGAATTTTACCTTTATTAAAGTCAATTGATGGAAATGGGAAGAACCGTGTCCACAACCAATGTGATGACTGCCCAAATGAGATTCCAAACATGATGGGAGCTCAAGTAAGACATTTTATGATTATGGAAAACCAATTATCCAAAATCATAATTAACAAATTGAATATAGTTATAAGCCCAAATATATCAATGAATAATAGAATAAAGATTCATGGAATTTAATTTGATAAAGGTATAAAAGGAAAGAAGACTCAATTTCTTATGTGTTATTTTTTTTGAAAGTGACACCAAGGTAAATGAAACAAAGGAACTTGAAGGTGTTTATGTGAGGAAAATAGGTCATAAAGTAGATAGATTCCATAAAAAAATAAATATTATGATATAAGGAAAAAAAATTACTTCCTACAACACCATTTTTATATTCAATTTCTTATGTGTGGAGAATATGGCTTTATCTGAGTCTATTCCCTAATCCAAGGGTTAAATCCTAGACTAAAGAATGATATTTGCTTTGAAAATTATTAAAGTGTGAGGATTAAAGTGTTTTTGTATTGGTATCTAAGATTTATGTTGTATAATTAGTATATTAATGAAATTATGGATATAAAAATCATGAAACAAAAAAGTATTATTCAATATTATTTTTATTTAAATATTTGAGATATATGTAGAAAGGTATTGATAAATTATAAAATTGTTTTAGTGATAATAACCCTTAATATGTGTTTGATGTGGGGATAAAACTAAATAGTCTTGGGGTGATATGTCTAAGGCTAATATTATTTTTAGAATAATTTATACAACTTTTGAAGATTTATGTGATGGAATTTTACCATGATTAAGTATACTTTTGGAAAACATATTACATGATCTAATTTTTTTTAGATTTTGAGGGGATCAATGATATTTTGGGAGATATTTTATTTGGGTTCAGGTATATAAAACCACTTGTTTTAATATAAAAAATTATTTGAGAAAAATTATATTTTTTTATAGGTGTAAGATAAAGGGAATGTGACAACCTTTTAGGTTAAAACAGTCTTTAATGTTGAGGTTATTAGTGTTATTTTTGATATCGGGGTATTTATTTAAGGAATGATCTATGTTAAACCTTTGGGATTGTTTGTGGAATTTTGGAGACTAACATAATAAGATTTATTAATTTTTAGTATTATATTACTTTATGATATCCATTTTTTGAATTTATTAAAGGTAGGAGGAATGGATTGTTGTTCTTTGGTGGATTATGTGATCTGTTAGAAGCTTATTCTTATTCATCAAGAAAAAAAATTCATCTTAATTTCAGATCATTTAGAGAAAAAGAGGACATTATAGTGGAAATTTATTAAAGGAAGAAATTATACTTGAAAATAAATTATATTTCCTTAGGTTCATAGAATATATAATAGTGGAATTCCTTAACTCTATGAAAATAGATATGAAACAAAAATGTTTTCATATATTCAATTGATGGTCTTTTCACCCATAAAAAAGTTATGGTTTTGTGGTCATTAAATTTATACTAACCCTATTTTCTAATATTCTATATCAGTTAATTGGAATTGGTAGTTTTTCATTTCTATATTTTTACTTCCAACTAATGTTCTCCTATTTGGAAAACTATTTATATGATAACCTTGATACATCCATTTATCTCTACTCAAGTGGATGTCTTATTAACCATTTTTATGATATGGCTTTTAGATAAAAATATTTTAAAGTTTCAAAACATATCTTACCAAGATCAGATTAAAATTGTGAGTATTTAATTTATTGATGGGTATACAATTTAATTCCTTGAGTTTTTAAAAGAGGAAATTATGTTTGACAGCGTATGTGTTACATAAAATGAAACCCATAAAAATAATGATTATATGATAATTATAACCTATCTATTAAATTTTAGGGTATAAATAGAATTAAATAATTTATGATATATATATATATATTTATATATCCAACTCAAAATAAATGTATTGATAATTTCTTAGTAAATATTCACTCAATTTTTAGTAATGTCATTTCCTTCTTCAAAAATATGTTTTCTTCAAAAATGATTTTTATTTATTTCTATGAAAACATATTATAAATAATTTATAAAAAATTTAGAAAATATATATGATAAAATTAAATCCATTTTTGATATCATTATATTGAAATTAACATAGTGGGAAATGTTGAGAGTTTTTAGAAAATATTGATTTTTTGGTGAATAGTTAAAATACCCAATTGTTTAAACTATCATTTATTTTGATAAATCCATAAATTTAAAATTACCATTATTAATTTAATTTTATATCAATATAACATAATTATTATTTATTTAAATTTAATCTAATTAATTACATTTAAACCATCTTTATAATGAATTCTAGAATAAGTTTTTTATGCTTAAAAACACATTTTTTTGAAAACTGTTTTAAAAGGAATAATGTTTCTATATTTTAATTAATTAAAACAAAAAATGAAAAAATTTAGAAAATAATTTTGAAAAAATAAATATTATTTTTTGAATTATCATGTTGAAATTAAACAATGGTGATTTTTTCTTAATTTTTTAAGGCAATCAATTTTTCGTGCAAAAATTAAATACAATATAAATATACAGTGTGTATTATGAAATAATAATGAAAAAAAGTTATGTAATAAATTATATAAAGGGTATAAAAGACGAAATATATTTTTTACCTTTAAAATATTCTATTTTAAAGCCCTTTTGGAAATTTTAAAAATTCTTTAGGGATCCTCCATAACCTATATTATATTTTAAGGTTTTAAAATCATTTCTTTAAGAACATGATTCACTTCCACATCACCAATGGTTTTATTTTAATAACTTAGACCAATGTAATTATTAAATATTTAAATATACCCCTATTTGGAAGAAACTAAGGGAAAAAACCATGGTAAGGTTTTTGGTACTGATTATTTTTTTAGATAGAGTTCAAAACCTATGTTTGGGAAATAATAAAGAACTCGCCTCTCTTTTCCTATAAAAACCCACCCAAGATCCCATTAATATTCAATAAAAACCAGAGATCACATCCTTAATTTTACCCCTACTCTCTATAGTCCACACAAGGTTCCCTAAAGTTCTCAAGAAGCTCCTCCAATGCTTTTGGATTCACCCTATCAAGGTAAGGGATCTCCCTCTCTTCTTTTTATTAAAGCACCTATTTTATGTTCTGCCTCTTAATTTCCATTAATTATTGTTTGAGTATATTTTTATATATCCCTCTTATTGTAATTTTGATTTAAATTTGATGAGATAACCATTTCACTCTCATCAATCCCTCCTATGAACATTTATGTACACCTGTTATGCTACCGGAATTGTCCTGTGATCTTCCATACCAAAATTATAGGACCTTTCTGCCATATTTTCCATTAAAAAACCTTATTTATAATTAGAAATTGGAATATAAATTGGTTATATTTTCACGAATTTATAAAAATAAATTTATTTTTCACTTGATGTTATTTTAATGATAAGTCTTTTATTCCTTCTTGATTTGACCTATACCTAATCCATTACCATGCTGAAATTTTGCAAGGGATCCTTTTCTTATCCTATTTATTCAAGCATCTTCTCTAGTTTATTCCTTTTATTTTTAATTAATAATTTTGGGATATTGTTTTAAACATCCCTATTAACACACATTTTATATCCAAATGACGATATACCTCTTTCAATATCATTAAACCATTTTACGAAACTTTATGTGCCGCTGTTATGATACTAATATTCCATTATAATTTTTCCATGCTAAACCTTTGTATTTTGAATAACATAGATATTCAAAATCTAGGGTATTAAAATAGACATAAATATAATTATTTCATTGGGTACATCCTTGAATTTATTCAGCATTCCTTAGTCATGGAATTAAATGTGATTATATATGATCCTATGTTAAATGATCTATGTGACACACTTACGCATGTACATGATTTGAAAGTGATGGGTGCAGTAGAAATTATATAGTGGTATAATGAAATGGGAAATGCTTTAGTCTCATGATTTTACATTCAATGGATTAGGGAGTGAACCTAATTAATCATGGGACTCTTTCCACCATGTTATTATGTCTTGGTGGTTATACTTGGACTATGTTTATAATTTTGAAGGGTTACTATTATAATTAGACTCCCTCAAATTTTGAAGGGCGTCTATTCCCATTTCCCCCTCCATTTCACTCAGCCAACCCAAGGGGGTCTCCCCCTCTCCTTACTCGATCTCTTTCCATTAGAGATGGTTCCTTGATCATTTCAGTGGATATTCCATGTAAGTTTTTTTATCCTTTTATAATTTTAATTTCCCCCTTCAGTTGCTGATGATTTATCCCTTATTCATTTATGACTATATTGGTGATATCACCAGAGAATGTTTAAATCATCCAATTTCACTATAACTTTCATATATCTCAGAACAAGGACATCCCGTAACGACTTCCTTATGTCTCTGTTATTCGTTTTTACTATGGTTCATTGTACCATGGAATTATTTATGTTTTTTTATTAAATTAAAAATTGATATAATATTTTTAATGACACTTTTGGTTAGGTATTTTCTCAGGAATGGTGTCAGGAGTCTCCAATTGACCTCTCACAAGTGGTTGGATTTAGTTCTGGTGTAATTTAACAAGCCTGAAATATTTCATCAGTTATGAATATTTGGAATTAATTTGTTTAGTTAATTATAATTTTTATAATTAATTATTTATTGATGTTTGGAATGACTTAGAGATTCATTAATTTACATAGAATTGGATTGTAATTTGATGAGGCTTGGAATGTTGTGGTCACAAATTCTAACCTATGGAAATGTTGGGGAAAGATTTAGTTTGAGGTAGGTGGATTGTATAATAACACTGTAGACATTAATTAAGCTTTTTGGCCTTAGGGGTATGCTTTGATTCCATAGAGATTTTTCACTCATAGTTTTGATCAAGGGTTAGTGAACCACCCCCATTTGATGTGAACAGGTCTAGGTGGACCGCCCTTATGAAGACCAAGATCAGGTTGGGGTAAGCATACCGACCTAGTGAGACCTTGATTATTGAGATTGGTCAGAGCCATATCTCTATAATTTTGTCAATATGGTGTACACCAGGTTGTCCATGAGGTATTTTATGTTTTTATATTCTTGGAGAGCATGATGCTCTCTATGTGGTGGGTGATGACCCGAGGCATGACCAAGATTGGGGACCCCAATTGGGGGTGACACCATTTTTGTGGGGACCTATGGGACCCTAGTGGGTGAAACAAAGATTTTGAACCTAGTGAGAAGGTATGTTTGGGAATGAAAAATTATGGTGGGTTTAGGTATTCATCCATACTATTATCCCTATTTTATTTTGGCGGATTATGGTATATGATCTATGGGTTTTGTTATATAACAGATAATTCTATTAGGGGATGTCTTTTCATTATGTATGGAAAATATCTAAGGTTTTTTGCTTTATTTTTACATGTTTATATCACTCTTGGATGAGAATATCTCATAGGGGAGGTCTGTGATACTTGTGAACTATTACATTGGTTGATAAAACTCCCATAGGTGTGATATATGATACTATTGGCAGGTCTTCCACGGATATGAAGTTGAGGTTGATCTTGTATTTTGGGATGGAGTTTTCTGGGTTCATTCCCTATGTCTTTACTATTTATAGGTTATGATTTGGTAGAGAAAAACCATATAGGGGACGTCTTAATACTTGAACAGTTTACTAGGTAAACCTAGTTCTGTTATATTGGGAGGAACAATCATCTTGACGTACCTAGAGGGATTTCCACACCGAATCAAGAAGGTATGGTTGATTGGGGTCAAGGACTTACGGATCGACACTAGGGTGAAATTTGGTCATACTATGAGATTATGGTGGTTGGAAAGGCCCACACGACATTCTCAAAGAAATTTTTGAATCATGCTAAAGGTGGAATTATGGGTAGTTTTATTTATTTATTTGCAGTATATATTTATTTATTGTAAGCATGTTAGATGAACATATCACAATATATACAGATTTATGCATGATCTTGTTGGTTGTTCCCCAATTACTTATATACTCACACCCAGCTTGGGCCAACATTGCAAATAGATACCTAGGTATCTATTATATGATTATTTCAGGTACTAGTTAGTCTGAGGTTCATGTTTTGCGTGATTGAGCTGAAGCAGCTCATGAGGGGACTGGAGATCCAGATAGTTTAGCATAGATTTTTTAGGGTTATAATGTATTTATTTTCTTTATTTTTGGCCTATATATCTAATTGTATGAGTGGGATGTCAATTCTATGTATGAAATGGGTGTTTGGTCGTTTACATCATTTAATTTATTGTCAGTCTTATTATATTTATCCAATCATTCATTTAGTTTATTTGATATATTATTTTTAGTGGTTTATTTTATTATTTTGCACTATAATAATATGTTTATCATCTCCCCAAAGTATCACCTTAGACCAATGCTTTTAGTTAGTTGGCTCTGACATTCAGGGTGGTGTAACTGAGGTCATGTGCTTGTCCAGTTCAGTTACTATTAATGGTGATCCATGCTGTGATGTTACAAATTGGTATCAAATAATTGATTTTATTTTGGTCTTAATATTTTAGTATATGGTAGAATAAAGACATAGTAATGTTTCAAAGCTTGTGATGGAACCTAGACTGGTGAATTGAGAATTTCTTTTCCAGTGGAATTCCCGGTTACCTAGGATGAGATTGATGTTCTTTGTTTCTAATGTTATAATTATATATGATTTTAAATTGAGATGACACATGATGTTTGATATTGTCGGCATATTTTTAGATGTTTGTCTCTTAGAAACATTATCAAGATTTTAGTTATAAATATTCCACTTGGCCCATAGAGGTTAGTGATGCCTTATAAATTATATTCAGAATGTAGGATTGAGATGAAATATAGTCATGCTAGTTTTCTTATCATTGAATAATGATTCTTAACTATTTAAATCATCATGAAACACTAATATGAATTTTTCCAATAAAACACCAGAGTGGTTTTCTGCTTAGTTTTGTTGACTTGTATACATGTATACCATTCTAGTGGTAGGTCTTGTAGATCCTATGATAAAATAATCAATGGAGACAATGATGGTATGAATCCTTCAGAAAGGGATGAGTAGAGTCATTGATGGGCTGATAAAAGAATTTAAAGCCTTAGAAATGAATATATTAGGGGTGAGTATTGTATACGTATGGGTTTTTTTATTCTAGTAACAACTTATATGTAATTTTACCACATATCATGGAATATTATTTTACTTAATTGAGCTAGTGGTTGTCGGTTTCCCATGGATTTGATCCTATAGGATGATTCCATTGGCTACTATAGTGTGATTCTCTTAGGGAATTACTGTGTGAGGATACTCATGATAATTGGTTCCTTGTGTGTGGATGGTTGTCATTTATGTGTGTGGGACCTATGAGTGGGTGGTTATGCATGTCATAGAACATTGTTTGATATGGGAGCATAGATGATGTCAATTGAGATGTGAAATTTATTAAGATTTAGATTATGTTTTTGGG
This sequence comes from Viscum album, assembly GCA_963277665.1. Lineage (NCBI taxonomy): Eukaryota > Viridiplantae > Streptophyta > Magnoliopsida > Santalales > Viscaceae > Viscum > Viscum album. The sequence continues at coordinate 1,215,987,394 of OY728131.1, read as the reverse complement.
CCTAGGTGGGAGACCTATAGACCTTTAGACATGACTTGGGCCCTAGTGGGTTATTGTATAGAGATGTTTGAGGGAAAAATGATGAGGGGTTTTCCTGGGTAGCTTATTTTGTTTGATACATAGAAATGAAAGGTGTTTTGGGTTTATAGAATTGGTAGGATGATTGGATTTAGTTCATGAGGAAGCTCAATGAGTGCATTGGTAGTATGGATGGATTCAAATAAAAAGACTATTTGTGGTTTGACCCCAATGACTGAGAGTAATTTTAGAACCATGGTAAGAATGTCGGTAGACACTCATGTTTTTAATGACACTGGTTGGTGGATGTCGTGTGTTATTATTATAACATGTAATGTTCCCAACATTTAAGATAAGTTCCTAGGGTGATCCAAGTTAGTTGGAATAAGCATATAGTAGGAGAGTCATAAATTTTTTTTGGCGGTGATCCTTGCAACAAGAGAGTTGGAAGGTCCCTATATGGATAAGATATTTTGGGATTCTATTAGTTGAATGAAACTGACTTTCTTTAAGAGTATTATTAATGTTTAGGCACTTGAGTGTGGTTCCAGTGGTGTGAAACTCATGGGATCATAAGGAAGGTCATGTTTTTGTGTGGTATGGGAGAATATTCCCACCATGTTTAAATGGTAATGGGATAGTGTGCGTTGGAGGTATGTGGTGTTGGTTAAATTTTAAATTAGTGATTATCAAAGGAGAACTGAGTAAAGATGATATTTGTGTTTTTTTGGGAATAGATACTTTAGGATTAGATCAAAGGAGAAAAAAACCCTTAGTGAGAGAGTAGGTTTCATAGTTTGATCAGGGTGTGGTAGTACTGGTGATCTGATATTTTATAAAGGTGATGCCTAAGATGAAATGTGTGTGTATCAAGATGAGTGATATGAATTTTCTAGTGATCATACCTAATGAGGTTATTCTTGAGGGGTGGTATAATGAAATCTATATGGTGTGAATTACCAAATTATCCTTTTGGAGTACATGACCCTCACTATTAATCATTTTTGGTGGTTGTTGTGGGTGGTGTTTCCATGAGCTATGATCACGTAGTGAATTGGTGATTCGGGTTCGCACTCATATATGGGGATGAATAGGGAATGAGATACATTATTCAATATTTATTAAGAAAAGGAATAACAAGGAAAATATTATGACAAGGAGAAATATTTTGTTCAAGGGACTAGGACACCCATGTGAGAAGGGTCATGGGAAAATGGGATCAGTCATTGGAAAATCATTTTTTTATTTTTATTATAGTTAGTAATTAGATAAGGGTTTATCTGGATTACCCAAAGAATGATAGAATTAAACTTGTATGTGATTTTGGATGGAGTTTGAGTGTTGTCATTGGGTTCAAGATGAAATATGGATGGTCTGAGGGTGAATAAAATCAAGAGTACGATGGTTCTCACAGTTTAATAGAATAAAACATTTGATTGGTTAGGCATCCAACTATTAAATTACACAAAAATTCGAGCTCATAATTTAATGAGTATGATTAGATGAATGTGGGATTCCTCTGAGTCTAAAGTACATATAATCATATATTTTGGTAACATGTCAGAAGTGGGAGTTGAGAATTTTCAAAAAGGTTTAGACAGAGGATTTTTGACCAGTGATTTTTCATGAGATATAATGTGGTGATTTTAAAAAACACATTGTGTAAAACATATTTGATATAATGGGTGTGTTTCAAAATTTGGTCAAGGATTTTAAAGTAAAATCTGACATGATCAAGTTGTTCTTGGATAGTGGAGGGATGCACTTTTTTCTTGGAATGGAAAACCAAGAGTTTCTTCTAGTGTACGATTAGTGTTCTTTCATGAGCTTTTCAATGGACTCTAGAATTGTGTCACGGTTGGTAATTCTATTAGTGGGATAAAAAAAGTTTTTATGTTGGTCTTAGTAAACTAAACCAATGATGGTGAGCACCTTATACTCTATGATCCATTGGATAAGGTCACATTAGGTATCTTGTGGGAGATGTGCTTGAGAAAAAATTCCATCCCAGTGTTTTGTAAATGATAATGGGTATTTTCTATGGGTTTGGTGGGTTGGGTACCATGAGATGGAGGTTTCAACATGGATGTGATTTTCATGTCAAGTTATATAACAAGACTGATGGATTTGAATTGGTGACTAACATAGATCAAGATACATAGATGGATGATCATTACGAATTCTAAGAGGAAGACAAGTGTTATGGTGGGGATTTTTCGATGCATTGTATCCACATGGGATTTTGAGATTCATAAGATATTTGATTTTTGGAATTAGTGAATGGGATAGTTATTGAATCAAGATTCTAAATTAAATTATAATGACTATGAATCCTTAAAAAAGGTATTTGGGATGGGGAATGGGGACCAATTGAGGATGAGTGGTTTGGGATTGTGTCAGAAGAAGCTTGGGGTGTTTTGGATTATATAGTGAAAATTACAACAAACACTAGCAAGTCATTCATGAGACACCGACTTTTCATTGGAAAGACAATGAATTTCCATTTGATGTAAAGTAGTCCCTCTATATATAAGGGTTTCACTGGCTAGATGATGGCCTAGTACTAGGTAGCTGATTCAATCTGTGTGGGTAGAATTCTATTTCCACCCCTCATTTTTTGGGATTCTATCCTATTTTCACCCTATATTTTACTCAACCAACCTAATTTGGGTCTCCCCCTATCCTCCCTTGATCTTCCCTCATTTGAGATGGTTTCTTGGATATTTTAGTGATGATTCTAGGTAAGGTATTCTATCCTTTTCTAGTTCTCATCTTCTCCTTCTATCCCTATTGATTTCAACCATCTTCATTTATGGATTTATTTGAAATTTCACTATATAATGGTGAAATTGTTTGATTTCTCTAGAATTTTCATGTAGTCTAACTTGGGGACATCCTTTAACAATGTCCATTAGTCTTTATTCATCATTTTTATAAAGGTACTTTGTGTCATATAATTATTTATGTTTCTTATTAAATTAAAAAATTGAAATGATATTTTTAATGACTCTATTGGTTAGGGGTTTTCCTAGAAATGGTGTCGAGAGTCCCCATTGGACCTCCTACAAGTATTTGGATTCAATTATAGTACAATTCAATGAGTAAATGATATTTATTTGATAAATAATATTTGGAAATAATTTCTTTTATTAATTGAAAATTTTATAATTAATTAGTTATTGATGTTTGTCTTGATTTATAGGCTTTATCATTAATACTGATATAAAGTGGACATGGATGAGGCTTGAATGGTTGGGACTGCAACTACCAACCTATGGAAAAGTTAGTAAAATATTCATTTTGAGGTTTCTGGGCTCATATACTTTCCCTATGTTTTTTTTGATTTTTTTATATTACATTATATGTGCTAGATCAACACTATGGGAGATTCCATCTAGTTTAATTTGAGATTTTAAATTGAATTATATATTAATTTTTAAATGATTAATTATTGAAAACCTTAATCTAAAAGAATGAGATTTTCGAACACATTGGTCATAAGGTGGTGTATTTATGCCTTAGTCACCGATGTATGAGGCCTTGACTTGAAAATTTCCCTAATATGTATAAAACAATCCCATGGGGTGTGACCTAATAAGAAAAACGAGTGCAACCAAGTTGAGTTACCCTTACTTAAGAGCCTTGGACACCCCCAAAAAGGGTTTATAGTGACATTGATATATAAAACCCTTTTGGTTATTAAGGGTTTATTTGGATTCCATAAATCCATTATTTTCAAAGTGTTGATCTGGGGTGAGTGACCCCTTCCTGTTTAATGTGACTGGGCCTAGGTGGACCACCCCTAGATAGGACATGACCTGTTTAGGGAGATTAGAAGAACTTAGTGAGATCTTGATAAATGAGAATGGATGAGAACCACCTCTTTTGACGATTGTCAATGTGGCACACCACAGGTGGCCTATGAGGACATCCCTCTTATGAAATTATTGAGGAACATGATTCCCTCTATGAAGCAGGTGATGACTTCAGGCTTGACCAAGATTGGGAATTCCAAGTGGGGGTAAACCCACTTTTTTGGTGACCTAGGGGATCTTAGTGGGTCCCCCAAAGATGCTAACCCTAGTGATATGGTGTGTTTTAATATGGAAAATGACGATGATTTTAGGTGTATGACCATCCCATGATCCTTATTTATTATTATGAATTATCAAATATTATCTAAGGGTGTGTTTGGTCACAAAATAGAAAACTATCTTATGGTTTTTCTTTTAATTATTTATAGAAAACACCCAAGGGGATATGTTTTATATTTATATGTGTATGACACTACTAGATGTGAGAAATACTATTGGGGAGGTTTGTCATAGTTTTTATAAATTACCTTGGCTGGGAAAACTTCCATAGCAGAGTTTTGTTATAGGATCCCGCCTTTTTATCACATAAACTTTCATTACAGTTTACAAAACCGAGGATCTTTAAGGTTTAGTGTCTTGGAAACTAATAACTTAATACATGAAAACAACATAAAAAATTCTTATTAAACACTTGAAAGGATTATTCATTTGTTCATCCTATGTTTATTACAACATCTCATAACCTGGGAGCATACATCAATGGAAAGGGTGAGCAGAAGGCCCAATAAGGGAAACAAGGGAAACATTTTACATGAGAACTTGAGATACATCAAAAGTCATGAAAAATAACATTAAGGCATGAGAAAGAGTTCATAAGGCATATCATAATAAAAATAACGTGTTTCATAACTTAAAGATGTGGATTCAACATTTAACATAGACAATAATTTCCCTTTCACCATGGTCCATCCCCAAGGTGTCATTAAACATTACCAAGGTTATTCACTAAGGCGTCGTTAAAAATGGTCATCTCTAGAGATTTAGTCTTTACCCAATTCATTGGAGCGCTATCAGGGTGAACCATTAAATTTGTCTTTATTATCATGTGATCCACATATATCATCATTAAAAATTTCATAAACAACCCATATAGAATAAAATAAATGAGTTTCCTTTCATAGTTATCACATTTTAAAAATTGCTTTAAAGACGTGATCTTTATGTCACTTTAAACCCACAGAAAAAGGAAAGCGGGTCTCATGTATGTAAATCCAAGAATTAAAATATAACATTTTTATATATATGTGAATACCCCTGTAGAAGAAATATCTTTGGGTATTCACTTAATAAAATAAAATAATTTGAGAAAAAGAGAAAGACATTTTGAGACGAAAATTCTGCAGCATAATGGCTATGATACATGGTTTCAGAAAACATTGAAAAGTGAGGGGACATGGGACACCCACTCATAAATGATACAAAAAAACAGTATGGGTAAAGAATATAATGTATTTAAGAACATTTTAATGAAATTTGAATGATATAACATACGAAATGAAGAACTTGAAAGGAATACAAAAATAATATTTCTCTTATGAAAATTCGGTAGCCTAACAACGTCACTTAAAAAATAAAAAAAATGAATTGAAGAGATAAAATAGGGTCTCTAATAATATGAACATAAAATATCAGTATTATAGATGTAGAGATAATACCCCCAACAAAATAAAAATGAACATGAAATACTTGACATGAAAATAGAACTTGAAAATGAGAAGGGTGAAAGAATCCCTTAAAAATTCGGCAGCCTAACGGCGCCACTTACAACTTCAAAATACTAAATTGAAGAGATCAAATAGGGTCTCTAATTATATGAAAATAAAATATAAGTATTATATATTTAGATATCATACCCCAAAATAATAAAAAATAACATGAAAGACTTGACATGAAAATAGATCTTGAAAACGAGAAGGGTGAACGAATCCCTTAAAAATTCGGTAGCCTAACGACGCCACTTAAACATTATTAAAATGAACTGATGAGAGAAAGAGGGGGTATCTCATCATATGAAAATTAAAAGGACATTAGGAAGAATATAAAAGAACATACTCCAAAATAAGAACATGGAGTATAAAAGAAATTACATAAAAGAGAGTATTTGAAAAGAAAGAGAGAGGTTAGATCCCTTACCTTAAAACGTAATTCTTAAAACACAAAGGTTGGGACATTGAGGGATTGGGGGAACCTTGGGAGGACCTATTGTGAGGTAATGAGACCAGAGCATCATTGGTGGAGAGTTGAGAGTGAAAACTAAAGGAGGAAATGGTGGGTATTTATAGGGAAAGTGAGGGGACAATGCATTAATGGCCAAGGGACACCTCATTGGTGGTATTGGAAAAACCATGGGCTTCCCGATGGTATTTTTCCATGATATTGGCAACTTGGGACACGTCATACCTTATATTACTATTAAAAAGTAGACCATGTTGATTACATACTTAATACATCATTTAATGATGTCACTAAACACCCGTAACTTAAAAACTGTATTTTTACTATTCACCGAAAATTTAACTTTCTCAGAAAAATCCCAAAATTTCACCTTAACCAAATATCGATGCTATAATTTCAAAAATAAAGTCCATTTTATAAAAATAATTTTCTAAATATTTTTAATTTAATTTTTAAATAAAAAACTCTATTCACCTGAAAAACCTAATACTTGAATAATAATTTCTGAAACAGTCATTTACCTATTTTATTGAATCACATTACTTAATCAAGGTGGATATATTATATTAATGCTTTATTTAACGGATATTACTAATCCATTCGGTCACATTACTAATCCTAAGCATAAAATCACTATTCATAATTTACTATTCATCAAAAATCATGTTGATCTTATTAGACTCTAAATTTCTTACTGAAAAAATTTTCAGAAGACAATTTTTTGAAAAGCATTACACATCATTAATTATTTATGGTTTAAAAAATATTTTAAAATATCCTTTTTTTTTCAAATTCAGAAATATTAAGCATCCTAAATTTATCTGAACATTTGAATGTTTACAAAAATCACCATAAGAAGAAAACAAAATTTTATTTATCTCAACGGATTACACAAAGCAGTTACGGTCTCCTTACATAGCCCCTTATAACCCCAGCATAGGACCTAAGTGTAAGGTGTGCTAAGGTGAGAGAATCCGAGGGCAGCTCGACCATCATTGCAGGAGCAGTAATTTCTATCAGTTTGAACTTCTCACAAAGTCGATTTCGTTCTAGCTTCACACAATGAAGTTCGGCTTGGGTTTGGTCCAAAGAAAAGCCCAATGGTGCTACCTCCTTCCCAAGTTCTGTTAGATGGGTTTCGACTGGCTCGAGACTACTAGATGAGGCCATCAAATCTTCTTTCTATATTAATTAACCAAGATCAGTTGTATTTAGAGACAATAATGGCAACATTTAGTTTCTAAAGGTCATACTAACTAACATTCATATAATAGTCAAAACACAGCAATACCATTTTAATTATACTCATGTTATCAAATGAAATAGTTTTGTTGAGTATAAAATAAAATAACACACAAATTTAGGAAACAAGATTTATTCAAAATTTCTGTTTGTTACATTTGTGATACTATTAGTAGGGATTCTATGTATATGAGACTGGGTCTGATCTAGTATACTGGTATGGATATTTCTAAGAGCATTCCGTTGGTCTATGTTACCTACAAGATATGAATGGTCTGATAAAATTCCTATATGGGTGGTATGTGATGCTCGTACTATATACCAGGGAATACTAATTATGTCATATAGGGAGGAATGATCATTATGATGTGCTCAAAGACACCCCTAATGAGATGTTCTCAAAGACATTCCTACATCAGAGTAAATTAGGTTTCGTGATAAGTTTATATATTTATTTTCAACAATTGTTTATTTATGATGATAATGTCACATGAAAATATCACATAATATATTAGTTAGTATGGGACCACATTAGTGATAACCTACCGAGTTATGTACACACACCCTGATTGAGCCATCATTGTACATGGGTACTCGACTCTCACATGGTTATTGTAGGCACTAGTTGGGATCAGGCTTGACGTTTTTCATGAAAGATATGGAGTATATCAAATGAGTATTTTCCATCAGGATTATATGTCTTAGATTTTTCTTAGAGCTGGAATCTTTATTATCGTTATTTCCTGCATGTATATATAACCAGCCTGGGGGAAGGTTAATTATATGTATGGTATAATTATTTAGGACTTTAAAATATTTTATTTATTATTGGTATTATTATGTTTTTATACTTACATATTAATTTTATTTTTTATGGATGATGTTCAGTGGTTTCTTTTATTATTGTGCAATCAGATACTAGGGGGTATAACAACCCTATAACAACTCCTTAGACCCTTATTTCTAGTTGGAATATTCTAGTATCTGAGTAGGAACACTTGAGGTCTCATGGTAGTCCATTATAATTACTATTGAGATTGAGTTAGGCTGGGATGTCATATATTTACCCATCTTCATATCTTTTTGGTAGACTCTACTACTTTTTTATCTTCATGGGTATCCCTCTATTTGGTCAAAGGTAATGATATTTTCCCAACAACACCATTTTCTAAACATCCCATTATAGTTAAAAAATGAGAGATATTTTTTAATCCTATTTAAACTTTGGAAAAAATTATGATTTATTATTAGATATCCATTAGGGTTATTTATATATAGTTATAACTTCTTCCACACTTTCATAATCTAGATTTGGTTTCCATCTTCCACTACCACATTCTCTAGTTTCCTATTCATTTAACTTCCACTTTATGATTTACAAGCTTTAAGTAAAAATGATTTTTTAGTTCTATCAACATACTTCCAAAATCACACCTTCTAAAAGATATATAGAGTTAATCAAAAAACTTTTTTTATATAAACATAAAAATCTCACAATTGTGAATTAATTTTCTCAGCTTCCCTACTATGCCCTTTAGAATACTAATATCATTTTCACATACTTATATAGTAATGATAATTGAGTCTCTATCTATCCTTATTGGTCACTTAGATCCCACTAAAGAACCACCTTTCCTTATAAATCCCCACTCTAAAACCTTTTTTAGAATATCAACTAGATTATGACTCTAGCTATCTTCCATAGCTTTAACACTCCTTCCTCCAAAAGCTTTAAGATGAAGTGATATTTTAGTTGAATGTGTTTCATATTTAAATTTAAGACAAAATTATTTACTAGATAGGTTCCACTTTGAATATCATATAATAAACCCACACTCCCTTGACTCATTCTAAGATCCTATAATAGACCCTTCAACCATGTTATATCCTTCCATTATTGTATTTTTGAAACATTCTTTTATTCTATGGTAGAAAGTTCAAATAATGGATACAGTCTTAACATCCAACTTAGTTAGTTTCTTTATAGGTAAAAAACCCATTGAACATCTTTGAGTTTCCATTAAATTCTATATAAACATACCCTTATAATAGATTATTCATTTAAAAACAAAAGTCTAGTGATTCTGATCTTTTAAGACACCATAATATCAAGTTTACTAAATCTCAGTGATCCTTTCTTATATTCTTCATGAATCTAATATCTACTTCCACTACTTGATAAAATTTATTTCCATTTAAAATTCATGGAATACATCATGTTTCTAAAAATCAATGCATACATAACCTTTTCAATGTACTTATTCTCATATTTTATGTATGATTCCTTCTCTTTAGATAATATAATATATCCAGCTAATGGGGTTGAGATAGTCTTATATACATACATTTTGAATCATTACACTATCATTTAGATAAACTATAACTGAGAAACCATCAATATTTTGTACTGACAATCCCTTTATATCCTCATTCCCAATATCCATTTAGCTTCCTGATATCCATTAATTAAAAACTTTTGGATTACCCATAATTAATATCTTCATTATGTTTCTTATCCGGGACCACCACACAAATATAATCCATGTATAAGAGAAGCATGATGAAGTTACCATTATCAAATACCTTATTATTGAATTAATGATCCTTATTACATTAGAAAAAGTCTTTTTCCACCATAAAGGCATAAAACTCACTATTCCACTTTCTGGGTACATGTTTTAATCCATATACAATCTAGTTATGTTTTCACACTAGGTAACTTATGGATTCATTGAATCCTTGAGTTACACCATGTAAATTTCTTCAAAAAAATCTCTATTAAGGAATTACTTATTCATAATTAAATTTTCAACAGAATTTCTTCTATAACCATTCCCAGAACCATCTAGATTATTATATTCTTAACAAAAAAAGATAAAATTTCAATAAATTACACTTATTGATTTTATTTAAATCCCTTAAAAAATAACATTTACTTGTAAAACTTATTACCATCCACTTATTCCTATAACCAGTAGGCCTACTTGTTTTTTAGTTCCCTCTTCTCAGTAGAAGTTACAAAATCACTAATTTTTTTGAAACATACAAGGTATCCTTCTCCTAATCATCACCAATTATCACTACATTGATTCACTGATACTTTTAGACTGTTATAGTATTTTATCCACTAATCTATCTATTACAAGTATATAATGCAAGTTAGATGCATAATTTGTCACCTGTGTTTAGACTTTGGTAGACCACCTCAACCCCTTTTTGTAAAAATTAGTGGACAAAAAATAGAGATAGAAATAAAATCATAATAAAATAATTTACATGATTCCGGGAGAATACCCTACATCCAAAGAGGGGAGGAACAATTTACTATTTTAGGGATAGATACAAATATTTTTGGTAATATAGATCCAAAAAACCTAATTCCAACATCCATGTATATTTAATGAGGGAAAATCAACTTGTAATAAATTTTCTATTTAAAACTATCTTCCCCTTGAAATAAATGTCCAAATCCTTAATTTCCATGTTAATAAGAGATTTTTTTACTTTTACATCTCTAGATTCATACCATGTGAAACATTTATTTCTGTGACCCACATGAAATTTTCAAATTTTACTCTACATTCCATGTGAACCCCATGTAAAATTTATAACAAAACTACTTGTTCATCCTATATTATTTTCCAATTTTTTAGGTGACTCTAATTCCTAAACCCTAGAACAGTAAGGGGTAGAACTACCCTTATTATTGTAGATAATATCATAGTAGGATTCACATATGTCAACATTCTTTCACTTAGTGATTTATTCTATAGATACTATCCTTTAATTTTTTTTCATCAAACCGACCTTACTATGTTTCTCCCATTATTCATTCATCATCTTCAAAGTATAACTAAGGAACATCAATGCCACAACTTCTCAATGAATATTACCTTTTTCATCATTTAAATTAGATTCAAGATTCTATGAATTCTCTTTAAGTATAAATATACATCATTTAATAACCCTCTAATGAAATGATATTTCACCCGAATAAGATTCATCCTAGAATGGAATACCATATTCTTCACAAGATGCATCACACTCTGGTTATTAGAATAAAGAACATTCATTCATTCCTTCATATCCAACTCCTTTAGAAAATTCATCAAAAATATAACATCCTTTCTTGATTTAGTAACAATGATATATTGTACCTTTATAGTAGATGATTCCACAATCTTCTATAATTATAACAACCAACTAATAATTATTCTTCTATAGGTACAAACATATCCTTTAGTACTAATATTATCAAAATCACTTCCCATGTTATCATAAACATATCTCTATTCATTAATTCTTACATTGAAACAAATATACATATCCTTAAACCCATTAAAGTACCTCAACACCCAATTCAAATCCATCCAATGTTGTCTTCCTAAATTTTCCATGAATTTGATGAAAACTCCCCCTACATTTTTAGGTTTATTTGAGTGAAAACCATGACACACCAAAAAATATCTAATACTAATATATAAGTTATTTTTACCATGTGGTCCCGTTTATCATCAAACTTTGTTGGATACTATATTTATAACATAAAGTTACTTACATGATGAATAAAAATTGGTTTTTCATCTATCATTCTGAACCAGCTAAAAAATGTATCCAAGTTAGTAGTTTTTTGATAATTTCATGGTTGCAAAAACATGATATCATATGATCCATATCCTGATAATCTTTTTCACCTCACTAGGATCATTTATTTCTATTTATTTTTATAATTTTATCTTTAACACATTAATCCTTTTATTGTTAGCCACTATAATGAGAATACCATCCACATATAATAAAAACATGATATAAAAATTACAGAAAGGTTTGGAATAGAAATACTAATCCATTTCATATCTCCTGTAACCATTATTTACCATGAATTCATTGAATTTATGATTCCCCGACCTCAATGATTTCTTTATCCCATATAGAATCTTATTAAGATTACAAATAATATCCTTTTTTAGACTGAAAAAACCCTTTATGTTTTATCATATAGATATCCTCCTCAAATTATTCAGGATGAAAGGTAGTATCCAAACTCATCTTCTACAAATGTATTCCCTCTACAACTACAATGCTCAAAAAAATTCAATAGAGGTTAAATTAATAGAAGGAGAAATAATTTCAGTGTAATCCATAACCACATTCTATGGAAATTCATTTATAACCATCCTTTCCTTATAAATTCTACTACCATCATGTTATCCTTTGAAACTGTATACCCAATTATTATACAATTATTTATTTACTTCATGTAAATCAGAATGTTCCCATGTATTATTTTAATGAAATGATGAAATTTGATCCTTCATTTCTATATCCCACTTATTTGAATCCTTCACCAGTAACAATTCTTCATAATAGTCAGGTTCTTTATTTTCGGTCAATAATAAATAAGGAACATGATATCCATATAGATGTATTGGATTACATACCCTTTTTGACCTCTTAAGAGGTATCTCTAAACCAAAGTCACTTATATGGTTCTTTGTAAGTACAATCTTTCTTTCTAGGATACCTTTATGCTCTACCTTCTCATAAGATAAGGGTTTCTTTCTCCCACTATCATATTCCACAATATTTCTATCCTTATAAAGAACATGTTCATAAAATAAAAAATTAATACCTATAAAGGTCTTTCAATTTTCATTATCTTAGAATTTATAGCCAAACTATTCATTTTTATATCTAATGGATAATCATTTTTGGTACTTAACATCCAACTTATCCATTGAATCATATTAAACATGAACATAACATAGAAAATCAAATACATTAAAAAGTGAAATAATTTCCTTATTTATAGTCCATATTTCCATGATAATTTCTTCTCCTAATGGTATAAATAGACCATGATTTATCAGGAACGGTTCCATGTTATTAGTTTTAGAAAAAATACCTTAGGAAATACAATATGCAACCTTATACTCATGGAAAATTAAACCAAAATTCTATTCATCTATTATGTGAAATCATTTTATTTTGGTGTTCTAGGAACTATAATCTTCATACACCTTCTATTATACAGACATAACACTTTGAACATTCAAATATCATATAATCTGCCATTATAATATCTCAAGCAATTTTCCTTCATCCCTATTTCATTCTCTATGTGACTCTTCCATTTCTAAAATATAGGAAAAACTTCATGATTATTTTTCAAAAATTAAATCTAAACCATTGAAGTTGATTCATCAATAAATTTTATGAAATAAATTGATTATCTAATAGAATGTATTGGAATGGGATCCCATACATTAGAATGTATCATCTCTAATTTACATGACTTTGGTTCTCTTCCTCTATTTTCAAAGAAAACATTTCTTCTCTTTTTGGGAATAAAATACTCAAAAAACCCAATGTCCACTAATTTCATATACAGTATCATTAAGTTCTTCACAATAATATTTGTTCCAATTCTAGTATTTGGAATCTATTTTTGAATTCATATAATTCACTAAATGAATGATATTGTCACTTATTTAAAGTTATCCATTCTTTTCTCCCTATGCTATAATCATAAACCCTCTTTTGATTTTTTTAATAGGTAAATAAATTCATGTGGAATATAATATACAATGGGATTATAAAAATTGATCCTTTTTTTTACCAGAGGTGGATCTTCTATCTCAAATGGTGTAACACCCTGATATTTTATGATATATTTTTAATAAATTTAATATATTGGATAACTTACGATACATGCAACCCTGAGTATAAATAAACAATAATATAGTATACCATTATAACCTAGATATTAAATTGTATGTATAAATATTAATAATAACCTTTTTTTGAAAAAGTTATTGAGGTTTTAGATATAATTTCTTTTAAAGTCTTTATATGTTTCAAAAAGATATTTCTCCTTAAAAAGATTTTTCTTGATTTTAGTGAGAAAATATTATTATTAATTTTTTACACATTTAAAAAATTTATTTTATAAAAATAAATTACTTTCTGAAAAAAAATGTTAAATTTTTCTTAGAGTGAATTTTTGAGAATTTTATAAAAAGATTTATTTTTTGATGAATAGTGAAAAATACCAGTTTTTATTAAACAATATATCTATGTTTAAAGAATTTACAAAGTTTTAATTTTTTTAAAATGATTTTAAAATAAAAATTGTTTTAATTATATTAATATAAATACAATTTAGGCCTTTGGAATCAATTTTATATATAATTATGATATAAAAAAATTTATAGTTAAGAAAACATTTTTTTTAAAAAACCTATTTTTGTTGTGTTTGATGGATTACTTTTAAATTAAATTATTACTATTATGTGAATTAAATTTGATAAAATTTATTCCATATTTATAATAATAATAGTTAATATTATGTAATTTGTTTAAATTATTTTTTTTCATAATGAATATTTAAAATAATAAACTATGTTATCATAATAACAGTTAAAATAGGTTTACTGGGGGTTAAAATAAAGAGATAATAGATAAAACAACCTAAAAACTTGTATAATTTGTATATTATTTCCATATTCAAACACTATATCAACTAGTATTCATTAATTCTTTATTTTTGGATCAATTTGGTGTGAATAATACATTTATATATTTTATTCTTTTTATAAATTATAAGTGTGTCCTCTCCCCCACTTATAAAAGGATACCCCTATCATCTACTATTCAAAAATAGATAGCCATTTATATAATCAAATAACTACCTATATACCTTAATTAAATCCATACCAATGACCTAGAGTCATTGGTTTGATCATAAAACAATCTTATGAAGTCTTTATGTATAAACCTAAAGAGGTTGTCCGAAGAAGACGTATAGTTCTTAACTAATTATTTTCATTTTATTTCTTCTTATACATATTTAAAATATTCTTAAAACATTATGAAATAAAAATATGTATCATAAATATACTTATATGTTATTATTCTAATATAATAATCTATATCCATCTAATGTTGCATCAAATGAGAAACTAAACATTCAATCATGTGTACAAAAGACTACCGCCTCACAAACCAATGTAATTTTTTCTCTATCACCGCCTCTCAAGACTGGATATGATGATGAATTTAATATATATATATATAATATTATATTTATGAAATAATTATTCTTATATAATTATAATATTACATCTACCTTCTTAACTTCTATTTTTTTGGAAAACGACAATGTCGCTAGTGCGTACGTGTGGACTATCACCTCCACAAAGCGATGTGATTCATTTTTTATTTTATTTTTACATGGAGAGTAATAAGGACATATTTAATGAATATATATTATATATATTATATGTTAATGGTTTTTAACGTTTTATTACAATTTATATTTATTTTTTTCCATCCACTGAAAAATGAAAACATTCATGCATACATACGACCAACCATCTCCATGAAGAGTGTAATTTGTTTTTCTATATATAAATTTTATAGATGACTATAAATATGTATTCAAGGAATATATAATCTGTATATCATTATTAACTTTATTAAGGTGATGGAAATAGGATCAAAGTATATGAACCAAAACTATTGAACCAAATCATAAAAAAATGAAGTAGTTATAACACAGAAAAATATTTTAATAAAGAATTGTTAGTAACCGTTTCCTAAAAGGTTATAAGTAAATAAAATATGGTATTATTTATATTATTATGGTTCTTTAATATATTTAAAATAAATATATATTTATTATATTTTATGATAAAAAATGTATGACTGAAGTTGGACATGAGGTAAGGGATTATTTCACAATCTCAACATTATTCGAGATTATTTATGTTTAAGTATCCATTGGGGGAAATATTTGATATTTATATAATAGAACAAATCCATTAACTTATTCTATGGTTATATATGTAAATTAAATACTTTAATTTCATTTTACTTTCTTTAAGTACTCAAGATACTAAAATTATGTTTTTATGGGAAACCGACCTTGTATTTTGTACTCAGTTGAGAATCATTCTCTTCCATGACTATATTTTCCTTAAGATTTGTAAAAAATGTTTTCAAATTATACAATTAATTATTAAAGAAAATTTTACCCTTGTTTTAATTTTTAATAAATGGGTTTAATGGAATATTTTTGTTATTTTCTAAATGAGATAATTTTTAACCTTTTTAAAAAAGTGTGAAAGGAATGTTTTTTTAACTTATATGACATGAAAAGAATTTTCCACTATCATGAACACAAATTTTTATAAATATTAATTTATAATTTTAAATGTTTCATTTAAAATAAAATTATTTCCATAACATTTGTTATATATTTTATACTTTAAATTAGTGATTTCAAGTGAAAAGGTTTTCTTCCACCAGAAATTTTCCAGTGATATATTTAAAGTATTTTCATCTATTTCAACATAATTAGTAGAATATAATACTGAGGATATAATCTAATGAAACAATAAACCATAAATATATTACTGGTTTATAACTATCTTGATTTGGAAAAGTATTTATATTCTGTATTCCAATTATTCAGATATGAATAGTTATTAATTTTTTAAGGAGTGTAGATTAAGTTGAATTGTTTATTCATATTATTAATGCATTATAATTATTTAGTGATGGGTGGGGAATATAATTAACCATCTCCTCGATTCATTGGTAGGTATCATGATACAAACTAGATTGAGTATTTTTTTTAGGCCTTACCCATTTATGTAAGACATCTTAGAACGAGGCCTCGATGGTAAACTTTAGATGTCTGAAATTATACATTCCATCACTATGAAATTGGTTATTATTTTGCATGTGATTATTTAACTAGTTATAATATCCATGTATAATTTTCACTCTTATGTTTTAATTTATAATTAATTATTTTATGATCATTTAATTCTTTTATATTATTCATTCCTTATTTTCATTCACTAAACACATTCCCTTACCGAGTATCTAAGATCATTCCTTTATTTTGTTTTATTTCTCTAGTATTATAGGAAGTGTATTATAATTGATCTTAAGGGATATTATAAAGGGAATAATGGTATTATAAATGAAAATAGTATATAGTATTTTATGATTTTAAACTTAATGTGATATCCAATTATGTAAATAGTTTTTCAAGACTACTATAATATTCAATCATTTGGTATTCGATTGCTTGTATCTATTACTAATGTACTAAAGTAACCAACAACTCTAGGATAATAAATAAGGGGCCATTATAGTTGTTATTAGAGAAATTTTATATGAAACCTTGGGAAGTATATTTATAAAAACAAATATTAGAGAATATTACCCTATAACTGACTTTGAGGTTAAGTCTACGTATTGGAAAAAATCTTAAAGTTTTGCTAAGGAAGATATTAGGCGGTTTTGTTATAAATACAACCCTATATGGATATTATAAGTGGAATTGGTTTAGGAATAAATACATATAGGGGTAATAAACCTGAAAAGAGTTGGTTCGAGTATATGTCAGCCATCATTATGGTGCATTGTGAGTGCTCCCTTACTATACACCTGGTTTGACACTCCCAAGGGACATTATTGAGTTAATTAAAATTTAATTTAAAAAATATTATAAAGGATTTGAATTTTTTTATTATATAATAACATTCCCAAAGAAACAAAGTTTATGATTATGAGATTAACTATGTATAAATTATTTATTTTATGTTAAGTGTTTGACTAGTTTTGAAATTATACATTATGATTCATAATGTTAATATATAATTTAGTGTATCAATTTTTTTTTAAATGAAACATATCATATGGAATGGAAAAATTATCAATGAACCTAATACATTTAGGTATTTCCATCCTAGGTAAGATAAAAAAGATAGAGCTAAATTGGCTTTTGAATATGAATAAATTATAACTATATTAGGGAAAATGAACAAAGTTATTAGATATAAACATGACCATATAGAGTATCTTGATAATCCAAAATTTAGTGTGACAATGTTATACTAATTCATGCATAAAAATAATCCATCATTCAATGAGTCTAAAAATATATTTGTAGCTGAGTAATTGATATATTCCTTTGAGAAGATATTTTATACTTTGTAAAGTAATGAAAGTGAGAATGTTTTCATGGATATTTATCATATATCAGAGGATAAAAATCAATAGTTGTCATTGATTAAAAATTATAATTATTAGGTGTAAGTAACTAGATGGAATGGAAGTATTTTAATGAAATTTTCTTGGAAAATATTTTCCTCATGAACAACAAGAAGATATAGAGAGAAAACAGCTGAATCTGAGAAAAAAGGAATAAAAAATTTTCTAAGTAGGAAGACAACTTTAAAAGGTTAGAAAGACATGCTATGGAATATATAAATATCTAGAGATCAATTTTAAGTATTTATTTGATGGGAATAAGATATTACTTTGATGGGAACTATCCTCCCAAAACAATTCTAATCATATGAGGATATAATATCCTATGTTATCAAGATAGATAAATAATTCTCCATGCCTTATTGATTTGTAGTAAAGTAAGAGAAAAAGAGGATATGAGAGTAAATAATGGATATTGAGAATAAGAGAATGGGTAATTTTCCAACATCTGATGTTTTTGGAAAGAAACGCCATGGTACATGACTAAAAGAAAAATGATTTTGATTCAGGTGTAGAGAAAAATAAAATCATGCTTATAAATTTAAGGGAAAGGGAAAAGACATAAAAGTAAAGTGATTTAACTATATGAAGATAGGGAAATATTCCAACCAATGCCTCAAATAATAAGGTAACTTATTATAAAAGAATCCAAGGGGAGAAGGTCATGCTTATGAAATTACTAGAACTGATATGGAAGATCTTATCAATTCAATGAAAGGTACACTTATTATGCACTCTAGGATTTCAAATTTTTTATTTTATTTCAGTTATAACCACTCTTTTATATCTAAATAATTTTATAAGGTTACATCATCCCTACCTCAACAATTAGATATTGATCCGGTTGTAAAAAATCTTAATTGTATGATTACCACATATAAAGTCTATAAATAATCTACAATAGAAGTTTATGGGATGATTATTATTTATAATCTTGTTATTCTTTATCTAGTTGAATTTGATGTAATTTTTGGCATGGATTGGTTAGCCTGGTGTAGATCCCATATCAGTTTTCAAGGAAGGGAAGTTATATTTGATATCTTGAATCAACATTTATTTTTTAGTCAGAGAAAGGATGATCCTAAACACCCAATGGAACTAAATTACATCATATAAATATTTCTACCTATTAATGATGGAAATTATTCCAAAATGGATGGGGATAAAATCAACATTGAAAAGTTTCCTATTATTTGGGAATATACTAATGTGTTTCCTCAGGACTTTCCATGTCCTCTCCTAAATTGTGAAGTTGACTTTTTAATAGATCTCCTACCTGGAGATACACCTATTTTAAAGACTTAATATAGAATAAAACCTACTATGTTTTAGGAATTTGAGAAGAAACTCCATGAGAATTTAGATAAGGGATTCATTCTAACTATGCTTCTCCATGATGTGCACCAATTTTTTTATGAATAAAGATGAGAAAATTATTTTTTGTATTGATTATTGGGAACTTAACAAGTCCACTATTAAGAACATGTATCCTATACCATGTATGAATGAAATATTTTATAAAGTATGAAGAGATATATATTTGTAAAATACTGATCGTATATCCAGGTATTATTATCTAAAGATCAAGGAGGATATACCCAAGGAAACAATCCATACGTGGGATGGTTATTATGAATTTATATTTAATCCATTTGGACTTAGAAATGATCCTAAAATATTGAAGGATTTAATGAAAATAGTCTTTAGATATTACCTTGATCAATTTTTTATAGTCTTTATATATGATGTTATTATATATTCAAAGAGAAAGGTAGAGAATGTTTAACATTTGGAAATTTTGATGAAGACCATAAGAAGGAGATGTTGTATGTGAAACTTACCATATGTTAATTTTTGATTTAAAATGGTTCATTATTATATCATATAATCTCACATGAAGAAATATTGGTGGATCCTTGAAAGAAATAAGTTATTTGATATTGGACCGGTTTAACCAAAATGATTAAATCCATAGGTTTCTTTGTTTATCTTGATATTATCGATGTTTTTTGGAAATTTTTTCACAATTATAAAATCAACATACCAAGTTAACTTTAAAGGGTGACAAGTTCCTTTGGATAAATGAATGTGAGAAAAATTTAAACGAAGTGAAGAGAAGGTTAATTAACACACCTACACTAACATGTAGTGGAGAAGGGTTTGTAATGTATAGTTATATATCAAAGAAGTTACTAGGATGAATTATCATAAAAAATGATACAGGGATTGTTTATGCCTCACAAAAATTGAACATTAATGATAATAATTAACCAAATCATGATTTTAAGTAATATTTGGTAAATTTTTCATTAAATATATGGATGAATTATACTTATAGTGATAGGTGTGATATATATATTGATCATAAAATATTGAAGTGTATATTTACATAAATGGAGTTGGATATTTTTAAAAGAAGATTGTATGATTTGATCAATGATTATGATTTCTCAATACATTACCATCTTGTTAAGGATAACAAGGTGGTAGATTCTTCGAGTTTGAAGGATCATGAAAACATATCTATGATGAGGATAAAAAAATATCCAATATTTCAATATTTGAAAAGGATGGATCTTAAAATCTTGAAATAAGGTTAGAAATATTATTTTTCTCAAATGAGTATTCAACCCTCTATTTGGGTGATGATTACATAGGTGCAGAAGGAAGATGTAGAGCTCTAAAATATGGTAAGAAATGTTAGTAAGTTCAACATTGATTATGATGTAATTATAAATTTTAAGAAACATGTATGTGTTCCATCCATACCATATTTTAAGATGGAGATATTGCTCATAGTTAATCCTTATCTATTCATCCTAAAATTAAGAAGATTTTAGAGATCTAAAATATTATTTCTGGTTGGAAAAAATTAAGAGATATATTAGGGAGTATATATATTGGTTCTTAGTATGTTAGCAAGTTAAGTTTGGGAGATATAAGTATAAGGGGGTGATACAACCATTACACATACTAGAATGGAAATGTGAAAACATCACCATGGATTTTTTTCATCAGACTCTGAAAAATGTTTAAAGGATATAATTTTATTTGGGTTCTATTTAATCAACTTAAAAATTAAGCACACTTCATTTCTATAATTTATTATTTATATGTTGATCAAATTTCAATTAAATAAATTATATATGTGGTAAGGTTGCATTCATTAGCACATTTTATTGTATTAGCTTAGGATCCGATGTTTACCTTGAAGTTTAGTAGGCTCTGGATACAAAGATGAGTTTCATTATAGCTTATCATCACCATAAAAGTGACCAGTTTGAGAGAACCACTCAAATCCTATAGGATACATTGAGATATTTTGCTATAGATTTCAAATGAATTTGGGATCTCCACCATCCTTCAATCATGTTTTCCTGTAAAAATAGCACTCAATTAAGAATTAAAGTGGATCCTTATGAAATACTATATTTGAAGAAATTTATAACTGTAATGTATTGGGATTAAGTTTTAGAAAGAAATATTTTAGGACTTGAACTATTTTATGAAATGGCAGAGAAAGTTAGAACCATTCTATAACATGTCAAGGTGGCTCAAAGTCAATAAAAAATATAGATAGATAATCTTTGTTGTGATCTAAATTTCAAAGTTGGTGAGAGGGTGTTTCTATAAAATTATACATGGAAATAGGTTTTGATATTTATAAAGAACGGAAATCCATGACCTAGATATATTGTCCCTTCTATATTCTTGATTGACTAGGAACAATAGCTTATTTCTTAGCACTTACACTGAAACTATCTCAAGTTCATGATATGTTTCATGTATCTCTCTTGATGAAGTATATACCTAATCTTTAAATAGTATTGAACTCATAGGTCATATAATTATAGAATAATATTTATTATAAATAAATACTGGTATAAATATTGGATCATAGAGATAAAGTTCTATAAAACATGACTAATCACCTGGTTGATGTTCTTTGGAGGAATCTGAATTTTGAAGAAGATATGTGGAACCTGAGGATGTGATGACGTAGAATTATCCCCAGTTTCTTATATATGGGTGATTTAATTTTTAGAGAAAAATTTATTTGAAGGGGGGGGGGTAGAATGTTACAACATGATATTTTATGATATTTATACTTTTCAAATAAATTTTATTCCCATGATATCTTGCAATATGCACAAATTGAAGTCCAAATGAACCATAATATAGTGTACCATTAAAACCTAGCTATTAATTTAATTGTATGAATAAGGATAACAAAATTTTAAATAAAAATGTATAAAGGTTTTATATAAATATTTTTTTAATAAAGACGTTATATATTCAAAAAATATATTTTTTCTATAAAAAGTTTTTTATTTATTTTTGTGAGAAAATAATATATTTTTTTTAAATTTTTAGAAAAATTATTTAAAAAAACATTATTTTGAAATAAAAATTTCAAAATTATCTTAGAGTGAATTTTTTAATTTTTTCTTAAAAGATTAATTTTGCAGTGAATAGTGAAAATACTGATTTTTATTAAAAAGGGCTTTTTTGTTTATAGAATTTAATTTTTTTTTTGGTTTTTTAAAATGGTTTTAAAATTAAAATATGATAAATAATATTAATATTAATCCATTTTAGTTAATTTAATTAACTTTTATGTGGTTTTATATATTTTTTTTATACTTAAGAAGACCTTTTATTCAGAAAATCGCTTTTCATCGTGTTTAAGTGTTTAATTTTAAATTAAAATTTGAATTTTTTTGAATTGAATTCGATAAAATGGATTACATATTTGGAATATAAAAAATTAATATTATTTAATAATTTCAAGTTAATTTTTTTTCATAATGAATATTTAAAGTAAAAAATTTGTTTCCATAGTGAAGGTTAAAACAAGTTCCTAGAAGGGGTTAATCTAAAGAGATAAGGATTAAAATATCCTAAAAACATGTATCAATTATATTCTTTGTCCATTATTCAACCATATATCTTCTAATATTCACTAATGGTATATTTTTGGAGCCATTTTGTTTTAATAATACATTAAAATATTTTATTATTTTATAAAATTCCAAGTGTGTCCTCGTCCCACTTATAAAAGGACACCCCTATCCTCTCCTATCAAAAACTAAAGATACTTTTCAGTTGGATTATTATATGACCAAACACATTAATTATATCACTCCCCATGACCTATAGTCCATTTTTTGATAAAAAACCATCCTAGAATGGCTTTTGGTATAAACCTTAAGAGGTTGTCTGACGAAGATTTATAGTTTTTAACCATGCATTTTTATTGTATTTCTTCTACTACATCCTTCAAATATTATTCAAAAATGATTAAATAAAAAAATAATATTTTATATATTTATATTTTATTAGGTTAATATAATCACCTATATCCATACCCTCTTTCTTCAAATGGGAAACAAAATCATCTATTGTGTGTACGAAAGACTACTGCCTGACGAACCAATGTAATTCATTTTCCATCATTTCCTCTCATGGATGGATATAATGATAGATTTAATATATATAGATATATATTATTTATCAATTAATTATAATTCTATAATTATAACATCACATTTATCTTCTTACCTTATAATCTGTTGGAAAATGATATCGTCAGTCATGCATACATGTGGACTACCACCTCTACAAAGCGATGTGATTAATTTTCCAATTTAGTTTTAAATGGATGTTAGTAAGGATATATTAAGTGAATATATAAGATATATATAATATAATAATAGTTATGTAAAGGGTAATTAGTATTTACCATTCTTTTTCTCCATCCATAAAAAATGAAAATAGTGTTCTTCTATATGTGTGGCCTACCGTCTCTATGAACGATATAGTTTATTTTTCTATATCCAAATTTTATGGATGAATATATATATATATAATTAATATATATTATAGTTATATTATGATTAAAATCGTCAAGGTTTTTTTACGGTGATTATAGTACAGTGACAAAATCTTCTGAACCAAAACTTACATTAAAAACGAGGCAATTATCAGCCAAAATAGTAATTTTAGTAAATAATTGTTAATAAAATGGTGATGAAAGGTTATAAGTAAATAATATATGGTACTATATGTATGATTATTATTTTTAATAGACATATTATAAATATATATTTATTATACAAGAGGTTTGAACATGTTTGTAGGAAGTTAGACCCAAGGTTTGAGTTTATTTCACAATTTCATTATTATTCAGGATTGTTTATGTTTAAGTATATATTGGGGGAATTATATGATATTTATAGCTTAATAATAATAATTTTTTATCCACTATTTATTTATTTAAATTACTAGTCTTCCTTTCATTTTACTCTCTTTAATTACTCAAGATACCAAAATAATGTTTTTAAGGAAAATTGACCTTGTATTTTCTACTTAGTCAAGAATATTTCTATTGTATACCCATATTTTCTTAAAATGTATAAAATAATGTTTTCAAAGTTATATTATGATTTATTAAATATATATTTATCCATGTTTTATTTTTTACAATTCTTTTTAAAAGTAATCTTCTTGTCATTTTCTAAATGTGATACTTTTTGACCTTTTTATAAAAGTATGAAATGAATGTTTTTTAACTTATACAGAAAAAATGGAATTTTAAAAAATCTTTAGAACTCATTAATTTGAAGATATAATTATAAATTTATAGGGTTACTTTCATATAATTCATTTTACTTAATATTTGAATAATATTTTAGTCTTAAAATAAGTGATTTTAAGTGAAAATGGTATTTTACTGAAGAAATATTCCCATGATATTTTTAAAGTATTTTAATTTGTGTTCACATTAATTATTTAATATTATACTAAGTATGTTAGGTTCACTAGGTTATATACCTTGAGAGGGGGGGGGGGGGTGAATCAGGGTATGAAAAATTAAGACAACTTCCTCTATTGATCTTGTGTCGCTGTTAAGAAAGACTCTCTTCTCTCTCTTTCCTACAAAAAAGTATAAACAAAAAACAAAGCATGCACAAGACACAATGATTTTTAATTGGTTCACTCTCACTAGGATACGTCCAAGGATCATACACCGGCGATGTGTTGATGTACAAAATCCACTAAAAGCACACTACTATTTACATGGTTCAGGATAGATCACTTTTATTCCCAGGCTCACTGCCTTTACAATGTTTAGGGTCAGCTCATTGCATTCCCATGAGTCACTCCCTGTTTCTCTCTCTCTAGCTCACTTCCAGTGGAGAGGATCACATTCTTCCTCTTCCTTTGCTCACTAATCTGGAAAAGATCAACTCATAGTTTATAGTCCTGTAGGTATCTTCATTATCACAAATGAATACAACCTCTGTTGTATGTCGATGCTCTGTTGAAGTCCAACTTTAACTCATAGATGAATCTCACATTGCACCGAAGGTATCAAGTAATATTCTAGATTCCACACAGCCCTGAATCACTGTTGTGCTTCAACCATACTTGGAACCATTCTACAAGATGGTGTGCAAGTCTCAGTGTGTAAGTTAAAACTGGAGTGCAAGTTCACCTCAACCACTTGCGCGACACTAGCATCTGAAACTCCAAATTTGCGCAACTCACACCCTTTTATGCCCAAATTTTTTTGGCATGCAACCATAAACTGTTGCACTTCTTCAAAACTTGGCATGCAATTTTCACCAAACCACTTGCGCGACACCCACTTCTTCAACTCAAAACATGGGTGACTCCCTTCCTTTCTTGCCCAATCCTCTCTGGATGTGCATCAATCAACTGGCATGTAACTTCTACTTGCGCGACCACACCATCACTTGCGTGACCACCACACCTGCGCGACAGGAGATATGATTTTATCTAAGTGTTGAACTCTTTATGAATTATGAGGGTTAGACCACTATTTGTAGGCATTTAGACACCCTTCATGAAGGTGCAAAAGTCTCCTCTCGGCGTGCAAATCTCGGCACGCAAGTCTCTGCGGCGCAAGTCACTTGCGCGACCAAACCTAAAACTTGGGTGCCTCTTTTCCCTTTTCCATATTTTGATTTTATGATCTTGAAAAACATATGGTGTGCAAGTTTCCTCTCCTTCATGAAAACGGCGCGCAAGTCCCTTTTCCAAAACCACTTTTCTCCATTAGTCGATTTTCAGGACCAAAAATTTGGCAAACACTGGATAACGGCTCCACCTTGTATGTGATATTTTTGTACCTCCTAGAGATCATCCATTCATTTTTCCACATTATTGAATCAAACATGGATTATTAACCACATCCCCAGAACTCGACATGCCAAAAATACATCCCCTTTGTAAAAAAATTTGTACGTCATGGTTTTCTTTGTCAACAATCACAACACAGATGTCCACTTTGTAAACAAACACAATCACCTCAAAAATGATTCAATGATTCCTTGAGGGATTTTTTCCCATAAAAGTATATAATCTAATGATAACATCCACAATTTTTCTCTATATGGTTTATGTTTATTTTTACTATGGAAATTATTGATATTCTGTATGCCAGTTCTTCTAATATAGACAATTATTGATTTTAAGGAATATTGATTAAGATGTATTGTTTATTAATATGATGAATGCATTGGAATTATTAAGTAATGGGTGGTTAATTGAATTAAATATCCCATTAATTAATAGGTATGTTTAATAGGTCAAAATATATTGGTTATAGAGTTGAGGCCTTACCCATTGATGTAGGATTTCTTGATATGTGGCCTTGATAATAAGATTCATATATTAAAAATCATGAATTCCATCATTATAAAATTAGTTATTGATGTAAATTTGATTATTTTATTAGTTAAAATATCCATGTATAAGTTTCAATCTCCTGTGTTTATTTATATGTCATTATTTTATTATCATTTACTTCTTCCATATTATTCATGCCCTATCAGATTCCGCTAAATGCACACCCTTACTGAGCATGTTATCTAACTAATTTATTATGTTTAATTTACCCAGGATTCCAGGAAGTGCATTGTGAATGACATACTGGGATATTATAAAGGTAATAATGGTGTTCTTAAAGAAAATACCTTGTATCATTTTATGTTTTCAAATGTCATATGTGATTCAATTATGTCTCTTGTTTTCCAAGAATACTAAACTATTCAATCCTTTGAGATGTTATTTATTATATGTATTAATAATATGAAAAATTATCCACCAAATCATGTATATTAGTTTGAGGGCCTTTATAGAAGGATTATAATAAGGTTTGTTAATGGAATGAAAAACACCCAACAGCTCCCATAATCATAATAAGAAATGGTCATGCTTTCCAAAGGCATAGAGTCATTGGGATTCTTTACCAAAAACACTTAATAACTCACATTGGTCAAGAAATATTGAGGTCAAGATCATCACTCCATTTTGGGGGGAATTATTTAACACTCTCAGACGCTCTTTTAGATTTGATATATGTTCTTTAATCTTTCCCAAACCTTGATATGGGATCGGTTACCTTGATATTTTAAAATATATTGTTGACCACCAATGTGAGTATCAATACATATCGAAGGCATCCCATTAACATGCCTTTATTTATATATATATATTAAACATTCTCAATCTTTTTATCCATTATTAATTGGTGATTATGGATCAAGGGTTTTTATTTTTTAAATCCATACATCTAGGCACTCTATAGGTTATTTCCATCTAGGAATGTGACAGATGCTTAAGGTATTTGGATCAAGCCCATAAAGGGGGATTCCTATGTATCATAGTGAAAGTAATTAAAACCCATGTAGTTCAATTCTAATTAGTAGGACATGTCATACCTTTTAAGGTCACATGAAATGTAAAAATCTATGTAGTTTAACATCATGTTCTATGAAAAATTAAGATAAAGATACCGAGAAATGATCTGTGTTCGACTTATGCACAAGTTTCCCTTTCTAATTGACCTCGTAGACATTGTTCCCTATGAGGTTGATTTTTTATCACAAGGAGTATTCTCCTATAATGATGATCCCCATTGAAAATATGGACCAATGAGGATAACATAATGGTACCTAGAAGGAATATAACCATGTAGGTGGGGGAATAATTTTATTAGGAATATGGCCTAATAACAGATGGTATGTGGGGAATATTTCCCTAATGGATGATACATATAGACTCACAAGAGTATGTAAAATAAGGAGAAGGATATAAATGATCTCGGAGGGATATATCTTGATGAGACTAATTATTAAATTTTTATGATGTTGGGTTTGAACCTTAGGTAGAAATCCTACGTATCCTATCAATCCAAGAATCAAATACAACATAGTTCAAGTGACATAGTTTAAGGTCATATGACAAGAACATACTATATAGTTTAACATAATGTTGTAAAGGTATATGTGAGGAAATTTCTATATAAGATATGGTGGCCAGAGCCTCGAGTAGGTGTCATATGGATCCAATGAAACAAAGAATTAAATTACATGTATTTGTAATTTTGAGAAAACCTGTGTTGTAAAAGGTGTGGTAATAGAGGTTTGAGAGGGGGTTATTAATATGATTCATCCCCAAGATGTTTAATTAGGGATATGTCCCTTTGAAATAAGATAATAATATATCCAGGAGTAACATTGAAATAGTAGTCCCATGTTGGAGGAATTCATATAATGATAATGGAATTATCATTGTAGGTCTATAAGGCCATGCGAGTCATGACCAGTTTGAGAAACAAGTGATAGAATAAGTTTAGATCTGTTAAATGAGAGTATAAGGTTGAATCCATATAATGATTACACACTAGGTATTCTCTAATATTCTTCTTTGGGAGTATATACCTTTAATTAAAAATAAGTAAGGGATTAAATCTAAGGAGGATTCCCATAATGGGGGTGTTTTTTTTGTGGAATACAAACTCAGGGAACCCTATCAGTCATATAATTATAGGTGTTAGGGTGAATATGGATCCATGATAAAATAATTATGAGCTTCCAAAGGAAACATTGAAATGTGAAAGCTACATATATGGGGGTATTATTTGTTTTTACAGGGGATGTGTCTGAGTGAAAATACTGGTATAAATATATTGAATATGGAGATTAGGTATTAAAAATGAATCATATGTATCCTGATTATAATAGAAATTAGAGTCCTCGTAGTTAATATGGGTGTTTTTTATTTTAATGAAATGATTATTGAAAATAATTAATCCCATTTGAGTCATGACCAGTGTTAGAAACAAGAGATAAAAAATTTTAAGCACATAACATGTCATGACCCGTCCCTCAGGGCTTGTGCCATGAATACCCCAAGCATACCTTCCATAGGCCAGGGGATGGTGAATAAAACTGGAAATGTGTATCCCTAAAACAGGAAGGCATTACCATTTAACTAGTATAGACACACAGTACAAGAACACAACAAGAAGCAACCACGATGTAAACAACATTAGTAAAAGTGTGATGAAAGTAGAGGGGTCATAATACAAGCCCAACTAAAAAGTACAAGAACAACTGAAAAGTACAAATAAAAATGAAAATTGGAAAATAGCTCAAAGATCATCCATCGAGGATCCTACATGAAGGGTAGGTACAACTCATGATCAGTAGTCCATGCGTTACTAAGGAAAAATGGTATACCTCTGAGTACCGTCCAGTCCTGGCTCCCTCAGCCTTGATCAATGTTGTCTGTCATCTTCACAAGACAAAACAAGGTGCGGGAATAGCCCATGAAAGGGTGAGTCTAATGACACTTAGTAGGGACCCCGAGACCCTTGCAGGTCTCCGAAAGTTCCACAAATAAAAATACCACAAAGGAAGATCTCAATCTAAAAGAACAATGCAATAGAAATAAACACTACTTAGGTATATTCCCATACATATACCTAAGTTATCAAGATATACTCATCCCACGCATGTGGGAAGAATACCACAAAGGTAACACCATGAAGATAGAAGTACCAAATAGGTAACACCATGAAGATAGAAGTACGACACAAGTAACACCATGAAGACAACGCCACAAAGGTAGAAGTACCACACATGTAAAACCACGAAGATTAATGTACCACATAGGTAGCACCATGAAGATAGAAGTACAACACTGGTAACACCACGAAGGTAGAAGTACAACACATGTAACACCAAAAAGAAAGACCACAAAGGTAAAAGTACAACACATGTAACACCATGAAGATAAAACCACGAAGGTAAATGAATCAGCTCACAATTAGGTATAAATTAACTACAAAAGTATAAATGATTATTCGTAAGCTATATTATCTAATTCTGTTATGTAGCACTACTGCTGACCCACAAAATATCGTTAGGTAATAACCCCTACTAACCCACACAGGATCTGATCCAAATAAGATCAGTATGCACTGAACCACACATGATCATTGAGAACTGGCCCACATAGGATCTAATAGAAGCTGACCCACACATTATCGATAGATGTTGACCCACACATGATCGATGTTCTTTCTTCACATTACAACCTGCCACAGGATTCCCCACACCGGTGCACTCAAGTTATGTAGAATCTTCCTCTTGAGATATTGGTCATACCTATACCACTACTAAGCTCCACAATGGAGTAACCCAAAGGACCACCATGTTGTAAGGGTTCCAATGTGACAAACGGTGTCTCAATCGGAATTCTGGTCTGTGAGTTATAAATGTTTTATTTCCAAGGGCCCAGTCTGTCTCAATCCAAGGGTCCTAGCATTGCATATGGTTCATCAAATAGACATCTGATTCCCAAGATATGACCGTTTAAGAATTTTGGGGTACGGTTAGGTCCGGGTCTGGTCTGAACCGGCCCGGCCTGGTTCGGGTCGACCTGACCAGATCTGTCTAGATGGGGCCACAACTGGCCCAGCCCACAATGGGGCGGCCTGACCCGCAAGGGGGCAACCCGACCCACAAGGGGGAATCCCGAAAAGTGGCATCCTGACCCGCAAGGGGGCGGTCCGACCCACAAAAGGGCAGCCCAACACACAAGGGGAAAGTCAACTGGTCTAACCCATAGTGGGGTCCGCCCTAGCTGGTGTGGGAAGTGAGACCCATGGTATCCCGAATGACCCAGAGTCCGTTCGACTTGTGAAGTGGTGATGCCACATGGGGAACACTCACTTTCCATGGAACCCTCTAGAGGCATGGGTTCCCCCTCCACTACGGCTTCGGCTGTAGCCCCTTTTTGCACAATGTCAGCACTCTAGTCATGGAACCCTTCACTTTCATGGCCGACCGATGTGCCAACTGCCTTCTCTGACTATCGCGGCTAATGAGCCTTGGACGGTTCCTACGGCAGTGCGGGTGCACTAACCTCCTTCTTCAAGGACAACCGGTGCCGGCTGCTGCCTTTACTCACTAGGGCTTCGGCTGCGACCTCTGGCTCACCGACAACATGCGACGACATGCCACACCTTCTCCACAGTAAGTCAGTTCCAACCACTTTGATGATCACCACAGCTTATTGACAAGACATCCTCTTATGGAAAATGACGGCGCGACACCTCCTTCGTAGCTGGACGGTGCCACTGCACTGGTGGTCTTTCCACAGAGGGTGCAATGGTAGAAAGGTAGTGGAGGGTTCGATCTGGGTTCATTAGGTTCATGCCCTATGTGTTATCTTGTAATCAACATGAGGGAGGAAAAAGGATTCTATAGCTCTTGAAATTAAAACCACAAGTAAACCCTACCCGAAGAATGATGGAGAAACACCAGCGATTGAGGAAGTGGGTCGGTGCTCGCCGTCCCCCTTAACTAGCCTCCAATGACGTCACTCGATCATTGATATCTGGTTTGGGGTTTTAGTGTTGCTCATCACCACTTTTCAGAACTGGCTCCATCCACCAAGGGTTTGGCATCATGACACTTTATCATCACGTCTTTGTTTGGTGAAGCTATGCTGATACCTCTCCCCAAGATCTATATAAATAGGATAGGGGGAGGGTAAGTAATGATGTTGGGAATTAATGGGGGCTCATTAATTATGAACCTTACTAATTCCCCAACATTTCTTTTACTTAGGATTGAAATTTCAATCCATTTATTAGCTTGGCATGTCGCTGGTCCCACATTGTCACTTGTCTGTTGGAGGAAAAGAATCAAAATAAAATAAGTAAGTTAGTTTATTTATTCTTTTTAAAAAGTTCCAAAAACTAACTATTTCTCCAGACCTACTACGGTCAAAGTGAAGCCTCCCATAAGTGAATCACGTTGCTGTGGATTCAACGGTGCCCTTATATTTTTAATCCGAGCACCAGTTCAAAAGTTAGAAAATATCGCTCACACGTTTACTGAACTTACCTAGAAAAAAGTTCAGAAATGCATTCCTAGAACACCGGGCCTCAGAATCACGCACTATTAATTTTTGAAGACTCTTAACAATTTCATATAATTAAAAAAAATACATGGAAAATCCAAGTATTTATATTCTACCCACCATAGGGATTTCCATCCCTGAAAGCCACAACATATACTAAGAAAACAAATGGGGGTATTGAGAACTAATTTGAGCCTCCCACTTCCATGAGCTCTCCTGAAGGTTCCCATGCTGTCAGTGAATGCACACTAGAGATACTGACTGGCCATGAAGGAATCGCTCCTATAGATCCTCAATCTCTACTGAAACCTCTATAAACGTTGCCACATCATCAAAGTGCAGCTCTTTGTGGTCGATTATGTGAGATGGGTCATGCATATATCTCCTCAACTGGGATATGTGAAAGACTTCATGAATCCACTCTAAATGTGGCGGAAGTTCCAAGTGGTATGCCATATTGCCTATCCTCCGAAGTATCAGAAATGGTCCAATAAACCTTGGTGATAACATTCAACCTCGACCAATTCTCTATAAGGCACATTGAGGTGAGACCCGTAGGAAGACATGGTCTCCCTCCTTGAACTCCAATGGTCTATTCCTCCTATTAGAATAAGAATTCTGTTTTCTCTGTGAAGTCTTCATCTGCTCCTAGATGATTTGCACCTTCTTCGTGGTAGCCAGTACCAACTCTGGACCCATAAGTGCTGACTCTCTTGGGTATGTCCAGCATAGAGGTGATCTGCAAGGTCAACCATATAGTTCCTTGAATGGTTCCATATCGATGGTGGAGTGAAATCTATTGTTGTATGAGAACTCCACCAAGGGAAAGTGATCCTCCCAACTACGACCAAAATCTAGGACGCATGCACAAAGCATGTCCTCCAATGTATGAATTGCCCGCTCCATTTGGCTATCCATATATGGATGAAAGGTGGTGCTAAAACATAGCAGAGTCCCGAGTACTTCCAGTAATCCCTTCCACAATGGGGAGGTAAAATGTGTGTCACGGTCCGAGACAATGGTTGATGGCACCCCATGGAGTCGCACAATCTACTGTATGTATAGGCATCCCAATCCCTCTACTGATCCCTGATCTTGGATAGGTAGAAAGTGGGCCGACATAGTGGGTTATTAAATGATCACCCAGATGGAATCATGTCCCCCAGACGTACGTGGAAGCCCCATCACAAAGTCTATGGAGATTCCATTCCACTTCCACTCCGGCACCTCTAGTGGCTGAACTAAGACTACTAGAACCTGATGCTCAGCCTTCACTTACTAATAAGTGAGGCATCAAGAAACAAACTTTTCCATTGATTTCTTCATCCCTAGCCACGATTACTAATGCTTGAGGTCCTGGTACATATTCGCTACACCAAGATGCACCACTAGAGGAGACGTATGGAACACCCCCAACACCTCCTCCCAGAGCCCCATTGGTAACATGGTACGTCCTCTGAAGAGGATGATGTGCTCACCACATTCAGAAAATCCATCAGGTGCCTGTCCTAAGGATATCTGAGCACATCAAGCCTTGCAGTCAATTTCCCCTAGCTGCGCCTCCCAGACTTGTTGAAGGAGTAGGGGAGTGACTATCATAGACTATAGGTATTCTACTCTATCTCTATCCACAAAGGATATATGCACCATCGCTAGCTGCTCTATCGCATCACTCAGAAACTGTAGAGCATACCTCCTGCTGAGCGCATCAACTACCCCATTCCCCTTCCCAAGAGTATAGAATATCTCAAAGTCATAGTACTAGAGGAACTCTATACATCTATGCTATATCAGGTTCAGTTACTTCTGAGATGAGATATACTTGAGACTCTTGTGATCAGAGTAGACAGTAAAATGTTCTCCAATCAAGTAATGCCTCCACATATTCAAGGAGAATACCACTTTTTCTGAATCCAGGTCATGAGTAGCGTAGTTCTGCTCATGCTGACTTAGCTATCACGAACCATAAGAATTCACTACTTTCTCCTATAGAAAGACACATCCATGTTCGGTCCCTAATGCATCACAGTAGACTACATTCCCAATGCACTATTCTGGTAGCCTCAAGATGGGGGCACTCATTGGTCTCTGCCTCAGCTCCTGAAAACTCTGCTGGCATCTCTTCGACCAAATGAAGGGATGTACTTGCTTTGTCAATGCTGAAAAGGGTGTTGTAACTCTAGAAAACTCAGGTACTAATCTTCAGTAGTATCCAGCCCGCCCTAGGAAACATCGCACCTCGGTCACACTCTTGGGTGGTTCCCAAGAAAGTAAAGCCTCTATCTTTTCTGGATCCATTGAAACTCCAACCTCTGAGATAACATATCCTAGAAAGTGGACCTCTCGTATCTAGAACTATATCTTTGAGATACTACTATAAATCCGGTTCTCTTAGAGTGTATCTAGAACTATCTGCAGATGATAGGCATGATCCTCCTTCGTTACTGAGTATATCAAGATGTCGTTGATGAAAACCACCACAATGTGATTGAGGAATGGCTAGAAGATACTATTAATGAGTCCCATGAATACTGCTGGGACATTGGTCACACTGACCAACATAACCCAGAACTCATAGTGGACATACCGACATCTAATGTCCGTCTTCTGCACATCCTCATCTCGTACCCTGAGCTGATGATAGCCTCATCTGTGGTATATCTTCGAAAACCAAAGAGTTCCCTTTAGCTGAACGAAAAGATAATCAATCCTTAAAAGTGGATAATTGTTCTTCTCGGTCACCTAGTTCAGGCGCCGATAGTCCACACATAGTCTCAAACTCCCATCTGCCTTCTTGGTGATAAAAATTTATGTTTTCCATGGAGAAACACCGGGACTTATGAACCCATTCCTCTGCAAGTCCTCCAACTATACTCATAACTCACAAACCTGCGTGAGAGATATCTAATATGATGGTGTGAATATTGGTGTCGTCAAGGGGTATAGGTCGATGTAAAATTATACCTCTCTACATGGAGGTAGTACCGAAACATCATCCGGAAAGACATCGGCATAGTGGTCCACCACTATTGGATAACTCAGACTCTCAACATCTACTGTTCCGATGGTAATATTATCCAACTGGTGTGTGATCGACTGAACCCTCTTCTAGGTAAGTCCATCTTATGCTGTGAAGGTTCCCTTCTCACCGGTGAAGGAAAACCTGGTCCCATCCTTGCAGACACATCACACTTTTCACATAATAGAATCAATCTTATCATGGACTATGGATAACTACTCTATACCCAAGATGAAATCGTAAGGCCTCTATGATGCTACTATAAGATCCCATCTGAAGCTCTTTCCTCATAGAGTAAGCTCACACTACCAAAACCAGGGTGTAATCATTGAATCCTCTCCTGTAGGTGTCTCTAGCTGTAAGGATTTAGCCAACAGCTCCACCGAAATCTCCGAGCTCCAAATGGGGGCAGTGACAATAGAAGAGTGACTGACACCTGTGTCTATAAGTATGAAAAATAAGGTGGAGTGGAAACAGATCATACATCTAATCATTTCTAGAGTGCTTTGGTCGTAGGCCTTAGCTACCTAGATCTAATCTTGTCCCTATCCACCTACTCATTGTTGTCGGGGTGGACCACCTAGAGGTGGTGGTTGTAGAACCTCGTATCACTGCCCACCACCTTTTGCATGGACAACTCCTCTGCCACATCTGCCTGTTGTCTGCGGGCCTCCTCGATTGAATCTCTACCTCTACCTCAGTGGTCCCTCGACCATTTTCTAGTCATCCGTACGATGGGTCGGGCAGTCGCGATCCATGTGACCTTGCCCACCGCACGAGTAGCACTGCATGCTCCTCAGCTGTCCTTCTCTATCCTGTGAACCCCACACCACTGGCACTGTATCTTGAGGTTGTCCACTAGATGGCTTGGCCTACTTGGTCCCCTACATCATTCGTCTACTACCTACTTCAGATGACTATTCTACCTAAAGTATGGTGGTGTATCTCGTTGTCGGTGCCTGCTCAGCTAGGAATCTCTCCACCAAAAGTGCTCGCTCTAGCCCCCCAACCTGCATCAGAATGCTGAGTGATATCATCGATGCTCTGATCTCTCATCAGAGACCCTTCTCAAAGTTATGTTCCCTAAGTAAAGGGTCCCGTACCATGTCGGTTGAGTACCGGGAGAGATCAGTGAACCTCACCGAGTACTGGGCGAAAGTCATGTTGCCCTATTATAAGTGCACCAACTCATGTATACTCACTGAGTGTAGAGTTGATCTGATGAAATCTGCCCTAAAAGTCTCTCGAAGTCCACCGAGATGAGGGTCAACTCATTGTGTATCTAGAGTATCAATCCCCACCATCTCCCTGCTACTGCATGAAAATGACTGGCTTCTAGGATCACGATAAGGTCAGTTGGTGTCCGAACTAGGAATAAAACTCTAACAACAGCCTCCACCTAGTCCTCAGCCACCATCAGGTCCATCTCACCTCAGAACCTTAGAGGCCTCTAACACTGAATGTAGAGACACAAAGCTTGATGTACATGGACATTAAATTACTTTTTCGGAATACTTAATACATGACAAAAACAGACGCCCAAATACCGTATTAGTTTATTGTCTTTGGAAAATCAAAATGTAATCTTCTAATCATGGTGAAAGATCTTCAACATCTCCCCTTTGGTTTTCTTACGTAAAAAATTTATTTATATCCTGAAGAAAAGAAAACATAAAATGGGTGAGCTCAAATGCTCATTAAGGTAAAGCATAGGGAACATAAAACAATCCACAAACATTTGAATGAAAAAACATGATCATAAAATCTAAACATCAAAATCTTGAGAAAAGACATAAATCTTGGAAGTACATAAGGAATATATCATAAAGGAACATCAATCATGATAAAATAGCAGTGGAATAAAACATGTAATTATGGAAAACAATTAAGCACGTGATATGATTTCCATAGTAGCCAAGGTATTGCTTCCAAGACCATCTTAGTGGACAAAGTCCATTTCTGAATCGAGTTCACTCCTCGTTCCAGTCATGTAACACTGAACTGGATTAACTTAACATTGCAGACATGCCTATATCATGAGATATAAATATTTACCCAATGAATTGGAGGGAGATATAGGTCCCATCCATCTCATAATGAAATCATTCTTTCGTATGCCACAAAATCATAAATCATACATCATAGCATAACCCATATAATATAATGGGATTCTTAAACATCATGCCATGATAACATAATCCATATAACAAATGGATATCATTTCATCATAAGAAAAATAAAACCATGTAAATAATGGAGACATTATACTTGAAACATAAACATATTAAATAATGTCATTTTAGATGGAAAATAATTTTAATAAATCAATTGAAATGAATTCTTGAGGAAAATATCCTTTCTTCTTCAAAATCATTTTCTTTTCAAAAAATTCCATGAAATTTTAAAATAAAAGGGGTTTTTTGAAAATAATCATGAAATCTTGTAGAGGAATCCTCATGAAAATGAGGCATTATGAAACCGTAAAAATCAGTTCATGCCGTATTAGTTAAAAATAACATTCTCCCCGTACTTTTGTCGGAAAAGTAAAAAAGTTTGTCGTGTGGTAAACAAAAGTTAGATTCCTTTCATAAAATGTGGTAAAATTAATAAATAGGTAAAAATAACATTAAACATACATGATTTTTTTTTATAAAACATGGACAAGGATGATAACAAAAACCCTAGTAAATACTTACGAATAAACAATCTCGGATAAGAGTGAGATTTCAATAGTTATCCCTTACCTTAGGTCCGATATGCTTCATACGTATCTAAAACTACTATATAATGATTTAAATAACGTCATTGACTTATTAAATAATCATATTCATTTTTATGATATCATATATGGTTCACTTATGACTTTATATTACCCGTTCTTTTGTAAATTCCATGTTAAAACAATATTTTGGGTAAAATTGTTTCATTTATCCTACATGTTTCGACATGTTATTCTTGATATTATTACTTATATCCCGATTTAATTAATTCAAGAATGTAAAACATGATTTATATATAATATATATTCAGAATATAAATGTATTGAAATACACCGTTCATGGAGACAGTAGGCCGTGCGTACGCATGAACGCTGTTTTTGTTTCCTTATTGTATTAAATAGAATTTAGTAAATGAAAGATAAATGTACATAAATCCAGTATCATTATTATGTAATATCTTTAATAATTATTTATTATATATACTTTATAATCATACTTGAATGGTTAATCATGGAAAATGAATCTCATCGCGTTCGTGGAGATGGTAGTCCGTACGTACGCATGAGCGATGATATCATTACCATGATCATGGAATTGTATTAAAGTGTATGTATAATATTTCAGAATCAATATAACTTTAAAATAATCATATATAGTTATTTATTTATACTATTATTCCCATCCAAGTAAGGTGGTTGTGGAAAACAAATTACACCACGGCGTGGAGACGGTATTCCGTACGTACGCACGCGCAGTGATTTCATTTTCCGTTAGATGGATAGAAGAAGAAATTGGGTTGTTTCATATTTATAATAATATATCAGTATATTAGTGATACTTATGTTATTAATTTATGATGAAACAAATAAATAATAATAAGTAGAAGAAGAAATAAATTGGGAAGAATTTGTAAAGGATATTACCTCTTCTTGGACACGCCTCTTCTTAACCTCCTCTTAAGGAACTAGGGTTGGCCTTTTTAGGAGACAAGAACATATATAATGATTATATGGAAGATTATAGGGGAAATTTTCAGGGGTAGTATGTGCTTCAAGGCTCAAAAGGGTGTGAAGAGAAGAGGGAAGGGGTGCCCTTTTTATAAGGGAGGAGAGGGGCACCATTGGAAAAACTTAAAATATTATTTTATAATATAGTCATATTCGGTTTATAATAGATCCAAATTGATTTATTTCAAAGATAAAGTGGGGATGGGTCAAAATACTCTCAACCAATAGGTTTTAGACAAGTTTAGGTTACTATTTTAACCTTATCATTTATATTTAACTATAAGTTAAATAATTTAACTTTTATAGTGTCTTTTTATTTTCTTACACTATATGGTTAATAAACTTATTATAACAAACCAAAAGAACCCCAAGTGGTTCATTATTAATATATATAACCTTATCTAAGTAATTTAAACCAACCTTACATTTTTATAAATATAATAACAATTAATAATATAATATTTGTTTTACAAACTATTTTGTGTCAATTTTGACACAATTTGGAACTTGATTTTTGTAAAAGCCATAACAACATGATTAGTTTGAATAAAGTTAATTGAATCAATAATAACCTGTCATATTAACCTATAAAATTAGCGTAATTAAAAAAAAGTCTAAAATTATATTTATTTGGGTATTTATATCATCGATTATGTTAATATGTCATTAATAAGGTAATTACTGTATCATCATTATGTCATAAATAAATTAAATTATTTAATGTATAAAAATTATAAATAAAATAACATTATGTAGGAAATATTTTTATTTTATAATTAATATTTATAGTCTAATTTATATTATGTATAACCCTATATTAAAAATATTTTAGTTATTAAACATTGATTTTAACTATTTTAACTCTTCTTTAAATAAAATAATAATAAGTGTCCTAATCTAATCCAAGTGGACCTAAAGGGTAATATTTTATTCCTAATATTGTTTTTGGTCTAATTACACTTATCCAATAGAATTAGGACATGTGTTAGGGTAATAATAATATCATTTTACCCTTAATTACCCTATTTACTTTTAATTGTGGTAAATAAAAGTAAAAAGTTACTATTCACCAAAAATTATTTTTTATCTTATTGAACCAAATTTTACTCCTTGATATTAACAGTATCTCTCGGATTTTCAAAATTCCACTCACAGAAGTAGTAAAATTATGTTTTATGTAGATTTTCAAATTCTCCTAGGATGTGGGTAAAAGACGGTGAAAAGTTCAATAAAATTTTTATATATCTAAAATTACAGTAAAATGACTCCAATGAATTACATTGAAATTATATAGGATTTTTGTATCAATTTTGACCTAAAATAAATTTAAATAAAATAAATAATTATTTAAATAAAAAGTCGGTTTTTAAATAATAACCTAGTGTTTCACTATTCATCAAAAATTGAATGTTTTTAGAAAAATACCGAAAAATCACCCTAGGATAATTTCGATATTCTAAATCCAAAAATAAAGTTCATTTTGAAAGATAAAATTTATAAAATTTAAAAAAGTGGGTATTACTATTCATAACGGCTAGTTCATAATAATATTATAATAATATCTCATTTAGTAAAACTTGGTATTGTGTACTACACACACTATCGAAGAAGGTCTTGATTGCGTGTAATGCAAGCCAAGTCAGGGATGCATGTAGTGAAAGCTCTATTTGGTGTGGCGTATAACACAATCAAAGATTATTAAACAAAATCTATACTTAATGTTGGGTAAAATAATTTTCACAAAACGAACTTGAAATTGTGTGTAACACAAGCCAAGAATAGTGTTGCATATACTGCAAGCTAATATGGTGTTGCGTATAGTACAAGATAATCCTGGTGTAGTGTATAATAGAAGACATCAAAGAAATTAAAAATAATATATCTCATAACGTCTCGGGGTGTTACACTGAAACTCTTACAACCTGATAAGTTGGCATGCATCCTCTGCTGGTGGGGCTGGAGGCAATGGTTGCCCAATGGGTAGTGGTGCTGCCGGTACACCAATCGAAGGTGGTAACGCCGTAAGAGAGCCCTACACCGAGGCATCATCACTTAGGGGGATATCATTGCATACTCTCTCGAGAATCCTGGATTGCTGTCTATGTGGCCAAATCCTGAAAGAAGACAGGTGTTCCACGATTAATAAGTTATACCTGGTGATTTGACTCGAAGATATCATAGGAAAATCTTTTCAAAACACACACAATCTGTGTTTCCTTGTAATGAGTCAGAAATCAGAATTTAGGGTCCTGGTGTATGGATATGTTGGTAGCCGCACTAACACTGGATTCCCCAAAATAAAAACCACACTCATAACACTAAACACTATTGCTATATAGAAAAGATTACACTCCCAGTTATTTGGTAGAACTGACTCCTCTGATACCCCTTTGTCATGACCCGTCCCTCGAGGCCCATGTTGTGACTACCCCAAGCCTACTTTCCATAAACCAGGGGCTGGAAACTAGCACCGAAAAGGCATATCCCTAAAATGGGAAGGCATTTCCTTTTAACTTGTATAGACACTTAGTCAAAGAAAACAACAAGAAGAAACCAAGAAGTAAACTACTGTAGTAAACGTGTGTTGAATGTAAAGGATTTGGAATACAAGCCCAACTGAAAAGTACAAGTACAACTGAAAAGTACGAATACAACTGAAAAGTTTAAAACAACACTTGGATCATCCACAGAGGATCCTACCTGAAGGGTAGGAATAACTCACAATCATTAGTCCCTACGTCACGTCATGCCAAATAGTCCTCCTATGAGAACCATCCAGTCCTGGTTCCCTCAACCTCAATCAATTTTGTCTGTTGTTTTCACTAGACATAACAAGGTGTGGGCGTAGCTCGTGCAGGGGTGAGTATAACGATACTCAATAGGGACCCCGAGACCCCTGTTGGTCTTCCATTGTTCTAAAAAGGAAAATACCACAAAGAAAGACCTCAATCTCAAATCACAAAGCAATATACATCAACACTACTTACGTATATGCCCATACATATACCTAAGTTTTCAAGATATACTCATATCACACATTAGATAAATAAACCACAAAGGTAACAGTACCAAGATAGAAGTACCACAAAGGTAACACCACAAAGATAGAAGTACCACATAGGTAACACCATGAAGACAACACCACGAAGGTAGAAGTACCACATAGGTAACACCACGAAGATAAAAGTACCACACATGCAACACCACAGAGATAGAAGTACCACACAAGCAACACCACAAAGGTAGAAGTACCACAAAGGTAACAACACAAAGATAACACCATGAAGGGAAAAGTACCACATAGGTAACCCCATGAAGATAACACCATGAAGGTAAATGACTTATCTCACAATCAAGTATACCTTATGTACTGAAGTAGAGATGATTAATCATATGCTAGATCATCTCATTTTGTTAAGTAACACTCCTGCTGACCCACATAGGATCGTTAGGTAATAACCCCCACTAACCCACATAGGATCTGACCCACACAGGATCGGTATGTGCTGACCCATACAGGATCACTGAGCACTGAACCATCCAAGATCTGATATAATCTGACCCACACAGGATCGATAGATGCTGACCCACACATGATCGATGTTCTTTCTTCTCATTACAGCCCGCCACATGATTCCTCACACCCGGTGTGCTCGAGTTCCATAGATTTTTCCCCTCGAGATATTGGTAATACATCTGCGACCACTAAGATCCAAAAAGGAGTAACCCAAAATACCACCATGTCGTAAGGGATCCAATGCAACAGATGGTGCATCAATCGGATGACTAGTTTTTAGTTATAAGTGTTTTAGTTCTGAGGGCTCGGTTGGGTTCAGGTTCGATCCTACCCAGCCGCACACCAACTTTCTAAAAAACTCAAGTAGAGTATACCAAAAGGGTTGTATCGGTACAATGGTCCCAGGGCCACAACCAATTCACCAAATGGGCATTTTATTTTTAAGATATGACCCTTTAAGTATTTCTAGGTCCGGTTGGGTCTGGATCTGGTCCGACCCAGCTTGACCCAGTCTAGGCCGACCTGACTAGATTTGGGTTGACCTAACCTGATCTAGGTTGGACCCAGCTGGACTGGTCCATGGCGGGCCAGGCCCACTGGGCCTAGGTCCGACCCAGACCATAAGGGGGCCACCCGACCCGCAAGAGGGCGGCCCAGACCCCAAAGGGGTGGCCAGCCAGTCCAGCCCGCGGTGGGGTCCACCCTAGATAGCACGAGGGGGGGGGGGAGGGTGAGACCCCCGATCTAACAAATTTCCTAGAGCCCATTCGTCTTGTGAAGTGATAGTGCAACATGGGTGC
Source organism: Viscum album (assembly GCA_963277665.1). Lineage (NCBI taxonomy): Eukaryota > Viridiplantae > Streptophyta > Magnoliopsida > Santalales > Viscaceae > Viscum > Viscum album. The sequence continues at coordinate 1,215,943,710 of OY728131.1, read as the reverse complement.
CTCTAAGTCACCACAGAACCCACCGGAGGTGTGGGTCCCCCCCCCCCCCACCGCAACTTCATCCGCATCTAGCCGATTTGCCGACTGAATTTCTTGACTGCCACTACTGATGAGATGCGACCGGTTCCTCCAGTGGTGTCGGTGCACCAATATCCTTCCTCATGGATGACCACTGCCTTCATTGACCATGACTTCGGCCGCGGACCCTTGCTCACTAGGGGCATGCGACGACACGCTATACATCCTTCACGGTCGGCCGGTGTCGGCTGCTCCGATGACCACCGCAACTTAGTGCCACAACCTACTCTTGTGGCGTGTGATGGTGCACCGCCTCTTTCGTAGTCGTTCGGTGACACCATGCTAATGGTATTCCATGGAGGGGTCTAGGTAGCAAGGTAGTGGAGGGTTCAGGCAGGGTTCGTTAGGCCCGTACACTCTGCGTTGGCTTGTAATCAACACGAGGGAGGGAAAAGGATTCTATAACTCCTGAATTAATCCAACATCACATATATTCTATAGGATCTTTCAATTAATGTTATTTTTTAGGTTTTATCTGATTTCATGACAATCTATGGGTCACACTCTCCACGTGATGATTTCCAAATAATGTGATTATTTTATTTATGATTTTTTCCATATATATACTCTTTAATGTTATAATAAAACTGGATTTCTTTTTTTTGATGTATATGTCTTTATGGAAGGTTGATATAGTGACCATGACTCACTAGAACACCATTGTTTAGTAGTGTAGAAGTTAGCCAATGCTTCATCATTAGTATACTCATGAGCATCTTATGAGATTAATAATGGATAATTTTTGAGAGTATATGTTATTGGATTGGTTTCCCCTATTTGAGTTTGGCCTCCAGAATGGTTCCATGATTTTAGAACATCATACAGGGACTATTCCACCCTCTTGAATTCTAAAAACTCACAATATGTTTAGGGTGAATGCCTCATACACAAGTGATTTAGTTTCTAAAGATGATCACTTAATAAATACATATTTAAGCCTCTATTTATGGATTTTTATGGGAATTTTTGTGAGTATAACCTTAAAATCCACATCAATATGTTGATAATTAATGATTACAGATATATTTAAAGGTTTGTGTGGCCATCTAGTTAGGATATCTAGCAAGGATAAAGGTTTATAATGGACCACGGCTGGACCCTCTGGGTGTAGTGTCCTAAAACCAAATTTTCCACTAAGATTAATTATATAGATTTATATGAATAATTATATGTCTCTCAGACCCTTTCATATTGATAAAAATGAATGATGATTGACCTTATCAACTAATGGAGTCTAGATACAAAAACGTTCTATTTGATGAATGATAAGTTTGACATCTGCCTCTTGGTTGTCAAGAAAATTTCTGTCTTTCCAATTTTTAGGGATATTAATAAAGATATTCTCCATTAGTACTTTTCTTTGGATAATTAATCATAGAATATCATGGTAAATCTACTAATAAACATGGTCAAGAAGGCCCTTAGGAAGGACTCATATATGATGGAATACATTCCACACATGATATGGATTGAAATTTTCATCAAAAAGATTCATCACAAACCCTAGGAAAAGAATAGAAAGGCCTTCCCATCATGATAATATCATTAGGTATATGGTGCCTACTATCTAATGGTTGAATAAGGATAATTCAACTATTATGGGTAGATGGTCACTTCTCAAGCTGATTGAATAGTTTAGCAGTTTGAATGTTTATAAATGTACATAAGTGGGAACTTTTTCCCTATCTAGGAGAAGGTTGGAGTTAGGGTATCCACATTCATTATGGTGGTGATGATAATAGGTGACATACATATTGGTTTTTTAATTTCACATACTAGACAAACTATACCACCAAAAAATTCCACATATATAGATGGAGAGCCTTCTATAGGATCTTAGGCCCTCTTCCAAGTGATATGGGGACAGATGGGGGACCATATGGGTGGTTAAGAGTTATTTAGTACTCAAAAAATTATATTTTCCTAGTTTAGAACCTTTATATAATGTATCAGTGGGGTCATACCCTCCACACTTAAGAAATGGGAAATAAGGAGGAGTCTGAATTGAAATGACCCATTCATCTTTATCCTGTATGTGGTGAAAACTTGTGAAATAACCGATATAAGAAAGGGTGATCTTGATGATTTAGAATATTTGATATCCATCCATGATGGTTCCATATCTCTACTTTTATTGAAGTAAGGATCATTTTCAATTGGGACACACCCTTTCAATTGGGGTGTCAATTTTAGTGTGTTCAGACAAGGTGCCTTGATCCTCTCCACATTTGGAGAGAAATTCATATGATAGAGGATTTAAAATTTCTGGATAATGATAAACTAGGAGGAAACTTAATTACATATGAATTTCACCCCAACTTACCTAAATATTGGTCCCTCTAAAGCCTATGTTTATGCCTTGATATGATCCTAACCTGATGAAAAACTAGCTATGTTGGTGATGAAGGCCACAAAGTTGCCAACAATGGCATAGGGTGGTTTTGTAGAGGCTCTAGTGGCATAAAAAAACCTAATTCTTGGTAATAAACCCTCATCTGATAGATCATTAGCTCCAAATATTACTTGATATAGAACCAAGATTTTTGATTCAGATTTTTCATCAAATAGGGTGACAATGAATTCGGTGATGGAGGGTGAAGTTCTTGTGGATAAATTCCCAACTTGTGGGGAACCCACTCTATTTTTAGTTTTATTTCCCATTATATTCTAGGAATAGGATGATTGTATGAGGATTAATTAAATTGTTAATTCTTTGAAGGTGTTGTCCTAGGAAATGGTGGAGATGAAGGGTTCTAAAAAAGTTACCACTCCTGAGGAAATTTCATTCAAAAAACATCCCACTAAAGTTGAATCATTCTTCTAGGACCTCTGTGTAGTGATTAATTTTTCTAAGGGAAAAATAAAATACCCCCTTGGGTGTGACATATGTTTATTATCATCATAATAGTGATTATTGAAGATAGGGAAATCCAACACAACTTTAAAGAATATGTATGATAAATTCATTTAAAACATTTATATTCATTAAATATTATCATAATTGTGATAATATTCTTACCATCAGATATTACAATTATCTATATTGTTTAAATTACCTCTAAAATCATTGATGTACTATATTAAGGGCATGATAGCTAATACTGACTCAGATTGTGATCGGGATGCTGATGATGATGCCGCCCCTGGTTAGTGGGAATTGATAAAGGTGGTGGTTGTGGATCCCAAATCAACATCACCCATGAATATTCTATTTCTACCTCTAAAACCTCCATAAATGGTTTATATCGAAGTCCCTTCCTTGGAGAAAACATATAATTGGAAGAAGGAAATATTAATTACCAAGAAACCTCACCCCAAATCAATTAAGTGTTTTAGTTTTTAGACACAAATTTCTCATTAAATGTCTTGAATAATTTATCATAACTTATTTACTTGCAGAGGTTCACATAATTTCCCCTAGGGATGATGAAATCTATTATTGAGGGGGATAAACCTTATATTCTTCTCATAGGGAATACAAAACTAGACAAGGCACATGGAGAGGCAGATGTATCTAGGGTCTAAGTGGGGTGGGAGTCGGTGTTCGAGGCTGATAAATTTACACTCATTCCCTTTGACCTAACATGGGTGATTTCACTCCTATAATACCTCGAGGTAAGAAACTATTCTCTAACAAAACTAGATAAGAAAAAAGCATCACTAGTTAATGGTAAGAGATCCATTAGAAATTGAACACTTTTTTGAGTCTGTATTATATCATCTAATAATCAATCTATGCTTACAACTCTTCAAGGTTGAAAACATAATGCATTTTTAGATGAAATATTATTAATACCTTCTGGTTGTTTTCTATAAGAGTATGCTTCCATTTCCCCATAAGTTGAGGTTCAGGTGGCAGAAGTATCTTCCCTCATTCCTAAGAAAGGTATATTCTCAGTGATTATTATGTTTTTTTATTTATTGATGACATTAATTATCTTCTAAATAATTGTATTTTTGTCCTATGTCATAGTATTTTTGTCTTAGATCTTATAGATCCTCTAAAATTATTATTTAGGATCCATCCCAACTATAATTAATAGAATAGAATCCAGTTCTATGCCAGGGCCACCAAGGGATGTGGGTATAAGTCCCTTCCTTAGTGACTTGGTGTCGAAATTGTTTTATGTCCCTAGAGTATGAATATGATGAAGCTCATAGCACATAACATTTCATCTATATTTATGATGAAAATTCTGGGGGGAAACCTGGAATATGATAATAGAGGGCCCCTTTAAATAATTAAAGGACCTATTTGGCCACCTCCCATACATATTTACCACCCTTGGTTATGGAGTGTTTGACTATTAGGATAATCATGTTAGGGTGAAAGTTGAGGTTTCTAAGAGGGAGAAGAAGTGGGACCTTGAGTTGAGAGTAAAAATGAAATAAGCCTCATCTTATAAAGTTAAATAGCAAAACTAATCCCTAAGTGAGGATTCTAATTGTTTAACAAAAATAGAGGCTCAACAAGATTAGGTCAAAGAAAGGATGTACAAGATTATAGTCTCTAACAGGTTTTGTTTATTTTGCGCTATATGTTGAACCCTATAGAGAATGAGAGGGCTTGTTTGGGATACACCTAACACTGAGGGGGGGGGGGGGGGGGTGAATCAGTGTTGGGGACTTTTTAAACCAATTCCAACTTTCTATCCCTATACCTCTTAACCTGTTAGGATCTTGATTCTCTTATTCTCTTTTCCTTGGCACATTAAATAATTGAAATTAGTAAAAATATGCAAACAATATTTTTACAAGGTTCACCACTCAATAAGAGTAGCTACGTACTTGAAATTCATGGGAATAACCAGTGCATGGATTCTCCACTACAGTGTAATATGTTGTTACATTGAAGTGGATATGAAAACAATCCTCTAGACAGTGTGAGTCTCAACACTTTATAGGGGGTGGGAAACAATCCTCTTCCCTAGACTGGTGATAGCCTAGTCCAACTTGCAGCCTCTAGCCGGTTCTTTATTCTGCCTATAGAGACAAGCTTCTTCCTTCTTCAAAAGGTAGGTACTTTTCTTGGTATTATTTAGTGAACTTTACTTGATTACTTGAAAAGTAGCAGGAAAGAAATTCTTCCTTCCTTCCTTCCCTTCTTATGTAGTGCCACACCAACTTCACTAGACTTCTTTATTCTTCTTAGTGCAACAACCAAATTCACTAAAACTTATTCTCTCTTCTTCCTATAATCACATACACCAATGTGATTATTCATGAAATGAATATCGGTTCTATTGGAATTATCTGAATCAATTATTCTCTCTCTTATTCATGAATGAATGTGATCATGCATATGGAATTTAGGTTGAACATTTTCTTCCCATTATTTTTTATTCTTATTTACACACGTGCACACACCTATTTTTTATTCTTTGTTTATGTCACTTTACAAATGCATGTTCATGCATGCATGCATGCATTCACCTCTTCCTCTTCTTGTGTTAGAACCCTAATGGGTATGATTCGTTGGGAAAACACACACTCTTCCTCTTATCCTCTTCCTCTTATTTTCTTCTCTTGTACTTAGTTAGGGAGATTCCTTAGGTTTATATTTAGGAATCATCAAACCCAAATGGGTGAACCCTTTGTCCTATGTGAGCTTCTTATTCAACCAACTACTTAATACCTCAGGCTTTCTTCAAACCATGTACACGGGTACACGCAACACGTACTACCCTTCCTTCTTTACTAAAAATCGAACCCCTATAAACAATGGGATAAAGGTGAAAATAGGAGGGTTCTCACCTTCGGGAAGGTTGTGAGATTCACAGTTCTTCTTTGTGCATAAGGAGCATGGTTCTTTCCCTTTCACAGAGTACAACAAGGGTGCGGTGGCACCAGTTGTGTACCCATGGGAAATACCTCATGAAACACACTGAGGGTTTTTTCGAAAAATTATCTGGTGTTTTCAGGTGCTGGTTCTTCATAAAGCTATTCGATGGTGCGTAGCACCTGTCGAAGGCTTGTGGGATCTCTTCTTCGTAGATCCTTGAAGGCCCGTGATGCTCAGCTTTCTCTTCACAAAGTGGTGCACATGGAGATTCTATATTTTTTGAAATAGTAGCTCTCAAATATATGGGAGCAGTAGCTACTCTCGACTTGGGTGAGGATTATTTTATAGGTGAGTAAATATCTAATTCCATGTTCAAATATCACCTCTGAATCAGCCAAGATTCACTCATTGAATAACCATGATATTTAGTTCTTTAAAACATTCAAACTGTGTTTGAGATATGCTGGGATTTGTGGATGTTTCTTTTTTGAATGCGGGATCCATTCTTTTTTCTTGATATCAGGAACACGTTCTTGAATCTTGTTCATTCATCTCTTTCAAATCCACACTCCAATCCATATGGCTTCAGCAAATTTTTTTTCCTCAGCCGAACCTCCATCCTTGAGATATCGCATTCATGCAATAGGTAGATTTAATTCATGGTATCGGTTCAATCAGAATATCCTTCTGGTGTCAAAATAATAAGGCATGGTGTTTTAGATGTGATCATCCATCATCTCTAGGGAGATACAATGGCGTTGGAAAGTACTGGATGTTGAAGACGGCGACGCGGCGGGTTTGAATCTGCAGGAGGATCAGACGACCCTGGTTCACACTCACCCGACCTAGAATAGATGGACGAAAGATATTAGATCTATCTTCCATGGATTTATAGAATGGTGGAGCGAGACATGAGATTGGATGGACTAAAAAGATTACATCTATGCTTTTTAAAATGGACCCCTCATCTAATTAGAGACAAATATGGAGCATGATATATCAATCAAGATGTTCCAGTATTGGTTCAGAATTATCCTCTCTCCCCCCAAGGTACCGACCCATACCATGTTCACCTTATGGGAGTGCTCTTAGTTCCTACTCTGCTCCTCAATCATGCACCTAGATCCCACTATTCCCACACTGGGGCTTATACACAGCCCCCATGCACCTCTTGTAGGATGAATCTGCCTTGGCTTCCCCATGGGCACGGTCAACCCCCTAAGGACCCACATGTGCCTTAGGTTAAGGCTGTGGTAGCTAGCTCATGGGATAGCCCCATGTTTTTTAAGTGATCCACATAAAAAAACACTTGGTATGAAACTGAGTATACACAAAATGGCACAACCATCATTAAACACAAACCAACCTCTTTCATGACCACCATAAAACATAATTCACATGCATTGATACCATCTTCAAGTGACAAGCTCATGCCACTCCCTTATTGAATAGTATTCTTACTCCTTTTCTTTTTGGATTATTAAATCCAAAGTACTTCAATCATCTTAAAGGATGCTAGCTTAATTTGGTAAATGTTTTATCACACATGATACAAGTTCTTTGAACTTTCAAGGTCAGTGCATCAATTGCCTGATTTCAATTCTCCATTACACTTAGGATAGTGTCTTTAACCATCATTGAAATTCATTGACCACATCTACAATAAATAAAAATCAATTACTAAAGTGTTCCCAACAATCTCCCCTTTGTACTTTTTGGAAATACCCAAAGTTCTTCTACTAAATGAACATGTCAATGTGGGTCATCACTTCATTCTCTCTCTTAAAATGTCATTTCACCTCTCTCCCCATTATTGAAAAGAAATTAAATGTTCATGGTTGAGAGGGTATCAATTCATAATTATGAAATGTTCCATCAATCATTTCACTCAAAGTATACTTGAGCAATGATCAGTGTAGAAAACAGGGGGATTTGATTTAGACAACAAAGTTATCCATTACCCACTGAATATGACTCCTCAGGAGATGAGAACTCATGAAATTTACTTCAAGGGGTTTCCACTTTCATTTCAGGATTAGGATAATAAGTGTGATATGATATAATAAACCTAAAACTCTTACACTCACTTTAGAAAATGGATCAAAAACATTTATGTGTAATAGGCAAGATAAGTAAACTAGGAACACTTCCATTCTTCTTATGTCATTCCATAATTTAGTTATTCCACCTTTGAAAAATATTATTTATTTTGAGTAACCAAATATGAGAGATTGAGAAATGACTTAACATTTCTAATGACATGTTCTTCAGAGAATCTTCAAAGTAATTGAATTTTATACCAACTGATGTTGATACTAATTGAGATAATGACTCCGGAAGCTTCTTCATGTGTCTACACCTCAAGGGAACACTTCTAATAACTAAATTCTAGGTTCTCACCCTGATATATTTCCTCAAATTAAATTACCTATATGATAAGAACAAATAAAATACACAAATATTTAAGGGAACAAGGTGGATCCTTCTTTCTCCATTAATGTGTATAACAAGGTTGAGATGATTTTCTCAACCCAGATGATCCATTCTTCACACATTCACAACTAATCTTCAATGATGACTCTGATGGTGTAGACCTTACCATTTCTTACATCTCTTTTTGTGTGAATATTCTTTCTTCAAGGGCTTTCAAAGCACTATAATCCTGTGGTACAACATTCATGTTTTTAGGGAATTCTTATTGGTATATAGTAAATTCAAAGCATATTCTAATAGTATGACCAAACTTGTCGCACGTAACACATAGAATCTATTTCTATCATACAGAATCATGTTTTTTAGCACTAGCCTTAGCACATGATTCTTTCAACTTTATCATTATTTCCAAATATTCTAGCCAAACCAAAAATATATCATTAGGGTATGAGGAATCAAGATTGGATCTTCTATATGGATTCTTCTGAGCGTCATCCTTCTTAGTAGTTCTTTTCTATGCACTAACCTTCAACTTCTTGGATTTAGAATCCCAAGACTTTTCAACTTTTTTCATTTTTGGAAAACTTCTGTGATCTTATTTTATTATCAGCTTTGGATACCTATTTAAAGGAACATGCACCATTCATGTGACCACTCCTGTTGAATACGTTACAGATGTTATCTACCATTAAAAATCTATTTAGAGTATACATATGCTTTTGAATCTATAGATGTTTCTTCTCCTTTTCTAGGTTTCTCCCCCTTGAGATGGGATTTCTCTGTGCTTTTAAATTTATAGGATTGTACCAAAAATCTAGTGCACAATTCACAAATCTATTACAACACCAGCATTGACCGAAAACCTTTAAATTCTTCCATCTTCTTTATAAAGTTGCTGAATCCTTTTCTTGGTATGTTGTGATTTCTGTGGGGAGATATCTTCCACACTCTTTCCCCTATCCCCCATAGACATAGTGGTACGTTTCTTCTCATTATTCTTCATCCATAATTGTTTATAATTTTTCTTCCAACCTTCACTTTTCATAGAAGTAATTTTAGTGAAATTAGTACAAGTTGATATAGATGGTACCTTTACTTTATCAGCTTCTTGTGAAAGATCAATGAGTGAATCTATAATCTTCTTATCACATGTTAAAAGTATTTTGTAAGAAAAATCATCCAGTGAGTATTGAGTAATAGAAATAATTGTTTCCTTCTTTTGTGGAGACTCAATATGTGTCTTCTCAAGATTGGACAACTAACGTTCTAATTCTAGACATCTCATATTGGGGATGACTTTCTGGTCTTCAATCATAGTTACATTCTCTTCACAAGCCTTCTTTAATCTTTCAACTACATCCTTATACATCTTTACTTTGTTTTGTATCAAATATTCAAGTTATTTGATCTTCACAGAGTCTTCTTTATCATATACCTCCTTGACTTCATTTCACTTTTTCATCTCATCATCATGTGTATGGATCTTCTCTTCTGGAGTCCTGTTGAATCCCTCTTTTTCCCCAATATCTTTGAGCCAGTTTAAAGAACTTACTTAAAATACCCTATTTGTTACTTCAAAGGCTCCAACCTGTTTGGAAGGCATTAAGAATTCAACAATTTTTATTGTACTTTACTCAAAACATCAATTTCTTATTCCAGTTGAGTGATATTTTCCTGCAAGCATTGAAATAATCCAAAAACCAGGGATGCAATTTCTTCAGGAATACAATGCAGAATCATTCTTAATCTATCAAATGATATTTCTTAAGATGTTGTAGATTCATCATCACCACTTGTGCTAACATTTTCTTCATGAGAATAATTTCCAAATGTACTAACACATACCTCTTGATCAGTTGTGGGAGGATGGTTGTTCATCTTCTTGGTGGGGACTTGAGCCACCTTCTCATAACTTCTCAATTCTGGTATGTCTTTAATGTTAGCTAGATATGGAGAACCAGATGCTTTCTAGTATTTAGATAAGAGGGAATTATTTTTCAACTTTCTATTCTCCTTATTTTTCCTGTTCATCTTGGTCTTGGTAGATATAGCCTTTTACTCAGAGGTAACCGAATATTCACCAAAATTTCCATTCATTGATAATTCAGAAAAGAAACCCAGGTCATAAAAAGAGAATAACTTCACTGCAAAGAATCCAAAAAAGGTGAACCTTGATGTAATACCAATTGAGAGGACCTATTTGGGATATACCTTACACTGAGAGGGGGAGGGGGTGAATCAGTGTTGGGGACTTTTTAAACCAATTCCAACTTTCTATCCCTGTACCTCTTGACCAGTTAGGATCTTGATTCTCTTATTCTATTTTCCCTTTCTCATGAAATAATACAAATTCATAGAAAAATGCACATGATATTTTTACAAGTTTCACCAATCAATAAGAGTAGCTATGTACTTTCCATGCATGGGAATGACCAGTGCTTGGATTCTACACTATAATGTATTATGTTGTTACAATGAAGTGGTTAGGAAAACAATCCTCTACCCATTGTGAGTCCCTATACTTTAGATAGGGGTGGGAATCAATCCTTTTCCTTGTATTAGTGATATACTAGTCCAACTTGAAGCCTCTAGTTGGTTATTATTACTACCTATAGAGACAGTCTTCTTCCTTCTTCAAAAGGTAGGTTCTGCTCGGGGTCTTCTTTAGTGATCTTCACTTGATTATGTACAAGGAAATAGGAAAGCAATCCTTCCTTCGTTATCTCTCTTATTATCTAGTGAAACACCAACTGCACTAGAATTATTCATTATTCTTCTTAGTGAAACAACCAACTACACTAATACATCATCTCTCTTCTTGTATAGAATCACATACACCAATGTGATTATTCTGGAAATGAAGATCGATTCTCTTGGCATCATCTAAATCAATTATTCTCTCTCTTTATCATGAATTCATGTGATTAGGGATATGGAACTTAGTTTGAACCTTTTATTCCATTTCTTTATTCTTATTCTTTACCCACGTGCACATAATTGTTTTATATTCTTTATTTATGTCACTTTACGTGTGCATGTGCATGCGAACATGCATGCATTCACCTCTTACTCATATTGTGTGAGAACCTTAATGGGTTTGATTCTTTGAGAAAACACTCACCCGACATCTTCTCCTCTTCCTCTTATTTTATTCTCTTCCACTTAGTTTGGGTGTCCCCTTTGGTTTATATGTATGAATCATCAAACCCTAATGGGTGGACCCTTTTTCTTGTGTGAGCTTCCCCTTCAAACAACTACTCAAAGCCTCAGGCTTTCTTCAAACCATGTGCATGGTTACATGAAACACGTACTGCCCTTCATTCATCACTAAAAATAGAACCCCTATAAACAATGGGATAAAGGTGAAAATTGGAGGGTGCTCACCTTTGGGAAGTCCATGCAATTCACGATTCTTCTTCATGCATAAGGAGTATAGTTCATTCCCTTTCATAGAGTACAACAAGGGTGAAGTTGTACCAGTTTTGTATCTATGGGATCTTCCTCACAAAATACACCAAGGATTTTTAGAAAACGTAATGGGTGTTCATAGGTGTTGTTTCTTCATGATGAAATTCGAGGGTGTGTATCACCTATCTAAGGATTACAGAATCTCTTCTTCATGGAGCCTTGAAGGCTCATAGTGCTCTGATTTCTCTTCGTGAAGTGGTGCACATGGAGTTGATATGTTTTTCAAAATAGGAGCTCTCAAATATATGGGAGTGACATCTACTCTCAGATTGGGTGAAGATTCTTTTATAGGTGATGAAAGATCAAATTACATGTTCAAATCTCACCTCTAAATCAGCCGAGATTCACTCTTTGAATAACTGAGATATTCGGTTCTTTAAAACATTTATACCACATTTGAGATAAGCCAGGATTTATGGATGTTTCCTTTTTGAATGCATGATCCATTCTTTGTGCATGAGGTCAGGAAAACGTGCATGAATGTTGTGCATGATTATATTTCGAATCCACACTCCAATTCACATGTCCTTGGCTTCATTTGCCTCGCTTAAACCTCCATCCTCGAGATATTTCATCCATGCAAGACATAGATTACATACATGGTCTCAGTTGGATCTAACAATCCTTATGATGTCAAATTAATAAGGAATGGTGGTTTGGACATGATAATACATCATATTCTATGAGATAATGAAGCATTGGTAAGTGATTAAGGTTGAAGATAATGGCACAACTGGTTCAAATCTATAGGAGGATCAGACGACCCTGGTTCATAGTCACATGGTTTGGATTAGATGGAAGGCGGAGATTAGATCCATCTACCATGGAGTGATCGAACAGTAGAGAGAGATGCAATATAGGATGGATGCCTAAGATTACATCTGTGTCTTTTAGACGCATCCCACATCGAATTTGAGATATATAAGGAGTGTGACATATTAATCAAACTACTCCGGCATTAGTTCGGAATTCTCCTCTCTCCCTCCACGATATCGGCCCATACCGTGTTCACCCAACGGGCGCGCTCTTACCACCCACTCAACTCCTCAAGCATGAATTTGATCCCACTATTCACATGCTAGGTCTTATACATGGACCCCATGAACCTCTTACAGGCTAGCTCTGCCTTGGCTTCCCCATGGGTGTGGTCGACCCCCTGTGGTCCCGCATGTGCCTCAGGTTGAGGCTGGGGTAGCTAGCTCGTGGGTTGGCCCCATGTTTTTTAAGTTATCCACATAAAAAATACTTGGTATGAAACTGAGTGTACACATAAATTCATCACCATCATTAAACACAAACCAAAATCATGCCTGACCACATTAAAACATAATGCACATGCATGGATTCTACCTTCAAGTGCCAAGCTCATGCCACTCCCTTCTTCAACCCTATTCTTCCTCCATTTATTTTTGGATTATTAAATCCATAGTACTTCAATCATCCTAAAGGATGTTAGATAATTGTGGTAAACATTAGGTCAGCACATCAATCGTCTGATTTTCATTCTCTATTTCAAATAAGAGAGTGTCTTTAACCATTATTGACATTCATTGACCACATTGAAAACAAATACAACTCAATAAAAAAAGTGGACCCAATAGGGTAGATGGTGATGAAGTAATAAGGACTCATTTATGTGGAGGATAAGGATAGAATTGACACTATTTCTAGTGTCCATACATTACAATAGAGTGTGGAGGGGGAGACTATGTCACCATATCAGTTGAAAAAAATAAATTGTTGCTCAAGAGAAGAAGTTTTCAAAGATGAAGGGGTCTCATGATCCATTAAAATTATAATTATATACTTCCTAGGATCCTCCCTTTATTTTGGGGCTATGAGAGAGACTCCAAACTATATACATTCATCTTTTTTTTTGAAATTTCCAATAAAAAATATTTATAAATCAATGTGTTATTGTCTCCATCTTTTCTTTCACTATATTCATGACATTTTTTCAACTCAGTATCATATAAATTTCCAATTACATAAATATTTTTCATAATATCAAGTGAACACAAATCTTAACTCACATTTTATAGTCATAATGGATTCAAACTAATAATGGTTCATGAAAAAACATTAGTATAAATTCCATCATTCATATATTAGGGAGAGTAATTTTGAAAATTTCTAGTTCAAAGGTATTAATTGGGTGAATTAATCACATTGATATAGTTATATAAATTTTTCCTAGACTAGTGGCATATGGTGAATAGATTTATTGTTACTAGGTTCATATTATGGGTCCCACAATCTTTGTGTCTCTTTATTTATTTCTCCTAGTTTTGTCTAAGATTTTCAAAAAGATGAATTAACATGAAGGGATTTGAATTTTTCTTAGGACAAACATTGTAGGTTTTCAACCAAAATGTTGTATATCTATTTTTATTATACTCACTTTTTTCTATATCATGATAGGTGTGTGTCTAGTGAGCGGATACATAAAACTTTCCCAGGTTTATATTTGAGGGTTTTCAACATAGAGAGTATTGTGACTTTTCCCATGGGTAGTTTAGGGTCATCAATGTTTGAGAAATATATTTTATGTTTATGGTTGAATAATTTTGACTTAAGAACATTAAAGTTTAACTTCACATATCTTGGACCATTTGTTGATTTAGTTTAAGGTTACATATCTTGGACCATATGTCATTGTAGTTTAATATTATATAGTATGGACAATATTCTATGAGAAGAATACCACATATTGAATGTTAGACTTAACTTATTATTGGGTTTTAATAAAAGTAATAAAATGGTAAATACAAGCTGAGGATGATCAAAAATCACACAGGGGTGATGAGTTCCACTAAAATATTGTTTGGGCTCACATGGATTGGACCTGTTTTGCAAGGTAAATGAATATATGGTTGACAACCTAGGAGCTCATATGAAAGTGTCAGGGGGCCTATATGCATAGTCAAATAGAGAGTCCCATGAATATAGTAATAATTCTTTTATATGGTATATGGAAGGTTTATAGGGTATTTAATTGTTTAATGCATGAAGTGGGTTATAGAGGATGAATATTTTGGAAGGATTCTAAAACCACACATCCTTTATTTAAATAAGTGTATTCTAGAAGGGTTCTGGCACCCTACATCTATGCTTTAGGAATTGGAATGGTATGTGGTGACATGGTGTTAGGGATATCATATCTATTGGATAGTGAACTATGGAATGCATAAAGCACATCCTAGGAGTTTGAATTCAGGATTGTGAGATGGAAAATACATGCTAGGAATGCCTAGGGGTATCTATGAGGTAAGGAGTTTCACGAAATTGTTTCCTAAGCTTACATGGTTCTTTTTTCTTTTTTTCAAGGGAACGATGAATTAGGATGATAGGATGGGTGCTCATATATAGGATCTTGGTGTAGATATGCATATTCTAGCAGAAAGTACCTTATTTTTAGATATGATCCTTTCCAAGGGACATGAAATATTTTCAAAGATTCAAACACATAATAAATGAAGTAGTTCTTAGAGATAATTATATCCAATGAGGGTTTTTTTAACCCTAGTGATATTTCATATGATGAGGATGAGATGGAACTTTATATGAATGAAGGGAAAATTATCGATATAGAATACCTTAATAAAGGGGATTTTTTGTATATGGTCATGAAACTCAGACACATATATCATATGATTTAGGTTCATATGATGATTTTAACACCCCAAGCTTCCATTCTATGTTTCCCTTTGAATAATATAATAGCTTGCGCTATATGAAACTTCACGTTCTAGAACACCATGACAAATCTAATTAGCCATTATGAATAGTAATAACGAATTTTTGAAATTTTATAAATTTTATTTTTCAAAATGGATTTATTTTTTGTATTTGGAATATCAAAATTAGCTTAGGGTGATTTTTTTGTATTTTTCTGAAAACTTTCAATTTATGATGAACAGTCAAAAACACTGCATTATTGTTTAAAACCAAATTTTTATTTAAATAATTTGTTATATTATTTAAATTACATTAGGAAAAAAATAGATACATAATACCTATATATGTTCAATATAATTCATTGAAGTCATTTTATAATAATATTATATATATATAATTTTATTGAACTTTTTACCACCTTTTACCCAACTTCTAGGCACATTTCCAAATTTTCATAAAATGTAATTTTACCAATTTGGTGAATTGAATTCCAAAAATAAAAGGGACATGGATGGAATAAGTAAGTAAAATTTGGTTCAATAAGATGAAAATCATTTTTTTATGAATAGTAACTTTTGACTTTTATTTACTATGATTAAAAGTAAATAGAGTAATTAAAGGTAAAAATGATATAATAATTACCTTAACGCATGTAATAATTCTATTGGATAAGTTTTCTTTGACCAAAAGTAACCTTATGAATAAAATATGATGCCTTTGGTCCACTTGGTTTAGATTAGGACATTTATTATTATTTTATTTAAAGAAGAGTTAAATGTGTTGAATTCAATGTTTAATAACCAAACCATTATTTATATAGGGTTATCAATTAAATAAATTCTATTATAAATATTAATTAGAAAGATAAAAAAATTTCTTACATAACAGAATTTTATTTATAATTTTTAGACATTAAATAATTAAATTTATTTAGGAGACAATGATGATGCAGTAATTACCATATTAATGAAGGATTAAAATAATTGATATTATAAATATCCAAATAAATGTAAATTGATACTTTTTATGAATTCCAAAAATTTTATAGGTTAATATGACATTTTAGGGTTGATTAATTTTTTTTGAAGTGATAAAGTTGATATGAATTTCACAAAAACAAAATACCAAATAGTGTCAAAATTGACATAAATGAGTTTTTAAAACAAATACTATATTATTAATTGATATAAATTTCCTAAAAATATAAGGTTCAGTCAAAGTACGTAGATAAGGTTATATATATAAATAATGAACTACATTGGGTTCTATTGGCTTTTTATAGTATGATTATTAACCATTTATTATAATAATACAAGAATACATTGTAAAAGTTAAACTATTTAACTAAGAGTTAAATCTAAAAGATAAGGTTAATATAGTGAACTAAACCTGTATAAAACATATTGGTTGAGAGGTTTTCTACCCAAAACCAACATATACTCTAAATAAATTATTTCAGAGCCTTTATAATTGAATATGATTGTATAATAAAATAATGTTTCATGCTTTTCCTAATGTGACCCTCACCTCTCTTATAAAAGGTTACTTCTCCTTCTCTCAAAATCACACCTCCAAAGCCATTTGGATCATCCAAAACCTACTCAAATATTCTACCAACTACCCTCTCTTTGACCTAGATGCCTTAATTTGATAAAAAAGACATCCTAAGGAGTCCTTTTGATCAAATCAAAAGGAAACACTCGAAGAAGAGGTAATAATTTCAGCACCTCTTTCAAAGTTCTTTTCTTCTTCCACTTCATATTTATTTGTTGTTTACATTAAAAAATAATAAATCCATTACATTATAAATACTGTGATGTTATTATAAATATGGTACATCCATATTATTTATTATATCGATCCTATGAATGGAAATTCACCATACGTGCGTACGTATGACTTACCGTCTCCACATCGTGGTGTAGTTTGTTATTCAACACTTAATTATTTGGATGGGAATAATAATGAGTATAACTAATTTAAATAATAAATACAACATGTTAATGATTCTTTATAAATTAAATACTATCCATTTACATACAATTTAACTATCAATAGAATGATATTATAGCTCGTGCGTACATACGGATTACCGTCTCCACAAATGCGTAGAAATTCATACCCCATCATAAACATTCAAGAATAATATTCATTTTTGGATTAAAAATAATGTTTAAAAACATAATATCATTATGTATGTGAATCAAATACATCCTATCAATAAAAAACATGGCTTACATAACCAATCATATAAAGGAAAACAAATCTATTAACACGTGAAATAATGATACTATTGAAATATTATTAACAAAGCAATATTAGAAGATCATATATGATATAATATTTATGTATGCGGTTATTTTACACTTTAAAAACAATATTTAATTATTATAATTGAGTTTAATGTACCCTCAATCATGGAAAATTACATGGTAAGGGTTAATTCTACAATCTCTTCATTTTCTAATGTTGTTTATACGTGAGTATCTACTTCAACCTCTTTATCATCCACATCCGTGTTTCATAAAAATGTATTGCAAATTTTTTTTACTATTTCCTAGACTATGGTTTAAAGTCATTTATACCCCTTTTTTTACTTTTTAAATAATTTTTATAAAGGGATATTTTCATCATTTTCCAAACAACCTTTTTGACAAAATTAATGAAAAATGTTTTTTTTAACTTATATGGCGAGTGTGGATATTTTTTGCCGTTATAACATCTTCCAAGAATCCATTACAATCTTATAAGAGTATTTTAAATATAATTTTTTTATTTTATAATTGTGTGAATTTTAAATTATTTCAAAATAGAAAGTGTTATTTCTCTGAAATAGTTTTTATTACATCTATTCAATATCCTTTGATGGATTTTACAATTGTTTGAAGATGATTTATTCTGATACAATCTTCCATATTGTATTAAATGTTTTGTGATATTATTTACTGTGGGTAATTTTTTATAACATTCATGATTTATGGTTAAATTATTAACATTTCATATTCTATTTTTAATATTTATGTTATATTTCAACCTTTTCATTTGATGAATGCATCAGACTTAGTAAGTGATGGGTGGAGCCCTCTATAGCTCCTCAATACACTGGTAGGTCTCATGAGACAAACAGGTGTCTTGGCACAAGGCCTTGAAAAAATATTATTTGTAGTCTGGGCAAGAGGCCTTGATTTTGTGGTTATGATGTCCAGAATTAGGCATTCCATCACTATGCAATTTTCTATTGATATTTCATGGGATTTTTCGACTAGAACAATACCCATGTGAATAAGTAAATGGAATTATTTGATTTATATTTTCCATATTATACTGAATTTTAAGCTTAGAAGTCTTGTGTTTTAGTCTTATACATTTCCTTAAATGTTTATTATTATTTATGAAAGTTTCTACTATATTGTTATCCTTAGTAAGCACTTGAGATCACCCCTTTCTATATTTTATTTTTCCCATGATGTGAAGAAGTATATTATGACTGACCTGTATGGATAGTCTAAGGGATATGAATGTGCTAAAAGTGGAAAATGTTTTTGTTGTTTTTCATTTTATAATGTAATGTAAAACTTATGTTTGTATCTAGTACTTCCAAGGATACTAAACCGATCAGTCATTCAGTATTTGATCCCTTATAATCATACCGATTTTATGTAATAATGCACCGACACTAGGTAACTGGGGTCAGGTAATTATATTTGGTATCAGAGGATTTTTAGTAAAAACCTTGGAAGCTATATTTAGAAAAAATCTGATTACAAAACATTACCCTAAGATAGACATTGAGGATTAGTATAGAAGATCTTCCTAGAATTTTGATAATGTTGATATTTTGTGTATTTTACAAGAAATACATCCCTCTCTAGATACAAGATGGTAGAGGTGGATTTCTCATAGATGTACCTTGGAGTAAAAACTATGACAAGTAGTTTCATGCTTGACCCGTGGTATCCTATTATATGACAATGGGACGTTCTGCACTCTTGGTTATGACACTCCCGGAGGATATGCTTAGGATAGTTCACATTTTCTTTAAAAACCATTATGAAGAATTTATATGTATATAACTTCTCAAATAAAACATTTTTATTATTATGGATTATATCTATAAAATATTCAATTTATGATAAGTTTTTTCTAAATGTGGAACTATGTATTTTCGTTCATAAACTAATCTAGTTTATGATACTGTTTAGAAATGATGCATAGTTGAAGGAATTGGAACTGTATCAATTCATGTATTCCATGTAGGGATTGACCTCTTACTCAAGATAATTATATTGGAGCTAGTGATGCAATTGGTTCTGATCAACTTATCACCATAATGGGACAACTCACTTAGGTTATGAATAATAACCTTACCTGTATGGAGAACCCTGATCCAAGATGCGGAGGATCAATGTTATACAACTTCATGAAGAAAAAACAACAAAAATTCAATGGGACTACAAATCCATTTGTATCTTAGCAATGGATAAGTTCCTTAGAGAAAATATTTCATGCTTTGGGGAGTAACCAAAGTGAAAAAGTTGTCATGGAAGTTTATCACCTCACGGGAGATGCAGATCAATGGTGGTCATTAATTCAAAAGACAATGGAGGATGAAGAAATATATAATATGGCATGGAGGTAGTTTAAAGTGTTTTTTTATAAAAATACATTCCTCATTACTCTCTATTGGATATGGAAAGAAATTTTTTGAGTCTAAGGAAAAAGGAGGATGTGAATGTCACAAAGTATGAGGTTAACTTTACTAGGTTAGCAAGGCAGGCGACAAATTATATACGTAACCCAAGGAGTAATATTGATATATTCTTTGATGGGTTAAAACCATTTCTCCATAGAGAATTAGTCTCAAAATCCATCTCACCATACGAAGATATTTTATCATGTACAATCAAGACAGAAAAGGAATTCTCTATGTCTTAAGACTTTAAAGAAAATAAAGAGAAGAAGAGATCTTCAGAACACTCTGGAAATAGAAATAAGGGGAAGAAGGGAAACATTGAATATCTATCCTATGGTAAATGTGGGATGAAACACCCCGATACTTGCCTAAATGGAATGTGATTCTATTACAAGTGTGGTAAAAAGGCCACCAACCTTGTGATTACAAGGGAAAGAATGAGGCAGTCAATGCTGAATGCTACAATTATAGAGAAATGGGGCATCATGAAAATTAATTTCTTAAGCACCAAGGAAACATAACTCAAAAAAGGATAAGGGAGTAAGGCCAAGCTTATGAGATCACTACTGCTGAGGTTAAATCTTCAAAAGATGTGAGGGTAGGTAATTTAATGGTTTCCTAATGTTTAGACAATGCTTTATTTGATTCAGGATCATCACATTGTTTCATATCATCCTAGTTTTCTAAGAAAATTAGATATTTCCAATTATACTTAACAAGGTAGTTGTCTGTTAAAAATCTTAAGGGAAGTATCATTGCAACAAAGTTTCGTGAATTAGTCCCCATTAGGGCATATAAAGGTTATTTATCCTCTAATTTAATATTTATACCCAAGATTTAATTTGATATAATCCTCAGTATGGATTGGATTTCGGACCATGATGCGAAAATTTATTTTAAGAATATGGAGGTTACAATTTTCGATGATGATAAAGAGTAACTTATCTTTAGATAATAAATGTCACCACCTGATTCTTATCTAGATCCACCCCTATAAGCCCTACTAAATTCAATTATTGCGTAGGAATAAAATTAAATAAATTTCGATGAGGAAAATAATGTTCAAATAGAGGATGTAGATATTGTACAAGAATATGTTGATGTGTTTCTAGAGGATTTACCTAGACATCCTCCAGAATGAGAAATTGAGTTTTCTATTGATTTAATTCCTAGTTCAAGGACCATATCAAAGACCCCTTATATAATGGACACCATGGAATTAGTGGAACAAAAACAACTAGAGGAATTGAGTAATAAAGTAATTATTTTCCCTATTGTTTCTCCATGGGGAGACCTTGTTCATTTTGTTATGAAGAAAGATGGATTTATGAGGCTGTGAATTGACTATAGGGAGATCAATGCTATAACAATAAGAAACATGTATCCCCTACCCCACACTGATTATTTATTTTATCAAATTCTTGGAGCTCAATATTTTTCAAAGATTTACCTTCTATCTGGATATCATCAGTTGTTTGCGAAGAAGGAAGAAATTCTGAAGACAACATTTCATACTAGTTATGGGTATTACGAGTTTACCGTAATACCTTTTGTAATCACTATTAAACACTCTATTTTCATGGATATAATGAATAGAGTTTTCAAGGAATATCTTTATTACTTTTTTGTAGTATTTATTGATGATATCTTGGTAAACTCAAAAATCCATGAAGACCATGAAAATCAATTGCACACTATTCTGAAAACCCTCCGAAGAGATAAATTATATAGGAAGTTTAGCAGGTGTGAATTATGGGTTTATGATTTTTTTTCCTGGAAATATTATCTCTAAGGATGGAATCTATGTTGACCCTTATAAGACAAGATAAATACAAGAATTTCCCACACCGATGATTATAACTGAGGTATGCAATTTTATTTGTTTAGTAGGTTATTATTGGCATTTGGTCCATAATTTTTTCTGATTTGGTAACCCATTAACCAAGATCACATATAAAGGGGCTAAATTTGATTGGAAAAAAGAGTGTGAAAATTGTTTTGATGAACTAAATACAAGATTAGTCAATGCTCCTATATTGACTCTACCATCGGGGAATGATGGGTTTGTTATTTATAGTGATGATTCAAAGAATAGACTTGTTTGTGTCCTTATACAGATTGATGGGGTAATTTCCTATGCATCACGAGAACTAAAAATTCATGAAAAAAACTATACTACTCATGATCTTGAGTTAGTAGCTGTAATATTTTCTTTGAAGATATGGAGACACTATCTCTATGGTAAAAATGTGAGATATATACCAATAACAAGAGTTTGAAGTATATTTTCTCATAGAAATAACTTAACATGAGTCAAAGATGATGGCTTTAACTACTCAAGGATTATGATTTCACTATACACTACCACTCGGGGAAGTAAAATAAGGTAGAAGATTCTTTGATCAGAAATGATCATGGAGTTTTGAGCAAGATGAGAGTTGAAATGGATCTGATGTTCATGGATCTAGTAAAGATGGATATGGGAATAATCACGGAAGGTGAAACATCAATAGTTTTTCAAATGGTTGCAAACAATATTTATTATGAAGGATAAAAAAGTTCTTAGACTGATGATGAGGAGTTTCAAAATAAACTAAATGTTGTGAATGATGGGAGATTGATCAACGTTGTATATGAATAGGGGATTTTGAAATTTGGGAAGAGACTTTGTGTTCCTAACATACCTGTTATAAAAAGGGAATTGTTGGATGATTCTTATAGCTCCAATTTCTATATACACCATTTTATCACCAAGATGTATAGATATTTTAAGAAAATTTTATTGTGGGAAAACATGAATAGGGAGATTTATGATTTTGTGTCCAGATGTATGGTTTGTCAATAGGTGAAGGCTGGAAGAGAACATCATAGTAGAGTCATGCAACCTCTTCTTATACCTATGTGGAAATGGGATGATATTACGATGGACTTTTTCATGGTGCTACCAAAGAATCATAAACGGAATGATGCAGTATGGGTCATTATTGATCGTCTTACTAAGTCATCACATTTTCTTGCTATAAGAAAATATTTACCACTTGAAAGTTTAGAAAGACTATATATTAATGAAGTTTTAAGACTTCATCAAGTACCCATATCAATTGTTTTTTATCGTGATCCCAATTTTACATCAATATTCTAGAAAAGTATTCAAAAGGCCTAGGATACTAAACTTCATTTGAGCACTGCCTACCACCCTCAAACTGATGGACAATCAGAAAAGACAATTAAAACCTTAAAAGAAACGTTGATATCTTGCTCACTTGACTTACAAGGTATGTGGGATCAATATTTACCTCTGGTAGAATAATTCTATATCAATAACTTCCATTAAAGTATTCATATGGCACCACATGCAGTGTTATATGGAAAGAGATGTCACACACCAACTTGTTGGGATGATGTTGGTGAAAGAAAACACGTAGGCCCAGAATTTGTTGATGAAACAATGGAAAAGGTGAAGATTATCGAAACCCACATCAAAGTAGCTCAAAGTAGGAAAAAGAGTTATGCCGATAACCAAAGGAAGGATTTGGAATTTCAAGTAGGAGTTCATGTTTTCATTAAGGTATATCCATGGAAGGGTGTTATACATTTTAGTAAGAAGGGTAAACTATATCCTAGGTAGATTAGACCTTTCAAAATTCTTGAAAAAATTCGAGTTGTAGCTTATCATTTGACAATGCCTCCAAGTCTCTCCAAAGTCCATGACGTGTTCCACATATCACTATTGAGAAAATACATGATTGAAACAACACATGTACTCACCTATGATGAAATAGAACTGGAACCCAATATATCTTATTGTGAAGAGTCTGTCAAGATTCTTCATACCAGAGAACAAGTGTTGAGAAACTGGACAACTCATCTTGTGAAAGTTCTATGGAGAAACCATAATATGGAAGAGGGAATGTTAGAACCCGAGAAACTTATGATGAAGAACCACCGAAATATTATTATGATGTAATATTCTAGAAGTTTCAAGGATGAAATTATTTTAAGTAGGGGAGAATGTAACACCCCAAGTATCCATGGTACGTTTCTATTTGAATAATACAATAGCTTGTGTTGTACGCAACTTCGAGTTCTAGCACACCACGACAAATCAAACTAGCTGTTATGAATAGTAATACCCACTTTTTGAAATTTCATAAATTTTATTATTCAAAATGGACTTCATTTTTGGATTTATAATATCAAAATTGACTTAGATTGAATTTTTTGTATTTCTCTGAAAAATTTAAATATTTGATGAATAGTGAAAAACACTGCATTATTATTTAAAACCAAATTTTTATTTAAATAATTAGTTATATTATTGAACTTTATTTATGGTAAAAATAGATACATAATACCTCTATACATTCTATTTATTTCATTGCAGTAATTTTATAATAATATTAGATATATAAAATTTTATTGAACTTTTTACCGTTTTTCCCCACCTTGTAGGCGCATATGAAAATTCACATAAAACATAATTTTATATCTTCCATGAATTGAATTTCAAAAATATAAGAGACCTGGTTGACATCAGTAAGTAAAATGTGGTTCAATAAGATAAAAATAAATTTTGGTGAACAGTAACTTTTGACTTTTATTTACCACGGTTAAAAGTAAACAGGGAAATTAAAGGTAAAAATTATATTATAATTACCCAAACACATGTACTAATTCTAATGGATAATTGTTTTTATACCATATTAAATATTAAGAATAAAATATTAACCTTTTGGTCCACTTGGTTTAGATTAGGGAATTTATTATTATTTTATTTAAAGAAGATTTAAAAGTGATAAATTCAATGTGTAATAACTGAACGATTATTAATATAGGGTTATACATAAGATAAATTCAACTATAAATATTAATTAGAAAGATAAAAATATTTTATACATAATGGTATTTTATTTAAAAATTTTAGACATTAAATAAATAAATTTATTTATGAGATAATGATGATGCAATAATTACTTTATTAATTAAGGATTAAAATAATGGATATTATAAGTATCCAAATAAATGTAAATTAATACTTTTCATTAATTACACTAATTTTATAGGTTAATATGACATTTTTATTAAATAAATATTGTTTGAAGTGATAAAGTTGTTAGGACTTTCACAAAAACAAAATACCAAATAGTGTCCAAATTGACATAAATGAGTTTTTAAAACAAATACTATATTATTAATTGATATAATATTCCTAAAAATCTAAGTTTCATACAAAAGATGTAGATAAGGTTATATATATCAACAATTAACCACATGGTGTTCACCTGTCTTTTTATAGTAATATTATTAACCATTTATTATAATAATACATGAATACATGGTAAAAGTTAAACTATTTAACTAAGAGTTAAATCTAAAAAATAAGGTTAATATATTGACTTAAACCTGTCTAAAACCTATTATTTGAGGGTATTTAGACCCATCCCCACCTTAGCCTCGAAATAAATCCTTTTGGAGCCATTATAAACTATATATTATTCTATAATAAAATAATATTTCAAGATTTTCCTAAAGTGATCCTCATCTCTCTTATAAAAGTGTACTTCCCATTCTCTTAAAATTACACCTCCAAATCCATTTTGATCAGCCAGACCCTACTCAAATATCAGACCAACTACCCTCACTTTGACCTAGAGGACTTACTTTGATCATAAATCCAACCTAAGGAGCCCTTTTGATCAAATCAATAGGAAACACCCGAAGAAGAGGTAATAATTTCACCAACTCTTTCAAAGTTCTTTTCTTCTTCCAATTCCCATTTATTTATTGTTTCCATATCAAAAATAATAAATCTAGAACCTTATACATACTGTGATGCTATTATAAATATGGTACAACCATATTTATTAATCTATCCATTCTTTGAATGAAAAGTCACCACACATGCAAACATACGGCTTGCTGTCTCCATGTCGTGGTGTAGTTTGTTATTTAACACATGATTATTTAGATGAGTATAATAATGAGTATAAATGTTGTAAATAAAAATATAACATGTTAATTATTATGTATATGTAGGATCGAAATAATGATGTAGATGCTCAATATACAAGAGGGGGGTGAATTGTATACTTTAAAAATTCCTTTGGAACCTTTAAAGTTAGTTAAGAATAACTATGTTTTCCTTAAGAGAAGGAAAGGGCTAAGTTTAACAAAGTTAAACTAAGTAGACTCACAACACCTCTAACACCGAATGCAAACTAGGAAAGAGATTCCGAACGAGGGTTCTGGAAATATGGATCCGGAAATTGAAACATAACAAAAGATTACAATATGAGATTCTACCTTAAAGCGTATAGAATCTAAATGAAACAGAGTACAAATAAGGAAGTATAAGAAATTTATACTTTCCTTATATTACAAAATGCAGTGGAATATAAACAAGTAGTAAAACTACAAGTAACAAGATATAAGTCTTTTAACCCAAAGAGAAGGTTATCCAACAACCTTGGATAAAGGTCCCTTGATTTATACTTTCAAGCAAGTCTGTCTTAACCACACCAGGGTAAGCCCTCGATATGAAGATCAGAGTCTCTGTCTTTCTATCCCCGCAAGCCCTCAACTTCAAGGTAGTTGGAAACCTCTGTCTTCCTCAGCAAGGAAGCCCTCGAACTTTAAGGTATTCGACAACCTATATCTTCCTATCCCCGGAAGCCCTCGAATGTAATCACCAACATTCGGAGTTGCACGAAGCTTTGAGAGTTAATAAGATCCTCTCTCTCTAAAATTCACTTCAACAGCATGTATGCACAAAACCAAGTTGTTCATCTGTCATCAGTCATCAGTATTCAGCACTTTTTTTCAGCAACGAGCTCTTTCAAATGAGCTCCTATTTATAGGTAAGGATGGATCCTTCTCTAACGGTCATATTTTCCTTAAAGAATGGGGGGACCTGTACACGTGTCACTTAGACAACAGTTAGTTTATAACAAAACAGACGACATCGTTTTATAACAAAACAAGTGTAACAGAATGTACGAAATCGTTTTAATTCTGACACAAAGGTTCGGAATGAACGCTTCAGAGTAAAGGTTCAAAGTGTAATGAAAATAATAAGAGTAGAAAAATTTTATAAGTGTAAGCAATATAAAAGTTCGGAGTCTAAAAAAGATATTTTTCGGAGTCTGAATTAATTCAGAGTGTATAAAAAAAAGATACTCAAATTATGTTTAATAGGTGAATTCAGAATGAGAATTTGGAATAGAAATTCGTCATCAGAGATCGTAATGAGAATTTATCATCAGAATTCGTAATGAGAATTCGTCAACAGACTTCATAATGATAATTCTTCATTGGAATTCGTATCTTGAATCTGGAATAGAACTTAGTCAGAGTTCATATCTGGAATTCGGAATGAAACTTCCTTATAGTTTTTAGCCAGAATCCGAATCCTAAAACAAAATTCTTTATATCAAAGTTTCAATGATTCCGAGAAAATATAAATGAATCCGAATCTCATACTTAATAAAAATATGGATGAAAATAAGATACGGAAAATTTTTCTTATAAAAGTGATTTTCCTTAAGAAAGCAATTTTTCTTATAAAAGCAACTTTCCTTAAGATAAGGTGTTTGTGATTTTCAAAACAAGAAGGAATGGAAAAGTCATAAGGAAAACCTTATTGACTCAACAATCTCCCCCTTTTTGGAAAGCACAAACATCCTTACGAAAAAGAAATTCTAAGAAGAAAGAAAAACATTAAGGCTTATCTCCCTCTGCTTTAAGGATATTGATGAATACGACTAACTCCCCCTTAGGCTTTGAAACTCTAAGGATCGTATTCAGATTTCCGGAGTGATAAATAAGAAGGTCTTATTTAATGAAAAAGCTCCCCCTTAAACAAACTCTTATTAGAGTTTTTCTTTTTCTTAAGGATCTTTTTCTTCTCCCCCTTTGTGATTTTCAAAAAGAATTGGAGGGAATGAAAAAAAATAACAAAGTACCAGAAAAATTAGTAATGACAACAATAGAAACGACAATCACGACTTTCATTAAATTTGAAATCTCAGCAACAAGAAGAACAGATTTGGTTATTTCGGATCTGTTTCCTTCGACATGAGCCCCTTTAGAATAGTCTTGATCTTCTTCAGGTCTTTATGATCATCTTCAACTTGCTTCTCTAAGACAACTATTCTTTCGGATTGAGCTTCAATTTTTTCTTCCTGGGCTTTCAGATTTTCTTCCTGAGCTTTGATATTTTCTTCCTGAGCCTTCATCCTTTCTTCAAAATCAATCTGATGATCCCTTTCAAACTTCTAGTTCTGAGAGACGGAATCCAGTTTGCCATTCAGATCTCTTACTTCTTGAATCCAGAAGTTCTTTTCTTCTGTCAGCTTCTCTTCAAAAGATGCAGCTAACTCATTTATCTTCTTGTCCTCGGTCTCAAAAGCATCTTTAACATTGTCTTGAAACTCATCGAACAACCTCATCTCTTCCACAGTCTTCTTCGACCAGTTTGTCATCCTCTTGCAAGATCTTCTATGAGCTTCATAACCAACAAAAAACGTTTTGAACTGATCCTCAATCTCAACGGACTTGTCCATAACCATAGATACAGAGTCAGTTTTCTGATTCAACGCATGTTGGAGCATCTGGCATCTTGAGTCAATACTAGAGAATGTCGGAATGGATCCCACCAACTTCTTTAAAGACTGGACAACAAAATCATGCCCCAACGAGGATGACTCCGAATCTGAAATCTTTCTTGGAGAGTTTTCTTCCTCAATAAGCTCCAACTTCTTTTTAGATGAATCACCAAACTCTTTTTTCTTGCTAGCCACTGATTTCGGAGTTTCAACAAGGAGTTGCTTTCCCTTGTCTTTTTCTGGAATTGATTCTTGATCAGGAATTTTCTGCTCGCTAGTAGACACTTGAACAATCTCATCAACAACTTTCTGAACAACATCTTCCTCATTCTTATCCTTCTTTGGAGTTACTAACTTAGAGGATTCATCCTCTGAAGTTCGGAGTGATAGATGTTTTGAAGGTGATCCTTTATAATCATCCACTTGTTTCAAAAGATCTCCTATTTCACCACTCCCTTCAGCAAATTCTTCTTCCTCTTGCACTTGTTGAACCTGCTCGAGTTGCTCAACATGCTCAGCTGTAGTCTCTTCCGGAAAATCAAGGTTTCTTCCTAGAGTCTCAGGTAGAGATTCCAGGGAGAAAGATCTCGGAACTGGGATGCTTCCGGATACTATTTCATTAAACTTTAACAACGCTTGGACTGCCTCGGCTTCTGTCATCTTTTTTTTGAGCTTCTTCTCCTTTGCTTGTTTTTCAAGCTCATCAGCAGTTCTCTCCTTTAATGCCTTAGCTTTCACAGGGTCCAATCCGAACTGCGGATCCCCTTATTTCCTTTTCTCTTTATATGCTCTCCACTTCGCAACAAAATCATCAGGATAGGTCTTCTTCTTCTTTGGTTTTGGAGGTGAGGAATGGACTTCCTTAGACTTAGGATTCCCTGCCTCTACTTACACTTCTTTTAGATTTCTCTTCCTTACTGGATTAGATGATTCTGGTTCAGCAGCCTTCGGAGCCGCTTATTCTTGATTTGGCAAAACGAAGAAGTCACCAGTTTCCTTGTTGAAATCCACATCCATCCTCTTAAGAGTACCATCGCTGACCAGCATGATCTTGCAAAATCTTGTCTTAGATTTGCAAGCCTCCTTGAAAGACTCAAGGCACCGAACAATCAAGTTGGAGAGGATTGCTGGATACATAATAATCTGAGCTCTCAGATTTCCTTTCTTCAAATTTTCAATAGTAATAAGAATGTACTTCATCAAGTTAAACTTCCTTAGATTTATCAGGAAATCTAAGATATAGATCTCACTTTTCTTCAAGCTGTCTTTATCGCCTTTCCTCGGTACGATATGTCCTTACACCCACAACTCTAGAATCCGGAAGTTTGTGGATAGACTTGCAATCTTCGAAGCCTTGTCATCAGCCAGTCCGAGATTTTCTAAGGCTTTTTCCTTGTCGAAGCTACCCTTAGAGTCCGACAATACATGAGAAATAAATTCGGCTTCTCCTTCATAGGACAACCCTACCAAGCTTGCTGCCTTGGTATAAGAGAGCTTATAAGTCTTTCCATACGACTTGAAAGAAAACTTTTCTCTATTATCTTCCTGGAATAAGGAAACTGTTTCATAGAACTCAACAAGTAACTCTGTAAAAACATCATCTTGAGTCCCCGGTTTGGATACAGCAACATCTTTCCAGCCATTCAACTTAATGTTCTTTGAAATGAGAGAATCATAGTTGTTGAAGAAATCCGGATGGACTAACCTTTCTCTGTAAACTAACCATTGCGAAATAGGCTTAGTGGATGACATTTCTTGAGACGCTAACTCCACAGACATTCAGATCTGTAATCCGCTGAGAAGTTCGGAACGGAGACAACTATAGTTTGGAACGACCTTAAAACAGAGGGGCAGAGCTTCGAGACGCGAGGGCTTGAAACCGATGTGGGACGAGTATTTGGGTCCCCTTTATATAGGCAATGAAACGACGGTTCAACTTCCACGGTTGATCTAACGATTGTGAAAAGCTGAGATCAGATCTGACGGTTGAAAACTTGAATCCGATCTTTTTGAGGTTTTTATTAAAGTAAAGAATTAAGATAAATATAATCCGAAAACATAATACTAGAAAATGCCAGCAAGTAAAGTATGACTACGAAAACATGAGTAAGGAAATAATACTTTTCAGATTGGATGAGGAGGATTATTCGTAATGGATAATATAAACAGATGATTACGAAAAAAAACTTTATTATGAAAAGACAAACTCTGTATGAAAAATAAATTTTGAAAAATTTAGTACGAAAAACACATTATGAAAAATTTAGTACGAAAAAAAACATTACAAAGAATTTAGTACGAAAAACACATTACGAAAAATTTAGTACGAAAAACAACTAGTACAAAAATCTGGTTATGAAACTGCCAGTACGTAATTTTCCATTCCGGAAATTTTTAATACGAACACTTCCATTCCAGAAGTATTCTGTACAAGAATGTCCATTTTGGAAAATTTTAGTTCCGGATGTTCCATTCCGGAAATCTTCATTCCGAAAAGTTTGAAAACAAATTTTGAAAAACTTTGTTTAAAAAAACAATCAAATGTACTCCCCTTATGAAAAAGAGTTTATTACTGTAAGGAGACTTTTTCAACAGAAAGTTAATTAAGAAATATTACTTTACGGTTATCATTCCTAACTTCTGTTTAATAGATTCAAATCTATCAGAAGGTAAAGATTTTGTGAAAATATCAGCAAGTTGATCTTGCGTTCCGATCAACTGAAGAATAATATCTCCTTTCGTTTTGATAATCTTTTCAAAAAAGCTTTTGTTACCAGTCATGTGCCGGGAACATCCACTATCCATGTACCATGTATTGTTGCTGGTACTTTCTTTATTATCTTGAAATCAAGAAGAAAATTAGACTTTTGGAATCCAAACTTGTTTGGATCCGAGATTTCCAGACAATAAAATTTTAGGTATCCACATCGTCTTAGAAAAGTAAGCTTTGTGAAATCCTAGAGATTGGGTTTTGTTTAAGGAACAATTCTTTGCCCAGTGACCACTATATTGACACTTGGTACAAAATGGGGCACTTTGAGGAACAAAATAATTGTTACTGAAAATAGGTTTTGCATGGGTATAACCAAATCCGGATTTATTTCTTAAAGGTCGTATTTGGGAATACATCTTATCAAAATTTTCTTTACCATGGGTAAAGTTTGATAAACACTTCATTAAGGAAAAAATTTCGGACTTGAGTTTTACAACCAAGTTTTTATCCTCAAAATCATTAGTTTTAGAACTAGAGTTAGGCTCAAAAACATTTTTCTTAGAAATTACCTTTTCTAATTCTTTTGAAAGTTTGTTCTTCTCAGAAATTACTTCCTCAAGATTTTTTGAAATATTTTCAAAATCAGCATTTTTCTTATTAAGATCTTTAGAAAGATCTGATATCTCTTTTGTAAGAATAGAATTTCTAGAGTTTGCCTTATCATGTTTCTTGTTGAGTTTGGAATTCTCAATCTCAAGAAGTTCAGCAAACCTAGAGACTTCTTCATAAGTAGGTAAAGTATTTTCCTCATCAGAAGATGATTCTTCATCAGAAGAGTTATAATACTTACTATCATTAGAATTTAAAGAAAAATTGGTCAAAGATTCAGCATTTCTTACCTTATCCATAAGACAATGATTATAAATAGGTAATCTGGCTATAAGACCAAGATTCTTCTGTCCTGAAGATTCATAATCAGAAGATTCATCTGAAGAGTCACCACCACTGGCACTCCAGGTGTCATTAGCTTTCAGAACTTTCTTAGCTTTAGCTTTATAAAACCTTTTTCTATTCCTGTCTGAATGTCTTTCTTTTCTTTCTTTCTTTTTGAGCATAGGGAAATCTGGTCTAATATGTACAGCTCTTTTACATTCATAACAAGTAACTTCTCCATCTTTCTTATATTTCCTTTCCTTTTTCTTATACTTAGATTGAAAATTTCTCTGTCCAGCTATCTTGTTCATCCTTAGAGAAATATTGGCTAATTCATTTTCTGAAACATCACTCTCACTTCATTCGGATTGGAAAATAAGTTTCTTAGACTTGGATCTGGTTACTCTCTCAGTAGTCTTAGCTTTCATCTGATTTGAAGTTGTAGTAAAATAAACAGTACCATTCCCATTCTTCTTCTTGATGTTGTCAGCATCTCTCTTTATTCTGGTTTCATGTTGTAGAAGAGTTCCAAATAATTCATCAAGAGTAATTTGAGTTACCTTCCTGTTCTCATCTATAGCTGTTCTCTTGGATTTCCACTCATTGGGCATAATGTCAATTATCTTGTTCACAAGAGCTTCATCATCTAAACCTTTTTCTCCCATAGATTGTAGACTGTTGACAATAGTCATAAATCTTTGTTGAACTTTACAGATAGGTTCTCCATAAGGAAAATTGAATCCATGATATTCAGCTCTAAGCATAGCTCTTCTAGTCTCAATCACCATAGAAGTTCCAAAGTGTGTAACCTCTAACTTCTTCCATATACAGTTAGCTTCTTCACAAGAAGAAATTTGGCTATATATATTTCTGGTCATTGAACATAGTAAAGTGTTGCGTACCTTATAGTTTAGTTGATATTCTTGCTTTTCCTGATTAGTAAAAGATCTGACTTCCTTGTCAGGAATTTTATAATCACCAGTAAGCATAACAAAGTTGTCTACTCCAGTATTGATAACAAAAGTCTTCATACGATCTCTCCAGTATTCATAGTCATTACCATCAAATATAGGTGGTCTTTTAGGATTCAGATTATCAATTGAACCAACATTAATTCCTGCCATACTTAAAATAACTTTGCACACAAACTTTTTAGTAGCAAAGAATCGTAATAACAAAGTTCGGAATGATAAAAGTTCGGAATGGAAATTCGGAATAAACAAGTGAGCAAGAAAAACTTGTATGTGAGTACAAGTATTTCAGAGACCTGCTCGGATACCAAATGTAAGATTGGTATAGAGTATGAGGTTTCCAACCTCTGATACCAATTGTAGGATCAAAATAATGATGTAGATGCTCAATATTCAAGAGGGGGTTGAATTGTAAACTTTAAAAATTCCTTTGGAACCTTCAAAGTTAGTTAAGAATAACTATGTTTTCCTTAAGAGAAGAAAACGTCTAAGTTTAACAAAGTTAAACTAAGTAGATTCACAACACCTCTAACACCGAATGCAAACTAGGAAAGAGATTCCGAACGAGGGTTCCAGAAATATGGTTCCGGAAATTGAAACTTAACAAAAGATTACAATATGAGATTCTACCTTAAAGCGTATAGAATCTAAATGAAACAGAGTACAAATAAAGAAGTATAAGAAAGTTATACTTTCCTTATATTACAAAATGCAGCGGAATATAAACAGGTAGTAAAACTACAAGTAACAAGATATAAGTCTTTTAACCCAAAGAGAAGGGTATCCAACAACCTTGGATAAAGGTCCCTTTATTTATACTTTCAAGCAAGTCTGTCTTACCCACACCAGGGTAAGCCCTCGATATGAAGATCAGAGTCTCTATCTTGCTATCCCCGCAAGTCCTCAACTTCAAGGTAGTTGGCAACCTCTGTCTTCCTCAGCACGGAAGCCCTCAAACTTTAAGGTAGTCGCCAACCTCTGTCTTCCCATCCCCAGAAGCCCTCGAATGTAATCACCAACATTTGGAGTCGCACGAAGCTTTGAGAGTTAATAAGATCCTCTCTCTCTAGAATTCACTTCAACAGCATGTATGCACAAAACCAAGTTATTCATCCATCATCAGTCATCAGTATTCAGCACTTTTTTTTTCAGCAATGAGCTCTTTCAAATGAACTCCTATTTATAGGTAAGGTCGGATCCTTTTCCAATAGTCATATTTTCCTTAAAGATCGGAGGGACCTGTACACGTGTCACTTAGACAACGGTTAGTTTATAACAAAACAGACGACATCGTTTTATAACAAAACAAGTGTAACAGAATGTACGACATCGTTTTAATTCTGACACAAAGGTTCGGAATGAACGCTTCAGAGTAAAGGTTCAGAGTGTAATGAAAATAATAAGAGTAGAAAAATTTTATAAGTGTAAGCAATATAAAAGTTCGGATTCTAACAAAGATATTTTTCAGAGTCTGAATTAATTCAGAGTGTATAAAAAAAAGATACTCAAATTATGTTTAATAGGAGAATTCGGAATGAGAATTCGGAATAGAAATTCGTCATCAGAGATCGTAATGAGAATTTATCATCATAATTCGTAATGAGAATTAATCAACAGACTTCGTAATGAGAATTCTTTATTGGAATTGGTATCCTGAATCTGGAATAGAACTTAGTCAGAGTTCATATCCGGAATTCGGAATGAAACTTCCTTATAGTTGTTATCCAGAATCCGAATCCTAAAACTGAATGCTTTATATCAATGTTTCAACGATTCTGAGAAAAAAGAAATGAATCCGAATCTCATACTTAATAAAAATATGGATGAAAATAAGATAAGGAAAATCTTTCTTATAAAAGCGATTTTCCTTAACAAAGCAATTTTTCTTATAAAAGCAACTTTCTTTAAGATAAGGTGTTTGTGATTTTCAAAACAAGAAGGAATGGAAAAGTCATAAGGAAAACCTTATTGACTCAACAATATATATGATATACCATCCATTTACATATAATTTCACCATCAATAGAATGATATTATTGGTTTTGCGTACGTACGGATTACCGTCTCCACAAATGTGATGAAATTAATACCCCATCATAACCATTCAAGAATAATTTTTATTTTATGATTAAAAATAATATTTAAAAACATAATATCATTATGTATGTGAATCAAATAAATCCTATCCATAACAAACATGACTTACATAACCAAGCATAAAAAGGAAAATGAATTTGTAAACACCCGAAACAATGATACTAATAAAATATTATTAACAAAGAAATATTAAGAGATCATATATGATATCATATTTATGTGTTTGGTTCTTGTATAATTTAATAAAAATTATTTAAATATTATATAAGAGGTCAAATTACCCTTGATAAATGAAAAGTACAAGATAAGGGTTTATTCTACAATCTCTTCATTATTTGAGGTTGTTTATACATGAGTATCTACTAGGACCTCTTTATCTTCCAGATCCTTATTTCATAAAAATTAATTTCAAAACATTTTTATTATTTCCTAGATTATGGGTTAATGTAATTTATACCCTTCTTCTACTTTTTATAGACTGTTTATAAAGGAATCCTTTCATCGTTTTCCAAAAAACCTTTTCGAAAAAATTAAGGAAAGAATGTTTTTAACTTATATGGTGAGTGCAGATATTTTACACCATTATAACATCTTCAAATCTTACCTTACAAGATTATAAGATTATTTTAAAAATAACTATTTTATTTTATAATTATGTGACTTTTAAATAATTTTAAAATATAAATAGATATTTCTCTCAAACAGTTTTGATTTCAACTATGTCAACAACCTTTCATGAATTTTACACTTGTTTGAAGTTGGTTTATTATGATACAATCTTCTATACCATATTAAAGGTTCTGTGATATGTTTTAATATAGATGTGTTATTTTTATACCATTCATGGTTTATGGTTAAATTATTAAAATTTTTTATTCTAGTTTTAATATGAATGTTTATGTTATGTTTCAACCTTTTCATATGAGGAATTCATTAGAGTTAGTAAGTGATGGGTGGATCCCGATATATCTCCTCGATGCATCAGTAGGTCTCTTGAGAAAAACTGGTGTCTTGGAAGATGTCCTTGAAAAAATCTTATTTGTAGTCTTGGAATGAGGCCTTGACTATGTTTTTATGATGTCTAGAATTATGCATTCCATCACTATGAAATTGGATATTGATATTACATGTGATTATTAGACTAGTAGAACATCAATGTGAATAAGTAAATGAAATTATTTGATTTATCTTTTCCATATTTTTTCTAAAGTTTATGTTTAAAAGGCTTGTGTTTTATTATTATACATTTCCTTATATTTTAATGCTTATTAATGAAAGTTTTTTCAATATTGTTATCCTTACTAAGAACATAAGATCACCCCTTTCTAGGTTTTATTTTTTCCCAGGATGCGAAGAAGTATATTATGACTAACCTAGAGGGATAGTATAAGGGATATGAATGTGTTCAAAGTAGAAAATGATATTTATTTTCTTTTTATAATATAATGTAAAACTTATGTTTGTATCTAGTACTTCCAAGGTTACTAAACTGATCGGTCTTTCAGGATTTGATGCCTTGTGATCATTCCAATGTAATGTAATAATGATCCGAATATGGGTAACTAGGGTCGAGGCATTACAATGAGGACCACAAAAAGGTTCAATAATGAGGTATTGCATCCTTAATTTGAGAATGGGTATGATATATGGTGACATAACATCAATGATGTTGAATTGACTTAAAATGATTGATTATGGAATGTGTAAATCATGAATCAAAGAGTTTGAACTACGAATGAGGAATTTGGGAAACCATTACATGGATAATCATGGATCCCTATGAGGTGATGAGTTTTTCTATAGAAAATCTTGGGATCATATAGATGAATGAACCCTTTTATATGGAAAATACAACATTTCATGATATACTAGGGGAAGTGTCAGGGGATTATATACATAGTCAAGCAGAGGGTCCCTTGAATCTAGAAACACTCCTTTCTAAGGTTCATTAATGGTTTATAGAGGTTCAATCACTTGAATAATGAAGTTGTTTATGGAGGGAAGTCTAATCAAGGAGGTTTATGGCACCCTAACAGTTATATCTCTATGTATTTACAAAATTATATAAGTTAACGGATGTGATATTTCATTGTTCTAACCTTTTCCTAGATAGTAAAGGTCTATCAATCATGGGACAAAATTCTCTAGGGTCATGGGATAAACCCTATGAGGTTTGTGATTTTTTTCACTCTAACTTTTTCCTAAACTATGGAGTTGAAGAGCCTAGTGGGGGGCGAATCAAATTTTTCTATGACTACCCTTTATGTGTTTTCATTCTAAGAAGATTTAATTATCTTTCATTATATGTTTAGGGTCTTACAATTTGGACCATTGAGAACTAGAGTTTATATTCATACACCTTTGAAAAAGGTTCACATAGTTCAAGGTTATGGTGCATGGAATGGATTATAAGATATGTGTGACACAACAACCAAATTAGGTCTCACATGGATGAGAAAAATCCAAAACCATTTTGAATGGGTTTTGAATGCATTGTAAATAATTGCTAAAGGTTCTCATATCATGAGTAATGATATAGTAAAATACATATGGGATTTCCATGAATCATTTTAATGTAATGACATTAATTGATTTTTTTAGGAAACATGAGGATCATATGACCATTTTGTAATGAAAAATCATATGACTGATACGATTAAGGCTCATAAAAAATTTCTTGGGTCCCATATGCAAAGTCAAATCAAGGGACCCTGGAATATAGACACTAATCGTTACAAATTCCATATAAGATTTATATATATCTGAGACAATCAAGACACAAAGTATGGTTTATTAATCAAAGTACTCAAAAATAAGATGGAAACACCCTGATCCCAAATTATCCCTGGTCCTTCTATTATAGTCCTTTGATAAGGAGTGATAATTGATGATGGTATGTTCAGCGTAATGCCATGTAACAGGGATGAATCTATCAGGTAGTTTCACATCATGCAAAAAAGGTCTTAGGTGTTTTTTAGTTTAATTTAATGAAACAAAGACCTTATAATCTGTAGTTTATCATAATAAAAATGGGATGATTTATTTGGATTTTTTTCCCTTGTATCTAGTTATGAATAAATATTCATATGATGGGGCCTTTATGTAGATCTGACTCATATGTAAGAAAAACATACATAGATATAACTCATAGAGAAGAAAGGATAGTCTCTATGAATTGACCAATACTGAGAAGTTTAAGGCCATTCAAGATGGACCATTGATGTATTCCATCTAAAGTCACTATACTCCCCATGGGGTAATCACCCAAACATTTGATCTCACATTTTTCATTCTCATATTAAGAAACTAGAGGTGGGAAGAGAATCACACATACTGTTATGGATAGAGGTGCATAACCATGTGTGATATAAAATCTAGGGGAAATATTACCATAGGGTGGATTTACAAAAGATAGAAACCATGTTGTGGACTCTTGTATAGATTTTTATTATAAATAAGAGGAGGCCCTTTTTAGTTTTTTATTTTGTCATGACCCCTTCCTTCTAATAGCAACCCTCTTAGGATGGTAATGAAGGTAGAGATGAAATAACCCCTCATGTAGGCCTCATATTGGTGACTAGCGATGAAGTTATAAATTTTCACAAATATGAGGCATTGTCCTTTATAATAATAGGAACAAGAGATAAGATAAATTAACCCCAAGAAACTACTTGATGTTATATAAAATAAAACCAAAAAAATCCCACAATACAACTATAAAGTGAACATATACAAATAAATCTATCCAAAGTAAATACCCAAATAAAAGATAAGACAATGAAACAACAAAAACTCTAAAGGTCCTAACTTGAAATACCCATCCTGGTCTATGATGTACACCTTAAATCCAAAAAATTATTTTATATACATGGGGTGAGAATAAAAGTATACTCATTAGGAACTCCAATGTTAATCATTTATATGTGAAAGAAGCATACTAATGCACC
This sequence comes from Viscum album, assembly GCA_963277665.1. NCBI lineage: Eukaryota > Viridiplantae > Streptophyta > Magnoliopsida > Santalales > Viscaceae > Viscum > Viscum album. The sequence continues at coordinate 1,215,904,314 of OY728131.1, read as the reverse complement.
AATGAGAAAAAAAGAAGAACAAAAACCCCCTAAATAGGTAAAACAACCAAATCCATCTTCACTAGTGATCACTCACCAAATAATGAATCAAAGTTTAATTACATAATATAATGAATATATATAAAAGCTACCTTGTAATGATTTATCACGAATTTTCTGCTTTGACACCCCAATATTATATTACTTGGTGCTACCATCTCTTTCTTATATCACATCATTCCATACACCCCATGTAAAACTAGCCATCGTATCCCAAGTCTCCCAAAGGCACTATAGCCATCACATCAGATATTCTAAAAAGACACTTGGACCATCACATCACAATCATAACCAGAATAGTAGGGTATCATGAACATGAAAGAAATTAACCTTGTTCCTTTCTCCTACCACACATGATCCCCACAAAATGTTATCTCATCATATATCTACTCATCACATCTCACTTTAAGACAGCTAGTACATCACATCCATCACATAACCAACCCACATCACAACTACACATAGTTCATGAAAATAAAAAAATAAACATAATCTTTAGTAGGTGTATATAGCCTATATAATCACAATTTCAATAATAATATCAAAGTGGTGAAGCTATGAAAATCATTCCCCTTACCCTTTTAAATTTCAATTAAACTAGTTAATTATATTCATTTAGCCAAATTTAAACCATACTTCTAATGTTAAACAAAATAATACCCATCCCACATGATATAATAGGTGAGAAAAGAATGACCCCTTACCACAAATGAATATTTACAATCTTATTTTCAATATTGGATTGAGATAGAGACAACTTCCAATTACTTCGATGAAGAGAAACTCCAAAAACACCTTCTTACCAAAACAACATCAAAAAAAGGTTTCCCTTGATAAGATATTTTCTCAGATGATAAACTAGGAGAATATAGGGATAATGAAGAAAAAATAATAACTTTAAACCACTATGGATCAATCCCCCTAGTTCAAGGTCTAAATCCACTAAAAGGATGCTGAAAGAGATCATTGGGATGCACTTAGACCACCCAAAAAGTGAGTGAAATATTGAAATAATGTTTAGGCTTGAGGGAATCTAGGAATTTATACCCATCTAGGAAAACATAAGGCCACTATAAAACCCATAAGACCAAACTACATAAGGTTTAAAAACTAAATGGATTGTTCTGCAACACTCATCAACATGCCGCAACCCTACTGGTCAAAACAACCTTTAGAAAACATATTTATATTTTCACCTTAGATCCTATAAAAGTGGGATGAGAATATGGAATGTACAAAGCCACTATTCCATATTCCCTCTATAAATAAAGAGGGGTACACATAACAACCCCTCTCCATGGCATAAAAATTCCAAATTTTAGTTGAACTACTGAAATCTACACCCTAGGACACTATTCTATAGATAGGGTATCCATGCCACAACCAACATATTCCAAGAAGGACTATGTTGTAGAAAAGGATTCATGGTGTAGTTACCGCTTAAAATGGAAGTATCCTCAAAACTCAACTCATGCATCCCCTACACCATAACCTTAAAATCTAATTCGTAGCTTTCACCCGCAGATGATCCTCCACACTATATCCATCTCCCCTTACACCACAAATGCACACACTATGGAACATCACACCCCTCCGTGTTGTATAAATCTATCCACATAGATAATATATATCCAACTCCACACCAGGAATCCCTATAATGTAATAAAAGGGATGTTCTGGACCATTACATCAGATACCTCTCAAACTATTCTCTCTATAGAGTATCAAAACTAACCTAAAAAGAAAAGGTGAAAAGGTCCAAAACATCATTGCCTGAGATACCTTTCAATGATGTCATTAAAACCAAATAACTTCCACTAACCAAACACATGAAACCATACTAAAAACATCCACAAGCCATTACACACACTAATATTACTAAAACAATTTACCATCCACCTTACTCGAAACAACACCACACCATTTCACATGAACATCCACACCCCCATCTAAAATTATACATGACCTAATCCAATGATAACCACACAATGGATCCTAAAGTAAAAGTCAAGAAATTCAATATCCCATTTCAAGATGTTATCTGATTTCTAAGGAATTAAATCACCCACACAACATTAATATTTCCAAAGTATAATGTCTATCGATTAGAAATTAGGTTTACCCACTTTGTATGCTTAATTTCATAATCACACATCACATCATCAAGGAAACAACACATCTCGTAATAAAAAATTATCCAAAAATAAAATCATCAAATAAAAATAGAGTATTGAAATTATAAATGATTCCATAGACACTGAGCACACATATTCATCATACACTCCCAAGTACTCTCCACAAGGACACCATGCTTCCAAAACACATGAACCAAAGTAATTGTCCATTATTGCAACACCTTCATCCAATAATCCTAGATATTCACTACTCCATGAAAATCATTTCATACACAATATCTAACTCTCATCATTCAATTACATGGGAGTTTTCAAGAAGATACTGATGGAGTTGAGAGATGTGGAAGATATCATGGTTTTAGTTCAATCGTAGAATAATTTTCCATAGATAATCCAACTTTCCAACATTCAATAACAACTAAAAAGGCCGAATAAACTGAGGGGGGGATTAATATTCCAACAAAAACTTTTATACCCTTTTCAAGGGAAATTTTTTAATACCCCATGATATCCCACCTTGAACTCTAAGGGCCTACTCCTATGAATGACATAAGATTTCATTCAGTCCCACTCTACCTTCATCCTATAACAAACAACCTGAACCTTCTCTATCATAATATTCACCACATCCGGACATGACCACCCATACAGTGCCTTAAATGGGTACATACCAATATATGCGTGATAATTGTTATTACAAGCTAACTAAACCAAAGGAAAATTCTTTTATGGATATTTTCCAAACTCTAAGATTCTCTCCCATAACATATCATCCAATAAATGTATTTCCCACTCTGTTTAACCATCCATATAAAGGCAGACTGTAGTGATAAGGGAAAAATGATTTCCAAAAGCATGCTATAATATCCTATAGATTCATGAGGTAAAAAAGACATCTCAATCCAAAAAAATGGGCCTTGGAACTCCATGAAACAGCACCACCTCATCCACATACCACCTTTCCAAAACATCCATGGTGTTTAAATCCCTGATTATTAAGAAGTAAGACGATTTCCTCAAGTAATCCATGGTTAACCAGATAAAATGGAAAACTACCTGAGCATGGGGTAATCCTGTGATAAAATCAATCTATATTCCACCCCATTTCCACTTAAGAATATTTAGGGGTTGTAATAAAACTCTACGAACATAATTCTTTTCCTTTATCTACTAGGAAACAAGACATCCATCCAAAAAATCTGCCACCTCCTATTTTATCTTGGGCTATTAAAACTGTATCCTCAAGCCATGGTATATCTTAGATAGTCCTAGGTGTACCACTAAAGGTGAGATATGAAATATATGATGGAATAAATCATACATTTCTACAGGAACAAACTCCCTCGAAATAATATCCGATTTTGGTCATCCACTGACCATACATCTAGAGAATCAACATAGACAACATAGTCATGCATAACCTCTTCCTCTGAGTCTCCCTAATGAGACTCCTCAATATTATATATCAAATAAGACTAAAATTTCATCTAAAATAAGAAACCTACACCATAAACTACTATTGTATCTAAGTGAGGGGATGGAAACTCTTCCATTATCCTCCAAGAATATCTAGACTCTCAAACCACATCATTTCATTCTTACTACTGAAAGAATCAACCATGAAATTTCATTTTCCTAAGGTGAAATACATATCAAATACATAATCCTTATGAAACTCAATTTACCTCAATTGATGAAGATTTCAATCACGTTGAGAAAAGATATGTCTCAAACTCTTATGATCTGTGAAGACTACAAATCACTCCCATATGAGGTAATGTCACCACAACTTCAGCACAAACATAATTGATTCAAGATCTAGGTCATGAGTTTTACATTTATACTCATGAGGACATAATTACATAGACCCATAAGAGATAATAACCCTCTATTTCATCAATTCACATCCCAATCCTAGACATGAAGCATTGCAATACCCCTCAAACATCACTCTTTCTCTTATAAACTAGAGCACTAAAGCATTGAATAATTTCGCATTTAGGAATTCAAATGTTACCTCACACTAATCGGTCTATATAAAATTATTTATAGTCAAAACTTTCAATGAGACCAAAATATATGAAAAGTAGGACATAAAACTTTGTTAATATCCTTTGAGACTAAGTAAATTATGAGTCTCTATAATATTCCTATGTTCATTCTAAGAAAAAACTACCACATTATTTTACGGTTCTAAAGAAAAATACTACTCAGAATCCATAAACCTAATAAAATATACCTCTCATGTCTATAACATATACTTGGAAAACTTTCCAAATATTTGGTGGAATTCAAGAACCTACAAGACATCCCTGAGATGATCACCACTCTCCTCCTTTAACATTGAGAAAATAAATATGTCATCAATGAATATGATAATGAACTTCTATAAGAATTCAAAAAACATGGATTTCATGAGCCCCATGAACTTATTTGAGGTTTTAGTGACATAAAATGGCATTACCATTAACTCAAAGTGTTCATACCTACATCTGAAGGCATTCTTCATGATATTTCCCATTTTCACCCTCAGTTGGTGATATACGTGCCACTTATCAATCTTATAAAACTAACTCACCCCTATTAGCTGGTTGAAAAGATCATATATCCTTATAATAGGGTAAATATTCTTGATCATAACATGATTCAACCTCTGGTAGTTTATGCATAACCTCATACTACTATCCACCTTTCTAGAAAATAAAACTAGAGCACCCCATAGAGACACACTAGGTCACATGAAACCCTTTTACATCAGATCAACTATATGAATCCTCAACTCTCAGAACTCTAAATTTAAGGCTTCATGATTTAAATAAAACACTATGTTTGATATCTTATGTTTCACAAAACACCAAGTTTAAACAAATGAAAAAAATTATTATTTTAAAATGACCATTATAAACTAGTTGTTAAATTGGTGGGTGTGAATAATATTAATTATATTATGAAATAAATACAAAGTTCATATTCAATATAAATTTAACAATTCTTATGAAATTAACACATAATTTTTAGTAAATTCATTTTATTCATCAAATAAATGTTTTCTTCGAAAAATAGTTTTTATTGATTTTATAAGAAAATAAATATAAATAGATTTAGATAATTTTAAAAACATTATTTGAAAAAATAAAATTTATTTTTGGACTCATCACGTTAAAATTATCTTTGGGTAATTTTTTTGAATTTTCTAAAAAAGTCAATTTTAGTGTTAAAAAGTGAAAATACAATTTTATGAAATACTATAAATATTAAGAAATAATAATTATATGTTAAGGATTTAAATTTTTTAACTCTTATTCTTGATCATAATTTATTTATCTAATAACATAATACAAAAGGTGTTACATTTATAAACACATTCTTATCAATTTTGAAAACCACATTTGTATCCTTAAAAAACTTTTTTTATTAGTTATACATGGAACATATTTAGAATTTATTTTTAGCACTTTAATAAATTTAATAAATTAAAATGGATTAAATATTTGGAATTAGGTGGTCCAAATTATGTTATAATTTTATTTTCATTTTCAGTCATAAAATGGTTATCATGGTAAAATAAAATATTCATTGCAGTATAGGTAAATAATTAAATGACTTAATGTTTAAGGGTAAAAGATTAAAATACCTATAAAATAAAAATTTAAACGGATTTTAGATCTTTTTATTAATTGTAAAAATTGGTAAAAACAGTAATTATAAATCTATTTCTTTGTAATTAATTCCACCCTAATGTGGTTGACTTTTAATATAAAATAATCATTATTTAATCACTTAAAACCACCCATCCTCAAGTATAAATACCACTACTCACCAACCCATTTCTCCTAAAAATCCTTGAATGTCATAAAATATCTACCAAACACTCTTCTTTCCACTCCCCTCACTTAAAAGTGATTATAGTCTCAAAAAATGATCAATTCCAAGTCCCTCATGTTATTCTTCAAGGAGGTGGTACTCAAGAGGTAATTTTCTCAAACCAGGTCTCTTATTTTCTTTTATTCTTCTAAATTATCTTCAAATCCTTAATCCATCGAATAATAATAACTAAATAATCATTTTAAAACTATAAATTTATGTTTATAATGGAATATAATTTATCCATCCCTTTTATTACCTCATATTATTCTATGAAATTAAATCATTATCCAAATTACGGTGGTTAACTGTCTCAATGAAAAATTATTTCTCATTTTACATTATCAGATTCAAGGGTGGTCATAAAATTATTATTCAAGTAAAATAATATTATAATAAGTATATTACAATCTATTTTAGGTTCTATAAATAATATACATACATAATATTAAATAAAATGAAACTAGTTTGTGATGGTTGGAAAAAACGCCAAAATAAGCTAAACATTTATCAATAACAATTTATCAAATTAATCATCCTCATATTAGAAAAAAAGTACATATGATACCATTTAATATTATTTAATTGAATTAATATAATTTAATTTCACATATGATGTTTTATTTAAATTTTACAAGAAAATACATAATGATACACAAATGAACCGACCATGAAAACCATGAAATGAACGCACTCAAAACAATGAAAATAATGAAATATTATTAAGGAAAAGGTGGTAAGATGTTATGAAATTATCTTATAAGGTATTAAAAAAATTATTATATATATTTAATGAGTTAAAAAAATTATTTAAACTGTTATAAGAGAGATTTATGTGCTCAAAACTAAAGGGAAGCATAATGTAAAGGTTTCTCATCTCACTTTTACTTCTATGAGATATATGCATTATTCACCACTTATTTATTATGTATGGTGTAAGTTTATAATTCACTTTGTTATATCATATAATTAATATCATTATATTGATGTTATTAAATTATTAATTTGATAATTATTACTTTTATGGGGCATACAATTCGATTGATTGCAAAGTGGTAATGGATTTCTAAACTCAACTTCCATTAATTAGGTTAAACTTCCACTTCATTGATTTTTTCATGGTATGATTTTTTCTGAAAATACTTTCTACTAACCTAATTTGTATTTAAAATAATTTAATGGATAATAAATTGGATATACATAATTTTTTCATTTTAAAAATGGTCACTTAAATGATATGATATTTTTAAGAGACTTTATTTTAAAAAAATTATTTGTTTATTTTTCCCTTAAAACTCTCTTTTTTTACAGGTCTGTGATTTCTATAATTATTTCCAATTTTTTTAATTTTATAATATGATTGTTTAAATTAATTTTTAGTCATATATTGAATTTTTATAAAATTGTTTGAAATGTATATTTTTTTTCTAAACAAGGTTCTTTGAGACTTCTCGAAAAAATACAGAAGGAATGCTTTTTTAACTTATAAGGATTGAGCGTATTCTCCCACCATCATGATGCCTTAAGGTTTTGAAGATTAATTTACATGTTTATATTCAAATAAAATGGTTTATTTTATAATTATTAGGTTTTTTAAACATAAGTTATTTTCAAAGTGAAATGGGGTATTTTCCTTAATAAATATTCAATTACCTCATTTAAAGTATTTTCATAAATTTCAATATACTTTGTAAAATATTATTATTTATTGAGGTTGATATATTATGATAATATTATCCAAATCTTATTAAATGGTTTATTATTAGTTCTACTAGGGATATACCACTTTCATATCATCCCCCATATTACTCTAGGTGGTTTATGATTATGTTCATTTTATTAGGGTAAGTATTAAAATTTCATATGTTAGTTTTAAATAAGAATATTAATGTTGTTTATGTTTCACCCTTCAATATGAGGAATTATTTGGACATGAAATACATGGGTGGGGCTTGGTTATAGAAATCCCCTCAATGCATCGGTAGGTATCACGAGAAAAATCAGTTATATGAAATTAATCAGTTTGTACCCAATAGTTTGAACCTTTCTTATGAAATCTATTTATAGAAGAGATGATGTTATCAAAAACTAATCTATTTATACCCAATAGTTGTAAAACATCTTGTAAAATTTCATATTGGAAGAGGTACCATGATTACTAAGATCATGGTGTCCAATAACTAAGAATTAACTTTATTAAGATCTCAATTATTATTATCCATGATATTTTCACTATGATATTATCTATGTATGAATTTAATTATTTATTATTGATTAAATGTCATATTTTTTTAGTTATTTACCTTTTCAATTTTTTTATTCTTATTTATTCATGATATATTTTATTGTAATGAACCATTACTAAGCATTTTTCCTCCCCCTTTTTATGTTTTATTAATCCTAGCATTCCAGGAAGTGTTTTATGATGGAAATGTAGGGTTATAATAAGGGGAATAATTATGTTCTCAAATAAATTTTTTTTATATTTTATTTTAAAAATTTAATTTTTATTTCAAATATGTACCTAGTTTACCAAGACTACTAAATTATTCAGTCCTTTGGGATGCGATTTATTGTATCTTATGCCAATGTAACAAAGTAACCACTGAATATGGAGTACTAAGGATAGTGTCTTTAAAGTTGGTATTAGAGGAGTTTTGGTATAAAACATGGGAACTAGATTTAGGAAAACATTTATTATAGAAAAACCCCTATGATATAATTTTAAAATACTCCCAAAGAGACCAAACTTCTGACTTAAAGATTAGTTATACCAATGTTTTCAATTTTCTTGAAGTATTTTTGAGATTATAAATTAGATTTAATAATGTTATGATCTAATATAGTGTATGTAATTATTTAAAAATGGAACATAGTGTAAGGAATAAGTATTGTATCAATGAAAATAATCCATGAAGGGATTTTCCTCCGCAGCAATATTATGAAGTTAGAGATGCGGCTGGAGTTCGATCTATGACTTGAACATAAAAAATTATAACTATATTAGGAAAATTGACGCATTATATAAACAACAAACTTATACATATAAAGAGGAATGATCCAAAATTTTATGTAAAATTGTTAGAATTGCTTCATACCATAATAACCACTTTCATTAAATGGGACTACAAAAACATTTATAGAAGATCAATGGATGCATTTTTTAGAGAATATATTTATCAATTTGGGAAGTAATTAAAGGGATAAGTTTATCATGGTATTTTATCATCTCTTGGTGGATGCAGATCAATCATGGGCATTCATTCAAAACACTAAGGATGTAGAATATATTACTAGCATGCAATGAAATAATTTTAAAGAACTTTTATTGTAAAATATTTTTATTGATAACAATGAGAGATATAGAGAGAAAATTTATGTGAAGAACAAAATGTTGCTATGTATAAAGTTAATTATAAAAGGTTATCTAGGAATTATATGGACTATATATTTATTCCAAATAGTATGTCTGACAATTTATCGGATGAGATCAAATAAATCCTTTAAAGGGAACTGATTTCCCAATAATTTTAATCATATGAGGATATAGTATCACGTTTTATAAATATATAGAAAGTATTTTATAAGTATTATTCTACTAAAAGAAAGAATGAGAAGAATAAAAAGAAAGAGAAAACATATATTAGGGGGAGAAAAGAAAGAATAATTTTCTCACATGTGATAAATGTGGAAAGAAACATGCTAGTACCTTTTTAATGGGAATGAGAGTCTGTTGAAACGGTGTAGATAAAGGAATCCAACAACATGATTTTATGATAAACTAAGAATATGTGAAATGTTTCAACTATAAGGGGATGTGACACTATGAAAATGAATTCCCCAAGCGTCAAGGGATATACCCTAGAAGAAGCAAATGGGTAAAGGTAAATTTGATACTATTGATACAACCAAAGATGAATGATTACTGTGCTTGTATATTTGGCTCAAAGGAATATTTTTTTAAAGTATTTTATTGATGATAGTCACAAAATTTTTAAGGATTTCACTATAGTATTGTTTCATAAATGATTTGAAATCAAGTGTCAAATGCTACCAAGATAAATTATTTAGAGGCATATAGAAATTATTTGAAAACACATAATTTATTGAAAAGATAATGCTTAATATGTGCATGATTCTGGGATAATAATAAATATATTATCATAGGATAACATTGGTGACCACGAAATTGGTTAGTGATTTTGTGGTTGATGACATCGTTGATAGAGTCACTACATATTTGGATTTATGGAAAATATCCAATAATCTGTGTTTTACATAAGGAATAAAGAAACATGGATGTTTTAAATATGTTTAATTTTGAAATTTATGTTTTTAACATGTTTAAAGAGAATAAATAATGAAGGTATTCATATGTTTTGTATTTTATTATTAACATCTACTTAATTTTGTTTTAGGGATTATTGATAAGTTAATTTTGAAAATTTATGGACCTTATTTTGATAGTTTTGGATTTTAATATTTTGGATGGTTCATAAGTTTAACCAATTATTAATTTGTTTACATTTTACATTGGATGTGGTTTTATAGATTAATGTATTGATTAAAAATATGAAAATTTATTCATATTGGATATCCTATGAAATTTTTTTTAATAACTAGATATAGAATGAATGACTTGTCATCCCATTATGGATCTTTTGATCAATAAGTTATTTGGGAATTAAAATTTAAACACGATTGGTTAGAGTAATAATTGATGAAAAAATTGATCAAGCCCTTAAAAAAGGGTGATATTATACTTAAGAGGTTAAATGAAGTAAATATATATTCTCAAAGGATTCCCAAATAAAATGGTTTCATATTATCATCATTTCAAATGATATCAATAACCTTTTTCAGACCTATTTGGTATATGGTTTTTTGGTCATTAACCTTATGTTGACCATATTCTCTATCACTATCCAATAGAAATTGATAGTTATGTTTAGTTTCTATATCTAAGTTTTCACTTCCCACTAACATTCTCCTATACAGATACCTAGTTTTTTGTTGACTTTCACATTTTCCTTTATCTCTTTTTAAGAAGAAGTTTTATTAAACATTTTTATGATGTAGGATTTCTTCAAGGGAATTTTAAAATAATATCTCCACAATTACAAATAACAAGTTTAAATTTCAAGGATTCAATTTATTTAAGGAATGGAGAATGTAACACCCCAAGATTTTTAAATAACACTATATTCGATAACTTATATTTCACAGAACACCGATCTTAAATAAGCTCCAAAATATTATTAATTTAACATGAATGTTATAAACTAGATGTTAAATTTTTTATTAGTAATAAAAATAAATTTATTATGAAATAAATATTAAGTTCATATTCAATAAAAACTTAATTATTCCTAGTAAATGAACGAATACTTTCTAGTAAAGTCATTTTATTCTTCAAATATATGTTTTCTTCAAAAATAATTTTTTATTAATTTATATGAGAAGATAAATATAATTAAATTCTGCAACATTTAAAAAATTTATTTTAAAAAATAATGTTTATTTTTGAACTCATCATGTCAAAAGTTTCTCAGGGTATTTTTTTGGGAATTTTTTTAAAAATATGCTTTTTTGGTTAAAAAGTGAAAATACTTTTTTACGAAATACTATATTAATTAAAAAATAATTTTTTCATGATCAAGGTTTAAAATTTATGAATAAATATTCTTGATAAAAATTAATTTATGGAATAAAATAATAAATAATTTGTTACATCTAGATATACATTCTTAATAATTTTGAAAACCTTGATTTTAATATTAAAAACTATTATTATGAGTTATACACGTAATAGATTTAAAATTGATTATTACCAATTTTATAAAATAAATGAAGTAAAATAGATTAATTTTTTTTAATAAGGAGTTAAAAATTAGGTTATAATTCTATTTTTATTTTATGAATAAAAAATTTACCATGGTAAAAAAAACATTTACCGTAGTATAGTTAAAATAATGAAAGGAGTTAATGTTAAGATGGCAAAGCTAAAAATAACTAAAAAATAAAAATTTAAATGGGTGTTTTATGTGTTTATATACCATAAACATAATTTAAAACATTAATTAATAATCTAATTCATTCGAATTAATTCCACCCAAATGTGGTTGTCCTTAAATGTAAAATAGTCATTATTTAATAACTTTAAACCACCCGTTATCAAGTATAAATATCACTCCTCACCACCCCTGTCTCATGAAAGGAATTTAAGATCCTAAAATATATGTAAAACCATATTATAACCACTATCCATACATAAATTGTGCTATTGGTATCACCAAAACAACAATTTCAAGTTTTTCAAGGGATCCTTCAAGGATGTGATATTCAAGATGTAATTTTCTCAAACCACCTCTCTTATTTTATATTATTTTTATAAATCATCCTCACCCACTTAATCAATCAAGGAAAATTAAATCCATAATCATGTAAATATTATAATTATATTTTTCTAATTTAATATGTTATATAACTCCCTTTTATTACCTCCTATTATTCAATGAAATTAAATTACAGTTTAAATTATGAGGGTTAACCATCTCCATGAATAATGATTTGTCGTTTTCCTTTACCACATTCAAGGATGGTCATAAAATTATTTTTCTAGTTATATCATATTTAAATAATTATATTATAACCTATTTCATTTTCTATAGCTAATATATATGCATAATATTAAATAAAATGAAACTAGTTCTTGATGATAAAAAACACCACCAAACTAAAGTGAACATTTATAATTAATAATTTATAAAATGAATCATACTCATGTCAAAAATAAAAATGATATATGAGAACATTTAAAATTAAGTATGTTCATTAATACCATTTCAATTCTCTTTTGGAGTTTTACTTCCATTTGAAAATAAAATCCAAAATGATACACAAATAAACCGACCATGAAAACCATTAAATGAATGCACTTGGAATAATGAAATATAATTAAGGAATGGGTGATATAGTTTTAAAAAAGTATCATATAAGGAATTATAAGTATTATTATAGTTATTTAATGAATTAATAACAATATTTAAATCATTATACATTCATTATAGGTAAGAAAATATAAAAGGAAGCGTGAGGTAAGGGTTTATCGTCTCACTTTTACTTCTGTGAGATATATGACTTATTCACAACTTATTCATTATATGTAGTATGTACATACTACACTTTGATATATCATATAATTAATATCATTATCTTTATATTTTTCAATATTATATAGATAATTATTAATTTTATGGGGAATACATCTCACTGATTATAATGTGATAAGGGATTTATTAACTTAATTTCCATTCATTGGGTTAAAATTGTACTTCATAATTTTTTTCATGATAAGATTATGTGTGGAATGAATATTTATTTACTTATATTGTATTTACACTTGTTTTATAAGGATTTATATTGGATAAAAATAATTTATTCTATTTATTAATGCTCACATCGATGATCTGGTATTTATAAGAGAATTTATTATAAAAATATTATCTTTTTAAAATTCCCTTTAAAATATATTTCTATTACATGTCCATGTTTACTATAATTGTTTTCAAAAAGGGTTATAATTTTATCATAAGACTTTTTAAATTCATTTTTACTCATGTTTGAATTTTTTCAAAATTTTTGAAAAATATATATATATATTTTTCATTTTCTAAACAATGTTCCTTGAGACATTTCAAAAAAAATTAGAAGGGATGTGTTTTTAACTTATATGGAATGAGGAGAATTTTTAATCATCACGAAGACTTATTTTTTTTGAATATTCATTTATAAGTTTTTATGTATAACTTCAAATAAATTTTTTGCCTTTATAATTTTGTTGTGTTTTAAAAATAAGTGATTTTAGAAGTGAAAAGGGTATTTTACTCAAGAAATATTCAATGATTTTATTTATAGTATTTTCATTTATGACATCATACTTTATTTAATATTATGATTCCTTGAGGTTGATGTATTATTATAACTCCATTCATTTTTTATTAAATGTATTATGATTAGTTCAACTTGGGATATACTATATTCATACCATTCATCGTATTACTTTAGATGGTTATGAATATGTTCATTGGATTGGGGTAAGTATTAACATTTCCTATGTTAGTTTTTAATATGAACATTAATAATGATTATGCTTCACCATTTCATATAAAGAATTATTTGAAAATCCAAGACCTGTTTGTGGTTTGGATATAGATATTACCTCGATGTATTAGTAGGGATCATGGGACAAATCAGTTGGCCAAACCTAATTGGTCTATACTAAATAGTTTTAAATAGTCTTGTTAAAGGTCTCGATAGTAGAGATGATGTTTCCCAAACATAATCGGTTTGTACCCAGTAGTTTTAAACCATATTTTGAGTGGTATTAATAGTAGTGGTACCATGATGCCTTATATTATAACATTCAATAATTAAGAATTTCCTTTATTAATATTTTAGTTATTATTATCCATGATATTTTCACAATGATATTACCTTTGAATGAATTTTATTCTTAGTTATTAATTAAATATCATGTTTTTACAGTTATTTACCTTTCCATTTTTATTATTCTTATTTATTAATGATATTTTTTTGATATACTTAACCCTTAATGAGAATTTGAGCTCACCCCTTTCTTGTGTTTTATTTTTCCTGAGATACTAGGAAGTGTTTTATGATCGATATGCAGGGTTACTCTAAGGGGAAAAATGGTGTTCTAAAAGAAAATATATTTTTTATTTTATGTTTAAATATAATTTTAATTTAAAATATGTTTATATTTTACTAGTACAACTAAAATATTTGGTCCTTTAGGATGTGATTCCTTGTATCTTATTCCAATGCAATAAAGTATCCACTGAATCGGGACTAATATGGTTAGAGCCTCTACACTGAAGGTTCCATATGATAAGGATGAATACAAATTAGAGAGGAAATATTATTTAAATATATCCTAAAATCAATATAATTTAGATAGTGTTTCATCACAAACTCTTTATGAAAAACATCAAAAAACTTCCTGATAAATCTTTGAACATCCACTATTCCATCGTGTACTGATTCTATAGAAAACTCATCCCTCAAGGAAAAAAGGGGATCCATACAAATACTACCCAAATGAAAACTATGCTCACTAAAGAAATACGAATGTTGGATATTTAAATCCAATAAAATTACTCTCCCCTAGAAGTAGTCCATACCAACACACATGAAATAGAACCAGTCGATGTGGAGAATGACATCGTATGGAGACATCTAAAGAAAGAATGTATCTTTATATGAATGATGTGGCCCAATAATAATTCTACAACCTAGATACACATAAAAATTGTGGCCTATGACTAGTGTAGTAAATACTAGGGTCATGAGAATACTCTCTAACTCTTGTAATAGAGCATAAACTAGGTAGAGTGCAATAAAATAGTATAAGGATCCTGAATAAAAAAACACAAAAAAGGGTAGATGAAGAGATAATTATACATATAACAATATCTGACCCATTTGGTGCATTTATGACCATTTCATGAAACTTACCACACTAAGATCCTCTACCTCTCTACTAATGGACACATCCTTGGACACACTCAGGATAATGTCCACCAATACAAGGAACATCAAAAGGATAGACTCTACATACCGTATCCCCCATTGGAATAGAATAATCCTTCATATACTACTGTTAAAATGATCTATTTGTAAGTTTCTAATGAAACTGACATTGAACCTATCAAGCACTTCCAATATGGTCTCAAAGAACCATTGGGAATTGATTCAGGTGATGGCCACAATCAACATAGAAAAAACACACTGGCCCAAATCCCCTAAGAAAATAATTGAAACCAGTGTACCAAGAAGGTAAAAAAGGAAACTAATAAGGTCGAATCCCCATTGGTCAAAACTTAAAAGTCCCTATATCTTAAGACCTAACACTCTTAACTCAAATGCTTGAGGAACCCTACTGATTACCCTATCATAATAAACATACTCATGTGTGTATATGCTCAATCATTTTCACCTTCCTCGGAACCTCCAGATACATCAAAAACATAAATTAAGTAACTAAATACAATATAGAAGGACATAGTACCTCTTCAAGAAACCATTATTGGGACTCCCTGTTAGGAAAATAGCTTGGGGGGGAAATGAAAATAGTTCATGAACTTTATCCCAAGATCTTACAAAAACAAACAAGTCTACTAAAGAGAATGAATCTCATAATTCTTTATTTTCTTTATGGATGATGAAATGAAATTAATATATAAATCCTTGTAAAATTAAACCCACGAAACATCATCATCCATCCAATCACCAAGATATAATGTCCACAACTAACACAAAAATCCCTGCTTCTAACACAATGTTAGCAGGACCCATTAATCCACTAGGGCTCAGATCAAACTTAAGGTGACCTTAAGATCCTACAACTATCACTCTGTGTCTAGACTAGAAACATTACAAATTTAATTCCCCAATTTCTTCCACTATAAATCATGTAATTATTTCTACCATCGATCATACTCATTAACTGGATTGACCCTCTGACGATCAACTAGATCAGCCTACTGAATATATACTTCCTAAACCACACACAAACGATTAACAAGATCCATAACATAAACAGAAACAAATATTTACTAATCATGGTAGTATGGAATTTTATTAAGATTTACTTTATCTATTTTAACTTCCCAGAATCAAAATCACCCAATTCAAACTAGAACATAAGTTAATAATGATTTATGTACATCTCCTAGGTCTCTAACCTAAAAGAAGATCTACCACACTTAGTCATTTGGTAGGGTTATAATCCCAGAATTAGATCATGAGGGGACTTAAAATCCCATTTACTAAATGATATTTACAAGCACATGTCATTCACCAAGATCTACTAGAATTGTCCACATACCAACCCATAAAATACTCCTTATTCCAAACTCTCAAACCCATCTTATATCTAAACCATCAGATTTGATACCACTATTTCATTAACTACCCTTTTAAGATACCCTCTTGGGCAGGTAATGAAGTGAGAGAGATAATTACCCTAAGTCTTGCCTCTTATAGGCATCAGGTTAGCTACTAGTATCAAGGGTATACAAATCTAACAAATGGGGGGAATTACCGTCTATAATAATATGATCAGCAAATAGGATAAATAAACTGAAAGAAAATCCATGAAATAATATATAATAAAATTAAAACCATACCAAAATTCATATATAAAGTGAATAAATACAAATAAAAGTCTCAAAACTAAATAATAAAAATAAAATCTAAGGTAGTGACATAATAATGAGTCCAAATGTCCAAACTTGTAATGCCAAACATAGTACATTATGTCCTCCTAAAAACATGTAAATTAATTTATATACATGGGGTGAGAATACAAGTATCACATATAAAAAATTGGATTTATTAAATGTTAGGTATTTGACAATGCTAGCTAAAAGTACAGTTGAAGTCCCCATTTGTCAGCACTAGAAAAAGTGTTATTAAATGGTGTCTTTAATAAGGATTTTTAGCACTCTTAAAGAGAGTCTTTAAGAGTGATTTTTAGTAGTGTTAATGGGGGAAACATTTCATCGCCTTTTTATATGAACTGATAATGTCCCACCCTTTACCAGTGCTCGATAAAAAATGCTGATTAATGAGGTATTTTATTAGTGCTTGTAAAAAGGACTGATAGGGGGGTTTATCAACAATTTTTTAGAAGAACTGATATAGACCCCCTTTATTAACCCTTTTTTACAAGCACTGATGAAGTGTATATTCCAAAAAAATGATTTAATCAAAAATAATATATTAATTTATAAATATATTTATATTGATATATATATAAAATTTGTTTTTTAAATATGTTTTAGATAAGGTGAATAGGAATTTACACTTAATATATAATATATTTAGTGAAAATGTCTTATAAAACAACAAAAAAATAATTTTAAAATATAATTTTCTAATTATGAATGAGTAATAGTCATTTAATAAAAATTCAAAGATTACAATAAATCAAAAAGTTAATAAATTTTCTTAAATAAGTTAAAAACTTAACTCAAATTTAAAAAATATATAACTTTTGATACGACAGTCCATTTGAGCTCTACAACATATCAAATCAAAACCTACAGTGATATATACACTGTTTTGACCTAGGGGGGACCCCTGTCACTATTTTTTCAAAGCCAAAACTGGCCCCAAAGTCCATCAAAACTGAGTTTTTAGTTGGGGTGTCCCAATTTTTTATCAAATAATGTATTTTCATCCTCTTTCTAAGGGGGTTAATTTTGCCTTTTTTCCATGGAGACTAAATTTTTTCTTGGTATTACATTCATATTGATATTATGATTTTCAAATTTTATCATTTCTCATAATATAAGTTTATTTATAATTAAATATATAGATATTTTCTTATATTTACTAATAACAAACCACTTGTATAAATACATATATCAAATTATTTACGTAAAAATGTATTTGTAAATATATAAAATAAATATTTATTTTTAATTTTATTTAAAGTAAAAAAACTATCCATTTTATTTACCATATAGAAATGCAATAATTTGTATATATATACCTATATGTTTTATATATAAACATGTGTTGGTCAATAATTAAAATATATATATATGTATATGTATATTATATTATATATAAATAAATATATATTAGAAAAATGCATTTAAAACAATATAAAAACATTTTTGAAATTATATAACCATATTTGTAATGTTTACATATACATATATGTGTGTATTAATAAACAAATACTTATTTATATTATATTTTAGTATATCTAAATGAATATAATATATAATATATTTAAATAAATATAATTATAAATATATATTGCACACACACATATATTTTATAAATGTATTTAGAAATAATTATATAAATATATGAATAATATATATATATATATATGTAAATTAATAGAAATATCATTAAATAAACAAAAAAACAACATGATGTTGTGGTAAAGGAATTCAATATTTAAAGGAGAGGTGTAGAGTTCGAATCCAAGTTGGCATGAATTTGGTAGAAAATTCACAAAGAACTGATAAAACGGGTGATGGGGTGAAATGTAATGATTGGGGGGAGCACTGTTAAAGGTGTCATGGAAGTGGTGATAAAGGGGTTGAGAATATAAAGTTTTAAAAAAAATATAATTTTACCCCCTTTAACAGTGCTTCCTTTATCATCACAAAAAAAAGTTCTGTTAAAGGGACTATTTAAGAACGATTTTTTAGAACTATGAAAGGGGACCTTTGACAACAATTTTTTGAATGGATGAAATCCTAGGGATTTGAACCACACTCTGGTTGTTAGAACTTTTTTATCACAAATGAAGGAGAATTCTAGTGCTATAAATGTTTTATTTTGTAGTAGTGTATAGTTATTAGGTACTCAAAATTCTCCCATGTACATGTGAAAGAAACATACTAACACACCAATGAGAAAACATAAGTACCAACAACACCTAAACCGTTCAACTAACCAAACCCATCCTCACCACATCTCACTCACCAAATAACTTATCCAAGTATAGTAAAATAATATGAATAATATCGATAAATGTGTATCCCACAATGCATTATCACTAATTTTTCACTCTCACACCCCAACACTATACATCATAGAACCCCCATATCTTTTTTATATCAAATCATGCCAAACACCAAACATGTATCTAGCCATTACATCACACATCACCCAAAGAATCCTAGGCCATCATATCACATATATCCTATAGGAACCTTAGACATCACATCACATCCATAACTAAAATATTTAGGTATCATGAATATCTTATAAATCAACCTTATTCTCTAATTCTACCATGCATAACGCCCACCATAAACTATCTCATCACATCTCACCTCATTACATCTCACTCGAAGACACCTCATCCATCAGAAAACATTACATAAACACCCCCACATCAAAATTTTACATCACCACCCAACAATAGGACCACACCACAACATATCCACCCCATATCAGAACTAGCCATCACAAAACATTTCACATTAAATTCATATATCACTTTTAGATTTAGATAGGGGGATTTTTAATCACATTCCACTACATTATTTAAGGGTATTCTCATCCAATACATAAATATCCTTAGGAAACCAGTTTATTAACCAAATATAAGTGGTTATAAATTTTTTATTTTTGGTGATAATAAACAACACACAACATGTTTTCCATCACTATTACAACCACAGTGAATGAAAAGTCCCCAACAACCAAAATTTTCAATAGGGAATTTTCCAATATAATCTCAATATCAATAATAATATCAAAGCTACAAAATCATAGGAATAATTACCCTTCCTTTTTAAATTTCAATTAAACAAGTTAATTATATTCATAAATTCATTTTCAAACAATATACGCAAAGTTAAAAAAAACCATTTCCATCCCATATGATACACTAGGTTAGAAATGAAGGACCCCTTACATCAAATGAAGATTTCCAATCCACTTCACATGGTTGGATCAAGAGATATACCACCACCAAGTACCTTGAAGAAGGGAAACATTAGGATTTACCTAGATCAATATCCAACAACATATTATTAAAAACAATTAGTGGTTTCCTGTGATATAATATTTTCTTGTATGAAAAAGTAGCATTAAACAAGGAGAAGGAATGGAGGGGAATCATCTCAAACCACGAAAAATTAATACTACAAGTTTGAGTTTGAAAGATACTGACAGGGTGTTGAAATAGATCATTAGCCCACACTTGGGTATCCTATTTAAAAATAGAAATATTGAAAAAATGGTTAGGTTTTAGGGACTCAGGGAATTTAGAACTAGCCTAAAGAAATAAGGTCACGGAATAGTCCATAGGGACACACTGTAAAATAGATTAAAACTGAAGGAATTATGGTGAAACACCCCTCACCATGCCACAATCCTACTAGTAAAACTGGACTCTAGGGTACATGAATATCTTTGTTCGATGGATCCTATAAAAGGGAGATTATGTCATGATGAATTCAAATAGTCTATAATATATACCCTTGATAAATAAAGAGAGGGATATACCACAACCCTTCTGTATGACACAAAAATGTTAGATTTGGAAGAAACATTAAAATCACTACCTTGAGACACTACTTAATAGTCAAGGTATCCATGCCAAAACCACTATCTTTCAAGAAGGGATAAACAATAGCCATTTCTCCATGGAATAACTACCCCCTAAAATGGTATTACCCTCCAAAACCCACTCAATCCTCCCATACACTATAACCTAACACTTCACACCATATCTTGAAACATTATATAAGCCTACACACTATAGATGAATCCACCTATGCCACAACTTCACACACTATGGAACAACACACCCCTCTATGATGTTGAACTCCATAAATCTCCAAATCTACCACTTGAATCCCTACAAAGTTACTGGATGGAAGGTCCAAACTGTTACATATTTTGTGCAAATACGAGTCAAACTTTAGGTAAAGGAAACTAATCATGATGTTAACAAAAGACGATATGATTAATGAATAAAAAGTCATTTGATTGAGCACTAAGATGAGCTAGTGTAATTTGAACTTTCTATAAACTGAACTCTTTGAGAATCATTGTGTATCTTTTAATGGTTGGGATTAAGCCACATAAAACTTTTTAAAAAAACCCCTCTATGAATATCTAGCTCAAATGCATAGGGAAATTTCACTCCCTTTTTCTAGACACGATGGAAGGGCCTATGATAGAGAATTTCAAAGCCACTATATATCCTGTTTATATAAAAATTAATCGACACATAGTTCTTATATGAATCCCTTATATAGATGAAACTCATACACATGTATAGAGAATTTTTTATCAATCCATACATATTTTTTCAAGGATTACTTCACATAGATTCAAATTATTTACATGGAATAAAAATTTAATCCTAAATTAGTGCACATACCTTGATAAAGTGAAGTGTCAATACAAAGGTTCAAACAATAAGGAATGAGTAGGCACTTTTTTTTGGAAATTTTTTGAAGGGACTGGGATAAGAGATCCAAGAATTACTACATATCTTGTGCTAGAAGGAATCTAGAAATGTGTAGTTCTTGAAGTTAAATCCCCCCTACATAGATATGGATCATCTGACAAAAAAATGAAATAAATTGGTTTCTCAATAGCACATTGGAATTTAGTAAAGTGATGGAGGTAAACACACCAATGTGAAGGGGGAAGGAGGTACTATTAAAATTTATTTTTTGATGATGACATATATGGTTTAAAGAATTGAACCATATTACATTATAAATATATAGCTTGTATATATGGAAAAAAATTGGGTATTATTATTTCCTGGATTTCAACTATACCCATGATAGAGAATCTTGGCCTCACTACATATTCTATATGGATAAAAATCATGTTAATCATAGTTCCTTGGGAAATAGTCACCAGTATAGATCTAAATTATATGCAGGGAAAAATGTTTTGAAACTAATCACAAGAGAATTCATCCCATATCATATAGGTTCATGATCTCCAACTGTTGAATATATCATGAAGGAAATTAGATCTCATATCAGGAGAGGCTTTCATTTGTAAGGTAATCTTCACAATCTTGTAGCTAAATATGGGTGACTGTTTTTTATATGGATAAGGAACCAATCAAGTTATAGTGTGAAAAGGAATCAAGTATTTATTGATGGAAGGTGAAGCAGGACATAGGATAGGGATCTAAGTGTTACTATGTATCCTATATAGATAACAATCATGTATTTCATAGTTTTGGTATAGGTACCCTATATAGATATGTATCATATTTAGGGATGTGGAGTTCTTGGTCATTTACAAAGTAAAACATCAACATTATTGGTGGCTAAGGATCTCTTATGAAGATAAAGTTCTCAAAAAGAGGTGGATAATTTCAATTTTCTATTCTAGTATGGGGATGGAACATTCAACCCTATCATATATTTATGGATATGGGTTATGTGACACATATCCTTACATGGATATGGATCACATGTAGATAGTGGATATAATTGGATGTCCTAATCTATAATGTTTACAATCTCTTAATATTGACCAAATGATGTACACTTTAATGTCACATGATAAGGCAATTGACATATAATTTAATACCATTAGACTAGAATATAGGTGTTCCATAGTTTAGGGTCAATTGATGAAGACCTTGGGTGTTATATAGTTTAAATTATTTCATCTTGTAAATGGATGTAGTGATGTGTAAATTCCTCCTACCATGACTTGGGTGCAGTGCAGTTTAATGTCTTACTACTAGGAATTTGGTACTATTCAACTAAATTATTCTTCCAAGACATGGGATTCACATTGGAATTATGAAAGGTATTTCTTGATATAACTCATGTTGGTAGGTGGTGTGATGAATTCCCAATCCATTGTGGCTAAGGAGTAATCTTTAATCGAATAAACCTTGTATATATTGTAAGGTCCTTCCCAATTAGGTTATGACTTTGGGTGCTTCTTCCCTGGTATCATCAGGATTCTAAGAGCTAATACCAACTATCCTTGAAAGAATTACAAGACGCATACCTTCTTGTTGTAGTATCACAAAAAGTTATTTTAATGGACTCTTAGGTTGTGTAATGTATGGACCACTTCTCATAAAGTCATTCTTGATCATCAAGGCACTTTTATGATTATTCATTTTCTAATATTTGACCATTGATGGAGATTTAGATTGAGGGTAATTAGACTTCTATGGTTTGAAATTACTCTATTCCAAATACAAGACAATATGGGGTCACTTGTGTGGCTGTGTGGGTTGTGTTATGATTATACCACAAGGCATGTCAGTGTTTTTCTATCCATGATTTCATATCATTGTCCACTATTTTCTGAACTATATATGACATATAATTATTTCAATCCTCTATTCTCCAATTTTCCATAACATTATAATGAGAATAATGGTTGGACTTAATGTTATAATGTTGATATGGTCTCTTTAACTTAGAATATTAGAATTTGGTTCCATTTTATCTCAATATTAAATGAGGGACACAAAATCTAGTGATGATATTGGACATTACAGAGTTAATGAAATTCTTTATCATGAATTTGATGAGGTGTATGGCCTCATCCCATTAAGTGAATAACATAGTATTAAAAATAATATACTATAATTACATGGATGTATCTATGGGTGTATGGCCTCATGACAACCATTCCCACTTACAAAAAATGACCAGAAGTATTTTCAAGTATAATAAAATTTGTAGTGATGGATAAATTTTCATGTATTTGAAAATCATAAAACTTCTTGGTTAATTTTATGTTTTCTCATATCAATGTTGGATACAAGTAACCAATCCTCCTAATTTAGTAGAAGAGTTAGGTCCCTAACCAACAACCAACATAAGATCACATGATGTCTTCTTGTATTATGGTGATGGTCTCTAATTATGTGATATATCAAAGAATAACTCTATCGAAACCTCTTTTATAGAGTAATTTCTTCTCATTTGGGAAATTAAGAAGGGTGAAACTTATTGATCAATTTCCTTTTTTTTATTTTTCATCTCGATCCTATGGAAGGGCCCTCTTTTCGAGGTAATTTATTATGGGGATTATCTATCCAATGATGGATTTTGACTCATCACGTCTCATGGAAATGTTTAACTGATTGATATCATCCATATCATGGGTGATGACTAGGGAAACCACTCTCCAATGTGTGATGTGGAATGTTGTATAATCTTGGTCAAGATTGGACCAAGTCATGGATGCATTAGCTAATGCATCAACTTGATAATTTAGTGAAAGGGAGACATGACTCAGTGTTTGTTAAAAGGGGAATAATATCATTAGTATCCTCACAAAAATGATTAAAGGAGGTAGTTATTCATTATTTATGTATTATTTTCTATTGATGCACTTAATCACTAGATATAAATCAAACTTAACATTAAAATGGTCTATTTTCATATTTAAGGATAGTTCCAACCCTAAAATAAGGGATTATTATTCTTCCTCATCATTGATGCATCCTTTAGATAGAAGGAAAAATTATAGATAGATTTATTTGGATGAGTAAAAAAAGACAATCCCTAGAACAACCCGATTGAACATTAGGGTTTGTATTATTTTACATTTCCAAATTCTAGAGGGCCCATAAAAATACATTTCCCAAATTTAGGGAGTGTCATGTGTATAATAAAACTATTCATCTAAGAGCTTAGTGTTTACTTGTATGCTTTCCAAGGTAGAAATTTCTATGAGGAAATTTACTAAAAACTACCCTTTTATTACATTATATGATACAAATTATAAGTCCTAGGGTTTCAATATGATATCCCAACAGGCCAAATTCATAGTCAGTAAAGTGAAATTGAGAATTCACATAAGTGGGTTGATATGAGAGACCATGTGGACTTTGTGGTGTTAAAATCAGTTCCTCAAATTTTTAATTTTGAAAATGAGTATAAGGAAGTCATTCTCAATATAAGAATATTAGTTTTGTGTATATATAATTGTTTAGATGAGATACTTGATGTTGTTTTCAAATACAATATGAATATTTTTTTCTATAATGGAACTGAATGATTGCTACACATTATCCACATATAGGATGAGTGGGTTCCCTTCTACTGGAAGAATAAGGACAATTGGGTGGTTTTTAAATCTTATTAGAAGTATTTATCCAATTGATAGGTGACTCACTTCCTCATTTACATAGTGAAAATGAGGAATTTTCTTACCAGGTTAGCTATAAAACATCTGATATATGTGAGGCATCACTGAATTACCCTTAATCCATTGATGGTTCAAGGAAGAATTATTACGAGGACTATCATATAATTCTTTAGGCTAACCTCAATGCCTTGGGGGAATATGAAAAAGACAAATAATTTCACTAACATTACCCAAAAATAACACTTTAGTTGGTTTATTTTCAATTTATGCAACTATAATTTTCTAAATATTGATTACAGGTTTGAGAAATGTTCACAATTCCATTGGAATATAACCACCAACTCATCAATATAGAATTATGTGATTTTTCCTAAAAATGGATAAATTATGTGATGAATAATGTATTGGTAAGTAGAGATGAAATTATTAAATCTGAAGGAAAGGACCTAGTAGTTTAATATCCCTTTATGTGGTCTAAATGTGGGGAATTGATCATATTTAGGGAAAAGCTTGATTTGATTGTACCTTAACCACTAGTCTATAAAGGAAAGGTCTTAAAATCTTGTGGATGAATTAATTAAAAGTTCAGTGATCAGATCTGGGAAATAGTCCTTTGGATAATATTGATTGAGATTCATGAAATCATTGAAGAACATTATATTCCCATTCTTTTTTCCTTATTGGAATGATATTGGCTAGACATTTTTGGTACTACTCTTCTCAGATGAATATATCATTAATAATATTATCAAAATTATATTCCACCTTAGAACCATGTGAAGGAGGAATGTTCTGGGATGCATGACTGAAACCTCAGTAATCATTTAACATGCCTTGATAATTAGTGGCCACATCAAGGTCTAATATTAGAATTTCAATTTAATTACTTATGAACATGTAACATTATTTTTTCATGAATGAGATATAAATCTCTTGTTCTTATAGAGGAATGGAGACACTTATCAATAGAGGATATGTGTCCTCTTTTATTCCCAGATTTACCAAGTTGAGCCCATCAATGGTGGCATAGACGCCTTCTTCAAATATTGGAGGGGTGTCTTTGAGGTCATCCTCGTTTTCTTACATATCCATGTTAGCATAAGTTTCCTCAGGATTTAAATATAATATGGGATCATATCTGTCCCTAATAAGTTATAAGAGGTCACTCTAAGGCTCTTAGAGTGACAAGGTGTAAGTTTCTTAACTAGTAGCACTTTGCAGATTCTAACCTTCTTTTATTTGGTTATCAGGATTAGGATTATGGACATCCAAAACTGTAAGAGATGTCTTAATGGTATTTTTAATTTACACTAAAAAATCGGTATTTTTTGGATACATATGAGACATTTATCTTGATTTATTTTTATAGGTCCACTTCCATTAAAATTATTATTATATTATAGAAATGCGACATTGAATTTTTTGGTTTGTTATGTCCTATTAAAGCATGATCTGTCACCTTGATCTGGTTTATAAGTAGTGCATTCTCATTGTTGAGAAACATCTAGGGGATTGTAGTGGTGGTTACCAAGTTATTGGTAATAAAACCAACACATATTCCTCTATAATTTGTTTCTTTCCTTATGTCTTATAGAAACCCACCTTAGCATACTTGGATTTATCAGATTCAATGGGGATAATATTTCTAAGAATTCCCATCTAGTATCAATGTATAGATAAGAGGAGGAGGGGCGAATCAGTGATATCTTTTACCTTAATTTAATTTCATTTAAAACAACACTTTTCTATTGTTAAATATTTATCACTTTTCTAAAAATAAAACAATCACACATCCAT
Organism: Viscum album; assembly: GCA_963277665.1. Lineage (NCBI taxonomy): Eukaryota > Viridiplantae > Streptophyta > Magnoliopsida > Santalales > Viscaceae > Viscum > Viscum album. The sequence continues at coordinate 1,215,876,814 of OY728131.1, read as the reverse complement.
ATGAAAAAAAGTATTTACAAGTTTCACTATTCAATAAGAGTATCCATATCCTTGGAATGTTTAGGAAACAATCCAATACTACTCAATCCACTATAAAAAATCCTTCTATGTGGATGAAACATGTAGGATATAACCTTAAACGTTTGTAGAACTATGATCAATAAAACAATGAGTTTGATTATTTTATCATGAATGATGTAACACAAGTTTATGTAACAAGTAAAGATACATTCACCAGTCGGTTCAAAAAAAGTTACTGTGTGGCCTTATCAACATACACGTGAATGGATTCAAAATACAATTCTTCAATTTCCTACCAAAAAATAGGTAAGAACTTCACTTTTGGACATCATAAAAAAATTAGTTTGATGGGTTAGTCTGATTCCTTTGCTTGATACCTCAATTTGGAAAATATATAAGGAAATAATACTATAGAAAAAATTATAAACCACTTAAAACATTCCCCAAAAATATGTGTTTGATGGAACGATCCAATTTGGTAACCTTAAATTACCATCCTTCTTTACGATTCTTTTATCTAGAGATGTTTCTGAGGAACACTTTTTCTAGAAACCTTCTTCTCTCTTCTTCGGTACTATCACTTTCTTCACACATGAACTGTACATAATTTTTAGAAATAACAATGTACTTATTGCTATTTATAGGTTCACCAAACGTTTTTTGGGTGGGTATATTTAAAGTTTTCCCACTCAACCAAATTTACCAAAACTCAAATACCACCTTCATTTCAGATCCATATTTGACTTATTCCACACTTCTCGATTCTTCTTAAAAATTCAGCTCTCTTTGACCTTTCTAACACTTATTTAATCTGATACCATTTCATGTTATGAAAAAAATTCTTCATTGTGATGAAAACATATAGTCACTATGATTTTCTTTATAAACATTCTAATATAATATGATTTGAATACTTATCCTTATGTTGAAAACTTGTAGAAATGAGTGACTTCTGATACCAGTTCTCTGTACCAACTAAACAAACCTATTGAAAACATTGAAAACATTATTCCATAAACATTTTTTAAATTTTTTTATTCATAAGCTGATTTTCTATTTCCCTTAAAATCGTTGAAAATTATAAAGATAACACTACTATTTTTTCAACATTTCTGAAAAACAATAGAAAAATTATTCTATTTGTTCTTTTCCTTAGACCAGTGATACTATGTCTGATGAATTCAAGTATCCAATGACTTATCAGTGTTAGCATGATTTTTATGGATTGATCTTTGATTAACTGTAATGAATAATTGGAAATTACATTCTGATGTGTGGACACCACTTCTTAAAAAACAAATGATACTTTTTTATATTCCTTTTGAACCAATTGAAGCAAAAAACACTTATTATATAAAAATAGTATAATAAATTGTTGATTTATCTATGATACCATTTTTTATTAGTCCTAATAACTCTAAGTGTTATTTTATTTGCTCCAAAAATATCTAATTTCAGACCAGCTTCATCAAATCAGTCTAGTTTCGGCTTTGATGAATAAGTGGCACCCCATGTCCAATGGACTAGTGTCAACAACAAATTACTTATTCCAAACATTACAAATGATGAATGATCTTTTGAATGTTTCATTCAATGAATTATATATTTAGTGATTCAATATCTTCAGATTCAACAACTTCAACTTCATAGTATTTATTAATCTACAAACTTCTACTTGTATCATGACTTATTTCTTACTTTGAGAACATTCAGAGTAGTATATCATCATCTAACTTACATTTGAGAGTTCTATGACTTCCCATCAATCCAAAATCTTCTCCCCTTTCTTTATAAGTCTTAAATCACAAGTATATCTGATATTTTTTGATATTTGTGAATTAACTAAACATAAAATCATATTTATATTTAATATATACATATTTATACTTCGATATAATTATTCATAGTAATTGAAACATTTTTTCCGAACACAAGGTGAGTATAAAAAACAACATCAAGAAGTGTAATTATTAAAAAAACCAATGTAATTTATTAACCATTTTTCATATGATATTATGATTCCTATATTTATTTTACCCAATCACCAATACTTATAGAGTAATGTGATTTCAATTATTTACAAGAAATAAAATAATTTCAGCACAAACTTCTATCACCATCGAAAAACCACTTTTAGCCAACTTTGTCCCAACAATATCCCCCTTTGAATTTTTCCATCCGAGGTTCATAAATCACTAACCTTTTTAGCTTCATGAAATTGATTACTAATCAATAATTCTAATCTTATATGAGGTAACACATTGTAGGAAACAAGAATCATTTATAGAAAAACCATTCTATCCAAATGTGGTGACTTACAAAACAAATTAAAATTCAAGAACATCTTTTTATTTCACCTTTAAAATGATATTTTTCTTCCACTTTTACTACAGAATTTTTTTTATAAACATCAATGAACTGTTAAAATAGTTCATCCACTTACATGCTTTGTTCATAGCTTACCAAAGAATCTCCTTATATATGTACTTCCTTAAAATGTTTTTCACATATTAATGGATAGATTCATGAAAAACTTATCCCCTTACTAAACTATCCAAATAAAAGATAAGAGAGGGGGGAAATGCATACCTCAACCTTGAAGAGAAATAGGTTGGACAACCATGTTCAACCTCAGTTTTAAAAAATATTCCTTCCATAAAGGATTTGTGAAAATCTCAACAACTTGTTTTGATGTTGCGATATAATCTCTATTCAACTAATTCTTCTCCATATGATCTTTGAATTATTGATAATTTATATAAATATGTTTTTACTGAGAATTTTGTACCGTATTTCTAATAAGTTTGATGAAATGTTGAATATCACAACCCAATATCAAGGGAAACCTAACTTAAATAAGTATGTATTTCAATTGAGACTTCATCCATATATGCTGGGTAGAGTCTTGAGTGGAAGAAAAATACTCGACATCAATTATTCTATGTGTTACTAAATTTTTTTTCTTAGTACTTAAACATAAAAAAACTTTCCCCATTAAGAAAACTCTACAAGATATAGATCTTATATCATCAACACTTCTTTCCCAATCAACATCGATATATCCAAACAATTTAATTCATTCTGAACTACCTTACCTTATTCAAAAATCTATTGTTCCTTTGATATATCTATGAATTTATTTTCTATAAATTAAGTGTGATTATTTTGTATTACATTTTAATCTTTCACATAAGGTAACATCATAAACAATGTCTGATCTTGTGGTATTCAGATACAATAAACATATAATCAGCTTAAAAAACTCTTTAGAGAAAATATCCTTTACTTCTCTATCATTAGTCAACCTAGTTACAAATAAAATTATTGTGGAAATATGTTTTTAATTTTCTATTCCAAACACATTATGATGTTCCTTATTATACTTTTATTGAGAAAGAAATATGTGTTTCTACTTTTGTAAGATTTGTAACCAAATAAGGTATTTCATTTCACAATGTATGGGCATCTAAAAAAAATCATCTATTTAGAAAACCTTTCACAAAATATTTAATCATTCCCATAAAATATAATATCATCAAAAAATACAATAAAAATGAGGGAAATATCCTAACTTTCTTTGATTTAAAAATCACTATAAACCCTTCCTTTCTTGATGTTAAACTTCTTTAATAAAGTATCCAATTTGGAATACCATTCCCTTAGATATTTCGTTATCATATGAAATGATTTACTTAACTTTTACACATAACATTCATCCTTCCAAAAAACAAATCAACACACCTATTTAATATAAACGTTACCATCAATTTCAGCATTAAAAAATGTTGACTTTAAATCCATTTGAAGAATTTTTCAACATTGTTCTATAGCAATAGAAATAAATGTTCTATTTTCTTCTAAACATTCTACTAACAAAAAATTATAATCAAAATCAATTCCTTTAAACTATTATTTTCTTTTTCACACTAACCTTTATTTGTTTCTTATCACTTCACCTTATTCATTCAACATCTTCTAAAACAACCACATTATACCAATAATATATATTTTTTTCATTTAGCTTATGTATGAGTTCTCAAGTACCATTTTTCTCAATTTCAACCAACATTTCATTCATAGTCTGAATCCATTTTAAATGCTCAGAAAATTCATTCACATTTTTTCCTCAAATTTTTAATATAAATTAGTACTTGCAATGACAGTTGATATTATTCTTGTTTTAATGTTTTGATGTTGGTCACTAATTATTTTTTAAGCTTACACTTGCTTCATTAGCCTAGGATGAGATGTATGAAATTCTTCCTCATCCCTAAAAATAATAGACTTCAATTATTCTATTTGTCTGGTATCAAAATTTTGAGAATCCTTGTCATGTTTCATAAAAACAATTCTTTCGTCCCCTCCATCTTCCACATCTATATGTTTTTGTGAAACATATTCCTAAAAAATTTCAATAAATTTTACATAAAAATTATAAAATAATATTTTTGTATCTTTGTTGAATCATCTATATTGACTTCCATCCAGATCATAGATAAACAAAATTCGGTCTTCACCACTTTGGTCAAACATTCCATGGTTTCCACCTTTGTTATTTATGATGCAGGGACCCTAAATAAACTCTTAATTGTTTCAAACATCATGTTTTTTATTTGAAAATTTCATAAGGAGTCATATCAATACATATCCTGTAGAAACATCGGTTCTGAATACAAATTACATTTCTCATACATTGCCTCCATAAGTAATGGTAAAGACATGTTCAAGTAACATAGTAGGCCCCATTTCAGCCAAACTTCTATTCTTCCTCTAAGAAACACTATTTTGTTGAGGTGTATATGGTGTACTAATATAATTATGGACTCCAAGTTTATCAAGATAAATTTTGAAATATTCATTCTTATACTCACCACCATTGTCAATAATAAAATTATTCATGGAATACCTACATTCCTTATCAGATCTTCTCCAGAAACTCTTAACCATATTTAGATTTTATGATTTATGTTTTAAATACACAACACATGTTATTCTAGTAAAATCATCAGTGAAATAAATGAAGTACTTTTCTCCAAATATAGACTGTTTTCACATCATCACACAAATATCAGAATGGATCAGTTCAAGATGTCGGGTAAACAAATATAACTTTTTTTATGCATTGATTTTGTAGTCTTACCATTCTGAAAAATATAACAACACCAATATCTTATTATTTATATATTTGGAATATCTCAAGAACTATACCATTTTAATAAATTTATTATTTTTCTATGACCCATATATCCCAAACATTGATGCCATAAATAATTTTCTTCATTCATGCTTAATTAACATGAGTTCTTATCTTCACCAAACTGAAACAAATATCCTATTATGAAATGGCCCTTTTTAATAACTTTTATATATTACTATTAAAAAAACCATATTTTCTAAAAAACATCATTTACTTCATCAATAAGTTGTGAAACACACAACAAGTTGTGTTTCAACCCATTAATAAACAAAGCTTCCTTTGATTTCCACTTTTCTTCCCCAATAATAGAAGATCCAAAACCTTTGTTTCACAGGGATTAATTATCCCCAAATGTCACTATTACTTATTTGAAATATTTCACATTATTCAAAAACTTCAAATATCTTTTCATGTGGGAAGAACACCCACTATCCGACATCTATGGTCATTATCCTTTTATAACTTTGATCATAGTTTCTACAACAATATCTTTTTCTTTACCTTTATCTTTATTTACTTATGACTTCTAAGAATTACTATAAACATGTAGTTATATAGCTAAAAATAAAAGACATACTTTTTCAATATTTCCAAGTTGTTCACATCTTTCAAAAATAATTCCCAATGGTTGGGGTCTATTTTCAACTTTCAGAACATCATTATCAGGTTTATTCCTTTGAGAGGACAAAATTCCCGTTATAATTTTCCTTCTATAAATAATGAGACAATTGTAATATTTTTTATTGAACCAATAAATATTTTATTTTCTCCCAAATCCACCACAATACCTATAATACAAATTGATATAATACTTTTCTCTATTACTTCTATACTATCCAAAAATGCGAAGAAGTTTCTCAAAAACATTATTATCTTTCACATTAGAACATTTTTGAGTCTAAAAGTTTCTATCATCATCTGAAATATTCTTCTTAAATTCATATTTCTTACCAAAATTTTCAAATTCAATACTGTTAAAAATGATTTCAAATTAAAGAATTTTAGAAACTTCTAAAATTCCATCTTTTTTTGTTTTGGCCACATACATGATTTTCTCAACCTTCTTATTCTTAGGAATGACATCATAATTTTTTATAACCATTGAAGGTAATATTGATCCTATTAGGTTTTTCATTTCTACAACTTTCAACAACATCAAATATATAGTTCTTGAAAACTAAAAACTTCTTAGCTTTAGAATCCTTTTTAGATGAGTTCTATATCTTCTTCCTGTTCCTTTAACATTACATTAAGAAATTTAATCCAATTATTTTGTTTCTCAAATGAATTCTTCAGACAATAAATATCGTTATGTAACTCATCTTTATATTTATGATGATATTATAGATTGCCTATTGTAGGCCTTTCCTTTTACAACTTCTTGATCTCTCTTACAATTATAAAAATAATTCCTAGACATTATTTCAGTATTATCTTCAATTGAAATAATAACTCTATCTCTTCATCTTTATTACTACTAATTCCAAACTCTTCATTATTAACTATTTCAATGTAAGTACAATCTCCAGTAACTTCAGTAAACTTTTTGGCATTATCTTTATTTCCTTCCTATTTATCATCTTTAGATATAAATATTCTCATTTTCTATTTAGAGAACTTTTTATATTTTAACATGGAAAAATATTTTGATTTTTCACCTTGTCTATTAAAAGATATTATTATCCTTTTATCATATTAATCATTATATTCTTCATTCTTTATTTGAGGGAAATTTGAAGAAAAGTTTCCAAAAGACCCACATTTGATACATTTCATGGAAAGTTTCCTTTTATATGTTCATGTAACTCTTTTCAAATTTTTAGAAAACAAGGAGATAAATTCATCATGATTTTTACATACCTAATTTTCACATTTATACTCACCACCATCTTTATCTTCATCTTGAAGAAACTTATTATACTTTTCTTTCTTGATAGTTTTTAAGAAAATTTATTTATCATCTTTTTTTCCGTTAATAACTTTCTCCCTTATCATTTCATAAGTAGCGAGAGTACTATGAAGGTCATCTAGAGATAGGGTTTCATAGTCTCTATCTTCCAAGGATTAAACATTGGCATCAAACTTATCAATAATAATTCTCAATATCTTTTCAACTACAGTTGAGTCTTCCAACATATCACCAAAACATCTTGTAGTGATAACAATATAATTCAACCATATAAATAAGTGACCAATAGATTCTTACTAAACTATTTTGATATATTCATACTTCAATATCTAGATTTTTAATTTTTTATTTATTCAACTTTGTATTGCCTTCATATATGTTATTTAAATTTTACTAGATACCTTTAGCTGTAGAAACTTTCTTCACTATTAGAAACTCACGTTCAAAAAGTGATGAGAGTAAGGAATTATTATATCTTCCATCATTCTATAGATTTTTATTATCCATAGATGTTAGAGGTAAATTTTAAACATGAGGAGGAAATAATTCTATCGAATCTTCAAAAGAAATACACCCATGATCCATAAGGTATGTAAGTATTCTATCATTATGTATATATGATAGTTGTTTCCAAATAAGATTGGAATCCCCTTAATGTTCACACAATGAAGATTCTCTATAATAACTCCTCTTAAAAAATTCAATAAATAGTAAATGATGGGAACCTTTGCTTTGATACTAATTGAGAATGACCATCCAAGATCAAAGTATCACTAAGAGGGGATGAGGTGAATCAGTGATATCTTTTACATTTATGTTTTCTTTATTTTGGAACATCCTTTACCTCATGTTAATGATTTATCACATTTATAAAAAAAACAATAAAAAATCCATAGGAACACAAGTATTTACAAGGTTCACTTATCCACAAGAGTATCTATTTCATTGGAATAATTTGGAAATAGTCCAATACCAAAAAATCCTCTAGGAAAAAATATAATTATATTGATAAAAAAAGTATGGTATACCCTTACACTTGTGTGGAACTATGCTCAATACAATAGTTCGTTTTATTCTTATAGCATGAATAATACAATACAATTTTCTGAAACAAGTAATAAAACCTTCACTAGTTAGTTAAAAACATGTTACTATGCTGCCTTATCAACTTCACTTAAATAGAATAAAAACACAAATTTACACTTTACTACCTAGCAGCAGGTAAGAACTTTACTCTTGGACTTCTTAAAAAAACATAGTCCAATGGATCTGTATGATTTCCTTGTCTGATACATCAGTTTAAAAAATTCATAAGGAAATAATACTCTAGAAACAATTCTGAACAACTTAAGACTTTCATCGAAAATCTGTGTCTAGTGGCCTGGTCCGATCTAGAAAACTTTGATTGTTATCCTTTTTATGCTTATTATATCTAGAGTTATTTCTCAGAAAAATATTTTCTAGAAACCATATTCTCTCTTATTTATCTATTTCACACTCTTCACTTGTGAAATATAATTCATTGTATAAAAGTATAATGTACTTCTTGTTATTTATAAGTGCACCAATAGTGGCTTTTGTGGGAATCATAAAAGTTTTACTGCATAAAAAAGTTTCCCAATACTCAAATTCCTCATTCATTTCTGATCTATCATCGACTTATTTAAATATTTTCAAATCCTTTAAAAACTTATCAAATATTCTCAAATGTTTAGTTTGATTTAATCATTATAACATTTCTCTGGTTCGATAACATTTCATGTTCCGATTCAATTCTTCACTATAATGAAAACACATGGGCACTGCAATTTTTCTGAACCACTTAATAATTTCAAAATAACAGAACACTTTTTATTACGATGGCCACTTGTAAAAACAAAATACATCTTATAGAATTTATACTTACCAAATGAGAAACAATTATTAAAAACATTGAAAACATTCTACCAAAAAAATAGTTAAAGCTTCATTAATCTTATGTTGATTTTATTTTTCCAAAAACATCATTGAATCTTCTAAATATACCAACACCCCTTTGGAAATAATTCTGTAAAAATCTTCAAAAACTATTTTTTTCTTATTTTCATCAGACTAATGATATAAAATTCAATGAATTATAGCATTTGATAACTTATTTGCATCATCTTGAATTTTATAGATCAGTCTCCGATCCACTCTAATGAATCAATGTCAATTCTATTCTGATGAGTCGACACCACTTATAAAAAACATACAATTATTTTTTTATATTCTTGTTGAAAAAATAGAATAAAAACAAAACATTTTTTTATTGAAATGGTTGAATACATTGTTAATTAATCTCCAATCCAATTTTTAATTGGTCCTAACAACTCATAGTTTTGTTTTACTAGTCCCAAAAGAGTTTTAATAATGATCTTCTTCAAAAAAATAGTCTTGTTCAACATTCACTAGATCAGTGGAACCCCATGATTGATGTCAATGTGTCAGAAGAAACTTCTGTCTTCCAGACCATCCAAATTATGAATGATATTGTGCAACTTTTCTTTCAGTGAATCATATAATCAATTATTCATCATCTTAAACATCATAAATTTCAACTTCCTAGTCCTTTTTCATCTATAAAATTATACTTGTATGATGAATTCTTCATGAGTTTGAGAACATTCAAATTATCATAGAATCTTTTGACTTATATTGTAAATTTTTATGACTTCCTATCCTTCAATTATCTTCACCCCTATCCTTCATAAGTATTTCATTTCAATTTTCTCAAAAAAAATAATATATTTGTGAATTAACAAAATAGAAAAGTGTGATCATATTTAATATTAAAGTATTAAAACTCCAATACTATTCTGAATACCAAATGAAGATTTATTTCTTGACACAAGGTGAGTCCTAAAAACAACTTCAAACAATTTTTTTTCAATAACCAATGGACTTTCTTATGAATTTTTAATCTAATATTTTAAAGATGGTACTTATTTTGTTTGATCACTAAGACTTATAAACCAATGAGATTTATTTTTTTGACAAAAAAGATAATAATTAAAAAAAATATTCCAAAATTGAAAAACCAATTACAACCAACTTGGTCCCAAAAACTACAACACATCAGGCCAACTTTCCCATTGATGGGGGTACTTCAAGAATTGATGAAATTTTGATTGAACTTCCATGAGAAAATGAATCTAGGGTCTCCCAAGTATGAAATTTTATTTTTTGTACTACTAGATTACTATGAAATCAACATTAGAAACTAGTTTCCCAAATTGGGATTTGAGATTAATCCTTCTTACGTGCTTATGTACACTCTTATCACACCCTTGAATGGTATGTTTTTTTGGAGATAAATCACCGTAATCGTACACTATACATTAAAAAGTTTGGATTGGGACGTGATTAATACTGAATCTATTATCAACCAGTTCCCATAAAAATTTGATATTTTTGAGTATGAATGAAGCATAAAGGTGTCTAATATTCCACTGAATAGCTTATTCTTGATCTTCCTTTATTAATGATATAGTTCTACGATTTTTTTTGGCATGGGTTCTAATCAATAAACCTAGTCCATGGATACTTATATCTAAAACTCCTATAAACTTTAAAGGGTCTAAAAAAGTCACTCCCTATTATCTCTTGACAGATTATGCACATTGGAGATTTATATCTTTGTATATAGGGATAGTAACTATTTAAAAATGATATACTTATCACAGAGGTCCGTGCCTCCTAATATGGAGATACTCCTTGTAAAGTGAGTTAGAGGCTATGGTGCTTGTGGTTAATGGATTTGATAGTTGTATAGATGTTGAGGAAATATTTTTTATAGAAGGAATTGGTTGAGCTGGTCTACCAACTTATCTAGGTTGATCTGATAGTTACACACCAATGAACTAGTAATCTAAAATAATAGGGATTAGACAAATCTTAGAGGAATTTGAGGCATTTTTGTGCTCCATTTGGTTTTATTGATGTTCCAAACTATGGGGTTTGAAAACATATAATACTTACATGGGTATTTTATTGAGGCACTGAGCTCAACCACTACTATTTATCCCCCTTTTCCCTTGGATTATATGGCCTCCTCCTTCAGATCCTCAATCAGGTTTAGGGAACTCAGGTTCATTCTTATATTCGTCATTTGAGAAGGGGTATTCTAAGTGAATTATGTTAACATGACTAAATAATAGTTATTTATACAATGAGGGTTTATTTTATAAGGGTGGAGTTGGTGACCCTAGTGATAATGTAAAGAAATATGAAAGTGTTATGGTCGATTTAGGAGTAAGACAATGATATTTTTTCTGTTCCCTATTCTCCTTCCAAGGATTATGTATGCCCCATTAGGATGTGTCTGACGACCTTATATTGGGTAAAGTGGGAGGTTTTAGAGCCAAAATTGGTTGATGAAGGTGTTATTAGAAGAAATTTTTAGACCAATAGTCTATCGTTAAGGTCATATAATTTTTTGAAATTCAATTGATTCCTAGCCAAAAATTCGTTCCAGTTACCTTCTTCTTCTGATCGGGTGGAAGACACAAAGGCCACTTGTGTTGGGGATTTCCCAAGTTTCACTTGTCTAGAATCAACCATTCCCTATAGGATTTCCTTAAAGTCAAAAAAATATTGGGTAGTGTGAACCAACCTCCGATGAAAGGAAAATAATCAGGATGATTATCAAGGCCGAACTCATCATGTTTCATAGGATCAGGCTGTTTGAAGAGACTGTTTTCTATAGCTACGTGAAACTAACCAGGACCCTATTTATATTAGAATGAGTATACTATATTATAATATTCCTAAAATACCAGGAAAATCAAATATGTTTTTCCTCCAATAATTGGTAGGTTTTCTATTATTTCCATTTAGTATGAGGCCTCGAGTGATGTGTAGCATTCATGGGTGCTTTAGTGGAAACTGTCACTTATTTGAGGGTAACAGAGGAATTTTCTACCATGACAAGCCTCTTACCTTATTCCATGGGCATGGTCCTATATTTGGAGTTTCTTCACTGAAATAAATACTCTATATTTTGGACCATGCCCAAAAACTCTTAGAACCAACCCATATATTTCAATAGGAAGAATAGTGTCTTCAATCATCATGAAGATTTTAAACACACAGTTCGATCAACTTATTTTGTTGGAGCGGGATGCTGACCGAGTATGTAATGCTTTTCCATCTGATGATGAAGTTAGTGAACCTCTCATTTTCATGTAGTTCATTGTTTTTTAGGTTAATGATCATTATATACATTAGGAAGAAGTTGATATGAAATATTAATTGATGTAGAACACCATCCCACTTTGTGATAAACCCTACCTGGAGGCAACACTACCCAAAGAAAGATAACTCCACTGGAGTGTGCGTAAAGCACCTCAATTATTTTCCAATCGACATGAATAATCTTTTATTTGAATGTTCCTTTATAATTTGACATGGTTATTTTCAATGAAATTGTTTCACTTAATATTTTATAATTTTTTATATTTTAAATAATGGAATTTAAAAATAAAATGGTACTATTCTAACAAAAAATTTCAATGGTATTTTAGAGTCGTTTATCATCAATGATAACATCCTTTGCTGTTACTTATACTTAAATATAGATATAATTCTATAAAATAGTCATTATTATTTATCTAGATGGATTATTACTATGATGATGAAATATTTATGAAACTAGATTTCTTTTCCATGGATTAAGATATGATGAAATAATAAATGTTTTAATGATCTTTTATAATGCATATGAATAAATTTTGATTATGTGCTGGGTTGGTACTTTATGTAACTATAATGAATTGGATAATTGTAATGCTATATTAGCTCACAGGGTATACATGAGGTTATACCAAGCTTAAAAGATGGTACATGAGAGTTTATCCCAAGACCAAAGTAGGTATAGGGGTGGTTAACATAAGCCTAACATGTAACAAACCATAATTTTATCAATATAGTTTTCCCTTTTATAATTATTTCATATTGTATAAATTAAAATATATAACATAGTGAAACCATAAAAATGTTTTTATCAAAAACGAACAATGATCCATTATTCATCAAATAAACCAAAAATAAATATAAACATTAGAATAAGATAATAAATAGAAAATATGATGATAAGAATATGATAATTTGGATATTCTCGATCCACTAGAATGATCACACTCATGAAAAAAGGTTTATAAATATAAAATAATTTTCAAAATAAAATATTCATTTTAAATATGAATGTATGTATATAACCTTTGGATAAATATAAGGGACTAATGAATGTAATAAAAGGCATTTTTAGCTAGTAGTAAACCCTTATGACTATTGGAAATCTGACCGATTGAATAGTAACATAACTGTTGTAGTAGTAATGTGACTGCTAATAATTTTAATATGGGTATTATAATAGTAGCCTAACCTATGAAAGTATAAATAAAAACTATATATCTTATAAATAAATGTATGATATATTTAAATCACATATGAGTAAATAAATGGTTAAAATATGATAAATTAAGTGTTGATATTTTTTGTAAAATGTAAATGTTTATTAAAAATTTTATAATTAAAATATATATTTAAAAGAAAATATATTTTCAAAAAATTGATTCATAAATTAATAGTATTTTTGTATTATAATTGTAAGATAATTATATTATATCTTAATTATTTTTTCAAAGTGTAATAAAATCGATAATAATAATAAAATCGATAATAATAATAAAATCAATATTTTTTAAGAAATGAAAATTTTAATTAAAAATTATATTTATCAAATTTAGAAATTTATTTCCATAAAATGGAGTCTATTATTTAAATCTTCACATTGAAAAATGGTATGGTTGTTTTTTGGATTTTTCTAAAAAAGTTGATTTGTTTTTTGAATAGTGAAATATGATAATTTAAGGTATTTAACAAATACATGAATTATTAGGTCATGGATAATGTATGTATGGGGAAATAATACATTAATTTTAACTAAAATTAAAGAGTTACTATTTTTATTCATAATAATCATCATTATTGATAGTCTTGAGCAAAAAATAAAATAAAAAAACGAATAAAAAAATCAAAACACCCCTCTCCTCCTTTTATAAATACCACCCCTCACCCCCTCTTCTCCTCACAAAATATATGTTTTAGAACCTACTAATATTTTACCCAATTAATCTACCAAAACTCATCCCCATATCCTAGCCTTTGTGTTCTCACCAAAATTCAGATTTTCTGTTACTTAAGGTGGTTCTCAAGGAGACAATATTCAATATGTAAAATCCTCTTTCTTTCTATTTTAATTTCTTTTCTTTTCTCATATCACCTAATCTCCCCTATCAAAACAATAATGATAAATATATTGTCATATATATATATATATTGTAATTTTAATTTATTTAATCGAATTTCCATAATAAAATCTCTTCTCTTATCATTTTATTCTAGGAATGCAAACATCATCCATGATGTGTCGATTCACGACCTTCATGGATGATGGGTTTTTGTTTTTCATTATCACCTCAATGTCTGTTCATAAAACAATTGAAATGGTTAAATAATGTTATAATTTTTATATGATTACTTATTTCATGATTTGTAACCAATATAAAAACATAATATCAAATAAAATGATACTAGTTCTTGATTGTCGTAAAAACCACCAAAATAAACTAATAATTTGTTTTATTAAATTGTAATCTAATGAATCATTGTCATATATGAAAAAATGATATATGGGAAAATTTAAAATTATGGAAGTATATTAATACCATTTTATTTTACTTTTGGAGTTTTTCTTCCATTTTACAAGAACTCCCATAACTATACCCAACGGAACCGACCATGAAACCATGAAACAAACACCCATAGAAAACAGGATTAAACATTATAAATCATAAAAATGGCCATAAATGAACATAATAATTTTATAATAAATAAACAATATATAGATAACGTTCATAATTAATTAATTAATGTATATAATTTGATTATACAAGACATTAATTTCAAGTTCAACACACATTCATACATAAGGTAAGGGATGTCCCTGTACCACCATTTTTCCATCGAGTTATGATTTCTCCCTCTTTACCCCTCAATAATTCTTCTTAATTTTTATATATATTTTTTAAATTCTATTGATAAGTTCCAAAATTTTGTATCCAGATGAAATAATTTTTCTTTTATGGGGAAATTCAGGTTTAAAAAGGTTCCATTCTTAATCCATTATGATAAGAAATCCTGATTAAATGGAACTACCCAACTTTTTACCCATTTTTAGGTAGACTCCATAAACTATTTTAATACAAAAATATTTTTAATTTTTTTTTAATTTAATCAATAAAATTTATCTTAGTTCATCTCTCATTTTATAAAACAATAATTCTTTTATACTCATTAAGGACTCTTTACTATTTTCACTTAAACCACACTAAAGTGGCTCATTTCAAATGTTGATTAAGCACACTTTTTACATGTTTTTGATTCTGTTAGAAATAATTTTTCCTTATATATTCCTATTTTCCCTTATGAATTTCTATTTATGTTTTAAATCCGTTATTTCATTAACACAATTATGATCCACCAATTGGTTATGCCTTATGACATGATTACGATACCCATTTCGTTACATGAGAAACCCTTATATTCATTCCTTATATTTGATTCTCCATATGGAACACATATGCATGAACATATTATAATGGGTGTTCCCATATATAGATCCAATGAATTGCGTAATTTTTAGTCTCATGAGACATTATATATGGGATTATGTAGTAAATCTAATCCATTATCAAACTTTGTCCACCATGTTATATATTCTTAGTAGTCAGCCTTGACTTATGTTTATGCCATTTTTTATGTTTTTTGGAAATTAATATATTTCCATGTTCATATGATTCTATGTTCTTTTTTATTTGAATAAACATGTTTATTTTTGTCCCATGCCTATTATTTTATCATGTGATTCCTTTTTCTCATAGGCTATACTTGTTTTCAATGATCATTCCCTTATAGGCCTTTTTAGATCATCCCTTTTATCTATGTATTTCTCTAGGTTATCCTATGTAGTTATAGAAGATAAAATGGAGTTAGAAGCTCATTATAGAGATTAAATAAAATATTTTATTTAGTTTCATGTTTTCTAGTAATATACATAACCATATAAAGACACAACACTTTACAATCCTTGTTTTTTATTTGTTGGATAATTATGCTTAAAAATCATGTAAAATACCAGTAAAAAGCTAGGGTCAATATAGATGGCATCAAACCATGATATAGTTATTTTTGGAGATCATGAATAGTTTACTTTATTAAGAATCTTAGTGATAATTCTATCACCATAGATAACCTATATTGATAATTAAGGAATCACTGGTTAAGATAAAATTTTCATTTACTAGTTTATCCTTCTATATTAAAATTTTCATTTTTATATTCTTACTAGATAAGTATTTAATCCCATAATTATATATTTTTTTTCTTAGTTAATGAAAGTAAATAAGAGAAACCATGCAACAATCAATTTGATTGGAAATTTGATGATTTCCTTAATGAAATTCAAAATCTAATGGAAACATGGGCTTATAACTTCATGAAAATACTGACTCAACTGGCTCAAGTTATGAATAATAAACTGAAAAATGTATAAATCCCTTATTCTTCTAAAAAATAGAATGTTTTCTTGAAATCTATTATAAAAAATAGGCCTCCTATAATTAATGGATCTTATGATCCCCTCATAACAGAACGATGGATTAAATTTATTAATAATACATTCTCTATCCTATAGTTATTAATAGAAGATAAATTTGGGTTGGTAGTTTGTCATTTTGATGGGGAATATGATCAGTGGGAAAAAATATTTAAAAAATAATGTCTAATAGGAAAATTGATTCCATATAATGGGAATCATTCAATTAAAAAATTCAATAAATAGTTTCATTGAACACTCAGTATTAAGATAGAAAGAGAGTTACTTAGACAAAAGCTAAAGGAAAATGAGTCTATTAGGGATTATAGGGATAAATTAATTAGGATTACATGATACACATATGGATTTGTAATGAAAACTGAAATCAAGGTGGACCACTTCTTTAGATGACTAAAGTAGAGTATAAATAATTCATTAGAGATTTGAGACATTCAAAGTTATGAAGATATTTTCTGTTGAACCCTTATGGATGATATAATGATTGGAGAATCTGAAGGGTCTCATGGGATCTATGATAAAAATTGGAAAATATAGTTTAATATGGTAGGATAAACAGATAAATACCATGATGGAATGAAGACCTAACATTCTAGATTTCAAATCTGTTGGAAGAAGTATCCTCAGAACTATCTAAAGGGAACTAGGATATACATCAAATGATGAAGAGAGGGGAATCAAGATAATTACATAAAAAGGTATATGAAGAATCCCACAAATTCAGAAGAAGAAAAGAAGGCTCAGATCATCACTTATCTTATTGTGTAGTTTTTCAACTATAATGAACATGGGAATTATGTGATCTAATACACTAAACCTGGTGTTGTAATAGGAAATTAACAACAACAACCTCTAAGGTAGTTAGGATGGGAATATTCTATCACTACTTATGATGGGGATCTGGAACATGGTGTTAAGATAGGTACACTAGTTATTCATTGAAGAATATATAATGTACTAATTTATTATGGTTGTATGAATTCTTTCATAACTTGAAAGTTTAGTATAACTACTCAAACACCAACAAAAAATATGAAGGTTGAGTTATCTATGAGAATAAAAAATAGGGAATTTAATGAATTGAAAGTATATAACTCCTACTTGATTAATGTTTGTGGACTGAACCTCCCAAAAAATCTCATCTTACATCCTTTAGTAAATTTTTATGCTATTTTGTGAATGGATTGGATATCTTTACACAAAGTCAACATCAACTATTGGGAAAGGGAGATCACTCTTCAGATCATGAGGAATCCTCCAATTCTATTAAAGTGTAACCAGGAGGATGAATCTCATTCAAAATCATCATCCCAATTGTGAATATTATTTATTTATGAGAACTAATGTCTAGCACAAATGATTGAGACAAAGGAGATAATATTGCTCGATGACATTTTCATTGTGAGGGACTACACTTATGTGTTGCCTAAAAAATTTCTTGGTCTTCCTCATAACCAAGAGGCTATGTTATAAATTGAAATTATTCCAAGATCTCTTCTTATATCAAAGTTCTTTATAAAATGTACACTATTGAGTTGGAAGAAGAGAAGAAGAAGTTACAAGAGAATTTGGATATGGGTTTCATATACCCGAGTACATCACCATGAGGTGAACCAGTGCTCTTCATCAAGAAGAAGGATGGATCAATGCACATATTCTTTTATTATCATGAGCTCAAAAAAATCATTATAAATAATAAGTATCCCCTTTCATGGATATATTACTTGATTGATCATCTATGTGGGGTCATGTATTTATCTAAGGTGGAGCTTTGATCGGGATATCATCAATTAATAGTGAGGAAGGAAGATATTTCCAAGATATTGTTTTGAAAATTTTATGAAAAATATGAGTTCATAGTGTTTCACTTACGACTCATTAATGCTTTATAAATATTCAAGGAATTTATTAATACAGTCCTTAATGATTACCTTGAATTTTTTTATAGTCTTTATCAATGATATTCTGATATAATCCAAGATCAAGAAGGAACACAAGGAAAATTTGAATACTATGCTAAAGAATTTGAAAATGGAGAAACTATAAGAAAATTATAGTAAATGTGATTTATGGATAGGGTAAGTATCATTATTGGGGCATGTCTTCACTAGAAAATGAATATATGTGGACACCTCATAGACAAAGGCAATTGAGTAATGGCCCAAACAAGCATCTCTAATGGAGATTATAGTTTACTTAGACTAGAGATGTAATATTAATGATTTGTGAAGAAAATATCATGATTTTATAACCCACTAACCAAGATAAATCAAAAAGTAGAAAAGTTATTTTAGACTAGTGAATTTGAAGACTTCTTCAAATAGTTAAAAATTATGTTTATCACTACACTGACACTCACACTACTGATAAGTGGGGAACACTTTGTGATATGAAATGATTATTCATGGAAGTAATATTTCTATGTACTATTGAAAAATGGTAAATTGATAGCCTATTCCTCAAGGTAGTTTAATTTTCATGTGATAACCTATCCCATATATGATCTGGAGTTGGTGATTATTATCTTCATTTTGAAAATATAATGGTATAATCTATATAGGGATAAGTGTAAGATATATAATGATCACAAGAGACCAAAATATATATTCACACAACAGGGAAATAATATGTTCCAATGAATATTTTTAGATCTCATCAAGGATTATGACTTCTCAATCCACTACAATCTTAGTTAAGAAATTAAAGTGTTAGATTCTCTAAGTAGAAAAAATACTTAAACTTTATCGATGATGAGAATCGGTAAGGATACAATATTATTAGATTTGAAAAGGATAGGAATACGATTCATAAATGAAGGTAAAAAATATTTCCTTCCACAAATTATTTCTCAAAAATCCCTTATGGATATAATAAAGGATTCTCAATGAAATTATGTGGAAATTTCGAAAAAGGTGGATGATATAAAAATGTGAAAATCCTCAGAGTTAAAAATTAATGAGGAAGGATTTATAAGACATGGGTCCCAACTATGTTTACCAGAGAATCCTAAGATAACTAAGAATATTTTGAATGATGCACATAGCTCAAATTTTTATATCCACCCAGGGAGCATGAAGACATATCTAATCATTGAGAGCACTGTTGGTGGGAAAACATGAGGAATAAGATCATTGAATATATATGAAATTTATTTTTATATCAAGATGTGAAGATTGAAAGACAAAAGTCTAAAGTGATGACACAACCATTACCCATACCAACATGGAAACGGGAAAAAACAGCCATGAATTTTGTCACTAGTCTTCTAAAGACATCCAGAGGAAATATGTAATGTTCCGGCCTGACTCACCATCGACCCGGTGGTCGGACTGGTAGGTCACATGGCCTCATGCGTGTCTCCCCATATGCCAGAGGCTACCGACTAGCAGCGAGGGTATCGGGAGGTGATAGTGGGGAGACTATACCCTCTTATCAGACTTGCACAGTGGTATCTCAGAGTAAATAACATTCAAAAGAGGAAGTTGTAATAGATAAACAATGAACAACAGTAGAAGAAGACAAATAGTGATCATTTTTATAAAAGGTGGCCAAAGATAGTTGTCACAATACAGGGATGATGATACAGATACGGAAAGTCGTAAACAATACAACATGCATTCAATACAATATGAATGAAATAAGAAAAAACAGCCAAGCCAAACAGGTGTTATCCTAAGCATCCCAAGCTCCCGCTTGGCCTTCTACTCCTAACTCCTCAGGTACAAACAGCACTGCATACAACCTAGGTCCTGCAATAAAGAAGGTCTACTCAGGTACCCCAGTGCAATGGCGTCCCGAGTAGGGTGTGAGATAATAATCTCACTAGGCCAGCACCACCGGTGTCTAACCCAAAACAGACAGTGTGTATTTAATTGAACATTAATAAGTAAAGTAGTAAACAAGTAAGGCAGTAAACAAGGAAACTTTCAAGACCGACCCAAGAATTGTTCTTTCACTTGGCATCGTTTTAAGTACCCATTTCATTCATTTATCATTTTTATTCAGGTGTTCAAACCATTCCCAGAACCCATTTCTGGAATACTCAAATCAGAAACCAGGAATTGTTTAGGGAGAAAATCCACCAACACCCAACATGCCCATTTCAGTGAACCTCTAGGAACCTAACATCGCTCTATGAGCCCGTTCCCGCAAACCTCCTAGGTACCCGACCTCACTCTAGGTGCGGTATAGTCTGTCAACTAAGCCCATCCCCGGCATCCTATAAATAAGATCCAGGTATCTCCCATGACATACCATGCCCTGTTGAGTCCGTCCATGGCATCTCACATGGGATCCATGATTCACTCGGCATTTTAGTAAAAAAGTCTCTTTCGAGTCAGTCCATGGCATCTCACATGGGATCCACGATTCACTCGGCATTTCGGTAACAAGTCTCATATGAGTCCATCCATGTCATCTCACATAGGATCCATTGTTCACCCATGACTTTGTTTCACATTTTATGCATTTAAAAGTATTTAACTCACGTGGGATAGCAATTGAAGAATTTGCATACAAGGGTCAAGGGGGAAAACTCCATCCAATACCCAAAACCATTTCAAATACCATTCATGTTCAATTTCCATTCGTAATCATTATCACAATCACAATAAATCATGTTTCCCATAACCACGTAAAAGGTTATAATCACGTTCATACAAACATACTTAAGGGAAACCATCTCAAGTATCATTATCATCTCATCACATTTATACTTAAGGAAACTCCTTCTTAAGTATTCATCTCAAGACATTAACATATTCATCACATTTATATAAGGTGCATGAGGCAACCCGCTAATGTACAGTATTGGATAACCCCTATTCATTCTTCATATTTTCTATTCCATTTCAGAGGTATATATGGATTTACAAAGCATTAAGAGGTGTTGCGGAGTACCCCTCCTAGGTAAGTCTTATTCACTAGATTCATGACACTATCCAGGGCCATACTTATTTCATTATTCTAAGGCCTGGTCTTACCACCCTAGGCCACTTCCTTATTAGTTTAACCATTTCATCTGATTGGGTGCAATTATTATACTTTAATCATTTGGTAAAAATCAAAGGAAAACATTTCATCAACAATCATCACCCAAGCATCACAGAGATCAAGCAGGAAAGTATAAGAATTTACTTCCAACTTTTATCATGAAGACAACACACCTCTGATCGAGTGGTTTTATTATTAAATCGCGAGTTTAGTGACCATACAACCATTTTAATCATTCCCCTGTAATTCAAACTCTTTGCAAGGAAGCATTTAATTGAAAATAAACGTGCATAATTAAAGTAATGTGGTATTAAAGTCTTCAATGGCTTCACTTCAATTGAAAAGGTCAAGGAGAGGGACCCTACCTCAAGTTGGATCCATCCGTAAACTCCAGCTCTTGGTGCTTTCTAACTAAAGCTACCGCTGCTACTCCCCCATGAGGAATATGTGATTTCACATACGTTTAAGGACACCTATCCTCTATACACAAGCCGCGCATGGCCATGATCATGCATAAGAGGATCCTTACACATATGCTTATACACATATACTTGTCTCCTCTCACCTATATAAGAACTTTTTAAATATGCAATGGGGAAAATATCCCCGTACATGTATATTTGTTGCCATGGATGAATATACGCATATCGGGGGATCCCACGTACATATAAATACGTACCTATGTTTGCGCAAGCGAGTCGCCTAAGCTCCGGCAACCCGAAACCATCGTTAAGATGCAAAAATAGTATAAAAAACACACTACAAGCCTAGAAAAAACTAAAGACATTAATTTAGAGGATGCAAAAACCATAAATGGGCAGAAAACATACCTCGAAATCAAAATAGTGGATAGAAATCACCGCAACCCGCCTCGCCTTTATCAGCGGACATAAAACGCGCACACACGAGGTCCCGGGGGACCTTCCAAATCCCTTAACAACAAGATAAACAAAAATGAAAACGAATTAAACAAATCCCTAACCATGGGGGAGGGGTTCGGCCGAATTATATTTAGGCAAAGGGGATGCCAAAAATCGGCCAATGAAGAAGAGTAAGGATGGAGGAGACCTTACCACGATGATCCGGAGAAGAAACCCCAAGAAATGGAGGAGGAGACGCCAGTCGAAGGGAGGCCGAGGTGGGGGTAGAGCAGATGGTAGGGAGAGCCCCCCTTGGGTTGGTGTCGCGCTTCTGTCGAGAGGAGAGGGGAGGGAGTGTTATTGGATTTTAGGTTTTTATTTTAATTTATTTTATTTTCTTTTAATTTTAATAAAAACCTAAAACACATACGATTGAACGGTTTGACCCGCACAATTTTCCAAACAGTGTGCAAACCATGAGAAGTCTTTTGCCTCCTAGAGATCTCTCGCACGGGCTAGGCACACAGTTTGGGGAAACTGTGCGCATCCCGTGTGCACGCCACTGACTCCTTTAATAAGGCCACACGGTTTGGGCCACACGGTTTGGGCCGCACAATTTTCCAAACCATACGCCAACCATGCGCCATCTACATCACTTTAAAAACAAGGGTCTGACACTTCTGAAACCCCTCGGGCCACCCGAGAAACTTAACGGACATTCATGTCCAAAAACATTGAAAAAAAGGATCCAAACCTTCTGAATCTCATTTCAAAGACCGATCTTAAATTTGGCCGGTTCAGTAATTTGAAAAGTTCAAAATCCTTCACCTTTTAACACATTTCAAAAAGAAGGTCCTTACAACCTTTCCACCTTAGAACTTATCGTCCATGATAAGCCTTCAAGAATAATGCACACCTCACTCGACCTACAAGGGTCATGAAGTTTCAAACAACCGATCACGTTATGTTTCCGAATGTTCAATTCTCCACGATCATCCACTTAAGCACACGACACTTAAGCCATCAACACCTGAGCCAATGCTCGTTTTCCCACAAGACCAATATTAAATCTATTACCCGAGCCCATTCCATAAGAGACATGATCACATCATCATCTCATCAAGCAACCAATCACGAGTACTTCCCACCTTAGTTTTTTCGTGTTAAATATCCAAGAATCAAACCACATCTCCACCAACTTTTGAGATGTCTTTCAAAAACACGCTATAAGAGTTCCAACAATGCACCTAGCATGATTTTGAAATGATCAAATGGTCAATTTACCCATCTAACTATAAACCCATGTCGAAAAGAGTCAAGCCGCTCCGACTGACTATTCAAAAAGATGCCCGGCTTAGGCTCTTGGCGCATTACAAGCTGAACAATGATGCCTTCTCTCAAAGCATCCCACATTAACCATGAGGAAGTTCACTGAAAATCTCATACTTGACTCTCGATGATTTTTCAAAGATCAAACCATGAACAAAACCACGCATGTAACGTGCACCGCTGAAAGGGAACAACAAACCAAGATCAACATCTTTTTAAAACCTTAGCACGACGTAAGACCGACGCTCTCTTAGTGCATCCAAGGTGAAAGCAAGATAGGGGAAAAGATCTTCACGTAGAAGAGTACACTAAGAGGATTGAAAACGTATTCCAGTTATTTATACCCAAAAACTAGAAAGGAGATCAGTTGAACCACCCATGGTCGACTCTAAAGAAGAGACTCAGCTTCACCTGCCGACACATCAAGATTTCAACCAACCACGATGCCTCTTCCCAAACGAGGCATTCGTCGATCAACCTTACCACCAAAACCCAAAAGAATTTGAGTAGAACCCGACCATTTTCCAAGATGGTACTTCTTGGAATGCTCTTTCTACCTTAAAGGAAACGTTTTACTCAACTGGCACGACGCTTCCCACATGAGAATGGTCGACGTCATCGAAAGGGGAAATAAAAGCTGCTCATAAGTAGACTTGTTCATAATTAACTAAACAAACATGTGTCGGTCCTCTGAGCCACGATAACCACGTCAAACATACAGGGAATCCAAAGAAACAAGACCTGCGTGTCAACCACCCGAGTCTTCTGAGAATTATCCCAAGTGTTGGGACAACTTGATTTTCAAATTCTCAGGTTACTCTACCACGGAGATGACCCAAGACCGTACACATCAGCATAATAGATTTAGCCGAATGTTGTATTTCCCCATACGACCATTCGCTTGGACGATGACATGTCAAGTCATCCATTATCGTGCAAAAAAGAAAGGGTCAAACGACCAACAAGGTGACCGACCATGCCTGAGGAATGTCTAACGAACTGATACAGAGCATTACCTGATGCTCAACCCCTTAACAAGATCAAAAGAAGCATGACCACCTATCCTAACAAGGGTGTCATTAGAACTGGAAGTCCTACATGGGACAACGGTACCCAAACAGTACCAAACTTTAGAGAGTTCACTGAACAAGCCAAGCACATAAGTTTTAAGGGTTCTACCTAACACGGGCTAGCCCCTCACAAAAAACAAGCGTCGACCCAAGAACTTGGTCATGCCCAACAAAAGTCATCAGGCTCAAATCCTAACATTTAACGCCATTACAAAAGAAAAATGCCTATGGGGAAATGATCGATCTACTTTCCCCAGGACACACAAAAGAAACTCATCCTGCCCTCATAAGGGGATCAAATAGAGGACACCACTACAGGTTCCTTTTTCCAATCCCTTTATATCTAACCACATTTATTCTTTTAATCACTTTAAAATATTACTTTAAAAACTTCAAGTGACCCTTTTCAAAACCAAAATTCACTAGGAACTTGATCATTAACAAAAAGATCAAAGCATAATAGGAATGTTTCAACAAACTTCCTTTTAACCACTAAACATTTATCAGACATCCCCATCTCTTTTCAAAAAATTTATCATAATAAATTCATTTTAAACAATTCAGGTGACCTAAGAGGGTACCAACAACCCAATTCACATCAGATCAAATCCAAACATCTTTTACACACAAAATAAATTCACAAAGCATGATGCCAACACATTCATTATGGATTTCCATTTTCCAACTCATGAAGCGCCCATACACTCCATGGGTTGAAATTTGGCTCCCATTAGACAAAACATATCACATTCTAGAATTAAACATGCTCAAAGCAATCATCCAGTCATACGGATGGCCACCTACCAATCTGTAAAGTGCCCATACACTTTATAGTTTGGAATTTGGCTCCCTTTAATCAAAACCAAACTCAATTTAAAATTTGATTTTAGCAACCAATTTTTCTAGAAATTGATTACACAGGTCACCCTTTCCCAGCGATAAGGCACCCATTCACCTTACAACTGAAAATTGGATCCTATCATGATTGCAATAATTTAATTTGGTTAAAGCAACCAATTCCATATTAAATGAACCTAGCATGTTATCGAAAGCAGTAACACAGAAACACGCTATATCACAGAAACATGGAATAACTACCACAACACCTATCACAACAACAGGAATCAACTAATGCATCCTAGATGGCATGGAATAATGCAAGGCATGTCATTTCAATCAAAGTTCCTATATGATGCATGAAATGGTATACCCTCATATCATCAGGTTGCAACAGAAATTGAACCCACAATTTCATCAACAGTATGAACAGAAACCATATGTGTCACCCAATGGTGAAATCAAATCAACCGTAATAATAAAAAACATTAAAATAAAAAAAATTCGAGGCATTTTGGTTTTTCCTTATACACGGGGTAGCTACTCCTGAGCACAACTTATTACCAAATTCCATCTCCTTCTTATCCCTGTCTACTATTTCTAAATAGTAAAACAAACCAGAAAAAAGAAACTCCTCTAATACCACTTGGTAACATCCTGGCTTGAATCACCATCAACCCGGTGGCCGGACCGGTAGGTCACATGGCCTCAAGCGCATCTCCCTGTACGAAAAAGGCTACTGACTAGCAGCGAGGGTATCAGGAGGTGATAGTGGGGAGACTACACCCTCTTATCATAGTTTCACATCGGTATCTCAGAGTAAATATCATTAAAAAACAGATGCCGCAATAGATAAACAATAAAAAATAGCAGCGAAAGACAAATAGTGATCATTTTTATAAAAGGTGGCCAAAGCCAGTTGTCAAAATATAGGGATGATGATACAGATAGGAAAAGTAGTAAACAATACAACATGCTTTCAATACAATACAAATGAAGTAAGAAAAAATAGCAGAGCCCAACGAGCATTCTCTTGAGCTTCCCAAGGTCCCTCTTGGTCTCCAACTCCTAACTCCTCAGGTACAAATACCACAGCATACAACCTAGGTCCTTCAAGAAAGAAGGTCGACTCGGGTACCCCAGTGCAATGGCGGACCTAGTAGGGAGTAAGATAATAATCTCAGTAGGCCGGCACAACCAGTGTCTAACCCAAACCAGATAGTGTGTATTTAATTGAACAGCAACAGGTAAAGCAGTAAACAAGTAAGTCAGTAAACAAGGAAACTAGCAAGACTGGCCCAAGCATTGATCTTTGGCTTGACATCACTTTAAGTACCCATTTCATTCATTCAATATTTTTATACAGATGTTCAAACCATTCCCTAAACCCATTCCTGGAATACTCAAATCGGAAACCAGACATCGTTTAGGGAGAAAATCCACCAACACCCTACAAGCCCATTCCAGTGAACCTCAAGGAGCCCGACATCGCTCTACGAACCCGTTCCGGCGAACCTCCTAGGTACCTGACCTCGCTCTAGGTACAATATATTCCATCAATTGAGCTCGTCCCGGACATCCTATAAATAAGATCCGGGTATCGCCCATGACATACCATGCCCTGTTGAGTCTGTCCATGACATCTCACATAGGATCCATGATTCACTTGTCATTTCAGTAATAAGTCTCATTTGATTCCATCCATGGCATCTCACATGGGATCCATGATTCACTCAGCATTTCAATAACAAGTCTCGTATGAGTCTATCTATGGAATCTCACATGGGATCCATGGTTCACCCATGACCTTGTTTCATATTTTAAGTAGTTCAAATCATTTAACTCACATGGGCAGGAAATTCAAGAATTAGCATACAAGGGTCAAGGGGAAAAATTCCATCCCATACCCAAAACCATTTCAAATACCATTCATGTTCAATTTACATTCATCATCATTATCACAATCACAATCAATCATATTTCTCATAACCACGTAAAAGGTTATAATCACATTTATACAAACATACTCAAGGCAAACCATCTCAAGTATCATTATCATCTCATCACATTTATACTTTAGGCATCTCCTTCTTAAGTATTCATCTCAAGACATTAACATATTAGTCACATTTATATAAGGTGCATGAGGAAACCTGCTATTGTACGGTATTGGATAACCCCTATTCATTCTTCATTGCTTCTATGACATTTCAAAGTCATATAGGGATTTACAAAGCATTAAGAGGTGTTGCGGACTACCCCTCCTAGGTAAGTCCCATTCACTAGATTCATGCCACTATCTTGGGCTAGGCTTATTTCATTATTCTAAGGCGTGGTCTTACCACCCTAATCCACTTCCTTATCAGTTTAACCATTTCATCCGATTGGGTGCAATTATTATACTTTAATCATTTGGTAAAAATCAAAGAAAAACATGTCATCAACAATCATCACCCAAGCATCACAGAGATCAAGTAGGAAAGCATAAGAATCTAATTCCTACTTTTATCTTGAAGACAGCGCACCTCTAATCGAGTGGTTTTATTTTTAAATCGTGAGTTTTGTGACCAAAAAAAGATTTTAATCTTGCCCCTGCAATTCACACGCTGTGCACATAAGAATATAATTGAAACTAAACTTGAATAATTAAAGAAATGAAGTATTAAACTCTTAAATGGCTTCACTTCAATTTAAAAGGGCAAGGAGAGGGACCCAACCTCAAGGTGGATCCATCCGTCCACTCTGGATCTTGGAACTTTCAAACTAAAGCTACCGCTACTGCTCCCCCACGAGGAATATGTGATTTTACATATGTATGAGGACACCTAGCCTCTATGCACACGCCCGCATGGCCATGAGTGTGCACAAGAGGATCCTTACACATATGCTTATACACATATACCTGTCTCTACTCACCTGCACAGACACTT
This sequence comes from Viscum album, assembly GCA_963277665.1. NCBI lineage: Eukaryota > Viridiplantae > Streptophyta > Magnoliopsida > Santalales > Viscaceae > Viscum > Viscum album. Next base: position 1,215,847,975 of record OY728131.1, on the reverse strand, counting down.
TTTATATATGCAATGGGGACAGCTAGCCTTATACGTGTATATTCTATTCCATGGATGAATATACGCATACCATGGGAACCCACGTAAATATAAATATGTACCAATTCCTATGCAAGCGAGTCGCCTAAGCTCCAGAAACTCGAAAGCAACCCGAAGCTGCAAACACACTAGAAAAAACACACTACGAGACTTAAAACAACTAAAGACATTAAATTAGAGGATGCACAAACCATAAACAGGCAGAAACCTTTCCTCGGAATCAAACCGGAGGATCGAAATCACCGCAACCCACCTCACCTTCGGCGACAGACATCAAACGCGCACACATGAGGTCCTGGGGGACCTTCCACATCCCTTAACAACAAGATAAACAAGAACGATAATGAATAAAATAAAACCCTAACCATGGGGGGGGGGGGGTTCAGCCAAATTAGATTAAGGAAAAGTGGAGGCCGAAAATTGGCCAAGGAAGAAGAGGAAGGAGGGATGAGACCTTACCGTGATGATCCTGAGAAGAAACCCCAAGAAACGGAGGAGGAGACACCAGTTGAAGGGAGGCCGAGGTGGGGGTCGAGCGCGTGGCAGGGAGAGCCCCTCCTTGGGATGGTGTCATGCTTCTGTCAAGAGGAGAGGGGAGTGAGTGTTATTATATTTTAGTTTTTTATTTTATTTTATTTTCTTTTCTTTTAATTTTAATCAAAATCCTAAAACACATCCGAGCGCACGGTTTGACCCGCATGGTTTTCCAAACCGTGCGCAAACCATGTGAAGTCTTCTGCCTCTAAGAGATCTCTCGTATGGGCTAGGCACATGGTTTGGGGAAACTAGGCGCAGCCTGTGTGCATGCCACTGACTCATTTAATAAGGCCACACGGTTTGGGCAACATGATTTTCCAAACTGTGCACCAACCGTGTACCCTCTACAGCACTTTAAATACAAGGGTCCGGTGCTTCCGAAACCCCTCAGGCCACCCGAGAAACATAACGGGCATTCATCCATGTCAAAAAAAATTAAAAAGAAGTATCCAATCCTTCGAAATCTAATTCCGAATCCTGATCTTAAATTCGACCGATTCAGTAATTTGAAAATTCAAAATCCTTCACCTTTTAACCCGGTTCAAAAAGTGGTTCCTTAAAAAATAATTCTATATGATTCATTGTGGATAATCATAAAAAGATATCTCACATTATCACAATTAAAGGGGACTTATCACTTGATAAAATTTCATGGATACACATTAAGGAAGTGGTGAGGCCACATGGAGTAACAATATCGATTGTATCTGATCGAGATATGAGATTTACCTCCAAATTCTGGAAAGGTCTCTAGACTGATCTAAATATTGAGATGAACTTCATTATAACTTATCATCCTCAAACTGATGGCCAATTCAAGATGACTATTTATAAACTAGAAGACATGTTGAGATCATGTTCTATGGACTTCAAAAGCGGATGAGGACAACATCTACATTTTGTTGAGTTCTCTTACTACAATAGTTCCCATTATTAATACAAATGGCCCAATATGAATCCCTTTATGGGAAAAGATGTAGAAAATAAGAATTATAGGATGAATTCGGTGAATATAAGTAGTTGGGACCTGAAATGGTCAAATAAATGGTGAAAAGGTGACAACCATTCAGTAGCTCGTCATGGGAGCCTAAAGTCAATAGAAAAAATATGCAGATAATCATAGATGGGACTTAGAGTTTGTGGTTGATGACAAAGTATTCCTATACATATCTCTATATAGGAGGATCTTGAGATTTGGTATGAAATGAATGCTAAGTCCCAGGTACATTAGCCCCTTTGAGATTCTTGATTATATTAGAGCTGTGGCATATTGACTAACACTTCCGACAACCATGTCACCAGTAAATGATATATTCAAATTAAACCTCTTAAGGATGTACACACCATATCCCTAACATATAATAAATTCAAATGTTGTACAACTAGAAAAGGATCTATCTTATAAGGAGCATCAAGTGAAGATCTTGGACAATAGAGATAATGTTCTACGCAAAATGAATCCTCACCTGGTCAAAGTACTATAGAGGAACCATAAGTCTGAAGAAGAAAAATAGAATCCTAAGGAATCTATGAAAGATAATTACCCTCACCTGTTTTCACCTTAGTAAGTAGAATAAAATTTTGAGGGTGAAATTTCATAAGGGGGTGGAATGTAACGACCCAAAATATTATCAATGGAATTTTATATCTTATAATACTGTCAAATAGTTTAAATCACAGAAATCACATAGAGAAACTAAAAAAATATTACTCTCATAAATTAATAATGTTATTTTTTTATAAAATAAACAAATAATAATTCTAAATATTACATTGGGATAATAAATTGGAAATAAGATAATAAGAATAAGATAATTTGGATATGCTCAGTCTACTAGAATGACCACACTCATGAGAAAGGAAGTAGAAATAAAAAATAATTTTAACAATTAAATATTAATTTTTAACATGAATTTATATATATAACATTTGGAGAAAATATATGTGACTGATGAATGTAATAAGAAGAATTTATATCATGTAGTAAACCCTTATGACTGTGGGAAATCTGACCGTTGGAATAGTAACATGACCATTATAATAGTAATGTTATGAATTTTATAATTTAAAGAATGAAATATTTATATAATTGACTAAGTTAATAAATGTTTAAATATAATAAATTAAGTATTGGTATTTTTGTGAAAAGTAAATATTTTTTTTACAATTTTAAAATTAATATAATGATTTAATAGAAAAATTATTTTCATAAAACATATTCATAAAATAATATTTTTTTATAATTATAAAATAATTTTATGAGACATTAATTAATTTTTGAAATTATCTTCAAATCAGTTATAATATTAAAATCAGTATTTTCAGAAAAAGTGATGATTTTAATTAAAAATTAAATTTATCACATTTAGAATTCTATTATCATAAAAAGGATCCCATTTTTAAAATATACACATTAAAAATTGGTTAGGGTTAATTTTTGGTATTTTCTAAAATAGTTGATTTTTTGTGAATAGTGAAATCTCGTAATTTATGATATTTAAAAAATAAATGAATTATTGAGTAATGGATGATGTAAGCATCCATTAGTTATAACTCACATGAAATATTTACATTACTTAGTTATAGGAATCATCACTATTTATAGTCATGAGCCAAAATGATAAACAAATGAATAAAATAATAAAAATTACCCCTCTCCACCCCTTATAAATACCACCCCTCAAAACATATTCTCCTAAAACATTAAAGAGTTGTATATTACAAATATTCTAATGATTTCCTCTCCCAAGACTCCTCCTCATGTCCTGGTATTTTTGGTCTAACCAGAAGACCAATTTTAGGTTAATTAATGAGGTTCTCTAGGAGAAGATATTCAAGAGGTAAATTCCCCCTTCTTTCTCTTTTTAATTTTATTTCTTTTCTTATCCTCCCCTCACCTCACCTATCCAAAATTAAATGATTAATCTTTTATTATATATATACTATAATTTTAATATGTCAGTGTAATATACACTGTGAAATCTCTTCTATCCTCATTTTATCCTAAAAATGAAAACATTGTTTGTGATTTGTCGACTAACCACCTTCATGGATGACACATTTTTGTTTTACATTACCACATTAGAGGATCATTAGGAAACCATTTTTATGATTACATGATATTATAATATTAATATTATAACTTATTTCATGTTTTAAGAAATATATAAACAAATTATTAAATAAATTGATACTGGTTCATGATGGTCGTAAACACCACCAAAATAAACTAATCATTTTTCATTAATGTTTTTTCTAATGAATCATTAAAATATATGAAAAAATGATATATGGGACCATTAAAAATTATGGATGTTTATTAATATCATTTCATTTCACTTCTGGATTTTTTCTTCCATTTTACAATAAATACCAAAATTATACTCAAGGGAACCTACCACAAAACACTAAAACAAACGCTCCAGAAATAATGAAATTACACATTATAACTCAAAAAAATGGAATTAAATAAACTTAATAAAGTTATAAAATATAGAATAAATGTAAATAAGGTTTAAATTAAGTAATTAATGGATAAAATTTTATTATCCAAGACATTAACTTCATGTACAGAACACATTCAGACATAAGGTATGGGATCTCCTCATACCTCCATTTCTCTTTCAGGTTACACTTTCTCAATATTTATCCCAATGTAATTATTATTTATTATTATATAATTCTTATAAATCCTTTGAATATGTTAGAAATTTTTGTATCTATATTAATTTATCCTTTTTTTATTGGTAGATTCAAGATTAAAAAGGTTCCCTGCTCAATTCCTCTCGATAAGAAAGCCCAATTAAAGGGAACTTCCTAACATATTAACCACTTTCAATTACATTCCATAATTGTTTTTAATAAAAAAATATTTCTAAAAAATTTCATATTTTATCATGAAAAATACCATAGTTTATCTCTGGTTTTATTCGTTCAATTATTCTTTTGTCCAATTTGAATAGTCTTTAATGTTTTTACACTGAGCTGCACTAAAGTGGACCATTTCTAGAGTTTCTTAAACACTATTTTTAAATTTTTTTCTTATGTTGGAAATAATTTTAATGATATATTCATATTTTCTAATAGTAATGTCCATTTATGATTTAATTCCATTCTTTCATGGACACTATTATGATACACCCATTGGTTATGCCTCATGATATGATTATTATATCATTTTCTTTCCATGTGTAACCCTTATGTTTATTCGTTATGTTTGATTATTCATGTGGAAAAAATATGCATGAACATGTTATGATGGGTATTCCTAGATATTTCTCTAATTAATTGTGTCATGTTTAGTCTCATGATATTTCATGTGTGGGATTTGGGAGTAAACCTAATCCATTATGGTACATTGTTCACCATGTGATATAGTATTGAGAGTTAGACTTGACTCATGTTTTTATCATGTTTTATATTGCTTCCACATTCTTATATTTACATGTCCACATGATTATATGATTTTTTATAATTTTCCTCAGTTTGTTATTAATGTTCCATGCCTATTATGTAATAATGTTATGCCTTTATCTCATATGATATGATTCTTTTCCATGCTTATTCCCTTACTAATATTTTTAGCTCATCCCTTTTGACTTTGTATTTCCATAGGTTATACTACGCTATTATAGAATATAAAAGGTAGTTTAAAGCTCATTATGGACATTAAATAAAATATTTTTTTAGTTTCATTTTTTCTAATTATGTATCTAATATTCGAAATACAAAACACTTTACAATCCTAGGTTTGTATTTATTGGATAATTATTCTTAACAATCATGTAATAATATGTGTAAAAGTCTACAACCACTATTTACCTTGGGATGAATGTCTTGGTTGGGATCCTTGACATAATAGTTTTATGATTTTTATTATGAAACACTTTATTCTACACTTTTATGAAATGATGTTTTGAAAATGTTATGCTCTCATGGATCATATTTTTTGTTTTCTTTATTATTTATGTCTTATAAAGTACTATGATTTACATCATAACTCCTGATTATGATCTATGAATTTATGGGTATGATTTTCAAATGTTAACATCATGTTACTATAACCTTATGGTGATGTTATTAATAAAAATGATCATTGATTGATGTATACCTTTCTTACCCTTACAAACCATTTGATCTCACCTTTTTCATGTTTTATTTTCCTCAGGATATAAAGAAAAATTCATGTATGATATGTCTAAAAAGGATTCACGTTTTTAATAACATAGTAGGACATTATGTAGATTATTTATGTAGAAGTTTTTTATGTATCCATGTTTCCAAAGACATTAAACCATTAACATTTTGGCATAGATCATAATGATAAGTAATTAATATTCATCTAATATGATGTGATACTTATGTATGTAATGTTTATGTTATGAAATAAAACTATGGTAAACCAACAATTTTCCTCTTCATTTTGTATTTTGGTAATAAAACCCCTATACATTACGTCCTTAGGTTTTTATAATACTTCAAGTAGTGTAATTATATCATCTATTATATTAAATATTAAGGTTCCATATAATGTTTTTATAGGTTACACTTCCCTTCATTCATATTTTCATATTGTAATGGTTATAAATGACATGGGGTAGAGGGGAACAAAATATAAATTACACTTTTTATTAATATATTTGTTTCCATAAAATATTTCTTGACTTGAGTTATGATTTGTTTATGTAATTCCTGATCTTGTTACTAGTATGAATTATTTTTTAATTATTCCAAACATTTCACATAGTTTGGTTTTTAGTTATTCTTTACATTTATAGAAAATGGAAAATATGGGAGGATAGTGTTATAATAATTATTTCAATATATATATAAAATTTCTATATTATTATTACAAGATGGTGGATGTGAGAAAATATTTTTATAAACTATATATAGGTTCCTTTAGATTGATGGTGGATGTAGTGATATCTAGATAAATGTTCCAAGGGTACATGATATATATATATATATATATATATAAATAAATAAAAATAAACAAACAAGAAAACAATACATAAATATTAAAATAAATATAAATATAAATATATATTATACCACCTTTTAGTTATATTTACCATTTATTAATAGTTTTCTATCCCTTCCCTTAATTCTTGTATCCTCCTTAGGGACGATTTAGATAAAATTAATGTATATTTTAAATCTTTGGTTTTATAAAGTGGATATATCCCTAGTATGAATTTGGAGATATATTCAAATTATGTATGGTTTGTTAGAAAAATATTTAGATGGATTGTGGAACCTGATATTTTGGTAGAAAATTTATTATCAATTTTCATTACTTTTGCGTAGTTTTCATGATGATTTTTTTTTCATATTTTCTTGTTTTATTCTATAATCACATACACTGGGTTTCATGATAGATAGGTAGGGATTAGGTGGTGACCACCAACTGAGTATAATTTACTCACACCTTACAGGTGTTCCATGGGATTCATATATCTTCTTGTATCTGATACAGGTAAGGGAAAGTACTAGAGAATGAGGGTTATTAAGACTCCATAGTAGTAGTTGTGATGAATAGTTTTGAGATTATAATGGATGATTCAAGAAAGGATTTCATGGGATATGGCGGGGTTCCATTTTTTGAGATTCTTTGTACATGAAAAAATTATTTAGGTACCATTTTAAGTTGTTATTATTTTACATGGGGTTTGTGTATGCTAGTAATATTTTGATTTATTTATATAATGGTAATACTCATTTTTTCTATTATTATTATGAGAATAAATATGTATAATATTTTATATTATTATCTACATATGTTAGTTAAACTCTAGAATAAAGGTTTTATTACATAGTAGACAGTTTTTTAACATTAAATTGGTTTACATTTAAATTGTTCATCATGATTTTATAGTAGGACTCTTTATATACCAAGTTAGATTATAAAGATAGAAAATAACTTTCAATTAGACCAACTTGTGTGCCTTGGAATTTTCACTTGATTTTAGTGATTTAGAAGAGCATCTAAGGTACTACAATAGTCTGGGTTATGTCAAAACGTGATCAAGGTTGGGTCATTACAACTCATATCGCTAAAATATCATTAACATAAAATAAAAATGTCACACATAATCCCATATTCAAAATCAAGTCACTAGAATAAGTCAGTATCACAACACCCCAATATCCAATATCAACAATCATACTATCCATATAGGCATGACACTATACTTTACCTAAGAAAACACCACCCTGATAGAACCATATGACCATTATTTCAAAACTTAATCAATATTATCATTACAACTAGTATATTAAAGTGTATAATTACTTAAATCTATCCTTTACATCCAACATATTCTATATGATGAAACCTATATTAGTGTTGATTATAATCAGTTATCTTGTCATTGCTATGTAGAAAACCAATGGATGCTTTGTCCCATATAAGGTAATCACTCTGTTTATACTACCCTTTTGATTTAAAAAATGATAAATATAATTAATATTTTAATATGTGATGTTGCATTATAAAATATTTTTTTACGAATTTGATATTAAATCATATCATACTACAATTTGAAATTGTAAATACTTCACAATAAAACTCATTACTATATAAATTTCAAGTCATATTCTTAGGGAGTCCACATTCTCAATTTGAGGAGAATAAATTTATTACACCATTGATTTACAAATCACATTACATTAAAACTATTTAATTCCAAAAAACCATTTCTTGGATCAGAATACTTTCCAAATTTTATTTTCAACTTTTTATCCTGATTAATATCATCAAAACTATATATCATGTTATATTATTGGATAATATATGTCATATTAATTATATTTAAAATCATCGATATAACATCCCATGACCCGAACACCTAGATCCTATGTTGAAATTAAGAAAATAACGTTCTGGGATTTAATAATGATAATTGTGAACAACATTTTCTATCTAATCCCTAAACATCAATGAAAAAATGGATCACTTACAACCTTTAAAACATTTTTTGTTTATAATTTTAGAAAATTAGGGGAAAATTATACATAAACAATTCACATGGATTTAAATGGACATTTCTCCCCATTAACCCAGCTTTTCTTATTTCACAGAGGTTATAAACATCATCCTTATAAAATCCTTTGGAGATATAAATCATTCAAAATAAATATTTATAACCTAGGGAAAAAGAAAAATATTATTATTGTTATAAAATTCTTACTAAGGGTAAAGATAAGCATTGAAAATTAAATTTTATCAATCAAAATAAAATTTCATAAGGGTATGATGATATAATATAAGTGCTTGATAAAATAATAAAACAAATCATACCCATAAATACCTAGATCATCAAATAAGAAAACATGGAAATGGTAAGAGTCACTAGAATATATAATAATGTTCCATTTGATATAAATATCGATCATGATGAACATTATAAAACCATAGCATGAATAAAGAAAACATGTAAAAAGCATGGTTCATCATTTTCACTTCACTCATAAAATCATTCTTACAAATGGAATATCCCAACGGTTGACTTCCATACCTAATATATTGGGAGAATTTCATAGATTCACTTATCATTGGTTTATCATGGAACCAACCATCATTGGTTTATAATGTAACCACACGTCAAAATGTCCAAGAACCATAACATAATAATAACAAATAAAAAATTTCATTTCAACATAAATTCATATGAAAAACAATTATCCTCTTCCCAAATTTATTAACCTGTGTAAATTGTATAATAATCTCTTTGAAATATGATAAACTCATGGAAAATAAATGGGTTCCAAAATTATATATTTAAAGTAATATTAATCCATCTAGAAAATAAAGGGGATGATATAAATATAAAATATCCCCAGTGTAGGATAAGTAACAAAAAGCGTTTTTGAAGTTTATGATTGAAAATTAAATTAAAATATATATAATTGTTTTGAGGAAAGTACCCATTTAATTTGGAAAATAATATTTTAAAACATAAAAAATGTTGAAAATACATTTATTTGAAAACAAAATTAAAAATTTTTAAAGTTAGTTTTGAAGCATTACATTTTGAAAATTTAATATCTACCTTGAGAAATACCTTTTAAAACATTTTGGAAAACATTTTTTTTGAAAACACAGTTTTGGAATAAAAAATGTTTTTAATTGAAAATTTGATTTTTCATAATTTTTTTTGAAGTAAAGATTATATAAAGGGGGGGAAATAAAGAAAAAATGTCTTCTCATGATATAATTGGAGGATAATAAAATTAATAAGAATTATTTATAGGTATATTATAAGATTTCAACATTGGAGAATTAATCATAGACAATCTTGATAATCGATGAGATTGTAATATCAAACTCGTACAACTTTGGTAACTTTGAATCATAATCTACATGAAATAATAAAATTAAGTTGAACTTGTAATATTAATAAAATTATGATATCTGTGATATAAAATTTCATCGTGGAATTATATACACCACATAAAATACTGTAGGTTAAAAAAACAACATAATTCTCAAATGAGGTAAATTGTAAAAAAAATCCATCACCACATTAACAACTCTAAAATCATAAACTCCAAGAAATATAGATCATAAAATAGATGTTTAAAACCACATTAATATGGGGAAAATATTTATAAAATACACTCATGGGTACTATATACACTAAAAAACAAAAAATAAGTGGTTAATATGGGATGTATGACACAAAAATAAAAGAGATATGAGAAAAATCCTTACATTGAGTCTGATTCAACATGATTTTTCATTATATTACTGAATAATAAAGTTATGTTAATTATTTAATCTATTAATAACCCTTCCATAGTTAATTATAACATTTATTTCACTTATGAACAACTTCTATACAATTTATTAATCAATTATGATTTATTCATATGTTTTGACCATATTTGGCATTTGTGTCAAAACAAGCCTTGATAGGTAAACTAAGGACAATGAGGTCATTATTTAAACATATAAAGAATAATAATCATGAAAAAAGAATCATATTTTTACATAAATTATACCTTTAAAACTAATTTTGAATGGTTTTTATGAAAAATGAACCAATTTTATGATCGTTGAGATGGTAGGCCGTATATATGCAAGATTAACATTTCCATTTTTTTCAATGATCATTATGAAAAAAAGGAAAGTAAATTTTATTTTTAAATAATGATAATTATATAATAAATACAATAATATTTAATTATATATAAATAAATATATATATATCCTTCTTGTTATGTGGTGATGAAAAAGAATAATCACATCGCTTTGAGGAGGAGGTTGTTCACACGTCCTTGAAAGACATTATAATTTTTTCAGTGTGAAAAATGGTAAGAATAAAATGATATATTATATTTCACGAAATATTATTATGTAATTAATATCATAATTATTTAATTAATGTCATATATATTAATTATAGTTAGCCTTATTACCTTTATTGTATTATATTAATGATAAATGACTCACATGGCTTACGGAGGTGGTAGTACACCGTACACAGAAGCGATGTTATCCTACCCATTTTGGTATGAAATGTAAATAGGGTTTATCTGATATAATGGATATAAATGTATTATTATGTTATAAATATCATAAATATCTTATATAACCAATATTTCGATCATAATTCCCAATCATGAGAGGTAGTAAAGGAAAAACGAATGACTTCATTTCATAAGGTGGTAGTTCACGGTACCCACGGACGATGATTTTGTAAAAAAAATTTGAAAGTGTGTGTGGGTGTATCTCATACCCTAAATATAAAAAATATAATTATATTGAGGATAATGAGGTTATTATATTATAATATTATTAGAATAATTTAACAGGTGAAAAAATAAATAAAAAAAAGTGCTCGTTGATGAAAATAATATCTTCATTGAGTAAATACTTTTTTGTATAAAAATACTTCATTGGTCTGATTTATATACAACAAAAGCTTATAGGATAAGGGGATGGATTTTGGGAGTTTATTTGGGCATAGATTTGATGAGACAAAATGCAACGACCTAAAAAATTATCAATTGAAATTCCCTTATTATAATTATGTCATATACTATAAACCACATAAAATCACTTAGATAATTCAATAAATACTATATAAGTGATGACTGAATGAAATAAGTGGTATTTTTAGAAATTAAGAAACATATAATGATGAATTAGTAACCTGTACCTGGTAATTGTAATATAACCATTAGGAATATTAATTCAGCTAATAGAATAGTCCCCTCATCTATGAATGTTTAAATAAAATTTAGGTATATTATAAATCATAATATGATATAATTATACAATGGTATATGTAAATAAATTTGATAAAATTAATAATTTAGTGTCTTCATTTTTATAAAAAAATGATTATTTACAATTTAATTATTTAAAAGAAAATTTATTTTCATAAAAAAGATTAATAAATTTTCATTTTATTGTATTAATATTATAGTATAATTTTATGAGACATTAATTATTTCTTTCAAAGTTTTATAAAATCACTTATATTTTTGAAATTAGTATCTTCCATGTAAAAGATAATTTTAATTAAAAATTAAATTTCATATATTTAGAAAATTATTTTCCTTAAATGGTGTTCATTTTTTAATTCTAAACTTTGTAAAATGGTTAAGGTGAATTTCTGGGATTTTTTTAAAATACTTGAATTTTTGGGGAACAGTAAAATGCGATAATTTACGATTAAAGATAAATACATGAATTGTTGAGTAATTGAAGATGTAAGGATGATGTAAGCCTAAAATATTGAAATTTAATTTATTATTTTAATATATTTAGTGATAAGGTTCAATCTATTCAAATTGTTTAACTAAAATAATAAACTAATGAATTATGTAATGAGAAAACACCCCTCTCCTCCCCTATAAATACCACCTTTCACCATGTATTCTACTCACACCTTATAAGCCTTCAATATTATATAATTTCATCCCAATAAAATCCCAAATACCTCCACCCCACATCTAGTATCCCTTGGTCTCATCATAAGATCAAACCCTTTTCCCTAAGGAGGTTCTCATGGAGGATAAAAAAGAGGTAAAATCCAATTTCTTTTTTATTTTAATTTGTTTTAAATTTATTTTCCTTTCTTATCCTATCCTCACCTCTAATATCCAAATGTACTGATAACTCCTGTATCTTTTATATAAAATAATTGTGTTTTTTAAATGTTATAATTCATCTTTAAATTTCTTTCCTATTCCTTTTATTCTAAAAAATAAAATATCATCCGTGGTGTGTCAATTTTCCACCACCATAGAGTATGAATTCTAATTTTTACCTACTGCATTCAAGGATTATCATAAAACAATTATAATGTTTGAACTATATTTTAAGGGTTTTTCTATAACTTTTTTTTTCAGTTTTGGAACTAACATATATATATAATACTAAATAATTAAACAAAAAGTGTTTGTAGTGATCGAAAAATAACCAAATTAATTTAAATGATTATAATTAACATTTTATTTAATGATTCCTTCTCATAATATATAAACAAATGATATATAAGACCAATTAAATTTCTATAAGTTGGTTAATAACATATAATATCAATTTTGGATAATTATCCTCATTTTACAAGCACTTCATTTCATGTATACTAGTGAACCGATCATTAAAACCATGAAAACAAACAATACTGAACATTGAAATTGAACAACATAGCTCATCAAAATGGACATAAAAAAACTTAATATAATTATAAAGAATCAAATAAATATATACGAGTTTATATATTTTTTTATCAATGAATATAATTTTGTTATCCTAGATATTAAATTAAAGAAAGAATTCATACATAAGGTAAGGGTATTATCAAACCCAACTCTCATTCTTTGGGTTTTCCCTCTGCACTCCATTCTTAGTACGGATGTTCCTTTAATGTTATTTAAATATAATTTCTTTTTCTTGTATTTTCTTTTTAGGGATAAAAATTATTCCAACTTGGTTTTATAAAAAATGCAATGATTTCTCCAAAATAACTCTTCCTTCTAAAACATATGTTTTACTTCTCTTGATATTATTTATTCTTAACTAAAGATTGATGATTCTTATACTAAGTTTTTTATTCCATTTTTATTCGGGGAACAATAATGTTTATCTATGAAATTATGCTATATGAAATTCTAATGAAACCAATTTCCTTTCCATGGGATACTTTATAGAATGGATTGTTATACATTCTATGTGGCATGCATGATTATATAAATGTTATGATGTTATGGGTGTGCATGTAATTATATAGCACTCTAATTCATTGGTTAATTTGATGTATATCGTGAGATAATGAGAATGATTTAGTAAAATGATGCTAGAATTTTTCACAATGATGAGTTTATGATGATGCACATATCTTATGTGCAAACATGATTCTAGTTTTGTTCACAAATATGTGTGGTAGTTCACAACTAAGACATGATGTTTCATTTTTATTCATTTCCAAATTACATTACTTTATGTAATGATTACTCTCTTGATTATTATGATGATACTTTTCTTATGTTATGATGATGATTTTAATTATCATCCATGTTTCATGTCTCTTATTCATCATCTTACTTGGAATTTATCTCACCCCTTCTTTTGTTCTATATCTTTATGTGAATACTTATACTAATTAGGACATAAGGGGTAATAAGAATCTATATAAGAAGTAACTGAATAATGTTTATGATTTATTATGTATATTCTTTTTAATGTCCTAATTTTTACAATACACTAAATCATTAGATTTAGGTTGTTTATCTTTAAAATGATTTAATAAACATGTAAGAAAAGTAAGGTTTATATATTTAGTATTAGAGAAATGTTTAGTTAATTTTGGAATTAGGATTAGAGAACCATAGTGAAAACCATTAGTAGGAGACTGTGTGAGCTCCCAAGAATCATTGTTTTAGAAAAGATTTAAACATAGAGATTCCACAAGATATGCCATTAAATTTAATTTCATAGGGGAATAATTTATTTATTAATTAATTGTTTATTTATGTTCTAGAAATTTTGGGAACCAGGAGAAACCTATCCAACAACCTATGTGATGATAAATGTAGGGATTTCCCAAACAACATCCTGATTTCATGGGAGGTGGAGTTCAAAATTTCATGGTGATGCTTACCCACTCGTCTTCGGCCGTAAACAATAACATGAATAAGGTGGAATGAACTATTAAACTAAGGGGGATAAAATAGATATTGAGTCTTATATTTAGAAATAACCACCAACATTTTATGGATCTTCTGATCCACTAGTCACAAAATAGTGGGTCATCTCAATGGAGAATATATTTTCTATGATTCATTATTATGAGATAGAGAAGGTGAATCTTGTCATTTTTCGTTTAGATGTAAAGGCCTATCAATGGTTGGATTTTTTTAAGAACGCAAAGATGAAGGATTGAATTGAATATATGGAGTGAAAAAACATTAATAAAATATTTCTTAACAAGTATTTATCTAGAACTCTTAAAAAAATACAGAGATAGAATTTTTAAGTTGAATAAAAAGGAAGGTGAATCTTTTATGACATATGTGGAAAATTTCACAAGGCTTGAAAGGTAGTCCTCATGTTTTTATAAACAATGATAGAAAAATAGATAGATTCTTTAGTGGTTTAAAACAACACCTTAAAAAGGATCTATAAATTCAATACTTTTTGAGTTACAAAAAATTTGCTCGACGTTCTCTCAAAGTAGAGATGATGTTTGGAGAATTGTCCCATTGATATGGAGATAAGAAACAAAATATGGAGTTTTAGGTTATAGGATCTAATGAAAAAGGTGTAAATAAAACTTAAACACTCACATGTCAAAAATGTGGGAAGAATCATCATGGGAATTGCTGCAAAGGGATGAAGAAATTCTTCAAGTGTGGGAGTGAAGGACAGAATGATCATGAATGTTGAAGAGAAATAAGCAAGCTAGAAAATTTAGTGGATGAAATGAGAGAACTACATATGGTTCAGTACTTAAACTATAGGTAGAAATGTAACTTTCCAAGCTAGTGCAGTAAACCATGAGTCCTTGAGGGTAATAAATGTCAGTAGCCACCAAAGACAAAGGAGAAAGGGAAATATTATGCCATAAAAATTGCTAAGGTGTAACCCAATAATGATGTGGTGACAAGCACTATGGATATTCATTAAATAATAGTGAACATAAAATTTGATTCTAGTTCAACACATTCTTTTATATCATCCATGTTTAGTAGAACTATTCAAACACCACCTCAAAATATGGAGGTTGAGTTTTCTATGAGAAGAACTAATGGGGATATTTTTGATACAAATTATATAACTCATCCCCGATTAATGTTTCTAGATTGAACCTCCTATTAAATCTTATCTTACTTACTTTGGTGAAGTTTTATGCTATATTGGTCATGGATTTACTATAATTATACAAATCTACCATAAACTGTAAGGAAATGTAGATCACTCTTCAAATCTCAAGGAATTATCCAATTTAGTTTAAGTGTAAGGATAGGGATGATTATTTTTTGAAGAAATAATCTCAAGTGTGGATATTATTTACTTTTTAGAGATCATATCTAGCGTAATTGATTGATACAAAGGAGAGAATCAAGCCAAAGACATGCCCACTATAAGAGACTACACTGATTTGTTCCTTATATAATTGTTTGGTCTTCCTCTAGACCGAGAGGTTGAGTTTTTAATTGGACTTATTCATGTGTCTCCTCCAATATGAAATACACTTTATAGAAAGGAAACCATTGATTTGGAGGAACTGAAGAAGAAATTACAAGAGAATCAGAAGAAGGGTTTTATAAACCTGAGTGCTTCACCTTGGTGTGAACTTTTCCTCTTCATTACAAAGAATGATGGATCAATGCACCTCTACATTGATTATCATGAGTTCAAAAAATTCAAGATAAAGAACAAGTATCCTCTTCTACATATAGATAAATTTTTTGATCAGATATGTGGGGCCAAGTATTTCTTGAAGGCATATCGTTAGTCATGGTATCACTAATTAAAATCAAGGAAGGTAGATATTCCCAAGACATCCTTTTGAATGAGGTATGAACACTATGAGTTAATAGTTATTCCTTTAAAACACACTAATTCTCTGACAATATTCATGGACATAATGAATAGTTTTTGGAAATTAACTTTAAAAATTCATGTTAGACTTTATTGATGATATTTTGATATACTCCAAGAGAAAGGGGGAACATGAATATGATTTGAATACTATGATAAATACTTTGTGATGGAGAAAATGTATGAAAAGTATTGTAAATTTGAGTTCTAGAAGGAAGAAGTATCATTCTTGTGGTATGTTATCACTTGATAAGAAATATATGTGGAACCTTATAAAACAAAGGCAATTGATGAGTGGTCCATGCCAACATATGTCACAAATATTCGTAGTTTACTTATTCTATTTGGGTATTATGGTAAATTTGTGAAGAACTTTTCATGATTTTAAAACCTACAAAAAAATAACATGAAAGGGACACAATTTTTTCTATATGAGTAAATGTGAAATCTGCTTCAAAGATTTTTAAAAAAGGCCTATCATTTTATCTATACTCAAACTTATAACAAGTGGGGAACTATTTGTGATCTAAATAAATGACTGTAAGAAGGGATTAGGACGTGTAATGATGAAAAATGATAAATTGATATCATATTCTTTAAATAAGTATAAAATTCAACAGAAAAACCATCCCACACATGATCTGGAGTAGGTAGTTGTGATATTCATATTAAAAATCTAATGTAATTATCTCTACAGGGGATGTATGAAATATATAATGACCATGAGAGCCTAAAATATATATTCACAAAATGGTGATTAATATGCATCAGCGAATATGGTTAGAGATCATCAAGGATTTTGATTTCTCAATCAACTTACATCCAAGAAAAGTGAATAAGGTGGAAGATGATCTATGTATAAAGGATCCAATAACATTATCAATGATGATATTTGAGAAGGATCTAATCTTCTTATATTTTCAACGAATGTTCATGTCAAAAATTAAAGAAGGAGAATGATCATTCCTTACACAAATGATTACTCAACCATACCTCTTAGAGAAAATAAAGGATGCTTAAAGAAATGATGTGGAAATATTGAAGAAGTTGGAAGATGTCAAAAAGGGGAAATCCGTAAAGTTCAAAATTGATGAGAAAGGATTTGTAAGATTTGGGTCATGACTATGTGTACCATCCAATCTAGAGATAAATATAGAGCTTCTGAGTGACACCTGTAGATCAACCTTTTCTATTATCTAAGGTAGAACCAAGATGTATTGATATCTATGATAGATCTATTGGTGAGACAATATGAAGACTGAGATCATTGAATATACATCAATGTGCCTGGTATATCAGAAGGTGAAGGATAAAAGAAAAAATTATAGTGGGATTACACAACCATTACCCACACCAACATGGAAATGAGAAAACATCACCATGTAATTTATTAGAAGACATCTGAAGACATATAGAGAAAACAATTCTATCTAGGTTTTTGTGGATTGTATCACAAAGAAAAATCATTTTATCAAAATACAATAGGATTTATGACCAGACCAACTTTCATAGATATACAGGCTCCTTCTTTGCATCCAATAGACCCAAAATAAAATTTGGGTAGGGACAAATTTCTAGGTACTTTAGAAAGGTACTGTAGCAGCGATGGAACTGCAGCAACAACGGTCTGTACCGGCAACTATTCTGTAGCAGCCACTGCTGCAGCATGGATACTATAGCAGTACTATTCACCGAGGGGTCCTTTGGGCCAAAAATGGGCTTTCAAGCCTTGTATTCAGGCCACATGGCCTTCGGCCTTTCGGCTATGTAATGGGTTTCCCTCTACCCACACTAAAGGGTTCTTTGAATTAATAATAAATTGAGGCTTCAGCCCCAACCTTTTAAAACATTGGTAAGGCTTCCTGGAGTACCACTATTAATTTTATCCATTTAAGATCCAATATTCATTAAAATGTTCTGGAAAAGTATCCAACGTTCTCTAAAAACTGAACAGAACTTTAGTACACCTTACCACCCTCAAAATTATGTACAATCAATGAAAACAATTCAAGCACTGAAATACATGTTGATAGAAACTTCTATGGACTTCAATGGAGGATGTGACCAACGTCTACCACTGGTTGAGTTCTCTTACAACCACAATTTCCTATCGAACATCCAAATGTCTCTATATGAAGACCTTTATGGGGAAAGATGAATAATATTGAAATTTCGGGATGAAGTTAGAAAATATAAACTTCTAGGACCAAAAATGGTCAAATAAATGGTGGAAATGTTTAAAACCATTCCTCAACACATCAAGACAACCAAATATTGATAGAAGAACTATACATACAATCATTTACATGACCTATAGTTTGAGGTTGGAGAGATGTTATTCCCCTACATATATCCATTGAATATAGTCATGATATTTGGGATGAAAGGAAAGCTGATTCTCAGGTACATCAGCCCCTTTGAGATTCTTAATCATGTTAGAGTTGTGGCCTATCGACTGAAACTTCCACCAACCATGTCTTAAGTACACGATGCATTCCATGTATCCATATTAAGGAAGTACATACCAGATCCCCGACATGTATAGAATATAGAGGTTGTACAATTGGAAAATCATCTCTCTTATATGGAGCAGTGAGTGAAGATATTGGACCATACAGATAATGTCATAACAAACAAAACTACTCTGTAACACCTCAAGATTTTATGAGATATATTCTTTTTAATTTCTTTCATATCTTATATTTTACGCTACACCAAGATCATCTTGCGCTATATGAAACACCATATTAGCTTGCAGTATATGCAACACTATTCTTGGATTGTGTTACACACAATTTCAAGTTTGTTTGATAGTAGTTATTCTATGAAACATTGAGTGTATATATATTTATATATATTCAATGTATAAATTAAATACAGTTGGATTCAGTTATACGCAACAATAAAAGAGTCTTTCACTACACGCAACCCTGACTTGGCTTGCGTTACACACAATCAAGACCTTCCTCCATAGCGTGTGTAGTACGCAATACCAGGTTTCACTACACAACGATATATTGTTATAATATTATTATGTACTAGACGCTATGAATATAATTAACTACATTTTGAATTTTATAACATTATTATTCATCTTACACATTTTCTAAAACATGGTATGTGAACAAAATAAATTTTTCGGGTAAAATAAGTATTTTTCAAAAAATGCAGTTTTGCCACCTTTTGATGGCGCACCCAAATTAAATATAGTTTTTGACTGTTTATATGGTCAATTTGACAAAATAAAATTCTTCTTTGGAATCAGGATATAAAAATTTACTTTGGATAAAATCTTCATATTATTCTGATAATTTTCATATTTTAATGAATAGTAAAAACACACTATATTTTAAATAAAAACATATTTTTTAATCGTAACAGTTTATATGGTTAAATTATAATATTGAATGATTTTAAAGTACAAATGGAATATATTTTTACCATTTAATATAATTTATGTTATTATCATTGATTTTTCATTGAATTCATAGGTAAAATCATTTCAATCTTTTGCAATGTTTTAACTTTTAGAACCCATTTTCATAACAACGGGATTAATTTTAAATTAATTAGTACGACTTATGAGTTTTGAATTTTGAAAAATGGATTCAATATTTGAATTCAGTGAGTGAAAATTATGTTAATAGGATACTTTTTTTATATTATGAATAGTAACTATGATAATTTTTATTTACTACAATTAAAGGTAAATCTGGTAATTACGGGTAAAAATAAGATTATAAAATTACCCTAACACTTACCAAAATCCTATTTTATGAATAAAAGTAGACCCATATCACCTAAGGGTCGGTATAGTTTCATTTCATGGACTTTTGACCATGAAATAATATAATTATTATTAAAATCAAAGAAAGTGACAACATGCCACTCTCTTAAATCTTATAAGTGTAATAATTTTAATTTAGTGATAAACATCATAAAACATCGGATATAAATAGTCCCTAGAAATAAAATAAAAATATTTACATCATATGAATTTATTTATAAATTTTAGGGATTAAATAATTATCATTAATTATAACACAATAGTGATGTTGAAATTATTTTATTGATTGAAATATCAAATAAATGATTTAAAAAGTATTAAAATAAATATTATATGAACTATTTAATGTGCCCCACTAATTTTCTAGATAAATATGACATGTTATTAATCTAATAAATCTTTTAGTTCGAACATATTTTCTATATATATTTTATTTAAATTCAAATAAATGAATAGTGTCAAAATTTACACTATTGTTATTTTATAAAAATTACATATTATAAAATTTATGTAATAAAGCATACAATTAAGGAAAATTCACAACATATAAGTAATTATTTAGAATGATTTAAAATTTAGAATATTATTACCACAAATAAAATTAAATAGATTATATAAGGATAAATCAAGTTGATAATGTTTAAAATAAATACTCAACTTGTCTAAATTTTATTGGTTGATGATATTACAACCCTATATCATTTAATCTTTTTATTTGAGTCATTTTGGAGGTTTTTAGGTGGGGTTGGAATTTATTATAAATTAATATTTCTTATAATTCCAAAAGTTCCCCTCTCCTCCCTTATAAAAGGGCACCTCCTCCCTCTCCTCATCACACCTTTTTGAGCCATCATTCTCGGCCAAACCCTACCCATTTACCTTCTCAACCTCCATAGAAACATACTAGAGGTCCTGGTATTCTTCAAAGACCAATTTTAGTTCCCTAAGTGGAGGTTTCAAAGAGGTGTGTCGAAGAAGAGGAAATATCCATTACCGATTCATTCAAATTTATTCCTTCATCTACTTCTTCTTATTTAGTTGTTTCATTATGAATTAAAAAAATCAATATCACTCATATACTGATATGTTATTATATATATGAAACAACCTTATTTCACCTTCTATCCATCCTAAGGAAAACGAAATCACCGCGCGAGCGTATGTACAGAATACCATATCCAAGCCGTGGTGTAATCTGTTTTTCCACCACCACCTTACTTGTAAAGATATAATGGTGTAAAGAATAACTAAATATGATTATTATAAAATCATACTTAGTCAAAGATATTATATCATTCACACCAATTCCATTCAATAAATATGGGAAGAATGATATCATCGCTCGTGCGTATATACGAATTACCATAAGGTGACAGGATTATTGAAGTTAATATAATTTAATTATCTATGATATTAAAGTGAAGAAATGATTCAAACATAAGGTGATAGGATTATTGAACCCAAATATCATTCTCCAGGTTTCCCATCATTATCTCATTTTTCAGTATCGATGTTACATTAATTTTAATAAAATATAATTTATTGGTTTCCATTTTATTTCTTGGGATATACATGCTTTTAACTTAGTTTTATGAAAAATTCATTTATTTTTCTAGAATAACTCTTCCTACTAAGAACACATGTTTTACTTATATTGATATTGTTTCTTCTTCAATAAATTTTGATGATTCTTATAACTAGTATGTTTTTTCCATTTTATTTTGGGAACACCAATGTTTATCTATGAAATTATTATTTATAAAATTATCATGAAACCCATTACCTTTGAATTGGTTATTTTATGGAAAATATTGTTATACGTTCTATGTGGAATGAATTATTATGTAAATGTAATGCAATTATTAGTGCAACCAAAATTATATATAACTCCAATTCATTGGGAAATGTGATGTGTCTCATGAGATAATGTAAAAGATGAATGAACATGATGCTAATTTTTTTTCACAATGATGATGGTATGATTATTCAGATATGTTATGTGTGAACATGATGATAGATTTGTTCACAAATATGTGCGTAAGTTCACCCCTAAGACAAGATGTTTAATTTTTATGCATTTACACATTCCTTGATTTTATCTAATACTTCCTCCCATGATTATTGTAATGATCCTTTTTCTTATGTTATAATGGTGATATTTATTCTCACTGATGTTTCATGTCTCATATTTATCCTCCTTTTGTGATTTTATCTCACCCCTTGTTTTCATCTATATCCTCAGGTGAATAATTTTACTAAGGAGATCATGAGAGACAATAATATGCTAAATAATAACTAATTATATAATGTTTATGATTTACTATTTATATTTTTTGTATGGTCCTAATTTTTCCAACTTACTAAAACTTTGGATCCTAGTTGTGTAACACTTTTATAAAGTTTATATTTAAAATTATGTAATAAAAATGTAAGAAAAGTAGTGTTTCTATAAAAAAGGATTGATAACTTTATATAATTTGGGAGAGTTAATTCCTTTTTATAATTATGGAGGAGTGTAATTATTGTAAACACTAAAATAAAAACACTATTGTGAGGTCTCCCTTACATAATTTACCTCAAATAATGAAAAAATTTCAATAAAATATGGTATAAATATGGTTAGAAAATGGGTTTTGGACAAGTGTATTTTTCATTTGTCTCCATAGGATAAATGTTTAACCATTAAGTTAATTTATGTTTACATTAATAAATATAATTAATTTTAATTACTTTCACTAATAGTTTTGTTAAAAAGTTATGTCAAACATACTAAAAATTATAAATTACTCTAATTCCAAATATGGAATCCATTTTTTGAAATTAAATCTGAAAAAGTGGAAGGATTTATTTTTAAATTAATCCCATAGATGAACAAGAAAATGGGTAAAAAGAATTGAGGATGCACCCGTATGGGGCCCCAATTTAGGGTTTCCTCCACCCACCACTGCCTTCCTCCCTAGTTGCAGATCAAATTCTTCTCGACGCTTCAGCCCGACGATCTTTTGGTATGAAATGTCTCTTCCGTTGAACCATCGGCTTCTCATGGAGGTGCAGTGAGGGTCCGGTGAGGTTCCATTTTTCGTGTTTCTGGCTGCTCAGATGAAGGTTGTCGCCACGTTGCTACGTTGGCTGCGGGTGCGTTGGGAAGATCTAGTCTTCGTATATGCTTGGAGGAGGCGAAGATCATTTCATTCCTCTTCCAGTTTGTTTTCTAGTTTGCGGTTGATCTTTCTGGATTTTCAGCGATGTATTGTTCCAGCGGTGGAGGTGATTTCAGACTCAGGAGGTCCTTATTTCAGTGTTGGTTCGTTTTTCTTTCTCTTCATTTTTGTTTGCTGTTGGTTTGGGTCATGCGTGGATCGTCATCGCTGGTGATTTGAACTTGTTCTGGTTGATTTGGTCGAGGGTGATGGTTGCACAGTTGTTGAAGGAGTAGGAGAATAATGGATTGCTTCGGTGATGGGTCTCTTCAATGATGTTGGTTGCTGAATTTTCTGTATTTTTGGTGTGGGCTGCTTTATGTTGTGTCTGAGTCGATGAAAGCATAAGTATGAATGGTTCTATGAAGAATCTAATGGAGGTGCTGTGAATGGTCATTAGGGATATGCAAATTGATTTATCATAGGACTGATTTGGTGTTTTTAATAATTGTGTGGAATTATTTGAAATGGTGGAGTTGGTGGTTGAATTCATTGATTTGGTGAAATGTTCTTTGTGGCCATCTGGTTCGAGGTTCAAGGGTCACTACATCTGTATTACATGGTTTTTCTCCAGATGAGGTTTTGAGCGGTTGGTTTTCTTATGGTCTTCACTCTAGAATAGGATGTTTGGGAGGGTGTGGCGTTGCCATCAGTTCTAGGCCCATGTACTCATTCACTGGATAGTTAGCTGACAGCGAGGAGAAGATGGAGGCTGATCTTATTGTTTATGATGCTGGGTATGGGCTATTCTTTGTAGTCTATGTTTTTTTTGGCCTTAAATTTTGGTACCAGGGTGCTTTTAATATCATAAGTCGTGAATTCATGTACGGTTTCTCACTTTTTCCTCAAAAGTGTTTTAATAATAAAAAATTTAATTTTTAGCCAAAAAGTGTCACACCCATTTTTTAGTCTTTTTATTTAATTTATTTCTCTTGGTGTTGGGTGTTTTTGCATAAGTGAGGGTGAGTCCCGGTTTAAATTTTGAATATTGGGCTGAGTTTATGTTTTGAGATAGTGCGCGAACGCCGTGCGTTTAAGACGCACTGTCCGCTTGGGTACCGTACAGTGCGCAAATACCGCACGGTAATCCAGTTGTAACGTTATGTGTGTAGATATATGTATATGTATGTTTATATGTTTATATATGAGTAAATATAGGTGTGTCTACATTTGTATGTGTTTATGTTTTAACGTTGTGTGTATATATATATGTATGTGTATATATGTTTATATGTGTATATATATATACACATATGTTTATAAATAAATATGTTTTAAAAATATATGCTTATGGGTATTTATGTTTGTATATATGTTCATATGTGTTTATATATGTTATATATATGTTTATATATATATATGTATATGTATCTATGTTCATATAAGTGGTTTTATATATGTTTATATATATTTATATATATATATATATGTTTATAATAACTATTATTAATATTATTATTTTTAAAGTTATTATTTGTTTTATTATTATTATAACTATTGTTTTTATAAAAAAAATGACCTATACCTAGCGCTACCTAGCCCCATCCCCTTTCCCCCACTCTTGTCCACCGCGCGACACCCCCCTTCCACAAATTTTCCCTTTCCTCCTATCCCCGACCTGCACTCGCACCAGCCCTCTCCATCACCCTCGCGTAGTGCCAACCCTCCTCATCGTCCTCCCACAGCGCCGCTCTGCATCCCCTCTCCGGTGCCAATGCAAGGCTGCCCGCCTCCCGGTCCAGCTCCGACCACCGTCCCTATTCGGCTCACCCTCCCGACTCTCCCTTCTCCCGGCCGTGACCCCGCACCCCCATTCGGTGTCTGGTGCCCAACCGACCTAGCTGACCTAGCCAACGCCCTCTGGTTCGTCTTCCCCTCTCACTAGCGCTCTCCCTTGCGATTGTTCTTCTCTATTATTATTATTATTTTATTTATATTATTTTTGGTGTTATTCTGAAATGCATAACAATCTAATATCGCGTTTCATTTTGGCACATTTTGCTCAGTATCTAGGTTATGCATTTAGTCCGCGGAGTGGTTTTCTTCCTTCCGTTAATGCGCTGTTGTATTCACACCCCTCCGAGGAAGGTGAATTCGCATATTTATATCTATGGATCACTCCGCTAAGTTTTTCACTCTTCCTTTTTGTTTTAAAACTTTTTTCGCAGCTTTGTTATGTGCTTATTTATATTGCTATAGTGTTCTAATTTTTTTTAGAATTGAGTTGCGGACCCTCG
Source organism: Viscum album (assembly GCA_963277665.1). Classification (NCBI taxonomy): domain Eukaryota; kingdom Viridiplantae; phylum Streptophyta; class Magnoliopsida; order Santalales; family Viscaceae; genus Viscum; species Viscum album. The sequence continues at coordinate 1,215,822,115 of OY728131.1, read as the reverse complement.
AGGTCTTTATCTGGTCCAGAGTCGGTTTCTGGTTTACGTCTTCTTGTGTCTACGATGTTTTTCTTGTTTAAGTGACAAATATTATTTTGACTATTTTTAAAATGTAATTCTCATCAATATGGTTTTCTCGTCAAGATTTTTGTGATGCTTCGGCATTGATAAATTGTTTAAAAATTGGTCATTAGCGTGATTCATTAATTATGTTTATGTGTTTATGCACACTAGGGGTGTTGATAAATTGTGATCTGAGTTCTTAAAATAAGTTGATACAATTTTGGGGGTGTTTCCATTAGTTTTGTTTAGAAAAAATGTTAAAGTGTGATTTGGGTTTTACTTGTGAACGTTGTGATTTTTATAGGGTTGGTTTTTGATTTGTATCCTGATTGATTTTTTTGGATTAATTTTTATTTTAGGGATTTGTGGTGTTCTGAGTCTCGGGGATCTATTGTAGGGAGTTTCGGTTGGATTCGAAGGTGCGCACGCATATTCCAAGGTATGAATATGTATATATATATATATATCTTCTGTGTGCGTGTTCCCTCATGGTGTAGGGAACACGTGCATCAGTTTAAGGATATATATATATATATATGTGCGTGCGTGCGGGCATACTTCTGCTTGAGTTAGAAAGATTGACATGACCTTTGTTTGAGGAAGGTGTTTCCAACCATTTCCCTTTTTGATTCAAACCTTTATCACTTTCATGATTTCAATTAATCCTTTTATATAATTTCCATCTCTATCGTATTTATGAAAAGCATCTGACATAGTTATATTGTTGTTTTAAATTTCAAAAAGTGGCTTTTTATGTTGGTTTATATGAAATGCATAGTTTCTTAGTAAGGTTAAACTGAGTTCCTTGTGAGGTGTTTGGTATTAATTGATAGTGATTGTGTTTTGGAAATGTATGATATGGTTTGGTGCGTTTGTTTGAAAAAATGATGAACCAATAGGTTGTTTTAGGAATGTTTTGGAAAGGGTGGTTGGTTTTGAAAGATGCATTTTGATTTTATAAAGTGTTGTGAAAGAATTGGGTTTGGTTTCAATGCTAAGTGTTTTATGAAAATTGTTTCTAAGGTGATTCTTCTAAAAACTAGATGTGCCGTTGGATGTTGGCACATCTATGGGAGCACCAGGTGCTCACATGGATGTGCCTCCAAATGAAAATGACACATAAAAACTATATTTTCTTAAATATAGGTTTTTGATGAAATGGTTTTGTATTTCAAAGAGGGATGTAAAGAAGATAGCCCGGTTGGATTTTGGTGTGAGTTGAATGGTTGTTCGGTTTGAAGTCCCGTTTGGTATGGGGTTTTGAATGGGGTGTTTGCACTGACATTTGGGAAAAGTGTGTGTGCCCGATTGGCAAATTACCTCATTTATGAAATGTTTTGAAACTGCACATGCTGTGAAGGCCCGATTGGCATCTTGTTGAATGTGAAAGAATTTCATATATAAATATTTGTGGGCGTCTCTACAGGGGGACTTCCCTTCAAGGGTTGTCGTGTGGTGGTGTCCGTGTAAGGGGTTGGCAAGTGCAATGAGGTGAGTCACGCGTGCGAGAGACTCCTACTTACACAGTATTATCGAACTCACCATGGGTTCCTGGGCGTCTTATAGATTATCGATAGACGGTTGCTAGCCAGCCCTGATCAGATGGTTTGGTTCCCCCTTGGTAGGTAGGCCTTATGGGGCGTGCAACTGGTTGGCTAATAGGGCAGCCAGTGGTTATTGACTATGGATTACCATGCCAGCAGGTAGTCTGAAACCGAGTACGTCTTGTAGTTTTCTAGGGATGTTTAGGATCACCCATGGTTATTGCTTATATCTGCTTGGTTACTTTTACATGCACTTGGTTTCCAGCATTTACTTATTACCTGTTCTTCTTTTTCACAAATGTGATAAACATAAATTGGAAATTTCAGTTTTCAAGAAATGCATTGTTTTGGGGAAAACGGGTTGTGGCGTGTGTTGGTTTTTGAGATGGTAATACGTGATCCTTTTTTCCTTTAAAATATGAAAACCCTATTTTTTATCTTTTTATGTGCAAACTAGTGTTTTTGTATAGTTTCTGGAAAGTGGTTTTGGTTGGATTATGTGGTTTGCTTTGGAATCCCTACTGAGCATTTTCAATGCTCACGCCTATTTTATCTTTCCAGTTGCAGGTTCAGTTTCTCGTACATGTTTCTGGTTCAGCTATTCAATGTTGGAGAAGCATGGTTTTGAGTTGGGTGGTGACCTAGGGGGTCACAAGGAGGTATGTTTGACTTATTTGTCTTTCTGCTGCCAGTTCTTATCTTTATCGTCAGTTCGTTTATCTTTTTATATTTTTTTCATGGGCCAAATCATTCCCAATAGTTAAATTTTGATGCCCGAAACTGGTTTCCATCCCAGGGGGATCGGGAACCCCCCTCGGGACATACCGAGAGCCTACTCGGGTGACCGGTTTAGTGTTGACCCGGGCTGGTTTGTGACAAAATGGTATCAGAGGAGGCCCTTCTTATTTGGGGTGTTTGGTAGAAGGTGATTAGGACTGTCGGGGATCAAGATGTAGGTTATGGGTCGGTGCCCAATCACAACCGCTCGTGACGAGACCTGAGTTACCAGCGTTAGTCCGGGATTTGAGCCTTTTGCCTTTTGTTATTTTGGATTGAGGGGTGAAAATGGGAGCGAATCGGTTCGCATTGCGGCATCAGGTGGGGTGGTAACCCATGTGGAGTCCAAGTTCCCGGTTTAAGGCCCTCTTAGTGTTATGTCTTACTTGGGTCATGGCTCACCCCCATGTCGCTGAGTTAAGTACAGACACTAATCCATCATTCCGATGGTTTATAGTTGGTTGTGTTTTGTTTTATACTCGATATATGTGTGTGTGTGTTTGTTGAAAATGAATGTGATTTGGAAATAAAAAAAGGGGTTTCTTCCTAATTGTTTTTGAAATTAGTAAAGCGGGTTTTTAAATAGAAAGTGTATTGGTTTCAAACAACATGGTATGTGTTTGGATTTGGCAAGGAAAGAAGTGTTTGAACCTTGGCACTCCTTATATAGGGTCACATGTGCGTGGGTATGTACGAAGAGTGGATAAGGGAACTTTTTTGCAGATGATGTGAGTGAGATTGAATGAACGCACATGTGACAGTTCATAAGGTGCCATAGGAGGGTTTTAAAATTTTAAATAAAGGATGGTTTTGGAAAGTTATTTATGCTTGTGCTTGTATATGTTTGGATTATGGGCCTATTGACCTTGTCTTGTGTTGTTTCCTTTATTGAGTTTTGGATTGATGCTAGTTTCGATGAGGTTTCTCGTGTTGTCATGAGTATGCCACCCAGAAAGCCTCCAAAAGTTTTAAATGAGTTATGCTCAGTTCTCAGTTCCTTTTGTGAGTTGCATGCTTTTCGAGGTAACTGAAGTCTGTTGGAGGTAGTTGTATTTTTCTAAAATATAGTGTGTCATCGGGTTATTGGGAACTCCCATGATAGTTAAGGTTCGTACCGCCCTATAGTTATTTGAGGGTTCAGTTTTGGACTAGTAAAGATGAGGTGTCTCATCATCGTTGGAGTTTTGGGTGTGATTAACAGTGGTTAATTTCCACGAAGGTTCCTCACCTGGCAAGGAGTGCTGGCCAGTGGATCCTGGCTCTAAAAAACCATCCTCGTCAGTACCGGCTCATAGTTCGTCAGACCGCTCTCTTGTGTGCCACCAGTATGGCATGTCCAGACATTCTAAGTCGCCTTGCCGAATCCCTCCGATGTCTTGCTACTGTGTGGCTGTTCGGGCCACCAGTGAGAATTCTGGAAGAAGTGTCATTCGAGAGGAAGGAGCTAGGGACTAGAGGACGCAAATGCTTGACTGTGAGGCATGGGATGCTTCATCCATCAGAGCCCCAGCCACAGGTCTCTGGGTGAAGCTCACACATAGTCAGGAGTTGCCGAGGGTGTGTAGAACCTCTCTTCTGATTATGTTTTCATCTTTTTGAAGGGAAATATCCAAAGATACCTTGTTCTGTTCTTGTCACCATTGTAAGCTCATCATAGTTGCGTTAATGTGATGAACTAGTTCTACCGCAATCTAAGCAGTCTTATTTGTTCTCAGTGTGTTCTCAAATCATTCAGATTTCCTTGAATTGTGTTGGGCCCGCGAATAAATGGGTTGTTCTAATTTTGAGTTGGGTCTCAACTGTGTGTGTTAGGGGGATGTTTGGTTTCATGAAATTAATGTGCGGTGTTTCGAGGTCCGTTGTGATTTCGGGGTATAAATTCCCTAGTATCTGGTTTCAGTGAGGTTTTTATTCAGTTTGTGTGTGAGGGGTTGAGATAATTCTTTATCCTCGGGTTGTTGGACCGTATCATAGAAAGATTTCTATTTGAGTCATTGAGTGTTTTTTGGTCTACATAGAGAAATTAAATTGGTTCAGTTTGGTAGTTCCCGTGTTGCCCCCCCCCCCTCAGGGGTGGTGTGTTAGAGTTTCAAGATCTCCGTGTTAGTAGATTTCTGTTGTGGGGAGAACCCTCCCGTGTTCTCCTCTTAACCTCATACAATGATTGTACTCGAGTTGGTCGGGTGTGACTTGTGTTGGTAAGGGTCAGCTCGAGCCTCTCAATTTCTTCTGATTTTGTCTGGACACTGACATGAGTTATGCTAGCTGTTGGCTTGGTGACTTTCTGGGGTCAGAAAGTGTTTGTGGTGGGGAGAATTGTCACACCTATTTTTTTTAATGTTTTTATGTAATTTATTTCTCTTGGAGTCGGGTGTTTTTGTGTAAGTGTGGGTGAGTCCCAATTTAAATTTTGAATGTTGGGTTGAGTTTATGGTTTGGGATAGTGCGCAAACGCTGTGCGTTTAAGACACATTGTCCGCTTGGGTACTGTACGATGCACAAATACCGCCCAGTCATCCAGTTTTAACGTTATGTGTGTAAATATATGTATATGTATGTTTACATGTTTATATATGTGTATATATAGGTGTGTCAACATTTGTATGTGTTAATGTTTTAACGTTGTATATATATATATATATATATGTATGTGTATATATGTTTATATGTATATATATATACACATATGTTTATAAATAAATATTTTTTAATGTTATATGCTTATGGGTATTTATGTTTTTATATATGTTCATATGTGTTTATATATGTTATATATATGTTTATATATATATGTGTGTATATGTATCTATGTTCATATAAGTGGGTTTATATATGTTTTATATATTTATATATGTATATATGTTTATAATAACTATTATTATTATTATTATTTTTAAAATTATTATTATTATTATTATTATAACTATTGTTTTAAAAAAATGACCTAAACCTAGAGCTACCCAGCCCCCTCCCCTTTCCCCCTCTCTCGTCAGCCGCGCGACACCCCCCCCCCCCTTCCCCAGATTTTCCCTTTCCTCCTATCCCTGACCTGCACTCGCACCAACCCTCTCTGTCGCCCTCGCCCAGCGCCAACCCTCCCCAACGCCCTCCCACAGCACCGCTCCGCCTCCCCTATCTTGTGCCGACGCAAGGCGGCCCACCTCCTGGTCTAGCTCCAACCACCGTCCTTGTCCGACTGACCCTCCCGAATCGCTCTCCTCCGGGCCGTGACCCCGCACCCCCGTTCCGTTTCCGGTGCCCAGCCGACCCAGCCGACCTAGCCGACCCCCTTCGGTTCAACTTCCCCTCTCACCAGTGCTCTCCCTTGCAGTTGTTCTTCTCTATTATTGTTATTATTATTTTATTTTCATTATTTTTGGTGTTATTCTGAAATCAATAACACTCTAATATTGCGTTTCATTTTGGCACATTTTTCTCGGTATCCATGTTATTCGTTTAGTCTGTGGAGTGATTTTCTTCCTTCTGTTAATGCGATGTTGTATTCGCACCCCTCCAAGGAAGGTGAATTCGCGTATTTATATCCATGGATCACTCTGCTAATGTTTTCACTCTTTCTTTTTGTTTTAAAACTCTTTTAGAAGCTTTGTTATGCACTTAATTATCTTGATATAGAGTTATAATTTTTTTTTAGAATTGAGTTGCGGACCCTTGATGTCTTTATCTGGTCCAGAGTTGGTTCATGGTTTACGTCTTCTTGCATCTGCGATGTTTTGCTTGTTTAAGTGAAAAATATTATTTTGACTATTTTCAAAATGTAATTCGCATCACTATGGTTTTCTCGTCAAGATTTTTGTGATGCTTCGGCATTGATAAATTGTTTAAAAATTGGTCATTAGCGTGATTCATTAATTATGTTTATGTGTTTATGCACTAGGGGTGTTGATAAATTGTGATATGAGTTCTTAAAATAAGGTGATACAATTTTGGGGATGTTTCCTTATGTTTTATTTTTTTTTAAAATGTTAAAGTGTGATTTGGGTTTTACTTGTGAACGTTGTGATTTTTGTAGGGTTGTTTTTTGATTTTTATATTGATTTCTTTGTTTGGATTAATTTTTATTTTAGGTATTTGTGGTGTTCTGAGTCTCGGGGATCTATCGTAGGGAGTTGCGGTTGGTTTCGAAGGTGCGCACGCACATTTCCAGGTATGAATATGTATATATATATATATATATATATATATATATATATATTCTGTGTGCGTGTTCCCTCATGGCGCGGGGAACACGTGGATTAGTTTAAGGATATATATAAATATATATATGGAAGTGCGTGCGTGCAAGCGGGCTTCTGCTTTAGTTAGAAAGATTGATGTGACCTTTGTTTGAGGTAGGTGTTTCCAACGATTTCCCTTATTGATTCAAACCTTGACCACTTGAATGTTTTCAATTAATACTTTTATATAGTTTTCATCTCTATCGTATTTATGAAAATCATCTAACATAGTTATATTGTTGTTTTAAATTTCCAAAAGTGGATTTTGATGTTGGTTTATATTAAATGCATAGTTTCTTGGTAAGGTTAAACTGAGTGCCTTGTGAATTGTTTTTTTGTAATTGATAGTGATTGTATTTTGGAAATGTAAGATTTGGTTTATTGTGTTTGTTTGAAAAAATGATGAACCAATAGGTTTTTTTAGGAAAGTTTTGGAAAGGGTGGATGGTTTCAAAGATGCAGTTTGATTTTATAAAGTGCTGTGAAAGAATTGGTTTTGGTTTCAATGCTAAGTGTTTTATGAAAATGGTTTCTAAGGTGATTCTTCTAAAAACTAGATGTGTTGTTGGATGTGGGCACATCCATGGGAGAACCAGGTGCTCGCATGGATGTGCCTCCAAATGAAAATGACACATAAAAAATATATTTTCTTAAAGATAGGTTTTTGATGAAATGGTTTGGTATTTCAAAGAGGGATGAAAAGAAGTTAGCCCGGTTGGCTTTTGGTTTGAGTTGAATGGTTGTTCGGTTTGAAGGCCCGTTTGGTATGGGGTTTTGAATGGGGTGTTTGCACTGACATTTGGGAAAAGTGTGTGTGACCGATTGGCAACTTAACTCATTTACGAATTTTTTTGAAACTTCACATGCTGTGAAGGCCTGGCTGGCACCTTGTTGAATGTGAAAGAATTTCATATATACTTATTTGTGGGCATCTCTATAGGGGGACTTCCCTTCAAGGGTTGTCGTGTGGTGGTGTCCATGTAAGGGGTTGGCAAGTGCGGTGAGGTGAGTCACGCATGCGAGGGCCTCCTACTTACCCAGTATTATCGAAATCACCATGGGTTCCTGGGAATCTTATAGATTATTGAGAGATGGTTACTAGCCAGCCCCGATCAAACGGGTTGGTTCCCCCTTGGTAGGTAGGCCTTGTGGGGCATGCCACTGTTTGGCTATTAGGGCGACCAATGGTTATTGACTATGGAGTACCATGACGGCAGGTAGTCTGAAACCGAGTACGTCTAGGGGTTTTCTAGGGATGTTTAGGATCACCCATGGTTATTGCTTATATCTGCTTGCTTACTTTTACTTGCACTTGGTTTCCACCATTTACTTATTACCTGTTCTTCTTTTTCACAAATGTGATAAACATAAATTTAAAATTTCAGTTTTCAAGAAATGCATTGTTTTGGGGAAAATGGGTTGTGGCGTGTGTTGGTTTTTGAGATGGTAAAATGGGATCCTTTTTCCTTTAAAATATGAAAACCCTATTTTCTATCTTTGTATGTGCAAACTAGTGTTTTGGGATTGTTTCAGGAAGGTGGTTTTGGTTGGATTCTGGGGTTTACTGTGGCATCTCTACTGAGAATTTTTAATGCTCATGCGTATTTTATCTTTCCAGTTGTAGGTTCAGTTTCTCGTATAGGTTTCTGGTTCATCTTCTCAATGTTGGACCAGCGTGGTTTTGAGTTGGGTGGTGACCTAGGAGGTCACAAGGAGGTTTGTTCGACTTATTTGTCTTTCCGCTTCTAGTTGTTATCTTTATCGTCTGTTTATTTATCTGTTTATCTTTTGTTCGTGGGCCAAATAGTTCCCAACAGTTAAATTTTGATGCCCAACACAGGTTTCCATCCCGGGGGGATCGGTAATGCCTCTCAGGACATGCCGCGAGCCGGCTCGGGTGACCGGTTCAGGGTCGACCCGGGCTGGTTTGTGACAAAAAGAAAGCTGGTTTCAAAAGTGAAAATGTTCAATGGTTTATTATGTTTTTATATCAATATTAAATATAAAAATTATTCCAATTAATGACATTTTATTAACATATGTATTGGAAGATAATTAGTTCTTTAAACCCAATTCAAAATATAATTAACGTCCCCATTTATTTAGATGGAAATTCAGTTTTCAAATAAAATTTAGAAATTTTCACTATTCATCAAAAAGAAAACCTTTTTAGAAAAATAAAAAAAAATTACCCCCAGATAATTTTGAAATTTCTATTTAAAAATGAAGTTTTTTAGTCATATGAAATATATAAGTTTCAAATTTTGTTTTTAAAAAAATTTCACCAATAAAAGGTGGAAACACTGTCTTTGGACAAATGCAGTTTTTTTAAGCGTAAAATTGAATTTTTTTTATCTCATTTCTAGAAAAAAATGAAAAAATGTTAAAAATTATATTGAATATATTATATAGATATTTAATTAAAATCATTCATTAATAATGATTACTTTTATTTATTAATATAAAATTCCTCTGTGGCTATACCAATAATCTTTTCATAAAAACATATGCTTTATATTGAATTAATTTTCATATTCATTTATAATTAATTAGTAACTAATGAATTAATTATATATAAATTTTTAAACCTTATTTTAAGAATTGATTTAATCCTATTCATTCCCACTATTCCAATGTCTAGATGATAACTGTCATGTCAAATAAAAATAATAATAGTATATTATTGCTCGATAAAACTCAGTCCTGCATGTAACACACATTATTGAAGTAACTCAATGTTACATGAGATGCAAGATAAACTTGGTGTTTCATGTAAGGGAAGATAAAATATACATTGTGTTTAATGAAATCTATCAAATAATTTAAATTAACCTAAAGTAATATATTTCATAAAATCTTCGAATGTTACATCCTGTCCCCCTTAAAATTATTTTCCCTTGAAATTCGTCTTGGTTATAAAAGTTTTGTCATTTTTAAAATTTATTTATTGAAAATAACATTTTAAAAATGAAATATATGAAGCATACCTTAAAAAGGTAAATCTTGGAGTCATAAATATCACTTGAAGTTACACATTACTAGGATTCAATATAGGGAGAACATTGGAGAGAAATCAAATGATGGATATGGAAGGGAAAAAAATTCCCATAGACTAATAGAGAGTTATATAGAATGTAGTCAAGATGACGTCAATGATGACAATACGAAAATCTAAATAGTTGTGGAAAGGGTCATTGATATCATAAAAAAAGATAGTAACAGAAAAAATGTTTTATTTAAATATCCTTTTATAATATTTAAAGGATTCTTTCACCATCAAGACTGATTGAATATTGAAATATACGTACTTGATAAGTAAAATTTCATCCTCTAATCAATTTTTCCAAAATAATATCATATATTTATTCATAATATGAGTATTCATGATGAATTTGTAATTCATGATGCACTATAATCATCTTTTAAATACCACATGACTATAAAAGGGGTATTCAAGCAATTCCACTTGTCTTTAAAGATTAACCAAAACCAAAATGGTTAGAACATGGTAAGAAAATTCCAAAAATTAGTGAACCATTATATGAAACATTAATATTTATAAGTAATACACAAATTTCAAACCAAACCATTAAATAAATAACTATCCTTAAATTTTTAAAAAATTTCTAAACTAAGTTAGAAACACAATGATAAGAAGGATTTGAATTTATATTCTTCCAAGATAAATTAACCATTATTTATAAAAAAACGTTAATATTTACATGTAATAAAGTTCAAACTAACTAGGACATTATATAGGCTAGTGGTAGGTGTGAAACCCTTATTGTCCTTCGGTCATGGGTTCAAGTCCCACTTCCATGACGGATGCAACATGTTTTCACCTAGTAATGGGGTTTCCCCCTTTTTCTTTAAAAATTAATAATCATAATCCCCCCCCCAAAATATCAGTTCATGTTGATCCTAGGGGTTAAAAATACCCCAAACCAAAAAATTATCTCCCAAAACATCATTAATAACCTCAAAAATTTTACTACTTCGAACCCATGAATGGGGTGTCTTAGACTTTTAACTTATGATCGTCCTTAAGCATATAGACCTAAGATGGTATCCATAACTCATAGGATAACTCACATGAAAAAAAATTATATTCTAAAAAGTTGTCTATACTAAACTTTGATACCAACTATAGAAGCCCGTGATCCACACTCCATGATCCTATACTAAAATCATGAAATTTATATTCCTAGATTTAATGATTATAATTACGACCGAAATTTTTCATTTAAACCTTACATCATCAATAGGAAAATTGTACCCATTAAAACCTTAAGAACATTTTAGGTTTAGAGTTTTAGATATTTAGGACATACTCATACATAAATAATATACAAGAGCTTAAATGTAAATTTATCCTGTTTAACAAAATACTTCTTATTTCACATAGGTCATCAAAATCATCCTTGTGGAATCCCTTAGAGATATAAATAGTTCAAAATCAATATTTGTACCTTGGGGAAAAGGAAACATATGAAGGGTGAGCTCATAGGCTCTATAAGGATAAAGATAAGAATTAATAATTGAATGCCATCAATTAGAATAAAAGTTTATAAGGGTATGATTCCATAATGAAAGTACATGAGATAATCACAAAGGAACTCATACCCATAAATATCTAGATCATTAAATATGAAAACATGGAAAAGTAAAGAGTCATCAGAATCAATAATTTTGTTCCACATGATATAGATCTCGACCATGGGAAATATTATAAACATAACTACAAAATTGGACATCCACAGCACTGTTATTTATTAGCGCTTGAAGAAAACACTCATAAATGACATATTTATCAGTGCTAAAGAAAGTGATGATACATTTAACCTTTTATGAGTGCAGTTATTTTAGTGCTGATAAAGGAAACCTTTATCAGTGCTTTATTTTTAGCACTGGTAAAGGGCATCCTGTATCAGTGCTTTATTTTTAGCACTAATAAAGGGTATCTTTTAACAGTGCTTAAGTTTTTGCACTAATAAAGGGTACACTTATTCAGTGCTTCATAGTTAGCATTGATAAATATTTCTTTCATCCACACATTTTTAATGCTGATAAAAAGAAATAATGAAATACATAAAAATTAAAAATTGTGTTTATTATAAATTTTCTTAATTAAATTATTGATAAAATATTATTGATTACACATTCTTAAATATTAATTTTTTTAATAAGATAATTATGATAATTAATGTTATTAAATTTTATATATTAAGTATATAGATATATATTATTTTATACAAATATGATTTATACATTAAAAAATATTTATGCACTTTAAATTAAATAGTCATAAATTTATTGAATAATGGTATATAATTAAAAAATAACACGATTTCAAAATATTGACTAATTGCATAGTAATCGACATATAATTGCACGTATTTTGATTCTTCAATTTATTATAGATCAAATGTGTGTTAAATTGATTTCATATATATGTTATTAATGAATTTTTATATACAATATGAACATATAGAACTTATCTATTTTTTAATATTGTTTTACTGTACCTATATTTTTATTTTAATTTATTTCACTTAGTTTTAACATATATGCAAGAAATCAAAATTGGATATTAATTAATAATGTTAAAAATATATTTTTTTAAAAATAATTATAAATAAATATACATATAAATTTACAATCACTATATTTATAGAATTATATATTTATACTTAAAAATAAGTAATTTTTTTTGTAAAAGTATTTATATAATTATAAATAATTAATTTTTGTATATTTAAATAATTATTAAATTTATAATAAATTTAATAAACAGTGAATCTATTTACTATCTTTAAATTTATATATAATTATTAAATACATATTTATATATATATAATTATATAAATATATATAATAAGAGAAGTAATATTTTTTAATTTTTTTCTATAATTAGAGATAAATAATTATAAAATTATATTAAATATATTCAAAAAGGTATATATTTAATATATTTAAATTTATACATATTTATTAATTATTTATAATTTTCAAAGTTTTTTATTTGTATTTATAATTATATATATTTTAAAAAATCTTCATTAATAAGCATTGATAAAAGAATATTTATCAGCGGTTTTTCTATACTAGAAAAGATGAAGATTATCAGCACTAAATAAAGTGTCGATAAAATGAACATTTATTAGTGCTTTAATTTTAGAGCTGATAAATAGTCCTTTTATCAGTTCTTATTTGTAAGCACTGATAAAAGTGTCACATATTATTTTAATAAACCAAACCTTTTGTGAACCCATCGCAATATAGAGCTTTCGACAGAAGCAACCTGCTACCAGTGCACCTCCTTAGTGAATTGAAAGTCTAGTTACACCACTCGACTGCCTCCAAACATCTCGTCTAAAATTCAAAGTGGTTCTTAGATTTTCTTCAACCTAGAAAGTTATGCCTTTTGATTTTTATTTGTGTATTTTTGTTTTTTTTTATTTCTTCTTCTATTATTTGTTTTTGATCTGTTTTTTATTATCCATTGTATTAGATTTTTTTTGTGATCTATTGTATAGGGAATGATTTGTTGTCTCTTTTTTGTATTGAATATCGATGTTTGATTGGTTGTTTATACTAACTCATCAATTGGATCTTGATGAAAAATTGAACACTAATTTTTTTGTTATGATGTATCTTGTTGCACTAATGCACATGAAATTTTAGATACAAAAAGACATCTCATTCACTACATTTAATTAGTCTACTTCTATCAGCAATCAGATGGAGGGTTTAATATATCTATCCTTATCATGTGGGCCACTGGTTGTTTTTTTTGTTGGCATTGTTCTAAATATACACATATCCAATAGTACTGCTCATTTTTTAATATGGGTGTAAGATAGATAAAGGGTGTTGTTGTTGTGTGCACCCACTACTGATCTTCTACATATATCTACAGGAAGGTAAGGATCAATATTTTCATCAACTTTATTTTTCAACATGATGACTTATTCTATTCTTTTGATTCCTACTGCACTTTTTATCTTCTCATATTTTTCTTTAAACTCATTTATAGTTCAATAAAATTGCACCTCACACATCTTCTTTTTATTCTTCTTTAAATTTTTTTTGGGGGGGGGGGTGGTTTGGGAAACAAACTCATGCTCAATCTTTCTCAAAAAAATTCCCTACTTTAAATTATCATTTATAACTTCACAGTGTGTCTTAATAAGAATTTTCATCTTTTGATTCAATTTTCATCTTTTCGACCTCTTCTTAAAATCTATTTCAGCCTAGTAATATTCTCAAACCATCCCATGAAATCTATTTCTCAAAGTGATATACTTTTCATTGATTTCACATTGGTTACCTGCATCTATTCTAGTTAAATATCACATAAGACATCCATTAGAGACACAATTAACATGGAAATAAATATTTGAATAATATCCATAAAATAATGACTATAATTGGTAACTTTATTTTATAAATATTTTTTTAACATCATATTAGTGAATATATTCAAAATAATTAAGGGAAAACTATAAAAATACCCCTATAATCCTAAATAAAATCAAATGCGTTTATACCTTCCTATATATCTTATATAGTTGTCCTTACTTTGTATATGGGTCATCTTGAGTGTATTTAAAACATATCCTCTATTTTAACTTTTACTAAGAACTTCCAAATCTCTATTTATGAATCCAATAGGATGGATATGAATCTAAAATGGATTCATGCTAATCATTTGAAAAATTAATATGTATATGGAGTTAAAGAGTTCATCAAGTTTGCAAAATACAAAGCAAACGACTATTCTAAAATCCTCTATTCGTGTTTACATTGTTGTTATTCAAGAAAAATTAGTTTGGAAGATTTGTAAGAACATATGATTTGTCTCAAAATATATTAAAAAAATAAATATTGGTCTAAACATGGGAAAAAATGAATATAGACATCTATTGGGATGATACTATGGTTTACAAATCATTAGATACGAATCCTTTTATAGAAGATGATGGAGATCACATGGAAGAAATGAAAATGGAAATTGAAGATGACCTTCATGATTGTAAAAATTTGTTTGAGGAGTTAAATAGTTGTTATAAGAAACCTTTGTATATCGGTTGTACTAAATACACAACATTTTTAGTGGTATTGAAGTTATAAAATGTGAAAGCTAGAAAAGATGGAGTGAAACCAGCTTTACATAACTACTTGGTCTTCTAAAATATATGCTACCAAAATAAAATGAACTAACTTGCTGAACCTATGATGCTAAATGAATGTTATGTTCAATGGGAATTATCTATAAAAAAATACATGCTTTTCCAAATGATTCTATATTATTTTTCAAGGACGACGAATCACTCATGAAATTCCATAAGTGTGGCACCAATCGATACATGAAAAATGAATTAAGTCCTTCAAAATATGTATAGTGAATTCTTATAATTCCATCGTTTAGAAGAATATATGGATTTCAGGATACCACAATATAATTAACATGGAATGCAGTTAAAAGAATTAAATATTGGAAGATACATCATCCAGTATATTATCCTCTGTGGAAGAAAATTGATTACGAGTTTCCTGAATTTGGAGATGATCTGAGAAACTTTTGTCTTTCTTTATCTATGGATGGAATTAATCATTTTGGTGTATAGATTAATAATCATAGTACATTTCCTGTGATGGTGGTAATTTATAACTTGAATCAATGGTTATGCCTGAAGATCAAATAAATTATCTTGTCTCTATGTATATCTAGGCTAGAGAATCCTGATAATAATATTGATGTCTATTTGGATCTATTGGTCAAATATTTGAAATTATCACAGGTTTTAGGGGTTATAATATATGATTCTCATAGAAATGAAGAATTCAAATTGAGGACCATGTTGTTAATAATGATAAATTATTTTCCTTCTTATGAAAACATATCAGGATATATAATTAAAGGCCTGTTGGGGTGTCCCATTTTTGAAAAAGAAACATACTCATTTCATTTGAAATATTCCCCAAATACTGTGTTTTTAGGACAATTAGTTTTACCTCGATGGCATAAATACTGATGCTGGATGACATTATTCGATGGGAATATTGAATAAGGTAAAACACCATATCAAGCAATATGTGATCAATTGTACAAAAAATTAAGTAATGATTGAAACTGTTTTGGGTAAACTATTTTCGAAAAACCTTACAAAATCAGGATTGAAGAAGAGATCAATTTTCTTTGAATTACTGTATTGGAAATGTTTTTATATCAATCATTTTCTTGATTTCAAGCATATAGAAAAAAATTTATTTGATAGTGTTATTGACACATTACTATAAATTCATGAAAAAATGAAAGATGGAATCAAGGCTAGGTTGTACTTGATTGAAATGCGGATAAGGGAATAGTTGGAACCAGTGAATGGTAAAAGGTGTAATTTTCTTCTCCCAGAATCTTACACTCTATCCAGGAAGGAAAATTTTCAATTTTTACATTTCATTACCTGTGGAAAAGATCCATAGGGGTATTCATAAAATATCAAGAATGTCATGTTAATGACTAATTTAAAGTTACAAGGACTAAAATCACATGAATTTCATGTTTTGATGCAAGATTTAATGCCACTTTTTTGTGGAAATCTGGCTCAAACTGTACGACATATATTAACCAAACTCAACTTCTTTCTCAAATCCATATGTAGTAATTTTGTAGACCAAGAAATGTTTCCCATCATGAGTAAGAATATTTCAGTAATATTATGTGAATTAGAAATGTTATTCCCACCCTCATCCTTTGATAAAATGGTCCACCTAAGATTTCACTTGGTCAGAGAGGTTAAACTATGTGTTCCTTTCCATTAGAGATGGATGTACCCCTTTGAAATGTATATGATCATTTTGAAATTGTATGTTAAGAATCAAAGTCATCCAGAATGTTGTACTTCAGAATGATATATTTTTTTATGAAGCTATTGAATCCTATAATGATTACCTATGAGATGTTGAAAGCATCAGTCTCCCAATGTCTCATCACAACAAACTCCTTATGGGAGAAGGGATTTCTGGAAGAGATGTTGTTAAAATTACCTTGATAGTGCTGGAGATAATAAATCTTTACATATTACATAATAGTGAAGATGTCGATCCATACATTGAATCCTATAAAGAACTTCTTAGATATTTGAATCCATAAAAGTATGAAGGATGGATATTAGATACACATAATCTACAATTTATATGCTAGTTCAAAGATAAACTTTTAAGGAGTTATCTGAAAATCCAAATTCAATTTCTAATTGACTTAAATGGTTAGATAGAGGACCAAATTCAAATGTTGAATCTTACATTGGTTTTGTAATAAATTGTTATACATTCTATAAAAAATAATATAATGACATTAGTATGATGAAAACTAGTGGTGTTGTGCTTATGGATGAAGTGATGCACATATCTAGTTCTAAAGACTGAAATCCAATTTATGAAAATATGTCATATTTTGGCATTATAAAATAGATATACGAGTTGGATTATACAACATTTAGAGTTTCACTTTTTCATTGCAAATGGGTTGGCAATATCAATGGAGTGAAAGTTGATGAAATGGGCCTTATGATGGTGACATTCAATGTAGAATGGAAAAATATGAGAATTTAATAATAGAATCAAAATTAGTGAATTTATTTTAGGTCACTAATCCAAAAAAAATTGGATGATTTTCTTACTGTTGACTAAAACAATTCTAGGTCAGATGAAAATTCAATTGATGATGACCCTTTCATTGGGACATCGTAATCAGTTCATGCTGGTCCCAATATATACAATGTATTGTATGTTAGAGGGGAACACAAAGAGGGGATTTGGATTCTTGAGAGAGGAAACAAATCCTTGAAACCATTAAAAAAAGAAGAAGAGTTCAATGAGAAGGTAAGTGTTTTTTATTTTAGTATGTTTTCCACATTATAGTATATATTCTCTACTACATTAAAATAATCTAAATAATTTTTTTGAATAATCATGCAGACATTGTCTTCTGCACATGATTATGTTACCAATCCCTCAGAAGAACAAACTATAATGATGGAAACCCTTTGGAAATATGTAAAGGAAATGTTACGATTTACATTTTTTATTTTACTAATAAGTTATATAACGAAACGTTGATTTCATTTTCATTATTATTTGCAGAGTTCGTTTATATTATTACTAATATAAGAATAGTTTTCTCATACGGGTGTGTTATTTTTCTCAATCAGGGGGTGGTTTGTTCAGCAATAGAATGAGTCGTGTCAAGATTAAAAGATAAATGAACATTGTTGTTTTTGAATGTATGTAATAATTTGTATTTATGTTATTGTATAAACCAATTTTTGAAATGCCTATAATATAGCGTTTTTAGTATTTGTGTTATAAATTTCATTTCAACTAATCTATATATTGGTAATTTTTTGTTGATATTATATGTGATTGTGTTTCTGGTGTTGTAGTGTGTTATAATTGAACACTATAGTATTTCCCTTAATCATCACTTCTATACACGCAGATAAAGACAACCTTTATCAACACATTTAGAAGCACTGATAAAGTATCCATTTATCAGTGCTTCTAAAAGAAGTGATACAGGTATAATTTATCTTCTATTCTATCATCATTTATTAAAGGAATTTATTAGTTCCTTTATAAGAGCATATTAAATAATCCTTTAGCGGTGCTAAATTAAAGCACTGATAAAAGAGATCTTTATTAGTACTTTTTTAGCACTGTTAAATGGGCCTTTTATCAACGATGATAAATGTCCTGGGGTTTTAACGTCTCTCAAGATATCAGTTATTTTTTAGCACTGATAAAGGCTATTTTTAACTCTATTAAAGGTAAGTTTTATTGTATTGAAACCTAGTGGATGCATAAATAATATATGTAAATGAACAGATAAATCAGTTTTAGTTCAGTAATACAATCACTCTTTGTCAAAACTTATTTTTATCAAGGGGAAGTAAAATATTATGAATAGAACCATAATAATGTTAAATTATAGATGATACCCTAAAAGAATCAAATGGATTTTCACAAATTGGCATGTAGGAACACCCTTGCACATCAGAATGCATGCGTAACCCCCCAAGAGAAACTAAAAGGTAGGACACCTTTTGTGGGAAACCTACACTGTGATCATTTTCTCAGTACCTGTGTGGGAAATATAATTTGACCATGGTCCCATATTTTCCTATAAATAGGACCCATGGGATCCTCATTTTTATAATTGAAAAATCATAAGAATCACTAAGATCAAGTCACAAAGCCCCTTAACTCAAGTCTCTAAAAATTGATTACATTGCTCTCCAAAACCTGATAGAAGAGTGAATTAATTATTATAATTGATATCCAATTCCCTTATTTTCATAAAACACAAGACACCTACATGAGGACCCATTCTACCATAGTGGACAACCACCCACATGAGGTGCCTTCCCTAGTCAGAGAGCTCTGTTAGACCCATCTAAACACCCCTAAGGAGACCAGTGGTTCCAAGGATAAAGCCTCTCCCAAGTGTTGTTTTGCAAGTGGTCTATTTCCCATGGAATATCTAGATTTCATAGGCATATATGCCCCTGTGTGAATAACTTACAATTCTTTCCAACCCCCACGCAAGACACATTTCCCATTTAAATCAAGACCTACGAGAGCAACCCTTTTTGATCCCTCTTCAAAGTCACTAATGGAAAGAATCCTCTTCCTTTAGATCCTGTGCCTGATAGGGACCAATTTGAAACCTCCTTCAAATCCTTTGGACTTGAAAACCAATTAGAAGAGGCACATAAGCATGTCTCCCTTTTTGATATGCATTCCTATGATCAAAGGTTTCCCGCACTTGGCCTACTTGATGTTTATGGTCCTAAGGGTTTATGCGAATGTGCATTCCTATGGTCATGAGGACCCCAACCCCAGAGGCATTGTTGGGGAAATCCGGATCTCCAATTCAAGGGTTAGGATAATGTTCTCACCTTGTCATCTCTAAGACCCTAAGCCTCTAGTTCCATGTTGGGTGGGTGAGGATCATGCTTATATTTCCATTAAACATAGAATAAGATCCTCCTCATTCACTATGGAACCCATTTTAGGGTATCCCTTATAGATTAATCCCCTATGCCTTATCGCAAGACCTATCCCACTTCATTCTGTCCAAAGTATATCTTGGTTACCAAAATGGGAAGGGTTATGGGTATTTTTAAGGCCCTTTCTTTTTCTATTTGGGTGTAGGGTAAAATGACGGGAGGCATGTGCTGTCACCCAGCATCTTCCACCAGCGGAAGATGGATCATTTGGTTTTCAAGATATTATTCCTCCTATTTTTTCTCACTTTAAAGCAATAATCATCTTGACTCATATTGTCTAAGAGGATATCCAAGATTATGACATCCACCCAGTTAGATGCATGTTTCGACAAAGGATCTTCTACCAACTCATTATATTGCCTTCCTTCAGAGTTCCGCCATAAGAGTGGGTCCTCAATTTTATGTATCAAACCTCTATATAAATAACATCATGTGGTTTCTTGGATAGTATATTTCTTTGTATTTTTAGCACCAATCATGACTCACGTGGGCTTATAGGTTGATGGATCTTTTGGGCCTACTACTTATGAGTAATCCCCAACAAAACTTATCCATGGGAAACATTCGAAATGTAGGTCTCAACTCATTAAAGGGCCTCCAATTTGGTATAAGACGAAATCATAACCAATCCATGGGTATCCTTCTTAGGAGTAAGCCCCAATCACATCCTTTATTCACAAGGTCATCCTCTTTAGGAATAGGCCATGAAATCTAACCTTTGGGATCCAACTTGGTATAAACCCAACCATTCCACCATTCTAATACACGCACCTCCTATTTAGGTATAATACTATAAAAAACCCCAAAATTACCATGACTCTAGACATTCCTTTTGGAAACCTTCATATAAAATCCTTTTTAGGAGTAATCTCCAACTTAATCCTCTCAAAGGGCTATACACTCCTATGAGACAAACCTTCCAAGAGGCCTCCATATGAATAGGTCCTTACCAATGAACTATGTTGGATTTTATTACCATCCAAATGGGATACATAGGAACCTACCTGAGGCCCAAACCCAACACAACAAATCTACCCCATTCTCTCTGGTCCATGTTCCAAGTTAATTCTTATTATACGTGAAATTATATATCCCTTCTAGGTTCACCTGGCCACCTCAGCATAAGTCCCACAAAAAAATTTGACTTGGAATCTCCCTCCTAAGAATCCCCTATAATAAAATTAAAATGAATGGATTGGTCCCGATCACAAAAACTTAAATGGTATGATTTTCCTTATTAAGTGGCGCCGAACTATGTTGGTTCTGATTATTTTCACAAGGATATATAAGAATCTAATTTTATGGGTTAAATACCCACACCAAAACAACTACCATCTCCCTGGATGATGATACAATTTAGATAACCCCATTGAGTGGCTAAAAACTGGCATTATCATGATAATGACCAAATAACCTCTAATAGGTACATAAGAGGGTACCATTGATGGAGAACTTCAAATACCAATAGATATATCCATTGATAGAGAACTTTATATACATAAAAATTATTCTAATATCTATACATTCTAATAATTGATTGTTAGTTCAAGGGTGATTCATGTCATACTTGGAAATCAATGAAGGATTCATGAACATATTATAAATGATTAAGATATTATTGGAGTAGGAATCAATTCCCCCCAAAAGGGTGCTATGAGCTCAAAATCTCATCCCCTTGACCAATACAAGTACTTAATCATTATTGAAAAAACTCATCAATTAGTGCCTTCCATTGGATTATAGTTCCCTTATGGATATTTAAAATTTTGGTGTTTATAGTTCCATAAAAAACACCATTGGGAACTATTCATAAATGGTTAACATGATGAGTATGGTTGAAAAAGAACCCTTCAACAATCTATCATGTAGACATGTTTTCCTTAGAAACAAAAAATTCTGAACCCGATGTTAATCATCAACCAAAATAAATGTGTCATCCAGCTGTCATGCCTCATCTAATCTCAAAATAAAAGAGGGTCAAGACAGACAACTAGACATGCATGTAATTGTTCAAATAAGATGGTTATTTGATGGGGTTTTCTTGATTGTGTTTTTCATTAATATTCCTGACACATTATTCATGGACTCCCTTCAATCCAATGGAATATTTATAGTTTTCACCAAAGTAGTCAATAGTTACTTTTATATCAGTTCTTTGTACAAGAATAAGAATCCATACCCAACTCATCATCTTCTACTTTGGGTCTCAAATGAACTGGTATGGGAGTACCATCAGAATGGTATAATCCCAATCCTATAGGCCACCAGATAAAACCTCAAACTTAAGAATCCCCCTTAATAAACCAACTAGTGTCATTTGGTGGTCAAGAAGTAGATGAAACCCGTTTCCATATTCAATCATTTCAGGAGGTCATCCCTGAAACACTACTACCAGTCCCACCATTATCTTAGAAAAGTGGATCAAGAGGCCACATACAACCTCATCCATAAGACATAGAGGTCCTTCCAAAGGACACCCTCTAACAGTAACCACCGCTAATTCTACGCAGAAGTGAACCCTAAACATGAATAAGGTTCCTTCCTTGGTATTCCATCCGAGGTACCACATACATGATTGTGAAAGACCTCCCACCAGGGGAAGAAACACGTGAATAGGGAGTAGGGTCACACCTATTCCCCTCAGAAGAATCCCACTAGACCAATTTGGTGGAAAACTATTAGCAGGAAGATACACCCCCACATTAATTCAGCTGGACATCAGACTTTCTGGAAAACACCCAATGAAGCTTGTCGTTTGAATCCATTGAAAAAATGAAAGCAAGAACACACACCTACCCATACTAACAATCCTACCCACAACCTTTTATTAAAGAACTCAAAAAGGTTCTCCAACTAATTTTGGTGGAAAATTGAATGTAGAAGCACACACCCTTATGAATTTATCAAGGCTACCAGTAGTTTCATCTCACAATACCCAGAGAAGTTGGTCAGAAAGTACATAAGACAAATAAGGGGTGGAAAAAACTCTCTACCCCACATACTAGTATTTTTTGTATCTAATGGAAGGAAAGGGAGGATAAGAGTAGGAACATACCCCTGATCCAAATACAAAATGGGCATAAATCATCATTCCAGTCACTGAAGTCACCCAGAATATCCTTACAGTGGTGAAAGAGCAGACAAAAATCCCTACCCACATCATACTGACCTTCCAAGACATCATAATAGTGACCAAGTAGTGCTATAGGGATGAAAAAAATATCTTGTTCCCCACAAATAGGGTGTCTCATTAGTATATCACCCAAGAGTAGACATACACTTATAATCCCATTCAGGAGGGTCTTGGGGTAAACTCCCCTATGATATATGAACAACTAGATCGAGAACATACACCTTCCCCAATAAGAGGAAATTGGACCATTACAATGGACCCTTCGAGGCATGAAAAACACATTCCCATGAAACCCACTTCCCCCAAAAGTGGCCCCCATCGCTTGTGAGAATTCATCCAAGAAAAAACCTCACCAAATACTACTTTTGAATGAAGTGCTAATCTATGACAATGCTTATCTAAAAACAATATTTCTTGAATCCCTCATATTCATAACAATGTCACTCAGGATCTTACTCTCCCAATACAAAATTATGGGTACAGTAGTAGTAATAATTTTAATGGTCCTCCCAAGGAACTTCACCATGTTGGCTTAATTCATGACCATGATTCAATCAATCTTGAGAGTTTATCTTCTAATGAGATTCATGAAAACCTTTTGCATGTCTAGAAGATCAAAGAGAAAGAGCGTATTCCCCTGGTTGTAATCCAACATGGTAGTCCTCCCCATAATGTATTCTATTATGAAAGTTATATATGCATTAGTATTTCACATCATCAAAAGGGTCCTCCCTTTAGAGATGTATTGATGAGAATGTCCTTTTAACCAGAGATATTTGGGAAAAAACACAAGTCAATTCTAATGCCTTGTCATTATAAAGTGAAATTATTCTCAACAAGAAGGTAGAACAAGTCGATGGTCATTATTTTAACCTCCTATGGATATCCTTCCATCTAATATAATAGAGGAATTCCCCTCCAATATCACCACTTATGATAAATTGGCAAGAATGAATCCAATGTGTTCAGAAAATGTAGAGTTACCCTGGGTGAAATAAGAAGATGAAGTGCTAATCATGAGAAAACAGATGGCTAAAGATGACATACCGGTCATGTTTTGGTCTCTAGCCACCACTCAATATAGAAATCTAGAGACACTATCAAAATATTATGTGTATGAAATCCACCTCAATATATGGGAAACTCTTCATAACTTAAAGAAAAATTATTATCCTACGATGAGTACTAGAGTCATGTCAAGGTAATAGCAGGGATATAACACGAAAATGATTTGGCATCTCTAATGGATGCATGATATCCATAATTGGGAAATAATTGATGATCGATTCAACGCGCATACCTTATTGAATTAAAAAATTTGCAACAACTGATCACAAATACCCTATTATGCATTCATATCAAAGGACAGGGTTAACACAATGAATTAAATTTCACTATGCTTCTGAACCATCAATGCCTTCCAAAAGTGATATCATGAAATGTTGTAGCCTTAAGAAGACATGAACTAATGGAGTCTTTTCAAAATTTATGATACACTCATCAAAAATAGGCCCCGACTGACTCTCACCAATGTTAGGACCTAAGAGTGTGGGTTATTGAATTACTTCTATGTCAAGCATTTGAAAATATCAAAAAACCCTCCCACGTAGGGGTAGTAAATCATCAGATATCAAAAATGCTAGAAATAACACAACAGTCTTTGGTAGTGGGTTTTTCAAGTCCATATTTAATGCTTAACCCAAACCTTGTTAAGAAAAAAACTATAGTATCATAAGGGAAGCCACAATAGTAGAATCTATGTTAGTTCAAGAGCAACCCCATCCCACAGGGTAGGGGTATTTTTAACCAAATATTTGAGGTAAACATACCATGCTTAAAGAGTTGTGAAAGTGTAAAGGGAACAAACCAAATGCAATTGATGATGTATTTTTCACCTAAGAAACCTACTCCTCAGTGGGAATAAACCTTCTCTGAATTAGAGAAAATGCCGCAGAATAGATCCTCCTAGTTTACCCCAATTCTTGATCTAATACCTTCTCCTGTAACATGCATGACTATACTACCTGAAGATTTTCTTTGTATTAGTTTCCTCTAAATAGATCTAAGAGAATAAACAATGGGGAGGAAAACATGTCATGAAGGGGATAGAAAAAAGTAGTCCTATAAATACATTGAAAAAATTTATACAATGATTTACGCATCAGTGAGATTCATCAATGCTGACATTATAGATTCTTCATAACATGGGGACAACTTGGTGGAGGAAAAAGAAGAGGAAGCATCATTTCTTAATGTGGTCCACACTGAAACAATTTAAGGAGGTGTGAATAACCTGAACCAGATATTTGAACTAAATTTGGTAATTCCATCAAACAATCCATCATCCCCCCTAGAAAGGAATCCAATAAGGAGAAGGTTAAGGGTCAAATTGTGCCTCACTTCCTACCTAGAGAGGTTAATACCCTTTAAATCAAGGAATGAGTTTCTCAGTAGTAGTAGGAGATAATGTAATTGAGTAGAATCAATGAAGAAATAATCCAAGGCTACATTTTTTTATTTATACTCTATATGAATATCCTTAACTTGCAATCCTAGTTGGAACACCTCAAAAAATAGGGTTTTCCCCAATGATTGAAATAGATAAAAAATATCCAATCAATGAGTGACACCAACCACTGTTATACTTAGGCCCCATGACAATAGATCAAGAGTTACCTCAATTTGGTGTACAACTAGAACGGGTACTGGTTCATCCTTACCAACCTTCCCCTATATGATTCCTGCAAAAAATACCAAAGGTGCTGCCATATATGACCTTATCGGTCACCACACCTATTCAAGTGCCAGCTCAACCAAAAATTTATCGAGGGCCCATGAACACTCTTGAGTCACTCATGGATTGATTATAATCACCAATAGAAATACAAAGAATATTTAATCTAAATGGGTAGATCCAAATCTTCCCCCACTAAAATTTGGGAATCCTACATTTCCAAATTTTAACTACCCGAGAGACCCATAGTAGCATTTGAATCATTTTTTCTCCTGTTGTGATCCCATGAAGGGGACCCCTAAACAATAAGAATCAATGAAAATCATTAAAATAATCTAAGTAATGAAGTGACTATACTTTTTATGGTACACTATATTTCTAGTTTAGTCAATTATAGGGTTTGAAGACCTCTATCAGATGTTTCTCTTCTAGTTCATCTTGACGCTAAAAAATACAATGGGCCTTGAACTTTAAAACTGCAAGAAATGGGAGAGTGAAATGGAATCGGACTTCACTACTCAGTGGAACAAATTGAAATACTTCTTAAACCAACAAATACCTCATGAAGAATCTTTCAAATTTATATAGAGAATCATTGCGATGAGTTGTGCACACCACTTATCCCTGTGAAATATGAAACATGGTTTTAGGACCTCACTGTGATTTCTCAAAGAGTGAAAGACTCCATCATAGAGACCAAATATATGGTTGATGTAATTACATCATCTCAAGGAAAGAGAGTAGGGAATAAAAAACACATTATTATTAAACTTAATCCATCTTTTTTACCTGCTTTCACTCAAAAAACCACACCACTTCATGCGGCTCCACCTACAGAGTGTCCAAAGAATCATCTGCCTTTCCAAGATGATCAAAGAGAATAATGGTGGGAATAGTTTGAGGAGTTAAAAAATTAGGTCTATTATTTATAAATTACCATGTACCTGGATACTTCATATCAACATTATAAAATAACTTCATCAATATTCCAAATCCTAGGAATCCAAAAATAGATGGTGATAAAGATTTCCAAAACTATTTCCCCTTCGATCAAGTACTTGGGAACAGCATCCAAGAGCATTTTATTTTCAACGAAATTCTACAAAACATTGTGGATTCTAAGAAAGTGATGTTTGGAGGTCCACTTGCTCAAGTGAAATCTATTTCTGCCACTAATCCAGAGGATGAGAATAAATAGAAGGGAGTTAATAGAAAGGGCACATGGAATATTATCAATTGGATGGTTATAAAGATGATAAAACAAACTCATGATAACTGTTAGGTCCACTAGGTCGAATACCCTAGGGGGGGGGTGAATCAGGTTATGACATATTAAAATTTCCCCCTTCAGATATTGTTTTATTATTAAACAAAACTATATTCTCTCTCGTTCTCTTTGAAAAGTAGGAATATAATTTAAATCAAGAATGAGAAACATCAAATTTTTACTTTGTTCACCCTCATTGGGCTACATCCAAGGAGCATACAAAGACGGTGTGCCGATGTACCAAATTCACTAAATCTCAAATCCAATAATGAGTACAATGTTCATGATAGATCTTTTATTCCCAGGATCACTTCCTTTACATGTTTTATGGTCTTCTTATTTAATTATAAAGGGTCACTCCTGACACCTCTTTCTCAGGATCCCTACCAGTGGAAAGGGTCAGCATCTTCCTCTTCTATTGCTCACTTCTCTTGGAAAAGAATCCAATGACTTTTTATGAGTTTGAGAAATTTGTATCAGAATTTAGGGAGCTACAGGAGCACATAGTTGTGTATCTTCTTGATCGGAAGCATATCATGGTTCGTTTTGGCTTAGAGGCGGATTTGATTACGGCCTGGTCTCAAGCTCCCCAAATATGCAATGGTTCCACCTACTTTATGTTTTGTTGGAGCTTCAATTTCCACATGAGACATGATCCTGCGACAATTTCAACATGGGTGAGTCTTCCTGGATTACCTATTTCTTTAAAAATCCCTCGATTTTATGCACAATCAGCAATATGATCAGTCATTACCTTTTTTCTAATTGTCAGACCGAGGCTGTGTGTCACCGGATTTGTCCCCAAATATGCATGGAGGTAGATGCCTCAAGAACACCAGTGGACTGTGTGTAGATCACAGATATCAAGGAGTTATTCTAGAGGAAGTGTGTTGTCTTTTAGTCTTGGATGCACTATTGCGTAGCCAATTTCTGATTTGGTCATTTGGAACTGGTTTGTCATCATAGATAGATGATTGGTACTTCAAAAATGGTTGAAAGGAGAAGCTCTGATGGGGGTTTGTCTATTGTCTTGGACCCAGTACTGGGAAATTCCAATTATTGTGATACTATGATAGTGAAAGGGAGTGTGAATAAAGGAATGGATGGAACTATGGAGTGTGGTGGACTTGTGGTTCCTACTGGGTGTGATGATCAGGTGAGAAGAACATTCCTTGGCAAGGCACTGTTGGGCACAGTTTCAAAGCATGAGGTGTGGAAAAACATTCATGTAGAGGTGTTTACGAAGGACTATGCAATGAAAGAGGTCTAGGAGTCACTCAATCCATTAGTGCAATAGGCCTTTGAGTGGATAAAATGTGGGCTTGGAGATGAGGACCTACCTGTGTTGGAGGGTGCTACTGGATCAGGTGGAAACCTAAATAGATAAGGAGAAGTGGCTCTGGTATAGGGTCAACATGTCCTCTCAGGTAATAGTTTTGTGGTCTTGGAGTAGGAGGAGTCATCTGATATGATTGTTGATCCGCAGGTGATTGAATCCTTGAATCTTCATATTGGCTCCAATTCTCTGGAAAAGGCTGCAGTAGATGTCATGATGGGGACTGTTGAGGATCCTAAAAACGAGGTGAGGCCGCAATGTCAAGCTCTGATAGATCATAATAGGCTCTATCCAATGACTGGCAGTGAGTCTCTGACAAATTCATAAGGTGTCTTGGTGAGGCAAGATGGTGGGTACACAGGTCTCATCCTAGTGAATCTCACTGGTAAATGGGGAAATGCATCTGATAGTGACAAGGAGAATGATCGAGGTTCTGCAAGACCTTTATACAGTGATATTGTTCAAGGTGGTCAGCTAAACTGTCTAGATGTGAAGGCGCGATGACTGATCCACTAAAGAGGTGGCCATGAAAGGACTATTCTTACTTACTGAAGCTAGTATCCACCAGTTCCTCATTAAATATGGAAAAAGGGGATGTGACTAATTCTAAAAAGAGTCATGTGAGAAAGCAAGAAAATAAGGAGCAACTCTCTACGGAGAAACTGGAGCTCATAAGGAAGTATGCCAAGGTTCTGAAGTCATATGATACAAACTCTGAATGGGAATCAGCTACTGCGGAGGATGTTCCTTATTATGGATGTGGTGAGGATTTTGAATACTGTGATATATAGATGATCTTTTCTGGTTGGTACTGATATATGGATGTGGATGCATGGTATGCATGTACTCTTGATCTTTTTCTCCCGTACTTTTCTTTTATTCTAATAAAGGTTCCGAGGCCTCCCTCGGACTGAGCATTCTGGGTATGGTATGTGGAACGCCACCTATGTGTACCACTTCATCTTTTGTGAACTTTCCTTCATCCATGAACTCCTCTTCCATCACTGTCGCATACCATCTCTGTGGACCTACTCTGTGAACCACCCTCTGTCCACAAATAGTTCTATATTCACGAACTGCTTTCAATTCCATGTACCAAATCCCCCCTTTGTGTACTGTGTTCTATTTCCATAAATTGTTCTTCCATTTCAAACCACAACATCCACTAAAAACACTTTAATAAATTGTTCTATAAACTGCATCAGCCATTGTGGAATCGCATCGCGCAAACCACTCTCAGACATCACCGAATTCTTGGAGCAAAGAGATGTTCTCTAATTATATTCGATCTCTCCTATCTAATTGGAGGGATTAGTTATCATTATATAGGTAAATATATCCCCAAAATACACTAATCCAAGATTTTATCAATCTTTGATTTGGTATAGCCTCTATCGCATACTGATCCTCCTACTACGAACCACACCTATTCGGTGAACCATTTTTTCACATTAGTTCATGTACTACTGTAACTCCTATGTAGAGTCATTCTCTTTAACATCCCACAAACTGTCACACCTTCTACATTCGCACCCCATTCGACACAACCCATGTAATAACTAGGATCGTCTTTTCAGGTATGTTTTTCCTTTTCTAGTAATTTTTTAGAAAAAGAGGAAATTCAGGAAATTTTCAAAGTACACACCGTGTACTTTACGAGTACACGCTGTGTACTACCTTACCATAGGAGGCCATTTTCTAGCTGTGTAGTATCCACACACATGGTTGTGTGGGAGTGATTTGGAGGCTTCTTAAATCGGAGAATGGAAATGGTGAGTACACACTGTGTTCTTCAAAATTACATGTCTTGTACATTATTTTTTTAATTAAATTCACCAGGGTCACATCTAATCGACAGAAACACCCCCTTATTCATTTTTCTCATCCAGTAGCATCGTACGACTGCAGATATTTGATGAACCCCTGATATATCATACGTCCTATGAATCGAACACCGTCGGTTTCATGTGAATCGCATCGGTGAGTTCTCTCTTCTCCCAGAGCACCATCTTCTGATTTCTCTTCTCTCAAAAGATATCATGGTTAAATGTTTTATATGTTTTTGTAGATATTAAATGTTCTAAGGATATTCAATCATATAGTTTAATTAATATCGTTACTTCAATGCCGAGGTAGGTGGTTTGTGCCTTTATGTTCAAAGTCTTTGAGTATTATGTTCAAATTCCACTAATACCCTTAAACGGGGTGTTGCATGTTTGCCATTTTACACCTATTTATTGCCATACATGCGCACATGTTTATGTAGAGGTTATTTGGATATGAATAGGGTTGATTTCTATGATTTGTATGTATTTCCAAAGTATGTTCTATTTACGACCATTTGGCCCTGTTTAGCCAGTTTGGCTACCTTGCATGTTTTCCATGCCTGTTGCTGTAGAATGGAGAGTTTGTTTTATGACATGCTTGATATGCTATAGACTGGTTAGCCAACTAGTTCTGTAGGTTTACTTTTTCCATAATAAATTTCTATGCTCATTGACCTACACAGGGCCTTGAGAACCTGGTGTAGTAAGCTATAAGGGGAATTGACCGAGTGAGCTTCCCCAGAGAGTCTTTGAGCACTTTAGACTACACGGGGAATTGACCATGCAAGCTTCCTCAGAGAGTCTCAGTTTTACTTTGAATTACCATGATTAATATAGACTATAAATGGAATTTACTGAGTGAGCTTCCCTAGAGATCCTTTGAACGACCTGGGCTATAAGGAGAATCGATCGAGTGAGCTTCCTCAGAGAGCCCTTGACCTTGGGGCTATAAGTGGAATTGACCATGTGAGCTTCCTCACTGAGTCCCTGACTACCTTAAACTATAAGGGGAATTGACTTTGGGTGCTTCGTCAGAGAGCCTTTATGAATTCTTATGACCTAACCATAGGGGTTAGGCCGAGTGCACAACCCAGAGGGTTGCTTGTACTTATTCAGTAGGACAAGAGGGAATGGCTTTGATTACTTCCTAGAGGGTTACCTATTTGGGTTTTAGTTGTTTGTTTTGTTGTTTCTTGATATTGAAACTGTGGATTGCTTACTACTGATCCCTTCCCTGTTTACTATTTTCTGTACTTTTACATGCCATATATTCACTGACTGTTAGGCATTGATCTTCGGGTGGTTGCCTGCTAGGATTTAGTCTCAAACCCTATATGGGTCATGCTTTTGTGCCCAAACAGATTATATTGTTGTAGGTATAGATAAGGGAATTCTCCCTTCTACTTTTTGTACTTGACTTACTGTAGAGCTAGGGAGCATGAGACCAAGCCTAGGCATGGGATGCCAAGGAGCTGTTTATCTTTTTCT
Source organism: Viscum album (assembly GCA_963277665.1). Classification (NCBI taxonomy): domain Eukaryota; kingdom Viridiplantae; phylum Streptophyta; class Magnoliopsida; order Santalales; family Viscaceae; genus Viscum; species Viscum album. Next base: position 1,215,790,648 of record OY728131.1, on the reverse strand, counting down.
TTTGTACTTTGGTTTAGCACTGTTTGTATTTCCAGCACTGTGATTTGTTTGGATACTTTTCTAGACATATGAATCATGCATCATTATATATATATATATATGTATCTACTCTAGTTTTTTATTATTCTAGTCTTTCTCTGTTTACTGTTGTTGCGTATTTACTACTTCCACTATTGTGTGTTGTTTACTTCAACTGTGTACTCTACCAATGAGGGCATAGTTTCCCCATTATCACACCCAATCCCTCATTTCTAGTCGTAATCCTCTAGAGTGTGGGTAAATGCACTTGAGGCCATGTGACCAACCGGGTACAGGGTGCCTCTGGGTGGCTTCTGGAACCGGGACATTACAAAGTGGTATCAGAGGAATTATTTTCTCTTGATTTACTATTTGGAGCCTTTTGCTAGGGATAAGAAGGAATCAGTACTTGGTAATATGATGTTCCTGGGAGTAGCTAACCCCTATACAGGGAAGATCCAATCTACCTCATTTATTGAAATTTCTGCTGGTTTTTCAAGTTACGGTTGATCTAATTTTCACAATTAGGTGAATCACAAGTTTTGTGTTATTACTGTTTATGTTATTGAAGTTCTATTTCTGTCGTAACCCGATGAGATGAGGGTATTCCATCTCATGCATCATATATACACTTTCTAGAAATAACATGTCATGCATTCTTGCCATGTCATCTTGGATGCATTAGAGAGTGCATGATGTTGTGATAGATATTGTGTAAAATATGCATGCTGTTGTGATAGTCGCCTTGATAAAATACCTTCTTTTTTATAAGGTTTTATTTTGTGTAATTTTTTTCTTGAGTGAATTCCATGTTTTGGTTCTTGAGGTGTTATAGGCCCTCATGAACTGGAATTTGGGGGACTATTTCTTCATTTGAGTTATTATGGCATGTAGAAGATACCAAACATTGATTGGCGCAGTGTATGGGCCCCCACTGACCGTAATTTGGAACTTACAATGTTGTTTCAATGTTTTTATGGGTCCCAGAGTAGTTTTTAGGCTTACTATCCAGAGAAACCCATAATACATGCTGTTTAGTTTTGACTACATGCCATGTGTTCTTCTATACGGGAAGAAATTTTTTTTCTTAAGTACACACTATGTAATTTATGTACACACCATGTAGTATCTAACCATGTCATAATCCATGTGGGAAGATACATGGGATATGGATTTTCTTGTGGGAACATGTTTTGTACTAGTTGAGCATGCCCTGTAGCATTGATCCTTTGTCCGCCCATGTAACTAACAACACGGATGGATAAACCTTAATCTATACACACTATGTTCACATTGAACACACCGTGTAGTCTGACCCAGGTACCCGGCCATGTCACTAACAACACAGGTCAGTGTTATCCTTTCACATATATGTTGTGTCTATCTGGAACACGCCGTGCAGTGTGAGCCGTGTGTTTGGTCTTGTCGCTAACAACACGGGCCAGGTGAAGCTTGTTTGGTCCATGCCGTGTCTACCTTGAAAATGCCATGTAGTCTTGTCTTAGGAAGTCCATGTGTCTTAACCGTGTAGAGGGACTCGAGCAGGGAAATAGGATTCAAGTACACGCCAGGTGTTAAGACAAAACACCGTGTGTTTTGGGTGTTACACGACCAGTTTAGGCAGAAGTACATGCCCATAAAAATTACATAAGGGAACACGCCATGTAGGAATTGTACACGTCGTGTAGTCTTATTTTGTAAAACATGTAGGATTTAATTCTTCTATTAACTTATTATGATTCTAGTTTTCAGTCCTTGATAATCATGATCTAAGGTGTGTGCTTGACATTGCAGATTAATCCACCGAGATGTCCTCTGGTTGTAGACCAGTTGCCAGGCAGTGATCAGACACTGGGCATGGTTGATCAGGGACTCCCAGTGGATCCTCCAGTTTTTCCATCCTTAGAACTACCCATTGTACCTCACATAGGTGTTTATTCACAGTTCATGGAGGGATTTTTAAGGATAATTCATACCTTTCAGGGAGCATTATCTCCTGCCCTGTCAATGGAAGAATTGATGTGGGTCTTTCAGCAGCAACATCCTCCTACTTTCTCAGGGGATGGAGGACCCCCAACTGTAGAGTCATGGCTATAATCCATGATGATGATTATTTAGAATCTGGAGATACCTCCAGAGAAGAGGGTGAAGCTCTCTACCTACATTCTTTGAGATTCCACCAAGAGGTTGTTGGATGTGATCTCACAGGAAGGATGCCAGCAGAATATGGATTGGGATGAGTTTCAGAGAATCTTCTACGATTACTTCTATCTGGTGTCCTTGAAGGCCGACCGAGAATGAGATTTCATGGGGTTCTAGTAGGGTACTATTACTATTATGGAGTATTTCACTTGGTTCACAGAGATGCAGTGTTTCACACCTATTCCAGGAGGTGAAGAGTTGTTCCATTCATGAAAGGTCTAGGATGGTCTCAGACATGACATCTGATCGCAGGTGAACATCTTCAGGTTGACATTGATATACTATATAGTGGCACTGATCACAGAGTGAAATCTATGTGATTCTGGAGGGGTGAGAAAGGGTGGTTCAGCATCCATAGTTAGTATCCCTCCTTCCGACAGCAGGAAGCACCGCATCGAGTTTTCATGAGGAGATTAGAGTAAGTGGGAAGCATCTTCCGGTAGCCAGGTGGTGTGCTACAATTGTGTGAAGAGTGGTCATACGAGGCCATGTTGCCTGAGAGACCCAGTGGAGTGACGATATTGTAGCAATATGGGTCACCTTCATCTCTTTTTTCAGTTCTTCTCACCATAATCTAGTGATAGGGGTTCTTCTATGACTCCCCATTCAGGTGCAGCGCCACCGGTTTCTCACTAGTTTGGGATCCAGAGTTCTTTCGGCCGTTTGGGCTGAGGTGGAGGTTATGTTCGTGGTAGTCAGTCACCAGTTATTTAGAGACCGCAGGGTTGATCAACTCAGAGTGATTAGGTAGGGCCACAAGTTTGCAGCAAAGGCCGGATTTTTTAGTGGAGTAGGCCCAACAGGGGTAGGATCCCAGACCCTCTACAGTTCGAGGTATGATCTTAGTGGAACCAGTTTTAGCTTCTGATCTTTTTGATACAGGGGCTTCCCATAGCTTTATATATATCACTATTGTGGAGATCCTTGGTCTCTGTATCTTTTCCTCTGTCGATATTTTTGATTCTAGACACACCATTGGGGACTAGAACAGCTAGTGTACGTCAGTTCAAGGAGTTCCCACTAGAGGTTGGTGGATGTCACTTTCTATGGGACCTCTATGTCCTAGAGATGATAGGATATGATGTCATTCTCGGAATAGAATGGGTAGTTTCCTTCCAAGTAGTCATCGATTGTTATTACCATAGGGTAGGTTTTGTATCACCATAGGGTGGATACTTTCTTCATAGGGGCGAGTGGGATGTCCAGGCAGACAGAGCGGGTCCAGAGCATCATGGGTTGGGAGGAGTTATATCCCAGATTACTAGTCTATATCTTGATGAACAGGGAACTTCGCAGATGTACTTTCCTCTAATGGTGGATCGTTTTACATATGTCTTTCCAAAGGAATTTTTAGGTTTGCCTCCGGAGCACGAGGTAGACTTCTCGATTGATCATGTTCTAGGAGTGGAACCAGTGTTCATTCCTCCTTATAGGATGGCTACACTAGAGTTGCAGGAGCTCAAGAAGCAATTGGAGGAGTTGCATGCAAAGGGCTTCATCCCACCCAATACTTCTCATTGGGGTTTGCCTGTCCTATTTGCGAAGAAGGCATACGACACCCTTAGGCTTTGTGTGAACTACCGGAAGTTGAACCAGTTGACGATCAAGAACCGGTGTCCCTTTCCAAGGATTTATGATCTCTTTGATCATCTTAGAGGATCCCTCATGTTTTCAAAGATTGACTTGAGGTCTAGTTATCATCAGTTTCCTGTTAGACAGTCAGATATACATCTTACAGCCTTCCGAAGCAGGTATGGTCTATATGAGTATATGGTTATGCCGTTTGGTTTCACGAATGCAACTGTAGTTTCATGCCACTAATGAACTGAGTGTTCCATCCATATTTGGATTCCTCTGTGATTGTTTTTATGGAAGATATCTTGGTGTACTCTCACACTCGGCATGACCATGCAAAATATCCTGAGATCGTTTTGAGTAAAATGAGAGAGCATCAGTTATATGCTAAGCTCTCAAAGTGACACTTTTGGATGGACCAGATTCACTTCTTGGGTCATATTATCTCAGAGGCAGGATTATTAGTAGACCTAGATAAAGTGAGAGCTATAGTTTTTTAGGATCATCTGAAGAACTTATTTGAGGTTATGAGTTTTATAGGGCTGGTTGGGTACTATAGATGTTTCATACAAGACTTTTCACACTTAGCAGTACTGCTAATGGTTCAGACTAAGAAGTGTGCGAAGTTCTTATGGCCAGATTCCTGTGAGTCATCATTTTAAGAGCTGAAAGGGATTTTGACTTCAAAACCGATACTAGTCTTGACAGAGCTATGAAAAAGTTATACTGTTTATTGTGATGCTTTGGGTATCATGCTAGGATTTGTTCTTATACAGGGAGTTGGAGTCATTGAATACGAGTCTCGACAGTTAAGGACACATGTGTGGAATTACAGGACACATGATCAAGAGTTGGCTGCTATTGTTCATGCCTTATGATGTTGGAGACATTCTTATGGGTGAGAATTTTGTGGTTTTCACTGAAAAAAAAGTATCAAGTACATCTACACTCAGCATGATCTGAATTTAAGATAGAGGAGGTGGGTCGAGTACCTACATTCTTTTGACTTTGATCTTGCCTACATGTCTAGGATGGGAAATGTAGTGGCTGATGCATTGAGCAGGAGGACTCAAATACAGGCTGTTCAAGAGGCCAACAGTGAGTGGGATCTTATGGCTCTGTTCTCTAAGATGCATTTGGTGGTGCACGACAGACATCGAAAAGATTTTCTGTTGTATGTAGATGTCACCTATACTCTTCTTGATCGAGTTCAGATGGGGTGGCTATCAGATTCTGAAGGCCTAGTCCTAAGGGATAGTGTTTCAGGAGAGGACCCTATTCTTGGATGGAACGTAGGAGAGGATGAGATCTTGAATTTTTAGGGGCGAGGATGGGTGCCACCAAACATAAGTGAGGAGCTGATGGGTGACTTTTATTCCTCAGTTTGGGAAGTTCATCCTTGCATCACCAAGATGTATCATGATCTTCACCATAAGTATTGGTGGCCTAGTATGAAGAGGGACATTGCTAATTTTTTCATGAGGTGTTCCACTTGTCAGTATGTGAAGGAGGAGCATCCATGAGCAGTAGGGCTTTTACAATAGTTTCCCATTCCTGAGTTGAATTGGAATGATGTAGCAATGGATTTTGTGACAGGTTTACCGAGGTCACCTTAAGGGAATGATGTTGTTTTGGTTTTCATTTACAGACTCATGAAGGTTACTAACTTCTTACCGATCAAGGATACCTCTAGTGTTGATGAGATGGTATGGTTGTACATCCGAGAGATTGTACATATTCATGGATTTCCACACTCCATTGTTTCAGATAGAGATACTCATTTTACTTCTTGGGTCTGGCAGGGGCTTCAGAAGGATTTGGGTACACATGTACTTTTGAGTACAACTTACCATCCCCAGACAGATGGTCAGCCTGAGAATACGATTCAGGTTCTCGATGACATGCTCTGATCATGCATTCTGGATTTTGGAGGTTCTTGGGAGAAGAAGATACCTCTTGTGGAGTTTTCCTACAACAATAGTTTTCATGCAACTATTTAGATGCCACCTTATGAGGTTTTGTATGGTAGTCCATGCCGAACACCCTTACGTTAGTTGGAGATAGCATATGCAGGTTTGTAGGGACCTCATCTTGTTTATGAGACCACCGAGTAGATAGAGTTGATTAAGAAAAGGATGGCTACTGCATAGTCTCGTCAGAAGTATTATGCTAATCAATAGAGAAGACCTTTGGAGTTTGAGGTTAGGGATCATGTTTTTTTACTTGTCACACCGAGGTTGGGTAACAGACAGATCCGGAGATTGGGTAAGCTCTCACCGAGGTACATCGGTCCATTTGAGGTGTTTGAGAGAGTTGGGACGATTGCCTATCGGTTTCCGTTACCTCATAGGTACCGATATTTTCATGGTATCTTCCATGTTTCTCAGCTTCATCTTTACTTTTTAGACCCATCTCATGTTTTCTAATCTGAGGAGGTTGAGTTTGAAATGGATGCATCCTTTGAGGAGCTTTTTATCCAGATTGTGGACCGAAGTACAGAGGTTATCCATGGCCGGTCTATTCCTTCTATACGGGTGCTTTTGCAGCACAGGCGAGTACATGACGAGAAATGGGAGAGGGAGGCAGATGTACGATCATAGTGGCCGGAATAGTTTGGGGTTTCTTCTTTTACACCATTCTAGGGAAATTCAGGGATGTATTTCTTTATGGGGGGATGTTTGTATGAACTTGGATCTTCTTTGCAGTTACGTTTTTTCTTTTCTAGTCATTTTAAAGAAAAAGAGGAAATTCTGTATATTTTTAAAGTTCAAACCGTGTACTTTATTAGTACACCCTGTGTACTGGCTTGCTGCAGGAGGCCGTGTTGTATCCACACACACAGCTGTGTGGGAGTGATTTGGAGGCTTCTTATAGAGGAGTACAAAAATGGAAAGTACTCACCAAGTACATCAAAATTATATTCCATATAATTTATTTTTTTCATTAAATGCACTAGGGTTGTATCTAATTGACAGAAACACCCCCTTCTTCATTCGTCTCATCCAAGAGTGTCGTACAATTTCAAATCTTCGATGAACCCCTGAGCGAGCGTTTTTCCTCCAAATCGAACATCGTTAGTTGTGTTAGAATTGTATTAGTGAGTTCTCTCTTCTCTTAGAGCACCATATTATGATTTCTCTTCTCTCATGAGATATTTTGGGTTTAATATTTTATAAATTTTCATAGTTCATCGACGTTATAAGAAGATTCATGTTTTTAGGTTCACATATATCTTTCCTTTAAGTCCGAAGTTGGTGGTTTGTGCCTTTTAGTTCAAAGTCTTTGAGTATTATTTGCAAATTCCACAAATACCCTTGAACTATGTATTGCGTGTTTACCATTTTACCCTTATTGACTTCCTGCCATGCTCTCATTTTTGTTTAGAGGTTATTTGGATATGAATAGGGTTGATTTATATGCATTGGATGTATTGCCCATGTATGTTCTGTTTACGACCGTTTGGTCCTATTTAGCCAGTTTGGCTACCTTGCTTATTTTCCATTCCTGTTGCTGTAGGATGGAGAGTATGTTTTATGACACACTCGATATGCTGTAGACTGGTTAGCCAAGTAGTTATGCAGGTTTACCTTGGCCATCTTTCATTTCTATGCTATTTGACCTACACAGGGCCGTGAGAACCTGGTGTAGCAGGCTATAAGGGGAATTGACCGAGTGAGCTACCTTATGGAGTTTTTGAGAACTTTAGACTATAAGGAGAATTGACCATGCGAGCTTCTTCAGAGAGTCATTGTTTTACTTTGAATTACCTTGATTACTCTAGACTATAAGGGGAATTAACCGAGAGATCTTCTTAAAAGAGTCTTTGAATGACCTGGGATATAAGGGGAATTGAACAAGTGAGCTTCCTCAGAGAATCCTTGACTTTGGGGCTATAAGGGGAATTGAACACGTGAGCTTCCTCTTAAAGTCCCTGACTACCGTAGAATATAAGAGGAATTGATTGTGAGTACTTCCTTAGAGAGTCTTTATGAATTATTATGACTGAACCAGAAGGGTTAGGCTTAGGGCACTACCCATAGGGTTGCTTGTACTTCTTAGGTAGGACCCGAGGGAATGGCTGTGAGTACTTCCCAGAGGGTAACCTATTTGAGGTTGAGCTGTTTTTTTCACTATTGCTTGATATTGAAACTATGGATTATTTACTACTAATCACTTCCCTGTATACTGTTTTCTATAATTTTACCTTCCATATATTCACTGACTAATAGGAACAGATCTTTGGGTGGTTACCTACTGGGATTTAGTCTCACACCCTATTTGTGTCATTTATTTGGGCCCAAAAAGATTATATTTCTTCAAGTATAGATAAGGGAATGCACCCTTCTACTTTAGGTACTTGACTTTCTGTGGAGCTGGGGAGCATGGGACAAAGCTTAGGCTTGCGATGTTGAAGATTTGTTTATCTTTTTTTTACTTTGGTTTAGCACTATTCGTATTTCAAGCATTATGACATGTTTGGATGCTTTCCTAGACATATGTATCACACATCATTTTATATATATATATGTGCTTCTGTTTTTCGTTATTCCAGTCTTCCAATATTTACTATTGTTGGGTATTTACTGCTTCTGCTATTGTTTATTGTTTACTTCTATTGTGTACTCTTCCAATGAGGGCATAGTTTCCCCACTATCACACCCAAGACCTTACTGTTAGTCGGCAGCCTATGGCATGCAGGGAAATGCACTTGAGGCCATGTGACCAACCAGGTACTGGGTGCCTCTGGGCGGATTCTGGAACTAGGACTTTACAAACAATTTCTGTGAACCATTTTCAGTTATGTGAACCACTCCCACATACTATTCCCACTACTTGGTTTGTGGCGGGGAACCATTCACAGACATGGTACATTGTCAATGTCCTGAGCTCTAAATTTCTATACCTTTTTTGATTTCATTTTCTGTTATTAACACTGTTTATTCCTATGAAAAAAAACATTACATTTATAAACAAAAATTATCAATTTTGAGGCTCAAAAATTCGGAAAACACTGGGAAATTGTGACACTTTAAAAAATTATCTTTAGAAAACACCATCCAAAATCATTCGTAGTCATCTGGATTTGTCAACAAACACAATCACAACTAAAACAAACAAATAGGACAAATTGATGCATTTTTTTCACAGTAATATCCAAATAATATAGTTGAAATAGTCAATTTTACCTTCAACTACTTCCGTAACAACACATCCAACTTAATTAGTAGCTTAGTCCCTTAAAACCCAGTCGTCAAAAAAGAGACAAGGATGAAAGAGTAAGAAGAAAACACAGAAAGATGAACCAATACCAATTAAAATATTTATTTTAATTTATCAGACTTCATAGCTACAAAACCATACCGACAAGTACTACCACAACAAAAAAATATAACAAGGGTAAAACTTCTAGATGAAATATCAATTTGATGAGGAGTTTATCTTCATGTTTGTTAATTTTATTCACTTAATGGATCCCTTCTTAGATATTGAGAATTTATATGAACTCAAATATCATAAACATGATTGGGGATCTAGGGGAAGTGGTTGTAGAAGTCAAGTATATAGGGGAAGATGTATTCAAGATAAGATCACTACTGTAGCCACACAACTACTAAAATAGTCGACATGGCCAAAACTCATAGGGAAACTCTCTAGAGAGATCACCAGGAACAAGGAAATCCCCCCATGCATGAAAGGGTCTTCTATGTGATGGCCATCATAAAAAATCATCTTGAGATATGTTATCAGCAAATTAACCTTGGCATGTAGGCAGACCTAGCTGACCTAATCCACCAAGAGAAAATCACCTTCATCTCATACTCCATGGGATGATCTATTCAATTTAAGTACTTCAGTTACTAAATCGCTATAGAAGAGAATGATCGGTCTGGGAAACACATACCATTGATACATAAGTATAATTTTTAAAATAAATTAGCCTTTTTTCTAGATAAAATTTCAATTTTGGATTCCTTGAGTCTATTAAGAGTCCTCTGGGAAGTACTCACAGAGGCCTTATCTATTCCTTATGAGTTTGAAGTTGAAGTTACTATTACCAAATTTTACCTTGAAGATAAATATCCTACATAATTCAGCATATTCATATATTTCATAGTTCAGGATTAGGATTCCATAATATAGGGGCATGTTAGACCCTTTTATATATCTTGCAGGATAAATGACTTTGATATTCGATGAGCCTTTATTGAAAATTGATAAGGAGTTAGCCTCATTCCAATCCAAACACTCAGTCAACTATGGTTCAATGAACCTCAATTTTATCCATCTACTCTAGTGTTACCGGGTTATCCAATGAATGATAAAAATCAAATTAGTAAAATCAAACTCAAAACTCAAGGATCTCATGTCTAACTCAAAATTGATGGTTTTTATACTTGATATAAACTCCAACGTTCTGTTTATAAGACGTTTGTTACATCTTCATATGGTTATCTCCTCTTCATACCACCAATGTCTGAAATACTATATCAATGGGCAAATTGAAATATTAGATATTGACAAATAACTATTTAATTCCTATGAGTTGAAATACATTGACAAAAGATTCTACCACAAGGGATGGAAACAATCCATGGCTGACGATGTCACTCGAATCATTACCCTGAATGGTCTCAAAATAATTCCATATAAACCACTAAATAGCCTAGTGCAAAGTGTAACACCCCGACCCTAGTTACCCAGAGTCGGTGCATTGTTACATAACATTGGCATGATCACAAGAAAGATCAAATCTCGAAAGACTGATTGGTTTAGTAGCCTTGGAAACACTAGATATGTTCATAAGACTTACATTAAATCATAAAATGAAAAACTACTACAACAACATATTGTCTCCATAATCCACACTTATATCCCTACATAATATCCCTACAGGTCATTCATAATTTACTTCTTCACTTCCTGGGAAAAATAAAACATTGAAAATGGGTGAGGTCAAATTCCCAGTAAGGATAAAAATATAGCGGAAACATTCATAAATAAGAATAAACATTTAAGGCAATGTATAACTAAAACAAAAGCCTTTCAAACTTGAACTTTCAACATAGTATGACATAAATAAAATGAAATAATGCCATTTAATTATTCACATGGATATTCTACTAATCAAATAATCACATGAAAAATCAATAACCACTTTCATAATGATGGAATGCATAATGCTGAACTTTAATTTCTTTGTCAAGGCCTCGTCCCAAGACCTTGGGGCTAACTGTAACCGGAACCCAACCCGGAGTGCCTCTAATAACCGGACCCCAACCCGGAGTGCCTCTAATAACCGGACACCAAACCGGAGTTCCTCTAATAACCAGAGACAAAACCGGAGTTCCTCTAATAACCGGAGACCAAATCGGAGGGCTTACTTTTACCGGTCCCCAACCCGGAACATACTTGTCTAACACATTCATCTGAATGAAAGGTTGAAATATAACATAAACATTTGGATTAAAAATAACTTATGAAATGTCAAAACATTAAACAAAAACCATGAGTGACATAATAATAACTTATCTACTGTGAAAAATATCACAAAACCTTCAATAAAATATGGATGTTTTGTATCATAATAAATCAACTTCAAATAAGCTTAAAATTCCTCAAAGGATGTTGACATATATGAAATCAAAACTATTTTGGAGAAATATCTATTTTTTTAAATCATTTGAAAAGTAACATAATTATAAAATAATACATTCAATTTGAAAATATTCTTATAAGCTTGTAAGGGAAGATTCGACGAATTTATAATGGCGGAAAATAGCCGCACCCACCGTATTATTTAAAAAAAACATTCTTACCTTAATTTTGTCGAAAAGGTTAAAAAAGCACCTTGTTTGAAAAACGACAGAAAGATTCATTTATAAACCTCTTATAAAAATTCAAACAAGGGTATAAATGACTTTAACGCATATTATTATAAATAGTAAAAATGTTTTGAATTTTTTTTTTAAGAAACATGGATGTGGATGATAAAGAGATCCCAGTAGATTATTACGTATAAACAACCTCGGATAATGAAGAGATTGTGAAATAACCCTTACTAATTTGGTAACTTATGAAACATACAACCCATGAAAGTGGTATCATACAATTAATATGCAAATACACATACATTAGAGTGTATTACACAAATAATATAATTATGGGCAGTACATACACCGCACAAAAGGTGATGGTGGCATTATGGCATGAATCTCACGGGAATAAGGAGTGAGATGAAAACCCCTTACCTTGTAATTTTCCTTGGTTGGGGTAGGTTAAACTCCTGTATAATGGTGAAATAATTGTTATTAAATTATTCAATAATCATATATATTAATATGATATCATATATGATATTTTAACATTGATTTGTTCATAATATCTTTTAATTATCGTCGTTCCGGGTGTTAACTTACTCATTTTCTTTTATATGTTTTGTTACATAAGCCATGTTTGTTATCGATAGGTTGTATATTATTCATATCCAGAATGATATAAAGTACTTAAACATCATTTTTAAATCATCAAATGATAATTATACTTTAATGGATACGATGGAGAATGAATCTCATCACGTTCGTGGAGACGGTAGTCCGTACGTACGCACGAGCGACAATATCATTCTTTTGATATTAAAATAATATATAAATTGATGGTATATCATATATACAGAATCATTAACATGTTATATTTATTATTTAGATGAGTTACACATCATTTTTATACCCATCCAAATAATAATATTTTGAATAACAATTACACCACGACGTGGAGACGGTAAGCCGTACGTACGCACGTATGGTGACATGTTATTCAAAGGGTGGATAGAATACTGAATATGGATGTACCATATTTATAATAACATCACAGTATATATAAGATACTGGAGTTATTATTTTATAATGGTAATAACAAAGAAAGAAGAAGTGGAAGAAGAAAGGAACTTGAAAAGGGGTGGTGAAAACATTACCTCTTCTTCAGGTTCTTCCTTTTGATTTGATCAAAAGAGATCCTTAGGTTGGCTTTATGATCAAACTAAGGCCTCTAGGTTGTAGTGAGGGATGTTGGGAGAGTATTGGGGCAGAGTGTGGCCGAACCAAAAGGCTTTTAAGGTGTGAAGAAATGGGAAGGAAGAGTGCCCTTTTATAAGAGGGGTGAGGGGCACCTTTGGAAAAGCTAGAAATATTAGTTTATATTAAATTCATATTCTGTTTATAGTGGATCCAAAGTTGATTATTAAAAGGTTAAGGTGGTTATAGGTAGAAAAAAACTAAACCAATAGAATTTAGACTGGTTTTGGTACTTATATTAACCTTATCATTAAGTATTAACTATAAGTTAATTAGTTTCACTTTTACAATGTCTCTTTGTATTTTTATATTATATGGTTAATAAACTTACCATATACATCAAAGAGACCCCCTAGTGTTCCATTAATGATACACCTATCATGATATAAGTCTATTTGCCGAACCTTAGATTTTTAGGAATTTAATATCAATTAATAATATAATATTTGTTTTAAAAACTCTTTTATGTCAATTTTGACACTATTCAATAGTTGATTTTTGTGAAACTCATAAAAGAATTATTACTTCGAAAAAAGTTAATTAAATCAATCCTAATATGTCATAGTATCCTAGATAATTAGTTTAATTCATTAAAAGTTTTATATTATATTTATTTGTGTATTTATAATATCAATTATTTTGATTTTTCACTATTATAGTAATTACTGCATCATCATTGTGTCATAAATAAATTTAATTATTTATTGTCTAAAAATTATAAATAAAATATCATTATGTAGGAAATATTTTTATCTTTCTAATGAATATTTATAATCTAAAATCCAACATATATAACCCTATGTAAAAATTGTGTTTCTAAAATATATATGCTTGTGTCATTTTTGTATTAATTTTAACTTAATTAAAATAAAGTGTCCCTATCACCTACAAGTGGCACCATGGGGTCCCAAAATCGACCCAAATATTCCTATTTCCGAAGGTTTATCAACCAATAAGTCTAGGACACGTTTTAGGGTAATTTAGTATTATTATAATATTAATTGTTTAACCCTTATTTACCGGATTTACCCTTAACCATGGTAAATAAAATATTTACCGCAGTAATTATTCAAAATGTCTAAAAATAAAAGTTACCTATTTATACAATTTGAACATCCTGATTCCAAATATGGAATCCATTTTTCTAAATTTAGAACACAGAAGTGGCAGAAATTAATTTAAAATTAATTCCCGCTGTCAAAACAAAAAGCGTGTTTTTAAGAGATAATAACGATCAAAAGATTGACATTTGTTTATGTTCGGTTTAATTGTAAAATTATGTCCAATGACCAACATTATATTAAATGGTAAAAATATATTCTAAATATACTTTAAAACCACTAAAATTCATAATTTATCACTATTAATTATTTTTATTAAAAAAGTTGTTTTTAATTAAAATTTATTAATTTTCACTATTCATCAAAATATTAATGTTATCTGAAAAGTACCACAATTTCACCTTAGGATAAATTCGATATTCCGAATCCAAAAATGAAGTCCATTTTGAAATATAAAATATATGTAATTTCAAAAAGTAGGTATTACTATTCATAATGGCTAGTTTGATTGGTTGTGGTGTGTGTTAGAACTCGAAGTTGCGTACAACACAAGCTATTGTATTATTCAAAGGAAAGCATACCGTGGAAGCCTGTGATGTTTCCTTTTGATTTTTTTTTTATTTCCACATTTAGTCAAAAATTTTAACATATTTTATTTAAAAATGGTTCACCATTAAAAGTTGGTAAAAGTGCAATACTGAAAATGAATTTGTTCTTACATTATGTCTAAGAAACTCATAATACGGATTATAAAATTATAAGGATTATATAAAGTTTAAAATTTAGTTAATACTATTCATAACCTTCTTTGAATGTATTTTTTGGTAAGTCATGGTTTAATTGAACTCGGTGTTGCGTGTAGTGCAAGTTATTGAATTATTTTGAAGAAATAACTCACTATGAATTCTTGGGGTGTTACAATGTTAATGTTATGTTATAGGTAATAACAGCGTTGTTTTTCATACATGTTTTGACTTGTTAACATTATTCCTCTTATATTGATCATTATTTAATCATCTCTATAATGATATTAATAATAAAATTACTGTTTTTTTATGAATTCAGAAATGGATGATTTTTATTCTCTAATGGATATATATAATGAAACAATCTCAACTATTAATTAGACTGTGAAATAAATACTCAGAACTTTTTAATCAGTATAATCATATTCATTATGGAATAAAAAATAATTTGAATATTATAATACCATAAATATTTGGATCATACACATAAAATATAATATTGGTTTGTATATACACCAAAAAGAATTAGTTATAGTGTGTAAGGAATGTGTCCTAGAGAAATAAATGTGAGACCTAAATCTCATAAACTAAGACTTGAATTTCTCAACACATGTTAAACCAACCTATATAAAAAATTTAGGATTATTATAAAATAATATAAAAAATATTAATATATAAAATACCGAATATAAATTACTTATGACATTGTTTTATTTTCTGTTAATAAATCCATGTTAATGTTTTGTTTGGGATATTACCTATTTTGTTTTTAAAACAAAATTTGACTTGATATCCTTGGTCCTCTAACCTAGATCATGATTTCATAAAATATTTAATTATGACCATGATATATATATATATATATATTAATTTATTATTTATTTATTTTTTGGTATGAAATTTATAGTTTGTGAATAAAATACATCGCTCGTGGAGATGATATGCCATACATACACGAGAATGTTACTTTGAATTTCTTATATTGTTAAATGAAAAAATATATATGAAATATTATAATTAATAGATAATTTAAATTTTATATATATCATATGTATTCATAAAATTAATCCATATTAAAATCAATTTGAAATATAGTTTAAAAAACAAATAAAATCTCATCGTGAAGATGGTATGCCATACATACACATGGGCGATGTTATCCTTTCACAAATGACGAGATCGTAAAAGTGGAACATATGATATTATAATTAAATAAATATAATTATTTCAGGGAATATCATATATATAATAAAAATGGTTTTTCGATCATAATTCTTCCTAGGATAAGTAGTAATTGGAGACAATCAGTCATCGTTTCGTGATATAGTAGTCCACCGTACTCGCAAACAGTATGTTTCTTACCCATTGGATTGATGTTTGAGAAAGTTTAGTTTTAACCCTCTATATAAAAACCAATTAATATATTTAGTATACTATATATATTATGTTAACATGAAATAAAAATAATTTTCGGGGTTCGTAGAAGAAAGAATTTTTTTTGTCAATAATAGTTATATCTTCTTTTGGAACATCATTAGGATTTTCCAAAAAGAAATTATATGGTTGGATTTATACATAAAGTAAGGATTATACTAGGAAGCCAAAAATTTTAGGATAACACCTTGACTATAATTTGGCCAAGATAATGAGATTTATTGGTGTGAAAAAGGAGAAGGGGAGGTTCCCTTTCACAAGAAAGGGGAAGAGAGATTTTGGAATCCTTAAATAACATTAATTTCTAATAAATAATTTTTTAAATAAAATAACTCCAAAATGTCATATATTCGAATATAAGATCATATAAGGTTGTAAAATTTTCTTCAAATAGAATGATGTTATTTTTTTATGTAATTCAAATCCTAATGTTTTTTATTAACCCATTGTTAACATATTTAAATTTTTACATTGGTGGCAATGTTATAAATATTTAGAGGAATTAATTTTTACATATAATGTTTCAATTGAACTATATATGTTAAATTAATGTTATTACATTACTTTACACAATTGTTTTTCCCCATTTATTATTTTTATTGGTTTTTCACTAATATATTAAAATATTTTTTTCATAAAATATATTTATTGTAATTGTTGACACTATTCATTAATTGAATTCCTAAAAATATCATAACACAATAATATATTTGAAAAAATTATATTAAGTAATGAATAACAGTTCAATGACTTACTAAATAATTTAAATACATTAATTATTTTAACTTAAATTTATTTTTAAATTTTTATTAACAATTATTTGGTATTTAGATTAATTAAACAATTAATCCATAATCATTTCAAAAACCATTAAAGTATTTATTTATTTCCAAAAAACAAAAAATAAATTACCATGATAAATAAAAACATATTACCTTTAAAATCACTACTTATACTCTAATATATCTTTTGTATAAATGAATATTATGAATGAAATAGTTCTTGATGATATGATTATGACATCTTTGACATTTCATTAAGTAAAATTGGAAATATAGTACTAAACTATTTAAAGTGGAAATAAAATATTATAATCTCAGAATTTTTTTTTCTAAAATCACTCATCCAATGAAATTAGGACATTTTTTAGAGTAACTTTATAAAATTTAAAATGTTATTTTTTTTCATAATTACTACATTTAACTTCTACTATGTTAATGAAAAAATAGAAAAATTAAAATTTATATTGCCTAATAAAATAATAAATCTATTGAAATATTTTGGAACCTATTATTCCAAATTATAAATCCATTTTTTAAAATTTCAAACACTTATGTTTCATTAATTAATTTAATATTAATCATGTTGATGAGGGAGAAAATGTGTTACTAAAGATGAAACATGCAATAGAATAAAACATTTTTATTTATAATATCATTGTAAAATTAATTCTAATGAACTATATAATATTAAATAATAAATTTTTTAATAATAATTTAAAATAAAAATAAATATATTTAGAAACTGAAAATTATTTTGATGAAAAAAGATGTTTGTAATTACAATTTATTATTTGTTTTATTATTCATAAAAACATGATAATTAGAAAAAAAATATTAAAAATTATTCAAAAGTAAATTTTTTAGGTTCCTAAATAAATGAATAAAATTATTTACTCCAATAAAATATATTTATGTCTCAGAATTTACATTGAAATTGGGTTCCCCATCAAAATAAGGCAAATATGTCCTTTTGTAAAAAAAGGTTTTATGCATACAATTGGGTTGGTTCATATCTTATTACTATATAATATTTTAGATGAATATTAAAATATTTTAATGAATATTGAAGACATATATATTTATATCATTAATTTCATACAAAAATTGTATTTTATATAATTATTTTTGATAAATAAACTATTGGAAATTAAAATTTATATTATTGATTTTATTATCAACTGTTATATATTTTCATTTATAATTACTTTGTAACTAATGATTTAATATAAAAACATCATGATTTCATAAGTTACATAATACAATTGTTAACCACTAATTTAATGGATAGATTATATATTTTTATATTAAATAAAAATATATTAATAATATACTGTTATTGGGAAAATATCTGTAATGTTTGTAATGTAATCTATCAACAGTACAGAGTGTTTTTAACACAACAAAAGCATAGTTTGAGTATAACACAATTACAAAACAATATTTTTCATATAATAAATTATATGTTCTGTAATGTGGGTAATAGTTTATTTTTGAAAATAAATTTTTTTTTTATAAAAAAATTCAAACAATCTCAGGGTGTTACAATAACATTACAATGTTTTAGTGTTATCAACCATAAATATATTCCAATATTAGAAAATTAAATTACAAGTGCCTTTAAAATTCATATGCATCACTTGAGAAATCATAGATATCATTTAGGATATATTACTAATCTATGTGAGTATTTCCTTATCCACATCTTCAAATTTTAAAATATAATATATGTTCAAAATAATCACATACATAACTTGATATATCTTATATACTAACAACTATGTATCATATCCTAATGGATGATTTTTCTTATCTAATTATAAACCTATGAAAGCATAAATATTTTTTCAAAAATATAACCCCATATCAAAAGTCAATAACAACATCAACACATTTGTAATGAACATAAAAACTTATAGAGGAATTTAAGCTATATCTAATTGAACTAAAATTATTGAATAATTATTAACATCGTTTTTAAGGGTTTGATTTGAATTCCATAACCATACTTTATGAATAGAGTAAGGGTAACTATGTGTCTTTAATGTTTAAATAATTGTAACATGTGATCTATGTAAAGATATATTATTTTTTATAAGGGTAGTCTACCACTATATATGGTTTGAATGTATATCTATAAGATGAGTAACTATAATTGATGTGATAAATAATGTTATGGTAGAATTTAAAAAGGATTCATAAGGCTGATCATGTTAAATGAAATGGATTTCAGTGTTTTATAACATGAATATGTGTAAAAGATATGACCCTTACCTAATAAAAATGAGTTGACATTGGGTAAACCATCTTAACCTTTTGGAATACCATTTTTGGGGACATTATTTTGAAAAATAATTTTTGGTATCATTATTCCTAGGTCAAACATATCATATATTTATCAATTCTTAAATATCCCAAATTCATGGGAATTAATTCTTATACAGATGTAAATTTTGTAACAAATATAATTGTATAAAATAATAACTACACAATAATTGAATTATTTAAAGAAAACATAAATAATGAATTTAATGATTTGATCATAGGGGTGAGAACATGGATTTTTCTATCTATAACATCCCATCACTTGTTTTATGGTATTCATCTACCATTTTTTGATCAGGATATTTCTGGGGTTTGTCTCATATTTTTTCATGTCAAATAAGAAAAAAATTTGGAAGCTAATGGGTCTGTTTATATTGGTGAATGGTTATGAAAATTTGGTGGTTTATCCCATCAAACCTTGTTCCCCTTTATGGTTTGCTAGCGGAGGTGCATTGTTTTTCTATACCATGCAGCCAATCCCTCAAAAAAAGAAACCAATGACAATGAGGATTATCATATCAGTGATTAATCTAATAAAAACAATCCTTGGAATAACCATGCACCCTAGAATGTTGGTGCACAATTGGTGTTCACGTTTTATCAAATCATCCATCCCTATTCAGGAAATTGTTTGTTTGATTTTATTTAATTCCAAATTTTATTATAAAATTCCAACCACCTATTATAATATCCCTAATCTAGAAACATAAAATTAACAATAATTCATCACTGTGGAAGTCTCTTTATTTGTGATTTTAGATCTTCCATGCCCCTATTAGGGTGAATCAATGTGTCCATAGATTATCTAAGTCATACCTTTTATGTGAATATACTATTATTAATTCAATCATTATCTCTATTTCTAGTATTATTAGATACTTATTGATCATCAAATATTAGATTGATATACAATCCATTAAATTGGAAAAGGATTATAGGTTCCAATTCATGAAATCCTTTTTCTTTAGCCAGCCTTCTAATTACCAATGTGGGAGAAGATCTATTTGTTGCATGATTAATGGTATGTTGATTTAGTTGATATTTTTAAGTAATTGAGAAACTAATTTTTATATTTATATGTAATGGATTTCAAGTGATTTATTAAATGATTATTTTTTGTAATTTTGGTATGGGATTTTAATGTCATGGATTTCTAAAAACCCCCAAATTCCAATATAATCAAAATCAATGGTGTATTTTGAATGTGATTGAATTCATTAAATGATTTGAGAATTTTTGTGAATTATTTCTTATATTTAAATTATAATTCATTGAAATAATTCTTATAAAAATAGTGTTAAAATAAGATGTATAATTTTATTAATGGTAATGAACAACAACACAACACTTAATATATTTGATGACATTTTTAGATCTAGTTTCTGAAGAAATAGACAACATATTTAAAATTATCAATAATATATAAAAAAATAATATAAATGTAAAAAAAATAATGTTTACTTACTTTGTACATTAATAGAACAACATAAAATAATTTATTTTAAACATGTGGAAAATATATTTTTAACATATGGAGATAAATTATTTTTTAAAGCAAGGGGTTTTAAAAACAACGATAAAAAGATTTTTAAATGTTTTGTAAAATACTCTATAAAAAATTAATTAGAAAAAAAACATATGATAATGTCTATAACCATTTTTTTCATAAAAATTTCTATGAAACCAAAATTTAAAAACATTAAATTAGTTATCAATTTGAAAAGTCATTTTAAATTCATCTTTGAAAATAATATGGATTTCCCCATAAAAATAATTTGTAAATAATAACTCTTTTGTGGATTAAAATGTTAATTTACAAGACTTATGAAACACATGATTCCAATCGGAGTATCACTTATATTAAATCATCCCTTTAAATTCATGGGTTCAATCCCTATACCATAACATCTCATATAATGCCCAAATTTTGTTTTTTATGAAATCATTTTAAACACCTACCTTTAACATTCATAAATCACTAAAAACATTTCATAATAATATTTAAATTATTTTAATAGAACAAAATAATTTCAAAAAATCTCATTTAAAGAAATATGAATTTTTTGAAAATAAATGATATTTGAGAGAATTTACCTTTCAACATGAAATTTGAACCTTTAAGAAGACATAAACATTAGAACAAATGATAGCGTAAATGTTCACAATATGTAAGTAACAATTTAATTAATGTCCATATATATAATAATGAATGAAAATAAAAATTTTTATTTCCAAATTTATGATTCTACAATAAAAATAAATACTTCAAAACATTCCCCATACCTTTAGTTTGACTCATCTTTAGAAAATCAGTTTGCGTAACTGCATGAGAAAATAATAAATGCTGCTATTACCAAAATAGAATCACATAACTGAGGATATATAAGTGGATAAAATAATGTGGAAGTTGATGTTTTAACATAAAGGCTCTTGGTGAAGAATATTTGTGATGAAAGAAGACTCATTTTATAATTGAGTTGAGGGGTAACTTATGAATTACAAAAATTATTAAAATAAATTAAATCTATAATTATTATTAAGAGGACCAATAAGTCCCAAAAACTCAAGTAGATTATATTTTTTGAAAAAATATAATCCTATTTGGCATTATTATAAAATTTTTTCATTTATAAATAATTTTTAATAATTTTTATTTCATGATAATTATTTTTTGTCAAAATAAAAACTATTCATAACTATGACATTAAAAACATAAAAATAAAGATTAATATTTGAATAATTATTTTATTATATTATATAAATATCGTTTTTATATAGATTATTAATAAACTAACTTAATAATTTGAAATGATATTTCTTTTTTATAATCAATAATATGATTTATTCATTATTTAAATTATTACTATATCATAATTGTTTAAGTCATTAAGGTATTTATTTATTCCTTAACAATTAAAAATAATTTTTCAAGAAGAAGGTAATTTTGTTATCCTTCAATATAATATTTATATATAAAATAATCTTATCATAAAACATATAATAAAATATCGTTCCGCTCAAAAAAAAATAATGTGACCGCTTGGCATCCTTTTGAAGTAAATTATAATAAAGGCATCAATGTGATTTATGTCGGTCTAAAATTACTCTAAACTAAATCAATAAAATAAAATAGAAAAAATTAAAATATATAAAAATACTTATCCAAAATGTTGGTCATTTAATTGTTCTAACAATCTTCATTAAAATCATTTTACTTTATTCCATATTCTTGCATAATCACAACGGAAGAGTTATATAGGCAATAATGTTAATTATTTCATATATAAAAATTATAAATAAAACAATAACATCAAAATAAATAAATTATGTTCAAAATTATGCGCTATATTCATCCATTATGTATATTCACTAATATAAACATCAAAATAACTTGTTAAATTGGTTTTCTTATCTCTTGTTTCTCAGCACATGCATTGATCATACATTTGGGTACGATTAATGTAATATGAAAAAAATTAAAAATTAATAAATAAATTTATATCAATTATACATAATAAATTATATAAATAAGGTAAAATAAAATTTATCACTTAATTATTAATTAAAAATAACCAAAGTTGACAGTGCCAATGTTGTGTAGTAAGTGTGTCGACATTGACATTAATTATTATACTTTTCATGAAAAAAATTATAATATACGTGTACTGAATTATTTATGTAAAGTATTAGAATTATAAAATCATTATTTAGGTAATAAATAAATTAAATAAAATTTATATCATTATTATGGATTCAAGATGTCCTAAAAATATTGTATTTTATATACAATATTAGTTTTTTTACTATTTACCAAAAATTAAGATGCTTCATAAAATTATCTGTAATTTATAATAAGATAATAAAAACATTCTAATTTTAAATAATAAATTATTTATGTCAAACTGGATTTATATAATATCAAAATTAATTTTTAAAAATAAATAACCATATAATAAATTCATTATTTTAATAATTACTTTACAAAAAGAATATTACTTTTAAATTTAAGAATACTAATAAATATGATTCTATAAATACCTAGGTTACTATAAAAATGTTGAAAACCTATTATTATTTTTCATATTAAAAATCCATGAAATGACAAAGAAACCACTTTCTGGTTTTGAGCTGAATGGGAATATTGAAACTGGAAATTGGTAAACTGAAATTAAAATTATGATTGGTTGAAAATGAGATCATTTTCCATTTTTCTATTTAATGATTCAGCACAATCATTTATGGCTAATTAGTGACTTATTTGGGACTATCATGATTTTTATTAGTTTTATAGTAATATATTTATGAGGACTGTGATAACCCAAAAGTAGTTTTGAATATATTATCCTTAGTGGGATGTTGATGAGTCTTATTTAGCTCGAGAGTGGGGGACATGTGTACAAATATTTCCCACAATCACTAATATGATATGTTTGAGGATCACATTACTACAAACTATCATATTATATTTAATTTATCTAGGTGATTTTTGGGATAGTTTTGATAAAAATAAATATTTCATTAATTATAAATATTTTCTAACTCATAGGATATTATTTAAATATGTTATTTTATATATAATGTTTACTTAACCCATGTATGTAATGATTTTCCATTCTTTCTAAAGAATCATGTTTTATTTATATATTATTTTTTTATTCCATGTCATGTTTTATTTTAATCCAAATGATTATTTGGATTATTATTATGGAATCTATTATAGAACACACTATGAGACTCTAATGGGATTTATGACTCACAATAACCTTTTTACATTTTTTTTATTTTCTTATTCTATGTATAGGAAATTGGAAAGGGCATCCTGAAAGAGGTTGATTTTCTTGATCATTTGGGCATTAATTTATGTATACTTTGGAATGTTTTAGAATTTTATTTCTAGTTTTTGAATACATTGATGATAAATTGAGTTGGTTTTTTTCTAATCTATTTGGTTTAAAATAATATAACATTTTAGTATGTTCATTATAATGACTTGTGTCATGTAACATACTTGGTTTTGTTGAAAATTCATTCATTATTTAATCTTTTATTATTGAGATTTAGAGTCTACAACTACTGTGGATCAAGAATACAATTAATTAAATCTCATTATAGGATCATGTATAGGGGTACTAGGGTGTTTATGGTTTTTTGTGAAAAAGATGTTTCAATTATTATTATTATGGATCTTTCCTTGATGAATGTATGTAGTTTGGGACGCCCTCTTGGGACATAATATGTAGTTATGAGCATATTCATTTAAATTATTCATTGAAATAAGATTTAATTCCATATATGCGGTCTGGGAATGGTGTCCTAATTATTAATTTTATGTAATTATACTCATTTACCTAACATTAATTTAGATAAGTTAAAATACAAATATTATATATTTTCTAAGGGGATTAATTTAATTTTTCACCTATTGAGTTATTAATCTACGAAATATTATAATGTGATTAATTTTGTTGGAAAATTATTTTAGCATCACGCCTTAGAGAATATTTATGATTATTCCCACGGATGAACCTACTCTTGAAATATAGTGAGAGGGTCCTCCCATGAACTAAAATCTAATTGATATTATTGTTCTTGTTGTCCATGATCTAGGATAGACACCTAAAACCGTTCATATTAACGCTCTAATTATGGTACATCATAATTATAAATCATGGAATCATGCACAAGAGATTCTTCACTAGATTCCCATAGTTTTACATGGACCTATACATCCTCAAGTGGCTAGGGAGTCTTTAAGAAAAGAATATAAACATTTTAATTTTTTAGAAATTCATAATTTGATTATAGAAAAATGTTCCACCTTTAATACGGGGGAATCTAGAATTATATAATTGGAATCTATTATAATGTTCAAAAATATCATTGGGATATACTAAAATAAATTTTGAGTTATTTTCACTGATTTGTTTTATCTATATTCTATGGTTATATCTACGACTATGATGTTTTTACATGTCAAAAAATTTGACAAGACCATGATAGAGTACATAAAATACATTTTCAACCTTCTCCAGTTTTACATGATACTATATCTAATGTGGAGATAAATACATGAAGGATCAAGAAGGGTGTTCCACCTCATAATGACTCATAATTTGTATTAATGAAAATTACATCATATACTGATGTGTTGAAAATGGAAATGATGTCTGGGATTGATCTTGGTGGTACATCATGGTTGACAATAGTTCTTTATTCTAATAGTTTATGTTCTATGAGTTCCTTTAATGTAATGAGGAACCAGGATGAATCTCATAATGGATCTCGATAACAGGGTTCTTATAGACCTCCTATAATGACAGGAAGATGCTTTATGACATTCTTCCAATTTTTAAAGCCAAGGAAGTAAAAATTGGTTTTCATTGGGGAACCCAAGACTAGAAGTTCTTAAGGATGCTATGTCCACATAAAAAAATTATAATTTATCTGGTATTCCACACATAGTAAAATGGTATCAACACCACCTAAAATTAAATTGGAAAAAATAGTTACTTCACAAACTATAGTGTTCAATCCACATGAATCAAATGGAAATATTCTTCACATATGGGTAGAGTATCCGAACAAATCATATACATGACCAATGTCAAAGAGAGGAACCATAACAATACATTAATATATATAAAACAATTCATTGATGCAGGTTCATTCCATTCATTTTTTTAAACCTTATTGTATAATGTCTATATCATATTATGGGTATTTTTTCATATCTGATGAATATTAATACACATATTATAATAAATTGATTTAAGGGTCTCAATTTTCCTACATATGTCCTCAATTTATTATACATTGAGGTTACATGCAAGTTTTTTATTATAAAAATTAAATCTCTTGATCTCATTTTCGGGATGGATTTTATAATACCTGTTATGGTCCATAATGAGTGTTATCTTCAATGAGCATCCTTTACAAAGTATGATAGGGTGTGTGGTATTGTAACTACACTACTATTTGACTATGGTACATATCTTTAGTTGTTATTTTTTAATGACATAAATGGTCCTAAAAAGACATATAATCAAGATAAGGAGGTGATGACATAATTTGGGGAATTCTCCAAGGTTGATGTATTGAAAAAGTGAAAATAGGCTTGGCCTCATGGTTTGTCTTCAACCATATGCCCCTGGAGAATGGCCAGGCCACCTGTTAAGGCGGGTGTACAGAACCCTTATACACTATCTAACTATGGTTAATAGAACTGTGGAATGAGGTCATGAGTTGTGCCCATATAATACCTTAAGTTCCCACTGTTTGATCAAGGTTTGGAAAATCGGGCAAAGAAACAATGTGATGTAGTTTGTGGAAAAAATGACCAATTTTACCCTCCTCCATTTATGTTATTTTTTCTATTTATCCCCCCATGTTTATAGAGTATCCTCATACATTACTCTTTGAGATCTTAATGAACCTTCTACATCAATCTCTTGCAACACCTCCATCTGGCATTTGATCTTCAATCTGTCACTGGTGATGTATAGAATAATGTAAATCTAACCTCACATTCCAAAATTTTATCACTTACTATCATCATCAGTTGTTTAATTTATATTAAATCTCATTAAAATAATTTTTGTGTAAATTTATGAATATTATGATCTACTATATCCTACTATAAATCTAAAGTTGAAACATAGCGATTCATCATCTACGACCCTAAGGTAGGTGGTCACATAGTTTTCCTTTTGTAATTTGGCCATTTCCGATTTAATCACATTATGCCAAAATTCATACTTTTTCATGATCCCCAATTGTGTTCATTTAATCATTTATACTTTACCCTAGTGTTTGTAAATAAGTTAATTGACTCATGTTTATGGTTTTTGTTATCTTTATTTCTCTCTATGGAATCCCGAGGGGTGTTTCACTTAAATTGTTCATTTTAGTCCAATTTTAGAAAATTAATGAATTATATTTTATTATTCTCAGAATTTTTTTAATCAAATTTTCCCTTGTCCAATGTTTATTTGAATTATATAACGGTGTATCAATGATTCTTTACTTCCATCAAATTAGAATTTGAAAATTGACATTGTGATTATTTGACTTTAAACATGAGCTTTGACAACATGTGTTGGAATGAAATTGCAATGTGAGACAATTTTTATTGATTGGATCAGATGAGATTGAATAACCAAAAATATGAATTAATTTCAAATGGAATGGCATCCAAGGATGGTATAGACATTCACTTGCCTTGAATTTTTTTATAAAGTCATTCTATCTTCATTTTCTTTTTTTAATTGAAATGAGGTAACAAGGTTTTCCTTGCATTATATATTTGTAAATGATATGTATTTTGGGTGTAGACTAAGTGATCGTGAGAGCCTTGAGGTTTGGAATACCTTGTAATCTTCTAGCTGTGGACTCAAGGACCATGAGATCCTTGAGGTTGGAAAGACTATGAGAGCTCCCTTATGTATTTCCAATAGATTTTTAGAGCCCTTGGAGTTGGTCCAAGGGTTATTCCATGAGAAATACCCACCTATTGGATGTTAAAGAGTAATGTCTTGGTCCACTCAATCATATATATTTATATATACAGATCAAATATATATATAAATATATATGGGGACTTGGTAATTCTTACCATCCTCGTGCTGAACCAAGTAGAAAATCCAAGAGTCCATTAGGAACCTGAGTGGGAGATTATTAATTAATTTTTCATTGTTTACATTTGATGTAATCAATACACAGTTAACATACACGATCCTACTTAGATGACATGTAGATAGCATTGGTGGTGGCATACATAAATTTATCTAACATACTATCTGGGCCTCCTTCGTCCCTCATGCATACTTTTTACCTAAAGGTATGGATAAAGGAATTCCTCAATCTTCTATCTGTTTATCAATTCTGAATAGATGGAGCTTAAGAGAAGAGGACTTGTACTAGGCCCAAGATTATTTGTATAAAATATTGTGTTTTATTTACTTAAATATCTTATACTTTTATACCAACATCATGCATTATGTTCCATTTGGTACCAGCATATCAGGCATTCAAACATGTATTAAATACTCTCTATGAGGACCAGAAATTTAATCTTTCATCTATTTTTTTGATTAGATAATATTTTTTTTGATTATCCATCATCTATTTGATATTTTAATTACACTGATGTGTACACAGGCATGGGGTTAAAGTCTCTGCACTAATTTTACCATTAAAACCGCCATTGCTAGTCAGCATCCCCAAGTGTATTGAGGGATACGTCACGGGTCATGTGGCCAACTAAGCTCTGGGCATGGGTTTCAAGGTAACCCATTTTTATTATTTATTTACAATTTAGAGAAGATAGATTGGATATTGGGAACACATGGGACTTCGTCATAAATAGTTCATGGAAATCACGAACCCATGTGTGGGGTAAAGACCAACTTACATGTGTCATTTATGTTATTTAATCTATTATTATTATTGATATCACATAACTATTGGGTGATTCACATGTTTTTTTTTGTTGGTGATATAGATTATATTGGAATTGGGAATAATTTTTTTGACCGGAGTAAATGAGGTTTATGTGTTAGAACATTCATCACATTATGAAAAATATTAGTAGGCCATTAATTTTTCAATATCACATTTATATTTCTAGTGAGCATTTCATGTTGCATGTTCTTGTTCCTTGTTAAATAGATATAATTGTACAAACTTATTTCTCATGTATTGGATCATTATATGGTGTGAGTTTAGTAGGTGTCACTCCTTGATTTATAAGGTTTATTGGCCAATATGTACTGGAAAATGGAATTACAACTAGCTCAATCATTTGAGGGATGATATAACAACATGTATATGAACAATTTAAATTAGAAATGGCATTCATGTGAGTTTCATCTTTTGACTCATAAGGTTTATGGCTTTTTATGTGCCGGAAAGTGACATATCATTGGATTGAACTACTACAAATGACTTATAATTTGGAAAATACCTTTTTACACACTACTAACATTGAAACATGACCCAAACCCAACCTTAATATTGTGTAGGGAGGGTTCTTCATTATTTTGGAATGTTATGATTGGTTATACCCTCTAGACCAGGCATTATATGTACGGATATAGGTATTTTCATTCTTTTAGGAATGATTTTGTGCACATCCTTGTTTCTTAAATGATTTTATATATATTGATAAATATATTTTGATATGTTCATTTCGAATTGTTGTATTATGTTTCCATAACATCCCCAAATTGTGCACCATGAAGGCTGAAACAACCATGTTCCTAATGTGGTGGGCCATGAGCCACCATTTTTTTCCTCCAGATGTGACACCTTTGGTTCCTCCTCCATTACTTGAATAGTGTGATGATGCCCAGTTTCGAGAAGGGTTATTATGTATGATGAAGAATATGCAAGGTAGAGTGCGACCTACCCTGATCATGCTATTGTTAGTTCATTAGTTTCAACATCAGCATCCTTCAACTTTCATGGGAGATGGTGGAAAACTTGCTATAGATTCATGGATTGGGGTGACCTTGTATATCTTTGAGCACCAATAGACACCTCCAAAGGGGAGGTTCATGATTGATATATAAATGTCTCCTGACTCAGTAATTATAAATTGGTATGTCATCACCTAGGCATGCTAGCATAGAGAGATGGTTTGGAAGGACTTGCATAATTTCATTAACAACATTTTTTTTCCTCAAACTCTGATGAATTATAGAGATAGAGAGTTTATGAATCTATAGAAGGGGAATATGTGAGTAATGGATTACTCATCCTTTTTCACTAAGATGAATCATTTCTCTCTATCTATAGATGTTGTCGAACTTATGAATTCTAGGCGATTCTAGGAAGGGATATGTTACGTCGTCTGGTGGAAGGTCAATGTTTTTTAGATGATTAATATTTAAAAAATCATCACCCATGACCTTAATAAGGAGTGTTACATGGGATATGCTGAGTATACATGACAACATAGTTCATCACAATAGGTACCTTTTGGATATTCTTCTGGGTGAAATAGTTCTTTGAGTTTTCTTATAGAGGGAGTAGAAGTCATGCTTTTACTCTGGATTTATATCAAGATTGTCACTAGTGTAGAAATACAAGGCACTTCAATTCACAGTGTCCACAATATCCACAATTCTGAATATGATATGGAAGGAGGGTATATATTCAAATTTTTAGTAGTTTTTTTTTTCAGATTGCTCATAGGGTGAAAGGATTTGCACCTACTCCTCATCCCAGAGAGGGGTTGGAAGGATCACAATAATCAAGAGGCTAGAACATCACAGACCGATAAAGTAGAGGTGGAATTCAAGGCAGAAGAAACAATACATATGATTAAAAACACATATAGAGAAGTCTAGGACATTTACATGTAGTGACATAGGGTCGTGGTTCATTCCCTTTAAATATAGCTCATCATATCCTGCAAGAGCATAGGGTCGGACCATCTACTATACAGGTACTATTCTGGTCGCCTTCACATTAGTATCTACTT
Source organism: Viscum album (assembly GCA_963277665.1). Classification (NCBI taxonomy): domain Eukaryota; kingdom Viridiplantae; phylum Streptophyta; class Magnoliopsida; order Santalales; family Viscaceae; genus Viscum; species Viscum album. The sequence continues at coordinate 1,215,759,955 of OY728131.1, read as the reverse complement.
TGGTGGATATAGGTACCTCTCACTAATTAATGTAAAAGATAATAACTAAGAGTATAGGTGTCCATGTTGACTATTATAATGCTTCTAGGACACAACGGTCACCATTAAAATGACTAGGTGATAACTATCATGTAAAATAATAATATTAATAATATATTGTAGTTTGGTAAAACTTAGTCTTGCATATAACACACATTATTGAAGAAAATAAATGTTTCATGAAACACAAGATAAACATTGTGTTTCCTATAAAAAAATCTAAACTATGAATTTTGTAAAATAAAAATATTAATAATATATTGTTGTTTGGTAAAACCTAGTCTTGAATATAACACACATTATTGAAGAAAATAAATGTTTCATGAAACACAAGATAAAAATTGTGTTTCCTATAAAAAAATCTAAACTATAAATTTTGTGTAATTAAAGCTATCAAATAATTTTAATTAATTTGATAGAATACATTTCTTAAAATCTTAGGACGTTACAACAGGTCCTGTGGGAAGCTTATCTACATTATAATTATCGAAAACATTATTAGACTACCTATACATATATTCATATCCCAATATTCACTTAGAAAATTTACTACATCAATTGTATTAAATCAACCAAATAAGGACACCATTGTGATCTACTAGTGTTAACCAAAATTTGATTATTTTTTTTTAAAATATGAAGAAAAAGTGTTTTAACTATCCAATTTCTCATGAATTTATACCATATTTGTAAATAAATATATATTTTTAATTTAATTTAAAGTCATAAGAATATTAATGTTTTATTTTTTAATTTATTATTTTCTAATTCATAATCATGGAGTAGCTTTAATGAAGTGGTTTTGGTGATGTACATGTGTAGGGAAACTGACCTAATGCTAAGAATTTTTTTAAATCAATGGGGTTTGTTAGATTCATGAATGTTGTATTCAACAACATAAAGAATTCATAATTAAAAACACAACTTAATAATAAAATAACCATGATATCACACACACAAAAATACCATGTTTTTATTAATGTCAAAACCCATAAGAGTGATAGTGTCTACCATTAAAATTAATGTTTGTCTTCAAATATGACTTCACCATATTGATTGGTGTGGTATATAAAATCCAAAGGAATTGGTATTTCATATAAAATGGGAAAACTTTTCATTTTCCATATATTTATAACATAATAAAATATATCCTTTTCTCCATAAGACCGTAATATTATAGGTTTTAGATGAAGCGTAAGAACCTATTTGGAATTTTAAAATCTCAGACTTTGTCTAATCCAAGAAATATATGAAATTTAAATTATGAAATTATTAATAAAAATTAATAATATTTATCATAAACATAAAAATAAATTGAAAATATAATATTTTTTTCTTATTAAAAATACTTAATTTATAAGAATAAAATTACCTTAGTATTATGATTCTTTATTCAAAGAAGTAACTGATCATATGAAATCCATTTGGTTTCTTTTTAATTTAAACATGAGGACCCTAGTATATAATCACTATAGATATGATATGTAAATGTTTAAATGATATATAATAATCCCCAATGATACTATAGGTTCTAGTATGATCATATCAATCATCTTGTATCGCTCCCCTAATCGCTACTGTGATTATTTTGATCAGGAAGAAACTGTTCAAATCTATATGACTTGATAGGAAAGAGGAGAGTCACTTATATCATTTGTAATAAAAATAATAGATAAATTATTTTATGGAGAGAATTATTTAGGGTAAATAATTTAGTGAATAAAATATTGTATTTACAATAAAATGGTATATAAAATTGCTTGTGTATATAATGGTTTTTATATACAACCTTATATATATAAAATGGTTTGTATCTACAATGTTTTATATATAAAATTGATTATGTATAAAATAGATTCTATCTAATAAATATCTTATTCACAAAAACTTTTATGTACCATAGTTTTTATATATAATGGATTGTATCAACAACATATTGTATCTACAACATATCATATCTACAATGCCTTGGATCTACCACAATTTATATCTACAATATGTACAGCATTTTATTTATGAGTCTAGGACAAGGGTTATAATATTTTCGATGTTTTAAATCACCCCTTAATAATATATTTGAACCATAAAGTGCACCATACCATGTAAAGTAATAATATTATCATTTTCTTTATGGTGTTTTCTAACTAGCATAGTGATAAATCTTATTTAATAGTATAATAAAAAAAATTTATCATTAGAACCAATAATTGGTATAATAAACCTATTGAATATTTATTGAACATATAATAAAATTTTAATTAATTAATATTTAATAAATAAATAAATCTTATATTCACTATTTGGTGAACAAATATTTATTTTATATTTAGGAACAATATAATATTGAATAAATATTATTTGTTAGTCTAGAATATAATATTTATTACATCTATTAAATATAAATAATATTCAACAAATATTAAAATAAACACTAATTGTGCGAACCTATAGGCTTATTCATTAGTGAAATTAGGAAAACTAGTATCAAGACCAATATTAGTGTTAAGGAACTTGTAAAGGTACCCAAGAGCAAGAAGTGAATATCATAATGATGAGAACCACATATGAAAGATTAATATGTTATATAATCCCTTTATATTTATATATCATCAATCAAGTTGCATAATCATGTCATAAACCCTTTTTATATAGAGATATTTTTTGAATTCATGAAAAAAATTATCCACACAACAGGGAAATGGAATTTATTTTTAGAGTTTTATTTTAATTAAAGGGATGAGATATCAACTTCTATAAAGATGGAAGTAAAAAATCATTTATCAACTTATTATTTAATATAAAACCATTCATGACACAGTGAACATTCCCAAAATTTCCATAAAAATATAGTTTCATACTTTATGGAAACACATCATGATATGTAATAATAATAATATTAAATTCTTAAGAAAAGTATACACCCCCACAAAAAGGAATACCCAATGACACACAAACATGTGGAATTCCTACTAGAAGATATTTCCTCATACTCTATAGTCTTAGATATTACCAGGTTCAAACATTATGAGATGATGTCTCATCTACTTATGAGTACTCCCACATATCCATATACATCATTTGTTCCCCATCAGATGATGTGAAACAACTAGATGATTGTGCTTAAGAATATCATCATTTTATATCAAGGTTTTCATCATAGTGTGGAAATCCATAGGCCCTTTTCAATTTTATTTATATTCTTATAATTTATAACATTAAAGTTATGAAAAATAATTTTTTTTATAATATATATTTTTAATATTTATGTTTGTGAATATACATGTAATATAAAGTTTAAATAAGGTTGTTCTAGGACACCAAATACAATAAATTTACATTTAGACATAAGCCAAATACTAATGATCTTAAGTCCACCTGCTATTATGTTTATATTTCTACTAAGATAGAGATTTAGTCAAGGGTTTCACCATGTTTTCTTCTATAGTAACTCTACTTACTGAAATGTCAGATCTCTAATAAAACTCCATCAAAAGATTATACTTCTGTAGTATATGCTTTGTCTGATGATGTGATATTTACTCCTTAGTAAGAGTCACCACTGTAGTATTATAAAAATATAGTGTGATATGGTATTTACTATTTTGAACCACTCCAATCTATTTGATAGAGTTTTTGTCCAAACCACTTATTTAACCCTATTAGAAGCTATAATATACTCAATATCTAAAATATAATTAGAAACTATGGTATGTTTTGAGATCCCCTTCCTCACATCACCGCTATTGAGAGTGAAGATATATCTAGATTACAATTTTGGATTATCCTGATCAATCAATAATCCATCATATATGTATCATATTATTAGTAGATCCTAATATTTGACATATACTATAAATAAATCTTTAATTTGTCTTAAGTATATTAATAACATTTTGACTACCATCTAATAGTGGTTATCTGTGTAACAAAATAGACTCTAAAACCCATTATGTTATGATAGTTTTAGTGCTGGAGGTGATTGAGGGATTTTAAATGGAATGGGGGAGTATTTGGTGATGTTTAGCAAAGGAAATCTACTAAAGGGATTTCTTCATAATTGATAATGGGGCTGCACCGTAAGGAGGGCACTAAAACTTGAAGAGGTTGTCTATGGATTAGGGGCTCTTGTAATAGTTTTTTCAACTTCCATTTATGAAATATTTGAGTAGAGCATACCTTTTATATGTTGTCGAGTAATGTGGGAATGGTTTTGTGGGTTCCATCAATTTTGGGCTAGTAGTGCAGCGGAGTTGGGCTATGGCATAACCCCCTTCTTAGTTGCTGGGTTCTATAAAATGGTGGTTTTGGATGTGCTATGTTCTTCTTCCTATTTTTTAGAACTTACAACATAGTTATAAACAAAATTATTCAAGTCTATTTTTACTTTCTTCACTACATATTATTCCGTCCCATTGCACTGTAGTCCTCCCTTTTCAATAGTTCTACGCAGTGGTGATGCAAGCTGCACTGTGGTCATATGTTTTTCAGACTACCTATAAAAACCAAAACCCCCTCAAATCTAATAAATATCCTGAATTTATTTTATGTTATTGGGTGAACCAATTGAATCCATAGGTGACAGTTTAGCCCCAAATTTTTAGATTTTACCCTTTCCCTTGTAAGATCATTCTGTGGTGGTTATAAGAAAGTTTCATTCCTTTATCCCCCTGTTTTCTCCCCATTCTTTATTTGGAGGAGGTTAATGTCAAGGGAATAATTGGATTTGGTGTTGTTTTGATAATGTAGTGTTATAGGATATTGTGATTATGGCGATAAAGGAATTTTCCTTTATCATGGTTCTTGGTGGTTGTCTCCCTCTCTTTATAACCATGAACAATAGTTTAGAAAACTTTTTTTTGAAGTGGGGGATCCTTAGTTTCTCCTCTGGTTGTATCATGTTGTTGCGTTTATACTCTTTTTATCTTTTGGGATGATATTATTCATAAGAACAATGAAGATAATGAATTTGATTAATTTAAATTTAAGGTGAAGGAGAATAAAACCCATGTTTACCACTTTTGATATTATTTGACACTAACATTTTATTAGCCCGATGCTTTGCTAAAAATCATGTCCATTGGGGTTTCATTTTATGATACAATTGATTTTTTTGGAACCTTTTTGTGTGATTGTTTGAAATAACCTTAAATAAAATTATATAAGAATTTACATTCTGCTAATAAATTGGTTACACATGGAAATTGTTTATTGAGTGAGAATACCACTAAGAAAGAAGTGAAGTTAAGAAAATCCATTTGATAAATCTGAAAAATGATATGTGAATGGTGTGATGAGTAAGTGTTGTGATGTGTTGTTTTTATATGGGAGAGGATGTGATGATATGTGGTTATGATATACGGATGATGTGATTGGAAGTGGTTGTGTATTAGTGGTTGTATTGAGAAGTCGTGGTGATGTGAAATAGTGGAAATGTGGGGCTTGTTGGCATGGGAAATATGGGGTGTTGTTTTTCTATGGTATTGTGATAGTTTCACTATAGTGATGTAATAAATTTGTAATAATTAAATTAAAATTTCATGTGATGAAATTGATAATGAATTTTTAATTAAAAGTAAAAGCGTGGTTATATGTGGTTATTTTTAAATATGAAATGAAAGGCCTTAATTAATAAATTTTTTTAGTAATGGTAAATATGGGAATTTTTTTAACTTAAAATGAATGAAAAAATGTGGTTTATATCCTTTTTATTAGTTTTATTTTTTTTATATTTAAAAGTAGTGGAAAAAGCAATGAAGGTTGTGAGGATTATGGTGATGTTTTGAGATGGGATATAACTATAATTGTAAAAACATAGGTTAGGATTTTTTTTTGAGGACATTATATACTTAAATTATATTTGCTTATGATTTATATATGCACACCACCCATGTAGACAAGTATGTGGAGACAAAAAATGTTATGGGGTTGTTTTTTCTAACATCCTGGTGGTGAAGATGAATGGATGGTTACCCAAACATCCCCACTCTCTCTTTTTGGTGATGTTGATATGCATAGGATGTGATGGCCAAAAGTAAAAAGTTCACTATGGGGATGATTTATGTGGTGGGTTATGGTGGGGGTCGTTCATGGTAAGAAGATGGTATGAGTTTAATGTATTTTATCTTCATGGTACCCTACTATTTTGGTTATGGATATGGTTGAGATGTGTTGTGAAAGATTATCTATCTTCAGAAGAGATATGGTGTGATATGATGCGATAGACTACAAATTTTCAGGATAGATGTGGTGTGATGTGATGTTATGACCTAGGTTTCTATGGGGGAAATGTGATGTGATGGATAAGGATTCTAATAGAGAGATGTGATGTGATAGCTTTGGTGTCTTTAGGCAGGTTTCTATATGAAAGTTATGGGAGAACCAAGACATACAACATTGGGGGTGTAAGAGCCGAAAATTAGTGGGAAAGTGGTGTGGGGTACCCTTTTATCAATATTATTTTTATTATGTTGATATACATGGATGTGTTTTTTTAGTAAGAATTCCATGGAAAGGATGGGATTGGTTAGTTGAATAGTTTTTTTGTTGTTAGTTCTTCTTTTTTCCCACTAGGGAATTAGAATACTATTTTCACATTTGAATGAGGGAATTTGGGATTGATTCTACTGAGTATAATTTATGACCCCCCATGAATATGAAAACTATTTTTAGGATTCTAGGAGGTAGATGTGCACCGTACCAGATATTACCAGCTCAGATATTTGGAACTTATATTAAGTCACTGGTATATAACTTCTTATGTATTTATTCAGTGATTCATTGTATTTTTTATATTATTCATGACTTGTGGGATAGTTATGGTTACATTATTTGATATTATATAATGGGGTTTATTTATTGCTGATATGAAATATCCCAATACTACAATGTTATGAAGGGTAATTTATTTGGGGTGATATTTTTATACCCTCAAGTCTAGTAACCAACCTGGGTCCTACTAGAGGAGGTACTCGAGGGGTCATTATCCTTCTTTATTCATTTGTAGCCTAGAAGAGTTACATTCAGAGGGAGGCGGTTGTAAAAATAGGGATCTGTTTGAAATCTTCCAACCATGTACAGATTTTTGGAACCATGATGCTGGGTATATAACATTACAAACATGACTAACACTATCAGGGATTTTTATGGGATAATTATCATTATTATTATATCCTCATGTGTCTAAGGACACATTTTATTGGGAAAAGTAATTCCATGTGATATTAGAAATTCCCCTATAATATTATTTCATACTTAATTTATTCATCACTTTTTCCTTGTATATACATTATCATATCCCAACCGTCAACTTAAATCTATCTTGATCGATCTGGATTCTTAGAATACCAGCTACCTCACCTATGTTTTTCACATAGAAACACTAGTTCAACCATATATTAATTGTATTTATGATTGGTATGAAATTTTTAATAAGCATGATGTAATTAATATATAGTATAAGGGAAATTTCCACACTACCAATAAATTTATTATAGACAAAGGGCTCTCATATATTCTTTATGAAACAAAATTTTCTTATGGATTCATAAAGTTTGATATTCCCTTAACTATATTATTTCATTACTAGATAAATGTTTCTTTATAACATGCATTATTATTTTTGAATCCTACATAGTCACAAAACCTTCAAGTTGTATCATATAGATATATTCTAAAGGGTTCCATTAAGGAAAGTTCTTTTAAAACCCATTTTAAAAATATCTTAGTCACAATATTCTGAAATGGAAAGTAGAATTTTTATAGACTGTATCATAATAACTGCTGAAAATATCTATGTAGTCAATTCATTGACAATGATGACACTATTTTCTACCAATAATTTTTTAGAGGTACCAAATTATCCATCCATGTCTATTTTCTTTTCGAAGAACCATTTAAAACTAATGGTATTTACATCCACTAGAGGGTCTACCAAATTAAATATATGGATTTTGTTCTAGGAATCCATTTTAGAATTCATGTTTTCTTTCTTTTTAGTAGCTTTTATGCCACATAATGCTTGTTACAAGTTATGTGATAATTTTTATCAAATAATAATGAGTCATTATCTTATGTGACTAGAAAACCAAAAAATTTAGGTTCTGTAACTTCTGTTGCAAACTTATTTAAGATTTGTGTCTCTAGAACATAATCTTCAATGAGGCTTTATTGAATATGTTCTTATAGCAACTCTTGTCTATATTGATCTAAAATTAAATCAAAGTATACCATACTCCCACTATCTCATTTGGTGACATAATCCCACTCAAGAAAAATGGGATGTATTTCAATTAAAAGCTTTTTGTACGAGGGGTCATATATGTAATATCCACTTATTTCCATGCGGTATAATAAAATGATATATTTAATGCCTCAGTGACCATGTTTTTTTTGCTAAAAATGGCCTAAAGATGATTGAAAATCCCACACTCATATATGTGATAATATGATTTTATTTACCCACTAAAGATCACATGGATTACCATTTTCCACTTTACACGGAACTCAAATTATAATGTACTTCAATTAATGTCCCTAAAAGGATATTGAAATACTAGTATGACTCATCATTGATCCAATTATGTTGATAATGTTGTGTTTATTCCTTTCACTTAAATGATTCCACCATGGTGTATAACTATAAGTGAGTTGAGATAAAATACCATTCTCTCAATGGTAATCAATGTACACTTGTTTAAGATATTCTCCACCACAGTTTGATTAGAGTTTCTTAATTATTATACCAAGATGATTTTTAGCTTCATTATTGTATACCTTTAATTTATCAAAGGAATCATATTACAACACATTAAGTAGAAATATCCATATATACTAAAGTCAATAGTAAAAGATATTAATTATGAATTTTCACCCTTTAATTATTTTAGAATAGTGCATAAACATATATATACATAATTGAAGAAGCTCTATACCCCTTTACCTTATTACAATAAATGGTTAATTGGCCATATATCCTTTTAAACAAGCACAATATACACCAAGTGTCTTAGATCAAAAGAATCCAAATTTATATCCTGGTGAAAACAAGTTAAGAACATTATATTTACATGACCTAGTCAGCGATTTCATAGATGGGTGTGAAATATGTCATGTGAACCTAATTTGTTATCTGTTTACATTACTTGGTTTGTGTAACCCAACTCATTAATATCATGGTTTAAATATTTCTTACTATAAAAAAATATATCATTAAAAAAGAAGTCATATTTATTCATAAAATTGGAAATAAATACATATGTACCATGTATAGACACAGAAATATATATTTTGGTAATAGATGAAACATAATAACAATCTTATAAAACCAAAATCATTCAATTTGGAAACATGAGGTGGTAGTCTATATTTTTCAGAACAACATTTCTATCTCTATTAGAATCTTGTAGATCTAACTCACCTATGTAAATCTTATGAAATCTACTAGGTTCCTATATTTGAATTAATATATGATGACCAAATTTAGCATCTAATACCAAATATTTACTAATATGAATATTTAAATCAATTATAAATGCACCAAAATATCCATTTTCTTATTTAATTAGGTGAAAATATTCTTCCAATGGACCTTTTTTCCATATGAAAAACATAAAACATCCCATCCCCTTACTTTCCTCTTAATATAGTTTCTATATAAATGAAAATTTTCAGAATCATGACAATTAGTTTTTTTCATATATATTTTCATTTTTCCTTCTTCTTTTTTACCATAAGAATAGAAACCCTATTATTTTTGATGTATTTATCATTTTGGGGTAGTAGAGTGAGAATATCATGAAGATACTTCTATATATTATTTACATTAAAGTTCACAATGAAATTGGAGAATATTTGAGGAAGTGATCCCAAAATGATATTAGTTCACTTTTTTTTAGAAAATGGATAGCCAATAATATATAGATACTCTATACCGCTAATCAACATGATCATGTATGGTCCAAATAGGGGACCTCATGCATGATTCTCATGAATAGTGCCTTGGATATCAAAAACATTTCATATCTTTCTTTCTCTAGATAGATATCACATACCGGATTTTCCATTATATATGAATCCATGCACTCATGAGTTTTTATGAGTTCTCCAGTCAAGGATTAAATCATAAAAAACTATAAATCTATCATAACATCCATTTGTTTTTTCATAGATATTGATATCTTCATTACATTCCTCTTTAGTAGGTGGATAATAAATTGAGGTTTCTAGCATGAAAGCCTTCCATTCATGAAGTAATATAATTCACATGTGCCTATACCATTACAAAAAGTTTCTACTAGAGAGGAGATGCTATTTTTCTATAATTCATCACATGGATAATATTGTTGATGAAAATTCAATTTAACAACAACAAAATAAAAATAGAAATAAGTTCTTTATATGATTAAAAAAGTAATATAAGATAAAATAAATTTAATTATCAGTCTCCCACTATATTATAAAACACATTATCCCTCACTAGCCAATTAAAAATATCTATATCATAGAAATTATTGTGGAAATGGTCCTTATATCCCTTTTTATAATCTATACGAAGTCTATGAAAATTATAAATAAGTATTTAGGTATGTGGTCTTTCCAAATGAAAACTGACAGCTCATTTATCTATTGAAGGGACTTCCCAATCTATAAATACTAACATGTATTTCCTCAAAACATACCTATAAATTTGTACTAGATAGACTATGTCCGTTAAACATATTAAAAATCTAGATATGTCAACCCACAATCTTAATTATGACTTCTAGATAGATAAAAGTTCCCACCAAAAAGGATGAACCCAATCATTAACCATGAGTGCGTTTTAATCATAATTATAGGATGACTTTATGACCTAATATTTGATTTATGGATTTTTCTTTATTTTACCTAAACATGTACTGTTAATATTATGTTTATTTTAAGTTATTAATTAAATATGTTCTTGATAAAATCAATTTTTATCATATAAAAAAATTATTTTATTCCATCTAAGCATTCTTATTATTTAACTAAAATGTTTATGTGGATTCATTAGAGAATCTATAAAATAAATATCCATGTATAGGATAGAATAAAACATTTTACATGATAATAAAATTTATCTATTAATTTGTTTAACGAGTAGTCAATTAGAAACCATTGACCATAGGGGAAAGAATTCCATTTGCTAATCATAGCTCAAATTGCAGTATTCCACCTCTCTCTTGAATATTGCCCCAGATGGTGTCACCTTGATTCTATCTTGGACTGACTCTATTTTCTATGCAAATCCATCCTTACATTCATTTAATTCACATGCATATGAACGGATTTAGAGAGGGGGTTTACATAAAAGAAACCATTGGGATCTTAGGCCCTTACAAAATAAAAAGGGAGGTATGACACACAAACCATAATTTTAATTTAAAATAATAATTTGAAAAAACCTGTGCAGCAATTAAATTAGAAGAAACCACACACATACAAATTATGTTCTAAGATTATGATCATCCACCCAAGTAATGGATATATATTTAGTAAAATATAATTCATTTCAATTATTCTTAATTGAGATAAAACACCCTTGAGTCAATTAATTATATTTATTAGTTAATCAATTTATTTATCTTAAATTTTTATCTAATACTTGGTATTCCCATTCACTGAAATATTAAAAATAAATAAATGAATGAATGAATTAAAAAATTTATAATAGGAGGAAACAAAATGTCTACCTATCCAAACTATCTGATATGGTCCTTATCATGTACTGCATATTTATAAGACATTTAGTATACAAAATGAATTATGTAATAACAAAGTGAATACTATCAATAGATGATAGACGGACACATGTAAATTAGGTGGTTTTTAATGATTTTAATATATGTTTAGTATGATTTTTGTGATGACTATACTTTTCGTTTATTTAGTAAAATTTCAAGAAAATTCATTAAAAATTTATTATATATATAACCTATTACACGATGAGTATTTTCAATAAATAACACATGAACATGTGTTTATTAAGGATAATGTAATAATAAGAAGATTTTATTATTTTATGCCTAAACTAGTCAGATACACAGCATGTACAAGTTAGATACATTCCATGTACGACTCTTCACCATCTATTAGAAGTAAACATCTAGAGACTAAAAATATTAATCGATCATGAATATTTATTATTTAAATAGTGATTCTAGGTTACACACCATACAACCTCTGAGTTTTATGGTTTTCAGTAACACATTTCATTTATAAATACATGATGCATATTTTAATCTATGTTTTCCTCCATGAGACCTCATGGAACACATGACATGTAATCCAAGGAACCATGTTCCTGGTTTTCATGGTCATCATTTTATGTGTCTTAATACATCTCATGTGTATTTATTTCATGATGAATGTAATTTTTTAGGGTTAAACATCATTCATTTTATACAGATACATGGTATATTGAAATTGGATACACATCGTGTAATCTTGTGTTATCTGACAATAATTATAGAAACCTCTAGATTAGTTCTTCAGATGCTCTTCACATATTATTTAACCCATTTTTGATTATATAAATGATAATAATTATTAAAGATATTTAAATTTCATTTATAAGGAAGGATTTAAAAAAATGAAAATCCAATGGTAAATTAAAAAAGTGGTCATTTTTTAAAAAATAATTATAAATTTAAATGTAGTGGCTTTGATACCTATTGTAGGTTTGGATGGATAAGAATCACCTATTTGGGATGGACTAAAATCAACAATTATCAGATTAAATGGATTCTCAATCATGTACATGAAATAATTTTCATGAACAATGAATAAAACTAAATAAACCCTTAACAAAGAATGATGAAACCATGAGGGGTTCTTTTGTGTTTAAATTATGATTAAATTATAAGAATAAAATTACTTCAGTTAAGAGATTCCTTCTTTGATGAAGTGGATGATCGATAAAAATATATTTAGTTTACTTGTCATTTCACTTTGAAAATCCTTGTGTATAATCTTTTTATTAGTGATCCACACATGTTTCCTTGAACTTCAATCATCACTGATGATACTTCAGGTGCTATCATGATGGTATCAACCATCTCATGCCACTCCTGTGATCACAACCATAATAAATTTGGTCTAAAATAATCTATTCTAATCTCTATGTTTGGATTGGATATAAGAGAATATTCACTTATCTCATTATTGAGAGAAACCCAAGTTATTTTCCTTTTTTGAGAGAATTGTCAGGTAGAATATCATTTGCACAACATATTATATCTACCTCAGTTTGTATGTATAATGTTTCGTATCTAAAATGGTTTCTTTCTACATGATTTTGAATCTATAACAATTTTTTATCAATTATATATGATATCTAAAAATATATTGTATCTATAATAGATTATGTCTATAAAAAATTGAATTTACAATATTTTTATTTACCTTGGTTTGTATCTATTACTAATTTTATATATAACAGATTGTATCTACATTGAATCATTTCTACAATGTTTTGTATCTATCAGGGTTTATATCTATAATAGATATAATCAAATATTTATGATCATAGGGATAAGGATAAAATATTTATTAACAACACAAATGTAACAACCTACGAATTTATGATATATTTATTTTTAAATTCAATATCTTATATAATTTTTAATAAATGCAACATTGGTTTTAAACAAAACACAATACTCTATTAAAGTATTATTATTTAAATAAGATCCTTATAACCTAACCACTATATTGGAAGGTATGAATAGGAATAACTAAATTCAGAAAAATAGACATCATACAGATGTATAAAATAAATTCAATGGTTATATATTGTTTATAAATTAAATAAGAATTATTTAAAATAAAAAGATTTTTTTAAAAAATAACTATATTTTTCTAAGAGGTGGTGTAGTCGTGCTTTCCACATTTAATTTAAAATTAATTTTTACCACCTTTAGAAATTTATTTTATAAAATCAAATAATGGTTTTAATAATCATATCAAAATTTAATTAGGGTGCTTTTTTTTGATATTTTTGAAAATATATATTTTTTCCATGAATAATGAAAAATAACAATTTTTAAAAAACAATCATTTATTTACAATAAATTAACTATTTTAGATGTCCCATTATGATTTCAAATTTATTTCAAGTAACATAAGTATTTATTTTTATTTTATACAATTAATTAAATTTGAATCACCTTTAAACTATATTTTAGTATAAGTTTATTTTTGGGTTTAAAAACACATTTTTTTGAAAAGCTGTTATAAAGTGCATAATATTTTCTCATTTTAATTAATAAAAAAACTCCAAATGAAGAATTATTTAAATTAAATGTATACATTATACATATAAATTTTTAATATTAAATTCATATAATGACTATATCAATTTGTATAATTAATATAATATCATCTTTTCATTGAAAAATTATTTTATTGAAAATGGTTTTCTCATCGCATCTATGAGATTAATTTTAAATTAAACTCTGCCAAATATGTAAATTGAATTTGTAAAAATTTATTCCATATTATAAATTAGAATAATTAATATTATCTAATAAGTTGAACTTCATTTTTTTCATAATGAATTGTAAACAAAGTAAAAAACAATCACCGCTGTTAAGGTAAAAATGTTTTTACCGAGGGGGTTGAAATAACAAGACAAGGGTTAATAATGACATGAAACATTCCTAGAACCCATTTTATGCATATATGTAGACCTTATCACTAGAAAAGTCACTAATTAACCATTTTTGTTTCTTATAACATTATAAAACGGTGGTATCAATTAATATTTAAAAAAATTTCATGTGTGTCCTGTCCCCCACTTATAAAAGACTACACAATCTATTCCCCACATCACACTTCCGAAAACATTTTTTTTCAGGAAATGAATACCCAAATAAATTTTTTAATTTCATAGAAACATCATAGAGTAATTATTTTTATTAGAAATCCATTATATAAATGCTTTAGGTTTAAACCTAAAGTGGCTCTTTGATGAAGAGGTAAAAATCTTAAACATGCGTATTTGTTTAATTTCATATAAAAAAAATTATAATATTATTAAAATATTAAAATATAATAATAATATTATATAATATATATGGATATGATATTATGTTAGTGGTATAAACTATATCCACCTCCAATTCAATCAAATGGGAAGTGAAATTGTCAATCTTCTGTACGATGGAGTACCGCCTCGTGAACCGATGTAATCCATTTTACATAACCACCTTTAAAAGGTGAATATAATGATAGATTTAACATATGTATTTGATATTTATGAAATTATTATACTTATATAATTTTTAAATCACATATATATTCTTATCTTCTATTCTATGGGGGGGGGTTCGATAACGTCACCCATGTGTAAGGTGGACTACTTCCTCATGAAGTGATGTGATTCATTTTTCACTTATGATTTACATGGATTGTAGTAAGGTCAAATTTAATGAATATATGTGATAATTATGACCGAAAAATACATTATTAATTATAATATCAAAACTATCCTATTATGTTCTAATTTTCTAACACCTAATAACTTCAATTGTACGTATGTGTGGACAACCTCCTCCAGATAGCGATACAAAATGTTTTTCCTTTCACTTTTACGTAGATGTTAATAAGGATTTATTTTATTAATTTAAATTATAAATATAACATAATAATTTTAATATAATGGTCAGTTAATAGTTATTTCCATTTTATTCCATCTATCAAGAAAAATTGAAACAATGTTTACACATTCGTACAACCCACTATCTTAGTGAACCGTGTTATACATTTTATATATATAAAATTAATATATTAAAATAAATACATATATGATGAAAATATTTTATATTTATATCATGGTTAATATTCTGAATATTATGTACTCATGATATGTAACACTCCAAGCTTCCACAGTATGTTTCTCTTTGAATAATGCAGTAGCTTGCTTTGTATGGAACATGGAGTTTTAACACACCATTACTAATCAAAATAGCCATTATGAATAGTAATACACAATTTTTGAAATTCTAAAAATTTTATTTTTCAAAATGGGATTTATTTTTTGATTTGGAATATAAAAATTATCTTAGGGTCAAGTTTTGGTATTTTTTGGAAAACTATCAATTATTGATAAATAGTGAAAAACACTATGTTATTATTTAAAACCAACTTTTTATTTAAGTAATTAGTTATTTTATTTTATTTTACAGATAAATAATACCTATATATGTTCAATTTACTCATTGGATTCATTTTATAATAAGTCTAGATATATAAAATTTTATTGAACTTTTTATCGTCTTTTACCCACCTTCTAGGAGCATTTAATTTTTTTGTAAACCATAATTTTATAGCTTCTGTGAGATGAATTTCAAAAATCTAGGAGACATGTTTGATATCAATAAGTAAAATTTGGTTCAATAAGATGAAAATAATTTTTGGTAAATTGTAACTTTTGACTTTTATTTACCATGGTTAAAAGTAAATAGGGTAAATAAGGGTAAAAATGATATCACAATTACCCTAACAGAAGTCTTAATTCTATTGGATAAGTGTAATTCGACCAATAACAACCATAGGAATAAAATATTACCCCATTTGTCCCACATATATTAGATTATCATATTTATTGTTATTTTATTTAAAGAAGAGTTAAAAGAGTTAAATTCAAAGTTTAGTAACTATACCATTTTTAATATAGTGTTAAACACAATATAAATTTGACTATAATTATTAATTAGAAATAGAAAATGATTTACTAAATATTGGTATTTTATTTATAATTTTTATAGATTAAATAATTTAATTTATTTATGAAACAATGATAACGAAGTAATTACCTAAATAATGAAATATTAAAATAATTGATATTATAAATATCCAAATAAATGTAAATTGAGACTTTTGATGAATTAAACTAATTTTATACATTAATATTACATGTTAGGGTAGATAAAATAAATTTTATTTGAAGTGATAAAATTTTAATGGATTTCAATAAAATCTAATACTAAATAGTGTGAAAATTGACATAATTGAGTTTTTAAAACAAATACTATAAAAATAACTAATATAATATTACTAAAAATATAAGGTTTGGCCAAAAGTATTAGATAAGGTTATATATACTAATTATTAACCACTTTTGGTTTTATTTTCTTTTTATAGTATGTTTATTAACCATATAATATAAAAATACAAACAGACATGTTAAATGTCAAACTATTTAACTAAGAGGTAAATCTAAAATATAAGGTTAATATGGTGACAAAAACCCATCTAAAACCTATTGGTTGAGAGGTTTTCTACCCATAACCACATTATACATGAAATAAATAATTTTTACCTATTATAAAACTAAAAATATTTTATTATAAAATAATATTTCAATCTTTTCCTAAAGTGACCCTCACCACTCTTATAATAGGGTACTTCCCCTTCTCTCACAATCGCACCTCCAAAGCCATTGGGATCAGCAATACCCTGTGAAAATATCTTCCAAATTTCCCTCAAATAAACATAGAGTCCTTAATTTGATCATAAATCCAACCTAAGGAGCCATGTTGGCAACTCAAAAGGAAACACCCGAAGAAGAGGTAATGAATTCCCCACACTCTTTTAAGTTATTTTCATTTTCCACTTCCTCTTTCATGGTTTTTTCCATACCAAAATAATAACTACATTACCTCCTACATAGTTTGATGTTATTATAAATATTATACAACCATATTTGTTATTCTATCCATCCAATAAATGACAAAGTCACCATTAGTGTGTACGTATGACTTACCATCTCCATGTCCTGGTGTAGTTCGTTATTCAAACACTCAATTATTTGTATGGGTATAATAATGAGTATAACTGATGTAAATAATAAATTAAAAATTTTAATTATTATGTAAATATGATACAACATCAAATTACATACACTTTCACCATCAATATTATGATATTGTCGCTCGTGCGTATGTACAGATTACTGTCTCCATGAACGCAATGAGAATCATTCCCCATCCTAATAATTCAAGAATAATATTAATTTTATGATTAAAAATAATTTTTATTAACATAATATAATTATCTATATGAATCAAATACATCTTATACATAAAAAACATGTCATACTTAACCAAGCATATGAAGAAAAACAGACCAGTTAACACCTGAAACGATGATACTACTCATATATTATAAAAAAAGCAATATTAGAGGATCATATATGATATTATATTTATGTATATAGTTTTTTTATAATTTAATAACAATGTTTTAACTATTATATAGGAGGTTAAAATACCATCTACTAAGGAAAATTACAAGGTTTGTATGAATTCTACAATCTCTTTACTTATTTGAGGTTTTTAATACGCATGTTTCTACTGGGACCTCTTTATCATCCAAAATCTTTGTATTCTTAAAAATGTAATTCAAAACATTTTTAAATTTTACTAGAATATGGGTTAAGGTCATTTATTCCCTTATTTGACCATATTTGTTTTGAAAGGAATCTTTTCATCATTTTCCAACAAGGTACATTATAACCTTTTCGACAAAATTAAGGCAAGAATGTCATTTTTTAACATATACATCGAGTGCAACTATTTTCCACAATTATAACATCGCTGAAACTTCGCATACAAGATTATGATAATATTTTCAAAATAAATGTTCTGTTTTATAAATATGTGACTTTTAAATGGTTTCCAAATACAAAGTGATATTTCTTTCAAAAAGTTTTAATTTCATATATGTCAACATCCTTTGATTGATTTTAAACTTGTATGAAGTAGATTTATTATGATACAAATATTCCATATTGTATTGTAGGTTTTGTGATATGTTTTAAAGTGGATTTTTTATTTTTTTACCATTCATGTTTTATGGTTAAAGTATGGACATTTCGTATGCTAGTTTTAATATGAATGTTTATGTTATGTTTAAAACTATTTGTATAAGGAATGCATTGGACTAAATAAGTGATGGGTGGAGCCCTCTATAGCACCTCGATGCATCGGTATGTCTTATGAGACAAACTAGTGTCTTGGAACAAGGCCTTCACAAAATTTAATTTTAAGTCTTGGAAGAAGGCTAGGATAATGTATTTATAAAGTCTGGCATTATGCATTCAATCATTAGGAAATTAGATATTGATATTACATGTGATTATTTGAATAGTAAAATATCCATGTGAATAAGTAAATGGAATTATTTTATTCATATTTGACATCTTATGCATAAGTATAAGTTTAAAAGTGTTTTGTTTTAGTGTTATAAATTACCTTAAATTTTTATGCTTATTGATGAAAGTTTCTGCTATATTGTTATCCTTACTGAGCATCTGAGCTCACCCCTTTCTATGTTTTGTTTTTCCCAGGATGTGAAGAAGTATAATATGAATGCCCGACAGGGATATTCTAAGGTATATTAATGTGGTCAATGGAGACAATTTTGATGTTATTTTTTATTTAATAATGTAATATAAAACTTATGAATGTATCTAGTACTTCCAAGGCTACTAAACTGATCAGTATTTTGGGATTTGATCCCTTGTGGTCATGCTAATGTTATGTAATACTGCACCAACTCTGGGTAACTGGGGTCATGGTGCTACAGTTGGTATCAAAGGAAGTTTAGTAAAAACCTTGGAAGCTATATTTATAAAAACATTTACTAGATAACATTACCCTAAGATAGAATTTGAGGATTAGTATAGAAGAACATCCTAGAATTTTGGTAACATAGAGATTTTGAGAGATTTAGAAACAATAAATCCGTATCTGGATACGAGTTGGTAGAGGAGGATCTGGAACATATGTACCCAGATGTGAAAACTCTGACAAGGAGTTTCGGTCTTGACCCGGGGTATCCTGGTACAAGACAACAGGCCTTGCTGCCCTCTTGGTTACGACCCTCCTTGGGGGGTATGATTTGGACAATTCACATTTTTTAGAAACCATTAAGAAGTATTTATGAGAATATACCTTCTCAAATAAAACATTTTTATGATTATTGATTATATCCATAAACTGTTCAATTTATGTTAAGTGTTTTACATGTTTGGAATTATGTATTGCGATTTATAAAATAATCTAGCGTATGCCATTTTTTAGAAATGGAGACTTGTGGAAGGAATGAAAACTATATCAATGCATGTAATACATGTAGGGATTTACCTCATACTTAGGATAATTATTATGGAGCTGGTGATGGAACTAGTTCTGATCAACTTATCACAATACTGGGACAACTCAATCCGGTTATGAATAATAACCTTACCTTAATGGACCACCCTGATCCACAATGCGAAGGGTTAATGTTAGACCTCTTCATGAAGAAACAAAAACCAACATTCAATTGGAGTACAAATACATTGGTAGATGAGAAATGGATATGTTCCTTAGTTAAAATATTTCATGCTATGGGGAGTAGCAAAAGGGATAATGTTGTCATGGAAGTTTATCACCTCATAGGAAATGAAGATCAATGGTGTTCATTAATCCAAAACACAAAAAAAGATGAAGAAGTATCAAACATTTAATAGATAGAGTTTAAAGATATTTTCTTATAAAAATACTTTCCTCATGACCATTTAGTGGATATGGAATGATAATTTCTGAGTTTGTGGCAAAAGGAGGACGAGAATGTCGCAAAGTATGATGCTAACTTTACAAGGTCAGTAAGGCATGAAAAAGATTATATATATAACCCAAAAAAGTAGGATTTTTCGATTATTTGATGGTTTAAAACAATTTCTCCATCTAGAATTAGTCCCAAAATCATTCTCATCTTACAAAGATATTGTCTCATGTACAATCAAGGCTGAAAAGAAATTCTCTAAGTCTTATGAATTTAAAGCAAAGAAAGAGAAAAAGAGATCTGCTAAACACTCTTGAAATGGAAATAAGGGGAAGAATAGAAAAGTTGAATATCCATCCTATGGTAAATGTGGGAAGAAACACCCCTATACTTTCCTGAAGGCAATGGGAGTCTATTACAAGTGTGGTGAAAATTGTACCAAGCTCATGATTGAAAGGGAAAGAAAGAGGTTATCAATGTTTAATGCTACAATTGTAGAGAAAAGATGCATTATGAAAATATATTTCCTATGCACCAAGGGAACTTACCTTAAAAAGGTCAAGGGAGAAGGGCCAATCTTATAAGATCACTACTATTGATGTTGAATCTCTAACAGATGTGGTGGCAGGTAATTTAATGGTTTCCTCAAGTTTAGTCGATGATTTATTTTATTCTGGATCATCAAATTGTTTCATATATTCCCAGTTTACAAAGAAAATTAGATATTTTCAATTTGAATTAACAAGGGAGTTTTCAGTCAAAACACCTAAGGGAAGTATCATTGCAAAAAAAATTTGTGAATCAGTTCCAATCAGGGAATATAAATATTCTTTACCTGCTGATCTCATTTTCATACCCATGATTTAATTTGTTATAATCCTTTGAATGGATTGGATTTCAGATCATGATGCAACAATTTATTCTAAAAAAAAGAGGTTACAATTTTGGATGATGATAAATAGTACCTTATCTTTTGAGTAGAAACATCACCACCCGATTCTTATCTAGATACACCCCTTGTAGCTCTACTAAATTAAATTATTGGGGATGAAGAGAATGAAATAACTATGGGTGAGGAAAATAATGTTCGAATAGGGGATATACCTATTGTGCAAGAATATGTTGATGTGTTTCCAGAGGATTTACCTGTACATCCTCTAGAATGATAAATTGAATTTCCATTGATTTAATTCTTGGTTTATGGCCCATATCAAAGACCCCTCATAGAATAGACACTATGGAATTCATGTAACTAATGAAACAACTAGAGGAATTGTGTAATAAGGGATTTATTAACCCCAGTGTTTCTCCATGGGGAGCCCCTATCCTTTTTGTTTTGAACAAAGACAGATCTATGAGGTTGTGTATTGAATACAGAGAGATCTATTCTATAATAGTAATGAACAAGTATCCCCAACCTCACATTGATGATTTATTTGAACAAATTCATAGAGCTCAATATTTTTCAAAGATTGACCTTCGATATGGATATCATCAGTTGTGTGTGACGAAGGAAGACATTCGGAAAACAACATTTCAAACTAGGTACGGGCATTATGAGTTTACATTAATGGATTTTTGATTGACTAATACACCCTCTATATTCATGGATATAATGAATAGAGGTTTAAAGGAATATATTAATGAATTTTTAGTGTTATATATTGATGATATCTTGGTATACACAAAAAGATTCAAAGATCATGAAAATCACTTGTGCACTATTTTGAAAACCCTTAGAAGAAATGCATTATTTGGGAAGTTTAGCAAGTTTGAAATCTGGATTTAAGAGATTTCTTTTCTTGGGAATATTGTCTCTAAGGATGGAATATCTATTGTTCCTTCAAAGACCAAGACAATCCAAGAATGACCAGCACCGATGAGTATAACTGAGGTACATAGTTTTATTGGTTTAGTAGCATATTATCTATGTTTCATCCAGAAGTTTGCCCGGTTGGCTAACCCCCTAACCAGGATCACATATAAAGGGGTTAAATCTTTTTGGACAAAAGTCTGTGAAGAATGTTTCAATGAAACGTTGAGAAGATTAGTCAATGCTACTATCGTGACTCTACCATCAGGGAACAATGGGTTTGTTATTTATTGTGACACTTCAAAGAAAGTACTTGGTTGTGTCATTATGCAAAATGATAGAGTTATTACCTATACATCATGACAGCTAAAAATTCATGGTAAAACTATCCCTCACATGATCTTGAGTTATCAAATAGAATATCTTCCTTTAAGATATGAATACACTATCACTATGGTGAAAAATGTAAGATATATACTGTTCATAAGATTTTGAAGTATATTTTCTCATAAGAAGAACTCAGCATGAGTCAAAGATGATGGCTTGAACTAATCAAAGATTATAATACACTATAAACTACCACCCGGGGAAGGAAAATAAGGTGTATATGCTTTGTGAAAGATGGATCATGGAGTTTTGAACAAGATGAGAGTTCAAAGGGATCCTATGTTCACGGATCTAGTAAAGATGGATATGGGAATAACCATGAATAGTGAAACATCAATAATTTTTCAAATGGTTTCCAAATAATCTTTATTAGAAAGGATAAAGTGTTCTTATAATGATGATGGGGAGTTCCAAAAGAAGTTCTAAACTAATAATAATGGGAGATTGAGTGACTTCATATATGAAGATGGAATTTTGAAATTTGGGAAGAGAAATTGTGTTCCTAATGTACCTGTTTAAAAATGGGAATTGTTGGATGATTCTTATAGATCCAATTTCTATATACATTCTATAAGCACTAAGATGTATATATATTTGAAGGAACACTTTTTGTGGGACAACATGAAGAGGCATATTGATGATTTTGTGTCAATATATATGGTTTTTCGGCAAGTGAAAGATAGAAGGAAACAACCTGGAGGAATCATGCAACCTCTTCCCTTACTTGAGTGGAAATGGGATAATATTACAATGGGAGTTTTCATGGGGCTAACAAAAAATCCTAGAAGTAATGATGCAATATGGATCATAATTGATCATCTTACCAAGTCCTAACATTTTCATGCTATAATAGAATATTTACCACTTGAATGTTTGGTAAGACTATATATTAATGATGTTGTTAGACTCCATGGTGTAACCCTATCGATTGTTTATGATCACGATCCTAGTTTTACATCATGATTTTGGGAAAGTATTCAGAAGGATATGGATACTGAACTTCATTTGATCACTACCTACCACCCTCAAATTGATGGACAATCAGAACAGACTATTCAGACCTTAAAAGAAATGTTGAGATCATGCTCACTTGAATTTCTAGGTATGCAGGATTAGTATTTACCTCTGGTTGAATTTTCCTATAACAATAGCTTTCAATAAAGTATTAAGATGTCACCATATGAAGCGTTATATAGAAATAGATGTTTCAAACCAACTTTTTGGGATGATTTTGGTGAATGAAAACTTGTAGTCCCAAAACTTATTGAGGAAACAATAGAAAAAGTGAAGATTATCCAAAAACACATCAAAGATACCCAATGTAGGAAAAAGAGCTATGTCGATAACCAAAGGAAGGATTTGGAATTTCATGTAAGAGACCATGTTTTCTTGAAGGTATCTCAATGTAAGGGTTTTATACATTTCAGTAAGAAAGCTAAATTGTGTCCCAGGAACATCAGAGTTTTCAAAATTCTAGACTGGATTAGAGTTATAGCTTATTGTTTGGGAATGCCTCCAAGTCTCTCCAAAGTTCATTATTTGTTCCATGTATCAATGTTAGGAAAATACATGATTGACCCAACACATGTACTCACCTATGAGGAAATTGAATTGGAACCAGATCTTTCTTACTGTGAAGAGCCTGTCAATATTCTTGATACCAGAGAACAAGTGCTGAGAAACCAGACGACTCTCCTGGTAAATGTTTTATGGAGAAACCATCAGATAGAAGAGACAACATGGGAACCCTAGGAACTTATGATGAAGAACCACCAGATTCTTTTTATGAAGTAATATTCTAGAAATTTTGAGGATGAAATTATTTTAAGAGGGGATAATGTAACGCCCCATGATTCCACAGTACATTTCCTTTTGAATAATGTAGTAACTTGATTTGTACGCAACATGGAGTTTTAACACACTGTGACCAATCAAACTAGACATTATTAATATTAATACACACTTTTTGAAATTTTTGAAATTTTATTTTTCAAAATAGGATTTATTTTTGGATTCGGAATATCAAAATTAGCTTAGGAGATTTTTGGTATTTTTCTAAAAGCTTTTAATTTTTGGTGAATAGTGAAAACACCGTGTTATTATTTCAAACCAGATTTTTATTTAACTAATTAGTTATTTTTTTTATTTATAGATTCATTATACCAATATATATTTAATTTATTTCATTGGAGTCATTTTATTTTAAGATTTGATATATAAAATTTTATTGAACTTTTTACCATCTTGTACCCACATTCTAGAAGCATTTTAAAATTTTCATAAAACATAATTCTACCACTTCTTTGAGTTCAATTTAAAAACTATGAGAGACATTCTTGACATTAGTAAGTAAAATGTGGTTCAATAAGATGAAAATAATTTTTTTTAATAGTATCTTTTGACTTTTATTTTCCACAGTTAAAAGTAAATAGGGTAAATAAGTTTAAAAATGATAACATAATTACCCTAATACATGTCCTAATTCTATTGGGTAATTGTAATTCAACCAAGAAGAACATCAGGAATAAAATATTATCCCCTTAGGTCCACCTGGATTAGATTAGGACATTTACTATTATTTTATTTAAAAAAGATTTAAAAGAGTTAAATTCAATGTTTAATAAGTAAACCATTTTTATTATATGTTACACACAATATACATTCTACTATAAAAATTCATTAGAAAGATAAAAATATTTCCTACATAATTGTATTTTATTTATAATTTAAATAATTTAATTTATTTGTGACACAATGATGATGTAGTAATTACCTTATTAATAAAATATTAAAATAATTGGTATTATAAATATCCAAATAAAAGTAAATTGAGGATTCTGACGAATTAAACTTATTTTCTAGGTTAATATGACATGTTAGGGTTAATTAAAAAAATTATATTAAGTGATAAAGTTTTTATGGCTTTTAAAAAAACAAAATACTAAATAATATCAAAATAAACATAATTGAGTTTTTAAAACAAATACTATATTATTAACTAATATAATAATTCTAAAAATCTAAGTATAGGAAAAATGACTTAGATAAGGTTATATATATTAGTAATGAAAAAATTTCTGATTTCTTGGCTTGTTATAGTAGGTTTATTAACCATATAATATAAAAATACAAAGAGACATGGTAAATATCAAACTATTTAACTAAGAGTTAAATAAAAATTATAAGGTTAATATGGTGAACAATACCTATCTAAAACATATTGGTTGAGAGTTTTTAGACCCATAAACACCTTATCCTTTAAATGAATCATTTTTTAGACATTAGAAATCCAAAATTATTTTATTGTAAAATAATATTTCATCCTTTTCCTAAAGTGACTCTCACCTCTCTTATAAAAGGTTACTCACCCTTCTCTCAAAATCACTTCTCCAAAGCAATTTAGATCGGTCAAACCCTACAAAAATATCCTCCACGTTTCCCTCCCATCAACCTAGAGTCCTTACATTGATCATAAATCCAATCTATGGAGCCCTTTTGATAAACTCAAAAGGAAACACCAGACGAAGAGGTAATAATTTCACCACCCTCTTTCAAGTTATTTTCTTCTACCACTTTCTCTTTATTGGTTGTTTCCATACCAAAATAAGAAATCCATTATATCCTACATACTAGGATGTTATTATATATATGATACAACCATATTCATTATTTTATCCATCCTATAAATGGCAAAGTCACCATACCTACGTATGTACGACTTACAGTCTCCACGTCGTGGTGTAGTTCTTTATTCAAACACTTCATTATTAGGATGGGTATAATAATGAGTATAACTGATGTAAATAATAAGTATAACATGTTAATTAATATGTATATATATGATATACCATCCAATTGCATATGATTTCACATCAATATAAAGATATTGTTTCTCGTGCGTACGTACAGATTACCGTCTCTATGAACGTGATGAGATTCAACCCCCATCATAATTATTCATGAATAATTGTCATTTTAGGGTTAAAAATAATGTTTATGAACATAATATAATTCTATTTATGAATAAAATACATCCTATCCATAACAAACGTGGATTACATAACCAAGAGTATAAAGGAAAATGAATCAGTTAACACCCGATACGATGATACTACTAAAATATTATTAACAATGAAATATTAGAGGATTATAGATGACATCATATTTATGTATATAGTTATTTTATAATTTATAAACAATTTTTTATGTATTATACAAGAGGTTAATATACCATCTACTAAGGAAAAGTATGAGGTAAGGTTTAATTTTACAATCTCCTTACTTATCCAATATTGTTATTACGCCAGTATCTACTGAGACATATTTATCATCCACATCCATGTTTTCATAAAAATGTAATTCAAAACATTTTTACTATTTACTAGACTGTGGATTAAAGTAATTTATACCCTTATTTAACCATATATGTTTTTAAAGGAATCTTTTCGTCATTTTCCAAACAAGGTACTTTTTGACCTTTTAGACAAAATTAAGGTAAGAATGTATTTTTTTATCTTATAAGGCGGGTGTGGATATTTACTACCATTATAACACCATCTAAGCTTCCCTTACAAGATTATAAAAACAATTTCAAAATATTTTTTTCTTTTAAAATTATGTGACTTTTAAATGGTTTCAAAATAGAAAGAGGTATTTCATTCAAAAAGTTTTCATTTTATCTATGTCAATATCCTTTGATGGATTTTAAACTTTTTGGAAGTTGATTTATTATAATAAAAATCTCTATATTGTATTAATATTTGTGATATGTTTGAAAGTGAATGTGTTATTTTTGTACCATTCATGTTTTATGGATAAAGTATTAAAATTTCAAATGATAGTTTTAAAATGAATGTTTATGTTATGTTTAAACCTTTTAATAGGAGGAATGAATTGGACTTTGTAAGTGATGGGTGAAGCCCAATATAGATCCTTAATGCATCTGTAGGTCTCATGAGACAAACTAGTGTCTTGGAAAAAGTCTTTGACAAAATCTTATTTGATGTCTTGGCACAAGGCCTTGACTTTGTGGTTATAAAGTTTGGAATTATGCATTCCATCATTATGAAATTGTATATTTATAGTACATGTGATTATTCGACTAGTATAATGCCCATGTGAATAAGTAAATGATGTTATTTGATTTATCTTTTCCATATTATGCTGAATTTTAAGTTTAAAAGGCTTTTTCTTTAGACATTTACATTGCCTTAAATGTTTATGCTTACTTATGAAAGTTTCAACTATAATTTTATCCTTACTGAGCATCTGAGATCACCCCTTTCTAGGTTTTATTTTTCCCAGGATGTGAAGAAGTATATTATGACTGACCTGCAGGGATAGTCTCTGGGATATGAATGTAGTCAATAGAGACAATGTTGATATAATTTTTCTTTTTATTATGTAATGTATATCTTAAGAATGTATCTAATACTTCCAAGGCTTCTAAACTGATCGGTCTTTCAGGATTTGATCCCTTATGATCATGTCAAAGTTATGTAATAACTCACTAGGTCTAGGTAACTAGGGTCAGGGATTTATATGATCAATGTAAAATGATTGAAATTACTGTACCAAAACATACATTAAAAATGATGAAATTATCACATGAAATAATGATTATAACAAAAAAAATTTCAATAAATAATAGATAAATAACCATAAGTAAATTATACATGGTATGATATATATGATTATGTATCTTTAATATATTTATAATAAACCTATATTTATTATATCATAGTTTAGGACACATATGAAGGAATTCAAAAATGATGTAAGAGTTTCTCATCTGAGTTTTTCTTTCATGAGACATATTCCATATTCACCACATATTTCTTTTCATAGTGTATATAATTCTTCTTTTTATGTTTTTTGTCATGAATTTTTTTAAATTAATTATTTTTAATGTATAATTTGATTTTATTCCTTTAGTGAGGCTTATGATTCAAGTTCTATATAAATTGTAAGGGTGTATATCATAATCTTAACACTATTCAGGAGGTTTATGTTTAAGTATTACTGGGGTTAATTTTTTGATATTTATATCTTAAACCTAACATATTTTATTATTATCCAGTTATTCATTAACTTTTCATATAATATAACCACCTTTCCTCTCTTCTTTACTTAATTTGATTGAGATTTGTGTAAGGTAAATCTGTCATTATGTCTCTCTTTGGTTGGAAATCCATTTTTTTCAAATAAAAATTTTCTAAAAGGTTTTTAGAAATGTTTTTAACATTACCAAAATTAATTATTAAATAATTTTTTACTAATTTCTTTTTAATTTTTTAATGTAATGTTGATTATTTTTCTATAAAATCCCATTTTTTATTTAAAATATAAAAGGAATGTTTTTAAACTTATACAACATGTAATAAATTTTCCTTGACCACGAAGTGAAATTTTTTTAATGATTATTTTAAATATTTCCATTATAATTTTCAAATGAAAATAATTAAATTTTCTTTGTGAACTTTTAATTTTAAAAGATTATTTTATAAATGAGATTGATACATTACTCAAGAATTTGTAATGGAATTTTTATGGTTTTTATATTTAATAATGACAAAAAAATCATTTTACTTTACTACCCATTGAAAATATGCTTAAATGATGCCAACATTATTATTTCCCTATATTTTTATTGATCAGTTGATTATGATGCTCTATTTTGATACCATTCATCATATCACTCTAAATAGATTATGATTATGTTTATTGATTATAGAATGTATTAAAATTTAATATGCATTTTTTAAAATTAAACATTTTATTATTATTATATTTTACCCCTTTTATATAAGAATTTATTTGACTTAGTTAGTGATGGGTGAGACTCACTATAACCCATTTATGCATTAGTTGGTCTCGCAAGGCAAAAGTAAATTTGTTTTTGGATGAGGGAATACCAAATTATGAAAGATGTATTAGAATAAAGACTTCATGGTATAGTTATGATGTTCAACATTATGCATCCATCATTAAGATATTTTAAATTGATGTCCATGTGATTATTAGATTATTTAGAATATCCATGGATAAGATTTATGCTTAAGTGATTATTTATATGGATTTATTTGACCATAATTTTTTCCTTCCACATTATGACCAAGTTATTATTTAAATTAATTTTGTTTTATTAAGGATATCTTCAACCATATTCATACCCTTAATGAGAATCTAATCTCACCCCTTTATTAGATTTTATTTTCCCCAGCGAACCAGATAGTGTTTTATGATTGATATACATTGATATTAAAAGGGGAAATATAGAATTCCCAAATAAATGAAATTTTCTATTTTATGTTTTCCACTATAAGGAGAATTTAAAGTACATATCTAGTTTACTAAGACTACAAAAATATTCAGTCCTTTGGGGTGTGATTCTTTACATATTATGCTAATGTAATAATATAACAAATAATTATGGTCATATGGGCTCAATATCATTACAAAATAGTCCCTTAATAATATATTTAACCAAAAAAGTTCAAAATACATTGTAAAATAATAATAAAAATATTTTTTCATTGTGTGATGTTACCCACTCAATGATAAATATTATTTATAGTATAATAAATAAATATTTTTTAATAAGCACTATACTCGACCCACTCAACCTCTTGAACATTTATTAAACTCTGAATATATATTTAAATAAATATTACTCATTAAGTTATATATAAATAAATAAAATAATTAATGTTTAGAGAAAAAATATTTATTTAATATTTGGGATCAATGAAATAGTTAATAAATATATATTTCTTTTTTTCTTCTAGAAAATAATATCTATCCCAGCTATTAAATATAAATAATATTCATCTAATATCAGTGAAAACATTAAGTGTATGGAACTCTATGATTCTTCCTTAGTGAAATTAGGGAGAAATTTATGAAGTCTAATATTAGTATCTAGAAACATATAAAGGTACCCATGTAAAAGAAGATAATATTTTAATGATAACAACCATATAAGAAGATTTACCTTGTAATATAATCCATTTGTATTGATATCTCATCAAGAATGTTTTATACCCTAGTCATCAAACCATGTACTAGGTACACCTTTGCTATAATTACTGAAATAAACCCATACAAACACCATGGCCATGGAATTTAGTTTGATAGTTTCATTTCAATCAAATGGCAGGGATATCAAATTCTATAATTACAGAGAAGAAAATAATTTCTCAAATTATTCACTAATAGAATATCACTCAAAACACACCCAAAATTTCCAAATTCACTACGAAAATATGTCCTCACCTATTTAAATAATAAATTTAAGTATTTGAGACATTATATTTATTAATAATAATATTAATGTCTAAGGATCATTATAGACACTTGCAGTTAGGAATATACAATGAAATGAAAACATGTCAAATTCCTACTGGTGGTACTGTCCTCATAATATTCATTATTAGAGATTACTAAGTAAAAAATTCATGATATGAAGTCTCATTTTCCTATTATTACTTACACATAAAAATATACATAATTTTTCTCCCATCAAATGAGGTCACATGAATGTAAGTCTAAGTTTAAGAATATCATCTTTTCATATCAAGGTTCTCATCATATTGAGGAACTACTTAAAACGTTTCCAATGTGATAAATTCTCAAGGACATTATAAATATAATTTTATGAAAAAGAATAAAAATATATATGATAAAATAAAAATTTAATATCTATATATGTTAATATACATGTAATATATAAAAATGAAGGTGGTTTTAGGACCAAAAGTCCAAAAAACTCCTACATGGACTTGAGACAACTACTAATGACCTTAAGTAAAATAACTCCCATATGATGTTTATTCTTATACCGAGATATGGATTTAGTTAATGGACCTAATAAATTGTCTTCCATGTGAAATCTAGTTACTACGACTTCAACTCTTTGAGAAAAATCCTTTAAGAGATGATAATTCTAGAGTTTGTGCTTTGTCAACTGATGTGACATTGGATCATTCATAAGAGTAACCGCTACCATATTACTAAAGTATAGTGTGATAGGGGATTTACTTCTAAAGAGGTGATCTAAGCATCTCATAAGTAAATATTATATATTATTATATTAATATTAATCACATATCATTATAAAACATACATGTTTCGTAAATATTTAATGTACTTGGAATCATGGAAACATAAAAAACCAGTACATAAAAGTCCAAAATCATCTCCAATTAAGTTATAAACAACTATAACCATTCTTAAACAATTCATACATAAAAAAATTATTCATATCATGGGAAAATGATATTATAATAAAGGGTTATCTCAGATGATAAATAAGATAAAACAAGGAAGATATCGATAATAATTTAAGCATAACATGATAATATAGGTACGATAACATCAAATTAACATTTTAAAATCATACCCAAAATTTCATAGATCATAATAATGAGTCATGATATAAATATGCGAAGTTACTAATACATGAATAATAACGAATCAAAGAACATAATCAATGAAATTGTAATATTTAAATAATATATTATCATAATAGAGTGTCATAAATTGTTTTCGAAACATAATAATTTATTTATTATCTCTAGGATACCAAATTTTTTTTACTTGTTAGTATTAGGATAACCACCCATATACCCACTTCACACATGGAATAACTTCCCATGTACCCTCATTTTGGTTATAGGACAACTTCTTGTGTACCCTTCATTGGCCTTTGTATAAACTCCCATGAAACCTTTAAGATCAAAAAACATTAATCCTTACATAATTTATTTTAGTAATATAATATACCCAGTTTCCACACAATCACAATCCATTCACTTATATGTTACAAGATCATGAAAACATTTATAATTTTATCATAGCTTAACATGTTGAAAGAAAATAAGTTTCATAAATATTTCATCATCACAAAAAA
Organism: Viscum album; assembly: GCA_963277665.1. NCBI lineage: Eukaryota > Viridiplantae > Streptophyta > Magnoliopsida > Santalales > Viscaceae > Viscum > Viscum album. Next base: position 1,215,727,235 of record OY728131.1, on the reverse strand, counting down.
ACAACAAAAATGAATAATAATTATGGTAACATATAATCACATCCCTATTGAAAAAGAATTAAATTTAAATTTTTTTATCATAAGTAAAAATTCCTTTAAAATATCAATGAAATATTAAATGGGGAAAATAAACTATTCATTTTAAAATCAATTATTTCACATATAGATTTTAGAAATATTAAGGAAAACTTTTTATTTTAAAATAACCATGTATAATTTTAAAGTAATATTTAAAACATAGATTTTTCATGATGGGGGAAAAACCATTTGTGTTTTATATGTTAAAAGCAAGATTATGTTTACACCTTTGATAAAAAAAGTATCTTGTTCAAAAAATGATAATAAGATTTTTTTTAGAAATTATTATAGGAAATAAAAAATGGGTATAAATGAATTTAATAAATTAATATATAATATTTAAACCATTATTTAATACATATTAATGAAAAATATATATGTGGAAGAAAAATATTCTTGATTAAAGAGAAAACAAAAGTCAGTGTTTCTTAAACATATTCTTTTTGTCTCCAGTGTACTTAAAGAGAAGAAAATGAAGGGAAAAATTTAATCCCCTAAAAATAATAACAAATATGAAAATGAATATTATATATATATATAATATGGTTTCATCATATTAAATATGAACATAAATAATACCTCTAAAAATTGAGGGTGTAACATAAAACCATTACCGTTTTAGTAACTTTTGAATCATAACCCTTATAAAAGAATAAATATAAATATAAATTTAATATTCCATTAATATAAATAGAATAATATTATAAAATATCAAAACAGTAGTATATACACCAAACTAAAGAAACAAGTGGTGAATAAGACATATATCTCACAAAAACAAATGTGGTATGAGAAACCCTTACCTCAATTCCCTCTTTAATTGTAATTGATCTAAAATACTTTATAATAAATTTAAACTTATATTAAGTCTATAATAAAACCATATTAATAAAATTCCATATATGATTTGATTTTTAAATTTTAACACCGATTTGTTAATAATTCTTCATTAAAATAATCATTCTTGGGTGTTAAAGATTTCATTGTTTTTTTCATGAATGTTCCAGTTCAGACGTTCTGGTCCTTATACATTTGTCATGGTTTCATAATATTCTTAATTTTAATCATGATATAAATATAATATATATTTAATATATTTATATTTATAACCACACATAAATTTCAAAAATAAAAATATAATTACACTATTCATGGAGACAATAGTCCATATGTATGCATAAACCCTATTTTTATTTTCTAATTAAAGAAGGAAAAGAAAAAACTAATATTTTATAATTAAAACATCATAATTATATCTTAAATATATAATATATTCATTAAAAAATCATTATAAATATCCACACATCTTAGTGATGAATTAATCATATCAATAAGTGGAGGCATTAGATCACACATTCGCATGAGCGATACTTTAATTTACCACTTGATTGAAAGGAGGTGGAAATGGTCATGAATTTTTTTTGTATAGTTAATATATTGGATTAATTATTTTTCGTTGGATAAAATATGTTTAGACAAGTTTTAATAGTAAATAAAATATAAAGAGCTCAGTTAAGATTTATACATTTCTTTGAGAGACCTACATTAGTTTACTTATTAAGAGTTGAATGATTGATCTTAGATGAAGAACAAGGGTTATACGATGAATAGAAGGAATATAGGATCATATTAACATTGTAATTGACTAATATATAATGTTAAAAATTCATTAATGTGGGATGGGAGGAGGTTCCATTTAATAAGTGAGGGAGAGGACAAACATGAAATTTCTTAAAATATTTATAAAATAAAATGAAATTATCTATTTATGTGGCTCCAAATAGACAATAATTAGAATATAGTATAATATAGTGTATAAATATCTTCAATCGATAATAATTAGTAAATTTTATGTTGAGGTATTAACCTTATATCTTAATTTAACCCCTAATAAACCTGTTTAATCCTTAACTGTGACAATAATTTTTTATTGTTTTTAACATTCATTATTACAAAAAATGTAAGTGAAATCATATAATTTTTTTGAAATTTTTGATTAAAAATATATATTTCATTTAATCAAATTTAATATATATAATTGGTAAAAAATAATTTTAAAGTAATCATGTGAAATTAAATGAAAACATGTTTTTAGAAAAATTCATTTTTAAACATAAAATTGAATTAAATTTCATTCAGTTACAAGAAAAACCATACAATGAATGTTAAAATATTTGAGTGACTATATGATATATAAAATTAATTTCAAACCCTAATAAATAATGATTTAATTAAAAATTTATGATAAAAATACATTGCCCACATAATATCCATTTTATGAAAAGTAACTCCTTTTCCATTAAAATATTATATCTTAATTCATAAAATGTAGATAAATAATATATGGAATTTTATTCATATATTTAAAATAAATTTCATTTAATCAGTTTTTAATTGCGATAAATAAACTTTTTTAGATTATAATACATAACATGTTAAAATATGCACTTCTTTGAAAAATTAGTCTTTTAATCCTTAAATGATTTTACTAAAATTTAATTAATTATTTATTATGAATTAATAAAAAAATTTAATTTTGGAAAAAATTTATATATATATTTCATAATGTAGTTTATCTTATTTATACCCAACAATAAAATGACTAGGTTATAAAGGTATATCATATCATAGGTTTATTTAGACTCATAGTTACATGTAAATTGAGATATCATAACTTCATATTTCATTAAATGGAAATACCTATAAAACATTCAGATGTTACATTATAAACCCCTTAAAATATATTTTGAATTCAAAATTTTATCATTATGAAATGAAAAATCAATGATATCTTTGATTTTTCATATCCTCGGGTTCTTATGTAGCTTCTTTGAATTTCTAATTCCTCAAGAGAACATTAACCACATGAGTTGTATTATACCTAGAACTTTATCTCTATGATAAGATAATTACAAAAGTTTTTATTCATTGGAAATATCATTATCCAATGATATACACTTTTAGTTCTTTACATATGATGTATTTGATAAACCATTCTTCATGATAGATACAATGAACAAATTATGAACTAGAGATGCTCGATGGAAGTTCTAAGAGATAATATATAGTCCGTAATCAATCAAGAATCCCGAAATGTTCCCCTTATTTTTAATATCACAACCATATTCCATATATAAATTTATATTAATACCTTCACACCAATATTGAATTCTAAGTTTCACTAATGATTTTAAACATAAATGTTATGTCATCTCTAAGCTACATTGATGTGTTGTTGAATGGATTTATCCTTGTCTATCATTTCTATATCTAGAATATTCCCCAATAACTTTTTTTCTAAAAAATCATCCCAAAAAATTGTATTTACATGATATATTACATATAGGTATTCATAAAGAGCCATATTAATTCCTGATTGAAAAATATTATTATATTGGAATTTGATAAGAAGAGGGTTCTAATCCCAAACTACTTTTAAAAATTAAGTGTAAGATTTTAGAATATCATATAGGGCCTAAATAGTATTATATGACTTACCATATGTATAAGGATGATAGGAAGTAAAAAGAACACAACTTTCTATGCATATTTTGTTGAATACATTTCTAGAACTTTTAGGTAAACCATGAATCTCGATCAGATACAGTAGACTCTGGTAATTGAAGAAATATCACCCATTCTTTAATATATAGCCTAGAAAGCTTGTCAAGATAGAAATACCCTATGAAAACAATGTTATTTCATGACATAATAATGTGCACTATTAAGCCTCAGGGGCAACACATGCATAGAAAAAACAATGAAAAAAACATGTATAAACATCCACTAGTGATAAAGATCACCAACCTTAGGTGTAATAAGGTTTTGATTAATGGATCATCACATGTGTCCAATTAGACAACCATGAATCCTATAAACATTACTAATTTTCCATAATTATAATTATATGATCATAATTTAATAGATTCCACACCCACAAGGTAGGATAAGATTACACATACCTGAGAAGATCCACTCTTGACAAAATTCTAGGTCTAAAAGATTTATATATACTAATTCCCTAAATATGGGTGTAAATTCTATCAATGACCAAAATTCTATTGTTAGAACATGAAAAACCCTTATGTTAAATAAATAAATAATGAATTAAATTTTTATTTAAAAAGTCTAAGAAACTAGAATTGATCTAGATAAAGATATAACTCACCGGATCTAGAAATAGGGGATCAATCATACGTCCGGGTACGAGTTCAATCAAAAACTCAACCTCATAATTCATAGGAATACTAGAAAAGGATTCCAAAAAAAATAAAAACCTCCCTTATAATAAGCAAATTTTTATGTTGATTTTATCCCCAATCATCAAATATAAATTCCTTATTTGGATAGAAATCAAGAGCGACACAATATATGTAATTTCATTTAGAAGTTTATATTTATTAATGCACACATAAATTATCTTAGGTTGGTTTTGAATATTAAATATGACTTCCTTTCCTTGTAAATATATATGGTATTTATTTTAAGAAGGACATTCCATGCCCAAAATAACATTAAACTTTACTATAGGAAGAATAAAAAGATTTGTAAGAAGCACATTCCCAAAAAATTGAGAAGAATCACGGAATTTAGATGTGATTATCATAAAAATAAGAGTCTTAATTTCTAATTAAAAACATAATCATTGATGTGTCCATGTGATACACTTATAAAATTATTCAGATATAAAAGAGTGGGTAGATCCAAAATAAAATGAGACATTACTAGTTCTAGAGTGGATGACAAGCATACCTTTCATTACTTCATTATCATACCCTATATATATAATAGTGATCACATGATATTTAACATTAAATACAGTATTAATATTCTTATGAAATAAATAATAATCAATTACCGTCAATATCAATCACTAGTTATAAAAATTTTCATACTCCATTCATTTTAAACACATGAGTGTGGGTGGTGAATTCTATGGTGATATCCATTAACTTTTATTTCCCCATCACTTCATAATTTTCTCCAATGAATTTATTTTACACAATCAAATAATTTAATATCCAACTTCATAAAAATTCATCTACATTTCATTATATACTTCTATAATAAAGGATACATTATCTTATTCCCTGTATTGTTTTTTATTATGTTATTTTTTTATAAAAACTGTGATATTGACGGTAAAAAGAAATCTTCATTTCTACCTTGAAAGAACATAGAATTATTACTTCGTAGACCCCAATGTATCTTATGAATAACTCCCTTCGAAGGCTTGGGTTTAAGTAACTAAATAATTGATCATTCTTAATTTTTGTTTCAATGATAATAAAATAAGTTTACCTTGTATGTCTTTTAAAATTTAATATATAAGTACTATGGGATTCCACATCCTTCTACATTATCTCTAGGAATTAATTCTCTATTTTTTTAATAAATAATAATTTGAAATTAATTTTTGTAAAATAACATTTTTAAAAAATCCAAAAATATAGATAAAATTTCATCATATTTCCCTATATTATTAGTAAGAGAACACAACTGATCTTTTTCTCCTTACAAATGATAAACAACAAAAATAACTTTATCATGTGCCATGAATTGGATAATGAATAATATATTATCAGTGGTATTGATCCATTTTTCAAAAATTAGTGTGTGAGTGAATACATTAAAATAAGGTGTATGTTGAATCATGAGAGACTTAATAAAACATGTTTACCAACTTTTCTCATTTGGAAGCTCACTATGACTCATTGATTGAGAAAGATGAATATGTATAATAATGAGATTTTTTATTCCAGATCCCATAACATTTTCTTGACTAGGAGGAATATTGTATGGCCCCAGCCTTAAACATTACATAATCTAGAATTAATTTAATATTTCACATTGAGGATCTTTTCAGGTTTAGAGATTTATAGAATTAGGCCATATCATATAAAATTTCATCTTGAATATTACATGTAGACACTTCTACTTAGTATCCATTTTTTTCATAAAATAAAAAATTGTTTAAAAAAAGACTCATGTCTAGTTCCATGTTTTAGACAGAATGTCTTTTCCTTATTTTCATCCTTGACCATATTCCACTTTGTGTCCTGTGAAAAACATTTCAAAAACATGGGATGAAAAATAAACTCAATAAGGGATACCCAAAGAAGGAAAATTGTTAGTTTTTCAAAAAAATAAGTAAACCATGAATACCTTATCATAGGTAATAATTTTTTACCTTTATAAAGTAGTAAATACTCTTCATTGAATAAAATATAATTTCTTACCCTTTTATAACATGAAATATTTCCATGAAACCCATATAAAGCACACATAACATATATAGGTTACTTGGGACATAAATATACTTAAATGGAATAACCATATGGTCAAATTACACACATATCACTAAATACAATATCTGTACAACTGACTTCTAGACCCAATGAATTAGTGGTTATAACGTAACCACCCATCCTAGTTTATCACGACACTACCTGTTATTTGGTTTATCACATAACCAAACGTCAAATATTCATGTACCATTATAAAATCATAACCCATAAAATATTGCAGATAAAAAAACTTCACTAATAAAATTTCATTTTAAATCACAAAAATTCATTTCAAGATATTGAAATAATCAATCCATTACAAAAACCATTATCAAAACCATTTAAAACATTTATTAAAGAGATTTTTGAATAAAAGTGTCTCATACCACTTTGAATATTTTATAGGAATTATAATTTTAAAATTTTAATTTTTTTATAAATAAATCCTTAAACCACTTTAAAAAAATTGACATTAATGATAATGATTTAGAATAATAAATCTTTAAAACATTTAAAATGATATTTTTGTTAAAGAGTTCCTGACCAAATGAGAGACGCTTGAATACAAATAATTGAGGATTAACATTAATCCATGATTATAATATCCTAATAATAAGGATATTCATGATATAATATGTCAAAGGATAGTATATACACCATATAAAAGTGAATTGGTGTATAACAACAAATAAGTCCCAATGGAATGTAAAATGAAACAAAGTCCCATAAAAAGATCATATCCTTAGATTAAGAAGAAATCAATGACCTAAGTATGTGTGATAAAGAAGAATACACCTAATATAAGTGAATATTAATAGTAAAACTATCAGAGTTCATTCACACATATTCATATAATGACGTAATCAATAAGTATATGTTTATCCCACATATTTGAATTTGGGTTAAGAAGTTCTTTTATAGAAATTTGACAGCCTAACAGTGTTGCTTTAAAATTAAGAAAATGAATTGATGAGATAAAAAAGGTTCTCGTATCACATGGGAAAAAAATATAAAGCAATAAGGATATAGAATAACATATCCCAACATAAGAAGATGGAAATTTAAAATACAAAAAAGAAGTCATTAAGTAAAAGGGTACGGTGAAAGGCCCCCTTACCGATTTGGTAACATATGAAACATAAATCATATGAAAGAAGGAGCATAAAATGAAGATGTAAATTACAAATAATTAAAGGGTAATAAACAAAGAATACAATCATGGTTAGTACATACACCACCCAAAATGAAATAGTGTTCCAATAGAGCAGAATCTCATGAGAATAAAAAGTGAGATGAAAACCCCTTACCTCGTGTCCGACTTGACCCGTTCATTCTTTAATCACCTGAATAATAAACTAATGTTAATTTATACTTTCTTAAAAACCTATTTCAGGTTTATTAATACATTTATATCAACTATTATGATGTTTTAAACTTTATTTAATCATTTATGTAAATAATGGTCGTTTTGTCGATATTTGGATCTTGAGTCAAAAATGAACTGCTTATAATTACAAGTTGTCAATATAGTAAAAATTACACTATATCAGGAATTATATTAATGATTTAGATATTATATATATCATATATATCCTGTATATATATATTAATTTATAATAGTACATAATATTTGGAGATAAGAAATAAAATGCACTGTTCTTGGAGATGGTAAGCCGTACGTACACATGAACACAACTTTTATTTCTATTACATATTTTAATGGAATAAAAACTTAATGATACAATGGTATATTATAATTCCATTATAATATCATATATAATATTAGTAACTATATCATTTAAACAGTCCACCTATGGCACAAACGAGTCATTTTACATTAAGGGGGCGGTAGTCCACACTTCCCCAAATGAAATTATTGTGTTTATCCATTATGGAAACCATAATGGTATTATATAAATGAAAAATACAGAAGAATTATAACAATATAAATATAATATATATCACATATAAATATAGTTTAATCTTAATGGCCACCATAGGAGGTGGTATGAGAAGATTGAAGAATCATCGTTTCGTGAGGCAATAGTTTGTCGTCCACAAAAACAATATGTTCTTTACCCATTAGATGGAGGTGTGTTTAAGTGTAGTTAAAATAAATCTCATAATAATAACGAAGTATATTTTGGATACTTTTTTTGTTATAAAAGAAAATAATAAAAAGGGTTTAGGGGGTTGGAGAAGTAAAGTAATTGAAAAGAACTTAAGAGAAGACGTTACCTATAAATTTTGTATCACCCATTGCTTTGAACCATAAGCATTACATGAATTTCCTTCTTCCTATGGGAAGGATTATAGGAGGAAGATATGAATGTAGGGAGATTAATTGGGTAGATGATGTATGATCCATGGGGCTTGAGATATGCGATTAATGGGTTAGAGGTGATAGCTTTTTATAAGGGGAGGAGGGGATCTTTAGGAAAGTTTGAAAATATTATTTTATTATAAACTAAATTTCGGTTTCAAAAGGTCCCAAACATATTAAATTAGATGATTAGATGACTATTATTCTAAATCCTCTCAACAAACTGGTTTTAAACAAGATTTGGTTTCAAATTTAACCTTATTATTTATCTTTAACCCTGAGTTAACTAATTTTACTCTTACCATGTCTTCTTGTGTGTTCATTCTACAAGGTTAATATAATTACTATAAAATTAAAAGAGACACAAAATAGACCATTAATGAAATTTTAGATATTATATATTTCATATTTCTAAGTCTAATATTTTTAGGTCTATTTTATCATTTAATAAAATATTGATTTATTTAAAAACTCTTTTATGTCGATTTTAATACTATTCATATCATTTCTTTTTTAAAGAATACAACCCAACATGATTATTTTACAAAAACTTCATTAATTCAAATATATCAAGTCATATTAATCTAAAAAATTAGTGGATTTAATAAAAAATTTTAAAATAAATTGATTTTAATATTTATAATCTCATTTATTAAAATAATTCTTTAATAAGGTAATCACTGCACCATCATTATGTAATAAAAAAATTTTATTTATTGGATTACTAAAAATTATATATAAAATACCATGATGTTGGAAATATTTTTTAGATTTATAATGAATATTTTTATTAGAATAGATAACATATATAACTCCATGTAAACATTTATTTACTAAAAGTAATATGTTTATGTCATTTTTGTGTTTACTTTAAATTAATTAATATAAAGTGTCATTATCACTTCTAAGTGGCTCCATGGGGTCACAAAGTCGACCAAAAGATTGACATGATCAGATACGTGTCATCTAATAGGATTAGGATACAAGTAAATGTAATTTAACTTTATTATCAAAATATTTGTTTACCCTTATTTACCATATTTACCCTTTAACCATGGTAAATGATATAATTACTGAAGTAAATATTCATAATGTCTAAAAATAAAAGTTATCTATTTACAAAAATTGGACCTCTTGATTGAAAATATGGTGTCCATTTTTCCAAATTCAAAATACAAAAGTGGAAGAAATTAATTTAAAATTAATTTTCGTTGTCAAAACAAAAAAACGAGTTTTTAAGAAATAATAATTATTAAAAGATTGATACATGTTTATGTCCAATTTTTAAGTGAAATTACTTCCAAGGTCAAAAATTGGATTAATTGGTAAAAAAATAATCTATTTACACATTAAAACCAACTAATAAGATAATATATCTTTATAAATAAATTATATTAAATGTTAGTTTTGAATTAAAATATAATATTTTCACTATTAATTAAAAATGAACATTATCAAAAAAATACCAAAATTTCATCCAAAGTAAATTTTGATTTCCCGATTCTAAACAAGAATTATGTTTTGTCAAATAGAACATATATAATTAAAAAAATACATTTAAAAAGGGTCCTCTATCAAAATATGATAAGTCAAACTTTTAAAGAATAGTATTGTATTTATGCTTAAAATTGGATTCATTCACATTTTAAGCCTCTACCGTTTATTAGATAAATGTAAAATTATTTAATAAACAGGTGGAATTATATTTTAGTTAGTTATATTAATTTATTACAATAAAACGACTATGTGTTAAATACCATTTAAAATATTAATAATATATTATTATTTTTCAGTATACCTTAACATTGTGTGCAACGTAAGATTTCAAAGAAACCCGTTGTTTCATATCTGGTATTCCATCGAGCATAGCATCTCTTTTAAGGTAAAATTGATATTTAATTCAGAAATATTAATAAATATTAAAATTTTATGCTCTTTATTTACTTGCGATGTTATATCCTCCCCCCTTTGGAAATTGAGTCCTCACAATTTCAAAATTGGGCTCAGAAACATCATTGAAAGTCCCACATCAGAAAAAGAGTCAATAAAACTATCACATTAAAAGAAAAAAATTGAAGTACAAAGGCCAACTGAGATAACCAAAACTAGGATTCTATGAAAACATGGATATGGAGGAGAAACTAAGTGTTAATTTCTGATGGGGAGGGAAAGAAAAAATGATCAAGAGAAAGTTAACCACCAAAAAACCACAAACTTGTGACAGGTTAAATGGTATTTGGTTTCCTAGTAGGAAAAGTAACCATATAACATTTTAGTTTTAGTTTTCATTTACGAATGTTGAGGAATTTATTTATGAGATTTACTATGGACATAAAGAAATATTCTTACTTTTCCAGAAGAGTTTCATCCATTAATATTTTTCTACCAAAAACTAATCTTTTCTCCAATCAATGAGTATTCAAGATGACTTGGTCATACCAGAAGTTCTAGAATCAACTTATAGAGAATCACATAATCCAAAAAAGATATACTATACATTTCCCTTTTCTTTAGACATTAACCAAATCCAAAATTCTTAGTACAAGATCAGATAATCCCCAAAAGGATAATACATTATAAAAATAAATTCCACTTCGAATCACCAAAATTCAAAAAAAAGTTCCCAAAGATCAACAAAGACCATTCAATCAACATCCTTCCTTAATATTATTTAAAATAATCTAAAATATTTTTGAAACCAAAAATTCAAAATAATTTGATCACATAGTCTTCCACAAAAATCGTAACATTTATCTCTGAATAACATCAGTTACACTTAATGTCTTATAATGTAAGGTAATTATCATTTTCATATATTCTCAAAGATAGGTTAATTATTTCCATAAATAACCTAAATAACCATATGTTCATAATAAAACATAGAGTCTTCCAAAATAATATTTCAACCATTAGTGTTTCCCCAAAAGAGAGAACATCCTCAAAAATAACCTTTATCACTTAATCACTAAATCATTTTTCAATTAAAAGAATATCAATTTGATAAAACATAAGTTTCAAAAATAAACTTATTCTGATCCATAAAATTATTTAACTAAAAATAAAAGGTCATACTAAACTGGTAGTTCATGTAATCCAGTTAAAGGTGATAAATCCGAATCAGACTTCGGTTGTGGGTTTGATTCCCGCAGCTTTGTCCGATGCGATGGGTTGTCACACGGTCTATGGGTTATCCTTTTTCAAAAACTATATAATTGTACAATATTTTTGAAAATGATATAAATTCCTCAAAAATAACCATAACATATTTTAACCTCAAATGTTATCTCATACGTTGCATTTTCATCCCAAATATTAATAACCTGTAATTTCCTCAAATTCACAGATCATATAAACCCCAATGATTATTTATAACTATATCCACAAAAGAAAAGATAATTCTTCCCTGAATAAAATTTTCACATATCAAACGTTAGTTTTAAACATACTAGAAAAATTCTTCCAATGTAATCCCATGATCAGAAGAGTCTTAATACCTTTAATCATTTCATCATCATAAAATCTAGCATAACTCTTGAATATATTATTTGTAGACATCTTAATCAATAAATGTTCTTCATGATCCATTAACCATTATTTACCATTTTATTCCAAAATACTTATTTCATACAAAAAAAATCATGAATCTTATCCTAAGATTCAATAATTTCAAAACATCAGCTAAAAAATAATGCATACCTTTCATTGGTCATTGTTAGTTTCCTCATCCATAATTGGAATTGAATAAGGTATTGGTTAACATATATTTGTATGGTCTAGAAAATCCCATTCTCGAACCTTCTTTATAGGACATCTATTTGTATAATTACTATGCAAACCACATTTCAATCATTCAATTGATCCCTCTAAAAGAACTTCATTCCCTTTCCTAGAGTCAATTGGACACTTTCTTTTTCCATGGAAGGGCTTTTGATTTATGACCTTCATTTCCACATTTGAAACATCTTCCCATCCCATTGAAGCATTTTCCTAGGTGTTTTTTCCACATACTTAAAACAAAGATTTTTGAATATACATACCTTTTTGATTATTACTTGAACTTATGTAGGGATTTGTTTCTCACATATACGATGCCTTATAAAAATTACAAAGATTCAGGCGGTCAATCATGACTCCAAATAGTAGGTTGAGAATAACCATAAGTGTTTTCATTGTATCTCCCACTTAATTCAGTTTCTTATTCAGAAAACTATCACAATTTTCATTACATCTATCATTAATTTTGTTCCTGCTAGATACATCCATTTACTAAAACCAAAAATCTCAGTGAGAGTGTATCAGTAAAATCATTATATAATATCTTATGAGGATGGTAAATACTATGATAGAAATATTCATGTTATATTAAACTCATTCAATTTATCTAAAACAACCATGGCTCTTTCTAATATTCAAAATATTATGGTTATGTCTCTTATTCATAAATAAACCCCTAACCTCTGAAGTAATCTAATCTGACCTCTGATACCAAATTTAAGGCCCCAACCTTAAACATTATATAACATTGAAATATGTTAATAATTTATATTAAGGATCTTTTCATGTTTAGATATTTAGATAATTAAGCCATAACTTATTACAATACATCTCGAATATTACAAGTAGACACTTCTATATAGTATCCATTTCTTCATAAAATAAAAACTCATTTAAAAAATTCAGGTCTGGTTCAAGTTTTAGAAAGCATGACCTTTCATTGTACCCATGCTTGACCCTATTCCTCTTTATGTCCTGTGAAAAACATTTCAAAAACATGGGATGAACAAAAAAGAACAGTAAGGGATACACAAAGAAGGAAAACAATTATTTTAAAAAAAAAGTAAACCAAGAATACCTTATCCTAAGTAATAATTTTCATCATTATGAATTAGTAATTAATCTTCAATGAATAAAAGGTCATTTCTCACCCTTTTGTATCCAAAATATTTCCATAAAACCCTTAGAAAGCATAGATAACATATATAGGTAACATAGGACAAAAACATACTTAAATGTAATAACCATATGGTAAAATTCCACACATTTCACTAAATGAAATATCCATACGGCCGATTTCCATAACCAATGTATTGGAGGTTAAAACGAGACCACTCGTCCTGGTTTATCACGACACCACTCATTATTTGGTCTATCATGTAACCACCCGTCAAATGTACAAGTACCATTATAAAATACCAACACATAAAATATTTCAAATAATAATTTCACTAATAAAATTTCATTTTCAATCAAAATAACTCATTTCATGATATTGAAATAGTAAATCCATTTCAAAATCCATTTTTAGAACCATTTAAAACATTTAAAAAAGTGATTTTTGAATAAATGTGTCTCAAACCACTTTGAAAATTTTAAAGTAATTAGGATTTTAGAACTTTAATGTTCATATAAATAAATCTTTAAAACAACTTTAAAAACATGGACATTAATGAGAAAGAATTAGAAGAATAAATATTTAAAACATATAAAATGATATTTTAGTTAAAGACTTCCTAACCAAATGTGGGATGCTTCAATACAAATAATTGAGGAGTAACATTAATCAAAGCTTGCAATATCAGGAGAATAAGGATATTCCTGAAATGATATGTCAAAGGGAAGTATAAAAACCATATAAATTTGAATTAATTTATAACAAAAAATAATTCTTAATGCATTGTAAATTGAGACAAAGTCCCTTGAAAAGAATCATATCCTTAGATTAAGGTAAAATCAATGACATAATTATGTGTAAAAAATAAGAATACACCCAATATAAGTGGATATTAAGTGTAAAATAATCAATGGTAAATTAAAAATATTCATAGAACAACATAATCAATAAGTATAAGTTTAACCCAAAGAATTGAAATTGGGTTAAGAAGTTATCTTAATGAAATTCGACAACCTAAGAGTGTCAATTTAAAATTAATAAAATGAATTGATGAGAGAGAAAAGGGTCACTTATCACATGGAAATAAAATTTATAGAAATAAGTATATAGAATAACATATCCCAACATAAGAATATGGCAATTTAAAACACATAAAATAAGTCTTTAACTAAAAGAGTACGATGAAAGGTTTCCTTACCGATTTGGTAACGTACGAAACATAAATCAAATAAAAGAAGGAGCATAAAATGAAGATGTAAATTCCCATAAAATAATGTATATTAAACATAGAATAAAATAATGGGCAGTACATACACCACACAAAAGGAAATACTATCAAATCTAGTATGAATCTCACGGGAATAAAAAGTTAGATGAAAACCCCTTATCTCATGTCCGACTTGACTCGGTCATTCCTTAATATCTTGAATAATAAAATAAAGTTAATTTATAATATCTTAAAAACAAATTTAAGGTTTATTATTCTTTTTATATCACTTATCAGCACGTTATAAATATTCTATAATAATTTATGTTAATAATGATCATTTTGTTGATATTTGGATCTTCAGTCAAAAATGAAGTTCTAATAATTACATGTTGTCCATATGGTCAAAATTATATTATATCTAGAATGATATTAATTATTTAGATATTATATATATCATATATATCAATCATATATATGTATTTTTAATATTACATAACATTTTGAGATAAGAAATGAAATGCACTGTTCTAGGAGACGGTAAGCCGTACGTCCGCACGAACGCAACTTTCATTTATATTTTTCATTTAATGGAATGAGAACTTAACTATATATATGTATATTATAATTACAATATAATATCATATATAATTTCTGTAACTCCATCCTTTATACCTTCCACATATGGCATGAACGAGTCATATCACTTTGAAGGGGTGGTAGTCCGCACTTTCTCAAATAAAATTAGCACGTTTAACCATTATGGAAACCATAATGTAACTATATAAATGAAAAATTAATACACATAGAAACAATATAAATATAATATATATCATATATAAATATATTTTTATCTTAATTTACACCAAAAGAATTGGTAGGAGAAGATTGAGCAATCATCATTTTGTGAGGTAGTAGTTTGTTGTCCACAGAAACAATATGTTCTTTACCTATTAGATAGAGGTGTGTGTATGTTTAGTTATAATTATTCTCATAAAACAACATATTATATTTAATATACATTTTTTGTTATAAAATAAAATAATAATAAGAGTTTAGGGGGTTGGAGAAGTAAAATAAAAAAAAGAATTTAAGAGAAGACATTACCTTTAAATTTGGTATCTCCCTTTGGATTGAACCAAAAGGTTTACTTGAATTGACTTATGCCAAGGGGAAGGCATCTATAAGGAATAGAGGGATTTAGGGAGATTAATTGGGCCTAGTTTGAACAATCCAAGGGGCTTTATAGGTGTGAATAATGAGTTAGAGGTGATGGCTTTTTATAAGGGGGAGGATGGGCTCTTTAAGAAAGTTTGAAAATATTGTTTTATTATAAACTAAATTTCGGTATAAAAAGGTCCCAAAAAAATTAAATTCAATGATAAGATGAAAATGATTCTAAATCATCTCAACCAATAGGTTTTAATCATGTTTTTGTTTCAAATTAAACCTTATCATTTAGCTTTAACCCTCAGTTAACTAATTTGACTCTTACCATGTCTTCTTGTGTATTCACTCTATAAAGTTAATATAGTTTCTTTAAAATGCCAAAAGACCCAAAATGGATCATTAATGACATTTTTAATGTTATATATTTCATTTTACCGAATATTATATTTTTAAGACTATTTTATCATTTAATAAAATATTTATTGATTTAAAAACTCTTTTATGTGAATTTTAATACTATTCATATAATGACTTTGTAAAAAATCCAATCCTACCTGATTATTTTGAAAAAACTTGATTAATTAAAATATAACAAGTTATAATAGTCTATAAATTTTTTTAATTTCATAATATATTTGCAAAATAAATTTATTTTAAAATTTATAATCTCATTTATTTAAATCATTCATTAATAAGGTAAGCACTGCATCATCATTGTGTCATAAAATTTTTTATCTATTTGATTTATAAAAATTATATATAAAATACCACGATGTTAGAAATATTTTTATATTTATAATTGATATTTATTTTATAAGAGATAACTTATATAACCCGATGTAAAAACTAATTTACTAAAAACTATAAGTTTATGTCATTTTTGTCTTCATTTTAAATTAATTAATATAAAGTATCATTATCACTTCCAAGTGACTCTATGGGGTCCCAAAATCAACCCAACGATTCCCATGGTCGAAAATTTATAAAACAATAAGATTAGGACACATGTTTGGGTAATTTAATATTATTATAACAATATTTGTTTACCCTTATTTGCCATATTTTCCATTTAACTATGGTAAATAAAATAGTTACTAAAGAAAATATTCATAATGTATAAAAATAAAATTTATATATTTAAAAAAATTGGACCTCCTGATTCAAAATATGGAATCAAATTTTCCAAATTCAAAACCCAAAAGTGGCGGAAATTAATTTAAAATTAAGTTCCACTGTTTAAACAAAAAAGCGTGTTTTTAAGAAATAATAATTATCAAAAGATTGATACCTGTTTTTGTCCAATTTCAATGTGAAATTACATCCAATGAAAAAATTTGATTAATTGGTAAAAAATTAATCTATTTACACATTAAAACCAATTAAAACGATAATCTAACTATATATATAAATTATATTAAGAGGCAGTTTTGAATTAAAATATATTATTATTCACTATTCATTAAAAAAATGAGCATTATAAAAAATATACCAAAATTTTATCCAAAGTAAATTTTGATTTCATAATTCTAAAGAAGAATTTTATTTTTTCAAATAGAAGATATAAAATTTAAAAAACTAAATTTAAAAAGGGTTCTCCATCAAAAGTCGGTAAGTCGACAATTTAAATAATATTACAGTATTTATACTAAAAATTGGATTCATTCGCATTTTAAGCCTCTAAATTTTATTAGATAAATGTAAAAATATTTAATAAACATGTGTAATCATATTTTATCTAGTTCTATTCATTTTTACCAATACAATGAATATGTGTTAACTACCATTTAAAATAATAATATTATATTATTATTTTTCAGTATATCTCATCATTTTGTGAAACATAAGATTTTAAGGAAACCCGTTGTTGTGTATCAGGTACACCATCCAACATATCATCCCCTTTAAGGTAAAATTAATATTTAATACAAAAATATTAATAAATATGAAAATTGTATACACTTTAATTACCTGGGATGTAACAAAATCATTTTATTATCCATCACATTCAATAATAACATGGTTCCTCAAGGTTTTATTCATTAAATAAAACCAAACATAACTGTTTGAGAAATAACAATTGTAGTGAGAAATCATATAATCATGAAAATAATTTATAGGATATCTAAATCAGGAAATATTATTTTTAATTTATGACAAATTAGTGTGAACCTAGTTTATATATAGCTATCACATATTCAAATCCATTATAAAGGTTTATAATGAAAATGTGAATTAACCCAAGAATACCCAAAGAGAATCTTTCCAGGTTTATACTATTATTATCAATCATCTTATATTGGTGATAACTAATCTAATTCTAGATCTACCCCATTCATAGTTGTTACCCCTAGGTAAATCTATGCTATATCTACATCCACTTCCCAATATATAGACACATATATGTTTTCTATAAAAACCACACTTCTTTATTTACCATAACCTAAGATGTCATACTATATTTAGCATTATCTAAATTTTGATAACTAATGTTTCCTTATCCTAGATTGAAAAAAATAAAAACCATTATTTTAATACCAAATGCAGTGACCCAAGAATTTTATTCTTAAATATTACATATTATTAGATTTATATTCCTTACATATCATTGTGATCCATGACATAACTATAAATGTTTATTTTATTTGGAAAATTGGATATATATAAAACTGGTATATAAAAGAACTACAAAATCCCCTGTTAATTTCATAACAACTAACATCATTCTTATACATTTCATACTTAATACCATTCTTATTATACTATGGAAAAGAATATATAATGAAGGGAAAGCTCAAATACTTAGTATGGGTAAAGAAGGGTGAAATAAATGGTCATTTATCATAAAATAAGAATAAGGGTATAAGAAAATGAGCTTAAATTTGGAAACGTATGTCCATAAATTTTTCGATCATAAACAAGATTCATGGAATAAAACTTGTCTATTTCATAATACATAAATAATAAAGGAATCAAATAACATGATCCATGAATGAATAATATTGGTAGAATATCATGTCATATAAGATATGAATAAATTGGAGAATAATAGTAATCAGAGATATCTTATTTCAAGGCTACCCACCAAGTCATTCTTTACTTTTTAGGATTGGGCTAACCACATGTGTACCTGCTTTATGATTGAGATAACCTCCCATGTACCCTCTTTTTTGGATGGGGATAACCTCACATGTACCCTATTTTTGTCCTTGGTATTAACCACCATATTACATTTGATCTGATAAAAATTTTATATTTACCAAATGAATATTAGGGTTATAATGGACCCAACCACCATATAATTTTATTACATTTATATATATTCCTTAAGATAATGAACACTATTATAAATTCATTGTATCTTAACCCATGGAAAGAAAATTGGATTAACAAACCTTTAATCATAACAATCAAGAACTATAAAAATTAATAATAAAAATTGATTCAAAAAATTATATCCCCAGTTAAGTATAAGTAACATGAAACGATGTTATCAATGATAAAATATTCTTTTAAATTATCACTAGAATATTCCATGATAAAAATAAAATTTTCATTTTGAAATCACATATTGCAAATAAAAAAATTTATAAAATATTAAGGGATATTTTATTTTAAATGAACCATAAAAACATGTAAAATAATAATTAAATTAATGAGTCATCATGAAGGATGTAAATACTATTCATGAAGTATACATTAAAAGAACAATTATGTCTACACATTTATATAAAACTAAGTTGTCCTAAAAAATTCAAGAATATTCTATTTATACCTCTTTATAGAAATAAAAACATGGGTATAATGGAATTTAATGAATCACTGGATAATATTTTAAACATTCTTGTAATTATTTTAATGAAAACATGGGCGTTGAAGAAAAAGATTCCATGCCAAGCATAAAAATAACATTTTCTATCTCAAAAACAGTCTTTCAATATCTTGAATACTCAAAGAGAGTAAAATAAAAGGGAAAAAATTAATATTAAAAAAATAACCATTAGAGATGAAAATATATAATATTTGGTATATATATAAATCATATAATTTCATCATCATATATTTGAGCATAAATAATCTCTTTAAAAAATGAGATTGTAATGTAAAACCCTTACTATTTGGGTAAATTTTGAATTATAACCCCATGAAAGAAATAAATTCAAATGAAAAATTAAATACTAAGAATAAAAATAGATTCATGGTATTAAATTTTAAATGGATACTATATAAACCACTTAAAAGAAACAATTGGTGAATATGAAATATGTTTTATATAAAAAAAGTGAGATGATAAACCCTTTTCCCTAGTCTGTCTTGATTAATTAGTGATATAAAATCATGTATAATAAATATAAATTTACTATAATTATATAAAATAAAAATATTAAATCATATAATACCATATATAGTTCCCTTATAAAATTTCATCAACCATTTAATAATAATTCTTTATTAAAATCTCCATTCCCGGGGGTTAACAATTTATTATTTTTTTATAAAAGTTTTAATTAGGATGTTCTGATCCTTATTATTTGGTTATATTTTCACAATATAAAGACTGTTAAACATGATATAAATATCATATATATTAATAATATAAATATTTATAACCATCAATTGAATTTAGATATAAAAAATTGAGTTATATTGTCCATGGAGATGGTTGTCCAAACATACGCATGTATATTGTTTACATTTTCTAAAGAAAAGAAGGAATGAACGACAAATAAAATTTTATCACTATATATTATTAATTTTATCATAAATATCATATATATTTATTAAATAGATAAATATAAATAAACATGTATGGTGGTGATGGAAAATGAATTATATCACTACTTGGATGCAGTAGTCCACACTTACGCTTGAGCGATAATTTTATTTTGCATTTAATAAAAAAGAGGTGGAAATGGTTATAACATAATCATAATAAAATTTTATTATATTTAATATTATTCATTACTAATTTTATGATTTATACCACATTTTTATAGAATGTTTAAGAATAAATAAAATTTAAAGAGCTAAATTGTGATTTTTAGCTCTATTTTGTGAGACCTCAATAGCATTACACCTTAAGAATTGCAATATTGGTATTAATAGAATAAAAATGAATCTAGGATAAAGTTAAGTAAAATATTATGGTATTACATTAATGATTTCCTTATTTTTAAGGCTCAAAACTCTTGACTAAAGGGGGATACAAGGTATTTGTTTTTAAGTGAGGGAGAGGACAGACATGGAATTTCTTAAATGATTTAATTAAAATATTATCAATTTCAGGTTAAAGTTGATAAAATTGGGGATTAATTAAATGGTAGGATAGTATATGGTCAAATTATCTTAAAAAATTATATAAAGACATGATTATGTAGAAATATTACCATTATCTATTAGTTTATTCCCCTTAGTAAACCTGATTGTACCTTAACCATGATTATGAATTTAAACTACTTATACTATTCATTATGACCAAAATATGAAAGATGATTCATTAATAAATTTGTAAACAAGGATTGTGAATATGAAATAAATTTTATTAAAATAAACTTATATATGTGTTAGAAACTAATGATAAAATAATTGTGTGAAATCCAATGAAAAATAATTTTTAGAGAAATTTATTTTTTTGAAAAAAAAACTAAATTTAATTTCATTATAAGTCTGGTAAAAACTTTCAATGAATGTTTAAATATTTTTCTAAATATATAATATTTATGTTCCATTTAAAAAAACTAGTCCTCAATGATTTTTATAATTTATTAGGATAAAAAACTCATTTCCCACATAAAAATAATTTTATAAAAAATAACATTTTTTTACTATTAAATGATGATATAATCATTCCTAAACTTTTAAAAACTAATATCAAGTTAATTATTCACATATTAACAATAAATTTAATAGAAATTATTTTTAATATTTATTTGTGATATAATTTGTATATAATAAAACATAACATGTAGAAAATTATATTTCGTTGCAAAATAGGTCAATTAATCATTAAATGATTTTAATATAAATTTAATGTCTATTTGTCAGGAATTAATCATTACATTTAAATTTTAGAAAAAAAAATATTTAATAATTTAGTTAATCCTATATATACCTTCAAATCAAACTTCTATGTTATAAAAATATACTACATCATATGTTCTTTTAGATTCTCAGTTGTGTGTAAATCCAGAAATTAAATAATTCATGTTTATTTCAAAGGAAACACATATTATGTTTTGGGATATTACAATAAAGAATAATATAAGGATATTAGATAAATTTTTATTTTTTAACATCTTCATTAACTACCCATAAGTCATGATGTATATGGAATCTGCAATACAATTGGGGACCAAATTTTTTTGAGCTCTTTCAGCTCACAATGCCTCCATTGAGAGTGAATATTTATCTGGATTGTGATTTTATACCGTATTGATCTTTTTAGAAGTAAAAATGTGTGTATCCCTTGATCACTAGCTTCTCATATCTTTCATACACCAATAACATATCCTTAGTGCATTATAAGTACTTTAGGATAGTTTTGAATGTCATCCAATTAAAATCACATGGCTCTGTTTTATATATACCAACCATGATATGATCAAATACAACATCAACACCCATATTTAACCTAATATACATGAAAAATATATCATATAACAACATGGGATCATTTTCATTATTTTTCCCTCCTCATTTATATAAGGACATATTTTCATGGCAAAATTAATGCCCTAAAATATCAACAATAATCCTTTCATGGATTTTTTTATATAGAATCACTCATATATTTTATCAATTTCTATTCCCAGATTGAAGGTTTAGTTACCTATTTACTTATGGTAAGACCACTTGTTCAACTTGTCTTAATAAACTATGTGACCAGTGTCTCATTTATAATAAGTAATATTCCATCAAAATATACTATTAAAAGAAAATCCACACTCCCACTATATCTATTATAGATACAAGTATCACATTCATTAATTCTGAATCCAAAAAAATTAAATAATTATAAAATTTATTTTTTTATGACCTATAATATTTCTTTAATCAATAAATGGATCTTTGTAACTTGTATACATTTTTTGTATCCTATGGAGTTACAAACACTTTATGTTTCATCATATAGGCATATTAAAAATGTTTTACATTAAGAAAATCTATTTCTTTCCTCTATTTTACAAATATAATAGTCATGTAATGTTGTAATTGAAAGTAAAATTATGATTTAATTGAGCATAATAAGCAGTGATAAGGTCTCATGATAGTAAATTCCTTGATGTTATTTGTAACCTTTTTCTTCCAATCATTCCTTAGAGTTACTAACTTATCCATCCATGTCCAGTATATTCTTCAACACCAATATATAATCAATGGAATTTAAATCCCCCAAAGGATTTATAAAAATTCATATATGTTTCTGGTACATTTAATCCATTTTATAATTCATGGATTATTACATTTAGAAGTTTTTTTCCATGTACTAACTTATTATAGGTTACATGATCACTATTATCCACAAATAACAAGTCAAAGTCTTTCATGACTAGAAAACTATATCTTTTAGTTTCTCTAACTTATGTTGTACATTTATTTAGTAATTGTGTTTCTGGAATGTCTAATTACATGGTGCTTTATGGTATCAATTCTTTTTCAAACTCTTGTGTATCTTCATATATGACAACATCAGTATATCTAACACTCCTATAACCTATTTTAGGGACATGATCCATCTCATGTAATGTGGTATGTATGTCAACTGCAATAATTTTATATGATGGGTCATATAGTTAATATCTCCTTGTTTACTTGGGGTATCCTATAAATATATATTTTGTGCCTTGGGGTGTAATTTTTTTTCCAAAAAAAAAGATTTGAAAAATTCTTCACAACACTAAACTTGTATATGAAACAATATAGATTTATTTACATGAAATAGTTCAAATATAATATCATTTATTAATTTAGTTTATACTTAGTTTAGAATGTGTGATACTATCTATAATGCAGACCCCTAAAGGGATAATAGTAGAATACCATGTCTCTACATTGATCTTACAATGTCTAGTGAGGTGTAGTTCACCCTTTAAGTTACACAATTCTTTATAGAATATATGGAAGAACGAGTTAAGGTAAAATCCTATACATACATAGATAAAAAATGAAACAATGGTTACAATATTATCCACTATAGTTTCAATGTTTTTTTTAATTGTCATTCCATGATTATTCATAAATTTTTCCTTTTATTTCTTGAAATTATTGAAGAAATCATACTTATACCACATTGTGTAAACATATTCATATTTTTAAGGTCATAAATAAATGTTATGATGTATTAGTATCTTCCCATTAATTTTTTCGTAAATGGTAAAAAATAGTATGAACTAACTGAAGAAGATCTGTGGTCCTTTCACCTATTCCAATACATGGGTATTTAATCATTTTATCTTGTAATCAATTATATAATACTTCAAGTGGATTTATATCAAAATAATATAAATATCCATCATGGTGTAATCTGGTCGAGAGACTTTTGGTTTCATGAACTAGAAATAATACCATAACTTGGTGAGATTTGGGTCAATGAAAACACAATTTTATTATTATTTCCATTACATGGTTTGTGTAATACAACACATGAAGAGGGTTGTTTAAATATTCCTTACTATATGAAAGTCTACATTTATACAAGTGGAAATACTTATTCTTAATTTTGAAAATAAATCTATATTTATCATGTTTAGATAGTGAAATAATGTTTTTTGTAACCGATGGCACACAATAATATAATTTTTAAACCAAAATCATTATATTTTGAAAAGTGAGGTGGTAGTCTCTAATATTATAAACATTAATTATGGATCTATTAGCGGATAATATATCTGTCTCACCTTGTGAAATATTCCAAAATCTATTAGGTTTCTATTTTAAAATAAACATGTGATCACCACATGCTATATCTAATATCCAATTTGTAGAAATAAGTATACTTTACTCAATAAAAACTCCCTTGGATTCTTGTAATGACCGTAAATTTTATAAATAAAATTTTCTTCTGAGGATGTAAATACATTATAGTTATATAGAAAACCCATACACTACTTTGGTAATATTAGAATAATATAGGACATTAGATTTAATAGTCTATTTTTCATCTTAACATCCTAATATCTCTTTTTAATAGTTAACATCATGAAAAGTATATGCTAAGGGTTATGATAAATTTGAATTGACATATATGGTAGAAGTTATGACCTCAACCTGTAGGATCATACCCTATGAATCCCATTTATTATAAATTTCATGATAGAAGACATCACCAGGTTTTTTACATGACCCTTTCTGATGAAAGACCATAAAACTAAATATATAGAAAAACCCTCGATGGGCGGAGTTCAAATATATCAAGATCACCATCCAAATGATGTTTTCCAAACCACCCCAAGAATGTGCCACCAATTCAAACCTTACCCTTAGGTCATACACTATCATAATACGAGGTTATGTATCTTGAAAATAGTAATAAGATTATTTATATTTTATTTTTAATGAAATTATGATTATATTTTTTATTTTTAGTATTAATTTATAAATGATTATATATTGAGTTTGATAAAAATTTGATTTTCATACAAAGAAATAAAAATTGTATTTTTGGAAAATCCATACTCTCAAATAAGATTTTTTTTTGATAATTTAAATATATTTTAAATATATATTTTTTGTAAAATATTATGTATAAATAATATTTATTTAAATATAAATTTTAATTAAATTTAGTTATGTACAATGTAATTTTTATAAGGGTTATAATGTTGTTAGTAGCGTAAAAACTAGTATTTTTCTAAAAAGTGTAATGAAATAAAAGTTAAAATTATCATATTTATGAAATTATTTTGATAAAATATATATTATTTCTATAATCATCATTTCAATATTTACCAATTGTTATTTTTTCAAAAAAAATTAGGATATTATTGTTTTTGCGTAATAATTAAATATGGTATGAATATAAAATATGTATTATAACATCATAACAAAGAAAAAGTGGTGTAATAAATTTTACAAGGAGTTTCTATAGTTAAAATAATGTCTCCCATTTAATACAATGTTATTAACATATTTTATTCATATTATAAAACTTTAATGAATCTTTCAAAACCTATATTATATTTTAAGGCTTAAAAATCAAAACCTCATAAACCTGAATCACTTCCACATTATCAATGGTATTATTATAATAATTTCAGTTATTAGACTTATAAAATATAGGAAAATGCCCCTATTTTGATAAATTAATTGGAAAAAATGGAAAGGGTTGTGGTTTTTATTATTTTATCATATATAGTCCAAAAACCATGTTTAGAAAGTAATAAAGAATGTTCCTCCCTTTAACTATAAATACCAACTAATCCTCCCACTCCTGGTCAATAAAAAACCACTAAAAATGAATTTCACCTCCCTATATGTCTCTAAATATCTCCCAAGGTGTTCCTAATTTCTTAAAAACACCCTCTCAAGCTTTTATAAGCCCTTTCACAATGTAAGGGATCCTCTACCCTTATTTTTTATTTTGAGTAACTTATTTGTAATAAGTCTTTTTGATTTATAATTATTCATGTTATACTTAAATTTTAAACATCCCATTTTAATATCCCTATAATTTCCAATTAATGGTAGAAAACCTTTCATTCTCATTAATCTATTCCATGAACCTTTATGTAAAACTATTGTGCTTCCATAATTTTCACATGATTTTCCAGGATGAACTTTTGTATTGTGAATACCCATCCTCACTTCCACTCAACGGTATTATCCTAGATAAAAATATAATTCATAGATTTGTTAATTCCGTGTATGTTACCCAGAATCCTTAATCGTTGGTTTAAAATAGGTGAACTATGTTATTATGTTGTGTGATATATGTGGCACGAAAATACATGTACATTATATGAATGTAACGGGTGGGCCTATAATTATATAGCCATATAATTTATAATGACCCGAATCTGGAGACACTCAACTGGTGCCCCATGCCAGGTTCGCCACATGACCCCAAGAACATTTCCCCAAATGCCAGAGGCTGCTGACTAGCAGCGAGGGCCTTGGTATGTTATTGGGGAAACTATGCCTTCATTTGGTAAGGTATACAAGGGAAAAGAAATAACAGTCAATAGCGGAAGTGGTAAACAACATAAAACAACTGAAACCAAACAGTGGAAGCAATGAATATATATAGTAATGATGATAATGATATAGTAGGTACAAGTATCTAAGCAAAGAAGAAAACACAACAACGTGCTGAAATACAATAGAAAACAAAGTACTAAAAGTAACAGAAACTCCAGCAGCATCGCAATCCTAAGCTCGGTCCTATGCTCTCCAGCTCCAACCAGCAATCATGTACCTGAAGTAGAAGGGCCACAATCTTTATCCAAACCTAAAACCATATAATCAGTTTGGGCTGAAAAGCATGACCCAAATAGGGTGTGAGACTAATCCTAGTAGGTAATCACCACAATATCTGTTCCCTACTATCAGTGAGAAATATATCAAAGGTAAAAGAAATAAATGTAGCAGAGAAACAGAGGTAAACCAAAGTAACAATCCAAAAATCTACATTCACATTTATTTATTAATTTATTATAATCATTTAATTATCAACCAAGAAGTCTAGAAAACAGTTCCATATTTTTAAGGGATGGCAAGTAACACAATAGGTATCTCAACAGACTACCTAGAAAACAAGTAGTACAAACCCAATATTGTTCTTTGGCATGGTGTACTCATCAAAACCAACCAAAAAAATAATAATAATGAATCTTTGGGAGGCTCCTACTGGAACACCCCTCTAATAAAATAAGCATACAAGGCACAGATACTCTGAGAAGCTCTCACCATCAATTCCCCTATGGTCTCACAATGATAGCTACAAAATCTCTGAGGAAGCACTTATTTCTAATTCCTCATATTGTCTCGATACGTGCATAAACTATGGACACTCTTGGGAAGCACAAAGTCCAATTCCTATAGGTCATGCGTACGAAACTAATTTATAACACTCTCTAGGGAAGCCCTTAATCGTCAATTCCCTCTTTAGTCTACCGTACCAAGTTCACACAGACCTAAGCAGTCTAATTTTGTGTAATCGACTTTCATTAGCCCTAAGAAGGTTCAATAACTACTTTTCTAATAGCTACAATGCAAAAAAATTATATAAATAGCAGGCAATACATGCAATCAGCTATAACAAGGCAAACACACAGTGCGACTAGGTTTTCCTCATAGGCCACCTAATCCAAACAGTGATAAACAAAAAAAAGAAGAAATCACCCATGGTTTATCCTTGAACAAGCAACCAAGAATATATTACTATCAATTAACCTCAAGCAAGCAAGCACTCTAAGGCAATTAAACAATGGAATCAAAATCCCTAACCTAGGATACCCGATACATGGGTATCCAACACTTTTTGCACAAAAACTCAAATACATTCAACGTAGGGAAACAATCCACCTACCTCGATGCTAGGATATTGATATAAGTGAACCATGATGATTGATTATCCTTAGAGCATCTAAGATCTGATAAAACAACTAAAACGTTCAACATAACATAACTTGAAAACGAGGAGGAATAATGAAACAAGGATAAAGCAGAAGAGAGAGCTTACCATGATAATCCCAACACAATTGACGGTGGCTGAAATAGAGATCGTACGACAGTTCAGGGGCTCGGAGAAGGATCATGGCCATATTGGAGCTCTCGGAAAAACAAAACCTAGAAGAAGGTCATTCTGGCGATTAGGTGTGACCTCGATGCGTTTAGTGAAAAAAGAAAATACAAGACATGTAATTTTGGGGTACATGACGTGTACTCTGTTTTTCCATACTCCTCTTTAAAAGGCCTCCACCTCATCCCTACACACCATGTCTGTGTCCCGGACATGGCCATCACACGGCTTGGCGCGGGAAGGGAGTACACAGTGTGTACTCAGAAAGTACATGGAGTGTACTTATGAAATTTCCAGAAACTCCTCTTTTCTCAAAAACATCAGAAAAAGGAGAGACATACCTGAAAAGAAGATCCGGGTTCTTAAAAACTTCCCCCCTTAAAGAAATTAATCACCGAATTTCCCTAGTAAGGTGGCAAAGAAGATCCTCGAACAACTCTGGCCACTATGATCGCATATTGGTCTCCCTCTCCCAAGTCCCGTCCTTGACACGGTCGTGATGCCATAGCACTCGTACCATTGGAATAGATCGGCCACAGAGTACCTTTGTGATATGATCAACAATACTGATAGGATTCTCCTTGAACGATGCATCCTTCTACAGCTCAACATACTAAGGTTGAAAAACCATAGATAGGACTGAGAAATACCATCGAAGCTGACAAACATGGAAGACTTTGTGCATATCTTGATATCTCTAGGGTAACTGAAACCTATAAGAAACCATCCCGACTCTCTCTAGAACCCAAAACAGCTCGACGTATCTCAGAAAAAACATACCCTATCTCCTGATCCTCTTGTGTCCCAACCTCGGGGTATCATGTAGATAAACCTGATCTCAGACCTCGAACTTCAGAGGTTGTCTTCGCTGATCAACATAATATTTTTGACGAGACCGTATAGTATCCAACATTTTTTTAATCAACTCTATCTGCTCTGAGGTCTCCTGAACAAGATGAGGTCCCAGCAAAGCTGCCTCTCCTACCTCCATACATCACAAAGGTGATCTTCATGGCCTACCGTACCATGCCTCATAAGGTGCCATCTTAATAGTCACCTGAAAATTGTTGTTATAGGAAGACTCCACAAGAGTAATATGGTTTTCCCAAGAACCGCCAAAGTCCAGAATGAAAGCTTAGAGCATATCCTCAAGAACCTGGATCGTACGCTCTGACTGAACATCTTGTTGGGGATGGTAAGCTGTAAATAGAAGTACCTGTGTACCCAAAGATATCTGTAGCCCCTGTGAGAAATGAAAAGTAAAGCGGGTGTCCCTATTCGAAACGATAGTACTCGGAACCCCGTGCAAGCACACAATCTCATGGACGTACAACCATCCAAGCTCATTGACACCTAATGTTTACTTTATCGGCAAGAAGTGAGAAACCTTCGTGAGCCTATCAACGACAACCCATACTGTATCGTTCCCTCTCAACGTCTCGGTAACCCTGTCACGAAGTCCATCACGACATCATTCTAATTCCACTCGGGAATGGGTAACTGCTACAAAAGCCCTGCTGGCCGCTGGTGTTCTGCCTTCACCTGATAACAATTCAAACACCTCATGACAAAACCAACCACATCTCTCTTCATACCTGGCCACCAATACTGGTGATGTAGATCACAATAAATCTTGGTGATGCCAGGATGAACTGCCCAAACTAAGGAATGGAAATCCCGCCTCAGCTCCTCGCGTATGTCTGTTTTCACCCATACACGCCCCGAGAAATGCAAGATCTCATCCTCTCCAATGGTCCATCCAGGAAGAGGGTCCACTCTGGACATGATTTCTCGTAGGACTAGGCCTTAAGTATCAGCAAGCTACCTCATTCAAACTCCGTTAAGAGGTTTAGAGGTAACAGCTACAGAAGATAGGAAAGTCTGCCTATGCCTTTCGTGCACCTCCAAATGCATTTCGGAGAACAAATCCATAAGCTGCCACTCTCTACTGGCCTCTGGAACTGCCTGTATCTGAGTTCTCCTGCTCAGTTCATCAGCAACTGTGTTTCCTTTCCTAGGCCTATAGGAAAGCTCGAAGTCTAAGGACTGGAGATACTCAACCCACCTCCTCTATCTCAGATTCAGGTCATGCTGCATGAAGATGTACTTGAGACTCTTGGGGTCATTATATACCACAAAATTCTCACCTAGAAGGTAATGCCTCCAACAAAAAAAATCATGAACAACTAAAACCAACTCCATGTCGTTTATAGGATAATTACTCTCATGTGGCCACAACTGCCGAGATCCATATGCAACAACACGATCCTCCTTCATAAGCACTGCTCGTAGCCTGATGCCAGATGCATGACAGAAAAATTTATAACTCCTTTCCGACTCTGGAAGAACTAGAATTGGTTCTTAAGTCAACCTCCCCTTCAGCTTCTAAAAGGCTGAATCATAGGCTTCTGTCCAAGAAACATTTACCCCCTTATTAGTCAATACCATCAATGGAACTGATAAGAATGTTAAGTCTTGTATAAACCTCATATAGCAACCATCCATCCCTAAGAAACTCCATAGCTCGAAGGCATTCTTCGGCTGCTCCCAAGTAACTACTACTCTCACCTTCTCTGGGTCTACTGATACCCCTTCCTCTGAGATGACATGACCCAGGAAGTGGATCTCATCCATCAAAAAGTAGCACATTGAGAGCTTAGTATATAACTGATGCTCCCTTAGTGTACTCAAAATGATCTCAAGATGGGTTTCATGGTAGTGTCAAGTGTGAGAGTATACCAAGATGTCGTCCACAAAAACCACCAAGTAGGAATCCAAGTAAAGATAGAACACTCTGTTCATCAGTTCCATGAACACTACCGGCATGTTCATGAGACCGAACGACATAACCAAGTACTCATGCAGACCATACCTGCTCCAGAAAACCGTAAGGGAAATATCAGATGGTCTGACATGAAACTGATGATAGCCTGATCTCAAGTCGATCTTCGAGAATACTTTGGCTCCTCGAAGCTGATCGAAGAGATCATCGATCCTCAGCAAGGGATATCGGTTATTGACTACCAACTACTTCAACCTATGATAATCAACACAATCCCTAAGGGTACCATCTACCTTCTTCGAAAAAAGGATAGGCAAACCCCAAGGAGAAGTACTGGGTCAGATGAAACTCTTTTCCTGTAACTCCTCCAACTGCTTCTTGATCTCATGAAACTCAAGTGTAGCCATTCTATAAGGAGTAATGGACACCAGTTCCACTCCTATCACGAGATCAATTGAGAAATCTACCTCAAACTCCAGAGGTAAACCTAAAAGGTCCTCTAGAAAGACAACTCTGAAATGATCCACCACTGGAGGAAAGTCTAACTATGAAGTCCCTTGGTAATCCAGATAAAGAATAGAAAAATGGGCTGTAACCCTTCCTTGCCCATGAAGCTCTGGTCCAGCTATACCCGCCTGGACATCCCACTCACCTCTCTGAAGAAAGGACCTACCGTCTGGTGATACAAAACTCACCCTACTGCGATAGCAATCGATGACTGCCTGGAAGGGAACCAACGAGTCCATCATGGGAATAAAATTGTAGCCTGTCATCTTTAGGACATAGAGGTCCCATAAGAAGTGACACCCTGCAGCTTATAGAGGGAATTCTTTGCACTGGCATACGCTAGATGTCCTCATTCCCTAGGGCGTGTTGAGAGTCAACATGTCAGCAGATGAAAAGACACAGAGCCCAACGCTCTCCACGACAGTAATAGAGATAAATCTATGTGAATCACCAGTATAAAAAAGATATGAAGATAAATCTGAGGCTACTAATATCAAACCTCAAACTGTAGAGAGTTCGGGATCCTACTCCGAATGAATCTTCTCTACATCAAAAGTCTGGCTTGTACTGTGGCCCTGTGTAGCAGCCTAAAAACCTTGAGCTACTCCTCCCTGAGCCTGACCACTATTTCCACGACCTCTACCATGACCTGGATGACCTAAAGAACTCCATCCCCCAGACTTTTGTGGAACTGGTAACCCTACTCCTATACGTGTTGTCAAAACAGATCCTTGTTCACTAGCTGCTGGAAGGGGAACCTTACCGAAACACTACAGATGACCCATCTTGCCGCAAGATCTGCACTCCGCTGGGTCTCTTGGGAATTGGGGATTCTA
The DNA here is from genome assembly GCA_963277665.1 of Viscum album. Classification (NCBI taxonomy): domain Eukaryota; kingdom Viridiplantae; phylum Streptophyta; class Magnoliopsida; order Santalales; family Viscaceae; genus Viscum; species Viscum album. Next base: position 1,215,694,418 of record OY728131.1, on the reverse strand, counting down.
ATGTAAGCTCCTTCCACACTGATAACACACCACTTGGGTACCACAAGGGAGATATATTCTACCAGAATAAATACCTCACTTCCTTGGGTCACCTCGCGTAGACTATCGGTGGCGCTTCCTACTGTCAGTCTGAAAAGAATCAGCCTTGGATGTTGAACTGCCCTTGTCCACAGCTCCATTCTCCCTCAGTTTCCTATCCATGATCAACTCCTGGTTGAGTATAAGTGTAATAGAAGTCAACTGTAAGACATTCACCTGAGATGTGATCTCTGGTTGGAGTCCCTCCTCATTTTTCTTTACCAAGAACAGCTCTCATTCCCTAGAACGGGAGAAAAACACTCTAACTCTGTGAAACAGGAGGAATACATCATAACTGAAAGAGTACCCTACTACAGGTTCATGAACTCCCCAACTCTGTCATCCCTCAGCATCGTTGGGTGGATGTAGTCGTAGAACGTATGGTGGAACCCATCCCATGCCATAGTCCGTTGGCGCCCTTCCTGAGAAACTACGTCCCACCATCTTTTGGGGGAGTCTCGCAGCATGTAAGTCATGAGATTCACCCTCCTGTCTAGGGGTGTCTCAAGATGGTCAAAGATAGAAAAAATGCCTTCTATCCAAGACTCCACAGCCTGCAGTCCTTTATCCCCTGTGAACGGGGAGGATGCTGCTGCTGAAAAACCCGCGTTATCTCTACCATAGTCGGGGCAGGATGCTGAACTCCCTAGAAGGTTTTCATGAATATCATGAAACCCTATCTAATTTGAGTGTTGACACCAGTGTTTGGAATCACTACAGGTTCCTTGTTTGGAATGATAGGTGGAACTTCTGGTAGTCCCTGATCAGTCACATCAGGCGTACTATCACTACCTGGTTCTTGTCGTGCAACAGGAGGACGTCTTAGTGCCATAGCTCTGAAAAATCAAAACGCACCTCTATTAATGATGAACACAGTTTCAACATAAGAGAGTAAAATAGAATAGGAGGGAAAAACCATTAAAATTGGGAAAACATGACTAAACAGTGTGTTTTTAGAAATTTTACCATGGGCGTGTACTTGGGCCATACATGGCTATGTAAACAACCCAACTACACGACGTGTTCTCAAACTACACGGTGTGTACTGACCCTTTTCTGCCTGCCCGGTTACTTCTACATGACTAAGTCACATGGATTGTCCCAGCAGAAGACTACACAGTGTGTTGATGAAGACATGGTGTGCACTATACATGCCTTACCTAACCCGTGTTGTTAGCGACACAGCCTGACACACGGTCAACACTACACGGCTTGTTCCCAAGGGAAACGGAGTGAACTTGAAGGAAAACCACGAACCCTATGGTTCATTACACAGCTGACTACAAGGATGACCCTTATACTATGTGTTATGAACAAACATGGTGTGTATAAGAGAAGATAACACCAACCCGTGTTGTTCGTGACATAGACAGGTACCTAGAAAAAGACTACACGACGTGTTCATACCAAACACGGTGTGTACTACCAGAGTTTTCTAGACCTGTGTTGTTAGTGACATGGATGAATACATAGTTTACCACTACACGACGTGTACATACTATGCATGGCGTGTTCCTAATGACCCTTTTACAGTCTCATGTCCTTTTCCACATGGTTAGTGACACGGCCAAAAACTATATGGCGTGTATTTATAAAGTACACGCCATGTATTCTGGGTTTTTTTGGGCAATAGCCTTAGAACTGCACCGGATCCCAGAAAACACAAAAAACAGAGGTTAAGGTTCCAAATTACAATCCTTGGGGACCCATACTCCCTGAGAATCAATGTGTGGCATCATAACAATGCATATAACAAGAAACAGTATAAAAAAACTTGTGACCCACCAAATTCCAATCCTCGAGGACCCATAACACCTCTAAGACCAAAGAACGACGTCCGTGATAAGGAATCTCTAAACAACCTATACCCTATCAAACATAGCATGTATTTTATCACTGTAGCTATCACAACAACATGCATTGTCTATAAAAAATTATATCACAACAGCATGCAATATCTAATGTAACCTAGATGGCATGAAAAAATGCATGACATGTGATTTTCTAACATGTGCCTATATGATGCATGAGATGGAATACCCTCATCTCATTGGGTTTCAACAAAATAGAACCGCAATCATATAAATAGTAACAGCACAAAACAAGTGCATCACCCAATGGTGAAATCAATTAAACTGTAACATTTGGAGAACTCGAAAATTATAACATTCGAGGTAATCTGGATTTTTCATTATACACGGGTTCCAGAATGCCTGGGCACAACTATTTACCATTTACCTATTCTATCCTATCCCTATCTAATGTCGTCAAATAGTAAGTCGAATAGAAAAGTAAGAAACTCCTCTAATACCACTCTGTAATGATCTGAATCCGGAGCCACTCAACTGGTGCCCTGTTCCTGGTTCACCACATGACCTCAAGCGCATTTATCCAAATGCCAGAGGCTTCCGACTAGTAGCGAGGGACTTTGTAAGTTATTGGGGAAACTATGACCTCATTTGGTAAGAAATACAAGGGAAAAGAAATAAAAGTCAATAGTGGATGTAGTAAACAACATAGAACTACTGAAACCAAACAGCGAAAGCAATGAATATATATAGTAATGATGATAATTATGCAATAGTTAGAAGAATCTATGTAAAGTAGAAAACAAAACAACGTGCTGAAATACAACTGAAAACAAAGTACTAAAAGTAATAGCAACTCCAGCAGCATCGCATGCCTATGCTCGGTCCTATGCTCTCCAGATCCAACCAAAAATCATGTACCTGAAGTAGAAGGGACATAATCCATATCCAAACTTGAAACTGTATAACCTGTTTGGGCTGAAAAGAAGGAACCAAACAGGTTGTGAGACTACTCCCAATAGGCAATCACCACAAGATCTGTGCCCTACTATCTGTGAGCAATATAGCAAAAGTAAAGGAAATAAATGCAGCAGAGAAACATAGGTACACATAAGTAACAATCCTACATATCTCCATTCACATTTATTTATTAATTTATTACAATCATTTAATTATCAACCAATGAGTCAAGAAAAGATCTCTATATTCTCAAGGCACGACAAGTAACACAACAGGTATCTTGACACACTACCTAGACAACAAGTAGTAGAAACCCAATATTGTTCTTTGGCTTGGCGGACTCGTCACAACCAACCAAAAAAATAATAATACTGACTCTCTGGGTATCTCTTACTGACAAAACCTTCTAGTCAAATAATCATACAAGGCACACACACTCTGGGAATCTCTCACCATCAATTCACCTATGGTCTCGCAATGATAGCTACAGACTCTCTGAGGAAGAACATACATTTCATTCCTCATATTGTCTTGATACGTATGTAAATTAAGGACACTCTTGGGAAGCATAAATTCCAATTACTGTAGGTCCTACATACGAAACTAATTTATAACAGACTCTATATGGAAGCCCTTAATCGTCAATTCCCTCTTTAGTCTACTACACCAGGTTCACATAACCCTGAGCTGTCTTGTCATGTTTAATCGACTGTCAGAAGCCCTAAGTAAGTTCAAAAACTACTTATATAATATCTACAATGCATCAAAAGTGTATAAATAGCAGGGAATACATGCAATCAGCTATAACAAGGCAGACAAACAATGCTACTAGGTTTTCCTCACAGGCAACCTAAGCCAAACCGCGATAAACAACCAAAGCAAGGGAAATAACCCATGGGTGATCCTCAAATGTGCAACCAAGCATATATTAATATCAATTAACCTAAATTAATCAAGAAATATAAGGAAATTAAATAATTTAATCAAAATCCTTAACCCGGGATACCCGATACATGGGTATCTGACACTTTTTGCACAAAAACTCATAGACATTCAACGTAGGGAAACAAACCACCTACATCGATGCTAGGAGATTGATATAATTGAACCACGATGATTGATTATCCTTATAGCATCAAAGATATGAGAAAACTTCCAAAATGATCAACCCAAGATAACATGAAAATGAGGAGGAATCATGAAGTAAGGCTAAATAAGAAGAGAGAGCTTACCAAGATGATCCCAATGCAATCTATGATGGCTGAAACGGAGATCAGAAAGCATATCGGGGGCTCAGAGAAGGATCACAGCCGTACGGGATCTCTCGGCTGAACGAAACCTAAAAGAAGGTCATTTTGGCGATTAGGCGCGACCCCGGTTTGTTTAGTGAAAAAAGAAAATACACGACGTGTACTTCTGGGGTACACGGCCTGTACTCTGTTTTTCCATACTCTGCTTTAAGTGGCCTCCACATCACCCCTACACACTGTGTGTGTGGCTCGGACACGGCCAACACACGGCTTGGTGCGACAAGGAAGTACATGGAATATACTCAGAAAGAACATGGCGTGTACTTAAAAAATTTCTAGAAACTCTTCTTTTCTCAAAAACATCAGAAAAAGGGGAGACATACACGAAAAGATGATCCGGGTTCTTACACAATTCATTGGGAAATGTTTTTATCTCATGATATTTTTTCTTAATAAAACTATCTTATGACTTTTTGGTAGTTATCCTTGACATATTATTATGATATAATGTTTTACAGTGTTTCCACATTCATATATTTCCTTGAAGTTAACATCATAAATCATGTTCAGATGTTTTTTTATGATTCTCACACATTTTTTTCACCATGATATTACAGGTGACTATCATGTATCACATTAATTATATCATGCTTTTATTATTCCCTTACTAACCTTTATAGATCACCCCTTTCATATGTACATCACCAGGTTATCCCCTATAGTTTTAGAATGGAGAAGAAATTTTAAGATAATGTTAGGTTGTTTTAGATATATGTTTTATCAATATTTAAATTTATTATGACTTTTGTCGAATTTCCAAATGACACTAGGCCTATCGATCTTCCAAGATTTTATTATGTGTGTCCTTATGTTATCAATATTGAAATAATTTTTATAAAAGATATTTTTTTCATAATCGGTAACAAAGGAATATATAGTAAGTTTTGTCAACTTGTAAGATAAAAAATTATTAAAATGATTAGGTATAATATTAAACATATGAAAATATAACTAAATTATTATAAATTATGGAGTAAGTGTTTTACAAGTAATAAAATCTCTATCTTGATACTATAGGTGGATGTGGATCTGGAACAATTTATCCTAGGGTTAATAACCTTAAAATAGGAACATTGGGAACAATATCAATCATCACCAAGTGAGTGAAAAAATTTCATACTATACAACGTTTTTGGCACTCCCATGGGATATTAATTGAAAAATTCAAAATATATTTTTGAACTATTTTGACAGGAACAAAAATATACCCCTAAAATTTTATGTTAGGAACTAAAACATGGAAAATAAATATTGAGACCTAAAAATACATAGGTTAAATAAAGTTTGTTTTTATTTTTTTCCCAGAAAAGTTATTAGTTCCCCTTTTATGTGATTAATACTATAGAAATTCCCATCCCTAAATTTCTCTTTATTCTAGTCAATTGTTGGAAATAGGAGGAACTGACTTATAATCTAATGTGATGGGAAATATGATGACTTCCAAAATGAGATTCCCAATATGATGAGACCATGAATCAATAACGTCATAAAAATAAAATATTATTTTAATAAATTTTTTATAAAAAATTAATCATGATGAAAACCCACACCCCATAAGAAAGAGAACGTTTTAATGGAGTCCATTATTTAACAATGATATCTAAATTTTAGTTGATCTTCCAATCCATTAACTGAGGAACAACAAATCAATTCCATTAAAGAGTTATTCTCTATCCTTTAATTCGTTGATCACGAGAATTTCATGCTGCCTATTTATCATATGGAGGGAGAATCCAATCAATGATGGAAATTCAAAAAAAAATCTAGGGGAAGAGGTCATAGATATGGAGTATAAGGAATTATGGAATTTTTTTGGTTAAATATTCACATCATAATATCAAAATAAAACTATATAGGGAATTACTTAGCATTAAAAAAAGGATGAATAATATATTAGGGAATATGAAGAGAACTGCCCAAGGCATTCCCGATATGTATTCTTCTTTTTTATTAAACATAAAACAAAATTTTACAACTTATATAGGGGTATAAATATGAATCTATGAAATGATTTGTATATTTCATAATTTTACAGTTATGAAGAAATTATCTTATGTTCACTCAAGGTGAAAATAGATATTATTAAATCTCATAAGTCTCATGTGTTAGGAGATATGAATTAGATAATGTATTTTAATTCTAGTGGTGCAATACATAAATCTAAGGCTAGAAATATAGTTTGAAATCCCACTTTTAAAAGTTATGGGAAGAATAATATCAGAAATTGATTAAAAAGGGAAAGAAAATTCTTTAGGTGTGGGAAGGAAGGACACATAGATAGTTATTGATGATGAGAGAAACTCACCAATGTGATGGATGAAAGGAATTATCCTGTAACCCCTTTCCCTACTGGCCAATATTTCAACTATAAATAATAAAGAAAACTATGTGAAATAGTTTACTAAGATAATTGTTTTTGATGATAAATGATGACAACAACTACCAAGCCCAAGATATAAAGGGAATTCCTACTCCATCACAACTAATGAGGTAGATCATGTTAATTAAGTCGTGATAGGTACACTAGTTATTCATTAAAGGATAAATAATGTGCTATTTTATTCTGGATCAATTCATTCTTTCACATCACAAATATGTTTAGTGAAATTATTCAAACCCATCCAAACTTGGAATTAAGATTATTGGTGATGATAAAAATTGGGTCAATTATTGAATACCATGCATTTAACTCACCCCTTTCAAAATATATGGTTTTAATATCCTAAAAGATCCTTGTCAAAATACATTTATAATAATTAAATTATATTTTGGATATTTATTTGCTTTACTTTTATAGATCCAACAAAAATTTTGGATGTACCTAAATCACCCTATATTTTTCAAATCAACCTATGATTCTATACAAGAGAAAGGATGTGGATGAATCAGATTTGGCATCATCATCTCAAGCATGGATATTATTTTATCATGACCAAGAATATCTATAAAAAATTATTGAGATAGAAAAAAAGATCATTCCTGATGACATAGACATTATAATAGAATATGATTATGTGTTTTATAAAGAATTTACTTGTTTTTCTCCAAGAATTTGGGTTGATTTCTTGATCAAGATTATGCCTAGAACCTTCACAAAATCCAAGACTCAATATAGAATGTCCACTTTTAAACTCTAGGATCTTAATATAAAACTTCATAAGAATATAGATAAAGGGTTTATATACCCATGTACTTAACCATGGGGTTTATAGTTCTCTTCATCAAAAATAAGGATGGGTCAGTGCACCATTTCAATGATTATAATGATCTCAATAAGACCCTGATAAATAATAAGTATCTTCTATTGATGATAAATGACTTTTTTGAAGTGGAGATCAATTCTTCACTAAGGTGGATCTTTAGTCATATATTATCAACTAAAGGTAATGAATGAGGATATCCCCAAGGCTAATTTTAATACATGGTACATGCATTATAAGTTCAAAGTGATGCTAATTGGAATCACTAATTATAAAAAAATCCCCCCAAACATAATGAATAGGGAATTTAGGGATCACCTAGAAAGACATGTGGTAGTATTCATAGATGATATTATTATCTATTTCAAAATAAAGGTGGATTACAAGGAACATTTGAATGCTACACTGAAAACATTGTGAGGGGAAGAGTTATATACGAAGTACAATAAATGTGAATTTTAAATATATTAAGTAACATTCCTAGGTTATGTTATCACCACCAAATGGATATCTATAGATACAATAATAATATAATCTATTGAAGGATTTAGAATACCAACATCTGTGATGAAGATTCATATTTTCTTTAGATAATCATAGAGATTTCATTAATTATGAGAAATTTATCATGATTTTTAATCCGAGTAACCATGCTAAATATGAAGGGAGTGAAGTATTTCTAGATTTTGAATGTTAGGAGAGAATTAATTTGTTAAATAATAGGCTTATAAATTCATATATTCTTGCATTACCCACCAATAGGGAAGGATTTCCGATATAGAATGATGCTTCCAAAAATGAATCAGTTGTGTACTCATGCAGGATGAAAAAGTGATAGCCTATGACTCAATATATTTAAACATCCATGTGAATAACCACCAAAATCATGATATGGAATAGTATACAATGGTCTTTATATTAAATATTTAGCAACATTATCTCTACAATGTGAAGTGTGGAATATATATAGATTATAACATCCTCAATAATATATTCACAGAAAAATATCTCAATACAAACCAATGAAGGTGGTTATGTTTGATAAATTATTATGATTTTTCATCCCACCACATTCTTGGGATGGTGGAAAAGGTTGTTGATGCTCTGAGTAAAAATAACCCAACAACCCAATCCAGAATTAATATTAAAAGTAATCCAATCATTATGAACATTAAAAGTTTGAACATGGGAACAATAAAAGGATATTTATAACACCTTGGTCAAATAATTGCTCAATTGTCATTTATTAGGAGGTTTATGAAGGAAAAAACATAATGAGGTGGAATAGAAAATGGTAATAAATATCCCAGAGTTAAAAATTTCTAAATATAGAGTTATATGTGTTCGAACCAAGATGTGTGTCCTATCAAAACCAGAATTGAAGAGGGAACTTTTTGATGTTGTTTATAGATCATACATCTATATTCAACTTGGAAGCAAAAACATTTATAGAGACCTGAAGAAAAACTTTTTGTGGGAAACATGAATAGTTATATTGTAGATTTTATATCTTGATGCTCGGTATGCCAATAAGTCAAGTAAGAGTGACAGTTTTTTAAGGTCCTGAACCAGCCATCACCCATACCATTATATAAAAGAAAATGTGGAACCATGGATTTCATCATGGGACTCCCTATGATATCTAAAGGCCTAACACCATATTTTTGGCAGTCAATTACGTTAAACATTATTACATTTCCTTACTATAAAGGATGATTTATCTCTTGACTAGATCAATAAGATATTCATAAGGGAATTAGTAAGACTTCATAGAGTGACACTCTCCATTGTATCTAATCCATATCCAAGATTTACCTTGAGGTTCTGGAGAAAAACTCAGTAATTTTTGGATATAGAGCTGTGTTTTTGTACTACTTATCACCCTTTTTTGGATTTATAGTCTAAAAGAACCATTCAATCTTTAAAGGATATACTAATATCACGTTCAATGGAATTCTATGTATGTTCAGATAAAAACCTTCCCCTAATGTTATTATTATATTACAAAAATTTCAATTCTAGAATTCAAATGGAACTTTATGAAGTTATATATGGGAAGAGGTGTTGAACTGAACTGTAATGGGATGAAGTTGGATAGAAGAATCTTATGTGACACGATCTTATCCAAGAAATTTTAAAGAAGGTTCAAACCATTCAACATCACATGAAGTCTACAAAAATTCAATTCAAAATCAATACAAATAGTCATTGATAATACTTGGAGTATATGATAAAGATAATGTGTTTATTCATATATCAACATGGAAGGAATTCACATGATTTGGTTGGAAGGGAATACTATGTCCAAGATACATCAGCCTCTTTGAGATCCTTGGTCACACTGGTTCTTTAGTCTATCAGATAACACTCCCACCTAACGTATCTCAAGAAGAAGATGTATTCTATATATCCTTATTGAGAAAGAACACATATATATACTAAATAAATTTGTGGTACCTTTCGAGAATGATGTTTCACATAAGAATCATACAATGAAGATCTTAGATAATAAAGAAACATTTATACAAAATAAGAGAACTCACATGGTCAAAGTACTATGGTAGAACAACAAGTTTGAGGAAGAAATATACGAACCGAAAGAGTTAGTGAAATGTAAGTACCCACAAATATTTTAGGTTATGAAATTTAATTCCTAGGGAGAAATTTATATATGGGGAATAATGTAATGACCAATAATTTCATAAATGAAATTCTATTTTGACTCAGTAAATGCCTAATAATTTTAGAAAACACATGCAATACCACAATTAGTTTGTAGTAATATATCCTATTAAATTTAAAATACTGTTAATCCTCTTAACCATTCAAAATTTATCAATTAAAAAATAACCATTACAGTTTGCATACATTAAGGGTTATAATAAAGGAAAATTTACATAGAAAAAAGAAGTGATGGCCTCAACTGGTTGATCATACCCAGCGAGGCCCATTAATCTGAGCTTCCAGGAGAAATTGTTTCACTAAGACATTCCCTTGACCAAGACCAAGTTGAGATCTAATAACTAAATCTTAAGTGATATAGTTTATGGGAGAAATATAAGCTCATCGAGTTAATGACCAAACAACATTTTCCAAAGCACCCTAAGAATGAATGACTATAAGACACTATACCCTTAGGGCTCACACTGACATAATCAGTTTTTATGAATCTTGACCCTAGTACTATTAATTTTATATTTTATTTTTAATTAAATATTGATTTTATTAATCCCATTTTATTATTACATTAAATTATTATATAATGAGTTTCATACAAATTATATTATTATACAAATTATTGAAAATTTTATTTTTGGGAAATATATACTCTCAATTAACATAATCAGTTAACATTTTCTTGATTTTATTGAAATAAATGTAATTTTAATTAAATATTCTAATTAAATAATTTTTTTAAATTTAATTTTTTATATAATTGCATGAAATGAAATTTAATTTTTTAATGGTTAGAAAGTTATTTGTATCATAAAAAATTATAACTTTTATGTAAATAAAGATTTGTTATTTTGATTTAGTAAAAATTATTTTTTAAATCATCTTGTTGAAATGTTGTAATTTTTATTTTTAACATAATTTTTTGAGACAGTCAAATTTTTGAGTAATGAAATGGAATAAATATAAAATCTATATTATGACAGCATAATATCTGAATAGTGATGTAATTCATGTTATAATATGTATCCATTATTTTCCCCTTTATAATAATGTGTTTTTGAGGCTATATAATTAATTTTATAATCCTATTTTGAATCCTCCAAAACATATATTATATTTTAATGTTTTAAAATTAATTCTTATAGAAAATGACCCACTTTTATTTAAATAATGGAATTATTTTAATATTTTTAGTTCTTAACATTATGAAAATTTTAGAACCACCACTCATTGGAATAAATAATGGGAGAAAACCATGGAAAGGTTTGTGTTTTTTATTATTTTATTATAAAGAGTCCAAAAACAACTTTTAAAAATTAATAAAGAATAATACTCCCTTTTTCTATAAATACCCACCAATACTTGTACTCATATTTACCAAGAATCCATTGAAAATGAATTTTATCCCTCTATAACACTGTAATATCTCTTAAAGGGTTCCCAATCTCTTAGGAATATCTCTAAAGGGTTTAGAGGTTCCCTATCAAGGTAAGGGATCCTCTCCCCTTACATTATATTTTGAGTACTTTATTTAAAATAATCCATTTTATTTCTAATTATTCATATTTTAATGAATTTTTAATCATCCATTATTACTATAATTATAATTATCATTAAATTCTAGAACAACTTCTACAATCATCAATCCCTTCCATGAACTTTTATTTGCACCCGTTATGTTGCTGAAATTATTTTGTGAATTTCCATAAAAAATCATACTATGAATACCCATCCCCATTTACACTCAAGGGTATTCAACTATATGAAGATATTATTAATTTATTGGGGAATTCCATGTATTTTACCCAAACTCTTTAATCATGGTATTAAAAGTGATGAAATAAATTCTTATATTATATGATTTATATGGCACACAAATTCATGTACATGCTACGAATGTGATGGGTGAGCCTAAAATTATATATCCCTCTAATGAATTGGGTAATGTTTTTATCTCATGAGATACCATGTATGGTTCATGGGAGGGTATTTTAAGTACACAATGTTTTTATTTCTAGTAAGTTATCCATGACATATGATTATGATGACTTGTTTTATATTGTTTACCCATTATTGTATTATCATGATGATATCATATTTTATCAATATTCAATGTTAGTTTTTAGGATTCTCATACCTTTTATTTCACTATGATATGCCGCTAGACTAAAATTTATAACTTTAATTATGTTATTATTTTTATTATTCCCTTATGGGGATTTATAACTCACCCCTTCCTTGTTTATATACCTATGTTATCCCATCCTATTTTAGAAGGGTGATGAAATTTTAAGATCATGTTAATGAGTTCTAAATAATGTTTCTATTTCTCTATTTCATGTTATTATGTTATATATCTAATTTAACAAACAAATTTGGCATATCCGTCTTATGGGATTGTATTTTGTGTTTCATTATGTAATAAAACATGAAATAAAGTATATAAAATATATGGGTTGTCATAAGCCTCCCCTTGATTCTTTAACTAGGTAAAATTTTTCTTATAGTACTCCATCATTACACATGATAAAATGACAACATCCTATTACCTTTTGTTCTTTTTTATCCTCTTTCTCTTAGAAGGGAATTTTCTAGAATACATAGAGTTATTTTTGTCCACATAGTTTTTACGTTTTACCTTCCTCGTTTTCACTTTAAGGATAAAAGGATTTTCACACATCATATATTTACCTGTTTCTTGAAGTAGAGTGAAGACATATGTGAGAGTCATCTCAATATTTATTATATTAATGTTTACAATGAATCTATAGAATATACAAGGTAATGATTCGATAATTTTAAAAATTGAAAATTTCTTCAAGAAATGGAAACTCTATAGTCTCTAGATACTCAATCTAGCCAATGAAATTGACTATGTGTGTTACAAATAGAACACCTTGTCTTTTTTTTCTCATTAATAGTGACTTAGATATCTCTAAAAGCTTTTTTCTAGGTTTCTCCTGATAGATATCATGGAGATTCTTGAGAAATCTATAAGAATCCATGATATCATGAGTTTAATGATTTTATCATTCATGGATGAAAATATTATACACTATAAATCTAGTGTATCATCGATGCTTTTCCTAGATAATGATAATGTTATCACTCACTTTCTTAGTGTGAGGATTAGGTATTGGGGATTCTAGCACATAAGACTTATGTTCATAGTGTAATAAAATGCATAATCACGTATAAAATTCCAATAACTTACTATTAGATATAATATAACATTTTTCCAAAATATATTACATAGAAAATATATTCTATGGACTTTCTATTTAACTAAAAAAATAATAAATAAGTATTTTATATTTTTATAAATGTTTATAAGAAAAAAAAATTATTTACTAGTCTCCCACTATTCTATAAAACCAATTATCTCTCACCATTGGATTCAAAATTCACATCATGTGGAAATTATAGTGGAAATTATCCTTATTTCCATTATAATTCATACATAAGAAGTAAAAATTATAATAATGTATTTCAGTTGGTGGTGTTGCTGATCAAAAACTAGAATATTCTTGATCCATTGAGTGAACACCAAAATTTAGAAGTATTAACCCAAATTTCCTCAACACTTTCTTCCAAATTGGTATTATAAAAAAGATTTAAATTAAAACCAATAAAAATTATTTTAAGTCAGACCACTAACCTGGTTAAAATTTCCAAATAATTTAAAGCGCCCCAATAGTGTCCGAACTAACACTTTAACTATGAGTGCATCTTAATTCTGATTATTGAATAACTTATTGACTTGATATTTTATTTAGGGATATTTTTATTTATGTATAAATATGTGTTATTAATATTATGAAGATTTTAAATTATTAATTAACCATGTTCTTGATAAAATCAATTTTTCTCACTTTTATAATCTTGTTATTTTATTCTATCTAAGATTTTGGATATTTACTACATTTATTTTTATGATTTCAATATATAATCCATAAAATTAATAACAATTTATAGGGGAAAAATAAAATATATGGAATGATCATGAGATTTACCTATCAATTAGTTTATTTAGAAGACAATAATAAAACCATTGAACCCACAGGAAAAAACTCCTTGAGCTAGTTTTTGAACAAGTTGAATCTTTTCACCTCTATCTTGTGTATCACCTAGTTTAGTTTCACCATGATTATATCTGAAACCAACTCCATTAACCAAAAAGTTATATAATGTCAACAATTTTACTTCATATACATGAGAAGGAAACTATAATGTGGGTTGTCATAAAAAACTATAGGAACATATAACCTTACGCAATAAAGAAAAAGGGATGGCTCACTATCTATCATTTTAATTTTATAATAATAATTTAAAAAAAATGATGTAATAATTAAATTAAAATAATCCACATACATATATAGGTCTGTCTAAGATCATGATTATGAATTCATGAAATTAATACACACGTAATAATCTATCATTTATTTCAATCATTCTTAATCAGGATAAAACATGCAGAAATTAGTAAAAAATATTTATTAATTAATAAATTAATTTATAACAACTTTATATTTAAAAAATACGTGATATTTTTATACAATTTAATTATTAAAAAATTTAATAAATTAATTTAATTGTAAATTACTTAAGCACATTATTTGTACTAAGGGGGAAACATGATGTGTACTTATCAAAACTGTCTGACATGGTCTTTATCATGTTATGTGTAGTCACATTAATCTTAGAATATATTGTGTATTATGTAATTATATAGAATGTACTATAAATAAATTACACATTAACACATAGAAATTATGTTCTAGGTAACACTTTTAAAATATATGGAGTAAACAGTGCATGATGACTATATATAAAATTTAATTATGAAAATTACTTGTAAATGAATTAAAAATTTAATAGATATGAAACCTATCACATAGTGTATAATTTCAATAAATGAAATACACACACATATTAATTTGGTTTAAATTAATAATATATTAATTTTATTTTCTCCATGTAAATAGGTACGATACTTGGTTTTTACTATCCAGCTACACGTTGTGAGTGAATCTTCGTTGTTTATCTCCAACACATTTCTAGGAACATGTTTAGTTTATCAAATATGAAAATTTATGTGGTACATGGATTTAGGGGAGTTACATTCCATACGACCCTTTGTTGGAAAGATTTTTAGTTTCATGAGTCATGCATAAATATATAATCTGTCTCTGACTCCATGTTTTACACCATTATAACACATAAAATTCATGGATCATAATTTGTAAAATATTTTACCAATATAGAATTGTCAATAGTTGGTGTGTATTAATACATTTTATTGGTATTTATTACATGATAACCTAAATTTATTTTAGTTTTTTCCAAGTATAATTTATATGGATATAAAGTGTGCACCATCTAGCTGTACACTTTGTAATCATATATTATCTGAGCAGAGTTCTCGGAAATGTTTAATGTGTTTTTCATACATTAATCATATATTTTTTAACTGATTTTTTATTATATGAGTGAGAAAGAAAATTTTGAAGAGATGATATCAACATTATATGTTAAAAAAGAAAGTAAACAAATAAAAAACCAACTGTAAATGTGTAAATATATAAATATTTGATAAATAAATATTAATTTGAATTAGAATTATCAGTTACCACATATAGGTTCCAAACATAATTAATGTTCATATTCAGGATAGTAAAATTCAATCATTATTGAATCCAATAGATTATCTAACATATACCTGGAAAAATTTTCATAAAAAACTGGTAAAACTGAAGAAAACCTTGATAATGAATTCCCAAACAAAGAAGGAATACTTTCAAATTAATGTTATAATTAATTTATAAAAACTAAAATCACATCAGTCATAATATTCATTCATTAAATAAGAAGTTCAATATTTAAATAATTTTAAATTAATTTATCATTTCACTTTGAGTATGAAAGTTAAAAATCCCTTCATTGATGATCGACACCTGATTTTGTGATCTTTAATTATTATCGATGATACTCTGAATGCAAGCATGATGGTATCAATAATCTTGCATCACCCTATTAATCACTACCACAATTCCTTCAGTCTATAATAATCATCTATGATCTCTATACCGAGAGAGGATAGAGGAGAAGAGCCACTTATCCCATTCTTGATAGAAACCCTAGAGGAAATCCTTTTTAGAGAGAGTTATCTTGTGTGTAGAATGTTTTTCACAACAAATTTCATGTACAATAAAATAGTATTTATAATGGTCTTTGTCATAAATAGTTTGAATCAATAATGGTTTGTTTCTATAATGATTTTTAACTAAAATGAATTGTATCAAAAAATACTGTATCTACAATGAATAACATCCTCAATGGCTTTTATATACCATATTTTGTATATAAAAATAATTATATCTACAACATATTACTTCTATAGAATCTCGTATCTACATTGGTTGTTAAATACCAAAGTTTATATCTACAATTAGTATAACCAACTATTAATAATACTAGGGATTGGGTTAAAATATTTTATAATTTTTACATAGTTACTTAACTGTATAATGAACAACTAAATTTTCCCATTCCATGTAAAATAATAACAAAATATTTTTATTCATGGAATCCACTAACCTATAAATTGATAAATATTATTTTATAGTCTGGTAAATGAATATTTATCATTAAAACCAATACTCAGTCTGCACGTCCACTAAACATTTTTTTTGAATAGTTAAAAATATTTAAATACATATTATTTAATATATAAATAAATAAATATTATTTTCACTATCTAGTAAATATATATATGTAATATTTGTGATCAATATATTAAAAAACCATTATTTTTCAGTTCGGAAAATAATATCAACATTAACTGTTAGATATAAATAATAATAAATTGATATTAATAGAAACACTAAATGTATAAACCACTAGGATTCTTCCTCATTTTCATTAGGTAGACTAGCCTAATGTCTGATATCCGTGTCGAAAAACATAGAAAGTCACCCTAAGAAAGAAATTAATTTCACAAAAGTGATAAACATATATAGATATTACTGTATAATATAATCCCATTATATTGATATCACATCAGGAATATTGAATACAAATGTCATTAATACAAATTCATAATAATATTTTCTTTATATTCTTCAAATGAACCACTCCACACACTTTGGCCCAAGAATTTATTTTGGAAGTTTCATTTCAATAAAATGGATAAGATTTCAGCTTCCATAAATATAGAAGAGGGAAATCCTTTATTCACTTCTTATATAATAAAATACATCTTTGGACCCACCCAATGAACCCAACCTCACAATGAACTTAGGAATTATTAATTTATGGCTATAAATAAAAGTACAAGACTCATGATATGAATTAATATTAATATTATATTCTGAGGATAATTACACATGCTTATAGATAAGAATAACTGATGAGACATAAGAATGTTTAATTATTACTGACAGTTCTATATTCATAATCTTCGTTAGTAAATATTAGTAAGTTTGAACTTTATAATATGAAGTCTCATCCACTTATGAGTATTTTCACCTGATTTTTTGCATCATCTATACCCCATCAGATGGAATCACATGACCATAGGACTATGTTTAAGAATATTTTCATATCATATCATGGTTTCATCATAATCGATAACTTGTTGTGACCTTTACAAGGTAGAATTCACCTAAATAAATTGTTACATTCATTTTTTTATAATAACAAAAATATGTCAAAAGATATTTATTTAATATTTATTTTTGTGAATTCACATTTAATCTTAAGTATGAAAAAGATAGATTGAGGAAACCAACACTCATAGAGTCCGAATTATAATAGATTTGGCCCATAATAACCTTATGTTCACTAGCTATCAAATGATTGTTATGATTATGCTAAGATGAGGATTTAGTTAAGGGGTACACCATGTTTTCTTCCATTGAAACTATACTTACTATGATTTCACCTCTCTAAGAAAAATACCTCACAATATGATTATTTAGTAGTATTTTATATATCCATTGATGTGACCTCAAATCCTTTTCAGGAGTCACCACTTCGATATTATCACACCATAGTGTGATAGGGTCTTTACATCTAGGAACTTTGATAGGATCTTGGATAAATATTTTTATACAAAAAACATCATTATATTCCATATAAGATTAAATATAATTTGAATTTTCTATAAATTTACTAGCTGTGTATTGGTTTGAGTTTTTATAACACATAAAACCTCCATTGAGATTAAAGATGTATCCCAATTGCAATTTTTGACCATCTTGATCTATTTGGAATATATCATATGTTATCCCCTAATTACCAACTCTTTATATCTTATATACACCGTGAAAATATCCTTATTACATGGAAAATACATTAGGATAGTTTTGAAAACTATCTAATGGTGGCACCCAGATATTCATGATATCTTACAACCTTTTTAAGAGCGTAAATGACATAAATCATGGTACAAAACATGGAATACGTGATTGAATCTTTTAGAAATTCAAATGGGATAATTTTCATTCTTAGCCTATCATCATGTGGGTGAGGGAAAATTTTCATAGAAAGATAGATTTCATGTGAGATTAAGAATAATCCAATCTTACATTTCTCCATACCAAATTTATTCAATATTTTTTCATAGTATTTACCTTCACTGAGCTGAATAATACTCTTAAACATATCATGGTAGACTTTTATTCCCAGAATATTGGTTTCTTAACCTATGTCCTCTATACATATGAAGAGGTTCAACCACCTCTTATCAGACTATAAGACAGGTATCTAATTTCCAATAAGTAATATATCATAAGTATATACTGTAAGAATAAAAGTGAACTACCACAAAATTAATTATATAAAAAAGTACCTCAATCATTATTTTCGAAACTAAATTTTGTTATGGAATCATAAAATATAATATTTCATGATCTTGATTCTTGATTAATGAATAAATGGACCAATACAACTTGAATACTTGGTTGGAGTCATTTTTAGTTACAAAACCATTAGGTTTTTTCAAATATAAATCTCCCTTTTTGATTCCATTAAGTAAATTTCTTCTGGCCTCAATTTTTCAAATATCATTATCATGGCATGCTGTAATATAAGGTATAATTCTAATGGAATTTATTAAAATGAACAGTGAAAAGGTATCAGCACATTCAATGCCTTCATGTTGTTTATAACAACTTCCTACTAATTTTTCATTATACTACTAACTTATCCATCCATGTATGGTTTCTTATTGAATACACATTTTTAACCAATGAGCTCTAGATCCACAATAGTATCTACCCAAATCCATATTGAAACCATTTTAGAATTCATGAATCCTTTCCATTTATATTCTTTTCTTCCACTTACTACTTCCATATAGGTTAAATGATCATTAATAACAACTAATAACGAGTCACCAACTTCATGTACTAGAAAAAAAATATATTTTAGGTTCTCTAACATCTTGTTTACTCATACAGATTACTTTTATCTATAGAATATTTAATACATGGGCCTTTATGGAATCAATTCTTATGCCAAATATTATGTATCTTGTACTATGATTTTTTCAAAGTCTATATTGGTTCCACTATCTCTTTTAGATATACAATCCCTCTTATGAAATGTTGGACACATATAAACCAAAACCTCTTTATAATATAGGTATATTGGTAATATCCCATTCCTTCCTTAGGGTATATTATAATGATAAATTAAGTGATTCAGGGTGGAATTTTATTTCCAAAAAAACTCCTTAAAAAACTTCCCAACCTCACACTTATACATGCAGAAGTAAGGGTTTACTTACACTACTGGAATTGGGACTTATACCAACACTTATTTCCCAACGGTTTAAAAAAACTGTTGGGATAAGTGTTTTTTGGCTGGGTTTTGCCAACGGTTTAATAAAACCGTTGGGGTAAGGTATTTTAGGTTGGGTTTTGCCAACGGTTTAACAAAACCGTTGGGGTAATGTGTTTTAGGCTGGTTTTTCCAACGGTTTTGTTAAACCGTTGGGAAAGAAATGTCTTTAACACCCAAATTAGGGCTCCTCGTCCTGGACCGTCCCCAACCTCCACCTCCCGACCCCCTCCCCCCTCCACGATCTCTATCTCCTCCCAGCCACTGCCTCCGCCTCTCGGTCCCCTCCCTCTCCTCCGGCGGCATTCCCCTTCCCCTCTCGGCTCCCTCTCCGACGATGACGTCCCCCTCCCCTCTCGGCTCCAGGTGACGTTCCCCCTCCCCTCTCGTCTCCCACTCATGGCGAAATCCCCCTCCCCTCAATCTCCTCCTCCGTCGTTCCCCGATTCCCTCTCCAGTCGCACGCGAGACCCCCCATGGCCGAACACCCCACGAGACGTCCCCCCTCTCGGCTCCCTCTCCTCCCGCCAGGGTTCTTGATCGGAATTTTCCCGTTGATATACTCTTCCAACTATTTATCTCGGTGAACTAATATTTGATATCTTGTAATGGATTTCGTTCTCTAACACTTTTTCAGGTACATATGATTACAGTAGAAAACACCCCCATGGCATACTGATTTTCCCAGGGAGCTCTCAATTCCCTTTTATTTTCATTTTTTTCGATATCCATTCCCACAAACATTAAAAATCGCTGCCATACCACTCTCACTTGTATTTCATTGACAGTAGGGACACTACCTCATTTTAAGTGTGGGGGGAGTTTCTCACAGTTTCACATGTGATGCACTTAGATTTTTTTATTATTCTCACTTGTCTATGAGACATTTTTCAAAATAATAAGAATCATTTAAACTTGAGAATCATTATGCCCTTGTTATTAAAAAAAGTGAAGTGTAAAAGTGCCAAGGAACATGTTTGACTCCTACTTAGATTTTTTTAGAATGGTTTCTATGTTTAGGGAATTAATTTAAATTCAAAATCGTTGAAATAATGACTAATTGACATATTACTTAGGATTTATGCCCTTTGTGATTGCCATTTTTTTTTTGATTCGCACTACCCAAGAGAACTCTAATCCTTCGATTTCATACTCATATCTGGGCATATTTCTTGATAGATTCCAGGGGCATGTAAACTGACTAGAACTTACACTGAGATCTTATCTTAGTGATGACTGAACAAGTATAAAACTAAAATGATTTAGGACTCTTTCATAGACAATTTTTCCCTAAGACCCACCTGACATCTATCCATCATTCATCACTTAGTTTCCATTAATGTCCTATTAGAATGAAGCAATTTCAATCCTATTTCCATTCATAACCTACTTATTTTACAATGCGTATGGATATATTTGAACAAGTGTGGGTGAGACATTCAAAGATCATGGGATGCTTCCACGTCTAGAGATGTACGATATGCTCACCTGATTATGCGGTTGCAATCCATTTACCATTTTTTGTGTTTTGTTCGTAATCTCTTCCTTTTCAAAAAAAAAATAAAATAAAAGAAAGGAAAATTTTTATGGGTTGTTTACTAGGAAGGTCAAAAATCACAATTTTACAGACTGATTAATCCCTCAAAGGATTATCTGTGGTTTTGTGATGGATTTGATATTTATCCTAAGAATATATTTTGACGTAGATCACTTGTATACTATAATACCATGAGGTGTGAGTGTGAGGAAACATTGGAAGATAGAGGAGACTTCCATGATATGGAATCATTTTTTCTAAAAAATCATGTGGGAACATTTCTGGAGTATGTTGGAGTTATGAAATAACCCCAAGTGTCTCCATGAGATAGCATAAATAGCCCCAAGTGTCTCCAAGTGTCTCCAAGTGTCTCCATACATCGTATCATCCTCACATGGGTTGGCCACTCATCCAATCCTATCAAACCTATCCTAGTATATCCTCTCAGTCACATAGTCTAGACTCATCTCTTGAGGATTATCTGATGCCTCGATGCACATCTCATCATCCAACTAGACAAAGAGGACTATTCACCTTATGATTGTCCTAGTCACAAAAGAACACCATGTCAAACCCATCTACATTATATTATCAATAATCCGGTCAAGAACCTCATCAAAATCATGTATTATTACCCAGCCAAACTAACCAGGTTCCATACTAAGCTAAATCACACCAAGCCTCTTGGAATTATAACGCCAATCTGTCCGACAATACCCAATACTCACACTAGCATCTCATCCTTCATCTCATCCTTCATCTCTTTAGTTGAACTCTTCAATCATTAAATGGAGTAAAACCTTTTATAATACATTTTATATACTCAGAGGGACCATCCCACTCTAATAACCTACCAAGATTCCAATCCATCCTCATAAGTATTTCCTCATCAAACACTAGATGTAAAATTGCAACACCTATCACTACAAGGCCCAATCCTCCTAGGAATATTTTCCGTGATCTAAATCCTCATCATTAGTTACATTAATCACATTAAAGCACATAAATGTCAACTGAACCCTACATTCCAAGAATTATTCATGTGGACAGGCCCTATGGGAACAAGCTAAGAACTAAAACCATAAATAATAATGCCAAATACATGCATCATTTTTAAATAAATATCTCAAGTGTAAACATAAAAACCAAGAATAATAAGACCTCATCCCTTATATTGAACAAAACCAAACTAAGTTGAAACTCGGACCAAATTGATTATATACCATTAATAGGAAGAGTAATTGTTAATTAATAGGAATGTACTATTTGATAGTATCATTTTGAAACATTGATCTGTTTCCCCTTTTCTTGCAGGAACATGATTTGACCCATGGGGCACTGTGGTACTTATATGTTGGGTGGTAACAAGTATAGTCATAGGAGACAGGTATGTTTTAGTTTAGTTTTTATTTTATTTTCTTTAGCGCATTGGTCACTTAGATCTTTGACTACTTTCTGTGGACAGAGGGTACTTATATTCTGAGAAGGGGGCCAGAAGGAGTTCAGATTGATTCAGTCCACCGAATTTGATCCGAGGTAAGATTCTATGGTTACTACTTGTCTCGCACCTCATGTATTTGGTGATTTAGTGTTTTGACTCCATATTATGTTTTCGGTAGGGCGTTGGATCGTTTCGTGTTGGTTCGGGTGGATTTGGTTCTCCGTTGCCAATCTAGGTAAGGCTTTAATGCCATTGGTTGGTTTTTCACTGGTTATGTAGCGTCCTTCATGTGTTTTAAGGTTCTTAATATCCTTTGTGTAGTGCGTTGATCTCTGCTCGTTGGTTTCGAGTCGCCAAGTCATGGGCGACTCGCCTGCGTGTGCATAGGTAAGTAAGTATATGTATGTGGGTTCCCCCGTTACGTGTATAGTCACCCATGGCAGTGATTATGCACGTATGGGGCTAGGTGTGCCCATGTATATATATATAAATGCATACACAGGTGAGTGGAGACTGATATATGCATATAAGCATATGTGCAAGGATCCCCTTGCACATGCTCATGGCCATGCAAGTGTGTGCATAGGGGATAGGTGTCCTTGCATGTGTGTGAAGGTGCGTATACCCAGTGGAGGAGCAACAACTTTTAGTTAGAAAGCTCCAAGAGCCGAAGTGGACGGCTTGGTTCCACCTTGAGGTAGAGTCCCTCTCGTAGCCTCTTTAATATAAAAATGCTTTAAATTGAATTTAGCTTCTTTCTTAGTTCTGCTTAATTATATTGAATTGCATATCTTGAATACGTTTTCTTTAATATAATTGTTTCATTTGATAAATAAAGTCATGTTTTTATAATAAAACCCCTCTAACGGAGGTGCGATGTCTGCAAAAACTCACAGTGATAGTTTAGGCTATAAGATTCTTTCCGTCGTTTTGTTTCCCTTTAGACACTGGACCGGGCCAACACGCCGCGGTCACACCGTGGTCACGCCGCGGTCACGCCGCGGTCACGCTGCGGTCACGCCGCGGTCACGCCGCGGTCACGCTGTGGTCACGCCGTGTTAATGCCATGATTTGGCCCTGCTCCAGGATGACACCTTGAGGAGGTTCACAATCCTTTCGGGATTCGATGTATGATACCTTGATAGAGTTTTAGATACATTACCCATCCATAGTAAATGGGAGGGAGGTGACGACCGGAATGTTTCCCCGCTTCCTCCCGCTCTCTTCACTCCTAGCCTGAAGATGCTACCCCGTTAGATATCGTTGGACCGGGCCAACACGCCGCGGTCATGCTGTGGTCATGTCGCGGTCACACCGTGGTAATTCCATGATTTGGCCCTGCTCCAGGACGACACCTTGCGGCGGTTCGCAATCCTGTAGGGATTCGATGTATGATACCTTGATAGAGTTTTAGATACATTACCCATCCATAGTAAATGGGGACGGAGGAGACGACTGGAAAGTTGCCCCCGCTTCCTCCCGCTCTCTTCGCTCCTGGCCAGAAGATGCTACCCCCGCAGATGTCGCTGGACCGGGCCAACACGCCGCTCACGCCGCGGTCACGTCGCGGTCACGCCGCGGTCACTCCGTGGTAATGCCATGATTTGGCCCTGCTCTAGGACAACACCTTGCGGCAGTTCGCAATCCTGTAGGGATTCGATGTATGATACCTTGATAGAGTTTTAGATACATTACCCATCCATAGTAAAGGGGACGGAGGAGACGACTGGAATGTTGCCCCGCTTCCTCCCGCTCTCTTCGCTCCTGGCCAGAAGATTCTACCCCGCAGATGTCGCTGGACCGGGCCAACACGCCGCGTCACGCCGCGGTCACTCCGTTGTAATGCCATGATTTGGCCCTGCTCTAGGACAACACCTTGCGGCGGTTCGCAATCCTGTCGGGATTCGATGTATGATACCTTGACAGAGTTTTAGATACATTACCCATCATAGTAAATGGGGAGGGAGGCAACGATCGGAATGTTTCCCCACTTCCTCCCGCTCTCTTCGCTCCTGGCCAGAAGATGCTACTCCGCAGATGTCGCTGGATCGGGCCAACACGCCGCCGTCACGCCGCGGTCACGCCGCGGTCACGCCGCGGTCACTCCGTGGTAATGCCATGATTTGGCCCTGCTCTAGGACAACACCTTGCGGCGGTTCGCAATCCTTTCGGGATTCGATGTATGATACCTTGACAGAGTTTTAGATACATTACCCATCCATAGTAAATGGGGAGGGAGGCGATGACCGGAATGTTTCTCCACTTCCTCCCGCTCTCTTCACTCTTGGACAGAAGATGCTACTCCGCAGATGTCGCTGTATCGGGCCAACACGCCGCGGTCACGCCGCAGTCACGCCGCGGTCACGCCGCGGTCACGCCGCGGTCACGCCGCGGTCACGCCTCGGTCACGCTGTGATTTGGCCCTGCTCTAGGACGACACCCTGTGGTGGTTCGTAGTCCTGTCGGGATACTTCTCCTATCTCTAATCCGCACTTCTCTAAACCCTCGATGCCAATCCCATACTCCTCTCGTCCTCGCTGCCGCTCCCATACCGACCACCCCTCGCCGCTGCTCCAATCCCACCCACCCCTCACCACTCGCCGATTGCCGATCGCCGCTCCCCGCTCATCAGCACTCACACTTTTTTTCTAAAATCTCTATGCGAACCCATAACCCTTCTCGTTTTACCCTAAAACATAGCTCGACGCACCCATATGGAAGATTTTTCCCAATAGCTCGACACGAATTCTACTTCATAACCGACTCTCGACGCGAACCCTACTTCCCAGCACGACAGGTCTGGTTTTCCAATGCTCAATTCTTCCGCATTAAATGGGTACGTATTATGATCCCCTTACGATTTTAGGTTTTGTTTGGAACCCTTCTTCCCTACCTACTCTCGAGGGTTCTAACTCTACTTTCCAACTGGTCATCTTATCTTTGATTCAAGTAATTTTTGTTCATTCACTTTAAATCAGTATGTATGCCTTCATTTATTTTTGATTTTTTGGTTCCATTTCACTGCAATGTACTGTCTATTATGATCCCCTTATGAACAAAAGCAAAATATCATTTTAGGTTGCAGTTTTGTTTTAATTTACCTATATAGAATCATTTTGATTGATATTGGAGAGGTCAAAATGAGGTGGGGGGAGGGGGGATGTGCTGGAGGGGGGGGGGATGGGAAGGGGTGAGGTGAGGAGGGGGGGGGGGTGGACAGGGGTTTGAAGGTGGCTGTGTAGGTGGGGGAGAGGGGGTGATGGGGGGGGGGATGTGCTGGGGGTGAGAAAAGATAAGATATAGGGGTGAAAGAACATCCATGTTGATGGCAGCACCAATACATTAACGACTAGAAAAACATGATCATCTATCAACAACGTCTCCTACTGATCATCTATCAAAAACGCACCCAATGGGGTATATAAAAGAAATGAATAACCAATGAATTATCAATGGTCCTCATGACAATCATAAAAGTTTTATCTTACAAGGGCTCTATAGTACAAGATTGACCACTCCACATGGGCATTATTAATTAACAGGTATAGAAAACACTGGTCACTCAATCAGTAACAATCCCATTATGGCATCTTCAAGAGTCCCTCTGACGCATATAAATATCTTAAGGAAATCCGACCATAACTTCTATCCCACATCATCATCCCATTCCAATGGTTCCAATAGTTCCAATCCTAAAAAAAGGCGGTAACCCTCAACTGTTCTAACCTTGAGAAATAGGTACCAAAATGTCAGGATAAAACAAGATCTCTTCATATATACTACTTGATTATAATTTTCAGGATCTATATGAAAGAACATTGAACAAAACTAGCTTAGATTTCACAATCCATTCCAACTAATGATCTCATAACCCTCACACATGATTCTCATCTCACAACCCAACCTGCTGGAGGATTCTGAATCCAATCCTTGAAGAAATCCTGATAAAGAATTGTTTTAGTCCAAAACACCATAAAAACCACATTCAAACACAGAAAGTATTCCATCATGGAAATTATGAAAAATTGATCAAAATTGAATACTCATAAGTCGAATTCTGACTCCAGGGTTAAAATAGGGTAAACACAACAAGGAGAAAAAAGTACCCAACCTGTACTTTAGGTATATGATATGTAACCCAAAATGTCCCCTCGTTCCATGTGACATAGACTGCTCAGTGTGTACTTTTCCAAAGTACACATCATGTGTTCCGGTATATGATGTTTACCCCCACCTGGGTACATTCACATACAAGGCCCCACTTAGCATGAAAAATTCCCTACTACGTGGAATGTATCACCCCATACACAATCTTTACCCCACATATGGTTCCCATGTATGTACCTATCCATAAACCCCCCCCCCCGACACAAGGTCTACCCACGCACAATGCCTATCCTTGTACCTCGCACTAGATATAGCTTTATACCCTACATGGTCATCTGCCACTAGCACACCCCGAGTCACCACTACATGGCATGTAACCCACCCCCTTGTATTAATCTTTTAGTTCCCAAAACCCATATTTCCCAAGTACGATGAACACATGATGTGTGTTCTCAAAACTACACATCATGTACATGAGTTATCCCAAACTAAACCCCCCAAAAATATCCCAAAACACCTAATTTCTCCAAAGTATCCATTAATTGAATCCTGAATGGGTCACCAAAATCCCAAAAAATACGATTAAAACTTAAAATCAACTACCCTATGGGAATTTGTGGGGGAGTCAGGGGTGTTTGGAGAGGGTGAGGTGGGGAGGAGGGGGGGCTATGTAGGGGGTTTGGTGGGGAGGGGGTGGGCTGGGCAGGGGGGAGGGGGGTTGTGCAGGTTTGGGGGTGGCTGTGTAGGTGGGGGTGCGGGGCAGATGGGGGAGGGGGGCTGGGCAGGGGGGTTGTGCAAGTGGGGTGGTGGTTGTGTAAGTGGGGGAGGGGGTGGGATGTGCAGGGGGTTATGCTAGGCAGGGGGAGTGGGGCTGGACAGGGGGGGGGGGGCTGTGCCAGTGGGGTAGTGGGGGGGGGGGGGTTGTGCAGGTGTGGGGGGGATGGGCAGATGGGGGGGGGGAAGGGGGGTTGTGCCGGTGCGGGGTGGTGGTTGTGCCGGTGGGGGAGGGGGTGGGAAGTGCAGGGGGTTAGGCTAGGTAGGGGGAGGGGGGCTGGGCAGGGGGGGCCATTATATTGACCACTACCTTATCAATCATGGTAGGGTTAGATATCATGTTATAATATGATAACTTCATTTTCACTCAAGTAAGGGTCCTTCTAGCACCTTATCACTCAAGGTATGGTTAGATATCATGTCATGGAGGTTTATCTGAATGTTTTCATTATAGATTGGGGATAGAATATTACCTTGTAATCTTATCCTCTTAGAATATGATATAAAATTTCCAAAGTGAGCCCAACCGATGATGTAAATAATTCATAACCACTGACAAACACCATGTTGGATGTCATCATAGCATATCCCCTTGAAAATTAGGCATGTGATAGCTCTCATGAATCAAGTAAATATCTATCCCCATAGAATCTATGTGTCACAAGAGCCTGACAAATATCCCTCTCTTAAACACAATCCAATACCTTGATAAATGCAACAATGTAACTAATTCTCTTGACATTATAGAAGTCATTGACCCATAGTATATGATTCCCCCATCATTGTACTCTAGGAACAAAAGGGTTATAATGGTCATAGTGTAAATATCCTTCTAGGTTATTATATTGAATGATTAAATTCATCGAAAAAATATCAAATTTATCCTGGAGTAATCAAAACAAATAACCCTTATTCGATAGATCAGGATTGAGGCAGGGGATTCTTCATATATGAGTTATAAACTTGAATTTCCAATATCCCCCTCCCTATTTGATGAACAAGACAACATTTTTTTGGTTCTTGGTCTCTCTACCACATCAATATGTGAACCATACAAGGGGAAGGGATGTGAGTAAGCCTTAAAAAATTAGATGATTATTTCTATGTGTTTTTTGTGTGTTTTTTTGTGTGGTTTTAGGTGATTAAAGTGAGTTTTTGTGAGTTTTCTATGTGTTCAGTGGTGTGTTTTCTGTTTTTGCAGGTTGCAGTGTTCCTATGACAGAGTGGTTTGTTTTTTGTGTGTGCAGTGGTGTGTTTTCCGTGTGTGCAATGCTGTGTTTTCTGTGTGTGCAGTGGTGTGTTTGCAGGTTACTGGTTGCAGTGTTTTTGTGAGTTTTCTATGTGTGCAGTGGTGTGTTTTCTATGCATTTTCTGTGCAGTGGTGCGTTTCTAGAGTTTTTTTATGTGTGAAGTGGTGTGTTTTATGTGTTTGTAGGTTGCAGTGGTGTGTTTTATGTGTTTGTAGGTTGCAGTGGTGTGTTTTTTTTGTGATTGCAGTGTATTTTTGTGAGATTACACGTTTTTGACAGAGTAAACATTGCATCCTGCAGTATTGCTGGCTGTTTCATCTTAAATTAATGGGGGGTCTAACCCAACGGTTTCAAAACCGTTGGGTTATACCTTTGTGATGCTGCAAAATTTCCCAACGGTTTTGAACCGTTGGGTTATACCCTGCTGCAATTTCCCAACGGTTCAAAACCGTTGGTTTATACTCCTGCTACTACCTTTCCCAACAGTTCAAAACCGTTGGGTATACCCTGCTGCTTTTCCCAACCCTGCTGATTTTCCCAACGGTTCAAAACCGTTGGGGTATATCCTATGCCAACGGTTTTAAAACCGTTGGCATACCCCTGTGCGCTGATTTTTTCCAACGGTTCAGCTGAACCGTTGGTATAAAAAAATCTATACAGCCTTCCCCAACGGTTCAGGGTGAACCGTTGGTATAAGGCTTTCCCCACGCCTCACAGCCCAAAGGTTTCTAAAACCGTTGGGATAAGTTTTACCAACGGTTTTAGGGCCTTTCCCAACGGTTTTAAACCGTTGGAAAAACATGGATTCCCAGTAGTGTTATATACTAGAGCTCATATAGAATACCACTTTCTGTTTTAGTTGGGATTCGATATTGGAAATGCTATTATATCATTAATGTATATAGAAAAAAATATAATGGAAGATCAACATGCCTCATTATTGATATCACCATATCTAGGAATGTGTGGTTCTACCATTCATTTACACCATTCCATTGTAGTGTATAAGGATGGGTGACTTGTGCTAAAATCACATACTACCATAGATAATAAAGTAAAACTTGGATAATATATTCTCCACCATAGGTTGTGTATAGTTGGTTATTATTCTTACTAATTTTATTCTCAATTTTTTTATTATATTCCTTGATTTTATCATAGGATTAAGATTTATACCGTATTAATAAGAGATATCCATATCTAAAAAAATATTTAGTAAAAGTTATGAAATTTGAGTTTCCACCCCTGGATTCAACTAAAAATAGTCCACACACTTCAGTATGAAACAAATATAGAAGCACTGTGTCCCTTTCACATATTATACTAAATGTTGCTCTGATAAATTTACATTGTATAAAAGAAATATATACACTAAGTCATTTTATTTTAAAAGAATATAAATATCCATATTGGTGTAATTTAGTTAAGAACATTTTGTTTACATAACCCAACAAGTGATACCACAACTAGTTTTTATATGAGTCAATGAAACCATGGTACATTTTAAATTTATATTACTTGGATTTTGTAATCCAATACATAAATAATGTTATTTAAATAGAAATTACCTTAAAAAAATTCTCTCTTTATAAAAAAAGAAATATGTATTCGCAAAAATGAAAATAAATCCCTCTATTTCATTTTTAAAGGAATAAATAATGTTTTTCGTAACCAATTGAATAGAATAAAAATATTATAAAATAAAAATATTTCTATACAAAAACATGATGTGGTAGTCTTTAATAACTAAAACAAAAAACCTAGCTCTATTTGCTTCTTTTTTATCCATCTCACCTATGAAAATATTTTTAAATCTACTTGGTTTCTATATTTGAATATGTATTGAAGCACCACATAATGTATCTAAAACCCAATTTCATTAAGAAAAACTATTTCACTAGATAAAAAATAAACTTGAATCTTCTTCATGATTCTTTTTCTCGGTGAAATTATTTTTTTATTGGTCCTTCTTTCTATATAAAAAATAGAACACATCATTTTCCCATTCTTTCCCCTTAATATTCATTCTATAGGAAGAGTTTTTAAAATAATACTTGGACTTAGTGGTACCCAAAGATCATTTCAATTTCTACTACTCTTATTAATCATAATAATAATAGGGTTCTCATGAATTATTTTCTTATAATCTTTGAAAAGCAGAGTGAAGAGATATAAGAGACACTTCTCAAGTCTATTTACATTAAAATTCATAAAAAAACTAGATAAGCTCTATGTGTGAGATTCCGTAATGATATATATACATAATTTTTTTGAAATAGAAATTATATAATCTCTAAATGATAAATGTGGCTAATCAACTTGACTATGTCATTTTCAGTTAGGAAGCCATCATAGAATTTTCTCATGAAGGGAACAATAGATTTCTCTAACTTATCCTCTCTAGATTTATCTATATATTAATCATGGATATTTTTGAGAATGATATAAGCATCTATTTTCTCATGAGTTTTCTTGACATGTTAGTCCAATATAAAATAAATAAACACTGAAAATATAGTGCATCCTCTAAGTTGATTTCATAAACAATGAGCACTTCGTCACTCTCCACCTTTATAAGAGGATCATACATTGAAGTTTATAGAATGAAAGACTTCTATTTAGGGAATAATAAAATAAGAACTACCTTTACCATTATTTGAAGTTACTCTAGAGAGGAGATGATACTTCTGAAAAATTGATAATGGGGATAAATTAGTTGATGTAATTTCTATTTAACTATAAAAATAAATGTTGATATAAGTTCTTAATATGAATAAAAATGTATACAAGGTTAAATGAATTTAATTATTAGCCTTAGACAATTTTATCCAACCCAATATCCAACACCATTGAATTTAAAATTTCATATTAGTGTAAATTCTAGTGAAAAATATCCCTATTTAACTTCCTATAGTCCATATTTTTTTTAAAGGGAAAAGCCCAGGATTATTATTAAGAAAAAAAAAGTTCAAGGAAGTACAAAAAAGGGGAATGTAAACAGACAAACTTATCTCTCTTTATCATGGACGCCATGTTTTTTCCTCAGCTTTTCCCCTATGATACACTCTTTTTCTCTCATCTCATTCCAAAGTTGGATGTTAATACGACCTCTTGTCCTGCCTCTGCCTCTTCCTCCACTATAAGCTTCTTGAATCTAATTGGCTTGTTGAAGAAGTGATTCTACATATTTATCAGAACTGACCTCTTGAGCCTCTTCCTTCCTCTTCATTTGGTCTTTCTTTTCTTTCTTCTTTTGACTTCTGGTTTTAGAATGTTACCATTCATCTTCTATTCCTTTCTTCTTCTGACCTTCATTACCTGAAACTTCTTGCACACAAACAGTTTCCTGTAAAAAAGGGACTCTTGCCTCCTTACTCACATCAGGGTTTTTCCTCAATGTTTCTGGAGGTCCGGCCATGATAGGTGCCACTAGCTGAGTGCCCATTGAAGGAATAACATTCTGTCCAGCCTCCCCATGGAGAGATTTAGAAGCAGCAGTGCAGTTCTTTGATTGAGGTACTTTTTGTTATGCATAAACATGTTATTTTAATATTATATGGATTTTAAAGTATTATTAAACCATGTTCTTTTTAAATTCAATTTTTTTTCATATATAATACCATTATTTTATTCCATCTAATCATGCTTGTTATTTAATTCATTTATTTATGTGATCCTGGAAAAAAATCTATAAAATAAATAACCATGCATATGATAAAAAAACTATGACTAATGATAATTAGGTTTATAATTTAGTTTTTTATTGATCACACAATAAAAAATCCATTTCCCTTAGTGTGAAAAACTTAATAAGATAGTATTGGATTGAGTTAATTCATTCCACTATTGTCATATGTATCACTTAGGCTGTTTTCAACTCGATTATATCTTGAAATAGGTTCTTGAACCTTGAAAAACTATCTTTAGAATGAATTTACATTACATGAAGATGTAGGAAAAAATGGGGTTTTTATAATAGAAACCATGGGAACACATGACCATGCATAATAATGAGGGAGGGATGATACCTAAGCCATCATTTTAATTTAATAATAATAATCAATAAAAACTAGTACAATAATTAAATTAAGATAAACCATATACATACATAGGCCATTCTAAGATAATGATCATCTACATATGAAACAAAAACAAATTTAATAAACTATAATTTATTTCAACTATCCATAAGATAAAATTCACTCAAATCAATTTGATATATTTATTAATTAATCAATTAATTTTTCATAATTTTTATTCCTAACTATACATTGATTTCTATATAATGTAATTTTAAAAAAATTAAATAAACTCATTTAATTTAAAATTAATTAAGTACATGATGTGTGATATAGAAGCAATATAATGTGTACTTATTTGAACTACCTGACAGGGTCCTTATCATGTACTATATTTTCAAATGAAAATTTTAAAACATGAAATATTAAATAATTAAACTCTGGGTATATTCCATAAATGATACATAGAGACATGTAAATTATGTGGTATGTATTGATTTTAATCTATATGGATTACACAGTGTGTGAATACCATACACGGTGTTCAGTACTAATAAATAAGTGTAA
Source organism: Viscum album (assembly GCA_963277665.1). Lineage (NCBI taxonomy): Eukaryota > Viridiplantae > Streptophyta > Magnoliopsida > Santalales > Viscaceae > Viscum > Viscum album. The sequence goes on along the minus strand of OY728131.1, from coordinate 1,215,660,848 downwards.
ATTAATCAAACAATTAATAAATACAAAACCTAACACCCTATGTGTACTATCAATAAATGTACAAAAGACAGGTGTTGAATAGATTTAAAGGAAAAACATTTTAATCTTATTTTTTCATGTATATATGGGTGATACATGATTTGTACAAGCTATATACACACAATATATACCTCTTCATCATTAATCGACAACAAACTCTTAGGGACATGGTGTTTTTCTTAGACATGGAAATTAATGATTTTCTTGAAGTGTGTGGGGGGTTACACAACATGTGACCTTAGAGTTTCATGTTTTTTAGCTATACATTTTAATTATAAATACACGACATGCTCTTGAATAATTGTTTTCTGTAAAAAAAATTTATGAACTACACTATGTGTAATCTATCAAACAATGTTATAGGATAACCATCACACAATGTGTATTAATATAGTCTATGTTCATTTATTATGAAATAACAAAAAAAATTCATGGGTTTTCCTTGTGCAATAGACATGGATAAATAATGTGTACAAATGATCTACATGCCATATAATTTTTTGTTATCTTTATGGAATTATAATCACATAAATTTTTATTCTTCAAATGTTATTTATATATTATTTAACACAGTAATGATTATATGAATGGGAACGAAAAAGAAAAAGAGTTGATTCCAACATTTAGATGTTGAACAATTATGTATAGAAATTGAAAACCAAGAAAAATGTGAAAATTGATAAATATTTAGAAAATAATTATAAATTTGGGCTTGAAGGCATAGATACCGCTTGTATCTTTCATATGTGGTGGAAGTGCCTATTTGGTCCTAGTGAAAATCATCATTAGTAAGATTTAATGTATTATCTAACATATAATGCCCCAACACTATAAGCCTAGAGCGGGTTAATTACTTTATTTCAATGCCATGATTACAAGGAATCAAATACTAATGGACTTTAATATTTAACACTTTTGGAAAACTAGATTATAGACATAAAACCCTTTTTAAATTGGGAATTTTCATAAACCAATCCGGGTTGTCATCTGACCCGACACCCGACCTAGTATGTGACATGGACAGAAGGGAGTTCTTGATCCCCATGGTCTAGAAACTAGTTCCAGACATAAAATACAATAAAATGGGAATGATTTTTCCTGAGAAAACAATGATGAACAAATAAAACATTGCATGAAAACAAATGACAAAATCAATCTCAAATAAATAAACAAACTTATTTAGTTAGAATATAAAACTGAAAAATCTAAAAACCAAGACAAAAAATGCTAACAATGTTATCTCTATGTGACCTCAAGGTCAACACCATCCAAAAACTAATCAAATATATCTACGATCACACAAAATAGAAACCCAAACCTACAAAATTGAACTAACCTATAGATATAGAATAGCAAAAGTAGGGTGTGAGATTCACATTTCAACAGGAAATCACTACAAAATCCATATGATTAATTTCCCAAAATAGTCTATTAATTCTATTTTAAAATAAATTTATAAAAAAAATTATCATTTAAAACATGGAATAAAATATCCAACTTTTCTAAAACAACACAAGCCACATTTTCATTATTTCAAAAATGTTTATCTTCTTGGAAACCTAAACTGAACCAAGTTTCAAACAAAAAGAAATGTTATGATATGCGGGAAATAAACTATGAGAACAAATAGAAAACAATGTGTAGTAAAACACAAACAATGAGATATAAAAAGTAGCCATGGGTTATCCTAAACATCCCTAGAGTGATCATTGTACATAATCAGTTTAGAACCACCTACTAGCATACGGTGAATCCCCTAATTCTATAACAAACTAGCCAGCCTCAACCAACCAATCATGTTGCAAAACCCGCTTAGTATAACAACAAATTGATGACGGTACCAACCCATATAATCAGGGTTAGAAAGATTCCGTCACTCAATACTCTAAAAGACTCCTAGGAACCCATTGTAATAATATATTATGTAATAGGGAGAATATTGCACACGTGGCTCACCTTATCTGTCATCACCGCACTTGCCTACCCCAAACAAGGACACCACTATACGATAACCCATAAATGGAAATCCCTCCAATAGAGGCTCCCCATATATATATATATATATAATTAAATGTCATATCACTGATGGCACCAACCGGGCCATCACATCACTTAAGAATTAAATCCTTTCATTAAAAACATTCAAATTTCTAAAAATTCCTTTGAATTTGGAAACCAAAATACCAATTCCAAAAAACACTTCCAAATCCATTTCCACATAATGTGAAATCCCATTTTCACTGAACATTTTCTAAATGGGCCTTTACTCCAACATTCTCCCACACACTTCTCAATTGCCAAATGATCTTTACCCTTTTAAATACCTCACTAAAACATGTTTCAAGGCCTACCAATCCAAACATTAAGGAACACAGTTAGACTTTAACCTTTAAATCCCTAGATTTATCTCTTTCCCTCATTTGGAAAACATGGAACTGTTTTGATAAAAAAAGGAAGGAAGGAGGAAGGAGATACTTATAAGGGAAAGGTGCTTTAGAGTGCCACCTTCATTTGAATATAAATCCATGTGTTCACTTTATACACCCATGGATGTTCCAACATTCAATAGAAACCTATATCTAATCGATAAACCATTTTTGAAATCATTATCTAAAACAATTTTTTTTCTAAAATAAACCCAACTATTCCATTTACTTTCAAAATAAAAAACAACCCCTTTTAAAATCCATGAAATTTCAAAATATCCTATATATTTTTAAATCAAAACCCAACAATATTACCATAATATAATGGGGTTAAAAATTTCCTAGAACACACAATTTATTCTAAAAGAACACATGTAATTTCATCAAACACCATAGGTTCCTTTAACTGAGGCATAATTCAAGAATCTATATGGAATTATTTTTATAAAGTTATAACAATTCCAAAACATCATAATAAACTAAAAAAGGATTCAAAAGAATGAGAATATTGATCAAGAATTATTTAAAATAATCCAAGCCCCAAAAAAACTCTTGACTGAGGAATAAAACACCATATGAACAATCCAAATGCCCAAACATTCCAGAAAAACGATCCACACATCAACCCTAGCTTCTAGGGTTCATACAAGGTGAAAACCCACTTAAAAAAACCAAGAAATCAAGAGAAGTAAGTGAGGGGAAGATGAAAGGGATAGATTTGATGAAGAAATAATGAATATTTAGAAACCATTGGAGAGAAATATTTCAAAAAGTGTCCCAAAAAAGGAGAATGAGGGGGTGGGGGGGTGGGGTCCCTCCAATTGATACCCATTAGTTAGGGATTAAAATGGGAGGTGAAATAAAATAAATTATATTTTTAAAATACAATTTATTTTGGATGTAATGGGTTTCACTTTTCTATAAATCGCTAAAAACCATAATAATGTTACTCGAAAAGGTTTGCAACTATCTTGTTCATGTTGCACAGTTTGGAAAAAATGTACTAAAACTATGAATCTTAAAAAATTGGAAAAAATCCCTTAAATGATACCCAAAACACTATATAATCCTACACAATTATCCATTAATTATTTTAACACAATATAGTGACAATGTGGGTGTTACATACTCTGCACCATGAAAATTTCTCCAAATAACATTCACAATAACCATTAATAGGGCGAAAATAAAATAGAAATAACCAAAAGTCAAAGAATATTTTTATACACATAACCTAAACATGAACCAAAATATCCCACATTGAGAAATAAATAAAATTAAAATAAACTAATGGTTAGGGTGTGATAGGAATAGAAAATAAAACAGAATATAAGTTAAAGATCTACATCCTTGAAACCCATTCCAAGAATTTCTCTTTATATATTAGGGAAAGGAAACAAAATGAGGGTGATTTTAAATTCTAATTTAGGTTAAGTACAAAGAAGAAATAATTAATCAATAAAGAAAATAAATAAGTTATGGTAAATAACTAAGAACACATGCCACTAAAATAATTTGATAAGGAACAATCAATATGGAATGGGAAATAATTGAATCTCCTTCCATTTAGTTAATAAAAATAGATATAAAATGTATACATAGATAATATCAATGTAAATATATCCTGGAGAATAATAATAATAGATAAACACTTGATAAAGGAATTTCCATATTATTGTATGTCATGTTTACTAAGTATATGGTAGCTTTACCATCAAGAACCTTGATAATATGGTTTAGCATATCGGGTAGAAACCCATCTAATTTGGCCAAATTATTCATCTTATGAGACTACTATTGAATCAAAGTGATTACATTAACCAGTCTCAAATCTATATCATTCCAGTAAGTTCTTCTTGGAAACAATCATTAAGAGTTTTTCACCAAATTATTTCATCCCAGGAGACTAATGATATATCAAGTGGTTATTTATAACCATACCCAACTCGTATCTTATATGTCCAACACATTTATCATATATTGAATAATCAATTTAATGAATAAAAAATGTTTTGTATCATAAAATATACAATTGAATAAATAATACATATTTATCAATAATTTCTCAGTGTAAAATAAGTAACAACATGGTTTTTTGACGTTGATGAAGGTAAATACCATTCAAATATTATTAAAAAATTCTTGGGTAAAATAACATTAAATGTTACAAAGTTTACCATACCACTTTAAAACATTTCAATCATAATAACCATGAATAAATAACATTAAATGATACTTATAATATCAATATAATAAAGATATTCCTCATAAAACATGTCAAAGGGTAGTATATTCACTAAATAAAATAAACTAACTGCATAACATTACAATATGTCTCAATAAAATAAAATTGAGATGAAATACCTTACGTTGAGTCTGAATTATCATGTGTTTCCTTATAATCACAAATAATAAAGTCATTTTAATTATTTATTTTATTTATAAAAATTTTCAATTCAAATATTACTTTTACTTTACTTATTACAATTTTGTATACAACTACTTAAACAATTAAGGTGAAGTCGGGTTATTTGATCAAATTTAGTTCATTTGTCCAAAATGACTTTGGTAGTTCAACTATTATCCATGGGGTCATTCTATAAAGATATGAAGATTAATAATCATTAAATAGTTATTATATTTACACATAAATTATAGTTATAAAGCCAATTATAAAATATGGTTATGAAAAATGAACAAACGTTACAATCATGGGGACGGTAGGGAGTACGTACGAATGAGAAATGTTCCCATTTTCATTGATCATTTTGGAAAGAAGGTACATAACATTATATCTTTATATAATGATTATTATATCACAAATATAATATTATTTTATCATATATAATTATATATATAATTTTTATGTTGTAAAACGATACCTATCGAGTCAAGAAGGTGGTAGTCCACTCGTCCATGAATGAAGTTGTCAATTTTTTTAGTGTGTGAAAATGATAAGATAGAAAATGATATATTATATTTACATAAACGTGATTTTATCTTTATTATAATATATATTTCATTAATTTCACATATTTTTCGTTAGAATCATCGTTAATACATTTCGTCTAATGGGTGAAAGTATCACATAGCTTTGAGGACGCAGTAGTCCACACATACAAAAAGGATGTTTTGGTATTTATATAAAATGCAACCAATAAAGGGTTGTGTAATATAACAATTTCCAAATTATCTAGAAAAAATAAGTATTATATATATAATATAAAAATAGGGTTTCCATTGTAATTACCAATCATGAGAGGTGGTAAAGGAAAAATGAACGACATCGTTTCACGAGCAGTAGTTCGGTATTCACAAATGGTATATTCATTATCCATTTGGTGGAAGCGTGTATATGTATAGGTAAAAATCTTAACATAACAAAAAATTAGTATATTTTGGATACTTTTTCTATAATATAATCATGTAAGAATAATAAATGAAGTATTATAGAAACAAATAAAACATAAATTAACATTGAAGAATGTTACATCTTTTTCCGGTAACCCCTTTTGGTTTGCAGAAAATAAAATACATGGTTAGAATTATACCTAGTCTGAAGATTATAGGGTTATAGGATGGATTTTGAGAGAATTTTTTGGTATATTTTTTATTAGTTAATGTGTATTGATATGTGCTAGTAAGGGGATGAGTGAATGTCTTCTTATAATGGAGGGGAAGTTACATTCTTATAAATACCAAAATATAAACACGATAGAGAGGTATACCTTACTTAATGTGCCTAAATAATTGATAAATAATGATTCCAATAGTGATAATGATTTCCAAATACACCCACTATACCAAAATAGGTGCATTTGGATATTTTTTTCCTTATCTTCTATGTTTCAATATATTTTTCGTTTGGTTTTTTATTTTGGTAACTAGTTTCCAACCTAAGTAACATATCCATTAAGAAAAATTAAGGTGAGATTTATTATAAAATATAGAACCACTTAATTATATATATGATTCCTAATTTAAAAATTAAAATTTCCACGTGTGTTAAAAATTAATTTTAAAACAAGCGCATGTAATGCACAAAAAGTCAACTTTAACCCAGACTGTTGTAACAATGTTTTAAATATATATGGATCAATATAATAATTATAAAATACCAATTGGTACATTAATAGCACATATATGAAATTTATTAACACTTAAAATTCACTTTTAATAATATATGATTTTTATTAATTTTAAATAATTTAATAAACTATCATTTATTGTAAAATAACAATAATATCTATTTTGAAATTAATAACTTAATATTAATTTATAAATATAAAAAATGATGGAAATAAAATATATTAATTTAATAAATCTTTAACATGGTATATTCATCTAAAATAATAATGTAACATAATAATTAATTAAATTTACTCTCATTTTAATGTTTTTTCATCATTTATGTTATTTAATTATGAACTAGATAATCCATACATTAACATTTCTTATGAATTTTATGTAATTATATCATCACTAAAAATTAAAGTTAAATTAACATTATAAAAAAATAATTTGAAATTCAAAATAATGTTTATAAAAAAATCTATACAACTTTTTCTGTACTCAAAATATTTCTAAATTTTAATGGTAAGGAATGTTCTTTTTTTACCTTTTCCTTACATAACTTATTATATCGGTCATTTTCATGAACATGTGTCCCAATAACTCATAAAATAAAAAAATGGTGTATGGTTGAACTATTGGAACCCAATGTATATTTGCCAAATTTATAGGACACTTTATCCCTTATCTTAAAGGTTTAGTCCTTTGTTAAACTTAATTTTACCTTAATCACTGTAATTAGTTTTGATTACTTTTACAAATCATTTTTGTAAAAAATAAGGTAATATTATTAAATTATAAATATTATAGAGATTAAAACATTGTGTGCACATTTTTAAAAATACAATTCTCAAATGTGGTGAAATTAAATTTAACACTAATCTTGCAGACATAGCGAGAAAGAAGGGTTTGAAAGTAAAAATGTTCAAAAGATCAATAGTATTTTTTTTATATAAATTGAATATAAAAATTATTCCAGTAAACTATATTGGATTAATGGATTTATAATTGATATAATGTGACTTTAATAAAAATTTTAAATATTATTTTACATTGATAATAATTTAAATAAAAAGCAGTTTTAAACAAAAATGTTGTATTTTTCACTATTCGTCAAAAAATAAATCTTCTCATAAAAATACCAACAAAAAACAACCTAATAAAATTTTGAAATTACTCATTTAGAAATGAATTAAATTTCAAAAGATAAAAATTTTAAATATTCAAAAATTAGTTTTAAAATAGGTGCGCCACTAAAAGGCAGTAAAACTTGGTATAACATGTAATCAAAGTTAATTTGATGTTATGTGTAGATTTTTCTAAACATGGAGTTGTGTATAAATAAATCTAGAAAAAATTAAATTTATTCTAAAATAAAAATATTTTTCCATCTTGGGGTGTTTCATTTTCCACACATTAATTAAATTGCATACCCAAAATTTAAACATGATCTCGATAATCTAGGGTTTAATACCTGAAAATACTATGGTTGAAAAACCCAAATCATAAATAGGGTCAATAAATCATCTTATTAATAATAGGTAAATGAAAATCTCAATTTCACCAAAAATAGGCTTTCAAATAAGATACAATTAGTGAAAATAAGGACATGGAAGAGAAATCTCACTATCATGTTCTGATGGAGAGTGATACATAACATGTTCAGTTGAACGTTTATGACCAAAAATCCATAAAACACTATTATAAAAAAGGTCATTGATATCATTGAAATTTTTTATAATATATATTATTTTCAATTCCCTTTACATATAGTTATATACTTTTTTCATTCTCAAAGAATATAAGTAAATATACTCTTGTATTTCATAAACATAATATTATCCTTTGGTTGTGCCTTGAACTATTTCTACATAATTTCTTAACAGAAGTTACATCATAGGGTTAAGTAATACATCAATCTTGAAAACATTAGGAAAAGATAAACATAAAAAATTTCATAAATGGTTAAATTTTCTAAAGTATTATTTCCATCACTTAAGAAGTATAATCACTAAATTTTCTAAAATGAACATAACCTTAGCCTTTAATCAACATGAAGAAGCTCTAAAATGGAAAATTTAAAAAATTTGAATACCTTTATCATGTATTCTCTTTAAATGTGGTAATAACATGAATTAACATAAAAAATTATTTGAAACCTGATTTATTCCTTATTCCTTATGTAAAAAACATGTTATTTGATATATTCCATAAATCCAAAAGTGTTGTAAGCTCCATTAATGATATAATAACTTAATGTGTCAAATAATTATTAATTAGTTCCAATGTATTAAGTAATATCCAGTTTACATAATCCATATCAATAATATCTTTATCCAAACATAATTAAATCTACATTGGGATCGTATTAAGGATTAAATTTCCCTCAACTATGTTTTTTCTGAAAATGATCAACTTTATACCGAATCAATTTTCTTGGATATCAATATCGATCTACGCACACTTTTAAATCCATGATGAGAAAGTATTTTAGTAAAATCATTAGATATTTAATAATTATAATGACCAGTACCTTATTAGTAATATAATCAAATGACATAATTCTTGAATACAAACACAAACTTAGTAGTCCTTACTCTTCGTCTATGGTAGTGGAAAAAGCTCGACGATGATCTGTTAGCCTATTTTTGGGAATATTACGTTGAAACATGAGACAATGATTTTATTAGTGTCCTATATTATTATTGTCAAAGAATTATAGACAAGGAATGTTTTTATGATCCATTCAATCATAAGCATGGTGGAATTTCCTCCCACCCTTATAAGAAAGTCACACCCCTTTTAAGAAACTTCTAGGGTGAATATTTTTTCAACTATTACGTGTGGGAAAACAATTATTTCCCTTCATCCATTTATAAATGTTTTTCACACTTTTACTATTGTTCTCATGCTTCCCAAAAAATCCATATTACTTATAGAATTGTTTCTTCATCTCATTATCACGTGATACAATGTCCTTATATGATGATAATTCATGGGAGACTAACTCCATTTTAAAGATTGTATTAAGACCATAAAGGACATGATCATTATTACTCTTAGGATCAAGTGCCTCAGTGAGGTATAAATCCTTTATACTAAATTACATGTATAAATAAAGATATAATTTAGGTTAGATTATAAATATATGAAACATAATGTATAATTGTCGAACATTCAAAATACATAACATGAATTGAATCTTTTTTTTGCATCTAATCTAATAATCATAAAAATGGTTTTTTGGGATGTTATTTTATACTTATCCTCTAAGTCTATCACAGTGTTATGTTCCATAATATTTTTTTTTATAAATATAGTTTCTAATATTTCAACCAAACTTCATTTGATACCAACTGTATTGACTTGGCCCCAAAAGCCCAGTGCCAATGCATTACTTTATTACATTATCATGATTACAAGGAATCAAATCCTGAAGGATTGTAATGTTTATAATTTTTAGAAAATAATATAATATACATGGAATATATTTTCTATTGTAAATTATAAAATAAAACATAATATGAGTGAAATGTTAGCATCCTTGAATCTCATTCCAAAAATTCATCTTTATATATATGTGAATGGAAACTGAATAAGGGTGATATTGTAACGCCCCGACCCCAGTTACCCAGAGTCGGTGCATTACTTCGTAACATTGGCATGATCACAAGAAAGATCAAATCTCGAAAGACCGATTGGTTTAGTAGCCTTGGAAACACTAGATATATTCATAAGGTTTACATTACATCATTAAACGAAAAACTACTACAACAACATATTGTCTCCATAATCCACACTCATATCCCCACATAATATCCCTGCAGGTCATTCATAATTTACTTCTTCACTTCCTGGGAAAAATAAAACATAGAAAAGGGGTGAGCTCAAATGCCCAGTAAGGATAACAATATAGCGGAAACTTTCATAAATAAGAATAAACATTTAAGGAAATGTATAACTAAAACAAAAGCCTTTCAAACATGTACTTTCAACATGGTATGGCATAAATAGAATGAAATAATGCCATTTACTTATTCACATGGATATTCTACTAATCAAATAATCACATGCAAAAATCAATAACCACTTTCATAATGTTGGAATGCATAATGCTAAACGTTAATTTCTTTGTCTAGGCCTCATCCCAAGACCTAGGGGTTACTTCTAACCGGAACCCAACCCGGAGTGCCTCTAATAACCGGACACCAACCCGGAGTGCCTCTAATAACCGGACACCAACCCGGAGTGCCTCTAATAACCGGACACCAACCCGGAGGGCATACTTTTACCAGTCCCTAACCTGGAGGGCTTACTTTAACCAGTCCCCAACCTAGAGGGCTTACTTTTACCAGTCCCCAACCCGGAACATACTTGTTTAGCACATTCATCTGAAGAAAAGTTTGAAATATAACATAAACATTCGGATTAAAAATAACTTCTGAAATGTCAACACTTTAAACATAAACCATGAGTGATATAAAAATAGCACATCCACAGTCAAGCATAACTCATTCGATACAATATGGAAGATTGTATTGTATCACATTGACCTCAATCAAGAATAATGAAGGATGTTGACATAGATGAAATCAAAATTCTTTTTAAAGAAATATCTCCTTTTACTTTTGAAATCATCTAAGAACCATATAAAATAAAACATTTTCTTGAAAATATTCTTATAAACTTGTAAGGAAAGCTTTGAATATTTTATAACGGCGAAAAATAACCGCACTCGCCGTATAAGTTAAAAAAAAACATTCTTACCTTAATTTTGTCGAAAAGGTTAAAAAGGACCTTGTTTTGAAAACGACGGAAAGATTCCTTTATAAACCTCTTATAAAAAGTCAAACAAGGGTATAAATGACTTTAACCCATATTCTTGTAAATAGTAAAAATGTTTTGAAATACATTTTTAAGAAAACATGGATGTGGATGATAAAGAGATCCCAGTAGATTATTACGTATATACAACCTCGGATAATGAAGAGATTGTGAAATAACCCTTACCTTGTACTTTTCCTTGGTTGTGGTAGGTTAACCTCCTGTATAATGGTGAAATAATTGTTATTAAATTATACAAGGATCATATACATTAATATGATATCATATATGATCTTTTAATATTGATTTGATAATAATATCTTAGTATTATCGTTGTTTCGGGTGTTAACTTACTTGTTTTCTTTCATATGTTTTGTTACGTAAGACATGTTTGTAAAGGATAGGTTGTATATTATTCATATCCAGAATGATATCAAGTCCTTAAACATCATTTTTAAATCATAAAATGATAATTATACTTTAATGGTTACGATGGAGAATGAATCTCATCGCGTTCGTGGAGACGGTAGTCCGTACGTACGCACGAGCGACAATATCATTCTTTTGATATTAAAATAATATATAAATGGATGGTATATCATATATACAGAATCATTAATATGTTATATTTATTATTTACATGAGTTACACATCATTATTATACCCATCCAAATAATAATATATTGAATAACAATTACACCACGACGTGGAGACGGTAAGCCGTACGTACGCACGTATGGTGACATGTTATTCAAAGGGTGGATAGAATACTGAATATGGTTGTACCATATTTATAATAACATCACAGTATATAAATGATACTGGAGTCATTATTTTAGAATGGTAACAACAAAGGAAGAAGAAGTGGAAGAAGAAATGAACTTGGAAAAGGGGTGGTGAAAACATTACCTCTTCTTCGGGTTCTTCCTTTTGATTTGATCAAAAGGGCTCCTTAGGTTGGCTTTCTGATCAAACTAAGGACCCTAGGTTGTAGTGAGGGATGTTGGGAGAGTATTTGGGCAGAGTTTGGCCGAACCAAAAGGCTTTAGAGGTGTGAAGAAATGAGAAGGAGGAGTGCCCTTTTATAAGAGGGGTGAGGGGCACCTTTGGAAAAGCTAGAAATATTAATTTATAATAAATTCATATTCGGTTTCTAATGGCTCCAAAGTTGACTATTCAAAGGTTAAGGTGGGGATAGGTCGAAAACCACTCAACCAATAGAATTTAGACAGGTTTGGGTACTTATATTAACCTTATATTTAAGTATTAACTCTAAGTTAATTAGTTTCACTTTTACAATGTCTCTTTGTATTTTTATATAATATGGTTAATAAACTTACTATATACATCCAAGCGACCCCAAAGTGGTCCATTAATGAGGAACCTATCATAATATAAGTCTCTTGGCCGAACCTTAGATTTTTAGGAATTTAATATCAATTAATAATATAATATTTGTTTTAAGAACTCTTTTATGTCAATTTTGACACTATTCAATAGTTGATTTTTTTGAAACTCCTAACAGATTGATTACTTCGAACAAAGTCAATTAAATCAATCCTAATATATCATATTAGCCTATAAAATTAGTTTAATTCATTAAAAGTTTCATATTATATTTATTTGGGTATTTATAATATCAATTATTTTAATTTTTCACTATTATAGTAATTACTGCATCATCATTGTGTCATAATTAAAATAAATTATTTAATGTCTAAAAATTATAAATAAAATATAATTATGTAGGAAATCTTTGTATCTTTCTAATGAATATTTATAATCTAAAATCCAACATATATAACCCTATGTAAAAATTGTTGTTCTAAAAGATATATGCTTGTGTCATTTTTGTATTCATTTTAACTAAATTAAAATAAAGTGTCATTATCACTTACAAGTGGATCCATGGGGTCCCAAAATAGACCCAAAGATGCCCATTGTCGACCATGTATCAACCAATAGGGTTAAGACACGTTTTAGAGTAATTTAGTATTATTATAATATTATTTTTTAACCCTTATTTACCGGATTTACCCTTAACCATGGTAAATAAAATATTTACCGCAGTAATTATTCAAAATGTCTAAAAATAAAAGTTACCCATTTACACAATTTGAACATCCTGATTCCAAATATGGAATCCATTTTCCTAAATTCAAAACACAGAAGTGGCAGAAATTAATTTTAAATTAATTCCCGCTGTCAAAACAAAAAGCGTGTTTTTAAGAGATAATAACTATCAAAAGATTGACACTTGTTTATGTTCGGTTTAATTGTAAAATTATGTCCAATGACCAACATTATATTAAAATGTAAAAATATATTCTAAATATACTTTAAAACCACTAAAATTCATAATTTATCACTATTAATTATTTTGATTAAAAAAATTTGTTTTTAATTAAAATTTAGAAATTTTCACTATTCATCAAAATATGAAAGTTATCCGAAATGTACCAAAATTTCACCCTAGGCTAACTTCGATATTCCGAATCCAAAAATGAAGTCCATTTTAAAATATAAAATATATATGATTTCAAAAATTAGGTATTACTATTCACAACGACTAGTTTAATTAGTTGTGGTGTGTGTTAGAACTCGAGGTTGCGTACAACACACGCTATCGCATTATTCGAAGGGAAACGTACCGTGGAAGCTTGGGATGTTTCATTTTAAATTTTTTGATGTCTCCATTAAGTCAAAAAGTTTAAAATATTGTATTTAAAAAGGTTTCACTATCAAAAGTTGATAAAAGTGCAATACTGAAAATGAATCTGTTCTTGCATTATGACTAAGAAACTCCTAATATGGATTCTAAAATTATAAGGATAATATAAAGTTTAAAATTTAGTTAATATTATTCATGAACTCTTTTATTGGCTTTTTTTTTTGGTAAGTCATGGTGCAATTGAACTCAGTGTTGCGTGTAGTGCAAGTTATTGAATTATTTTGAAGAAATAACACACTATGAAATCTTGGGGTGTTACATTCTCCCCTCCTTCAATAAATTGCGTCCTCGCAATTTGAAATTGTTCTTCGAAAATAAATGGTTGAAAATAGAAAATATCTTTGTGGGAAAACCCACATCGGAAATTAGGTTACTAAAATTTAGTCTTAATATGAGGAAAAGAGAAATGAAAGAGTCACCACCAAATTATGATCTCGATTAGGAGAACATTGGTGGCAATTAGAGACATATAATTGGAGGAAAAACGTAAATATTTATAGGTAGTGATTGAGATCATCAATCACAAACAAGTGTATAATTTAGGTCCTTAAATTCATCAATCTATGATGATTTGAAATACCATCGGTTCAACAAAACATAGGGTATTAGGATAACACATTTTTGACGTTTCAAAATATCATAGTTGAAATCCCACATCGAAAAATGAATTAACGAGGCCTCTATTTAAAATAAAGAGTGGAAAGTATGAAGATTACCGAAAATAACACATACTAGGGTTCCATGTAGGAAAATATGGATATGGAAGAGAAATCTAACCATCAATTATCTGATGGAGAGTGGTAGAGAACATGGATATGAAAAGGCTAAAAATCCCAAAGCCATGAATTAGTGATGATTTAAGGTACCATCTAGGACAACATTTTTGTTCTAAGTTCCTTTTATTAATGTTGAGGAATATATTTATGAGATTGGCTAAGATCATAAGGAGATATACTTACTTTATAATTAGAGTTTTATCCATTAATAAATTTCCACCACAAACTCATCTTTCACTCTAAAAGATAATAGAATGTTATTCGTACAGGGTTCCAAAATAAATGAATTTATAATTCATCTACCAGATCTTAAAAAAACAACATTATTTAATCCATGACATCTCGTGGGCCAGTGGTAGGTGATACACCCTTGTCGCCCTTCGGTTGCGGGTTCAAGTCTCGCAGCCTTGCCGGACGCGACGGGTTGCCGCCCGACCTCCGGGTTGTCCTTTTATGGCAATCCAAAATAATCCAAACTAGAACTAACCAAAATACATCTGTCCAAACTCACATTCCAACATTTATAAGGAAGGTAAGAATAATGTAGATCCTTTTTACCCCATAATAGCATATGAATACCTTCATCTTGTATTCTTTTAATACACTGAAACATCCTGAATTACCATATTCCTTATTGATTACATTCATGCTCCCCTATTCCATATAGAATGCTGGATATTCTTCATCAATCCAAAAATGTTTTAAACCCCAAAAAAATGATGGAATATACAAATCATTAATCAGTTCCAAGGTAGTCAAGAATATCCAATACAATTTATCCAAAACAATCACTTATTATTCCAAAATCACTACCTCAGTATCAGAACTATATTATGATTTATCATTCTCTCAACCATATATTTTCCAAAAATTTATCCTGCTATTGAGTCACTTTTCTTTGTTCCACACAATCTCAAGTCCTTAATGAAATAGTACTGCAGTACAATCCTTATATACTCCATGATTATTGTAACAAGTACATTGTTGATACAACACTCAATTGACATAATCAACATAAGAACTCTAATCATTCCTCTTCATCTGTGGTAGTATCATAACTTGATTATTATCCAATAGCATCATTTGTGGCATAGTCTGATGGCTGGGGCATAGGTTCGCGTAGTGTCCAAACTCCTTGCAAATGAAGCATTGTACATTTGAAACCATTTTCTCACCCTTGCAGTCACGTACTTTGTGCCCTTTTCCTCCACACTTATAACAAACTCCCATTCCTTTCAGGCAAGTTCCAGGGTGTTTCTTCCCACAGTTACCACATATGGGAAAATTATTCTTTTCCCTCTTCCCTTCATCCAATTTTCTCTCTTCCATCCTTTTCTTCTCTTGCTTCCCTTCAAAGCCATAGGACTCAGTAAACTCTTTACTTATCTTATCAACACATGATATTATTTCTTCATATGATGATAATACATGGGAGACTATTTCTCTTATCAATTCTAGCTTAAGACCATGAAAGATATGATCTTTCCTTCTCTTTGGATCATGTGCATTTCTGGAGTTCTCATTCCTTCTACTGGGCGCCATTTCTAAACAATGGCATAAACTAGATCAGTTTATGAATCAAAATACATAATCCCATACTTATAAAACACTTAACATAAATTGGACTATTTATGGATATAATCCATAATCATAACAATATTTTCTTTGAGGAAGTATATACTCATAAACCCTTCATAATGATTTGTAAAGAAAATGAGAGTTATCCTAAGCATATCCCCCGGGAGTGTCGTAACCAAGAGTGCAGCAAGGCCCGTTGTCGTGCACCAGTTCCCGTTCGAGTCTAGCTCAAAGCGGTGTTTTCGGGTTTTACCCCTAGGTACATCTGTGCCAGAGCCGCCTCTACCTGCTCGTATCCAGACAGGGATGTATTGCTCGGAAAACTCACAAAATCTCTACAATACCAAAATTCTAGGAAGTTCTTCTATACTAATCCTCAAAGTTCATCTTAGGTCTACGTGCTCTAATCAGAGTTTATCTAAATCTAGCTTCCAAGGTTTGTACTAAACTTCCTCTGATACCAACTGTAACGCCCCGACCCCAGTTACCCAGAGTCGGTGCATTACTTCGTAACATTGGCATGATCACAAGAAAGATCAAATCTCGAAAGACCGATTGGTTTAGTAGCCTTGGAAACACTAGATATATTCATAAGGTTTACATTACATCATTAAACGAAAAACTACTACAACAACATATTGTCTCCATAATCCACACTCATATCCCCACATAATATCCCTACAGGTCATTCATAATTTACTTCTTCACTTCCTGGGAAAAATAAAACATAGAAAAGGGGTGAGCTCAAATGCCCAGTAAGGATAACAATATAGCGGAAACTTTCATAAATAAGAATAAACATTTAAGGCAATGTATAACTAAAACAAAAGCCTTTCAAACATGTACTTTCAACATGGTATGGCATAAATAAAATGAAATAATGCCATTTACTTATTCACATGGATATTCTACTAATCGAATAATCACATGCAAAAATCAATAACCACTTTCATATTGTTGGAATGCATAATGCTAAACGTTAATTTCTTTGTCTAGGCCTCATCCCAAGACCTAGGGGTTACTTCTAACCGGAACCCAACCCGGAGTGCCTCTAATAACCGGACACCAACCCGGAGTGCCTCTAATAACCGGACACCAACCCGGAGTGCCTCTAATAACCGGACACCAACCCGGAGGGCATACTTTTACCAGTCCCTAACCTGGAGGGCTTACTTTAACCAGTCCCCAACCTGGAGGGCTTACTTTTACCGGTCCCCAACCCGGAACATACATGTTTAGCACATTCATCTGAAGAAAAGTTTGAAATATAACATAAACATTCGGATTAAAAATAACTTCTGAAATGTCAACACTTTAAACATAAACCATGAGTGATATAAAAATAGCACATCCACAGTCAAGCATAACTCATTCGATACAATATGGAAGATTGTATTGTATCACATTGACCTCAATCAAGAATAATGAAGGATGTTGACATAGATGAAATCAAAATTCTTTTTAAAGAAATATCTCCTTTTACTTTTGAAATCATCTAAGAGCCATATAAAATAAAACATTTTCTTGAAAATATTCTTATAAGCTTGTAAGGAAAGCTTTGAATATTTTATAACGGCGAAAAATAACCGCACTCGCCGTATAAGTTAAAAAAAAACATTCTTACCTTAATTTTGTTGAAAAGGTTAAAAAGGACCTTGTTTTGAAAACGACGGAAAGATTCCTTTATAAACCTCTTATAAAAAGTCAAACAAGGGTATAAATGACTTTAACCCATATTCTTGTAAATAGTAAAAATGTTTTGAAATACATTTTTAAGAAAACATGGATGTGGATGATAAAGAGATCCCAGTAGATTATTACGTATATACAACCTCGGATAATGAAGAGATTGTGAAATAACCCTTACCTTGTACTTTTCCTTGGTTGTGGTAGGTTAACCTCCTGTATAATGGTGAAATAATTGTTATTAAATTATACAAGGATCATATACATTAATATGATATCATATATGATCTTTTAATATTGATTTGATAATAATATCTTAGTATTATCGTTGTTTCGGGTGTTAACTTACTTGTTTTCTTTCATATGTTTTGTTACGTAAGACATGTTTGTAAAGGATAGTTTGTATATTATTCATATCCAGAATGATATCAAGTCCTTAAACATCATTTTTAAATCATAAAATGATAATTATACTTTAATGGTTACGATGGAGAATGAATCTCATCGCGTTCGTGGAGACGGTAGTCCGTACGTACGCACGAGCGACAATATCATTCTTTTGATATTAAAATAATATATAAATGGATGGTATATAATATATACAGAATCATTAATATGTTATATTTATTATTTACATGAGTTACACATCATTATTATACCCATCCAAATAATAATATATTGAATAACAATTACACCACGACGTGGAGACGGTAAGCCGTACGTACGCACGTATGGTGACATGTTATTCAAAGGGTGGATAGAATACTGAATATGGTTGTACCATATTTATAATAACATCACAGTATATAAATGATACTGGAGTCATTATTTTAGAATGGTAACAACAAAGGAAGAAGAAGTGGAAGAAGAAATGAACTTGGAAAAGGGGTGGTGAAAACATTACCTCTTCTTCGGGTTCTTCCTTTTGATTTGATCAAAAGGGCTCCTTAGGTTGGCTTTCTGATCAAACTAAGGCCCCTAGGTTGTAGTGAGGGATGTTGGGAGAGTATTTGGGCAGAGTTTGGCCGAACCAAAAGGCTTTAGAGGTGTGAAGAAATGAGAAGGAGGAGTGCCCTTTTATAAGAGGGGTGAGGGGCACCTTTGGAAAAGCTAGAAATATTAATTTATAATAAATTCATATTCGGTTTCTAATGGCTCCAAAGTTGACTATTCAAAGGTTAAGGTGGGGATAGGTCGAAAACCACTCAACCAATAGAATTTAGACAGGTTTGGGTACTTATATTAACCTTATCTTTAAGTATTAACTCTAAGTTAATTAGTTTCACTTTTACAATGTCTCTTTGTATTTTTATATAATATGGTTAATAAACTTACTATATACATCCAAGCGACCCCCAAGTGGTCCATTAATGAGGAACCTATCATAATATAAGTCTCTTGGCCGAACCTTAGATTTTTAGGAATTTAATATCAATTAATAATATAATATTTGTTTTAAGAACTATTTTATGTCAATTTTGACACTATTCAATAGTTGATTTTTTTGAAACTCCTAACAGATTGATTACTTCGAACAAAGTCAATTAAATCAATCCTAATATATCATATTAGCCTATAAAATTAGTTTAATTCATTAAAAGTTTCATATTATATTTATTTGGGTATTTATAATATCAATTATTTTAATTATTCACTATTATAGTAATTACTGCATCATCATTGTGTCATAATTAAAATAAATTATTTAATGTCTAAAAATTATAAATAAAATATAATTATGTAGGAAATCTTTGTATCTTTCTAATGAATATTTATAATCTAAAATCCAACATATATAACCCTATGTAAAAATTGTTGTTCTAAAAGATATATGCTTGTGTCATTTTTGTATTCATTTTAACTAAATTAAAATAAAGTGTCATTATCACTTACAAGTGGATCCATGGGGTCCCAAAATAGACCCAAAGATGCCCATTGTCGACCATGTATCAACCAATAGGGTTAAGACACGTTTTAGAGTAATTTAGTATTATTATAATATTATTTTTTAACCCTTATTTACCGGATTTACCCTTAACCATGGTAAATAAAATATTTACCGCAGTAATTATTCAAAATGTCTAAAAATAAAAGTTACCCATTTACACAATTTGAACATCCTGATTCCAAATATGGAATCCATTTTCCTAAATTCAAAACACAGAAGTGGCAGAAATTAATTTTAAATTAATTCCCGCTGTCAAAACAAAAAGCGTGTTTTTAAGAGATAATAACTATCAAAAGATTGACACTTGTTTATGTTCGGTTTAATTGTAAAATTATGTCCAATGACCAAAATTATATTAAAATGTAAAAATATATTCTAAATATACTTTAAAACCACTAAAATTCATAATTTATCACTATTAATTATTTTGATTAAAAAAGTTGTTTTTAATTAAAATTTAGAAATTTTCACTATTCATCAAAATATGAAAGTTATCCGAAATGTACCAAAATTTCACCCTAGGCTAACTTCGATATTCCGAATCCAAAAATGAAGTCCATTTTAAAATATAAAATATATATGATTTCAAAAATTAGGTATTACTATTCACAACGACTAGTTTAATTAGTTGTGGTGTGTGTTAGAACTCGAGGTTGCGTACAACACACGCTATCGCATTATTCGAAGGGAAACGTACCGTGGAAGCTTGGGATGTTTCATTTTAAATTTTTTGATGTCTCCATTTAGTCAAAAAGTTTAAAATATTGTATTTAAAAAGGTTTCACTATCAAAAGTTGATAAAAGTGCAATACTGAAAATGAATCTGTTCTTGCATTATGACTAAGAAACTCATAATATGGATTCTAAAATTATAAGGATAATATAAAGTTTAAAATTTAGTTAATATTATTCATGAACACTTTTATTGGCTTTTTTTTTGGTAAGTCATGGTGCAATTGAACTCAGTGTTTCGTGTAGTGCAAGTTATTGAATTATTTTGAAGAAATAACACACTATGAAATCTTGGGGTGTTACAGATATAAAATTCTTAGTAAGGGTAAGTACATTGGAATAAATAATGAATCAAGAAGAATAATAAATATGGAATGGTAGATAACTAAAACACATTCCACTAAAATAACTGGATAGGGAACAATCAATATGGAAAGCTAAATACATAGAACAGTTTTTATTTCATCAATAAACTGAGGATGAAATGCATCCATAGATAATAGCAATGTAAAAATCTCATGGATAATAATATTAATAAAAAAACTATCAATAACAACAATTCTTAATTATTTCATTCCTGGTTTCCTAGGTACATGGTCCCTTTACCATCAATAACTTTCACAAGATAATTGAATATATTGGACAGAAACCTATCTAAATTATCCAAGTGATTTATCTCATGGGACTACCGGTGCAATAAGGGGATTGCATAAACCATTCCCCAACTTGTATCATACTAATATATATTTCTTTGAAACAAACATGTAGGGTTTATTTACAACTGATTTCTGCCCATGAGAATACTGATAGATCAAGGGGCTATATATAACCGGGCCCCACCCATGTAATACTTGTCTATATAATTCATCATATATCAAATACTTTATTTTATTAATAAAAATTATTCCTTATCATAAAATATCAATATTGAATACATAATAGGGATTAATAGATAATTCCTCAGTGGAGGATAAGTAACACCATGGGTGGTTGATTTTGATGAATGAAAATACCAATGAAATATTATTAAATCCTTATTGAGGAAAAGAATATTTAATCCTTCCAAAGTGTCCCATACAACTTTGAAACATTTGAATCAAAATACCAATGAATGAATAAAAATAAATGAAAACTAAAATATAATGAGAATATGGATATTAATTATATAACATGTCAAAGCGAATTATATGAACCATATAAAATAAATTAGGAGCATAAAATTACAATATGTCTCAATGAATTGAAATTGAGATAAAATACCTTACCTAGAGTCATACTTGTGACATGTATCCTTATCATCATGAATAATAAACTTATTCTGAATATTTAATTTCTTTAGAATGGGTTTCAAGATTATTATTAATTTTAATTCAATTATTACAATGTTGCATAAAACTACTTAAACAATTAGGTTTACGTCAGGTGTATTGACAAATTCGGTTCATGTGATAAAAACAAATTTGGTAGGTTGACTATGGTAAAAACAGTTATTATATAAAAAATACATAGAATAATAATAATGAAAAAATTGTCAAATTTTTAAATCAATTATAATTTTAAAACCAATCATGAAATATGTCTATGAAAATGGAACCAATATTTCAATCACGGAGAATGTCGGTCGTACATACTCATGAGTAACATTCCCATTTTTCAATAATCATTATAGAAAGATATTAAATCAAATTATAAATTTACAGATTTATAATTATATAATAAATAAAATTTAATTTAATCAAATATACTTACAAATATAATTTTATTGATCTAAAATGATTCACATCATGTTGAGGAGGTGGTAGTCCACAAGTCCATGAACAACGTTATCACTTCTTCTTAGTGTGTGAAAAGGGTAATAAATAAAATGATATAATGCATTTATATAAATGTAATTATGTCATTAATATCATATATATTTAATATATGTTACATATTTTTTAGTTAAACTCTTCCTTAATATGTTCCATGTAACGTGTAAACTGATCACATCACTTTGAGGAGGCGTTATTACACATGCCCACAAAAGATGTTATAATATTTACACAAAATGGAACACATAAAGGTATATATTTTTAATAATTATAGAAGTATTAAGGAAACATAAATATTATATATATCAAATAAATATATGGTGTCCATAATAATTCCAAACCATGAGAGGTGGTAAATGAAAAAATGGATGACATCATTTCACGAGGTGATAGTTCGATGTGCACGAACAATAATTTCAATAACACATTGATGGAAGTGATGAATAGGAGGAGTGAATACCTTTTTATAATAGAGGGGAGTGTCATTATTATAAATACCAAAATAAAAAAACTATTAAGAGGCATCCTTGACCTAATATTCCTAAAAAATGGATACATAATGGATTAAAAGAAAATTATGGTCTCAAAAAACCTCCCACACAAAAATTAATTGATTTTTTATAATTTTATTTCTTAACTTCTATGCATGCTTGTATTTTTCATTTCGATTTTTCATTTAGGTAACTAGTATTCCAACTTATATAATTTTAGCATTAAAAATAAACTAAGGATATCTTTATTAGAATATATATACACAATTAATTATAAATATAATACCTAATTTTCAAAATAAAAACCCCATGTGGGTTGAAATTAATTTTAGAACAAGAAGATTTAACACACAAAAACACCCCATTTAACCTATATCTTGCTAACAATATTCTTTAGATCTATGGGTAAATATACTAATTATAAATGCTCAATTGTTACATAAATATCCATATTTTATATTTATTAACACTTTAAATTAACTTGAAGAAATATTGTATTTTTATAAAGATTAAATCATTTAATAAAATATATTTTATTGTAAAATAACAATAATTTTGATTTAGACATTATTAACATAATTTTAATTTAAAAATATTAAAAATTATGGAATTAAAATATATTCAATTTATATTCGTTTAAAATGATATACATATCTATAAGAAAGATGGAACACAATAATTAGTTAAATTTTATTTCATTTTAATGTATTTAGCATCATTTATCTTATTTAATTATTAATTAAATAATCCATGCATTAGAGTTTGTTAGGAATTTAATGTAATTATATCATCGATAAAAATTAATGTTAAATTACAATGAGAAAATACTCATTTACATTGAAAAAAAAAATTTATGGCCAACATTATGTAGCTTCTTCCATACTCCAAATCATTATAAATGTTAAAGGTAAGGAAGATACCTTTTTTTATCTTTTTCCTTACATAACTTACTATATGGGTCAATTTCCTGAATATTTTCCTAATATCTCATAAAATTCAATCAAAGATGGTATATGGTTGGAATATTGGCATCCAATCGATTAGGGAAATGTTTCTATGCCATTTTGGCAATTATGATTATGGTTTAGCCCCTTGTTAAGGTTAATTTTACCTTAATTGTTGTAATTAATTTCAATTACTATTACTAATATATTTGGTCAGATAATAAGTTGATCTTACTTAACTATTAATATAATTTTAATTACAATATTTTATGTCTATTTTTCCAAATTCAATTCACATAAGTGTAAAAATTAATTTTAAAGCTAATCTTGCGGACAAGGCTAGAAAGTGGGTTTTTAAAGTAAAAAAATTTCAAAGTTCAATATTTTTTACATCTAAATTCAATATAAAAATGATTCAAATGATCTAAATTGTATAATTAAATTTATAATTGATATCTTGTGACATTAAAAACACTTTGAAATATAAATTTACTTTTGATAATTATATAATCGTAAAATATGTTTTTAACTAAAATGAAGTATTTGTTAAATACACATCAAATAATGAAACATATAAAAAGAATAAAAAAATAATACTAAGATAATTTTTAAATGTAATACTCAAAAAATATGTTTTCTTTTATAAATTAAAATTATAAGTGTTAAAATATACTTTTAAAATCAGTGAACAACTTAAAGGAAGTGAAACTCAGTTTTGAGCATCACATAAGATAACTCAGTGTTTTGTGTAGTTTAATATTAACATGGAGTTTCAAATAAATAAATCTATTAACACAAAAAATTATTCTTCAATGAATATATTAAAATTTATTGGGGTGTTACATAACATATTCATGAAATATTTTTCATGATCAATGATTATTATAAAAAAAACATAATAAATAACCAAATAACTAAGAGGTAATCTTTTCACATTAAAATTATAATTAATTTATAAAAAAATAATCACATTAATCTTTATACAATTCAAAAAAATGTAGAACATTTAGAAATTGATCAGTTTCTTTATTATTGATATTAGAGGATCCAAGTGTTTAATCCCTCTAGTAGTGACATAAACATGTTCCCTTGATCTTTAAGAATCATTGATGATAGTCCGAGTATTATCATAATGATATCAATCATATTGTGTCACTCACTTGATCACTACCTTGATTAAATTGGTTTATGAAAATTAGTTCTAATCTCTATTTTATGAGAGGTTGGTAGAGAAGAGTCAATTATATTAATCTTGAATGAAAGCCTAGATATGTTCCTTTTGTGAGAGAATTCTCTAGGGTGGAGTATGTTGTGTAGAGTATCTTTTATCTATAAAAAAGATTTATCTATAACATGTTGTCTAACGTCCTGATCTAGGTTCTACTCAAAGGTTCCATGAACTAAGTTGGAGACAAGGAATCAAGTGTGCCTCTCCATACAGAAGAGAATACTGACTAGAAATGATGACATAGGGTGTGTCTATTTGGATACATGGCCTAGGGTGTGTTTGTTGTGAGACTATGACCTCATTAATAGAAGGGAGAATAGAGAATAAATAATAAAACATAAAAATAGTGGAATAAGTATGATGAACATATAAGATAGTGGAAACAGACATTATAGACACTTGGCCAGTAACCCACTATAGCGGAAGTAGTTAGGAATAATAAATAACATAAGAAACTAATAATAGCAATAAATTATAGAAACAAAATATTATAAAAAATTTGATGATACATGTTATATTTCCATAAAACTGAGAAACATGTATATATGCATGTATAAAAACATGATATACAAAAGGATAAAAAAGAATCCAAAACTATAAAAGCATCCCAAGATTCAGCTCAGTCATCTACTACCAATATCTATCCTAAGAAAGACAACAAGTCATGTGTTCAATGTAAGACACTTCCCCTTATAAACACCTATATACATATACTCTTTCCAGTTACCAATGGTATCCCATATTGGGTGAGAGATAAGCTTTAACAGGCCAATACTAATAGTTTGTAAACTATTAAATTAGAGTAATATAAACTGAAAAAGTGTTTAGGCATGTATATATAAAATGTGAAGTAGTGAAGTAATATAAGTACCCAGATATATGCTTCTTCAATATATGGAAATTTCTATGAGCATGAGATCATTTAATTATTTATTTATGTTCTAGTGTATATAAGAAAGTCATGTGAGTTTTAACCAGCACTGAGATCATGAAATAATAATAATAAAGGATCCACGATATAATAAGGCATCATGAAATGATAATAATAATTAAAAGGATCCAAGGTAATAAACAAGGAATCCATAACATCAGGGGTCAAGAAAAATTAGTTATAACCTTTTTCATGGATAAGGGGGGTATGTGTTTAATCCAAAGGGCATTGTCCAATGTATTCCATTGTAATATCATACTAACTATGTATAAGGAACTCATTATGAAAAAATGGGATAATTAATGGTTATTCCCAATGGGTGTATCCAAGGATCCACATGTCAATAAAAATATTGCTAGATCAATGTATCCTATAATGATACTATAGGGATTTTATGGTATCTTTTTGGTCATTAAAAAGTATATAATGATTGTGTTATAAGGTGGTTATAATCCTTGGAAACCATCATCACTGAATTTTAATGGCATCCATGAGTGCTCAGGGAATTCCCTCAAGAATCTAAGGTTGTATCATGTATAACCACTCATAAAATCATGAATATTTACATCTACAATAGAAACCTTATACTTGATTTATTATATAAATTAGGCCATTTAGTACTCATTCTATTTTAAAATTCATTTGTTGGAAGCTGTTTCCTTTTATTACCATGACAAGGAATCACAAGGAATAAAAACATTTAGTACTTAATTTACTTACTAATTTAATAGATTCAATCTAATACCTTTTATTAAGAATGAAAATATATTCTACACAAGTGTAACCATGTAAAAACCTATCTTCCAAATAGTCTATGTAAATTGTATCAATATACTATCCATTTATATTTTAAGACTCATAGATTAATTTGAAACACTAAATTAGAAGGGTCAAGTGATATAATCTGGTAACCACAATTAATAACTCATTAATTTAATTTAAACACTTACCTTAATCAATTTCAAGTCACATCACATTGAACGATGATATATATCATCCTAACAATGTATAAAAAGGCTGAAACGATGAAAACACCCTTCATGGTGTGGTCGTCATTGTAGTCATAACCTCTAAAAATGGATAACATATATTGAAGGGGATCTAGAACATGAGAATGATGATAATAATAATGAAATATGAATTAAATAGAAAATTCGAAATTAAATAGGCATATGAACATCAATGGAAATTTATAAAATTGAGACTTGAGGGATGAGACATAGACCACCCACCTTATCCTCGTAACACTCTCCTCATCTAGTGTTAACATTTTTTTTATCTCAATTAGAAGAAATATTTTTAATGGATCAATTCCTAGAAATAGGGCATATGATCCACCATCAAAATAGTATCATATAGGGAAATAAGAAAGATGAACAAATTCATATGAATAAAACACCTATCGATACACATACAAAATGATAAATGAAGAAGGAATCATTCTTTTAACAGTGACACAAGATCAAAACCAATAAAGAGGAAATGAAGAGCTCATAAAGTAGATAAAATGGGTTGGTTTTCCACTGGAATGAGAAACCAAAATTAGTGTTTAACATAAATGGTAATTAAGGGTATTTCGCTAGTTTTTTCCACAAAATAGGGGCTAAAAGGTTCAGACCCATGGTTAAAAAAACATTGTGCATACTATGAGAAACAAAAATTATAGAGTTTTTGTTGTATTGTCATGGGAGTGAGGCCCCTGATGCATGTTTATGGAAAAAATACCCCTACTCAGTCATCTATCCATCCCCGCATGGTTAAGTGTAACTGTCTGGCCTTCCCTGAATGGTTTCTCATAACTATGTGACAAGTCTGTTTTTTCCAATGACTGGGGTTCCAAGCTCTATGAAATCCCCAGAAACCCTCGTAACAATTATAACCACAATTGAAATACATATTAGGTCCAAAATAAATAATTATACCCTATTTAAATTGATACATACTTGATTGAGAAACAGAGTTCTTATAGTATCCCTCCTTAAAGTAACTCATCCTTGAGATCACCTTCGAAGGGAAGAGAAACACTATCTAAGAAAAAATCTGGACACTAGGTATGTACATCAGTCTCCCTCTCCCATGTCTCATCCTATACATGGTCGTACTACAACAACACTCATAGTAATGGAATGGACCAGCCTCAGAGAGCCTTCATGATGTGATCAATGATGCATATAGGAAACTCCTCAAATGAAGTATAAACATCTAACTCATCCTCCATGGGATAAAATGTATGATATATGAAACATAGAAGATTTCATGCATGGAATTGTTCATTTTAGGTAGTTGTAACTGATATTCTATCAACTCGACTTTCTCCAGAATCTAGAATAGATTGACAAAGCACCGTGACAACATAGCTTGCCTCTTTATTTGTCTTTTCCAAGCATGGGTCACACCTGTTGGAAAAACTGATCCCCGACCATGAATTCAAGTGGTCACTAAGGATCTTTGATATGATATTTCTATCTAGAATAATCAATATAAATATGCTTACTATAAAATTAAACATGCTATAAAATTTCCTGAAAGAGATGAGGACCTTGTAGTGCTGCCTCTCCTGCCTCTAGCCAACACATGGGTGAACACAACGACCTACCATACATGGAATCAAAAGAATCAATCTGAATCATCTCCTAAAATCTATTATTATAGGAGAACTCGATGAGTGGTATATGATTCTACAATGAACTACCAAAGTAAATGACTCATGTACAAAGCATTTCCTCTCACACCTGTATCATTCATTGGGATTTTCCATCAGTCTAAGGGTGAAAAGCTATGCTCATAAGAACCTATGCACCAATGGATCTTTGTTTCCATACTATGATATCAATGTGAACCAATAATCCCTATCTAGAATGATAATATGAGGGACCCCATTTGGATTTACAATCTAACATATATACCATCTTCCTAGCTCATCAACTGATAAAGTCTTCTAGATAATAAGGAAGTGGGATAGTTGTATCAATTTGTTAATGAAAACCCAAAATTTGTTGGTAACTTAAAGAGAACTCTGTGAGACAACTACAATGTACATGGAAACATCATCCCATTTCTATTAGGGGATTGGAAGTTTCTATAAGAAGCTATAAGGCTATTGTTTTTCTACTTTATGTACTGACAATTGGAACACTTAGTGATAAAACTTGGAATCTGAAATTTCATCCCCAAACAACAATAATGGAATCACATGTCTTGATACATATTGGAGATTCTTGGATGAACTACTCACTGAGAAGCAAGATAAACTTACATTATTTACTATATAAAATCTTTAGGAACCCAGACATAAATATGTATATGTATGGTGTCATCCTTATCCAATGAATAATCTTGAGGTGGGTCATCTCCTGAAATACTCTCCGAGAGAACCAAGCATTTATGATCTGAAAATTTCTTACTCAACACTATTTCATGGATTAAAATGGTAACTGCCAGTGCTGAGAGAGAATAATGCTCATTACTATAAAGAAACTCTAGATACAACCTAGATAATCAGGCCATCTATTTCAATTCATCACTACTTTCCATATGGCATGTGCTTGAGTTTTTCGACTAATAACATTCACCACAACATTAAATTTTTTAGGTGTATAAGAAAACTCAAAATCAAAGGGATGAAAATATTTGACCCATATTTGTTTTCGGAGAATCAATTCACACAATGTAAATATATACTTTAGGATCTTGTTGTTTGTAAACATTGAAAAGAGTTCACCCATTAGATAATGTCTCTATCAATATAAGCCATTGAAAATTGCCACTAGATCATGTTTAGGCATTGGGTAATTTATCTCATGTGGCCTCAAATATAGAGATCCATACACAAAGACCCTAAACTCATATATTATCACTATACCTAGGATGATTTTTTATAAATCAAAAAATAATGTGTTGCCTCTTCTAGGCTCAGGTAAAATCATTAGAGGTGTTGAGACAAACCTTCCTTTTAGCTTCTGAAATGCTTTCTTGAAGTCTTCTAACCATAGAAACCTAAAAATGATTTTTGTTAGACTAGTATGATGAGAAATATGGTTTTGTAAGTCATTTATGAAATGCATGTAATATCAAACCATCCAAAAGAAACATTGTATACAAAAAACAATCATGGTATGATCCTAGGAAACTATGACATTCAACTTATCTGGGTCAACATATACTTCTGATTCAGAGATAATATGACGGAAGAAGTGAACTTTGTCGATCCAAAAGTCGCACATAGCATGTGGTATGAAGGCAGTGCTATATAATTGTATTGATAACTATCTCAATATGACAATCATAGTCGCTAAAATTGTGAGAATGCACAAAGATGTCTTCCAAAATGACTAAGAAAGAATAATCTAGATATGGATGGAAACATTGTTCACTAGATCCATAAAAATAGTGGGTACATTCATGAGACTGGACGATTTAAAAAATCATCATATAGACCAAACCGTATTTGAAAAGAGATAATAAGTTTGCATTTTGGCCTAAATCACAGCTGATTATTTTTCTATATTTGTTTGATCTTTGGGAATACCCTAGTTCCTCAAAGCTATTCAAAGAGATTATATATTCAAGGTAGTAGATACTGTTTAATGACTGCAAGTTGGTTTAACTGTCGGTAATCAAAAAATTGAAGAAGGGTATCATCGACTATATTTTCAAAAATCATAGTTGAACCCCAAGTTGAAGTGTTGGATCAGATAAAACCATTGGCCCATAAATCATCCTACTATCATGTGAGCTCCTAGAGCTCAGTTGATTCCATTTTTTAAGGAGAAATGAAAAATAGAGATGCTCCTAGAATGAGATAAATCATATATTCTAAATGTATATATCATGTGGAAATCTAGAAAACTTATTGTGAAATACATCCCTGAAATGAGATACTATAAGAGGATAATCTATCTGAGGAAAACCCTTATCTTTCATATACATTCTAGAAATCAGGGAGGTCACTCCACAAATTCCATGATGCTCTGGTCTAACTCTACTAGCCTTGACATCACACTCACTCTTGTGTAGGTAAATGTTTCCCTCTAGTGATATAAATAACACCCTACAATGATACCTGTATTCATATGCATGATACAAGACCAAGCTGTCCATACCAAGAATGGAATTCATGCTTTTCATCTCAAGAACAAATAGCCCCCATAGGAAAGCATAACTGCCTACCTCATGGGGAAAATCCCGCAATTAGTGTATTACTTTTAAATATTATCAAAATGTTGTATCATGGGTAATTAAACCACAATAATATTGAATTACTAACTTAAAAATTTCCACAAAAGATAAAGATATTAAGGAGTGTGAGGTTCCTATATCAAATAAAGTAGATACTATTGCGAAGGCTACTAGAATTTCACTTCATAATATAGAGAGCCCTACACTCTGATCCTTGGGTATCACTTATAAATCAAGAAACATTCTTGATCCAAGACCCTATGTTATTGCTAAACCATTTGAAGTTTGACCACTCTACTGGCATTGTAGATCGGGAGCCTAACTACCATGACCATGAACTCCTCTTTGACCAGTCCTTCTAGTGCTACTCTAACTCCCCACCTGACATGGTGTAAAATATCCCACCCTAGAAGGTGGAGTTGGTGTAGATTCCATTACAATGAAAAATTTGGAATGCTCTAAAAAATCACAGAATATTCCCTATACTGACATAGGCACAACACTCCATCAGGTTGTTATCTAAATAGGGATTCATATTCCCATTATATCCATACTGATAGAATACAATAGAGATGCCATTGTGTCTACTATAACCACCATTCCTAGGATGTGAAACCTCGAAGGAACACTTCTTTCTATAGGAAGAACTACTGGCCTTCCTTGGCACTAATTCTCTATGCCTGATACTATAGGAAGAAACTCTAGATACAACCTAGAAATCAGCCCATACCATTCCCTATTGGTAACCATTTTGGGTTATCACATCCCATTAGTGCTCGGTAAAATCATGCAACATGTAAGTTGAAATATTGAACCTCTCCTCTAGAGATATCTACAGATGCTCAAAGAGAGATTAGGTAGCCCCTATATAAGACATTCCATCTAGTAGACCCCTCTCCCCTTTGAATGTGGGATGATTATTCTATTTAAACTCATGTGTTAGATCATCCATCAAAGGTGTATGTCGTTGGGAAATTTCTATAGATTAATTTAGACGTAGAAAACTATCATGAAGTTGATCATCAGTTCCCATATCAGGTATGTAAGTTATTACTTTAGGTGGAACTATAGAAGGAATCATTGGTGGCTAATGGCCCACCAACTACATAGCGTGACCATCACCACCCTCCCGGCACAAGACATGAAGACTTCATGGTTGAATAGATCTTCAAATGGAAAGAAAACAACTCATGAAAAGATTTCAAGTAGATGTATAAACTAGTAGAGGAAAAACGTAAGAAAAAGGGTTCACCACCCAAGGTATAATACCCTAACTACCCACTTAAGGGGATTTATATTAAAATGTTCTTGAGTTTAAATAATAGGTGTTTCGGTAGGTGAAGGGTTAATTATATATTTCTTCGTCAATCATTGGTAATCATTTCATTTTATGTCAAAATTTATTTTTTTATGTTTCATTTATTTTAATTTATTTATCAACGTTCAATGAGAATGGATCATCATTACCATTGAATGTAGGCCCATACACATCATCACTGTAATCAACACCCATTTAATTTTATTATAATGGATCAGCCCAATAAATTTCACATTCTAACCCACTTGGCTCTATAAACCTCATGAATTAAAGAAGTAAATCACATAATATAAGGCAAATAGAAACACATAGCTATATATAATCTTGAATCAAACAACAATCAATGGAAATATAGGAATTTTAAAGAGGTTAAATTCACCTATATGACATGGTATATGCATGTAATGTGAATTATAGGTGCCTATAATGATTCATGATTGACACCCTTTCCCTTATCTCATCTTATAAAGGATAAAAAAAACCTCAATCAAAATAATAATAATAATAATAATCACAAAACATTTGTTTCAAGCAATGTTTAATGTTTATCAGTTGAAATAACCAAAAATAGAAAAAAAATCATTCAGGAAACTCGACATTTACCCGAAACATTGGTTAGATAAAACTAATAAATAATTATTACCAAGATCCAGAGAATTAATAATATCCAATATATTGGCTCAAAATTTTAAATACAGAAAGAAACATCTATGATATCTTGTTGTGATAGCTCGACCTAGGTGTGACTCAAAGGTGCCCTAAACCCGATTTCCCACATGGCCTTGAGTGTGCCTCCCCATATGCTAGAGGCTGCCGAATAGAAGCTAGGGACTAGGGTGTGTTCATGAGGAGACTATGAACTCAATACTAGAGTGGATCATAATAGATAATTAATTAAATAGATAAATAGCATATGCATTATGATAAATAGATCGAATGGTGGAAATATAAACTATAGATACTCATCCAGTAACCCAGTATATCAGAAATAGACATGAATAATAAATAATCTATGTAACTAATAATAACTATCAAAGAAAGAAACTGAATCATATAAAAAATATGATGATACATGTCATGTCTCAATTTAACTAGAAAACATTGATAAAAGGGAAAATACACAACATGCTATACAAAAAATCAAAAAGAAGAAAAACATATCCAAGAATCCGGAGCTCTAGCTAAGTCATCTACGACAAAGATCCATATTAAGAAAGAAAAAAAGCCAAGTGTCCAAAGAAGGACTCTTCCCCTTATTAAGAATTGAATACTTATAATCAATATGGGTAATAATTATTGCTCAGATAGGTTGTGAGATAAATCTCAGTAGTCCACCACTAATGGCGTCTAAACCATCCAGTTATTGAAATATTAACTGAAATGGAATGTAGACATGCATATATAAAAAGTTAAGAAGTGTAGTAATGTAAATATACCAATAACAGCTTCAAACTCATATTGAAATGTGTCTAATCATGAGATCAATTAACTAGTTAATTATGTTCTAGTTTATATAAGTAAGACATGTGTGGTATAACTAGAATTTACATCTTGACACGATAATAAAAATAAAGGATCCATGATATAATAAGTAAACCTGCAATCATTAAAATAATGGAAAAGATCCATGGAAATAAAAAAGGTATCCTTGACCTAATGGTTTTATCCAACTCAGTAATAATCGGTAGCGTGGCTAAGGGGGGTCTCCATGTAAACTAATGGGAATCAAACAAGGAATTTTGTTGCAATATGATACTAAACGAGTCTAAGGAACTCATCCAAAGTAAAACATGATAAGCCATGAATGGGACCAATAGTTGTATCCATGGAGTCAAATGTCCATATATTTCATGATGGATCGACAAAGTGTATTCATGGAATCCTACAATGTTAATCGACGGATCCTACAATGTCATTCCAAATATCCACTAGTAGATTAAAATCGGGTTCCAAGGTGTGTGTCATCCTTGGAAACTAACATTATTGAATCAGAATGCTGTCCATGAGTGCTCAATGAATTCCCTTAGGAATCCAAGGCTATATTGAGTATGACCACTTCTATAATTATGAATAGTACCATATTAAATAGGCACCATATACTTGATTTACTATATAAATTTAGCCATGTAATACTAATTACATTTAATAAGTCATTTGGTTTAATATGTTTCCTTTCATTTGGGTGTAAAAGAACAACAATGAATGAAAAAATTTAGTATATAATTTTCTAATTCATTTTTTAGGTTCACTCTATAGCCTTCCATTAAGCATGGAAACATGTTCTATGAATGTGAAACCAAGTCAAACAATTACTTCCAAATAAGCCAAGTGAGATGTATTAATATACAATCCATTTATCATTTAAATAATCATTGAGTAATTTGAGACACGTACCATTAATGGGTCACGTGATATAATCATTTAATAAGCATTAATAAATCATTTATTAAATTTAAACTCTTTCCTTTGTCATGGTCATGTCAGAGTACACCAAACGATGGTGCATATAGTAATAACAAAGATAAAAAAGGAATAAAATATGAAAGAACCCCACTTGGGGTGGTCATCATTGAGGTAATAACCTATAACAATGGATAACATATAATGAAGGGTGTCTAGAACATGATAATTAATATTATAAGCATGAAATATGAATTAAATAGGAAACATCAGATGAAACCACCACACGCACATCAATGAAAATTTATAAAATGGAGAGACTTGAGGGATGAGTTATAGAACAACTACCTCAGCCTGATAACACTCACATCATACAATATCAGTGTAACACCCCAAAGTTTTGAAAATAAATATTTAATGAATGAATCCTTATGTCCCGATAAAACAACACTTTGTTATAAACTAGTAGTTGAACTTAATTTCACATATATTATGTTTTGTATTTTGGAAAACGGTCATCTAGAGTTGCAATCAGTAATTTATTTAGAGTATTATAGAACCAACTTGAATTTTTTGTTAATATAAACATACCCTTATTAATAGTAATATCAATATTAATATGTCTATTATGAATAGTAAACCATATAATTATTTTATTTTCTTAAGGCTGTAAGATAATGACATCTTGATTAATTTTTCAGGGTGATATAAAATGAGTTATTGTTTTAAAATTGTTAATTTTTTAATAAAGTATGATTTAATTTAAAGGTTAAATTAATAATATTTTGAAAATTATATTAAAAAAAGTAGTTCATTTTTGAAATCTATACGTTGAAAGATGGTTATGGTGAATTTTTGGGATTTTTCATAAATTCTAGAATTTTTTATGAATTGTGAAATTTAGTAAAATACCTTATATAAAAATTATGAGTTAAATAAAATATTTGGGAGATAATGATTGATATAATAAAACATGGTTCTAACTCACTTTCTCTATTTACTATTTTTATCACATGAACCAGGACTATTCATAGTACTGGGAAAAAATATTAAAATAACGATTCAAATAATGTAAAACACCTCCTATCCTTTACTATAGAAACCACCCTCATTCCCCTCTTCTCTTCACTCCTCTAAGACTTTAAGCTCATAAATGTTCTACCTATATACTCTTCCCTAGTAACTTACCAAGTCCATGAGCTCTAGGACATTTCAAAAGACTAGAACCCCTTCCCTTAAAGAGGATCTCAAGGAGTTTATTTCAAGTGGTAAAGAATCTTTCTTTTAGTTTCATTTCAATTTATCTTCTTTTCTTATTCTACCCTAACCTACTCTTCCCAATTGATCCTTATAACTATAGTATCATTTATATACTATAATTATAAAATGTTAATGTAATTACAATTATCAATCTTCTTAATCTCTCTATCTTTTATAAATGAAATCATTGTGTGTGAGTTCCAATTTACAACCTCTGTGGATGATGAAGTTTCATTCTTCAATTTCTCATTAATTAATAGTTATGATTCAATTTTTATGGTTGAACTAGAAAATAATATATGTAACATAACCTATGTAATATTCATGAACTAGTATATGTACATAGTATTAATTCATATGAATAAACTAGTTTATAATAATCCAAATACCACAAAATAATTTGATTGATTGTCCTTAATATTTCATCAAATGTTTTTTCCTCATACCATGTAAAAAATGATATATATAACCATTAACAATTCTGGATGTTCATATATAATATATAATTTCAATTATGGAGAATTACATCTTTCCCACATGCACATCCATACAATATTCAAATATTCCAATCACGAAAACCAAGGAAACAAACACTTTATAATGAAGGAATTCAATCTTATAACTTATTAATAAGGACATAAATGAACTTAAAAAAATTATTATAAAAAAATTAATGTCTAATTGGTTTTGAATTATGTTATTAGTAAGTCTAATTTTATATTCCAAGACCTTAAGTTCATGGGAGGAACACATTTTCACTTAAGGTAAGGGTTTTCTACTCAAACAACCATTTTCATTTGGGTTACTATTATTTTCTACTAAACTAATTTAAATTATTATTTATTCATATTTAATCTTAAAATAATTTGTGATATTGTTCATTATATATGTGCTGACCATAATCCTACTTTCATTTATGGGGAGATATAGGTTTTGAAAGTATCATTCAAAAATTCTTCCCGAAATACAAGACTGATTAAAGGGAATTTCTCAAATTAATACGTATTTTCAAGGAAACTCTATAATATATTCCTATTAACAATTATAATTATAAAATAATTAATTTTATTATGAAATTAATAACTTACTTCACTTCTAGTTATACACAGTCTTTTCCAAAGTAAATCTTCTTTTCAAAATAAAAGAGTAATCATCTCAAGATTTACTCAATGATTTTATAAGAGTACCTCCATATATTTCAAGAATATTATTGATTAGTATTTATTATTGGGATTAATCATTCATGTTATCATCTACCATTATTAATTTAATTTTTTAGGATTTGTTTGAGTATGGATTTTTAATCTTAAAACCATTCAACAATTTACTATCAATGGTTAGTGTTTATGATTAATGTTCAAGGAATTTATTAATGATTCATATTTTAGATTGAATATGAATGTATATGTTATTTTTGTTTTTTCCCCTTCTTACAAGGAATTAATTGACTTAGTAAGTGTTGGGTAGGGTCTTCTATAGCCTCTCGGTGCATTGCTATGTCTCATGAGACAAACTACGGTCATGGAATATGGCCTTAACAAAATGATTATTTATTCTCTTGGAATGAGGCCATAAAGGTATGGTTATGATGTCCCAAATTATGAATTAACTCATAATGAAACTAATAATTAAAAGTTCTTGAGGTTATTTTACTAGTATAATACCCATGATTATGCTTTGTCATGGAATTATTTATTCATCTCTTATTCCTGTCATAATGTGTTCGAGTTCCTTTTTTAAAGGCATGCGTTTTTAGTTATTCTCCAAGAATAATGTTTATTTTTATGATATATTACAATTTACTTGTTACCCTTAATGCTAATTTGAGCTCACCAATTTATTTTGTTTCATTTAATCAATACACGAAGAAGGTTATTATGATTAAATTGCAAGGATAATCTTATAGTTGTGGATGTTCCCAAAAAAACTTATCTATTGTATTTCATTTTTGTAATGTTAAACTTATTTATGTATCTTGTTTCCAAATATAATAAAATACTTAGTATTTTGGGATTAGTATTCCTGGATTTTATTCCAATGTTATAAAATAAGTCCTTGGCTCTGGGCAACCAGGGTTGGGTCCTTACCATTTATATAATAAGATGGTTAGTTGAAAACTTGAAAACTAGATTGAGAGAATGTAGATTAGGGAAAACCCCTAAGATATTCTATGAGGATAAAAAATAATAGAAAATCCTTTATTTTTTTGTAAGGAATAGATTGTGTGGATATTTCTATAAAATACATCCCGATCTCGATACTATAAGTGGGCATGGCTGTAGAAGAGATATACCTATGAGTGAAAACTCTGACAAGGAGTGTTGGGCATGAGATGGGTTATCCTCATACAAAAATAATGGGCCTTACTACACACCTGGTTTGAAACTCTCATGGGATATTCCTAGGATACTTCAAATTTTTTTTTTACAATCCATTATGATGGATTTAAATGTAAAATCATTACCAAATAAACCTTGTTTATGATTAATGGATTAGCTGTGAATATTATTTCAATTAATGATAAGTATTTTCCTAAGTTATGGTTATACATTATGATTCATTGCCTAATATAGTGTATGCCATTATCTAAAAAAAGAACCTAGTTGAAGAAATGGAAACTGAATGAATACGCGTAACCCATTCAGGGATTTCTATCGGATGCGTGATACTGATGTTGGCTCTGGAGCTATGACTGGTGCTAAGAAAATTATTACTATAATGGGACAATTGAATCGGTTTATGAACAATAAACTTACCCATATGGAGTGTAACGCCCCGACCCTAGATACCCAGAGTCGGTGCATTATTACATAACATTGGCATGATCACAAAAGATCAAGTCTCGAAAGACCGATTAGTTTAGTAGTCTTGGAAACACTAGATATATTCATAAGTCTTACATTACAACATAAGGTAAAAAAAACTACAACAACATCTTGTCTTCATATCCCCTCATACTATCCCTGCAGTTCATTCATAAATTAATTCTTCATAATCCTAGGAAAAATAAAACATTGAAAGGGGTGAGCTCAGATGCTTAGTAAGGTTAAAATTATAGCAGAAGCTTTCATAGGTAAGCACAAACACTTAAGGCAGTTTATAACTAAAACAAAATCCTTTTAAACTTTAACATCAGCATAAAATGGAAAAGATAAAATAAAATAATGCCATTTACATACTCACATGGATATTCTACTAGTCTAATGATCACATTCAATATCAATAACCACTTTCATAATGATGGAATGCATAATTCTAGACTATCATAACCACATATCCAAGGCCTCGTGCCAAGACTAGAAATAACATTTTTCCAAGACCATGTGCCAAGACACTAGTTTGTCTCATGAGACCTACCGATGCATCGAGGAGCTATAGTGGGATCCACCCGTCACTTATTAAGTCCAATGCATTCCTCATATGAATAGGTTTAAACCTAACATAAACATTCGTATTAAAACTAGCATACGAAATGTCAATAATTTAACCACAAATGGTGTAAAAATAGTACATCCACAGTCAAACATAACTAATTTGATACAATATGGAAGATTGTATTGTATCACATTAACCTCAATCAAGAATAATTAAGGATGTTGACATAGATGAAAATAATCATCAGAACTATTTGAGAGAAATATCCTCCTTTTCTTGAAAACATTTAAAAGTCACAGTATTTGTCAAGAAGCCATTTAAAAATAGATTTTTGAATCAAAGTGTCCCATACCACTTTGAAACTTTTAAAAGGAGTTTTAATTTTAAAACATTAATGTCCATCTAAATAAATCCTTAAAACAATTTTTAAAACATGGACATTAATGAGCAACATTTGGAAGAATATGTATTTAAAACATTTAAAAATGGTATTTTAGTTAGATTTTCTAACCAAAAGAGAGACACTTGAATACAAATAATTGAGGTAATCAAAAAATTGTAATATCATGAGAATAAAGGGATTGATGATATACTATGTCAAAGTACATTATATACACCACATAAAAGTGAGTTGGTGTATAATAACAAAGAAGTCTCAATGGAATGTAAATTGAGATGAAATCTCTCATAATGGCCATATCCTTAAGTTAAGGATAAATCAATGACATAGTTATGTGTGACAAATATAAATACTATAAATATTATTGGATATTCAGTGTGAATCAATCAAAGGACATTCACACATAATCTTGTAAAAACAACACCAATGAATTGGATTTTTAACTCAACAAATGGAGAATGAGTTAAAATTACTCTTATCAAATTCATATCGATGGCTTCAGAAATTATCAATGGAGTTATTATGTGTATCCAAATTATATCCACAAAAAAGGGAGTGGAAATTATGACATAAGCAAATGAATAGTTATTCTACACATAATCTTGGAGTAAAATAATCAATGATGTTTGCGTAAATTTGAATAAATGGAAATTGAAATTTTGAATTCCCTTATCGATTAGGTAACATATGAAACATGAACCCATGAAAGAAGGATCATAAAATGATGATGTAAATACCCATAAATTAAATTATATTACACAATGAATACAATCATGGGCAGTACACATACACCACATTCAATAATTAAGTGGTGAACAATGGAATTCTCACGAAATTAATAGTGAGTTAAGAAACCCCTTACCAGGTTGTAATCAACTGAGTCGTATGACCACAAGTTAATAACCACAAAATGATTTATAGAATAACAGGAATATAAATAGAATCATGAAAATATATATCAAATGGCAGAACACAATACACCACTTTATATAATATAGCGGCGAACAATGGAAATCTCACGGAATTGAAAGTGAGATAAGAAAATCCCTTACCTTGTAATTTTCCTTGGTTAGGGGTAGGTTAAACTCCTGTATAATGTTGAAATAATTGTTATTAAATTATTCAGGTATCATATACATTAATATGATATCATATATGATCTTTTAACATTGATTTGTTAATAATATCTTAGAATTATCGTCGTTTCGGGTGTTAACTTACTCGTTTTCGTTTATATGTTTTGTTACATAAGCCATGTTTGTCATGGATAGGTTGTATATTATTCATATCCAGAATGATATAAAGTTCTTAAACATTATTTTTAAATCATAAAATGATAATTATACTTGAATGGATATGATGGAGAATGAATCTCATCGCGTTCGTGGAGACGGTAGTCCGTACGTACGCTCGAGCGAAAATATCATTCTTTTGATATTAAAATAATATATAATTGAATGGTATATCATATATAAATAATAATTATCATGTTATATTCATTATTTAAATGATTTACACATCATTATTATACCCACCCAAATAATAATATATTGAATTACAATTACACCACGACGTGGATATGGTAAGCCTTACGTACACACGTATGGTGACATGTTATTCAAAGGGTTGATAGAATACTGAATATGGTTGTACCATATTTATAATAAAATCACAGTATATATAATATACTGGAGTTATTATTTTATAATGGTAATAACAAAGAAAGAATAAGTGGAAGAAGAAACGAACATGAAAAGGGGTGGTGAAAACATTACCTCTTCTTCTGGTTCTTTCTTTTGATTTGATCAAAATGGCTCCATAGGTTGGACTTATGATCATACTAAGGCCTCTAGGTTGTATTGAGTGAAGTTTAGAGAGTATTTGGGTAGGTTTTGGCCGAACAAAAAGGCTTTTAAGGTGTGAATAAATGAGAAGGAAGAGTGCCCTCTTATAAGAGGGGTGAGGGGAACCTTTGGAAAAGCTAGAAATATTAATTTATAATAAATTCATATTCGGTTTATAATGGCTCAAAAGATGATTATTAAAAGGATAAGGTGGGGATTGGTCGAAAACCATTCAACCAATAGAATTTATACAGGTTTGGGTTACTATATTAACCTTATCTTTTAGTTTTAACTCTTAGTTAATTAGTTTTACATTTACCATGTCACTTTGTATTTTTATATTATATAGTTAATAAACATACTATAAACATCCAAGCGACCCCCAAGTGGTCCATTAATGATATAACTATCATGATATAAGTCTCTTGGCCGAACCTTAGATTTTTAAGAATTTAATATCAATTAATAATATAATATTTGTTTTAAAAACTCTTTTATGTCAATTTTGACACTATTCAATAGTTGATTTTTTTAAAACTCACAACAGAATGATTACTTCTAAAAAAGTTAATTAAATAAATCCTAATATATCACATCAACCTATAAAATTAGTTTAATTCAAAAAAAGTCTCAAATTATATTTATTTTGGTATTTATAATATCAATTATTCTAATTTTTCACTATTACGGTAATTACTACATCACCATTGTGTCATAAATAAATTAAATTATTTAATGTCTAAAAATTATAAAAAAAATATCATTATGTAGGAAATCGTTTGATCTTTATAATGAATATTTATAGTCTAAAATAAAAAATATATAACCCTATTTAACAATTGTTTTTCTAAAAGATATATGCTTGTGTCATTTTTGTATTCATTTTAACTTAATTAAAATAATGTGTCCCTATCACTTACAAGTGGATCCATGGGGTCCCAAAATCGACCCAAAGATGCCCATGATAAACCATGTATCAACCAATATGTTTAAGACACATTTTATCGTAATTTAGTATTATTATAATATTATTGTTTAACCCTTGTTTAACGGATTTACCCTTTAACCATGGTAAATAAAATATTTACCGAAGTAATTATCCAAAATGTCTAAAAAAAGTTACCTATTTACACAATTTGAACATCCTGAATACAAATATGGATTCCATTTTTCCAAATTCAAAACACAGAAGTGGCAGAAATTAATTTTAAATTAATTTCCATTGTTAAAACAAAAAGTGTGTTTTTAAGAGATAATAAATATCAAAAGATTGGCACTTGTTTATGTCTGGTTTAAATGTGAAATTATGTTCAATGACCCACATTGTATTAAATGGTAAAAATATATTCTAAATATAATTTAAAACCACTCAAATTAATAATTTATCACTATTAATTATTTTGACTAAAAAAGTTGTTTTTAATTAAAATTTAGTAATTTTCACTATTCATCAAAATATGAAAGTTATCCGAAAAATACCAAAATTTCACCCTAGGCTAATTTAGATATTCCGAATCCAAAAATGAAGTCCATTTTGAGAGATAGAATTTATTAAATTTCAAAAAGTAGGTATTACTATTCATAACAGTTAGTTTGATTGGTTGTGGTGTTTTAGAATCTCGAAGTTGCATACAATGCACACCATTGTATTATTCAAAGGGAAACATACTGTGGAAGCTTGGGGTGTTACATTCTCCCCTCCTTCAATAAATTGCGTCCTCGCAATTTTTTTTAAAAATTGGTCTTGATAATATAATGGAAAGTCTCACATCAGAAAAAGAGTCAATAAAACTATCACTTTAAAAGAAAGAAAGAGAGGTATAAAGGTCACCCAAGATAACCCATACTCGGATTCCATGTAGAAAAACATGGATATGGATGATAAACTAAGTGTCAGGTTCTGATGGAGAGGGATACAATTCATGACCAGGAGAAAGTTAACAATAAGAAACCACAAACTTGTGTTGGGACAAATGACCATTAGTCTCCTAGTAGGAAAGTAAACGGACAACATTTTTTTGTTTTAAGTTACATTACATAAGG
This sequence comes from Viscum album, assembly GCA_963277665.1. NCBI lineage: Eukaryota > Viridiplantae > Streptophyta > Magnoliopsida > Santalales > Viscaceae > Viscum > Viscum album. The sequence continues at coordinate 1,215,616,814 of OY728131.1, read as the reverse complement.
ATGAGGAATTAATTTATGATATTGACTAAGAATATAAATATATATACATACATTTTAATTAGAGTTTAATTCTTTAATAAATTCCCACCACTAACTCATTTTTTTAAACGATGAGTATTCAAGAAGACTTGGTCACACTGGAAGAGCTAGAATAAACTTCTATATAATCACATGATCCATGCAGGATGAACTATATATTTACATTGTCTTTAGAGATTAATCAAAACCAAAATGGTATGTACAAGATCTAATGATCCCCCAAAAGGATATTCCTTGAGAGAAATAAACACTAATCTTAATTTCCAAAATTAAACCAATAATACCCAAAAGTCAAATAAATACCATTCAATAATCAATTGTCCTTAGAATCCTTTAATATAATCAAAAATAATATTGAAAACCAAAACTTATTAAGAATTTAGTCTTCCACATTAAATTGTGTCTCCAAATAACATTAATTACTCGTAAAGTCACATACTTAAAAGTAATTAACCTAATCATTTCCATAAATAACCCAAATAATTATAAATCCACAATAAAAACATAGATAAAAATCCACCGTTACTCATCTAATGAAATCCCATACTACTCTATTTTCCTTTGGCATATAGTATTCTCAACAAAGCGAACAACTTCCAAAATAACATTTATTACTTAATCACCAAATCATTTTCCTATACTAAGGGTATTAATTTGATAAGACATAAGATCCCAAATCAAATTATTATTGATCAATAAAATCAGTTAACTGAAAATAATAGTCACACTAACCAGGGACTTCACGTAGTCCAGTGGTAGGCGATAAATCCCAATCGCACTTTGGTTGTGGGTTCGATTCCCACATCTTTTTCCGACGTGACAGGTTGACACACGGTCTACGTGTTGTCCTTTTTCAAAAACTATATTTTATAACATTACCAAGATGAGATAAATTCCTCAAAATATCTATAACATAATTTAACCACAAATGTCTCTCATTCCTTGAATTTTCATCCCAAATTATAATAATTTGTAATTGCCTCAAACCCAATGATCATATAAAACCAAATGGTTATTTATAACTATATCTACAAGAGAAAAGATAATTTTGACTCAAATATCATTCTCACATGGAAAACTGCGGGGTTACAAATAGAAGATAAAATTATTCCAAAGTAAACCCATTAATAAGGAACACTGATAATTTTTAAACATTTGTCCAACCATTTATTTCCACATAGCTTCTTCTTTGACCAAGAAAATATCCTATAGAATAGGGCATTCACTCGAGTAATGGACAGGTCCCCTACATTTACAGAAAATGACTGTAAATGGACTCTTGGGACCATTTTTTATTATCTTCTATAGTAATATTCAATTTTCTTCAGCAATTCTTCACTTTATGTCCTTCCTTCTCACATGTAAAGCATTTCATTGTCCCATTGAGACACTTCCCTGGGTGTCTCCTTCCACATTTCTTGCATGATGGAAATTGAGGATTTCTTTCTCTATGGTCTCCACTACTGGAGCACTTATCATTCATCACCATTCTCTTCTTTGTTGAGTCCGTTAATTGGTTAATATATATATTATTGATCATATTTTTTGGAAAATTGATTTGGCATAAAGAAGATATCTTTTACACCTATCAACATTCCATTTTGTTGCTCATTTCCACCACCGTTCCCACCTTGTACATCATTCTCAAAGTCACTATGACTTCCTTGGAATCCATCCATTGACTAAAACCAGAAAGCATTGTGTGAATAATAGTAGTCATACAATCATTTAGAGATTAACATGTCACCATATTCTAAATTTGAAACACATTAGGATTAACCAAGGTCATTTACTCTCGTCTTATATATATAATACTTTAAATCAGTTTGTAAACAAAATTTAAATTATCCCAAGCATATCCCCCGAGAGTGTTGTAACCAAGAGTGCAGCAAGGCCCGTTGTCGGGCACCAGTTCCCGTTCGAGTCTAGCTCAAAGCGGTGTTTTCAGGTTTTACCCCTAGGTACATCTGTGCCAGAGCCGCCTCAACCTGCTCATATCCAGACATGGATGTATTTCTTGGAAAACTCACAAAATCTCTACAATACCAAAATTCTAGGAAATTATTCTATACTAATCCTCAAAGTTCATCTTAGGTCTAGATGCTTTAATCAGAGTTTATCTAAATCTAGCTTCCAAGGTTTGTACTAAACTTCCTCTGATACCAACTGTAACGCCCCGACCCTAGATACCCAGAGTCGGTGCATTATTACATAACATTGGCATGATCACAAAGGATCAAGTCTCGAAAGACCGATTAGTTTAGTAGTCTTGGAAACACTAGATATATTCATAAGTCTTACATTACATCATAAGGTAAAAAAAACTACAACAACATCTTGTCTTCATATCCCCTCATAATATCCCTGCAGGTCATTCATAAATTACTTCTTCATAATCCTAGGAAAAATAAAGCATTGAAAGGGGTGAGCTCAGATGCTCTGTAAGGTTAACATTATAGAAAAATCTTTCATAGATAAGAATAAACACTTAATGAAGTTTTTAACTAAAACAAAAGCCTTTTAAACTTGAACTTCAGCATAAAATGGCAAAGATAAAAAAAAATAATGAAATTTACATACTCACATGGATATTATACTAGTCGAATTATCACATGCAATATCAATAACCACTTTCATAATGATGGAATGGATAATGCCAGACTATCATAACCACATAGCCAAGGCCTCGTGCCAAGACTACAAATAAGATTTTTCCAATGCCTTGTGCCAAGACACTAGTTTGTCTCATGAGACCTACCGATGCATCAAGGAGCTATAGCAGGCTCCACTCGTCACTTATTAATTCCAATGAATTCCTTATATAAACAGGTTTAAACATAATATAAACATTCGTATTAAAACTAGCAAACCAAATGTCATTACATTAACAAAAAACCATGAATGGTATAAAAATTGCACATCCACAGTCAAACATAACTCATTCGATACAATATGGAAGATTTTATTGTATCACATTAACCTCAATCAAGAATAATGATGGATGTTTACATAGATGAAAATAATCATCAAAACTATTTCAGAGAAATATCCCCCTTTTCTTGAAAACATTTAAAAGTCACACTATTTGTTAAGAATCCATCTAAAAATAGATTTTTGAATCAATGTGTCCCATACCACTTTGAAACTTTTAAAGGGAGTTTTAATTTTAAAACTTTAATGTCCATATAAATAAATCCTTAAAACATTTTTTAAAACATGGACATTAATGAGCAAGAATTAGAAGAATAAGTCTTTAAAACATTTAAAAATGGTATTTTAGTTAGAGTTTCTAACCAAAAGAGAGACACTTGAATACAAATAATTGAGGTAATCAAAACACTGTAATATCATGAGAATAAAGGGATTCATGATATACTATGTCAAAGTACATTATATAAACCACATAAAAGTGAGCTGGTGTATAACAAAAAAGAAGTCTCAATGGAATGTAAATTGAGATGAAATCTCTGATAAAGGTCGTATCCTTAGGTTAAGGATAAATCAATTACATATTTATGTGTGAAAAATATAAATACACTAAATATGATTGTATATTTAGTGTAAAATAATCAGAGGACATTCACACATAATCTTGTAAAAACAACACCAATGAATTGGATTTTTAACTCAACAAATGGAGAATGAGTTAAAATTACTCTTATCAAATTCATATCGATGACTTGAGAAATTATCAATCGAGTTATTATGTGTATAAAAAGTATATCCACGAAAAAATGGAGTGTAAATTATGACATAAGAAAATGAATATTGATTCCACACATAATCTTGGAGTAAAATAATCAACGAAGTTTGCGTAAAGCCGAATAAATTGAAATTGAAATTTTGAATTCCATTATCGATTAGGTAACATACGAAACATGCACCCATGAAAGAAGGATCATACAATGATGATGTAAATACCCATAAATTAAAATATATTACACAATGAATACAATCAAGGGTAGTACACATACACCACATGCAATAATTAAGTGGTGAACAATGGAATTCTCACGAAATTAAGAGTGAGTTAAGAAACCCCTTACCACGTTGTAATCAACTGAGTCGTATGACCAAAAGATAATAACCACAAAATTATTTATAGAATAACAGGCATATAAACAGAATCATGATAATATATATCAATTGGAAGTACACAATACACCACTTTCAATAATTTAGCGGTGAATAATGGAAATCTCACGGAATTGAAAGTGAGATAAGAAAATCCCTTACCTTGTAATTTTCCTTCGTTGGGGGTAGGTTAACCTCCTTTATAATGTTTAAATAATTGTTATTAAATTATTCATGAATCATATACATTAATATGATATCATATATGATCTTTTAACATTTATTTGTTAATAATATCTTAGAATTATCGTCGTTTCGGGTGTTAACTTACTCGTTTTCTTTTATATGTTTTGTTACATAATCCATGTTTGTCATGGATAGTTTGTATAATATTCATATATAGAATGATATAAAGTTCTTAAACATAATTTTTAAATCATAAAATGATAATTATACTTGAATGGATATAATGAAGAATGAATCTCACCGCGTTCGTGGAGACGGTAGTCTGTACGTACACACGAGCGACAATATCATTCTTTTGATATTAAAATAATATATAATTGAATGGTATATCATATATACAGAATCATTATAATGTTATATTTATTATTTAAATGAGTTACACATCATTATTATACACACCCAAATAATAATATATTGAATAACAATTACACCATGACGTGGAGACGGTAAGCCGTACGTACGCACGTATGGTGACATGTTATTCAAAGGGTGGATAGAATACTAAATATGGTTGTAACATATTTATAATAACATCACAGTATATATAATATAGTGTAGTTATTATTTTATAATGGTAATAACAAAGAAAGAAGAAGTGGAAGAAGAAAGGAACTTGAAAAGGGGTGGTGAAAACATTACCTCTTCTTCGGGTTATTCCTTTTGATTTGATCAAAAGGGATCTTTAGGTTGGCCTTCTGATAAAACTAAGGCCTCAAGGTTGTAGTGAGGGAATTTTTGAGAGTATTTGTGCAGGGTTTGGCCGAACCAAAAGGCTATGAAGGTGTGAAGAAATTAGAAGGAAGAGTGCCCTTTTATAAGAGGGGTGAGGGGCACCTTTGGAAAAGCTAGAAATATTAATTTATAATAAATTCATATTCGGTTTCTAATGGATCAAAAGGTGATTATTCAAAGTTTAAGGTGGTTATAGGTCTAAAACCATTCAAACAATAGAATTTAGACAGGTTTGGGTTACTATATTAACCTTATCTTTTAGTTTTAACTCTTAGTTAATTAGTTTGACATTTACCATATCACTTTGTATTTTTATATTATATAGTGATTAACTTACTATATACATCCAAGATACCCCCAATTGGTCCATTAATGATATACCTATCATTATATAAGTCTCTTGGCCGATAGTTATATTTTTAAAAATTTAATATCAATTAATAATATAATATTTGTTTTAAAAACTCTTTTATGTCAATTTTGACAGTATTCAATAGTTGACTTTTATAAAACTTATAACAGGATTATTACTTCGAACAAAGTTAATTAAATAAATACTAATATGTCATACCAACCTATAAAATTATTTTAATTCAATAAAAGTCTCAAATTATATTTATTTGGGTATTTATAATATCAATTATTCTAATTTTTCACTATTATGGTAATTACTACATCACCATTGTGTCATAAATAAATTAAATTATTTAATGTCTAAAAATTATATATAAAATATAATTATGTAGTAAATCGTATTATCTTTCTAATGAATATTTATAGTCTAAAATCCAAAATATATAACCCTATGTAACAATTGTTATTCTAAAAGATATATGCTTTTGTCATTTTTGTATTCATTTTAACTTAATTAAAATAAAGTGTCCCTATCACTTACAAGTGGATCCATGGGGTCCCAAAATCGACCCAAAGATGCCCATGGTCGACCATGTATCAACCAATAGGTTTAAGACATGTTTTAGGGTAATTTAGTATTATTATAATATTATTGTTTAACCCTTGTTTACCGGATTTACCCTTCAACCATGGTAAATAAAATATTTACCGAAGTAATTATCCAAAATGACTAAAAATAAAAGTTACCTATTTACACAATTTGAACATCCTTAATCCAAATATGGAATCAATTTTTCCAAATTCAATACATATAAGTTCCAGAAATTAATTTAAAATTAATTCCTGTTGTTAAAACAAAAAGCGTGTTTTTAAGAGATAATAATTATCAAAAGATTGTCACTTGTTTATGTCTGGTTTAAATGTGAAATTATGTTCAATGTCCCAAGTTGTATTACATGGTAAAAATATATTCTAAATATACTTTAAAACCACTCAAATTCATAATTTATCACTATTAATTATTTTGACTAAAAAAGTTGTTTTTAATTAAAATTTAGTAATTTTCACTATTCATCAAAATTTGAAAGTTATCCGGAAAGTACCAAAATTTCACCCTAGGCTAATTTCGATATTCTGAATACAAAAATGAAGTCCATTTTGAGAGATAGAATTTATAAAATTTCAAAAATTAGGTATTACTATTCATAACGGCTAGTTTGATTGGTTGTGGTGTGTTAAAATCTCGAAGTTGCATACAATGAACGCCATTGCATTATTCAAAGGGAAACATACCATGAAATCTTGGGGTGTTACATGGAGTATCTAGATACATAATATGGAGGAGCTATGTTAGATCTATTTATGGAAGAGAAACCTCTACTATTCCATTGGACTACAAATCCATTTTTAGATCAGAAGTGGATACGTTCCATAGAGAAGATATTTATCACTTTGGTATGTAACAAAAGATAGAAGATTGTTAGAGGTTTATCATCTATCAGTAGATTCAGATCGTTGATGGCCATTAATCCAAAAAAAGGAGGATGAAGAAATAGAAGATATGGAATGGAGGTATTTTAATGAAATATTCCTAGAAAAATATTTTCCCTATGAACAACGAGCGGATATGTAAAGGAAATTCTTGAATTTAAGGCAAAATGTGGATTAAAATGTATCCAGGTTTGAATCTAACTATACAAGGCTATCTAGGCATGCTGTAGACAACATACATAATCCAAGAAACAAGATTGATCAATTCATTGATTGTTTAAAACCATTCTTCTAATGGGATCTAGTCTCCCAATGTTTCTAATCATATGAAGATACAGTCTCAAGTGTTATCAAGATAGAAAATGAAATTTCTAAGTCTTCTGATATTAAAGGAAAGAAAGAGAATAAGAAGGCTGCCAAAAACTCTAGAAAAGGAAATAGGGAAATGGGGAAAAAAGAAGAGTTGACCTTCCATCCTGCTGTAATTATGGGAAGAAACACCCTGGTACTTGCCTAAAGGGAGTGTGACTCTGTCACAAGTGCAAAGAGAAATGGAAAACATCTCAATATTTTAATAGGAAGAAATAAGAAAAAAAGGTTCAATGATACCATTGTAGGGAGATTAGATATTATGCACATGAATTTCTGAAGTGTTTGGGATGTATTCACTAATGAATTCCAAGGGATCAAGTCCAAGCTTATGTGGTCACAACTATAGTGGTTGAAGTTCCTAACGATGTGGTGGCTGGTACTTTAATAATTTACATGAACTTAGACAATTCTTTGTTTGATTCAGGATCATCACATTCTTTCATATATTACCAGTTTTCCAAGAAAATTAGATATTTATAATTTTATTTAATAAGGTATTTTTCATTCAAAATTCCTAAGGTAAGTATCATCGCAACAATGTTTTGTTAGGAAGTCCCGATTATGGAATATAAATCTGCTTTATTTGCTAATTTTATTATCATCCCATGATTGAATTTGATATAATACGTGTTATAGATTGTCTTCCGAACCATGATGACAAAATTTACTTCAAGAAGAAATAGGTTACAATTTTTGAGTACAATGTGGAATCCATTATCATTAGGGAAGAAAATTTTCCATCTAATTCTCATATTGAACCACCCCAATAGCTCTACTGAATTCAATAATTGGGGAGGAAGGGAATTCAATAACTATGGGTGAGGAAAAGAATGTTGAAATAGAGGATGTACCTATTGTGTAAGAAATATGTTGATGTCTTTCTAGAGTATTTACATGGACATCCTACAAAGAATAAAATTAAGTTTTTCAATTAATTAATTATTAATTCATCGACCATATAAAATACCCCTAGTAGAATGGCCTCTGTAAAATAAGTATAATTGAAGAAACAACTAGAGGAATTGAGTGATAAAGGATTTATTCACCCAAGTGTCTCTCCATGGGGAGCCCCTGTTCTTTTCATTAAAAATAAATGTGGATCTATGAGGATGTGCATTAACTATAGGGAGATCAATGCTCTAACAATAAATAACAAGTTCCCCCACCCCCGCGTTGATGAATTATTTTATCAACTTCTTGGAGCCCAATATTTTATGAATATTGACCTTTGATCCGAATATCATCAATTGCTGGTAAGGAAGAAATAAACCCCAAAGACAGAGTTTCGAACCCAGAATGGGAATTATGAGTTTATAGTAATGCCTTTTGGACTTACTAATGCACCCTTTTTTTCATGGATATAATAAACAGTGTTTTCAAGGAATATATTGATGACTTTGTGGTGGTATTTACTGACGAGATCTTGGTACACTTTGAAAGCTATTGATATCATGAAAATTAGTTGCACACTATTATGAAGACTCTAAGAAGAGATGAATTATATGTGATTTTTAGTAAGTGTGAGTTTTGGATTCAATCAGTTTACTTTCTTGGCCACATTGTCTTGAAGGATGGAATATAGGTTGATCCTAAAAAGACAAAGGGTGTGAAAGACTAGACTACTCCAAAAAACATAACTGAGGTATGTAGTTTTATTGGTTTAGTAGGTTATTATCATCGTTTCGTACAGAACTTCACCCATTTATCCAACCCAATGACCATGCATACACATAAAGGGATTAAGTTCATATGGGGAAAAGAATGTCAGGAATTTTTTGAGGAATTGAAGAAGAGATTAGTGAAATCTATGATCCTGACTCTACCATTAGGGAATGATGGGTTTGTGATCTACAATGACGCGTCAAAGAAAGGATGTGGTTGTGTCCTTATAAATAATTATAGGTTATTTACATATGAATTAAGGAAGTTTAAAATTATTGAACAAAACTATCCAACTCATGATCTAGAGTTAGAAGCTATATTCTTTGATTTGATGATATGGAGACATTATCTCTATGGTGAAAAATGAAAGATATATATGGATCATAAGAGTTGGAAATATATCTTCTCATAGAAAGAACAGAACATGAGGAAAAGGAGATGGCTCAAATAACTCAAGGACTATTATTGCTCTGTACACTACCACTCAGGAAAGGAAAATAAGGTAGTTGATTCATTGAGTAAGAAGGATCATGTTGTCCTTAACAAAATGAGTATTTAAAGGGATCCAGTATTTATGGATCTAAAAATGATAGATGTGGGAATTATCTATGAAGGTGAAAAATAATTACATTATCAATTGGTTTCCTAACTATCATTATTAGAAAGGAATAAAATATCTCAACCTGATGATGAGAACCTTAAAAAGAAAATTAATGTAGTGAAAGATGGGAAGTTGGATGACTTCATGTGTGAAGATAGAAATCTAAAATATAGGAAGAGGATTTGTGTTCCAGCTATACCCAAGTTGAAAAGGGAGTTATCAGATGATTCCCATAGCTCCAATTTTTCTATACACCATGGTTTCACTAAAATGAAAAGAGAGTTGAAGGAAATTTTATGAAGGGACAACATGAAGTGGGAAATTGATGATTATGTATCAAGATGTCTAGTCTTTCAGCAAGTAAATTCCAGAAGACAACATCCAAGAGGATCCATGCCAACTCTACCTATTCTTACATAAAAATTGGATGAAGTCACCATGTATTATTTCACTGTATTACTCAAAACAATGATAATTAATGATTCAATATGGTTAGTTATTGATTGACTTAAGAAATATACTCATTTCTTCACTATAAGGGAGTATTTTCCACTCGAGAACCTAGAAAAATCTATATAAATAAAGTTGTGAGACTTCATGGGTTACCTCTTTAAATTGTTTCCGATTGAGATCCTCAATTTAAATCAAAATTCAAAAAATGTCTTCTAAAATATTTGGATATTGAGATTCGTTTGAGTACTGCATATCATCCCCAAACTAATGGGAAATCAAAAAGGATGATACAAACATTAGAAGACATGTTGATATCATGTTCACTTGACTTTAATGGTATGTGGGATAAATATATACCTTTTGTAGAGTTTTCTTATTATAATTGTTTCCATTTAATTATTCAAATGAAATTATATGAAGCATTGTAAAAAAGAGATATCATACACCAACTTTTTGGGATGATTTTTGATAAAGAATGCTTGTAGGCATAGAGCGTAAGGAAGAAAAAATAGAGAAGGTAAATACTATTCAAACCTATATCAAATAAGATCAAGCAAGAAAAATAGATATGCTGATAATCGGATGACATATTTGGAATTTCATGTGGGAGATCACGTTCTCTTAAATGTATATCTCTGGAAGGGTGTTATAAGATTTTGGAAGAAAGGGAAACCGAGCCTTAGGTACATAGGACCTTTTGAAATTCTATATAGAATTGGAGATGTTTCTTATATTTTAGAAATGCCCCTCGATTTTCTAAAGTACACAATGTGTTATACGTCTCAGTTTTGAGAAATCACATGCCATGCCCATTGTGTGTCGTCACATTTGACGATATAAAATTAGAACCTAACTTATAATACTATGAAGAGACCATCCAGATTATGGACACTATATAATATGTGTTAAATAATTAGATGAATCTACTAGTAAATATTCTTTATAGAAATAATTAAACCAATGAGGAAAAATGGATCATGAGGAGCTTATGATGAAGACCTATACAAATATTTTTATGAAGTAAAATTCAGTGAATTTTGAGGACAGAATTTTGGTAAGGAGGGTAGAATGTAACACCCCATGATTTTGAAAATTAATATTGAATTCATGAAATATAAAGTCCATACAAAACAACACTTTGTTATAAACTAGCTGTTAAACATAACTTCACCTCTAATATGTTTTGAATTTAAAAAAACATTCATATAGTGTTACCATCAGTAAGTTATGTGGAGTTTGATATAACCAACATGAATATTTTGGGGAATAGTAAAAACAATTATTAAAAATAATATGAATATTAAATTGATCCTTATGCATAAAAAGTCATATTTTTTTCTTAAGGCAATAAGATAATGACATCTTGATTAATTTTTCTTGGTGATATAAAATGACTTATAGATTTAAAATTGTTAATTATTAAATAAAGTTTGATTTTCTTTAGATATTTAATTAATAATATTTAGAAAACCATTTTAAATAAATGATATAATTTTTGAATTATACACATAAAAAATGATAGGGTGAATTTTTGGGATTTTTCTGAAATTCTAGAATTTTTTAGGAATAATGAAATATAGTAAAATACCATATATAAAAATTGTTAATTAAATATAGTACTTATGATATCATGACTAATGTATTCATAATTGGTTCTAACTCACACTTTCCCTTTACTATTTTGATCACATGATCCATGATTATTCACAGCACTGTGAAAAAATAAAAAAATAATGATTAAAATCGTGTAAAATCCATCATTTGCATCACTATAAAAACAACCCTCATTCCCCTATTATCTTAACTCCTATAATACTTGAATATCTTAAATGGTTTTACCAAATAACCTTCCCTAGCCACTAACCACATCCAAGATCACTTGTTCTTTCCAAGAGACCAAAACCCCTTCCCTTAAAGAGGTACTCAAGGAGGTTATTTCATGATGTAAAGCATCTTTATTTTAGTTTCAATTCATTTTACATTATTTTCGTATTATATCCTAAAATATTCTTACAAATTGATCCTTATAACACCATTATAATATATATACTATAATTATTATAGGTTAATGTAATAACCATGATCAATCCTCTTACACTCTCTCTCTCTTTTAAAAATGAAATCGTTGTCCGCGCGGTTCCAATTTACCACCTTCATGGGTAATGAAGTTTTGTTCTTAAATTCCCCCTTCATTACAAGTTATGAAACCATTTTGGGGGTTTAAATAGACTATAATATATTTTAAATAACCTAAATAATATTTATAAACCAGTATTTTTATATATTATTAATTCATATGACAAAACTAGTTCAGTATAATCCAAATACCGATAAGTAATCTGAGTGATTGTACTTAATATTTCAACCAATGGTTCATCCTCTTACCATGTAAAAAAATTCTATATAAAACCATTAACACTTATTAATTTTCATAAATAATATATAATTTTAATTTGGAAAAATTACATCCTTTCCAAATGAATGTCCATACTCATATTAAAATATATCGATCATGAAAACGAGGGAAACAAACATTCCGAAATGACAAAATTCAATCTTATAACTTATCAATAATGACATAAATGAACTCAATAAAATTATGATAAAATAAATACATATATAATAGGTTCTTAATAATGTTATTAATTAGTCCAATATCATATTCCAGGACCTTAATATCAAGAGCGGAACACATTCAGACTTAAGGAAAGGCTTTTCTACCCGAACCTCCATTTTCATTTGGGTTACTCTTATTGTCTACATAACTAAATTAAATTCATATTTATTCATATTTAATGCTCATATAGTTTTTTATATTGTTCTATATATGTGTACCAACCATAATAATACTTTCATTTATGGGTATTTATATGTTTTAAAAAGATTTTCCAAAAATATTTCTGAAATACAAGCCTGATTATTGAGAATTTCTCAAATTGATACTTATTTTAATGCGAAATCTATAATATATTTTTAGAAACCATTATATTTCTAATATAACTAATTTTTTTATGAAAATACTTACTTCTTTCACTCTGGGTTACATAAATACATTTTCAAATGTACTCTTATTTTCAAAATAAAGGAGTTTGCATCTCAAGATTTACTCAATGATTTTATAAGAGAATCTCCGTAGATTTCAACACTCTCATTGATTATTTAGTATTACTGGGATTCATATTTCTTGTTATAACCTAACATATTTAATTCAATGGTGTATGATAAGTTTTACATTGTATGTTCTATCATAAAACCATTCACCAATATACTCTGAATGGTTAGTGTTTATGATTAATGTTAATGGAATGTTATTTACATTTCATATGATAGTTTCAATATGAATGTATATGTTTTTTATGTTTATAATCAGTAATATAAGGAATACAGTGGACTTATTAAGTGTCATGTGGGGCCCTCTATAGCCCTTCAGTTCATAGGTAGGTCTCTTGAGAAAAACTGCGGTCTTGGAACAAGTCCTTCACCAATTGATTATTTATGGTTTTGGTGCGATGCCTTGAAGATATTATTATGATGTAACACATAATTAATTCCATCCTTATTAAACTAGTAATTGAATGCTCATGAGATTATTTTTCTAGTATAATACCAATGATTATGATTTGTTATGGCCTTATTTATTTCGCTTGTATTCCCTCTATAATGTGTTCAAGTTCATTTTTAGTGGCACATGTTTTCAGTTATTCACCATTCATAATATTTATGTTTATGATATATTCCACTGTATTTCTTACCCTTACTAAGAGGTTGAGAACTCCCATTTCATAGGTTTAATTTTTTGAGGGAATTATGTTTTTTATTATGATTGACCATCCAGGATAAACTTATTGTTGTCGATGTTCTAAGAAAAACTTATATGTTTCATTTAATTTATGTAATGTTTAACTTATGTATGTATCTTATTTCCAAATATAATAAACTAATCAGGCATTCTTGATTCATACTACTTTTTTGTATACCAATTTAACAAAATAAGGCACTAGATTTGGTCTTCTAGGGTTACATCCTTACAATCATCCTTTTGTTTGGCCTAGATAAAAAATAATATGAAGAATGGATCAATTCAATGGGAATAGGGTATTTAAACCTACATCGAAATATCATCTTAGAAGGAAAGAAGAATGATTAACTACTTAATAAGAATAGAGTACTTACCGATGCTCATCAAATGTGATGAACATGGAAGGAATTGGACTTCCGATAGTGACACAAGATCAAAACCTATGTAGATGGGAGGATGAGATCATCTAGAAGATAAATGGGGTTGGTTTTCTGTTAGAATGAAAAAAATATGGGGTTAAAATAAAAGAAAATTAATGGGAATTTTGAAAAATCTTCCCAAAAAATAGGGATCAAACGGTTTGGCCACATGATTGACCAAACCAAGCATGAACAATGAAATTTCAACTCTCTAAGGAGGGAACCCACATTCTAAGGCTACATGGTTTTGGAAACTAGATGCTAAACATGGAAAAAACCTATACTAATTTTTTCATGGCTATTTTCATGGGTGAGTAGCCCTGATGCATAGTTATGAAAAATAGTGCACCCTTATTATCCATCTGTCCATCCCTACACGGTTAGGGGTAACCATGCGGCCTACCCCATACAATTTATCATAACTGTGATACCATAGTTTTTCCAATTTGTTGGGGTTTGGAGATCCAAAAAAACCTTATACACCCTCAAACCATTTATAACCTGATATTTATTCCATATTATGTCCAAAATAAAGAATTATAATGAATTTAAAAGGATCCAAACCCATGTGAAAAACTGGGTTCTTATAGTTTGTGTCAATAATGTTTTATTTATTCAATGGTTTATATTTGTAAAGGACTGTATATACAATAGATTACATCTATAATGGATTTTATATTAATTAGATTGTATCTACAAAAGTTTTTATCTACAATGTTTTATTTATAAAATGAATATAATATACTATTTATGAGCACAATATTAAGGTTAAAATATTTATTAATTTCACATAATCCCATAGCAATATATTTAAAAAATAATGTTTCTCATTCCATGCAAAGTAATAATAATATTATTTTCCATATGGCGTACACTAAATAAAAAATTGGTATTTATTATTTTATATATTCATAAATTAATATTTATAATTGGACACAACACTATGTTATATTATCCTCATGCATATTTATTGTACTCAAAGTAAATATTTAAATAAATATTGTTCTTTCAATACATAAATAAATAATTATCTTACTAAACTTATAGTGGTTAAATATTTATTTAATACTTTTGATTAATAAAATATAGATTAATTATTATTTAATATTATAGAAAATAATAATTATCCCAACTATTATGAATAAGTAATATTCAACCAAGATCAATAGTAACACTAATTGTGTAACCCTCTAGGATTCATCCTTATTGGCATTAAGAAAGCCATCCAAAAGGCCAATATTAGCATTTAATAATAGGAAAATACACCAAAGAAGAAGAAGTTAATTTCATATTGATGACAACCAGATATGAATTATTATCAATTAATATAATCCCTTAGTATCAATATATCATTAAGAAAATTTCATACCCATTTCTTTAACCTATTTTCTTGATAAGTCATTCTTTATCATCTTGAAATGAACCAGAAAACACACTATTTCCCTGCAATTTAGTTTGAATGTTTCATTCCAATCCAATGGACAATATATTAACTACTATAAATATATAATTTGGTACAACATTCTTAAATTATTCATTAATAGCATACCACTCATGACACTCCCAACAGACCACACATCGATGTGAACTTATGACATCATGGATTACAAAAGTACATCTTTGTATGTGACTCATGATATGTATTAATCACAATATTAATGTTTGAGGGTCATTATAAATACTTTAAGGTAATAACATCTAATTAAACACAATCATGTTGAATTTCTATTGGTCGGTCTGTCCTTAAAATCCTTGGTCTTTGATATTACCTAGTCCGAAATTCATGAGATGATGTCTCATCCACTTAAGAGTACTCAACTTTGAAAATGAATATCAATTCCATATGATGTGATGATGTAAAAATTACCATAGGAATTTGTTTAATAATTCCATAATTACATGTCATGGTTCTCTTTAAAGACGGGAACCACTTATGTCTTTTTTAATGTGATAGGTAATATAGGACGAATAACAAATATATGATAATATATTTATTTAATATTAATTTCGATGGATATAAATATATTATAAATTATGAATATGTTGTAACTAAGACTCCAAATACAAAACATACTATGTTTTTTGGGTTGATCCATGGTTCCCATATTGGAAGATCATCTAATATGATACCCTATCTAAGCCATGACATAATCAGTTTCAATTGTTATAGCTGATGGAATCCTTGTGTCATTGTATATGATATACCCATATCAGAGAATATAAATCTAAAATAAATAGTGATAAGAGTATATAATTAATCATAATTCCATCACTCTGTATGAAATGCCCTTATAGAATATATATATCACTCAAGACTAGGCCATATTCCATTTTTATGAAAAACATCAACAAATTGTCTTATACGACTCATTCATATTTGATGACTTATTCATTTATAAAAAAACGAATGTAGCTCATAAAATACACAATAATTATATAAACCATCATTATATCCATGGGAATTATTTAATCATTTAATGAATCACGTAGTGATATTTCATTGTATTTATATTTGTCATT
The DNA here is from genome assembly GCA_963277665.1 of Viscum album. Taxonomy (NCBI): domain Eukaryota; kingdom Viridiplantae; phylum Streptophyta; class Magnoliopsida; order Santalales; family Viscaceae; genus Viscum; species Viscum album. Next base: position 1,215,600,052 of record OY728131.1, on the reverse strand, counting down.
CCCATAATAGATTAGAATTTAAAATAAGCACATTATCTCCAACCCAAAATTTGAATGGTCATCACCTATGATTAATGTATGTTTTTGGAATATTTTCTTAGAAATTTACTACTTCAAAATCAATTTCAAAAAACTAGTTATCACCTAAACTATATTTGGACTAATAAATGATGTCTTCCTAATATTTTGATAGTATAATGGAGAATGAAATGGTATACTATGGGGTTTCTTAAAAGGATACATATGAGTAGATGAAAAATAAATGTAATAATAAAAAAACCATGAGTGATAAATTATTCTATATGGTGACATTGAATTCAAGGATATAGGATCTAAACATAACATCTAGTATTAAAACATTATTCTTTGACTGACCATCCATCTGGGGGTGATAATCTATGCTCCATTTTACTTGAATATTGATGTCATGATACAATCATTTTCAAAATGTTGAATTTAACTCTATGTATGAATCTAAAACATTTCCATATATAACCCCAGAGAGATTTATGATTTCACATAATTATAACTTCCAGAACTCATCAATTTAAGATAAATCCCAAATAGGTATAAGATAGGCAGTCGTGGTTATGAAACATACAATCACTTAACATACTTTTCTTCCCCTATGAGTTTAAGTTATGCTCAGAAAGAAAAATTCACATTCTTATCCTATTTCCATATAGGTAAAGGATGTTCCTACACTACACTAGGATTTCACAAATGTAATGTCTAGATCCATTTATAGGTTACACATCTAAAAAGAAATATAGTGATATCTCACATCATGCTAGGCCAACAAAATTGCCTATGTACATTAGGATATACCTTATATATCATTGGGTGAGCTACCTAATGAGATAATAGATACTACATCATAAAATATTCTCATATACTGATGTGAGAAAACTATCTTCCATGAATATAAATAAATGAATTATAATATTTAGACTAACCATCAAGGATCACCCCATAATTGAGCCTATCTCAAAAAATTATATTGTTATGATCAAAGGTTTGGGAGTCTTTTACTCACTTTATAAGGTATGAGGAATTGTAAATATGAATTTTTCATATTACAATCCAATACTCAAAGATATATTTATGAAGTTCAACCAGCATAGAGGCCAACCTCTACTCATCATTTATATTTTTCACTTTATGATGTTGAGTCTTCACACTAGGATCAGAATTTATAACATTTCTTATTATTGGTGTATATAGAAACTAAAAATAAAAATATTTTAGATATTCAACCCATTGAAACATCCACAATTCAAATACCTCTATGAAAAGATATAAATAAGTCTCTTATTGTCAGTGTATACAATAAATTTCTCACCAAATATTTATTCCCTCCAACATTTTATATCATATAATACAAATAATTTAACAAATTCACATGTTGGATTATTCCTATCATGAGTGTAATATTTCTCAAACCATAGGACATAATATTATGGTTCTATATTAATACACATCTAGGGCCAATTGAATCTTTTTCATAATAAACTCAAAAACCATTACCTAATTCTAGATATATTAGAATAGTCGATGTATTAGGGAACTTCTTCAATTCCATGAATATAAATCTGACATTAATCTAAAATAGTGTTTTATATATATTTAAACAAATCGTGTGTTCTCATAATGTTTTCAAATACACATGATGATGGTTGAAATGATCTTCTAGTATCATAGAGTACATAAGATTTTTATAAAAAAGAGAAAAATGAGTTCAAATATGTATAAACAATGTTATTTCTCAAATCCACAAAAATAGTGGGTCCATTAGTCAACCTTAATGATGTTACTATATACTCACAATCCCCATACTATAGTTAAAAATCATTTTTGTTAATACCCTCATGTCTTACTTAGAGTTTGGGATATCATGATTATAAATCAGTATTTTAAAACAATTTATCCACATTCAATTAATAAAATTTAACATCAATTTATGAAGAGAACAAGTGCACCCTAAGAATATGTACTATGTCAAGTATAAATTCTAGAATCAATCACCTTATGTTTATTTTTTAATTACATTTTCCTTATCAACTGCATAATGTGTAATTGTATAGAAATATATTATCTTCTATATACTAAATCCATTAATAACTGAACTTTATTTAATTTTAAATTAAATATAAAAAATATTCAATAAATATATCAAGAAATAATCCAACCATATAAGATAAGTCCTTTACATTCCCAACCTCAACCGACCATAGTAGCAAATGTACTATTTGATATGTGATCGGTCTAATATTCCAAACCAACCTAGTTTGTCTTTCCTAAAACTCCCACACCCTAATGAAAATATATTAGATAACATTAAAAGAAAAAAAATGAAAATCATGCTATATAGTAGTCAATATATGTTTTGAAAACTATTTTCCAAATCCTTTTCAAAGATATGGTCAAAAATGTTCATGTTTACAGTTGAAAAATATCAATGATGTTTGAATGAACATACAATGATAAGTAAAAAAATTATTTTACACTTTTTTATCCATATATACAATAATTATTCTTAGTAATAGGTTATATATATATATATATACCTTTAACTATATGAGAACAATAAATTTACAAGAGTTAAAAACATGAGGTGTTTTATAACAAACAAAGGAAAAATAAAGTATAAAAGTTATTATAATATTACATCATACTCCAGAAGGACTGTATCCAATATCTATCATATAATTATTAGCTTCACAGACTCTAAAAAATCCATCCTAATGATCTGAATTCTATAATCCCTTATATAAAGGTGGTACAACAGAGTTTTGACTTTCCCACCTCTTCTTTTCCATTGACTAGACCTACAAGAAGAAGGTTTATTATGAAAATATTTTTATTCACCGAGATAAACATGTGAGGTTAGAATATTTTGGGGTTGTTACCATAAATTCTTAGAAGGAGTAGACATATAAAATATATGAATATGTTTATATTGAAAACCCTCATGGAAGACCATTAGATTAGATGGATAACTACTTATAGTGTGTCTCAAATGATCACAGGGAAAATATAAAATCTTGGATATATCAATGTTAAAAGAAAAATGAAATCCATATTTACTATTTTGTGTTGATAAAATTTGTCTCACAACTTATTAACATCACTATCATTTACTAAAAAACCCTTCACATGTTCCATGACATTAAAATTAACCACCTACTGCCATATTTACTTTGGCACTAGTCTTTATAACACCCAATGATATTAAAAGAAGAAAAATATATTTGACTATGTAAAGTACATGATAAAATTAGTTAATATTGAATTAAAAATAATAATAAGTTTATTTTACATTATACACAACCTCGATATTTTCATATTTGATAGTGTATTTAACACGCTACACCAAACATAAATGACCCACGATATATATTACCATTATATCCTAGCCATTGGAATGGAAGGTATTAAAATTATTAGAAAAATTGTAAAAATATGGTTTACACATGAATATATAATGAATTATTTTGTGACCAATTAACTATATATGAAAATTAAACCCTTTAAAAAAGGAAATATTTTTCTGCAAAACTCTTTAAATGCACACAAGTGTTTTTTATAACAATAAAATAAACAAATCATTATTATTGGAATTTATTGATTAACTTTATAAGTAAAAAATTCAATATAATGTTTAACATTAATCCAATGTCTATTTATAAAATATATACAAATAAATACAATTTTACACATAAAAATAACATTATTTTTCATAAATACAGTTTTCACTTATTTTTGTGGCACTTATTTTCATTTTTTTTGAAAATAATATAATTTTTATTTGAAAAAATAATATTAATTTTTTATATCAAAATTAAGAAATTATTTTATAATTAATTTTTGGTATTTTACTTCTATAAGGTTGCAGTTTTGTATGAATAATGAAAAATACTGAATTTTAATTTAAAATTGTATTTTCATATAAATTATTTTCAAAGTTAAATTATATTATAAATATATTTTAATGAACCAATTGTTCAATTATATATTTATTAATCCAATATTGGTCTTTTTAATAATTTTCATAATGAATTTTGATATAATTTTTTTTTTGAACTTTTGACCTTTTTCACTTTAAAAGCTCGCTTTCTCGTCATATATATGGGATAAATATTAAATTAAATTCATCCAAATATGTAAATTGTATTTAGATAAATGGATTCTATATTTATAATTATATTAATTTATATTATTTGATAAGGTTAACATAGTTTTTTACCATAATGATCAGTGAAAACTGTTAAAATTAATTACAGCGATTAAGGTAAAAATGAGATTACTTAGTAGTTAAACTTAGAATATATGGCCTCAAAATGACCCAAAAGTTATCAAAATCTATGTTTATGGATATATTTTGACCCTTATGACGCTATGATATAAATTTATGAGTTTTTGGGACACTTTACTATTAAACTGACTCGTAAAATAATTTAAAGAATCAAAAAGATAAAAAACGATCCTTTGATAAATTAAAATTCAATAAATCATTAGGGGTAAAAAATAATTTTTTTTGGTTGTACATATTTTTATGGATTATAATGTATATATTTTTATCAGAATAATTTATCTTTAATTTTTATAGATGTTATAATTACATTAAATTATTAAGAAATGCTAATGCATGCATTTTTTTAAAAGGATATGCCTTGGTCTAAACACGAAAGAAAATTTATTAGAAAGAAAAAAATTTAAAAAGTAAGATGGATGGAATTGTTTTAATGTTTTTTTCAATAAATGGAAGAAATTATATAGGAAGGTAATCCGACCCATTTATATCGATGTTGAATCCTTTATTGGCAAGCCCATCTTCCACCGAGTTCACCACACAAAATGTATTAGTGATAATATGATTGATCCCAGAAAAAGAGAGCATGATGTCCATCCCTCAAGTAGTTAGGGTTATGAATGATGTGTCACACTATTTCATACCACTTGCACAATGGTGGTCAAATCAACATCAAGCAATATGTTAGTACGACCTTTTACCTTTTAAAAACTAATTGAATGTTGAAACTAAATATTTAAACATACAATTAAGATGTAATAACAAAAGTACCATAAAATAGTCCAAGAATATATCCATTATGGTCCCTGTAGAGTGTTCCACAGCTCGAGGGACCCATGTCTCCTTTTGATACACCATGTACATTGACTTTGTCCTATCATAGAAGAGGGGATTACCAAAAGACTTTAATAGATCCCCTAGGATGGATATATTTTCTAGAAATATATATGTGATGCAAGACAGTAATGTCTATAGATAATCTTTGGTAAAAACCCTTTTATAGAGATCTGTCTTCTTTGAGAGCTATATGTATCTTCACTTGTGCTACATGGAGGTTGATAATATTATTATGATGTATAAAGTAATACCAATCATACCATATAGTGTGAACCAATTCCCCAACTATCTTAATGAAGAGGTCCTTAATATGTGGAGAAAATTTCGCAGTAGTACATTGTTATAGATGAGGCCAGATAAAGTCTATTTCTAGCTGGGTAAAATAAAAGAGATCATAGATGCATTTTCAAAAATAATAAGTAGTTAAACATGAGATGAAAAATTTGTCAACATATTATCTATAATGGTTGAACAAGAAAACATTTTCATTATAATTGAAAACTAAAATATTTTTGAAATATATTAGTTAGTATTATATCTTGAGTAATCCTATAAACAAGAGTGAATCTAGATGGATTAATCCAAGGATTATCAAAGATTTTCATCCATGAAAAATCACGACTTGTGCCAATAAAATTGTGATTGTAGAAACGTTTTTAATCCATAATGACATTGGTAGAATATTATTAGATTAAAAAATCATTTATATTAGAAATAAATTAATTATTGAGTATACCATTAATATCATCAAGTAATACAGGTCCAAGTGAGTTAAAAAAATCATTTATAGAAATACGAGTATTAATAGAAAAATGAAGGGGATCAACCCTGGAAATAAGGGGAAAAAAATCTAGTTATCCAAACAACAATTAAGAGAATACCACTTCTTAATAATCCATATAGAGTGAGATATAATGTTGGAGAAAGAATTTTTTATGGTCTATCAAATTGAAGAGTTCCTATAATGCAAGAAGCAGTTTTTAAATTTGTTGAGAAACCTACCTCTAAAAAAATTAGTTCCATAGAATTAATATTTAGGATATTACATGTGAACTTAGACTATATAGGATAATTAAATAACATAATAGTTTTTAGAACAAGGCTAACATTAGTAAGAGACTTGTATAAACTAATCCAAGGATAGTAATTAACTTCTTTTAAAGAGTGATCCCACTTTATTTTTTAAAAGAGAAATTTAAATTTTTAAGACGTGTAATTGGATATTGTTAGACCATAATTGAATCAATTTTTTTTTATAAAGAATGGAGGTTTTATCGAGGAAAATTATTAGATACATAGATAAAGATTTCCCCTTCCATGAAAAATGCTGATTTTTTATATGATCTAATATTTTGGAAAAATAACTTCTTGTATTCCTCCCATAAAAAATAGGGACACCAAGATAGGTAAAATGAAAATAGACCTATTTGATTCCTAATTGATTCACAATATTAAATTATCTAGAAACCATGTACCTTTATCCAAATAAAATAATTGATTTACTCTAGTTTACATATTTTCCTAAAATAACATCATAATGTGAGAGAGCTACATTCATATTTTGAATATTTTTTTTCTAGTTTTAAAATAAGATAATTTTATCCACATAAATGTGGTGAGAAGGAACAAAAAAATTTCTTGTGGAATATAATGGGATTATTTTTACCCTGATTAAAAAAGATTTTGAGAATTCATCTCAATGAATCCTTTGTAATGAAAAGAGGATATAAGAAAGAGGTTAAACATGTCTAACACCTTTTATGCAATTAAAATAACTCTTAGGAGAGCCATTTAATAGAACATATATGTCATCTAATCTAAAAAGGGTTTTAAATTTATTAAAAAAAGTTCATTGAAACTAAATCTTTGAATAACATTATATATGAAACTTAAATCCATAGTATCAAAGGCCTTTCTAATGTAATGTTTAATAGTAATGATTTATCCACTATTTTATTTCTTTAGAATATTGCAGCATTTAGAGGCCAAATAGATGCAATATATTATGGTTCTACCATTTTTTGAAACCAAACTGATTCCATGAAATAACTTTATTAGAAATTTTAAAATATTTTTTAGCATTAATCTTGGAACTTATTTTGTAAATAGTTTTAATAAGGTATATATGTATAAGAATTTGAATCTATGAAAAAATCTTCTATTAGGTAATCAAGGTTAAGTAATTGGGTATTAGGGCCATGGGGGAAGTGTGACATTTTAATATAATTATTTATCCAATTTCAAAATCTCTCGGTGAATAATATACCAATATTGTTGGAAAAAAGATTTCACAAAACTAATAGGACCAAGAGTATTATCTAGGTTAAAGTTAAAAAAAATACATTTAATCTCATAATTAAGAGAAATATAAGTGAGGGAAACTTTTCCTAATTTATAAAAATTTATGGAATGATAGTAGGGATTAAATATTTATTAAGCTGTAGCCTATTTAAAATATTGCTAAAATAAGAGACAATATGATAGATATATATTTCCTCTTTATCAATCATATTATTTCCTTCCATTATAAAGGTTAGAGGCCTACAAGAATTCTTAGATAATTGGAGAGAGTTTTAAACCGTTGTTTTTCTATATCCATCTTTAATCCATTTTATTTTTAAGATCTCGTTTTGAATATTATATTTTATTGAGAGAAGAGAGTTCAGTTTGGTAGAAAAGTAAATTTCATGTAGAATATCAGTATCAAAGTCAGAGTTTATAGAGTATTCTTATATATGATTAAGTTTAGATTTTAAAGAAGAAATATCATTCTAAATTTTGATGGATTTGACTTTACACTATTTTTATAAATTTTTTTTAGAATTTTAGTTTCATAATACAAGTGAAAACATCATTTTAAAAATTTATTGATTTCTAAGTTTCTCTACCAATATAACCATATTTAGTGATGGTGGACCATGAAATATTAAATCTAAATATAAATAAAATTATTAATATTTTAATATAAAGAATCACTAAAAATAGTTTGTGATAATAAATTAATCGTGGAAGGGTAGTGTTAGAGACATTATCCCATTTATTAAGGGCTTGATCTTTAGAAAGGACCATGTCAAGCTTACAATCTATAACTCTATTGTACTTCCATCTGTACCAAGTATAATTTGATCCATATAAGTTTATCTCAATTTAATTTTTATTATAAATGTAGGATTTAATATCTTTTTAACTTATTTGGAAATGATCTTGACTCTAGATTTTACATGAATGGAGGATGGCATAAAAATACCCAATAATGATCCAATGATCATGAATTAAGTTAATTTAGAAGGAAAATTTCTACCAAATATCTTATATCTTGATAAATATTTTTAGAATTTATTAAGGAATATAAAATGTGGGAATTTTTAGATTACAGTTCCCATGTGAAAAACAAGAAATAAAAGTAAAAAAGCACAATCATTTTTTAAAGGGGAATGTAAAAAACCCAAAGATATTCAAAAAAATTATTATTAATTCGAGCACCCATAAAACAATATCCATTATGTAAAAACAATAGAGAGAAAAAATTAATCATAGGATCATAAGTAGAAAATAACTTTGTTTTTTGTTTGTGAATAAATATTTTTACTGAATTGATAGTTTTAGGGTTTTCTGCTCCCTTACCCAAAGCTTGGATTTAGTTCAGAATTGAATAAGATAAATGATACTAAAAACATTAAAAGTAAATCAAATATAATTAATTATTGTGTTACATTACTTTTTTAGGTTAATATATTGTGATAAATAGTAGTACACATAATAAATTTTAATCCCTTCATTACCTTGATATTTTTAAATCTATAATAGATAAATAATGTTAAAAAAGACATTACTGTTATTTTATATTAAATGATATTTTATTAAGAGATTTAAATTTACTAAAATATTTATCTTATTACAATTGTTTTTTAAATATTTATATATATCAAATAATCTCCATTTAGGGACCAATTTTTATTTTATAATGAATATTTGACCCCCTAAATAGTAAATACCAAGTTAGCATAGTTAAGGTTAAAGAGGTGTTTTTTCACGTTACGTGTGCTTGTGTTAAAATTAATTTTCAATATATAATGGATTTTCATTTTATATATTATATATAATATAGAGAATAAGAGGTTACAAATTATCAAAAAAATTTCTCTCTAATTTAGACATAAATGATTTTTTATAATAGTTAATAAACTTATTACCTTAATGAAAAAAACAAAATGAAACAAATAAGTAAAGATAAGAGTTAAGGAAAAAAATGTTCAGAAAATGTATTTTTTTTTGGATGGTGGAGGTGTATATGGAAGAAATAATCCCTAAAAAACATTATTATTCAATTTTGTATTCAATTAGGGTTAGGGATACCTGCCAATAGTAAATACTATTGATTATTTATAGGAATTCCCCCTGTTAACTATAAAAGGGACCCACTCTTTCCACATATTTACACTTATAATGTAATTTGGATCATCAAAACTCTTCAAAAATGAATTAAAGAATCCCCTATTCTAACCCTATAAACATAAAATTGTTTTTAAATTATAATTTGTATTGTTTTAGTGAAAACCTTATGAGCATAACTGAGGAATTGGTAATGTTCATTTAAAATCATTTTTATGTTATATTTATCAATCTCATTAACTTTTTGTATAACTTTATTACAAAAATAAATCAGTATCTAACATAAAAATTTATGTTTATATGTTAAGGGTATGGCCTAAAACCAAAAATAATTCCATAAAGTGGGTTATGAAATCAATATTTTTGTGTATGACAGACTACCACGTCGCGAACCGATGTTGTTGGTTTTCCAATTACCACCATTCATGGTTGGGAATAATAATGGAAATTCAATTTATATTTAATATATATATATTTAAAAATGAAATTTTTGATTTAAATATAATTATTTAGTTATTATATAACTCATACGTTCATGCCTTACATTTTGTGATAACACAATAATGTTTTTCGTGTGTACGACGAACTACCGCCTCACGAAGCGATGTGATACTTTCATGCTTTACATGGAATGTATTAAAGATGGGTTTAATAATATTATGTGTTATATATTACATAAAAATGATACTAAAATTCTAATATATATATATATATATCAATTAATTTCCCTACTTTCCTTGAATATGATAATTAAAATGGAAACAATGTTCATGCGTAAGAACACCATATCACCTCCATGAAAAATGTTTTTTGTTTGTTATCAAATAATTATATGTATTACTATAAATCGTTATATGAATAATATATATTATATGTATATAATTTTTTACATTTTGGATATAATTAAATCCTTATTTAATTAAGGTTTCAAAAAACAACTAGTCCAAACGTATATGAAAAAAGCAGTTGTTAGCCGAAAAATAAATTTTACATGGAATTTATTCTAAAAGTGTAATAAAATGTCATATGGAAATAATATATCGTATAATATATAAAATTGTGGCCATATTATAGATTTATAAGAATCTTATATTTATTATACATGAGGTATGAATGACTCTGATGGAAGTTAAGACTTACTGAAAGGGTTTTTCTCATATCACTTTTATTTCTATGAGATGTATGCCTTATTCACCACTTGTGTTTATTGTGTGGTGTATATATTTCCAATGAATATATTTTATGAGATGTATTCCTTAATCACTACATGTTTTTTTTGGTGTATATTTTTACAATGAATGTATATTATGAATATTATACATATATTTATGTATATATTAATATCCATTTTAGTATCTCTCTTTCATGGGGTTTACATTATCAATTTCACCCATGCATTAAGGGATTTTTGTCAAAATTTTAACACTTTGAGATGTATGTTATGTCATATATCTTCCTTAATTTAAGATGTGTTTATTATTCCCATTTGAAATATTAAATAATGAATATCCTTATTTAAAGTCTCATCATTTATTAGGATTGTGTATGATTTAGTATATAATGTTGAAATATTCTAATTAAATTGAAATATGTTACCCACTAGTTATTAATTATTTTTTAAAGTAACATTAACAATTTACCACACTTTGGTACTTAAATTGTTTTTGAAATTTTTTTAAAAAAAATCTAACTTCATTTATCTGTTCAGTCCGAAATCTATTTTCATCTGAAACCATGTTTTCTAAAAATGATTTCAAAATTCTTTTAAAAAGTGTTTTTAAAATTCAAAATCAAATTTTAATAAATTAATGTTTCAAATGAATATTTAAAGAAACTTTATATTTTTCAAGTTTATTTTCAAAGAAAATGATTTTCAAAAAGTTCTATATTTTAAAAAAGTGATTATCAAAATGAAAAGGATATTTTCCCCAAGAATATTTTTATTTATCTTTTAATGGCCATTCCATTCATAAACTTAAACAACCCTTATTGTTAGTAATCCCCTAATGGGGATATTTTGTATTGATTTGATTCTCATTCATTATTTGGATTGCTAATTTTTATTTTAAAGATATTGTTATGGAACCCCTATCATTTCCACATGTCAATCATGTCTCAAAGTAATTAACATGAAGCCCATTTATTTTAAATGGATTAATTATCTTATGAAAGAATAATGATTGTTTCTGTGATTTTTATGATGAAGTGAAATATATATGTACATTATTCATGTTTTAGTTCTTCTACTTTACAGCTTAAACGCAGGGTGGCATAGATAACACCAAGTAATACTGTTATAACATAACATAGGGTGGACCGAATAATATTAGGTAAGCACATTTCAAAATAAAATGGGGTGGCCTAGATATTGGTAGGTAATCTCGTTACAACATTACATGGGGTGACCTAGTTTTTAAAGGGTGATCTCATTAAAGCTTAAATGATGGCTTCACCCAGATATCACTCTAATGCATTGGGTAATGATTATCTAAAAAGTTAATCATATGGTTATTTCAAATAAAAGGGGTTTGAAAGGGTTTTAGGGAATTGATGCTCCAAGTTATTGGAAAGTGTTTTAATTGGTTGTAATGAGTTTATAATGTTTCTTATGATCAATTTTGTTATCACATAGCTCATGATTATTAATTTTGATAACACCTTGATTTTCCATGTTTTCATATTTGACGATCTAGGTATATATGTGTTTGATTTATCTTATGATTTACTCATACACTATAATTTTGTCATCATACACTTATTCATTAATTACTATCATTGATAAAATTTAATTTTTAATGCTTATGATTACCCTTACTGAGCATTCGAGATCACTCTTATTATGTTTTACTCTTCCTTGGGTTACAAATAACAAGGTAAAAAAATAATATCAATAAGGGAATTCACAAGGATGATATTGATGACCTAATAGGAAATAATAAATGCTTGGTTAAATAGGATAAATGATCATTTAAATTCAAGGGAGTGGTTTATATAGGAGTTTCTCCTAATTCAATAAAACACAAAACCTAAAAGGTTCATGGGAATGTAATTGATTCAATAATTATATTTGATTGTCGAAGTTTTTATTGGTGAAAATTAGTTCACCTCCTTTGTTATCAAATATGAAAATGTAATATTTATGAATTTAGCACCAAATTCGAGAGTGTGGGATCTGGGAAATTATATTCTTTGACATTATGGATATTTTCACCACATTAAACAATGTTTAAATATTGAATATCATTACCTATGTGTCTAATGGCTCTGATAAACGCATCTGAAATAGTATGTCTTCAGATTAGTCATCTCTACAACATTCCTCCCATCCTTATTGTATTTAATAGAGGAAGATGTGCTACTTGGATTTAAGAGATGTTCCCAAAGCAACAAAGGCTGACAATAAAAGACATCGCCTTACAGAATAGTTAGGTAATGAACTGCCCTTGAAATGAAAATAACTAACCAAATGTTCATTTAATAAAACCCACTTTCCAACTACATGACTCATGTCCAAGAAATATACCATAATACGACATAACCATAAAGCCAACATAACCAAAAGAAAATAATCCAAAATCAGAGTACTAAGAAGAAGACTAATAATAAAACCCAAACATGATACAAAATAACTCCAAAGATCCTCACCATGCTCAAAGCTCCAAGCACCACAAGACCACCCTAGCATCTTGATTCACCTCTCAAGAAGTGAGATGCCTTAGCTTTACATGTGTCTTAGAAAACAACATCTACAATAGTTCCAAAGGGCTATGTAGGGGGTGAGTAATAATACTTAGTAGGTTTTACCTAATTAATTCCCTACAAAAGACACTAGGTTGAAACCTATTTTCAAATGTATATAAAGAAATTACATAAAACCATGAAACAATGAAACAATTTCCAACAAGAAAGACACACACTTACAAAACCAATTTACCCATATCAAAATGACACTAAGGAAAGAAACAGAAAACACCATTATCTATTTCCCCAACACATATTGGCCCAACCCAATTTATATTTCAAATTTTCACACATAACACAACAATTTCCAAAAACCAAAAACATGATCATAGTATTCATTGATGGTGGAACTTCACATCCATAATCATTCTTTTTTTTAGTTTTACTTCATGAACACTTGATGGTCGAACTTCATAACCATGATTCATCCCATCCAACTATTGGTTAACCACTTAAGAAAGTTACTATGCCAATCAAAATTCTTAAATCACATCAACCCTCACAAGTTTAAAGAATCCACGCAACACGACATGTGAAAATCCAAATCACTTGTTAAGAACTGAAAAATCTAACAACAATCCACCAACCACATTAAAATAAACCAAATATTTATTGAAACATAATTATGCAACATCCAAAAAAACCCACATTTCAATAAATCTCCCATTTAATTGATAAATACTTTTACAAAATTTTTTCCAAAAATCAACAATGCCAATGTTTTTAAAATTATCATTTTAAAATCCCACAATAAGAACATTTCACATCAATAATTCATTTTTTTCCCAAATCCACAATTTTTCCTGAAATGGGTTCCATGAAATCTCCACAGATCAACAACACAACCAATTTCAAGAAAAAATCATTAATTTTAAATTAATTCCATTATGTTCTATAAAAATGGAGTTCATAGAGAATCCACCCACCTTAGGGTTTCAGTGAAATCAGACAATGCAAAATGCACCCTAAATCTAGGTGAAATCTCCACAAAATGACCTTATATATCTTTTCTAAACAACATAAAGAACAACTCTCAACATTTTAGTCAATAAAAACCCTTGATATATATTCAAAAAAATTATATCTAGAAAAATGGTAGAGAGAGAGGTAGATCTAATAAAAATCGAGAAAACACTAATAGAATAGACATACCATAGAAGAATTTCCTCAAAAGGCACCATGAAAACCCTACAATTTTCTTTCAAAACAAGTCAAAGAGGTTCTCTAACCATGGAGAAGTAGAAATATTAGGTGATATTTGAGTTTGAGGAGATATAATAGTTTTAGCGAAAATCTAATGTAGTCCCATTTTTTAAAAACTCATTTTTAACATCACTCTTGGTATAACCTAACTGTTTGGAAAACCATGTGCTAATTGTACACCCGCTACTATCTCAAGAGGGTGTCTCACATTATTTGGCCACATAGTTAGAAAATTGATGAACCAATCATGAAAATATAAATTATCTCAAGATTCTCAGATTACCTGAGTGGATGCAAGTTTTGGACTACCATGCAGCTTAATCATGAACCATCTCCCTTTCCTTTTAGTCCACATGCATGGTTAGATGGAAATGTTTCATAGTTTCTCCTTACTGTTCTCAAACCATGTGTTGTTCAAAAGGCCCCCAAACCTTTACAAAAATCTCCCAATGAATCCCAAGAATTTACTAACCACAATATAAATAAAAAAGTCCTAAATAAATGGTTACACACCTCAAACTCAGGGTAATACATTCTCCCCACCATTATAATTTCCTTTATTGAAAAGTAGAAAACAATCACTTTTTAGAAAGATATTTGGCCATTTCTTGAAAATATATTTTTTCCATTCTAAAGTATCCTAAATCATTACATGTGGCAAGACAACCTATCCAAAAATAATTCTTTTCTGATGAAATATTTTCTCTTTCCTATCCACAATCTGAACTGGAACATGTACCAACAAAGAATCCGACTCTATCTCAACATGATTATACTGAATAAAATGGTCATGATCTGGTGGAAACATTTTCAACTAAAATACAAGAAACACATTGTGCACCATAATAAACCATGGTAAAAATCCAACCAATATGACACATCTCCAACCAAGTAAATTTTTTCTGAAGGATCAATATACCTCAAAGATAACTTCATCTTCTTTCCAAAATGATGATTGACCAACCTAAGAGAGATTCTAAAAAACACAAGATCACCCATGTCGAACAACAACATCCATTGATGATGGTTCTCATATGAATTATGATGACTCTAAGCTCTCTCTATTCTCTTTCTGATCAACTTTATCTTCTCTGTTGTCTCTTGGACAAGGTTTGGCCTATCCAATGACGTTTCTCTTCTTTCCACCCACTGAAGTAGAAAATGACATAGATACTCTTAAAATACATGAAAAGAGGCCATATGTTTGGAGGCCTGATATATTTTATTATAGGAGAACTCCACTAATGAAAATTAATCCTCCCAGGATCCCACAAAATTCATCACACAACACCATAACAGGTCTTCCTACAATTGCACTATACTCTCAGATTTCCAATCTGTCGGAGGATGATATGTCAAAATAGTCATCAACTGAGTCCCATGGTATTGTTGAATGGATTTATAGAAAAAAGATGTGTAGATAAGATATCTATCTGATGCAATAGAAACTAGTACATGATGCCTCATTACTAACACACAGATATAGATTTTGGAAAGATCCCCCACCATATGAGATTCACGAATAGGGATGAAAATAGCCAACATTGTGATATAATCCACAATCACAAATATAGATTCATTTTTCATATTCGTTCTTGGGAGGCATATAACAAATTCCATCAAAATATATTCTCAATTCCCCACATAAATAGTTAAATATTGAATCATACCTGCCTTCCACAAATTCTATGCCTTGACTTGTTAACAAGCTACCTATCTCGAAACAATCTTAGACATTTTTCTTTTCATACCATCCCACCATAAAATTTCTATTAATTATCTATAGATATTTTGATTTACAGGATGAACATCCCATCTCTAATGATTATATGAATTGAGAAGTTTATCTTGAAATTCTACAAGTACACCCATCCGATTCAGAAACAAAAATGCAGAATTTCCACCCACACTCTTTCCCTAAATGGTCTCCCCACCATTGAGTTTTCATCTAATAGTCACACATTCTGAATCAAACATCTATGCCTCTTTAACCAACCCGAAAAAGTCAAGAACCAATGAAACTACGAAGAAAACTAATATAACACCTCAATATTCACATTCCAACTGCATATCAGCTATTACCAACATCTAGTAACACTAATCTGATGCATTTTTTCACCTGAGAAAATGATTTTCTAAATAATGAAACCACCATCGAATTTCCTTTACCCAGTGTGTACATTAATTTAAAGTAAAAAATATGGAGAAACTCCATCCATATCTTTTTCCTTAGATTCAAATATCTCTATGAGAAAATATTCTTCAAGCTCTTGTGGTTAGTATACAACATCAATCTCCCACTAAAGAGACAATGAAACCATGTTTTCAAAGAATAAACCACCACCACCAAATCCAAATCATGTGTTGCTTAGTAATTCACATTAAACATCAACTAAAATGAGCCACATGAAACCACATGATCCCCTTTCATGAGAACAAATCAGAACCCTAATCCTGATGCATCATAATACACCACATACCATTTCACTGGTTCTAAAAAACCCACTATTGGTGACGATGTAAGATGACCGTTAGGATCTTAAAAATATTTTTTACACAAGTCATTCTATTTAAATAGAACATTATTTCTTACAAATCATTCATCAATGAATCTAATCCTGAGAATTTTTCCACAAAGAATTGATATTACCCAAATAGACCAAGGAAGCTTCATATATCTAAATAATTCTTTATTGGTTTTCAAGAGATAATATTTTCTATTTTTTGTGGATCCACTAAAATACCATTTTTAGAAATAACATGGACCCAAAAACATACCTCTTGTATCCAAAATTCACACTTTGACAACATGTAATACTATTGATGGTCTCTCAATATTCCCAACACTACTTCCAAGTGTTTCTCATGCTCCATCCTTGTCCTTCAAAACACTAGTATTTCATTGAAACACCCTAACATGAACAAATCTAGATTCCTATGAAATATATGAATCCTTAATTTTATGAATACCATTGGGGAATTTTTAAGACCAAAGGGAATAAAGAGATACTCATATTGGCCATATCTACATCAGAAAGTAGTTTTTGGAATATCCTTCTTCAACACCCACAATTGATGATATCCAGATCACAAATCAATTTTGGAGACCCACAAAGATCCCATAAAAATTTCAAACAGATCATCAATAAGTGTTATTAGATATTTTTTCTTTATAGTAACTTGGTTAAGTAGAAAAAATTCAATATAAAACCGAAGAGTTCCACTAGCCTTTTTGACAAAAAAACATGAACTGCCCACAGGAATGTCCTAGGCCGGATGAACCCGTTGTTTTTAAAATACTCTAACTACACTATAAATTACCTCAATTATTCTAGTACTATTCGGTAAGATGGAAGTGATAAAGGACTAGTCTCCATAAGCATATCAATTGTAAACTCCACTTCTCTCATAGTTGTCAATATTGAGAATTATTTAAGAATGAAAATCAGAAACTGATCGACCACTACTGGAAAAATTATGTTCTCAACCTCTTCAATCAATGCCAAACCCAAAGCCACCAACTGATACGAGATCATCCCAACCAGTGGATCCATCAAAAACTTTACGCATACCATTTCACTCATTTCTCATATTAATATATTATCAATGTTATTCTCTATCATGAATCTCACCATTCACACATAACAGTCAATCTGGGCCATAAAAATCATTAACCAATCCATACTTAGGATTATATCATAAATATCCATCTAAATAATTGATAATTATCATATAATCTAAACCCCATCCACAACTAACAATATGATCAACATATGAAGGCTTGACACTATTTTTCACCTAGATGAGTTTGATGTTTTAGAAAAGAAATAGTCATTTGAATACTTAAAATCAATAACTCAATTTCATGAGAGGAAAAGAAATATTGAGACACCCACATAAAAATACTTTTGTAAAGTTAGCATTCAAAATATTCATACCTCTAAAAATAGATTGTCCCGACTAATCATCCACCACCACCTACTTAGCTCCAAACAACTACTTACCTACCAAAATATTCTCTTTATTCCCATGCTGAAACTTCCCCCGCTAAGGAGTCATGGTTTACTGAGAATTTCTATGGCTAATTATGATCTACTAATGAGGGGTGTGATTTTCCCCCCATCCTATCGAGGAATACAATTCATATGACCCCTGGGGAGTGTCACAGACAACCTAACTAGACGCACGTTGACAATATCACTAGAGATGCCCTATATACTCTCAATTATGAAACTCTCAAGGTTGTGTTGTACAATCCTACATCATGTACGTTATAGAGCCACGTTGCAAGCATCCTACCTTGTTCATAGGATTTGGGGGAAGGTTCATCGATCCTACTATAAAATGATGACAAACACTCCCACCATTGAAATAAGTGTCCCTCTTCCACTATATCCCCGCAGTAGAGTACCCACTATTTCTTATGATTATCAACATGGTTCTCCCACTCATATCCTGTATGATATCCCATTTATACAATATTTATCAATCCATCATTTATATATAATCACTTATACATAACACCTCTATTTTTGTATGAATTTATTTCCCCATGCCCAATTCAAAGATGTGTTCCATCAATGTTGCACTAGTAATAATCTCAGGTGGAAACCTATACAAATTCATGAATTTAACATCATAATCCATTATGTACATGTTATATTGTTTCAGGACGAATAAATCCTATGTTCTCTAAATCACAGACATGTGTGAGTAAAATAGCTTGTTAAACAATTCATGAATACCCTCCCACGTTATACCATTGTTTGTTCTAGCCTAGTCTTCCAAATCCCACCACTGATATGTAAGGTCTTCTAACATGTACATCCCCAAATGAACATTTTACTCCACTGATTTTCTTGAGAAATAAAGGATTTAAGTAATTCTATTTAGCCACTCTTCTACCCTTTCTGGTTTTGAATTACCCTGAAAAATGTGCGGATTTCTTTTTGAAACTGAATCGAATGATCCATATATCTCGGATCATCCCTTGCATTCCACTTTCCACAGCTTGGAAAGCTTTCACTATACTCTATACTAGCTATTAGATCACTTTGGGCTCAAGTGAAACCAAATTTTTTTGCCTCATCCTCTGGTTGGTTTCTATGACGTCTACCTTGTTCCATTTCAACTAACACATGTGTCACCATGAGTTCTATTCCCTAGAAATGGAAGACATAAAATTTCAAAATTCATTCACTTTCCAACTATGAAAACCATGATATCCAAAATCTCCATTTGTCCATTTTAATCCATTTTTTAAAAAAATCCACTATGTTTTAAATATCGATCAATTTTTAAAATACCACAACTATTACCTTTTTGAAAGCACACCTTTGAAAATAATTTCAAAATTTTAAAAAAATAAATACATTAATATGAAAAAATAAATTATTATGATAAAAGGAATAGGAAATCCTATTGGGAAGTCATTTCTACCATGAATTCCATGACCATCTCAATGGATACACCCACGACAATAATATCCCACTCCTATAAGTTCCTCCAAAACACATATGTACCCATATCCCTAATAACATGAAGTTGAACCTAAAAGTGATAGCTATGTACTTTTATCCAATACATTTAATGTTTCAACAATCCTAGTCCTTGATACCATCCCAAATCAAGGATAAACCAGGAACATGTGTCAACTCCAAGACCAAGACCTGATTCCGAAGGACAAAAAAAACTGCATTCATTTGAAAGTCAAGGACAAAACAAACTGATACCACGTGTAACACCTTGCACCTCCTCTTTGGATTCAGTAGAGGTGTAAGTGAAACTCGAACCTAGGTAATTTTCCCAAGGTTCCAATGTCTAGAAATGAATATTGAGGGATTAAAGAATAGTTGGGGAATTATTTTCCATTGAAATGGAAATATCCAACCAAACAAGCCTTAAAAAACCACTTACTAAGAACATGATGCATGCCTAGAAAATGTACCAAAGAATAATAAAACCATAAGACCAACATAACCAAACCACAATAATATTGAATTAGATTACCAATTGGAAGACTAATAATAAAACCAAAAGATTCTATGATATAACTCCATAGATCCACAGAAAGAACTATGCTCCAAGAACCACATGACTACCCAAGCATCACAATGCACCACTCAAAAAGTGAGATTCCTTAACTTTACCTATGTCCCACAATACAACATTTTCAAAATCACTAATGTTAATATAAGGGGAAGAGAAATAATACTTAGAAGGTTTTCCCCAATGGATTCTATTTCATACTCCAGTAGGATAAAACCTATTATCACATTTATGTTGAAAAAATTACATAAAAATATGAAACAATGGATCAATTTCCTACAATCCAAACACACCCTTACCAACCCATTTTACCCAAATCGACATAACACCATGAAAAGAATCAAAACTCACCATTAAATTTTTTTGCCAACATATATTCGAATAAGCCAATTCATATTGCATGGATAAATGTATAACACAACCATGCACCCAAACCAACCACATGAGCTTGGTGTTCATTTATAGTGGAGAATCATGTCCATAACACATCCCATTTTTATAGTGGAATGTCACAAAAACTTCATGGTGGTAATTCATGACCATGATCTATCCCATATAATTCTTTCTTAACCACTTATGAAAGTGAACATGTCATTCCCAATTCGAAAATCTCATCGAGCCACACAAGTCCAATAAAACCATGCAACATAACATGCACTTATCCAAACCACATGTTAAGCCAACACAAATCAAACAACAAGCCACATCTCCAATAAAATTAAACCAAACATTTATTGAAATATCATTTGGCCACATCCATGCGAAACAATATTTCAAAAAACCATCCTCTTGATTAAACACTACTTTCACAAACCTTTCTTAATAAATAAACTATAAAAAAGATTTTACAATTATCATTTTAAACTCCCATAACAAGTACCAATCAAAAAAATAAAAAAATTCCCCCAATCAACAATTTTTCTTAAAATGCGTTCCAAACAATAGTTAAACATCAATAAAACAACCAATTTCAATGAATAATAATTAATTTGTTATTAAATTATTTATGTTCTATAAAAATTGATTTGGGAGAGAAAACACATACCTTGGTGTTTTTGAAAAATCAACCAACGCAGAAACACACCAAAAATCTGGGTGAAATTTCTACAAAAATGTCTTAGATCTCTTTTTGGATATCAATAATCCCAACTATAATATTTTCCAAAAAGAACAAACTTATATCTATATGATTCATAAGTAGATCTAGAAAAATGGGAGTGGGAGAGTTATATAATTAATTAAATAAATAAAGCACCAAGAGAAGACACATACTAGGGAAGAATCACCTTAAAATCACTTAGAAAACCCTTCAATTTGGTTCCAAAAATGAGTGGGAGAGGTTCTCTAACCACGGAGGAGAAGAAATACCAATTCAGATTGATGTGGGAGGAGAAATGATAATTTTAGGGGAAAACATGAGCAAGACCATTTTTGTAAAACACATTTTTAAATCCACACATGGTTTAGCTACAGTTTTAGATAAACCATACACTAACCATGCTCCAACTAATATCTTGAGAGGGTACCTCACATGGTTAGAAAAACCATGCAACAATGGTGAAAAAAACAACTTTATCAAGATGAATAGTTTACCTGGATGGCTATATTTTTTTCTAAACCATGTGGCTTAACCATGCACCATCTCACTTATCTCTCCATCCACTTGCATGGTTACATGGGTTTTTTTGCATAGTTTCTCCTAACCATGATCAAAAAGCACTCCCTTGGAAAGGCCCCCAAACATTCCCAGAACTCTCCTAAACCATCCCAAATATTATCCTACCATGTTATAGACATCAAAAGAATAAATAAAGGGTTACATAACTCAAATCAGGGGTACTATAATATCCAAAATGATGTAACAAAAAGTAGAGTACATTAATATATGTATATTTATACTTCATTACCAATTTGTTTCCTTGATTATTATACATGAAGTTTTTATATATAACCCAATAAAGAGTATCTAGAAAACAATGTTCACAAAGAAATTCATTAAAACCATTATAGGTGAGTACATGATCTTTTCCCCATAATGATCATATAGCATTATTGATGATTGGAACCTTTAAGCATAAAGATGGATAAAAACTAGATTTTTATTCAAAGTCTCAATACTCTCAAATATGTGAGTGATAAAATTTCACTAAATTCATATCCTCTAGGGGCGACACATCACCCTAATAGGCTAGGGGATGATAAAACTAAATTCTGCCTCATGAATTCTATAAATACCGTCTTTTATCATCGCATGGACCTTCCCATAGATTGAAGTAATTGATATTTCTTCACAAGATGATGTGGGTCTATAAATGGTTTAGGTGGTTGATCATGTTCGTTATATCATTCCTACATAGTAACATGGGTTCGATGTAATGACATTGTTTATATAAAATTATAGAATTAAATTATATTCTCCTTTTAACAATTGACATATTATTCCAATATAGAAATAAATTATCAATAATTTGGATGAAACCCCATTACCTCTCTCCCATTTACATTATTTAATATATAAAACATCAATATGAATAATATATCTCTGGATTTTTCTGCATATGGATAAAAATGAGCAGACAATAATAATTTAAAAAATAATTTAGAATTTATATTAATCTATTGACCACTAATAAATAATCATGATTAAATAGTTACTTTATTATCGATTTTAAATTAATATAAACCTCTGAATGATTTCTTCTATGAACTGACTAGAAATATAAAAAACATGATATGCCATGATCTCTACCAATATTTACCAAAATAAGTATAATGATGATGCATGAGACGTTAAAAATTAGGCCTTAACCAAAGAAATCAAAATCTATCTTGGCCTTAATTTGGATATTCAAGCTTCTAGTATAATTATAGTGACCAAGAAAATTTATGGGTTACAAAAAATCCTCAAAAATTCAATATGTTACATACTATAAATCTCAATAGCTTATGATATGATTTAATTTTATTTTTTAATGATCAGATCTGAATACCTGAACAATACTTGCGCTAGATATACATTATAAATTAGGTGAACTTTATAACCCCTAGTGGCAAATGTAAATACTCAGGGATGATTAAAAAGTGTTGAGGAGTATTTTAACTATTTAGTTTTTATATATTTATTAATTAATATATTATTAAGACATGGAATGAAAAATTTAGATGAAGGAGATCGGGAAAAATAATACCTAATCACTGAAAGAAAAATCATTATTCCAAAGATATATATTTATCTTATATAATAATACACAATAAAATATATATATAAGAAACTCCATGAAGGAATGAAATCTAAAAAACATAAAATACATCAAATAAATTTTCCAAATGATAAACCAAAACCATATAAATTATTCAAAAAGAATGAAAACACAACCATTGACATGGAGGATTGGTATATAAAGCCTGATCATCAGAAGAAATATTATAAATAGTCAACATCATCTATAATGAAGATGATCACCATCCCCTCCAATGCACCATGAATTCTAACTCCTACACCCACAATACCTTATGTTTATGAGATTTTAACCCACACATTTTTTGTATTACATGGTATACACGCATTTTAAATGATTAAATATTGAATTTGAGTACTTATATGTCATATAGTCTTTTTAATACCTGACTTTTAACATAATTTCTCAAAACAATATTACACTAACAACACCAAAGGATCTTTTTAGGTCTAGTGTCTTGGAAACTAGGTACATTACACATTAAATTAATATGTAATTAATGAAGATAAGAAATATTTTATACATTTTAAATACTCCTTTGTTAATCCTTCATAGGACACGTCACAAAAATTAATTTTCTTGTGATATAAATCAATAGAAAAAGGTGAGCATAAAGCCTAATAGAGGATAAAAAAGGGCAATGAAACATGAATGAACACCATGGTTAATACATGAGGCATAACATGAGAGAGTAATCATAAGTATATGATACATTACATATAAATGTGGATCCAATATATAAATGAGACATTATTAATCATATCAACATGGTTTATAAAAAAGATGTCATAATTCACAATTTCAAAGGTTATTCACTCAGGTATTATAAAACATGTCACCAATAGAAATCAATTATTTACCCAATTAATTGGTGTTGTATCAGGGTATACCTTTCATATTTGTTAATTCCTATGTTCCACATTGATAAAAAAAAATTATTTTCATCAATAACCCATGTAGAATAAATTATGAGTTTAATATAAAATCATTTAGTTCATAAGTGCTTCAAAACATGAGTGTTTCAACATATTTATACCCATGAGAAGGGAATGTGGGTTAAATACATGTAAATACTAGATAAATGAATTTATTTTACATCTATTTGACTACCCATGGGTAAATAAGAGGTTTCAGTATTCATAATATGAAAAATTCCCATTAAAAATAGTGAAATTGAATAAATAAATTTAGCCGCATAACATTTATAAAATATTTATCTAGGAAAGGGTAATAGTATATGGGAAAAGTCATAACATTGATAAAACATTATTTTTGATGTAATTTTAATATCTAAGTTATAATAAACTAATTTAAATTTTCATTTATATGACATTGAAAAAATGATACTTGAATGGAAAATAAGAAAAGGATAATTCCCATACCTCGAAGAGTTGCTTCCTAAAACATGAGTATGACACCCTGATGACCTATGGATAACTTTGAGATACTCTTTTGGAGACAAAATGAAAATATATTCATGGATATATTTTTTATAGTGGAGTAAATTGAAGGATGGGTGAGTTTCTAAATGAAAAGAGGCGGAATTGTTTAATAATATCCAAATATAGCTCTTGGAATTATAGGTTCTGGAAAATGAAAAACCATTATGTTTTCTAGGATTTTTATCATGGTTTTAGAACTTTTAGTAATATTTTATTATATATTAATATATTAGAATAAAAATTCATATATTAATTTTAATTTGGTCATGTAAAATTGATTTTCAACAAAATATAGTTCTTAAAATCATAATTTCCATTTCAGATTTTGGAAAGTCATTTATAGTTTGGATATTTATTTAAATCCATAAAATTACAAACTATTTATTATATAAAAATAATTTCGTCATGGAATATTTTAATTAATTATAACATCATTATTATATATAAATGAAGTCATAAAACAAACCAAAAATTGTAAACTGTATTGTTACTATCCACTAAAAATTAATGCGTAAGAGAAAATTCTTTAAAATTCACTCTAATCTAGTTTTGATGTGATGATTCTAAATATATTTTTTATTTTGTGAAAATAATTCTCAAAATATTATAATTTAAACTTTTAAATAAAAATATATTTTTTATTGAGAAGTACATGTTTATAGGGAATTATCATTTTTTTAACCCATAAATATTTTATAGGACATTATAAAATTATATTATTATTTATATTTAAATAAATAGAGTTTTAATATTATTTATAATGATAATAATTTTTTATTAATACTTTAGTTTATTATAAATTGGTATATATTTTTTGAAAATACAATTATACTCTATTTATTTTTGAAATGTATTTATCAAATTTATCCTATATACATTTTTATTTTGTAAAATAAAATAATACTACAAATGGGATTAATGAGAAAAATATTTCATTTATTCAATGTAAATTCAACTTTTATGACTTTAAATTCTAGACACATAACCCCTTATTACACAGGCATATTCTATGATAGTAAGGTGTGGGATTGAGGACGTTTCTTGGGGATGTTGTGATAACATTAACATATTAGGGATCTACACTAAAATGAACTTATCCCCTAGTATATTACATTCAAACCTCACATGATTAATATTATATTGTTCTTTGTTAAGGGATAACCCCAACAATGCTACATCCCTCCCATGTTTGGACAAATGGACTTTAAAATATATGACTCTATGAGTTTGGGGCATTCTTTATCCTTTATGCATCAATTATCCTTTATTATTATCCTATAAAAACACTAAATATAAACTTAATATTATTACAAAAATTCATAATACCCAATGATAATATTGGAAAAAGGATATTTTGACTAATGATCATATTGTCCAATGGTCATTTATGCAAACAAAAAGGTAACTATCAGATCACAATGATCATGTTTCCCTTTATACTCTATATATACCACACAATTCATCAATATTTAGTACTTAACTATGATAGGTTGTTAAAATTCCTTATATAATTTAGATTATTGTAATAATTTTTCATTTTATTTAAAAAAATTTCATGGATAATTTAGTTTTCCTAAGATAATTTGATCCTATGTAGTGCACCATTGTATTGTTGATGGTCTTTTGTTTTTACATCCCTATACTATTCTTAGTTTCAATAATTGTTATTATTAAATGACATGTAATAAATTTTCTTGTAATAGTATTTTTGTGTACATAAATTATGAAATATATAAAAAGTATTAATTATGGAAAAAGAGTTCTTTAACAAATAATAGGAAATATTTTCTGTATATTACATTCTCCCCCTAAAGAGACATTATCCTTGAAATTTGACTATTTCCTACAAAACAAATGTGGGTATTTATCCTTGATTTATTCCTCTCATTTAATTGCCCATACATTATTAGTAATATTTATAATCTGAATAAATGAGTTTTATATTGTATTATATAGTTTTATACAATAATAGTATATTGTGAAATAATCAACACATTATTTCATTATTAAAAATAATCATATTAGTCTGCAACTAAACCCTTGAAAATGGAAAACATTATAGTGGGACAAAAAGTATAAAATAGAAAATCTATAATTGGAAAATTTGGATCATCCTAATCCACCAGAAGAATACCTCTAATAAATAACCCCATAGAAAATAATTTCTTTTAGTAAACCAAAATCTATCTTAGAAAATGAAAATATTGAACTATTAGAGAAATTGGTGTGAATTTTTAATAGAAATAGATTATGTACTAACATGAGGTAATATAACGATTAGAATATTATTATAACCATTGGAATAATAACCTTACCATTGAGAATAGTAACTTGATCATTTGGAATAATAACTTGATCGTTGTAATATTAATTTAAACTAAAAAATAATGATATTTTATATAATCAATGTATATCGTGTATAATTTATGAAAATAAAAGTATTATAACCCTATAGAAACATCAAGATTAAAAATATAAGCATTATATTTATTAAAAATTACTTTAATGTATTTAAAGAAAATCATAATTTTAATATTAAAAATTAAATTTACATATGTTCAAAAACTATTTTGATAAAATTAATTTCATATTTGGAATGATCACATTGAAAATTTACAAGGGTTATTTTTTGGTGGTTTTATGAAACACGTCAATTTTGATGTGAAAAGTAAAACACTATTTTTTAAATATATGGTGTTTTATGACATAACGATGATGAAATAATGACTTAATAATTATTGAAATATGTATATTAGCCCAAAAATCTATTTAGTGTTATACATGTGTCATTTATAAACTATAATCATAATTTCCAAACATAAAATTAAATTTCCAAAATCTATAGTCAAACTATGGCATGAAAATAACAATTCTTTTTTAATTTTTAAAATTTAATGTTGATTAAATGAGAAAATTTAGATAATTATGTGATTTAACATCATAAAATAATATTATTTAATATATATATATATCATAATGTAAAAATTTCACAATTCAATGCTTTAATTGACATTATATTTTATTCAATATTTTTTCATAAAATAACCCTTTCCTTAAGTATAATTAAATCGTATCCCTCCCTTTGGAAACCCATTCCTACAACACCTACCAAAGGCCAAAAAATTTACACAAATCCATTTTATTAAGCCCATTATTATTTATAGGGATGTTATAGAGAAAAAAAACTCTAAGCATAAATGGTGTTTAGTGCCGTACAAGAGATGTACCACAGAAAAATGTGCATGTTTATATCAACTATTCTATTATATTCCCGTTCTATTATTTTTATTACTTATTAATTTAAAACCAAAATACTTTAAGGATAAATAATTATTCTATTAAAAATATATTAATTATGTTTAAATATTTTAATTATTTAATTTTGACAAATTTAAATGTCATACTTCTCTTTTCCACATTTCAGACAATCTCTTGATAATGATCGGTAAACAGCCCATGATGACATTGAAAACTCACTACGTATCAAAAAAATAATGGATTTTTTATAATAACATATTTATAATATACAATTGATAAATATATGTATTTAAAATATTATTTATTTAATCATAATAATGGATTAATATAAATTAATAAAGATCATTTAATCAAATAATGAATGTAAACATTATGGATAATATCATATCTAAATATTTAACCTTTTTCAGTGGAAATTAAAAAATACAATTCAATGATTATAACTTATTAATATTGAAAAAAATGATCATGTCTCACTTCTAGTTTCATATTTTCATTAACAAAACTCTATTATTTAATAGGCACAAAAGGGAAGAAATAATGAACAAATTAATGTAAAGGAATTCTCTAGTTCCTATTTTCCATTCAAGAACATATTTTCATTGAATGTTTTCTTGATGTTAGATTAAAATATTTCCATACCATTTATTATTAAACCATTAAATTTTTTTTATCGATGGAATACCTTCATCGCCACCCATCATTCCATTTCATAATCCATAATTAATAGCATCATTCTCTAGAAATAAAATTTAGAATTTCACTCTTTCATAAGAAAAATTATTATATTGTGAATACCAAAACCATTTCCTTAATCATTGGTATTCCCCTAAATGTGAAAATAATTTATTTTTTAGGAACATACATGTATTAAACCCATATTCCATTTTCATGGGTTAAAAATTCTATAATGTTCGAGTCATAATGCATTTATGTGTATAGGGATTTAATATGATACCCTATGTTTATCATCTATTAATTATTGATGAAATGATTTATTATGATCTTCATATATCACATGAATTAATACATATTAATGGTGAAACTTTATAGTTCTCTAATGTTTTGGGTAAATAATTACTCTCTAGAGATTACATATTTTACGATACTTATGTAAATAACTATAGTAATTATTATTTACAATTCCTCAGTGATAAACCTTGGTGATATTATTTTGAATGTATAATTTTTATGTTTTATCCACATTTTCATTTTATTTATCTTGTACTTTTGATTATTATTTTATTCAATTCCTCTTTTATTATCCATGATGATTGTTCATGCTCTATTGCCTTTGTTTATCCCTTACTAGGATTTATACTCACCCCTTTCTATTGATGTATGTACCTTGAATATTAGATTTTTTAAATGTATCTTATAATGAACCTATTAAGAACTCTTTCATGTTTATTAGATGATTTTTATGTTACTTTTGTATTACTTTACTTATGTCGAAGAAAGTAAAGCTTAATAGTTCATGGGTGTTATTAAGTATTGTACAATGTAATGAAAGCATTATGTATTAATAATGTGGGATGGAATAGTTGGTATTATTGCTTGGTTTTGTTATTTTTGTACATTGGGATTGAAAAAAATAACTAATAAACATATTAATAAGTTCAAATTTGTAAAAAAACATCCAAAAATATTTATAAATTATTAACTAAGTGGTTCCCTATAATTTTGGTGAATTATCAATTAAGTTGTTTCTATGCAATTAAATCTCTATGTGGATATTAAAATTTAATATGGATTGCATCCTCCACAGTCGCTAATTCCCACACTGAACTATCATGGTTCCTAAAAATCTTGGCATACATCCTTCTAAGGTTTAACTTCTCTAAAGAGATAAATTCCTTCTAAGACTGCATTGCCCAACCATCCCTCCCAACTGAAGACCTGGTGGTCATTGTCTTTGGCAGATGAGAATAATCCCTCCTTGGACATCTTCGTGGTGGGGCAGTCATCTCTTCTACATTCCCAGACACATTGTTTTCCAAACTTGGAAAACATCACTGTATGATGTTTGGACCATGCCATATTCATTTTCCATGTCACTATCAAGACAATCACCCCATTTTCCGGAAATGAACACTTCACGGTAACCCTCCTCCATACCCCGTTCCGGCTGATATTGGCTGTTAGTATCAAGCATGTCATGACACTGTGAATGAACCACAATCATGGAGCTAACATTTTTCCCCTTCTTCACAATATCATCACCAACTACAACCTCCTAAGAATAATTTCCATCTTCATTAACATCATCCTACCCTTGCAATGGTACAACATAAACACCTATATTTGTAACACCATGCCACTCCAATGTTTTTTCCCCCAAAGAAACAACTCCATATCTATCCAATGCCATGTCATCCATCACCAATCCTGCGAAATGGTTACTCAGCTCAATACCATCCACCTACTTCATAGACTGTGGATGTAACCTGGTTGAGTACTTCACTTGCACACCACTACCATCAACAACCTACTTCACTAAACCAAGATCAGTAGAAGGATCTTTCTCTATCCCCTCCTCCATAGAACCTACATTTCCGATGAATACATCCTACGAGACAACACCCTCCATCACCGCTGTCATGGCCTCATGAACCAAGTTTTCAGAACTATTGCAACTCAACATTTGACTAGAATCAATAGGACTCATGTTCATAGCCTCTTGATCACCTTATGTAGTGACCAAATGCTTCCCCAGAGAGAGCCGGCTGCAAATGGGAATCACTACCCTAAACCGTAGACCTGGAATCAACTCCAATATCACCGTTCAGTATGTCAAACACTTGCATTACTGATGGGTTCAAATACGCCTGCACTGTCTTCGGCCCGCATGCAAGGCCCGAAACATCAGCAAGAGTAACATGCCTCATCTCCCTTTACGCATGACCATTAGGTTGAATTTCATCAAATCTCCATCAATATAAGAATAATCTTGTCAGCCTCCTTGCCTAGAAGCACCTCCAAGTCTGATAGAGACAACAAATTCCACAGGTCTATCCTTCACACCCACCTGAGTCGGCCTCAAAACATCATGCACCCCACAGCCATCCCCACTTTGTTCATCCATCCCTTGCAAGTTAACATCCAACCATACCCTATGGAAAACATCCTCTAAATTCCCAAACCGCCTATACGTCCCACATAACTTCATCCATGATTCAAAAACGACCTCTTGAATCCATCTAAACTCCTTCTCATCAGTAATCGAAACACAACGCACATGATATATCAGAGCATCTACCTCAACACATATACATGGAAAATCGGGTGAGACAAAGACTTAGTTCATTGATTAGAATAAAGAAATCGTCCAATCATATTTCCAATTGCACAAAGAATAGAAAGATTTTGAAAATAAATGGGTAGACATGGAGGACTTACCCATGTAGAAATCGAGAAAGGGTCATGCTGCATATGAAATTCAAATCCCCATCGAAAAAAATAAAAGGAAGAATCATCGCACTTTCTAGGAACCATGGTCCATTTTATAATCAAATCTTCCTCCGATCCAAACTGAGTGATAATATGTCTTCATTCAAGTAACCCAACAACTGGACGCTCATGATGTTCCATTAATTTTGAGATGACCTGAGCAAACGGTTCGACTGATGGTCGATGAGGAAGAAAACAAGCCACTAGGGTATACTTGCATAGATCCGCAACACAGTTTCGCTCCATCGGGAGAATAGATAACTGGGGAACCTCTCGGAAGAGAACTGAAACTTTTGGGGAGATAGATATTTTAGGAAAGGGAGGATAAGGATATTCCCTCCCATGGGACAACGGACACGAAACTCCCCCCTTCGGTAGGGAGTGGGAGAAAATCCTAATAGAATGAATTAGTTCATCCGCAGTGGGAAGACTCGAGATGAGATGTTTTGTGAATTTCCTAGGATTTCTTATAGACAAAGAGGAAGGTAAAAGAATCAATGGGAATTTGGTAAAGTAACAATATGATACTTTATTGATAAACCACTTTCTTTTTTATGGATCATAAGGGAAAGGTTAATATGTTCTTTTGAAGGATA
Organism: Viscum album; assembly: GCA_963277665.1. Taxonomy (NCBI): domain Eukaryota; kingdom Viridiplantae; phylum Streptophyta; class Magnoliopsida; order Santalales; family Viscaceae; genus Viscum; species Viscum album. Next base: position 1,215,567,534 of record OY728131.1, on the reverse strand, counting down.
AGACCCCATATTCTAATGAATGTATCAAATTGAGACAATAAAATCTATTAGGAGATAGTGCATAGTTATTTTAAGGTTGAAATTGAATATATAAAGATGTAGTTGACGCATAGACTAAATTAAAAGAAGAGAGAAATTGAGCCAAACTCCCGAAATAATTTTGATCATTGAAGGGAATAAAAGAAATTGAAACATCCCAGGCATAATAATATGGGAAAAAACATTCTAAGAACTAATTTTTTGGGAGTTAAATGTTGTACCATTTTATAATATATGACTATTAATATTAAAAAAATCATTTTTAGGTGAAGCCTTTGTACCCTAGCTATTGAAAATGGGAAGATGGTGAAAGAAAAACCTGATGTTCAATGCTTAAAGTGTAGAAAAAATTGAAAATTTCAAAATGAATGTCCAAATTAGTTGATATTTGACAGAATCCACCATCAACATTAACATAGACCAAGGGAGAAAGGTCATGATTTTACAATAACAATGGTTGAAATAGATTCTCCAAATGAGATGGTGTAACAAACATTCATTCTGACCTAAAATCAAGAAATTACATTATTTTACTACTTTTTTTTACTATGGATCCATGCATTAAATTATTTCATCTATGTTTTTAAAGGATGTAGAATAAAAAAAAAATCATCTTGAAGTAGAATTATCTATTGAAACTCCCTAAGGAATTATTTTAACATTAAAGGTGTATAGAAACTCTAGTATCAAAATTTCCCAAACAATCTCATGGCAAGACTTGTGGTTATTCCCATGGTGGAATTCAACACTATAATAGGAATAAAAATTCTATAAAAGTATAATCCTAATATAAACCTCATAAGAAAGAAAATTTTTGTGTTTAGGAATTGATAACCCAAAATTACTTCCAAATGAGACATATCCCAACCTAATCTCTATCTAGAAACACCTCATATAGCCTTCTATAGGGAAATTATTGGAAAAAAAAAAGAAGAAAGGCAACAAATTAAGATACAAAATTTACCCATTTTGAGGAATACATTTATTTATTTTTTTTAGAGTTAACTATACCTCCTCCATAAATATAGGTAGATTTATCCATTGAACACATGCCAAGATCCAAACCAATTTCAAAGACCCCAAATAGAATAAAATATGTGAAGTCATAATAATTAAAGAATAAACACAAAGATCTTTTCAGGAATTGTTTTATTTGAAAACATGTCTCTTCATGGAGAACCTATTCTCTTTATGAGGAATAAGGATGGATCAATTTGAATATGCATTGATTATAGAGATCTTAATTGGGGTCATATTGAGAAAAAATACCCTCTTTTATAGAAGCTAATTTATCCCACCACCTTCATGGGATCAATTATTTTACAAGATTGACCTCTAACATAGGTATCATTAGTTAGGGGTTAATAAATAATATTTCCCAAAATACAAACCAATAAACCTGATATGGGTATTATGAGCTTGTTTTTATTCCCAAAGTTTTACTAATGATCCTTCCATATTTATGTATTTGATGAATAGATTATTTAAAGAATAACATGACTAATTTATTGTGGTATTTATTGATGATGTTATTATATATTCAAAACTTTTTTTATATTATTAGGTACATCTAAGGATTATATTACAAAAAATAATGAAGGATAATCTATTTGGTATATTTAGAATATGTGACTTCTAGTTACAAAATGTTTCATTATTGGGGAACCTAGTGAAAAGTGAAGGCATCTCAGTTGACCCAACAATGAAAAATACCATGGAGGAGTGTAAATATCATAATAATATATCCAATATTAACAGTTTCCTTGGTATAATAGGATATTATAGAATTTTTGTGAAAAAATTATCTCATATTTCTAATCCACTAACCTAGTTAATTTTAAAAGGAGTTAATTTTATATATAGAAATGATAATAAAGAATATTTCCCTAAATTTAAGAGGATATTTTTTAGTTCACATAAGATAACATTACCAAATAATGGGGTAAGTCTTTTCATTTATAGTTATTAATTCTTACAATTACCTAGATGTCTACTCTTGAAAAATTAATGGGTGATAACATATGAATCAAAATAATTGAAGCCTCATGAGAAAAAACTATGCTAATAATGACCTGGAGTTTTATATATTCATATTTTCTATGAAGATATGGAGATAATAACTTTATAGGGAAAAATTTTATACATATAAAAGCAACCAATTTGGAAGTATATATTCACATAAAATAAGATCAACATGAATCATCAAAGCTGGTTAGATGTAATCAAGGACTATGATTTCATTATTCACTACAATCCTCCAAGGGTGAATAATATAGTTATGCTATTAGTAGAAAAGAACTTTAAACTATAACTATGATGGGGATTGAGAAGGATAATATTATATTGGGTATGAAAAGTATATACTTGGAAACCACAATGGTGGGGAATACATCCTACCTTGGCTAAATGATTGCCTAACCATATATCTAAGAGAGGATTTGGGAGGTACAATTGGATGAAATTAACCTCCAAAAAGGTAAAATATGTAAATGAGGGGAATCTACAAGACATACACAACAATTAATATGGTTTTATTAAAATTGCAACAAAAATTGTTGGGCCTTCATCACCTGACATAATACTGGAGATATTTGGTAATTCACATAAATCAACTTTTTCTATCCATCCTGGAACTACTAAGAATTACGAAGATCATAGAGATGAATTTTAGGAAAAAAACACGAATAAGGAGGCCACTGAGTATACCTAAATGTGCATGCAAATCTAGAAAGTTAAAATTGGGATAAAAAAGTCCAAGAGGATGAAGAAACCATTTCCTATACAAACATGTAAATGGGAGAAGATCTCTAAATACATTTTCATCAACATAATGAATAAATCCAAAAAATTCAATGTGATATGAGTTATAGTTGGTCGAAACACCATGACTTCCCACTTCATCCTTATTCGAGAAGTTTTTAATCTTGACCATCTTATAATGAAATATGTCAATATATTGGTGAGGTTACATGGGGTACCACTTTTAATCATTTTCGATCAGGATCCATGGTTTACATAAAAATTTTAGAGAAGTCTTAAACATTATCTGATTACTTATTTGAATTTCAATATGACATATCACCCCTAAACTGATCTCCAATATTAAAGGACCATTCCTATAATAAAATACATGCTATGATATTTCTTAATAGAATTTAAAGGAGTATGGGATCAATATCTCCAATTATTTGAGTTCCAATAATATAATATATTCCACCCTAGTATCAATATCTCCCGTTAGAACTACAAATTATTGGGATGAATATGTGAGTGAAATATACATAGAATAGATCAAATGAAAGAGATGACAGAAGCAGTTCAATCCATCCAAAAACCGAAAAAAATATTCTCATATCTGAAGAAGAACTATGATAACAACCATCAATTGGTTTTAGAGTTTTATTTTAGAGAAAAATTCATCCTTCTAATATCACTATGGAAGAGTACCATATTGTCTAGAAATAAAGAAAATCTTATACATAGGTACATTATCCTCTTTTAGATCCTTGATCACATAAAAATGATGGCCTACTAGATAAGACTTCCAACAAATATGGATCATTTCCATGATGTGTTCTATGTAACACTGCTAAAGAAGTACATACTTGAACCGTCACATGTACTAAATCAAGAGATCACATGATTAGTAAATGAAGTATTTTATAAGGAGAATCCATTGAAGATATTGATCTATAGAGACAAATTTTTATGTAAAAAAAACACACCTTGTTAAAATGATGTGGATAAACCACAAGTATTATGAGGAGTTGTGGGAAACATACGAAACAATGTAACACAATCACCCTCACCTATTCTCAACTAAGAATATGACTAAAAATTTTAGGGATGAATTCTTTAGAGGGGGATGTAATGACACATATATTATTTGTTGAATATTTATACTGAATAAATGTGTGTTATATTATATTAGATAGTATTATAAAAAGAAAAAACATTCTTAAATAATGACCAATTTATTTAATTAATAAACATTATTAAATTATTCTAGAACGAAATTCATGAAAATTAAAAACATTACATGTTGATTAAAAATAAAATATATAAAAACTATAATGGGAAAATATAGATCACCAAAATATTCCATAATCATCCATCCCATGAACAACACTATAGAAAATAAACAGAACAATTTTAACCCAATCTCCCTATTAGAAAATGAAAATATAGAACCTTGTTAGGAATTATATTTAATGTTTAATAGAAGAATAAAGAGGTGTTTGTAAGAGGTGATATGACTATGATAATTGTAATATAAATATATGAATATTAACTTGACCATTGAGAATAGTAATTTGACATTTGGGAATAGTAAATTGACACTTATAATAGTAATTTGATATCAAAATAATAAAATGTTATATATATTATATTTATCATTAGTAATGTAAGAAAATTTAAATATTATAACACCATACAGTAAATATCATGATTAAAAATATAGGAATTTATTTAACAAAATGTATTTTAATGTATCTCAAAAAATATAAATTTTATATTAAAAAAATAAGATATACAGTGTTATAATTTTTTTATAAAATTTATATTTTATTTGGAATCTAGATATATAAATCATCAAAGTGATATTTTTTGGGTAATTTTCTAAAATACTTCAATTTTTAAGTGAATATTAAATATTTTGTTTATAAAAGACCATGTGTTTTATAAAATAGTAATGATTAAATAATTATTTATTGAATGAAAAAATGGTAATTTTTCCCAAATAAATTTATTAAGATAAATTGGTTATTTTAAAACATTAAAATTAGTTTTCACACCAAAAAATAATTTTCCAATGTCTAAAGTCAAAAGTGTTTCATTAAAATATTTTTTTTTCAATTCTCCTTTTGATTAAACTGATATACTCAGATTATGTAGTTTCTAAAATTATTAAAATCAATTAATTTGAATCATTTTTATTCCATAATGTGAAAAATTTTATTATTCAATGGTTGACATTGAAATAATATTTTATTCTTAAAATACCCCTCTCCTCATGTATAAATAACCCCCCTCCATTTACTTGAAAAACACTCCTCCCAAGCATAAAAATGAAAAATATAATCTAAATTCCCATATTTGAACACCTTATAATTATTTGGGACTTTCTGGAGAAACAAAACTCCAGTCATCTTGGGGGTTTAGTGCCATACAAGAGAAGAAACACATATAATAGAGTATGTTTTCATCAGATATTCTCTTATTTTCTACTTCTCTTCTAATTATTACCTATTACTTTGAAAAATATATTATAAGGGTTAATAAATATTATGTTATCATTTAATTTATTATTTCAAAATTTCAAAATTATTAAATTTATAATATTTTTATGTGACATTCTTTTATTTTCTCTATTTTTGATAATGTTCTGATAATGGTCGGTTAACTGCCCATGAGGAAATCTCCAACTCTCTACATATTGCAACTGTTATGGTTGTTTATAATAAATTATTTTTAATATATAATTGATAAATTAAAATATTCTCAGTATTATGGTGTTAATATTAATAATGATTAAATAGAAACTAAGAAAGATCATTAAAATAAAGAAATTTGGCATATTTTAAGATAAATATCATATCAAAAAGTTTTCTACATTAATGATGGAAATTAAGAAATATAATACACTAATTATAATTGATAAATAGTGAAAAAAATTAACCCAATTCACCAGTAGTTTAATTTTTTAATAAAACAAATTATATTATCAAGGAGGAGAAAAGGTGATAAATTAAACCATGAACTAATGTTAGAGAATTATCCACTTCCTCTTTTCCATTCTTATTCCCATTTTGTGGAATGTTTTCTAAATGTTGAATTAAAATATTTTCATACCCTTTTTTTCATTATATTTCTTCTAAAAAAGTGTTTTATTAATGGGATACCTTTGTCCCCTCCCATTATTCTATTTCCTTAATCCACATTTTATGTCATCGTCTTGTCAATTTCCATTATTGAATTTATCTCTTTCACATGGAAAAGTATTATATGATGAATACAGAAACAATTTCTATATCCATGGATATTAACTTAGATATAATCATAATTTATTGATTTGGTGATTTACATGTATGAATCCCATATTCCCTTTCAATTGGTTTAAAATTATTTAATTTTCAATTCATTAATCATTTATATATGAAAAGATTTAATATGATAAATTTTTTTTATTCTCTATAGGTTATTGATGAAATTATTTATTATAATTATTATGGAACACATGAATCAATACATAAGCATAGTGTCCCAAGATAATTCTCCAACGCCTTTGGAATGTAATTATTCTCTAGATATAGAAATTTTTATGATATCTAGGAGAATAATGTTTGTAACTATTATTTAAAACACCTGAGTGTTAAAAAATGGGTGATATTCTTATAAATATCTCATTTTAATGTTATATTAACATTTATATGTTATGTATCATGTATATATGATGATTCACTCTTGTTATAACTTATTTATAATCCTTGATTATTTTTCATGTTCCATTACCATTATTTATACCTTACTGAGATTTTATGATCACCAAATTATTTTATTGTATGTCCCCAATATTTGAGATATAGTAAAAGTAACTTATAATGAAAATATGAATAATACTTTCAAGTGGATTAGAATATTGTTTATATTATTCATGTATTATGTTTAAAATCTCTGATAAACTAATCCTTAAAAGATCCTATATGTTATTATGTATTGTACCATGAACTGAAATCTTTATGTATAAAAAAGGGAGGATTCCATATCAAGTTCACTTGTAGACTCTTAAAACATATGAGTTCTCCACAAGACATTCACAATTTGAGATGTATTGTTCCTCAAAACCTGTTTCTTTTATTTGAAGGATATGGATTGACTCATCATTATAATGAATTGAGTAATCATATTATTTAAAAATATCCAAAAATATACTTTTTCTAATGTTCAATTCATTTTCTGTAAACATATTTTTCAAAATTTATTGGTTTTTGTATATATCAAACTTTAACAATAATTATATTATCTCTATATAATTAGAAAAAATATGATGGTTTATAACTGAAATTCATGAGAAAGATACTTCTGCTCACAAGACATTATCTTTCTATATGTATAAGAGATTAGTTTTTCCTTTTATTTTTGAACACATCCAATCCCATTAAGTGATGAATCACTATAGAAAAAAGCCTTCTCTGGAAGAGGGTAGAGTTAGAAATAGTGCACTAACCAACCAATTATTTGGTTATTGGAAACATTCTTCACGATAAATTATCATGATAATAATAACCCCTTATGAGTAAAATTGGATAATATATTTTAAATTCATCAAAGGGTTTTCCAAAACCATATATAAAATAATACCAGGCCAAGGAAACAAAAAATATTAGTTATAGTAGCAGGATGTACACACTCCTCCATGACCATTTATATCATTTAATAACTTGAGATTCCTTTACTAGTCATAATGTTCCCCAAGAATGCAATTTTTTGTAACCCAAACTCACAATTAAAGAATTTAACAAATAACATCACCTTCCTAATTTTTTTTAAAATAAACCATAAACGATCCTCATACTCTTAGAGACATTTAGAATATATTATAATATTTTCAATAAGGATTACCATAAATTTATCAAGGTATTCCTTAAATTATATATTAAATAAATCTATAAATATATAAGAATAATTAGTCATGAAAAAAATCATAATAAGAAGTCATAATTCCATTATCTTCTGTATACGATTGTATTTAGGATATATTATTTCTACACAATTAATTGGTGAGATCTTGATCAAAGATCAATCTTAAAGAAGAATTGATCCCCATGAAGCTAGTCAAAAAATGATCAATCCTTAGAGAATGTTATTTTTTCTTCAATATTATCCCATTAATTAATCTATAATCAATTCATAGCCGCATTGCTCCATAATTTTTTTATAAATAAAACATGTTCCCCAAAAGAGACACACATGGTTATATATATCCTTTCCCAAAAAAGATATTGAAGTTTCGTCTTTAAATACTCTAACTCCATATAAGAAAATCTATATGAGGTCTTTGATATTGTATTGGACATAGGTATGATTTCAATGGAGAAATCTACCTATCTTTATAGGGGAGTTCAAGGTAAATCTTTAAAAAATATATCAATTTATTCCCAAACAATGAGGAAATTTTCTATATTTATAATTTCATTTTCTTCTCCCAAATAACCAATCATATCCATAAGGAATTCTATGGGAGATTATTCTAGAGAATTCTTTGGTTGGACTATTTCTCCTTCAAAAATAACATTAGTTTGTCCATTTAAGACTACTATTATTTCCTCTCTTATTCAATTGATATTAGAAATATACATTGAGAGACAATATATCCCTGATATAGGGTAAAATTCCACCCTGGTAATGACTCTTATATTTTTGATTTTATAGTATTATATATATTTGATACGAAGTTCTTATAAAAATTTGATGCTTGGATAATTCCTATGGGAGTTTTAACTGAAATCACTAATTCTAGCAGTTATGGGATTGATTCAACATTTTTTTTCCAAATTTGGATTAAATAATGGAATGAGTATAGCTATATTAAAAAAAATAGTTTCTATATTTGAATTCATTATGAGTTTAATTGTCACAACACCATATAGAACCCCTACATTTGCCTATATGATTTTCAATGAATGAGCTTTCTCCCTTGTTCTATGCATAGGTGGGTTCTGGTTTCCCAACATTAACTTCTGATTGGGCAATGATTATAAAGTTACCAATCCTTCCACACTTGAATAATTGAAATTAAATATTTTATAATACCATTTTACATTTTTAGTTTGCATTGGGATGTTGAGGCTTTACCTCACTATGATAGTTTTGAGCTACATGTCTATCTATTCAACACTTTTATCACTTTAAACTCCTAGGAACTAAGTTTATCAAATGGTTCTTCCAACAATTTTTTCACATGGGAAGCTGTAGTTTCTTTCCACCTCTTATACATGAAAAATTATTCCATGAGTTTGAATCTATTTCTATATTCTTTTATTTCAGCATTCGTGACCCCAATGTATCTCCATACTCCATTTCAATCCTCAAATCACTCTACACTATTTATCTTTCATAGTCTCAATTTACGAAATTCCTCCATATATTGGGTCTCAGTCTTCCAGAGAACCTATCATAATTTCCTTAAAGATCAAAAAAAATGCTAGAGGTTTGTTAAGAATGTATTGTATACTTTATTTACTTGATTCCCACCAATTCATTTTCCTACTTCTTTAGGTCTAAAAATTCCTCCTCTTTTTTTTCTTTTAGAACAAAGAAAATATATATTGAAAAAGATTATTCCAAACTCATCCTACTCCAAGAATCAATATCCACTCATAGAATCATGTTCCTAATTACATTCCACCACTAACTATCTTATCCTTCTAAGAGAAATACTAAAAAAGTGCCATTTTATAGCTCTGAGCAGTGGAGTATAGAAAATATGTTTTTTATAGAGTAAATTTAATATTGATAACTTAATGGATCAATAGATACACTAATGGAAGGTGGTTATTGATTCACGAAATACACAACAACAAGTTGTTCCTTTTGTGGTAAATATTGATGATCATCATGATTCAGGATATTATTTATAGCCCAAGATAGTTTATTCATTATCCTAATTATGTTTTCCAATCCATTTTATAACATTTTAGTATGTCTATCAGTGCACTGTCCATTTCACTCAACCCTTATGCGCTTCCTCCGATTTTACAGCCTTTAAAAAAATAATAAAATATAAGTAAAAATATGTTTAATTTTGGAATCCTATAAAATATACATGTAGTTTTGTCCAAATATAACTTTATTAAAGATGTTATCCTTTTAATCACCTCAAATAACAATTATATTTTCTATGTATCCTTCATAATGTTTTCTAAAATGCACGTGACTAACCAAGAATATCTCATGGGAGTTTCAAACATGTTATGAAACAAGGCATATTTATTTTTCACTAGGCGAGGGTCATGATAAAGACCAATGAGCCCTTTTTATGGTTAATTCCCTTAGGAACCATTTTCTAGAACCGTATCCACTTATAGTATCAAAATTCATGGATTTGTTCCTATATTTAAACATATCCCTAGGATTCTATTTTTTTTCTTGTACCAATTTCCATAAATAAAAAATCCATACCTTTTATACCAAATATGTAATCCTACTTTTTAATAATTGACCTTTAACATAATTTCATTATAAAATATTAAGTTAATTATATTGAAGGGCCTATTCAAGTCTAGTTTCATGGAAATTATTTAGAAAATACCTGAATTAAATAATTGAAAAAAACACTTAAATATTAAATAATCATTTTGATGGACTCTATTTTTTATCCTTTCTATGTCACATCACTGTAAGTAATTTCTTAGGGACATTCATCAATAGAAAATTGTGAGCATAAGTCTCAATAAGAGAAGAAGAAAGGAAATGGAACATGAACGGTCATCATTGTAAATACTTTCAGCATAATATAACTGTGTAATAATAATAACTTGATAAAAAACATGGAAATGTGTCCAAAAAATAAAATTGATACATTCATAATAATATTACTATGGTTTATCACATAGGTTTCAAAATTCATAACTAACAAGGTTATTCATGATGATATAATAAAAAATGTTATCTCTTGAGATTAATTTTTTACCAATGTAATTGGAGGGATATTAGGGTTTAGTATTTATAATTTTGAATTAATGTTATACACATCAATCAAAATAATTCATTTCATAAATACCCCATTGATATTAAAGAACAAGTTTCATATAAAATCATTTAGTATATAAGTTCCTAAAGATATGAACATTTCAACATTTTTATACCCATGAGAAGAGAATATGGGTTTCATACAAGTAAATCATTGATCAAAAAACTATCTTCGCATATAGGTGTTTGAGCATTAAAAATTAGAGGTTTGAGTATTCAAAACATGATAATTTATCATGAAAAATAGAAATTCAAGAAATGAATTTGGCAGCAAGATGGGAATAAAATGTGAATCAAGGGAAGGGTAAAATGAGAGTGGAAAATAGAATAATATTAATAAAATATTATTTTGAATGTAATGGTAAGATCAAAAGTGTAATAAAATATAGTGACTTTACTTTTACAAGGCATATATAAAAGTAAGTACTTGAATTGAAAAGAAGAGGAGAAGAATTCCGTTACCCTGAAGAGTTGATTATTAAAACATGAGGATATAACATTAAGGACTTAAAAAAACTTTTCAGGTACTAAATGGGAGTTAAAATGACAATAAATTTATAGATAATGAATTTTTGGTGGAGTTTAATGAGGGACCAGTGAGGTTTTATTTGAAAATTGGAGGTATTTATTAATAATTTTCTTATACTGGTCTTAGAATTTAAGGCTGCGGAAATTGAACACCGTTTTATTTTTTATATGGGTTTTACTCATTTTATTAGATATTTGAGTCACATTTTATTTTATTTTTATTTTTTATAAAAAAAATCCAAATTTAAATATTACATAAAACATGTAAAATATATTTTCCATAAATTATAGTTTTAAAATCATAATTTCTATTTTAGACATTTGAAAGTCATTTATTGGATTAAAAATTGATTTAAATATATTATGATAAATATAATTACTTAAATAAAATATATATTTTCTATTATTTTGTTTAATTAGTTATTATTTAATTATTACATATATTTGAAGTCAAAAAACATATCGAAAACACAAAACTCTATTATTACTATTAAAAAAAGTATTTTAGAAATATTTTAAAAATTCACCCTAACAAAGATTCATTGTAATGATTTAAAATATAATATTTATTTTATGAAAATAATTTTATAAATATGAAAATGTTTCCATTTAAATAAAAAATACTTATTTATAAAAAAAATACTCATTTCTCTAACATAGTCGGATTTCTGATAGATATAGAAATGTTTATGAAATTATCAAATTATATTATAATTTATATTTAAAGAAAGTGTTTTTTAAAATGTTATTTCATGAAAATAAAATTTTTATAGAATACTTTATTTTATTAGAAAATATTTTATATTTACCAAAGAACAATTATATTTTATTTGTATCTAAAATCTATTTGTCAAATTTATCTTATTTTTACATGAGTTTTATTGAATATAGTAATACTAAAAATATTATTGTTGTGATAAATATTTCTTTTATTTAAAGAAATTATAATTTTATAGTACTTATATAAAGACACTTAACCCCTTATTTCATCAACATATTCCTTAAAGTTATGGTTGGTGATGGTGGTAGTTTCATTTGGTGGCCCAACTAACATGGATGATGTGTTGATTTCTAATAACATTAACTTCTGTTGTAGTCAATTTAATTAATTAATCACTTATGGAAGCTCTAAATGGGTTTGGACAAAGGTGAACCCCAGTAAAACTACCTCCCTCAAATTTTATGATAAATGGGCTTCAAATTGAATGCCACTAATTGGTGAATCCATTTTTTTCACATTTTTTCCATCATTTTCACCTTCATTACCCATAATAGACACTAATTATAATGGTAACATTATTTCCAATGGTTATAATACCCAATGGTCCTATTGAAAATAATTATATTGATCAATGGTCAAATAAGACAATTATTAGGTAATGGTCAAATACCATCAATAAATTTTCCCTTCGTAATCTATATATACTACACCATTCATCACAATCAACTTCTTGTATCATACAGGGATTTATAGTATTTATGATAATTTCAATAATAATCCTAATGTTTCTCTTTAATTTAATAGATTTCATAGAATATTAAATCTTCATTGGAATGTTTGATCATATAGAGTACACCATTTCTTGGTTGATATTATTTGGTTTTTATATCCATTAACTATTCTGACTTAAATTAATTTGTATTATTACATGACATGTAATATTTCATTTTTTATAATAATGTTTCTATGTACTTACATTTTAAAATATAATAAAATAGTTATGATAAAAAATAGAGTTCTTATGATAATCATATAAATTTTTTTCAGTCTCTGTTGCATTATAAATAGTAGGAAGTCACTACCACACTCTTACCAATCTATCATAAAACCATATATACATAGAAATAATAGAAATTAGGAGAACAAAATTGAATATAAGAATCAATTAATTATGTAAATTATCAAATACTCAAAGTAGTTAGGTATTGATATTGTATTGGATAATTCATAAGACATTGTAATATATATTTATAATAATGAATATAAAAAATCAATAAAACATACTTCAATCCATTTCTAAAAAAGAGTTTGATTTATTATAAAGAGAACGTTCCAACTACACCCTTTACTGAAGAAAATATATTTATATATATATAAGTATCCTTCCACATTTAGGAGGCCCCACTTTCCTTATGGAGGAAATGTAATTGTATACATGTGTAAGAATCTATCCTTGTGTTGGGGGCCTATCATATCATAAGAAGGATTATATGTCTGTGTGTATATGTTCATATCTCTATACATTTTGGTAATTCTCCACATCTGTGAGGCCTCTCTACAAATAGGGAGGATCAACATCACACACACACACATATATATATATATATGTATGTATATATATACCTGGTATTCATGTGTGGTTCCAAATTCTATATAAAATGGTTTGGAGTATCTATATAGTAATCATATAATAAAATTAAGGATTCTAATATTATTTTTCATAGAAAAAAAATGATCATATCATAAATAATGATAAATGTTTCCGGTTGCATCAAGACATATAATAAATTCCATTAAATAGGGATGAAAACAACATGAAATGTCATGGAAGACAATAATTTTCTGGTATCTTATGACATAGAAAAAAAAAATAGTCTATCCTCTATTAATTGAATAACAAAAAAATTATAGAAATAATATTTTAACATATATTGTGTAATGAATAATTTATATTATAGTCCCTATATATAATATAATAATTTCTAAAGCTGTATGGATGCTTATAACACAAAATTGATATCACTAAAAAGAATAGATAATTTTAATGATACATGAAAAATGTATAATAAAAAAATTATAAAGGAAAAAATAATTATAAACATTATCGTAATAGAAAACCATTTTTATGAAGATTTTTTAATTTTAAACTTTTTTCTAGTAATCCCTCACTCCACCCCTTGAAATTTCTATCAGAAACAGTATAATAAAAAGTGGTAAAAAAGGATCAATGACCAATTATTATATTTACGAATAAACAATAAAATAGATGAAATTAATATTCAAATAACTGAATGATTAATGAAATTTATGTGAATGGAATATAGATACCAATATCTTCCCCTTCAGAGGTATCTAAAATCATGAACAAACATAACTTCCTTTCCTCAAGTGTATAGACATGATCTCTCTTATACCATTATAAGGAAGAACAAAAAAAAAGGATACACTTGATTTCAAACCCACGGTGAAGATTAATACTAGGAATTCATGAATATAGTATAATTTGTTTTTGAAAAATGTGATGTTTTTATTTATTAACATTTCTTCATTGACTATAAATTTTCATGGTACCTATTGACACTATTTTTTCTAAAAAAGGATGGAGAGTCTACAAGGAAATCACCTCATGTATGAAACAAGATAAAAGGAATAAAATTTTCCAATTCTTTAGAGTATACCTCTGTAAGGATCCACCAAGTCATGCAAGTAGAGAAACATGAGCCACTTGTGTGGTGAATAATTTTGAGAAGATCTAGGTAGTTGGAAAGATATTTGTGGATGACTAGACTCTTGTAATTCACAACTATGCAGAACACCAAGAAAAGTCTCACCTACATGGAAGACTAGAATAATTTAATTGTAAGATGAAATTTCTCAGAAAAACTTCTTCAATAATGGTTTTAATTTTTCCTATAAATAGGACTGCTGAGATCTCTAATTAAGAGGACAAGAAGATGAAAAGAATCCTCAAAAAACTATTTTCCCTAGTCCTTCATCCATGTCATCGACACCCTCTGGGTATCTCTATAAGATTTAAAAGAGGTAATAAATTGGAAACCAAGGACTGGAGTTACTATAATGTATATAAAAAATCTTACCTTTGAAAAGACGCACCTCCCATAGACCACAACCATGAGGTAAACGATCCTCTCCCAAAATAGTTACATGATTGAGGATCATCTAATGAAACATGAGGAAACACTTAGGGCTCTGATCGAGGAATAACCTAGGATTTTTGTACATGTCTTCCATCACCCAAGAGGCACATCCAAATATCATTGGTCTTACTTACGTTGAGTTACCTCCATCTCAGCCATGTATTACTTTGGAGTGGTACCCCCATATCACCTAGGTACTACATGGTCAATGCCAAAACTGGATCACCCACATATTACCAAGGTGAAACATGAACCATATTTACCAAGTTCCACTTGGTAAATGTCAAGGCCAACTCACTTAGGTATCACCTAGGAAGATTCATGAATATATTTCCTAGGTATCACCTAGGTGAAGTCAAAGCCAGGTATTCCAGGCAACACCTTGGGGAATAACTCTTTATCTAACCAAAGCCCCACCTAGGTGATCAGCCCTTTTATCCCCTATTATGTCACTGATGATAGGGAACACCAATCCATGTGATTCCCACTAATGTGATACTGTGTAAAAACATCCAATGAGGCCTCTATATTTATATAATTATTTTATAGAGACACAAGTGTGTCCCTTATCCAATTGTTCATTACCTCAATAAGAGAAGTACCGTATTTAATTTCCCATGTAGGTATGACCCTCATGATTATTACAATTTTTAATTCTCTTATAAGTGAGGACTCCAAACTTGGAGATAATACTATTGTCCTTCCCCCTTTGGATGGTGGGTAGGATCACTTTATTTTCCCTCAGTTGAAGGCTAGTGTAATACCATCCTTTCCTCTTCAACCTGTCAAAGGGTCACCCAAGGGAAACCCTCATGGTGTCAGACCTTATTATTTCTCACAGTATATCCACCACCTTCTATATACTCAACCTTTTCCACCAGTGGATGACCGAGATTGTTTGAATTGATTATTATTTCATTTCCTCTTGTTTCTCAAACCGAGTATGACTCATGTGGGTTTAGTGGTTAGTGGTTATAATTCCGTAATCATGTTCTAATATCGGTGTCTCATTTATAAGTGTAATCCCCAACCATGTTGTTATCATCTCAGAGGGACATATTAATTATGGTAACAACCATTATGGAGATTAATTCCCAATAACAAATACTTGGGACTCTTACTAGGTGTAATCCATATGACGAAGTCACCTTAATCTAAAAGGTCCATATTCCCTATGAGATGAATCCTTTAAAGGTCTATATTGACAATGAAGCAACAAATTGGGCCTCCTACAAGGTGTAATCTACATAACCATGTTACCATCATCTCAAAGGGTCATATCCCCTATGAGATAAAAACTCCAAAGATCAATATTATCGATAAATAAAATAATTGGTCCTCCTCCATAGGTATAATCAACATCCTTAAAAAAAATGGGCTCTACATCTTATACAAATAGGATATGTATAAAGCCTCCCATGGGTTAAAATCCAATACCCCAAACAGAACCTAATATTCTATGGGAAATATTTCTAGTACATTCATATTGAACCCCTACTTTTCATTATATATTCCTTCTAGGTCCGTGTTACCTCTTCCACATCGTCTCAATTCCCTAGTGCAGCTTATCCCATAAAAGGGCCACAATCCCTTATAAATCATTAAGAAATGGCTGATTTGGTGTTTGTCCCACTCTACCTTTTCAAGGAACCTTTATCCTAAACATCTTGGTCACATGAAATTATAATTCATAATTTGTTCCTTGTCAGATGAACCTAAAAGGCATGATGTATCCCATTAAGTGGCACTGAATAAAGTGAGTTGTAATTCCTCTCATGAGAATATGTTGGAATCCCATATCATTGACCTGATCCCAACACCTAAATAACTCTCATATCTTTGGGTGATAGTAAATTATAGTGTGCCTAACAATATGGATTAAAAATAGTGTAAAAAAAAATAAATGTAACAAAGATGGAGAAAACCATTCATGTTCAAATGGAATCCATAGATGGAGAAAATAAAATACAAATAGATGGTTCCACATCACACTACAAAACAAATTACGTACTAGTAGTGGTTTATACTACCACAAAATATTTCTAAAATGGTTTTTAGAATCCATCGCTAATGTTGGAGTTAACACCCAACCCACATCCATTTCATCCATTTAAGGAAGATTTTTGGGAACCTTTACTGAATGTTTGTTTAGAGGTTGTTTTCCTATGAAAAAGGTAATAGATAAAGTGGTGGATTAAACTGTCACAACATCCTCGTGATTTTTTGGCTGGGAAAACTGACGCTAAAATAAAAAACCTACATTAGAAAATTTGACATTATATAGCATTGGTTTGAACCGTTTCATAAAAAACTACAACATTAGTGGTGGTTTAAACTGCTAAAAAATACCGATTTTCAAAAAAAAATAGTTTCAGTATCTATTTTCCAAGAACACCAAAATAAAAATAGAAACCAATATACCATAATAAAATTAATCCATCCCACCTCAAATAGAAATTAATAAAAAAATCATTTCAAGTACATAATAATCAATTTATTATCTAATAATTTCATTATACACATGATCATGAACAAAAGATAATCAAGGGGATGTATAAGGTTGTATCCATAACATTCAAAAATAATTATACACAATGTTCCATTAATTTAGTTTGACATCATATTTGAATCCAATGTGAACCCTAATAACTACCTTATAAAATTTACTCAACACCCTCTCCCTCTCTATCTGTATATCCTTTTACCAGAACCTACAAGAAAAATATTTTAAAAATTAAATAGTGTTGCATATTTAAATTTAAACATAAAACAAATAAATGTTTGTGTACAGAATGATATTGAATTTGTGTAATTTACCTGCTATCTACCAGTCATTGATGCAATATCATTGGGGATAGATCTATTAATATTTTTATATAATTTGTCTAATGTTTTCCATAGTGCGATGAACTTTTAATCTTGCATCTTTAGATTATTCCCTTGTTTATGAATTTTGATTTACATGGAAACAAACTACCTCTTTCCAAATATTCCTTTTCCATCATCCACTAGGACCCAATAGTAGTTAAAAAATTTATACAAAAAAAATTATAAATGATAACAGCTAAATAGTACTGACAAAAAAATATACATAGCTATGATAATGAATGAATACACATATAACTTAATTGGTTGTTAAATGAATGGATGACTACACATTCAATATTTTTGTCCTTCAATCATTTCATATTCCCACTCTATCATTAATTCATGTACTTTATCTACCATTAAAAGAATAATATTTTCAATATCATGAAGGGTAAATAAGTTCACATCTTACTGTTGATGAGATTTAATGTTAGAGGTAAAATCTTCTACTTCATCACCCATATCATACAAGTATGTATTTTTTTTTTTGTGAAAAACTACACTCCAAACTTCATCCGAAACATCTTATGCATAACATACAATTTTTTCATATAATGATAAGATATAAAAATCATGTAATTCATTCTCACCAACATCAATATAGTGATAGATGTTAACAGAAGTAAATAAAAATACATCTATTTTAATACCCGTGATAATATTGGCCCATATGGATTTCAATAAAACTCCTAAAAAATTTAGTAGTAGTTTAAATAAATAATATCAATCAGATTTTCATAGTATCACACATTAAAAAAATAAATATACCACTATTTTTGGTGTTCAAACCCTCTTCCCGACTGACTTTATGAAATTTAAAGCTACTCACATTGTATGTGTTGAACTTTCTCTCTTATTTTAGATGTCCTAATGCTAGAAACACCAAATATTCTAATAAATCATCTCATGTATCTGTATTAATGATCTAAAAAAATTAATATACATTATCATATTTAGAAAACATATACATAAACCTAATATCTATTTTTATTTAAATATTTATTAACATACAATTCATGTAAACCATTCTACAAGATCTTAATTAACAACTTTTGTTATATCATTCTAATTTCATGTACGTCTCCTCAATCATATCTTTGTTTATATCATAATAACTTCAATAAATGAATATTCAATTTCACTATTAAGTTTCACATATCAATGTGCCTGTATAAATTCCATTTCTATCAGTGTAAAATTTGAGTTCCCCCCAACTGATTGGCCAATTATTGGAAATATTTTTGATTTTACATGTAGTTGACATTGATTCGATATGTTGTCAACAAATACAACTAAATTTAAAACTGAATATATATCTTCTAAATATCTATAACAAATGTTAAGATATACCTCTTCCAAATAGCCTTTGAAAAAAGAACATTTTGGTTGAGCATTATTTTCCTTGTATGACATAAAATCCCCAATAAATATTTGAAATAAAGTAAATAAAACCTAATTTAACACCTAATGAAGTAAAGAAAATTTATTAATTTATATGAAAAAATTGATATAAATTACCTCTCCATTTGATACATCCATCGATAATGGGCAGTGCCTCCTAATTTAGCATCCTCAACCAATTGCACAGTTAAATGCATCATGAAAGTTAAAAATGATGGATAAAAGACCATCTCAATTTCAAAAAAGTGTCTATGAAAACCTCTCCCAAAGGATTTAAATATCCAATGGTTGTGCATTGTTATCATATATTTTTCTAATTAATGTGAAAAGTTGGAGTACAACAACAATAAAATTTTCATGTAATAATGTCCACAATGCCAATGGTATTAACCAAAATTAAAAGTATATGAATCATGACTTTTAAATCCATGTATCCTACAATGGTTTATGTCAAAAAACCTGGATATGTTACTTAAATAACCATTAGAGACCATTATATGTTTTAAATTTTGATGTAATGTATCTTTATCCCTATTTTTCATTGCTTAAACATCCAAAGCATACTTTCCGTTCTCATTTGGCTAGAAATGACAGTTTATATTCAATGTTCACAATTCATAATGTGATTTGACATGGTTATTATATTTTCATTTCCCATTAGTAAAATTGAAGATAAAATTTGTACAAACATTATTCTCAACGTGCATAACATCAATATTATGACGCAACAAATTAAATTCCCATTAAGGAAGTTTGAAGAATATACTTTTTTACATCTATTGTTTCATTACGATTTTACTCAATGATGTACATAGAACTTGTTTACCATTGTAATTCAAATGAAGAACCTTATAAATTTATGTTTTAACATTTCCATGTTTTTTCAACATTTCAAAACTTGTCAAAAACATTAGTGGTGGTCTATGATCAAGAGAACACTTGAATTTTGATTTGATGAGCCAAAATCTATGAGACGCATTAATAAATCTTTGGTGAAATAAGAAGCACCATTTTTTTATATAAGGTAGTACTTTAGGTTCAAAATGAATGATACATATATGAAAATACAAACCCAAGTAATTATTCCAACCATCTAAACTCAAAATTTTAGGAAAGTAACTAATGGTCCACATTAGAGAAGCTTTAATTTTGAACATTGTTCAAGAGGATGCATCATATTCCTCTACCCATTTTCTCCATAACTCATATAATTATTCAATTAGATTCTACAAATATACATCAATATAATTTCCAAGAATTATTTTTTGTAGGAAAAATCTTCTAAATGAACAAAGATTCTTTTTAAACACATCCACATAGGTAGATTGTAAGGGATCAAAACAACCATCCAAAAGCTATAATTGGTTCTGAAAGTCAAAAATTATTTAATCCATTGAAAAATAATCCCAATAACACATTCCTAGGGTTAGATAAGTGATCTATATGTAATGAATCAAATTTCTTCTATGATTGGAAATCTCATAGATGCAACATTAACTCACAATTGTTATTATCTCTAAAATTCCACTTCATGTGCTTAATAGTTTTTGATGACATGAATAATCATTTCAATCAAGGATTTAAAAAAAAAGTAAAAAATTTTGGAAATTTAGTTCATTGTATTCTTCTTAATATAATTATACTTATCCCAACATCCAACATCACCCATTGACTACCATCTAGAATAAGAACATTTTTCTGCAATCGTGTCTACTTGAATCCTCTCCCCAGTTAAGCATAAATCATTTGTAAAAGCATGTATTTTTTTATAATTCACAACAATACTGTTAAAAAAAATTTCCATATCATAAAAATAATCACGGATTTTAGCTTCATGAAATGAATCACACAACAGTTCCAATAACATGGACATCATCTTATTTTTAATTCCACATATGTATTTCATATAGTACAACTTAAACAGATTATTTTTTCAAATATTTTAATCACCCAACATAAATATCATGATTTCAATAATCAACTAAATGATAAAATTCATTTGTGTTCTTAGTTAATTAATATCCTATATTATTCTCCCTAGAATAAATATTAGGATCCAATGATATGTTACAATCTTGATCTGGTTTTCCTATAGTCCCAAAAAAATGACTTCTCAATTTTCTATTTGTATCCCCCTCAACTGATTGTTTTGATATGTCTGATGTTGATGTATTTTTCATGAAATATGGAATGAATCATTTATATGGTTATTCATTTCATTTTCCATTTTTTATGAATTTGGGAGCTCATTCTGTCGATTGACATTAGTGATCAAACATTCTATAAAGTTCAATTTTCTGTTCCAAATCAAAAAATATTGAGCATGAAATTACTTACATATCATGTATTCATAAACATCATATATCTTCATCCATTTTTTAAATTAACATTTAGGATATGGAAATGATATTCTCCCATTAAAAAATAAATTTTGAATTGAAAAATATAAAAGCTCTTCCAAACCCTTAACATAATGAGGTGTGTTCCTCAGTGATGTGATCCAGATTTTTTTCATATATATCACAAAGTGCCATTATGTTATTAACAAAATTAAAAAATTTACGTATTAGTAATTTATAAAATAGATAAATGGAAGTGAAATGAACACAACACTGGTAGTTATAGGAAGAGTCATATAAGTACCTAAAAATTCGAAGTAAAAAAGGAAATAAATTACGGATAATATTATATAAAATATAAGACAGAGAAAAACAATAAAATCATTAAGAAACACAAAAAAATGCGATAATAAAAATAATCCACTCATGGGATCAGAAGTCTCCTTAAAAGAAACTATATTCACAGGAGGCTCAATAGGGTATCCCACATTAATAATTTTTTCTTTCTTATAGTGTAAATTAGGTATTCATAATGGGATTAAAAATACAATCCATTTTCACACCATTTGAAAACTACATTTCAAATGTTCATTGAAAATAATTTATCAAACCAAATACTAAAAAAATTAGGAATCTAAATTTTTCCATAAAATCACTTTTGAATGAAAGAGACTTATCTTTAAAGGATATCAACTGTTAGAAAGAATCCATTTTCAAGACCCAAAATTCACATTTTAAAAAAATTTCAAGCCACCATGAGACTTATGGACACAATAACATTTAAAAAACATATTAATTTATAACTATCATCAGTTTCTAAAACATGCCACTAAAATAACAGACACACATTTTAATGATAAAATTGGCATTGAATACCCCTTTAATATATATATATATATATATATATGTAGCATATGATATCAATCATATATGATAACATGATTTACTGATGGATGTAATATCTTAAACATAAACTTTTTATATGGTTTAACATAAGAAAGAATATACAATTAGTTCAAATGATAACCAATATTCAATCAACCAAAATATAAAAATCGTCACCAAATTTAAGGGGGACTCTTGAGTGAAAAAGAAATTGTCATTAAACTTCATGAGAAATCCATATTTTGGATTCCTGAATTGAATCATGATGTGCTAAAGGGGAATTATGAATCTGTATAGGCTATCAATAAGTGTTAGGGTATCATATACATGCAATTGAAATTATTTCTCCCTCAAATCAGTTTAAAATAAACTAAATAAATCTATAGAATAACTAACTTGACTAGTCTATACATCAGACGTCTATAGAAAATCAGATATATTTAAATAGTAAATAATTTATTTAGGAAATGTGAAAAAACAATTCTTTAACTCACCCAATTTATTTTCCCCTATTAATGTTAAAAATCCACCAATAATATTCATTTTATTTCAAAATAATCAGATATAATGAACCAATGATAACTTAAAGAACGTAGTAGAATCCTAGTTAGCGAATTTAAATTTAATAAAGTGCCACCTACCTGATTTTTTGTAATAGTAAAGTATGATAAAATAAATTAATGGAAACCATTGGCTAAATTTGAAAAAATAATGAGGGCATAAGATCAATAAATGCTCTCAATATTTCCAAAATAAGGATAATGGAATGAAATTAAAATTATAGGTATATGAGATATAACTATCTAAGCATGGTAAAAATAAACCACACACCAATTATAAAATAAAAAATAGATATCCATTTAGTTCTATTTTGAAATATATTATTTGAATATATATTTTTATTACAATTCTCAAAAATACAAAAAAAATATCCCAAACCATTTATATAAATGTTACTTTTTAATTAGTTAAATGGAAACAATCTCTTTAACATATTGATTTTGAAATCACAGACACTATATGAATAAAAATTATTTAATTTTAAAAGTTTATTTACATCCAATTCTCAAATGATTTTGAAAATAAACGAATAGTAGTATAATTAGAAGGGAAATAAATGAATTTACCATGTTATAGATAATGTGTTTAAATAAAAAGTATCATTTTCAGGTTCCACGCATCTCAAAAAAAGGGATTCAAATAAAACAAGATGGTCCCAAATATCAATCTACTAATCAAATAAACATGTAACGGGATCTACCCATTGGAAACTATGTATAGTTAACCTTAGGCATAACTTTATATATTTTAGATAAATGTATAGTAATATGGAATTGGCCAGTGGGGGGGGGGGGTTAACACACATTTTAACTATAACTAGTGGAGAGGGAGCCCATCACATCTCAGTTATAATACCCAAGAACCAGGGATCACATGACCAAATTAAATTAACGGTTGGAAAATAAGAAATTTATATAGTCGATACATTGAAGAGAAACCATATAAAATTACACACCCTCACCCCTATATGTCTCTCACAAAACTACCCTGATTATGTATCCATAATAAAATATAAAATACAATTCATGATCCTAGGTCCATTATAATTATAAGAAAATAACATATAGGGTTTTTTGAGGATCTATCATACATGAATAGATTTATAAATCTCTAAAATTATCCAAAAATACCTTTCAAATATATTCTTTTTCCAACAGATAATGATTTCATTTTTTATATTTTTACTCATTTCCATTTTCTCATATATATACAAAAATATTTGTATTTATAAACCTATTCATATATTTAAATATAAATTTTCTACATAAATAAATATATTTGAATAACCATTATATATATATATCAATGAATGTTTTATGAAAAATTAAATTTCCAATTAAAAAATAATTTTTAGAGAAATAATGTACAATCAAATTATATTTTTAAAATATATTCCAATTTTTTTCTAAATATATTGTAAAAAATTATAAAAATTCCATTTTACAATCACTTTTGAATAATCAGTTCAATTTTGACTTATGGCTTTAAAATTCATAAATAAATATTTTAATTGATTTTCTAAACTAAATGGGGTCATACTATTTATAATATTCTTAATTAATATTAAATAATTTTATTAAACACTTTTTAGATATATGGTTTTTCATTTCCCTGATGTGATTCCAATTAAAGGAATTATGCCAAATAGTGAACACCATAAAATAAATGAATCATAAATTAAATAATTAATAATGTGGAGTCATACCTCAAATTAATGGTACATGAGAGAAAAGGTGTAAACATTTATGGGGTACAACACAACAAGTGAGATGAGGTCTCCACGTAGCCTACTCACTGATGAATCCACAAAAAATTGGACAAATTAATATCATAATGTACTTTTGGGATATGTGCATTAATGAGGGTGAATGAAAATTAAATAATAAGGAAGAAGGTCACCCCTTAGAGAACATATGAATGGAGCTATAACATGGAATTGAGAAAAGGTGGTGGATTGGTGGAGGGAGAGGGCTCAAGACCGGGAAATTGCTCAGGTGATGGAGAGGAAGGGGGGATCGGTTTAGGGGATGTGACTATAGTGCCAGCGAGGGCTCGAGGAACTCCACCTCGATGGGATCAGGATATAGATAAGTTATGGTGTGGGGGGGATTAAGGTAGTGTCAGGGATCATGGTCAGGGGGAGTGGGAGATTGAGGGAGTCAGCGTAGAAGGATTGACAGGAGGATAAGTTTCTTTTTTTAATAAAAACATATTATTTAGTGGAAGTTTTCAAAAAACCATCATAAAGTCATTTAAATTTTTAGTATTAGTTTAGTAAACCACTACTAAAAAATTGCTGCTAAATAATGATTTTGTTGCATTGTGAAGACACATCCATAACTAATTGTTAATAGAAAGGGGTGACCAGTTCCATATTTGAAATTTAAAAATAATTAAAAATATAAATATTGGAATAGAAAAAACATATCAAAAAAGGGGCTGATCGTCTTGTACCATAATCCAGAATCATATCTCATCTCGCAGGCTTTGATTTTACCGGTCATAAATATTTAACAATGTTATAGATCAGAAGTTATGGCTATATAAAATCAATCTACCGAAGATG
The DNA here is from genome assembly GCA_963277665.1 of Viscum album. Classification (NCBI taxonomy): domain Eukaryota; kingdom Viridiplantae; phylum Streptophyta; class Magnoliopsida; order Santalales; family Viscaceae; genus Viscum; species Viscum album. The sequence goes on along the minus strand of OY728131.1, from coordinate 1,215,541,716 downwards.
GTTTGTGGATGTCCATATTGTAACGGTCCAATTCATCAATGTTCAGATCACAATGTCGTGGTTCATAGAGTTCTAATTCCCCAACATCTAATTTCATAGATCTCCCTTCATGAATTCAAAAAGGTTTTATGGTAATCACTATGTAGTGTATGTATGCACTAGTGGATCCCCATTCATAGAGGAGCGATGATTTTTCGGTAACATTCGCAAAATGTAACTCGAATATTTGGGGACCCATCCATTCAAAAATATCATAAATATTTTAAATGGACTCGAACCATAATGAAAACCACATCGCATACATCCAATGGTCTTATAAATACCCCAACATGTTTTAATTTCAATAATAAATTCCAAGCTACAACATTGTACTCTTAATTCATGAAGCTCTAGAACATCATGAAGTTGTGTAACTTATTACCTTGTGGGTAATCCTTCATGAGACCCACCTCTAAAAGGTCTATAGGATTTTTGATGAACTTATATGTGTAGAACCTAGGGTTTGCAATAACCTTCTCCATGTGGATGCTATAATTTGTGAGACATTCCTCTATGATGCTCATTATCTTTGCGAGACACTCCTCTGTGAGGCCAATCACCTTTGCAAGGCACTCCCCCATGTGTCCCTAGGCTTCATGAAACCCTCCTTCATGAAATCCCAACCATCACACCCACTGTTCCATACTATACAGACTACACCCCCACACACCTTATTGGGATTAGTGCTGGGTTATTGTCCTTGGCCTCTGACCCAGTCCCTTCGCTTCCATCACTACCCCCATGAAAAATGAAGTGTCTCACTATGAAATTTTTACTATGGGTTAACAAAATTTTGGATTGCATCCTATAAAACCCCAACATGAACCATTGTTAATACCATGTGTCAATGTTTTCATCAACCAAACCATGTGTACCTTTATTATACCTACTCCTCTTGTTCCATTTCTCATGTCATGAGTTGAGATTCTATTCTTCCATTCCCCATGTGAATTGAGTTAAAATACTCATTGAGTAGCTCCTAAAACCCTATCAACTGAATCCCATTCAAGGTCAAACCAGAATGTGCCACCCCTTCATATATCCCACACCAGCCACTTCTAGTCATATTCATCATATTGGTCCTCACATATGACATTAAACTATATTATACCCTTTATAGTGGGAATAAGTTGTCTCATGTGGCACATATGAGATTCCAAATGATTTAAACATAAGATGTCTTATTCTAGGATCATAAGATGAACCCCTTAGTCATTAATACATGAAATTAAATTGTACTATATCCTATATGATGATAATATGATTCATTCTATGAAAATAAAGAGATTAATTAATTGTCAAGCATAATATTCCTCATGTACTAATGATCACATGACCATCAAATATCAACTATACGCCACCTCATCAGGTGTAACCCCCAATCATATACCTCAAACCACCATCTTGTTGAGATGCACTCACGACCTAAAATAAGGAATATGAATCAATAGACCTGGAGTGAAATACACATTTTTATCACTACTACTCCTAAGAATTTCCAATTGGGCATCTCTCTATGCTGTAATCCCAAATAATATTCCTCAACCCACATGTGGGTCGATATCACCTCATGAGATGACATGGAGAGGAAATGATGGGAAGCTTCAATGCATAACTACCTAAAACCATGTCCTTCAACATGATGATAAACTATAGTTTTACCCCACATAATGGAAATGGGGTCCCCTCATGACCTGACATGAGGAAGAAATAACGTGAATCTTTCAATGCATATGCCCGACACAACACATACTTCAACATAAAATTAAACTGTAATTTTAACACATGAAAAGGACATGTTATGACATCATTACCATGAATTAGGAAGTAATTATTGGTAGTTACCATGAAAAATCCTTGTATGCCATGTCCGTCTAAATTATGTTAAACAATAATCTTACCCCATTCAACGTACAAGGGATGCCCTCATGACCTAACATGAGGAATAAAGGATGGGTATATTCCACATGTAAGACCCAAACACATCATCCGTTATTCTATAAATTATTTGGGTAGATTACACGTATAATCCTCACACCGTCCCTCATATATAATCCTTCCATGAAAAAACTATCCTTAGCACATGATGTGAAACTACATTGATCATTTCTATAATATGACCTCAAAATAAGGCATCCAACTACATGGTGTTCGATCCCTTCCACTTAATTAGGGTAGAAAGGATTCCTCAATAAGGTTCAATCCTAAAAAATTCATGTGTGAAACCATACATCCTAATTAAATACCTTCATTGATTAGTTTGAATGGTATGTTCAGATCTATCTCTACAAGATGTTAAACCTCTGGGACACACCTCTTCACCGAAACTTGAAATCATCCCCCCAGGAATATAAATAACCACAAGATCTGTATCAATAGGATGTTTAGATCTTTATCCACAATATGTTAAGTCTCTGAACCAATCAATCTTCTAAATTAGTTAAACCTATACCCAACTTGTCTCTATAAGACTCTAACACAATTTACATCTCCATAATATGTTAAAATTCTTCCCTAATCTATAGTCCTTACCCCACATTATAAAAATGGGATTCCTAAGGTAAAAAGCCTTAAAATAATTATTCTCCTAGTTTTAGCTACCTCATGGAAAACATGGTATGACTTGGGTTCCAATTAGAAAATGCCTCAAACATGAGATACATTTCAAAAGTGGAAGAATTAAAAGGTTTCCAACACAACCAACATCCATTGATATCCAGACATGACTAATGTTACATTCCACTCTGCCAAAAATGTTTCTACCCTAATTGAGATAGAAACATTGTAATTTAGTGCCATTCCCCTCGATATATCACCAAGAACAAGTGTAAAAAAACAAGACTCACATCTATGAGGGAGTCTCAAACAGGGTGATGAGAACAAAAGATGAATCCATGGAAGGAGGAACCAATATACCATCATCCTATTTTGATCCAAGAGCTAACATCACTAACCAGGTCGGTGGAGTTTTCCCACCTTTTTTAATTGAGAATATAGGGTAAGAAACCTATGTCACTGTGATAATGTATTCCCTAGATATGATATAATTTTAAATAATGTCATTAATATATAAGAGTGGTCTGGAGTAGGTAATAATCCCCTCATAAGGGTTTTATGAGCCTAACCTCCCATCCTTATGACCAGTGTGAGTTCTTAAGAATTGTGTGTTATATTCCACAGTAACCAACTACCTTTTAAAAGGACACCCATGATCCATCATGGATGTGAGAGCCATTGGGTGTTTTTGGTTCAACAGATAAACCCCTTTGGAAACTAACCCACCATGAATGGGTACGAAGAATAATAGTGAACACGATGTGAATTATTTAATTAATTATTTAATGACTGTGTTGGATGTATGTCTGGCCCCTTTTGTACTTTGATAAAATTAAAGCAGTCTAAACTGGGATACATTTATATAATAAATTCGGAATGAATTAAATTATTATGATTATAATATGATGAGTTATATTGTTTTTTGTTATATATTTCATCAAATCACTTTTTATATAACTTACATCAATATAAATGGTGTCCAGCCAATTTCAATGAACATATGAATTTGAAATTGCACAAATTAGGTCCTCATCCAACCAGAGGACACCATCGCCAATCAAGAGTCTTCAATACAGGGTTTCAAAAACACTAATTATGAAGTTTCACATTAATGGTACTATACATAACTTTGAGGAAATGTGTGAAAAGTTCCATGAAATGAAACCCTGCCAACCATCCACTCAGTGACAGATAGTGGAATAGAATAAAACATCACCCATAACCATATATAAAATGTATTGGTAGCCATTCCCTAGAATGAAATAATATGTTACTCCCTTACCATAGGGAAGAAGACCAAGAGGAATTATATTAACTCCTCTTAATAGTATAGGGGCCATGGAAACATGTTCCTTTTAGTAGCCTCTACTAATAACTCTATGGAATTAAGTCCTAAGGATGATGGGGATTTCACCCTTAAAGCTCTTGATTAGGTCACTAAAACCTTAGAATACATGAAATCCCAATGAGGGTGGTGATAAAACTACCATGGATATTCACACATCCTTACTTGGTCTAAATAATCCCTCAAAAAAATTACAGTAGCCAATACGTAGATACAAATTCTTTCTTGTGTACATGATGCCTACCGGTATGGTTTGTCATCAACAAGAGAAACCAACTAATAGATCTTTGTAGAATTTAGGGGGGAGAACCATCTCTTTATCCCTATATATGAAGACTACCATTATTTTTTGGTAGTAAATAGAAGACAAGATTAGGATGATATCCATACTCTAACACCATAATGGGCTTATATTTCAATTCTAGATGTATAAGTTAAAAAAAACATTCTACGAATGGTAAAAGGGAGGAAACAATACCCACCATCATTTTGCAATCATAGAATGATATAATTATATAAAAAATAGTCTATAAAAGTTAGGTATGACACCTATCTCCTCAAGTGGGTTGAATCATTAGTATAATACAGAGTCACTTAGGAGAGGACACATATCCTTTCTTCTATATTGGATTCTCATTAGAAAAATCCCTCAATAAATAGATGACCAAATATGTCACATATCTTCCTTCCAATTGGAGGACTTCAATATATTATTGTGAAAAATCTTGTGTAGGCATATATCCCTATCAAAAAACAATAAAGTTTTTGAAAAATCCTATAATTAGCATAAGAGTCACTTAAAAAGGATCTTGTGTATGAATTTCACTGTCCACATGATGAAACTAAAGTATATCAAAGGAGAGCACCCAAAAATAAGTCTCAAAAATGTGATCTAAAAATAAATAACAAGTCAACAATCCTTCTATACAAAATTATGGAGCTATTCATAACCTTTAACATATCTCAATGGTGGATTAATAACCAATTAATATGTAGCCAAATTACATAAACAATTGTTGAAATTATTAAGGACCTCCCCAAAAATTTATTTTTATTAATTCGAGAGGTCATCCCTCTAAAATTTACCATAAACCTCTCCAATGTTTCTTCAAAATTATCAATCATAGGAACAATTATTTTTATTTTTAGTGTTGAATCATTTCTTGTCATTAGAAGGTTAGATGGAAGGAAGGCCATAACCTTATCAATTTATTCACTTGAGGCCTTCCCTAGGGTATAAACTATTTAAATTATTCATGTTTTTGGATGACAATTCTTGATTATAGTCCTAGCCAAGATGGAAGTATCTACAATGGTCCACCCTATAGTAAAATTTCAATTCAAAACGAAGTTACTCTCCATGTTGAATCAATTATGATAAAGAACTCATATAATAACATTTTTGTGAAGATGAGGGAAGTCATGAATAATGAATTATCAAGGAGAAGTTATATTATTTATCAACTATAATACTAACATTCGAAATAGTCATTCTCCAATCTACCCATAGATCCTCCTTCATCGAACATAGTAGAGGAGATACACTAATATTCGACCGTTTACAATCATGTGGTTGAGAAATATCCACTTTGGTCAGATCAGGTGGAGGAATACATTATAGAAGAAAAAGATAATAAATTACTTATCAAGAGAAAATTTTCATAATACAATATATTAATCATGATTTAGACCCTACAAAAGCCTCAATATAATGTCCAAAAACGTTTTCTAAAAAGTGTGTTCTCAAGATTCTCCTGAACTCATAAACAAATCTTATTAACCTAAAATCTAAACCCTTGTCTTATGATCGATATGAAAACCATTTTTAGAAAATATAATAGATTCATTATCAAATTTAATTATATTTATTTCTACTTGAAAATTGTCTGAATGTAGGAAATTAATGGGAAGACATCAACACACATGTCATGATATACTAGGAGAGTTGTGTAATCTAATCAACAACTCTATACTTGATGATGATATTAATGGATTGGGTGAGTGTGAAGTGTTTTTTTACCCCACTAAAAAAATCATATGGTCCTTTTAGAATTAATTTCATGAAACATGATTATCTATCGTCAACTCTCAAAAGTATACATTTATCATGTTAGATGGAACACTAAGAAGGAACCTACCCTAAACCAATCACAAAAACATCCATCTCAATGATAGTGATCCATTGATAGACTCATTCACGAGGAATTAAATAAGGTTGAACTTTAATGTATTTTACGAATGTAAAATCATCAACTAATAAGATTTCATTTGAAATATTGTATCTAGTGGGTACATTATATGATTCCCCTTACATATCTTCAAGAAAATATATGTACGATTAGGAGAATAGGTGTTTCATTTGAATGTAAAACTATAGAGAGTATCCCTAGAACAAATGATTGGGTGAATGTTAAAAAAATTCTATCACTGTAGGGCCAAAAAACTGGATTGAGGTGTTAAAAAATGGTAGAAGAACATCCATGTCCCACAACGTTGGAGGATTTTTTACCTAGATCACCTCCCCAACCAAATTCAATCCAATTCAATTTAGGGGGACTATAAAAAATTGAATCCTGTAGTTCATTTCACATAATTACATACTTTATTTATTTGTAACGCATAATAAAAGTATCATGAGAATCTTATAAAATCACCTCCACAAAAAAAATATAGGAGCCTCATTGAAATAAATGACAAAAACCTATGATAATTGTAAGAAAATATAGTCCGTCAATGATGAAAATTATCTTGAAAATCACACATATATTTGTTGGAATTACCAAGACAATTGACCCTCCTATCATTCTAGTACTAATGTGTATCCTGCCATGCATTATGCTTCAGTGAACATCATTAGAACCACCCCTACGAAACTATAGAGGATGTAGTTGATATAGAATGAAACGAGGTTGATTCCTCCATCTAAAATGAGATATACACTGAAATGAATGATGAATGTGTGTATTCAAGGAGACAAAGGATTAAAAATAATTTTGAAACTCCATAAAATTCTCCACTATAACCTGTATAGTGATAATTTTCTTAGGAAAGGTGGGAATGTTCTATCTTATCTAAGCCACCACTTGTAGATATTGAACCTCTCATACTTGAGGATATATTTTCTTAGTATGAGTAAGAGATGATGGATTTAAGAACACTAAATCTTAAAATATTATAATGAAAAATACCTTATAGACATATTATATAAGAAGAGCCTCATATAGTGCCCCCATCTGACATAACTCAACCAATAGGGTTCTTCACAATAACCTAAATAGAGCATGAAAATCCACTCAAAGTGGGTTACTGGTAACCAACATACTTGACCCCATCACACTGAGATATCTATAGTTCCCTCAATTGGGGAAACAACTAAATCCAGGAAAGACACATCCTCATACATCATCCTCTATAGGTTACACACCATTAGTACATGCATAGATTCTATAAAGGGCACATCCTATTGTTCCCCCTATTTTGGATCTTGAAAAGTTTGAAATTCATCCCATGATCATTACTAATATTGAGTCATAGGAGACCCAATTATAAGCTATGGAAGGATTGTGTGCATTAGTAAAACATAAAATTCATCTACACTTTGAATGGGTAGAAGTGAATCTTGCTCTACCAAACACCGAGAATACTACATTACAGATATTCAATGGTTCAAGGGGTCTACAACAACACCTGATCAAATTTGTGCCACATTATGGTACCATGATGGGAAACCTCATACAATAAGAGGTTCCGAAATAAGGAGTTTTATAAAAACCTTATAAGGACCACTATTCACATGGTATAACACTCTATATGCGAGATCAATCAAGGTGTGGGATGATATTTACAAAAAAAATCCTCCTTCAATTAATATATATGTTGCTAAAGATGATATTACTCACTCTCTTAAAGTGGAGACATTGAGAAAATTAGAGGGTTTCAAAATTTATTGTAAGGTGGAATATTTTGAATTAATATTTGAGTTTGAATCTTTTTCAAGTGAATTTTTGGAGTATGTGAGTTGAATACCTTCATGATGATCTATGAAAACTTCTTATACTAGTAAATTATTTCGATGGGTTTCATGATATTTTTGGCAATTCACATAGGATGGAAGATTTAATTTTGTGAACTAGGGAAAATTATCTTCCATTATAAGTAACTTGGGGAAATATGATGAGTAGGGTGGAAACCAAAAAATCCAAAATAAAAACATACCTATGACATATCAACTACAAATCTCACACCTCCTCATGCAAAACCACTTATAGAATGAAAATTTCTTTAACAATATCCATTTCTAGAGGAGTTACAAGAGCCTAATCACTCTAAATTCAAATATTGAATGAATGAATTCCATTTCTTCTAATTTGATAATGTATCAAGAAACATTATAGAGCAATGGAAATTTACCTAATAAAATTTTTGAAGCCTAAGAGGCCCGATCATATTGGTCTTAATGGTTTCCCAATTTATTACATCTTTCATGAAAAAATAGTTTACCCAATCCAAGATTGTTTTACTTTCAAATACATCCTCAAAAAAATCGTTGACTCCAGGTCGGTGAGGCTAGGTAAACCACTAGAACAAGTGGTGTGAGTTTCCTCCACCCATAAAGAAGAAGGGGAATTTAAAGAAGTAATGTAAAAGAGTGTGTAGAATTTTAATGATTGGATGAGCAAAAATATGATCAAACAAACTGTTTCTATCCATAAAGAATAGTTAAATCAACCAACTATGCCCTATGTTTCCTCTGTTATGAATAAAAACCATCAATGGTACTACAATCCTCCAAAATCTGATCTTCTTGGAAATGACATGGATAGAAGAAAAAAATCAGTTATGGGAGGATAATCCCACACAGTTTCTAAATCCAATCCTTAACGTCTCTGATTTCAACCCTCCAGACCATTGGGAATAGGCTTTTCCTAGATAATGGTACTACACGAATCAACTTACTTGTTGGAATACTCATCTAAAGAATAATTAATATCTTTATCCCTTGAAATTATTCACATAATAGATACCTTATCAAATGAGGAGTCAGTTTATGAACCCATGTTCTATATTCCAAATTGAGGGACTATATTAAGAGCCCACATGAACCAAGAGGGAATGAGAGGATGTAATCATGGAAAAACATATTGGGAACATCCCCACTAATGTTGATTAAATTATTGATACTTATGGTAGATAACTTCATTGACAATGAAAGAAAATGTAAGTATGATCATATTTTCTAAGAGTGTCTAGATAAACCATTTTGGATGATCGAATGGAATGGATGAAACAATCTCATCACCCCAAGTAGTTAGACATGACTCGTTGGCATAACCCAATAATATAAAAAACTACCCAAAAATCCATTGAACTACACGAATCATGTACCACAAAAAATTAATACTTTTAAGTGGCTTCTAAGGAGTATATTATCCTAGGGAAACTCAATCATTTGAATAAAAAATATGACATCCTGAATCAATTGGACACAATTATTGTGAAATATTCAATACCATATGCTCTTAACATGTCAAGGGATCCTCAAGAATCACTTATAGAGGCCTTGGTAAGACCTAAATAGTTTGATGATGATGTAATTTCCATTCAGTTATAATTTATATATATAGACCCTATGGAATTTCATGTAGTCATCTAATTAATAAAAAATAAAATTATACTAGGGTGAAAGGTTAAAAGGAGCCTTATATGTTCTTATAAGGTTTGATAAAATTGATATTAATCAATCTTGCATCGACAATGTCATTGGATTCAATATCATTACCATCCTAAAACATCAACATCTTAGAAAAAATGAGGCCTGGCTATCAATTTATCCTACGACCCATTAGGGGTTTCAAAATAGAGAACTGAATATCATGGGCTAGATCAAACATAGAACACAATTTTGGGATCTAGTTTTTATCTCTAAATTTCTAGTCTTCTAGAAGGATACAACTTTCATGTTCATTCTAGGATGTCCTTGGTTTCATAGACATGAAGTTATACCTTCAACATATCACCAATGACTGAAGTATTATGTTAATAGAAAAAGTGGGACATTGTATAGTGATAAATCCCCATTTTAATTTATGAACCTTAATACGTTGACATAACATTATATTAGATAGTAGTGAAGTAACCCCTGACCAATGATGTTTCCCACGTTATGGGAAAAATATCTTGAGAATGACCCTGACCAACAAACTCAATGATCATATAAATGAATATGTGTAACACCCCAATCTTCCATGGTACACTTCTCTTTCAATAATATAATAGCTTACGTTGTACACAACTTCAAGTTCTTACACACCGCGTTCAATCAAACTAGATGTTCTAAATTTTAATACCCACTTTTTAAAATTTTATAATGTCTATTTTTAAAAATTCACTTCATTTTTGGATTCTTATTATCAAAATTATCTAATGGATCATTATTTCATTTTTCTGTAAACTTTCATTTTTTGATGAATAGAGAAAATACAGCGTTATTGTTTGAAATCGACTTTTTATTTAAATAATTTGTTACTTTAATTAAATTTATTATAGATAAATATATATATAATACCTATATATATTCAATGTAATTCATAGGAGTCATTTTACAATAATATTAGATATATAAAATATTATTGAACTTTTTACCTTCTTTTACCCACCTTCTAGGCAGATTTGTAGATTTTCATAAAACATAATTTTACCGCTTCTATGAATTGAATTTCAAAAATCCTAGAGACATGTTTGTCATCAGTAAGTAAAATGTGGTTCAATAAGATGAAAATAATTTTGGGAGAATAGTAACTTTTGATATTTATTTAACACAGTTATAAGTAAATAGGCTAATTAAAGGTAAAAAATGATATAATAATTACCCTAACGCATGTACTAATTTTATTGGATAAGTGTGATTCAACCAAAATCAACCTTAGGATAAAAATATGATCCTTTTGGTCCACTTGGTATAGATTATGACAGTTATTATTAATTCATTTAATTATTAGTTAAAAGTATTAAATTCAGTGTTTAATAAATAAAACATTTTCAATATTGGGTTATACATAAGATAAATTCATCTATAAATACTAATTAGAATGATGAAAATATTTTCTAAACAATGGTATTTTATTTATTATTTTTATAAATTAACTAATTAAATTTATTTATGAAACATTGATGATGAAATAATTACCTAATTAATGAATGATTAAAATAATTGATATTATAAATATTTAAATAATGTAAATTGAGACTTATATTGAATTCCAATAATTTTATTGGTTAATATAAAATTTTATGGTTGAATGAATAATTTTTTTTGTAATTAATAATGTTTTTATGACTTTCAGAAAAAAAATAATAAATAGTGGAAAAATTGACATAAATGTGTTTTTAAAACAAATACAATATTGTTAATTGATATAATATTCCTAAAAATATAAGGTTTTTCCAGAGGGCTTTGATAAGGTTTTATATATTAATAATGAACAATTTGTGTTTCTCTTGGATTTTTATATTTTGTTTATTTACCTTTTACTATAATTATACAATAATACATGGTAAAAGTTAAACTATTTAACTATGAGTTAAATCCAAAAGATAATGTTAATATAGTGATCTGAACCTGGATAAAACCCATTGGTTGAGAGGTTTTTGACCCATACCCACCTTATATTTTAAATTAATCATTTTAGATCCATTTTAAAATGAATATAATTGTATAATAAAATAATATTTCTAGCATTTCCTAAAGTGCATGTCACCTCTCTTATAAAAGCATACATCCCATTCTCTCAAAATCAAACCACCAAATCCTTTTAGATTGGTTAACCACTACTCAAATATCCTCCCGACTATCCTAAAATCTACCTAGAGGCCTTAAATTTTACATAAATCCAACCTATGGTGCCCTTTTGATCAACTAAAAAGCAAACACCAGAAGAGGGGGTAATAATTTCACCACCTCTTTCGAAGTTTTATTCCTATTCCACTTCCTCTTTCATTGTTGTTTATATACCGAAACAATAACTCCAGTACAAGATAAATAATGTAATGTTATTTTAAATATGTTACAACAATATTCAATATTCTATCCATGTTATAAATGACAGGTCACCATACGTGCGTACGTATGGCCTACCATCTCAACATCGTGGTGTAGTTTGTTATTCAAACACTTCAATATTTGGATGGGTTTAATAATGTGTATAACTAATTTAAATAATAAATTTAACATGTTATGTATTCTGTATATATGATATACCATCCAATTACATATGATTTCAACATCAATATAATGATATTGTTGCTCTCCATACTTACAGATTACCTTCTCCACGAACGTGATGAAATTCATTTCCCATCATAACCAATTGTAACGACCCAAAGTTTTTCAATGGAAATTACCTTATTATAATTATGCCATAAAATAACATGAAAAAACTACATAATTAATTACTAAGTGATAAGTGACCTTTAAACATAAGTTTGTCACTCCTATGTTTGGAATTTCAAAAATCCGACACACACGATTGTGTTCAAGATGATTTTTGGAGTCTAATGAAACAAAAATAATATTTGGTGATTAGTAATGTACCCTTATGAATAGTAACATACCATTATGAATTTTAATATGACCCTTATGAATAGTAAATAATCCAAAATAATAGTAACATTACCTATGAATAATTAAATAAAATTTAGACATCTTAGAAAGTAACAATTTGACCTTAGTAAACGTTTTGGTATTTTGTAAGTCATAAATAAACAATTATAATTAATTAGTTAATTTAAAATAATATTTTTCCCTAAAATGTATTTATAAATTATTTAATCAATGTCTTATAGTTTTTAGATAATTTTATAAGACCATACATAATTTCCGAAAGCACATTGAAATCAGTTTTAATCTTAAAAACAGTTTTTTAAGTAAATTATGAATATAATTAAAAATTAAATTAATAGTATTTAGAAAATTATTTTTGAAAAATGGAATACATTTTTGGATTCTATTGTTGAAAAATGGTTGGGGTAAATTTTTGGTATTTTTCTGAGATACATGATTGTTTTAAGAATAGTGAAATACCGTAATTTACAAAATAAGCTAAATAAGCTAATTATAGGGTCATATGAGATGTTCTACTGATGTAAGCCCACTTAGTTCGGGATTACATTATAAAATTACCACTATTGGTCGTTCAAGACTCACTATTCCTTATCTTAGGGGAAATTAATATACTAATGAATTTTATATTAAGGAAACCCTTCTCCCCTCCACTATAAAAGCCACCCTTTACACCCTCATTTACTCACACCTCTCAAGCTCCAAGACATCTCTAAACTCTACCCAAACACCTTCCCAAGCCCCTACCCAACGTCCAAGAGCTTCTGGTCTCATCAAAAGACCATTCTTAGGCCCTTAAATAGGTTCTCAAGAGAAGGATTCAAGAGGGCATTAAAGAGAAGGAAGCATTCAGGTACAAGGTAAGGGGGAATTCTCGAACCTAGCTTTCATCCTTTGGGTTCTCCCTCTTTCACTCCATTTTTGATATGGTTACTTATTAATGATCATTTTTTCATAATTATATCACATTTTATGGTATATACAAGTTTTTTACTAAATTTTATGTCAATTGAAATGTTTTCCAAAAGAACTCTTCTTTTGAGAACTCAACTTTTACCTCTCATTCATGGTTGATAGTTCTTGTATTAAGTATGTTGTTCCCTCTTTCTATTGGGAACCCAAAGCATATGAATGTATTATTATTATATGAAACCCATTCCTTTACATGGGTTATTTTTTTCACTTTTGATATTTGTTCTATGTGGCAATCATGATAATGATAATGTTAGGATGTGACGGGTGCACCTAGAATTATATAGGACAATATGAATGTTTCAAAGTGACGGGTGCGCCCATAATTATACAATGCTCAAATTTATTGGGCAATGTTTTTAATCTCATGAGTAAATGTGAAATTATGTGTGAACAATATTCTAGATTGGTTCAAAAGTTTTTGTGGTAGTTAACCACTAAGACATGATGTTTCATTTTTATGCATTTCCACATTTCAAGTCTTTTAATTATGCTCCTCTCATGTTCATGGTCTTTTGCCTATGTCATGATTATGATCACACCATGCTATATTGTTCTTATCTATCCTCTTACTTGGCTTATAGATCACCCATTTTTATGTATATCCAAAGGTGGCTACATGTACTAAGGAGATGACAAGTGCCAATAAGAAGCTAGAGAAGAAGAAATTAAATAAATGTTTATGATTGATATTGTATTTGTTATGTGTTGTCCTAGTTTTACCAAGACACTAAACCTTTGGATCCTCTATGTGTAATAATATTCTGCTTTTTATCTTTGAAATGATTTAATTGTTATGTAAGAAAAGGTTGGGTCGCTATAGTTGGTATCAGAGGAAAGGTTTAGTTAAGTTGGTAATTAGGATTAGTGAATCGTAGGGAAAACCTACAACATGAGACTAAGTAAAAATATGCACACAATAATATTTACCTAGGATTCACATATGTTATTCATTTAGTATGAATTTATTAAATGAATAACTTATATATTCCTGGCTTGTTTACATATGTTTTGTTCTAACCATTTCTATTTTAGAAAATGGTGGGAACCAGGAGAAATCAGGCCAACAACTAGTGTGAGGTCCAATGCAATGATTTCCCAAATGACATCCCTAATGATTTAGGAGGTGGAGATCAAAACATAATGGTGATGGTTACCCAATTATCTCAGGTTTTTAATAATAACCATAATAATGGGGAAATATCCTCCTTCACCAAAGACGGAGCAATTAGCTATCGAATGTTTTATGTGGAAACGACCACCGAAATTTTATGGATCTTTTGATCTACTAGTTGCCGAATAGTGGGTCAACTCCATGGAGAAGATCTTTGATGTGCTTCAATTTTCTGAGATGGAGAAGGTGACTCTACCTGTTTATCGTTTAGATGGAGAAGCCGATAAATGGTGGGCATTGATTAAGAACACCAATCCAGGGGAGGAAATTGAAGAGACGGAATGAGAATAATTTAAGATAATGTTTCTTAATAATTATTTCCCACGAACTATTTCCACGAAGATGGAGATAGAATTAATATATCTCATGCAAAAAAGAAGGTGAATCTCTCACAACCTATGAAGCTAATTTCACAAGGCTCACAAGGTATTCTTCGGGTTTTGTTATCAACAATGATAGAAAAATACATAGATTCTTTAGTGGATTAAAAACACATCTTTGAAATTATCTTGCAATTTAAGACTTTGGGAGTTATGAAGAAGTTGTTTGGTGTGCTCTCAAAGTGTACAAGTAGTTTAGAAAATGTTCCCATGGATATGGTTATAAGAAATGAAAGATAGAGTTTCAAGATAGTGGATCTAATGGCAAAGGTGGGAAGAAAAATCAAGGACCCAAATGCCAAAAATGTGGGATGTTGCACCATGGGAACTTCTTAAAAGGGATGGAGAAATGCTTCAAGTGTGGGAAATATGGACACCATGCTCAAGAGTGTCAAAAATACCTGAAAAGGAAGGAGAATGTATCCGATGAAAGGAGAGAACCACTCATGTTTCAATGCTTCAACTGTAAGGAGCTAGGGAACTATGCAAACCAGTGCACTAAACCTTGAGTTCTCGAGGGTAATCAGTGTCATCAGCCACCAAAGCCAAAGGAACAAGGGAAGGATTATGCCATACCTACTGTGGAGGTGGATCATGATAATGAATTCATACAAGGTACACTTACTATTCACTCAGGAATGGAAAAAGTCTTTTTTGATTCCGGTTCTACGCATCCCTTTATATCTTGCATGTTTCCTAGAACTATAGAATCAAAGCCCCGAAACCATTAAGTAGAGATATTTGTAAAAACACCAAGTGGTGAAATCATTGCAAACCAAGTGTTTCACTCTTCTCCTATTGGCGTATGTGGGAAGATTCTTCCGGAAAATTTCGTAATACTCCCCTTGGTGGAATTTGACGCTATAATTGGAATGGATTGGCTCTCATTATATAGAGCACATATCAACTGTCAGGAAAAGGGAATATTGTTTTATATTCTGAACCATACCATGATCCTCTAAAAATTCAAGGAAGATCATGAATCTCCTTTGAAAAATCCTTCAATGGTGTGGGTATTGAATCCTTATGAAAAATAATACCTCACCCAAATCGTTGAGCCGAAGGAAAGTTCCAACCATGAGTAAATGTCCATCATGAGGGAATAAAATGATATATTTCCCAAAGAGTTACCTGGAATTCCCCCAGATCGTGAGGTAAAGTTCTCAATTGAACTCATACCCTGAGCTACTCCTATCTAAAAGTGTCTCTATAGGATGGATCCTATAAAACTAGAGGGGTTAAAGAAGCAACTACAAGGGAATTTGGACAAAGGGTTCATACGCCCTAGTGCATCACCTTGGGGTGCACCAGTGCTCTTTGTGAAGAAGAAGGATGGAACAATGCAGCTTTGTATCGATTATCAGGTACTCAACAAGATCAACATAAAGAACAAGATTCATCTCCCAAGGATTGATGATTTTTTCGACCAGTTAAGAGGATCTCAATACTTCTCAAAGGTGGATCTTTATTCTAGATATCATTAGGTAATGGTGAAGAAGGAAGATATTCAGAAGACTGGCTGCTGAACAAGGTATGTGCACTATGAGTTTTTGGTGATGCCCTTAGGACTTACTAATGCCCCTAAAATCTTCATGGATTTGATGAATAGAGTCTTTAGACATTACCTCGACAAATTTGTGGTAGTTTTTATCGATGATATTGTCATATACTCCAAGAGAAAGGAGGAAAATGAAGAACATCTAAGACTTGTTTTGGAAAAATTGAGAAAGGAGAAGTTGTACTCCAAGTTCAGAAAGTGTAACTTTTTTATGAATCAAGTCACGTTCTTGGGACATGTGATCACAAGTGAGGGAATTTCTGAGGATCCTTCAAAGACAAAGGTGATTAAAGAATGACCCAGGCCCCCTAGTGTCACATAAATCCATAGTTTTCTTAGATTAGTTGGGTACTACCGACGTTTTGTGAGAAAATTCTCACGATTGTCAAGCCTGTTAAATAAGTTGATAAGGAAAGGGGTAAAGTATCTCTGGATAGAAGAATGTGAGGGAAACTTCATGGAGCTAAAGAGAAGGCTGATCACTGCACCAGTACTCACACTACTGAAAAGTGTAGGATTTTTTTTGATATACAGTGATGCTTCAAACAAAGCCTTTGGTTGTGTACTCATGAAAAATGATAATTTGATAGCCTATGCCTCACGACAATTGAAGATCCATGAGAATAACTACCCGATGAATGATCTAGATTTGGAAGCCATGATTTTTTCCTTGAAAATCTAGAGGCACTACCTTTACTGCAAGATGTGTGACATATACACTGACCACAAGTTCCTAAAGAATATATTCACCCAAAAGGAGCTCAACATGCATCAAAGGAGATGGATAGAGATAATCAATGATTACCATTGCTCTATTCACTATCATACTAGAAAGGCGAACAAGTTAGTCGATGCTCTAAGAAAAAAAGAACCTGCTACTCTATCCATGTTATGGATTGAGAAAGACCCTATCTTCTTAGATATTCAATGAATGGATTTGGAAATAATATGGGAAGGGGATACATCCTACCTTTCCCAAATGATTGTGAAAACATCAATCCATGAGAAGATTAAGGAAGCACAAATGGATTATGTGGAGATACAAAAGAGGGTGAATGCAGTAATGGAAGGGAAGCTGTAAGAGTTCCATATCGAGGATGATGGTGTTATTCGATTTGGAATGTAGCTTTGTGTGCCTTCATCACCCGGGTTAAAGAAAGAGCTATTGGATAATGCACATAGCTCAACTTTCTATATCCATCCTGGGAGTACCAAGATGTACCATGATCTCTGATAACCCTTCTGGTAGGATAAAATGAATAAAGAGATTGGGGAATATATATCAAGGTGCTTGGTATGTCATCAAGTCAAAGCTGAGTGACAAAAGTCCAAGGGTATGATGTAGCCATTGCCTATACCCATGTGGAAATGGGAAAATGTTACTATGGAATTCATCATAGGTCTCTCGAAGACATCAAAGGGAAATAATGTAACAAGGGTTGTGGTTGACCAACTCACCAAGAGTTCCCATTTTATCGATATTCAGGAAGACCTCTCACTTGAACAACTTTCAAAGGTATATGTGAAGGAAGTGGTGAGATTTCATAGTGTTCCAATTTGAATTCTCTATGACCGTGATCCAAGGTACACATCTATGTTCTGGAAGACCCTTAAACATGCTTCGAGTACTGAATTAAATTTCAGCACATCCTATCACCCCCAAACTGATTGCCAGTTTTAAAGGACTATTCCGACGCTTGAAGATACGCTAAGAGCCTGCTCTCTTGAATTCAAAGGTGGTTGGGATCCGCATCTCCCATTGGTTGAGTTCTCATAAAACAATAGCTACCACTTGAGTATTCATATGGCTCCGTATGATGCTCTTTATGGGAAGCGATGTAGAACTCCAACCTATTGGGAAGAAGTTGGAGAAAGAAAGCTACTTGGGCCCGATCTTGTTCAAGAGATGATAGAGATGGTTCAAGTCATCCAGAAACATGTCAAAGCTGCTCAATGTTTTCAAAAGATATATGCTGACAACCGTTCAAGGGACTTGGAGTTCGATGTTGGAGATAAAGTCTTCCTTCGAATATCTCCATGGAAGATAGTCATGTGATTTGGAAAGAAAGGGAAGTTATGCCCAAGGTATATTGGCCCCTTTGAGATCCTTGACCACATAGGAGTCGTGGCCTATCATCCAGCACTTACACTGAATATGGATCAAGTTCATGATGTGTTTCATGTATCCCTATTGAGGAAGTACATACCAGACCCCTCAC
This sequence comes from Viscum album, assembly GCA_963277665.1. Lineage (NCBI taxonomy): Eukaryota > Viridiplantae > Streptophyta > Magnoliopsida > Santalales > Viscaceae > Viscum > Viscum album. The sequence continues at coordinate 1,215,522,856 of OY728131.1, read as the reverse complement.
AAGTACTAAACTCAAAGGCGGTGTAGCTGGAAGATGATCTCTCATATGAGAAGCAGCCAGTAAATATTCTGGATCAGAGAGATAAGGTTCTACAAAACAAGACAACCCATCTTGTCATAGTGTTTTGGAGGAACCATAGGTTTGAGGAAGCATCTTGGTAACCATAAGAGGCAATGAAGGAGAATCACCCTCAAATGTTTGTGTAAAGTGAAATTTCGGGGGTGAAATTTCCTAAGGGGGGAAGAATGTAACGACCAAAATTTTTTCAATGGAAATTCCCTTCTTATAATTATGCCATAAAATAACATGAAAACACAACATAATGAACTAATAAGTGATAAGTGACCATTAAACATAATTTTGTCACTCCTGTGTTTAGAATTTTAAAAATCCGACAAACATGGTTGTGTTCAAGATGATTTTTGGAGTCTAATGAAACAAAAATAATATTTGGTGAATAGTAACGTGTCCTTATGAATAGTAAAATACCCTTATGAATAGTAATATGAAATTTATGAATAGTAAATAATTAAATATAAGAGCAACATCACCTATGAATTATTAAATGAAATTTAGACATCTTAGAAAGTGACAATTTGACCTTAGTAAACGTTTTGGTATTTTGTAAGTCATAAATAAATAAGTATAATTAATTAGTTAATTTAAAATAATATTTTTTCCCTAAAATGTATTCATAAATTATTGAATCAATGTCTTATTGTTTTTAGATAATTTTATAAGACCCTATGTAATTTTTGAAAGCACTACGAAATAAGTTTTAATTTTAAAAACTGTTTTTAAGTAAATTATGATTTTAATTAGATATTAAATTAATACTATTTAGTAAATTATTTTTGAAAAATGGACTTCATTTTTGGATTCTACACGTTGAAAATTGGTTGGGGTAAATTTTAGGGATTTTTCTGAGATACATGAATTTTTGAAGAATAGTGAAATACCGTAATTTACAAAATAAGAAAAATAAGCTAATTATTTGGTCATATGTGATGTTCTGCGGATGTAAGACCACTTGGTTCGGGATTACATTATAAAATTACTATTATTGGTCGTTCAAGATTCTCTATTCCTTGTCTTAGGGGAAATAAATGACAAATTAATTTTATATTAAGGAAACCCCTCTCCCCTCCACTACAAAAGCCACCCTTCCCACCCATACTTCCTCACACCTCTCAAGCTCAAAGACTTCTCTAAACTCTTCCCAAACACCTTATCTATCCCCTCCCCCACGTCCAAGAGCCACTAGTATCATCAAAAGACCAATATTATGCCCTTAAGGAGGTTCTCAAGAGAAGGATTCAAGAGGACATTAAAGAGAAGGAAGCATTCAGGAACAAGGTAAGGGGAAATTCTTCAACCCAACATTCATAATTTGGGTTATCCCACTATCCCTCCATTTTTTAAATGTTTACTCCATAAAGATCATTTTTTTATAACAATCTCACCTTTTCTGGGATATACATGTTTTCTACTAAAGTATATGTCAATCAAAATGCTTTCCAAAAGAACTCTTCTTTTGAGAACCCAACTTTTACCTCTCATTCATGGTTGAAGGTTCTTGTAATAAGTATGTTGTTACCTCTTTGTTTTGGGATACCAAATATTATTAATGTATTTTTATGAGTTGAATCCCATTCCTCTACATGGATTAGTTATGTTCACTTTTGATATGTGTTATATGTGGAAATCATGATAATGATAATGTTATGATGCGACGGGTGCGCCCATAATTATATAGCACAATATGAATGTTTTAAAGTGACGTGTGAGCCCATTATTATACAGATCTCAATTGCATTGGGTAAAGTGATGAATCTCATGAGTAAATTTGAAATTATACGGGAACAAGATTCTATCTTGGTTCACAAGTATGTGTGGTAGTTAACCACTAAGACATGTTGTTTCATTTTTATGCATTGACACATTTCAAGTCTTTTAATTATGCTCCTCTCTTGTTCATGATCTTTTTACTATGTCATGATTATGCTCACCCCATGATATATTGTTATTATCTATCCTCTTACTGGGATTTTAGCTCACCCCTTTCGATGTATATCCTTAGGTGGCTACATATACTAAGGAGAGGACAAGTGCCAATAAGAAGCTAGAGAAGAAGAAATTAAATAAATGTTTATGATTGATATTTTATTTGTTATGTGTGGTCCTAGTTTTTCCATGACAGTAATCCTTTGGATCCTCTATGTGTAATACAATTATGGTTTTTATCTTTGAAATGATGTAATTGTAATGTAAGAAAAGGTCGGGTCATAATACCATGTAAGATTAATTTTGATTTTATGATTAAAAATAATGATTAATGAACTTAATATCATTATAGATATGAATAAAAAACATCCTATCCATAGAAAACATGGCTAACATATCCAACCATATAATGGAAAATGAATCAGTTAACTTCTGAAACAATGATACTACTAAAACATTATTAACAAAAAAATATTAAAACATTATATATCATAAAATATTTATGTATGTGGTTTTTGTATAATTTAATAACAATGAATTACCTATTATAAATTAGGTTAACATAACCTCCACCATGGAAAAGTACAAGGTAATGGTTAATTCTACAATCTCTTAATTATCCGATGTTGTATATACATGAGTATCTACTATGACCTCTTTATCATTCACATACGTGTTTCTTAAAAATTGAATTCAAAACAGTTTTACTATTTCCTAGACTATGTGTAAAAGTCATATATACCCTTTTTAACATTTTATATAATTTTAATATAGGAATCTTTCCATCATTTTCAAATCATGGTCTTTTACGACCTTTTTGACACAATTATGGAAAGAATGTTTTTTAACTTATACGGTGAGTGAAACAATTTTCTGTTGTTATAACATCTTAGAAGCTTTTCATACAATATTATTAAAACATTTTCAAAATAAATTTTCTCTTTTATAATTATGTGACTTTAAAATTATTTCAAAATAAAAAGAGATATTTCTCTCAAATAATTTTGATATCATCAATGTCAACATCCTTTTATGGATTTTACACTTATTTGAAGTTGATTAATTATGATACAATCTTCTATATTATATTGAAGGATTTGTGATACTTTTGACTATGGATGTGGTATTTTTATACCATTCATAGTTGATGGTTAATGTATTTACCTTTCGTATTGTAGTTTTAATATGAATGTTTATGTTATGTTTCAAATTTTCCATATGAGGAATGAATTTGACTTAGTATGTGACAGGTAGAGATGGTTGTAGCTCCTCGATACATCGTTAGGTCTCATGAGACAAACTAATATCTTGGCACAAGGCTTTGACAAAATATTATTTTTATTCTGGGCACTAGGACCTGACTATGTGGTTATGATGTATGTTTTTAGGCATTCCATCATTATGAAATTGGCTATTGATATTGCATGTAATTATTTGAATATTATAATATCCATGTGAATAACTAAATGGAATTATTTGATTTATATTTTTCATATTACTATAAATTTTATGTTTAAATGGATTATGTTTTAGTCTTACACATTTCAATAAATGTTTATGCTTATTTATGAATGTTTCCGCAATATTGTTATCCTCATCGAGCATCTGAGCACACCTCTTTCTATGTCTTATTTTTTCCAGAATGTGAAGAAGTACTTTATGGTTGACCAACAGGGATAGGCTAAGAATATAAGTGTCTTAAAAGGGGAAAAATGTTGTTTATGTATTTATTTCATGATGTAATGAAAAACTTATGTATGTATCTAGTACTTCCAAGGATACTAAACTGATCGATCTTTCGAGACATGGTCTCTTGTGATCATTCCTATGTTATGTAATAATGAACTTTCTCTAGGTAACTAGGGTTGGGGCATTATAGTTGGTATCAAAGGAAGTTTAGTACAAACCATGTAGTAATGATTTAGAAAAAATTTGATTAGAGAACATTGCCATAAGATAGACTTTGAGCATTAGTACAGAAGTACTTCCAAGAATTTTGGAAATGTAGATATTTTGTGTATTTTTCAAGCAATATATCCCTATTAGGATACGAGTAAGTAGAGTTGGATCTTGCACATATATACCTAGGAGTTAAATCTCTGACAATGAGTTTTGGGCTTGACCCGGGGTATCCAGGTACATGACAACGGGCCTTACAGCACGTTTGGTTATGACACTCCCTGGGGATATGCTTAGGATAATTCCAATTTTATTTACAAACCATTATGAATGATTTATGAATATATACCCCCTCAAAGAAGACATTTTTATGATTATGGATTTTATCCATAAACTTTCAATTTATATTAAGTATTTTACATGTTTGGAATTATGTATTTTGATTCATAAACTAATCCAGTATACGCCATTGTTTTGAAATATAACCTAGTGGAAGGAATAAAAACCATATCAATGTACATAATCCATGTAGGTAATACCCTCATACTCAAGATAATTATAGTGGAGCTAGTGATGCAACTGGTTCTAATCTGTTATCACCATACTTGGACAACTCACTCAGGTTATAAATAATGACCTTACCTGTTTGGAGGAAGATGATCCACAACAATGAGGGTCAATGTTATACTCCTTCATGAATAAAGAACCACCTACATTCAATGAGACTAAATATCCATTTGTAGCTGAGCAATGGATTAGTTTCTTAAAGAAAATATTTCATGCATTGGGGAGTAGTGAAAGGGAAAAAAATTTCATTGTAGTTTATCACCTCATGAATGAAATAGATCAATGGTGGCCATTAATTAAAAAAACAAATGTGGATGAAGAAGTATCAAATATGGAATAGAGGTATTTTAATGATGTTTTCTTAGAAATATACTTTCCTCGTGGCCATTTTGTGGATACGGAACGATAATTTTTCAGTCTGAGGAAAAAGGAGGATGAGAAGTCGAAAAGTATGAGGAAAACATTATAAGGATAGAAAGGCATGCAACAGATTTTATACATAACCCATGGAGTAAAATTGATCAATTATTTGTGGGTTAAAACCATTTCTCTATTGAGAATTAGTCTCAAAATCCTTCTCATCATTTGACGATATTATCTCATCTTCTATCAAGACATAAAAGGAATTATATATGTCTTAGAACATTAAAGAAAAGAAAGAGAAGAAGAGATCTTCTGAACACTCTAGAAATAGAAATAAGAGGAAGAAGGGAAAAGTTGAATATCTATCCTATGGTACATGTTTGAAGAAACACCCCAATACTTTCCTGAAGGGAATGAGAATATATTACAAGTGTGGTGAAAATCGCCACCAAGATCATGATTGTAAGGGAATTAAAAGAGGATATCAATGTATAATTCTAAAATGGTAGATAAATGGGGAATTATGAAAATTAATGACCTGAGCTCCAAGAAAAATTACCTCAAAAAAGTAAAAAGGAGTAAAGCCAAGCTTATATGATCACCACTGCTGTGGTTGAAGTTCCGAAAGATTTGGTGGTATGTAATTTAATGGTTTCTTCATGTTTAGCCAATGCATTACTTGATTCTGGATCATAACATTGTTTAATATCTACCCAGTTTTCTACGAATATTAAAAATTTCCAATTTGATTCAACAATGATGTTTTCAATAAAAAATCCTGAGGGAAGTATCATTGCAACACTGTTTTGGGAATAAATTACCATTAGGCCTTTTAAATGTTATTTTTCTACTAAAATCAACATCATAACCATGATTGAAATTGGTATAATCTTTATAATGGATTGGATTTATGACCATGATGTTAAAATTTAGTGTAAGAAAGAGGGTACAATTTTCAATGATGATATAGAGTACCTTATATTTAGAGAAAGAATGTAACAACCTAATTATTATCTAGATCCACCCATAGTATCTCTATTAAATTCAATTATTTTGGAAGAAGAAATTACATAAATATGGGTGAGGAAAAGAATGTCCAAATATATGACTTACCTACTGTACACGAATATGTTGATGTGTTTCCATAGGATTTACTTGGACATCCTCCGGAATAAGAAATTGAGTTTTCTATTTATTTAATAATTGGTTCAAGGCCTATATTGAAGACCCATTAAAGAATGGCCACTATGGAATTAGTGGAACTAAAAAAACTAGAGGTATTGAGTAATAATGTATTTATTTTCCCTAGTGTTTATCCATGGGGAGCCCCTGTTCTTTTTTTAAGAAGAAAGATGGATCTATGAAGTTTTGCATTGACTACTTAGAGATCAATGCTATAATAATAAGGAAATTATTTCCCCTACCTTGTATTGATTATTTATTTGACCAACTTCATTGATCTCAATATTTAAAAAATATTGAACTTCGATCTGGATATATTCAGTTGTTTGTGAAGAAGGAATACATCTGGAGGACAGTATTTCATACCAGGTATGGACATTTTGAGTTTACAGTAATTCCTTTTGGACTGACTAAGGCATCCTGTATTTTCATGGATCTAATGAATATAGTTTTAAAGAATTTCATGATGACTTTGTTGTGTTATATATAGATGATATCTTGGTATACTCAAAAAGTGACAAAGATCAGGGAAATTACTTGCACGCTATTCTAAAAATCCTCATAAGAAATAAATTATATAGGAAGTTTAGTAGGTGTGAATTATAGAATTAGGAAATTTATTTGATTGGCCATATTGACTCTAAGGATGGAATATATATTGATCATTATATGAAAAAAGAAACACAAGAATGGGTAGTACAAACGAGTGAAACTTAGGTACGTAGTTTTATTGGTTTAGTAGGTTATTATGGGTGTTTCATTTAAAATTTTTCCTGGTTGGCTAACTGATTAACCAAGAACACTCGTAAAGGTGTTAAATTTGTTTGGAAAAAAGAGTGTGAAGAATGTATTGTAGAACATAAGAGAATATTAGTCAATGTCCCTATCTTGAATCCACCATCGGGGGGTGACATGTTAATTATTTATAGTGATGCATCAATGAAAGGACTTGGTTATGTCGTTATGAAGAATGAAAGGGTTATTGCCTACGCATCACGCTAGCTAAAAATTCTTGAAAAAAACTATCCTACTAATGATATTGAGTTAGTAGATGTAATCGTTTCTTTGAATATATGGAGACACTTACTCTATGGGAAAAATGCGAGATATATACCGATCAGAATAGATTGAAGTATATTTTCTCACAGAAAGAACTCAACATGAGTAAAATATGATGGATTGAACAACAAAAATATTATGATTGAACTATACACTACCAAACCGGGAAGGCATATAAGGTGAACAATTCTTTAAGTAGAAAGGATTATGGAATTTTGAACAAGATGGGAGTTGAAATGGATCCTATGTTCATGGATCTAGTAAAGATGGACTTTGGAATAATCATAGAAGGTGAAACATCAATACTTCTTCAACATTTTTCCAAACTATCTTTACTATAAAGTAAAACAAATCATTCTTAGACTAATGATGAGGAGTTTCAAAAGAAAATTAAAGCTATGAATGATGATAGATTGATTGAAATCGTATATAAAGATGAAATTTTGAAATTTGGGAAACGACATTGTGTTCCTGATATACTAAATCTAAAAAGGGAATTGTTTGATGATGATCATAGCTCCAATTTCTCTATACACCCTAGTAGCACTAATATGTAAAGAGATTGGATGTAACAGTTTTAGTGGGACATCATGAAGAGGGAGATTTCTGATTATGTGTCAAGATGTATGGTTTTCCAACTGGTTAAGGCTGGAGGAAAACATCCTAGAGGAGTCATGGAACCTCTTCCCATACTCAAGTGGAAATGTGATGAAATTATGGTAGACATTGTCATGGGAGTATAAAATTCCACTAGAAGGAATGATGCAATATGTGTCATTGTTTATCATCTTACTAAGTCATGACATTTTAATTCTATAGAATAATATTTACCACTAGAACATTTATCAAGACTATATATTAATGAAGTTTTAAGACTTCATGGAGTACCCATATCAATTGTTTCTGATCGTGATCCCCCATTTACATAAAGATTGTGGAAAAGTATTCAAGTAGGCCTTGGATACTAAACATCATTTGAGCACTGGCTACCACCCTCAAACTAATGAACAATCAGAATGGACTATTTAAATATTAGAAGACATGTTGACGCCTTCCTCACTAGAATTTCAAGGTTTGCGGGATCAATATTTACATCTGGTAGAATTTTCCTTTAACAATAGCTTCCACTAAAGTATTCAGAAGGAACCATATGAAGCATTATATGGAAATATTTGTCACACAAAAACTTTTTGGGATGATTTTGGTGAAAGAAAACTCATAGGCCAAAAACTTGTTGAGGAAACAATGGAAATGGTGAAGGTAATCCAAACCCACCTCAATGCATCTCAAATTAGGAAAAAGAGCAATGCAGTTAACTAAAAGAAGGATTTGTAATTTCAATAAAAAGATCATGTTTTATTGAAGGTATATCCATTGAAGGGTGTTGTACTATTTTGTAAGAATGGTAAATTGAGTCTCTGGTACATTAGAACATTCGAAATTATAGAATGAATTGGAGTTATAGATTACTGTTTGGAAATTCCTCCAAGCCTCTCCAATGTTCATGAAGTGTTCCATGTATCACTGTTGATAAAATACATGCCTGACCCAACGCATGTACTCACCTATGAAGAAATAGAACTATAAACCAAACTGTCTTATTGAGAAGAGACTATCAAAATTCTTGAAACAATAGAATAAGGGTTGAGAAACCGGAAAACTCGTCTGGTGAAAGGTCTATGAAAAAACCATAAGATGGAAGAGGCAACGTGGGAAGCTGAGGAACTTATGATGAAGAACCACAAAAATATTTTTATGCAGTAATATTATTGAAATTTTTAGTACAAAATTATTTGAAGGAGGAAACAATGAAACACCCCAAGATTCCACAGTATGCTTCTCTTTGAATAATACAGCAGCTTGTGCTGTACGCATCTTCGAGTTATAACACACCACGACCAATCAAACTAGCCGTTATGAATAGTAATACCAACTTTTTAAAATTTTAAAAAGATTATTTTTTAAAATGGATGTCATTTTTTGATTCGGAATATCTAATTTAGCTTAGGGGGAATTTTTGGAAATTTTCCGAAAACTCAAAATATTTACGAAATGTGAAAAACACTATGTTATTATTTAAAAGTGACATTTTTTTAAAAATAATTAGTTAGTTTATTTAAATTTATTTTAGTTAAAAACATATATATAGTAACTATATATGTTAAATGTAATTCATTAGAGTCATTTTATAATAATATTATATATATAAAATATTAGTAAACTTTTTACCATCTTTTACCCACCTTCTATGTGCAATTGAAAATTTGCATAAAATGTAATTTTACCACTTCTGTGAATTTAATTTCAAAAATTCTAGAGACATTGTTGACATTAGTAAAAAAAATTGGGTTTAATAATCTGAAAAGAATTATTGGGGAATAGTAACTTTTGACTTTTATTTACCATAGTTAAAAGTAAATAGGGCAATTAATGGTAAAAAATGATATTACAATTACCCTTACACATGTCCAAATTCTTTTGGACATGTTTTATTCAACAAAAATCAACCTTAGGAATAAAATATGATCATTTTGGTCCATATGGTTTATATTAGTACATTTATTATTATTTTATTTAAATAATTGTTAAAAGTGTTAAATTCAATTTTTAATAAATAAATAATTTTTAATAGATTGTTATACATGAGAAAAACTAGACTATAATGATTAATTAGAAAGATAAAAATATTTAATACACAATTGTATTTTATTTATAATTTTTGGAAATTAAATAATTAAATTTATTTATGACATAATGATGATGTAGTAATTACCTTATTAATGAATGATTAAAATAATTGATATTATAAATATCCAAATAAAAGTAAGTTAAGAATTATGATGAATTCAACTAATTTTATAGGGTATTGTTACATGATAGTGTTGATTAAATAAAATTTTGTCAATGTAATAATGTTCTTATGACTTTCCCAAAAACAAAATACCAAATAGTGTCAAAATTGATATAATTGAGTTTTTTTAAAAAATAATATATTATTAATTGATATAATATTCATAAAGATCTATGGTTTGTCAAAAGAACTTATATAAGGTTATATATATTAATAATTAACCACTAGGGATTACCTTGGATTTTTATATTATGTTTATTAACCATTTATTATAATAATACAAAAATAAATGGTAAAAGATATACTATTTAACTAAGAGTTAAATATAAGAGTTATGGTTAATATCTTGACATAAACCCGGATAAAACCTATTGGTATGCAGTTTTCGACACATACCCACCTTATCTTCTAAATAAATCATTTCGGAGTTATTATAAACCAAATATTATTGTATAATAACATAATATTTCATGCCTTTCTTAAAGTGACCCTCACATCTCTTATAAAAGGGTACCTCCCCTTCTCTCAAAATCACACCTCCAAAGCCTTTTGGCTCATCCAAATCCTGCTCAAATACCCTCCCAATTACCCTCATATCTACCTTGAAGCCTTATTTTGATCATAAAGACAACATGATAAGACTTTTTCATCAACTCAAATGGAAACACCCGAAGAAGAGGTAATAAGTTTACCACCTCTTTCAAAGTTATCTTCTTCTTCCACTTCCTCTTTCTTTGTTTTTTCCACACCAAAACAATATCTCCAGGACCTTATACATACTATTTTGTTATTATAAATATGTTACAACCATATTCATTATTCTATCCATCCTATTAATGAAAAGTCACTAAACATGTGTATCTATGGATTACCGTCTCCACGTCGTGGGGTAGTTTGTTAATCAAACACTTAATTATTTAGATCGGTATAAAAATGAGTATAAATTATGTAAATAATAAATATAACTTGTTGAGGATTCATTATATATTACATACCATCTAATTAAATATTATTTCACCATCAATATAATGATATTGTCACTTGGGCGTACGTACGGATTACCGTCTCCACGAACGTAATGAAATTCATTCACCATCACAACCCTTCAAGAATAATATTGATTTTATGATTAAAAATAATGTTTAAATAACTTAATATCATTCTTTATTTTAATCCAATACATCCTATCCATAACGATCATGGCTAGTGTAACATGTCATATAAAGGAAAATGAATCAGTTAACACTTGAAGCAATGATACTACTAAAATACTATTAACAAAGCAATTTCATAAGATCATATATGATATCATATTTATGTATGTGGTTATTGTATTATTTAATAACAATTAATTAATTATTATATAGGAGGTTAGCATACCCTCGAACAAGGAAAAGTTTGATGTAAGAGTTAATTCTATAATCTCTTCATTATATGAGGTTGTTTATACGTGAGTATTTACTAGGACCTATTTATTATCAACATCTGTGTTTCTTAAAAATTTAATTCAAAACATTTTTACTATTTCCTATAATATGGGTTAAATTCATTTATATGCTTGTTTTAATTTTTATATAATGCTTATAAAGTAATCTTTTCTTCATTTTCCAAATAAGGTCCTTTACTACCTTTTCGACAAAATTAAGGAAAGAATGTTTTTATCTTATACGGTGAGTGCATATATTTTTATTCTATTATAACATCTTCAAATATTCCAATAAAATCTTATATTAATATTATCAAAATTAATATTTTCTTTTAGTATTATGTGACTTTTAAATTATTTCAAAATATATAGAGATATTTCTCTCAAATAGTTTTGATTTCATCTATGTCAACATCCTTTGAAGGATTTAACATTTTTTTGAAGTTGATTTATTATTCTAAAATATTTAGTATTATATTATAGGTTTTGTGATATGTTTAACTGTGGACGTGTAATTTTTATACAATTCATGGTTTATAGTTAATGTATTAACATTTCATATGCTAGTTTTAATAAGAATGTTTATTTTATGTTTTAACAATTTCATATGAGGAATGCATTGGACTTAGTAAGTGATGGGTGAAGCCCGCTATAGCTCCTCGATGCATCGGTAGGTCTCATGAGATAAAATACTATCTTAGAATAGGGCCTTGAAAAAATCTAATTTTTTGTCTTGGCATGAGACCTTGACATTGTGGTTATGATATCTGGCATTATGAAATCCACTATTATGGAATTGGCTATTAATATTGTATGTGATTATTAGACTATTAGAATATCCATGTGAATACGTTAAGGGAATTATTTTATTTATATATTCCATATTATGCTGATTTCTAAGTTTAAAAGACTTATGTCTTAGTCTTATACATTTAGTTAAATGTTTATTCTTATTTATGAATGTTTCCACTATATCGTTATCCTCACTGAGCATCTGATCTTATCCATTTCTATGTATTATTTTTCCTATGATGCGTTGAAGTATTTTTTGGTTTTACCTACAGGGATAATCTAAGTATATAAGTGTGTTCAAAGGGGACAAAATGTTGATGATGTTTTTATTTCATGATATAATGTAAAACTTATGTATGTATCTAGTACTTCCAAGGCATCTAAACTAATGGATCTTTCAAGACATGATCTCCTGTGATCGTGCCAATGTTATGTAATAAATCACTGACACTGGGTAACTTGGGTTGGGGCATTACAATATTTACTACCAATTATTCAGTTCCATAACATAATTTAAAATTTTGAAATGTTCCTATTAACCTTGAAGATATCATATATTTCTTATGAACACAATAGTTAAAAATTATATTGATTATTTTACTAGTGGTGTAACTTTAGGTGATAATTCACTCACTACATCCCAAGAAATTAAGTAGACCATGACATCAATGGTTGAAATAGAAACACTTATTGTGCCACAACTAGTGTATTAGGATATCCAAAACTCTAAACCTTAGAAGTAATATCAGAATATTAGTCAATCTATTAACTATATAAATTCCCCATAACAACCCACAAATTCCAGTGCATGTACGGAGGAAGTGGAAGAGGAAGAATAAGATTACCTCATGGATGGTCTCCTAGCATTCAAGAAAGGAGTCTCTACCACTATTGATGAGCTCCTAGAGGTAAATTTGGGGAAAAAAGATATTTGAACTATATTGATCAGTGCATCTATAACCATTGAAGAAAAAGAAGTATATAATTCCATTATAAAGAATCATTAGTATTATTTCACCTAGAATTACATATAAATTTCAGCCCACACTCTTGAAGTATTCACCCATAACCTAGGCCTACCAAAAGTTCCCCAATGTTAGAAGTAGGCATTTAGAAAAACATATCTGACTCAAACTACCAAGGTTGAAGATGATGTTGGTATGATTATAAATGATAACATAATTTAGTAAGTTCAATACCATGAAAATCATTCTAATAAAGTCCTAGTCAAGATGGAAGAATACCATATTAGAGTATTCATCGATTTCATAGATCTCAACTATAACTGGCCAAAAGATTACTTTTGGGTTCCAATTATTGAAAATTTTATTGATTTGATAGCTAGTTAGCAAGATCTGTCCATAATGGAGGAGTATCCATGATAAAAAAGTCCAATTTTCCTGTAAATATAAAGATTCAACTGTATTCATTACACCCCAAGGAGTATATTTCTACCAAAAAGTTCCCATCAGTCTAAACAATAATGGGGCCACTTACTAGCATGACATATATCTCATATTCAAGTACATTCTTGGTAAATTCATTAAATGATACATCAAAAACTTGTTTTCTAAATATGTTTAGTGTTCTAATAAATTTTTAATCTTGATACTATCCTCAACTAGTAGGGACATTACTACTTGAAAATTAACCCCTTAAAAATTGATTTTAGTGTTAGGTTGGGAAATTTTATCAGATTTTTAGTATTCCATCATTGAATCAAATTTGATCATGAAAAGGGAAATGATATCCTCAACATTTTACACACTCAAAACCACAAAATGTTGAGAGAACTATATGGAAAACATTCATACATTTATCACTCTATAGAAAACCTTGAATACAACTCTGCTCTATTGAAAAAGCTAATTAATAATGTAATCACATATCAGTGGATAAATGATTGTCAAGAAGCAATCAAAAATATTAAGAAGTAGCATCAGATCCCACTATTGATGATGATTTCAATTGATGTAAATCTTCTAATTTTATATGTGATATGTTTGGATAGATCACTTAGTTATTTTCTTGTGAAAAAGGATGAGGACATGAATAAAAATAGATGTATTATCTTAGTCAAAACATGCTTGATATAGATAATTTTTATTATGATATTAGAAGAGCTATTAGGTATTGATCTATTTATTCTAGAAACCAAGTAATTACATGAAGCACCAAGAGGTCCATTTGGTCTCATGCAATGATCGACTCAAATATATCCTCATATGTCGCATGTTTACTAGATGTTTGTTATGGTTGGTGGTCATATATCAATATTTATTCATTCAATTAGTTACTATGAAATCACTTAGGAACTAACTGATTTCATTAAGAGTCATCCTTATATAGAAACCACACCATCGAATATTGAGTTTATAGATAAAGAGAAACATTTTTATAGGGACCCACATACATGGAAGACATATTTTGATAGCAGATATAGGATCCCAGTCGGAAGAGGTTTTGAAGAATTAAGGATAAAAAATGACTTGATTAGATTCATTAATATCACTCCAATAAAGGATATTTTACCTTACTCCATACTATTATTACATGGATTCACTGATAAAGAGTCATAATACTATTCCCTCATTACAGTATCAGAACACGTGATTCAAGTATTGGTAACCCACTTAAAAATAAAATGGTATTCGTAATTGGTTATCAAAAAATCAATATCAATTATTTCATCTGAAAATAAGAGTTAATCCTTTTAATTGAATATGCTTGAGGATTAATAGTGGAATTTCATTTGAAACAAACATTTTCTCACATGAAGCTATCACAAAACACTTAGGAAGATGCACTAGAAAATGAATCCACACCTTTAAAAGATATATACATGGAAACAATAGTCATCAAAATTTCTCATTAGAGAATGGTATCACTATTTTTATGGTAAAGTGGAATAGATCTATGAGGTTAATTATATACATGAAATAGATAATCATATATGTGGTTCGATGATGCCCATCATTGACTATCTCTAAAGTGGGAATCTTATGTTGGGTATATCTAGAAAAGAGAAGATATAATGGAAATAATTTAATTTTACCCTCTATGAAAACATAGATCACTAGAAGTTCCTATATAAATGAAGGTTAGATGGGATCCTCCCTTGATTCATGGATTAAGAAGATTATATTACTATTATTAATGAAGTACATATAAATAATCATGTCACCCATTAGTCAGGAGCCATGATTTATCATCAAATTAAGAATCATGGATATTAATTTCCTTCAATGAAAAATGATTTTATGCAATTCAGAAAGTGGTTTCACTTTTATCAAGTTTATCTAACACATCCAAATACTCTTTTGAGTTATCTGTATGTGGAATGGATATCCTAGGTCCATAACCTCTGGCCACAACTAGTCACTTTAAGTAGATCCTTCTATTAACCAATTTATTCTATAAATGGGTTGAGTTAATACCTCTGAATGAAGTTAGGGAAAATTAATCATTAATTTGGTTTTGTGCAATATCATCCCAAGATATATTGTCACATATACAATATTGAAAGAAAATGATACCACTTTTATTCACCCTAATCAAAAAGAATATTACAAGAATACAACATTGAGTTAAACAATTAATCCTCTTATCATGTAATAGTAAATAGAAAAAATCCTATATGTCTTATAGAACTATCATATGATGAACCATAATATATTACAGGAAACCTAATATTCCCTAGTTTATTGGATTGGAGCTATTATTCCCATTAAAGTCCAATTTTACTCAAACGTCATTGTGGTTTAAAATCATTTATATATTGACCAATAGTATGAGAAGTTACTAGTTGAATTGGAGCAACTAAATGATAAAATAATTTATACCTTACATCATATAGAAATCTACCAAAACTAAGTATCACAAACATTTAATAACAATGTGTGACTTCAATCATTCCATCAAGGATAACTAGTTTGGATTCTTGGGCCACTATTGAGACATGGAAAGAAGACTCCAAATATTGAAAATAAATGGGAAGAAACTTTTGTTATTTAAAAAGTCTATTTCAATGGTAAATATTAATTGATCATCACGGAATGAAAGAGTACTACAACCCCATAAAATTAATGATTTCAAAAGAAACATTTCATGGAATTACTGATGGTTTGGTCCTAGTAATATGAACTGAAAATACAAGACACCATCATCCTGACCACATGATGATAAACTATATTGTTTGGTGCTTTCAAGGCAACCCTAAAAGGAATGAATCATTTCATCCAAGTCACATGATGTAAAAATGTAAGACAAACTACTCAACACATATTTCTAAAATAATTTCTTACACTATGTGATAATCATGGGATGCCCTAGAAAAAATAATAGGAAGCCTCATATGATGAGCATGGGATGCCTTACATGAGATGATTTACTGAATGCCAATTTTTTTTATGATATGTTTTGATGAATATTTAGACAAGTAAAATGAATAATCCTTTGTTTCCACTCCCTTTGAGACATAACCTTCTTCACCATAAGACATTAAAATGTATTGTTAGGTTCCACTTTTTCATGTGGTAAAATACTATGTGACTATGGAATTGCCTTAGAGGATATCTCATTATTTACATAGTTTTTTACTTCAAAAACAATTATTTTAATCTCCTCAATAATGAAATCATTCACTGATATTCCGTTCTTCTCACATTGAGCATAGCTCACGTGGGATTATGAATATTATTAAGGGATTCATCATATTGTTAGGCCACTTCACAGTCCAAACATCAAGATTATAAACTATGTGTATATCATTTCAAATATGAATGTATAGAACAAGATCTCATAGATTCCCCTCATTTCGGGTTATATATCTCCTCACGGCATGACATTAAATTGAATAGTCGACATCCCACTATCAAAATGTTAAAACACCCCCCCGAACAATGTGTGGCTTGAATCCCATATCAATGAAACACATAGAGACACCCAGATCTTATATATTGACCCATCCACCACATGAGGAAAATAATATTGTCCTTCATTTTAATCTAATACTTTTCTAAAAAACCCTTGATGTAAATTGTTTCTCACAATGATCATAGATAACATGGGCACATAAATTTTCATAATGGTCATCATGTATGATCGAGAGACATCAATTCACCTTAGGGTTACCTTATATCACTAAATGAAAGACCATAAAAGTAACACCAAATGGTCATTGTCTCGTGAAATTAAGAGGGTTGACTTATTTCCATGTCATATTATGTTAAATTACAAGACAACTTCCTTTCCATGAGATGTTAAATTGCAGAGTCCATATCCCATTCCAGCATGGAAAAAAATTTCATTACTTTCGCTTTTTCTTGAGAAGATATGATTCTCGATGTCATATTATCACCAGACCCCTACCTTATAAATCTGTGAGAATTGATTCTTATCACCATTGTATATATATAAATTCTCTAATTACAAGTAGAAATCTTGAACATAATATAAAAGAAAAAATCTGCCTCCATGTGTATAAGTTAAACCTCAATAATGAATTTCCCATCATAGAACTATGTGTGACTTGATTCTCATAAAAATTATATACATAGTTACACCTAGAATCTTCATTCTATGCCCAACAGAAATAAAAAATGTCCCCCTCCTCTTGTATAATTCTTCAATCCTTACTAGAGATTTGAACATGGGATGGTCTGGGATGCATGCCGACAAACGGAACAATGAATTTCCTCACCATTAGAGGTTTAAGAACATGGTCCTTGTCCCTCAGTGGGAAAAAATAATAATTTTATACTATACATGAGCTATATCTATGTTGGATACTCTCCTTTTTGAAAATAATGGTTTTGGTCAAAATTCCCCCATCATATTCAGGAATCTTTCTTGACTGAACCCAACCTCATTTCATAGGTAACTCACAACTCCATAAGATTACTTTAGTTTTTGTTAATAAGAGAACATCAATCTATAGAACATACATTTTTTAATATTAAAAATATACCATAAATATAAATATTTTTAATATTCCTCTAGATATTTCTTTTCAGTTAGAAACATGTATATCATCAAGAGGAAGCCCACATATCTTCATATGCATTGATGAAATTGTAGTGTAAACTGATATTCAAACATGGTAAATGTCTATCCATGACATAACTGTCCCATCCCACTCCTTTGGATCTAATAACCCCATAGTTTCAATTTATGAGTTCATTAACACCATTCATGTCTGTATTATGCTGGGATATATTTGTCTAGTCCACCCAAAACCTATTGTTTCTGTAGAATTTTGTCTCAACCATAGGGTCAGTCCACCATAAATGATTGTAAAATGTCCAGAGTGGTCTCTATTTCACAATCTTTCTTATAATATGGAATAAATTTGTATAGGATAAATTTATTAATAGAACAACATGTGGATTGATTATCATTTTAATTGGATACATAATGATGTCTCAGTCGCACATTCTAGGCATAACTATTGTGCTCCCTGCTTCCCTCTTCTATATGGTCCTAATCCATGCTGATAAATCCAGTGTGGTTACCTTTATTAATGAATGCATAATCATTGTATGTATTAAAATTCTCATCAATGTCCAATTCTTTTCTAAATATTTCTTTTATCCATAGACACACTCATTTCACTAACCATATGCCATTAGTTTAGGAAACATGTATCATAACAAAATATCTATAGTCACATGTAATAAGGAAACCTAATAATTCATGACTTATTTGTTTTGAGTATTCATTATATACCTCAAAAAACCCTTATATATTATTCCTCTAAATATGGCACGTCAATATGAGGCATGGTCGTCCTAAGGATAAAATCACCTCATCTTCATAAACTCAGAAAACATTGAAGATAAATATTATTTTCAAACATATACCATGTTTATTCCATACATACGTGTCTCATATCATCTATTTGGATCTTATAATCCACAAATAATTAAAAAAAGAAAAATTCCTTTCTCTTGTCTTGGAGATTTCAATGTATTATTGGCCTATGAGCCCAATATGGTTGTTATTATTGTAACTCATGATCAGTGTTGTTCTACCCAAAACATCAGTTTCAATTGTCTATCCTACAAGACACAAAAATTTCAATGGGAAGAGACATAATGCTCACTATGATGAAGAAATGTAAAGGGTACCTTGGGTAAAAGTTAGGTATCATCTCCATAGTTGTGAACTCCACACGATTTGGTGAAAATTGGACAATAGAAACTAGAAAAGAATCAAAAAATTGTTTGGTTGAAAACCTGAGAAGGGAGGCCTGAGAAAAAGGTGATTCTCACTTACTAAGTCTTATTTATATCTAACATAGGAAAAAATTAGGGAGAAAATTAAAAATACCCAACAGTCAATAAGATCCATTTTTCAACTCTAGAAATAATCTAACTGCGCTCTCTAAGGGAAAATCCCCAGTTAAAAATTACATAACCCTAAAATTTATATCATTATAATTACAACACATTGACATAATTGTGTTCATCCAAATGAGATAGTTTCAGTTTTATTTTTTAATTACTGAGGGGATAGAAATAAAGTGATAAAATATTGAGAAAATGATTCTTTCCATATAGAGATAAAATAATTTATATGACTATCTACATGAAGGAGCCTATCTTTTAGTTATTATATTATTCCATCAACAAAAAATTTGATCTGTCAAAGAAAAACATTAGAATTTCCTGGAGAGTGATGAAGGCTAGTCATCTATGTGGAAACAACATCCTCAGCATGAAAAAATTTCCCCATATCCATTTTAATAAAATCTGTTCATCAAGTAAGTGCCCACTTTAAGGATTAGTGGAGTTGAATAATATTTACAATGATACAATCCAATTCCTATTTAAGGTGTTCCATTTGAAGAGATATCTCCTCAATGAAGTGATTATTATCATCATTCTCCATGATATAGTAAATCCCTTCCTAGGATATGGTGACTCAAATATTGTAAAAGTATCTAAATAGTTTGGCCCCAGACTATCACAATCTTTTCTCTTCTCATTGGTGCTGGATTGTCATCTTAATGAGTTGATGGATCATGTAGTAGTCAAATTCACCATACCCTAGAATAATAAACATGGTTGGGAGTTAGTGGAGTTATTAAGCTATATATTCAAGAGGCGTATTTGAAATTAACAACAAAAAATCTCACAAAACTAAATGATGTGTGGAGCTCAATGTGTCTTATGCCTCTAAGATTCTCTCAGATCCACTTTTGAAAGGAGAGATATAATATAGAATAAATTCACCCATGGAGTAGTCCAATGTTATTATCTACATATTAACACTACCTCACCTTTTTTGTTGGTTAAACAAACATAGATTTCCCCCTTCTAAACCAGCTATTGATGTTAAAGGCAATGCAAGAAAGATGGAACTCTTAATTAATTGTGGGGGATAATAAATGGGTACGGAATGGTGACAATCTAAACTTTTAATAGTAATCGCATATTAATGGGTCAACAACATGGTTATAGGTTTCCCCTAATTCCATAGTTTCCAAATTAAGATGAAGGACCTATAAATGATTGACACTTCCTTTAATTTTCATATAGACGAGGATGGTAGACTCCTTGGATGTTTCCACTCCCAGTTCTATTACATGTACTCCATTTACTAGAGAAGGATGCTGAATTTTTTTTCCTTTCTTTCCGTTGTATTAGGTAATATTTACTATGGAAAAAGATACCCAAATAGATAAGTATTGATTGAGACATTAAACATGAAGTATTAGTTGTGGAAAAATAAAGACTCATGATTTTATAACACTTTATTGAAATCCTAAAAATCATATAGAGATATAGGGATATTAATATGTCCAAGAATGTCATTAATTGTAATATATCTTATTCTAATTTCATGAAATAGTGCCACAAGATTTATGGAATCCTCACCGATTGGGATATTTGAGAAATCTAGATCAGGACCCAAATTGAATCTTAAAAAATCTTTAACATCCATTATTTTGGTAGGAAACCACTCTCTAGGACTAATCGTTTCAAAACCACCATTTACATATCCATCAAAGGAAACAAGGTTCTGATAAACTCTTTTCAATGTAAACATGGCTAATAATAGTCATGGTGGGGTCACGTAGTGTGTGTGAAATATTTAAAATATCATGATTAGGAGAGTCAATAGTATCCATATTATGTCCTATCATGCACAATCAAAATTAAGAGGAATTTTTTATAACTTTAAAACGATAGTAATAGATAAAGTGTAGTCCCTTGAAACTTATTACTTTAATGGTGAAGACTTTTCGAAACGAGTTTAAACCCCACATAGATTGTCTTCTTTTACGTCTAAGGGATCAATTCCAAATACCTTGAGAGTAAGAAATTGAAGTAGACCCTAAAATGGGAAATAATTTCAAATGGGTACTTCAGGTATGTTTTAGAACTAAATAACATTATGTAATCATAATGTAGTGTATACGTCTCTAAAACAACCTTTTCCTCTTATGTTTAATCACCTTATATATTGGGGGGCCATGTTGTTCATCTCAAACACTGGTACTATAGGTGGAAAATGTCCCCCACCATCTCCATTTTCATTAATCCTCGTACCAAAGATAACTACTATTGTTCAAAGAGAGTCCCCTAAACCCCGATCAGGGTTCCCACTGAAGTATATTTCGGGGAATCTAGTTCTAGTTAATCCTCCTCTTTCTAAAACTCAATATGGGAACTTAAAAATAGTTCTTATAATCATAAAAATGATATTGATATAAAGAAACAATTAAATAGGCTTAAATCACTATTATAAATGAATTCATCCCATTCTTCATTGAATTGATTGACCACCCCCTCAGCAGCACCCAAATCTGGTATACTAGAAACTCACATTAGGGATGTGATCTAGTCATTGGTGTAGATCATTGAAATACTACCCGAAATCAACAATACATGTGTACAATTGAATATTATGGGATCCTTTAATATCCAAATGTTAGGGGACAAACATGACAACATGAACGAATATCCCTAAATATTTTATGACACAAGTTATTCCTTACAAGGTCATGACCACCTTAGGCCACACGTAATAAGATGTTTCCATGTCTGAATGTGAAGAAGACCTAAAATATTTTTAATTTTACATATTTCTTAATAAATCCACCTCAATGATGGGTTGGGAATCCCAATCCCTTGTCCTGTCCTGAAGATGATTACTGGATTTTCATGGCTTAGTTCTAGTTGAGAAAAACATTATAGTTGGGAAAACCTTTCTCTAATCAGAAATTGGTAGGTGGGGAGCTCATGGGTTTTTGTAGAAATTTTAATTGGTGTGTGAATCAGTATCATATATAAGCCTCATTGATAATTTCCCCATTAATTAATTCCAACAATACACAATCGTGGGAGGCCATCATATAAGATCTAATCGCATAAGTGTTGCATAAGTTATTACTGGTTGTCAAAAAAGGAGGTTCACCATATTGAAATAATTTGATCTTATTATATATTGTTAGATTATTTGATGCAACATCATTATTCATTGTCAAAGGTTGAATACCAGAGATAGCTTGGACAAAGGGCCAAAATTGACACTCTAGAATTATGACACTACTCAACACCTCATAAAAGGTAATGTACACTACTATCCACACCCATATTATTCAGAAAGTTAAAAAAATATAGAACGGGTCTTCCCCAGGAACACATGAAACAAGTAAATGTGTATCTTCAATTAATGAAGTGTTTCCAACCCCATGTGTTCTCTTTTTTCTAGCATGGATGCCATAAAAAATTTCCGTACCCACACACCATTATTGGATTAAAAAAACTCTAGTGTATAGATACTCATCCACATGGCCAGAAATATAACCCGCAAGGTCTTGGTAGAGATTGAAGACATGGTAGAATACCCCTATTTGGTGTATTCACCACTCTCTATTATGGGATAGTATTTTCTCAGATTTCCTCACATATCAATTTTAGGGCATCCCATTGGACTTTTTCCCATCAACCAATCCCACTTGGGTTCTAGGATAACATTAATCCAATCCACATAATAAACATATATCCTAATGAGAGGGTATTTTGGTCTCATATACTTATCTTTTTTTATTAATCCATGCGCTAGAACGTGTGTTAGTTTTGGATCATCTCACATTACCTTTGGTAGGATATATTCCCTAAACATTTCCTTGAGGGTAAGCACGCTTAAGATCTTATAGACATCACAAAAACTGAAACAACTTCTCCTTGAAATATATATAATGTATTATTTTTAGGTATATAATGTATTAGAAATCCTAGGACTATATGAATATGCTTTTATAAGTACATCTTCATCACCCTGACAACCATATAAATTCCAACATCCAATATCCCAAACTAAAATTCAGCATATGTTTTTCACACCCAGTAATCCCATATCTATTCTGTATTAACCAATCCTCTAGTGTAAATGCTCCATTCTTCCTTCAATATATTTTTTATTCTTTTAGTGATTCACTGAAAAAGGATGAATTACTATGTGATCTTGATTTAGGATTTTGAGGTCTTATATACGAATTATTCAAATTGTGGTGCACTAGACACTCTAACAGAATCATCCATTTATTTCTCTAATAACCCCGAATATAAATGTTTCCAATGGTAACATTCATATATCACATGAACTAGTGCATTGTCATAATGTATTTTGACTAAAGTATCAGCACATCTCTCAGATGTCCACAACCATAAAATTTTTGGACGAAACTATCAGGGTATTCCAAATAATGATTTTCTAGATTATTTGTTGGTTTTCAAAGTAAGAGTTTATATAATTCCTAGCATTCTTTCACAAAATTTTCTAGAATCTCTTTAATGTGATAACCAACTTTATCATTAGAAGAATGAATTACTTGAGTTTCCATTGGAATATATTTAGGGATAATCCAAGAGTTTAATTAAATATATGATAATTTACATGGGAAAGGGGAAATTTTAACAAATATGTAAGCTCATATTGGTCACTCACCCAAGTGAAATCATGTAGGTCTCTCTCTTCTGTATCCTCATGTAGGTCACTCGCTAAAGTTGCCTCATCTAGTTCACTTGAACAAGTGGCCTCATTCAGGGAACATAATAAAGTTGTGTCATGTAGTCACTCGCTCAAGTGGCCTTGTTTTAGTCACTTTCTCAAGTGACATCATAAAGGTCACTCACTCAGGAAAATTGGGGGAAATATCCAACTCAATTCATGAATACCTTACGTATGAGAAATGATCATCATGAAGGAACAACAATAGAAGATGAATCTGGATGACAAGCATGATGAGAGAGATCATGTTGTATTAATTCGTAAATGAAACAATTTTTTGACACAACTATTTATAAACCCATGAAAACATACACAGTGGACCTATATAAAATTCTATGCTGTTGACATGCATTGTTGACCTACATAAATGATTTTCACAGTTGAACAATGAGAATGAACAGTGCATCCAAGATGAGCGGTGAGAATGAGAACCCCATCAATCAAATCCCTTTTCATTTGAGAAGTAATTAGTAATGTTGAAAAGAATATAACATGAAGATATAAAAATTCATGAAGGCCAATATGTGAATCATTAACCAGTACCTCTATTTATCTCTACCCCCAGACTAGAACCGCCTCTTATTATTAGATCCAATCCCTAGGGGAGGGGTATTTTTGAGACTTCTTATATTAAATGATTATAGAGATGCTATAATGAAATTCCCTTATATATATAAGGAAATAAAAATAACAACTAGTTCCAGTTTTCCTAATTCTACCTGATCTAGGCTCCCCCAAGTCTCCCATATAGAGTAATATGATCCACGTATGTGGTGGAGAGTTCCACATAGTTCATGGAACCATGAACCATATTCTTGTATTTCAGGACTTATGCAAGTCTGACCTACATGGAACACCCACATAGGTCTCACCTGCATGAAAGACTATCTCGATGTACTTTCATAATGGACTTGTGCAGAAAAACTCTTTCACCCAAGGTACTTATTTTCCCTATAAATAAGTTCATTAGTCTCACCATTTAAAATCATAAGAATTTGAAAATAAGGCTCACAGATATAATTTCCATATTCCTTTTAAAATGTCCCTAAAATCCTCTTAGTAGCTCGCTAAGATTCAAAAAAAGATGTATTTTATGGGAAACAAAGAGAAATAATTCATCTAAGATACTAAAAACAATACTTAAATGCAAGGTTCCCCTTTCCAATAGTCCACAAAAACTAAGGATAATATGATTTCCCAAACCAGGGACTTGTATATGGTTCATTGAATGAAACTTGAGGAAACCCTTGAGGATCTCAAAAAGGAGTCTTACATGCACTATTTCTCGAGTTATCTATCACCCAAGAGGCACATCTAGATCACCCATTTCCTACATGGGAAATGTATGCAAATATTTCCTTGGTCCTACAATGGAGAGGTACCACCAGCTCACCTATGTACCAAATGGGTTGAGACAAAACTAGTTTTCCCAGGAATCCACTAGGAAAATCTAATAGTAGCATTCCAAAGTACCACATGGGTTAAGTGTAGGCTTGATCACTTGGGTATCAACTAGGAGAATTCAAGACCAGATCACCCAGAAATTGACTAGGTAATTTCAAGGCCATCTCACCATTGTATTACCTAAGAAAATCACACTATGTCTCACCCAAGCCTCACCTTGGTGATCCACCCTCTAATCCCTCTCTCATATCACCAATGATTGGAAACACCTCTCCTAGGGTCTCCCAACATCACTATACTAAGTGAAAACCTCCATTAAGGCTTCTAGATTTTCATAATTAGGATATAGGGAACATATTCAAGCCCCTAGTTTTATTGTGTATTACTCTAGTAAGAGATGCCCTGGATTTAACCTCTCTATAATGTAGGATCATCAGGATGATTATAATTATATAGTCTCATAGTAATAGGGACCCTGACCATTAAGGTAGTTCCAGATACATTCCTTCTTTTGAGGGTGGGAAAGGGTCACTTTCTTTTCCCTCTGATGAAGGCTACTGTGGTATCCTCCTTTACTCTTCCACTTATTGAAAGTCTCCCCCAAGGGAATACCAATGGGATTAATCCTTAAGTATTTCTTTTGCATCATTCCACCGCCTTCCATACCCTCACCCTTGTCCAATAGTAGAAGAATGATATTGTAGAAATTTTCATATCTTCCACATCCTATTTATTCCCACACTAAGAAAGAATCATTATAGACTATAAGTTAGTAGAGATTATGTCATCATCAAGGTGAAATATTCATCAGTTGGACCTCACCTATAAGTGTAATCCCCAACTAGGTTACTATAATTTAAAACGGCCCTATTTCCTATGAGACCAACATCTATAGGTCCACATTCCCAATGAAGATGAATTTGGACCCCTACTAGGTGTAATCCCACTAACCATGTTACCATCCCCACAAAGGGTTAGATTACCTACACAATAAAACATTTTAAGGGTCATATTCTCAATGAAGCAACTAGTTAGGCATCAAACAATGTTTATAACCCATAACAATGTAACTATCCTCTCAAAGGATCATATTAGCTATGATAAAAAACCCTCAAAGGGATATATTCCCGATGGAGAAACGAGTTGGTAATCCCCATAGATATAATCCATAACATTTTGAACTATGTGATATAGGATTCCTATCCAAACAGGATACATATGAAGCCTCATGGAGGTTCAAAACTGATTCCACAATCTCACCCTAATCATATTTGGTCCATATTCAATGTTGGTCTATATAAAACCGCCACTATGGAGACTATATTCTTTCTAGGTCCTTGTTACCTCATCCTCATCATCCTAAATCACTAATTTATGTCATACCATAACATGGCCATATTCCCTAAAAAATAAACCATAAAATTATATTTTAGCATAATCAACAAAACAAATACTTCTAGTCATTTTTATTTTAGATGTCCTGGTGATATGATATTAAACTGCATTATTTGGTCTTTATCAGATGATACTAAAATGTATGACATATCTTGTTAAGTGGAAATAAACTATATGGGATGTGATTTCTCTCATGGGGATATGTATTTGTTTTACTATCATGGGTCTCATCCAAATTTTTAAACAACTCTAATCTCCCTTAATGATAATAAATTCCATAGAACCCTACTATGTGGTGTAAAACCAGCATTAAAAAGAAAAAAATACCAATATTAATAACCTTGGATACAAACTAACAGACTAAATTAATGGATAACATTGAATAAAAATATATGTTTCCCATAAAAACACATCCATAACTGATTATTAATACGTATGGGTGACCAGTTCAATATTTTGAATTTAATAGTGGGTCATGAATATGTCTTAAATTTACAAGTGTAACACCCCCAGATTTCATATTATGATTCTTTTAAAATTAATCTCTCTAATAGATTACATTGAAAGAAACACCAGGAGTATATTTTTTCACATTAATCCAAAAGATTTTATAGGTATAAGATAAAAATTGATCTAAATTTATGCATTAAAAGTCTATAATTTTCTAAAGATAATATTACCACCTTTTAATGGCACAACTTTTTTAAAACTAAATTTTGGAAAGAATATAAATTATTATATTTAAATGTAATTCATTTATCAAATTATAATATCAAAAAAACATTAGGGTGAATATTTGGTATTTTCCTGAGAAGTTTAATTTTTTGATGAATAGTTGAAAATATTTCATTGTAGTTAAAAGACTTTTTTTTCATTTAAATAATTTCTGTAATTTAAATTTATTTTAAAATCACAATAGACCAATTATCCATAGATTAATCTAATTTAATTTAAAGAAATCATTTTTTAATTAAATTAAACATAAAAACATATTTATATTTTCAACGTCTCTTTTATCTGCCTTCTAGCCATATCTGATGGATTCACATTTAACGTCATTTTACTACTTCTGTGAATTGAATTTTGAAAAATAGATATACAAAGTCATAATCATTATTGTATTTAGAGTCTAATAGAATAAACTAATGTTTTAATTTTTTTTGGTCAATACTAACTTTGGTAAATTTATATTTACCACATTTAAGGGAAAATATGGTAGTTATAGGTAAAAATAATTTTATAATAATATAAAATTACCCTAAAACATGTAATAATTTCTTTGGACAACTGTGTTTTAACCAAAATCAACCTTAGAGTGAAATTATGATCTTTTAAAGACACTTCAGTAAGAATAATACTTTTATTATTTTTTATTTTAAAGAAGAGTTAAAAATGCCATATTCAAAATTTAATAACCATATCATTTTTAATATGAGGTTATATAAGTGTTATGGTTAACTATAAATAGTAATTATAAAGATAAATATTTTATATACATAATGTTAATTTACTTATAATTTTTTAAAATATATAATTAAATTTAATGGTCACACAACGAGGATGTAGTAATTGATTTATTTAAAGAAGAACCGAATAAATGATATTAATAATATTAAAAAGTTATAATTTGAAATATTTTATTCCCTAAAAGAATTTTTTGGATGATTATTACATGTTCAAGATTAATTAATTTAGTTGTTTTTTAGGAATCAAGTTGTTTTTTTAATTCATGTAATAAATATTGTGAAAAATGACATAAATAAAATTTTAAAATAAATAATAATTCCTTAAATGATAATAAAATACATAAAATTTTAAAATTCTTCCCAATAACTTATATAATGTTAAATATTTCATAAATGACCCAACTAGGGGTTTTTTGGATGTTTATAGTAAATATATTAACAATATAGTGTAAAAAAATGTTGTCATAGTAAGAGTTAAATTGTTTAACTATGGGTTGAAGCAAAATGATAAGGTTAATTTTGCGACACAAACAAGTATAAAAATATTTGGTTTAGAGTATTTATAACCATAATAATCTTATATTATAAATAACTATCTTTTGAACTATTTTAAATGAAAAATCGATTAATATTAAAATAATAGTTTATGAGTTTCTTAATGTGCCCCTCTAATATCTTATAAAAGGGAACCACTACTTTTTTATTCACAATTCTAAAGAAATTTTATCAAAAAAAATCATCCCATTTACCCTTAAAAATTATATCACTTAATCCTATGGACCATAATTTGGGAATAAATCCGACCTATAAAGTCTTTTTGTGTAAATCAATAGAAGATACTCAATGAAGATGTAATTGTTTTATAAATTGAATTCAATTTCATTTCATATTCTACATACTCTTACTATGTAGTTTTAAAAATAAAGTAATAAATAAAAAATAATATATATTATAATATGTTATTATTACTATTTTACAACCATATTCCTCTTTTTATCCAACCTATGAATTACAATATCACTATGTGTGCGTGTGTACGGTTTTCCATCTCCACGCCGTGGTGTAATTTGGTTTTCATCACGACTTTATCTACTTGGGTATAATAATGAATATAATTGATATAAATAATGATTATTACATGATAATGATTATTTATAATAAATATAACATCCAATTTAATACCATTTAACAATTAATGGAATGATACAATCGTTCGTACGTTTGTATGACTTACCGTGTCAATGACACGATGAGATTCATTCTCTGTGTTTACCATTCAAGAATGACTATAAAAGTATATAAAATAAATAGTTATGTAATATATTATATTATAATCATAATAGAATAATATATATATATATATTTTGTGTGTGTTTGTCACTTACTTGCTTCCATTCAATAAGATACGAAAACGAAAATAGTGTTCATCCATACATACAACCTACCATGTCCTTGAACGGTGTATTCCATTCCATATATTTTATATTTGAATATATTTATATAATGAATATATATGATAAATAAATCATGTTCTATATTCTATATGTAAGTAAATCATGATCTATTTAATAGGATTAAGAATAACAAGTCAACACACGCACTATTAATAAAGTAGGGTTTTACCCAAATCATTGATTTAACCAGGAGTTGTTGATAAATGAGTAATAGTCATAAATGAATCATATATGATATCATAGATATTATTATGATTATGGTACGAGAATATAATTTTTTTAAATCCACTATACAACAGTTTTAGACATGTACCAAGGGAATCAGACCTATGTCAAGGGTTGATTTTGCAATCTCATTATTATCTAAGAATGTTTTTATATAATTATTTAATTGGAAATATTTATTAGCTGTGTCCATGTTACTTAATTTTTTTCAGAAGGAATCTTTTTAAGGCTTTATTTAAGGGAATATTTAACTAAAACAATATTTTAAATGTTTCTAATATTTATTCCTCTAAATCATTTTCATTTATGTCCATGATTTCAATATAGGTTTTATAAATTTATTTATAAGGACATGAATATTTTTGAATTAAAATGTTTGATTTTAAATTAAATATTTCAAAGTGATAATGGACAATTTGATTCAAAAATATATTTTTTAAATGTCTAATTTTATAAATGTGTGGATTTTGAATAAATGATTTCAAAGTTAAAATGCTATTTCTCTTATCGAATATTAAATAATTTTATTGGGTTATAGTACTCTATGTCAACAATATTTAATGTATTTTATTCTTAATTGATGTTGTTTTCTTAGGAATAAATCTACCATATTGTATTAAATGATTTATGAATAGTTTGAATGTGGATGATCTATATTTAAGGTTTATGGATAATGTATTTGTAACACCCGCGACTTTTATGAGAAATGTTTTTTTAATAAATCATAAAAGGAATCTTTCACTACACACAACACTAGCTTGGCTGGCTTTACATGAAATCGCGACCTTCCTCGTTAGCATGCATCGTACGCAATACCGAGTTTCACTAAACAATGATATGCAATTAAAATATTATTAAAACTAACCGTTATGAATAGTAATAACCACTTTTTGAAATTTTATAAATTTTATTTTTCAAAATGGACTTCATTTTTGGATTTGGAATATCGAAATTAGCCTATGGTGAAATTTTGGTATTTTTCTGAAAACTTTCAATTTTTGATGAATAGTGAAACCACTAAGTGGTAGTTAAAAAAACTGAATTTTTCATAAAACATAATTTTACCGCTTTTGTGAGTGGAATTTCAAAAATCCGAGAGACATGGTTGATGTCAGTAAGTAAAATGTGGTTCAATGAGATGAAAATAATTTTTGGTGAATAGTAACTTTTTACTTTTATTTACCACGGTTAAAAGTAAATAGGGTAATTAAGGGTAAAATGATATTATTATTACCATAAAACATGTCCTAATTATATTGGATAAGTGTAATTCGACCAAAAACAAACTTAGGAATAAAATATGACCATTTAGGCCCACTTGGATTAGATTAGGACATTTATTATTAATTTATTTAAAGAAGGGTTAAAATAGTTAAAATCACAGTTTAATAAGTAAATAATTTTTAATATAAGGTTATACATAAGATAAATTCGACTATAAATATTCATTTGAAAGCTAAATATATTTCCTACATAATGGTATTTTATTTGTAATTTTTAGACATTAAATAATTTAATTTATCTATGACACAAAGATGATGTAGTAATTATCTTATTAATGAAATATTGACATAATTGATGTTATAAATACCAAAATAAATGTAATTTGAGACTTTTTATAAATTCCACTAATTTTATAGGTTAATATGACATGTTATTATTGATTTAATTAACTTTTTGTGAATTAATAATTCTGTTATGATTTTCACAAAAATCAATTACTAAATAGTGTCAATATTGACATAAAATAGTTTTTAAAAACAATATTATATTATTAATTGTTATTTTATTCCTAAAAATCTAAGGTTCGGACATATGAATTAGATAATGTTATATATATTAATAATATACAACTTGGGGTTCGTTTGGCTGCTTATAGTATGTTTATTAATCTTATAGTATAAGAAGACAAGAAGACACAGTAAAAGTAAAATTATTTAACATAATGTTAAATCTAAATGATAAGGTTCAAATAGGAACATAAACTTGTTTAAATTGTATTGGGTGTGAGTATTTCGACCCATACCCACCTTAGATTCAAAATAAATCAATTTGGAGCTATTTAAAACCAAACTTGACTTTATAATAAAATAATATTTTTAGTTTTTCCAGAGGAGCCCCTCTCCTCCCTTATAAAAGGGAACCTCCTCCCCCTATTCCTCACACCACATTGAGACTTCATGCTCAGCCAAACCCTATCACTTTCTCCCCTCCACTTCCCTAGAGACATCCTAGAGGTCATGGTCTTCTTCAAAGACCAATTTTAGTCCCCTAAAAGGAGGTCTCAAAGAAGCACTTCAAAGAAGAGGTAATGTCCGTTATTGATTCTTTCATCTTTATTTCTTCTTCCACTTATTCTTAATTAGTTGTTTCATTATAAATTAATAACATCAGTATCAATAATATACTGTTATGTTATTATAAGTATGAAACAACCCTATTTCACCATCTATCCATCCTATAGAAATGAAATCACCGCGCGTGCGTACGTACGGAATACCGTCTCCACGCCGTGGTGTAATCTATTTTCCACCACCACCTTACTTGGATGGGTATAATGGTGTAAATAATGACTATATATGATTATTGTAAAGTGATATTGATTCTTAAATAGTATACATACACTCCAATACAATTCCATGATCATGGGAACGATATCATCGCTCGTGCATACGTAAGGAATACCGTCTCCATAATGTGATGTGACTCAATCTACATGATCTTCATTGCATAATGATTATATAAATAAATTGAATGAATGAATATGATATATATTAAACTAATAAAATTCTGTAAATGAGGTATCTATAACCTAAAGAGAAGAATAATAATTTATTCGACAAAACACGCATAAGAACAAAAAGTAATAAACACCCGAATAACAAGTTGTAATGAAATATTACTAATAAGAAGCTAATAATATGACCATATGTGATATCATAACAATGAGTATGATTCTGTAATAAGTCAATAACATTATTTAAATCATTATACAGGATGTTCGGACACGTACAAAGCATATAGAACCTAAGGTAAGGGAAATATCACAATCTCATTTTTTTATCCGAGATTATTTATACTTCGGTATTTACTGGGGTGTATTTTATCATCCACATCCATGTTTCCTCAATATTTAATATTATTTTCATCCACCTACAATTTTTTAAATCCAATTTTACCCTTCAGTGTGTTTTTAGTAAGAGATATGAATGGAATCTTTTGTCGTTTTTCGAACGAGGTAATTTTGGACTTTTCGGACAAAAGTATGAGAAGAATATTTTTTTTAAATTATATAGCATGAATGGATTTTTAAAAAAAATTTCCAAGAATCTTCCTTTACATGTTTTCAAGTTTATTTTTAATCAACTTGTTTTAGTTTAAAATTGTATGACATGTTAAGAAAGGAAAAATTCTTTTGAAGTAGAAAGGATGTTTTCCTCAAGAATGGAGTTCAAGTGTTTTACCAAAATTATTTTCCATATAAGATAATAAAGGGTTCTGTTTCTATACATATTATTTCATGGATTTGATTATGTTTTGATGGAAATATTTTTATGAATTCTTTTATCTTATATGAATTGTTTTATGATGTCACGATGTTTAAAGATTCCCATTTTTATTACATGGTCTATGCTATGATGTATGGTTTATGATTTTTTGGCACACATAAGAATGGTATCATTATGAGATGGGTGGGACCTATATCTCCCTTCAATTCATTGGGTAAAGATTTTATATCTCATGGGATAGACAGGGCTGGAACGTCAGGTTAAACCGGTTCAGTGAAACAGGACTGAAACGAGGAGTGAACTCGGTTCAGAAATGGACTTTGTCCACTAAGATAGTTTTGGAAATGAGTCTTGACTAATAAGAAATGATTCTCTGTGATTATGTGTGTATGTCACAAAGTTTCTGTCACGACCCGACCTCGGGGCCCATGCCGTGACTACCCCAAGCCCGCCTTACATTGGCCAGGGGCTGGCGACTAGCACCAAGGCGTAAAATCCCGGTAAATAGGGAAGGCTTTGCCTTTATAAGTAACAACCACCACAGAGTCAGCAAGCGGAAAGTAACTACAAGTGCAGAAAAGTAAAGGGGGCCGGAATACAAGCCCAACTAAAAGTACAACTGAAAAAGTAAAGAACAGCAACTGAAGAAAAGACGGCGGCCTCGTGTCGTCCACTGGCAATCCCACTTGAAGGGTGGGTACAGATAGCCTCCAGGCTCCTTGGGTCCCACGTCCGCTCCGAGCACGTCCCGCCCAGTGGTCCACCTCCAGGTACCGTCCTGGTCCACGCCCCAACCGAGATCAGCACTGTCCGTCGTCTGCATCCAACACAACAAGGTGCGGGCATAGCCCGTGCATGGGTGAGTATAAGCTACTCAGTAAGGACCCCGAGACCCCCGAAGGTCTCCCGAAATCCACAAAGGATATAGCACAAAAGAAAGATGCAATAACGAAGTAACATCTGACTCGACTTAGGTATATGCCCATACATATACCTAAGTCCCCAATTCTAGCTCTGCTCACGAGCTCAAGAACAACTCAATCCATGCAGGAAAGCAAGACTCAAATCCACAAGGAGAGTAAACAGTAAATCCACAAAGGATAGTTCAACACAAACCACAAAGGAGAGTAACATAAGATTCAGCTCAACCAGGTATACTTTTTCAGATGACGTCAAAGATGATCACTGATCCATCTAAGTCGTCGGACCCACGAAGGATCGATAGGTACTAACCCCTGCAAAAGACGCACACAGGATCGGGCTCACACAGAACCTGTAGGCAGTGGCCCACACAGAACCGGTAGTAAGGACCCACATAGGATCGGGCTCACACAGAACCTGTAGCACTGATCCACGTAGGATCGTTGAGTGCAGTAGTCGACGCAGTCCACTGAGGATCTCTGCACAGTCGTCGCCGCAGTCCACGAAGGATCTCTGCTCTGCCGTCGTCGCAGTCCACTGAGGATCTCTGCTCTGCCGTCGTCGCGGTCCATGGAGGATCTCTGCTCTGTCGTCGAAGTCACAGCCAGTGCTAGGGTTCCCGCACACAGTGAGCTCGTTTAGGGGGGTCCGCTCCACGAGCCGAGAGGCTGATACATCAACTGACACGTAGTCCGAAGTTGATGTATCCAAAAGTTCCGTATCGACAACAGGATCTCAACGCAACAGACGGCGCGTCAATCGGACGCCCGGTCTGAGAGTTATTGGCATTTTCGCCCCAGGGGCCCGGTTGGTTTTTAGGGCAAAACCAACCCGACCGTACTCCTCCTATATCCGATCCTCGGGCGGAGTATGCCAAAAGTTCCGTCTCACTTAGAGGAAACTACCACAGCTGACGGTACGTCGATCGGACGTCCGTAGCTCAAGTTATGAGCGTTTCCGCTCCGAGGGCCCTGTTGGTTTCGTGTACGAACCAACCCGGCCGAACACAAAGTCTTCCGAAACCTTGAGTATAATATACCGAAACGACCATATCGATCCGAGGATCACGTAGCCGCTGACGGTTCGTCAATCGGAGGTCTCAGGCCCATGATATGGGCAAAAGACCGAAGAAGGCCCGAAAACGGGGGTTCTGGGCCCGGGGCGACCCGGCCCGAACCACCCCTGGGTCGGCCGCTCCGGGTCGGCCCGACCCGGACCGACCCGGCTAGGCCGGGTCCGGTCCGGCCAGGGCGCGGCCCGGCCGACCGGACCGGCTGGCTCGGCTTCGGCCGAGCGGCCGAAGGGGCGCCGCGGGTTTGACCCGCGGCTTAGGTGGAACGCGGCCCCGCGGGGGGCCGCCTGTCACGCGGACGCGGCCGGGTCGCCGCGTCCCTCCCCGGTTCCGCGCGCCCGCGGAACTGGCCGCCTCCGCCGCAGCTTCAGCCGCGGCGGATCCCCTCCACGGCGGCGCGCCGGGTGCCGCCGCCGCCTTCCGCGGGCCGCCGGAGTTGCTCCGGTGGCCCATTTTGCCTCCCGTCTGCGCCGTTGCTCCTCCCGGGGGCCGATCTTCACTGCGGGATCAACGGATCGCCCTTTCCGCACGGTTCGTCGTCGTCCGCCAAATCCGCACAACAAAAGATCAGCGGAGGGTTGCCGGGTCTTGTTCGTTAGATCCGCACCCTCCGCGTTAGTCATAAACAACGGGAGGAAAAGAAAATAATCAACAACAATTTTAATTAAATTAAAATTGTTCGGAGATCAGGTTCTTTATTTTAAAAGAATAAACACGGGGAATAAAATACTCCAACAACCCTTACCTTGTCGTCGTCGGACGTGAGGTCGTCACGGAATCGCTCGTCGCGGAAGGAGGGGATCGTCGCGTCGTTGCGGAGGAGACGTTTGTCGCACTGCGGGAAAAACGTCGCGCCGACGATCTCCGGATCAAGATCAAACGGATTTAATTAATTTAAATCCGTTGATATCGAATTATAAAAAGGGGAGAATTAGAAGATTCGATTCTCACCTTTAACCGCTGATCGTAGGTCCGCCGCGGAAGAAGAGGCGCCGTAGAAGAAGAAGGAGAAGGTCGCGGAAAAGTTTGTTGACGTCGCGGATCGTGCGTCGTCGAATTCCGGTTCCGGCGTTCTTCGCGTTCTTCGCGTTCTTCGCGTTCTTCGCGGGGAGGGTGGAGGTTTAGAGGATCTCGCACAACAGGAGGATCCTCCAAAATAGACAAGTTTGTCTATTTTATTATTTTTCCAACAAACGCAAAACGCGTAAGTAACGACCCATTAAATTCATTGAATTAATTAAACGAATGAAACAGCCCATTTAATTCACGAAATAAACCGCCCAATTAAATGGTCTGTTAAGAAATAAAGAAAACGCGTCGGTTGACTTTTCAGTTACTTTGACGGGTTTTCGCGGGTGCGTTACTTAGCGAAAGAAACGACGGGGCTCGTGCGGGCCCTGCCTCACAAATATCCTACCAAGAGGGTAGGATATTTCCGGACAGCACCCTATCCGCTTTAACTCAGTTCAAGTGGCTTCGAAGTGACTTCCAAGCAGCTTAAGTGAAATAAAATAAAGTTGTCGCACAAATTTTATTTTATTTCTGTCTTAAAGCCCCAAAATTTAAAAACCACGTCTGAGCAAACGCAACTCCGGAAGAGGCGTTTCTAAGCAAATACCGGCGCTGAGATTTCATCGGTGCCCTCAGAATTCGATTCCGGGTACCGGTTCAAAATATAGAAAAACCCGCTCGTCCGTTCACTGAACGTACCCGAGCCAAACTTCGGAAATTGATTCCGGGCACACCGGGCCTCGGAATCAGGTGCCGTCTGAAGCTGCGCTCTTGTAAAATTCCAAAGAAAATTAAGAAAAAAATTTCCTTGAAATTTGAGGGTCTTTACATTACTCCCACCTCAGGGTTTTACGTCCCCGAAAAGATACATCAAAAACTAGGGGAACAAATGGGGGTACTGAGCACGCATCTGAACCTCCCGCTCCCAAGTGCTCTCCTGGAGGTTCCCGTGCTGCCATCTGACGCGCACAAGAGGAATCGACCGCCCACGTAGGACCCGCTCCTGTCGATCCTCGATCTCCACTGGGACATCCGCAAAAGTCGCCCCATCGTCCACGTCCAGCTCCCCAAAGTCGATGATGTGCGTCGGGTCGTGCACGTATCTCCTCAGCTGAGACACGTGAAAGACGTCGTGCACCCGGTGCAACTGAGGTGGTAAAGCCAGGCGATAAGCCACCTCTCCTATCCTGCTGAGGACCTGGAAAGGCCCGATGAAGCGTGGAGACAACTTGCCGCCTCGGCCAAATCTCCGTAAACCACGTCGAGGTGAGACACGCAAAAAGACATGGTCGCCATCCTCGAACTGTAGTGGCCTCCGCCTCCTGTCAGCATATGACTTCTGCCGGCTCTGAGCTGTCCTCATCCTCTCCTGGATGATCTAGACCTTCTCTGTCGTGGCTCGGACCATCTCTGGTCCCACGAGTGCTGACTCCCCAGGGTCTGTCCAGCACAACGGTGATCTGCAGGGTCTGCCGTACAACGCCTCGTATGGTGCCATCCCGATGGTGGAGTGGTAGCTGTTGTTGTACGCGAACTCCACCAAGGGTAGGTGGTCCTCCCAGCTGCGACCAAAGTCGAGAACACATGCACGGAGCATGTCCTCGAGTGTCTGTATGGTCCTCTCCGTCTGACCCTCCGTCTGAGGGTGGAAGGCTGTGCTGAGATGGAGCCGCGTCCCGAACGCCTCCTGCAACCCCTTCCAAAGCCAGGAAGTGAAACGAGCATCTCGATCGGAGACAATAGACGATGGCACATCATGAAGCCGTACGATCTCCTGGACGTAAAGACGTCCCAAGCTCTCCACTGAGCCCTGCTCTCTGATGGGTAAGAAGTGTGCCGACTTGGTGAGTCGGTCGACAATCACCCAAATGGAGTCGTGACCTCTGGAAGTGCGTGGAAGTCCAGTCATGAAGTCCATAGATATGCCATCCCACTTCCACTCCGGGACCTCCAAGGGCTGTACCAAGCCTACTGGTACCTAATGCTCTGCCTTCACCTGCTGGCAGGTGAGGCATCGTGAAACGAACTCTGCCACAGCTTTCTTCATGCCCGGCCACCAGTGCTGTCGTCTGAGATCCTGGTACATCTTCGCCACTCCGGGATGCACCACCAAGGGAGAAGTGTGAAACTCTCTCATCACCTCCTCTCGTAAAGCGACTGGTACAAAGTTACGTCCTCTGAAAAGGATGTCGTGCTCTTCTCCAAGGGAGAAACCATCAGGCGCCTGACCTGAGGATATCAGTGCACGCTGGGTCTCACAGTCAGCGTCCCCACGCTGAGCCTCTCTGACCCGCTGTAGAAGTGGAGGAGAGACTGTGAGAGACTGAAGAAAGGCTGCTCTGTCTCTATCCACTAAGGATATCTGTAAGGAGGCTAGCTGCTCCGTCGCCTCCTCAAGTAGCTGAATGCCCGTCCTCCTGCTGAGGGCATTCGGCTACCACGTTCCCCTTCCCAGGAGTATAGACTATCTCAAAGTCATAGTCCTGGAGGAACTCAAGCCATCTCCGCTGTCTCAGGTTCAGGTCCTTCTGAGAGAAGATATACCTGAGACTCTGGTGGTCAGAAAAGACTGTGAAGCGCTCGCCCATCAGATAGTGCCGCCAAGTCTTCAGAGCGAAGACCACTGCTGCTAACTCCAGGTCATGAGTGGCGTAGTTCTGCTCATGCGGCCTCAACTGACGTGATCCGTAGGCGATCACGGCCCGCTCCTGCATCAGGACGCACCCGAGTCCAGTCCCTGACGCATCGCAGTAAACTACGTATCCAACTCCCTCCTCAGGCAACCTCAAGATAGGTGCGCTGGTCAACCTCTGCCTCAGCTCTTGGAAGCTCTGCTGACATCTGTCTGACCACACGAAGGGTTTCCCCTTCTTCGTCAACGCTGAGAGTGGTGCCGCAACTCTGGAGAAGTCTGGAACGAATCTCCGATAGTATCCGGCTAGGCCCAAGAAGCTCCGCACCTCCGTCACGCTCCTGGGTGGCTCCCAAGCTAGCACTGCCTCGATCTTCGCGGGATCCACTGCAACTCCCGCCTCAGAGATGACGTGCCCCAAGAAGTGGACATCACGTAACCAGAACTAGCACTTTGAGAGCTTTCCATAAAGCTGGTGCTCTCGGAGCGTGTCTAGCACAACTCGTAGGTGGTAGGCATGCTCCTCCTCAGTCGTCGAGTATACCAAAATGTCATCAATGAAGACCACGACAAATCGGTCGAGGTATGGCTGGAAGATCCTGTTCATGAGGCTCATGAACACTGCTGGAGCATTGGTTACGCTGAACGGCATAACCAAGAACTCATAATGGCCATACCGACACCTGAAGGCCGTCTTCTGCACGTCCTCGTCTCGAACTCTGAGCTGATGATAGCCTGACCGGAGGTCTATCTTCGAGAACCACCGCGCTCCCTTGAGCTGATCGAAGAGTTCATCAATCCGTGGCAGCGGATACTTGTTCCTCACTGTCACCTGGTTCAGGCGACGATAGTCGACACACAGTCGCAATCTCCCGTACGCCTTCTTGGCGAACAAAATCGGGGAAGCCCAGGGTGAAACACTGGGTCGGATAAACCCCTTGCTCTGCAAGTCCTCCAACTGTACCCGCAGCTCCCGCAGCTCGGCGGGGGCCATCCGATATGCTGGAGTAGATATCGGGGCTGTCCCGGGGTACAAGTCGATGTAAAAGTCTACCTCTCTACGAGGAGGTAGCCCTGGAACGTCATCGGGAAAGACGTCCACGTACTGGTCCACCACTGCAGGAAAAGCTGGACTCCGCACGTCCACTGCTCCTAGGATGAGGCTAGCCAACTGATGAGAGATGGGATGCACTCTCCTCCGCGGAAGTCCATCCTGTGCTGCAAAGGTTCCCTTCTCGCCGGTGAAGGTAAACCTGCTCCCGTCGGTGCGAACACATCGCACCTTGCGCCTAAAACAGTCGATCTGGGCATGAACCGTGGATAGCCAATCCATGCGCAAGATGACGTCGTAAGGCCTCGACGCCGCTACAAGGAGATCCCAGCCGAAGCTCTCGCCTCCTAGAGTAAGCTCACACTGCCGGCACCAGTGCGTAATCGTCGAGTCTGCTCCCGTATGAGTCTCTAGCCGTAAGGATCGAGCCAACGGCTCAGTCGGAATCTCCGAGCTCCGAACAAGGGCAGAGGCTATGAAAGAGTGACTCACTCCTGTGTCTATAAGTACTGCAGCAAGGGTGGAATAGACACAGATCGTAACTCGAATCATGTCGGGCAAGTTGGGGTCGTAGGCCTCCACTGCCTGGAGCTGGGCCTGCCCCTGCCCGCCAGCTCCCTGTGGTCGAGGTGGCCCTCCTGGTGGTGGTGGTGGTGGGGGGGGGGGGGGGTAGAGCCTAGAAGCGTCGCCCACCACCCGCTGCTCGGCCATCTCTTCTGCCTCGTCCGCCTCCTCCCTGCGGACCGCCACTGTCGACCCTCTGCCTCTGCCTGGGTGGCCCCTCCACCGACTGCTGCTCCTCTGATCGGCGAGTCGGGCAGTCACGAGCCATGTGACCCTGCCCGCCGCAGGAGTAGTACAGCCTGCCTCTCGGAAGGCTGGCACACCGCTGTGTGCCCCGCACTGCTGAGCCGGTGTCCTGAGGCCGTCTGCGTGGGGGTCTGGTCTGCATGGACCCGAGAGTCATCCATCGGCTACCTGCTGCCGAAGACTCAGCTACCTGCCGCCCTGCGCTAGGTCTCGCCGCTGAAGAAGGCTCTGCCAGGAAGCTCTCGATCAGGAGGGCTCGCTCCAGCACTCCCGCCTGGGTCGGAATGCTGAGGGAGATCAGCGACACCCGAATCTCCTGTCGCAAGCCCTGCTCGAAGGTCCGGGCCCGGAAGAAGGGGTCATGTACCATGTCGGTCGAGTAGCGTGATAGGTCAGTGAACCTCGCCGCGTACTGAGCGACCGTCATGCTGCCCTGGCGCAGCTGGAGAAGCTCCTGGATGCGCACCGCTCGGAGGGTGGCCGGGACGAACTCAGAGCAGAAGAGGCTCTCGAAGTCCGTCCAGAGCAAGGATGCCTCATCGTGAACCTGGAGCATCAAGCTCCACCATCGTCCTGCCGGCTCCTGCAGGAGGCTCGCCGCGAGAATCACCATGAGATCCGCTGGTGTCCTCACTAGCCTAAAGATCCGTACCACCGCCTCTAGCCAGTCCTCGGCGGCCTGGGGGTCCACCTCACCGCGAAACCTGGGCGGTCGCTGGCTCTGAAACTCATGCAGTGCCCTGAGGCGACGTGCATCGTCAGCGTCTGGTACTAGCAGCATCGGTGGCTCGGCGGGTAAAGCTACCGCCGGTGCCACTGCTGGCAAAGGGCCCTGCACCGAGGCCTCATCGCTCGGTGGGCTGTCGTCGTGCCCTACACTCGGAACCCTAGCTGGCTGTCGTCGCGGGGCCATCAAGAAAAGGAGAACAAGAGCACCACAGTCAGAACAGTATACCTGGTGAGCTGGCACAAGTAATCACAAGGAAAACCTGAGACTTTCATAAAGCAGATCAGTATACCCGGTGAGTTGACACAAGTAATCACGAAGAAAACTTGAAACACACACGCAATCAATGTTTTCATGCATTAAGTCGGAAATCAGGAGTCAGGGTCCTGGTGTCCGGATACGTCGGCCGCCGCACCAACACTGGGCTCCCTGAACTGATAACCACACTCAATACACTAAACAATATTGCTTCATATAGAAAGAAAAGACGATCAGAGTCTGCGGTAGAACCGACCAGCTCTGATACCAATTTGTCACGACCCGACCTCGGGGCCCGTGCCGTGACTACCCCAAGCCCGCCTTCCATAGGCCAGGGGATGGCGACTAGCACCAAGGCCTAAAATCCCGGTAAACAGGGAAGGATTTGCCTTTATAAGTAACAACCACC
This sequence comes from Viscum album, assembly GCA_963277665.1. Classification (NCBI taxonomy): domain Eukaryota; kingdom Viridiplantae; phylum Streptophyta; class Magnoliopsida; order Santalales; family Viscaceae; genus Viscum; species Viscum album. Next base: position 1,215,480,348 of record OY728131.1, on the reverse strand, counting down.
ACAGAGTCAGCAAGCGGAAAGTAACTACAAGTGGAGAAAAGTAAAGGGGGCCGGAATACAAGCCCAACTGAAAGTACAACTGAAAAAGTAAAGAACAGCAACTGAAGAAAAGACGGCGGCCTCGTGTCGTCCACTGGCAATCCCACCTGAAGGGTGGGTACAGATAGCCTCCAGGCTCCTCGGGTCCCACGTCCGCTCCGAGCACGTCCCGCCCAGTGGTCCACCTCCAGGTACCGTCCTGCTCCACGCCCCAACCGAGATCAGCGCTGTCCGTCGTCTGCATCCAACACAACAAGGTGCGGGCATAGCCCGTGCAGGGGTGAGTATAAGCTACTCAGTAAGGACCCCGAGACCCCCGAAGGTCTCCCGAAATCCACAAAGGATATAGCACAAAAGAAAGATGCAATAACGAAGTAACATCTGACTCGACTTAGGTATATGCCGATACATATGCCTAAGTCCCCAATTCTAGCTCTGCTCATGAGCTCAAGAACAACTCAATCCACGCAGGAAAGCAAGACTCAAATCCACAAGGAGAGTAAACAGTAAATCCACAAAGGATAGTTCAACACAAACCACAAAGGAGAGTAACATAAGATTCAGCTCAACCAGGTATACTTTTTCAGATGACGTCAAAGATGCTCACTGATCCATCTAAGTCGTCGGACCCACGAAGGATCGATAGGTACTAACCCCCGCAAAAGACCCACACAGGATCGGGCTCACACAGAACCTGTAGGCAGTGGCCCACACAGAACCGGTAGTAAGGACCCACATAGGATCGGGCTCACACAGAACCTGTAGCACTGATCCACGTAGGATCGCTGAGTGCAGTAGTTGACGCAGTCCACTGAGGATCTCTGCACAGTCGTCGCCGCAGTCCACGAAGGATCTCTGCTCTGCCGTCGTCGCAGTCCACTGAGGATCTCTGCTCTGTCGTCGTCGCGGTCCACGGAGGATCTATGCTCTGTCGTCGAAGTCACAGCCAGCGCTAGGGTTCCCGCACATAGCGAGCTCGTTTAGGGGGGTCCGCTCCACGAGCCGAGAGGCTGATACATCAACTAACACGTAGTCCGAAGTTGATGTATCCAAAAGTTCCGTATCGACAACAGGATCTCAACGCAACAGACGGCGCGTCAATCGGACGCCCGGTCTGAGAGTTATTGGCATTTTCGCCCCAGGGGCCCGGTTGGTTTTTAGGGAAAAACCAACCCGACCGTACTCCTCCTGTATCCAATCCTCGGGCGGAGTATGCCAAAAGTTCCGTCTCACTTAGAAGAAACTACCACAGCTGACGGTACGTCGATCGGACGTCCGTAGCTCAAGTTATGAGCGTTTCCGCTCCGAGGGCCCTGTTGGTTTCGTGTACGAACCAACCCGGCCGAACCCAAAGTCTTCCGAAACCTTGAGTATAATATACTGAAACGACCGTATCAATCCAAGGATCGCGTAGCCACTGACGGTTCGTCAATCGGAGGTCTCAGGCCCATGATATGGGCAAAAGACCGAAGAAGGCCCGAAAACGGGGGTTCTGGGCCCGGGGCGACCCGGCCCGAACCACCCCTGGGTCGGCCGAACCGGCCCGACCCAAACCGAACCGGCCCGACCCGAACCGGGTCGGCCCGACCCGGCCCGACCCGGCGAGGCCGGGTCCGGTCCGGCATGGGCGCGGCCCGGCCGACCGGGCCGGCCGGCTCGGCTTCGGCCGAGCGGCCGAAGGGGCGCCGCGGGTTTGACCCGCAGCTTAGGTGGAACGCGGCCCCGCGGGGGGCCGCCTGTCACGCGGACGCGGCCGGGCCGCCGCGTCCCTCCCCGGTTCCGCGCGGCCACGGAACCGGCCGCCGCCGCCACCTTCCGCGGGCCGCCGGAGTTGCTCCTGTGGCCCGTTTTGCCTCCCGTCTGCGCCGTTGCTCCTCCCGGGGGCCGATCTTCACTGCGGGATCAACGGATCGCAATTGCCGCACGGTTCGTCGTCATCCGCCAAATCCGCACAACAAAAGATCAGCGGAGGGTTGCCGGGTCTTGTTCGTTAGATCCGCACCCTCCGCGTTAGTCATAAACAACGGGAGGAAAAGAAAATAATCAACAACAATTTTAATTAAATTAAAATTGTTCAGAGATCAGGTTCTTTATTTAAAAAGAATAAACAAGGGGAATAAAATACTCCAACAACCCTTACCTTGTCGTCGTCGGACGTGAGGTCGTCGCGGAATCGCTCGTCGTGGAAGGAGGGGATCGCCGCGTCGTTGCGGAGGAGACGTTCGTCGCACCGCGGGAAAAACGTCGCGTCGACGATCTCCGGATCAAGATCAAACGGATTTAATTAATTTAAATCTGTTGATATCGAATTATAAAAAGGGGAGAATTAGAAGATTCGATTCTCACCTTTAACCGCTGATCGTAGGTCCGCCGCGGAAGAAGAGGCGCCGTAGAAGAAGAAGGAGAAGGTCGCGGAAAAGTTTGTTGACGTCGCGGATCGTGCGTCGTCGAATTACGGTTCCGGCGTTCTTCGCGTTCTTCGCGTTCTTCGCGTTCTTCGCGGGGAGGGTGGAGGTTTAGAGGATCTCGCACAACAGGAGGATCCTCCAAAATAGACAAGTTTTTCTATTTTATTATTTTGACAACAAACACAAAACGCGTAAGTAACGACCCATTAAATTCGTTGAATTAATTCAACGAATGAAACAGCCCATTTAATTCACGAAATAAACCGCCCAATTAAATGGTATGTTAAGAAATAAAGAAAACGCGTCAGTTGACTTTTCAGTTACTTTGACGGGTTTTCGCAGGTGCGTTACTTAGCGAAAGAAACGGCGGGGCTCGTGTGGGCCCTGCCTCACAAATTTCCAACCAGAGGGTAGGATATTTCCGGATAGCACCCTATCCGCTTTAACTCAGTTCAAGTGGCTTCCAAGTGACTTCCAAGCAGCTTACGTGAAATAAAATAAAGTTGTCGCACAAATTTTATTTTATTTCTGTCTTAAAGCCCCAAAATTTAAAAACCACGTCTGAGCAAACGCAACTCCAGAAGAGGCGTTTCTAAGCAAATACCGGCGCTGCGATTTCATCGGTGCCCTCAGAATTCGATTCCGGGCACCGGTTCAAAAGATAGAAAAACCCGCTCGTCCGTTCACTGAACGTACCTGAGCCAAACTTCGGAAATTTATTCCGGGCACACCGGGCCTCGGAATCAGGTGCCGTCTGAAGCTGCGCTCTTGTAAAATTCCAAAGAAAATTAAGAAAAAAATTTCCTTGAAATTTGCGGGTCTTTACAGTTTCATGTTTTATGTTATGATTTTTGGGATTACATTTCATTACTATGATTTATCCCATGTTACGAAATTATGATTTCTTTTGCAGGTTAAGATTTCCAAAAGTTATGTTCTTATATATATGATATGATTGATATTTATTTTGTTTACCCTTACTGAGCATTTGAGCTCACCCTTTTGTATTTTTTCTTTCCCCAGGTCAAGAAGAAGGTTATTAAGTAAGATATGTTAAAAGGTACTATAGATATGATGAAATAAATGGGATACAATGTAGACGCTTTATGAACCAGTTGTTTATGTTTCCTAGTTTCTAAAGAAACTATACCTATACTGTCCTTTCCTGGTTTTGTTATATGTTGTAATAAGTGAGCTTCAATTCTGATGTAATAACAATGTATGTAAAGTATGGGTCGCTACAGTTGGTATCAGAGGAAAGGTATAGTCAACCATTGGAAACTAGGATGTGAAAGCCTTAGTAAGAATCCAAAGGATAAGTCTAAGAATAGAACACAATCTTAGTGTTTTAGAAATGGCCATGAATAACCTAGGATATGATCTTAAGTGAGAAATTTTATTCTTGATTATGTGGTTTTCCTATTTTAATTAGTGTTTCTCACACTATTATCCTTGGTTTTAGTCAATGGCTGGAACCCAAAGGAACCGTGTTAATGTGGAATGCGACAGGCAACGCAATGATTGTCCCCCTGAGTAACCAATGGTTATGGGAGCTGGAATTCAAAATCTTGTAGCCATGGTCACACAACTTTCTCAAGCTATGAATCATGCAAGACTTCCAAACGAGCAAAGGAAGGAGCAACATTCTGTTGAATCCTTCATGAGACAGAGTCCACCTTCATTCAGCGGGTCTACTGATCCATTAGTTTCTAAACAATGGATTAGTAATACTAAAAAGATATTTTCAGTTCTTCAATGTTCTAGACATGATAAATTCATCTTAGCAGTGTATCATTTGGAAGGTGATGCTGATCAATGGTGGAATCTTATTAAGAATACGAGGCAAATGGATGAAATTGAGTCCATGGAATGGGACGAGTTCAAGAACTTATTTTTCAATAAGTACTTCCCTCATATTCTCCGAACAAAGATAGAGAAAGAGTTTCTTGAACTGAAGCAAAAGGATGATGAATCTGTTGGTACCTATGAAACAAATTTTACAAGACTTGCAAGCTATGCTTCTGGTATTATTATCCAACCTGAGAGTAAGATCGATCGATTCTTTAGTGGCTTAAAACCAAGTCTTCAAAGGGCATTAGCATAAGGGACTTCAATTGCTACGAGGAAATCCTTCGATGTGCTCTCAAAGTCGAGATGGAGATTGGAGTAACCCATCAGTCATATGGGTTTGATAAGAAGAGGAAAATGGAATTCAAAGGAAAATGTAAAGAGCACAATGAAAAGAAGATGGGATTTCCCTTATTCTGAAAGTGTGGAAAGAAACATGGATGGCGTTGTCTTAAAGGGACAAGTAAATGTTTCAAATGTGGAAAGGACGGTCATAGGGAATTTTAATGCCGTAGTGATGGGAAGAAGATGTCTAATGATGCAAACAAAGGAATGGATACACAGAATGAACCTAATACATTTCAATGTTTCAAGTGCAAGGAGATGGGGCATTATGCCAATCAATGCCCAAATCCAAGGGTTAATGATGATGGTCGATGTCAACAAACTCTTAAGGCTAATGACATAGGAAAGTCACACGCAATTTCTATCAGTAATGTGGAGTATGATAACGATGTGGTGAAAGGTACACTTACCATCCACTCTAAAGTAGAAAATGTTTTATTTGATTCTGGATCCACCCAATCTTTTATTTATGATGAATTTTCTAAGGATATCACCGTATTACCTCAACAATTAGATGTTGAGTTAGCTGTGAAAACCCCTAATGGAACAATAGTTGCATCAAAAGTTTATAACTCTTCTCTGATCGAAGTTTGTGGGAAAGTGCTTCCATCAAATCTTGTGATCCTTCCTATAGTGAAATTTGATGTGATTCGTGGCATGGATTGGCTTTCTTTATATGGAGCTTATATCAATTTCCAAATAAGGGAAGTCACATTTCATATTCCAGATCAATCTATGATCCTCTATCAATACAAGGATGAACATTACCTTCCAGTGGAAATTTCATCCATCTTATGGGTATTGATTCCACTAAATGAAGGTTATTTATCTCAAATGGTTGGTGAGAAACTCATGATTAGGAATATACTCATTTTACAGGAGTTTGATTATCTCTTTTTAGAGGAATTATCGGGTCTTCCACCAAATCGTGAAGTTGAGTTTTCATTAGAACTCGTATCGGGTGCTTTGGCTATTTCAAGGGCACCTTATAGAATGGCCCCAATTGAGTTGCATGAATTGAAGAAGAAACTCCAATAGAATCTTGATAAGGGGTTCATACGCCCTAGTGCATCACCTTGGGGAGCACCGGTTCTGTTTGTTAAGAAGAAAGATGGATCAATGAGTCTCTGCATTGATTATCGAGAACTTAACAAGATCACTATCAATAAAAAATATCATCTCCCGCGCATTGATGACCTATTTGACTAACTACGCAGAGATCAATACTTTTCCAAGATTTATCATCGTTCAGGGTATCATCAATTAAGGGTCAAAAGGGAGGATATACCAAATAAGACATTCTGTATAAGGTATGGACACTATGAATTTATAGTGATTCCATTTGTTCTTACTAATTCCCCTGCTATCTTCATGGATCTGATGAATAGAGTCTATAGAGACTATCTTGATTAGTTTGTGGGAGTCTTTATAGATGATATTCTTGTCTATTCAAAGAGCAAGGAAGAATATGAAGATCACTTGAGAATTATATTAAAGACCCTGAGAAAGGATAAGCTTTATGCCAAATTTACCAAGTGTGAATTTTGGCTTCAAAAAGATTCATTTTGGGTCACATAATCTCAAAAGAGGGGTTATCAGTGGATCTAGCAAAAACAGAGGTTATTAAAAGATGGTCGAGACCAACAACAGTAACTGAGATCCAAAGTTTTCTTGGTTTGGCTGGATATTATCAACGTTTTTTTAATGATTTAATCCACTCACCAAGTTGACTCGGAAAAGAGTTAAGTTTGTTTGGATGGAGGAATGTGAAGAAAATTTCAAGGAGTTGAAAAGAAGGTTATCCAGTGCACCTGTGCTCACACTGCCTTGTAGTGGAGAAAGGTTTGTCATATACAGTGATGAATCCAAGAAGGGATTGGGGTGTGTTCTTATGCAAAATGATATGGTGACAGCTTATGCCTCATGAAAATTGAAAATACATGAGAAAAATTACCCAACTCATGATTTGGAGTTAGCTGCGGTAATATTTGCATTAAAGATTTTGAGGCATTATCTTTATGGAGAAAGGTGTGACATTTATACTGATCACAAAAGTTTAAAGTATATTTTGACACATAAGGAGCTGAATATGCGCCAAAGAAGATGGTTGGAGCTGATTAAGGATTACGATTGCTCAATCCATTACCACCCTGGGAAAGCAAACAAGGTGGCAGATGCCTTAAGTCAACAAGACCATGCCAGTTTATCCATGATGAGGATCCCAAAAGATCCAATATTTATGTATTTAGAAAGGATGGATCTTGGAATTATAAGGAAGTGGAAAAATCATATCTTTCTCAAATGAATGTTCAACCATCTATACATTTGAAGATTAAAGAGGCACATAAAGAAGATGTCGAGTTACAAAAGAAGGTGAGAAATGTTCTTGAATTCAACCTTGATTGTGATGGGATAATAATGTTCAGAAATTTGGTTTCTGTTCCTCCCATCCCCGAATTAAAGAAGGAGCTACTGGATGAGGCTCATAGTTCTTCATTCTCAATTCATCCTGGAAGCACGAAGATGTATAGGGACCTGAAAGAGTACTTCTGGTGGGATGGCATGAAAAGAGATGTTGCTGAATATGTCTCTCGATGCTTGGTTTGTCAGCAAGATAAAGCTGAGAGACAGATGTCTAAGGGGATGTTACAACCATTACCCATACCCGAATGGAAATGTGAAAACATCACTATGGACTTTGTCATCGGACTTCCTAAAACATCCAAAGGCAATAATGCTATCTGGGTCATAGTTTATCATCTTACAAAGTCTGCACACTTCATCGCTATTAGAGAGGATTTATCTCTGGATCAGCTTGCCAGGATATATGTGAATGAAGTGGTCAGATTGCATGGAGCACCACTTTCTATTATATCTGATCGGGATCCGAGGATTACCTCAAAGTTCTGGCGAAGTCTTTAGCATACTCTGGATACAGAGTTATGTTTCATCACTGCTTATCATCCTCATATAGACGGTCAGTCTGAGAGGACGATTCAAACTCTAGAAGATATGTTGAGATCTTGCTCTATGGATTTCAAAGGTGGTTGGGATCAATACCTACCTTTGGTGGAATTTTCTTATAATAATAGCTTCCACTCCAGCATTCAGATGGCTCCTTATCAAGCTCTCTATGGAAAGAAGTGCAGGACTCCAACTTGCTGGGATGATGTTGGGGAAATAAAGCTATTAGGACCCGATCTCGTTGATGAAATGGCAGAAAAGGTCAGATCTATTCAACAACACATAGGAGAAGCTTAGAGTCCACAGAAAATTTATGCCGACAACCGAAGAAAAGACCTAGAGTTTGAAGTGGGTGATCAAGTGTTCTTACGAATATCTCCCTGGAAGAGGGTCATGAGATTTGGAAGGAAGGGGATGTTGAGCCCTAGATATATCGGTCCTTTAGAAATACCGAATCGTGTTGGGAAGGTAGCTTACCGATTGGAGCTTCCACCGAATCTCTCTCAAGTTCACGATGTGTTCGATGTATCTCTCCTGAGAAAGTACATACCTGATCCTTCACATGTACTCATCTCAAAAGTTGTACCGCTGAAGCAAGATATTTCTTATGAAGAACAGCCGATAGAGATTCTGGATCGTAGCGAAAAAAGTCCTATGAAACAAGACCACTCAATTGGTGAAAGATTAATGGAAGAACCACCAATTAGAAGAAGCTACATGGGAGCTTGAGGATATGATGAGGGAGAGGTATCCTCATCTGTTTGTTACAATGTGATGAATTTTGAGGGCAAAATTCATTTTAAGGGGGGTAGAATGTAACACCCGAGAATTTTATGAGAAATATTTTTGTTTTTATAAATCATAAAAAGAATATTTCACTACACACAACACTAGCTTGTCTTGCTTTACACGCAATCACGACCTTCCTCGATAGCTTCCGTCGTATGCAATACCGAGTTTCACTAAACAATGATATGCTAATAAAATATTATTAAAACTAGTCGCTATGAATAGTAATAAACACTTTTTGAAATTTTTGAAATTTTATTTTTCAAAATGGAATTCATCTTTTGATTCGGAATATTGAAATTATCCTAGGGTGAAATTTTGGTATTTTTCTGAAAAAATTCAATTTTTGATGAATAGTGAAACCACTAAGTGGTAGTTAAAGAAACTGAATTTTTCATAAAACATAATTTTACCACTTCTATGAGTGGAATTTCAAAAATCCGAGAGACACGGTTGATGGCAGTAAGTAAAATGTGGTTCAATGAGATGAAAATATTTTTTGGTAAATAGTTACTTTTTACTATTATTTGCCACGATTAAAATTAAATAGGGTAATTAAGGGTAAAAATGATATTATTATTACCCTAACACATGTCCTAATTCTATTGGATAAGTGTAATTAGACCAAAAAAACTTAGTAATAAAATATGACCATTTAGGCCCACTTGGATTAGATTAGGACATTTGTTATTAATTTATTTAAAGAAGGGTTAAAATAGTTAAAATCAAAGTTTAATAAGTAAATAATTTTTAATAAAAGACTATACATAAGATAAATTCGACTATAAATATTCATTAGAAATCTAAAAATATTTCCTACATAATGGTATTTTATTTGTAATTTTTAGACATTAAATAATTTAATTTATTTATGACACAAAGATGATGCAATAATTATCCTATTAATGAAATATTGACATAATTGATGTTATAAATACCAAAATAAATTTAATTTGAGACTTTTTATGAATAAAAAAAATTTTATAGGTTAATATGACATGTTAGTATTGATTTAATTAACTTTTTTCGAACTAATCATTCTGTTATTATTTTCACAAAAATCAATTACTAAATAGTGTCAAAATTGACATAAAATAGTTTTTAAAACAAATATTATATTATTAATTGTTATTTTATTCCTGAAAATAGAAGTTTCGGCCAAATGACTTAGATAAGGTTGTATATATTAATAATAAACAACTTGGGGTTTGTTTGGCTGCTTATAGTATGTTTATTAACCTTATAATATAAGAACACAAGAAGACACGGTAAAAGTAAAATTATTTATCTTAATGTTAAATCTAAATGATAAGGTTAAAATAGGAACCTAAACTTGTCTAAATTCTATTGGATGAGAGGATTTCGATTCATCCCAACCTTATATTATAAATAAATCAATTTGGAGCTATTTAAAACCGAACATGACTTTATAATAAAATAATTTTTTTAGTTTTTCTAAAGGAGACTCTCTCCTCCCTTATAAAAGGGCACCTCCTCCCCCTCTTCCTCACCCCACTTAGAGCCTTCAAGCTCGCCTATCACCTGCCAATTTCTCCTCTCGACTTCCCTAGGGAAATACTAGAGGTCTTGGTCTTCTTCAATGACCAATTTTAGTTCCCTAAAAGGAGTTCTCAAAGAAGCACTTCAAAGAATAGGTAATGTCTGTTACGGATTCTTTCATCTTTATTTCTTCTTCCACTTCTTCTTATTTAGTTGTTTCATTATTAAGTAATAACATCAGTATAACTCATATACGAATATGTTATTAAAAGTATGAAACAACCCTATTTCACCATCTATCCATCCTACGGAAAATGAAATCACCGCACGTGCGTACGTACGGAATACCGTCTCCACGCCATGGTGTAATCTATCTTCCACCACCACCTTACTTGGATGGGTATAATGGTGTAAATAATGAATATATATGATTATTTTAAAGTGATATTGATTCTTAAATAGTATACATAAACTCCAATACAATTCCATGATCATGGGAACGATATCATCGCTCGTGCGTACGTACGGAATACCGTCTCCATGATGTGATGCGACTCGTTCTACATGATATTCATTGAATAATGATTATATAATTGAATTGAATGAATGAATATGATATATATTAAACTAATAACATTATGGAAATGAGGTATCTATAACATAAAGATAAGAATAAGAATTTATTTGACAAAACACGCATAAGAACAAAAAGTAATAAACACCCGAATAACAAGTTGTAATGAAATATTACTAATAAGAAGCTAAGAATATGACCATATGTGGTATCATAACAATGAGTATGATTCTGGAATAAGTCAATAACATTATTTATATCATTATACAGGATGTTCGGACACGTACAAAGCATATCGGACCTAAGGTAAGGGAAATATCACAATCTCATTTTTTTATCCGAGATTGTTTATACTTCGGTATTTACTGGGGTGTATTTTATCTTCCACATCCATGTTTCCTCAATATGTAATATTATTTCCATCCACCTACAATTTTTTAAATCCGATTTTACCATTCGGTGAGTTTTTAGTAAAATATATGAAAGGAATCTTTTGTCGTTTTTCGTACGAGGTACTTTTTTACTTTTCGGACAAAAGTACGAGAATAATATTTTTTAACTTATACGACATGAATGTATTTTTACAAAAAAATTTCTAAGAATCTTCCTTTAAAAGTTTTCAAGTTTATTTTTAATCAAATTCTTTTAGTTTAAAATTGTATGACATGTTATGAAAGGAAAAATGTTTTTGAAGTAGAAAGGATATTTTCCTCAAGAATGGAGTTCAAGTGTTTTATCAAAATTATTTTCCATATAAGATAATAAAGGGTTTTGTTTCTATCCCTATTATTACAAGGATTTGATTATGTTGTGACGGAAATATTTTTATGAATTCTTTTATCTTATATGAATTGTTTTATGATGTCACGATGTTTAAATATTCCCATTTTTATTACATGGGTTATGCTATGATGTATGGTTTATGATTTTGTGGAACACAAAATAATGGTATCATTATGATATGGGTGGGACTTATATCTCCCTCCAATGCATTGGTTAAAGATTTTATATCTCATGAGATAGACATGGCTGGAACGGCAGGTTAAACCAGTTCAGTGAAACAGGACTGAAACGAGGAGTGAACTCGGTTCAAAAATGAACTTTGTCCACTAAGATAGTATTGGCAATGATTCTTGACTAATAAGAAGTGATTCTATATGATTATGTGTGTATGTCACAATGTTTTATGTTTTATGTTATGATTATTGGGATTACATTTCACTACTATGGTTTATCCCATGTTATGAAATTATGATTTCTTTTGCAGGTTAAGATTTCCAAAAGTTATGTTCTTATGTATATGATATGATTGATATTTCTTTTATTTACCCTTACTGAGCATTTGAGCTCACCCTTTTGCATGTTTTCATTTCCCAGGTCAGGAAGAAGGTTATTAAGTAATATATGTCAAAAGGGTCTATAGATATGATGAAATAAATGGGAGACAGTGTAGACGCTTTATGAACCAGTTGTTTATGTTTCCTAGTTTCTAAAGACACTATACCTACACGGTCCTTTACTGGTTTTGTTATATGTTGTAATAAGTGTGCTTCAATTCTGAAGTAATAACAATGCATGTAAAGTATGGGTCGCTACAGTATTGATTTTGCATATGAAATTTTTAATACGATTGATTATATTGGTTATGATTTCCCCTTTTCATATGATGAATGCATAGGACATAATATGTGACTGGTAGGGCCAGCTATAGGCCCTCGATGCATCGGTAGGACTCATGAGACAAACTAACTTGGGTTTTTACACAATTATGTATGGTCTTGGAAAGAGGCCTAGATGGAATAGTTAAAATATTAGACATTTTTCATTCCCCCATTTTGAGATCAGTTATTAATATTACATGTGATTATATAACGTGTATAATTTCCATGTGTATGTTTAAATGGAATAATTTGATTTATTATTACCATTTTCTACTCAATATTATATTTACAGGGATCGTGAATCACTTATTTAACATTCCATCATAGTTTATTATTATTTATGATAGATTCTACTATATTTTACACACATTCTGAACAACTGAGCTCACTCCTTTCTTATGTTTTACTTTCCTAGTTTTCCAATATGCGTATTATGAATGATATGTGGGGTTATGAAAAGAGAATAATTTAATTCTCAATGTATTATCTTTTTTTTATGTTTTTAATTGAAATGAAAGGTTCATGGATGTAATCTATTTCAAATATTGCTAAACTAATTGGTATTTTGGTGGTATATTATTTATAATAATTCCAATATATTAAAACAAAGCATCAACACTGAGATTCTAGGGCCAAGGAGTTACAATGAGAGAGTCCCTTATTAGGTAATAATTCACCCTAAAAGGGCATGATGAGCCTAACCTCCCATCCTATCAACCATTGTGAGTTCTTATGAATATTTAGTTATGTCCCCCAAAAATAATTTGTCCTTGGAATTTAGGCCCATGAACCATCATGGATGTGAGAACCATTGGGTGTTTTTAGCTCCATGGAAAAATACCATTAGATTACATCCCACCATGGATAGTTTTAGCATGATAACTTAGTGATTATTCTAGTTAATGATCGATGCCTGGATAGAAGTGGGGTGAATATGAATAATGCCTTATCCCTAAATCGTTAATATAGATAATAATTTTGGTATAATAACCTAGTGAGTGTTTTTAATGAATAATTGTTAATACTGTAAAATTAGTATTTCATTATTGATTTTTAAAAAATCCCACTAAATCCCACTAAAACTATAATGAGTTACTATCAAACAATCAGTAATAAAAAAATCTCTACCTTTATCCTGATGGAAATACACTAGTATTATTGTACTTTTGAATACCCTTTTCCCTTCTCCATTCATTAATTAATATATACTAAATCCCTATCACTATAATTCTAAATTATATGAAACCAATAATTCCATATTTAACAACTTAAAAGTTTAATATTTAATAAAATAACCCTCCCAAATGATGAAAGTCATTACATAAAACCTAGGGATATGGGTGATAAATTGAATGGATACATGGATATTTCATATCTAGTTTCTATACCAAGAAAGTGGGTGATAATAAAATAGACGATCGGGTGTCATCATCTATATCTAAAAAGGTTAGTTGGTGAGAATAAATATATAATCATATATCATCGTCTATATCTTACCCAAGTCAGTGGATGTGAATTATAATGGATATTATGGTGTATCATTTCCATCACGATCCACCAATCACTAGAATTAATCACACATAGATGAAAATTAAGTTATTATATATATTAGACTACCCATAATTGAATAATTTATCAACCAAAATGAATTTATATATAATTATCTAGAAGCCCTTATTAATTTCACAAATATGTATATATCTATTAGTATATAAATTTTCATTGATAGATCAATGTTATTTATTTATTAAATCCTAGTTAACTAAATCATTACATAAATTATAGGAATATTAACATCATCAGAATTCATTTATTACATTTTCAATAGAGTTTCATGCATTCACATAACACATCAATATAACTATTAATATCAATTTATATCATCTTTTAATGTTCACATCACAAGTATACATAATTTCTATAATATGTCTACATCATAAATAATAACTATTAAGGGATAACCCCATTATAATTGAATCAACATGCATTATAGATTCAAGTTATTCATATTATCCAAAGGATTAATATATCATACAAGAGTTATGGATATCTATATCTCATGAATGTTTATCTACATACCCATTACATCTTATAAAGAGATACATGATATTTAGAACCACATCTTTAACACTATAATTGTAATTTTACTTTAACTTTTGAAATTTTTCTTCATGTATTCTTTGATTATTAGAATAATTTTTACAAAAATCCATCTCCTTCTTATGCAATCCATGTCATCACAAGAAGTCTCTTCTACAAGGAATTAATTCAGAATATCTACAAGTAAAACAATTTATCAAAACATTCTTATTTGATTTCATTAATAATTTATTAAATAATTTTATTCCATTCCATCAACAATAAATAAATCCCTCAAAACTATACCACAACATTACTACGAGGAGTCAATTCCAACTTTATGTAGTTTCTATGTCAAAAAATGGAAGTATTTAATCAAAGGACAACACAATAATAATTCAACATATAAGAATATGTCATATTTTAGGAAAACTAGTAAAATTTATATTTTAAACTAAAAAATTTCTAAATAATGATACATTAATTCTAAGAGGAAAAAATGAGGTGAAAATATTTTCCAATTTTAAAAAATACATCTCAATTCAGCCTACATGCCTCTACACCTATTTTCTAATAAAAGGGTTCCATGTGGTGCCCCCGGGGATTCTAGACATGTACCCTATTCTACTCCCACATTGTGATGTTGTGTAGAGAGATCTTGGATATATAATAAAAAATCAAAGGAATTTCATATGTCAACTGGACTCTAACTGAGTCTCCTTCAGATGAATTGACATGGTTTTATAAAATTCCATTTAACTAATCTGTTCAAATGGTTCTGAATGGAGGGGGGGGGACTACACTATTCTTGTTATTGTTATAATATTTATTATCCTCTAATTCATCATATTACCCAACTTATCATGATATATTCCATTTCCAAATGTTATACTAGTTATGAAGATATGAAATCAATATGAATTGATAATCATAATGACTTAATATAAATGTGCAAATAAATTCCATGGAATGTGTACTTAAACTAGTTATAATTTTTCAAGGATAATTCATTTAATATAACACATAATTTATATAAAATTTTCTCATATCAGTATTCTTATACTACCCACTATCAATGAAAACACACATGAGTTTTCACCATCTTCTATATTCATTTCATATTGTATAATTACTTATATATATCCCTTTAAAACTACTACTGATGTTGTAAATGGGTAATAATACATAGAGGTTATATTCACATTTCCCTAACATTGAGTATCGTTCTAAAAATCATTTAATTTACATCAACTTAATTACACATCAAATGTAACCTTTGATATAAATAATTAACCTTCACACATTACATATATCCCAATACGTAATGAATATATAAATGGATATAAAATTAAATCAATTGTTAAATATTAAGGTATTTTCAAGCCCCAACAATGGAAGAGATAAATTAATATGTAGAACACATTTCTCCCATAACTAAAAATTATATGGTGGACCTACTAATCCCAATGAACATAAAATTCCTACATTCCACATAATAGATAATGAAATAGGTTACTAAAATTCTGGCAAAAACCATTCTAAAACAATAGTCAAAAAACTGAAAATATATATTCAAAACAATCCAAATATAACTAATCAAATTTTTGATTGTTTTTCAAAACATACATTCATAGCTCGATAACCCACTACTCAACACTATGGATGAGAGTTAAGATCCCTTACATTACAAAAAACCTCAAGGATTCTCATCCATATTTTTATAATCATTATAAATGACATTATAAATCATTTTCTTGTAGATCACAACCCAATGTAACCACAAATTGAATTAGGAATAACCTCACTCTCTCATCTATAATAAAACTCAACAAGCCAAACACAATATCATAATATAATAGAATAACTCATCCTTCTACATGGGTAAATTTACCACTGATTTAAATTATTAATCGACCATCATCAAATTAAATTATAGCTAATGAATTATTTTAAACCTCTATTCTCTCATGTGGTTACCATTAAAAATAAAATTACATTAATGAGATATAGTGAGATGGGATGTTCCTTTCAATATTCTGGCGGGTTTTCTCTTTCTCACTTGAATTAGGGTTCCCATGTATATATAGGCATGGTTAATTATATCATCCCTCCACCTCCAATTAGATTGAGGGGCCGTTAAGACCCTCATCATCCACTTCTATTTTACCCTCTAATAGACCCATATCTCATTCTTTCATTCCCTTACATGAAGCTTTATCCCAATTCTTTCTCTTTCGATGAGGGATTCCCCAAGAATTATCTATCATTACAAGAGTTGACTAAGGATTTGGGCATCCCCATGCTCTATTTGGTGGCCTAGATTGGTTAGATTCAACCATATTTTGAAACTTTCCACTGGTTTTTCTCTGATGAGTGGGAGATGTGACAACACAAAATAATAGTTCTTTTAGACCCTTTCTATTATCTCATTATTTTCATGATGTACAAAGATATTATCTCCAACTAGATCGGTGGAAGGTTAGATATCAAAAGTTTCTACTACATACTATTTGAATAGAATTTTATTTTCCATTTATTCATAGATCCTATAACCTCTCCAATATGGTAAATATTTTCTGCTATTATACTACTATTTCAAAACCCTCAAATCCTCAATATTCTTGTAAATAATTATGGAATTCGTTTTTCTTTTGATTGTAGATATCGTTCCCTATTCCATTCTATTTTATACTATATCTATGTTGAAATTTATGTTAACATGCCACTGATTATTTTGTGTATATTGAGATAAAAAATAATTTCAGACTAAATAGGTGTTGTTTTTTCATCACTGGACAAACATTGACTCCCCATGCTGTCATCTCGGTCCTCACCAACAGAACTGTAGGTGTGGTCTAGTTGACCATGTTTCTAAATATACAACCTAGTTTAAATATTTCAAGCATCATATTATTGAACCTTTGAAGTATTATTAATATATAACCTCCTTACCCTTGAGATTAAGTATTGGTTTATCTAAATATACTAGATGTGGAAATGGTATTGGTGCTCCCTACCTGAGGGAAGGGGGAGTTAATTCTTTAGAACAAAACTAGGAAACCAATGTGGTGATTTTACATAGTTCAGAGCATCAACTAGGAGATCATGTAGGTAATCATTCATTGATATTAAACTCTATTTCTGGTGATATTTATACTGTGCCCATAGAAGATCAATGTCCAATAAATGTGTAAGGTTTTTGGAATGAAGGGGTGTGTGAATTGATGATGGTGTTTTAGTGGGATTTATGAAAAATAATGTATAATCTACATCATATTTTTATGCAAAGAATAAGAGGAGTACATGAGATGATATTCATAATAGGTTATAGATGTTAGTAGATCAACACACGAGAAATGTTGTTGTTGAAGGATGGGAAATAGTTAAATCTAAAAGGAATAGGAAGGCTATATGATCCCATATTTTTAGGTACTTTTCTACCTATGTTTTTTTCATTTAATCTTTAGTGGCCCAATATTATTTAGATACAAAGAATATTTTTGAAAAAAATTATATAAAGATCATGTATTTATGCTTATTTGAAATAAAAGAGTCCAGGTATAAAAGATTTAAGTGGTAAAAATGGGTTTGGGGTGAGTTGAGAGGGGTTGAAAGAATAATGTTATAAAACTCAATAGAATAACATTTAAATGTCATGTAAGGGTATTAAACATCATGTAACTTTTTATGGGATAAAAAAATATAACATTATATATTTTTAAGTTAAAACCTTTAAGAAGCATTTCACGATATGTACCTGGATTACGTGCCATGTAAATGTTTGACCTGCAATTTAAAATATGTTGTGCTAATGAATTCCCTAATTTTTTTAGCTACAACATATCTCCATCAAACGTAGTATCATTTTGATGAATTTGGTATATCTGGAATATTTCTTGAGATTTTATGACCTATGTTAATGATGAATCAAGAGGTAGATTGAAGATTTTCTCCATCTAGTATGTGCTTTCTTCGCATTGAGATTTATATCCCACTTTCACTCCTCTTTCTAAATAAAATAATATGGTTTGTATTCTATTGGCTTTAGATCTAGATCTTTTTTTTTATGCATTGATTCGTTTGATATTTAATTTAGGATTTGAATATAAATTGTTTCTTTAATTTCATTCTTAGCTAATCCACATCAAATTTTGGATTCTTCTCCTCACATTCATGGTCAACAAATTGATGTAGGTGGTAGAAATTTGAAATCCTATTATCATTACTTTTATTAAGTATATGTATGTTGTGGAAATTCTAGAGTTTTTCTCCATTGAAAAACCTAACAAGGATTAATTAACATGGTAAATTAATTAATTTTGAGAATAGAGATATGATTACATTGAGGGATTGTTAAACAAGTTGATTAATTGGATAATTAACCGTGAGATATTTGGATTTGTGTTTTGATAATTTATTATGATAATTAATTATGGACACATTGTGATAGTTTAATTGTTTAATTAAATATAATGTCAGGATAATTAATTAATGAATTAATTATCAAGGTAATGATTTGTATTTTTATATAATTAATCATTGGGTTAATTATTATATTATTGATCTGTAATTAATGATGATTAAATGGTGAATTAATTATTGGACATTGAATTTGTTAAATGGTTAATTGATTGTTTAATTGATTAACATAATTGATATTGATAATTAATTTTTTAAATAATTAATGGAATTAAAATAATTAATTAATGATTCAATTAATGAATAAATTAATGAAAGTAGTGTTTTTTAATTACGAAAAAATGATTAAAATTATTTAATCATAGTTGAGAAATGGCTTGTGAGACATAAAGATACATTCCTATAACAATAAGACAAATGTGTTTTTTGTAAATAGGGTGTTATACATGATGATCTACACCAATGATGCACATTCATAGTAGAGAAATGGGGTGCTACATATGGCATTGTATGCCAATGATAGATCTAGATGTATTGATGGGAATTGGGGTGTTAGAAATTTAGTTCTAAAATAATTATGTCTATGCCTGATTGATATTTGGTGTTTTAGGCATGGAGTTATACACTAATGATGTATATGAATGATTGAGATTTGGGACATTAGACATGATGATCTACACCAATGATAAATGTGCATGATTGAGAATTGCGGTATTAGAAATGTCGTTCTATACCCAAAATATTACCATTGGGCTATGGTTACTAATGGATGTAATTATGAAATTAAAATGAAATAGATAATTAAATACCACTGTTTTAATGAATTTTGATTTCATAATGTGTAATTACTCAGACTCTGGCATGGGTCAAGGCAGGTTTTGACTTTCGGGGGTCCTTGGGAATCCAATGGTTTATGTATTTTAATATTTAATATTAAATAATGTGATAAAAAATTTATTTATTTATTATGTTTATTTCTTATTATAATTACATGCACTATAATTGACTATATTTGTTGTAGACATTTATTTTGGTGGCCTATTTAATTTTACTCACACCCTACCTGGGCTTTCTGATCGGCACCTAAAAAGACTCTATTATTGGAGGACATGTTATGGGAAAAGGCCCTGGGTTAGATTGCTGATTTAGGATGGAACTTGCATGAGGGAAGTAGAAGTGGTTTGGGGCCCTCCTGAGAGTAATTGGAGCCTTTTCATTCAGTTTTCATTTTAGGCACTTGAATGTTAAATTAAATGACATGTTTTCTGCTTCAATTGTAAATTTTATTTCCGAAATTGTTTAACACGAGTTAATGTTATTGGTTAGGTTATATATATATATATGCCTTTTATATAGTTTATTTATTTATTCTAGTGTTTTACTATGATAAAATATGATATTATATACCCATGGTCAACTTATCAGACCCTCATTACTTGTCGACTGACTCCAGCATACAGGGAGCAACAGATGATTTCATGTGACCGACCAAATCAGGGCAGCAGTGCGTGGCACCCGGGCTGAGATTTTAAAAATTTGTTTCAGAGCTTCTTGTTTTCTTTTATTCTTATTCTTTATTCCTATTTGGTAAAGGTATAAAAGATACATGGAAGATTTAGGGCTTGGACATGTGCTCATTCATGGGAGTTTCAAACCCATGTATGGAGGAAAACCCATGTAATAACAGTGGGATTTTTGTTATTGGAATTTTCTATTATAGTTGAATATTATTTCTACTTGGGGGAAACACTTGAGGTGTCAGGTGAAATATTGTTTTTTATATTTTATAAGAATTTAATTAGGACCTATATTGGCATGAGATTTGAATCAGTATGCATCATTCTAGACACTCAATGTTATTGTGACATGCATCATTTTTGGCACACATGAGAAAATGGGTTAGGTGTAATTTGGTAAACATGAAATGTATCTCTTTTCTTGAGAACATAAATTATAAAAGGCTCCTAATATTGAATTGGTATGTGTGAAAATGAATAAATATGTGAATAAATGGGTTTCTAAATGTTAAACATGAATAATTAGAATACCAATAGATAACCATGACTTTGGAGTAGGGATGGTTAAGTCCAGTGATCACACATCAGTATAGATTGCATAGAGAGGTTTGAGGAATATACTTATTGTTACTTATTGAGATTTTTCTCTTACATAAATGTGTTAATGTTGATACCTATGTCCTAAGGTCCATGTTTGGAATTATAGAGTTTTGAAACCATGATGAATATTTTCAATAGTATTATAGGAGGACTTGGCTGTGGATGATCCCCTAGTTGTATAACATGAAGCACTGGTAGTATTGGGTGAGCAAGTAGAGGATAAGTTTTGAGAGAACTTTGCTCTCTCCATGCAGTTCATAGAAAGATTCCCAAGTTTGGTTCAAAAGAACATGTATAACTTGATGAGGGTTTTTAGCTGCATCACCCTCCGTCTTTTACTAGCAAGGGTGGACCATTGGGATATGAGTTCTTGGTTGAGTCTATCACGACCATACATGACCATTTGGAGACTCCTGATGAGAGGAGGGTTAATTCAGTTGCATATATGGCTTGGGGATCAGCAAATCATTCGTGGGACATCCATGCATGGAATACATATGATGACGGTATGTTGAGGAAGGTCTTCATGGAGAAGTTATTGGATAAACATTATCCGAAAACACTAAGGAAGGAAAGAGAAGCTGAGTTCATGCAACTTACTTATGGGAGCATGTCCGTGATGGATTATGATGGATGATTTATAGACCTTCATGGATTTTCTCCACCATTGATAGAAGATGACACATATATGGTGAGTGTATTTCAGGATGAACTTATTTGTGATATTAAGTACCAATTTATAATTTTTTGGTTAATTAAATTTAGTGAGGTGGTGGATCAGGATGTCATAGCTAAGGAGAAACTAAAAGAGTCTTACAGTTCTGGACTAATGGTTGTTGTTTGATTAGCAGGAGGTTTGACTTCCAAAATAAGGAATCGACGATATGAAAACATGAAACAATGTAGTGGAAATAATAGTGTCCATTCAGGGGGATCAGTTGCAAAGGATCTTACACAAGTAGTTTTCCGCCATTTTGGTAGCATGTGGCACTTAAGTAAACCTTATTCCTGACCACCCATAGAGTGATGAGACTTTGGAATGGTATGAAATCTACAGAGGTTCAACATGAACTTTAGATAGATGGTTAGTGATGGATGAGCTAGATAAAACTAGGGTTTGGGAAGGGGATCTTCCAAAACGAATCGGTTTGGCAGTTGGAGTTTTATCTAATGAGGTGGTAGAGGTAGAGGGTGTGGTGCTTTTGCGTAAGAGAACTTATACCAGTAGAGTGGTGCACCTCACGGGAGTCAGATGAAATCACTAGGAAGAGAGGAATGACATTTTTACATAGTGAAACATACACTTCTGCATAGTGAGGATGGACCATCGATAGTGAGAGGTACTATTCTTATAGCCTCTACATCATGTAGTGCCTCATAATCCTTTATATCTAGAAAGCTTGATAATGTTTGGAGCTTGGTAGTTGAGTTTGTGAACATGGTAATGACTATAGATACACCATTGGATGTAAAGTCCAGATTCATCCATAGGTGAAAGGGATGTTCTCTTGATGATGGCGAGTATCATTTTCAATGGTATCTCTATATTTTTGACATATCAGGAATCAACTTAATTATTAGTCTGGAATTTCTAGTCGCATACTGAGCCCACATTTATTATTATTATAGGAGATTAACATTAACGTCTCTTATGGATGACTAGTATATTCACTGTTGGGATTGGGATATCTTGGTTGGATGAGAAGGGCTAATTACAGAGCAACTAGGAGATCTCATAGCACAAGTTCCATGTTTATTGTTGGATGATAAAGTTTTAAATCGTGATTTCATTCCACCAATGGTGTAACTATATCAGGAGGTCCTCCCTAATGACTTATTAGGGTTTCCACCTAAGAGATATGTGGAATTTACTTTTGAGATCATGCCAGGGGTTGATTCATGATCTATTCCACCATATAGAAAGACAATGACAATGCTAAAAGAACTCAAGACACATCTAGAATCGTTAGAGGATAAGGAATTTATCTATCTGAGTACGCTGCCTTTTGGATCACCTATTTTTTAGAAGAATGAAGACAAACGTTTGCACTTATGTATCAATTACCAAAAGTCGAACAAGATGAATATGAAGAACTGGTATCATCATCCACATATTAATTTCCTTTTTGAATAGTTAAAGGGAGTTTTTGTGTTCTCAAATATTTAATTGAGATCAGGGTATCAACAACTAATTGTTTGGACTTATAATATAACAAGTAATACTTTTGGAAGAAGGTATGACCATTATGGTTCATTGAAATGTTGTTTGGATTAACAATCATAGCAGAAAAATTTATGGACATCAAAAACAGGATCTTTCATTCCTATCAGGATCAGTTTGTGGGGGTGTTGGTGGACGAAATATTGCTCCACTCCAAGATTAATGATAATCCTTCACAACATCTTGACATCATCCTGAGTAAAATGAGATATCATAAACTTTATTCCAAGCTATCTATGTGTCAGTTTTGGATTGATCTGGTACACTTATAGGGGAATATCATCTTACAAGAAGGTTTTTTTGTGATCCTAGAGATGTTTCAGTTGGTGGTTTCATGGGAGGATCCCAAGAATGTGTTCAATATCTGATGATTTCTAGGGTTAGGTGGATATTATTGGAGGTTTATCCAAGAATTTTTCCACAAGGAAGCACCACTTTTGGGATTGAACAAGAAGGGGTAAAATTTTAGTAGATGTAATATTGTGGGAATACCTTCTAAGAGTTGAAGAAGAATGTGAATTTAAGACCAATCATGATCCTATATGAGCTAGGTTAACAGTACATAGTGTATTGTGATTCTTCTGCTATCAGAATCAGAGTTGTGTTGATGCATGTATATCGAGTTGTGGTTTATGGGACTTAGTAGCCGTGGCCACATGAATGGGACTACCCTACACACAACCTCAATGTAGATACTGTGTTTTATGATTTGATGTGTTGGTGGAATTATCTGTTAGGTGAGAATTTACAGTGATTATGGATCATAAACGATTAAGGTATATATTCTCACTACAATATACAAGTATTCAGTAGTGGTGGTGTGTAGATTATATATAGTCATTTAATTCTGTGCTATAATCTATTTCAGGGAATGGAAGTATTGTTGTCAATGTGTTGAATAGAAAAAAATTGACATAAAATGTTTTTGAGTCTATTTCGTAGTGGAAGATGATGACTTTGCAGGACGAAAGGGATGTTTCGGATCAATAGAGTCTAGAAAACATGATTCGAGTATAAGTTTCATTGGATTCTATACATTTTATATGGATATAAGTTAGGAAGTATGAGGATGTAGAGTTTTTTTACCTTTAGGTAATACCTTAAAGGTGGGGAGACACCATCTCATTAGAGAATAGATGAGGATGATATTATATATGTTAGTAATTGATTTGTAGATCCTACACGCATGAGAGTTGAGCTGATGTGAGAATTTCATTCGTTGAGGTGTATTTTTTTATCCTGGTGTGACAAAAACACACCCTGATCCATGAAGATAGTTTTGGTGGCTTGGTATGAAAAATGATATAGGATGATTTGAGACACAATTCTACACATATTACTAGGCGAAGGCCGATAATTAGAGACCTATAGAATTGCTACAACCATTTCCTAATCCAAGATGTAAGTGGGATGATTTGATAATGGATTTTGTGGTGGTTCTTCCAAATATTACTATGAATAATGGCACTATCTAGGTTATTAAAGATTTATTAATGAATGTAGTGAATTTCTTACCTATATGAGAGATATTATCAGTGGAGTATATTAGATAGTTGTATATTCATGAGATAGTCTATTTTCATGGGATGCCTCATACTATAATTTCAAATTACCATTCAAACATTACTTCACACATTTGGTTGGGATTATAGAATGAGTATGGTATACAGGTTTTGTTAGTTATAGATTTCTACCCTCAGATAGATGTTATGTTAAGAGTGTACTATATAGGTTCTTATGGATATGATACAAGCATGTGTGCTTGAATTTGGTAGGTCTTGGGAGAATCAATTTGATTTAGTGGTGTTTTCCTATATAAATAGTTACCAAGAATATATATAGATGGAATCCTACTTGGAAATTTATGATAGGACATGCAGATCACTAATATGTTGAATGGAGGCTAGTGAGTTAGAGTTTTTGGGGCTGAGTCTAGTGTAGGAGAAATTGGGGGAGGTTCAGCTGATTCAATATTGTATGGATATGACTCAGAGTAGGAAGAAGTCATATGAAGATAGATGGATGTGACACCTAGAGTTTAGAGAGGGTGATCGTGCATCCCTTCAGATGTCACCTATTTTGGGTCATTATAGGATACAAAGAAAGGGACAACTAACACCGAGGTTTGTTTCACTATTTTTAGGTAGTGGAGAGAATTGGGATGGTGGAATACTGATTGGATATTCCATAGAAGTACATCACTATGCATAATGTTTTCAATGTATCACAAAATAAATAGAATCAACCCCAACCCGTCTCATGTGATTGAGGTGGAGGATATTTATCTTGATATAGATGCTTCCTTTGAGGAGAATCTGATGCGTGTGTTGGATTGTATAAGAAAAGTGTTGCGGGGAAGGAACATGTTAATAGTTCATGTAATTTGGGAATATGGATATGTGTTGGAGGCAACATGAGAAAGGAAATAATATATGTGGTATCAATGGGAATTTTTTTAACTTTAAATCTTAGAGATGTTAAGGATTACATCCTGAGGATGGGTTGTTATAATGTGGGGAGATTGTAAGATCCCCTCTTTTTCCAGTACTTTTCTATCTATGTTTTTTTTGTTTTAGCCTTAGTGGCACAATATTTTTTAGATGTAGAGATATTGTTATGTAAAGAATTACATAATGTATGGGGATGTATTTTTTATTTTAATCAATAGAGTATGTGCATAAATGATTTATTTGGTAAAAATTGGTTTAGGGTGAGTCGAGAGGCTTTGAAGGAAGAATGAGATGAATCTCAACTGTAGAAAGTTTACATGTCATGTAAGGTTATTACACATTGTATAATTATTTGTGGGTTATAAATATTTAAATATGAGATTATGTGTTTTTCAATGGAAACCTTTAAGAATAATTTCACAACATGTAATTGTGTCAGACACCTTATAAATGCACGACCAACAATTTTAAATATATTTGGAAGATGAATTATCTATTTTTTTCTACAACCCTCATTCTTGGACCCTAGGACCTTTTGATAATTATAGAGGATTTGGGAAATATCCAAGTAATTTCCAACCTCCGTTCATGTAGAATCAAGGGGTAGATTGAATATTTTCACCACTGAGTAAGTGCTTTATTCTCATCGAGATTTATATCTCTCTTCCACTCATCTTTATAGATTAGATATGTATGTTTAATAATTTTTTAGATTCAGATCACAATCTAATTTTTGTTCCTTAGTTTTATTGATCTTGAATTTTTTATTTGGATCTAACTTCCATTATTCAATTTGTTCTTGACTGATCCTCTTCAAATTTGGGATTCTTCCATTAGTGATCTTAGTAAACAAATTGACGTGGGATGTTTAAATTACAAATCCCATAATCATGAAATTGATTATGTATATGCATGTTGTAGAATTGTTACACATTTTTTGGCTTTGATATCTCTAATAGAATTAATTAATTTGGTAAATAGATTAATTTATATAATAGTGAAATGATGAGATTTAGGGATGTTGAAAAAGATGATTAACTAACGAATCGTATAAAAACAATTCATGGTTGGTTAAGTGACTATATGGCCTTTCATTATAATCAATTGTCACTAGAACCCTAATATTATTCAATTAAACATGAAACAATAGAAATATTAATAAGTAGAATTCATAAAAATTATTACATAATTAGCTATTAAACAAGAAATGTGGATTTAATAATGATTAGTGGTAAAATTGAAATTATATTTTTAAAAATAATTAATTATTCATAATTTGTATCTAATATAATTAAATCATTCTTTATTCAATGTATTTATAATAATATTAGAAAGATAATGTTTAGTGCCAATAAACTCAATATTGATATCACCCTTTTGAAAATAGTCTCTAAGAAAGTGATGTATTATATCACTATCCTTGGTAATGGAATGAGATACAAGATTATAATAATTTTTGATAAAACCTTTATTGTTGTAATTTACAGAGACATGTAAGAATTGGTATCCAATTTCTATGAATGTGTGTTTCATCTATAGAATTTATGCACAACAACTACCTGTATATGTATACATATCTTTAATAGTATATAATGAAATAGAGTTCTATATTCTACTACACCATGAATTAGAGCCTTGAATAAAATATGACATGTCCCAGAGTTACTATTCCTATGAATCTTATAACATTTACATATCAAAATATCACTACCTTTGGTGCTATCCATACAAAAATATTTTAGAAGAGACGTTATGTAATTACTTTTATTTAAGAAGATATCTTCATTTTTAGATAACTTGAATACCAATTTTTTTAAATGAACCATTAAACTCATTTCAAATTAATTTTGAATTTTTTTAGATAACTAATATCATAATGAGTGATTAGATGAATCATAAATAATAACATGAACAATGATTTGAACTAATAAAACATAATTTTAAATTATTCTTCTAAATATCTTAAGATTAGCTATAGAATTGGAAAATAATTTGGGAGTCAACAAGTTGATGAGCCAATCATAACAAGCTCTTGAGGCTTGTTTTAAACCACAAATGTTTTTAAATGTTTAAAAAAATGATTTGGAAAACAACGGTTTTGAAATTATGGAGGACCCATAGAAATAAAATCCCTAATAATATAACTATTATTAATAAATATTTCGTTATCCAGTTGATATAGTTTGAAATTAAGAATTGCATCATATTAAAGAAGTATTCAAATGTATTGAAATATAGTTGCAGGTGTACATGTTTCATCATAATAAATAAATTCATTTTGACTTGTTCAACAATTATATATTTGTTTATAATTATTGTCCCATACTCATCAATCTTAATTATATATATGCACTTAATTCCAGTACATAGGTAGTCTTTAGTGATATAGACTAACTCCCAGACTTAGTATCTTTCAAACTGATTCATTCATTCTTTCATAACTATCACCAAATACCAATCATTGATTTCTTCGTTGACATTATTTGTTTTAATATGGGATAATAATTACTGATTAATAACCTGTTTCTTAGTGAGACTCAAGTTTGAGTACCTATATCCAAATATTTTATAATATAATCAATGTGATAGTTTTTGTGACTTCAAATGGTTCTAAGAGCTTAAGTACATGATTCTTCTATGTTTTCATCTATGTTGGTATGGATATTATAGTATGTTCTAGGATAATTATTTGTAAATTAATAATAATGTCATATTATTAATAGGAAGTATTGATATTATGATGTGACATATCATTAAATTGGTTCTCTAATGTAGGTTTGGGTTTATGTTGATATTTATAACCAATTGTTTCATAGAAAAAATCTTCTTTAACATTAGACGTTTTTATAAACAAACTCTAACTGATTTAATAATGTTTTAATAACCAAGAAAAATTCACTCATAGATATTTAGTGAAATTTTTTTGTATTCTCCTTTGTTTTTAGAATGAATACTTTGTATCCAAATTCTACAAAGTAATTTACTTTTCTTCTACCATTACATAACTCATACGTCTTCTTTTTTTAAGAAAGGTATAATTGAAACTTTATTGATTACATACCAAGCTATCTTAACATATTCTACACAAAAATATATAGTTAAGTCGTATTAGAAATGAATTTTAATGTCTTGGATTTTTCTGTTTATTAATTTTAAATATTATATGGAATTATTTTGAGACTGGGTGCGAAGATGGAACATCATTCCGAGGTCCAGTTAGCCCGGAATAGTGGTTTGAACTTTTTTTAGTTAAGTGAGTCGGTGCTTGTGCGCGGTTGTGGCAGTTTCCAAACGGATGCCCAGATTAAAAATATGAGTGCACCGTTGCGTCTGGGACGATGACTCTACCTAAGAATGAGGCTAACGTCGACCGGCGTAGGTCGAGGGAAAAAGTTATTTTTCGGACTTTTTAAGTAAAATAAAATAAATTAAATTGACCAGTTTATTTTATTTCCATTTAAGGAGCCATCCGCTGCAACGTGGAGACTGTGAAGCTATTTCCTAAATTAATGACGTGGAATAATAACTTCAAAATGACAAGTCAATTTCATTAATACTGCCGTGTAATTAAATTTCAACTTATTTCCCTTTTTAATGGGTTAACAAATTGTTGAATCATTAGAAATTCTTGAGAAGAATCTCTGACGAATCCGTGAGGGGTTGGAACAATTCTCGACGATGAACGACAACAGATCGAAACTAAGGATCATCACACCGATGTTGAAGGATCACGACGACAACAATAGCATGGTGCCTTCGTCAATGATAAATCCTTTAAAAATGTAGGGGTTGTTGTTTTGATTTTTCTTTTCCCTATATTTGAATTTAAACGACGAACGCAGATCAACCACGAACAAGTTGATCCGCGGATCCATACGTTCTTGTGGGAGGGATTTCTTTGGGATGATTTTGGGGAATTAATCCATGCTTTTTATTCATGTTGATCTCTGCTCCATTTAAACCTATTAACGGGAGCGGATCAACGCTGTGACGAACGACAACAGAGGTTCACTCCTCAATTTGTTTATTTGGATCTCTTCCTCCTTTTTCCCCGCGCGTTCTTCGCGTTCTTTGTGGGGTGACAAACAACAGATCGTTGCGCATCCTTTCTATGATGTAACGATCCCAAATCTATGGTTCGACAACACAACGACCTTTGGGAGATGTGGCGGTAATGGAGGACGACGAATCAGACCAGATCGGAAAGGGCTTTCTTCGAGCGTTCTTCGCGCGGGAAGGTCAATCATGTTTTCGGAGCCAAAAGGACACCCAAAAACAATGGAAACAGCTTCGTGGTGTCAGTATGACAAAAACATGAAGATTTCGTGGTGATCGGATGGCCGGATCAATGATCGGAGAACCACGAGAGGCGCACCGGCGAAGAGCGCCGTTTCTGGAAATTTCCAGAATACACGGCGTGTAGTTTCGAAGAACACGCCTTGTAGTTCTGATGGTGGAGGCTAGGGTTTCAGGGTCAGAGAAGGATCACACGGCGTGTGAACCTGGTCACACGGCGTGTTGGACCTTCCCCGAATCTCGACATGTAGTTCGGGTGGTGCACGGACACGGGATGCTCTACACGGCTTCAGGCGGTACAGCGTGTTCAGCTCGGTAGAGGCGGCTACGCGGAGCTCGGCGTGTATCCCAGGGATAAAGGGACACGAGATGGAGTACACGAGAATGTAATCCCTCACCCATCCAGGTGAGGTCACCAGCATAGGTCACCCCTTCTGCAGATTGCATGGGTTGGAGTACATGGGTTGGTGACTGTGTACGGGCACATGGCCAGAGTAAACAGAGCCAACCCCAGTGACCCAGACACGGCATGTACTCCATACTAACCACCGTCTATAATGTTTTCTACATGACCAGCCTCACAACACGGGCCGTTGTACATGGGTAGTCCCCAGGGTCGGGCAACACAGTGTGCATCATTTCTAAACACCGTGTACTTTTTTGAGAACAGCTTGGTCCATTTTTTCACCATGCCATGAACATCTTTCGTTTGGGTTAGTGCCCCTTTCTCTTTTCCCTTGAAGGTCAGGCATCTTTCCCTCACACCGGTTTATGATCCCTTCAGCCAGACTTTTCTGTGATAGAGTCAGGCATCCATCCGAGAGGCCCGAATCGAGATCCTCTATCCATTCTAGGCCCTAGGTAGAGTCAGGAATCGGCGTGAACTACATTACCGGGGGTTGAACCCCTACCTAGCAGGTGAATTCCAGATGAGTCGCGGTATCCTCCATGGCCCTGGTAGTGATCCTCATCTGTGTATCAAGATCATTCCAACTCAGGAGTGTGTCTCCCATAATGAGTTCTTCTATCTACCGTAACCCTTCCACTAAGGAGTGTGTCTCCCACAATGAGTGTAGCTATATATCTTGACGGTTCCCGATGAACATCACTCCTCGGACAGACATCATTAGAACTATAAGACTCATGGAGTGTGTTCTCCCTGAACGAGTGCATCATGCAATCTTCAAACAGAATACCTATCGGGGTATGCGGTTGCATGGATTGTCTCTAAACCATAGTCCTGTGATTTGAGTATATCGGGGTTTTTTATATGTTCTGTAAACATATATTTTGCATAGCTGACTGTACCTTTACTTTGTGTACTTCTTTGTGGTTTTCGAGGTCATATACCGAGTATTGTTATACTCACCCCTGTATGGGCTTTGCCCGCACGTCTGGTGTCTTGTGCAGATGAGCAGCCTTTTGACAGAGTCCAGGGTGCACTCTGACAAGACCGAGCTTTCTGAGATTCCTACAGGCTGAGGCGTTCTTATGGCTATGAGCAGCAGTCCCAGTACCTTTGTGCATACATGTTGGACTTTGCAGTTTTTTTTTTCAGACTCTTGTTTTTGGTGGGCTTGTATTCTGGCCCAGTTTACGTTTACAGTACTCTACCTTTCATCGTGCTCTGTTTGGATGGGTTTAGTTGTATGCATTCATTTTTGTTCCTTAGTGTTTTACATTTAAGCATTTGGGGGCTTTGAAATGTGTGTGTGTGTATAGGTACTTAGGCAATGCCTCCCATATTAGTGACATGCCAACTCGGTGCTAGTCACCAGTGCCTGGCCTATTGGAGGCGGGCATGGGGAGTCACAGCATGGGCCCCACCGGGATGGGTTGTGATAGAGTGGTATCAGAGCTGGTCGGTTCGACCTTAGGACAAAGAGTCTGTGGGTTTGGTTGGGGAAACAAGTATTGAGTGTTTCAGGTTCGGCTTTCAGGAAAGAGACCCCAATGTTGGTGCGGCGCCTGACGTATCCATACACTAGGACTCTGATAGCCTGCTTTTCGACCTGGTTCACGAAAACACTGGTTGCGGGGGAAATAAAAAGGTGCATGCATCATATAGGAATGAGTTGTGTCTTCCATATCCTTGGTGTCAGCTATCCAGATATACTCATTGACCGTGACACATCCTGTTTCATTACAGGATGCCTCCGCGATGCATACCCACTAGGATTCAGCAGCCCGATCATGAGGATGACCCCCTCAGTGACGAGGCTTCGATACAGGGACCAGTTCCCTAGGGTTTTCCACCAAGTGCTGCACCTGCTATACCACCACCAGTGGAGCAGCCAGTGGTACCAGTGGTACCGACCTGTGAGGGGCGCAGGCTCAGCGTGCTCCATGAGTTTCAGAGACAGAGGCCCCTTAGGTTCCAAGGTGAGCCCGACCCTCAGGTGACTGAGGACTAGCTTGAGGCGGTGAACAGAGTTTTCCATCTAGTGAGGACACCAGCAGACCAGATGGTGATCCTAGGAGCGAGCCTTATTTAGGGTTCAGTCGGGCGACGGTGGAGTCTGACCACGCAGACTCATGACGGGGAGACACTTTTGTGGATGGAGTTAGAGAGACTCTTCAGGAAGGAGTTATATCTGGTTATGCTGAGAGCTGTGCGCATCTAGGATCTTCTTCAGCTCTAGCAGGGCAGTATGACGGTGGCTGACTATTCATCGAGGTTCACCAACCTCGCCAGGTACTCGATGGATATGGTCAGGGATCAATACTTTAGGGCTTGGACCTTTGAGAGAGGTCTATGGCGAGACATCCGATCTAGTTTCGTGCCTCTATGAATATCTACCTATGATGGAGTGCTCGAGCAGGCCTTGGTGATCGAAATCTTCTTGGCGGAGCAGAGACAGCCATCGGCAGTCAGCAGCAGGCAGACAAGTGAGGAGACATCGGCGGCAGGGAGCTGACGTCAGATGCAGGGATCTGGATGTGGGAGATGTCATAGGAGGACCCAAGACAGGGGATCTACAGTCTAGGGATCTCAGGATGGATCCAGTCAGCCTAGGGAGAAGCGATGCTACGCATGCGATGGTCGGGGGCATCTCTCTTGAGATTGCCCGACACGTCGGGCTGCTAACAGGGAAGTGGTGGATGGGCCACCGAGACAGAGGCATAGAACGGAGCAGGCAGATCTTCCAGGCGGCGGACATGGAAAAAGAGCAGGGAGAGCTACAGGTGGTGGTAGACGCTTCGACATACTTCCACCACCACCCCCAGGAGGTCCGCACCAGGCTCAGGGAGCTGGGGGACAGGGATGGGGACAAATGCATGCGGTCGAGGCATATGACCCAGGGGCTCCAGGGATGATTCGAGATATGATCTATGACTTTTTTACCTTAGCTGTCGTACACATAGACACAGGTTCCATTCATTCCTTTATATCCACTTCTCTTGTACAAAACCTCAAGATTCGGGTAGAACCGTTGACTCGATCCTTACGCTTAGAGACAACTACGGGAGGAGACTCATCTATCACGCACCTTTACAGACAGTGTGATCTTACCCATGGAGGCGAGAGTATTGGTTGGAACCTATTGGTGTTAGCGTCGAGTCCTTACGACTTCATTCTCGGTATGGATTGCTTATCTTCGGTCCATGCCCAGATTGACTGTTTTAGGCGAAGAGTGCGGTGTGTCCGTCGTGATGGAACAAGGGTTTCCTTTGTCGGAGAAAAGGAATCCCAGGCAGCACAAAGTGGGCTCATGCATAGGATGGGGCATCCGATCACTCATGAGTTGGCTAGCCTTACCCTCAGAGTAGTAGATGTTGTGAGCTCTCAGTTCCCAGCAGTGGTGGCGGAGTATGAGGACGTCTTTCCAGAAGATGTCCCGGGGTTTCCTCCCCACCAGGAAATTGACTTCTGCATCGACTTACACCCTGGGACGACACTGATTCCATCATCGGCTTATCAGATGGCTCCCACGGAGCTTCGTGAGCTGAGGGTGCAGTTGGAGGATTTGCATAGCAAGGGTTTCGTGAGACCCATCATTTCACCCTGGGCGGCCCCGGTCTTGTTTCCCAAGAAGGCAGACGGGATTCTGAGGTTGTGCGTGGATTACCGGCGCCGAAACCAGGTGAAGGTGAAGAACAAGTATCCACTGCCGAGAATTGATGACCTCTTCGATCAATTAAGAGGGGCTTAGTGGTTCTCTAAGGTTGATCTTCGATCAGGCTATCACCAGCTACGAGTGCGGGATGATGATATACCGAAGACGACTTTCAAATGTCGCTACGGTCACTATGAGTACTTAGTGATGACCTTTGGCGTGACGAACTCCCCCGCAGTGTTCATGGGGTTGATGAACCGGATCTTCCAGCCGTACATGGACCGGTTCGTAGTGGTCTTCATCGATGACATCCTTGTGTACTCGACATCAGAGGAGGAGCACGCGAGACACCTGCGGATGGTTCTGGATGTACTCTGAGAGCACCAGCTTTATGGAATGCTCTCAAAATGTCAGTTCTGGATTCAGGAGGTCCACTTTTTGGGAAATGTCATCTCAGCAGATGGAGTGGTGGTGACCCAGCCAAGGTGGAGGCTGTGTTAGCATGGGATCCACCTCAGAGCGTGACATAGGTGCGAAGATTCATTGGGTTAACAGGATATTACTAGAGATTAATCCCTGATTTCTCCTGGATATCAGCACCGATGACAGCCTTGACCCGAAAGGGGCGACCCTTCGTGTGGACACAAAAGTTTCAGCAGGCCTTTGAGCATCTGATACATAGATTGATGAGCGCCCCAGTCTTGAGATTGCCGGAAAAGGGTGTTTGGTACATAGTTTTCTGCGACATATCAGGGACTGGGCTTGGTTGTGTGTTGATGCAGTGGAATGCAGTGATTGATTATGGTTCACGCCAGCTTAGGCCACATGAGCAGAACTATGCTACCCATGATCTTGAGTTGGCAGCGGTAGTCTTCGCATTGAAGATGTGGTGACACTACCTTATGGGTGAGAGGTTCATTGTCTACTCTGACCACAAGAGCCTCATGTAAATCTTCTCACAGAAGGTTCTGAATCTGAGGCAGAGACGTTTGCTAGAGTTCCTCCAGGACTATGATTTTGAGATCATCTATACTCCTGGGATGGGAAACAAGGTGGCGGACGCTCTCAGCAGAAGGTCGAGCTCACAACTGTTGAGTGAGGCAACACAACAATTAGCCACGTTATAGTTATCCTTCGTGGATGGAGAGGATATAGCATACCTTCAGTCGATGGTTGTCACCCCTCCACTCTTACAGCGAGTTAGGGAGGCACAACTTGGGGATGTCGACTTTGTGGCTTTATGTGCTCAGTTAACCCCAGGACATGCTCCTGATGGATTTTCACAAGGTGGGGAGCATGTACTTCTTTTCAGAGGATGCATTGTTGTACTATTGGAGTTATAGGAGGAGGTCCTAAGAGTGTTTCATACATCCCCTTTGGCAGTACATCCTGGAGTGCCAATGATGTACCAGGATCTCCGAAGACAGTTCTGGTGGTCAGGCATGAAGAAGGCAGTGGCAGAGTTCGTTTCTCGATGCCTCACATGCCAGCAGGTGAAGGCTAAGTACTAGGTTCCAGTAGGGTTAGATCACCCCTTGGAAGTTCCAGAGTGGAAGTGGGATGGAATATTGATGGACTTTGTGATAGGCTTACCATAGACGTCCAAGGGGCATGATTCCATATGGGTGATCGTTGACCGACTCACCAAGTCGTCCCACTTCCTATCTATCAGGGAGCAGAGTTCCGTAGAGAGATTAGGAAACCTCTCCATACAGGAGATAGTTCGGCTTCAAGGAGTCCCCTCGACTACAGTCTCAGACCGAGACACTAGCTTCACATCTCGATTGTGGAAGGGATTGCAGGAGGCTTTTGCGACTTAGCTACGCTTGAGCACAAAATTTCATCCCCAGACAGATGGTCAGACTGAGAGGACCATTCAGGTTCTAGAGGATATGTTGCAGGCCTGTATCTTGGACTTTGGTCACAGCTGGGAGGACCACCTACCACTGGTGGAGTTTGCGTACAACAATAGCTACCACTCCACCTTTGGCATGGAACCGTTCGAGGCTTTGTATGGGAGACCCTGCCGGTCACCGCTTTGCTGGACCGACCCCAGAGAGTCAGCACTGATGGGTCTAGAGTCAGTGCGAACTACCAAAGAGAAGGTGCAGATCATCTGGGAGAGGATGAAGACTACACAGTGCCAGCAGAAGTCTTATGCTGACAGATGACAGAGGCCTCTGGAGTTCAAGGAGGGAGACCACATTTTTCTTCGGGTCTCACCTCGACGTGGGTTGCATAGATTTGGCCGAAGCGAGAATCTATCTCTGAGGTTCATCAAACCTTTCAAGATCTTGTCTAGAGTTGGAAAGGTGGCGTACCACCTGGCTCTATCGCCACAGTTGCATCGGGTACATGATGTATTCCACGTGTCGCAGCTGAGGAGGTACGTGCATGACCCATCGCATGTCATCGACTAGGGAGAGTTGGACATCGAGGATGGAGTGACCATTGCTGAGTACCCGGTGGAGATCGAGGGTCAGCAGGAGAGGATCCTTCATGGGTGATCTATTCCCTTAGTGCATATCCGGTGGCAGCATAGGAATCTTTAGGAGAGAACGTGGGAGCGGGAGGCCCAGATCTGTGCCGATTACCGTCATGTTTTTGAGTAGCCTTTGTTTTGGCTTTTCGGGGACATAAAGCCCCAAGGTGGGGAGAATGTAATGTCTCATATTTTTCCATTTATTATTTCTAAGTATTTTATGGAATTATTTTGAGACCAGGCGCGAAGACGGCACATCATTCTGAGTTCCAGTGAGCCCGGAATGGGGGATTGAACTTTTTTTAGTTAAGTGAGTCGGCGCTTGTGAGCGGTTGTGGTAGTTTCCAAACGGATGCCCAGATTAAAAATCTAAGCACACCATTGCGTCCGGGACGACGACTAAACCTAATAATGAAGATAAACTCAACCGGCGTGGGGTGAGGGAAAAAGTTATTTTTCAGACATTTTAAGTAAAATAAAATAAATTAAATTAACCAGTTTATTTTATTTTCTTTTAAGGAAACATCCGCTGCAGCGTGGCAACTGTGAAGCTGTTTCCTAAATTAATGACGCGTCATAACAACATCAAAACGACAAGTCAACATCATTAATGCTTCCACATAATTAAATATCAACTTGTTTCCCTTTTTAATGGGTTAACCAATTGTTGAATCGTTGGCAACACTTGAGAAGAATATCTGCCGAATCCGCGAGGCATTGGAGCAATTATTGACGATGAATGACAATGGATCGAAACCAAGGATCGTCGTGCCGACGTTGAAGGATCACGATGACAACGATAGCATGGAGCTTTCGTCAACGATCGATCTTTTCAAAAGGCAGGGGTTGTTGTTTTGATTTTTCCTTTCCCCGTATTTGAATTTATATGACCAACGCGGATCAACCACGAAAAAGTTGATCCGTGGATCCGTATGTTCTTGCGGGAGGGTTTTATTTAGGATTATTTTGGGGGATTAATCCATGCTTTTTATTCATGTTCATCTCTTCTCTGTTTAAACCTATTAATGGGAGCAGATCAACGCCGTGATGAACGATGGCCGAGGTTCACTCCTCAATTTGTTTATTTGGATCTCTTCCTCCTTTTTCCCCGCGCGTTCTTCGCGTTGTTCATGGGGCGACAAACAACGGATCGTTGCACATTCTTTCTGCGACGTAACGATCCCAAATCAAAGGTTCGACAATGCAACGACCTTGGGGAGGTGTGGTGGCAATGGCGGACGACGAATCAGACCAGATCAGAAAGGGCGTTCTTCGAGCGTTCTTCACGCAGGAAGGTCAATCATGTTTTTGGAGCCGATCGGAGGCCCGAAAATGACGGAAATAGCTTCATGGTGTCAAGAAGACCAAAACCTGAAGGTTTCTTGGTGATCGGACAGCCAAATCAATGATCAGAGTACCACGGGAGGCGAGCCGGCGAAGAGCGCCGTTTCTGGAAATTTCCAGAATACACGGTGTGTAGTTCCAAAGAACACACCGTGTAGTTATGATGGTGGCGACTAGGGTTTCTGGGTCAGAGAAGGATCACACGACATGTGACCCCGGTCACACGGTGTGTTGGACCTTCCCCGAAGCTCAACGTGTACTTCAGGTGGTGCACGGACACGGGATGCTCTACACGGCTTCAGGCGGCACGGCGTGTACAGCTTGGTAGAGGCGGCTACGCGGAGCTCGGCGTGTATCCCGGGGATACACGGACATGGGATGGAGTACACGAACATGTACTCCCTCACTCGGCCAGGCGAGGTCACCAGCGCAGGTCACCCCGTGTGCAGATTGCATGGGTTGGAGTACATGGGTTGGTGACCATGTACGGAAAAATGGCCAGAGTATACGGAGCCAGCCCCAGTGACCCAGACACGACGTGTACTCCGTACTACACGCTATGTATAAAGTTTTCTACATGACTAGCCTCACGACATGGGCCGTTGTACACGAGAAGTCCCCGGGGTCGGGCAACACGGCGTGTATCATTTCGACACGCCATGTACTTTTTGGAGAACGACTTGGTCCTTTTGTTAACCGTGCCTTGAACATATTTCTTTTGGGTTAGGGCCCCTTTCTCTTTTCCCTTGAAGGTCAGACATCTTTCCCTCACACCGGTTTATGATCCCTTCATCATGAATTTTCTGTGATAGAGTCAGGCATCCATCCGAGAGGTCCGCATCGAGATCCTCTATCGATTACAGACCA
Source organism: Viscum album (assembly GCA_963277665.1). Lineage (NCBI taxonomy): Eukaryota > Viridiplantae > Streptophyta > Magnoliopsida > Santalales > Viscaceae > Viscum > Viscum album. The sequence continues at coordinate 1,215,441,887 of OY728131.1, read as the reverse complement.
TTGGTAGAGTCAGGCATCGGCGTGACCAACCTTACCAGGCGTTGATCCTCTACCTACCAGGTGAATTCTGGATGAGTCGCGGTATCCGCCATGGCCCTGGCAGTGATCCTCATCTGTGTATCGATATCTTTCCCACTCAGAAGTGTGTCTCCTGTAATGAGTGCTTCTGTCTATCGTAACCCTTCCACTCAAGAGTGTGTCTCCCGCAATGAGTGTAGCTATATCTCATGATGGTTCCCGACAAACATCACTCCTCAAACGGACGTCATGGGAACTATAAGACTCGTGGAGTGTGTTCTCCCAGAACAAGTGCATCATGGAATCTTCAAAAAGAATTCCTATTGGGGTATGCGGTTGCGTGGCTTGTCTCTAGAACACGGGCCTGGGTTTTGAGTATATGAAGGTTTTTTTATATGTTCTGTAAACATATATTGTGTATAGCTGATTGTACCTTTACTTTGTGTACTGCTTTGAGGTTTTCAGGGTCCTCTACTGAGTATTGTTATACTCACCCCTGCACGGGACTTGCCCGCATGTCTGGTGTCTTGTGCAGATGAGCAGCCTTTTGACAGAGTCCAGGGTGGACCAGGACAGGACCGAGATTTCTGAGTTTCCTACAGGCTGAGGCGTTCCAACGGCTATGAGCAGCAGTCCCAGTACCTTTGTGATTACAGGTTGGACTTTGCAGTTTTTTTTTCAGACTCTTGTTTTTGGTGGGCTTGTATTCTAGCCCAGTCTACTTTTACAGTACTCTACCATTCTTCATGCTCTATTGGTTGGGTTTAGTTGAATGCATGCATTTTTGTTCCTTAGTGTTTTACATTTCAGCATTTGTGGGCTTGGAGATGTTTGTGTGTGTGTACAGGTACTTAGGCAATGCCTCACATGTAAGTGACATGCCTACACGGTGCTAGTCACCAGCCGTTGGCCTATTGGAGGCGGGCTTGGGGAGTCACGGCGCGGGCCCCATTAGGACGGGTCGTGAAATGAATAGTGAAAAAATTTGTTTAAGAGTCATAGTTCATCTTTATACCTCCTCATTTTTTGAGGTGTTTGGGGAGAAGAGAAAATACGAGTATAGCCATATTATGATTGTAGATATTAAAAATATTGATTATAAAATTTATGGATATGACAACTTTTTATGGGTTTGATTATGATTCCACTAAGGTTCTCGATTAGTTTTTCATATTTCGAAAATCAAAAATCATATTTACTTTTCTAATCGATGAAAAACTATATGTATATATGGAATAATCATAAAAAATTACATAATCCTGACGATTTACTACAAAAATATAACCTATTGTTGGTCCAAATAAATCTATGTAAACCAATTCACGTGATTGATTGGTAGAAACCTCATTATTTATCTCAATAGATATTTTTTTGTTTCTATCCATTTTAATAGTGATTTTGAAATATTTATTTATCGAACCCATAAATGGGTGTACCGTTGACTAATCCTTCCTTATTATTATTTCTAAGTGAGTATATATTGATTTTTCATAGTCTTATATGCCACAACAAATACCATCTATAATTAGATCTTAAATAAGAAATATTTTGAAAAAATAATCAGTTTATATAAAAAATATATACAATACCATTTATCAGGGAAGTAAATACTAATGTGTTCTTGGAATCACAAATTTTACACGCATTAATTTCTTATTTTCCATGAGAACCATCATAAAAAACTATGAAATAAAATGAAAATTATATTTTAAGACATCAAAAAATAAAACAATTGAAATAAGGACTGATTCAATGTTATCGAATTATCCATGTCCAATAATCCTCCCATTGTCATTTTAAAAAAATGTGACATTTCCATAATCCAATTTTGAAATGATATTGAATCTTGGAAAGTCACTGAATTTATACATAAAATATCCACTGTCTAGATAACCTAGATTTTTTACTGAAGCATTTAAAATACTTTTCCTAAAAATTATCAAATTAAAACTGTCTTTGGTACCCAGATTTTCATGGGTCAAGAGATGTTGTCAAATAAATCCATTGGAATATATATTTTTATCAATGGATTTGTTATAATAAAATTTAGTAAAGTTAGATAGAAACTATTTATAGGTCTAAAATTTTTAGGGTTATTTTCAATACAATAAGTTTCATTAGACTTAGAGTGTCACAACCCCCTCCCAAAAAAGTGTACCCCTCCTGGGCCAACAATTTGAGAAGGGAGATGATGACCCCTGAGTCCAGCCTCCAGTAAGCCACAGGTTGGGGACTAGCATCGATGGTATAGTAACACACAAAATGGGAGGCATTACCCTCAAAGAGAACACATGTAGAAGAGAGAGATAGGATATACACCAGTCAACTCAAACTCAGACTGAAATATAAACGAAAACCCAAGTACACATATGAAATTCCATGCAGAAGTACTACAATTAAAAGGGGAAAAACTACAAGTACCCAAAAGAAAGTAAAAACAGCAGCAACCACAAGCCCGAACATCTCCTACAACCATGAATCTTGTAAACACCAGATTTATCTCCAACCTGCTCCAAGTGACTTGAAAAATAGTTTATATATACATAAATTGAGTATAACAGTATGCTCAGTAGGATCCTCCCTGAAGCCTCTCGTTCAAAAGTAAAGAAAGCATGCTAAAGCATAGTAAACAACAAGTGAAACTAACTCATCACCTAAACAGGTATACTAAGTTCTGAACCTCTCCATGACTACTCTCACCAGGTAATGAATACAAGAATATATCATATAATAAAGAATATCAAGGGTACCCCGCTACTAGTACCCCACTGGTTTTACTCATTCCCCAATGTCACATATCCGGAGCATCTCTCTCCAAAATGGCATACCTACAGACACCTAGGCGAAGCACCACAATATGCCCCTCGTGCAACAAAACCACCACATCCACACACCAAATTAACCAGGTATTTTCCGGGGGCCACCACATCTTTCATAACGTGTATCATTCGTCGGGTATTATACCTCAAGCCATTACATCCCATACACTGAGTAAGGATCCTCAAGCCAACACATCCTATACACGTTACACCTATAGTAGTCCATAGAAATGTATATCCAGAATATATGTGTGCGAATAACAAAAATCCATTACAGCCCTCTATACACATATAAGGGGAAAACTAACCAATGTGCCTACCAGCAAAGTAACTACCAAGAGAAGAGAGTGAGGCTAAAGGGGGTATTCAGCCATCCATCCTCCCACCGAAATGTTGGGGAAAACACCCCCTAGGGCTCAAAATCTCTGGGGTATCAGTTTCCCTTACTGATTGGGTGGATTTTCATATAGATACAAAAAAAGTACAGAATATATTATAACTCACAACCACACTATGAGAATAACCTAGTCTTAGGCACACTATAGCTAACTTCTTCCAAACTTCGGGCTGCTACTTTTAAGACTAGGTATCCTATATTCACACAAACATTTAAAAAGAGTTATTAGATTAATTTATTCCCTTTTTCAGTTCTGCTTTATGTTAATAAAATTCTTTATACATTAAATAACCATGAACAATTCCACATTAAGTTTCATTAGCATCACACCCAAAGTCAATTGTTCAGTCAAAATTTCAATCTTATCATTATGTTCCAGTAACTCTATCCCCATGGGTTAACACCATTTATTCAATAATTAATGATATACTTACTTTCCCACAATCCCAAGCATTCTAGGAAAACATTCAATGCTACTAAACACAAGGGGGCTCAACACGGTGGGTAGATGTACTACCCGTCAAGTCTTTGTCGCTTATAGAAAGAGCATAAACCCATCCTTCCTTGAGAAGATAAACATTGAAAACAAGTGGCATACCCCATGTGTCCTCACCTATTTTGGAAGAAGGATAAGTAAAACCAGCTGCCTTGAACAGTGGGGAAAAGTAAAGCAGATAAACAACCAAAAGAAAGAGCAAGCATCCAACAATCACATCCTTCCCAATCCATCATCCCTGGTGTCCTCCCTGACACCCACTTGGATAAAATGATGTATCCTGCCACTCTAGGCTTCATCTGTTGCCACAACCAAAAACCTCGATGCCCCCACATATCACAACAGCCATCCAGGACCACATCACAACATAAGCACCAGGAAAACAAACACCACATTAATTGGGCTCTTGGCCCTTTAACAATCAAGAGGGTAACTCAGAACCCTGAAATCAAATATCTTTTAACAAACAACTGTTCTTAAATCCATCTTGGATTAACCGATTGATTATTTGTTGGTCATAAATTCAGGAAACCTAACAGTAATCTAACACAAATAAATGAACATGTTTACTCCACCAATTTGATTAACATCAAATTACAAAAAAGAACTAGATTAGTTTATATGCCTAGTTATATTTAGCCAAACAATTATCAATTAATCCCAGTTTACATTCTTTACCAATTTCCATCAAGAACAAGCATAAATATCACACAATATAGAAAAAAAGTGGCAAAAACACACGACCGATATCAATTTATTTATCTGGTTGAAATATTTATTATGTCAATTCCATTGTCATCCAGTGGGATTAAAACATTCTAAAGATACAGTTGCACATAAAAGAAAGAGAAGCAAAGAATGCCCTACCTCAAACAGTTCTTGATGTTATTTAACCACACAACAGGTCACGATCCTCCTCTCGTGACACCTACATCAACATGAGGATGCCACAGTATGATAGCACCAACCAAACCCCAATAAAAAAACCATTAGAATAGTGTAGATTTCATGGTATAATATGGAAAGGATAAACATGAGAATAAGATCCCCAAAGGAATGACTATAAAACATAGTTTATATTGAAGTTTGACTGATATAGCTCTGTTTCATCAAAATAAAGTGAATCCAATACAAGGTGTAATGATTGATTTTGCAACTACTATGGGAAGGAGTGAAGGGTTCTAGCATATCATAGTTGTGAACAAAGAGTATGAACAAGGGAGGATGATATCTTGTCCCTTTTGAAGATTTAATGGGGAGACGATTTAAGATACACTTAATTCCCCATTAAAAGTGGATCACATTAACCCACATGGTCTGACCAAGGAAAAACATCCCGAGCCATATGAATAATCAATATATGATTTATGGTCTTTGAATTGCACTTAAGAGTCCTCAAAATAAGGCTTTAAATGTATTTTATGTCAATGGAAATGTCAAAGGAGTGAAACTATAAAAACATGGAAACACTGTTCAAAGTCCACTGTTAGAAGTCCGCTGTTAGAAGTCCGAAGTTAGAAGTCCGCTGTTATAAGTCTGCTTTTAGAAGTCCACCGTTAGAACCTCATTGGTCTGGAAACAATGTTCACTAAACCTCACTAATAGAACACTATTCACTAAATCCTCACTGATAGAACAATGTTCACTAAATCCTCACTGATAGAACACTGTTCACTAAATCCTTACTGATAGAAAACTGTTCACTAAATCCCCACTAATAGAACACTGTTTACTAAATCCTCATTTATAAAACAATGTTCACTAAATCCTAACTGATAGACCACTGTTCACTAAATCCTCACTAATATAACATTGTCCACTAAATCCTCACTGATAGAACACTATTCACTAAATCCTCACTGATAGAACATTGTTCACTAAATCCTCACTGATAGAATAATGTTCACTAAATCCTTACTGGTAGAACATTGTTGAATAAATCCTCCCTGATAGAACACTTTTCACTGATCCTCACTGACAGAACACTGTTCACCTACCATTATAGGTTACAGATAGAGATTACCAATAGAGGTTATCGATAGAGGTTACTGATAGAGCTGTTCACTGATGGAACTGCTCACAGAATTGGAAATTTGGAAATGGAAAGAGATGTTACCATTATAGGTTACCGATAGAACTGTTCACTAATGGAACTATTCACAGAATTGGATGTATGGAAAAAATTACTGGCGATAAGTCACCTTGACCACTCGGAAGACGTCAAACACAATATTTTCACAAAGTAATGGACCAGAGTGGTCTGGGCCATTACATCAGATACCTCTCAAAACATTCTCATCCTCGAGAATTCAATACCAACCTAAAGAAATAGAAAAGAAACGGGGTCCAAAAAACCACCAATTGAGATACCTATCAAAAGAGATAAAACCAAAAAAGAAACAAAAGAAATTAATGAATAAAACATGAAAGGTAAAACCAAAATGGGAACATCGTCACATGAGAAGAGTTAAACATCAAAAAATTATAGGTACTGAGAACATATCTGTGACTCACATTCCAGGTACTCTCCTCCATGCCACCGTGTCACAACATGACACGAACTAAGGGGATAGAACTCCCTTGAAACACCTTCTCCTTACAGTCTTGGATATCCACAGGTCGCTCCTCAAATGGTGCATCATCATCAACATCGATCTCTCCCTAATCGATGATATGAGAGTCATCATGAAGATAATGAAAGAGCTGTGATACATGCAATGCATCATGTATCCAACTCATATGTGGGTGAAGTGCTACTCGATATGCCCCAGCTCCAACACGAGCTAACACCTCAAAAGGACCAACAAACTGGGGAGAAATCTTACTTCCACGACCAAACCTTTACTTCCCAAGACGCGGAGTCACCTTCAGAAACAGATGATCCCCAATAATAAACTCCACGGGTTTCCTCCTATGATCATCATGTGATTTCAGACAATCTTGCACTATCTTCATCCTCTCACGAATCACCTAAACCATCACTGTTGTATTCTACACTAGTTCCAGTCTGAGAATTGCTGACTCTCCGACCCCAGTCCAGTACAACGGAGAATGGAACCAACCATACAAGGCTTAAAAGGCGCCATACCAATGGTGGAGTGAAAACTATTATTGTAATCAAACACCACCAAGGGTAAGTGCCTCATCCATGAACCTCCAAAATGAAGAACACAAAATCACAACATGCCTTCAAGAGTCTGGATGGTTCGATCTGTCTAACCGTCCATTTGAGGGTGAAAAGCAATGATAAGGCATAGTTGAGAACCGAAAGAATTTTGGAGACCTCTCTACACCCTTGAGGTAAAATTAAGATCTCGATCAGAAATGATCCTCCTAGGGACTCCATAAAGTCTCACCACCACCGCTAGATACCGCTTCAATAAAACTTCCACTGAGCTTGACTCCCTGATTGCTATGAAGTTGGATAATTTTGTTAAACGATCGAATACCACCCAAATAGCATCAGGTCCTCTCGGAGCATGAGGTAAACGAGTATCAAAGTCTATTGAGATGTCCTACCACTTCCACTGAGGAATTTCTAATCGCTAGAGGATACCACCAGGAACACAGTGTTCGACCTTCACCATTTGGCAAACTAAACATCGAGACACAAACTCTTATTTCGCACGCTTCATCCCAGGCCACCAAAAATGGATCCTCATGGCTCGGTACATCTTTGTGACGACAAGATGCACCACTAAAGGCAAACTATGAAGCTTTCTGAGAACCATATCGTGCATCGTCGAGGGGACAAAAAGCCTTCCACGATACAACACTTGGTGTTTTTCATCCTCATTGAAACCATCAGGGGCTTCACCACAAACAACTTGGTGTCTCCAGACCTCCACCTCAAGATAACCCAATTGGGATTCTTCCACCTTCTGCACCAGGGAAGACTGTACCATCATCTGAAAAAGACAACCTCTACCCCCAACTTCTCCCATATCTAGATGTAATGTTGATATTTCTTCCCTTACTCTCTAAGAATCACCAGATTCAAGCACAGCATCACTACGTGACTTTTGACTCATCACATCAGCTACAACATTCCCTTTTATAGGTGTATACGATATTTCGAATTCGTATTCCTATATGAGCTCCATCAACTGAACTTATCATAAGTTTAAGTCATGCTGAGAGAAAACATACCACAAACTCTTATGATCAGTGAAAACCACAAAGCACTCACCAATGAGATAATGTCTACACAACATCAAAGAAAACACCATGGCTTCAACTCAAGATCATGGGTGGTATAGTTGCGTTCACGGGGACACAATTACTGAGACCCATAAGAAACAACTGACCTCTACTGCATGAGAACACAGTGTAACCCCAGATTTTAAACATCATAGAAAAAATAAAACTGAACTCCCTCAGTTGGAAGACAAAGGACTGAAGCACTTACTAACTTCTCCTTTAGATACTTGAAAGCTTCTTGACACTTATCAGTCCATATGAATTCCTAATACATCCTGGTAAAAGCTGTAAGTGGAGTCACAACTTGTGAGAAATCGACTATGAACCTCTTGTCATAGCCTACGAGACCAAGGAATCTTCGTACCTCTAACACAGTCTTGGGGGCTGTCCAAGACACAACTGCTTCTATCTTCGATGGATCCACAACTACTCACTGTTTGGAAACAAAATGCCCCAAGAAACAGACTTCTCAAGCCCAAAACTCAAACTTCGACAAATTCCCAAATAGCTGGTGTTGATGAAGAACTCCCAAAACATCTTGTAGATGCTCTGCATGCTCCTCTTCAGATGTGGAGTACACAAGGATTTCATCGATCAAAAATGACAACGAACATGACCTGGAACTCACGGAACACAACATTCATCAATCCCATGAATAATTATGGAGCATTATTCACGAGAAATGGCATTACAATGAAATCATAATTCCTATGAAGACAATGGAAAAAATTCCTTGGGATATCCTCATCCTTTACATTCATATGATGATATCCTGACCGCAATTCGATCATTGAGAACCAACTTTTACCTTTCAGTTGATCGAATAAATCATCAATTCACAGAAGAGGATAGCAATTATTTATTGTCACTTTTTTTATGTGATGATAATCAACACACAACCACAAACTGCCATCGTCCTTCTTCATGAACAGAACTGGTGCACCCCATGGTGACACACTTGGCCGAAGAAAACCGCACTGTAACAGACCATCAAGAAATATACATAGCTTTCGTAACTCAGAAGGGTCCATCCTATATGGAGACATAGAGATGAGAGATGCTTCTAGCTGTAGCCTGATCCTAAACTCGATCTCTCACTGAGTGGGTAATGCTAAAACCTCTTATAGAAAGACATCATGGTACTCCTCTACGACCCTAGGAAATTCCAATAACTAAACCTCTGAAGAACAAAGCATCATCTCAGCCGTCATGGATGATAAGGATAGAAGGATCCTATGACCCATCTGAGGATCTCACTCACCACCAAAAACTAGTTGCTCTCCATCTGCACCAATGATGATGAATTTTTTCCTGAACCAATCTACAATAGCCTGCACCGAATACAACCAATCCATGCCAAGAATGAAATCATTTGGTTGTGTTCATAAACAAAGGAAATCTCCCCAAGAGTGGTGTTTCCCCAACACGAGGTCACAGTCTCAACATACTTCAAATATGTTAGCTCGACCTCCAACTAGAATAGTCAACACAAAGGGTACTGGAAGCCTCTCTACCTTAACTCCCATAGAATGTAAAAGGGTAGGTGATATGAAGGAGTGTGTCGCTCCTGAATTAAACAAGGCATACACGAATTTATAAAACAAGCAAAGGGTACATCGAACAATGTCTGGCTTACCTGGAGCTGGAAACGCTAGAGGATGAAGCTGACCATGACCTCCTCCATAGCCTCTCTGACCTTGATGATGACCACCACCATGACCATGCTCTACTCTCTAAAGATGGTGAGCATCATGGGATTGTCCTCTACCTGCCCCATCTACCCTCTGCAGATCTAAAGCTGGTGCAACTGGCTGTTGCTGCCTCGGCTGGAACTGTTTGAATGGAGGAACCTGGTGTGTAGCGCCTGGTGCACGATGACCACTCTAAAAGGTCAGACACTCCCACTGCTGATGACCATGACCACCATAAGAAAAACTAGTGCCTGATTTCTTGGCATATGCCTGAGAGTTGCTTCCTCTAGAGAAATGAGATGTGAAGGGCTACGACCTACCCCTGGCAGAATGGAAACTCTTCTGCCCTTGAAATCATGAACCCGGACCACATCACTGCTTTGTGAGGCATCATGTCGATTTCCCTCTCATGATGATCCAGTCCTAGCCAAAGTACTATCAATAACATCTTCCCTCGCAAGTACCTCAAGATATGTTTTCAGCATAAATGGGGTGACCTGGTGCTGAATCACTGGACACAAAGCCTCCTTGAAATGTCTCGCCCTGGCCTCCTCATCTTTCAACAGGTCTGAATCATATCGTAAAAGGTTCCTGAAACGGATTCCAAACTCTCAAACACTAGAGCTCCCCGGTCGAAGGGTAAGATGCTCTTAGCAACTGGACGCCTTCGCAGTCGAAGAAGGAAACTCGACTCTAAACCTATCTCGAAACTCCTCCCATGAGACCACTAACTCCTCACGATCCTCAAAAAACAAGAACCACCACTAACTTTCTACTCCATACAACATCTTTATAACCAAGGACACCCAATGATCCTTATGAGAACACATTGAACTGAAGTCAATCTCGACCTCCACTAAACAGTCATCTGTGAATGCATCTCAAACAGATCCCTCATACTTCTGTAGTCTCGAGCACTGAAACTCTCAGAGTGTCTTCCTCTAAGTTTTTTCATCGTCAACCTCTACCCTAAGGCGATCTGCTGGAACGGCCTGTAAGACAATTTCTATGCAAACCTGACAATGATGTCGAACTAGAGCCATACCTGTAAAATTACAACCGTTAGAGTTCCTAAACCAGGAATACAGAAGACTCAACATTTATTAATTAATTGTTTTCTTTTATTCATTTTAGGTTGACCTTTCCCAAGGTCTAACCATTCAAACATAGTCACAATGAAGAATGATGCATGATCCTTTCCAATGTCTTTACCCTGCAACTTGTATTACCTTGTTTAGTAGCCATTGTAAACTTAATGGTCCATACAGCAGATCATAGGGGGCCCTAAACACCTATTTCTTAGATGCTATACAGTGTTTACCTCACCTTCCAAACATGAATGAAACCATTTCCCTACCAACCCATGCAACCTCACCTGTGGCTAACTCAAAACTCCATCCAATCCCTCAACCAGACCTCTGATACCACTCTGTCACGACCCCCTCCCCTCAAAGTGTAACCCTCTGAGGCCGGAAATGTGAGATGGGAGATGATGACCCCTGAGTCCCCCCTCCAGTATGTCCCTGGTTGGCGACTAGCACCCAGGGTATAGTAACACACAAAATGGGACACATTACCCTTTAAGAGAACACATGTAGAAGAGAGAGATAAGATAGACACCAATCAACTCCAACATAGATTGCAATAAAAAAAATCCAAGTACACATATGATATGTCATGAAGAAGTACTACAGCTAAAAGGGGAAAAACTGCAAGTACCCAAAATAAAGTAAATACTACAGCAACCATAAGCCCGAACAGCTCCTGCTACCACAAGCTAGTAAACACCTGCCTGATCTACATCCTTCTCCAAGTGACCTGAAAAATAGTTTATATATACATAGGGTGAGTATAATAGTATACTCAGTAGGATCCTCCCTGAGCCTCTCGTGGAAAAGTAAAGAAAGCATGGTAAAGCATAGTGAACAACAAGTGAAACTAACTCGTCACCAAAACTGGTATACTAAGTTCCCAACCTCACCATGGCTACTCTCACCAAGTAACTCATACAACAATATATCATATAATAATGAATATCAAGGGTACTCCGATAATACATCCCGACTGGTTTGTTGCTTTTCCCCAATGTCGCAAGTCCGGAGCATCTCTCCCCAAAAAGGCTTGCCGCAGACACCTGGGCGAAGCACCACAATATGCACCTCATGCAACAAAACCACCACATCCAAACACCAATGTAACTAGGTATTTTCCAGGACCCACCACAACTCACATAATGTGTATCATACATCGAGTAGTATACGTCAAGCCATTACAACCCATACACCGAGTAAGAATCCTAAAGCCATCACAACCTATACACATTACTCCTATAGTAGTCCATCGAAAAATATATCCAGAATATATGTGTGTGAATAACCACAATCCATTACATCCCTCTACACACATATAATGGGAAAACTAACCAATGTGCCTACCAGCACAAGTAACTACCAAGAGAAGAGAGTGGGGCCAAAGGGGGTAGTCAGCCATCCATTCTCCCACCAGAATATTGTGGAAAACACCTCCAGGGCTCATAATCCTCGGGGTGTCAGTTTCCCTTACTGATAGGGTGTAGTATCATATAAAAACATATAATGTACATAATATACTATAACTCACAACCACACTATGGGCATAACGTAGTCTTATGCACACTGCAGCTAACATCTCTCAGACTCTGGGCTACTACTTCTAAGACTAGGTATCCAATATGCACACAACCATTTAAAGAGATTTATTAGATTACTTCATTCCCTTTTTCAGTTCCACTTTATGTAAATTAAACTCTTTATACATTAATTACCCATGAATAATTCCACATTAAGTTTCATTAGCATCACACCCAAAGTCAATTGTTCCCACAAAATTACAACATCATCATTATGTTCCAGTAACTCCATCCCCATGGGTTAACACCATTTATTCAATTATTCATTATAGAATTAATTTCCCACATTCTTAGTCATTCTAGAAAAACATTATATGCTACTAAACACAAGGGGGCTCAACACGGTGGGTAGATGTACTACCCATCGAGTCTTTTCCTCTTATAGAAAGAGAATAAACCCATCATTCCTTGAGAAGATAAACACGAAAAGCACATGACATACCCCATGTGTCTTCTCCACTTTCAGAAGAAGGGTAAGTAACACCAACTATGTTTAATAGTTGGGAAAAGTAAAGAAGATAAACAACCAAAAGAAACAGTATGAATCCAACAATCACATTCATCCCATTCCATCATCCCTGGTGTCCTCCCTGACACCCACATGCATAAACTGGTGCATCTCACCACTCTAGACTTCATCTTCTACCACAACCAAAATCCTCCATCCCGCACATATCACAACATCCATCCAGGGTCACATCACAACACAAGAAATAGGAAAAAAACACCACATTAATTGGGATCTTGGCCCTTTAACAATCAAGAGGGTAACTCAGAACCCTACAATGAAATATATTTTAACAAACAACAGTTCTGTAATACATCTTGGATTAACTGATTTATTATTTGTTGGTTCTAAATTCAGGAAACCTAACCGTAATCTTCCACAAATAAATGAACATGCTTACAGCACCAATTTTATTAACATCAAATTACAATAAGAACCAGATTCATTTACATGCCTCTTTATAATTATCCAAACAATTATCAATTAATCTCAGTTTACATTCTTTATCGATTTCCATCTAGAACAATCATAAATATCAAACAATCTAGTAAAAACAAGAGGGAAAAACATACGATCGATATCAATTTATTTGTCAGGTTAAAATATTTATTATGTCAATTACATTTTCATCTAGTGGGATTAAAACATGATAAAGATATGGTTTCACATAAAATAAATAGATTCAAAGAATCCCTTACCTCAAACAATTCTTGACATTATTTAACCACACAACGGGTCATGATCTTCCTCTCGTGACAACTGCATCCACTCGAGGATGCCTCGGTACGACAACACCAACCAAAACCCAAGAAAAACTCCATTAGAAGCATGGAGAATAAATGCAGTAATATGGAAAGGAGAAATAGGAGGAGATTATCCGTAAAGGAAAAATGATAAAACATACCTTATATCAAAGAGTCACCGATATTGCTCAGCTGCATCCAAATAGAGCGGAACCAATCGGAGGAGTAAAGTCTGATTGTGAAACTCCTATAAGAATTATTGAAAGGTTCTAGTGTCTCATAGCCGAGAACAATGAGTATGAACAAGGGAGGATGATATCTTGTTGCTTTTGATGATTTAATGGGGTGACAGTTTAAGATACGCTTAATTCCCCATTTAAATTTGATCACATTAACCCACGCAATTTGACCAAGTAAAAACATCCCCAGCCATAGGAATAATTAATACAGGATTCATGGTCCTTAAATCGGACATAATAGTCCTTAAAATAAGGCTTTAAATGTATTTTATGTCAAAGGAAACGTCAAAGGTGTGAAACTGTAGAAAGATGGAAACAATGTTCAAAGTCCCCTGTTAGAAGTCTGCTGTTAGAAGTCCTCTATTAGAATTATGATGTTAGAAGTCCGATGTTAGATGCCCACTGTCAGAACCTCACTAGTCTTGAAACATTGTTCACTAAACCTCACTGACAGAACATTGTTCAATAAATACTCACTGATAGAACACTTTTCTCTAAATCCTCACAGATATAACACTGTTCACTAAATCTTCACTGATAAAACACTGTTCACTAAATCCTCACTGATAGAACACTGTTCACAAAATCCTAATTGATAGAACACTGTTCACTAAATCCTCACTGATAGAACACTATTCAATATATCCTCCCTGATAGAACATTGTTCACTAAATCCTCACTCATAGAACACAGTTCACTAAATCCTCACTAATAGAATACTGTTCACTAAATCCTCACTGATTGAACACTGTTCACTAAATCCTCAATAATTGAAAACTATTCACTAAATACTCACTGATAGAACACTGTTCACTAAATCCTCACTGATAGAACACTGTTCACTGAACCTCACTAATAGAACACTATTCACCTACCATTTTAGGTTACCGATAGACTATTCACTGATGGAACTGTTCACAGAATTAGAAATTTAGAAAAGGAAAGAGAGGTTACCAATAAGACTATTAACTGATGGAACTGTTCATAGAATTGGGAATTTGGAAAAACTTACTGGGGATATGTCACCTTGACATCTCGGAACACCTCAAACACCATATTTTCACAAAGTAATGGATCAGAGAGGTCCGGGCCATTACATAGAGACTAATTTGTTTCTCTTTAAAATCTGAATAAAGTAATTTTTATACTAACTCCCTTATCATTTAAGTCCATACTAAATTCCAAATTTGGATTTAGGATTTTATATATTAACCAGTATATGTTTTATGCATTTTTTTCAAAAAACTATTATAAATACTTTTTAATTTGTTTATCTTATAAATTTTGAATTGAAATTTATTTTAATAAATTTTAGTTCTTTTACATTTTAATACCATGAATATATTTATCAAAAAACCATACAAATAAATATTTTTTATTTATAATTTAATTATATAAACGTATATTCAAGGATAAAACAATATTTATCTAATTTTTATTTTTTAAATTTAGATTCATTATATATTTAAGAAGAAGAAATATATTGTACCTTTATATGAGAATCTATAAATAAAATATTTTCTTTTTCATTTGTAACCCTTCAGCTAAATTCATAGCCATTGAAGCTATCCTCAGATTTACTCAAACTACAAGTCATTTATTTTTTAGTATTTTATCTTAATAATTATATGTATTCTTATATTTAAGATATTTACTATCAACATTTATATTCCCTTTCCTTTTACTTTCATAATAGGTAATGTGATTAGTGGTGCCATCCCTTTTCCCATATGTCCTATAATTTATACTTTTACCATATATTCCTTTATAATTAAATTTATTTAGGAAATTTTTATTTTTCCAATTGTTATAAAGGATTCTTTAAAACGGATCCATATCTTCTTCATTCTTTGTATTAACTCCACATCTACATGTACTATGTGGTTTGACAATTTTTTTATTGTTATTGTGATTCTTTAGGGGGGAACATTTTTCCTTTTTGGTTTACTATATTCATTTTCCACGTTTATATATTATTAATACATCATTATATTTATAATTAATTGTTTTACTAGTTGTTTGCAGACATCTCATGACTCTCTAATAGAGAATACATTACCTCTCCGTCGATCTAGTAGGCATCTCAATATCCAATGTAATTGATATTTTTCAGTCACATTTTTGTTAAGTGTAATCATTGTGCATATAATTTCATTGAACTAGAGACACATGTCAGAGAAAAATTCATCAAGATCTATTTTCAATGTATCATACTTAATAGTATATATTCAATCACATTTCATTGAAATTAGAGGTTCCTTCATTAGTTAGAAAAATATTATACAAAATTTCACAAGCTGTACCACATGAAGATATTCTACTAAAATCACATCATCCCAAATAAAAAAAATACTTCATGGATTTTCAATTTTAATCATAAGTAGGTTTTGTTTGTGAATTTTATTCTTTTTAGAAGTTTTTTGTTTTTTTATTTATCCTCAATAGATACCTATATTTCTAAATCCATGCTCTCAATATGAATATTATTTTTTATTTTCCACTAATCATAGTTATGACCATTAAAATAATGAGTATTTTTATAGAATAACATTTAGACATATTTTCAATAATTAAAAAATAATGAAGAAGAATAAATTTAAAATATTTTGTTAAAAACATGAGTATGGTAAAAAGAAGAAAAATATTACACTAATACAAAATGTTGGCACCTGTGGATTGGACAATAGGGGGTGGGGTGGGGTGAATTGGGATTCCAATTTAATATTTTAGTTTAAAAACAATTCAAAATCCATGTAATATAAAAATCCATATTTAAAAATAATTTAGGTAAACAATCAAATTAATTGAAATATTTTTTTCAATAGTTTGATCAAAACATAGTAAAAACTATTTGGAAATAGAGTTAAATTTTGAAAATATTTTTATCAAACTAAACATATTATATCACATAGAATGCAATATATCAAATATTTTCATTTAAAATCACAATTTATTAAATAATATGCATAAATAGATTAAATTTTTAACATTTTAATGTTTTTGAAAAGATATACGTACTAAAGAAATAATAACACTCTATGGGATTTAAAAATAAAATGTTTATTTCAACGATGTAACTTAATAAACTCCAATAGACCGTTATCAACTACCATGAAGTTTAATTAAATCCTAATAAACATCATCCATAACCAATATTAGGTTTTACATATACAACTACACAGTCGGAAAGCGAGGATACAACCATCCTCTTCTATTGTAATTCAAGGGAAAAAATATATAATGAAATAAGGAGGGAGTTTCTATTACTCTATAGTACAATTTAGGAGGATGTTCTAATTGATATATAGATAAACATAAATATAAATTGAATGTAAACTATGAATGATAGAGTGAGAAATAATTGATATATTGTTTTTAAGTAGCTCAATATTTGAGCAGCTTATTTGAACAATTGTTTGGAAATTATTCTTTTAAAATTATTAAACAAATCATCCACAACGATGAAAAAGAATAAAGATTCATGTAATTACTGAGTGTGAAAAGAAATATGATCTTATGGTATTCTCAATATCATAATCACACAAAGAAACATTTTTTATAAGAACATTTCAATCTTAAAGAGAAATCCATATCTAATTATTGATTTAAAAATATCCATAAAATAATAATTACATTAATCGCTCTAATATATCATTATTAAAAGTTATGAAATCTCTTCAAATGGTTAAAAATAACCATTTTGGAATTTAATAAATATATACGATTTAAAATAGACATTGTCACTTATTATTTATTTTTTCAGAGTCACTTTTTCTTGTGGTCACTTCATATTATGGGTAATTCATATTGTAGTCACTTTATCATTCAATCGCCAAACATGTTCACTTGATTTCATCATGAGTTCACTTAAGTTCCTTATTCTTTAGTAAAAAACGTATCCAAATTTTCATTTCCTAACTACAAGTTTTTTATAGTCTTTATGTAGTCAATGAAACAATCTATAGTGTTAATCTATGACTTGTGCAATTAGTTCAAGTATTTGAGAATTTTTTCTTATCTGACACATATTCACTTGTTTGTTCTTGTCATCACTTCAAAACTTATCCATTTTTAATATCCTTCAGAGAAAACACATACTTATCCTAAAAATTATAATTAATTAGAAATATAACAACCATTATTTTTAAGAATTAAAACATGTGCTTTTTGGAGAAAGTTTACATGTATACATGTTGGCTAACACAAGAAGTCCTACCAAGGCATATAAAATAGTTATGTGTAATTATATTATTATAAGATTCCTTAAATACCCATTCAATATAAGGGTTTAAAATTTTAAAAAATAATGTATATTTAGATAAAAAATACTTCTTAAGACTAGTATATTAAATAAATCATAAATAATGGTCACCAACACTATGAACCAAAATACACACTTGAAATAATTAATTGAAGAAAAAACATTCTATTTTGTATTTAAGGAAGCATTTTTTTCATATTTGGTAATTTCCCATCATAGACGATACTTTTCATAATTTCATTATTATAGTCATCTTTTTGAATCAAATATATTTATCTACTCTTTCTCTACCTTTAGTTAGTTTTGATAGTGATTCCTTTAAACTTCCCACATAAAACTTAAATATACCATCACCCTTTTATAAAACATTCAATACACCATTGATTTATCCAAATATATCAATGTTATATTTTTTAATTTCTAATTATACATTTTTTTCATAGTCATTTAAAAAAATATAATTTTAAATTTATCCTTTTTATTTTCAACATTCATTGAAATATAATCTCTAAACTTCTCATTTTACAAAATTATATTTTTTTTCCTAAACAACCATTTAATATTCTTTATTCAATGCATTGTACATATTCATTATATTTTTTTATTTCTTCATGATAATTATCTCAAATCTCATTGAAATCATCAATGATGGATATGTCAAAACCAGAACAACTAGATATGTTTGAATAATAACAAAAATATTTATCACTAACCTTACTCATTTTGGCTAAAAAATAGGGGATTTATGTGATCATTTCACTTTTACATTCCTCATTTGAATCTAAATATTGTACGTAGATAAATCTATTATCTAATTATTTATTATCCATTTTATTATTCTTATGACTTTACCATTTTTATTTTATCAATATTTTACAATCATATTTAGTATTCCCCCATATTTTGAAATTTATAACATATTATATAAAAATATGTATCACCTTTTTGGATTTTCCTTCAAAATCCATCATTTTATTATTTTTACATAGATTCTTAAGAATTTTACTTTTTATGATAATTTATTTTGTATATATCATAAAATTGAACTTGAATCATCAAATTTAACCCCACTAGAAGAGCCCAAATCATCACTATATGAATTAGAAGATACATCTTCAGTTGATTTGAAAGTAGCTACTTTCCTCTACAATTATCATTTGAAGAGCCCATATGAAATTAGATTCCAAGGGGGTGGGGGTGTGAATCAATGGAACCATAATTTTGAAAAATATATTTAAATAATTTAACCGTTCTGATAGGTTAATGTCATTATTCACTCTATTGACTCACCCCATCATCCATATGAATAAATATGAAATATAATAAGCACATGATAAATTTTAATAATGTCTGAACTAGATCTGAGAGATTACAAGTTGGTATGATCAATCACTAGTTGAGAAATGGATTTAATAATCAATATAATTTTTTTGATTAAATATTCATATAATTGACACATAAGGTTTGAGAAATTATCTTCAGGGATATGAATCTTCCACATCCCATTATTATTTACATAGCATTATTTTAGATTGAAACCACTAGGAACCCCCCCCCCAATTCCAAACTTAACCTTGGAGTTGTAATCTTAATACAAATATATTTTTAAGAGATATCACCAATCATAGATGGTAAACAATAAATATTTAATAAATTATATATTAAATATTTTCTAAAAAATCAAATGACTCTAAATTACATTAAACACCAGTCCTTGGGTGAAACAGAATATTCTAGGAAAGATGGATTGGTTAAAAAATTATATAATATCATTTGATATAATAAACTACCATTTTGACACTTAAAACAACTAAAAAACAAAATTTATAAATTTAATCTAAATTTATCAACCTATAATGATGAAGGTTGTTATAATATTTCCACTATAATTTTTATCAACCCTGAGAAGAATTATTGGTCAAAAAGCATCCATGATTCACCCTGATAATAGGTGCATCCCAATGCTACCAACAATATATAATTTTCAATCCTACAATTCTTTGCACTCCCCCAAAATAAGAAACATTCACCAAAAAAACAATTTGATAATCCCCACTATAAGAGTATCTTTATCAACCCCTAATAACCAAAAAACAATCTATATGGCCTAAACACTGTCTGAAAATTCCCAACTAACTCAGGCCTAAGTGGCAATATGAAAACCGAGATAACCATTGATCCCCAACTGACTAGGAATGAAACCATAAATTCATGACAACTGAATTAAAATGAGGATAATGTCCTCTAACTTATATTGTTTTACTCCCCAATATAAGGCTAACATTATATTGATTCTTGAGCAACAGCCTTAATAGTTCCACTTCAAAAACACCACTTCAGCTCTCCAAAGACCTGAAAAAACACAATGAACCGACAAAAATGGTCCATCCAACTGATCTGTGAACCAAATTTAACTATGTATAACCAGAAAAAACATACCAATATGGAAATGATTTATCTTGGAATTCTCTTCAAACCTCTATCCTCCTCAAGTTAGAGTGATTATTCAAAAACCCCTCACATGATCCTATAAGAACACAACAATCATTCAGTACTATGAAACCTAAACTCCAAAATGAACTCATGGTCACATGATCTAATCCTCAATGAACCTAGTCTAACATGAATAATGTCACTAACCATTCCACTCATGTAGGTTAGTTCTAATATGTTGGATCAACCAATATGATCCTCTTAAAAAATGAGGCATCTTTATCATATCAATATTAATTGACCATCTAATATCCTACTATGTTTGTTCTAAAACAATGAGAAAATAACCATTCTCCAACCATTCCGCAAGAAGCACATAAAAATATAAAAGGTCATACATTAACCAAACTGGTCCTTTTGATCCAACCATGGGAACCCTCAACACTAAACATATCAAAGACAAGGAATCCTCAACTTTGTCTAAAGAATCTTCTAATACACAATATCCCCTATGTTATAGTAGACCCTAGTGGCCCCTCCTATTGGATGATTATCCCTTCCAAACCATAAAACTAATAGATAATATTACCTTGATCCCCCAATAGAAGACCTAATATATAGAACTTGGAATGAATTGTTCCATCCAATTTGGGGCTATTAAAGAAGGCCCATTGAAATTTGACCTATAAATTTAGAGAAATCACATCGTTAAGGAAATTTGAGATTGATCCAAAAATATATCAATATTCCATTCATTTATTAAGCTAGCACTAGTAGATGGAGGGCATCAATTCCCAAAAGGATTCACTAGGGTCTCCATATATCCCTTAAATAAGGGACTATATCTCTACCACAGATAAATATGCACATGACCCTACATTAGAATAAATAACTCATATTTTAGTTGAGAAAAATTCCACCCATGATATATTTAGGAAAACACCATATAGTTCATTGTAAACAATTCAAACAACTAAATTCCCATCGCTAGTGAAACCACACACAAACAAGAATATGCGATATGAACCCCACGTGCATAGTATGATGCATGAAAACTATTATATTTACATCATTAAAAGAGAAAAAAAACCCCAATAAGAAATAAATTCACTATACCAAGAACATAACACTTAGAGAAATAAAATAACCATAAACATTGAAACCATGAACAAATAACCCAGACCATTAAAACATGAACTTCTTATCAAGAATGGTGTTTTTGATAAACCAGTCTAATATGCATCACATGTGTTGAAATATTACTTGAAAACATGACTAATAACTACCAAAATGATGAAATTATAATGTTGTGATACCATTTCATAATGAATTGTCCGAATTTAAAACTTAAACATTACCTGAATCGGCTCCCCACACGTCCCCAACACCACCTCCATTTATTCAAGAGGATACAACCTAATAGTTTTGGTCTAAAAAGATATAGTGGGGAGATTGTGACATCATATGAGAGTTTTTTAAAAATATAAATAACCAAAAACATTTATATGAACCAACAAAATCCTTGTACATATAATAAATAACAAAAACAATGGCTTGTTATAACAATGAGGTGTAGAGATTAACATCATACAAACTCTAAGAATGCTAAAACATAAAAAAAGATCAAACACTGGACTGATCACATATATTGGGAACAAATAAAATAAACTATAATAGTCTAGGATTTGTTTCCATAAATAATCCAAACCACATACCCAATCTCCACAATAGTCGAACTTATCAAGATCAAACTTCAAACTACGCACGAGTTGTATAGCTCGGTCAGGAAACATTGGGCCATACACCCATACACTATGCACCTTATGCCCTGCATGAATGTTGAAATATGGTCTTTATGAGCATTGGGATTCACATAATAAAGGTGACAAATTAATATCAGTATCCCACTCCCAATTGTTAATCTATAATCTAATAATGTATTCATGTGCATGCATAAGTTACATGATCAACCTTGTAAAAAAATAATAAATGATTTAAAAAAATATTTTCAAAAATAATGTGGGACAAACAGATATAAATAAAACAACAATCGTTAGGTTATAGCATGAAACCCAAGGTAAATCTATAACCACTCTATCCCATACATGGGGACTTATAAGACAAGGCTGACAAAGCCATGTAACATTAAGTGTTTACTATAGATCTAAACAAGATCACTAAGGAAAATAAGAATAAAAAAAGTGTTAATCTCAATCCGTAGTATCCTAACATTTAATTCAATAATTAGAACATGAAACTATACTATGAATTAGGACTCCAATAATACAATGAAATAAGAACAATAATGACACTAATGAAAATAGTCCATAACTCAATAGTCTTTCATAACTAACTTGGTTAATTAAATATAATATTTTTAAGTGAATAAACCATAGTGGAATTTTATTAGATTTATAAGAATCATGGAATTCTATCCCCTGCTGGGATGATAAATTCATTGTCATAGGGGGATTCACTCCCCCAAATCACCAAAAAACATCATAGAACCATCTAAAAATAGAAATGAGTAGAGGAGATAACTAGATCAATCTCAGGACCAATTTTTGATTTAATAACAACCTAGTGGTCTCATCTCACATCCAAAACCTGATCAAAAGCTACCTCGATATCCTTAGACAAAGTCTATCAAAGTACATGTTGATCAACAGTAGAACCCATCTTCCAAACCACCAAAATCAGAATCATAAATATCATAATCAATAGATATTAGGTATCCTGTTGTATATTGGATCAAATCCATTAAAAATACCAACACAGTCTCTCACTGACCATAGCAATGAGTCAAGAAGTCATGTGGTTCCAAAGGTTCCATAAATCACCATAAGAAAAAGACTCCCTATAAGGGGATCCATCATTAAAAATATTATCATGGGATAAATAGAATATATTGAATATCTTAAAGTGGCCATAAATATTGTACAACTGATACTCTATCAATAATGAATCCACAAGGGAATCTAACTGGGTCTATCGAATCCACTTCCATACAAAACTCTATAACACCAATCTATTCTCGACACCCCTTATTATTTTCAAACTAAAAGGGATCGATTAAATTTTATCCACAATTAGAAAAATCAGGGGTCTGTTTGACCCATATCAACCTATACCCAATAACACCCCACCATACATGACACCCCACTCTACCATTCCATTACAATGTCACTAACTAAAAATATCCTCAAACAACATAAATCCAACCTCAAACAAAAAGATTTCATGATCTCAATACAAGGAAACACTATGTCCCTAATACAAAAGTAATCAAAATAAACCAAAATTGATCCCCTTGGAAACTTTATATTAGGCTAATCCTTAAGATCATGACCCTTCCTCATTCCTCTCATCACTCTTCCCATCCCATGGGATAAAATTGAATCCAAACTTTAAATAAACCAAATTTCGAAAACTCATCCAAAATAAAGACCTATCTTGATATCCTCTAATTGATTTAGGGATTCTAACACCATTATATATATAAAAAAAATTCTTTGAATTGACTACTCAGAAGTCCATATTTGATTCTTCGAAGGAAAACCCGCATAACACCTATAAAAAGGGAGTAAACTATTTTTACATCATGTACACAGTGTGTAAGTCTAATGGTCCTCCCTAGCCTTATACCACCACCCACTCCGTATGCACTTCTCACCACTACACATAGTTCCCTGAACAATTATAGAGTGTAAGTACCCTGAGGTACTTGACCTTTTGTCCTACACAAGGCCAAGACAAGTAACCTTCAATGATACTTTCTATGTAATGAAAACTGACTCTAGCCGTGTATCCTACATGGTTATGTTACATACACTATGGAATTCTGGACATCACCCTATCCACCCCCTAATTCACCCAACATAGTGCATCATGTACATACTTTTCATGGAATTGTCTTGATTTATCCTTAAACTAAAAATAAAAACACTTGATTTTTTGGTAAAATGCTAATATTTTGTTATTTTACTTCAAATAAATGTAATCTTTTTGATATTTTTGTGTCATATGAAACACCAATTTTAGCTTACGTTACTTGAAACAATGAGTTTAAATGTGACATGATATACAATTAAAATATTATATTTTAATATGATAGTCACTTCCTAGCCATTGGAATAGTTTTTATTAATAGAAAAAAATAAATCTGGAAAATATATTTTTTACAAATGTATATAAAAATAAATTTTTGGTGACTAGTTAATTATAAATGAAAAAAATTGAATATAACGAAATCGTTTTCAGAGAAACTATTTTTATGCACACAATCTCTTTCACCTCAAAAAATTAATAAAATCACTTTTGGGGAATGATTTTAATGAAATTTATATATTATATACTCAATAAAATGATTAAAACTCATCTTATGTGTTTTCTTACTAAGAGAAAGTGATTTAATGTTTAAAATTGTATTTTCCTAAAAAACGTTTTGTCAAATTTTTCATAATTATAATAAAATTTATTTCTATAACTTTTAGTAAATATATTTTAAAAATGAAATTAATATTTTAAATTCTCATGTCATAATTTTATTAGGGTTAATTTTTTATAATTTCATGTGATGAAATTTTTTCAATGAATTGTGAAAAATATTAGTTTTCTTTAAGAATTATCATTTCTTTTGACCCATTAAAAAACACAAAAACAATCAATATAGTTATAAAATAAAATTAGTTAAATAAGATATATATTAATAATATTTATTTAATTGGAATATAATTCACATTAAATCATTACCTAAAATCTTTTTAATGCTTTGAACATTTTCTCTTTGGAAAACTGCTTTCTCATCACATGTGCGATATTAATTTTAAATTACATTATTCCAATTATTTGAATTAAATTTGGAAAAATTTATTCCATATTTGGAATCATAATAAGATATATTATATAATATGGTTAAATTATATTTTTACTATAATGAATAGTAAAATAACTAAAATTTAATTACTGTGGTTAAGATGAAAATGGGTTTACTGAGGGATTAAAACAAAAAATATAAGGCTTAAAATGTCTTATAAAATTGTAAAAATCAATTTTACTTCCAAATTTCAACATAATTTCTTAAATTTTATATAATCACTATTTTACAACATTTTGGAATGTGATAAATGTGGGTACATCTTTTTCATTTTCAAAAACTATAATTGTGCCACTCATCTCACTAAAAAAGTAAACCCTATCTCCTCTAATATTCCAATATAAAAGCCATTTGGTTTTTAAAATACATGAAAATAAATTTATTAATTAAATCATAAAATTCTATAATACAAAGTTTAGTAATTAATCAAATATAATAAGAATTTTGGTGTAAACTAAAAGAAGTTGTTTAAAGAAGAGGTAGCATATCTAACAGAACTTTTTATTTTATCTTTTCATACACATCTTCAAATTTTTATTAAAAAATGATGATATAATAATCCAAATATATTACACATACTTAAATGTGACTATGATATGTAATAAAATAAATCATACTCCTATTAAATCAAATGGTATATGAAATCATTATTCATTTGTATGGAAGACTACTGCATCAGGAATCGATATTATTTGTTTTCCATAACTACTATCACAGATGTATATAATTATTAATTTATTATTTATATATGTTATTTATGATATTATTATAATTTATTTAACCATCATATTCAATATTAATTCTTACTATCCATTCCATGGGAATACAATAATGTCATTCATCTGTATGATAGACTACCACCTCACGAAGCGATGTGATTCATTCTTCACATTTTCTTTAAATAGAAGGTTAATTATATATGTTTAAATATAAAATGTGATATATATGAAATAAAAATAATTCCTCAAATTTATCATATTATTTACCTTCACTTCATTTCATCATTCGAAAAAAAGAAAAATCATTCATATGTAGTACGACTTACCCTCTCAATAAATGGTATATTTCATTTTCTATCTCTAAATTTTATGGATTAATATATATATACATATATAATGAATATTTCACACCCCAAATTTTATATTTATTTTTATTTTATTATTTACTGGCTTTGGTTAACCTCGTTGAGGTGCGTTCTGAGCGCGGGTCAAAAATATTCTACATTTAAGAATTTTACTTGGTTTTTGACCCATGCGTGGTCACCGCGTGGTTGGCCATAGCCACGCATCTAACCTAGGTGTTGTGTAATGTCTCAATATTCATATTATTAATATTCTTTATATTATTATTATTATTAATATTTCATTATTTTTATTTTTGTTTTATTTTTAGTGTTATAATTTAATTTTAGTGTTATTAATTATTATTATTATTATTATTATATTTATTATTTTTATTTTTATTATTATTATGATTATTATTAAAAATTTTAATATGATTTATTATAATTTTATTATTATTATTATTATAATTAATATAGGATAAAAAGAAAAAAGGGAAACTTAAGTCTACCCATCCCCCCCATTCCGTAATATATGCCTGCTCAGTCCCCCTCTAGGTTTCCTCCTCCTAGTTGCGTAAGATGCCATCATTCCAACATCATCCCCAGCACTGGCCTCCTGCCATCCTGGTCCTCTGCGCATTTGTCCTTACACCCTTATATCTCCAATAAACCAGCTACAACCCCTCTGTGGTCCATCCCTCTGCATTTTCCCTCTCCCATCAGCCGACACCCGGCCACCTACCCTATCACTCCAGCTGATCAGGCCACCTCTTCTAGCCTCCCGCTCTAGCCACATACCATTCTGGCCCTCCACATCACGATCCTCAATGGTCCTGGCCTCCACCTATCACTATACCAAGACATTCTCCCTCTCCCTCAACCCCAACGACACCTCAACCTGACACTCCCCACCCAGCCCTCCACTTCTAGCCTTCACGCTCTGGTAAGGCCACATCTAACCTCTAGCCATGCCGCACCCCATCTCTCACTTATTTTGGCCACATGTGCATATAAACCCTCTTGCACATGGCCAACTCGTCATCCTCTCTTGCTCCGGCCGTCATCGGCCTCCTCTGGCGAAGCTGAACCCCCTTTACAGGGCATCCACCTCCTTCCCTAGCACGAAGATTCCTCCCTCTAGATGTGTCTACCCTTTGAATTCATGTTTTTCTTCAGTTTACCAAAACCCTAGTGCCACGGTAGTTAATTTTTACTTTTTTAACATTGCCTAGGTGTGAGGCTGGTCCATTGTGGGTTGTCCTTCCTTTTGCTGAAGTGGTGTCACTTTCACACACCATTGTGTTAGGCGAATCTTGGTATGTCCCTTTTCATTGCATTCCTTTGACATTTGAATTATAACAATTATTTATTTTTCTTGAATAACAATTTTTTTTCTTAAATGGAATTGAATGATTTTCCCAAAATTGTTACAACTTTTAAAATAAAATTTTTAGTCAATTTATTTATGTATTCTTATCCACACCAATGCAAATAGAGTTTGATAAATACCCATTGTTGCCTCAAGAACGTTTTTTAAATGTGTTTCAAAATCTTGGCTAGAATTGTTTAAAAAAAAGTTATTATGTGTTTATGAACCCAAATTATTTTTTAAAATGGGTCCGATATGCATGAACCCTGTTCACACATCCCCGATCCGAGGAAGATGCTTGAACCCCATTCAGGTATCCTTCACGAATTAGATGAAGGATGCGTGAACAGATTTCACACATCGTGTAGAATGTTTTTTAATTTTTTTAAAAAAATTTAATTTTAATTTTTTTTATTTTGTTTATATATATATATATCAACAAAATTTACCAGAATTTATCCACTATTTAAAATCCAGCAGCACTTCCATTATTGCAGTATGTATTCTGATATAAACTCTCACCCAAGACTCCCTTTAAAAAGAGGGCTTTCCCTGAAAATTATTCTGCATTTTCGATGTGGGATACATGTTCTTCCTAACCTGCACAGTACATTCTACATATCCGATGAGGGATTCTATTTCAAGTACGTTACATTAAAAGAGTATAAATATAGAATATAAGACTAATATAAATGAAATTTTAAGCATTGATTAAAAATATAATAAATAGTTGAAAACAAATATATGTTCATAAAAAATGTTGATCAAAAATAAATTATAAACATTCAAAACCATCAAATTGAAGCTTAAAAATGTTTCATTTATTTCAAGTACATGAATTTTAAAGGCTAAAAAATATAAAATATAACACTAATATAAATGAAATTTTAAACACTGATTAAACATATAAGAAATAGTTGAAAACAAAAATAATTTCATAAAAAATGTTGATAAAAAATAATTTATAATCATTCAAAACCATCAAATTGAAACTTAAAATGTTTCATGTATTTCAAGTACGTGACTTTGAAAGACTAAAAAACATAAACTATAGCACTAATATAAATTAAATTTTAAACATTGATTAAAAATATAAGAAATAGTTGAAAAGAAAAATAATTTCATAGAAAAAGTTGATAAAAAGTAATTTGTAAGCATTCAAAACCATCAAATTGAGACATAAAATTGTTTCATGTATGTGACATTGAAAGCCTATAAAATATAAATTATTAGACCAATATAAATGAAAATTAAAACTTGAAATTAAAATATAAAAAATAGTTGAAAATAAAAATATGTTAATAAAAAATGTTTATGAAAAATAATTTATAAGATTTCAAACACACATACTTGAAACATAATTTTTTTTTTCAAATATGTAGTTTTGAAAGACTAAAATATAAATTTCACGAAGAATATAAATGAATCTTAAAAAATATATTAAACATATAATAAATAATTATCAATTAATTTGTTAATTAGTAGTACAATTGTTAATTACATAATTATTAATCACTTATTAATGAATATAATTATAAATTAGTTAATTATTAATATAAATATCAGTTATTAATTACTAATATTCGAAAATTTATTAGTTAATTACTAATATAATTATATAATATTTAATTAGTTAATTTGTAACATAATTATTTATTATATAATAATTAATTCATTAACTAGTAATATAATTATTAGTTAATTAGTAATATCTTCATTAATTATATAATAATTAAGTAGTAAAGTAATTATTAATTATAAAATAATTAATTAGTAATATAATTATTAAATATATAATAAGTAATTAGTAAATTTGTAATATAATTATTAAATATATAAAAATTAATTAGTTAATTAGTAATATAATTTGTAGTTATATAATAATTAATTATTTAATTAGTAAAATAATTATTATTTATATAAAAATTAATTATTAAACTAGTAAATTAACAAGATAATTAATAATTATAATTATTCGTTATAAATATTAATTATTATTTTTTAATAATTAATTATATAATAATTTAATAGTTAATTAGTAATATAATTATTAATTATATAATAATTAAATAAATAATTAGTAATATAATTATTAATTATATAATAATTAATTAAATAATAGTTAATAATTATGCTATTAATTAACTAATTAATTATAATATAATTTATAATTAGTAGTTATAATTAATAATTATATTAATAATTATATTTCATAATTATATTACTAATTATCTAATTAATTATTATATAATTAATAATTATAATACTAATAAATAATTAGTTATTATATATATAATTAATAATTAATAATTAATAATTATAATTAATAATTATATTACTAATTAAGTAATTAATTACTATATAAATAAGAAATAAGAAATAATAATTATATTAAATAATTCTAATTAATAATTATATTACTGATTAATTATTTATTTAATTATTTTATAATTAATAATTAGACAAGAAATTAACTAATTAATTATTTTATTTTTGTAATTAATAAAAATAATTTATAATTATTTTACTTATTAACTAATTAATTATTACGTAATTAATAATTCCTAATTATAATTAATAATCATATTACTAATTAACTAATTAATTATTATATAATTATATTAGTAGTTAATAATTAATCATTATATTAATTATTAACTAATTAATAATTATATTGATTAATAAGTAATTAATAATTATATAATTAATAATTATACTAATAATTAACTAATTAATTATTAATTATTTTATATATATTTAATTTATGTTTTATGTTTCATTTATATTCTTCCTGTAATTTATATTTTATAGTATTTCAAAGCCACATATTTGAAACATTTTTATGATTAAATTATGTGTGTTTGAAATCATATAAATTATTTTTCATCCACATTTTTTTATCAAAATCCTTTTATTTTCAACTATTTCTGATATATTAAATTCATGTTTTAATTTTCATTTATACTCGTCTTACACTTGATATTTTATAGGTTTTCAAAGTCACAGACATGAAACAATTTTAAGTTTCAATTAGATGGTTTTGATTGGTTATAAATTATTGTTTATCAACATTTTTATGAAATTATTTTTTGTTTTCAACTATTTCTTATATGTTTAATTAGTGTTTAAAATTTCATTTATATTAGTGTTATAGTTTATATTTTTTAGTCTTTCAAATTCACATACATGAAATACATGAAACATTTTTAAGTTTCAATTTGATGGTTTTGAATGGATATAATTTAATTTGTATCAACAATTTTTATGAAATTATTTTTGTTTTCAACGATTTATTATATGTTTAATCAATGTTTAAAATTTCATTTATATTAGTCTTATAGTCTATATTTTTTACTCTTTCAAAGTCACATACTTGAAACAGAATCCCACATCAGAAATGTAGAATGTACTGTGCAGATTAGGAAGAACCTGTATCCCACATCGAAAATGAAGAAAAATTTTCAGGGCAAACCCTCTTATAAAAGGGGATCCTAGGTGGGAGTTTTTTTTTCAGAATCTAGACTACTGTAATGGCTGGGTTGTTGGATTTTTAATAGGGGATAAATTTTGCTAATTTTTTTGTTATATAATTATATAAGCAAAACAAAACAAAATAAAAATAAAAATAAAAAATTTTAAAACTCTTAAAAAACATTCTGCATGATGCATGAACCATGTTCATGCATCCTTCATCCGATTCACGAAGGATGCGTGAACGGGGTTCACACATCTCACCCGAGAGGAATATGTGTGAACCCCGTTCATGTATCTTCCCAGGATCGGGGATGTGTGAATAAGGTTCACGCATCTCGGACGAATTTTTAAAAATATCTCATGTACTGTTGATTTTTTTTAAAAAAAAAATTAAAAACCCATTTAAATTAATTATCCTCCGTTTTTTATGCTTCCTTTGACATTTGAATTATTGCAATTATTTATTTTACTTGAATCACAATTTTGTTTCTTAAAGGGTATTCTATTATTTTTTCCCTAAATTTTTACAACTGGTTAAAATAAAATTATTAGCATGTTTCTTTAAGTATGCTTATCCACACCAATACAATTGGAGTGTGATTAATACCCATTATTATCTCAAGAAATTTTTTTAAATTTTGTTCAAAATCATGATAAGAATTTGTTTAAAAAAAGTTATTATGTGTTTATGAACCCAAATTATTTTATTAAATTCCTTTTCTCATTAAAATTGGAAATGCATCCTTAATGAAAATTTTACACCTTTGTCAAGTTACAAAGGTATTTCGTTGATAGGTAAATTTGGTTCGGGTAATGTTAGAGCTAATTGTTTTT
The DNA here is from genome assembly GCA_963277665.1 of Viscum album. Lineage (NCBI taxonomy): Eukaryota > Viridiplantae > Streptophyta > Magnoliopsida > Santalales > Viscaceae > Viscum > Viscum album. The sequence goes on along the minus strand of OY728131.1, from coordinate 1,215,409,798 downwards.
GTTAAACTATTTTGGAAAGGTTTTATTATTATAAGGCAATGGTTTTTTTTGTTTTAATGTGATGAGTTTGTCTTCTTAATCAATTTGTGTGTTAAAATTCTTGGAGGGGGTTTTATTGCATCATTGTGGTTGTTTTATTTTTTCAAATGTTTTGGATCGTTTTGTTTGGTTTTTAAATCAAGCGATGTCTTTGTGGTAATGGTATTCAAATATTCTCTTGGGTGTTTGGTGTACCACTGGATTCTTTTTCAAATGAATATGTCACTTGAAAAATGGTTTTATCTTCAATCCACAATAACATAAATCGTTTTTGTTTTTCGAATAATATTTGTTCCCCTTGGGCGATTTATAAGGAATACTATAAATGAGTTGTTTAAAGAACATTCACTTTCCTTTAAAAAGTGTTTTGACGTTATCTTGAAATTGATAAAGGCTCATTGGTAGATTTTAAATTATTTGTTGTGTGTTTTGGAAATTAAGTACCCATTTGGTATTGAAAATATTAAATAGTATTTGTGTGATGTTTTGCGTAATACTTTTGGATTTCCTAGGTTAATGGTTCTTTTGGAATTTTTAATTTTAATGTAATGATTTTGTTGATTCCTTGAATGGACTGTGTTTGATAACTGTGTTCTTGTTTGACAACTATATTGTTTTGTGAAAAATTATAAGTGTTTTTAGAAAAATGGTTTCGACATGGATGTGACATGACAACCTGGTTGACACATTTTTTTATGTGAAATGGTTGAAAGTATATTTGGGGGTACTCTTGTCTAGGGTAACAATATATGGGTGAATGAATTGGAAGCATCCTGGTTTTTGGTAGGCAAGTGCGGTGTGATGTGTCACGCATGCGAGGGACTCCTACTTGGACATCATTATTTTAATCACTATGGGTTCATATGTGTATTTTAGTTAATCAAGTGATAGTTTCTTGTCAACATAATTTTACATGTTGGTACCCACTGGCAGTTATGGAGGCCAAATAGGGAGTGTCAGTGGTTTCTATTGCCACATGGGCAGCGATTTGGTTATAAACATAAGAGTCTCACCAAGCACCTATAGGTGGTTCTAAATAGAGTATGTCCAGGGATCGTCCAGGGATGTTTATTATCACCCATGGTTACTCATTTATTTACATTATTGGTTTTCTTTCAATCATACCAGTTTTTTTTTTCAGCTTTCCTTATTTACCTATATTATTTTTTCCCAAAATTTGTATATTTTTTTGATTTGTTCTTAGAATGGAAAATTGTTTTATTGAAATAGCATATAGAATATTCTATATTTATGAATTGGAAAACCGTGTTTTGTATTTAAAAATTTGAAAACACTACTTTTATATTTTTATTTATAAATTGTGTGTTTGGATTGTTTTGGGAATTGAGATTCTTGGATTCTATGGCTTATCTTGGAAACCCTGCCGAGAATTTTTAATTCTATTGACTATTTTATAATTTTAGTTATAGGTTTCCTTTTATTGGGATCTATTGGATGAGTTTTTCATTATTGGAGAATTGTTGGTATTTTGTTGGTTGGTGACCTAGAAGCTAACATGGAGGTATGTGCAGTTTCATTTTCATTCTACTAGTAGTTTTTATTTGTATTGGCAGATTTTTTGGTTATATGTTTATCTTTTTTGTGGGAAAAATCATTCCCAATTGTTAAATCTTGATTCCCAAAACTTTTTTTCAGCCTATGGGGATCAGGAAATCCACTCAAGCCATGCCACAGACCAGCTCGAGGGACCGATTTAGGGTCAACCCTGGTTGGTTCAGGACAAAATGGCATCAGAGGGAAGTTCTTATTATTTCGGGTGTCTGATAGATGGTGATTTAGACTATCGGGAATCTGGAAGTAGGTACAGGAAGGGCATCATGAACCCTCACTTGTTCCAATCCTTGAGTCGCCAGGGGTAGTCTGGGAAATGATTACTTGACTCATTCTTGTTTGTTTTAGATTGAGGGATGAAAACAAAGGAAATATGATGTTACCTCGTGATTTCACATGTAGTAGTGTGCAATATAGAGTCCGAGTACACGGTTTGAGTTCCTCTTATTTGTTGACGCTTACTTGGGGCACAGACAACTGCCATGTCGTTATGTTATTCATGAATAATAGTCCCCCACTCAGGTAGTTTGATTAAGGTTAAGTGTCATCTTGGTTATAATTGGTGTAAGTGCACTTTTTCAAAATGAAAAATGGATGTTAAAATGAGAATTATATGTTTTAAATTGCTATAAATTTGTGAAATGGGTTTTAAAACTAAAATATCTTGGTCTAATAATCTAGTGTGTACTTGAATTATTAGAGAAATGGTTTGGGTGAAACCTTGGGTACTCTTTAAAAAGGTATGCACTTGTGAGGGGATGCATGGAAAGTGTATTTTAGTTTATATGGAAGAAATTGGATAAAGATGAGTACAATGGTTCATGGGGAACCAAGGGGCGTACTTGGAAGTAAAGTCTAGAAAATGTTTTTTGAATAGTGAATTTAAAATGGAAAATGATTGCTAAATTAAATTTGGTTGGAAATGCGGGTTTGGAATTTGGAAAGTGGCATGGAAAGAAGGTGGTTAAGAAATCTGAAATTAAAAGGGAATTTTGGGTTGTGTTTGTATTTATTTAGTTTTTGAGTCATTTATTTTAGATCAGGATGTTAATTTTAATTATACATTTATTTGATATCGGTTTTCTATTGGTATTTATATGTTGTTTAGAAAATGCTACCCGAATATTTCCCAATGTTTTCGGATAAGAAATGCCTAGTTTTTTGTCCTTCTTAGATGTTGCCTATCCTTTAGGGTGATCAGGGTTCGTTAGAGGCATCTGAGTGGCTTGAAGAGGTCAAACACGTGTTCCAGTCATTGGGAAAACCTGAAGAAGTTAGATTGCGTACTGTTTTGGGTATGTTTGTAGGTCCATCTCAGGATGAATGGGAGTTATTTGTCCCACCATCACTATATGTTGGGATAACATGGGATGCCATTAAATGTGACTTCGTCTGATGGTTTATACCCGAAGAGGTGTAGATGAAGAAAAGGGAAGAGCTCACGCATATTAAATACTGACCACAGATGATGAGAGAATATTTTAAACATTTCAAGGTACTTGTGTCCTTTTTTCCGGAGGTAGAATCACATGATTTGATGAAGAATCCTCTCATCATCAGGGTATTTTTCCAGAGAACAAGGAGTGGGTCCTCCATTCCAAGGACCATTGTTTCTAGAATCTAGTGGATAAGGTGTTCCTAGATGTGTTTGTCTCTGGTGTGTAGATGGTAGGAAATGCAGTGTGTCCAGTTGATCGTGAAGGTTCCACAAATGGAAAGTAGAGTGTGCCAGATGGACCAATTTCTAAAGAGTCCTCTATAGTGGTTCTAAACTCCAGTTCGTCATACCGTTCAATAGTGTTCCATCAATGTAGAAATTTAGAGAACACGAAGCCATCACGTCACAGCCCTCTGAAGAAGGGCCATCATTACGTGTGTTTGGGTCCTTTAGAGATGTTTTGTAGGAAGCATGACCTGAAGAGGACATTCTAACTAGAGGTTTCTAGTGCCTGAATGTGAGGAAGGAGTTGTTTCATCTATCAAAGCCCTAGCCACAGGTCATGGGGTGAGGCTTGCCCTCAGTCAGGAGTTTCAAGGGATTTGATGACTTGGTTCGGGTTTTTTATTTCGTGTTAGTGGTGGAACATTTAAAGTATTTTTTATCTTTTTTTTCGGCAGTTAAAGTTTTTATGTTGTTGTAGGATCAGTTTTTCATCATGAATTTATAATATACATGTTCTATTGTCACCGAACAGTTTTGTTTGTCTTATTATGATTTTCTAAATCGTGTGTTTTTCTTTAAAGTGTGTCTGGACCTTATCTGAGTTGTTATTGGTTTTTCTATGTTTGTTTAGAGTAGTATGAGCCTATGGAAGAATCAATGTTTGTGGTCATTCCGAGGTTTGTTTCTTGGGGTATGTTTTGGTTGGTAGTTTTTCTCTAGTGTTGGTGGCTTCTGGTCTGGGTTGAGAGTTCTATGTCTATGTGGAGGTATTGTTTGCTTGTACGACTTAAGTTAGTTTGGATCGGTTGGGAGTTCCCATGTCACCCCCATCCTAGAGTGGTATTTTTGAGTGTTAAATTTTCATTCTAGATGAGTTCTTTTGGTAGGTGGAACCCTCACGTGTTCTCCCAATATCTTGTGTTGTGGTTTCATTCAGTTTCTATCAGGCATAGATTTTTGTTCTATATATTGATTAGTTGGGTGTCTTTATTGGGAGAGAAACTGTCTGTGGTGGGGAGAATAGTCACTTCCAGAATTTTTAATTAATTTTTATTTTATTATTTACTGGCTTCGGTTAACCTCATCAATGTGTGGGTTTAGCACAAGAAAATGGTTATTTTGACATTTAATGATTTTACTGGGTTTCGGACCCGTGCACGATCACCACACAGTTTGCGGTAGCCACGCAGCTGGCCTAGGTGTCGTGCAACTGATTATTATTATTATTATTGTTATTATAATTATTATTTCATTATATTAATTTTATTTTTTATGAATAGTGTTATAATTATTATATTTAATATAATTAATTTTTATTATTAATATCATTATTATCGTTATTTTTATTATTATTATGATTATTATTAAGAATATTAATTGTATTAATGATAATAATAATATTATTATAAGATAAAATGAAAATAACCAACCAAGGTCTACCCAGCCCCCTCCCCCACTTAGTTCCGCACTGCGCGCTTGCCCAGGCTCCCTCTAGGTTTCCTCCTCCCAGCAATGTGAGCTGCCGCCACTTCAGCCTCATCCCTACTACCGACCTCTTACTATCTCGACCCCCCTCCCCCCGCGCAATTGGCCTCGCCCAGTCATGGCACCAATAAACTACCTCTAGCCCCTCTATGATCCATCCCTCTGCCATCACCCTCTCTTAGCAGCCAAAGCCCGGCCGCCCACCCAGTCACTCCAGCTGACGACACCACCTCTTACGGCATCCCGCTCCGATCTCCTATCATCTTGGCCCTCTATGCCCTGATACTCCATAGTCCAAGCCTCCAACTCTTGTTGCACCCATTTAATATACCCCTCCCTCGACCTCCAGTGCCTCCTCCCCCTCTCGCTCCCCACCCGAACCTCCACATCTGACCTTCACACTCTCATAAGGCAAACACCGACCTCTGACAAGGCCGATTCCCTTCTCTCTTTATTCTAGCTAGTGGTGCATCCGAACCCTCTGGCGCATGGCCATCCTGACTTCATCTTATGCTCCAATCAGTAGCGGCCTCATCCGCTGAACCTAAACCCCCTTTAAAGTTCCTCTGCCTCCTCCCTAAGAAGTAGATTCCTCTCTCTCAGTGCGTCTCTCTATTGAATTCCTATTTTTATTCGATTTACTGAACCCTATTGTAGAGGTAGCTAATTTTTTCATTATTCTCATTGATTAGGTGTGCAGTTGGTCCACAGTGGGTTGTCATTTCTTCTTTTGAAGCAGCATCATGCTCACACCCCATTGAGGTAAGAAAATCCTGGTTTTTCCCTTTCCAATGCTTTCCTTTGATATTTGAATTTCTCAAATTATTTATTTTACTTGAATTGAAACATTATTTTTCTCTTAAATGGTCTTATATTATGTTTTTTAAATTTTTAGAAGATAATAAAATAAAATTTTTAGTGCGTTTCTTTATGTATGATTATCCACACCAATGAAAAAGGAGTTTTATTAATAACCGTTGTTGTCTAAAGAAATTGTATTTATGTGCTTCAAAATAATGATAAAAATTGTTTCACAAATTCTTTTATGTGTTTATGAACCCAAATTGTCTTATTAAATTCCTTTTATAATTAAAATTGAAAATGAATCCTCGATGAAATCTTTACTCCTTTGGGATGTTACGATGGTATTTCATTGATTGGTAAATTTGGTTTGGGAAACGTTAGATCTTATTATTTGTGTTCAATTATTTGGAAAGGATTTATGATTATAAGGGAATGGTTTAGTGGTTTTAAATAAATGGGTTGTTCTTCCTAAACAATGTGTGTGTTAAAATTATTAGAGGGGGTTTTAGGGTCTCATTGTGGTTGTTTTTTAATTTATTCTAAATTTTATGGATGTATGTGTTTGGATTTTAAATCAAGGGATGAATCTGTGGAAAGGGTTTTTGAATATTCTATTGGGTGTTTAGTGAACCATTGGATGTGTATTCAAATGAAGAAGAAAATTTAAAAATGGGGTTCTCTTTAAACCTGGTTGACTTACATGGTTTTTGGTTATTAAATATTATTGGTTCCCCTTGGGAGATTTATAAGGATGAATTTAATTGTGTTTTAAGTACGGTCTTTTTCCTTTGAAAAATGTTTCGACATGATTTTGAAAATTATAATGGATCGTTGGTAGTTGTGAAATGATTTGGTATAAGTTTTGGAAATTACAGGCCACTTTGGCTTTTTAAATATGAAACAATGTTTGTGTGATGTTTTGGGTAAAAATTTGGGACTTTTCAAGTTAAAGGTTCGTTTGTCACTTTCAGTTTTAGTGTAATGTTTGTGTGGATTTGTTGAAAGGATGTTGTTTGATAACTATGTGCCTGATTGGAAACTCCATTATTTTGAAAAAATAATTAAATGTTTTTATAAAAATGGGGTTGATATGGATGTGATGTGACATGCCGGTTGTGCTTTATTTAATGTGGAATGATTGAATGTTTAGTTGGGGACAATCCTATCAAGGGTAACTCTTTATGGGTGAATTCATAAAAAGCGTCCGTGTTTGGGGTAGGCAAGTGCAATGAGATGTGTCATGCATGGGAGGGCCTTTTACATAGATAGTATTATTATAACTACCATGAGTTCCAAGGCATTGTTTATTTGATCTAGAGATAGTTTCTTATAAGCCCTGATTAGATGGGTTAGTACCCACAAGAAGGTATAGTGGCCAAATGGGGAGTGCCACAAGTTTCTTTTACCGCAAGGGTGGCCAGTTGGTTATAGACATAGGAGCTTCACCATATGAAGTAAGGTGGTTCCAAACCAAGTACATCCAGGGGTATTTTAGGGATGTTTATAATCACCCATGGTTACTCATTTATTTACATTGATTATTCATTTTTTTCACACTAGTTTATTTTCATTTTTCATTGTTTACCTGTATTATTTAATCTCAACTTTGGTATCCTTTGTTTTGGATTGGATTATAAAATGAAAAATGGTTTTATTGAAATAGCATATAGCATCTACTGGATTTTTTAATTGGAAAATCATTATGATTATTTTAAATTGTGAAACCCTTAGTTTTATAACTATATATCAATCTTGTGTCATTATATTGTTTTGGGAATTGAGATTCTTGGATTTTATGTCTTATCTTTTCATCCCTACTCAGTATTTTTAATGCTCATGCCTATTTTATCATTTCAGTTTCAGGTTTCTTTTTCTACAGTTCTCTTGGATTAGTTTCTAATTAATGGAGCAATGTTGGTCATTGGTTTTTTGGTGACCTGGAAGGTCACATAGAGGTATGTGTCATTTTATTTTCATTCGACTACTAGTTCTTTTTTGTATCATCGGTTATTTTTATTCTGTTTAAATTTTTTCATGGTCCAAATCATTCTCAATGGTTAAATCTTGATGTCGAATAGTGGTTTCTAGCCCATGGGCATCAATAACACCCCAGAGGCCTTGCCACAAATCAGCTCGAGTCATCAATTCTGGGTCAACCCAAGTTGTCTCATGATAGAATATATATTATATTTATATATTGTTTAAAAAAATATCATTTTTTTAACAATTATAAAAGTAAGAGGGAAGAGAATACCAAATTGAAACATACACAAAAAACAAATTAGTTATTACCTGAAACCTGACTCTATCATGGAATTGTTAATAAAAGGGTAATAAAAGGCCATAAGTAAATGATATATGGTTTTATATATATAATTATGATTATTTAATATATTTATTATAAAAATATATTTATTAATCCAAATTATTTAACATGTATAACGGATGGTGAGACTTATGGTAAGGGATTTCCAGTCTATTGTTTATCTCTAGGAGTCATATGAACATTCACCACTCATTTCTATTTTTTAATTTACATACTACATCTTTGATATTTTATGTCATTAATAATCTTTTTTAGTATATTTAATGCTTTATATGAGGTTATTATTTTTTGGTGATTAAAATTTAAAACAGTTCTATAGCGATAAGGGATTTGTTTTATCAAAAATTGCCTTCATTGAGACTTATACGATGGTTTTTAACTATCTTATTTTATGAGTTATATATAATGAACCTTTAACATGAAATATACATAATTTTACTACAATAATTTAAATTTATTTATTTTGTTAATTTTATTCTTTTATGGGGATTTTGATTTAATGTAACCAAAGTGGTAATGGTTTTATGGTACAATATGATCATTTACTATGAATGTTTATGTTTATGATTATAATAATGAAACCTTATGATCCATATATCAAGAAACAAATTAATTTTACTATAATTAGGTTATATCATGAGAATAAATGTTTTTCCTTTAATTTTTCTCTCATTATGTACACATGTTTCAAAAATATATTTTTAAAAGTCAACTTACTTTATTTCATTCTTTGGTCAAAAACCAACTTATTCCATACCTATGTTTTTTAAGAAATTATTCGTGTAAAATGTTTTATCATTATTTAAATGATAAATTAATGATATTTTACCCTTATTAGACTTTTATAAAGTGTTTAAAATTAATTGTTATATACACTTTAAAAATAAATTCCCATTTTTCCTTTAAAAAAAATGTGAATGAGATCATTGTTTTAACATATAGGGAAAATAAAATTATTTCCACCTCAAAGACCAACATATTCTTTTAGATATTCCTTTATAAGTTTGAATTTTTATTTTCAATGAAAATTATTTCCAAAATTATTTCTGAATTTTTAGTTTTAAAAAGGTAATTTTAAAATGGATATGATATTTTCCTCAAAAAAAATTTAAATTATATTTATCATTTCAAAGAATATTTTTGACAAATACGATTTTGAAAATGAACTTTGTTTTAAAAATAGTTTTCCAAGGTTTAAAAGATATATTCCTCAAAAAATGTTCCAAGTAATCTTCCAAAATCATTTTCCTTCTAATATGAAATTATTTAATTTTACATATACTTTAATAGGGATATGATCCAAGGATACTATTCCTATTATTTCTCTGGATGGTTTATGAGTATGATAATGACATGTTTATTTAAAAAATTTATCTTCCATGCGTTATAACATAATAAATGTTTTAAGAAAACCTCCTTTTTTCGTGGGTTTTTATTTTATGAAATGTATAAAATATTATTAAACATTTCCTTACCACTAGTTTTGTTATGAGAAAATGTTTATGAAATCCATTTATCTTCATGTTTTTTGATATGCAGAATTTTTAATAATCTTATGGCCCACATGTGTATGATTTTAATTATATGATGGTTGTTATTTATAAATATGTAAAATGGAAACTTAATAGCTATGTATGGTGGTTATGTTATAAAAAATATGGATGGGACATATATATTGCTTAGATGCATTCAGTAAATATTGATATCTCATTAGATAATCATGGATGAGATGGAGAGTGAACCCAGTTATGAAAGGGAGCTCGTCCTTTATAATATTATGGTGAGTGATACATGACTACTATGATTATTTGGGGAGTGAACCTATTCAACTATGATATATTTGGAAATAATCCTTGAATAATAAGGAAATTTCTTTTTATGTTTGTGTGTACACCACAAATCTATATCATTAACCAATTTTATGTTATTTTGGTTCTTGTTCTTCAATTCTATTATAATTAATATCTTTCGAATATCAAATACTTATTCCATCACTAATTTTTTTTGGCCTTGATATGTAGGGTTTTGTTTTCAAATTTTATTCTCCTACTATCATTCTCTATTCCTCATGATATGTGGATATCTCTATTGTTTACCTTTACAAAGAATATGATCACACCCTTTATTATGATTCCTATACCTATTTTTTGATGAAAGGGAATATATATTATATGTATAAGAAGGGTTCCAATTATTAAGAACATAAAGGGAAATGATGTAGATATCTTATGGACTCGTTGTTTTCATGTCGATGATTTAAAAGGAACCAGACCTAAATGATCCTGGAATGGATCATTATGTTATCCAGTGAATATTCATCTAATAATAAGTGATATTTATTTGTTATATTTTTGTTTTTGTTACAATCAGTATCATTTTAAGGATTAGATAAAATTTGAATCTATTATGAGAAAATATTAGTGAGGTTCCTATGGACATTTCTTCAAACATGTCAAGGAATGTGTCTAAGGATAAGTATAAGTATGATTTAAATTATTTGAAAATGATTTATAACATTGGAAAAGGGTTGATAGAATGGTATCAATTCAATTACATCAATTTATTGAGATTGTAAGTGGAAATTTATATTGTATAGTCGTACCCATGGGTAATAAATTTGGAAAGGGTTCATTGAGATATGCTAGATCATCATTGGGTTCATGAAAATGGTTCATGCCACACACCAAGTTTGACACTCTTGGGGGATATTCTTTGGAAATTCAAAAACACTTTATGAACTATCAAGAGGTATTTGAATATATAATTATTATTGAAAATAAAATTTAATATTAAGGATTTATTTATTTTAAATATGGTGTCACTATTTAGACATCCTAAAATTGGGTTTTCATGACTACATGGTTTCCCACTATGAATATGGTTTCTAGAATAATAATTTATTGGTTTATTTAATGGTGAGAACACAAAAAAACATAATTAATGTTGAATGTGATTGAAAATGAACTAATGATAAACTAAATTGAATGATTAATTGGATGAAGAATATTGTGATTATTCCTAACCAATTATCATGATACATGATTAAAAACTTGCACCTAAAAAAATCATAGACCTAACAAATAATAGAAGGAAAGTGTGTAATAAGATATTGGGTGATTGAGACAATGGAGGAAAAATATTATGTTTTTTATATATCAAAAATGTGGGAAGAATCACTCATATAAATGTCTCAATGGAATGAGAAGATGTTTTATGTATTGAGAAGAAGGAAACATAGTAATAGGTTACTAAGGAAAAAGAAATTGTTCAGTTAATGTAATGGATTGGAATATTGGTCTCTATATGTTATCATTAAGTAATAAATGTTTTTACTATGGAATATATTGGTATTATAAATTTAGAAGTCCAAGGTGGAAATCTCCCAAAGCGGATTAGAGATGTGGTGAAAGTAAAGGTTTTGTTGTTGATTATGATTAGACTGTAAATACATTAAGAAAAGAATATGGTATTAATGAGTAAGATGGTGAAGCCTATTTAATGGTTTAAGAATAATGTAAAATGTTTGAATTGTTTATATTTTTTAATTAATGAATTATATTATATGAATCACGAAATATAAAATTACTGTTTAGTATATGTTTTTCATTAAGTATTTTCAATAATATGTTTAACGGTACGGATGATCTAGAAATGTTATTTAATGGAATGGTGATATTTCATAGAAAACACATTATTTAGGAAAAGACAACCCTTGGTATGTTTTTGTTGTTGAGATAATTATGTGGGGATCAAGAGAAGATTTACATTGATAAAGTAACATGGGTATTACTAATTTACTTAGAAAAGATTAATGATTTGTTTACAAAGTTGTTTTTTTATCATTAATAGAGTTCCTAGAATTAATGTATTTATGTAATATATTCCAAAATCATCGATTTTATTCAAGGAATGATGACTTATGTGTGATTTAATTATGTCTTTATGGTAATTATGGTTGGTACCATGTTTCAAGAAATAATTTGACTAAGGTATTTATATATTTGGTATGTGATAGGTAAGAGATACTTTAAAATATTTAATGGATTATTGTTAAGTCGATTAATGAAATTTTTTTACCATCTTTCGAAATTTTTGGATTTCAATTTTAGTCTGACATGGAAGAGACTTGAGGTTAATTATTCAGGGAGTGAATTGTGTTTAGCTTTTAATGATATTGGATAACATGTACTATACATTCTATTTTTTATAATAGATATAGAAATAAGTAATAACATATCATCATCTTATGGATCTTATGATCTACTACTACTTCAGGCATAAAATGGGAATGCTAAGCCCCATGTACATTGGTCCCTAGGATATTATTTATAAAATTATTATGCAAATCTATCAATTTTTTCATACAGAAAACCTCCCTTATTTCTATTATTAAAGTCCCTAATAATTCTAAGAAATATTTTTTTTGAATTTGATTTCATTGATGTTTTATGTTATACAAATCAACTACATAGAAGGAATTACACTCAAAATTAAGTTTCTGTGAAAAAATATTTATGTTTTATAATTATTTAAATAATAAAATTATAACCTAGCCCTTTTAATGATGTTTATGACCAAGATTAAATGAATTATACATTTATGGTTTACAAATATAAAACCCCATTGAAATTAAAAGGAAATATTTTTTTAAGAAACTATTTTAACACACACATGTGTGTTTTATACCAATAAAATAAAGAATAATAATTTTGAATTATATTAATGAAATGGAAAATAAATATTAAATATAATGTTTAACAGTATTCCTATACATATTATATGAATGATATAAAAATAAATCAAATTTTATGTATAAAAACAATATTTTTCGAAAAGTAGTTTTATGACCATTAAATGTGGAATTTTTTTAAAACATATTTTTGAAAGTTTTATAAATTATATTTGAAAAATAAACTTATTCATTCAAATATGTATTTAAAAAGTTAATTTTGGTAAAATTTTGGTACTTTTTCTGAGAAGTTTTTTATTTTGATGAACTGTAAAAAACACTAAATTTTAATTGAAAACATATTTTTTCATATAAAATATTAATATAGTTAATAATGTTTTAATTTTTTTAAGTATAAATATTAAAAATTTAAATCACTTAATCTAATTTATGTCATTATAACAAATTTTACATTGAAATTGTATATGAAAACATTTAAAACTTTTGGACATCTAACTATAAAACCCTCCGTCTCATGACATCTATTGGATTAATTTTAAATTTATTTATAACACATAAGTTATTATCATTATTAATTAAATATTAACTATTTTTAATAATAAACAATAAATTTAGTAATTAGGGCCATTTAATTATTGGGTAATATAAATAATAACTTTAGTAATTTTTATTACCACAGTTAAGATAAATCATGTAATTAAGTGTAAAAATAATATTATAAATATTTGTAAAATACCCATAAACATGACCAAATGTTATTTTATGGGGTCAATTATAACTTCATCACATATTTTTATATATTTTATTATTTAATTGTAAATTTCCCACAAAAATGACTTAGATATTACTAATATCATGGAGAGTGAAAAAATGTCACACAATTACTTTTAATAATTATAATATTTTTAATATGGGGATAAATAGAATATATACTTAACTATAAATGTTTTTATGAAATATAAAATCATTATATAAATATTTAAAAATTATTTAAATTTTTTAGTGTATAAAAATTTATCATAAATAATTACACAATGATTATTCATTAATTATTTAGTTAATGGAAAACACGTTAAGTGATATTAAGAATATTGAAATAGATAAAATTTGAATTACATAAGGTTATACACGACTTTTATAGGATATTATGATATATTAGGGGTTTGTTACATGATTTTTTTGAATTTAACTTGCAGTATTGACTTTCTAGAAGTCAATATATTGAATAGTGTCAAAATTGACACTTGTGATATTTTATTAAAATAATATATTTTTATATTAATTAGATATCATAAAAATAGTCAATAAGGTAAAATGGTATGATAAATGTTCTAAAATATCACAAATTTTCCATTTAGGTTCCAATTGAAACTTTATATGGAAAAAAAACATTGTTTGGATATTAAAATAGTTGTTACCATTGTTAATATTAAAATTTGTTAACTTAAGATTACATAAAATTACAAAGTTTACAATTTCACCAAACCTAATATTAAATATATTGGTTGATGATATAAAAACCTAATAATATTTAATATTACAATAAATTTCTTTTTGGTGGTATTTTTATTGATATTGATCTTATAATAAATTATTTTTTTGATAAATTTCAAGAGCAACCCTCCCCTCTCTTATAAAAGGTATCCTATTATTCTATTTTATACATACATTAAAAACAATTTTTTTCAGAAATAAAAGAAAAAAATATCCTCAAGAATTGTTTCAATTAATCATGGATTCCTTCCTCTGGGAATAAATCCAACCATGGAAGTACCTTGGTGCAATCCAAAAAGAGATACCTGAAGAAGAGGTAACATTCATCAATAGACATTTGCATTTTACTTCTCACTTAAACCCACTCAATTATTTTTATTTAATATTTATATAATAACGTATTATCCTAAGTATAATTTCATTGTGTTTAATTAATAGTTCTATCCACACTATTACACATTTCAATTAAATGGTATACATAATCATCATTCATGTGTACGACAGACTACCGCCTCGCGAACTGATGACATTCATTCTTCGATGGCCACCTTTAATGGATAAGAATAATAATTAAAATCATGTTTTTATATTATATATATGAAATTTATGATGTATATATTATTACTTAATTATTATATATCATATACCATCATGATTTCCATTTTGTGGAAATACGATGACTTCCTTTGTCGGCGTGTGGACTACTACCTCTTCAAAGTGATGTGATTCATTCACACATTACATGGTATGTATTACAATTGGGATGAGTGAAAATATATAATATATATGAAATAATAATTCTAATATATTTATAATATAAAAACATATATTCCATTTACTTTATTTTTTTCAATGTGATAAGTAAATAGAAATAAAGTTCATGTGTTTGTATGACCTACCGTCTCAATGAACATTATATTTAATTTTCTATTTATATAATTTATTGATTATTATAAATACATATAAACTGTATATATATATGATATTTATATCATGTCTATCATTTATTTTATGATTAATTCATGATATAATTAAGAGCACCAAAAATATATCAAATCTAAACACTTGCGAGAAACAAAGCGGTTATTGCCCAAAATTTAACATTAACATGGAATTGATAAAGAATAGGTAATAGAGGGACACAATTAAATAATATATGTTATTAAATAACTTAATATGGTTCTATAATATATTTAAAATAAAATTATATTTATTATATAAGATGTTTTCATGAGTATGATGAAAGTCAATACAATCAATAAGGGATTTTTGTCTCACTTTTATTTATATGGAACACATGTCTTATACAATAATTATTTATTATATATGGTTTATATTATTAAAATGAATGAATATTATAAATAATTTCCTTAAAATTAATTTCATTTTATTTCGATATTATTTTGTTTCTTTCATGGGGCATACGATTCATCTTATTATAATATTGTCAGGGTTTATTTCACAATATCATCAATATTTTGGTACTATTTTGATTTTATATCTATATTAGGGAATATTTATATTCCAGGTACATGTTTTCTAAAAAAATTTTAGAAAACATTTTTACAATTATCCTATTAAAATTTATCTTTTTTTAAACCTTTTTTTTTAATTTTTATGAAAGGAATTCAAAAATATTATATTTCATATTTTCTAAACGAGATCTTTATCACATTATTGACAAAAATAAATGGAATATTTTATTCAACATATATAGTATGAATAGAATAAAATTACATTATGAATCTATAGTAATTTAAATCATCCTTTATAATTTAAAAGGATATTTTTAATTAAATTTTTTCTATTATAATAATTTGAATTATTAAAATAATTATTTCAAAAAGGAAATGATATTTTCCTTAAATACTATTTCAAAAAATCGTTCAAAATTAATTCTCTTTATTAGATGATTTTTTTTCATATTACTTATTAGTTACAAGGCATATGAATCTTGGATACAATTATTGTTACATTAATGAATGGTTTTTGTTTATAATGCCATGATATTTAGGAAACCTATTTCTTTTACATTAGTTAAGTTATGTTGAAGTGTTTAAGACACACATTTCATTACATGGGATCTGAGATGGTGAATGATTTAGGGAATTATGGAACACATATTTATAGCTTTAATTATGTGATGTGTGGGACCTATATCTCCCTCATATTAATTGGGTAATGTATTATATTTCATATTGTAGTTAAGGGAAACAAGTTGATGTTCTTGATCTAGGATGGGAAACATGTCGATGTTCTTGATATGAACATATGTTTCATGATTGAGTAATGATGCAATTTCATTCATATGAATCATTAATTTTATAATTTTAATCGTTTAAGAGTTGGTGTCCTAGAACCAACTATTTGTAATTTCATTACATGAATAATTAATATATTTTAATGTTAAACATATTATTACATAAAGTTCATTATTCTGCATGACTATAGTGTAATAATATTCGGATGTATTTCCTACATTGACATGGTCATAGCAATTCTTCGCTATGATGAGAAACATGAAGTTCTATGACAATATTCTCAAATATAGTTCTTCGGTTGGATGATATAATATAATGGGACAAATAGAATATACACAGTCACGTTCGAGTACTCATAAGTAGATGAGACTTCTTCTGATGAAGTTTACACTTGGTAATCTCCAATAAGGAATATTATGATAAAATACCTGCCAGTATGAATTTTTCATGATTTGGTGTCATCAGATATTACTATCTATGAGCATGTTCAATGATCCTTAGACAATAAGATTATCATTAATATGTGGCATGACTCGCACACTTTTATTTTCTGAGGAAAATTGTCTTACCATATGTTAGTGGGAAGTAGGGAATGTAGGGTGTGTCATGAGTGGCATGTTATTAATAAATAAACCAAGGATGTTTTTTTAATTCCATTAATGGAAGCTGATATCTCATCCCTTTTATTGAAATATAACTATTACACAATATTTCATGGACATGGTGTAACAATGACATTATTTTAGGTAATCAAAGAACGACATAGTAAGCCCAAAGGTTGATGACACTATCAGGAAACCTAATTGACAAGATATTGAGAAAAAGGGATTATATTATATAGTAAACATTCATATGTGGATGTTTTCATTGGGACATTAAGTTCCTTCTATTGGGTGACTTAACAAGTTTATGGGTAGTACTCTTGGACATTAAGAAAACCCTCATAATGCCAATAGGAATGAATTCTTGTGAGTCACACACTAAGTGTTTTTAGTGGTCTCGGTTAAATTCAATTTGAATTTTATTAATGAAATACATATTACTTTCAAGACTGTGGAATAATATAATTTTAGTTAAAATGATCGTATAAATTAAATAATTGTTTATTCACCAGATTGTGACAGAAATATATATATTTATTTTTTGAACAATTACTAATAATTTATTTACTAGTTTTAAAATAAAATATTTATTTAGTAGAATAAATTAATTATTTATTTATTCGAGTATTCAATAAATTTATATAGAGTTCGAGATGACCGAGGCTAGCCTGGTAGTAAAACAATTATTTGCAACATGGTAAATTATTATTTAACTTATTGCTACAATTTAAAATAATAATATCAATACTATATTTTTGAAAAGTTTAATTACATTTATAATTCCGTTTTGTGCAAGTTCGTGCACTATAAATATTGAAACAGTATTATTATTAAGATAATGGGTTTTCTATATGATTATGAATGTATTTATTATTATTACATAATAAAATATTGTATCAAAATACCGATGTCAATAAATAGAAACATACATATACTATGCCATGTACCTAATTTCACACCTGATTAATTGAGAATTGTTGAGCTAAATTATTTCACTCTCTAATTATTTTCTCTCTATAATCAAGAATGAGAGATGTTCTTCGTGATTGAAGAATAAGTCATCAAGAACTACTGAAACAAGACACTCACTTCACCATACAAGAACTCTGATAATGTGTGGTGTCAATTGGAGGACATCAGAGCATGTATGGATTAGAACTAGAGATATTCTGGTCTCAATCCTCACATGCGCAACAAGAAAATCCTAAAGGGTCATTTAAGATGATCAACATCAACAAAAAAGAATGTATCGAAGATTCAGGTATTCTTTTCTTTATGAAATTCTTTAAATTAATTATAAAAATCATGTAAATGATCCTCTCTAAAGGTATTGGGACTCTTCCTTCTTTATCTAAATAATTTATTCTATTTCATATAGATTGAAATTCATCATCTTATTGATATCAGAATAATAATTGATCATTGTAAAGATTAATGTTGGGTGTTGGCCCAACTGTTCTTCTACTAAACATGGAACCTAGAAGACATATTAGAGTGGTTACATAATAGTTTATAATTATTTAAATAATTTCTTGATGATTTACTGTTTAATAATTTTGTTTTTCAATTAAAGGTTAATCATTTGTGTAATCTGGATTTCCTGATAATTTCTCCCTCTTTTTGTTTCTTATAGATTTTATAGAAACAAATTATTTTTTATTAAAATTCAAACAAATAACTTATCAAGAAGCTCTGACGATTCTACCCATGTTACACAAAAGTACATGTTGTGTGTTTGTACATACACGCCATGTTCTCTTCAATACATGACATGTAATTCAGACTACACACCATGTAGTTTTTTATATTTCATTAGGAGTCATTTGGAAATTAATCAAGCCGTGTCCATTTATTACACACTGTGTAGCTAATTATACATCGTGTGTTGACCGAGAGATATATGAACTCACTTACTAGATTATAAGCCATATGGACCACTGAACATGGTGTGTAGTCCCTTTGGGTCAGGGGCCAAACCGTGTATCCCATACATAGCTAAGACAATAGTTAAATGCATATTGTGGATACAACATGACATGTTGCCCACTATACACACAATGTACTCTAAAATTTCTAAAGTGCACTTCACACACTGAGTCCCTAGGTTTGTACTTCAAGAAAAACAATGAATGTAGTAAACACCATGTAGCTGGAACTACACACCGTGTACTTTACCAGATTACACAAAATTAAAACATTAATGTTTTTTTAACGTTTAAAACTATAAATCTTATATAAATCACACTACAGGTTTTTACTGGATGCATTGGAACATTTATTATGTCATATGTTTTAAGAGTAAAACAATATGCATATATAATACATGTTTTATAGTTTTGAACAGGTATTCACATGGGTACCTCCAAGGTGAATTTATGCACAAAGATGATAATCTCAAGGAATATTAAAAAATTATTATGATAAAAGAATTGAAAATTAAAGAAAATAATAAATTGAATCAAGAAAAAGTTATCTTAATAATGAAAATTTAAATAATTGAATGCTAGTTTTATTAAATTTACAACTCGTTGCATGTATGTTGGTGATAATGAAAAATTCCATGACCTTTTTATGTGATTGGTTTCCATTTAATTTTTTATTATATGAATTGTTGGTCTGTGATCCATATCTCCTCATTAATATGTGGGGTCTGCGTTCCCGTTGGTTCTTTATGTAAACCCCCATTTTACCCCCCAACTGCATTTCATTTAAAAAAACATATTTAATGGATTGAACACCCATGATAGTAGAGGCAGTTCAGTCTGGTGCCGAGACAAAACCAATCCCAAGAGATACATAGATGGACAGGTGGAAAGCTGTAAACAAGAACCCAAAATGTTCAAGGGTTTTCTCCCCAAGGTCAGGGTCATTTTATCAACCGCTAGATAAAATAACCATTATAAAAGCCCATGAACATGACCTTTACTTTATTATATATATCCTTAAGTTTAATGGTTTTTCATTATGTATGTGTTTTCACGATCACATAATTAATAAACTAACAAGCATGCAAAATGGAATTAAAATAAGCTAAGCCTATACATATATATTTTTAAAACATTTTTAATCACTTAAGGAACTTCCAATTAATATTAACAAGAATGTGATAATGATAATAACTAATTCATCCATAAGATATAAAAATACCTCAAATAAAATATTAAGTCAGACCAAGCCTTTCATTATCTAATTATGTGAAAAACTCAATAAAACTATGGGTAACGACCCAATGTTTTAATTGAAAATTTCCTTCATATTATTATGAAATATAATCAAATGAAATCAAAAAATATGAACTAATAAGTGGTATGTGACCATTTAACATAAGTTTTTCATTTCTGTGATTTGAATTTTGAAAATCTAATATACACGGTTGTAATCAATAAGTTATTTGGAATCTGATAAGAAAAACATAATTTTTGGTGAATAGTAACCTACAATTATGAATAGTAAAATAACCTTATGAATATTGAGATACCCTAATGAATTTTAATCATATCTATGATATTGTATAGATAATATTCAAGAGGATGTATGTTATACATATATATTAGAATATAAAAATAAATGTTTCAAAATTCTTATTTTTTTGAGTAAATTGTTATTTTAATTAAATATTAAATTAATCAAATTTAGAAATTTTTTTTGATAAATTATTTTTATTTTTGGATTCTAAATTCTGAAAAATGGTTAAGCTTATTATTTGGGATTTCTCTAAAATACTTTATTTTTTTATGACTAATAAAATACGACAATTCACAATAAATTTTTAAACCTGAATTTCTACATCATGTTTGAGCCATGGATGATGTAAATGGACATTTGTTCAAACTCAAATGAATTTGTTACTATTTATTTGTCCTGGAATAATCACTATTTATAGTATTATGGGAACATAATAATCTAATAATTATAATATTATGAAAACACTCCTTTCCACCACTATAAATACCTCCCATACTTACCTATTCTCTTTACTCCTCTCAAGCCTTGTGCCATGCCATTAGTCTGCCCAAATATCTCCTCATGATCATCCACCCCATATGAAGTCCCCTAGTCTCTTCAAAATACAAAATCCGCTCCCCTTTAGAAGGCTGTTAAGGAAGTTTGATTCAAAAGTTATATTCTTCTTTTTTTCATTATTTTTCTTTCCAAGTTCATTTGTTTTATTTTTCAATTATTACCTCTCATCAACCAAATGTTATAAATAATCTAGTACCTTATATGTAATAATTTTTTTTATGATAATTGAATTTTTTATTATCATATCTCCATTACTCTTCTTTTATTTTAATAGTAAAGACACCCTCCGAGATGTATTAGTTTACCACATTCAAGGATAATGGGTATTCAATTTCTATTACCACCATCAATTATGGTCTTGAAACCATTTTAATTCTTGAAAAAGAAAATAATATATTTATTATTACTCATATTTTTTTGATTAATACTTTTTTACACATGTTATTGGGTTTATAAAACAAAACATGTTCTCTGTGGTCAGAAACTGCCAATTTACCCAAAAGTTTCTCACTAATGTTTTATATAATGATTCAACTTCACTCCAAGTAAAAAAATGAAATTTTAAACCATTTAAACAAATTTATATTAAATAATAAAATTAAACCTCAATTATGTACGAATACCTTCATCATAATAGTTTATCTGAACCTGAACCGATCATTAAAAACTAAGGAAGCAAAAAAGACCCGAACCATGAAATTGAACCTTATAACCAATAAAAACACTATTGAATGAACATAAAAAAGTTATACTAAATATTTTACATATATAATGAGTTTGGGAATTTTTTATTAATGAACAAAATTTTATTATTCAGGTCATTAATTTTAAGTGGAGAACACCAACTGACAAATGGTAAAGGATCCTCTCCATTTCACTTTTATTCATGAATGCCCTCTACGCTATGCCATTTTATGTGTAATCCCTAATTATGGGGTATAATTTCACACCTTCATAATAATTTACTCATGATTTATAAGTGATTATCATCATTTTTATATCTCATTAATCCCTCTTAAGTACACCTGATACCATGCCGATAATCTATAAAGAATTCTGCCCTAACCACCTTTATTCCTTTGGGTTTCTCTATGTTTCATTCTAACCAAATCAATTTGTCTTTTATTTTTATGTAAAACATATAAAATATGTTTATTTACTTCAAAATAATGTTTCAATATCCATACCTAATTCTCTTTCAGGGATATACATGCTTTTAATTGAATCCCTCCTCAATAATCACCAATAAGTAAACTCGTTTTAAGGGAACTTCCCAAATTTCTTCCAAATTTCATGTGCACTATATCGACTATTTTAAGCCACCATTTGATTTATAAAATTGATATCTTAATTATGAAAAAATTCTTGGTTCACTTCTGGTTTTATATAAAATATTGTTCCTCTTTATATTTTAAAATCCCTATAGTATTTTCCTTAAAACCGCACACAAATGTTTTAAAGCTATAATTTCTCAAATGAATTTCTTGAATGTTGCATCTTCTATTTGAAATAAAATTACATTATATATGACTATTTTCCCTTATGAACATCTATGTATGTTTTAATTACTTCCTCTCATTGACACATTTATAATACACCCATTTTTTATGCTTTAGGTCATGATTGTGGTACCCAATTCATTCCATGGGTAACACTTATGGTTAGAATAGACTGATTATGTATGATTATTGACGATGATTTTTTTTTCATGAAATGTAAGATGGGTGCACCAAGATATTGCTTCAATGCATTGGGTAATGTTGAGTCTCATGAGAAGATTATGTGTGACTGTCTTAGCAGTTAGCCTTGGCTTGTGCTACTATGGGAAACAATCTTAGTGGTAAGCCATGAATCATACAAAATTATTTTATTATGATTCTAACACATTTACATGATTCCTTGTTTAATTTATCCCATGTTTAAATTTTATGATTCCATATGTTATGTGCCTTTTTATATCATCATGTCATGTCTTCTATCACATCTGATAATTCATTGTTCTTATGGTAATACCCTTATTGGTATTTTAGCTCATCCCATTGATCATGTTATCACCATGTTACTGTATGCAGATTTATCAGCACAATGAAATATAGGAGCTCAATATGGAGTTTAAATAAACTAGTTATATTCATAATGTTTGATTATGCACCTAGTATTCCAATACACTAAAATTTTCGATCCATGGATTATAATCTGATGTATAATTATCCTTACAATAATGTAATGTTATATGTAAAAAGGTTAGGGTCTAAATAGTTGGTATCTTAACGCGGTCTAGTTATTTTTAGAGATTAAGAATAGATCAACTTAGTGAGAACCCTAAGGATGTGACTACCTATAAGAAAACATGCCTAAATTTTGGTATGTATAGAGTAAGTGGTTTATCATGAAATACATTCCTATCTAGATACAAATAGGTAAAGGCAACTCTAGCACAGATGTGCCTAGGATTGAAAACTCCGACTATGAGTTTTTGCATTGGCCCGAGGTATCTGGTACCCGACAATGGGCCTAGCTGCACTCTTTTTTTGACACTCCAAGAGGATATTCCTTCGTAAATTCATAAGCTTAGTGAAGAACTTCAATAAGTTAAAAAAATACCATATGAATATTAGTTAAGAAATAGGTTGAGGATAACCTAGATTTAGCCCTATCGAATCACAAGTTAAGATATACTTCTCCTTTATAATTTTATCCTTTTATGTTCAAAATTTTACCTTTTTATGTTCTATAATAGAGTATTAAATCCCGCTAATTGTACATTATTTTTATTAGTTAATGTTATGAAATAGAAGAATACATTCTAACAACCAATGTGATAAGAAATGTGATGATTTCTCTAATAATATGCCTGATATGATTGGAATGGGTGCTCAAAACATCATGACAGTACATTCCCAGCTATATCAAGTGATGAATAATAACTTGAATCATGTGGAAAACCCTCATAATATAATGAAAGAGCAGGTTTCTGTAGAATCCTTTAGGTAGAAAAGTCCTCCCATGTTTGGAAGATATTTTGACCCCCTCCATGTAGAACAGTGGATTGACTCCTTTGAAAAGATATTCCCCTTCCTCCAGGGCATGGATTAAGAGAATGTTGTACTGGTAGTTTATCATTTTAATGGAAAAGCTAATCAGTGGTGAATAATGATCAAGAATACAATGTCCCAAGAAGAAATTCATTCCATGGATTATGAGGAATTCAACAGGATGTTTTTTGGTAAATATTTTCCTCGAACCCTCTGTCTCAAGATGGAAAGAGAGTTCCTCAAACTCAAGAAGAAGGAAGATGCATCCATTAGGGCGTATGAATCAAACATTACATGTCTTGCAAGGCATGCCTCTGGATTTTTCATTAACACCAACATAAAGTTGGATCTCTTCTTTAGAGGGCTAAAGCGGAGTCTATGGAAGGTGTTGGCAGTCAGAGACTTCGATAGTTATGAGGAGGCTGTCTATTGTGCCCTCATGGTTGAAATAGTGATTAGGGACTCTCAGTGGTCTTGTGGTCACTATGATAAGAATTGAAAAATAGAGAACAACATGTGTGGTTTGAGAAAAAAATCCCATAATGGAAAGTCTCTAGAATACCCCACTTATAAAAGCTTTGGGACGAAGCATCTTCGGGACTATATAATGGGAAACATAAATTAATTCAAATGTGGAAACCTAGGACATCAGGACAAGAACTAAAAAAAGGATATGAAAAATCCCACTATGTTGGAAGAAGATATGAAGGTTCAGTTCATTTCTCATCCTATAGTACAGTTTTACAATCGCTAGAAGCATGGAAATTATACAAAAAATTGTCCTAATACAAGGGTTGTTGGATGAAATCAACAATAACCTCCAAGGATTCAAGGAAGATCTTATGATATTTCTACTACTGAGGTGTACCCAAATGAAAATGTGGTGATAGGTAAACTAGTCATTCATTAATGAATTGAAAATGTACTATTTGATTCTGGTTCTACGCATTCTTTCATATATTGTAATTTTAGAAGAACTATTCAAACACCAAATAAAAATTTTGAGGAGAATTATCTTTCAGAACAACGATTGAATAAATTATTGCATACATGGTTTATAACGCCTCCCCCATTAATTTTTGATGAATAGACCTCCCAGAAAATGACATTATACTTCATTTAGTGGAGTTTGACACTATATTGGGCATGGATTTACAATCGTTATACAAATTCAACATCAACTATCAGGAATTGGATATCACTCTTCATATTTGGAATAATCCTCTTATTATTTACAAGTGTATAGAAGATGATTAATCTCATTTAGAATCATCATCTCAAGTGTGGAGGTTTCTTTCTTATGAGAAATCATATCTTGTATAAATGATTGAGACAAAGGAGAGAATCATGCTTGAAGACACGCCCATTGTGAGGTATTATAATGATATATTCTAGGAATAATTTCCTGGTCTTTCTATAGACTGATAGGTTGAGTTCTCAATTTATCTTATTCTTGGATCTATACCTATATCATATAAACTTTATATAATGGCCACGGTAGAGTTGGAGGACCGAAAGAAGCAATTAAAGTTGAATTTGGAGAAGTGTTTTATATGTTTGAGTGCTTCACCGTAGGGTGCGACAGACCTCTTCGTCGAGAAAAAGGACAGGTCAATACGCCTCTGCATTTATTATCTTGAACTAAATAAAATCAAGATAAACGAAAATTATCCCCTACCATAGATATATGACTTGTTTGATTAGGTTTGTTGGGCAAGTTATTTCTCAAAGGTGGACCTTCAGTCAAGATATCACAAATTAATGGCGAGGAGGGAAGATATTCCAAAGTCTACCTTTCGAATGAGGTATGGATACTATGAGTTAATAGTGTGGACCTTCATACTCATTAATGCTCTAAATGTTTTCATGGATTTAATGGTAGTGTCTTTAGATATTTCCTTGAAAAATTTGTGGTAGTTTTTTTGATTATATTCTAATATACTCCATGAGAAAGGGGGAACATGAGGATCATTTGAAAACTATGTTAAAGAATTTATGATTGGAGAATCTTTATGAAAAGTACAATAAATGTGAGTTCTGGATGGAGGAAGAATCATTCACAGGGAATTTTATTACCACCAAATGGATTTTTGTGGTCCCTTATAAGAAAAAGTCAATTGAAGAGTGGACCAAGACAACTTTTGTATTGGATATTCATATATTTTTGGGTTAAGCTTAGAATTATCAACAATTTGTGAAGAAATTTTCACGATTGTCAATCCCAATGACCAAGATGACATGGAAGAGAGTAATGATTTTTTGGACTCAAGAATGTGAAGACTATTTTAAGGAGTTGAAAAAAGGATAATAACTATTCTAGTAATCACACTCCCCACAAGAGGAGAACTCTTTTTTGGGGTAGAGTTTTTATTCAAAGAAGGGATTAGGTTGTGTGCTTATACAATCTGATAATGTGATAGCCTATGCCTTAAGGCAGCTGATATTCCATGAGAAAAACTATCTCACACATGATCTGGAGTTGGAAACTATGATCTTTGCATTGAAAATATAGCTCTATTTTCTCAATGGGGATAAGTTTAAGATATATACTGATCACAAGAGTCTAAAATATATATTCCAAAAAAGAGGTTAATACATGCCAACAAAGATGGATAGATCTCATCAAGGATTGTGGCTTCTAAATCCACTACCATCCTAGTAAGGGAAAAAAAGTGGTGGATAATCTTAGTAGAAAGGATCCTGCATCTTTATCAATGATGATAATTGAAAATGATCTAATCTCCTTAGATTTGTTGTGGATGGACATGGGAAACATTAAAGGAGGAACATCATCAATCCATTCTCAAATGATTGCTAAACCATCTCTCATGGTGATAATAATGGTTTCTCAAAGAAAAGATGTGGACTTTTTGAAAAGGGTGGAAGCTATCATGAATGGGAAATCCTCAGAGATATAGATTGATGAGGAAGGAGTTGTAAGATATAGATCACTATTATGTGTACTGTCCAATCCAGAGATAATGACAGATATTTTGAAGGATGCACATAGCTTGACATTCTCTATTCACCCTAGGATAATAAAGATGTATCGAGATATCTGAGAAAACTTTTGGTGGGACAATATAAAAAGGGAGATTGCTGAATATACATCAAAGTGCCCAGTATGTCAAAAAGTGAAGGGTGAGAGGAAAAAGTATAAGGGGATGACAAAACCACTACCCATAGCAACATAGATGTGGGAAAACAACACCATGGACTTTGTCAGTATAATTCCAAAGATATATAGAAGAAATAATGCTATATGGGTTATTGTGGACTGTCTGATGAAGACAACACACATTATATCAATTCGAGAGGAATTATCATTGGATAAAATTGCCCAAATTTACATAAAATAAATGGTAAGTCTTCATGGAGTAAAACTGTTTATTTTATCTGATCATGACCCAAGATTCACCTCGATGTTCTTGAAAAGCCACCAAAATGTTCTAAGAACTATGATGAACTTCCGTATGGCCAATCATGACCAAACTCATGTACAATATGAGTGAACTATTTAGACACACTAAGATATTTTGAGAGCCTGTTCTATGGACATAAAAGGGGGGTGGGACCAATATATTCCACTGGATGAATTATTATACATCAACAGTTTCCACTCAAGTATCTAAATAAAACCATATGAATCTCTTTATATGGAAAATGTTCAAAACACTAGTGTGTTGGGTTGAAGTCGGTGAGCGTAAGACTCTAGGGCCTGAAACGGTGGATGAAATGGTGGAGATGGTGAAGACCATTCAACAACATATTAAGGAATCTCATGGTTAAGAGAAGATTTATGAAGAAAATATTTGATGAGACATTGAGTTCAATGTTAGATATATGGTATTTCTACGCATATCTTTGTGGAAGAAGGTAATGAGGTTTGGAAAGAAAGGGATGTTAATTTCCAAGTACATCGGCCCATTTGAGATACTTGATCTAGTAGGAGATGTGGCCTATCGACTAGCACTTCCACCTACCATGTCCAATGTACCTGATGTATTTCATGTATCCCTCTTATGGATGTACATACCAGACCCTTTACATAGACTCTCTTTAGAGGAGGTATAGTTGGAGGAAGGAGTTTTTTACAAGGAGAACCTAGTGAAGATCTTAGATCATATAGATAATGTTCTATGTAAAAAGACTCCTCACTGGGTCAAGGGACTATGGAAGAACTATAAGTATTAATGGGTAACAAGGGAAATAGAGGATGCAATGAAGGTAAACTACCTGCACCTGTTTATAGCCTAGAATGTAAAATGAATTTTCGAGGGAGAAATTTCTTAAGGGGAGAAGAATGTAATGACCCAAATTTTTCAATAGAAATTTCCTTCTTATTATTATTAAAAATAATCACATGAAATCAAAACATAATTAACTACTAAGTTCTATGTGACATTTAAACATAAATTTGTCACTTCAGGGATTTGAATTTCTAAAATCTAACATACATGGTTGCAATCAGCAAGTTATTTAAAGTCTGATAAGAAAAAATTAATTTTTGGTGAATAGTATCCTACACATATAAATATTAACATACCCTTCTAAATAGTTACATATCCTAATGAATATTAATCTTTCCTATGATGTTATATAAATAGGATTTAAGTGGATATATGATATAACTATATCATGGAATAAAAAATTAATTTATTTAAAATTGTTTTTTTTGAGTAAATTTAGATTTTAATTAAATATTAATTTAATTATATTTAGAAAATTATTTTTGAAAACCGGTTTTCATTTTTGGATTCTAAACATCAAAAAATGGTAAGGGTGAATTTTTTGTATTTTTATAAATTACTTGAAATTTCGATGAATAGTAAAATATGTTAATTCACAATAAATGCTAGGAACTAAATTTCTACATCATGGTTCAGTCATGGATGATGTAAATAGAAATTGGTTTTAACACACATGCATTTATTACTATTCTTGGTCATGGAATCATCACTATTAGTTGTCTTATTGAAAAGTAATAAACCAATGTTTATAATATTATAAAATCCATCCTCCCCTCCACTATAAATACCACCCATCATTACCCCTTCACTTCACTCCTCTAAAGCTTTTTAATCATCCAATATTCTACCCAAATTTGTCCTCAAGCTTTTAACCCATTTCAAAAATCCACAATTCTCTTCATAATACCAAATCCTCTCCCCTTATGAATTCTCTCAAGGTTGTATGATTCAAGAGGTAAATTCCTCTATTCATTTCTTTATTTTTCATTTCAAGTTCATTTATTTCATATTCTATCCATACATATCCTGATCAAAATGTTATGAAACATTCAGTACCTTAAATGAACAAGAATGTTTTTATGATATTTTAATAAGTTATTATCATCTCTCTTTTACCCTTCTTTTATTTTAATAGTGAAGACAACCTCCGAGAAGTGTTATATTACCACATTAAAGGACGATGAGTTTTCAATTTCTGCTACCATCTTTAATTATGGTCATGAAACCAATTTCATAGTTCAACCAGACCATAAGATTTTTATTATGCCTCATACTTGTTTCTATAATCATTGTTTACACATGGTTTTGGGTTTATAAAACAAAACATGTTCTTCGTGGTGAAAACCCGCCAATTAACCCAAATGATTCTCCAAAGTTTTATATAATGATTCAACTTCAATCCAAGTAAAAATATTAAATAATACACCATGTAACCTTATGGATGTTCAATTATATACTGTAACCTCAATTTTGGAAGAATACCTTCATCAAATAGGTTTATCCTAACATGAACCGATCATTAATAACCAAGCAAGCAAACAGACCCGAACGATTAAATTGAACTTTATTACCAATCATAAATGTATTGAATGAAATTAAAAATGTTACATTAAATAATTTATATATAAAATTTATTCTTTAATAATTAATTAATTAAACTAATTTTGTTATTCAGGTCATCAATATCTTGTGGAGAACACCATCAGACTTAAGGTAAGGGATCCTCTCTGTTTCACTTGTATTCATGAATGTCCTCTATCCTATGAAATTTTATGTGTAATCATTAATAATGGGGTAAATTTTATCACCATAGTAATACATCCTTAATGATGTATAATTGATGAGAAATAGCTTTATCTCTCATGAATCCCCATTAAGTACCCCCAATACCATTCCAATAATCTGTAAGGAATTCTAACCAAACCGCCTTTATTCCTTCGGGTAGCTCTACCTTTTTTACCCACATGACAATTTAATTTTTTTAAAATAATTCTATATAATATTTATATTCTTAAAAATCATGATAAAATATTCATCCATATTTCTATTTCTAGTATATACATGTTTTTAAGGGAATCCCTCCTCGATACTTCCCAATAAGCAAACTCATTTTAAGGGAACATCCCAAGTTTATTCCCAATTTCAAGGGAACTATATACTATATTATAAACCGCCATTTTCATTATAAAATCATTATTATAAATATTAATTCCTTTTTGGTTAAATTAATATTTTATATTAATGTTTTAACCCTTTTCTATTTTTAAATATCTGTATAATTTTTTTTAATACCACACAGAAATGTTTTAATACTAAAATTTCTCAAATTCATTTCATAATTGTTGTAACATCTGTTTGACATAACATACCATGATATATTCCTATTTTACCATATGAACATCCATTTATGTTTATATTCCATTATATCATCGACACCATTATGATACACCCATTGGTTATGCTTTATGTCATTATTGGGGTACCTAATTCTTTCTATGGGTAACAAATATGTTTATGTAAGATTGATTATGTATGCTTATTTATGTGGTAAAGTTGTTCATGAAATTTAATATGGGTGCACCCAGATAGCTCTCCAATTAATTGGGTAAATTTGAGTCTCATGAGATGATTATGTGCGACAGTCTTGGTGGTTAGCCTTGGCTTCTGCCACTACGTGTAATGGTATTAGTGGTTAGAATTGTCTTGTGATACTATGGGAAAAAAATCTTGGAAGTTAGACTTGACCCATAATAATTTCATGTTTTGTGTTTCTTACACATTTCTATGATTCTATGTTTAAATGATTCTAGGATTATATGTTATGATTCCATATTTTATATACCTTTTTATTTCATCATGTCATGATTTCTATCCCATGTGCTAATGCATTGTTCTTATGGTAATTCCCTTAATGGGATTTTAGCTCATCCCTTTGTTCATGTTTTTCCTAGGTTACCCTAGGAATATTTATGAGCACAATTGAAGATAGGAGCTCAATGTGGAGTTTAAACAAAAGACTTATTTTTATAATGTTTTATTATTTACCTAGTCTCCAATGACACTAGACCTTTTTATCCTTATCTTGTACTCTGATGTATAATTATTCTTAAAATCGTGTAATGTTATATGTGAAAACTCAAGGGTCTCTATACAATGTGTTTGACAAACCCTTGTTGGGGCACATATTTTTATATAGGAAGCATTTATGAAATATTTTGGGTTGATTTAACCATATTAAAGAAAAAGGAGTAACCCTTGGTTGACATGGGGTAACATCAGAGGCAAGAGTTGAGGAAATCCAAATTCGGGATTTCAGGATTGGGGAGTCCACTCAACAGATCAAGGATCTACAAGTCCATCATTTTCAAATAACTATCTACCTAAATACCTTTAAATATCTTAAACAATCCTTGTTGGGGTTATCTGAAGGGTAATATTGATCCTTGACACTAGAATGTCATGGCAACTGGACATTCCATGTTCAACAGTGAGGGCCATCGGGACTTGATAAAATAGTGGGAGACATAATAGAATGAATTTATTATTTCTCATAAAATGTAATCATGAATGTTCAAATGATATTTTATTTTATTTTAGAATAACAATTTCAATATCATCATCCACACTATCCCTACAATAAATTCTTGATAAAGACGAAATCCTCACCGACAATGACTTCTAGGAATGATTTAGACACATTCAGGTTATCCTACACCATGAATGGAAGTCATACATATTTGAGTCAGGATTATCTAATACCCATGCCAAATAGGAAAGTGATGAGGATTTCATGGTCTATGAGAAACATATGAATGACATGGTTGACATTCAATGTTTGATGATATCATCAATGTGTAGTGAGATCAATAAATATCACAAAAACATGGATTCTTACTGCATGATCGAGAACCTCTCTGGTATTTTCCAAGAGAGTGGAAGACAAGAAATGTTTGAGATATCCAAGGCACTAATTTAGAGTAATCATGGAGAGGGTTCCCCAACTGGGTATCATGTAGTCAAGATCGTTGGAAACATTGAGCACCTGATGGTTCTTGGGTTGAAACTTCTCGAAGAAATGGGAACTGATATCATTCTCACATCACTCCCTTAGATATTCCCTAACATTATTGTCACTTTTAAAATTAGAAACATCGAAAAGTCTTTATCTGATATTATTAACCTCATTCCCCCTATCAAAAAATATATGAGGTGTGAAAATCCATCATTCCATATATTGAATAAGAGGAAAGGGACGGATAATAAATTTAAGCCAAATGATTATTAAAGACCTTCTAGGAAATGGAAGATAGAAGGGGATGAAAATAAAAAAGTGGTTTTTTGTTTTGCATGTGACAGGAAGGGCCACTAGAAGAATAACCACACCCTGCCTGTGATGCAAGGGGAATCTTTGTGCCCATTTAATATCAATGTCAATATATCTGTTTCTACCTATTAGGTATTAGATAAAACTATTGGTGTTCACATATGTATCCTAATAGGGGAAGAAAGTAAATTCATGAAGATTGACCGAGGTGAGGTAGATCTATGAGCAGCCAACAGAGCCCGAATTTATGTTGTATCTATTGGGGACTACCACCTCACATTGCCAACTGGGATGATCATGGTGTTAAAGGGTAGTTATTATGTTCCGTTTGTTACTAATAACATTATTTCCATCTCCTAATTTGATACAGATGCATTTGTTTTCATGTTTATAAATGAATGATGCTTCTTTTACAAAGATACCATTTTTTGGTTAGGGAACATTTATACAATGTTATTTATGTGTCGGGTTACACAAACCAAGTAATGGAAATCGATAAAAAGGATAATTCACAAGAATCCTACCACAACCAATTCCGGCATCACCGACTAGGTCATGTAAATGAGTAAATCATGACAATGTTACATCCAGATGGATATTTAGATTCTGTTGAACTAAAACCACATGGTGTATGCCTTGCAGGCTTAAAAGAAAATGTGACCAAAGCACCATTATTGTATAGGTTAAAGGGCTAAATATCTTCTTGAATTGGTTCATACCAATGTGTGTGGACCATTTCTAGTTGAAGAAAGGGGTGGGTAAAAATACTTCATAACTTTTACTGATGATTTTAGTAGATATGGATATATCTACTTAATAAAGAATAAGTCAGATTCTTTTGATACGTTCAAAGAATAAAAGATTGAAGTTCAGAAATAGCTTGGTAAGAAGATTGAGAAACTCTATTCAGACAGATTAGGAGAATATCTTATTCATGACTTTATTTCATAATTACTGAAGTTTGGGATCCAATTCCAACTCACTCCCCAATACACACCCCAGTGGAGTGGTGTGAGAAAAAGGTGAAATTGCACCTTTTTGGACACGATGAGATCAATGACGAGTCATCTGAGCCTCCCATTATCCTTTTGGGTATATTCATTACAAACCACAAAAAACATAATAAACCATGTACCATCTAATTTGATAAATTTTATTCCATACATGTAATGTGGAGGAAAGAAATCCATGTTATCAGATTTACATGTTTGGGGAAGCGATGCATTTGTTAATTCCCCTTTAGTTAAGAAACTTGAACCCTGAGCCAAAATGTGTACCTTTATTTGATACCCTAAGGAATCAAAGGGATATTAATTATATAACCCCTCAAACAGAAGGGTTATAATGGAAAATGACACCATATACCACAAGAGGTATAAAATCTCCAAAACAAATACCGGGAGCGAGATAGACATTAATGAAGTCGATGATCAATGTACACAAGTGTAGGTATATGAGTAGATTCCACAGATCTCCATGGAAGATAGAACAGTTCCAGAGACACAAGAACTGTGTAGGAGTAGAAGAGTGTTTAGAAAACTAAAATGGTATAGTTTTCTAGTTACTAAGGATGATGATTTATTTTTAGTTGATAATAATGTTCCTCTAACTTACCAGAAACCAGTAAGTGTATGAAATGTTGCCTGGTGTCAAGAATCCATGAATTATGAAATGGATATCATGCACCAAAAACATTTCTATATTTTTTTAGATCCTCTTGTTGATGTAATTTTTGTTGGTGGAAAATAGGTATTCAAGAAGAAACTAGACATGGAAGGAGAAGTTAATACCTATAAGTCATGAAAGGTTACAAAGGGTTCAAGAAGCATCAAGACATTGACTACAATGAAAATTTTTAACCAGTTGCAATGCTGAAATACAACATAATTCTATTGGCCACTACCGCTTACCATGAATATGGGATTTGGAAAATGGATGTCAAAACAACATTCCCTAATGGGAAGCTTCAGGAAGATGTAAACATGACACAACCTAAAGGATTTATGACTCCAAAGGATGCTAATAAGATATGCAAGTTACATAAATCCATTTGTGGAATAAACCAAGATTTTAGGTCATAGAACATTCATTTTGATGAAGCCATAAGGAAATTTTGTTTCATCAAGAACAAATGTGAGCCTTGTGTCTACAAATGGTTTAGTGGGAGTGAAGTCATTTTTCTAATAGTATATGTTGATAACATATTACTCATTGGAAAGAAGATACCAGTCTTTCATCTAGTTAAGGCATGGTTGGATCAATGATTATATATGAATGTCATGGGTATATAACATATATTCTTGGTATCAAGATCCATCATGGTAGATCTAAGAGATAGTTGGGCCTATGTCAAAGTATATACGTAGATATGATATTGAAGATATTCAGTATGGAACAATCCAAGAAGGGATTGTTTCCATCATACCATGGAATTCATATTTCCAAGAAAATGTGTCCTCAAACACATGAAAAAAGAAAGATAATGGAAAAAAATCCATACACATTAGATATTGGTTCAATCATGTTCGTCCTTCAATGTAATAGGATAGATGTCGATTATGCATTGAGTGCGGTTGGTAGATATCATGCTGACCCCGGCGACCACCATTGGATGGAAGTCAAGACTATCCTAAAGTATCTAAGGCATACAAAATATATGTTCCTAGTTTAGGGAGGAGATGAGGAAGTATTAATCAGAGGATATATAGATGCCAGTTTGTGGACAAATCATGATGACATGAAGTCAAAAATGGGATACATCTTCAATGTGAATGGAGGTGTAGTGAGATGGAAGAGCTCAAAGAAGAGTGTGGTTACAGATTCTACAATATATTCCAAGTATATTGAAGCTTCTATGGTAGTAAAAAAAGTTGTTTAGATGTGAAGCTTCATATAGGAGATGGAAGTGATACCCAATATTCAAGATCCCATAACACTATACTGTGATTATACTATAGTGGTGGCTCTCACAAAGAGCCAAGGTCACATCAGTGGATGAATCACATACCTCAAAAGAATCATCTCTTAAGGGATTATTCTTAGAGAGGTGAAGTTGTAGTGAGAAATATTTCCAAGGAAGACAACATGCTAGACCCCTTGACTAAAGCCATAACTCAACAGAAACATGATCATCATGTGAGGTCTAGCGGACCGAAATTCATTGGCAGTTGGATCTAGTCCAAGTGGGAGATTGTAAGAGTTCCTATCCTAGTACAAATGATTTCTAATTTTATTACATGAATATTTAATATATTTAAATATTAAACATATTATTACATATTTTTCTCTGTTCTTCATAATTATAGTGTTGTAATTTCCTGGAGTATTTTTCAAATTAACAAGGTCACAGTAGTTCCCCTCTATGATGAGAACCTTGAATGTTATGACTATATTCTTAAATATAGTTCTATGGTTGGATGAAATACTACAGTAGGAAACATAGTATATAGACCGTCATGTGAAATTACTTATAAGAATATGAGACTTATTCTCATGAATATTTAACTTGGTCATATCCAAGATGATAGATTATGAGAACAGACCCACCAGTATGAATTATGCATGTTTTGGTGTCATTGGATATTCTTATTTGCGAGGGTGTATAATGATCCTTATAATTTAAGATTATCATTAATATATTCATGACTCATCTACTTTTATTTTCCTATGAAAACCTTCATGCAATATGTTGGTGGGAATTTGGGTATGTTGGGTGCATCATGAGTGGACAGTTATTAATGGACAAGTTGCAAAAGGATTTTCCACTTCCATTTATAGATGTTGGTATCTCAAAACTTTGATTGAAATAGAATTGTCATGTGAAATTACATGGATATGGTGTAATGATAGATTTATTTTAGGTAGTCCAAGAATGATGTATCAAGCACAATGTTTGATGAAACTATCATGAAAATTTCTTGATGAGATATTGAGACAATGGGATTATATTACACAATGAATATTTGTATGTGGATGCCATTGTTTCATATTTATGTTCTTTATCTTGGGTGCCTTGACCCATTTCTAGACAGTACTCATGGACTTTAAAAAACCCCATCTAATGCCAAAAATAATAAATACTAGAGGGTCACACACTAAGGGTTTTGTGGTCATAGTTAAATTCTATTTGAATATAATTGGTGAAATAAATATTATTCTCAAGATCGTGGAATAATTTTATTCAATTTAAAGTGATCACATAAATGAAATAAATATTTAATCACTAGATTGTGGGTAAAATATATGTATTTATTATATTAAATTATTAATAAGTATTTATTTACATGATTTTTTAAAAATATTTATTTATTTATTTGAGTGTTCAATAAATAGAAGTAGAGTTTGGGCAGACCAAGGCTTGTCCTCTAGTAAAATAATTATTTGCAAGATGTTAAATAATTATTTAACTAGTTGGAACATGTTAAAAAAATTATTACACTACTAATATTTTGTAATGAAGAATTTTATTTATACTTTCATTTTGCACATGTTGGAACACCATAAATAATGACATTATATTATTTTTAAGAACATGAGGTTTCTCTAATGTTATGAATTTATTTAATTAATGTTACGCAATTAAATATTTTAACTTAATCTTCATGCCAATAAATAGATTCATCAATATATTGTTCCATGTATTGAACTGTATGCCTGGTGAATTGAGAATTGTAGAGGAAAAATATTTCTCTCTCAAATCCTCTTCCTGCTCCTCTTAAAAATGACATACATTCTTCAAGACCAAAGAACAAGAGATCTAGATCGACCAACAATAGTCACTCTATTAACCACGCTAGCATACAGAGAATGAGTGTTTTCGATCGAAGGCCATTAGAGCATGTGTGGATCACCGTTAGATGGATTCGGGTTTAGATCCTCACATCTACAACAAGATAATCCACATGGGTCATTTTGGACAATCAACTTGATCAACAAAGAAAATACTGAAGATTCAAGTATTATTTTCTTTATGAAATTAATTAAATTAATTCTAAACATGATGTGTAGGATCCTTTGTAAATGATTAATTATTTTTAATACATTATATAAATAATCGATTATATTCCACGGAGATTGAAATACATATTCATATTGATTCCAGAATAATCATTAATCATGGAAAAAATTTAATTCGGGCACCGACCCAAACATTCTTATGATACACCCAGAACCAACAAATTTTTTACTCCATGACTCATTATTATGATCCATGAAGGATCATGAAATAATTTTTTATATTACACTAATGATTAAATACAAATATTTCTTATCTTATTTTTTATGAGATAATATATTGACATCTTCCATGTTTACTCTTACTGAGCATCTAACATCTCTCTTTTCTTATTTTTCCTTTCTATAGTTTATGAAGAAAGGTTTTAAGTAGGGATACTAAATAGGAAGAAATGGTTTGGAAAAATTGAAGATATTTCACTAGAATAGAATTTTGGGTTCAGTGTTTCAAAAGGCACTAAAATATTACGGTCCTCGGGAATGAGTTAATGTACTGTAATGAATATTCATTAGAAAATATGTAATATACATATTTTAAAATCCTAGGAAGTTATAAAAGATGTGTTCCGTGTATCTCTTTTAATTAAGTGCATGCCTGATCCTTCAAATTTATATAACTCCTAGTTCATACCTCCAAATAATGATCAATTTTTTGCGGAACAATCATTTGAGATTCTAGATTTTACAAAGAATGTTCTATAAAGTAAAACCACTCACACGGTCAATGTTCCATGGATAAAAAACCAAATTGAGGAATATATGAGCGAACTTAAGGATGTAATAAGGAATAATAGTCCCCTATTGGTGGTACCAAGGTGATGGATTTTGTAATTTCCCAATATTTTATGGTATGACTCTTTTAAAATATAATCTCTTTGATAAATTACATTGCAGGCACCACCTAGCCGAAACAAACAATGAAATAAATTATAAAGGTTCCATTAAATTGGAGGTAATTTAATAGTATTAACAACAATGTTAAATTTATATATTCAATCATATGTTTTTACACTCATCTAATAGATTTTAAAGGCATTAGATAAGAACCAAAGAAATTCTAACTATAAAAGAAATGTTTTTAATGACTATTTTTCCACCTTTTAATGCTGGATGATGGAGGTAATATTTAAACTAATTTTTATTTCAATTAAAATAATTTAATCCCCACAAATTTATCTACACGAAATTAATAACATTTTTTATTTTATGGAAATTTTGATTAATATTTAAAATTTCACAATTTTGGAATTTTAACTCTTTTCAATCACATTTTTATTTTAAGCATAATTTTTTTCATATTAAAAAGAAAAGAGTTATTATTTTTAGGCATATTATGTTCATTTATTGCAATTTTATAAACTATTCCATGTGTTAATGGGACCTCCAAGAGGCCCAAATAAATCATTTATTGTGGAAAAAAATTATGGCAGACACGATGTACCCAACCTCATTCAATGGGCCATATATCCATATAAATGTTTGAAAATGAATTTATTATTATATGATAGGAAATGGGAATCAATGAAACATTTATATAATGAGTTTAACGTAAATATTTTCTAATTACGTCAGTACTTGAATGAGTCAAACATGAGGGAGATGAAGGGTCCCTTTGCATAAAAACACTAATCTTTAATAATTAAATTATATAATTTGAAACATGAGTCCAGATCATCTAAAAATAGGATAATAGATATATGATATAATATTTATCAAAAATATTGGAGAAACAAGGGGGATATTCAGTTGTTTTTTTAGAGAAAAACTGGCTATCTTTGGATGGATAGAAACTGGACAAAAGATTTCCAGCCCCATATCTATTTATATTTCCATATCCATATATTTACAAATTTTTTAGGATTGAGAGAGAAAAATTGTGGTTGATATAGATATCTTGATTATGTTTTTGGTTATTCATGATGTAATGGATAGTATGGTGGCCTCTCAGTTGATTCAAGGCTAAGAACCATGTAGTGGCGGATGACGACAATCGACAGACACTCTCTTCTGAGTAATGATTTTCTATTGTATTCTCTTCTAAATTTATATTGAACTTATTTTTTTGAATTAATGAGGTTGTTTTATTTTAGGAATATATTTTAAAATAATTTTTTTGGATGGTTGTTCAATCTATGATGTAAAATAAATGGATTCACTATTTAAATTTCATTTGTGAGGTCTTACCATTGATCATAGTGATTTTAAATATGTTTTATTTCATGGATGTCTTCAGGTAATTTAATAACTACTTTAGGTTTGAAAAAAAAACATTGAGGCCATTATATGATATCAATGCAATCATTGGTGTCCTCTTCAGAGTCTTTGGTTGGGAAATAAGAAATTTAATTCCGAAATATTTCTAAAGAAGGAACCAGGGAGTGTTTGTGAGGATTATGTTTGTCCATAACTAATGATTCGCATCAAATTTCCAAAACCTTTAATTTTCATTAATGTTTATGTATTGATCATGAATTTTATTACACATTTTATATATATTTATTTTATTTTTTATAACTTTTATTCAAATCCTAAAGTTTTCGTTTTTTCAAAAAAAAGTAACATTTTTGAGGCTCAAATTGAAACCTCCTAGAGAGAAAATCAAGGGAATGTTATTTTAAATTTATCTAGGGGATAAAATTATTCATTGAGTTTGTCAGGAAAAAAACCATCACACAACCTAACATTGTTTCTAGGGAGGTTTCTTGTGTTTATTATGTATAAATTGTTTTGCATGACTCTAAATTCTAGCATTAACTTATTACATTAGGATTTTTAAATTCATAAAACATTTTAATCTATGGTTGGAGCTAATATAAATATCTCCTTCCCAAGTTGTGAATACTCCACTAAAACACATAGAGGGCATTTGGTTAAAACGAAAAATCCATTGGCTAATAAAATAACATTAAAATAATTCGCTTTCTCATATGATGAAAATCATGAAAATCTTATATAATATCCCGATTGACCTACATGGAATGAAGTAAAATCAGATTTCATTCAACAATATAAAATATTTATTGTGTTTCTAGGTAGAGATATACAGAAACACCATAAAAAATCTGATTATATTTGTGTCAACATGAAACCTCAAGGATTTGATGAAAATCTAATGAAATTGAGGTAATTCCCTTTTTCTGTATATACAGTTTCCCAATAATGTTTTTTCTATTCAAATTCAAAATTGATTATAGATTTGAATGAATTAAAGATAAATTTTCTTGAATTTTTATTTTTTTCAACTCTAGAACAACTTACATTCAAAAATAGATTTTTAGAGTTAGGCAAGATCATGGTGAAACATTTCATGAGAACTGGGAAGCATACAAAAGAAAATGTTTTATTTACCCTACCTATAAATCAAGGACCGAATCTTAATTAAATATTAGTATGAAGGATTGTTCAATACTAATAGAATAATGATCGATTCTATAGTGGGAGGGTATTTAGTTGGAAAAAACATCAGCTATGTCTTGGAAATTAAAAGCTAACATGGCCCAAAATGATCTACAATTTGGAAGAAGAGGCCCCTTTCATGTGAAATATTCCTAATAGCCCACTTGAATTCCTAAAAAACATGATTATGAGTAAAAATTATGATCTTACCTCCATGGTGAGGTTAATGATGTTACCCAAAAACCCACCAAAACCACAAAAACCTGAATGTAGTTTTCAAATTCATGTCTATTGATAAATTTGTTCTTCAAATGATCATGTTAGTGACTGATTACCACAAATGAAAGAGAATTTTGATAACTGAAAGGCTATATTCATGGAATACCCATTCAATCAAGACATCAAAGAGAATTATTAAACAACCAAAATTTCAATCAATGATGGAAGAACCACTCCAATGGAATATTTTTTACACCATTAACAATTCAAAATCATATTCCAAGGATAATCAAGTAAATATCCACCAATATTTTTCAAGCATAAATCCATTGGACATTCTAGAAAAAATGTTAATATGAATACTCCTACTCAAAATTCAGAGAGAAACCCTGAAGAAGGAATGGTGAAACAAAAATTAGACTCAAGACAACTACAGAACCTAAAAAATATCTTGATGACTAAAATGGATCTACTTTACTTAGATATTAGATACATTAATAATAATATTATTAGAGGCTTAACTTCACAAAATCAAGTAAATACAAGAGATAAAGGGATGCAAATTGTAAGTGATATTGAACTTAGGAGTGGAGGATGATGGAATTACCCTCAAACTGAGAAACTCAAACTTACTATTGAAACTATTAATGAAAATTCCCACACCGATGGAAATGAAATAAATTAGAAATATTAATTTAATGGAAAAAAAATTAAGAGAATAAATTTTGTTTTAATGAAAAAAGAAGGATTGAAGGGGTTTTCTGGTCCTTATGTTTCTCAAAGTAGTGTTGAGAATATCTCCAAAACATTGAAACAACTGTCTCCTTATCCAAGGAGTGATCCACATGTGATGTGACTTTATGAATAATAGATGTATAAATAGATTTTGGAAAATTTTAAGAAATTTAATGTCAACATAATTTTGCTTGATGTTGGGGATGTAATAATAAGGAATTTAATGTTTCAAAAAAAGATGTATACCTACTATTTAAACATTGAAGGAGGTGAAAAGGTAAAATTATAGAAGAATATTTTTCCATGACTAAACATGATTTTACTTATCAAATTTATAGAATTAGGAACCTTTACCATTCCATGGAAAATTGATTAATTTAAATTAAATGATTTCATGCTTTAATTAGTAGATACCATCAATTTTATTCCTCATTATATTTTCCTAACTATTCATGTTAGAGAATGGAAACCCCATATAATTATAATTAAACTTTTTAACTAATGTATTACTAGTTATATTGGAGTAAGAGACGATGTTATCATTCAGGTGAGAGACATGGTTTAACCTATGGATTTTTATGTCAATGATATGGAGGATGATCATTTTATTACCAATGAAACTCTCATTCATGGGAGACCATTTTTTAAAATTTCCTAAGCAAACATAAACATTCAAAAATGAAAATTTTCACTAGAGTTTGGTATAGATGTTGT
Source organism: Viscum album (assembly GCA_963277665.1). Classification (NCBI taxonomy): domain Eukaryota; kingdom Viridiplantae; phylum Streptophyta; class Magnoliopsida; order Santalales; family Viscaceae; genus Viscum; species Viscum album. The sequence goes on along the minus strand of OY728131.1, from coordinate 1,215,367,153 downwards.
TTATTTAAATATTCCTCAGTCCATGAATGATCTAATTGAGGGTAATTCATCAACCCATGTAATCAGGAATGGTTCGGATTCCATTGAGATGTTTCCAGATAATTCATTGAATGAAAAAATATCAAATTTTTTAAAAGAGGGAATTTTTTTATTTATGAATCTGACCAATATGATAATGAAAAGGAAGCATGTTATGATTTTGTAAATAGTAAAACTTCATTAAAAGAGTCTTATGATATCAGAATTGATGAATATGACCTTTTGGAAACCCTAGAGCCTTATAGGGTTCTCCCCTAAAGAGATTCCAATTTTGAACATGAAAAAATGCCTAAGAACAAGGAAGGTGATCATAATGATGAATGTCCTTTCAAACTAGAGATTCACTAAAAAATCAGACTAATGAGTATTGACCTTTGATAAATTAAAAAACCCACTCGATTTAGAGTCGAAACAACATCCTGAGAAGCACACATATGGTTTATTATGTGATAATGAACAATTTCATTTCAATATTTCAAAATATCTATTAAGGGATGAGGATAAATACATGTAACAAGTCATAATAAACGAAAAATAAATCCATATGATGGACTTTATCAAATTTAACTAGAATATTCCCTTTATTGTGTATGTAAGTATTTTTTAGAGGAAAATGATAAATGAGTGAGAAAATTTGAAAGGGGAGTTAACCAAATAATTATATAGGTTGTCAAGAAGTAATTTCCCACCCTCTTGGCTACTAGAAATATTTTTCATATCTCTGATAGTCAATGGGTGAGTCCTGTCCATGTTTTTCCTTAAAAAAGTGGCCTAAAAATATCAAGAAATTCTCTTAGTGAGATTTTCCCTATTAGTATTCCAAAAAAATCATAATGTGCATTGATTACTGGAAACATAAATTTTTACATGAAAATACCACTTCCCATTTCCATTTCTTGATCAAGTCCTTGAATGATTAGTCGAGAATACCCACTATTTCATTCTTGATGTATTATCTTGTTATTACCAAATTTATATTGCCCTAGAGGATCAAGTAAAAAGAACTTTCACATAAAACATTAGAACCTTTTCATATCAGAGGATTCCCTTATGTTTGTGTAATAACCTTTTAACATTTCAAAGGTTTTTTATTAGAATTTTTTCTAAATTTTTATAGACTTTTATGAATGTTTTTTTGGATAAAATTATTATTAATGGATCATCATTTTATTTTTTATGAAAAGTTTGGATCATCTTACTTATAATTACATCGACAAGAATCATGTTCTCAATTATGAAAAATTTTCTTATATAGTGGGAAAATAAATCTTTCTTGGTCATTTTGCATATCTAGATGGAATTCAAGTTGATCAATCCAAATTAAAGATCATTTTTTAAATATCATACATAAAAATAGGGATAGATATGAGATCCTACCTTGGTCATGTTGGTTTTTTAAGGAGTTTAATAAATTATTTTTGAATTGTTGTAGATCCAATGTCTATATTTTTTTATAAATACACATGATTTATCTCTGATGATAATTATAAAAAGGGATTTCAGGAGATAAAGAAAAAATTGATCACTAGTATCATTGTTCAACCACCTAAAAAGAACATTTCCTTTAAAATCATGAATGACGCATATAAATTTTATCTTGGGGTAGTGTTGGGTCAATGATTGAAAATGAAATTTCATGTGAATACCAATGCCTCTAAGAAATTATATATTAGGCCTAATAAAACAAAAATTTTTTTTTGAAGGAACTTATAACTGTTGTCCTTGATTTGGAAAATTAAATATGTTATCTACTGTATTCTATTGTGACTATTTTCACTAACTAGTCTACAATAAAATTATTGATGAAGAAATATATTATAAAACCATGACTTTTGAGAATGATATTGTTGTTACAAGATTTTTATGTCTAAATAGTTGATACCAAAGGAATGTTGATCCTTTTTAATGATCATTTGAGTAGGATACAAACTTTTTTTAATTGGAAACCCTATATTTTTAAACCATTTAATGAAACATTTCTAGATGAAGAGTTTTGTTCTTATTAACGTCAAAAAACCATTTTATGGTAATATTTTTAATTATTTGGATACTAATGAAGTTTCCCAATTATTTTCATAAATGAAATTTTTTGAACATTTGAGTGTTTCAAAGAATTACATTTGGGATAATCCTTACTCATGGCATGTTGGTATTGATCAAATCATTAAGAGATGCATTCCATATTCTAAATTTCAATATGACATATATTTATTTCACCGATTGAGATTTGGAGGAAGCATTGGGTAATAATGAAATACTAGAAAAGTACTGGATTATGGTTTTTATTTAGCCTCAATTTTTAGAGATTATTTTCAATTTTTTATAACATATAAAAAATTTCAATTTCAAGGAAACATTTCTAAAATGGATGAGATGACACAACAAACTATTTTTTTAAATATATTTGTTGTATGGTTAATTGATTTCATGCATCTATTTACCAATTATTTTGGATATCTTTATATATTTCTGGATTTTGATTATGTCTCCAAGTGGAAAGAGGCTATTCTCATCAGATCTGATGTTTCAAAAACTGTATCCATTTTTTTAAAGGATTTCTTTCAAGATTTTGTTTTCATGATGTTATTGACAAATGATAGGGGTTCCAAATCTTTTAATTGGACATTATAATATCTTTATGAATAATTTTTTGTTAATCATAGAGTCTTTTTACCCTTTTATTGTCAAACAAGTGGAATTAATGGGTTATCCAATAGAGAAATGACAAAAATTCTAGAAAAACTATAAACCCAAATAGAAAAGATTGGATTTAGAAATAGATAATTCACTCTTAAAAAATAATACTACACTCAAATCCATAATTTTCTGTTGACCATATTGATTGGTCGATGGAATGGATTTTCACTTACCTATTGAGTTAGAGAAAAAATATTTCAAGGATGTTAAAAAATGTAAAATGAATATGTTTTCTTCACGAAAGGAAAGAATATTTAGTTTTTAGGAGATGGAGTAGGTCATAAGTTGAAGTGCCCAGATCAGTGTGAATCACTGAGAGGGGGAGGGGTTGAATCAGTGATCCCTTAAAAACTTTTTACTAATTGATTCCTTATCAATTAAACCTCTATGGCTCGTTAAAGCCTCGATCCACTCTTCTTGTATCTCTCACCTTTCCACGAATGATGCAGTAAATGTAAAGGCACTGGACACAAGGATTTACAAGGTTCAGCACCAAAGGCCTACATCCTTGCCATGCTCTCCCAGCATGGATTCTCCCATTATAACTTGTTAGAATTACAATGGTCGATACAGCTTCCCACCGTATCTCTCCTGAGTCCCACAGGAGGGTCTTTATACTGCGTCCCACAGTGTTACCAGAGTCCCACTGGCCTGCTCCAGAATCCCACTGGAGACTTCCTCCACCCTAAGTCTCACAGGGGTCTTCTCCTGGCTGCTCGAGTCACACGAGTAGCTCTTCTTCTTGTTCAGCTCTTCAAGTATCCTCAGCATTCTGGGATAAAGACTGCTGGCCTTGCTCTGTACCTCTGATCACTTGTGATGATCAGGTCTTCTCGTCTTGCTCAGGATTTATCTCCTTCTTCTAAGGATGACCTGGCTTCTCTCCAACTACTGAATACTCAGACAAATGATGTCTTTAACTTCAGTCTGGTCTAGTCTCACTTCAGAACAACTTCATGCACTGAATGCATGGCAACTCTGGTTCCTCATGCACTGACTGCATGGCCTTCTCAAATCTCTTCGAGATCTTCAAGTCTTGGGCTCCTCAGATGCACACCACTGATTTAACACTATTCACTTGTGCACGTGCATGCATGCATGCATGCACTCCCCTTCTTCTCTTCTTGGTGCAGTAAACCCTTAGAGGGTGTAATTCTTTTCAGCACACACCTACTTCTCAGACTTCACACACCTTATGCAATTTGTCTACACACATAAATGTGTGTTATTCTTTGTGTGGATGTCCTCCCTTTTCTTCTTCTAAGTGTATACACACTTCTTAGTGCACACACCTAGGTTCGGCCTTCACTTGTTTAGCACACACAATTTGTTCTTCGTTTTGCACTCACTTAAGCTTGGCCTCTTTCTTCTTCTTGTTTTGCACACACACAAAATATGTTCTTTTGTTTGTTCTTCAAAGTGTGCACACACAAGGCTACGGCCTTTCACTTCCTTTGCACACAAGATTTATTCTTTTATTCTTCTTTTCACACACCCAAGCCATCCTCAGCCTTCTTTTCAAATGCACACACACACAAAGTGTGGTGGTCTTCACTCTTCAAGAATGCACACACAAATGCACTAAGGCCTCGGGTCTTCTTTGGTGCACACCCACTGCCACCTTCTTGTAATTGCACACACAACCCAAACCCCTACTGCCTCAAGCAAGCCGTGCAAGAGGGTGCGGCCAATTCTTCTTCTCCCACTGCCGCATAGGTCTTCAAGATGCACAAGGGCATGCAAGGTGCGGCATATCTTCACTTCTTGTCCGCGCAAGTGAAACCTCCTCGGGTGCAAGGGGCAGCCGTGCAAGGCCTCAAGGAGGGAAGGCAGTCGCGGGCGCGCAAGCTCCTCCTGCCGCGGGGCAAGCAAGTGCAACACCCGCGGGGCTTCAACCGTGGGCGCGCAAGATGTTGCGGCCACGGGTCTTCCTGCTGCGCAAGGGAAAGGCGCGCAGGGGTCCTTCTCCAACCTCTTTCGCGCAAGGAGTGCGCAAAAAGAACTTAGCCGCGCAAGTATGCGCGGGGCTTCGGCTTCGCGAGGCACAAGGTGCACTCACAGGACTCCGGATCTTCAACAGAGTTTCAGCAAGCTAAACGAGAGCTCAGCCTCTCTTTTTATAGGCAGTGGTGAGGCGGTGCATCCGCGTGAGAAATATTTGATCTCCGGAAGATTTCGGATTTTCAAGATTCGGTGAAATCTTGTTTTTCTCCTTAGTTTCCACCGCGGGTTCTTTCCTTATTTTCCTCTACGTGCATGCGACTTAGAACGCATGCACGGCCTTCTTTAAACCCAATCCATGCAAAGGCACGAACCCATGAAGCCTCGGCAACTTCGTTTGCCTCGGAATTGCTTCGAATTCTCCTCTCATTGCATGCACGCATTTTTTAATGCATGGTTATGTTCAGTGTGGCCAGACGAGCACGAGGGAGCCTTCGGTTTGATCGGAGGTGGCCGGGAGCTCAAAATAGTCGTTCGGGAGGCTCCTGGTTCAGCGGCGGCTTCGCGGGTGGCTTCGGCTTGAGCTCGAGGTGGAAGACGAGCCACGGCCATCGGATCAGGCGATGGAGATACATCGGACGGCCTGGATCAGATCGCCTCTCCGCGGATCAGTTGTGCGTCCGAGATCTGGCGCGCGATCGATCGTGCGGCCAGGATCACTGCCACGGAAAAAATCCGCGTCCCACATCGAAACGGCACCCGGTCTATCCGCGGCTTAACAACCAAGCGCTGCCGTGAAGCACTCAGTTGAATCCTCTCCCCTCCCGGTGCCGCCCCGCACCGGGTTCTCTCTTCGGGCGCGCTATGCGCCCACCTTGCCTCCGCGGGCGCGCACCTAGCGCCCACTATGCACACTCGGGTGCGCTCATGCGCCCCTGCCGCGCTCCTCCGGGCGTGCCCCAGACGCCTAGCGGTGTCTTGGGTGCATCCTGCCGCCCTGGACTCGCCCCACGGGTTCCCCCTTGGGCGTGGCGCCTTAGGCCCACATGTGCCTTGGGGTTGAACCCTCAAGGTGTCCACGGGCTGGCCATATTTTTTGGCAAAGTATGGAAATAAGACTTTGTTAAAAACAAAGTTCCTCATAACTTTAATCCATATCAAATGCCAAATCCACTTTAAACCTTCTTCTTCCCATCTCTATTTTTCTTCATAATAATTCTTCCAATCTCCTCAACATATATTCATTACTTAGGAGGGGAATTCTTGAAGGTTCTTCTTCTTCCTCAAACATCCTCAACTCCTTTCAATCATGTATTCTAGACTTATGAGACATTTGTAGAAGGTTGTTCATCAACCGAATCACTTGATCAATTATTTCTTCAATATGCTTCATTCATCCAATCAGAGATCAATTGGAACTTTTTCACATTTACATGCACTAAGTGATAGTGCATGGTCTTCTTTAAATCCACTTCATCCACTTAGAAGTTGTGGATGGATCTCTTGCTTCTCCTCATGCATTGTCAATACAATGCAAGGTCTTCAAACTTTTGTTGTGACATTGTATCCAGTTGATACAAGTTCTTGGAACTTAAAGATCAGTTCAACAATCGTCTGATGTTCATGGAGAATGTTTCAACCACAATTTTCCAATACCACTTAGTGAATCTCCTAAGTGACATGCATCTTAGTACCATGGCCATTCTCCTTCACCACCAACACCATCACAACCGAAGGTTCTTCATATCTTGACAATTCTTGACTTCCATTCATTCCAAGACAACTTCATGCCTCATTGACAACAAATGCAACACAGTGCACTTCAATCTCCCCCTATGTATTTGTTGTCAATACACTCCTTTAGCACATATGAATGGGTCAATATGTGTGCCAATATTTCTCCCCCTTATTGGCAATCAAATGCAAAGGTTTGGAGTGGTTCACTTTCACAATATCTCTTCCTCCCTTCGAATAGCATCTTCTTGAAAAACACTAAGAGAGGGATGATGTCACATGTTCTCTTTAGCAAAGAACCTTTAGTAAATCAGCTCTATGTCTACTTGGGCTAACCCGGTGTAGAAAACAAGAGTGATATGACCAAGGAATTCAAAGCTGTCCATAATTCTCTACACATGTGAGATCATGCTTCAAGGGGCTTGAAATTTTTCAGATATAACAATGAATTGCTAAATCCTGCACATACATCACAAAACTCATTAGAAAGTTCAGGTGCAAAGATAAAGCTCCCCCTTTCATCCATTTGTCTTCAATCAATACTCCCCCTTAATTGACAAGATAAACTCAATTAAGAAACAAGGGATGAAAGTATGATTGGAATACCTTCACTTTTCTCAAGATGGAATTAAATATCAGAATCCCATCTTCTCCAGATTGGCTCCCCCTCAAGGGGTGCACTCCATTCTGTCCAAACCATCCTCCAGCTGAGAATGATCATCATCTTCAATTCCCTGCAATGTCAGCACATGTTAATACCAATAGTATAAGGGAATAAGATGGAACCTCCTTGGTTCATCAATGTGAACAACAAGGTTGAGAAGATTTTCTCAACCGAGATGTCCCATTTTCACCAGTCTTCACACTTGCACATTTGATCTTCATTGATGATTGTGCTGGTGTGGTTCTCAAAACATCTTCATGTGAAACCTTCCTCTTCCCTTTTGCTTTAGCAATTGGCAGAGCTTCATCTTCAACTCTTTGTAGTTCTCTGGCAAGTTGCAGCTGATGTGGCCATATGACAAGTAAATCATTTGGAAGAGTGGCCTCAGTTTTAGAAGTTCCACATGGTTCTTTGGATGCTGCTAAGCTACCTATCTTAGGAAAATTATTTTCAATCAATCCCTTCTTCTTCTGGATTGATTCTCTTTTGGAGTTCAGTCTGCTTCTATTTAGTTTCATGGCTTCTTTACAAAGGTCCATGATGTGTCCTTTCTTCCCACAGTAGAAGCATATTTTCTTGGTGGTCCTACTGGATGACTCACCCTTCTTGGATTTCAAATCCAAGGACTTCTCTTCATTCTTCAAACTCTTCTTGGGAGCATCTTCCACTTTCTTCCTGCTTCCCAAGGATTTTGTCTGAGCCAGGTTCTGTGATCTTTTCTTCTTTTGAGCTCTGGATACAGTTGGAGACTGACATGTATCTTTATGACCACTTTTGCAACCATCCCAGATGTTGTCAAGTAATCCAAATCTATTTGCAGTAAACAGATGTCTCTGGACCTGTGGATGTTGCTTCTTTTCTTCTGGCTTGCTCCCCCTAGGCATGGGATTCCTTTGTGCTTTGACATTGAGTGGATTTTACCAACAATCCTTTGCACAATGCCCATACTTGTTACAACACCAACATTGACCCACAAATCTTGACCTCTTGTGTACTTCTGATTGCTGGGTACTTTTCTTGACAAGTTGTGTTGTTTCAGGAGAGCCCTGCTTCTTCACCTTCCTCATCCAGATGGATGGAACCTTCTTCTTAGAAGATGTTTCACTTTCACTAGAGGATGCCCTTATTTTAGAATCATCCTTCTCAATGCTCACTTGAGTGGCAACATTTCTTCTTTCAGCTGACTGGGAGGCTTTGACTTTGGGTGATTGCTGATTTTTCAATATCACCTCCAGTTCTATGTATTTCATATTGAGGGAGATCTTCTCATCCTCAATAGTTCTTAGCCTTCCTTCCCATTTCTCTTCCAGCTGCTTTATCTGATCTTCATGCACCCTTTTTATTTCTAGTAATGAATTGTCCAGCTCCTTCACCCTTTTGACTTTGTCTTCTAGTTGAGCATCTTTGACAACCATTGAAACTCTATGACACTTCTCCAGTGCATGGTAAACATCTTTGATTACTACTTTAAAGAATTATTTCTCAGAAAGGCTTCTTTGCAATTCTTCAGCAGTGTCTTCATATCTCTTCTTGCAAAGAGAAACAGTTTCATCTTTAGCCTTCACCAACTTTCTGAGAGTGTTGGTTATGCCAACCCTTTTAGCCAATTGGACTTCCAGAGAATTGGCTTCATCTTCTAGCTGTAATTTTTCTTCTTGAAGATCAAGGAGGCCTGTAGCTATACACATTGCAACTTCCTTGGGGACTCTCTTCTGAAGATATTTGATTGCATTTAGAAGATCATTGTTTGTTCCATCTTCATCACAGCTATAGCAGGCTTCATCAGAAGAATGATAAAAGGAATTGTCATCTGATGTGACATTCACATTTCTTTCCATAGAAGGAGTTCCTCTAATTGCAACAAACTTCTTCCTCATCTTCTTTGCCTGTTTCGTCTTTCTATTTTTCTGAGTCTTGGCAGATATCTCCATTTGAGGCCGGTCACTCATTTCCTCAAATCTTCACTCCATAAAGACTCCCTTGGATCTTTTAGAGGTAACCTCCCTCTGATACCAATTGAAGTGCCCAGATCAGTGTGAATCACTGAGAGGGGGAGGGGGTGAATCAGTGATCCCTTAAAAACTTTTTACTAATTGATTCCTTATCAATTAAACCTATATGGCTGGTTAAAGCCTCGATCCACTCTTCTTGTATCTCTCACCTTTCCACGAATGATGCAGTAAATGTAAAGGCACTGGACACAAGGATTTACAAGGTTCAGCACCAAAGGCCTGCATCCTTGCCATGCTCTCCCAGCATGGATTCTCCCATTATAACTTGTTAGAATTACAATGGTCGATACAGCTTCCCACCGTATCTCTCATTAGTCCCACAGGAGGGTCTTTATACTGCGTCCCACAGTGTTACCAGAGTCCCACTGGCCTGCTCCAGAATCCCACTGGAGACTTCCTCCACCCTGAGTCTCACAGGGGTCTTCTCCTGGCTGCTCGAGTCACACGAGTAGCTCTTCTTCTTGTTCAGCTCTTCAAGTATCCTCAGCAGTCTGGGATAAAGACTGCTGGCCTTGCTCTGTACCTCTGATCACTTGTGATGATCAGGTCTTCTCGTCTTGCTCAGGATTTATCTCCTTCTTCTAAGGATGACCTGGCTTCTCTCCAACTACTGAATACTCAGACAAATGATGTCTTTAACTTCAGTCTGGTCCAGTCTCACTTCAGAACAACTTCATGCACTGAATGCATGGCAACTCTGGTTCCTCATGCACTAACTTCATGGCCTTCTCAAATCTCTTCAAGATCTTCAAGTCTTGGGCTCCTCAGATGCACACCACTGATTTAGCACTGTTCACTTGTGCACGTGCATGCATGCATGCATGCACTCCCCTTCTTCTCTTCTTGGTGCAGTAAACCCTTAGAGGGTGTAATTCTTTTCAGCACACACCTACTTCTCAGACTTCACACACCTTATGCAATTTGTCTACACACATAAATGTGTGTTCTTCTTTGTGTGGATGTCCTCCCTTTTCTTCTTCTAAGTGTATACACACTTATTAGTGCACACACCTAGGTTCGGCCTTCACTTGTTTAGCACACACAATTTGTTCTTCGTTTTGCACTCACTTAAGCTTGGCCTCTTTCCTCTTCTTGTTTTGCACACACACAAAATATGTTCTTTTGTTTGTTCTTCAAAGTGTGCACACACAAGGCTACGGCCTTTCACTTCCTTTGCACACAAGATTTATTCTTTTATTCTTCTTTGCACACACCCAAGCCATCCTCGGCCTTCTTTTCAAATGCACACACACACAAAGTGTGGTGGTCTTCACTCTTCAAGAATGCACACACAAATGCACTACGGCCTCGGGTCTTCTTTGGTGCACACCCACTGCCACCTTCTTGTAATTGCACACACAACCCAAACCCCTACTGCCTCAAGCAAGCCGTGCAAGAGGGTGCGGCCAATTATTCTTCTCCCACTGCCGCATAGGTCTTCAAGATGCACAAGGGCATGCAAGGTGCGGCATATCTTCACTTCTTGTCCGCGCAAGCACAAGGCACAAGGATCACTTGGCCGCGCAAGTGAAACCTCCTCGAGTGCAAGGGGCAGCCGCGCAAGGCCTCAAGGAGGCAAGGCAGTCGCGGGCGCGCAAGCTCCTCCTGCCGCGGGGCGTGCAAGTGCAACACCCGCGGGGCTTCAACCGTGGGCGCGCAAGATGTTGCGGCCACGGGTCTTCCTGCTGCGCAAGGGAAAGGCGCGCAGGGGTCCTTCTCCAACCTCTTTCGCGCAAGGAGTGCGCAAAAGGAACTTAGCCGCGCAAGTATGCGCGGGGCTTCGGCTTCGCGAGGCACAAGGTGCACTCACGGGACTCCGGATCTTCAACAGAGTTTCAGCAAGCTAAACGAGAGCTCAACCTCTCTTTTTATAGGCAGTGGTGAGGCAGTGCATCCGCGTGAGAAATATTTGATCTCCGGAAGATTTCGGATTTTCAAGATTCGGTGAAATCTTGTTTTTCTCCTTAGTTTCCACCGCGGTTTCTTTCCTTATTTTCCTCTACGTGCATGCGACTTAGAACGCATGCACGGCCTTCTTTAAACCCAATCCATGCAAAGGCACGAACCCATGAAGCCTCGGCAACTTCGTTTGCCTCGGCATTGCTTCGAATTCTCCTCTCATTGCATGCACGCATTTTTTAATGCATGGTTATGTTCAGTGTGGCCAGACGAGCACGAGGGAGGCTTCGGTTTGATCGGAGGTGGCCAGGAGCTCAAAATAGTCGTTCGGGAGGCTCCTGGTTCAGCGGCAGCTTCGCGGGTGGCTTCGGCTCGAGCTCGAGGTGGAAGACGAGCCACGGCCATCGGATTAGGCGATCGAGATACATCGGACGGCCTGGATCAGATCGCCTCGCCGCGGATCAGTTGTGCGGCCGAGATCTGGCGCGCGATCGATCGTGCGGCCAGGATCACTCCCGCGGAACAAATCTGCGTCCCACATCGAAACGGCGCCCGGTTTATCCGCGGCTTAACAACCAAGCGCTGCCGTGAAGCGCTCAGTTGAATCCTCTCCCCTCCCGGTGCCGCCCCGCACCGGGTTCTCTCTGCGGGCGCGCTATGCGCCCACCTTGCCTCTGCGGGCGCGCACCTAGCGCCCACTATGCACACTCGGGTGCACTCATGCGCCCCTTCCACGCTCCTCCGGGCATGCCCCAGACGCCTAGCGGTGTCTTGGGTGCGTCCGGCCGCCCTGGACTCGCCCCACGGGTTCCCCCTTGGGCGTGGCGCCTTAGGCCCACATGTGCCTTGGGGTTGAACCCTCAAGGTGTCCACGGGATGGCCATATTTTTTTGGCAAAGTATGGAAATAAGACATTGTTAAAAACAAAGTTCCTCATAACTTTAAGCCATATCAAATGCCAAATCCACTTTAAACATTCTTCTTCCCATCTCTATTCTTCTTCATAAGAATTCTTCCAATCTCCTCAACATATATTCATTACTTAGGAGGGGAATTCTTGAAGTTTCTTCTTCTTCCTCAAACATCCTCAACTCCTTTCAATCATGTATTCTAGACTTATGAGACATTTGTAGAAGGTTGTTCATCAACCGAATCACTTGATCAATTATTTCTTCAATATGCTTCATTCATCCAATCAGAGATCAATTGGAACTTTTTCACATTTACATGCACTAAGTGATAGTGCATGGTATTCTTTAAATCCACTTCATCCACTTAGAAGTTGTGGATGGATCTCTTGCTTCTCCTCATGCATTGTCAATACAATGCAAGGTCTTCAAACTTTTGTTGTGACTTTGTATCCAGTTGATACAAGTTCTTGGAACTTAAAGATCAGTTCAACAATCGTCTGATGTTCATGGAGAATGTTTCAACCACAATTTCCAATACCACTTAGTGAATCTCCTAAGTGACATGAATCTTAGTACCACGACCATTCTCCTTCACCACCAACACCATTACAACCGAAGGTTCTTCATATCTTGACAATTCTTGACTTCCATTCATTCCAAGACAACTTCATGCCTCATTGACAACAAATGCAACACAGTGCACTTCATAAGTAAATAATATCAAATCTCTAGGTTTTAAAAGGAAAGAACCATATATTTTTTTTGGTTGGATGATTCATAATAAAAATTTCAAGGAAGGAGAATTTTTTCTCTATTTGATTCCAGATGGTAGTTGTTCCCAAGAAAATTTCATTTCTAATGGCATGTCCATTTTATTGGTACACATATTTTTACCTTTTCTATAATAAGGATAATATAAAAATATATAGGGAAACCATTCTTGGTCTATGGGAATAGTTTGAATCAATTTGAAGATATTTTTCTAGATCCTTTTGGATAGGAGACCCATCTTCAAGAATATGATTGAAATTGATTCCAGGTAGTGTCTTTCTTTATCACTTCATTACTGTTATTTATTTAATTTAAGGAATTTAATTATCACATAAATTTGTTTCAAAATGTGGAAAATTTAAAAAATAATTACGGGGTTAGTAAAATTATATTGAGATTAGTAGTTTTTATAGATTCTTCTCCATTTTATGTTTTCATTTTTTTCGTTCAATTTTTGTTGTGTTACTTTTATTTTCCTTCTTTTTTCAATTTTTGGGATTTTTTTTAAAAAATGAGCTTAAATTATGATCATTTTTATATTTGAAACACATATAAATGTGTAAACCAATTTATTTTAGGAATTGAACTTAAATGAATGATGAAAATGAATTTGTCTCATGTCAAAAAATGGGGAATTTCAAGAAATGTCTTCTAATTTTTGATTCTCATGCTGTATATTAGTGTATTTATCATTCAAATACCCTTAATGTGAGTCTTATGAACCATTATTGAAAACATATTAAAATTTATCTCTTTTCTTGTGATATCCAATCCATGATTGGTTTAACTAGATAATGATTTATCTCTTTCAAAACATAGAGGCTGAGGTACTTTTTATTTAACTAAACGATGAAATTATATGGATTTGAAGCCCATTTTCATTTAAATATTTTTTATTTTGGTTTTATTTGTATTTTTGATATTTTGAACCATTAGTATCCTTGTATATTTAGATAGGTAAGCCACATTAAAAACCAATTATTTTTTTCCAACCTTATCTGGAATTTGAAATGCATGATCTAGTACAACATATGTGCAGCGGGTAGATGACCTATGGTGTGCTACATCATTTGGTGTTTCTTTGGGTGGAGATTAAAGAAATTAAGATAATTTATTTTCTATTCAAAAATTGGTTTTTATGCTGAAATTTTTTCCCTTATAGATCATTCCAGAAAAAAGAGTGTTGTTCCCATATGGACCTCTCAATGGAAGAAAGATGTGCTTATTTAAAGATTTCCAAAAAAAATAAAATTGAAAATTTTCTTTTTTTCTATTGAAATTTTGAATGTGCAGGATGGAAAACAGAATCTCATGGATTCCCATAGCTGATTTTCTTCCAAGGAGATTTATTAGGAGACTATATTTTAGTGAAAATTAGAATCATGCTTTTTTGTCTTAAAAAATATCCAAACCCTCCCAATTCTGTCTTATAATTTTTAACATTTGAAACCTAAAAACTATAATCCACATTGAAAACATGAAGTGAACTTATGATATTCACATGTTCATAGATCACATTGGGAATATATTTATAATTATATTATGCCTATGGTTACTGTTTTATTCATTTGGATGAGAAAATACTTATTGAACATCCATATTTGTGTGTTGAGTGAAAATTAATGCGAGGTAAGTGTGTTGTGTGCATGATAGCCGGAAATAATTGGAAATAGACTGAATGAGTTGAATTCAGAACACTAAACATTTCCTTTTGATAATTAATAATATATTTTATTCCTTGGTGATAATTTGGTGCGTCTTATTGGTATTTGTTTTGAATGTTCATTAATTTTATTTTGATACTCACTTGTCTAGGAGTCTAGGTAAAAGGTTTGTGAGAATTGATAGAGATAATATTTCCACTAATTTTTTTGTCTATTTCAACGATTTAAACCCAAAAATATTTAACAATTTAATCTAATGAGGATGGTTTTGGTAATTTAGAGATTTTTTGAGCTCAAAAATGAAAATTGAACAATTGTGGAATTTTAACTATATTGAATCACTTCTATATTCTGAGAATAATGTTTTCCATATTGATCAAAATCATGTCATTTTTTAGTATTTATATGTTTATGTGATATATATATTTCAACAAGGAAATGTGGTAGAGGCCCAAATGAATCATTCATTTTTGAAAAATCACATGGGTGATAGGATGAACCCCACCTCATTTATAATGCCATAACTCTGGCTACAACTGTAAAAATGAATTGAATCCAACTAGATAATAAATAGGGCTTAATATTTTTCATGAATTCTATCTTTAAAATAAAAATTCCCTTATTTTGTTATCCTTTGGATGAGTCAAACTAGAGGTAGATGAAGGGTCCCCCATGCAGAAATAGTTTCCTTTAGTAATATATTCATATATTTTGGAAATCATGTCCAAATAATTTTAACAATGGAGAGTAAATTGAAGATTTAATTTTGAAAAAATATCTATAATAAACTAGTGAAGATTTTTCTGGGAAGGTGGGGAAAACGGGGTAACTACAGATGAACAAGAATTGGAAAATTTACATCCAGAACTCTTTATCTTTAAATTTTCATCTCCTCATCATTCCAAGGGTGACTGGAATAAGAGAGAAAGGGTATGGTTGAGATAGAGGTATGGATAATGATGTTGTGTATTAATGATTGAATTGATAATATGGGGGATGATCTTGTTTTGAGAGGATGAGAACCACGTAGTTTTGGATGATGAAAATGGATGAACAATATCTTTCAGTTTCGATACTCTTGTGTAATCTCTTTTAAATTTATTTTAAACTTATATGTTTGAATAAAAAAAGTTGTTCTCTTTCTTGAATATATGTTCAAATAATTTATATTGTATGATTGTTCAATCTATAATGTAAAATAATTGACTTCATTATATAAATTTCATAAATGAGGTCTTTCTATTAAGTATAGTAATTTCAACTAGGTCTGATTTCTTGGATGTCATCAAGTAATTGAATAACATCAATAGGAAGAAAAAAATAATATAGAGTTCTGGATATGATATATATGAAAAATAAGGGGATAAAATTGGGGAATTTGGGTGGAAATTGTGAAATTCAATTGGGATATATTATTAAATAATAAATAGAGGAGTGTTAGAGTGGTTTAATATTGTTTAGAGCTGCTGTTTTGATTCTAATTTCAATCCTCTTTTATTTATAGTCAATTTTATATCTTTTTATATAATTTTTATGCACATTAGTTTTATATTTATTTTCTATATTGAAACATTTAATCAAATACATAAATTTATCTTCTTGGAAATATGAAGAAAAAAAACTAAATGTTTTGAAACACAAATTGAAAACCCATTAGGAGAAAATCAAGGGACTGTTCTATTTCATTTCTAGTTCTGATAAATTTCTTGTTTGAGGATTTCATAAAAACCCATCACATCAGCATAGTTTTTTTAAAACTAAATTTCGGGACTTTTTAAATTTATATTTTAAAAAATTAAATTCATTTTTTAAATTTATGTGTCAAAATTATCTTAGGGTATTTTTTTGTATTTTTTCATAAAAATATTTATTTTCCAGTGAATATTTAAAAGTAATGATTTTTATTGAAAAATGTATATTCATTTGAAACATTGAAATTAAATATTTTATTTTTTTAAAGAAATATTATTAATTTTTATATTATTAATAATCCATCCATGTTGATTGGAATCTATTTAATAGATGCATTTTGTATAAAAAAATGTTTACATTTAAAAGAAAAAATTAAAGAATAATTATTTTTCATATGTTTTTACCATTTTAATTTTAAATTAAACTATACCAGTTATCTGTTTTGAATTATGAAAATTGGATTTCATATTTAGAATCAAGAGGTCTATATTTATTAAATACACCGATTTTATGTTTTTTTATCATTATGAATTGTAACCTTGGTAATTTTTGTTTCCACTATTATGTGTAAATCGAGTAATTAAGCGTAAAAATAAAATTATAAGTATAAAACCATTACCCCAACACATGTACTAATTTTTATGGACGAGTATTTTAAGACGAAAAGTATCCATTATTTTAATTTATGATCCTTTGGAGCCACTTGGTTGACATTATGTCCCTTATAGTATTATATTTAAATGAAATTCAAACTGTTCAGACTATGGTTTTCATTAATATAAAAATTTTTATATATGGTTTTATCGATGATATTTTTGACAATAAATATTAATTATAAATATAAAATATACATCATAATTATGGATATTTATTTCTAATTTTTTAAAAGAAATAATTACCTTACATGATTTAACAACAATGATATCCAAATTATCTAATTAATGGGAAAATAAATAAAATGATTTTAATAGAAATTATAATAACCCCAAAATTAATAAAATAATTTAATATTTTTATATGATAATTTTATCTATAATCATCCATGGTTCAGATTTATGACAATTTGTTTTTACTAGGAAGTGGTTATGACCCTCATAATAATTTATTTAACTTAAATTGTAACAAGTCATACTCTTGATTTCAATAAGTATAATATCTAAAATATGGGGTTACCCAAAATATTTTTTCTACTATAAAAGGAAATTTTATTTTATTTATTTAGTGAATAAATAACTTTCATAAATAATTACACAGCGATGATGAAGTAATTATTAAATTATTGGTAAATTCAAATAAACTATATTAAAAATATTACAAGTAATATAATTTTAATTATTTTTGTTTCTCCACTAAATTATTAGTGGAATATGAAATAATAGAGAAGTATTAAAATATTTTTTTTGAATATAACTTTTTTCTCCTGATATTTTTAATTTCTATGTAATAAATAGTGTCATATTTGACAATGATGATATTATATGGAATCTATATTTTATTAAAGTATTTAATAACATTAAAACTCTTATGTAAACATTAAATAAGATAATACATAGTGAAAAATTTAAAACCCTTTTAATTTATAGTCAATTTGTTTTATTTGGATCTAGAATACCATTATTATATTTTATTATTTTGGGAAATTACTAAAGTGCAGTCACATAAATTATAAAATAGAACCCCTTCCCTCACTTTCTGTCACCACATTTAACCTTTTATATCTCCAAAACCCTACCTATTTATCTTCCAAAAATCCTTATCCATTTTATGGAGGTCTTGTTATTCCATAAAGTCTAACTGTAGTGTCATTAAGAGAAGATTCAAATGAGGATTCTTTAAGAAGAGGTAATCATCTTTACAAACACTTTCAAGTTTATAAATTCTTTTAATTTCTCATAACGTGTTTTTACATGATAAAGTAATAACTCACATATAATCCATATTTTTAGATATTATTATCATTACATGAAAATCATATTCTAACTTTTATCCATCACATGAAAAAGGAAAGTATCGTGCGTGCGTATGTACGGTTTTCCATCTCCACGTCATGGTGTGATTTCTTTCATCAGGACATAACTTGGATGGTTATAATGATGGAAAAGATAAATATATATGGTATAAATGAAATAATATTTATTTTAGAATATAATACATCATCCAATTACATACCAATTCACAATTAATGGAATTATATCATCATTCAAGAGTTCACAATTCTTACTATCTCCATGATGCATTATAATTCATTTTTCCATGTTAAATTTTTAACAATGGTTATAAAACTATATTTAATGAAAATATATTATATTTAATACCATAATATAATAATGGAGTGGATTTATATATATTACTATTAAAAATAACCTGGGTATTCATCAAAAACATGCAATATAAAACAAGGCAATTATCAATGGAAACAAATAAAATAATGATATATTAATAATTAATGGGTGGTAAGATTTTATAACTGGATCATATAAGGTATTATAAATACAAATAAGGTTATTTTATATTTTAATAAAATGTTCAAAATCATTATACATGAGTTTTGAGCACAGTTGAAAGAACTCAAACCAAATGTAAGTGTATTATTAACCAAATTATCATTCTATGGGTTATCTTCAAACCCATTGATTATTTCATGATATGAATAATTGTGAACAAAATTATGATTATCTTATATTGTATTTAAACATGTTTTATTTTCATTTATACCTAATATAAATTACTTATTCATTTTCTTTTTTTCACACAAATGATATGATATAAGTAAGGGACTTTCTATTTAAATCACTCTTTTAAAATAGTAATTTTTTAAAAATATTAAAGTAATATTTTTAAAGCACATTAAGAATGAAATTATTTTCCTTTTTTAACAAACCCTTTATTTTTTGAAGAATCCTTTATATGATTTCAATTTTTTTGAAGGAAAATGTTTTCCTTTATAATAAAACAACATTTTACGAATAAGTGATTTCATAGTTAAAAAGGGAATTTTTGAAAATATTTTTTCCATGATATTATTAATGTATCTATTAAAATATACATATTCTAATCCTTTAATATATTAAGGCATATACCTTATGATACCATTTACCATATTGTTTTTTATTTTTTATGATTATTTTGACTCGGGATGTTATATTTTGGAACCATTCCCTATATTTCACTAGATGGTTTATGATTATTCTTATTGAATGGGGAAAGTATTTACACCTCTGATGCAATTTTAAATATGAATTTCTATGTTGATTAGGTTTAAACCCTTTCATATGAGGAAGAAATTGAATGTAGTTTGTGATGGGTGGGGCTCGTTATTGCCCCTCGATGCATTGGCAGGTCTCATGAGACAAACTAGATCAGGTTTGGGTTGAAGTCATACCTGTTTATGTATATTTCATTGAAAAGTCTTGATGGTATGTTTTATACAGCTACCATTATGCATTCTATCATAATAAGACTTGTTATTGACATTTCATGTGATTATTTGACTAGTATAATATTTATGGTCAAGTTTCATTATCATGTTATTATTTAAAAGAAATTATTTGTTTATATTTTACTATTTCCATATAATTCTCAAGTTATTGATTAAATGGAATTTTTTATATTTATCTACCTTTTAATATAGTTTATAACTTATTTATACATAAATTCATGTATACTCTTACCCTTACCGATCATCATAACTCAATACTTTCTTTTGTTTCATTTTTACCAAGGCCACGAGGAAGTATTTTGTGATTAAGATTTTTAGAAATAATAATGGGAATAATGGAATTCTAGAATATTTTTTTATTTTTTAAAATTTAATTTGAATTTCAATTATATATCTAGTTTACAAATATTGTTAAACTATTTTGTCTTTCGAGATGGGATCCCTGGTATCTAGTTCCAATGGTATAATGAAAACATCTAATCTTTTCTACTCGGGTAGGGGTATTTATAATTGGTATCCAATAATGTTTAGTTGAATCCCTAAGAACTAAATTTTGGAAAACATTAATGAATGAATAAATCCCTAGGATAAAATTTGGAATTATTTCAAAACAAACTAGTCTATTTATTTAGAGATTAGTTATAAATAAAATTTAAATTTATGTTTTTTGTTTCACTTTTTTGAAATTATACACTATGTTTCATAACGTTATGATATAATCTAGTGTATTACATTTTTTTAAATGGAATCTAGTAGAAAAAATGTAAACCATATCAATGAATGTTCATATTATCTTATATGGAATGGAAATGAAGAGGGAGCTAATACTAAAACTTTAGTTGACTTAATTATTACTATATTATAAAAACAAAAATAGGATAGGAGAAGTAAAATTTCTCCTATGGAGAATCATACTAATCTATAATGTAGTGTTATATTATTATACTGCTATATGCCTCAACAACCTCTATCATTTGATAGTACTATGAATCCATTTTTAGTTGAGAAATGGATATGTTCATTGGAAAATATATTTCTTGGTTTGGAATGTTGTGAAAGGTAAAATGTTTTAATGTATGTTTATCTTCTCTAAAGGTATGGAGATCAATGATGTTGATTTATTCAAAACACTAAGGATTTAGAAGAAATAACAAGTATGTTATTGAAGGATTTTACGGAAATTTTCTAGGAAAAATATTTCATTCAATAATAATGAGTGGATGTGGAGATAAACTTTTTGAGTCAATATAAAAGTAGTTTAAGAATGTATATAAATCTGAGGACAACTTTATATGGTTATAAATAAAATTTTCATACTATGTATGAAATATAATGTAAAATATTCACTGTTTTTATGGGATTTTTCAATTTCTTCAAAGGAAACTAGTCTGAAAAACGGTCTCATCATATAAGAATATTATATCATGTCCTGTCGAGAAAGAGAAATAATTTTAAAAGTCTTATGAATTCAAAATAAATCATTAGAATTGGAAGAAAACACAGAAGTATATTGATAATGGAAAGGGAAAGAAATATTTTCCCACATGTGGTAATTGTAGTAGGAAACACCCTAATACTTTCATAAAGGGAATATGAGTTTTACACATGTGTGTAGAGTAAGGATACTAGTTTCATTATTCCATGGTAAAGAATGAATCCATAAATTGATTCATCTGCAAGGATATAAGACACCATGAATACTAATGTACGAAGTGTCAATGTAATATAGCTCAGAACCAGCAAAGGGATCATGGTCTAGCTTATGCTATTACTATATCCCAAGTTGAAAAATTAATCAATGTATCTAGAATAAATAATTATGTTGTAAAAGTATATTATCAATGAATTTATGGTAATAATAATAATGATATATATAAGGATTTTAATTCAGTAATTCTTCATTAAGTATTTAGAATCATTCATGTTTTTATTATGGTTTTAATGTGGCCAAGGTATTCATATGTGGAATTCAGACTAAAATTATATTGTTTTGGAATATATAATGTCATGTAAATTTAT